>CM072781.1:27216098-32216098 GCA_036936925.1 Cenchrus fungigraminus
CATGCTCCTGGTACACACATGGCTTTGACTATATGTTCCTGGGGTTCCAGGCTTCCAGATCTCGCCTCACGTGGTTCATTTCTATGAAGGCTTTACGAGGGCACTCACAGTGCAGATTAAGAGTATTTATTACATCGAAGCTATTATAGACTTGGAGTCTAAATAAGAGGGTGTTTGGATCTCTTTAGTCCCCTGACTAAAGTTTAGTCAGACTAAAATATTTTAGTCAGCCCCTGTTTGGAAGGTGACTAAAATTAGTCATCATTAATTATTTTTAGCATTTAATTGTTCTCTCCTCTCCCCTTTCTCTTTCCTCTCCCTCCCCTTTCTCTTTTCTGGATAAGGCATTAATGAGGAGAGAGATGGGTTTTAGTTCCTTTTAGTTGGGTTAGGGATGACTAGAGACTAGACTAGTTTTAGTCACCCTTTAGTCAGGGTGTTTGGAGGTTTAGTCCCATAAGATGACTAAAATTAGTCTGCTAGTCTTAGTCAGGTGGATCCAAACACCTCCTAAGACTTGGAGTCTTGGTTTTCTCCCTCTCTCTTCCATAAATATACTGCCACATCAGCAAAATGTAATAAATATGAAGGTAATAAATAGACTTAGACTCTATGGTAGCCTTGATACTTGAAAACTGAAGCGGACATCTATGAAATGCGTGCAACTAACAGGTTGGCTGTTCGCTATACTATGTATCAATGGACATATCATGCTACCATAGTGGAAAGTTAGTAGTAGTTGACTGCTCTGAATGTGTTCATGTGTTCAAGTGTCCCGGTGACCAGATTTCTACATCTCTTCCTCCTCTGATCGATTAGCGACGACATAAAGCAAGAAACGAGCTGTGGGAAGTCCACAAAATCTTGACCAAACCATTTGACTTGGAATCTTGATCAAACCTAGTACAATATTTGAGGTGTGTCCTAGTTAGGAATGAGGGGCATCGTGGAAAACTTGCTCTGCTACAGGAAGCGCGCACGCTAATGCACGAGTGAAGATGTCTGGTGTCTCGTGTTTACCTTGCGGCCACTCCGGCAGTCTGCAGCTCGATCTTGCAGGAAGACGGGTCGGGCCGGGCTGGGGGGTGGTCCAGCGAGACCGGGGGTGATGGCGGCCACCGCGCGCGGCAAAACACAAGACGCTGGCGGCGCGCAGAAGTAGGTCAGGCGGACAACGCTTCTTTCTTCTTTTCGAGGAATTCCCCCACGAATTTCAAATCTGACACATTCATTTATGAGTAAAATGCAGTTCCGGTCCAAAAACTTTTAAAGTGTGTCATTACTGTACCTAAACTTAATTTAGGTTTCTAATCAGCCCATTAACAGATTTTGCACCCGAACGGGTGTTGTATATTTGCAACTGGAGTCATATCTCCTTTTGTCAATTCGTTTCCCATCCCCCCTTTGTCGATTCAGTTTCTGCCTCACACCGTAGCCCTTCCGCCTCGTGCTGTCACCCCTTTGTTTGATGGCTGAAATGTTCTCGTGCTACTGAAATATGGTTCTCGTGCTGTCAGTTATTTGATGTGTGGTACTCTGATATGTTCTTGTGCCACTGAAGTTCCATTTATTATTTTTGATGTGTGGTACTCTGAAATATTGCTAAGATTTTCATCTGTTCTCGTGCTGTCGATTTTCTCCCTCGCGTGCTGTCAGTTTTCGTGCGTGTTGCATGCCGGTCGGTAGCTAGGTCGTTGCCGTCTTTTTTTCATGTTCTGTGTCGTCTCTTGCGTGCGTGCGTGCGGCGGGCGGGGCGCGGGCAGACGTCGATGGCGGCGGCGAACAGATCCATTCAATCGCGAGCAGAACATACCTGTGGTCCTTTCTATCACAAGAAACAAAAGAGCAAGAGTTATTTGCATAAAAGTAAGGCCAGCTGGACCTATTATGGGCGAATTAGAGACCTAAATTGAGTTTAAGCACAGTAATGACACACTTTAAAAGTTTATAGACCGGTATGACACGACGAGAAAAGTTTATGGACCGGAATTGCATTTTACTCTTCATTTATATATAATTTGCGTACAATGCGTATCACGAGCATTGTCTCTGTAGTACTTGCATGTATCAACACGTGTACAATGAATCAGAGCCGTTCTTTTGAGTGAAAAGAAATAGTGAAGTTGCAAATGAATAGTACTAGAATAGTATTTCTTGTGAGAGAAGATTGTGATGAATGTTATGAAAATTATCAGGGTGCTTGGTCTCTTTGTGAACCTTTTTTTAATTAAGGAACCAAAGGGTTCCGGCCTCAGCACAAGTGCTCACTGTCAGTGAAAACAACACACAGCCATCAGACCGATCTCCAGGCTGCCTTCAAGCGCTACAAGTGCCAAGGCCAGATAAAAAACTTTCAGGTACAGACCCACATAAGACAGACAAGTTTCACAACGTAAAACGATGGCATAGTTTTTTTACAAATATATATTTTCACATCTAAATCATTGTGAAATGATGATCTTGTGATGGACATGCATGGCTGGGGGCCTGGGGCGGTCATCATAGTTTTCATTCATCAATCACCCCCGACTAAAAAGTTTGTCGTTTGTTTAATTGTTTCTTGCTCTATAGATCGATCGATGATCTCACGGTCTGAATTTTCATGAAAAAATGGGAATCAGTTTGCATCATTTTTTTACCAGATTTTCGCTCATATGTGTCCCGTAAATGGGCCGCCGCACACTAATTAAGGGCAGCGCCACAGATCGTCCTACGCTCACCCTCACCCAGTCTTTGTAACCAAAGGACAGGCAGCTGCTGCTGCTGCAATCGTGAACCACGGGCCACGGTACAACAAAGGACATCGTTACCCTACAGATCATGAGATCGATCAACCAGCTCCAGCTGCATACAGATTCGTGAACTCAATTTCACAGAATCTTACCAATCAAGGAAAGCATTCTTCATTATTACTGACCACCACCAACAACAACCACCGGGCAACAATGCAGACCACCAATCTTGCACCCGCACTGCATATATACACACGTACTGCTATATACGCTTTTGTTGGAGAATAGCTAGCGGCTAGCATCCTCTAGAGGTCTCTGCTATCTACTCGATCGATCGGCTACTCCTGTTTGAGTGTGCTGCTAGCTAGGGAATAGAAGGCATCGGGAAAACATGCTGTGCCAGCGGTGACAGATGGTTAGAGGGACGGGGAGGCCCTCCGCTTCATTGGCTCGGACTCAAACCAACCTGGAGCCCTCGATCCTGGAGGTCCGGCCCCCTTCGCTGCAGCCTTTAGCTTCCTTGGCACCCCGACCTCGCTACGACCACTAGCCAGCAGTGCGGAGCTAGAGAAGAATCAAGTGAGGTGCGGCGTCTTCATAGTATCAGTGGATATTCAATTTAACATAGTGAAAATTTTGAAATGATAAGAATCTAAGAATTTTTTGTGGGTGCAACCCAGAGCCAACAACATAGTTTTGCCCCTGCCACCAGCAACGGAGTGCGCTGGCATCATTTGGTACTCCAAATCCATTGCTTTGATGAATCCACTTGTCAAGTGTCCCAGAGGCCAGAGCTGAGTCTCCTTGGCTGAATTGATTAGGTGGGTTGGTCAATCGGGTCCTTGTAAAATTTTGTTGAAAGGGATATTAATTTTGTCCGAACCATCTTTCATTATTTAATCAGGAAATTCAGAGTCTGTTTAGTTCTCAAAATTTTCTTTGTGCACCATCACATCGAATGAAAGAACACTAATTAGGAGTATTAAATATGGATTAATGACAAAACACATTCCATAACCTCCGAGTCAAATCGCGAGACGAATATGATGAGCCTAATTATGCTACATTTAGACAATGTCGTGGTACAGTAAACAATCTCTAATGACGGATTAGTTAGGCTTAATAGATTCGTCACATGATTTCTCGTCTATATGTGTAATTAGTTTTATAATTAATCCACGTTTATTACTCTTAATAATAGATCTTGAAAGGAGCGCCCAAAAAATTTTCCCAAAATTTTTAGGCAACTAATTAAACGCAACCTCACTCTTTGGTAATAGTTGTTTCATCACACGTCACCAACTTGCACTTCATACCATCATGCTAGCTATAAATACTGCATCTTCCCTATATATCTATATGTACGCAAGCACCAAAGCGAGCAGAGGAGGAGGAATGTGCTATCGCTACCAGCAGTCGACCGTGCACCAAATGTGCTATGTGCCTATGTAGCTAGGAGCCTAGTAGGAATGAGAGACGACAGGAAACGTGCTCTGTCAATATGGACCCGTTCTTGCTCAGCTAGTCAGCTTGACCATCTGCCATGGTCACGATGAAGTAATCTATGGAACGCCGGAGCTGTGCTGATTATGAGATATGTATACTGATCGTCTTCTTTTTATAGATAACGGATATAATATCCGGACTCTACGTCAAGAGACGTACACAGTCCAATTATCACAAAGTTTATGAAAATGAGCAACAACCGTTCACAAATTAGAACAACGAACTAGCAATATAAGTGCTTCCAACCACCGTTGGCCTGTTCTAACGAGACCATCTCAATTCTAGTGCTCAACGATGATAGTAAGTTCTTGTTGTGCTCATCACGCTGCAACTGTACCCAGAGACGTAGCCAGTATGTTCCCCTGAAAATAACCTGCAAAATAGAGTTATATTTAATTCTATTAAAAATAATATCATTGCAGGTTCTCCAAATGGCCTAGCAAAGAGGAGCGATCCCAACCCAAATCAAATCCCTAATCTTGGTATTTTGATTAGAAAGCCAAGAACCAAATAAATGTCTAATGGATTTGGGTTGAGTTAGACCCGTAGTCAGATACACCATCCTCCAAACCAATCTTGCATGGTGACAATCTAGGAACAAGTGTTGGATTGATTCATCCAAGTTATAGCCAACACATTTCTTATTGCCTTTCCAATTTTTCCTAGCAAGGTTGTCTTTAGTTAAGACTACCTATTTTTGTAAATACCAGAGGAATATATTAATCTTTAGAGGAACCTTAATCTTCTAGATTTTCTTATGTCTTAAGGGGTGATGAGTATTTATTAAATGTAAGTACATAGAGCGGACAGTAAATAACCCAGATTTGGTTAAGTTCCACCGAACTGAATCTGACCCATCCACTAGATTAAAGGGTGCTATTTGTGCTACAAGATTAGACTAGTCTCTCAGTTTAGGTCCCAGCAACATTCTCCTAAAAGAAATATTAAGAGGTTGAGTAGCCATAATTTTTGCTACCGTCGCATGAGGATCTCTCACAATATTATACACAGATGGATACCTATCTCTGAAAGACATATTGCCTACCCAAGTGTCTTCCAAAAACGCGTGGCACGCCCATCTTTAATAAAAAAACGTGACATTGGTTAAGACCTCATCTTTAATTTTCATAAGTCCCCTCCAAAAATGGGAACCAAATGGTTTAGCCTTAACCCGCGTTAAAGATTTAGACAGCAAGTACTTGTTCTTCAGCAAATCTTGCCACATGCCATCAGTGTTACGCAAGTTGACAATCCATTTTGCTAGAAGACATTTAATCTGTATTTGTAGGTCCAAAATGCCTAAGCCCCCTGATCTTTAGGGCGGCAAATGATGTCCCATTTAGCAAGTCGATATTTATGTTTTTCGGCAGATCCTTGCCAAAAGAATCTTGATCTGAAATGGTAAAGATTTTTTAAAACTCCTTTGAGAATTTCAAAAAAGGACATCATAAAACATGGGAAGACAAACTGATCGTCTTCTAAGCAAGGAAATCAGTTCGATTTGCTAGATCAGAGAATTTGGCATGCATATACCTGCTCCATTTGTTTCTTAGCAATCATCTCACTTCCATTTCCAGCACCCAATGTGTAACTATTTACATGACACAAGAACAAGAATAAAAGGTGAAACCAGCACTACAGCTGCTTGCTAATTAAATGCTAATCTTCAGAAGCTAGAAACAGCAACTTGCTGAGTATGTCCCATGCTTTGAACCAACCGATTTCCATAGCATGCCTTCATTAAGAAGAAAGAACTTTCTCCCGGTCTAAATCTCCGAACCTCGGTTTCACCAGCGAGGAGATTTTTTTAAAACCACTTGCATAATTCGCTCTAATGAGGAATCGAACTTAGGTCTCGTGATTGTGACCATACCTCAATCCTTCTAACCAATATGGAGCTTAAGAACGCCCTTTCAACTTCATGAGAGGCCTCTCTCCTAAGCAAACACACGGCGTACTACAATATTAAGACTCAGATATGTGAATACTAGGATATGGAGTATTAAACAAGTCCGGATGATCACCGACATGATGCCCAATTACATAAAGTTCCGAATAAAACATCATACAGCCAATCCTTCCGAGGTCAGCTAAGCTTAGATGCTCTCTCTACGCAGACGACACGGCAATTTTTGCAAACCCAGACCGACAAGAGCTTTCGCACATTCACCAGTTGTTACAAACATTCGGAAACTGTTCTGGCCTAAAGGTAAACTTGAGCAAAACAAAAGTATTCCCCATCCGCTACACCGAAAATTTCATATCAGAGGCATTGGTGGATTTCCCAGGCAAGGTCATGGCATTCCCTGGGAAATAGCTAAGCTTACCGTTGCACACACGTAAGCTTAGGAGACTATATGTTCAACCCTTAAACGACAAGATTGGCGCCAGGCTGCCAGGATGGAAGGGGAAAATGCTATCATCGGCAGGCCGCGAAACACTAGTGAAAAGTGTCCTCACATCCCAACCGATTTACCACCTAACAGTCTTCCCAACTCAAAAGTGGCTAATCAAGCAAATAGATCACCTAAGAAGAAGCTTCCTATGGAAGGGGGAGGAACCGGAAAAAGTGAGTGGAGGACATTGCTTTATTAATTGGCCGACAGTCTGTACCCCCAAAGACCTCGGAGGCCTTGGGATCTTGGACTTGGAAAGATTGGCGAGGGCGCTTAGGCTAAGATGGTATTGGTTTCAATGGAAAAACAACGACAGGCCATGGACATGGCTGGAACTCCCCTGTGACAAGACTGATAAAGATCTGTTCCATGCCTCAACGATAATTAAGGTGGGGAAAGGAGACAAGACGAACTTTTGGTACTCGAGCTGGCTCGAGGGGCGATCACCGAGAAACTTGGCCCCATCACTCTTCAGAAAATCCAGAAGAAAAAACTTCACGGTAGAAAGAGCACTACAAGATAATTTCTGGATCGTGCAGGTTTGCCCGCTAACAACTGAAGAGGAAATCAAGGAATATGTCGATCTTTGGGAGGAAATTCAGATGATACAACGTGACCCTGCCGTTGAGGACCAAATCACATGGAGATGGACACAAACAGGTGAATATACAACAAAGAGTGCCTACCTCATACAGTTTCGAGGAAGGACAAAGACACGCAACATAGATCCAATCTGGAAGGCAAAAACCAAACCCAAATGCCGCTTCTTCGCATGGATATTACTACACAGGAAGATACTCACAGCTAGCAATTTGGCAAAAAGAGGTTGGCCACATGACCCTCAATGCAAGCTTTGTAATACCGAAGCAGAATCATCAACACATCTTTGCAAGGATTGCCTGTTCACTAAGGCAGTTTGGTCCCAGCTATCAATCTGGTACAATTTGCAAAACCTCCCATCAAGTGAGTCCACCCTACCGGTTAATGGGTGGTGGAAGAAATGCAGATTAAAAGTCGACAAGCAATCGAGACCGACATTCGACGGTCTCATCATTTATTTCTGGTGGAACATTTGGAAGGAGAGAAACAGAAAGACCTTCAACCATGAGTCCAAATCAGTTGAAGAAGTAGCATACCTTATAAAAGGGACGCCCAACAATACGACATAGCAACACACAAACTTGTTCACACCCCACCCGCCTCGTAGTCGGTCCTTGCGGCACCTCGCAGACGCCGAGTTGTTTCGTTTTGCTGTTTTCAGTTGCTCCCAGTTGTTTGTAGTTGTAGTTGTAGTTGTAACCCTTTTTCTTTTTGCCTTTTTTTACCCCGTTTTGTACATATTTTCCCTTCTAATAAAAGTTCGCCAAAGCTTTTGCCGTCTGTTAAAAAAAGTTCTACCTAGAGCCATGCATAGGAATTGCCATATGCTTCTGGTAGACACATGACTTTGAAATGTGCTCCTGGGGTTCCAGACTTCCAGCATCTATGTGTTGAAGTGTTCCGGTATCCAGATTTCTACATCTCTTCCCTCTCATTAATTAGCGACGACACAAGCAAGAAACGAGCTGCGGGAAGTCCACAAAATCTTTATCACAACATTTCGAGAGGATGGGATCGAGGAGTTTTCTTGTGTTGCCTAATACACTATTTGAGTGTGTTCAAGTTAGGAATGAGTGACATTGTGGAAAACTTGCTCTGCTATGGAAAGAGAGCTTGCTCTGCTATGGAAAGTGACATTAGAGAGATCTGGTGTCTCGTGTTTTAATTTACTCCCTCCGGTTCAATAAAACAAGTCGTTTTGGGGATCAGATTGTCTGCGAAAAAGGAAGTCGTTCCAACTCACAGCCGCGAAGATGGTCACATTTGCCCCTGGCTCGATTGCCGTCGGTGTCTCCTCGTTTTCCGTCCGCGTCCTGTCCAGCTAGCTAGCTAGAGCTGAGACTTGGGCCGTGTCGTGCCGGCCCGGCCCGGCCCTCTCGTGCCTTGTGCTACATCATGCCTAGACTTCTAGGCACATTAGGCACGTCGTGCCGTGCCGCGTGGCACGGGAAGTTTTTATTAGGCCCACGCACGGCCCGTGGCACGGCGGCACGTCTTCGTGCCGTGCCGGCCCAAGCACGGCCCTCGTAGTATGACTATATGTGATCATATGAGAACACAATATTATTATATTATGAATGATCGTTATCACAATTTCATACATGTAAGGTAGATTTTGTGATCTACTTCTATTATAGTACTACCTCTATATCAAAATACTTGTTGCCATTGACTTTTTTCTACAACTTTGGCCATTCATCTTATTCAAAAAATTATACAAGTAATATCTATTTGGTTTGCTACATGATTTATTATTATAGGTATTTTAAGCTTAACTTGCCTTTTTACATATTTGTAATAATTTTTTGAATAAGACGAATGGTCAAAATTGTAAGAAAAAGTCAACAACGACAAATATTTCGATACGGAAGGAGTAGTTATATTAAGCTATATAATACATGTAACAAATGATATTTTGATGGTATAAGCTACGAATTTGCTAATGGGCCACTTGTGTGCTGTGCCGGCCCAAACACAATCCAAAATACGTGTCGTGCCGTGCTACTCATCGTGCCGAGATGTTAGGCACGGCACGGCCCTCACAATCGTGTCGTGCCGACACGGTCCAAATTTTATCGTGTCGTACCGTGCTTGGGTCGTGCTAAAATGTCGTGCTTCGTGCCACCTACAAATAACACGGCTCAAGTCCCAGCTCTACAGCTAGCTGCCGCCTCGTTTCCGGTGCGCGACCAAACGTGCAGGTGCAGCTAGCGCCAACAATGCGATGCACGAAAAAAGACTCATCAAGCATGCGGAACCACACACGTGACACGAACGAAGCCAACGAAAAAATGGCTAGGCTAGCGCACACTCCATGCAACTAACTGTGCGCGGGCGCCGACCAGCAACTGAAACGAAAAAATTTTGCTAGCACATTACCAAAAAATTGGAGCAACTAGGGTTCACGGGCTCACATTTGCAACCCCGCTGTGCTAGCGAGTTGAGATGAGAGAGATTGCTGCTTGTGTGGTACCCTCAGTAGTACTTAATAAAGAAAAATAGAAAAACTAACCCCTAATTAATCACTTTTTGGTAAACGTAATTATGTTCTAAACGACTTGTTTTACCAAATCGAAGAGGTACCTTGCTTGCGGCCGCTCCCACAGTCCGCCGCTCGATCTTGTGGGAAGACGGGCTAGGCCGTGGGGTGGTCCAGCGAGACGGGGCGTGATGGCGGCCACCGCGTCAAAACACACGACGCTGGCGGCGCGCACGGAGCAGGTGAGCCGGACAACGTTTCTTTCTTCTTTTGGAGTAACTAGTAAAATGCACGTGCGCACGCACGTGTTAATAAAAATATAGGTTTTAAATTTTGAAAATTTATATTAATTTAAAATGAAGCATATAAACATAATTTGTAACTTAGAAATTTGCATTACAAACCAATTAATGATTAAGAAATTTGAATCTAATGATTAAGAAATTTATTCAGAAATTTAATGATTAATACCCTAATTTATTCAGTCGAATTTGAATCTAATGATTAAGAAATTTGTAGAGCGCTAATGGAATTTCTTAAGCACTCTACAGAAAGCTAATGGAATTCTTAAAATTCTGTTGTACCTCTGTGATCAAACACATGTGAGATGAGATTTAGTCTCCTAATTAATTAACCTATTACCAATACACATAAAGAAAATCAATCTATACCTATGCAAGATTTCAACTGTTCATCCTACTCCTTTCCTAACCCTCGTACAGTGACTATTGTATCATACTTTGTAGCAGAAGTCATCAACAACAACAGGGATAGCGGCAATCAGACCAAACAGGCAGGAGCTCCTTTCTCTCTAAGGATGATTTTGTTGAAGACACACATTTGCTCCTATTGACCTCGAGGCATCAGTATCTATAAATCAAACCAAAGCATTAGATCCTAACAAATTAGAAACAAACCAGAATTTCGTGATGGTGGTGGTAGGCAGCAGCCATGTTCCAGAAAGAACTCTGTACTTGTTCATGGTCGGCCATTGTCGCGAGTGCCGTCATCGGCACCGTCTCCTGCTAAACTGGATGACAAGTGCGAGAGCGCAGAGATGGATGGGGGCCTTCACACAAGGGGAGGAAGCACAAGCCGCAAGATCAGATGGGCCCTTCGCCCCATCGGGTTGATGGCGATGGCGATGTGGTGCCCCAATCACCGTCCCCTGGTGCCATCGTGTCCTTTCTTGGAAGTGAAGCAAGGGTGCCAAATGGAGAAGGGTCGTCGCCGCTCATTGCATGGAGGCGATGCTTGGCAGCGATGGCGAGCGCGGAGACGAAGTCCGCCCGCCGTCGCGCCCCTGCTACCCGCCGGAGAGGGTGGCCTGCCTGCAGGGCCGCCACGCTCGTGCTCAGGCGAGGAAGGGGAGGGAGGAGGGGTGCGCATGCGAGGGAGGGAAGGGAGGAGAAGCACGCCGGTGGCCGAGCCGAGGAGGGAGGAGGGGCACGTCGGCAGCCGGCGGCTGGCGCAGATTGACGCGAGGAGTTTTCTTTTTTGTACGGATTGGGCAGCAACAGTTTTTTTCTTCTTCCGTGGGTGGGCAACAACGGGGAAGGGAAAGGTCAAATGTGGGCCCGGCGGGTACACACCGGGTGGGTGAGAAAAATAATTCGTTTTTGGCAGAAACGTTCTCCAAATTACGATTTTTTGTTCCTTCCATAGTCCTTTTACCCTATCTACTTCTAAAAACATATGACGGGTGGATCCGGCATGAGGGGTAAGACATACCCGATTTGGATGAGAATTATTTTCAATTGTTTTCGCTCCTTATAGTATAGATTATTGATCCACGCAGGCCAGTCAGTCAGCGAGGAGGTTTCCCAAATAAGAAAAGTCAGCAATGGCGCTTAGCGCGAGACCCGGTCACGCACGCCGTGCATGGCCGGGGATCGTGTCGTGTGAGCGGTTGCATGGCTTCATGTGCCGTCGTCGAATCCAAGGATTATGCACAGTATCGTGCTGTACAAAACTTGAAGGTTACTCGCTTGCTAAAAGGGGTTTTGCAACTCAGAATGCAAAATGCAGGACCTTACATGCATTCAGTTAAACTGGAGAAGAAACGCAATCAATATTCACAAGACATGCATCATGCTCTTTTTTTTCCTGCAAAACTTTATTTTATTGAAAGAAATAACAAGCTGCAAGCAGCTGCTATGATGCTCTATACCTAACCGGGCCCTGCAAATTAACAGCCCGAATTAAACTAATCAATGAGTAAATGCATGCGCCGTCATAAACACCAGCGTTCATGAACACAATAACAAAATTAAACATGATGCCAGCACGTAATCAGCCTACGGATCAGCTATGGACAGACGTCGCCACTTCAGGTCAGGTCAGGGTCAGGAACACACACAACAGCAGCGCGGCGCTCGGCACGGCGTTCTCAAAAAACGGACAGCCATGCGCACGCGCCGGTGCAGGCGGCGGCCTTGACAAGACTGGTCCGACTCCGTCTTCCTCTACTGGCCTGCCGCCGGCAGCGACGCCACGAACCGACCGAGTTCTCTGTTCACCAGCGCGTTGGACAGGACGGCGCTGTCCTTGGCCACGGCGTCCACCAGCTTCCTCGACACCAGACACTTGCCCTCCGCCGCTAGCCGCTCCTGCACGTCGCCGCGCACCAGCAGCTTGTGCATTTGCTCCTGCGCCGCCATGGATGGCATCTTTTCCTTCTGCATGCACGCGACAAGAATATTTCGTAAATGCGCCGAACGAATTTAGACAACGATAGAGAAAAGAGAATTTCGATATTGAAAAAATGCAAATGTTGAGGCGGTGGCGGTTATCGATTGTGTTACCTCAGTCGAGCCGACGGTGCGCAGGAGGGCGAGCATGCCGACCTGGGTCTGCATGAGCTTCACGTGGCGGGCGGCGGCCTCCAGCATCTCGGCGGTGTTCATCTTGTGCCCGCCGGGGATCAGCCGCGACAGCTCGGCCGTCTTCTCGCTGATCCGCTTCCGCCGCTGCCTCGCCGCGGCGCTCTGCACGGACTGGGACACGTTGACGGCGACCTTCTTCACGTCCGCGGCGCGCACGAACGCGACAGGCGCCGGAAGCTGCTGCGGCTGCGGCGGGAGTGGGGGCAGTGGTAGGACGAACTCGTTCAGGAGCTCCGGCAGCTGCTGGTTGCCGCCGCCATTGCACAGCTTATTGCCGGCCGCGTCGATGTCCGCGAGTCCGCGCCACACGGCGTCGTCACCGCAGGCACGCTGCTTCTTGGCGCAATGCTGCTCGACCTCGCGGTCGTCGCTGTGATCGTGGAGCGGGAGATTGAGGAGGTCGTCAAGCGCGGCGTTGGCGGAGTCGAGAGGGTCGTAGACGAAGCCGAGCAGTGCATCGGTGACCTCAGGATCATGGAGGAAGCTCATGTCCACGGCGGGAGGTGGCCGAACAGAGAGTCGGTGACATCGGGATCCTGGAGGTAGGTCATGTCCGCGGACGGGGAAGGGAAAGATCAAAAGTGGGCCCGGCGGGTACACAGAGCGGGTACACACCGGGTGGGTGAGAAAAATAATTCGTTTTTGGCAGAAACACTCTCCAAATTGCGATTTTATAGTCCTTCCACCCTATCAACTTCAAAAACATATGACGGGTGGGTCCGCTGTGAGGGGTACAACATGTCTGAATTGAGTGAGAAAAGTTTTTAATTGTTTGGTAGATTCCATCAAACTCGAAGGACACTCCCATTTAGCGTACAATACGTATCACGCGGGCATTGTATCTATAGTACTTGCACGGATCAGTACGTGTACAATGAATAATAACACTACATCGCATACTACTGGTCTTCTATAAATACCTACTATCCCTTTCACACCATCGAAGCGATCGAGAGTAGGAATAATTAGCAAATGCCGAGAGCCGGAGGAACTAATATAGCTACCACACTAGCTAGCTACCAGTAGCCTGCCACCAAATGTGCTGCTAGCTAGGAACGAGCGACGTAGAATTTTTTCAAAATAGTCCTTTTCGTAAACAATTTTTGCAGATAGACCCTAGGAAGATTATTTGCAAAAATGGACCCAAACCTCGGCGTGAGGGGGACGAGCGCCGATGTCAGTTACTTGGCGCTTGGGGCTCTAGCGCCGACCCCCTGCCACGTCAGAGCCTAGCTGGCGCTTCGTGCCTGCGTGGCAGGGACCTCGGCGCGAGGCCCTTTAGCGCCGAGCCTTCTGACCTCGGCGCGCACGCATCCAGCGCTGAGGTCAGGGCAGTTAAGGCCCACAGAGGCCTTCTTGTTCCTCATACTCCCATTTCTCTTCTCCCTCAAACCCTAGCGGCGGCTCTGAGGCGTGCGGCGGCGCGGAAGCTTGCGGCGGCGGGGAGATCGACGGCAGCTAGGTGGAGGAGCGGTGGCGGACCAGCGAGAGGCGGTGCAGGGGGCCTGTGGGAGCAGCGTCGGCCGGCCAGGAGCTACGGCTGTGCGACAGGCCGGCGAGTAGCTGCGGCGGCCGGCGGTGGGCGCTCGTGCCCCTGGCCGGCGGGGGGCGCTCGAGCCCAGGCAGTGACAGGCGGCGGCAAGGTATATGTGCACTATTTTTTTTCTTGTTTTTCCCTTGCACCCGCAAATTGATATGAATGATGTGTCTTAGACTGATGATGATGATGATTGATTGAGTGCTAGAAAACATTAGAATTTATGTTTGTTAGAGAACATGAAAACTTGCTCATGTTTATGTTAGGAAACCCGCAAATTGTAGAAGGTTAGGGTTTAGCTCATGTTTATGTTTTGTATGTGACTGATGATTATTTAAGTTTTGTTTTGTAATTGAGTTCATTCACCTAAGCGAACATTTCTCCTCATGATTGTTAGAGAACATGACCAATTATATATGGTTAGGGTGGTGTTTGGATAATTGTAGGAAGAACATTGGAATTTTTTATTAGGCGTAAAGGAAAAAAAGAACCTAATTTAGCATTTTTTAGTCTAAGGCATTAGTGGTAATGCATTTTCTCATGTATTTGGGTTAATGGAACTTTTGATGTAGATGGATCGTTTAGTGAGGATTGTTCATGGTGGGATTGTTAAGAAGAAAAAAGATGACACAGTGGAGTTTCATAATATGGTAGAGATGGTCTTGGTGTTTCCTAGTTTCCCCTCGTTGGCTGAATTGGTTGATAGAGTGAATGAGAATTTGGATTGGTCTGATAGTTGTCTGCGTATGCATATGGATGGTGTAGTTGATGTTGGCTCATCGAAAGGTCCTCGTACAAAGATGCTTGTACCTTTGGATCTACAGACAGAATAGGAGATTTACAAGGATATTGTTATGGAGTCAGAAGTGCATTCTCTCTTTATAGTGGTGTCTAAGGTTTCTTTGCTCGACTGCAATGTCGGGTTCGACCTGAACAAGCCACCTGTTGAGGAAGCAAAGTTTGGTGAGCCTGAGAGTGTGTCCCGATCACTGGCAGGTGACATAAAGGCTGAGCCTAAGTACTCGGATGATGATGGAGTTGATACATATCATGCTGATTTGGGTGATTATGTAGACACATTTGCTTCATTTGACGGTGATGTCAAAGCATCTAACCGTGTGGATGTGGAGATAAGCGGGGACGATGACAACTATGAAGATGACAAAGCTTGTGGCTCGGAGGATGATCGGCCCATTCCTCGGTTGTCTGAATAGGAGAAAAAAAAATCTTGCAGTCTATCTTTCCAGACCGTGACCCATTGGTTCCGGAGTGTGTAGACCTTGGGTAGAGCCACAGGGCAGTTGCTGATGGGGGTTGTAGTGATGATGATGGTCCTGAGTTGCATCGAGATAGTATCATTCAGAAGGGCATGGTATTTCCGAATATGGATGACTTGAAGACTTGGTTGCAGGGATACTCAGTGATGCACCACCGTCCTTTCAAGGTGGTGCATTCGTACCGCAAGAGACGGTACACAGTTAAGTGCGAACAAGAGGGTTGCGCTTGGAGGGTTTGTTGCGGGTTGACCAAGACAGCTCAATGGAAGATAACGACTGTGATTGAGCCTCATACTTGTGGCACAGCAAAGGCAGAAGAGAAACACCTCCAATTGAATTCAAAATACATTGCAAAGCAGTTGTGCGGTGTGGTGAAGCATAGCCCAAACATCTCAGTTGCTGCACTTCAACAGATGGTTTTGAAGATGTACAATTATGTGATCAAGTATGGCAAAGCCTGGAGGGCAAAGCAGCGGGCTCTAAAGCAAGTATTTGGAGATTGGGAAGAAGTTTATGAGAGGCTTCCGGTAATGTTGAACGCAATGAAAGCTGCAAATCCTGGCATGTATTATGAGTATGTGCCAAAGGACAAGGTTCGGGTTAATGGGCGAGAGGTGTTCTCTCGGGCTTTCTAGACATTTCCAAAGTACATTGAAGGCTTCAAGCATTGTAGGCTCGTATTCTCCATTGATGCTACCTTCCTCACGGGTAAATACAAGGGTACATTGTTGATTGCCATTGCAAATGATTCGGAGAACAGGCTCTTCCCTTTGGCCTTTGCCTTGGTGAACAAGGAGGAAACTTCTACTTGGTCTTGGTTCTTGGATCATGTTCGGCGAGTTGTTGTTGGGCCCGGCCGTGATATTTGTGTGATTTCGGACCGGCATGCTGGGATACTTAATGTTGTGCAAAACATCATTCTGGGGCATGGGCGTTTGCATCATCGTTGGTGCACAAGGCACCTAGCACAAAACCTTATCAAGCATGATGGTTTTAAGGATAATTTTGAGTTGTTTGAGGAGGTTTGTAGGCAGACAGAGCCACAGAAGTTTGAGGAGAAGTTAGCTGCGCTTAGAGAAAAGATTGATGATCGTGGAAGACAATTTCTTGATGAGTTGATGATCTCAAAGGAGAAGTGGACTCAAGCATTTGACGGAGGTGGTGCTAGGTATGGTTTTATGACAAGCAACATGGCAGAATTATTTAACAGTTTGCTTAGAGGATGTCGTTGCCTTCCTGTGACTGCTATTCTTTCATTCACCTTCTACAAGTGCAATGCTTGGTTTGTGAAGCGACGCAGCCTTGCTATGTCACTTCGAGACAACCACCATACATATCCTGAAAAGGTTGCACGCAGAATTAGAAAGGCAAAGCTAATTTCTAAGGGGCAAAAGGCAGTTTGTTTTGAACGCGCCACACACACATATGAAGTGACTGAGGCAGGTGGAACCAACATTGGAGGTGAGGATCGTGAGGCAAGGAAACACATAGTCGTGCTTAGCGAGAACACGTGCACGTGTGGTAGGCCTTCTAGCTTCCACTTGCCTTGTTCCCACATGGTCACTGCTTGCAGAGTGCGAAGGCTGGACGTGGAAGCCCCTTCCAGAGTTGGAGTAGAGTTCTCATTGCAAGCATTGATTAACACCTGGCACCGCTATTTCACCCATTCCGTGATGAGGACGAGTGGCCGGTTTATGAGGGACCAAAGTATATCGCCTACAAGGGCTTGAGAGTTATAGGGCGTGGAACTAGAAAAAGGAAGAGGTACAAGATGGACATGGACCAAGCAGTGAAGGGAAGGTCCACGAAAAAGTCGGTTGGTACACACTTTGTGGAGGACACACATCAGTCACTATGCTCAAAATGTCACCAATCAGGGCATAATATACGACGTTGCCCCTTACGAGAGGAAGCACAGGTAGATAGTAATTTGTGCATTAGTGTAATTGAAATTTCTTACTTACTAATTTGTTTTTACCGTCCTACTTTTTATTAATTTAAATTTGATGTACTAACCCTAATTATCTTTGTGTTGCAGGATGGCGGGCAGGTACAGGCTTCTTGACGAGCGGTACGATGCCAAGCACCGGGCTAGGCTGACCAAGCAGAGCGAGGTACTGATTGTTTGTTTTGCCAGGGTTCATTTCTCACTTTTTTTTGATTTCTTCCTTTCACACAAATTGTTCTTCTTTCAGGTTCTGCACACGCTCCGGCCTATGACTCACGACAGCGGTACCGTTTTGTGGTACGACGAGTGGTACACCCCCTTGCTACGTCGTGTCGGACTTGCCACGGTTGTGAGGCTTGTCAACCGTGGCATACCACCGTTCAACCCTGCTGCTCTCACCATGTTGATCGACCGATGGAGACCGGAGACCCACAGCTTCCACCTGCCCTATGGTGAGGTGACGATCACCCTTCAGGACGTCGGCATGATCATGGGCCTGCGAATCAGAGGACAGCCGGTGACTGGAGACGTGGTGTCGGCAGGCTGGGAGGCTCGAGTGCAGGAGTTTCTTGGTAGGCCTTTGCCGGAGGCAGCACCGGGTTCTAAGCGACGCTCCAGTGGTGTCCCTTTGAGGTGGCTGCGAGGGTAGTTTGCGCAGTGCCCAGCTGACGCTGATGAGGCTATTGTAACTTCCTTCTAATTTGTGCATACTGTCATTTTCAGGGTGTGGGTGCTGCACATGTTTGGTTCGGTCCTATTCCCTGACGGGACCGGAGACACGGCGTCGTGGATGTACTTGTCGTGCCTTCAGCACTGGGACGACGCCAGCGAGTACAGTTGGGGCTCGGTTGTGCTCGCCTTCTTGTACCGGCAGCTCTGCGAGGCTTGCCGCCGTACGAGAGGGTCCTACGCCACACAGTCGGGCTGCACGTACCTCCTCCAGGTGTGGATGTGGGAGAGGCTGCCGGTGGGGAGGCCCTACGTTGTACATGAGCCGCCGCCCTGGTTTCCACTTCACGACGAGGTCGTTGCCCCCACAGTTAGGCATTTGTACGAGAGAGCGGCGGGCACCTACGCTATCACGCGCAGCGCGTACATTTAGTACACGAACGAGCTTGACCTTCTTACCCCGCAACATGTAAATTTTGTCTCGTTTCATGCACTTGACCGGGGATGAGAGACGAGAAGTTTGTTGCGCTAGACAGGATGTCCACTTTGTAAACTTTTGTTGAAAGAGATATTAATTTTGTTCAAACTCTGGGATAGAAAATTCAAGTCGCAACATGAACACTATGTTTTATACATTATGAAAAATTCACAGTGACATATACGAAAATAATAGTTACAATTACAATATCAAAAATTAACTATTAAAATATGTATAGGAGCTCCGTTTTTTTCCCGGGCATCCTTCGAGATTTTCTCGAACATTTTTTTATAGAATGAGGATCTTTCAGTTGGACATAAGTGGTTGTACACAAATTCATGAAGTAAATAAAGGGAAAGAGGAAGGTCTTCTATTCTGTAACAAGCAAGCACCGACCAGGCGAGGTGCGCTATGACGAAGTAAATAAAGGGAAAGAGGAAGCTAGCTCTTCTATTCTGTACGTAGATGATATATAGGAGTATGCCGGAGACCGGAAATTAAAGAGCGCTGATGTTGATGAGTTTTTTCCTCACTCTAATCTAGTATGACTCTCAAAATTTTTGTACGATGCTTGATTTCTTAAAAAAATTTGTACAGGATGCTTGGTCTCCCTGTGAACCGTATGTATAAGCTTTAAAAAAAATATATTTTCACATCTAAATCATTGTCAAATGGCCGGTGATCTTCAATTCTGATGGCCATATGCATGGCCGGCCGGCCGGCCTGGGTGGGGTGGTCATCGTAGTTATTTTCATTCATCGATGGACATGATCTTGTGAAAGCTCTGTAACATCTCTCAGGCCGGTTTTGAGCCATGAAATGAAATCCAATCAGGTGGTGATTCTTTCCCCGATCCTAAAATATTCATTTATCCATCATCACCCCACGCACTAAGGTTTCTCCTCAATCTTTTTATTTTTTTGGTTCTTGCTCTCTATATAGATGATCTCACTGTCTGAATTTTCATGTGCAATTTTTTTTTGACAATTTGCATCATTATATTATGTTTTTGTACCATGTTTCAGCTCATACTGCCCGTAAATGGAATCCACAGGCCACCGCACTAAGGGCAGCACCACGGATTGTTCTACGCTCGATCACCTAGTCTTTAATTCGTAACCAAAGTGACTGGTAGCTGCTGCTGCGATCGTGAACCCGGCAGTACACAACAAAGGACATCGTGCATGACCGTGCTATATATCCCAAGCATCCAGCTATATATATATCTCAGTGCATGACCATTTTGTGATTCCTGGTGGAGTCAAGAACCTTAATTACTAATAATCAAGGCATTAGTTCATTCTTTACTAACCACCAACAGCGTACCTCAGCCACCGGACAACAATGCATATATACCACCAACCTTTCACTGCCGCACTGCACATATTGATATATATACTGATACACACGTCCCCTTCATCGCGAGTGAGATGATGATGAGTTGGAATAGCTAGTGGCTAGCATCCTATAGAATTCTCTGCAGGTATCTGCTCGATCGGCCGGTCCTGCTTGAGTGTGCTGCTAGGGAGTGCGAGGCATCGGGAAAATTTGTCGTGCAAGCGGATGGGGTCCTCCTTTGGCATCAGCCCGCTCCGACCACACCAGCGACAGCGGTGATCGAGTTAGGAGGAGGATGAGATAGGTCCAGGTCGGGGATTTGTTAACAAAGGAAGTTGTGTCCTAGCTATTCAAGTAAGGAGATTACTGGTAAAAAAGTAGTAAATAAGTGGTGTAGGCAGTATAGTTATAGCATGGTAAAAGAACACAAATGGCATCGTTATGATACATAAAGTCAAGATTAGGGCTGGCTATCGAGCCTAGCTCGGCTCGGTCTAGCTCGTTTAGATAACGAGCTGGCTCGGCTCGGCTCGTTATCCTAACGAGCTAGAAACCCAGCTCGGCTCGGCTTGTTAAGAAGCTCGAGCTGGCTCGTTAAGCTCGTGAGCCAGCTCGTTATTAGCTATAAATTCAAAAAATCACAATTAACATGTAAATATGGAATCAACAAATACTATATTTTTACAAACCAACAAACCATGAAACCAAGTAGCCAACAAACAATCTAGTACTTAAGAAAATTACTACTCTATCTACTCTAGTAACAAGAATCAACTCGTTTGTTGGTTCCTGCACTGGCTCGTTAGGGCTCGCGAGCGGCCAGCTCGGCTTGTTATCGTAGCGAGCTGAAACCTGAGCTCGGCTCGGTTCAAATTTCCTAACGAGCCGAGCCGAGCCGAGCCACTAACGAACGAGTTCGAGCGAGCTAACGAGCTTCGAGCTTTTCGTCCAGCCCTAGTCAAGATAATTCCATTTTGATATTTACAATGTAATAATTATTAAATTATCCATAATAACGGATGATTAGACCTCTATACTACATATATACAACTAAGTAGTAGTATCTTCAAAAAAAAAGGTCGGGTCGTTGCGCTTGGCGGCGTTCGCGCCAAGCTAAGAGTGGAGACTTTCACTACTCTTTAGTATGTAAGTAGCTACTTCATCACATCAGAGCCTGTTTGGATGCAAGGGTAAATGTTTACCTCAAGACAAATATTTTGCTCTTTCCATTTACCTCTAATAATATTTACTCCTTAAGGTTTTCGGATTGAGGGGTAAATGTGAATGTGGATGGGAGAGAGAGAGCTGGGATCCACCACAATTTTGCTCTAATTTGCTACTTTTGGAGGGTAAATGGAATTAGGAGGCAAAACATTTGCCCCGCCACATTTACCCCACATATTTAGCACCTTAGGAGTAAATTTAGGATAAATTTGCCCTATTTACCCCTTCATCCAAACACCCTCCATATCTCAATAAAGAAAATGCTATTTCATCACACACCAACACACTTTGGTATGCATATATGGAGTACGTGGAGACATTATTTGCATCAATTTTGTACCAACTTGCACTAAGGGCGCGCGCGTGCCACGGATATGATTGTTCTATGCTCACCCGTCCGTTCTTTTTTTAGCAGACCCGTCCGTTCTTTGTAAACTGTAACCAAAAGGACACGTTAGCACAGCTGCAACGTGAACCACGGCAGTCGTATACAACAAATAAAGGACATATATATGCATCTACGTGTACCATTACCGGAAAATCAATAGTTGCTGTGAGCCTAGCGTTTTGCCGTGAGTTTTTTGTCAGGCTCACGGCAAAATAGTTTTTTTCCGACGGCCAAAAGTAAAACTCACGGCAAATAAAGGGCTCACGGCAAAAAAGAGTTTGCTGAGAACGGCTCACGGCAAAGAAGTATTTTGCCGTGAGCATTTTTTCTGGCCGACAGGAAAATTATATTTGCCGTAAATTGAAATCAAATTTTGAAGAAGTAAATTAATTTAAATAAAAAACTTTCAATTACAAAGTTCCATTACTTCCCAAGATGAACAACTTTTATTAGGATCATTTCTTCATTCGACAAAGTTGAAATAATTTTGTTCACAAATCCTATATCTCTTATATAGTTTCATGAAACTATATGAGAGATGTATAGGATTTGTAAAGATTGTTAGTACCACAACACCGGATGATCAAATGACCAAATTAAAAGTTGTCGGTCTTAAGAACTTATGTAACTTTGTAGTTGATCACTTTTTTTATTTGAAATCATATTATAAAAGAAAAACTAAGTTTGAATGTACGTGTGAATTTTTTGAATTTGAAAATTCAAATTTTGTAAAAGTTCTCGAATGAAGAAACTCGCAATATGAAAGTTGTGTATCTCAACAAGTTATGAAACTTTGTATTTGACAAGTTTTTAATTTGAAGTCGTTTGCTATTTTTAACTAATTAAATGCACTTGTTGTAATTTTTTGAAAAATCATTTCCCGTGGCCCGGATGAGCAGCTCACGGCAAAGGTTAATTGGGTCGGTCGGCCCAATTAACTTGCCGGCCCCTCCCCTACAAAAACCCTACCCTATATAAACCAACACCTCCCTCCCCACCCCATCCCCGCCTCCCTCCCTCTCTCCCTCGGCTCCGCCGCCGCCTTATCTCTCCCCTCCATGCCTCCCTCCCTCACATCTCCCTACCTCAGATCCGTCCAGCCTCGGGCCCTCCTCTGCCTCCCCTCTCTTCCCCCCTCGGCTCGCCCCTCAGCGGCGGTGAGGAGCAGCGGCGGGGCGAAGTGAGGCGGCGGCGCACAGGGCAAGTGAGGCTGCGGGGTGAAGAGCAGCGACGGCGGGGCAAAGTGAGGTGGCGGATCCGGTGACGGGCGACCTCCTCCACCTTGCGCCGGCGACGGGCAACCTCCTCCACCTCGTGCCGGCGATGGGCGACCTCCTCCACCTCGTGCCAGCGACAGGCGCTCCTCCATCTCGCGCCGGCGACGTGCGCGACCTCCTCCACCTCGCGCCGGCGACGGGAGACCTCCTCCACCTCGCGCCGGTGACGGGCGCGACCTCCTCCACCTCACTGGTCGGCGCGAGATCCGGCGGTGGCCGGCACAAGCAGCGCGGGAAGATGTGCGGCGGCGGCGACAGCTGGCGCGACCGCAGCAATGGATGTCGGCGCCTCGGCGGATCCGTCGAAGGGACGGCGTTGGCGGCCGGGTGGTGGTGGTGCGCGGTGGCGGGGGCGGCGGTGGCGAACCACGGCGGCCGGCCGGTGGGGGCTGCGGCCGGTGGATTTCTTTTTTTATTGTTTTGCTAAATGTTTGCCGAGAGCCCATTAGCCCTCACGGTAGAGGTTTGTTGTGCGCCCGTGGTTTGGCTCACGGCGAAGGCCCCTTTGCCGGCAGATTTTTGCCGAGAGCACTTTGCCGGGAGCTACTCTCAGCAAACCTGTTGCCGAGGGTATTCTGGTATTCGCCGTAAAGCCCTGGCTCACGGCAACATGTTCGTTTCCGGTAGTGTACGTCGTCCGTCCACCGACAACCACAACCACCGGACAACAATGCATACCACCAACCCTTCATCGCAAGTGAGATGGTTGGAGAATAGCTAGCCACTAGTAGCATTATAGAAAGTTCTCTGTCATCTACTCGATCGACTATACTCCTGTTTGAGTGTGCTGCTAATTTGGAAATGGGAGGCATCGAGAAAACATGTTGTGCCAGCGGTGTGGTTGGCTCTTCATTTTTGGTATACCACACTGTACGTGCAGCGATCACCCGCTACCTCGCCTCGTGGAAATGTGGTTTGTGCCGGAAGGTGCGGTGGATGCTTGTACTAACCGGAGCCGAGTTCTGGAGTGATTCGTTAGTGGAGCGGGATCATCTTCTCGCCCTCAACAGCAGATGGTTAGATGAACATGGAGGCCCTCGACTTTATCAGCTAGCTCCGCCTCAAATCAACGTGGAGGCCTCCTCCGCTGCATGCATCGCCCTTACTTGGCACCCCCAGCCTGACTACCACAACGACGTAGTTTTGGGATGATGATGAGAGGAGGAGACAGCCACTGGTGGGAAAAGTGTCTTTCATTCTGGGTGGGAAAGTCTTTAAGTCCCTAAAGACCACCCGGGACGAAAGGGGAGAGACAAAATACCTTCTTTTTGTCACCGGGTGGGCAACCGAGAATAAAGGGGGGTCTTTATTCCCGGGTGGTAGCCCCGCCCGGGACAAAAGGGGAGGGCACACCAGCGCCTGTGCGTCACCCCTTTAGTCCTGGGTGGTATTACCACCCGGGACTAAAGACCCCGCTGTGAATTTTCTTTTGTTTCAATTCCAATTGTTCTAATAATGTTATACACGTATATTCTCACGTATATGGGTGTAATTTACGTGTATGTATAAATGTTTGCACTAATTATACGTGTCTACTATACGTACTATATCAAGAGAATAAACTTATAAATAAATATATACACACATTATATTACATCGAAAGCATAGATAGCATTTTCTGAAAGTAGTATATATATATATATATCAAAATACCGTTTCATTCTAATTCTAGTCTAAAGTTCCACCGGAGGTGCTAATTAAACTTTATGAATTGGATGACCATCATAGTGATTTCTGCCTTGTGGATTAATCACCTGGTCCATCAAGAATCCGCAGAGACTTTCTTGAATCGCCAAGAGTCAGTCATTCTCAATTATTGTGTCCCTAATCATATTATTCCCTAATCATATTGTTCTGTAATGTGCAAATAAGTTAATATATTACACACAAGAATTAAGTATATAAGCGGTTAGAAAATAATGTATTATTAATTGGTTTAAAATAATACTTACAGTATAATCTGACGGGTCTGCCTCGCAGAAATTGTGGATGAACTCACACATAGTATGCACATAAATGTGTCCCTTGTTCCTGTCTCATACACTAAATTGAAGAAGATAATTATGAAAAATTAGTGTTATACATTTTTTATTTGCCCAAGCTGAAGTTGTTATTTGGTTTACGTACCGGAAAATCTGTAGAGAAGCTTATTCTAGGTCTCCATGTTCCAGGGTTTACAGCAATGAATTTTTCCTAAGCTCTGGCAGAAAATAATGAAAGTTAGAGCTAGATAGTGTTAGTAAAAGCACACTATTACATAAAAGGGAACGTATTAGATAGAATTATTACTCTTGAAACATATCTTGAAGGCCGGGGATTTGTTAGCAAATTAAAGTAAGTTATCACTGATATTCAATTAAGGAGAGTTTTTAACGGTAAAAATGGTAATAAATGAGTGGTGTATGTGTAATAGCCCAAAAGAAGCTCACGGACAGTCCGTCTGTGAGGCGCGGACAGTCCGCCCGGCGCCTGCTGCGCGTGTCGCGCGCGCAGAACTTCATCGCCACGTCGCTCCCTTCGACCCCACTCGTCAGGCCGCGCGTCCCCACCCCGGCCAGCACCCCAAGCTGCCTCTCTCTCCCTCCCATTCACTCTCTCACACTCTCTCTCTCTTTCATCCAAGAAACCATGGAGGAGCCCCCAAGGTGATTCAACCTAGGAAGCCCCTCACCTCGCCGGAGCTTCGCCGGAGGACCGCCGGAGCTCGACGCCGGCGAGCTGCACCAACTCTCCTTCATCTTCTTTCTCAAGCTTGGAGCTAGGAGCTTCCCCAAGCTCTTCTTCCTCCACCCCAAGTTCTCTCCCTCAAGCTCAAGGTGAAGGACGAGCTCAAGCTTCACCAAGGCCACTCTACTCCAACTTGTGGCACCTCACCGGAGTTGTACTCATTGCCGGTGAGCTATCTCTATTCCCGATCCATCTCCATTGATTTGGGATTTAGGATCTTGAACCCTCCCATGAACCGATCACCATTGATGGTCCAAAGCTTCCAAACCCCAATGCATGTTGAATATATCACTTGAAATCACCTCTATGCAATCCCAAGAACCCATAGAAACAAACCCCACCCAAAACCGAGGTCGGAGCTGCCGCCGGTGAGCTCGACGGCGATTCCCGGCCGAGCCGCAGACGGTCCGCCCAACAATGTCGGACAGTCCGTTAACCACGGCCAAAAACCTCCAAAAACATGTGTTCTGCTCCCTAGACTCGCGGACGGTCCGTCCCTTAGCCCAGACAGTCCGTTTTTAATTTTGAAACACCCAGAGATGATTTTGGTTTTTCGGGGTCTCGCGGACAGTCCACGTCTTCAGTTCAGACAGTCCGTCACCTCCGGGCGGACAGTCCGCCAATTCATCACGGACGGTCCGTGGTTACTATTCATCCTATCATGTACCATCTTGTATAATTCATATAAAATTGCATATAGCTCAGAAAATTATGAAATAAATTTTGTTGGTTTTCTAATGATCTCAAAAACCTGTTAAAAATAACTTTGCCCTCAGATTTAATAATTAATTATCCGAATTAATTATAAGGGTCTTTATCTTGTTAATTACATAGTTAATTCTTTATTAGTCCAAAAATGATGAAACCAATTTTGCTAGTTCACTTATAATACTAATGATCCAATGGATGTACTGTTTTAATAATTTATTCATGATAAATCTTATCATTTATCATATCATATCATTGCACTCATTCATGACATATTTATTTACTAAGCATCATTGCATTTCGTGTAGAGATCGAACCATCGGAGCAAGAGGAGGTTGAGACCGAGCAAGAGCCCGAGATCGACGACCCTTCTCTTGAGAACCGAGGCAGGCACCTAAGCATTCTTTAACCCTATTTTGGATCAATTGGAGTCTATGTGTCTTGTGTGTGCATGAGTAATATTATGTATATGATTGCTTAGCTCCTACTTGACGCATTACCATCCTTGATCTAGAATAACCTTTCTTAAGTGAGTATGTTTGTTTAGGTGTCACGAATATAATTGCTTATTCATGCTTAGCTTCGGTAGAAGTCAAGAGGTGGCAAGATCACCACCACTTGCGAGTTATATGATGTTGTTCAATTAAACATTAAACATATGGTTAGCTTTGAAAGATTAAAATTGTGCTACATGAAATATGAATCGTGACTCGAGCAAGAGTGGTAGGGTCATTTTGAGATTGGAGCTCATTTGACTTAGTCTTGCTTAAGTTGATTAAGGCCCGATCGTTATCACTGTGATACTTGAGCACTTTTTCGTACAAACCACATGCTTACTATGGGCATGGCAGGCTAAGTAGCATAAGTCGCACCGTACCTTGACCGGATTCGGTGCGGGGTGGGATGAGGTGTGATCGGCCGTGTCTGGTGCATCTATACACTTCCGACCGTTCGTTCATAGTGGGGTGCGGGTATGTGAAAGGTTGAGGGCAAGAATTAACACTTATCATCGATCAAGGGTATGGTCGTTGGTCTTGCGCTTCGTGTGGGAAAAGTTGTACACCCCTGCAGGGTTATAATCTATTGCAATAGCCGCGCTCTCGGTCATGGAGCACGCTCATGTACTTGGACTTTAACGTAGAGTTTCAATGTAGCTCATGGAAGATTTGAGATTATGATCATGTTATCACTTTATTTATTGCAAATTACTTGATGCTTGACTTAGAGATCATAGAATGTCATGTCTTTTGCTTATTATAACTTGATCAAAATGTAGATGCTTTTATGCAAAAATAATTACCTATGCCATTCCTTGCTACCTAACCAAATGCATACTCATTGAGAGTCGGGCAAGTATATACCCATATGTGGATAAGTCCTGTAGAGTACCCTTTTGTACTCACGGTGCTGCCGTTAAGTTGTTTTCAGGTGAGGCGCAGCCGGAGCCCATCTTTGGGTACTTCCTTGCCGAGGACGGAGGTCCGGGGAGGAAGTAGGTGGCAATGGCAAAGAAGGGCACTATCGGCATATAGTGTTCACCTTCGTATTTTGTGATGTATCGTATGAGCGCGATGATAGAACTTTTTGCTGCAAAACTCTAAGACTTATTGTAATGTAAACTTGAACCTATGTTTGTAATGTGATGGACTATGTTTGGTTTGCTATGTGATGATGATGTTCATCTTGTTGTGCTTTGTGAGGTGTGTATAAATCCTGGGCATTGCTCATTACACATCTCAAGGACGACCGTGGTTATTCTCATTTAATTGAGTTGATCAATGGTGATGACTTGATTAAATGAGTTTAACTTGGAGGTTCCTCACAGTATGGTAGTATAAAGATATCATGGTAAAATTAGGATACACAAATGACATCATTATAATATTTTTTCCCATAAAGGTCGGGCCGTTGCGCTCGGCGGCGTTCACGCAAGGAGAGGAGACATTCACTATTTGGTAGCTATTTCACCACATCATCTCAATAAAGAAAAAGGTTATTTCAATTCATCACGCACCAACAACTTGAGCTGTTCTTCATGTTACAAATAGTACACTACATACTATCTTCCCAGTATACCGGCCTATATACACACTCGACTACCCTTCATCTCAAAACGTATTGTGCGCTGTAAAAGACCTCGTGCATAATAGGAGGAAAGAAGATATTCAATCCTTTTGAGAAAATGTGCTTTTCTCAATTACGTGAATAGCTGAAATATATAACTCTGTCAGTGTAAATGTGCAAAAATTATGTTGCGCTTCTTCAATACTTCAAGCATTTGAAAATGTACAACAAATCGTTTGTGCTTGCCTAAGATATTAAACCGTTAAATCAGTGTTCCTCAAGTATAGTATTATGGATCTCGCACTCAGCTCTGTCCTATTCAACTAATAAGGTCCTTGCTGCTTGCCTTGTTATAGTGTTGCAAGTTCTTTGTATCAGAGACCTCTCTTATGAGATCTTGTAATACAATACCACTGCAGAGTATTGTGATTTGGTTACTGTTTGCATTCATAGTGACAGTGGATTTTTAATGTAGTTTATGTGTGCTATGTCATTTTCTATTCAGTGAATCTGAAGAAACCAAAGATTTTTTTTTCTGAAACTACAAAACACTGAGCAATCGACAGAAACACGTTGAGAACTAAATGAGGAGTGACCATGGTGAATAAATAGGGAGTACTGCAATGCTTTAGTGAGCTTATTACTCTATTCTGGAGTCTAAAATAGTATGCAACATGAATATATAACTCAGTAGCGTTATGTTTCCCCCTTGAGCAATCATGAATATACACAGATGATTTCAAGTTACAAACACGTTACAAAAATCCCATGGATAAGCACCATGTTATGTTACAAAAAGTGGCATATCTAACTGTCAGGATATAGGTTCGATCATTTACATCTACAACAGCATCAGATCTAACTGAGGAAAGATATTTTGCATTTTTATCATATTTTCTAAATTTAAAAATATACAAGCATATTTTGTTCTATTACCTCCTAAGAGGTATTACCTCCGTTCTTAAATATATGACACTATTAACTTTTTTGTTCGTTTGACTATTCGTCTTTTCTACAATTTTTTTTTTGCAAATCGATAAACCAACAAGTTAAATCTAAAGTACATTGGATAATAGATATACTGTTATACATTTTACTTTAGTTAACTAATTTGTTCAATATATATTGGTGGTCAAAGTTGGAGTAAAAAGTCAACGGTGTTATATATTTAAGAACGGAGGGAGTAATAGTTATCTAAATCTAGCTAAATGGACAGTCCATTATCAATTCGGAGTATGGTACAGCGAAATTGAAAGCACAGCTGATATGTAAAATATAGAAGGAAAATGACAAGAGAACGCTGTTGTTATTGACAACCGAATGCAAATGGACAATTGCACAGTAGACCTGTTCAACCAATTTTCCAGGATCATAACGTGTTAATAAGTGATTTATTAATTACTGCCCTGTCCAGGCCCCAGGTTGCTGCACTAGTGGATATATAAATGGGTAGAGACCTCCAATATGCATGGAACCATATGCATATAAAGAGAGCTCAGTACCACTAGCTTGAGTTGCCAAACACTCATGTTAGAAACATCTGTATAGCTCTATTGCACATGTCTCCTCATGATGAGCAGTTCATCTATGGAGACGTCCCAGGAGTTGATAGGGTTGGGAGACACTAGGAAAAATTCATTAGCAACTTATCAGTATATATGCATGAAACATTCCAATCTAGCTTCATTCAGCATCTCAGCATGTGGCCGGGAATAGTTTCATAGCAAAATTACACTATCATTCTGGCCGGGAATAGTTCCATAGCATCAATCCAGGACAATCGAACGAGCTCTAACTTCTTCAGCTAGCTTGTGGATGATGGTGACCATAACCTTGTCTAGAGCAAAATTATGTTGGTCCACAAGCTGAAGAAGTTCTTGTGAGCATCGTATAAAGTATAAACTCTTCTGAGAGTATGTGTTCTGAGTACACTTTGTGAAACCACTGACAATGTTGTTGATATTTGCTAATGTCGTCACAAGGAATGCTCTCCCTTAATAACAACATTAAAAATGTTTGTTGACATTTCTTAACGTAGCTATCAAGGTAGATATTCTAGGCAACGTCGCTAGAAATATTTTGTTGATTAATGTTTTGTGGGTGTTTCTTAGTATTGCCACTGGGTTTGGAACCCAGCAACGTTGCTAAGAGACAGGCCTTATTGATGGTAAATTGAAAGGTAGATCCACAAACGCACGAATATATTTATATTTTAGTTGTAGCATTTCACTCATGAGTATTCTCAAGAGTATCGTTATTTATATTTTTCCTAAAGGATGGCGTGGAGATTGTATATGGATTTATCGGATACATATCCAGGACAATATGAATAAGTAAAACGTACCAAAGATTATAACAGGGGTAATGTGATACACACAGGCCATCATCTTAGATAAAGAATAAAGAATACATGTATAGGTTAGTAGGAGCATGTATTAGAGTCGTCCTTAGGGTCGTATCTACTAGCAAAGGTATAAATCATATGGTTAGTGCTAGACTTATCATACTGCATTGAGGAAAATACCTCCCCTAGTCTGTCAAGGAAGATATCTTTCAGAACTCCGACACCATACCCGAACGTGGGGGACTACAAGAGATTTACAAGGTTGTCACCACCCGTACACCTACCCCTCAAACCGCAGGATAAGTCATCTGTTGTGGATCCTACGATACCTGAGCACCACGCCCACCACTGTGATCACTACCACCGGCCTCTCGGAACCCGAACATGATGATCCACAAGCATATGACTAGAGCAAGCCCGTAGGCACACCCGACCGATACAATATGGTAAATCTATACTAAACATACTAGTGTAGCAATATAAGGCACAACATAAGATGGTATAACATACTATATGAGTAGTGTAAATACCAAAGCTTGCATTGATCAAGACATTTACTCTTTGGTATCTATTTCATCACTAGTATTTTTTCCTAGTCTATTTCTTTCTTGTTTTGTCCCCTCGGTCGGTCTGAGTCTCGAGGTCTAAGTACTTGTGTATCTTCTGGCTATATTTCTAGATATATATGTCTTCTCTGTGGTTATATAGACATTCACTTGTGAATGTTTAAGACCAGATCTTTTCATAATCTAAAAAATGCTATTTCATCACACCATCTCAAAACAGAAAAAAAAATGTACTATTTCATCACACACCAACAACTTGCACTGCGCCGCATCATGTTAAATAGTACACTACTATATTCCTAATGTAGCTACACACACACACACCACCTCCCCTTCCTCTCAAGTAATGGGTATGAATAGATAGACGTATATAGTTTTAATCATAGAGTTTTTTGTGTGATGAGTGACTCATATTTGAGTGTCCTTGCCTCCTTGGGAATGAGAGACGTCGGAGAAGTTTGTTGTGCCGGAAATGATCGTGGCCCTTCAATACTGCCTTGTCTTTCATCCATTTTTCTTCCTCCGTTTGGCTGAAACTCCATGTAGGTGTGAGTAACGACATGTCCTGTCACCCTTCTGCGTGGTGGACCTGGCAACTATGCGTGAAGACCGCATGGCCACGAAGAGAGGTGGTGGCAGTAGCTACAAGGATGAAGCACACGTGGACGAACAGCTAGCGTGCCCAATCGGAGATGCGGCTTCGCTAGCAATGGGCAAGCTGATCATGCCGGGGTGCCCAGGTTGGACGCAACAGAAAGCGTGGATGCGGTGGACGCTGTGAGATTGTAATTCACGGTTTCACATCAACACACGCCAACACACACTTGATGGCCATGCTCTCCTTGTTGGATTTATTATTATTAGGCTTGACCTATTTATAAATTTAATAAATCAATAACTATATGGTGTGTAAATGTGAGAAATATTATTTGTGACAAAATTGAAGTTGAAAGCCTGTTGGCCTTTTACCTTCCGGGCTGCTCACGTGACAAGCCTTTTGGCTTGCCCACGTTGAGCCTTTTGGCTTGCCCAAGGTGGGTGGCTTTCAAGATGGCTATTGGTCTTACCCACTTTTGAGTTATGGTGGCATTTGGTTTACACCTTGGTGATTTTCAATATGTCTATTGGTCTTACCCACTTTGAGTTATGGAGACTTTAGGTTTTCACGGTAGCTCTTGGCTTACCTAGCCAAATAGAATATAAGGGGCTGATCATCCTCCATTTGAGGTGTAATACACACGAGAGTAATCACATATTCCAGAAACACTCTTCAACTGCATAGAAGGTTTCTCCATCTCGTAACTCTGCGCGCACAGAGGAGCGAGAGGGCAGGTGCCTCTGAAGCCCTTGCCGTTCGAGACCTTGCACAGGGAATCAGCAATTAGGTTTTTGGGGAGCGTGTACGCGACTGCTCAAAACTTCCTGGCAACTTCTCTGCTACTACGACGACATCAGACTGCCTGCAGCGATTTCTCTGCTACGACGACAACGACACTATGGGTGACTCCGGGCCTTCCAATGTTGCCGGCAATGCTGGGTATCTGCTTATATCTCTCATCTTTATTTATGTGTTGTTCTTCCTATCTTTCTTTCTGCTTCCTTTTTACATGCATGTATAGAAATTGTTCTTTTCATCATGATTAATTATATATATATCATCACATTTAAGTCATCATTTTTCTAGATTAAAATAATGTGAAAATTGCTTAGTTGTCTAACACTCCTGAAGTTCGTTGTTGCTGAATTGCCGACCTTTTTATCATGTACATAAAATGGAATTTCAGGCTGTTAAGCAGAGAAGGTGTTTCAGTTACCGGTCATGTTTGGCAAAGATGGGACCTCGAGGGCTTTTGGTTGAATGCCTGAAACAAGTTGCTTCCAATTTTTGTGCTGAATCGCTGCGGGCAGTTCAGATTCAGCTGAGCCTACATTGTCAAACTGAACTGATGGAATTGTCATAAATTGTTTTGCTTGTAGGTATCACTATGTCAACATTAGTGAACAAATTAAGTTTAGATTTTATTTTTCAAAGTGGACATTACTTCCAGTTTAATGTGATTTTTGTCCTTCATGAATTAGTTTATGGAATGCCGCCCGAGCAGAGCTAAATGAAGAGACATACAAATCGGTGTTTTCATGAGGCAATGTTTGCTTTTGCACAACGATAAGCAACTTTTAAATCATACTAGTAAAGTGCACGTGCGACACGCACGTGGTTGCGAATAAATATTAATATATGTTTTATTTCCATTAAATACACATGATAGTATTGATTTTTTATCAGATCGGAAACACATAAATGGCAATGTCGTAGAATTATTGGATCAAAGTTTAAACTTGGTAGCCATCGTACATTTGAACCCGATTAAACGACCATGCTTGGTGTTTTCATACATTAAAAAAAGACCCATTGTACATCTCTCTACCTCTCTATTTTCTTATAGCATATCACCCTCATCTTGCAAACTCATGGAAATGACTGGTCCATAAGGTAACATCTACGGTAACTTAAGCGGCGATTGCCCATTATTGTAAAAGCCAAGACAAAATAAATGAAATCCTAGTGCTTATTTTGTTAAGTATGATTCTCCAAATACTTCTGTGTAACCCAAAGGACAATAGAATGGAACTTTGGATATGCATTAAGACAAAGCCGCAGAAAAAGGGACTGAAAAATCATTGTAAATAAATAGAACTCATAAAATGAGTTTTTCCAATGAACTCATAAATTTGGAGAACAGTGTCAAACAAAGTTGTGAAAACTGAAAAATGCCCTCAATCTGAAGTTGTATTTTCCCTGTTCCATTCTCCACCATTACCGTTGCATGCCCACTCCGCGTCGCACCGTGGCCATTGCGACACGAAGCTGGACGTGGCGACGCCCCAGCACATCGTGCATAGCACGAATACCGCCACGGCAAAGCAGCTAGCGTGCGAGCCTAGCTTGCCGCAGCAACGAAGCCCGCATGGTGGAGCCCTTGCCATGAAGCCTACCACAACATGAGGTACCCGTGTGTGCCGGAGACTACGCGCTTCACAACGACGCACGACCCTGGGCGCCATGGGTGCGGGCGGGGGAGCTTGACCCGTGCGCCGCGAGTGCTCCATGAACTCTTCGGGTGTCATGAAACCACAATAGTGATGTGTTTCAGTGAGAGTCGTCACCAATTACAGGCTGTCTCATCGTGAGTCTGTTCGGTAGATCTTCTGCTGATTTGGTAGACATATTTGTTGTGAGAGAAAAATACCTTGTGCTGATTGGTACGACAGATTAGTTGTAAGTGGAAAATACTATAGAAGAAGTTGAAATAAGACAAGCTGAATGGAGCCGTGTATTAGTGACGCGTCTTGACGAGAGCCGTCACTCTTGGTGTGTGAGACCAAAAGTTGGTCCGTCTTTCGGACGGGGGCGCCGCGCGTCCGCCCCTTCCCACCCGCGCATTCACACACCCACCCCGCGCGTCCGCTCACTTCTCTTTCCTTCCGTCTCACAGTTCCGCTGCCGCCGCCGTTGTGCACCATCCCGCCGCCAGCACCTCCCCCAATCCTGCCGCCGCAAGATCCAAGCCGCGCTCCTCCCTCCGGTCCCACCCTCCCTCCCCGCGTCGCCACCGCCTCACCCCATCGCGACGCCGTCGCCCGTCCTCCCGTGTCGGAGCCATCCCCTCCTCTCTGCACTAGGCGGCCGGCGAGGCCGCCACCCCTCAGGACTTCGGCTATCGTCATCCTCCTTCTCGCGACGCCACCGCCCACCCCCATTTTTTACGCACGGGATCTATGCTCACTGCCGCCTCCTTCATCCCGCCACCATTGCCTCTGCATCGCCATCCCCACCCCCAATAGCGCTCGCATCCGCCACCACTGATGCTGCCAGCACGGCTCCTCCCCCTCACAGCTCATCCACCGCTCCTCTTCCTCACCACCTCCTTCCTCACTCATCCTCTTTCGCCGTGTGCCCAGGGCCCAGTGTATTCCGCCAACACTCGTCCGGTCCGTGAGTCCACCACGCGACACTGCGGCCGCTGCCACCCCCCACACACCCCCTCCGTCGGCCTCTGGATCCACCTCCGTCCCTAGACGAGAAGGTGCGAGTGATTAATTGATGCACATATTCATCTCCCCATGCTGCGCGCAGATCAAATGTTTGTGATTTGGTTCCAATCTATGGAGGTATTCAATTGATTAGTCGGTTCCTTCTACAGGTAGCCACGATGCTCACATTACCTCAGCCCGTCGGCCTAGCTGGCCTCAGCAGACGACGATTCCATGCAAGTACCTGAAAGCCATTGATTCCAAGTAATGTTGTACCTCAGCAGGCATTGTGATTTGTGTTGTTTACTAGGATTGGGCCCGTGCGTTGCTACGAGCAAAAATTGTTATATTTTAATCTACAGAGTATTCAAAAGTATTTATATTGCAATCTTATAAGTAGTAACATAGGAAGTAGTATATTCATCATACACATCTTATAGATATAGTTGCATCAGCAGAACTAAATAGAATATGTTTTAACTAATAGTAACTACAGTTCACAAAACTGATGCATTGTCTGCTTCGGAGTCACCTCATCACCATGAAGGAGATATATTCAAATTGATGCACTGTCTAATAGTATATTCATCATGCCTCAAACTGATGTGTTGCTGGCAGTAAGTCATAGTTCAATGCCTAAAAATAATTCATTTGTCCTGGGAGCTCATATTTCAATTTACAAACCTTGCTTTGGAAATCAAATGGAAATAGAGGAGATGGTAATTACAAATCTATGGGGGCATAACTCACCAATCTACTTTCGTATTTTGCTTTCGTATGCAACAGTTTATATTTTGATAGAAGTTGTTTTGTCACTAGCTTTTTTCGATAAAGAAAGTTTTATTAATTTCAAGATTGTTACATCGAGTTGATACAAAAATCTTGTTTTTTTGTCACAAGCTATCTATTTTTTAACAGGGGAAGAAAATGGCTGTTGTCATATATGATGGCGATGTGGATCGATTCCAGGATTTGCTTGTAGAGGGGCGAGTATATTATGTGTCACGGATGTCTGCAGAACCAGCCATGAGATCTCAGTATTACAAGTTTGCAGATAGTCACTATGTGTGTCGTTTCACGTCAGTGACAATGGTGAATGAGGTGAAGAATGCAACTGAGAAGATGATCCCACTATTCCCACCATTTATGCCTTTTGACAGAGTCTGGGAGTTCACGATGGATAATGATACATATGTTGGTAAGTTTTTCAACCTTTGTATATTATAAGTGTTCTTTAGTAAACAAACATGATTTGTTTTCCTGTTTACATGTTAGATGCTATTGGCATGGTCTTATATATAAGTTCAATTGGACAAAAGGAGAGTGACTACAATCGAAAGATCCCAGTTATAAATATCACTCTAATGGATGACACGTATGTATATATGTCTTTCAAATCATAGTATCTATGTAATTCAAAGTTCATATATTTAGTTTCTCATGTTGTGTTTATTTTTCCAATGTTAATTTATTTTGTAGCTTTAATATTATGAAGATAGTTATATGGGATAAGTTAGTGACCAGAAACCTAAGCATCCGGGGAACACTAGCAGAGGAGCGTCCTATTGTTGTGGTGACAATGTTAAATGCAAACCGCTATGGTAGGGTTGCAAGTGACTGTGTTCTATGAAATATCAGTTGTGCAATGGTAAATATGGTATAAATTAATGATTCTATTTTAATTGACCAGACCGCGACCTGCACACTACTGAGTTTAGCAGGCTGCACTTTGATCCTAATATTGCAGTTGCACGTGAGTTAAAGAAAAGGTAACTGGAAGTTTGGTTGTAATTGTATTATTATTTGTTTTATTTGTAGTATTCATGCTGTTTGTGCTAGACCTAAAGGCCCAAGTTGTCTATATACTAGACCCAATTCCTATAGATTCTTCGTTCAGTAAGCAGCCAGTACGAAAATATTTAAACAAAATTCAATGTGCTTCCACTATCCTTGGAACTATCATGAATATTGAAGGCCAGTGGAATGAGAATATTTATCTATGGGATCATACATTTCTAAATGGTGTTCAAATAAACATAGATAGGTAACTTTCTCATACTGATGAGGATCTTCTTTATATAGCACAAACCTAACAATTTATTTTTCCACACAGTGAATTATCTGCATATTATGTTCTACTTTTCATGTGCGCAAGGGATGGCGAAAGGTTACAAGCACTAACTTTCCTAGTGGGTATTCTACATAGCAAAACATGAGCCCTAATTATTTTTTATTTAACTTCTGTATAATGTATGTGCAGGATGCATATGAACTCAGAAAGCGCTTTTTAATACACCTACTTACGTTCAAGGGGAACCAATATGCATGCAACATACCTGAAATTCTACGAGATTATCTTGGATGCTACATTGGCCTCGCAACTAGAAAAGCATGAGTTGCTATAGCATTCTCGGTCTCAATGATTGTAAAGAAAAAATGTATTAGCACATTGGATTTTCTTTCCATCATCATTGACATGCAATTTGCTACTAAAGTTTATGACTTAAATAATTTATCTATTTTTTTATTATATTTTGAAATAATATTTTTTTCTTTTTAAAACTTATGTGCCCATAGCAACGCACGGGCATGCACCTAGTATGGATTAATGACAAAACATATTCCATAATCTCTGGCTCAAATCGCAAGACGAATCTAATGAGTCTAATTATGCTTTAATTAGACAATGTCATGCTACAGTAAACAATCTCTAATGATAGATTAATTAAGCTTAATGGATTCATCTCGCGATTTTCCATCCATCTATATAATTAGTTTTGTAATTAGTCTACGTTTACTACTCTTGATAGGCTTTGAAAGGGGACTTCAAAAATTTCTCCCTAAAGTGTTCGCAAACTAAACAAGGCCTTATATTCTGAGCAAAGATATTAGTGAGACGTCTCCACCATCCGCGTCGTGACACATTCTTATTCCACGTCACTAAATTTATGTCACTTGTGTTCAGTTCTGACGTAGTGACTGCCCCGTGGTCGGGTTCAGTATCATCACGAAGAGCAGCTGGTCGTCCTCGAGCTAGCCCGTACAACGTTTACAGCTTCGATCATTTGTCTAACTTTCTAGTAATGGTAGTTGTTGGTACTTTTTTCTTTTCTAGGAAAAGAGAACGAAGCTTTTGTTCACCACGTTGTTGAATCTTAACCTGCTCTGGTTGTGCAGCATCGACCGGAAGTGGCCGGCGTTGTCGAGGGTCTGCATGTTAGTAGGAACTGGTCCTCTCTTGCCGCGCGAACCTTGGCGTCATGGAAAGGTCCAGCCGTCCAGCGAACCAGGCCAGCAGCGAACAAGATCAAAGTCCAGGCGTCCAGCAGACGCTCCACGAGAGACCCAGTCGTCGCCACGGGCGCGGCCACGCGGGCCTCAACTCGAGCTTCTGTTGTAAATAACCACGTGCATATGCGGCCGCGCGCTGCGACGGTACGCCGCCTGGGGCTGCGGGAAGGCTGGGTATCCTAATTAGCGGATGTGAGCCCGGTGGGTGGGTATAGGTGTGGTTGGTAACAAAAATAATTAATTTTGTTGGCAGCAACACTTCCTAAATTGCGATTTTTATGGTTACTTACTTTTTGGTCCTCCAGTAACCTGACAGGTGGGTCCGGTATGAGGGGCAAGACGGACCCAATTTGGGTAAGAAGGGTTTTTCAAATTATTCGATCTTTATAGTATAGATAGACTAATTCGATCAGTTGATGGAACCTTGGTGAGTCAATTTGTCGAAACATGGAACTGCATTGGCAATCACGACAGACACACACGTATTCGAAGCTCGTATACATTTCTACCTAAAAATTAAAGGATAGGAGTAAGAACAAACCCAGTTAATTTAATTTGCTACGTACTTTGAGCACGCGTTTCTTTCTTTTCAAGCGATTTCATCAATTTCCAGCCAGCTGCCACATTCATTGATCAATTTTTGTACAATGCATCACGGGCAATTATATTTGCTTTGGAGTACTTGCATTGATCGGCAGGGTGCGTACAACGAATCAGAAGCATTCATCCTAACTCGTACCGTATTACATCCCCATACATAAATACCCTTCATTATAAATGATATGTATGAGGTTCAAAACCGGTCTCTTCATTACGAACTGTACGTATTTACAGGTTTTCCCCAACATTTTCGCTTGAATGGGGATCTTCAGTTGGATGTTAATTAAGTGGTTGGGCAATCACCACGACTAAAGTTTGTCCTTTTTTTTCATGTGTAATTGCGATGACCTGCACAAACTAACCAAGTTCTAGTCTTCAAGACTCAGATATGGAGAATTAAACAAGTACGGATAATCACTGACAGGAGGCCCAATTGGCGAAATATGACGATCTACCTGGAGCCATGCATAGGAATAATTGGCATATGCATATCATTCATGCTCCTGGTACACACATGGCTTTGAAATATATGTTCCTGGGGTTCCAGGCTTCCAGCATCTCACCTCACGTGGTTCATTTCTCTGAAGGCTTTATGATACTTCAAAACTGAAGCGGCCATCTCTGAAATGCGTGCAGCTAACAGGATGGCTGTTCGCTATATATATCAATGGACATATCGTGCTACCATAGTAGAATGTTAGTAGTAGTTTACTGCTCTGAATGTGTTCATGTGCTCAGGTGTCCCGGTGACCAGATTTATACATCTCTTCCTCCTCTTATCGATTAGCGACGACATAAAGCAAGAAACGAGCTGTGGGAAGTCCACAAAATATTGATCAAACCATTTGATTTGGAATCTTGATCAAACCTAGTACAATTTTTGAGGTGTGTCCTAGTTAGGAATGAGGGGCATCGTGGAAAACTTGCTCTGCTACAGGAAGCGCGCACGCTAATGCACGAGTGAAGATGTCTGGTGTCTCGTGTTTACCTTGCGGCCACTCTGGCAGTCCGAAGCGGGGGCTCCTATATGCCTTGTGGAAGATGTATAACGGTTGAAACTTTCAGTCCATTGGCCCATTATCTCCTTCTTCTACCTCCCGCTGCCTCCTCCTTCTTCCCCATCGCGCCGCTGCCCCCGCCGCCGCCTCCACCACCCACCCCGGCCGACGGCTCACCGCCACCGCGCCGCCCGCCCACCACCCACCCCGTCCTTCCTAACCCGGCGCGCCTCGCCGCCCCCGCCGCCGGTCCCCTGCCCACCGCCATCCTGCCCTGCCCGGCCGGTGGCGCTACCGCGCCGCCTCGCCTCCGCCGCCGGCCGAACCGCGGCCACCGCTGGTCGATCCGACTCCCCCCACCTCCTCCCTTCAAGGTCCGCCGGACATGGAGGCCGAACCCCCGGAACCCTAACCCGAGAACCCTAACCCCTAAGGCCGCCGCCTCGACCGCCGCCCCCGGCCGGCGGCTACCCACCGCCGACCGCCCCGCCCACCTTCCACCCCTCCGGCGAGCTCGCGGCGGCGGCGGCGCGCAGGCACGGGGAAGGAGGGAGTGAGGACGACGGAAGGTAGAAGATGTCCAGGAGCCGTCGGATCTCACGTTCGCACGAATCTTAAAGCGGAAGATCAAATGAAAAAAATCTTCCGGAAGATATATAGGTTTCCCGGTCTGAAGCTCGATCTTGCAGGAAGACGGGCCGGGCCGGGCCGGGGGGTGGTCCAGTGAGACCAGGGCTGACGGCGGCCACGGCGTGCAGGAGCAGGTCAGGCGGACAACGTTTCTTTCTTCTTTTCCAGAAATTCCATTAATTTCGAATCTGACACTATATGAATTTGCGTACAATAATTTGTATCCGTGGCATTATCTCTGTAGTACTTGTGTTGCACATGTACAATGATTCAGAGTCATTCAAGCTAACACTACATCTTCGAACTACTAGTCTTCTATGAATACCTACTACACCCTTCACACCACCGAAGCGATCGAGTAGGAATTAGCAAATGCCGAGAGCCGGAGGAACTAATAATATAGCTACCACACAAGCCACCAAATGGGCTGCTAGCTTAGGAATGAGCGACACCAGAGAAACTTACTCTGTCAATCGTGGAGTAAGCCACTCATGACTTCTTGCTCAATCTTGTGGGGGCAACCATTACCAGAGTTGCTCGATGTAGCGTGGCCTGATAAGGGATCGAGCTGCCGTTGAGATTATCGTTCACTCCCGGAAATCGAAAGTTCACTGTTTGTTCTGACAAAATAGATCTTTGCCGTGTGTTTTGGATGTGGCACACGGCAAAGATCTATTTTGCCGTGTGTTTTTTGGTCGACGGCAAAAATTCTATTTCGCTGTATACTTTTGTTTTGGCCGACGGCAAAACGCTCTTCCCACCTCAAAATATTTTCACAACTTTTTCATACTACTTCGGATGAAGAAAAAAAATATATCCCAATTGTATATCTTCAAAATATCTACAACTTTTAATAAGAAATTTTTTCTAAAATTTCAATCCAAATATGTACGTGTTTTTTCGATTAAATATAGAATAGACACTTGTGAAGCAACTCATAGTTATATTTATCTTTTTTTACTAAAATTTTTTCTACTCTCCATATACAACATGTGGTACTAATTAATTGCATTTCAAGCAATTTGTGAATCAAGTAATTTAAATAATAAAATAAAATAAGTGAAGAAATAATATGCATATTATTTAATATGATTTGAATCTTTTTTATAAGCAATAGACAACATAAATTATTTTGTATTAATGTTTGATAATTTTCGGAATTTGTTTGATAATTTTCATGAATTATGTACAATTATTAAAAAACTTGATTAGGTGTGTGCCCTTTGTCGAGTGTTGCGCACTGCAAAGCTTTTGTCGTGTGCATCTGGGCTTTTGTCGTGTGCCTTGGGCACACAGCAATGTCACGGAATCCGGTAGTGGTTAGGGTCAAGTGCGCACGCAACCTCACAATAGGATGATGGTGCGCGCGTCCGGCGGCAAGGCTGGACCATTTTTTTTTACAACAAACACACACACATATACATATATATATCACAACATCCATTTTATAGATAGGTCCTCGGAAAAAGACCAAATTACACAAACGGCCTAGAAACAGAAAGCTACAGACAATGGCGTCCATGGATCTCACCTCACGTGGTTAATTTCTCTGAAGGCTTTATGATACTTAAAAACTGAAGCGGTCTTCTCTGAAATGCGTGCAGCTAACAGGTTGGCTGTTCGCTATATATATCAATGGACATATCGTACGTGCTACCATAGTAGAATGTTAGTAGTTGACTGCTCTGAATGTGTTCATGTGTTCAAGTGTTCCGGTGTCCAGATTTCTACATCTCTTCCTCTGATCGATTAGCGACAACACAAACAAGAAACCAGCTGTGGGAAGTCCACAAAATCTTGATCAAACCATTTGACTGGAATCTTGATCAAACCTAGTACAATATTTGAGGTGTGTCCTAGTTAGGAATGAGGGGCATTGTGGAAAACTTGCTCTGCTACAGGAAGCGCGCACGCTAACGCACGAGTGAAGATGTCTGGTGTCTCGTGTTTACCTTGCGGCCACTCCGGCAGTCTGCAGCTCGGTCTTGCAGGAAGACGGGCCGGGCCGGGGGGTGGTCCAGCGAGACCGGGGCTGATTGCGGCCACGGCGCGCGGCAAAACACAAGACACTGGCGGCGCGCAGAAGCAGGTCAGGCGGACAACGCTTCTATTTCTTCTTTTGGAGAAATTCCTTCAGTTTCAAATCTGACACCATATGAATTTGCGTACAATGCGTATCAGTGGCATTATCTCTGTAGTGCTTGTTGCACATGTACAATGATTCAGAGTCATTCAAGCTAACACTACATCTCATACTACTAGTCTTCTATGAATACCTACTACAGCCTTCACACCACTGAAGCGATTGAGTAATAATATACTTCCTCCGTTTCGAAATACTTATCATTTTAATTTCTCTAGATACATTCTATTTGTTATACACCTAGATAGTTAGTATGTCCACATACATAATAAATGTATCAAGAAAAGTCAGAATGACAAGTATTTTGAAATGAAGAGAGTAGCTACCACACGAGCCATCAAATGGGCTGCTGGCTAGGAATGAGCGACACCAGAGAAACTTGCTCTGTCAATGATGAAGTAAGCCACTCATGACTTCTTGGGCAACCATATTACCAGAGTTGCTCAATGTAGCGTGGCCCGATAAGGGATCGAGCTGCCGTTGAGATTATCGTTCACTACCGGAAATAGAAAGTTTGCCGCTTGTTCTGCTTTGTGTTTTGGATCATTGCTTTGTGTTTTGGATTTTCCAGGAGGGGAGCTCACCCACCCGGGTTCGAACCCGGGCGTGCGTGCTAGCCTCCTGAGGCTGGGGGAGATAAGCGCCCCTTTTTTTTTAAAAAAAAAGACCTATTTTGCCGTGTATTTGTTTTGTCGACGGCAAAAATTCTATTTCGCCGTGTACTTTTGTTTTGGCCGGTGGCAAAAATGCTCTTCCCACCTCAAAATATTTTCATAACTTTTCATACGACTTTGGATGGAAAAATTTTATATCTCAATCGTATATTTCGAAAATATCTACAACTTTTAGTAAGAAAGTTTTTCTAAAATATCAATCTAAATATGTGTTTTTTTCTATTGAATATAGAAGAGATACTTGTGAAGTAACCCATAGTTATATTTATCTTTTTTACTCTAAACTTTTTGTACTCTCCATATACAACATGTGGTACTAATTAATTGCATTTCAAGCAATTTTGTGAGTCAAGTAAGCTATGAACTGTAACTGATTTAAATAATAAAATAAAATAAGTGGAAAATGATATGCATATTATTTAATCTAATTTGAATTTTTTCTATAAGCAATAGACAATATAAACTATTTTGTGTTAATGTTTGACAATTTCCCGAATTCGCTTGATAATTTTCATGAATTATGTACAATTATATAAAAAACTTGATTAGGTGTGTGCCTTTGTCGAGTGTTGCGCACGGAAAAGCTTCCACCGCGTGCATCTGGGCCTTTGTCGTGTGCCTTGGCACACAGCAATGTCACGGAATCCCGTAGTAGTTAGCGTTAAGCGCGCATGCAACCTCACAATAGGATGATGGTGCGCGCATCCGGCGGCAAGGCTGGGCCATTTTTTTTACAACAAACACATACATATGAAACTATCACAACATCCATTTTATAGATAGGTCCTCGAAAGAAGACCAAATTACACAAACAGCCTGGAAACAGAAAGCTACAGACGATGGCGTTCATGGCGAAGCTGTCGAAGGAGCCGCCGGCGGGGGGAACGCAGAGGCGTCATGGACGCATGCACCCAGGTGGAGACCGCGCAGAGCGTCGGTGAGAGGCGGGCCGGTGAAGCCATGGTCGGAAGAGCACACCGACGACCTGAAGATGTGGTTGGATCGTCGCCGGAGTTTGATGAAGTAGCTTGCACTTGGATCCAGGGGGAGGCAACTCTGTCGAGCAGGTACCAGGTTCGGGGCCACCGTGTTGTAGAATCGAGCTCCATGTCCGAGGATTGCTGTGACGGGGAGGCGGCAGCGGAAACGACGGAAGACTCGGCCGGGGAGGAGGCGCATCCGGAGACAGTCGCAGGAAGCAGATCCACCCAGGGGGGCTGATCCGTATACGACGGTCACAGATCGACCTCGGGACCAACCGGATCTGAGACGGTGGGGCGGAAACTCCGGCAGCAGGGGAAGGGTGGAGATGGGGTGGAAGCTGCAGGAGGTTGCGGGAGGGGGATAGCGTTTTATTACGACTCACCAAGTGAGCAGCGACGTCGGCGACGAGGAGCCCTGAACAGGACCCGGCGACGAGGACGACAGCGATGAGCACCAGGCGGCAAAGACCACTAAGGGGACAAGCCATGTAGGCACAAAGTAGGTAAAAACTAAGAACTACAAACTACTAGAAGCTAGAAGCGACGGCGGGCTCCCCTCCCGACGCTCTCCGACGAGGGCACCGGAGGCGGACGGGAGGGAGCCGGAGGGGGAGCGGCGGAGAAGTCTAGGAAGCTATCGCTTCCTTACTAGAGAAGGAAAGCGAGCGGGCCCTTCCCGGTAGCTTCTGAAGGCTGGGCCATTGACAAGGCATGTTGCGCTGTCTAAGGAAAGGGAAAGAAAAAGCTCTTCAATTCTGTAGAGTATGGTGGAAACCGGAAAAGAGCGTTGATGAATGATGATACTCTAAAATTTCTCTAAGATGAATGGTTAAATATTTGGATTATTTGGATACGAATAATTATAGTCAATCTAAATAAAATATTCAATGTCAACCTATGGAGATCTTAAAACTCTACAAACCACTCCTTGTGGCTATGACCACCTTTATTTTCTCATCTCAAGTCGCACTAAACCACGCCACTCCTTGAGATTTGCATGCAACCACTACAAAACCTCCAAACATTTTTCGTTGTCTTAATACAGTAAAATCCAGCTCTCAAACGTCGCATATAACCGCCGGAAGACACGAGGCACCCTGATTTATTACTCTGCAAATCATCTGGCATTACGAAGCTAACGGAGCTTGCCAACGTAGGATCTGCAGTTATGCTGAGGAGTCTCGTCGGAGAACCAGTGCTGTGTGTTATTCTCTGGTTCTTAAATATATGACATTTAGAAAAAAAAATTTAGTTTAAAATAAACTAATTTTGTTCTAAACGTCATATATCTAAAAACGGAGGGAGTATTTAATATCTCCGTAAAAATACGAGCCGGACGGTAGTATTCGTTGAGGCAGGCGATCGTCCTACGCTCTGAGAAGACGGACAGGCACATATGCCACACGAAGAGGATAAAGCTGCTGGAGTGTCAAACGATGAAAGGGATAAGATCAAGGACAAGGTCCTTCACTGACACGTGGGGTATGGTCCATTTTTTTTACTTAAAAAATAAAAAGGAAAAATTGTGCCCACATATTGATAATGACTTGAAACCAAAAAATGATTATACATCCATTCTAAGCAAATTAGCTAGGTAATTATTCACTTCCAATTTTTCCTATCCCTCCTGCGTTCCAAACAACAACTCATATGAAAAAGGAAAAAAGTAAAGAAAAAAAAAGGGAAGGGCAAATTAGACTTTTTACATTCTCAATCCAACAAGTGAAGCCGTTTTATCAAACGTTTTTCAAAACGGCTCCAACTCCATAGAAGAAACCGCTCCACCAAAAGAGCCGGAGCCGGAGTCGTTTTTTGGAGCCAGAGTCCTCCCAAACAGATTCCGAGTGTGCTACTAGCTGTTTCATCACACGCCACCAACTTGCACTTCATACCGTCATGCTAGCTATAAATACTGCATCTTTTAGGGGCGAAAAAAATACTGCATCTTCCCTATATATCTATGAGGTTTTTTACGGTGCAAATGAAGTATTAAGAAGTATCAAGGATTTTGATTTTTTTCACCACCTAATTAATTAAAAAATTAAATAATTAATAAAAGGACAACATGGTAATCTGGTATCCTCTTTAACTGCCTCACCCCTTGTGTCGCCATCGCGGCCTCCTCCTCCGTCACCCTTGGCGTCTCCTTCCTGGGGTTCAATGACATCGTCACCACCACCAACTTCCTCTACAGCCTCGACACCATGCCGGAGTTCGCCGCCTTCCTTTAGCTCCGCGCGCACATGTCGGACCTCAAGCGCCCCTACCGCATGCCCCAAAAATCTCGACCTCTAACTCACTAAAACACCCGGAATCGTGGATCACACGAACCACCACCAAGAACTCGGGCTCCGACCAAAAACTCACGAATCGAAGGGGTTTCCCGGTGTTTGAGGGGTCAAGATCACACACAAAGATGCGCAAGGCATCCGCCCATGATCCCCTCAAAGAAATCCGAGAGAAAACACCCTCAAATCCACCAGTCGAGAGAAGAACGAAACACCCCAAAAATAGCTCTGAAAATAACACGAAAATCACAAAGAGCTAGGAGATCACCGCAACGCCGAATGCTTCCATATACATCTAGAGGTCAGAGTCTATGCAAGAATCTAGCCTAAGGAAAGCTGAGGAAAAGAAGCAGTCCAGAGCGAGCTACCGAGGAGGAACCCTAGAGTCCAAGAGAGAGATGTCATCCACCTCTCCGCTATTTATACGAAGTCCACCGGAGGAGGTAAATAACCACGCTACCCCTACAACTCATATAGAAGATACACACCCCTCAGGGGCAATATGGTCTAGTCTTCATTGAGCGTACACGCTTCCACCGCGGTCTTGCTTAGATCGATGCAAACCCCGCGATCACGCCACGTGCCCCCCGCCTCGAAGCTTCCCGACACTCCCGGATCACCGTCTCTGTCGCATCGGGCCTCCGTACTTGGTTTTGCGGTCCAAACCAAGAAACCATCCACCAATGATTTTGTGGGCAAACCGACAAACCCCGCGTGCAAGATTCGGCCTCGATCCGCTACCTTGCACCGGTCCATGTTCACGACTTCAGCCCACTAGTCTTGCACCGCACGGCTCGCACTTGACCCCATCGGCCACCGGGTCCATCGAACCAAGCCTACTTGCCTCTCTATCACCCGGAGGCCGCCACGGCTAAAGCCTTTCACGCTTGTTCTTCACCTGCACCGACACGAGTCAAACCGCAACCTGTACTTGCACACTTAGCCAAGCATCAGTCCACACAATATTGTCAATCACTCATCACTAAAGAGCGACCCTCCACTGATCTTCGGACACACCTGATCCTCAGTCTCAGACCAGTTTTCTGCCTGGCTCACGCCTGTGCTCTCCCTTTTCTCTCTTCTTCATCTCAAGCTTCACCAAAAACAATGGTTTGGAGTGGATTTTTAAGTTCCTGCGTTTTGTGAAGGAAAGGAATCCTTTCCATAGGAACGGCGAGCTGCTTTCCTTCGTTCCAAACGGCACAAGACATCATCGAACCATAGGAATGGAATTCCTTCAGAATTCCTATGGAAATCCTGCAATCCAGACAAGGCCGCCATATTGATAGAGCACGTTTCCTATCGCCTCTCCTTCCTAGGCTCCTAGCTACATAGCACATTTGGTGCACGGTCGACTGCTGGTAGCGATAGCACATTCCTCCCTCTTTGCTCTGAACTGCTTCTTTTCCTCTGCTTTCCTTAGGCTAGATTCTTGTATAGACTCTGACCTCTGGATGTATGGAAGCATTCGGCATTGCGGTGATCTCCTAGCTCTTTGTGATTTTCGTGTCATTTTTGGAGGTATTTTTGGGGTGTTTCGTTCTTCGTTCGATTCGTGGATTTGAGGGTGTTTTCTCTCGGATTTCTTTGAGGGGATCATGGGTGGATGCCTTGCGCATCTTTGTGTGTGATCTTGACCCCTCAAACGCCGGGAAACCCCTTCGATTCGTGAGTTTTTATTCAGAGCTCGAGTTATTGGTGGTGGTTCGTGCGATCCACGATTCCCGGTGTTTTATTGAGTTAGAGGTCGAGATTTTTGGGGCATAGCTTCATCTAGTGACGCTCCTCATCTCCCCTAAATATTGTCTCAAGAGCTCAAGCCATTTGGGAGATCCGGTGATGGATTTGTGGAGTTGACCCCCGCGAGTCGAGCTGTTTCTGCTCTGTTCGCAACACGCGGACAGTCCGTGGTGCCTCGGCGGACAGTCCGCGAGCTGGTGAATAGTGTTGGTGTTCTTTGTGTTCTTCCCGCGTTCTTCCAAGTTCGTGTTTTGATCCGGTGCCACAAGTGGTTTTAGTTGCATGGAGTTTGCGGACGGTCCGAACTGAAGTGGCGGACAGTCCGTGAAGGTGCGGACAGTCCGCGGTGCTTGCCCGGACAGTCCGATTTTTCGGGGTGCATCTTTGGAGGTTCTGTCCGCTTTAGCGGACAGTCCGCAAGGCCCTTGCGGACAGTCCGCCCAGGCTCACGGACAGTCCGCCGGTACACCACGGACTGTCCGCCAGGTCTGTTGCAGACTTGCTTCCTTTGGTTTGATTCTTGTCTGGTGCTTCCGCTCTTTGATTCGTGGCTTGTCTCTAGGACTTGTAGGCTTGTGTGTGCCTAGTCTAGAGCTTCTTTGTTGTGTGTGAGTGATCGGAGTGGCAATCAGGGTATAGGCCGAGTTCAACTTTCGGGAAGAATTTTTATCAGCTCCCATTCACTCCCCCCCCCTCTCTGGTCGCCTATTCGGTCCTTCAATTGGTATCAGAGGCGGTTACGGATCTTCGTGATTCTAACCAGTCTAAGATCCAAAGATGGGTGACTATGGTAAGAGGTCGGGTCCTCCGCACTTCGATGGCAAGAATTACCCGATGTGGGATCGGCGTATGGCCGCGTTTTTTCTTGGGAAGGGAACTCTGATTTGGGATGTCACTCAGAATCCAAATTATATCATTCCAGACAGTTTTCTGCTTCCAGGATCGCGGGACATGTGTGAGGCCAACAGTAAGGCCGTTGATTACTTGTTCCGTGCTCTCTGTGCCTCGGAGTTTGAGGGAGTGAACAGAGAGAATGTGGCCGGAAAGATTTGGCTTAAGCTCAGGAATGCTCATGTTGGCAATGCCCAGGTGCAAGCCCGTTTGTTTTCCACTTACCGGAGAGAGTACGAGAACTTCACTCATCTTCCCGGTGAGTCGACCGATGCTATGTATCAGCGCTTCACCAACAGAGTCAACAACATGAGGGCCAATGTGACAGTGCTCCCATACACGGATCATGATCAAGCTATCAAGCTTTTGCTTACCCTGGATAGTCTGTGTGGAGTGCCAAGTTCGAGGCCATTGAGGAGTCGAGCGTGTATGATACGCTATCGCTTGATGAGCTGTTTTCCAAGATTAGGTCTTCAGAGGTTGATCGTGGCTTGAGAGCCAAGAGCGAGAGCCCCACTGATCCTCATAGTTTGGCTCTTGTCTCAGGATCGAGGACTAATGCTAACTCTGTTGGTTTTTCTTTGTCCTGTCTTGTGTCCTTGCCAGATGAGGACTTTAAGGTGCTGAGCGAGGATGATCTCGCATTGTTGAGCAAGAGGTTTGGGCGGATGTACGAGAACTGCAATAATGTGAGGATGAGCTCGAGGATGTGCTATCAGTGCGGGAAGCACGGGCACTTCATCGTCGAATGCCCTGAAGCCATGGAGATCAAGAATGACTACAAGAGCAAGCCCAAGCACGACTACAACAAGCACCACTCCTAGAACGACTACAAGGACAAGCACAAGGACAAGGGCGAGAGAAGGCCAAAGAAGAGCAGCGGTACAAGAAGAAGACGGCTCGAGCGATGGTTGCCGGAGCGAGCGACATCGACTCCACATCAAGCGATGCTTCTTCCGATTCGAGCAGCGATGAAGAGCAAGATTGGCGCAAGGACAAGCGGTACACGGGCAAGAACTTCACCAGCCTCAGCTTCGTTGCACAAGGAGGCTTTTGTGGCATGGCGCACTCCAAGAAGGGTGGGAAGAACAGCTCGGACTCGAACTCTGACTCCGAGAAAGAGGTACGACATGATCCCAACTTCTTGCTAGAGGAGAATGCTAGGCTCAATGAGTTGCTTGATAACCGTGATGATGTGCTTAGGAAGACCAACAAGGAGAAGAGAGAATTTAGGTCTTTGTTGGGTGATGCTAAGGACAAGATAGTTGAGCTTGAGTCCTTGCTTGTTGATGCTAAAAATGAGATAGGTTCTTTGAAAGCTACTCCTGTTGTTTTTGAGGAGATTGATTGTGGTGATTGCAATGTATTCTTGGCTGACTTGACTGCTCTCAAGGAGAAGCATGCCTCAACTCTTGAGGAACTAGATGTGCTTAGGGTTGAGTGTGATGAATTGAAATCTAGACCTGCTTTGTTAGGTGCATGCACTTCTTGTCCTGTGTTGCATGCTAGGCTAGATGAATCTCACACTAGGATAGTTTCTCTTGAGGCTGCATTGAAAGCTCTTGTTCCTACATCATGCTCTACCTGTGAAATGCATGTTTTGAAAAACATGGAACTTGCGCACTATGTTGACGGTTTGCAGGATGAGAATGATGAGTTGAGGAAAATGATGGGGTGGTTGTCTGGGCATGAGTCACAATTGAGTTTGATGTTGACTCAGTTCAAGAGGTTTGATGGTCAGGCGTTGGGGGCTGGAAAGAGTGGTGAGGGAGAAGAGAAAGCTGGAGAGATTCCTATCCCATCACACACTACACCTATGAACAAATTCGAACCCAAGCCAAACCATCTCAGAAACAAGCTTGACACAACCCCAGATCCACCAGTGTTCCCCCACAAGTCAGAAAACTACCAGAAACCCATCAAGTTTGTGAGCACCCAGGGGAGTGTCTTTAGTGGGAAGTCAGGAGAGAAAGCTGTTGAGAAGCCCATAGAGAAGCCACAGCCTAAGCCATAGCCGATCCGCTTCCATTGTGAGTATTGTGGGAGGGATGGGCATAAGGATGAGTTCTGTTTCAGGAGGAAGAGAGTGAGAGGTTTGCTAGGGAGATGGCAAACAAGGACAGGTCGCCTATTCGATCCTTCAATTGGTATCAGAGCCGGTTACAGATCTTCTTGATTCTAACCAGTCTAAGATCCAAAGATGGGCGATTACGGCAAGGGGTCGGGTCCTCCGCACTTTGATGGCAAGAATTACCCGATGTGGGAGAGGCGCATGGGCGCGTTTTTGCGTGGGAAGGGAACTCTGATCTGGGAGGTCACTCAGAATCCTCATTATGTCATCCCAGACAGTTTTCTGCTTCTAGGTACTCAGGACATGTTTGAGGCCAACAGCAAGGCCGTTGATTACTTGTTCCGTGCTCTCTGTGCCTCGGAGTTCGAGCGAGTGTACGGAGAGAATGTGGCCGAAAAGATTTGGCTCAAGTTGAGAAATGCTCATGTTGGCAATACCCAAGTGCAAGGCCGCATGTTTTCCACTTACCGGAGAGAGTACGAGAACCTCACTCATCTCCCCGGTGAGTCGACCGATGCTATGTTTCAGCGCTTCACTAGCATAGTCAACAACATGAGCGCCAATGTGACAGTGCTCCCATACACGGATCATGATCAAGCTATCAAGTTTTTGCATGCCCTGGATAGTCTGTGTGGAGTGCCAAGGTTGAGGCCATTGAGGAGTCGAGCGTGTATGACACGCTGTCGCTTGATGAGCTATTCTCCAAGCTCAGGTCTTCAGAGGTTGATCGTGGCTTGAGAGCCAAGAGCGAGAGCCCAACTGATCCTCATAGTTTGGCTCTTGTCTCAGGATCGAGGACTAATGCTAACTTTGTTGGCTTTTCTTTATCTTGTCTTGTGTCCTTGCCAGATGAGGACTTTGAGGTGCTGAGCGAGGATGATCTCGCCTTGTTGAGCAAGAGGTTTGGGCGGATGTACGAGAACCGCAAGAATGCAAGGCAGAGCTCGGGGATGTGCTATCAGTGCGGGAAGCACAGGCACTTCATCGCCGAATGCTCTGAAGCCATGGAGATCAAGAACGACTACAAGGGCAAGCCCAAGCACAACTACAACAAGCACCGCTCCGGGAACGACTACAAGGACAAGGACAAGCACAAGGACAAGGGCGAGAGAAGGCACAAGAAGAGTGGCGGCCACAAGAAGAAGACCGCTCGAGCGATGGTGGCCGGAGCGAACGACATCAACTCGACATCAAGCGATGCTTCCTCTGACTCAAGCAGCGAGGAAGAGCAAGAAAGGCACAAGAACAAGCGGCACACCGGCAAGAACTTCACCGGCCTGAGCTTCGTCGCACAAGGAGGCTTTTGCGGCATGGCGCATTCCAAGAAGGGTGGGAAGCACAGCTCGGTTCGAACTCTGACTCCGAGGAAGAGGTACGAAATGATCCCAACTTTTTGCTAGAGGAGAATGCTAGGTTCAATGAGTTGCTTGATAACCGTGATGATGTGCTTAGAAAGACCAATAAGGAGAAGAGGGAATTCAGGTCTTTGTTGGGTGATGCTAAGGATAAGATAGCAGAGCTTGAATCCTTACTTGTGGCTGCTAGAAATGAGATAGGTGCTTTGAAATCTGCTCCTGTGGTGTCTAATGAAATTGACTGTGGTGATTGCTCAGTTTTCTTGCTGATTTGACAGCTCTCAAGGAGAAGTATGCCTCTACTCTTGAGGAACTAGATGTGGTTAGGATTGAGTGTGATGAATTGAAGTCTAGGCCAGCTTTGTTAGAAGCTGGTACCTCATGTCCTATTTTGCATGCTAGGCTAGATGAATCTCACACTAGAATTGTTTCTCTTGAGGCGGCATTGAATGCTCCTCTTCCTACATCATGTTCAACCTATGAAATGCATGTTTTGAAAAACATGGAACTTGCACACTATGTAGATCGTCTGCAGGATGAAAATGATGAATTGAGAAAAATGATGGGGTGGTTGTCTGGGCATGAGCCACAATTGAGTTTGATGTTGGCTCAGTTTAAGAGGTTTGATGGTCAGGCGTTGGGGGCTGAAAAGAGTGGTGAGAAGAGTGGTGAGGGAGAAGAGAAAGTTGGAGAGATCCCTACTCAACCACACACCATACCCATGAACAAATATGCACCCAAGCCAAACCACCTGAGAAACAAGCTTGATACAACTCCAGACCCACGGGTGTTCCCCCAGAAAACAGAGAATTTCCAGAAACCCATCAAGTTTGTGAGTAACCTGGGTAATGTATTTGAGGGGAAGTCAGGAGAGAAATGTGTTGAGAAGCCCACAGAAAAGCCACCGCCTAAGCCACAGCCGATCCGCTTCTATTGTCAGTATTGTGGGAGGGATGAGCATAAGGATGAGTTCTGTTTCAGGAGGAAGAGGGATGAGAGGTTTGCAAGGGAGATGGCAAACAAGGACAGGTACCACCTTTCTCGTGGTGTGCCTGAGCCTCGTAGAGGGCCTCTACCTAGGGGTGAGGTGTATGTGCGTACAGTTCCCACTCGTGGAGGTGGAGGAGGTTTCCCTCAGAGGGATAGGCGTGTTGGGTATGGGCGTGGTGAGTTGGCTCGACGTGCTCCTTCTCGTGACCGTTACGAGTTTGGGAGGCACGATCGGAGCTTTGGGTCTCAGATGGACTATGGGCCACGTTTTTTCCCTCGTGGTGCGCGTACTCCTCCAGTGAGACATGACAAGTCCTTTGGTGGTAGGCGTGAGAGGGCTCCGCCTAGGGGTGTTGGTAGAATGGACTTTGCTAACCCTTCTTTTGAGCAAATGGCTCGACACTGGTTTGACTCTTTTGGTACTAACCCCAGTGTTGAGTCGCTTGCTCATTCTCGTTCTCGTTTTTGATTGCAGGTGGGAGACTTGGAGGACTTTTGGTTGATCGACTCCGGTTGCTCACGACACATGACCGGAGATCGTGGGTGGTTCTCCAGCCTCACCCCGGTGAGTACGAGGGAGTACATCACTTTCGGGGACAATGGGAGAGGACGAGTGCTTGCTGAAGGTGAGTAGCAAGGTGACCTTAAGAAGTGTGGCCCTGGTCAAGTCACTTGGTTTTAACCTGTTGTCAGTATCTCAATTACTTGACGAAGGTTTTGAGGTTCGTTTTAAGTCGGGTGCTTCTCGTGTACACTATTCTCGAGGCGATCTTGTCTGTACGATCGTCCCCGAGGGTCAAATCTTTCGTGCTGACTTTTCCCAATCTGTTGGTCCTCCTCGATGCTTTGTTGCTGGTGTTTCGGTCGAGCTTTGGAAATGACATAGGAGGTTGGGACACTTGAGCTTTGAGCTGCTTTCCCGCTTGAGTGGTCTTGATCTTGTCCGAGGATTGCCTAAGTTGAAATTCGAGAAGGATTTGGTTTGTGCTTCTTGTCAGCATGGAAAAATGGTTGCTGCTTCTCATGCCCCTCTGACTGCTGTCATGACCGAGCGACCTTGTGAGCTGTTGCACATGGATTTGGTTGGGCCAGCTCGTGTTCGCTCTGCCGGTGGGAAGTGGTATGTTCTTGTGGTTGTTGATGATTTTTCGAGGTACTCTTGGGTTTTCTTTTTGGAGGATAAGAGTGAGACATTTGGCTTTGTTTAGGACTTGATCTTGAGGTTGAAGAATGAGAGACGTGGTGATGCCATTCGAGCTATACGCAGTGACAATGGCATGAAGTTTAAGAACTCTCATTTCGATGCCTTTTGCAGTGATCTTGGTCTCGATCATCAGTACTCTTCTCCATACGTCACTTGCCAGAATGACGTAGTGGAGAGGAAGAACCGGACCCTTTGTGAGATGGCCAGGACGATGCTTGATGAGCATAGGACTTCTAGGCGTTTCTGGGCCGAGGCGGTCAATACCGCTTGCTATGTCTCAAATCGCATCTTCCTTCGTGCTTTCAAGAAGAAGACCTCTTATGAGAGAAACCAAGTCTGGGTGTTAGTCGATCCACCACCAAATTGCCGTCCCATAGGTACCAAGTGGGTGTGGAAGACCAAAGAGGGTGAGAATGAGATGGTCGTGAGAAACAAGTCAAGGTTGGTGGCTCAGGGGTTCAACCAGAACGAGGGCATAGACTATGAGGAGACATTTGCTCCTGTAGCCCGTTTGGAGGCAATTAGGATCCTTCTAGCCTTTGTCGTGGCTAAAGGGTTCAAGTTGTACCAAATGGATGTCAAGAGTGCTTTCTTGTATGGGGTGATAGAGGAAGAAGTGTATGTGAGGCAACCCCCGGGGTTTGAGAGTGAAAAATACCCACACCGTGTATACAAACTCCAGAGAGCGCTCTATGGGTTGAAACAGACACCTAGAGCTTGGTATGGCAGGTTGAGAGGGTTTTTGCTGAGTAAGGGGTTTGTGATGGGCACAGTTGATAAGACCATGTTTCTCCTTAAGCATGGGAATGACCTTTTGATTGTTCAGATATACGTGGATGACATAATCTTTGGTGGCTCTTCTCATGATCTTGTTGCCAGATTTGCAGATGACATGAGCAGGGAATTTGAGATGTCCATGATGGGCGAGCTGCAGTTTTTCTTGGGACTCCAGATCAAGCAGTGCAAGGACGGGACGTTTGTACATCAGCCGAAGTACACCAGGAACATGGTGAATAAGTTTGGCATGAACGACTCCAAGCCGCTGACTACACTGATGAGTACCACTACGGCTTTGGACGCGGACGAGGACGGCGAACCCGTGGACCAGAAGGAGTACCGGAGCATGATCGGCTCCCTCCTCTACTTGACGGCGATGAGGCCAGACATACAGTTCAGCGTGTGTCTGTGCGCTCGTTTTCAGGCTTCACTGAGGACTTCACATCGGTAGACCATCAAGCGGATTTTCAGGTACTTGAACTACACTCCTGAGTTTGGTCTTTGGTACTCTGCCTCCTCGACACTCAGACTTCACGGGTACTCCGATGCTGATTTCGCTGGGTGTCGATTGGACCGCAAGTCTACCTCTGGGTGTTGTCAGTTCCTTGGTTCTTCGTTGGTCTCTTGGTCATCTCGCAAGCAATCCAGTGTAGCCTAGTCCACCACCGAGGCTGAGTATGTAGTTGCTGCTAGTTGTTGTTCCCAGCTGCTTTGGATGACCTACACTATGAGCGACTTTGGTGAGGAGTGTTCCCAGGTTCCACTTTTCTGTGACAGCACCGGTACCATAAGTGTAGCCAAAAATCCTGTCCTCCACTCCAAAACGAAACACATAGAAGTGAGGTACCACTTTCTGAGGGACAATGTTGAGAAGAGAAACATATCTTTGTCCTATGTCCTTACCCAAGATCAGCTAGCCGACATTTTCACCAAACCACTTGACCAAATCACTTTCACTCGCTTGCGGGGTGAACTTGGGGTGTGCTTTCCTTTCTAGCTGAGTCTTGGAGCTTCTCATGTATATATGTGATATAGTGTTTCATTTTGTTGCATTCCTTGCATGCATTTTAATTTCTGTACAAAACCTGGTAGGATAGCCATCTTTGGATCACTTGTGCTAGGAAAAGCTTCTCTTATATACTTTGATCACAGATGTGCTATGTGTGAGATATGTGCATGTTTGGTAAATGGTGATGTGAATGCTATGCTCTTGATGGTTTTGCCATATATGTATGATGAGATAGCATTTTGTTTGTAAAAATGATAAAATTGCCTCTCTCGTAAGTAGATGCTTGTCTTTGCTAAATTTGTGCTCAAATGCTTATATCATGCTCAGTTTGTGCTTGAGGATCATATTCTCTTTGCTTGGGGTCAAAGACCCTTTGTCATTGTAAATGTTTAGCCCTTTTGCTTGCTTGGGGAGGAGCGTAAGCTTCTTTTTGCTGCAAAGCCACTTCATGTACCATGTTTAATCTTAAAAATGAAATTGGTGTGTGAATTGCCTTGTGCTTGAAAAAATGAGCTCCTAATCATGTTTTTATGCTTTGACATTCATATCTTGGGTGCTAAACTGTAGCATGTTGTCTACCATGAGAAGTCTCATTTTAAGAAGTAGACACATGGCTCGGTGGCTTTAACATGACTTGAGTAGCTTGTGGCATTTATAATAATCTTGTGATGAGAATTTGTGATCTTGCATAAACTTTGGATGATCAAATGTATTTGTGCTCAAAGTGCTATGGATAGGGTCTTTCTCATGAGATGAATGCTTATTTGTAAAAATTTTGCTTAAAATTGATTTTGGCCATGTCACATGCTTATATGTCTCTACCTTCTTGATGGCAATGTACTAACTACACCATATCTACTTTGCTTGCTCTATGTCTCATGTGTAGCATTTTGTTGTGCTCTTTGTATATTTGAGAAGCTTGGTAGACTGTATATATGCTTTGACATGCATTTTTCATGAAAACAAGGAGAAGAGCATCATATACCTTGATTCATGCATTGTCAACAAGGGAAAGAATATAAAATATACATGCAAAGGGGAGATGTTGTATGCATTTTGGGAGATTTTGTGCAAATTTGGTGTGCATTTGTGAGACGTTGCATGTGAGGAGAAAAATTGAGAAGAAGAGGTTGCATTTGCTCAGGGGGAGTTTGCATATGTGCAGGGGGAGCTCCTTTGATTTTCCTGAGTTGTGTGCTTTGTGGTGTGCTCCTTGTGAGCTTTGTTTTGTCTCGGCTGTGTTGAGCCGTTACCCTTGTCTTAGGGGGCCGAGACTTGGATTGGTGAGTGATCGTGTTTTCGCTTGTTCTTTGGCTTTGGATCACTTGCTTTGGAGGTTTGTGTTCGCGGTTGTTTTCTTTTCTTTTTCTCTATCATGATTACTATGGGTCTTGTCAATGCACTCATCAAAGGGGAGATTGAGGACCAGTTGTGTCCGAGGACTAGTGGAGGGTCGCTCCTTAGTGATGAGTGATTGACAACGTTGTATGGACTGATGCTTGGCTAAGTGTGCAGGTACAGGTTGCGGCTTGACTCGTGTCAGTGCAGGTGAAGAACAAGCGCGAAAGGCCTTAGCCGTGGCGGCCTCCGGGTGATGGAGTGGCAAGTAGGCTTGGTTCGATGGACCCGGTGGCCGATGGGGTCAAGTGCGAGCCGTGCGGTGCAAGACTGGCAGGCTGAAGTCATGAACATGGGCCGGTGCAAGGTAGCGGATGGAGCCCGAAGCTTGCACGCGGGGTTTGTTGGTTTGCCCACAAAACCATCGATGGACGGTTTCTTGGTTTGGGCCTCAAAACCAAGTCCGGAGGCCCGAGGCGACGGAGACGGTGATCCGGGAGCTTCGGGAAGCTTCGAGGCGGGGGGCACGTGGCGTGATCGCGGGGCTTGCGTCGATGCTAAGCAAGGCCGCGGTGGAAGCGTGTCCGCTCGATGAAGACTTGACCAAATTACCCCTGAGGGGTTGTATCTTCATTTCAAGTTGTAGGGGTAGCACGGTCATTTACCTCCCTCCGATGGACTTCGTATAAATAGCGGAGAGGTGGATGGCTTCTCTCTCTTGGACTCTAGGGCTTTCTCCCCCGGTAGATTTCTCCGAACTGCTTCTTTTCCCTCTGTATTCCTTAGGCTAGATTCTTGTATAGACTCTGACCTCTGGATGTATGGAAGCATTCGGCGTTGCAGTGATCTCCTAGTCCTTTGTGATTTTCGTGTCAGTTTCGGGGCTATTTTTGGGGAGTTTCGTTCTTTGCTCGATTCGGGGATTTGAGGGCGTTTTCCTTCGGATTTCTTTGAGGGGATCATGGGTGGATGCCTTGCGCATCTTTGTGTGTGATCTTGACCCTCAAACGCCGAGGAAGGCCTTCGATTCATGAGTTTTTGGCCGGAGTTCAAGTGCTTAGTGGTAGTCCATGTGATCCGCGATTCCCGGTGATTTAGTGGCTTAGAGGTCGAGATTTTTGAGGGCATAGCTTCCTCTTGTGTTGCTTATCATCTCCCCTAAATCTTGTCTCAAGAGCTTTTGGGGTTTGGGAGATCCGGTGATGGATTTCGAGAGTTGACCTCGCGAGGTCGGGCATTTTCTGCTCTGTCCGCACCTAGCGAACTGTCCGCGAGCGGCGTGCGGACTGTCTGCGTGGCCTCTGTTCGTCACGTGTTCGTGCGCGTTCGCGTTTCGATCCATTCTGTCGCTAGGGTTTTGTTGCAAGTTGTTTGCCGGACTGTCCGCGTGGGCTGTGCGGACTGTCCGCGGTGCTTGGTTTTTGTCTGGGGTGGCTCGAGGTTTGTCTGGGGTGTCCCGCAAGTTTTGTCGGACTGTCCGCCTGGGGTGGCCGGACTGTCCGCGAGGTCCCGGACCGTCCGCGGTGCTTGCCCGGACTGTCCGAATTTCCTCGGTGCAGCACTGTTGGCTCAGGGTCCTTTTTCGGACTGTCCGTCGGGGGTTCACGGACTGTCCGCCGTACTCGCGGACTATCCGCCGTACCCGTCCGGACTGTCCGGCCTGGACTTCGCAGATTTGGCTAAGTCTTTTGGTTCTTGCTTTTGTGCTTCCGCTCTTTGCTTCTAGGCTTGTCTCTTGTTCTTGAGGGCTTGTTTGTGACTTGTCTAGAGCTTCCTTGGTGTGCGCGAGTACTCGGAGTGGCAATCGGGGTATAGGCTGAGTTCGACCTTCACGAAGAATTTTTATTGGCTCCCATTCACTCCCCCCCCCCTCTCTGGTCGCCCTATTCGGTCCTTCAGAGCTGTTGCACATGGATTTGGTTGGGCCAGCTCGTGTTCACTCTGCGGGTGGGAAGTGGTATGTTTTAGTTGTGGTTGATGATTTTTCGAAGTACTCTTGGGTTTTCTTTTTGGAGGATAAGAGCGAGACATTTGGTTTTGTTCGGGACTTGATCTTGAGATTGAAGAATGAGAGACATGGTGATGCCATTCGAGCTATACGTAGTGAAAATGGCACGGAATTCAAGAACTCTCTTTTTGATGCCTTCTGCAGTGATCTTGGTCTCGATCATCAGTACTCTTCTCCATACGTCGCTTGCCAGCATGGCGTAGTGGAGAGGAAGAACCGGACCCTTTGTGAGATGGCCAGGACGATGCTCGATGAGCATAGGACTCCTAGGCGTTTCTGGGCCGAGGCGGTCAATACTGCTTGCTATGTCTCAAATCGCATCTTCCTTCGTGCTTTCAAGAAGAAGACCTCTTATGAGCTGATGCATGGGCGACAACAAAAGGTGAGTCATATTAGAGCTTTTGGTTGCAACTGTTTCATTCTGAAGAAGGGCAAGTTGGATAAATTTGAGTCTAGATGTTCAGATGGTATCTTTCTCAGTTATGCGATTCACTCTATAGCATATCGTGTGCTCAACCTTGACACTAACCAAATCATGGAGACTTGCGAGGTAACCTTCGACGAGACACAGCCATATGGCTCTTCTGCTTTTGAGTGTGCAGGTGATGAGGAGATTGGAGCGATGATCTTTGAGGATGAGAAGGATGGAGATGGAGATGAAGACAAGGATGGTGGTGATGCTCCTGTGGCTGATCGTGTACATGCTACTTCCACTACGATGACGACGATCGAGGATGGTCCATCCCCTACACCCACTACGACTGAGACTGTTCGAGTGGAGGCTGCTGCTGAGGGGGAGGTCGTGTCCAGGCGAGAGGCTCCCCGGCATGTACAAGTGGATCACCCACCATCTACGATCATAGATGACCTTCATGAACGCACTACATGGTCGAGGTCAAGGAACACTTCTCATTTTGCTCACTCTGCATTTGTCGCCTCGTTTGAGCCCAAAGATATTCGACAAGCTTTGTCTGACGAGAATTGGGTGAATTCCATGCACGAGGAGTTGGAGAACTTTGAGAGAAACCAAGTTTGGGTGTTAGTTGATCCACCACCAAATTGTCGTCCCATAGGTACTAAGTGGGTTTGGAAGAACAAGGAAGGTGAGAATGGGATGGTTGTAAGAAACAAGTCGAGGTTGGTGGCTCAGGGGTTCAACCAGAAAGAGGGTATAGATTATGAGGAGACATTTGCTCATGTGGCCCGTTTGGAGGCAATTAGGATCCTTCTAGCATTTGTCGTGGCTAAAGGGTTCAAGTTGTACTGAATAGACGTGAAGAGTGCTTTCTTGAATGGGGTGATAGAGGAAGAAGTGTATGTGTGGTAACCCCCGGGGTTTGAGAGTGAAAAATACCCACACCGTGTATACAAACTCCAGAGAGCGCTGTATGGGTTGAAACAGACACCGAGAGCTTGGTATGGTATGCTGAGAGGCTTTTTGCTGAGCAAGGGGTTTGTGATGAGCACAGTTGATAAGACCCTATTTCTCATTAAGCACGGAAATGACCTTTTGATTGTTTAGATTTATGTGGATGACATAATCTTTGGTGGCTCTTCTCATGATCTTGTTGCCAGATTTGCAGATGACATGAACAGGGAATTTGAGATGTCTATGATGGGCGAGCTACATTTTTTCTTAGGACTCCAGATCAAGCAGTGCAAGGACGGGACGTTTGTACATCAGGCGAAGTACACCAGGGACATGGTGAAGAAGTTTGGCATGAACGACTCCAAGCCACTGACTACACCGATGGGTACCACTACGACTTTGGACGCGGATGAAGATGGCGAACCTGTGGACCAGAAGGAGTACCACAGCATGATCGGCTCCCTCCTCTACTTGACGGCGACGAGGCCGGACATACAGTTCAGTGTGTGTCTGTGCGCTCATTTTCAGGCTTCACCGAGGACTTCACATCGGCAGGCCGTCAAGCGGATTTTCAAGTACTTGAACTACACTCTTGAGTTTGGTCTTTGGTATTCTACCTCCTCGACACTCAGACTTCACGGGTACTCCGATGCTGATTTTGGTGGGTGTCGATTGGACCGCAAATCTACCTTTGCGTGTTGCTAGTTTCTCGGTTCTTCCTTGGTCTCTTGGTTGTCTCGCAAGCAATCCAGTGTAGCCCAGTCCACTACAGAAGTCGAGTATGTAGCTGCAGCCAGTTGTTGTTCCCAGCTTCTATGGATGACCTACACTATGAGCGATTTTGGTGAGGAGTGCTCCCAGGTTCCACTCTTTTGTGACAGCACCAGTGCCATAAGTGTAGCCAAAAACCAGTCCATCACTCCAAAACGAAACACATCGAAGTGAGATACCACTTTATGAGGGACAATGTTGAGAAAGGGAACATATCATTGTCCTATGTACCTACCCAAGATCAGCTAGCCGACATATTCACTAAACCACGTGACCAAGTTACCTTCACACGCTTGCGAGGTGAACTTGGAGTGTGTTTTCCTTTCTAGCTGGGTCTTGGAGCTTCTCATGTATATATGTGGTTTATGTATCATTTGTTGCATTCCATGCATGCATTTTACTTTTTGTACAAAACCTGGTAGGATAGCCATCTTTGGATCATTTGTGCTAGGATGAGCTTCTCTTATATACTTTGATCACTATGATGTGCTATATATGAGATATCTGTATGCTTTGGGAATGGTGATGTGAATGCTATGCTCTTGATGGTATTGTCATATGTTCATGATGAGATAGCTTCTTTTTGTTGAAAATGTTAAAATTGCTTCACTCATGAGTAAATACTTATTTATGCTCAATTTGTGCTCAAATGCCTATATCATGCTTAGTTTGTGCTAGAGTATCATGTTATCTTTGCTTGGGGTCAAAGACCCATTTGTCATGGCAAATGTTTAGCCCATATGTTCACTTGTGGAGGAGCCTAAGCTTCTTTTTGCCGCAAAGGCATTTCATGTACCATGTTTTACTTTGAAAATGAAATTGGTGTATGAATTGCCTTATGCTTGAAATGAGCTCTTAATCATGTCTTTATGCTTTGATGTATATATCTTGGGTGCTAAACCGTTGCATGATGTCTACCATGAGAAGTCTCATTTTAAGAAGTCGACACATGGCTCGGTGGCTTTGAAATGACATATAGTAGCTTATGGGTGTTTGCTATGATCTTATGATGAGAACTTGTGATCTTGTATGAGCTATGTATGATCTAGTTCATTTTTGCTCAAATTGCCATGGATAGGGCTTTGCTCGTGAGATGAATATTTCTTTGTGAAAATTGCTTTAAAATGCTTTTGGCCATATCACATGCTTATATGTCTCTACTTTCTTGATGGCAAATGCGCTAACTACACCATGTCTACCTTGCTTGCTCTATGTCTCATTTGTAGCATTTTGTTGTGCTCTTTGTATATCTGAGAAGCTTGGTAGATTATATATGCTTTGACATGCATTTTTCATGAAAACAAGGGGGAGAGCTTCATGATGTCTTGATTCATGCATTGTCAACAAGGGGGAGAATATGTATGATACGGGGAGAATTTGTGGAGATTTGTGAGATTTTGCATGTGGGGAGAAAAATTTGAGAAAAGAGGTTGCATTTGCTCAGGGGGAGTTTGCATATGTGCAGGGGGAGCTCCTTTGGTTTTCCTGAGTTTTGTGCTTTGTGGTGTGCTCTTTGTGAGCTTTGTTTGTCTTGGCTGTGTCGAGCCGTTGCCCTTGCCTTAGAGGGCCGAGACTTGGTCTGGCGAGTGATCGTGGTTTTCGCTTGTTCTTTGGTTTTGGATCACTTGTTGGAGGTTTGTGTTCGCGGTTGTTTTTCTTTTCTTTTTCTCTATGTTGGTTACTATAGGTGTTGTCAATGCACTCATCAAGGGGGAGATTGAGGACCAGGTGTGTCCGAAGACCAGTGGAGGGTCGCTCCTTAGTGATGAGTGATTGGCAATGTTGTGTGGACTGAAGCTTGGCTAAGTGTGCAGGTACAGGTTGCAGTTTGACTCGTGTCGGTGCAGGTGAAGAACAATCGCGAAAGGCTTTAGCCGTGGCGGCCTCCGGGTGATGGAGAGGCAAGTAGGCTTGGTTCGATGGACCCGGTGGCCGATGGGGTCAAGTGCGAGCCGTGCGGTGTAAGACTAGCAGGCTGAAGTCGTGAACATGGACCGGTGCAAGGTAGCGGATCGAGGCCAAAGCTTGCACGCGGGATTTGTCAGTTTGCCCACAAAATTATTGTTGGACGGTTTCTTGGTTTGGGCCGCAAAACCAAGTCCGGAGGCCCGATGCGACGGAGACGGTGATCCGGGAGCGTCGGGAAGCTTCGAGGCGGGGGGCACATGGCGTGATCGCAGGGTTTGCGTCGATGCTAAGCAAGACCGCGGTGGAAGCGTGTCCGCTCGATGAAGACTAGGCCATATTGCCCCTGAGGGGTGTGTATCTTCTATTTGAGTTGTAGGGGTAGCGTGGTCATTTACCTCCTCCGGTGGACTTCGTATAAATAGCGGAGAGGTGGATGGCATCTCACTCTCTTGGACTCTAGGGTTTCCTCCCCCGGTAGATCGCTCTGGACTGCTTCTTTTCTCTGCTTTCCTTAGGCTAGATTCTTGTATAGACTCTGACCTCTGGATGTATGGAAGCATTCGGCGTTGCGGTGATCTCCTAGCTCTTTGTGATTTTCGTGTCATTTTTGGGGTGTTTCGTTCTTCGCTCGATTCGTGGATTTGAGGGTGTTTTCTCTCGGATTTCTTTGAGGGGATCATGGGTGGATGCCTTGCGCATCTTTGTGTGTGATCTTGACCCCTCAAACGCCGGGAAACCCCTTCGATTTGTGAGTTTTTATTCGGAGCCCGAGTTATTGGTGGTGGTTCGTGCGATCCACAATTCCCTATGTTTTAGTGAGTTAGAGGTCGAGATTTTTGGGGCATAGCTTCATCTAGTGACGCTTATCATCTCCCCCAAATCTTGTCTCAAGAGCTCAAGCCGTTTGGGAGATCCGGTGATGGATTTGTGGAGTTGACCCCCACGGGTCGAGCTGTTTCTGCTCTGTTCGTAACACGCGGACAGTCCGCGGTGCCTCGGCAGACAGTCCGCGGGCTGGTGAACAGTGCTGGTGTTCTTCGCGCGTTCTTTCGAGTTCGTTTTTTGATCAGGTGCCACAAGTGGTTTTGGTTGCACGGAGTTTGCGGACGGTCCGAATTGATGTGGCAGACAGTCCGTGAAGGTGCGGACAGTCCGCGGTGCTTGCCCGGACAGTCCGATTTTTCGGGGTGCGTCTCTGGAGGTTCTGTCCGCTTTAGCGGACAGTCCGCAAGGCCCTTGCGGACAGTCCGCCCAGGCCTCACGGACAGTCCGCCCCTACACCACGGACTGTCCGTCAGGTCTGTTGCAGACTTGCTTCCTTTTGTTTGATTCTTGTCTGGTGCTTCCACTCTTTGATTCGTGGCTTGTCTCTAAGACTTGTAGGCTTGTGTGTGCCTAGTCTAGAGCTTCTTTGTTGTGTGCGAGTGATCAGAGTGGCAATCGGGGTATAGGCCGAGTTCAACCTTCAGGAAAGATTTTTATCGGCTCCCATTCACTCCCCCCTCTCTGGTCGCCTATTCGGTCCTTCAGAGACTTGAACCGCTGCGCCGCAGATTCCTTCGATGCCGGCAAGGCCCGCCGTACAGCGCCGCCGGCCTATGCGCCGCCGGGACGTTGTCGTGCTGCGGAGTCCCTCTTCCCTTTCCTCTTTCTGATGTCACTCTCTAGATAGGTAGCGACATGCATGTGGCCAGGAAGAAGGTAGGACGGAGGAGATAAGGGTAAGTGCATTGGTATCGTTGATACGTCGTTCCATACATTGACACGTAATCTTAGGTTGATTCAACGGACCTTTTGTACAATAAGGGTGCGTTTGGCATGGATTCTCAGGCGGCTCCGGGAGCCGTTTCCCACGGAGCCCTGCCAAAGGCATCTGAAAAATAGATTCCCCACGGGAGCTGCCGGTTTTTCCGCTCTCTGGAGCACTTTGCGCCAGACGGAGCCGGAAAACGTAGCTCCCCCCGGCTCCGTTCGCAGTGGTACCAAAATGCCCCTCAACTTCACGGTAACCACAAAATTGCCACTACTTACTCCCAGCTGCATCTGTGCAGCTGGCACAGGCGGAGCTCGATGGTTGCGGGCCGACTGACGGCGGCGGGCGAGCGGAGACGGAGGGGCTAGAGGTGTTGGCAGAGGCGAAGGCCAGATCCGATGGGGGAGGGCACATGCGAGGTCGAGCGCTGGCGGACAGCGACTCGGGCGCGGGGGAGAGGTGGATGGCCGGCGTTGGCGCAGGGGTTGGAGGCTGGCGGCGCGGGTCTGGTGGAGATGGAGATCAGCGGGAGCTGGCGCAGGAGCCTGGCGGAGCTTGCGCAGGAGCCCGACGGTGTGGGTCTGGTGGAGATGGAGGCCGGGGCGGAGCTGGCGCAGAAGGACGACGGCGGCGTAGCTGGTGCAGGAGCCCGGCGGAGCTGACATAGGAGGACGGCGGCGGCGGAGCTGGTGCAACGTGGCGGCGCCGGCGAAGCCAGAGAGGTAGGTGAGCGACGGGAGGCAGGGGAATGGAACAGATGAGGAGGAAAGGATAAGAAGGAAAGAAGAGAAAAAGAAAAAGGGAAAAAGAAAAACAATAGGAAAGAAAAAGGAAATAGAAAATAAAATATGAAAATAGAAAAAAGAAAAGAGAAGGGTATTATGAACATTTCACTCTCTTATCTATCTTACATAACCAGGAGAAGATGTTTTGCCAACGTTTTTCAAAACGGATTCAGCTCTCCCACAGAATCCGCTTCACCAGCACAGCCACAGCCGGAGCTGCCACAGCCACAGCCGGAGCCTTGCCAAACACACCCTAAGTTGTCTTATAAGTCGCCTGGTAGAGCAATAAAATTCATTAATTTGTGCATGTAAAAAAGGAATATTATGTGTTGCATGGCAACAACAACTCATACAATGGTTGTGAAATTGTCTGATAAGGTGGTTGTTTCGCGAATCAATAACCTTTTTCTCTCTCCTCGCTCTCTCTTCTCCACATCATCAAAAATCCTACGTGGCATTGCATGGGACGACCTATAGGACTGCTTTTTTTAAGAATTACACCGTACAACACAGACGCTCAGAACACGCACGCACACTCACCCCTATGAACACACGTACGCAAACCCTACCCCTATGAGCACCTCCGAAGGACTGAGCACCGGCAGACGTGTACCAATGTACTTGCTCTAAGGATATTTTCCCCCCTTCTCTTTTGTGTATGCTGGATTGCTCCCTGCTGGATGGGGCCCATAATGCAAGGGGGCTCCTCCTATCTAGCTACTGGAAGGTGGGTAGGAGTTGAAACTTTCAGCCCATCAAAATTCACCTAAGATTGCTAGTTAATAGTTCCAGCCTACCAAAGCTCATGACTATTAAAATAAAACATATTACAACATTTTTTTCAAAATATTGAACATTTCTTTTCAACATTTTTAGTCATTTTGTCAATATTTTTTAAAATTGTTGTAACATTTTACAAATTGTTACAACATTTTTGGTACCAACATTTTTTAAGTCATCTTCTCCTACAGCATTCCAACCATGGCACGCGGGGGCCGACGGCGGCCGCGGCGGAGCTGGAGGGGCGCGGGTTCGGCAGTGCACCGGCGCGCGACAGGGGAAGGCCGCGACAGAGCTCTGGCGCCTGCGCACGACGGGTTGCGAAGGCCGTCGGCGAAACGGTCATGGCGGCGCAGATGCTGGCCATGGTGGCGGCGCCGTGTGGGAGGGCCGGCAGGGGAGGTGGCGGCGCAGGTCATGGCAAGGGGAGCGGCAGGCACGAGGCGCTCAGCCCGCCGGCCACGACGTGGAGCCTCGGCGGTGGCTCGCGGGCACATGAGAGGGAGCAAGGTAGGAGAGAGTGAGAGTTAGGTTGATTGTTTGATCCAACAGATGTAAATAGTTACACGAATCTCAAACATTAGAAGTTATAATGGCTTCCCACCTTTCGGAAGATATATAGGATCCCCCCTCCTAGCACTCCGCTACGAACATCAGAGATGGAGTGTGCTAGCTGGCATTGGCTCGCTAGGGTTCTCGCGACGATGGAGTGGGACATCAACATCTCAGATGAAACTTTTTAAGTTTTACCTTTGTTGACAGTCGAAAAGTGCTGCTTTTACACCGTCAATACCTGCATAAAATAAGTGTAAAAGGATCATCAACACTAGAATAGGGCTTGATACTGATGATTTCCACAAGTGTTGGTGTTTCTAGCTTTTGTTGCAGAATGTACCGAAATACGTGCCAAATGGTACAGTTGAGAGCAAGTAGTCCAATGGCTATTAAAGGACATCATCATAAACATACTCAAATGTCAATTTGGACTGCACCATTACGACGGGCTCGTCGAGACGATCGAAATGGACATATTATATGCCTACATCAGAGTTCATATGGAGGAGATACACCAATGACATATGCTAACGCAGTGCTGACGTCACGTGCTACCGTACCATGCAAAAGCAGCGCGGGGATGTCCGTGTGCCTGCCACGTGGCAAAGCCGGACTGGCTAGCCGCCTCCGCCTGCAGATTGATGCGCTAGCCTGCGCGGGCGCCGGATTGCGCCAGCAGCCGCCACACGTCACCATCCCAGGGGCCGGCTGCCTTTGCCGCGGATCGCAGCGTGCAGCAGGCGGGAGCACAGGGCCCGGGCGACGTGGCACCATGCGAGTGGCCGGCGTGCCCCGCCCGGACAGGTGTCACAAGGGGAGTAGCGCAGGGCGAGTCGGTCCGCGGCCCGCGCTGGTCTGCCGCCGGTCCGGCTGTTGACCGCCCCGGTTTTCCTATTTTTAGTGCCATTCAGTGCCCAGTCAGCGAAGGAAGCTCCGGTTCTTCAAGGAATATTTTGGTTCTAGTCCGGTTTTCAGCTGCCACGTGTCATGCTATGATAGGCTGCACCCAGGGAAGCTGCAAAAGTGGAGCACTTGGAGCACCAAAGCAAGCCACCCCCTCCTCTATAAATAGGATGGGAGGGGCTCACTTTTGGAACACACACTTCTCCTCCTCCTCTTCGTTTTGGCTTGGAGCCTCTCTCTTTAGGAGAGGAGAGCTCTTTGTATAGGATTAGTGCTAGGAAGTGAGGTGGGAGGTTTGAGGACATGTCATGATTCATGACATCTTTCCTCAAGAACGATCCTCAGCGGTGCCTTTGTTCTTCAACTAGACTAAAGTGAGTATTTCGATATTTCCTATTTAGACTAAAATCGTATGCATGCTTAGTTGCTTTGTTCTTGTGTTCTTTGTTTGTTCTTGGTTTAGAGGCTTGTGTTCTTCGAACACAACCCTTTCGATCCAGTAGACTTAGATCATAAGTTTGCATCTAGTTTGCCAGCTTGTCTATTAGAGTAAAGTGAAGCTCCTGCATGTTTCTAGTTAGATCAAAGTGCATTCGTGATCCTGCATGAGTGATAGAGCATACCTTGAGCTAGTGCCAATATCTCCCTCGCGGATTCATAGTAATAGTAAATGGTGTAGACGTGGTGTCTGGACCATAAGCTATCCTTCGAAGACCACGTACGATCGTAGCGTAGAGGTAGGCCGCAGTGGTGACAGCCTATTGGACCCTTTGTCAACCCTCTACGTCACGTACCGAGTTGGGCTCGCTCCAGCACATTGACCTAGGATGTGCCTGGTGCCCGAAGTGAGTGTTATACCAGAGAGACCGTAACTAGACTCTGCGCTCGGTCGAGACAGATCCTTTCTACCTATCCTATCAATCAGTGTTGTGTCCTTGGATCATCTATACTAGAGTAGGAGATAGTACACACCGTTCCTTGGATTCGATACCCTTGGAATACTCTCCTTCCTTGGGGAAGTGCTACAGCGGTATTTCCGTGCGCTTGCAGTATACCTGATTGTTCTTATACACTCCCTCTAGGTGTACAACTAGTGGTGACGTTAAGAAACGCCAACAACCTTTACCCTACTGTAAATAGGAAATGATGCATGATTCAGGTGTACGTACGTCATGAACTAACTCGCAATGCAATTGTTTTGATGAATTCATTTGTCAAGAGCGGTCTGATCGAAAAAGACTCGTCTCGGCCTCCCTCCCATCTCGACGAGGCGGACGGGAGGCGACCCAGCTGTACACCGCTCGAGCCACGTCCCTCGGCGTCCTTCACCCGTCACCGTCACCGTCGCTGTGGTCGCTGGCGCCCGGCCCGTCGCCATCGCAGCAACTCCTCCTCATATCAGTAATCCCTCTCCTTCCTTCTCCCCTTCTCCACTTCCTTCCCCTCATTCTAGATCTAGGTGTTTGTCCAACTCGTGAGAAGTTCCTTTTTCCGACTCCTGCTCTTGGGCTGGTCGGCGCCGCTGCTTGCTGCAGCACGCCATGGCCTCCCCCGCCGGGATCTACGCTTGTCGCGCAGATCAACGCATGTGTGTCTTTGGCCTTTGTGATGTCTATTCCGGCTCCCCTTGTTAGATAATAGGTGATTATTCGGTATATTTTAATTCCACAAATTAAAAGTTATTTCAAGATGATCATTATCGTGAGTGAAACATAACATGTGGTTCATGTTTAAACAACTATTAAACATAAACTAGGTTTAGTTTGTACCCAAAAGCTGGACGAGTGCAGGAGGCACTCACTTCGCTGTTATCATTTGTCATCTCGAATGACCTAGTTGATGTAGCCATACAAAGTCGTTGCAGTGAAGAGTTGATGTCGTGCAGTCCCTCGAACGACCTTCAGGAAGTAGTGCACGTAGTCATACTGGGAGCGAGCAGTCGCGTGAAGACGCTCCCCAAAAACCTTATCGCCCGCCTATCTTGTAACATCCAGCTCTTTTAAGGTATTTTAAGAACACGTACTTATTAAAAAAATTTCTCTAATTATAGATTAATTCTATTTTCTCTAGATATTTTCAAAATTTTCTTAAATAAACCTTGCATTTAAAATACACCATGTTGCATTTGATTGTTGAATGATCTTCTAAGGATTTTTGTTTGAATTTGAAAACACATTTCAAATTCACCTTTCAAACTATAGCCAAAACCTCTCTCTTTTCTAAGGATTTTGGGTTAAAGTTGATTTGAAAATTTTATTTCAAATTTACTTTTAAAACCCTAGAACAAACCTCTGGATATGTGGTTTGAAAAAAAATGAAATTTTATTGCAAATTTGACCTTCGAAACCCTAGATTAAACTCATAAGGATTTGAGTTTGAAATTGAATTTGAAATCCTATTTCAAATTCACTTTTAAACATTAGAAAACATCTTTAATCAAAAGTCTGTTGAACCCCCTTTGAACTCCCTCCCTAGCCCAGTCGGCCACCTCCATCTCATTCTGGCCCGTGTACTGGCCCAGACCGCCTACGCATGAGGCCCAGCCATAGGTCTGCGCAGCCAGCCCGCTCAGCACCCCGCGGCCCGGCTCCCCACCACCAGCCCAGCTCGCGACAGCTCATGCAACCCCGCAGCAAAACGTGCGCGCTCGCGGCCCAGCTCTGCTCGGCCCAGCGCGACGCAGCCCAGCCGGCTGCTCGCACGCCCATCAACCCTAGCGCCGTGCCGCCGCCGCTCCTCCAGGCTGTACGCCGCCAGCTAGCCACGCCACCCAAGCCACGCGCGCACCACCCTTCCCAGCTTCCCCACGCCCTGGTGTCGCTACGCCGCCTCCACCACGTGTCGCCGCCACCGCTGCCGCAATACGCTCTCGCCGCACGCCTATGTCAACACCGCCGCCGCCACGCGCCACACTGCTGCACCAAGGCTACCCAAGCACAGCCCACGCGCACGCCCCTGATGTCACACGCATCCGAGCCAGCCGCATCCCGGCCTCCACCCGAGCCTGCCGCCTTGTGCCCATACCGCTGCCGCAATTTTTGCTGATGCCATTAATGCCGGCCAGAGCTGCCCCCGGCGACCTCATCCACCCCTTCCCATCCTTCCTTAGCCGCGAAGGAGCCCCCACTTGCTCACGCCATACCTAAGCCGTCGCAACTTCCCCAACCCCCCCTCCCGGCCGCCGAAACCACCTCCATCCTCATCCCCGTACGCTCCTGCCACCAATAATGACCGGCTGAACCAATAATGGCTGCCAAGCCACCCGGCATCCTCATCCTCCCCGGGCGACGACGTGGCGCCCTCCGGAGCTCCCCCGACCGCCTATAAATAGAGGGGCACCCCTCCTCCGAAGCTCCTCACACCACCGAGCTCAGGAGCTCACCCGCCTCTCATGGCCGCCCCTCCTTTCCTCTCCTCCTCCCCAATTAGATAGAGAAATCGGTCACCCCGTCTCTCCTCTCCGCCCTAGTACCCTTGGTTTAGCCCCTAGAGCTCCCTAGCCCCCTCACCCAGAAGCTCTAGCATTTTTCCCTCCTCCTCCCATGGCAGCGGTCTGGAGGTAGTGAAAGTGCATCTTGGCCCCTAATTGTTTTGGTGATAGTGACAAACACAATTTGTTGTATTTAATGGTTGAATAAGATGTGTGCAGGATTTACTCTATGGAAATTCATGGTTTTGACCAAAGGAAGACCCCCAACTTCATTTCGGTGTATTCAACTCAAGTCAAGGCTTAATTTAATTTTGATTTTGAATTTGAGTATAGGAAACACCGTACTATAAAGGGGGATGCGATTTGATAGCCAAGAGATGCTAAAAGTGCTTTAGGAGTTGACCTAGTGAGTGAGAAGAGAACCTAGTCGACACATGCACATTTGCTCCTCTTTCCTTAAATTCCCAGCCTTTGTCGGTAGTACCGACGCCGGGTCGGTAATACCGATATGGCTTCACTGGCGAGTTTTGGCCAGGGCCTCGGTAGTACCGACCCAGGGTCGGAACTACCGATATGGCTCCCCTGTTGGGTTTCACCGGCACCCCTCGGTAGTTCCGACCCCGTGTCGGAAGTTCCGATAAAAACCGTGAGTGCACAGTAACGGCTAGTTTTCAGGGCTTAGTATATATACCCCCCTTCTTCCTCCTCACTCATTGCTGACCAACCACGGGACAAACACTCACTTGAGCATTCACTCCACTTTTCCCCTTCCTCCTAGAGCCAAGATTTGATTCCTTTGAGCTAGGGTTTGGGTAGAGAAGTGATTCCTAGTGAGAATTTGAGAAGCTTTGAGAGCCCCTACGAAGTCCTTCATCTCAAGAGCACTTGAAGCATCTCCGGGCATCGATTCGTGTTTGTTACTCTTGAAGCTTGCTTCTAGACGGTTAGGCGTCTCCCGTTGAGTGCCCTCTTAGTGTGGAGCACCCGGGATCGTTTGTATTACCCTCTCCTTGGTGGAGAATTCTTAGTGAGCACCAATCTTCCTTTGTGGGGGTTGGGAGAGGAAAAGAGGCTCTTGGTGATAGCCCTCCCTTTGTGGGATCCTCAACGGAGACGTAGCTTCCTTTGTGGGAGTGAACTTCGGATTAAATTCTTGTGTCTCCTTGCTTGCTTGAATTCTTTGTCTCCCTCTAACCCTAGAACTTGTTTTGAGCCCGATCTCTAAATTGGTTGTGTTCCAACTCATATCTTTGGTTGCAGGTGGTTCTTAGCTTCTAAACTAAACTCTTAGTTCCAGTAGAATTGCTAGAATCGATTTACTTTTCAAATTTCGTCTTAAGTTCCTCTGCCCTGTCGGTAGTACCGATCCGGTACCGGAAGTACCGACCCCCTCGGTAGTTCTGACACCGCGTCGGTAGTACCGACAGAAGTTTTAACCGCTGCATTTGTTTCAGAAATTTGAAGTGATCCTATTCACCCCCCCCTCTAGGCATCACAAGGTCCTTTCAGGTAGAAAGGGGGAGGCACCCCTGACAGGCGGGCCCCACCCGTCAGCCACTCATTTTCCCCTCTTTTTCCTTGGCCGCCATAGGCCAGCCAAAGGCCAGCCAAAGGCCGCCGGCCTAATAGGCCTTAGCAGGCAGGCCCACACGGCCGCCCTCCCCTTTTTCCCTGGCTGCTGCAGGCCCTAAAGGCCGCCGACCATCTTGGGCCTCATCGGGCCGGCCCAAGAGCAGGTGATAATTCAGCCCACGCGTGCAGCCCTCCCCCCCACTCCTCCTTTTGAATTTTCCACTAGAAAATTGCTACGCGCACCCACCAAATGTACACGGATTTCTGTTTCTAGGTCTTAGCCACTTCCAAAAATTCTGAGAAAATTCCTAAAAATATTAGGAATTATTCTAAACCTGTTCATGCCCTTATTTGCCATATATCTTTTCATTAGACCCCTCTTCCATTTATACTCTTTCCCGGTCTATTGAAAATCCCTACGGAAGCGTACCCAGAAATACGCGTTTCGCATATCTTAGTTCCAAAAACCCTAGGAAAGTTCCTAGAATTATATTAGATATATATAAACCTATTACAACCTTTTCACCACCTTTCACACCTCTTTGAGCCCTTAAGGATTTTATCTAGTTCCCGATCTTTTCCAAAAACCCCCGTTGTTGTGCTGCCCAAGTCTAGGGTCCACCTCTACCACCCTAGTCGTTGTGCCGCCCAACAGAAAACCTAGATATCTACCTCGTCTAGCTGGCATGCCACCCAATAGGAACACTGAGTTATCACCCTGCCTAGCCGGCATGCCGCCTGATCACCGGCTAACCCCATCCACATCCGAATGTTATGTCGTCCATCAGAAACCCTATAGTTTCCCTTTTTCTTTCTTTTCTCTGAGGACACACTTACTAGGTGAACCCCGTCATGCTCCTTTTATTGTTCCATAGAAATTGATTGGTGAATTGCTTTTATGGATTGTTTTTGTTGTTATTTTATGTGTATAAAGACGATAGACATCGACGACCGGGATTCTGCCCGAAGTCAAGGATCCAGAAGGGTGTGAAGCCCAGGACCCTGGTCGTCAATGAATCGTTAAGGATCTTCAAGTATAAAGGCAAGTCCCAGCACCCCCTCCTTGGTCATACTTTTATCCATTGTTTTATACTAAAATAAACCAAGATAATAACTTGACTTGCATTTGCTGTAAGGACGGGTTGATCCCGATCTTGACCATGTCAATGACTGAGCATCAACCCTAGATTTACTTTTCATAATTACTCATGGAAAGGAACTGTGGAGATAGGGAGAGTTAGAGGTAGAAAGTGAGAAAAATAAAATGAACCTACTAAAGTGAGTTAGACTCCTTAAGGACAGACATGGGAGTATAGGGGCAGCCTCAGTGGAGGATCCTGTCCACACTTACTCCGGTCGTATAAGGTTCGGTTCACGGGAAAGTCTTTCCAGTGACTTAGTACGACCATACATAGCCAAAAAGGCATAGCCTGTCGGGAATGCTGTTTATGTGTAGCCTTGGATCAAACCCCGCTACTGAACCTAGTAATCCATCCCAAGGGGCCATGGTGGGCAATGGATACGCTGGATCAGGACCTTCGCAGAGTCCCAGGTCTGGCTGGTACGGGTCATCGGGTATGTTATGGCATCAGGGTGACACGGTGGTATTTATACCACATTTTTATGCATATGCTTTGTCCCGGGACGTGGACTCACGAGGTGGGTGGTGGTGGTATGACCCCTACTTAGGCCCCAATGTAAACGTGGATGGAGCTAGGGAATGTTGTCTATGTGTGGATGATAATGTAGTCCACATGTAGACGCCGGTGGGTATGGTTCCTGCGGCCAGTATCGCCTTTCGCGAAGGTATGGGCTGGTCGGACGTATGGGTACAATGTACGCCTCTACACAGAGTATAATCTATTCGAATAGCCGTGGCTATCGGTTATGAGCCCTTTTGGTTAAAGCTCTCGTTGATTAGTGCACATGCTTGGTGGGAATAGATTTGGTGGTGAGATAAGGTAGTGGCCCTTAGAGAGTGATACGGCAGATGCCGGCTCAGTGGGACCCCGGTGGTCGCTGAGTTTAATAAAACTTGGGGACTGATAGGGGAGGTTACGTGTTCCCCCTCCATGATCAACCTATATATATTATACTTGCTTTACTTATCGTTTCTCCCAAATATACTTCACCTGCATTTAGTTTATTTATAATAAAGACATGCTCCTTTTCTTTGGAACCTTGCATGTAGTCCATAGGTTTAACTACTTATACACTGGGATTTGCTGAGTACGTTGACGTGTACTCAGCCTTGCCTCTATTATATACTTTTTTACAGGTAGACTATGTGGGTTCCTGGTGTTGAAAACCATATAGTTAGTGGATGGGCACCTGCAGGCGATGGGAATGCGGAAAAAGCAGCAAGCAGAGAGGGAGAAGGGAGAGATCTCCTGAACAGGAGTATCTGAGCGTGAATGGGCGAGTTGGAGAGGAGGAAGGGGCGTCCTTATATAGGCCATGGAGAGCTGCGGGGGGGCGCCCAAATCTAGATCTGGGACGCGGACGGGACGTGGTTCAGCTAACCTAGACGGTCACAGGTAAGGAAACCAAATCACCATTGGGAATATTCCGAGGATTATTCCCATCATCGGCAAAAGGTGCTCACTCTCTTCAACACTTCATGTTCGTCTGCACCGTTCAAATTGTCACGACTTGACAACGGCTCGGCGAGACGAGCGAGAGAGCGCGTGCGTGCGGCTTGCCAGTCTCCTTATTCAACTTCACAAGTGGTGTACGTTCGATATACCACTTAAGTCGAATAAAAGCCTCCTCAAATACCAGTACGGTATTACTCACTTTTATTTTCCCTAGCATTAAACGATGGGCTTTAATTCTTTAACTATTAAAATAAATGGCTCAAGGCCCATTTACTCCAACACCCCTGTGGTGGTTTCTCCGGCCTCCATAGCGGTGAATCTATGCATGGAAGATGCTTGCCTGGTGCCCACGGTCCTGCTAGGGCGTGTGTGCACCCCGTTTTGGCCATGGCAGCTCCACTTGTTGGTGCGGGCCTCGACGACCTAGTCCGCCGTTGTGCTTCCGTGGGCTGCCACAACGGTCCTCCCCTTCTTCAGCTGGTTATCTTCCTTCCTCTTCTCGCTAAGGGGGCGCTGCCTATGGCTGCCTCGACCTCAGGGTGCCGGTGGTCGTGAAGTGAAAGTGCCACACTCGGTGGGGAGGTACTCTGCCTCCGCACAATGCTGGATTCGGTGTCGATTTGCCGTGCAACAAGAGTGTCGCGCTCGGTGCGCGGGAAGGTGCTTCACCTTCGCACGTCTTTCAGCGACCTTCGTCTTGCCCAGCTTGCTACAACTTCGTTTTCATCCTCTTCACTGCTGGTGCTCGGTGCTGTGGTCAGGCACGACGAGGAGTGTTTCAGGTCGAGATTAATCCTTTCCTGTTGCCAGCCTCTCTTACCTTGGTTTGGGCTTCCAAGGTGCTTGGTCTCTATCCGGCGATGAGGTGTCTTCGTATCCGCTGCACAGTGTGCTGGCAAGCTTGGTGGTTCTTCCCGATGTCATCTGAGTCGAGATGGGAGAGAGGTCTTGCCTGTGGAGCATGATTTGCTCGGCCCCTAATGTGCTTTTGTTTTGTTTTCCTTCTTTGGTGCAGTGAGGTGCTGGGATTGTAATCCTTTGTAGCTCTCTATCCATTTTCTTTCACAATATGTATCCTGATCATCGTACTCTTGGTTGAGGACGGTTGCCTGATCTTGTAATTTCGCTTTGAAGAAATGAATATCAGGTGAGCTTTCTGAGCCCCTGTTGACTCTTAAAAAAATCATTTGTCAAGTGTCCCAAAGCTGAGTCTTCTTGGCTGAATTGATTAGGTACTCCCTCCCGACCTTGTAAAATTTTGTTGAAAGGTACATTAATTTTGTCCCAACCCCAGAGCTTGTGCATTTGATAAAGATATTCACTCTTTGGCAGTAGCTGTACGTTTCAACACAGACCACCAACTTGCACTTCATGCCATAGGTTTTTGTTGTCTATGCTCCTATTTGAGTGGGTGTTTGGTTACTTGTAATAAGTCCAGTCACATCGAATGAGACGGAGCTATTTAGAAGGAGTTGAATATAATTTAAGTATAAGATGAATATATCAGGTGAAATTATTAAAACTGTTCGTTGTTGTAGCGACTCATTTTTTTTATTGGAACAGAACTTCTACCATTAAACCAGTAGACTCTTAGCTGAATATGAACTGCCGGCCGTGTGATTCGATCAGAACAAAATCTTGAGGCTTGTTTCATCTTATACGTATAGACTTCATTTGTTTAAGCCGGCGAGAGACTTCGCAGATATCATAATTCATATATTACTTCATTTGTTTACAAATTTGTTCGCAGAGACTTCTTTTGTTTACTCATGTTAAGCTGATGGGACCATCATGAAATGTTCATCTTATATGTATGCCTATCAACACGAGTAAACAAATGAAGTCTACGTTATCTTTTTCAAACCGGACATTGATTTCAGTTTAATGCAATTTTCTTGCCTTCATGAATTAGTTTATCGAATGTCCGAGATGAGCTAATCGCTAATCAAGACATACAAATCGGTATCTTCAGAGGCAATTAGTTTATCGAATGCAATTTTCTTGCCTTCATGAATTAGTTTATCGAATGTGTACGTGCTGGCTATATGTTCATGTCAATGGCTTCTTCTTTAAAAAAAAATGAAAGTCAGTGGCTGTTCTCCCTTGAAGAGATCTGTTTCTCCATTTCGTGCAATTCCATCAATTTCTAGTTTGACACTTCATTGGTCAATTTGTGTACAATATATATGCATCAGGGACATTTTCACTTCAGTACTTGCGTCGATCAATAAGTGTACAATGAATCAATACATCTCCTAGTTTTCTATAAATACCTACCCTACCCTTCACACTCTACGTGAAAAACAGCCATTGGTAACGGACGCGGATGGCCATTGGTAACGGGCAAAATGCCCGTTACCGATCAAGCGTTACAAATAAGTCAAGAAAGGTAACGGGCGGATGCCCGTTACTGATAACACGTAATTGTAACGGGCGTCTAACAAAGGCCGTTACCGAAACAAGTTACCGGTCACCTGAAATGTCTGTTTCTCTGGGCCCACATGGACCTTTGGTAACGGGCACAGAAACCTAGCCCGTTACATGAACTCACTATCGGAGACGTTTGCTGTGGACACGCGTCTGCACGTAAGGAGACACATTTTTTGTACGTGCGTCTTCTCTGTCTGAACGACTGGAGACGCGTTCTCTGGACGCGCGTCTCGCCTGTCTCCACGAAAGGAGATGTGTGCTCTGGACGCGCGTCACGTCTGTCTCGACGACAGGAGACACGTGCTCTGGAAGCGCGTCTCCTCTGTCTCGACGAAAGCATCAACTTGTAGGGCCCACCGGTCAGTATTAGTAACGGGCCTTTATGCGGCCCGTTACAGTGTTGTCATACTTGTAACGAGCGTTCCAAGTGAAGCTCGTTACTCACGGATCTGTTTTTGTAACATGCCTTACTTAACGCCCGTGACCGATACGTAGGGCACCTACAGTAACCTGCCCGTTTTCTGACTGCATCCCGGAACCAGCCAGGATTTGGCAGCCACCAGATCAGGGGCTGCATCCTGGAAACAGTCAGGATTTGCCAGCCACCACAGCAATGCTAGGAGACATCACAAACACATTCTCATCACATATATACACAAGCAAGATCACATATATATACACAATAATGTGAGATCACATCAAGTTCCTCATCAGATCGACATACATGCTAAAGTTTCAAGTTCGTCATCGGTGCTTTGTTTGGATGGAGTCCTGAGAAAACTGCCTAAACCCGGCAACATCTGACCCTAGCCAAGCAGGTTTCTCAGGCAATACTAATAGCCTGAATGCAGCAAGTTTCAAGTTTGTCAGGCAGTACAATGAACTCACGGTGCACCATTATAGAGGTTGCCATTTCGGTCGAGGATCTCCTTAACAATGTACTCGCACAGCATCTCCCGGACCGGCTTTAGATCTTCTGTAGAAACATTAAGGGCAGGTTTGAAATCCTGCAAAATAAAATAATTATGAGAATACAAGTACAAATCAGTTTCTAAAATCAAATGGAGAATATATGAGCAGAGACAAAGGGTCAGAGCATTATCTACTTACAGCAGCCTTCTTGATGTGAGGTATGTCTTCAAGTAGTTTGAACATATTGAATGCCACATGAAATCTATGCAAAACGGACCCCGATGGCTGCTGAGCACACTGCGCATTGAGGTACCAAAATGATAAGTTAATGCAGTACCAAATTGGTCTGAAGGGACCATAAAAAAAACCTCGGTCTTACAGTGGTATTTGGCTTGTGCTTGAATGTCTGATTGGATTTTAGCTTTGTCTTCTTTCCTTTCATCCCTTCGTCCTTTGGGCATATATATTCAGAGGCCCTGCATGATCAGCAATACTGATTAGAAACACTAAGAGATTGAATTTTGTGAACAAAACCTACAAGGTACGGACCAAGTCACAAGCGCTCGGAGGTCTTCGAACTTTCGCGGGGGATGATGTTTAGCAGAATCTAGGTACCAAACCTCTTTGAACTTCATACAGATAATCAGTGTGACATAGTGGCCACCGGTGCCGAAGGCACCCACCACGTAGTCATTCGTCATTGCATTTCTCAATGCTTTTATTACAAGGTTAGACTCCTTATGAATCTTTGTGGTCGTAAGAACCTGTGGATCCAAAAACCCAACACTGATCTTCATCTCCGCTACCTTGTCCTTCATTTTCCTACAAAAAATCCAAATGTTAGCATGCATGAACTTTGTGGTCAAAATTAAAGAAATATCTATTTTGATTTTAAGGCACTTACAATGTCCACAACCTCAAGAAGGTCTCATCCAGAGCAACCAGGGTTATAAGGTCATACACGTGACTGAATGCAATGTTTAACATTAAATCACCAGCACCATGAAAGGAGTCTTCAGGCAACTTTGCTGGAAAACTAAGTTTATCCTTACTGTGTTCCATGGCGTAAGCATGCAACCTGGCACAATTCGGTCCAGCAGCCTGTAAGTCCGCTTCTGACAACATAGGCACAGCAGGCTTGTATTTTGGATCTTGTTTTGTCCAAAAACAATTAAGAAGCTCATCTCTAGGCAGAGGTTTCCCGGCCCCCTTCTTCTGCGGTGGCTGCTGCTCAGGCGAAGATTGCCTGTCCTCCGCCTGTCACTGCTGCTACTGTTACTGCTGCTGCTTAGGTGGAGATTGCCTGGGTTCCTCCTGCTGTTGTCGATGCTCCTGCTGCGTAGTTTTGCTGATCTGCTGCTGCTTCTTAGGCGGAGATTGCCTGTCCTCCTCCTGCTGTTGTCGATGCTCCTGCTGCGTAGTTTTGCTGATCTGCGGCTGCTGCTGCTGCTGCTGAGCTTTCTCTTGCTGATGCTGAGCTGTAGTACCTCCATCTGATGCTGTACCCCTCCTACCTGATGTGGGAGCAGGGTTGGTATTTCTCGTAATGGGTGGTACATGGATCCTGTTCTTTGACCCCTCCTGCTGTTGGATCCTTATACAGAGAGCCTCAGCTAGGGTTGTTACTTCATCCCCCCCCAATTGGTACAGGCAGAGGGTAGTGACCCGTATTGCCCCACACATAACTAGGTTTCACCACAGCATACCCATCCTGCACTGGTACTGTATGGAGAGTCTTTTGCAATGGAAAGACAGTGGCTAGTGCGAGCTCCACTTTATTCCCGGAGCCATCCAAAAGGCTGCACTTGGTTGGCTCTGTCAGCTTATCTATTGTGTCCAGCATAGGTGATCGACTATCAATGTGCTGTTGACTACCTTCATCCTCGCTGACATGCCAATGGTCTTCCTCTCTGCCACGTGCTTCTTCTTCCTCACTGCCATGCACATCTTATTCCTCGAGGCCATGCACATCTTCTTCCTCGAGGTCATGCACATCTTCTTCCTCGCTGCTACTGACAGGTGGTGATTGGGGAGGATAAAGTACCTTTTTCCTTATATCAAAGCCTGATTCTTCTAGAATGGAGACAATTCTGGTGACTGCTTCAACAACTAGGTGTTCCATCTGCGGTTCAGCCTTCTTGTTCCTCTTCTTCCTGTACATTCCAGCAAACTCTTCACCAAACCCTTTACCCCAGCCAAGTGAACTAGACACGCCTCGGACCCGACCTCGATGCTCTGGAGTCTCAAGTGTTGTGGTGAGGATATCATTCTCCCTAACCCCAAAAGAACCATCGCTAGCCTGAGATGCAAGTGTTTTCACCCTAGTTGCTACCCCCACCACCGCAGGGTTACTGAATGTTATGTCCCTGCTTCCTTCACTAGTGGTCTTCCTCTTCCCTACCCTTGCCCGCAGATAAGGCCTCGAACGTCCAGGAAATTGGTCCCAAGGGTTCTGTTTTCCTTCTTCAGCTAGCTTTGCATCCTCCTCCTCCCACTCTTTACTTTTACGAACATAACCTTTTCTGTCTGTCATGTGTGGCTTATCATGCAATGCTCTATTTTCTTTCATCCCCTGGCTCAATCGCTGAAATCTAGGAGAATTGGTTTCCTGCACAAACACGGTCCAGTCTTCTGGCTGCAAAAAGGCATGCTTCACAAAGGGAGTCTCCTCTTGGCTCACAAATTTTTTTCTTAAATGGGTCTTGAACCGCCGTTGCTAGGTTCCAGTCTCTGACATAGCTGCCTTAACTGCCTTCTTGCGAACAGATTCAGCCAGATTGGCTGGGTAATCTAGTTTTTCCTCTAAAACTGTGAACAGCTCTTCCTTCTCAATTGGTGAGAGATCTTCAACTGCCCTGTTGATTGACACCCTCTCTCGAGCAATGAGGCCACAGACCAATACAAATCTATCCCTCGCAGCATCTAGGGTAGGCCAATAATTGTTATCAAGTCCAGTTGCGGTCAACTTGTCTTCTGGCCATTTGGTTTGTGTCCTTGACCCGCGGGATCGAGTACTACTCGCAGCAGTATGTGCTGATTGACCCTGTGAAGAAGGATCACCGTTGATAGGCTGTGAACAAGGTTCACCGTCGATGGGTTGTGATGGTGCACTGGAGGTAGAGGAGTTTGGTATTGTGGGAGACTGCATAGATGATATGTCAGGTCGTCAGTAGAGCAACATAAGCTAGACTGAAAATCTAAACAAAATAAGATAAATTCTTATTCTCTGACAGGCAAAATAGTTGATATTAGCATACAGGTTGGGGATAGGTGCTAACCATTTTGACAGGGTGAAGTAATATGCTTATATATCAAAGCAGAGACTAAATTCCTTCAACTGCTTCCTTGTCCAACTTCAGCAGTAATGAATTGTGTGTTCCATGTGTACATGCAACAAGAGGACAAAGCAATTAGAACTAAAGTATGCTAACAGGTCCAAAGCATAACTGTCGATCTGGTACATTCGAAGCATAACAGAATTTGAACAGTTCATATAAGTTCATCTGTTAGCAACAATTTATTCAAACAGACTTGGAGGAACAAAATTCATCCGTCAAATCCACAGCCAATCAATTAAAAATGAACTATTAAGGCATGCTGTACTAATGCAGGCAATTCCAGGAGAATAATCCTATGTGAACAACCGTAAAGTAGCATGCCTCCCTAATCCACCTTGACAGGAATAGCAGATTGGGTGGCCGAGCACAGAGAGGGCGTTGGGGGTTCAAGCAGCACTAACCTCTGTCGCGAATGAAGTAGTTGTTCTCGTGGTGGTCGGAGAGGCCCGATCCGCGTCGCCTCGTTGCCTGAGGTGGCCGGCTCGTCGTCGTGGCCGGGGATGCCAGATCCGCGTCACCGTCTAGGTTGGCCGGGACGCCATCCGCACGCCAGTAACCGCGTCCTCGTCACCGTCGTCACGGCTGGAGCCGCTTCACCGACATCACGCCGGGAACGGTGGGGCTGGAGAAGAGCGGGTCTGCGGCGGGGAGAGCGGCGGCGGCGGGCTAGGGCTGGAGAAGGAGCAGGGCGGCGGCGGGGAGACTGCGGGCGTGGTGGATCTGTCTGAATTAGACTCCCGAGTATATATATATGTCCCCTGCGCGCGCGTTACTATGTTCACAGAAATTACTGGCGTGCCCTTGAACGGCTCTCTGGTGGAATTGGAATTCTATGGGCATTATAGTCAATATAGGTGGGAATTTTTGAACAGCGCGCGTAAGGTTTGCCTGCTGACGCTGACAATGGATAGTCATCGCCGATGCTGGTTAGTAAACCCGCGTCGGCTGGACAGTCATCGCCGACGCTGGTTAGTAAACCCGCGTCAGCTTCGTCGGCAGGTATCTTCTTTATATAGGCTGCTGACACTGACGCGTGGGCCCGACACTATTTTTTAGAAATGAAACTCGCATCCATCAAATATTAGAGCCGGTAAAACAGCACCTAAAGATTCATTAAAAATAACATCAATTCATATTTGGACATTTAGTATTTTAATAAAATATCAACAGTCACACTTGTGTACCCTACATTCTTATAATTTGAATATACATCTCATGCTTGTGATATAATAATTCTAATAACATCTTAGTTTGCTCCAAAAATTCTACAAATTGACGTGGCAATATAAATTGGGTACCTAAACTTGTCATAAAAAATTCAAATGGTTTCGATAAAGGAAGAATACTTGTGTACAAATGGCTACATTTCTCACATAGTTTCTTAGAATGTTGCTTGAACATTGAAGTTTTCCACACTTTGCAACATGTTCGATCTCGTACGCATTTGAAATTTTTACACAAGGTTGTGTTCACCTTAAGATTACGAAATGCAAAGTTTCATTACTAATGGTTGTGGAAAACAAATATTATTTCTATGTTGTACTTACAAAGAACAAGATAAAGACATATAAACATTATTCACGAAACGGAATATACACTAAACAATAAAATTAATGAAAAGATGGGGATTTTAGAAAAAAATAGGAAAAAATCATCAAATTTGGACTAAGTACGACGGAGAAATACATGTTACAAAATTTGACTGCAGATTAAAAGGAGAAATGAGAACTGTTCTTCATTCCAATAGAACAGAGGGGGTGGTTAACCCGCGTCTCATTTGCCCCTCCAATCCTCGTCTCCTACGCCCACCCAATAGAACAGAGGAAGCAGAGTAGCAGAGGCCACCGCCGCCGCCGCCGCCGCCGAGCCCGCTTTGACATCCAAGAGGGCACCCTAGGCCTCTAATGCGGCAAATGATCCACTCATGTACCATTAATTATGTGTTTGTGATTATTGTGCGTTCGTCAGTTTGTTCTCATCAGGTTGTTGGACTGCTTAGTTTGTCGATCATGAACTGCTTATAGTTTGTTTGTCGATCATGAACTGGTTAGTTTGGTTGTTGGATTTTGTATACATGTCGCATGAACTCGATCTAAGAGACGCGGGCAGATCCATCAGCATCGCCTACAGTATCTGTTCCTCCTGTGATGAACTCGATCTTGGAGACAATGGATAGTCATCGCCGACGCCGGTTAGTAAACTCGCGTCGCCTTCGTTGGCAGGTAGGTCCGGACTGCTGTCACTGACGCGTGGGCCCGACACTATTTTTTAGAACTGAAACTCGCATCCATCAAATATTAGAGCCGGTAAAACAGCGCCTAAAAATTATGTGTTTAATAATAACATCAATTCATATTTGGACATTTAGTATTTTAATAAAATATCAACAGTTACACTTGTATAACTAACATTTTTATAATTCGAATATACATCTCATGCTTGTGATATAATAATTCTAATAACATCTAAGTTTACTCCAAAAATTCTACAAATTTACGTGGAAACATAATTTGGGTACCTAAACTTATCATAAAAAAATCAAATGGTTTCGATAAAGGAAGAATATACTTGTGTACAAATGGCTACATCTCTCACATAGTTTCCTAGAATGTTGCTTGAACATTGAAGTTTTCCACACTTTGCAACATGTTTGATCTCGTACGCATTTGAAATTTTAACACAAGCACGAAATGTAAAGTTTCATTACTAATGGTTGTGGAAAACAAATATTATTTCTATGTTGGACTTACAAAGAACAAGATAAGGCATATAAACATTATTCACGAAACGGAATATACACTAAACAATGAAATTAATGAAAAGATGGGGATTTTAGAAAAAACTAGAAAAAAATCATCAAATTTGGACTAAGCACGACGGAGAAATACATATTACAAAATTTGACTGCAGATTAAAAGGAGAAATGAGAGCGTCACCAATTGAGTTGTTATAAAATGAGACGCGTCCTAAAAACAACGCATCTCCAATAGGAAAGTCATCGGTAACGGACTTAAAGAGCCCGTTACCGATAGGTTTTACTTTCGTAACGGACGCATGTTAACGTCCGTTACAAAGAAAACATGTAACGGGCGTTTAAGAAGTCTGTTACCAGAAGTCCTCAATGGTAACGGGCATTATGGTGGCGAGGTCGTGGTCGACCCTGCCGCGCTTATGCGTAACGGGCGCCAAACAACAACCGTTACAGATGGGGTCCATGTAACGGGTGTTAAGGGCCCATTACAAATGCTGCGTGACCTATGTGAGGTTTTCACGTAGTGGAGCAGGGCAGGAGGAATGTGCTACCGCTACCAGCAGTCAGACCACCGAATGTGCTCGCTAGCTAGGAGCCTAGGAATGAGAGGCAACAGAAAACTTACTCTGCCAGTGAAGTGGTGAGCCGTTCTTGCTCAGCTTGTGAGGCAACCATCACCATGTTGGTTGAGCGTTGTGCGGCCCAAGGGAGCGACTAGGCATGGGCATTCTCGTCAGCATCAAGTGGGTGTGCAAGCTCCAAACGGGATGATAGCTGGGTTATTTGTGAAGCTTAGAGCAATTCCAACAGAATAGCCAAATTCGACTATCCATTCGACTCGCTACAAATATAGTTGTTCATATTGAGTTGACCATCCCAACAGACTCTCTATTTTTCACACTCCAAATTCCAACATCACTTTTTAACTCTCCTCTCCACTCACACTGACGTGTGGAGCTCACACGTCAGCCCCTTCCCCATCCCCTCCTCTCCCTTCCACTCTCCCTCTTCCTCCCCAGGTTCCGCCGGCACCTATCCTCCGGCCGGCGGCGACGGCACCATCCCCGCGCCCGTCGTCGCCCTCCTCGATCTCCTATCCCAGCCGCTCATCTCCCCGCCGGTAAGGCTGCGGAGAAGGACGGCCAGCGGGGGTGCTGGCGGCAAGGACGGTGGCAGGCTCGGGAGGAGGAGGAGGAGGACCGCCGGGCAGGGGTGCGGGCAGCATCCGCCGTTGTCCTCACCGTCGCCTGCGTCTCCTCCACCCACAGCCCACACCGGAGCCGCTGTTGCACACCTTCTCCTCCTCTCCCTGGCACGGCTCCTCCTCTTCAAGGCACGACGGCAGCCCCTCCTTTCTTCTCTCCTGTGCAACTCCTCCACTCTAGGCCGGTGGCGCTCCTCCGCTCCAGGTCGGTGGAGCTCCTCCTCTGCCCGGCAGCGGCAAATGGGGGACGGGCCGTCGACGCACAGGAGGTGGGTCCCATGTTTTGGCGATAGGGATAGCTGGGTGGGATGGCTCGCCAGGTTCAGCGAGTTGTCGGGTGGATTTGGCGACCAGCTAAAGATAGCCAGTTGAGTATCGAGGCTCTTGGAGGTCGATTTTGGCTGTGTCTAGCCAAATTTGGCTCTGGCGAGTGGGATGGACGATCTGTTGGAGTTGCTCTATGGATGCCAAAAACCAGAGAGTTTTTTCCTCCCTCTGCAATAGAGGTATGATTCTAAAAGTTTGTATGACGCTTGGTCTCACTATGGACAATATCCAAATGTTTTTCTAAATATTTTTGCATCGGAGCCATTGCCAATTGGGGATCTTCAGAGATGGATGTGACTTGGGGATATGGTCCTCGATTTTCATTCACCACCCCCCCCATAGTGAAGTTTTTTCCTTTTTGGTTTCTTGCTATAGAGATGATCCCACAGTATGAACTCTCGTGTATTACTGTAGAAAATAAACAAAATGTATATGTATATCTCAGTCAATGCATTGTGAATTTCTATGTAATTTTATCGCATCTATGCGACTATACCGTTGGCAAATGGGCATCTGCCATTGCCATCATGAAGTAATATATCGAACGCCGGAGCTGTGCTGATTACAAGAGGAAAATCATAGGAATTTTGGAGGAAATCTAACAAGAGGTCCAACCACTTGGAAATTTCTATCTCTCTCTAGACATTCCTATGATTTTCCTATATTGTATCCAAACATCACAATTGGAAAGTTTCCTACATTCTCATTCCTATAGGATTGCAATTGACAACCAACTCAAATCCTACATTTTTCCTATTCCTATGTTTTGAGAATCCTTTGTTACAAAAGAGCCCTAAAAGTTTGTATGACGCTTGGTCTCGCTATGGACAATATCCAAATATTTTTCTGAATATTTTTGCATCGGAGTCATTGCCAAATGGGGATCTTCAGAGATGGATGTGACTTGGGGATATGTAAGCATCAAGGCCCCACCGCACCTTTTGTAAGGGTGTGTTTCAGTGATAAATGACAGCCATATACTTGTGACTAACCTTTGTTTTGTAGCGGATTTATCCTTGGGTTATTGTCATAAGTGATAAGTGAAAAGAGACCCCTCAATTTGAAATTATGGATGGTCAATGGACAAAGACTACAAGGCTAAGGACATTTTTAGTTCCAAGTGTCACAAGGAGATGAAGGACACTTGGATTTGCTAGTTTGTAGTGTTTGACCGTACTATTAAGAGGGGTTCACACTCTAGTAGCTTGACCATGCCAAATGCTATGCTATATTCATGCACTATCAAGCTCCTTGGTCACTAAACAGCACAAGATGCTCATGGAAACACTTTGGAAGCAAAAGACTTGAAGAAAAACTCAAAAGTGTTGGAATTGGATGAGTTGAAATGAAAAAGGGCGCGTCGGATGATTCGACGCTATCATTTCTAGTTGCACCAGATGATTGATGTGGAAGTTTCAGCAGAATTCAGCACTGTCGGATGAATCGACGGTGTATCAGCAGAAGCATCGGTTCATCCAGTGACCTAGGGTTTGGTAACAGTGTCGTTTCAAGTCAAGAGCCTTCAGCACCAGATGAAGCGACGGTCTAAGCAACAGTTCATCCGGTACACGCATATAAATCATACAGAGACGCACCGAGTGAACTTGCTTCAGCACTGGATGAACCGACGCTCTTGAAGACTACCAACGGTTCATCCGGCGCCTATGGTTATTCTACGCAGAGACGTTTTGAGTGAAGACGCTTCAGCACCAGATAAACCGACGCATCGTCGGTACATGCATCGGATGAAGTAGTACAGCAGTCAGGTTCAACGGCTATAATTCGAGACTCAGTGTGACCGGATGAACCGACGCTGTCGCCAGGGGGAACCGTCGGTTCATCCAACGGTACTACTTTTCAGAGGACTTTTCTAATGGCTAGCCTCCCTTGCTAGGCCTATAAATTGGACCCCCCTACGTCTCTTAAGCTGCCTTTGCCACACTGAAGACCTACTGCAGCCAAGGAGAAGGAGAGTTAGTGCTTTAATCATTTGGATTTCATCTTCCTAGCCAAGAGCGATTCTTTCTTGGTGATCAAGAGTTTCAAGGTGCTTTCAATGGCATAACTGAGTGCATTGGTCAAGTGAAAGTGTGTGAGCTTGTTACTCTTGGAGTTTGACGGCTCCTAGACGGTCTCGGTGATTGGGGGTTCTTGGTGAGCTCTTGGAGATTGTGGGAGCCCCAGGAAGTTCTTGGTGTAAATGGATTGAGACCTACCATTCCGGAGATGGAGAACGGGTACTCTTAGTGAGCACTCAAGTCTAATTGGCTTGAGGGGGAGCAAAACTCTTTGTCAGTGCTCCAACATGGATTAGGGAGAAGCATCAACTTCTCGATACCACAGGAAAAAATTCGGTTGTCTCGTGTCCACTCTTTCTACCTTCTTGCATTTAATTCCGCATTTACTTTCAGCTCTTAAGTTCATTTGCTCTTGTTTCCCTCTAGTTTGCTTTGCTTCTTGCATATCTTGACTAGGGTGCTTTTCTCATGTTAGTGTGAATCTTGCTAAGGAACTTTGTTGTTAGTGTGCTTAGTTGGTAGGAAGAAACCTTTTTAGATGGGCAACACTAGAGATATAGGTTAAGGTTTACTTCTTGCTCTAGAAATTTGAAGAAGGCCCATATTCAACCCCCCCTTCTATAGGCCATCGATCCTACAAGTGGTATCAGAGCTTAGGCTCTCTTTTTGGTGGCTTAACCGTCTAGAGAGATGGGCAAGGGGAGTGGAAATGGCCCTCCCATGTTGGCGGGAAAACGGTTCAATTTTTGGGCACATAGAATGGCTAGCTTTCTTTAAGCACAACACCATGATGGATGGATCACTACCATGTATCCCATGCCAATTGAACCCACCAAAAGTGAAACCAAGTGGAACTATCATGCTAGAAACTTTATCTTTGAGACTCTTGAGGAGGACTTGTTTGATAGGGTGTTTGCTTTGGAGACCGCTCATGAGGTTTGGATGGAGCTCAAAAGAATCCATGTAGGCAACAAGAAAATCCGTGAGGAGAAGTATGAGTTGCTTAAGGTTGAGCTCAATGAGTTTAAGATGAGGGTGTAGAGGAAATGTACTCTAGGATGGGTGTTATTATTCAAAATATCAATGCTCTCGATGTTGCTAACGTGTCCGAGCAGGAAATTATTTGGAAAATTCTTCAAATGCTTCCCAAGCCCAAGTACAACATCGTCAAGGCACTCATCTTTGAGAAGGACTTCGAAACTCTCACCACCACTGAAGTTGTGAACAAGATTCGATCTCATGAGATGTTCTTGATAGGGCAAATTGAATCATCTACTTCAACATCAAGCTCCAAGAAGGATCTTGCACTCAAGGCTAGTGACAAGACCAAGCCCAAGCCAAAGTCAAAAGCAAAGTCTCCTCCCTCTTCAAGTGAGAGTGAAGACAAGAGTGACTCAAGTGATGAAGATGATGGTGAACTTGCTTTCCTCATGAGGAGGACCACCAAGTTGCTCTCCAAGATTGGCAAGAAGGGCTACAACTATGATCCTAAGAAGAACAAGTTTCGCTCATCAAGAAGAAGTGGTGAAGGTGGCAAGAGGAAGTGCTACAATTGCCAAAGCTATGATCATCTATCATATGATTGCCCCAAGCCCGACAAGCGAGCGGCAAGCTCAAGCAAGAAGAACGACAATGATGATGATAATGAGAAAGATGACAAGCACTCCAAGAAGGACTCATACAAGAAGAAGTCTTCTAGCAAGCCCTACAACAAAAAGAAGGGTGGTCATCGTTCTCTCTTGGCAAATGAGTGGATCACGGATGGTGAAACTTCAAGTGAATCAAGCGATGGTGAAGATGAGAAGAACAAGAAGTTTGCCGGTCTTGTGATCATGGATGATGAAGAACCTCCTCTTCCTCCACCACCTATGTGCTTCATGGCTAAACACTCCAAGGTGAGCGATAGTGAAGATAGTGACTCCTCGGATAGTGATAATGAACTTTCACCTCATGCTCTTAAGGGACTTCTAGATCAATACACCGACATGATCAAGAAACAAAAGAGTAAGCTCAAGGCTCTTGAGGAGACCCATAAGAAGCTTAAGCTATCCAATGATGAGTTGCTTGTGAAACACAATGACCTTAGCAAAGAGCATGAAGCTTTGGTAGTGTCTAACAAGTCACTTAGAGATGACCACAACAAGTTACTTGATAAGCACAACGAGCTAATCGTCAAACATGATGATATAACTGTGCTTAACAAGTCTCTTGAGTCAAGTCAAAAGATGCTTAAGAAAGATCATGTGGTCTTAGAGATGAAGTATCAAGAGATTGAGCTTGCTTATGAGGCTATTTGTGCTAGTGGGCAAGAAATTGCTAGAGACATCACTAAGACAAATGCTTTTACTTCTTGTGATGATTTGATTGAAGAACCTAAGATCTTGCCAAATGATGAGAATATTGCCTCCTCTTCCAAGACTAACCATTATAGGGTGAAAGCACTTGAAGAGGAAGTAAGAAGCCTAAGATCTTATGTGAAGAATATGGCCAAGGGTGAAGCATTGCATAAGGAGATCCTCTATCACAATGCAAGAGATTATGGCTCTAGGGGACTTGGCTCCTTCCCTCAACCCATCAAAGAGACTCGCAAGTCAAAGGAGCTTTATCGGTGCTTTGTGAAGGAAGTTGGGTCTTATTGCTAACATTGCAAGATCACCGATCATCACACAAGGGAGTGTCCTATACCTTCATGTCCATTGCCTAAACTACCTTGCAACTATCGTTCCATGTTCAACAATAACCATTTCTTGTTGTTGAAGAATAGCAAGGGCAAGGTGGCGGCAAGGTTCATAGGGACCAAGGCTAAAGTGAATTATCCTAGGCAAATTTGGGTTCTCAAAGCTTTAGTAACTCATGTGATTGAGCCCAAACTTGCTTGGGTTCCTAAATCTTCAACTTGATCTCTTTGTGTGTAGGTGAACTACAAGGCCGGGGGAAGTCATTGGGTTCTTGATAGTGGATGTACTCAACACATGACCGGCCAAAGTAAAATGTTCACCTCTCTAGTGGATGATGCGGGGAATCATGAGCAAGTCACCTTTGGTGATAATTCTAAAGGAACAATTTCCAGTTTGGGTGACATAACCATTGCAAAAGATCTCTCTGTTTCCAATGTTTTGTTTGTTGCTCTTGTAGTTATAACTTGCTTTCCATTGCTCAATTTTGTGATCTTGGCTTATCTTGCTTGTTTGATGATGAGGGAGTTATCATTACTAAAAAGAAATCTAATGAAGTTGTGTTCAAAGGTTTTCGCCATGGGAACATCTATCTTGTAGACTTCTCCTCTCATGAAGCGAACTTGACTACTTGTCTTTTCACCAAGACATCCAAGGGTTGGCTATGGCATCGCCGTATTACACATATAGGCATGAGTCAACTCAAGAAGGCTTTCAAAAGGGGTTTAGTTCTTGGTGTGAAGGATGTCACATTTGAGAAGGACAAGTTATGTGGAGCGTGTCAAGCCGGCAAGCAAGTAGCAAGTCATCATCCTATGAAGGCTTATGTATCTACCTCAAGACCTTTGGAAATCTTGCACATGGACCTCTTCGGCCCTACTACATACAAGAGTCTTGGTGGTAATCTCTATTGTCTTGTCATTATTGATTATTACTCACGCTACACTTGGACTTTCTTTTTGGAGGACAAGAGCAAGACGTTCAGGATCTTCAAGAACTTTGCTACAAGGGCTCAAAATGAATTTGAGTCATCTATTGTGAAGATCCGGTGTGACAATGGATCAGAATTCCGGAACACTCAAGTGGAAGAGTATTGTGATGAGCTAGGCGTCAAGCATGAATTCTCTTCAACCTACACACCACAACAAAATGGTGTGGTAGAAAGGAAGAACAAGACCCTCATCACATTGGCTAGAGCTATGTTGGATGATTATGGTATCTCTCAAAGATTTTGGGCGGAAGCTATCAACACGGCGTGTCATGCTTCAAATAGGGTGTATCTCCACCGACTATTAATGAAGACACCCTATGAGCTTCTCATTGGGAGGAAGCCCAACATCTCCTACTTCCGAGTCTTTGGGTGTAAGTGTTTTATTTACAAGAAGAGGAAGCACCTAAGGAAGTTTGAGAGTAGGGTAGATCACGGCATGTTTCTTGGTTATTCATCAAACTCCAAGGCATATAGAGTATTCAACAACACTACACGTGCCGTTGAAGAAACATGTGACGTGGAGTTTGATGAATCTAATGGCTCCCAAGGAGATGGCTATTGTTGTGATGATGTAGGAAAAGAACCTCTACGAGAAGCAATGAAGAAGATGGTTATTGGGGACATCAAGCCCAAAGAGGATGATGATGCACCTTCTACTTCCCACAACCATGAAGACTCATCCTCTTCCGATGTTGATAATGATGACCATCAAAGGCGCACATGACAAGAAAGCCCATCTTCCTCACATGGACCACCTCCTACATCACAAGACACCCAAGATCAAGAAGAAGAAGAACCAGAAGTGGTGCAACCTCAAGATGATCCAACTTCTACCACACTTGAAAGGCGTACAAGGACTTCATCAAACCACCCCATCGATCTTGTCTTGGGTGATCCCAAGGGTGGTACACGTACTCGCCGCAAACAATATGCTTCGTTTTACAAACATCATGCATTTGTTTCTTTTGTAGAACCCACTACTATAGAGGATGCTCTCGAGGACCCGGATTGGATCTTGGCTATGCAAGAAGAGCTCAACAACTTTGCAAGAAATGAAGTTTGGGTCCTAGTAGAGCGCCCCAAGAACAAGAACGTGATTGGCACCATGTGGGTCTACCGAAACAAGCAAGATGAACATGGAGTCGTGGTGAAGAACAAGGCAAGGCTTGTCGCCAAGGGCTACTCGCAAGTAGAAGGCTTGGACTATGGAGAGACCTTTGCTCCGGTTGCACGTCTTGAAGCAATCCGTATCCTTCTTGCTTATGCTTCTTGTCACAAAATGAAATTATTCCAAATGGATGTCAAGAGTGCCTTCTTAAATGGCTTCATCAATGAAGAAGTCTATGTTGAGCAACCTCCCGGTTTTGAAGATACCACACATACTAACCATGTCTATAGGTTGATCAAGGCTTTGTATGGACTCAAGCAAGCTCCTAGGGCATGGTATGAGAGGCTTCGGGACTTTCTCCTCAAGGAAGGCTTCAAGATTGGGAGAGTGGACAATACTCTATTCACCAAGATCATCAACGGAGAGCTCTTCATATGTCAAATCTATGTTGATGATATCATCTTTGGCTCTACCAATCTTAAAGTGTGCAAGGACTTTAGTGAGCTCATGACTAGGGAATTCGAGATGTCTATGATTGGGGAGCTCAACTTCTTCCTTGGGTTTCAAATCAAGCAATTGAAGGAAGGGACTTTCATCCATCAAGAAAAGTACACCAATGATATTCTCAAGAAGTTCAAGATGGATGATTGCAAGCCAATCAAGACACCAATGCCTACCAATGGACATCTCGACTTAGATGAGGGAGGTAAACCGGTTGACTAAAAGCTTTACAATTCTATGATCGGCTCTCTTCTTTACCTTACCGCATCTAGGCCCGATATCATGTTTAGTGTTTGCTTGTGTGCTCGGTTTCAAGCCAACCCTAAAGAATCTCACCTAAGTGCTTTAAAAGGGATCCTTAGATACTAAAATACACACCTAGCATTGGCTTGTGGTACCCCCATGGTACTTGTTTTGAGCTCTTAGGTTTTTCGGATTCGGATTTTGCCGGATGTCAAGTAGACCGCAAGAGCACTTCGGGTGGGTGCCATTTGCTAGGTCGATCTTTGGTTGCTTGGTCCTCTAAGAAGCAAAACTCTGTGGCCTTATCCACCGTGGAGGCGGAATACATTTCCGCCGGGGCTTGTTGTGCTCAAATCCTCTATATGAAGCAAAGCCTCTTGGATTATGGTGTGGTTCTAGATAGGGTTCCTCTCCTTTATGACAATGAAACTGCCATAAAAATTGCTAACAACCCGGTTCAACACTCGCGCACCAAGCACATTGATATCCGCCATCACTTCTTGCGAGACCATGTGGCTAAAGGTGATATTCTCCTTTGTGGTGTTCGCTCCGAGGAGCAATTGCCGGATATATTCACTAAGCCTCTTGATGAAAACACCTTTTGTAGGCTAAGGAGTGAATTAAATGTGCTTGATGCGTCTAACATCATGTGATGCTTGTCATATAGTTTGCATTTGCATATGTACATGGTGTAGGGGCTTGTCTAACCTTGTTAAGATAGTGGTGAGTATGGGTCTTGCTTGAGCCGGTGGTTCCAAAGTTTCGCTCAAGGCATGTTGAATGGCTCACCATGAGTAAGCTTAATAAGGGCTCAAACTTGACAAGATAGTCCATCTTTCTGCTTTGCATCTTTGCTTGTCATATAGAATGCATTCATGTTTAATTTCATGCATTTGTCCTTGCATTGCATCGCGTGAGAGGTGTCACAAAGGAAAATCACACTATGAGAAAGTTGCTTAGCGTTCAATACAAATCAACAACTCCAAAAGTGTGATAAGACAAATGTTTGTGCTTAATGCCTATTGAGTTATGTCCTAACGAGCTTAAAGTTTCTATCTCTAAGTTCAAAGGCAATAACTCATACATTCCCTTTTTGGATCTTATTTGCCTATTTTTCTAAAAATTTATAAGGTCTATCCCTTGTAGGGAATCTATGGTGTATATACTTGTATTTTGAAAAAGGAGTGCTTGAGGGGAGAGGTTGTCACTCAGGATTGATCCAAAAATGTGCTTGTGTTGGCTTGTGTGTGACATTTGTCGGATCAAAAATGAGCTGTTCAGCATTCTATTTTTGTCACCGTCGGATGAACCGCTGCTATATAGGTTCCAGCGTCGGTTCATCCGGTGGCCGAGTCAGTTTGAATTTTGGTCAGCGCGCCTCTGTTACCTATCGTCGAATGAACCGACACTCACCTCTGTGGAAGCAGCGGTTCATCCGGAGCTACTAAAGATTTGAGGCAAATTCAGACCCGTGCATGATTCATCCGACGAATCTAAAAAGAAGGCCATCGGTTCATCCGGTGATGCATTTCACTGATCTGCCCATATCATCCGGCGATTCGACTGACGCTATACTCTTTTCTACCGTCGGTTCATCCGGCGCTTCTCTGCAAGACGGTCCCACATGTCATAACCGCTCAAGGCCGTTTCGTCTCCACTTTCCAAATCACGGTGCCGCCACTGGCTTGTCCCGTACGCTGCGATTCCGTCCCCGCCGGCCACCTCCGCTCGAGCCACGCCATCTGCGACCTCCGTCGACATCTGGACTTCACCGTCGGCCATCTCCGCTGCTGCGCCGCCGCCCCATCTGTGCGTATTTGTGCGCGTGCCGCCCGCGGACCCCCACTAGGGTTTGTGCCGCCGCCGCCATTTCCGGCTCGCTGGCGCCGCTGTAGCCCGTCGGCAGCCATCCTAAGGCGTGTGCAAGACTTCTCCGAGCTCCTCTGCAACATCTCGTCGATCCTCCATCTGCAGTGGTGAGCACCGCCGGTTCCTCCCCGTCGAGTCCTTCTGTTTATGCCCGTTGGGAGTAATTGGCTGGTGTTAGTGTGAAATTAGGCTGTGATTATGAGCAATTCTTCATCCATGCCATATTTTTTGCTCATTTGTTCATAGTTTTGCTCAAATCTGTACCATTTCGGCTATATCTCTTGGATTTTGAGCACTGCGGCTACTGTGCATACCCTGTTCATGCTCTGTTCTCTTCAGTAGTTGGTATTCATGTACTAGTACATGCGTCATGTTCATGCTGTTGATGCCATACTCTATCTCATGGACTTCGAGTATTTGTGCCCTGTTCTCACACTCACACACACATCCTGTGCACATAAGGACCTACTTAGGTTTCTCTTTTCATATCTTGTGCCATGATCATCTACTAGAAATTCATGATTAGGCTCAATCATTCATATGCTTTGCTTAAGGACCTCTCTCCCTTAGCTATTTATCTCTCTCCCTTAGCTATTTATCTTGTTTATATTTTCCGCTCACCATTCTATAATCTTCCACCTTCTCTTTGCCAGACGGCAGGCGACAAGAGGAAGGGCAAGGCCGTTCTTGAGTCGAAGAAGAAGAAGAGCAAGCAGGACAAGGAGTGGGAGCGTCTGTTGAGCATACCAGACACTCAGGGTCAGCCACAGAGAGGCATACGGATTGGGAGCAGTCCACAGGGTCAGGGGAAGCAGCCCCGTGAGCAGCAGCCGTTACGGCGTTCAGGACGCACTGGTACCCATCAGACAGAGACAGAGACTCCTCCCTCTGCACCACGCACCAGTCCTCAGACTCGTGGTGGACACACTCAGCCTCAGTCGACTCCGAGGCAGAGGAGGACAGCAGCAGAGCAGCAGATTGAGCAGGAGCAGCAGGACCAGTCTCGAGAGGGCCCTGAGGTTCGTATTGGTGCTCAGCGAGCAGAGGCCTTCGGGGTCTATCTCCGTGATCTGAGGAGCCTTTCTGGTCCGAAGATCCGGAAGCTGAGGTTCGTTGAGGAGGACGAGTGGTTCCCACCTCACAGAGAGGATTGTGACCCCCGTTTCTGGACTATCCTTCAAGAGAGTTTCTATGCTTCCTATGTCAGGAAGGGGTCACAGCTGAGCCAGCATAAGATGCTACAGTGGATAGCTCTCCGGTCAGCAGCAGCTGGAGTTCCCATTCTCCCACACTTTGACTACATACCGGGACTCGCAGCTTTGGTCAGTGAGAGGCCACGTTACGTGCCAGAGTGGGTCAGAGTGTTCTACGCCACGGTCTACGTTGAGGATGCCCGGCTCTCGATCCGATTCATGTTTATGGGGCAGCAGTTCAGACTCACTCGAGAGGGGATAGCTGAGTTCCTTGGGGTTCAGGTCGATGACACCTCGATTCACTACCTGGCCTACCCCGACGTTGAGGCTCCTCGTCGTGCTCACACTCCTATAGTTCCTTTCGACGAGGAGATCAGCTTTCTCTTCCAGCAGTCGTTCCTCCCCGGCACCCCTCGGACACCTGACAGATTGACACCCGAGGCCTACGTGGTTCACTTCGCTCTCAGGAGGTCTCTTCTCTTCAGGATGGGGAATGCGGAGTCGATCACCGGAGTCCAGCAGTGGTTACTTCTTTATATTATGACTCACTGGACGTTCGATATCGTGGACATACTACTCAATGAGATCGAGGACGCTATCATGGATGGTATGAGGATGACCTGGCAGTTTCCTTTTGCTCACTGGATTAGTTGGATGCTATCTCGGCTGGAGTCTCAGCGGTATATCTCAGTCTTGGAGCGATCCAAGTATGTGTTCAAGACTTACCAGCCGCCGATGCCAGGGGATAGGAGGCAGGGACCCAGGGGACGGAGACGAGCAGTTGAGGACCTCCAGGCTCGTGCTGCAGCTGAGGCAGCTATGGACGAGGCCGCACGACTGGACGAGCTACTTGCTCTAGCTAAGGGGCCTCTACCTCAGTACCTCACCACCGACACCGAGGATTCGAGCGAGGATGAGGACTTTGAGCCCAAGCCCCAGCCCATCTTTCGTGTTCATCGTACTCATGACGACGAGGCTGGCGGCTCCAGTTTGCCAGGACAGAGAGAGGCCGAGTCGCCGATTCCATCGATCTCCACTTCTCAGGTCACTCAGCCTGACTCTTTAGCTTCAGTGATCCAGTTCTTGGCAGACCAGTCCAAGGCCACGATGGAAATTCAGCGCGAGATGCAGGCGCAGTTCCAGAGGCAGCAGGAGGCTCAGCAGGTCATACTAGACAGTATACGCTAGCAGCAGGAGGCGCAGAGGCAGCAGATGATGATCGCTCAGATGTTCTCATTTATGTCCACCTGCTTGGGTCAGCTCTTTCAGCACACAGGGCTCCAGCTTCTGACTCTACCTACCCAGCAGCTTCTTCAGCCTGAGCCAGCAGTTTCTCTACCTCCTGCCAGTGTTGTGAGCCTCCCGGTTCTGACAGTCTCTATTGGTATCTCACCACTCCTTCAGATCGGGACTTTTGCCACTCAGCAGCTCTCGACTCCACAGACGACGACTTTACTTGAGCAGCTCAGGGCAGGGCAGTTCTCATAGACCCCCTCGACTCAGCTGATGTCTCCATTCCCAACAGGACCACTGCTCTTTGAGACACCAGCACGACATTCCTTGGGGTTCACCTCGCCCATGCCGTCTATGGCTACTCCTCAGGCCGAGCGACTCGATCAAGCGGATACCACACTTCGTACGATCACTCAACAGATCGAGTCCGAGATGGCAGCAGTAAGCTCACAGGTGCTTCCTACCTCTACCGGCACTGACACAGCTCGTATCTCTTCGCCAGTCCGATCTTCAGAGCTGTCGGGGTTCGAGTCCGACGACGGTGACACCTCCGAGTACCACGTCGCACCTTCAGTGGTTGTTACCTCGACGCTGCCGACTTCTCCTCCACCTCAGCAGGATTAGGACCCTTTTTGGTGCTTGTTGCCAAAGGGGGAGATAGATAGGGGGAGTAGAGATAGGGGGAGCTTAGGAGTGTGATTTGAGAGCTTTTGTACCCCTTGTTTGTTTTGTGGAGTTCATGATGAGACATGTATTTGGATCTTGTGTATGTTGATGGTTTACATGTCTACTCATGCTTGTGTGTTTGTTTAATTAATGCATGTGTGCTTGTGTTTATCCTTTCAATGCATTAGTTGTAGAGTTTATGCTTTAATTTCAAATTCTCGTATATCTCTACTTGTGTTGTCATCTATCACCAAAAAGGGGGAGATTGTAAGCATCAAGGCCCTACCGCACCTTTGGTAAGGGTGTGTTTGGTGACAAATGACAACCATATACTTGTGACTAACCTTTGTTTTGTAGCGGATTTATCCTTGGGTTATTGTCATAAGTGATAAGTGAAAAGAGACCCTTCAATTTGAAATTATGGATGATCAATGGACAAAGACTACAAGGCTAAGGACATTTTTAGTTCCAAGTGTCACAAGGAGATGAAGGACACTTGGATTTGCTAGTTTGTAGTGTTTGACCGTACTATTAAGAGGGGTTCACACTCTAGTAGCTTGACCATGCCAAATGCTATGCTATATTCATGCACTATCAAGCTACTTGGTCACTAAACAGCTCAAGATGCTCATGGAAACACTTTGGACGCCAAAAACTTGAAGAAAAACTCAAAGGTGTTTGAATTGGATGAGTTGAAATGTAAAAGGGCACGTCGGATGATCCCGACGCTATCATTTCTAGTTGCACCGGATGATTGATGTGGAAGTTTCAGCAGAATTCAGCACCGCCGGATGAACCGACAGTGTATCAGCAGAAGCATCAGTTCATCCGGTGACCTAGGGTTTGGTAACAGTGCTGTTTCAAGTCAAGAGCCTTCAGCACCGGATGAAGCGACGGTCTAAGCAACGGTTCATCCGGCGCACGCATATAAATCATACAGAGACACAGCGAGTGAACTTGCTTCAGCACCGGATGAACCGACGCTCTTGAAGACTACCGACGGTTCATCCGGCGCCTATGGTTATTCTACGCAGAGACGTTTTGAGTGAAGTCGCTTCAGCACCGGATAAACCGACGCATCGTCGGTACATGCGTCGGATGAAGTAGTACAGCAGTTAGGTTCAACGGCTATAATTCGAGACTCAGTGTGACCGGATGAACCGACGTTGTCGCCAGAGGGAACCGTCGGTTCATCCGACGGTACTACTTTTCAGAGGACTTTTCTAACGACTAGACTCCTTTGCTAGACCTATAAATTGGACCCCCCCCTGCGTCTCTTAAGCTGCCTTTGCCACACTGAAGACCTATTGCAGCCAAGGAGAAGGAGAGTTAGTGATTTGATCATTTGGATTTCATCTTCCTAGCCAAGAGGGATTCTTTCTTGGTGATCAAGAGTTTCAAGGTGCTTTCAATGGCATAGCTGAGTGCATTGGTCAAGTGAAAGTGTGTGAGCTTGTTACTCTTGGAGTTTGACGGCTCCTAGACGGTCTCAGTGATTGGGGGTTCTTGGTGAGCTCTTGGAGATTGTGGGAGCCCCGGGAAGTTCTTGGTGTAAATGGATTGAGACCCACCATTCCAGAGATGAAGAACGGGTACTCTTAGTGAGCACTTAAGTCTAAGTGGCTTGAGGGGGAGCAAAACTCTTTGTGAGTGCTCCAACGTGGATTAGGGAGAAGCGTCAACTTCTCGATACCACGGGAAAAAATTCGGTTGTCTCGTGTCCACTCTTTCTACCTTCTTGCATTTAATTCCGCATTTACTTTCAGCTCTTAAGTTCCTTTGCTCTTGTTTCCCTCTAGTTTGCTTTGCTTGTTGCATATCTTGACTAGGGTGCTTTTCTCATGTTAGTGTGAATCTTGCTATGGAACTTTGTTGTTAATGTGCTTAGTTGGTAGGAAGAAAACTTTTTAGATAGGCAACACTAGAGATATAGGTTAAGGTTTACTTCTTGCTCTAGAAATTTGAAGGCTCATATTCAACCCCCTTCTATAGGTCATCGATCCTACAGGATATGGTCCTCGATTTTCATTCACAACCCCACCCCTGAATTTGTTTTCTTTTTGGTTTCTTGCTCTAGAGATGATCCCACTGTATGAACTCTCATGTGTTACTGTAGAAAAACAAAATATATATGGATTGAAGTAGAAAATAAACTAAATGTATAGCTCAGTCAACGCATTGTGAATTTCTATGGAATTTTATCGCATCTATGCGACTATGCCGTTGGCAAATGGGCATCTGCCATGGCCATCATGAAGTAATATATCGAACACCGGAGCTGTGCTGATTAAGAGATATACTGATCGTCTCTTAAGAAAGGAAATCATCTCGATTTGCTAGATCAGAGAATTTGACATGCATATATCTGCTCCATTTGTTTCTGAGAAATAATCTCACTTCCATTTCCAGTATCCAATATGTAACTATTTACATGAACAAAAAACAAGAATAAAAGGTGAAACAAGAACTACAGTTGCTTGCTAAATGCTAGTCTTCAGAAGCTCGAAACAGCAACTTGCTGACTATGTCCCATGCTTTGAACCAACCCATTTCCACAGTAGCAAGGCCTTGCTATGGAGCTCAAGAACGCCCTTTCAACTTCATCAGAGGCCTCCCTCTTAAGCAAACACATGGCATACTCCATCACTTTGGCCTCGCAAGGCAGCGTGGTCCTGCCTTCGTCACCGGTGGTGAACCCGAACTCCTCTTGCGACATGCTCAGGAGCTCCCCGAGGATCGCTGTGTCAAGGTATGCCAAAGGGACCTCGAACCGCCTCCCATCGACCGAGTACACCACGCAGTGGCCCTTGCTAGCCACCGACGAGGTGCTGCATGATGATCCGTCAGTCTCTTTAGCCGGTGTCGATGTGAGCCTCTTTCTCGCGAGGGCCGCCATTCTTTGCCACTTCCTTGCCGTTTGAATAAGTCTCTTGGAACTGGTCATGGCTGGTGGCTGCTTCAGTCTCCTCTTTTCTTGGCTAAAAGTTCAGAGAATATTTGTATCATGTGGTGTTGATTGCTGAGCAAGGTGTAATGCTTGGCTTGCTGATGGACTAGTGAAGTGTTGGTGTTAAGCAGATGGATTGATTTATAGGAGAGGAAGAGGAGAAGCATTCAGTTGAGGTGGAGTCATCTGCTCAGGCTGTCAGGGAGACATGGTCGTGAGTTCGTGACCTCAGAACATGCAGTGTCGCAAGAGAAAACAATGTGATTTTGAATGGATTTCTCCGGGGTCTTCTGTTTAGCAAATTGGCACTTGTCGGAGCCACTACTAGTGTTAGAATAAATGGGGCTAGGGCCATTTATTTTAATAATAAAATAATTAAAGCTCATTGTTTTAATTACTAGGGAAAAGTGAGAAATACCGTACGGGTATTTGATGAGCTTTTCATTCGACTTATGAGGTGGACTTTCGGTACATCTCTTGTGAAGTTGGATAAATGAGAAAGGGGTGCCACATGCGCGCGCGCTCGCTCGCCTCGCCGAGACCGTGGGCGGTGCGGGACGGACGTGATGAGTCGTTGGAAGGGAATAATCTTTTGGAATATTCTCAACGTCGCACCCCCTCTGTGCCCGCCCGCCTATATAAGGCGCTCCTCCTCCTCCCTCTCAACTCGCCCCATTCACAATCAGACCTCTCCCTTCTCCCTCTCTGTCTGCTGCTTTGCCTTTTGCAAGTGATAACGGGACACCGGTGACTCCGTCACCCGCCCTCCCATAGGGTACATTCTAAAACCTATATTCATGTTTCTGTCTTTGCTGCCCGGCACGATTGGCGGCGTGCGACCTGGGTGTCAGTGGGTCTGAGGAGGGGATGTTGACGCGCACTCCCTGTCACAACAACTGCCGTTATAATGAATACGGGGACGAAGCAGGCGAATCAAGAAATCGAATCTCACCAGATCGCGGTGGGCCGGATCCGTGAGCATCGCGAACGACCACATGTCGTAGTCGCTGTGAGCCACCGCCTTGAGGTTCACCGCGCGCCTCGCTCTTGTAGCCGCGCACCCTTGGGCGAGCGGTTCCTCCAGCTGTCGCGAGCTCGTCAGGGCCGCGGGGTTGGCGTCGCTCCTCATTGCGAAGATCGGGAGCGCCCTCTCCATGAGAGGGATCACGCACCAGTGGTGGAAGTTCGCGATGACAGCCGCCACGGTCAGCCCGGCGTCCGCCAACTTACGCAAAGCGTCGGTGAGGGGCTCGAGCTTCCTCTGCCTCACCGGGGGGCGACACCCCGTGCGCCCACGTACCCGGCCTCACCGTCAACACCTTCCCGGTGTACGGCGGGAGCCCGGCGCCGTTGTTGCGCAGGTAGAACCACCCTTTCTCCCAGTCGGAGTTGTTCGACGTCATGGTGCAGGACAGGTACAGCTCCTTCCTGGAGTCGCGCGCCGCGAACGTGAGACCGCCGGCGTGGACGGCCCTGCACGTCCTCCTCTCCCCCGTGGCGAGCGTGTGAAGTTCACCTCGGAAGAGGTGAATCCACAGGTCCCAGTACGCCCGGATCCCCAAGAATCCCTCGCAGACGGCAACGAAGGACGCCGCTTGCGAGATGGCATTGGGGGCGAAGTTGTGAAGCTCCACCCCGTAGTGGTAGCACAACCCCCACATGAACTTGCTTGCGGGGGCGTTGAATCCGCGCTCGTGCAGCCGCACGAAGCTTACGACGTAACCCGGCGGCGGAGACGGCTCCAGGTGTGCCGCCGGCGGGATTACCCACGTCGGGTTTGCCTCATCAACGACCGGCGCCAGCTGACCGCCGAGGACAAGCCCCTCCATGGTCTGCAGGTCCACCAACGACCGGGGCCACAGCGCGGCCTCCAGCACCCTGATCGCAGCCATAGGCGGAAGGAGCGAGGTGGACGCCGAGGAGCGAGACGGAGCGGGTGTGCGTGCGGGGATCTGGGGCAGCGGAGCGCACTACGACGGTGAAAGCGAGGAAGGAGCGGTGCTGGCGAAAGGCTAAGGTAAAGAGCTCCTCCACGTGTCCTCTGCTTTTATAGAGTAGGGAGGGGACGGAGCGCCCGACGATGCGACGGGCAACCGCAGTTAATGCGGTGGGTGCCGCTCGTCGCTGACAGCTGGGCCCCACCACCCCGAAGCTGCCACACGCGTGCGCAATAATTACCGCACGGTAAACCAGGGGGCACAACGCCACGTCCCATCACACCCGTGCGGCGCCTGCGCCGTTTCACTTGAAAAGGCGCGCCCGCCTCGCCTGCTCCACTCCACGTCAGCCACGACCGAGCGGGCGCGGCGACCAACCGCTCCGCGGCTGAAACCCAAGCGCCGGGGGATTCCTTCTCGCGTAAGGAAAGCCCCAAGAGCCATCGGACCTAGGATTCGAGGCCCGGCCCCTCGAAGGGGTACGACGGACGCCCCGGTCCGAGAGGGTGAAGGTCACGATGCCGCAATCTATCGAACGCACCGTCGAGAGCGAGCTTGAGGGGGACCCGGGGCTTAAGCTCCCAAGTCACTACTGATCAGCGGCTCGAGGCCCGGCCCACTGAGGGTACGACGGGCGCCGCAGATGCCCCTCGACGTGGGGAGATACCGATCAGTGGTCCGAAGCTCAGCTCGACAACGGTTCGACAAGCTCCACAGATCCACTAAGACGGGAGCGCGCGGTGCCCCCGCAAATGCCCTACTGATTAGGGGTACGGGGCCTGACCCTCGAAGGGTTCGAATAGGCACCTCAGATCAACAGAGTCAGGAACGATCAAGATGCGCGCGATCGAGCCTGTCCCCGAACGCGAAGTTCGGGGGCGCCCCACATATCGTGTTCAAGGCCAGGACAAAGGCAGCCAATCGAGGGATCCCATCGAGGGAGTGCTTCCGCGCCCTCGGCCCCTATCGAACGGGACCGAGCCCTGCTTGGCAAACCTTTGCAAGCGCTTGCATGGACGTGTCTCCGGACCACGAGCCGACCCCTATCGAACGGGGCACGGACGTCCACTTGAACTATCCGTTAACAGCTCACCGAGGCATCCGTAGCTCGCCGCCCGCTCGAGGGTAGCACGGATTGCCTCACCCCTCCACCTTGTGGAAGAGCGGCGAGGGTCGTGATAACAAAGCCGAGAGCTTTACCTGATCATCCCTGATTGGGCCAGGGCTCGGGGGCTCCTCGCACCGCGACCACCCCAATGATCACCTCATTAATCTGTGAAGGGTTGGGCCCCGAACAAGTAGGCAACCTGCCCGGAAATGTCTTGGGCAAACTCGACGCCTCCCCACCTGCGTAGATCGTCGATACCGGCTGAAATACCGCCGAGGCCGGCCGAAACAAACGCAAGGCGAGCCCGTCACCCGACGCTTTCAACCCCTGCACGAGTGCTCGCACTCCTGCAGGGCTTCGGGTGCTTACACCCGCAGGTGTGCTAGCGCCCCCCATGGAAAAACATGCACGATCAAAGGGGAAGAAACCCGCGCGTAGCATACGAGGGTGACATCCTTTGCCGGAATGGTTCCCACTCCCACAAAGGATCGGGCGCTGCTGTCGGGGACGGTCATTAGGGGTCCCCTAACTAAGGGAGTAATCACCCTTGATGAACGCGATAACGTACGGACTAATCCCCACAAAACAGAGAAAGGGAAGTAAGGCACGCAACGGGCCCACGACCTGCCACGGCCCGACGACGGCCCAACGTTTTCCATCAAGAAATCCCGCCAGCGCCCCCGTTCTTCGTCTCACTCAAGGGTCCTGACCCCTCGAGCGGGTTTCCGTCTCGCTCGAGGGTTCAGGTCCCTCGAGCGGGTTTCCGCCTCGCTCGAGGGGCTTGACCCCCCTCGAGCGGGCGACCACCTCCGCCTCGCTCGAGGCCACCTCTCGATCTGCGGCACACCACCTCACTTCTTCTCTAGCGGCGGCATTAAATGCCGGATCCACGACGGGACATCCCGGTCAAAAGCAAATCCTCCTCCACGCCACACGGCTGACGGGGCCTGGGCGCCTGACACCACCACTGTGCAGCCACTCCGGGCCCTGTGCGAGCGTTGCGCGGCACTGTGAGGACAGGCCGGCGTCAGTCCGTGCTGCTGTGCTACCTACTCCCCGTCCTCTCCCAGTTGCGTGACCCTCGAACGGGCATGGGGGTACCCTCGAAACGTGTACGGACCACGCGCCAGTACACGTGTTGACCGGCGCCGCCGTACGGACGGCGTGCGCTGCGTCTCCTCCGCCAACTCCGGTGTCACGCGGCCATCCCTGGCGCTGTGCGGCCATCCCCGGTGTTGTGCCGCCATCCCTGTCGCTGTGCGACGGATTGCGCAGTACTGTGCGGACAGGCCGGTGATGTCCCGCGACCCTGTGCCGCCAACTCCCGTCCTTCCCCCGGTGACTGGACCCTCGATTTAGCAGGAGCATCCCCTCGAAGTCACAGCCGGACAAGCGACAGGAGCCGCCATGCTGCCCGTGAAAGCCGGAGCTCGCTACCAACTCGCGCCAGGAGCCCGAACGTGCGGGGACAAGACCGCCGGCGTCATACCTGTTAGTACACGGCCACTGTACAACCACTGTGCGGCCCTACTGTAACTGCCCTCCCTTGGCTTATAAAAGGGAGAGGCAGACGCCCCTGCGCGGGCATGCCCTCACACTCACACACACTCACTCGCTCGCAGCACGACACCCCGTTCCCGATATTGGCACTAGCCTCAATCATCTAGCTGGGACTTGGGGGAATTTCCTCCTCTCCCGCCTTGCTTGTAGCCCCCTCTACAGGCACCCCGATGCAAGTTAATACAGTGCGCAAGCACACCCTGCTAGACGTACGGCCGCACGGCCGGAACCAGGATAAACCCCGTCTTCCTTTAGCTTAGCACCGACCATCGAGAGACAGATCCCAGCGCTAATTACTAGTTGGTGCCGGTGCTAATCCGGACACCGACAGTACTCCTGTTCAGGAGACCTCTCCCTTCTCCCTCTCTGGCTGTTGCTTTGCCTTTTGCATTCCCATCGCTTGCAACGCGCGCACGGTGTCGGCGAGAGCAGAGCCTCCGGAACCTCGTCCTACTGCCGAGATCCTGCACGAGGTAGGCGGGCGATAAGGTTTTTGGGGAGCGTCTCGACGCGACTGCTCGCTCCCTGTACTACTACTTCGTCTACTTCCCGGCGACCGTTCGACTCTACTGCGATCATCTTCCTGCACCGACTTTGTTCGACTACATCGACCAAGGTCACATGGCTGAGCCAAGTGATAACAGGACACCGGGTGACTCCGTCACCCGCCCTCCCATTGGGTACATTCTAAAATCTATATTCATGTTTATTAGTTGTATATTCATGAATATATTTATATTTGATCGTTGTTTAAACATGAACACTAGCACATGGATTGTTTCACTCACCATATTGGAATATTACTTTATTGGCTGTCTTAATGTGCTTTCCATACTGACTGGTTCTGTCCAAGAAGCACGCCTCATGAAGACCACATGTAAAATGGGTCCAAGGTGTCGGGATCAATCCTTATCTGCAACTCCACATTGAGATATCAAGAATTTTAGGTGATGTGTCTGCCTTATCTAGTCATCTGAATCCAAACCTCATATTATGCTACATAATCTGACAGTTGTTCATGCCCATAACACATTGTATCCGAACGACACACATGGTGCTTGACAGTTGACAGCTTCATATCATTCTTCAATTGGTGGTCCATTGGATTACTGGCATGCAGACCATCGGTATAGAACTATAGATTGAGACATGGAACTGCCAACACCTAGCATGCAACTGCAAGTACAGAGTACAGACCTAAAAGCAGTGACGTGAACCTTGAATCTGCCTGGGAGTTAGTCACGAGACTCTTGAACCATCCCACCATGTCCCCATGGAGGCACTGATGCTGGCTCCTCAGCTAACTGATTCAGCAAAAAAACAAAAGTCAGGGTCCCAAATCATTCGGAAACTAGCCTATTTCTGAATGACTTGAAACAAGACATTGAAACAGATAGCAGCACCTCCATATAATTGAGGCCAAGGAATCCAGGATGCTTGAACTATGTCTTTCTCAATTTAGCAGATCGTACCGCAGTGGTTATCTGATTGCACAACCACTCTTCATGTGCAGCAATTGATGGCCTGGCAAAATCTAATCTGAATCTCAATGTCTAGCTTAGTGGCTTAGTCGGAATCATAGGTATCGACCTCAGCCGACGACCTGACGCCAGAAGCACTCAAGCGGACGACGCTAGCGCCGGCGCCGCACTTGACCCTACCGCCACCGGCAAGCGGTCAACTTCCACCGCCGAGCACACGGCCGGGGGGGGCGCCCAAGCCAAGCACCGCCGCGGACGCGCCAGGCGCCCTCTCCGCCAACGAGAGGTCTCGCAGATGTGAGCTGCCCTGGGTTACTTCGCCAGGCAGGTCTTAATCGGAAAAGGGCGGCGAAACTTTTACAGAAACCTCTAAATTGTATCATGATTATTAATCTCGATCCAAATATTTTCATAAAACCTCCTATTTTGGATTGTGTTGGATCGTGATTAATAGTCATGATCCGAGTATTTTTCGTATAACACCCTAAATTGGATCGCGATTAATAATCGTGATCCAACTTTTTTCATAAACCCTCCTGTTTCGGTCTTCTCTCCCGCTTGATTTGTTCGTCTTCCTCGTCGTCGCCGTTCCTGAAGCCACCGCCCACCGGTGGGCGGTGGTGCGGACTGCGGACGGATGCCGACGGTTCTGTTAGTTGTTGCGTACTCACTCCGTCTCACAAAGACCGTTCGTTTAGAAAATTTAGGACAGGTTAGTAGTTGTGACAAATGATTTTGTTACCCCTAATTAATCATGCATTAGAACTTGAAAAGGAGACATCAAATAAGTATTTCATTGGCTTCATGTGTTTCTTAATGTAATATTTCCTTGGTACTTGGTGTTAATTTAATGAAAAGAGCGTTTAATATGAGCTAAAAAATACTTTTTATAGGACAAATTTTAAAAAGCTATATGAACATTCTTTGGGAGACGAAGGCAGTACCGTTCAACCAACCCCTTCTCGCCGCCTCTGCGTTGCAATTCTCTGGCGACGCCTCCATTTGGCCTCCCTCGTCATCGGCCGTTAGTCTCCTCCATTTCCCCCTCCCCTTCTCCGTCCTCCAGCCGCATCGGCCCTGGCGGCGCGGCGGTGTTGTGGCGACCGAGATATGGAGTACACCGAGCTTACAGGCTCAGGAGCTTGCCGAAGATCGCTGTGCCGAGGTACGCCAGCGGAACCTCGAAACGCCTGCCGTCGGCCGAGTACACCACGCAGTGGCCCTTGCCGGCCACCGACGACGTGGTGCACGGTGACCCTTCGGTTTCTTTTGCCGGCGCTGACGTGATCCGCTTCCTCGCGAGGGCTGCCATTCGCTGCCACTTCTTCGCCATTTGGATAAGTCTCTTGGCACTGACCATGGTTTCTTCTACTGCTTTCCTGGCTGAATGTTCAGAGAAACTTTATGTGGTGTTCGTCTACTAGGTGTTGCGCTTTGCTTGCTGAGGGACTGATGAAGTGTTGGTGCTAAGCTGATGGATTTATAGGAGAGGGGAAAGAGAAGACGATGCAGTTCAAGTGCAGCTATCAACTCCGGTTGGCAACAGACAAGGTCACGAGCTCTGAACATGCAATGTTGCAACAATGATCAATGCGATTTTGATTGGATTCCTCCCGGGCCAATCTGCTTGGCACTTGTTAAAGCCACTAATAGCAATGTCTGGGTGCTTGGATGTCACAGGTACACCATACTGACCAGTTCTGTCCATGAAGCATGCCTCATGAAGACCACATGTAAATTGGGTCCCGTGTCAGGATCAATTCTATATGTGATTCCGATGCGATATCAAGCATTTTTCTTGTTATTAGTTTCCATCCCCATAATGCATTGTGCACCTGAACATCCACATTGAAGGTGTCCACCTGTCCAAACGACTTGCTCGACAGCTTCATATCACTTCTTCAATTGGCGGTCAGCTGGATCACCAGCATCTCATGCGGACTCTATTTCGTTGCTGCTTCTTGCAAGGGCCTACACGGTTACAACCAGGCAAGTAGCTGATAATCATACGGATGTTCATGGTCCAGCACTCCGTATCACCATGCCTGATTTGCTACACCGCCCACCAGTTTGGTTGAATTTGATATATTTGAGCTATTGGTCACATGCTCAATTTCGTTATTCAATTCAGCCATTCAGGCAACTTGCTTCTGCAGCAAACCTCAATAATATTTACACCTTTGCAGCATGTCATCTGAAAGAATTTCAGCAATGTTTTCTTCTCTGCATTTTCTTGCAGGCGACGCCTGATTTCAATTCTGAAATTTAAAAAAAAAGACTCGTCATTGAACTCTGAAAACTGGCACACAAGTATCTGGTTAGAATTATATCACTGTAACTAAGGGAGTATTATGATACTGAAAATGAGGTCATATGTGTTGTGTACACTTTAAGGTGTATAGGATGCATACCATATTATTATTTAGTTTAACTTGGAGAACCAGACCTTCTGAAAATATAATCAAGAAATATAACTCATATTGAGTGCGATCACTTAGGTATCAACTTTCTTCAGAAAATTGCATGTATGAACTTCACAGTAGAACCTTTTATTTCATACAAAAAAGAAAGAGAACATGCAAGACTGGGAAGATTCCTGAATGTGTGCTGCTGCAATAGGCTGCAGTATATGGCATTGCTCTTCAAAAGTAGAATTATCACTATAGGATCCTTGTAGTCAAATCTATCTTTAGATGACAATAATGCAGTCTTGCCTGGTTGGATTCATAACCGAGGTCAAAACTTAATGGCTGTCACTGTAGGCCCATTGGAAAACACAGATACCACGCAATGGTTGTCACATGCCATGCTAGAAATCATGCAGCATCGGTGAACTGAATATAGAACTGTCGAGAAAGGTTCATGATCTGAAGCAATCAAAGAACTGTTAACCAACACCCAGCATGCAATGCAGCTATTAGTACAGTGTGTACACACCCAAAAGTAGTGAAGTGAACCCTGCTGCATCTAATCAGATCCTGACTCTTGGACCATCCTGCTGTCTCTCAGAGAGAAGGCATTGGTATTGGGTCTTCAGCTAATCATGATCACGTCAGTGTTTCATTCATTCAAAGAAAAAAAGGTCTGAAATGATTGCTTCTGAGAAAGCTCAACCAGCTTAGCTCCAAACCACTGGATACAGGATACTGAAAGTCTGAAACAGACGGAAGACCTCCATGAAAGATGGACCCAGTATGCTTGCAACCTGTCTTGCCGAATTCAGCAGCCCGTACTGCTTGCAACCAGATTCAGCAGCCCGTACTGTAGTACGTATCTGATGCTCCACCACTAGTCCACTATCTTTGCCTTCATGGTGTACCAAGTGATGGCCCAGCAAAATCTAATCTAAATCTCAATGTCTGCCTTTGCAGCTAGCAATGCATGTACCAAGCTCATGGCCTTGTCCCCTGACGATTGACCTCAGAAGAGCAGCTGCACCGAAGGCACGGGCCATTCTTCACCTATATATACAGGAGCTAGCAAAGAGACCATCACTGCAATCAGAAAATCAGAAACAAAGCCTTTCCAAGAACCATACCTGAGAACCAAGAAGCAATCATGATCCATTCCAAGAGACTTGCCCAACTGGCAAGGAAATGGCAAAGGGTTAAGACAGAGGCCAAAGATGCCACCACATCCTGCACCACTTCACCAGTTGCTGACAAGGGCCACTGCGCCATGTACACAGCGGATGGGAGGAGGTTCGAGGTCCCATTAGCATACCTCGGCACAATGGTCTTCAGTGAGTTGCTGAGGATGTCCCAGGAGGAGTTTGGCTTCACAAGGGACGGCAGAATCACACTGCCCTGTGATGCATCTGTGCTGGAGTATGTGATGTGCTTGCTCAGAAGAAATGCATCAGAGGAAGTGGAGAAGGCGTTCCTGAGCTCTGTAGTGGTTCCTTGCCAACATACAAGCTATACAACGCCACCTGTGGCGGTGCATCAGCAATTTGCAGTCTGTAGCTCCTGAAGATATGCAGGACTCTGCAGCCACTAGTGTAATACACTTTGTACTCTTGTATATGTAGTTCTCTGACATAGGTAGAAGGAAATTGTACATTCTCTCAATCTTAATGAACTGGTCGGCATCATTCCTCGATCCATACTACTGCTTTGAGGAAATTGCGATGTGAATGCTTTTTACTTTTTCAAGTTAGCAATCTATCGGAGCCTGGCAAACCAACCCTGACAAGCAAAGTCACAGATTAGCTTGTGCACAAAATTTAGGAGACTGCAACATATGACTCAAAACACAAAATGCCAAGGGAATGACTTGGTGATTATATTTAAGGTGGAACGAATAGTTTTTCCCCGCTAGTTTCAACAAGAACAAATGGGCATGCTGCAACAAAATTGTAAAGAGAGTAACACTAAATATGTTCAGAATTAGCCATACGCCTGAAGATCGGCAAATTAGAAGCCAGTTTTGCAGGCATGAGCCCAAGAGTCTATTTGTCCAAAATCCAAACTATACATTACATGCACAACCCCTAAACTCACTGGGACAGAACAGAACAATGAAGATTAATCGCGTATGGTTCCCGGCTGGTTGAAGGTCCACAGCAAACAGTAGAGAAATGGGTGCCACATGAGATGCTGTGAGAGGGGCAGGTCGCCACTAAAATTGAGATGCGGCACCGTCCGCCAATAATCAAGGCGCTCTCACCTCGCAGCTCGCACACGCCCAAATCCAATGCAATAGAGTAAACGCCTGCGCCTATTGCCCTATTGGATTTGTGCAACTTGCCGCACATGCACCGGGAAGCTCCGATCAAGGGGACGCGGCGGACGAACGGCGCTGGCCGGCCGGCTTCCACGCCGCCGCCGGTGGTCGGAAGGCATCCAATGACGAGCGGCAAACGCGGATGACCCACCGCGGGCCCAACAGCTCTGACACGCGGGTCCCACCGAGGAACAGGGTACATGGGATTTTTGTTCTGCTCTCCTTCTCTTCCATGCCATTCACGCAACGAGACTTGTGATATATATTTCATTAAAAAAATCACAATCAATTGCGAAGGTTTGTGATATATTTCAGTTTTCATAGCATTTCCTACAGATTCTACAACCTTTGCAATTTGCATCAGGCTGAACAAAAAATTACGTATATACATCAGGAGCAGATAAGCTATGCACAGACAGCTAGCAGCTGGCTGCACGGCGCCACGCCGCTGACAGTGCAGCTGGGCCTGACCATGGAGCTCAAGAGCGCCGTCACAACATCTTCAGATGCATCTCTCCTAAGCAAGCACATCACGTACTCCATCACCGCAGCGTCGCAGGGCAGCGTGATCCTGCCGTCGTCACCGGCGAACCCGAACTCCTCCTGCGACATCCGCAGGAGCTCGCCGAAGAGCGCCGTGCCGAGGAACGCCAGGGGGACCTCGAAGCGCCGGCCGTCGGCGGAGTACACGACGCAGTGGCCCTTGCCGGCCACCGACGACGTGCTGCAGGACGATCCTTCGGCTTCTTTCGCCGGGATGGGCATGAGCCTCTTCCTGGCCAGGAAGGCCATCCTTTGCCACTTCCTTGCCATCTGAGCGAGTCTCTTGGCACTGATCATGGCTGCTTCGATCTCTGCCTTTCTTGTCTGAAATTATCAGGTGTTCAGGTACTGCCGTACTGGGTGTGGTGCTTAGCTTGCTGATGAACTGATGAAGTGTCGATGTTAAGCTGATGGATTTATAGGTGGGAAGATGAGAAGCATACGGTTCAAGTGCAGCTATCAGCTCAGGCTGGCAGGAGACAAGGCCATGAGTTCAGAACATGCAGTGTCGCGGGAAGAAAAAGCAGTGTGATTTCCATAGGATTTCTCTGGGGCCATCTGTTTGGCACTTGCTGGCGCCAATAGTTTCAGTGTTTGGCCCTGAGAGGGTATCACGATGTGCTGCCATGCTGACTTGCCCTGCACTCAAGTATGTCTCGTGAGGACCACCACATGAACTTTGGTTCAACATCAGAACCGGTTCTGATTGTGATTCTGCAACTAAATATGATTATCTTTAATGATTAGCATATCCCTTTTTGAAGATCTGATGAAATTCCAATTTTCTTCTTCAGATTGAGATGTATATAGTCCGACAGCTATTCATGCCCGTGCGCATTGTATTTGAACAGACAGATTAAATGTGTTCAGGCAACATGGTTGACAACTTCATATCAGTTCTTCAGATGAACATTGGGTCCCAAATTTGGTCAACACCTTCATATCACTTGCATGTCATGTGAACTCAATTTCCTTGTTTTTTCCTCATAAAGTTTCCACCTGCAATACTGTGAGTAGGCAACCTGACAATTAGCAATCATCACACAAAATGGGCATTTGCTGACAGAAATATACTGCTAAGACTGAGCACGCACATATCATCCATGCAGTCCTGATAATATATCCATACTTGTTCCAAATTCAGTCAACTTGCTCCTGCATCCATTTCAAAATACTAGTTTCAGATTATTTGCACTATTGCAGCATCGATCATAAATAATTGCTCCCTTGTCTGCATTTTCCTTTGGGTAATGGCCTGTTATAAAATCTGAAGAAAACACAGCTAAAACCTCATCATCAAACTTTGAGATAGACCTCAACATACTGTGTCCATGGTGACTATTATAGAATTAGAATCGAACCAGTACCTTGATACTGAGTCTGAAAATGAGGCCATATATGAATATGATGCCAATCATTTAGTTATGCAATATGGACCAGACCTTCTGAAGACTGAAGTAATGGGAAATGCTGAAGAAAGACAACTCGTATCGAAACACATGCAAAATTCCTATGTGTGGATATCACCCCTCTTTGGGAATTTGCATGTGGAACACTTCTGTAAAGAAGATCAAGTGGAACACGCAGGCACAAGAAAGATCACTGAAACATGTGGCACTCCATCTGCATGCAATCTTAGTTAGTGGCATTGCAAGGCAAAGCACTATAGTTTACCAAAATAGGGTTCTCAACCAAATCGTCCAGAAATGATAGCTACATGATCAACATATGTTTCCAAGCTCTGAGTATCGAGCATGGACGCCGAAACAGAGGAATCCCACAATGACGGCATCTGTCCTGCGGATATCCAATTGCACCTGAATATGTCTGGCCCTCTTCACGTTGGCCAGCCCCCAATTGACATGGGGTCCTCGTGCCTCTTCCCTGCTATACACCGCTCAGTGTGGCTACAACGTGCAGTGTCCAATCCAAGCACCGAAAGCACACGATGACTGGTTGCGGTGCACCAAACACTTGGCCCCATTAGAACCTGATCCGAAATGAAAGCACATACCACACTCATGGCCTTGTCCCCTGCCAATCATCCCACTGGCTGTGAGACTTGCTCTTTCCTTCATCTATATATTCATGGGCAAGCAGCCTCCAAACACCATCACTTGCAGCTTCACAAACAACGCATTGCAAACCCATAGCACAGCTACCCAGCTTCCAGCAAAGACAGAAGAAAGAAAGCAATCATGATCAGCACCAAGAGGATTGCTTAGGTGGCCAAGAAGTGGCAGAGGATGGAAGTGTTGGGGAGAAAGCGGCTCTCTTGGGGGATGGAGAAGGAAGCTGATGAGTGCTGCACCTCTGTGGCGGGCAAGGGCCACTGTGTGATGTACACCTCTGATGGAAGCCGTTTCGAGGTACCACTTGCGTACCTCGGCACACTGGTCTTTGCAGAGCTCCTACGGATGTCCCAGGAGGAGTTCGGCTTCATAAGCGATGGGCGGATCACACTTCCTTGTGATGCCGCAGTCATGAAGTACGCCATGTGCCTCCTCAGGAAAGGCTCCTCTGCAGAGGTAGAGATGGCATTCCTGAGTACCATGGCAGGGTCATGCCACAAAGCAAGCTGTATGGCACCATCTGTTGGCGTTAGCCATCAGGTTGTTGTTTGAAGCTCCTAAATGGATGTAAATAGTTCAGTATAGGTTGTAGGAAAAGAAAAATTCTCTGGGGTGCCTTTTGATCCTTCAAGCGATCAAGGAATATGCAAAATACTATAGTATGTTAGAGCCATTATTATTGCTCTCTGTAAATATGCTTCATTGTATTGATAAATGATTAATTAAATACCAGGACTTACAGTACGAGGCAATAAGTATCTTGTGCAAAATCTTACAACTTCAGATCCAAAAGCTTTACTGCATATGGCTACTCAAAAAAAAAAAAGCTTTACTGCATATGGCACAGTGCAACAACAGCAGTTCCTATTCCAGAATCCAGAGCAACAAAACCATGGCATCGCCCAGGTAAAATCATAATCAGAGAAGGGAGTCAAGTCTTGGAGTGCATGATGTTTGATCAAACATGAAACTGTGGAACTCAAACCAGCAAAAGTGGTAGCCTAAGCGCAATGCTTACTGCTTTGCAGATTTAATTTGCTTAGTAAGTCATGTCCTTTATCTAAGTGAACTCTGAATACTGTGGCAACAAATACAATCTTGCATGGCAATTAACATTACTGCAGTGAAAGTAGGGTGAGCAGCCTGGATAGATGCATAATCAGGCTCTGAACTTTCCAGCAAACACCAGCCGCAGTGTATGCAAATTTTCATTGTAGCGCTGATTGGAGCATGCATGCAGATATCGCGAAATTGGTTGTCACATGGCATGCCATAAATCATGCAGACCGTCAGTAGCAATTAAGGTATGGAGCTGTTCACCAAGTCCCATGATTTGCAGCAATCAAAGCACTGCTCACCAACACCTAGCGTGCAACTCCAACAGTAAGTACAGCAATGACGAACACTGCATATCTGCTCCGATCATGATTCTTGGACCATCCTGCCATGTCCCAAGTGAGACATTGATGATGGTTTTCAGCTAATATCAATCATGTCAGGGTTTCCTTCAGGGCCAAAAAAATCTGGTCCCAAATCATTTAGAAATAATTGTTTTGAGCAAAGCAGCAAGCTCAACCAGTTGTCTCCAAATCATTTGATACAGGCCACTGGATCACATGGAAAACCTCCACAAAATGCTGGACCCAGTATGCTTGCACTATCATTTCTGCTGACAAAATCGAGCGCCTGGATGTGCTGCCTGTGCCACGGAGTTTTCCCAGGCCAGGGATCAGAATTCAGAAGTAATCAAGTAAATAAGCCCATATGCTTCAAACAGAAAATGCACAGGGAATAACTTGTTGGCGTCCTATATTCAGAGTGAAGAAAAGTAGTTTTCTTAACACAGTAATTGAGCTGTAAATATATTTAGTATACTTAGAATTTTCGAGGCACGCACCTATTCCGATCACGGAGCTGACGAGCTGCCTGCCGCGCCCGCACACGGCACACCACGGGCTACGCTGACTTCGCAACAGACACCACAAGCCACAGCCACTGGAAACTCCGACTATAGTAGCGCGGGGGCCTCGAGCCCTCGACGGCGCTGGCCGGCTTCCACGACGCCACCGGCGGCGGCGGCGGAAGGCGGCGTCTCGCGTGCGTGAGCGGCAGCCGCGGATAAAACCCACCGCAGGCCCAAATACAGTCGTCGTCAATACGCGCGGGCCCCACCGCAGAGAAAGACCAAAAACCGGTCTGGGCCTTTCTTCAATCTAGGCCGTCGTGGGTGCGGTTAAATTGGGCCCTAGTTGGATCGCGATCGGTTCTCTGTTGCCCGCGCCGCCGCCGGCGGCGAAGTTACAGAGTTTCCACCGCCGGCCAATTCTGATGTGCCTTCAGCTGCATTGCATCTCGCAGAAAGCTTGAGGTCGGCTTGTTCTTTCTACTTTCTACCATGTCGTTGATGCAACGAGACAGTCAGACATGCATGAAACGAAGAATCTTTTGTATCATTTCCTGTGATTCCATAATCTAAGGACCCAAGAAACTACTACTGCACATAACACATCGGCAGCTGATTAATGATAGCTATACACAAACAGCTGATTGGTGCATGATCCCCATCGATGGCACCACGCCGCTGACAATGTGGTGGCAAGCAGGCCTGACGACGGAGCTCAAGAACGCCCTCACCACCTCTTCGGAGGCGTCTCTTCTAAGCAGACACATGACGTACTCCATCACCGCGGAGTCGCAGGGCAGCGAGATCCTGCCATCGTCGCCGGCGAACCCGAACTCCTCCTGTGCCATGCTCAGGAGCTCGCCGAAGACCGCCGTGCCGAGGTACGCCAGAGGGACCTCGAACTGCCTCCCGTCGGCGGAGTACACGACGCAGTGGCCCTTGTCAGCCACCGACGACGTCGATGCGCCGCACGAGCCTTCGTCTTCTTTACCCGGCGTCGGCGTGAGCCGCTTCCTCGCCAGGGCAGCCATTCTCTGCCACTTCTTTGCCATCTGAACGAGTCTCTTGGCACTGACCATGGTTGCTGCTCCTGCTTTTCTGGCGGAAAATTCAGAGAACTTCGGTTTGTATCAGGTGGTGATGTGGTGTTCAGCTACTAGAGATGCCTTGCTGATGGCTGATGAAGTGTTGGGTGCTAAGCTGATGGATTTATAGATCAGGCAACCAGAAGACGATTCGCAGACAGCCAAGAGACAATACCATGAGCTCGGAACATGCAGTGTTGCAAGGAGAAGCAGTGTGTTTGTCTGTGACTTTGATTTGATTCTCTCTGGGGCCAACTGTTTGGCACTTGTTGGAGCCGCTAGTAGAAGCATTTGGATCGCTAGGATATCACAATGTGCTGCCATGCTGCCACGTCTCGTGGGTCATGAGGACCACATGCATATTGGGTCCAACTTGCCAGTACCAGCTCTATCAGTGATTGTGCAGTGAGATACCGATCGTTATCTGTGATTTCTATGCCCTATCTTAAGATATCTGGAAGAATTGCGCCCACAGCAAATTGTTTCTGCACAACCAGATTTGAGTCTATTCAAAGGCCCACCCAAACAAGTTGCTCGACAACTACATATCGCCTCTTCAGTTTGCGGTCAGGTGGATCAGTAGCACATCATGTGAACTCTCCATTTCATCGGTCCTTATAGTTCCCTGCGAAGGACCTACAAGGTCGGAACTAGCTCCCAGTTTTATTTGCATTCTTCAAGCCATAATGCCCAACCGAACCATTCAGGCCATGCTTCCCTGTCTTCATTTCCTATGTGCGGTGCCTTGGTTTAAGCCTAAAGAAAGTAGCTCTGAAATGGACCCAAACTGATGTATCTGATGGCACAACTGCTAGCTGAACGAGCATCCCTCAAATTTCATGCCGGCTCCAACTAGCATGGGGTCCTCGTGCCGCTTCCCCTCCACACCGCTCGGCATGGCTGCACCTGCATCGGTGGTGTCCAATCCAAGCACTCAAAGTGCACCACGACCGGCACCGGCATGCGCCAAACACTCTGTCCCCATCAGAATCACATCCAAATCATACTGGCAGATGCGTCTTCTGACACTGCACTCACCATGATCATGGCCTTGTCCCTTGCTCCCTTCCTCAACCATCCCACCTGTGTCATCGTGTGAGCTATAAAAACACAGTCAGGTAGCCTCCGAGCACCATCACAAACAAAGCATTTCTGAACTCAACTCAGAGCTCGCCAGTTTCCTGTCAAAGAAGAAAGAACTAACCATGGTTAGCACCAAGAGGATCGCTCAGCTGGCCAAGAAGTGGCAGAGGATGGCAGCGCTTGGGAGGAAGCGCCTCACCTGGGGGGCGGCAGCGAAGGAAGCCAACAAGTGCTGCACCTCTGTGGCGGGCAAGGGCCACTGCGCTGTGTACACCGCCGATGGGGCACGGTTCGAGGTGCCATTGGCATGCCTCGGCACAGCAGTCTTCATGGAACTCCTGCGGATGTCACAGGAGGAGTTTGGCTTTGGTAGCGAAGACGGCAGGATCACACTGCCCTGCGACGCCACGGTCATGGAGTACGCCATGTGCTTGCTCAGGAGGGGCGCCTCTGCGGAGGTGGAGAAGGCGTTCCTGAGCACCATGGCGACATCGTGCCACTCTGCAAATTATGTAGCACCATATGTGGCAGCTTGCTGTTAGTATCAGCTGTATAAGTGAATGTATAGTAGTAGTTCAGCAGTGTAGGTTAGTAGGTAGTAGAACAAAGAGAAGATTTATTCAGAGCCTTCTGATCTTGCAATCGATCATGGAAGGTGGTGGCTAAGCAAGTTAGCGCCAGTGTTCGTGTAATTGTACAAATCCTTTTCTGCACAATTAAATGCCCAATCACAATTTAGTGCATAATTATGGCAATATTAGTTTCTTCAGCCCAATTTTCTGAATCCAAACCTGAAAGATGACTGTCAGTCCCTGATCCAGCTGAACAAAATGTGCCTCTTGCATTTCCAATTGGCAACTTGCTGCAGTATTCAGAGTTTTGCCCTCAGTTTCATTTGCAGAATGTCAATTGTCAAGTTCTTACTTCTTCCAATCCCTGTTTCTGGGCAGCATTGACCAGTTCTATCTAAGAAACATACCTCATGAAGACCACATGGAAATAGGGTCCAACGTGGCAAGACCATTCTGCCTGACATTGTGCAGTGAGCTATCAATTGTCAAGGTGATTACAATGTCCTATTTAAAAATATGAACTGGGCCCTCAGATTGAGACATATAGCCTAAGCTTTGAGTGCCTGACAATTATACACGCCCATGACATATTGCTGAATGACCAGATAAAAGGTTTTCAGTAGTCCAAACTAGTAGTTTGATGGCGTCATATCACTTCTTCAATTGGCAGTCTGTTGGATCACTGGCATCTCATGTGAACTCTATTTTGTTGCTTCTTCTTACAAGGACCCACAAGATTGCAACCAAGGCATCTAGCTGATAATCTGATAGGCACGTTCATGGACCAGTCCTGTGCATCACCTTGGCCGGATGTAAGGCCACATTTTGGGTGCATGTTCTTATCCTTTAGTCCTTGTGGTGAAGGTACTCATCGTATAATCATTATCATCTTCAATTTACGCAACCTGGTCATGTAGCTACACTGTCACTTTCAATTTTATTTGCATTTTCACAGCATGCCTTATTGTTGGATATGAGATCCATTTTACCTGTCTGCATTTTCCAGTTGGACCGTATCTATTTCAGATCTTTTCATGTACTCCCTCTGTCCCTAAATAATTGTCCCTAGAAATCTGTGTTTGCCTCAGACAAATGCTTCCCGAACGACGTTTATTAAGGGACAAAGGGAGTATGATTTATGATCCTAAAAGTGTCACCATACCTTCTGAAATAGACCCAGACTGATGTACTTTGCACAATTTAGTCCAGAGTGCAGGGCCAGATCTTCTAAAACCAATATACGAGAAAAAGAACTCGTATTGAAAAGCAATGGCAATACCACATAAGTTTTATGACACTTCTTCAGAAAAGGCACATGTCGAAATGGAACACGGAGACAATTAAAGATTTCCAATACGTGTGCTACTCCAACTGATTGCCGCATCAGTCAGCAATGGTGCATAGCAAAGTGGCATCACAAAAATAGGGTCCTCAAAGTAAAACCATCTTTCAATGATAGCTGCCAGATGAAACTAAGTTTCCAATCTCTGGCAATCTTGATTGTGGATGCCGAATAAAAAGGAAGCCCAGCATGGAGGACATCAGCTCTACCAATATCTAATTGCATGATAGCTATGTACACTTGCCTGTCCCTCTCACTTCGCATTGGTCCCAATTAACATGGGGTCCTCATGCCACTTGCCCGCTAAACCGCTCAGTATGGCTGCATAGAACCGATAGAACCTGAACGTTTTTGTGCCCACAGCACATCTTCTCAGAGACCGGATTTAAGTTGATTCAACAGCCCAAGCAAGTTGCTCGACAACTCCATATCACTTCTTCAGTTTGCGGTCTGGTAGCACATCATGTGAACTCCATTTCGTCGGTCCTTCAATATAAGGACCTACAAGATCGCAGTCCATTTTATTTGCATTCTTCAAGCAACAGTGCCCAACAGACCCCATTCAGTCCATGCTTCCCTGTCTTCATTTCCTATGTGTGGTGCCTTGGTTTAAGCCTAAAGAAAGTAGGTCTGAAATGGACCCAACTGATGTATCTGATGGCACAACTGCTAGCTGAACGAGCGTGGCCCTCACACTTCACGTTGGCTCCAACTATCATGGGGTCCTCATGCCGCTTCCCCACAACACCGCTCAGCATGGCTGAGCCTGCATTTGCGTGGGTGATGTCTAAGCCAAGCACTGAAAGCTCACCACAACTGGCACCAGCAGTCAACAAACACAGACCCCATCAAAATCACATCCAAATCATACTCGCAGACGCGTCTTGCCGCACTCACCATGATCATGGCCTTGTCCCTTGCCCAACCATCCCACCTGTGTAGTCATCTGAACTATATATTCAGAGTCAGGTAGCCTCAGAATACCATCACAAACAAAGCATTTCAAAACTCAACTCAGAGCTCGCCAGTTTCCTGTCAAAGAAGAAAGTACTAACCATGGTTAGCACCAAGAGGATAGCTCAGCTGGCCAAGAAGTGGCAGAGGATGGCAGCGCTTGGGAGGAAGCATCTCACCTGGGGGATGGTAGCCATGGAAGCCAATGAGTGCTGCACTTCTGCGGCGAGCAAGGGCCATTGCACGGTGTACACCACTGATGGGGTGCGGTTCGAGGTGCCATTGGCATGTCTTAGCACAGCAGTCTTCATGGAGCTCCTGCGGATGTCACAGGAGGAGTTTGGCTTTGGGAGCGAAGATGGTAGGATCACACTGCCTTGCGACGCCACGGTCATGGAGTATGGCATGTGCTTGCTCAGGAGGGGCGCCTCTGCAGAGGTAGAGAAGGCATTCCTGAGCACCATGGTGACGTCGTGCCACTATGCAAATCATGTAGCTCCCTATGTGGCAGCTTGCTCTTAGTTGCAGCTGTGTAATGATTGTATAGTAGTAGTTCAGCAGTGTAGGTAGTACCATAGTAGGACAAAGAGAAGTGTTATTCCGCCATCTGATCTTGTAATCGATCAAGGAAGGCAGCAGCTAAGCAAGTTAGAGCCAGTGTTCGTGTTCATTGTACAGATCCTTTTCTGCCCGCATAAAAGGTTGGTCGCAAATTTAGTGTCTAATTATTGGCAATAAGTTTCTTCAGCATAATTTTCTGAATTCAATCCTGAAAGGTGGCTGCCACTCTCTGATCCAGCTGAACCAAAACGCGTGCCTCTTGCATTTCTAGTAGGCAACTTGCTGCAGAATTCAGAGTTTTGCTATCAGTTTGATTTTGCAGAATGTCAAATGCTTAATTCTTCCAATCCATGTTTTCTGGTCAGCTTTGACCAGTTCTATTTAAGAAACAATCCTCATGAAGAACACATGGAGTTGGGTCCAACATGGCATGACAATTCAGCCTGAGATTTGTGCAGTGAGTTATCAATTGTAAAGGAGATTATATTAGAATGTCCTATTTAAAAATATGAACTAGGTCCTCAGATTGCCCATGACCCCATGCCCATGTCATAATATATCAGACGAACCAGATTAAACGTTTCAGTAGTCAAAACTACTTGCTCAATAGCATCATTTCACTTCTTCAATTGGCTGTTGAATCACTGGCATCTCATGTGAACTTCATTTCGTTGCTTCTTCTTACATGGACCTACAAGATTGCAACTAGGCATCTAACTGGTAATTTGATAGAGTGGTAGGCATTCATGGACCGGATCTCAGAATATGCAGTGTTGGAACATAGTATGGTTTGATTAGATTTCTTTGGAGCAATCTGTTTGGCACTTGTTGGAGCCACTAGTCACAATGTCCGGGTCGGCTAGGATATCACAATATCCAGCCATACTACCCTGCCTCAGGGATCATGAGAACCATATGTTATGTTGGGTCCAACTTGCCAGAGACAGTTCTTTCAACGATCATGCAATGAAAAGACCCATTGCTATTTGCTATTTGTAGTTTCTATCTTATGGTATCTGAAAGCTTTTATGCCCGCAGCCTCCCACGGCATTGTTTCTGGGTGACCAGATGAAGGCTGTCTAGCATTCTAGCAATCCAGACAACTTACTCGACAGCTTCAAATCACTTCTTCAATTTGTATAGTTCATTGTGTTTAGATCAAGGATGAAACTGTAGAGCTCAACTTGCAAAATTACAAATGACCCGAAGAAATTTCATCTGTTACAGCCTAACCCCAAGACTTATTTTGCTGCAAGTCATACCCTAAGTAAACATCAAGACAACAACTCAATCTTGCATGACAATGTACATCACTCCAGTGAAAGTAGGGACGATAGCATGGACAGATTCACAGCCAAGGTCTGAGCTTTCAAGAACAAACTGGCTGTTGTTGTATGGCCATTGGAAAATGCAAGCAGATGCCACAAAATGGTTGTCACATGGCATGCTAGAAATCAAGCAGCATCGGTGGAATCTGAGATGTCAAACTGTTGAGCAAGTTGCATGATTTGAAGCAATCAAAGCACTGTTACCAACACCTAGCATGTAGCTGCAGCTGTAAGTACAGAGTACACAGGTAGTGAAGTGAACCTGGCATCCACTTACCTTCTAACTTTTAGACCATCCTGATGTGTCCCAGAAAAGGCACTCATGCTAGATATAGATATCCAACTGAAATCATGTCAAGGATGTGGTCTTTCGGAGCAAATAAAAAAGGGTCCAATATCATTCAGAATGATTGCTGTGGAGAAAGCTCCAGCTTAGCCACAAACCACTGCATACAGGACACCAAAACAGATGGAATGCCACCATAAAAGATGGACCCAGTATGCTTGCACTATGTCTGTCCGATTCAGTGGCCCGTACTGTAGTATGTGTCTGATGCCCAACCACTAGTTCACCATCTTTGCCTTCCGGTGCACCAAGTGATGGCCCAGCAAAATCAAATCTGAATCTCAAGGTCTACCTTTGCTGCCAGCATTGCATGTACCAAAGCATGGCCTTGTCCCCTGACAGCTGCACTGAAGGCACAGGCCACTTCTTCACCTATATATACAGGAGCTAGCAAGACACCATCACCACAACCACGAAGTCACAAACCAAGGCTTTCCAAGCACCATACCTGAGAACCAATAAGCCAAGAAGAACCAATCATGATCCATTCCAAGAGATTTTCCCAGTTGGTGAGGAAGTGGCAAAGGGTTAAGACAGATACTGGAGATGCCGCCACATGCTGCACTTCTCCAGTTGCAGACAGGGGCCACTGCGCTGTGTACACGGCGGATGGGAAGAGGTTTGAGGTCCCATTGGCATACCTCAGCACAATGGTCTTTAGTGAGCTGCTGAGGATCTCCCAGGAAGAGTTTGGATTCACAAAGGATGGCAGGATCACATTGCCTTGTGATGCATCTGCGCTAGAGTATGTGATGTGCTTGCTCAGAAGAAATGCATCAGAGGAAGTGGAGAAGGCATTCCTGAGCTCTGTAGTGATTCCTTGCCAGCATTCAAGCTATACAGTACCATTTGTGGCACTGCGTCAGCAATTTGCAGTTTGTAGCTCCTGAAAACATGTAGGATTCTATGTCGATTAGTCTAACCCACTTTGTACTCTTGTATGTGTAGTACTCTGATATTATTAGAAGGAAGGAAATTGTAGTCTCTCTCTCAATCTCAATGATTCCACGTTGACTCTGATAGGCATCATTCCTTGCTGCCGCTTTGAAAATTTTGTGATGTTCAGCATAATTACCTTTGCACAACTTGCTGCCTAGTTGCAAGGAATCAGAGCCTGGCAAACCACACCTACAGGAAAAATCAGCTCTTATTTTGTGTTTCTTCCATTTGAAATATATCTATGAACTTGTTGACAGGAATAGCGAATAAATAAGTGCAGTTCTGTTCAAGATGTTTAATTCTGTTAAAAAAAAGTGCAGACAGTCACATATTTGTATACACAATTTTGGAGAGCAGCTTATTTTCAGTATGTATACTTCAAAGAGAATGCCAAGGGAATGACCTGTGGGCACATACTTAGGGTAAAGGGAAATAGTTATTTGAGTTTTGACTAAAACAAGTGGTTATGGTGTATAAAAGTTTAATTGTGTAAGACTAAATGTGTTCAGAATCAGGCTGAGATGAACCACAAAAGCTGAGAAACTGTGCATAAGCTTGTAGACTGGCAAAAGGTGATGCCGATTTTGCAAGCATGAGTTCAGAATCTGTCCAAACTCCAAACTTCGTGTCAACTTTCAAGTACAACCTGTACTTCCACAGACACAGAAATGGATGCATTGCTCAAAGCTGGTTGAAGGCCCACAGGAACTTGCAGGATGACGCAGAGAAATGGATGCGGCATGACCGCTTTCAACCAGCTTTGAGCAATGATTTGCAGCACACAAATCAAGCAGACCACAACTACAAAGGATACGTGTGCACGTGAAACAAATAAATTTGGAGGAGATTCGGCAGAATTTCTACATACTACATACTAGTACTGCAGTGACCTATTCGATTTAGAGCCGTAATCTCACCAGAATCGACGAGCTGCCCGCGAGTGGCGGCGCGGCGCACCCGCGGAGTCCACGATGACATCGCTCCGGAGGCCACAGCCCACAGCCACCGGAAATTCCTACTATGGGGCCGCGGCAGACTCGACACACCGCCGCCGCCGCGCCGGCGATGGCGGAAGGGTCCGTAACGAGCGGCAGCCGCTCGCTCCCCCTGCTGGCCCAACGCTAACAGAGGCTGATATGTGGGTCCCATAGGAAACACCAAAAACCGTTCTGGGCTCTTCCTATCCCGAATCTGGGCCGCGGGAATCCAATCAAAAACGGGTAAGTCCGAATTTTTAAAAAAATTTTACGAATTTCAAAAAATAGACATCCATTTCAAAGTTTTACTATATTTTTGTAAATTCGTAAAAATATATATATAAATAAATAAAATCGGTAAGTCCTCGCTCCCTCCCGGTGCCGGCGCCGGCGAACTTGTGTGTCCCGCCGCCGACGTCCTCGCCTTCGACCCTTCGTCCCTTCGTCTCATATGCCGTGCTTTCTTCCTAACACTACCCCGCGTCTCGTTTTACTTTCTTCCATGCCATTCTCGTCATGCATTCACTGCGACGAGTTCAAATTTCAGAAAGTATAGAAACAAACAATCTTGTCAATGTCGCAGTGAGTTGTAGCATCAGTGAGCATCGTGATAGGAGTATTTCATACTATTTCCTATAATTCTACAACTTTACATCCGGTTCAACAAAAATTCTACAACTTTACACCAGAAGCCAGTAGAGTAGTACTAGGCTATACACAAACAGCTAACGGCTGGTTGCACGGCGCCACACCGCCAGAAGTAAGGCATGGCCTCGCCACGGAGCTCAAGAACGCCCAGACAACCTACCTCTTCAGAGGCGTCTCTTCTAAGCAAGCACAACCAGTGTTATTTTATGCGACCGAAACCGGGATTTATACCGCGGTTACCGTAAAAACCGCCGCGGCACGATTTCGGTTTGAAGCGGTTTGAACCGCTAGGATTTTGAAATGTTCAAATTTTAAAAAAAAGAAAAATTCCCCAAAAAATCCTAATAAATCCTTCAAGTTGCGACGATGCTAATGGTGTCAAATTTGTTCAAAAATTCTTTCATTTAGCATTTGTTTCGATAATTAGAAGTTAAATCAGAAAAAGAAAAAGAAAAAACCGGCCGGCCCATTAAGGCCCACGTCGGCACAACGCTTGTGTAGGTCAAAATATCTGCAGAGGCACCCCGTCGGCAGCCCTATCCGCTTCTCTCAAACCTCCTCTCTCCCGTCCACAGGCACGCCGCGCCCGTCCGCTCGCCGCCGCCACGGAACCGCTCACCAGGAGCGGTTTACCGCTCGGTTTGAACGGCTTACCGCGCGGCCGCCGGATTTCTTTCAAGCCGGAGACCTTTTTTCATTAGAACGGTTTTAATACAATCCGTAGCGGTTTTAATCCAAACCGGTGCGGTATAAATTATTTATACCGCGGTAAGCCGCGGGAAACCGTTTGTATTGTCCATTTTCATTTGGAATTTGAATTCGAGCGGTACCGAGCGGTAAACCGCTTAAACCGCTGGGTAAACCGCTACCACTAGCGAGCTGTTTATTTAAACCGGTTGGTAAAAAAAACCCTGAGCACAACACGTACTCCATAACCGCGGCGTCACATGGCAGCATGATCTTGCCGTCGTCGCTCGCGAACCCAAACTCTTCTCGCGACATCATCAGGAGCTCTCCGAAGACCGCCGTGCCGAGGTACGCCAGCGGGACCTCGAACCGTGTTGGCCGTCGGCAGAGTACACCACGCAGTGGCCCTTGCTGGCCACCGATGAAGTGCTGCACGATGAGCCTTCGGTTTCTTTCGCTGGCGTCGATGTGATCCGCTTCCTGGCGAGGGCCGCCATTCTTTGCCACTTCTTCGCCATCTGAACAAGTCTCTTGTCACTGATCAGGGTTGCCTCCACTGCTTTTTCCTGGCAGAATGTTCAGGGAACCTTCTGTATTAGGTGGTGTTCAGCTGCTAGATGTAATGCTTAGGATACTGATGAACTGATGAAGTGATGCTGCTAACCTGATGGATTTATAGGTTCTGAGAAGAAATAGAAGAGCATGCGGTTCAAGGGCAGCTATCAACTGGGGTTGGCAAGGGACAAGGCCACAAGCTCAGAACATGCAGTGCTGAGCATTCGTGTCGTTGCGATTAGATTGCTGTAGGACCATCAGTTGGGCACTTGTTGAGCAACTTGTCGCCATGACTGGGTCGCTAGGATATCACAATGTGCAGCCATACTGCCCTGCCTCATGGATCATGGGCCACATTGGGTCCAATTTGCCTGATACAGTTCTTTCAGCGATCATGCAATTAAAAGACCCATTGTTATTTGCTTTTTTTTTGAGTAAATTGTTATTTGCTATTTGTAGTTCCTATCTTAAGATATCTGCAAGCTTTTGTGCCCACAGCACATTGTTTCCGAGTGGCCCAGACAACTTGCTCGACAGCTTCACATAACTTCTTCAATTTGCGGTCTGCAGCTGAATCGCTAGCACTTCATGTGATCTCCATTTCGCATCAGCTTCTTGCAGTTCCCCACATTCCAGTTTTCTTTATTATTATTGCTCTTGATGCACGGCATTGCCATAATTCCATCTGACCGAAAACTTCAGCCCATGCTTCCCAGTCCTCATTTATAGGTGGGCGGCACCTTGTTTTCAGTCTGAATGAAATCAGGAGAACCTCATTACGTGGCTCTGGAATAGACCCAAGCTGGTGTATCCGACGGCACAACCGCTAGCTGAACAAGCCTGACCCTCACACTTCACGTTGGCCCCCCAACTAACATGGGGTCCTCGTGCCACTTCCCCACGACACCTGCACGCATGGTGTCCAAATCCAAGCACCGAAAGCACATCGTGTCTTCCAACATCACACTAACCATTCGCATGGCCTTGTCCCCTTGCCGAACCATTATAGTCGAGCAATCGAGTTAACTATATATATCCAGTCAGGTGGCCTCTGAACACCATCACTTGCAGCTTCACAAACAAAACACAGCCAACTGAAGCCACAGCTCTCCAGCTTCCATCCAGAAAGGAGGAAAAAAGTCAACAACTAACCATGATCAGCACCAAGAGGATTGCTCAGCTGGCCAAAAAATGGCAGAGGATGGCAGCGCTTGGGAGGAAGCGCCTCACCTGGCGGGCAGCAGCAATGGAAGCTGACGAGTGCTGCACCTCTGTGGCAAACAAGGGCCACTGCACGGTGTACACCGCCGATGGGGTGCGGTTCGAGGTGCCATTGGTGTGCCTCGGCACAGCAGTCTTTGCAGAGCTCCTGCAGATGTCACAGGAGGAGTTCGGCTTTGGGGGCGATGATGGCAAGATCACTCTGCCCTGCGACGCTGCGGTCATGGATTACGCCATGTGTTTGCTCAGGAAGGGCGCCTCTGCGGAGGTGGAGAAGGCATTCCTCAGCACCATGGCGATGTCATGCCACTATGCAAACCATGTGGTTCCGTATGTGGCAGCTTGCTGTTAGTTGCAGTTGTACAAGTGAATGTATAGTAGTAGTCCATCAGTGTAGGTAGGGCCTGATTGGTTTGAGTTGAAAATTTGCCATGCCAAATCTAGGGCATGCTGAAATGTGGGCATGACAAAAAATTTTGTCAAAATCTGGGCAAGAACTTAAGGTTGTCACTTGATTGGGTGCTAAAGTGTGATAGCCAAAAAATTTTGGCCTTGAACCAAACAAGTGCCAAAGTTTTTGGGCTTACTCTTATTTTGGTTTGGCAAGTTTTGGAGCTCAACCAAGCAGGCTCGTAGTATGACAAAAAAGTGTTATTCAGAGCACCTTTGTCCGTCAAAGAGGTCAAGGCAGGTGGCGAATTAGCAAGTTAATGCAATGTTCTTTTTCATTGTACAAATCCTTTGTTGCACAGTTCCCTTTTTCTTGCATTTCCAATTGGCAGCTTGCTGCGATCTTCAGAGTTTTGCTATCAGTTTGGTTTACAGAACGTCAAGTGTTACTCCTCAAGGCCTCCAAATCGATGTTCCGCGGTCAGCATTGACCAGTTCGTCTAAAAAACATACCTTGTGAAGGTCACATACAAATCAGGTCCAACCTGTGAAGGACCATTCTGCCTGATATCGTGCAGTGAGATATCAATTGTAAAGGTAATTATAGTGTCATATTTAAAAATATGATATGGGTCCTCAAATTGAGACATATAGCCTGACAGGTGTTCATGCCCATGCCAATCTGTATCTGAACGACCAGATTAAACATTTTAAGCTTTCCAAACTACTTGCTGAACAGCTTCACATCACTTCTTCAATTAGCGGTCTGTTGGTTCACTGGCATCTCATGTGAACTCCATTTCATGGCTGCTTCTTAATGGACCTACAAAATTGCAACTTTGCAGCTAGCTGATAACCGTAGATTCGTGGACCACCCCTCCTTTATCACAGAAGCCCACAGTTTGGGTGCGTGTTCATATCTATCATTGAGGTACTCATCATATAATCATCATTAGTTTTCAACTGAGCCAACTTGATCCTGTGGACAGACTGGTATCTACATTTAGTGGTATATCACTGGAATTCAACATGCACCTTGACGTATGATTTGTGATACTAAACATGAGACCTCCTGAAATAAAACCAGACTGATGCACGATGCGTCATTCAGTTCAGATCTGAGATTCTGAGAACCAGACCTTCTAAAACAAATATTCAAGAAACAGACCCCAAATCTTTCAGAATGATTACTTTTGACCAAGCTCGGCCAGCTTAGCTTCAAGTCAGTGGGTACAGGACACTGAAATAGAAGGAAGACCTCCATAAAAGATGGGCAGTATTCTGGCACTATGTCCCAGCCCAATTCAACAGCCCGTACAGTAGTGTGTATCTGACGCCCAATCACTAGTCCACTATCTTTTCCTTCATGGGGCACCAAGTAATGGCCCAGCAAAATCAAATCTGAATCTCGACGTTTGCTGCCAGCAACGCATGTACCAAGGTCATGGCCTTGTCCCCTGACAGCTGCGCTGAAGGCACGGGCCATTTCTTCACCTATATATACAGGAGTTAACAAAACACCATCCCCACAACCACAAAGTCACAACCAAAGTCATTTCAAGCACCATACCTGAGAAACAGGAAGCCAAGAAGAACCAATCATGATTCATTCCAAGAGATTTTCCCAATTAGCAAGGAAGTGGCAGAGGGTTGACACTGGAGATGCTGATACATGCTGCGCCACTGCTTCTCCAGTTGCAGACAAGGGTCACTGCGCTGTGTACACGGCAGATGGGAAGAGGTTTGAGGTCCCATTGGCATACCTTAGCACAATGATCTTCAGTGAGTTACTTAGGATGACAGGATCACACTGCAATGTGGTGCAGCTGTGCTGGAGTATGTGATGTGCTTTCTCAGAAGAAATGCATCAGAGGAAGTGGAGAAGGCGTTCCTGAGGTCTGTAGTGATTCCTTGCCAGCATTCAAGCTATACAGTGCCATTTGCAGTGCTGTATCAGCAGTTTGCAGGCTGTATCAGCATTCAAGGCGCTATCTCGTAAGATTGGTGGTCCTACAATTCTGCAAAATGGCTCACAACTTGCCAAAGGTCCACAGGAAATGAAAATTGCAGGAATACTTATCCAAACTGAGATATAGCAACGTCCAGCCAGCTACTAATCTGCTATGAACAAATGAATAATGAAGGCACTAATGCTGTAATGCATTACACGCAAATCTGAACAAGTAAACCTGAGCTGCTGAGCATAATGTATGATTAGGCATCCAGAACGGGCACGGCACGGCGAGGAAGACGGCGTACCACTTGTAGGCGCAGAGGAGAGGCGAAGCACTGCGGCGCCGGCCAAACGCCGCAGCGCGCGCGGGCAACTTGTACTCGCCCGCGGTCATCATCATCGCCGCCATCGCGCTTCGCCCTGGGCCCGGGACTCGCCGCCAACGCCGAGGCAGGGTGGGGGGAGTGTGGGGCCGTCGCCATCGCCCATCGCGCTTTGCCGCCGACGCCTTTGCCGGCCGCAGCCTCCCTGGATGACGCGTCCTTCACCTCCCCGTGAGGGAACGACGCCTCGCAGTTGTGGGCTACCACCCCTTCGCCGAGGACATCGCCGGGCGGATCTTCCTCAGAAAAGGCGGCGAACAGTGGCGAGTGGCGGCGGAACTTTTATAGAAAACCCCTAAAAACAGATATTTTCATAAAACCGCCTAAAATAGATCGCGATTAATAATCGCGATCCGTATATTTTCATATAACCCCTAAAATGGATCGCGAATAATAATCGCGATCCGGATATTTTCATATAACCCCCTGCCTCTGGTTCGTATTCGTCGCCGGCGCCGTTCCTGAACCACGATGGCGGAGGCGGAGGCGACGCCAACGATGATGCTACAGCGCGGATGATTTCCCAATCACCTCCTTCTCGCCGCATCCGATCGCCAAATCTCCGGCGCCGCTTCCAGCATTCCAGCCTCTGATTTGGAAAAAAAAAACAGCCCTCCAGACCTCCACCCGGCCTCCTTCGTCATGCATCCGCCATTACCAGATCCCTTCATGGTTCCTCCCCTTCTCCCTCCGGTGACCCTGTCTCCAGCGAAATCTACCCTGATTTTCCCATCTCCCTCAAGGGAACCAACAACGGAGTCAACAACAACGCCAGGCAAGGTCAAAGGATCAGGGCAGAATGGTGAAGCGCTCTGGCGGTGCCGAGACAGAGTACAAGCCTGCACTGCAGTCAGATTTGCACCCCGTCTATTTTATCCAATGATGTAAGTTGCTGCATCAAGTTTGTTGAACATATTACCCGCAAAAAAAGTTTGTTGAACATATAAGTCAAAATCTTGTAAATAAGCTGATAGCATATACTCACAGTCACAGAGCTGCATTGATCTAGACATCGTAGAACACCGTACCCCACTATCCCAGTTTGCTACTCCAGATTAAAAAAAACGTGTACTCCGTTTCTTTTTTGAACAATAATATCTATATTCAGATTTCTAGCAATGTATTTACATCAGGTATGCCATTGCAAGAAAAAAAGAAAACAATCTACTAGTGCTGATCTTCAGAAGCTAGCAACAGCAACTTGCTGGCTAACACCCATAGATTGCGCCAAGCCATTTCCACGGTAGCAAGGCCTCGCCATGGAGCTCAGGAGGAACGCACTCACGACCTCTTCCGATGCGTCTCTTCTGAGCAAACACAACACGTACTCCATCACGGCAGCATCGCAGGGCAGCGTGATCCTGCCGTCGTCGCCGGCGAACCCGAACTCCTCCTGCGACATGTTCAGGAGCTCGCCGAAGACCGCCGTGCCGAGGAACGCCAGCGGGACCTCGAACCTCCGGCCGTCGGCCGAGTACACGACGCAGTGACCCTTGCTGGCCACCGACGTCGACGTGCTGCAGGGCTCTTCGGTTTCCTTTGCCGGCGTCGACGTGAGCCGCTTCCGCGCCAGGGCTGCCATTCTCTGCCACTTCTTCGCCATCTGAACGAGTCTCTTTGCGCTGACCATGGTTGTTTTTTTTTTTCCCCTCCTGCTTTTTCTTGGCTAGAAGTGTTCAGAGAACTTCAGTTTGTATTGTATCTGGTGGTGTTCAGGCGTTAAGCTGCTGGGTGTAGTGCTTAGCTTGATGATGGAATGAAGCGTTAGTTGGTGCCAAGCTGATGGATTTATAGGTGAGGGCTGAGAAGATAGGGGAGAGCATGCGGTTCAAGGGCAGCCGTCAACTCAGGCTGGCAAGAGACAAGGCCACGAGCTCAGAACATGCAAGTGTTGCAAGGTGAATCGGTGTGTGGTTTTGATTTGATTTCTATGGGGCCATCTGTTTGCCACTTGTTTTCAGTATTTGCATTGGGTGCTAGGATAGAGATCGCAATGTGCTGCCATACTGCAATGCCTCATGTGTCTTGAGGACCACATGCAAAATGGGTCCAGATGTCGGTACCAGTTCTTTTCAGTGGTTGTGCAATTGCTGTTTGTGATTAATTAGTATGTCCCATATCCTAACATATCTGAAATCTTTTTTGTGCCTAGCACATTGTTTCGACAGCTTCATATCACTCCTTCAATTTGCGGTTTGCAGCTGGATCACTAGCATGTCATGTGACCTCCATTTCTCGGCTGCTTCGTTCTCGCAGTTCTCTACACTCCATTGCCATCTTATCGGAGCGCTCAACCCATGCTTCCCTGTCTTCGTTTTGCTGTGGGCGGTGCCTTGCTTTCAGTCTGAAAGAAAACAGGTTGATCTGCTGATGTATCTGACGGCACAACCGCTAGCTGAACAAGCCTGGCCCTCACACTTGACATGGGGTCCTCGTGCCCCTTCCCGGCACACCATGAGCGGCGCCGGCACGCGCCAAACACTCGCGGCCCCCACCTGAATCTCATCCGCATCGTACTCGCAGACGCGTCTCGCTGAGACATCGCACTCGCCGTGCTCATCGCCTTGTCCCTTACTCAACCATTGCATTGGAGTCGTGTGAGCTATCTATATATTCACGGTCAGGTCTCAGGTGGCCTCCGAACACCATCACCCTTCACCCACAGCTTCACAACACAAAGCACTGCAAACGCAAGTGCTCTCCAGTTTCGACTGCTCATCCAGAAACAAAGAGAAGAGTCGACGAACCAACCATGATCAGCGCCAGGAGGATCGTTCAGCTGGCCAAGTGGCAGAGGATGGCGGCGCTCGGGAGGAAGCGCCTCGCCTGGCGTGCGGCGGCGGCGGCGAAGGAAGCCGGCGGCGAGTGCTCCACCTCCGTGGCGAGCAAGGGCCACTGCGCGGTGTACAGCGCCGACGGGGCGCGGTTCGAGGTGCCGCTGGCGTGCCTCGGCACCGCGGTCTTCGCGGAGCTCCTGCGGATGTCGACGGAGGAGTTCGGCTTCGCGAGCGGCGATGGCGGCAGGATCACGCTGCCCTGCGACGCCGCGGTCGTGGAGTACGCCATGTGCTTGCTCAGGAGGGGCGCCTCCGCGGAGCTGGAGCAGGCGTTGCTCAGCACCATGTCGACGTCGTGCCACTATGCAAGCAGTGTCACGCCGTACGTAGTAGGAGCCGGACAGCAGGTTGCTGTTTAGAGCTGCACATGCAATTCAGTGTATGTAGTAGGGCAAAGATTAGTGTTGATTTCAGAGCCTTCTGATCCCTGCAAGCGATCAAGTATGGTGTTAAAAGTACTAGAAGTTATTCTTTGTATATAAGTTTCGCTGCAGAGAGAACCTGATATAACTGGGTTCGTCACATTGTTAAGACTCGCGTTATGAGGCAACAAAGTTTCTTCAGGTCACTGCATGTGGCACAACAGCCATGCCGGGCATTAGCTGAACTGAATCATGAAATCGTGCCTCCATTCAGGCCCTCAACTGAATGACTGAATCCCAGCGAAACTGAAACGAACAACAGAGTCCTCAACTGAATCCCAGTGAAACTGAAACGAAGAACAGAGTTGCCATCACTACATGGTATCAAATTCTGAATAATACTTTCAAAGTTTTAAGTATGTATTTAGGGGTTTTTTACGTTCCTATTGAGTTTTTTTTTTCTTTCTGTGAACCCTGTCAGGAGATTTTATGCATCATGCCTGCCCAAACATCTTTGCCTCTGAAATAGGTAACTTGTTGCAGTGTCCAGAGTTTTGCTATGGGTATTGTTTGTAGCATGTCATGTGTCTGCTACGTTCCAGTCCAAAGTTTCCATGTAAAAAGGAATTGAGGACTGACACTTGCCCTGAGCAGATTGCAGAAACAGTTCAACTTGTCATTTCAAATGGTCTATATTTACTCGAACAATACACATGCAGCAATAGTTTGATTCGGCAAATCCTTGGCCTAAGCCAAAATCAAATACTCTAGAGACTTATATAACCTACTAATATGCGATATATTGTTGTACAGAAGCAATAAGAAAGAATGTAACATAGTGAGCCTGCTCTTCGTGTTGCACTACGGAAGCTTGCCGGTCTTGAGCGCCTCAAAGCGTGCAGTGAGAGTTTCATAGTCAAGAGGCATATTTGGATGAACACGAGATGGAAGGTTTGCCTTTGGCAGCTCAGGGAACTCATTATCAGGACCTTCCTCTTCGGAGTAACGGTTTTCTGAAAAAGGCTCTCTTGTAGGAGGTAGCGGTCTTTCTATCGACTGTATCTCCACGTCATTTTCATCCTCTGACTCTGAACACAGTCCCTCGGAATCATCAAACTTAATCTCTGAGTGCACCTTCCGAGCAGCACAGCCGTTCCTTCTGTGTGTCTTCCTAGTGTCCAAATCCACAGGATAGTTATCTCTGTCTTCTACGTGGTTCGTTCCACTGAAGCTTCCTGTGCTGGATGCTTTCCCTCCATGGGGTTTTATTTCATCAAAAGCATCTGTATCTTCTTTCCTGGATGATCTACTTGAGTTGCTCATTGACTGCCTCTTGCGGGGATAACTGTATCCATGAGCTGAATCTTGTACATGGTTTGTTCCACTGAAGCTTCCTGTGCTCAATGCTTTTCCTCCATGGGGTTTTATTTCATCAAAGGCATCTGTATCTTCTTTCCTGGATGATCTGCTTGAGTTGCTCATTGACTGACTCTTGCAGGGATGAATGTATCCATGAGCTGAATCTTCGCGATCTTCGACTTCATCAAATGGATGGCTGTTCTTATTGGCAAAATCAGCTGCAGCCTTGGCAGCAGATGCTGCTCTCTCAGCAGACTCAGCAGCTGCTCGAGCAGCTGAAGCAGCATCTTTGAATTGCATAGTGTCCCCACTATCATATTCATCATCTGAGTACCTAGAGCTGCAGAAGAGAATACAAAGACATGTATGAGGAAGGAACTAACGCTACTACAAATCTACATCACTGAAACGGTACATGTCTAGAAGGACTGGAACCTGAAGTTGGTTGGGATTGGTTGCACAACATGTGGTGTCAGGGTGGTCTTTACAGGCATATTGCAAGCTTCAAAAAATGTACTCGGCCCTTTCTGCAAAGAATAACATATTAACTCAAGACATCAGGCATGTAAGACAGAAGTATTTGCAAGAGAATCCCGCTAGGACATACAATTAACTCTTCAGGAGGTTTTAGAAGCTCCTGCTCACTCTCAGTGGTGTCCCAATCAATCTGATGCTCCTTTGCTATATCCTTCAGAACTTTGAGCTTAGTTTGCCCAGAAGGCTTCTTAACTGACAGCTTCTCGATCAGCTTTAAAAAGAGGATCAAGTTCAGAGTTGAGAAGAATGGAAATAGGCAAATATATATAGTTCAATGATTTGTTCAATTGTAACAAAAAGATTCATCCGTGCTTACAAGGTTATTAACAGCAGCATCTGGGCGCAAGTCAACTGCAGCAGAAACAAAATCTGTGCCGTACTTCTTTTCAAAAATATCACGAATCCGACCAAGTTCAGGGAGCTCTGAGCACCTTGGAGCTGCAAATATCAAACTGCAGATGCCTTCTTTCAAGTCTGCTGGACATTCCCTGAAAAATTAGGATGGCAAAGAGGTACCGCAAAATTAGGAGCTTCTTTTAGTTGTGAGAATAAATAAATTTTGAAGCCAATGGTTGTGCAGGACAAACTTTTGCTTTGCAATGATGGGGAGACGCGTAACAATCAGCTCACAGAAGAGTTCAATGATCTCATTAGCTGCCATGAAGTTCTGTTCTCTAATTACATGTTCAACCTGTAAAATTGCCAAGTATATTATGGATTAACAATTATACGAAATTCCATCCGCATCAAAATTTACATACCTACCATTGCTTCTGAAACACACAAATGATAGCACACGAGTGAAGGAGTCAAAAGAACCTCAGGGCAAACAATGCAATTTGCAGAGGTTACATACCAAATTGTCACACAACTTATTTAAGGGCTACACTTCAAAATTACAACATCATTGTTTATAGAAAATTAAAGAGTAACTAATGAATCTCCTTTATCTCACTGTTATTAATAGAGAGAAACGTCATGTTTAAAGCAGTACTTATAATCTCTTACAATCAAAGCTTACCAACTTTGACTCTGTAAGGCAGTTAATCTCTTACAATAAAAGTTCCCAATTCTGATCGTGTACCCCCTAAACTGACCAAAAGAAACCGAATCAACAAACTTATACGGAATTTCTTATTCCTTGTATGCAGGATCCCCCATTTCTAGGCATCACTGCTCCGGAAATCCGAAAATCCGCATAAAAAAACGGGCCTATACACCGGGAGATCAGAAGCGATGAACGCGCATGCGTACTAGCTTCCTATCCGAGGGATTCTCCGCACATGTCGAGAGGAAGGTACTACTCCGTCTAAACAGAATCAGCAACCCAAATTTCTCCGACGAACAAATTTGCAATGCAGATAGAACAAACGGAAACCGTTGGTGCCGAGTGCGCTCACCCTGATGCGCGCGGTGTCCTCCTGCTTGTCGCGGAGGAGCGCGGCGATGTCGCGGCGCATCTGGCGCACCTGCGCCTCCCGCCGGTTCCGCAGCAGCTTCATCCGCGCCGTCGCCATCCGCGCCTCCGTCTTGCTGCCAAAAGCAAGGCCCCACTTATGAGACCCCGTCGCCGAGGAGAAGAAGAAGAAGAAGGTGGGAGGGAACAGATAGCCAGAACGCGCACGCGCGCGGAGGGGGAGACGGCGTACCACTTGGAGGCGCTGAAGGTGCGGCGGAGCAGCACGGCGGCGACCGCGGCGCCGGCCAGCCGCCGCAGCGCGCGCGCCGGGGACTTGGACTCGCCCGCGGTCATCATCATCGCCGCCATCGCGCTTCGCCCCCTCCCTCTGGGACTCGTCGCCGACGCCGAAGTGGGCGGGGGGTGGTGGGTGCGCGAGGCGGTGCCGGTGGCGTGGGCGCGCGAGGCCTTCGGAGCTCAGGAGGAGACTGGCAAGGGAAGGGATGGTTTTGTTCGCGTACCCGTCGGTGCTGCCCGTTCGGCGCTGGCTCCAGCCCCAACGGTCACCTTTGACTCGGATGCTCGAGCCGAGATGCTCCTCGACGAGGCGAAGGCGATCGACCCGTAGAGGGCGGTGGCTCGGTGGGACCGAGGTGGCAGAGGCACTGGGTGGTGCGCGTGCCGTGTTGCAGGGTGGCTCCTGTGGGCCCCACCTGTCGTCGGAGTGGGGCGCCGCGAGGGATGATGTGGTGGCAGTGGGGCCTCGTCGTGAGTTTCCCGTTGGGGGCAAAAAAAAAGAAGACTTCCGACGGTCGGTATTGGGATGGGGCCCACGAGTCGTGGGACTGAAAAGGTCCAGCCCAACAAGGTTAACGAGGCGTGCGTGGGTGTCTCTGCTGAAAAGACCCATATGGTCATGGGCCTTTCCTCGTCACAAACATTTTTGCCAATATGTATGATTCACCACACGTCTTCTTGGCGAGGTGACTGATTTTCAGGTTCTCTTCCTTTTTTAGACTACGGTTTCATCCATTGATGAATAGCATGATTACAATCAGACGCTAGGGTCTGTTGCACACCCGCCAGGGCTTGATGCCACTCGCCTATCACACACACACGCTAGAAACCTGTTTGGGTAGCACATGACCTACCAAGTTACAAACGTAAGTGAACAGTTTCGTTTCTTTTCTTTTTTTTCTCTCCCTCCTTAATCGTCGGCTTCTTATTTTGTTGGCTTGTTGCGCACCGATTCCATGAGAAAAATGTGGGATATGCTGTAGTATTTTATGTTTGTATAGAACGCGTTTTTCTTTTACCGGAGACTGACATGTAAAATGCACATTTTAATTTTGCCAAGGAAACCCGTCACACCATGAGGCACAGGTTCAGTCCCTCCCCAACGCCCGCCCGGGTCGAGTCAGGCGGAGCTGCTGCGCGCGGGACGGACGGCTCCACGACCAAAGACCTTTTGCGCAGGGGCGGGCGGTCAAGTCAAGTCAAACAGCATGCACGGTCGGGCAGTGAGCCAAAGGCCTTTTTGTACCGGCCGTAAACAGAACTTACGGCACGGCGCCCGGCGGAGGTCGATCACATGACTGACCCCCTCCCTCAGACCCTCACCAAGCCCTAGGCCGTGTTTGGTTTGGAGGCTAAAAAATTAGCACCGCACTGTTCATATGTTTGACCATTAATTAGAGGTATTAAATCAAGTCAGTTTACAAAACTAACTTCACAACCTCTGGGTTAAATCACGAGATGAACCTAATAAGGTCTTTGACCGCATGATTAGAGAGTAGTTACTGTAGCATTAGAGACCATTAATTGGCGTCGTGCCCTCCCTGGAGGCGTCGTAGTTGGAGCCCCGTCCCGATGGAGGTTCGCCCGGTGCTGCAGGTTGTGCTCTTGGTTCGTGTTGCCGTGGTGGTGTAGAGGGTCCATGGGTGCTCGAGGTCTTGAGCCGTCGTGCAAGGCTTGTGGTGACCTTGGTGAAGGCTGGGCGGAGGAGATACTCTCTTTGCGGCCTCAGATATCTGTGTCCTTAGCAGAGGAGAGTGAGGCGGTGGAAGTGGCGAGGCCCCCACGCGGAGTGGCCAGGACCAGTGGTTTTTCTTGGTGCTGAGATGGAGTATTCTGCTGTTGTTTCTCTGGATCTGAGGGCTCGACGGTCGGGTGTGCGACTCGGGGGTGACCGTCCCGTGGTGGAGGAGCTCGGGGGGCCGTTTGGACTTGCAGCGGGCTGCGGTTTCGCCGTGGCACATCGTTGGTGACGACGGCGCAGGCGTCGACGGCTTGTTCTGTTCTCCTCTCCCATGTGGTCGGTGTGGTGGTGTGTTGTGTCGTGTGCGTTGTTCTTGTTCGGGGGTTGTGTTTGTGTGGTGGTGTCCACTTCGACGTGTTATGTACTAATTGTTACTCCTTCTTAAATGACATAGCAGTGCTCCTGCTTTTACTTAAAAAAAAGTCTCGATGAGTTGTGTGTGCTGTTGCGTCGATCCAGAAGAAGACCGGAAAGCGTGGAATGGGGGCAGCCTTCCCCTGACCCTTTTACTGGTCTAGTAGACCGGCAATCTGCAATCAATCAAACGACACCCAAGCTACGAAGGAAGCGCACTGATAGTATTCTTACATGAAATTAAAAAGCGCAAATATTGTTGTTGCCTCCCATTTCGTAAGCACGCTGCAGGTTTGCAGGGGGCTGAAGAACATAACCCTTTCTGCCAGGTTCTGCTTTTTCAGAAATGCATTTGCGTGGTGCCCAAAAATGAAACAAGGGGCAAGGTTTTCAGGAGGTCGCTCGCAGAAGCAGCTCCAGCTCCAGCAGGGCTGCAGGGGTTCCTTCCTTGACATCATTGAGGATCTATCTAGCTCTCGCGCCGCATGTGTGTCGCCGTTCGTTCGCAGAGGATCTCATCAAAATCCTTGAATCCAACTTGGGTACGGCGGCACAGCCGGGGTACAGTACAGGCAGACAACATGAAACTTTGTGCGCGCGCGGTGGCGGGTGGCTTGGCCCATGGCGTCGTGCAGCAAATAATTCCCCGGGCCATGCGATGCCTGCTGCCGTGCTATAGAAAGATGCGCTCCGATCCAGATTCTGCTGCTGATGATCGGAGGACGACGACGACACTAGTGAGGTGACCTGGAAAACTCACGTCGCCGTCTTTTCTCGCAGGGCCGGCCGCCCCCGGCTGCTTCCTCTTTTTGCTGCCAATGTAGTAGTTGCATCTTGCTTTCAGGATCCATCCATATCCATGCCTGGTGAATTGGTGTCTTGGTGATGCTTTTTCCGGGCGTGCCAATGCCAGATGTGAGCTGAACAAGAAGCTGCCTGCGCGTAGCAGCAGGATCAAGCATGGGATGCCGTCGACAGACACTCGACATGCAGCTAGAAGGAGGGTGTCCTTCTTGGAGTTTGAAAGGGAATATAAACCGCGAGTGTGCATAGTGATGTCCCAATCATGCCATGTGCATCTGGCCCCTTTTTGAGCTGGAATCATGCATGGCGTGCCGCCGCGGGCACTTGGCACGGCCTTGTTCGCTACTGCCCAGCCGCGCGCGTGCCCATCGTCACTACGTACTCTCGTCTCGCCTCGCCGGCTCGGACCGTGCGCACGCGCGCGCGGTGCATGTGTGTTCAGCTTGGCCACGCTTTCTTCGCCAGGAGTTGATGCTCGACTAGCGACGACGATGCCGATACCCACGCACGCAGCGGGAGGAATCTCCAGGCCGGCCGGACGTACTACGCCGGACGGCCGGAGGGACGGCGCGGCGGCCGGGGACTGACTGACGCAATGCCGCCTGATTTGACCGGACGGCGAGGTCTCTGGGCTCTGCCTCTGCGTCAGCGAATCGCACGGTGGCGCTGCTGCGGCATCGGCCGGCTCATGCAGTGGACGCTGACGAGACCGACGCCGGCCGGTCAGGCAGGCACTCGAGCATGGAAAGCGCCTTCAGCCGCAGGGGCAGTGCGGCTGGTGCGTTGTGACTTTTTGGGTTTGGACCCGACCCCTTTGTCCCGTGCCGCCGCCGTGAGATGAGAGACCGACCGCGTGCTGCGCTCACTGGCGCCATCACGGCGGCGTGCGCGGCGGCAGAGAGTGGGTACGGTCGTCTCGTCTGGGGGTGGCCACGGGCGCACGGCGGGCGGCCTGGCAATCGTGTCCGCCGCCCACCACGTGACGGCCGGCGGCGAGGGGCAGGCTGACGTTGGCGTATATTGGCGTCGCAGGCGTGAGTGCCCCCCATGCTCGCAAGGCTGCAGGATGCTCTCTCGCCGCCGCAGCGCAGGGGGTGCATTGCATGCATGCAGATTCGTCCGGCGTTCGGGCGGGGGTTTTTTTCCAGAAAAGCGGAAGGTGAAGGTGGCTCTCCCGTCCGTCCATGCACGCGCCGCCATTCCATTCTCAAGGGCACATTTACGTGCACGAGCCGTAGCGTCAATGTCATCCCCGGTGTTTGCCGTTTGGTGCGTACGTGTGCTGCCTACGATGAGAGTATTTTGGTTGGTAGTGTTTTTTTAGAGCATTTTTTGGTATTTTGGTACTAGTAGTACACGCCAAAATGCATCGAGGTTGTGTTTGGAAGAGTAAAGGACAAAATTTCCTCTAGGACCACACACAGCAAAGAGGTCCCCAGCTGGTCTTCAATCATTTGCACGGACGCGCCCTGGCCCCTGGAGCTGGAGGTGAATGCATTCAAACATTTCAATCCCACTGGCATGCCGTGCGCATGCCCCCCCGGACCGGATGCACACTGCACTGCACGGCCAAGAACACACACATGCTTGTGACTGTATGGACCGGGTGGGTATCTATCCTTCTAGCAACTAGCTCTACAGCGGTGTTTCTCAATGGGGCGCGTGGAAGGTGGTTCAAGCACTTTACTGGGCTACGGCAGGGCGACCCGTTGTCGCCCATGCTGTTCATTCTGGCGATGGAGCCCCTACAACGACTGCTGGAGATTGCCTCTTCGACGGGGCTGCTCTCCCCCATACTTAGCAGGACAGCAAAACTGAGAGCTAGCATGTTTGCTGACGATGCAGCGATCTTCGTAAATCCGACAAAGGAAGACTTCCTTGTGGTGGCTGAAATTCTAGAGCTGTTTGGCAATGTTTCAGGGCTGGTCACTAATAGGGAGAAATGTGCAGCTTATCCCATCAATTGTGATGGAATTGATCTGCTGGAGGTTTTGGAAGGTTTCTCCTGCCCGGTTCTTTCCTTCCCTTGCAAGTATCTAGGTTTGCCTCTGCACCTAAGGCAGCCCAGAAGAGTGGACATCCAACCGCTTATTGATAAAGTGGCCAATCGACTGCCTTCGTGGAAAGGAAGATTTCTTAACAAGGCTGGACGTCTTAAGCTGGTCAATTCTGTCCTTTCCACCATTCCGACCTATTTCTTGACTGTGTTCTCTCCTAAAAAATGGACTCTCAAGAACATCAATAAAATCAGAAGGAATTTCTTATGGAAGGGGGCAGAGGAGGCAAATGGAGGTCACTGTTTGGTAAATTGGAAAAAAGTGCAAAGGCCTAAAAAGCTCGGTGGGTTGGGTGTCTTAGACTTGGATTTGTTCAGCAGGGCACTGAGATTGCGTTGGCTTTGGTACCAATGGACCGACCCAGACCGCCCTTGGGTGGGTTCTGAGGTTCCCTGCAATGATACTGACAAGCATCTGTTTAGGGTCTCCACCGTTGTGATTCTTGGCAATGGGCAAAAAGCAAAGTTTTGGGATTCTCCTTGGTTAGACGGCTGTGCTCCAAGGGATATTGCGCCAAGGCTGTTCAAGCTAGCCTGGAGAAAGGACCAAACTGTGGCGTTAGATCTACAGAATGACAATTGGACAAGGGGGCTGTGGAAAATGTCAACTGCTGATGAGATGGTAGAACTTATAAACCTGTGGTCACTGTTACAAGATGTGCAGCTAACCCAGGCTGAGGATCAACTGATTTGGAGATGGACTGCTAATGGTGTCTACATGGCAAAATCTGCCTACTCAGTTCAGTTCAAAGGGACTTATAGCACTATCAATTGCAAGGCAATCTGGAGAGCTAAAGCAGAGGGCAAGCACCGGTTCTTCACCTGGCTTCTGCTCCAAAGTAAACTTCTGACGGCTGACAAACTTCTCTTGAGGAATTGGCCTTGCAGCCCTACTTGTCCCCTGTGCGACCAGCAGCCAGAGACTGCTGAACATCTCTGTCTTCATTGTGTTTTTTCTCAAGAAGTTTGGGTGCAGATGAATGTCTGGACTGGTGGGCTGGTTCCTGTGCCGCAAGCAGGCCTCACGCTTGAGTCCTGGTGGAACTCGACCCTGAGTTCAGTGCCTCAACAAAACAGAAGCCGGCTGGCTTCCCTGCTGATGTATGCAGCTTGGATTTTATGGAAGGAACGCAATAGGCGTGTGTTTGACCATTCTTCAGCTTCTCCTGCCCGTGTTTTGGCCTTGATCAAGGAGGAAATTAACCTGAGAAGCCTAGCTTGTGGGGAGGAGGTGCTCCCGCCAGAAGGGTTTTAGTTTCGTCTATGTTATTTGTCGTTCCTGAGATCGAGTTTTCGTTTGTTTATGTAATATCGAACGTTTGTAAAACTGTTATTCTCCTCCTTCTTATATGACATGGCAGTACTCCTGCCAATCACTTCGAAAAAAAAAACTGTATGGGCCGGGGTGGTAGATCACTGTATTCATGGCCAATTTATTTGTGGCCGTGTTAATTAGTGCAGAATCTCGCTGTGCGTGGACAGATCGATCGATCTCTGCTTTTTGTACATGTGCAGGGGAGCGTGCGACGACACGTAGGGCGCGGGCGGGCGATTTCAAAGGTCCCGGGCTCCTGGCTTCAGTCCTAGTCCCGTCCGTTGCCCTTTCGCTTTTCCCTTTCCGAGAAGCGGGTGGATTCGGCGATCGGCGACGGGCATCTTCTGCGAGAATCATTCTGGGTGGTTTAGGGGGAAAAATTGTTCAGCTGAGCTGCAAAGATGGCATGGCGCCGAGATGGTTTCAGTCTTTCAGATCAACGCCTGCACCGGCTTCCAGACAGACACGACCTTTTGGTTGTGTGTGAGAGGGGGGCAGGGCGGTTCTGGATGGAAGCTTTTGCACTTTGCAGGCAGGAAAAAAAGAGAGAGAGGAGAATGCCAAGAAAGACGAGACCGGTGCAGATCTAGCTACAGTAGGTGCCACTGCTGCTAGCTGCTGCCTTTTTCTTTTCTTTCTCTCTCAGATTTTTTGGTTCTTCTGCTGTCCGAAAATTCCAATGCTTGAACGAGTCTCTGTGAATGAAATTTCAAAAAAGAAGTGGGGAAAATGATTCTTCTTCGTGATGACCGGGCTCTGTCAAGCACGGCTAATAACCTGAACGTGGATTGGCGACGGGGTGAAAATGCGAGCGCTGTACTTTTTAGCAGGGTCTGTCTGGCCCTGAATTAACCGAGTAAGAAATTCTCTTTAACAAAACATTTGATGTCAGGATCCACCGCATGACGCTCTGATGTTTGACTAGCACGTAATTACTACTATAATACACTCTTCCTGACTGGTCAGGACACTTGGAAATTAAAAACTTCCTGACATAAACTCAATCGAATCCTTGCTCTGATTGACCTGGACAGGCAAATATATATATAATAGCACAACATAGATCAGGCAGGTCTTATTATTCAGAAAGCACGGCTGCTTCAACCACCACACACTACTAGTCCACGGGTACTCCGGACCGTTGGATCCGTATTCGGGCCGCTAGGATGCCACGAGACGTCTACTCCAAATATATGGAAATTTAATATAACCATATGTATGACCTACTCGTAATTAGATGTAGACGTGGGTGTCTAACTGACGAAATTAGTGTTGCAAATAATAGTATAGATATCAGGAGTCAGAGGGCATTTGTTACATTCTATTCTAGTATGAAGAAATAACTTACAGCTGTCAGCTCATGTACTCGTTGAGATGGCTCTGTCAGAAGTTCAAAATTTTAATCTCTAATCACGTGCACAACTGTACCGTGATCAAATATGGAGCAGAGTAACAACACACAGGAAAGAGGGGTTTGAACAGTATCATAACATGATGGTGAATCTGCCGCAACGGGTAACGCTGATCGTCTCATCATTCTGTGCTATTTTAAAAATTTGCTCTCTGACAACGAAAACTTGGGTTGGGATTCTTTGCAATTTAAAAGAACAGATGAGGAAGCGGAGTCTACCTATAACACTTCTTAAAACGAAAAGTGGAAAAAGAATCAGAACATAATCTGTACAAGGTGGGGAAAATTAAATACTTCATTCGTTCTAAGTTGTAAATTATTTTAGCCTTTTAACTTTATAAATATTATTATGCATCTAGATATGTATAAGTTCATAATAATATCAATGAATCTAGAAAAGTCAAAACGACCTACAATTTAGAACGGATAGAGTATTTATCATCTGTTTGATCATTCGTGCCTTTGGGAGCTTGGGCCTTATTATTTATTTATCGTCCGTGTCAAGAGTTTGTACATCTTATTGTCGTCTCACACAAATACAGCACGCGCATGACATATTCATTTAAAAAACAAAGTGAAGATGATTTAAAAAATTGAGATGAAAATGATGCATGTTGGTGAGAAATAAGCATAAAAATGATTCATGTCCCTTTCTTTTTTTTAGGAAAGGCACAAAAATAAGCTTTGCTGGTGAGAAATTTCTATGACAGTGCCTGCCCGTTCCAAGGTCTACAAAAGGTCTTCCTGCGTCTGTTTTGACCAAAAGAAAATTCGGAGATGGAGAATATTTGTTAGAAGTTAGAACCGCTCGAATCTTCTTCTTTTTTTTTCCAAAGTAGGAATCCATGAAAGGGACCTTGCGTTAGGATCTTGTTCTTCCGGCACTTTAACAAGAATTTGTCTCGCCAACTCCACTCGATCGTATGCATGGATCTGGCCTACAAAGAGACTTTCGTGGCAACAACTAGCTAGGGACATGAAATTGATTGGACAACTAATCAGGGCCGTCCCTGGGGGAGGGCAAGCTGGGCGCTGCTCATGGGCCCCCAGCCCCATGAGGCTGGGGCCCATGAGAGTAAAGATGTTTCCTGCGCCAGTATACCGTCCACCGACCGTACGGTCGCCAGGTAGGGACGTATCACATTCGCCAATCGTCAGGCACGCACGACGAACACGGACGAGATCGAGAAAGACGAGAAGTGTCGAGGCGGCGAGGCCTTGAGGGCGACGAGCAGGCCGACGGCGTCACGACAAGCAGCGAACCGCGGAGCCGGCGACTAGGGTATCCTCGACGACTCGACGCCCGATTTGTCTCCCGTCTGGCCGTCTCCCAGTCTCCCTATCTGTTCGGATTGTGCCGCCGTTCAAGCAGAAGGCCATCAAAGCATCAAGTTTGCTTATAGGGATTTGGGAATTGGGAGTCGAGGTCAGGACTCAGGAGGTGATTGTTAGTTTAATTGTTTCTCGATCGCAGACGACGAGGACGACCTTCTCTAATTCTCCACGGCAAAGGTATGATCCGTATGGATTCGATTGCTGACTTTAGTACTAGTGTACAGATCGATCGTACTTTTATTTGAGGTAAGCATCATAGTTATTTTGCCATTTTTATCTTCTTTGATGTACTGTTACTTTTACAAGAAAAATTAAACATATGTTACAAATTATCTCTTATCAATAGTATTATATAATGTAATCGTTATATTAAAATATTAGATTGTTAGACTCTTAGTGTCTTACTCGCCTAAGGGCTCATGAAACTTGTGGGACGGCCCTGCAACTAATATATAGTTAACATGTGATTAAATTTCACAATCCATGATGCATTTATTACGAAGAGGTTCATACGAACAACACGCATGTAGGAGCAAGAAGACCCTTCATTTTTAACTGATATAATTGTCTGTATTTTCTTTAAAAAATTTAGAAAGCATGATAAGATTGTTCTTAATTAATTTATAAAAAATCCAAACATGCCAATACACCTATTGATACGACTTATTATCTACGACGTTGATCGCGCCGGTAAGGGTTGTGTTGCTTGATACCCGGAAAAAAACGTGCTGCCTTAGTTACTGTTGGGGTCCTTGGTTTCACATCTCACGTTCTCATGAATCTTTTATGTCAGTCTCAATAGAGTTTCATGAAGAGTTTCATACATTAAAATTTATTGATGTGACAATGAAAAAGGATAATGAAATTTCATCTCATGAAACTCTACTGACACTTAAATAGTTTCAACCTAGGTAACTGAGCAATGATACTTTACACAGAGACTAAATATTATGAACTGCATTAGACACGGCCTATGTTACCGGGACTCGCGGACCCTACAGTTCACTAACTAGTCCATTTATTTTGTTTTGCTCTCTGTGTGGGAAGGAATGCCAGCTTTTAACAACCAATAATTTACGGGGCCCGAAATGATTCGTGGTCACGTGACGCGCGCGGGAATGTAAAAGAATGTCCTTGGGAGGAGGAGCCCCCTGGTGTGCCGTCGGAATGATTCCGTCCATATGATCCTTGCAACATGTACTACACCCCTTTCCTTGACCACGCACGAGAGGGCACGAGCCCGGAGATCTTGTCACGCCCCCACAGTCCGCTGATGACTGATGACCAAACAAGCGGAGACGCCTTTCTTCCCTCCCCTCCCCCTTCCTCTCTCGTCTCTTCTTCGACCCTGTTTAGTTTTACGTACTAAAATTCTCACCTAGTAGAAGACTATGTCGATTCATTTCCGATTTCTTCACTCTACGTGTGTTCACTCAAACGATAAAATTTCACCGTTTTCACGGAAACTAGTAAATTGCAAAGCAACAGCGAGTGAACGAGCAAAGCAGCGCGTGTGCACTGCAGCCAAAATTGGATTTGCGAAACCAGGATTGACCTGCTGTGTACTGAAAGCGCTTTTTTTTTCTGTATGATTGTACGTATTAGCAGCACGTGGCACCGTGTCGAAAGCGGCGCGGGAGCGGGATACGCTCCTCTGACAGTACAAGGCCCACCATCAGGTGGAGAGCACAGTGTGTTGCACTGTGTTCGCCGACCCCGACCGACGACAGGTGAATTCCTCCGAGTTGTAAATGCGTTCGTGCAGCAGCATGCTGCGTGCTGGGTGCATGTGCATGCAGCCCGGCCGTCTGTGCTCCTGCTGAGCGCCTCGTGACCGCAGGATGCGATGCGATTGCGCCGCATGCATGCCGGCAGCAGCCAGCAGGTGCGCAAAAGCATTTTCTGTAGTACGTCGTGCGCACAGCAGCGCGGGTCGCAGACGCAGAGGCTTTCCCTCGCACGGACCCAACTCCACTGTTCCGTTCCGCCCCGCACGTACGGCCGGCCGGCGGCGTGTACGTACGTGTATGTGAACTGCTGTGCACGCGCACGTAGTACGTGTACTAGCTGGCAGCAGAACTGCTGCCACGTGACGTAATACTGTTCCTTCAATTCGCCAACACCACCGGGAGCAGGCTGCCCCGGCCGGGCGGCATGGGCGCCCTGGATGGCCAGGGGGTTTTCGCGCAGATGCTGATGCATGGCCGGCTCCGGCCGAGAGCGCAGCGCCTCGGGACCAAGCACATCCACCGCGTTCAGCAGCAGCAGCAGCAGCCGCGCGCCGCGACAACGACAACGCTAGGCCGAGGCCGCGCGCAAGCAACCTGGCATCGGGCAACGCAAGCACTACACATCGTCACTAGTACACGCAGTCGGGTCGCCGGCAGCAGAGACCGCGCTCACGGCGGGCCGGGACGACATGGGAGAGGACCTGAGCGGCAAAGTGCGTGACGTTCACGGGGAGGAGCGCGGCGAGGGCACACACTGACTGACTGCTGCCTGCACCTGCAGAAGCGACGAGCGAGCCGAGCCAACGAGCCACGGCGATCGAGCAAAGCGAAACCGGTTCGGCCCTGCCCTGCCCGGCCGGCCATGCATGCCACTCCCTCGTACTCGTACTATTCACTCCGCCTCGTGGGCGGCAGGGCCCTCGTCGTCGCCGGGGCAGTTGGTGCGCCTCATTAACCTCAAAACGGCTCTTTCGCCACCGGGTTCAGAAGTTGAGTCCAGAGCGCGTGTGGCCGGCCGGGTTTGCTGCAATGCTGCATGCCGCTGCAAGTTTTTACCACTGCACAGGCCACACAGGCTAGCCGCTGGCCCGTTGTTGGCCGTTCGTTTGGCTGGCTGCCTGATCGGCATCGGCTGGCCGGCGCCAGTGTGATTCGCTCTCGGCCGGCCGAGCTGGGAGTCTGGGACTGGGAGGACGACGCCATGATTGCAGCACTGACTGCGGCCTACTTATGGGTTCCTGCAGCCTGCAGCTGCAGCGGCAGCGGCGCGTCTCGTCTCCTTCCACCTGGACGAGCGGTCGTTGCTTGGAGCTTGTTTTTGACCTTTGACTGACCGACGGCCAGGGGTAAAAGAAACAAGACCGGCGACAGCGGGGCACTCTGTTGGGTTAGCTTCTGATGATCGGTAACTGATACTGATTTATTTTGGAAAAAATAATATTATTATTAGTGTGTTGATAATCGGTGGTTAATATTGATTTGTTTTGAGAGAAAAATACTGACTCTGCCTGAGAGCTCCATCGATCGGCGTTTCACTCTCACCGCGCCCGTGAAAGAGGCGATCTTTTCTTGCATGGAGGTGGAGCATCGCATCGGCTCATCTCGAGTGCGGGTAACGGGCGTGCATGCCGCCGAGAGATTGTTGGCGCGGCGCGCGATCCTGATCTCCCTCGTCATGTCCCGACTCCCGCCGAGCCCGAGCCAGGCAGGCCTCACCAGCATCGCGCGCGCTAGCTGCCGCGCCTGCGAGCCAAAGCGATCGATGGATGGGCGATGGCGATTCATGCACATCTCACACATCTGTGATTGATCGATCGATCCGCGGGGGGTACGGCGGCGCGCTGCGTGCGTCGAGGAGAGAAGGAAATTGCGAGACGCAGAGTCTCCCGTGCGTCGAGGAGAGAAGGAAATTTCGTAGGACCTCGGACCAAAACTGCCGGATCCAAATAAAACCGAGCAGTGGCACACCGGCACCGGCAGCACCCGGATTCATAAATCTTGACACCAAACACCCTTCTCGCCGATCACACCAAACCACGCCCCTATTCACACCATCCTCAACCTCAACCGCCCCAGAACAAAAACCTCCACGTCACTAACCGCACGCCATTACAAAACAGCATTGTACGTGACAAAAAAAAATCGGTAGCAGAGAACAAGAAGATGCGTGACTCAGAAAAAAAAGACAGAGAAGAAGAAAAAAAGACGAGACGAAGAAAAAGGGGAAGGGAAACGGAAAATTCCAGGTGGGCGGGCGGCGTTTGCGCCGCTGCGCATCCCCCACCAAAGCGAGCACAGGGTAAAATCCAGCCTTCCACGCCGGCGACAGGCGTCAACGTACGGATGTCTCCCGTGCCCTGCCCCACCACCCCCGCCCCCGGCACGCCCTCCCCTCGCGACGCCCGTCAAATTATTCCGAGCTCTTCTCTCTCTTTTTTTTTTCCGGTAAAACCACCGCACCGAAAGAGCAGCGGCCGCGGACGCGCCTCGATGCCTCGTGCTCCATAACCAACAGCCGCAGGCCATCCATGCCCCGCAGTCTAGTAGGAGTAGAACGCTAGGCACAGACCACCCCCCTCCCTCCCACACTCGCTCGCCCGTTGCTTGCTGCCACCGCCACTTTTCCCCGCTCGGAGTGCGGCCGCGGCCCGTTCCCGCCGGAGGAGGGGAGGAGGAGCATGCGGGTGGGTTTCCACCGCGGGCCGGAAGGAAAGGAGGAGGAGGACAACCTGCTGCTGCTGCTGCGCCTGCGCCGCGCGCATCGCGACGAGCCGCCCCGCGCTGGCACCCACGCCAAAAGGCGAAGATTCTCGCGCGCCCCCGTCCCCTCCACCACCTCCCGCTGTAGCCGGTAGGAGGAGGTAGCCGCCCCAGATCTGCTCGCCCCCCGGCGCCTCCTCCCCACCCCACCTAGATTCGCTCCCCTTCGTCCTCCTCCACGCGCCGTCATGCTGCGGCTTCTGCTGCTGCGGCGGCGGCGGCTGTGATTGAGTGACTGGACTGGACTGGGCGAGCTAGGGGGGAACTTCTGCTCGGTCTGTTCTCCGCGCCCCCACCGGGGACGGCGGGGAGATGGGGTGCGGCCAGTCCAAGATGGAGGAGGAGGCCGCGGTGCAGCACTGCCGCGAGCGCTCCGAGCTGCTCGCGCAGGCCATCCGCCACCGCTACACGCTCGCCGACGCGCACCACGCCTACGCCGAGTCGCTGCGCGCCGTCGGCGCCGTGCTGCACGACTTCCTCCGGGGCGTCCAGTCGCTGCCGCCGCCGCCGCCCGAGCCCGAGCTCCGCCTCCCGCAGCAGCGGAAGGGGGACGGGCTCCCCGCCGCATCGCCGCCGCCCGGAGCGCCCGCAATCGCGTCCTCGTCGTCCGCCGCCGGGCCGCCCGTCGCCAAGCAGGTCCGCATCGCCCCCGACGAAGGCCACATCCACTTCCACTCCGACGACGACTCCGATTCCGAGGGCGGCGGCCACATCAAGTTCTCCGACGAGGAGCCCGACCCGGCTCAGCGCCGCCCGGAGGTCGTCCGGTCCGCGGGGGCGCCGGGTCCGCCGCCGCCGCAGACGGGACCACCTTATGGCGGCCCCGGATATGCGCCGCCGCCGTATGGTCCTGGATACGGGTACGGCTATGGCTCTGGGCCCGGTCCCGGGCCTGAATATGGCGGCACGGCCATGAACGGCGGCGGCTATGAACCAGGGGGCTATGGCGGCATGGGCAGTGGCGGCTATGGACAGAGCTACGGTGGCATGGGTGGAGGCGGTGGCGGCAGCGATGGCTATGACCCTGGCTACGGTGGCATGGGCAGTGGAGGTGGCGGCGGCGGCTATGACCCAGGCTACGGTGGCATGGGAAGCTATGGCCAGAGCTTCTTCAACATAAGCTACGCTCGCAGCCAGCCACCTGCACCGTCCGTCGCGCGCGAGCAACGTCTGGAGGCCACTAATGCCAGGGTCCACTACTATTCCGGTGATGGTGACCCACAGCCACCCCCACGCGGCTATGGTGGCGGGTACCCCTACCCACCACAGAGCTCGAGCTCTAATAATCAGTATGCCTACGGTGGTTACTATGGCGGCGGCGGTGGAGCACCGCCGGCAGACATTCCCTCTTCCTCCCGGGAGCCAGCTGCCCCGCCCCCACCGCCATCTCCTCCGACGGTGTCTACCTGGGACTTCCTCAACCCGTTTGAGACTTATGAGAGCTACTATGAGCAGCCAACTGCTGCAGCAGCTCCATATACTCCCAGCAGGAGTTCGAAGGATGTGCGCGAGGAGGAGGGGATACCAGACTTGGAGGATGAAGACATGGAGGTAGTCAAGGAAGCATATGGTGATGAGAAGCATCCAGTGAAGGGTTATGTGGGGAATGGGAAGGCGGCAAAGGAAGAGGGTAGAAGCAGCACAGGAGATGAGCTACCTCGCAAGTCCAAGTCATCTGAGGCCAGCAGTAGTGGAAGCAGCTTGGAGCATGATGTGCATGTAGTGGAGAAGAGTGTTGTCGGAGAACAAGCTCAACGCTCGGAGCCACGGCAGCATGTAGCAGGTCTGCCATCAACAGGACCTGAGAAAATATATGTTGATGACGCTGAGGTGGTGGTGGAGATCAGGACTCAATTTGAGCGTGCCTCAGAATCTGCTGGTGAGGTATCCAAAATGCTTGAGGTTGGGAAGATGCCTTATTATCAGAAGAGTTCAGGTTTCAAAGGTTTGTAAAGCTCGTCCCAGATCTGCAATCAGAATTTTCAGTCTTATTGTGCACTTACTAGTATGAACTATTATTTGACACAATCTCTTGTACAGTCTCCACAATGATGATTTGCGGGATACCGACTATGGAGGAGGAGTTCCTGCGTTTCGAAGAGGACAAGGCGATGGGATGTGGCAACCTTTCCTCAACGCTACAGAAGTTGTACATGTGGGAGAAGAAGCTTCTAGAGGAAGTCAAGGTATAGAATGTGCTTTACATCTTTGAATTTGTTGGGAATTGTGATTTGTGAGATTGCTTTTGTGCATGTGGTCTTACCTGATCTCATTTTAATTAAGAGTGCCGAGTCCCAATCTAGTATGCAAATTCTGAGTTTTCAGACCCTTTTCTTGAGAAATGGCTCTTGATTAGTTTTGACCTTTTACAACCTCAACTGCAGACCATGTGGTAATGTGGATACTTTAGGTTTTGAATAGGCCTACACAGGCACCTATTGGGAGTTACTCAATACATTAATGGGTTATTTGTTACTCAATACCTATTTGAAAATGATTATGCATTTCCTCTTTCTCCTTTACGAGAAATGGTCTGTGCATTAAATGATTATGTCTGTCGTTTCCTTCCCTTTTTTGGCTAGCCTTTATGCTTCCTATGTTCAGCTTCTAGTTCTCAAGATTTCAGCCTGACAGGAAAAACAACTCTTTTTACTTTGCCGTACTAATGGGGGTCCACGTTTTTCGACAGTTTTATTGTTTTGTTTCCCTTAAATACTCCCTCCCTTTTATATATGACATTGTTTTGAACTAATCAACATCATATATAAAAGGAAGGAGGGAGTATCGGTGAAGGCCTAGTAAAAGACAGTTCTTCAGTTTCATAGTCTGAGCTGTTGTAACTTCTTTTGTGCTTTACAGACAGAAGAGAGGATGCGGGTACTGTATGACAGAAAACGTGAGGAGCTAAAGATGTTGGATGAGAAAGGCGCAGAAGCTGATAAGCTTGAGGCCACCGAAATTTACATCAGGAAGCTATCAACAAAGATAAGCATAGCTATTCAGGTTGTGAATACTATTTCACAAAAGATCAGTAAGCTGAGGGATGAAGAGTTATGGCCTCAAACATGTGAGCTAATTCAAGGGTACGCAGTTCTTTTCTGAAAGCAGCTCTTACCTTCTTTTATTAGCTCGTAAAGTAGTAATATTGTTGCAATACACTCTCTATCCTTGCTCTGTTTATTGGCATGCCAATCTGTTTAACTAGCGTTGGTTTGGTTCATTCTCTCTGCAATTCCTAGTATGGAAAATCAGTTACCCAAAGTTTCTCAATGACTGAAGTAATAATGGGGCTCGTGGAATTATTTGTTGAGATCTTGTGCTTAAAATATGGATACCCTGTAGTGGTACTGAAAGAGTAATAGTAGATATACATTATGAATAAAGTTGGGTGCATTTTCTAGAAGCAATTATCACTAAGAGATATAAAATGTGTTTGTAGAAATTAAGAAATTGATATTTTTATGGTGTGTGTGGTTCTGAAACCCTTACCGATGCAAGCCCAGAAAAAAAAACTAGAATGTACGAGTTGGCTGTGCATGGTCGTTAAATAAAAACATCCTATTTATTTTTTTGTTTATTTTTGTTGAAATCATCATGTTTTTTGAATCAGTACTGTTCTTTGGGCAGCAGTTTGGAAATGCATTCTTGGGTTCAAAATTATATGTACAGTGTGTTGTTGTGTAGTGAGGTTGTCACCTGTGCACCCCGTTTTTGTCCTGATTAATCATTTCATTCATTTGACTGTTGGTTTTTATATTTGCAATATAATGTATCAAGTAGCTTAAAAAGTTTATGTTTCAGGTTGATGCGGATGTGGAGCGTTATGTTAGAATGTCACCAGATACAGTTACATGCTATTTCCCAAGCTAAAAACATAGACTCCATGATAGACACTGCCAAGTTTGGTGATGCTCATATGGATTTGATTAAGCAGTTAGAGCTTCAGCTACTGGATTGGATTGCTTGTTTTGCCGCCTGGGTTAACGCTCAAAAGAACTACGTTAATACTTTGAATGACTGGCTAAGGAAAGGAGTTGACTATGTCCCTGAGGAAACTGAGGATGGGGCACCTCCCTTTTCTCCTGGACGATTAGGAGCACCACCGATTTTTGTCATATGCAACAATTGGGCTGCCAGTGTGGCAAGGATATCTGAGAGGGAAGTAGTTGAGGCAATGCAGGCCTTTGCATCCAAGGTTCTGAACCTCTGGGAGAGGCACAGATCAGAGCAACGGCAGGGTATGATGGCTAATAAAAGTATGGACAGGGACCTTAGGGTGATGGAGCGGGATGAACAGTCAATGCGCAAGGCTCTGGAAGCACAAAATAAGAAGCTTGTTCTGATTTCAAATCAGAGCGGTGTATCCTTGTCTGCGCAGGTGTTACACGAGGGAGGCCCTGGTGCTGAAATTGGTAGTTTGCAAACAAGTCTGAGGAATATTTTTGAAGCGATGGAGAACTTCACTGCTGCATCTGTAAACACCTATAAGGATCTCCATCTCCGTGCTGAAGAAGAGAAAGCTCGAGTTGCTCAAGAGAGCGGCAGAGTTTCCTAGTTCATTATTGCTGATTTTGGTGGTACATGAGGATATGAGCATTTTTCAGTGCAGAGGAACTGACGCGCAAGGGGTTCCTGTGACTGTGAGCACTGTCGCGCATAGCAGTGGTGCGATGCTAGCGGCATCTGATGCACCTGATCAGTGGATCTACTTGTCCGAAATCTTGGGTTTTGGGGCTGGTGGATATGCCTTGATATGCAACAATTTGCAGCGTGGGGATTTTCAATCGAATGCCGTGGCATATTCTTCGCATTGGATGATCAGCCATACTCATGCTCAGCTTGTTATCGTGAAAAATTATCAGGAAACATATTCAAGATACCTGAAGGGACATGAGAAGAGGCACTTGTGCATCCGAGTGGATCAACAATGTTTCCAGTCCACTGGAAAAAAGAAGACCTCGTTAAATCACTGGATGACTCAGAGCTGCATGAACTTGGAGTCGGATCAAATTATAGGAGCAATGAGATGATGACATGAATCCATGATTCATGAAACTCCCCCATCGATGTGAAACGTACATAGACAGCAACAGCCAGGTTACCAGTCTCAGCAGAGGTGCTCTGAAAGGTCGGCGCGCTGGCATGACAATGTACAGACAGAGGCGATGGGGGAATGAACCAGCTGCCGAGACAATGTTGCTTTCAGCTTCCCCCGCGGCATCACGGGAAGTACTCTCGTAGGGTTTACCACCAGAGGTTGATCGATGAGCTTGGAGGATTTTAGATCAGATGTCCTGACCCGTTCTGCTGATGCGCTAACCCACCTTCCTCCAGCCGTCATCGAATTTTTGGTTCTGTTTATTTTATTATACATATTAATTCATTCGTAGCACCCCGTGTACAGCTGCTGGCTATCTCAAATCTGTTGTGCAATATTTATTCATTTTTTTTTCTACAACCCGGCTGTGGGCCTGCGAATTGCTGAAGCCCTGAAGGTGCCTGTGACGATGATTGCCTGATGTACAGGTGTATGTGACGGGTGCGGCATTTCAATCTGAGTTGGGCAGCTTAATTAGAGTGGAGATTGACGACTTGGTTTCGTGTCGCATCTCGGTGTCGGATGCATCTACGCCCGCCCGTCGTCCACCGGCCACGTCTCGATCGTCGTCGACCGAGGCAGGGCGACGCACCCACCTCCGCCGCGCTCCAGCCCACAGAGTGAGTCGTCGTCGTCGTGCGCCCCGCCGCGCTCGCCCGCCCACCCAGCCCAACTGCGAGGGACCTGGGCCAGGAGGGCCATCTGCTGCAGTTAGCGGAGGAAGACGAGAGGAGGAGGAAGAGAGGAGAGAGAGAGAGAGACCCAATGCCACTTGTTCTGCTGTAGGCTGAAGTCGTCTAGTAGTGGGCTACTCGCTCGGTGGACAGTGTGGACACAGCAGGCTAGTAGTGGGCTGAAGTCGTCTAGTAATGGACACAGTAGCAATTCTTTTTAAAAAATAGCAACGGACGTCGAGCGTCGTGAATGCGTGCGGGTGTTTGGATTGTGGTGGCTAAGTCTGACTAATTATAGTCAAGAGACTAAATTTTCAAACATGTGAGACTAAAAAATAACTAAAACTAGTCAGCTGACTAAACTTTCTATTAGGAAAGACCTAACTAAGAGGTGATTAGAAACATTTAGTTAGATAAACTAATTGTACTCACCTCCATCCAAACACCCTCAACGCAAGTCGGCAGTGAAGCTCTTCCACTGTCATCCATCCAACACGTAGCCCCCTCCCAAGGCCGTGACGTGGTCCGGCTGTCGGCTTGTCGCCAGTCGCCACTCAGCCCAGCAGCCAATCCGCAAAGAGGTGGTTGCTCGCACGGCGCGCGCGGTAGGCAGTAGGCACGCACACCCCCGCGGCCAAGAAATTCCTCGCGCGCGCGCAGTCCCCCGCCGCCAAAGCAAAGGCAAAGCAATTTTCAGCAGCATAGCGGCCGGAAAACGGCTTCCCCGTTCCTATAAACAAACCCTGCGAAATTGCTCGATCGGCCGCACGCACGCACGCACGAGGCCGGAAAGCAACGTTATTAGGTCGTCGCAACAACCAAACCCACCTGACGAGGGACGCATGGTGGAACAGAGATTTATTATATATACTATATAATATACTTATATGCATGAATTTGCAAATAGAGAACTATAGGAATCAATCCAATTCTCGTTCATTATTTTATTTTTGCCAAGGGAGACATGATCCGGGCCTAATCCACCGGGCCGGTCGCGGTCGGCCTTCTCCTTCTCTCCTTCCTTTCTGCAGGTGCCCGCCCCCGGCACATGCTGGCTACGGCGATCGACGTAGCGCGCGTCGCCGTCCGTGGATGCAGAAGGGAGAGTTGGGCACGCCTACTTGCAAAACTAATTACATGGATGGACAGGAATTCCCGAGACGAATTCATTAAGCCTAGTTAATCCATCATTAGAGACTAGTTACTGTAGCATGATGTTGTTTAATCATGACATAATTAGGCTCATTAGATTCGTCTCGAAAATTAAGGTAGGGGTTGTGGAATAGATTTTGTCATTAATCCACATTTAATACTCCTAATTAGTGTCCGAATATTGATGTGACGGATAGTTGGCGAAATATTTGGAAACTAACCAGAGCCTGATCTTTTATTTGCCAGCCAATAACGAGAGTAAAAGCCAAAAGGAATGTAGGAGTGCGTACGAGTAGTACAACGCAGACGATCAATGGGCTCGTGGTACATCGTAACTGTAATTCTGTATACACTGCAACAGCAAGCAGGGACAAGGAGTTAAAAGAATCGAATTGAATGCTCAGCGTCCCTCCGACTCCGATCCGACCCTCCGGGCTCCTGTCCTGCCGGACATCCAACGAATACTGCCGCGACTAGTAATAGACGGCTAGTAGCTGCTGCGGCAGCAGTAGCACGCGGTAGCTAGCTGCATCCTGCAGGTAGAATAGCTTCTTTGCTTGCAGATGGATGGCAGCAGGATGGGCGGTCGCCTGCACGGCCGGTACTCTCTCGATCTCTCTGTGCATGGCGCATCACCGTAAAATCTGTCACGTACTGGGAGCGTATAGGAACAATCATCACGGGTGCATGTACTCTTTTGACATGGAACTCGACGCCAACGTCCTGACACAGACTCACACATGGGAAGCAGCGACGATTTCGATGAAACGGTAAAATCTTTGACATGTTACCGAGAGCTTCTGATTTTTTTTTTTTTACTATGAGCCGATATATGTGAGGTCGATCATCGATGGACTTGGCTTGACAAAATGGTAAAATGTTTGACAAGTTACTGATAGCTTTTAATTGTTTTTTTTTTACTTTGAGCCGATGTGAGATCAATCATCGTTGCATTTAGACTGTCCGCAATCGTGATATTCTATTTTCTTCTTAAAAAAAGTTCTGCTCTAGTCATTGAAATTCTCTCCTTCATGCCAATTTCCTCTCCACCCGTCATATTTTTATCTCACAGAGTACCACAAGTGCGGATAGTCTAACGGAGATTTACCGTGGGGTAGTGTTTCCCGTGCACTGGTGGTTCGTTTACAGCACACCGTACCAGTGCATCGGCAATCGACGGGCGCAGCTGGTCGGCTCAGAGGAGGCTTTAATTTCGACGCCGTTTTATCTGACAGGTAAGAAGGTCACCCGTCACATCGAACTTCAGACACTAATTAGGAGTATTAAATGTGGATTAATGACAAAACTTACTCCTTCCGTCCCGCAAAGACCGTTCATATAGCTTTCAAAATTTGTCCCACAAAGAGTGTTCTTTTAGCTCGTATTAAATACTCTTCTCATTAAACTAACACCAAGTACCAAGAAAATATTGCATTGAGAAACACATAAAGCCAATAAAATACTTATTTGATGCCTCTTTTCAAGTTCCAATGCATGAATAGTTATGGGCAACAAGGTCATTTGTCACAACTACTAGCATGTCCTAAATTTTCTAAACGAACGGTCTTTATGGGACGGAGGGAGTATTTCACAACCTCTACCTTAATTTTTGAGACGAATCTAACGAGTCTAATTATGTCATGATTAGACATTGTCATGCTGCAGTAAACAATCTCTAATGACGAATTGATTAGACTTAATGAATTCGTCTCGAAATTAGTTTATGTTTACTACTCCCTCCTTTTCTATTTATAAGGCGCGACGCGACATGGCACGGTCTTCAAAATTAGACTTTGACCATCTATTTCTCTTATATTATATTTTTTATGGTTATAAACATATAATCATTAGAAAGTATATTTGATGACAAATCCAACCATATCAAATATACACTACAAAAATAAAAAATTGATACATAAATTATTGGTCAAAGATCGTAAAGTTTGAATCTTAATTTGCGTGCGCGTCTTATAAAAAGAAAAGGAGGGAGTACCTCTAATAGACCCCAAAAGGAACCCAAAAAATTTTGACCACAAAATTTTGGGGAACTAAACATGCCCAGGGAACTGCAAGCGCAAACATGCAACTCCTGGATAGCGGTTTACTTCACCGTACTGTTTCATAGCGAGGCTGAAATGCTGATCGAATGGGCTGATCGATCGATCGTTTCGGCTTGACCGCTTGAGCTGACGATGCGCCGTGACGGCTGGAGCTAGCTCACCACTGCTAGCCAGCTGGAGTAGTAGCTCACTGTGAGTTTGTAACTGTGTGCAGTGCAGTGCATGCAGGCCTGCATCGGAATTGAATGGATTGGACGTGGCGTTAGCCTTTGTCTCCATGCGAGGTCAAAATATAAGGTCTTATTAACTTTTGCTGATCACGTTTGACCACTCGTCTTATTCAAAAAATTTATGAAAATATAAAAATAATTATGATATACTTCAAATATACACGATGATAAAACATGTCATAACAAAATAAATAATATCTGCACAATTTTTTGAATAAGACGAGTGGTCAAACGTGATTAGCAAAAGTCAACAAGACCTTATATTTTGTGACGGAGGAAGCAACTTATTATTTACTCGGTAATGGTACTACCTAATAAGCTTATTTACAGCAGTGGTGAAAAGGTTTTCCAGTGGTAGCTGGGAGCGAGTGGTACTCGGCAATCTGTGCCATGCGTGGCGCTTTACGCCATGGAAACCTCATGAGCAGAAGGAAAGAAAGAAATGATAGATGGATTTCGAATCGAAGAAGATGTATAGATGTTCATTCAGGCCGCTCGGCCCAGCCCTGGCACGGGCCCGGGGTGGCCCGCTCAACTTCGTGCCTGGGCTAGCCCGGCACTACGTCTCGCCGGGCCGGGTGCGTGCAGCGACGGCCCGGGCCCGGGCCCGCGGGCCTGTTTCGGGTCAGGTTAGCCCGAAATAGCTCGGCCCTACGTACGCACGCGGGCGCTCGAAAGCCCTCAGCCGCTCAGGTCCCAACTCCCAGCCGCGCCGGTTGTGGAGGAAAGGAGAGGGGGCGCGGCGGCGCCACGCCGGCGGTGGAGAGGAGACAGAGGAGCGACGGCGGAGGCGAGGGGCAAACGGTGGCGCGCAGGCGCCCTGAGGTCTGCGAGGTCAGAGGGGAGGACGGCGACGGTCGGATCGGCCTCCGCCGGCCACCGCGGCCGCAGGCAGAGCAGCGATTCGGCCTCCTGTGGGATTCGGCCGGGATGCAGAGGAGTTGGGGACTCGGGGCAGACGGCAGAGGCAGCGGCCGGCGGGGAGGAGGTAGGCGAGCGGCGGCTGGGATGTGGTGGCGCTGGGGCCTGGGAAGTCGAGGAGGTGTGGCCGCCGCCCGCCGCGGCACCGCGTGGCGGCGTGGGGACTCGGGGGCGGGGGCTCGGGGCAGAGGCGGGGGCTCGGGGCGGTGGATCGGGGCAGAGGCGGGCAGGCGGCGGGGAAAGGGTCGGGGGAGGGAGGCGCTGAGGGGGGTCGGAGGGGAGTGGGGGAGTCTGGTAGGGTTTTGTTCCTAGTTTTTATAGTAACGGGCCTTTAACGGGCCACTTCCTCAAACCGTGTCGGGCTCATGCCGCCCCACGCCCGACATGAAGCTGCAGGCCGGACCAGTACGAGCCCGGAGGTCACCGTGCCGGGTCGAGCTCGTGTCGAGCTAAATATAGGGGCTTCCGGGCGGGCTGTCGGGCCACGGGCCATCTGGACATCTATAAGAAGGTGGGTTCGGAGACCAAATAAATAGTTTGCGATAGTAGGCAGTACCTCTTCTTTTAAAAAAAAGTAGGCAGTAATTAAGTGCGCAGGGGCGGACAGGGGCCTAGGGCCACTAGGGCCATGGCCCTAGACGTGTCCCAAAAAATCCTTCATAGTATCTTCAATTTTTCTTGATTCAACTATGTTTTATTTGAATTGGCGCTAGTCCTCAGCTCAACTTTGCTTGACCCAGCAGCCAGCGACCGAGTGCCATCTCTCCCACTCTCCATTCCTTAGCCCAACAGCCAGCGGCCCAGCGCCATCTCTCCCACTCTCCCTCGCTCTTTCCCTGCCCCGACCCCGAGCCGCTCGCCAGCCCCGACTCCCCGAGCTCCCGCCGCGCCGCCTAACCCTAGCGCCCAGGACTGCTAGCGCCGCACCAGCGCGGCCAGGCTGTGCCCCTGCGTGCCTTTGTCGACGCTCGCCCCACCGCACTTGCTACCTGCTGTGCTGCGTGCCTGCGCCTCCGGTCGGTCGGCCCGCCGCACCTGCGCCGCGATCGCTGCTCGCCGGAGCCCGGAAGGAGATATACTTTGAATTGAGATATACTCGAAATCATGATTTTAGTTGCCTTTATGCGCTATCATAACGTATTACCGTTATATTGTCATGTGGGAGAGTTTCGGCAGTCTAATCGCTTTGGCAAGTGACCGTAGGCGTCAAAATAATTTCTGTCCGCTAATGTAAGTGTGCTGACACCACTGTAACACCACTGTAATTTTAGCAGCGAGGTATACCAGTTGTAGGCTGTAACTTTCGCTTGCTCACTCCCTGGTCCTTGTTGCCTTGTGGTCGCAAGCACGGCTGCTAGCTATGCAGCTGGCTTTGTCGTTCGTGTGGTGAAAATTTTTGCGAAATGAAAAGTCAATGTCGGAAGGGGTGATGGATACTAAAAGAAACTAATTCTAAAAGTCGTTTGGAAATTATGAGACGAATCTTTTAAACTTAAATAAACTATGATTAACATGTGTTTACTATAGTACTACGTTGTCTCTCTTCATGATCTAATTTTTTTTAGATTACACAGTACAACGCAGACGCTCACAACACGCACGCACACTCACCCCTATGAATACATGTACGCAAACCCTACTCTATGAGCACCTCCGAAGGACTGAGCACCGGCAGATTTGGAGATTCTCGAAGTCACCACTGGCGCCTCGTCGTCGATGGGAACGTCGCTTACCACTTAATGCATAACGCCGGAAAATCCCGGAATAAATCCAGGAAAAGGTGCGAGCACCAGGATTTGAACTCTGGTGGGTAGCGTCCCACTGAACCGTCCTACCATTGGACTACAAGCCCATTCTCCTCTTCATGATCTAATTAGTCTTGATATAGATTTGTCTTGTGATTTACAAAAAGTTATGCGATGAATTTTATCATTAATCTACATTTATTAGTCACAAATTAGTGTTCACACATTTAGTACTACCAGACAGTACTAGATGCACCAGTGACTGACGGTGCATTAGCTGCAGCACTCCAGCTGACTCTCGTAGGGACCGTACCCACCAGGCCACCAGTACCTGGGATTAGCCTTTGGAGGGTGTACGTATTCCCAGCAGCCAGTCAGCAAAGCGGAGTAGCAGCATGGAGCGACGGCATATATGCCGCAGCTGTATCTTGGTCTCGTGGACGGACGGATGGATCCATCGCATACGAGCACGAGCAGGAGATGCAACTGCAATTGATTGTTTCTCCTATGCAGCTACAGTATGCTGCAGACTTGCAGAGTGCAGAGACTAGCGGTGTGCGGATTCTGCAGGCCGGCTGCAGCGACGGGTACTATGTGCGTATGATCGCCAGCAACCAATCAGCGAGGATGCTTGAATTCCGGCAGTGCGCTCTCTGCCAGAACTGGGAGAGGTCAGGGGAAGAGCGAGCGGATATTCAATTAGGCGAACGTGTGCCCGGGCGGTGGTACGTGAAGATCACCCATACTTGTGCTGCTCGGAAAAGGATGAGTTACTAGTGCTTGGTCTCAGGTCCCTCGCGTCGGTCCTCAGGAGGCGGCTCGGGGGAACTCTAGCCCCGCGCCGCCGGTCCCCGCCCCGTTCCCCGTCGGCCGTCGCCGCCATCCCCTCCGCCGGCGGCGGCGGCCAGCGGCTGCGCCGGCAAATCAGCTTCCCGCGTCTTCCTCTCTACCTACCCCCTCCCTCCTTCTCCTCCCGCACACCACCATCGTCGGGTCGTCCTTCCGGTCGTCGTCGCCGGCGCCCTGCGCGTCCTCCCGGGAGCTCCTGCGACGGCAGCGGCGCCACCCCTCTTCTTCCGCCCTCCCTCACCCCTTCCCGCCCTCCTCCTTCCCAGCCCCATCCTCCCTACCCCGACGTTGACCCGGCGGCGTGGTGGATCCAGGCCGGCGGGGGCTCGTCCGACCGCCCCCGGCGCGGATCCGCCCGCCTCCGACGCGGATCCGGCGCGCGGACGTGGATCCGGCGTCGGGTGCCCCGGCGGCTGCTCCTGGCCGACGGTGGCCGCCGGCTGCGGGCTGCGGGCAGCCGGGCGCCTCGGCGGCCAGGGGGCTCCCGCTTGTCCACGACCGTCGCGAGATGGACGCCGAGGCGCGCGTCGGCCTCGCCGTCCCCGGCGGCTTGCCCGTCGCCGGCTCCGCGAGGGCCCCGACGTAGCCCCCTGGTCCGGCCGCGCAGGGGGGCGCCTGGGCGCTCGACCTGCGCGCGGCCACGGCCTGCTGGCCGCAGACCCAGGCGACGTCCTCGCGTGCTGATGGCGCGGGTTGGCCAACCCCGACGCGTCTCCGACCTGCTGGTCGCGGTCCCTCGCGCGCTGCGGACGCGGGTTGGCCGCGTCCTGGCGAGGCCGCCCCGGCGGCTGCTGCCACCCCATGCTTGGATCTGGGCACGGGTGTGCCTCCGTATGGCCCGGCTCCTTCTCCCGGCCGGCGCCTTTCGGCGGCGTCGATCCCCTTCCCGCGTCCCGGTCCCGGCGGCGCCCCCTGTTGACTTCCCTACAGCGCCGTGACACTCCCGGCCTCGACGACAGCGCGACTCCTCCTCTCCAACGCCGGCTGTCTGAGCCCCCTTCCCGCCGACCTCGTTGACTGCGCCCGCTGACCGCCCCCCGCCGTCGTCCGCGGCCCCTCCCGGGCGGCCGACTTCCCCCCTGCCGGCGGCCTTCTCCGGGCTGGCGGCCGCGGCCCCTCCCCCGTGCCGGCGACCACTGTGCCCCCCTCTGCTGGTGCCCGCTGCCCTCCTCCTGTCGGCGGCCCCAGGCTCTCCCTCTGCTCGGGGCTCGTGGTCTGACAGTCGGTTGGCGGTTCCGGCGGGTTGCTGCCGGCGCTTAGGCGACAAGGTGGTTCGGTCGGCCCCGTTTGGTCCCGGGGGCGTTGTTGCTGTCATCTTCGTTGTGGAGGTTACCTACACCTGTCCTCCGTTGCCTTCGCCGAGGCTATCCGCTATGTTCTCCATCGTCTTGCTCTCACCTTGCTTGCGGTGTCCGGTTGTGGTTCGGCTGTCGAGGCCTGGGCGAAAGCCCTGTCTAGCGTCTGCTAGGCCGACAATGGTTGCGCTCCTTCCGTGACTGACCCTGCTGGGGGCATTGTTGCGGCCTCCGAACGCCTTGGTTTGCCAGGTGAAGACCTGGCCTGCCCCTTCCTGGGCGGGCGGACGATGGCGGCGGCGTCGTCGCTACCTTCCTGAAGGCATCGTCATGCGGAACCTCCACGTCGGCCACCGCTCCTTCAAGTTGTTTGTCAAGCGGTGATGTGCGGATCTTCTCGGCGTCCATCTGTGCAGGCCCTGGTTTCCGTGGGGTTGTAACCCTCTTTGCTTCCTAGTGGTTGTCCCTCGTGTGATGGTGGTGTGGGTTCAATTCTCTGTTTGTTTCAGTTGTAACCTTCTTGTTTCCTCGCTCTTTGGGGGTTCTCCCATTGCGGCGTTTTGTACCTTTCTCTTCTCTTAATGAAAAACGTGCTTTGCACGTCTTAAAAAAAAGTGCCCGGGCAGAGGTGTGCGGGAGGGGTCTGATTGGTGGCACAGAATTCAATAATAAGTGATTAGTTGTATTCAAACACTAATATCTTTTTAATGGTTTAACTAAATTAAAATCCGATTGCATATTAATATTCCTTGCAATTTAATCTACAAAACAAGATATCACTTGACCGTATTTCGTCACAAAATAAAAATAACATATAATAAAATTTCATAATTTTTTTGTTTGCGGTGCGTTCAACTATGTCAAATTTTGATCATGACCAAATCATGAGAATGATGAAATCATATGCAAGTTATATTTAGCTTGTAACCTTATCAAATCTTGTCAAATATATGGAATTTACATGTTTTTTTACGAAAATGGTCAAGTGATATCTTGTTTTGTAGATTTAATTGCAAAGAATATTAATATGCAATCAAATTTTAATATACGAAATAAGATATTACTTAACCGTGTTTCGTCACAAAATAAAAATAGTAACTATGTTATTTTTATTTTTGTGACGAAACATGGTCAAGTATGTTATTTTCATTTTTTGACGAAACATGGTAATAACTATGCTATTTTTATTTTGTGACGAAACATAGTCAAGTGATATCTTGTTTCGTAGATTTAATTGCAAGGATCATTAATATGCGATCGGATTATAATTTGATCGAACCATTAGAAAGATATTAGTGTTTGAACACAATTAATCAACTAGTCTTGAATTCTATGCAACCAATCCTATTTAGCCACCAACACCACCGCCCTGGAACACCTCCTCCGAAACGACGCGTCCGAAGAGCGAGGCTGGTGGAGATCCCGGATCAAGTGTGGGTTGGCGGCCGGCCATAGTGCAGTTCACATGCACGGCCACTCAGCTCGCAACAGTTGCGTCTGCTAATCCGGCGGAAAAAAAGTGTTTTTTTTTTCAAAATAGCTCTTCCGGAAAACTATGTCTACATATAGATCTTTGGGAAAACTATTTTCAAAAATGGATCTTTCCCCTCGGCGCTCGTCCCCAATACGCCGAGGTAACACTACTAGGTGCGAGTGCACGCAAAGCCGACCCTGCCACGTCAATTCCACCGTGTACTTGCCAACCGCACGGTACCTCTGACCTTATCTCTCCCCGGCTCCGTGTGGCCTCTTCTCCTCTCATTTCTTCCTTTCCTCCTCTCTCTCTCACACACATCGGTGAGGCGGAGCAAGCAGCGGCCGGTGGCGGCTAGATCCAGCGTCGAGCGAGGTCGGCACGCAGCCGCGGTGGTCGGATCTATGGCCGGCGCAGGTCGGGGTCAGCGCGCAGCGGGGGGCCATGGCGGCTCGGCGGCGCGGTGCGCCCCTCCCCGGCCGCCAACGCGTGTTCCCGAGGCCTTGACGGCCGGATCTGGCAGGCGCGTGATGGCTACACCGGGGCATGCTCAGGCTCGCGGTGCCGGTCATGGTGGTGGCGGTGCCGGCCGGAGGTGGCAGATCCGGCGTTCTGTGGTTCGGATCCGGCGCCACCGCCACTCCTCTTTCCTCCTCCTGGGAACCCTAGCTCGCAGATCCATCTCCGGCGCCGCGCTGGGGTCGGGGAGAGGACAATGAGATCATGCGCGGAGATGTCGTCCGACCTCGACGCCCAACCGCACCGCTCCGCCTCGGCCCGGTCACCACCGGAGGCACTGTCCGTGCGGCATGCGGCGTCCGTCGAGGAGCGAGGACAGGGCGCCGCCGGTGCCGATCTTGCCTCTCTTGGACTTCTTCTGTCGGATCTGAAGTAGCAGCGGCGCTGGTCCTCAGCACGCACTCGCCGTGCACTCGCTGGCCGCCGCCATGCTGCTCGATGCCAACGCCATCGGCTGCACGAACTCGGGCAGTCCAGCGCGGCAGCACGGGGAGCAGCGGCGAGTCTGTGACAGAACCGCCCAAAATAATTCCGTATTATCGCCTAAGCCTGTCCACGTGGCCATTAAGCGATAATAAAGAACTATTCTGTCGCCTCTGCCGGGTCATGCCCGGTAAATCACTTACACAGGATCGAATTATGCGCTAAGCCCACACGAAGGCGGGACCAGAGTACAACATTACATTACATAAAAGATCAAGTACTTAAAATTACAAACCAAGTTTTGAGTACATAAAAGTAAAGGTGATTCAGAGTTTAAACAGCGGAAATAAATCTAGCGGAAGATACACATGGGAGGCCATCCATAGAGTATCACTCATCAACATCGTTCTCCCACTCAAGTTCCCAACCATCTGGAATAGATCCAGGCCAGATGGGATTACCTGAAAACAACAACAAAAGCAAGGCTGAGTATACTAATACTCAGCAAGACTTACCCGACAAAAATAAAAGACACAGCTAGACATGCAAGGCTTTTTGGCTGGTGGGTTTGTTTTGCCAAAAGCAACTAAGAGTTGATCCTTACTTTCAAATTTTAGCTCAAGTTCTAGTATGTTAACCATTCTAGGTAAGCACCTAGCTAAGCAAGCATGGTTGTACAAACAAGATTAATCATCCAACAATATTAATCTGAAATGTTCCATAAATAAACATGGGGTAGCCAGTGGTCAAGCCGACTCAGATAACGGCGAGTGACCGACGATCGATCGATTTATATCCTTGCAAGGTAAACCCAAGATACACGGAAGAAGGTAGACCAAGTGCAGTGTCTACCCCAACCAAGCGGTTCCCAACATCCCACAGTTTGGGATCAGACGCTACAAACTCTGGTACACGGTTATCCGGAGGGTCTAACCCGACCAGTCCGGACTCACACACTATACCACGGGTAGCTAGCCCGGAGACGCAACCCAAGCCGGTAGCTAGAAAGATCCCGCCCCGGTTCAGAAGGTACTAGGCTTACCGGTCCCATTCCCGACAAGCACTTGGTACGTTCAATAGCTTAAACCAGCACAATGCTACTCGGTCGAGACCGAACCCATTGCTCTTACCACATGAGCGAGTCATTTTAACCAACTTATGATTCCAACATAAGCATCCTATATCTCGCGAGCAATGAGTCATTACTCGACTTGTACCGTGTCCTTAAAGCATGGCACTAGCGTTTCTAACATACTAGTAAAAGAGCATAGGAGTCCTAAGGATCATGCATCTAGGTTTCAAAGCAACTCCTGAAACTTAAATGCACAAATCATAACATAAATACGAAAAGTAAAGATATGAGTTTAGAAAAAGGGTTAGATGTATCCGGGGCTTGCCTTCCTCTGACTCAACACTAACACTAGCCTTGGGCTCTTCTGGACTTTGGTCCAGGTCTTGCTGCACACTAACTTGATTCAACTCTCCAGTAGCTGCTCCCTCCTCCTCCTGGGTGAGCGTGTATGTCCCGTCGGGAAGATCTACACGTTTACATGCACATGCATTAGATTATGGTGGAGGTGGGAGAATTACCACAAAACCAACTCTTGTTGGACACATTCATCCAAACATTATCATTTTCTCACAGAAATTATTAGGGTGTGTGATGATAAGCAAAACACTACTTTGATGGTGATTGTGTGCACATCTAAGCAATTTAAGTTACTTAACTACACCAAACAGCAAGGGGGTGTGTTTAAATTAATAAAAACAGAAACAAACATGATTTCACAATTTAGCACTTTTAATTTCCATTTCTTTCTTTAATTACTTAAAACAAGCCTTTCAACCATAAATCCAAATTAAATCAAAAACACTTCAAATGAGCCTAATCTTTTGCACACAGCAACATATGCCTATTTTAAGCTCTCAAACCAAAATATAGCTTAAGATCATTTATAAATTAATTTATACGAAAAAGACAAATTTCAGCCTAGTAAATCAACATTAAATCATATAAAAAGATTTAATAAACTTTTTGATCTCAACTTTCTCCTACAGGTCATGTATGCCAAGAATGAGTTTCTGACCAAAGCATGCTTGCAGATTCAAATTATTTTTCAGATCTTGAATTTAAGCTCCTACACAAGATTAAATCCAAAACATCTATTAAACAATTCCCTAAAATCACATCCATCATACCAGAGGTACTACTCAACAAGGCAAAGCCCTAGGGTGCACTGGTGCTCAAAGAAAAGTTCATTAAAGAGGCTATAAAAAGCATCAAACTTAATCTAGCATAAAGCTTACATAAATCATAACTGAAAATCTACACATCAAAATCATGCCAACTTTGGTCACAGATCTAGACATGCCATAAATAGAAACATATCCAAAATTCAAGTCCATAGCATGTGTATATTTTAAATCACACTAAAAACACTCCAAACTGAGTTTGAATTTTTAATTCAAAAACTGTACAGAAAAACCCTATACATGTTTTCTAGAAAAGATAGATTTCTTCACCACGAAACCAACAAAATTGGTTTTGCATTTTTCTGATTTTTCTACGATTTTTAATGATTATTTGAAGTTGCAGCTGAAAACTCAAGTAACACTTACAGAAGGACCCTTGGATCAAGAATTTGAAATTACAGATGGGTCCTTAGATTACAGAAAACTCCCTGCAAAGATTTGAATCGATGCAATGGGGTCCTGCCGGCGCAGGGAAGCTCGCCGGCGGCGGTTTATTGCCGGAGTTGGCCGGGCTTGGGGCGGGGGAGGTGTTGGTGCTCACCCTCGCACGATTTGTGGGAAAGATTGACCGGAGAAGGACTCCGGCGAGCTTGCACACCGGAGAACAGGGGCGGCGGCGGCGGAGCAGAGCACCCGGCCGGCGACGGCCTGCGCTCGCAATGCTGCTGCGGGGAGATGCTAACGAGGTATGGAGGAAGGCTTGGAGGGCTCTGGGCGGCTACGGCTTGGCCAGGACGGCGACCTTTGGCGGTGGCGGCAATGGCGGACCGGCGGCGGAGCTTTGCTCTGCGGTGCTCCGACGACAGCGGCAAGAGGCGAGCAAAAGAGCGAGAGGAGGGCGTCCAGGGGGTTTGATCACGGGTTTAGGCGAAGCTTAGGCGGCGTCGTGGCCCCCATGGCCGTGTTTGCATGCGGAGGAGGTAGCGCGGCGCTGCGCGGCGCTTGGCGCGTGTCTGCGCGGGCCCGCGGCGAAGCGGCGACGGCGCTCCTGGGCGCGGCGCAGGGCAAGAGGAAGGGCGGAGCTACCCACGGCATTTTGGTCCACCGCGGAGAACTCAAGACCCGTGCACCGGCGCGGCCTGCGCTTGACACGCGTCCGGCGGACCTCAACGTCCACGCGCTCCAGAGCTTGGCGACGACGTTCAACACCCAAAAACAGTTCGGTTGGCCAGTTTTCAAAGGAGCACAACTTCAAAAATTTGAATAGAAGTTGACTTTCTCCAAAAAGCAAAGTTGTAGAGGAGCTATAGACCTACAACTTTCCCAAAAGGCGACATATGTTTTGATCAACCGTTTGCCCGGGAACGTCGGTCGAAGTTGGCAGAAATCTCGGCCCCAAGTTACTGTTCACAGCGCGTTCAACTCGATTTTTGGCCAATTTGCACTCAAAATTGGAATGTCCGCCAATTACGAAAAATGTGTTCCCGGAAATAACGAACAACTTTCGTATTGGCCGATTTTGAACTTTTATAGTGAAATTTGGAGAACGCGCAAGAAAACCGTTTCAGCCTTAAAGGAGATCTAGGGTTTCACCGGGATTTGGGATTTTGACCAATGGTCTTTTGTGCAAATGTGTGCAAGATCATGTCAAACATGTTTATGAGCCAATTAAACATGATTAACCACCCTAATGGAGGTATTTATCTTTAATAAACACCTGGGGTGTTACAGTCTACCCCCCTTAAAAGAAATCTCGTCCCGAGATTCAACACAAGATTAGAGGAAAACCTCTTGGGGAGATAACGGGTTTCATGAGGAAACCACAGAGCAAAGATAAACTCTTCCCTATCTAAATCTCAAGGATGATAAAAGGTACATGGGCTGCCTCACACATCATCAATGTCGCTCGTGAGGAAGCGGGCGATGAATGTACACATGAAAAGCTAAAATCATCAAGAATTGGAACACAAAGCAGACGTACAGTCCTACTAGAGTCCAGCAGATGGAATCAAACATCTCCAGAAAATGACCCATAGTTGGTGATGTGGGGTTGGCTCCCTCTTGTGGCTCTCTTCTCGAGCTTCTTCTTTGTGATGTTGGCACCAACCTTCAGTGGACGAGCTTTAGGGAAAGGCTCGGACTTGACACCGATAGCTGGAGGAGCTTGATGATTCTCCACATTGCTGGGGAAGGTAGAGGAAAAGAGTTTTATCGACGAGGAACGTCGTAAGCAGCGAAAGTGGCCGGTGTGTGCTCAAAGAAAACAACTAGAGAGAAGGGATGGCGACGAGATATGGTGGCTCAAGTGGATGCAACTCTGTGCGGTGAATGTCGACGGGGAGGTGCTCCTTTTAATGATGCTCACCATGGTGTAGTGGCAGTGGTGCTCGCACCACTTGGGTAGGGGCCGGTGGCAAGGAGGTGTGGTGGCGGCATGTGGCACGATGGTGGCCGGCATTGGATGCCTTGACGACAAGACGGCCACGATCAGCCGCAGCACAGAACAGGCGAAGCATGGATATGGAGGAGTCAAATTGGCCCTCGAGAGGATTGACCGTGACTTTGGGAGAAAGAGAAGAGTTGGAGTAACTACCATCCTAAATTGGGATTGTACCAAGGAAAACCTATCAAAGGATTTTGCCCATCCTTTATTTACTGGTATCCCGGTTCCTTTGATTAGGAGGAAACGTGCTAAAGGACCAAAGATCACTGACTCAGTAGAAGGCTCTTCTTATCTTAACTTTTGGAGAACTTGCTCATACTCCTTCAACCAGCTTAGTTGAGTCACTACCAAGTGAATTTTGAAATTTAGAAGGAAGAAGACCAAGTTGAAAGGTTCCAAAAAGATTCCCATAAAGAAGGGAAACCTCAAATATTTGGGTAAATTTGTTTACAGAGGTTCATGAATTTGCTTTTAGGAGATCAATAAAAAGGTTAACTCCTAGAGTATCCTGGAAAGTACAATTGTCAATGGCAAGTGACAAGATTTTGGAAACAAAATTGGGATGGGAGTGAGGAAAAAATACCCTTGCTCAAGGTTTATCTTAATGGAGTATTTTAATTACTTTATGCATCACACCAAGGCGTAATGATTTTAAGCTGAAACTCATGCACTTGATGAGTCATGGGATGACAATGCTTATGCATATGGGAAATGACTCGTGCAACAATGGGATGGTGCACATGTGGATGCTCATGATGAAGTGCATATAGTATGATGTACATGTATATGAGCATATGATGTTTATGCATATGAACTTATGGTGCATAGTGAGAGATGCACATGATGTGTATATGATGAGGTGCATGCATGATGATGCACATGTTTATGAATGCGTGATGCGTATGCTCATGAGATATGGTGCTCATGATGCAGTGTCAGCATGATTTGCATTATTCACGAAATTAGATAGTGGCTTGGAGGACTGATAAATTAGGATCCGGGGTGAGTCGCATTCTCACAAACAAAGATACCTAGCGTGCTCCTAGTGGTAATCACATGGCTGCAGCACACATGATACACTAGGTTCCATCGCGGTACCTTCGTTCATGGATCACAACATCACCACCATAAGGAGAATAGAGTAGAAAGGGTGAAACTCTCAGTGCGTATGCATGTTAGTCCAAACCCAGGTTTCCAGATGCACACGTCGTGTAATGCATTTCCATGCTCATGAATTATGTTGTTAGAGATGCAGCATATGCATGCTGGAATGACACTCATTATGCATACCAACAGATTTTTGATACCATGTTCTCATTTATTTGTTTGTGAGCAAGCATAAGGATTTTTAGGTCAAGGGCTGAGAATTTATAGTGATCAATGTAGGGATATCGATGCAAGGAAAGTGGAGTGATCACCTTTACATAGCCATAGGAAGTTGGTGGATCGCCTCTAAATTGAAGAAAAGGTGTATAAGCAATCAGGAGAGTACAACGGGGTTCCACTTGACTCGGCAAGGATATGGGTATGCTTCTATTAGAAACCATCCTAAGAGAAGATGGAGATAGATGGATCTTGCACTGATTGTGTTCATCTGTGGATAGAAACTTCAAAAACATTCGTGGAGCATTCTTCCACCACCTAAATATCATCATTTTTAGGTAGGGGATGTAAAATCTCATGCCTTCCAATATTGGTATTCAACTTAGAGATAATGCTGAGGCTATCATGCCCGAAAATTCAGATATCGCTTTGCTGTCAGGGCTGTTGGACAGCAGGCCGAGGGTCACTAAAAATTCCATATCTCTCAGCTCAAAACTGCAATGATGCTGAAATTTTACGAGCATGCAGAATATGAAATTCTAAACAACTTTGGTATTCAAGGTTTGCTCTGGATTTCAAAGGAAGATGACCTAAAAATTTGAATTTCAGAGATCACTAGTTCTGAAATTCAGCAGGGCAGAGACCTAATGTTTTGGGTATATCTCCCAAACTAAAAATCTAGTGACCTTGAGATTTCTACAGGAGGTAGATAGATACCTAAGGAGCATTTTTGGTATTCAAGGGTCGAACCAATTCAGATTGGAAAAGGGTCTAACTGATCAATTTTTAGAGTGCTATTGCCCAGAAATTTCAGCAGGACAGTGCTTCACTAAAAAGATCATATCTCAAAAATTAAGAACCCTATGACCATGAGATTTTTACAGCACAAAGTAGGCTATATATGGAGCATATTTGTTATAGATTCCCTGGTCAAATTCTTCTTGGAACTAGGTGTAAAAATTCAAGTTTTCAGCTTAACTCAGAAATTGGACAGCATTTCAGCATGACCTTGCCTAGCAAATTTGATCCTAACTTCAGTTTTAAGCATCCTAAAATCATGAGAAATTCAGAGAGCAACCTTAACTAGGTGATGAACAATTTTCCTAAAGATCATCTGGCCAGAAATTTTCTAGATAATTCCTTAGAAGAATTGGACAGCATCTAGTTACAATCTTTGCTTATCACTTCATCAAAGCATCAAACTAGCATGATTGGTCCTTAAGAACACAAATTAAATAAAGCCCAACCAACACATGATTTAAGTTCTGTTTTAATTTGATAGCTTTTACATGATGCAAAAAGCGTCCTAAACTTCCTCACAAAGCTTTTAAGCTCAAAAACGAAGTTAGTGCCGGTGGCAAGGCATACATATACGTCTCTCCTTATAATAGCTAGTCGAAAACTATCCGTTTCTTAAATTACCGTTCCTAACAACCGTGGTTAGTGTACCTGCAGAAAATCACAGATATTCAAGACCTTTTGTGACAGCACTCACAAAAGCGTCCACATTCATTACCGTTTACTATAGAAACGGTATCCATGCGTAAAGCCGCTGCATGGACAGCGTCCAACCTCGGACACCTCCGTTTGAATGGAGTTGTCCTTTCCGCCTATTGCGGGTTCGCACATGTATGGCAACACATGGCTAGACACAGACGCGACGTGAGTGCCCATTGGAATAGGCCTCACTCATCCCTCACAGGACTTCCCTGTGGTACCACCACGTATGGCAAAACGTGATGAACTAGTATGGTTGTGCAAGAAAGTAAGTTTTGACAGGAATAAAATGTGCTGGAAGTCAGATTAAATACACCATAGAGTACTAGCCACCTGAAAGAACCCAAAATTTCCCTCTAGGGCCTCTCGGACTAGATCAGACCTTAACGTCCTACTCACTTAGCAAGATTATTAATCTTGGCAAATTTTATTCCAAAAATAAGTTTGTTAAGGTGTTTTAATTACTCTGGTGCATAATCTCGCTCTGGTACCAGCTGTGACAGAACCGCCCAAAATAATTCCGTATTATCGCCTAAGCCTGTCCACGTGGCCATTAAGCGATAATAAAGAACTATTCTGTCGCCTCTGCCGGGTCATGCCCGGTAAATCACTTACACAGGATCGAATTATGCGCTAAGCCCACACGAAGGCGGGACCAGAGTACAACATTACATTACATAAAAGATCAAGTACTTAAAATTACAAACCAAGTTTTGAGTACATAAAAGTAAAGGTGATTCAGAGTTTAAACAGCGGAAATAAATCTAGCGGAAGATACACATGGGAGGCCATCCATAGAGTATCACTCATCAACATCGTTCTCCCACTCAAGTTCCCAACCATCTGGAATAGATCCAGGCCAGATGGGATTACCTGAAAACAACAACAAAAGCAAGGCTGAGTATACTAATACTCAGCAAGACTTACCCGACAAAAATAAAAGACACAGCTAGATATGCAAGGCTTTTTGGCTGGTGGGTTTGTTTTGCCAAAAGCAACTAAGAGTTGATCCTTACTTTCAAATTTTAGCTCAAGTTCTAGTATGTTAACCATTCTAGGTAAGCACCTAGCTAAGCAAGCATGGTTGTACAAACAAGATTAATCATCCAACAATATTAATCCGAAATGTTCCATAAATAAATATGGGGTAGCCAGTGGTCAAGCCGACTCAGATAACGGCGAGTGACCGACGATCGATCGATTTATATCCTTGCAAGGTAAACCCAAGATACACGGAAGAAGGTAGACCAAGTGCAGTGTCTACCCCAACCAAGCGGTTCCCAACATCCCACAGTTTGGGATCAGACGCTACAAACTCTGGTACACGGTTATCCGGAGGGTCTAACCCGACCAGTCCGGACTCACACACTATACCACGGGTAGCTAGCCCGGAGACGCAACCCAAGCCGGTAGCTAGAAAGATCCCGCCCCGGTTCAGAAGGTACTAGGCTTACCGGTCCCATTCCCGACAAGCACTTGGTACGTTCAATAGCTTAAACCAGCACAATGCTACTCGGTCGAGACCGAACCCATTGCTCTTACCACATGAGCGAGTCATTTTAACCAACTTATGATTCCAACATAAGCATCCTATATCTCGCGAGCAATGAGTCATTACTCGACTTCTACCGTATCCTTAGAGCATGGCACTAGCGTTCCTAACATACTAGTAAAAGAGCATAGGAGTCCTAAGGATCATGCATCTAGGTTTCAAAGCAACTCCTGAAACTTAAATGCACAAATCATAACATAAATACGAAAAGTAAAGATATGAGTTTAGAAAAAGGGTTAGATGTATCCGGGGCTTGCCTTCCTCTGACTCAACACTAGCCTTGGGCTCTTCTGGACTTTGGTCCAGGTCTTGCTGCCCACTAACTTGGTTCAGCTCACCACTAGCGGATCCCTCCTCCTCCTGAGTAAGCGTGTATGTCCCGTCGGGAAGATCTACACGTTTACATGCACATGCATTAGATTATGGTGGAGGTGGGAGAATTACCACAAAACCAACTCTTGTTGGACACATTCATCCAAACATTATCATTTTCTCACAGAAATTATTAGGGTGTGTGATGATAAGCAAAACACTACTTTGATGGTGATTGTGTGCACATCTAAGCAATTTAAGTTACTTAACTACACCAAACAGCAAGGGGTGTGTTTAAATTAATAAAAACAGAAACAAACATGATTTCACAATTTAGCACTTTTAATTTCCATTTCTTTCTTTAATTACTTAAAACAAGCCTTTCAACCATAAATCCAAATTAAATCAAAAACACTTCAAATGAGCCTAATCTTTTGCACACAGCAACATATGCCTATTTTAAGCTCTCAAACCAAAATATAGCTTAAGATCATTTATAAATTAATTTATACGAAAAAGACAAATTTCAGCCTAGTAAATCAACATTAAATCATATAAAAAGATTTAATAAACTTTTTGATCTCAACTTTCTCCTACAGGTCATGTATGCCAAAAATGAGTTTCTGACCAAAGAATGGTTGCAGATTCAAATTATTTTTCAGATCTTGAATTTAAGCTCCTACACAAGATTAAATCCAAAACATCTATTAAACAATTCCCTAAAATCTCATCCATCATACCAGAGGTACTACTCAACAAGGCAAAGCCCTAGGATGCACATGTGGTTACAGAAAAGTTTAATTAAGGGGCTATAAAAAGCATCAAGCTTAATCTAGCATAAAACTTACATAAATCATAACTAATTATCTACACATCAAACTCATACCAACTTTGGTCACAAATCTAAACATGTCATAAAGAGCAACATATCCAAAATTCAAGTTCATAGAATGTGTATATTTTAAATCACACTAAAAACACTCCAAACTGAGTTTGAATTTTTAATTTAAAAACTGTACAGAAAAGCCCTATACATGTTTTCTAGAAAAGATAGGTTTCTTCACCAGGAAACCAACAAAATTGGTTTTGCATTTTTCTGATTTTTCTACGATTTTTAACGAATATTTGAAGTTGCAGCTGAAAACTCAAGTAACACTTACAGAAGGACCCTTGGATCAAGAATTTGAAATTACAGATGGGTCCTTAGATTACAGAAAACTCCCTGCAAAGATTTGAATCGATGCAATGGGGTCCTGCCGGCGCAGGGAAGCTCGCCGGCGGCGGTTTATTGCCGGAGTTGGCCGGGCTTGGGGCGGGGGAGGTGTTGGTGCTCACCCTCGCACGATTTGTGGGAAAGATTGACCGGAGAAGGACTCCGGCGAGCTTGCACACCGGAGAACAGGGGCGGCGGCGGCGGAGCAGAGCACCCGGCCGGCGACGGCCTGCGCTCGCAATGCTGCTGCGGGGAGATGCTAACGAGGTATGGAGGAAGGCTTGGAGGGCTCTGGGCGGCTACGGCTTGGCCAGGACGGCGACCTTTGGCGGTGGCGGCAATGGCGGACCGGCGGCGGAGCTTTGCTCTGCGGTGCTCCGACGACAGCGGCAAGAGGCGAGCAAAAGAGCGAGAGGAGGGCGTCCAGGGGGTTTGATCACGGGTTTAGGCGAAGCTTAGGCGGCGTCGTGGCCCCCATGGCCGTGTTTGCATGCGGAGGAGGTAGCGCGGCGCTGCGCGGCGCTTGGCGCGTGTCTGCGCGGGCCCGCGGCGAAGCGGCGACGGCGCTCCTGGGCGCGGCGCAGGGCAAGAGGAAGGGCGGAGCTACCCACGGCATTTTGGTCCACCGCGGAGAACTCAAGACCCGTGCACCGGCGCGGCCTGCGCTTGACACGCGTCCGGCGGACCTCAACGTCCACGCGCTCCAGAGCTTGGCGACGACGTTCAACACCCAAAAACAGTTCGGTTGGCCAGTTTTCAAAGGAGCACAACTTCAAAAATTTGAATAGAAGTTGACTTTCTCCAAAAAGCAAAGTTGTAGAGGAGCTATAGACCTACAACTTTCCCAAAAGGCGACATATGTTTTGATCAACCGTTTGCCCGGGAACGTCGGTCGAAGTTGGCAGAAATCTCGGCCCCAAGTTACTGTTCACAGCGCGTTCAACTCGATTTTTGGCCAATTTGCACTCAAAATTGGAATGTCCGCCAATTACGAAAAATGTGTTCCCGGAAATAACGAACAACTTTCGTATTGGCCGATTTTGAACTTTTATAGTGAAATTTGGAGAACGCGCAAGAAAACCGTTTCAGCCTTAAAGGAGATCTAGGGTTTCACCGGGATTTGGGATTTTGACCAATGGTCCTTTGTGCAAATGTGTGCAAGATCATGTCAAACATGTTTATGAGCCAATTAAACATGATTAACCACCCTAATGGAGGTATTTATCTTTAATAAACACCTGGGGTGTTACAGAGTCGACGGCTGCGGACCACGGAGCGGCAGAGACCGGCGCCGAGGAAGATGCCAGGTCGTCGCCGCCGGCTGATGTGCGACCCCAAGATCCAAGGTAAGATGACCTTCCTGGCATCCTCTGCTCCTCGCTCATCCTCCTAGCCTCCTCTGCACTTCTGCAGGTTTCCCCACCCCTCTGCTCCTCCCTCGTCTAACTCTCTATGGCTCAGCTTCTTCCTCAATTGCAAGCTTTGTGGTCATAAGAGCTCTTGAGGGGTGCGTCCATTGAAGGAACATTGTGGCTAGGGTTGGGAAAAGTGTGAACAAATGACGACGCAACACAGAAGATGATTAAGAGCTGTGCCTAAAAATAAAGAAATCACTTTATGATTGACTGTCTGTATAGTAGCTAGAGCTTCTTGCATTGTGCTGTAACATGTGAGTTGAGAAGTTTGAACTCTGGACTAAAACCTTATTTATGAATCTGTCATGCCTTGTTCTGTGCTCTCTCACCAGTATCTTTGATTCAAAATGATTTGGTGGAGATAGAAACTGCTGTTTTTTGTTGATGATATGGGCAAATGGATGGCTATGCATTCAGATGAGTTAATTTTACTTCTACTTCCTATCTAAGTTTGTCACCATGTTGATGATATGGGCAAATGAAAGCACAAGTACAAAAATGAATGCCACTTAGCTTGTATTTGTCACCTTGGCGTGTGTACACATGACGCCGAGGTTCATGACCTCGGTGTTAATTCTCAGAGTGCCAAGCTTCGGCCGGCACCACAAAATGTATAAGTCCCATACCTCGGCGCTAGAGGCGGTGATGCCGAGGTCTGAGGCTCGGCGCTAAATGCCCTAGCGTCGAGGTCCCTGCCATGCAGGCAGGAGGTGCCAGCTCGGTGCTGACGTGGCGGAGGTCGGCGCTAGAGCCCTTTGGGCCAAGCAACTGACCTCGGTGCTCGTACCCCTCACGCCGAGCTTCGGGTCCATTTTCGGAAATAGTTTCCCCAGGGGTCTATCTATAGAAATAGTTTGCGTGAGGGGTTATTTTGAAAAAACTTTACCCAAAAAAATGCCTTGTGTCCGCTCCCGACGCGGGCGGCGCGAGCTCTGCTAACCCTAGTAACCGCCGCCTACCCTCCCGCTCCCTCCCGTCGCGCCGCTGCCTGAGCGGGCCATCGTAAGCTCGCACGGCCCACGGGGAAGGCGACGGCGGGGCTCTTCCCCTCTCTCCCCGACGGTCTGTGGCGGGCACACCGCTCGGCCATCTCGAAGCTCCTCTCTGAAAGTGCATCTAGGCCCCTAAGTGGATTTTGGTGAATTGAATGACAAAGCGATTAAAAGACTAATGTATTTGTCTAAGATTGTGAGCAGGTTTTATTTCAATATTCATGAGTGATTAATAGAGAATTTATTTATGGTTGAATATTATATGGCTCACCTTGGAGAAGACAAATATATGGATGATCCTAATGCATTTGTGTCAAATGTCAAGCAATAAATGAAGATAAATGTTGGGATAATTTGAGAAGGTCAATTCATTGCCTCCCATACTAGACATGACTTGATTAAAATTATAAGGATCATAAAAGAGAAGATGGTAATTCTCTAAGTCAAGTGCAAGGCTTCATGTGATAATTGAAAGAGGACATAAGGATGAGTGTAAACATTATGGTTCTTATTTGGAAGCTTGCACATTCGTTGTCAATCAAGATCAAGCATTTGAAGCAGGTTTTCAAATGAAGGTTAATTATGTATGAAGCAAAGTGGAACTCAAAAGTGGATTGGATAAGTGATGAAGAGATCAACCGAGATGTTTAGGGTGAGGGACTAAGCAATCTTTGGGGCCGTAGCTAAGTCGCCATTAGTGTTTTGCTAAGGTGAAGTTCTAGCATCCGTGGGGTCTCCAAGTATCATATCCAAACCTTAACCGAGGGAAGCAATGCAAGTCATCAACATGCTATGATTGGCAATATGGAGTGACTTATGGATCCAAGTGTGCATTCCTATGCTAGATGGAAGGATCCTAGGTCATTAGCTCAAGTATGGACGTGCTCAAGTCAAAGGCTATGTTGAAAGCCCTCAAGCGGATATTGCTCAAGTATGGCAAGATTGAAGACATTCAAGCTCAAGAGATCAACAAGGTGTTTTTATTTATTCTTGAGTATAGGTATGCCGTACTATCAAGAGGGATGCAACTTTAGCGAGTTGACCAAGTCAAAGTGCTCATTAGTTGACCTAAGTGAGATCTAGCTTTGAGAGCCTTAGAGTGTGCTAACAAACCCTCCTAACCTAACCTGAGCCACTTCATCTCTTTGGTGAAGTGTTAGAATCATAGAAAGGGTTTTGGGGGTGTCTCGGGCCTGACCGGTCTGACCGGTCAGGGGCACCGGTCTAACCGGTGCCGCTAGCCCCAACAGCTAGTTTTTCAAACACCGGTCTGACCGGTGTGAGGCACCGGTCTGACCGGTGCCGCCCGAGGGCTAACGGCTAGTTTTCTCCTTTGAGGGGTATAAATACCCCAAGCCTTCTTCAGTTGAAGGTTGCTGTTTCTTGTGGTGTTGCTGAGGTCCTAAGCCATTTCTTGCAAGCCCTAAGCCTTAGTGGCTCTCCCCAACCCTCTCCTCTTTGTGAGATTTGTGGATCCAAGCCATATCCTTTGTGTTGGGTTGAGAGAGTGAGCTCAAGAGCGCCTTTGTGAGCTAACAAGAGCTTTCCATAACTTGAGCACTTTGGTTTCGCGTCTACAAGCTTTGAAGCGTTTGTTACTCTTGGAGATTTGCCTCCTAGACGGCTAGGCGTCGCCGGCTAGCTCCCAAGGTTGTGGTGAGCAGTAGGAAGTTTGTGAGGGCTGTGATCTTGCCTCTTCGTGGAAAAGATCCCCTTAGTGTAAAGGAGGAAAATGGTTGAAAGAGACCCGGCTTGTTGTGGGAATTGTCCCTTACAAGCTCCTCAACGGAGACGTAGCCGTTCCTTAGTGGGGTGAACTTCGGGAAACAAATCCTTGCTTCTTCGTGTGGTTTGCCTCTCTAAGTTGTTTTTCTAGCATATTTGATTTGCTTCCGCTTCGATCTACTCGGGTGTGCTACTTGTGTGTGCAGGGCTCATTACCCTACTTGTGATCATCTACAAAGTCCACTCACCAAGTTTGGTTCGTGCTAGAAGTCAAGAGAAGCTTGAAGTTGTTTTTGCAGGTGCTCCGTGCTACACCGGTCTGACCGGTGACACGCACCGGTCTGACCGGTGCCTCCTGTGAAGCCCAGTGAGCGACCGGTCTGACCGGTCACCACCACCGGTCTGACCGGTGGACACTGTCAGCTCAAGTTTTCGGGGAAGAAAAGTTTAAATCGGCCGTCTCGCCTATTCACCACCCCTCTAGGCGACATCAAGGTCCTTTCACTCTCGCCGGCGCGGGTGTCATGGCGGCGGAGGTGGAAGGAGCCCCTAGATCCAGCGTCACCCCGGCTGGATTTGGTGGCTGCGCGGCGGGGGTGCGCATTTCTGTGGCGGGGCGCGGCGTCGGGGTCTGGCGGCGGCGGGTGGTGCTGGAAGACGGCGGCGGCGACGGTCTTGGCCAGCACGAGCGGTGTTGGCGGTGGTGGAGACTGTCGCAACGCTCTCTAGCGGTGCCTCAAATTGGTGCGGGACGAGGACGACGGCCAGCGTAGGGGCCTGTGCGAATCAGCACGGCCTGCGTAGGGACGGCGGCGGCGGTCTTGGGCGGCTCGAGCGGTGTCGGCGGTGGTGGAGGCCGTCACAACACTCTCTAGTGGTGCCTCAAGCTGGCGCGGGACGAAGACGGCGACCAGCGTAGAGGCCTGTGCGCATCGGCACGGACTGCGCAGGGACGGCGCGGTGGCGGCCTACAAGGGGCAGGGTGCGACTTCTCAAGGTTGCGAGAGGCCCTATGGGGGTGCGCTTGTGTAGCTGGCCGCTCTTGGCCTTGGTTGTCAGGAGTGCCGGCGGACATCTGCATGTAGTGGAGGTGCGCAAGGTCAATGTGTTGGCGGCAAGGTGCGGAGGGTCCATGAGTGCTGGAGGTATTAAGTTGGCATGCATGGTGCAGTGGTGATCTCGGTGACAGTTAGGTGGATGTGTTGTTCTCTAAGTGGTTTCAGATATTTGAGTCTTTGGCAGAGGAGTGAGGTGAGGCCCCCACGCAGAGTGGCCGGGATCAATGAGTTTCAATGGTGCCGTGAAGGGATTTCTTCGCTATTGCTTCGCTGGAGCAGGGAGATCGACGATCGTGGGTGCGCTGCTTGAGGAAGATAGTCTCATGCTGGAGGAGTTTAGGTAGCTGCTTGGGATTGCAGCGGACCATGTGGCACAACGTTAGTGACGACGACACAGTTTGTCGGCTTGCTTTCAACTCCTCTCCCAAGTGGTGGTGGTGTAGCGTTGTGGTGTGTGCGTTTATTTGTGTCGTGTGATTTCTTCCGATGAATATGAAAAGAGGTTGTGTCCGTGAAACTCGAGTGTTTCAAGGGGTCCATGGCACTCAGACTTTTTTTTATACTGTTCGATGTAAAACGGACGGCTGGATCAATCTTTCACTCCAGCATGTTATTCTTTTCACGAGAGTCACACATCATGTTTGCCTTAGGTTTTTTTTTCCGTAAGGCACCTGACTTATAACTCAGTTGGATTTAAATTAGTCATGTTTGGTTATAGTGATCTATAAGTCAGTGGGCTCTACTCGAGGTAGGAGAGGCAAAAAGGTGACTTATGCAACTTTAAGTAGGGGTGGAACAACTTATAAGACTTATAAATGAAGACTTAAAGTGCAAATAAGTCAGGGTTGTTTGGTTCATACAAGTGACTTATTTGCACTTTAAGTCGGGTAACTTATAAGAACCAAACAGAGCCTTATTCGTTCGGTGAGTTTCTTCGCGAGATCCGGTGTTGCCAGACCCCGCCTTCCTGCTCGGCTTCGGCGGCGCCCTCGTCACCACTTTCCATTGTGGCTTCAAACTAAACGCCTTCTGTATTTCTCCTGCAATGTCGTTTTCATCAAGTTTATCTGAGTCCACATCCTCCCCTTACCCCGACCGGTACCAACATTCAAGATTGAAGCTCCACGCCCCCGCACCTTCGCAGCCCAACCGGGGGTCCTCTACCAGCCGGCTCCGGCGGCGCCCTACTGTCTCGACCACCACCAATGCCAGACGACGAGACACCTCAAGCCTCCTTATATGTCCTGATGCCATAGATAACCCCAACCTCCAACCCTCAACCCCAAATCCGAAATCTAACCCTTAAAGTCTCATCGGTGGTAGCGAGACTGCGAGAGAGAAGAAATAGAGATGTGTCGATCATCGATTTGTCAAAAAATCAGAGTGTCGGAGCTCCTCAAATGCTCCAAATACGTAGTATTTATGTAGTATTCACTTGTCACATCGAGTCATATTTTTTCTCACATCACGCGACCAAATACGGTAGCTTTGCACTTTTTTTCCACTATTACACGCACTTTTTTTCCGATCAAAATACCATTGTAGATTTCGTAACGATAAACCTGTTTGGTTGCAGCGTGATGTGCGAGTTTGTGGTAGCAGTGATCGGCTGCAACTGCGGCCCTGGAAGTCATGTCTCAGCTGAGTGCGACGGTCGGTTGAGCTGTCGTCTGGGATCGGTGTCGACACTCGACACATCGTAGCGTGTAGTTGACTGGCATCCATGCGTGCTTTACCGGTACTAGTACATACACTCCGCAAGATGGTTGTGGAATCACCTCGCGAAGCAAAAGGTGTGTTTAGATCCAGATGAATTATCTGAATTGGAGAAGAATTGGGGAAGAATTGGTGTAAATGCAGATAAATAGTGAGAAGTGATGTGAGGTGATGTGATAGATGATTGGATGTTTTTTTTGCAAATTTTTTGAGATCTAAACACACCCAAAAAAGAAAATAACAAGAAGAATTTGGTCTGATGCATTATCCAAACCCGTTGGACGGATTCAGTCTGCTTCTGGTTGTGAACCCTGTTGGTAGAGCTGGGCCACATACACACATCCGATCCTGAAAACTGATCGATCGTCTACGAGTCTACTATTCTTGCCCTTAATTGTGTGTACCACCCCGGTCACCAGCCTCTTCCAAAAATCAATCAAACATGACGGGAACATGTGTGGAAACCATGGCCGAATTTGAGGGTCCCCTCACCCCGCCCCTTTCGGAGCGAGAGGAGCCACCAAGCTTCGGTGTTTTTTCTACGGACAGCAGCAACCTCGCGCGACTGGAGCTCCCGGGCGGCCGGCCGGGCTCGATCGCGACGGCGTGTGCAGGTAGCTACCGCTCGACGCACGCACGTCTACAGCACGTACGTACGGCTAGGGTGGGAGAGACGGGCTCGTGAGTCGTGAGAGACATGGCCACCACTTGGCCGGGACCGGACGAGATGGGGGGGTTACTACTCCCGGCGCCGGCGCGCACGCACATGGCCGCTAATCAATGGCGGCTTATTAACCCTAGCTGCTAGATGGCCAGATGGTAGCTGCTGCTGCTGCCGTGTACCCGGCCGGAGCGCGGCAGCGGGAATCATCAATTCTCATCCCCCGCTCTGTCCTCAACTCTGAAAACCACCCGTGGATTCATCAACAACTCATGTTCCCGCGGGATCCCGGCGGGCCCAAAAGCGCGCCCTTTTATACCCCCGCCGGCCGCCGGCCACACACAGCACCACCACACCGCGCCACGCACAGGCACAGGCATAGCCAATACACCAACTCGTTCCGACAGAGAGAGAGAGGGAGAGAGGATGGAAGGGGCGGTGCAGAGCGGCGGCGGCGGGGGTGAGGGAAAGGGGTCGTCCAGCCGCAGCAGCAGCAGGTTCAGGCGGGTGTGCGTGTTCTGCGGGAGCAGCTCCGGCAAGCGGAGCAGCTACCGTGACGCGGCCGTGGAGCTCGGCGGCGAGCTGGTGGCGAGGAAGGTGGACCTGGTGTACGGTGGCGGCAGCCTGGGGCTCATGGGGGAGGTCTCCGAGGCCGTGCACAAGGGCGGCGGCCATGTCATTGGGTCAGTACCGTGTCATTCGTGGCTGCTCCTGCTCCTGCTCCTGCCTGCGCCGCCGTGACTGCTCCTCCTCGAATTATATGATCTTCGTTCTGCTGCTGAAATTTCCCCCCTGCTCTGCTGCAGCGTGATACCGACGACTCTGATGGGCAAAGAGGTAAAAATAAGAACGAATTGAAGAGGAGATCTGGCCGGCGGCGACGACCCTGCTCCGATCGATCCTTTCATCATCGATCATGCACCCACCACCACACATGAAACATGACACACATGCTCTCCACATCTATGTATCGCATCGCAGATCACCGGGGAGACGGTGGGCGAGGTGCGCGCGGTGGCGGGGATGCACCAGCGCAAGGCGGAGATGGCGCGCAGCTCGGACGCCTTCATCGCGCTGCCGGGCGGGTACGGGACGCTGGACGAGCTCCTGGAGGTGATCGCGTGGGCGCAGCTGGGCATCCACAGCAAGCCCGTGGGCCTCCTCAACGTCGACGGCTACTACGACTTTCTGCTGGCCTTCATCGACAAGGCCGTGGACGACGGCTTCATCAAGCCCGCCCAGCGCCACATCTTCGTCAGCGCGCCCGACGCCAGGGCCCTCGTCCGCAAGCTCGAGGTACATACTCTTCTTGGGGTGTGGTGCCGTGTGGCCCCGCCGGGCGGGACCCATCTCTCTTTGTCCGGTGGTCGTCGGAGATGGGAGCTAGGGCGGCAGTGTCGTCACGCTCAGCTCGCCAGCGACATGCCCCTGCTCTGCTCTTTCGTCCACTCACCCCTTGGCTTTGCTTTCGCGGTTTGGCCCTTTCCTTCCCTGCGCGCCACGGCATCGACTAGTCCTTTATTTCCACGCGCGCAAAGCGTCGTCTCGGATTCTCTACGGTTGATCGATTTGGAACAGTAGTCCTGGTAGAAGAGTAGGGTTCGTATTTCAATTATACTTTGTTTGGTCAGTCACCATGCATGCTTATGCTTACACAATTTTCAATTGGGCTGCACCTGCACGTAGGATCAATCATGATAATTTCGGTTAATAAATATGATATACTTGTGGTTCTAATAAGTCTTCAATTACATATGCACGCAGGAGTACGAGGCGGTGGCGGACGACGAGGAGCCCAAGCTGCGGTGGGAGATCGAGCAGGTCGGCTACAACGCCACGCTCCAGGCCGAGATCGCCCGCTAGATCATCGATCGCCGCCTCTGCCCGGCTGCCGCGGGAATCATCCATCCGTCGGCTCCCATCACCCTACTATTCCTATCCTATCTTACCAACTAGTAGTAGTAGGGCAACGAGTTCATTAATTTGACCACGAGAAAACGCACGCACTGGAGGATGCGATTTGTTTTGTGGGCGCGCGCGCGCGCGCGTGTTTTGATTTGCTCCTATGGAGTAGCAGCTTTGAATTGTCCAGCGGTGCTGCCATGCTGTAACGTACGTGTCCCTACTCCTAGTCCTAGTAGCTAGTGTCATATATCCCTGATCTCTAGTTCTCTACCCAATTGTTGTTCCTAGCAGCGTCGTGTGTCGCTAGTAGCTACTCGTACGTAGTCCAGTGCCCCCTGAATTGATGTGTGTATTTTGGTGTCCTAGCAGAACAGATGTAGTTCTCCCTCCGTTCTTAAATATATAACGTTTATGGTAAGCAAATTAGTTTATTTTTGAACTAACTAGTTTGTCATAAACGACGTATATTTAAGAATGGGTAGTAATTCATATCGGAGTACTATTATTTACTCCCTCCTTTTCTTTTTATAGGACGTATCACGGTTTTCATTTTTCTTTATATGTAAGGCGCGCCATCTCGCGTAATCAATCAGACCTCGTTACCCAATGCTTTCAATTAGCTTAGCCAATTAATAGACCCAATAGAAAACAAACAGCTCAGGAAGATGCGTGCAAAGTAAATGCTCTTTTCTCTTTCATTTATACCTGAGCATTTTTGGCCCGGCCCGGGCCCGGCCCGCGCCAGGCCCGCCCACGGACCTTACTGGACGGGCGTGGGCAGAGATCTTGAAGCCCGCGAAAAAAAATCTTGGCCCGAGCCCGACCCGACATGCTGTTTTTAGCTATTTTACAGTGTAAAATACGCGGGCGGCCCGCCCAAGCCTGGGCCCGGCCCGAGCCCTGTCCGAAAACTGAGGCCCGACACGTCCCATGGGACGGTCATGGGCAGGATTTTCTCGGCCCGAAAAAACCGAATTTTTTTTCGGCCCGGCCCGAACCCGGCCCGGCCCGTCAAATGCTCAGGTCTACTTTCATTCCAACGGGCACTCACTGCACAGTTTCATAGACATTACGCAGCATTTAAGTTTCGCATTGTGTCGTGATCAAATGTGCCATTGGAACTATGTAGCCTTTGCATAGTAGAACATGATGTTTTGCTTCAATTTGCATACCATATTAAATACTCGCATATAAAAATAATTACATATAGTTTATCCTAATATGAATTAACCAGTATAGCAAAGTAAAATATGGTGACGTTTCCAAATAAACATTGGTTATACATGACCATCACTTATATTTTTTTAAATTCATATAGGTTACTCCACAAGCTTACTTTTGAAATGCACCGATCAAGCCTCTCACATCCATTTTTATCAAGCATCAGTTTGTTTCATTTTCTGTCTCTTCATTCTCTTTCTTTTCCCCTTACTTTTGTTTCCTATTCCTTTTCCATTCTTGTGTTCCTCATTTTTCACTGCACTGCCCAATCCAAATCCACGCCGCCGGCCAGCTCTTATGTTGTGCACCTGCGGTGTCGGAGAACCATGGATGCACCAGACTAGGTAACCGAGCCTCAGGGATGTCATGGTGATGAAACTCTTTTCTTCTCTTTCTTCATAATTACCTTGCCAAGTCAGCAAAATGCTGATGTGTCACAATATTTAATGTCTATGAAACTCTACTGAAACTGACCTTACGTACCTCCATCGCCTGCCCATGCTCCAGGGCGTTTACCTTTCCCCATTTATTTCCTGGCCACGCGTACGTGGCGTCCATTTCCTTCTCACTCGAGATTAAAAAAATTGTGAACGATATATAATCGCTCGATCACGTCGTGGAACTTCAGCTGAGATAATTTCCGATTTGGTGATGTAGCAACGTACTCCCTTCGCCTTCTTCTAATTATTAGGAAGATTCCACCTCCACAATTAATTGTAGGACCACTTCACCTCCGCAATCTAGACCCGAAAGCTACCGGTAACTCTCACTCCCAAACCCCCTCAGACCCTTAATTAATTAATCTCTTTATTCGAAAGCTGGGCTAAGCTTTGTTACGTACAGCATCGTGTCACATGGCTCGCAAATTCTTGTCCGTCGGATCGCGTGATGTACGGCTTAGCTTGAGAGGAGGCCCGACGATGGCCCTACGTGGGACCCACTATAAAGTGGGACCCACATATTATTAGGTGGGATCTGCATATGTTAAAGCGGGCCCCATAAAATCCACACGTTCAAGTGGGATTTGCATAATTGTTAGGTGGATTTTATAAAGACCTATAATGGTGAAATTAATGAAAACCCCCCTTGATCTATAATATACAAATGTCATTTATCCAAAAGAACTCCAACGCAACAAAATCAACACGTACACCCTGTTCGTCTGACAGACGGTTGGTGGCTGGTGCTGATTTGTTCTGAGAGAAAAGTACTGCTGGCTGGTAGCTGGTGGCTGATTTGTTCTGAGAGAAAAGTACCACTGGCTGGTGGCTGATAAGTCTTTTGCATTAGCTATTTTATACGACTTCCGGTATACCTACAATTCAAGTACTAAAACACTGTTAAAATAAAAAAAATGTTCTGAACACACAAGTTCTACAAAAAAAATAAAACCCGAAAGTAAGGTCTCCACGGTCAACTCTTACGAAATCTTCACTACTCCCTCCGTCCCGCTATGATAGTCGCGGAAGCTACAGCGCGTAGTCCCGGATTCATCGTCGCTCATAGGCTGTACTGCTGCACGCACCGCTGCTCTCGTAGGCTACAGCTGTTGTACGCCTGGTAAAGAAAAATCAAGAATTGACAGCTTGACCTCTCGCGACCACACACAAGTAAAAAAAAATCAAGGAACCTTATCCCCATCCGCCTGCCCCCAGCCTCATCCGCCTCGTCGTCGCGACACCACCGCTGGAGGAGCTCTGGCACCCGCCGCCAAGGCAGCGCACGGCATCTGCCTCCTCCGGCCGAGGCCCATCCGGCGACGGAGGATTCGAAGCACAGCGTCCGCCGGCCCGCCAAGCCTCATCCCCGCGGTCCGCCCGTATCGGCCGCAGCCAAGCTCCGTTGAGTTGCCCCATCCCGTCGCGGAAAGTGCGGCCATCACGTCGCGACGCCGCCGCCACAACGGGGAGCCGCCTCCCCGGCGACAGCACGACGCACGGCCGTCAACGGGAGCAGAGGCCCGCTGCGGAGGAGCACCGGGCTCCTCCTCCACCTGCTCTGCTTTACTCTGCTCGACGGAGCTGCTCCCTTGATTCGATTCGCCTCCCTCAATGGCGGTGGCGCTAGGACCAGGCGTCGGCTCCTGCTCCTCCATGGCGGCGGGAAGAGCAGGGGCACCGCGCCGGCGCGGGGCAGCTCTTCGACTTCCGGCTGCCTCCGCCTCTCCTCGGTCTCTCTGGATCCCGTCAGCGGGAGTCGCGGGCGGATCCGGAGCTGCTCGAGGTGGACGACGACGACGCGATGTTGGTCGAGGTGGACGACTACGACGAGCGGAGTTGCGGTGGCGGCTGAGACCGGTAGAGGAGGAGGAGGCGACGACGGAGTGCGGCGGGGAAAGGTTCGTGTATGAAGGGTGCAGGTGGAGCGGCGGTGAGGACGGGGCCGAGGGAGGCCCACCTGTTGGCGCAGAGTAGGGGTGACAGGGTCTTTTCTCACTTGCATTGATTTGTGGATCATTTTTGCAGCGACTATCATAGAGGGACGGAGGGAGTACCTCTCACTCTCTGTAGTTTTACAACCCCAAGGCTCCATGGTCGTTTTCTCAATCCACTTAATCTCTATCTCATGTTGTAAAAAAAAAATCTATCTCGATGTCAGTTATATAATCATATTTTTCCTCTATATACTCTATACTAGTACTATTTATAGGTCGTCTACTGGATCAGCTCAACTGGTGAGCCAACGGCACACCCCATATTTCTAGTTAACTCTAAAATCTCAATTTTCAGCACACATGTAGTTGATTGAGAGATTGCTAGCAATCGAGCATTTTAGAACGAGTAAATCAGTAAGTAAATAAATGAATAATAAGTACCGGCTCGGCAAAGGACCCGTAGTCGCTACCTGCACAGCCAGCAGCTATGCGTCCACTTCACGCATGTATACCTCAGTACCTGTACCGTACTCCTATCCTGCAAAGGGGATATGTCAATGCAAACGTGTTAACACAGGGCGGCTACGTGTACGACGCCTCTGGAACCACGCTCAAATGTTCGCCTCGTATACGTGTCGGAGAGGGGTACGAAGTACTCCCTTCGTTCTTAAATATATGTCATTTAAGACAAATTAATTAGTTCAAAAATAAACTAAATTATTTGTCTTAAACGTTATATATACGGAGGTAGTACGTGTGAGCACGAGTACTGTGCTCGCACCCAAAAATTCATATGAAAAAAAAAACAAATTTCACCCCATCCTAAAATTTTATCCTCTAGTGGCTGAAATTTGTTTTTTTCATGTGAATTTTTACCAAAGTTGTTTGAATCTCAACTTTTGGGACAATGCATATCTTGTTTGGTAATATTGGTGTGAAAAAGTTCAAAAAAATTCAAAACTTCTAAGTGGGACATGCAACACTATTTCGGTCGCTTATACATGCGGTAATGCATTTCTGCCAAGCGGTCAGCTCCAACTCAAACCCCATCAGTGCTAGAGTAGTGCTGACTGCTGAGTGATTAGGGCCGTTTCACAATCCATAATCCAAAGCTGCCACATCATATGGAGAGCAGTCAACTGATGGATGCGCCTATAGGCTCGGCGGTATCCAAAGCGACCTTGCCGTGTGGTGTCTGGTGTGTACAGGATGGATGCGCCCTACAGGCTTTGACAACATCAAAATACCAGTTTTCTCCCATCCGTAAGGATCATCTAGGCCTACGCAAAACATTATACAGAACAGGCAAAGCCCCGACATAGGGGACGCCGAATCGGAGTCATTAGACAAGATGTGCAGGAAACATCTAACTCCCAGCTTCAATTCCGCGGTATCTCCAACTCTGCTCACAGAATGTGGGTCTGTGTCCCTTCGCTAGTACCTTGTTTCCAGTAAGGAATCAACTAGTCCGAAATCCATGGCCTAAAATTGGTTAAAAGTAAGTTATTCGAAACAAGTAGTAGTTCTCAAGAAAAAGGTATGGTTCGGAAAAGAAAAATAATTTGCTACTTTTCTCTTTTCTGCACAACAATGTAAGCAAGAAAAGATACCTCTGAAGAAGACATGAAGCGATCCCTCTCTGTCCACTGTTGTACCATATCCAATGGTTGCCCCGTGAAGGAAGCAAACATTTTATCAACTTTCTGCATGCAAAACACACAAGAACTTCAACTAGATATTCAAAACCAAAACTGGGATCAAGTTAGCTTGGTTCCTGGCATAATCTCTACCATCTGATGGGAAAATCAAATGATGAAAATATATCACTCGTTCATACTTACATCACGAGCATAGATGGTTTCCCCAACCTGTCGCCTAACCTCCTCCACATTACCCTGCATGTAATTCAATTCCTTGTATCAAAACAAATTTCAAGTGCAGTTACACAAACCACAAAGGCAATGCAACTAGAAGTTCTGCCAACCAAAAAATCGTAATCATCAAACTCAGCCAAACAATATTAGAAAGATCATCTGACTACTTGAATAAAATAAGAAAGCCAACAGTCATACCTCCGATCCACCTTGAGGTTGATGAATCATTACTCTAGTATTTGGCATTGCATAGCGCATTCCCTTCTCACCACCAGCAAGAAGGATTGCTGCTTGACTAGCAACAACACCAAAGGCCACTGTCCCGACTTTGGGTTGTATCTGATTGCGATAAACCAAAAGGTCACAAATCATGTTTCATGCAGCAGCACAGGGCGTCAGGGATATACAGATCAGTAAAAAAAATCATTGCAGATGCAAGTCTTTGTGTGTGGCCAATTTAGAAAATTGAGAAGAAACTAAAGGATCAACCTAATATAAATAAATCACTAGGGTTCACATTTAACTAGAAACAATTAAAATAGTGAGATTTAAAAATGAAGAAAGAAACAAATATATGTGAGTGCAACTGACACATTGAAATAAGATGCACATATCAGCATTTAGAGTTTGGAGCACTTGCTGCTGAATTTCAGGAAGTGGGAACAATTATTTTTGCAAGTCCTAAAACAATAAAAGGTAAATCACTAGGGGAAACAATTAAAGAGGTGAACCTTAAGAAACAAGAGAACCAAATACATGTGAAAGACATAAACAAGATGCACATGTCAGCACTTAAAGCTTGGGCCAATTGATGGCCGATGGGGAAATATATGAAGCGGAAACAATTTATATGTTCAAGTCCTAAGACAATAAAAGTGTGCTGCTTACATCACACGGGCAGATAAACCAGTTACATGAGACTCAGACTTAGCACAGCTTATTGTTTTACAATATGCAAGGACACACTAAAAAGCTGAAATAACATAAATGAACATAAAAATTTTTCAGTGCAAGCCCCCAAAACAGATAATTAATATGAACACAGAAAAGAAAGGAAAGAAAGTGTTACAAAGCCCCATGTGCCCCTGCTAGCACACTGACAGCAGGACAAATCTTGTAAACGTATTGTGTACTGCTACTGATATAAGACTATAATCTTCAGCACATTACGCTGTAGTTTACAAGAAAACCAAGGAGAATTCGTGAAACAGAAGAAAAAATGCTTTTCTATTGTATCTGTAACACATACTGATGCTAGCCAGGAGAATTAGTGAAAATGTGATAAAATGCTTTCTATTGTATCTGTAATCATTCTGATGCTAGCCAGGAGAATTTGTGAAACATAAGTGCTTTTTTATAGTATCTGTAATACATTTTGATGCTAGAACTGTAAATTTTGATGCTCTAAATGTATGACTTATAATATAAGAACTTAAGAAGAGCCCCAGCATTAGGTCAGGAAAGATAGAGAAAATAGATGACTCACCCAGGACATGCAGTCGTAAATAGCTAAGATGGAGTAGAGACTTCCACCAGGGCAGTTCAGATAGATCTAATAAACAGGAATACAATTTGCATTATACAAAAGTGGTAGAGGATAATACAGAACAATAATGAATAATCGAGGGTGATCATACAGAAAAACAATGAAATAATCGAGGGTGATAGTATAATACAGAAAATGATGAATAATTGAGGGTCTGCTGCTGTACAACACTAGGAACAAGTAACATGAATGCATACTAACCAGAATATCAGCCTCTTCATCAACAGCAGCAAGTGTGACAAGCTGTGATATCACACGTTGTGCCACCTGGGAGTTAATATATTGGCCAATGAAGATTACACGATTTCCCAGTAGTACGGTAGCGAGATCAAGAGGGCCAGCAGGAGTCATGATTGCCGGCATTAAAGGTGGATTTTCATTCTGAGATGCTACAATTGTGTTTTGCCTATCCAAAATCATTCACAATGTTACAAGACATCCCAGTATATATATAATGTTATCAAGGTGAAAGAAACCAACCTTCTAATACACAGCCTCTATAAAAAAGCATACAAGCCCGTAGCAGCACGATACAATATGCTAGATTCAATTATGTACCTGAGAGAAGAATGGCAACGTATCCTCTCGTCCTGCTGTGAAGCAACACCACGTGATGCAAATTGCAATCCTATATGTATAACTTGAGTGAGATAGGAATTCAATAAATCACAACAGAATGATAACGAAAAAGCACACTAAGTAAAGTAGTAAACAGAAAAATAACACTACTAAAAGGAGTAAATAGAAAAAATGGTTGGAACTTGGAAGAATGACCAGTGCAAAATTATCATTATCTGTGTTTATTGTCATGCTGAAAAACCAAAATTTGTGCCTTCAGGCAAGAACATAGAACAGTTGTGCCTAACACAATTCAAGATCATACCAACTTCAATGGAAGTCTCATTCAACTCTATGTCTATGTTCCTATTTTGTACTAATGAGCAGTGTAAAGTGCAATAAATGTTGTAAGACGACTTCAAGAATCATGATCATATAAAACTGAACAAACATACATCAATTTTGATGTACGGCTGCCATTGTGCGATGACATGGTGCCACAATTGGTGTTTCTTGAAACTTTTATAGCTAGGGATGAAAAAACAACTGAAGGATGAAAAATAACTAAATGTTATTCAAACCATGTAACACTGGTTCATGGCCCAAAAGAGTGTGGCGTTTCTAGTTAAGTTTTATAACCAGTGAGTTCAACTAAGAGATACTAGTAATGGATTGCGCACAGTCTACTCATACAATCCCAGCATCCACTCGATGGGCAATTCATGGAATGTGTCGTGGCACGTCAGAAGTACAGCACAATTGTTGTTCTGAGGAAACAAGTGAACATCCTCGAGACCTCGATTAGCATCAGCCCCCGCGCAAACCAACGGCTTCCGCCGCCAGAATCACGAGAACGAGAAGCCCTAATCAGCTAATCTACGAGTTGTTAGTGGACTACACCAAACGCTCCAGAGCTTCGCCTGCAATCACTACTCCATGGGCGGATCTAGTAAGACCGGAAAAGACAAACAATCCTCACCTCGGAGACGAAGGCGTGCTGTGGCTCCATTCCGCCTACACAAATAAATCAGGAGAAAGATGAGGGGGTGGGATTGGGCCACAGGAGGAGCTAGGAAGAGGAGAGAGCTGGGGAATGGAGATACCGGTGCGAGAGGAGCCCGAAGGGGGCGGGGCGGGCGGCGAGCGGCGCGGAAATGGCGGCCATGGGCGGGGAGACGAAGAGGGGAGCGTCGAGTGTGACGGAGTTGGGAGGGGATGAGGTTGGAAGTTGGAACATAACAGGCCCTAGTGGGCTGCAATCAAGCCAGCCAAGGGGCCCAAGATCAAGAAAGCGTGAAACAAAACAACGACTAGAAACAAAACAAATCCAGCGTGAAACCACTCATCTCTAATCCTGTGGAATAGCATAATCGACTAGGCTGAGCTGAACGTTTGTTTGAATTTTACCGCGTGAAAAGTTAAAAGCTCAAACAAACAACAAATTTCTTATAAATACATCTGAGTAAAAGCTAGTGTTGACTTTTTGAGAAGTCAAAAGTCAGAAACAAGTTTTAAAAAACGCAAAAGTTAAGCCGAGATGTCTCTTCATTTAGTCTTAACTCGAGACTCTTTATTGTTACTTTCATGTGCGCCAGAAAGAAGTAATCCTTCCCCAAAGAAGAACAGAAGGTAACCGACGGGAGGTAGGCGGGGAGGCCGGTGGTGGCAGGGGAGCACGCCGAAGAGGAGGAAGACGACGGCAGGAGTGCTCACCGGAGATGATGGTGTCCGGCCTCCGTGGATCTGGATAGAGAAGGGCTTAGGGGAGAGGGGAGGGGAGAGGAAGGGAGCGACAGTCCGACGTCGGCAAGGTGCAGGACGGCGGCAGTGGCGCTCAGGCGGAGTTGTAGTCCGGGGAGATGCGTGTGCGCGAGGATAAGGATGAGATGCATTTTTTTACCCAAATGCTAAACGGAGAGGGCTCTCCATTTAGTGTTAATTGGAGAGCCCTCCGAGGTTACTTCCTGCAACACATAAGTTACTTCCCGTAACAAAAAGTTACTTCCCGCGACACATAAGTTACTTCCCGCGAGAAAAAAGTTACTTCCCGTGACACATAAGTTACTTCCCGCGACAAAAAGTTACTTCCTCCTGTGCGCTTCTTTCTGTTGAGGGAAGTAATTTTGTGTGAAGTAACCTAGGAGGGCTCTCCATGTATGACTAAAAATTACTTCCTCGTGTGTGCTTTTCCTGTTGAGGAAAGTAATTTTGTTTCGCAGAAAGTAACCTCGGAGGGCTTTCCATATAAGAATAAATGGAGAGCCCTCTCGGTTTAGTCACCTCTTTTTTTTAACCCCTTGTGCGAATAGATAAGGAGGGAGGCAGGGGTCGGTGAGGCTCTCGACAGAGGACTAACGGGAGAGTTCTCTCCGTCCAGCAACGTCCTACTCCTAGAAAGCTAGAGGGAGAGTGTTTAGAGAAGTCGTGCGTCATCATTATTGTGATCTAGGTGGCGCGTCATGATTCCTTATTGCGATCAAGGTGTGGATCAATTTGGACAGATTAGATTTTTTTACGGGTCCGGACCGGTACCGGTTACCGATTCGGAAGAACTAGTTAGCCGGCTGGTAAGATCGGTTAATTCGCCCTATGACAAATCGAGTTTTCACGAATCCGTTGAATCATCCGCTTTGTACTGCAGATTGAATGATACAGAAGGGACGTCATGTTGCTGATGGACTAGAGGTGTGTTTAGTTCTCTGAATTGGGATGCAAAATTCTGGATTTTGCACGGATTTTGGGTTGAAAAGTACTGTAGCACTTTTCATTTGTTTGTGGTAAATATTGTCCTACCATAGCCTAACTAGACTCAAAAGATTCGTCTCGCAAAGTACATCCAAATTGTGTAATTAGTTTTTGATTTCATCTACATTTAGTACTCCATGCATGTGCCGGCATTTTTGATGTGATGGAGAATCTTCTTTTTGCATAGTGAATTTTGGGAGAAGTTGGACTTCTAAACACACCCCTAGGTGAATGTGTAGTGCTGTCAGTCTGTCACTGACTCACTGTGCGTTTACGTATCAACAAAACTTCGCGAGGGGCCTATACTACGTGCTCCGACGTGCACACTGCCACGCTGTGCGTTGCATGCTCGATCTCACGTGCAAGGTGTTCTCTGTTCTCCTTTACGACAACCTGAGTGTGCTCATCCTGTTGGTCTCGATTATCAGCCAGTACACCCACCACCCAAACGGTTGTTTCAGCTGCTAGAGTTCAGCTTCCATGCTCGATCACACGTTACGGTTCTCCAAGCCGCTCCGCCCGTGCCTTATCACCGGAGGAGACGGGGCCTTTCGTCCTGATTAGGAATGGCGTAATCTCCCTAAGGTCCAATCGGGATGAAGGCAACCGGGAATAAAGAGGGGCCTTTATTCCCGAGTGGTAGTCCCGCTCGGGACAAAAGGGGGGGGGGGGGGCAGGCCAGCGCCTGTGCGTCCACCCTTTAGTCTCGGGTGGTAGCCCCACTCAGGACTAAAGGCTTCGCCGTCATTTTTTTGTTTTTCAATTCCAGTTGTTTTAATAATGTTATACGCGTATATTCTCACGTATATGGGTGTATTTTACGTGTACGTATAAATGTTTGCACTAATTATACATGTCTACTATATATACGTACTATATCAAGAGAATAAACTTATAAATAAATATATACACAATATATATATTTATATATTACATCGAAAGCAGAGATTATATTTTCTGAAACTAGTATATATACATCAAAATATCGTTTCATTCTAATTCTATTCTAGTCTCAAGTTCCACCGGAGGTGCTAATTAATATTTCTGAATTGGATGACCGTCATAATAATGTCTTCCCTTTAAGCTAATCACCTCGTCCATCATGAATCCCACGAGACTTTCTTGAATAGCCAAGAGACGATCCTTCTCAATGGTTGCATCCTTAATCATGCAGTTCTGTAATGTGCAAATATGTTAATATATAACATCCAAGAATTAAATATATAAGCGGTTAGAAAATGATGTCTTATTAATATGTTTACCATAATACTTACAGTATAATCTCCCGGGTCTGCAGTGCAAAAATTGTGGATGAACTCACACACATAGTATGCACATAAATTGGTCCCTTGTTCCTGTCTCATACACTAAATTAGAGAAAACAATTATGAAATATTAGTGTTATTCTTTTTATAATTTGCTCAAGCTGAAGTTGTTTTTTGTTTTACATACCGAAAAATCAGTATAAAATCTAAGTTTAGGTTTCAATTGTCCAGCGTTCATAGCAGTGAATTATTCTCAAGCTCTGGCGGACAATAATGAAAGTTAGAGCTAGTGTTAGTATATAAACTAGGGATGAAAACGGTTGGGAAGTCGGGAAAACACCTCAACCATTCCTGCTCCTGTATTTTTTAGCCGGAAACGGGAACGAGACGGGAACAGCCGGACGGGAATACGAATTCAATATTACGGGATATCGGGAACGAAATATTTCGATCGGGAACATCTCGATTACGATCGGGAATCGGTAATACAAAACGGGAACATCGACACTTGTAACCACTTCAAACAATTAGCTCAGCACAACAATTACGACTGTGCATAATTCATATGCAAATAAATGAACAATGTGCAATTAAGATCATAAGAATATAAATAGGTCATAGTCTCGTAGATGCACATCACTACATGGATTCAGTGAAGCACAACAGGTAACACATAAGCACAGGCGCACAACCTTTGAGCTCCTGTTACAGACTTCACTCGAAGCAATGACCGACAGACCAAAGAAAGTCAACAGGTAACAGATCACAACTCACACGTTCAAAAAAAAACACAAGTCACGTGGGCAGTTGCCAACAGAGATGAACAGATCACAAGCATTCAAATGCACTAGCAGTGCATCCGCGAGACGGCGGCCTTGAACGCGTTGCAGAAGTCGAGCAGCACCGCAGTCTCCTGCATGTAGTGCTCGAACCAGGCGCCGGCGTCGCCGCTGCAGCAGGAGGCCGCGAGCCCGCGATGGACCGGTGGTGCAGGGGAGGCCGGGAGCGCAGCACCGCACTCGTCGTCGTCGACGACTTGTGGCTGACTGTTGATTGGCTGTGGCCTTGACCTGTGGGGCGGCGGTGGCGGCGGAATGAAATGAGGATGAGGCTGGCTAGGGCTGGCTAGGGTTGCGGGAGTGGGAGGCTGGGAGCTGGGAGGTTTTGTTGCCTGGCAGTGGGCTACTGGGCCGGCGGGGTGCAGGGTGGCGTTGGTGGGGAGTGGGTCGGCGGGGTGGAGGTGGGCTGGATTCATTTGTGGGCTGAAAATGAGAATTGCTATTAACTTGTACGGGAATACCGACGGGAATTTTCTGCTCAAATACGGGAACCGTGAATACGGTCAGGAAACAGTCCCAACTGTTCCTGTTACTGTAACCGTCGAATTCCTGTATTTTTTTTCCTGTTTTCCTGCTTTTCCTGCTAAAACGGGTCACGGTCGGCTTACACGGGATACGGTGTCGGTCGATACGGGATTTTCCCGTTCCCGCTTTCATCCCTAATATAAACACACTGTTGCATAAAAGTAAACGTATTGGATAGAATTATTACTCTTGAAACATATCTTGAAGGTCATGGTATTTGTCAGGTTTCTTTTCAACGAATCAAAGACCATGACGTTGCTCTTGTCGACTTGAATTACTAGAAAAATCCAGTGGAAGCTGTATATACATGCATGGTGAAAAGATGAGAACTAAATAATAATAACTAGGATAATTAGAAATGCAAACCCTTAATAAGATGGTAATCGCACATACTCGAAGTTGTAAGGTAGTAGTATCACTTCCTTGAAATGCAGCCGATTCAAGGTCCTAAGAATTGTTGCTAATGCTGTTTTTGGTTGAAGCCTTACTTGGTTTTGACAAACTAATGATGGGTCCATGAAACCTATTTGGTGATAACCCTACTTTCTCATCGTAGTAAGTTCCAGACTACAGAAAATGAAAGACAAAGTTAATTAGCGGATGCATTAATTTATTAATTAGCACATGAATTGCACCGTCACTTACCAACACCAGGCCATGATAAGATCGGTATTCAGGGAGTCAAGATGGTAAATTTCATAAATATCCTTGAATCGCAGCCAGACCAACTTCTCGCCTTCACCAGCAAAATCATCCGGTCTAACAAGCATGCCAATCATCTCCAGGCCCTCTTTAGATGTCTTCATGTAAAAGTCATGAAATCTGCGCATCTGAGTAGGCAGTTTCTTCACCAACTCTGGCCTAACAAGAGATTTCCCATGCTCGTAGTGACATCTAGGTACGAAGTTTTTGTCCCGAGGAGGTGATTCGTGGCCGAGAACAAATTCTAGTGGGAGCCCTGTTGCTTCTTGCATTTGAATGACATGCGCTACTTGTTCTGCGGGCATAAGTGCAAGAGCTCGTTCAGGTGCAGTGAGGCCGGAGGCGATGTAAGTCTGTACTCCCGACGTCGACGCTTGTGTTGCCTTCTTCGTTGAAGACTCTTTCGCCGACGTCGACGCTTGTGTTGGCTTCTTCTTCTTCCTATAATCCTATGGCATCGTCGACCCGGTACTTGGTCGATATAACTATTTGGTGACCCTCTCCGTCTCTTCTTCTGTAGGGACTTCTCCAGGGAGCAGTCATAATCAGTTTTCAACTTTACCCATTTCTTTTCATTTTTCTGCCACTCTATGAAAGCTTTGAGTTTCACCGGATCTACTTTATTCTTTTCTTCCAGCTGCTGCTCCCTATAATCCATAGTTACTTTATGAAAATAATCCTTTACTTGTTTTTGGCACTCCGCCTCATTTTCAGGTTCTGTCGTGTCATATGGTAGCTTTCTTTTAACGGGCTGCTTTTTCCCTTTCTTCGTCGGGGGCTTCGGATTTGGCGGGGGCATAGACTTGGTAGATCGTGACCGGGACCTCTTGGGAGTTAGCTTCGGGGAAGATTGCTTTGGTGAAGATTCCTTCGGTGGTGATTGATGACGAGGGAGGTCATCATCATTATCGCTCGCACCAGCAGAATTTGCAGGTTGTGGAGACGGTGAGCGATGAGGACTCGGTGGCGATCTCGGTGACGGGCCGGGAGTTGGTGGCTGCTGCTCGGCAGCACTCTCGGGTATCGGTGGCTGCTGCTCGGCAGCACTCTCGGGTATCGATGGCGGCATCTTAGGTATTATGATGTAACGGGTATCGGTGGCTGCTGCTCGGCAGCACTCTCGGGTATCGGTGGCGGCATCTTAGGTATTATGATGTAACGTTTGGGCCACAATATGATACCGTGAAGTGCATCCTGCAGTGTCCTTTCCCCGTCACCTCCTGGGATGTCTAGCTCCATGTCGTTAAACTGTGGGTTAGCAATCTCCTCCACAGCAACTGAGGCGTAGCCAGGTGGAATCTGCATGTCGTGGCTTGTACGTCCTGGGAGATGTGCAAAAGCACTTCCGTACACCACCTATATATCAAAGGTAGAGAAATGATGAAGTTATTAAATGCCTGAGACATGCATCCGAGGTTGAGATATAATTGCATGTATAATCATATTTATACTTTCATTGTGATGTTGTCGGTCGGCTTGTGCGGCTCACATGTGGTGCGCTGACAAAGTTCATCCACTGGGTACCATTCGTTGTCCTCTACTTGAACTTCTTCTTGGTTTGCCTTTTGTTCTTCGGGGGCCTCTGTGGAAGCACAACTGCTTTTGCGAGCAGAAGGGCTAATGATGGGATCCACCGGTGCTTGGGGTAGTGCTCCAGAATGGGTGATCTCAGCTACCGCGGCGGCCACTCGTCGTTCAATCTCTGCATTCATACTTTCTTCATGTTGTTTTAGTTTATCCTCCATCATCTCGCGCCACTGCGCCAGTTCACGCTCTTTTCTTCTTTTGCGGCTTCTATAGCTGTCTTCGTATCCCTTGAAAGCAAACTTCCACGGTACAACCCCGTACCCCCTGCAATGTCCTGGGTGTTCCGGATTCTCGAGCACCAAAGTGAGCTTATCGTTCTCTCTGTCAACAATCAATCTTCCCGCTTTGACATCTTCAACCTTTCTCATAATCTCAATTGCCGCCTCCCGTAACGTGGGTGGGAATTCAAGGGAACCATCATTAGGGTTCAATCTTCCACCGCGGGCATAATACCAATTCTTCGATTGTTCGGACCAGTCAAAGACTGCTGGTACGATACCTTTGTTGAGCAGTTCTTCTTCCATCTTCCGCCACTTGGGTGCTGCAACCGCGTAACCACCTCGACCAAGACGATGGTTGTATTCGGTCCTCTTACTGGCAGTTTTATGAGCTTGTGCGCTCTTCTTGGTGAATTCTTCAGTTCTCTTGTAATCCACAAAGGACTCCCAGTGATCCTTTAGCTTGGGATAATCATTCCAATTTGGAGTTCGATTCTTCTTGATATAATTTTTGTGCAGTTGCTTCTTGAAACACTGCAATTGTTCTGCCATCTTCGATAGAGTCCACTTTTTCACAAAGTTTGGGTTGACGCCCGGTGGAAGTGTGAAGTGTTTTAAGATATCATTCCATAACATATTTTTAGTGCATCCGGAACCACCCATGGATTATCTTCCTTCCCCTTCCATTCTCTATACGATATGGGCACGTTGTCCCTCACAATAGCACCGCATTGGGACAGGTACTTGTCCCTGACCTTCTTTGGTTCCCATAGCTGGCCAAGCTCGTTGACTTCCGTGATATGAAACTTCACGTCATCGACGATTACTTTTGTAAGCCCTCTCTTTGTCTTTTTGGTTGTCGAGACTGAAGCCTACAAGTTGCGGATTCGTTATTAACACGGGGTTCGAGAATGAATGCATGATGAACTTAATGCATGATATATGTACCTCGTTGGAACCTTTTGCATTAACAATGAGAACGTTTTCATTATTGTCCTCGGCACGGGTGTCGATGTCCGCGGTGCGGGTGTCGATGTCCTCGGTTATGTTGAGGAACCCGTCCGCCTGGTTTCGCTCCTCGGTGAAGCTTGGGATCTCGGTATTTGAACCGGCAGCAATAAGGTTCTCCATAATCCGCGCATCCTCCTCATTATTATCCATAACTCCGAATTTCTATGAATTTCTAAAATGGGAACATATTTTTTTCAATAAACAACAATCTCTATGATTTTCTGAGAATAAACAAGAATTTCTATAAATTTCTATGAATTTCATGAATTACCGAGAGTAAACATGAATACTGTGAATATACGACGATTCCTGAGAATTTCAATGAATTTCTAAGAATAAACCATCTGTACTTAAACCAAACCTTATGTTCCTTGGATCATCATCAAACTCTTTGAATTCTCTATTAATCTTTCTCCATTGAGACCCATCAGCCGGATGTCTCAGCATGTTGTCTTCCTTACGGTCCTCTTTGTGCCATCTCATCATCTTAGCATTTGCTTTGTTCCTGAACAAACGCTTCAAACGTGGTATTATAGGAAAATACCACATAATTTTTGCCGGAACTCTCTTCATCTTGTCACGGTGCCCCTAGACATCACCACCGGGATCTTCATCTCGCCGAATCTTATAACGTAGTGCTTCGCACACAGGACAAGCATCCAAATTCTCGTAATCCTTGCCCCGATATAGGATGCAATCATTAGGGTATGCATGGAACTTCTATACCTCCAACCCAAGAGGGCACACAGTCTGTTTCGCTTCATATGTGGTGGACGGTAATTCATTGTTCTCGGGAAGCTTGTCCTTCACAGTTTTTAGCATCTCTTCAAATGCCTTATCAGACACACCATGTTTTGCCTTCTATTGCAGCATTTCTAGTGTATTACCATGCTTTTTGTGACCTGACTAGCAATCTGGGTATAACGGTTTTCTGTGATCTTCTATCATACGCTGCAACTTCGCATTTTCTTTTTCGTTTTCACAATCCCTATGTGCATCCTGTAGAACCTGGCCGAGATCATCAGCAGGCCCATCTGCATGTGCTGGTAACTCTTCTTTGTTAGCATCTTCCATTAAAGTATCTGCAAAAGCTTGCCCCGCGGCCCAGTCCGAAATATCCTCCTCCTCTTCTTCATCGTCTTCCATCACAACCCCTCTTTCACCGTGCTTGGTCCAAACAACATAGTTCGGCATGAATCCGTATTTCAACAAGTGCAGGTGAAGTGTTCCCGGGTCATGGTAGTCTCTTTCATTTCTGCAATCGGAGCATGGACAACACATGAATCCACTCGCATTCTTGTTTGTTTTCGCCACTTCGAGAAAACCATGCATGCCGGTAATGTACTCCGTTGACCGTTTGTCGGTGTTGTACATCCATTGTCGGTTCATCTGCGTCATATTAAGTGAAAATATCCATGTTAATTCTACAACACTTCATTTTCTTAATTATGGCATAACATTTAAGTATAAAAACTATACACTATCCCTAGGTCTCATTTTCTAATAACTAAATTAATAAATTCTATTTTCTCTAATATTAAATATAGCTAGCTAAAAGTAAAATTTATATAAAAACAAAAAAATCTTAGTACAAATGAATGAAAGAAGATAATCATAACAGATGATAACTACTTATTACCAAATCTAAAGTATACTAAAAAACTCATCTCTTAGCTCTTAAATCAAAATGTCTATTTTCTTAATTGTGGCATAAATTTTAAGTATAAAAACTATACACCATCCCTAGGTCTCATTTTCTAAAAACTAAATTACTAAATTCTATTTTTTATAATATTAAATATAGCTAGCTAAAAGTAAAATTTATATAAAAAAATAAAAAAAATCTTAGTAAAATGAATGAAAGAAGATAATCATAACAAATGATAACTACTTATTACTAAATCTAAAGTATACTAAAAACCTCATCTCTTAGCTCTTAAATCAAAATTTCTATTTTCTCCTTCTCCAAATCATAAAACGAAATTTAATCACAACAAATGAATGAAGGATGAAGAATAATACCTTAGTAACACTTTGGAGGTGAGAAAACTCCACAAATTGATGAGGAAAAATTTGGGCAACACCTCCTTATGTTTGAGGCGCCTTGGGAGAGGAGCTAGCTTGAGCTCTCGGTGAAGAATGGTCGGGCAGGGAAGAAGGTGCTGTCGATTTTGTATAGGGACGGCCTTTTGTCCCGGTTGGTAAAACCAAACGAGACAAAAACTTTTGTCTCGTTTGGTTTTACCAACCGGGACAAAAGGTCTCTAGAGGCCGGCCCCCCTACCCTTTTGTCTCAGGTTGGTTTACTACCCGGGACTAAAGGCCGGCCCCAATCATTGCGGCCGGGAGCCGTGGTAGGCCTTTAGTCCCGGGTTGGTTTGCCAACCGAGACTAAAGGGTCCCCCCCAAAAAACCGTATTGTTTTTATATAGTTTAATAAATATTATGGTCTCCAAAATTTATGATCCGGCTTCCAAAATATTAGTCACTGGCCTAACATCAATACTTAAGGTCTTAACAAAAAATATAAAAAAGTTCATACATCAATACTTAATCAAGGTCTTACAAACATAAAAAGTTTATACATGAATACTTAAGGTACGGTCTTAACAATGGTAGAGGGGTGCATCAATGCAAGACACATATTTCATACTTCATTCTTCTTCCTTAGATAGTTCATTTAGTTGAAGTCTCCGATCTTGAAGTCAAGAACTTCATCGACATATGCAGAGAATGGATCAGTGCACTCTCTATCGCTTCACAATAACGATCACATGGACTTCCATAAATTTCAAACAGTGGCGAGGAAAACTGATATGGCCTGAAAAATGAAAGATTTGCGTGATACTTCGAACCTCTTGTAAGTGTAGGATTTGAATCTGTGTAAGAAAATCTCACAACATGCTACACTTGCTCTAGAATTGCATGAAAGCTCTTTGCCGCAAAGGTTTGACCAAAGATATCCTACAGTTAAGAATAATGTTATTATGACTCATAAAAAATATTAAATAAGAAGATTAAAATAATATTAAATGATGATCCATACTTGTCGGGGTTCTCTACCGCCGGCAGTAAATTTGTAACAGATCGTGTGTCGGACCCGGATGGTTAGCACAAGAGACACAAGGGTTTTATACTAGTTCGGGCCTCCGGAGAGTAACACCCTACGTCCAGTTCCGAGTACTCATGTTCTTATGCTAGGGATGTCTGTAGTAGGTGTTACAAACTATGTGATCGGTCAGCCCCTCAAACGGTTACACTCCTCCCCCTTTTATAGACGCAAGGGTGAGGGGCAAAGAGGGAATACAAAAATGAGCTACAATGCTACGGTATTAGGAGGTCTTTTTCGACGTCGATGTCCGTCAGGAGGCATTGAAGGGCGCTGAATTGTAGTGGCGTTGGAGACTGCCGCGTGTGCGAGCGACACTATATATTCCGGGTACTTGGCGCCTCCTTCGAGTAGTTCTCTTGATGACTCATCCCTCTTGAGTGTTGCTTAGGCCCGCCACGTTATGGCTTAAGTGTATGTAGGCGCCGCTTGTAGACGGTAATTGAGTGTCTGTTCTGACGAGGTGGCGTGCTGCAGGGATTGGACGGGACGGCTTGTTGGAGGCCGCGCGGGCGTACAGTGCGTCATTACGGCCTCTGTCAGAACGAGCTGTAACATCCCAGAAATTTAGAAGTATGAAATTGTGTGAAAATTTGAACTTTTGTTTAATTAATGATGTGTCACCCTAATTTAAAACCCATTCTAGCCTTTCACCTAAATTCTATATAAATAAAACCTAATTATAAAAATATAAATTCAAATTATGGTTTAAATATGTGAGTTGGATTTTTATGGATTTTATTTGGATTTATTTGAGTGTGTTTTGAGTTTGAATAAATTCAAATTCAAATATAAAGTTTAAACTTATATTCAATCTATATTCCAAAACCTTTCTAACTAACTTGGGCCTGCTAACAGTTGCCGAAGTCTAACCGACCCCCTCCATCTTTTAGACGAGAGCACCTGTGCACCTTGACCTTTTGCCGGCCCGCCTGATCCAGCCCAGCACCAGCCCAAGTGCATCTCCCTCGCGCTTGAGCTGCTGACGAGCGGGACCCGGCTGGTCGCCATCTTCCCCATCCGGTCCACGCACACGCACCCTGCCCCGCACCGCCGCCGCGCCCCCACGCGCGCGCGCACCCTGCCAGGGGACAGACCCCCGACCGTGCCTGCGGCACGGACGCCGAAGCCGTGAGCCCCCAGCGCACCCGCCCGGCCTTTTTCCCTTTCTACCCTCACCCCATGACGCGCCCGCGCACCAGCCGGCCATTCCCGTGCTGCTAAGTCAGCCGCCGCGCTGTAGCAACCACTAGGAGCCTCGCCGTGACCCTTTTGCCCTTCGCCTCGGTGTGCGCAAGCTTCTAAACCCCCAGGCGAGGCCCCTGTTGCAAGGCAACTCGCAATTGGGGTTTCTCCCCTTTGGTTCCCTGTTCCGCCGCCGAGCAGAGAAGAGAGGGGAGGAGAAGGAGAAGGGGGAGAGGAGAAGGAGGGGCACGCTTCACCACCGCTCCACCTCGCCGTCGCCGGAGCCGTAGAAGGCGGAGCTGATCGGGCCAAGGAACGAGCTGTCCGCGCCAAGTCGGAGCCAGAGCAGAGGAGAACGCCGCTGCATCGACTCGCCGTGTCGCCGTGACTTCACCGCCGCTTCCCCGACGCTCGTCACTGCTACACCTACACCTACGCCCTAACGTGAGCTTGCCCCGGCCATGCTTCTCTCCTCCCTACCTTGCTTTGCCTGTGATGTCTTGCCGGCCTTCGAGCCGAGCTTCGCCGCGCGTTCTCCGCCGCGGTGTACCCCAATGCCGCGCCGGCCATCGCCACCCTTTCCGCCGTGCTGTCGCGCATCCATGTCCGGCCTTCGTGCCGTGGTTATCTTTGCAGGTGCCTCGCCGCTGTGCCGCTTCATCACGTCGAGCGCCGCGGCTCTGGAACACCAGATGCCCGCGCGCCGACCGGGCGTGACGCGACAGGGAGTAGCCCTGCGCGCCCACGCACTTGCCAGGCCGAGCGCGCCCACGCGCTAAGCCGCAGTAGCCGCGTGTGCTTGGTCTCTTGTTTGGCCGCGCATACGTCATCGTGCGCCGCCGCCGCGCTGCACGCCGAGTTGCGCCTCGCCGCGCCACCGCCGCATGATGAGCCGGCCCTAGGGGTCCCCGCCGGGAACCCGGCCGCGCTGTGAAGCCGTGGTGCTAGCACCGCTCCGCCGCACCGCTTTCGCTTGGAAACCGCCAACGCTGCCGCCATTGCTTGCCGCGCGCCGCGTCATCACCACCGTTCGCCGCGCCGCACCAGGATCCACGCCGTGGCACGTCGCGCACTGGCCAATCTCGCCCAACCCCAAGGCAACGACCGCTCTAACCTAACCGCCGAATCGAAGCGCACCTCACCGGACGTTTGCGTGAGCACCGGAACCACCACCGCCGCAGTTCGATGTTCGCCGTTGCCGCCGGCCGCGAACTGGGGCGCGCCGACGCACACGGGCGTGGTGAGGAGCACTGATGCGTCCCAGCAAAGCTCAGGGAGCAGCTGTGGACTTCTATTCTGTGGAAGCCAGGGAGGGTGCGTGGGCCGTAGTCCAAAACAGCCCACGAGCCGGCCCCTTTTTCTTTTTGTCTCTTGGACTCTGTTTTTAATTCGGGGAGGTTCACTGGACTTAGCTCGGTAGGCCCACTGGGCTGAGTCCACTGGGCCGTATTCGGCCCACTAACACTTTCGGCCCATTAAGGCCCACTAACCTGTGACGCTGACGTCACGATGACGTCATGCTGACGTCATCACCTATTTTCAAAATTAAAAATCCTTTTCTGATTTATAAATGAATTTGAAAATTAATTTATAAATCCTTTAACCTTTGAAAATTCATAACTAATTATTTATAACTCTGAAAAATATGAAACCAGTTTCATTATTTTTCTAAAAATGAGACGGTGCTAATTGTAGATAGTTTGGATCTTTTAAATTTGGGTTTCTTTGGATTTATGCTTAGTTGATTGCCGGTAAATGAGCGTCTCGTATCTCGTGCTGCATAGACCCGAGCTACGACCCGGAGGAGGCCTATGACCTTGACTTCAACCCAGACCAGGACTACGGACGCCAGCCAGGTGTCATGTCACTACCAACCATATAGATCCTATGCATGCTTTAGTTGCTAGTGCTTAATTACTATTTATACATGTTTTTAAATTGCATAGACAATTGTTAGCCATGCCTTGGATTTGATTAATCCTGTCCTTGAAATACCTACTTTTGGAACTAGCTATAGACCCCTAGCTAGTTCCCGGTTTTATTCATCCATATGTTTTACCCCTAGTTATGGATGGATCTCAGGTTTGGACCGAGGTTGGGATATCTCGGTATTCTAGCGTGTGTTTTGGGTGAGTGTGTATCCTTGACGTGTTACTGCGGGAGCGAGCCACTTTGGTTACTTGTGAACGTCTGTCTAGGGGAGATGTGACCTGGCCTCCCGCCCTAGCGGCGTGTCGTTCGGTGGGAGTTGGTGAGTGCTCGCTCTTACAATTAAGGACCGATTGACTGTGTGACCTTGATCTTTGGGCTATTTTCGTACAAACCGTTCGCCCTGTTATAGGCGGAGTTCGGTCTGAGAATTAGTAGGTGGATGGCATCCAGCCTGTAGGCGGATCGGTGTGATCGTGTGAGGGGGACGGGTTATACCCCCCGAGTAGACGTCGCCCCGGCTCCTCCGGGAAAGGTTTCACAGCTCTGAGGCCCTGCTGGCAAGTTTCGCGCCCCAGTTCAGGACGAGTCAGGCTCGGAGAGGCAGGAGAGTGCCATCCATTGCTAGGTCTCCGGCCGTTAGGTAGAGAGGTGGATCGGAGGCATCCGATTCTGCTCTACTCGGCGGGTCCAGTTGTACAAACTCTGCAGAGTGTTAAACCTATAGCTATAGTCCGTGTCCACTGGTATGGACAGCCCTTTCGATCTCTCACCTGGCTAGTATTCTTTTGTGCTGCTTTCTCTCCCCTGTGTGTGTGAGCCCGGCTTCGTGCCGTTGAGACATGGGGATAGGAGTTGGTGACCCCACGTCGCAGATGAGAGTGGGATGCTATGTCTCGATTGAGATCCAGTGCTTGGTGTTCTTTCCTTGTTGGGGTGTTGACCCCGGAGGAGTTGTCCTCGGAGGTGTGGATCTCCTCGGAGATGGTGACCTCTCAGCATTTCTGCATTCCTTGATGTTGCTACCACTGCTTGCATAACCTTCTACAGCTATAAATAGGATTACTCATGCATATTAGAATTATTCTCTTTTGCTTATGCTGTTTGTTGGGAAGCTGACATGACCTACTCACTTATCGAGTAGATGACGGGATTTCAGACCAGGAGCCAGAGTACGACTTTGAGCACGATGGATGGGAGGACTGAGGCTCGCCCTACACTCGAGCTTGCCTACGGATATGGAGTCTACTTCGCTACATGAGAGCCGCTGCGTAGATGTTTACTCTGATTGATTCAGTCCTGTTGGACTTGTATCCAGCATGTGCCGTAATGCTGTACTCAGATGCTTAATTATTATATTATTATTATGTGGACCTTTGTATATCTCTTTTTGTTGTACGGTTTCTTTACTTTCTGAGACAGGGATTTGCACGTGATAGCCTCCTGGGACTATCACAGAGGTGCAGGGATCGGGTTCACTTCTTTGGAAACCCGGTTCGTTTCAGTTGGTATCAGAGCTGTGCTTGACTGTAGGACGAGCCTAGGAACAGACGATAGCATAGGAAAGCCTAACACCTTGTGCTCTATATGCAATCCGTGAAATTTTATATAAACACCTTGATCTTTATTACTTATACCTTGATTAACTTTATTAACTCTTACTAACTTCCCTAACAACGTGCAGATGGACCAGCTAATGTGGATCCCCCTCAAGACCGACAGCCAGTGGGCCGGCGGGTTCTGCAAGATCCTCAAGAACTGTTTGGAGACCGCTGGAGTGGAGAAAAGTGAGGTGTTCTACGAGGGACGCACCACTGTAGCCGTGGACCAGTCACCGACAGAGCTGACCCTGAAGATACCAGCGGATCCCCGTGTACCAGAGTTCTCGGAAGTCAAGGTCTCGTGTTTCGACAACTCCACACTGGAGGCTCACCAGTGTTGTGCCAGACTCGCGCTGAAGAGAGTGTGTCAGCAGTTGGAGCAGAGGTTGAAGGATACACCTTTCGGAGTCCTGCAGACAGCAGTGTACGACCCCAGCAGGTGGCACAAGGACGAGACAACTTACACCGAGGAGAACACAGAGGGCAAGGATGAGAAGGAGCAGATGGCCGGCAAGTTCATTCAAGCTCAAGACCAGGCACTCTACTGGGCCGATTCGGAGATAGTGTTTCTGAGGCGTAAGTGGGGCGACACTTTGGGACGGAACGCCCAGCTGGAGAGAGAGAGAACAGCCACCTAGAGTTCTTTCTCAACGAGGCACACCGGAGGAACATACAGATCACAGAGTGAGGACTCACAGCTGCCAGAGCAAGTACTGAAAGGGATGCCTTGGAGATCACCACCTTGAAAGCAAGACTGGAGGAAACATAGACTGCCCTGAGGGAGTCGGAGGCAGCAGCCAGAGAGGAGAGGTTGAGACTGCGAGAGAAGGAGTACTTGGTTGAGTCGCTGGGAGCAGCTTGCACAGACTACCAGTTGAGGCCGTGGGGACACGAGGAGAGACTGACTCAGAACTACAACCACTTGTGGCACTTGGGAGGCAGAGTGTACGAGGCACAGGACAGCCCACTCATAACCAGCAGAAGAGTGCACCACCGCCCACTCGAGGCAGACTGAACCACCTGACAGCGGAGGAGGCAGCCGCAGCACCAGACATGGCTCTCGGTGAGTTTTTAGTTGATTCAGTTATGGCTACCGTTCTGTTTGACACCGGTGCTCAGTTTTCATACATTTCTACCAAGTTCGTAAAGAAAAGGTCATTACCAACTAAGCCTAGACCACAGCCTATAGTTACCAGTTCCCCGCTGGGAGAGAAGCGGAGTACGTTGGAGTGTAGAGAAGTGAACATGGTGTTCGAGAAGCAGTTGTTTGTGGCAGACTTGACAGTCTTGGAGTCGACCAGCATCGACGTGATACTTGGGATGGAGTGGTTAGCCTAGCACAATGGATTGGTGAACTACAACCCAGTGTACGTACAGTTGGAGCACCCAGTGGGGCCAGAGTATTGATCAAGCCGCAGAGCCAGAGGTCGACACCGATGTTGTGCAACATGAAAGGAATGAGCATGGAGGAAATTCTGATGGTGAGGGAGTACCCCGACGTGTTTCCAGAGGAGTTGACCGAGCTACCGCCAGATCGGGACATTGAGTTTGTGATTGAGCTGATGCCAGGAGTTGGACCAGTGGCCAAGAGCCCGTACAGGATGTCCGCGGATGAACTTGATGAATTGAAGAAGCAACTCAAGAAATTGCAAGAGCAAGGGTTTATTCGGCCGAGTGCCTCACCTTGGGGTTGGCCAGTTCTGTTTGTGGACAAGAAGGATGGCACCAAGAGGATGTGTGTGGACTACCGGACTCTCAACTCGGTGACGATCAAGAACCGGTACCCGTTGCCTAGGATTGACGACTTGTTAGACAGGCTGCGGAAGGAAAAGTTCTTTTCCAAGATTGACTTGAGGTCAGGGTACTACCAAATGAAGATTCGGGACCAGGATATCCCGAAGATAGCTTTCACGACTCGGTACGGCCTGTACGACTTCGTAGTGGTTTCTTTTGGGCTGACCAACGCCCCGGCCTATTTCATGAACATGATGAACAAGGTCTTCATGGAAGAGCTGGACAAGTTTGTGGTGGTGTTCATCGATGACATACTGATCTTCTCTGAGACAGCAGAAGAACACGAGGAGCACCTTCGGATTGTGATGGAGAGGCTGAGATAGCAGAAGTTATACGCTAAGTTCAGCAAGTGTGAGTTCTGGATGGAGGAAGTTGCTTTCTTGGGACACGTGTTGTCAGCCGAGGGAGTTGCAGTCAACCCTTCGAAGGTGGAAGCAGTTACCAAGTGGGAGCAGCCACTCACAGTGACAGATATCCGGAGCTTTCTTGGGTTGGTAGGATACTACAGGAGGTTCATAGAAAACTTCTCCAAGATAGCAAAGCCAATGACAGAGCTGTTGAAGAACGACAAGAAGTTTGTATGGTCAAAGGCTTGTGAGAAGAGTTTTCAGGAGTTAAAGAAGAGGCTCACGACAGCTCCGATTCTTACCCTGCCAGATATCAAGAAGGATTTCGTGGTGTACTGTGATGCCTCGAAGCAAGGACTGGGATGTGTGCTGATGCAGGACGGAAAAATTATTGCTTATGCGTCAAGGCAGCTCAAGAAGCATGAAGAGAACTACCCTCCTCACGACTTGGAGCTAGCGGCAGTTGTTCACGCTCTGAAGATTTGGAGGCACTACTTGATCAGCAACAAGTGTGAGCCATACACCGATCACAAGAGTCTGAAGTACTTCTTTACTCAATCGGAACTGAACATGAGGCAGAGGAGGTGGTTAGAGCTGATGAAGGACTACGATCTGGAGATTCACTACCACCCAAGCAAGGCAAATGTTGTGGCAGATGCACTGAGCAGAAAGTCCTATTGCAACAACTTGATGGTGAGACAGGAGCAGCCAGCACTTCACGACGAGTTAGAGTAGTTTTAGCTAGAGCTTGTGGAGCAGGGACAACTCAACGAACTTCAAGTGACCTACGACCTGGAAGGAAGGATTCGGGAGGCACAGAAAGCTTGCAAAGAGGTTGGAGCTATTCGAGAGCTGATGTTGGAAGGCAAAGCTGAGGATTACCGGATCGATGAGCAAGGAACCGTGTGGTTGACAGATCGGATCTGTGACCCCAAGACAAGGAACTTCGAGAGCAAATTCTGAGAGAAGCCCATGATTCAAGGTACTTCATTCACCCAGGAAGCACAAAGATGTACCAAGACTTGAAGCAGAGGTTCTGGTGGAAGGATATGAAGAAGGACATAGCCTACTACGTGGCTTGTTGTGACACTTGCAGTCGTGTGAAGATTGAGCACCAGAGACCTGCCGGACTGTTGAAACCGTTGGATATTCCTCAGTGGAAGTGGGATGACATCTCCATGGACTTTGTGGTGGGACTACCCCGGACACAGAAAGGCAACGACTCTGTTTGGGTCATAGTAGACAGGCTGACCAAGGTTGCTCACTTTGTACCAGTGAAGATTTGATACACGACAGACCAGTTGGCAGACTTGTACGTGGACCACATACTCAGGCTACACGGAGCACCGAGGACCATAGTGTCCGATAGAGGATCCAAGTTCATAGCAAGGTTCTGGCAGAGCTTTCACGATAGGATGGGGACTACACTCAGCTACAACACAGCTTTTCACCCTCAGACGTGTAACGACCCGGGTTTTCAAAAGAGAAAAACCGGTCAACCTGTACTCGTGATAGTCCCTGGATCAGACGCTATCATGCACAGACATCCATCACAGATAAATATCACAACCATACAACGAAATAAAGCATCAGAGTACGAATATTATTACATGTCCTGAATAAAGGAGTACATCATTACACGCCTCTTGGCGGAATAACATGAATAAGAGCCTACGCAGTGGTAGCTAGCTTCCAGAAGGTGTCTCCATCTTTATTCTTCTCTCCCACAGGCATCCTTGAGCGTAGCATCGCGCCCTTCAATCATACCATCCATCGGCGTTGTTGTCGAAGTCTGACTCGTACCCTGTAAGCTCGGGGGCTATCCCCAAGGATCGGGATAGGTCCACGTCACCAACCGTATACAAGCTTTAAGTGTCCTACTTCTAATGGTATAAAAGGTATCAAGGTAGAAGCTGGGGTTTCCTAAGCAGCAACAGCATCTCATAAAGAATAGAATCTCCAATTCCCAAGTCTCTCATCCACGATCGGTAACACCTGGTCACCCAGATCACCGTCACCAGCACCTATCTCCATCTAGGGTCGGTGCGAGAACTCCCACTCCTCGCACCTCAATGATTGCACCCGGATCCGCGAGGCAGAGGGAGCAACTCTCCTCTCCCCGAGTACAACCACGACTCACCATACACTCTCATCCTATAAGGGGGAAGGTAGAAATCCCAAAACGTAAGAGTCGGAGTAAACAACGGGCATGTCCATAACCGAGGACGCGGCTATACGTATAGATCTAAACTCTGCAGAGCGTGTACACCTGTACCCAACTCGGAATGGCACCCGGCGGTGATCAGCCAACCAAGCCCATCCTACCGGACGAACACCTAGGAGTTACGATTCCACCCTGCATCCGGGTCTCGATGCAGTCCCCCGTAGAGGACCGCCCTAGAACTGTGAACATGCCCCTGTGTGGCCACACGGGGAGCGCCTACAAAGGGAAGGGGTCCTCACCTCCCTCCCACTGATACCCTCTATCCTACTAGCAGGTATGGAATCGCACTTGCCAGGGTCGACCCGGCCCTATCCCCACTCTCGGCGAGGTGGTGTGTACGAAAGTCCCGTGAACACAAAGCGACCCACTCGGTTTCAGACCGGGGCGAGCTCCTATCCTCCAAGTCATCACAAAAACCCCAACACCTGTGCTCCTAAAACAGTGTACCCGCCATAGGTACCAAACTGGGAATCGCCCGAGAAGACGAACCCTGGCCCCCGATCCCGGATCGGGTTGTCTTGAGCTCACCCCCGCCAAGTAACCCAAAAACACCTTCTCCTACCCATTTTTCCCCACACATGCCAAGAATACTACAACATAATCCCAACACATGCACAGCAAGCTCAGCGTATAATCACGCGTAAATATAGTAGTAGTAGTAGGTCAATCAAGGACTGGGTATTAAAAAGGGCAGTGCAAGGGTTTCATCATATCCATCATCATGCATAAATAAAGCGCTAGCAGTTCTAATAGCAATGCCTAATGGGCATTCAAAGGTCGGTCAGGCGTGAACCTGCGCGAGGGTAGTCGTCGAATGCGAAGTCGTCGTTGTAGTCCTGGGTCGGCTCTCCGATTCCGGTAGCTCCTAGATTCGCGAATACAAATAAATACCAGTGCTAATTGCAAATAACACCAAAAGAAGAAACAACAAGAGCCAAAAGGGAGCAAACACCTAGCTAACGGGTGCGTCATGATTTTAGAAGAATTATGGAAGTGGTTTCATATTTTTCGGAGACTGTATGAATTAGTTATGAATTTTCGAAGGTTAAAACCATTTCTGAAATTAAATTACGCATATACAATAACACTGACTATATATGTTAGCTACAAGCTAACTCTAGCTGGCTCTAAACTAGCTAAAAACTAGCTACGGGCTGGCTCTTGCCGCTGAGGTGGCGGCCACGCAGCTGGCTTTAAGCCAACAGTTGCCCACGTGGCTGCTGACAAGGCCGCAGGCGTGGTAGGGAGCAAAGGATCCAGAGGGATCCGGTGTTGTAGGCGGCGGTGTGGCCGGTGTTGTGGCGCCGTAGGTGATTGGCTGGGCGCAAAAGATCTGACAGGATCCGGCATGGTTCGCGGTGGTGTGGCCCTTCGAGTGCAACGAATCCCCTGGCTGGGAGTTGGGTGGCCGCCAGCTGCTCGACGGAATGCCCCAAAGGCTCCCCGTGGCGGCGAACTACGGCCGGCGGCGAGGTCCTCCGGTAACAGGAAAAGGGATAGGACGGAGAGGTCTTGGGGCAGTCTAGGGATGCACACGCGAGGGAAGGCTCGTCCTTGGCCGGCAACAGGGCACGGCGGACCTTATACCGGCGGAAGACAGGGAGCAGCGGCGCGGCAAGCTCGCCGGCCTGAACAGGTTATGCGGCGGCGAACGAGAAGGCCGCAAAGGAGCAGCGCGCGGCATGGCATAAAGGCAAAACCTTGCCTTCCTGCACGGGCTCGTGCGGCTTCGTTTATGCGCGAGAGATCCAGGGAGCGAGGACTTGGCCTCGGCCCGACGGCGGTGGTGGGTGCTCGTGCACGAGTATGGCGGCGAGGCCTGGCCAAGACGCCGGCTCGGCACGTTGGCTAGTAGGTGGCAACATGCGGCAGTCTTTCTGTGGCGCTGAAGGACCGAGTAGGGCGACCAGAGAGGGGGGGAGTGAATGGGAGCCGATAAAAATTCTTCCCTTAGGTCGAACTCGGCCTACATCCCGATTGCCACTCCAAACGCTCGCGCACACAAAGGAAGCTCCAAACAAGGCACACACAAGCCTAGAAGATCAACCAACAAGCCTAGGAGCAAAGAGCGGAAGCAACTGGACAAGAATCAAAGCACTTGGCACAATCTGGAAATGCCAGGCGCGGACTGTCCGTGCAGTACGGGCGGACCGTCCGCTAGGGTACGGCGGACTGTCCGCAGGTACGGCGCGGACTGTCCGTAATAAGCACCAGAGCTACCAGAGCCGCACCCCGAAAATACGGACTGTCCGTGGAGGACCCGCGGACCGTCCGCCAGAATCTCGGCCACGCGGACTGTCCGTGAAACCCCCGCGGACTGTCCGCCAAACCTCTTGCAACGAAACCCTAGGGGCAAACCGGATCGAAACGAAGACGCGCAAGAACACGAAGAACACGCGACGAACACCAGCACGCGCGGACTGTCCGCGGCTATCGTGCGGACTGTCCGCGAGCCACGAACAGAACCAAAAACGCCCGACCCGCGGGGTCAACTCCAAGAACTCATCACCGGATCTCCCAAACGGTAGAAGCTCTTGAGACAAGACTTTGGGGAGATGATATGCGTCACACAAGGATGCTATGCCCCAAAAATCTCTACTTCTAACTCCCTAAATCATCGGGAATCGCGGATCACACATGCAACACCATGAACTCAGGCTCCAACCAAAAGCGCACGAATCGAAGGCTCTCCACAGCGTTTGAGGGGTCAAGATCACACACAAACATGCGCAAGGCATCCACCCATGATCCCCTCAAAGAAATCCGTGAAGAAACACCCCCAAAATCACAAATCAAGGAAAGAACGGAGCTCCCCAAGAATAGTCCCAAAAATGACACGAAAATCACAGAGGACTAGGAGATCACCGGGACGCTAAATGCTTCCATACATCCAGAGGTCAGATTCTGTACAAGAGTCTAGCCTAAGGAATCCAGAGGGAAAAGAAGCAGTTCAGAGAAATCTACCGGGGGAGAAAGCCCTAGAGTCCAAGAGAGAGAGATGCCATCCACCTCTCCGCTATTTATACGAAGTCCATCGGAGGGAGGTAACTGACCACGCTACCCCTACTGCTTGAAATGAAGATACAACCCCTCAGGGGCATTTTGGTCAAGTCTTCATCGAGCGGATACGCTTCCACCGCGGCCTTGCTTAGCATCGACGCAAGCCCCGTGATCACGCCACGTGCCCCCCGCCTCGAAGCTTGTTCCATCGAACCAAGCCTATTTGCCACTCCATCACCCGGAGGCCGCCACGGCTAAGGCCTTTCGCGCTTGTTCTTCACCTGCACCGACACGAGTCAAGCCCCAACCTGTACCTGCAGACTTAGCCAAGCATTAGTCCACACAACGTTGTCAATCACTCATCACTAAGGAGCGACCCTCCACTGGTCCTCGGACACACCTGGTCCTCAATCTCCCCCTTGATGAGTGCATTGACAACACCCATAGTAACCATGATAGAGAAAAAGAAAAGAAAACAACAAACCTCCAAGCAAGTGATCCAAAGCTAAAGAACAAGCGAAAAACAAGATCACCCGCCAATCAAGACTCGGCCCCCTAAGACAAGGGCAACAGCTCGACACAGCCGAGACAAAACAAAGCTCACAAGGAGCACACCACAAGGCACAAAACTCAGGAAAATTAAAGGAGCTCCCCCTGCACATATGCAAACTCCCACTGAGCAAATGCAACCCCCTCGTCTCAATTTTTCTCTTCACATGCAACATCAACATCTCACAAATGCATACCAATTTTCCACAAAAACTTCCAATGCATGAAAATTCTCCCCAAATGTGCATAACTTTCCCAAAAACTCTCCCCCTATCATACATAACTCCCCCCCCTTGTTGACAATGCATGAATCAAGGTATATGAAACTCTTCCCTTTGTTTTCATGAAAAATGCATGTCAAAGCATATATACAGTCTACCAAGCTTCTCAAATATACAAAGAGCACAACAAAATGCTACAAATGAGACATAGAGCAAGCAAAGTAGATATGGTGTAGTTAGCGCATTGCCATCAAGAAGGTAGAGACATATAAGCATGTGACATGGCTAAAAGCAATTTCAAGTAATTTTTACAAAGAAATAGTCATCTCATGAGCAAGACTCTCTCTATACCAATTTGAACATAAATACACTAGATCATCCAAAGTTTATGCAAGATCACAAATTCTTATCACAAGATCATTATAAACACCCACAAGCTACTCAAGTCATGTTAAAGCCACCGAGCCATGTGTCTACTTCTTAAGATGAGACTTCTCATGGTAGAAAACATGCTACGGTTTAGCACCCAAGATATGAATATCAAAACATGATTAGGAGCTCATTTTTTAAGCATAAGGCAATTCGTACACCAAATTCATTTTCAAGATTAAACATGGTACATGAAGTGCCTTTGTGGCAAAAAGAAGCTTATGCTCCTCCCCAAGCAAGCAAAAGGGCTAAACATTTATAATGACAAAAAGGTCTTTGACCCCAAGCAAAGAGAATATGATCCTCAAGCACAAACTGAGCATGATATAAGCATTTAAGCACAAATTGAGCATAGACAAGCATCTACTCATGAGAGAGGCAATTTTTTCATTTTCACAACCAAAATACTATCTCATCATACATATATGGTACAACCATCAAGAGCATAGCATTTACATCCACAAATTACCAAACATGCACATATCTCATCCATAGCACATCAGTGATCAATGTATATAAGAGAAGCTCAAATCTAGCTCAAGTGATCCAAAGATGGCTATCCTACCAGGTTTTGTACAGAAAGTAAAATGCATGAAGGAGATGCAACAAAATGAGACATATGACAGATATATACATGAGAAGCTCCAAGACCCAAGCTAGAAAGGAAAGCACACCCCAAGCTCACCCGCAAGCGAGTGAAAGTGACTTGGTCAAGTGGTTTGGTGAAAATGTCAGCTAGCTGGTCTTGGGTAGGAACATAGGACAAAGATATGTTTCCCTTTTCCACATTATCTCTCAGGAAGTGGTACCTCACTTCTATGTGTTTCGTTTTGGAGTGGAGGACAGGATTTTTGGCTACGCTTATGGCACTGGTGCTATCACAGAAAAGTGGAACCTGGGAGCACTCCTCTCCAAAATCACTCATGGTATATGTCATCCAAAGCAGCTAGGAACAACAACTAGCAGCAGCTACATACTCAGTCTCGGTGGTGGCCTGGGCTACACTCGATTGCTTGCGAGATGACCAAGAGACCAAAGAAGAACCAAGGAACTGACAACACCCAGAAGTAGACTTGCGATCCAATCGACACCCAGCGAAATCCGCATCAAAAACCCATGAAGCCTGAGTGTCGAGGAGGCAGAGTACCAAAGACCAAACTCAGGAGTGTAGTTCAAGTACTTGAAAATCCGCTTGACGGCCTGCCGATGTGAAGTCCTCGGTGAAGCCTGAAAACGAGCGCACAGACACATGCTGAACTGTATGTCTGGCCTCGTCGCCGTCAAGTAGAGGAGGGAGCCGATCATGCTCCGGTACTCCTTCTGGTCCACTGGTTCGCCGTCCTTGTCCGCGTCTAAAGCCGTAGTCGTACTCATCGGTGTAGTCAGTGGCTTGGAGTCGTTCATGCCAAACTTCTTCATCATGTCCCTGGTGTACTTCGCCTGATGTACAAAGGTCCCATCCTTGCACTGCTTGATCTGGAGACCCAAGAAAAACTGCAGCTCGCCCATCATGGACATCTCAAATTCCCTGCTTATGTCATCTGCAAATCTGTCAACAAGATCATGAGAAGAGCCACCAAAGATTATGTCATCCACGTATATCTGAACAATCAAAAGGTCATTCCCATGCTTAAGGGGAAACAGGGTCTTATCAACTGTGCCCATCACAAACCCCTTACTCAGCAAAAAGCCTCTCAATCTGCCATACCAAGCTCTAGGTGCCTGTTTCAACCCATAGAGTGCTCTCTGGAGTTTGTATACACGGTGTGGGTATTTTTCACTCTCAAACCCCGGGGGTTGCCTCACATACACTTCTTCCTCTATCACCCCATTCAAGAAAGCACTCTTGACATCCATTTGGTACAACTTGAACCCTTTAGCCACGGCAAAGGCTAGAAGGATCCTAATTGCCTCCAAACGGGCCACAGGAGCAAATGTCTCCTCATAATCTATCCCCTCCTTCTGGTTGAACCCTTGCGCCACCAACCTCGACTTGTTTCTCACAACCATCCCATTCTCACCCTCTTTGTTCTTCCACACCCACTTGGTACCTATGGGACGACAATTTGGCGGTGGATCAACTAACACCCAGACTTGGTTTCTCTCAAAGTTTTCCAACTCCTCATGCATGGAATTCACCCAATTCTCGTCAGACAAAGCGTGTCGAATATCTTTGGGCTCGAAAGAAGCAACAAAGGCAGAATGAGCGAAATGAGAAGTATTCCTTGACCTCGACCGTGTAGTGCGTTCATGAAGGTCTCCAATGATGGTCGTCGGTGGGTGATCAACTTGTACTCACCGGGAAGCCTCACGCCTGGACACAACCTCCCCCTCAGCAGCAGCCTCCACTCGAACAGCCTCAGTCTTAGTGGGTGTAGGGGATGGTCCGTCCTCGATCGTCATCGTAGTAGTGGAAGTAGCACGTACACGATCAGCCGCTCGAGCATCACCACCATCATCGTCGTCATCTCCATATCCGTCCTTCTCATCCTCGAGGATCCTCGCTCCAATCTCCTCGTCACCTGCACACTCAAAAGCAGAAGAGCTACAATGGCCGTGTCTCGTCGAAGGTAACCTCGCAAGTCTCCTTGATTCGGTTAGTGTCAAGGTTGAGCACACGATATGCTCTAGAATGAATCGCATAACCAAGGAAAATCCCATCCGAACATCGAGACTCAAACTTATCCAACTTGTCCTTCTTCAGAATGAAACACTTGCAACCAAAGGCTCTAAAGTGACTCACCTTGGGTTGTCAGCCATGCATCAGCTCATAAGAGGTCTTCTTCTTAAAGGCACGAAGGAAGATGCGATTTGAGACATAGCAAGCGGTATTGACCGCCTCGGCCCAGAAACGCCTAGGAGTCCTATGCTCATCGAGCATCGTCCTGGCCATCTCACAAAGGGTTCGGTTCTTCCTCTCCACTACGCCATTCTGGCAAGTGACGTATGGAGAAGAGTACTGATGATCGAGACCAAGATCACTGCAAAAGGCATCAAAATGAGAGTTCTTGAACTCTGTGCCATTGTCACTGCATATAGCTCGAATGGCATCACCATGTCTCTCATTCTTCAACCTCAAGATTAAGTCTCGAACAAAGCCAAATGTCTCACTCTTATCCTCCAAAAAGAAAACCCAAGAGTACCTCAAAAAATCATCAACAACCACAAGAACATACCACTTCCCACCAGCAGAGCGAACACGAGCTGGCCCAACCAAATCCATGTGCAATAGCTCATAAGGTCGCTCGGTCATGACAGAAGTCAGAGGGGCGTGAGAAGCGGCAACCATCTTTCCATGCCGACAAGAAGCATAAACCAAATCCTTCTCGAATTTCAACTTAGGCAATCCTCGGACAAGATCAAGACCACTCAAGCGGGAAAGCAACTCAAAGCTCAAGTGTCCTAATCTCCTATGCCATTTCCAAAGCTCAACCGAAACGCCAGCAACAAAGCATCGAGGAGGACCAACAGACTGGGAAAAATCGGCACGAAAGATTTGACCCTCGGGGACGATCGTACAGACAAGATCGCCTCGAGAATCAAGCACACGAGAAGCACCCGACTTAAAACGAACCTCAAAACCTTCGTCAAGTAATTGAGATACTGACAACAGGTTGAAACCAAGTGACTTGACTAGGGCCACACTTCTTAAGGTCACCTTGCTACTCATCTTCACCATACCTTCAGCAAGCACTCGTCCTCTCCCAATGTCCCCGAAAGTGATGTACTCCCTCGTACTCACCGGGGTGAGGCTGGAGAACCACCCACGATCTCCGGTCATGTGTCTTGAACAACCGGAGTCGATCAACCAAAAGTTCTCCAAGCCTCCCACCTACAATAAAAAACGAGGACGAGAATGAGCAAGCGACTCAACACTGGGGTTAGTACCAAAAGAGTTAAACCAGTGCTGAGCCATTTGCTCAAAAGAAGGGTTAGCAAAATCCATCCCCCCAAAACCTCTAGGCGGAGCCCTCTCACGCCTACCACCAAAGGACCTGTCACGTCTCACTGGAGGAGTACACGCACCACGAAGGGGAAAACGTGGCCCGTAGTCCATCTGAGACCCAAAGCTCCGATCGTGCCTCCCAAACTCGTAACGGTCACGAGAAGGAGCACGTCGAGCCATCTCACCACGCCCAAACCCAACACGCCTGTCTCTCTGAGGGAACACACCTCCACCTCCACCTCCACGAGTGGGAACTGTATGCACATACACCTCACCCCTAGGTAGAGGCCCTCTACGAGGCTCAGGCACACCACGAGAAAGGTGGTACATGTCCTTGTTTGCCATCTCCCTAGCAAACCGCTCATCCCTCTTCCTTCGGAAACAGAACTCATCCTTATGCCCATCCCTCCCACAATACTCACAATGGAAGCGGATTGGCACTGGCTTAGGCGGTGGCTTCTCTGAGGGCTTCTCAACACCTTTCTCTCCTGACTTCCCCTCAAAGACATTACCCAGGTTGCTCACAAACTTGATGGGTTTCTGGTAATTCTCTGTTTTCTGGGGGAACACTGGTGGGTCTGGAGTTGTGTCAAGCTTGTTTCTCAAGTGGTTTGGTTTGGGTGCATATTTGTTCATGGGTATGGTGTGTGGTTGAGTAGGGATCTCTCCAACTTTCTCTTCTCCCTCACCACTCTTCTCACCACACTTCTCAGCCCCCAACGCCTGACCATCAAACCTCTTGAACTGAGCCAACATCAAACTCAATTGTGGCTCATGCCCAGACAACCAACTCATCAATTTCCTAAGCTCGTCATTTTCATCCTGCAGATGATCAACATAGTGTGCAAGTTCCATATTGTTCAAAGCATGCATTCCACAGGTTGAACATGATGTAGGAAGAGGAGCTTTCAATGCCGCCTCAAGAGAAACAATCCTAGTGTGAGATTCATCTAGCCTAGCATGCAAGATAGGACATGATGTACAAGCTCCTAACAAAGCTAGCCTAGATTTCAATTCATCACACTCAATCCTAACCACATCTAGTTCCTCCAAAGTAGAGGCATGCTTCTCCTTGAGAGCAGTCAAATCAGCAAGAAAAACTGAGCAGTCACCACAATCAATCTCATCAGACACCACAGGAGCAGATTTCAAAGCAGCTATCTTATTTCTAGCATCCACAAGCAAGGATTCAAGTTCAGCTACCTTGTCCTTAGCATCACCCAACAAAGACCTAAATTCCCTCTTCTCCTTGTTGGTCTTTCTAAGCACATCATCACGGTTATCAAGCAACTCATTGAGCCTAGCATTCTCCTCTAGCAAGAAGTTGGGATCTTGTCATACCTCTTCATCGGAGTCGGAGTTCGAATCCGAGCTGTGCTTCCCACCCTTCTTGGAGTGTGCCATGCCGCAAAAGCCTCCTTGTGCAACGAAGCTCAGGCCGGTGAAGTTCTTGCCCGTGTGCCGCTTGTCCTTGCGCTTCTCTTGTTCTTCCTCGCTGCTCGAGTCGGAGGAAGCATCGGTTGATGTCGAGTCGATGTCGCTCGCTCCGGCCACCATCGCTCGAGCGGTCTTCTTCTTGTGGCCGCTACTCTTCTTGTGCCTTCTCTCGCCCTTGTCCTTGTGCTTGTCCTTGTAGTCGTTCCGGGAGCGGTGCTTGTTGTAGTCGTGCTTGGGCTTGCCCTTGTAGTCGTTCTTGATCTCCATGGCTTCAGGGCATTCGGCGATGAAGTGCCCGTGCTTCCCGCACCGATAGCACATCCCCGAGCTCCGCCTTGCATTCTTGCGGTTCTCGTACATCCGCCCAAACCTCTTGCTCAACAGGGCGAGATCATCCTTGCTCAGCACCTCAAAATCCTCATCTGGCAAGGACACAAGACAAGACAAAGAAAAGCCAACAGAGTTAGCGTTAGTCCTCGATCCCGAGATGAGAGCCAAACTATGAGGATCAGTGGGGCTATCGCTCTTGGCTCTCAAGCCACGATCAACCTCTGAAGACCTGAGCTTGGAGAACAGCTCATCCAATGTCAGCGTATCATACGCGCTCGACTCCTCGATGGCCTCGATCTTGGCTTCCCACATAGACCTATCCAGGGCATGCAAAAGCTTGATAGCTTGATCATGATCCGTGTATGGGAGCACTGTCACATTGGCCCTCATGTTGTTGACTATGCAAGTGAAGTGCTGAAACATAGTATCGGTCGTCTCACCGGGGAGATGAGTGAAGTTCTCGTACTCTCTCCGGTAAGTGGTAAACATCTGGGCTTGCACTTGGGCATTGCCAACATGAGCATTCTTCAACTTGAGCCAAATCTTTCCGGCCACATCCTCTCCGTACACTTGATCAAACTCCGAGGCACAGAGAGCATGGAACAAGTAATCAACGGTCTTGCTGTTGGCCTCAAACATGTCCCGCGATCCTGGAAGCAGAAAACTCTCTGGGATGACATAATGAAGATTCTGAGTGACCTCCCAGATGAGAGTTCCCTTCCCTCGCAAAAACGCGCCCATGCGCCTCTCCCACATCGGGTAATTCTTGCCATCAAAGTGCGGAGGACCCGACCCCTTGCCGTAATCACCCATCTTTGGATCTTAGACTGGTTAGAATCAAGAAGATCCATAACCGGCTCTGATACCAATTGAAGGACCGAATAGGGCGACCAGAGAGGGGGGGAGTGAATGGGAGCCGATAAAAATTCTTCCCTTAGGTCGAACTCGGCCTATATCCCGATTGCCACTCCAAATGCTCGCGCACACAAAGGAAGCTCCAAACAAGGCACACACAAGCCTAGAAGATCAACCAACAAGCCTAGCAGCAAAGAGCGGAAGCAACTGGACAAGAATCAAAGCACTTGGCACAATCTAGAAATGTCAGGCGCGGACTGTCTGTGCAGTACGGGCAGACCGTCCGCTAGGGTATGACGGACTGTCCGCAGGTACGGCGCGGACTGTCCGTAATAAGCACCAGAGCTACTAGAGCTGCACCCCGAAAATACGGACTGTCCGTGGAGGACCCGTGGACCGTCCGCCAGAATCTCGGCCACGCGGACTGTCCGTGAAACCCCCGCGGACTGTCCGCCAAACCTCTTGCAACGAAACCCTAGGGGCAAACCGGATCGAAACAAAGACGCACAAGAACACGAAGAACACGCGACGAACACCAGCATGCGCGGACTGTCCGCGGCTATCGTGCGGACTGTCCGCGAGCCACGAACAGAACCAAAAACGCCCGACCTGCGGGGTCAACTCCAAGAACTCATCACTGGATCTCCCAAACGGTAGAAGCTCTTGAGACAAGACTTTGGGGAGATGATATGCGTCACACAAGGATGCTATGCCCCAAAAATCTCGACTTCTAACTCCCTAAATCATCGGGAATCGCGGATCACACAAGCACCACCATGAACTCAGGGTCCAACCAAAAGTGCACGAATCGAAGGCTCTCCATAGCGTTTGAGGGGACAAGATCACACACAAACATGCACAAGGGCCTTGCTTAGCATCGACGCAAGGCCCGCGATCACGCCACGTGCCCCCCGCCTCGAAGCTTCCCGAAGCTCCCGGATCACCGTCTCCGTCACCTCGGGCCTCCGGGCTTGGTTTTGAGGCCCAAACCAAGAAACCGTCCACCTGATGGTTTTGTGGGCAAACCACCAAACCCCGCGTGCAAGCTTCGGACTTCAACCGCTACCTTGCACCGGCCCATGTTCACAACTTCAGCCCGCCAGTCTTGCACCGCACGGCTCGCACTTGACCCCATCGGCCACCGGGTCCATCGAACCAAGCCTACTTGCCACTCCATCACACGGAGGCCGCCACGGCTAACGCCTTTCGTGCTTGTTCTTCACCTGCACCGACACGAGTCAAGCCGCAACCTGTACCTGCACACTTAGCTAAGCATCAGTCCACACAACGTTGTCAATCACTCATCACTAAGGAGCGACCCTCCACTGGTCCTCGGACACACCTGGTCCTCAGGCGCGTGTGTGCGCACGAGCGCGCAAACACGGCGACGGGCTTGGCCGGTTTCGGGCGGAAGCGCGGCGAAAGGCAGAGCGGCGGCGAGCGAGTGCGCAAGCACGCCGGCGTGCCAACTCACGTGCAAGGATGCGTGCACAAACTGCCTGGCGTGCGCGGGGTGAAGAACGACACTAAAAAGAGAAGGCTTGGCCCTTTTGGTTCGCGCACGCGTGTGGATGCTGGCGTCGGCCACGGCGGCGAGACGAGCGGGGCGTCGACGGGAGCAAGGTGCAGCGGGAAACTGCACGGCGGTGGAGGGTGCATGTGCGCGAGGGTACGGGCACGACACGGGTGCGCTCGCTTGGCCAAAGGCAAAGCCTTGGCCTTCCACCGGTTCGTGCGTGCATGCGAGAAAACACGGCGGCGTGCTCGGCTGGTTATGGTGATGGCGACGCCATGGTCGGAGACCGGCGACGCGGCAAGTGTGGGCGTGCGGTTCAGGGGAGAAAAGGACGGTCCAGCAGGGTGAGCGGCACGCGGTGATGACGGCGGTGGCACCTGCAATCGTTTGAGCATGACACAAAGGTCGGCGACACAGGCGTTGGCGTTTAGCGTGGCAGCGCGAAGCAGAGTGGCCAGAACAGGGCAAGGCGCGGACTTGTCTTCCCTCGGCGCGAAGGCCGGGCTCACAGAAGAGAAGGAGGGGACGGCCTCACCTGGTGACCCTGGTCGGAGTGAGGTACGGCGGTGGAGAGGTGGAGCAAAGCAGACGTGGCTTGAAGCAGAGGAGCAGAGCGGGGTCGTCGCGGCGGCGTTAGTGAAGAGGCGGTGCGGGGCAGCACAGAGGAAGTAGGGGTCCACAGCGTCCTCTCGGTCTTGGCATCGCGGTCCCTGGCTCGAGCAGCTCCGGCGTCCACAGCAGCTCCGGCTCCTCCCCGGTGCGGCGGCGCCGGGTTCCTTCTTCTCCCCTCCCTTCTTCTTCTCTCAGAGGCAGAGGCAGATGTTGGGGAGAAAACTCCAAGGGGCGGCTAGGTCAGGGAGGAGAGGCTGCGGCAGTGGCATATATAGGTGTGCACGTGGAAGAGCAGGCGGGCATCAAGGCTTGGACGGCCGGTGATTCTCGGCGTCCGCGCCAGGACGCGTGGCGTCCATCCCGCGGTGGCGTGGGGAGTGGGTTGGTGAGGCACGGCGGTGTGACCCCGTTGCGGAACGGAGTCCCCTCGCTCGATCCGTTTCGCGGCACGGGAGAAGGGGACGGAGGACGGGGAAATGGCGGGCCGACAGCGCACGTCAGCGGGAGGAAGGGGAAAAGGGAACAGGGACCCCCAGCTGACATGCGGGGCCCACTTGGCGGTGAGACAGCGAGACGGGGTTGGTGGGAGCTGGGCCGGGAGAGCTAAGCAGGCCGGCCGAGCTAGGTGGGCCGACGCGCGGCGGACCAGGGGAACGGTTGGGGGAGATTGGGTGGACTTCCATTGAAGAGAAGCAGCCCAAAGGCATAGGGTGCTATTTCCTATTAAACCTTAACTCCTATCCCTTAAAACTATTTCAATTCAAATTTGAATTCTAAATTCAAATTTGAATAGCACACAATTAAGATCCAAATAAAAGCAAATAAACTCCAAAAGATCACACTAACATTTATAACTCCTAGAAATTATTATTTAGTTCAAAATAAATCAAGGAATTTAGGGAAGGATTCAAAATAATTCAAATTTAGGGAAGGAAAACTCCGGGATGTTACAGACTCCCCCCCCCCCTCACAAGAATCTCGTCCTCGAGATTAAGAGCTTACCCCCGTTTCCAAGGAGAAGAAGGTAAAAGAGATCTAGCAGCACAATCATCGAAAAAGAGGTAAAACTGATGCACCGAAAACTAGAACTCACCAACCACAGCGTTAGGAGCATCAACGTCCTTTCCTTCCTTCAGGTGGTAAAGCCTTCCACGGCCAGCAGACTGCTGAGGAGCAGGCTGAGGAGGTCCTCCTCCTGGGGTCGGTGCTTTGGCGGGCGTAGCGACGGTCTTCTTGTCGGGGCAGAAGTACGACTTGTGGCCCGGCTTGCCACATGTGAAACACGTGGACCCGAACCCTCTAGTGTTCGGTCCTGGTGCGAACTGGGGTGGGCGGTTGTATCGTTCATTCTGCTGATGGTAGCTGTAGTTTCCTCCTCCTGAGAAGTTGCCTCCAGACTGGCAGGCTCTATCCCTCGGCCTCTGGATCGACCGGTCTTGGGGATATCCCATTCTCTTCTTGTCCTTCATGCGATCTTCATGGACTCTTCTCTCTTCCTCAAGAGTGATGGCGCGGTTCACCAGGTGGCATAGGGACTTGTGCTCACTGGCTTTCAAGCCCTGGCGGAGACCATGGTGGAGGCCTCGCAGAAACCAGAACTGTTTCTTGTCATCAGTGTTGGTGTCATCCGGGGCATAGCGCATCATCTTCATGAAGTGCCTCTCATACTCCTCCACCCTCATCGCACCCTGTGTCATGGTGCGGAACTCCTGGGCCTTCTGAGTCATGAGCTCCTTCGGCAGGTATTGCTCGCGGAACACCTCGCAGAACTCCAGCCAAGTGATGAAAGATGGGTTCGGGTGGTTGTCCGAGTAGTTGTCCCACCAAGACTTGGCAGGACCCTCGAGCTGGTGGACGGCGAGAGCCACACACTCTTCATCAGTGTAGGCGGTGAGATCGAGCTTTGTCTCGATCACGCGGAGCTGGTGCAGGCTCAGGTTCAGGCTCACCCTCAGCGTCTTCTTCATCTTCTCCAGCATCACCTTGATCGATGGGCGGAGGCGGTGGCGGCGGTGCCTCAGCGCCTCGGCCTCGACCTCCTCCATGGGCAGGCGTGTGTCCGCAACCACGAGCGGGAGCACGACCACATCCACGCGCGGGAGCTCGGCCACGTCCACGGCCACGAAACAGTGGGGCTTCCTCCGCCTCGGCAGCTTCAAAGCGTTCCAACAAGCGTCCGGACCTTCTGATCGACATCGTTCTGAAAACTCGATTTAACGAGAGAAAACTTTAGACACGTCACTCACCAACTAGTTGAGTCTCATAAGCAAGCATGGAAATATTACTAATTATATATTCCTACACTCAATGGGAAGATCCATAAAAACACAACTAACTCCATTAAGAACCGATCATCCAGCAAGCATTATAGTTTTATATGCTCCCTCAAGGCTGACTCGGGCCTAGGAGGTTACAACACTTCAACGGTCTAATTTGTCGGGATACAAGCTTAGGAAATAGGTAGTGCCTACCAAGGTGTCACAAAAACTTCTCCACTTCAGTGTGTGCTGGACATGCTCTCGACCAAATGGTCATGTCCTCGTGAGAATGGTTGAGTCCCGTAGGTAAGAAAGAAGCTTTTTTAAAAGAGGAAAGCTTTTATAAAATATTCCAAGGGGTTTATATAAAGCAAGGAAACGTAGAGAATCCTTATTCACTAACGACCATGTCTAAGGGCACGAGCTACAGTCAAGTACGGCTCTGATACCATCTGTAACGACCCGGGTTTTCAAAAGAGGAAAACCGGTCAACCTGTACTCGTGATAGTCCCTGGATCAGACGCTATCACGCACAGACATCCATCACAGATAAATATCACAACCATACAACGTAATAAAGCATCAGAGTACGAATATTATTACATGTCCTGAATAAAGGAGTACATCATTACACGCCTCTTGGCAGAATAACATGAATAAGAGCCTACACAGCGGTAGCTAGCTTCCAGAAGGTGTCTCAATCTTTATTCTTCTCTCCCACAGGCATCCTTGAGCGTAGCGTCGCGCCCTTCAATCGTACCATCCATCGGCGTTGTTGTCGAAGTCTGACTCGTACCCTGCAAGCTCGGGGGCTATCCCCAAGGATCGGGATAGGTCAACATCACCAACCGTATACAAGCTTTAAGTGGCCTACTTCTAATGGTATAAAAGGTATCAAGGTAGAAGCTGGGGTTTCCTAAGCAGCAGCAGCATCTCATAAAGAATAGAATCTCCAATTCCCACCAATTCCCAAGTCACTCATCCACGATCGGTAACACCTGGTCACCCAGATCACCGTCACCAGCACCTATCTCCATCTAGGGTCGGTGCGAGAACTCCCACTCCTCGCACCTTAATGATTGCACCCGGATCCGCGAGGCAGAGGGAGCAACTCTCCTCTCCCCGAGTGCAACCACGACTCACCATACACTCTCATCCTATAAGGGGGAAGGTAGATATCCCAAAATGTAAGAGTCGGAGTAAACAACGGGCATGTCCGTAACCGAGGACGCGGCTATACGTATAGATCTAAACTCTGCAGAGCGTGTACACCTGTACCTAACTCGGAATGGCACCCGGCGGTGATCAGCCAACCAAGCCCATCCTACCGGATGAACACCTAGGAGTTACGATTCCAACTTGCATCCGGGTCTCGATGCAGTCCCCCGCAGAGGACCGCCCCAGAACTGTGAACATGCCCTCGTGTGGCCACACGGGGAGCGACTGCAAAGGGAAGGGGTCCTCACCCACTTCCCTCCCACTAATACCCTCTATCCTACTAGCAGGTATGGAATCGCACTTGGCAAGGTCGACCCGGCCCTATCCCCACTCTCAGCGAGGTGGTGTGTACGAAAGTCCCGTGAACACAAAGCGACCCACTCGGTTTCAGACCGGGGTGAGCTCCTATCCTCCAAGTCATCACAAAAACCCCAACACCTGTGCTCTTAAAACAGTGTACCCGCCATAGGTACCAAACTGGGAATCACCCGAGAAGACGAACCCTGGCCCCCGATCCCGGATCAGGTTGTCTTGAGCTCACCCCCGCCAAGTAACCCAAAAACACCTTCTCCTGCCCATTTTCCCCACACACGCCAAGAATACTACCACATAATTCCCACACGTGCACAGCAAGCTCAGCGTATAATCACGTGTAAATATAGTAGTAGTAGTAGGTCAATCAAGGACAGGGTATTAAAAAGGGCAGTGCAAGGGTTTCATCATATCCATCATCATGCATAAATAAAGCGCTAGCAGTTCTAATAGCAATGCCTAATGGGCATTCAAAGGTCGGTCGGGCGTGAACCTGCGTGAGGGTAGTCGTCAAAGGCGAAGTCATCGTCGTAGTCCTGGGTCGGCTCTCCGATTCCGGTAGCTCCTAGATTCGCGAAGACAAATAAATACTGGTGCTAATTGCAAATAACACCAAAAGAAGAAACAACAAGAGCCAAAAGGGAGCAAACACCTAACTAACGGGTGCGTCATGATTTTAGAAGAATTATGGAAGTGGTTTCATATTTTTCGGAGATTGTATGAATTAGTTATGAATTTTCGAAGGTTAAAACCATTTCTGAAATTAAATACGCATATACAATAACACTGACTATATATGTTAGCTACAAGCTAACTCTAGCTGGCTCTAAACTAGCTACGGGCTGGCTCTTGCCGCTGAGGTGGCGGCCACGCAGCTGGCTTTAAGCCAACAGCTGCCCACGTGGCTGCTGACGAGGCCGCAGACGTGGCAGGGAGCAAAGGATCCGGAGGGATCCGGTGTTGCAGGCGGCGGTGTGGCCGGTGTTGTGGCGCAGCAGGTGATTGGCTGGGCGCAAAAGATCTGACGGGATCCGGTATGGTTCGCGGCGGTGTGGCCCTTCGAGTGCAACGAATCCCCTGGCTGGGAGTTGGGTGGCCGCCAGCTGCTCGACGGAATGCCCCAAAGGCTCCCCGCGGCGGCGAACTACGGCCGGCGGTGAGGTCCTCCGGTAACAGGAAAAGGGACAGGACATAAAGGTCTTGGGGCGGTCTAGGGATGCACACGCGAGGGAAGGCTCGTCCTTGGCCGGCAACAGGGCACGACAGACCTTATACCGGCGGAAGACAGGGAGCGGTGGCGCGGCGAGCTCGCCGGCCTGAACAGGTTATGCGGCGGTGAACAAGAAGGCCACAAAGGAGCAGCGCGCGGCGTGGCATAAAGGCAAAACCTTGCCTTCCTGCACGGGCTCGTGCGGCTTCGTTTATGCGCGAGAGATCCCGGGACCGAGGACTTGGCCTCGGCCCGACGGCGGTCGTGGGTGCTCGTGCACGAGCATGGTGGCGAGGCGTGGCCAAGACGCCGGCTCAGCACGGTGGCTAGTAGGTGGCAACGCACGACAGTCTTTCTGTGGCGCGTGTGTGCGCACGAGTGCGCAAACACGGCGATGGGCTCGGCCGGTTTCGGGCGGAGGTGCTGCGAAAGGCAGAGCGGCGGCGAGCGAGTGTGCAAGCGCACCGGCGTGCCAACTCGCGTGCATGGACGCGTGCATAAACTGCCTGGCGTGCGCGGGGTGAAGAACGGCCCTAAAAAGAGGAGGCTTGGCCCTTTTGGTTCGTGCGCGCGCGTGTGGATGCCGGCGTCGGCCACGGCGGCGAGACGAGCGGGGCATCGACAGGAGCAAGGTGCAGCGGGAAACTGCACGGCGGTGGAGGGTGCGTGTGCGCGAGGGTGCGGGCACGGCACGGGTGCGCTCGGTTGGCCAAAGGCAAAGCCTTGGCCTTCCACCGGTTCGTGCGTGCGTGTGAGAAAACACGGCGGCGTGCTCGGCTAGTTATGGTGATGGCGATGCCATGGTCGGAGACCGGCGACACGGCAAGTGTGGGCGTGCGGTTCAGGGGAGAAAGGGACGGTCTAGCGGGGTGAGCAGCGTGCGGCGATGACGGCGGCGGCACCTGCAATCGTTTGAGCACGACACGAAGGTCGGCGACACAGGCATCGGCGTTTAGCGTGGCGGCACGGAGCAGAGTGGCCAGAACAGGGCAAGGTGCGGACTCGTCTTCCCTCGGCGCGAAGGCCGGGCTCATAGAAGAGAAGGAGGGGACGACCTCACTTGGTGACCCTGGTCGGAGCGAGGTGCGGCGGTGGAGAGGTGGAGCAGAGCAGACGCGGCTTGAAGCAGAGGAGCAGAGCAGGGTCGTCGCGGTGGCGTTGGAGAAGAGGCGGTGCGGGGCAGCACAGAGGAAGCAGGGGTCCACGGCGTCCTCCCGGTCTTGGCGTCGCGGTCCCTGGCTCGAGCAGCTCCGGCGTCCACAGCAGCTCCGGCTCCTCCCCGGTGTGGCGGTGCCGGGTTCCTTCTTCTCCCCTCCCTTCTTCTTCTCTCGGAGGCAGAGGCGGATGTGGGGGAGAAAACCCCAAGGGGCAGCTAGGTCAGGGAGGAGAGGCTGCGGCGGTGGCATATATAGGTGTGCGCGTGGAAGAGCAGCCGGGCGTCAAGGCTTAGACGGCCGGTGATTCTCGGCGTTCGCGCCAGGACGCGTGGTGTCCATCCCGCGGTGGCGTGGGGAGTGGGTTGGTGAGGCGCGGCGGCGTGACCCCGTTGCGGAACGGAGTCCCCTCGCTCGATCTGTTTCGCGGCACGGGAGAAAGGGACGGAGGACGGCGCGCAGGACGGGGAAACGGCGGGCCGGCAGTGCGCGTCAGCGGGAGGAAGGGGAAAAGGGAACAGGGACCCCCGGCTGACGTGCGGGGCCCACTTGGCGGTGAGACAGCGAGACGGGTTGGTGGGAGCTGGGCCGGGAGAGCTAAGCGGGCCGGCGGAGCTAGGTGGGCCGACACGCGGTGGACCAGGGGAACGGTTGGGGGAGATTGGGTGGACTTCCATTGAAGAGAAGCGGCCCAAAGGCACAGGGTGCTATTTCCTATTAAACCTTAACTCCTATCCCTTAAAACTATTTCAATTCAAATTTGAATTCTAAATTCAAATTTGAATAGCACACAATTAAGATCCAAATAAAAGCAAATAAACTCCAAAAGATCACACTAACATTTATAACTCCTAGAAATTATTATTTAGTTCAAAATAAATTTAGGAATTTAGGGAAGGATTCAAAGAAGACATCCTTATAATTTTAAGCATGCACTCAAATTCAAGCAAAAATTTTGAAATCCACATTTTTTAATAACAAAAACATTCCGGAAAACTCTGGGATGTTACAAGACGGATGGGCAGACAGAGAGAGTAAACCAAGTGTTGGAGGATATGCTGAGAGCTTGCGCTTTGACCTATGGCACAGATTGGGAGGGCAGTTTGGCCTATGCAGAGTTCTCTTACAACAACAGCTTTCAGGCCAGTCTCAAGATGGCACCTTTCGAGGCACTCTACGGGAGAAAGTGCAGAACACCCTTGATGTGGTCAGAGGTAGGAGAGAGGATGGTCTTTGGGGCAGATGCTATCCAGGAAGCTGAGGAGAAATTGGAGATGGTTCGAGACAACCTAAAGATTGCCCAGAGCAGACAGAAGAGCTACGCCGACCGACACAGGAGGGACTTGTCGTTCGAGGTGGGAGACTTCGTCTACCTAAAAGTGTCCCCGATGAGAGGAACCAAGAGGTTTGCTGTGAAGGGGAAGCTTGCCCCGAGGTACGTGGGACCATACCGGATCACTCAGAGATTTGGGAAGCTCGCTTACAGGCTCGCACTACCAGAGGAGATGTCCGCTGTACACCCCGTGTTCCACGTGTCACAATTGAAGAAGAGTGAGAAGGAAGTGGAGGCAAAGCAAGTCCCGATTGAGATTCTCGACCTGCAGAACACCCTGGAGTATGCAGAGTTCCCAGAGAAGATCTTGGACAGGGCAACAAAGGAAACCAGGAGGACCACCATTCCTTACTGCAAGGTGCTGTGGAGTCACCACACGGAGCGGGTAGCAACCTGGGATCAGGAAGCCGACCTCAGGAGAGAGTTCCCTCACTTGTTTGAGGGAGAGGATGGAGCTTAAATCTCGAGGACGAGATTCCCGGTGGTGTGGGAGAATGTAACATCCCAGAAATTTAGAAGTATGAAATTGTGTGAAAATTTGAACTTTTGTTTAATTAATGATGTGTCACCCTAATTTAAAACCCATTCTAGCCTCTCACCTAAATTCTATATAAATAAAACCTAATTATAAAAATATAAATTCAAATTATGGTTTAAATATGTGAGTTGGATTTTTATGGAATTTATTTGGATTTATTTGAGTGTGTTTTGAGTTTGAATAAATTCAAATTCAAATATAAAGTTTAAACTTATATTCAATCTATATTCCAAAACCTTTCTAACTAACTTGGGCCTGCTAACAGTTGCTGATGTCCAACCGACCCCCTCCATCTTTTAGCCGAGAGCACCTGTGCACCTTGACCTTTTGCCGGCCCGCCTGATCCAGCCCAGCACCAGCCCATGTGCATCTCCCTCGCGCTTGAGCCGCTGACGAGCGGGACCCGGCCGGTCGTCATCTTCCCCATCCGGTCCACGCACACGCACCCTGCCCCGCACCGCCACCGCGCCCGCGCGCGTGCGCACCCATCCAGGGGACAGACCCCCGACCGCGCCTGCGGCACGAGCGCCGAAGCTGTGAGCCCCCAGTGCACCCGCCCGGCCTTTTTCCCTTTCTACCCTCACCCCGTGACGCGCCCGCGCACCAGCCGACCATTCCCGTGCTGCCAAGTCAGCCGCCGCGCCGTAGCAACCACTAGGAGCCCCGCCGTGACCCCTTTGCCCTTCGCCTCGGCGTGCACAAGCTTCTAAACCCCCAGGCGAGGCCCCTGTTGCAAGGCAACTCGCAATTGGGGTTTCTCCCCTTTGGTTCCCCTGTTCCGCCGCCGAGCAGAGAAGAGAGGGGACGAGAAGGAGAAGGGGGAGAGGAGGAGGAGGGGCACGCTTCACCGTCGCACCACCTCGCCGTCACCGGAGCCGTAGAAGCCGGAGCTGATCGGGCCAAGGAACGAGCTGTCCGCGCCAAGCCGGAGCCGGAGCAAAGGAGAACGCCACCGCATCGACTCGCTGTGTCGCCGTGACTTCACCGCCGCTTCCCCGATGCTCGTCACCGCTACGCCTACACCTACACCCCAACGTGAGCTTGCCCCGGCCATGCTTCTCTCCTCCCTGCCTTGCTTTGCCTGTGATGTCTCGGCGGCCTTCGAGCCGAGCTTCGCCGCGCGTTCACCGTCGCGGTGTACCCCAACGCCGCGCCGGCCATCGCCACCCTTTCCGCCGTGCTGTCGTGCATCCATGTCCGGCCTTCGTGCCGTGGTTATCTTTGCAGGTGCCTCGCCGCTGTGCCGCTTCGCCGCGTCGAGCGCCGTGGCTCTGGAACACTAGATGCCCGCGCGCCGACCGGGCGTGACGCGACAGGGATTAGCCCTGCGCGCCCATGCACTTGCCAGGCTGAGCGCGCCCACGCGCTAAGCCGTAGTAGCCGCACGCGCTTGCTCTCTTGTTTGGCCGCGCATATGTCGTCGTGCGCCGCCGCCGCGCTGCACGCCGAGTTGCGCCTCGCCGCGCCACCGCCGCACGCTGAGCCGGCCCTAGGGGTCCCCGCCGGGAACCCGGCCGCGCTGTGAAGCCATGGTGCTAGCACCGCTCCGCCACACCGCTTCTGCTTGGAAACCGCCAACGCTACCGCCGTTGCTTGCCGCGCGCCGCGTCGTCACCACCGCACACCGCGCCACGCCAGGATCCACGCCGGGGCGCGTCGCGCACTGGCCAATCTCGCCCAACCCCAGGGCAACGGCCGCTCTAACCTAACCGCCGAATCGAAGCGCACCTCACCGCATGTTTGCGTGAGCACCGGAACAACCACCGCCGCAGTTCGATGTTCGCCATCGCTGCCGGCTGTGAACCTGGGCGCGCCGACGCACACGGGCGTGGCGAGGAGCACCGATGCGTCCCAGCAAAGCTCAGGGAGCAGCTGTGGACTTCTATTCTGTGGAAGCCAGGGAGGGCGCGTGGACCGTAGCCCAATACAGCCCACGAGCCGGCCCCTCTTTCTTTTTTCTCTTGGACTCTGTTTTTAATTCGGGGAGGTTCACTGGACTTAGCTCGGTAGGCCCACTGGGTTGAGTCCACTGGGCTGTATTCGGCCCACTAACACTTTCGGCCCATTAAGGCCCACTAACCTGTGACACTGACGTCACGATGACGTCATGCAGACGTCATCACCTATTTTCAAAATTAAAAATCCTTTTCTGATTTATAAATGAATTTGAAAATTAATTTATAAATCCTTTAACCTTTAAAAATTCATAACTAATTATTTATAACTCTGAAAAATATGAAACCAGTTTCATTATTTTTCTAAAAATGAGACGGTGCTGATTGTAGATAGTTTGGATCTTTTTGGATCTTTTAAATTTGGGTTTCTTTGGATTTATGCTTAGTTGATTGCCGGTAAATGAGTGCCTCGTATCTCGTGCTGCACAGACCCGAGCTACGGCCCGGAGGAGGCCTACGACCCCGACTTCAACCCAGACCAGGACTACGGATGCCAGCCATGTGTCATGTCACTCCCAACCATATAGATCCTATGCATGCTTTAGTTGCTAGTGCTTAATTACTATTTATGCATGTTTTTAAAATGCATTGACAATTGTTAGCCATGCCTTGGATTTGATTAATCATGTCCTTGAAATACCTACTTTTGGAACTAGCTACAGACCCCTAGCTAGTTCCCGGTTTTATTCATCCATATATTTTACCCCTAGTTATGGATGGATCTCAGGTTTGGACCGAGGTTGGGATATCTCGGTATTCTAGCATGTGTTTTGGGTGAGTGTGTATCCTTGACGTGTTACTGCAGGAGCGAGCCACTTTGGTTACTTGTGAACGCCTGTCTAGGGGAGATGCGACCTGGCCTCCCGCCCTAGCGGTGTGTCATTCGGTGGGAGTTGGTGAGTGCTCGCTCTTGCAATTAAGGACCGATCGACTGTGTGACCTTGATCTTTGGGCTATTTTCGTACAAACCGTTCGCCTTGTTATGGGCGGGGTTCGGTCCGAGAACTAGTAGGTGGATGACATCCAGCCTGTAGGCGGATCGGTGTGATCGTGTGAGGGGGACGGGTTATACCCCCCGAGTAGACGTCACCCCGGCTCCTCCGGGGAAGGTTTCACAGCTCCGAGGCCCTGCTGGCAAGTTTCGCGCCCCAGTTCAGGACGAGTCAGGCTCGGAGAGGCAGGAGAGTGCCATCCATTGCTAGGTCTCCGGCCGTTAGGTAGAGAGGTGGATCGGAGGCATCCGATTCTGCTCTACTCGGCGGGTCCAGTTGTACAAACTCGGCAGAGTGTTAAACCTATAGCTATAGTCTGTGTCCACCAGTATGGACAGCCCTTTCGATATCTCACCTGGCTAGTATTCTTTTGTGCTGCTTTATCTCCCCTGTGTGTGTGATCCCGGCTTCGTGCCGTTGAGACGTGGGGATAGGAGTTGGTGACCCCACGTCACAGATGAGAGTGGGATGTTGTGTCTCGGTTGAGATCCAGTGCTTGGTGTTCTTTCCTTGTTGGGGTGTTGACTCCGGAGGCGTTGTCCTCGGAGGTGTGGATCTCCTCGGAGATGGTGACATCTCGGCATTTTTGCATTCCTTGATGTTGCTACCGCTGCTTGCATAACCTTCTACAGCCATAAATAGGATTACTCATGCATATTAGAATTATTCTATTTTGCTTATGCACTTTGTTGGGAAGTTGACATGACCTACTCGCTTATCGAGTAGATGATGGGATTTCAGACCAGGAGCCGAACTACGACTTTGAGCACGATGGATGGGAGGACTGAGGCTCACCCTACACTCGAGCTTGTCTACGGATATGGAGTCTACTTCGCTGCATGAGAGCCGCTGCGTAGATGTTTACTCTGATTGATTCAGTCCTGTTGGACTTGTATCCAGCATGTGTCGTAATGCTGTACTCAGATGCTTAATTATTATATTATTATTATGTGGACCTTCGTATATCTCTTTTTGTTGTACGGTTTCTTTACTTTCTGAGACAGGGATTTGCACGTGATAGCCTCCTGGGACTATCACAGTGGTGCAGGGATCGGGTTCCCTTCTTTCGAAACCCGGTTTGTTTCACGAGCCGCCCTCGTGTTCCGCCAGCTGGGGTGTTTGCATGGCGTGGAGAACTGGAGCCTTGCGTGTAGTTGCAGGGGAGTTCGAGCGTCGGGGTAGCGCCACATTCGTGTGGGCCCCCTGATCCCGTGCTTCGAGCTCCGCGTGTGGGCCCCGTCCTAGTCGGAGACGGAGACTACTCGTTGTTGGCGGTCGATTTCCGTCAACCTAGCCATGAGTTTACCTTCAATGTTGGTATTAATTTAATATCCATACTAACGATCCTAACCCCCTTGATATATCAAGTTCGTGTATGCATGTGGTTTTTGGAGTTTATTGTTTACGCAGGAATTAAGGACTTAAAAGGATGATTCCGGATATCGTTCATCGAGCACTTTGCAAGAGGATCGTGAAGCCCGGAACAAGTCAAGACACGACGTGAACATGACTCCAAATGACCCAAGGACCAAAGGACGAGAAGGCAATTCTCCGGGGACTTGAGCAGAAAATGCGGGAGCTTGCGCGACAAGTACCCTTATCTATTTCGTGGAGAAGATGACGTCAAGGGCCCACATGCAACTCGGCAGGAACTCCAAATAACACGAGAAGAATCCAGAAGAAAGCGGAGGACGAACTTGGGCCGAGACGGGCCCAGGCCGATCGGAATGGGCCGATCGGCCTGGCCCATTTTCTCGGCCATTCGTCACCCCCTTTGACCTAGACCCCCCTGGGCTATTTATAGGTGCCACGCCAAAAGCCATGTATCAATTCATTAGTCATTCGCCGCCGAGGAGCAGAGAAGCTAGAGGGACACCATCTCGGAGAGGAGGGTCGAGCTAGTTGTCTAGGGCTACCCTAGCCGACGTGGGAACCTTGCAAGGAAGACCACGTCGGAGTTCCGGAGCTAGAATCAAGATCAAGGTAGGATCCCGGTTGGTGATCTTGTTCATGTATCATTCATGGTGAAGTTATTATATGAATCTGATTTCTTGCGATCAAGTGTCTCTTCTACGAATTCGTTCTTCTTGGGCTTGCTTCTTTTCAATCTATTCTCGAGATAGATTGCTCGGGGTGTTCTTGTAGCCCCGGTGGCTAGAGGTGCATACCGGATCTACCAAGGACTGCGACATGCTCCTTGTGAGCATGCTTGTAGGTTAACCGCTGAAAAACCGGGATGTCGTGACAGGATGCCTGGATCAGGTGTAAGGCGGCACCACAGGGGATGGAACGGAGACCACGGTTTAAAGAGGCTTTTAATGAGATTTGTTTTCTATCTTCATCTCTTGTTCATAACTACAACAAAGGCACGATCTACCTTTCTAGATCGGTTATCTCTATGCTTTCTCTTGCTACCTCTTGAGTTTTATAGATTAGATGCATTTGATCTTCTCTCAAAGATTCGAAGAGTTCTTTTCGCTTTAGTAGATTGATTCTTGTTTTACACACTGTTCCACGGATTCGATACCTTGGGTTCACACTTAAGGGAAGAAGGGTCCCATGGCTCGTTCGCTTGCGAGTCGAAGTTTACAACGAGATTCAACCGTCAACAAGCTGTCAAACCCCCTTTTTCTGGCGCTGTTGTCGGGGAACAAGTAATCAAGATCCAATCTATTATCGTGTTTGTAAATATTTTTCGTTTTCTTTTTTATTTTTCTTTTGCATCTACAAAGATTTGATCATTCCATAAATAAATAAATAAAATCAATCTAATCTAATTTCTTTTTTTAGTTTCTTTTTAGATTTTGTGTATATTTTGTTTATTGCTAACCCTAACAGGAGATGGACGGCCACCTCTCCAACAAACCGAAAAATTTTGTGGATGATACAGAAAAACTTTACAGGCAAAGGAGACGCGCAGCACAAGCTAAGAAGCTGGAATTTGCGAATCCAAAAGCAGGAAGACGGATCGTCGGGATCGTCGTCGGAATCTCCACCTCAAAGTCCGAAAGCACCACTAAGTCCGAGAGGAGATCCGCAACAACCGCCACCAATGGGAGATCCACAACCGGAACGCAAGATCGGGAGCTATGCATCCCGGAACTCCGTGATATACCCGTTCTCAACATTGATGACATCGCAAGACCATTCAAGATCAAGACTTCAACCATCCGCATGGTGTAACACTCGCCGTTCACCGGTAAAGAGGACCCTAACCTCCACATTCAAGCATTCGTCCAACTTTGTCAAACTTTCAAGATGGATGGGGTGACTCAAAATCAATTGAGGGTGAGGCTTTTCCCATTCTCGCTACTTGGGAAAGCTTTGCAATGGTTCTATACTTTACCGACGGACACGGTGCAAAATTGGGAAGCGTTGATGAAGGCTTTCATGAAGGAATACTATTCGCCGGGTAAGACTCAAAGCTTGCGTAATAAGATTGCTACTTTTGCTCAATATCCTACAGAGACTATCGCGGAGGCTTTTGAGCGCTTCAATGAGTACATCCGGGCCGTGCCACATCACAAGTTCCCGAAGGAAGACCTCGTTCAAAAGTTCTATCGAGGGCTCAATATGGCATCGAGGACCGTAATTGATGCATCGGCGGGAGGATCTATCATTGAGCTTACTCCAACGGAAGGTTTCACTCTATTCAAGAAGGTTGCGGACAATGATACATGGGCGTCGTCGGGACGCTTACTTCCGGTTCAGCCCACGGGCAATGTCAAGAGTGTTTTGCAGGTTGAAAAGGAGGATCTTCTCGAAGGAAAAATTGACTCGCTCATGAGGAGGTTGGAGAAGATGGAAGTGGAGAAGAAAGAGGCTCAAGACCTAAAGGCTGCCGAAGCAAGATCCACATGTGAAGAGTGCGGGGAGTACGACCATGTCCAAAAATATTGTCTGGAGGAAGCAAGGATGCTCGACTACATGAGGAAGGGAGATTTGCCGAATTATCGCTATGGTCAAGGTATATCTCAATTTAATGCAAGTTCATCTCTTCAAAATGTGGTGCCTCTTCGTATACAATTGAAGGATTTCATGGACGAGTAAGCTAAGATCAACAAAGACACTGTCACTAAGTTTAAGGCTATGGACAAGATATTGGAGAATATTGATGGCAAGGTGACGGAGGTCGGAAGTTCCAACCAACAAGTGCTTAATATGATGAAGCTGTTGGAGTCACAAGTGGGACAACTTGTCGGGGCGCCTTCCGGCCAATGAAGGAAAGCTACCGGGGCAGCCCCAAGGGTCCGAGTCGGCAAAAGCTATTCAAACTCGCTCGGGAAAGGAGACCGTGGATCCCAAAAATTCAGCCGGAGCAAAGAAGCCTAAGCCAACCACCGAGATGGAAGGAAACATTAAGGAAAAAGTTTCTACTACTCCGGCGATAGTCACCGAAGAGCTGGAGTTTGAAATACCAAGTGATGACACGAAGATACCGCCGCTAAAGCCACACTACTTCCGAGGTAAAATTGATAATCACTTTGAAAAATTTGTGGAAGTGGTGCGCAGGTTAAGCATCAACATGCCGCTATTGGACACTCTTCAAGTTCTAACATACTCTCGCTACTTCAAAGACATACTTGCCAACAAGTATGAGATGGTGGCACTCGGGGGAGATCACATCAAGATGTCCGAGCAATGCAGCGCCGCTATTGCAAATCAAGGGCCGGCGAAGCAAAGAGACCCCGGATGTCCGACCATCCCATGTTCCATCGGCTCATTCAATTTCGAGAAGGCATTGTGCGATCTTGGGGCAAGTGTGAGCGTCATGCCAAAGGACTTGTTCGAGAAGCTACACCTACTGGAGCTAGAGCCCATGGCTATGAGTTTGGAGTTGGGTGACAATTCTATTCGCTACCCCGCGGGGATCGCCGTGGACGTACCCGTGAAGGTTGGGGACTGCATCATCCCCATCGACTTCGTCGTGCTCGAGATGGGAGAAAGGGCGAAGCCGCCTCTCATCCTTGGGAGGCCATTCCTCAAGACCGTCAGGCCAACCATCGACGTCGGCAAGGGGGAGATCGAGTTCGACATTAATGGCGAACGGAGTATCTACAAGTTTCGTCCACGCTCCGAGGTATGCAATATGATTAACGTCAAATATGTTCCGCCTCATCGTCACATTGTCAAGGAAGAGCCAAAGGAGAAGAAAGCGAAGAAAAGCAATGAAGTCAAGATTGTTGCGTCCGTCAAGACAAAGGAGCAAAGCCCGCCTGTGAAGACCAAAAAGATGACAAGGCCAACTAATAAACCTGCGCCGAAGAAGATGGTGCGGAAGTGGGTACCCAAGATTGCAACACCCGCAAAGAGTGTTGATCCGAAGTGAAGGAGTAAAGAAGTCTAGCTATGGACTCTAAACAAAGCGCTTGGCGGGAGGCAACCCGTTCGTCGAGTCAAGAATAAAGCTACCGGGAGGACAACCCGCTCAAGCATAAAGGCTACCGGGAGGGCAACCCGGAAGATTTTCAAGTTTCAAGTAAGTCGGTCATAGAATTTGCTACGCAAGACTTGGTATAAACTCTTAAGTGGTTGATCATTTGTTAGAGACCTTAAATTTGCTCGGTTATTTTGTTTTGGATTTTTCTATCATAAACCAATGACATGAGCCATCCCATGATTTATTTGACTCTTTTCGAGAAACTAGCACCAAAAATTCCAGCACCTATTAAAACTTCCCATCCTCCCATGGTGGTAAGTTTGACTTGTTTTTCATGCTAAAAACACATGAGTAGAGCCCCGCGTTGTTCTTTAATAATTTTATATTTTTGACGCATGGTAGGACTCGCGTGAACATAGGAAAATCGATTTTTGGTTTAACTTTGCATAACATCTACCGGTTTCTCTAGAGTTACATTTTTCCAAAGCCTCTTTTGATTTTATTCATTCAAAATCTCTCTCTCATGTTTAGCCAAAATTAGAAACCTAAACCCATCACCCTACGGTCAAGCCGGAGGAGCTCGCTATCAATTAATGAGAGTGAGCGATCCCGGTGAACCAAAATCAATGTAGTCAGAAAATTTTCGACTTACAAATGTTTTTAATGCTTAAAAACTCCTCTAATAATATATTTGGACTCATGTTAGTTCTGAATTAAATTTGAATTTTCAAAATTAGAGGAGTGATTAAGTGTCTAAACATGATCATGTGGGGTATTTGAGGTTAATTAACACTTAAGGACCTAGGATGCTTCATGGGAAGGCATAAATCATTAAAGCATCCTAGGGACTTATCATGACAAGCATGGGGGGCAGCAAGCATCATGTTTTTGCAGGAATCAATGGAGGCACATGAAGCAAGGAGACATGGGAGACAAGAGTTGACACAAAGGAAAGGAGAAAGGAGATTAAGCTCATCATTCAAGGGAAAGGAGTGGATGAGAACGTTTGGGCGGTGGTCTAACGTGGAGCACGAGGCTAGGAGGTCCCAATGCACTAAAGAGCATCCCAGGAAAAAAGGAGAGCAATTGCGGGAAGAGAGGCCCTAGGCCGATCGGACTAGGCCGGTCGGCCTGGCTCCCTTTTTAAGCCCCCGGTGCTCCCCTTCGGATGCTAAGTCCTCCACCCCATTGCAAGTTCATAGCCCCAAGTTCATAGTCCAGGAAGCTCCCAAACTCTCCAGAAAAATTCGTCTTCCAATCCTTAGTCCAAAAATCCTGAAAAATTCACCACAATTCTTGTTCTTCCACATACTTTCTTTGTGCAATTTTTCTTCCGGCAAGAAACCCCGGGAGAGTTGTTTGAGTGTTCTTGCAGCAAGGAACCATGAGGAAGGCCATCAACTTCGTTCTTGGGAAGAAACGATTATCATCATCATCGAAGGTGCTGTCGTCGGGCTCTTCGCGGAAGCACTCGGTCTCTGAGTCTCCGCAAAGCATGGAAGAAGATGTCGTGGCACCAAGGGGTGACATGCTACTCCTTGGTGGCATGAGGGATACACGGAGCTCGTCCATGCGGTTCACCGAACCGCGTGGGCATGCCGAGGAGCCGCCACGACAATCGACGCGCTCAACCATCCCTCCACCCTACAAGAGCAAGCGCTCAAAATATGGCTTCACCATTATGTCGAAGGAAGAAGAAGAGAGGCTTGGTTTTCTTGAAGGAAGGATTGTGGTGAATGTTGATTTTGATGATGATGCTCTACTCAAGTTGGGATTCCATTCGGATATTTATCAACTCTTAGATCACCTTGGGTGGACGCAATTTTCCAATGGAGTTACGGTACAAGTGCACAAGGAACTTGCTCTTGAAATACTTATGACAATGAAGCCGGAGATCACGGAGGAAGGCATGGCATGCCTTTCATTCCGTCTTGAAGATGTAGAGCAAGTGATCCCCTATGATTATATTAGAGAGTTGCTCGGTTTCAAGAAGAATGCACCGGAATTAGTTGAAGTCCAAGTGGGCCAAATTGAAGAATTTTGGGGGATGATTTCAGAGAAGGAGAATCGACAAAGAAATAGCATCAAGAATATTATTATCCAAGTCTTCCACTCATGGATGAGCAAGCGTATCATGGGAAGGATGAGAGAGACAAAGATCACTGACACGGAGTTGAATTGGCTATATGCGGGATTGGTGGCAAGACAAGAAATCAACCCGACATACATCATGATAAATCAGTGGGCTTGTGAAGCGGTCTTGGGAAGAGGAAGTATTGGTTCGGGTTGCTATTTGACAATGTTGGCTATTGCATTAAAGCCAACAATCTGAAGAAACCCACAACTTTTGCTTATTGGGACTTCATTGGGCATAGATTATTTGAGGCAAGGAAAGTATATAAGTAGAGGTGAGAAGAAAGGATTCAGGGTGGCAGTGGTAAATATCCCTCTCCCGGATATGAAATTGAAATTATTTGTCGAAGGGAGAGAAGATTGGTTGGGAGATGAACCGCATGTGGCAGCCAAGAAGAGCAAGAGAGGAGTCATAATTGAAGAAGGGTCATCATCCACAGCCCAAGGAGGACAAGGAGCCACATTCCAAGGAGCACCAAGTGGTAGTGTACCTACCGGGTGGACCGGAGCACCATATGGCGGAGTTCTAATGCCACATCATGGAGGGATTCCATCACCACAAGTTAGAGTCCCAATGCAGCCATGTGGGGGTGTTCCAATGCAAGCATGGGGGAGTGGAATGCCTATGGGGCCTCCACCTCCAATGTATGGTCAACCGGGAGGCGCGTCGTACATAGTACCAAATGCGGTGTTTGTTCAACCTTATTCACATTTAGTCCAACCGCAACAAAGTGCAGCCATCATTGGAGCTTATGTGGAGAGGAATATGCAAGACGTCGAGATCGTGCACTCGCACGTGAACAACATGCAAGAGGGAACGGCGAACATCACCTACCAACTTGGGCGCTTACATCTAATGCCACCGGAGGAGTTTCATGGAGGACCGATGCAACATTATTATGAGCAAGGATACAACGAGCAACCACCGCAAGAGTGAAGGTGAAGGAAGGAAGACGCATGCAAGTTTGGTTTGATTTTTATTTTTCCCTTTCTTTTATTTTCAGTTTGTGTGCAAGAATGTGTGTGCGTAGCATCTTCTATTTTATTTGATTTCAGCATGTGTGTGGTAGTAGTAGTTTTCGTTTTCCATCGCCATGAATAAAGTTCACCATCGTTTTATAATTTTTAATATGGATGGAAAGTTGTACCATGCGATATGTGATGATCGTTGCCGCTTTGATCATGCCTAAACTTGTTTTATATATGATTAAGCTAGTGCTCTCTTTTAAAAACAAATCTGAAAATCAACTTAAATACTAGCTTAATCTTGTGTGGAGGTAACGATAATTTAAGTCCCATGGTGTTTTTCATGCTCTCATTTTTGGTTAAATCAAGGATAATTTCTTTTTATGCTTAAAATGATGCTAGCCTTATCATAATGACCTCTTGCATTTTGCTCTACCCATCCAAAGCCATATTATGATTGGGTGAAAAACCTTAGTGTTTCAAGATTAATTTTTGGGTGCTTCAATTCAGTTTTAGTTATTAATGGTTCGAGTCTAAGAAGCTGGTCATTCCGTATTTTTGCGTATCGATCTTTTTGCTAGCCTTTCTATCCGTGCATTGTGAGTTTCCACAATGGGAATTTCACAAACCTCGCCGGATATCCACCCACAAACCCATATCATCTCTTTTTGTGTTCACCTCCTTGATCAAACCCAAACTTGAGTATGGATGAATATTTTGAGGAAGACTACAAGAAGAAGGCGCCATCAAGTGGAGATAACTTCGAGAGATTCCAAAAAGACCCATAGAAGATTTCGAGTATCTTTCTCCATAGAAGATTCCAAAAATTTCAGTACCACCTTGGCATTTTCCTTACACCTCTTTTGCTTGAGGACGAGCAACGTCTAAGCATGGGGGGTTGCCAAGGAAGTACTAGTGTAGTCTAGAGTTCAAGGGGAGTTAAAAAATGAAAAAGGAATGAAAAAGGAAAAAATGATGGAGAAAAGAAAAAGTATGAAGAAAGAAAAAAATAAAGGAAAAAGTATGAGGAGAAAAAAATATAAAGCTCCCCGGTTCTCTAGTTACACTTGAAAGGTTCAAAGAGCTTCAAGATCAAGACCCATACTCTTTTCCAACCATGTGCAATCCGATAACGAGGACTTTGCTTGTGCCTCGGGATCACTTCATTCCATTTGCACATGTCCACCTATCTAAAAGTGTGTGTATTTTTCTCTCCCCCTCCTTGAAACATTATTTTTCAATGACCTTTTTGACTAGGCTCGGTAATTCCATGAGGAACTTGTCTTGTTTTGTTTGCATTCCATTTATGAAATCTTGATAGGACTAAACTTTTCCATAGCTCCATATAAAGCTTTCCACCTAATACTTGAGAGAGGAAAGGAGTAGTTCTAGTAGGCTTGAGAGATAAGATGAGTTGAGAGTACATGAGCAAGATGTAAGGAGGTTTGTTATTGATATTGGTAAAGCAATTTTTCTATCTCGTTCTTAATTTTCAAAATATCTAAGATTTATTTCAATTTTGGGAGCATGATTAATTACTTGTGGAAAGAGCTTTATTGATATCTACCTTCCATGAAGAAGAAAGCTAGTTACACTATGAAACTTTAACTTATATAATTTTAGAGAGCATTATGTCTTTTTCATATATGATCAAGTGCAGGTTATGAACATTGAAGGGCAACACTGATATCCATTGAAGGCTTACTCGAGGACGAGCAAGGTTTAAGCATGGGGGGATGTTGGCGGTCGGTTTCCGTCAACCTAGTCATGAGTTTACCTTCAATGTTGGTATTAATTTAATATCCATACTAACGATCCTAACCCCCTTGATATATCAAGTTCGTGTATGCATGTGGTTTTTGGAGTTTATTGTTTACGCAGGAATTAAGGACTTAAAAGGATGATTCCGGATATCGTTCATCGAGCACTTTGCAAGAGGATCGTGAAGCCCGGAACAAGTCAAGACACGACGTGAACATGACTCCAAATGACTCGAGGACCGAAGGATGAGAAGGCAATTCTCCGGGGACTTGAGCAGAAAATGCGGGAGCTTGCGCGACAAGTACCCTTATCTATTTCGTGGAGAAGATGACGTCAAGGGCCCACATGCAACTCGGCAGGAACTCCAAATAACACGAGAAGAATCCAGAAGAAAGCGGGGGACGAACTGGGCCGAGATGGGCCCAGGCCGATCGGAATGGGCCGATCGGCCTGGCCTATTTTCTCGGCCATTCGTCGCCCCCTTTGACCTAGACCCCCCTCGGGCTATTTATAGGTGCCACGCCAAAAGCCATGTATCAATTCATTAGTCATTCACCGCCGAGGAGCAGAGAAGCTAGAGGGACACCATCTCGGAGAGGAGGGTCGAGCTAGTTGTCTAGGGCTATCCTAGCCGACGTGGGAACCTTGCAAGGAAGACCACGTCGGAGTTCCGGAGCTAGAATCAAGATCAAGGTAGGATCCCGGTTGGTGATCTTGTTCATGTATCATTCATGGTGAAGTTATTATATGAATCCGATTTCTAGCGATCAAGTGTCTCTTCTACGAATTCGTTCTTCTTGGGTTTGCTTCTTTTCAATCTATTCTCGAGATAGATTGCTCGGGGTGTTCTTGTAGCCGCGGTGGCTAGAGGTGCATACCGGATCTACCAAGGATTGCGACATGCTCCTTGTGAGCATGCTTGTAGGTTAACCGCTAAAAATCCGAGACGTCGTGACAGGATGCCTGGATCAGGTGTAAGGCGGCACCACAGGGGATGGAACGGAGACCACGGTTTAAAGAGGCTTTTAATGAGATTCGTTTTCTATCTTCATCTCTTGTTCGGAACTACAACAAAGGCACGATCTACCTTTCTAGATCGGTTATCTCTATGCTTTCACTTGCTACCTCTTGAGTTTTATAGATTAGATGCATTTGATCTTCTCTCAAAGATTCGAAGAGTTCTTTTCGCTTTAGTAGATTGATTCTTGTTTTATACACTGTTCCACGGATTCGATACCTTGGGTTCACACTTAAGGGAAGAAGGGTCCCATGGCTCGTTCGCTTGCGAGTCGAAGTTTACAACAAGATTCAACCGTCAACACTCGTGCGAATGAGTAGTCGGAGGTGAAGCAGAAAGTACTCGTGCGAGGCGGAGAGCACTCGTGCGAGGCGGAGAGTACTCGGAGACGAGGAAGTCTTGTCAGTGAGGGTCTTGATGAAGATCTGCATGCCTCCCTGTCCTGGATCTTAGCCTTAACATTGTCAATGGTGTCAGAAGACTCCATTTCAAAGGTGATTTGTCCCGTCGTTTAGGGGGCCATAATGCAGGCCCTCGTCAGTAGCCCCCGACGCCCCCGGTGATGGTGCCCCCGGTGCCCAAGGAGCCCTTACTGCTCTACATCTCGGCGACCACCCTGGTCGTCAGCGCCGTCCTGGTGGCTGAGCGACCTGAAGAGGGGCGACCTTACCCTGTCCAGCGACCTATCTACTACGTCAGTGAGGTCCTGTCTGACAGCAAGACCAGGTACAGCCAGCCCCAGAAGATGCTTTACGCGCTACTCATGACTTCGCGAAAGCTCCGGCACTACTTCCAATCCCACAAGATCAAGGTCGTCTTGACCTTTCCCCTTGGCGAGATCCTACGGAGTCGTGACACCTCTGGGCGCATCGTCAAGAGGTCTATCGAACTAGGCGAGTTCGACCTAGAGTTCTTCCCTAGGCAAGCCATCAAGTCCCAAGTCATCGCAGACTTTGTCTCGGAGTGGACAGAGATCCAGCAGCCTCCGCCGCCGGAGCGACCTGAGCATTGGAAGATGTACTTCGACGGTTCCCTCAACCTCGAAGGGGCAAGCGCGGGCGTCTTGTTCATCTCCCCTAAGGGCGACTACCTCAAGTACGTCCTGCAGATTCACTACAAGGCGTCCAACAACGGCGCCGAGTACGAGGCCCTCATCCACGGGCTCTGCATCGCCGTCTCCCTCGGGATCAAGCGCCACCTGGCCTACGGCGACTCCAAGGTTGTCATCGACCAAGTCAGCAAGGACTCCGAAGCTAGGAAGGATACGATGGATGCATACTGTGCTGAGGTGCGCAAGCTCGAGCGTCACTTCGAAGGGCTCGAGTTCCACCACGTCTGCCGCAACAACACCATCGCCGCGGATGTCCTCTCCAAGCTTGGCTCCAAGCGCGCTCTGGTTCCGGCCGGAGTGTTCGTCCAGGACCTATGCAAGCCATCCATCAAGCTCATCCCCGACCCAGAGTCGCTTGATGACGAGCTTACCTCGCCTAAAGGTCGCGAGATCCTCATGGTTGACGCAGAAGATGACTAGCGCCTTGACTTCATTGCCTTCCTCCTCGAGCAACGAGTACCTGAGGACAAGGCAGAGCAAGAAAAGATCACGAGGCATAGTGCCAACTACGTCATCGTCGGCAAGGAACTCTACCAGAGGTCCGCCTCCACCGGAGTACTGATGAGGTGCATCCTCAGATCCGAGGCCCTCAGGCTCTTGGACGAGATCCACGGTGGTGAGTGCGGCAACCACGCTGCCTCTTCCAACCTGGTGGGCAAGGCCTTCAGGTCTGGCTTTTACTGGCCCACAGCCTTAGCTGATGCCCAAGAACTTGTACGTCATTGCAAGGGGTGCCAGTTCTTCGCTAAGTAGCAGCACCTCCCGGCTCAGGCCCTCAGGACCATCCCTCCATCGTGGCCCTTCACAGTTTGGGGTCTCGACTCTGTGGGACCTTTCAAGACTGCCCCCGGCGGCTACAAGCACATACTCGTGGCGGTGGATAAATTCACCAAGTGGATCGAGGTCCGCCCCGTATCCAGTGTCACGTCGAAAGAGGCAGTCAAATTCATCGAGGAGATCACTCATCGCTTTGGGGTGCCAAACAGGATTGTCACCGACCTTGGCACGGCCTTCACAGGAGCTGAATTCTGGGACTTCTGTCAAGACAGCCTGATTGACGTATACTACTCCTCGGTGGCACACCCGCGGTGCAACGGCCAGGTCGAGCGGGCCAACGGCATGGTTGTACAGGCCATAAAAGACCGTATCTTCGACGGCTCAGCGCCTTACGCCACCAGGTGGCTCTCAGAGCTCCCTCACGTCCTCTGGGGTCTCAGGACCCAGGTCAGCTCGGCTACAGGGTACTCACCCTTCTTCCTGGTCTATGGATCAGAGGCTATCCGTCCCACTGATGTGGCTTTCGGTGCTCCTCGCATCCAGCACTTCGACGAAGGAGAAGTAGAGCAAACACGCCGACTCGACCTCAACAGCCTCGAGGAACACCGTGTGGCTGCGCTCATGCGCCACACTCGCCACGAGCAGCAGCTACGTCGCTACCATGACCGCAATGTGCGGGAACGTTCCTTCAACGTTGGCGACCTAGTCTTGCGGCGGATCCAGAACACCAAGGATATACACAAGCTCTCTGCGCCTTGGGAAGGCCCCTTCATAGTTAAGGAGGTCATTGGACCAGCGACCTATCGCCTCCAACGGGCCGATGGCCAGGGTGTTCCTAACCCCTGGAACATCGAGCACTTGCGTCGCTTCTATCCTTAGGAGCCTTGTATCACAATAAAGCTATGTACTCTATCTTTTGTAATTCAAAATAAAAATAAAGATTGCTCTTTCAACCTGTTTGTTCTCTATGCACCCCTCCCCTTCGACACGCTCGGGGGCTTGGTTTAAAACCGGACCCCTCACGCTCGGGGGCCTGGCTCTAAGCTCGGCCCTTCACGCTCGGGGGCTTGGCTTTGCCAACCTAAGGGTCGCCCGACCTGGGGTTTCTACCTCTCTCTTTACAAGTGTTCCCTTACCACAGCTTCTTATGCATTTCACAAGTATTTCTAGGTCGCGGGGTTGCTTGACCTTGGGTCCCCGATCCCCTCCGCGTGCTGGCCGCACTTAAGCCTCCAACGTCGAGCCGTGTGGTCAGCAAGCCGTTCCTCCTCTGAGTTGGGTTAGCGGAGGAAAAGGGGTCTCGCAACTTCGTTACCTTTACGTTCTTATAAAGAGTATATAAAGTCTAATAAGGGATCACGTGACATGCCTTTTTCATTCATGCAATATTTATATTACATCAAAAGGGTCTGCGACCCATTGTTACTAACTGTTTGCCACTCCTAAGCTACGTTCACAGGTCTATCTTCTTCATGACCACCTCCGCGGCGGCCTGAATCTCTTCACTGGCCACCAGCTGCGACAAGGCGAGCTCCTCCTTGACCTTCTCCAGGTCGAACGACGGCTCATGATGCTTCACCGTGGCCAGTGCCGTAGCAGCAGCAAGCTTGCCGATGTCCACTAGCAAGGTCTTTATGCGACCTTCCGCGTCCTCCAACCGTGTGACGAGTTCCTGTGGACCACCCTCGACCTTCGGGGCGTGCACGTCCACAAGATACTCAGCGGCCTCCTTGAGGTCGTCCAGCTCCTTCTCAAGATCTACAGCCATCTCTTGATGATCAATAAGGGTTTGCATTGCCCGGCCAAGGTCGATCTCTAGATCCCTGCGCGCCCCAAATTCATAAGCAACTTTACGGGTGAAGTAAGACTCACTGGCGATGACCTCCTTGTGCTTCTCCTTGAGGATCTTCACCTGCTCCTTCGACTCCTTGAGGTCCTTCTTCAGGGCAGTCTCCCTCTTCTTGGCCTCTGCAAAGTGCCGAGGTCAAGAACGTGTTACCATGACGGTTAAACAAAAAAGACCAACAGGGCGTCTCTCGGCGTACCTGCGGTGGCATTCTTTAGATCGTCCTCCGTCTCCTTCGCCATCAGCTTTGTAGCTTCAGGCTCCCGCTTCAAGGCCTTGATGGTCTGGTCCTTCAAGATCGCCTCGTCCTTGAGGCTCCTTACTTCCTTCGCGGCCTCCGTATTGGCCTGAAGCACGGCCTCCCGGGTCGTTACCAGCTCCGCGTGAAGCTTGGCGCCCTCCGTCAGCAGGGTCGCTCTACCCTGTGCCTGTTTGGCAAGGGTCTGCATCCATACGTTATGAAAGATCGTCAAGTCAGTGCGCTTTGGGGAATTAAAAAGTCTTAGCCCTAAAGGTAACACCAGCTCACCATGAGTGTGCGGCTGATCGTCTTCGCCGCCTCCGTGATGGTCGCCTGCGCCGCCTTAAAGTCATCAAGGTCCTTGGCGTCGGCCCAGACATCATCCTCCCACAGTGTGCCGGCGTAGAGGCACCGTTGTCGTTCGGCTTCCCCGCTTCCACCTTCGGTTTCCACCGGCGGCGTCTCTAGCAGATCTGACTCCGGCGGGTCTTGCTGGCACGGGCCCTCCTCCTGCTGCACACTCTCAGCAGCAACCTTGGCTGCCGCCGACGGTGTTGTCCCCATGGTCTCAGGGACCTCGCTGGTGACGTCCCCGCCTGAGGTCGCCGGCGACTGCCCCACCGGCACCTTCTCAACCTTCCGCCCGGAGGCCTCTTGGCCCGAGGCATTCTTGCTGCTGCCCGATGCAGCAGGAGCCCCGCTGCCCAAAGTACACAAATCTCGTTAGCACCGACGCACTCAACAAGCACCACAGATGAAGAAAAGCATACAATCAAGCTCTGTAACGTACCTGCTGTCGGCCTTCAACTTCAGCGACATCGGCCTAGGCGGCGCCCGCCTTGGCTTCTTCTGCGACCCTTGGTCGCTCACGCCTCCTGCACTCGACTTCGGTTGTTGCTCACTTACAACACCGAGCGTGGTGCCGTCCCCTCCCGCAGCCGCTATGTCGCCCGATCCTGTGGCGACATCGCGCGACCGCGCATCGTCCTGCTCCTCGTAAATGACCTCGGTGTTAGTCGTTGCCGTCTCTGATGACGCAGTGACGTCCTTCCTCTTCCTTTTCTTCTTCTCCGCCTCGATGGTGGCGGAGATGATCTTGACGCCCTTGTGCGCCGGGATCTTAGCAATGGCCTGCCGTGTACGACGAGTCATCGGTGCAGAGCTCACCACGGGCGGATCCTCATCATCGCTAACCCCCACCGATGAGTCGGAGAGGTAGTTCTCCAATAATTCCGGCGGCGGAACCCTCACGTCCCCCGCTGCCCGGACCTTGAAGCTGCGCTCTCCCTTGTCCGCGAGGGGAGCTGGACACCAGAACAAACCTTCACGACCCTGCAAACAGTCGACCTTTATTTCAGAAAAAAGGGGAATGCAACAACAACAGAGAAATCAAGGTCGATCAGTGACATACCACGTCCGCGGGCCGTGTGAGGGAGAACGCCTTGGGGCATGTCCGGTTCCAGATCACCTCGTTGAAGAGCTCCCTCACTCACGCCACCATCTCCTGCTTGGAGACCTTGCGCTGCTGTACGCGGGTTGGGTCGGTCTGACCCCAATACTCGTAGGCCGGGTGCACCCGATCTTGGATCGGCTGCAGCAGCCTCCGGCTGAAACTGATGGCCACCGCCCCGCCGGCCAGCCCTTCTTCCTTTCGTTGCTTGAGGTCCTCCAGCAGCGGCCTGATGGCATCCATCTCTCGCGACGTTAGCTGGTTGGACCACTCTGGCACCGGGACTGGCGCGAGCCCCGACCTGCTTGCTAGCGCTGGTTTGGGGTTGTCGATGTAGAACTAGCCCCGCCTCCAGCCTTGGGTGTTGTCCGGCAGCTCCATGTCGATGTACACCGTCTTCATGTGGTGGCGTAGCATGAAGCCTACGGCGCCGACAACGCCGTTCTTCCCCGTCTTCTTCACCTCGAAGAAATACCACCACAGGTCGAAATGTGGCGGTATCCCCAGGTACGCCTCGCACAGGTGGATGAACGAGGATACTGTGGTGATGGCGTTAGGGACGAGATGCACCAGGTCGATGCGGTAGAAGTGGAGAAGCCCGCGGAAGAAGTCGCCCGCCGGGACCCCAAAGCTGCGCTCGACATACGAGACGAAGGCGACGGTGTCCCCAGTTCCCTCGGAGGGGAACGCTTCGCCGGCGGCGGGCCTCCACCCCACTTGCTCCCTGGGCTTCAGCAGCCCGCGCTCCACCAGCTCCTTAAGTTGCGCCTCCGTCACCGTCGAGTGCTACCACACCTTCTACGGGGCCGGCGCAAGCTCTGGGGCCATTTCCTCTTCCTCGAAGCCGGTGGATCTAACTCTAAATACCACCAGGGACTTTTGGCGCATACGGCAGCGCTGGGTGCGGTGGATCTCTCCACGGCGGCGCCAGTGAATCTATGCGCTAGAGCTTCTGGCGGCGGATTGGAAACCCTAGCTGTTGCGGGGAATGGAAGCGAGTGGGGTCCTCGACCCTTCACTCGGCCTTTTATAACTGGGCCGCCTCAGTGCGGTGGGCCGCGGCGCCCTAAACGTCCCCTCGGACTTGGCGACATCACCGGCGACCCAACGGATACATTGCCTAACGGCTCTTTCGGCCTAACGGCTACAGGCAGTGATGGCTCGAGCCGTGCGGGAATCCATGCCCGTTGGTTTTCTGCCCAACGGCCCGACGTCCATGGAATCGCTATGCCTTACTTCAAGCCCCCTCCCAATCATTTTCTTCAAGGCTTCTTGGCCTCTGACGACCTCCGGGTCAACAACATTACCTTCATAAGGTCGACAGGGACTACCGCTTGGTAGGTCGCCCCAGTCTCCAATCACGGGTTCATACCCATATTTACTTATTAACGACCTCCGGGTCAAGTAGCACCTCCCCGAGGTCGCAGAGATCCTGTTACCTATTAACGTTGCCTTAAATGGCTGCACCAACAGCCCCGTGCTTAATGGCTCCACTGCCCGTTGGCGACCTCTTGATCAAGTAGCACCTCCCCGAGGTTGCTAAGGCCTTGCTGCCTTCTAGGTCGTTCCAGACCTAGGATTTTTCAGGTTGACTACCTGCGTTGTGTCACTGCACAACGGCCGTGCCGACCCAGGTCGACACGAACCCCTTGTCTCTACGGAAGGCCTCCTGAAGGTCGGCGTGCTATTACAGCCCTTACAAACTACTAAAGCCATGACATACAGCTTCATAAGCTACAAGGAGTTTTTCCCTTGGCCAAATTACAAGATACAAAGATCTTAAAGGTCCTGAATTACCTTCCAAAGTGCTTACGACTCAATCTACACTAATGAGGCTTGTCGCAAGCTTTCTTCTGGCTTCAGGACCTACTCGATGACCTCCACAACCACTGTGGAGGCAGCTGCCACACAGCCACCTCTACTCGTGCACCAACCGGTCTCCTGCGGTGCCCAGCATCAAGTCTGAGCTTCGCCGCAAGATTGCAGAAGGTCCGAGCTTTAACACCAACCTCGCCGGGTGGAGCGCGGTGCTCACCAGCATCACATCAGGCCTGAAAGTGTCAGGGCTGACGATGCAACTGCTGCTTCATACTCCTTCCGGGCTCCTCGGTGAGGCTGGGAGAAGAGGCCAATCGAGCTCTTCGAGCCTCGCAAGCATTCCTCTAGCTCCAAGCATGAACTACATCACCTCTACACTCTTGTGGGCGGACACAAGCCCACGACGTTGCAATATTACTACACTGGGTCATCTTGGATCCCCTCTGAAGATTGGTGTGGTTTGCTTCAACCCTTGGGCACCTATTTATACCAACAGGATCTGCATTCAGTCTTACCCGCAAGGCCAACTTGCGTGGCGCCCTTATCCTTACCCTCGTGGAGCACGAGGTCACTGTTCATCTGTAAAAAGGCACTGGCGCACCTGACCCCTACCTGACTGCACACTGAGGCACCTTTGTCTTTTGCGGATGGCAGTGGCCTGTGCTTCATGAGTGTGCTGGCCCGTGACCGTACAGTGCACTTGTGCCTCTGGTTATGACAGACCTGTCACCTGCTACTCTCTGCAAAGATTCTGGAGCTCTTGTCCTCTAGCATCGACCCTACAAGAGCGTCAGTTTTCTAAGCAGAAGGTCATAGGTTCGGCTAATTCTTCTTCTTCTTCTTTAGAGCATCAAACCGGCCATACTGGTCGCTTTACTGCTCGGGGGCTACTACACTAGTGCGTCTTCGATGCCCTATTTTCTTTGGGTCGCCTCGACCTAATGGAAGCCTGCTTCCATCACATCTCTGCTCGACCTACCCTTGGTAGGCTTGTTGACCTTTCTGAAGGTCGTGACTGCTGCTACAACATGCCTGATTCAGGTCAGGTCGGCGGTTCTGCAAGATCTACGCCTCGTCTTCACTACGACCTTATGGTCCTTCGACCCAGAAGATCGGCGTTCAACTTCGTGCGCGCATCAGAGGGGTTTTCTTTTCTTTTTTGATCCCCGTGCACCCTTCACGACCTCGACGGTGTTGCGCCTCTGCTGCTCTTCGACACGACCCCGCCTCGGCCACTACGCCTACACGTCGATCGGGGGCTTGAGAGACATGGGTACCCATGGGTCCCCACCGGCCAGGGTCCCAGAGGCCCCTGACAAGTGGACCCGACCTTCCAGAAGACTCGCCGACCTTACAAGTGGGCCCAGCGACCTGATCAAGCTCCCGGAAGACCCGCGAAGCCTTGGCGTGCAAGACAAGACACGGCGACCTAGCGCGCCGCCGCTTGTACCTCCGAGTATCACGGGATACTCCTTGTAATCCGGGAGATAAGCTTCCCACAGTTGTAACCGACCCCGACACGGGTCAACCGACCTGCGCATGCAAACCCTAGCCCGTCCCCCCATATAAGGCGGCCTAGGGCTCCATGCACAGGGACAACTCATCCTCGCATAATCCACTACAACTGGACGTAGGGTTTTACTCTCCGGAGGCCTGAACCAGTATAAACCCTTGTCTCCTTGTTCCTCGCCGCCATACTCACCTAGTTCCGTGTGCACCACGTGCATAACCACCTACGCTCTTAGGTCCCGATCCTCCATTAACCTGCAAACCTCTAGGGCAACCCCCTAGCGGATCTGTCCAGGTCTCACCCCCTGACAGGCGCCCTCATCCATTCCTTATTAACCGCGTGCCGGTTGGGCTTCAAACCATTTGCTCCCTGATTTCTTGCCTTATCCAGCGCCGCTCGCTCCTCTGCTCTTCACATCCGTTGCGCCGCCACCACCGCTTCTTCCACCCGCACCACGCCGCAGAGCTAGTCAGCACCATGTCGAACTAGACTCGTTCCAACGTCACCCGCGCGACCCTCCAGCGCCTCGTCAGCGCCGGTCAGCTGCCGGAGCCCACCGCCGTCGAGGAATGGAAGGTGCTGGGTAGCGAGTCCGTCCCGCATCCACCGCCGGGCTATGTCGTCTTGTTCGTGGCATTCCACGAGTGCGGCTTTTCCGTCCCTGCCGAGCAATTCATCCGTGCGGTCCTCTCGGAGTACCGGCTGCAGCTCCAGCACCTCAACCCGAACAACATCCAGCACATGGCGGCGTTCGAGGCACTGTGCGAGGGGTACATGGGAGTGGGAGCTCACTGGCACCTCTTCCGGTACTTCTTCAAGTTCGTCTGCTTGAAGGACAGGTCGCTCCCGGTGACGATCGGGTGCGCCAACCTCCAGATGAAGCAGGGCAGGGGGAGGAGTACATCCCCTTCACGTTGGTGAGCTCCAACAGCGGCTGGCACAAAGGTTGGTTCTATCTCAAGAACGACCTCGAGCACCCGTTGCCGGAGTATACCGGCGCCTCAATCGCCGAGGCGCTGGCGAACTGGAGTTATGGGCCCCCGGAGGCAGAGCAGGAGAAGCTGCTCAAAGATTGCTGGGTGGTGCTGTCCCGGCTGCGCGACGCCGGGATCGAGTTGGCGGCCGTCATCGGCCAGTACCATGCGATGGGGATCGTCCCGCTCCAGCGGCGGCCCTTGCGCATCTGCCAGATGACGCCCAACAGGGCTCCCTTCGAAGGGACCGTGACGGCGCCTGAGCTGCCTTCACTAGATGAGATCCAGCGCCGCATGGGGCTGACCATCGGGAGGGTGTCGTACTCATGGCCTCTGTCGCGGCTTCTGCCCATGCTCCCCTAAGAGGGGACCAAAAGATACGTAAGTTTCCTACCGCCGGCAGTAAATTTGTAACGGATCATGTGTCGGACCCAGATGGTTAGCACAAGAGACACAAGGATTTTATACTGGTTCGGGCCTCCGGAGAGTAACACCCTACGTCCAGTTCCGAGTACTCGTGTTCTTATGCTAGGGATGTCTGTAGTAGGGGTTACAAACTATGTGATCGGTCAGCCCCTCAAACGGTTGCACTCCTCCCCCTTTTATAGACGCAAGGGTGAGAGGCAAAGAGGGAATACAAAAATGAGCTACAGTGCTATGGTATTAGGAGGTCTTTTTCGACGTCGATGTCCGTCAGGAGGCATTGAAGGGCGCTGAGCTGTAGTGGCGTTGGAGACTGCCGCGTGTGCGAGCGACACTGTACATTCTGGTTACTTGGCGCCTCCTCCGAGTAGTTCTATTGATGACTCAGCCCTCTTGAGTGTTGCTTAGGCCCGCCACATTATGGCCTAAGTGTAGGTAGGCACCGCTTGTAGACGGTAATTGAGTGCCTGTTCTGACGGGGTGGCGTGCTACAGGGGTTGGACGGGACGGCTTGTTGGAGGCCGCGCGGGCGTACAATGCGTCATTACGGCCTCTATCTGAACGAGCCGCCCTCGTGTTCCACCAGCTGGGGTGTTTGCATGGCGTGGAGAACTGGAGCCTTGCGTGTCGTTGCAGGGGAGTTCGAGCGTCGGGGTAGCGCCACGTTCGTGTGGGGCCCCTGATCCCGTGCTCCGACCTCTGTGTGTGTCCCCCATCCTAGTCGGAGACGGAGACTACTCGTGCAAACGAGTAGTCGGAGGCAAAGCGGAAAATACTCGTGCGAGGCGGAGAGCACTCGTGCGAGGTGGAGAGTACTCGGGCGAGGCGGAGAGTACTCGGAGATGAGGAAGTCTTGTCAGTGAGGGTCTTGACGAAGATCTGCATGTCTCCATGTCCTGGATCTTAGCCTTGACGTTGTCGATGGTGTCAGAAGACTCCATCTCAAAGGTGATTTGTCCCGTCGTTTAGGGGGCCCTAATCCAGGCTCTCGTCAATACTATGTCATGTTCTTTCAGCCGACAAAGTCTCTCTGCGGTCGTGGTCACACTTTCTCCCTCCCTGAGTGCCTTGATTAGAAAATAAGAGTAATCCGGCACAAAGTACCCATTAGCGTAAAGTTGTTCTAAGCATGCCTGCACAGCGGTCCTTTCATAAGTCCTCCTAACCATGGCAGGGGTACCCCACCCAACAATTGAGACCATTTGGATGAGTTCTGAAGACAGCGAGGAGTGAATTTGTCCTCGAACGAGTATGTCGAACGAGATTTTTAATTGTATGTAATTGTTTGGACCGACAATGGCACATTGTGAAACAGGAGGGGTACCACCTAAATTTTCAACAACATGTGCGAGCCACTGCAAATGATTGAGAACCTGCATTGTTTGAAAATAATATTATTATCCGTGTGTAGTACGTAAACATCAAATTTATACAAGGAAACAATATTACTATGTTGGGACGAGGTCCCTGGCTTCGATCACCAGTAGGTAAGTCAATCACACCATGGGTGAAGTGTATGCCTGGACGACGAGCATAAGGTGGCCGTTCATCACGGCGACCGCCACGGTGACCACCGTGACCAGAATAGCTTGCCATAGTTTTCCAAAACTATTACAATCTCTGCAGGAAAATAAGAGAATGGTTAAATTTATTCTATATAAAAACAAAATATATAAGACCTATTTTCTCATTTTCTAATAACTAAACAGATAAGTGCAAGAGCTCGTTCCATTGCAGTGAGGCCGGAGGCGACGTAAGTCTGTACTATACGTTTTCTAATGACCCTGATCATTTAGGAAGTACAGCCTCACCTCACCATCATATACACGCACCTCGCTCTCCCACTTACAGTCTCTACATCGCCAAGCTATAACCCTACATCTCCTACCTAGCTACAGTCTTACATCACCGGCTAAGACTGTAGCTAGCTAGGATGTAAGGCTACTGGTAGAGAATGTCCAACCGACTATATATGGAAAAAAGAAAAAAATAAGAGAATACCTAAATGTATTCTAAATAAAAACAAGAAATACTTAACATGTTGATGATTTGAAGATAATACGTGAATTCAGAGATGTGTTTGAAGCAGTGATTCAAAATCTAGAAGCTGACATAGTGCACTACCTCCGGTTCCGATGGAGCCAGCTGATCAAGCATGATGTCGACATCCTCTCTCTCACTCTCTGAATAAGGTGTCTAAGAGCTGTTGTATATCCTAAAGCTAACCTCCTGAGAGGTGTCACTCAAAACATTATGCTTGAACAACTGGCTCCTATCAGAACTGGAGGCGGTGCACTATATGTCTGAATTTCCAGATGTTGCAGCAAATAACATTTTAATTTTTTCTATATAAATACAAAGAGCCTAAATATAAGGAAATAAAGTTTCTATTGTCTCCAAAAATAAGAGAATGCCTAAATGTATTCTAAATAAAAAACAAGAAATACTTAATAAAAATAAATTAAATAGGTAGGTAGTATATTTTCGTTTGGTAATGATCATTTTTTTAATAAACTAACTTCTAATAAATTAATTCTAAATGTAAATTTAAACGCATCTCTCATTATTTCTAAAAGTAAAAAATCAATTATCTCTATATCAAATACTAGAAAATTAGAGGATGCTTAAAAATATGTGAAATAAAATACAATGTTAGTAGCTAAATAACTACTTGTTTCTAAATCTAAAACATCTAAAAAAACCTCATCTCTTAGCTCCTACTACTACCTAGAAACTAAAATTGCTATTTTCTCCATTTTCAAACCATAAATCAAAATTTAAACACAACAAATGAAAAGAGAATAAAAATCTAACCTTGGCAATACTTTGGAGGAGGGAAATCTTCACAAATTGATGACGAAAAAATTGGACAGCACCTCTCTAGTAGAGAGGCGCCATATGGAGAGCTTGAGCTAGCTCTCGGGTGTGTAATGGGCAAATGGTACGGGCAGAGGAAGAAGAAGGGGAGGGCACGGACTTATAGGCGCCAACCTTTCGTCCCGGATCGTTTTACCACCCGAGACAAAAGGCGGCTCTTTTGTCTCGGGTCGTAAAACGATCCGGGACGAAAGCTTTTGTCCTGGGCGGTGTCACCACTCGAGACAAAAGGGTGCCCCTTTTGTCTCGGGTGGTGACACTGCCCGGGACAAATTGTCGGGGCCAATAATTGAGCTGCAGTAGCCGTTGGAGACCTCCCCATTTGTCCTGGTTGGTGTTACCAACCGAGACAAATGGGGAGGGGGTCGTTCGGAGGCTTTTCGGGCCACGTCGCCCCTCAAAGCCTTTTATCCCGGCTCCAAAGTTGAACCGGGACAAAAGGCCTGGATCAAAGGTCCGTTCTCCACCAGTGTATAACTACTTTGTTCATCTGGATTATCAACCACCAGTCAATGATTTTTTTCAATAGTATTATTCTTTCAGATTAAATCAGTACTAGCCACCACCAGCCACTTGTCAGTCGAACAAGCTGAGTGTCATCAACACATTTTTAAAGAACGTGCATAACACGTATTTCATTAAGCGGGAGAGAATCAGGACAACAACGACCACAAAAAGTTCACCCGCCAAAGATAGAGAACAAAACAGAAACAGAGCAGCAAACAGAAAGGGTGACAAGCCTCAAACTCTAAACCTAAGAATTTGACCTAAGCTCCGAAACCTGGCTGTGAACTAGAGGCGTGCTTCATCCAAGATCTGCGGCGCCAGGGCGACCAGCTGGAGGGCTTCTCGGTCATGGACTCTGCGGTTACGCTCACGCCAAATCGACCAAACGACCAACCAGGTTAAGAAATCGAACCCCCTTCCTTTTGGGCTTCGGAATTCGCTTCCTAGCCTGTAGCCACCAACGTGCGACCGGTTCCTGGACCTGCGGAGCTAAGCCATGCAGCTCGACATCTAAGAGGACTCTAAACCAGACCTCTCGACTAAACTAGCAACCGGAGATGAGGTGGTCCAACGTCTCCACCTCCTGAGCGCAGAGTGCGCACACGTCACTGTCCTTCAACAGTTCAACCCATGACGTCGAAGACGATTGGAGGTCTAGCAGTGACCATGAAAGGCCAACCAATGCAACCAAAGAACTTGCATCTCCCGGGTGACTGAATCTTCCATAACTACCTCGCACCTGGTAGATTGAATAATGTTCGACTGATAGATTGAATAGTGTTGTGTGAGAGGAAATAAGCCGAGATAAGCCGTGTCAAGATCAGCCGAACAACCTCATTGAGGACGTGCCAGCCTGTGGATGTGAATGTGATCATGCATGCGGCTCAAATGAGCAGCGATCGAGCTCGTGATCACATCAGTCCGCAGGAGGGGGGGTCTGTCTCTTTGCCCGTCATGCCGCATGCACCCGTGACAGTGACACGTCCCTGCAACCGGTACACTCCACCGGCCGGCCCTCCTCGATCTCGACCTTGTTCTCCAGTCACATGGCCGCAACAGCGGCGCCGCGCGCGACACGTTCAGGAGGCAGACCACCACCAGACGACGATCGGTCCCCGGTGGTTTTCCTCGCGATCGGACGTGTGTCATGCACGCCCGTGGATGGCGGTGCTGCCCGCCCGGTCCGCGCGCCAGTCGGCCCGCCGGGGTGTCTTCATCGGCCGACCAGGGGGTGGTCGGCGACTCGATCGGTGGTTTGGGTATACGGTGTTGGTGTATTTCACTGCTCCATTTCTCAAGAGCGTGTTGCATTATTGATACGGAGCGGAAATTCAGTTTGGCGACCATGTGCCCGGGCGGAGGTCATGTAGATGGGTGGTATTGGATGCACGGAATTCAAAAATAGTTGATTAGTTGTATTCAAATACTAATATCTTCTTAGTGGTTCAACTAAATTAGAATCCGATTGCATATTAATATTCCTTGCAATTAAATCTACGAAACAAAATATCACATGACTATGTTTTGTCACAAAAATAAAAATAGCACAGTACATTTCATGTGTCATACTAGTAGCAATTTTGATAGATTTGTATGTCGAGTTTGAATGAAATTTATATGATACTTTTACTTTTGTGACGAAACATAGCAAATATATTGTTGTTATTTGTTTGTTGAGTTTGACACGTGAAAGTTATATGTTATTTTTATTTTTTGACGAAATATGTTCAAGTGATATCTTGTTTCGTAGATTAAATTACAAGGAACATTAATATGAAATCAGATTCTAATTTAGTTGAGTCATTACACAAATATTAGTGTTTGAATCCAACCAATCAACTTGTTGACACCTTTTGGAGCCAACAGCACGCAAAGGCAGCAGTCGCAGCACCTCTGCGTCGACACCGGTCAGACCGGTGTGGTGGACCGGTCAGACCGGTCGCCAGCGAGATTCCGGCGGTAGACCTCTGAATGTCGCCCGGGCAGGATCCCGTCAGCGAGACGCACGTAGGGTTGCTCTAGGGTCGGCAAGGCCACCTAGAACGCCTTCAGACGTCGCGGAGACGAAGGAAGAACAGCAGATGGGATTGGAAAAGCTAGGGTTTGGAGATAAAAGTAAATACGAGACAAATAAAGGTAAATAGATTTGATCGATTGGATGATACCCTCAATCGGCCGCGACCCCTCATATTTATTGGGGTGGGAGGACTTGCCCTGCAAGGAAATCCTTTTACAAGTCTAATTCTATCAGGACTCCTTGTTGTAACTCGGACACAGGGAGCACCAGTCAGACCGGTTAGGCACACCGGTTTGACCGGTGTGGCGTGCCGGACCGGCTACAGGAACCATGACCGGTCAGACCGGTGTGGGTGACCGGTCAGACCGGTCTTGTCCTGCCTGGTCGGCTAGGTGCCAACTTTGAGTGTCAACATATGCCCCCCTGTTTTTTGGTAAAGGATACGTGCCAAAAAATATCTTTCTAAACTAAAAAACACTTAGGACGATATTTAACAAAACAACGGCCGTATACATATTTTACTCAAGTCGAGGATGACGCATGCTTTGGTCTCCACTCCTTCCGGGTCCGTGTTGACTTGGCTGGCTTCTCTTCAGTCTGCTGCTCCATTGCTCCTCGCTTGCGTAGTCTTTGCAACCTCCTTTTTTGAGTATGGGACAAGCCTGAGGGACACCACCTCGGCTGCATCTCCTTAGCATTTTGCTTGTTGCTATTCTCACCTTGCTTAATAGTAGTACATACATTATTTTTGACCAGATTGCTATTGCAAACAATCGGTCTTTGTAATGCATTATAATTTGAATATGCAACAGGATATTGAATCATATATGAATTCATGTACATACTACTATAATCAGCAGGTGAATAATAGCAAGGATAATACCAAGATGATGGCATAACAGATCCAACAAAAGGATATTGTGAAAAATTACCTCGTTGGTGATGAATACCTTTATGTCTTGGTGGTGCTTTTACGCCCTTAGCACCGTTTGGCTGATTACTTTGATCCTTAGTAGCTCCTTCCCTCTTATATTTGGCCAGGAGCTCATTAAAACTCGGCCTTGCTTTTTTCTTGGGCTTGGAGCATCTTGAACCTTTCTGGAGGTGCCGGTCAGACCGGTCTGATGCACCGGTCAGACCGATCTGGGAACCGGTCAGACCGGTCGACGCAGTACCGGTTGTCTTGATCTTGTCCTGCCCCCCAAGCGTTGAAGTCACTGAAACCTTGGGGATCACCTCCAGAGGCTGCCTCTCGCTGTGTCTTTGCTCTCCAATGATCACATTCTTCCCTTTAGCGTTTTCGGCTTGATCCGGCCGAATAAGCACCTTAGGATTTGATAACTCAAGAGTATTAACAAAAGCACTTTTAGGGAAAGGATTTTTGTCGACTTGCATCTCATGGAATTTCAAACGACCTTCATTAATGGCTGATTGTATTTGCCGACGAAAAGTATTGCAATCATTGGTAGCATGAGAAAAAGAATTATGAAATTTACAATATGCACGTCTTTTTAATTGATCAAGAGGTGGTATAGTGTGAGACATTTTAATTTTACCCGACTTAAATAACTCATCAAATATTTTATCACACTTAGCCACATCAAAAGTAAATTTCATCTCATCCCGACTCTTATGAGCCGGCTTAAGAGAAGCACAAGTGTTTGCTTTATCATTAGGTAACCAAGTAAATTCAGCAGCACACACTTCTTTACTCTCATCGTCCGATGTTTCATAATCTAGCATATGTATATTAGGACGATCAGATTTGAGCCGAGTATCTTTGCTTCGGCTTTCATGAGCTAAAGCTCTTACTAAGACTTGGGCAACATCAATAAATTCATGACCCTCTAATTTTTCTTTAATATGGGATCGCAAACCATTAAAAGCTAATTCAGCAAGATCCCTTTCGGAGATAACAAGATTATAACAACGGTTTTTGGTTTCTCTAAACCTCCTAATGTAACTAGTAACAGGTTCATCATGCTTTTGCTTAACCGATGTTAAATGACTCAATCTTAACTCATTATCTCCGCTATAAAAGTGGTCATGAAATTTTTGTTCTAATTATTCCCAAGTGTGAATAGAGTTAACAGGTAATGAAGCAAACCATGAAAAAGCATTGCCAGTTAAAGATAAAGAAAATAATCGCACTCTTATTTCCTCTATGGCACTAGCTTCTCCTAGTTGAGCAAGATATTGACTAACATGCTCCCACGTAGTTTTGCTATCATCCCCATTAAACTTCACAAATTCAGGACAACGCCAACCAATAGGATAGGGAACCGAATCAAAATTAGAAGGATACGGTTTTCTATATGAAATATTTTTATTTTTCACTTCTATCCCATAGTCATCTTTCATTTGTTTAGCAAGATTAGCGTTAAACCTATCGATGACTTCCTGGATGGTGGTTGGCATTGGCGTAGTGGAAGCATTCGATTGCACCATATTCGGCTGCATGTACGAGCCAGAAGTATGATGTTGCAAACGGCTATTAACTTGGGGATTAGGTGCGTAACCATACCCAATGCCTGTCTCAAACGGAACCATAATTGGAATACCTTGAGCTACTGAAGTATTTCCACCAGATCGGCCAGAAGCAGCCTGAACAGGAGGAATAGTAACTATAGGTTCCAGGGACGAGGGAAAAGGCACCACAGCACCGGCACCGGTCTGACCGGTCTGTTCTGACCAAACGGCGGCGGTGGTGACTGTCCCGCAAAATAATTCAACGGCATGCCATACTGAGGATTAATTGTTTGTGCAGCCGATGAATTAATAGGTGGGGTCTGAGGTGCCACAGTTTTAGAACCAGATGCAATATTATCATCACCCTCTACCCGTTTACCGAGACTCTTATCTACCATGTTTTGCGTATTTTCAATCATTGATAAACGAAAGCTATCCATCACGGTAGTAAGATCATTAACGGTAACAAAAGAGGATGGAGACGGTGATGTGCTCACATTGGGTGGTACCTCAGGTGGTGGAGTGTCGAAGGTGATGTCCTTGATCTTCTTCACCTTGCCTTCGCGATTCTTCTTGAAGTGCAACAAGTAGTGAAGTCGATCCTCTTCAGCCTTCTTCTTCATGCGCTCTTCTAATTCTTGGCGATCTCGTTCGGCCTTTTGCTTCATGAAGTCCTCCATAGCTTGACGATCTTCAGGTGAGAGCTCTTCATCCGTGAAGTCGATGATGTTGCCCTTGTTTATCTCACACTGAGACATGTCGCCGGAGTCGGATAGATCGGTTAAGATAGCCAGATCTTCGCTCCCCAGCGGAGTCACCAATTTGTTGACACCTTTTGGAGCCAACAGCACGCAAAGGCAGCAGTCGCAGCGCCTCTGTGTCGACACCGGTCAGACCGGTGTGGTGGTCCGGTCAGACCGGTCGCCGGCGAGATTCCGGCGGTAGACCTCCGAACGTCGCCCGGGCAGGATCCCGTCAGGGAGACACACGTAGGGTTGCTCTAGGGTCGGCAAGGCCACCTAGAACGCCTTCAGACGTCGCGGAGACAAACGAAGAACAGCAGATGGGATTGGAAAAGCTAGGGTTTGGAGATAAAAGTAAATACGAGACAAATAAAGGTAAATAGATTTGATCGATTGGATGATACCCTCAATCGGCTGCGACCCCTCATATTTATTGGGGTGGGAGGACTTGCCCTGCAAGGAAATCCTTTTACAAGTCTAAATCTATCAGGACTCCTTGTTGTAACTCGGACACGGGGAGCACCGGTCAGACCGGTTAGGCACACCGGTCTGACCGGTGTGGCGTGCCGGACCGGCTACAGGAACCATGACCGGTCAGACCGGTGTGGGTGACCGGTCAGACCGGTCTTGTCCTGCCTGGTCGGCTAGGTGCCAATTTTGAGTGTCAACACAACTAATATTGGATTTCGTGCATCCAATCCCACCCATCCAGCAGACCTCCGCCCGGAAACAGGGCCTCCAAAACTTCGCGTCCCAGCTCGATCTCCATGCATCTTCGTGCAGAGGAGGATGGACCGAAGTAGGTCTGGTCGTTCGGATTACCCGATTATTTCGGATCGAGTAATTTGGGTAATTCAAAAATCGAGTAATGAAAACTACTACCCGATATTAGTCTCGAAAAAACACTACCCGAAATTTCGGCTACCCGATAATTCGGGTTCGGGTTCGGGTATTACCCAATCTACCCGAATTTGCAGAAAATGACAAACTACGTAAAATTTTAGTAGAATTTTAACAAAAGAAATCACTAGTAATTTGTGTAGAATTTCAACCACAAGTTGAGAAGAATAATATGTTATAATCACTTGTTCAAACCAAGAGAATTATATTATAATAAAGTGACAAGTGATAAATACAAAGGCAAATTTCGGGTAGTTCGAGTACCGAAGTGTATTACCCGAATTACCCAAACTAATTTCGGGTAATCAAAATCACTATCCGAACTTGGGATCGGGTACCTCAGATTCGGATAATTCGGGTACGAGTAATGGGTATCGGGTATTTTGCCCAGGCCTAGACCGAAGAAAGAGAGAGCTTGCTCGGGGCTTTTGCTGCCACAACTCGATCCATCACAGGAGGTGAAGAGGGCACACGGGTTATTGTCAACACCGATGGCACCTGCTACACCAGCGGTCGAATCCTGTTCGGCTTGCTGCTGACTCGTGGTTGGTACTTATTTGTTCTGCAACAAAAATATTATTGTTTGGCTGATGACTAATAATTGGTTATGATTTATTTTTAAGAGAAAAATACTGTTGGTTGATAGCTGATAATCCAGACGAAGAGAGCGGTCGGCACGCACCAGGAGTACACACGCACAGTTGATTTGGTCGGTTGCATTGTTCCGCAGGCGAGACATGCTCCGATCCACACTCGACAGGAGGTATCTTGATGCAAATTGAGGGCGTTAAATTAGTTGGCCCCTTCTCTATTCCACCATGGTCCATGGGGGCCGGCAAAGCTGCACTTCTTTTTCTACTATGGGCCTGTTTAGTTGGCTAAAAAGTAGCAAAAGCTATTGTTTCAACTTCTGTAGTACTCATGTAGCACTTTCGTTTGTTTGTGGTAAATATTGTCTAATCATAGACTAACTAGGCTCAAAATATTCATCTCGTGATGTACAACAGAACTGTGTGATTAGTTAATTTTTTTACCTACATTTACTGCTCCGAACATATGTCTTTTGGTGTATTTAATGTGATGTGATGGAGAAAAAGTTGAAAAAGTAGCAAAATTTTAGTTAAATTTTAGCCAACTAAACACGTAGGGATGGAAACGGATAGTAATTCGGATACCATTTTTTAGCCGTTCTTTTTTTATTTTAGCTAAATTAGACATAATATTTTGTATCCAAAAATTTATATTCTTGTTCTTGGCATTGTGCTTGTTAAGATTCATACAAAATAAACCCCAAATGTGTGCTACATTTTGATCAAACGATGAAAAGAAATTCGGATTCGGATTCGGATTCGGATACGGATGTTTTTTCACCTTTTCCTCTATTGAAAGCAAATAATCCATAAAAAAATTGTAGCTAATTTTTTTATTTTTTCCAGTAATTAACTGGTTATAATGCATAAAAAATTAGCACCAAATTTATTTTATTGTGATCTAAAAAAAGCAATCTATGATACAATTCGGATGTTTTAGTTCCATCCCTATAAACACGGCCTATGGTCAAAGCGCCTCGACGGCCTCGTTACCTGTTTGGTGCAGGTGTGTAACCAACTTAACTGTCTTGGAAATTAAAGCCGTGTGTAGACAGCATTAGTGTTTGTTTATCCTCTTTTGCCGTCAAATATTCGTGAGAATCACAACGACTAAGCAGCCACGAGACACGTGTCATGGTACAAGTACAGCGGATGTGGCGCCACTTGAGTAAAAATGTGCAAATGAACAAATCTTAGACTGACTCCAGCAATGTGCTGGATCTTCATCTGCAAACTCCAGTTTTGCGCTAAGGTGAAAGAGTGACTGTTCCACCCAAAACAGGAGGGTCTCCAGCAGTGGTTCCGCAACCCATCGCGCAACAACCCAAGAAGTTGGCTCCCGCGGGCATTGGGATCGAGCAAGGCGCCGCCGCGGTCGGGAGCCACCGCCGCCGGGAGCCACCGTCGCCGCTCCGCCTACGGAGGGAGCCGCGCCGTCGCCGTAGGAGCTCGTGTGGAGGAAGGGGGCCCGCCGTCAGAGCTCCTCCGTGCTCCTGCTCCAGATCGAGGAGGGCCGCCCCAGCTCCGACTCGCACCGGCCGAGTCCTGCTCCGCCCCTGCTCGAGGCCCGAGAGGAGAGGGAGAGGGAGCCGCGCTCCTGCTCGAGGCGCGGACGCTCCTGGTGTTCGAGGACGCGTGGCCCATCGACAAGCGGTCGCTGCTCCTGCTCGATGCGCGGCCTTCTCCTCTTCGCCCGGGAAGCTCCGCCGGCCAGCTGCGCCCGCTCCACCTCGCTAGGGAGCAGGGGAGGGGCCCGAATCGAGCTCCGACGTCCCCCGAGATCCGTCGGGGAGCTTCACCCCGAGCTCGAGGCTGCGGAGCACAGAAGAGGCGCGCACGCCGAGGGAGGGAGCTTCGCCGGGTACGGTGCCGGCGAGCGCGCTCGCCGCGGGAGGAGGAGGCCACCTCCAGCTCGCCGTGGCCCAGCAAGTCAACATGTGCGGAGGAGGTAGGGGCCGCGCGCGCCATGCGGAGCAGGAGGGAGAAGCCGGGGAGGGGACCGCGGGAGAGGAGAGCAGTTGAGAAGAGGAAAGGAGAGAGAAACCCCAGGAAAGAGGGACGAGCGGGAGGCGGAAGGGGGCATCTTCATTTTGCAGCAAGCGATGGGGGAACTGCTGGAGCAGCTACAGTGACGCCTCCTTCCTCATTTCGGAGATGGGGAAAGGGTTGGGGAAACTGCTGGAAATAGTCTTAGGATAACTTTATTACAGATCCTAAAATTGTCAGCTCAACATTAATAAAATTCTTCGCATACCATTCTCAAAAAGGACGGTTACTCGACTTTAAATTTTGGGAAGAAGAAAAATGACAGCTACTCACTCAAATGTGAGGAATCCAACTTTGAGTTCTAAGAGCAACTCCAGCAAGAGCCTTCATATGGGCCTCTACTCCAAATTTTGGAGGTTTAGGGAAAAAACACAACTCCAGCAGGACCTCCAAATAACTCTCTATTTTTGAGGCCCCTCCAAATCTCTTCTCCAAGCCTTCATTTATGGAGGCCCTCTACTCCCCCCTCCAGAAGTGGGCCCCACCATTTTTCCCTCATTTTTCTTTCCTTTTCCTCCCTCCTCCAACTCCCAACGGCGCCTCTCCTCCTACCGTCCGCCCGCCCGCCTGCCCGGAGTCGCCCGCCCTCCGCCCCCGCCCGGAGTCAGACGAGGAAGTGGCGGAGCAGGAGGCCTCGTCCGGGGTGGCGGTGGCGCACCAACAGCACCACCCTGGGGATGCACACGCCACGGCGCTCGCCCCCGACATCGCCGACCTCGAGCTCGAGGACCCGGCAGCGGCAAGGCGAAGCGGCGGGAGGGCGTGGAGGCCGAGGTGGAGTTGGAGCACGAGGTCGATGTGGAGGCGGATGTGGACCTCGAGGAGGACGCGAGGAGGTGGCGGGAGTTAGTCTTAGCGCCGTGCCCTGCGCTAACGCGGGTCTCCTTTTCCGCGCCGAGTAGTGCGCGACGCCGATGTAGTGCGCGTCCTCGGCGTTCTCCGTGTTTTCGGCGTCGCGTGCGGGGTCCTCAGCCGCGGCCAAGTTCGAAGTCGTCACGGCCACGAGGAAGCGTCGCGTCGAGGCAGGGGAGCTGCTCGTGGCGCGGAACCACGGGGCGGCGTCGGTGGCCGGACGACGGAGGGAGATGGAGGACGTCGTGTCCGTGCACGAGACGACGACGAGGTGGCCGGGCGACGGAGGACGGTGGAGGACGTTCTTGATTTCCTCCCTCCTCTGTTCTTGTCTCATTGCTCTGTTTCCTCTATTTTTCGCTCCTTTGTTTCGTTCACCTATCGATGTTGAATTGTTTCTGACGATGAACCAACCAAATGTGACTGCACGCATTTGACAAGATTCGATTTGAGAGCAGCAAGCTGGCCGTGCAGCCGGAGCTCTTCATCCGGCTGGTCCGGGACAAGGCCAGCGGCGGCTGCTGCGGGGCTGCTGCGCGCTCGACTCCGGCCGCCGCGGGGGTGCTGCGAAAGGGGAGGTCCGTGCACGCGCACGCTGTCAAGGCGGGCACGTCGAGAACGCGCACGTGGCTGCGGCCACGCGGGTGCTCGAGGTGATGGAGGCCGCGGCGGTCGATCCGGTAGAGGCGGGACCGCCACGACGCTGGCCGCCCATCACCACCACAAGGCGCGGCGGGCTCCTGCTCCTTCGGCGGCATCTGCACTCTGCAGTTGCTGCTGCTGAGGGCTCCAGGCCGAGACGCGCGCCGCGCTGCGCCAGGGTGACCCCTCAAGGACCTGATCCGCGTCGCGCGCGCCGTCATCACCGACTCCAAGCCGCTCTTCGACCCGCAGCTCAAGATCCAGCGCCTCCGCATTCGCGAGCCTCGCCAGCAGCGCCATAGCGTCAATGGCCAGGTCATTGCCTCCTCCTCTGTTGCCCCCGCCGCCGCCGGCCGCGGAGCTCAACAGCAGGTCCGCGAGCGCTGTCATGGCACCGGCTGGCATCGCCCGCCAAGCGCGAAGCCGTCAATAGCTCTGCTGATTCGTCAGCACTGCGCAGGTGCCCTGATTCATCCGCGTGGTGCTGAGCCACGTGGTGATCCTGTCCGCGTCGCCGGCGGCCACGGAGAGCGCATCCCCCAGCTGGTCGGCGGTGATGTCGAAATGCTCGGCGCAGTCGGCCAGCCGAGGGGAATCTTGCGGGGGCGGGCGGGGATCGTTTCCGAGCGCGGTGCGGCTCCGTGCGGTGAGCGCGACAGGAGCGGCCGCGGCTCCGACCTTTGGGCGGCGAGCACGGCAGGAGCGGCTGCGGTAGGAGCCGATGCAGGTGGCAGAGGTGTGGGAGCAGGTGGCGGAGGGCCGGCGCGGGGAGCGTCGGCGCAGGGGAGTGTCGCCGGGAGCGTCGCCGGCGGCGGGGGCGAGTGCGGGGGCAGGGGCAGGGCGGCGGCGGGGTGGAGCTTTTTTTTAAGACGTGTGTTGCACGTATTTCATTAAGAAGAGGAGAAATGTCTGATTACAAACAACGAAAACAAAGGCTGGATGACAACAAGCTCCAAACAAAAAGAAAGAACCAACCGCTACCCACACAAGGCTACCTAGAAGCGCGGAGGCAACCTACGACGACCAAGCAAACCAATCTCAGCAAAACCAGCACGAGACCACCTCCGGGCTTCCTCCAGGATCAGCGGTGCCAGTGACACTGGCTGTAGCGCCGCTCTGTCATGCACACGTCTGTTCCTCTCTTTCCAAAGCGACCAGACGACCAAATGCGCCAAGGAGTCGAAACCTTTGCGCTGAATCTTGATAACATGCTTCCTAGCATCTAACCACCATGTGAAGTAAGGCACCTCCTCCTGCGGCGTCAGCCGGTCTAAACCGAAGTAACAGAGCACTCTAAACCAGGTTTCCCGATTGTGGACACATCCAAGAAGTAGGTGATCCAAGGTTTCGACCGCTTGTGCACAAAGGGCACACTCATCGGAGTCACGCAGACCATGCCGACGTAACCGGTTTGAAGTCCAACAACGACCATGCAGCACTAGCCAGCCAAAGAAGCGACACCGCCTAGGAGCCTGAACCTTCCATATGCGCTTAGCTCCGGCTAGCGGGATCCTACCAAAGAACAGCGCCCGGTAAGCAGAGGCGGAGGAGAACTCCCCGGTAGACGACCATTTCCAGATGAACCTGTCCGGCTGGTCAGACAACTGAAAGTCCTGAACGAGGTCCCAGAGACGAAGGTATTGGACGACCACGAGGACAGTGCGAGCGAAGGCAATGTCCCGGATCCACCTTCGGCCGGATAGTGCATCCCGAACAGAGCGGGATTTACGAATCCTAGCCGGGACCGTGTTCCAAAGCTGAGGTGCTAGCTGAGCGACTGAGCACCCATTGATCCAGCGATCCATCCAGAATAAGGCGCGCGACCCATCACCAACTTGCACTGTGTCCGAAGCATCAAAGAAATCCTGAGACGACCGATCTGCCCGGAAGTGGTACCCCGACCAAGTCTTGTCGGAGTCAACCCTGGCTAACCAGAGCCACCGTAGCCGTAACGCGAAGCCCATGAGATGCAGGTTGGGAATGCCAAGACCGCCGTAAGGAGTAGGGCAAGCTGCATTGACCCAAGCCACAGCACACTTCCCCCCCGCAACCACCTCCGATCTGCACCACAAGAATCCACGTACCAACTTCTCGATAGCACGAATAGCCCAGGGTGCGATCTTCGTGGCCATGGAGATGTGTACTGGTATAGCGCACAGGGTGGACCGGGCAAGAATGAGACGACCACTTCTGTTCAACATTCTACCTTTCCAAGGCGAAAGGCGTTTAGCGACCATGTCAACGACCGGCTGCATAGCAGATTTAGGTAGACGCCAGGGTGATAGTGATACCCCTAGGTAGGTACAAGGGAAGTCAGCACACTGACAGCCGAGAGTGTGAGAGATCAAGTTTACTTGATCGACCTCACACCGAATCGGGAAGGCCTTGCTCTTAGATGGAGCTGACAGATGGGGTCAAGGAAGGATAGAGGCCCAAGTTGATATCTCTGCTGGAGTTGAGATATAAATTTAGGCTTCTATTTTTTGAAGTTGGACCTGCAAATAAGTTTTGGAGACCTTAATTTGCAGGCTCTTGCTGAAGTTGCTCTAACAATAAATAATAGTCCAACTAGATGTGCCTTTAAATGGTTTGTGGGATGAAGCTCAGATCGACTGTCAGACATGCGCATTGCTTGCAATGACACAACAAAAGTGAAGATTGAACTACGGAAATAGGAGGGCATGCGCATTGCCTGCAACTGCAATGTAGAGTCATGTTAAGATTCTGTTTAGTTCTCTGAAATCTCCCCAAAATTCTTACAGGACCGTGTCAGTTCATTTATTCTCTATGTGCACGTAACTTAATGCAAAAAAATTCACTCGTTTCACCAAAATTTCGGTCAACTAAACGAGGCCTAAGATCGATGGGTGGCCATAGCCAACCCCGATCGATTCGACCATTTCATTGTTGTCCTATCACGATTTCTTTGGACATATAAAGTGCTTCAAGTTCAAATGCTGCTGCTACTACTACCATACCAAGCAGTCGGAGCCATTTTCAATCGTTGCGAGCTACTATCTAAATCCTAAATTCGACGTTGCCTGCGTTGCACGGAGACAACTCCAACACCACACGCAAAGCCTGTTGGCGCCAACACCTGCACGAGACCACGAGGCCGAGCAAGCAAGCGGACAAGCCCCCCCGCCGGCCCACCACCTGACGGCCTCCCGTGCCCCGCGGCCCGCATCTTGCCGCCCGACCGCTCCGACACCGCTCGCCGAGCACGACGCACCGGCCTCCCCAACCCCACGACACCATGCCACCCTTCGCCATGCCCGCCCCCTGCACTGCACCATGGTTTATAACCACGCTGCGACGCGAAGGCTCGCCGAAACCTCCTCGGGACAAGGAAGCCAAGCCGCGACACGGTCGAACACCTAGTACCGTGCCGTGTTTACGTTTAAGAGAGAAGATCAATGGCGTCCCAGCAGCTGCGTTCGACGAGCCTGCCCGTGAGGCCGCACGCCCTGGTGCAGGAGCTCGAGGACGAGCTCCAGCGGCTCCGGTCCGGCGCCGCGGCGTCGGCACCGTCGCCGTCGCCGGTGGCGCTCGCGGAGCGGCTCGGTGACGCGTACGGCCTCATCGAGGAGCTCGTGGGGCTCCCCGGCGGCCGCGACGCGCTGTCGAGCGCGCGGTGGAGGGGCGCCGTGGAGGCGGCGCTGGACGCGTCCGTGGCGGTGCTGGACCTGTGCGAGAGCGCCCGGGACGCCGCCGCGTCCGCGAAGCAGCACGCGCGCGCGGCGCGGCGCGCGCTCCGGAGAGGCGACGCCGCCGCGGTCGCCAGGGCCGCCGTGCGGGGCTACGTCCGCTGCCTGGCGAAGGCCGGCAAGCAGGCCGCCGGCGCGAAGAAGCTCGTGAGGAGCAAGCAAGCGCCGCAGGCGGACGACGAGGCGGCGCCGGCCGCGGTGAGGATGCTGTCGGAGGCGGTGGCGGTTACCGTGGCCGTGCTGCAGCGCACCATGGCGTCGCTGTCCGCGCGGGCCGTGGACACGAGGACGAGGAGCAGGAGGTGGTGCGCCGTGTCGAGGCTGCTGGGCGGTGGTGACCGGTCGCTTGGCGTGTGCAGAGATTTGGACGGTGAGCATGGGGCGACGAGAGCTCAGGAGACGTTGCAGGAGCTCGAGGACAGCGTCGAGGCCGTGGAGAGCGGGCTGGAGCATCTGTTCAGGCGGATTGTTCAGAGCAGAGTGGCCTTGCTCAATGTGCTTACACTGTAACCACATCGCCAAGTGTGAATAGATTTTGCCATTTTTGGATCACGCTGCCAGGAATGTCTTCTCTCAAGCCACCTTAATTTTGTCACCTCTAGTACATTTTTCATCTCTTGAATCAACACTCGATCAGACAGCACGTCTGCAAACAAAGTGAAAACAAGTAAAGAAAAGCTTACACTTGGGGACCACTTTGGAACAAATGGAAGAAAAAAGAGATTCTTTTTATAAGGAATGAACCCATATAAAACTTCGCTAGTGAGTGTTTGGTTCTCAGATACTTATAATAAGTCTTGTCACATCAAATGTGACGTAGCTATTTAGAAGGATTAAACATGATTTCATTATAAAATTAATTGCATAAATCTTAAACTTTTTCACTGGTACATTTTTCATCTCTTGAATCAACACTCGATCAGACAGCACATCACCTCTGCTCAAACAAAGTGAAAACAAGTAAAGAAAAGCTTACAAACAAACAAATAAACAAACTGAACAACATAAAAAACTTCTCTGCTGTTGTAGTACCAGGCCAGTTCTGTAGAAACTGTGAAGGGACTCTTAACAGCAAAACAATCCTCATGCAATTATTCTCTTTTGTCTTCATCTACCATCTAATTCTTGCAAAGTCCATGCTCAGCAACCAAACATCATTTCTGAGTTCTATGTTCCACATTCCTACGGGGTCGTAGGATTGCAACTTTGCAAGTTGTGCATCCTCCTATTACTTTTGCTTCCTTCCTTGATTAGTTCGTTGTGGAAGCCTTCAAAAATGAGGCAAATTGCCCAGGCTAGCTAGCGCCAACTCCCAGTCTGAAACGATTTTTCCTTTGTCTGAGAGTAGTGAGTAGCAACACTGCCTCCAGTCAATTTAATTCAGACTTTCAGGCAGCAAACACACAGAAAGCAGTAACCAAATTAAGTCAGCTCGAGTGGAGGGGAAAGCTCACTCACGGAGATTGGCAAATCTGGTCGATAGATCTCACTTCAGGTGCCGGAGAATCTGTACGATGAAGATGAATGCTCTCCAAATTCTACAATTTTATTAAGCTGTCTTTTAAATGATTAATAACGCTTAATTTATTTATACTGGAGTACCACTCTACCAGCAGTTACGACGCTTGATCTAGGGCTGCCCCAACATGTCACGCGGCGTCTTACGGATCTGCCCCCCTCCCCTCCGGTCACTCGTGGAGACACGGTGCTGCCACCAGTGGTGGAATTGTCGAGCAAGTTGCTATTCTGCTTTGCCATTGCAATAAGTTAAGGGCTGCCTGCTGGTCAACACGCGCATGCAATGCAGCACACCCTGGAGGAGAAGAGAACAGGCAGGCACATGCAAATCACTTTTGTGGTTGACAGGTTAGGCCCCGCGGACGAGATTTTTTTTTTTTTTTTGATTTTGCGAAAATATAGGACCGTCAGAGAATTTATCAAAACTAGACTACAGCCGCCGTAGGCTACGACGGCTGTCGTAGCGCATGACGATTGCAGAGCCAACCGACGCGCGCTACGACGGTTGTAGGCATGGCGGCACTAACCGCCGTAGCACAGGGCTTTGCTAGCAACCGCCCGACGGTTGCAGGAGGCGGGGGCGGCATGCAGCGGACATGCAGCCGCTGTGGGCTGCGGCGGTTGACCCGCCCAACCGCCGTGGCGGACAACAGTTGTTTTTTTAATTTAAATGATCTAATACATATTTTTCGTGAACACACAAATTTGCAATGACATGTACGGCGTAACTACTGAACTAGCATGCGTTGTTTGCTAATCCTAACATGCCTTAGGGAATTTAGAAAACGATTACAACATTCCTAATCTACCGGTAGGAGTATTGTCCGGAGAACAAAGATCCGCTGGAGTGCTGGGATGACATGTAGTACCCTGGCGGCGGTGGAGGTGAAGGTGGTGGGGATGGAGTTGCTGGTGGAGTGTTGTTCTTCTTCTCGTGGCATGAGCAGGTGTAATACTCGTCCTCACAACCGGTGTTTGTTACTCCGCCCTCTCCACCTCACTCCCTTCTCCTTCTCAACCATATTTTTTCTTTTTTTTACGAATTATTATGACAATTTCGGGCCAAATTTCGCGTCTTATAGAGGGCAGAGGTCCTGCCGCCGTGGCCCACAACGGCAGCAAAGCTTAACGCCGTACCCCACGGCGGTTGGAGCTTGCAGCCGTCGTGGCATACGACGGTTCATCCAGCCGTCGTACCCACAGCGGTTTGCCGGTCAACCGCCACGGGAGACGGCAGCTAGGCTCTGCAACCGTTGTGCGCTACGGCGGTCGCCGTGACCTACGGCGACTGTAGTCTAGTTGTAATAAATTCTCAAACGGTCTTATATTTTCACCAAATCGGAAAAAAAATAATGTAAAAAAATCTGCGGACGACGAGCGCGTAGCCTTGCGGGCCCAAGAGGCCATCTCGTCGGGCTCGTTCGTTGCCAAGGGCGTCGAGGAGAGTGAGACGACGGGCCAGGCTATGTGTTTGTTTGTGCAAACTGTTCTTGTGTGGCTCGTCTCAGCCCACGCAGTTCCGATCCCGCCGCCACCCACACTCTGGCTGGGCACACTGATTATCCTCGTGCTTAGACGATTAAACAAAAAAAATCCTCCAAAATTTTTTGGTTAAACAAAGCGACATGATCGAACATGCATGCTGTCCTGGCGATGACTAGCTCTACACAGTAATCTAGCTAGCCACCCCACATGATGTACTTATACATATCCAAACTAAATACATGCATTATCGATGATGACCACGGTTGGTTAGTTGTTGCGCATCTAGCTAGTGCGCTTACGATGAACAACCACAAATTATTTGGACATGATAATTGTCGCAGCGACGACGATGATGAACTGCTGCTGATGATGGGAATGGTTGGTTATACCAAGGGCAAAAGACACCCTGCAACTTGCACGAGACAGTGCCTGCAAGATCCACGGTGTCCACACGGACCTTGTCATCTGCAACTAGCACATGTTATTAGGGTCTGTTCTTTTGTGTGAAAAGGAATAGTGAAGTTGCAAATGAATAGTATTGGAATAGTATTTCTTGTGAGAGAAGATGTGATGAATATAATAAGTGAATAGTGCTTTTCACTGTTCATTTGTGACGAAAAGAACAGGCTGCGTTGCCGGGCTTGAGAAATTTTGAAGGTGCTCTTGCATATATATATAAGGGCTGCAGAAATGGGTCTGGTCACACACGGCTACAGCTGCAACTGCAAGCCTGCAACTGACAACTCGATTGATCCATCCATCTCTGTTCCGATAATCCGAGCTCTCGAACATGGCTACCCACCTGCGATCCATCAGTCTGCCCACGCGGCCCCACGCCCTCGTCCTCAAGGCCGAGCAGGAGCTGCAGAGGCTCAGGTCCCGCGTGTCGCCGCCGCCGTCGGCGAAGGACCTGCCCGCGCTGCTCCAGGAGCTCGGCGACCTGCACGAGTACGTCGAGGAGATCGTCCGTCTGCCCAGCAACTGGGACGCGCTCCGCATGCCCCGGCACCGGCGCCTCGTGGAGGCCGAGCTCGAGGGGTCGGTGGCGCTGCTGGACCTCTGCGCCGCCGCGAGGGACGGCCTCGCCGCCGCCAAGGAGCACGTCCGGGACCTGCGATCGGCTCTCCGCCGCAGGCACAGTCGCCCAGCGGCGGCGGCGAGTCCTGAGCTGCTGCTGCGGCCGCCGCGAGCCGGCGTGGAAGCTTACGCCGCGTCGCTGAGGAAGGCGAGCAGGGCGATCAGGAGGGAGTGCGGCAAGCGCGCCGCCTCCGCCTCCGACGCCAAAGAAGATTCTTGCGGCGCGCCGAGGCCGGTGGCGATGCTGGCGGAGGTGAGGGAGCTCACCGTCTCCCTCCTGCAGTCGTCCGTGGACGCCTTGCTGAGGCAGGCCGTCGCCGCCAGCGCCAGGCCGAGCACCACCACCGGCAGGTGGTCGCTGGTCTCGAAAGCCTTGAGCAGGGGCATGTCGTCGTCGTCGTCCGGGGAGGACAAAGCAGCTAAAGATCGAGGCGCGCGCGCCGACGCCGACGAACCGGCGGCGTTCGGTTCTCTCTGCTGCGTCGTCAGGGATGTAGCGAGTGGCGACGGGCTGCTGAAAGCTCAGGGCCAGCTGCAGTCCCTCGAGGGCTGCATCGAAGGCATCGAGGACGGATTGGAGCGCCTGTTTAGGAACCTCATCAGAAGAAGAGTCTGCCTCCTGGACTGCGTTAGTTTGTGATGTTGCGAACTTGTGATCTGTACCGTAAATGTCTGATGATTGACATCCAACTTTTTAAGGATTGCCTATCATTTGGTTTTCGGTGTTGCAGCTCTAATAAAAATGTTGACAAGTGAAACATTTGGCAGATGATTGTCAACCAAGGTCAACCGAAAAACAACCTCGGTCAACGAACCACCGAACCGAGCGAGCGTCCTGGCCAACCAAGGTCGCGCCCGCCTCGTCAGCCGTTAGGATAGTCCACGCCAGCACGCCGCTGGGCCACCGGAACCCACTCACCGCCGTCGCCAGTTCGCCACCGGCCTCCGCAGATGCAGACATGCAGTCGCGGCTACCCGCCACCCGCTGGCCCGTGCTCTTTCCTCAAAGCAGGAAGTTCAGGGAGTAACCTGTTTGGTGATGATATCTGCTTCTCATTTCTCAAGCATACAAACAACCAAAAAAAAAGTTCAGGGCATCACAACAGAATGATCTAGCACCAGACACGCTAATGCGATAGAATCCGTCCATGCCTTCTGCATACTGCTCCGATAGGCACTCGAACAGTTATGGAAATACATGCACGGCAAAATGGGAGATGGAACAAAGCAAGCATTCTCCAAGCTAAAACAACATAGCGAGTTAGCATTTAGCAACACTACAGCTGAATATACACAGGGGTTGGTCTGCGGACTAGGTCACCAGGAGAATGACGCAGCATAGCAGGGCTCTCCTACACAAGAGCAGCAGCACATCGTCTAGGGGGGGTTATATTACATAGAGTCATAGACTATCTAGCTCAAGATTGCACAACTACCAATCTGAGCGCCGCAAAACCAGAGCTGTGGCAGGGGAGATATGGGCCCACTGGCCACAGTGCCTCAGCTCCAACATATTCGCAACAGTGACACAAGCGTCACTTTTGCCAGATTAAGATTACAGGGTACAGAATGCCGTCTGTCAGTCTCCTCACCAGAGGCATCGAGGGGTCCCTCCAAATCATAACTTAAATAGGTACCGGAGGTCTTCCATAGTGAGCCGAGTTGCGTGGCCACCTGATCTGTCTTCGCCGAAAGCAGAACTGACCATAGCTCTCTTTTCCTCCTGTTTAATGGGAACATGGATAAGCAAAATGGTAGTAAACTCTACAAGTAATATATGGTACTCCGTACCAAGGTTGGTTCCATGATATGACGACTTAATCAGAACTAGTAGAAACATAATAGCCCAGAATTGCTAAGTAGAATATAGCTGTTCAGTTCTAAGGGTAAGCAGAAAGTGCAATGGTAAACCTGAGCACAGTCGCTTGGTTTTCTCCTTGCACCGTTCCCAGCTAATTTAGAGTTCTCCAAAGAGGAATAAAACAATTGGTTTCATTCACTATCCTGTTTCATTTCTTAGCCATCACAATGCAACAAGACAAGCTAGACATGATTTGAGCACCCATCAAACATTTTTCTCACAAATCAGATTGCACAACCAACTAAACAATAAGATTTGTCATAAGTCAAATATTTTTTCTGACTATCATCAATAGCATCTGGTTCATAAAAATGACAACATAGAAATGATGTTACTAGATTCATTGTGAAAACAACTACTGTATTAAACAATTTATTATATCAGTGACAATGTCAATGTCCTAAAGTGCTCGCACTCGTGGACGGAGGGAGTATTTGTGTGATTAAATAGCATCTGATTCTATTGCATAATTCTCATACTCTAAAAGAATCTATAATAACAGCAATAGTTAGGCACATGACCCATAACTAATTAAAAATCCACCTCAGCAAACTTTCAGAATAATTACCTGCAGAGCTAAAATACGATCTTCCACTGTATCTTTGATAGTCAAGCGTGATACAGTAACAGGACGAGTCTGCCCGATTCTATGTGCTCTATCCACTGCCTGGTCCTCAGCATAAGGGTTCCACCAGAGATCAAGGATAATTACGTGGCAAGCAGCAACCATGTTGAGACCAAGATTACCTGCTTTCAGTGACATAATCATAACCCTGACCTGGAGAAAAGAGGGGGGAAATGTCCTTTTCAGTACAGATATTGACCGAAATGTCAGCAAATGTAAAAGAAATAAGGCATGAAAGAAAGAAACAGAACAGAACTACCTCTGGGTCAGTGTTAAAATCCTTCACTGCTTTATCTCTTAAGTTGAGAGACATGGTTCCATCTAGTCTCCTATATTGTATAAGATTGGTATTCAGTTGAAGCTCCAGCAAATCCAACATGCCAGTCCACTGAGAGAAGACAATGGCTTTCACTGGGGCTACTCGACTCCAATTCGATTCCATAGTATCACTTTCAGTTAGGGCATCTGTGTTGATGATATTATTTAGTATATCAATGGCTGCTTGTATCTTGGAGGAGATGTAGCTGCTTTGGCTGATTGCAGATGACTCGTTATCTGCTGACGAACTTGCTCCTGCAGAACTAGATTTGCTAGAAATGCAAATCCTTAGTGCACCTGATGAAAACAATGATTCAAGACTTAATGTTTTACTGCAATTAGGGGCAGGACACATATTCTCATCAGTTGTTATCCGTTCATGTATACATTGATAGCAGAAAACATGACCACAAATCGTCACAACAGCATCCTCAGGTGTGTCCTGCAAAAAAAAAACACATAATTTGGTCGCAGGCATTAAAAATGAGACAAAAGGAACTTCAAGTGCAACATAGTTTTTTTTAATGAAAACTTTAACAAAACCAGTGGTTGCAATAGCACGCATACACAGAAAACGAGAAAGATCTTGACTAAATGTGTGTTACCTGCCCCCATCATCCTAGGTAATGTTAGACCTGGACACCAAATTATGAGTACAGTCCAGCGTATGTGTGTTTTAGCCAGTTCAGGTGCTCGTCTTGTTATTGGTTGATGCCCAATGATGCATACTTTTAGATGAGGTTAGGATGGATTACATTCATTATAAAGGTGGCTTCACTCGAATAGCAGTTCTAAGATTATATGTAGGTGTAGACCCAAGTTCAATTGTGCAATTCTCTCAACAAAATTACGAGCATACATCATGTTTAAAATGTAAAGCTACAAATATTTATGCATAAGTATGAACTCACTGTAAAAATAGGATGATAGATAAGCCTCTTTTGCGAAAGCATATATGAACTTATTTTGCACAATAGGAAATTTGAATCTATTTTAAAGCTTTAAAAGTAAACAAGTATACACCCCTATCCAAAATTAGGTGGAGCTAATGTAGATAATCTATATTTGGTGGGCAGACTCATTCACCAGTACACAAAATTTGTATGACTGCACCCAAAAAAGGTAAACATCTGTATAGTGATGAGAGATCAGATTGCCTACACTGCATAAGGTACAAATCGCAGATCCCACTTCAACTTTTGCAAGCAAATCTATCACCACTTTCTTAGGAAGTTGCTTTGCCATTTCTATAGAACCATCACCTCCACATTCTGACTGATTACCCTTCACAAGAAGAGGATGATCACAGGCTTGCCGAAGCCGTAACAACATTAAAAGGATGTTAGCATAGTTTTGTTTGAGTGTCCCAGCAGCAGCCAATGCCTGAAATGGGCAGGCAGCACATCAGTATCTAGACATTTGCTTTCAGTATTCCCAATCACCAAAATGAGATGCAAATATTTAACTACTAACCAAAATAAAATCCACCTCAAAACTACTACACTTTACATCTTTATATCTACATTAACAGATGGAATAAGTAGGATTAAGTATAAAAGAAGCATGAATTCATATGGTAACTCAAATAAATGTGGAACATGTGTGAACCATAGGACAAGGAATAATCAACAGGATTTGAGAGGAAGTAGCAGCACTAAGGCCAGAAAACAAGACAAAGGAAGTTGAATTCGAGGATTTAACCAACCTTGAACTTTTGCCGAGAACGTTCTTCCAGCGTCAAATAGAAAGACCGCTCCTCATGTGAGAAATCTACTTTATTCATATTAATCATCTTTGGAGGTAAATTTATGATTGGCACTCCATTAATCCGAGTTTCTATATGAAAAAAGATACCATCCAATCATCAATAGAAAAATTTTAACCAAATGGAAGATATAACCAAGTCCACATGCACCCAACAAAAAGGAGTTATTACATAACAAATGAACACAAACAAGTAGAAAAGAAAAGCTGACGATAACATTTTTCAGTCCCAAGCAAGTTGGGGTTGGCTAGAGAAAAGGCAACAGTGCCCAATAAAAGAGCAAGAAACAGGATAGCTTTCTGCTATCTTCACCTCATAAGGAGCTTAAATGTGTGGTTTTAGTGTTTTTGGTTTTCCAATGCTCGTATTCTAAAGAAAATTATTTGAAAAAACATGCTGAAACAGAATGTTACCGAAGACACATGTAACTACATGCAGAAATAAATTTCAATAAACCTCTTCACATGTTCCGTAGCAACAAACAATGCTACGAGCAGCAGTAAAAAATAGCATCTAAGTGCAGTGATATAAACTAAATTAATATACATAGCTTAAAAATAGAGCTGAATATAGTACATGCAGTACAAATACATTTATCACCTTTTGTACGGCGCAGGAGAACTACCCTCAACACAGCTTGAAGTTTCTTATACCCAAGAACTGCATCTCTGGCAATTGGCTGCTTTATCATTGTACAAAATGAGTTAAATGTGGAATATGGATCATATTTCAAGAAACGGAAATAGCTGAACAGTTCATCAATTGCATTTTGTATAGGTGTTCCTGATAAGCACCATCTCCTTTTTGCTCTTAGCCCACAACAGGCTCTAGCCACTACAGTCCGGTAGTTTTTTATTGTCTGAGCTTCATCAAGCACAACCCTAAACCACCGTACCCTTGCAATTGGGCCACTGTCAAGGTCAAAGTCTGAGTCCCTAAGTTTCTTCTTTTTCTTAGACTTGCTCTTTGCATTTGATGGTGGCTTTCTTTTATTGCCAGCTGAAGGTTCTTCACCCTTCTTTTGATCTCCATTATCATCAGCGATCTGTTTAGGTACTTCATTGGCCACAATTGTATATGTGGTCACAACCACATCGTATTTTGCCAGCTCACTTGGATCTTTGGTCCTCAAACCACCATGGTAGACTAAAACAGATAATTTAGCACTTTCACTAACCTTGTCTGTCAATTCATTAGCCCACTGCTTAAGAATGCTAGCAGGGCATACTATAAGAGTACCTGCAGTTGGCCTTGTCATGGACCGCATGGTGGATACGGATGATGTGCATGCTTTAGCTTTCTTTTTGCGTTCAGTTTTGCTTTCGGTCATTTTATCTGGAACATTACTTGGTTGACTCACACATGGCTCAATACTGCTAGTGCCAGCAGCTGTTGACGATGAACTAGCCCCTTGGTCATTCTTGGGTTCGTCGTTCACAGTTTGTTCCCCTTCATCTTCATCAAGATTTAGTGCTTCAGATTTCAAGCGATCTGAATCAACAGACATGAACTTAGACTGATGATTCCTCTCCTTTTGTATAAGAGCAATTGTAGACACAGTCTTCCCAAGGCCCTGTTACGTGACAGCTGTTTTCCTGTTAGAATAGAAAATACGCTAAGGAATAAATTTCTTAGGAACAACTTTGGAAATCAGAAACAACCTGGTCATCTGCAAGGATCCCACCAGCACAATGTGAGCTATTCTCCCTTGAAACCATCCAAGCTAATGCCGTTTTCTTTCAAGCAATAAAAATGTGTAAGGAACGTGATATCCAGCATATATGCAAGTGGCAAATAATAGAAAGTTTGACAAGATTCATATACCTGATGCTTAAGAAGAGATACTGTTAGCACTCCCTCAGGCAGATCATCCTCCCTTTTTTCCCGACTAATATGCTGCATAATATATTTTGAAAAGCAATGTCACTCACAAAGTAGAGTCAAACTGCTAGCCAGAGCAGCTTTACCTGGATCACTTAAGGGTATAATTCCTACTGGGAATACACACCATGATTTGAGCAAGAATTACGTAAACAAAATTTCTTAATTACAAAAGGTAAAAAAATTATGCATGCCTTCTACAACAGTTAAATTGGGCACTTGCGTTTACTGAATGTGATGGAATACTTCAAACTAGATTTGTAAATGCCAATCATAACTGCTATGATGTTTATGAAACAATTCTGATTAGAATAAGTAATATGTACCACCAGGCATCAGCTTTACAGAATCTCACTTCATTGGTTAAAGACTCAAAGTATAATGCCAGTATGCCACCAATTCCAAATATTCTTTTATATCACAGAACTGGTGAAAAGGTGGAGGTTGAACTTGTTTTTGGTAAAGTACAGATCAGAAAATAACTTGAGGAGCAAAATGAGAACCTCAGAAGATAGACACACTGCATGTACAAACTTTCAGGCATTTGCATTGCATGTGACAAATAGCAATCTTGTTTGGTAAAATCACTTCCATATAATTTTGGTGTTTAGTCATATTTCTCTAACAATGTTGTAACAGGAGATATTGTTCCATTCCCAATAACAGAAAATATGGCAAATTCACATAAAAGGAAATAGGAAAGGATCAACCATTAGACAAACAGTAGTCTGATCTGCTAAAAAAACATGCTAGATTTTTCACAACTCCTCTTTCTGTTCAAAGAAGTAAGCATTCAAAGAATTTAAATCATTTTACTGATGCCACAATATAACAAATAGCCAATAAAAATGACAGATAAGTATTTGTGTGTGTATTCAAATTCATAAGGTTAGAAGATGCATTTTGGTTCTTCGAAAGAAGTGCCTCAAATAACACTGGGACATGTAAGCACAAGGTAAACTATATGTGATTCTCTGTCTATATACAGTAAAAACTATTTATAGAGTATCCTTTTAAGTGAAGAGGGAAAATACCTAGTAGATGAATAACATGTAGCACCTATCACCCACAGATTAATCAAGCCAAGTCATGCCAATCACAAAGTGTAGAGAGTACTGATAGTTGTATTGTACAAAAATTGCCAGCAATACAATTCGAAAAAGATATTTATAATTCAACCTTTTTAGAAAAATAATAATAATAAAAGTATCTTCCTTTTTAGAAAAAGGAAGATATTTATAATTCAACTGTATAGACACGTTGCCAGCATGCTAAACATGGCTAGAGATGAGACTCATTTGTGGACCCTGGCAGGTGCCAAGGGTCTTGCCTCTCTCTCGGTCAGGGTTGTTGGTTATGATGTTCTTGTCCTGGGTCTTGGGTCGTTCTTATATGTAACGGGTGTTCTTATATGTATCTTCTAGTTTGGGTGTGTGGGGGTCTTTCTGTATGGCTCCAACCTTCTCCTATTAATACAATGGTATGCAGCTCTCCTGCGTGTTCGAGAAAAAAAAACTGTATAGACACTGGTACTGAAGCAGCTATTCTCTGGGCAGGAAGCAAGCAGCATTTACATATCAATGGACCAAAGATGCTATACCTGCAGGGCTTCTTGATATACTGCTCTCTCATCAGAATCCAAAAACCTATTTTCTGGATTCAGGCGACCTTGTGCACCAAAGCCGTTAAGTTCACTGTTGTTAGAATTGTTGACACCAAATGATGAAGGAAGAACCCTATGTGAGCTAGGACGTCCATAAACAATACCATCATCTGTCAATAACTCGATATTAAATGAGGATAAACATTAATCTTACTACAGAAAGCCATTAAGTAGAATAATTTGAGGCTAGCTGTACGTACCATTATCATTCTCTAACTGGGTACTACTCGCATTAAAGCTTCCTATTGTCATCCTTGAAGGTGAAGGATGCTCATTTCCCTTGGACGTGTCAACTCTTTTTGAAGCAGAAAGGCCCCTTGTAGAATCATGTCGTACAGCCGTATAAGAACTTGGATGAGGACGGATTTTATCCCCTGAACCAAATGTATAACGAGCACTCTCTGTAGGTCTACCATTTGTAAAGGATGGTGGTGGAGTCCTGTATTGCCCATTATTATTGTGCCTTGAAGAAGACGGGGCAGGAGCACTCCTCTGCCAATCCTCATCCTCAAAACTGATTGGACACCCTTCACCATTCTGACCAGATCTGGTTCTCGTAGAAGCTGGCTGCTGGTGAGAATCTTCATCACTATCCGAAATCAAGTCAATAATATCGTCATCGTTCATATTGCCAGCTAGCATGTGCGCAGTATATGTGCTCTCAGGATTTCTTGCTCTCAAGTCTAAATATGTAAACTGCCTGAACAGATGGTTTGATTTCTATCTTGACATATTCAGCACCACTTCCTGAGTTTTGCGGATGATTGGCATGCTAAAAGAGCCTCTTCACTATGATCATCAACCTGTAAGCAAATCATATTTTTTTAGAGCTGAGTAAATAACAAGTTTTCACAGAATAAAAAAGAAATAACAGCATGCAAGCTTTATCCATGATAATGAGGAAGAAAAGGATTTCTTTCTTAAAATTAGGAAGACTCAATCACCAAAATTAACCTACAGTTTTAAGGATGGTGCTAACCTCAAGACATGTCATTCTAGAAGGCTATGCTAATGCTGACTAAGTTTTGCAAAATGTGCTTGTCGAATCCACGCCCACTAAGGAATAGCATGAGTGGCAGCTCAGAACGAGTAACCACTTCCTTTGGGGATCATCCTCTTTCAGTTTCTAGATGTGATTCACTGATTATGTTTTACCCAAAAAGACATTTGATTATGAACTTTGCTTTCGTGCAAACTTTTGTGGCAGTTTGGTTCCTACTATAAAACTTATGCATTATGCCTTTGGTTATTATCTGAGATGTTTTTTTTTTCATGAACTAAAGTTTATTTACAACTGAATTTAAGTTTATGGGACAGATTAACTACACTTGTAAATCATATGGCCACACACCATCAATCCATCATCTGGTGAAACCATTAGAAGGGGAAATGGGGCATCTGTCATTTATCGCTAATGTGTCATGCACTCAGCACAGGATCAGCCAATCAGGCATGTGAGGCACACCATGAATCTGCAAAACTTTCCCTGAACCGCCACAGCACAGGGCATCTCAGTTGATTTGAATCCCAAATTTTTTTGGGGGGAAACATATGGCGGCCAGCACACGCATACCGCTACTGTAAAAGATAGAAACCATAGAGTAGTGTGAATAGATACTCGGGTTGCAGGCGGTGTAGGTTCTTTAACAAACCCGCTTAGCCACCATGCAAAATCAGCTTTTGTGGCAGATGCGGCCCAGCTGCAAGTTTATTGCGGGCCAATATTACGCTGCCAAACCTAGTGGACAGGAGCACCAAATGCAAGAAACCTAGTGCTACTACAGCCACCATAGTCACCCTCCGACCGCATCTCCTCCTGTCACAGTGGAGTGGAGAAGGTGCGCCACCATCTCCTCCTCATGCGTGGAGTGGGGAAGGGGCGCCACCATTGGCATCACCGCTACCCGTCATATCCTAATGCCCAGTCCAGTGGATTCACCCAATTTGTGGTTTGATTCGGTTATGCTCTCCTTCCTCTGCATGCGACACCAGATCAGCATTGCTTGCCACCGTAGGACTTACTGGTATATGATTAAGTCATGGATGAAGTATGTTTTCAAAAAAAAAAAAAAAAAACTAGGATCCAAATCAACTCAACTGAGCCCGTGCCCCAAATGCTGCGGTGAGGTGGAAAATTTATGCAGGTTTGGAGTGTGCCACTGTGCGTCACCCTTACATGCCCCGTCACGCAGGGGTCTCCCACTGCAAGAATTGATCTGGTTCCGCGTTTGTGGGATCTGCCCTAAGTGCTGCGGTGAGGTGGAAAATTTATGCAGGTCTGGAGCGTGCCACTGTGCCTCACACGCCCCGTCGTGCAGGGGTCTCCCACTGCAAGAATTGATCTGGTTCCACGTTTGCGGGTGGTTCCTCCTGGTTGTTGAATGGGCCACCTATTTAATTGAATCCAAGTTTTGGTGTAGGATTGGTCTGAGCATATGCCACATTAGCCACAAATGATACTTGAACGCCAGGTATGTGCGAAAAGGCAAACTTGCCCCATTTGATGGTTTCACCGAATAATGGTGCGCGGCTGTCTGGTTTACAAGTCCCTTGAAGTTCATAACTGTTTCTTAGAGCGATAGATATTGTCAGTACTACTCAGTGCAGTGTGCAGACTTTAATAAAATTTCACGAGTGGAAATCGAAGTCAGACACTAAATTAACTTCGCCAGTTGATCAAGTAGAGATGAAATCAAAGGAAAATCATATGGCAAGAGGAAAGTTGGGGGCTCTGTGGAAGCAAAATAAACGCATGTGCGTGTGCGTGCAAGGGAGAGGAGAAGGGGATCGATCAGCGGGAAGGGGGAGAGGGAGAATGGCAAGCGGCTGCAGAAGCTACCTGCGTTCTGGTGCCTAGGAGGCAGGAGATGGGGGTCGTCCGCCTGCTGTGCTTGGATGGAAGGAGGTAAAATGGGCCGCGGAAGCAGCCTGTGACGACCACCACACAATCCGTCAGATCCCTACATCGGAGAGGGGGAGGGTTCGACTCGTTCGAGGTAGGGCTCGGGGGGCGCATTTACCTCGGTGTACGAACAGCAGCAGATGTGGAGGAAACGACGGCCGGAGGTTGGGAGCGTCGGGGTTCGGCGGCTTCGGGCCTCTTCGGCGGCCGACGGCGTGGGCTCGACGAAAACTTGGCCGCACCGCGACGCCGTGGGGGCTCGCCGGCGGTCGGCGGGGTTTATCGAGTGGAGGCGGAAGCGCGACAGCCGCTTTGCTGGATCGGGAGTTGGTCACTCCGTCACTCACCTCCTTGAGCCTCAAAAGTGGTCTGAGGTTGGCGCCTTGGCGGCGACGGCGATGGGATGCGGTGAGAAGAGCTGATGACCGACTAATATTTGCTACTTGAGCCTCCAAAGCTTCACTATTTTTACTATTAGTGTAACATCCAATTCGCAAGTCATTTAAAATGAAAAAAGTTTATTTGATAATTCTCACTAATTTAAATTTTCTGTCTTTCCCCAGTAAAATTGAGTCTCGCACCCTGTTTGATTTGTACTTGCTTATTATAGACATGTTAGATTGGAACCCTGAGAAAGCTGCCTGAGCCAGACAACAATCTCAACGATCTCAGGGGTTGGATCGAGCTGCCTTTCTCATGCAGCTCCGCCCAGGCAGCAACCAAACAAGCTCTATAAGCGGCTTGACAAAAGTCCCAATAAATCTTAAGTATACTTGGTGACTTATTGGAACTTTCTCAGATTACTTATAATAGGTCATTAAGTTTCTAAGAGGTTGCTTAGGGCATTCACAGTGCAGACTTTATGTACTCTACATAGAGTCTAAGAGCATTTATTACCTCGAAGATATCATAGACTTGGAGTCTAAATAAGACTTAGAGTCTTGGTTTTTCTCTCTCTCTTCCATAAATATACTGCCACATAAGCGCCACATCAGCAAAATGTAATAAATATGAAGGTAATAAATAGACTTAGACTCTATGATAGAGTCTGGGTTGGAAGTGCCCTTATGGGAGCTAAAGGAGACTGCCCTCTTATTTATTGTGGTCTCTACACTGCTTTAAGTCCGAACATGTTTGATGACTTGGGATTTATTGGAACTTTTTAAAAGCTGCTTACAATAAGCAAGTGGAAACCAAACAAGAACTTTTTTTTAGTTTCTACATGGATAAATTTACGATTTAACATTTTCTGGTGCAAATCTAGTTTTAATTTAAATGTTATAAACAGAGAGAAAGCATGATATCATACATTAAAGAAACATATTAAAAGGATTTCATAATTATTTTCATAAGTCATGAGATGCATGCCAACCAGAACGCGACAAAAGCATGTTGAACCAATAGATAGTATCAGTTTAAATTGGAGAAAAAGTGACATTATATTTTAAAACAAAGTCGACGTGAACAACGACATCATAACGAGGGATGCGGAAATGATTGAAAGTTTTTTGAATGACATGAGGAATTAACTTTTAAGAAGAAAATTGATCTTTGTGAACTGAGGTGAGTGTAGCTCGCTGTTAAAGTTTCTTGTGGTACAAACTGCTCATCGTAGTTCAATTATAGTTCGATTCGATTTAAACATGTGCTATCCAGTGGCAGTGACAGTGACGTGACCGTCAACAATGAGATACTAGTGATGACTTTGTGTCTTTGTCCGAAGATTTGTTGATTACGCATAGGAGTAAAGTTGTATACATGTGTTTGTACGAGGGAGTGCACGTGAGTCTCTCTCTCTACTCCGGCAACCAGCTGTGGTAATCCAAACAGAAGGGTCAACGTCATTTCCTTTTTGGGTTGGGCCCGCCTCATGCACCCGTTAAAATACTCTCCACTCCGCTGGGCCGCCAGGGCCCACCCATCACCGTCGCCACCCTCGTCCTCCTCCCCACCACGGCCCCGCCGGCCGCCGCAGATGGGCCAGCCGCGGCGGCGCGGCTACCCGCACGGCCACCACCACCGGTGCCCGCGTCGCATTGCGCTGCCGGCGGCCGCGCTGGCCCTGCTCTTCTTCGCCGTGTCGCTCCTCTCCGTCTCACTCCTCTCCGCGCCGCCGCTCGCCGACCCGCGCCCCGGCCTCACCTCCTCCTCCTCCCGCCGGTTCCTCCACCGCTACCCGGTATGGACGGACACTAGTTACTCGCCTCGTCGGGCTCGTCCGTGCTGCTCGATCTGATTGTTTCTTTCTCTCTTCATCTGTTTTGAGTCCAGACGAACGGCTCCGGCGGCGAACTGGAGGGCAACGACAGCGGCGAGGTGTTCAGTGTTCCGGTAAGATCACAATGCGTGTGGATTTTTTCGTGGTTTGTCTTTTGGATTTCCCATAAATGATTCAAATTTGGAAAGATGTTTTGTACTGATTTGATTCTAGGAGGATTTGGTTGTAAGAACACCACCCCTTCATCACTTGATGGGGGGAATGAGGAGAGGTGTCACATTGAACCATACGCATAGGAAGTGTTAGATTGGACCTCTCATGTAAGAACAGCTGATTAGCCTGTTACGTTTTGATCAAATGCAGGCACATGAATGGGTTGGGCAGGACGATCTTTGGCATTCAAAGCTTGCTAGCAACTTTTATGGATGCTGCAACTCTAGCAGTAAATTTTTTGGTGAGCAGTCACTCTGTCGTGATTTGTTCCTTGTAATTGAGATGATGATGTCATAACTGTTGGATGTTGTGTCGACCTCTGTAGTGGGAGTAATGATGAATGCTAATTTGTATCTTTTTGCATCATGATGACTGATGATTTAACAACTATATCCGCTTAAAGGTATTTCCTTTGTGTTTTCTGGCAGATTCCAGTGTTACCACACAGCCAGAGCGATACTTGATTGTCGTTACAAGTGGAGGTCTCAATCAGCAGAGAACAGGGGTAAGATGTTCCCCTGGTTGTTTTCTAGTACATGTAGAGTAGCATGCGTGTAAATGGGTATGACTGAAACACATGAAGTTAACGTAGAATTCCTTTCTGCTCATGTTGTGTTATTTTTCTCTCTCTCTTATTGCTCCAACTAAGGAGCATGTTGTGTATAATACATGGTCAGGACCTGGTCTAACTACCTTGAGGTACCTTAATTGCTCTAGGTCACCAGGTTATGTGGTATATGTCCAGGTGTGATGCGTTTAATGAAATGCCAATTCTTTTGGTAAAATGAACCGGAGTAGCTTTTGTTATTTATGAACGATTACACTCCAACAATTTAGTTCCAAGTCCAAATTACTTATTTGCTGGTTTTCCCTATCCTGTACAGTAGAACTATGCATTAGACATATCATAACACCTGCTTCTTTGTAGATAGTTGACGCTGTAATTGCTGCACGTATTTTGAACGCTACACTTCTTGTTCCCAAATTGGATCAAACATCTTTTTGGAAAGATTCAAGGTATGCAACAGTGAGCCGTGAGAACTTCCCAAATTTCAGTCCATTATCTTCTATGATTTATGGGTATTCAGATTTAATTGACTCCGCCTATGTTGTACTCAATGCCGCAGCAATTTTTCAGAAATCTTTGATATGGACTGGTTCATTTCATTTCTTGCAAAGGATGTCAAAATTATAAAAGAGCCTCCAGAAAAAGGAGGTAAAGCCATGAAACCTTATAAAATGCGTGTCCCCCGAAAATGTACTCCGCGGTGTTACTTGAACCGTGTCTTACCGGCACTTCTGAAGAAGCATGTAAGTTGTTGAACTTTTGGCTTAACTGGCTTACATTAGCCCCTTTGCACCATGACAACACTACATTTGATTATCCTTTTTTCATATATCGGTAATTGAATTTTACTAACCAATTACTTGACCTGTTACTCTGGTGGTCAATTATTGTTACCATAACTTACTACTTTTTGAGGAACATTTGCTTGGCTACCTGTATTGTTTAACTTATTCTTTTTGAAAAGGAGTATGTTAACTTATTCCTGCACTCATTATTTGTATGCTTCTATGAGTAGTTTGATTTTTTTAAAGAAAAAGAAGCATAAAAGTAATAAAGTTTGATTTTTTTAATGTTCTACTACGTGTATTTTGATAAAGGAGTGAACCTGGCTCAGTTCCTGGGAGGTGTGTGTGCACTCGCCACCACCTAGGTTCGAGTCTTCTTCAACTCGAGCTCGAGTGCTTATTCTTTTCTAATTTACAAAGCCGCCTAATTCCCCCTTGGTTGGTCGAATTTTTTTCTGTAGTTTGATTTCTGTTTCCAATCATTTATTTGGCTGAGATAACATGGGATAGTTTAGTTAATAAGAATCTTTTCAAATATCTTATTTTACTTCCTGGTGGTGCAGGTTATTCGAATGACTAAATATGACTATAGGCTCTCAAATAAGTTGGACACTGACCTGCAAAAACTGCGTTGCAGAGTCAATTATCATGCTTTGAGATTTACTGATCAGATACAAGAATTGGGTAAAAAGCTAATACAGCAAATGCGGGAAAAGAGCAGATATTTTATTGCCCTTCACCTGAGGTATTCTTCGTTCTGTAATATTAATTGAACCAGTCTGCATTTTTTTCATTTTGTTCCAATTTTACCTGTTTCAGCTCACTTGATTGCTAGTATATGAATACTACTGCTGCTTTGGACATCTGATCTCAAAACGATGAGTGTTGCATAACAAAACCTGGGGTGTGGATGAGTGACTGTAGAGACAATAATTCTTTACTTCTTCAGCCATTTAAAAATCACCTCAAACTTTTCTCTTAGAGCATCATTGTTTCCCCATGTCCAGAATTTCTTCTTCTGTTATGTTTGTGTACAACAACAAATGACTTTAAATGTTGAAATGAAGCTGCTAATATTGCTAACTGGTTTCCCTTCATCTCCATTCAGTTCCCTTTGAACTTAATCAGATGATAATTAAGCAGAAAAATATGAAAAATGGTTGGCTAGAGACAAAAATAAATATGACATATTCTTCTGCATTCTTGTTCCGTGCATGTTCATTATGATTCTATTTCTTGTCCAAGACATGTTTTTTTTTCTCTGATGGCAGATTTGAACCTGATATGCTCGCATTTTCTGGGTGCTATTATGGTGGTGGAGAAAAGGAGAGGAGAGAATTAGCTGCAATACGTAGACGATGGAGGACCTTGCATGTACGAGCTGTATGATGTGAAGTCATTACTTTCTTACTGGGATAGAGTTACCTATCTTGTTGTGTTTTAACTCTCCAGATACGGGACCCGGAGAAAGGAAGAAGGCAAGGTAGATGTCCACTAACTCCTGAGGAGGTAGGGCTGATGTTGAGGGCATTAGGCTACAGGAGTGATGCCCACATTTATGTTGCTTCTGGTGAGATATATGGAGGGGATGATACTTTAGCACCGCTCAAAGCGCTCTTTCCCAATTTCCATACAAAAGAAACACTGTCAAGCCAAAAGGAGCTTGCTCCATTCTTGAAGTTCTCATCTCGCATGGCTGCAGTCGATTTCATTGTCTGTGATGAAAGTGATGCTTTTGTGGCTAACAACATAGGTAACATGGCCAAAATTCTGGCTGGGCGAAGGTGACACATCTTTCAAAATTGTTATATTTATCTGCTGGTAACCATCTTCACTTTTTTATTTATCAGTTGATATATATATCAATGCTCTCTGCAGGAGATATTTTGGCCACAAGCGAACAATCCGTCCAAATGCTAAACAACTCTATCCCTTATTTATGAAGAGGGGAAACATGTCATGGGATGCATTCTCCGAGCAGGTGCGGATAGTCCAGAAAGGATATATGGGAGAGCCCATGGAAATCGCACCAGGAAGAGGCGACTTTCATGCCAACCCAGCCGCCTGTATATGCGAAAAGACCGGCGGAAACTTAGCAACAGTCAAGTTCATTTCTAGAAGTAACCAGGAACCTGCAAATGACACTGGAATAAAGAAAGCTGTTGGTAGACCACCATATCCTGTTTATACTGACGAAGAGGCAGATGGATCTGATACAGAAGATGACCAGGATACCACCACGAGAGGAGATATGGTTGACGCCGAACCTGACGATGACTCTGTGGTCAGGCAAGAGGATCCTGAGCTAGAGGAGATTCTGTCAGATTAGTTCAATTGTGTGGCCATTTCTGCCGGTTAAGTTATGCAAAACTGACTTTGCATACATGTGTTGTATGTGGTGGCTATCTGATGGTCTGGACATCTCCTAACTGCAGCTGCTGGTGTACATAGATTTTGCGGTGTGCAGCTGTACATCCTCTTTCCCCTGGCAGAATGAGGGCATTGCTCACGTTTGTCCTCTGCGATGTGGCGTTGTGTCGGCCAGAACCCCCCCCCCCCCCCCCTGTTTCCTTACAAAACATCGCCGCATATGCTCATCACTTATGGAAATGTGTATATCCCGCTTCATTTTGTTTACCTCTTTGCTAGTCCAAATTTCTTGGCATCGTGGTTTACAGTTGCTGCTGTATTTTGTGCTGGATCGTTTTCTGACACAACACAATGTAACATTGCCTAATCCCTGTCAGCAGAAAGTAGCCTGATGCTCGGCATAGTCGATTCCGTGTAAACATTGCCTGATCCTCGTCAGAAGAAAGTAGCGTGAATGCGTGATGCTTACAGGATTCTGGTAATATAAATGCAAGTGTAGCAAATTATTGTAAACATTCCCAGTCTAAGCACAACTAACATAAACAACAAACGTTAGTAACACTTTTAGGATTCTGGTAATACGAGTGTCAAGTGTAGCAAATTATTGTAAGAGGGGAAATGAGATTACAGATTTGTTGAACCAAATTTTCTAAGTCATTGCATTTATAAATTACAATCAGAAAAGACAAGAGTCTCATAGACCAAAGCAGTTATTGAATATTCATGTCCCTACTTTCAAATATAATGGTATAGCACCTCGATGAACCAATGCTCATAATTCTGTAGTCAATACTAACTATGGTTTGTCAATTGCTTCCAAATATACTGTGCTGGATCAAAGGCAAGCAATAACTTGCCTCACGTATGACATCATATTATGGCAAACAATGATCAAATGAAATCATGTTCAGCAGCACTTTCTTACATTCTCCAAACACGGAGCACAAAATGAACTCCCCAGCATTTACTGGATCAGTCGACAATATGAGAACAAAGATGTTGAAGACCTTAACATAGAGTAACACCCTGCATTTTCTAAGCGTACATTTAGTAAAGTTCCAAAACACTATTACATCAAGGAACTTCAGGAATGTCAAACAAAATTGGCATGAATCTTATTGTCCTTTTCTTCAAACGGGAGTGCTCTGCTTGTACCAGTAATCATCAGTTTACCGCACAAACATGTAAATAAATTCTTCAGAAAGTTTGAATATAATAAGATTTTTAGAATAAAAGGCATAATAAGGAAAAAAGAGCATGGAATTTTATATAAGTTTCAACTGAATGCACAGATTTATTTAGTTGACATATCACCATATCAGATAACATTTACTTTAATCTGAAACGAGTAAACAACTGTTTCTTGCTCCATTTTCAGCGGCCCTCCTTATCAAATGAAGATCTCATATATTGTACCCTTATATGCTGATCGTAACCGGGAGCGTGATGTCAAGTTTGCCCTAGGGCCCTTGATATTGTAGAGCCGGCCAAGCCAGGATCGAAGGACTACTAGCTGCTAAGAAAAACACAACAAAAAATATGGCCGGTACTCAGTCAAGTTAGTTGTCAATATGATATGTTTAAATCATGGCAGCCAACAGTTTACACATGTATCAATTATGTTGGCTGTATTACATAGGGGTGTGATAGTAGCAGTGAGTGCCTAAATGTAAATCAAGCAGGTGAAACATATAATTGACCCCAAGATCTGCTTTGAAACATACAATGGAATAACACTTAGTTAACACTAACAAATGCCCTTTTGACAGTACCAAAAAACTAACAATTCATCCACGAAATTGAAATCAACAATAGATTACTTTTACACAAGTGTAACTGGGAAATACCTATCGGTATAGAAAGAAAACCTGCAAACACAAGCATGAAGCAAGAGTTGTCAAACTACCTGCAAAATGGTTGTCATGGTTTCATTCATGAGCGCCAGTGTCATCTCCACAAATGGCACACTGAGCAACATAAGCATTGCAAAAGAAAAGCAGAATAACATAGCAGTTTAACTGAAAGAATAAAGCAAGCCTTCCTTAAACAATATCTCAACAGTTAAACAGCATTCATCCAAATCAAAATAAAACAAAGGGGCACGCTCGCATGCACACAACAAAGAGAACAAAACTTGAGTTTCTGGCAGTCTACTCAACTTGCTGGTTGATATAGCAAAAGGACACCTACAAGGAACGCCACATACTCTTTACTGCATCAATATGAAATTGTCATTGCAGTAACAAAACATAGCTGCAGTGAGTGTAACAATTTCACTGCTCATCCGCTAATGCCTCCGAGAACAAGGGTACATAAGGAAGATATGGACCAATGCTCTCATCTCCGAGATTGTGAATAACACAAACTTCCTCGCGGTCCATTTCGTATGCCATCAGTGTCTTCTTGTCCCACCCATAAACAAAGTAAATCAAATTGCATTCCGGGTGAAATGCAATCACTGTGTAGTCCAGATTAACACATCGAATATTCTTCTGTCCAAACAGAAACAGCTTTCTGACAGAATGCTTGAATGTCCATTCATGAGTACCATGGTCTTCAAGGGTCCAGATCGACAGTTTTGAGGCATCAGCTTCATCGGCATGAAGATAACACAGGCGACCCTGAGAAAGATGGATGCAGCCAAAGTCACTATCAGCCGGCACAGGAATCAACCTCCATGTTTTTCCCTCCATGTCCACCACCACTATCCCATGAGTGTACGTGGGCATATGCATAAAGCCATTAAGAAACACACTTCTCGCATCGTGATCGAGCATAACATGATCGCCCAATTCACTTTCCTTAAAGCTCCATGCTCCAGTTTTAGATGAATAGATCTCCACCCCTATGATGCAGTCAATATAGTCCACCACATACTCAACCACATGGAAGTGCGAGGAGACTCCCCAAGCGGACGGTGCGTGCCTCGCCACTGCCATCAGGGAACATCACCCACTTCTTGGTCGCGGGATTGCACACAGCGTAATGGAACGGTCGATCCCCACCGCCCTCGTACGGACCAGGCTCAAAGCAAGAGAAGAGGAGGAGGCCATTGCAGGAATCTTCGAGGAGTACATTGTTACGGGGGCGTGGAAGAAGGAGAAGTAGGGGAAGATGAACGGCGCGCCTTTTCCGGTGACGTTGGTGAAGTGGTGGGGGTGCGCTTTGCTGGGGCAGCGCTCCTTGTTCCAGCTGCTGTAGAGGAAGCCGACGAGGGTGTGGGCTAGGTTCTTGCGGTGGGCGGGGTCGGAGATGAGGTTGCGCCAGGACCGGGAGACGCACTTGAAGCGGCACAGGGAGCGGACGGGGAGGCGGCGGAGGATCTCCACGAGGAGATCGTCCGTGAGGCTGGCCAGCGAGTTGCTCTGGGACTCCTCCATCTCGTGGAGTCCGGATCCCCCGGCGTGAGGATGAGGTCGCCCCTGCCCTGCAAGTTGGATCTCGGCCGAGGACGGAAGCGGAGGCCGACGCGGCGGCGGCAGCGGCGGCGGCGGCGGCGTCCAAGGACAAGGAGGAGGGACTGGTGGTGGCCTATGCCTATCAAATCCCGACTGAGGAAGCAAGCGCTCTCATATTTGGTCCCGTTTCTCACCTGCGTCCAGATTTTTTTTCCTCCCATTCCTTACTCCCTCCGTTTCAAAATATCATTCCTAGAATTTTGAACAGTCAAACTATCTCAAATTTGATCAAAATTATAAAAAGAAAATAATAACATTTATGATGTCAACTAAATAGCATTAGATTCTTCATTACTTATATTTTTTATATTTATTTGATGTCACAAATAATTATAGTTTTTTTATAACTTTGATTAAATTTGAAAAACTTTAACCCTTCAAGATTTTTGGAATGACAAGTATTTTGAAACCGAAAGAGTAAAACATGACCGCCTGTGCTCACCTGGTTTACGGTTGCTGCTATCTTTGTGGCGGAACCTTGCTGACCCAACACGATGTAACACTGCATAATCCTTATCAATGCTTACGGTCACGGCACAGCTGATTCTGCGCTAACATCGCATGATCTCTGGTGGATGAAAGCAGCTTGAATGCGTGGTGCTTACAGTCACTGCATCGCGTTTTTTGTTTGAACAGTGCAGATGAACTAGTTTTTGGGTCAGATGAGACGGCACCCACAAGCTCGACCCGTGGTGACAAGCAGTAAACTCCTATGGTAGCAGGGGCTCGCGCCGCATCCAGTTGGCAGTTTCTCGCCGCCGGTACATGCGAGGTCCACCGAAACTGGCCAGTCGTACACTCGTACGCACAATTTTGGCCGGCGTCGTTGGATTTGGATCACTTGCTGTCACTCACTGTGTAGCGGTGCTCAGTTCAGAGGTCACAGACTCACAGGTTCACAGGCCCGGTTTACGAGCCCAACTTCCCCAAAATACACTATGCAAAAAGAAGATTTCCTATCACATCAAACATCACATAAAAAATGTCTGTACATGCATGGAGTACTAAATGTAGATGAAATCAAAAACTAATTACACAGTTTGGATGTACTTTGCGAGACGAATCTTTTGAGCCTAGTTAGACTATGGTAGGACAATATTTACCACAAACAAACGAAAAGTGCTACAGTGCTTTTCAGTTCGGCTTTTCAGTCCAAAATCCGTGCAAAATCTCCCAATTTTACATCCTAATTTTAGCTTCTAAACACACCCACAGTAGGAAAAGCTGGATCCGGATTCCAGCTCTGGCTCCTGAAGCGGCCAGACCAAATGGAGTGTCAAGTGCCATCGCAGATGTCAGACCGCATTGAGATTCTGTTTGGTGAAAATCCCACCAAACGTCTTTGCTTATTTCGCAGATTCTTTTACTGACGTAACGGTAAACCGCTTCAGTGATTTGAAGTAGAAGAAGTGAAAATCGAAAAGCGAGAAAATCGTCATTTGAATTAAAATCCAAGCATAGTTGAGAGAAGCGGAATGCTCAACCTGTTGAGCCAGAGCTAAGAGGCCCTCAGTATTATTAAAAAACAAGAGAGTTACTTCTCCGAAAGGGGCAAAAGAAAAAAAAATCACCGTCTTAGTTCTGGACGGTCCGTCCATTCACATATGATAATGTAAGGTGTGTTTAGATCTCAAAATTAGGTTTATTTCAAAAAAAAAATTAGGATGCAAAATTGGGAGATTTTGCACGGATTTTGGGCTGAAAAGCACTGTTCCGAACTGAAAAATACTGTAGCACTTTCGTTTGTTTGTGGTAAATATTGTCCTACCATGGCCTAACTAGGCTCAAAAGATTCGTCTCGCAAAGTACATCCAAACTGTGTAATTAGTTTTTGATTTCATCTACATTTAGTACTCCATGTATGTACCGACATTTTTTATGTGATGTTTGATGTGATGGGAAATCTTCTTTTTGCATAGTGTATTTTGGGAGAAGTTGTTCAGGGCCGTAGTCCGAAATCTAACGAATCTCTGCCCGACAAGCAGCTTCAATCCAGTTCCTGGGAGGATGTGTTGGCGCAGTGTGGACTGTGGAGCCTAGGAATCCGCTCGTTTGCAGCTTGGAGAACCGACGCGGAGCTGTGGTTTGAGTGTTGACCCCCAACGGTTCCAGGAACCAGGGTTTTGTTTAGTTCGTGGAAAAATTTACCTTTTCAACATTTTGATCTCCTGTAGAATACTGTAGCACTCTTGTTTGTTTGTGGTAAATATTATCCTACCATAATTTAACTAGGCTCAAAAGATTCGTGTCGCGAAGTACATCAAAACTGTGTAATTAGTTATTTTTTTACCTATATTTAATACTCCGAACTTATGTCTTTTGGCGTATTTAATGTTATGTGATTGAGAGAGAGTGAAGAAAACGTTAGAATTTTTAGCAACCTAAACAAGGCCCAGGATTCACGAGCCATTGCACGGCCGCTCCGGATTCTGCCAGGAGCAGGCAGAGTTTCGCAGCCCTGCAGCTGGGCAAACCTCGGTCCGGGTCCGGCAGCGTACTGCGTACCGGCTCAAAAGTCCAAGCAGAAACAGCAGGAATCCTGCTGCAGGATGATCACAGGAAGGAGGAGGACCCGTAGCCAGAACCCCACGAACGAACGGACACAACACGGCAATCTCGTGAACAAACCCACGACGCTGGCTTCTGGTTTCACTTCCCCGGATCCCCTCTCCTCTGTTTCGCTGGAGGGGTCGGGAGCAGGCGCGCGCCACACGGACAGAGAGGGCGCCGCACCCACTGTTGCCGGGGCCGCTTGCCGGGCTGCCGGCAGCCGCACACCAGCACGGGACAGTGGAATTTTTTCAAGATGACCGTTCCCGAAACTATTTCTACAGATAGACCTCTCACAAAATTAATTTCAAAAATAGACTCTTACCTCGGCGTGAGGGGGAAGCGCGCCGAGGTCAGTTACTCGGCGCTAGGGGCTCTAGCGCCGAGCCCCTGCCACGTCAGAGCCCAGCTGGCCCCTCCTGCCTGCGTGGCAGGGACCTCGGCGCTAGAGCCTTTAGCGCCGAGTTTTGGTACCTCGGCGTTAATGGCTTTAGTGCCGAGCTCTGTAGCCTGTCCAGAAACAGAAACTTTCTCAAGTCCTCACATTTCACATTTTCATCACATCCATAACAGAAATCATCACATCCACAACAGAAATAGATAATCATGACATCCATAACAACACATCCATATCAAGTCCACATACATAGAGATAAGTCATCCAAGTTCATAACATACACATAGTTCACAAGTCGACACACAGAGGATAACATGAGGTCCATACATATAGATAGTGCACAAGTCACTACTTCTTCGGCTTGGCCTTGGCCTTCTCCTTGCCCAACGCATCCGTACTTGGTGTGAGTGGGTCCCGAGCTCTCTTGGGGCGGCTGCTGCGACGAGGCTGAGTCGGCTGCGTGCCCGGCGGTGCATCGGCCATCTGAGACAAGCCAGTCTCCTCCTGCTCGTCCTCGTGCTCCGCCTCGTCCTCCTCCTCCTGCTCCTCCTCGGACCCCGTCTGGCTGCTCCATGTGGGAGCTCGGGAGGAAGAAGGGCCAGGCACAGACGCAGAAGGTGTGGCGGCTCCACGGGACACCTGTGAAGTCCTGGACGCAGTCCTGGAGGCAGGGGCCACGTCAACCGCCCCTTGTGCGCGACAACCGCAGTGAGCAGCTAGCTTCCGCAGTCGAGTGTTGCAACGCTGCGTGCAAAGAGGAGTAATGTTAGCTGCCAAGTGCAAGATATAAGATCGTTAGCACAAGAAGGGATAGTACCTCAATGCAACGCCTCAGGATGCTGCTCTCATCCGCGTGGCCAACCGGTGTCATCAGAGCAACATTTTGCTCGTTGCCGTCCTCATGAGTTCGTCAGCCTAATGAAAGAGTGGATTAGTGATTTTGCACTTACATGTACTGTAATAAATGTGTTTGTGAATCGTACGTACCGCACGAGCGAAGACTGGAGCAGGCTCCACCTGGTGCCCCTCACGGGTCTGCCAGTCGTAGTCGTTGTCGCCCTCGTCGTCGGAAAAAACCTCCGTGTAGTCCTGTTGCGTCCACGCCGGCCTCAAGACGGAGCCGCGCGCGCTCCTGGAACCACCTCAGGTACCGGTCGTAGGTGGCGTCGGTGTGGACGCCGGGCAACTGCACGACGTTGCCCTCGTACTGGTACCACCTCTCGATATGCATCATGTGCTCATGGGCAAAGTCGGTGATCTTCTTCTGCCTCCAACGGTCAATACTGCAAGGCACAACCAAAGAATATATGTAGTGAGACTAAGTCCAAGTTTCGATAAACGAATTGATTAAGTATTTCGAAAACTCACTTGTGCAGCTCCCAGCTGGTGGAGATAGGCTGCGGAGGGCAAGGCTGCTCCCTACCGAACTGCCTGGCAACCCTGTGTGGCAAATGGTACTACACTACATAGAAGCAAATCAGGGGACACCTCATGAGCCACAAGCCCTCATCGACTCTACACATCGTGCTCAGCTGTAGGTTCTCGACCTCGTCACGCTCATATGGTTACCACCTCACCTACATTAACAATTTACATGAATATCAACAAGGCTTTAGCAATTTTCAATTAATGAAACGAGACAACAACGAGACAACACTTACATGTTCCGGGGTAAGGAGGTCAAGCTCGTTCGTGTACTGAATGTACGAGCTGCGCGTGATAGCATAGGCGCCCGCCGCTCTCTCGTACAAATGCCCAACTGTGGGGGCAACTACCTCGTCGTTCTGTGGAAACCAGGCCGGCGGCTCACGTACAACGTATGGCCTGCCCACCGGAAGCCTCTCCCACATCCACACCTGGAGGAGGTACGTGCAACCCGACTGTGTGGCGTACGTCCCTCTCGTACGCCGGCAAGCCTCGCAGAGCTGCCAGTACAAGAAGGTGAGCACAGCCGAGCCCCAACTGTACTCGCCGGCGTCGTCCCAGTCCTGAAGGCACGGCAAGTACATCCACGACGCCGTGTCCCCGGTGCCGTCAGGGAATAGGACCGAACCGAACATGTGCAGCACCCAAGCCCTGAAAATGACAATAAGCAAAAAAACTGGAGTTTAAAAATTATTAGCATTAAGTAAGAGAAATGCAAAAAAGGTAAAAGGACCGAAACTGTTAAGTTACCTGCAGTAAAAGTTTATAGTAGCCTCATCGGCGTCGGCTGGGCACTGCGCAAACTGCCCTCGCAGCCACCTCAAAGGGAAGCCACTGGAGCGTCGTCTCGAACCCGGTGCCACCTCCGGCAAAGGCCTACCAAGAAACTCCTGCACTCGAGCCTCCCAGCCTGCCGACACCACGTCTCCAGTCACCGGCTATCCTCTAATCTGAAGGCCCATGATCATGCCGACGTCCTGAAGGGTGATCGTCACCTCACCACAGGGCAGGTGGAAGCTGTGGGTCTCCGGTCGCCAGCGGTCAATCAACGCGGTGAGAGCAGCAGGGTTGAACGGTGGTATGCCACGGCTGACAAGCCTCGCAATCGTGGCAAGTCCCGCGCGGCACAGCAAGGTGGTGTAGCGCTCGTCGTACCGCAAAACGGTATCGTCGTTGTGGGTCATCGGCCGGAGCGTGTGCAGAACCTAAAACAAGAGGATAAGAGTCAAATTTTGGAGTACAAGTCAAATTGAGACAAATTTGATCAAAGTCAACATTTGGAGTTTCAAATTCAGAGAAATTTGACCAAAATATGGAGAATGGAGTTTTGAGTATTTGAAACTTAGAGGAAGAACTTGGGGAGCTTAACTTAGTCCCTAAGCATGTCAATTAAATCTTCAAAGATAATGATCAAAAGTTACTATTCACCATTTGAAAACAGAGATTTGGTTAAGTCTGAAAATAGTGTTGATTAGCTGTATTGGAGGGCCGTTTCAGAGAATTTTTCTTTAAGCACAATGGCTTCTCAGTAGCAAAATGAGATCTTGGTACATTGGAGAGTTTATGTTTTCATTTGTTGAACTAGATGTTGAGAATAAGCAATTTTAAGAGGGCTCCTAGCATTGAACCTTGGCACTGCAAACATTGGCGCTAGACTTAGAATTTTTATAAGTCTAGCTGCCTGCCCACTATGAATTATAGGAAAAATCACCACCAGTTTGTGAATAAGTTACCTCGCCCTGCTCTGTCAGCCGAGCCCGGTGCACGGCATCATACCGCTCGTCAAGGAGCCTGTACCTAGCCGCCATCCTGCAAGAGATTATGAGCAGAGTCTTTTTTTAGAAGAGTAAGATGCCAAAACATATTCCAGACAAAGAGTAAGGAAAATGATGGTGAAATAGAGTTCAGTGCAGCACTCGACAACCTTAATCCCAAACATCCATAACCGAGTTTCGGTATAACATGCATAAGGAAAATGTTGTGTTCTTTTTAACAACAATTGCATGTTTCTTTTACTGATGAACAAACATGCTACACATCAAATGCAGTGAAGAAACAGAGGTATCAATTGTACGCATACCTCGGTTGCAAATAGGACCAATCCTCAATTAACATAATTATGGTAAAGCATTGTCTAATTGCTGCCAAAACACAATCAGTACCTTAATCAATGGACGTGTTTTACACATGGAAATAAAGCTGCTACAGTATAGCTTTATTACTTATAAGCATATGCAATAATATTTCACATAACCAGGCAAATTCATATCTCTGTCCCATAAAATCCTAATACACTAAAAAAGGAATTCCACACAAGCACACTTGCCGAAATTGTTAGCACCAACAAAACATATAATCCTACGAGCACACAAACTGCAAAATAAAAAAAAAATCCAAATTCACAACTGTTACTGCTCCGGCCTGAAAATGTATTCCACACAACTAACTAAAACTTCGATCAGCACCAGATTTGTGTAAAGATATAAATAACAGACGTTTGGAAATCAAAACACCAGATTTTCAGCACCAGTACATCATTCTAACACATTGCATACCCTGATCTTCTACAAGAAAACAAGAACATAGATGCTAAGTAAAAGAGAGGAATCGACATAAACCTTGATAGATGCTCCAATGGCCTCCCAGGCTCGCGCCAACGCCGCCGGTCAGGGGCACGAGCGCCTCCTGCAGCAGCTCGCCGCCACCCGCCCTCACTAGGTTTCAGGGGAGTGCGGCCGGCCGCACGCGCCGCCGCGCCCCGCTTGCCACCGCGCTCTGCTCGCCGCCGCACGTGCCGCCGCGCCCCGCTCGTCGCCGCACGCACCGCCGCACCCCGCTTGCCACCGCGCTCTGCTCGCCGCCGCACGCGTCGCCGCGCCCCACTCGCCGCCGCACGCACCGCCGCGCTTGGTTTAGGATTTGGGACCGAGTTCAAAAGAATGAGAGGGAGGAGGAAGAAGAAGGGCTCGGCCGGTCATAAGTCCCCAGACCTCGGCGCCAGAGGCAGCCGCGCCGAGGTCTGTGGCTTGGCGCTAAAGGTCCTAGCGCCGAGCACCCTCCCACGCAGGCAGGAGGTGCCAGCTCAGCGCTGACGTGGCAGGGGCTCGGCACTATAGCCCTTAACGCCGAGCCGCTGACCTCGGCACTCTTGTCCCTCACGCCGAGGTTAGGGTCTATTTTTGGAAATAGTTTTCCCAGAGATCTATCCGCAGAAATAATTTTCGGGAAGGACTATTTTGAAAAAAATTCCACCACGGGACACGCTGCTGCTCCAGCGTGGCTGTGAAAGCTTGAACTGTTGCATAGCAAGCTACAGCGCCACCGATCGCAGAGGATCCCCACGAGCTGCTGCGGGCGAGCGAGCCGGCGCCCACGCTTGCTCTCTGTCTTCTCCCGCCACCCCACTCGCTCACTGCGCACACCCCACTAGGCTCAGCCGGCGCCTTTTACTGGTCCCTGCGGCCCCCCCGGCTGCACGATCCGAGCCTGCAGCGAGCATTGCACGGCTAGGATCCCTCGTCCATCCCTGCTTTGACCGCTCGGCAATGGAGACTTGGAGAGAGAGAGAGGCTACACCCACCGGAAGAGGATCCTCTGCAGTTCAGTCCCTGCAGTTGAGTGGCTGACATGTGGGCTCCACCACGGTGGGGCCCACATGTCAATGACCCAACTGCAGAGGCCACAACTGCAGAGGATCTCATTCCCACCCACCGCCCAGCTCGCTGCTACACACTGCCCCACTCCTCTACCTCCGCGCCAATGCGCCTCCCCAACATTTTTTTTAAAGTAAAACCTCCCCAACATTTAAACGGCCAAAACCCTCCCAACCAGTCCAAACCCCGGAACAGTAACCACGCGCACTCATCACCCTCGCCAAGTTTAAGCTAACCTCAGCTCGAGAACTTCCCCCAGTCCCCCACCACCATGGCAGCAGCCGGAGCGAGGTCGCCGTCGACGTCGCCGCTGCACCCGCCCCCCCTCCTCTGCCTCCTCCTCCTCCTCGCCGCGCTGTGCCCCGCGGCGTGGGCGGCGCGGTTCGCGTGCAACGCCACGGCGCCGCGGGCGTCCACGTGCCAGGCGCTCATCTCCTACGCGCCGCCCAACGGCACGGCCACGGCCACGCTCGCCGCCGTGCGCGCGCTCTTCCAGCTCCGCTCCCACCGCGCGCTGCTGGCGGCCAACGGCCTCCCGCTCTCCACGCCGCCCACGGCGCCGGCGCCCACGCCGATGCGTGTGCGCCTGCCCTGCCTCTGCTCGGGCGGCGCCGGGGCCACCTTCCAGCGGCCCACCTACCGGGTCCGCGCCGGGGACACGCTCGACGCCATCGCCAGGGCCGCCTTCGCGGGCCTCGTCACCTACCAGGACATCGCCGCCGCCAACAACGTCTCCGACCCCAACAAAGTCGCCGTCGGACAGCAGCTCTGGATCCCCGTGCCCTGCAGCTGCGACCCCGTCGCCGGGAAGCCCGTCGTGCACCTCACCTACGTCGTGCCGCCCGGGAGCTCCGTCGCCGGCATCGCGCAGGAGTTCGGCTCCACCGAGGAGAACATTCTCGCGGCGAACAAGATGCCCGACGCCAAGGGCCTTCTCGCCGGCCAGGTTCTTGATGTGCCGCTCCGAGGTAGGCAATCTACGGAAAGGGGCTTCCCTTTAATCTTTATTCCTTCCAGCTCGTGTGTTCTCGATTTATCCGGCTTGTTTTAGTAGATTCCTTCATCTAAAAAGAAAGTAGATTCACTTGCAGTGATTTTGAGCTACTTTGTTACTGTTGTTGCTTGCATATGGCTTGTGAAAAGTTTCTGATAAAAGTTGCTGTTGGCAGATAAGCTTTGCCGTTGGGCAAACAGAAGTTTTATCTCTTTTCCCCTCCCCTTTGTACTTCTATTCTATTACGCCTAAAAAGGTTCAGACGATCCTTTTGAGATTGTTTGCCTGAAAAGATTGTGCTTCTGATTAGGAAAAAAGGGGATTCAAAAATTGGCACTAGCATTTCTGTTTGTGTCCACTCCATACTTTCTGGTCTTCTGCTAGTTTGCAAGCAGCTGCACAGAGAATGCCTTCGACCAGAGCTTCCAAACCGGCTGGGTTTGTATTCTTGATGAAAGACGTAGATTGCATATGGGGAAATGAAATGGTATCTCCAACAGAAGAACTGTTGTTGTTGCTTCAAAAAAAAAAAAAGCTGCTGTGGGTCATAGTTGAGAATAAGCTAATGTATACCTATCTGGCCTTTTGAACGGTTGCATTTGGATCTGATGTTCTGAGCATTGACATTTGTCATTGCTCATTCGAATGAAGTTTGGCTGAACTAGATTAAATTAGGACAAAATTATCATTCAGAAAGTATTCTATGTTATAGCTTCACATCACAGGGAGTTTGCTCACCCCACTCACCTTGTTTGCTTGCCATTGACGTAGTCTTGCTATTGCTACTGCTGGTATTGTGGACTTAAAACTGCACTTCAACTTTACGTCCTGCTCTTTATCTTTCTGAGTGAAATGGACTATTGGCCTCAAGCTTGCCTGTAATGAGCGTTTCAAATCTTAATCACTTCAGGAAAGTGCAATGTCTCTGATCTTTAAGATCACGTTCTCATTCAGTCATACACATTAACTCAGTTTCATTTTCGGGCTAATGGTTAACGACTTAACATATCTCTGCAGCTTGTGATTCTGCCATTAGCACCACGGCCATTGACCGCAACCTTCTTGTTCCAAATGGAAGCTACATCCTCACGGCCAACAACTGCGTCATGTGTGGCTGCAGCTCCAGCACTTGGCAGTGAGTGCTCACTCTACTGAAACTCATACATGCTGAACCAATCTTTGTGACCAAATTCCGACTTCTCGATGCTCCATGGTCTTCAGGTTGGCCTGCCAGCCGACTCAGGGATTAGGCTCGTCGTTCTGCCCCGCCGCCAAGTGCGGGGACATGTTCCTCGGCAACTCGTCCTCCACCTCATCCTGCGAGAGCAGGACGTGCTCCTACGCCGGGTACACCAACAGCACATCTTTCGCCATCCTCACCAACATCACCACAAGCAACGTGTGCAACGGTGAGTATGCTCTGCAGCTCTGGTTACTGTTTGTAACGGCCAAATAGCTATCTATCATGTAGTGTGCGCTTGGCAATACTTAACTATGTTGCCATTGATCTGCCTTTTGTTTTTGTCACTGGCAGCTGGGATGTCTCCAATGGCGCAGCCGGCTCACTCCTCGGCCTTCCGGTTGGAGCAGGCGTGGTTCAGATGGACGGGGCTGGTTGTCTCTCTTCACGTCGTCTTGCTCTGTGTAGGCTATCTGCGCCAGGATTGAATGTGTTTATCATAAGTATTTCGTTAAGACCCTGCCCCTCTGATTCCTAGTTTGCTGAAGCTGTGAGTACTCTGTGCGGTGTTTGCGCGAGTTTGACCTGTAGCTGGTTGGGTTTGCAAGTGCAAATGCGAGGGGAGCACTTCGTTTTGTGTTAGAAGGTAGATCAGGAAACATTTGTACTCCGTGAAACTTTTGCAAAGATACTTTCTGTGGCTATGATTTTAGCCTTTTTAGTGTTCTAGAATCTGACTGTTTTAACTTGTACGGCATGGGTTAATTCATATCATCGCTTCAATCTCTGCGGCTAGCAGCAATGTGTTGCGGCAGAACGTTTGTGCTGAGTCTTGTGAAGAGCCTACATTATTGGTCGCTCACTCGATCAGTCCAGGATCCAAAAGAAGACGAACCCCTCGGCATGGATGACAGAATCTGCCCAGCAAAAAAAATTGTTTGATTACTTCCATTCGAAATCTGCCCCGAGTATTCGTACTCAAAACAATGCAATAGTTTGTGTTCATTTTCTTCTCTTCTCTTCTCCTTCGTCACTTTTTTTGTGTGTACCCAATAGAACACATCATCATTTTAGGTCTTTTCTTATGTGTAACACAATGCATTAGTACAACATCATTTATAGTAAAGCTGTGTCAGCTTGTATGCTTACAAGTAAGCAGGGGCTAGCTGCCGAAAAGATGAACTCTGTACTGACGCCGTGGCGCGGCATAGGCTGCCCCTTTTTTTTTAAACTGCTTCTTCATTCATTCATTAGTACTACTTTTGTCCTTAAATATATGACGTTTAGAAAAAAATTAGTGCATTTTAAACTAATTTACTTGTCCTAAACATTATATATTTAAAAACGGAGGGAGTATAATTACAATCATCTTGGATCTTGCAACACTGGCAAGAGGAAGCTACTAAGTCAGTTCAGGCCGAGGCAGGCACCCGTGCGCGCGCCGTGCACGGCCAAAAGCCCCAAACCCCTTCGCGCGGCTGCGCCCACTGAAACCCCGGCGCCCTTCTCGTGCTCTCCCCGCCACGCCACCACCACCGTAGGAGCCAAAACGGCTTGCGCCGTCTCCGGCGCGTGCGCGCCCGCCGGATGCCGCGGAGGGTGCAGCTGCTGAACGGTGAGTCCGTTACCCGGGCGATTTCCTGAGCTGGGCTGCTTGTGCGTTTTGCCTCTAGCGTGCCGACTCGTCCAGTGATGCCTTTGCTTATCTCGCGCGTGATTATTTTATTTCGTTCTCAGGAATTCAGTTGGGGATCATCCTAGAGGGGTCAGAAAAGAGCTCATGAATTTGGCTGTACCTGCTATAGTCGGGCAAGCAATCGATCCTGTGGCACAGTTACTGGAGACTGCATATATTGGTCGCCTAGGTAAATCTCTCCTCGGCATCAGTTACGAACATGGCTTTCTCCTCGGCTGGATCATTTTCTTAGCGGATGTTTGACTTCGACACTACTCCTACATGAATCGAAATGAACTAATCAATTTCATTGTTTAGTACTTCTATTGGGGTTTGTCTCAAGTCTGGCCTCTAAATTTGGTAGGTCCTGTGGAGTTGGCTTCGGCTGCCGTTGGCATGTCAGTATTCAACATCATATCAAAGCTCTTCAACATACCGCTTCTAAGCATCACAACTTCATTCGTAGCTGAAGATGTTTCAAAACATGATTCTTCACAGTCCGCTTCGGGTACATATGACAATGGAGTATTATGTCTTTAAGGAGCATACATCATTTAAACTTTGAAGCTAACTTCCTGTGCTGATACATGCAAGGAAATATATCTAGCGAGATTGGAGAAAGAAAGAGGCTGCCGTCCATATCTTCCGCTTTACTCCTGGCAGCTGCAATTGGTGTCATCGAAGCCTCGGCTTTGACTCTGGGGTCTGGAGTACTCCTCAACATTATGGGTGTCTCCCAAGTATGTTCAAATCTCATATATTCTAATGGCAAAGTGATATATAATTGAATGTTTTTATTCTATTTTCCATTGTAAGTTTGTAATGTAATGACTAGGTAGGAATGTAGGATCCAGAGATATTTGTCTTAGCACCTCCGAATGCTATAGCTCATGTTTTCCTCATTTTTCTCCTTGGTGGATAAAAACAACTACCATGGTTTGTGATGAAGAAAATTAATCGCATCAAATTCCAGATTTCATTTCAGTAGAGCCTTGATGCAGTTTTTATTTTCTTTGGTAGGCATCTTCTATGCACAATCCAGCAAGGCTATTTCTTTCTGTTAGAGCACTTGGTGCCCCTGCTGTTGTAGTTTCTTTGGCTATTCAAGGTGTATTTCGTGGACTGAAAGATACAAAAACACCTCTACTATACAGTGGTAAGTCTTGGATCCTCATAAGCTTAGTGTTTTGTATCTTTTAGATTGTTCTGATCACCACTGCTCACTCACATTGGTCCTTGTTTACACCACCTTGTATGATTACAACAGTATGTGTATTACTAAGAACCTTAATTCCCATTTCTGGAATGACATATAATTTAAGTTTTCTACATCACAATTCATGGACGTCCTGAGTTTTATGAGCTTCATTGAAAGCTTATGAAATCTAAAAAAATTGTGGCATGCTAACACTCAACTTTTTTGTTTTTTGCTCATTAATCTATCAATATACTATTGAATTTGTGATACATCTTCAGGTTTGGGCAACATCTCAGCTGTGGTTCTACTTCCTTTTTTTGTGTATTCCCTGAATCTTGGATTAACTGGAGCTGCGCTTGCTACTATTGCTTCACAGTATGTATTATGCTGTGTTCCGCTATACATGCAGACACAATCACACAAAACACAATTGCTGAATTTCACAGTACACATATTTTATCATTTATAGTGCTCTTGTAATGTTGTTATCTTGATATGTCCAGATATCTTGGTATGTTTCTACTTCTCTGGTCTTTAAGCAGAAGAGCAGTTCTACTGCCACCGAAAATCGAAGACCTAGAGTTTGTTGGGTACATAAAATCTGGTGAGTTAAGTTATTGCTTTAATCCGCATATACCATGATAAATCTTCAGATTAGTTAACGGCTTCTTAGGCGTGTCCAATCTTTCACTAGAATATAGGTCTTTAATCACGAGCGTTCATTTTGCAACTCTAGTATTATGGGTTGCAATATATCATCTCTTTAGTAGCATAACTTTTCCCATTGAATGCAAGTGTGAGCTGTTCTCAATTTTTTCTAGGTGGCATGCTGTTAGGGAGAACCCTTTCAGTTCTGATAACAATGACCCTTGGGACTGCAATGGCTGCTCGGCAAGGTGCACTAGCTATGGCCGCTCATCAAATATGTCTGCAAGTATGGTTGGCAGTATCGTTACTTTCGGATGCATTGGCTGTTTCTGCACAGGTGCAGCTCTTTTTAGTTTTGTTTTGTTTTTTTGTATTTTGTTAACACTGCCTATTTCGAATAAAATCACAAATATTTCTCTCAGCTCACTATGTCTTCTGCAAACTTGAGCAACCTATCCTTCCCAATGAAAACTGCAGCTTGATCTATGAGATTTAAAGTTCTGAACAAATGTTGCAAGTGAGCCTGCTTATAGTGGCTTAAGCATTAGTTTAAAAGCATCTTCAGACTTAGCTGAGACTCTTTAGAATTGGCATTTTATGTACAGCTTGAGATGTCAAATTGCATCCTGCCTGCTCATTTTGTGAGTTTGTGAACGATATAATCCCTCTCTACTGAGGGCACTCAATTTATTTTATACTTATTTCAGGCGTTGATTGCAAGTTCGCTTGCTGAACTTGACTATGAAAAGGTGAAGGAGGTCACATCCTATGTATTAAAGGTTATATCCCATACTATGCAGCCTATATTAAGTTACTTTTCCTGCTAATTTGTATAAGGATATAGGTAGAAAATAACATTTATCATGTAGCTTGTTCTAAGAACTTACAAATGAATTTTATTCCTCAGACAGGAGTAGTTGTTGGTATTGCTTTAGCAGTTCTTCTGTCTGCCTCTTTTGGTAGACTTGCAGAAGTATTCTCAAAAGATCCCATGGTTATACAAATTGTGAAGAGTGGTGTTTTGGTATGATGATGATCTCTTTATTTGTGGTACTTTGATAATATATTCAATCTCCGTTGTACGATTTTTTACTCGTTACTGTTTTTGTTTATGAAGTTTGTTAGTGCTAGCCAGCCAATCAATGCCCTAGCTTTTATCTTTGATGGACTTCATTACGGCGTCTCAGACTTCTCATACTCAGCTTTCTCCATGGTATGTGCATAAAACAACTCATGTCATTTTGATCATGTAACTATTGCTGTTGCTTATATATACTGTGTTGTTTTCCTTTCTGCAGTGATTTATTAATCTCTCTTTGATCCACAGATGGTAGTCGGAGCACTTTCCTCTTTATATTTGTTGTACGCTCCACAAGTTTTTGGCCTTCCTGGTGTTTGGGCCGGTCTGGCTCTTTTCATGAGTTTGCGTATGACTGCTGGATTTGTTAGGTAACCCTTTTCTCAGTGACTTTTCTCCCGCATGTTTTGGGGAGGAACCGGATATTGTTGGTGGGAAAAAAACGCTTTTACTCAAGAAGCTGACTTTTATTTGAGAAGTATGATCATCTCTTACGCACTACTCCATAAAGGTTGCAAATTTTAGTCGAGTTTATGTTTTCTTAATCAATGATTCTGGTCTTCCTAATATATATATTTTGTCAATAGATTGATCTTCTGTGTTATTCATTACTCACAAGCCACAAGCCTAATAGATGAAAACCCTGTTCTCTAGTAATCCATCTTTACCATTATTACTGCATTGATGAAGTGCAGATATTGGTTGCTGATGATGATAACCAGTGATTAATTTGCCAGATGCTTTGCTAAAACAATTTGCATTTGGTCAGTTATAACATGTGCCTCACTTCACAGATTGGGATGGAGAGAAGGACCATGGTGGTTTTTGCACCAGAAAGAACCCATAAACAAGTTAGTAAAACATGTAGCTTCCATTTTTTCATGAAGTAACAGTATTTGTTGTGATACTTGCATCTTTAGCCTACCTGATGGTAGGATGGTTGCTAAGACATAAAGTGTTCAACTGTTCTATGCAGGTTACATCCAAGAAAATGTTGATCACAGGAGCTGATTAGCCTAATGGCAAGATTAGGATGCAGAAGGGGACTTATGAAAGGCGCATTATGATTTCAAAACATATTTACTTAGCTTTATGTTGACTTCTGTGTATGTTTCGAACCATTAGGTTGTTTTGGAACTTACATTTCAAGAGTAAAGGTACATCGGACAAAGTTCACTTGTAGGTCTCACATGAATGATGAGTGTTCAGTATTATCTTTTATCTTCTCTGTGCTTGAATTTGAAAAATGTACAAAGTTTCACTTGTAGGTCTCACTTGGACTTATTTTGGACAGATCTAATAGATTCAAACTTTACAGTCCACACACCAGACAAGTTTTTCTTGTAGGTTTCACATTGCTGATTGTAGTTCATTACCTCTCCTGCTTGAAATTAAAACTGGAGACAGAGCATTGTGGAAATATTCTCCTGTACTGATAGTAACAGTATTTTTTAAAAAAATTAAGCCCTTCTAAATTGTCTGTACAGCCATGAACGTAATAACTATGGTCTCTTCATCATTCCACATGAATACTCACTTAGAAGCAACTACCTTAGACCTGCATAATCAGCAGGTCCATATGGCTGGAACCATTCGGCCAGGAACCCTTTCTTCCTTTTAGGGTTGCATCCGATGTCTTGGCATAACAGATCATTTAACCATATGTTAACGGTGCTTATGCAGGACCTGCGAAAATATTTCCCGTTGTATATGTTCTTGTACTTGGCCCATTCTGCTACACTCTTTTCCATGCATGTTATGCTTGGCAATTTGAAACCACCAGCCAGGAAATGGGCAACCCAATTGGCCATCCTCTCTGAGGCATATATGTTAGTAAGGCTCTCAGAGTACCCAACTATTGCCAACTGAGGAATCCGGGGATGGATGCATTCTCTGTAATCATAAGAACTTCATAAATGAGATTACTAAACCTAACATACAGTCCTTAACAAGTATACTGTAAACAGTACATATATTTTCTTGTCTAACTTCATATCTCGAATTTATTAAGCTTGTCTCATCTTCATCCAACTAAAGTCAAAGATACCTACTATTATAGTCTAGATGCTCTCTACAAAAAAAAAAAAAAGACTTTTCAAAAGCTATTAAGTAGGATGAGCAAAGGATGCATGTTTCTTAATTACTGTGAAGAGATAACTTTCATAGTAATCTCGTGATAGTGCACTACATGTTTGTTTGTTCACTGAACTACTATATGGTATATGTGGCCTTCTTAAAAAAAAACTCTGTGATGTGGCTTCCTACTTCACCACTGAATTATTATTTCATTGATTCGTCCATTAAATTTTCTTGTTAAAACTGTTAGCTGGTAAGTGGTACACTAGTTCTGTAGAGCAGATGTTCTCCCTGTTCCTTTCAGTTATGCTATGAAATGTAATTTGACGGGCACCTTAAATGTGGACTAAAAATTGTACAAGGTGTACCTGTATAGAGGAGCTACTGCATCCGTTGATCCTGCCACTATCTTTCTACACCAATTTGATGTGAAGATGTCCCTAAGCTTTTGATCTCCTCTGAACCCTGTTGCTAGAATCACAATATCACTTTTTATGCTTTCATTTTTGTCTTGCAGGATGATTCCGTCACTAGAGAAGTTGAATGCCTTGGTTTTCTTGAGAATAATGCTGCCATCGTCAACCCTGTCATAGAACCCTTCTGGCAGCATTGCAATTGAGCATGAGGACATAGCAAAGGAGAAGCTGTAGTCAGGTACCATCCCATGCTTTTCTAAGGGAATGCTCCACTTGAAGTAAGTTTCAATCACTTTTGAGATCGCCCATCGCTGAAACAACAGATAAACTTTCATCTTTCATGGTCCTGCAGCTTATTGTGTGAATTGTTTCTTATGCTTACTTACCAAGGGAGACAGTGCAGTAGCCAACATATAACGTAGAAATCCTTCACCAGGTTTATGAAGTAGCAGCTGTGAGATGCGATTTAGATAGAAGTAGCTGAGGTCAACTCCCCATATGCTAGACTTGTGGACCAGCCAGTGCTTTGTTCTATATATGATGGTGCATGGCTGAGCTGTACCTGCATTGGAATTGAAGTCTCAAATCTCTATGTAGTAGAATGACTGTTTCTAGTTAGTGATGCACTAATTCTTTACTCACCATTCACCTTGGCAACCTCTGCAGCAATGTCAAATGCTGATTTCCCAGAGCCAACTATCGTAACATGCTTCCCCTTAACAAAATGAGCAACATTATCCATGTAAGAATAGTCCAGTGAGTGCAATATTTTTCCCTTGAACAACTCAGGCCCATTTGATGGAAATTCTGGGATATTTGGGGTTCCACTATGCCTTCCAATGCACAGGATGAGAAAATCCACCTGAAAAACCTGCGATGGGAGATTGCACAAGAATTGTTGTAGTATGGTATCCAAGTTTGTTCCAATATGTTCGATAACAAAATAGTATCAGTGTTTCTTGATATTGTTTTAGGGGATTTCATTTTTACTGGTTCCCTACCTATGTACCAATATATTACAAGGTTCATTGATCTGAACTCTCTGAGCGTAGGTAATGTCGACAGACAAGGTGTTGTATTATGGTATTCGAGTTTATTCCATATGTTAGATAAAAATTAGTAGCAGTGTTTCTGGATTGTTATTTCTATGGAATTTCAGTCTCACCGGTTCTCTTCATATGCACCAATATAAGGTTTGATACATAGGATAAAAGAAAATCAATCTGAACCCTGAACGTAGGTAACATCGAGGGAATATACTTACCTGAGTGTCACCAACTTTCAAGTCTTTCACTGTGATGCGCCAACCTCCAGCCTTCCCAGTTCCGAATGCTGTTCCATTCCCACACCATTGCTCCCAGCTCATTATCTCTTCCTCAGTCGCACCAAGATACTCAACACCAAGCACCTGGCTATTGAACTTGATATACTTGATGAGTTGAAATTTGCATGCATATGACCTTATATACTCCATGACCTTGTGGTGGCTTGGGTACATCTCCGTCACACTCTCTGGCCAAGCCATATCTGAGAACCGGAATGCTGTCGTTGATGCTTGAAGCCTTGTCGACTCTAAGGTATGAGCCCACACTCCACCGACGCCTCCATCAGCCTCAAACACCACTGGACTAAACCCCTTGTCGAGCACATGCTTGCAGGCTGCTAGGCCGCTCACACCTGCACCAACAATTCCCACCCTATTCCTCTTCATGCTCTTGCTCTGCTTCTTGGAAGGGAGGGAGTAATGGTTCTTGGAAGGGAGGGAGGAGGGAGAGGGGAGTCTGTCTTTTATACAAGGTTCACGTTTGGTTCTTCAGATAAGTTAGATTTTTTGAGCTGTTGGATCTTTACATATGGGGCCAAAGGCCGAACAACCACCCACTTGCCAGGTTCTTTCGGCATGTTCGCTTGACTGGTTGCTGGTGGCTGGTTTTTTCTGAGAGAAAAGTACAGCTGGATTGTGGCTGATAAGCCAGACGAACATGGCGTCTTCAGTGCTTCAGTGGGAGCCTGGGAATCCTTGCAGAAAATCTGATGGGTGATTTTTTAGGTAATTTTTTGTTAGTACCTACCAACACAGCATGCAAGGTTAGCTAGGGAATACTCCCTTCGTCTCAAAATATAAGGTCTTGTTGACTTTTGTTGATAACGTTTGACCGCTCGTCTTATTAAAAAAAATTGTATAAATATTATTTATTTTGTTATGACATGTTTTATCATCGTGTATATTTGAAGTATATCATAATTGTTTTTATATTTTCATAAATTTTTTGAATAAGACGAGTGGTCAAACGTGATCAGCAAAAATCAACAAGATCTTATATTTTGGGACGGAGAGAGTACTAATATACTACTATCTTGGGCGATTGATGTACAGATGTGATGTAACAATCACATTGTACTGCAACTGTCAAATCGCTAGGATTGTCTTAGTTCACCTTTAGAATTTCTTGTTTAGTTCCTCAAAAGTCCACAAAATTTTCGCACCGCAGACCGTGCCACTTCTCATAGAACACGTTTCTCAATACAAAAATTTTACCATTTTCACTAAAAATTTCACGAACTAAACGGTGCCTTATGGCCATAACCTGCAAATATGTGTGTGAGCATTTAGCTTGCTGACACAATTCCACGTTGGTGCGCAACTTTTTGATTCACTCGAGTGCATTTTGATGACACTTTTATCAGAAGTGGGCTTGTTTGAGTGGTGAACGCCACCTAGCTGGATATCTAGATAAGGACTGGTGTCATTACTCATTTGGATCCATTACTGCTTTTTGTTGGGTAATGCCCTATTTTTGGCGTTGATTACACTTGATCGAAAGAGACATTTTTGTCTGGGTATATAGTGTGCACAGACGTGCACTGAATCGTGCAAGCTAATTTATTCTAACATTAAGTCTGACCATATGAAGCGAAAGGGCCCTAGTGGTTACAGGAGTCCCGGTAGCACCTTTGGTCCTGGGTTCGACTCTCCGTGAGAGCGAATTTATCAGGATTTAACGGTGTTTGTGCTTTCAGTGGTAGGCGACGTTCCCGTCGATAGCGAGGCGCTTGTGGTGGCTTCGTCAATCTTGAGGATTTGCCGGCTCAGTCTTTGAAGATGCTCTTAGGGGTAAGGTTTGCGCGCGTGTGTTCATAGGGATGAGTGTGCGTGCGTTGTGAGTGTCTCCGATGTACTGTGTAATTCGAAAAAAAAAAGTCTGACCATCTGAAGAGAGTTGGAGAACAAGGGGTGTCTCCGATGTACTGAGTTGGAGAACAAGGTCTGCCATATTGTTGTAACCTTAACGTGGTCCGTGTGTGCTTAACACGTTAGCCAGTTTAATATGAAACGTTCAGTTAAACTCGTGTGTGCTTAACACGTTAGCCAGTTTAATATGAAACGTTCAGTTAAACTATCATCCTGATGCTGACCTAGAATGGTTAAGCCATGAAAATGAGTCCTGTTAGACCTGTAGTGACAATGGTCTTTTGTGTTAGCTCACTGCTCGTCTGAGCATCATATTTCAAGGATATTCTTTCAGCAACATTATCATGTGGCTGTCATGTTCATCAATCATTAAAAAAAAAGCTTGAGAAACCCCTCCAGATGGTCATGGTTTAACAGAAAATGACAAATTTTAGTCCGGTGACTGTGGATTATTCATTCTCAAATGAGCACGACACCAATTTGAATCACAATTCCATATAATTTGTCCAGGACAGGGACCGAACCTGATGAAAGTTCAATTTGTCTAATTTCAGCGTAATCTTCTGCTCCGGTCTTGGCAGGAACCGCTTGATCCACCTGTGCTCAACCCCCCGTGTCTCTCCGCACGGCTGAAGCCGCGGAAAAAAAAACGTCACTGGTTCTAATCTCCTTGGTCCCGTTTGCCACAAAAAGACAAACTGAAGTCAGCTGTAACAGTCACACAGGATTGCTACAAATCACATACGGGCACGGCACGGCACTTTTTAAAAAATGAGCACTGTCATCGAGGACTAGTCATACTAGCTAACCACTGTCAATGACAATTGCGTATGCATTGTCCGCAAACGTAGCAACAGGCGCCTGGACGTCGACTCACGCGTGTGCGATACAAGATGAAGACCGCCGGCATCCCATGAATCTCACTCATGCTGCAAGCTTCATTCGATGCCGGCGTAGTCGACGGCGCCGTAGGGCTGGAACCACTCGGCGAGGAGCCCCTTCTTCCTCCTGGGGTCGCAGCCCATGTCGCGGCACAGCTCGTCGTTGTACCAGATGTTCACGGCGCCGAGGCACGACCGCCGGAACCTCTCCCCGTTGCTCCGCCGCATGTACCTGCCCCACTCCGCCACGCTCTGCTCCATCCGCGGCACGCTCGGCAGCCGGAACGCGCCGTCCAGGAACCGCGCCACCCACTTGGCCATCATCTCGATCGAGAAGATGTTGGTCAGGCTCTCCGAGTACCCGATCACCGCCATGTGCGGGATCCGTGGGTGCACGCACTCCCTGCACGCATCGACGACAAAGTGTGTGAAGTGAACCAAGAACAACAACGAGCTCCTAAGACTGTGGCTCACCTGTAAAGAGGGACGGTGGTGTCCGGCGAGCCGGCGACGATGTCCTTCACCCGTGGCGACACGAACATGTCCCTGAGCTTCTGGTCGCCGCGGAACCCGGTGGCGAGTATCACCACGTCGGCGGGGACGACGCGCCCGTCGGCGCCGTCCTCCAGCACCAGGCCGTCCTCGCAGAAGCTGAACGCCCGTGACCGCCGGATGACGATGCTGCCGCCGCTCACCTTGTCGTAGAACGCGTCGGGCAGCATGCCGATGTTGCACGACGAGATGGCCCCGGCGAACGCGACCTCCGGCTCCATGCTGTGCTCCCGCATCGGTATCGCCTTGCTGTAGTATGCCTCCGTCACCTTCGATATCAGCCACGCCTGCACATACATACACCGGTGTCAGAGAATCAGAGCTGCCGATGCATGGATCAGTTGAGGCGTTGCGTGTACCAGAGGCGTGAGCAGTGTGGCGAGGAGGGTCGACGCCATGCCGGCGCCGGGCTTGCGGACCATCAGCTGCGCGAACCGGTTCATGTAGAGGTACCCCAGATTTAGCTTGCCCCAGAGGTTGACGTCGTGCAGCAGCCATTGCGGGCTCCTGCAGACCATCGTGCAGGGCAGCTCGGTGCCTGACCAACAAGAACAAAGGGGTTGTAACAGGCGTGCGTCATCAGAGATCGTCTAGGATTCTAGGAACTCTTCCATGTCGAAGGTGACTGACCGTTGGCGTCGGCGCACTCGGCCGCGATGTCAAAGGCGGACTTGCCGGAGCCGACGACGGCGACGCGCTTGCCCTTGACCAGCGCGGCGGCGTCCGCGTCGTCCATGTCGGAGAAGTCCATGGAGTGGAGCACCCGGCCGCGGAACGCGTCGGGGCCGGCGCCGGGCGGGAACGCCGGGATGTTGGGCACGCCGCTGAACCTCCCGATGCACAGGATCAGGAAGTCGAACTCGTACGTCTGCGCGCGGCCGCGAACCCGAACATCAGGCAACCTTAGTCGAATAGTCGTCGATGCCAATCCTCTACCCTCTAGTGCTCCGACACATCCTTGGAGGCTTAGAATACGCACCTGCGTGGCGTCGGAGTCGCCGTGCCGCACGGTGAGGCGCCACCGGCCCGCGCCATCGCCGCCGAACGCCTCGCCGTTGCCCGCCCACAGCTCGGCGTGCGCCCCGTCGTCGTCGGCGCCGACGAACTCCGCGTCGACGACCTTGCTCCGGAACCTGACGCACGCGTCGACGCCGAAGCGGCGCGCGTAGGCGGCGAGGTACTCCACGACCTGGTCGTGGAGCGGGAACAGGTCGGCGTCCTCCGGCCACGGGAAGTCGGAGAAGCGGTAGCCCAGGTTGGGCGACTGCAGCCTGGTGGTGGCGAGCGTGCGCGTCCACAGGCCGCCGACGGCGGCGCCCGCCTCGAAGACCACCGGGCGGAATCCCCTGGCCAGGAGGTGCTTGCACGCGGCGAGGCCGCTGGTGCCGGCGCCGACGATGGCCACACGCCTCGCCGCCTTGTGATCCATTGACGCCTCGCCGCCGGCCGCCGCTGTGTCTGGTGGTCCTCGCTGGCAGCTTCGGTGTATGCGATCTCGGGGACGGGCATTTTCCGTATTTAAATATTGGCGCGAGAGGCATGTGCGGCGTTTTTCAATGCCGGGATTTGATATCTTGTGTTTGGTTTGATTCGGTATGTGCTGAGGTCAGGGTTCATAAAATCGTAAACCGGCCGGTTTTCGAAACCGAAGAAACCGGACTGGTATACCGGTCAAATCGGCCGGTTTAGCGAGCTGCGAAATCCGTAGGTTCGGTTGGGAGTGGCTTACCGACCAGTTTTAGGTACCGGGCCAGACCGGTAAAGGCCAAAACCGCGAAAAACCGCGGTATATCAGTCGGTTTTCGAAACCCTGGTTGAGGTATTTTGTTTCTGACTTCAAAACTCCAAACCGAACGTGGAACAAATGCCATGTAAAACATATCGGTCAATAATAGGCTTCGATAGTGTAGAACTCCAAACCTAGCTTGCCCACCACTTAATCTTAACTCTTAAGTATCCATATGTAGCACGAAAGTGTGTAATTTGATGGATAGGAAATCCTTGATGTAATTTGGATGTTGATCGGTAATGGTTATCACGCTTCCTTCATAATTCGACTCAGCTTTCAATTATTATTTATATAGTTTAACTCTCATATAATACCTTATTCTAGTCGTTTTCAATCCATCTGAAAAATTATACTAAATATTGTGAACATTTTACTACCCCTTATATCCAGCAATGGGATAGGAGGTTATTGTGTCATCGCGTACTAGGTGTCTTCGCTGAATAGTCGCAGCCTTGGGCCCTGAGAAACACCGAGAACAATTGAACAAAGGCAGTCGATCTGTAGACTAGAAACAGCTTGACTCCTCGACCATTCGAATATTTCGATCGACGCATATGTTCCTTCCTCGGACCGGCGTTGCATTTCGTGAATACTACCAAGAAGCACGGTGACTCCGACGTCAGGTCTGGCGGCGATGGTTCTGACCAACACCGTAGGTGCTATGGTTGGACTTGGACACGTCGATTCAGATGATCAGATCAGCCTGGTCCGCAGGTCAGGCACGAGCGACTGCGGGGTGCGGGGAAGGCCGGGAAGCCAGGGAAGGCATAGCACACGTGTCAAAGCTTAGCCACAGTCCTTTTCCAAAACTAACAAATCACCCGTTGCTTGCACGCGTGTTCTGCTTGTTGTTTCTTTTCCCTCCCCGTACTTTTTTTTAACAAAACGAAAGGCTAATATTTCAGAGTTTTTTAAATATATATATTTGGTGTAATTAACCTCCTTTTAAAAAAAACTTTCTATGAGACTAGGTGATGGAGAGCTCCCGAGAGCCCCCCTCCCCCACCCCGACCACCACCCCCAGCCCGCCGCCCGCCTCTCCGGCACCGGCGGCCACCCAGGCCAACAGCGACCACCACGGTAAGGCGCCCTCGACCCTCTCCCCCCTCGCCACACCCTTCCTCCCAAGCGGCGCCCCCTCCGGCCGCTCCAAGCTTCTGCGTTGGGCGGAGGTGTGCGACTCGGACTCCGACTCCGATGACCTCGACTGGCCCCGTCCGTCCTTCCGCGCCGTCCTCCTCTCCTCCGGCCCGGCCGACGCTTCGACCTCCAAGGCTGGCGCCACCGGTCTCCCATCCCCGGGGCCCTCCTCGCTGGCTGCCGGACGTCCGCGTGACGACCGCCGCCAGATCCGCTCCATCGTCGTGCCCAGCACCACCGCCGACCGGCTGGCGACGCGCGGCCCTGCTCCTGCTCATAGCCGTGGTGGCGCCGGACGTGGCGCGACTGGACACCGCCCCGAGCGACGCCGACGCGCTCGACCGGAGCTGGTCCACGGGCTCCCCCTCCGCGGCCGCGACGACCAGCCTCAACCCAAGTGGCGGCGCAGGGATGGAGGGTACCGCCGCCGTCCTTCTCCTTCACCATGCCGTGTCGCGCCTGAGGGAGCCGGCCGTCGCGTCCCCGTGCATCAACACCTCAGCCCGCGCCCTTCTGGGCGGAACCGCTTCTCCCCCCCGAACACGGACGGATGGCGGGAGGTGCTCGGGCGCCTGCCCACCGCAACGTCGGGACGCCGGTCGCCGGCGTCAAGGGAATCGCGGCCTCTCCCCCCGGAGCTCGCCGACAAGTGCCTCAACTGCTTGTCCACCACTCATCGCCGCGCCGACTGCACCCGCCCGACGCGTTGTCTGCGCTGCTATGGCTTCTACCATCTGGCTCGCCATTGCCAGCGCCCTCGGCACGTCGCTCGCGGCCACCACACCTCCGCCGCGGCCCCCCACCCAAACCGCTTCGTCCGCGCCAGGCATGGATCCGACACCTCCACGACGCCGTCTGCTTCCAGGGAATCCACCCTGCCACCCCCGCCGCGTCCTCGTCTGGCTGCGGAGCGCTGCGTCGTTCCTCATCGACCGGCTCGTGTCGAGCGCCGCAACTCGGCTCGCACACGTCGGGCGCCGGCGACCCCGCGTCGCTCCCCACCTCCGATGCACCGACAGTGCGCGCCGAACGACGACAACCCACACGGCAACCGCGACAACGACATCTGACGCTTCGTGCGGGTTGATCCCTGCCCCGGTCGTCCTGGCACACCGCGCGCGCAGTGGACGCCGTCCCCACCGCCCGCCGGCAATCGCGTTGGCATGGACATCGTCTACGATGCGGAGTTCCCGCCTGGGCATCCCAGTCGGCGCCGTCGGGGCGGCCCCTGCTTCCTCGACCGGGACGCGGACATCAACGCAGAGGAGGCGCGGCTGCGCCACGCCTTAGTGGCGCAGGTCGCGAATGCCACCGGCTTCACCGCCGCTGATGCTGCCGCTGCCATCTCCGCCGGCGCCGGCGTTGAGGCAGCCTCGTTCCGCGTTGTCCTCTTCTACCCCGAGGACTTCATCATCACCTGCACAAGTTCAGCTGTCCGGGACGCCATCCTCAACACCCACATCCCCATCGGGCTCACCGTCCTCGCCATCCGCCCATGGACGCGAGTCGCGCACGTCGATCTCATCACCCTGAAGTTCAAGGTGGTGCTCGAGCTCGAGAGTATTCCCCCACATGCCTGGAGCCTCAAGACCGTGCGCACCTTGCTCGCCCCATACTGCTGGGTGGAGGTCGCCGATGCAGCGGCGGTTGACAAGACGACGCTGGACAAGTTCCGCGTTACTGCCTGGACGGACGACCCCTGCCGCATCGCAACCGACGTGCCGTTGTTCATCACCGAAGATGAGATCCCGATCACCTATGATGATCCGGTCATGCAGGTGGTCTTCGGCAACCTCCCGCCGTACCTGAAGGAGAAGAAGGCATTCCGCCACCCGGTCATCATCCACCTCGGCGGACTTCTCGTCGCGGACGACGTCGCCGGCAACCACGCCGCCGTCCTCCGATGGAGAGAGCGGTCACGACGGCCACCCTGATCGTGGCTACGGAGAATCTCGCGGCGTCGAACCGCGCCTCGCGGGATTCACCTGCCGTCGCGGAATCATCGACGGCGGGGTTGCGCCGGCGGACGCGCCGGGCGGTCAAGGGGAGTACAACCAGCACGCAAGCAACACTCATCAGCAAAAGCGGAAGGAAAAAGGAAAAGCCAAAGATGCTGGCACGGCTGCTTCAAAGCCGACACGTGCTGCAACTTTGGCGCCGGATCAGGCAGCTCTCTGCTGCCCGTTGCGCCGCGTGGCGCGGGACCAGGACCCAGCGCGGGATCCCATGTTGATAGAGTTCGAATCATTTTCGAATTCCAGGCAGCTGCACCCGTCCGCCGCGCCATCTCCACAAGCTGGTGCATCGCAGGCCCCCAGCGTGGCTGCTGCTTCGTTGTCTTCTACCGGCGTGGGGGAGCCATCGACCGCTCCCTTGGCTGCTTCCACAGCCGCAAGCGAGGAAGAGCTGATCACCTCAGAAGGGACCATCGCGCCCTTGGAGGTTCCAGCGGTCGTGACGGACGGGACCAGCCAAGACGTCGTGTACACTCCTTTGGCCGCTACTGTGCCAGACCGGGCACCGGTGGCCACAACGGGCTTCGCAGTGCAGCTATGCCAGGCGGGAGACGAGCACACCTGTGCCGTCCACGAGGGGGATGAAGCAGCAGGGAGGGGGGAGACCTTCTTGTTAGACTTAATTAATAACCACATGCACAAGAACTAGCAGTAGATCTAGTCGGGTAGAGGCTTAACATAAACATATACAAGAGACACACTTAGATCTAAACCTTAGAACAATTACTCTAGCACATCTACACTACCGCATTAAGGAGACAGAGGAGGGTAGGGTCACAGATCATCCATGGAAGCCTGAGGAGCGCCTTTAGAGGCCATGGAGTCGTTGGCGGTCGCTGGGGCGGCCGCTGGTTGATGCAGGTGAGGGAGTGTCGTCGCCGGCTCGGTGACGACGGCGGCAGAGTTCGCGTGACGGAGATGAGGGCGGTGGCACCGTGTACGCCGGATCCAGCCGGAGGTGGGCGGAGTCGATGAGCAGTCCCGCCGCTCCAGCACTCCCTCAGTCGGTAGGGTTTAGGGGTGGGTGGCGGCGGCGCAGTCGAACCTCATGTCAAGCACCCGTGGCCCCCACTCCCCTTAATATAGCGCTGTGCGTGCAGGGGCCCACCAACCATCGATTGGTTGGGCGCCCCCGACTAGGGCGCGAGACCGAGTCCGCAGCGGCCTTTGGGCCGTTGCGGGATGAGATCGAACTAACATTCTCCCTCTCGATCTCACTTAACACTTTCACTTAATCTCGAGTTCCTTAATTGACTTCCTCTCCATCATGAATAGAACATATCGAGCATGGGTTATCTTGATTGTAATCACAACCAGATTAACGAACCACAATACACTCATCCATTCTGATAGGATCTTAACTTGGGCCCAGTCCAGGAATCATAGGCTTTCCCTTAAACCCATACCGGTAACGTGTTCCTTAAACACATTGGGTGGTAAGCCTTTTGTAAGCGGATCCGCGATCATCTCTTTAGTACTTAAATGCTTCAGACTTATAGTTTCATCCCAGACTCTATCTTTCACCGCATAGAACTTTATTTCTATCGGTTTGGTAGCATTTGTCGACTTGTTGTTGTGAGTGTAAAATACTGCTGGAGCATTATCGCAGTACAACTTTAGTGGTCTATGAATGCAATCCACCACTCTCAAGTCAGGTATAAACTTCTTTAGTCACATCACCTGTCTCGTTGCCTCATAACTGGCTATAAACTCTGCATACATCGTAGATGTTGCAACCAGTTCTTGCTTAGAGCTTCTCCATGAGATAGCTCCTCCTGCTAGAGTGAAGACATATCCAGACGTGGATTTTCTATCATCTCTATCTCCGGCATAATCAGCGTCTGAATACCCTACTATCTCTAGGGAATCAGACCTTCTATATGTAAGCATCATTTCTTTCGTACCTTGGAGATATCGAAAAGCTTTCTTTACCATCATCCAATGCTCTTTGCCTGGATTAGACTGATATCTTCCAAGTACTCCCGTAACAAATGCCAAATCAGGGCGAGTGCACACTTGTGCATACTGTAGGCTACCAACTGCTGAAGCATATGGAATCATCTTCATTTGATCGATCTCATATTGGTTCCTTGGACATTGATAAAGTCCAAACTTATCGCCCTTTATTATGGGAGCAGGTGTGGCTTTACTCACATGCATATTATATTTCTTAAGTATCTTTTCCAAATATGCCTTTTGTGATAAACCTAAGACCCCATTCTTTCGGTCTCGATGAATCTTAATGCCTAAAACATATGAGGCTTCACCAAGATCTTTCATGTCAAATTTTGAGGACAAAAACTTTTTCGTTTCCTGCAGCAGTCTGACATCACTACTAGCAAGTAGAATATCATCCACATACAGTATTAGGAAAATAAATTTCCCATCCTTAAACTTTGCGTAAACGCAGTTGTCCTCAACATTTGCTTTAAAACCAAACTTCGTAATGGTTTCATCAAACTTTAAGTTCCATTGTCTAGAGGTTTGCTTTAATCCATAAATGAACTTTCTTAAACGACATCCCAAATGTTCCTTTCCTTTCACAACAAAACCTTTGGGTTGAGTCATGTATACATCTTCATATAAATCTCCATTCAGGAATGTCGTCTTTACATCCATCTGATGTAATTCTAAATCAAAATGAGCCACTAAAGCCATTATGATCCTAAAAGAATCCTTGCATGAGACTGGAGAAAATGTCTCATTATAATCTATCCCTTCTCTTTGTGTGTAACCCTTAGCCACAAGTCGTCCCTTATACTTTTCAATATTCCCTTTGGAGTCATACTTAATTTTGTAGACCTATTTACAGCCTACTGTCTTAGCTCCTTTAGGAATTTCTTCTAAGTCCCAAACTCTGTTGGTACTCATTGACTTCATTTCATCTTCCATGGATTCCAACCACTTGGATGCATCAGGACGACTCATAGCTTCTTCTAGACCTGAGCATTCCACGGGTCGGGCCGAAAAAAAACCCAGGTTTTTCTGGCCGAGAAAATCCTGCCCATGACCATCCCATGGGACGTGTCGGGTCGGGCTCGGGCCGGGCCCGGGCTTGGGCGGGCCGCCCGCGCATTTTATAGTGTAAAGTAACTAAAAATAGCATTTCGGGCCGGGCCCGGGCCAAAAAATTTTTTCGCGGACTTCAAGATCTCTGCCCACACCCGTCCAGTAAGGTCCGTGGGCAGACCTGGCGCGGGCCGAGCCAAAAATGCTCAGGTATAGCTTCTTCGAAAGAAGTAGGATCACCTTCTATGTGATTTTCTTCACATTCATAAACTTCATAGTCATCAGGGATAGCTGACTTTCTGACTCTTATAGACCTCCTCGGGGCCTCTATAGCTGGCTCCTCCTGTACTTGGGGCTGTTGTGATTCTTCCTGTGCATCAGTTGTTCCTGTAGGATCCTGATGAACAGTTTCCTCATTTTCTTCCACTGATGGCACAGGAGTACTAACAACAGGTTCCGGCACCACAGTGGGTTGTACTGTAGCTGTCGGAACAGTAGGCAGCTCAAAATACGGTTCTTCAACCATATGAGTGGGTGCACACACCCGCTTTTCTTCAAGATCAATCTTTCGAACTGTCTTGCTCCCTCTGATCATTTCATTCTCTAGAAAGATAGCATGTCTCGTTTCCACAAACTTAGTATGTCTGTTAGGACAGTAGAAACAATAATCTTTAGACTTTTCTGTATAGCCAATGAAATGGCAACTTACTGTTTTGGGGTCTAACTTTCTAATATTTGGGTTGAATACTTTAGCCTCTGCTGGACAACCCCACACACGCATATATCTCATGGAGGGTTCCCTACCCGTCCACAACTCATACGGCGTTGTAGGTACTGACTTACTAGGTACTTTATTTAGAATGTGAGTGGTGGTTTTTAGCGCCTCCATCCACAGACTAACTGGTAAAGTTGAGTATCTTAACATGCTCCTAACCATATCCATCAAGGTACGATTCCTTCTTTCAGCTACTCCATTCTGCTGAGGTTCACCCGGTGTACTATACTGGGCAATTATGCTATTTTCCTGTAAGAACCTTGCAAAAGGTCCAGGAACTTGGCCATACGGGGTGTGTCGACCATAGTACTCCCCACCTCGGTCCGACCTCACCACCTTAATCTTTAAGTTGTGCTGATTTTCAACTTCAACCTTAAAAATCTTAAACTTATCTAGCGCTTCTGACTTCTCTTTGATTGGATAAATATACCCATATCGAGAATAATCATCTGTGAATGTAATGAACGAATCAAAACCATCCACAGATACCACAGGAAAAGGACCACAAATGTCCGTGTGGATTATCTCCAACACTCCTGTACTTCGCTTTGCGCCTTTCTTTATTTGCTTAACAAACTTGCCTTTAATGCAATCGATACATTATTCTAAGTCATTAAACTCTAAAGGCGGAAGAATTGATTCCTTAACTAAGCGTTCCATCATTCCCCTCGAAATATAGCCTAAACGACAGTGCCATAATTTCGAAGATACGCTATCAATTCGCTTCCGCTTCTTACTTACATCTGTAGATGATGAAACATTCTCAATATCGCATACATTCTCAACACATTCAGTGGAATCATCATGAATAGCCAACATGTAAAGTTTGTCTTGTCGGATGGCAAGACCCACAGAAATATTATTTAACTTAATCAAACATTGTTGTGCACTGAACTGGCACTCAAATCCATAGTCTGCTAAACATGACACTGAAATTAAATTTCGACTTAAAGAAGGAACGTAAAGAACATCATGTAGGCGAAGTGTGAAGCCGTCCTTCAACTTAATGGGGAGATCACCAACCGCCTCCACTTCTGCCTCGACGCCGTTCGCAACTTTAATTCTTCTTTCTCCTCTTACTAGGATCCTCCTTGTACTCATACCCTGCATAGAATTAGCAACATGAGTAGTTGCTCCTGAATCAATCCACCAAGTAGATTTATCATAACTTAAGTACATAGATTCATCTACAAACGTAATAATGTCCCCACCTTTAGACCACATGTGCTTTAGCCATTGAGGGCATTGCCTCCTGCAGTGCCCTGTCTGCTTGCACCAGTGACACTGGTTTGGAGCAAACTCTGTCTGGGGGTGGAGCTTTCTGAGTTTTCTGAGACTGATCATTCTGTACTGGGGCTTTACCATGAGGCTTACTTGGTGCATTGGAAGGTCCACTCTCCGCTTGATTCTTAGGTTGGAAATTCTTATGTACAAGAACTAGCAGTAGATCTAGTCGGGTAGAGGCTTAACATAAACATATACAAGAGACACACTTAGATCTAAACCTTAGAACAATTACTCTAGCACATCTACACTACTGCATTAAGGAGACAGAGGAGGGTAGGGTCACAGACCATCCATGGAAGCCTGAGGAGCGCCTTCAGAGGCCATGGAGTCGGCGGCGGTCGCTGGGGCGGCCGCTGGTTGATGCAGGTGAGGGAGTGTTGTCGCCGGTTCGGTGACGACGGCGGCGGAGTTCGCGTGACGGAGATGAGGGCGGTGGCACCGTGTACGCCGGATCCAGCCGGAGGTGGGCGGAGTCGATGAGCAGTCTCGCCGCTCCAGCGCTCCCTCAGTCGGTAGGGTTTAGGGGTGGGTGGCGGCGGCGCAGTCGAACCTCGTGTCAAGCACTCGTGGCCCCCACTCCCCTTAATATAGCACTGTGCGTGCAGGGGCCCACCAACCATCGATTGGTTGGGCGCCCCCGACTAGGACGCGAGACCGAGTCCGCAGCGGCCTTTGGGCCGTTGCGGGATGAGATCGAACTAACACTTCTCTCTCATTTTCCCTTGGCTGAGCCCGCCAGCATCACATACGGACGGCCCACAAGCGGCACAACATCAGCAGGGGCTGTCGCTGCCGCCAAACTACTCCCCTCCGGCTGGACAGAGCCGGCCACCGGTGGCGCTCGACGAGGATGCCGCACGGAAGCTCGAATCGTTTGTGGCGGCCGTCCAAACTGTTCTCCCATCTCCACTGGCACCCCTTGCGCCCAAGCGTACAGCCAGAGCGGCAGCGCAAACGGCCAACGTCCTCCCCCAGCGCAGCCGACGCCTGGCGACTCAAGCACTGGCAAACGTGCCGGCGTCCAGGAGAGGCGAGGAACTCATGATGAAGCGATTCGGGGTGATCAAGGACGGCGAACCTGTAACCAAGGAAGCCAGGGAAGCCTACGACAGGCTCTACAAGAACAAGCTGCCATCGAGAGAACTCGCCGCAGCCCGTGCATTGTTTCCGGACTCACGGAACATGGTCGGAGCGCGCAGCCGTCGCGCTGTCTCGGCTGCCACCGGAGCTCCTCACGCTCGGCGCACCGTCAACAGTTGCATCTTCCACATGGATACACTCTCCATTCTATCCTGGAATGTGCGCGGCCTCAACTCGAAGGCTCGTCGCGACGCAGTGCGTACTTTGGTAGATGACCTGCATTACTGTGCTTGCAGGAAACTATATATGCATCAGGAGAACTGTAGATCCAAGGAGGAGCGACGCATCTGGGTAGTTTAGTTCGCGAGTAGTTGCTTAGGCGCTGGGGTACAGCCCCCACTTTTACAGATTGCTCTGCACTCTGGTTGGTGCCCGTTGTACTCAACTCTCTATTCCTATCTTAATACAAAGATGCGCAATCCTCTTGCGTATTCGATAAAAAAAAACTTTCTAAAAAACACGCTTCAAACTTTCTAAGTAACACGAAACGATGCACGTAAATAGTGCATCCATAGTAGAAGACATAAATCCTTCTAAAAACCATGCTTCGAACTTGCTTGATTATTTTTACAAGAATCGGCTGGAGAATCAGTCCAAAACACCCCCCTATGAACATTGTATGAAAATAAAATTTCAAAGTGCATGCGCACTAGAAGATAAAATTTATCTTTCAGTACACACATGCACTTCAAATTTGTTTCTTATAAGATTTTTTCTAGATTGAGTTTGCATCTCAACTTTTGTAACAAAGTAGATCTATAGGTATAGTAAGGATGTGCTTCATTTCATATATTTTAAAAACTTACTCCCTCCGTCATTAAATATATGACGTTTAAGGCAAAGAAATTAGTCCATTTTGAACTAATTTTTTCCTAAATATCATATATTTAAGATCGAAGGGAGTAAATTATATTATTTTAGAAAAGTTTTCACGTTTCCAACAACAAAAAAGGATTTGCAAAGAATATTTTTCCGTTCAGACATGTTCTGGGCTGGATGGACTTCTTCTGGACGAACCACAAAAAGGTCCAAACCCAACCTCAGCGTATAATGGGCCGACAAATTGATAAGTCCACGGAGGCCCCCAGTTACCTCCGATCCCAGCCCAACCAATTGGCGGCCTCTTCTTCCTCTTCTGTCCCGACCTGTGCGCAAAATTCACACTCGACGCTCCGTCTCTCTCCCCACTTCGGCACTTCTCCAGCTCGAAACGCCGTTGCGAATTTGCGATGGGTCTGCACCCCATCGATAAACCCTAGCTCATCCTCCTCCCATCCCAGCTCGTCTCTCCCATCGGGCTACCACTCCCAGGTGAGAAGCTACCCCGAACCTTACTTCCCTTACCTTGGCGCTGGCCCGATTGGCAATGCCCTTTCGTCTTGTTCTTGAATGTCATTCGTGGGATTGCTTTAGGGTTCTTGATATTCGATTGAATTTAGCGGGGTTGTGTGTAGTCGTGGGTGTTTCTTGTTCCAAAACCAGCTGTACCAACCCTCAATTTCTAGGCTCGCAGCTCCATGGGTTTAAACTTTAGTCTGACCTTATCTCAATGTCATTTTGATATCATTTTTTGATTCTTGGAATAAATTGTTTTTTTACCCCGAATGAACTGGAAATTTATTGAGGGATTGTACACTTAGATGCGTTGGTCTTCGAGGATTACACCTTTTTTTGTCATTGCTTGACTCTCTCAGCGATGTGAATTGTGCTTGTCAGCCATTTAGGGAAGTAGTTCCTTTGGTGCTGCAGAAATTATTTTTTCTGTAGAAAAGAATAGAATGCAGGGTGCATACCTTTACTGTTAAGGCATCCTGTTCACTGTGGTTTCAAGATGAAATCAAAATCATGCTTTTCCTTTTTGTATAAAAAGAATAGTAGAACCTACTGAAGTTGTGTGGCAGTTTGTAATGAATTTCTTTGTCATATATGGCTCCATCGTTTATCATAGATGAAGATTGAATACACAGTAAACTTTGAGAGGTATCTGACTTACCTTGCTGCCATATGTTATAAATGTTATATTCTAACAGTGTCTTTTACTGTTTTGCTACTACATCATTATTATTTTTTGCTACTTGCATGACTGCTTGCAGTATTGTTATATTCCAGTCCAGCAGCTAGATAGTTCTGCTGCTCTGCATGGTTTATTTGCTTGGTTGATAGATGTGAAAGTCCTGCTCTGCAAGTCATAGCGCTGCGTTGTATTCTTGTTTCTTAATATCTTACCGCATCTTCTTGGAGACTCTTTTCTATCTGCTCTGCAGTAGAATTATCAATGATATTTTCTAGAGAACAAAGTACACCTAGCTACCCAGCTACATTATGCAACTATGTAATACTGCATCAGATTGTAGAAATGGCACAACAAACTTAACCAGAAATACAGAACTTAATGGTAGAAATGGCTTGATGTGCCATAAACTCTCCATACTTGTTGGTTAATATTTACTACTATCCTTAGCCAGCAGAACCTACCTAGTGCTGGTGTCTGATGAGTATATAATTCATCCATCCTGTTTATCTGCAGGACCACCATGCCTGCTGGTGACAACCCACACTCAATTTCAGAGAAAAAGGCAGCATTGCGGGAGTCTCCAAAACAGACTAAGACTGTTGTTAATGAGCAACCCGGGACCTCCTTCTCTAAAGACAAAGTTGCTACTACAGTTGGCCTCAAGCGACCACAACCTTATGGCCCCCTGAGTCCAACAAACCATCACACCCTGGGCAATCCAGGGGCAAATGGCCATCTTGTGTATGTGCGCAGGAGGCCTGACACTGATCAAAGCAAAGGAGGCACTTCTGCTCGTTCTGAAAGTTTCAGTTCTATAAGCACAAAGAAGCCTGTTGCAGGTGGATCACAGCCACAGGAATCAAGTCTGAAGCATCAGAACAATGTACCTCACACCCAGTCCTCACCTAAATTCGCACCTCCTGCTGCAGTTACTGCCTCCCCTGCTTTGCAATCCACAGTTTTGCCAGATCAGCATTCCTTTGGGAAGCAATCTCCTGAAAAGATTACTGTTCGACCAACTAATGATGTGATTGCTAGTTTGCCACCAAGCAATATGGTGTCCTCTACTCCAACGCTTAAAAGTTCTGCAGCTGCTGATTTGGTGACTAGCAGTGTTTTGACTACTAGCGCAGCATCTACCCTGGCACCTGATCAAGCTGATCCACCAAGATCGAGCAATCAAGATTGGAATGATAGATTTATTCAGCTGCAGGCATTCTTGAGAAATAATGAGCAATCAGGCAAGGAAGCTTATATCCGCAGCAAGCAATCTCCAGGAAAGGTTGCTGTTCGGCCAACTAATGGTGCAACTATTAGTCTGTCACCTCACAATGTGATGTCCTCCACTCCAGTGCCTCAAAGCTCTGTAGCTGCTAATTTAGCACATAGTGGTGTTTCAGCTACTAATGCAGCATCTCGTGGTGCTATATCTGCTGCTAATTTAGTATCTAGCAGTGTTTCGGCTACAACCACAGCATCTAATAATGTTATATCTGCTACTAATCTAGCACCTAATCGAGCTCATCCACCAAAATCAAGCAATCAAGATCGGACTGATCGATTTCTTCGTCTGCAAACATTCTTGAGAAATAATGAGCAATCAGGCCAAGAAGAATATATCCGCAGTAAGCAACTCATTTATCTTAGTTCAATACAACTTACTGCAATCAGGTCACGCAAATCTTGTGTTCTCTTACATGAAATGTAGTTTACTACAACTGTTACATGAATCTTACATGCTGTATCCTTTGGCTGATCTGTAGTGCTTCGGTCTTTGTCATCTGTTGGACTAAGTAAGCATGCCATTGAGCTGGAGAAACGAGCAGCCAATCTTTTGGTTGAGGAAGGTGATACCTGCAATCTGTTTTTTTTTTTCGTTTTCAGCTCTGAAATTATATATCGGTGTTACCAGTTCTGCTACTCAAGTGACTGAATCTCTTTATGGAAGCATGAGCTCTTGGCTTGACAGTTACTTTGTTACACCCATCAGGGAAGGAGCTGCATAAGGCGAAAGTTCTGAATGTACTGGGCAAGCTTTCGCCCACTGATGCTCCACGGTTCCCAGCTCAGCCCGCTACTGTCAAGCAACTGCCATTCCCAGCTCGCCGATGAAAGGAGTGGGTCATTTGGTTATGTTGCTGCATACAAGGCATTCAACCAAGTTTCTTCTGAACTCTTGCCACCTGAATTGCCGTGTCATGGTCATAATTGTTGTGTTGTCTGTAAGAACAGGCCTTGTATATCCATCCGGATTGATTAGAGTAGATTGACTGACATGCTCTCATGGTGTAGGCATTATCGTGGTGGTATCTTACAATCTGTTGTGCCATTGTGGGAAATCTGATGCAACCATTAACTCTAAGATGGCTGCTTCATGGAGTTTCTTTTCTGGCCAACTCAGCACCCTTCTGTGCAAGTTTTTCACCGACTGATACTCCATGATTTCCATCTCAGCACCCTTCTGTTGTGCATCTGCCTTTTAAAGCCCATTGTTGAGAAAAGGTGGAAGAATGGGTGTGTTCATTGAACTTTCTTCTGAACTCTTGCCACCCGAAATGTTGTGACATTGTGATGATTGGTGTGTTGTCTGAGAAAACAAACCTTGCTATATATATGAATCTATCCTGTTGACTTGCACTAAATCGATAATCTGATGTGACAATGCACTCTAAGATGGCTGCTTAGGGCGGGTCCTTCTCTGGCCATCATTTTATTTATAATCCTTGCAACATCGAACTCAAAAAGTCTAACCAAAGCAGAAAAGAAAGTTGTGTTGGACCAAGAAAAATTTGGGAAAAGTTTATGCAACTGCTTCAAGTTGAGAAATGTTGTTCAGCAAGTTGACGTGTTGCATTGATACAGACAGTACCTGTATATTTTTGTGGATACTGCATCTTGTTTAATTGCACGGGGACATCAGGTATCAAATAAGAATGAGATCGCTGGCAAGTTGACCATTTGAGCCGAGATGCTTCATTATTGATGCTTACGACTAACCATGTCGACATAATTTACGAAGGATATCACCAAAATAAATTCGGGCTCCCTGCTAAGCAGCAGATTATGTATACTTGTTCTAATTGAGAGTTAAATAGCAAAACAGAAAGACAAAAAAAAGAGGCACCAACATGGTGTAGATGTGTGAAAAAGAGGCACCAGTTTGTTTCTATCTTCCACAACTACCCCTTGATGCAGATGAACAACTTGACTAGTAAAATTGATGCCATTTAGGGCAAAAATTATGCAACTGAGCACACAAGTCAGAACCATTCTTCTCATCTCCTGCGCCAAAGCAGCTAGTCACAAAGAACACAAGACTAACTGAATCATGCCTGAATTTCTGTGTGAACTGTCTACAGACATTCATGTAAAACCAAGAAGATTAGGACTGCGATTACACAATAGTCAGAAAACACAACAGGTTAACCATGGGATATTATACACTATAGTTTGCATGCCCTATGTTGACAAATACAATTTTGTTTGTTGAAGAAAAATAGTTCACATGACGTGCTCCAAGGAAAGATCAGTAGACATCCGGGCAACAATTCTGACCTTATTCTCCTTGCCACTTACTGAAACTTGCACAAGCACCACCTCGGTGAGTTCAGCACTATGCAAGCTGAGAGCTGTAGCAAGTTCTTTGACATATATTTTGGCCAGATACTTCAATTATATATACAGGTTCCTTAGACTTCACGACATCAGTAATCGACACACGATCAAGGAGACCAGACCGAGCATCCAAGCACACCATTCGCTCGGCAAACGTCAGGGATGCAGTAACTTTCAGCGGCTGTTGTTTTCAGAGTTCCATCAGGCATCGGTGCCTGATTAGGTCTACCCTCCCGTGGATGCTGTTCCTGGTGCACATAGCAAATCCGAAATTATACTCCTCTATGAATCCATCTTCCTTGACTTGGAATATTCAAAAACCCATGGTCCGATGCAGTTCAGTTCAGTACAGCCTCGAGATTTCGATTTCAGATTAGTTGTCAGATTCCGAGTATCCCATGATTGCGTGCCACACTGTTGCATGACTCAATTATCAATGTGAGCCCCTCATCAGATCCACCAGTCCTCTACAAAGTTACCTGTGAAAAATGATCACTCCTGCAACTGGAGAGCTTGCTGTGTATTGGTGGAGGGCCCTGGCGGCCTGGCCTGCCAAGGCTATAACATGGGTGCTCACCCTCCTTGAATCAGTGCTAGAGCTCCTGGTAAGTTAAAGAAAGAAAAGCTCACTGTTGTACAAGGTTATCAGACTAGTTGAGGAGATACTACTAAATGTCTCATTTAGTGATGTTGCTCTCTTGGCAAATCATACATATGAACATGCAGAAAGATGCACACAGAGAGCAAACGATTCACGTAAGCTTGTGTTTATTTAATTGCTAGAAAACAACACCCCTGATATATATATCTATAGTTTTACATGTTCCCAGACCGAACTGGATCCACGGTGGTGATGACTCCTCGTGGGCCCCAAAAATTAGGTGGCCTTGGGCTGGGACCCACTGAAAAGAGAATTTTAACCACCAAAACGGTATCTGATTGGCGGGAATTAACAAGGTCTCCACAGCTGGTGGAGGGGTGCTGATGGTATATTGGCATGCCACTAAAGAACATAATAGCTTTTGGTCAAACAATGAGCAAGTAGCAAATATATGTATTTCAATGAGCTCTATGGCAGTGACTCAACCAATATAGAAACAGGGAAAGCAAGCAGAGAAAAGTGGGCACTCCATTTGTTTATTTTTGGGTGATGTCAAGGTACCTCACAGTGGAGCATTCTTGTGCCTTCACTTTATCATTGATGTCACTCTCCAACTAGTGTCTTCTACTCTTCATCCAATTGAGCCAAGCGATCTGCATGGATTAGCAATAAACAACCACATGATGGCCTATCACTACAAAACAGATTAGCTCAGAAGGAATAACAAAAGGTAAAGCTGTTTTTCCATGCTAGATTAAATCAGAACGACAAGTTAAAACCAAATTGCAGGCTGCAATCTTGATGTGTGATTTAACCATACCATTTTCTTAAAAACAAAGTTATAATACTAGAAGCGCGTTGCAAAATAAAAATGTTCAAAATTTATACAGAAAAGCAGGTCTATATTACAATATTATTACACCTGTACTGTGCTGGCTTGTTGCATCGCCAAGAGGCACCAAGATTCCTGTACATGTCATGGAATAATGAATCAAAGCCTATTTTAACGCATTCCTCCCTCATCAGGGTGCAGAAACACGTTCACATGGGAGGAATCAAGCAAAATGCAGTTAGTACAAATAGTAAGTTACATCTTGAAAATATTTAAAGCACTTCCAAAACAGGAACAGCCTTGGGAATAAAAATCTATTACTCCATATGATTAACCTTTCAAATTGGACTTTGGTATCCGGATCACATGTATCTCCACCCAAACCACAATTATGTAGTTAGTTTATTGATCTCTGCTCACTAGAGCGTTCGAATAACTTGTACTTTTTAACCTCCCAGAGTAAAAAACTGCAGAAAAAAATAAAAGTAAAGATAAAATATGTATAATTTAAAAGACCAACCAATCCCAAATAGACAAGTACATATCTGGCCGTACATATGTAGCTTTACGAGATGCAATCCTAGGAGCATGCACAAATCATATTTAAATAAGCAAGTGCTTGTATGATCTCTAGGAATATTGTTGAGCTCATAAAGCGTGTACAGTAAAAACAAATATGGTGCAAGGTAGCCCCACAACTCATAATTGTATCATGATTTAGCAAGAACTTTTATCATTTTTCCTCTCCTTTTACCTGAAGTGTCGAAGCATTTTTTACATTAACATTTGGAAACAGACTACAGTTGGTCCTTTTAGCTTGGAGATTTTTAGAAGCAAACGAGATGACTGATGGGAATGCAACTTAATCATTCTTTTTTTTTGTATCGATTCTGCTGTTAGAAAGAGTAGTGGGAACATTACATGCTAAAACTCCTACCTGTTTTGAAGTAGTTGTCCCTGAATCTGTGGTTTGCCGTTCCTTGCGTAGAGAGAACAAATTTTGGTTGGCCCTACACCAATATATGCGAGAATCTTCAATCAGTACGCCACCCCTGATCCCGCTCTATATGTTGTCACCATTGAGGTGAGGCCTGTTGCTTGAATTTCAGCGGTCTTTCTTGTGGTCCACCAGAACCAGAATTGACAAATGAATGTGTTAGCTATCAGCAATAGTTGCAACAAGTTGTCTTAAAAAAAATAGTTGCAACAGGTACAGGTAACTTTTTTCTACACATCCCTAAACATGAATAGACAGTTTGGGAATCCTAGAGCAACCGGTAAATGTTTTGCCTGAAAATTAGCCTTCCCCAGTTCCTCCCCACCTTGCAAACCACTCATGTTTCTTAAAAAAAAAAATCTGAACCACTCATGGTACTGTGAAAGTGAGGATTCCTACCAAGGAATCCTTCTCAACAAGCTGAATAATTACCCCTGCAAGTTGACTCTGTTTAGTTCCAAAAAATTTTCCCAACTACCCGTCACATCAATCTTCCGACACTGATTAGGAGTATTAAATGTGGATTAATGACAAAACCCATTCCATAACCCTTACCTAATTTTTCGATACGAATCTAATGAGCCTAATTATGCCATGATTAGACAACGGCATGCTACAGTAAACAATCTCTAATGATGGATTAATTAGGCTTAATGGATTCGTCTCGCGATTTCCCTTCCATTCGTGTAATTAGTTTTATAATTAGTTTACATTTTTTTACCTCTAATAGACCTTCGAAGGGGCTGCCAAAATTTTTTTGCCCAAAAATTTTGGCAACTAAACAACACAAAATTCCTGCGTGGTCGGATTCCTGCGTGGTGCAGCTGGGCCCGCCATGAGAGGGAAAGATTCTAACAAGTAAACAACACAAAATTGCAGCGGTGGCCCCACAAGCTTTGTTGCTACGACTGTACGACACATCCAGAGAAAGGAGGGCAAAACCAAAAACAGGCCAGGACAAGCAAATTTCTTGTTTCTCCTTTCGTCTCACGGGCGCAGCAGCAGCAGGATCCACTGGAGCCTTTTTTCCGGCGGTGAGCTGAGCAGCGCGGAGCTACTTGGTGGGGGTGGAGGCTAGCCAGGAGGAAGAGAGGAGAGACAGTGCCCCTTTTGATGACAAGAAGGGAGGCGTCAGGCGTGTGATTTCCCAGTGAGCTGTTTGCTACCTCTCAATCAATCTCTTTCGTGCTTGCTTTCCGCTGAAAAAGATGTGTTCTTGCCTACCACCCACACTCTGCAATCTATGGAGATGCATGTCTAACACACACACAAAAAAATCTGCTCAAGATTCTCATGCCCCCCCATGGTTTTCCTAGCCAGAGATGTGCATGGAGGCATGGAGCCTTGCCTCTCGATCTCCAGCAGTGGAGAAGTGAAGTGCTGTGTGTCTTGCATGCTCAAGCCTTCTTGTTGTCTATTGTTGTTACCAAAGTTTATAGCTTCATAAAAGGTCCTAGCTGTGATTGTCACTGATTAGATGCAGTGTGGTGGTGTTGAACTGTGTGTGATCAGATCCTGAACGGGGTTACCTGCATGGAAGAGGGAGGAGGAGACCCCCAGCCGAGCTTCTCCCTGCAGGCACGCACCCCATCCGAAGGCAGGGCGGCCGTGGACCTGGACCTTCTCGAGCAGCTCCTGTCCGGCGACAACGGCTGGTTCGAGGTGGTGTCGCGCTCGCCCAACTCGCTGGCGTCTCCCCCACCCGCGGCCTTCTTCTCATCAGCCGACGTGGCGGCGACCTCGTCGTCGGCGCAGGCCGCCTCGAGCTGGTGGATTCCGACGGGCGGCGCGAGCCCCTCCTCCGTCCGGGAGCGGTTCAACCAGGCGCTGTCCTACATCAAGCAGACGCAGAGCGACGGCGACGTGCTCGTGCAGCTCTGGGCGCCCGTCAGCCGTGGCGACGGGCGGCTCGTGCTGACCACGAGCGGCCAGCCGTTCACGCTCGACCAGCGCTCCGACAGCCTCATCCGGTTCAGGGAGGTGTCCACCAAGTACCAGTTCTCGGCCGACGTCCAGTCGGGGGACTCGCCGGGGCTGCCGGGGAGGGTCTTCATTGGCAGGCTCCCCGAGTGGTCGCCGGACGTCAGGTACTTCACCAGCTACGAGTACCCCAGGTTAAGGGATGCACAGTACCTCGATGTCCACGGCACCATAGGGCTGCCTGTGTTCGAGAAGGGGAGCTACAACTGTCTGGGAGTCATCGAGCTGATCATGACAAGGCAGAAGCTCAACTTCACCTCTGAGCTCAACACCATCTGCAGTGCTCTCCAGGTATCAATCTCACTGCCCCTGAAAGTTCAGAGTAGCGCATCGCAAGTGTGTTAGGTTAGGAGATCAAATCGCCAGCTTAGTGCAGGGAAAAAAAAGCAGCAGTATGGTCACTGATGTCACCTTGAAGTACCTGAATGACACATGACAGTGATTACTGTAGAAAATGGTTTTGAGTGTTTCCAGGTCTGGGCATTCCTAATGACAATGGTCTTTGCAGGCAGTTGATCTCACAAGCACAGAAGTCTCAAGCGTTCCACGCATACAGGTGAGCAGCAAATTAAGAAATTATGTATACATTGTATCCCAGCTTCGTTCATTGTTTCACAGCTGAATATTTGGAAATATTGCATTTTTTTTAAAAAAATGAAGAATATCAGGACCACATGTATATCCCAAATTATATGATATATAGCAATTCAACACTTACTGTTTGCATGATGTGGAAAGCTACTTCAAATTGCTTTTACGGAAAAAAAAAGCTTTGTGCCTATCTAAAATATAAAATAAGTGTAGATAAAGATATTTGAGACATAAAACAAGGATACTTATATCTTCTAATGACTGCATGGCCACTCTTGTTGATTATCCACCAGTTCAGCACTGCTTCCTACAAAGATGCTTTACCAGAGATACTGGAAGTCCTGAGAGCAGCTTGCCTCACCCACAATCTGCCATTAGCTCAGACCTGGGTCACATGTGCTCAGCAAGGAAAACGGGGCAGCCGGCATTCAGATGAGAACTACCCATACTGCATCTCCACCATCGACGAAGCATGTTTTGTGAATGAACCAAAGATGCAAGACTTCCATGATGCCTGCTCTGAGCACCACCTACTGCGGGAGCAGGGCGTTGCAGGGAAAGCCTTCACCACAAACCAGCCATGCTTCCTGCCAGATATTGGATCCTCAACTAAACTAGACTATCCATTGTCTCACCATGCCAAGATCTTTGACTTGAGAGGTGCGGTTGCAATCCGATTGCGGTGCACACGCACTGGGACGGCCGACTTCGTTCTGGAATTCTTTCTACCAACAGATTGTGAAGCACTCGAGGAGCAGAAGGCAGTTCTGGACTCCTTGTCAGGTACCATGCGAAGTGTTTGCCAAACTCTACGTGTGGTCACCGACAAGGAGATGGAGGACGAGGCGATGCGGGAAATGAATGAGCTGAACTCATCTACTCCTCAAGGGAAGAACAAAGTTGAGGAGTTGTCCTTTGGAGGCAATTCAGCAGATCGTAGAGTAGAAGCCTCTTGGACAAGTCTTGCAGAAACTTCACAGCAGGAATCAGAGTTAGCTGCATTGCGAATGCATGGAATGTTCTCATCTGGAGGGCAGGGTCCATCTCTATCTGGTGTTCAGTCAACTGCAGAAGGCAGCAAGGCAAAAAGGCGTACAAAGGCAGAGAAGACCGTGAGCTTGCAGGTTCTTCGGCAGTACTTCGCTGGAAGCCTGAAAGATGCAGCAAGGAGCCTTGGAGGTAAGTGAAATCATCAGATCAACGCAAGATTCAGCTATGGGTAGTTTACTGCGTCAGTAGATACCATCAGTCATTTAATTATAGCGATACAAGTCATTGAACTAGCATGCTAATCTGATTAGGCAATAAGATAGTGTTATTTTATATAAGAAAGTCAACCGTCACATGCATCCCATAGTCAGAAGATGAACATTCTTATCACCCTTATCGTGATCTGTGTTTCCTTTCCCGTTTATAGTATACCCCTAGACCATACATGGAAAGCTCATGAACATGAAGGGACAAAACGCAAAGTATAGCACAATAGAAAGTCACCTTTTCATGAACTGACACTACAAACAATAATACTATTTAGAATTTGGTGAGCAGATCAACCTTATGATTTTGGCTGGTTGAGCAGACAGTATAAATACCCTAGAATTCATCGGTTTCTCATACGGTCTCATTCATTGCTCAGCTAAAAGCCAATTGGACAAAACAAAACACTCAACTAATAGTTTGAAATGTTCAACATGTTGCTCTCACCCTTGGGCCCACAAACTAACCTAGCCTAATGGGATTAATGGCAATTATGACATAACAATACGCACAGGAAGACATACTTTCCAAAATAAGCCCATAAACTAACTTATCATAGTGACATGGTATGATGTTTTCCAGAATTAGAAGAGATGCTTTTGGAGCTTCATGTGTCAACATAGCTAAAATTATATATTTCCAGACAAAAGTGGGCACACAGCATCCTTATCATGTGTACATTGCATCTCCAGATTGTGATAACATCTTTTTATGACAGCATGCTTATATATGAGCTTTATCTAGTTGCAAATATACTAACAACTAATTTTATCTCCCACAGTGTGCCCTACAACCCTCAAAAGAATATGCAGACAGCATGGTATAACCCGCTGGCCATCAAGGAAGATTAAGAAGGTAGACCACTCTCTAAGAAAGCTTCAACAGATCATTGATTCGGTTCATGGAGCAGAAACATCTTTCCAGCTGAACACCTTGTACAAGGATCTCACAAACACCTCAATATCATCTGAAAACAATTTGTCAGGAAGTATGACCATTCCTCCAACTAATCAGAGCAATCTTACCGACTTCGACAAGCACCAACACCACAAATCAATCAGCATTGTTCCATCAACTTCACTCTCACACTCTTCGTGCAGCCACAATTCTGATTCAAGCCCCTCATGTAGCGGTGGTGCAAGAAAACATGAACCACAGGGAATAATTGATCTGATGAAGTCAGGAAATCCTGTAATAGACAGCCCTATTCAGACTCTGCAAACAGAAAACACTTCATTATATGAGCATTTCTCAGTTCATGAGGCACCGACAGATCTTCTACAGGACGTTACTGAAAAGGCTAATGGTGGACTGCATTCTTCTCGAAGCCCATCATCCCCCAAGCAGAATGCAGAAGCAAATATGAGAATAAAGGCAACATTTGGCTCAGAAAAGGTGAGATTCAGATTGAATCCCAATTGCGACTTTCAAGAACTGAAGCATGAGATAGCAAAACGTTTGAGTATCGTAGACACAAGCTCCTTGATTTTAAAGTACTTGGATGATGATTCAGAGTGGGTCTTGATGACATGCGATGCAGATTTACAGGAGTGCCTTCATGTATACAAACTAGCAGATATCCAAACAATCAAAATTTCAGTTCATTTAGCTGTTAGTCCAGCTACAAGGGTCACTACTGGTCCCACTGGTTAGTCGTGACAGCAGTATGAGCCTCACCACTTTACGAGGTTCATTCAAAATTCTACCTGGATTACTTGGCTTTATACTTGGGAAACTGAGAGTCCACATTTTGTAGTGTACAAGGTACTATGTGACACCACACACCACGCCCCAATTCTGATGTTAGATCGATTAGTCTTCGATCTGTTGCCCAGGTTAGGAACTGATGATGAAACTAGAGTACTCCATAATGGGAAGATCAATTCTAGGAATTAGGATAAACCGAAGTAAGTATGCATTGCTTGTAAATACTCTCACTGATGCACCTGAATCTATGGAAGACAATGCAGTTGATTGGTTTGATACTTTGATAGGGTGATCAGGTGAAGTATTGCTCCAATTCTCCAAGTATGTTTTGGTTCTTGGAATACTGATGTGCAATGATTGTTGAAGGCTGCGTTTGGATAATTGATCAGCTACAACAATTCTTAAGACAACATTCCTTCATCGGCAAAGTGACCAGCATGCTCTGTTCAATGGACATGAAGGTCTGCTTCTGAAATTGCAATTTTCCGCAGCAAGGATTAGTTCTAGATATAGGATGACAGGACACTTACTTTGTTCAATTTGTTTGTCCTTTAAAAAGTTACAAAAAAATTGTATTGTGCACTCATGCTACACCATGAGATTCTTTGGAAAGGATGTCTACTGCTTTAGGCATTAAAGACTGTTTTTCTTTAAGAAGCTTTCACTTGCTGAGCGTTTGGCATGTCAACTGTCAAGTATCTATAAAAGGATTAGATTATGTCACCATTCTAATAATTAGCACATGAAAGCAAAAATGGTGAAACCGCAACAGAAATGTAACTGGGGTCAACATATTTAATTCAAGTTCAGTGTTAACCAGTTATTTCATGTTGCCCTTGCTAATGAAACAAATTACACCACAACCAGAATACAATGTCTGGAGCTTAGTAAATGAAATATACATGGGTAGAGGTCTAGAGGAAGCATCCCGTGTTTGTGCAAGGCTACTCAGATCAAGCAAAGTCCAAAGGATACATTCTTTCACTGAGAGGTTCATGTCAGAAACACACCTCTACATTATGAACTGCAATAGTCAAATAATGCAGAAGGAATATCATGCATATTTCAAATGCAGGAACTAATAAGAAGCTTCTAGAATTGAGATGCTCATCCCTGAATATTTCAAATGCAGGGAGCAACTGACTGCATATGTAACAGCGACCAACAACTCAAAAAACCAAGATATTAAACAGATTTGTTTAGTGTAATTGTCATTTGCTCCCTGCTTTGTCTTCTTCTATTGCTCACAATAATCTCTCACATTTGCGACAGTCAAAATTCTTGCACAAGAAACAATACTACCGGTCCTGACTTAAGCAGTCAAGTGTGAACCATCCCAAATATTACTAACCCTGAAATCCAAAGTCCATCCTTACAGTTCCAAGATTCACACTTTTCTTCCAAACCAGGATACCTGCAACATGTTTCAGCACCTCGTATTCCTGACAGGATAGAGTTGCTGACATGCTGGTCAACCTTAAGGCAAAGGGTCTCAACTTGGTTCTACAACCTTTCTGAAAACTACCTGTGACTATGCTTTTTTTTAAAGTGCAATGATGTTTGCAGTCATTTTCCAAAACAACAGTTCACCAACTCATGAACAAGAAGAATGTAGTAACCAATTAACAATGCCCCGAGAAAAATTGCATTTTCAACTTTGTTGTATACTGCATACACTAAAGCCCTGGATGTTGCAAAATCTGACTATGCTTAAACATTCATGATGGAGATGTTTTTAACAGCAAATTAACTACATGGAAACAGTCCTGAAAAGAAAGGAATTGCACCAGAAACAGAATGTTATCAGAACACAACTTTTTTCACCACATGATGAAAACTAAGACAGAATGAACTTCATCTGTTTTTTAAATGATAGTAACTAAAAGAGATGTATTCGATTTGAGACTGTTTCAGGTACAAGCTGAGTTGCACCCTAAGTTCCCAAAGCTAGATTAAAAAAATGCTGACTTTATGTGTCCCCTCTAAGTCTAGACAGTATGCAAAGTGATTTATTGAAACAAATGAACAGTACTATGTGAAAATACAGGAGATTAAGACATCCAACGAAGCGTACACAGCTAGCAACAAAACGATAGCTGGCAACAGGCTATTAGAAGCAAAAACAAAGTCCTTGACAAAATCATGGAAATCAAGGAACCGACAACATAAGTATGATCTTAGCAGCCAGGGTTCCGGAACCATGAGAATGGGGACGTGGAATGAGGAACGTGAAATGCATTTCATTGCTAGATCTAAAATTGACAAATAATCAACTATTGCTTTTCCGAATGGCCATTTTTTATCAACAAAAGCCATAGTAGCCAAACCAAACCTTAATTATCACAGAAGTAATACAGTGATAAGACAAAGTTTGTAACTAGTGATCATACATAAATTAACCTGTGAAATTTGAAGCTAGGATACAAACACTAAGCTGTTGATCTTTGAGATCTCTTTGCCAAATCACAAGAACGCGAGCAGGATACACTGAACCTTAGTCGTCTTCCTCGTCACTCTCATCGCTGAAGTACCCTTTCCTCTTCTCCTTCCTCGCCGCCTTCACATCCTCCTCCTCAGCAGCCTTCTCCTCCTCGCCCCTCGTATCCACCACCGACGCCCACCGGTCGTCCTCGAACGCCGTGGCGGCGGCCTCCTCCTCGTCGTCCGAGTGCCAGGCCACCCCTCCCCCTCGACCACTGCCGCCGCCGCCGCGGCGCGACTTCTTAGACGGCGCGGGTCTCTCGCGGGGCCCGAGCTGGTTGCGGGGGCACTCGTAGGAGAGATGCCCCTCCTCGCCGCACTCGTAGCACCGCGATTTGTCGCGGTACACGCGGCGGCGGATGAACTCCGCGGCGCGGCCGTTGTCGGAGGCGATGGACGCGGAGAGTTTCCGCCCGTTGAGCACCTTGCCGTGCATCTCGGCGGCCGCGGTGGCGGCGTCCTCGCGGCGGACGAAGAGGACGAAGGCGACCCCGCGGCTGCGGCGGGAGACGCGGTCCTTGAGGACGGTGACGCGCGCGACGCGGCCGAAGCGGGAGAAGAGGAGGTGGAGGTCGGAGTTGGTGAGCGCGAAGTCCAGGTTGGACACGTACACCGTCGACTTGGACGGCGCGAGGCCACCGGAACCCCCGCCTCCGCCGCTGCCCCCACCCCGGGGCTTGCCGCCGCCTCCCCCGGGGGCACTCGAAGAGGCGGCGGCGGAGGGCAGCGGGTAGCGGTAGAGGAAGCTGTCGTCGTCGCCGTCTGAGTCGGAGTCTCCTCGCCGCCGGCGAGACATTTTGCTTGTGCTTTTCCCTTCCTGCCCAGTGTCCGGATGTCCGCACCCGTAAAATCACCTCTAAGATGCTGGGCCCCACATGACAGATGCAATTAGAGGACCAGTAAAGAAATTGGTTGCCGTCGGACCGCCTCCGTCTCCAAAAACCAGGCCGCCCCGTCCGCCTCGACGCCGGCGGTCGTGCCTCCTTCTCCCCGCCGGCGGTCTGGAGGCGCGGGGCTGTGGTGCGGCTGCCGGCGGCCTGGAGGCGCGGGGCTGTGGTGGCTCGCCGGCCTCTCCTCTTCCGGCGCAGGTAGGCCCCACCGCTGACTGTATTATGTTTTTCTCTGGGCCGCGCACTTGTAGTATATGGGCCAAATTCTGCTACAAGGAAGCCCACTAGAGCCTGCAAACTCAAAACCCTAATGCTTCCAGCCTATATAATCGTTTCTCCATTCGCTGCCCACTCCGCCGCCCCCGACCCCAAGCCGCCAAAGCCCTAGCGCCGCCGCCGCTTGGATCCGAGCAACCACCACTGCCACCATGGCTACCGTTCTCACCCGCCCCACCGCGGGCACGGTGCAGTGCTTCGGCCGCAAGAAGACGGCCGTCGCGGTCGCCTACACCAAGCCCGGCCGCGGGCTGATCAAGGTCAACGGTGCCCCTATCGAGCTCATACGCCCGGAGGGGCTCCGCCTCAAGGCTTTCGAGCCCATTCTGCTCGCCGGCCGCTCCAGGTTCAAGGACATCGATATGAGGATCCGCGTCCGTGGCGGAGGGAAGACGTCGCAGATCTACGCGATCCGCCAGGCGATCGCAAAGGCCCTGGTAGCATACTACCAGAAGTACGTCGACGAGGCCGCCAAGAAGGAGGTCAAGGATATCTTCGGCCGTTATGACCGCACCCTCCTCGTCGCCGACCCCAGGCGCTGCGAGCCGAAGAAATTCGGAGGTCGTGGTGCCCGCGCCAGGTTCCAGAAGTCCTACCGTTGAGCGTTTGCTCCGGAGCGACTTCCATGTTTCTCGGCTGTCTCGTATCAGTGGTGCTGCTCGTGCTGGTTCTCTACCTAGGTTGAGCTTTACATTTCTGCTATGCAAGTTTAGACTTTTAAGCCTAGTCTCGTACCTTTAAGACATTGCAATATGAATGTGGTGAGATGAGAAACTATCTGGATTATGCTTTTGCTTCGTGCCTATGATGTTGAATTATGATAAGGTTCCCCCTATATTATGCTATATACCATTTGTCTAAGATATTCCTGACTGTTTACCGGTGCTACCCTTCTGATTGCTCTCAGTTGATTGAATCGATGCCATGACTATAGAGCTCTAGTTATGTCATTATATTGAGTGATTATACATCATTTGTTACTAGTATCCTTGTAGAATCATCAGTATTACTTCCGGCTGCTTATCAGTTCAACTTGGCATTGATTACTGCTTATCCTTTCCAGCTGTTGCAGCCTCAGATTGGTGAGTGTATTCTTGCTGATGCCGATGTTGTACTTATACTGTTATACATGCGTGAGGTTTAGAAATTTCACTGTGGAGTGGTTATGTTGTATTGTTGTGGTTTTTCTTAAGTTTTTTCCATCTATGTCAAGGAATATTATGCGGTTTCTTTAATTCTATGCCAGTCTTGATTTTCATTTTTTTAAGTGTGTATATTGGTGATAATATACTATGCTTCTTTGCGCTGTTAACTGGATGTCATTGTGCCATTGTTGGTATATTAGGGCAGTTAGTTTATATATTTGTAGATTCTTAATTTAATTGATTTATTGGATCATCTAGGGTTTATGCTGTCATCTGATCATTTACAACCCATCTTGTTTGTCACATAGAATTCTGTTAGTATGGATAGTGTATTGCAAGTACCATTGGTCCTACTCTTGTATTGATTGTTTCCATGTTCCTCCATTCACTTGTGTTCAAGATTCGTAAAGTGGGTCGCTGATGGTCGAACATTGCATCAATATTGTGATGTGTTCAAGATTTGTGAAGTGGGTCACTGATGGTTGAACATTGCATCAATATTGTGATGTGGCTATCTTTTTCTGTGATTCTATCTGTGCTGATAACTTTTTTAAGAAATGTTCTTTTTATGAATGTGGCATGTAGAATATATTGATGGGTCAGTTTCTTTTCTTAACTTTGCAAAGCCGGGTGCCTTCATGATGCTTATACATTGACTGTTGGTTTTTTGGAATTGCTCAGTTATCGTGTGTTGTCTGAACTGTTCTATCAGTGGTATGCATATCTGTTGTGATCAGGATTTTGAGTATTTGGAGGGGACTTCAGCTGGAACATAAGTTTTGTACTTGTGCTAGATATAGTAAAGTTGCTTTTCTGTGTTAAAGTAGAGTTGTGATATGCAACAGGTGGGATTTTCAAAACGATTGTTTCCTGAGTGGTGGTTCTGTCAATTTTATTCCTGATGAGTAGGTATGTTTCGTGAGTTGTCCTAACTCTTGTTTGATCATTGAATCATGCAAGAGCCTAAAGATGGTCTTGCACTTGTGATTGGTGTTTTGTACTGTCTGGGTAGCTCGTGCGTGTTTCTTGAAATATCGCTGGCATATCTTCATGGAAAGGGTTCGATCATGTTCTGTATGCTGAGTTTTATCATTATTGTGCTTTGATACTTCCAGTGGATGTCATATTATTTAGAAAATGAAAACAATATCGTATTGTGCTGATGTGGAATGAATTATATTATTCATGGCTAGGGACTGCTCTGTAAGAGCCTCGCCGCCGTGCATAGATTTTTGGATAGCTGGCTGCCCTGTTTTTTTATTTCTTGCGAACACAATCAATTGTGCTTTGCATGAAGAAAGAAATGCGTCAGTTACGGGTCACTACTTGGGTTGCTTGTGCTCAAGCCTCAAGCGACGCGCTGCCACTAAGTCATGTGCCCAGCAGCTCATGCATATTAACCCACACAAACTCTACTTTGTCCGAACAAGCAGTGTTTGTTTTTTTTCTTTAGTTTAATTAACAAAAATTTCAGAACATAAAACACGTTACAAGATTCCAGATTTTATGCAAGATGAGCTAACGCGTCACAACTCACAACAGCCAAAAGGAAGAACATACAGAGACCAGGAGCCGCTAGCTAATCAGGCCCTGTCTGGATCACGGGAAACTCACAGGGTTTTTGGGAAACTCACAGGATTTTTGGAGGAAACCATTCCAGAGGAAGGAATCGTGTTTGGAACAGAGGAACCCTTCCTTCCGTTCCAGAGGAAAGATGGTGATGTGCAAGCAAAAACTAAGCCGGTGGAGGTAAGACCGCCTTCACGATTTTCATCACCGGCGAGATAATTTTTTTCAGAGATAAACTCCGACGAGGAAAATCTGCGCCGAGTGAGTCTCGAACCCAGAGTGTGGGCGCTACATCCAGTTGCTCCAGGCGATGTGCAATCAAAACGCAGGAAAAAAAATTTCCAGGAACCAAAAAACGCAGGAACGCAGGAAACAAAAAACGCAGGATTTTTTTTTTGTTTTTTTTTTCAAGCAAAACGTAGGAACCAAAAAATCTAGTCCGACCATCTTCCCTAGTTCCCCTACCTGTCGAGCTGCCTGTCCACGCCGACGGCTGCGCGCTTCCCTAATCCAATTTCTTTGTTTTCCATTTTCTGAGAATCCTACGTGCCAGACGACGGGGCCTAAAGCACGCGGCTATGAGTCTATTAATAAACAATTATTTGTTAATCTAAAATTTATATTCAATAATCTTTTCAATTTATTTATATGAAATTGTATTTTATAATGAGGGCTAAACATAAAATTTATTTTTACAACCAACAAATATGCATGGATTTTCTTTGTTTTCCTGTGTTTCCAATCCTACGTTCCAAACAACCCTCTTCATCTCGTTTCTGTGTTTTCCATTCCTCTGTTTTGCTATAAACGCTGCATGACATTCCTATATTTCCTTTCGTTCCTACGTTTTCTATTCCTTCATTCCAAACAAACCCTTTTGTGTTTCGAGGCGTCCAGCGCCGCCGCTCTGCTGAATCGCCTCCGATTCCTTTTTGCATCTCTCCCCAACCTGAATCCCTCCCAGCGCCGCCGAGCCGCCTCAGTGCATGGGAGCCGCACTCTTCTCCTGCTCTGACGACGACGCTACCTCCTTGCTGGGGCGCTGGTAGATGCGACGCTCCCCCGCCACCAGATATTCAGATCAGTGTGCTCCTAGTCTCCTAAAACACAAGCACTTTGGCAGTGAGAAATGTGGACAAACTGTAGATGGCTTCTAAGTTCACAGCTCCAGGACAATAGCAAATGCAAACTTCATTCCGGAAGGCAGCAACCTATTTTTTCCGTTTCAGAGCAAGTTATGAATGTCTCAAGTAGCGTCAGTCATATATTTCATACAAAGAGATATATAAGTTTATCATTATCTCCATTGCAAAATAAACAAAATGTAACTAGGTTCGCACAAGTACAAACTTGTTTGACAAATTAGGCTGCAAGCATGAAAACAATGCTGGCAAATCAAACACATTTTTCTCAGCAATATGCGAGAGTCGGGTATCATTGTGTTAAGACTGAACAGATGCAACTTAAGACAATTTTTGAACTAAAAATCTAAAGAATGGAAGGCATGCCAGTGTAGCAAGCTAACCACACAGCGATTTAGGGTCCGTTTGGTATGGCTGTGGCTGTGGCTGCGGCAGCTCCAGCTGTGGCTGTGCTGGTGAAGCGGATTCGTCGGTGAATCTGAAACCGTTTTTGAGAAATGTTTGGTAAAACAGCTTCTCCCAACTGTGTAAAGAGTGAAATGTCTATAATGCCCTCCTTTTTCCCCTTCTATTTTTCTTTTTCCCTTTCCCTTTTCCTTTTCCTTTTATTTTTTCCTTCTCTTTTTTTCCTCTTTATTTCTCCTCCCCTTTATCCTCCATCGGCCTTATCCACTCCCACATCGAACCCGTCGCCGTCGGCTCCATCGCAAGCCACCGCCCACCGCGTCCTGCGCCGGCGTCCGCCGCCGCCGGTCTCTCCCGCCGTGCCCGTCGCCCGCCACTGGTCTCGCCTGCCGCGCCCACCGCCGGTCTCGCCCGCCACGGCCTCCTCCGTCACGGCCTCCTCTGCCCCGCGCCCGTCGCCATGGACGCGGCCCGGGAGGAGCTCGCCGCCGGCGGCCTCCGGGGCGCCAGCCTCCGACCTCGCCCACCGCAGCCTCCACAGCGGCGCCCGCCTCCGACCTCGCCCGTCTCGGATCTCCGCCGCGCCGCCTCGCCGAACTCGCCCGTCCGCCGACCTGCAGCTCCGCCGGCCTCCAGGTACGCCGCAGCGGACCCCACCGGGGGCAGGCTTGGCAAAGGGGAGGGCGCAGCGGGTGAAGCTGCGAAAACGCAGCTTCCCCCCGGTGGAACCGCTCTAGAGAGCGCGTTTTCCGGGAGGGCGCGAATCACTTCGAGGGCGCAGCTGTTTTTTTGCCCCGTTTGGCACGGCTTCGCCCGAAGCTGCTCGCGAAGCCGTGCCAAACGCACCCTTAATAATACTCCATACTACTGCTAAGTGATGGCATCTACCTGCCACCATGGAACAGGCTTCAGCTTACCGAACCGAACGGCCGAATCGCCGCGGCCCGGTAGCGGTATACCGCTCGGTATGCCGCGGATACCGGTAAAAATCGTGCAAATTCAAAAACCCAAACGAAATCGCTTATTCAATCGGTACGCAACGGTATACCGGTCGGTATCACTGGAAAACCGGCCGGTTTTTGTGGTAAACCGGTGAATTACACTAAATTACCGACGATTTTTCCATAGCTCACCGTTGTTGATTAAATCAAAATTTTGGCATGACCTATGCACATATTAATGTAAAAAGAGCACACCAAAGCATACTAATAATAGTGCATACAAATATCATAGTCATAAATCATAATAGTGCATACAAACCTCATACACATACAAATATCATAGTAGTGCATACAAATAGCATAGTGCCATAGTCATACTCATACATATCAATAAAAGTTCAATGGCGTTGGAGGAATGGGAAGACCCCCATTTGGGACGCCATCTCATATTCGGCATTGGACATCACAGTGATACCTCGCACTCTAAGCAGCTCAGCCTTGTAGTCTTGCCAAGTCTGGCCTGTCCACGCCGATGTTGTCTGCCATTCGTGAACTAACATACTATAAAATTCGGGGTCTTCCCATTCATAAACCCAGCACGTCGGTGGCTGCATGTTAATGTCAGGTATGGAGTAGTGAAAAGACTGCGAGGTATCGCTGTAGGAGGAAGAAGAGTACTGTGGAGTGTCATAGTCCGTCGCCCCGGCCGTTCTCCTCTGCGAATGCGGTTCTCCATGGTCGGAGTCCTGAGTAGCATGTGTGAAGTGAGTCTCCCCTGCAATCAACCATATATCATAATTAGTACTCGTAGTCAGAAACATGTTTGTATATGTAGGTGCATAAATGGACAACATGGACATATCAATCACAAATTCACAATACACCTATATGACAATATCACAATATACCTAAATCACAAATATATCGAACATACCTAATACACAAATATACCTACATGGCTACATCCCAATTTCCTAACACAATACACCTAAATCACTAAATATACCTAAATCACTAAATTTACCTAAATGATTCACACATTTACAGTATACCTAAAACACTAATTAACTAATTCAAAAAAAGGAACAAGTGGCTTACCGGCGGAATCAGTAGGCAGACCGCGGCTTACCGCTCCTCTGAAACGGTTTACCGATGCGGGGGGGAGGTGCGCCGGTGCGTCGCCGTGCTCCGGACGAGTCGGTCGGTACATCGGCCGTCCGCCTCGGCTTACCGCCCTGGCCGGCTAGCCGCCTCGCAGAGCGGCCAGTTGGTAGATCCACGGCCGCCGCGGCTTGCCGGCTGTACCGCGTGGTTCGGCATGGTCGGAGAGCGGCTAGCCGGCCGCGGCGGCCGGTTCTGCCATGCGGAGGAGCGACTTGTGTGCCTACGCGTGAGGGAGGGGAGAGGAAAGCAAAGAACCATTGACCCCGTGTGGAGGAGGAGAGGAGAGATAAGAAGAGAGATTTTTTTACCTCGGGCCGTCGTGGGCCTTAATGGGCCGCGCTCAGTTTTTTTCTTTTTCTTTATTGGCTGATGTAGCAATGATAAAAAAAATACTAAATGAACTAAGTTTGGAAAAAATTTGACACCATTAGATTCTATAAATCGTTAAGTATTTTTAGGAATTTTTGTTTCATTTTTTATTTTTTCAATTCAATTTCAAATTTTTTGAAACGAACCGGTTTCAAACCGGTGCGAACCGGTACCGGTGGCCGGCGGTACCACCGGTTACCGCGGTAAGCCGGCCGGTTCGCATCGGTTTGGTAAACCCTGCCGTGGAAGGCCCTCTTTATCTAGAGAGATTTATCACCGATGGAGTTTTTCTGAATCAAAAGCCATTAATCCTCAAAAGAAAACTTATGACAAGAAAGGTAAATATCAGATTGTTCTGCTGATGGAAGCTCGTCAGATCGCAGCGCCGTGAATCAGTCAGTATGCTGATGGAGTCATGATGAAGCGGATATCAGTTGATCTCTCGCCTGGTGGTGAAGAATGGATGATGCCTGATTTTTTTATTTTTTTTATTTTTTTGTGTAACGTGATGGGGCAGTGTGCTCCCATGCTCTGTTTCTGGAACAATTATGACGTCCTTACGAGACTGATCAGAGACGCAGTCGTGCAAGAAGGGCATGGATGTAGAGAAAACCCACTTCGAGTGTCAACCATTCGACATTCCCATCCTGGAAGGATGACGCGCAGATTATCATGCAAGCACGGGTTAGAAATTGTGACAGAACCGCTCAAAATAAATTCAGATTATCACCTAAGTCGGTCCACGTGGCTCATAAGCGATAATCAGGAGCTATTTTGTCGCTTCTGCCGGGTCATGTCCGGTGAATCACTAATACAGGATCGAGAATATGCGCAAAGCCCACACGAAGGCGGGACCAGAGTACATCATTACATTACATAAAAGTATATTACAAACCAGGTTTTTCGTACATAAAAGTAAACATGGTTCAGAGTTTAAACAGCGGAAATTAAACTAAACGCGGGATACACATGGGAGGCCATTCAAGTATATCACTCCTCATCATTGTTCTCCCATTCAATCTCCCAACCATCTGGAATAGTACCAGGCCAGATGAGGTTACCTGAAAACAATAAATTAAGCAAGGCTGAGTATGCTAATACTCAGCAAGACTGATCCGTCAAATAAAAGACACAGCTAGACATGCAAGACTTTTTAGCTGGAGGGTTTGTTTTGCCAAAAGCAACTAAGAGTTGATACTTACTTTCAATTTTTAGCTCAAGTTCTAGTATGTTAATTATTCTAGGTAAGCACCTAGCTAAACAAGTATGGTTGTGCAAACAAGATTAATTAGTCAACAATATTAATTCAAAATGTTTCATAAATAAACATAGGGTAGCCAGTGGTCAAGCCGACTCAGATAACGGCGAGTGACCGACGATCGATCGATTTATATCCTTGCAAGGTAAACCCAAGATACATGGAAGAAGGTAGACCCCAAAGAATTCAAGAAAAACAAATGCGGGGTCTACCCCGACCAGACGGTTCCCGTCACTCCCCAGATTAGGGACAGATGCCACAGTCCTAAGTACAAGGTTACTGGGACGCCCTCACACGGCACGCCCAGACTCACACTTGTACTACCGGAATCAAACCGGGAGACGCATATCAAGATTAGTAGCGATAAAGTCCCCGCACTGGTTCATTAGGTACTAGGCTTACCGGTCCCATTCCCGACAAGCACTTGGTACGTTCAATAGCTTAGATCAGCACCATGCTACTCGGTCGAGACCGAACCCATTGCTTTTACCATATGAGCGAGTTAATTTAACCAACTTATGATTCCAACATAAGCATCCTAAATCTTGCGAGTAATGAGTCATTACTCGACTTGTACCGTATCCTTAGAGCATGGCACTAGCGTTCCTAACATACTAGTAAAAAAGCATAGGAGTCCTAAGGATCATGCATCTAGATTTCAAAACAACTCCTGAACTTAAATGCACAAAGTAAACATAAATGCTGAAAAGTAAAGGTAGAGTGAAATTTTATCCAAAAATGTTATATGCATCCGGTGCTTGCCTTCCTCTGACTCAACACTAGCCTTGGGCTCTTCTGGACTTTGGTCCAGGTCTTGCTGCCCACTCACTTGATTCAGCTCCCCACTAGCGGATCCCTCCTCCTGTGTAAGCGTGTACGTCCCGTCGGGTAGATCTACACGTTATGCATATGCATTAGTTTTAAAGTGAAGGTGAGAGATTTTACAATTAAAACCCAACTCTTGTGGGTCACATTCATCAAAACAAACAAGAAAGCTCACAAAAGTATTGAGGGTGTGGTGAGGGTGAAATAGCTACTACTTTGATGGTAATTGTGTGCACATCTAAGCAATTAAAATTATTAAACTTCATAAAAAGTAAGGGGTGAGTGATGAAGGACTAATTATGACTTTGATGGAGATTGTGTGCACATTTAAGTTAATTAACTTAACCAATTACACATCAGCATGGGGTGTGCTTAAAAATTAATTCAAAACAGAACCTAAACATAAACACCTCCTTTTCAAATTAAAAGATAAATATAAATCTATTTATTCCCTTTTAACTAGCCATTCATTAATAATTCATAATAATTAAAATAAGACTCCAACTGGCATGAAAATTTTATCACATCAGCATAAGACTAAAACAAGCTTAAATATAAATTTTCAGCTCCAGATAGTTTATACATTATTTTAAATGAAAAAGACAAGGTTCAGTCTAGATAAACTTCATTAATTCATACAAAAAGATTTGCTAATCTTTTTGACCTTAAAATTTTCCTACAGTTCCAACATGTCAAAACTAAGCTCCTGACCAACACATTCAAGTAGATTCAACATATTTTTTTAAGTTATGAATTTAACATCCTTCCCAAACATAAATACCAAACACCATTCAAACATACTCCTAAAATCACCATTATTTTTCCAGAGGTGCTTAACATCATGACAAAAGCCTAGGGTGCATTGGTATTTAATGAATTTATATTTTGAGGGGACTATAAAAAGCATCAAGCTTAAACTAACTTACATCTTCCAAAAATCATAACTAGAATTCTACACAACAAAAATGTGTGAAACTTGGTCACAGATCTGAACATGGAGCACAAAACAACATATCCAAATTTCATTTCATTTGCATGAGTACATTTTGAATTACAATAAAAAGGTCTCAAACTGAGTTTGAATTTACATTTAAAAACTACTCAGAAAAATCCTATACAACTTTTGTAAAAGTTGTAGATCTGCTCACAAGGGATTTACATTTTTCCGAATTTTCTACGATTTTTAATGAATTTTTGAAGTTGCAGCCTAAACCCTAAAACTCATTTGCGGAGAGACCCTCGGATACTTTTCTTAATTTACAGCTATGCCCTTACTTTACGATTTAAACCCTAAATAGATTGCAATCTTCACAAGGGCATCCTCGCTGGCGCAGGGGATAGCTCCTGCGGCCGGAGGAGTGCGGTAATCGGCTGCGGGGCCCTAGGGGATTCACCTGAGGTCGCTGGGATGGCCGGCCCGGCCGGAGACGGCGCCGGCGAGCTCCTCGGCGGCGCACAGGGGCAGCGCCCGCCGGAGCTTGAGTACCCGGCGACGGCGGCGCGATGCGGTGGCGGTGTTGAGCGGGCACGACTCAAGGAGGCTTGGGGAAGGAGAAGGAGCGGCCGACTGCCCTGGGCTCGGTGCGGGAGGGCTCGCTCGGCGGCGGCGGCGCGGCAATGCAATGCGGTGGCGCGTGCGCCAGGGGAAAAGGAGGAGCGGTGAGGTCGTCTTGGCAAGGCGCGTGGGTCCTAAGGACGCGGCGCGGCCAGCTGTGCAGCGTGCATGCGCGCGAGGACTCGCGTCCGCGGTGCGCGACGGCGCGTGGCCCGGTTCTGGCTCGGCACACGAGCTGGTCGCGACGTTTGTGAGCAGGCGCGGGCGGAGAGTCCAGGGCGTGTCCATGGTCCACAGCGACGACTTCCAGGGATCTGTACGCCGGGGTTTTGCGCGGGCGCCACGTGGCCAGGTCTGCCGGCGCGGGCGGGTTCGCGCCAGAGCGCGGGGGTGCACTGCAACGCGGCGGCCGGCGTTGATTTCTATTTCGTGAAACGATTTTCAAAAATCTGAAACTCCACAAAATGCCAACTAAGTTGGAAATCTCCAAAAATAAAAGTTGTAGAGGAGCTATAGATCTACAACTTTCACAAAGGGCGTCATATGTTTTGGTGAATAGATTTGTGGGGAAAACGCGACAAACATTCAGGATTTCTCGGCCCGGAATTACTGTGCACAGCGTGTTCAACTCAAATTTAAGCGAACTTCCGCTCAAAATTTGAATGTCCGCCAATTATGAAAAATGTGTTCCCGGAAGTAAGGAAAAACTTTTATATTGGCCGATTTTGAACTTCTATAGTGAAATTTGGAGAACGCGTAAGAAAACCAAATCAGCCTTTTGGATCTATAGGGGTTTGACCAAGAATTTTGACTTTGACCAAGGGTTTTTGTGCAAATGTGTGTAAAATCATGTCAAACCTGCTTAGGAGCTAATTAATCATGATTAACCACACTAATTTTAGTACTTTTGGTTAATGAAATATCAGCTAATTAATCATGATTAACCACACTAATTGAAGTACTTTGGTTAATGAAATATCAGGGATATTACAGAAATCAGTTTGGATTAAGAGGAACATGTCTAGTGCATTTTCAGGTCTGATAGGGGAAGAAAATGGACATTTTCAGGATTAATCTAACACACTTTTTGCAGGCACAGGCAAGGCAAAATGCTTCTTGTTTCGGTAACATTTATTCAAAGTTTGCTGGTAGTGAACATTGTGAAATCAAACATCATCATCTGTCATGTATTAGTAAAGGATATGCTTTCATATTCAGCTATGGCCATTTTGCTGTTGGGATATGTTGAGGTTGATGTCATTAGCAATTAAGTGAGAGGTTGATTTTGGCTTGTGAGTGTATGTTTGCTTCTGAAACTGAATATTGCATTCATGAAGCCCATATGCCCTACCAGAGTAAGAAACACAACAGGTCGAGTCACTGAGAAATTTGGACCATTTATCCTGACATAGTTTTTCAGGTCTTGAACAACAGCAATTGCACAAATTCAATGTGTTCAACTTAAACAGCAATTGCACAAATTCCAGACAGGCAGACAGCAGAACCCCATCTTTCTGCTCCACAGAAAAGCCATCAGTGCCTTTAACATGAGCATCAGATGCAAAACTAAGTGTTTGTATTTGCCAGAATATTTCTGTTGAACTACAACATTCTCAAGGCAGAATTTGAGCATATCATCACCTTGCAGCTCCATGCCAAGCACAGATTCATTGTCGATGCATCAGAAGTGCAAACATACATGGATTGAACTCGAGTGGAAGTTCTTGGCAACTGAATAAAGGGAATCACCATAAATCACAGAAATGGCACTCTAGTAAGACATACCAAGACTAGTGAGATATCTATTTCCTCTGCAAATGAACAGATATATATTGCCTTGAAGACACTCCAGCATTAAGAAAAACATCTTTTTTCACGAAATGCCTGAGAACCAGGAGTCATTATATTAAGATTAGGAAGGAATACAACTTCAAGGCGATCTGTTTTCCAACAGAAATATTAAATTGAAAAAATACCCGGGTAGCAGCAACTAATAACACCAAATGCTAAGTAGTGAGTTGATCTAAACAACTGGTTCCAGCTCCTGGCTGACAACAAAGAAGACCTTAATTCAAACCCTTGCCTGCCAATCCTTGCGCTCGATGAAGGGGACTTTGCTCTGAACTGAAAGCCACTAATTTTCACCAGACAGCATACTACTAAAATCTAAGTTGAAGTGAACGAAGAGCAAGCCAAAAATTTAGGATAGGCATCCAACTTCATACAAATCTTAGCAAACTAACACAAATAATAAATCAAATCAGAATTTTCATATACCTTAGAGGCTCAGAGCATGAAAGATAATGCAGGTGGGTAAACAGAACTCTAGAAACTTCAAGAAAACCAACAGGCCAAGTTGTAGAACAACAATGGACACCACAAATTCATATTACTCAAACCAAAGTGGGCAAAGCTTATTGCAGCTGAATCGACTACACATCTTGAAAAACAATAGTATAAACCATGCTTCTTGTTTGATCAATTAAATCAACTAGATTAACTAGTACCAATTTGGCAAACAACAGTTTGACACAGCCAAATGGTTTGACAAACATAAATCCACACCAATTGGCAGCAGCACACCACTATGACACTTTCAAGAATCAAGACTGTTATATTTAGTATTGGTTGACACCAGCTATTAATGTATGACTCCGAAATAAAAGATGTATGTTCATTCTGGCCATACCAGCTTCAAACCAAGAGGGCAAACATCATAGCAACTGATTCGATGATAGATTGTTATAAACTACATACCGATTCTTATCATTTGATGCACTAAGTCAACTAGGTTAACTTCAAATAAGCTGGTGGCCAACAATTAACACAGGGGAACAGTTTGACAACACTAGGTGACCATGCAAACAGACAGCTGAACTGAATATCAGATTTGTCAGCTTTCTGTTGAAACATCACTGTACAAACAGGTGAATTTTCAAGCCTTGCTCCTGTCATAAAATGCACAATAGTACAATTAATTGAATCTGTAAAGCAATGCAGCGACACAATAGTAAATCAACAGTACTGCACCTACAACTCTGCAAGCATCTGATATGTTGACACCGACTGCCGAGTGAGCCAAAATATTTACAAGCCTAACACACTATCGTGCATATCCTACTATTGCTGCAATGCTAAGAACTTATTCAAGGTACCCAGAGGATCACAGAAGATAGTATTCAAGCTCAATGCTCGAACATGGGCTATTAGCTGTTCTAAAAATCAACTGAGTACAGCAGGTATTGATAAAAGAACAAAAGTTGAAAGAGAAAATTTAAAGATATCAGCTGATATCAGACGGCAGATATTTGCGATAATCTGTCAACCATAAATCCAACAAAAAAACCGATTAAAGACAAACCTCAAAGTGAAACAACACATCATAAAGTTTTTTTGCCAGAATAATACACTTTTGAAGTCAACAATACAAGAAAAAAGAAATTCGAAAAGAAACCACCGAAAACAGAAAATTGCGAACTTGTATGTTGTTGGGGGTGAACCCGCGCGGCCATCATCGCGCGCGCTCCGACCGCGGGCAGTCGTCATTGCGAGCCGCCGGCAGCAGCCTCAGCGTCGTCGCCGCCTCTTTACCCCCAACGAACCGCGTCACCATCCCACAAGCCCAGGAGGGCAGCGGGGGCGACACGGCCACGGGAGAGGCGACTCCGGCCGCCGCGGCGCCGCCGGACGGCTCGCTCGGATAAGATCAAGTAGTGTTCGTGAGGGCCGAAACCCTAGCTTTTTCCTACTTCCGCCATGGCATTTTATCGACGACACCTTTTGGGCCTACCACCAAAAGCGAAAACGAGGCATCCGAGGCCCAACAATAACCTCTGGCCTAATAATACAGCCCAGAAATTCAATTGCTTCACTTACAGGCCCAACCACTCGTTTCGGACCCACATGTCATCATCAGAGCCGCGGCGATCAGTCAGTCAGGGGGAAATCAATCTTTTTTTTTCGAGGAATCAATCATTTAACACGATCTTTATAAACACACAAAAATACCATTTAACACGATGAAAGGAGCTTATCATGCATTGGAAAATATACCAGCATTGCACGGTTTTACAACGAGGGCAAACATCAGTACATCACAAAAGAAACACGAGCAACCAGTGTAAAATTACACTATGGTCTGTGGCTATATCTCGTGCCAGATGAAAAAGTGAAGTTTAGTTTTAAGGCACACACGTCTAGCGCACTTCACCCCTTCGAAGCACGGGTCTCTGTGATTTTTTTTCACCTTCTCGAAATAACAGTACAGGAACGCTGAATGAGACATCAGCCAATGTGAACGGTCGAGTCAATCGAGCATGCAGTGACAGGTGGATTTGGTGTTCTTGAATCCACAGGAGGGGGCCAGGCGATTCACGCTCCAGGTTGAGATGCAGTGCCGCTGCGTTGGCTGCGTGAAGAAAGTCGAGAAGGCCATGGCGTCCATTGGGAGTCTCAGGGGTATGCTGATGCTGACTGTTCATCTCCTTTTCTTTCTCTCTGAAGACTGCTAAGTGCTAACCATTCTTGAGGCATTTTGCTTTATTGCGTCATAGGAATAGAAACTTCGGTAGGAGATGTTGACACTGGGGTTGTCACGGTGGTTGGGAAGGTGGATCCAACAGAGGTCTGCCAATGGCTGAAGAAGAAGACAAGGAAGAATGTCAAAGTTGTGCATCCTGATCCAGCAATTGAGAATCACAGCCAGGTACTTCAAAAATTCCCAGACGAATGTCTTTTGATATACTTTGATTCTCACTGGAAAATGTAATGGGGGATAATGCACAGCTGTGAGTTATGACCCAGATTTGCAAAAGACAAAAGGCCATATTAGATTGAAACCCCGATACCTCATGTTGAGGACAAATACTGAATCTGAACAGTTAGTCATATTTTAGCAGTCCAGGGAGTTAACAGAGATTATATGTTCAAGGTTCCACCATGATTTCAATATAACTGAAACCAACACCCTACTTTATTCTACTTGTTGCAGAAAATGGTAGTGGTATTAGGAAGCAGTTCGAAAACTTGGCACACTACACCCTCAGCTCCACCATTACAAGATGACATGTTCTGGGCTCTAGGGCCACCAGTAAGTCATCCTGATCATAGGAGCCTACAGTTGATCGAGGAGAGGATCAGGGACCTTGAGAAGGTCAGGGATGAGCTGAAGATAAAGAACCTGGAGAACGAGTTGATTGCAGCCAAGAGTGAGCTCAAACAGTCAAGGGAAGTGATCAACAGCAGTAAGAAGACTCTGCTGGATAGTGCTTTGAATCAGCTCAAAGCATATAAAAACCTGGAGGCACTCAGCCTGACACCATATGACTAACATAGCAAGTAAAGTTATGCAGCCACCCTATTCTGTGAGTGTTCTGCTAATTGCCACCGTAGCACCATGTTTTGTGGAAGTGCTCTGTGGTTTAATTGTGTCTTGCCAGCAGGCAAGTAAAATTTATCAATTCTTGAAGTCTTATGTATCTATCAGACCTGTGTAACCTTGTTTGAACTACCAAAACACCATTGGATGTAAATTTCCATCCCACTAGGGCAATTACCCATTTACCCTGCTTGGTATGTTGGTGAAATTACTCGCTCATTTCCCCCTTTTTTTTTCTCTGATAATATCTATATAAGTGGTTAAATTAAGTAACTGAGAGATGATATCAAAGTGCAAATTCACAAAGAAGTTGCAGTAGTGATCTTGTCACAGCTACACACAGGATTACCAAACTTCAATTGAGCCAAATACTGGCATACACATCGAGGTTGAGGAGCTGGGAGCAAGCATACAGACAGACTAATAAAAGACCAAAGCCATTGAGCCCGAGGAACAAACTTGTGAGCTGATGGTTGCTTCAGACGTGCCTCCTGTGGTCGCCATCATCGTCGATGTGGAGGTTAACCCCGTGGTTGCGCAGCGCGTTGAGGATGGCCCAGACCTTGGTCTGGTTCTTGAACCCCTTCTTGGCGACCTCCTTCGCGGCGTCGGCGTGTATGGGCTCCCGGGCCAGGCCGTCCACCTTGAGGCGCATGGCGAGCACCTCCCCGACGGCGGCGGCCGCCTTGGCGTTGCAGGCGCGGCCGCACTCCAGCCCGTCTCGCAGCGGCCGCTCCGCGGTCGAGGCGGTCGTCACGATGCGGCCGCTCTGCCGGTCCACCACGTTCGCCGTCACGTACTTGAGCGAGATGAAGAGGCGCAGCACGTACCGCTTCGCGACGGACATGGATCGGCGTGGCCGCGTGGCCCTCCCCCTCCCGGCTTAGGACCTCCGGGAACGTCGTGAGAAGCTGGAAGCGCGAGTGCGCGTGGAGCAGAGGAGCGCCAGTGGCTCGGTGGCGTTTCGTCGAACGGCTGGAGCGCGGGGGCCGCGGACGGCGGCGAACGGCGCGGCGGATGGGGGCGTTGGCGATTGGCGTCGAGGTGACGGCGGAGGGGACGGAGCGGTGGCGAGGCGATCGTGGTGCGGGGAGGGAGGAGACGGTGGGGGTGGAGTTGGGCGATCGCTGCGGCGGCGCCAGAGGCGATTTGCTCCCAATCGACCGGCGGACTGACTCACACGAGTAACGAGCACTCAGCAGATCAGTGAGCCCCCCTTGCAGGAAAAAAAGAAGAAGAAGATCGATGAGCCCATTGCCCCATTAGTTAGGTGCCGACTGAGGAGCCCATTGTTGTTTCGGCCCGATCTGTCCTGACCAAAGCAGCTAGCTAGCTAGCTGCTCCTCGCTCGCTCGGTAGCAGGCTTCTCACACGGCCCATAAAGTGGCCTAATTATAAAAATCATGACGATTGATTTGCACGGGGACCTGCTCCCTAAAAAAATGTGTCAATCAAGCTGAAGAATCTGTTTGGTTACTATCCTCACATCAGTAATTCAGCATGACACAAATGATTGTGTAAATGGAGAGCTGATCCATTCATACAGAACATAGGTCTTCAGCATAGAATGGAAGCAGTAATAGGAGCGAAAGATCGAACTCAGAACTTAAAAAAAAGAAATTACGTTGCTCCTGCGAATACAGCAAGTCACAAGTCACAAAGTCTGGCTGAAAGAGCGAAACAAAACACATCTGTAACCATGCGCCTGCTTGGCCTTCTTCTTCTGCCTCAGCCGGTTGTACCAGCACCGTACGAGGGGGAACCAGACGACCGGGTGCCTCCGGACGGGGTGACGGCGGCCGCCAAGAAGCCCACCGTCGCGGCCTGCCAGCACAGCGCCCGGTACAGCGGCGTGGTGGTGGAGCGGGTGACCAAGCCCAGGAGCACGAACGCCGCCCCGAACGCCAGGAAAGCGGCGATGTCGGCGAGCGCGGCTCTGTGCTCGTCGTCGGATCGCGCCATCTCCCGGTGGGGTGGCGCAGGGGACAGCGCGCGGGTGATGGCCGGCCGGGAAGTTGAAGGGAGCGGCGTGGGGCCGCCGCGGCGGGGGAGTCGGGAGGGAGAGGGTGTCCTTGTCCGGGTAACGTAACGATTCCCGCGTCGTCGGGTCGTCTCAAAACCGAATCGAACAGCCGATCGAAACCGAGTCGGACAAACTCCAGCCATGGGCGCATCAGATCGACTAGGACGCGTACTCTCTCATACAGTATATTGCTACTCATCAACGACGACGCTAGTAGCTGTCAAGGCGCTAGGACAGAGAAGTCGATCGAGGCGGCGGCCGGCGTAACGTTATTAGCTGCGCGCGCGCAGCACGTCAGAACAACCTGACCTGATCGCGATCTCGGCCGCCGCAAACTCGATGGCAACCAGCAGCAGCATGAACGGCGCGGCGGCGGAGGTCACCACGGAGGAGGTGGCGGCGGAGGGGTTCAACCACACGCTGTCGTTCAAGGGGAACCTCGCCGTGAGCATCTGCATGGCGTGCGTGGCCGGCCTCGCCATGTGCTCCGAGGTCGGCCCGGTCATGGCCGCGTGCAGCGCCGGCCTGGCCGGCGCCGCCTCCTTCGGCTGGGGCGTGTATCTCGGCGGGGTGCCGCCGGAATACGACGATTATCACTGACGACGCACGCAGCCGCAGCAACGAACGGCATGCACGCGTCGTGTACAGCTTTGCTCCGACGAGTACTTTAGCATCGGATGTGTGATAAGTAATACTGTAGCGACTAGCTGCACTGTAGATTATTTTTTTTTCAGTTTTGCAATTTGCTCTAGTACATGTTCTTAATTGTCTCCGGTCTCGAAAGATGATCAATCATCATGTAACGTTTTTTGTTCTCGCAAAGTGCAACGTGCTCTGCCCTCTGCTTCTTCCAGCTGCTTAATTACGTGGTTAAACTCGATCAACTTTATTAAGCGCGGTGAAAAATAAAAAAAAGTCCACCTTTTTTAACATGTGACGTGGCGCCACCGGGATTCTGACACGGAGATATATATCATATATCATATATGTACCTTGGGTCCTTGGCCGGATTGACCGAGTGCCTCGCGCGAGTACGCCACCGTAACACGAGTCCAAGCCGGGGACGACCGACACGAGTCGCGGGCCGTGGGTAGGTCCGTAGGTAACATATCTCTCCAGGCGAACCGAGCAAGCTAAGGTCTAGAGCTCCGTATGTACTTGCCCTAATGGAGGATGCCGAGGAGGCCTCGCGGTCGCGGCGCGCGTCGTCGTCGTCGTCTTCGTCCGCCAAGAGCGACGCCGCGACGAAGCTGCTGCTGGTCGGCCTGGCGGCGTGCCTGGTGGGCGCCGCCCTCTTCTTCGCGCCGTCGCGGGGCGCCCGCCGCCTCGCCGCGGATGGGGTGGCCCAGCGCCGGGAGATCACGCCGTGGATCTGGATCGCCGCCGCCGCTGCGTACTTCCTTGCGGCGCTTCTGCTGCTGTTGCTCTGTGGCGCCGCCGCTACCTTGGCCTTCAACGTGACCGCGCAGCGCAGGCGCACGAGGAAGCAAATTGACCGGCGGAACCACCGGGCCTTTGTCGTCACTAACCCGCCACCGCCAGGAGCCTCCTCCAAGTACTACCACAGCAGAGGATCCCGTGGTCAGCGAGGAGACGACGGCGTCGCGGTCGTCCATGAACATGGACCGGGAGGAGCTCCTTGTTGTTTCCGACCCACCTGGGGACATGATGGCCACAAGTGATGAGCTGCAGCCTGCAGGAAGACCGTAAGCCGCCTCCTCCTCCGACGACGACCCCGAGTCCCAGACGGACGGCACGGCCCAGGCAACCGTCGCGGCGCTACAGCGCAAGGGAATGGGAGCTCTGATCGTTCTGTCTTCTGTGTTGCAGCCTCTGCAACGGGACGACGGCAAGAGAGCGCATATGGATGTGCTCGTATATGTTGCAGTCTTGGCGGGCGGGGGTATCGTGGTCACATGCAGCATTTTCCGTATTGACCCTTTTCTCTTCCGGAACCTTCCAGAATATTCTAGAGTCTAGACTACTATACCCCCAGACGGCCAGACCCAGAGTCTGGCGAGCGAGAGACACGGACGCCTATTGGACAGATGCGTACACGACACATGCTGAAATATTTTCAGATTACCTGTGTGTTACGCAGAAACTCCCGGAACAACGGCTAGCCTCGGCAAGGAATTGTGTGCAAGAGGCTGGAGGTACGGCCGGATTATCTGAAAGCCTTAGAGAATTTTTAGTTGAGGTTCATACTGTGTGAGAGGCTGAGAGCCTTTCTTCAGAACATGTATTTTGAAGCTTGTTTGTCCGATCAAGTAGCGGGGTTTTTGTTTTCTTGGGTTTACGTCTGTTCATCTATCTATTCTTGCAAAAAAAAAAAAATCGACCTGCAGGGAGTAAAACCACCCCACGGTATTGTATTAAGAAGAATATATTCTCATACAGATCGAGAAAATCTATGAACCTCTGTCCCACCCAACACAACGGCCCCGCAACACCTGTGAGATTAGGCTGACCTTAGACCTGTGCTTTGACATGAGACAGACAAGGAAATTTTTTTACAACAACAGACTACTAGAAGGGTCATAAGGTCACTCAACCACCGCACACACGTGCATCTGCCGGGGAATAAATCCCCCGTGAGGGACGCGGAATCAAACCCGCGTCGATCGCTTGTCAACTGAGCTAGGCTCGGTCCTCTTCATCTATCCTTGCATTTGGTTTTGTTGGAATTTATTTGGGTCTGGCCCATTTAAATTTAATTAAACTCTATGATACGTAATATTTGCATGGGAATAACACTAATACCAGATGAGAATTCCAAGAGACTCTTACTCAGCTTAAATAGTTGGATTTATTCTAATTAATTTGAGAAGCTGAGAAAGAGTGCTAGGGTGCCACACACGCACGCGCGCCGCTGCCGGCCGAGCTGAGCGGTGCGTGCAGGCTGGCGGCGAGCGAACGGATGGACGACTCTTCATTTTGTCAGTCACTACTCATAAGTGCTAGTGGTGGAGTTACCCCATAAGTGCTGGTGCTAGAGTTACTAGTTGATTGTAACCCATAAGTGCTAGTGGTGGAGTTACTGGTTGAATGTAGCCCATAAGTGCTAGTGTTGGAGTTACTGGTTGAATGAAAGTTGAATTTGATGACAACTTCCGTCCTTTCGCATGCCTGCGTGCATGATCTTTCACCTCCCTGGCTCGACACTATAAATAGCTGGAAACTCTATCTCATTTGTCATGGTTGAACAAACACATCACAACTCTGCTGCTTCTCGGGAATCTCCGTCCGGTGCTCCCGCGCGCACGGGATCGCTGGAGGGCAGGTGCCTCCGGAACCGACGCCGTACGTGAACTCTGCTCGGGGTGTACGACAATTTGGTTTTTGGGGAGCGTTCACGCGACTGCCTACTTCGACGACGACGATTCCAGACTGCCTGCAACGACTACTCTGCTACGACGACGACAACGACAACATGGTTGATCCGGGTACCTCCAACGCTACCGGCAATTCTGGGTATCTGTTTCTATCTCTCATCTTTATTTATGCGTTGTTCTTGCTGTCTGTTCTTTATGGTTCTTTTTTATATGCATGTTCAGAAATTGTTCTTTTCATCATGATTAATTATATATATGTCATCATGTTTAAACCGTCAATTTTCTAGATTAAAATAATGTGGAAATTGCTTAGTTTTCTAACAATCCAAAAATCAAATACTAGGCAATTTTCCGTTATTGGTTTTGCTGCCGTGTTGAAGCCTACTGCTTTTGATGGAAAGAATTTCATGACTTGGCGTGCTAAGATGGAGTTGTGGTTGACTGCTATGAATTGCTATCATGTCGCGGAGGGGAAGCCCGATAACTTGCTTGCCGATGAGGAGGCTAAATTTCGGGCTGCTAATAACCTCTTCAGAGGCGCTGTGATTTGTGCACTTCATACAAAGTATGAGAAAAACTACATATCTTACACATCTGGCAAACAATTATGGGATGCACTGAATGACAAATTTGGAGTTTCTGATACTGGAAGTGAGCTCTATCTCATGGAGCAACTCTATGAGTACAAAATGGTTGAGAACCGTTCTGTTGTAGAGCAAGCTCATGAGATTCAGGCTTTGGCTAAAGAACTTGAACATTTTCCGTGTGTTCTTCCTGACAAGTTTGTGGCTGGCGGTATCATCGCCAAGTTACCACCTTCTTGGAAGGATTTTGCCACCTCCCTAAAACACAAGAGACAAGAGTTCAATGTGGCTGATCTCATTGGTACTCTTGATGTGGAGTAGAGGGCAAGGGGAAAAGACAACAGTGGAAAAGATCCTGAGTCCTCTACTGCCAACATGGTACAGAAAAGGAATTTTCATGCATCTCGTAATTTCAAAAAGAAGCCCAAGGGAAAACAAGATCACAACCCTAAGCCTAAGCACACCACTGAGTTCAAGAAGAAAAATAACAAGAAAAAGAATGAAAGATGTTTTGTTTGTGGGAGTGATGAGCACTGGGCTAGTCAATGCCCTGACCGCAAATTTGGCAAGGAGAAGAAATCAGCTAACATGGTGATTAATGAGACTGGAGGAGGAACATCTGGGTATGGTAATTCTTTACCCTATGTTCTTTTAGTTTGTAATTCACCAGAATGGTGGATGGATAGTGGAGCTAATATCCATGTGTGTGCTGATATCTCTTTGTTTGCACCTTTTCAGGTCGGCAGGACTGGAGCCTTACTGATGGGGAACGGATCGCGTGCGCATGTTCATGGTGTTGGTTCCGTCAATCTGAGGTTTACTTCGGGAAAGACGGTGCTATTGAAGCACGTGCAGCATGTCCCCTCAATAAAGAAGAATCTTGTTAGCGTTTCTTTGATGTGTCGTGAGGGCTATAAAGTTGTTTTTGAGTCTAATAAGTGTGTCATGTCGAGACATGGAACATTTGTTGGTAAGGGTTATGATTGCGGAGGTTTGTTCCGCTTGTTTTGCTGGATGTGTGTAATAATGTCGTGAACTCTGTTAGTGCTTGTGATGAGACAGAGACAGATTTATGGCATTCACGTTTATGTCATGTTAATTATAGATGTTTGACGCGGCTAGCTAATATGAGTTTAATCCCGAAATTTAATCATGTCAAAGGTTCTAAGTGTCATGCATGTGTGCAATCCAAACAAACTCGCAAGCCTCACAAGGTTGCCGAGCCAAGAAATTTGACACCTCTAGAGCTAGTTCATTCTGATCTTTATGAGATGAATGGCGTTTTGACAAAAGGCGGAAAAAGATACTTTATGACTTTTATAGATGATAGTACTAGATTTTGCTATGTGTATCTCTTGAAAACAAAAGATGAAGCGTTAATTTTTTTCAAGGCCTATAAAGCTGAAGCAGAAAACCAACTTGAGAGGAAAATTAAACGTTTAAGGTCTGACAGAGGTGGAGAATATTTCTCTAATGCTTTTGATGAATTCTGTGTTGAACATGGGATTGTTCATGAGAGGACACCACCATACTCACCACAATCCAATGGGATTGCCGAGAGGAAAAACCGCACTCTAATAGAGTTGATGAATGCCATGTTAGACACTGCGGGATTATCTAAGGAATGGTGGGGTGAGGCGATTTTGACAGCTTGTCATGTTCTAAACAGAGTTTCTATGAAAGACAAAGAAATCACACCATTCGAAGAATGGGAAAAAAAAGATTAAATCTTTCATATTTGCGTACTTGGGGTTGCTTGGCTAAAGTGAATGTGCCAATCAATAAGAAGCGCAAACTTGGATCTCAAACTATTGACTATGTGTTCCTTGGTTATGCTTTCCACAGTGTAGGATATCGGTTCTTGATTATAAAATCTGAGGTACCTGACATGCATGTTGGTACAATAATGGAATCAAGAGACACTACATTCTTTGAAAATGTTTTTCCAATGAAATTAACACCTAGCAGTTCTAATCATGAATCTATTAGTTCCCATGAGCATGATAATCTCATTGCAGATGAACAAATTGAGGAAACTCATGTGCATAATCCAGAGGAGAATGACACTGTAGTTACTCGAAAGAGTAAGAGACAAAGGGTTGCAAAATCCTTTGGTGATGACTACATTATGTATCTTGTGGATAATACTCCAACAACCATAGAAGAGGCATTTTCCTCTCCTGACGCTGACTTGTGGAAGGAAGCAGTTAGGAGTGAGATGGAATCAATAATGTCTAATGGAACTTGGGAAGTTGTTGATCGTCCTTATGAGTGCAAACCTATTGGATGTAAATGGGTGTTCAAGAAAAAGTTTAGGCCTGATGGTACAATTGAGAGGTACAAGGCAAGGCTTGTGGCTAAGGGTTACACTCAAAAGGAGGGTGAAGACTTCTTTGATACTTATTTACCTGTTGTTCGACTGACGACCATTCGGACTTTGCTTTCCGTGGTAGCCTCATATGGTCTTATAGTCCATCAAATGGATGTTAAGACCGCTTTCCTAAATGGAGAGTTGGAGGAGGAGATCTCTATGGATCAGCCTGATGGATTTGTTGCAAATTGTCAAGAGAACAAGGTGTGTAAGTTATTGAAGTCGTTATATGGTCTTAAACAAGCCCCTAATCAATGGCATGAGAAATTCGATAACACATTGACGTCTGCGGGCTTTATTGTGAATGAAGCTGACAAATGTGTATACTACCGACATGGTGGGGGTGAAAGTGTCATATTGTGTTTATATGTTGATGACATATTGATCTTCGGATCTAATCTCAAAGTTGTTGAGGAAGTGAAGCAATTTTTGTCAAATAATTTTGAGATGAAAGATTTGGGAGAAGCTGATGCTATTCTTAATATCAAGCTATCAAGAGATAGTGATGGTGGGGTAACTTTGTTACAATCTCACTATGTGAAAAAGGTTTTAAGTCGCTTTGGATATAGTGACTGTATTTCTTTGAGAAAGAACCGCAGAATAGTAAGGGATCAATTGAGGTACTCCCAGATCATTGGTTCTCTCATGTATCTTGCAAATGCTACACGGCCTGATATCTCCTATGCTGTAAGCAAACTGAGCCGTTTTGTGAAAAACCCTGGAGATGCGCATTGGAGTGCTCTTGAGAGAGTGATACGCTACTTAAAGGGTACCATGAGTTATGGTATTCATTATTTAGGACACCCAAAAGTGTTAGAGGGATACAGCGATGCCAACTGGATCTCTGATGCTGATGAGCTTTATGCCACAAGCGGATATGTGTTTCTGTTTGGAGGTGGCGTTGTTTCCTGGAAGTCTTGCAAGCAGACTATCTTAACGAAGTCTACAATGGAAGCAGAGCTCACTGCACTGGATACTGCTGGAACTGAGGCCGAGTGGCTTCGTGAACTCCTTTTGGATTTACCGGTGGTTGAAAAGCCAATTCCGGCTATTTTCATGAACTGTGATAACCAAATCGTGATCACAAAGGTTAACAGTTCAAAGGATAACATGAAGTCTTCAAGGCATGTTAAGAGACGACTGAAATCTGACAGAAAGTTGATAAACTCCGGAGTTATAGCGTTGGATTATGTCCATACGTCGAAAAATCTGGCAGATCAATTTACCAAGGACTTATCACGTAATGTGATAGAGAGTGCATTGAGAGAGATGGGTATGAGACCCATTTGAATTCTACTTTAGTGGTAACCTGTCCTATGTGATCGGAGATCCCGTGAATTAGGATGGTGAAACAAGCTAGTAGTAGATTGTGAGGAAAGATCCCTTCTGAACTCATCTCTGGTGCACATTTTCCCTTCTGTAAGGCAGGAGGTTTTTACCTTAATGTATTTCAATCGAGATGTTGTCCTACAGAACATATATTGAGAAATACACCTATGTGAGATAGACTCACAGTCTATGAGACTTGGGTAATCTCTAAATTCTCATGAAAAGGTACAGAAGTATGACTTATATGCTTCAAACAGAGGGGATGCCTTTTGCAGCCTAGTACCAGTAAAGGACTTGAATGGACCTCATTTCACACAAAACTGTCAATTCAAGGCTTAGTCCATTGTATAGTTGTGATTGAGTAAAATTCAGATTCTAGATGGATGTTCAACTTAACAGTATCCATCGAAACACTGGTATATCAAAGAGTTGTGGTTTTGTCATGCTTTATTACTTACCCTAGAGTTTGATGGGGATTGTTGGAATTTATTTGGGTCTGGCCCATTTAAATTTAATTAAACTCTATGATACGTAATATTTGCATGGGAATAACACTAATACCAGATGAGAATTCCAAGAGACTCTTACTCAGCTTAAATAGTTGGATTTATTCTAATTAATTTGAGAAGCTGAGAAAGAGTGCTAGGGTGCCACACACGCACGCGCGCCGCCGCCGGCCGGCCGAGCTGTGGCCGAGCTGAGCGGTGCGTGCAGGCTGGCGGCGAGCGAACGGATGGACGACTCTTCATTTTGTCAGTCACTACTCATAAGTGCTAGTGGTGGAGTTACCCCATAAGTGCTAGTGCTAGAGTTACTAGTTGATTGTAACCCATAAGTGCTAGTGGTGGAGTTACTGGTTGAATGTAGCCCATAAGTGCTAGTGCTGGAGTTACTGGTTGAATGAAAGTTGAATTTAATGACAACTTCCGTCCTTTCGCATGCCTGTGTGCATGATCTTTCACCTCCCTGACTCGACACTATAAATAGCTGGAAACTCTATCTCATTTGTCATGGTTGAACAAACACATCACAACTCTGCTGCTTCTCGGGAATATCCGTCAGGTGCTCCTGCGCGCACAGGATCGCTGGAGGGCAGGTGCCTCCGGAACCGACGCCGTACATGAACTCTGCTCGAGGTGTACGGCAATTTGGTTTTTGGGGAGCGTTCGCGCGACTGCCTACTTCGACGACGACGATTCTAGACTGCCTGCAACGACTACTCTGCCACGACGACGACAACGACAACATGGTTGATCCGGGTACCTCCAACGCTACCGGCAATTCTGAGTATCTGTTTCTATCTCTCATCTTTATTTATGCGTTGTTCTTCCTGTCTTCTTTATGGTTCTTTTTTATATGCATGTTCAGAAATTATTCTTTTTTTATATGCATGTTCAGAAATTATTCTTTTCATCATGATTAATTATATATATGTCATCATGTTTAAACCGTCAATTTTCTAGATTAAAATAATGTGAAAATTGCTTAGTTTTCTAACAGGTTTTGGGATTGCAATCCTGTTGCCTGGGCATGCATGTCTCTGAACTTTTTTTTCGTTTCATTTTTAGAGCTGCAGTACTGTCTGGAGAAGATGCGGGCTGCCGCCGCCTTGGAGTTGAGTCACCTGGTGAACATAGTCATTAGCTTATTCTAGATCTTTTTGTTTGTACGAATATATGCATCCAGCCCTGAACTTTAGTATCTGATGACAGTGGAGTTGGCAACGGATCACAAACTGATCAGGTCATTCATGTCTCTGGGATCCTTGCTAGTTTCACCTTGTTATTGTTTTCGGGAAAATGTATGTCTTCGATCGATCACCAGTTCATACCATGCTTGTCTCTGATCAGATCTTGCTATTGCGATGCATGTTTTCTCCACTCTGCAGTCTGCACATGGGCTTATTTGTCAGTTCTCATCAGTAGGTAAACCAGATAACAGACAATCTCCAATACGACGAACAAACTATGGCGCACGATTTCATGCTCGGCCACATCAGTTACCATAACGCTAGAAGCTCCTGAATAATCTATACAGATGTCTCGCTTCCGCCCCTGTGGTTTTCTACTGCACATCAGAACCGCTAGATCTCCAACTGCAACTCAACCGCGGTTACAACCAACCAAACCCCATCTCCACCAACAAATCCACCCAACACATCTATGCACGCTGTCACCCTAAGTTACTATGCGATTACACAGCAGGCTCACAATTGCAGCCGCACCAGGTCGCCGTGTCGGCTGAGCAGCAGCGACCAGAAAACCCCAATGTCGAGGTTGGAGGGTGCGGCTACGGCCCTCGTCACTTCGTGCCCGTCATGGCCATGACGGGAAGCAGGCACAATCCAAATGCCATGTTGACAATGTTTTGATTCGATGGCGTCGACTCGTTACTCAATCAGCTGTATGTGTCTGCATCTGATTCACCACCAGTTGCGCCGCAGGTGGGAACATCATTGGTCCTGAAGGGCAGATCGGTTTAAGGGGTTTGCCGGCATTGAACAAAATGAGCAAATGGAAACTGAAACATTGTGCAGACTAGTGTAATTGAGAGACTTGGCTTAGCACCTGGAACAGCATTGAAACCATTCATAGTTTGCTGCATGGCTGGGTGTCCGTGAAGATTATTATGGCCTCCCTTCATCTCAGCATCATGTTCACCTCTATTTATTGGAATCTGTGGTACTGATCCCCGTTGCTGGCTTGCTAATGCTCCAGAATCAGTCCTCTGCACGGTACTGGTAGAAGCATATGGCATAGCATGTGGCTGAGATCCTGCCAGGTGGCTTGAGCTGGTAGCACGATCCTCAGTGGCAGGGCCACTGTTATTAGGTGGCTGCTCACCTGATGCTGCTACATTGCTTGCTGGTACCATTGTTTCTGAAAATGCAGCTGGTACAGGTGGCTGAAATGAGCTTGGTGCTTCACCATCCCCTACCCAGCCAGGACCAAATTTTGTTCCAGGAGGAAGACTTCGTTCAATTCGTCTTGATGCAATTTCCCAGCCAATGGGACCGAGTTGCGCAGCAAAGCGTGCAAGGCTCCGGGAATAAGACTGCTGCAACTGAACCCCAACCTGGTAAAAACATTTTGTTAAAATCTGGTCGATCTTGCTATTCTCTAATGTTAATGGAGGGCTTGTGACAGAATATCATAATCCACTTAGGACAGAATTTGGATGGAACACTCAACTGGTACTAGCAGCTTCTTCGTCCCATTATAGGAAGATGATACCGGCAGCTCATATATTGAACTGGATGGTTGGGCATCATAATATGTGCTTCGACGACTATCTTCCATCAGAATTGGCTTCTTCCCCATTTTTGCGGACCACATATTCCCGTAACCTGGAATAGAAGTCAGACACCAATGAAGGTTACAAGAAAATGAATTAGCCAAATTGGACGTAAGTCCACTAAATGCTAACCACTTCAAAAGATGATTTTTGAAATAAAAAGTGGGAGAATTTAAAACCTGAGTAATCTTCAATTCTTTCTGATTTCCGCTCACCAGACCAGTTGTGCTCATTTCTTCGATTAGCAAAAGAAGCTCTTAGCACATCTGCAATCATTGCTCTTCGTGACAGATCAAGATCTGGCTGTGCATGACGTCCACTATTTGCAGCATTGGCAAGTGTTGCACCGGAAAAGTCTGCAGTAGCACGTTCTGCTGGTGGCTTCCCAACTTTCTGTTTGGCATTGTTCTTGTTTGGAGGCCTGCCCCTACGAGGCTGTGGCTTTGGTTCTTCTGGTTCGGGCTCTGGCTTCACTTCAGGTTCTGGTTCAGGTTCTGGCTCACTGGCATCACTATCTTGCCTAAGATTCTCAAAATCCTTTTTAGCAATCTCTTGAATGCCTCGTGCCTGTAATGCATGCATATGGGTGTTAAGTACACCATAATTCATGATTATATTGAAAGATCATAACATGCAGGTTTAATGCTTGACCTGTCGATAGTATATTGTATCTGGTGAGTTGTAGCACATCGCATTTGAGCATATCAAGAACACGTCATCCTGTAAATTGAAATTTCAGTCATGTTGAATGAGCTTGATAAAACACCAACAGCATTCTGAGACCAGGAAAGAAATAGAACATTGCAGTAGAACTGCAGGAACTATAAAAGCAACAAATATTTGCTCCAAAATGAAATGTGATATTCTTATAGCATGACTGCCCGAGTAAGCGTAATGCTTTAAAAAACACTGAGCTTACAGATGTTACAGTTTGCAGTTTTGGTTAGACAGTAACACACCAGTACCCAAAAGTGTGCTGACTAGCAAATTTATCCTTAAGAAACAAATCAGCAAAGATGTTTGAGCACAGAAGATTATGGCATGAAAGAGGCTTGTGTCAGTGATGTTTAATGCAAGACAGTGGAATGCACAGAGAATATGCAAATCCATGATATTGTAGCAATATACATATATCAGAAACTTCTCAAATAGTAAGTGTATAAGCAAATTCATTAGCTAGAAGCCAAAAAAGTGTTGCTCTAAAGCAGTGTTAACTTTTTATTAAATAATTCCACCTGTTCAGGCATTACAAAGGCTGGAATCTTCTCATTTTACCAAATGCCTACCTCATCTTTCAAACAACACATAATTCCCACTGAGGTCCAACATACTTTCACAATAAATTAGCAATTGAGGTACAACTTGAACATGATTTGCCAACACATACACAAATAAGGCAAGTGGGGCTCTGTGAATTTGTAGAGCAAACATCTAACTACTTACCACCTTCCATAGTATGGTGTGAGCATGACTAGCAAAAGGGAAGGACATGTGATTTTTTTTTTAGTGCAAAATTTGAAAGCGTCAAACAAAAGTAACACAGGCAGTGCAATGCTTGCAGATTTTTTTTGCACATCTAGAAATTAATACTATATATGGTGTACAAGTCCATCCATGTGCTTTCATGTACTTCTAGAAAAGCATCAATTCGTCTTTTGAAAAGATAAGGTCATTTCATCTTTTCTAACAGCATATTGCTAATGAACACATCTTTGCTGTAATAAAAAACCTACTGCATTTACTGCATTGCATTGTGTAATGTGCACTTCTTGTGTTCAAATAATTTTCAGACAGAATGCTGTTATTGGCACTTGCCTTCCTTGTTATACATACGGAACCAATAAATATCACCAGCTGCCTTAGATGATCTCATGCCGTCATGCGAGTACAACTAGGTGGTTAAATGACATATCACAGTGCTCTCTTAGCAAGTTTCTAATGTGTAAATGACTAAAATGCTTATGTTATTGAACAGCTGTCAAGTTCACAAACATACATTACAGCAAACAAGAAGTGACATGAGATCTCAGACTCAGTATTTGAGATTTTCTTGTGGCACATCAACATAACAAATGTATACACATACACTCCTTGTCCTTAAATATATGAAGTTTCATACTAATCAGCTTGTCCTAAACGTCATATATTTAAGGACGGAGATAGTAGAAGTTAAATTCAGCCAGATAGTTAAAAAGCATAAACCAGAGAAATCATGTCTGAGAAAAAGTTAGGGTGCATAGCACAATCACAGAAATCCAAACAGGAAGACAATTGTCTGCTAACCTAGTACGGTCGCATCTCAGCCTATATGTTGATGTTAAGCTCAATGCTTGAAGTGCCATAACAAATAAAGAATACACAGGAGAATTTCAAACGTAAAATTGGTCTTTCGTTCAACTCTCTGGGTTACATGCATATGGAGAGCAAATCAATACAAACAACAATGGTTAGGTGACTGAATGCAAACATAGCCTTGGACAAACTTTGTTTTTCTATTGAAATCCTGTGACGGACCTGGGCAAGTGCTTCGCTTGAACGATAACATTATAAGAGTAAACTTGATTCAGAGTTAAATAAACTGCTAAGGAAATTTACATAATAAAATATATGTGCTGCACCAATCTTGAAAGTGTTTATATTGCCAACAAAAATCAGAGTTACAAGATCTAGTACACATGGAACTCCATCAGAGACAGTAACTAGCAGAAAAAACACCCAGGTGTCCAATTAACGATTTGTGGCAGTGTTTCAACATCTCTGGGCAAGAGTCAAAGAGAGGGAACATCTGGTCCTAAACTGTACAATCAGCACAGGGCAAGAGGCTCCAAAGGCAACAGTAGAAAGAGTTTCTAACCAAGCTGGAGGACACAAAGATTTTACAAATGGACTGTAATAAGGATCTAGAATGTGTGTATAAGTAGGTCAGGAAAAAACATCATCGCAGAAAACGACATGAAGATGGGATGAGTAACCTAGCTGATATAGCAAAATAAGTTAATCACAAGCTTTCATAATAAGGTGCAACAGCTTATAACTAGTTATTACCAAACAAACACCTACGATTTCTGGTTGGTTGTAGAAAAATCCAAACAAAATAAGAGCACAATCAACCTAAACAAATCCTATAACCCACCTCAAATTGCTCCAAGTTGGAATAGGCCCCCTTATCGAGCTTCTTCCTTATTGTCAAAAAATCCATTGGATGCTTGATAATATCATGATAGTCAGGCAGCTGGCCATAAATGGATATCAACAAGCATAACAGTCAGCTTCTAAGATTAAAACCAGGAAAAACAAATATATAGCATCATCATCATCTTCTAAAAGCACAAACAAACCTCTTCAGGGTCAACAGGCTCTGAGAATACACCATAAGTGTCCTTCCTGCAAAAAACCAGGACACATAAAGATGAGACGTCCTGGAGCTGAGAATGGACGAGCTGAAGGCCAAGGTAAAACAAGCTGTGAGCACAGCAACTCACTTCTGTAGCCTATCAAGGATGAAGAGCAACAACTTTTTGTTCGGCAAAGGTGTCGTGGGCCCGGAATCTGACGGCTCTGTCGAATGAACAAATCCAACCCATGAGCACAGGGCGATTGGAGGCACGGGCATTAATTAAAGACGAGAAATTTGGAATGCATCCAACAGTGAAAGAATTAAAAAAAAGAGGCATCTTTGTGCACCCTTGTCCAGGTTTTTTTTTCGCCTGCGGAATTCTGAAGAGTAAATGCCACAGAGCAAGGAGCACCAACCTTCACGCCCATCCGTCGCTTTCCTCGTCTTTTCTCCCTGCAGAAGCAGAAGATAAAAAAGATAATTAGAAACATAAACATCCAACATAAAAATGTTTACAAGAATCGGAGGGGAAAAGACCCTGGGTTGGAAAAAAAAAAGCAGAAAAAGTGGGGGCTTTCGTTTACCAGCGCCAGTTACCAAGTACAGAGATCTAACGAGGGCGCGAAATGCAGCGAAATTTGGCGCGAGAAGCAGACAAAAACCAAACCCGAAAAGGGCGCACGCCTTTAAAAGCTTGGAGCCGGGTGCGTTTAAAAAAATTGCGCCAATTATTGGGACGACAAGGCGCGATGCGACTATGCGAGTGTTTAGGATTATCCCCCTCCCAAATGATTGGGAGGAGAGCTGCCCTCACAGCAGAGCGGGGTTGACCACTGCGGCCCTCTCTCACTAGTCACTACGGAGATAAATAAATAAATGCGGCCTTTTCATGCCAGAAATAGCAAAGGGATTTCCTCGGGCGGCGCGCGGGCGCGCAGATCCGTACGCGGCCCGGGGGCAGGGCACCCGAATTAGGCAAATTCCGGCCGGGATCGGCAGAATTGGCGCGGATTCGGCTCAGATCGAGTGGGAGGGAGGGGGAGGAAAGTGGGGGCGCCCACCTTGGCCGATCCGTCGTGGAGGCCCATGACGAGGCGGAGCTTCTTCTCGCGGCGGCCGGAGCCGGACGCGGGCTCGTCGTCGTCGTCGTCGTCGTCGTCGGGGTTCCGGCGGGTGGAGGAGCGGCGCTGCGCCTGGGGCTGCTGCTGCTGCTGCTGCTGCTCGAGGCGGAGGCTGCGCTTCTGGAGGTCGAGGAGGGACGGGCGGCCCTTCTTCTTCCGTCGCCGCGGCGGCTGAGGCGCCGACATCGCCGGGGGCCGCCGCGACGGTGGCGCCTGCTGCTGCTTGCCCATTCCCGGCGTTCTTTTTGTTTTATTTCCCCTGTATTTTTTTTTGCCCCCGCCTGTTGGCACCCCCGTCTTTGTGCGGGGCGGGGGCTGGGGCGCGTCGTTGCGTTGCGTTGCGTGTTGGGGGGCGTGTGAGCTAGCGGAGAGAGGGTGGTGGGTAGACTTTTCGGTGCGCTCGGCTTGTGGATGGATGCGAACACGTGAGGTGCGTGTGCGCCCTGCCTGCGGGATGGGTGTGGGAGCCGTAGCTGGCTGTGAGATGCTGCTTGCGTTGGGTGCGCGGCTGGACCGTGCCACTGTGCCAGTGTGTGTCCGTGTACCCGATCTGGTGCAGTAGTAGCCCAAGAGTCGATCAGGATTCGGAGCGTGACGACGTCGCTCGATCAATCAGAATTGAAGACGCCTCTGGTGCCGAATTATCGCAGTCGTCAGAATCTTGATTCTATTTGATGATGCAATATTTCGTGAATTTACACACTCCTGACTAGTATGATTCCATGACGCAGCATGACCTTACTTAAACACTCCCCGCTTGATTCTCAATTTGCAATTTGGACAATCTTATAACCTTTATCTTCGATTATATATGGACACTAACATATCATAGTCAAATTAATCGAAATCCTCCCAAAGAACTAGCAATTGTAAAAATAAAAAAAAAGGTATGGTGTTGTTATGTGTCTGTAAACATATATTGGAAGGGTCCTTATTTTATTCATTTGAAATTAATAGGATAATTCCATCCCGTTTGGGCAAATCTTTGACCAACCTTGCTCAATTAATGTGTAACTTCTACTTACTTCCTCCGTCTAACAAAGAGTGTTCATTTAACTTTCAAATTTTGTCTCACAAAGAGTGTTCATTAAGCTCTTAGACCAGTCTCAGTGGCAGAGTCATCAACAATTAATAGACTGTCACATAAACTTTTTTGATGACATGATACCAAATTAATGAAGGAAGAGAAGATCACAGTCACAGGGTCATGGTGATGACCCTAGGTGGGTACAGTTACCAATACTCATGACCCTGCATTGAGAGAAGATCACATGGTCATGGTGGTGACACATGCAAGATTTAAATATTGCATTCTATCTATGAAATTGTGCCCATGAACCTGTACATTGAGAGTGACAGGGTCATCATGCTGAAAAATTGATGTGGCAAATTTGGTAACTGTGCTTATGACTGTGACGCCCCAGGTTTTTAATTAGCGTCATTAATGCTAATGACCGAATCAACTGAGTCAAACCTGCTGACGTTGGCCAAACCATGGTCAACCTGGGTCATCACCTCGAAAACCTCGTCGACGATCACTAATGACCCCTTAATAACGTCAACACACACTTGGGGTCAAAGCTTGGTCAAACCCTAGCTAAAACTCTAGTCAAACCCTTTGACTCCCTTGACCACTCTAGAACTTTTGCCGCGTTCTCCAAATTTCACCTAAACACTTCGAAATCTCCCAATATAAAAGTTGTCCAGTTTTTCGAGGGACACAACTTTGCTTTTGGGTGGCATTTCAAATTTTGAGTGGAAAAGGGTGAAAAACTTGGTCAACTGCAGCTTTTACTATTCACCAGAGCCATGAAAACCAGCAACTTTGCCTGCAGTTCATGCTCAAACGGTTGATCAAAACATAGGTCGGCCTTTGAGAAAAATACTCTCCTATAGATGCTCTACAACTTTGGTATTCAAGATTTTGTGGGGTTCTATTTGAATTTTTGGAGTTTTTCGCTGTCAAACTTGTGTAACAGGAATTTCAAACCGGGCGACGCCTGTCACGCCGCGACGTCGCGCCCCAAAGCGCGCGCCCACGCGCCGTGTGGTGCCTCTGCCCTCCTCGGCGTCCGGGCCCCCACCGGCCCGCGCCTCCCCAACGCTGCGCGCCCCGAGGCCGCACGCGGACCGAGCCCCCGGGAGCCGCGCCCGTTGCGTGTCGCGCCCTGCGCCCGCCCGCGCCGGGCCCTGCCCGTGCCGTCTGCCGGTCGGCGTGCACGCGCCCCAACCGCGGTCGGACCCCCCTCGCCCGCTGGCTGCTTCAAGGCGCGTGAACGCCGCCTATAAAAGGCCACAGCCTGTTCCCTCGCGCGCGCCAGCCCTTGCCGCCTCCCTGAGCTCGCCGCCGCCCGCCATTGGTGCCGCAAGCCGAGCTCCGCGCTCCCGGGCACAAACCTCGCCACCGACCACTCTAGTGCCTCCACCACATCACCGTCGAGCTCTAGCAATCGCGTGTTGGCTAGCCCCGCCGGCCTCCTCGCCGGAATTTCCACCGCAGCGGCCGCCGCCGTCAGGCGCCGGCGCTGTCCCCGCCCCATCTCCGGCCTCAAATCATCCCGTGGTGAGCTCCTGAACCTCCCCCGCCGATCCCCGGCCGGACTCCGGCGAGAGCTCGCCGGAATTTGGCCGGAGCCGCCGCCGGCCATGGTCCAGGGGCCCCATTGCAAGGCTTTCAGTTTTTCCAGGGTCCTAACCGTGATCTAGGGGCATATCTGTGAGAATCAAAAACTGTCCAGGGGCCTGCCTGCAAGTTGCATCTTGAATAGTTCTTGATGTTTTGCAGAATCTTGGAAAATGCATAGAAAATCATAGAAAAATCAGAAAATGCAAACTAAATTTTGTTGGATTCCTTGTGAAAACTACTAAAACTTTTGTAAAGATTGACCATGCTTTTTCTTAATAGTTTTTGCATGAAAAATAGAAAACTGTTAAACCTAGATCTGTTGTATCTCAAAATCCACAAGTTCTCTTGAGCTAAATTTTGTATATGTTGTGTGTTATGTCTTGCTTAGCTTCTGTACCAAAAATTGCACAAAGTTATGATGTATATCTTTTATTATGAATTGTTTTGTATTTATGATGAATCTGTCTAAATGATTTTTGTAGCTAAAAATAAATGGATTTTTGCGCTAAACTTCTGCATGTCATCTTTTTTATGCCAAAATGCATCGCTGGTGAATTAACCATGATTTTATATCTATAAGAAATATTTAATCTTGTTTTATGCCTAATTTTCTTTGTAAATGCATAACCCAAGATCCATAGTAGCTCTAGGTGTATATGTTGCATGCCTAGCTTAGGTTTGGACCAGAGGCCATGTGTGAGAAAGTTGGGATCCATTTTATGCTTATTTATTCTTGTATGCATTTATCTTGTTTTGGTAGCTAGCTTTTGTTATTTTTGGTATATTTAATTTCCTAGCTATCCTAAGTGTGCATGTGTATGCAGTGGCTTTGTTTAGGCTCATAGTGCTTCTTGAACACTTCCACTGATTTTTATTAATTTATTTTGTGAATAAAAGTAATGGAAGCCTTTTAAGCTTAATATTAAAGTAAATCGGAAAATCACCACCTACACACCTAATGACCTTGGTTGTGATGTTAATCTTGTTAAAGGCTATGTGTCACCACCCCTTGCTATTTGTGAAGTTTAAATTAAATTATCTACATAAATATGTACACAGTCACTATTAAAAAGGTTAATTAATAAAGAACCGCATATTGTTCCTTTTTGGAAGAGTATGCTGAATGTATTCTTATCTAGGTGAATATGGTCAACCATGCACCCCATGGTTGTCATTTGTTATTTGTAATTAATTAAATTAAAAATCATCAATTAAACCTTGCATTTGCATCCTCGTGTAGATCTTCCCGACGGTAGATATACGCTCGTGCCGGAAGGAGGAGAAGGAGGAACTGACGGTGAGCTGCAGTACGTGGACGTAGCTCAGGACCTGGACCAAAGTCCAGAAGGGCCCAAGGCCAACCTTGCCGACGAAGGCAAGCCCCGGATCATTAACCCTGTCTTTTAAAATTATGCAATTACCTTTGCTATGATTGTGCATTTACGTTTCAGGAATTGAATTGAAACCCTAGATGCATGATCCCTAGGTACCTATGTTCTTTTACTAGTATGCTAGGTCGATAGCTGCCATGCTATAGGACCCGGTAGAAGTCGAGTGATGTTCGTCACTCGCGAGAATAGGTTCTTATGTTGGAATCATAAGATCTTTATAAATGGATTGCTCATGTGGTAAGAGCATGGGATTTGGGCTCCGGTCCAGTGGCTTTCGTGGGCTAAGCTTTTAAACGTACTAAGCACTTACCGGGAGTGGGACCGGTAAGCCTAGTACCTTAATGAGACGGTGCGGGAACTTACTATTACTAATCTTGAGTAATCACCTGCCCGACTTGCAACCGGGAGGTGGGTACATGTGTGAAGCTGGGTGTACTGTGTGGGGCATGCCAGATAGCCTTGTACCCGGGACTGTAAGCTTCGATCCCAAGCCGAGGACTTTTGGGAACCGCCTGGTGGTTGTCCATGTGGGGGCACCCTCCGTGTGTTTAGGTTTACCTTGCAAGGTTATTAATCAATCGATTGTCGGCCTCTCACCATTATCTGAGACTGCTTAATCAACTGGTCATGATATCCCTTAATGATGGAACTTTGTGAATATAACTGCTTGAATTAATTGCATTGTACAATTCTTGAGTGAATTAGTTGGCACACTTAGAAATGGTAATCAACTAGAATCTGTGCTAAAATATTGAAAGTAAGGACATACTCTTTGTTGCTTTTCAGCAAAAGAACTCCACCGGCCAAAAAGCCTCTCATGTCTAGAGTTTGGTGATGTAGTTATCACCCGACGGTTAAGTCTTGCTGAGTATTAGTATACTCAGCCTTGCTTTAAAAATGTTGTTGCAGGTGTTGTTTGGCCTGGTGAGATTCCACCCGGCTGGGAGCTGGAATGGGTGGATGACGACGAGTGATGGCATCACGGACGGCCTCCTGTGATGTTGATCGTTGCGCTAGTTTATTTTATTCCGCTGTTTTCGAACTCTGAACCTTTACTTATCATGTCATGAACAATGGTTTGTAATAATTAAACCCTTAGGGGTAATTTGGATTTAAATTGTGTTTGTACTCTGGACTCGCCTGCGCGTGAGTTTTAATGCATATGTTCGATCCTCTGTGTGAATTCCAAGTGATTTACCGGGCGTTAACCCGGCAACTAACGACAGGATGATACTTTATTATTGCTTAATGACCAAAGTGGATTGGTTTAGGCGATAGTACGGTATTTTCCTGGGCGGGTTGTCACAATGACACTGCCACTGAGATTGACCTTGGTGAAACTAATCTAATGAAAGCAATACTCATCCAATAAAAGAAGTGCATTGAGAAATGCATACAGTCAATAAAATGATCAGTTGGTGCTTTTTTCTAGTTCCAATGCATTACATTTAATCAAAATCCAGAAAACCAAGCAAAGTAATTAGGGGGTAGTATGATCACTTGTCACAACTACTAGTGTGCCCAAAAATTTTCTAAACGAACAGTCTTTGCGGGACGGAGGGAGCACAAAATTAATGTTGTCAGATTCATATTTAAGAATCACTAGCTTGTGGTTATATAAAAGGGAACATATCTTACAAACCAACATATTCGTGCAACCGTACAAACTTCTAATACGGACCACATGATATTGATCTAAAGAGGCGCATAAGAGAGTAAGAGGGAAGATTTGCAAAAATGTGATTACGAGGCAGTCATTTAAGTGTAAAATTATCTAATCCCCACACCTTCTTAGATCAACATCATATGGTTCAGATTGGAAGTTTGCACGGTTGCATGGAGAGATTTGTTTGCACATGATACGTTGCTAATTGAGTAAAACTACCGGTCAAATTTTATCATAATAGAATGAATAGAGCTCCATAAAAACTAGAGAGTGAAAGACATGAAAACGTAAAAAGATTCTTGGAGAAGTGAACCGTGACGCGAAAGATTGGGGACGGGTAGCTTTGCATGTCAGAGTTTCTGTGCACTTGAGAGCTGTGAACCGTGACGCGTGATTTCAGTTCCCATACTTCTACTATGCATTTTGCCGATTTTGGGTTGGTAGTTGCTGGTTAGAATTTGGAAGAAAAAAAAAGGACGGATGCTGGTGCGGTGGCTGCTTCCCCACCCGGCCGGGTGGCCGGGGCCTTTAAACAAAAGCGAAAGCAAGCGAGGACCTCCGTTCCATGTGGTTTTGTTTTCGCGCAAGGGCAGGGGCAAAAGAAGTGAGGGTGTGTTTAGATCTCAAAATTAGGATGTAAAATTAGGAGATTTTGCACGGATTTTAGGCTGAAAAACACTGTTCCGAACTGAAAAGTATTGTAGCACTTTTCGTTTGTTTGTGGTAAATATTGTCCTACCATGACCTAACTAGACTCAAAAGATTCGTCTCGCAAAGTACATCAAAACTGTGTAATTAATTTTTGATTTCATTTACATTTAGTACTCCATGCATGTACCGACATTTTTGATGTGATGTTTGATGTGATGGGGAATCTTCTTTTTGCATAGTATATTTTGGGAAAGTTGGACTCCTAAACAAAGCCTCAATGAAAGAGGCGTGTGAGGTGAGGTGACCCATGGAGCCTCGAGCTTCGTGCTCATTGTTTCCTCCGAAAACAATCGGCTGGGGCGAATCCAACGTGGGGGCAGGGGGGCTGGAGCCCCCCTACCCCTGTGGATCCCATGGAAGCCCCCCTACAAATTTTAACCATAGGTGAAGAGGAGGAAGAAGAAAAAGAGGAGGAGGAAGAAGGAAAAGAGAAGGAAGAGGAGGAGGAGGAAGAAGAGCCCCCATGACTTCACTCCTGAATCCGCCGCTGGCTGTTAACTACAGTACTCGTCGTTGCCGACGGACGGATTAGCGGGCGCACATGCCCAACGAGAACAGAAGCTTCGCCTCGGGTCGAGCCTAGCAGGGCGCACGGTGCATGGCGCAGGCAGAGGCTGAAGCGACTGGTGTAGTGTAGTCGCGTGTCGTGTCCACTTTGGCAAGGCAGTGAAGTAAAAATACTACACGAACGAGTGAAGCTGCAGTGTCCAAGGGGAATGGCCGGCCAGTAGGTACTTAATTTTCGTGTCCACATTCACTCTATGAACTGACCTATGCACTTGGTCTCAATTCATATACTAGTTCACACAATAAATATTGCACCTAATCTAAATCTAAAAAAACGTCAAGTATATTGGTACAGAGGGAGTATATAGTTAGCCTGTTTGCTGAGCTGGTGACTAATGCTGATTTATTTGGATTGTGACTAGTGATTTGTATTGATTTGTTTGGAGAGAGAAGTACTGTTAGTTGGTCACTGATAAGCTAGACGAACAAGACGAGTGTACCCTTCTAGCTTCTGGGGTGAAGTCGGTTTAAGTCTCATTCGGTTACATAAGATTCGTTCCGGACCGAGAATAAGAAGAGATTTATAATAGATACAACTAGAGACTACAATTTATTCTAAGTCAAAAATTAATTTATTCACAAAAGTACACTGGGAGATCAAGATAAATTTCACATCTCCCGACTCATGTCCCGGTGCCAAAAATCCTACGCGTTACAGTTTCCACGGCATGACTCGTACGTCGCTGCCGCGCGCCGCCTGCAACCCCGTTCGTCAGCCGCCTCCAGCCGGCAGGCGGCAGCCTCCTGGACCCGAGCGAGAGGGTGGTGCGCGCAGCATGTCGCGCCGCTCGGCCGGTCCGGTGGGCGCCCACGGCTCAGCGTTGGTTGGCGGGCGGTGCCGCGTAGGAATCCGACGCACGGACCAACGCCACCCGCCAAACTAGCGTTCGCATCCCGACGAGACGCTGCAGCGGCAGTGCTTGTCTCATTGTTCGGCTGCGGATTGCGGTGTGGCCGACGGATGGTGACGCTGGAGCTTCTTCACAGACGGGGAGCTGCCAGCGGCGCGCTGAGAAGAAACACCACCAGTTCCAGCTTGAGACGCTGGGGGATGATGCATCCCCTCTGCAGTGTGTCCAATGTTGTCTGCCTGCGGATGCAATTCAACAGCCCAACAACAACAACATCGACTGATTCACATGGGAGGCTCTCTTTTAATTTGGGGCACATTTTCATCCACAGTTACACATCGAACATAAAATTTATGTGCATCGGGTTTCAGTTCAGCACGTCAGCACATCAAAATTAATGGGCTAAACAGGTTGTGATAGGAAATTATACTCCTAGTGTAAAATTGAAGGATGACTTCGTGGAAAGAAAAGGCTATGACCGCAGCAGAAGTGCAAGCAAAGGCTCGGGTCTTTGGTAGTACAGCGAATTGCTGACTCGCTGAGAGGGAGGGAGCTACGGACGCAGCAGCACGAAGCTGAACTTCTGGCACAGCAGCTTGCTGACTCGAGAGGTCAAAAACAGCCACGGGAGTATTCCGACCTGCACCAAAGAGGCAAGGACCACGTTATCAGGGACTGTAATTGCAAAATATAAAGGTGCAGCTTTCTGCACCCCAGTAACGTTGCATCCAAGCAACGTCATGTTGGGGAATTTAAAGTAGTTTCTCCCCCCACTCATCCAATGAACACTCCACTTTCAGTCTTTCATGCTTACAAACAAAAAGTTCAATCTACTGAGGGGATGAGGTTGCTTCTTCCATTCAGGCACCATATTAGCAAGAGATTATACAATACTAACTAGTATGTGTTGATCCTTGTAAATTTAAAAGTTTCGTAGTATTTAGAATTTACCACAACATGGCCGGTAGCAGAATCAACACCCCTCAAGGAAAACATCTTTCCTGTAAAAAGAATTGAGTTATCACCATTATTATTGGTTACATGAATCACAAATAGGACAGGGGTCTACTGCCCTTACTGTAAACAAAGAAGAAAGAAAAGTGTTCAAACATCGAAGGCAGCGTAAAAATATCCATCTAGGAAGGATGTTGCTAGTGCTACTCAACATTCCAAAAGGCAAATAGATTCGGATCTTAAGAATGGATCTAGTGATGCAGTATTTCCAGTTTAGACAATCGTTTGGACTCCACAAACAAGTTACCATTTTTCGGGCGAACAATTCATGTCTTTTCTACTGTGCTAATTAAATATTAAAACCATATGTAACTACATTTTTAGCAGCAGTTGTGAAATGCACATGTCAAATATTCAGTCTCTATGATCAGTGGTGCAAGAAAGGTGAAAAGTGTTGGCAACTGGAGCTGCCCAGCAGCACCAATCCAACTCCCAGGTGAGTTCCAAACTCTCCAAAGAGGGCTGACTAGAGGTAGGAGGAGGTTGAGCACAGCACACACACGCACACAACCCAGTTGCTGCTGTTCTATTGCTTTTGGCTGAACTGCCTTGCTTTGCAGCAGTGCTTCTTCTTTATAGATAGCAAAGTCAACTCTAGGTACAAGATACACTCACTACATACTAGCTACTAGTACTACTATAAGTACCTACTGTACCTATATACAATACATAACAGGAGCATGCTTGCTCCTGTCTACATGAGTGCCTGCTGCTGTCTTGCACGCCTGGGCAGGGGCACTTGAGGAGCTCTACCAGCTCCATTGACTTCTGCTGAGGGAGGAGATTAAGACTGAGCAATTAAACAACAAAAAGTTCCTCTTGCAGTTCTCATTCAGATTGAACAAATACTACCAGATTACTATCATGCTGGATAGATCCTATTGATACATGAACAGAAGAGTGTGCATCACCAAAGGAGCAGACACTGAGCAACAAACAATTTAGAACACTCTGGGAAGTGGCGTCGACATACCAAATGGCTGTAGAAGATGCTGGGGAACTGTAGTTACAGGAGTACTCCAAAACCACAGAACGAGCAAGGCATAAATTAGTACCTATTTGATTAAAAGATTAGTGTTAATGAAACTATAGTACATGGCAAAAACAATAAACCAAACATAAAAGGTAGTTCACACAGAAGCACCTTAGTAACCAACAGAAGTTTTCCGTATTTGTCATACAAGGATTGCGTCCCTTTAGTGTCCTGTTCTTGTACTGTAAGCAGACAAAAGGAATAAAAACTTAAGACGGCTAAAAGTCTAAAACACATCATTGTGGCACCAATTCATTCTGCAGAAGTAACAAGCAAGCAAGCAAGCTTTGCTTCCAAACAAACAATAACAATGCTATGACATAAAATTATCCAGCATTTCCAAAAAATATGGGGCAGAAAGACAATATTCTGGTGCTTTATTACAGGCCAACGACTACAGAACAGGACTTTGAGGATTCGGCACTCACTTTTTGCCAGTTCCTTCTCCTTGGCAACAGCCAGACGCTTGAGTTTAGCAGCTTGTGCAAATGTGGACGGCCTACCACACACATTCAGGCAAATAAGTGAGGAGGAAAACCTTGCAGTCGCAAATCATTCTTGGTTGGAACAGAAATTATGGATCCAGAAAAACAGTGAGTCACGGCAAAGGAAGGTTGATTGCCTACGTTGACAGCTGATTAGCCTCCTTCAAAAGTTGCTTGATTTCAAGCCGCAGTTTGATCTGCTCCTCACTTTGGGATCCCCTCTGGATTATAAGCACAGAACACATCAGTGACCAGTGGAAACACCAGAGCACATGAACAAAAAAATCGGGACTGCATGCTATATTCCACATCTTAATCAACAAAATAAAAATTACTTGGTGCTACAGGAATAGTTTCCTCTGAATCAGAGTTCAATCACCGCATAAATAGACGGAATCTCTGGCAGGTATGGAGACGCCCAATCAGAACTCGTGGAAGATCCAGGGCGGGAGACGACGAGACGGATGGGAAGGGGCAAAGCGCGAGGGGAAGGGGGTCGGCGCTGACCTTTTTGGCGAGGTCGAGGTAGCGGTCCAGAAGCTGCAGCGCGGAGACGATGAAGAAGACGAAGATAGCCGCCAGGGACATGGTCGTCGGCCGCCGGCGGCGGCGGAGGCTGTCTCTCCCGTCTCCGGTTGGGTCAAGACTCGCGACGCACGCACGCGTCGGGTGGCTGGGCTGGCTCGAATAGTCGAATGCACGTCGTCGTCCTCGTCATCGCTGGGCTGGACGCTTTTCGATAGGCGGCCCATTTGAATTCTTCAATACCCACGGGCCCGATTGGGCAAATGGTGACATTCCAAACCCACTTCACCCAAGGCTTATAAAGGCCCAGCCCAAACATAATCACCTTGAATATTCATTTGAGCCAAGCCCGCCACAAACACACAGATGGCTCAAAGGATCTAGAACAATCCGAAGGTGGCCACGTCACCCTAACTAATCCAGCCGAAATATCTGCTGGGGATCAACTGGCCAATAGAACGCCACCGAGCGCCCAACACTTGGCGACACCACGGCGCGGCAGCTAAAATTTCACCGCGAGGCAGGATGAAAACCCAGCCGAAACAGCCAAAACACCCGGGCAAAAAACTGCGCGCCACTCGCCCGGCGCGGTGAGAAATATCTGGCGGCGACCTGGTGGCCAGCGCGCGGCCACATCAGCCACCCCATCCGCCCACCTCACCTCCCGCGCGCCAATGGCAACTCGCCTTAAGATTCCACGAGATAAGGACCCGATCGCCCGGCGACGCTATTTAGCCGGGCGCGGCGGCCCCGGCACCTTCACCCATCAGCATTCAGCAGCAGTTAGCGACTGGTCCAGCACACACACTCTCTCGCCTCACGCAATGGCTGCCTCCACCATGGCGATCTCCTCCACCATGGCCGGCACCCCCATCAAGGTGGGCTCCTTCGGCGAGGGCCGCATCACCATGCGCAAGACCGCGGCCAAGCCCAAGGTGGCGGCGTCCGGCAGCCCGTGGTACGGCCCCGACCGCGTCAAGTACCTCGGCCCCTTCTCCGGCGAGCCCCCGAGCTACCTGACCGGCGAGTTCCCCGGCGACTACGGCTGGGACACCGCTGGGCTGTCCGCTGACCCCGAGACCTTCGCCAAGAACCGCGAGCTCGAGGTCATCCACTCCCGCTGGGCCATGCTCGGCGCTCTCGGCTGCGTCTTCCCCGAGCTGCTCTCCCGCAACGGCGTCAAGTTCGGCGAGGCCGTCTGGTTCAAGGCCGGATCCCAGATCTTCAGCGAGGGCGGCCTCGACTACCTCGGCAACCCCAGCCTGATCCACGCGCAGAGCATCCTCGCCATCTGGGCCTGCCAGGTCGTGCTCATGGGCGCCGTCGAGGGCTACCGCATTGCCGGCGGCCCGCTCGGCGAGGTCGTCGACCCGCTCTACCCAGGCGGCAGCTTCGACCCCCTCGGCCTGGCCGATGACCCAGAGGCCTTCGCCGAGCTCAAGGTCAAGGAGCTCAAGAACGGCCGCCTCGCCATGTTCTCCATGTTCGGATTCTTCGTCCAGGCCATCGTCACCGGCAAGGGCCCGCTCGAGAACCTCGCCGACCACCTTGCCGACCCAGTCAACAACAACGCCTGGGCCTACGCCACCAACTTCGTCCCCGGCAACTAGAGCGCTCCATTGGCCTCGATCTGCAACTCCATTGTCTTCTGGCCGGGGAGGGGCGCGTTACGTGATTGATTGATGCCGCATGTGTATCTTGTTCACGTTGCATTTCAGGGGAAGTCGAGATGATGAGTTGACGTTGTACACTAAGATGATGAAAGATGATGTTTGTGCATTAGTAGCGGTTTTGTTAATTCCCTGGTGATCAATCATTGATTGTTCTGATTTATTAAGGGCGTCTTGGTTTTTTCTCTCCTGCCTTCTACTCTTTAAATTCTTGTTTTTTCTGAAATTTACTATCTAGACGCTATAGATATACAATGCTAAAGAGGAGTTGCATATCAATTTCCCGGAAGATGTATAAGATCATTTTCAAGAGTTTCTTAAATCATTTCCTAATCCAAATTAGCAAGACGAGAAAAAAAAACTCTCTCCAGGAACTCATATAAACTCATATATAATTCATCCTCCTAATCATTTACAACTTGGAAAAAGTCAGCACGTTTCACGTAAAATTACGCACTTCCGAGTCGTGCATATATTCGCTCTCCCGCACACGTGTTTGTCGGTCTCGACCAATCTAAAGGTGAAAGACGTGAAAAGGAATAAAGAGAATGAAACAATTCCCGACCCAAATGTACAAAAGAGAAAAAATATATAAAAAGATGTTAAGATAATTTAAAATTAGTATATAATTTCCTAAGTACAATTGTTTTTATATTTTAGGAGAAGGTGACCTTTCAAATATTTTTTAGTAAGCACTTCATATTTTTAGAAAAAAAATATTGAGTAGTTTTGAGATGCTCCTATATGTATATCGGATTTCTTAAAAGCTACCCCCTTCGGCTCTCTCCGCATCCCACGGGGGCACGTGTCGTGCAGCCGTTGTTTTGGTCTTTTCGCGAAAATGTCCTCCACGTTTAGTAATTCACGAATCAGTCCAACGCATCCGAAACGCACAGGAATCACGTTTGTATGTTTTGCGAATAAGCACTTTAACCAAAGTTTATTTCTATGCGAAGAAGAGTAAATGCCGTTTTGCAAACATCCCTCGAGTCATTTTTGCGAACACCCCTCCCACCACCCTACCCCCCAATACCCCCACCCCGCGCGTCGCTCACCCCGAACCCTACCTCCCTCGCACCCTGCTCTCCTCCCCCCGCCACCGCCTCCCCCCATTTCTCCCTTCCCATCAACCTCTGCGGCGGCTGGCCTACGGCAGCACGACGGCCGACTGCATCCCTGCCATCCCAATCCCCAACCCGCGCCGCCGCCCCCCGCTTCACCCATGGCCTCTCCTCTGCCAGCGCCGCCGCGGGGGTCAGGGTCCTCACGCTCTTCGTCACCGACCTCCCCTGCGACTGCGCCCCGTCATCGCTCTCGACATCACCTGAAATGTTGCCTTGGCCGCCGCCGCCACTGCCGCCGTGCTCGCGTCCTGGACCGAGGAACCACGTTTGTATGTTTTGCGAATAAGCACTTTAACGAAAGTTTATTTCTATGCGAAGAAGAGTAAATACCGTTTTGCAAACATCCCTCGAGTCATTTTTGCGAACACCCCCTCCCACCACCCTATCCCCGCCCAATACCCCCACCCCGCGCATCGCTCACCCCGAACCCTACCTCACTCCCCTCCCCCGCCGCCCTCCCTCGCACCCCGCTCTCCTCCCCCCGCCGCCGCTGCCTCCCCCCATTTCTCCCTCCCCACCAACCTCTGCGGCGGCTGGCCTATGGCAGCACGACGACCGACTGCATCCCTGCCATCCCAATCCCCAACCCACGCCGCCGCCCCCCCGCTTCACCCATGGCCTCTCCTCTGCCAGCGCCGCCGCGGGGGTCAGGGTCCTCACGCTCTTCGTCACCGACCTCCCCTGCGACTGCGCCCCGTCATCGTTCTCGACATCACCTGAAATGTTGCCTTCGCCGCCGCCGCCGCCGTGCTCGCGTCCTGGACCGAGGAACCACGTTTGTATGTTTTGCGAATAAGCACTTTAACCAAAGTTTATTTCTATGCTAAGAAGAGTAAATGTCGTTTTGCAAACATCCCTCGAGTCATTTTTGCGAACACCCCTCCCACCACCCTACCCCCACCCCGCGCGTCGCTCACCCCGAACCCTACCTCACTCTCCTCCCCCCGCCGCCCTCCCTCGCACCCTGCTCTCCTCCTCCCTGCCGCCGTCGCCTCCCCCCATTTCTCCCTCCCCACCAACCTCTGCGGCGGCTGGCCTACGGCAGCACGACGGCCGACTGCATCCTTGCCATCCCAATCCCCAACCCGCGCCGCCGCCCCCCGCTTCACCCATGGCCTCTCCTCTGCCAGCGCCGCCGCGGGGGTCAGGGTCCTCACGCTCTTCGTCACCGACCTCCCTTGCGACTGCGCCCCGTCATCGCTCTCGACATCACCTGAAATGTTGCCTTCACCGCCGCCGCCGCCGTGCTCGCGTCCTAGACCGAGGAGAGCCCATGCCCCCTCCCCCGACGGCGGTGCGCGGTATTGGATCAGGTTGGTGAGGATGGCTCCCGTCGGAGCAACCTCCCGGCCTACGATACGCCCGACGGCTGGAGGCGAGATAAGTACCCCTCCTCATCCCGTATTATTCCCCTGTTTCTTCTTCCTCTAACCCCGGTTACGAACCCTAGCTTTAAATTCCTCATCTACCTTCATCCTTTTTCTCGGACGCACAAACCATGCTGTGCAGATCTGTGCGCTCCTGTTCTTATGTTGCTTTGGATTTGTTGTGCCTTCGCCTGATCCGTCGGTTCTTTCTCTTCCCGTGCAGGTCGGAGGCGGCCATGGATACGGTGACCTAGGCAGTTTGTGCTCTTTTCTGTTGTGCAGCGGATGACTTGCTCTTCACTGTCGAGGTAGGTTATGCATGCTGGGCTGGTTTGTGATTTCTAGCAAATAGACGTAACTGCTCTTCCTGCTGTGCAGTGGATGCATGCTGGGCTGGTTTGTAAAATATATGCACACGGTCACTTATATTTGATGCTAGGGTTAAATCATTCTCTTGCAAATGTAGTGAATTAGATGATAAAATTCTAATCTAGATCCAAATCAGGATAAAGGAGCATTACCGTGCAGCAATTTATTTTGGATAGATAACATTAAGTAAAGTGTTTTACTCCTGTTTTTTACAGTGCAGTAAATTGGTTGTGTACTACAGCTGATTTGGATAATCTGATTGTGTACTACAACTGGTAAAAATGAGCTCTTAGGCCCAAGAGTATAATTTTTTCTGTAGGTAGATCAATGTGGGCCGTCAGCTATTTGGATCCTGTGTAGTATTTTTTTTCTGTGTTGTGCCTTTTTGAGTGGTACTACAGTACTGAAAAGTAAAATCCATGTGATTCTGATGAAATGCTCCTTGCCTGATAGGCCTGGTAAATGTTCGATTGTTTCCAGTGCCCGTCCTTGGCCATTCCTCCATTGTCAGGTACGCCTTACTCTCCCTTCCCTCTCTCTTTTCAATTGTTTGCTAGCGCTTGGATAAAAGAAATCGATCTCTCTTAGCAATGGTATGTTTGGTTTCTCTCCTTTATACGTCTTCTCAATTGGCTATGAATTATATGATGCAGGAGCCAATTAATTTGCACAAAAAACTTACTAGCTATTATTGTTGCTAATTCAGATAGGAAATGGTTTAATAATCTAGGATCTTTAGCTTTTTTCTTAGAAAGATGACCAAACAAGACACACGTTAATAAATTTTCTAACCAAAATTGTTAATCCATTATGAGGAACAATCGTTTGCTTGCAGCATAGCAAGCTGGTCTATGCGTGAGATGAACCATACTGATGACCCATTGGAGTCAATACTGTCTTACTCCTGAAAGTAATTTGTCCAAAACATCTTAGGAAGATGAGCTTAGTATCTTCTGATAGAGATTAATTTTCTCTTGCTTGCATTCCCCCTCTTAATTTTCCACGTGCACTACTCTGCATATTGCAATAGACTAACAGAGAGAGATTCTTTTGCTACCAAATGGAATTGTATAGATGGTTAGGTTTAATGATATTTTGACCTATTGATGCATATTACCTTTATTGTCTTTGGTTTACATTATCAATAACAGAACTCAAGTTAGTTTTAGAGATTTATACTTTGAGATGGTTCTGAAATTAAGACATGACTTCTGTTTTCAGGATGTAGAGTGGAGGAACATATGGGTGCTTTTGAAGAAGATTGCAGGTTTGTTGAGGAGCCGGAGGTTACTTGCACTTCCAGAGGCCTCGCGGCGGTGGCGTCCTCATATCCTGCTCGCCTTGCGGTCAACTAGATTTAGAAGCTTCCTGGTAAATCATTCTCAGCCAAGGGCATGCATTTTCTTCCCTCTCTATGTGTGAATGAGTTTTCTTATTTGACCTTTGCTAAAACCTGTACTTGATTTTGCCTAGAAATTTACTGCTGATCTATAATGAGATGATGAAAACTGGGTTCTGGTTGACCATCTTGGCTTGTAAGCAACACCCCTACTCATGCTAATCATCATGGCATCCTCCATCATCTTCCCGTTTGGTAGTATTCCGCGAGCAAAGCGTACTCACCACGTATACAAAAAAGATGACGTCAGCGCGCGATGCGCGCCCTATCGTGCCAACAACCAAATACAAGCGAACAAGATAAATGCACATGATCACACAACAAATTTTTTTGCTGTAGTAACAATCAAATTCCGTAAGATGCATCACCACCTAGGTGTTGCTCGTCCATGAACACCACAACTCTGCTAGAGAAGTGTGCATGATCACATAACAATTTTTTGTTGTAGTAACACCAGGAGCTAGCAAAGGCATCTTGATTCCAAACTATTGCGTTTCATATTCTCCCTCTTTGTCTCTATGCCCTCCATTCCAAACTATTTTGTTCTTCAAAATTTGTAAATTAATTTGCCTTACTGATCTGTAATTGATTGTTGTGCTTGTAGGGGATGGCGTCCGCAACCTGAGCCAAGAAGGGAGACAAATAGGATAGGTTCGTGTATTTCCTCACTGAACTTTTCACTGTGTTCTGTTTTGTATGGAAAAAACCTGAATTTTTTTTTGTGGTTAGACCCATCTGTACCTTCGATCTTGACTATCTGTCCTTGACTTTTGTTGATTTAAATCTCTCCTTTATTTTGTTCCTGCAGGAGAGTCTTCAACGAGAGCAGCGAGATTTAGAGCTTTTTAGGTGAATTGCTTCCTTCTTCTGTAACGTCCTTGTGCTATGTATGATGTCTCACGGGTCCATGCTATATTTTTCTTTATTGGGATTGCAGGTCCAGACAATAAGAACTATATTGTGATAGGTGGCATGAAATCTTGTCGTATCTAATTTGTCCTAAAACTATATTGTGATAGGTGAACCTATGCCTTTTATTGCATCAGATTGGTGAAATGTCGCAAAGGCCAGGGCGTATCAGGCTACCATCCTCCCTGCTCCAACAAGAATCACATCACTTTCAGGTCTGACCATTCTCCTCTTTTCTTAATACTCTTAACATGTTTAAGGAGTTCAGTTGGAACTCTCCCCAGTAAGTATTCCCTGAATTTTGATTGCCCACTGCCCTACTTAATCATGTTTTACTATAATTTCAATGTTATCTCTCCGAAATAGCTTTTGAACGTTGGGTTTACAATCAATAAAACTCAAAACTCACCACCTCTGTTTCTAACAATTACTAAATAGCTTCCTGCTTACAGCAGGTGTTCTGATCAGAATAAGTCTTAATGCTATGTTCTCAGGTTAGTTTCATTTCATATATTCTTGATTATCCATTGCCTGTAATGAGATGCACATTTTTCACTGTGCAAAGCTTTTCTAATTTCAAAAACATGCGTGATCTGATCTGCTCCTTTTCTTATTAAAATGCCAAAGGCAGTGTGCTACTCTACTACAAATAGAGGGCATTGCATGGTCTTTTATCTGCTTAGATTTAGCGAACATAACCTGGTTTCACATGCCGATACCTTTGCTAATATGCGTACAAGTTGACAGCCATCATTTCAAGCCATCATTTATTGTTAAAATTATGGAGAAGCTAACTCAGACTTGGTATTGCACTTCATTTCATTTATGCACTCCCTTGCACTCTACTTTTCTGTTGCTAATCAATCTTATTATTGATCTTATGGCTGGAAACCCACGTTACTTGGGACAGCATGCTGTGAAAGTCTGCTATCCCTGTAAATGATCCAAATGTCGGATGGACACCTATGAATATTTTTGTGTATTTGTACCACTCGAATGTTAGCATATTAACAATGCATTTGTAAGTATATCATGTGATTTTGTGGTGAGTTTGTCATATGCCATGCAATGCATCCTTTTTCTGCTCAATGTTTTATATTTGGAATCTTTATTGTCCAACTGCTCAATGCAAATTGACAATCCACATCATATGTTTCTTAGATTGAACCAATTTAGTATTGACCCCATTACAAAATTGGAATTTCTATGTTAAGTAATGTAGGAAAATCACATATCTGATTATTGTGATAGAGAGTACATGGAAAATATTAATTGTTGGACTGTTATTCAAATATATAACACTACTGTAGGTAGAATGATCTCAACGTTACATTCTCTCTGGTTTGAGAATATTTGATCAACTTTGCAATGTCGAGATGTGGTGCTTAATATTCATCCACTGAAATATAAGTAAAAAAATTACCTTCACAGGTTTTCAACTTACAATGTATCATTCATTATTTTAGTGGCGAATCTGTACATGAGAGATTCTTGGTTCTCAAGATGTTATGCCTGTTACAATCTTTTATAAGAAATCATCATGTTACATTTTAAAAACCTCTTAACATCACTTATAGCTTGCATATATATAATGTGTCTGAGGGATATAATCCATGACTCTGGGATATATGAGATGTGACTACAACATAGAATGATAGAATGGACTATATCTGTGTATGCCACACATAGAAAAATATTTGCATAAGCTCTGTAGTTATTTGCTTTGGCCAATAATCCTATCCTGTTGCCGCCTTATACACAAAAGATGTGTCATTGTTGCAGGGCTCTAGTTGTTCCTCTTTATTTCTCATAATTTGTATCTTATTGTTTATGTTGCAGTGTTAAGGAAGTATTATTGGTGTCTGACTGCCTGATAAGGAAGGATTGCTGGCAAACCAAAGTATACAGTATAAGGCTCATTCAAGCATATTGCTCGCTGCTTGATCCGTTCAGAGTTTGTGTCAAACAACTAGATGTATTGCAAACTATGTAATTGACAGGACCTTTGTGCTCAGCAATGTTGACACTTAAAACCTTAAAAGATTAAACTCACACGTTATGTGAACCGGAGATTGTCCTGTTAGGAATTTAGGAGTGTATTTGTTTTTTCCTTCTGATGGTCATGATTTTGTTTGGGATAGGGCGCGCAACGTGCCGTATGTTCTAGGAATTACAAAATCCAAATAGTTGTGAAGTCCACGTGCTGCACCTGGCGCTAGCTAGTAGCTATTTATTCCGTTCTGTTTGTGTTTGGGACTAGCCGACTAGGTGAACCAGCACGGGGATGAAAAAATGCTGGACAAATGTTGGATGGAAATTGTTGAATCAACATTTTTTTAGAAACATACTTAATCATTTTTTTAAATAAATAGTATTTTAAAAAATGAACTATTTTTTTTTGAGATTACACAGTACAACGCAGGCGTTCACAACACGCACGCACACTCAACCCCTATGAATACACGTACGCAAACCCTACCCTTATGAGCACTTCTGAAGGATTGAGCACTTGCAGATGTGGAGATTCTCGAAGTCACCACTAGCGTCTCGTCGTCGACGGGAACGTCGCTTACCACTTAATGCATAACGCTGAAAAATCTCGAAATAAATCCAGGAAAATGTGCGAGCACCAGGATTTGAATCCTGGTGGGTAGCGTCCCACTGGACCATCTTACCATTGGACTACAAGTCCATTCGCAAAATCAACCATTTTTTGCGTTGGAAGTTGAACCAACATTTTTTCGGCGAGGTTCAGCCGACATTTTTTCGGCGAGGTTCAGCTAAGGGCCCCGTTTAGTTCCCAAAAGTTTCACCTACTACCCGTCACATCAATCTCCGGACATTAATTAGGAGTATTAAATGTGGATTAATGACAAAACTCATTCCACAATTCCTACCTTAATACGAATCTAACAAGCATAATTATGACATAATTAGACAACGTTGTGCTACAGTAATCAATCTTTAATGACGGATTAATTAGGCTTAATGGATTCATCTCGCGATTTCTAATCCATTCATGTAGTTAGTTTTGTAAGTAGTCTACATTTAATACTCTTAATAAATCTTGGAAGGGAACCTCAAAAATTTTCTCCAAAATCTTCCCACGAACTAAACAGGATCTTAAAAAATTGAAACACAACATTTTCGAAGTTTTTTTCTTCGATGCCGACGAGCAGCATGATAGGCCGGTAGGAGTATTGTTTTTCACAACAAATTAACCGTACAAACTAATAGAAATCTCTTTAGGATATGTCATGAAGCAACACTTTTTTATTTTGACTTTTTTTTTAACAATATTCACATTTGGATCCTGAGCGACGTAAACTCATCTTTTGGACTTAGGATCGGCGCCATTACTCACGGCACCGAGCTAACACATCTCAACATCTTGACGCCATGAGACAGAACGTTCAAAGATGAGTTTACGTCGCCTCGATTTTCAAACATTATTGTTTTTTTTAAAAAAGACGTGTGCATGCATTCCATTCCATGCATTTTAGTTGGATCGATTTGCCGACGAGCCGACTGCCATCCCATTCCATCATTCTCGCTTCTCGGCCGCGGGGCTCCAGGACAGTGCATTTAGTTGGGTCAATCAGCATCGTGCCAAAAAAAAAAAAACAACAAATCTCAACGGCACGTACGTCCAGCGCAAGTTTGGCTGTTTCAGTCGCGCCAAAAGGAGGAGAAGGAAAACAAAGGGGTTGTTCACTTGCTCTGAGAAAAAAATTGGGAGCTGTTCGTTACATGCATGGGTCCATCGCGTAACCGTCTCTGTCCATCTCAGTATCTTAGTAGTATGTTATTACTGATGGGAACATATCAGGTGGAAACCAACCCCTCCGTGCAAACTATGAAAACTTCAATCTGAGCCACACGATGTTGATCCAAGGGAAAACTCATGGAAGGTGGGAGGGGTGATGTGCAAAACTCATAAGAGGTGGGAGGGATGATTTGCAAATGCACTTTTGCAAATCACCCCTCCCACCTTCCATAAGTCTTCCCTTGGATCAACATCGTGTGGCTCAGATTGAAGTTTCCATAGTTTACACGGAGGGGTTGGTTTCCACCTGATATGTTTCCGAGATAATGATGCCATAATTTAGCAAGCTAAGTGTCTCGCCGCAGTAGACTAGATACGTCATTGATTCATCATATACTATGAGTATGTAGCCTTGGAGTTGGAGTGGCATGGATAAGAACGATCAGAGCTACAACTGTCAGTCTCCCTTCTTAACAACGGTGTCATGGCTCCAGCCGGTGCAAAATTAAAACAAATTGCAAAATTAAACCAAATTCAAGTACGGTGTCTTTTTTTTAATTGTAGATTTTTCAAAATCAAACTTTTTCAACTTAACCAAGTTCATGAAGTCATAGATTTAATTATGCATATAGATATATACTATATTTAATGCATAATAAATTATGCACTTAGAGATATCAAAAAAATCAATAATTTGGACGCTACCTAGGCAACAGTGCAGTTGCATCGACCTACGACCTCTTCGTTTGGCTAGTGGCTGGTGTTGATTTGTGCGGAGAGAAAAATATTGTTTGCTGGTGGCTAATTTGTTCTAAGAGAAAAGTACTGGTGGCGGATAAGTCAAACGAACAAGCCGCTAATCATTTTTCTTATGAGAATACATGCAGCTCGCGATGCAAGTGGGTCAGCAATGGGTCAACTGGTGCCTGACCCAAATGACCCATTAAATAATTTTTGGGTTTTGGGTTGACCCAATGCTTGACCCACAGATTGCAGTGGGTTACCCAATACCCGAGCCGCAGTGCACGTCACGAGCTAGATGAAGGTCTCTGCATCACTACGATCCGTTGGCCGGTGTTGTAGTGGCATCTGTAGAACTAGCACACGCTGCACACCAGACTACAAGAGGAGAATGTTGACGGCCGTCACGAAGTTGGATACTACTTGGCTTGTGCCTTGTGAAGGTCAACTGGACCATCAGTGATTCTAAAAAAAGATCAATACCAAATCGTTGTCCCATGTTCTTGCACAACCTGACATACCACAACTCACGTTGTCTCAGGTGCAGCTATAAGATAATTCAGCAAACTGGAAGAGCTTCTAGCCTACCCCCCTCTAATCACTCTCTCTAGCACAAAAGCCCAGATCGACAAGATTTAAGTACATCTAGTTATTACAGAATGGATAAAGAAGCGAACAAAAAACTTCAAAGTTTTCTCAACTTCATCATTCATGCCATCACTGGCCCTTAATGAACATAGTTGAAGCTTCGATTTCTGAATCACCAAATCTATTCGCAGCCAACCCTTCTCCTAGTCCAGATTTCTCCATTTCTGCATAAAAGAAAGAAATCGGCATATGCCTATGTCAGGCATCAAAGCAACTATGTTATTGAACACTAGATCATGCAAATGAGCCATAAGCTGGTCCCCTCATGTGCCTGGCTAATATTTGGTTTAACCAGTCTCCCATCTTGCAGGTGCTGGCTGAACCCAAATGATTAATTTTTTCCATGTTTAAATCTGTTAATGAACCAAGTTTCCCATCTTGGAGGTGCTGGGCTGAACCCAAATTATGCATAAGTAATGTCTCCAAAGCTATAAGTAATGTCTCCAAAGCTAGACAAACTTAAATTATGCATAAGTAATGTCTCCAAAGTCCAAACCACGATAATATGTCTGACAACAGATGGAAGATTTATGACACACCTAGGAAGTCATGATGTTGCAGAAAAGCCATACACAGGAACAAGTCACTCTATCATTTTTATCCAAGGTAATTCTAGCATTCAGATGAGAAGCACAACAATTGAAAACAGTAACACAATACCTAAAGCACTGTTCTGCATAAATAAAATGATGGTATAATCCTCATGTTCACCAACAGAACTTTTATGGAACAATTAATGGATTGCCAGTTGCAGTGAAGACTCATGCAAAAAGATTGTAGATCATGTGTTTTATTTCTTTCCCCTTTCTGAAGGGGCTTGCAGTAGAGCAGAAAATAATTTATTATCAGTCTTTTACCTCCAACGTTAACTCAGTTACTTTAAAACTGTCGGTTTCTCTTTCTAACAAAACAGGTAAACACCTTATCTTGAAAAAAAACGGTATGATGCAGCCAACAGAAATACTAGTGCAAAACAATTCAAGTACCACAATTCAACAGATGGTCTCATGTATAGACAAGTCTGTTAATGAACCAATGTTCTATGACAGAACCAATGATCTACAAAAAGATTGTAGATCATGTATCGACTGTGGCATTATGACCTGCACTACTGGAGTTCTTTGTGAAGGAGAACCAGCAGATAACTGTTCATCATACTCTGGAGGAGTACACATGGGAGAACCAGCCATAGTGTTAAAAACCTACAAAAAAATGACAGACTTAGATTATCACATGGATTAGACAGAATGACTCAGATTTTGATTCATCTCATCTCAGATTCGTTTACCATTTTGATGCATATATGTATGTTCATAAAAAAAGCTTCAACTGCAGCAGTAAAGCACCATATTTATGAAGACGCTCACAAATATTAAGATTCTGATGATTCATCATGGCGATATCACAGTCCTGTTTACTGCAGCAAATTTTTCACTGCGTTTTCCACTGATGAAAAAGAAAGCATATTTATCCTATTTTCAGGTACCTGAATCGCTCCAACAGCATGTTACATCATCCAAGAAAGCGCAGGTTAAATGGTAGGGAGCACTTTCAAAAAGCTTGTGCACTTGACGCTTTTTTTAATAATCAGTACAATTGGTGTACCTACTGATCTCAATATTTGCTTTTAATCATTCTCTTAGTTCAACAGAGTTCAGGCTTCTCATATAGTAACGAAAAAGAAAAGGGGCCCTCGTTCAATTGTTTTTTGAGTTCTCTTATGGCAATGCAAGGTAGTCCATGCTTATCCAAACATGCTTCAACATGGAGAAGTAAAATAATAAGAACAAACACAGCTGAACCACTTCGCGCGCCTTGGCACTTTGCTGAATTCCGTTGCGGTTCGCGCAGGTCTGCAGCGCTGCGGCAAGAGCTGCCGCCTCCGGTGGATCAACTACCTCCGCCCCGACCTCAAGCGCGGCAGCTTCTCCCTCCCTCCTACCTGACCAAGAAATTCTTGCACAGATCTAAAGGAAAGGAACAGACTCACCTCCACGTTAAGCACGGGGTCAATGGGCGTATTGGTGGGAGAGTGCGGATGATGTATTCCGGCGACGCCTGCCCACGGGGCACCATCATCGCCATGGCCGCTGCGCTGTGGTGGGAGGTGGCGGCCCGCTGCAGTCGGATCGGCAGCAGCGGCGGGACAGGGCACAGGTGGAGTTGACCTCATGCGGATGAGCGTCGACGGGGTGGTGATGGGCCGCCGGTGCTGCTGTGGTGGTGCCGGCGGTTGCGGCTGCGGCGGCGGCGGCGGACGCCCGCCATGGTCGCGAGTCGCAGGTGTTTCCATCGTAAGTGGGTCGACCCAGAGAACCCAGTCCTCTTAACACTGTTTAACACCAATCATTTGTGGATCGGCCCAATGGGTTAAAACACCAATTTTTTGACTTTGGGTTTTGGGTCATCGGGTCGACCCGTTCAAACCTGAATCTTGACACGCAGCAAGTTGTTGATCGTCCCCACCAGTCCTCATCGTTTATTAGATCTCCAGTTCTCCACGTTTGCTCCAACGTGAAACCAGCACTACTACCGCTTGAGCCATTGGGAATTAACGGAGAGAGATCACAAAATGCTAAGCTGGCTGCCCACCTTGATGGATCATCGGCCGTCCTCTTCCTACGTCCTCGCCGTCCTCCTCTTCCTGCTGTTGTGGCCATTGTGTGCGTCCGACGACCGGCTTGTCCTCGGCAAGGCGCTCTCGCCTGGCACGCCACTCGTCTCCGATGGCGGCGCCTTCGCGTTGGGCTTCTTCTCCCCGCCCAACTCCAACTCATCGTCACTGTACCTTGGCATCTGGTACAACAACATCCCAAAGCTCACCGTGGTGTGGGTGGCCGACCAGGCCGCCCCCATCACCACCGGTGACCATCTTTCATCGTCCACCCCGCCGGTCACGCTCGCCCTGACCAATGCCAGCAACCTGGTCCTGTCCGACGCCGCCGGCCGGGTGCTCTGGACGACGAACATCACCGCCGCCGACGACGCGGTGGCCTCGCCGTCGTCGTCGAGCTCGAGCCCTATGGCCGTGCTTCAGAACACCGGCAACCTCGTCGTGCGGTCCCCGAACGGCACCGCCTTGTGGCAGAGCTTCGAGCACCCCGGCGACACCTACATGCCCAACATGAAGATCGGGATCGTCTACCGGACGCACTACGGCGTGCGCCTCGTCTCGTGGAAGGGCCCCGCGGACCCGTCGCCGGGGAGCTTCACCTTCGGCGCGGACCCGGACAGGCCCCTCGAGCTCGTCATCTGGAACGGGACGCGCGTGCACTGGCGCAACTCGCCGTGGGAGGGATACATGGTGGACAGCAACTACCAGAAGGACAGCGGCAGGTCCGCCATCTACAGGGCGGTCTACAACAGCGACGAGGAGATATACGCCGCCTACACCCTCTCCGACGGCGCGCCGCCCATGCAGTACCGGCTGAGCTACTCCGGCGACCTGGAGCTGCAGAGCTGGAGCAATGCGCCGACGGCTTCGCGGCGGTGCCGAACATGAAGCTGCCCTATGGGTACACGCTGGTGGCGAACCAGAGCTTGGAGGACTGCGCGGCGGGGTGCGGCCGCGACTGCGGCTGCGTTGCGTACGCGTATGCGAACTTGAGCACCAGCGCCACCAAGAGGGACCCCACCAGGTGCCTGGTGTGGACCGGCGAGCTGATCGACATGGAGAAAGTCGTCGGGACTTGGGGTGACTTCGGTGAGACGCTCTACCTCCGGCTTGCCGGCGCCGGCGCAGGTACCGAGTATTGTCCCACTAATCCACTCCCATGTTTTCGTGTGGTGGCGTGAGCCTCAGAAATAGATTGCATCAGCCGTTTAATTTGATGGCTAATGCAGACAAGGCATTTGCAACATCAAAAAAATTTGACAGATTTTCTTTCAAAAATCTATCAGCAGATAAATAGCAAAAATCAAAAGTAAGTCAGCATTGTCTTCTTTTTCAGGCAGGGGGAGGGGGACAAGGAAAAATGTAGTGAAATTTGCAGTTCCGGTGCTTTTGGCAAGTGTTCTTATACCTATATGCATCTTCATATGTTTTCCCAAGTTCAAAGGTAAATTGTACTCCCTCTGTTTCATATTACTCGTTTTGACTTTTCTAGATACATTACTTTTGTTATGTATCTAGACATAAGTATATATCTAGGTGCATGGCAAAAGAAATGTATTTAGAAAAACCAAAACGACAAGTAATATGAAATAGAGAGTATATAGATATCTTTCTATCTACTAGTTCCATTACAAGGTTTTATATGCGCAACAATTAACACTTGTGCGTTCCTTCGTGAGAGAAGAAATGCTGAAGAAAATAAACGAGGAAAATAGCAAGAGGCGAGCAATGCGAGTTTTGAGTATTTCTGATGAACTAGAGCATGAAATCCCTGCCCAAGATATTGAGCTCCCATTCATGAGATATAATGATATACTAATTGCAACGGATAACTTCTCTGAAGCGTCAATGATTGGGAAAGGAGGTTTCGGCAAAGTTTACAAAGTAGGTAACCTAGTGGTAGTTTTGTGTTGTTCACATTCACAAGTTGCTGAAAAAAAGTATTTGCATCTTGATTATTGAATTGGCAGTTTTTATCCCCTAAGACTACTGAGTACTGACAATGAAGCACCTCTTTACAATTCTGAAGGGAGTGTTAGGTTGTCGGGAAGTTGCTGTCAAAAGGCTTAGTATTGGTTCCAAGCAGGGATTAGTGGAGTTCAGAAATGAGGTACTATTGATTGCCAAGCTACAACACAGGAATCTTGTTCGACTTATCGGCTGTTGCATGGAAGGAGATGAAAAACTGTTGGTCTATGAGTATTTGCCCAACAAAAGCTTGGATGCTACTCTTTTCAGTATGTTCTAGTATCTCTCCACAAGCTGCCCTGAAACACCAGTTCATCTTGCTCATGAAATGTTGTTCATGTGCAGGCAGTACAAGAAAATCAGTGCTGGATTGGTCCATGCGGTTCAAGATAATCAAAGGAGTTGCTCGAGGACTTCTTTACCTACATCAAGATTCAAGACTCACAATCATCCACAGAGATCTTAAGGCGAGCAACATTTTGCTGGATTCAACCATGAACCCAAAGATATCAGACTTCGGCATGGCAAGAATCTTTGGTGAAAATCAAGAACAAGCAAACACTAAGCGGGTCGTCGGAACATAGTGAGTTCTATTCAATTAGTTTGGTAAAGAGTTCTTTGGTAAAATTATCGTTTCATTGAACCTGTTGCAATGACTAATGTTTTCAACCCATACTGGTCAATTTAGTGGCTACATGGCTCCTGAATATGCTATGGAGGGCATCTTTTCTGTGAAGTCTGATGTCTATAGCTTCGGTGTATTGCTCTTGGAGATTGTGAGTGGTCTTAGGATAAGTTCCACTGGCTACATTGAAGACTTCCCAAATCTTATAGTCTATGTAAGTATTATACTTTATGAAAATTCTACACAAGATTTGAAAATCTCAAAGTTGATATTCTAGGGAGGAGTATAAATGGAAACACCAATCTCAAAGATAAGGGGCTCAAATGAATCTGCATGTTGTTTGTTACAGGCATGGAACCTATGGCATGATGGGAAGGCAGAGACTATGATAGATTCATCTGTTGTGTCAGGTTGCATTGTGGATGAAGCTATGCTTTGTATCCATGTAGCACTACTGTGTGTTCAGGAAAACCTGAATGATCGGCCAACCATGTCGTCTGTTGTGCGTACCTTGGATAATGGAAGAAGCAAGTCACTTCAGGCGCCAAATAGGCCTGCATATTTCGCAGAAAGGAATAATGAGGCAGAGCAGATAAGAGACAGCGCCAAGAACTCTAACAACACTGTGACTCTTACAGTTCTGGAGGGACGATAGAGCAATCTCGGTGTGATCAGTAGTTCAGTACCAACAGGTGATCGATCCATTGGGACCATCCAAGAAATGGCAGTAATAGGTACTGATGTCATCTCTTCGAGTCTTCGTGGCTTCGTGCAAAGTAAAATGTCCGCTACCACCCTTAAGTAATATGGAGGATATACTTTGGACCCCTCTATGGTCTATACTTGTGCTAATTTCCCCTTACTAATGTGCTACACATGATCTGCTGTAAAAGTAGGTCCAATCTTATTTTCATGCCAGGTTCAGATTACTTGCTTGAGGTTTTCGCAATGCCTGCGTGACTGCGTCAAAGTGTCACTATTCCGATTCCAAATCTGCATTCCCGTCCAGTGCATACCACGGTAGAGATTTCAACTGAACGGCAGGGCAAATACTAATGCATTTACAGGATCTACAGAAAAACAGAGAACAGAGTAAATATTTTGTACTGTGCCAGTACGGCATCACCGGACCGTGGGTACCTTATCGCTATCGCACATGTAAAAGAGTAGAAGAAGTAAAGCAAATGCACCTTTGGCGAGACTCACGGGATGCGATTGTTGCTTGTCATTCCTGCTGCAAGAATGCGTGTCTTGCCTCACCAATCCGCACTACTAGCGATGAAAACGGACGGAAACGGACGGAAAATCCCTTAACCGTGTCCCGTCCCATATTTTTATAACGGGAACGAGACAGCCGGGAGCGGGACGGGAAACGGGATTAACGGGTATACGAAAACGAAAAATATGAGCGGAAACACAACGGAAACGGGCGGAAAGCGGGACAATACTCCGGGATGATACATTCCAAACTACACTAGCATTACTCATTCCTGCACGGCCGCACCTGCTTTGTACATTTGCACTTGCACCAGCCATCTAAGTAGCAGATGACCACAATGGTCAAGGCGACCAGGCGCCAGCCACAGCCCACAAGCAAGCAACTGAGCAACAACAGGCTAACATGGCAACAACTAAGTAATAGTAGTTCTAGTTCACAAATCAAGACCACAAGGCAGTAGTTCCAGTTTATTACAACACAAATAAGATGGTGTTGAAGCCTGAAGATGATCCTGCTGATACACCAAAAGGCGTACTCTGACTACCACTGTCACATGCCTTTCTCTTCGCTCCTGTGAAATAATCAACAAATAGAGCAAAGCAAATGAGGTACTGGCAGTTGTATGCAGTCTCTAATGTCAATGTGCTACTGCCTATTGCCAACTTCACTAATTACTACCTGCACAGATCTACTACTAGTGCTAGTACTAGTAATCTAGTAAGATACTTCAGATGCGTACCTAAAATTGATCAGCTGCTGCTGCCTTTGACGGATTAGTGAGACGGTCGGATTGGCGACTTCAGGTTCAGCGGCGTTGGCAGCAACAGCCCAAGCCTAAGTGCTTCTCCGACACTGGTGCTATGGTCGTGTGGAGGCAGAAGGTCTAGAGCGGCCGCTTCGTCCTCCTCCACTGCGAGGCATCCCGGTAGGTCGGAGGACAGGAGGGGTGCGTCCGGCACGGCGGGCGGCGGTGATTTGGGTGGCGGCGCGCAGGGCAGAGCGGGGTCGTCCGGGCAAGGGTGAGTGACCGAGCTGGGCAGCCGGCGGCGGGTGAAGGCCGAAGCGGAACAAGGGATTAGGGTAGCCGGTCAGGGAAGTGTTTTATACGTCTCCAACCTCTGTTGGGCTGGCCTTAGGTCAGTGAGAGATAAGGGGTTGGGCCTATCCCGGTAATTAGAAAACGGGATGAATACGGGATATCCGGGCTAAAACGGGATCCCGCAAATACGGGCGGGATAACCCCTCAACCGTATCCCGTCCCGCTCCCGGGTACTCCCGTACCGTATACCGTCCTGTTACCGGACATTACCGTCCCGTTTTCATTTAACTCAAAATATGAGACAAATGTGGGAAAACGGGCGGACGGTTACGGGATTTTGTCCGTCCGTTTTCATCGCTACGCACTACATGATATCGCCAATGGCAACCAACCCCACAGTGTGCGAGAAATGGTGCACAGCCCGCAGATGCGCGTGGACAGAACGGTTCAGGTATTCCGTCGAACATGTGGAGCGCACTCTGCGAGCAATGGAACGCCTGCCTTGCCTGATGCCGCCTCTGTCTCTCTGGATCAGTCACGAGCAGCGGTAGAGGGCGAGGTCACGAGCGAGTTGGGCGAATATCCCCGCTGGCGAGACGGCAAGATCGTGGTGGGACGCATCTGCCAGGAGTCTCCTGTCTCTTCTACAGTTCTTCGTTGACCGCAGGGTGCATGGCAGACAGACAACGCAGGACGCGCTAGAAAGTCAAACCGAGTCCGCCCACAGTCAACGCAGGCTCGTGGGAGAGTCCTCCAATTTGCTCCTGATCTCGCCCTCTTGTCTTATCCTACCTTGCAAGTACTCATTTTCTTCTCCATTTTTTCTGTACACCCTAGCTCCCGCACTCGATCATTTGCCCTGCCCTTCAGATAAAGTCTGTGGTATGCGACTGTGCGCTGGATGGGTGTGTGGATTTGGAATGGTACTAGGGGGACGCATCATGCTGCTGATCAAATGTCACAATGAATTCTGACGGCTGCCATTGTGAAAATCTGAAGCAATGCAAGCATTCTGAACCTGCCATGAAAATAAGACTGAACCTCTTTAGGGCCTGATTGGAACGAAGGATTGAAAAACGCAGGAATGAAAAGAAACATAGGAATGACATGTAGCATTTGTGGCAAAATAGAGGAATGAAAAACAAAGAAACGAGATGAAGATAGTCGTTTGGAACGTAGGATTTGAAACACATGAAATCCTTGCATACTTGACTTAGTTGTACAAATAGGTTTTATGTTTAGCCCTCTTTATAAAATGCAATTTCGTATAAATGAATTAAAAAGATCATTGAATATAAATTTTAAAATAACAAATAATTTTTTTCAGAAACAAATAATTATTTAATAGAGTTTAGATGGGAATTGTGGGCTTTAGGCCCAAAAGACACCGTGACACCACGGGTGGTTGGTTTTTCTCTCCCCTTTTCTCTCCCTTTTTTCTCTCTCTCTTTTTTCTCTCGATCTCATCTGTTCCGGCCTTTTGTTCCTTATCATCTCCGTGCGTGAGGCGCACGCGCTCTCTCTCTCTGACTCTCTCTGCCCCGCCTCCAATGCGCCGCCCCCTCCCCTACAGGCTACGGACTTGTGCCGCGGCACTGCCGCCCATCCTCCGTGTGGTCGCAGCCTCGCGCCGGCCGCGCCCCACCGCGCACCTCTTCCTCTCCGCGCGCGACGGCGGGCGGAGCACGGGGCACGGCGGGAGGAGAAAGGGCCGCCGGCCACCACCGGCCACGCCTCCTCCACGCTCCCTTCTATCTCCTCCAGCGATGAATTGAGCCCGACGCCGGCGGATTGGTCATCTCCCGCAAGCATGGCGGGAGAGAGGAGGCAAGAGCGAGTAAGTTTCTTTCCATTGGTTCGGAGTGGATGTTTTGATTCCTGTGTTTTGACTTGAGATTGCACTCATTCCTCCGGAACGGGAGGCGTCGTTCCCACGTTCCAGACGCCTTCCTCCGTTTTCTTTCCTCTGGAATGGTTTCCTGCGGTTTTCCCGTGAGATTCCTACGTTCCAGACGGGGCCTTAGCAGTTGTTGCTAAAGATAATTGATGATTTATGCTGTAGGAGTAGTGACAAGTACCAATCACATCTTGGGGCTCCATACTAGCAACTTAGCTGTCTCTTTAAATGACAAAAGTTGTACTGATAAAAACAAAAAGCTACTCTATCGCCCCTCTATAGTTGTAAGAGTGATTGTGTCCTTGGAGTTCAAAATATCATCACTTAATTGCTCAATTTCACTATTTCTGTGCGCGAAATATGCAGGGTGTTCTGGATTTGGTAATCTTGTGCATCCATTCTCCAAGTTGAATACAACAGAAGACATGAATGGTCTATCATCAGGATTTTCTTGAACACACAGAAGGCCCACGTGGATGCAAAGTAAGGTTTCATCAGTTAAGCAGTTCTCCGCAATACACTTGTCTACCAATTCATTTGCTTTCTCTTCCTTCCAAATGTTCCATGCCTGAAACAATCACATCATTCATTTAGATTGTATAACTCTGGGAGTTTCAAAATCCTTTACCCACACATCAAAGAACAATCACATTTACTTACATAGACTATTAGATTTGGGTAGCCCAGGATGCGGTGAACAGAACTGATCTTTATACCACTTACAATCTCCAAAATTAACACACCAAAGCTATAGACATCAGACTTCGCAGAGAAAATACCCTCCATTGCATGAATTCTTTTTTGATTTTAACCTTTTTTTAATTTTTTATATTAAAAACCCGTCGCAAACTTTTTTTTGCACCCGGTGACCCCTTTGGCCGCGCCTAGGGACGTGGCGCGGTAGAGGTGACACGCTGGCGCGGCGGGGGCCGGTGGGTCAACCACGCGCTGACGTGGGCGAGGCGCTGCCGCGCCACATGTAGCGGCGCGGCAAGACTGAGTCAACAGCCGCGGCGCGGCTTCCCTTCCTTCCTCCTCCTCCTTTCTTCCTCCTCAGCCCGAGCTTCAGCTCCACCAGACCGCCGCCGCCGGCCGCCGCCCCCCGATTCCACCCCCAAATCCGTCGATTTGGGGTGGGAAAAGTGGGGGAAATCGATCCCCGCACCTTTGGGAAGGTATTGCCCCACTTTTCTCCCTCGTTTACCGTTTGATTTTGGAGATCGGAGTTGATTTAGGTGACCTAGGGTTAGCTATAGATTATTCAAATTAAGAACCATTGCAATTTAGTTTAGTGTAAATGATGATTAGTTCATACGCAGTAGTATCTCTGCCCGTGTTATTGACATGTAGAACATGTTGCATGATTCGATTTAGTGTTGTTTGTGGTGGAAATACATAATGTACATGATGATATGTGAAGGTACATGGTTGCATGTTTATTAGTGGGAAAACCCAACAATTTTGACAAATAATATAGTATGCTTGGAGTGTTTGTTAGGTGTGTTTGTTATTCACACTAACATTTAGGAGTTTTTCACACTCACCCTAGTTATTCACACTCACCCTAAACCGTTAGGAGTGTTTTTATTCACACTCACCCTAGTGCGACACACACTAGTGTTTGTTATTGACACTCATATTTAGGAGTATTTGTTATTGACACTCACATTTAGGAGTGTTTGTTAGTCATTTGTATTTATAAAATGTGTAGTTGAATTATATGTAGTTATGAGACATCAGGTTCATGAAGTTGTTTAAATTTTGTAGATGGATTGTTTAGTTCGCATGTTTCATGAGGGCATAGTTAAAGAAAATGGAGAGTTTGAGAATATGACAGAGGTAGTGGAAACATTTGATGGTCCGCCAACCTTTAAGGATGTAGTTGATTGTGCAATAGTGAAGTATGGAGTTGGATTGCATGAGGTGACATTTAGAGGTCGTTTTGATTGTGGGAAGGCTAGAGCTCATTATGTTTTCATGAGCTTGTCTAGCGAAGGAGGTTGGAATCGGTATAAAAAGGTAGGTGGCCAAGCTAATGTGTCATGTATGGAGGTTGTGTTACATATTACTCGTGGACCTAGTGGTAATGTTAACATGAATGAGGAAGTCCCGTTGGAGGTTCATAATGGCACACAAGAGTCTACAATTGTAGAGGATGACTTTGGTTCGGGGGAACCTCGTCAGGAGCTTGGGATGTTGAATGATGATTTCCCGAACGATTGTTTTGAGCGGGAAGAAGAAACCATGGACGAGGATGATTTATCTGACATCTCTGAAGAAGGTGAGTCTGAAGATGAGTCTGATGAGGAGGATGTGGAAGTGCAAATATATGTCAATGCAGAAGCGGCTGAAGCACTCCTTGTTTGCGTGTCGTTGACGTGGATAGTGTTGAATATGATGATGTTGGAGGGCCACATACAACCGTGCTAAGAGAAGTGCACATAAGTAGGCCGCCGGTTCACACTAGAATCAGTGACAGTGGACAAGAAGTACCTAGGCCGCCCTTGAACACTAGAATAGGTGAGAGTGATCAACACAACCTAGCTCAATATGATGTTGTGATCCCTTATGTTCGTAATGATAGAGACTTAAACAGAATTGATAGAGCCATTTGTGATTCTACTATGTTGTTCACGGAAGGATTACCGTTTACTATGCAGCCTGTGATACGTAAGGGAATGATGTTTGACTCACTTGAGGAGCTGAAGTTTTTCTTAGCTGACTACGCAGTGAAGCATTATAGGCCTTTCACTGTTGTTCATTCGGACTGGAATCTTAGGTATGAAGTCATGTGCAAGCAAGGGTGCATGTGGCATGTATGGTCACGCCTGCAAAGAGGGACAGGGAAATGGAATATTACATCTGTTTCGGAACCTCACACATGCCGTTCGAGTCAGGTGAAAGGAGTTCATGCACAACTGACAACTACGTACATTGGAAGGCGTATCTTAGGCTTTGTTCGTGCTGACAGTGATGTGACGGCCACTAGTCTGATCAAAACCATATTGCTTTTCTCAGGATATCGTGTTAAGTATTCTAAGGCATGGCGGGCTAAGCAACATGCTATTGCTCTGCTTTGGGGTGACTGGAAAGAGTCGTATGCACAAATTCCTAGGGTCTTGAGGGCCATGAGCCACTACAATCCAGGGGTGAAATGGTTCCCTTACATGATCGGGTTGCGTGTTCGTGACGGTTGTGTTTTCAAACCCGTCCTACTACAGGTTTTTTGGTGCTTTCCACAATGTGAAGTGGCTTTCCAACACTGTCGTCCGGTGATACTTGTAGATGGAACCTTCTTGACCGGCAAGTACAGAGGTACACTCATTATGGCAGTTGCTGTAGATCCTGAATAACAGCTTGTGCCTTTAGCTTTTGCCTTGGCCGAGAGTGAGAACGACGATAGTTGGTCATGGTTCATGAGGCTCGTTCGCATTAACATACTTGGTCGAATGCGACAGGTATGTATGATCTCAGATCGGCACCATGGCCTCATAAAATGTGCGAGCGAGCACATGGATGGGTATCCACCACTTGTTCATAGGTGGTGCTTGAGACACTTTGCCGCCAACATGTGGCGTCGGCAAAGGAACAAGGAGGTAATAGGAAAGTTGAAGTTACTATGCTCAGTACATACTGAGGACAAATTTGAGGAAGTATACAAAGACTTAGAGAAGGACTTAAATGAGGCTGCTAAAGACTGGTTGGAGTTTGAAATGCAGGATAAGGACAAATGGGCCCAAGTGTATGGTGAGGGAGGTATGCGTTGGGGTATCATGACAACAAACTATGCTGAAAGTGTGAACAACGTATTTAAGGGGATCTGAAGTAGACCCGTATCTGGCATTATTGAATACTCTTTTGAAAAATGCAACGCATATTTTGTGGAAAGATGGCGGAAGGCACGTGATCAGTTGAATAACAGGTTTAAAATAGGATCCTTTGCAGATGACAAGCTGTATGATGCTGGTTTAAGATCCGTGAACCAAGAAGCTGAAGCATACGGTCCATATAGAATGATTTATTCTATTAGAGGTTCCGCAACTACTAATGTCGGAGGGGAGAGTCATGGGGGTCGACACTATAGAGTGGACCTATGGCACGGTGCTTGCAGCTGTAACGGTCCTCAATTATTGCATCTTTCTTGTTCGCACTTGATGACATCATGCACGGCTAGAGGTCTAGACTATCAAAATCCCATGTTCTTGTCTCCTTTGTTCTCTAGAGAACACACTATTAAGATTTGGGAATCGAGCTTTGAGCCCTACCTTGATCCGTCTCAATGGCCTGAATATGATGGCCCTGAGTACGTGCCACTGCCATATTTGAAGAAAAAGAAAAAAGGTAGGAGGCAAAAGAAGCGTTTGAAAGGAGACATGGACGAGTGTCAAGGAAGGCTTGCCGCTGATTATGACTTCAGCGATTTTGAAGTTGATGAGGACAAGACAACCTATCTTTGCTCAAAATGTCACAAGTCAGTTAAACAAGGATCAAGCCAGCTTTGACGGACGAGCACATTGAAGATGCCCCTCCGACTCGGACGACGACATAGCGGATGAGTACGACACCCTGACACGTGTGGGGACACAGCCTGAGCGAGCACCTCTACACGACTACTTGGTAATTTTATTCCCTCTAAATTTTGTTTCATCAATTCATTTTCGCAAAATCTATAGATTGACATGTATTTTTTAGGGACAACAACTTGCAAGGCTTGCAAACGAGGCAGGAGTGGCCATGGAACATGCAAGTGCATCCGAAGGTGGAGCCCTTCGACACTTTGTTGAGGTAGCATTATGTGACAGAACCACCCAAAATAAATCTGTATTATCACTTAAGCCGGTCCACTTGGCTAATAAGCGATAACAAAGAGTTATTTTGTCGCCTCTGCCGGGTCATGCCCGGTAAATCACTTACAACAGGATCACTGATATGCGCAAAGCCCACACGAAGGCGGGACCAGAGTACAAGTTCAACATTACATAAAAGTTCACAAATTCATATTATTACAAACTAGATTTTCATACATAAAAGTAAAGTGTTTCAGAGTTTAACAGCGAAAATAAAACTACACGACAGATACATATGGGAGGCCATCCATAATATATCACTCCTCATCGTCATTCTCCCACTCAAGATCCCAACCATCTGGAATAGAGCCAGGCCAGATGGGGTTACCTGAAAATCACAAATTAAGCAAGGCTGAGTATACTAATACTCAGCAAGACTTACCCAACAAAAATAAAAGTACAACTAGACATGCAGGGCTTTTTGGCTGGTGGGTTTGTTTTGCCAAAAGCGATTAAGAGTTGATCCTTAATTTCAAATTTTAGCTCAAGTTCTAGTATGTTAACCATTCTAGGTAAGCACCTATCTAAACAAGCATGTTTGTGCAAACAACATTAATCAAGCAACAATATTAATCCAATTGTTCTATAAATAAGTATGGGGTAGCCAGTGGTCAAGCCGACTCAGATAACGGTGAGTGACCGACGATCGATCGATTTATATCCTTGCAAGGTCAACCCAAGACACACGGAAGAAAGTAGACCCCAAGAAATCAAATAAAAGCGAATGCGGGGTCTACCCCGACCAGACGGTTCCCGTGCCACAGTCCTAAGTACAAGGTTTACTAGTACGCCCACTCATGGCACGTCCAGAGTCACACTTGCACTACCGGTAGTGAACCGGGAGACGCATCTCAAGAGTAGTAGCGATAAAATTCCCGCACTGGTTCATTAGGTACTAGGCTTACCGGTCCCATTCCCGACAAGTGCTTGGTACATTCAATAGCTTAAACCAGCACCATGCTACTCGGTCGAGACCGAACCCATTGCTCTTACCACATAAGCGAGTCAATTTATCCAACTTATGATTCCAATATAAGCATCCTATATCTCGCGAGCAATGAGTCATTACTCGACTTGTACCGTGTCCTTAAAGCATGGCACTAGCGTCCTAACATACTAGTATAAGAGCATAGGAACTAAGGATTATGCATCTAGGTTTCAACTCAACTCCTGAAACTTAAATGCACAAAACATAACATAAATACTGGAAAGTAAAGATGTGAGTTTATCCAAAAAGGTTATATGCACTCCGGGGCTTGCCTTCCTCTAAGTCTGCTAAAGCCCTGGGCTCTTCTGGACTTTGGTCCAGGTCTTGATGAACATCCAACTCGTTCACTTCACCAACTAACGTCCCGTCTGGTAAATCTACACGTACACATGCATATGCACTAGATTATGATGAGGGTGGGAGAATTACCACCAAACCAACTCTTGTTGGCCATATTCATCTAAAGAATTATTAATTCTCACAAAAAGTATGGGTGTGGTGTGAGGGTGAACTAAACTTGACTTGGATGGTGATGGTGTGCACATCTAAGCAAATTAAACTAGTAACTTCACCAAACAGTATGGGGGTGTGTGAAAAATGATTTCAAATAGAAACTAAACATAAAAACCTTAATTAAACTTAAATAAGTAAGGATCGACACATTTATTCAATTCCTAGTTAGCCTTGCTTCCAAAATTCATATTAATTGAAATACAACTCTAACTGATCTCAAATTTTGTACACAGCAGCATATGTCTAAACTAAGCTTAAGTACCAAAAATCAACCTCAGATTGCATATAAATTAATTTATGTGAAAAAGACAAATTTTAGCCTAGCTTAACTACATTAAATCCTACAATAAGATTTACTAATCTTTTTGACCTCAACTTTTTCCTACAGATCAAATTTTAGCCTAGCTTAACTACATTAAATCCTACAATAAGATTTACTAATCTTTTTGACCTCAACTTTTTCCTACAGATCATTCTTGTAAAATCTAAGCTCCTGACAAATTTGCAAAAGTATATCTATCATATTTTTCAAGTTATCCATTTAACACCCTACACAAAGTTAAATACAAAACATCATTCAAATCAGTTCCTAAAATTATAATTATTTTTCCAGAGATGCTATTCATCATGAAAAAGTCCTAGCGTGCATTGGTGCTTACAGAAATTATTTCTTGAGGGGACTATAAAAAGCATCAGTCTTAACCTAACATAAAGCTTACAAAAATCATAACTACAAATCTACACATCAAACATGTGTCTAATTTGGTCACAGATCTAAACATGGAATAACGAGTAACATATCCAAATTTCAACTCCATAACATGTGTATATTTTGAGCTACAACAAAAGTACATCAAACTGAGTTTGATTTTTCATTTCAAATTTATATAGAAAACCCTATACACCCTTTCTAGAAAATGTAGATCTCGTCACAAGGAAACCAACACAATTGGATTTACATTTTTCTGATTTGTCTACGATTTTTAATGGATTTTCGAAGTTGCAACCGAAACCCTAAAGAACCTTATTACAACCAGGACCCTGGATATTGCAGATAGGCCCTTAGAAATTACAACTAGGTCCCTGGTGCCATGGGAGAGTAAAGGAGAAGCTTCCAATAGAGGAGAGAGGAGGGGAAAACCATTGGAGAACCTCACCTAGGTTGGGGAAGGACGATTCAGAGTGCCACATGTTGGAGTAGAGCGGCGAGGAAGGAGATCAGGCTTCATCTTGATTCACCGAAGTTGAGGAGGAAGAACGCGAAGAACAGCTTGCTGCAGCTCGATCTTTGCGTGGGGGAGGTTGATGTGGAGGAGAGGAAGGAGCTTGCCCCTAGCCCGGGCAAGGCCTGGCCGGCCTCCTTCTTCCTGCCTGGGCGACGACGCACGGGACGAGGGGTGTTGACGTTTCTTAACGTCACCACCACTGGCGCACTAGCGTGAGCGTCTAAGAAACTCCCGGGTACACTGACGAGTGCGAACGAATCCGCAAGCGCACGGATACACCGTTGTAGCACTTCTCCCTAGGAGAATGAGTATTCCCATCGGGTTTCGTTCCTAGGACGGAGAGTAACCAGAGAGGGTCTATCCAAGGACACCAGCTTTCACTGGGATAGGTCGGGATACAAGAAGCACTTCCTTAAGGGACTTAGCTCTCAAGATGCATCTGTCAGGTCTCAGTCATCTGCGCGGGGTGACAACACATCAATGCGCTGGCAAACGAGCCCAACTCGGTATGCGACGTAGAGGGTTGACAAAGGGTCCAACAGGCTGTCACCATTGCGGCCTACCTCTACGCTACGATCGTACGTGGTCTTCGTAGGAAAACCAGGGCCCAGACACCACGTCTGTACCCCAGATAAATACTATAGTGTGGTTACGTCTGTCGACCCGCTAACTACACTATAGCAACCGTATAGATACGGTCCCACGAATAAGAGAAAGATCGGATTCAGATCATCTTATCATTCATTGAGCTACGGAGTAGAAAGGAAGCTATGGATGCAGATAAACGAGATACAACGGACTTACTCAGCTAAACAGGATCAGAGCATGCAAACAGGTATATGAACTATGGATCTGGCTCTAAAGGATTGAAGCCTTGTGTCACGAAGAACACAAGCCTCTAACTTATCAATGAGCCACGAACACAAGAACAAATCAAGCATGCATGATGTCCACTATAGTCTAAATAAGAAATGCTGAAATACTCACTTTGATCTAAATAAAGAACAAGCATCCACGAGGACATCAACTCACTCCTCACCCCTACTCTACCTCTCAATTAATCCTAATCTAGATCTCTTCTCATCACCATTCTACCACATAGAGGTGAGAATCACCTCACATGGGCAGAATTAGAGAGAGGGAGAGAGAGCTACACAAGAGAGAAGTGGAACTTGAGAGCTTGGTGGTGTGTGTGAAATGGAGCCCCTCCCCTCCTATTTATAGACAAGGGGGTGGCTTGCTCCGAGGCTCCAAGTGCTCCAAAACACCCCGGGATGTAGCCAAGGACCAATGAGCGAGCAACATGTGGAGGGGGGAGATCAACCGACCCTAGGTCGGTTCGGCCGATCCTAGGGTCGGCCGAAGCTCCCGGCCCTCCATCTGGGGTGTGCTTCCTCTGGCTCGCTTCCATGTGGGCCCTAGTGCCTCTCCTCCGTGCATGGCACGCAGTTTAGTTGGCAAAGTGGGCCCATGGATCCATGTGATGCTGACGTGGCAGCGTATGATTCATCGAGAGTCCCTCACATGGATTGGTGACATCATGGATCCAGGAGAATCCATGTGGCAGCCCCTGATTGGCCAGCATTTGAGTGCCTTGGATTGGAGTGGAGTGAAAGTGCATGGATTCCTCCCATTTCTTATGCTAAATACCTGCATTCGAATAGACATCGACACTAGTGGAAAGTATGAGTTTAAGCTCCTATTCTAGTGTGAATGTGCAATTCATGCTCCAATTTGCAGGAGTTGACGGCCATAAAAATGGCAAATATTAGCCGTCAACAAGGGGCGGAGCGACACGAGGTGGGGAAAGAACGAGACTGAGGGAGAAAGAACGGGAGAGGGAGGGGTCACAGAGAAAACGAGAAGGGACGTCGCGGTGTCCTTCCGTGCGGGGCCCGTAGGCAGGGGGCGGACGGGAGGGCGATGCGCGTCCTTGAGGGTGGACACGCAGGCATGGAGCTCTCCAGAGAGTTTTTATCGCTTTAGGAACGAGGTGAATGAACACCCAATTCAAGAATAAGTATAAAAACTACTCTTTTGTAAAAATCAAAACAACCCATTTAGAGATCATTAAAAATCATGAAACTTTTTAGGTAGATTTTATAAATCAAAAGTAACCCATTTTGCTTTGAATTGGCATCATAGTTATTGTAGAATTGAGATGAAAATTCTTCCCGGAATGATACTTTTGAGATTTCGAGTAAGCTGTTTGGCATCTAAAAATTCAAGAGAAGATACCTAAATTTATATTGGAAGAAGTACTAATTGATCAAGTCTAATCAATGTACTTTAAACTAATGAAACATCAGGGATGTTACACATTACTTTCCATATATTTTCTGTTTTGCCGTTGAGTATTGAGTACGTATTGAATTTATACCAAATGCATGGTGCAGAGGGTTCGAAGAAGGTGCAGACGTATGGCAATGAAGTTGAACTGCATGTCGGCCCCAGATGTTGCCCACGACGGCAATGGCCAGGGCACTTCTTCTGGATCACATCGTACTCCGGTCCACCACGGGGCAAGAAGCATGTCACGAACCCCATCTCGTACCAGCGCTCACACGCCGTCGGGTCAAGTTGCTGCTAGTGCCAGCCGTGCTCGTGGCAAGGAAATCGTCACCCCGGAGCCAAGTGATGAGGAGCATCGAGACGACTCCAGTGAGGATGCAGACCCCACGTACCAGTCAGAGATTCCGATGGACGAGCTCTTTGACGCCCCACATCCTACTCAGACACAAGGACAGTCGAGCCAGGTAAATGAATCTAATCACATTTACGTATATGTCGTTCATTCTTACTACAATCATGTTGGTTCCTATCGCATTTGAGATTTTCATGTTGCAGGCCCGTGCACCTTCTACCAAGAAAGCCCGCCGCCGTCGTGCTCGTGACCAAACTGACATTGGCAGTGCCAATGTGTTGGACACAGATCCGGGAAGGGAACGTCACCCAACACAAATCTTCAGCCCTGAGGACCGAATCCGCCACCATCATTGACGTTATGGCCTATGTAGAAGTTTGTGTATGCTGCACTTTGTTAGAATTGCCTATGATGTTGAACTATGTGTGAAGGATTGGCTACGAATGTTGAACTATGTTTGAACTATGTCGTTTGTGGTGTTGGATGGCTATTGTGCCGGTTTGTGATGTCCTTGAAGGTCCAAGATGTATGTTGCAGGTTTCTGGATGCCGTTTGTGGCTATTACTAGATGTTGTGCCTTGCAGGTTCGTCGGGGAGGAAAAGAGGTAACAGAAACCTCAGAAATCTGAACTTGCAGTTCAGTACCTAGTTTTGCCGCGCCATCCTGCACAGCACGGCAATGTTGTTACACCGCACCACCTCCCTTAGCTCGGCAAGCCTAGGAACCTGGGATCCCCGCGAAAACTAGTGTTCCAGGCTTGCCGCGCCATGCAGCCTGGCGCGGCAGCCCTGACACCATCACACAAATGCCAGTCTTGCCGCGCCATCGTGGTTGGCGCGGCAGACACGAGTTGCCGTGCCGGCTACTTCGAATTCAATTTTTGTCGTTCATTTGTTCTGGTGGCAGCACGAAATAAGCGCGACAGCTTCTTACTGTCGCGCCACGTCCTTTGGCACGGCAGCTTCTTATAGCCGCGCCACGCGGGAAGGCGCGGCAAGCCCGACCCCTCACTCCACAGCCTGGCCTGGCCCACGATGACGTATGCTGACGTATGCATCCTAACCTTTGCCGCGCCGGTGGATGTGGCGCGGCAGATGCGAGCCGCCGCACCGGTCGTTTTAATTTTTTGTTTTGCCGTGACGCGTACTGGTGGCGCCACGAAATAAGCGCGGCAGCGCGTTCTTGCCGCGCCACGTACGATGGCGCGGCAACTCTGATTTCCCACGCCATCAACATTGGCGCGGTAGGAGCAGAGTTCCTATATATAGGTGTTGCTCACCTCAACTCCCTCCACTCGTGCCTCACTTCCAATCCTCACTTCCTCACCTCCAATCATGTAAGTGTTTTTGCCACCAACTACAAAATCGAAGATGGCGGCCAGATACAGAGGATTCATGGACTTGAGGAGGGAGATGGAAGCAATGGAGGGGGCATACCCTAATGATCCCAACAGATCCATTCTGAATTTCAACTACCGTCCTAAGGATGAGATCTCCCTGAGTGTCACTGTGGCCTAAATGCGAGATGTAAGGTCTCCTTTGAAGATGAAACGTATGGTAGGCATTACTGGTACTGTCAAAGTATTGATGAAGCAAAAAAGGAGATGGCCGCATCGACGGTAAGTGATATCACTCTTTGCACATTCAAATGACTTGGTGATGTTGAGTTCTGATTTTTAATTTTTGTGGCTTATACTGTAGGGAAGCAGTAGATCTGTTGCTCCAAAGGTCAGGAAGGCGTGCAATTTCGAGCAGTGGATCGATGACTTCATTAGTGGTCCGGATGCCGTGCGTTTGGCAAAGAGGAAGGAGATGGAAGATGACTCGACCATAGAAGCACATTTGAAGAAGGAATTAGATGCCATGAAAAAGAGACGTGGTGAATGATTGATGTTATGTATTGTAGGTGCCATTGCTAGTTTATTTATTCAACAAGGCATGTTAGGATTAGTATTGGCACATGTGCTGTACATGCCACTGCAAACTTGTGTGATTTAAATTCCCTAAGGCGTGCTAGGATTAATATTGGCACATGTGTCATGCATGCCACTGCAAACTTGTGTGATTTTAATTCCCTAAGGCATGCTAGGATTAGTTTTGGCACATGTGCCATGCATGCCACTGCAAACTTGTTATGTGAAGGCACTGTGAAATGAAGTAGCAATGGCGAGGGTGTTGTCAAAAGAATTGTTGTGGCAGATGTTGACGATTTGATGGCTCACTGAAAAGCCTAGAGATTTGTACTCCCATAGACTTTTCAGTAATGCCAGTTGAAACGATGGGTTACTGCTGCCTGCATAAGCTTTTTTCAGGGTGTTATCAAATCAAAACGGGTACATGACATGATGCATCACTGAAAAGGCTATGGATTCCAAGCAGGCTAGGGTTTGACTAGGGTGGCACGGTTACATAAGAAACACAAAGTTGAAAATGGCACATTACAGCAAAGCTAATAATCTTCCTAAACATGTGCCATTTGCCAGTAAAAACATGCCTTAGGAAAATTAAGAAAACGATTGAAACACTCATGATCTACTGGGATGAGAAATGTCCGGACATCATAGGGCCTCCCGAATGCTGGGACGACATGTAGTAGTACCCAAATGGGGGTGGAGGTGGGGGTGAAGATGGTGTGGATGGAGTTGACGGTGGAGTCTTCTTTTTGTGGCATGTGCAGCTGCATAGCGCGTCGTCGCTAGATGGTGGATCGAGATGACTCAGTGCCTCAGCGAGCTCATGCTTCAGCTTCTCGATGCGTCCTTCTAGGTACGTGATGTACTCTTCATATGGATGAATAGCTGGCGGATCGACCCATGTCACGAAACCACCGTTGTTAGGGTCATTCGAGTACTGCAAAAACCAATACTATGTAACGTATCAAAAAAATTTGATCGAAAAACTCATGTGCCAGTCTTGCTTACCCACGCACGTGGACAGTGCCAAAAGCGACGACCGAAGTAGTAAAGCCCAACTCCCTCGTAAACTTGCATTACACACAACTCATTATGCATGCATCTGGGCCACTTCATTGGTTTGTTGGAATCATACGGCCTCACATCACGCAAGGATCGGAAAGAACTCTTCTCTCTTGGTGGGAAGTACTCCTTACACTCTGGGTCCTGTTCGGTCCACAAGTCTGGACCAAGAGAAGTATCCATTGCTGCTTGTTGTGAGCAACAATACTGGAAGTGAAGGGTGACATATATAGGAAAAGAGAAGAGGTGGTGGGTCATTCTATCCATGGGGGAACACATATCTGAAGAAACACACCCTACCCTAGGATATCCCCTACCCTACTACATGGGTTGTGAGTCCGAGAAAACACAACCTACCCTACTACATGGCCTGACAGGTTTCTCATCATGCAATTGATTTCATAGGGCTGCAGTCTAAAGTGGCAAAAAGAATTTCTTACAGATGAGCATCAACATTACCACCAACATGGATTATAGATAAAACGTCCATTCATACAACATTGGCCAATACGAATTGTCACAACTACATCACACATAACAAAGTGTTCAATTAATACAACACAACGAAACACAAATGTTCATTGACAAATAGTCCACTACAACACATGCAATTACCACTTGAGGTCTATTCCTCATCCTCCCACAATCCTCTTACCTTTTCTGTCCACCTGTGACTGTCTTCCCGCTTCATCCCTTCCCTCTCCAACACCCGCATTGGCCACACCCTCGGGCGCATTCCCTCTCTGCCTCGACCTCTCCGTCGATGCCTTCCACTCCTCTTCCTTTTTCCTCATCTTCTCACTCTTCTCCTCGGTAGTCAGCGGACATATACCCCGTTCCAAGAACTTCTGCCTGTTACGACACCAATATGCCACAACCTTCTCATAGTTGTAGTAACCAACTACAAATTCCAGCTGCACTCCTGTTTCACTAACCATTTCATCACAAATTGGACCACTAAGATCCTCAGCTTCCGGTAAGAGGACACCGTGTTTTAGTCTTATCTTGTTTCTAATATTTTCAGTATCTAACCGCCTACAAGGTTCAGAAGTGCGGCCCAACTGTAACATTAACTCATGTCGACCACGAAATTGCTCCCAGTCACAAGTCCTTCCCTCCTGAACAAACGAATATCGTATGAAACATAATGAAATCACAATGTAGACAACAACAATTGTGGTAACAAAACGAAATAATGAGGCCACAAGATGCTCACCCAATAGTCTACATAAGCGTTGCCACAAAACATTCCAAAACCAAACTCGGATGGCACAACACCTTCTGTGGCTAGTATCCCGCACTTGCACCGTGAAGGTGGATAGCTCAAGCACGGCCGCGGCTCCGTCCCGGACTCGAAGTCTTTCACTTGAGCTTCGGTTGGCCACTCAGATCTTCATCCATGTATGTACTCATTGAAGTCACAACTAGGCCACCCACTCTAAATTTCAATGATAAGAACTAAAATTAGCAATGCACAGCTATACAACTCAAATGATAAGAACTCAAATTAGCCATGCACAGATATAAAACTCAAATGATAAGAACAATATGAAATTTACTTACAAGAGTCTTTAGTGAGCAACGAAAGAATGGTGTAAACTATCTCGGGACTTCAATGTTTAGCCGTTGAAGATAGGCACGCACTACACAATGACACAATGAAGGGTTCTTAACTCGCTCGATGGCAGCCAACTTCTTCTCCTCATAGGTCATCGGTGGAAGATTGGGTGGAGGAGGAACCCATCATTGAAACTGATCATATGGCTTCAACACATGTCTGGCATATGGGAACAAACGTATCCTAGGATCAAACTTGTCAGGCCCATCTATCCACTGCAAGAAACAACAAGGAGCTGCCGGGGGTGGTTCTTCCCTAATCCAACAACAGTAGAAGGCTCTACCAGCAGTTGTAGCACACCTAGACTGTTTCACATAAGCTGGCACACCACATAAACAATTGGGCACAGGGAGAGCTCGAGGCACAGGAGCGTCTTCATCCCACTCTTCGGGAAACCTTCCTTTACCCTTTTTGATGGCATAATAACGTGGGTTGTGGTGGCTCATGGCTACTTATCCCGCAACAAATAAACTTGAAATGAACATGAAACCATTTTATTTCACACTCAACAAAATTAAAAGGGTTACCTACACTAAACAATCCACACAAATATAAGAAAAATCTAGTAATACAACTAATTCTACACGTAACAATATACGGCAGAACAAGTACAACAACTAACTAAAGCATCACTTTCAACTCATCGAACATCTACCACATCGAATTTTCAAATTATTAGCAAACCCTAGCTCACCTATATATGCACAAACCTAACAAATCAAGCGGTAAAACAGAGATTATATAGAGGGAATACCTTCCCAAGGATGTGAGGATCGATTTCTCACACTTTTCCCACCCCAAAACGATGCGTTTGGGGGTGCGGCGGCCGGCGGCGGCGGGTTGCCCGGCGGAGGAGGTCGGGCTCGGTCTGAGGAGAAAGAAAGGGAGGAGGAAGAAGAAAGGGAAGCCGGGCCGCGCCTAAACCCTAAGTCCTGCCGCGCCACTGCATGTGGCGCGGCAGCGCCAAGCCCACGTCACCGCCGGTTTGACCCGCGCGCCAGCGTGTCACCTCTGCCGCGCCACGTCCCTAGGCGCGACCAAAGGGGTCACCGGGTGCAAAAAAAAGTTTGCGACGGGTTTTTAATATAAAAAATTTTAAAAAAAGTTTAAAATTAAAAAAAATCCCATTGCATACTTGGGAGCCATATAACCACTGATAGGGACAATTCATTTGTAAAAGTTATAAATATGAATTTTGTTCAATCGTTTGTGAATTTGAACGATAAGTAGAACTTACTATGTCCCCACAACTCGTCTTGTATTTGCACTTTCTTGGTTGTCACCAAAGATTCTTGCCATACCAAAATCTGCTATCTTGGGTCTCATGTCGGCATCTAGCAACACATTACTAGCTTTGAGATCCCTATGAACTATTGTTAATCTTGAATCATGATGGAGGTAAAGAAGTCCCTTTGCAACTCCTTTTATTATCTTAAACCTTATTGGCCAATCAAGCTTTGCATTTCTTTCACTGTCTACAAAGAATAACTATGTCATGTATACGGAAAATGAAAATATGTAACTGCTCAACTATTTAGTGTATGAATTGAACATACTGAAAAGGATAGCGTCCAAGCTTTTGTTGGGCAGGTACTCATAAATCAGCAGCCTTTCGTCTCCCTCAACGCAGCACCCAAGAAGTCGAACACGGTTTCTGTGTTGTAGTTTGGCAATTAGAACAACTTCATTTCTAAACTCCTGTATTCCTTGGTCTGAGTCCCTACTGAGTCTTTTGATAGCAACCTCTTCACCACCTTCTAGTGCCACCTTTGTAATTATTAAGTAAGATTGTGATATATAACGTCAGATACTTGATCGAATAACCAAACTATGACATGCAAAGAAAGAGATCTTCCATAAATAATCACCTTATAAACCTTACCAAAACCTCCTTGTCCAATCATAAATGTATCAGAAAAATTGTTTGTGGCAACAAGAATATCTTGGAAGTTGAGAAATGGAAGTTCAAAATCATGGGTTGCGTTTTCTTCTAGAAGTTCTTCTGAAGTATTTAAACCCCTATGCATTAGCTTCTTGTGGTTTTCTGCATTTCTTTTCCTTCCTGCACCCAAAAGTTGGTCAGCAGGTTTTCTTTTAGTAAATTAGTACATATATAATCGAAACCTACCTCTGAATTTGCAGATCCATATAAGTATAATGCAAGTGAGGACAATAGCACTCCCTAAAATTGGTAATGTATTCTTTACTGCATTTGCTTTTCTCTTTTCACCTGCAAACATGTGTAAAACTTAGTCAAGTTCCTGTTTTAGGACTGCTGAGTTCAGTCTGCAAACAGTCCAACAGGCGTGGCATTCTTAAATACATTACACGCACAAAATGACAAAATGATCTGTAGTAATTATGGCCACTACTACCTTTGATGTTGTATGAGAAATTATATCACTAGGGGGAAAAGGACAGTAGAGGAAGGGAGGGGGAAATAGCCGGCGGCCACGCGCCGGCGGCGCCCTTCTCTGCCATCGCCGGCGAGCTCGCCGGCCGTGGGCTCTTCTCCGCCGCCGCTCATGTGTGCGGGAGAACCGGGGGAGAGGAGAGAAATGTTCTAGGGTTTCCAGGGGAGGCGACCGAGCGCGGTTTTGTTGCCGCGAGCAGCGCGGCCGGCCGTCGGATGCGGATCCGAGCTGATCGACGGCTCTGGATGGCAGACGGCCGGACGGGCTGGCTTTTGGCCCAGGCGGGCGCGGCGCGCGGGCCGCTTCGGCGGCCCGCCTGTTGGTTTTTGGGCTCCGAGCCTAGGTGGACGCGCGGAGCAGGCTGTGGGCCTCTTTTCTTCCGCGGACCGAATACACAGTAGTGCTACAGTGATGTTTTTCTATTTTTGTTTGATCTTTTCAGAAGCAATTATGTGATAAACTTTGTATAGTTTGTTATATCTATTCAATTTTTGTACCAACGGGATAATTTGCTTAGATAAAAGTAAAGTAAACAGTGATATTGCTTCTGAATAGAAAGTTTTTTCATGAATTTTATTCATGTTTCCGCTGCGAATTGTTTAAAGAAATGCTTATTGTTTAAATTTAATTGGAACCAATGAGAAATTAAATTTAAAAGGAGCATGTTAAAGTAATTTTTTCTGATAATTATGGTGCTGTTATTTACTGACCAACGTTGTTAATAATATCATCATGATTAAAAGGTTGTACATGTGCTTTTATTTCTATTTTCTGTCCAACGGTGATTATGGATTTAATTGCATAGACAGATGTATGTTTTAATTTTGACCAACTTTGGATTAATGCATGCAATTGTCATTATGGATCTCACTGATTATGGTTTTCAAGAGGGTTCAACTTGATGAACTCCATCGGCTTTGTTCCAGTCCTCAATGCTGAGAATCACAAGGAATGGAGCAGAAAAGTGAATCTGGCATTTGTTTGTGCTGAGCTTGACTGGGTGCTGAAGGAACCACAGCCGGTTCTGCCACCAAAGCCACAGAGAGATGACAAAGAGGATGATGCTGCATGAAAAAGGAAAGAAGAGGATTATTCCTCTTTAGAGTTTTCGTGGTCCATCGACAACAAAAAGTGGACCTCGGCAAACAAAAAGTGCATGGCTTTCATAGAGAACACAATTGAGCCCTCTCTTTTGAGCTCAGTTGATGGTTGTAGCTCTGCTACAGAGTTACTTGACAGAATAAAGAGTCAGTTCACTGGCTCTTCAAAGACATATGCCACCATGATGCTGAGGCAGCTGGTGAATGAAAATTATACAGGCAATGGAAAATGTATAAGGGAGCACATCCTTAGGATGAGCAACCAGGCATCGAAGCTAAAGCCACTGGATGCGGATTGGAAATTAAGCCCAAGCTCCTTGTTCATCTGGTTATGGCTTCTCTGCCAAAGGAATTTGACACTTTTGTTGTCAACTATAACATTCATCCAGAGCAATGGGATCTGGAAAAGACTATAGCCATATGCGTGCAGGAAGAGGAGAGGATTAAGTCCAACAATGGGGGTTCTTTGAACCTTGTGAAGAAAAAGAACTTCCATCAAGGCTCTTCTTCAAAGCCACATGGTAAAGGTCCCATGCAACAGCAGCGTCAGCCTCAGAAGAGCTCTCTTCCAGTGGAGAGGGATCAGTGCCTCTACTGCAAGAAGAAGGGGCATTTCAAGAAAGAATGTCCTGATTTTCTAAAGTTTATCATGGCAAAGAATGGTAAGAACGTTGTTTCTTTTGTAAATGAATCCTTGTATACACAATTTTCTAAATCTACTTGGTGGATTGACTCGGGTGCAACTGTTCATGTTGCAAATTCTTTACAGGGGTTCCATTCGACCCGGAGCATGGAAAGGAAAGAAAGATGCATTGAAGTTGCAAATGGAGTCCAAGCAGAAGTTGAAGCTGTTGGCGATGTCTCTCTAGAGCTAGTTGATGGTTTTACACTTTTGCTTAGAGATGTTCTTTATGTTCCTTCGTTAAACAGAAACTTGATTAGTATTTCACGTTTGGACAAAGATGGTTTTGAATGTCTTTTTGGACATGGCCGTTGTGCCATTTGGTGTAATAATGCTTGTGTTGGTATTGCTTACCTTCATGATGAGCTTTATTTGTTATCCTTATGTGAAAAAGTTAATTCATTATGTGATGTGAATGTGAATAATATGAATGTTTCCGGGTCAGAGAACGTTCAAAAGAAAAGGAAGAGAACTCATGATATTTCATCGAAATTATGGCACTGTCGTTTAGGCCATATTTCGAGGGGGAGAATAGAGAGCCTTGTTAAAAATGAAATTCTTCCGCCGTTAGAGTTCTCTGACTTAGAGCAATGTGTAGATTGCGCTAAAGGAAAGTATGTAAAACAAATTAAAAAAGGTGCAAAACGTAGCACAGGAACTTTAGAGATAATTCACACTAATATTTGTGGACCATTTCCTGTGAAAAGCGTGGATGGCTATGACTCGTTCATAACATTCACAGATGATTACTCCCATTATGGTTATATTTATCCAATTAAAGAAAGATCGGAAGCACTGGATAAATTTAAGATATTCAAAGCTGAAGTTGAAAATCAACTTGATAAAAGAATTAAAATAGTAAGATCTGACCGTGGAGGGGAGTACTACGGTCGACACACCCCATTTGGCCAAGTCCTGGACCTTTTGCAAAGTTCCTACATGAAAATGGCATAGTCGCCTAGTATTCAATGTCGGGCGAGCCTCAGCAAAATGGAGTAGCTGAGAGGCGCAACCGTACACTGATGGATATGGTGCGTAGTATGATGAGTTACTCCACCTTGCCATTGGGATTGTGGATGGAGGCGTTAAAAACCGCTATTCACATTCTCAATAGAGTACCAAGCAAATCGGTGCCCAAAACACTGTACGGGCTGTGGACTGGAAGAGTACCCTCTCTGCACCACTTGCGTGTCTGGGGGAGCCCAGCTGAGGCCAAAGTGTTTAACCCAAATATTGGAAAGTTAGATTCCAAAACAGTCAGTTGCTACTTCATTGGGTATCCTGAAAAGTCAAAAGGTTTTCGTTTCTACTGTCCAGATAGATATACAAAGTTTGTAGAAACAAGACATGCTGTTTTCTTAGAGGATGAAATGATGAGGGAGAGCACAGCAGTGCGAAAAATTGATCTTGAGGAGAAGCGGGTGTATGCACCCAATCCGATGATCCAAGAGCCATATTTCTCACTACATGTTGTACCTGCACCGACTGTCCCTGAGGATGTGGTGCAAGCACCTGTTGTAACTCAACCCATGGCAACATTGAGTAAAGATCCGGAGCCTATCCTTCAGGATCCGACTGAACCCACTGTTGAACATGAGGAAGAGATGCAGCAGCCACCTCATGATGATGTGTCAATAGATGTTGAGGCACCGAGTGTGCAAACAGAAGAGGCCCCTCGAAGGTCTCAAAGAGTTAAAAGATCGGCAATTCCTAGTGATTATAAAGTCTACAATACAAAAGTTGCTCATATGGAGGGTGATCCCGCTTCATATGAAGAGGCCATGAGGAGTGCTGACTCATCTAAGTGGTTGGAGGCCATGGAAGATGAGATAAAATCGATGAATTCCAATGATGTTTGGGACTTGGTGGAAATTCCCGAAGGAGCCAAAACATTAGGCTGTAAATGGGTCTACAAGATTAAACGTGACTCTAGAGGGAACATAGAAAAATATAAAGCACGACTTGTGGCGAAAGGCTATACCCAGAGAGAAGGAGTAGATTACAATGAGACATTTTCTCCAGTCTCATGTAAAGATTCCTTGAGAATAATAATGGCATTAGTAGCACATTTTGATTTAGAGTTGCATGAGATGGATGTAAAGATGGCTTTTCTAAATGGTGATTTAGAAGAAAATGTCTACATGAAACAACTGAAAGGTTTTGTCATGGAAGGAAAAGAACATTTAGGATGCCGCCTAAAGAAGTCCATTTATGGATTAAAGCAAGCATCCAGACAGTGGAATCTAAAGTTTAATGACACAATTAAAAGATTTGGGTTTGAACCTAATGTAGAGGACAACTGTGTTTATGCAAAGTTTAAAAATGGGAAATATATTTTCCTAATCTTGTATGTGGACGATATCTTGCTCGCTAGCAATGATGATGGGGACGTGGGTTCCCGATCTTCCGCCAGGAGGAGTAACTATCGATTTGGTGGAGATGTCACACAAACGATCCGGCTTCCAATCAACACGACTAGAACCCCGCAATCGCAGCACCACTTCTCCTCTGGTTATCAACCGTGCACTGCGCGATTGACCTCGCCACGAGGGCTAATCCTTGCCTGAGAATCGAAGACACAAGCAAGAACAAGAAAGAACACAATCTAGAATATTGCGGATGAATGATTAAGTTCACAAGTTGGGGTCTCACAAACCGATCGAGTGGCGAACTGTTCTTGACAGAATGACTTAAGCAAAACCCAAACCCTAATGAGGGTGGCGGCTACAGAGATATAGAGGTTAGGGGCGTGACCCCCTCCCTGGACGCGCCCCTAATGGGCTCAACAAAGATACACGGCCCAAAGGTCAAGATACGGTGTCGCAGCACCGAGACAGATTCTGGACGTCATATTGCTCGGACGATTCCCGTCGACTCCGGTTGAATTTGGGCCTGAAACCAGTGCCATTGGAAGCTTCTTGAAATTATCTTTCCATCCATATATAGTACGTCCAAATCCGACTCCGTATGCGACCTGAGCGTCCATTTTACGACGGGCTGTTCCTGGAGTCCGAAACTGAAACGAAGTCAAATCGGTTTGGGCCTCCACCTTGATCCGGACGTCCTTGCTGGTCTTCCACGCCTCCAAGTCCTTCCCCATGTCCATGCTGGTCCTCTCCTTCATTCCTAAGTACAATTAAATCATTAGGTAGCACACTATTCTCAAATGCACAAGAATAAATACATAGGAACGAGCTTACCTGTAAATTCAATTGTCTTGCGCGTGAGCGAGTAATCGGACCTTGAACATCAACTAGAGGAGTGTTGTTTGTATCCATGGGAGTGATGTCCTCATCATCCTCCCCCTCTTGAAGTGGAGTCGTCCTCGACTCAAGCTCATCTTCTTCTCCCAAATACGGTTTCAAATCTGCAATGTTAAATGTAGGACTAATCCCGAACTCGGGAGGCAACTCAAGTTTATATGCATTATCATTTATTTTCTCCAAAATCTTATATGGACCAGCAGCACGTGGCATCAATTTAGACTTTCTCAACTCTGGAAATCTATCTTTTCTCAAGTGCAACCACACTAAATCACCCGCTTCAAGCTTAACTTGTTTTCTACCTTGACTACCAGCAATTCTATATTTTTCAGTCATCTTTTCAATGTTTTCTTTAGTTGAAGCATGAAGTTTCAAAATAAATTCAGCACACTCCTTAGCATCACTATGTACTCGCTCGGTAGTAGGTAGAGGCAAAAGATCAATGGGAGCACGAGGGTTAAAACCATACACTACCTGAAAAGGACTTACCTTGGTGGTGGAGTGTTCCGCCCGATTATATGCAAACTCCACATGCGGCAAACACTCTTCCCACATCTTCAAGTTTTTCTTCAATATTGCTCGCAGCATGGTAGACAATGTTCTATTCACAACCTCCGTTTGTCCATCAGTTTGGGGATGACAAGTAGTAGAAAACAGCAATTTTGTCCCCAATTTGTTCCATAGAGTACGCCAAAAATGACTCAAGAATTTTATATCACGATCTGAAACAATAGTAGAAGGCATACCATGCAAACGAACAATCTCTTTGAAAAAGAGGTTAGCAATATGAACGGCATCATCCGTTTTGTGACAAGGTATAAAATGTGCCATCTTAGAAAAACGATCTACCACAACAAAAACACTATCGCTCCCCCTCTTCGTCCTAGGCAATCCTAAAACAAAATCCATAGAAATATCCGCCCACGGAACTGAAGGAATAGGAAGAGGCATATACAAACCATGTGGGTTCAATCGTGACTTAGCTTTTTGACACGTCGTGCATCTTGCAACAAAGCGCTCAACATCACGGCGCATTCGAGGCCAAAAGAAGTGTGTGGACAGCACAGCCTCCGTCTTCTTGGCACCGAAGTGGCCCATCAAACCACCACCATGTGCTTCCTGCAACAACAAGAGACGAACCGAACCAACTGGAATGCATAGGCGGTTAGCTCTAAACAAGTATCCATCATTTAGCACAAATTTATTCCATGTACGGTCCTCTTTACAATTTAAGATAACCTCTTTAAAATCATCATCTAAAGCATATTGTCCCTTAATTGTTTCCAGTCCAAAAATACGACAATCAAGTTGAGACAACATAGCATAGCGTCTAGACAAAGCATCGGCAATCACATTATCATTCCCCTTTTTATGTTTAATGATGTAAGGAAAAGTTTCTAGAAATTCTACCCACTTAGCATGTCTACGGTTCAGATTTGTTTGGCTACGAAGATGCTTAAGTGACTCATGATCAGAGTGAATAACAAATTCCTTAGACCACAAATAATGTTTCCACGTTTGCAAAGATCGTATGAGAGAATATAATTCTTTATCATACGTGGAATAATTAAGAGCAGGGCCATGCAATTTCTCACTAAAATATGCAACGGGTTTACCTCCTTGCATCAAAACAGCACCAATGCCAACTCCACTTGCATCACATTCGAGTTCAAAAGTCTTACCAAAGTCAGGAAGTTGGAGTAGTGGCGCGTGAGTAAGCTTCTCTTTCAAAAGAGCAAAAGAATCCTCTTGTGACTGCCCCCAATTAAAGGAAACACCCTTCTTGGTCAGCTCATGTAATGGGGCAGCGATGGTGCTGAAATCCTTCACGAAACGGCGATAAAATCCTGCAAGTCCAAGAAAACTCCGCACTTGTGTCACCGTCGATGGTGTTGGCCAACTTTGAATAGCATGCACCTTGGCCTCATCAACCTCAAAACCCTGTGGAGTCACAACATAGCCAAGAAATGATACTCGTTCGGTGCAAAAGATGCATTTCTCGAGGTTAGCAAATAAGCGCGCGTCTCGCAAAGCATCAAAAACAACACGTAGATGGTCAAGATGTTCAGATAAACAAGTGCTGTAGATCAAGATATCATCAAAATAAACCACCACAAATGTTCCAATAAATGGGCGCAAAACCTCGTTCATCAAACGCATAAAAGTACTAGGTGTATTAGTTAATCCAAAAGGCATCACTAACCACTCATACAAGCCGAACTTGGTTTTAAAAGCAGTTTTCCATTCATCGCCCAATTTCATTCTAATTTGGTGGTACCCACTGCGCAAATCAATCTTAGAAAATACTTTAGAACCACTTAACTCATCAAGCATATCATCTAACCGAGGAATAGGATGACGGTACCGGATAGTGATGTTGTTAATGGCTCTACAATCTACACACATGCGCCAACTACCATCTTTCTTTGGAACCAAAATGACAGGAACAGAACAAGGACTAAGGCTCTCACGTACGTACCCGCGGTCCAAAAGGTCTTGGACTTGGCGCTGAATCTCCTTAGTCTCCTCAGGATTTGCTCGATATGCAGCACGGTTGGGCAAGCTCGCTCCAGGAATCAAATCAATCTGGTGCTCAATCCCGCGAATGGGAGGAAGTCCTGGAGGTATCTCAGAGGGAAAAACATCTCTGAACTGCTGCAAAAGGTTAGTCACAGACGCAGGCAAAGTGCTAGGAATATCATCAATAGAAAAGAAAGCATCTTTGCAAATCAAGACATAGCAGCAAGCATCAGTAGCATGAGTTTCAAGAAGATCAGATTTAGTGGCAAGCATGACAGGAGCTTTCAATTTAATTTGTTGCTGAATTTCTATCTCATTAGTGGTACTTGCAGCTCTATCTTTATCAGCTTGTACAATTTCAGCAGGAGTTAAAGGTAGCAAAGTAATGTTTTTATCTTTATGCCGAAAAGTGTATTTATTACTCCTACCATGGTGACGTGCATCAGTATCATATTCCCAAGGTCTACCCAACAAAAGAGAACAAGCTTCCATAGGTACTACATCGCAATCCGCATAATCAGAATACATACCAATGGAGAAATGCACTCGTACCATGTGTGTTACCTTAACCTTGCCCGAATCATTGAACCACTGAATGTGGTATGGACGTGGCCGTGGACGTGTGGTCAAGCCAAGCTTCTTGACCAAATCTGAACTCACCAAATTATTGCAGCTTCCTCCATCAATAATACACGTGCACGCCGATTCTCGATGGCGAAGAAAGTCTGGAACAAATTATGACGCTGCTGCTTCTCTGATAACTCGGGCTGAGAACTAAGAACACGCTGCACCATGACGCTTCGAAGGTTCGCCGTAGCATCAGCACCAAGCATGGCATCATCATTAGCAGCAACATCACTGGAGTCATCATCGTCATCCTCACCGTCGGAAGCACTAATGTAGCCATCATCCGTAGCAATGTATGTTCGCTGACTCGGACAATCCTTCTTCATGTGACCAATCCCATGACAACGGTGGTGAACAATACCCGAAGAACGACCACTGGATGGTGCTGCAGGTGCTGGTGAATCCTGTTTCTTGGCGGGTACCTGCAAAGGAAGTTTACTAATGTGTGCAGCAGGCGTAGCAGGTGTCGAGGGAGGTCGCGTGGACGCTGGAGTGGTCGAAGGTGTATGACTCTAGGCTGGTGTGTGCGTCCGTGATGTAGAGGAGGCACCAAACGTAGTCCTGGGTCGGTGGTGTCATCCCTGCAATTCCTTCTCTGCAAGCATAGCAAACTGGAACAACTTGTTGACAGTGTTAAATTCTTTGTAATCCACAATGTCCTGAATGTCACGCCGCAAACCTGAATAAAAACGGCAAAGAGCATCTTCATGTCCCTCTACTATACCACAACGCTGCAATCCCTTCTGAAGCTCAGCATAATAATCTTGAACAGATTTATCCCCTTGCTCTAAACGCATCAGTTTCTTACGCAATTCTCTATGATAAGATGGGGGAACAAATCTATCGCGCATAGCTACCTTAAGGTCTTCCCAAGTCGTAGGTGCTCTACCATCCCCAACTAGACCAGTCCACCAGACAATAGCAAAATCTTTAAATTCACTAGTGGCTTGTCTAACTTGATGGTGTTCAGGTACAAGGTGGGCAGCAAATTTCTGTTCTATCGTCATCTCCCAATCAAGATAACCCTCAGCATCATAATGACCCGAAAAAGATGGTATAGTAAATTTAATCTTTGCATAAGGATCGTCAGGAGCATGATTGTTATTACCTTGCTGTTGGCGGTGTGGCATACCTTCTGTGTTCTGACGAAGGCGGCGACGTAGTCGTAAATCTCTGGTAGCCGCTTCATCATAATTACCTTCTGCATCAAACACCGCATCATCGGGAAAACGTGGAGGAGGAGGTGGTGGCGGTGCATGTTGTCGCGTCTCCAACACAGCAAGTCTGTCGACGATCTCGGACAATCGTCGATCCACCCTCTCGTAATTCTTGCCAAGGTCCAATGCAATGAGCGCATCATGCACTGACTTGTTGACCGTCTCCTCCATCTGCTCCTTCATGAGCTTGGTGTTTGCCTCAAGATCTTGGCGGCTAACACATTCATTAAAGTCTGTAGGGATCGTTGCTTCTTCTGCATCGCCTGCCATCGAAACACCAAAACAGGAAACAAACGGTGAAGGTTATCCCTAATAATCGCACTACACGCTCCTCTCAGGTGGCACACAGGAACACGCTCTATTGTGTCTTACCAAGCTCTTACAAGTGTCTGACGAAATACAAAGCAAATGATGGTACAATCGGAGGCTGGTCCGTGATACTTACCAAGAGGGAGTGAAACCGCGATTGCAAGGTCAAAGCTGTATTGATCAGAAGAAAATATGTGGAGCTTGGGAGGCCAAAATAGAATATCAAAGGATTAGCAAATATCGAGTGCAGATTAGCGAAGTTCAATAAGTGTCCAAAGCACAAGTCACAATTGCTGGCTAAGACGGGTCCTATCGTAGCACAACAAGGTAAAAGTAACAAGGAACGATGGACAAAAACTCAAAGAACCAGCAGAATGGCAGTTCTGTAAATAGAGCAGTTTTTTCAGCACTAGTAGAAATCAAAAACTGGCACTTCCAAAGAGGTACTAGCAAACGAGTTGATCTTTGGCCGAAATTTTTACCACTGAACTAAGATCACCAGAGATGGAAGCACAAGAAAATTCACCTGAAACAAAGGTGTATTGCGGCCTAGGGAAATTCTGGAACTTTTTCAGAAATCCCTCAAAACGTGTAAACGAATTTTTTCTTTTTCTTCCTGATTTTTTTTTATTTTTTTGAGAACGGCCTGACCAATAAAGTGGGTGAATCGTATGTGCAACTTTTCGTTGCCAAGCTCCTGTAAAAATTTCACCAAAAACGGAGCACCGAGCGAAAAGTTATGCCTGTTTTATGGAAGGTACCTCAACCTATGTTTTCCAAAGGCACAAATCGGCAGGAAACGCAACGGTGGCTATGGAACACAGGGGCACAATCCTCCCTGGTATAAGCAGTAGGTATTGCAAGATTATGAATCAAGGAGGGGCACACAGGCGGTTTGCAACCTATCTATGGCTGGCGTGGCGGGAATTCACACAAGGCGGCTAGCGAAGGCAAGTCGAGTAATGTGGTGGCTCGACTTGTAATCTGGAAAAGGTGGATGGGATAGCGGCGGAAACAAATAACAGCGATGGAGCGGTTGAACTACGATGACGAACACGACCTAAACCAGCAACAAGACTCGAACACGGACACAAACTCAACAAAGCAATCTGAAAACGAAATTGCAAGGCTAAACAGGGTTGTAGGACAGCGGAATTTTTTTTGAAGCTTTTTTTGTGGACTATGGGACGAAGGCGAAAACTCTCAAAAACTATGGTAAGCCTGACGGTGATACCTGAGTCTCTGATTACCACTTGATGGGGACGTGGGTTCCCGATCTTCCGTCAGGAGGAGTAACTATCGATTTGGTGGAGATGTCACACAAACGATCCGGCTTCCAATCAACACGACTAGAACCCCGCAATCGCAGCACCACTTCTCCTCTGGTTATCAACCGTGCACTGCGCGATTAACCTCGCCACGAGGGCTAATCCTTGCCTGAGAATCGAAGACACAAGCAAGAACAAGAAAGAACACAATCTAGAATATTGCGGATGAATGATTAAGTTCACAAGTTGGGGTCTCACAAACCGATCGAGCGGCGAACTGTTCTTGACAGAATGACTTAAGCAAAACCCAAACCCTAATGAGGGTGGCGGCTACAGAGATATAGAGGTTAGGGGTGTGACCCCCTCCCTGGACGCGCCCCTAATGGGCTCAACAAAGATACACGGCCCAAAGGCCAAGATACGGTGTCGCAGCACCGAGACAGATTCTGGACGTCATATTGCTCGGACGATTCCCGTCGACTCCGGTTGAATTTGGGCCTGAAACCAGTGCCATTGGAAGCTTCTTGAAATTATCTTTCCATCCATATATAGTACGTCCAAATCCGACTCCGTATGCGACCTGAGCGTCCATTTTACGACAGGCTGTTCCTGGAGTCCGAAACTGAAACGAAGTCGAATCGGTTTGGGCCTCCACCTTGATCCGGACGTCCTTGCTGGTCTTCCACGCCTCCAAGTCCTTCCCCATGTCCATGCTGGTCCTCTCCTTCATTCCTAAGTACAATTAAATCATTAGGTAGCACACTATTCTCAAATGCACAAGAATAAATACATAGGAACGAGCTCACCTGTAAATTCAATTGTCTTGCGCGTGAGCGAGTAATCGGACCTTGAACATCAACTAGTGGAGTGTTGTTTGTATCCATGGGAGTGATGTCCTCATCAAATGATGTTAGTCTACTGTGGGAAACAAAGAAGTTTCTGTCCTCAAACTTTGATATGAAAGATCTTGGTGAAGCCTCATATGTTTTAGGCATAGAAATTCACCGAGATAGAAAGAATGGGGTTTTAGGTTTATCGCAAAATGCATATTTGGAAAAGATTTTAAAGAAGTACAGTACGCATGTGAGTAAAGCATCACCTGCTCCTATAGTAAAGGGCGATAGTTTTGGAGAATTTTAATGTCCCAAGAATAAATATGAGCTCGATCAAATGAAAGTGGTAACATATTTTCAGCTGTTGGAAGCTTACAATATGCACAAGTGTGCACTCGCCCTGACTTAGCGTTTATCACCGGAGTACTCGGTAGATATCAAGATAATCCAGGCATGGAGCACTGAAAGATGGTAAAGAAAGCATTGCGTTATGCGCAAGGTACAAAGCATTTCATGCTAACATATAGAAAGTCTGATTGCCTAGAGATAAAAGGGTATTCAGATGCAGACTATGCGGGATATAGAGATGATAGAAAATCCACGTCTGGATATATATTCACTCTCACTGGGGGGAGCTATTTCGTGGAGAAGCTCCAAACAAAAGTTATGGTTAAAGAAATTTGTACCCGACTTGAAAGTGGTAGATTGTATTAATAAACCACTAAAGATGTACTGCGACAATCAGCCAGCAGTGTACTATGCTCACAACAACAAGTCGAGTAATGCTTCCAAACCAATTGAGGTAAAGTTTTATGTTGTGAAGGATAGAATCCGAGATAAGACCATAAGTCTCGAGCATATAGGGACAAAGGACATGGTTGCGGATCCGCTCACGAAAGGCTTACCACCCAATGTGTTCAGAGAACACTTAGCCGACATGGGTTTAAGGGAAAGCCTATAATTCCTGGATTATGTTGTGGCCCAAAAGGAACAGAATTTATTCCAAAATGGAGAAGTATGTTGTAGCTGTTTTTGTCTATCGACAATCGAGTCGTGACGATGAAGCATGCTCTATGTCCTAATCTGTGATGGAACGAATAAAGTTTAAATGATAAAGTTAAGAGTATGTGATGAGATCAAGGAGAATGTTAGATTGATCTCTCCCGGATGGGCCCAACGGCCCATTGGGCCCCTTATCTCCGCCCTGATCGGGGGGCGCCCAACCCTAACCCTGGTTGGTGGGCCCCTGTTGCACTGCGCTATAAAGATGAGGTGGGGGCCGCAGGCTCTTGGCATGAGGTTCGCCGCCAGCCCCAAAACCCCACCTACATCCCTACTCCGATCTGCAGGGAGCGCAGGAGCACCGGGAAGCCTCCACCGCCGCCGCCACTCCGTCGCTGCCTAAGTGCAGACCCGGCACTGCGCGTCGCTGCCCTAGCGCAGAACCTCACCACCGAACCCGCGATGGCCTCAAGCTCCTCCACGCCGGCCACGACCGGCGAAGGTATCAACCATATCTTTCCCCTCTGTTCTCTCTCGGTGCACACACATACATGTTTTCACACAGTAAAGGTTCTTCCCTGTCTAGATATGCACCTAGGAGATCTTAGGGATCTATCAGTGAGATCGGCACCTGAGTTTGGAACTTGGAAGTATACTGAAGCTCCTGCACAATAATGTAATGATTAAACATTTTCGTAGACGTTAGCAGTTTAGTTGTACACATCGAAGCAGTTGTTACTTTGCCTCTTTTTAGAATAAAATAAAGTGCTACACCTAGTTTCTTCTTATGTTTTCTACTGTAAAATAAAATGCATGTGCTGTAAATTTATCTGCGATGCCCCGGTTCAAAACCAATTACGATGAGATGGCGGCTCTTTTTTGATGATGAGATCACAACCCTCTCTGGAAGTGTAAGCTGATGCCTGACACTGACGGCAATGATTGTATTACCGGCCAATGGCCATAGACATCTCAAATGTCAACACCAACGTTTTATTTGTGCTGTCCAGGAACCAATTATAACCAGCTTACTGTAGATACTATACTTCTGCATTATTGCCTGCAGGCCAAGTACCAGTGTATCCTTGGGTTGTGAGGCTTGCCATGAGCTGGAAACTTGTCTGATCCTCCCACATTTTAGAGTTGATTGGGCCGTGCAGATGCCACAGCGACCTGTAATCAATAACATATGTTCAGTGTCAGAGAGTACTTTAACAACACTTGAAAATAGCAATTTGGGTATCCACAGTAAGCAACGATGGAAGTACAGATTTAACAATCCAAAGGTGGCAAAGGAACAACTGCTACAATGTGTGCATCTCAACTGCAAATGTATTATGTTATACTCTATAAATGATCTGTGGGAATTGTTCACAATGTGTACAGCCCAAGTGCTGCATTATTGTGTGAACAAGACTGCAGGGGTTCATACTCCATGATGTGTACAGCTCAAGTGCTGCATATTATTGTGTGAACCAAGGCTGCAGGAGTTTATGTTAGTCCACTAACCGAGTAGCTAGTTGCACACTTCCTTACATCTCGACTGCCATTTCGAGTTAGAGCTCCACTAGTTGACACTGCAGAAAGTTTTTGCATCCATGAGTTCCGTTTCCATCTGGATCGCAGCTATCCTCCTCTTGCCAACCTTGTACGCTTCTGATGACCGGCTTGTCCCAGGAAAGCCGCTCTTACTTAGCTCCACCATCACCTCTGACGGCGGCGACTTCGCCCTGGGCTTCTTCTCTCCATCCAATTCCACTCCGGAGAAGGTCTACCTCGGCATATGGTACAACAACATCCCTCAGCTTACCATGGTGTGGGTTGCAAACCGGGAGGCACCAGCCATATCCTCCTCAGCTCCTTTGCTTGTTCTGACCAACACCTCAAATCTTGTCTTGTCCGATGTGAATGGCCGTGTCCTCTGGACAACCAACACCACCACTGCTGCTGCAAGCTCCTCTCCATCGCCAAGGTCGAATGCTACTGGGTCGGTAGCAGTGCTTCTGAACACAGGCAACCTCATCCTTCGGTCGCCAAATGGCACGATGCTGTGGCAGAGCTTCGAGCACCTGGCTGACACTCTTCTCCCAGGCATGAAGATACGGAGGAGCTACAAGACACATGAAGACAAGCGCCTTGTTTCTTGGACTGGACCGGAGGATCCCTCGGCAGGCGCTTTCTCCTTTAGTGGAGAGGTAGACCCGTTTGCGCAGGGCTTCATCCGGAATGGTTCACAACCAGTGTGGCGCTCTCCTGTATGGACAGGCTACATGGTCTCCAGCCAGTACTTTCAGGTGAACACCAGAATCGGAATCTACCTAGCATATATGGACACTGTCGATGAGATGTCCTTGGTCTTCACCGTCTCTGATGGTGCTCCTCATGTGCGGTTTGTGATGAGCTACTCTGGCAGGCTAGAAGTATTCAGTTGGAACAGGGACTCATCAAATTGGACAATGCTTACGGCATGGCCGGGTCATGACTGTAGCAGATACGGCTACTGCGGGTTCTCTGGCTACTGCGACTACACTGAGGCTACCCCGACTTGCAAGTGCCTTGAAGGGTTCGAGCCCGTGGACGGGGGAGAATGGAGCACCAGCAGGTTCGAGCAGGGCTGCCAGCGAAAGAAGCCACTGCAATGTGGGGACAGTTTCTTGGAATTGCGGGGTATGCAGGTGCCTGACAAGTTTGTGCGCATCAGGAAGAAAGTCCTCAATGAGTGTGAGGCGGAATGCAGAAATAATTGTTCTTGTGTGGCCTACGCATATGCAAATTTGAACAGCAGTATAATGAAGGATGACCCGACAAGGTGCCTTGTGTGGATTGGTGACCAGCAGCTAATTGACACACAGAAGATAGGTGTGACTCCCTATAGTACTGCTGGTGCTGACAGTCAAGAGACGCTATATCTCCGAGTCTCAGGCATGCCAGGTACCATTTTACTCGTATGTTAGAAAAACTTCAATCAGAAGCCTAAACCAAGCAGATGTCCCCATATATATCAGGGGCATTGCAACTTGTGGCATGGTCCCCTTAGAGTCTTATCACGTTATCCTTACGGCCTTACCACAATATCCTCTTAGTAGCTAGCTTTAGAATCTGCTCACACCCTAGAACCATATGCTGATCATTATATGACTACATGCATATTGCGGTCAATTTATGTGTAGCAAGAATAGATACTAAACCGAGATATAAGTCTTTCTTTTCTTTCTCAGTGATCTTAATTTCTCGCGCAACATCTAGTTGAGGTGTCAAGGTGTCATGTTAATTCCTACTGGTCATTATTTTATCAAAACGGTACTACTGTGTAATGTAAGAATGTAGCACTAAGCGCTTGTTTGGTTGGTTGAAGACTGAAATCTGTAGCTGTAAGATATTAACTTTGTGCTATATAAATATATATGAATAAGTTTTGCATTGTTTTGCAGGTGGAAGGACAAAAACAAATGTAGTGAAAACTATACTACCAATTCTAGCGGGTGTTACTGTCCTCGCTTCCATTTTACTTATATGGGTCTGCAAATTCAGAGGTTTGTTTTCCATTCTATATACTGATTGCATTTACTTAAGAACAAATACTCACCAACTTTTGGGAGCAGGAAGGAAAAGAAATGTGGAAATTCACAATAAGGTAATGCTTGGTGGTTCTTCAGAAGAACTTCAAGAAGAAAATGCTACCCATGATTTCGAACTGCCATTCCTGAAATTTCAAGATATCCTTGTCGCAACAGATAATTTTTCCAACAGTTCTATGATTGGACAAGGAGGTTTCGGCAAAGTCTACAAGGTAACTATTTACGCTAGGGCTCTCTGCGTTTTCCTAGTTTAATTCTTGAATCAAGCAACTGCACTACATAGTACATACCACAATCTTACTTTTCTTTGATAATTACAAAGGGGACACTTGAAGATGGTCAAGAGGTTGCTATCAAAAGACTTAGTAGAGACTCAGACCAAGGAATACAGGAGTTCAGAAATGAAGTTATTCTAATTGCCAAACTGCAACACAGAAACTTGGTTCGACTTCTTGGTTGCTGTGTTGAGGGAGATGAAAAGCTGTTGATTTATGAGTATTTGCCCAATAAAAGCTTGGATGCTATCATTTTCAGTATGTTCAGTTCATATTCATTATTCAACAGAGTTTATATAGATCTGAGCAGCTATAAACTATCCTTTTCATAAACATGGCATTGTTATTCTTTGTAGATTGTGAACAAAATGCAGCGCATGATTGGCCACTAAGGTTTACAATAATCAAAGGAATCACTAGGGGGCTTCTGTACCTCCATCATGATTCAAGATTAACAATAGTTCATAGGGATCTCAAAGCTAGTAATGTGTTGCTAGATGCAGAGATGAGACCCAAAATAGCAGACTTTGGTATGGCAAGAATCTTTGGTGACAATCAAGAAAACGCAAATACAACACGAGTTGTTGGGACATAGTAAGTACTACTTATTCCTCAAATTAACATATGATTGAACCAAATTCATCTTTATGACTTTTGCAAATGAACCTCACCAGTGGTTATATGGCTCCTGAATATGCAATGGAGGGTATTTTCTCTGCGAAGTCTGATGTCTATAGCTTTGGCGTGTTACTTTTGGAAGTTGTAAGTGGTATAAAGATAAGCTCTGTCGATCGCATCACAGGTTACCCAAACCTAATTGTCTATGTAAGCAAATATGATTACTTTTTCTTAATTGAGGTAAAGGATTTTGAAACTTTCAGAGTTATACAATCTAAATGACTGTGATTGTTTCAGGCATGGAATCTTTGGAAGGAAGGGAAGGCAAAGGATTTGGTAGACAAGTGTATTGTGGAGAGTTGCTTACTAGATGAAGCCTCACTTTGCATCCACATGGGGCTCTTGTGTGTTCAGGAAAATCCCGATGATAGGCCATTCATGTCTAAACTTGTGTTCAACTTGGAGAATGGATGCACATCACTACCAAAGCCCAATCATCCTGCATATTTCGCGCAGAGAAATAGTGACATGGAGCAATTAAGTGAAGACATCTTAAACTCTAAGAACACAATAACTCTTACATCCATAGAGGGACGATGAAGTAGTTCTCATGTTATCTGTACACCTTTTGTCAAGCTTAATGCTGCAATAACTGCATTGCTAGTAATCTTGATGAAAGATTATGTGTGGAAACCCAAACCCAGTCTGGAGTGAAATATGATAAACAGCTGTACAAGGCTCAAAGCATGGCGTTGATGAAACAGAAAGTCAGAAAACATACGTAGCACTTGTAAACCGGCATGGCAATTGAAGCTTCTGGACTTACTCAAAACGCTTCAGGTTTCACAAGGGCAGCCATCGCATGAGGTTCCTTACTTCCCTAGCATATATCAGGACATCACGAAGCATCTTCCAGAACAATGCATCCTTTTCCAGAGCATAACTATTTACTGAATGGGGAAAATAATACTGCCGCAACCTACAAAATGAAGACATGCCAACATGCCATCAGTATTTACAAGGCTACCACTACAAACACCACCTTTTGTAGAGTACTCCTGCCAAAGGACGAACAAATTAACTTGTCAAAGTAAGATGTGAAACCTCTTGCGAGTGTCAGGGGATGCCACCATTGCTTGTCAGTTGTCGTTCCCACTGAAAGAGTAGACTGTTTGACGCGGCACCACAGATGCCAAACACGCCACCTTCCGCCCATCATCCGCGCCTCACAAAACGTTGGTGTTCCCGTGGATCCTTTCCACTGCACATGGTGGGACACTGGGACTGGAAGGAGGTGCAGCACACCTACTGACAGTGTACAGCCACAACACGCAGTGCGTGGGGAATTGGAACTTGGAACGGTTCAGGCATTCTGTCGAACAAGTGGAAGGCGTCGCGCCTTGCCTGCTTGCTGGCCGAGGCTGACGCTTTTGGATCGGACACGGCCAACAGAAGAGGTCGAATGGATCTGTGGGTGAATGCATGAGGGCCGAGGGGTGTACTACCCGACACCGTCGACGGAGAGAATGCGCGCGGCACAGCTTTGGCTGGGACTCTCCGTCTCTCGTATTCTTCTCCGGAGTTGTACCCTTTCCCGAATTTTTATCAAAAGAAGAGAGTTGACTCAGTTTATAAGGAAAATCGGGTCTGAAAACCATGTAATTTCGGTCCGAAGACCGTACAACTGGGGAGATAAAGTATCATCCTACACAACTCCGGTCCACAGACCGTACAACTCAAGGGGGTAGAAAACCCCGAACAATTCTGGTCCGCAGACCATACAACTCCGGGAGGTTGGATTGGGACATCAACCACAACGCAACTGAAAACGGCCCAGTGGGTTGGATTGAGACATCAACACGCACCACTCTAAACAACTCAAACAACTCTGCTCAGTCGGATTGGGATGTCGACACGAGCCACTGACTAGAAACTCTCTTCTTCTCTACTCTCTATTTTTTTTATATAAAACTAACTGCAACAAAGAAAAGAAGAACATGAATAAAAGAGAAGGAAGGAAGCACTCCTGGATAGCAACCATCACCGAAGCGCCAGGCTGAAGGATCAAAGCAGCAGTCTCCCGCGCCGAAGAAGCTCAACATCACCTTAAGAGGGCATGACACCAGACAGTGGCGGAACCACCACTATGGCAAGCTAGGGCGGCCGCCACACCTACCCCTAGCATAGTACCTAATCATCAATTAGCAGTATACTTAGCACTAATAAGTTCAGAAAAATAAAGTCCAATTAACCTAATTACATCATGCTTGCAACATGGAAGGATATCGTGTACAACCTTTCTCGTTGTCGCCTGACTAAAAGTCCTCTAGACTACTTAGTTACAGGGGACAGATGTATGGTCACAACCAGGAGACCTGAGTTTGATTCCTCAGTGGAGCCAATTTACGGGACTGGTTAAAAAAAATTCTCTCGCCGGTGCAGCCGGGATTTGAGAATTTTCTAAGCCGGGATTAGGTTCCCTTATTTTAATGAAAATCGTGAGGCAGGATTAACCCCACCGGCTTAGTTCTTTCGCTACCGCCTGCCACTAGATATTGTTGTCCTGTCACCTTCGACTTTTTATTTAGAATGAATCTTCATCGAACATCTATTCGTACTTAGTGTCTCTATAGTATGTTCATCCAACTATTCACTTATCAATGTTTGAAATTTTCATACAATTGTAATTCATATGAAGATCTCTAGTATATTTATTCATATTTGATGACTATATCTATAATTAGTAGAAGTAACTTCACTATAGGTAAATTTTGATCCTGGCTCCGCCACTGACACCAGAGATGCCAATGACGCTGTCCCAAAGAGGGAAGTGTCGCCACATTTTGGCAATGCCTCAACCTTTCATGATCGTCTCGAAATTCCCGATCGGTAATGGATGGAAGCTAAGAGTTTTTTCTTTTTGTATGTACTAGTGGAAGTACACGTGCGACACGCACGTGATATAAAAATAAAAAAATTGTAAATAGATCAAATTATAAAATATCAATATTTCTCATCATTCTTCATGCAAAAACCCTACATGACTAAAGTGTGCCTTAGGAACAATAGTCCTATATCATAGGGTGGAGTAAAAGTGATGTTAAAAATTAAAGGTGTGAAGCTCTAATAAGGTTTATAGTTTGAAATCGTTGTGAAGTAAAATAAATAACCTTAAAGAGACAAATTGATTAATCAACATGACGACTCTATAAAAGACAACGCCAACTGACTTATTCTTATCCCCGTATCAACTATCATGAATTAGCATTTCTTTATGGATAGAGGCTACCACTACCAAGAACACACAAAAAGCTCTACATTTTTAATAGTCAAGTCAAGATCCAACCTCAAAAAATTTTTTTCTTTGAATGCATGCCTTTGACATCCACATCATCGCTCTATCACTTTGTTGCACCTCCCACCACAAGGGGTGAATGTCGTCGCCCGCTGCTGCTGGGCTTGCTCCTCAGCGCAGCAGCACCGGACTTCGGTGGGCTACCCTGTTGGGCGTGTGCGGAAGGGGCGCTGCACGAGGTCTGCCATTGGACCTGGCCGCACGCACGGGACACGGTCGCCCGTCCTAGGCCATTGTAGCGGGTGTTAAGCTACCTCAATGGAAGGTCACACGAGTGGAGAGAGTAATAGTGTAGCACGTGAACTTGCATACTTGGCTAAGTGAACACGTCATTCTGATGTTTAGCATTTCGCTACCCTATGGACAGTAATTACAATTTAGAATACAAATTATATTTCAAATTATAATTTAGAATACAAATTATATTTTGAAAAATTTAGTGAATAAAAATTATATATTGGAAATCAAGTTAAAATAATTTTATCTTTATACAAAGATGTACATGTGTATTATTGTTTTCAAAAAATCTAGCATTGAACAGAGAACTTTAGAGACGTGTTATTTGTTTCCATCTATCTCTTATTAGTATTCTTGGCTAATAAGGAGGCCAACGAAGCTAGCCACGTCGCCAGCAATTCCAGACCGTCGTTTTGCAAAAATGGCCGAGCATCAGTCGTTTTGCAAAAAAAAAACCCTTCCACTTAGAAAAATCATGACCGCGGTCCACAGATTTTTACATATCAACCCCCAAACTTTCAGGAAAATATGTTTGCAGTCCATGATTTTACATATGAACCCTTAAACTTTCGGAAAAATATGTTTGCAATCCATGATTTCCCAAAAAAGACCTCGAATTTCATAATAATTCACCCAGAAACCCCACTGTCTATGAATTTTTACGTATGGGCCTCTAAACTTTTGGAAAAAAAATTGCAAACCATAATTTTCCAAAAAAAACCCCTCAAACTTCGATACAACCCACCCGTATACCCTAGACTTTTACAAAAAACAAAACCTTCAACTTCCCAAAAATTAACAAAACATCCAAACATAATCAAACAACATCAAACTTTACAACTACCACTCAATACTCCACACTGTCAGAAAAAAGATGCTACTGAATCAATAGACACTGGCCTCACGCGGCAAGGCCGCGTTCCCTTTTCTAGTCTTAATTATAAGTAATAAGAAAATATGCTAAACAAGAAAACATAATTTACTATTTCGTATTCACACTGTCAATGAAGTACTTGAAGATTCAAGATGTTGCCAAATATATCTGTATGGTTCACTGGCTCCTTTTGCCCTTAGTTTTACACGAACATGTGTATTACTTATTTATTTTCTTTATCACATCAAACACTTATTGTATGTAAATGTGATGGGAGCACTCATGTGTGTTCCGTAATCCATCACTGGGCAACCAATATGTCCTTTGCCTCAAGGAGAGACCAAGATGTGTGATTACAATACTATCTTTCTCACCCTTTCTTGTATTTTTCTAACACCATGTCTTTCTATGTTCATTTCTAAATCTCTTAGTCTCTCACTCTCTATCTCCCCCTCCCCATCTTATCTAAGAAGCACGCTACATTTTCTCACTCATAATGAACAGAGACCAAAACATAAAAACTTCATTCAAACATAGTCCTCACAAACCCACGCCATCCATTAATTCCTCACGAACTCTCTAGAATCCACTCCACCTCCATCTCTTGCTTTGCCTTCACATCTTGATTAAAGATGCTCATCCATAGTCACCCAAATCTCCTGTAAATTCAATATTTTCTTATTAAAAACTAACATGTAATTTCTTTTTCCGGATTATATAACTAAAAACTTAAAATGGATAATTTTTTTTCCAAATGAAGAGCATGACTAATATTAAAAAAGGTTTCTTAGATGGGCTACGTCAAAAATCATGCGTCTCTGAAGTAAGAACAAAACTCAACCGTAAGCTAGGATATAGTACTAATTAGATAAATATCCAATTATATAGTTGCATGGAACCTATCAGTTAACAAAGTTAGCTTAATATTATGAAATCTTACACAACTGAATGGTAAAGAACTAAAAACGGGGACTCAAGAATCAGAAAGATGTGTCTCAAATACATCGAACAATAGTTAGTTCAAAAATATTTCTTTAGTATACAAAAATAAAGAAAATGATGCTCTAGATAGTACAGTGATGAATGTGACCCCCATTTCAGATAGTTTAAACATTTTATAGATTTAAATTACCTAAAATCTAAGATAGCTAGCTACATTTAGTTAGGAGGCAATGGCTATAGAATGGTGAAAGAAGTTAATGTTCAATAGTGACAGAACTCAATATTTAGCAACAATAGTGGTAGAGAGGACAGCATAGCGCACTTTTTTGAAAGTCATGCTCGAAACGTGTCATTGACAAGGCTCTATATTATTTACATTTGCTTTTATTTTTAATGCCCTTTTATTTTGTGAATTTGTCTTTCCCCTCTCTAAAGTTCCCAAATGCCTGAAACGAGACCTGGCATTTGATATTTTAAAAACATCAATCTGAATCCCTTGTCAATGACACGTGTTATTGGCAGATTTAGAAATAGGACCACACTGATAAAAATACAAGGGAAAGAGACAAACTTGCATACCATTGATTCTCATGTGTTGGTGGAAAACATCTGTCACAATAAAGCTCAGCTGCCAGATGCCCAGACCCTCTTGGAAAAAACATTTGCTCCCTGAAAACCTAATAAAATAAAAAACAGAAAACGTCAGTTTATCAAGAAAAATCATATCATACTCAAAGTCATCACATAACAATATAGAGCCATAACCAGTAACCATAACCTTTAGAAAGTTACTACTCATAAGAAACTCAACATACCTTAACACAGCTGTGATGCAATGGTAGTTGTCTCATATTTGGTTTATCCATGTATTCTTTCCTTTTCTTTCTAAGCTAAAAAAACTAAATTAAAAAACAAAAACATTACAAATCCTATAGCTCAGAAAACATGAGCACAGAAGCAGTATCTGCACATATCCATCATGTATTGCTTAATTTTATATAAATCAAAAGAACCTCATGTCAATCATGTGGTGCAGTCAACATTTAACCTAGCTACCAAACAATCATTGTTTAACCAAGAAACATAGCAATATAGTTCAATCATACCGTACAAAAAATGCGTACATATGTTGAAATCGAATTACCTTCAAGAGTTGTGGTCTCTTCTCCTTCCTCGGATGTGTTGTCTCTCCTCGTCATCTAGGCCAGTGCAGAAGAGAGGGAGGACAACGTGCCGTTATGCTGGGACAAAAGAGTGGAGGGGGTGAAAGTTGCGCCACCTGCACAAACCACAGGAGGAGGGTAAGAGTTTGGGGATCGATTTGCTTACAAAGAAGAGGGAGTACACGGCCAGCATCACGCGAGGAGGCAGCAGTCACTCCACACCCTTGATCCGCTCGTCCCTGGCCCAACGCACCGCTGCCGAACCCAGACCGCGCACGTGCTCGTGGCCCCGCGGCCAACTACCCCCATCCAGGGACGCACCAGATCAGGGTCCCCGCACGAGAGTCTCCCATTCTGAAAGAATATTCAGTTAGCTTTCCAGAAAACTGTGATCAGATATATCCACCAGTAAATTGATCAACACCCAAGACCATCCTACTACCCCAATCGACATCATATTGAACATATCCAAATTATAACCCCAATCGACACCATATTGAACATACCCAAATTCTAATTCTCGGGAAACAGATACATCAAAAGAAATCATAGTAGTTTGGAAGGTACCAACACCTTTAAGAAATGTGTTCCTTGTCCCATCTTTTGTCACACATTTGGGCTGTCAGCTGGACCCCCTCTATGAAGGGTGCAAGAATAAAACTCTTGGTGAGAATTGACACCAATATATATAAAGATTCTAGCAGATGATTTCATAGGTTAACTACTGCAAACCCTCTTAAATCATGGTTTCTCCCATCCACAAGTCACCACACCAATTCTACTGTGGGCACCACAGTACAAGTTGCATATACATCTAGATTCCACCAGCACTTCATATTAGAGGAAGATTAAAATTGTAGCCCTGGCAAACATCAAAGCTGAAATCCAAACATCTACAGGTGTTGCCCATCTTCACATTAAAAGATTAGTTACTCAAGCATAATGTCTATCCTATTGCCCCAAGCTTTTGACAACTTAAAAACTGATGGTTGTGGCCAAACCTATTATGAGCAGTCCCCATGACCCCCCCCAATACATACATAACCAGTGAAGAACATTTATTAGAAAACAAAATCAAAAGCAGTGTCACTCTACAAATGAAAAGCAGTGATATATTGTAAAGAAAGGAATATCTACAATCCTCACTAACAGCAATGTACCTTTTAAGAAATTGCAGTATGACCATGTAGACACCAAACTTTAACAGTCTCCTTCACATTGCCAATAACAACCCTAAATTAAATGAAAAGATAGGCACAACCTAATGCAATTGGAAAGTTCTGAAGAACAATAACAACAATTTCAACATACCTTTATCGATCGAGCATTGCTCTTCAAACTCCACAGAACCAATGAAGGAACATTGCAATTTTTTAATGGAACCCAGATAAACCACTGTGCTAGATAACGATGTAAGTTGGGCATAAAATTGAAGTAACAGCTTCACTGGATTCTACCTTCTGTACTTCCCTCCCCCACTTGAATTGTGAGAGCTAGTTTTTCCTCTTACCCTACATGTAACAAGGATAAAGTATCGTACTCATTAAGTCTTGGTGGAATCTATTACCATTGCATTAAGGGTACACATTTTGTAAAAAAAATGCAGCGACAAGACATCACTAAGCACAATAGTGGGGATGATCACATATTCTCGCACATCAGTAATGATAATGTTTAGCTGGCAGAACACATTTGACCATTTTCCAATAGAGCTAGTAACAACACCAATCCTTTGGGAATCTGTTCATTGATTTGTATAACTGATCACTATACACTAATATTTAACCATTGAGCTAGCAGTATGTTCCAAAGTATATTCATAGAGATACACTACTTTGCTACTTAGGTTGTTCACCAATTTTGCGAGCAACTAAATATATCTCGTGTAAATTAACAAAACTTATGTAACTACAGTGCATACTCACTAAACTGATCCACTTATAATGGAATGACATCAGTCAAACAAAATACTGCATGGATATGCCAACCTGGAAACAGAAACATGATTATTTATTCAGAGAGCCATTGGAGGTGCCATGACTGGGGCACGACACAATATTCATATTCAGTAAATAGAATACACATAATGGGATAAGGGGAAAAAATTCAGAACAAACATCCTTCGTATAGATAAAAATATTTAATATTGTACAAACTTTACATGTACTAAAGCTAGTCATTTTATTTTGTATTTCAGCTTAACCTGTGGGCATTTGGTATCCTCACCTCTAAATGAATGGTGTAGGCAGGTCAGTCGATCGTCAAAGATTACGTCTGGACTGGATTCTCCAAACACAAACCATCCTTGGTTTTCATTTTTATGCACCCTTGTTGCTTCTACTATTCTTAAAAATAAACATAATCTTTTTTTTACATCAACAGGGTAATACTCCTACATTCTTCTTTAAAAAAAAGAAATACTCGTACATTGCTAATAGCTGACCAGAACACTAATTGATTCAATTAATCATTCGTCAAAAGATCAGTCAAGAACTACGACACCCCCGGGAAATAAGATAAACTAAGAAATCTGCATTTCTTAATAGCATTAAACTGAACAGTGAACCAAAAAATTTACTAATCTCAATCTTTTGAAACCACAACAAGAAAACAACTTATTATTGATATGAATCAAAATCGACAATAAGAGTTCTTACACGGATGTGCAGCTGCATTGCCTCCTACTCCTCTCTCCTACCTTGCTTTAGTGCTGGCTGCCTTTATTGGATCACCCATCTTTGTTGCCTTTAGTAAACAAATTAGAAGCAGAGAGTTAAATGGTATAAACTTGTTTAACTGCTTGAAGCATCTTGATTTGCAATTGACAACAAAAGTGACGTAATTGCTTGAGCCCTTGATTTTAGTTAGGAAGAGCAAATCTACTGAAATATAATTAGAAGTCAGGCTGCAAATATTAAATGTTCCAAGAGCTCAAAATTTGTATCTATTCTTACAAATTTCCACAACTAAGATAGAGAACGGTCTACAAAGTTATAAACTTCCAAAAAAAATTGTCTGGACCAGACCAAAATTGTCATCTTAGCTCATGCACACAGTAGCATGCATGCATGCATGCATATGGACACCATCTTGTTGATGAATACGAATAAAAAAATGGCACAAACCCGCATTCATTAAAAAGCATGATAAGTCGTGATCGCCTATTTAAAATAAAAAAAGGCCAAGCCACCAACTGAAGAGGCTTCCTGGTCCACAAACTGAAGCCTGACATGGAAAAATGTATGTGGTTAAGCCAAATAGATTAAACCTGAAAGATAACTCATACTCTGTTTTGGTATGGGACTCGAATCCATAGCTGGTATAGGACTCTAACCTACGCTTGGGAAGTTCTTGTTATTTTAATGTAAGATCCACTATCTTTATAGATCCACATCCTTATAGATCCACATCCTTTCTATGTCTATATCTATATCTATATCTACAAAAGGCACTGACCACACTGACCTTATAGATCCACATCCTTTCTATATCTATATATACAAAAGGCACCACAAATGGCTTTTATGGATCCATAAATGTTATTATCATTCCTTCATTAAAAACACAATAATTTTTTTAAAAAGCGAGATCAAAAGGATCAGGATGATTTATCAAGATCAAAAGCAAGGAGGCCATTATAGCTAGTGTTTTATAGCTGCGTTGGTGTGCTTACTGCAGAAAGAGAAAACAAGCAACATCATCAAAGGTTTTTTTTTGAGCTTGCAACATCATGAAAGGATTAAGAAGTGTATGTAGCCTATAATAAATAGATCATCTATTTTGGTTATAACAATCTGCTATGCTTCATGTAACAAGAATTTTTAAAAAAAATGCAATTCTCTCCAACATAAAGAACAAGATACGTCTATCACATATGAAAAAAACAGTTCATGAACGAACATTCTGTACCCTAGCACAAATGAATGCTTGAGCAAAAATGTGAGAACTCAAGCCAATCATATAAATACACTTGCTCCCTGCAATCTGTGCACAAATCAACCAATGAGGTACAGAATGGTTGAAGCCTTCAAACCTTATTATCCAACCAAGCTATCACCACAATCTACAATGGAACCTAAAGCTTCCACCTTAAAAACCGGTAAATAGTGGAATTGGCCAGCATATGGAATGAGGAATGCACATAGTGCTGCTTGCTACAGTACTTACATTGGGAGGAGGCATCTGGCACCGCACTAATAACCGGGCATCAGCGGAAGAGGTGACCCTAGATTTCATAGATGGAGCATTGCCGGATAAGATGCTGACCGAGTATCCATCCAATCCCTTCAACAAAAAAAATGATCAACTCTAGTTAAATGGTCAGATGGTAGTAATATAAACTGTTATGAAATAGTATACAATTATTTCCAAATGGAAAAATACTACTAATAAGCATTCATAATTTCAGAATGACACACAATGTATGAACAAAGCAATTAGACGAAGCCTGTCTAGGATGTCATTAAATATTAGAAGGAAGTACTAACAACTCGATTTTCCCAAAAAAAATATAAGAAACAAAATGGAGACGCAGATCTACAAAATGTCATTACATATCAGCCCTCTTTAGCTATTTTAACAAATTTAGAACATATAAATTGTAGAGATAGGTATTACCATTTCTAGATTTAGATAGCTTCCACAATATTTGTAATGTAGTTACCATCTTCACTTAGTCCAAGGTTGCCAGCACCTCTTAGATTACATAAATAAAGGGATTCCCAAAGTAAAATTTTAACGGAACAATGGAGTACCTGCTTGCTTGCATCACAGATGTCAATAAAAGATCAGGAGCTGCCTGATCAATATCTTGCCCCAAAATCAAATAGAACTGGCCATCTTTTCTACTCCATAACTAATGACATCAGAAAAAGGTATGAATGTGATATCTGATGCCTATTTTTGTCGGACATAGGAATACTGAAATGGTAAGAACATCACTGAAGGTCCATGGACAACTGCAGATTATTTTGAAAAAAGGGTGGAGAGCCAACCTTGGTGAGGAAGGGGTCATTTGCGAGGAGGCGCTCCTTGAATCCCATGAACTGGAGCAGCCAGCGGAAGAGCACGGAGGTCTCTTCCTTCGTTGAAGCGGCGCACGATGTCCCTTGTGACGCGGCCAGCGTCAACGGCGGCAGCGAGATTCGACGGTAGGTTCTCAAGCTGCACCCCAGCTTCGCCAGCACGAACAGCACCTCCCTGTGGTTGTCGTCGGGCACGCCGCCGTTGAGGTGGCCACCGTCGCCGTCGCCAGAGAAGGGGGAGGAGAACGCATGGGAAAGCAATGGGCGATGGGGTTTGGAATGCGGAGGCGGAGCGGGAGCCGGAGGACGCGCGAGCTTGGGGCGGCGGCGCGGCTGGGTAGAGAGATGGGTGCAGAGCAGGGCCTTGGGGCCGATGGCCCGGCCGCTGCCTCCACCATCGGATCGCGCGAGCCCCATGGCGGCTCCGGCTCCAGGGCTGCCTCAACTGCTGCTTGCGCGAGGGCCTGAAGGAAGAGATGGGGATGGATTGGTGGTGGCGGTGGCTGCTCCCCGCCCGGCCGGACCTTAGGCGCAACAAGCAGTGGTGCCCGCCGCCGCCGTCGCCCTTGGGCCGCACCCTGACCTGCTCAATCTCCTCGAGCGTCATGACGACCTCGGCCATGGGCCTTGCGCCCCGGGGCACCATGCCATCCTCGCGACCTCGAACCCTAGCCGACGCCTGCGGCGGCCACCTCCGCCGTGACCAACACCGGCGACCAGATCTACGCTCGGGTGGGTAGGAGGGGGCGGCTCGCCAACGTGTGGAAGAGGAGGCGACGGCTCGGAGGAGGAGGCGGTGTCTCGTCAGGAGGAGTAGTAGGTGTAGGGGAGCGGGTGGCACGGATGGAAGGGGAGGGTGGCGGCATCGCACGGATGGAAGGGGAGGGAGCAGGCGGGCAACGCAGAGAGCCAGAGAAGGAAAGACCGCGCGATTCACGGGCGGGACCGCGGGATTGGCCGCGGGTACGCGCGGGCGGGTAAGCGGGGAGGCACGGTGAAAAAAGTTCGATGTTTATGGCGGAAACATTTTAGAACGTCGAGTTTTTTCGTCCTCGCGGGTTTCGTCTAGCTCTTTTGGGTGGGTCTTGCCTGACACGTGGGTCCTCTGTGAGAGGTGGGTATGTTTCCCTTTGGGTGAGAATTATTTTCAATTCTTTCTGCCTTTATAGTATAGATAATGTGTGCGAGCCCCACACACGAGTCAGTGGCAGTTAAACAACCCAGAAGCCCACTTGTCTAATTGGGCTCCAATTCGTGGGGTAGCGCTCAGGACAAAGGCCCAAATCCGTGACAGACATGTCTTGTTATTACCACTTGCATTCAGAGTCCCCCTAAAAAAATAATCCCTCCGTCCCAAAATATTTGCACCTTTTGACTTTTATAGGGTACATTTGACCGTTCGTCTTATTCAAAAATATGTGAAAATGTAAAAATAATTATGATGCACTTAAAATATATATGATGATAAAATATGTCATAGCAAAATAAATAATATTTTCATAAACTTTTTAAATAAGACGAATGGTCAAATGTGAAGAGCAGAAGTCAAAAGATGCAAATATTTTGAGATGGAGGGAGTACTTGCATTCATGCATATCCGCTAGTCAACAAGGATTTTTGGTCGATCCCCAAGGACCAGGTCGCCGCAGTCATACACCACAGGAAACTCTGAATTTGCCTGGTGCTCGATACACTCTGGCAAAGACCGGAATACTCTCAGCAAACTTTATGGCAAATGATTTCATGGCAAACAACTTTTTGTCATGAGTCGAAGCTTGAGCTCACGGCAAAGATGTGTCGTGAGTACTGTTTGACTCTCGACAAAGAATTTTGAATAATAATAATAATGATAATGTCAAATCCACAAAGCACCGCGGGCCCATCGCCACAGCGGTCATCGGTCGTTGCACGCCGCTGCCAGACTGCCACCACCACCAGCACACCGCACCTCCGACCACCGCCACCACGCACACCGCACCTTGGGCCGCCGCGTCCCCCTTCTCCTGACCTCCTCGCCGATCGCGGGACGCCACCACCACGCACGCACGTCGTACCTCTGGCTGCCACGTCCCCCGCCACCTAGGCTCCTCGCCGGCTACATGATGCCGCCTGGGGAAGGAGCTCATTCGTTCCTTGGGAGGAGGCCGTACTATAGAAGGAGGCCGTCGCGCTTCTCGTCGAGGGAGGAAGCCAAGGCACCGCCGGATCTCGTCGTCGGGGGAGGAAGCCGAGGCGCCACCGGATCTCGTCGCCGGGGAGGAAGCCGAGGTGCCGTCCGCGGGAGGCCGTCACACCACTCCCATGGAGGAGGCCGGGCCGCCGCGCCTGGAGGAGGAGGTTAGGCCGTCGAGCCTGTAGGAGAAGGTCGTGCCGCCGCCGTTGTAGATCCCGTCGCTGTCGTAGATCCCACCACAACCGTAGTAGATCCTGCCATCGGCTGCTCGTCGAGATGCGCTGCCGCCGCACCTCACTTCGTCACGGCTCCTCACCGCCGGTGAGAGGAGGGAAGGAGGCAGAGGAGGGGGCGCCGGCGTCTGGGGAGAGGAAAGGAGGAGAGGCAAAGAAGGCAGCCACCAGAGTATGAGGGGGAGGTGAGGCAGCCGGAGGAGAGGATCTAGCCGTAGGAGCTCCCTGGTCGGCGGCGGCAGGAGGGGGGAGAAGACGGGCCTAGGGTTAGAGGAGGAGGAACTTAGACCTTTATACGAGAGACGGGGAAGGAGGTGGGGCCAGGGAGCTTTGTGGGCCGGAGGTGGGCCGTGGTGGACCGGTTTGCTTTTGCCGTGAGCTCCAACCTGATCTCGGCAAACAATTTTTTCCATAATTGTACTTAATACATTAAATTTATCAAATAGATTTCAAAAATTACCAAAAATTAACACAAAACAATCTATCTATATTGTCTATTGCTTATAGAAAAATTTTTGAATTCAAATTTCAATTTGAACATCAGTTCGCCTACAAACCTAACTGCTTACTTCATAACTCTATGATCGTATATGATAAAATTTGTGAAACTCACTCAATTTTTTTCACAATCTCCATGTATGATATCATGAGATATTGACAAATTTCATAATTTTCAGACTTCATTTGCGTTTTTAGAATTTTAAAATCATTCGGGCGTGTGTCTCTGATCGTGTTTCCCGGACAAGATTTTGAAAATTTCTTTTCATTTATAGCTAAGGTCTCAAATTTGTCTAAATAACATGAATATCATTTCCCACTTATTTCCTTCTATTATATTAATCAATTGCAGTACAAATTTCACTTAACTAAAAAATTACTTGACATACAATTAATTACCTAAATATATATAACAAATACAAAAATGAACCAAATTTTAACATGAAGTAACACATATTACGTGTGAAAAGCAGAAAAAGTTTACGGTATAGAAGATAAACATAACTATGGGTTGCTTCGCAAGTGACCCTTCCATATTCAATTGTAAAAAAGAAAACACATATTTAAATTGAAATTTTAGAAAAATTTATTACTAAAAGTGGTAGATATTTTCAAGATGTACAATTATGATAAAAAAATTCTTCATCTGAAGTTGTATGAAAAAGGTATAGAAACATTTTGAAACGTGAAGATGATTTTTTCCTGTCGGCCTAAACAAAAGTGCATGGCAAAATAGAATGTTTACCGTGAGCCGACCTTTGGGCTTATGGCAAATACCTATGTTGTCGTGAGCCAGCCTTCGGGCTCACAGCAAATACTTATTTTGCTGTCAGCTTTCATTTTGCCATGAGTTTTCGATGTGGTCGTTAGCAAAATGATATTTTGCCGTGACCAAAAAAAGCTCACAACAAAAAGCAGGACTCACGGTAAATTTCGATTTTCCTATAGTATGGAGGCAAGGGCGCAAGGCATCAGCAAGAACAAGCCTCCACCTCGTGCGACTCGCCGGAGTAGCAGGTTCACCAAGCAGACCACAAACTCCACTATACATGCCTCCCGGAAGGGCGAGGTGCTGCTCATGCGCAAGCTGGACAAGCTAGGCATGCGTCCTACGGAAGACCCTGAAGTTGTGGCCGCTACAGCCACCGCTGCCCCACCGTTGCGGACCAGGGTCTTGCTGAGGTTTTCGCTGGACCGGTCGATGAGGAGTATTTCGCCGCTTTTCGCGACATCTTCCCGGCGGCGCTTGCTCTCTCTGACGTGGACCTTATGGCCACGGCCAGACATGTCAACAATGCGAGCTCCATATAATGAGTAAGTGGTTATTCCGGTAAGGATTTAGGTTGTCCTTTTGAAAGTATAATAATCTCATAGTGTTGTAACCCTGTATGCATGCGTCTGGTTGACTCGTGTTGTAACAAAACAATTTATTTCTTTTTAATACAATGATACACAGCTTTACTATGTATTTCGGAAAAAAAATCAGCAAGAACAGACTTTGGCTAGGGCCTATTTTCTTGTCAGCGCGCTCTATTGACTATTGTAAAAGGTCAAACTCACCTACTGAAGCTTCAGTCCATCTATGGCATTCTTACAACAGTGGTTCATGACGCGGTCTACTTTTCTTAAGAAAGCAAACAAGTCTTCTTTTGGTCTCAACTAGCCTAATATAGTAGTACACGCCTCAGACACAGACAATAACTTTTTTTAGAGGAACAAATACAGTAATATCGGTGAAGTCACTCCAAAGCCTCCAAAGGGAAGCAGTGGTTTGGTGACGTTGCACTGACTGTCCCCGCATAGATGCAAGAAATTGATGCTAAATGCTCGGTAAATATTGGTTTCACCCGGATACTAGTTTATAGGAAGCTACGACCTGTTTACTCGTTGGAAAAGTCTGACGATCGACGGAGTAGATTCTACAGAGGCCTAATTTTGATTGAAGGCAGCAATGTGGTTTCGGACGACGACCTACGTTCTTGTATGAACAAAGCACTAAGGCCAAGATAAAACAACCCTTTTCTCTAAGAAAATAACACCATAAGGCCAAGGTAAAACAACCCTTTTCTCTAAGAAAATAACACCACGGTGGTAACGAAAACCTTTCGAGGTGCACATCTCATCAACTACGACCAACATATTCTGACTATAATGTTTGAAATCACAATAGTCTACGAGAAATCTGGAATTTTGCATTGTGGCTTGCACACCAGGAGAGGAGGAGAAGGTGTGTGCTTGTGTTTAAAAAAACATAAATCAGAACCACTGGTGCAAGGTGTTATAAAACCAAATAATAATTTTAGAAAGGACCCTATTTTAGTGTTAGCTTTATACACCAAAAAATACTAGCTCTAGCTTGTACCGTTCTATATATGCATCCAACACCAAAATTGATCATCTATACTATATGTTCCTTTCTTGTGTCATACCCCATGGACAAGAGATGTGCGTAGAGGACCTCATTCCAAATATCCGGCACGCCCGGCAGGCACCAGTGGCTGCAATCCTCAGGTGCGTCCGGCGGCATTCCCGGCTCCCGGTACCGAGATGGGTGGCCGTCTGGTCTGAGCTCTGTCATGTGAGTGATGTTCAATAATTGTGCCTTCCTTCCGTGGCTCCTGATACCTTCCATCATCTTCGCGATCATCACGTTGATCCATGAGTACTCTTCAGCGAAGTGCTCCGTAGTGGCCATCAATGGATCAAGCCGGCCGGCGCACGAGCCACCTGTGTTCCAGGTGCCATTGCTGCCATTTCCATTATTGCAGGTTATTGAACCTTGGTTATTGTAGCGGGGATTTGATTTTCATATTTTGATGAAGAATTTGAACTTGATCGGTTACTTACCTATAATGCGAAGGAGAATAACTCCTGAAGAAGAAATAGCTCTGGGAAAAGTGGGCACTGCTGCTCAACTCCCAATCCTTGACAGTTTGCAGGGACAACGAAAATGCTTCTTTGATGTTCATCGTCTGGTTCAAGCGGTCGCCAACCATGAAATAGTTCCCCCTGCTCATTCGTCATTGCAACATTCAACTAACCTTGTTCATGAATCTTAACGATATATGTAAACTTAAGCATCCAAATCGTAATAGCCATGGCTTACGCTTTGACAGTCTTGTGCACGTTCCACCAGTGCCCCGTGTTAAGCACGAGCACGTCGGCACCTGCCCACCGGTCGGCGTGCCGGGGCAGAACGTCCAGCCGAACAGCTCCCCTCACGCTGCTGCCTCTCGTCGCGTTCGTCGGGAAGCGCTCGATCATCACGACCATCGGCGCGCGGTAGTACTCGATGGAGAGGTTGTAGTCGGCGAAGACCATGGAGAGGTAGCCCTTGTGTCGGCTGATCGGCTTCCCGGACTGCTCGTACACCCTGGACACGACGGCCGGCGAGCATGCACACCATGGACTCCCACTGGTTCCGGCCGATCGAGTCCCCCGTAAAAACGATCCGACCGTCCCGGCTCCTCTCCAGCATATCCGTCGCGTTGAACCTGATGAACAAACACCAAACCATTGCGATCAAGCAAATGACTGCAACGCGCATGCATATGCATGCCACAAGGACAATATAACACAAGAACATCATAGTGTCATGGCGCCATATAGCTGCCTCTACCTAGGGAGGTTGCAGCGGCGAGGCTGCCAGCGCCAGTACCGAAAGGAGTCGTCCCTGTGGCCGTTCTGCAGGCACTGGAAGCCGGGGTCGAGGAACGGGCAGTCCTCCGCGTACGCCGGCACGCCGGCCTCGGCATCTCTCACCCATCTCCCGTCCGCGTAGTCGCATTCTTCGGTGCCGGTATTGCCGTGCTCCGTGCCGTTCCTGCTGCTGCTGACCGGCGGCCAAGGTAGCTGGAAGAACGACTGCGGCGACGACGGCAGGAGCGTGATGAGGCAGAGCGTGAGGAGGAAAAGGAAAATGGAGGAGACGAATACTACGTGTCTTGCATGCATGGGTCGATTGATCAGAGGTGGGCATGCGAGGGTGGAGAGTTCATTGGAATGGTTGAGCATGCGGTGGGTGATGACAATAGTGCGAGGGATGGGGAGCGATTTGTGGGTCGTGTTGGACCGTATCGAAAGCGGAACCATGTGTAAATGAAGTTTCTATGAATGCATTCATGGTGTATATATGGAAATGGATTGTATACTGTAACGACCCGCCTCCCCGAGGCTGAGCCCGCCTACCCCTGGCAGCTCTCTAGGACCCCAAGAATATCCTCACTGACCAACACATGTCTTTTCTGCGCACTTTGTCCTCACTCATGCGCACCCGGGAATGACTTCCCGGTCGGTCACCCATCGCTCCAGGCCAAGCACGCTTAACTTTGGAGTTCTTTCGAGATAGGCTTCCGGAAAAGAAGTTGCAACTTGTTGGTATGAGTATCCTTATCAATTCTATTAAGCCTTGGGGCGAGATGTCACATATACTGATCACGATCAAGTGCGGATGTTAATATATGGAAAGAGATTGATACGCATATTTTCACAATTTTCAATTTTGACCACCATTCTGTCATGGATCCGGATCCGTAACCTTGCCTTTAAAAGTGCTTAGTTTGATTTGATATGCAACTATTAAAATCCATAATTGCTAAAATTAGAACATGGATATGATAATGGTAACTAAACTGGTTTTTTATGAATTGTGTTTTAGGTAAGTTATATATTTTTAGAAATGGGAATATATTGTTATTCCAGCCTCTGCATCATGCTTCGGATGACCGGCTTGTCCCAGGCAAGCTGCTCTTGCCCGGCACCACCGTCATGGCGTCGTATCTGATGGCGGTGACTTCGCCTTTGACTTCTTCTCCCCATCTAATTCCACTTTGGAGAAGCTCTACTGTGACAACCCGCTCAGGAAAATACCGTATTATCACCTAAACTAATCCACTTTGGTCATTAAGCAATAATAAATTATCATCCTGTCGTTAGTTGCTGGGTTAACGCCCGGTAAATCACTTACAAGCAACAAGGATCGACATATATGCATTAAAACTCACGCGAAGGCGAGTCCAGAGACCAACATATGATTAACATCCAAATTTATCCCGAAGGGCTTAATTATTACAAACCGAAGTCTTTGACACGACAACGAAGTTTTGAAAACAGCGGAATTAAACTAAACGGCACGAGGAAACATCACGGGAGGCCTACCATGATGCCTTCATTCATCGTCTTCAACCCACTCCAGCTCCCAGCCAGGCGGGATCTCTCCAGGCCACACATCAGCAAAGGTATTACCTGGAGCAACAGATTATAGCAAGGCTGAGTATACTAATACTCAGCAAGACTTACCCGTCGGTGATATCTACTTCACCAACTCTAGGCATGAAAGGCTTTTTGGCCAAAGGGGGTTTCTTTTGCTGAAAAGCAACAAAGAGTATGTCCTTACTTTCAATATTTTAGCACAAGTTCTAGTTGATTATTCCTTTCTAAATTAGCAGGCTAGTGCAAGCATAAGTTGTGCAAACAATTAATCAAGCATAATATTCATCAACTTCCATCATTAGGGATCTCATGGCCAGTGGAGTAAGTAGTCTCAGATAACGGTGAGAGGCCGACAATCGATTGATTTAAACCTTGCAAGGTAGACCTAAACACACGGTAGGGAGCCCTCGCGAGGACAACCACCAGGCGGTTCCCAAAAGTCCTCGGTTCGGGATAAAAGGCAACAGTCTTCGGTACAGGCTATCTGGTATACCCCGCAAGGCACCCAGCATCGCACATGCACCACCGGTAGCTAGCCGGGGGACACATCCCAAGATTAGTCACAGTAAAATCCCTTACCGTCTCGTTAAGGTACTAGGCTTACCGTACCCATTTCCGACAAGTGCTTAGTACGTTCAAACACTTAACCCATGAAAGCCATTGGACCGGAGCCCACATCCCATGCTCTTACCACATGAGCAATCCATTTAAGGAGATCTTATGATTCCAACATAAGAACCTATTCTCGCGAGTGACAAGCATCACTCGACTTGTAACGGTCCTATAGCATAGCAGCTACCGACCTATCATACTAGTAAGAACATAGGTACCTAGGGATCATACATCTAGGGTTTCATTTCAACTCCTGAACGTAAATGCACAATCATCCATAGATAGTTGCATAAAGTTTCAAAAACACTTGGTCAATGCACCGGGGCTTGCCTTCGTCAGCAGGGTTAGCCTGAGGGTCCTCGGTGTCGTCGATCACCTCCACGTACTGCAGCTCCGCGTTAGCTCCTCCCTCCTCGGCTTCCGGCACGAGCGCGTAGTTACCGTCAGGGAGTTCTACACGGAATGCAATGCAGGGTTCAGGTGGAGTGACAGATTAATTATTTCATCCAACTCTTGTTGGACACATTCACCTTAACAAACAATCAATTATTAATTCCATTCCATTAAGGTTATTATGGACAAGGGCTTAATCATTGCCCAACAATTAATTAGTGTTCATTTTCATGATTGTTATTTCATGTGAGATGCATGATTCAATCTTTCAATAGCAAAGGTGTGCACATAAATGTAGATACTTCCATTTAAATTCTTAAAACAGCAAGGGTGATAAACCAGACCCTAAAATTAGGCTAGGTACCCAATCACAAGGTCACAAGGTTAAAGGAACACATTTTCCTAATTAAAACCTATAACAAACTCATGTGCACCCTATCTTTTAAAGGCACAAAAAAACACACAAACAAGGACAGGGGTCCCTGCTGGCCTAGTTACTCCTAAGCACCCACTGGGTTGTGCTTGAACATTAAAATAACTATAAAACTTATAAAAGCAAAGATTACATTTCCTAGCCATGCAAATTAAAGGAAATGCATAAATAAATAAATATAAGGCTCCTGCATCCAACAACAAGCCTACAGCTACTCTGACCCTAAACAAGATCAGAACACCCATGGGTTCATCTCAAACCCATTTGAAATATGAACCATGCATTTAAATATAGATCTAAGCATAAAACAAGATTAAATATTTCTAACAGAGACAAATTCATGATAAATTCAGGAAAGTTACTTCTAGGCATAACATGAACATTGCCACAAGCTGAGCACAAAAATCAATTCATATTTTGCTACAAAAATCAGTAAAGTAGAAATAACATAAATATGAAGTAATTCATATAAAAAGATCTGTTCAACAACTTTGTGAAATTTTTGGTCCAAAGTCTAATCATGACAAGTCTAGCAACATATCCAAAATTCAGCTCCATAGCCTTTCTAGATTTTGAATTATAGCAAAAATGTGTCAAACTAAATTTGAATTTTCATTCAAAATTTACAAGTCAAAACTATGGTCATGCTTTGTATAAGTTGCAGATCTACTCTCACTGAGACCAACAAAATTGGGTTTGCATTTTTCTGAATTTTCTGTGAATTTCTAGGCTATTTCTAAGGCACTGGACTGACTTGCAAAGAAACTAAGAATCTTTCTATTGCAACCGGGCCCCTAGTTTACAAACATGCCCCTGGCCTTCACACATATGCCCTTGCGGCGGCGGGAGAGTTCGCCGGCGGCGAGGTGGGGCCGGAGCAGACCAACAAGCGGCACGGGCGTGTGATTGGCCTCACCCCTAGCCGATTGGTGGTGGTGGCGCGGTCGGGGATGTCACCGGCGAGCGGCGGCGGCGAGGACGCGGCGGCGCGCCCGCTGCGGCTCGGGTTCCGGCGAGTGTGGGTGGAAACCAAGGCAACAAGCGGCGGTGGAAGCTCTAGTGAGGTCTAGAGAAGGGCTTGGAAGCTTTGGCCGGCGGCGGGAGCGAGCGGGAGTGCGAGCTCACCGGGGCGGCGGCAATGGCGGGTCGGCGGCGGTGGTGCTCACGCGCGGGATGAGAAAGGGAGGCGGCTTTTTATAGCCGAGTGCGCGCAGAGGCACCTCGCTTCGAGGCTAAGCCTTCCCGCCGCTTCAATGCGCGGGTACGGCGGCCTTGGCGTGCGTGCGCGGCGGGCGGACCGACGGGCCGCGGCGAGCACGCGCACGCCGCATGGCGCGCGGGCTCACCGGCCGCGGCCACGTCTTGGAGCGCGCGCATGAAGTGGACGTCAGCCGCGCTCACGCGCTGACTCCCAGACGGCCGTGGTACGGCCGGCGCACGGCGGCGGCGCGGCGGCGACGCGTTGACGCGCGCGCGGGCGCGTGACGTCGCGCCGAGCGTGTCTCCGGCCCGGTCCGTTCCAAGTACCTCTGTTGGCTGGCACGATTCTCGAAAAGTTGCATGTAAACTTCAAAACCCGTAGATAGGAAAGTTGTAGATGAGTGGATTCTCTAAATAATGGCTGAAACCGATTCTGAATTGGATTCAAATCAAAGGAGAAATTCGAATGCCAAGTTGGGGAATTTTCATGTCTCGGTGAACAGTGACTCAGAGCTTGTTTGGCCATTTAGCACCTTTTCCACTCAAAACTAGCAATGCCACTCAACATGAAAGTTGTGTCTCATGAAAAACTGGGCAACTTTTATATTGGGAGATTTTAAAGTGTTTAGGTGAAATTTGGAGAACGCGGCAAAAGTTCCAGATCGACACACAGACATCAAGGGGTGTGTCCCCCCTTAGCTAGGGTTTTGACCAAGAAGAGTGTGCTAGACTTGCTTAAGATGCTAATGGGTGAGTGTTGGTGAGGTTTTCGAGGTGATGACCCAGGTTGACCGTGCTTTGACCCTAGTCAACAAGTTTGACCGGTAATTAAGGTTAATTAAAAACCTGGGGCGTCACATCTACCTTGGCATAGGGTACACCAAGATCCCCCGGCTCACCATGGTGTGGGTAGCTAACCGGGCAGCACCGACCATCTCCTCCTTAGCTCCTTCTCTTGTTTTGACTAGGTTTTTTTTACCGACCGGACTGCCCAAACTGCCGGGCTCCAGTTCCGGCTAACCGGACCGGTTTTACCGGAAACAAGTAAAAACCAGACAAATTCAAATTTCAAACCGAAACGCGTAGTGCAATCAGTTTCCAGCGGTTTACCGAGTGATTTGACCAGTAAGCCGGACCGGTTTGACCGTAACCGGTTGTTGAACAAAAAACCGAATCAGTGAAGAATTTGGCGTGATTTCAAATTTGAATTAAAAATTTGAAAAATAAAAGAAAATTTTCTAAAAATATTTCAAGGTGTGTAGAATCTAATTGTGTCAAAAATTTTCAAATATTAGTGCATTTAGTATTTTTTGTGGGCATTAGAAGTTGAACCGACCAATTTTTTTTTCTTTTTTCTGGTTCAACTTCTAATGCTCGCAAAGTATACTAAATGAATGAATATTTGAACAATTTTGACACCATTAGATTCGTAGCAACTTAAAGTATTTTTGGGATTTTTTCATTTTTTTAATTCAAATTCAAAATTTTGAATTTGGGCGGTTGGGAACCAACCGACCGGAATTGGACCGGACCGGTTTGACCGCTAACCACGGTTTCCGAACCGGTTCCGGTCAGTAAAAAAAACTCTGGTTCTGACCAACACCTCTGATCTTGTCATGTCTAATGCCAACAGCCATGTTCTTTGGACAACCAATACCACCACGACTGCAAGCTCTTCATCACCATCGCCGAGCTCCAATACTACTGGATCGGTGGCCGTGCTGATGAATACAGGCAATCTCCTCCTACGGTCACCGAGTGACGTGGTGTTGTGGCAGAGTTTTGACTACCTGACTGACATGTTCCTCCCTGGCATGAAGTTAAGGTGGAGCCACAAGATGCTCAAAGGAAACCGCCTTGTTTCTTGGAACGGCCCCGATGACCCCTCGCCGGGTGCCTTCTCCTTCGGCGGGGAGACAGACCAGTTCATCCAAGCCTTCATCCGGAACGGTTCGCTCTCGGAATGGTGCAATTCCGTCTGGACGGGATTCACAGCCTCCAGCCAACACTTTCAGGCAAACACCAGCATTGTGGCATACTCCCTCCGGTGTCCGTTTAGAAGTCGTTTAAGATAAGATTACACATACCAAGAAGTCATTTAGTAGGGGTAATTTTTCCATGTTTACCCCTAATAAATAAGGTGACGAGTGCAGTATAACCAGCAATCTCATCTCGGCCTACTGGCTAGTGCAACACATCTTAATGCACCTGTCGGTGGGAGGTACCCGGTTCGAATCCTTCCCACTACAATATTTTTGCCGTTGGGGTTTTTTGCATGGAGTTGCATGGTACTGTGCTGGACGTGGTGGCAAGGGATAGAGGTGGGCTTGACCACAAGTCAACCCTACCCTAAAGTTAGATCAAAACAAAACATTTAATGCAATGCAATGTGGATGAACAAAATGACATGATATGGTGAGATCTAAAAGAAATGCAAGAGTTAGCCTAAATTAACTAACCACAAGTTTAGAACAAGGGATAGAGGTGGGCTTGGCCACAAGTCAACCCTACCCTTGCTGGCTACGGTTTTTGGTGGGGGCTATAGGAAGATTTAGGTTGGTCGGACAAAAAGTTAGATCAAAACAAAACATGTAATGCAATACAATGCAATGTGGATGAATAAAATGACATGATATGGTGGTGATCTAAAAGAAATGCAAGAGTTAGCCTAAATTAACTAGCCACAAGTTTAGAATCATAGGGTTGTACCAAACTTCATATTTCTCTCTAAAAAGACACAAAAGAAAAAGACTCTAAACACTAATAGGCACACAAAAGGGGTATACAAGCTTTCCAAGATCAAGAACAAAGCGCTTCCTCAATAGCAATTAAATCAAACAACATGGTGTTGTGGTATTTATTAGAGCAATGGTACAATGTTACTTGATGTTTCAGTTTAAGATCACAATGTAGACGGTCATAATATTTATATATAAATATAAACAAAATAAAATGGGTTGCATCCCGCAAATCGCTTCATTTAAAGTCATAGAGCTCGACTTTCTTACGTACCTCCTCGTGGTCGCAAAGCCATGTTCCTTCATGTAAGATTTGAAGATGTCCATGCAGCTTTGATCCACTCTCCATACTTGACACGATCATTTTACTTGATGAGAGGCTTGCCCGATCGTCTCTTGCATCATCATCCCCTCCTTCTCCTTTGCTCTTCGTCATTGCCTCTACTTTCACGAATTTTCCTCTCTGTCCAGATCAGACCATGTAGCAAACAACTTCTCCAATGCGTGGCGCATGAAATTGTCTTTCCATCAAGTGTTTATTCACCCCAACGGACTGCGAACGAGTGAGTTATGCCCGTTTTACTCCAACACTGCAATCTGTCCAAATCTGATTTCAGACTACGCAGCGCCTAAGGTTTTTGCCATATCTCCTTGTACGGGTCTTCAAATTCGTTGATCTAGGAGGCGTTGGAATCGGTACTTGATGGAGCTTCTAATTTTCAACTTTTGCCCTCTTCTACATATCTGATCGGGTGCTCAAAACTGATAAAAACAACGACGTCCGCACTCGAGATTTGGGGAAGACGATACACAAGCTTGCAATTCTTTGGGGCATGGCTTCTCTCTTCTCGATTAAGGTTTAATGACCTACATGGTTAGTGAAACTCGGGTTTTCCCCCGACACATGCTATTTTAAGGTCACGAGCTTGACCAAGCATAAAGCAAGTCCAAGATTTGCAAGCCGTAATATAAACATATGCAATCATAACCACAATTTAAATTGGATGAACAAAATGTTATTAAAGGTAGTATTAGTTTCTTGCTCAGTGCTAAAGCTCTCATTAGGCATGGTTCATTAGGTAAGTAATTAACAAAGTTTAAGCATAACATAGCCTCTTTATCATACTCAAGAAATTCTAGACTATCATGATCATCAAAGGTGCAAGGCATAGAATCAAAACATACTATTGGATATGAACATAAATATATCAAAAGAAAGATATCATCTCCAAAAGTATCTTGAGAGCTTAATGTGTACCTCAGCCTTTGAGCTTTTCATCATGAGTGGTCCTCCGGAGACCGGAGTTGAAAGCGAACAATCCTTGATGATCGGAGGTGGCTCGCGTAGACTTTTCTCAATTCCTTCTTCGTGCCACATGTCGTCAAGGTTGCTTTGTGTAGGATCACTCCTCTTCACTTGTTTGAGGGGCTTCACACATGTCTTAAATGTCTTCATGTAGCTCCATGATCCTTCGTGTGAGAACCCAAAGTATCCGTGCCATCGGATGTCGTCCTTTGTGTGTAATCCTTCGTGGTCTTCTTCAAACATCTCCGTGCGTCGGATGTCGCCAACTTGTGTCTTCATTTGCCAATGCTCCAGGGGTCTTTGTTTTGTTCTAATTCTCTGAATTTCTTCATGTGTGGTCTAATGGAAGCATTGCCCAAGCTCCTCTTTATTGTTGTCATCGTCATCTCCACTCTCTTGTTCTCATCGTGTTGCTGCTGTCTTTTCTTCGTGGATTTTCCCCTGTGTACATAACAGACCATATATCAAAATATAATTCTATTGAAGGTTTTATGAAATTAACTTTCCAACGGGTACTCATTCATCTTAATCGGAGTTCATAAGAGGGAGTTATGGCTGTTTCACTTCAGCTTTGCTTGCTGCCCAGAAATTTTCAGGACGTGCAACCATCGGTGATTCGACCATATCCGCTTGTAGGAACCTCTGATTGACTTGATTCTTGACTCATTGGAAGCGTAACTTCGTGGGGCTTCTAAATATCCAAAGATATTCTGTTGTTCTTCCCATGAGGCTGTGCAAAACTTGATGCGAACAGAAACTTCGAAGATGTTGACGAGCTTGATCTTGTGATCTTGGGGGCATCATGATTGTATCCAATACCTATTGCTTGATCAAATAAATCTCCACAAAGCATTAGTTTTAAAATTTTAATTGACACATTGACTTACCTTGTTCACGTGCTCTTGTGTAGGGTGTGAGCTCGATAGCGGATGATGGGCCACTAACTAAAGTTAGCACCTACCACTAAAGAGTAAATCTTCATGTTTGTTGAAAGTGAATCTTGTGTTGTTGAAGCGTGGGTGCAGAGAACTCCTCGAACGTCTTGTGTCTAGCTTTTGACCTGCTTTCAAGGACACAAACAAGAAAACAAGCGTATATGCAATAATAAAAATTAGGGTTAGTCAAATAGAAAGGTAGATCACCCTAGGGTTCGAGTTGCCGATCCCCGGTAACGGCGCCAGAAAAAGGGCTTGTTGACGGTCTAAAAATACGTCAAGAGTCACCGTCCCTTATGGATCATCGTAGCACTTTTTCCCTTGGAGTATGACCAAGGTTATCGAACTGTGGATCGGAAGCAAACCGCTAAGGTTCTCTACCTTGTCTAGCCAAAGTAACCTAACATTAAGCATTGATTGCATACAAAGATAAACCTAAGAGATATGTATATGATAGCACAAGGTTGATCACATTCACAAACAAATGCAAGGTAAAGTGCCACCAAGGGGGGCAACTAATCCTATTGCCTTCTAGTTGTAGTTCCGACAAACAAGCAACAAATCATGCCTCTCATCTAATAGCATCCTTAAACTCCTACCTCCGGCCTACCTCCCGAAGACATCCACACTTTCGGGGAATTCATCCTGTCACGGTGCACCCTTAATGATACGGGGAGTCTAAAGGCACGCCCAAGAGAACGTATCTACAAACCATGAAGGATCGACATACTAGATCTAATCACCATGATTACATAAAGTATGCTATGTAGTCTAATCTAGAATTAAACTAAGGAACAAACATGTTCATGAGAGGTAGAAAGCATGGACGGAGACATGGAATCGCTAGAAGATCGGAAAACATGATTATCATTGCTCATATAATAATAGATGTGTTTGGATCATCACCACCGAGTACATACCATTAATGACCTCAACTAGCTCCGGAACTCCACCATGGCACAACCACGCAGGGCAGCCATGGCGGCTAGGGTCGGCCTAGGCCATCTCCTAGACAACTTCGAGGACTCGCGGCCGCCGTCGTCTCCCTCCGGTGCTTACTTCTAGGTTTCACCGAGATGTCGTGAATGGATGAGGCGGCCGTCGGAGGCAGGGGATATAAATGAGCCGAGGAGCATCTAGGTCAAAGGGCGTCACGAACCGAGCCCGAAAGGGGGTAGGCCGGTCAGCATGGGCCGGCCGGCCCAGGCCCTTTTCAGCCCGGTTCGGGCCCATCTTCCTCCACGATGCTACTTGCACTTTCTTGAATATTTGCCGAACTTCATGTGGGTCCTTAACGTCGTTTTCCCTGTGGTTTGGATAAGGGTACTTGGCGCACGAACTCCCGTATCTTCTGTTTAGGTCATCGGAGTTTCACAGCTTTATGCTTCGGTCCTCGGGTCATTTGGAGCCATGTTCACTTCGTGTCTTGACTTGTGCCGGGCTTCGTGATCTTCTCATAAAGTGCTTGATGAACTCTACCCGGAAGTGCTCATTTAGGCGCTTAAATCCTGCGTAAACAATATACTTCAAAAACCACATGCAAGTGTGAACTTGTTACATCATTAGTATACCTAGTGGCGGGTTAGTTATAATTCAAAGCTCAAACCAAAGTGTAACAAGTGCTCTTGGTTGACGGAAATCGACCGCCAACACTCACAAGCTTCACCCGTAGCAAGGCAGCAGGGCTCACGACAAATTTTGATTTTCGCGTAGTGATAGAGGCAAGGCATCAACAAGAACAAGCCTCCACCGCGGTGACTCGCTGGAGTAGCAAGCTCACCAAGGAGACCACGAACTCCACTATGGGTGCCTTTAAGAAAGGCGAGGTGCTGCTCATGCGCAAACTGGACAAGTTGGGCATACGTCCTAGTCGCTGTCGACCAGTCTTGCTGAGGTTTTCGCTGGACCGGTCGACGAGAAGTATTTCGCCACTTTTCGCGACATCTTCCCGGCGTGTGCTCTCTCTCACCTGGACCTTATGGCCGCGGCCAGACATGTCAACAACGTGAGTTCTGTGTGTTGAGTAAGTGGTTACCCCGTAAGGATTTAAGTTGTCTTTTTGCTGTATAATCTCCTAGCATTGTAACCCTGTATGCGTGTGCCCGGTTGACCCGCGTTGTAACAAAATAATAAATTTCTTCTTAATACAACGATACACAGCTCTCTCCAGTGTTCCGAAAAAAAATCAGCAAGAACAGACTTCGGCTAGGACCCATTTTCTTGTCAGCACGCTCTATTGACTATTGTAAAAGGTCAAACTCACCTACTGAAGCTTCAGTCTATTATCTATGGCATTCTTGCGCCGGTGGTTCATGACACCCGGTCTACTTTTCTTAATAAAGCAAACTAGCCTAATATAGTACGCGCCTCAGACACAGGCAATATTTTTTTAGAGGAACAAACACAGTAATATCGGTGAAGTCACTCGCCTCTCTTTATTTTATTTTATTTTATTGAAATGGATTCCCTTTTTCAAGCCTCCAATGGAGGTTTCTCAGCAGTGTTTTGGTACGTTGCACTGACTGTCCCTGCACAGATGCAAGAAAAATTGATGCTAAATGCTCGGTAAATATTGGTTTCACCCGGATACTAGTATATAGGAAGCTACAACGCAGTTTACTTGTTGGAAAAGTCTGACGATCGACGGAGTAGATTCTACAGAGGCCAAATTTTGACTGAAGGCGGCAATGTGGTTTCGGACGACGACCTACGTTCTTGTATGAACAAAGCACTTCATTTTCCACATAATTCTAGATGCATGCACCCATAAGGCCAAGGTAAAACAACCCTTTTCTCTAAGAAAATAACACCACGGTGGTAACGAAACCCTTTCGAGGTGCACATCTCATCAACTACGACCAACATATTCTGACTAGAATGTTTGAAATCACTATAGTCTACGAGAAATCTGGAATTTTGCATTGTTGCTTGCACACCAGGAGAGAAGGATCGGAGCTCACTACATATATCCTACAACAAATAACCGCTTGCCTGCTTACCTTCACGATCTAGCTCATAAACTGGTAAACTCACACAGAGAGCCAGAGACACCGCAGTAAAGTCCAAAGGCGTTCATGAGTTCCATTTCGGTCTGCGCCATAGCTCTCCTCCTCTTGCCGGCTCTGTGTGCTTCGGATGACCGGATTGTCCCAGGAAAGCCTCTCTTGCCCGGCACCACCGTCCATCGTATCTGATGGCGGTGATTTCGCCTTTGGCTTCTTCTCACCATCCAATTCCACTCCGGAGAAGCTCTATCTCGGCATATGGTTCAACAACATCCCCCGTCTCACCGTGGTGTGGGTTGCCAATCGGGAAGTTCCGGCCCTCTCCTCCTCAGCTCCTTCGCTTGTTGTCACCAACAATTCTAACCTTGTCTTGTCCGATGTCAAAGGTCATGTTCTTTGGAAAACCAACACCACCACCACTGCAAGCTCTTCATCACCATCGCCAAGCTCCAATACTACTGGATCGGTGGCCGTGCTGATGAATACAGGCAATCTCATCCTACGGTCACCGAGTGGCATGGTGTTGTGGCAGAGTTTTGACTACCTGACTGACACGCTCCTCCCTGGCATGAAGTTAAGGTGGAGCCACAAGACGCTCAAAGGAAACCACCTTGTTTCTTGGAACGGCCCCGATGACCCCTCGCCCGGTGCCTTCTCCTTCGGCTGGGAGACAGACCAGTTCATACAAGGCTTCATCTGGAATGGTTCGGTCCCAGAATGGCGTGGTTCCGTGTGGACAGGATTCACAGTGTCCAGCCAACACTTTCAAGCAAACACCAGCATTGTGGTATACACAATATATGAAAACACCGCTGATGAGATGTCCGCGAGCTTCACCCTCTCCGATGGCGCACCGCCCGCGCGGTCAGTGATGACCTACTATGGTCGGCTAGAAGGCCATGTTTGGAATAGGGATTCGTCGGAGTGGACAATCCTTGTCGTGTCGCCGGACGTCCAATGTAGCAGGTATGGCTACTGTGGGTTCTCCGGTTACTGCGACTACACAGATGCTACCCCAACTTGCAAGTGCCTTGACGGGTTCGAGCCCGTGGACAAGGAAGAATGGAGCAGCTCTAGGTTCTCACGGGGATGCCAGCGAAAGGAGGCGCTTCGATGCAGTGATGGTTTCTTGGCGCTACCGGATATGAAGGTCCCTGACAAGTTTGTGCGCATCGGCAGAAAGACCCATGAGGAATGCGCGGCTGAGTGCAGAGCCAATTGCTCTTGTGTGGCGTACGCATATGCGACATGGAATGGGAGCATAGCAAAGAGTGATGGCACACGGTGCCTTGTGTGGATTGGTGATCATCATCTTGTTGACACACAGAAGCTGATCGGTGTGCTTCCCTATAGTACGGCTGGTGCTGATAGTCAAGAGACGCTATATCTCCGAGTTGCAGGCATGTCAGGTACTGTTTTCATATCAGAAAAACTTCTGTCGGAAGCATATATACCCAGGAACTTGTGGAATGCATGTTAGAGTGTACAATCATCTAGTTAAGGAGTAGAGATCTTACTTCATAGTTGTCATTATTTTAGTGGAAAATGTACTATAGTGTAATGTAAGATTGTATCATCTGTTCGGCTGTTTGAAGACTAAACTCTGCAGTCATATATATGATACTAATTAACTTGGCGCCATCTGAACAAGTTTTGCACTGATTTGCAGGTAAAAGGACAAAAAAGAACACACTAAAAGTTGTACTACCAGTTTTAGCGAGTGCAATTGTTCTTATTTCCATTTTACATATATGGGTCTGCAAGTTCAGAGGTATGTTTCCTTCTGCACACTAATCACAGATCCTTACAGTTACTTAAGAACAAAAACTCAACAACCTCTGGGAGCAGGGAGGAAAACAAATAAGGAAAATCACAAGAAGATAGTGCATAGAGGTTTTACTACTTCAGATGAACTTGGAGAAGAAAAAAGATCCAATGATTTTGAACTTCCATTTCTGAAATTCCAAGATATTCTTGTGGCAACAAGCAATTTCTCCAGTACATTTATGATTGGACAAGGAGGTTTTGGCAAAGTTTACAAGGTAATTTGTGATAGAAGTTCCTTTCGTTGCTTTTCCTGGATTCATTATCTAGTTAAATAATCTTCACAACATGCCACAATATTACTTTTCTGTGATAATTACAAAGGGAACACTTGAAGACGGTCAAGAGGTTGCTATCAAAAGACTTAGTAGGGACTCAGACCAAGGAAGTCAGGAGTTCAGAAATGAAGTTGTGCTAATTGCTAAGCTGCAACACAGAAACTTGGTTCGACTTCTTGGTTGCTGCGTTGAGGGAGATGAAAAGTTGTTGATTTATGAGTACCTACCTAATAAAAGCTTGGATGCTGTCATTTTCAGTACGGTCTACTGAACAGAAGTTCAATGTGCGATTGAGTAAATCATATAATTACATTTTTCATAGACATACCATGATTGTTCATCGCAGATCATGCAAGAAATGCACCACTTGATTGGTCAATAAGGTTCAAGATAATCAAAGGAGTTGCAAGGGGACTTTTATACCTCCATAACGATTCAAGATTAACAATAGTTCATAGGGATCTCAAAGCTAGTAATGTGTTACTAGATGCAGAGATGAGACCCAAGATAGCTGACTTTGGCATGGCAAGGATCTTTGGTGATAATCAAGAAAATGCTAATACCAAGCGAGTTGTTGGGACATAGTGAGTGGTTGATTCCCAATACTCAAATTAAAGTACGTATTTATTCTTGACCCAATTCATCTTCATAACTTTTGCTAATGAAATGATTTTAACAGTGGTTATATGGCTCCTGAGTATGCAATGGAGGGTATTTTCTCTATGAAGTCTGATGTGTATAGCTTTGGTGTCCTACTTTTGGAAGTTGTGAGTGGTATAAAGATAAGCTCTGTTGACCATGTCCCAGCAGGTTACCCAAACCTAATAGTCTATGTAAGCAAATATGATTAGTTTTTAGTTTATTCATATAAATGGTTTAAACTATTCTATTTACACAATCCAAATGTGTGACGTGACTGTTTCAGGCATGGAACCTCTGGAAGGAAGGGAAAGCTAAAGATATGGTAGACAAATGTATTGTCGAGAACTGTTTACTAGATGAGGCTTCACTTTGCATCCACATGGGTCTCTTGTGTGTGCAGGAAAATCCTGAAGATAGGCCATTGACGACTTATGTTGTGTTCAACTTGGAGAATGAGTGCACAACGCTACCAACGCCAAATCACCCTGCATATTTTGTACAGAGAAATTGTGATAGGGAGAACATGAGAGAAGATATTGTGAACTCCAAGAACATGATGACTCTTACAGGCATAGAGGGGAGATAGAGTAACTCTAAAAAGTAGGTTGGAGTTCGAGTTGAAATGTGTAATACAGTAACTTGAAAATTGAATGCTATGGTTCGATTTTTTTTAAATTTTGAATCCAAATCTGCATATCCAAAATTTTAAAGTGAGAAGAAAAAGTAGGAGAGAAGCTTCAGCTAGCCAATCAAATCGCCGGAGTAAAATTGTGTTAGCAAGAGTAAATAATGTCATAGCAGTTCCCGAAGTTACACGGTGTGCCATTAATAAGCTTCCTAAACTTGCATCCATGCAGTTAACAAAGTAAAACTCTAGTTTAGGGAAGTGATAGTGCACATATTCTGGAAGCTACTACAAGGCAACTTATTACTTGTTGGAAAGTTTGACTACGCAGATTCTACAGCAGCCTAAAGTCGTCGTTGATGGAAGTTCATTAGTAAATTTTGATTGAAGGTGACAATGTGGTTGGAAAAGGACTCGTATGTAACAGAAAAGGACCTATATGTAAGGATCGGACGGTTGAGATTAATTCTATACGACCGATTTTTTAGCTGTGGTACGGTAGTATTCAAAGGTCGTACTGGTAGTTAAAGGGTATTATCGGAAATGTAAAATATCATTTTTGTAATATATAAAAACGGAGGGAGGAGGTGTGCACGGGTGGACCGGGTGGGTAGCGGGGAATTTTTTTCTAAAACATATATCAACCAAATTATCATTTTACCTTTAGAGAAAAAATTGAAGAAACCAACACTACGACCGTACGACCGTTGGAACGTATTGTGTACCGAAGAAAACCTCTTCAGACAACATGCATTCTTCTACAGTATAAGAAATAATGCCAAGATATAACATCTCTTTCGATGTGTACATCTCAACCACCAGCACACATATTTTAACTAGAATGTTTGAACTGATCATTATAGCCTATTTTGAAAGCGGGAACTTTAGCATTGTTGCGTGCACTCCAAGAGCGCAGCTGCGTAGGAGCTTGCTGCTTGCTTACTCATATATACGTACTACCAAGTAGCAGCTTGCGTGCAGACCTTTAATTTCTCTCTCTCTCTCTGAGTTTGGTGCCATTCATGAGTTCCATTTCGCTTTGTACCATAGCTCTCCTCCTCTTGCTGGCCTTGTGCGCTTCCGATGACCGTCTTGTCCCAGGCAAGCCGCTCTTACCCGGCACCACCGTCCTATCAGACGGCGGTGACTTCGCCTTCGGCTTCTTCTCCCCATCCAATTCCACTCCGAAGAAGCTGTACCTCGGCATATGGTACAATAACATCCCTCGACTCACCGTGGTGTGGATTGCTAACCGGGCAACACCGGCCATCTCCTCCTCTCCTTCTCTTGTTCTGACCAACACCTCAGTTCTCATCTTGTCCGATGCCAACGGCCATGTTCTCTGGACAACAACCAACACCACTGCAGGCTCCTCAACACCATCGTCGAGATCAAATATTACTGGATCGGTGGTGGTGCTTATGAACACAGGCAATCTCATCCTACGGTCACCGAGGGGCATGGTGTTATGGCAAAGCTTCGACTACCCGACCGACACGTTCCTCCCCGGCATGAAGTTATGGAGGAGCCATAACACGCAAGAAGGCAGCCGCCTTGTGTCTTGGAACGAACCCGATGACCCCTCGCCGGGTGCCTTCTCCCTCAGTTTCGAGACAGTCCCGTTCATCCAGAGCTTCATCAGAAACGGTTCACTTCCGGAATGGCGCGGCGCCGTGTGGACGGGATTTACAGTCTCCAGCCAATACTATGTGAACAACATTGTGGTATATGTGGCATATGAAGACACCGTTGATGAGATGTCTGTGATCCTCACCGTCTCTGATGGTGCACCGCCCATGCGGTTTGTGATGAGCTATTCTGGCCGGCTGCAGGTACTTGTTTGGGATATGGATTCATCGTCGAAGTGGACAATCCTTGCAGTGTCGCCGGACGTCCAGTGTAGCAGGTACAACTACTGTGGGCTCTCCGGTTACTGCGACTACACTGAGGCTACCCCAACTTGCAAGTGCCTTGACGGGTTCGAGCCTGTGGACAAGGAAGAATGGATCAAGTCTAGATTCTCACGGGGATGCCAGCGCAAGGAGGCCCTGCGATGCGGTGATGGTTTCTTGGCGCTGCCAGGGATGAAGGTACCTGACAAGTTTGAGCGCATAGGGAGAAAGACCCTCAAGGAGTGCGCGTCTGAGTGCAGTGCCAATTGCTCCTGTGTGGCGTACGCTTATGCGACACTGAATGGGAGCACAAAAAATGGTGATGCCACACGGTGCCTTGTGTGGATTGGTGATCATCAGCTTATTGACACTCAGAAGATAGGCATGCGTGCATATAATATGAATACAGCGGGTGCTGATACTCAAGAGACCCTATATCTTCGAGTTGCAGGCTTGTCAGGTACCATTTCATATCATAAGAGAGCTTCTTTTGAAAGCATGTGTGCGCCTATAAGTTTCATTCCCACTAGTGGCATGCAGTCTCCCTACAACTCCATCCGTTTCCAAATTATATGTCGTTTTGACTTTTTTAGATTCATATATATATTATCTAAATAGACATACTACACTATAACTAGGTGCTATAAAAAAAATATGCAATTAGAACTAGAAAAGCCAAAGCGCTCAACAATTTGGAACAGTATTATTTATCACTACCATCTTACTCCCTCCATCCAAAACTATTAGTCGCTTCAGTGTTTAGATTCATAGATTTTGTTATGCACCTAAATATATATTGTCTAGATGCATGCATAGTATAAGCCTATAAGGTATGAACCTATAAAAGTTAAAACGACTAATACTTTGACACGGAGGGCATAGTAGTTATTATTATGTATGTTGCCTAAAATATAAAAATATCATAAACTTTTCGATGAAAAGTAACAAGCTACATGTTTTCGATGAGAACATGACCTGGTCTCGCCCACGGTTGTTCCCTTGTCTTACAGTAGGCACCAGATCATGGTAAATCATTTACTAGGATAGTGGCAACTAACTTTAGAATCTGATCACATCCTAGAACCGAATGCTGATCATAACATAATGTATAGCTACATGCCTACTGTAGTCAATATATGTGTAGCAAGAATAGAGATTAACATTATATTTTTATTTCTTTCTCAATGATTTAATTTCTCCTACAACATCAAGGTCAGTAATGGTCATAAAATTACTGCCGGTCATTTGTGCATGTATTCTATGAACGTCGCACCTGTTCGGCTGTTCGCACATGTAAATATCACTCTCAGTACAAATTTTAGTCATATGGCATGAACTTTGACGCTGATCGAGTTGCATTGACACTGGTTTGCAGGTGAAAGAACAAAAGCAAATGCAGTTAGGATTATTCTACCAGCTTTAGCGAGTCTTATTGTTCTCACTTCCATTATACTTATATGGATCTACAAGTTCAGAGGTAAGTTTCCATAAAATACTAATCATGGTTACTAAAAGAAAACATACTCACCAATTTTCGGGTGCAGGAAAGAAAAGAAATGCAGAAAACAAGATGCTAATGCATAGGGGTTTAACAACTTCAGAAAAACTTCTAGAAGAAAACACTACCTATGATTTTGAACTTCCATTTCTCAAATTCCAAGATATTCTTGTCGCCACAAACAATTTTTCCAATACATTTATGATTGGGCAAGGAGGTTTCGGTAAAGTTTATAAGGTAATTATTTATGGAAGGTCTCTTTTCTTTGCATGTTCTAGTTTGATTATTCAAAAAAAAAGTTTGATTATCCAATCAAGTATCTGGATTACATATCACAATCTTACTTTTTTTAAACAATTACAAAGGTGACACTAGAAGGTGGTCAAGAGGTTGCTATCAAAAGACTTAGTAGGGACTCAGACCAAGGAATTCAGGAGTTCAGAAATGAAGTTGTTCTAATTGCCAAACTACAACACAGAAACTTGGTTCGACTACTTGGGTGCTATGTTGAGGGAGACGAAAGGCTGCTAATTTATGAGTACTTGCCCAATAGAAGTTTGGATGCTGTCCTTTTCAGTATGTTCAATTCGTACACTATATAGTTGAGGGGTTGTATATTTTCATTTTTCATATACATGACATAGTTATTCCTTGTAGAATGTGAAAGAAATGCAACACTTGATTGGCCAATAAGGTTCAAGATTATCAAAGGAGTTGCTAGGGGACTTTTTTACCTCCATCATGATTCAAGACTGACAATAGTTCATAGGGATCTCAAATCTAGTAATGTTTTACTAGATGCAGAGATGATACCTAAGATAGCAGACTTTGGTATGGCACGGATCTTTGGTGACAACCAGGAAAATGCAAATACAAGACGAGTTGTTGGGACATAGTAAGTACTATTAATCACAAGTTAATATACGAGTTTATATGACTACCAAATTCTTTATGTAATATTTGCAAATGAAATGTCTTTACCAGTGGTTACATGGCTCCTGAGTATGCAATGGAGGGTGTTTTCTCCGTGAAGTCTGATGTCTATAGCTTTGGCGTGTTAATGTTGGAGGTTGTAAGTGGTATAAAAATAAGCTCCGTTGATCTCATCCCAAATTACCCAAACCTAATAGTCTATGTAAGCAAATATTACCACTTGACATATTAAGGGTTTTGTTTAGTGTTATACGATCTCAGTGAGCGACGTAATTGTTTCAGGCGTGGAATCTCTGGAAGGAGGGGAAGGCAAGAGGTTTGGTCGACAAACGTATTGCCGAGAATTGCCTACTAGATGAAGCTTCACTTTGCATCCATATGGGGCTTTTGTGTGTACAGGAAAATCCTGAAGATAGGCCATTCATGTCTTCGGTTGTGTTCAATTTGGAGAATGGATGCACATCACTACCAGTGCCAAATCACCCTGCATATTTTGCACAAAGAAATTGTGATATGGAGCAAATGAGACAAGATATTTTTAACTCTAAGAACACAATGACTATTACAGTCATGGATGGGAGATAGAGTAACTGAAATGTTTAGTCACAAAGAGGGGATATAAATATGATATTTGGGTATCCATTTTCACCCAACTAGTATGGGGGCATTGGGGCAACTCTTTACAGCTTTGGAAGATCAGGACCACACTACTGTGCGCTCGTGTTTACAATTGTAACACCATGTATAGAAACTCTGCCTACATCATATATAATAGGGTGACTTGCATCAGATTAACGCACGTTTACTTCTAAAAAAATGACACACGTTTACTTAAACACATGGTACATTGGTACGTGTATAGTTGGGTTTGCCCAGAAAGCCCACTGGTTTTTTTTAGATAAAGAAAAAAAAATCCCAGCCTTCACACTCACGCATGAGTGCATACGGCCAATCGTTACAAATCAAGTATAGCACTTAGGACGTGTTTGTTTAAGCTTCTGGTGAACTTTCGATGCATAACTTTCCATATATCCGAAAGTCGGAAAGCTCCGAAAGTGGAAAGCCGGAAGCAACTTTTTATGAGCTTTCCATTTCTCACTTTTCAGAGGCATTTGTCTTTTGGATATATGAAAAACTAGGTGTGAAAAGCTCCACTGGAGCTAAAACAAACACAACCTTAGGCTAGCTACAAAATGCCACATGATAAAAAAAGGTATAACAAAGTAGAAAGAAGTACTGAAGGCTGAGGCTTAATCCTATTACTAAGACGGTGCTTGGTTGCTGGCCACGCACAAAACTCTGCTTGGACAGCTTGGTTGCTTACAAAGGTTTGGTTGTGGTAGCTTTTTCCTTCATGCTAGAATTTGCTGCCGCACCTGCGGTTTGGCAATCTGTGGTCAGCATCCAAGTGCCCCCTAAATTTATTTTCCTTCCCTTTGTGCTTATCTGTAATGTGCAAATAAAAAATATATAAAAATTATAAATCAAGCATCCAAATTAAATGTATGATTTCATCATTGTGTTTGTTATAACAAGATTTTCAAAACAAGATGATATTTTATTATATTTTAAAAATCACATTTTCTTTAAAAACACTTTTAGATCACACTTGATAATTTTTATTTTTCCTTTACATAATTGTTCGTCCTCTCTATATATATTTTATTCTTCTCCGAGATTAATTTGTTTATATTATTTTTTTGTTTGTCATGTTTAATTTCTTTTGTTCATGGGGTTCAATCATTTGTTCACAAGGCTACTACCAACTGTTAATCCATATCTAAACAATATTTTTTAAAAATATTAAGGAAGCATAGTCAAGCGGAGACTTGTCCTGGTCCTGGCTCATTGCATTGGGAGTTTTGGATCAGCACGTACGTACGTACTCCATCCGTTTCAAAATACTTTTCATTCTAACTTGTCTAAATACATTTTCTTTGTTATGCACCTAGATAGTTAGTATGTCTACATACATAATAAAAGAAATGTATCGAGAAAAGTCAAAATGACAAGTATTTGGAAACAGAGAAAGTATGTACTCATGTTGTGATCATGCCCGATTGCCCGCTTGAGTCAACTAACGAGGAGTCGAGGATTTCCCGTGCCGACCGTCGTTCCCCCAACGACTACGTCGTCGTCGCCGCAGCTTAATCCGGATAGAGGCAAGGCATCAGCAGCACCAACAAGCTTATGACTTCTGCCTGGGGCCCATTTTCTTGTCAGCATGTTCTATTGTAAAAGCTCAAACTTACCTACTGATGCTTCAGTCCATCTATCGAATTCTAGCGCTGGTGGCTCATGAGTCACGACGACGCCTCGAAGGCTACTTTTGGAGTTTTTCCACTGGTAGAATGAATAATGCTCGACTGATAGATTGAATAGTAGTGTGTGAGAGAAAATAAGCCGAAACAAGTGAAGTCTAGATAAGCCGAACATGCTGCTTAACAAAGGAAAGAATTGAAGTGAAGTCTAGACAAGTCTTCTTTTGACGTGACATCTGCACTTCACACACATTCAAAGTACTTCATTCAAAGGAAGGTTTCCTCGGCAGTAGTGTTTTGGATTGGTGACATTTTCTGCCCAAATATACGGCAGAGAAATCCATATATGCTAGTGAAAGAAAATGTTGTGGGATTTTTTTTTGTTCACTGAAAGAAAGCTCAGTAGCTCACCAGAAAGGTATTCAAGCTTAGGGGAAAAGAGGACAGGAGGAGATAAACACGCAACAATATTTGTGGGAGTCTAACGTGTTTTTTTTTGTTTGTACTTGTTTTTTCTCTTCTTCTAATAAAAATTCGGCAAATCTCTTGTCATCACTTCCAAAAAAAAAAAATTGCGGGAGTGTAAGAATCAGCTGGAGCTGGCGCCTTCCATGAAAAACCCGGATGGGTATTTTTGAACTGTTTCCAGTGATGGATTATCACCACCTTGAGATGTAATGCTACTGCACGAATTAGGAAGCTACTTCGTAGTGCAACGCAACCCACTCGCTGGAAAGTTTGACCACGCAAATTCTACTGCGGCCTAAATTCAATTCGTTGAAGGCGAGAATACATTAGTAAACTCCAATTGAAGGTGAACAATGTGGTTTCGGACGACCTTACATCCTTATTAACAGAGGAAGGCACGAAGCACTTCATCTCTCCGCATAACGCCAAGGTAAAACAACCCTTTTCCCCAAGAAAATAACACCAGGGTAACAATTAACCCTATCGAGATGTACGACTCTCAACACTATGACCAACATAATTCTGACTAGAATGATTGAATTCGTTTTAGTGTACATCAGAAATCTGGAAATTTTGCATTGTTGCGTGCACACCAAGCGTGTTAGGAGCTTGCTATATATACTATGTATACCAAGTAGTCGCTTGCGCTCCTACCCTTGATGGATAAAACTAGCTAGTAAAATCACTCAGAGTCAGCAGAGACGCCCCAGGAAGTCCTATGGCATTCATGAGTTCCATTTCGGTTTCCACCATGGCTCTCCTCCTCTTGCTGGCCCTGTGTGCTTCTGATGACCGGTTTGTCCCAGGCAAGCCGCTCTTGCCCGGCACCACCATCGTATCTGATGGTGGTGACTTCGCCTTTGGCTTCTTCTCCCCATCCAATTCCACTCCGGAGAAGCTCTACCTTGGCATATGGTACAACAAGATCCCCCGGCTCACCGTGGTGTGGGTAGCTAACCGGGCAACACCGGCCATCTCCTCCTCAGCTCCTTCTCTTGTTCTTACCAACACCTCAAATCTTGTCTTGTCCGATGCCAACGGCCGTGCTCTCTGGACAACCAACACCACCACTGCTGCAAGCTCCTCTCCATCTGCAGTTCTTATGAATACAGGCAATCTCATCCTACGGTCACCGAGCGGCATGGTGCTATGGCAGAGCTTTGACCACCCGACCGACACGCTACTCCCTGGCATGAAGACAAGGAGCCACAAGACCCAAGAAGGAAACGAAAATGCCAGATGGACCCTTGTTTCTTGGAACGACCCTAACGATCCCTCACCGGGTGCCTTCTCCATCGGCGCCAAGACAGACCCGATCATCCAGAGCTTCATCTGGAACGGTTCGCTCCCAGAATGGCGCGGCCAGGTATGGACGGGTGCCACAGTCACCAGCCAGTTCTTTCAAGCAAACACCAGCATTGTGGTATACTTCGCATTTGTTGACACCGTCGATGAGATGTCCATGGTCTTCACAGTCTCTGATGGTGCACCGCCCTTGCGGTCAGTTATTGGCTACTCTGGTCGTGCAGAAGTAAGTGTTTGGAATAAGGATTCGTCTGAGTGGGCAATGCTTACAATGTTGCCGGACTATGAGTGCAGGAGGTACGGCTACTGTGGGCTCTCTGGTTACTGCGACTACACAGAAGCCACTCCAACTTGCAAGTGCCTTGACGGGTTCGAGCCAGTGGACAGGGAAGAATGGAGCAGCGCCAGGTTCTCGCGGGGATGCAAACGAAAGGAGGTGTTTCGATGCAGCGATGGTTTCTTGGCGCAGCTCGGTATGAATGTGCCCGACAATTTTGTGCGCATTGGGAGGAAGACCATAAAGGAATGCGCGGCTGAGTGCAGTGGCAATTGCTCTTGTGTGGCGTACGCTTATGCAAATTTAAATGGCAGCACATCGGATGGTGATGCGACAAGGTGCCTTTTGTGGATTGGTGATCATCAGCTTGTTGACACGCAGAAGATGCAGGGTGTGCGTCCCTATAATGCGGCTGGTGCTGATAGTCAAGGAGAGACGCTATATCTCCGAGTTGCAGGCTTGTCAGGTACGATTTATCATAAGACCTTCTATCAGAACCAAGTATTCGCCTATAAGTGTCACGCCCACTTGTGGCATGTAGTTTCCCTATGACCCTATCAGGAGCTATATGTTTTTTACGGAACGTGACTTGGCAGGCCGCTGTTGTTATTTACAAGGTCTTAACAGTAGGCCAGTGGCAAGTAATTTTAGAATCTGACCACATCCTAGAATCGAATGATAATCATAATGTATGGCTACATGCATATTGTAGTCAATATATGTGCAGCAAAAATAGATACTGAACTGAGATTTGCAGTTTTATTTCTTTCTCAGTAATCTAATTTCGCATACAACATCAAGGTAAGGTGTGGTCCTAAAATTACTACTTGTAAATCTAACTCTTACTACCAATTAGTCATATGGCATGAACTTGACACCAAGTTTTACACTGGTTAGCAGGTGAAAAGAGAAAAGCAAATGCAGTAAAAATTATTCTATCAGCTTTAGTGACTGCTATTGTTCTCACTTGTATTATACTTGTATGGATCTGCAAGTTCAGAGGTATACTTCCTTAATGTATATACTGATCGTGGTTACTAAAAGAAAACCTACTCACCAAGTTTTGGATGCAGGAAGGAAAAGAAATGCGGAAAACCACAATAAGCTAATGTGTAGGGGTTTAAATACTTCAAAGGAACTTCTAGAAGAAAACACCACACATGATTTTGAACTCCCGTCTCTCAAATTTCAAGATATTCTTTTCTGCACAAACAATTTTTCCAATACATTTATGATTGGACAAGGAGGCTTTGGCAAAGTTTATAAGGTAATTATTTATGGAAAGTCTCTTTATTTGCATGTCCTAGTTTGATTATTCAATCAAGTATCTGCATTACATATCACAATCTTACTTTTTTTATAATTACAAAGGTGACACTAGAAGGTGGTCAAGAGGTTGCTATCAAAAGGCTTAGTAGGGACTCGGACCAAGGAATACATGAGTTTAGAAATGAAGTTGTTCTAATTGCTAAACTACAACACAGAAACTTGGTTCGACTTCTTGGGTGCTGTGTTGAGGGAGATGAAAGGCTGCTGATTTATGAGTACTTGCCCAACAAAAGCTTGGATGTCGTCATTTTCAGTACGCTCAATTCATATATATATAGTAGGACAATTATTTGTTTTCATTTTTCGTGTACATGAGATAGTTATTCCTTGTAGACTGCGAAAGAAATGCAAAGCTTGATTGGCCAATAAGGTTCAAGATTATCAAAGGAGTTGCCAGGGGACTACTTTACCTCCATCACGATTCAAGACTGACAATAGTTCACAGGGATCTCAAATCTAGTAATGTTTTGCTAGATGCAGAGATGAGACCTAAGATAGCAGACTTTGGTATGGCAAGGATCTTTGGTGACAACCAGGAAAATGCAAATACAAGACGAGTTGTTGGGACATAGTAAGTACTATTAATCACAAGTTAATATATGAGTTTATATGACTGTACCAAATTCATTTACATAATTTTTGCAAATCAAATGTCTTTACCAGTGGTTACATGGCTCCTGAGTATGCGATGGAGGGTATTTTCTCGGTGAAGTCTGATGTCTATAGCTTTGGCGTGTTACTATTGGAGGTTGTAAGTGGTATAAAGATAAGCACTGTTGATCGCATCCCAAATTACCCAAACCTAATAGTCTATGTAAGCAAATATTACTACTTGCAGAGTAAGGGTTTTAAGTGTTTAGTATTATTCGATCTTAGTGAGTGACATGATTGTTTCAGGCATGGAACCTCTGGAAGGAAGGCAAAGCAAGAGAATTGGTAGACAAACATATTGTTGAGAACTGCTTACTAGATGAAGCCTCACTTTGCATCCATATGGGGCTTCTGTGTGTACAGGAAAAACCTGAAGATAGGCCATTCATGTCTTCTGTTGTGTTCAATTTGGAGAATGGATGCACAACACTACCAGAGCCAAATCACCCTGCATATTTTGCACAAAGAAATTGTGATATGGTGCAAATGAGAGAAGATATTATGAATTCTATGAACACAGTGACTCTTACAGCAATAGAGGGTAGATAGAGTAACTCTTAAATTTGTAGTCATAAAATATTTGTCTAGGTCAATTATGTGAACATATAATTGCTTTTTTAGTACTAATCTGGAAATACAGTGTGCTGCTACCTTTTTGCTACTATTATGGCACAAAAGCTTTGTTTGGAAACCAAAAGTAGCCTGAATGAAATAATATTAAACAGATATGTGCAGCTCAAAACATCACGTTGAGTCGTTGAGATGATATTGACACAGAAAGCATAAGGTTTGTAAAACAGAAAGCATATAGTATGGAGGCAGCCTGGCAGGGGATCCGATTGTTGCTTGCCATTGAGCCGAGGTCATCATCGTTCACCAGCAGAAGCAAATTAAATAAGCAATCGTGTAACCCGCTATCACTTGCCGGCATGCAGGGACAAGAGATCGATGGTGTGAAACTGCGAACTGGTGCAATCAGTGGACACAGAGCGCAGGAAGGGGAACCGCGTAGGCATTCTGTCGAACAGGTGGAAGGCTTTCGGCGAGCACGCAGGCGAGGCGGAAGACTAGACGGAGCCAGCGACGATGAGAACCCTGGGCACACATCTTGATCTCGGTCGCTCACGCTTCATCAGTTCCTCTCCTCTGCGTTGGCGTCCGGGCGTCCGGCGGAGGCTGTGATCTCAGGGAGTCAGGGTAGTCGGACATAGGAGGAGCCGAGGAGGACGACGCGCGCTGCGAGCAATTCAAGCATGTGGTCCCAACAACAACCTGGCCAAATCTGAGCTGCAACTTAGGCCCTGTTTAGTTCTCTACGAGCAAGGTTAATAACGTCGCCGGCTGCCGGTTGCAAGATGATCAGCTCATCATGCAAATGTGGTGGTGGACCTTACCATCTTGAATGTTTTTCGTGGATAGAACCAATCAGAGAGAAAAGAACGTTGAGGGCAACGGTGAGGGCAGCTGCATGTCAGAGCATTTCGCCTGCTTTTGCTGGCAATCCGCAAACGGTCTGCTTCCTTCTCTCTTCCTTTCTCTCTCTTACACGTTGGATTTCGCATCGTCCGTTATAATACTCGCTCTAAGTGCAGTCCCAATAGAACATTAATAATAGTTTTTATACCTCTTAATTACATTAACAACTCATCAATTTGTTGATGTGGTAAAAGAGTTATCGAAGAAAGAGAGTAAGAAAAGAAGAAATCGTTTCTTCTTGAGGAAACGAAGTCCTCACGGGAATCAACGCACGGAGAAACGATATAAGTTGCGTTGGAGAGAAACCGACTGGTTTCCATGGCTCTAGTACGGATCCGGTGCGCATACTGCCCGACGCCGTGAAGGTCTGGCCGCCGCCGCTCGACGCCCATCTCCCTACGCGGCCGTTGTTGCCTCGAGCAGATGCCGGTCGGAGCTCGCATGGCCGCCTCGCTCGCACGGCCGCTGGCAGGGAGCTCGTGTGGTCGAGGCGGAAAAGATCTGCCTTCGCTCGCATGGCCACTAGCAGGAGCTCGTGCGGCCGCCGTGAACTCGCACTGACGTCGGTCGGAGTTCACGCGCGGCCATGGAGAGGGCTGCCTCGCTCGCATGGCTGCTGGAAGGGAGCGCGCGCGGTCACCGCGGATACGGACGCCTCACTCGCACGGTTGGAGCTCGCTCGTCTCCGTATTTGCGTACGATTTTCGTCTTCATCTCCAGTTCACGGGATGCAGAGGTATCGGGCCTCCCTCACGTGATGCACAGAGGATCTGGTACTAGAAGGGAGAATGATTGGTTGAATTTTTTGTTTAGACTCCAGAGAAGAAGTTGCATTGTGAAGGATGATTTCTTCACACAATATCCTAAACAATACAAATTAGGATGATTTCTTTCATTTGGAGTGCCCTAAAAGTTTTCAAAATTTTCACATCGCAGACCGTGTCAACTCTCACACAACACACTTCTCAATGTAAAAATTTCGCTACTCTCACGGAACTAAACGGGGCTTTACTACGCTAGACCCACGAAGAGAAGCCCAACCAACCAAAGTCTCTCGGAAAGGAAAAGGGAAGAAAGCCCATGAAGCCCATCCGGGGGAAAGAGAAGAAAAGCTTGATGGGCCCATAGAGGATTCCGTGGGTTACAAGTTTTTTTCGACAACCCGTGGGGCGCAAGTTAGCCCAACATTAAACGGACCCCACGTGCCAGTGACACATCTAGAAAGCAGCCCACTTGTCTAATCCGACTCCACCTCGCCGGCCTGTCCAATCCCTTCCATCTCCAAACTGGAAAAAACCCACAGAACCCTAGCCTCCCCTACCTCTGCCCTGCTCGCCCCGCCGTCCATCCACTCTACTGCCGGCGGCGGAGAGAAGAGCCAACCCGCCGTCTTCATCTGAGCCATGGACAAGGTACGCAAGGGAGCGCCGATCGAGCGACCCGTCCTTCCCCTCGTGCCTGCCAGCTCGCGGGGGATCTCTTCTCTCTGTTTGTGAGACTGATTTTGGTGTGGTTTTTGTGCAGCAGCCCGGAGCGCAGGGGGCGGAGAAGGTGCCGGAGGAGAAGGTTCGTGTACTCACTTACCTCACCTTATCTCGCGTCCGCATAGATAGGGCTAGCTTGCGATTTTGCTTCTATCAAGTGGTGTCGGATGTTTGAGCATTATATATGAATCGAACTGCATTTTGGCCGCAAGCTCTGTTCTGCACGACTGCTTTGCCTAGATCGTGTTCCCGAAATTGTAACATATGCATCCTCTGAAACAGCTGTTTGTTCTCTGACATGTCTGAATCAGCAGTTTGTTTTGAGCGGCTGCTTAATGCATAGCAGTATATGGTAGTATAAAGTAGCAATTTGTGTGCCTTTGGTAGTATATAATGGTCCTCCCCCTTCGTGTAGCAGACTGCATTTTCTGTTAACTACCAACTATTTCTGTTCATTACTCACTGCTTTTAAATTCGTGCAGCAACTTGATGAGAAAGAGTTAGAAAGGAAGCTGAAAAAAGATCAAAAGGTATCAATCAAGTTTGTCTTGCTTCTCTCTCTACTCATTTCATCCTGTACTTTTTTGGTCTTGGTCGTAATTGGACGGCCTGAAACTGGTGATTGGGTCAAGTTTAACAAACAAAATTGATTTTCAGTGTCTGAATAGATTATGGGTTAATGTTGCACTTGCAGGCAAAAGAGAAAGAAGAGAAAAAACTTAAGGCAAAACAGAAGGAGGCAGCTAGGCTTCAGGTTCAATTATAATGCTCTTGAATCTGTAATATGACTGCACACATGATCCAGATATCTAATAAGTGAAATGGTTGTTGGATATGACTTAGGCACAAGCAGCCTCAGATGGAGCAAAGAAGACTGAGAAAAAACAAAGGAAGAAAGCTGTGGAGGATGAAAATCCAGAGGATTTCATTGATCCAGACACTCCTAATGGTGGGAAGAAATTGCTTGCGCCTCAGATGGCCAAGCAATACAGTCCAAGTGCCGTTGAGAAATCGTAAGATTGCCTGAATATATTTTTACATTTGTTGCTTTTGTAATTAGCACTGCACGCTCGAGAAAAATATATAATTATAGCACTGTAAATGTATAGCTGAAACCCCTGAACTGCATGATTTCTTTTATTTGTATGCAGATGGTATTCTTGGTGGGAATCATCAAGATATTTTGAGGCAGATTCTGCAAGCACAAAACCACCATTTGTTATAGTAAGTGATTCATGCTTTTGAAGTTTCTGCAAGATAAGATAGAAGCTAATTTAGCATACTGCATCGTTTTACATTTCTGTAGTGCTTTTTACATTGTCAAATAGTGAGTTAGCTTCCAACAAAGAGTTGACATTTCTTTTCAGGTTCTGCCACCACCAAATGTGACTGGAGCTCTTCACATAGGCCATGCTCTTACAGTGGCTATAGAGGTCTTCTTCTTTTTTGCAGAGATCTATATGTCATGTTAACACTAGACATTGACCATACAATGCTTTTATTCTCCTTTCAGGATGCTATGATACGGTGGCGTAGGATGTCTGGCTACAATGCGCTATGGGTCCCTGGAGTGGACCATGCTGGCATTGCTACACAGGTATGCATTTCAGAATTCATTAATCTGAGTTTATATGATGAAACATACAATTCAGATGATAGAATTTTGTTGCTGATATATTATTTCGGCAGCATATATTGTCATTCAAGTTGTGGAACAAACATGTAGAGACATGCTGGTAGTGCTAGTTGGCAATGTGCGGACATTAAAAGAATTCCGTCAGCATGAGTGTTGGGAACATATTAATGAAATCCACTTGTGTAATTTTAGTGAAACATTTTTTTTCAAAATAATGTTTGAACCCATTTCCTACTTTTGGATGTTTACTGTTTAGCTAGCTCATCCATTAAGTGCATAATTACATAGCTTTGCTGCTTCTATCCCTTAAGCAAATTAACATTGTATGATTTTCGCCAAATGTGATTGTTTTGTGTTTGCTCATTTCCACTTGTATTATTTCTGTAATTTAACTTGGCATTTGTAGTTCAACTTCTTCTTTTGGATTTCATTGGTGGACAATGAGTACTTCATTGTTTTGTACTCGCTTCATTTTGACATCTGCTCTTGTGTATCAGGTTGTCGTAGAAAAGAAGCTTATGCGTGAAAGGAAGCTGACAAGGCATGACATAGGGCGTGAAAATTTTGTTTCTGAAGTAAGAACTCCCCCCCCCGGGTGACATATGATTATGTTTTGTTGGCCAATTGATCATCTGTTTCCATTATATTACTCAGTGCCATATGTTCTGAAATGAAAGTGTTATCTGCACCTGATTTATCATTTTTCTGTTCAGTTCACTTAGTTCATTCTTTAAATCTTCTTATAAACAGGTTCTAAAATGGAAAGATCAGTACGGTGGTACCATATTGAATCAATTGCGCCGGCTTGGGGCCTCACTTGATTGGTCCCGTGAGGTAACATACCTATTTTTTCAGTTAGAAAAAAAAACATGACATGCGCTTGAACCATGCATAGTAACTTCATTTCACACTGGACACCAGGCTTTTACAATGGATGAGCCAAGATCAAAAGCTGTAACTGAAGCTTTTGTAAGGTTACACAAGGAAGGCCTGATATATAGGTTAGTTCCCTCACACTTTTTCTTTGAGTTTAAGTGTTAAAATAAATAAAAAATCCTCTATCAATTGTGCTTTATTGTTGTACACTACTGTTTTTCAATTGCCAACCTTGTTTTTCTCATATTATGAATGGCTATTCCTTTTCAGAGACTATCGCCTCGTGAATTGGGATTGCACACTTCGAACTGCAATCTCTGACATAGAGGTTAGTGGATCTTTATATTGTTTATGATATGATAGACATTGTTATCCTTTGTGTGCTTGATTAAGATATAATTTTCTTAGATTGAAAATGCTGATTCGACAGGTTGATCATATTGAACTTAAAGAAGAAAAAATGCTAAAGGTACCTGGCTATGGCAATGAGGTGCAATTTGGTGTATTAATATCTTTTGCCTATCCTCTTGAGGGAGGACTGGGTGAGATTGTTGTAGCAACCACCAGGATCGAGACAATGCTGGGTGATACAGCAATCGCTGTTCACCCTGAGGATAAAAGGTATAAGCATCTGCATGGAAGGTATGCAGTCCACCCCTTCAATGGTCGAAAACTCAAAGTAATCTGCGATGCTGAGTTAGTCGATCCTACTTTTGGTACTGGGGCTGTCAAGGTAAGAGCTACTGCTGAGGGCTACTCTTTTCTAATCTTATCTCTTGGACCTTCCTCATATTCTTAGATGGTGTTGTTTGCTGGTTTTATTGCAGATTACACCTGCCCATGATCCAAATGACTTTGAGGTTGGAAAAAGGCATAACCTGGACTTCATCAACATATTCACTGATGATGGAAAAATAAACGGCAATGGAGGTGCACAATTCGAAGGAATGCCAAGATTCACTGCTCGAGTTGCCGTTATTGAGGCGCTGAAGAAAAAAGTATTACTGAATTTTCTTAACTTCATTATCAATCTTTTTATTAATATATGAATTGCAATGTGGCATTGAATGCATGATTTGACAGCAAAAATGCAAATAATGAAATAGCATGGTCTTTGTATCATAACCATGATCTATCTATTTGTTATCTATCGTAATCAAAATGGGTTCGACTGTCCATATGATTTTTTCTATAATTTCATGTTTTACAGTCCTTCGTACTGTGGAAATTGTTGATAGCTTACTTCATAACTTCATCAATTTTAAAGGTTTAGGTCTTTGCCTTCTTGTTTTATAAGATGGATTAACATTTTTGTTATTATTCTAATTAAGGGGTTGTATAAGGACACAAAGAAGAATGAAATGAGCTTGGGCGTTTGTTCGAGAACTAATGATGTAGTGGAGCCTATGATAAAACCACAGTGGTTTGTTAATTGCAACTCCATGGCCAAGGCAGGCCTTGATGCTGTCAGGTCCAAAAAGATTGAGATCATTCCCCAGCAGTACGAACAAGACTGGTACAGGTATGTCATACGATGTGCATCTTTTTTGCGCTTATATGTCAAAAGAATGGCATAAATCTGAAATAAATTACCCAACCATTACTGATGTCATTCCAGATGGCTTGAAAATATACGTGATTGGTGTATTTCAAGGCAACTTTGGTGGGGACATCGTGTACCTGCATGGTATGTGACACTGGAAGATGACCAGGATAAAACCCTTGGTTCTGATAACAACCGTTGGATAGTCGCAAGAAATGAAAGCGATGCAAACCTTGAGGCACAGAAAAAGTATCCAGGAAAGAAATTGCGGCTAGATCAAGACCCTGATGTGCTGGACACATGGTTTTCATCTGGTCTCTTCCCCCTAACAGTTCTTGGTTGGCCGTCTGATACTGCTGACCTCCGTTCTTTCTACCCTACATCGGTACTAGAAACTGGACATGATATTCTCTTCTTCTGGGTAGCAAGGATGGTGATGATGGGACTGCAATTGGGTGGTGATGTGCCATTCCAGAAGGTATAGCACAAATTCCTGTTTACTGCCATTAAAATTGTATGATATGATTGTAGCAATCTAGTCTGTGCATTTTGTTCATGTTAGATAATCTATCCAAAACATATCGCTGCCTTCTGTACATCCCCTTACTGTAGTTAAATCATGTAATCTTATCAAGAAGAGATCCATGCTAGAATGATTACCTGTAATGTTGCTTGTGTTTAATCAAGTTACCATTTGTTAACCGAAATAAGAAACCTTGCCGTTTTAAATCATTCCCTACTGATGTTCTGCGCCCTTTATCTCTACATACAGGCCACACTGATTTCCTTCTCAATGGACTCTTACCTTTTTTAATGTTTACCAAATAATGCTCACATTTTAGGTAACATCAGCACTCAGCAGAGTGCATAGTTGATTAAATCCATTCTATATATCTGGTAGGGCCCATTTGGATACTTGGAATTGCATTCCATTCTAATATTTGTAATCTAGATGCAAATAACATACTCCATTAGGTAGATGGCATGTTCACCTTGATAATCGTTAGTTGCACATTAGAAACATAGCACGAGGATCTATAGAATCAATTTCCATCTCCCACCACCATGAATTTAAGATAGGCTTATAATTTACCTTGGAATTGAATTCCATTCTAATATTTGTAATCCAGACACAAATAGCTTACTCCATTAACTAGATTCCAATTCCTTCAAAATGAGGGGATCCAAACGGGACTTATAGTAAATGCATAAAGCGACTATCTTTCCTTTTGTATGTGGCTGCAAACTATTTTTTTTAACTCGATTAGCAAGCCAAAACCATATACTGGGTCTACTACACATGGCAGTCAAGTATATTTCATCTCTTGTCTAACGATCAATGACCATCTCAGGTTTATTTACATCCTATGATCCGTGATGCGCAAGGACGTAAGATGTCAAAATCACTTGGTAATGTTGTTGATCCTCTTGAGGTGATAAATGGCATATCACTGGAAGGTCTTCTGAAACGCTTGGAAGAAGGCAATCTGGATCCAAATGAATTAAAGAAAGCCATAGAAGGGAAGACGAAAGATTTTCCTGATGGCATAGCTGAATGTGGTACTGATGCCCTCCGCTTTGCTCTGATTGCTTACACTTCCCAGGTGATTATGTTGCCCATTTGAGTTTTTTCTGTGTTATACACGCATTGAAGATTTTATTCTAACCTCTTTTGTTTCTCAGTCTGACAGGATAAATCTTGATATCAAGAGAGTGGTTGGATACAGGCAGTGGTGCAACAAATTATGGAATGCCATCCGTTTTGCAATGGGCAAACTGGGTGATCATTATATTCCACCTTCAACTGTTGATGCAGCTTCGATGCCACCAATCTGCAAATGGATACTCTCTATGCTTAACAAGGCCATTGGCAAAACCGTTACTTCCTTAGAAGCATACAAATTCTCTGATGCTACATCTACTATATACTCGTGGTGGCAGTACCAGCTATGTGATGTATTTATAGAAGCTATCAAACCTTACTTCAGCGATTCTCAAGACTTTGAATCAGCAAGAGCTGCCTCCAGAGATACCCTGTGGATATGCCTGGAGACTGGTCTGCGCCTGCTCCATCCATTCATGCCTTATGTAACAGAAGAGCTCTGGCAGCGTCTTCCACAGCCCAAAGATTCTTGTAGAAAAGATTCAATTATGATTTCAGAATATCCATCTCTTGTTGAGGTACTACCTGTGTCCTAAAGAAGATTCTGTTGGAAACTATTAATTATGATTTGAGGAAAGTGTTGAGTACTTGTTTACTTATGAGAAAATATTGTTCTTATGACAGGGATGGACTGATGATAGACTTGAAAATCAAATGGACATTGTGTTGGATGCCGTGAACAGAATAAGGTCACTGAAGCCACCAACAGATTCAAATGAAAGGTATGCGCATGGCCATCTGTTTTGGTTTTCTATTTTTTTGTTTGATTCTTCAGTCTGCTTTGCAAAATGTGGTAACATCTTATCGGTATTTTCTTGTTCTTTCCTTTTCAGACGACCTGCGTTTGCACTTTGCCGAGGCCAAGAGATTGCTACCACTATCCAATGCTATCAATCTCTAATCGTCTCTCTTTCCTCCGTATCACATCTCAAGGTTACGTCTTACACTTCTCTCTGACTGTTTTATTTTTCATCATTATGGAAATATATTATCCCTTTCATCGTTTACAATCAGTTTATCCTGCATGGATTAGAATATATACTGAAACCTAAATGGACTTTTATCCTGTATGTTCCTCTTGGCTTTCTTCAGCTTTTCACATTTACAACATACTTACGAAAAAAATCCACCTGAGTAGCTCCTGAACAAACCTAGAAAAGCACTGATCTATTGTTGAAAATTCTTCAGATCTTGACTGAGAACGATGAAACTCCAGCTGACTGTGCAACTGCTGTTGTAAACAAAGATTTGTCTGTGTACCTTCAGCTCCAAGGAGCTCTAAATGCAGATGCTGAACGTGAAAAGCTGAGGAAGAAGAAAGATGAAATTCAAAAGTAAGTGTGCTCATCCTGTCTTCCCCATCCATTTCTTACAGTTCAAACGGTCAGACCTGTACGTGTTTCACTGTTGTATGGCATCAGTAACATGATCTCGTCATACACGCAGGCTGCAACATGCGCTGTCACAGAAAATGGACGCCTCTGGTTACCGTGAGAAGGCTCCACAGAATGTGCAGGAAGAGGACATGAGGAAGCTCACCGCCCTATTGGAACAACTGGAGGTCATCAGTGAAGCTGAGAAGAAATTAGATGCAAACTGAGTATGTGGCCTCTGTTTTGAAGATGCTCTGCTTATACCGAAGTTGATCCCACTTTTTTTTTGTTTGAAAAGCTCAGTTATGTACCTGTACACTCAGGTTTCTAATTGATGGCTCAGATCGAAATTGCAGTTGCATTTTCCAGCGTGTATTGCTCAGATCGAAACTGCAGTTGTGTAAGAATTGTACTGACGGTCTATACAGAAACAGAACAGTAGTTTTTGGATGTCCGATATTGGCAAGCTCTTGATGTCTTAGCATGTGAACATATTGTATTATTGTAACTGTATTGTCGTGGTTTCAGGCCCCCGTGCTTCACGAGGTCACCTTGTGAGGCATAACTTTTGCGGCAAATGTTGTGAAAAACAAAGCACGTTGCCGTCTTGCAGAAGAGTTGCTGGGGAAATCAATGGTTGTCGTAGTAAACGTAGCGGCAACAGCGAGCGTGCAGGAACGGTGTTCCGTGTACCTTGCTCGCTGGCGTCGCGCACTACAGGGAAACTGGGAATGGCAAGGATACGGTGTGCCGCGGGTCGTCGCGCCGACCTCGTCGGTCCGCTCGGTGTCCATCAGCAGCGGTCCGTGCCGTTCGGTTTGGTGTTCCTGGCCACCCCCACCGGCGTCCGGAGATGCTCGAGTTCACGTCTCCCGTTAATCAGAATGCTTGCATTGCTTCAGGTTTTCACAATGGCAGCCATCAGGAATTCATTGTGACATTTGATCAGCAGCATGATGCGTGGAGGCGAAAACAATCAGTCACCCCGCATATATGTGTGAGTCTGCTTCTTCCAATCTTCCCCAATCGCTCACGAGCACCTTCTTTCCCGCATCAACTGCCGGGAGCGCGAGGCCCGGCTTCCTCTCGGAAGGAAGCAAAAGCCAACCCGATCTCAGGAGCACGTCAAGCGCAGGAGCACGCCCATCTCAGCTCACCTGTGTGTCCTCCATGACGGCAAAGCCAACCCGATCTGGCGCTGCATGCATAGCAGCAAGGTCAGCGTCTACGATGCCATCGAGAAGCGCTCGCTCTACCGCGCGCTGCAGCAGTCACCGGGTCAAATGGATGCGGCGAGGGGAAGCTGCTGGTACGAGGAATCGAGCGTATGCAGACGGCTTACGGCGCATTTGGCCAGCGGCAAGCTCTGCGCGGAGGTGTTAGACCGTCTCCAACAAGTATCTTCATCCCCCATCTGCAAACAACCGACGCAGCAAAGAGAGAAGGATCCCACGCTCAAAAGAGAGAGCATCCCAGCGGTCGGTGGATCCCGTCGCGCATCCGCCGGTGGCCGTTGGCTCTCGCCCGGAAGAGGAAGCAGAGAGGGGTTCTGGCCGTCGGTGAGCTCTCACGGGGACCGCGGCCGCTCGTGGAGTTCCTCCGCACTGTCAAGCTGCTCCGAGCTGTGGAGCTCCTCCGCGCCGGCGAGCTCCTCCCCGCCGCACCACCCCGAGCGCCGCCGCCTGGAGCCCCCCTCGCAGGCTTGAGCGCACTGGCCGGGCCTCGCCGGATTCGGGCCCGGGGAGGGGAGAGGTTGGTTGCCGTCGGCTGGAACCCTCGGCCGGTAGATGTTTATTGACGGTTGATTATCGTGCCAAACTTCGATCCGCAAGCGTACGGATCTTGTAGTACCTTTTTCCCTCGAGTATGTACCCAAGGTATCGAATCCGTGGAACATGTGCAACGCAAGATTCAATCCAATAAAGTGAGAACACACTTTGATTTTAAGAAGTTTCAAATGCATCTAATCTACTAAACACGAGAGGCAGCGAGAAAAAGCGTAGAGATAACCGATCTAGAGAGTCTAGATCATACTTTTGTTGTAGCTTCGAGCAAGATAGATGAAGAAGAACAATACGAATCTCATAAAAAGCATCTTTAAACTGTGGCCGTCATTCCAATCCTCGAAGGCACCCACCTTACGCATGTCGACATCCTGTCACGATGCCCCGCTTTTTGTGTAGGTGAACCTAAGAGCACGTTCGCGAAGAACGTGTTGAAAACACTTGGTAGATCCGGTATGCACCTCTAGCCACCGCAGCTATAAGAGCACCCTAAACAATCTATCTTAAGTATAGATTGGGGAAGAAGAAAAATCGAGAGAATCGTAGAGAAGACACTTGATCGCTAGAAATCAGATTCACAAGAAAGCCTCACCATGAATGATTACATGAACAAAATCACCACCCGGATCCTACCTTGATCTTGATCCTAGCTCCGGAACTCTGACGTGGTCTTCCTTGCAAGGTTCCCACGCCTGCTAGGGAGGCCCTACGCAACTAGCACGACCCTCCTCTCCGAGATGGTGTCCCTCTAGTTTCTCTGCTCCTCGGCGACGAATGACGAATGGTATGATGTGTGGCTCTTGGCGTGGGGTCTTTAAATAGCCCGAGGGGGTGCTAGGTCAAAGGGGGTGACGAATCGAGCCCAGAATGGGCCAGGCCGGCCGGCCGACCTGGGCCCATTTTGGCCCAGTTCGCCCGGAATAGCAGCACATGCGTGAGTTTGACATTATGCCTATAATTCCCAATTGACTTCAGCTCGGCGGTAGACTTCTGAAGTTGTTGTTGCACTATCTTCAGCTCATTCCTAATGTATCTAAGCTCACAGTTAGCTTTTCCCAATTTTTCCTCCCACTGATTTGCATCCTCTTCAGCTTTCACCTTCTTCTTCGTGAGCTTCACCAGAACAACATACGACCTTTCATCCCATTCTGAATCAACCCAGGACATGTAATCACATTGTTGTTTCTCTTCCTACAAATTAAACGCCCCATTAACAATCGTCGTTGACCACAGTAACATGGAACCGTAGTAGCAGGTGGCCGACTAGCCATTACCTTTGGGCAGCAAGCAAACCGGTGGCCAGGGTTGAGAAAGGTCCAAGAATATTTCACCACAGCTCTCAACCCGTATTTGCAGTTCTTTTCAGGATGCCAATGGTTAGTGCTACAGGTAGATGTCTCCGAGCAGTAGCTACCAATGGAAGAAGATGTTGGAGTACACATACGCTACAAAAAAATCATGGCAACTTGAAATCAATGCATAGTTTTGCACTTTCTAAACTAAAGCCTATCAACTTGTACCACCAATCGTGCTTCAACCGAAATCCCCAATCCCAAAGATCACTTCCCTCTGATGAAAGTGGAAAGTAGAGGCAAAAAATAGGGTACTGACCTGACCGTAGCTCCCTCTCCTCCTTTCCATGGGAGGATGCTTCATTCCCGCCGCGGGTTGCAGATCTTGTAAGTGCAATCAAGCCCTATGAGGGTTTTGGTGATGTTGACCACACAATTAAAGAGCTAATGAGCCTTTGAGATTATTGTGCAGTGTGAGAATATTTTACAGGTGCAAAAGATTGAAAGGAGACCCCTCAATTACATGAAGAAGGATGCCTATGCTCTTTGGAGATGTTTATTTATTTTATCTTTTGAATTTGAGTATAGGACAATCCGTACTATCAAGAGGGATACTAATGGTGAGTTAGGATGGATTCAAGTGCTCATAGAATACCTACCTTAAATCCTAACCCATGCCTTAAGGAGAGAGACCTGCTGTTGGTTGCCCCTGTTGTTTCCTTGTTCGGAGGTTCCGAGTTTATTCTCGGAGGTTCCGACCGTACGGGTTACAGTCAGCAGAGGTTTCAGAGTTCGGAAGTTCCGAGATTTTTCTCGGAGGTTCCGACTTTGAAATATAGCCGTTACAGTTCTGGATCTGAGGGTATTAATACCCCTTGGTCCCCCAACGGCTACTCTCTCTTCTCCCCGAACTGTAAACTGTTCTAGCTTCATTCTCTCACCTAGCATTCACTCACAACCTACTCTCTTCCAAATCCTTGCCTAGCATCGATTGAGAGTGGAGATTCTAGTGAGATTGTGAGCAAAACCTTCCATTCCTAGTTCTTGAGCACTTGGAGAAGTCCTAGCAAGCTTGGTGGATCTATTACTCTTGGAGCCTTGCTCCTAGACGGATAGAGGTTCTTGGAAGCTCTCCAACCCGATTTGTGGAAGCTCCAAAGTGTTTGTATTACCCTTTATGAATCTAGTGGAAAGTCTCCACCTATTACCCAAAGTGATAGGTGTGAGAGAGGAGTTGACCTTTGTGGTCCTTAGCCTTTGTGGTTTCCTCAACAACGTGGACGTAGGCAAGCCTTTGTGGCGAGCTGAACCACGGGATAAATCCTTGTCTCGTGCGTGCTGTGATTTATATTCTTGCTTGTCCATGTTCATGCTTGTTCTTGACTAGATCTATTAGGGTTTGTCTCCGATCTACTTTGTGGTAGCTTCCTAGCTTGTTCTTTGCTTAGAAATCTTTTTGCTAGGTCCTAAGTACCTCTTAGAATTTGGTAGATCTGTTTTTCATCAAGTAATCCGCAGCTTGTTTCATATTAGCTCTGTTCTGACAGTTCTCGGAAGTTCTGAGTTTATTCTCGGAGGCTGCCTCATTCGGAGGTTCCAAGAATAATCTCGGAAGTTCCGGACCCTGACAGTTTTTCTGCAGAAAAAGTTTAAATTTGTGTGCAGGCCTATTCACCCCCCCTCTAGGCCATATTGCCTCGATCCTTTCAATTGGTATCAGAGCTCAGGTTATCCTTGCAAACACTTAACCGTGTGAGGATATGGCAAGTGGAGATGACAAGCAAGAGGAGGAGGAATTTGAAGACTTGCCAAGTGAAGTTGAAGGTGATGCCTCGGAGGTAGGTAACACCTCAGCTCAAGAGAAGTTCGACAAGCTAAAGAAGGCTGTCAAAGAAAGCTCTAAGGAAAACAGCAAGAAAAGCAAGAAGGAAGATAAGAAGAAAGAAAAAGAAGAAGAAAAGAAGAAAGAGGACAGCAAGCAAGAAAAGAAGAAGAAAAGGAAGAAGGAAGAAAAGAAGAGAAGAAAGAGAACACCTTCACCATCTCCATCACCATCTTCATCATCCTCATCGTCATCTTCATCTAGTGAGAATGGAGATGGGGATGATGAGTACTATGGCACAAGAATCCCCAAGAGAACAATCAAGCCCAAGCCCAAGGCCAAGTCAAAGAATGAGTATAAAAGAGTATCCTTTAACTATGATTCTTTGGAGACTAAATCTAAGGATGATATCACTATACCCGTTGGCAAGTTGCCCCAATTTGATGGGACCAACTTTGCTAAATGGAATCACATGATGAAAGCTTATCTAACCGGTTTAAGTTTGGAGTTGTGGAATATTGTGTGTGTAGGTTTTGATGATCCCGAAGACTTTGAAAACCTCACACCACGTGATCGTCGCAACATTAGGAGGAATGCTCAAGCTACAAGCATACTCCTTAGTGCCTTGAATGCCCAAGAGTACAATCGTGTTAGTGGACTAGAGATTGCCAAAGAGATTTGGGACATCCTCCACATTGCTCATGAGGGTGTTGACAAGGTCAAGAAATCCAAGATCAACATATTGATGGCCGAACTTAATAGATTCACTATCTTTGATGGAGAAGGGCCACAAGAGATGTTTGATAGGTTGATGGTCATAGTTGGGAAGATAAGAGGTTTAGGTGGTGATGAGTTGGATGACCACTTTGTTGTGAAGGTGATGTTGGAGGCCTTTGCTCCAAGAAATCCTACTCTAGTCACCTTGATTAGAGAGAAGAAGAGATTTGAGGAGTTCTCTCCAAATGATGTTCTTGGGAGAATTCTTACTCATGAGCTCATGGACAAGGAAATCCAACATAGAAAGAAGATTGGTGAGCTAGAAGCTAAGTTGAACAACTTGAAGGTCAAAGAGGTTGCTCTCCACTCCCACAAGTCAAGCAAGCCCACTACTTCATCCAAGCACTCTACTTCATCCAAGCCCTCCAAGTCAAAATCAAAGAAAGTGGAAGTAGAGAGCTCTACAAGTGACTCAAGTGAAGATGAAGATGAAAGCTCTCATGTTGAGATTGGGGACATGGCTTTGTTCATGAAGACATACAAAAGAGGCTTGAAGAAACAAGGTTACAAATTTGCTAAGAGAAGGTTCCCCAACAAGAAAAAGAGAACTTGCTACAATTGTGGAAGCACCGAGCACTTTATAGCGGATTGCCCAAATGAGAAGAGAGAAAACAAGAATGACAAAGGCAAGGGAAGCTACAAGAAAGATCAAAAACCACATCACAAGAGAAGAAACTATGGTGGAGAAGCTCATATTGGTCATGAATGGAATTCCGGAGATGAGAGCTCTAGTGAAGGAGAAGGGAAGAAGGTTACAACCGTAGCTATCAAGAAGCTTCCCTCCACTTCAAGGTTGTTCAACAACTTGACCGATGATGAAGAAAGCTCATCCATTCATTGCTTCATGGCCAAGGGTGAGAAGGTAAAAACTCGCTCAAAACCCTCTCCTCCACCTAGTGATGAGTCGGAAATGGACTCTAGTGATGAATCTAGTGATGAGGAAGCAAACCAACTTGTTAGTAAGATGGATGAGCAATCTAGAGATTTTATGGCTAGGTTGATAGTGGAACTAGAGGAAAAACAAGACATTCTTACATCCGAAAGAAGTGAGCTTGAGGCTTTGCGTTTGGAAGTGAGCCAAGCGGAGAGCGTCATAGCTACTCTCAAGGAAGACCTTGCTGCCTCCCAAGCTCAATGTAATTCTCTCAAGTCGAGGAATGAAGAGCTTGAGGAGCAATATAGTCTCCTTTGGAGTAGCACCTCACATCCTTCGAAGGTAAAGGGTGACTCTAGTGCTTCTACTAGCAAGGGCTGTGATAAATGCTTCAATGTTGATCTTGAATCCTATGCTACTAATCTTGCTAACATGGAAGCTATGAAAAAGGAAATTGCTAGGTTAAACTCAATCATAGCTAGAGGATGCATGAGTGAAGAGAACAAGAAGGGAAAGTTCTCCAAGAGAAAGATGTTGAAAAAAACTGAGAAACCAGGTTTTGGCTATGTTGAAGGTGGCAAGACCAATGAAAGAAAGATCATCAAGGAAAAAGAGTGCCTAGAATTCAAGAGTACTGGGTTTCTGTTTACCCAGACCCCGGAGGTTCCGAGCTCAAAGCCCGGAGGTTCCGGAGTCTGGAAGCCTCGAGCCACACAGACAGCAGAACTCGGAGGTTCCGAGAAAATTCTCGGAGGTTCCGGAGTCTGCAAAGACAGAACCAAGAAGAAAGGCAAGACTCAACCTCAGCAAGCTTCCAAGGCATCTAACACTCGTTTGCAGGTTCAGAACCATCCAATCATGCCTAGAAGGAACTTGTCCCTCAACAAGAACAAGGCTCATGCATCTAGAGACATACCCCCTAGCTATGTGTTGAGACGCAACAATCTTGGTAAAGTTGTTGCCACGTATGTTGGAAATGAGTCTAACATATATGTGAAAAGATCACTATGGGTTCCTAAAATTTTGGTTGCTAACGTTGAAGGCCCCAAGTCAAATTGGGGACCTAAAAGAAGGAACTAAATTGTTTTGTAGGCATACTCCTCCGGTGGATCAAGTTGGGTGCTTGATAGCGGATGTACACATCATATGACCGGAGAAAAGAGTATGTTCTCATCCTACCTCCATTTGGAAGGACCAAGAGAAACTATTGCTTATGGAGGGGATACAAAAGGAGAAGTCATCGGTGTAGGTGATATCCCTATCTCTCAAAAATATTCAATTACAAATGTTCTTCATGTTGATCCGTTGGGTTACAATCTATTATCCGTTTCACAACTTAGTGAGATCGGTTTTGATTGTCACTTTTCGGATAAGGGTGTGTCCATCATAAGAAGGGAGGATTCCTCTATTGTCCTTACGGGTCGCTTGAGGGGGAGGCTTTACCTAGTTGATCTCAACAAAAGTAAGGTTTCTCCCAAGACTTGTTTAGTGGCAAAATCTAGCATGGGTTGGCTATGGCATCGCCGACTAGCCCATGTTGGCATGAGGAACTTGGCCAAACTTTTGAAAGATGAACACATCCTTGGGCTAACAAATGTACATTTTGAGAAAGATAGGATATGCAAGGCATGCCAAGCCGGAAAGCAAGTAGGAGCACCTCACCCACCAAATAGCATCCTCACTACATCAAGCCCGTTGGAGCTCATTCACATGGATCTATTTGGACCGGTGGCCTACATAAGTATTGGTGGTAACAAATATGGCTTGGTTATTGTTGATGATTATTCTCGCTTCACGTGGGTGTTCTTTGTGTTTGACAAGAGTGAAGTACAAGGGAAGGTGAAGACCTTCTTAAGGAGAGCACAAAGGGAGTTCGAGCTACCAATCAAGAAAGTGAGAAGTGACAATGGCTCGGAATTCCGAAACACCAATGTTGAAGAATTTCTTGATGAAGAGGGCATCAAGCATGAATTTTCAGCTCCTTATACCCCTCAACAAAATGGGGTGGTTGAGAGGAAGAACCGGACTCTTATTGAGATGGCAAGAACCATGTTGGACGAGTACAAGACTCAAGACATCTTTTGGGCCGAAGCCATCAACACGGCTTGCCATGCTATCAACCGCCTCTATCTTCACAAGTTTCACAAGAAGACCTCCTATGAGCTTATCACCGGTAAAAAGCCTAAGGTGTCTTACTTTAGAGTGTTTGGGTGCAAATGTTTCATTCTAAACAAGAGGCCCCGAACTTCTAAGTTTGCACCAAAGGTTGACGAAGGATTTCTTCTTGGTTATGGTCCAAATGAGCATGCTTACCGAGTCTTCAATCTAACCACCGGGAGGATTGAAGTCACGGTAGATTTGACTTTTGATGAATCTAATGGCTCTCAAGTGGAGCAAGTTGACTTAAATGTTGTAGGTAATGAGAAGCCATCTTGTGAAGCAATCAAGCAATTGGCCATTGGTGATGTTAGACCAGTTGAAGGACAAGAAGAAGATGAGCTACAACAACAAGCTTCAACACCACTCGAAGGGCCTGACCTCACTGGCTCTGCAGAGGTACAGAACCCGGAGGTTCCGAAGAATTCACCGGAGGTTCCGAACACTGCTGCCAGATCGGAGGTTCCGAGAAATTTCTCGGAAGTTCCGGAACCTGGGAGTTCAGCACCAGAAGACACTGCAGGCCAGAATTTTTCTCAGCTTGGAAATGATCATGAAGCTAACCAAGTACCTCAAGCTGATGATGATGAGCAAGAACAACCCCTACACCAACCTCTTGGACCATCACATCCCCGTGTACATCAAGTTATACAACGGGATCATCCCGTTGACAATATCCTTGGGAGCATAAGGAGAGGGGTAACAACACGATCTCGTCTTAAGAATTTTTGCGCATTTTACTCGTTTGTTTCCTCTCTTGAACCTATCAAGGTAGAGCAAGCTCTTGAGGATCCGGATTGGGTGGTGGCTATGCAAGAGGAGTTGAACAACTTTGAAAGAAATCAAGTGTGGGAGTTGGTGGAAAGACCGAAGACAAACATCATTGGCACCAAATGGGTCTTTCGAAACAAGCAAGATGAGTTTGGCATTGTGATTAGGAACAAAGCAAGATTGGTCGCTCAAGGGTACACTCAAGTTGAAGGACTAGACTTTGGAGAAACATATGCACCGGTGGCAAGACTTGAAGCAATACGGTTTCTACTCGCTTTCGCTGCCCATCATGACTTCAAGCTATATCAAATGGATGTCAAGAGTGCATTTCTCAATGGACCACTCTCCGAAGAAGTCTATGTTGAGCAACCACCGGGTTTTGAAGATCTTAAGCGTCCTAATCATGTCTACAAACTCCGTAAGGCGCTCTATGGGCTCAAGCAAGCACCAAGAGCATGGTATGAATGCCTTAAGGATTTCTTGCTCAAGCAAGGCTTTGAGATAGGCAAAGCCAATGCTACTCTCTTTACTAGAAAAGTTGATGGTCATATCTTTGTGTGCCAAATATATGTCGATGACATAATATTTGGTAGTACTAATGAAACTTTTTGTGAAGAGTTTAGTAGGGTGATGACAAAGAGGTTTGAAATGTCCATGATGGGTGAGCTCAAGTTCTTTCTTGGATTTCAAATCAAACAAGCAAAGGAAGGGACGTTCATATGTCAAACCAAGTACACAAGGGATATGCTTAAGAAGTTTGACATGGACAAGGCAAAGCCCATCAAGACTCCAATGCCTACCAATGGACACATGGACCTCAATGAAGAAGGGAAATCCGTGGACCAAAAGGTATATCGCTCCATGATCGGTTCTCTTCTTTACTTATGTGCATCTAGGCCGGATATTATGCTTAGTGTGTGCATGTGTGCTAGATTTCAAGCTAACCCGAAAGAGTGCCATCTCATGGCCGTAAAGAGAATCTTGAGATATCTAGTGCATACCCCTAACCTTGGCTTGTGGTATCCTAAGGGCTCCACTTTCGATCTACTTGGCTATTCGGATTCCGATTATGCCGGTTGCAAGGTAGATAGAAAGAGTACATTCGGGACTTGCCAATTCCTTGGTAGGTCTCTAGTGTCTTGGAGTTCTAAAAAGCAAAACTCAGTAGCCCTTTCCACCGCCGAGGCCGAGTATGTTGCAGCCGGCGCTTGTTGTGCTCAACTACTTTGGATGAAGCAAACCTTAAAAGATTACGGATGTCACTTTACCCATATCCCACTTTTGTGTGACAATGAAAGTGCCATAAAGCTTGCAAACAACCCCGTAAGCCATTCTCGCACAAAACATATAGACATCCATCATCACTTCTTGAGAGACCACGAAGCCAAAGGAGATATCGCTCTAAGTCATGTGAGCACCGACAAACAACTAGCCGATATCTTCACTAAACCTCTCGATGAGTCAAGGTTTTGTAGTTTGAGGAATGAGCTAAATATTCTTGATTCTCGTTGCGTGGCTTGACCTCTAGCATGCCTTGGTTGTTTGCTCCATATTGTTGATAATCTCTAAAAATTTTGTTTGAAAACACTTGTGTGAAAACTTTGTCTTGAAAAGAATTTCAAAATCTATTTTCATATCCCTAACTTGTCTTAAGTGGCTATAGTTGAATGTGTGATTGCTTGTTTTCTAGCCACTTGAGTCAAGGACACCATGACCTAAGAATCTCAGTTGATAAAAGGTTCAAAATCTCAAAAGGAGTGAAAGTTAACTGTCTCTGGAATTCAAGTTTTGGAAGCTCCGAGAAAATCTTTGGAGGTTCCGAGCCTCGGAAGCTCTGAGAAAATTTTCGGAACTTCCAATCTTTATAAGACTCTGCAGTCAGTTCGTCAGAAGAGCAGTTAAAGGGATCCAAGCATATTCCAGAGAATATTCTTTTAGCTTAGGGTTAACTCATCCATTCCTTATCACCGCGCGGTTATTCTCAGATCCACTTTTTCACCGCGCCCTCTCTCTCTCTCCCTCTCTCGACGGCGCCCGCATCGCCCTCCTTTCTCCACCGCCGCGCCGCCGCCGCCGTACTCCATCGCCGCCGGTGACCGTGCTCCTAGTGTGTCACGCGTGCAAGGCCGGGCATCATCCCTCGTCGGTGGGTCGCAGAAGCTGAAGAAGGAGGGGGAGCAGTTCGTGGAGGATGACCTAGATCTGCACTGATCCAGGGAAGGAGAAGAAGGAAGGAGCCTCGATCCTTTCAATCGATCTGCGTCATCATCTTTCCTCATCGCCGACATTTGAGAAGCAGAGGAGGAACAACATTGCACCGCCTGGATTCATTCCGGCGAGTTGATCCTCTTCAGCGCCACCAGGTCTCTGATCTGGAGGGGGCCTCTGGGCTACGTCCCCTGGCGTAAAAGCCTCTCAAACTCGTCGGCTTCACCCATCTTTTCTCCTGATTCAAGGTAAACCTAGATCTAACCCTAACCCTAATTTCTAGATCCATCTGTTCTTAGGGTTCTAGGTCTTGCAGTTGTAGATTGCTATCTTAAGCCTTATTCTGAATGATGTGATGCACGTGTTAATTCAATTCAGTTGAAAGTTGAATCGAAGTTCAGAATGCAATAGGGTTCAAAGAGTTTCGGAGGTTCCGAAAAAATTCTCGGAGGTTCCGAACTCTGTAAGCTACTGTAGGTTGTTCTTGATTCAAAGTTCCACTGAGTTGTAATTCACTTGCAACACCTCATCTCATCTCTGAAGTTCAATTCCATTCAAGTTTGGTTCCATTGGTTAAGTTCCAGTTGAAGGTTGAATCAACAAACTGTCCTCTGTCAGTGCCCAGACTTCGGAGGTTCCGAGAAAATCCTTGGAGGTTCCGAAGTCTGTACTGACAAAAGACAGTCTGTGATTCAAAATTCCACTGAATTTTAATCAATTGAACTGCATATCTATCTTGATCCTTTCCTTATCTGTTGCCTGTACCCTTTTCTGGCAGATGTCTGCAACCCCTAGTGACAAGACCTATGCCAAGAGGCAAAGGCAGCCATTTGAGACTCCTGCTGGAGAGAGGGCTTTCAAGATAGCAGCAAGGGAAGCTACAACTGGCAGTGGTAGCAGAGGAAAAGCTACACCCAGAAGAGGCAAAGGGGGCAGCCTGTCAAGGGGAAGGGGATCTGGATCTGCAGCACATGTTGAAGATAATGGGGGAATGGAAGGGAAAACCATTCCCATTGAGCTTGAAGATGACATGTTGCTTGGGGAGATAGACTCAACTTACTTGAAGTATCACAAGGTGCTGCTCAAGAGACACCCTCCTACCAAATATGATAACTCTGTGTACATTGAGCACACCAACTATGATGGGGCAGAATACCTAGTCAAGAAGGCCAGAGAGGAGAACCCATATGAGAACCCCAAGATGGCTGCCATAGACTATAGGTTCTGGTCAGTCTTCCACTTCAAGTTCTATGAGACAGCGTTGAACACCAAGATGAAGCTGATCAAGATGAAGTGGATTGATTTCACTCATTTGGAGGCAGCAGAAGAGGCAGAGAAGTCAGATGTGCTTGATCTGGTAGATAAGTACAAGATGAGGGACATAATGAGCTTCAAGTATGACTGGAACATTGAGGTGCTGGCTCAGTTTCATGCCACCTTCTTTTATGAGGACAGCCAGGAGACTATACACTAGATGACAGAGGGGGTACACTACAAAGTGGACTTCACCACCTTTGCAAGGCTCTTTGGTTTCAGCAAGGATGATAGGGAGGCTGAGGTGATTCATTTTGAGCAGCATATGAATCACAAAAGGATTGCCTCAGCTTATGAGTATGATGAGCTTGCAGATGGGTCCACTACTGCTCTAAAATCTGTGTACTATGTGCTCAACAACATGTTCAGAGAGACGATTTACCCTAAAGGAGGAAGTGACTCAACCAGTCTCAGAAGGTTTGCTCCAAATCTGATTGCTAGGTTGCTGCCTGGGGCAAAGCCCTTCTCAGTCAGCAAGTTCATCTGGTTCAACCTTGTGGAAGTGACTGAGAGTGGCAAGTGTAATCTGCCTTATGCTCCCTACATCATGTACTTGATTGAGATGGTTTCAGGAATCAGTTTCAAGAAGGATGTGGAGCATGCATCATATCAAGTCAAGCAGTGGCAACATCAGAAGAAGCAACAAGTGGTTGAGGAGTACATCTTGAAGAAAGCAGGGTCTGAGCAGCAAGAGGGTGAAGAGGGACCTAGCAGGGCACCTATGCCTGCTGGTCTGCACAAGTTGAGGGGCATGGTGAGGGACACCTGGAGGTTTTGCAACTGGACAGCAACTCAGATGCATGAGCTCAGGGAAGACATGAACAGGTTGCTAAAGCATCAGGGGCTGTCCTTCAATGCCATGCTCCCTCCTCCACCTATCTTCCCAGATTTTCCAGAATACACCACTAGTGAAGATGAGGGTGAGAAGGACACTGGCAGTCCACTGGCTGGGAGAAATGTGCCTGCTGCCCAATCTGAAGAAGAAGAAGACATTGAGCCACTGAGTGCCAAGATGGCCAGACTGAAGAAAGAAGCTGCTGGGAAGAAAGCCATGGGATCTTCCTCTGCTGGCAGAGCAAGAAGGAAGGCAACTGCTGGAAGACCTGTCAGAAGGCCTGTTGATATCTCTTCTGGTTCTGGCCACTGAGCTCCTCCGCGCCGGCGAGCTCCTCCCCGCCGCACCACCCCGAGCGCCGCCGCCTGGAGCCCCCCCTCGCAGGCTTGAGCGCACTGGCCGGGCCTCGCCGGATTCGGGCCTGGGGAGGGGAGAGGTTGGTCGCCGTCGGCTGGAACCCTCGGCCGGTAGATGTTTATTGACGGTTGATTATCGTGCCAAACTTCGATCCGCAAGCGTACGGATCTTGTAGTACCTTTTTCCCTCGAGTATGTACCCAAGGTATCGAATCCGTGGAACATGTGCAACGCAAGATTCAATCCAATAAAGCGAGAACACACTTTGATTTTAAGAAGTTTCAAATGCATCTAATCTACTAAACACGAGAGGCAGCGAGAAAAAGCGTAGAGATAACCGATCTAGAGAGTCTAGATCATACTTTTGTTGTAGCTTCGAGCAAGATAGATGAAGAAGAACAATACGAATCTCATAAAAAGCATCTTTAAACTGTGGCCGTCATTCCAATCCTCGAAGGCACCCACCTTACGCATGTCGACATCCTGTCACGATGCCCCGCTTTTTGTGTAGGTGAACCTAAGAGCACGTTCGCGAAGAACGTGTTGAAAACACTTGGTAGATCCGGTATGCACCTCTAGCCACCGCAGCTATAAGAGCACCCTAAACAATCTATCTTAAGTATAGATTGGGGAAGAAGAAAAATCGAGAGAATCGTAGAGAAGACACTTGATCGCTAGAAATCAGATTCACAAGAAAGCCTCACCATGAATGATTACATGAACAAAATCACCACCCGGATCCTACCTTGATCTTGATCCTAGCTCCGGAACTCTGACGTGGTCTTCCTTGCAAGGTTCCCACGCCTGCTAGGGAGGCCCTACACAACTAGCATGACCCTCCTCTCCGAGATGGTGTCCCTCTAGTTTCTCTGCTCCTCGGTGACGAATGACGAATGGTATGATGTGTGGCTCTTGGCGTGGGGTCTTTAAATAGCCCGAGGGGGTGCTAGGTCAAAGGGGGCGACGAATCGAGCCCAGAATGGGCCAGGCCGGCCGGCCGACCTGGGCCCATTTTGGCCCAGTTCGCCCGGAATAGCAGCACATGCGTGAGTTTGACATTGTGCCTATAATTCCCAATTGACTTCAGCTCGGCGGTAGACTTCTGAAGTTGTTGTTGCACTATCTTCAGCTCATTCCTAATGTATCTAAGCTCACAGTTAGCTTTTCCCAATTCTTCCTCCCACTGATTTGCATCCTCTTCAGCTTTCACCTTCTTCTTCGTGAGCTTCACCAGAACAACATACGACCTTTCATCCCATTCTGGATCAACCCAGGACATGTAATCACATTGTTGTTTCTCTTCCTACAAATTAAACTCCCCATTAACAATCGTCGTTGACCACAGTAACATGGAACCGTAGTAGCAGGTGGCCGACTAGCCATTACCTTTGGGCAGCAAGCAAACCGGTGGCCAGGGTTGAGAAAGGTCCAAGAATATTTCACCACAGCTCTCAACCCGTATTTGCAGTTCTTTTCAGGATGCCAATGGTTAGTGCTACAGGTAGATGTCTCCGAGCAGTAGCTACCAATGGAAGAAGATGTTGGAGTACACATACGCTACAAAAAAATCATGGCAACTTGAAATCAATGCATAGTTTTGCACTTTCTAAACTAAAGCCTATCAACTTGTACCACCAATCGTGCTTCAACCGAAATCCCCAATCCCAAAGATCACTTCCCTCTGATGAAAGTGGAAAGTAGAGGCAAAAAATAGGGTACTGACCTGACCGTAGCTCCCTCTCCTCCTTTCCATGGGAGGATGCTTCATTCCCGCCGCGGGTTGCAGATCTTGTAAGTGCAATCAAGCCCTATGAGGGTTTTGGTGATGTTGACCACACAATTAAAGAGCTAATGAGCCTTTGAGATTATTGTGCAGTGTGAGAATATTTTACAGGTGCAAAAGATTGAAAGGAGACCCCTCAATTACATGAAGAAGGATGCCTATGCTCTTTGGAGATGTTTATTTATTTTATCTTTTGAATTTGAGTATAGGACAATCCGTACTATCAAGAGGGATACTAATGGTGAGTTAGGATGGATTCAAGTGCTCATAGAATACCTACCTTAAATCCTAACCCATGCCTTAAGGAGAGAGACCTGCTGCTGGTTGCCCCTGTTGTTTCCTTGTTCGGAGGTTCCGAGTTTATTCTCGGAGGTTCCGACCGTACGGGTTACAGTCAGCAGAGGTTTCAGAATTCGGAAGTTCCGAGATTTTTCTCGGAGGTTCCGACTTTGAAATATAGCCGTTACAGTTCTGGATCTGAGGGTATTAATACCCCTTGGTCCCCCAACGGCTACTCTCTCTTCTCCCCGAACTGTAAACTGTTCTAGCTTCATTCTCTCACCTAGCATTCACTCACAACCTACTCTCTTCCAAATCCTTGCCTAGGATCGATTGAGAGTGGAGATTCTAGTGAGATTGTGAGCAAAACCTTCCATTCCTAGTTCTTGAGCACTTGGAGAAGTCCTAGCAAGCTTGGTGGATCTATTACTCTTGGAGCCTTGCTCCTAGACGGATAGAGGTTCTTGGAAGCTCTCCAACCCGATTTGTGGAAGCTCCAAGGTGTTTGTATTACCCTTTGTGAATCTAGTGGAAAGTCTCCACCTATTACCCAAAGTGATAGGTGTGAGAGAGGAGTTGACCTTTGTGGTCCTTAGCCTTTGTGGTTTCCTCAACAACGTGGACGTAGGCAAGCCTTTGTGGCGAGCTGAACCACGGGATAAATCCTTGTCTCATGCGTGCTGTGATTTATATTCTTGCTTGTCCATGTTCATGCTTGTTCTTGACTAGATCTATTAGGGTTTGTCTCCGATCTACTTTGTGGTAGCTTCCTAGCTTGTTCTTTGCTTAGAAATCTTCTTGCTAGGTCCTAAGCACCTCCTAGAATTTGGTAGATCTGTTTTTCATCAAGTAATCCGCAGCTTGTTTCATATTAGCTCTGTTCTGACAGTTCTCGAAAGTTCTGAGTTTATTCTCGGAGGCTACCTCATTCGGAGGTTCCGAGAATAATCTCGGAAATTCCGGACCCTGACAGTTTTTCTGCAGAAAAAGTTTAAATTTGTGTGCAGGCCTATTCACCCCCCCTCTAGGCCATATTGCCTCGATCCTTTCAGATCTGCGCACCAACGCCTCTAGGCTAGATATTTGCCACAATGACGCACATGAGCGTGCTGGGCTGCTGGCTAGTCCCTGCAAGTGTACGCGGTTGGAGATATATCCGTTGCTCCGATTTGCAACTGGACAGTGGGCCACGCATAACAAAATTATATTAAAGACTCACGTGAACGTTACATGTGGGACCTAGCCACAGTAGGAAACAAGCATTTGCGCAAATGTTTCTCAGGAAGATACTACCTCCAAAACATCAACGGACACGACCTTCCTTTTCATCACACTAAATTTTGGCCTTGCGAGTTCCTGCTTTTTGAACTGGGACATTTCTAAGTTTTATGATGGCATCTCATAGCAACTTGTTGGCGGTCGATTTCCGTCAACCTAGCCACTTGTTTACCTTCTATGTTGGCATTAATTTGATATTCACACTAATGATCCTAACCCTCATTATATGTCAAGTTCACACTCATGCATGGTTTTTGGAGTTCATTGTTTACACAGGAATCAAGAGGTTAAATGAGGACTTCCGGGTAAAGTTCATCAAGGGTTTTACGAGAAGATCATGGACCCCGGGACGAGTCAAGACACAAGATGAACATGACTCCAAATGAACTAAGGACTAAAGCGTGAAGACGAGAAGCACTGAGGACCTAGACGGAAGATGCGGGAGTTCATACGCCAAGCACCCTTATCTAAACCGCGAGGAAAATGACGTCAAGGACCCACATGCAACTCAACAAAAGTTCTAGAAAACACGAGAATCGACGGGAGGAAGCCGGGGCCGAACTAGGCCGAATTGGGCCCAGGCCGGCTAGCCCAGCCCAGCCCATTCCAGGCCCGGTTCGGTGCCTCCTTTGACCTAGACGACCTTCAGGCTATTTATAGCCCCTGTGCGAAGTTGCAACTATCAAGTCATTCGTCATCCGCCGCCGAGGAGCAGAGGAGCTTGCGGGACACCATCTCGGAGAGGAGGGTCGTGTTAGTCATCTAGGGTTCACCTAGTCAACGTGGGAACCTTGTATGGAAGACCACGTCGGAATTCCAGAGGCTTGAATCAAGATCAAGGTAGGATCCCGGTTGGATCTTATTCATGTATTCACTTATGATGGAGTTTCAATGAATCTGATATCTAGCAATCGAGTGTTTCCCCTTCGGTTTTGTCTTCTCTTGGTTTTGCTTCTTCCTCGATCTATACTTAAGATAGATCGCCTAGGGTGCTCTTGTAGCCGCGGTGGCTAGAGGTGCATACCCGACCTACCAAGTATTTTCAACACGTTCTTCATGAGCGTGCTCTTAGGTTCACCTACACGAGAAGCGGGGCATCGTGACAGGATGTCGATCACGTGTAAGGTAGGTGCCTTCGAGGATTGGACCGGAAGCCACATGCTTTTTATGAGATTATTATTGCCATCTTCATCTCTCGCTTGGAACTTTGACAAAGGCACGATCTAGACTCTCTAGATCGGCTACCTCTTGCTTTCTCTCGCTACCTCTCATGTTTTAGTAGATTAGATGCGTTCGAAACCTCTCTTAAACAAAGTGCTTTCTCACTTTATTGGATCGATCTTGCGTTGCATATTGTTCCACGGATTCGATACCTTGGGATCACCACTCAAGGGAAGAAGGGTCCCTTGACTACGACGGAGGATTTGTCCGCTTGCAAGTTGTTGGCGTTTCTTAACGTCACCACTAGTTGTACACCTAGAGGGAACGTATAAGAGCAACCGGGTATACCGCAAGCGCACGGAAATACCGCTGTAGCACTTCCCCAAGGAAGGAGAGTATTCCAAGGGTATCGAATCCAAGGAACGACGTGCACTATCTCCTACTCTAGTATAGATGATCCAAGGACACAACACTGATTGGTAGGATAGGTAGAAAGGATCTGCCTCGACCGAGCGCAGAGTCTAGTCACGGTCTCTCAGGTATAACACTCACTTCGGGCGCCAGGCACATCCTAACTTTTTAGGGAGAGGCCAATGTGCTGGCAACGAGCCCAACTCAGCACGCTGGCGCAGAGGGTTTGCAAAGGGTCCAACAGGCTGTCACCACTGCGGCCTACCTCTACGCTACAAATGTACATGGTCTTCGAAGGGTAACCTATGGTCTAGACACCACGTCTATACCACTGACTACTACTATAGCCGGACACCGTCTGACGTCCCGATAGCCCAACTATAGCACTCCGTATAAATACGGAACTACGAATCCGCGAGGGAGATACCGGCACTAGCTCAAGGTATGCTCTATCACTCATGCAAGATCACGAATGCACTTTGATCTAACTAGAGATATGCAGGAGCATCAACTTCACTCTAAAAGACAAGCTGGCAAACTAGATGCAAACTTATGATCTAAGTCTACTAGATCGAAAGGGTTGTGTTGGAAGAACAGAAGCCTCTAAATCAAGAACAAACAAAGAACACAAGAACAAAGCAACTAAGCATGCATACGACTTTAGTCTAAATAGAAAATGTCGAAATACTCACTTTAGTCTAGTTGAAGAACAAAGGCACCGCTGAGGATCGTTCTTGAGGAAGATGTTATGAACATGACATGTCCCCAAGCCTCCCACCTCACTTCCTAACACTAATCCTATACAAAGAGCTCTCCTCTCCTAAAGAGAGAGGCTCTAAGGCCAAAATGAAGAGGAGGAGGAGAAGTGTGTGTCCCAAATGAGAGCCCCTCCCCTCCTATTTATAGAGGAGGAAGTGGCTTGTTCCGGGGCTCCAAGTGCTCCAAAACGCCCGGGATCGCAACCAGGGACCAATCAGGGGCTGCCACGTGGAAGGCCGGGATCAGCCAAACCAAAGTCGGTTCGGCCGAAACCTCGGCGCCACGTGGCGCCCAGTGCTTCTTCGTGGTGGCTGACTGGTGGGCCCTGAAGTCACTCCCCTGTGCATGCCAAGTTCCCCGACGATTTTGGGGGATAAGTGGGCCCTTGCATCCATGTGATGTCCATGTGGCGCTTCGTGATTCATCTGGCTTGCCTCTCTTGGATTGATGACGTCAGTGATCCAGGGGAATCCCAGGTGGCATCCCCTCATTGGCTGGTCTTTAAGTACTTGGATCAAAGACTTATGTTTTTACTCCTCTTTCTAGTGCTAATCACCTGTATTTGTATAATCACCAACACTTGTGGAAATGGTTAGTTTAAGCCCTATTCTAGTGTTGATAATCATTTTCCATGCCAAAATGTACATGTTTTTTCAGGTAAAAAGTGAGTGAATAATAGCCTCAACAAATACCTCCACACTCAACCTTTGCTCTTCCCGAGTGAAGGGAAGAACAAGACCAAAGTGGGACATGGTATCCATAGGTATGAAGTAAGCATAAGAGATATTCCAAACCATACCTTGCACTTGTGAACTCTGTGAAGTGTCTATCATGCTATCTTGGGTAGTTGAAGAATGGAACGGTCATGAATCAAATCACTCCTGCTCATCATGTCAAGTAACTTGGGGTTTTGCAAATAAATTTTCAAAGCAAACCTTGCTTAGCTCCTCATTTGATTCTCTCAGATCGCTCAGATGTGTATAAGTCCTCACCAAGGCATTAGATTGCCTTTCTTCATCCTACTTCTAATGATGGCTATATGTGGAGTTCAGGGTAGGATAAAGGATAAGGCATACTTGTATCACATGTATTGCAAAGTCAAAGACTGGATCCAAAGAGAAAATCAAATCATACAATCAGATCAAGATGTGCACGTATATAGGTATGGTGAGTATGGTAAGGTGGATACTAGGCCCGGAATGGGTGCTAGATATTACCATACATACATGATGAAAGTTGGTTGATGGTAAGGTGGACACTAGCCCCGGAATGGACACTAGTTATTACCATTTAAGATATGGAACTCCTTTTTTGCATGATCTCATATCTCTCCTATTTCTCCTTTATTTTGGACATGAGCTATTCTTTCTTCTTCTTCTCTCTTTTTTTTCATCATGCTTTGAGCATGTGTCTCTCTTTTTTTCTTTCTTTTCTCTTTTTTTTCATAGCCCATGTCTCTCTTTTTTTTGAAGGATACTTTTGGAGAGAGATACCACACCACATATGGAGCTTTATTTTTATGAAATGGATGAATGATACAATGCTAACTTCCAGTGTAGAAGCATAGCAAAGGGGAAAATGGTGGTGTGCACATGAATCTTGATCATGAAAGTAATGAAAGAATTCTCACAAGGGTCACAGAATTTGACAAAGCTCAATGCAATAACAAGCAGCATATGAGTAGAAGGTTTTCAACTACAAATATCATATGGCTCTAGTAGGACGGTGGCATATCAAAGAGGAGCTTTGCAAAGGGTTTTAATGATTTTCAAATAAAATTCCCAAGCACTCAAACATAAGGAGTGAAGATCATATCATCAAACCATATCACAAACATCAACTACTTAGATGAGCATGAGTTCCCTAATGATATTGGTCCACAAGCATCAAGATGATAAGCAAGGAATAAAACATATGCAAGCCAACCACATGAATCATGTATGACATAGAAAAAAAATTACCTCATGAGTTTGATAAAAGATTGATTTTCAAAATTCAAAACAAACTCAAAGGTACAGGGAAGTGAGATAGGGAAGTTGCGTACCTCGGGTCCTTTTTATTCTGCAGGGTGGGGATCTCCCCCACACTGTCTTTTTCTAAGAAATGAAAATAAGCTTGAAAGGATAAAGAGAGTAGGGAAAAGAGGACTTACCTGGTGTTGGGCACACTCTTACTTATTGTACCCATTCTCGATGAAGTTGATCACTTCATATTCAACGTCGTCCGGCTTGAGGAAGATTTTCAATCGATGGCCATTCACCTTAAAACAGTTGCCTTCATCATTTTGCAGAGTGATAGCTCCATGAGGGGCTACCTCTATTACTGTGAATGGTCCTTCCCATTTGCTGTGCAATTTCCCTTTTCCGAATAGCTTAAATCGAGAGTTGAAAAGTAGCACTTTATCACCTGGTGCAAATTCTTTTTTCTTGATTTTCTTATCGTGCCACCTCTTGGTTCTCTCTTTATAAATCTTTGCACTGTGATAGGCTTTTTCTCTCCATTCTTCCAATTCTGCTAATTGCTTCTGCCTATTCCTTCCGGACTTCAGGAAATCCAGATTAAACCTTTTGATTGCCCAATGAGATTTATGTTCCACTTCCACTGGTAGGTGGCACATCTTTCCATATACCAATTGATACAGAGACATTCCCAATGGAGTTTTGTAAGCTGTTCGATAGGCTCGTAAGGCATCGGTGAGATGCTTCTTCCAAACTCTTCCAGCCTCCTGTACTGTTTTCTGTAGAATATTCTTGATCTTCTTATTGGAGGTTTCTGCTTGGCCATTAGTCTGGGGGTGGTATGGAGTAGCAACGCTGTGTTGGATCCCTTGTTTCTTCAGGAATCTTTTAAAATCGGTATCAGTGAAGTGGATCCCCCATCACTAACTACCATCCTTGGAATGCCGAAGCGAGGAAATATCACTTCGTTGAACATCCTTTTGGAGTGCTTGGCATCGGCCGACTTGCAAGCTATAGTTTCCACCCATTTTGACACATAGTCGACTGCCACTAAGATATACTCAGCTCCATCAGACTTTGGGAACGGGCCCATGAAATCAATACCCCATACACCAAAAAGCTCCACTTGCAGATTATCATGTAGGGGCATTGCATCTCTGGTAGTAATTCCTTCGTGTTTCTGGCAAGCTTTGCATTTTCGGATGAAATTTCTCGTGTCGTCATACATAGTCGGCCAGAAGAACCCACTTTGCCATATCTTTGCATGTGTACGGTAAGTGCTATAGTGGCCACCATATGATCAAGCGTGGCATTTCTCAACGATTTGTATTCTTTCATACGCGGTACACATCTTCTCAGCAACCCATCAGCGCAGACTTTATAGAGGTACGGATCATCCCATATGTGTCTTTTCGCCTCATGAATCAGTTTCTTCCTATCGGCTCCTGGGGGTATGTACCCAGTAACCAGATAATTCACAATGTTTGCATACTAGGGGTTGCTATCTGTGACCTTCAGCAACATGTCGTCTCGTAGGGAATCATTGATGGGTGTACGAGACAAATGATCCGCAACATAATTTTCTACTCCCTTTTTATCCCTTATTTCTAAATCAAATTCTTGATGGAGCAGAATCCATCTAATCAGGCAGGGTTTAGCATCTTTCTTAGTGAGCAGGTATTTGAGAGCAGCATGATCAGTATAAACTATTACCTTGGCTCCCACTAAGTAGGATCTAAACTTGTCTATAGCAAAGACAACAGCAAGGAGCTCTTTCTCAGTAGTAGCATGGTTCAGCTGAGCTCCTGTCATGGTTTTGCTAGCATAGGCTATAGCGTGATGTTTCTTATCCTTAGTTTGGCCTAAGACGGCCCCTACAGCGTAATCACTAGCATCACACATGATCTCGAAAGGCAGCGTCCAGTCGGGAGGCTGGATGACTAGGGCAGAGATGAGTGCCTTCTTGAGGGTAAGGAAAGATTCCATACACTCCTCTGTGAATTCAAAGGGCGCATCCTTGGCTAAAAGATTGATAAGGGGTCTAGCTACCTGTGAGAAGTCCTTAATGAACCATCGGTAGAACCCAGCATGGCCGAGGAAGCTACGGATGCCCTTGACATTAACCGGAGGGGGAAGCTTTTCTATTACCTCGATCTTGGCACGATCCACTTCTATCCCCCATTCAGACACGAGGTGTCCTAGCACGATGCCCTCTCTCACCATGAAATGACATTTCTCCCAATTGAGTACCAAGTCCTTCTCATGACACCTTTGCAAGACCTTGTCTAAATTCCTGAGGCATTCATCGAAAGTTTTACCATAGACGAAGAAATCGTCCATGAAAACCTCCATGATTTGCTCGATCATGTCTGAGAAGATAGACATCATGCACCTTTGGAAAGACGCGGGTACATTACACAACCCGAAAGACATTCTCCGATAAGCATAGGTTCCGTAAGGGCAGGTGAAAGTGGTCTTGTTTTGGTCATCAGGGTGGATAGGGATTTGATGGTAACCAGAATATCCATCAAGGAAACAAAAGGAGTGATTTGCCAGCCGCTCGAGCATCTCATTGATGAACGGGAGTGGAAAGTGATCCTTCTTTGTAGCCTTATTGAGCTTCCTATAATCTATGCACATCCTCCATCCTGTGGGAAGGCGTTGAGCAATCTGCTCGCCTAACTCATTGGGGGCTGTCGTCATTCCTCCCTTCTTGGGTACGCATTGAACGGGACTCACCCATTCACTATAGGGAATTGGGTAAATGATCCCAGAGTGAAGAAGTTTGAGAACTTCTTTCTTCACGACATCTCTCATTGCATTGTTCAGCCTTCTCTGCGGTTCCCTTGTTGGTGGAATGTCTGAATCTACAGGGATGCGATGAGTGCAGAGAGTCGAGCTTATCCCTTTTAGATCCTGAAGAGAGTATCTGAACACAGATCGGTGCTTCTCTAGGATGGAGATGAGCCTTCTGGATTCCTCGTCAGACAGGTTGTCGTTAATGATCACTGGGGACTCAGTGTCCCCTTGGAGGAAAACATATCGAAGGCCGGTGGGTAGAGGGTTGAGTTCGATAGGAGGCTTAGGTGGAGCCTGGGATTCGGATATATCTATAGGCTCATCAGGCTCCTCTATCTCATCTATGGACGAGCAAGCAAGGATCAACAAGGACACCGTCACCAAGTTCAAGATCATTAACAAAATATTGGAGAATATGGACGGAAGAGTGACGGAGGTCGAAAGTTCTAATCATCAAATGCTCAACACAATGAAGATGCTAGAAGCGCAATTGAAACAACTTGTCGGATGCCTAATGAGTAATAGAGGAAGAGCGGAGATGCCTTCATCGAAGCCACGCTACTTCAATAACATACCTACCGACAAGTATGAGATAGCGACACTCGGGGAAGATCATATCAAGATGTCCAAGGAATGCGGTGCCATTATCACATATCAAGGACCTAAGAAACAAAGAGATCCCGGATGTCTGATCATCTCATGTTCCATTAGCTCATTCAAGTTCAAGACGGTGTTGTGCGATCTTGGAGCAAGTATGGGAGCCATGCCAAGAGACGTCAAGAGGCTATGCTTACCAAAGTTAGAGCCCACGGTCATGTGTCTAGAGTTAGGAGACAACTCTATTCGCTATCCCATGGGAATCACCGAAGATGTACCCTTAAAAGTTGAAGATCACTTCATCCCCATGGATTTCATGCTCAAGATGGGAGAAAGGGAGAAGCCGCCGCTCTTTGGGAGGTTGTTCCTTAATACCATCGTAGTGACAATCGATGTTGGCAAGAAGGAGATCAAGATTGACATCAACGGCGAAAGTGGATTCAAATTTCGACCATGTTTTGAGGTACGCAACATTATTAATGCTAAATATGTTCCACCTCACCGACGTATTGGTATGGGAGCGAAGAATCAAGGGAGATGTTGCATCCGTCAAGACCAAAAGAGAAAGCCAGCTTGTGAAGACCAAAAAATGACTAAACCAAAGAAAAAGCCTGCACCCAAGCCAAAGATAGTGCAGAAGTGGGTACCCAGGATTGCAACACCCGCAAAGAGCGTTGATCGGAAGTGAAGAAGAGAAGAAGTCTAGCTATGGACTCTAAATGAAGCACTAAGTGGGAGGCAACCCGTTCGTCGAGTCAAGAATAAGCTACCGAGAGGACAACCCGATCAAGAATAAAGGCTGCCGGGAGGGCAACCCGAAAGATTTTTTTTGAATTTCAAGTAATTGAGTCTTAGAATTTGCTACGCAAGACACTTTATTAACTCTTAAGTGGTTGAACAAGTTTTCGGAGAACATTTTATTTGCTCAGTCATTTTATTTGGATTTTTTGATCTTAAACCAATGACATGAGCCATCCCATGATTTATTTGCCTCTTCTTGAGAAACTAGAACAAAAAATTCAGACCCTATCCAAGCCTTTCATCCTCTCCATGATGTTAAGGTTGGCTTGATTTACATGTTAAAAATACACGAGTAGAGCCTCGTTATGTTCTTTAATGATTTTTAATCTTTGACGCATGGTAGGACTCGCGTGAACCTAGGTAATTCGATTTTTGGTTTCATTCGACTTAACATCCACCGATTTCTCTAGATTTAGAATTTTTCTATGCCCCATTGATTTATTTGTTCAAAATCTCTCTCTCATGTTTGGCCAAAACTAGAACCTAACCCCATACCCCCACGGTCAAGTTAGAGGACCTTGCTATCAAGTAATGAAAGCAAACGATCCCGGTGTACCCAAAATAAAGGTAGTCGGAAAGTTTTCGACTTACAAATTTTTTTGATGCCTAAAAACTCCTCTAAGAATACATTTGGGCTCATTGCTCTGAGTTAATTTTCAATTTTCAAAGTTAGAGGAGTGCTTAGCGTCAAAACATGATTAAGGGGAAGATTTTGAATTTGCTTGACACTTTGTGCTCCATGATGCATCGCGGGAAGGCATCCATCATTTGGCATCTTGGGCACATGTAAAGGACAAGCATGGGGGGCAGCAATGACTTTGTTTTGCAGGAAATAAGTGAAAGCACATGAAGCATAGAAGACAAGAAGTGACACAAAGTAAAGGAGGGAGGCATTGATCTCATCATTCAAAACAAACGAGTGGCCGAGAGCGTTTGGTAATGGATTCTTGTGGAGCACGAGGACTCAGGACAACAAGGGAGTAAGCAGCAGCTCGGAGGAAACTGGAGCAAGAAAGAGCTGGAGGCCCCCTAGGCCGATCGGCCTAGGCCGGCCGGCCTGCCCCTTCCAGTCAGCCCCCGAGGCTCCCCTTCATCTGCAAGGTATGATAATGAAAGCCATGATACCATCCTCGGAAGGAGGAGATGATCATCATCAAGGGTGTCGTCAACAAGCTCTTCGCGGAGGCACTCTATTCCAAGTCCCCGTGAAGCATGGAGGAGGACGTGGCACCACCAAGGAGCGACACGCTGCTCCTTGGAAGAATGAAGAGTACACGAAGCTTGTCCATGCGGTACACTGAACCGCAAGGGCACACAAAGGAGCCACACGTTCGACCTCGACACCACCATATACTCCGAGGCACTCAAAGCTTGCTCTCATCATAACGACGGAGGATCAACCATTGGAGGAAGAGTGAAGGAAGGAAGAAGAAATGATGCTTTCAAGTTGGGTTTGATTTCTCCTTCTCCTTTCCTTTATTTTTCAGTTTGTGTACAAATTTGTGCATGTGTAGCATTTTCAGTTTTTATTTTCAGCATGTGTGTGGTAGTGTTAGTTTTTGTTTTCCTTCACCATGAATAAGTTTCACCATCGGTTTATCATCTTTAATATGGATGGAAAATTGTGCCAAGTTGATATATGATGATCATTGCCGCTTTGCTCATCTTTGTACTTGTTTTATGCATGATTAAGCTAGTGCTCTCTTTAATGCAAATCTGAAATTAATTTTAAATGCTAACTTGATCCTTTGCGGAGGTTATGGTAAAGATGAGACCCATAGTTTTTCTCATGCTCTGAATTTTGGATGGGTTAAAGATGATTTATTTTTGTTCTTAAAAGTAATGCTAACCTTGTCATTAATACCTCTTGCATGTTGCTCTACCTATCCAAAGCCTTATATTTGATTGAGTGCAAAACCTTAGTGTACAAGATTTATATTTGGGTGCATTGATTCAAGGCTCGATTTCTCTGGCCCGAGACTAAGAAGCTGGTCATTCCGTTTTTGCGTATCTATCTTTATGCTAGCCTTATCTACCAGTGCATTGTAAGTTTTCACATTGGGAATTTTGCAAACCTCACCGGATATCCACCCACAAACCCAAAACATCTTTTTTGTGTTTACCTCCTTGACCACAACCCAATTCTTGAGTATGGATGAATATTTGGAGGAAGATCACAAGAATGAAGGTGCCGAAGATTGGAGTATAATTTTGGGAGACCTCTAAGATGACATAAAAGTTGCGTGAAGGATCCCTAGAAGATTTCAAGTGTTTCTACCCAGGAAAATATAGGACTTTTAGTACCTACCTTGGCACAAAAAAATTTCACTACCTCTTTGCCCGAGGACGTGCAATCGTCTAAGCACGGGGGGGAGTTGCCAAGGAAGTAGGTACAATGTAATCTAAGAGTTCAAGGGGAGTATATATAAAAAAATATATGAAAAAGAAGTATGAAAGAAAGAAAAAAGAGAAAGAAAAAGTATGTGTATATAAAAAAAGAGAGAGAAGAAAGGAAAAAAAGAGAAAAAGAAAGAAAAAAGAAAAAATAAATAAATAAAGCTCTCCGACTCTCTAGATGCATTAGAAATTCCAAGTCATGAGGATTCAAGATCAAGACCCTTGCTCATCTTTCCAACCATGTGCAATCCGATAACGAGGACTTCATTTGTGCCTCGAGATCACTCTTTGCCATTTGCACATGTCCACCTATCTCAAAAGTGTGTGTATTTTTCTCTTCCCCCTCCTTGAGAACATTATTTTTCCAATGACCTTTTTGATGAGTCTCGGTAAGACCATGAAAAGCTTGTCTTGTTTTGATAATATCTCGATTATAATATCTTGGTAGGACTAAACTTTCCCAAAGCTCCATATAAAGCCTTCCACTTATATACATATTTTGAGAGGGGAAAGGAGTATAACAAATAGGCTTGAGAGACTTGATGAGATAAGAGTTCATGAGCAAGATGCAAGAAGGTTTAAGTTTTTGAACTTGGTTTAGCTCTTTTTCTTCATCTTGCACTTCATTTCAAAATTTTTGAGATTCATTTGAAAGTTGGGAGCATGATTAACTTCTTGTGGGAAGAGCTTAATTGATATCCACCCTCCGTAGGGATGAAGGCTAGTTACATTATGGAACTTTAACAAATATAAATTTAGAGAGCATTATGTTTTCTCATGTACGATCAAGTAAAGGGTATGGACATTGAAGGGCAACACTGATATCCATTGAAGGTTTACTCGAGGACGAGCAAAGTTTAAGCATGGGGGGATGTTGGTGGTCGATTTTCGTCAACCTAGCCACTTGTTTAGCTTCTATGTTGGCATTAATTTGATATTCACACTAATGATCCTAACCCTCATTATATGTCAAGTTCGCACTCGTGCATGGTTTTTGGAGTTCATTGTTTACACAGGAATCAAGAGCTTAAATGAAGACTTCCGGGTAAAGTTCATCAAGGGTTTTACGAGAAGATCATGGACCCCGGGACGAGTCAAGACACAAGATGAACATGACTCCAAATGAACCAAGGACTAAAGCGTGAAGACGAGAAGCACTGAAGACCTAGACGGAAGATGCAGGAGTTCATACGCCAAGCACCCTTATCTAAACCGTGAGGAAAATGACGTCAAGGACCCACATGCAACTCGGCAAAAGTTCTAGAAAACACGAGAAGCGACGGGGAGGAAGCCGGGGCCGAACTGGGCCGAATTGGGCCCAGGCCGGCCGGCCCAGCCCATTCCGGGCCCGGTTCGGCGCCCCCTTTGACCTAGATGACCTTCGGGCTATTTATAGCCCCCGTGCGAAGTTGCAACTATCAAGTCATTCGTCATCCGCCACCGAGGAGCAGAGGAGCTTGCGGGACACCATCTCAGAGAGGAGGGTCGTGTTAGTCGTCTAGGGTTCACCTAGCCGACATGGGAACCTTGCATGGAAGACCACGTCGGAGTTCCGGAGGATTGAATCAAGATCAAGGTAGGATCCTGGTTGGATCTTATTCATGTATTCACTTATGATGGAGTTTCAATGAATCCGATATCTAGCAATCGAGTGTTTCCCCTTCGGTTTTGTCTTCTCTTGGTTTTGCTTCTTCCTCGATCTATACTTAAGATAGATCGCCTAGGGTGCTCTTGTAGCCGCGGTGGCTAGAGGTGCATACCCGACCTACCGAGTGTTTTCAACATGTTCTTCATGAGCGTGCTCTTAGGTTCACCTACACGAGAAGCGGGGCATCATGACAGGATGTCGATCACGTGTAAGGTAGGTGCCTTCGAGGATTGGACCGGAAGGCACATGCTTTTTATGAGGTTCTTATTGCCATCTTCATCTCTAGCAAACATCATAAGATGATCCGGTAGCAACAAGTTTCTCAACTCATCACAACAAATTAAGTTCACACCACCAAGTAGCAAACATCATAAGATGATAAGGTAGCAACAAGTTTCTAAAGATATCAACATATAGGCAATTCTTCCCGCATATAGCTCCCTAATATTATGCCTGGCCTCCTGCAGGTGTCCATTCACCTTTTGCAGCTCAACGGTAGTATCATCAGGCTTCCTTTTTTAGTACCTTCAGGCTTCATGTTAGCCTTTCTGCATTCTTCTTTCCAGCACTTTGCTTCCTCTTGAGTTTTTGCTATCTGTCGTCTTAGGTTCTCCAGTGATGATTCAGTCCTATCATCCCATTCAGGATCAATCCAAATAAACGATTGACATTGTTTTCCTTTAGGTAGCAAACAACCAATACATATATGTTCATACAATTGTCCATTTGCAACACTAACATCAAGAGTACAAGTACTACATGTGTATTGAAATTTAAATAAGTTATTGTTTACCCGACCGCAGGTTGCATACCGACGCCCATGGTGGATGAAGCTTTCCCTGACAAGGAGATGATGCCCATGCTCGCACTTGTTATGTGGATCCACAAGGATAAGATGGGCATCAGGAGGCCGCGACTCCACAAAATCAGTAGACCGAGCCACCACCAGAAGCTAGTAAAATACAAGAGCATATCAATCCATAAAACGATACAAATTGAAAACTAACTGAATGTAACACCTATGAATTTTCTATAGTCTGTCAACTTGTAACAACAATCGCTGTTGGCTTTGAGGGTACGATGAATTCTGAATCTATTGTATATGCTCATCAATCTGCTAGATCCCCAAATCTAGAAATCCCTAAATCTAGGTCGATAGGGGAAAATATAGTGGGTCAAATCAGAGGACTGACTTTGTCGTCCTGTTTCATGAACTTGTAGCCGGTAGGTGGCGGATAAATCGTATGCTCATCGTCGCTAGAATCCGCCATTCCTACGAGGAGCCGTCGCAGAAGTCGAAAGTCTTTGCAAGGTAGTGAAGCACTTTGCCAGCCATTCAATAGGTAATTATATTAAAGAATCACCTGTAACTTACATGTGGGACCTGATCACTGTAAAGAATTCTCCAAAAATTATAACATAAGGAGAATATTTCCCATAAAATTGACACAACCAAGAAGTGGTGCAGTGGTAAACAACGCAGTCTTGTTCCTGTAGGTCTCTGGTTCGAACCCTTGCTATGGCAATTTGTTTTTTTTGCAACATTGTGAAGTTCTACTTTGTTCAGAAATACACAAAATTCATTATGTCTCAGTGGTTCTGTGTACCCTTTTCAGAATCAAAGGTCGCGGGTTCGACTCCTGCTATAGACCACCGAGTAGCAAACATCATAATATGATCAGGTAGCAACAAGTTCCTCACATGACCACAAAGTTCACAACACCAAGTAGCAAACATCGTAGGATGATCATCATTACAAGTTTCATAACAATCAATCACTACCTATTTTGCTTGAACTCGCAAAGTATCCATTGCTTCTTCTTTTGCATATGGATAACACTCTGTTGTACCGATTGCTTCTCCTTCTCGATCTCGATAGTTACTTGCTTAACTGATTGCTTATACACCTCCATCGCATTGATGGACTGTTTCAGCATTCCCTTTACGTTTTACAGCTCAGCGGAAGTCGCTTTCACCTGCTGTACAGATTGCTTATACAACTCCTTGTATTTTACATCCTCTTGCTGCGCTGTGACTTCTCTGACTTGTTGGTCATGCAGGTCTCTCTTCACCTTTTGCAGGTCAGCTTTGGTGGCTTCAAGCACCTCCAGAAGCTAGTAAAATACAAAAACCTATCAGTCTATCAAACGATGCAAATTGAAAACTAACTGAATCTAACACGGTAACACCTATGAATTGTCTATAGCCTATCAACTTCTAACACCAATCGGAGTGCAAATCTGGGGGCCCGTAGAAATATGAATATATTGTATATGCTCATCAATCTGCTAGATCCCCAAATCAAGAAATCCCTAGAACAATAGGGGAAATATAGTGGCTCAAAACAGAGGACTGGCCTTGTCGTGTTGTTTCATCCTCTCATAGCCGGGAGGTGGTGGCACAACCATCTTCCCGTCGTCGGTAGAATCCACCATTCCTACGAGGAGCCATTGCAGATCTGCGTAGTAGAAGTCGAAAGTCCCTGCCTCACCTTATATTGCACGGGAGGCAGGGTTACAAGTCGGTTTGGGTACAAGAGTACTAGTCGAGTACGATCAGAAGTAGCCTATGTCGGTTAATGAGAAGCTATCCTAATCTAGTACAAGTCATGTCCCATCTTGTCTTGCCTTGTGGTCCACGCCAATCTTGAACCGTGGCCTACTAGTCGTGTAGTCCAAGTAGTCATGCCTATCTCCTGGGCATGGCCCATCTATATGGTGGGCCCAGGGATGTCCGGTCGACACATGTGGGACCAGAGTTGGTTTATAATGCTGTTGCGGAGCTTATGGCGTCATAAAATGGGCTTGTAACATTGAACGCCTAGCTACTGTAGCAACCATTATAACAAAAGTTTTTTTGTCACTAAATTTGCTCGGAAGTGAAAATTAATAACGAGTTAAGCCAGGAACGTCATAAATCAATGACGCCAACATTAGGGCGCGTCACTAGTCGGTGATTTTCTTGTAGTGACTTGTGATTGTAATCCTGTTAAATATGAGACAGTTAAGTTGTGTTGATTCCATATATATGTTCTTCACTAAATTGATAGGGTGCGCAACGCGTGCCCAAGGGCGCGTTTGGTTTGTTGATGAGCGCAGCCTGACTCGCATGCAGCATGCAAGCCCGCTTCAACCAGGCCGCGCTGATACAGGTGTTGATTGTTTGGACGCCTAGTTAAACATAGCCTAGCCACATCCAACTTTTGTTTGATTGGCTGCATGCGCAGGCCTGGACGGACTTGCTCTCTCTCTCAGTTGAGCTACAAGACACGCGCTCAAGTGCACGCGTGAGCCAGGCTGAGGAGAAACGAAAACGAATCTTGTTTCCCTTGAGCCAGGCCTGACGACGCTAGTTGCATGTGGAAATCCAGGCTGTGACGCTTCTCCAACCAACCAAACTTGACGATCCTGCACCACGAGAGCCATGTTCAGTCGGAAGCAGGAAACCAAACGCGACCCAATTGTTTAGTCAGGGAAACACACGCCCGCGCGAGCGCGCTCGCCCGGCACGACGACCGCCACCGTGCATGCCGCGGACCAATCGGCCGGTCCCCCGACCGGTGGGTGCCACGACGCGCCTCCTCGCTCACTCACTCACTGTCGCGACCTGCCACCGCGCTCAAAGGTAGCCTTGAAACGAAGCAGATTTCCAAAACCAGGAATCCGATCCTCTGCACCTCTGTGATAGTCCCAGGAAGTGGCTATCACGTGCAATCCCTGTCTCAAGTGGTACAAATCCATACAACACAGAAATATAGGAAATATTACATAATTGTTATGATAACATCAAAGTACATCTCTTCGGCACATGCCGGGTACAAGTCCAACTGGACTAAACAAGAAAGGTAAAACATCTACGTAGCGGATCTATCAAAGCGAAGCGTCTCCAGCTCTATAGGCAAACTTGAGTGTAGGACCAGCTCTAGTCTTCACATCCTTTGCCGTCGTGGTCGTAGTCGGTCTCCGAGTCTGAAAATCCACCATCTACCCGATAAGCAGGTAGGTCATGTCAACCAAGGAAAGTACACCAAAGCATCGAATCTCAACCAAGACTCAGCATCCCACTCTCATTTGCGATGTGGGGTCACCAACTCCTACCCCACATCCCAACGGCATCAAGCCGGGCTCACACACTCGGGGGAGAGAAGCAGCACAAGAAAAGTCTAGCCAGAGTAACAGATCAAAGGGCTATCCATACCAGTGGACACGGACTATAGCTATAGGTTTAACACTCTACAGAGGTTGTACAACTGGACCCGCCGGATAGGGCAGAAACGGGGATCAGCCGTTCCACATCCCTACCTAACGACCGGAGACCTAGCAGTGGAAAGCACTCTCCTGCCCCTCCGAGCCTGACTCGTCCTGAACTGGGGCGCGAAACTTGCCAGCAGGGCCTCGAAGCTATGAAACCATCCCCGGAGGAGCCGGGGTGACGTCTACTCGGGGGGGTATAAACCATCCCCCTCACACAATCACACCGATCAGCCTACAGGCTGGATGCTATCCACATACTAGTTCTCGGACCGAACCCCGCCCATAACAAGGCAAACAGTTTGCACGAAAATAGCCCAATGAAACATGGTTAAACTGTCGATCGGTCCTTAATTGTAAGGAGCGAGCACTCCACCAACTCCACCCGTTCGACACGCCGCTAGGGCGGGAGGCCAGGTCGCATCTCCCCTAGGTAGGCGTTCACAAGTAACCAAGCGGCTCGCTCCCGCGGTAACACATCAGGGAGTCACACTCACCCAAAACACACGCTAGAATATACCGAGATATCCCAATCTCAGCCCAACACCAGAGATCTATCCATATCACAAATCAGGTAAAATATATGGATAGTAAGTATCGGTGACTAGCTAGGGGTCTGTAGCTAGTCCCAAAGGTAGGAGTTCAAGGAACAGGGTATATCAAATCCAAGGCATGGCTAAAAGATTGTCTATGCATTAAAAAATCATCCAAAATAATAATTAAAGCACTAGCAACTAAATAGCATGTATGGGATCTACATGGTCGGGAGTGACATGACACCTGCGCGGTAGTCGTCGTAGAGTAGTAGAGGTTGAGGCCTTCCTTCGGGTCGAAGGTTCTCCCAATGGTCACAGCTCGGGTCGTCGTCGCAGCTCGGGTCTTCAAACATGATTACAAGCCTACACAAGATGCGACGTGGAAATAAATCACGACAATCAACTAGGCAATAAATCCAAAGAACATCAATATAGAAGAACCAAATAAACCTGATCTAGCTACAAGCAGCACTAGCTTAATTTAAGGGAATTAAAGCAGTTAGTTTTTATAAAAAAAGTAGTTTTAAGCAATTAGCTTTATATACTAGGAAACAAAATAGGGAGAAGGGTTAGTTCAAGGTTGGGTTGCGGATCAAAGGCTAAAGGCTTTGGTGATCGCGCTGGCAAGGCAATAGCATGACTGATGGTTACAACAAGGCGGAGGTTTAATGGATGACGAGAGTAAAGCAAGGCAAAGCAAGCTAGGCAAGGCATTATCAGGCCAAGGTGTGCGGCAGCCGTACAAAGAGAAGGAAAGGTTCGACTTGTGGTCGCAAAAAAGATGGTGATGCAGTAAAGTGTGCTCGAGAGCGCGGTGGGGCAAGTGCTAGCGATGCGACGATAACCATGGTGTAGTAGCTAGGTTGCAATACGGGGTTGCCATGCTTGAAGCAGAGGCCTCTACTCCCGGCACGACCGTCCATCACGCGCGACATCCTAGTTGCAAGCACCTGGTACGGCGCACGCTTCGCAGCACGAGACAAGGTAGAGCGAGAGCGGGTATGTGGGTAGCGGCACATGGCGGTGGAAGCGGTGCAAGCAAGGAAAGCAGTGTGAACACGACTTGGGGAAGTTATTCCTGTCTGCAGCACGCTAGTGGCTAGTTGCGGGGCTCCGACATCCTAGACCCACAATAGCGCAGTGGCGGGCAACGGCCACAAATCCTACTCCAAGAACGCGGACCAAAAGGGGCTTGGTTCAAGGGCAAGAGCAGAAAAGGATAGGGTAGCAGCGAGCGCCTCGGAATTATGAAACCAACACAACTGGTTTCATAATTTTCGGAGCTCCGGATAATTAGGTATGAATTTTCAAAAATAAAAGGATTTATAAAATATTTATTAAATCATTTATAAAAATAGAAATTAATTTTATTTAAAAACCCTGCTGACGTCACCATGACGTCAGCGGTCAGCTGGTTAGTGGGCCTCAAGTGGGCCGAAAGTGTTAGTGGGCCCAGAAGGCCCAACGGACATGGCCCAACATGGCCCAGCGATCCAAGTCCAGAAGACCTCCTTGAACTTAGCTCAACTTGGCTGGGCTGCGGCAGCTGGGCTGCGCTGGGGATTGATGGGCCGGCCCAACAGTCTTAGCTACCTCGCCTGGGTTGCTAAGTCCGGAATCTCCCCCTCAACTCTTCTGGGTTACGAAGGAGATCCCCTCCTTCGATCGCTTGCGCACCAGGTGTTAGACGCTATGCCCGAGCGACACAGCACGGCGACAGTGAGTTGCTGGGTGGCCGCCTGGGTTCCAAAGCGCAATGCGGCGACGGCCGCAGCTGCAAGACGGCGCGGTGCAAGGCGGCAGCTGCAGGACGGCGCGGCGCAAGGCAGCGGGGCGGTGCGGCTGGCAGAGCGGCGGCGCGCGCGAGAGACCCTCCGGTCGCGGCTTGGCTTGGGGCTACAACGCGGAGCGGCAAAGCGGCGCGGCGCGGTGGAAAACGGCGGAGCAGCTGCGCGGCGGCTGTTTGGTCGGCCAGAGAACCGAACGTGGCCTCGCGCATGGGTGCGCTTGGCTGGGCTGCGCGTGCGCGCGCACAGGGCTAGTCCCTGGCCGCGACATGGGTGGCCGGCGCGTGGGCATCCGGTGCCCCGGAGCCGCGGCGTGACGCGGCGACGGCAAGCGGCGCGGTCACCTGCAGAAGAAGCGCGGCACGAAGGCCGGACAGGAAGCGACACGTAGGCCGACAAGGCGCTAGGGTGCGTGGCAACGGCGAACGGCGGCTCGAAGGCACGCATACAGGCAAGAGATCCAGGGGAAGCGAGAGAGAGAGCGCGGTGGCATGCTCACATAGGGGCGGCGGTGTAGTCGACGCCGGTTTGACGAAGACGATGTGGCGCGGCGAAGGCGTTTCCGGCGGTGTCGAGGTCCTTGGCGCGCTGCTCCTGCTCCTCCTGGCCGTCGGCAGCATCGTCATCCCCCCGTCAGGTGGTGCTGTAGGTTCCCTTTCTTCTTCTCCTTCTCCTCCTCGCACTCTCTCTGGTGGCTGCATGTGACGTGATGGGGCTTTCCCCTGGTGCGGTGGCTAACGCAGGGAGTAAGTGGTGTGCGGCAAGCAGAGCTCATGCAGTGGCTAGCTTGCTTGCTCGGTGAAGAAATTCAGAAAGGGATCAAGCTGCTGCTGGGTACGTGGTGAAGGAAAGGAGATGCAAGCACTGGATTGCAATTTGGAGTTCGTGATTTGCTTTGTCGATTTGGAGCAGACGGGGTCAAAGGAGAAGAGGGCAGGAAGGTGGTGTTGCGCGAGGGGATTTGTTGCTTATTGCTGCAGATCGATTGGGAGAAAAGGCTTGAACTGCTGCTGCCTGCTTGCCAAACCGAGAGGAAACAAAGCGGGTGCTGCTGCCTGTGCTTGCTCGCAGGAACAAGGAAGGGGGATCGGCAGCAAAGAAAAGAGAGGGGAGAGCGCTAGAATTAGCAGCTCTGCTTGTTGCTTTGGTGGAGATGAACAAAGACAGAGAGGAGGAAGAGTGCCAGCGCTAGCTTCCTGAAGAAGAAAGAAAGGAGAAAGGGGAGAGGTCAGCGGCGGCGGCCTGGGAGATGAAACAGGAGAGAAGTGGAGAGGAGAGAGAGAGGGGTGGGGTATTTCGAGGAGGTAGTTAGAGTAAAGACTACGTGGGCTTTTAGATGGATCAAAACATTTAATCCCGCGAAATAAATTTTGTAACAATTTATTTCGTAGAATTAGAACAAACGAATTAGGCTAATTTTTCCGGGAACAAATTAAGTAGCGAACTACTAACTCGAGAAGCCGGAAAACATCGTCACAATTCAAAACGAGCTCCGGGGAATTTAATACAACTGAATTAGCCTATTTTTCTGAGATCGAACCAATTACAAAAAATTAGTTCGAAAAGTCGAAAAATATTATATAATTCACTTGGTAAATTCCAGAGCACTTTGGAAGGATCGGAAAAAGGTCGCAGGCTTAGAGATTAGCCGATCGAGCTGAGGAAAATGTTAGCAGATCAAGCCGAGCTAATTGGCTAGTGTTAGCTCGGGTGCAAAGTTAGAGTTAGTCAAACAAGATTTAGCTTTTAAACAAAATAATTTTATATTCAGTTTGAATTTGAATATAGTTCAAATTCAAACTCCACACAACTTCAAAATCCAACTAAGAACCATTTTAAAATCCAACTCACATCTAAACCATAATTTGAAAATAACTTTTATATGATTTTATTTTTATAGAGAATTTGAGATGAGAGGCTAGCAAATTGGGATCAAATTTTGATAGCACACAAGTTCAAACAAAAAGTTTTAAATTTTAGCAAAAATTCAAACATGGGAAACATTCAAAATTCTGGGATGTTACAGCCTCGGCCACGCATGGCACAACACGACACGAGGAGCCCGAGGACCAAGGATATATCTGCTTTGCCTTGCCTTGCTCACCAACCATCGGTACCGAAGGACCGAAAAGGCGACCAGAGAGGGGGGAGTGAATGAGACCCGATAAAAATTCTTCCCGAAGCATGAACTCGACCTATGCCCCGATTGCCACTCCGATCACTCGCACACACCAAAGAAGCTCTAGACCAGGCACACACAAGCCTACAAGTCCTAGAGAGAAGCCATGAATCAAAGAGCGGAAGCACAAGACAAGAATCAAAGCACTTAGCCAAATCTGGAATGGCTAGGCGCGGACCGTCCGGTAGGTACGGGCGGACCGTCCGCAAGGGAGGGGCGGACTGTCCGCACGGCCTGCCCGGACTGTCCGAAAATCGCAACAGAACCACCACAAGCACAACTCGAAAAATCAGACTGTCTGCGAGGAGACCGCGGACTGTCCAGCCCTTTACGGACCGTCCGGCACTCGAGTACGGACCGTCCGCAAACTCCTTGCAACCAAAAACACCTGAGCCAACAGATCGAAACACGAGCACGTAAGAACACACGAAGAACACGACGAACTGCTGCGCTGTCAGAGCCCCCACGGACTGTCCGCCAGGCGCGAACAGAGCTGCTAGAGCCTGCGTGCCCCAAGGTCAACTCCTTCTTCCCTTCACCTGATCTCCCGAATCAACCAATGGATTGCGACTAGAACATACGGGAAGATGAAGCGTCTCTAGGAGATGCTATTCCTACGAAATCTTAGCCTCAAATCCACTAAAACGAGAGGAATCGAGATCCTACGAAATCACCTCCATGAACTCAGGTTCCACCAAGAACTCACAAATCGAAGGGTTTTCTCGGCGTTTGAGGGTCAAGATCATAACCAAAGATGCACTAGACATCCACCCATGATCCTCTCAAAGAAATCCGAGAAGAAACACCCTCAAATCGACGAATCAAGCGAAGAACAAAAACTCTCAAAAATAGCACAAAAAATGACACGAAAATCACAAGATGCTAAGAAGGAGATAAAATCATAACGCCGAATTCTTCCATACATCCAGAGGTCAGAGTCTATACAAGAATCTAGCCTATGGAAAATACTAGGAAAAGAAGCAGTCCAGAGCGATTAACCCTAGCCATCCCCTCTACCTCCTATTTATATTAAGTGTCCTGGAGATGGCAAATGACCCTACTACCCCTAGTGCATAAATGTAAGATACACACCCCTCAGGGGCATTCTGGTCCAAGACACGAGTGTTCTCATTGAGCGGACACACTTCCACCGCGGACTTGCTTAGCATCGACGCAAGCCCCGCGATCACGCGACGTGCCCCCCGCCTCGAAGCTTCCCGACGCTCCCGAATCCCTGTCTCCGTCGTGTTGGGCCTTCGGCCTTGGTTTTGAGGCCCAAACTAAGAAATCGTCCACCAATGATTTTGTTGGCAAACCACCAAACCCCGCTTGCAAGCTTTGGCCTCGAACTGCTACCTTGCACCAGCCCATGTCCACGACTTCAGCCCGCTCTTCTTGCACCATGCGGCTCGCACTTGACCCCGTCGGCCACCGGGTCCATCGAACGAAGCCTACTTGTCTCTCCATCACCCGGAGGCCACCACAACATAGACATTTCACGCTTGTTCTTCACCTGCACCAACACGAATCAAACCGCAACCTGCACCTGCAATACTAAGCCAAGCATCAGTCCACACAACATTGTCAATCACTCATCACTGAGGAGCGACCCTCCACTGGCCTTCGGACGCTCCTGGTCCTCAATCTCCCCCTTGATGAGTGCATTGACAACACCCATAGTAACCAATTTTGAGAAAAAGTAAAAGAAATTGAAAACAAAGAACAACCCTCCAACAAGTGACCCAAAGTCAAAGAACAAGTGAAATAAGGTCACTCACACGAGAAAATCTCGACCCCCTGAGACAAGGGCAACGGCTCGACACGGCCGAGACAACAAGCTCACCACAAAGGAGCAAAGCACAAAACTCAGGCATCACAAAGGAGATCCCCGTGCACAAATGCAAATCCCCCCTGAACAAGTGCAATTCTTTCCACAATTTCTCCCAACACGGAAAAATCTCCACAAATTCTCCCACTTGTTGACAATGCATGAATCAAGCTAACATGAGAGTGCACAAATGCATGTCAAGGCATATACAGGCTACCAAGCTTCTCAAATATATAAAGAGCACAACAAAATGCTACAAGTGAGACATAGAGCACGCAAGGTAGACATGGGCAATTCTTTCCACAATTTCTCCCAACATGCAAAAATCTCCACAAATTCTCCCTCTTGTTGACAATGCATGAATCAAGTTAACATGAGAGTGCACAAATGCATGTCAAAGCATATACAGGCTATCAAGCTTCTCAAATATATAAAGAGCACAACAAAATACTACAAGTGAGACATAGAGCACGCAAGGTAGACATGGTGGAGTTAGCGCATTACCATCAAGAAAGTAGAGACATAGATACATGAGACATGGCCAAAGCATTTTAAGCAGTTTTCACAAAAGCAATTCATCTCATAAGCAAAAACCTAACCATGGTCAATTTGAGCAAAAATGAGCTAGATCACACAAAACTCATACAAGATCACAAGTTCTCATCACAAGATTATAGTAAACACCCACAAGCTACTATATGTCATGTCAAAGCCACCGAGCCATGTGTCTACTTCTAAAAGAGATTTCTCATAGTAGACATCACGCAACGGTTTAGCACCCAAGATATATACATGAAGGCATAAAGACATGATTCTGAGCATATTTTTCAAGCATAGACATTTCATAGACCAAATTCATTTTCAACTATAAGCATGGTACATGAAATGCCTTTGCAGCAAAAAGAAGCTTATGCTCCTCCACAAGTGAACACATGGGCTAAACATTCACAATGATATATGAGTCTTTGACCTCAAGTGAAAAGAGCATGATTCTTAAGAACAAGCTAAGCATGATATAGGAATTTGAGCACAAAGAGAGCATGAACCAGAATCTACTCATGAGTGAAGCCATTTTACCAAACTCACAAAAAGAAGCTATCTTAGCATGAATATATGACAATACCATCAAGAGCATAGCATTCACACCATCATACATCCAGCATACACATATCTCACATATAGCATATCATGGTGATCATAGTATATAAGAGAAGCTCATCCTAGCAAATATGATCCAAAGATGGCTATTCTACCAGGTTTTGGTACAAGATGAAAATGCATGTATGAAATGCAACAAATGATACATATATCACATATATACATGAGAAGCTCCAAGATCTAACTAGAAAGGAAAACACACCCCAAGCTCACCCCGCAAGCATGTGAAGGTAGCTTGGTCAAGTGGTTTAGTGAATATGTTAGCTAGCTGATCTTGGGTAGGTACATAGGACAAGTAAATGTTCCCTTTTCTCAACATTGTCCCTCAGGAAGTGGTATCTCATTTCTATGTGTTTGGTTTTGGAATGAAGGACTGGGTTCTTGGCTACACTTATGGCACTGGTGCTGTCACAAAAAAGTGGAACCTATGTACACTCCTCACCAAAGTCGCTCATAGTGTAGGTCATCCATAGGAGCTGGGAACAACAACTGGCTGCAGCTACATACTCGGCTTCTGTGGTGGATTGAGCAACACTGGATTGCTTGCGAGATGACCAAGAGACCAAAGAAGAACCAAGAAACTGACAACAACCCGAAGTAGACTTGCGATCCAAACGACACCCAGCGAAATCAGCATCAGAGTATCCGTGAAGTGTGAGTGTCGAGGAGGCAGAATACTAAAGACCAAACTCAGGAGTGTAGTTCAAGTACCTGAAAATCCGCTTGACGGCCTGCCGATGTGAAGTCCTCGGTGAAGCCTGAAAACGAGCGCACAGACACATTGAACTGTATGTCCGGCCTCGTCGCTGTCAAATAGAGGAGGGAGCCGATCATGCTCCTGTACTCCTTCTGGTCCACGGGCTCGCTGTCCTCATCAACGTCCAAAGCTGTAGTCGTACTCATCGGTGTAGTCAGCGGCTTGGAGTCGTTCATGCCAAACTTCTTCACGATGTCCTTGGCGTACTTCGCCTGATGCACAAATGTCCCATCCTTACATTGCTTGATCTGAAGCCCGAGGAAGAACTGCAACTCACCCATCATCGATATCTCGAACTCCTTGCTCATGTCATCTGCAAATTTGGCAACCAAAGAGTGAGACGAGCCACCAAAGATAATATCATCCACATACACTTGCACGATCAGGATGTAATTGCTCTGCCTGAGGAGAAAGAGAGTTTGATCGACCTTCTCCATCACAAACCCCTTGCGAAACAGAAATCCCCTCAACCTACCATACCACGCCCTGGGTGCTCTTTTTAGGCCGTAGAGAGCTTTTCTAAGTTTGTACACTCGGTGGGGATACTTTTCACTCTCAAAACCCGGGGGTTGCCGCACATACACTTCTTCCTCTAGGAACCCATTCAAGAAAGCACTCTTCACATCTATTTGGTACAATTTGAACCCTTTAGCAACGACAAATGTTAGAAGGATTCGAATTGCCTCCAAACGGGCCACCGGTGCAAAGGTTTCCTCATAGTCTATCCCCTTCCTTCTGACTATACCCTTGGGCAATCAACCTCGATTTGTTTCTCACAATCTCCCCATTTTCTCCCTCTTTGTTTTTCCAAACCCACTTGGTGCCTATCGGTTTGCAATTTGGAGGTGGATCTACTAACTCCCACACCCGGTTTCTCTCAAAGTTCTCAAGCTCCTCATGCATAGCATTCACCCAATCCGGATCAGAAAGTGCGTGTTCAATATCCTTGGGTTTGAAAGATGCAGCAAATGCTGAGTGAGCAAAATGAGAGATTCTCTGTGACCTGGACCGTGTAGTACGTTCATGGATGTGAAGGTGGATGATCCACCTGTACACATCGGGGAGCATCATGCCTGGAGACAACCTCCCCCTCAGCAGCAGCTTCCACTCGAACAACCTCGGTCGTCGTAGTGGAAGTAGCATGTACACGATCCGCCGCGGGAGCCTCACCACCATCATCATCGTCCTCTCCAACACCATCCTTCTCGTCCTCAAAGATCATCTCTCCAACTTCATCATCACCTGCACACTCAAAGACCAAAGAGCTACACGGTTGTGTCTCGTCGAAGGTTACCTCACAAGTCTTCATGATTCAGTTAGTGTCAAGATTGAGCACACGATATGCTCGAGAGTGAATAGCATAGCCAAGAAAAATGCCATCGGAAGACCTTGCCTCAAATTTATCTAGATTGCCCTTCTTGAGAATAAAGCACTTGCAACCAAAGGCTCGGAAGTGACTCACCTTTGGTTTCCGCCCGTGCATCAGCTCATAGCTCGTCCTCTTCTTAAAAGCACGAAGGAAAATGCGATTTGACACATAGCAAGCGGTATTGACCGCCCCGGCCCAAAAACGCCTAGGAGTCCTATGCTCATCGAGCATCGTCCTAGCCATCTCACAAAGGGTCCAGTTCTTCCTCTCCACTAGCCATTCTGGCAAGCGACGTATGGAGAAGAATACTGATGATCAAGACCAAGATCACTGCAAAAGGCATCGAAATGAGAGTTTTTGAATTTTGTGCCATTGTCACTACGAATAGCTTGAATGGCATCCCCATGTCTCTCATTTTTCAACCTCACGATCAAGTCTCAAAAAAAACCAAATGTCTCGCTCTTATCCTCCAGAAAGAAAACCCAAGAGTACCGAGAAAAGTCGTCAACTACTACCAACACATACCACTTCCCACCCATAGAGCGAACTCGAGTTGGCCCAACCAAATCCATGTGCAACAGCTCATAAGGGCGCTCAGTCATGACAGTCGTCAGAGGTGGATGAGAAGCGGCAACCATCTTCCCATGCCGACACGGGGCACAAACCAAATTCTTCTCGAATTTCAATTTTGGCAATCCTCAGACAAGGTCTAGGCCACTCAAGCGGGAAAGCAACTCAAAGCTCAAGTGTCCTAGCCTCCAATGCCACTTCCAAAGCTCAGCTGAAACATCGGCAACAAAGCATCAAGGAGGACCAACAGACTGGAAAAGATCAGCACGAAAGATTTGACCCTCGGGGACGATCATACAGATAAGATCGCCTCGAGAATCAAGCACACGAGAAGCGCCCAACTTAAAACAAACCTCAAAACCCTCGTCAAGTAACTGGGATACTGACAATAGGTTAAAACCAAGTGACTTGACCAGAGCCACACGCTTCAAAGTCACATTGCTACTCACCTTCACCACACCTTCCGCAAGATCTCGTCCTCTCTCGTTATCCCCGAAAGTGATGTAGTCCCTAGTACTCACCGGGTGAGGCTGGAGAACCACCCACGATCTTCGGTCATGTGCCGCGAACAACCGGAGTCGATCAACCAAAAGTTCTCTATGCCCCACCTGCAAAATCAAAAATGAGAACGAGAATGAACAAGCGACTCAACACTGGGGTTAGCACAGAAGGAGTCAAACCAGTGTCGAGCCATTTGCTCAAAAGAAGGGTTAGCGAAATCCATCCTATCAGTCATGCGATGCGGAGCTCTCTCACGCCTACCACCAAGGAACCTATCACGCCTCACAGGAGGGGTACGCACAGCACGAGGGGAAAACATGGCCCGTAGTCCCTCTGAGCACCAAAGCTGTGATCGCGTCTCCCATTCTCATATCGATCACGAGCGGGAGCACGTCCAACAAACTCACCATGCCCAAACCCAACATGTGTGTCTCTCTGTGGAACACCACCACCACCCCGAGTGGGAATTGTACGCACAAACCCCTCACCCCGAGGTAGAGGCACCACATGAGGCTCAGGCACGCTATGAGAAGGGCGGTACCTATCCTTGTTTGCCATTTCCCTAGCAAACCTCTCATCCCTTCTCCTCCTAAAACAAAACTCATCCTTATGACCATCCCTCCCACAATACTCACAATGGAAGCGGATCGGTTTTGGCTTAGGTTGTGGTTTCTCACTAGGCTTCTCAACAGGTTTCTCTCCTGGCTTCCCCCAAACACATTCCCAAGGTTTCTCACAAACCTCACAGGTTTTTGGTAGTTGTCTTTCTTATGGGGGAACACAGGTGGATCTGGGGTTGTGTCTACCTTGTTTAGGAGGTGGTTCGGCTTGGGTGCAAATTTGTTCATGGGTGTAGTTTGTGGTGGAACGGGAATGTCTCCAATTTCTCTCCTCTCTCACCACTGTTCTCACCAATCTTCTCAGAACCCAAAGCCTGACCATCAAAGCGCTTATACGCTGCCAGCATCACACTCAACTGTGGCTCATGACCAGACAACCAACCCACCATTTTCCTTAACACGTCATTTTCATCCTGCAAGCGATCAACATACTGTGCAAGTTCCATGTTCTTCACAGCATGCAATTCACATGTAGAACAAGATGTAGGAATAGGAGCTTTCAAAGCAGCCTCAAGTAAAGCAATCCTAGTATGAGACTCATCTAGCTTAGCATGCAACACAGGACAAGAAGTGCAAGCACCTAGCAAAGAAGATCTATATTTCATCTCATCAAGCTCTTCCCTAAGCACATCTAGTTCCTCAAGCTTTGAGGTATACTTCTCCTTAAGAGCAGTCAAATCAGTCAAGAACACATTGCATTCACCACAATCAACCTCATCAGAAACAACAGGAGTAGCGTTTAGGGAATCAATCTCAGTTCTAGCATCAATAAGTAAGGACTCAAGCTCAGCAACTCTATCCTTAGCATCACCTAGCAAAGACCGAAACTCCCTCTTCTTCTTGTTGGTCTTTCTAAGCACATCATCATGGTTGTCAAGCAATGCATTCAACCTAGCATTCTCCTCTAGCAAGAAGTCGGGGTCAATACGTACCTCATCATCGGAGTTAGAGTCTGAGCCATCCTTCCCTTCCTTCTTGTTGTCGGAGCTGTGAGCCATGCCACAGAAGCCACCTCTTGCGACGAAGCTCAGGCCGGTGAAGTTCTTGATTGAGCGCCGCCTGTCCTTGCGCCGCTCTTGCTCCTCCTTGCTGCTAGAGTCGGATGAGATGTAGCAAGAACTGGAGTCGAGGTCACTTGCTCTGGCAACCATCGCTCGAGCCGACTTCTTCTTGCAGCCGCCACTCTTCCTTGGCCTCCTCTCGCTCTTGTCCCTCCGCTCGTCCTTGTAGTCGTTCCGGGACCGGTGCTTGTTGTTGTAGTCGTACTTGGGCTTGGTCTTGTAGTCGTTCTTGACCTCCATAGCTTCCGGACACTTGATGATGAAATTCCTGTGCTTTCCGCACCGATAGCATATCCCCGAGCCTCTCCTCGCATTCTTGCAGTTGTCGTACATACGCCCAAACCTCTTGCTCAACAAGGCGAGATCCTCCTTGCTCAGCACCTCAAAGTCCTCATCTGGCATGGAAACAAGAGAAGACAAGGAAAAAGATCCGAGAGGAGTGATTAGCGTTAGTCCCGATCCAGAAGCGCGAGACTATCATCAGTCAGGCTCTTTCCCTTCTTCTTGTCTCTCAAGCTACGGTCCACCTCGGACGACTTGAGCTTGGAGAACAACTCATCCACAGTCAGGGTATAGTACACATCTGACTCTTGAATGCCTCAACCTTGGCACTCCATACGTCGAGATCCAGTGTGTAAGAGCTTGAGGGATCTATCATGATCGTCGTATGGGAGCTCGGTGATGTTGGCTGTCATGTTGTTCACAATCAAGGTGAAACGCTCGAACAAAGCATCAACTGACTCTCCGGGGAGATGAGTGAAATTCTCGTACTCTCTCCGGTAGGTCACAAATCGACGCGCCTTCACCTAACTGTTTCCACCATGCGCGTTCTTTAGTTGGGTCCAAATCCTATGCGCCAACCGCTCTCCATACACCCGATTGAATTCAGATGTACAAAGCGCATGGTAGAGATAGTCCACGGCCTTGTTGTTGGCATCGAACATATCTCTTGAACCGGGCAGGATAAATGTCTCCAGTATGACATAGTTCTCGTCAACCGTGACATCCCAATGCAGCTGACCCTTACCACGCAAGAACACGCCCATCCGGGCTTCCAATATTTGATAATTCTTGCCATCAAAGTGCGGAGGACCCGACCCCTTTCCGTAGTCGCCCATCTTTGGACTTAGACTGGTTAGAATCACGAAGATCCGTAACCGGTTCTGATACCAATTGAAGGACTGAAAAGACGACCAGAGAGGGGGGAGTGAATGGGAGCTGATAAAAATTCTTCCCGAAGGATGAACTCGACCTATGCCCCGATTGCCACTCTTATCACTCGCACACACCAAAGAAACTCTAGACTAGGCAGACACAAGCCTACAAGTTCTAGAGACAAGCCATGAATCAAAGAGCGGAAACACAAGACAAGAACCAAAGCACTTAGCCAAATCTGGAATGGCTAGGCGCGGACCGTCCGGCAGGTACGAGCGGACCATCCGCAAGGGAGGGGCGGACTGTCTACACGGCCTGCCCGTACTGTCCGAAAGTCGCAACAGAACCACCAGAAGTACACCCCGAAAAATCGAACTATCCGCGAGGAGACCGCGAACTGTCCGGCCCTTTACGGACCGTCCGGCACTCGAGTACGGACCGTCCGCAAATTCCTTGCAACCAAAAACACCTGAGCCAACGGATCGAAACATGAGCACGCAAGAACACGACGAACAACTGCGCTGTTAGAGCCCCCACGGACTGTCCGCCATGCCTTTGCGGACTATCCGCCAGGCGCAAACAGGACTGCTCGAGCCCGCGCGTCCCAAGGTCAACTCCTCCTTCCCTTCACCCAATCTCCCGAATCAACCAATGGATTGCGACTACAACATAGAAATCTTGGCCTCAAACTCACTAAAACGAGAGGAATCGAGATCCTACGAAATCACCTCCATTAACTCAGGTCCCACAAAGAACTCGTAAATGGAAGGGTTTTCCCGACGTTTGAGGGGTCAAGATCATACCCAAAGATGCACTAGACATCCACCCATGATCCCCTCAAAGAAATCCGAGAAGAAACACCCTCAAATCGATGAATCAACGAAGAACAAAAACTCCCAAAAATAGCACAAAAAATGACACAAAAATCACAATATGCTAAGAAGGAGATAGAATCACAACGCTGAATTCTTCCATACATCCACAGGTCAGAGTCTATACGAGAATCTAGCCTATGGAAAATACTGGGAAAAGAAACAGTCCAAAATGATTAATCCTAGCCCTCCCCTCTACCTCCTATTTATATTAAGTGTCCTGGAGATGGCAAATGGACCCTACTACCCCTAGTGCATAAATGTAAGATACACACCCCTCAGGGGCATTCTAGTCCAAGACACGAGTGTTCTCATCGGGTGGACACATTTCCACCGCGGACTTGCTTAGCATCAATGCAAGCCCCACTATCACGCCACGTGCCTCCCACCTCGAAGCTTCCCGACGCTCTCGGATCCCTGTCTTTGTCACGTTGGGCATTCAGTCTTGGTTTTGAGGCCCAAACCAAGAAACTGTCCACTGATGGTTTTGTGGGCAAACCACCAAACCCCGCGTGCAAGCTTCGGCCTCGAACCGCTACCTTGCACCGGCCCATCTCCACGACTTCAGCCCGCTCTTCTTGCACCATGCGGCTCGCACTTGACCCCGTCGGCCACCAGGTCCATCGAACCAAGCCTACTTGTCTCTCCATCACCCGGAGGCCACCACAACATAGACCTTTCACGCTTGTTCTTCACCTGCACCAACACGAGTCAAACCGCAACCTGCACATGCAATACTAAGCCAAGCATCAGTCCACACAACGTTGTCAAACACTCATCACTGAGGAGCGACCCTCCACTGGTCTTCGGACACTCCTGGTCCTCATGTACTGACCTTATCCAAAGTACTCGAGAGGGAGCCTTATCCGCAGAACAGAGTCACGGGCTCAAAACCAATACTCACGATTCAACCCACGGATTCAAGCGAGACTTTGGGTGGAGTCTAACTGCTACAAGAGCAAGCTGCTCATATGAAATCAGGTTCCCAAACTCACTGAATTGAGCAAAAATCGCAAGTCACAGCCGCGCACCTCAAGAACATATTCTTTCAAAAAGCTCCACAAAGAAGTGGTTTCTTAGAGTTTGTGAGTTAAAGATCACCAAGAAAAGAGTTACTGAAAACTTATGTATGATCCCCACAAACTAGAGCCAAAGAAATTCCTTCGAAGACAAGAGTCACAAGTTCTTTCAAAGCAGAACCAAGAACTACCGAAAAGCAAAGAGCTCAGGAATCAAAGAGAGCACAAAGGACAAAAGTCAAATCTTCCATACAAACAGAGGAAAATTTTGAATGTGGAGGAATGTGGAGGAACAAGAAGTAGAGTGACCTCCTCCGTTCTTCCTCACTCTCTGAAGCACATGACCAGCCTAGGGAAAAGAAAACATACAAGATAATCTCCGGCAAAGACCTAGACAAAAAAATAGATTGCCTCCTACCCCTACCACCTATTTATACAACATTGGCGGGTACGGAAGCAAACTCCAGTTTTGCGACTAGAGGATAAGACACAGAGCCCCACAGGGTGAAGGCGGAAAGTTTTGAATGTGTTTCCTCCAAGCAAACACACATCCACCGTAGGCTTGACTCCTCCTCGTTCGCAGGCTCTGTGGTCACCCCGCGTGTCCCTTGCTTCGAAGCTCCTCGCCGCACATGAATCTCATCTTCACTACGTCGAGTCCTCGAATGTTGATTTTGTGGAGTAAATCAACAAACCCTGCACGCATGGCTCGACCTCACCTCGCCAAGCCTCGAGGATGCCAAAGTCTTTTGCTTCCAGCTCCCGGACAACCTATTCGACTTCGCCTTGTTCCTTGACTTGGCCGCCACCACGTACCGGCTTGTTATTGGTTTTGTGGCCAAACCAACAAACCTCTTCTCGACTAGTTTTCTGGAGAAACTAGCAAACTTGCTCGACTAATTTTCTATAGAAACTAGTAAACCCCGCGCACAAGCCATTCGACCTCTCGCCAAGCATCGGGCATGTCAATCCTTTCTCCTCCAGCTCCTGGACGGACTACTCGAGCTTGTCTCGTTCAATGACTTGGTCGTCGACTTGTACCGGTTAGTTCACGACTTCGTCTTGCTCTTCTTACACCATGTAGACCGCACTTGATCCAGCTATCCACTGGGTACCTCAAACCAAGTCTACTTGCCTCTCCATCACCCGAAGGCCACCCTGGCATAGACCTTTCACATTTTTCTTCACCTACAACAACTCGTAACAAGTCACATCCAACACCTGCAGTACTAGGCCAAGAGTTAGTCCACACAACGTTGTCAATCACTCATCACAAAGGGGCAACCATGCACCGGTGCTCGAGCGCTCCTGGCTCTCAGGCTTACCTCAACAACTTGGACGTAGGCCAACCTTTGTTGAGAGCTGAAGCACTGGATAAATCATGTGTCTCTTGTGCATTTACTTCATATATATCTTGCTTGATTTACCTTTGTGTTTTCTAGCATATTCCTTGTGCTTCCGCTTCAATCTACTTTGGTGTGTTTGTGCTGTGTGCAGGGACTTCATTGATACACCTGGAAACACCTGTGGAAGCCTCACACCAAGTTTGGTTTGTGCTAGAACTCATAGAGGGGTTTCTCCCATTGTTGTTTTTCTCAGAGTAAAATCGATCTGATCGGTTTTGGTATTAACAGTGCGTTGAAGTTTTCAATTAGTGCAGATTCGCCTATTCACCCCTCTAGGTGACATCAAGATCCTTTGAGTAGGCCACTACCCTGCGACTGCCACCAGCCCTCCTCCCCGCGCATGTGCAGCTAGCCACCACCGACCCTGCGCCCGCCACCTCCCACCACCACCGAGGACGCCTTCCCCCGCGCTGCCGTCCCGTCCTGTAGATGCAGCGCGCTGCCGCCATCCTCGAGCCTATTCACCGCCGTCCTTGAGCTTTCCTGTGAGCGCGTCATCGCCTTCCCCCGCGCCGTCATCCTGGCCTGCAGATGCAGCACGCCGCCACCGTCCTTGAGCTTCCCCACGAGCGCAACATCACCGTCTCAGCTTGCCCCTGCCTCGAACCTCCCCACGAGCGCGCTGCCGCCGTCTGTCAGCCTGCAAGCGCACCCAGGGCAGGTTGGGATCTCTGGCCCCATGGAGGCGACGAAGCAGAAGAAGCAGCAACTTTTGGCTCTGCCTGCACCGATGTGCTCCAGCGAGCGGAATATGCGGGCACTTCTTCGGTGTTTGTGAGGCCATTTGGCACGGCTTCACCTGAAGCTGCTCGCGGAGCGGTAGAGCCATGCCAAAGGCACCCTTAATCATGCAGATTAGCGCATGGGTAGCGATGAGGGAAGCGGATTAGATAGCCACTGATAACTCGACAAATAAGATGTGAGTTAATTATCTTATTAACCGCAAAAGTTTGAGCCCTTTGATGTCATCCGCACGAGCAACATTCCGCTGCTTGACATTGCAGATGGTTTTTGAGACCCACGAACCATGTGAGGACCCAGGCAACAAGCCAACAAGGCAACAATAGCTAATCAACCACACAGACCGTCCCAATCCATAAAATCCCCTGCAGAACGGATGCGACAGCGGGTGAACCACTGGTGGAAAAACGACCTTTGATCCCATGCATTTGTCCCAGTTCAACTTTGGAGCCGGGGCAAATGCTATTGGGGCGACGTGACCTCGGAAGGCTGTTTGCGCCGCCCCCCTTTAGTCTCTGGTGGTAATACCACCTGGGACTAAAGGCATGGCGTCCAACGGCTCTGAGCCGTAATTATTGGCACCAGACTTTAGTCCCGGGTGGTATTACGACCCGAGACTAAAGGGTGAGCCTTTCATCTCGGGTCGTAACACCACCCGGGACTAAAGTTTTTGTCCCGGGTGGTATTACCAACCGAGACTAAAGGCTCATCTTTAGTCCAGGGTGGTAATACCACCCGGGACTAAAGGGTGTGCCTATGTATCCCTGCATCCCTTCTTCTTCCTCTGCCCGAGCTAACATTCACCCGAGAGCTTAAGTTCTTCTCCTAGGGAGGTGATGTCCAATTTTTTCGTCATCAATTTGTGAAGATTTCTCTCCTCCAAAGTGTTGCTAAGGTTTGATTCTTCATCCTTCCTTCATTTGTTATGATTAAATTTCGTTTTTATGGTTAGAAATGGAGAAAATATGGATTTAGATTTTTAGGTGGTAGGAGGAGCTAAGAGATGATGTTTTCAGATGTTTTAGATTTAGCTAACATTGTATTTAGTTTCACATATTTTTTAAGCATAGTTTCACATAGGGATTTATCCTCTAATTTTATAGTTTTTGCTATAGAGATAATTGATTTTAACTTTTAGATGAGAGATGCATTTAATTTTACATTTAGCTTAATTTATTAGAAGTTAGTTTATTAAAAAAATGGTCATTACCAAACGAAAATATACTACCTACCTATTTAATTCATTTTTGTTAAGTATTTCTTGTTTTTATTTAGAATACATTTAGGCATTCTCTTATTTTTTTTCTTTTTTCCATATATACAGTCGGTTGGACGTTCTGTACCAGTAGCCTTACATCCTAGCTAGCTACAGTCCGACATCACCGATGAGCTGGGGCTATACGTGGCTCGGTGATGTCGGGCTGCAGCTAGGTAGGAGATGCAGGGCTGTAGCTTGGCCATGTAGAGAACTGTAAGTGGGAGAGCGAGGTGCGTGTATATGATGGTGAGGTGAGGTTGTACTTCCTAAATGATCAGGGTGATTAGAAAAGGTATAGTACAGACTTACGTCGTCTCCGGGCTCACTGCACCTGAACGAGCTCTTGCACTTATCTATTTAGTTATTAGAAAATGAGAAAATAGGTCTTTTTTTGTTTTTATATAGAATAAATTTAAGCATTCTCTTATTTTCCTGCAGAGATTGTAATAGTTTTGGAAAACTATGGCAAGCTATTCTGGTCACGGTGGTCACCGTGGCGGTCGCCGTGATGAACGGCCACCTTATGCTCGTCGTCCAGGCATACACTTCACCCTTGGTGTGATTGACTTACCTACTGGTGATCAAAGCCAGGGATCTCGTCCCGACATAGTAATATTGTTTCCTTGTATAAATGTGATGTTTACGTACTACACACGGATAATAATATTATTTTCATACAATGCAGGTTCTCAATCATTTGCAGTGGCTCGCACATGTTATTGAAAATTTAGGTGGTACCCCTCCTATTACACAATGTGCCATTGTCGGTCCAAACAATTGCATACAATTAAAAATCTCGTTTGACATACCCGTTCGAGGACAAATTTGCTCCTCGCTGTCTTCAGAACCCATCCAAATGGTCTCAATTGTTGGGTGGGGTACCCCTGCCCTGGTTACGAGGACTTATGAAAGGACCACTGTGCAGGCATGCTTAGAACAACTTTACGCTAATGGGTACTTTGTGACGGATTACTCTTATTTTCTAATCAAGGCACTCGATGAGGGAGGAAGTGTGACCACGACCGCAGAGAGACTTTGTCGGCTGAATGAACATGACATAGTATGGAGCATCATTTAATGTTATTTTAATCTTCTTATTTAACATTTTTTATGAGTCGTAATAACATTATTCTTAACTGTATGATATGTTTGGTCAAACCTTTGCGGCAAAGAGCTTTCATGCATTTCTAGAGCAAGTGTTGGATGTTGTGGGATTTTCTTACGTAGATTCAAATCCTACACTTACAAGAGGCTCGAAGTATCAGGCAAATCTTTCATTTTTCAGGCCATATCAGTTTTTGTCACCACTATTTGAAATTTATGGAAGTCCATGTGACCGTTATTGTGAAGCGATGGAGAGTGCACTGATCCATTCTCTGGCATATATCGATGAAGTTCTCGACTTCAAGATCAGAGACTTCAACTATATGAACTATCTAAGGAAGAAGAATGAAGTATGAAATATGTGTCGTGCATTGATGCACCCCTCTACCTTTGTTAAGACCGTACCTTAAGTATTCATGTATGAACTTTTTATGTTTGTAAGACCTTAATTAAGTATTGATGTATGAACTTTTTTATATTTTTTGTTAAGACCTTAAGTATTCATGTTAGGCCAGTGACTAATTTATTGGAAACCTTAATATTAGGGTTCTCACCTCCAAAGTATTGATTAAGCCTTAATATTAGCCTTTATCACAAATTTTGGAGACCTTAATATATATTAAACTAAAAAAACAACAGGGTCATTGGGGGGCGACCCTTTAGTCTCGGTTGGTAAACCAACCCGGGACTAAAGGCCAGCCCTCCACGGCCGCAATGATTGGGGCCAGCCTTTAGTCCCGGGTGGTAAACCAACCCGGGACTAAAGGGTAGGGGGGCCGGCCTTCAGAGGCCTTTTGTCCCGGTTGGTAAAACCAATCGGGACAACCGGTTCATAACCATCAACAATTGGCCTGCCCTAAGTAATCTTTCTGGGTAGACAAACAAGGGATATCGGGCATGCACGCACTGTTTACATAGAACACAAGGTATTCATCTCAAAAACTGTAAGAAGGTCGTGTATAATGGTCACCGTTGTTTCCTTCCAACTAATCACCCCTTACGGAAAAAAGGGATGCATTGGAAAGGAAAGGCTGACCATCGTACGAAGCCACCCCATTTTAATGGAGATGCCGTATTTGAGATGGTAAATGATCTAAGGGTAGTCTTTGGAAAGGGTGCCGGTAGTGAACCTGTTCCAACTGACGCCAACGGGTGTGCACCAATGTGGAAGAACAAATCTATATTTTGGGAGCTACCTTATTGGCATAGCCTTGAGGTCCAACACGCAATTGACATGATGCACCTTACGAAGAATCTTTGCGTGAATGTGCTAGGCTTCATGGGTTGTTACGGTAACCCGAAGGATACCAACGAAGCACGAGAGGACCTGAAAGAATTTCATAAGATTCCCAAAGTTCCGCGGGAGGGTGATGATGAAACTGATCCGGAAGAGGATGATGATGATGTTGATTACTTTGATCTTGCTAGTTACACTCTCACCAAGAAAGAGAAGGAAAGCGTGTTTGATTGCCTGAACAATATTAAGGTTCTGTCTGGCTACTCGTCGAATTTAAAGGGGATCATAAATATGAAAGAGAAGAAGTTCACAAATCTAAAGGCCCACGACTGTCACATGTTGATGACGCAGTTACTTCCAGTTGCATTGAGGGGTGTTCTATCAGAGAATGTACGATTACTAGTTGTAAAGCTTTGTGCATTTCTCAATGCAATTTCACAGAAGGTAATCGATCCAGCCAAGCTAGGAAAGCTACAGAATGATGCGGTTCAATGTCTTGTCGGCTTTGAGTTGGCATTTCCACCTTCCTTCCTCGATGTTATGACGCACCTCCTGGTACACCTTGTGAAAGAAATTACTGTTCTCGGTCCAGTATACCTTCACAACATGTGGCCTTTTGAGAGGTTCATGTCGATCCTCGAGAAATATGTTCTTAACCGTGTCCGTCCGGAAGGAAGCATTGCTAAGGGATATGGAACTGAGGAGGTCATTGAGTTTTGTGTTGATTTTGTCAACACAATTGACTCGATTGGGCTTCCAGTATCACGACACGAGGGGAGGCTACAGGGAAAGGGTACCATCAGAAGGAAATCAAGTTTGAGCAATAATACTAATTTGTTCCATAAAGCACACCTAACAGTCCTGCAACAATCATCACTGGTGACTCCATATAGGACAGAACACGAGCTGATTATTGCTTCTCAAAATCCAACCAAATCCCCAGTCTGGATTGCACGCCGTCACTTGGAAACATTTCCCTCATGGTTGAGTGAACAACTCATCGGAAACTCAACGATTCATCCACAACTAGCTTTGTTAGCCAGGGGACCTTGTAGCATAATTACAAGATTTCAAGCTTACGATATGAATGGTTACAATTTTTACACAAGAGCTCAAGATCGCAAAAGCACAAACCAAAATAGTGGTGTCTGTATGGACGTCATCGGAAAAGATGGGGGCAAGACCTGCTATTATGGTATCATAGAAGAGATATGGGAGCTTGAGTACGGAGCGATGAACGTCCCTCTGTGTTGACACCAAAATTTGGACAGAGGGAGTATGTTCCATTGAGATACAAGACTGATAGCGACAAGATCGGCAAGAGCAGAGCAAAGGAGAATCGGCAAGAGAAACAGGGGAGGACATTGGCTTGACCGGCTAACCTCATGAGCAACGGAGTGGCCGATGGAGTACATGCACATACATACAAGGTATTATATGGTCAGCAAAGATGTTGCCACGTGCAGGTGATTAGGATGCAGAGCAATCGGCGGAAGAGAATCAGCAGGGACCATGCATGAGGCAATCGGCTTGGCAAAACATGGTGTGTGACGCAAGGAGTTGATGGCTGGAAAGAAAGACCAGCAGCATATAATAAAGGAAAGAATATTAAAGAAGAATACGCTATGATTGTTGGCCAACGTCACCAAGTCGGATTCTACTCAAGAAATAGCAGTAAAAACAGGGCAATCGGCCAGGAGAGAGGATCGGCCAAGCAGAGGCATAAATCGGCAGGCAGACAAGGAGGCTATCACGTGCACGTGAAGATAATTAAATAGAGAAAGCAGGGCTATTGGCAAAGCATGCAACCGATTTTGACTAGCATTGGCCGTCCGGGCCACAGGCTTGCGTTGGCTTGGGAGGTAATTAAAGAAAGAATAAAGGAGAAGGGAAAGACCAGCATGTGCACGTACAGTTAATGGAATTGAGCACAAGTTGACATGTAGAACAGTAGAAGGAAGGAGTCCAGATTAATTACGTGTGCTCAGATGGGCTATTCGCCGGTGGAATGTGAGAAAACTTGCTGCTCAGATGGTCTGTTCGCCGATGAAGCGCAAGAGAGTTTAATTAGCAAGGACTCTACAACAAGGGAAAATAGAATTCATGTATTTTAATATTTCCTTTAGTCTAGATATTGTGTATTAGGCAAGTCTTGTACGAGTCATAATCCTAGCTAGTTAGGAGTTTTTTAGCTCGGGATATAAATACATACCCCCGGCCATTGTAATAGATCATCACACGATCAATATCAAAACCGCCTCCGGGCACCCCTTTACCAATTCTTGCATCTACTTTTCGGTGACTTCGCTTTCGTACCTTTTCTCTTTCACGAGTTCTCGCAAACTCGTCGGGCTGCATCGCTTCGATCTCCGGCTTGCTGGTGAGTTCCGCTTTACCGAGTAATCTCTAGGCTTTAACCACCGGGCGCATCGCTGTGGTTTCGTCTAGGTTTATTCACCAAATTATCGATATCAGCTAGATTAGCAAGTTTTACCTCAATTCTTGTTGTTCTAGCTTTTATCATCAATTATCCAGCTTGAGACTGCTTTCTGTCGGCTTTATCACATTATTATTATTACTTTAATTATCATATAGCCGTCCAGATCTGTTTCAAGTGTTGCTCACGTAGCTCTGTTTAAGTTGCCTCTGGTAGCTTACGCTCTGCCTACGTCATCATATCGGCTGATCCAGCCGATCTGTTCTGCCACGTATCGGCTATCTAAGCTGTTACGATTTTATCAAAAGGCCATCGACTCTCCAGCCGATTTTCCATTGTCAATCAATAGGTCAAATTGGCTGGCACGTCTCGCAACAGACCGGGGAGTCACGTGTGTTGCGCGCAAGGGTGACGTCCTATTTTTGCGTCAACACTCTGTTTTTTTGCCAATGGGTAAACCTGAATGGCGTAAAGAAAGATGAATATGGAATGATAATAGTGGACCTTACCAAGATTGGGTTCAAAGACGATCCATTCGTGCTTGCCAAAGATGTGCATCAGGTTTTATATGTCAAGGATATGACTAGCATACCGAAGAATAAAAATCCTCAAGAAGCAGGACCACAAGAGGCAAAGCATCACATAGTTCTTCCAGGTAAAAGAGTAATTGTGGGAGTCGAGGACAAAACAAATTAATCTGATGATTATGATCAGTTTGATGGCATGCCTCCGTTCGCTGTCGAAGTTGACCCAAGCATATTCCTTAGACGTAAAGAGACACCATACTTACGTGCTTGAGATTAATGTCGTCATGTAATGATTATTGTTCAATCAATTGTGTAATGCTAATTTGATCGACTCTGTTATTGCAATGGTCTCAAACTTATGCTAATGTGTTGTATTTTAGTCCCAAATGTTTCGAAATGCTTGCATATGTCTTGTGAGAATGAACGAACCACCAAGTTTGAGATTTTTTGAATAAATTCAATATTTATTTCGATTTAATTGAATTTCAGTTGTGATGCACATCAATATTGCAAATGAAAATTGAAATTAAATATTTCAAACTGTAAAACATATTTTTGCAAAGCAAATTACAGCTCTTTAGATTTTTCTGAATTTGTTTATTATTTCTTCAGTTTAATTGAATTTAAGAGGTGATGCACATCAATATTGCAAATGAAAATTGAAAGTGAATGTTTCAAACTCTTAAATATATTGTCTCATAGCAAAGTAGACTTTATTAGATCCAAACTAAATATAATTTTGCATGGCTGAAATAGTAAAAATTACTATATTTTTTTTAATTTCAAAGAGATAGAATGTGAAAATGAAAAAGAAATGGCAGGGGAAAAACAGTTCCCGCCGAAAATTGCACTTTAGTCCCGGGTGGTGTTACGACCCTAGACTAAAGGGGGGCCTTTAGTCTCGGGTGGTAACACCACCCGGGACAAAAAGCCTAAATTTTGCCCTTGGGCCCTCCCGCGCAAAAGGGGCATTTAGTCCCTGGTGGAGGTACGACCCGAGACAAAAGGGGAGGGCCTTTTGTCTCGGGTCGTATCTCCACCCGGGACTAAAGGTTCTTTGCTCCCGAGTCTGTTTACGACCTGAGACTAAAGAGGGGGGATATATATCCACGGATCCACCCCACTTCTTCCCCAACTCCTCCACTTCACACTTCACTCGATCTCCGGCGGCGTCCCCCTGCTGATCTCCGCTGGCCGTCGTCATCCCCCGCCGTCGCCCCTGCCTCCGTCGTCGTCACAGGTCGCACCCCGCCGTCGTTGACCCCGTCACACCCCGCCGTCCCTGCCCGCGCCCGACTGTCGACGTCCCCGCACCCTCCGCCGCCGGAGCTCCCGGCCGCCGTGGATCCGTCGTCCGCACGCCGCCGGTCGACCCCGCCCGCGCCCGGCCGTCGTCCCCACGCCCGTCCATGTCTCCGCGCCAGCCCCCACGCCCGGCCGCCGTCGCCGCGCCCGGCCGTACATCGCCGCCGTCGCCTGTCGACCCCGCTCCGCCGCACCCGGCCGCGCCGTCTCTGCGCCGGCCCCCACGCCCGGCCGCCGTCTCCGCCGCGCCCAGCCGTCGCCCGCCGCCGCTCCCGGCCGCCGTCGCGCCCGCTCCGCCGCCGCCGCTCCCGGCCGCCCGTCGACCCCGCTTCGCCGCGCCCGACCGCCATCTCCGCGCCGGCCCCCGCGCCCGGCCGCCGTCTCCGCCGCGCCCGGCCGTCGCCCGCCGCCGCTCCCGGCCGCCGACGTCGCCCCCCTGAGGCCGCCGTCACGTCGCTCCCGGCCGGTGAGGGCATCTGCTGACGTCAACCCCTGATGGCTGACGTCAGCAAATTTTTTTTAATGTTTTCAATTAATAGAATTGAATTTAGAGATTTTAGAATTGAATTTAGAGATTTTAGATTTGAATTTAGAGATTTTAGATTTGAATTTAGAGATTTAGATTTGAATTTAATTAGTGTTTTTAGATGAAATGTATTTAGAGATGAAATATGTATTTCGAGATATTAATTTTTTGGCTCGCCCGACAATTAGGTAGTATCGCTCGACACGCTCGATTCTCTCCCGACTCGCTCGACCCTGCCCGACACTTAGGTTTTCTCGCTCGACTCGCTCCACTCCCGCCCGACTCGCTCCACTCCCGCCCGACACGCTCCACTCCCGCCCGACTAGCTCGACCCCGCCCGACACTTAGGTTTTCTCGCCCGACTCGCTCGACTCCCGCCCGACACTTAGGTAGTCTCGCTCGACTCCCGCCCGACTCAATCGACTCCCGCCCGACACTTAGGTAGTCTCGCTCGACTCCCGCCCGACACTTAGGAAAAAACTGCCTGTTAAAAGGAAGCTACCATATGCCATGACAGCATCAGAAAATAAGGCGGAGTGTGATAAGCAACTCAAGGCGTGGATTGAAGGGACAAAAGAGGCTGCTAAACAGAGATTGCTCGTAGAAAAGGAAGCAGAAAAGAATAAAGATTGTCCGTAGAAACTCAAAGCTTTCATAGAGAAGAAGGAAGCAGAAAAGAAAATAATAAAACCCCTGAAAAGTGATTATGACCGGTCGCTGCACAAGTCCCTAAAGAAGAAGAGACAAGGAGGGTCACCAAATAGTTACATCGACCAACTACCGGGGTCGACGATGCCACAGGATTATAGGAAGAAGAAGAAGGCAACACAAGCATCGACGTCGACGAAAGAGCCTTCAACGAAGAAGGCAACACAAACGTCGACGTCGGCGAAAGAGCCTTCAACGAAGAAGGCAACACAAGCGTCGACGTCGGGAGTACAGACTTACGTCGCCTCCGGCCTCACTGCAACTAAACGAGCTCTTGCACTTACGGACGCAGAACAAGTAGCGCATGTCATTCAAATGCAAGAAGCAACAGGGCTCCCACTAGAATATGATCTCGGCCACGAATCACCACCTCGGGACAAAAACTTCGTACCTAGATGGCACTACGAGCATGGGAAATCTCTGGTCAGGTCTGAGTTGGTGAAGAAACTCCCTACTCAGATGCGCAGATTGCGTGACTTCTACATGAAGACGTCTAAGGTGGGCCTGGAGATGATTGACATGCTTGTTAAACCGGGAGATTTTGCTGGTGAAGGCGAGAAGTTGGTCTGGCTGCAATTCAAGGATATTTATGAAATTTACCATCTTGACTCACTGAATACCGATCTTGTCATGGCCTGGTGCCTATAAGTGACGGTGCAATACATACCCTAATTAACAAATTAATGCATACTCTAATTATTAACTTTGTCTTTCATTTTCTGTAGCCTGGAAATGCATAACATGCGAAAGAATGGTTACCAACGAATAGGTTTCATGGACCCATCTTTAGTTAATCAAGATCAAGTAAAGCTCCAACCAAGCACAGCATTCAAAACAATCCTAAGGACCTTGTGTAATCTGCATTACAAGGATTTGATACTTCTACCTTACAACTTCGAGTAAGTGCGATTACCATCTTAATTACTAAGGGTTCGCATTTCTAATTATCCTAGTTAACATTATTTAGTTCTAATCTTTTGAGCTTGCATGTATATACAGTTTCCACTAGATTCTTCTCATAATTGATGTCAACAGAAGCAACGTCCTTGTCTTTGATTCGTTGAGAAGAGATCCGAACAAATACTTGGACCTTCAAGATATGTTTCAAGAGTAATAATTCTATCCAATACGTTCCCTTTTATGCAATAGTGTGCTTTTACTAACACTATCTAGCTCTAACTTTCATTATTTTCTGCCAGAGCTTGGGAAAAATTCATTGCTGTAAACCCTGGAATATGGAGACCTAGAATAAACTTCTCTACAGATTTTCCGGTACGTAAACCAAATAACAACTTCAGCTTGGGCAAATTAAAAATGTATAACACTAATTTTTCATAATTATCTTCTTCAATTTAGTGTATGAGACAGGAACAAGGGACACATTTATGTGCATACTATGTGTGTGAGTTCATCCACAATTTCTGCGAGGCAGACCCGTCAGATTATACTGTAAGTATTATTTTAAACCAATTAATAATACATTATTTTCTAACTGTTTATATATTTAATTCTTGTGTGTAATATATTAACTTATTTGCACATTACAGAACAATATGATTAGGGACGCAATCATTGAGAAGGATCGACTCTTGGCGATTCAAGAAAGTCTCTGCGGATTCTTGATGGACCAGGTGATTAATCCACAAGGCAGAAACCACTATGACGGTCATCCAATTCATAAAGTTTAATTAGCACCTCCGGTGGAACTTTAGACTAGAATTAGAATGAAACGGTATTTTGATGTATATATATACTACTTTCAGAAAATACTATCTATGCTTTCGATGTAATATAATGTGTGTATATATTTATTTATAAGTTTATTCTCTTCATATAGTACGTATAGTAGACACGTATAATTAGTGCAAACATTTATATGTACACGTAAATTACACCCATATACGTGAGAATATACGCGTATAACATTATTAGAACAATTGGAATTGAAACAAAAAAATTCACAGCGGGGTTTTTAGTCTCAGGTGGTAATACCACCCGGGACTAAAGGGGTGGTGCACAGGCGCTGGTGTGCCCTCCCCTTTTGTCCCGGGCGGGGCTACCACCCGAGAATAAAGGCCCCCTTTTTATTCCCGGTTGCCCACCCGGTGACAAAAGGGGGGCCTTTTGTCTCTCTCCTTTCGTCTCGGGTGGGCTTTAGGGACTTAAAGCCTTTCCCACCCGGGACGAAAGACCTTTTTCCCACCAGTGAACACCTCGCGGCTGCCGAAGTGCGAAATGAGGTTTGAACAGTTAAATCCAAAGATACATATGCCGTTTCAGCAGCAAATTTAAATAGCACAAGTGCAATCTAGCAGTTGCTACAGTTTGATTTGACAAAACCATGCCGGACAGCGGTGGACATCTACTCCGAAGAGTAATGTGCTTATCCTAGACGCCCGTATTAGCGAGAGCAAAGTATTCCAGCCAAAAGAACCTGCATCCATGGAGCTGCACACCATCATTTTTACTAGTTACTAGCCACTAGATCAAGCCACATCTGCAACACAAAAGAAATATCATGAATCAGTTAATCAACTACTACACATGAAAACAAAATAGGTGCCAGATCCATCATGATAACCTACATACAATTAACTGTATAATTTATTCCTCAGTGATTGGCATGTTTACGACCAATGAGTCTAAAATTTTTAACACTGGCACAAGGCTTACCATTAAATTAAAGTTGAGTTTGATTAGGACAAGGTTACAAGCGGCATTATAAATACTAAGTGAAAAAAAAGGAATCTATGCTATCCATGTGAAATGGCCAACCCATTGGCTCATGACATGTGAGCTAACCTGCTCAACATATTGTATGATCATGTGAAGACAATTATATAACTAAATGAATAAATCCTATATGTTACAAACAGAAGGGCATAACAGCATTTAATAACTGGAATGCCCCACCAAAACATGTAGCAGCCAAAAGAAATCCAACAGCAGCACCATTCTGATAAACATTCCACTAACCTTGGAAGAAGGAAAGGAAGACTCTTTCAGTATGCTGAGCATAACGTCCAAAGTTCTGGCACGAATGAAGCGGCATTCCAAAGGCTCGTGCCATTTGAACATGTTGAAGGTGATAAACTTGACCTCTTTTTTTATCCAATCACACATCAATTTGCACTCTTTTGTGATGCCCTTTAATTGAAGCCATTGTGCAGTAAGTGCCCGTAAGTATTAAACATAGAAGAGATGGAGGATGCTAGTTCCTAAGAGTGTTTTGGCAGAGGTAGCATATTGCAGGCAGGCACTTACCACCATGGCGGCAGCAGCGTCAATGGCGCAGGATCCTTGTAGGTGCATAAGGCTCAAGGCGCACATGCGGATCATGATGCTCTGCTCGATGATGTGATCAGTAGGCTTAGCTCCATGCTTTAGAAGCTCACATATCAGGTCATCCTCCTTGATAATACACTGCAAACAAAAGTTTAGCATTAGTCAAAAGCCATAAAAGAAGTACTACATTACTGAAAATGCATGTGCTGATTGGATAAAAGTAGTAAGTAGTGAAACAGTGAGCATGTAGGGCTCAGGGCCAAGTTGGCACAATGAAAATGGCACCACAACAAATAGATATGAAGTCTGCAACAATACAAAGATAAAAGCTTAGATCGAACACCATTTGCAGCAAGAAGCAGATCGCAAGCGTTAGATGACAGTACATTGCTTGCCAAAAAGAACCAGCCGCAATCAATCATCAAATGTGTCATAGGCAGGTATTTCAACATTGATAAAATAGAACTGTGAAGACAGGACTAGAAACCATAAAGTATGCATTCTAACCAAAGATAATATCGTTGTTGCTGGTGATCACAACAACCAATCTGTAGTTGTAGTATTTTACAATTGCTTGAAAGATATAATCTCTTACCATTCTTGTAAACCACCCCACCAAACAAAAAAAGTCTTTCCTTTTTTACTTGGTCTAGCTAATTGTCAACAGTGACACACATTTGTTCAGTAGGATTAGAGAAGAGTAGAAATTCTGCAGGGAATACGACATTTTTTTTTATTTAGGCCCAGTTTGAGGCACATACCGCAAAAGCAACAGTGGAAGCAACAGGAAGTACACCATCGTCAGAAAGTGTGAATGAAAGTGCATGCTCCTGGATCAGGTTACTCTGAGCGATAGTGATGACAGGCAAGATCACAATCGGGGAACGAAAAACTTGAGTCTTCCACAAAGCCGCAAGTTCCTTCTCCTTCTTGAGACACTACTTGACAACCAGTTTATTTAACATAGCGAAAGATGAGCAAAGAAAAAATTTAGGAGGTTTTGACTGATGGTTTAGAAAGGGCAGTTGTATACTTACAACTGCAGCCGAAGCAACCAAGCTGCCAGTAACATCAGCAACAACACTGGCATTGTGCTTGTAGTACTGCCGAAGGTAGTTGCAATAGTCAGACCACTCAGTAGAACTCTTCAATGGCAGCAGCCTGTCCCACATCCTTGTTTTTTCAAACACATCTTTTTCAAAAGAGTAACAAGGAAAAAAGGAATCATTAGATCTTTTGAAACAACAGTATTAAAACAATGAATCATGCTTGTTGATCGGATATAGGTAACTACAATTTGTGTGTCTGTGGTGCTGGTTGGGGGATAAGGAAACAGCAACATGTAATTTTGTGATTTCACCACTTCACAGAAATTACAAGGGGGGTATACCTTGGTCACTTGCTTCTTTCTCTCCATCTTCGATTCTCTTCTTATTACTAGAATCTGTGCTAGTCATATTTTCCTGATCTCGTGTGCTGCCCCTGGTGATGGCACAGTAAAATGATACAACATCACAATGCTTCTCGTAAAAAATAATCAACCTAACTCTCTTACATTATCAGATAATATAAGCGGAAACTATCTACATTATATTGTGTCACGAAAGGATAGACTATCCTTACCCTGTAGAGTTTGCTGCTTCAGCAGGAGAAATGTAATTCTCAACATTTCTAGGAATATTTCCACTAAAATATTTTTCCTCGACAGGTTTTTGCTCAGCAGCAGCAGCAGACTTTTCCAGATGGTCATGAAGTGCAGGGTTCCCTGCCGAACTTGGCGACCCAACTCAAAATCATTATCCAAGTTCATGTCGGATGCGTTAAACACCTTATCGTTGCGTGGTATCCAGTCACATATTTTATTGGCTTCCTTCATTGTTCCCTTGAATTCAAGCCAGTAAACCACCCATCACTTTGCGGTTAGGTCACATAAGTTGGTTGCAAACAAAGAAAGGAATGGATATAACATTAAGAGGCGTGATGCAGGCAGGAACGTACCAGCATAGCACCAGCAGCAGGAAGAGAATCACGCAATTGGTGACTCGTAAGGCTTAAAGCACACATGCGGATCTTAGTGCTTTGAATGATTGTGTAATTAGAAGGCTTGGCACCAACACTCAGCATCTTACAGATCAGATCAGCCTCCTTGGTGATACACTAGATGTGATTGTTTTACAAGTATCATAAAAAAACAAATAACATAATCAAAATGCCATCCAAGGATCCAATATACTTTACTTGAAGGTTGTGATGGTGAGTCCAAGCAATCCATAGCAGGTGAAACACTAAGCATGCAAGGCACAGGCCATGCCTCTAGCAACTAGTCATACAACATATTAAGTTTTTGGGAGCGTTCATTATAACAGATTAAAATGTCAGATAGATCAAGGGAACTGTTTTTTAGTGCTAGGCAGACGGGTTTACATATGCTCCTTGTGAGTGCACTAAAAAGACTCAACTTGGTCACTAGATGTGCAAAAACCAATGAATTGAAATCAGATATCAGGTAAAAATATAAACTGTGGCGGTAAGACAGGTATCCTTGCCTCCTTGGTCATACTGTGATAGTTTCTACAACTACCTGAAATTACATGGGCTCTGTAGTATTTTCAATATTGCATGGAATAGATCAAATATTATCTTGTTACAATGAGCACAAATAGTTTCGCTGTCATGGTGACAATTGAGCAGAGATATTGAAATAGTTCCAAATAGGATATTTTTTCGTGCTCTACATAGCTAATTGAGAGAGAGAGAGAGAGAGAGAGAGAGAGAGAGAGAGAGAGCTGTTCTGCTAAGGACAGTTGTGGTACATACCAACAAAGCTGTGGTGGAAACATCAGAAAGTGTCTTTCCTGGGCATTTGACTTTGTCTGCAAACTCCTTGATAAGGCTACTCAGAATTAAAGTATTTATGGGCAAGATATGAACCGTGCATTCTTTTATTGCACTGTCCCACAAAGACACAAGTTCACCCTCCTTCTCGAGACACTACTTGACAGCCAGTTTAACATAGAAAGGCAATCGAAAAAACAATTAGGAGCAGACTTTGACTGGTGGTTAAGAAAAGAGGGGCACGGTTCAATACTTACAGTTTTGGCCGCATCAACCAAGCTGCTGCCAGTTAGTTCAGTAATAACACTATGATGGCGCTTGTAATATTGCCCAAGGTACTTGTATGGCAGCAGCATTTCCCAGCCCCATATCTTTGTGATGTTGTAATGGGACGACGAGCCGGCGTTTGAGGCCCGCGCCGCCGGTCATGCCGAAGCGAACACGCGCTCCAGGCATCCTAGTACATTCATCAGCCCCCCCCCCCCCGCGCAGCCCCATTTCTCTCACTGCTGTGTGTGATTCCATTTTAGGGTTAGGGTTCCGAAATGGAAACTAGTTCATCGTCTCAGGACCTCCAATTTTCCGTTCTCCCACTGCTGCTTTTTGCTTGTCCCCGCTGTGATGTTGTGATGTCGCTGCTGTGATGTTGCCCCTGATGTGATGTCCCTGCTGTGATGTTGTAATGGGAGCATTTTGGATTGTCGAGCTTCGCATCGCAGCCGCTGCTTTTGCTTGTGCAGATATGATGCATATATTAGTGCAGATATGAGAGCAGATGGCTGCCTTGTGATTTTTCTCCCACTGCTTTTGCTTGTGCATCGCAGCCGCTGCTCAATAGGGTCGGTAGTGTAATCGGTTAATGATTTCTGTCGCACATTCTGATATTCGGGTTACAGGCACAAGTGTTTGATTAGTAGTTGGAGCGAGGTTTAGCAGTGGTCAATAATTGTTGTGCAACATGTTTAGCATTGTCATTTGCAATGACGACCGTTTTATTTTGTGTGCGGAGACACCTTTTTTTATCAGTGGGGGGATCAGTGAGATGTAGCAGCTCATTATAATTAGATGTGACACACCCAAAACCTGCCACCTTAGATGTTTTTTTAATCTTCAGACGTGAAATTGTGAATGTGAATGTTCATGTACTTATTTGCACTTTAACTAGTAGTCGATCAAAATGTTTTTTGGTGTACTTGCTGTGTGTTATGAGTCGTGTTCATGCGACCGGAAAATGTTTTTGCATCCTGATTGGAGTGTTTTTGCTCCATCACCATCATCCATGCACTTGTCTTGCTAGCTTTCTTCTAGAGAGAACACAGTCTGCTGATCACATCCACATCTGATGATGTATATGTTTTTTAATGATGTTTCTGGTTCAAAAATCTTATGTTGCATCTCTTCATCCCCCATGTCTCAAGCTAACAGATGTATGCTTTCTTTTTTTCAGACAAGACAAATGTCACAACAAATGAAGAGCATTTCAAGACTCGGTTTTCCATCCGCAGGATCCGATCGATTGTACCCTTGCTTGATGATGAGCGCAAGGGATGGGTTACTGAGGTGGGGTTTGGCTCTTTACTGTCCTTGTCTGATTTCTCCGTGCCCATCAAGCTTGTCAAATGGATGATGCCCCGTGTAGACCCACTTCTCAGTGAATTCAGATACAAGAATAGAGTCATTGTTTTCACCCGTGACATGATTTGCAAGATTACTGGGTTGGAAAACAATGCTAGAATGGTGAGGGTTTCTGGTGATTCAGATGAGGTGATGAAGCTAAAAGCTGTTTTTAGGGATGGAGATAGAGCAAAAATTTCAAAGTGCATGTCTCTTCTTAAAGCCATCAAGGATAAAGCGTCTTTCCTGAGGGCTTTCACCTTACTTGCTTTGGGAAGCGTTTTCACTCCTAGAACCGGAAATGATATCAGCCTGAAGTATCTAAACAGCTTGAAAAATGTTGATTTGATCAGCACTTATGATTGGGCTGGGCACATTCTGGAGGAATTGATGGAGGAAGTGAAGAAGTACCAGAAGTTCAGCGCTGAACGGCTTCAGAGGGATCATCAGATTAGATCGTGCCTCATTATCCTAGTAGTATGTGCTCAGCACTTTTTTCAACTGCACTAGTCATTTTTGTTTTGTTGCTGCTGTGTTGGGTGCATGTTGCAGTAGTAGTATGTAAATGTTGAAGGCTTTTTGTCTTGACAATTTCTTGGTCTGCATCTTACACAGATTGCCTACATGGACCACCTCGACCTTCCATCAGACAGAGGAGGGCACCTAATCAGTTACAACACCCCCCGTATCTGCAACGTTACAAATGAAGACTTCAATTTTGTCATGGCGGTTGACAAGAATAAGATGTCGTTGGGGGATTCATTCGGGAGGCTACCGGTATGTGCAATGATACATTGCTCCTTCTCTCCCTCACCATAACTTCTTCCTTTTGTGTTTTACCACTTCCTCTTCAAAGGCTCTTTTTTATACAAAGTTTTTGACATCAATCTTGCTGCTTTGTTTTTTTGTGTGCAGTTCCGTGACTTCGCTCTAACTCCATACGCCCCTGCACCTGCCCCTGACCCTGCCCCTGGCGCTGCTGGCCCTGCCTCGGACTTTGTTGCTGCTGCTCCTGGACCATCTTTTGCTGCTGGGCTCGATGAAGAAGATCTTGTCATTAGCTCTTTAGATGCATGGCTGAAGGAGCCTGCAAAGATTGGCATCCAGGAGGTTAGTAAGCTCCCCAATCTTCTCTCTTTTTCTTAGTTTTGTTGGTCATCTGTCTTACAGATTTTAAATGTTGAAAATAGGCTCATTTGTTGTTGCAAACATTGTTTTCCAATGTTGCAGTTCATTTTCTTAGTTTTATTGGTTATTTGTCTTTTACAGATTTTTAAATGTTGCAAATATGCTCATCTATTGTTGCAAACATTATTTTCTAATGTTGCAGTTCATTTCTTAGTTTTTGTTGGTTATCTGTACTTACAGATTTTAATTGTTCCAAATAAGCTCATTTGTTGTTGCAAATATTATTTTTCAATGTTGCAGTTCATTTCTATGATTTTTTAGACATAGTAAAAGTAATACCCTAATATATGTTACACTTATCATGCTTTTCCAGATACCTATTGAGTACCAGCAGGTGGCCGCACACTTTTCCAAGGTCATGAATGAAGACGCCCGTGAAATCGCTGCTGCCGTGGCTAAAACACTCGATGACCAGATCGCTGCAAAGTTTAGGCAGCACCAAGGCGAGATGCTGGCTAAGATGGCTGAGTTAGCCAACAGGGCCTGGAAGAATTATTCAGGAGCAGGACCAACATGCTGCTAGTGGCGGAAACAAAATAACAGCGACGGCACGTTGAACTACGAGGACGAACACAACCTAAACCAGCAACAAGACTCGACCACGGACACAAACTCAACAAAGCAATCTGAAAACGAAATTGCAAGGCTAAACAGGGCGGTAGGATAGCGGAAAAGTAAAATTTTTTTGGGGGTTTTTGTGGGCGATAGGTGATGAACACAAACGAATCTAAAGGGAAACATGAAAGTACCTCACGAGAAACCTAGGAATCTGATACCAAATGATAGGCGATGGCCCGATCTTCCGAGAGGTAGATAGTAAACTCGATTAGGTGGAGAACTCGACGTTGACGATCCGGCTTCGAATCAGCACGATTCGGACCCCGTAACTGCTACACCACTGCTTCGCTGGTTATCAACCAAGCACAACTTGATTGACGTCACCCCGAAGGCTTTCCCTGCAAGCGAATCGAGAACACAAGCAAGAAAGGATAAACACGCAATCTGATAATTACAAATATGAATTGAAGCAAAAGAGTATGGGGTTCAAGTTCTGATCACAAAAGGACTAATCGACACAGTGGTGATGAACAAGAACGGGGGCCCTGATTCACAGCAAAAGAACTCGGCGTTACAGTGGCTATGAAGATAGTCTGTTCCTCGAATCGAAGGGAAACAAAAACTCAAACAAAACCCAAGTCTAAACGATGGTGGCTACTAAGTTTTAACCCCTAAGGGGCGACCTAGGGTTGAGGGGGCGACTAGGGGGGCGTCCTCAACCTGGGCTTAAGGCCCGACACGATACACGGCCCAAATGGCCCAAAACGGTGACACAGCACCTTGTCATGGTCACACAACATGATCCATGAACCTTCTGGAGCTGGGACCAGAACCAAAACGACGGTGTCTTCGTCCCCTTTCCAACGCATCCTTATACGCCTCGTTTCGATGCCGGATGAGGGAGATATCGCTGAAACTGTGCAGGGATGTCGGCTGAATCCGAATCGAACGTGGCAGCTGAGTTGGAGACGACTTGTAGCGTGGGGAAGGACGTGGCGTGCGCGTATCCAGCATGGTGATGTCCTCATCACCATCAACCACCGATGGTGATGGCAGCACAAAAAAGGGGCCCACTAGTGCTGATGTTGTTGGTGAAGGACGCACTAGTGTTGCTGGAACATCCAATAGTGCTGCTGGAACATCCACCAGTGTTGCCGGGACACTTAGTGACAAGAAAAGCAACGATTCAAGACTCTACAATGACATGCCTTCATTTGAGTTGCTGAATTCCGATGGGGATGATGATGATTGCTCGAGCCCACCGGAAATTGGACACACAGGTGCGCCCCGCCCCGCGCATATCCATGTTTCTGCACTTTCATATTCAGCACTTTATATTTTCATCTTTTTTTAGGTGGAAAAACCATGGATGATAATCTGGTAAAGAAACCAGGCTCAAGTACTGTTGACAAGCAAAACAGGAGGAAGCGGGCCGCCATCAATCTGAACCAAGGAAAGAAGGCGAAGAAACTAAGATTGGATGAAGAAACAAAGTCTATCTACGACAAACTGATCAGCAAAAGGATTTTGAAGAAGCCAGTCACCAAAGAAGAGCTGTTAGCATCATAAGCCATTTTTTTAACTTTGCCCCACTCAATGTCGCGCACTCATAATATGTATGTTGCACACTGAAAATTCACATGTTGTGGTAACTAGTATTATGTTTTTTAGACTCAGATTATACATATTTCAGACTTAACATACCAATGTTCCATTCTTACTATATATATGTTTGAGACTCAACATACTAATATTTCAGACTTAACATACCAATGTTTCAGACTTAACATACAAATGTTCATAAATACTATATATATGTTTCAGACTCAACATACCAATGTTTCAGACTTAACATACCAATGTTTCAGACTTAACATACAAATGTTCCATACTTACTATATATATGTTTCAGACTCAACATACTAATGTTGCAGACTCACTTTGTATATGTTTCAGAATCAACAATATATGTGTTTTTTTGCCCATCTCTAACTTTTTGCTTCTCACTTATATGTGTTCTTTTTCCCCTTCCAGGCCCGCCTTTGTCGGGATCGATGGCTTCCATGTCTCATATGAGGAGTTCTACAAGTCCTTCAAGCCAAAGGGTGAAATTGATAACAACGTCAAGACTTTATGGACTAACCAATTCAACATTGAAGAACGTGAATCTTACACAAAGGACAAGAACATTGTGAAGAAATATGCTTTCTCCCCTCTACTCAGTGTTAGTCCCCAAACCCGTGTGCAACTACTCATGTTTTTTTGTACTTTATAATTTTGTGTTTTCTAACCAAAACCCTCCCTCTGCCCCTCAGGACAAGCTCATTGTTCATCCTGATAGATTCATCGATGACAGCCTAAATAGGAATCTATTATACTTGGACAAGATTTTTGACCTCCCTAAGATGGACCTGGTATTGTGTTGCACCCCCCTCCCCCTTGTTTTCTGTTATTTGCTTATTTTCTGCAAAAAAAATACGCACATGCTGAATACTTGAATCAATTATTGTTTCTGTAGCTTTTTCCCCATTGTCCATGAAGGCCACTGGGTAGTTGTGTGTGTCAACATGTTTCTCAGCCAAATCTTGTGGTTCAATGCTCTACATGGCTCCAAAGATACAGGATGTTATGAATGTGCGCAAAACTTGGTCAGTCATACACTCATACCAACCATTCTTTTCCTTTTTAACCATTCAATCATTTCTTTTTTATATCTACCTGTCTATCCATTTGCAGCCAACAAAATAATTAACAAACCATTTTTGTGTATAATTAGATCATAAACTTCTCTAAGGCTTGCTCGAAATCTGGTGTGCTGAGGAAAGATGTGTCTGCTTTTGAGTGGGATTACCCCAAGGACTATCCGAAACAAGATAACGTGTAAGCACACTTTTTTTTCTGTACCATGTTTCATCCAAGCAATGTTTCAAATTCAGAATATAAATGTTTCATACTCACTGTTTAGATGTTGGTGTAATATATGTAAATGTTTCAGACTAACTACACACGTGTTGGTGGAATAACTGTTAAATGTTTCATACTCACTGTTTAGATGTTGGTGCAATATATGTAAATGTTTCAGACTATCCACACACATGTTGGTGCAATAACTGTTATATGTTTCAGATATGATTGTGGGTTGTACACCATGCTGTACATGGAGTCATGGAATGGAAAGAAGATGAAAATCGTGCTTCAGCCGGTAATCCATGCTACACGTCTAGATGTAGCTTTGTACCTTAATCATCTCCTTTTTTTAGCCCCTTGAATCACGAGTAGCTAATGCTTGCATCTCTTTTTTTTTCTCAGCACATGATGGGCAATTACAGGAAAGTTAGTGCAGCGATACTCCTACTTTCCAAGAGCAATGAAATCAAGACAAGCGAGTTTCTGGAGAAGTACTACAACCAGAAGTGATCGAATGCTCTTTTACATGTAGTAGTGTAGTTTTATGTACTAGGGGAGTAAATTTTTATGAACCTACCACTTTGTAAGATGTTTATGACGTGTGGGAGTGGAGTGGAGTTTCGTACGTCAATGACTTGCTACGTAAACAATTGTGCCCCAGCGCTATGTATCAAATGTTGCAAAATATTTTATGTGCTAGTGGGTTTCATATATCTATATACAGTAATTATCTGAAACAAGTTGTGCGGTACAGTATTTTTTCTGTGTTTTGTTGCAGTAGTGTATTCTGGATGTTGCACACTGAGTCCAATGATGTTGCACATTTTTTGATACCCTGCAACATTCAAAAATACCTTATGAAACATCACAGATGTGTACACGCAACATGAACAATATCAAGTTACAGGACACCAAGACAGGATGATGCCATCATGTATCACAACTGTTTTCAATAGCAGACATGTTTTCAACCACATGTTTTCAATAGCAGACATGTACTCAAGAACAGGAATAAATATATTTTTTCATTAAATATTTCTGACATGTTGCAATTGATGAAATGAAATGTTGCATCCACTACATTTACATGTTTCCGAAGCTCAACTACATGGAACAAATTGCAGAATAATTTAGATCAGAGCTTTAGTTCAGTTTCCTTCAGCTCCTTCATAATCACCTCCGCCTTGGCCATGTACTCGCAGGTCTGCACGTCATGTCCTTCTTCATGGCAATAAGAACAAGGCAACATTTTTTTTGTGCAGTCTTGGCTTTGCCTTTGCCCTTCTTCTTCATCGCTTTCTCTTTAGCTTGCATAACTATAGATTTAAACATGTCCACCTTCTCTTTTAGACGCCCCTTGCTGTTTGTTTTTGGGGGATTCTTCAACTTCACAGCAGGTTTTTCACTTGGCCCAACATTAGCCGCAACACCAACTTGAACTCCATCATGGTTAATTTCAGACGAGCCCCTTTCTGCCCTTACCGCTTCAACCAACTGATCTATACCAGCAGAAGCAATGGTGTACTTCTCTGGACCTAAACAAGCCTCCGCTGCTAGCGAATTCATCTTTCTGCACAATGCATTGTACCTTAGCTTGTTGGTGGTAGGGACACCAAATGTTGGCTCGGGACCCGAGAGGCATTCTGGTATCATTATTGTTACTTCCTTTGACCATCTTCTTAGCAAATATTTCTCTGGAATTGTATCAACATCCCTGTTTGTGAACACTTTCAGTATGTGTGGACACAGCAGGCCATCACGGTCAAACATGTTGCGGGAGCATGTATATGTTGTTGCATCCTTATCAATAGTGACCATCCGGACTCTTGTGGATTTCGGGTGCACAACCTGGACTGTCCAGCCTTGTTCATCAGCAGCCACCCCTCCTATCTTGAACCTTGTCGAATCACGCAACAACTCCTGGAATTTACCAAAGACTTCACCAGTGTAGAAGTCCGCTGCTTGCTTCTCAAAGGAATACCTTGCCCATAGCGGCGGGTCTGAAGTCTCCCCCTTGCATCGCTCCTTGTTCTCTTTCTCAGCCCTAGTGTCCATGATGTAGTCGTATTGCGTCACAAACTGCAACACCGAGTCCTGAGGGTGGACCACCTTCTTGAACAGCGAATTCATGCTTTCTGACCTCCCTGTTGTGCCTGTGAAGGGGAAGAAGTACTTTCTGAAGTATGCAGGAGCCCACATCCTTCTTGTCCCAGAGATGCTTTGAAAGAACTCATTGCCCTGCAGCTTGTATTTTTGCTCCACCCCGACCCACAACTCCTCATACTCTTCTGGTGTTTCAGTGCGGTTGACACAGTAGTCAAACTCTTTTGCGAAGTCCGTTTCATTACTAATCAACCACGCAAACTTCTCCGTAGCTTTGCCGAGGACATGCCATTTGCAACATCTGTGGGTTGCGTCCGGGAAGACTATAGCTATCGCTGCCTTCATTGCCTTGTCTTGATCCGTCATTATGTTGGTGGGTTCTCACCCGCCCATTGCTTCCTTCAACCTCTCCAGCACCCATACAAATGTTTCAGTTGTTTCATCTGGTAACAATGCACACCCAAGTAGTATGCTCTGCAGGTGGTTATTTATCCCGACAATAGGTGCAAACGGCATGTCGTATCTGTTGGTGCAGAATGTCGTGTCCAAGAATATGCAGTCACTAAAACTCTTGTACAACTCTCTTGTCCTTCCCTCAACCCAAAAAAGCGCTCGCACAGCATTATCTGCGTCAATCATTGGAGCATAGTAGAAAGACGGGCTCTCAGCCTGCTGCTTCTGAAAATATTCCATCGTTGCATCCATGTCCCTGTAGCTCAGGCCTCCCCTCAAGCGCGTCCTCATGTTCGAAACGTCCTTGCTGCTGAAAGTAAGGTTGCCAACACCACCGTGGAAATCACCAAGAATTCCCATGATCTGCATAGTGCTGATGTTTCTGTGATGCAGAGTTTTCAGCAACTCATAATCTGCCGATGATATGCTTCGGTGGGATCTCAGATGTTTCCTCACCCCAATCCCCTTCACAAGCAGATGACTATGCTCAGGCTGCATTACTATGACCTTCCACTTCCCATCCCTTTTCCCAACCGCCATATGGGCCTTGCAATCAAACTTTTTGATGGTGCTGCGCTTTCTCGCTGATGTGGTTAGCACATCTGTTGCTGCCCTCTTCTTCATACCCTCTGCTGTAGCTGCACCACTCGTCGAAGCTCCTGAGTTAGCTTCTTCCTCCCCATCAGGCGCTGCATCCGGAGCCGGCTTCCTAGCATGTGAGCATTCCCATTCTTTCCTGATAAGTTCCTTGCTATTTCTCTTGCTACTGTTTCTGGTCGAGGCCACCCTGATGCTAAAACCCATCTTGTATGCATAATCATTGTACACCCTTTGTGCTTCTTCAATGCTGTCAAACTCCATACCAACACACAGATGAACTGGTTGTGAGCACACAACATCCTCATCCTCATAATAGACCTCTTCTTCACCGACCTCTACTTGCACACGATCAGTCGAGTTTGCCGAAACATTTGGGTGGCCGACACTGTTGTTGCTGGAGTTGGCAGCACTCTGGGGCAGCAGATTTGGAAGACGCACCTGCATTTTTTCATGTTGCAGAAGTTTCAATCAGATATTGCAAACGATATAATCAAATGTTTCGATCCTGAAAACACTATGCAGCAGCAACTTTTAAAGCCAAACGATCGAAAATACGTAGCAAAATCTACCAGAAACAACCCAACATCATGCATATCATGCAAATAGCCCCGCAACATGTATAGAAGCAGCAACATCTCCAACATTGGGGAGCAACATCGAGGTGAGGAGGGGGGACAGGGGGGACCTAACCTGCTCTGCGGATGCAACTCGCCTGAGAACCCTTGGCTCGGAGCCCAAGGCTACAGGGATGCTGCTCGACGTAGCTGGGCGGGTCGTGAGGGACACCATGACCGCATCTGAAGAATTTCTTCCAACAATGCCTCCGGGACGGGCGGGATAGGGCTGATCCGGTGGGGGGCACTCAATTTTGTGGAGTATATGCGCCATTACCACTCCTCACGTTGCGGATCCAAGGTTTCGGGGGGAGAACAGCTCGCCTGGAGTCTGCCCCCTCGTTTCAGAGGTCGACCTTGACGGGGATGAAAGCCCGCGGATGAAGAAGCCCCCCCCCCCCCGCGGTGTTGCAAGCAACATAGGTCGCAACACGGTCGCAACACCCCTAGCGCTTGGATGTTGCAAGCAACATAGGTCGCAACATGCCCCCAACACGGTGATCCTTGGATGTTGGTCGCAACATACTCGCCACAAGCTTGCAACATTTTTACCACATGCTCGCAACATCGCCGAGGTTGAATGTTGGTCGCAACATGGTTCGCAACATTTCAAATCCGTTCGCAACATGGTTCGCAACATCAAAACGGTTCGCAAGACGATCCGGCTGTTGATATGCGATCGTGTGGCTGGGGACCCGTCCGACGCCAGCGCCTGGAACGGACGTCCGGGCACTAGCAGCGCCGTTATTACTAATCTTTGGAGATGCTTAACGATCGCACGCAGAGACCATGGAAAACAGATCTCGTTTCTTTCCCAGCCGCATGCATCGCCTCATCCTCCTGCCAAAATCAGCCCGCACACTTACCGCACTCGTGAAAATTTTCAATCGCCGCACTCCGTCTTTCCCTCCTTCCAATTTTTCACCAGCCGCCAGATTGCAAATTTTCACAATTGAAATTTTACGAAGCCCACCTCCTTTCATCCCTGCCCTATATATCTCCTGCCATGGCCGTCAAGCTTGCCAGTTCATCTTCTTCCTCCAATCCGTGGCACCCTCCATAGCGTTCGACCTAAACCAAGAGCCACCACTTGAAGAATCGGATTTAAACGTAGAGCCTGCCTCCTTGCATCCACCCTTTGATCCCAACGACATCGATTGAGATGGCATCCAAGAGTGGGATGGCCCTGCCCATGAACTCCAGTACGACTTGGTGTGGCATGATGATGAAGATGAAGGTTAGTGTGATCTCAAACACCTCATGTGCGATTTGATTTTGTTTCTTCTGACCGAATTGCTTGTTCTGTTAACAATACCAGATGGAGACGGACAAGGAGAGGGGCCTGAAGTAGGACATGATGATCCTACCGGCTACCGATGCAAACCAGGGAGAAGTAGAGGGACAAGGAGAGGCCCCAGATTATGAAGGAGATTGGCACTGTAGTTTGTTTTCCATGGTGGTTTAGGTTTGTTTTTTATCTGCTGCTCCTCACTAATCTTGCATTATGATATTGTTCCTGCATGGCACTGTAGCATGGACATTTACCTTCCTGCACTGCTACGTTGTCATTTGTATCGATAATGGTATTAGTATCAGCTTCTTCTTCCTAGGTTTGGCGTCATTTGAGTTTGATACAATTTGAAAATTGATGCTTGAGTATGATGCTTGCTGGCCTCTGTTTACGTGTGTAGCATTGTTCTTGCATGGCACTGTAGCTCATGTGTGCTGTAGCTTGAGTATACAAATGCATGAACTGTTCCTGCATGCTACCCGTAATTGTGAATTATGCAGATGATGGACAAAACCAGGGTACTGTTCATGATCCTGTAATTGTGTTTCTATGGCGCTGTTCATGCTTATCTAATTGTGTTTGTATGCCTGCAGGAAATAATGGTAAAAAGAGGAGGTTCTTTTCGGATGACTTGAAGATCGCCATCTACCTTGAGTTGTTAGCAAAGACAGATCCTCCTATACTACACCGCGGGGTGTCTAAGGTGGTTTCTAGTAAATTTAATGTACCTTTGTGACTTGTGCAAAATGTATGGCACAATGGACAAGATTATGGTGGAATAAAAGGTGTTATAAATAAACTTGTTAAGAATTGTGGTCGCAAAAGGATACAAATCGACCCTGAAGCTATGAAAAATGTGCCTTTGAGGGAGCGCACTACCATCCGTGATCTTGCACATGCGTTAGGTGTGAAGAAGAGCACACTTCATAGTCGTTTTAGGGAAGGTTATTTCCGTCGGCACACAAATGATCTTAAGTTTACATTGACAGATGAGAACAAGAAGGCTCGTGTTAGGTATTTGTCCAAATTTATATGCAGCCTAGAATTTTTGTAATTAGTGCAAATGAATTAAGCTAATACTTTTTCAATGTGTAGGTATTGTTTGTCCATGTTAACAAACAATCTTCTATTCAATGACATGTACCATATCGTGTACATTGATGAAAAGTGGTTCTATCGTACAAGGCGCAACCAGAAGTACTATCTCGCCAACGATGAAGAAAGACCTCAGAGAGAGGTTAAAAGCAAGAATTTCATAGAGAAGGTTATGTTTCTAACTGTGGTTACTAGGCCTAGATTTGATGAGAATGGAAATTGCACGTTTGATGGTAAAATTGGCATATTTCCATTTACATATGTGGAGCCAGCAAAGAGAAAGAGCCCAAATAGGCCTAGAGGTAAAATTAGTAAATTTATTTGCGGCCTAGAATTTATGTAATTAGTTTAGACGAATTAAGCTAACATTGTTTCAATGTGTAGGTACCTTGATTACAAAGGCAATGCATCAGTTAAAAAGGACACCAGCCGAGATTTTCTTATAAACAAGGTCCTACCCGCAATCAAAGAAAAGTGGCCACCTGTGACAGAACCGCCCAAATTAATTCCCAATTAACCCATAAACCATCCACTTGGCCATTATGCGTTAAAGAGGAGTTAACTTGTCGAGTCCGTCGGGTCAAGCCCGGTAAATCACTTACAACAAAGGATCGAACATTGTACATCAAAACTCACACGACGGCGAGTCCAGAGATAAACAAGTCTCCATTTATTACATCATGACCATCATAGGTTCATTATTACAAACCAAGTCTTTTGCATAAAGTAAACAGTTCAGAGTTCGAAACACAGCAGAAATAAACTACTAACGATATAAGCAACATCACTAGAGGCCATTAGTGATGCCACTAAGCACTGTCATCCTCCCACTCAACTTCCCAACCGGGTGGGAGAGAACCAAGCCACGGAAAACTATCATCATTCACATCATTACCTGAAAACATCAACAAAAGCAAGGCTGAGTATACTAATAGTCAGCAAGACTTAACCGTCGGGTGATGGGAAATCACCAACTCTCTAGACATGCAAAGCTTTTTGACTAGTGGGTTGTTTTGCTGAAAAGCAACAAAGAGTAGGTCCTTACTTTCAAATTTTAGCTCAAAATTCTAGTTGATTATCCATTACTAGGTAAGCAACTATTGCAACCATAAGTTGTACAATCAATTAAGCATACATCAGTATTACTTCCAAATTCCATCATTAAGGGACATAGAGTGTATGGTTAAGCACTCTCGGGTAACAATGAGAGGCCGACGATCGATCGATTAATAACCTTGCAAGATGGACCTAAACACACGGTAGCATACATACCCCAAGATAACAACTAAAAAGCCCCAAAAGGGCGGGGTACGCACCAACCAGGCGGTTCCCAACCGTCCTCGGTTCAGGATCAAGTTCCACAGTCTTAGGTACAAGGCGGGAAGGTCACGGACTCACATGCCGCCCGACCACACTCATGCACCACATGGCCTAGAACATGGGGGACTAACCCCAAGATTAGTGAACAATAGAGATCCTTTGCCGGATCAGGAAGGTACTAGGCTTACCGGTCTCATTCCCGGCAAATGCTTAGTACGTTCAAACGCTTAACCAAGGACATCTACTGGCCGGAGCTGGTCCCATGCTCTTACCACATGAGCAGGTAGGTTTATCAATCTTATGATTCCAACATAAGAAACCTATAGCTCGCGAGTGACGAACATCACTCGACTTCTACCGTGTCCTTAGAGCATGGCAACTAGCAAACTATCATACTAGTAATTGAGCATTGGAACCTAGGATCATGCATCTAGGGTTTCAATTCAATTCCTGAAACGTAAATGCACAAACATAACCAAACATAATTGCATAAGTTGGAAAACTAGGTTATGCTCCGGGGCTTGCCTTCACTAGCACAGTCAGTGGAAAAGTCCTCTGAAGCTTGGTTCGGGTCTTGCTGCACTTCCACGGTGTTCACTTCTCCCTCAGTTGGTTCTCCTTCAGTCTCCAACACTAGCTCGTAGTTCCCGTTCGGAAGTTCTACACGATATGCATATGCATGACTTTAATTATTCAAGTTTAGGAATTGAAGTATTTCTGAAAATTAGAGGCAAACATGGGGTGTTTTGTTGGCCACATTCACCTAGATAAGATTTTATTCAATTTTTCTTTACACAAGAAAAGTGGGTGTGTAGGTGAGAATTATCATTCTTATTTGATGGTGATTGTGTGCACATCTAAGTTATTCAATTTATTTTACTTCACCAAAGTAATGGTGCTATGTAGGGTGTATTTTGGTGAAGCTTTGTCATTGAATTTAAGTTACATAAAAGGTGATGTTGGTTATTCTTTTTATTCCACTTATTAAGATTGAATTATTTCAAAAATTAGTTCTGGATATTCTACACACAAACTGACAGAGATAAATTTTATACAAGCACATGACATGGCAACAAGGCTACTGCCCAAACTTGACCTTAAATTAAGCTATATGTTGCACATGAAAAATCTAGCAAGCACTAGCTAGAATAAACTTAATTATTTTATACAGAGATATCCATACATGATCTAGCATCTAGAAATCACACAGAGCAACAACATGTCATAACTGACTTACTCATAATTTATCATGGCCAGAAACATTCTACAACATGCTTGATTAATATCACTCAAATTTAGACCATTAATTAATTTGAGCTAACTAAACATGTCAAAAGCTATTAATCTATTTATCATAGCTGCATCTAGTCATATGTAGGCTACTACAAAAAGATCAACCCTAATTCAAGAACCATAAATTGAAAACTAAACACAAACATATATTCTGCCCTATAACATAATAAAATTTAACTATAGATATATAACATATCTATGTGCCATTTTTCTACACAGGAACAAGCATGGTCATACTAGCAACATACTAAAATTTCACATGCAGATCAGCTCTAGATTTCAAACTATTTCAAATCTAACCAAACTGATCATTTCAAAATAATTCAAATTTTAGGCAGAAATTTACAAACTTCCTTTCTAGAATAGATGTTTATGTTCATGAGGATCACAGAACAGTTGAGTTTGTATTTTTTTCGATTTTTATTCAATATATTATCAATTTTCCAAGAAACAGGATTTTCAAACTAGATCTGAAGAATCTATTTACATATACCCCCCTGGACATTTACGCTAAGGACCCTAGAAAGAATTCAATCGTCACAGGTGTATCCTTGGCGGCGCAGGGAGATCACCGACGGTGAGGGGCGGTCGGAGTTGGTCGGGTGAGTGGCTAGGAGGGGGCTATGTCTCACCCTTGGTTGATTGGTGACGACGGTGGCGGCAGAGACAGCACCGGCGATGGCCGGCGGCGAGGCAGAGGCAGAGCGGCCGCCTTGGCTCCAATGCTGGCAAACTCACAGCTTCTTCGAGCAATGTGTGCTGGCTTGGAGCTCTATTGGGTCACTGGGAAGAGGTGTGAGGCACAGGTACTCGACGGGGAAGGGCGGAAGGAGGAGCTCTCCGTGGAGGCGGCAATGGCGGGCGGCAGAGCAGAGAACTCACGCGTGCGCACCAGGGCCTTCCTTTTATAGTCTAGCGGAGGTGGAGGCGTGGCACGAGCTGCTCAACATGTAGAGGTGAAATTGTTGGCATTTCTTAACGTCACCACTAGTTGTACACCTAGAGGGAACGTATAAGAGCAACCGGGTATACCGCAAGCGCACGAAAATACCGATGTAGCACTTCCCCATGGTTCATCAATCAAAACTTGACACCATGTCTTGTTTTGACTGAAGAAGACAATTTTAACCTAAGCACCATGCTTAATTTAAAACAGTCTATGAATGTATGATGCATCACTCATTCAAACCAGAGCATACGAGCAAAGATAAAGGAAGCATGAAAGCATGATCAAGCTATACATCAAAAGGGACATAAGCATGAGCATATGACGGTGAACCTCGGGCAATCTCCCGGAAGGGCTTTTTTAATGTCAAAAGCAGGACTTACCTAGCTAGTGGGCAAGATGCAAGAGCTGACATCATCTTCACACCAGGATAAGATTTGGTAAAGGAGGAACTTTACTCAGGATGCTCACATACCTCCCCCACACTTGTAGTTGGCATTGCTAGGCAACAAAACTCAAGTGTGTGAAGATCAAGCTTCCTTTTGTAAATATTCCCTCGCCAAAGCTTACCTTAGGTGTTGCATATGATGTAGCTCACATGGTCGTAGGCGTCACCTGTCCATCTTTCTTTTCAATCTCCACCTGAAAGGTTAGTGACCAAAAATACCCGAAGGACAACTTATCCTAAAAACATGCTCTTGCTTTTATTCGAAGAAGGGAAATAAAACCTATGCTAGTCTAGGCTATCTCCTGGTAGTGCTTTGTTTATTACGGTCATAAGCTCGACCATGGGAGATTTCTCTTGCAGCCACATTGGCGGTGTCCTTCCCATCTCACCACCAATCACTGATGAATCAGTGAGGCTTTAGCTGCAAGGTAGTGCTTTGTTTATTACAGTCGTAAACTCGACCATGGGAGATTTTTCTTGCAGCCACATTGGTGGTGTCCTTCCCATCTCACCACCAATCACTGATGAGTTAGTGAAGCTCTAGCTGCAAGGTTAGTAACATATGCCAACCCATGTCCAAAGGATGACAAAGCTAAACGCAGACATGATCATTCTAGGGAGACTGAGATAGCTCCTGGGGTGATCATAGGACTCGAGGAGCTATAGCACAATGGTGGACCTCAGAGATGGAAGGTTGAGCACTGAGGCTAGCGCTCTCGCTACCGATCTCTGACTGAACTCAGCTCAGAAAAACACACAGCCTCCTAAAAAGAGGATAGAGTAGAAACTCAAACGGCCGGCGTACGTTCAGGAGCTAGAGTTCAGGTGAAGGGTGAGGTTAAGCTCATCCTTCCTTAGGTAGATGGACCGATGTTCTCATCAAAACGATGAAACATCCCGAGGTCTAGCCTAAACTTCCAATGGGAGGTTATGGATAGACTGGAAAGATCAGCTCCCATTGGGCGTCAATCAAGTCAAGCATAAGATAGGAAGTAAAGCTTCTCTTGACTGATCGGCATCGATCGATGATCTTGGCATCATACATGAATGCACACAATTCAATCGGTAAGTGATCATGCTCCTTCGGTCAAATAGATGAATCCTCATGGATTATAAAATAGAGACCGATGCCTCAACCCATACGTAACTTCAGTGCAAGGCACTTCAGCTCGAGCCGAGACGTAGGAACATGATAGGCCAATCGTACTCTCCTTAGGAGATCATAACTAGGATCAGACAAGTCATCCTGGCCGAGAATGATTCATCCTTTCCTAATTACTCTCTCCATCCTCCCACGAGACAAAGTCTCAGGGAGAAGGTCTAAGAAGAGGTAGGAGAGGGGAACCCAAGGGTAGACTCTGCACTAAGCAATCTTTCCCTTAGATTCCTGCTATTCGGAAATGATATCTTCACCCGGAGCTTAAAGCCTCAGCTCGGCTGATGATGGATCTAGGTGGCTCAACATTTCTTCTAAGAGGCACCTCATCGACCGGGATGCAAGGGGAGCTGAAATCCCGGAGGGTTTCCACGATCTCTTTTCCCTCAACAGCGTCCAAGTGCACAAAAGAGCCTCCAGAGAGAGCATTAAGCCACATGGCATCATCCTTTCGCAACCCATACCAGAAGTGCTAAAGCAACATCCGATCGGGAACATGGAGGACTGGGCAATCTTCCGCCGAGAAGGCGAAGTGATTCCCTGCCATTCCTAGCAATTCCTCGTCACCTTGCTTGAGACTGAGAATCCTTATCCTCAACGAGATGACACGTCGTATCGGGAAGAATCGGGAGCAGGAAGGTGCTCTCAAAATTTCCAAGTGAGGTAGTCTCTACCAAAACAACGGTGCCAATCTCGTGCTTTCCCCGAGAGGGATAGCGGGAAAATTCCCTTTTCTGAGCATCCGGTGATTCTCCGATTTCACTCGGAGTTTCAGTCAGATGCTCGTAGTCTCTCACATGATCGAAGGGGTTCTCATGAATTACCCCGAGAAGGAAAGATCCTGAATTAGCTTCATGAGAGAGGGGCGAAGCCGATAGCCAGATGAAAGAACGGGTTCTGACAAGGATGGCTCTAAGGGTTCGCTCCTCGAAGGTGGAAGGTGTTTACAAGGATAACCTTCCATGGATAACAGGGTAAAGGTAGAAGTAAAGAAAACGAAAAAGGATATCTCAAAGGGTAACAAGGGTAAAGTTAGTAGAAAAAGAAAAAAGATAAATACGAGGACCACTAGGTTTGAAGATAGATACAACAACCGTTCCCCGGCAACGGCGCCAAAAATGTTTGTTGGTGTTTCTTAACGTCACCACTAGTTGTACACCTAGAGGGAACATATAAAAGCAACCGGGTATACCACAAGCGCATGGAAATACCGTTGTAGCACTTCCCCAAGGAAGGAGAGTATTCCAAGGGTATCGAATCCAAGGAACGATGTGCACTATCTTCTACTCTAGTATAGATGGTCCAAGGACACCAAGCTCATCTATGGTAGGGGAGAAGGTGAAGGGCTTCCTAAATGTATCGATCAAGGCTGTATCGTTTCACGGTATGGAACTTACTATGGGGCGCCAGCCCATCCTAACTTTTTAGGGAGAGGCCAATGTTCTGACAACGAGGCCCTACTCGGTACCCAGGCGTGGAGGATTACAATGGGTCCAACATGCTGTCACCATGCGGCCTACCTGCCATGTGCCAAGTACATGGTATTCGAAGGATAATCGTAGTCTAGACACCACGTCTACACCACTGATTACTACTATAGAGGGAGACGTCTCCTAGGCCGATAGCCCTACTATAGCACTCGTATAAATATGGAGCGACGAACACAAGCAAGTGTGTACTAGATCGTACCTTATCAGATCAGGATAGGTTAGGAAGAACAACTACTGACATATTTATGAGCCTCAACTAGATCAAAGGAGTGATCCACAGACAAACAGATAAATGCACTTGCATAAGTATTCAACTAGATCGAAGGGTTGTGTTCATGAAGAACACAAGCCTCTAGTTCAAGAACACATGAAGAACACAAGAACATATCAATCATGTAAGAACACACTTTAGTCTAAATGAGATATGTCGCAATACTTACTTTGGTCTAAATGAAGAACAAAGAAGAACTCCTTCATCTCACCTTCACTTCCCTCTCTACCTAGCACTCACACACACTCCCTACATAAGGAATGAGAGGAGAGGGAACTTGGGATGTATAGAAAAGGGAGCTCCTCCCCTCCTATTTATAGAGGAGGGGGTGGCTTGACAAGAGGGGTGAGTGTGCAGCAGCTCTGGGCGCGTCCAATGACAGGGTGACACGTGGCAGTGAAGAACCGGGCCAAAACCGGTCAGAAACGAGCAGAACCGGGGAATCCTAGGCATCTGGGGGCAAGAACCGGCACTAAAGAGGTTGAACCGGGCAAACTAGGCTGGCGAACCGGTGCCCACCCGCGCAGATCGCGCAACCGTCTCGCCCGCGCCTGTCCCGTGCCGCCGCTTGTCCCGGTCGCGTGCCTTCCCGCGTACGGTTCCCGCGCGCGCCGCTCGGTCAATAGCGTCGGCGGCTGGCCGTTCCGATGTCGACACGTGGTGCTGTAGGATCGATCTCGTGCACCTGTGCTGCCCCCGTGGCGATCCGCTGCAGCTGCTGTCCGCCAACCATTGGTCGCCACGTGGCCTGAGCGGGGATCCCGTGCGCCAGTGGGACGATCCGCGGTCGCGGCAGGGAGCGAATGGCCGCCCGCCATGTGGCGCCACCTGGTCCACGCACGCCAGTGTGCCTATTTGCGCGTTGACTCGCCCTGTTGTGGGTCCCACGGTGACATCATCTATTTTGTCTTTTTCCTATCTTCTTCATACGAACTCCGATGTAGGCATATAATATGTGCATTTCGATCGTCTCGACGAGCCCGTCGTAATGGTGTAGTCCAAATTGGCATTTGAGGTTGTTTATGATGACATCCTTTAATAGCCATTGGACTACTTGCTCTCAACTATACCATTTGGCACGCATTTCGGTGCTTCCTGCAACAAAAGCTAGAAACACCAACACTTGTGGAAACTATCAGTATCAAGCCCTATTCTAGTGTTGATGATCCTTCTACAATTATTTTATGTAGGTATTGACGGTGTAAAAGTAGCACTTAACAGCCGTCAACAGACACCTCGCGCAACAGCTGGCCGGCGGCCTCACTGGCTTGGCGCCATGGCGGCTCGGCGGAGTGGCGCGTGGGCGGCTAGCCAGCGTAGGGTGCTCGAGTGCCTGGGGGAGAGGAGGTTCGGTGACAGTAGCAAGAGGACAAAGGCTCGACGACGTGCTCCGGCTTGCCTGCATCGTCGTGACGGTGTGGCTGCGCGACGGAGCTCGTGGCGGCGTGTGTCGACAGGTTTCGCGGGGAGAGAGATGGCGTGGTGACATGGTGGGCTACCAACTATTTTGGGGGCGCCTCGTCGGACAAGTGGAGAGCTGGCGACTGGTGGGGGCCACTGGTGACGGCGTACGGGCGGGCACGCACGTGACCGGCGCGGACGCCGGGGCGGCGCATGACGCGACGTAGGGCGCGGGAATGCACGCTCTGGCGCTCTAGCTCGTCAACCCATCCAGCTTAAGGGTGTTTGACCGATTCAAACAATTCAAACTTGAATATAAGTTCAAAATCGACCATGAGGACCAGGTGTGTCCGAAGACCAGTGGAGGGTCGCTCCTTAGTGATGAGTGATTGACAACATTGTGTGGACTGATGCTTGGCTAAGTATGCAGGTATAGGTTGCGGCTTGACTCGTGTCGGTGCAGGTGGAGAACAAGCGCAAAAGGACTTAGCCGTGGCGGCCTCCGGGTGATGGAGTGGCAAGTAGGCTTGGTTCGATGGACCCGGTGGCCGATGGGGTCAAGTGCGAGCCGTGCGGTGCAAGACTGGCGGGCTGAAGTTGTGAACATGGGCCGGTGCAAGGTAGCGGATGGAGTAGGAAGCTTGCACGCGGGGTTTGTTGGTTTGCCCACAAAACCATCGGTGGACGGTTTCTTGGTTTGGGCCTCAAAACCAAGCCCGGAGGCCCGAGGCGACGGAGACGGTGATTCGGGAGCTTCGGGAAGCTTCGAGGCGGAGGGTACGTGGCGTGATCGCGGGGTTTGCGTCGAGGTGAAGCGAAGCCGCGGTGGAAGCGTGTCCGTCCGATGAAGACTTGACCAAAATGCCCCTGAGGGGTTGTATCTTCATTTCAAGCAGTAGGGGTAGCGTGGTCATTTACCTCCCTCTGATGGACTTCGTATAAATAGCGGAGAGGCGGATGGCATCTCTCTCTCTCTTGGACTCTAGGGCTTTCTCCCCCGGTAGATTTCTCTGAACTGCTTCTTTTCCCTCCGGATTCCTTAGGCTAGACTCTTGTACAGACTCTGACCTCTGGATGTATGGAAGCATTCGGTGTTGCGGTGATCTCCTAGTCCTCTGTGATTTTTGTGTCATTTTCGGGGCTATTTTTGGGGTGTTTCGTTCTTCACTCGATTCGTGATTTTGGGGGCGTTTCTTCTCGGATTTCTTTGAGGGGATCATGGGTGGATGCCTTGTGCATCTTTGTGTGTGATCTTGACCCCTCAAACACCGTGGAGAGCCTTCGATTCGTGCGTCTTTGGTTGGAGCCCGAGTTCATGGTGGTGGTTCGTGTGATCCGTGATTCCCGGTGATTTAGGGAGTTAGATGTCAATATTTTTGGGGCATAGCTTCCTTGTGTGACGCTTCTCATCTCCCCAAAATCTTGTCTCAAGAGCTCTAGCCGTTTGGGAGATCCGGTGATGGAAAGGTGGAGTTGACTCCCGAGCTCGAGCATTTTCTATGCTGTTCGTGCTTGGCGGACGGTCCGTGAGGTCCGTGCGGACGGTCCGCAAGGCTCTGACAGTCCGGCTGTTCTTCGTGTTCTTCGCGTGTTCTTGAGTGTCTTTCGTTCGATCCGTTGAGTCGGTTGGTTTTTGGTGCGCGAAGTTCGCGGACGGTCCGTACTCAAGTGCCGGACGGTCCGTGACGAGGCGGACGGTCCGCGGGTCCATCACGGACGGTCCGTTTTTCTCGGTGCGCCCCTGGAGGTTCGGGTTGCTTTTACGGACAGTCTGCCGTGACCTCTCGGACAGTCCGCGCCCTCCACACGGACGGTCCGCCCGGTCACCCCGGACAGTCCGCCAGGGACTTCGCAGCAGTGCCTAAGTCCTTTGGTTCTTGCTTTGGTGCTTCCGCTCTTTGCTCCTAGGCTTGTTGGTTGATCTTCTAGGCTTGTGTGTGCCTTGTTTGGAGCTTCCCTTGTGTGCGTGAGAATTTGGAGTGGCAATCGGGGTATAGGCCGAGTTCAACCTTCGGGAAGAATTTTTGTCGGCTCCCATTCACTCCCCCCTCTCTGGTCGCCCTATTCGGTCCTTCAATTGGTATCAGAGCCGGTTACGGATCTTCTTGTTTCTAACCAGTCTAAGATCCAAAGATGGGTGATTATGACAAGGGGTCGGGTCCTTCGCACTTTGATGGCAAGAATTACCCGATGTGGGAGAGGCGCATGGGCGCGTTTTTGCGAGGGAAGGGAACTCTGATCTGGGAGGTCACTCAGAATCCTCATTATGTCATCCCAGATAGGTTTCTGCTTCCAGGATCGCGGGACATGTTTGAGGCCAACAACAAGGCCGTGGATTACTTGTTCCGCGCTCTCTGTGCCTCGGAGTTCGATCGAGTGTACGGAGAGGATGTGGCTGGAAAGATTTGGCTCAAGTTGAAGAATGCTCATGTTGGCAATGCCCAAGTGCAAGCCCGTATGTTTTCCACTTACCGGAGAGAGTACGAGAACTTCACTCATCTCCCCGGTGAGTCGACCGATGCTATGTTTCAGTGCTTCACTTGCATAGTCAACAACATGAGGGCCAATGTGACAGTGCTCCCATACACGGATCATGATCAAGCTATCAAGCTTTTGCAAGCCCTGGATAGGTTCGTGTGGAGTGCCAAGGTCGAGGCCATTGAGGAGTCGAGCGCGTATGACACGCTGTCGCTGGATGAGCTATTCTCCAAGCTCAGGTCTTCAGAGGTTCACCGTGGCTTGAGAGCCAAGAGCGAGAGCCCGACTGATCCTCATAGTTTGGCTCTCATCTCAAGATCGAGGACTAACGCAAACTCTGTTGGCTTTTCTTTGTCTTGTCTTGTGTCCTTGCCAGATGACGACTTTGAGGTACTGAGCGAGGATGATCTCGCCTTGTTGAGCAAGAGGTTTGGGCGGATGTACGAGAACTGCAAGAATGCAAGGCGGAGCTCTGGGATGTGCTATCGGTGCGGGAAGCACGGGCACTTCATCGACGAATGCCCTGAAGCCATGGATATCAAGAACGACTACAAGGGCAAGCCCAAGCACGACTACAACAAGCACCACTCCCGAAACGACTACAAGGACAAGCACAAGGACAAGAGCGAGAGAAGGCACAAGAAGAGTGGCGGCCACAAGAAGAAGACCGCTCGAGCGATGGTGGCCAGAGCGAGCGACATCGACTTGACATCAAGCGATGCTTCATCTGACTCGAGCAGCGAGGAAGAGCAAAAGAAGTGCAAGGACAAGCGGCACATGGGCAAGAACTTCACCGGCCTGAGCTTCATCGCACAAGGAGGCTTTTGCGGCAGGGCACATTCCAAGAAGGGTGGGAAGCACAGCTCGGATTCGAACTCCGACTCCGATGAAGAGGTACGACAAGATCCCAACTTCTTGCTAGAGGAGAATGCTAGGCTGAATAAGTTGCTTGACAACCGTGATGATGTGCTTAGAAAGACCAACAAGGAGAAGAGGGAATTTAGGTCTTTGTTGGGTGATGCTAAGGACAAGGTAGCTGAACTTGAATCCTTGCTTGTGGATGCTAGAAATGAGATAGCTGCTTTGAAATCTGCTCCTGTGGTGTCTGATGAAATTGACTGTGGTGATTGCTCAATTTTTCTTGCTGATTTGACTGCTCTCAAGGAGAAGCATGCCTCTACTCTTGAGGAACTAGATGTGGTTAGGATTGAGTGTGATGAATTGAAGTCTAGGCCAGCTTTGCTAGGTGCTTGTACCACATGTCCTGTTTTGCATGCTAGGCTAGATGAGTCTCACACTAGAATTATTTCTCTTGAGGCGGCATTAAAAGCTCCTCTTCCTACCTCATGTTCAACCTATGAAATGCATGCTTTGAAAAACATGGAACTTGCACACTATGTTGATCGTCTGCAGGATGAAAATGATGAGCTTAGGAAATTGATGAGTTGGTTGTCTGGGCATGAGCCACAATTGAGTTTGATGTTGGCTCAGTTCAAGAGGTTTGATGGTCAGGCGTTGGGGGCTGAGAAGAGTGGTGAGAAGAGTGGTGAGGGAGAAGAGAAAGTTGGAGAGATCCCTACTCATCCACACACCATACCCATGAATAAATATGCACCCAAGCCAAACCACCTGAGAAACAAGCTCGATACAACTCCAGACCCACCAGTGTTCCCCCAAAAAACAGAGAATTACCAGAAACCCATCAAGTTTGTGAGCAACCTGGGTAATGTCTTTGAGGGGAAGTCAGGAGAGAAAGGTGTTGAGAAGCCCACAGAGAAGCCACCGCCTAAGCCAGTGCCAATCCGCTTCCATTGTGAGTATTGTGGGAGGGATGGGCATAAGGATGAGTTCTGTTTCCGGAGGAAGAGGGATGAGCAGTTTGCTAGGGAGATGACAAACAAGGACAGGTACCACCTTGCTCGTGGTGTGCCTAAGCCTCGTAGAGGGCCTCTACCTAGGGGTGAGGTGTATGTGCATACAGTTCCCACTCGTGGAGGTGGAGGTGTGTTCCCTCAGAGAGATAGGCGTGTTGGGTTTGGGTGTGGCGAGTTGGCTCGACGTGCTCCTTCTCGTGACCATTACGAGTTTGGGAGACACGATCGGAGCTTTAGGTCTCAGATGGACTACGGGCCATGTTTTCCTCCTCGTGGTGCGCGTACTCCTCCAGTGAGACGTGATAGGTCCTCTGGTGGTAGGCGTGAGAGGGCTCCTCCTAGAGGTTTTGGGAGGATGGATTTTGCTAACCCTTCTTTTGAGCAAATGGCTCAGCACTGGTTTGACTCTTTTTGTACTAACCCCAGTGTTGAGTCACTTGCTCATTCTCGTCCTCGTTTTTTATTGCAGGTGGAAGGCTTGGAGAACTTTTGGTTGATCGACTTCGGTTGCTCACGACACATGACCGGAGATCGTGGGTGGTTCTCCAGCCTCACCCCGGTAAGTACTAGGGAGTACATCACTTTTGGGGATAATGGGAGAGGACGAGTGCTTGTTGAAGGTATGGTGAAGGTGAGTAGCAAGGTGACCTTAAGAAGTGTGGCCCTGGTCAAGTCACTTGGTTTTAACCTGTTGTCAGTATCTCAATTGCCTGACGAAGGTTTTGAGGTTCATTTTAAGTCGGGTGCTTCTCGTGTGTTTGATTCTCGAGGCGATCTTGTCTGTACGATCGTCCCCGAGGGTCAAATCTTTCGTGCCGACTTTTCCCAGTCTGTTGGTCCTCCTCGATGCTTTGTTGCTGGCGTTTCGGCCGAGCTTTAGAAATGGCATAGGAGGTTGGGACACTTGAGTTTTGAGTTGCTTTCCCGCTTGAGTGGTTTTGATCTTGTCCGAGGATTGCCTAGGTTGAAATTCGAGAAGGATTTGGTTTGTGCTTCTTGCCGGCATGGAAAGATGGTTACCGCTTCTCACGCCCCTCTGACTTCTGTCATGACCGAGCGACCTTGTGAGCTGTTGCACATGGATTTGGTTGGGCCAGCTCGTGTTCGCTCTGCTGGTGGGGAAGTGGTATGTTCTTGTGGTTGTTGATGATTTTTCAAGGTACTCTTGGGTTTTCTTTTTGGAGGATAAGAGTGAGACATTTGGCTTTGTTCGGGACTTGATCTTGAGGTTGAAGAATGAGAGACATGGTGATGCCATTCGAGCTATACGCAGTGACAATGGCACGAAATTTAAGAACTCTCATTTTGATGCCTTTTGCAGTGATCTTGGTCTTGATCATCAGTACTCTTCTCCATACGTCGCTTGCCAGAATGGCGTAGTGGAGAGGAAGAACCGGACCCTTTGTGAGATGGCCAGGATGATGCTCGATGAGCACAGGACTCCTAGGTGTTTCTGGGCCGAGGCGGTCAATACCGCTTGCTATGTCTCAAATCGCATCTTCCTTCGTGCCTTTAAGAAGAAGACCTCTTATGAGCTGATGCATGGCCGACAACCCAAGGTGAGTCACTTTAGAGCTTTTGGTTGCAAGTGTTTCATTCTGAAGAAGGGCAAGTTGGATAAGTTTGAGTCTAGATGTTCGGATGGTATTTTCCTTGGTTATGCGATTCACTCTAGAGCATATCGTGTGCTCAACCTTGGTACTAACCGAATCATGGAGACTTGCGAGGTAACCTTTGACGAGACACAGCCATGTAGCTCTTCTGCTTTTGAGTGTGCAGGTGACGAGGAGATTGGAGCGAGGATCTTTGAGGATGAGAAGGACGGAGATGGAGACAACGACGATGATGGTGGTGATGCTCCAGTGGTTGATCGTGTACGTGCTACTTCCACTACTACGACGACGATCAAGGACGGACCATCCCCTACACCCACTACAACTGAGGCTGTTCGAGTGGAGGCTGCTGCTGAGGGGGAGATTGTGTCCAGGCGAGAGGCTCCTCGACATGTACAAGTGGATCACCCACCGACGACCATCATTGGTGACCTTCATGAACGCACTACACGGTCGAGGTCAAGGAATACTTCTCAGCTTTTGTCGCTTCTTTTGAGCCCAAAGATATTCGACACGCTTTGTCTGACGAGAATTGGGGGAATTCCATGCATGAGGAGTTGGAAAACTTTGAGAGAAACCAAGTCTGGGTGTTAGTCGATCCACCGCCAAATTGCCGTCCCATAGGTACCAAGTGGGTGTGGAAGAACAAAGAGGGTGAGAATGGGATGGTTGTGAGAAACAAGTCGAGGTTGGTGGCGCAGGGGTTCAACCAGAAGGAGGGGATAGACTATGAGGAGACATTTGCTCCTGTGGCCCGTTTGGAGGCAATTAGGATCCTTCTAGCCTTTGCCATGGCTAAAGGGTTCAAGTTGTACCAAATGGATATCAAGAGTGCTTTCTTGAATGGGGTGATAGAGGAAGAAGTGTATGTGAGGCAACCCCCGGGGTTTGAGAGTGAAAAATACCCACACCGTGTATACAAACTCCAGAGAGCGCTCTATGGGTTGAAACAGGCACCTAGAGCTTGGTATGGCAGGCTGAGAGGTTTTTTGCTGAGTAAGGGGTTTGTGATGGGCACAGTTGATAAGACCCTGTTCCTCTTTAAGCATGGGAATGACCTTTTGATTGTTCAGATATACGTGGATGACATAATCTTTGGTGGCTCTTCTCATGATCTTGTTGCCAGATTTGCAGATGACATGAGCAGGGAATTTGAGATGTCCATGATGGGCGAGCTGCGGTTTTTTTTGGGTCTCCAGATCAAGCAGTGCAAGGACGGGACGTTTGTACATCAGGCGAAGTACACCAGGGACATGGTGAAGAAGTTTGGCATGAACGACTCCAAGCCGCTGACTACACCGATGAGTACAACTACGGCTTTGGACGCAGACGAGGACGGCGAACCCGTGGACCAGAAGGAGTACTGGAGCATGATCGGCTCCCTCCTCTACTTGACGGCGACGAGGCCAGACATACAGTTCAGCGTGTGTCTGTGCGCTCATTTTCAGGCTTCACCGAGGACTTCACATCGGCAGGCCGTCAAGCGGATTTTCAGGTACTTGAACTACACTCCTGAGTTTGGTCTTTGGTACTCTGCCTCCTCGACACTCAGGCTTCATGGGTTTTCTGATGCGGATTTCGCTGGGTGTCGATTAGACGGCAAGTCTACTTCTGGGTGTTGTCAGTTCCTTGGTTCTTCTTTGGTCTCTTAGTCATCTCGCAAGCAATCGAGTGTAGCCCAGTCCACCACCAAGGCTGAGTATGTAGCTGCTGCTAGTTGTTGTTCCCAGCTGCTTTGGATGACCTATACCTTGAGTGATTTTGGTGAGGAGTGCTCCCAGGTTCCACATTTCTGTGACAGCACCAGTGCCATAAGCGTAGCCAAAAATCCTGTCCTCCACTCCAAAACGAAACACATAGAAGTGAGGTACCACTTCCTGAGAGATAATGTGGAAAAGGGAAACATATCTTTGTCCTATGTCCCTACCCAAGACCAGCTGGCTGACATTTTCACCAAACCGCTTGACCAAGTCACTTTCACTCGCTTGCAGGGTGAGCTTGGGGTGTGCTTTCCTTTCTAGCTGGGTCTTGGAGCTTCTCATGTATATATGTGTCATATGTCTCATTTTGTTGCATTTCTTTCATGCATTTTACTTTCTGTACAAAACCTGGTAGGATAGCCATCTTTGGATCACTTGAGATAGGGTTGAGTTTCTCTTATATACATTGATCACTGATGTGCTATGGATGAGATATGTGCACATTTGGTAAATTGTGGATGTAAATGCTATGCTCTTGTTGGTTGTGCCATATATGTATGATGAGATAGCATTTTGTTTGTGAAAATGATAAAATTGCCTCTCTCATGACTAGATGCTTGTCTATTCTCAATTTGTGCTTAAATGCTTATATCATGCTCAGTTTGTGCTTGAGGATCATATTCTCTTTGCTTGGGGTCAAAGACCCTTTGTCATTATAAATGTTTAGCCCTTTTGCTTGCTTGGGGAGGAGCATAAGCTTCTTTTTGCTACAAAGGCACTTCATGTACCATGTTTAATCTTGAAAATGAAATTGGTGTATGAATTGCCTTGTGCTTGAAAAATGAGCTCCTAATCATGTTTTATGCTTTTGATATTCATATCTTGGGTGCTAAACCGTAGCATGTTGTCTACCATGAGAAGTCTCATTTTAAGAAGTAGACACATGGCTCGGTGGCTTTAACATGACTTGAGTAGTTTGTGGGCGTTTATAATGATCTTGTAATGAGAATTTGTGATCTTGCATAAACTTTGAATGATCTAGTGCCTTTGTGTTCAAATTGGCATAGATAGGGTCTTGCTCATGAGATGAATGTTTCTGTGAAAATTTTTTTGCTTAAAATTGCTTTTAGCCATGTCACATGCTTATATGTCTCTACGTTCTTGATGGCAATATGCTAACTACACCATGTCTACTTTGCTTGCTCTATGTCTCATTTGTAGCATTTTGTTGTGCCATTTGTATATTTGAGAAGCTTGGTAGACTATATATATATGCCTTGACATGCATTTTTCATGAAAACAAGGGGAAGAGTTTCATATACCTTGATTCATGCATTGTCAACAAGGGGGAGAGTTTTGTATGATAAGGGGAGAATTTGGGAGAATTTTCATGCATTGGAAGTTTTTGTGAAAAATTGGTATGCATTTGTGAGATGTTGCATGTGAGGAGAAAAAATTGAGAAGAAGAGGTTGCATTTGCTCACGGGGAGTTTGCATATGTGCAGGGGGAGCTCCTTTGATTTGCCTGAGTTTTGTGCTTTGTGGTGTGCTCTTTGTGAGCTTTGTGTTGTCTCGGCTGTGTCGAGCCGTTGCCCTTGTCTTAGGGGGCCGAGACTTGGATTGGCGAGTGATCTTGTTTTCTCTTGTTCTTTGGCTTTGGATCACTTGCTTGGAGGTTTGTGTTCGTGGTTGTTTTCTTTTCTTTTTCTCTATCATGGTTACTATGGATGTTGTCAATGCACTCATCTAGGGGGAGATTGAGGACCAGGTGTGTCCGAAGACCAGTGGAGGGTCGCTCCTTAGTGATGAGTGATTGACAACATTGTGTGGACTGATGCTTGGCTAAGTGTGCAGGTACAGGTTGCGGCTTGACTCGTGTCGGTGCAGGTGAAGAACAAACGCGAAAGGCCTTAGCCGTGGCGGCCTCCGGGTGATGGAGTGGCAAGTAGGCTTGGTTCGACGGATCTGGTGGCCGATGGGGTCAAGTGCGAGCCGTGCGGTGCAAGACTGGCGGGCTGAAGTCGTGAACATGGGCCGGTGCAAGGTAGCGGATGGAGCCTGAAGCTTGCATGCGGGGTTTGTTGGTTTGCCCACAAAACCATCGGTGGACGGTTTCTTGGTTTGGGCCTCAAAACCAAGCCCAGAGGCCCGAGGCGACGGAGACGGTGATCCGGGAGCTTCGGGAAGCTTCGAGGCGGAGGGCACGTGGCGTGATCGCGGGGTTTGCGTCGATGTGAAGCGAAGCTGCGGTGGAAGCGTGTCCGTCCGATGAAGACTTGACCAAATGCCCCTGAGTGGTTGTATCTTCATTTCAAGCAGTAGGGGTAGCGTGGTCATTTACCTCCCTCCGATGGACTTCGTATAAATAGCGGAGAGGTGGATGGCATCTCTCTCTCTTGGACACTAGGGCTTTCTCCCCCGGTAGATTTCTCTGAACTGCTTCTTTTCCCTCTGGATTCCTTAGGCTAGACTCTTGTACAGACTCTGACCTCTAGATGTATGGAAGCATTCGGCGTTGCGGTGATCTCCTAGTCCTCTGTGATTTTCGCGGTGCTGTTTTTGGGGGGTTTCATTCTTCGCTCGATTCGTGATTTTGGGGGAGTTTCTTCTCGGATTTCTTTGAGGGGATCATGGGTGGATGCCTTGTGCATCTTTATGTGTGATCTTGACCCCTCAAACGCCGTGGAGAGCCTTCGATTCGTGCGTTTTTGGTTGGAGTCCGAGTTCATGGTGGTGGTTTGTGTGATCCGCGATTCCCGGTGATTGAGGGAGTTAGAGGTCGAGATTTTTGGGGCATAGCTTCCTTGTGTGACGCTTCTCATCTCCCCAAAATCTTGTCTCAAGAGCTCTAGTCATTTGGGAGATCCGGTGATGGAAAGGTGGAGTTGACTCCCGAGCTCGAGCATTTTTCTGTGTTGTTCGTGCTTGGCGGACGGTCCGCGAGGTCCGTGCGGACGGTCCGCGAGGCTCTGACAGTCCGGCTGTTCTTCGTTTTCTTCGCGTGTTCTTGAATGTCTTTCGTTCGATCCGTTGAGCCGGTTGGTTTTTGGTGCGCGAAGTTCGCGAACGGTCCGTACTCAAGTGCCGGACGGTCCGTGACGAGGCGAACGGTCCGCGGGTCCATCACGGACGATCCGTTTTTCTCGGTGCGCCCCTGGAGGTTCGGGTTGCTTTTACGGACAGTCCGCCGTGACCTCTCGGACAGTCCGCGCCCTCCACGCGGACGGTCCGCCCGGTCACCCCGGACAGTCCGCCAGGGACTTCCCAGCAGTGCCTAAGTCCTTTGGTTCTTGCTTTGGTGCTTCTGCTCTTTGCTCCTAGGCTTGTTGGTTGATCTTCTAGGCTTGTGTGTGCCTTGTTTGGAGGTTCCCTTGTGTGCGTGAGAATTTGGAGTGGCAATCGGGGTATAGGCCGACTTCGACCTTCGAGAAGAATTTTTGTCGGCTCCCATTCATTCCCCCCTCTCTGGTCGCCCTATTCGGTCCTTCAGACCAATATGAAAGTGATAGATGAGATATCCAACTACAACTTTTGCAAAGGCCGACCTATGAAAGGATCGAAGGATTTAGCACAAGATGGGCTTGAACTTTGTGATTTTCTCGGTGCAGTCAACAGTGTGCTCTGGACTTCCATCAAGTTTTTGAGGCTTTTGCACTCAAAATTTGAAATGCCAGTAACTAGATGAAATGTGTCCCTAGAAATTCTGAGCAACTTTTATTTTGGCAGAATTTTCAGTACTTAAGAAAAATTTTGAGATCTAGCTAGAACACCAAAGAAAGGTCACATGAACATAAGGGTTTGACCACTTTGCCTAGGTTTGACCAAAGTCATTAGGGTTTAGATTTACTAGTTAAACATGATTAGCAACTTAAGCACATGATTAAGAACTTAAACATCAGGGATGTTACACCACCCGAGGAAAGGCACTTGCCAATATTCATACAACAAGACAATGCAAAGACACACATTGATGTGAATGACCCATCATTTGTGCAAGCTGCCCAAGCAGATGGGTGGGACATAAAGCTAACATGTCAGCCTCCAAACTCACTTGATCTTAATGTTTTGGATCTTGGTTTTTTTGCAGCAATCCAAGCATTGTTTGAGAGGGGAACTCCAAACAACATTGACCAAATTGTGGAAATAGTTGAAAAGGCTTTTCATGACTACCCGGTTGACAGGTCCAACCGTATTTTCCTAACTCAACAATGTTGCGTGATGGAAATTATGAAGCACAATGGAGGCCTACATACCACTTAGGAAACATGATGGGAAACATGAGTTTGCTCACCTTGTCAATGCCCTTGTTGGACTCAAAGATGCTAACCTCTGTTGAGGCGAGTTGGAGCAGGGTGAGAGCAACATCGGTATCATCGGCAACGGCATCCGCAACTTGCGAATCCAACACCTCGGTCTCGCCGGCCATGGTGTCGAGTACGTACCGGAAGTCTGCTGAATCATCTACGAGATCATTGACGGTGATGTCGTCGGCCACGGCGCCAGCGACGGTGATGGCGCTGGTAGCGGCAACGCTTTCCTCCATGGCTGGCGAGACCTCTTTCGGCACCGGCGATGGCAATGCTTTCCTCCATGGCCGGCGAGACCTCTTCTTCATCGCTGGAGTTGGGCGCCCAGTTAACACCACGAACGAGCCCATGCTCCATCGAAGTGAAGTGGAAGGTTTTGTTTTGGAGAGAAGGGAGGTGCTGCTACAGGGAGATGAAGAGAATGCAAGCGTGCGGGGGAGGAAGAATGAAATGATGGATGCTTATTTGGCGAAAGAAACGGCACGAGCTGGAGAACAGAACGGCGCGGAGTAGATGCAAATGGCGCGGGCGGCCTGGCGTCGGACTCAAAGCGCACGTGCGACCGACATTGAAGAGGTGGAAGCAGGCCGAGACGGGAAACAAGAATGCACAGATCATTCTTGGACTTTTTTGATTTCCTTAGATGCAGATCAAAAACGGACGGAGGGAGTATTAGCACCAGCACGACCCAGTAGAAAGGTGCTCCTTGGGCCACCAATCTGACTTTTAGGCCGAGTACCGAGCATGGGTTGCAAGTTTTTTTCGACAACCTGTGGGGCGCAAATTAGTCCAACATTAAGTGGACCCCACGTGCCCAGAGGCACATCTATAAACCAGCCCACTTGTCTAAGAGCAACTCCAGCAAGGGCCTCTAAATAGGCCTCTACTCCAAATTTTGGAGTTTTTTGTGCAAAAACGTAACTCCAGCAGGGCTTCCAAATCAGCCTCCATTTTTTAGGCCCCTCCGAATTCCCCCTCCAAGCCTCCATTCCTGGAGGCCCTCCATCCTCCCCTCCAAACGTGGGCCCCACTGTTTCTTTTTTTTTCCACCCTCTCCTCCCCCGGTCTCTTTCGCGGGTGGAGTCCACGGTTTGCATCCCCGCCGCCGCTGTTTCCCCTGCCTCACGCCCGTGGGAGTTGCCTCCGCCTCCGCCGCCTTCCTCCCCACCCTCTCTCCCTCTTCGACCCTCCCCCCTCTTCCTCCCGTCGACGCGACACCCCTCCCCTGCCTCGTGCACCCGACATCCATGGATGCACCGGCGGTGGACAAGGTATGGTCGGCGACGCGGCAGGAAGGCCCGCAGCACGGCGCATCGGCTTCGGCGGGGCACAAGGACTCCGGATGCCGTGGGTGCGGGCACGAGGGAGCTCGACCCTGCCACCACTGCCACGAGCGCATGCGGGGGAGCTAGACCCAGCTGCTCTAGCCGGCACCGGTGGCTCTGGCCGTTGACGTCCGGCACCGATAGCTCTGGCCATCGACGTCCCTAGCGCGGGCGACAACACTGTCGTCTTGTACGCTTGCACGCCTCAGTGGCGGCGGCCTCGGACCTCGGTCGGCGCTGGCGACAAGGACTAGCTCCTGCACGTGGTGCGCGACACGGTAGGCGAGGAGATGCCCAAGCCCACGGCGGCCGTGCTTGGGTGCGGCAGCGTCAGCCTTGACGGGACCGCACGCCAGCGCCGGGAGGCCCATCTTACTGCGGTGAGGCGGTCCAGTCCTTCTACGACGCGTGCACCCTGGTTGTGGCCGCACCTCCTTTCACGGTGTCCCTCGTCACGCCGCCCGCCGCCGATGCTGCTAGGCACGTCGCAGGCGTGGGAGCCCCCTTCGTGTAAGTGCAATCAAGCCCTAAGTGGGTTTTGGTGATGTTGACCACACAATTAAAGGACGAATAAGCTTTTGAGTATGAGCTGCAGGTTGAATATCGTCAAAGGATGCAAAAGTGTTAAAGGTAACCCCTCAATTAAAAGGAAGGCTTCCCTATACTCAAATGAAAGTTTAAATTCATTTTATATTTTGAAATTGAGTATAGTACAAGTCATACTATCAAGGGAGATTCTAATAGTGGTTTGGGTCTAACCAAGTGCATAAAAACCATATCCATCAGTCCTAACCAAGGCTTTGAGATAGGCAAAGCTGATGCTACCCTCTTCACTAGAAAAGTTGATGGTCATATTTTTGTTTGCCAAATATATGTCGATGACATAATATTTGGTAGTACTAATGAAACTTTTTGTGAAGAATTTAGTAGGGTTATGACAAAGAGATTTGAGATGTCCATGATGGGTGAGCTCAAGTACTTCCTTGGATTTCAAATCAAATAAGCAAATGAAGGGACTTTCATTTGTCAAACCAAATATACAAGAGACATGCTAAAGAGGTTTGACATGGACAAGGCCAAGCCCATCAAGACTCCAATGCCTACTAATGGACAATTAGATCTTGATGAAGAAGGGAAATCTGTGGATCAAAAGGTATATCACTCTATGATCAGTGCTCTTCTTTACTTATGTGCATCTAGGCCGGATATTATGAATAGTGTGTGCATGTGTGCTAGATATCAAGGTAACCCGAAAGAGTATGATCTTATGGCCATAAAGAGAATCTTGAGATATCTAGTGCATACCCCTAACCTTGGATTGTGGTATCCTAAGGGCTCCACTTTTGATCTACTTGGCTATTCGGATTCCGATTATGCCGGTTGCAAAGTAGATAGAAAGAGTACATCGGAGACATGCCAATTCCTTAGTAGATCCCTAGTGTCTTGGAGTTCTAAAAAGCAAAACTCAGGAGCCCTTTCCACCGTCGAGGCCGAGTATGTTGCAGCCGACACTTGTTGTGCTCAACTACTTTGGATGAAGCAAACCTTAAAAGATTACGGATGTCATTTCTCTCATATCCCACTTTTGTGCGACAATGAAAGTGCCATAAAGCTTGCAAATAACCCTGTAAGCCATTCTCATACAAAACATATAGACATCCGTCATCACTTCTTGAGAGACCACGAAACCAAAGGAGATATCGCTCTAAGTCATGTGAGCATCGAAAAACAACTAGCCGATATCCTCACAAAGCCTCTCGATGAGTCAAGGTTTTGTAGTTTAAGGAATGAGCTAAATATCCTTGATTCTCGCTGCGTGGTTTGATCTCTAGCACACCTTGTTGATGTGTGTTATCTCCCTGAAAATGCTTTTGCAAATTTAAATAATGTGTTTCAAAATCTATTTTATATCCCAACTTGTCTCAAATGGCTATAGTTGTATGATGTTTGGTTGTTTTCTAGCCTATTGAGACAAGGTGTCCATGACCTAAGTGAAAAACAAAAGGAAAAGACCAATCTTCAGATCAATCTGGTAGCTCTCTGTCTCTGTTCTCTAGTTTGCAGAAGTTCTACATTTATATGCAGAGGTGCTGCAGTTCTAGCTGCTGCAAAGGTGCTGCGTTTATTTGCAGAGGTTCTGCGTTTTTATCTGATAGATCAAAATGATTCAGTTCGTCAGAAGTGAAGAGTGCATCGACTCGGTCAAAAGCGAGAGGAATATTCTCTTATTCTTATCCTTATCCCTTACCCCACTAGGGTAACTTCCCATCTACCGCTTTCACCGCAGTCACTCTGTTTTCACTGTGCCTCGCTCTCGCTCCCTCTCCTGCTCCTGCAACCGCATCCACTGCTCCGCGCCACTGCCGCCCTCATCATCGTGGACTCCCTCCGGCCATGCCTCAAGTCAAAGAAGGCGCGGTGCCCTGTTGCTCGTCCGTGGCCGGGTTGCTGAGTTGAAGAAAGAAGGGGGAGCCGCCCACGCCGTGCGGAATCGAGATCTACTCCGGTGAGAACCTCCGGCATCCTCGTGCACGTCTTCGTCAACCTCTCGACAACTTCTCCCTCCTCCAGCGTAGATCCCATCTTGTGAAGCAGGGGAAACCATTGCACAAACCGGTTCTTCCCGGTCAGTTTCTCCAGCACCACTAGAACACCTTGTGATCTAGGAGTGCCTCTGGGCTACGTCCTCGGCGTAAAAGCTTCACAAGTTTCTCCTCTCACCCCCGGAATCCAGAGGTAAAACCTAACCCTGACTCCTGCCAGATCTATCCTTTCTCTCAGTTCTAAGGACAAATTCTTGTGTAGATCCCCTTATCCTTGCCTGTTAGTGTCGTTGATTTAGTGCATTTTGGATTAAGGCTCAGTTGAAAGGTGAATCGAGTATCACAGTCTTGTCACTGCAGAACACAGAAGTTCCACGTTTTTTCGCAGAAGTTCTGCATTCTGCAGAGACAGTCACCATGTCTTCGATTCAAAGTTCAACTGAGTTTCTCTCTAAAGTGTTGTTGTTTCACATTACACTAGTAACTTATCCTTGCTCTCTCTATCTCTAGATGGAGCCAGGGAGCTCTCAGAGGAAGGACAAGAGGGTTGTGCCCTATGATGACTCTGAGAGAGAGGAGGCATACCATCTGACCAGAGAAACAGTGTCAAAGCACCAGTCCAGTTCAAGGAAGGCAGCTCCAAAAAGGGGAAGAGGATCAGCAGGACCTGTTAGTGGCAGAGGCAGCCGTGCAGCTGCAACCCCTGTGAAGAATGATGGAGGGACTGAAGGAAAGACTATTCCAGTGGAGCTGGACTCTCCAACTAGGTTGGGAGACATTGACAGCTCCTACATCAGAAACTTCAGAGGTATTCCCCAAAAGCAACCTCCCACCAAGTATGATCACAACTATCACATAGAACATGTCACTTATGATGGGCTGGGAACTCAAGTTAAGATTGCTAGAGAGGAAAACCCCTACCAGTATGCTAGATGTGCTGTAATTGACTATAGGTTATGGTCACCCTTCCACTATGATTTCTACAACACAGTCATTAGAAACAAGAGTAAAATCATGACAATGAAGTGGGTGGATTGGGGCCACATTGAGATGAAAAGGACCCCTGAGTCAAAAGAGTTACTTAATCTAGTGGATGAGCATGATTTGAGGGACATCATGGGTTTCAACTATGACTGGAACACTGCAATCATAAATCAGTTTCATGCCACTTTTCATTGGGAAGCCAAGCATGATACTATCCATTGGATGACAGAAGGTGTGCACTATAAGGTGGACTTCACCACCTTTTCTAGGCTGTTGGGATTTGGAGAAGATGACAGAAATGCTGACAACATTTACTTTGAGAGCAAGCTAAAAGGAAGAGACGTGCCAGAGCTGTTTGAATGTGAGGAGATGGCAAGCAACAAGACCACAGGGCTGAAGCCAGTATACTATGCCCTTAACAATCTGTTCAGGGAAACCATCAACCCAAAAGGGGACAGTGATGCAACTTCTCTCCGCAAATATGCTGTGAATCTGTTGAAGAGGATGCTACCTACTGGCAAGCGCTTTTCTGTGAGCAATTACATCTGGTATGAACTGAGTGACTCTATGGATGATGCTAGGAACAACTTCCCTTATGCTCCCTATATCATGTATGTGATTGAGATGGTCAGTGGGCTACGGTTCCCTAAGGATTGTGCTCACAAGTCCTATCAGCTCACCTCTTGGGGTCACAAGCAAAAGGAGAGTGTGCTCAAGTCCATTCATGAACAATCAGCTAAAGCAACTCACTCTTCAGAGGCTGGTCCTAGCACTGCTCCAAAGAAAGAAGGCAAGAAGCTAAGGACTATGATCAGGGACACTTTTGCCATGTGTAGATACACAGCAACTCAGGTGTATGAGCTAAGGAAGGATGTCAATCAGCTCATGTTCAAGGCCAACATCTCTGCTCCCACTCCTATTCCTCCTCCTACCTTCTTTGTGGACACATCTAGTGAGGAAGAAGCACAAGATATACCTGATGATGATGATGAGCCACTCAGTGCTAGGGTGCCCCGCAAGGGACCTAAGATAGCTGCTAGGAGGAAGAAAATCAGTTCCAAGATACCACTGAAGAAAACTATTGAAATTGAATTAGATTCTGAGATAGAGGAAGAAGAAGAAGCTGCTGCTACTACTCCTGAAGCCACCAGATCCCCATCTCCAGAGACAGACTGGAGCCAAGATGAGTGAAGAAGATGGACAGGTTGAAGCCCTTTCCTCTCTTTCTTCTTTTCTTCCCTTTTTGTTATCTGTTGACAAAGGGGGAGAATGAAGAAAGATTGAGATGTATTTGGCTAAAAAACTTTATCTTTTGTGAGATGTGAGAGTGCAATCCTCTCTGAACTATGGTCTGTAAGATATTTGGGCTTTGCCTCTGTTGGCAAGCCATGATGGTTGGTTGTGGACAAAACTTGTGGGTTTTAAAACTTTAAAACTGTGTGATGTGATGTAATAGGACTAGATGAACTTACTTTGCTTATTTCTTAATCTAGATCCTGTTACTTGCTGTTATCTGTTGAGTATATATCTGCCTGTGATGGTTGTTGGAGCTGTTGTGTTCCAAGACGCAGAGGTTCTGCAAATTTTCGCAGAGGTTCTGCTTTGCAGAGGTTCTGCATATTTTTGCAGAAGTTCTACGGTCTGGACACAGTTGACTCACTGATTGATTCTATCTGTCATATGCATCACGGCTTGTATGTTACACAGTTCTTTTGCACCCCACGATGAAATACATACAATGTATCTAGTTTCACTTACCCATAATATATGCAAGCAGTGGCGGAGCTGGCAGATTTTGACGCCTAAGGCCACTTAGTAAGCGCTTATACTACTCATTCTCATTGTAGATCACATAATAGCGGTAACAACAACAATGATAGTTCATATAATGATAGAAGTACTTAAAATGCAGGATTTAAACTAGTGCATCACAACTTAAGATCTATTTGTATAACGAACTTGATAAGATCTATTTGTATAACGAACTTGATAAAATAAATAACTAACTAGTATCGGTCTGGTTCGTCGTCAGCTCCTCGCATATGACAGTAGGAAGGACACCTGAGCCTACACATGAGAAGTTGTCAATTTTTAATGAATTAGATAAGCAATTTGCAAAACATAATTGAATAGTAGAAAAATGACAATTGGATATATGAAACATAACACTTGTATTAGAGCTACGAGTAGAAGAAAAAAGATGTCAATGTCCTACTCATTTTATTCATTGACACTAATTGAGTAATGCTAATCTACAATCTACAAAACAATACATAGATAATATACGATCCTGATTCAATCTACAATATGCTCATGGGAATTGAGGATTGAGTATTGAGGATTCAAAACAAATCTGACTTGTTTAAGTGATTGGCCTTGGCCGATTGGGTGAAGCTGAAAATGGTCCGCCACTCCGCTGTTTGCCCTCTGCTGGACAGGTCGCCAGGTCCCCGGCGCCGGCTTGGCCGCTTGAGGACTGACCGACTAGGTGCCTGCCTATGCCCGAGTGGGAGAGTGCCCGAGTGAAGCCGTGCAGGGAGGGGAGATCCGGAGGCCACCCGCTCTGTTGAGCGTTGCCGCGCCGCGCAGGTGCCGTCGGGCGCGGGCCGCTGCCGCCCGCTGGCTAGGGTTGCTGTGATGCGAGGGACGGAGGGAGCGAGTGCCGCAATTTTTTTTTCCTTTTTTAGGCTGCGAGCGCCGCAGTTGGCCGGGCTGGGCGAACTGAACTAGAGAAGGAAAACAACAGGTCGGACCAGATGTGATTTGTTGGGCCACGCAGTTGAGCTGACGAAGAGTATGACCATTATACAAAATTATTCGCTGGGTCATGAAAAAATATAGAGGGTAAGAGGTTTCTTAGCCACGCCTAAGGCCATGGCCTGGGTGGCCTTAGGCCCTCCTCCGCCCCTGTATGCAAGCATGTCTTATACACATCTTTTCTCTATTCAGAAGAGAGATGCATATATTAAGGGGGAGCATTGTATACATTCCATCAAAAGCTCAATCTTTGCAATTAAATGTAAGTTTTAATTGGGTTGTCAACATCTACCAAAAAGGGGGAGATTGTAAGTGCAATCAAGCCCTAAGTGGGTTTTGGTTATGTTGACCACACAATTAAAGGACTAATAAGCTTTTGAGTATGAGCTGCAGGTTGAATATCGTCAAAGGATGCAAAAGTGTTAAAGGTGACCCCTCAATTAAAAGGAAGGCTTCCCTATACTCAAATGAAAGTTTAAATTCATTTTATAATTTGAAATTGAGTATAGGACAAGTCGTACTATCAAGGGGGATTCTAATAGTGGTTTGGGTCTAACCAAGTGCATAAAAACCATATCCATCAATCCTAAACCCATCCACAAAAGCTCTGTCAGTCTGCTATTGTTTCTCTGCAGACTGCAGAGGTTCTGCATATTTTCGCAGAAGCCTCTGCTGTTTTCGCTGTCAGACTGTCAGTTATGTTGAATGCATATGTTCTGCATATTTTCGCAGAAGGTCTGCGACTTGGAACAGAGCTGTTACAGTTTAGATCTGAGGGGGTATTTAATCCCCTTCTTCCCCAACGGTCCTCTGCTGTTCCTCCTGCGCCCCAACAGTGCTCTTAGCTTCTCTCTCACCTCCGTAGGGTCAGCTCTCGGTCCTTTTCGTCTTCCCGATGTCCTTGTTGCTCCTCAGATCATCCATAACTTTCTTTCCATTCGCCAGTTTACTGCTGACAATGCCTGCTCTATTGAATTCGACTCTACCGGTCTCACGGTGAAGGATTCCGCTTCTGGGCGTCCACTCCTCCGCTGTGACAGCTCAGGACCTCTTTACTCCCTTTGCCTTCCTGCTTCTGCTATACCACCTTCGACTTCTCCTCTGTCAGCTGCCCTTGCCACCACTCCTCCCTCTTCCTCTACCTTGTACCGCCGACTCGGTCACCCTGTCCATGACGCTCTGGCTCAGCTCAGTCAGCGTGCACACCTTCCTTGCACTCGGGTGTCTGATGAGCTGCCATGCGTGCCATGTTAGGCTTCCTTTTTCTTCTTCCTCTTCGCATGAGACACATGCCTTTGCTCTTGTCCATTGTGATATGTGGACTTCCCCTGTTCCTAGCATTTCTGGCTATAAGTATTATCTGGTAGTGGTCAATGATTTTTCTCACTACTCTCGGACTTTTTCTTTGTGTGCCATGTCTGAGACTTTTCCCACCCTCCTCCACTTCTTTGCTTGGGTGTCCACTCAGTTCGGTCTCACCATAAAGGCCGTCCAGTGCGACAACTGGCATGAGTTTGATAACAACACCTCCTGCTCCTTCTTTCTCTCTCGGGGTGTTCAGGTGCGCATGTCTTGTCCGTACACTTCTCCACAGAACGGCAAGGCTGAGCGGATGATTCGCACCACGAACGATGTCATGCGCACTCTTCTGATCCAGACCTCTCTACCCCCGCATTTCTGGGCGGAGTGTCTCCACACCGCCACCTACCTGCTCAACTGCCTTCCTTCCACTGCTTCCCCTGCTCTGACTCCTCACCACACCCTCTTCGGTACCCCTCCTAGTTACGATCACCTTCGTGCCTTCGGGTGTGCTTGTTGCCCGAACATCACCGCCACTGCTCCTCATAAGTTGGCACCCCGATCAACACGTTGTGTCTTTCTCGGTTACTCCCCTGACCACAAGGGGTACCGCTGCTACGACCTTGCCTCTCGCCGGGTCCTCATCTCTCAACATGTCGTGTTAGACAAGTCGGATTTCCCGTTCTCCACCTCCTTTGTTCCTTCTCTTGATCACGAGATGGAGCCCATGTTTTCTGACCCGGTGGTTCAGCCACCTATTTCTGTTTTCCTTTTTTCGTTTCCCGCAGGTTCCCCCAGTGCACCGGCACCCCTTCCGGCGCCCTCTGCCGCGCCACGCCCGGCCCTGGCGCCCTCTGCCGCATCGAGCGCCGCCCCGGCGCCCACTCTCGCACCACACACGGCCCCGACACCCTCTTCTGCGCCGAACACCACCCAGGCACCCTCTGCTGCGCCAGGCACCACCTCGGCGCCCTCTGTCACGCCACGCGCAGCCCCGGTGCCCCTTAACACCACGTGTACCAGCGTCGTCCAGTTCTGACACCGACACCAGCTTCTCCGGCTCTGCTCCCGGAGGCTCCCGCGCATTTTGCAAACCCAGTGTGCATCTTCACGCGATGCTCGACTACTCCACCACCTCCGCCGTAGCCAGTGCCACCTCCCCCGCCGGCACCGGTGCTGCCTCCCACGGCGGAGCCGGTGCCGCCGCCTCCTCCACCGCCACTGGAGTCGTCGCCACAGCCACTGTCGGGCATACACCCCGGGTACCGTAAGGAAGGAAGAACACGGACTCCTACTAGAATTCCCCTGTAATCCTACTAGGACTCGTTCCGTGTAATCCTACTAGGACTCCTACCTTGTAACCGACTAGGCACCCACCCCCTGGACTATATAAAGGAGGGTCGGGTACCTAGGAGGACAACACAATCCCTCCGGGGACAACACCAAGCGCAGGGCGCGATATACTACACCAAACAGGACGTAGGGTAGCTACTCTGGCTACCCGAACCTGTATAAATCTGTGTCTCGTGTCCTTGCCTTTACCTTCGAGTTCCAGGTCATGGCGATCGTCCACTATCTACCCTCCGACGGGTACCCCCTATGGAGGTTGCCGGATATAAAACTCCACCTCCACCGCTCCGCTCCCGTGTGGAGCCCGCCGTCTACCACCCGTCGGTCATTCATCGGGATCGTCGACATATGCATCCCATGGTGACTCGACAGGCGGCTGGGGTCCATCAGCCAGTGACTCTCTCTGCCACCGAGGGAGAGCTCGGGATCCCTCTGATTCCCTCTTCTATCCGCGAGGCCCTGGCAGATCCTCACTAGCGTCACACGATGGAAGAGGAGTACGGGGCTCTTCTTGCCAACTAGACGTGGGACCTCGTGTCGCGCCCATCTGGTCGCAATGTGGTGACTGGCAAGTGGATCTGGACGCATAAGCGTCGGGCTGATGGTTCTTTGGAGCGCTACAAGGCTAGCTGGGTTCTCCGGGGCTGTAGTCAGCGGCCTGGTGTTGATTATGATGAGACCTTCAGTCCAGTGGTGAAGCCTGTGACAGTGTGCACGGTTCTCTCACTTGCTCTCTCTCGCTCATGGCCTATTCACCAACTGGATGTGAAGAATGTTTTCCTCCATGGCACCTTGTCAGAGACAGTGTACTACAGTCAGCCAGCAGCGTTTGTGGACTCCAGTCGTCCGGATCTAGTCTGCCGGCTCAACAAGTCTCTCTATGGTCTGAAGTAGGCTCCCCGGGCTTGGAACTTTCGGTTTGCCACCTTCTTGCTCTCACTGGGGTTCGTCGAGGCCAAGTCTGACACTTCTTTGTTCATCTATCACCATGTCGATGGGACTGCCTATCTACTCCTCTATGTTGATGGCATTGTCCTGACAGCCTCCAGTCCACAGTTGCTTCAACGTATTATCTCCTCTCTGCAGAAGGAGTTTGCTATGAAGGATCTCGGCAAGTTTCACCACTTCTTGGGTGTCACTGTTGAGCCTCGCCAGTCTGGTCTTCTTCTCCACCAGCGATAGTATGCCCTTGATATTCTGGAGCGGGCCGGGATGACAGATTGCAAGCCTTGTTCTACTCCTGTTGACACTCAGGCGAAAATGTTTGCTACTCAGGGTGATCCCGTGGTTGATCCTACGGCCTACCGGAGTCTTGCTGGAGCTTTGCAGTACCACACTTTCACCTGGCCGGACCTCACATATGCCGTTCAGCAGATTTGCCTTCATATGCATGACCCGCGGGAGTCACACCTTGCTGCGCTGAAGCGCCTCCTCCGCTACGTTCGTGGCACAGTTGACTTTGACCTGGTTCTCCACTGCTCCTCCTCTGTCGAGCTGGTTGTCTACACCGACGCTGGCTGGGCTGGTTGTCTGGACACTCGCCGCTCCACCTCTGGGTATGCCGTGTTCCTGGGCGGTAACCTCGTCTCCTGGTCGTCCAAGCGGTAGTCGATTGTCTCCCGTTCCAGTGCCGAGGCGGATTACCGGGCTGTTGCTAACGACGTGGCAGAGGTGGCTTGGCTTCGACAGCTCTTGGGTGAGCTCCGGAGCCCGCTCACCAAGACCACACTTGTCTACTGCGACAACGTCAGCGCCATGTACCTCTCCACCAACCCGGTTCAGCATCAGCGGACGAAGCATGTGGAGATCGACCTGCACTTCGTTCGTGACCGGGTTGCTATCGGCGACGTTCAGGTTCTCCATGTCCCGACTACCTCCCAGTTTGCCGACATCTTCACCAAGGGTTTGCCCTCCTCGATGTTCTCTGAGTTTCGTTCCAGCCTCAACGTAGCAGGTGGCTAGTTGTGGCTGTGGGGAGGTGTGATCCTTATCATGTACTTTCTTTGTTGTCCAGTCTTGAACTCCGTTGCGCCGGTAGTTCAGACTGCGGGAGGGGTGTGTGTTAGAGTAATATGTATATGAGGCCCATGACCCATGTGTATAGGCCCATAATGGCCCATGTGTACAGCTATTATATACCCACCCTTCTGGGTTGGAGGAATACACTGAAATTATTCCTCTATCAATTACCTATAATATTTAAAGAAGTTACCAAGAGTTTGTTTACTGAAATAAGAAACCTTGCCATTTTAAATCATTCTCTACTGATGTTCTGTGCCCTTTATCTCTACATACAGGCCACACTGTTTCCTTCTCAGTGAACTCTCCTTTTTAATGTTTACCATATCTTGCTCACATTTTAGTTAACATCAGCAGAGTGCATGGTGGATTAATAAGTCTAATCTATATTTCTGTGTAAATGCATAAAGCGACCATCTTTCCTTTTGTATGTGGTTGCAAGCTATATCTTTTTTTAACTCAATTAGCAGGCGAAAACCATATACTGTGGCTACTGCACATCGCAGTCGAGTACATTTCATCTCGTCTAATGATCAATGACCACACGCCCTGTTCTCAGGTTTATTTACACCCTATGATCCGTGATGCGCAAGGACGTAAGATGTCAAAATCACTTGGTAACGTTGTTGATCCTCTTGAGGTGATAAATGGCATATCACTGGAAGGTCTTCTGAAACGTTTGGAGGAAGGCAATCTGGATCCAAATGAATTAAAGAAAGCCATAGAAGGGAAGACGAAAGATTTTCCTGATGGCATAGCCGAATGTGGTACTGATGCCCTCCGCTTTGCACTGATTGCTTACACTTCCCAGGTGATTATGTTGCCCGGTTGAGTTTTTTTCTGTCTTATACATGCATTGAAGATTTTATTATAATCTCTTTTGTTTCTCAGTCTGACAGGATAAATCTTGATATCAAGAGAGTGGTTGGATACAGACAATGGTGCAACAAGTTATGGAATGCCATCCATTTTGCAATGGGCAAACTGGGCGATCATTATATTCCACCTTCAACTGTTGATGTAGCTTCGATGCCACCAATCTGCAAGTGGATACTCTCTGCTTAACAAGGCCATTGGCAAAACTGTTACCTCGTTGGAAGCATACAAATTCTCTGATGCGACATCTACTATATACTCGTGGTGGCAGTACCAGCTATGTGATGTATTTATAGAAGCTATCAAACCTTACTTCTTCAGTGATTCTCAGGAATTTGAATCAGCAAAACCTGTGGATATGCCTGGAGACTGGTCTGCGCCTGCTTCACCCATTCATGCCTTATGTAACAGAAGAGCTCTAGCAGCGTCTTCCACAGCCCAAAGATTCTTGTAGAAAAGATTCAGTTATAATTTCAGAATATCCATCTCTTGTTGAGGTAATACCTGTGTCCTAAAGAAGATTCTGTTGGAAAATTTTAATTATGATTTGAGAAAGAATTTTTGAGTACTTGTTTACTTATGGGGAAGTATTGTTCTTATGACAGGGATGGACTAATGATAGACTTGAAAATCAAATGGACATTGTGTTGGATGCCGTGAACAGAATAAGGTCACTGAAGCCACCCACAGATTCAAATGAAAGGTATGCACATGGCCATATGTTTTGTTTTTTATTTTCTTGTTTGATTCCTCTTCAATCTGCTTTGCAAAATGTGGTAATATCTTAATTGATATTTTCATGTTCTTTTTTCAGACGACCTGCGTTTGCACTTTGCCGAGGCCAAGAGATTGCTACCACTATCCAGTGCTATCAATCTCTAATCGTGTCTGTTTCCTCCGTATCACATCTCAAGGTTACGTCTTACACTTCTGTATGACTGTTTTATTTTTCATTATGGAAATATATTTTCCCTTTCATCATTTACAATCAGTTTATCCTGTATGGATTAGAATTTATACTGAAACCTAAATGTACTTTTATCTTGTATGTTCCTCTTGGCTTTCTTCGGCTTTTCACATTTGTATGCTACGTACTTTTGAACTAAAAAAATCAACCTGAGTTTAAAAGGTCATGACCAAAACTAGAAAAGCACTGATCTATTGTTGGAAAATCTTCAGATCTTGACAGAGAACGATGAAACTCCAGCCGACTGTGCAACTGCTGTAGTCAACAAAGACTTGTCTGTGTACCTTCAGCTCCAAGGAGCTCTAAATGCAGATGCTGAACGTGAAAAGCTGAGGAAGAAGAAAGATGAAATTCAAAAGTGCGCTCATCCTGTCTTCCCCATCCATTTCTTACAGTTCAAACGGTCAGACGTACATGTGTTCACTGTAGTATGGCATCAGTAACATGATCTCTTGTCATACACGCAGGAAGAGGACATGAGGAAGCTCACTGCCCTATTGGAACAACTGGAGGTCATCAGTGAAGCTGAGAAGAAATTAGATGGCCGTGTTTGTTTCATAGGGTCTAAAAATTAGTCCCAAGGAATCTTCCATGCATGCAGTAGTAAATAAAGTTTATTTGCAAAATCTTTTTACAGATAAGTGTAATTTTGCGCGACGAATCTAATGAGCCTACTTAATCCATGATTTGCAATAGTAATGCTACAGTAATTATCCTCTAATTGTGCGGTCAAATACCTCATTAGATTTATCTCGCGAATTAGCTCAGGGGTTATGAAGTTAGTTTTGTAAATTAACTTGATTTAATACTCCTAATTAATGGTCAAACGTGTGAACAGTGCGGGGCTAATTTTTTTAGCCCCCAAACCAAACACGCCTAGTTCCCAAAAATTTTGGGGCTAAAATTTTTGAGGTCGCTTTCGAGGTCTATTAGAGGTAGTAAACATAGACTAATTATAAAACTAATTACACGAATGGATGGGAAATTTCGAGACGAATCCATTAAGTCTTATTAATCCATCATTAGATATTGTTTACTGTAGCACGACATTGTCTAATCATGACATAATTAGGCTCGTTAGATTCGTCTCGAAAATTAAAGTAGGGGTTGTGAAATGGGTTTTGTCATTAATCCACATTTAATACTTCTAATTAGTGTCCGAAGTTTTATGTGACGGGTGGTTGGTGAAATTTTGGTGAAAACATGCCCTGTGGCCTCTGTTTCAAAGATGCTCTGCTTATACCGAAGTTGACCCCACATTTTTTTTGTTCGAAAAGCTCAGTTATGTATGTACTGTACACTCAAGTTTCTAATTGATGGCTCAGATCGAAATTGCACTTGCATTTTCCAGCATGTATTGCTCAGATCGAAATTGCAGTTGTGTAACTGTACTGACGGTCTATTTTTTTTGAACGAACCTCACAGAGGACTGTGCGTGTTTCATTGATCAAGCAGAAGAAATACAAGACTACAGTCCTGGGAGATCATAGGCAGAAAAATAAAAGAAAGAGAAAAAAACAGCTAACTACGCTCACCCGGTTGGATTGGAACATCAACACGGGTTACACTCATCGGCCGGCCGCACACCAGCACAGCCGCAACACTATACTTCATGCCTGCAACGAAGACTAAGCACCCGCAGCTCCCGCCTACCAACCACTCAAATGTAGTCGTCGAACGCTCGACGTGAACCAAAGCTGAAAGAGGACCAAAGGACACAGACGTCACCACACCGAGAAAGCCACCACAAAGCGGGGCCCACCGCCGTGGCGTTGCTGCAACTAGCCCATCACCTGAACGGAGTGAAAACACCGAATCCGAGCCGCAACACAACGCGCGGGGGCCTCGCCGCATCCGCCGTTGGACTCCCCCCTCTCACACGTGCGCGGGGGCCACGCCTCGCCGCCACGGAACTCCTGCTCCGGATTCGTTTCCAAGATCGCTGTCAAGGTGGCAGGCGGAGAAGCCCCGCTCCCAAAACCTCAAACAAGCAGTCGAGACACCGTCGCCAGTCGACATCACCTCGTTGCTTTGCCCACGCGCGAAACCGCCGCCGCCAAGACAGAAGATCAAGGAAGGTCGCCTGCGCCATCCTCCGACGATGTACCGCACCAGAGGACCCAACTGTGTTGAGTCCCCCGCCACGATCCGCTGCAAGCCAAGTCGCCCCCAGATGCTGTTGCCGCAAGTGTCGTCGTCCCGACGATGTCCCACACCGCACTGGTCGTTGCCAAGCAACACCAGCCGCCGTGGTCCGCTGCGAGCCGCAGGCGACAACCAAGAAACGACCCAAGATCTTCTGTCGGGAAGCAACCGCCGCGACGAGAGCCCGACAACACCCTTCTTGCCTGTCGTGTGGCGGAGATGCCGATCCCAGTTGGGGCCGCCGTGGGCAGTGGAGTGGCATTGCTGCGAACCAAGCCAGGTCTCAAGAGACGATGCCTCAAACAAGGTAACGACGTCGAAAGGCGCCGCCATCGCTCGTCCAGTATCTGGACAGGGTTTTCACCCAAAGACCTCGTGCGGCCGGAAGAGGCTCTGAAGGTGACGCCCCCAGCGGGGAAGAACGACGTCAGGGACGCCGTCGTCACTCCACCAGGCGGATGCTGGTGAGGGCTTTCGCCCGGAGCCTGCAAGCCGGCACAACACATGCCCAGTACAGCAAGCCAACACCACAACCATGGCCACCCCGCCCAGCTTGCGCCACCGCCGCACCCCCGCACCAAGCTGCCGGAGCCTCACCCTCGCTGCAGAGCATCACCGCCGCATCACCACTCCGCTGGCGATGCCAGCCGCGCTGCCCACGCCGACCACCGACCATGGCGCCTTGCAGCAACCCGCACAGGGCAACCAGCCGCACAGCCGCAGACACCGCGACCTCCCCGAGGCGAAGCTCCGTCGCGGGCCCCACCGCCAGCCGTTGCCGCATCGCCGCGCGCCACCACGGCGCAGCGCCGCGCGCTAGGGCCGGTGGCTGCCGCGTCACCATGACGTCGCGCCGGGGGCAGCATCACGCCACCACGGCGCCACACCACCCACCGAGGGGCCGAACGTCGCCCGCCGCCGCCGTTGCCCGCCGGAGACGTCGTCGTCACCCGCCGGAAGAGCCGCCGTCGCACCCAGCGCCCCACCGCGGCCCGCCGTAGATCCGGCCAGGGGAGGGCCGGATCCGGCCTCGGGGACGCCGGATCTGCGCATCGTGCCGGCCGAACGCACCCCGTGCCGCCGCCGCCAACTCCATGGCCGCCGCACATCTCCACCGCCCCCAGAGATGCGCGAGGTGGGTCGAAGAGCCCCGCCGCTGCCGTCCTGGGGGCCGTGCGGGCTCCCGGCCGGCCCCTCCGGCGGCGGCAGGGAGGGGGCGCTGGCGCCGCGGCTTTGCCGCCGCCCGAGTCGCCCGAGGCGGGGGGGCGCCCCGAGCGCGAGGCACTTCACAAGCAGAGATATGTACACGTGGTTTAGAAAAGTAAGGACACTGACCGTCTATACGGAACAGTATTTTTTGGATGTCCGTTATTGGCAAGCTTTTGATGTCTTTGCATGTGAACATATCGTATTATTGTAACTGTGTTGTCGTGGTTTCAGGCCCCCAAGCCTAACGAGGTCACCTTGTGAGGCATTTCCTTTGCGGCAAAAGTTGTGAAAACAAAGCACGTTGCCGTCTTGCAGAAGAGTTGCTGGGGAAATCAATGGTTGTTGTGTTGTCGGAGTAATCGTAGCGGCAACAGCGGGTGTGCATGAACGGTGTTCGGTGTTCCGTGTACCTTGCTCGCTGCTCCTTTCGGTCACGTTCGGCGTGGCAGCGTGGGAATTGCAAGGACTCGGCGCCGCGGGTCGTGCTCTGGCTGGGGTGCGCGGCGCGCCGACCTCGTCGGCCCGCTCGGTGCCATCAGCAGCGGTCCCAGGTTTGGTGTTCCCCAGCCGCCCGCACCGGAGTCCGGAGATGCCCGAGTTCACGTCTCCCGTAGCGGGAGCGTGACCGACACCGACGCTCTTGTGCGTGCACAAGGTGCCCTCGCGACGCCGCCCTCGTCGGGTGGGCGGCGGGCCTGGCGGCCTGCACAGCGCGGGCTCGGAATAGCGAAGCGGGTGCTCTTGCCGGCGGGGCTTGGAGGCGAGAGTCCTGCCTGAGTCGTCGGGAGCACGAGAATCAGGGGGAGGCTCGCGGTGACCGGAGCCGATGGGGGACGTGGCGTTGCGATGTATAGCATTCCATCGCGTCGCGGGTTCCACGTGTCAGAGCTTTCTTCTTCCTCCGCCTCCGCCGCCGCCGGGGTTAGGGTTAGGGTTTGGGGGCTGCCGGGGTTAGGGTTCCGGGTTGGGGGCTGTTGGGGAGATATGTTTGCCGGCGGCCTTGGAATTGGGGGTGGGGGGCGCAGGGAAGCCCGGCGGAGGAGGCGGCTTGCAGGGCAGGGGCCAGCGGCTTGATAGCCGGTGGGCCAGGTATCGGGCGGGGGTGGAGCTCGAAGCTTCTCCGGCGAGAACCCACCGGATTAGCGTGCGGGGGGGGGGGGGGAGGGCGGCGGGAGCCGCCGAAGACGGGGGAGGAGGGCGGTGCGGGGAGGCACGGTGAGCTCCCCGGTGGAGCCGGGTTAGGGTGACGGCGGTGGAGGGTGGACGGCGCGGCGGCACGGTCGCCGCCGGCCGGGGAGGTGGTGGGCGGCGTGGGAGCGGCCAAGCACATGGTCGGGGGCGGGTGGCGCGATGGTTGTTTATCCATCGCCTCTGCGATGTATAACCGCACTCGATGGGGGATAGCCGGATAGCCAATTAGCCATGGCGAAGTCGTGCCCGCGGCGGCGGGTCAAACCTCCGCCACCTAGTCCGGTCAATTCCTCTATCAGTACCGTAGAATGTCCATCCAACGGCACCAGGAGCCAGCAGCATGGAGATTGACTCTGGTCAACATATTTTACACTCTGTAACAGATAACCCCAAAATGGATCACAACTATTAATCACGATCAATGTGTTTCATTTAACCCCTCAAAATGGATCGCTACTATTTGTCGCGATCGCGATCCAAATGTTTTTCATTTGCCTCCCTAGAGTGGATCTGATGTTTTGCATTAGAACCTTCCAAAAGGCTAAAACGTATCAATGCTTTGCAGCAGAAGAGCCCCCACCTCTGTTCGTCTTCCACTCTTCCTCACCTCAAGACGGATCTCAAATTCTCAATGGGGCCTGCGGCGGCGGCGGCGTCGCTTTCGCCCACGACGATGTCCGCGTAATGCACCCTGAATCGCGGGTCCCCAACCACACCCTCCTGGAAGCCTACGCCTCCCCATACTGAAGTACTGACACCGCGCCGCGCGCGCGCCGCATCCTGATCGAGCCCGGCGAGGCGGCGAGCGGGCAGCCCTTCCGCGCCGCCGGCGAGGAAGTGAACCTGCTGGCTAGGGTGCAACTGGCGCGCGTGAGTTGACCAACAGACATGAACAGGTTCTGAATAACCACCAGGTCTCCCATATCAAAATTATCGTACAGTACAGGGACAAACGCAGCTTCGTTCAGCCGAAAAAAAAAGGTTAGTGTTGCTCTGTTCTCTACCCTACTACCGTCCCTGAAGAACAGTCATGGTCATGGAGTTCTTGGAGGTCTCAACATCACCACCTTTTAATTGCAGCTTAGAATTCCTCTCTGCGAAGTACGCCGGCTGATCGGGCGCCGGCAGCGACACGCTCCCGTTCTCCAGGATTGACACGACGGAGGACATGAGCGGCCTGCCGTTGGGGTCGTCCTGGACGCACAGGAGCCCGACGTGGATGCAGAGCAAGAGTTCATCCAGCGCGCAGCTCTCCACGATGGACGCGTCTACCAGGTCACTTGCATTCCCTTCCTTCCACAGCTTCCATGCCTGAAAAAGGCATCGAATCAGTCATCTATTTCAGTAATGGTCACATAAATCTTTGCATGGACTGTACTCCATGTGTTTCAGACGCTGCTCTGATAAATTCAGTGATGTTTATAGTGTTCTTACATATGCTACAAGGCCTGGAGACCCCATGATGTCATCTGTAGAGCTTATCCTGACGCCACTGACAATCTCCAGGACCAATATGCCAAAGCTATAGACGTCAGACTTGACAGAAAAGACGCCCTCGGTTTGATATTCGGGAGCTATATAGCCACTAGTAAGACCATCAGAAGTTCAGAGTCATTAGAGATTAGACACAAACGAAGTCGAATCATATGCAAAATGCAGTGATAGGAGGACAGAATTGAAGTATTACTCACTATGTTCCGACAACTCGCTTGGTGTTTGCCTTTTGCTGGTTTTCGCCAAATATCTTGGCCATACCGAAATCCGCTATTTTGGGTCTCATCTCAGCATCCAACAAGACATTGCTTGCTTTAAGGTCCCTATGTATCACTGTCAGTCTTGAATCTTGATGGAGATACAGAAGTCCCCTAGCCACGCCCTTGATGATCCCGAATCTTGTCGGCCAATCCAGCAGAGATTTTCTTTCGTTGTCTGCATTGAACAACAGTACCATATATGGGGATGACAATGTATGCTTCAATGTGACATTTTAGCAGATTCAGTTATGATGAGTGGAACATACCGAAAAGGATAGCATCAAGGCCTTTATTGGCCAAGTACTCATATATCAGCAACCTCTCAGCTCCCTCTGTGCAGCAACCGACAAGCCGAACCAAGTTTCGGTGCTGGAGTTTGGAGATCAAAATAGCTTCATTCTTGAATTCCTCTATTCCTTGTTCAGAATCCTTGCTGAGCCTCTTGACAGCAACTACACGACCACCTAAAAATGTCCCCTTCAGAATTATAGAAGAATAACTAAGTGTTGACTGTTGAGTACTATAATTCAATTAATGGGTTCAGATGGAAAAGGATATGCTGCAGAGTACCTTGTACACTTTGCCAAAACCTCCACGCCCGATCATACATTCTCTCGAGAAGTTATCTGTTGCTGCAACAATATCACTGAACTGTATGGAAGGGAATTCAAGATCTTCACTGGGGTTTCCTTCTCCAAGTTCACTTGAAGTGCGCACACTGCCGGGCACCAACTTCTTCTCACTTTCACTGCTTCTTCTCTTACCTGCAAAATTGGTGTTAAACAGCATTTCTTTTGTGATAACATGTTACTTCCTCCGTTTCACCATTGGTGTTGTTTTAGCTGTTTCTACTATTTTCAAAATACTTGTTCTACAACTCCAAGGCAACTTTGACACTTGTTTTCCAATCCTACCCCTACTTCAGAGTTTGTACTTTTGAAAACATAAATGCACACTTTAGTGGGGATTAACCAAGGTTATAATGCTCCTTGGCTCCTTTTTTCTACCTCCTGAATTCTTGTGTCTAAGGCCAAGACAAAAAAAATATATATTGAGAGAATATACAGATAAAATACAAAAGAAATACCTTTGGCTCTGCATTTACGCAACCAAACAAGAACACTGCATGTGACTATCAAAACACTTGCCAACACTGGAAGTAAAATTTTCAGAGTTTTTGTCCCTGCCTTTTTGCCTGCACAAATAAAGGTCAATGCTTCATGAGGAATTGCAAGAAGATGCTTTTGCTGCCCGTTGAAAATTGAGACAGTGATGCGGCAGGAACAGAAGAAAATTGAACCTGTGAATCCGACAGGAACCCGGAGGTTAAGCGTCTCGGCGGTCACGCCCCAGTAGGCACCGATCATCTGCGCGTCGACCAGCTCCCCGGTCCACACCAGGCACCGCGCGATGTCCCCCTTGGCGCTGCTGCTGCGCAGGCTCGCGTACGCGTACGCCTCGCAGGCGCAATCCCGGCGGCACGCCGCGGCGCACTCGTCGCTGGAGGTCATGTTCCCAAGGAGAACGAACTTGTCCGGCACCTTCATGCTGGGCATCGCCAAGAACGCATCCCCCTCGCCGCCGCCGCGGCCGCACGGCGCCAGGACCTGGCTCCGGCGGCAGCCCCGCGAGAACACGCCGCGGCTCCACTCCGCGGCGTTCGCCGGCTCGAAGCCGTCGAGGCACTTGCACGTCGCCGCGGCCGCCGTGTGGTGGCAGTAGCCATAGGCGCCGCAGCTGCCGTAGGGGCTGCACGCGCGAGCCGGTGAGGACTCCAGCGTGGTCCACGCCGACGCGTTGCGGCTCCAGCTCAGCAGCTGGAACTTGCCATCGCCGGTCACCACGTACCGCGTCGGCGGGGCGCCTTCGTTGACGGAGAAGGTCGTGTAGATCTCCTCCTCGCCGTCGACGACCGCCACGTAGACGCCCGCGCCGGTGGCGGGGTAGTACCTGCTCACGGTCAGGTGCCCCGTCCACGGCGTGCCGCGCCAGTAGACACGCGTCCCGTTCCACAGCAGCAGCTGGAGCGACGTGTTCGGGTCCATGCCGTAGGAGAAGCTCCCCGGCGCGGGGTCGCCGGGGCCCTTCCACGACACGATGCGCCAGCCGTCGACCCCGTCGTCGCGCCTGCGGCGGCGCAGCCCGACTTTCATTCCCGGGATGAACGTGTCCGTCGGGTGGTCGAAGCTCTGCCACAGCGGCTTTGTGGTCTTGGGCGACAGTATGACGAGGTTACCGTCGTTCTGAAGAACCGCGGCCGTGGAACCGGTTGCAGCACCCGAGCTGGCGGCGGCGGTGATGTTCGCCGTCCAGACGACGCGGCCGCCGGCGTCGGACAAGACGAGGCTGGAGGTGTCGTTGGCCAGCACAAGCGACGGCGCGGCGGACGAGTTGCCGCCGGAACGCTCGCCGACGGTGACCGGCGCGTCCCGGTTGGCGACCCAAACCACGGTGCGCTCGGTGACGGTGATGTTGTTGTACCATATGCCGAGGTACTGCCTGCCCGGCGCGGCGTCGGAGGGGGCGAAGAATCCCAGCACGAAAGCGCCGCCGCTGGACACGATGGTCTCACCGGGCGACAGGGACTCCCCGCGGGTCAGCTTGTCGCCGGCCGGCGAGCACAGGCGCGGCAAGAGGAGGAGGAGGACGGCGGTGGCCGTGATGCAGGTGGAAGTGGAACGTGACCACTCCATGGTCGCACGTCATTCGGTATGGTACCAAAGGGACAAGCCAAGATGCTCGTGTGCAGATGAAATCTCCTAACCTCGAGGGTAGCTTGGGCAGCAAGTGACCGTGATAGAATTCTTGATTTCTAGAGCTCCCTTGGACTAGTTTCAGCGTACGGAACTTCAGAGAAGGTTGGAGCTTGACGCTTGTGGAGTTGGCGTCAGGAGGACGCTTGCCGATTGCCATTGTTGTGTTGTGCGGTTGTGCCTACATGGACACGGCGACGGTAGTGGCCGGCGATGAGGTGAGCCAAGAAATGAGTGGCACACTGACTAGTCATCTCTGCGTGTGTCACAACGAAATCGTCACCAACGACTGCGTTGATTTCTGGGTGGAGTTGGGGACGATGCGGCGACCGAGTTGGAGAGGAAGGCGTGGAAGTGGAGCCACGGTTTCTGGTGCACGCTGCTTATTCAGATTTCAGACAGCGTGTAGAGTTCCGCAGTGCTCTTCAAAGCATGATCTTACCTGAAGATCACAAAGCGTGGCCAGGAAAAGAGAGAAAAATAAACAGCTGGTCTCCAAACCTGAGGTTGAGTTCTCCACTCACACTCGTGCCCGGACGTGGTGGTTCAGAAATATTCAGGCGTTGCTAGAAACAAGGACCAGTCTTCTCCGCATGTGTCACGCACGATCAAATCTTACCCAACACCAACCACCACACACACACTGGATCAGAGTTTCTGATTGGAACGAAGCTGGCATGATGCTGCAATGGGATACGAAGTCAGTGTGGAAGCACGGTTCCTCGCGTGCTTTTTATGAAATCCAGTAATTGCTCGCAGCTCGTGCTGCTTGATGAATTTCTGCACTCATGAACTATACTTTGAAAACTTTGTGGGCAACGAAATCCAGGTTCACCCGTTATGTAATCAAAGAATTGTCCTTCCAATTTTTATCACAAAGAGTGAAAATGAAACACCGTCAGTCAACTTCATTTGCTCAAATTCAGTTCTATCATATTCTTTTGTTTATTATGGGAAAAAATATAGTATCCTACAGCTGTTTGAGATTTCTAACATAACCAAAAATGAAATCGAAAATTAAGAGAATGGCATCCGAACCACAAACGGTGATGGGAGGCCTTGTGAAGCAATATCTATCATGGGCATGCCGGTGTTTACATACATCATTAAAAGGTTATTATCGTCCCTCTATATTTGTGATAGTAAGGAAATTCATGGAACTTTCAGTTCTGTCCCTAATTTGCTCCAGATCACTGCTCCTCTGTCCGTAGTGCCCAGGGTTGTTGGGTGCTTGCAGTGCGGTGCTTCCATTCTCTAGAGTGAACACAACAGATGACATGAGAGGTCTATCATCTGGGTTTTCTTGAACGCACAGGAGTCCCACATGACTACAAAGCGAAACTTCATCTAGCAAACAAGTATCCACAATGGACGAGTCTGCTAAATCTCCCGTTTTCCCCTCCTTCCACATGTTCCAAGCCTGAAAAAAACCAAAACAATTACTTCAATTTATGGTAAAGAGAACCTGAAGACTCTGATATTAACGAGTTACTATAGCTTCATAAAAAGCATATACTCACATAGACCATTAGGTTCGGAGAACCCATAATGCTACTAACGGAACTTCTCCTTATACCAGTAACAATCTCTAAGAGTAGAACACCAAAGCTATAGACATCAGACTTAATGGAGAAGACGCCTTCCATGGCATACTCCGGAGCCATATATCCACTGTTTCACCATTTCACGTGCAAATATTATTGAATGAAAGCTAGATTTAGTTATGCTTTGTTTGAAAAAATATACAAAAAAAGTTACTTACTATGTCCCAACAACACGATGTGTGTTTGCATCTTTCTGGCTATCATTGAATATCCTTGCCATGCCAAAGTCTGCTATCTTTGGTTTCATATATGCATCTAGCAAAACATTAGCAGCTTTGAGATCTCTATGAATTATGGTCAATCTCGAATCTTGGTGGAGATAGAGAAGTCCTCTTGCAACCCCTTTGATTATATTGAACCGCGCATGCCAATCCAACAACATCTTCCTCGCATTATCTGCATGAAGAGATTCAAGGTAACACAATTTGTGGCTTTTACGTGCTATTTATAAGAACTTATAGCGTGTCACATACCAAAGAGGGTAGCATCTAAGCTTCCATTAGCCAAGTATTCATAAATAAGGATTTTCTCATCAGCCTCAACACTGCAACCAAGAAGTCGAACCAGATTTCTATGCTGTAATTTAGCAATCAGAATTACTTCATTCATGAACTCCTTTGCTCCTTGCTCAGAATCCTTGCTTAACCTTTTGATGGCAACTTCTTTCCCACCAAGCATCGCCTTCCCGAAAAGTAATAAAGAGAAAAGTTAGATTTGAGTTTACACACTGACAAATCAATGTAATTGGAGCACGTTATTATAATTAACAAAAATCAATGTAATGACATGACCAGAACTAATAAGAGGAAATCACTGTCTAATTGAGTAATTACCTTATAAACTTTACCGAAACCTCCCTGCCCAATCTTACATGCCTCTGAGAAGTTGCGTGTTGCAGTCACAATATCATCAAATCTGACAGAGAGGAATTCAAAGTCTTGGGCATGGTTTACTTCCCCAAGTTCATCGGATGTACTCATGTCATCCAAAGTTAGCTTCTTATGCTTTGCCCAGTATCTTATTTTACCTGTTTCAAATAATTATATAACCAAATGCTTGAATTATAGACTTGCAAAGAAACTGGGAGTGCAAATATATATTTTTAAGCAAGGATGCAAATATGTTGAGCTCTACCTTTGAACTTGAACCATGCTAGGGAAAAGGCTGCGAGGATCAGAAGACCACTTATGAAAACAGCAGGGAGCACAGTCTTCAGTGCTTTGCTCTTCGCCCTCATTGTACCTGTGATAGTAAAAAAAAAAAGATCAATTTGAAGTCCCCATAAATTCCACGTAGAACACATTTGAATTTCTGTTTTAAACGAGAAAGGGATCTGTTGCACACCTGCACTCCGCAGGTACAGCGTGTCGCTGCCAGTACGGACACCTATTTTCTCCGTGTCGATCAGCTCGCCTGTCCACACCAAGCACCTCGTCACATCCCCCTTCATTCTGCTGGTGGTCAGATTGGCATAAGCGTACGCCACGCACGAACAGTTCCTGATGCACTCCGCCGCGCACTCCTCGAAGGTTCGGTTCCCGACGGGCACGAACTTGTCCGGCGATTTCATCCCCTGCAAGGGCAAGAAACCGTCGCCGCACCGGAGCGCCTCCTTTCGCCGGCATCCATCGGAGAACCTGCCGCTGCTCCAGTCTAGCAAGCTCGCCGGCTCGAAACCGTCGAGGCACTTGCACGTCGAGAGATCCCCATCCCCTGTGTTGTCGCAGTAGCCGTTCGGGCCACAGTAGCCGTAGTGGCTGCAGTCACCGCCGGTCCATGCGCCGAGGACGGTCCACTCGGACGAGGCGCTGTTCCAGGTTTGGAGCTCGTACTCGCCGGAGTTCGTGAGCACGTACCTGGTTTGCGCGGAGCCGGCCGAAAGGCTGTAGGTCATGTAGATCTCCTCCTGGGTGTTGACGACGTTGAGGTAGACGATGACGCCGGTGACCACCTGATAGTTGAGGGCAACAAAGTAGCCCGTCCATGGCCCGCTGCGCCAGACCGGACGCGTGGCGCTCCAGACGAAGACCTGGAGGAACGTGTCTGGGTCCCCGCCGAAGGAGAAGGATCCCGGCGACGGGTCGTCGGGGCCCTTCCACGAGACCAGGCGCTCGCCGGCGCGCGTCTCGTACTTGATCCGGATCTTCATGCCGGGGAGGAACGTGTCGGCGGGGTGGTCGAAGCTCTGCCATAAGGCGGTGCCGTCGGGAGACCGGATGACGAGGTTGCCGGTGTTGAGAAGCACCGCGGCAGCGTTGCCCGCGGCCGCCGGAGCTGCACCGGTGACGTCGGTCGTCCACAGGACACGGCCGTCGGCGTCGGACAGGATGAGGTTGGAGGCGTTGTTCAGGGACAGCGCTGGCGACGACAAGGTGTTGCTGCTGCGATTTGTGGCCGGGGTTTCTCTGTTGGCGACCCACACGACGGTGAGCCGGGGGATGTCGTTGTACCAGATGCCGAGATACAGCTTGGCCGGGGTGGAGTTGGTCTTGGTTGTGGAGAAGAAGCCCAAGGCGAAGCTTCCGCCTTCGGATACGATGGTGGCATCAGGGGAGAGCGGCTTGCCAGGGACGAGCCGGTCGTCGGCCGCACACGGTGGCGGCAGCAGCAGGAGCAGGAGGACAGTGACGTACCTGATGATAGCTGGCCAAGCCATCAAGCTAGCACCTATCCTTCGCAGTACTAGCTCCATAGCTTGTTGGTCGCCATTTATCAGCAATTCAGCATTCAGCAACGCAACTGAATGTTTTTACTGGAGAGTGGGGAAGAAGGTAATAATCCCTCTGGGTCTACGGTCTACCCTCTACCGTATAGTCGTATACTGGGAAACCACAAACCCTGTCAACGCAACTGCCTTGTGTTTTCTTAACACTAACAAAAGATAATCACGGCAACGTCATATGTTACGCAGGAGATGAATGAAACTTAAAAGAGAGATGGCATATTATTAGATGGTTGAAATGAAGAAACGCAAGTACAGAAGCAAACAAGGTACGGAGTACAATAGTACTGAAGCTTGGAAGACCGATGGACCTTTTCAAGGATTCAGAGTTTCAAGACGTATTGTGGTTGACATTTCAGCTGTCCACGTCCGCTCTCTGCGGTACTCCCTCTGTTTTTTTTTTACATGCGGCATTACGTTTGTCTTAAGTTAAACTTGTGCTACTTTGATAAAATTTATAGAAAAATCCAACAGCATGTACAATACCAAAATTATTTCATTAAATCCACAATGGAATATATTTTGATAGTGCATATGTTTGGTTGTATAATTGTGGTTGTATTTCTCTAAAAGTTTAGTCAAAGTTGGACATTTTTTACTTACGACAAATCTAATGTGACATGTAAAAAAGGAGGGAGTAGTTAGGATGATATTGCCGTTTCTGCTAGACATACTCCCTCCGATTTGGTAAAAGAAGTCGTTTTGGACAAGGTTTAGGTCAAACATTAGGAATATAAATGATGAATAACTTTTAAGTCATTGAGTTTGAAATTGTGAAAATCATATGTCTTGAAAACTAATTTCATAAAAATGTACATATATAACTTTTTAATAAATATTTTTATAGAAAAGAGAAGTCAAAATTGTGCTGTGGTGATCGTGTCGCTGTCCTAAATGACTTCTTTTACCAAACCGGAGGGAAAGAAAGTGTAACAAATGTGTTGTGTCCGCTTGCTTGTTGCTGTCCTTTCTTATTTTGAAGTGGTACATGTTTTTGTATACTCTCAGACACGCCTTTTATGAAATCCAGTAATTTCTGGCAGCTCGTGCTGCTTGATGAATTTCTGCACTCATGAACTATACTTTGAAAAAAATTTTTGAACAGATGATGAAAGCAATTGCTTTCCCAAATTTTTATTAAAAAAAAGAATTGATCCAGTTTATAAGAAAAATCGGGCCTTAAAACCTTACAAACTCCACACAACTAGAGAAACATCTCAACCACTCCACACAACTTCGATCTACCGACCGCACCACTAAAGAAGTAGAAAAACTCACCTACAAGACTGAAAAACTAGGCCATACAGCTAAGATTAAAAAAGGCAGGTAGAAACAGAGCATCAACACTCACCACTGTACTCAACTCAAAACAACTATGGCTCCCCTGTTCCAGCTGTTCATGTCTCCACGGTGTCAACCTTCTTATTTTCAAATGTGGCGTGCCTCTACTGCCACCATTGCCAAAACCACTAATTCCTCTTCAATCCACCTGCAATGACAAGTTATGCGTGCCTGCAACTCTTTTTTTTTCCAACTTGGCTTGTCATCTTGGTGTATCAGCTTGGTTGTTTTATCTCACATATGATAAGCTGCCTCTTATTCCATCTATTGGTGCAACTCCACTGCGCCATTCGCCTCACAATGATAAAGTTGTTCTTGATGCACTCCTGCTTGTCCTCACCAAGATCTAGACCACCGGCGCCAACTCCTATTGAGCTTGCATCTACTGTCCAGCTGAAGTAGGCAATACCTTGGATTTCTTCTTTTTTCTGAGTTTGTTCCCCTCATCAACCAGCGTCTGTAGTGCCTCCATTGTGTCCTTGGTAAAGGGGTGACGAAGATGTCGCGCCACATATTCAAAGCTTGTAATATTTTTCTGCTGCAAGTCAGGAAACAATTCCCCAAGTTTATTCATCAGAACCCATTGTGCAAGTTGGATGCTACTTGTGGTTGGGTTTGTCCTAGCCTTATCCACCAACCTCGTGCTCTTGCGTTGTTGTGAGGCTATCCCATTAGTGACAGGGGCTGAATCATTAGATGTGGGAATGGGATTAACTCGTGGGGTTGTGTGTAGAAGAGGAGCACTTGGAGCACCCGAGACAAAATCCAGAAAAAGAGCTAAATCATCAACTACTGGTTTAGTTCCTAGCATTGTAGGAGTTTGTTGCTCTTGATGGTTGTGAGTGTTTCAGGAGCTTGTGCCACATAAGTATTTGAAGGAGCCCTTTGAGCATGTCGAGCCTCTACTTTTGCGGTGAATCCCATATTTGGCTGTGTAGAGCTTGCAGGATCAGCAATCTAGGTCTGGATTTGGGATTTCTAATTGGCTGTTGGGACTGACTAGTGGCATTAGGGTCTTTGTCAACATCCCTACCCATCAAAACATTGTTACCGGAAATTACAGTGGAAACTGTGAAATCGCTCCTGACAGATGTATGCAGCAAATCAGCAGGACTGCTAGGAACCAACAAAGGTTCAGAAGCAGTGCTTGTTGAACTAGTAGCATCATTATTCCCTTGTGAAGGAGTCGACTGGATGTCCCCCTGCACTGTCTTCCCCAATGCCATATTTTCTAACTCAAGGATCTCGCCAACTTCAAATTCCTCCAATCCAGTATCATCAACACAATGGACCCATCCAGTGGGTGAGGTCAGAATCTCCAAAATGCAGTCTTCCTTGGTCGGGTGCCTTGCGAGGGAATGAGAGATGAGGGACTCCTCCCGCATCGGGTCCACCCAATCTGAATACACCTTAGGTTGCCAACAGGCAGTTGAGAAAAAAATTACAACCGAGGTTCTCAACTACTAAGGATTCTCCCATTATATGCACCAATGGAGTTGCAAAGGATACATGCTTACTGCCTATGTTGATCTTCGGCTTCAAAATATCTGATTGGTTGTTTGGCACGAGTTCACAATGAGGCTTGCCAATGGGGCAACATCAGGCCCTATGACCTGATCTCATGCAACGAAAGCATCTTGTAGGCTCACAACAGAATCGCACTTGGTGTTTGTCAGAGAAGCAGTTGAAGCAGAGACCTCTCATTCTCTGGAGGTATTGCCTTCTTATCTGATGGAAACTCACTGATTTATGAGCAATGGAGGACCCTCTCGAATGCACACCCTCTCCTCACCACCTGAAAGGTGGGCTGTCCACCTTCAATTCCCCTGCAAAATGTTTCATGTTCTTCTTCCTTTGATCTTCATGGTCCAGTTTGTGGAGTGTTGAATCCTCTCTTGAATGAGTTCCACTCCTTCGCCACTAGTAAGCTGGTTTGACAATAAACCATGCTCATCATCCGGGTTGCTGACTGCCAGCTGCTATCGGGTTGCTTGGGCGGCACCTGTTGCTGAGGTAGCTTCTCGTCGCGCCCTTGTTGGCGGTCAATTTTGGTACACCTAGAGCACTTGTTACACTTTGATTTGAGCTTTGATTTGTAACTAACCTGCCACTAGGCATACTAATGATGTAACAAGTTTGTTGGTGCATGTGCCTTTTGAAGTGTAATGTTTATGCAGGAAATCATGCGCTTAATGGATAAATCTATATCAAGTTTAGAGGGTGTTATGCAAGAGAATCAAGGAGCTCCGTTCGTGTATGAACTTACCTCCAAAAGTGGCAAGGACCAAGATGCAATGACGAAATATTCCCGAGGACCAAGACAAAAGACTGAAAGTTCATGCGACAAGACCACAGGGATAATGACGTCTAAAGATCACATGCGAAGGGGCAAAAAGTCAAAATGTCGAGAAAAGGCATGTGGAGGAAGACGGGCCTGAAGTGGGCCAGAAAGGGCCTAGGCCAGCCGGCCCACCCTCTTTTTGGCCCGGTTTGTGCTCCCCTTTGGACTAGGGTTTCCTCGGTCAATAAATAGTTCCTGCCCCGACGGCCGCCACATCTCCATCCATAAGAGGTCGCGCGAAGAGGGAGACACACCGAAGGGAGCCGAAGGGCGCCGCAAGTCCTCGAGTTGCCTAAGAGATGGTTTAGGCCATGGCCTAGCCGCCATGGTTGGCCCTGCGTGGTGAAGCCGTGGCGGAGTTCCGGAGCCGTGCCTTGAATACATCAAGGCACTTGTACATTCAACATTTGATGGTGATATGAAGTATACCTTATCATTACTTTGATCTATTACGAGTTATGCTTATTCATATGTCTAGCTAGCATATGCCTTTAGTAGAAATATATCTAATTGTGATGGTTAGTCTATATCTTGCAGACACATTGTAGTGGCGCAAGGACTTACGAGTAGTCATTCAGTGGTTGATTACCCTCGTGCGGTGACAGCTTGCGGGAGGGAAAAGGCCGAACGAACGTGTAATGTTGAGTAGGATCGATAGCGAGTACCATGGGAGTCGTTGCGCGGCCACCAAGAGAGAAGGAGCTACGAGTAAGAGCACTTGGTGGGCGTTTGAGGTAAAGCTTTGGGGAACCTTAAGCATCAACATTGAAGGACCGAATTTAGCGACTAGAGAGGGGGTGAATGGGAACCGATAAAAATTCTTCTTGGGAGAGATGACTCCTCTAGCGAGATGAACACGGCCTCGATCCCGAAATCACTTTCTCCACTCTATCTGCACGTTTGCCAAGACCACGTAGCCACTGGAGTGCTACTGATCCTAGGAGCAAACCACACCTACAAGCCACTCAACCACACACACACCACAGCTGAAACCACACATGGGAAAACTTCATGCCAGGGGCGGTTAGACCGCATGGACAGGGCGGTCAGACCGCCTGGGTCTAGAATTTTCCCAAAACCACACATCAAAGCTCACGACTCTGAATCGACCTAAGATTTCGCCTGGAGACTCCTCTGATCAAGGCAAACAAGCTCTCAGAGAAATCCCCTAGAAAACCAAACTTTCCTCGCGAAACCCTACAGGCGGTCAGACCGCCTACCCCACGCGGTCAGACCGCCTGCCTCCAGAAACACGGCCGCGGGTCAACTCTCAACTTCCCATCACCCGATCTCCCGATTCACCCCACAGATTGTAGCAAAACTTCAGGGATAGCTGGGTCACCTCCTGGATGACCTCTCCACCAAAGGATATCCACCGAAACACTCTCAATCAAAGGGAATCACGAATCTAGGGACTCTATGTCATGAACTCAAGGAACTCCGAAAACCACTCAAATCAAAGGTTTTGCTGAGAGATTGTTGGGGCAAAATCACCAAGAAAAGAGGCACAAAGACCTCATGTGTGACACCCAACAAGAATCCCTCCAAGAAACCCCTCAAACAAGCCACCACGAAAATCCCCACAAAAAACTCTGAAAATCACCAAAAAGGGAAAACGTCGGGAGACAAAGAGAGACAAGATGAACCACACCGAAGCTTCTATACATGCCATGAAAGGTTCATACAAGGTGTAGCAAGCCTCCCGAACATCCATCCCTCTCTCAAGATGACTCATGAAGCTCTCAAGCGCCTAGGGAAAACTAAAGAGGAAGAGCAAATAAACTAGGGTTCCAAGAGTTGGCTGCCATCTCCCCTCAAGTGAGTTTATATGGAGGGCGCCGAATGACCAAACTACCCGTACTTACTTAACTTAAGATACACACCCACCAAGGGCACTTTGGGAACTTTGGTCGATTTCTCCATCGGACAGACGCCTGCTGGCCACAAGCCGCTTCAACTCCATGCAAGCCTTGCGATCACACTGCGTGTCCTCCGCTTAGAAGCTTCTCGACGCGCTGCGGCCCATGCGGTCACCGCCCTACCCTCGGTCACACCCCGGCCAGGCGGTCAGACCGCCCTGATTACGTGGTCAGACCTGCCCAGGCAGGCCGGCTCTCCCCGTCAAGTCTTCGGTCTTGGATTTGTGGCTCAGCCAAGTAACCTAGTGGTTTTGTGGTCAAACCACTGTAAACCCCACGTGCAAGCTTCAGTTGTTAGCTGCTACCTTCACCGGCTCCATCCTCTCTCGATGTCGTCTTGCTCTTTTTGCCAGCGTACGGTCCGCACTTGATCCCGTCGGCCACCGGGTACCTCGAACGAAGCCTACTTGTCTCTTCACTCCTGGGAGGTCACACAGACATAGACCTTTCGCGCTTGTTCTTCACCTGCACCACGCGAATCAAGCTGCAACTTGCAGCTGCAATACTAGGACAAGAGTCAGTCCACACAATGTTGTCAATCACTTATCACCAAGGAGCGACCATCCACCGGTCCTTGGACCACACAGGTCCTCAAACACGCACCTCGTAAGGGCATCCATGGGAAAGTTCCTAGAGATGACTCTTTATCATAGTATGAGATCAGGTTGGTTTTCATCATGATCAGTGTTGCAACTAGAAGACGGTAGGCTTGGGTTACCTTTGGTCGTGCCACCTCGAGACGACTGATTGTGATCATCCATACATACTCATGTTTTCCTTTATATGCAATCAATGCTTCATGCTAGGATTAGATCGGTTAGATTATATGGGAAACCCTAGGTAGTTCGCTTTCGATCCACAGATGATAAACCTTGGGGGATACTCTAAGGCAAGAGCTACAACCGACCCGTGCGCTTACGGATCGAAACTTGGCACACTTTTTAGCCGCCAACAGCCATTCATGCTATTAGAAGACGGGAGATTTCCTGCAATACTCATATGCTTAGATTTTTGGAGCCTTTTCTTGGGAGATTTGTAGGTGGTTTTTGGAGGTGTTTCTTTGTGAGATTTGTGAAGGGAATCACACATGAGGCTGTTGTACCTCTTTTCTTGGTGATCTTGCCCCTCAAATCCTGTGGAAAATCCTTCAATTTTGGGGTTTTCGGAGTTCCTCATGTTCTTGAGGTAGAGGCACAAGATTTGCGAATCCTTCGTCTCTAGAGGGTTTTGGGGATTGAGATTAGAGCAAGAGTTCACCCATGAGGTGTTCCTACCTTCCCCAAAGTTTCTCTTGAAGCCGTGGAGCAAATCGGGAGATCGGGCGTTTGGATTCTTGGGGTTGACCCGCGGGTGGAGTTCATCCTGAGCTGCCCAGGCACGACCAGTCTGACCAGTGACACTAGCCAGTCTGACCAGTGCAAGCTCAGGTGGGTCTTTTGCTCTGGTAAACGTTTGGTTCGGTGGAGAATTTCTGTGAATTTTTCAGGGTCAGTTCTTTGTAAGAATCTTGGTGGTTTGCCTTAGTTGGCGAAGCTTTTTGTGCCTAGAGCTTCTTGGATTTTGAGTTGATTTTATTCCAGGGCCTAGAGAGATCACTGAGACTTTCTGGAACATTTCTGTGCGGTTGCTGGAGTCACCGGCCTGACCGGTGCAGTAGACCGGCCTGATCGGTGCCCATCGGTCTGACCGGTGTGCACCATCGGTCTGACCGGTGTAGCCCAAGCAGCAAGCCGTGCAGTTTTCCCGTTGCGTGTTCCAGTTGTTTCGGGTTGAATCTTGTTCCTAGGTCCAGCAGAACTTTAGCGTCTGTGTGGACTTGGCAAGAGAAGTATTCGAGGCTTTGGAATTGCGTTTCGGACTATAGGCTGAGTTCGTCTCTTCAGAGAAGCATTTTTATCAGCTCCCATTCACTCCCCCTCTGGTCGCTAATCGGTCTTTCAGTGATCTCTGCACCTGGCCGTGTTGAGTTGAAGCCAGCCTACTTACGCAGATCTTGCACGAGCTCCGGAACGATGATGTCATCTGGTTGTGCCTGCTGTTGTTGGGAGATAGCACTGTCACCTTGGTGCTTGCTTGTTCATCAATATCGCCGGTTCCCGTAGGACGGCATCGTTGGTTGGTCCCTGGGACGAAACTTGGATTTCGACGATCTCGTCCATGCTCGGTTCTCCGGCGTCATGAGTTGCGTGGATTTGTAGATCAACCTAGTGCTGGGTGGCATCTTGATCTTGCAGGTCCTCCTCCTGGGGCGGAAATGGCTGCAGGTCCCCTGGAACTTGTACTTCGTGATCTCCTCTGCTGCAGGCTGCAGCACTCTGGGGGATGCGGGGGAGGTGGATAGGGAGCTGGTTGCCTTGCGCGTCCAGATCTGGGAGGGGTTTGAGGGGGGGGGGGGTTGGTGGTGGCAGATCTGGCTCGGGAAGGTGGGGTGTGTTGGCTGTCGCCATGGAAAGCGAATGCGCGCATCTCAAAGCTGAAGTGACCCAAGGACATTTGGCATTACTTTGAAACTTTGTGAGCAACGCAATCCAAGTTTACCCATTATATAAGAAAAAGAGAGAATTGTCCTTCCAATTTTCATCACAAAGAGTGGAAATGGAACACCATCAGTCAACATCATTGAAAATTAAGAGAATGGCCTATGAATCACAAATGGTTTTTTTCTCGAATACACGGGAGAGCTGCATATCATTGTATTAAGAAGAAAATAGTTTGTTACAATGCGTGGCCGAAGCGCACGCCCAGTCATGTGAAGGATATTAAATGAAAGAGCAATCGAGTAGTGCCCTAGATGTCGCGATTACTCACTAAACAGACAACCTAATTGTACAGCTCATGCGCTGATCCAGTTCTCGCCTTCCTGTTTGATTGTTCGTAGCAGCAAAGGCGGCTGAGTTTCAGCCCCCGGAAGACGTGTGCATTTCGTTCTTTCCACAAACGGTGATGGAGCTCTGTTAAGCAATATCTATCTTGGGCAGTGTTTCCATACATAACAAAAAGGTTATCGTCCCTCTATATCTGTGAGAGTAAGGGAATTCGTGGAATTTTCAGTTCTGTCCCTAATTTGCTCCACATCACTGCTCCTCTGTCCATAGTGCCCAGGGTTGTTGGGTGCTGGCAGTGTGGTGCTTCCATTCTCTAGAGTGAACACAACAGATGACATGAGTGGTCTATCATCTGGATTTTCTTGAACGCACAAGAGACCCACATGACTGCAAAGCGAAACTTCATCCAGCAAACAAGTATCCGCAATGGATGGGTCAGCTAAATCTCCCGTCTTCCCCTCCTTCCACATGTTCCAAGCCTGAAACAACCAAAACAATTATTTGGATTTGTGGTAAGAGAGAACCTCAAAGACTCTTATTTTAATGAGTTACTACAACTTCATAAAAAGCATACACTCACATAGACTATTAGGTTCGGAGAACCCATAAGGCTACTAACAGAACTTCTCCTTATACCAGTAACAATCTCTAAGAGTAGAACACCAAAGCTATAGACATCGGACTTAATGGAGAAGACGCCTTCCATGGCATACTCCGGAGCCATATATCCACTGTTTCACCATTTCACGTGCAAATATTATTGAATGAAAGCTGGATTTAGTTATGCTTTGTTTGAAAAAAATACAAAAAAGTTACTTACTATGTACCAACAACACGATGCGTGTTTGCATCTTTCTGGCTATCATTGAATATCCTTGCCATGCCAAAGTCTGCTATCTTTGGTTTCATATCTGCATCTAGCAAAACATTAGCTGCTTTGAGATCTCTATGAATTATGGTCAATCTCGAATCTTGGTGGAGATAGAGAAGTCCTCTTGCGACCCCTTTGATTATATTGAACCGTGTATGCCAATCCAACAACATCTTCCTCGCATTATCTGCATGAAGAGATTCAAGATCACACAATGTGTGGCTTGTATGTGCTATTTATAAGAACTTATGGCGTGCCACATACCAAAGAGGGTAGCATCTAAGCTTCCATTAGCCAAGTATTCATAAATAAGGATTTTCTCATCAGCCTCAACACTGCAACCAAGAAGTCAAACCAAATTTCTATGCTGCAATTTTGCAATTAGAATCACTTCATTCCTGAATTCCTTTGTTCCTTGCTCAGAATCTTTGCTTAACCTTTTGATGGCAACTTCTTTACCACCGAACATCGCCTTGAGGAAAGTAAAGAGAAAAGATATATTTGAGTTTATCACACATATCTTATTATAATTAACAAAAAATGGAGGGCATTATTATAATTAACAAAAATCAATGTAATCTGTAATGACATGTACATGACCAGACCTTGTAAACTTTACCGAAACCTCCCTGCCCAATCTTACATGCCTCTGAGAAATTGCGTGTTGCAATCACAATATCCTGAAATCTTACAGAGAGGAATTCAAAGTCTTGGGTATGGTTTCCTTCCCCAAGTTCATCCGATGTACTCATTTCATCAAAAATTTGCTTTTTATGCTTTGCCCCGTATCTTTTTCTACCTGTTTCCAACAATAATTCTATAACCAAATGCTTGAAATATAGATTTGTAAGAATCTAAGAATGCAACTATATATTGAGCTCTACCTTTGAACTTGAACCATGCAATGGAAAAGGCTGCGAGGATCAGAAGACTGCTTGTCAAAACAGCAGGGAGCACAGTCTTCAGTGCTTTGCTCTTCGCCCTCATCATACCTGTGGTAGCTTTACAAGTAAAAAAAAACACCAATTTGAAATCCCCACAAATTCCACATGGAAGATTTGAAAAAAAAATCTCCATTTCGAACAAAAAAGATTTGAAGTTTCATAGGTACATGATGAGAACAAAGAAAATGCCGATCTGTTGCACACCTGCATCCAAGCCTGCAATCCGGAGGTACAGCGTGTCGCTGCCATCACCGACACCTATTTTCGCCGTGTCAATCAGCTCGCCTGTCCACACCAAGCACCTTGTCACATCCCCCTTCATTCTGCTGGTGCTCAGATTGGCGTAAGCGTACGCCACGCACGAACAGTTCCTGATGCACTCCGCCGCGCACTCCTCGAAGGTTCGGTTGCCGACGAGCACGAACTTGTCCGGCGATTTCATCCCCTGCAAGGGCAAGAAACCGTCGCCGCACCGGAGCGCCTCCTTCCTCCGGCATCCCTGGGAGAACCTGCCGCTGCTCCAGTCCTGCAAGCTCGCCGGCTCGAAACCGTCGTCGAGGCACTTGCATGTCGAGGGATTATTCTCATCCCCTGTGTTATCACAGTAGCCGTTCGGGCCACAGTAGCCGTAGCGGTTGCAGTCACCGCCGGTCCATGTGGTGCCGGTGAGGACGGTCCACGCGGACGAGGCGTTGTTCCAGGTTTGGAGCTGGTACTCGCCGGAGTCCGTGAGCACGTACCTGGTTTGCGCGGAGCCGGCCGAGAGGCTGTAGGTTATGTAGATCTCCTCCCGGGTGTTGACGACGTTTATGTAGACGATGACGCCGGTGACCACCTGATACTTGACGTCAACGAAGTAGCCCGTCCATGGCCCGCTGCGCAAGATCGGGCGCGTGGCGTTCCAGAGGAAAAGCTGGAGGAACGTGTCTGGGTCCCCGCCATAGGAGAAGGATCCCGGCGACGGGTCGTCGGGGCCCTTCCACGAGACCAGGAGCGCGCCGGCGCGAGTCTCGTACCTGATCCCGATCTTCATGCCGGGGAGGAACGTGTCGGCGGGGTGGTCGAAGCTCTGCCATAAGTCTGTGCCGTCGGGAGACCGGATGACGAGGTTGCCGGTTTTGAGAAGCACAGCGGCGGCCGGAGCTACACCGGTGACGTTGGTGGTCCACAGAACACGGCCGTCGGAGTCGGATAGGACGAGGTTGGAGGCGTTGTTCAGGGACAGCGCTGGCGACGACAAGGTGTTGCTGCTGCGATTTGTGGCCGGGGTTTCTCTGTTGGCGACCCACACGACGGTGAGCCGGGGGATGTCGTTGTACCAGATGCCGAGGTACAGCTTGGCCGGGGTGGAGTTGGTCGGCGAGAAGAAGCCCAAGGCGAAGTTTCCGGCTTCGGATACGATGGTGGCGCCAGGGGAGAGCGGCTTGCCGGGGACGAGCCGGTCGTCGGCCGCACACGGTGGCGACAGCAGCAGGAGCAGGACAGTGGCGTACCTGATGATAGCTGGCCAAGCCATCAAGCTAGCACCGCCTATCCTTTGCAATTCTAGCTACTTAGCTTTGTTTGGTCGCCATTGATCAGCATTCAGCAACGCCTCTGGATGTTTACTGGAGAATAAGGTATAGCTACATGAGACTCGGTCTACTGGCAAACGATGTCAACGCAACAGAAGATAACACGGCAATGTCATCTGTTGCGCAGGAGATGAGCAAGACTGAGAGGATGACATTATTATAGATGGTTGAGATGGTGAAGGCCTGAAGGGTATGCAATCCAGGAAACTGTCCAAAAGCTTGGAAGTCGGGTGGACTTTTCAAACATTCAGACACGTATTGTGGCTGACCTTTCCGCTGTCCACACCAGCTCCTTGCGGTAGTTAGGACTTGGGATGACAAATATTGCCGTTTCTACTAGCGCTAGAAAGTGTAAGAAATGTGTTGGTTTGTTATATATCAGCTCCTTGTCGCGTGTCCGTTTATTGTTGTCCTTTTCTTTCAGGAGAAGAAAGGTATACTCCCTCTGTCTACAAGACATTCAATCATTCAAAACTTATCCTCCAATGTAAAACTTTATAGACATATTTGGATGATTGACATTTAAACTTTTCTGCAATTAGCAAGATAATGATGGCTGATTGGTGGATTATTACAAGAAATAAGTTCCTTGTTATATGCAACTACCACATTTATAGGTTACATGTGTCTTTTGCTACTTCTGCTAATATGTATATGTTCTAAAATATCTACAAGGCCTTGTATGTCACATGTGGGTTCCTTGTGTCTTCTGCTACAACTACCACATCTAAAAATTCTAGTTTCCTTGTGAGTTCTTCTGTGGTTAGTTTCAGACAGATGAGATTGATGGGAATTAAGCGTGCACATGCATGATCATAGTTACATGTGGCTCAAGGTAACATTTTTGTAGTAATGTAGACTCTTTTTTTTAATGCAGGCTCTATAATACTTCTCATAAGAAATGCTAGAAAAACAAGACATCCTCAAAATTCTCATGAAAAATAGAAACACCAAAATTGAAAACCCCAATGTGGTCTGTTATATTTTCTAAAAAAAAAATCTGCCACTGTTATTATGAAATTTTTCTAAAATAAACCCTAAATATGTATCTAAATTACGAGCTCTATCAATACAAAAATAATCTAAAACCCTATAATTGTCATCCAATTTACTCTATTTGTTCAAACTCAGCCAACTCTATTTGTTCAAACTCAGTTCTTTCAGATTCTTTTGTATATTATGATTGAAAAAACATAGTATCCTACATTTGTTTGAGATTTCTAACATAACAAAAAAATGAAATTGAAATTTAAGAGAATGGCTTCCGAACCACAAACGGTGATGGAGCCTTTGTTTAGCAAATATCTATCATGGCATGGGAAGTGTTTCCATACATCATAAAAAGATTATTATCGACCCTCTATATTTGTGAGAGTAAGAGAATTCATGGAATTTTCAGTTCCGTCCCTATTTTGCTCCAGATCACTGCTCCTTTGTCCATAGTGCCCAGGGTTGTTGGGTGCTGGCAGTGTGGTGCTTCCATTCTCTAGAGTGAACACAACAGATGACATAAGTGGTCTATCATCTGGGTTTTCTTGAACGCACAAGAGTCCCACATGACTGCAAAGTGAAACTTCATCTAGCAAACAAGTATCTGCAATGAATGGGTCTGCTAGATCTCTCGTCTTCCCCTCCTTCCACATGTTCCAAGCCTGAAACAACCAAAACAATTATTTGGATTTATGGTAAGAGAGAACCTGGAGACTTCGATTTTAATGAGTTACAGCTTAATGAAAAGCATATACTCACATAGACTATTAGGTTTGGAGAACCCATAATGCTACTAACGGAACTTCTCCTTATACCAGTAACAATCTCTAAGAGTAGAACACCAAAGCTATAGACATCAGACTTGATGGAGAAGATGCCTTCCATTGCATACTCTGGAGCCATATAGCCACTGTTTCACCATTTCACGTGCAAATATTATTGAATGAAAGTTGTATTTAGTTATGCTTTGCTTGAAAAAATACAAAAAGTTACTTACTATGTCCCAACAACACGATGCGTGTTTGCATCTTTCTGGTTATCATTGAATATCCTTGCCATGCCAAAGTCTGCTATCTTTGGTCTCGTATCTGCATCTAGCAAAACATTAGCAGCTTTGAGATCTCTATGAATTATGGTCAATCTCGAATCTTGGTGGAGATAAAGAAGCCCTCTTGCAACCCCTTTGATTATATTGAACCGTGTATGCCAATCCAACAACATCTTCCTCGCATTATCTACATGAAGAGATTGAAGGTAACACAATTTGTGGCTTTTATGTGCTATTTATAAGAACTTATGGTGTGCGGTGTGCCACATACCAAAGATGGTAGCATCTAAGCTTCCATTAGCCAAGTATTCATAAATAAGGATTTTCTCATCAACCGCTACACTGCAACCAAGAAGTCGAACCAAATTTCTATGCTGCAGTTTAGCAATTAGAATTACTTCATTCCTGAACTCCTCTGCTCCTTGCTCGGAATCCTTGCTTAACCTTTTGATAGCAACTTCTTTACCACCTAGCATCGCCTTCAGAAAAAGTGTAAGGGTCAAAGTTAGATTTGAGGCTTGGAGCGCTCATTATTACAATTAACAAAAATCAATGTAATTAGATGGCCAGACCTAGTAAGAGGAAATCACTGTCGAATTAAGTAATTACCTTATAAACTTTGCCGAAACCTCCCTGCCCGATCTTACACGCCTCTGAAAAATTGTGTGTTGCAGTGACAATGTCCTCAGATCTTACAGAGAGGAATTCAAAGTCTTGGGTATGGTTTCCTTCCCCAAGTTCATCGGATGTACTCATGTCATCTAAAGTTACCTTCTTATGCTTTGCCCTACCTGTTTCCAATAATTATATAACCAAATGCTTGAATTATTATAGATTTGTAAGAAACTAAGAATGCAAATATGTTGAGCTCTACCTTTGAACTTTTTTTTTGTAACGTTTTTTTTTTTTTTTTGAAACGAAGCTCTACCTTTGGACTTGAACCATGCTATGGAAAGGGCTGCGAGGATGAGAAGACCAATTATCAAAACAGCAGGGAGCACAGTCTTCAGTGCTTTGCTCTTCACCCTCATCATACCTGTGGTAGCTTTACAAGTCAAAGAAAAAAGAAAAAGAATAAGATCCATTTGAATTTTGAAGTCCCCACAAATTCCACATGGAACATTTGAATCTGTTTAAAACGAGAAAGGGATCCCAGGCTTCCCAGCCAATCCTTAAAGACACTGGAGAAGAAAGGAAAGGTCGATCTGTTGCACACCTGCATCCAAGCCTGCAATCCGGAGGTACAGCGTGTCGCTGCTAGCACTATTGACACCTATTTTCTCCGTGTCAATCAGCTCGCCTGTCCACACCAAGCACCTCGTCACATCCCCCTTCATTCTGCTGGTGCTCAGATTGGCATAAGCGTAGGCCACGCACGAACAGTTCCTGGTGCACTCCGCCGCGCACTCCTCGAAGGTTCGGTTCCTGACGAGCACGAACTTGTCCGGCGATTTCATCCCCTGCAAGGCCAAGAAACCGTTGCCGCACCGCAGCGCCTCCTTCCTCCGGCATCCCTGGGAGAATCTGCCGCTGCTCCAGTCCTGCAAGCTCGCCGGCTCGAAACCGTCGAGGCACTTGCACGTCGAGAGATCCCCATCCCCTGTGTTGTCGCAGTAGCCGTTCGGGCCACAGTATCCGTAGTGGCTGCAGTCACCGCCAGTCCTTGCGGCGAGGACGGTCCACTCGGACGAGGCGCTGTTCCAGGTTTGGAGCTGGAACTCGCCGGAGTCCGTGAGCACGTACCTGGTTTGCGCGGAGCCAGCTGAGAGGCTGTAGGTTATGTAAATCTCCTCCTGGGTGTTGACGACGTTGAGGTAGACGATGACGCCGGTGACCACCTGATAGTTGCGGGCAACGAAGTAGCCCGTCCATGCCCCGCTGCGCCAGACCGGTCACCGGACGCGTGGCGTTCCAGACGAAGACCTGGAGGAACGTGTCTGGGTCCCCGCCGAAGGAGAAGGATCCCGGCGACGGGTCGTCGGGGCCCTTCCATGAGACCAGGCGCTCGCCGGCGCGCGTCTCGTACATGATCCGGATCTTCATGCCGGGGAGGAACGTGTCGGCCGGGTGGTCGAAGCTCTGCCATAAGGCTGTGCCGTCGGGAGACCGGATGACGAGGTTGCCGGTGTTGAGAAGCACCGCGGCGGCGTTGCCGGCCGCCGGAGCTGCACCGCCACTGACGTCGGTCGACCACAGGACACGGCCGTCGGCGTCGGACAGGACGAGGTTGGAGGCGTTGGTCAGGGACAGCGCTGGCGGCGACAAGGTGTTGCTGCTGCGATTAGTGGCCGGGGTTTCTCCGTTGGCGACCCACACGACGGTGAGCCGGGGGATGTCATTGTACCAGATGCCGAGGTACAGCTTGGCCGGGGTGGAGTTGGTCTTGGTTGTGGAGAAGAAGCCCAAGGCGAAGCTGCCGCCTTCGGATACGATGGTGGCGCCAGGGGAGAGCGGCTTGCCGGGGACGAGCCGATCGCCGGCCGCACACGGTGGCGGCAGCAGGAGCAGGAGGACAGTGGCGTCCCTGATGATAGCTGGCCAAGCCATCAAGCTGCTAGCACCTATCCTTTGCAATTCTAGCTCCATAGCTTATTGGTCGAGTTGATCAGCATCAGCATTCAGCAACACAACTGGATGTTTTTACTGGAGAGTGGGGAAGAAGGTAATAATCCCTCTGGGTCTACCGTATACTGGCAAACTCTGTCAACGCAACTGCCTTGTGTTTTCTTAAAATTAACAAAAGATAATCACGGCAACGTCATTAGATGGTTGAAATGAAGAAACGCTCTACAGGCTCAGCAACGAAAGTACAGAACGTAGTATAAACAAGGTACGGAGTACAATAGTACTAGAGCTTGGAAGACGGATGGACCTTTTCAAGGATTCAGACACGTATTGTGGTTGACATTTCAGCTGTCCACGTCGGCTCTCTGCGGTACTCCCTCTGGGTGTTTTACACGTGGCATTAGGTTTGTCCTAAGGCCGGTCGCACTGGGTGCGCTACCAGCAACGATACGTGACGTGCAGTACACTTGTAGCGCACCAAACCGCCGCACGGGGGACGGTAAAGTGAACGGGATGTGCCGTTCGTGTCCAGCTTCCTCCAAATGCAGCGCATTCCTGTGCGTGCGCTAAGCCCGTGCTGCCCCCACCTCACGTCCGGAGCTTGGCCGGGGTGGAGTTGGTCGGCGAGAAGAAGCCCAAGCGAAGCTTCCGGCTTCGGATACGATGGTGGCGCCAGGGGAGAGCGGCTTGCCGGGGACGAGCCGGTCGTCGGCCGCACACGGTGGCGACAGCAGCAGGAGCAAGACAGTGGCGTACCTGATGATAGCTGACCAAGCCATCAAGCTAGCACCTATCCTTTGCAATTCTAGCTACTTAGCTTTGTTTGGTCGCCATTGATCAGCATTCTGCAACGACGCCTCGGGATGTTTTACTGGAGAAGAAGGTATTGCTGCCATGAGATCACTACCGGAATCGCAGCCTGTGCTTAGAGTCCGGGTCTTTGCCGAGAGCCAAATAAAATACTCTCAGCAAAGAGGTTTTGCCGAGAGCCAAATAAAAAAACTCTCGGCAAAGATACTTCTTTGCCGAGAGCCAAATAAAAAACTCTCGGCAAAGACCCAGACTCTCGGCAAAAAAATATTTAAAAAATTACTTTCCTAAGTCCAAACTTTTTGTACCATCAACATACACATATACAAAACTAATACTCAAATTTGACACAATTTTAACTCTGTTTGCTATATTTAATAATTTTATATCATTCTAAGCATTTTTTTATACGTCCGATTTAAACTGCAAGTGCATTAAATCATAGAGTAAAGTTGGTAAAAAATTGATATTCATGTTCATGAGACATATCTAAGACCATGTATATGAAATGAAGCTAAATTTCCGACATTTGGTTCTCTGATCATGATGAAGATCGTGAAATAGAACGGTTAAAAAATTGTATAAACTTAAAATGAAGTTTGAAAATCACAAAATTTGTCAAGTAGTCATGATATCATATGAGGAGGTTGTGAAAAAAAATTGAGAATGTTTTGAACACATGGACACGTACGCTGTTTAGAAACTGGAACATCTCTCAGAAAGTTTCTAAGAATTTGAACTAATGTCACTAGGTTTGGAGTCTAAGAGAAATTCAAATTTGAGTTTGACCACAAAAACTTTTTTATAAGTAATATACATCATAACTGGTGACATGTTGAATTTTGGAATTTTTTCGTGCCTGTTTGCTATTTTAATAAATATTTTTGTGAACAATTGTCTGTGCCGAGAGCCAGCGGACGTGGCTCTCGGCAAAGACAGCCCAACAAAGCCACATCCCCGCCAGCCCAATTAGACCACTTCCGGCCGGCCCACGAATCCACCGGCCAACCCTACGTATAAAAGCCACCACTCTGCCGCCGCCCTCCCCAAACCCCGCCTGCCTTCCTCTCTTACTCTGCCGCCGTCTCCCTCCTCTCTCTCTCGCAGCCCCGACGCCGCCGGTGGCCACTACGCCAGCACAGCCACGCTGTCCCCCTCCTCCCCCCCTCTGCTCGTCCTCACCTCGTGGCGAGGAGCAGCGGCGGGGCGAGGCGCGGTGGTGGCGGATCCGGCAGCCGCCACCCTCCTCGTCTCCTCGTCCGACAGCCGCCATCGCCCTCAGATCTGCCGCCGAGGGAGGAGCTCGAGGCTGAACGGCGGCGGATCTGAGGGCTCTTCCCCGGCACTACCTCCCCCGGTGTTAACTCCCCCGGCGGCTTCCCCGGCGGTCGACCTCCCTCGGCGGCACTACTCGAGGCCGGATCTGAGGACTCCTCCTCCCCGGCGCGACCGTGACCTCCTCCCTCTTCCCGGCGCGGCGGCGGGATCTACGAGGCCGGGTACTCTCTCTCTCCCTCCATCTCTCTCTGTTTTGGGCAGCGGCGGTGGTGGCGTCGGTGGTGGTGTGCGCGCGGCGGTGGCGGTGTTGGTGGTGGAGGCGCCGACGGGCGCTGCTGCTGCTGCTGCTGGTGGTGGCGGCGGCGGCCGGCGCGGGGGGCACGCCGGCTGGCCGGCAGTTTTTTTTCGAAATTCTTCTTTGCCGAGAGCCAGTTGGCCTCACGGAACACGTGTGCCGAGGGGCGTCTGAGGTGGCTCTCGGCAAAGCGCTCTTTGCCGGCCCGGCGGTGCCGAGAGCTTCCTCTCGGCACAGGCTATGCCGAGGGTAATCATGCCTGTGCCGAGAGCATCGCGCTCTCGACAAAGGCTGTGAATCCGGTAGTGGACCCGGTCTACTGGCAAACGATGTCAACGCAACTGATGCCTTGTGTTTTTCTTGTAGAAACTAAACAAAGATAATACGGCAACGTCATATGTTAGACTGTTACGCAGGAGATGAGCGAGACTGAAATGATGAAGGGTGCAATTCAGGAATAAACTGTGCAAAAGCTTGGAAGTCTGGTGGACTTTTCAAACTTTCAGACACGTATTGTGGTTGACATTTTAGCTGTCCACATCCGCTCCTTGCGGTAGTTAGGAAGACCGTCTCCAGCAGTCGCCGCAGGCCGCCCTTCCTGCATCTGCAAAATGCGGCAGTGACGAGAACTGTAGTTAGGGTTGAAAACAGATAGGATGGATCACGTATCGTCCCGTTCCGTTTTCTACATTTGATCCGCTCATTTTTGTATTTACGAACAAATACGGAAATGGGACGGGAAGCGGTTGAGGGTCTATCCCGTCCGTTTTTGCGGGATCCCATTTTTAGCCGGAATGAACCTGTTTTTATCTCGTATTAGATAAATACGAGATGGATTTATCTATAACTTTTTATGAACTAAACATCATGCTAGTCATGTGTTTTAGGAAAGATCACTAGTCTGAGAGTCCTTAGAGGTTCCAAAACATAGTGGCAACTAGAACTAGCAGAGCAACTAAAATCAACAATGTCATGTGCATATATATCAAAGTATAAGTTCCTGCTTAAGTAACCGAGCCCTCCCGTTTTCGTAATCCCGTTCATCCTGCTCCCGCTCCCGTTCTCGGCTATTCCGGAACCGATCCCGTTTTGGATGATAAAATGTGGTAATGAAAACGGAACAGGGATTTCCCCCGTTCCCATCCATTTTCATCCCTAACTGTAGCTGCTCCAGCAGTCGCTGCAACAGCTGCTGCAAAATGCAACGACGCCCCTCCGCGCGCATCCCTGGGGATTCTGCGAGAGTCTGCATCCCAACCGCTCCCGTCTCTCTCCTCCTCCCGCACGCCTCCTCCACTCCCACAGCCGTCTCTCTCCTCCTCCTCCTTCCCCACCCCGACGGGCCTCCTCCTTCCTGGCGCGGATCTCGGCGGAGCACGGCGGAGGCGAGCAGAAGAGCAGAGGCGCTCGGATCTCCGCCGTCGGCGTCACTGTATCTCGGATGCTCGAGCTCCGCCGCACACTCCACTCTCCCTCTTGAGCAGGGGTGGCGCGAGGCGGAGCAGGAGCTCCACAGCCGGCGCGAGGCCCTCTTCCTCCGGCCACCTCCGACCCCGCCGCCTCCTTCCCCATCTGGTCCGGGCGGTGACGCATCAAGATGGAGAGAGAAGAGCGGGAAGGGCGGACGTCGCAGATCTGCGCCGCCGGGTCCTGCTCCTTGGGGACGCGGGGCTGACGACAGTGCCTCGATCCCGCGTGAGATGGATGGTGACGCACGTGAATCAAGCCGCCGGTGCCTTGATCTCGAGCAAGATGGACGGTGGCGCGCGTGAGTCATGCCGCCGATGCCTCGATCCCCCTCGGCTCCGAGCTCCGGTCCTTGCGCTGAGGCGGCATGAGGCAGCACACGGTGGCGTGGGCGGTGTCCGGCGACAACGGGGCCGGGTGCGGCAACCCGAGACGGTCGCACCAGTTGAGCATGACGGTGCGAAGGGCGACGTTGGGGATGAGCACGAGCGGGGACGAGGAGGAGACGGACGCGGTGAGGTCGGCGGCGACGGCGGGAAGGGAGAAGGTGAGCACGGCGCAGGCCTGGATGCAGGTGCGCTCGAAGGTCTGGCCCGGCAGGACGACAACCGAGTCCGCCATCAGCGAGCTAGAGATCGGGCAGAGGAACTCCTCCGGCAGGTCGGCCATGAACGACGACGGCGAGGAGGGAAAAAGCGGGGCCGAGGGGGATCTGGCGGCAGAGCTAGAGGTCGTCGCCGCGTCGTTGAGCTAGAGGTCGCCACCCTCGCTCGATTCCTACCGCCCGCGGGAGTCAACTGCCCTGGGAGATGCGCGACCGCTTGCGCACGACTACTAGAGGCCTCCTTATTTGCGTGTGCCTGCAGCCTATGCGCAAAAGGGGCTATATGCAGATGCGGATGGGCATGCTTGCTGAAGACGGTCTTAGAGCATCTACTCCGCCCCTTATCCCCATCCGTAGAGCCTCCCTTGGCCTTATCTGCCTGCGCTGTCGCCCGCCATGGCCCATAATGGTCGACCGACTGAAGCCTATACTCGGCGAGCTCCCAACCGCTCGAGCTCATCCAAGAGCTCGAGTTACATCCGCTCGGGGCTATAAATAGCACCTCGGGGCATAGCCTTGCCCTCACACCACCTCCAAGGTTCAATAATGCGCCAAGATTCACCGCAAGCTTACGGATCATGTAGTACCTTTTTCCCTCGAGTATCACCCAAGGTATCCAATCCGTGGAACAGTGTGTAACGCAAGACTCAATCCAATAACCGAGAAACACTTGCATCTTTAAGAGGTTTCAAATGCATCTAATCTACTAAGATCATGAGAGGTAGCAAGAGAAAGCATTGAGGTACCGATCTAGAGGGATCTAGATCGTGTTTATGTCGTAATTCCGAGCAAGATAGAAGAGAGAGCAAAACGAATCTCATTGAAAGTGTCTTTAAACCTTGACCTTCGGTCAAACCCTCTAAGTCGCCCCGTCGTACTCGGTGTCAACATCCTGTCACGATGTTCCCCTTTCTTCGCGGTCGAATCTTAGAGCACACTCGCAAGGAGTGCGTTGAACTACTTGGTAGATCGGGTATGCACCTCTAGCCACCGCGGCTAGAAGAACATCCTATGCAATCTATCTCGAGAATAGATTAAGGAAGAAAACACCCAAGTAAGAACCAGAATCATAAACAAAGGTACTTGATCACTAGAAATCGGATCTATTAAAACTCCATCAAAAGTGTATACATGAATAAGATCCAACCGGGATCCTACCTTGATCTTGATTCACGCCTCCGGAACTCCGACGTGGTTTTCCTTGCAAGGTTCCCACGCCGGCTAGGTAAACCCTAGACGACTAACACGGCCCTCCTCTCTGGGGTGGTGTCCCTCAAGCTCCTCTGCGGTGAATAACGAATGGCTTGATAGTTGCAACTTCGTACGGGGACTATAAATAGCCCGAGGATCATCTAGGTCAAAGGGGGCGGCGAACTGGCACGAAAAGGGGCCAGGCCGGCCGGCCTGTGCCGACCGACATAGGGCCTTTTCATCCCGGTTCGCCCAGTTTTCTTCCTGAAGCTTCTCGTGACTTCCTGAGTTTTTGATTAGTTTCATGTGGGTCCTTGACATCATTTTCCTCGTGGTTTAGATAAGGGTGCTTTGCGTATGAACTCCTACATCTTCTGTCTAGGTCCTCGACACTTCTCGGCTTCACGCTTTAGTCCTTGGTTCATTTGGAGTCATGTTCATCTTGTATCTTGACTTGTCCCGGGGTCTATGATCTTCTCGTAAAACCCTTGATGAACCTTACTCGGAAGTCCTCATTTAGGCTCTTGATTCCTATGTAAACAATAAACTCCAAAAATCATGCGCGAGTGCGAACTTAACATATAATGGGGGTTAGGATCGTTAGTGGGAATATCAAATTAATACCAACATAGAAGGTAAACAAATGGCTAGGTTGACGGAAATCGACCGCCAACATCCCCCCATGCTTAAACCTTGCTCGTCCTCGAGTAAGCCTTCAATGGATATCAGAGTTGCCTTTTGATGTTCAAACCCTACACTTGATCATACATGATAAAACATAATGCTCTCTGTTGACATTTCTTAACGCAACTACCAATGAACGGGTTTGGAACCCATTCTGGTAACAATGCCAGAAATGCTGGTTGGTAATTCTTAACGTTACAGGAGTCCACAAGCGCACGGAAGTACCATTGTAGCATTTCCCCAAAGGAGTATTCCAAAGGGTATCGAATCCAAGGAAGGCTTTGGTGGATTAACAAACTCAACACTATTGCAATGAGTATAGATCATAGACGGAAATAAATCAGACACTCAAGTGCAGAGGTAAGAAATGATAACGGGGTAGTGTGACCACACACACACTCACTGTCTCTCTCTAAGGGGTCCTAGGCATAGGAGGCAACATACGAGTTAGCTCTAGGTTCTTATGTACTATGCACATAAAGCTGGTAAGAACGAGTTAGATACATTAGCGTTGAAGAACATTGACTTAAGCACCCAGGTACCACGGGGAGCTAACCTCCCGCGTTGCTTCCGCACAACTCCGGTTGTTAGACTTTAGACTCCTACAGCTTATCTGAACGTGGGGGATTTCAGAGGGACCAACGGCTGTCACTACCGCGGCCTACCCCAAGACAAACCATGGGATAAACACATAAGTAAGGTAGCTACGCAACCCAAGCACCATGCTGACGTTGTTAGCCGGACTTGACCAGCCCGGGCTATTGTGACCCAGGTCAAGCCACCGGATAAACCAGCCAATTACACCGAGTACCGTAGCTTAAGCACAGACTTCATACAACGCAGTCATGTCATCTAACTAGATCAAACCAGGTTTGGTACACAAACGTATTCGTGTTTTCCTATGTCTGTTCAACTGGATCAAAGGGTCGTGTTCGCGAAGAACACGAGCCTCTAACTTATGAACAAACACCAAAAATATGTGAAAGTCACCCGTCAAGTGGATCGAAAGGCCTTGTTCATCAAGAACAAGAGCCTCTAAATGATGAACAGGTGAAGAACACATGAACAAATCACCCATGTATACTAACACGACTTTATATGAAATAGCTGAATAACTGAAGTAGATCAAAGTCATACAAATGAATAAAGATACAAGAGAACTCATACCTAGATCCCAAAGTAGACTTCGAACCTGAAGTAGTACTACTCTAGCCTACCTCCTAGCCTTGAAACTAAAAGTGAGAGAGGTGTTGCAAGTGTGGATGGATTCTAAGTGAGCCCCCTCCCCTACTATTTATAGGCCAAGGCACCAGTGAGGAGTGGAGGCAAACAGCCCAGGAATGGCACTTAGGACCAATGGGGAGACACCACGTGGAAGCCCCTGAGTGGAGGCCTCAGGGTCGGTTCGACCAACCCCATGGTTCGGCCGATCCCCTGTGGGCCCCAGTCGGGGTGTGTTTTCTCCAGGTAGTTGTCATGTGGGTCCTGAGGTCGGTTCCCGGTGTCCACTTCCTTTTGATGCGGTGGTGGGCCCATGGATCCATGTGATGTCCATGTGTCACGCTCTGATTCGTCGGAGTGTGCTTCACTTGGATTGCTTGCATGGCATGCATGCATGGTGCCCTTGTTGGCAGCTTTGCATGCATGGCATCCTTGTTGGCAGTCCTCCTAGGATGAGGTGATGTGGCATGGATCATAGAAGGTGAGTTTGCCACTCTTTTCTTGCTTATTTTCCTGCAATCAAATAATCTCCAAGGACAAGTGCAACTACATTATTCTTAACTAAATACGTGTAAGAAATGCATATGCTCCTTTATTCATGAGTATATTGACGGCTAAAGTAAGCACTTAACAGCCGTCAACAACTCCCCCAAGCTAGCCTCTTGCTCGTCCCGAGCAAGAGATTAAGGACTTAGGTTGGTTGATCAGGAGTTGCTACGATGTTGTATTCCTAATGTATAACAAGATACAACTAGGTACTCTATCAAGGATTGAAGAAGTTGGCATTGATCTTACCTTACACTCGATTGATATGGGGCATGTAGCTTCACCTGCCTTGGGCGGTTGAAAGATTGAATGATTGTATAAAGATTACCAATCACATGTACCTTGATCAGTTATCAATCCGGAGATTTTGCAGGTTTTTTTTCAAAAAGAAATCAAAGTTCCTCAAATGATACTCTCGGATCGCTCAATGTGTATGATTCCTTACTAAGGCATTGTTTTACCTTCTTTCACCACCTACTTCTAATAAGCTGATATGTGGAGCTGTAGGTAGGGAAAACATGTGGCATACCTGTTTCTCATGTATTGTTGAGTCAAAAACCGGATCATTGGGAGAACAAGTCATACAACCTGATCAAGATGTGCAAATGTGTGTGTACAGTGGATGGATGATGAACTCCTTTTTGCATGATTTTGCTCTCCTCCTTTTTGAAATTTTTGAGACTTGGGCTATGTCTCTTTATTCTATCTTTCCTTTTTCTTTCTTTTATGCATGCTCTTGAGCATGTATCATTATTTTTTTTACATAGCCCATAGTCCTTGCTGAATATTTTTGGAGGGAGAGTAATCATGGAACAATGCGCGGAGCTTTATTTTGTGGAATGGATGGGGGATGGATGAAATGATGGTTGCTAACTTCCAGTGTAGAAGTTTCGCATATGGTGGTGTGTACGTGATCTTGATCATGGGAGTAATGACAAGTTTACTCGCCGAGGGTCACAACAATTCGACAAGACTCAATGAAGAAATTAGGTAGCATATGTGGAGGTTAACAATAGCTAAGATCTACATATGGCCATGGATAGGAATTTCTTATCATTAAGGGACTTATGATTTTAACATTTTTCAAAAGAAAACTCCGGATATCAAACATCACTTAGTACTAGCTCATAACAACTCTATTACACCATATCATACCTTACAACAACTTAGGCAAAGATCATGCTTTTGCTACCCACAAATTTCAAGCTCAGGTTCGATCATACTAGCCAACAAACTCAAAACTTAAATAGGGTACTAAGCTGTAAACAAGGCATACAAGAGGAATAAACAGAGAAACTATTCATCATTTCAACCATGGAGAATAAGAGCACTCTTACCGCGCATATGAAAGCAAACTAATTTAAGAAAGCAAATAAACATTTTTTTGGTCTTTTTAACTTTTTAGATTTTGTATGTGTTTTTAGCATATGGGGTTCTGAAAACTATAGAAGATACAAGTTACTCAGAATGGGGGTCCTCCCCAAGCTAGCTTCAGGCTCACTGCTGTGGAGGGGGATATCCCATCCACGCGTAGTAAGCCTTCTGCTCCTCCAGCTGTCGCTGTTGTCTCTGCTCCATGGTGTGAAGTTTCTCGCCAGTCATACGCTGCCAGTCTCGAGTAGACTCAGCCTGCTGGTGCATTGTCTCCTCCATGCTACCGACACGAATGTTGAGCTCGCTCATCTGCTGAGTGAGGGTGGCCCCACGAGATGACGAGCGCAACCCGAACGATGAAGATGTGTCATCCCCGTAGGTAGCACCAGCGGGCCTAGTCCAATCGCCACTCCCTGCACTAGCCCAAGCCGAGCTACTTGCACCCTGCTGATGCATGGGCTAGTCCCAACCGGGGGTATATCCGGGTGTAACTCCAGACATGTACCCGGCCGAGGCCCATGCGCCAGACAGCGGTGTGGTATGCTGGGGCTATGGCTGAGGCGACGGCTGTGGTGACGGCTGTTGTGGCGGTTGCTGTGCTGTCGTTGCCCTCCTTGATGCAATCCTAGTGACCCTGTCACTAGAAACACTACAACGACGAGGTTCCTCACGAGGAACGATCAGTGGCCCTTGGCCGTACAAACCGAAATCCGGGTTAGGTAACCGAATCTGGTTTGCATGGCCAGGGTAAAAGAAAACCAATGAATCATCCGGGCCCTTCTTAAGAGTATGTCCTTGAATCAAATACGCCTCATCTATCACGGCCCAAGGAGAATCAATGTAGGGAATGTCAGTCCCTTGTGTAATCCCGACACTCGAAATGATACGTGTGATTAAAGACGTATACTCAATAGAACCCGTCATCTTAAAATTTGTCAACCACTGCTGGATCATAGCTTGCACTGGGGAGATTTTGATCTGTCTGATCGCGGCATATAATATCCTCATCTCGTCCGTGCGCACGGGTCGAATGTCATCCCTTGGAAAGACAGTGACGGCGAGCCACTTGTGCCACAGTCGGAGAGTGGGATGTGTGATATCGTTGCACCGAGGTGCTAACTTGCCACGGACGGGCCGACCAGAAAGTTCTTCCCAAAAACTATCTGGAATAAAATCCTTGCAAGCCAGATCGAGAGAAATAACACAACGATGATGAAAACCAAGGGTGTGACTAAGATCTGGCCATGAGACTCGATACGACGTTCCATGGAAACGAAACGTAATACCGATCTCATCCTCCTGAAGAGTATAGAGAAACTGGATGGTGAGGGGCCTAGAACCGATCTCCCACACCGGAACAAAGTTCTCCCAACCAAGAGCGTGCCAAATGGAATCGAACTTGGAGTCCATACCTATTTTCTCGAGAAGGGCCGAGTCGAACTCCTTGGTGTTGGCGAAGACTCGATTCTTGATGAGAGCGTTGGCTTGTCTCTCCCGGTCGTCCCTCAAGTCGATGAAGGCGGCATCGGCGTCGTACACTCCTTCCGCTTGTGGCGTGGGTAGCTCCTCTTCTTCCTCTTCTTCACGGTCGGTTGACATTGGGCTCGGTGTAGCTCCAGAGTGGTGAGACGAGCCCTCTCCATCTCTTGAATGGCGTGAGCGGGTCACCTTTCGGTACGCACCGGTGATCCAACTCATCTTGCACAACAATTGGGACAACACGAGCAGCTCGGTGATGGGTTAGTGAAATCGAAATGAAATCCTTACCGAGCTTGCTCCACCAATATTCAATACTCAGCAACAAATTGGAGAGAGTGCTTGACACTTCAACCTTGAGCAAGAAATCCAAGAAAACCAAAGAGCAAGAGCAAAGACGGAGAGAGGGTGATGGAAATGAGTGAATGGGTGAAGAAACCCCTCAACCCCCCTTGTATTTATAGGCAACCGAGCCAGGCACCGGGGGAAGGGACAAGAGCAATGGCTAGGAGCCGTTGGAGGTGGCCAGGCCCACAGGACCGTTGGCCTGGGTCGGCCGACCCGTGGGTTCGGCCGAACCCCTGTCGGGCCCGCCTGTCTCCAGCTTTTTGCAATGGCTCTCTAACGGCTATCTGATGTCCTGCCTAGATGTCTAGGTCCAAATTCGCCCAAAATGCTGCTCGAATAATGTTTCTAGGATTTTCCAACTCAAAAATTTATTTTCAGAATTTTTATTTGAAAAGGAAAATTTGGCTAGAAAAATCTAGCATGCAGATGCAAGGTTGGAAAATTCAAATATGCATTTGGAAAAATCAAATAAAATTTTGGAAAGGGAAATATGAGATAACTACCAATTTTTACCTTTTGGCAAAAAAGACTCATCGTTTTAAGTCTGAGAGCGAGACTTTTCTCGGCGATCAATTCCACTCGTCACCCCATTCCCGAGAAATAGATGGAGATAACTTCTGTACTTCCCGCCACACCTTTCTTGTTTTCTTAGACTTTGTTGGAGTGGTGGGAAGTCGTTGGGGCTGTGGCTCCGCCCATGCCCCTGACTGCTCATTCTTGCCCTGCAGTGTATAACATTTCTCTTCTGCTGCCTGAAATCAGAACATCAAGTTCTTCTTCCCAATGCGGAATCGGATCATTTCGGCTCCGACATTGATCCTTGCGTTGGCGTCACTTAGGAACGGTCTCCCAAGAATGAGGGGCATTCCCTCATCATCTTGCATATCAAGGACCACAAAGTCCGCGAAGATGCATGAACCTTGGACGAATACCAATAAGTTCTCTACTATCCCCTCTGGATATCGGATCGATGCATCAACAAGTTGGACGGTCATCACAGTTGGAGTTAGAGATGGATATCCCAATTGTTCGAACATAGCCTTGAACATAAGATTAACACTTGCACCAAGGTCACAGAGAGCATGCTTAATATTCTGGTAATATATCTTGTAGGTGATAGCCGGATAACCAGGATCTTTCTTGTGCGTGATTGTTGAAGATTCCCATGAGTCAAGTAATTGTTGTATAGGATTTCCTGCATAGTCAGTGGCTTGTGCCCGCCCAGATGGCTTACACCATCTGGTGGACACTACACAAACATTTTCACAGGAAGATACGGGTTGCCTCGGAATCTTCCCGTCTTCAGCAAAGGGAACCAAAACAGCTAATTGAGCCAACTGGGTTTCTATCATCTTATCAAAACTCAACTGGTTCTTAAGAGCAGATGAAAGGATATCAATTTTAACATTAAGGCTCTCAAAAGCGTTATCATAGGCAGCTGTTTTCTTATTAAAGCCTTCATTAATCTTGGCTTGCCCAAAGACTAGATCTTTCAAGGATGGTTGGTTTGGGTTGAAAGAATTACCTTGATTACCTCCTTGATAATAAGGGCGTGATTGATTCCACGTTTGACCTCCTTGTGGATGATAACCGTTGTTGTTGCCGTTCATGTACATCACATCCTCCTGAGTAGCAGGGCAGTAATTCCCTGAATGCCCAGTATTACCACAGACTTCGCAAGTCATGCGAGCATCCATAGCTTGAGTAGTGGTGGCCATGGCGACCTTCTCATTGGTTAGATCATCCATTCTCTTCATCATTAGGTCCATCTTGGCGTGCAGCATATCCGCTTCCTTGATGGTATGTGTACCCCTTTGACGTGGCTGGAGTCGATCATCACTCCACCCTTAGTTGGTAACCATCTTCTCAATCAGTGTAGTAGCTTCAGCAATAGTAAGAGAGAAGAAGGCTCCTCCAGCTGTAGCATCAATATGGCCTCGGGCTGTCGGAATTAGCCCATTATAGAAATTTTGAAGAACAAGCCAGCTGTCCATCCCATGATGAGGACAGGCTAGGATGTACTCCTGGAGCCTCTCCCAAGCTTCTGGGATAGTCTCACTTGCTGCTTGCTGGAAACTTGAAATTCACCCCCGAAGGACATTGGTTTTGCCCAACGGAAAGAACTTCACGAGGAATGTTGCGGAGCACTTTGCCCAAGTGTTAATTTCTACACGGTTCGTGTAGAACCACTGCTTCGCCTTTCCCAGGAGTGAGAAGGGAAACAGTCGCAGACGAATAGCATCTTCCTCCACTCCTCGTATAGTGAAGGTACTGCACTATTCCAGGAACTACTGCAGGTGGGCGCTCGCGTCTTTGTTAGGCTTGCCACAGAATGGGCTAGCATGTACCATCGTGATTAAGCCAGTTTTGATCTCGAAGTTTCCATTCCCGGTGTTGATCTCAGGGCCTGTCGGCACCTGGTCAGTAGAGGGAGCGGAGTACTCGTGGAGAGTCTTCTCGACAACAGCGTTGGCCATGGGAGTTGATGCGGATGGCACAAAGGAAGCTGGGTTGACTTCTGAACGTTCACGCAGAGGAGAGCCGAAATGAGTTCGTGCCTTCCTTACGAGTGACTCAGGATCTTCAGTGAAATTCGGCGGTAAGTCGAAACCAGTCATGCACTACCTGTCTTCATCATCAATAGAAAAAGAAGACAATCCAAGTTAGCCTACATTGAGAACTGTTTTATTCCTATCATGATTATAAACATATGCAAAGTGTTGATATGTCATCCTTAAGCCTTCCCCAGCAACAGCGCCAGAAATGCTTGTTGACATTTCTTAACGCAACTACCAACGAACGGGTTTGGAACCCATCCTGATAACAGCGCCAGAAATGCTAGTTGGTAATTCTTAACGTTACAGGAGTCCGCAAGCGCACGGAAGTACCATTATAGCATTTCCCCAAAGGAGTATTCCAAAGGGTATCGAATCCAAGGAAGGCTTTGGTGGATTAACAAACTCAACACTATTGCAATGAGTATAGATCACAGACGGAAATAAATCAGACACTCAAGTGCAGGGGTAAGAAATGATAACGAGGTAGTGTGATCATACACACACACTCACTCTCTCTCTAAGGGGTCCTAGGCATAGGAGCCAACATACGAGTTAGCTCTAGGTTCTTATGTACTATGCACATAAAACTGGTAAGAATGAGTTAGATACATTAGCGTTGAAGAACATTGACTTAAGCACCCGGGTACCACGGGGAGCTAACCTCCCACGTTGCTTCCGCACAACTCCGGTTGTTAGACTTTAGACTCCTACAGCTTATCCGAACGTGGGGGATTTCAGAGGGACCAACGACTGTCACTACCGCAGCCTACCCCAAGACAAACCGTGGGATAAACTCATAAGTAAGGTAGCTACGCAACCCAAGCACCATGCTGACGTTGTTAGCCGGACTTGACCGGCTCGGGCTATTGTGACCCAGGTCAAGCCACCAGATAAACCAGCCAATTACACTGAGTACCGTAGCTTAAGCACAAACTTCATACAACACAGTCATGTCATCTAACTAGATCAAACCAGGTTTGGTACACAAACGTATTCGTGTTTTCCTATGTCTGTTCAAATGGATCAAAGGGTCGTGTTCGTGAAGAACACGAGCCTCTAACTTATGAACAAACACCGAAAACATGTGAAAGTCACCCGTCAAGTGGATCGAAAGGCCTTGTTCATCAAGAACAGGAGCCTCTAAATGATGAACAGGTGAAGAACACATAAACAAATCACCCATGTATACTAACACGACTTTATATGAAATAGCTGAATAACTGAAGTAGATCAAAGTCATACAAATGAATAAATATACAAGAGAACTCATACCTAGATCCCAAAGTAGACTTGGAACCTGAAGTAGAACTACTGTAGCCTACCTCCTAGCCTTGAAACTAAAAGTGAGAGAGGTGTTGCAAGTGTGGATGGATTCTAAGTGAGCCCCCTCCCCTTCTATTTATAGGCCAAGGCACCAGTGAGGAGTGGAGGCAAACACCCCGGGAATGGCACTTTGGACCAATGGGGAGACACCACGTGGAAGCCCCTGAGTGGAGGCCTCAGGGTCAGTTCGGCCAACCCTATGGTTCGGCCGACCCCCTGTGGGCCCCACTCGGGTGTGTTTTCTCTAGGTGGCTGTCATGTGGGTCCTGAGGTCGGTTCCCGGTGTCCACTTCCTTTTGATGCGGTGGTGGGCCCATGGATCCATGTGATGTCCATGTGTCACGCTCTGATTCGCCGGAGTGTGCTTCACTTGGATTGCTTGCATGGCATGCATGCATGGCGCCCTTGTTGGCGGCTTTGCATGCATGGCATCCTTGTTGGCAGTCCTCCTAGGATGAGGTGATGTGGCATGGAACATAGAAGGTGAGTTCCAAGGACAAGTGGAACTACATTATTCTTAACTAAATACGTGTAAGAAATGCCTTGTGCTCCTTTATTCATGAGTATATTGACGTCTAAAGTAGGCACTTAACAGCTGTCAACACTCTCTAGATTTATATTCATTAAAGTTCCATAATGTCCTAACTTTTATCTTTATGGAGGGTAGATATCATTCAAGATCTTTCCACAAGTACTTGATCATGCTCTCAAACTTTTAAACAAATCTCAGAAATTTTGAAAAATAAAGGATGAGATAAAGATAAAAATCGCTTTACCAAGATCAAAAAATAACCATTTTGCACTTTGCTCATGTACTCTCATCTCATCTTGTCTCTCTAGCCTACTTGTTCTACTCCTTTCCTCTCTCAAAGTATATGGTGGAAAGCTTTATATGGAGCTATAGGAAAGTTTAGTCCTACCAAGATATTATAGTTGAGATATTATTAAAACAATACTAGCTTCTCATGGTCTTACCGAGACTCGTCAAAAAGGTCATTGGAAAAATAATGTTATCAAGGAGGGGGGAGAGATGAACACACACTTTTAGATAGGTGGACATGTGCAAATGGCAAAGAGTGATCCTGTCGGTGTCCGGATTAGCACCGGCACCAACTAGTAATTAGCGCTGGGATCAGTCTCTCGATGGTCGGTGCTAAGCTAATGAAGACGGGACTTATCCTGGTTCCGGCCACGCGGCCGTCCGTCCAGCAGGATGTGCTTGCGCACTATATTAACTTGCACCGGGGGTGCCTGTAGAGGGGGGCTACAAGCAAGGTGGGAGAGGAGGAAATTCCCCCAAGTCCCAGCTATGATGATTGAGGCAAGTGCCAATATCGGAAACGGGGTGTTGTGCTGTGAGCGAGTGAGTGTGTGAAGGTGAATGGGCCTGTCCGCGCAGGGGCGTCTGCCCCTCCCTTTTATAGACCAAGGGGGGAGCAGTTATAGTAGGGCCGCATAGCGGTTTGTATAGTAGCCGTGTACTAACAGGCATGGCGCCGGTGGTCTTGTCCCCGTACGTCCTGGCTCCTGGCATGAGTTGGTGGCGATCTCCGGCTTCCGCGGGCGGCATGGCGGCTCCTGTTGCTTGTCCGGCTGTGACTTCGAGGGGTTGCTCCTGCTAGATCGAGGGTCTGGTCGCCGGGGGAAGGACGGGAGTTGGCAGCACAGGGTTGCGGGACATTATCGGTCTGTCCGCACAACGCTGTGCAGTCTGTCGCACAGCGGCAGGGATGGCGGTACAGCACCGGGGCCTATCCGCACAGCGCTAGGGATGGCCGCATAGCGCTAGGGATGGCCTCGTGACACCGGAGTAGGCGGAGGAGCCGCGGCGCACGCTGTCCGTACGGTGGCACCGGTCATCACGCATTCTAGCACGTGGTCCATACGTGTTTCGAGGGTACCCCATGCCTTTTTGAGGGTCTCTCCACTGGAGGAGGACGGGAGTAGGTAGCACAGCTGCGCGGACTGACACCGACCTGTCCTCACAGTGTCGCTCATACAGGTCCTGGAGTGGCTGCATAGTGGTGGTGTCAAACGCCCAGGCCCCGTCAGCCGCGCAGCATGGGAGGGGATTTGCTTTTGACCGGGATGTCTCGTCGTGGATCCGGCATTTAATGTCGTCGCCAGAGGAGAAGTGGGACGGGGCATCACAGATCGAGAGGTGGCCTTGAGCGAGACGGAGCTGGTCGCTCGCTCGAGGGGGGTCGAGGCCCTCGAGCGAGGCGGAGACCTGCTCAAGGGATCGGGACCCTCGAGCGAGGCGGAGACCTGCTCGAGGGGCTGATATCCTCGAGCGAGGTGGAAACCTGCTCGAGGGGCTAATACCCTCGAGCGAGGCGGAGACCTGCTCGAGGGACCGATATCCTCAAGCGAGGCGGAAACCCGCTCGAGGGGCTGATACCCTCGAGCGAGGTAGAAACCCGCTCGAGGGGCCAAAGCCCTCGAGCGAGGCGGAGGATCGGGGGTGCTGACGGATCTTCTTGATGAAAAGCCTTGGGCTGCCGTCGGGCTGCGGCAGGCCGTGGGCCCGCTGCGTACCTCGATTTCGTGTTTTGTGGGGATTAGCCCGTACGCTATTGCGTTTAATGAGGGTAATTACCCCCTTAGTGAGGGGACCCTAATGACCGTCCCCGACAGTAGCCCCCGAGCCTTTGTGGGAGTGGGAACCATTCCAGCAAAGGATGTCGCCCTTGGGTGCTATGTACGGGTTCCTTCCCCGTCGATTGTGCATGTTTTCCTGTGGGGGCGCGCTAGCGCACCCACGGGTGTAAGCCCCCGAAGCCCTGCAGGAGTGCGAGCACTCGTGTAGGGGTTAAAAGCGTCAGGTGACGGGCTCACCTCGCGTTTGTTTCAGTCAGCCTCGGCGGTATTTCAGCCGGCATCGGCGATCTACGCAGGTGGGGAGGCGTCGAGTTTACCCAAGACGTTTTCGGGTAGGTCGCCCACTTGCGTAGGGCTTAACCCTTCACAGATTGATGATATGATCATTAGGGTGGTCGTGGCGCGAGGAGCCCTCGAGCCCTGGCCCAATCAGGGACGATCAGGTAAAACTCTCGGCTTTGTTATTACGACCCTCGCCGCCCTTCTGCAGGGTGGAGGGGTGAGGCAATCCGTGCTACCCTCGAGCGGGCGGCAAGCTACGGATGTCTCGGTGAGCTATTAACGGATAGTTCAAGTGCACGTCTGTGCCTCGTTCGATAGGTGTCGGCTCGTGGTCCGGAGACACGTCCATGTAAGCGCTTGCAAAGGTTTGCCAAGCAGGGCTCGGTCCCGTTCGATAGGGGCCGAGGGCGCGGAAGCACTCCCTTGATGGGATCCCTCGATTTGTTGCCTTTGTCCTGGCCTTGAACATGATATGTGGGGCGCCCTCGAACTTCGCGTTCGGGGACAGGCTCGATCGCGCGCGCCCTGATCGTTCCTGACTCTGTCGATCTGAGGCGCCTGTTCGAACCCTTCGAGGGTCAGGCTCCGTACCCCTGATCAGTAGGGCGTTTTGTGGGGGTGCCGCGCGCTCCCGTCTTGTGGATCTGTGGCGCTTGACGAATTGTTGTCGAGCTAAGCTTCGAACTACTGATCGGTACTTCCCCACGTCGAGGGGCATCTGCGGTGCCCGTCGTACCCTCGGCAGGCCGGGCCTCGAGTCGCTGATCAGTAATGGCCCGGGAGCCTAAGCCTTGGGCCCCCTCGAGTTCATTTTTGAGGGTGTGTTCGATGTATTGTAGCCTCGTGACCATATCCACTTCGGACCGGGGTGCCCGTCTTACCCCTTCGAGGGACCGGGCCTCGAATCCCTAGCCCGATGGCTCCTGGGGCTTTCCTTATGTGAGAAGGAATCCCCCGGCGCTTGGGCTTCGGCCGCGGGGTGGTTGGTCACCGCGCCCACTCGGTCGTGGCTAACGTGGCGTTTGGCGTGGAGCAGGCAAGATGGGCGCGCCTTTTAAGGTGAAATGGCGCAGGCGCCGTGCAGGTGCAATAGGACATGGCGTCGTGCCCTCTTTTTTACCGTGCGGTAATTAATGCGCACGCGCGTGCACGTGGCAGCTTCGGGGTGGCGGGGCCCAGCCGTCAGCGACAGGTGGCACCCACCGTATTAATTGTGGTTGCCCATCGCACCGTCGGGCGCTCCGTCCCCTTCCTACTCTATAAAAACAGAGGACGTGGGGGAGGAGCTCTTTACCTTAGCCATTTGCAAGTGCTGCTTCTTCCTTGCCTTCTCCGTCGTAGTGCGCTCCGCCGCTCCAGTTCCGCGTGCGCACACCCGCTCCGCATCGCTCCCCGGCATCCACCTTGCGTCCTCCGCCCATGGCCGCGATCAGAGTGTTGGAGGCCGTGCCATGGCCCCGGTCGTTGGTGGATCTGCAGGCCATGGAGGGGCTGGTTCTTGGCGGTCAGTTGGCGCCGGTCGGTGACGAGGTGAACCCGGCGTGGATGATCCCACCGTCGTCACACCGGGAGCCGGCCCCGCCGCCGGGTTACATCATGAGCTTCATGCGGCTGCACGAGCGCGGATTCAACGCCCCCACAAGCAAGTTTATGCAGGGATTGTGCTACCACTACGGGGTCGAGCTTCATAATTTAGCCCCCAACACCATGTCACAGGCGGCTTCCTTCGTCGCCGTCTGTGAGGGATTCTTAGGAATCGAGGCGCACTAGGATCTGTGGATCCACCTCTTCCGAGGTGAACTCCACATGCTCGCCACGGGGGAGAGGAGGGCGCGCAGGGCCGTTCGCGCCGGTGGTCTCACGTTCACGGCGTGCGACTCCCGGAAGGAGCTGTACCTGCCCTGCACCATGACGTCGAACAACTCCGACTGGGAGAAGGGGTGGTTCTACCTGCGCAACGACAGCGTTGGGCTCCCGCTGTACACCGGGAAGGTGTTGACGGAGAGGCCGGTTTCGTGGGCGCATGGGGTGTCACCCACGGTGAGGCAGAGGAAGCTCGAGCCCCTCACTGACGCTTTGTGCAAGTTGGCGGATGCCGGGTTGACCGTGGCGACCGTCATCACGAACTTCCACCACCGGCGCGTGATCCCCCTCATGGAGAGGACGCTCCCTATCTTCATGATGGGCAACGACACCGACCCACGGCCCAGGCACGCTCGTGGCTGCTGGAAGAACCGCTTGCCTAAGCGTATGCTGCCGCGAGGGCGAGGCGCGTGGTGAACCTCAAGGCGGTGGTGCACAGCGATGATGACCTGTGGTCGTTCGCGATGCTCCCGGATCCGAGTCACAGCGATCTAGTGAGATTAGATTTCTTGATTCACATGCTTCGCACCCACGCTCGTACTAACGATAGTTGGTTGTGACAGGGGGTGCGCGTCAATGTCCCCTCCTCAGACCCACCGACGCCCAGGTCGCATGCCGCCAATCGTGCCAGGCATCAAAGGCAAAAAGATCTGGCGGACCGGGCAAGGGCAAGGAAGACGAGGAGGCAAGATCGCATTGACACGTACAACGAGGAATACCTGGTGAGGGAGCAGCAGGACCTCTCCCCCCCACCGGAGCCAATACACACGGATTCAGATGAGGATGACAGCGACGGGGAGCGGACCATCTCTGATATGTGGGAGGACACGCTGGCCCCGACAACGGGGGATGAGGAGGCCCTTGTTGCGCCCGCCCCCGAGGCGGGTACGGTGCCCCTCGATGAGGGCGCATCGTCGAGGGTGCCTGCCGGGTTTGGGGTGGTGCCCCCAGATCCCTCGAGGAAGCGCAAGTGGCGCGTCTCCGGCCTGTAGTGAGTTGTGTTCCGCTCTCCATGTTCTTGATATTGCGGATTAGTTTGCTGACCCTTCCCTTTCGTTCGTGCCAGCGCGGCGCTCGCCGTCCCCGGTCTCGTGCCCATTAAGGCGCTCAAGGTGGGGGCGCAGGATGCGCCGCGCATGACGAGGTCTCATTCGGTGAGGATGTCGCGGGCGACGGCAGTTACGACGGTGACGAGCGGGGCGTCGCGATCAGAGGCAGCGGCTACGGGGCCGCACCGACGAGAGGAGGTGGCGGCGGAGGCCCTCCGCGTAGCTGTGGTCCGAGGGACCCAGCATGGGCGGGAGCAGGCCCGCGTCGCGAGCCGGGAAACAGAGAGCTGTGGGAAGGGCACGGCTCCTGCTGATGGTGATTCGACCCCCGCTGGGGGTCAAGCGATGGTGGCGGCCGCGCAAGCCCCCAGGTCCGTGCCCGAGGTACTGGTGGTGCGGCCCAATGGTTGCGTTGTGCCACAGGCGCCAGCGACCGGCGCCAGGGCATCGACATTTGGTGCCGGTGCCCCACCGACTAGCGCTGGGACGCCGCAGTGGGAGGTGAGGCTCAACCTCCCCGGGGTTCCACCGAGCCTGGTGGAAGAGGCGAGGTCGGAGAGGGATCTGTGGCAGGAGTTCAACGGGCTTGGCTCCTCCCTGCAGAATGCCCTTACCGCCGCCCTCCAGATCCACGAGGGCAGATCGCTCCTAGTTTTTCGGGTAAGTGTGCTTGTTCGAGCGCCGCTTGGCTCTCTTTTCTTTGTCTGCGCGCTCTTCATTCGATTCTCCTTCCTTCCCCCTCCCCTATTGCAGGAGCTACAGAGGCAGGCAGGTGAGAAGATCACCTACATTGCCAAGCTGTGCTCCGAGGTCGACTGGTATCAGACACAGTACGACGCCCTGGATGCAATGGTGGAGGCACTGCGGACGGACAACGGCTGGCTCGAGTACAACCTCCTCCGCGTGGAGGAGGAACGTGACACCCAACCGGCTATGGCGGCGCAGAGGGCCAAGGAGGCCGAGGGGTTGAGCGTCGCACTCCAAGGGAAGGAGCAAGCGCTGGTGGCGGCGAACGAAGAACTTCGGAAGGCACGTGCGGCGCACGTCGAGGCCTAGTCCTTGCTCGCGCAGCGGGAGACGGCCCTCACCGAGGCGTGGGCTCAACTCCAGCAGGACCGCACGACCCTCGAGGGGGCGAGGTCCTGGCAGACACAGGCCGAGCAAAAGAACCAAGAGGTCGAAAAGCTGGGCGGTGCTCTGCGAGAGAAGAGCGAGGCACTCACTGGGGTCGAGAGCCAGCTCCAGCAGGAGCGTGCAGCGCGTGGGGAGGTGCAGACCCAGCTTCAACAAGAGCGCACGGCACTCGAGGATGCCAGGTCCGCGCTTCATCGCCAGCGCACGGCACGTGAGGAGGCGCAGTCCCAGCTCCAGCAAGAGTGCACGGCGCTTGAGGAAGCCAGGTCTACGCTCTAGTAGCGGAACGCGGAGGTGGCGACGGCGGACACCCAGGTCCAGCTCCGGTAGGTGGCGGTCGAGCTGCTCACCGGGGCTCTGGTCTGGGAGGGCGTCACCGTCGAGACCCTGCAGGCCGCTGTTGGGGAGAGGGACACCTCTGTGACGCCCCAGGTTTTTAATTAGCATCATTAATGCTAATGACCGAATCAACCGAGTCAAACACGGTTGACAGTGGTCGAACCTTAGTCAACCTGGGTCATCACCTCGAAAACCGAGTCAACAAGCCCTAATGACCCTCTTGATCAAGTCAACACCCACTTGTGGTCAACCCTTGGTCAAAACCCCGGTCAAAACCCCAGTGTCTTTGAACTCCTTCCGGAACTTTTGCCGCGTTCTCCAAATTTCACCTAAACACTTCAAAATCGGCCAATATAAAAGTTGTTCATCTTTTCGAGGGACACACTTTTCATAATTGGTAGCATTCAAGATTTGGAGTGGAAATTGGTGAAATTCTCAGTCAAACTCAGCTTTTACTATTCACCAGAGCCATGAAAACCAGCAGCTTCGCCTGCAGTTCAGGCTCAAATGGTTGATCAAAACATAGGTCCGCCTTTGCGAAAAATGTTCACCTCTAGGTGCTCTACAACTTTGCTTATTTGCTCTTGATGCACTTCAGTTCAAAAAATGGGAGTTTTTCGCAGCCAAACAGGGGCAAACGAATTAGGAGTGGGCGACGTCGCGCAGCGCTCCCGCACCGAGCGTGCCCGCGAGCGCACGGCGCCGCGTGGTGCCCAGGCCGCCCTCGGCGTCCGGGCCCTCCCCGAGGCTGCGCGCCCTGAGGCCGCGCGCCCCGAGGCCGGACGCGGACCAAGCCCACTGGAGCCACGCTGTTGCGTGTCGCGCCCCAGCGCCGCCCGCGCCGGACCCCGGGCCGCGGCGCACGCCGGTCAGCCGCGCGCGCCCCCGTGCCGGCCGGACCCCCTCTCTTCGCTTCGCGTTGCGTCGTGGCGAAGCAGTACCCCCAGTGCATGCTCACAGCTATAAAGCGCCACCCCCCCTTTCCGCTCGTGCCGCTGCAACTCCGCCGTGGCGCCGTGCCCGCCGCCGCCGCCGAGCCGCCCCTCTTCTTGCAACCACGGCCGCCCCACCACTCCAGTCCCTACTCTAGGTCCTAGTGGAGCTTGCGCCACCGCTTCTTGCCCTGTCGGCGCTGAGACTTCGCCGGAGCTGAGCTCTAGGCGGCCGCCGCACGGCTGCGTCGTCGAGCCTCCTCGCCGGCTGCCCCTCCGCCCCAAGCAAGTCGCGGAATCGAGCCCCGGTGGTCAGGGACCCCTTTTCCCGCCTTTCCCCGGCCGCGAGCGCCGGCGAGCTCGCCGGATTCCGGCCAACCGCGCCGCCGGCCGGCCGAGGGACCCAATTGCGAGGCCTCAAGTCTTTTCGGGGGTCAATCTACAAAGCAAGGGCCTATTCGTAAGGAATCAAAAATTTCCAGGGACCCCGGTGCAATTAGTTTCTTGAATAGTGTTTGGTCTTTTGCTGAATCTTGTAAAATGCATACAAAATCATAGAAAATTGAGAAAAATGCAAACTCAATTTTGTTGGATTCCTTGAGAAGAACCCTACAACTTTTGTAAAGCATGACACCACTTTTAAGTGATAGTTTTTGCATGAAAAATAGAAAACTGTAAAACCTAGATCTGTTGTATCTCAAAATCTACAAGTGGTCTGTAGCTGAATTTTGGATATGTTGTGTGTCAAGCCATGTCTAGATTTTGTACCAAAAATTGCACAACGTTATTCTGTAAATATTTTATTATGAATTGTTTTGTATTTATGCAGAATCTCACCTAATGATTTTTGTAGCTAAAAATATTTAGATTTTCGTGCTAAACTTCTGCATGTGATCTTTCTATGCCTAAATGCATCTCTGGTGAATTAATCATAATTTTATAATTGTCAGAAATATTGATTCTTGAAATATGCTTGTTTTCTATGTAATTGCATAACTCAAGATCTATGATAGCTCTAGGTATAATTGTTGCATACCTAGCTTAGTTCTAAACTAGAGACCATGGGTGAGAAAGTTGGAAGCATTTTGATGTGTATTTCTTTTTATATGCATTTATCTTACTTTAGTAGCTAGCTTTTGTTATTTTTGGTATTTGTAATTTCATAGCTCTCCTAAGTGTTCATGTGTGTGCAGTGGCTTTGTATACGCTTGTAGTGCTTCATAAATACTTCCACTGCATTTTATAAATTTATTTTGTGAATAAAAGTAATGGAAGCCATTTAAGCTTAATATTAAAGTAAATGGAAAAATCACCACCTACACACCTAGTGGCTTTAGGTTTGTGTTGTAAATCATTTTAAAAAGCTTAAGACCAACCGCTTGCTGTTTTGTGAATTTAAATTAAATTATTTACATAAATATGTACACAGTCACCATTAAAAAGATTAAAAGAATAAGCCTTCACATATAGTAACTTAAATGAAAAGAATTATTAATTAAATATTTGTTAAGGTGAATATGGCCAACAAGAGTTGGATAAAATAAATAACCTTTCACTCCACCTGAACCCTGCATTAAATTCCGTGTAGAGCTCCCTGACGGTAACTACGCGGTAGGGGATTTTACTGTGACTAATCTTGGGATGCATCCCCCGGCTAGCTACCGGTGGTGCATGTGCGATTCTGGGTGCCTTGCGGGGTATACCAGATCGCCTGTACCGAAGACTGTGGCCTTTAATCCCGAACCGAGGATTTCTGGGAACCGGCTGGTGGTTGTCCTCTCGGGGGCATCCTACCGTGTGTTTAGGTCTACCTTGCAAGGTTTAAATCAATCGATTGTCGGCCTCTCACCGTTATCTGAGACTACTTATCCTGCTGGCCATGAGATCCCTAATGATGGAAGTTGATGAATATGTATGCTTGATTAATGGTTTGCACAACTTATGCTTGCAATAGCTTGCTAACCTAGAAAAGAATAATCAACTAGAACTTGTGCTAAAATCTTGAAAGTAAGGACATACTCTTTGTTGCTTTTCAGCTAAAGAAACCCCAGTGGCCAAAAAGCCTTTCATGTCTAGAGTTGGTGATGTAGTTGTCACCGACGGGTAAGTCTTGCTGAGTATTAGTATACTCAGCCTTGCTGTAATCTGTTGTTCCAGGTAATGCTTTCGCTGATGTGTGGCCTGGAGAGATCCCGCCTGGCTGGGAGCTAGAGTGGGTGGAAGACGATGAATGAAGGCATCATGGTAGGCCTCCTGTGATGTTCCTCGCGCCGTTTAGTTTAATTCCGCTGTTTTCAAAACTCTGAACTTCGTTAGCATGTCAAAAATTTTGGTTTGTAATAATTAAACCCTTCGGGGTAGTTTCGAATGTTAATCATGTGTTGTTCTCTGGACTCGCCTTCGCGTGAGTTTTAATGCATATATGTCGATCCTTGTTGCTATGTAAGTGATTTCACCGGGCGTTAACCCGGCAACTGACGACAGGATGATACTTTATTATTGCTTAATGACCAAAGTGGATTGGTTTGGGCGATAGTACGGTATTTTCCTGGGCGGGTTGTCACAGCCTCGATCCCGTAGCTGTAGCAAGAGGCCGGGGCCGTGCGTGCAGAGCTCGAGACGGAGAAAAGGCAGACCGAGGGTAAGTCGCAGCCCCCGAGTCCTTAGTTGTTTCAGGTTCGTCAAGATCAGCTCTTGACATGTCTTTCCTTGTTTCAGGGCTGCGGAAGGCCCTGTGGGAGTCGCTGACGCAGGCGGAAGCACTCAAGGTTTCCTACACCTCGTCTCAGCGGGAGTTCGGGGCTCTAGAGTAAGCAGCCCTCGAAGTGTGCCGGGAGATCGAGGGGGGCGTCGGCTCATTGGGGAGCTCGCTGGCGAGCCGTCTCAGGGCTCTGAGCAGCCGCTTCGTCGAGCGTGTGAAGGGCGCTCTCCGTCTTGGCGTCCAGAAGACCCTCGGTGTGGTGTCGACACATTATATAGTCGATCACGCAGTGTTGGCTACAGGCTACGTCGTTGCGGACGACCTCGACGATGAGGGGGTGAATGCCGCCATGGACCGAGCTGATGCTGCCGCCGCTGATGCCGCTGCCGATCTTGCCGACATGTTCGAGGAGGACCTCTTCCCGGACGTTACCGCCGCAAGCCCCCTTGCGCCATGAAAGAAGCTGGGCATGGAAGCCCTTAGGTCGTGTCTGGGATTCGAGCCGAGTGGCTCTTGCAAATGAACAAATCGTCTTTTAAGTATGTAAACTTATGTGCCACTCGTTTGTCTATGCTGTTGCGTTTTCCTCATAGCTTAGGGAAACTTCGGCTGGGATCGATCGCTCTCGCGAGTTACCTGCGGGTAAAGTGCTGAGAGAGAGAGGCCATATCCTGCTGGAGGTGTAGGCGGTCCCGGACTCATCCGACTCCAACCTTAGTTACTCGTGCCCTGCTCCTGTTTCTCTAAGCATCCGAGGCCTGACGCGCTCAGCATTTTTGAAAGAAAAGGCGTTTTGCGAAAAAATGAGACCGTTCAGGGGGGGTGCCCCCCATAGTAGCCCCCGAGGGGGACTTGGTTTTTAGAAGAAAGCCGAGTCTGCCTTATCTTTATTCATGGCCTTAGTGTATATACAAGTGACATGGGCACCAGATATGTACAGAATGACTTGGAACTCTTAAGGGTAGAAGCGACGTAGCTGTTGGATGTTCCAAGCGTTGGTGAAGGTTTCACCCTTCTCGTTTGCGAGCTTGTACGTGCCGGGCTTGAGGACCTTGGCGATGATGTATGGCCCTTCCCACGACGGCGTGAGGTGACGGCTCTCATTCTTCTGTCGAAGTCTGAGTACCAAGTCTCCCTTGCTGAGGTCTCGAGGCCGGACCTTGCGCGCCTAGTAGCGCCACAGGGATTGTTGGTACCTCTCTGAGTGTAGGACCGCTACATCGCGGGCCTCGTCGACGCAGTCCCGCAAGTCTTCGCGATCTTGCTGGTTATGTTCCTCTTGGTAGGATTTGACTCTTGGGGACCCGTAGTTCAAGTCTGTGGGGAGGACAGCCTCGGCGCCATAGACCAGGAAGAACGGGGTGAAACCTGTGGCTCTGCTTGGGGTGTTCCTGAGGCTCCAAACGACCGACGGCAGCTCCTGGATCCATTTCCGGCCAAACTGATTGAGCTTGTTGAAAATCCTTGGCTTTAGGCCTTGCAAGATCATGCTGTTGGCACACTCTACTTGGCCATTAGTCTGTGGGTGTGCTACGGCCGACCAATCCATGTGGATGTGGTAGCTGTCGCAGAATTCCAGGAATTTCTGATGTGAACTGAGTGTTGTTTTGAACTGAATGCTGTTGTCCGTTATGATGGAGTTGGGTGCCCCCAAACCGGTGGACGATGTCCGTGAAGAACAGCACGGCCTGCTCAGACCTGAGGCTGCTGTTGGGGCGGACCTCGATCCACTTCGAGAACTTGTCAATGGCCACCAGTACGTGGGTGAAGCCCCCGGGCGCCTTCCGCAAGGGCCCGACCATGTCCAGTCCCCATACGGCGAAAGGCCACGTGATGGGGATGGTCTGGAGCGCGTGAGCCGAGAGGTGGGTCTTGCGCGTAGTATTGGCACCCTTCGCAGGTGCGTATAACCTCGTTGGCGTCAGCGACCGTCGTCGGCCAGTAGAAGCGCTGGCGGAACACCTTGCCTATGAGGGTGCGTGGAGCGGCGTGGTGGCCGCACTCGCCGATGTGGATGTCTAGAATCAACTCCCGGTCCTCAGGGATGGAGATGCACCACTACATGATCCCCGAGGCGCTACGCTTGTACAGCTCGCCGTCAATGACGACGAAGGACTTGGCCTTCCTGGTGATCCGTATTACCTCGGTTCGATCCGGGGGTAGCTCCCCCCGGTCAAGCCAGGCAAGATATTCGTCGGGCCAGTCCCGTGGTGGGGGCGGGAGCTCGTCGATCTCCATCACCTCAGCTTCGTATGCCTGGGACCCTTCGAGGTTTGAGGTCTCGAGTTCCCCATTCGAGGGGTCCTCATCCATGGGCTCGGCGTCCGTGGCCTTCGAGGGGCCAGCCCCCGAGCCCTTGCCAGAGACTTTGGCGGGTTTGTTGAGGTCGACGGAGGGCTCGGTGAGGTCGCGGGCGAAAATGTTCGGGGGAACGGTGATTCGCCCCGAAGCAATCTTGGATAGCTCGTCCGCCTCCTCATTGTACTTGCGCGTGATGTGATTGAGCTCGAAGCCGAAGAACTTGTCCTCAAGCTTGCGCACCGCGGTGCAATATGCCTCCATCTTCTCGTCATGGCAGCTTGCATCCTTCATCACCTGGTCTATGACCAATTGAGAATCTCCCTAAGAGACATGGGTACCCACCGACCAGGGTCCCAGGGGCCCCCGACAGGTGGACCCGTCCTTCTAGAAGACCCGCCGACCTTACTAGTGGGCCCAACGACCTTATCCACACCTCCGAAGGCCGTGGGCGACCTGATCAGGATCCCGAAAGACCCGTAATGCTTGGCGTACAAGTCAAGGACTCTAGGACCTGGCACGCTGTCGCCTGTAGCTCCGAGTATCACGGGATACTCCTTGTAAATCGGGAGATAAGCTTCCCACAGTTGTAACCGACCCCAACACGGGTCAACCAACCTGCGCATGCAAACCCTAGCCCGTCCCCCCATATAAGACGGCCTAGGGTTCCATGCACAGGGACAACTCATCCTCGCATAATCCACCACCAAACTGGACGTAGGGTTTTACTCTCCGGAGGCCTGAACCAGTCTAAAACCCCTTGTCTCCTTGTTCCTCACCGCCATACTCGCCTAGTTCCGTGTGCGTCCCCTGCACAACCACCTACGCTCTTAGGTCCCGATCCTCCATTAACCTGCAAACCTCTAGGGTAACCCCCTAGCGGATCTGTCCAGGTCTCACCCCCTGACAGTTGGCGCGCCAGGTAGGGGCGATCGGGAACTCGATGTGCAGCATGGTGGCCCAATCTGGCGTTGTCTTCCCGGCGAGCATGGCGGCCTTCCTCGCCGACCCTGTGGAGATCTGCTTTGGATCCTTCACATTGACTTCTCCTGCTCCGGCAGCCTCCACGCCTCCGGCGACCTCCGAGCAGGTCGTCACTGCGTCCACCAACGTCTCTGTCCCCGATCTAGCATCGGAGACCCACCCACCCACCCAGACCCTGTGACCTTGTCTAGGGGATGGAAAACATCATCGGCTCGATGAGGAACACCTTGGAGATCTGCGAGCGAGCTCAGCGCTTGGCGCAGACCGCGCTACACCACGACACGTTCCCCTTCGGCCTACAGTCAGCACCTGGCCTTCGCCTTAGCCAGCTGCTCAAGCCCGCCCAAATCCAATCTGGGCGGTGACCTTCTCGCGACTCAAGACCGGCACCTCGCGCGAGGCATGATCCCCTCGACGTGCCCTGCACCTATCACAAGGGTGCGAAGCATACCCTCCGCGAGTGCCGCCTGCGGAAGAAGATCGATAATGAGCTCCCTCGCCGAGCTAAGCGACCTACCTAGTCTCCGGACTGTGGGGAGTTTCAGAAGGTCTGGGTCTGCATCTCCCCCAACGACTCAGAGATCGTCTTCCGTCAGGTGATGGTGGTCTCAGAAAACGAACCACCCCGCCTGGGTGCGATCGACTCCCAGGAGGCGGCTCGGATCCAAGCCAACGCTCGTCGCGTTGAGTGGCGTGTGGAGGAGCAGTGGTGCATCTTGCCTTGCGCTCGAGACCTGCGTCTGGAGTTCGAGGAAGCGGGGATCCCGACCTTCAACAGCCCCCAGGCCAACCTGGGCGGGGCCATTACTCGACTCCAGCAAGTCCGGACGCCTGAAGCTGAGCAGGCCCTCGCGTACCTTTGGGTCGCCAACGCCCTGGTGAAAGAGAAGAGCGCGGCCTCCTAGTCCGATGCGTCTTCATCGACCCGCCACTCGCGCAGTCGATCTCATCGACCCGCGCGTAGCCCTCTCTCCCCCGTCCGGGAGGAGGTGGCTCAGCACAACCCTGAGCAGCCCGCCCAGCAGCCCGCTGCTGCCCGAGACCTGCATTTCAACCTCGACGTCAACAGGCGCACTCGCGACGCTCGCGACTACGTCGACCAGCGCCACCGAGAGCGCGAGGAGCGCGAGCTCCGCCGCCGCCTGGACTACGACCGCGAGTACGGCGCCCATGGAGGCGTTCACCGCATTATGGAGAGCGAACTCCGTGACCAGCACGAGATCGAGAACCGGCGACGTGCCAAGTACGACGCTGATCACGACGACCCCGCCGTTGTCCAGATCAACCGCGATCGGCAGCCACGATCCCAGGCTGTCATCCCGGAACGCAGCGTCCACTCTGCACCAAGAGAAGCCATCCCGACTAGAGGCTCGGGCGACGACCTGGCTCTCAACGCCTTCCCGGCGCTGGATGCTCGATTCAAGAGGGTGGAGTACCCCGACAACTTCAAGCCCGACATCAAGCCGTATGATGGGCGCTCCGACCCTAACATCTAGCTATCGACCTACTATGTCGCCGTCAAGGCGGCTGGTGGTAGCTTCGACCACATGACGGCCTACTTCCCACTGGTGATGGGCAAGGCCCCTTCGCTGTGGCTCAACAACCTCGATCCTGGTAGCATCAAAACCTGGGCCGATCTATCCCAGGCCTTCACATCGAACTTCCAGACGACCTACGATCACCCTGGAAACGCCTTCAGCCTGGGGCGGGTCGTGCAGAAGCCTAAGGAGCGGCTCCGCGACTACAACACCTGGTTCTTCGAGAACCGGAACGAGTATGTTGGTGTCAGGGACGACCAGATCGTCAACAGCTACAAGAAGGGCATCAAAGATCGCAAGACCTTTGAGAAGATCCATGAGGCTGGCCCGACCAATGTCAAGGAGCTCATGGTCATCGTCAACAAGCTGATGGACGCGGAGGATGGACTCCAGAATCAGTTCGATGCTGATAACGCTGGTACATCTGTTACTGCAGCAGACAAGCTCCGCAAGCGACCTTCCGAGGTCCTAGCGGCCGATGGGCGCCGAGGTTCGACCTTCAACCAGGAGGAGTTCGACCTGGCGCTCGACAGCATCTGCAGGTTCCATGAGGGATCCACCCACACTCTTCGCGAGTGCTCCCAGTTCAACAGAGCCTTCCGCGCCCCCGCGGACCCCAAGCAACCCTGCAACAATAGCGGGCGCCGCGACAACCGCCCCTACAACAACAATTACCGCCGTGACGATCGGCGGGATCGGCGTGACGACCACTGCGAGGAGCGATACGACAATCGCCCCGAGCCACCTCGCAGCGACCCTCCTCCAGCGGCTCCCCGCGACGAGACAAACCTCCCCCCTCCTCCGACGTCAGGCAACCCCAATGGGCCTTTCCAGGCTGCAACCCGCACGATCAATATGATCGTTGGTGGCATCAAGTCCAGTACCAGCAGGAGGCGCTATAGGAAGGACAAGCGCGACGTCCACCTCGTCCACACTCAGCCAATCGTGCCCCTGTGTTGGTCTGAGCAGGTGATTACATTCTCCAGGGACGACCACTGGGTCTATATCCCTGATCCCGGGTCCTATCTGCTCGTTGTGGAGCCCACGGTGGACGGAGCCCTGCTCTCCCAGACCCTGATCGACGGAGGCAGCGGCCTCAACATCATCTGTGTTGAGACCCTCAAGAAGATGGGTTTCGACTTCGACAAGATGACGGAGTGCGACGAGCCCTTCTACGGCATCGTCCCTGGGAAGGCGGCCTACCCCCTGGGTCGAGTCTCCCTCCCTGTTACTTTCGGCACGGAGGCGAACTTCCGTACGGAGTACCTCAACTTCGAGGTCACTAATTTCAAGTCCTCCTACCATGCGATCCTAGGTCGTCTGATGCTGGCCAGGTTCATGGCCGTCCCGCACTACACCTATCTGGTATTGAAGATGCCAGCCCCATGAGGGGTCCTCTCTATTAAGGGGGACCTCATTGTTTCCTTGAGGTGCAACACGGAGGCCCTCGACCTTACTGCGACCTCCGCTGCCGCCGACGCCTCCGCAGTCTTGGTCGCGGAGGCTGAGAAAGTCGACCCTGTCGACCAATCTGTCCCAGAACAGAAGCGCACCGACACCGCCCTCGACGCGGCTCCCTCGACGAAGAAGGTCTGCCTCGGCCTTGCCGACCCAGAGAAGACGGTGGTGATCGGTGACGGGCTCGACCCCAAATAGGAACTCACGCTCACCAGCTTCCTCCGGGATAACACCGACATATTCGCTTGGAGTCCATCAGATATGTCGGGTGTCCCCAGGGAGCTGGCTGAGCACGCCTTGGATGTAAGCAAGACGGCCAAGCCTGTCAAGCAGAAGTTCGCCGCTTTGCGAAAGATCGCAAGGACGTCATTAGGGTAGAGCTAATAAAGCTCCTAGCTGCCGGATTTATCCGAGAGTGTAAAAACCCGGTTTGGCTCGCCAACCCGGTTCTTGTACCAAAGAAAACTGGTCAATGGAGAATGTGTATCGATTACACCGATCTCAACAGGCACTGCCCTAAAGATCCCTTCCCTCTTCCGCGCATCGACCAGGTCGTGGACTCCACGGCCGGGAGCGTCCTCCTCTACTTCCTCAACTGCTACTCAGGGTATGAACAAATAGCCCTGAAGGTCTCTGACCAAGACAAGACGGCATTCATAACACCCCACGGCATCTACTGCTACACGGCCATGACTTTCGGCCTTAAAAATGCGGGTGCGACCTATCAAAAGCCCATCCAGAAGTGCCTTGCTAGCCAGATTAGCAAGAATGTAGAAGCCTACGTCGACGACATGGTCGTCAAGACCATCCACGAGGACAAGCTCATAGCTGACCTTGCGGAGACCTTCGCCAACCTCCGCACTTACCGCTGGAAACTTAATCCAGAGAAGTGTGTCTTCGGTGTACCGTCTGGCAAGCTCCGGGGCTTCATGGTCAGCAACCTAGGAATCGAGGCCAACCCCACCAAGGTGGATTCCATCCTCAGGATGAAGCGACCTACTGGCAAGAAGGACGTCATGAAGCTCACCGGCATGATGGCGGCCTTAGGCCGATTCATTAGCAAGCTAGGAGAGAAAGGCCTGCCCTTCTTCAAGCTGCTAAAAAAGGCGGACAAGTTCGTCTGGACCGAGGAGGCGAACCAAGCTCTTGAACAACTCAAGACCTTCCTCACAACGCCCCCGGTGATGGTGCCCCCGGCGCCTAAGGAGCCTCTACTGCTCTACATCTCGGCGACCACCCTTGTGGTCAGCGCCGTCCTGGTAGTTTAGCGACCTGAAGAAGGGTGACCTTACCCCGTCCAGTGACCCATATATTACGTCAGTGAGGTTTTGTCTGATAGCAAGACCAGGTACAGCAGCCCCAGAAGATGCTCTACGCGTTACTCATGACCTCCCGCAAGCTCCGGCACTATTTCCAATCCCACAAGATTAAGGTCGTCTCGGCCTTTCCCCTTGGCGAGATCCGACGGAGCCGCGACACCACCGGGCACATCGTCAAGTGGTCCATCGAGCTAGGGGAGTTCGACCTAGAGTTCTGCCCCAGGCAGGCCATCAAGTCCCAAGTCATCGCAGACTTCGTCTCGGAGTGGACAGAGATCCAGGAGCCTCCACCCCTGAATATCAAGGCGCTTGATGCCGAGCTCGATGGCGATGCGTAGGCCGCTGAGGAGGGCCTCATACTCCGCCATGTTGTTCGACGCGGGGAAGTGTAAGCGTACCAGGTACCGCATATGTTCTCCAAGGGGCGAAACAAAGAGCAAGCCCGCACCTGCGCCTGTTTTCATCACTGAACCATCAAAGTACATGGTCCAGCACTCAGCTTGGATCTGAGGTGTCGGTAGCTGAATGTTGGTCCACTCAGCCATGAAATCCGCCAAGACCTGTGATTTTATCGCCTTTCGTGGTGCGTAGGTGAGAGCTTCACCCATGAGCTCCACGGACCATTTAGCTATTCTACCCGAGACATCCTGGTTGTGGACAATCTCTCCCAAGGGGAAAGAGAGGACCACGGTGACGGGATGAGCCTCAAAGTAGTGCCGCAGCTTGCGCCGCGCGAGCACCACCGCATAGAGCAGCTTCTGGATCTGAGGGTATCACGTCTTGGTTTCTGACAGCACTTCGCTAATGTAGTAGACAGGCCTCTGAAAAGGTAGGGCGTGCCCCTCCTCTGTTCTCTCCATGATGATGACTGCGCTGACCACTTGGGTCGTGGCGGCGACGTAGAGATAAAGGGGTTCGCCTCCCCGGGGCGGCGTCAATATCGGGGTGTGGGCGAGTGTTGCCTTCAGCTTGTCGAGGGCCTCCTGGGCCTCGGTGGTCCAGGAGAAACGCTTGCGCTTTCTAAGAAGTCGGTACAGGGGTAAGTCCTTCTCACCGAGACGTGAGATAAAGCGACTCAGAGCTGTGAAGCAGCCCAGGACCCTTTGTACTCCCTTCAGATCGCGTATCGGCCCCATCCGTTCGAGGGCCGATACCTTCTCTGGGTTAGGCTCTATGCCTCGCTGGGAGACAATGAAACCCAAGAGCATGCCATGCGGCACCCCGAAGACGCATTTTTTGGGATTTAACTTAACCCTGTTTTCCCGGAGGCAATCGAACACAATGCGCAAATTGTTCACCATGTCGTCCGGCTTCCTGGATTTTACTACGATGTCATCAACGTATGCCTCAACGGTCTGCCCGATGTGATCCCCGAAGACATGGAGCATACATCGCTGGTATGTTGCCCCAGCGTTTCGGAGACCAATTGGCATTGTCACATAGCAAAACATACCAAATGGCGTGATAAAAGAGGTCGCGAGCTGGTCGGACTCTTTCATCTTGATTTGGTGGTAACCGGAATACGCATCAAGGAAGCATAATAATTCACACCCAGCAGTGGAATCAACTATCTGATCAATTCGTGGCAAAGGAAAAGAAACTTTGGGACATACTTTATTTAAACCGGTATAATCTACGCACATCCTCCACTTCCCATTCTTTTTCTTAACTAGTACAGGATTAGCTAGCCACTGGGGATGGAATACCTCCTTGATGAATCCGGCCTCCAAGAGCTTGCGCAGCTCCTCTCCAATCACCCGGCGCTTCTCCTCGTCAAATCGTCACAGACGCTGAGACATCGGCTTGGAGTTGGGCAGGATATCGAGTGAGTGATCGGCGACCTCCCTCGGAATGCCCGGCATGTCTGCGGGGCTCCACGCAAAGATGTTAGCATTGGCACGGAGAAAGTCAACGAGCACCACTTCCTATTTCAGGTCGAGGGTGGAGCTGACCCTCAACGTCTTGCCCTCGGGGGGACTGGGGTCCAGGGGTACGGCCTTGGTGTGCTCCGCGGCCTCAAAGCTGCCGGCGTGCTTGTTGGTGGAGTTGAGGGCCTCGTTGGCCAGCTTCTCTAGGTCCGCCACGAGGGCCTCATCATGCGCAAGTGCCTCAACATGCTCGACACACTCGACGTCGCATTTGAATGTGTGCTCAAACGATGGGCCCACCGTGATGACGCCCTTTGGCTCCGACATCTTGAGCATCAAGTAGGTGTAGTTCGGGACCGCCATGAACTTGGTGTAGCAGGGTCGGCCAAGGATGGCGTGGTATGCTCCCCAAAACCCCACCACCTCGAAGGTGAGGACCTCCTTGCGAAATTTGCTCGGTGTGCCGAAGCAGACTGGCTGGTCGATCTGCCCGATAGGCTGGACTCTCTTACCTAGCTTGACGCCGTGGAATGGCGACTTGCTGGGCCGCAACTTGTCCAGACCGATCCCCATGAGCTCCAAGGTGGAGGAGTACATGATGTTGAGGCTGCTACCTCCGTCCATCAACACCTTGGAGAACCGCGTGTTGCCGATGATGGGTTCGACAACAAGTGGGTACTGTCCCGGATTGGGGATATGATCCGGGTGGTCCTCGCGGCCAAAGGAGATCGTCTCCTCCGACCAGTCGAGGTACGACGGTACGGCCGGGTGAACGGAGTAAACCTCTCGACGTTCACACCTGCGCTGCCGCGACGTCATATCGACCGTGGGCCCCCCCAAAGATGAAGAACACGTTCTCCACCTCCGGGAAGCCGTCCTTGCCCCTGTCACTCGCATCCTTCTTGGCGTTGTCGTCCTTCGCGGTGACTCAATTATAATACTTCTTGAGCATGTCGCACTGCTCAAGGGTATGAGCGACCGGAGTCTTGTAGTACGGGCAGGGCTTCTTCAGCATGTCGTCGAACACTCCACCTCGAGGGGGGCCTCAAGCCCCCTTGTTGGCGACATCGACCGCGTTGACTTCCTCGGAGCCCTCGCCCTGCTCCATGGGCTTCTTGCCCTGCTTCTTCTTGCCCTTCTTGCCTTGCTTTTGCTTCTTCGAGGCCTCCTTGGGCTTGCTGCCCTCCGCGGGCGCATCCTCTGCTCGCTCGCCCTTCTTGCCATCGAAAATCGCCCCCACTGCCTCTTCTCCAGAAGCATAGCTGGTGGAGATATCGAACAGCTCGTTGACGCTGGTGGGAGGGTTCCGCCCCAACTCGCGCACAAGGGTGCAAGTCGTGCCCTCCAAGAAGGCGTGCACGACCTCGGACTCATCGACACTCGGGAGCTCGGTGCAGCGCTTGGAGAAGCGGCAGATGAAATCCCTCAGGGACTCACCAGCCTTCTGGGAACAGCCTCGAAGGTCCCAGGAGTTCCCAGGGTGCATGTATGTGCCCTGGAAGTTGCCTACGAACGTCCTGAACAGGTCGTCCCAGTCATGGATCTGGTTCGCAGGTAGGTGCTCGAGCCACGTCCGCGCAGAGTCTGCCAAGTGCAGCGGCAAGTTGCGGATGATCATGGCGTCGTCGGTGGTGCCGCCCAGCTAGCACGCTAGACGGTAGTCGTTGAGCCACACCCGAGGGTCCGTCTCCCCCAAGTACTTGTTCACGGTCGTCAGTTGGCGGAAGCACGGGGGGATTGATGTCGTGCGGATCGCTCGGCCGAACACACGCGTGCCCGGCGGCTCCGGCGATAGGCTCTTGTCCTCCTGGCTGTCGTAGCGGCCGCCACGTCGAGGGTGGTAGCCGCACGCCATTGCGGTGTCCTGCTTCTTCTTGTTTAGGATGTTGCGGGCGTCGCCGTCGTCAGCCTTACCACGCGTATCCCAAATCCGGTCCTTGGTGGGCGTCCTCTGGTTGCCTTCGTGAACCATGGGTGCCCGGTGCGGAGTGTGGACTGACGCCTCTGGATCCCGGCCGCCACCACCAGTTTTTACGCTGGACTGATGGCGCATGCGGGATGCGGAGCTCTGGGCTTGTTGCACCGCAGCCTTCTCGATGAGGGCCTGCACCTTGCGGCGCAGGTTACGTCCCTGGGCGTCGATGACTCGGGCATGGCCCGAATCAAAGTCGCCGCGGCTACGAGCTCCTGGCTGGCCCTCGCCAAGTTTGGCAGGTCATCCACATCAGTGTCGGCGTTGATATGTTCGCGGGCTATGCGTCCCACGGTACATGCCCCCTACGATGAGGGGCCGGCCTTGTCTCTTTCGAGCGTGGCCTTCAGCTGCCGCACCTGCTCGCGCTCCGCGTTAAGCTTCGCCTCCAACTCGCGGAGCTGGGCCAGCTGCGTGGTGCGTGTTGCGTCAGGTGGCGGTGGTGTCCCCACAGGTGGGTTCGCTACCACGTTGTTGCAGACCGCAACATCACCTACTCCTCCTCCTCCGTCCTCGCCCTCGCCGATGACAACGACGAAGCATTCGCGGGTGGGATTGTAATCCCCCTCGCTGGAGTCATCAGAGCAGGTGAGGCAGTAGTCAGCTGCGGCCTGAAACCGCCTGAGAGCGTTGGGATTCCGAAGCCCGGAGTAGTCCCACTCCGGCCCCCCGCGCCCATGCTTGCGCTCCTCGCTGTCGGAGTCGCGGTAGGATTCGCCGGGCGAGGTGGCGATGAGGTTCCGGATCGACATGAAGTGGTGGTCCAGAAGGTCCTTGTACGCAGCCAGGTTGGTGCTAACCGACGAAGAGTACGCCATGGTCACGCTATGCAGCCCGTGGAGGAACTGCGGTCGCGCGGCCATGGTTTCTCCGACAGGGTGCATCGTCGAGCCCGCCGGTGGAGGCGCATCTCCTTGTCTTGCGGCGACAGGTGGGAGCTCGCCGGTTTTGACCCACTGGGGGGAGCTAGCGCACGCTGCCTGACGTCGCTCCGTGCGCACTCGTCGTGAGAGCCTTCCCGAATGCTTGCGGCACGGGGGTGGTGGCGGAAATGGCGCACCTACTGGGGCAGCCGCCGTTTCGGGCGGTGCCGCCATGATTGCATCCCTATTGAGGATACGCATCAGGTAGCCATTACCAGTCGCCTGGTAGTGGATGCTCCCGAACCAGATCTCGAATCCGGCCGGGAACGCATCGGATTGTTCCCAGGCGGGCCTCTCCGACGTGTGCTCGGTGACGATCACCATCGAGAAGACGGGTGGACAATCTCAGCGCAGCCCCTACCTGGCGCGCCAACTGTCGGTGTCCGGATTAGCACCGGTACCAACTAGTAATTAGCGCTGGGATCAGTCTCTCGATGGTCGGTGCTAAGCTAATGAAGAAGGGATTTATCCTGGTTCCGGCCACGCGGCCGTACGTCCAGCAGGATGTGCTTGCGCACTGTATTAACTTGCACCGGGGGTGCCTGTAGAGGGGGGCTACAAGCAAGGCGGGAGAGGAAGAAATTCCCCCAAGTCCCAGCTACAATGATTGAGGCAAGTGCCAATATCAGAAATGGGGTGTTGTGCTATGAGCGAGTGAGTGCGTGAAGGTGAATGGGCCTGTCTGCGCAGGGGCGTCCGCCCCTCCCTTTTATAGACCAAGGGGGGAGCAGTTACAGTAGGGCCACACAGCGGTTTGTATAGTAGCCGTGTACTAACAGGCATGGCGCCGGCGGTCTTGTCCCCGCACGTCCTGGCTCCTGGCGCGAGTTGGTGGCGATCTCCGGCTTCCGCGGGCGGCATGGCTGCTCCTGTTGCTTGTCCGGCTATGACTTCGAGGGGTTGCTCCTGCTAGATCGAGGGTCTGGTCGCCGGGGGAAGGACGGGAGTTGGTGGCACAGAGTTGCGGGACATTACCGGCCTGTCCGCACAGCACTGCGCAGTCTGTCGCACAGCGGCAGGGATAGCAGCACAGCACCGGGGCCTGTCCGCACAGCGCCAGGGATGGCCGCACAACGCCAGGGATGGCCGCGTGATGCCGGAGTTGGCGGAGGAGATGCGGCGCACGCCGTCCGTACGGCGGCGCCGGTCATCACGAGTTCTAGCACGCGGTTCGTACGTGTTTCGAGGGTACCCCATGCCTTTTTGAGGGTCTCTCCACTGGGGGAGGACGGGAGTAGGTAGCGCAGCTGCGCGGACTGACACCGGCCTGTCCTCACAGTGTCGCACAGGGCTCGTACAGGGCCCAGAGTGGCTGCATAGTGGTGGTGTCAGACGCCCAGGCCCCATCAGCCGCGCGGCATGGGAGGGGATTTGCTTTTGACCGGGACGTCCTGTCGTGGATCCGGCATTTAATTTCGTCGCCAGAGGAGAAGTGGGACACGACATCGCAGATCGAGAGGTGGCCTTGAGCGAGACGGAGTTGGTCGCTCGCTCGAGGGGGGTCTAGCCCCTCGAGCGAGGTGGAGACCTGCTCGAGGGATCGGGACCCTCGAGCGAGGCAGAGACCTGCTCGAGGGCCGATAACCTCGAGCGAGGCGGAAACCCGCTCGAGGGGCTGATACCCTCGAGCGAGGCGGAAACCCACTCGAGGGGCCAAAGCCCTCGAGCGAGGTGGAGGATCGGGGGCGCCGGTGGATCTTCTTGATGAAAAGCCTTGGGCTGCCGTCGGGCCGCGGCAAGCCGTGGGCCCGCTGCGTACCTCGCTTCCATGTTTTGTGGGGATTAGCCCGTACGCTATTGCTTTTAACGAGGGTGATTACCCCCTTAGTGAGGGGACCCTAATGACAGTCCCCGACAGATCCCGAGGCACAAAAGAAGTCCTCGTTATCGGATTGCACATGGTTGGAAAGATGAGTATGGGTCTTGATCTTGAATCCTCTTGAAAACTTAAAAAGCACTAAATATAGCTAGAGAACCGGGGAGCTTTATTATTATTATTTTTCTCTTTCTTTCTTCTTTCTTTCTTTTTCTCATCATACTTTTTCTTCTTTATCATTTTTTTATTCATTTTTTCTTTCATCATACTTTTTCTCTTTTTTTATTTGCTCCCCTTGAACTCTAGACTATACTAGCACTTCCTTGGCAACCCCCCATGCTTAGACGTTTGCTCGTCCTCTGGCAAAAGAGGTGATAAATATGCCAAGGCAAAAGCTCTCATATTTTCTTAGAGAGAGATACTCGAAAAATCTTCTAGGGATCCTTTTGGAAGTCTCCCTTACTCACTTGAAGCACCTTCCTTGTAATCTTCCTCAAAATATTCATCCATACTCACATATTGGGTTGTGGTCAAGGAGGTGAACACAAAAAAGATATATTTGGGTTTCGGTTGGATATCCGGCGAGGTTTGCGAAATTCCCATTGTGGAAACTCACAGCGCACGGATAGAAGAGGCTAGCATAAAGAACGATATGCAAAAACGGAATGACCAGCTTCTTAGTCTTGGGTCAGAGAAATCAGGCCTTGAATTAATGCACCCAAAAATAAATCTTGTATATACTAAGGTTTTGCACTCAAGTAAATTTAGGCTTTGGATGGGTAGAGCAAAATGCAAGGGGCACTTGTGACAAGGTTAGCATAACTTTTTGAGAATAAGAAGGTTCTTTGATTCATTCAAAGTTGAGAGCAACGAAAAAGAACTATGGGACTTGAGTTATCATAACCTCCACACAAGATTAGGCTAGCATTTAATTAAATTTCAGATTCATATTAAAAGAGAGCACTAGCTTAAACATGCATAAATCAAGCATTAGACCGAGCAAAGCGGCAACGATCATCACATATCAACATGGTACAATTTTCCATCCATATTAAGATCATAAAAGCAACGGTGAAACTTATTCACGATGATGGATAAAAACTACTACTATCACACATGCTGAAAATAAATAAAAACAACAAAATACTACGCATACATAAACGCACATGTTGGCATTTCATAACGTCACCACTATGGCGCCGGGTTAGCGTGAGCGTGTAAGAATCACCCAGGTATACTGACGGGTGCGAACGAATCCGCAAGCCCACAGATACACTATTGTAGCACTTCATCTCAGGAGTATTCCCAAGGGTATCGAATCCAAGGAACGGTATGGGGGACTCTACGAGTGACTATCCAAGGGTACACAGTCCCTGCTGAGGTAGGTGAGTGATGTGAAGTCTCCTGTAGGTTCTCGACTCTAGAGAGGAACAAGCTCGGATAAGATCTCGCTTCGGACACCGGCCCCTCCTGGCTATAAAAGTTGGTTCACGGCAAATGGTTGCCTACATGCTGTATCCGAACGTGGGGGATTTCAGAGGGTCCAACGGCTGTCACTACCGCGACCTACCCCAAGACAAACCGTGGGATACAGGGCATTCGAAGGATAACCAGTAGTCTAGACACCATATCTACACCACCGACTACTACTATAGCACGGCTACGTCTGACATCCTGTAGAAACACTATAGCACTCCGTATAAATACGAAGCAACGAACCCGCGAGGTTGAGCTAGACCTTACTCATCATTGAATCAATTCGCGCAAAGAGATATGATTGATACTTGATCTAAACCAGATATGCATGAGCTTCAATATATTCTAATAGACAGGCAATCACACAAACGGAATGCAAACTTGTGCGTTGATAACAAAAGATCAAAGGTCGTGTTCGTGAAGAACACGAGCCTCTAACTTATGAACAAACGCAAAGGTATGAATAACTCGCTCATCAACTAGATCGAGAAAGCACATTCATGAAGAACATGAGCCTCTAAATGATGAATGAACGAAGGACTCAAGAACAATTCATTCATGCATGAGAGCCACTTTAGTCTAAATAGAAAATACTGAAATACTCACTTTAGTCTAAATAAAGAACAGCATCGCTCACGAGATACAAGGAGACGATGGATGATGAACGGATCATCACCACCTCACCTCTACTCATCCACTCACTCCTCTCTACCTAGCACCACCTAGTCTAGATCCTCCACACACATACACTCATGGTGGGATGAGGTTTCACCTCCACCAAGAGAGAATGAGAGAGGGAGAAAGAGGCAAAGGTGAGAAATGGCTTCAAGTGTGCTCATCCTCTTCTTACCCCCCTCTTCTCCTATTTATAGGCTTGTGCAACTGGCATGGGAGCACCCAAACACCCCGAGAATGGCTTCTAGGACCAATGACCGAGCACCACGTGGAAGCACCTGAGTGGGCACCACAAGGTCGGTTCGGCCGACCTGTGGGGTCGGCCGACCCCCTGTGGGCCCCACTCGAGGTGTGTGTTCTTGTGGTGGCTGTCCTGTGGGTCCTGAGGTCGGTTCCCGGTGTCCACGTGATTTGGAGGCGGTTTAGGCGCTCTGGTGGGCCATGGGATCCATGTGATGCCTGCATGGCGGCTTCTGATTCGCCGAGGCTTCCTCCCTTGGATTGGTGACGTCATGGATCTAGGGGATGCTTGCATGCGGCCCCTCATTGGCTGAGCCTAACTTGCTAGGATCATGAGGGTGTCTTTTCTCTCCATTTCTTATGCTAAACACCTGCATTCAACTTAGCATAGCCACTTGTGGAAATTGTTAGTTCAAACCCCTATTCTAGTGTGGATGCTTAGTTCTTATGATAAAATGCAGGGATTGACGGCCTTGAATTAGGTACTTAACAGCCGTCAACAACTCCCCCATACTTGCCCTTTGCTCGTCCCGAGGGAAAGGGAAGATCACATGGGTTTAAACCAAAGGTATAAGACAAGCATAGGAGTTATTCCAGGTCATACCTTGCTCTTGTGAACTCTGTGGCGTGGCTACAATGCCATCTTGGGTAGTTGATAAGAGGAATGACCATATGAATCGAATCTCTTAAGCACTGTTGGTCAGCACTTGGGGTTTTCTTAATAATTTTTAAAAGAAAATTCTGCTCTGCCCTCCTTCTTTGATTCTCTCGGATCACTCAATGTGTATATGTCCTCACCAAGGCATTAGATTGCCTTTCTTCACCCTACTTATATTGATGGCTTATGTGGAGCTCAGGGTAGGTATGAATGATAAGGCATACTTGCATCACATATATTACAAAGTCAAAGACTAGATCCACGGAGAAAAATCAAATCATACGATCAGATCAAGATGTGAAGTATATGGGTATGGTGAGTATGGTAAGGTGGGTACTAGGCCCGGAATGGGTGCTAGATATTACCATACATATATGATGGAAGCTGAGGTGATGGTAAGGTGGACACTAGCTTCGGAATGGATACTAGTTATTACCATCTATGATATGGAACTCCTTTTCACATGATCTCATCTCTCTCCTATTTCTCCTTTGTTTTGGACAGGGGCTATTCTTTTCTCTCTTTTCTTTTTCATCATGCCTTGAGCATGTGTCTCTCTTTTTTCTCTTTTTTTTACTACCCATGTCTCTTTTTGAAGGATACTTTTGGAGAGAGATGTCACACCACATATGGAGCTTTATTTTATGAAATAGAATAATGATACAATGCTGACTTCCAGTGTCGAAGCATAGCAAGGGGAAAATGGTGGTGTGCACATGAATCTTGATCATGAAAGTAATGAAAAGAATTCTCACAAGGATCACAGAATTTGACAAAGCTCAATGCAGAAACAAGCAGCATATGAGTATAGGGTTTTAAACTATATCATATGGCTCTAGTAGGACGATGGCATACCAAAGAGGAGTTTTGCAAGAGCATTTTTTTTTCAAAAACAAAATTATCTCAAGGACTAGAACCAGCAGAGTCAAGATCATGTCATCAAGTCATATCTCACTTGTCAAGTACTTAGATCAGCATGTTGTCCTTATGATGATATTGTTCACAAGCCTCAAGGTTATAAACGAGGAATAAAACTTACGCATGTCAACCCTAGGCATGGAGTAAGCATTTCCATAGATTTCTTGAGTTGATTTATGGAGAATTTATCAAGCATGAGCGTACAAACTCAGAAATCATGGTGAAATGAGGAAGAGATGCAAACCAGCACTGGTTTCTGTGTGGACCAGACGGCGATTCTTGTGATGCACACGAATGCATGTCCCGTTCAGGTTCTCTAAGCGTGGTCGATCGTAAGCGCTGTGTGAGCACAGTGTGGGTGCAATAATGATCCATCGTGTTCGCGTTTGGAGAGTGTAGCTCTCCCCCACACTATTTTGTACCTGGGTGCAGTTCCTCGATACAAACAAAAGCAAAAACAAAAATAGCTAACACACAAGTGACTCAACCGGGTTACATGACCGGTGGAGCCAAAATTATTCATTTAAGTTTGCTAAAGAAATAGGCGCTTACACAAATGATGGAAATAAAGGAAATAATTGGAAAGGAAATAAATTAAACCTAACTAAGCGCCTATAAAGGGAAATAAGAGCGGGGCACGACCATCTACTCAGCAAAGAGGGCTTCCAAACCCTCGACCTCAATCAACCGCTGCAGCTTGGCATTCATCTCCTCACGGGTCTTGAGGAGAAGGTTCCTGAGTTGTCAATATTCTGCCCGCTGCCTTCTCACAGTCTTCATTAAGAGGTCAAATTCAAAGTACACCTCTGTCAGATCATCTGCCACCTTGCCCACACGGAGATTCTTCCTGTTAGGTAATGAAGCTAGGATGTCGCCAAGCTCTGCCTCCCAATTTGGCGGGTATGGCTTGGGCACCCCGCAGCTGTCCTTAGGGGTCCTCACTCCAAAGATGCGAAACCTGGTCTGAGGTTGCGGGACTTCATCCCACACATCCTGCTCATACTTATGGCAAAAGGAGTCGCCATCTTCGCCAAATAGTGATCCTGTGTAGCGCTCTCTGGCCTTTAGTGGCGGACCTGGCCAATCATCAAATAACACCTTCTTGCTTGATCCAGGAGCCGGCTTCTTCCCTAGGACATTGAACAGGGAGCAGTGACTGGCGAAGGTAGGAGGTGAGGACGAGCCGCACCTAGCTGGGGGCTCTACCGAGTCTCCAGTAGGGCTTCTCCCCTTCCTCCCTCGCTCCGGAGTCATCAAATCGTCCTGAGTTCCGTCCCATGGGTGAAACTCGCTGCCTCCGAGGTCGCTGAAGTAGAAGGACTTCTCCCCATCCAAGCCAGAGGGAGCCATCGGGCAAAGGTGTGCAGAGCAGCGGAGCAGTGACTGAGAGGAGGGTCGAGCAGAGGAGATGGGGTTCTGCGCGACGTGAAACTCTGTCACGCGGCGAGAAAAGGGTTTCTGGAGGACGAAGGAGTGCGCACGCGAAACACGAGAGGCGGCGGCGACCCTAGTGGGTCGGTCGACCTAGGGGGTCGACCGAACCCATCTGGGCTCCGCTGGGCCTCTGCTTCGGCGTGTGGGCTCCGGTGGGGCTTAGGGTCTCTGGGTCAGGCGGCCCACCAATTCTAAGGTCGGAGGTTTCAGCAAGGGCTAAAATGGGATTTTGGGCAAATAATTGCCTTCTACCCCAAACAACTTTACTTAAACCTCTTTATATTTTGATAGCTCGACTTGGGGGGTTTTACCTGAACTCATACCTGGATGAAGAGTTATTGTTGCCCCGTTGCTCATATCGTCCATTTTCTCCTAGTGATATCCTTCCCTTCTATCGAGCAGAGTTATTGTTGCCCTGTTGCAGGTTTCTTTTATGGTTGGATGTATTTTTTCCTCCTGCATGGTTAGTGCATATGTACGATGCAAGCTGTATACATGGTGAAACAGAGGTGATCCTCACAACCATCCTAAGGGAACTGTGATGGGTAACCTTAGGAGGGAAGTGCAGCTAGCAAGGCTATAGCACTACGGACAAGAGATGATAGAGGTGCTGGAGTGAGCACAAGATCCAGGCCTAAAGCCTAGAGTGCTCTAAGAGTGAAGCTTTCACCTCTAGAAACTCAAGTATGATCGGACCCCAGATTGAGTGAGTGAAGATTTTATGGGTCGAACGATCATTCGAGCGGTAGATCGAAAGTGACGAACTTAGTTCATCCTCTCCTTAGGTTAACAAAGGACCTCACCCTCACCTAAGTGGGATGACACGTAAGTTAACCCAAGCTTCCAACGAGAGTGTAAAAGATAGGTATGTAACCATACTCCCGCAGGGCATCGATCAGGTCAAGAAGTGAAGAGTAGGATTTGCGTCCACTTGACTTGATTGGCATCGGTCTTAGCTGAACTTAAGATAATGAGATGGGTTGCTCAACTAGACCGGATATAAGATCGTGCTTCCGTAAGCCAAAGATATGGAAGTTTCACTGTGCCAGGGCTCGTGTCTTGGCATAACCCTCAGTGTGGCGGCACTTCGGATTGAGCCTTGACATGAAGCACGAAAAACATCCACCGTGACCTCCCATGGAGAGTTGCGGGCAAGGTTGAAGTGATCATCCCCGCTAGGAACGATTCTTCTTCCTCGATTACTACTCTCCTCCTTCCCTCGAGACTAAGTCTCGAAGGCCGGGGTTTAAGAGAAGAAATGATAGGGGAATTTAGGGGCAGAATTTGCACTAAGTGCTCTTCCCCATAGATTCCTGCCAGTGAGGAGTGATACCTTCGACCAGAGCTCAGAGAAATTTGGCATGTAAGCTCAGGCTCTCTCGAGGCTGGGCTTAGGCAACTCGACATTTTCTCGTTTGGCTACCTCGTCACTCGAGTCAGGTGGGGAGCTGAAATCTCGGATTTCTCCTAGAATTTCTAGTCCCTGTTCTGGCTCTAAGAGCACAAAGGCGCCTCCCGAAATGGCATCAAGCATCATGCCACAATCTCTTCGTAAACCAGACCGGAAATGCTGCAAGAGCACTAGGTCAGGCAGACCAAGGACTGGGCAGGCTTCAACTAAAGAGGCAAAATGATGCCATGCCATGCCTAAGGTTTCCTTCTCTCTTTGTTTGAAACTGAGGATCGTCATTCTTAAGGAAACGACATGCCGCATCGGAAAGAATCGAGTGCAAAAAGATGCTCTCAATTCCTCCCAGCGTAGGTGGTTGCAACCAAAACAACGGTACCAAGTTCTCGCTTCCCCGAAGAGGGAGAACGGAAACAGGTTCCTCTTAAGAACATCTTGTGTTGCCCTGGTTTTATCCTGGGTGGAACACAATTGCTCAAAGTCTCTTACGTGATCATAGGGATTCTCATGACTCATCCCCGAGAAGGGTTTTTCCTCAACTAGCTTCATGAGAGATGGGTGAACCATACAAGGTGTTAGAAGAGCGGATTGTCTCCAGAGAGTTGATTCCATGGTTTCACTCATAAAGGGCAGAAGGTGTGTACAAGGATAACCTTCCTGGGATAGCAGGGGTAAAGGTAGAAATAAAAGGAAAACAAAAGATACAACGATAGTCGGGTTCGGAGATTCTCGACAATCGTTCCCCGGCAAAGGCGCCAGAAATGCTTGTTGGTATTTCTTAACGTCACCACTATGGCGCCGGGTTAGCGTGAGCGTGTAAGAATCACCCGGGTATACTGACGGGTGCGAACGAATCTGCAAGCGCATGGATACACCGTTGTAGCACTTCACCTCAGGAGTATTCCCAAGGGTATCGAATCCAAGGAACGGTATGGGGGACTCTACGAGTGACTATCCAAGGGTACACAGTCCCTGCTGAGGTAGGTGAGTGATGTGAAGTCTCCTGTAGGTTCTTGACTCTAGAGAGGAACAAGCTCGAATAAGATCTCGCTTCGGACACCAGCCCCTCCTAGCTATAACAGTTGGTTCACGGCAAATGGTTGCCTACATGTTGTATCCGAACGTGGGGGATTTCAGAGGGTCCAACGGCTGTCACTACCGTGGCCTACCCCAAGACAAACCGTGGGATACAGGACATTCGAAGGATAACCAGCAGTCTAGACACCACGTCTACACCACCGACTACTACTATAGCATGACTACGTCTGACGTCCTATAGAAACACTATAGCACTCCGTATAAATATGAAGCGACGAACCCGCGAGGTTGAGCTAGACCTTACTCATCATTGAATCGATTCGTGCAAGGAGATATGATTGATACTTGATCTAAACTTGATATGCATGAGCTTCAATATATTCTAATAGACAGGCAATCACACAAATGGAATGCAAACTTGTGCGCTGATAACAAAAGACCAAAGGTCGTGTTCGTGAAGAACACGAGCCTCTAACTTATGAACAAATGCAAAGGTATGAATAACTCACTCATCAACTAGATCGAGAAAGCACGTTCTTGAAGAACATGAGCCTCTAAATGATGAATGAACGAAGGACTCGAGAACAATTCATTCATGCATGAGAGCCACTTTAGTCTAAATGAAGAACAGCATCGCTCACGAGATACAAGGGGACGATGAATGATGAACGGATCATCACCACCTCACCTCTACTCATCCACTCACTCCTCTCTACCTAGCACCACCTAGTCTAGATCCTCCACACACACACACTCATGGTGGGATGAGGTTTCACCTCCACCAAGAGAGAATGAGAGAGGGAGAAAGAGGCAAAGGTGAGAAATGGCTTCAAGTGTGCTCATCCTCTTCTTACCCCCCTCTTCTCCTATTTACGTGGGAGCACCCAAACACCGCGGCAATGGCTTCTAGGACCAATGACCGAGCACCACGTGGAAGCACCTGAGTGGGCGCCACAAGGTCGGTTCGGCCGACCTGTGGGGTCGGCCGACCCCCTGTGGGTCCCACTTAGGGTGTGTTTTCTTGTGGTGGCTATCCTGTGGGTCCTGAGGTCGGTTCCCGGTGTCCACATGATTTGGAGGCGGTTTAGGTGCTCTAGTGGGCCATGGGATCCATGTGATGCCTGCATGGCGGCTTCTGATTTGCGGAGGCTTCCTCCCTTAGATTGGTGACGTCATGGATCCAGGGGATGCTTGCATGCGGCCACTCCTTGGCTGAGCCTAACTTGCTAGAATCATGAGGGTGTCTTTTCTCTCTATTTCTTATGCTAAACACCTGCATTCAACTTAGCATAGCCACTTGTGGAAATTGTTAGTTCAAACCCCTATTCTAGTGTGGATGCTTAGTTCTTATGATAAAATGCAGGGATTGACGGCCTTGAATTAGGTACTTAACAGCCGTCAACAGCACACAAGATGAAAAATAAAGAAAAGGAAAAATCAAACCACACTTAAAAGCTTCATCCCTTCCTTCTTTCTTCACTCCTCATATGATTGCTCTTGCTCCGTCGGTTGACTTTCGTTGAATCTTTGCTCGAAGTATGTTTGCATGGCCCCTCCACAAAATTGATCCGGCGGCACAATTTGAAGGCATCCTAATTGATGGGCGATCCCCGCCGTTCCTTCATGCCAATGGTCGACATGGCTCCGGATCCTCTCGACGTCTTGCATATTCCTTTGCATATACGCCCAAATAATGGCTGCACCTTGTTGGGGTTGGGGCATGCTTGTGTAAGGTGCCACAAATGCTTCATTGGGCACAACAAAAGTTGGTGGACAATATGTTGGAGAAGGTGGCGGCATGGCTGCACCACTCCCCCATGCTTGCATTGGCACACTTCCGTAGTAGGGTGGTGGCATAGGAATCCCTCCATAAGGTTGGTGGTATGCAGCCCCTCCTTGGTCTTGGGCTGCGGAAGACGATCCCTCTTCTATAATTCTTCCTCTTTTGTTCTTCTTGGCCGGTACGAGAATTCCTTCTTCTAACCAATTCTCTCTCCCTTCAATAAATAATTTCAGCCTCATATTTGGGAGAGGAACGTTGACTTTTGCCACCTTGTACCCTTTCTTTTCATCTCCACTAATGTATTTTCCTTGCTTCATATAATCAATCCCAAGTGAATTTCTCGCAAGTAGGAATTTTGAGTTCCTTGGAATACCCAGCCTTACAGAAATTGCTATCATAGAGAGATAGCATCCCGAACCAATTTGTCCAGTCCCCGATGTTGCCTCACAACACCACCGATTGATCATGATATATGATGGATCAATGGCTTGCCTTGCAATCAATGCCGAATAAAGCCAATTAACTTCCATGTCGGTGACCTTGGACTCCTTCATTCTTCCCAAAATCCTTTTGCTCATCCAAGAATGAAATATCCGGATGATGGTATTCCGGATGCTATTTCTCTGCCGGTTTTCTCTCGAAATCATACTCCAAAATCCTTCCAATACACTTTCATTAACATCAACTTGCTCCGGGGCTTCCCTCTGAAAACCGAGCAACTCTCTAATTTGCTCATTAGAAATTATGTGCTCATCATCCTTGAGTCGAAATGAGAGGGATGGCACCCCTTCATTAATAACCGGTGCCATGGTCATGAGAATTTCCATGGCAAGCTCCAAATGAAATCTCACCCCTACTCCATCGGAAAATTGCCCCCAGCCAAGGTGGTTCATCATTTGATAAATATCCGGAGAAAATCCCAACACTTGGAGAGCATCATCGTCGAAGTCAACGTTGGGCACAATCCTCTTCTCTAGGCGCCCAAGCTTCTCCTCCTCCTCCTCCGACATCATAAGAAATCCATACTTGCAACATTGCGGAGTGTACGGTGGTGGAGCAGATGAACGAGTCGAGCGACGAGGTTGGACGGGCGGCTCCTCTGTGCGCCCTTGCGGTTCGGTGTACCGCATGGACGAGCTTCGTGTGTTTCTTCTTCCACTAAGGAGCATGGTGTCGCTCCTTGATGGCGCCACGTCCTCTTCCATGCTTCGCGGCGACTCAGAGATTGAGTGCCTCCGCGAAGAACTTGTTGATGCCGACTTCGATGATGTTGATTGTGTCTTCCTTCCAAGGACCTTGCTAAAAGCCTTCCTCATTTTGTTATTGCTGCACAAATCACAAACAAACTCTCCCGGGGGTTTCTTGCCGGCAGAAATACACACAAGAGATGTATATGGAAGGGCAAGAATTGTGATGTGTTTTTCTGAATTTTTGGACTCAAGAATGGAGAACGAACTTTTCGGAGGTGTTTCTGGAGGTTCTGGACTGGGAACTCAAGAACATGAACTAGCAATGAAGCAAATGTCTTACCTGAGGAAGATGAGCGTCGGGGGGAGGGGCAAGAAATAGGCCAGGTCGGCCGGCCTGGGCCGACCAGCCTAGGGCCCTGCCCCTGTGTTTTGGCTCCTTTTTCTCCCACTTGTTGCTTGATTGATAATGGTGCTGTGTACTCGTGCTCCACGCCTTCCACCGTCCAATTTCTCTCGGCCGCTCCTTTTTCTTTCATGGTCAAGTCCTCCATCTTGATCATTTAATTTGTGTCACTTTCATGCTTCCTTGCCTCCCATGCTTTCATCCATATCCTGCAAAAAATCAAACCTTGCTGCCCCCCCATGCTTGTCTTTGCATATGCTCAAGATGCCTCAATGATGAAGCCTTCCCGTGATGCATCATGGAGCATTAGAAGTTCAATTAAGCTCAAAACCTTCCTTTGATCATGTTTAGATGCTAATTACTCCTCTAATTTCGAAAATTAAAAATTAACTAAGAGATATCAATGAGTTCAAATGTATTTTTAGAGGAGATTTTAGGTATCAAAAACATTTGTAAGTCGAAATTTTCCGACTACATTGATTTTGGTTACACCGGGATCACTTGCTCCCATTAATTGATAGCGAGCTCCTCCGGCTTGACCGTGGGGGTATGGGTTTAGGTTCTAATTTTGGCTAAACATGAGAGGTGTGTTTTGAATAAACAAAAATAAATGGGGCTTGGAAAAATTCTAACTCTAGAGAAACTGGTAGATATTAAGTTGAATGAAACCAAAAATTGATTTTCCTAGGTTCACGCGAGTCCTAGCATGCGTCAAAGATTAAAAATCATTAAGGAACAACGCGGGGCTCTACTCGTGTGTTTTTATGATGTAAAACAAACCAACCTTGTCATCATGAAGAGGATGAAAGGTGTGGGTAGGTTCTGAATTTTTTGAGTTGGTTTCTCGATAAGAGGCAAATAAATCGTAGGATGGCTCATGTCAAAGGTTTATGTCAAATAAAATCCAAATGAAACATCCGAGCAAATTAAATGTCTCAAAAAATAAGTTCAGCCACATAAAAGTTTATACCAAGTCCTATGTAGCAAATTCTAAGACCAACTTACTTGAAAATAGGAAATAATCTGGGTTGCCCTCCCGACAGCTTTATTCTTCATCGGGTTGTCCTCCCGGTAGCTTATTCTTGACTCGACGAACGGGTTGCCTCCCGCCAAGTGCTTCGTTTATAGTCCATGGCTAGACTTCTTGTCTTCTTCACTTCAGATCAACGCTCTTTGCGGGCGTTGCAATCTTGGGTACCCACTTCCGCACCATCTTGGGCACGGGCTTATTCTCCGGCTTAGTCATCTTTTTGGTCTTCACAGGTGGCTTTTGTTCTTTGGTCTTGACGGATGCAACAACTTCTTTGATCACCTTCGCTTCCTTCTTCTTGGGCTCCTCCTTCTTCTTTGGCTCTTCCTTGCTAAAATGACGATGAGGTGGAACATATTTAGCATTGATCATGTTGCATACCTCGAAACGTGGACGAAACTTGAATATGCTTCGTGTACCATTGACGTCGAACTTAATCTCTCCCTTGCCAACGTCGATCGTTGCCCTGACGGTCTTGAGGAAGGGCCTCCCTAGGATGAGGGGTGGCTTCTTCCTTTCTCCCATCTCAAGTACCACGAAATCAACAGGGATGAAGTGATCTCCAACTTTCACAGGCACATCTTCGGCGATTCCCACGGGATAGCGAATAGAGTTGTCACCCAACTCCAAGCACATACCCATAGGCTCAAGTGGTAGGCGTAGCTTCTCGAACACATCTCTTGGCATGACACTCACGCTTGCTCCAAGGTCGCATAATGCCTTCTCGGATGTGAATGAGCCAATAGAACATGGGATGGTCGGACATCCGGGGTCTCTTTGCTTCTCGGGCCCTTGATTTGCGATGGCGGCACTACATTGTTCGAACATCTTGACGTGATCCGCTCCAAGTGTTGCCATCTCATACTTGTTTGCAAGTATGTCTTTGAAGTAGCAAGAATATGTAGGAACTTGGAGAGCGTCCAATAGCGGCATGTTGATGCTTAACCTGCGCACCACTTCCACAAACTTTTCAAAATGACTATCAACTTTACCTCAAAAGTAGCATGTCTTTAGTGTAGGCATCTTCGTGTCATCACTTTGCACTTCGAATTCGGGCTCTTCGGTAGCAATCTCCGGAATAGTAGTCACCTTCTCCTTAGTGTGATCTTCCGCTTCGACGGTTGGCTTAGGCTTCCTTGCTCTGGCTGGAAGTTCGGGATCCTCCATCTCCTTTCCCGAGCGAGTTTGAATAGCCTTCGCTATATCGGGAACTTGGGGCTGCCCTGACAATCTTCCTTCATTAGCGGTTAGGCGCCCGGCAAGTTGTCCCACTTGTGTCTCCAATATCTTCATTATGTTGAGCACTTGATGGTTGGAGCTCCCGACCTCCGTCACCTTGCCATCGATGTTCTCCAATATTTTATCCATAGTCTTGAACTTAGTGATGGTGTCCTTGTTGATCTTTGCTTGCTCATCCATGAAGTCCTTCAATTGTATACGAAGAGGCACCGTATTTTGAATAGACGAACTTGCATTAAATTGAGGTCTACCTTGCCCGTAGCGGAAGTTCGGCAAATCTCCTTTCCTCATGTAGTCGAACACCTTTGCTTCCTCCGGACAATCTCTTTGGACATGGTCGTACTCCTCACACTCTTCACACGTGGATCTTGCTTCGGCGGCCTTTAAGTCTTAAGCGGCTTTCTTTTCTAGCTCCATCTTCTCCAACCTCCTCATGAGTGAGTCAATCTTTCCTTCTAGAAGTTCCCCCTTTTCAACCTGCAAAACACCTTTAACATTGCCCGTGGGTTGAACCGGAAGTAAGCGTTCGGATGACGCCCATGTATCATTATCTGCAACCTTCTTGAAAAGAGTGAATGCCTCCGTCGGAGTGAGCTCAATGATAGATCCACCCGCCGATGCGTCAATTACGGTCCTCGATGCTAGATTGAGACCTTGATAGAACTTTTGAACAAGGTCCTCCTTCGGGAACTTGTGATGTGACATGGCTCGGGTGTACTCATTGAAACGCTTAAAAGCTTCCGCGATAGTCTCTGTAGGATATTAAGCAAAAGTAGCAATCTTATTACGCAAGCTTTGAGTCTTACCCGGTGAATAGTACTCCTTCATGAAAGCTCTCATCAACACTTCCCAATTTTGCACCGTCTCCACCGGTAGAGTATAGAACCATTGCAAGGCTTTTCTGAGAAGTGAGAACGGAAAAAGTCTTGCCCTCAATTGATTTTGATCCAGCCCTTCCATTGTGAATGTCTGACAAAGTTGAATGAACGCTTGGATGTGAAGGTTAGGATCCTCTTTACCGGTGAAAGGTGTATGTTGCACCATGCGGATGGTTGAAGTCTTGATCTCAAACGGTCTTCCAATGTCGGCTAGGTTGAGGATGGGGAGATCAACGAGCTCCGGGATGCAAAGCTCCCCAATCTTCCTCTCCGGTTGTGCCATTGGTGGCGGTTGAGGTTGATCTCTCCTCGGACTTGGAGGTGGTGATTCCTTCTTTGGACTTGTAGGTGGTGATTCCTTTGGAGTTCCCGACGATCCTTCGGCTCCGGCTTTTGGATCTACAATCTCCAGCTTCCTAGATCGTGCTTCGTGTATCCTTTGCCTGTAAAGTTTTTCTGGATCATCCACAAAATTTTTCGGTTTGTTGGAGAGGTGGCCGTCCATCTCCTGTTAGGGATAGTGATAAACAAAATATACAAAAGATCTAAAATGAAAAGAAAACTATAAAAAGGGTTAGTCAAAAACTAGATTAGATTGGTTTTTGAGGATGATCAAAGTTTAATAGATGCAAAAGAAAAATCAAAAAGAAAACTGAAAATACTTACAAATGAGATACTAGATTGGATCTTGATTACTTGTTCCCCGGCAATGGCGCCAGAAAAAGGCCTTGTTGACGGTTCAATAACGCGCCAAGGTTCACCGCAAGCTTACGGATCATGTAGTACCTTTTTCCCTCGAGTATCACCCAAGGTATCGAATCCGTGGAACAGTGTGTAACGCAAGACTCAATCCAATAACCGAGAAACACTTGCATCTTTAAGAGGTTTCGAATGCATCTAATCTACTAAGATCATGAGAGGTACTAAGAGAAAGCATTGAGGTACCGATCTAGAGGGATCTAGATCGTGTTTATGTCGTAATTCCGAGCAAGATAGAAGAGAGAGCAAAACGAATCTCATTGAAAGTGTCTTTAAACCTTGACCTTCGGTCAAACCCCCTAAGTCACCCCGCCGTACTCGGTGTCAACATCCTGTCATGATGTTCCCCTTTCTTCGCGGTCGAATCTTAGAGCACACTCGCAAGGAGTGCGTTGAACTACTTGGTAGATCGGGTATGCACCTCTAGCCACCGCGGCTACAAGAACATCACATGCAATCTATCTCGAGAATAGATTGAGGAAGAAAACACCCAAGCAAGAACAAGAATCGTAAACAAAGGTACTTGATCGCTAGAAATCGGATCCATTAAAACTCCATCAAAAGTGTATACATGAAAAAGATCCAACCGGGATCCTACCTTGATCTTGATTCACGCCTCCGGAACTCCGACGTGGTCTTCCTTGCAAGGTTCCCACGCCGGCTAGGTAAACCCTAGACGACTAACATGACCCTCCTCTCCGGGGTGGTGTCCCTCAAGCTCCTCTGCTCCTCAGCGGTGAATGACGAATGGCTTGATAGTTGCAACTTCGCACGGGGACTATAAATAGCCCGAGGATCATCTAGGTCAAAGGGGGTAACGAACCGGCACGAAAAGGGTCCAGGCCGGCCGGCCTGAACCGACCGGCCCAGGGCCTTTTTGGCCCGGTTTGTCCCCGGTTTTCTCCCCGAAGCTTCTCGCGACTTCCTGAGTTTTTGCCTAGTTTCATGTGGGTCCTTGACGTCATTTTCCTCGCGGTTTAGATAAGGGTGCTTTGCGTATGAACTCCCGCATCTTCCGTCTAGGTTCTCGACACTTCTTAGCTTCACGCTTGAGTCCTTGGTTCATTTGGAGTCATGTTCATCTTGTATCTTGACTTGTCCCGGGGTCCATGATCTTCTCGGAAAACCCTTGATGAACCTTACCCGAAAGTCCTCATTTAGGCTCTTGATTCCTGTGTAAATAATAAACTCCAAAAACCATGCGCGAGTGCGAACTTAACATATAATGGGGGTTAGGATCGTTAGTGCGAATATCAAATTAATACCAACATAGAAAGTAAACAAGTGGCTAGGTTGACGGAAATCGAGCGCCAACAGTTGACCTTCTTAAAGACCTTTTTCATTTTAGCCCCTCTCCGGGTAAATAAAAAACCCTATAAAAGTGTACCTGGGATTCCACACTTTCCCTGTCTTAGCTCCAAAATTCTTAGGAAAATTCCCCAAAATACTAGAAGGCATTCTAAGCCTAGTGGTGCCATTGGTTTCCATAGTTAAACTCTCTAGAACCCTTGTTCTATTTTGCTCATTTACGGCTTAATAGAAAACCCAGTGAAAGCGTGTATGGGAATACGCACTTCACCTATCTCGATTCCAAGAGACTTAGGAATGTTCCTCAAGGTACCCTAGGGCTACATGAGCTTACCTCGAGCCTCTTCATACACTCCCACTTTGCACAAGACCATAAGTGATGTGTTCGGCCCAGGTGGGATTGGATTTATGGTAAGCCCGATGCACCGATCACGCAGTTTGGCCTCGGCACCCGAATTTCGATGCAAACCTTAGCACCGTCCTTCGTCGCACCCCTCAGGGAAAGGCCCAATCGCCCTAAAAGACTAGTCCGTTAGGGGAAGGGTGGCTCTCCCCTTTAAGGTGGCTTCCTCCTCCCAAGCTAAGCAAGGTGGGATAATGAGGCTCACACGGTCGCCGTCCGACTACAACTGGGCCACATGGCCCATTTATGTTGCGTCTTTGCCAACAGGTAATAGTGGAGGAAGATGTCCTCATCATTCTTGATGGGAACGGGGGTGCCCGATCTTCCGTCAGGAGAAGATAACTCATTTTGGGTGGAGTGCGACACACCGATCCGGCTTCAGATCCAAAGACCCGAATCCCTGCAACCTTAGCACCACAACTCCTCTGGTTATCAACTGTGTCACAATCCAGTTGACCTCGCCACGAAGGTTAAATCCCTGCCTGCGAAACGAAGAACACAAGCAAGAACTCGAAACATATGCAGCTCTCAAAATAAAAGTGACGTCTGCAGACGAATGGTTGAATCACACAAATGTTGGGGTTCTACAAACCGATAAACAGCAAAACTAACCAAGCAGAATAATCTAAGCAAAACCCAAACCCTAACGAGGGCGTGGAGGCTGCTAATAAAGTATCTAGGGTCATGCAAAACCCCCTGGACGCGCCCCTAATGGGCTCTAACACGATACACGACCCAAAGACCAAAAGAAGGTGTCGCAGCACCCTGACAGATTCTGGATGTCCACTTGTTTTGATTATTCCTGATGACTCCGGATGAATTTGGGCTCAGGACCAGTGCCATTGGAAGCATATTGAAATTATCTTTCTAACCATATAAAGAACACCCAAAACCGAGCCCGTATGCGACTTGAGCGTCCGTTTTACTGAAGGCTGCTCCTAGACTCCGAGACATTCTCGAACTTGAATTGATTTGGGCCTCCACCTTGGGGACTCGAACTGAATTAGCCTCGGGCCTCCTTCTTGTCTTGGGAACTTTTTTTGGACTCCCTCTTCGCCACTCCATGCATCACTCATGAACATATGCATGGGTTTCATGTCCTCATCATCCTCCCCTTCTTGACGAAAAGTCATCCTCGGCATCAATTGTGCTCTAAACTGGTCCTGCACAACACAAAGGAGAACAAGGTTGCGAGAACAAAGGAAACCAAAATAATTATGAGGAGGGATTGAACCATTCTTCCAATTGTCAAGAGTGTCTTTGCGTATGAAAAATTCAGCAAGCATGCAAGCTTCTTGAACGGAAGACACATGATATATGTCAACACTATCCTGCAAAGAATTAGTGTTAACAAAAGACAATGTGGGAATAGATGATGTCAACCAACAATGCTCCCCTTCTTGGGAGTAAATCTGTTTCTTGAAAACAAAACTACTAGATGCCCTCTAGTTGATCACAATCTCGCACAACAAAAGAAGAATTCCAATGCGAACAAATGTAAACCCGATGCACCATATATTCTCCTTTGCAATTATATTTACCAATGAAGTGACATATACATCTAGATAACCATGGCAAGTCAACACATTTAAATTTCTCTTCCAAACTACTAAGAGCACACAAAGTATCAAACTCAACATAACCCAAAGTATTGAAAGAAGACAACAATTTTTGTTCATCGGGTGCACTAAGAATTGGAATGAACACTCTATTTTCATCACTAGTGCAGGGCTCCAAAGCATGTGTATCATTAACATGGACTAGTTGTGGTATAGGAACAAATGAATCAATTTCACACAACTCTTCTTTGTCACAAGGAAGAGCAAGAAATTCAGGTTTTGACAAAGGAAAAACATTGAAAGGTTCCACTATAAGTTGCTCTACAATAGGATGATCAGTGAAAAATTTTGGTTCATCAAAAGAATTCTCACATTGTCTAAGGGCATCACCTTTTTCATTACCTTTGCTCTCATTTTAAGAAACTGTAGGTGCACTTCGAGTTGCTAGTTCTGAAATCTCACATGGGGAAGGATCCTCCTCATTTGCTAGCGCATAGTCCACTTCATTGTCCTCGAATGGATCACCAATGACAACACCTTCATCAATGTCCTCGACATCCGAAGCACTAATGTACCCACCATCATCTTGAAGAATGTATGCTCGTGGGCTAGTACAAACATCCTGCACTTGTCCAAATCCATGGCAATGACGACACTGAGCTCTAGAAGTCTGTACCATGGCTGTGGAAGAAGCACGCTTGATAGGTATCTGCAAAACGTTAGGAACAAGAAAAGAGGTGGTGTCCTCTTCCAAATATTGTATCTCATTTTGGAAAATAGGTGCATGTAATTTTGACACATTATCATCACCTAAAAGATGTTGTTTTTCAGCCATACAAGCAAGTTCAAATAATTGTGAAAGAGAACTATAAGAGTGACCAACAAGAATGTTCTAAATTTCAGGTCGAAGACCATGCAAAAATCTATTCTCAGTTGGTTATACACATTCATTTATTTCACAACATATTTTACACTTTTGAAACTCTTTATAAAATTCCAGAACATACATATTTCCCTACAATAAGCGCTGAATTTTTCTAAGAAAATCACGTTTGTAAGAAAAAAAGGAATAAAACGATCACGCATTGCTTCTTTAAGTTGTTCCCATGTACTAGGTAAAGCATTCATGGCAACTAGCTCATTCCACCAAATAATGGCAAAATCCTTAAACACCCTAGTAGCTTGTCGAACTCTATGTATCTTAGGAACTAGGTGGGAATTAAACATTTGTTCTACAGTCATCTCCCAATCAAGATATACGTCTCCATCATAAGATCCAGAGTAGGATGGTATGGTAAGTTTACATCTCATACCTTGATGGTTGTCATCAACATCTAGTTCTTGTTTGTTGTTTTGGTCCATCCCTGCAAATATCTGTGCCATGATTTTCTGCAATTCACACTTTAAACAGAAGTTGTTGTTTGGTTTTGTTAGAAATCAAAATAAGTCCCTATGAACTATTATATGTGTTGGTGGATGCACACTCTCACACGTCTTACCAAGCTCTTGCAAGGTTCTTACCAACACAAAGCAGTGGACGGTACAACTGGTGGCTGGTTCGTGATACCTGTGAGGGTGTAGCACCAAGATTGCAGGGGTCTTTTTCTGTACCGATCTGAAGTATATATATGGAGCTTTAGGAGGCTTAAAATGTGGTAGTAAGGAAAAATAATAATTCAGTTCAGAAATTGCAAATCTGAAAATTAGTCCCAAGCTAGTCTATGTCGCCGGCCTAAACTCGTCTCAGACCTAGTTCAAGCAAGCAAAAGATACAACCAGCCAAAGGACATAAAGATGCAAGCACTTCTGAATTTTTTTTATTTTTTCCTTATTTTCTTTCACTTTTTTCCCTGGTGCGGCTTTTTCTTCACTTTTTTTTGCACCTCTTTGCCTTTTACTTTTGTTTTATTTTTAGTGCGGCTTTTTCTTTTATGCACTTCTTGCCTTTTTCATTGCTATTTTTTTCAATCAGAAAGTGTCGCAAAAGGATAGTACAAGTCAAAACACAACTTATATGCAACCAAGTGGACCGTCTCAATTAACACACGAACACAAAATATGGGCAGGTGCCCACGCACCAAGAAAAAAGGATGGACCTATTTCCTGTACTGTACCTATGGAAGGTAATATGTTATTCGGCCGTAGATACTAATTTGATGGTATTTGATTCCTTCCTTTATTCTGGTTGGCTCAACAATACTAAAGTCTAGTTGCACACATGTGCCAAACAAACTGATTACTGCAACCCTTCTTTATGATTGGTAACCTATCCTCTCATGGAGAGTCACTGCACGGCAGCAGGCATACACCGATATGAACTAAAATAATAGGGCTAAATTATAACATCAGTGACAGGGAATTCAGTACTGAACACAAGACCTTGACAAGATCTAAACACGACGAACACGATGACTCAACGAGGGACTAAAATTCAGAAAAGCAAACTGAACAGAAAAATTGTAGGGCACAAGAGGGGTTATAGGACTGCGGAAACTTGATAAACAAATATTTTTGTAGGGCAATTTTCGGGAGTTTTAGGACGATGACACAAACTAAACTAGGATAGCCTGACGGTAGTACCTTAGTCTCTAATTACCACTTGATGGGAATGGGGGTGCCCGATCTTCTGTCAGGAGAGGATAACTCGTTTTGGGTGGAGTGCGACACACCGATCCGGCTTCAGATCCAAAGACCTGAATCCCTGCAACCTTAGCACCACAACTCCTCTGGTTATCAACCGTGTCACAATCCGGTTGACCTCGCCACGAAGGCTAAATCCCTGCCTATGAAACGAAGAACACAAGCAAGAACTCGAAAGATATGCAGCTCTCAAAATAAAAGTGACGTCTGCAGATGAATGGTTTAATCACACAAATGTTGGGGTTCCACAAACCGACAAACGGCGAAACTGACCAAGCAGAATAATCTAAGCAAAACTCAAACCCTAACGAGGGTGTGTCGGCTGCTAATAAAGTCTCTAGGGTCGTGCAAGACCCCCTGGACGCGCCCCTAATGGGCTCTAACACGATACACGGCCCAAAGACGAAAAGAAGGTGTCCCAGCACCCTAGCAGATTCTGGACGTCCACTTGTTTTGATTATTTCCGATGACTCCGGATGAATTTGGGCTTCGGACTAGTGTCATTGGAAGCGTATTGAAATTATCTTTCCAACCGTGTAAAGAACACCCAAAACCGAGCCCGTATGCGACTTGGGCATCCGTTTTACTGAAGGTTGCTCCTGGGACTCCGAGACATGCTCGAACTTGAATTGATTTGGGCCTCCACCTTGGGGACTCGAACCGAATTAGCCTCGGGCCTCCTTCTTATATTGGGAACTCTTTCTAGACTCCCTCTTCACCACTCCATGCATCACTCATGAACATATGCATGGGTTCCATGTCCTCATCAATAAGCCTCTCCCAGATCCCGGGAATCCCGTCGTTACGCTACCCGAGAAAACCCTAGGTTTCAACCCCCATAGCCGTTATGCCGCCCAACCATAGACCCCTGTAAACCTAGCCTTTATGATATCCAACTGTGGATATTGTAGAGCAATAGGAACGTTCCATTGTTTGATGTCATTTAATTTCATTGATTGATGAACTGCATTATTGATTGTTATTTTATGCGATATTATACTCGATAGATGCCTGAGCTCTCTCCCGAAGCCAAAGATCGAGAAGGACATGAAGTCAGAGCTCAGAACGTCCGTAAGACAAGCTAGCCGACCAAGTCCCCGAGAATCCAGAAGGCAAGACTTGGTCAACTAGGAAAGCAGTATAAGAGGCAAGTTCCAGCACCCCTCCTTGATCATATTTCCGCCACTGTTTTATAAATAGGGTTAAATGAGCTAAGATAATAAATTGACTTGCATTTGCTGTAAGGAAGGGTTGATCCCGATCTCGACTAAGTCGATGACCGAGCATCAACCCTAGGTTTATTATTCACAATTATTCATGTGAGAAACTATGAAGATATGGAGAGATAGAAATAAATGGAAGGTAATAAAATGAACCCACTTAAGAGAGTTAGACTCATTAAGGATGGACATGGGAGTATGGGGGCAGCCTCGGTAAAGGATCCTGTCCATGCTTACTCCGGTCGTATAAGGATCGGTTCACGGGAAAGTCTTTCCAGGGTCTTAGTACGACAATACGTAGCCAAAAAAGCATAGCCACTCGAGAATGCCTATTTATGTGCGGCCTTGGATCAAACCCTACTACTGAACCTAGTAAATCATCCCAACGGGCCATGGTAGGCAACGGATGCGTTGGAGCAGGACCTTCGCATAGTCCCAGGTCTGGCCGGTACGGGTCATCGGGCATGTTTTGGTGTCAGGGTGATGCGGTGGTATTTATACCACATTTTTATGCATATGCTTTTGTCCCGGGACATGGACCCGCGAGGCGGGTGGTGGTGGAATGACCCCTACTTAGGCCCTAGTGTAGACGTGGATGGAGCTAGGGAATGTTGTCTAGGTGTGGATGATAATGTAGTCCACATGTAGACGACGGTGGGTATGGTTCCTGTGGCCAGTACCGCCTGATGATCAGAGGTATGGGCTGGTCGGACATATGGGTACAGTGTACACCTCTGCACAGAGTATAATCTATTCGAATAGCCGTGGCTCTCGGTTAAGAGCCCTTTTGGTCAAAGCTCCCGTTGATTAGCGCACATGCTTGGTAAGGATAGATTTGGTGGTGAGGCAGGGTAGTGGCCCTTAGAGAGTGATGTAACGCCCTGGGTTTTCAAAATCGGAAAACCCAGCATTCTGTCTCGTGATAGTCCCTGGATCAGATGCTATCACGCACAGGCATTCATCACAGATAAATAACATAGTCATACATCAAAATAAAGCATCAGAGTACGAATAATAATCTGATTATTACATGTCCTGATTATTCGGAGTACATCAATACCCGCCTCTTGGCGGAATAACAGAAATAAGAGCCTACGCAGCGGTAGCTAGTCTTCAAAAGGTGTCTACATCTTCAGGCATCTCCCACAGGCATCCTTGAGCGAAGCGTCGTGCCCCCTCAGTCGTACCACCCGTCGGCATTGTTGTCGTAGTCGGACTCGTACCCTGCAAGCTCAGGGGCTATCCCCAAGGATCGGGATAGGTCCACGTCACCAACTGTATGCAAGCTTTAAGTGGCCTATTTCTAAGGGGAAAAGAGTATATCAAGGTAGTAGCAGGGTTTCCAATGCAGTAGCAGCAAAAAGGTAGAGTAATATCTCCATAAGTTCACCATATCCCATATCTCTCATCCACATACGGATACATCTGGTCACCCAGATCACCGTCACCATCACCTATCTCCATCTAGGGTCGGTGCGAGAACTCCCACTCCTCGCACCTCAATGGTTGCACCCGGATCCGCGAGGTAGAGGGAGCAACTCTCCTCTCCCCGAATACAACCACGGCTCACCAATCACACTCTTCCTATAAGGGGGAGGTACAAATCCCAAAACGTAAGAGTCGGAGAAACAACGGGCATGTCCATAACCGAGGACGCGGCTATACGTATAGATCTAAACTCTGCAGAGCGTGTACACCAGTACCCAACTCGGAATAGTACCCGGACGGTGTACGGCCGACCGAGCCTACCCTACCGGGCGAACACCTAGGAGTTACGGTTCCATCCTGCATCCGGGTCTCGATGCGGTCCCCCGCAGAAGACCACCCCAGAACTGTGAAAATACCCCCGTGTGGCCACACGGGAGTCGCACTGAGAGGGTGGACTCACTCCCACCTCTCCCCCACTGATACCCCACTATCCTGCTGGCAGGTATGGTACCGCACTTGCTAGGGTCGAACGGCCCTATCCCCACTCTCGGTGAGGTGGTGTGTACGAAAGTCCCGTATAACAGGCGACCCACACGGTTTCAGACCGGGGCGAGCTCATATCCTCCAAGTCATCTCAAAATCCCCAACACCTGTGCTCCTAAAACGGTGTACCCGCCATAGGTACCATCTCGGGCAATGTCCGAGAAGACGATCCCTGGCCCCCGATCCCAGATCAGGTTGTCTCGAGCTCACCCCCGCCAAAATATCCCAAAACACCTTCTCCTGCCGGTTTTCCCAACACACGCCAAGAAACTATCACAATAATCCCCACACATGCATAGCAAGCTCAGCACATCATCTAGCTTAAGTAAACAGTAGTAGTAGGTCAATCAAGGACAAGGATGTAAAAGAGGCTATGCATGGGTTCAACATATTCATCTCTATGCATTAAATAAAGCACTAGCAGTTCTAAAATAGCCATGCCTAATGGGCATTCAAAGATGGTCGGGCGTGAACCTGGGTACGAGTGGTCGTCGTAGCCGAGGTCGTCGTCGAAGTCCTGGTTCAGCTCTCCGGCTCCGGCAGCTCCTAGAAGCGTATTTAAATAAATAAACTCGGCTACTAATAGCAATAAATCCAAGATAAAGAGCAAATAAGATCCAAAAAGAGGCAATCTCTAGTCTAGCACGAAGTTTGGATTTTTAGAAGATTTTCAGAAGAAGTTTCATATTTTTCGGAGCTAAAACGGATTTGTTATGATTTTCCGAAGATAAAATACATTTCTGAAATTAAAATACGCATATACAATATCTCATACTTTAGGCCAACCTTTACCTAGCTCTAGCTATCTTTAAGAGGTCTTACAGCTAGCTGCAGGTCGGCTCCTGTGCTGACGCAACCGCCACATGGGTGGCTTAAAGCCGGCTCCTGCCCACGTGGCGGCCTGCGTGGCAGCCTTGCGTGGCGGCGCGCGGCGGATCCGGGGCGATCCGCTGCGGCTCAGCGCGGCGCGGCGTGCGTGTGGCCGGGCCGTGAGTGGCCGGCCGCACGGGATCCGCCTGGATCCTCTGCGGGTACGTGAGCGTGTGTGCGTGCGTGTGTAGCAAAACCCTGGGGTTTTGGGTGCGGCGGCGACGTGCTCGGGGAAATGCCCCAGAGGAGCGGCGGCGCGGCAAAGGGGAAAAGGAAGGAGATGACGGGGGCGACGACACCGTGACGTGTGCATGACGCAACACGGGGTCCACCTGGCAGCCCACCAGCGCGCCGGCCCGGTTACCACCAACCGCGCCTCGTGCTGAGTCGCTGCCAGGTGGACCCCGCGTTGCGTCATGCACACGTCACGGTGATGTCGCCCCCGTCATCTCCTTCCTTTTCCCCTTTGGCTGACGCCGGCGCCAAAGCGAGGGGCCGCGCCGCCCATGGCGCCGTCGCGACGCGCCCCGCGCCCCTCCGCGGCATCCAAGCCGTCCACGTGCCCCCGCGGTGCACCCCGCCTATAAGAAGCCGCCGCCGCAGCCCTCGGAGACCTCCCAACCCTAGCCGCCTCGGGGACTTGTCCCCTTCCACCTTGCCACCGCCCGTCGGAGGAGAAGAAGGAGGGAGAAGGGAGAAGAAGGCCAGGAGCACGCCCACGAGTTCGCCGTCGACCTCGCGAAGCCGAAGGCCCGCACGTGGGAGCTCGGGGACGCCGCGAAGCCAAGGACCGCGACGCCCCTGCTTCCTCTGCTCCGCGCCGCCGTCTCCTTCCTCGCCGACGACCCTGCTCCGTCCCTCTTCACCAACGCCTGCACGCCGGCCCGTGGCCACCAAGGTGAGGTCGAGCTCCCTCGCCCATTTGTGGTCGACCCGGCCTTCGAGCCGAGGCGCAACGCGAGCACACCGTCGCCGTCACCGCCGCGCCGCCGCGCACGCGCTTTGGTGAAGCCGGCCTTCGTGCCGTGCTGGGAATCTCTTCTGCAGGTGCCGCCGCCTTCACCGAGCGCACACACACGCCTCCGCCGCCTGCCTTGACACACGTAGTCGCGCACGTCGCCGGAACGCTGTCGCCCTGCTCGCCGCGCCGCCATGGCCGTCGCCATGGAGGTTTGCTCCGTGCACACAGCAGCAGGGGGAAAGGCGCCGCCTTTGTGGCCGTTCCATGCACGCCTCATCGCCGGCAACCGCGCGCCCCCACACGCGCTCGTGCCCGGCCGCGGGAGCCCGAGCTCCACCGCCGCACGCGCCGCCCCGAGTTCCGCCATGGGTGCGCCCCTTCGGAACTCGCACGCGTGAGGGCAAAAGCCCCAGTTTTTGGGGTCTTCTCGTCCACCTGATGCACACACGCACATTTCTGGAATTTGGGCGCGCCCGCGCACCGTCGCCGGTGATCACCGCCGTGCGCCCGCGCAAGCACGTCGCCGCCGTGCCTCTGTCTCGCCGCCGACGCACTTTCCCCGGCCGCGGTTACTTCCTCTTTGCACAAGGATGCGCCATAGGTGCTCCTTGACCTCTCCTTGTCGCTTGTTGGACAGGTCGGACACCCTCGCCGCCGGTGAACCCTTTGCCGCGCCGCCGCTCCTCTGGGGCATTTCCCCGAGCACGTCGCCGCCGCACCCAAAACCCCAGGGTTTTGCTACACACGCACGCACACACGCTCACGTACCCGCAGAGGATCCGGGCGGATCCCGTGCGGCCGGCCACTCACGGCCCGGCCACACGCACGCCGCGCCGCGCTGAGCCGCAGCGGATCGCCCCGGATCCGCCGCGCGCTGCCACGCAAGGCTGCCACGCAGGCCGCCACGTGGGCAGGAGCCGGCTTTAAGCCACCCATGTGGCGGTTGCGTTAGCACAGGAGCCGGCCTGCAGCTAGCTGTAAGACCTCTTAAAGATAGCTAGAGCTAGGTAAAGGTTGGCCTAAAGTATGAGATATTGTATATGCGTATTTTAATTTCAGAAATGTATTTTATCTTCGGAAAATCATAACAAATCCGTTTTAGCTCCGAAAAATATGAAACTTCTTCTGAAAATCTTCTAAAAATCCAAACTTCGTGCTAGACTAGAGATTGCCTCTTTTTGGATCTTATTTGCTCTTTATCTTGGATTTATTGCTATTAGTAGCCGAGTTTATTTATTTAAATACGCTTCTAGGAGCTGCCGGAGCCGGAGAGCTGAACCAGGACTTCGACGACGACCTCGGCTACGACGACCACTCGTACCCAGGTTCACGCCCGACCATCTTTGAATGCCCATTAGGCATGGCTATTTTAGAACTGCTAGTGCTTTATTTAATGCATAGAGATGAATATATTGAACCCATGCATAGCCTCTTTTACATCCTTGTCCTTGATTGACCTACTACTACTGTTTACTTAAGCTAGATGATGTGCTGAGCTTGCTATGCATGTGTGGGGATTATTGTGATAGTTTCTTGGCGTGTGTTGGGAAAACCGGCAGGAGAAGGTGTTTTGGGATATTTTGGCGGGGGTGAGCTCGAGACAACCTGATCTGGGATCGGGGGCCAGGGATCGTCTTCTCGGACGTTGCCCGAGATGGTACCTATGGTGGGTACACCGTTTTAGGAGCACAGGTGTTGGGGATTTTGAGATGACTTGGAGGATATGAGCTCGCCCCGGTCTGAAACCGAGTGGGTCGCCTGTTACACGGGACTTTCGTACACACCACCTCGCCGAGAGTGGGGATAGGGCCGTTCGACCCTAGCAAGTGCGGTACCATACCTGCCAGCAGGATAGCGGGGTATCAGTGGGGGAGAGGTGGGAGTGAGTCCACCCTCTCAGTGCGACTCCCGTGTGGCCACACGGGGGCATTTTCACAGTTCTGGGGTGGTCTTCTGCGGGGGACCGCATCGAGACCCGGATGCAGGATGGAACCGTAACTCCTAGGTGTTCGCCCGGTAGGGTAGGCTCGGTCGGCCGTACACCGTCCGGGTACTATTCTGAGTTGGGTACTGGTGTACACGCTCTGCAGAGTTTAGATCTATACGTATAGCCGCGTCCTCGGTTATGGACATGCCCGTTGTTTCTCCGACTCTTACGTTTTGGGATTTCTACCTCCCCCTTATAGGATGAGTGTGATTGGTGAGCCGTGGTTGTATTCGGGGAGAGGAGAGTTGCTCCCTCTACCTCGCGGATCCGGGTGCAACCATTGAGGTGCGAGGAGTGGGAGTTCTCGCACCGACCCTAGATGGAGATAGGTGATGGTGACGGTGATCTGGGTGACCAGATGTATCCGTATGTGGATGAGAGATATGGGATATGGTGAACTTATGGAGATATTACTCTACCTTTCTGCTGCTGCTGCATAGGAAACCCTGCTACTACCTTGATATACTCTTTTCCCCTTAGAAATAGGCCACTTAAAGCTTGCATACAGTTGGTGACGTGGACCTATCCCGATCCTTGGGGATAGCCCCTGAGCTTGCAGGGTACGAGTCCGACTACGACAACAATGCCGACGGGTGGTACGACTGAGGGGGCACAACGCTTCGCTCAAGGATGCCTGTGGGAGATGCCTGAAGATGGAGACACCTTTTGAAGACTAGCTACCGCTGCGTAGGCTCTTATTTCTGTTATTCCGCCAAGAGGCGGGTATTGATGTACTCCGAATAATCAGGACATGTAATAATCAGATTATTATTCGTACTCTGATGCTTTATTTCGATGTATGACTGTGTTATTTATCTGTGATGAATGCCTGTGCGTGATAGCGTCTGATCCAGGGACTATCACGAGACAGAATGCTGGGTTTTCCGATTTTGAAAACCCAGGGCGTTACAAGTGATACGGCAGATGCCGGCTCAGTGGGACCCCGGTGGTCGCTGAGTTTAATAAAACTTGGAGACTGGTAGGGGAGGCTATGTGTTCCCCCTCTAGGACCAACCTACTTATAATATACTTGATTTACTTTTCAGTTTTTTCTGAAACTTACTTCCCTTGCATTACTTTATTTATAATTAAGACCTGCTCCTTTTCTTTGGAACCTTGCATGTAGTCTATAGGTTTAATTTCTTACACGCTAGGATTTGCTGAGTACGTTGATGTGTACTCAGCCTTGCCTCTATTATACTTTTTTTACAGGTAGATAGACAACGTGAGTTCCAGGTGTTGTTAACGATACAGATAGTGGATGGGCACATGCGCTTCCCTTCGCTGCGTTGAGGTATTTTCTTGGAATATATGTTATTTATTGCCTCTACACTCAACTCTGATAAGAATTGTGTTAGCCTATCCGGTCCAGGGACTAACACAGGTGCTTAACGGGAATCCTGAAGGTGGGTCCCCACAAGATCTTGGCTTGCTGCTGTTTCAGTATCGTGCAGTTTTGGCCTTTGGAGATCGAGTTCTTGCAGTTGGGGTGTTCCTGAGCCAGACCGGTCAGACCGGTGCAGGGCTTCTAGTGGGAAAACCCTTGTTGCTATTGTTGGTTGTGCTGCTTGTTCACAGAGTGCTTCTGGTGCAAGTTTGGCTGTGGAGAGTTTTCGGTGTGCTCGAGTTGTGGTGGTTTTTCTCTTGCCAGGCAGACTTCTGGATTTCTTCCTGCTGCTCCACATCCTAGAATTGCCATCTAGGCTTGCTGGACAAGTTTGAGAGAATTCAGAGCAGGTTGCTCTGGACCGGTCTGACCGGTGGCTGTAGATGCTGCTCGAGGTTTGTGTTCCGCTGTGTGGTCGAGTAGCTTGGGTGTGTGGCTAGGTCCTAGGTCTAGTAGCACTCCAGTGGCTACGTGGATTTGGCTAGCGGGGTGTCGAGAACTCTGGAGTTGCGTTTGGGACCATAGGCCGAGTTCATCTCTTCGGAGAAGAATTTTTATCGGCTCCCATTCACTCCCCCCCCCTCTCTGGTCACCATTCTGGTCCTTCACTCCATCACTGTTGGTAGTGTGATGCCTTCATTATCCATGTTTGTTAAGAGTATTTTGCGTGATCTTGATGTTAAATGAATTTTTATCTTTTTACCGTGCTTCTACATTTGTAAAAGCACATTTTAAGTATTATCTCTTATTTGACCCATCTCAGCGCTCCTTTGTGCAAAGTATGCGGCTGATTTGGCTTCGGAAGTGTGATGCTTCTATTCTCCAGCGACAGCACCCAAATGACATATGTGGCCTATCATCTGAGTGTTCTTGAACACACAGGAGTGCTACTTGAATACAAAGCAAAATTTCATCTAGCAAACAAGTATAATAGATGAATCTGCCAAAGATCGTGTCTTCCCCTCCTTCCACATATTCCATGCCTGAAAATACAAACAAAGCAATCATTTTGATTGCTTTAGCTCCAAAAGATTCAAATCCTCTTTTGATCTTGAGTTAGAACTTCACAGAAGGCATATACTCACATAGATTATAAGATTTGGAAATCTATTATGTCATCAATGGAGCGTCTTCTTCTACCAATTACAATCTCCATGAGTAGTACACCAAATAAGCTATAAACACTAGGTGATACCCCATGTGTTGCTGCGGAAATTTTTAAAACAAAATTTTAAGGTGAGATATGAAAGTAGAAACACCAAGGTGATTGCATGACAATATTCTTTTGTAAACAACATTATATATGAAAGCATGTTCATTTTGTTGAGATGGAATCGCTCATAAATGATCGATCCTACATGTATTTCTACTATGAGAATTTTGTGGCGTGGTATCACAAAGATATGATACTAGTCACAGAAAATCGGTTGAAGACATAAATATATAGTCCAGTGGATAGTGACATGACGTATAGTGGGTATGACGTGGATAGCTTGCATGTTGAGATAAATAGAGTTATGACCCTTGGTAAGGTGCATCTATATAGGTTATATATATTAGACTTAATGGAGAAGATGCCTTCCATTGCATATTCAGGAGTCAATTTTACTTGTATTAATTATTACATGGAGATGCAATCAATTGCTGACTTAAGGATTTATTCATTTAAAATAAGCACTCACTATGTTTCAACAACACGATGTAATTCTAACATAATTATTTGTATATGGTACAATATACAACAATATTGATTCTAAATCGTTTAATTTTTACATTATTGATGTATGATGTAATAATTAAGGTATATACGCATGATATACATCACCAGTTATTAAGGTATACAATAAGTGATGAGAATATAGATTTATGTGCTAGAATTATAGCTCAAACTTATTGTCCTTTAAATAAAGTTAAGTGCATACCTACAATGCAAAGTGAAAAGTTAAAGATCATAAGTGTAGGTGAAAACTATATAGCCCAATTACTAACTAAAATATATCACACTCTGATGGATAAAGTAAGTATTTATATCTATATAATTATAGTGTTCAAATATTTAACTAATAAGATGTAGCTAAAGGTAATAGTTTTGTAGTAATGTGGCATCTTTTTTTCACTGCAGATTTCATAATACTTCCCATAAAAAATACTAGAAAAAACAAGACAAATCATCAAAATTCTGATAAAAGTTAGAAACACCAAACATCAATCATGTAAACCGTAATAATCATAGTCACTGGTCTGTTATATTTTCTAAAAAATTACATACCACTATAATTCTGAAATTATTCTAAAATAAAACCCTAAATATGTATCTAATTTACGAGCTCTATCATTAAAAACATAATCCAAAACCCTATAATTTTCATCCAATTTATTCTATTTGTTCAAAATTAGTCAACTCTATTTGTTAAAACTCAATTCTTTCAGATATTATGATGGAAAAACATAGTATCATACAATTGCTTGAGATTTCTAACATAACAAAAAAATGAAATTGAAATTTGAGAGAATGGATTATGAACCACAAACAGTGATGGAGCCCTTGTTTAGCAAATATCTATCATGGACAGTGTTTACATACATCATTAGAAGGTTATTGTCCCTCTATATTTGTGATAGTAAGGAAATTCATGGAACTTTCAGTTCTGTCCGGAATTTGTTCCAGATCACTGCTCCTCTGTCCATAGTGCCCAGGGTTGTTGGGTGCTGGCAGTGCGGTGCTTCCATTCTCTAGAGTGAACACAACAGATGACATAAGTGGTCTATCATGTGGGTTTTCTTGAACACACAAGAGTCCCACATGACTGCAAAGCGAAACTTCATCTAGCAAACAAGTATCCGCAATGGATGGGTCTGCTAAATCTCCCGTCTTCCCCTCCTTCCACATGTTCCAAGCCTGAAACAAACCAAAACTATTATTTGGATTTATGGTAAGAGAGAACCCGAAGACTCTGATTTTAATGAGTTGCAGGTTCATGAAAAAAAGCATATACTCACATAGACTATTAGGTTTGGAGAACCCATAATGCTACTAACGGAACTTCTCCTTATACCAGTAACAATCTCTAAGAGTAGAACACCAAAGCTATAGACATCAAACTTGATTGAGAAGACACCTTCGATTGCATACTCTGGAGCCATATGTCCACTGTTTCACCATTTGACGTGCAAATATTATTGAATGAAAGCTGGATTTAGTTATGCTTTGTCTGAAAAAAAAAGAGTAAATTGCACCCACCATACAACAACTTGTCAAGTGGGTGCAGATTGGTCCAACAAATTATAATATGCTCAATCTACTACGTTAACTTGTCATGTGGGTGCGGATTGGTCCAACAAGTTGGAAAGTGCTTAGTTTATTACAATAACTAGTCAGGTGGGTGCAAAATGGTCCAAACTCATATAAAATAATCAATTTAGAACAAAAGTTTTATAGGTGGGTGTATATTTGTTCAATTTAATGTAATAACTTGGAAATTGTTGCACCTGTAGTCCAAATTTACAAGTGATTGTGTACTAAACAAATCACATTCGAAAATTCTTCCAACCAATATTATTTTTAAAATTAAAGTTGCTAATTGTGAATCAACTATGTACATTACTTATTTGTTCACTAGTTAAAATTGAGTCAAAATTTTAGAATTACATCATTAAATTACCGAGAGACTAAAGTTCATAAGAGATACTATGACCTTAGATTTTATTCTACACATTTCCTCATGTATTCCACAACTTTAGAGAAGCGTGCACATTTTCATTATTTTAGCTCATTTTTTCTTTAAATTACATGAGACTTTAAAAATATTTATGTCAAACTTCAAAAAGGTATTAATGGTTAATTAGTATGTATTACCATATTCGATTTTTTTAGCCAAACAAAAATGCATATAATCAAACTTGAAATCATTATTCCTAATAAAAGTTTATTTTTATAAAAAATTGTTAACAAAGACATAATAATAACTTTCTAAACACCGAAGATTTTGGTGCTTATTGAATATGTTACCATCACGACACAAATATCAATTGTCATAATACACAATGATTTGTTCTGACACGAATATATTATAGTCTGATGTTCAAAAATATATTGTTTGTGATAACACTTAGATTGCAGATGCATTGATTTAGACACTAAGTTAAGAATTTTACAATTTCTTGGACCAGTTTGCACCCACCTATCAAATTATTATATTAGATTGATTATTTTATAAGTTGTTGTACCAATCCACACTCACCTAACAAGTTATTGTACTAGGTTAAGCATATTACAAGTTATTAGACTAATCCACACTCACTTGACAAGTTGGTGTATGGTGACCGCAATTTATTCAAAAGGGTAAATTGCACCCACCATACAAAAAATATACAAAAAGTTACTTACTATGTCCCAACAACACGATGTGTGTTTGCATCTTTCTGGCTATCATTGAATATTCTTGCCATGCCAAAGTCTGCTATCTTTGGTCGCATGTCTGAATCTAGCAAAACATTAGCGGCTTTGAGATCTCTATGAATTATGGTCAATCTCGAATCTTGGTGGAGATAGAGAAGTCCTCTTGCAACCCCTTTGATTATATTGAACCGTGTATGCCAATCCAACAACATCTTCCTCGCATTATCTGAAAATGAAGAGATTCAAGGTAACACAATTTGTGGCTTTCATTTTGTTTTTGGAAAAGGAAATTTGTGGAATTTATGTGCTATTTATAAGAACTTATGGCATGTCACATACCAAAGAGGGTAGCATCTAAGCTTCCATTAGCCAAGTATTCATAAATAAGGATTTTCTCATCACCCTCAACACTGCAACCAAGAAGTCGAACCAAATTTCTATGTTGCAATTTAGCAATTAGAATTACTTCATTCCTGAATTCCTTTGTTCCTTGCTCAGAATCCTTGCTTAACCTTTTGATGGCAACTTGTTTACCACCAAGTATCGCCTTCCAGCAAAGTAAAGAGAAAAGTTAGATTTGAGATTATCACACAGACAACTCAATGTAATTGGAGCGCATTATTATAATTAACAAAAAATCAATGCAATTACACGATCAGACCTAATAAGAGGAAATCACTGTCTAATTAAGTAGTTACCTTATAAACTTTGCCAAAACCGCCCTGCCCAATCTTACATGCCTCTGAGAAATTGTGTGTTGCAGTTACAATATCTTCAAATCTGACAGAGAGGAATTCGAAGTCTTGGGCATGGTTTCCTTCCCCAAGTTCATCGGATGTACTTATGTCATCCAAAGTTTGTTTCGTATGCTTTGCTCCATATCTTATTTTACCTGTTTCCAATAATTCTATGACCAAATGCTTGAATTATACTCCCTTTGTCCCAGTACATAGCTACCTTTAGACTTTTTGTAAGTCAAACTAATTTTAGTTTTGACCGCGAATAGTGAAATAATCATAGAGACTAATAACATAAAAATTGATGCTATTAGTAGATTAGTCTAGAAACCAACTATCATATTGTTTGACCTTTTCTATTTAAATAAATTATTTTAAGAGATATTGTTGGTCAAAGTTAAAATGATTTGGCTTTGGAAAAAAACTAAACATAGATATATTCTAGGATGGAGGGAGTAGATTTGTAAGAAACTAATAAGGATGCAAATATGTTGAGCTCTACCTTTGAACTTGAACCATGCTAGGGAAAGGGTTGTGAGGATCAGAAGACCACTTATCAAAACAGCAGGGAGCACAGTCTTCAGGGCTTTGCTCTTCGCCCTCATCATACCTGTGGTAGCTTTACAAGTCCAAAAAAAAAAGACCAATTTGAAATCCCCACAAATTCCACATGGAAGATTTGATTTTTTTTTTCGTTTTAGACAAGAAAGGGATCCCAGCATAACAAATGTGGGTTTCAAAGTTTCCTGAATATAATCATAGATACATGATGAGAAGAAAGAAAATGGCGATCTGTTGCACACCTGCATCCAAGCCTGCAATCAGGAGGTACAGCGCGTCGCTGCCATCACCGCCACCTATTTTCTCCGTGTCTATCAGCTCGCCTGTCCACACCAAGCACCTCGTCACATCCTCTCTGCCGGTGCTCAGATTGGCATAAGCATACGCCACGCACGAACAGTTTCTGGCGCACTCCTCGAAGGTTCGGTTACTGACGAGCACGAACTTGTCCGGCGATTTCATCCCCTGCAAGGCCAAGAAACCGTCGCCGCACTGCACCTCCTCCTTTCGCCGGCATCCATGGGAGAACCTGCCGCTACTCCAGTCCTGCAAGCTCGCCGGCTCGAAACCGTCGAGGCACTTGCACGTCACGGGAAACTCTGTGTTGCCGCAGTAGCCGTTCGGGCCACAGTAGCTGTAGCGGCTGCACTCACCGGCACCGCGCGCCCCATCCCAGAGGAAGGTCCATGAGGACGAGCTGCTGTTCCAGATTTGGAACTGGTACTCGCCGGAGTCCGTGAGCACGTACCTGGTTTGCGCGGAGCCGGCCGAGAGGCTGTAGGTTATGTAGATCTCCTCCTCGGTGTCGAAAACGCTGAGGTAGACGATGACGCCGGGGACCCCGCTGACGCTAACGAAGTTGCCCGTCCATGGCCCGCTGCGCCAGAACGGACGCGTGGCGTTCCAGACGAAGACCTGGAGGAGCGTGTCTGGGTCCCCGCCGTAGGAGAAGGATCCCGGCGACGGGTCGTCGGGGCCCTTCCACGAGACCAGGCGCTGGCCGGAGCGCGTGTCGTACCTGATCCCGATCTTCATGCCCGGGAGGAACGTGTCGGCCGGGTGGTCGAAGCTCTGCCATAATGAGGTGCCGTCGGGAGACCGGATGACGAGGTTACCGGTGTTGAGAAGCACCGCGGATGCGTTGCCGGCCGCCGGAGATGCACCACCGGTGACGTCAGTCGACCACAGGACAGGCCGTCGGCGTCGGACAAGACGAGGTTGGAGGCGTTGTTCAGGGACAGTGCTGGCGACGACAGGACATTTTTTTCTGCGATTTGTGGCCGGGGTTTCTCTGTTGGCGACCCACACGACGGTGAGCCGGGGGATGTCGTTGTACCAGATGCCGAGGTACAGCTTGGCCGGGGTGGAGTTGGTCGGCGAGAAGAAGCCCAAGGCGAAGCTTCCGCCTTCGGATACGATGGTGGCGCCACGGGAGAGCGGCTTGCCGGGGACGAGCCGGTCGCCGGCCGCACACGGTGGCGGCAGCAGGAGCAGGAGCAGGAGGACAGTGGCGTACCTGATGATGGCTGACCAAGCCATCATGCTAGTAGCTGCTTGTTGGTGTGTTGGTCATGGATCAGCAACGAAACTACGAAACTGGAGGTTTTTACTTGAAACGAAGGTAGTGCTAGCTTGAGTCTTGTACTGTGTTTGTTACTACAGAGCTTTTTATAAGCCCGTCACATCAGAAATTTGAATGCTAATTAGAAATATTAAACATAGATCAATGACAAAATGCAATCCATAATTTCTAGGTTTTCACTAGATGGATTTATAAATCTATTTATATCATGATTAATGAATATGATGATGCAGTAAACATGTGCTAATCATAAGTTAATTAAGTTTAATAAATTTGTCTCGCGAAAAAATCTAGAACGTATGCGATTAGTTTTATAATTGAATTATATTTAGTTCTTCTAAATAGCATCAAAACATTCGATATGATAACGTTTGTTATAAGCTCATGGAAACCAAAGGTCTACTGGGCAAGTGGGCAAACGATGTCAACGGCTAAAAAAAAGGACTGGCAGCAGCATCTGTTAGAGCAAGGTCAATAACAGCCAAGCTCTTGTCTATACGACAAGACACGTCAGCAGCAAACCATATTCCAGACAATGCTTACAATAGTGGTCTTTCATCAGCTTGTCTCTTAAAAATCTCATCAGTATTTTTTTTTAATTGGACCCACCCACCAGTGGTTGTACAGCTCTACCATGGCATGCTGTTGTTGGCTTCCGTGTTGAGCTGGTAGCCAGGTTTAGCGCCAAGCTGATCGATTTTCCTTTCCCTCTCTCCTCCACGGGGGCACGGTGATTGAACCATTTACGCAGGAGATGAGCGAGACAGATAAGAGAAGAATATTAATTAGATGTTTTAAGGTCAATTTGTTTCATGAAGGGTTTTATGTGCATTAAATTTTATACTACATCATCAATTTTGCTGACTTGACAAATCATTTATGAAGAGTTTCATCAAATGTGAGAGGAGTTTCATCCTCGTAATATATAATTCACAATAATCGGTGACGACATACAATGTACATTGAGATTAGCCTCATGAAAAAGTGCATTCCAGGAACCTCTCCACAGCCTCAAACCACCCGCACTGGGGTCCTTCATCCCCTCCTCCAGGAAGGGGATAAAGGAGAACGCCCCGCAGTGGGCTCCTCCAGGAGCGACACCAAAATGGTGTCGCCTCCCGTTTCCTCTGGAAACGAAGGAACCGCGGACCTCCTTCATCGGCAGGCGCGGGCCCCGCGTAGTCCGCCCCATCTCTCGCGCTCACGCTCGGAAGGGACGGAGGAGTTCGGGAGGACGCCGCTGCGCCGCACGACAACCGCCGCTCTTGCCCCGAGATCCCGCGCCAGGGACGGAGCTCGCCCGGCGCGCCCAGCAAACGACCTCCGCCTCTGCCATCCGCCGACGACCTCCGCCCGGCCATCCGCGCTCGCCGCTGGAGAACCTCCGAGCGTGCGACCGATGCGGACTGGAGCTCCGTGGCCGTGGTCGGCGCGCCCTCGTCTTAGGCCTCCTCGCCGGGGAGGAGGCGGCCCCGCGGCCTTGACCGGCAGTAGGAGCAGGAGAGAATGGCGCGGACCCCCTGCACCTCGCCGGCGCCCCTGCTTTCCACGCCGCCGGCTCACCGCGTCCCTACTCACCCCTCTTCCCGCGCGCGGAGAGGGAGCCCGCCTGCCCTGGGAGCGGAAGATCCGCGCGGGCCTCCTCGCTGCTGCGGCGGCGACCTCCGAGAAGCAGGGGAGATCCGCGGTGCCGCCGGGGAGGAGCAGAGGGAGCCGCCGCTTGGGAGATGTATGTGCCGCCGAGCTCTGCCTGCTGGAGGCCGATTCCGCCTCGCCTCGCCGTGCGGTGGCGCTCGCCGCCGCCGCGCCTCTCCTCCGCCGGCCAGGGAAGCAGATCGAGGCCGCCGCCGGCCCCGACACGCGCCGCCACCTCCTGAGCACCTCCTCCCTGTTGTTGTTCGACCTCGACGAGGCGCTGGCCTCCTCGAGTGTGAGCCTGGCGGTGGCGTCCCCAAGCTCAAGGATCTTGGGGGACTCGGTGACGGTGACGGTGACGGCGCGACGGCCCCGACGCGGCACGGCGACGGCACGACGGCCTCGGCACGGCACGGTGACGGAGGACCTCTGGAGCGAGGCGGAGGGGGACGGGGAGCAGGCACGGGGAAGGGAGGGAGGGAGATCCGCCGCCGCCGGCCTGGGGCCCTCCCCTGCTCCAATCGCGGCTCGAGCTTGTGGATCGAGGTGGCGCAGTGGGGAATAAGGGGGGAGGTGGAGGAGCAGAGGAGGAGAGAAAAGGAAGAAGATACGAAAAGAAAACAAGAATGGAGAGGGTAGTTGAAGATGGTTGAATAAAATATGATGAAGGATGAGATATGAAGGACGATGAGTGTGGGAGAAGTGGAGATGAAGGAGAGAATATTACTAAATAGGACGTAATATTCTGTTTTGAAGGAGAAATGAAGGAACACGAGTGTGGATGATCTCAGCAACGGAAGTACAAAACGTACACAACACAAGGTAATCTATACTATAAGGAGCGAAAATAATTTAAAATCTTTCTCATCTAATTCGGGCCTGTCTTACCCCTCACGCCGGACCCACCCGTCAGGTTGCATGATGACCAAAAAGGTAGAACAACCATAAAAATCGTAATTTGAAGAGCGTTTCTGCCAAAAACGAATTGTTTTTCTCACCACGGTCTCCCCTACCCACCCCACGTACCCACTTTTGGGCCCACGTACCAAGGAAATTGAAATAAAAAAGGAGAGTGCTTCTCGTGTTAATCTTTGACGGAGTCTTGGCAACCCCACGGGCGCAACTTCGTGAGCAACCAGGACTGCTCGCTTGTAGGCTTGCTGCTTGCATGGCCTCGTAGCATGTCACCTCCTTCTGTGATACGCGTCCGTGTACCGTCAGGCCATGCTTGCATGTGCACAATGGGAAATATGCACGCACATGTATCTCGGTCTTGATCCCGTTTCAGTCTAGAAACAAGATTCTGATCTGATCTGCCAAGCTCATACGAGGGTTACGTGCATCTATCTATATATACTATAAGGAGTGAAAACAATCGAAAATCTTTCTTATTCAATTCGGGTCCGTCTTACCTCTCACGCCGGACCCACCCGTCAGGCTGCATGATGACAAAAAGGTGGAACAACCATAAAAATCGCAATTTGGAGAGCGTTTCTGCCAAAAACGAATTGTTTTTCTCACCACGGTCTCCCCTACCCACCCCACGTACCCACTTTTGGGCCCACAAGCAAAACTCTTTTTACCTGTGTACCCAATCGTCGTTCTTTTATTAATTTTTCCTCCATCGCGAGTCCCCGTCGCCCCTGGTCCGCAGTCAGACCGTGCCCCTTCCACGCGAGCTCCAATGTCACCTCCTCTCCGACTCCGGCGTGGCCCCTGCCCCGACCTCCGTGAGCGGCGACCGGTGGCGGGTGGTAGGCACGGTCCAAACCTCAACGCATAGTACCGGTAGCGAGCACAGCCCCTACCTCGCGCATGCGGCGGCCGGCGCGACCCCGACCCCAGCGCTCGGTGGCGGGCGTGGCCCTACCCGGCGTGCGGCAGCCAGGCGACCAAGAGCTCTCCCACGGGCATGAACACACAACACAAAGAACCAGTGCTTCGCCTGCTCAATCTCCTCCTCTCTTCGATTCAACTCATCACTCCATGGATTTACGAAGATGGGCAGTCAAATGACAAATGACTTCACAATATATCTACGAAGCTCCGCTTGCAATTAATTGAGCTGAGATTCCAATCAACAAGCATCCTCGGCGAATTGAGTTTCACGAGATCCAAACTGATGCGCCGCCACTGACAAATCAAGCTCCACTAACTCCAATTGATGTGTCGCCTGCCGGATGGAGCTCAACAATCCCTAAATCAACGCGAAGCACAGGCAAATAGAGCACCAAATCGATGCGCATACCGGCAAGATCGAGCTGAAATTGACATAGAAGCTCGAAGAGGAGGGCCCTAGGTAACTGTTGATGTTTGTCGCTCGCTGTGGCCCTCCTTGTAGCATTTGCTGTGGTGGCTACCCTATGCGCGCAGTTCCCGTGCCATGGCCGCCAACCTTCAGCTAGGAGAGAGAGGGGGAGGGAGGGAGAGAGGAACAACGAAAACAGAGGAAGAAGATGGAAAAACAAGGCTGACGAGTGGGGTCCGCTCGTCAGCAATACAAGGAGACAATTGAGCAGGTCGGATTGTGAATGACACGTGGGACCTCTCTTAAGTATTTTCAATTTCACCAAACGGTCTTCTACTTTTCCCACACCTACTTTTTCATAACTCGTAGCTACTTTTTCAAAAGTCACAGCTCAACCAAACACATCTTAAGTTATTGTGATTTTTACCTCATGTTCACCGGACAGTTCGGAGAGCCGAGGTATTCCTTGTAATGTCTCATATATTTTGCAGATCTTTCACATTAAGCTTACAACACTGAGACAAATTTGGCTAAATGGATTCCAATTAGTAGCAATCAGTTGTTTTAAGTAATTCCAACAGATTATATGTTCTTCTCTACATGTGTGTTTTAAGCACAACCTTTGTCTTCTTCATAATCTTGATCACATGTGATGATTTTTGAGATTTTGTAACTAACATATCTTAATTTGATCTTAAATACATATATTTTAAACACGTGCGTGTCGCACGTGTATTTTACTAGTTATCTTAAAAACACTAAAATAATGCAAAAGCTTGGAAGTCCGGTAGTGGACTTTGTCAAGGATTCGCACACGTGCACACGTATTATGGTTGACATTTGAGCTGTCCACGTTAGCTCTTTGCGGGGTAGTTCGGAATTAGAGGATGATCTTGCCGTCTCTTATGTTTCTACTAGCTAGTTAGTACTCCTCCGTTTCAAAATATTTATCAATTTGAGTTTTCTAGATACATTCTCTTTATTATGTATGTGGACATACTAACTATCTAGGTGCATAACAAAGAGAATGTATCTAGAAAAGTTAGAATGACAAGTATTTTGAAACGTAGAGAGTAGACAAGTAAACATACAACGACAGAAAGGGTAAGAGGCACGTTGTATCAGTTTGTTGATGTCCTTTATTTTCTTTCTTCTTCTGAAGGGTATATGTTGTTCTAGTCTGTACAAAAATTCTAGTTTCCGTGTGGTTTCATCTGTGGTTAGTTTCACAATGATGTGAGATTAAGCGCGCACTTGCATGATCATAGTTACATGTGGAAGTGCTGTCGTTCGTCAAGTGCCATTGTGAAATCCAAGTTGTTGCTCATCAGTTATTTCTTTCTTTCATGAATAGTACTCTCGTTGTTAAATCTTCATGTATTTTATTTAACGCATGACAAGGTAAACAAATCATCTTTTTTTTTTGAAAGTTTAAGGGCTCCTTTTTAATAGTAAATGGAGAGCCCTCCCCATTTAGCTTTTAACTTTATTTATTTAATCAGAGTTCATTTCTTTGATTTTTCCTTTATTATGGTATGAAACAAATAGTACCATTATGTCTTATTGTGACTGCCCACAGAGAAAAAATCTTAAGGAAATGAGTGTGCAATGATGATACTATTTGGAAGAAGAATTAGTAAGGAAATGAATTCAGCACTGACAAATCTTGGGAAGTGTCTTAAAAAGAAGAAAACGACAATGATAATCGGAAATCGTCGCCCCTCTATCACTGTTGGTAGTGTCATGCCTCCATTCTCCATGCATTGAGTATTTTTGCACGATCTTGATAAACTTCATGAATTTTTTTTTTTTTGCCGTGCTTCTACATTTGTAAGAGTAAGAGTATCAACCAAATTGTAAATATTATCTCTTATTTGTTTGATCCATCTCAATGCTCCTTTGTGCAAAGTATGCAGGCTGATTTGACTTCGGAAGTGTGATGCTTTTATTCTCCAGCGAGAGCACCCAGATGAATTATGTGACCCATCATCAATGTGTTCTTTAACACACAGGACTGCTACTTGAATACAAAGCAAAATTTCATCTGGCAAACAAGTATCCATAATACATGAATCTGCCAAACATCGTGTCTTCCCCTCCTACATATTCCATGCCTGGAAAATACAAACAGAGCAATCATGTCAATTGTGATAGCTCCAAAAGATTCAAATATATCCTCTTTTGATCTTGAGTTAGAACTTCACAAAAGGCATATACTAACATAGATTATAAGATTTGGAAAACCTATTATGTCATCAATGGAGCTTCTTCTCTACCAGTTACAACCTCCATGAGCAGTACACCAAAGCTATAGACATCAAACTTAATGGAGAAGACGCCTTCCATTGCATATTCAAGAGTCATGTAGCCACTGTTCCACCATTTCACTTGTATTAATTATTACATGGAGGTGCAGTCAATTGCTAACTTAAGCACTTATTTATTTAAAATAAGCACTCACTATGTTCCAACAACACGATGTGATTCTAAAATAATTATTGGTGTATGATAAAATATACAACAATATATGATTGTAAATCGTTTAATTCTTACATTGTTGTTATATGGTATAATAATTAGGGTCTGTCTATATGACACCCGTGTGATTTGGCCCTCCGGTCACACGAGTGATTAGAGGCCTCAAATCACACAAATTTGTTCAGGAAAAAATTCGTGTGATTTTCTTGGTACCATCACACAAATTTTCAGAAAAGTCAAATCAAACAGATTTTACTAAAACCATCACACGAATTTCAGAGAAGACAAATCTGTGTAATTTTCTCCATACCATCACACAAATTAAATGAGAAGCAAATCAGACACAAAAATCAAAGAAGCCAAATCTATTTGATTTTCCCATGACATATAAGTTACACAAATATACATAACAATGTACATATGATGGATGAATAATTTACATCAATCAAATTAGAGTAATAATAGCAAGTAATAAATGTACCAAGTAACTATAATAATCAGGATGAACATATAATCAAAAATTGGGATTTACGATAACATCAGGCAAAGTAAATGATGGATCCATAAGTGATTTATGATAACATCAGCCTAGATTCAACTCGCAGCGGCAAGCTCCAGCCTACCACCGAGAGATGCGGGGAAACGAATATAAGGCAAAGCGGAAGCAATAAGAGAAAAGGTGTGACTACCCAATATCAAACAGTACAGATGGAACCCGCACATAAGAGACAAAACAAAGGAGGATCGGTGGGACCTCATCCAGCCACAAGCACATCCAACAGACACAAAAATTGTGTGAGTAGGAGCCAAAAATTGTCTGAGTGAGCTTCAGCTTTTCCCTAAATTTAAGTAAGAATTCTGCATATCCAAATAAAAAGCACTTCAATTACATGAAAGCGAAACAAACTATACGTATGAAATATTACTATCATTTTAGTACAAGTTCACAGTACATGAATGTATCCAGAATAAAAATCATATGGACTTAATTCATATACACATGACAGATATTGATGGGTTTAGTTGAAGCACACAAGTAAAAGGAAAAAGTCCTTTCACCGTCCCTCATGTATCACTGAAGTTCGACTATCATCCCTCATCCGAAAAACCGGGTATCTGTCGTCCCTCAACTATCTATACCGTTCATTTTTGGTCCCTCGCTGGTTTTGATGGTGGTTTTGGATGACGTGGCAGTGGGCCCAGCATGTCAGGGGTGGGCCCCACACGTCATTCTTCTCCCCTCCTCTTCTCCTGCGCCGGCTCCTCTCCTCTTTCTCCACCACGCCGTCGCCTCCTCTCCTCCCGAGCTCCTCTCCTCCTCCACCACCATGCCGCCGCCTCCTCTCCTCCCCGAGCTCCTCTCCTCCTCCACCACCACGCCGCCGCCGCCTCTTCTCCTCCTCCCCGAGCTCCTCTCCTCTTCCTCCAACACGCCGCCTCCTCCTCTCCTCCTCCCGGAGCCGCCGCCGACGACGGTCGGTGAGGCGACACACAATCTGGCGCACGCGGTCGCGATGTCCAGGGAGGGCTCACGGTTGAAGGGTGGTCGACGTCGGCGTCGGCACGGCGGTGCTCGAGCTCGCGCCACATCTGCAGGAGTGAGGACGGCGCGGTGGGCGAGGTCGCCTGCGGGCGCGGAGGCGGCGCGGCGGGCGAGGAGAGGAGGAAGGAGGACGGGTCGAGGGTGGAGACGGGGTGGAGGCGGCCTCGCGGTTGCGGCGCTCGACCTCGCGCTCCATGGAGGAGAGCACCTCCTCGCCTTGACGCGCGGCCCAGCGGCTGAGGAGGCGCGACTCCCGCCATGGCCGCCGGCGGAGGGTAGAGCAGGCGGAGCATGGGGAGGAGGAGAGGAGGCGGCGGCGTGGTGGAGGAGGAGGAAAGAAGACAGCGACGGCAGAGGAGAGGAGCCGACGGAGGCGAAAAGGGGAGGGGAAAAGAAAGGCCGTGGGGCCCACTCCTGACACATGGGGCCCACTGCCACGTCTTCCAAAAATACCATCAAAACCAGGGAGGGACCAAAAATGAACGGTATAGATAGTTGGGGGACGGTAGATACCTGGTTTTTCGGCTAAGGGATGATAGTCGAACTTCGGTGATACATGAAGGACGGTGAAAGGACTTTTTCCTCTCTTTTTCCCTCCCCTTTTCCCCTCCGCCGGCTCCTCTCCTCTGCCGTCGCTGTCTTCTTTCCTCCTCCTCCACCACGCCGCCGCCTCCTCTCCTCCTCCCCATGCTCCGCCTGCTCTACCCGGCCCCCTGCTCTACCCTCCGCCGGCGGCCATGGCGGGAGTCGTGCCTCCTCAGCCGCTGGGCCGCGCGTCAGGGCGAGGAGGTGCTCTCCTCCATGGAGCGTGAGGTCGAGCGCCGCAACCGTGAGGCCGCCTCCACCCTGTCTCCACCCTCGACCCGTCCTCCTTCCTCCTCTCCTCGCCCGCCGCGCCGCCTCCGCGCCCGCAGGCGACCTCGCCCACCGCGGCGTCCTCGCTCCTGCAGATGTGGCGCGAGCTCGAGCACCGCCGTGCCGACGCCGACGTCGACCACCCTTCAACCGTGAGCCCTCCCTGGACATCGCGACCGCGTGCGCCAGATTGTGTGTCGCCTCACCGACCGTCGGCGGCGGCGGCTCCGGGAGGAGAGGAGGAGGCGGCGTGTTGGAGGAAGAGGAGAGGAGCTCGGGGAGGAGGAGAAGAGGCGGCGGCGGCGTGGTGGTGGAGGAGGAGAGGAGCTCGGGGAGGAGAGGAGGCGGCGGCATGGTGGTGGAGGAGGAGAGGAGCTCGGGAGGAGAGGAGGCGACGGCGTGGTGGAGAAAGAGGAGAGGAGCCGGCGCAGGAGAAGAGGAGGGGAGAAGAATGACGTGTGGGGCCCACCCCTGACATGCTGGGCCCACTGCCACGTCATCCAAAACCACCATCAAAACCAACGAGGGACCAAAAATGAACGGTATAGATAGTTGAGGGACGACAGATACCCGGTTTTTCGGATGAGGGATGATAGTCGAACTTCAGTGATACATGAGGGACGGTGAAAGGACTTTTTCCGAAAAGAAAGGCCGCGGGGCCCACTCCTGACACATGGGGCCCACTGCCACGTCTTCCAAAAATACCATCAAAACCAAGGAGGGACCAAAAATGAACGGTATAGATAGTTGGGGGACGGTAAATACCTGGTTTTTCGGCTAAGGGATGATAGTCGAACTTCGGTGATACATGAAGGACGGTGAAAGGACTTTTTCCCAAGTAAAATAGGAACATTCTTAAATAAGTACACAAGGAAATTATGACAGTAACACATTACACACGACATTGCAATGTGAACAGTAAAAGTAAGCAGTATGCACTGTTGTATCTAAGAACAAACCTGAATATTACAATAGTGGCTAAAAAGTAGTTTTTGGACCAAGGGGCAAAATGTAAGGACCATATATTTGAGTCCAATGAATATAAATGAGTTAGATAGTAGAAAATGAAGCCTAACTGGTTAAAAGTATGACGAATGATCATCAGATCAGTGTGAAGAACACCATGCCATGTCAGGTGTAATTCAACAAGCTCCATCCCCACTAGTAGCAAAAAAAAAGAGCATTAAAATAGGGAGAGCTAGTGGAAGGCCACAAATGCAAAATCCTACAAAATCCAGAGAGACTCAATGATATGGCGCAACAAAATCATCCAGGACAGGTATGTGTCAAAATTTAGATGCTTTGAAAGCATGCATAACCCCGAGAAAACTTCAGAACCTTAGGGATGTAATACAATGTATTCCACATCTATAGGCTATATAAAGTTTTCTATAAAAAATTCTACATATCCAAATAAAAAGCACTTGAATTACATGAAAGCGAAACAAACTTTACATATGAAATATTACTGTCATATTAGTACAAATTCACTGTACATCCAGGTATGTATCCATAATCATATAGACTTAATTCATAAACTATTTCAATAAACAAAAAAAGCAAAAAAAAAAAGAATAGTATACTATGTGAGAAACGAAGGGCAGATTCTTTTAAAAATTTCCTATGAGAGGTACTACAATAGTTGTTAATTCACAAGATAGCAAAAACCATACATCACAAAGTTTCATACAAGTCTTAAAAAATAGCAAACTCACAAACTAGGGGGATATAACTGACCAACACTAACAGGATATGTAAAACTATAGTGAAATAATCCATTGACTATTTCAAAGCAGAATGTCATCGTGTGAAAGTAAAATAGTGCTTGCTGATTTCTTGTGGAGTTTGTGAATTGCACATTAAAAAAATTCAGACTTAGGAAAAACTTCAGACTCAGATTAGAATGTTCAGATTAAAGAGGATGTTATTAAAATTCAAGTACAAATGGGGATATGCATGTGATGCCAGAAGACGGAAATAGAAAGAACAAAAAGAATAAACATGAAGCGAAATGGCAGAAACACACACCAAAAGAAATCATATCTTCCGCTTCTTAGAACCACCAGCTTCTGCATCATCTTTGCCCAACACTTCCTTCATCTCCTTAATCTAGTAGTCTGGTTCCTTATGCTAAAAAGTAGTTTGTCGGTGGGGCCGTCATGGAGATCCAGATACATGGAAAGAGCCCTGGTGGTGAACACATTGCCATCCTCAAGCTTCATTGTCAGATCCAGCATTTTCCTTAAAAAAGACAACAGAAAACAACAACTCTGATCAGGTTTACATGAACTTGATATGCAAAATGACAGTGCCATATACATTGTCAAATCCTTTGTAAAAGTGCTGTCAAATAAACTCATTAGATGTACATGAACCTCTTATGCAAATGACAGTGCCATACACATTGTCACAACCTACACAAAGTGTTGTCAAATTTAGCACACACATACACAGATATATACATATACATAATACTTGAACTAGAATTAAGAAAAAGCAAATAGAACCCTAGTCAGATAAAAAAAGATAACCTTTGGACAAGATTCACAGATGACAGTACCCCCCACCTCCCATGAACAGTCAGAATATGTATATATATAACTTAAGCACTGACATATAGAAAGGTGAAACATTAAAGTTAAAAAGGTAGGAAGACACATAATTACAATATACGAGAAGAAAAGATCGAGTCTGAAATAAATATAAAAAGAAAATGTATGTTGACTATATACAAACTCTGAACAGGTTTACATGAACTTGATATGCAAGTGACAGTGCCATATACACTGTCACAACCTATGTGAAGTGTTGTCGGAAAATTAAGACACTGAACAGATCTATATGAACTTGTTATGCAAATGACAGTGCCATTTACACACAACCTACATAAGAGTCTGTCAAATTTAATATATATAGTACCCCCCATGAAAAAAAAGATCGGACCTGAAATAACGATGATGAGTGACTGAGCAAGACAAAAAAAAGATCAGACCTGAAAACACAAAAATGAGGCAAAAAATAGAGAAGGTAAATAATAGCTAAAAATATTACCACGATATTAGCAAGTGACTGAGCAAGCTTCCTCTTGAGTACTTCGATTTCGTTGTACTGCATTGATAAAAAAGCATATGGACCAATTAGGAAAAAAAACTTTTGAGACGGGGGCAAGACTAGTCCATTAAAAAATTGGCACTGTCAGTACGAATATAAAACACATTGAAAAAATTGAGGGCCCATATGAACATATGACTCAAACAGATTTGTTAGCGAAAACATTCTTCTAACTAATAACTCCACATTAACTAATGTGAATAAAAAATAGTAATTCCCTGTTGATATAAACTGAAAATGCATGAAAATTAGAAAACTGCTGGATCATATACATGGTAACAATTTTTTTTGGATGAAACAATAGGGAAGACCCCTACTAGCTCTTTTGTATTATATAAATATAAAAGTATTTACATGTACAAGGCCAAAGGCCCAAGGAAGAAAGTAGTAAACATGTCTAGACAAAATTACATAACCAAGTAGAAAGGAAGGTCTTCAAAGAGGGCTTTGATCTAATGATAGTTTTAGAAATCTCCTCTCTGAAAGTGGCTTTCCATCTAGCTAGAGATATACTTGCCCCATAAAAAAGTGTCATTCCTATGACACCATAAGCACCAGCATGCAGATATCATAATTTCTCTAAAGGCTGCTGACCCAAAATGTTGCTTTGCTTCGATTACCATGACTGTAGGCTGGGCTGAAGTGTTCCACACTATACCAACAAAGTTCCAACAGGTTGTGCTGAACGGGCATATGAAGATCATACAAGTGTAAATTATAGGAACATTACCAGACAGAAACAATATTGTAATTTCCCCAGTTCTAAAACAGCGCACAAACAACTTACACCCCCACCCCTTGCATCAAAAAACCAATGCATGAAACACCACCTAGTACATAGAAATGACAAAGGGTCCAGAAAACAGAGCAAAAAAAAACTACGGGTCAACAACACGAATCGGATCAGGATGTAGGAGGATTGAATTGGTGAATGGACTAGAGAGGCACAATATCAGAGAGGATAAGAGAGAAAAAAGGAGCAGCAAAAATAAACTAATCCAGTTTTAGTGGAGGATTACAAATAGGAGCAGGGGTCAATATAGTTCGAAACTATGCATCAGAACAAAACCCATCAGGGGATAAAATCATACACGCGGGGATAGGAACATCAAAATAACATACTGCTCACGAACATGGGTGGGTCAAAAATAAATTAATACTCGACAAATCCCCTAATCTACTCCATCCCTAGTCCATTCACCAAATCCACCGTGACAAATGATTCACAGGGGAGGGACTGCTAGCAATCAAATCAACAGATCGCCACCATCTCAAATTGCCACCAGCTGAGCTCCTGTGAATCAAATCGCTACCAGCTCAGCCGCGCGCGGCCACCAGCCCATCCCGGCGTCAACAGCTCGGCCGGCGCGCCCACCAGCCCGTGGCGACACCGCGCCGCGAGGTAGAGCAGCCTAGCGGCCAGCGCAGCCCAGACCAGCGTGCGGAGCGGATTCGTCGAAGCAAAAAAATCGCCATCGCAAATCACAAATCCGCAAGCATTGCAGCAAACAATTCACAGGAAATTTGCTAATGTTGCTGGCCACTGCCCCAAATTCAAGATAGGAACATACAAGTATATCAGGAAACTACCTTCCAAGGTGCATAGATAACAGATATACAAACGCCACATTACTTAAATCACTGAGACTGATTTTTTAAGGAATGCATATAACTATATTTATTTGGATTGCCACTGAAACCCCCCAGAAATGATTAAACATATATCCCAAACTCCCAAAGAAAGATATGCAGATTAATCAAATATCTCATATTATTAATTATGAGACTTTTGATATTTGACATTAGATTTGCAAGCCTACAAAGATTTGACACTCATATCACAATAATACCCCAAGTCAGTTTGAATCATTGACATGTGAGTCACAGTGTCAAATCTTGAAAGGCTGGCGAATTCAGGGTTAATTTTCAAAATACATCATTAATTACACATACTAATTAATAGGAACCAGTTTTATAGGGAAAGCATTAGATTGTACTAAATAATATTCAGACCAAAGCAAATGGCGACAAGTGCTCTAGACCAAAACCATAAACGACTCTTCGAAAACAGATCAATTTTAAAAATAAAAAGTTTAAAGCTTCACAGCCAACAGTGAAGGCTAATGCCAAACCCCACCAATAAATCAGAACCTTCACTAAGAGCTGAAGGGTCCACAATATGATAAATCACTACTAGAAATGTAAAAAGACTTGTTTACATGAACATGACATGCAAATGACAGTGCAGTAAACACCGTCACATCCTACATAAACTATTGTAAAATTTTAATAATGTATATACTACTTGACATTAAATAGGAAGTAATGGCCAGACTATGAAAGAATTTAGGATGACCCTCAAACAACCTAAATCATATACATTGCGATTGCAGGGAAAAGGTCGGTGACAAACCCAACCAACAAAACAAAATTGACAACTAAGAGCATGAGGGTCCACATGAACCAATTTAGGAAAGATCAGTAGCTGCAATGATAAATAAATAAACCATTAAAAATAAAGGTTACAACAAAAATAAATAAACCATTAAAAAATAAAGTGAGGAAGCAATTCAATGAGAACAAAAAAAAGCTACAACTAACCACATCTCAAACTGATTGCAAGTCATATGGACCATTTGTTAAAGCCAACCACTAAGTGAGAAATCCAGTCAATTTGTCCATTCATGCATCGATACTCACAAATGCATCATTCAAGAACTACAAAGAACATAATATACAAACCAGAAGTTAAGGATTAATCATGGTTATGGACCGCATGCCTTAATGCTATTGCTAATTCCAGAAATGTGAAATCTGTACGCAGCCTACAGACTAAGAGATGAGGAAAAACATCTGGTCTGCGAAAACCCCAAAGACAGATTGCTCAAATGTCCCAAATTTCCCCAAAATTATATGCAGCTTAGTCAATTAACACAGATTTTTTTCCATGAAATGCATATTAACAAATTAATTTGGGTGGCCAGTCCACAAAGACACATTGCTATAATGTCCTAAATTTCCCCAAAAGCTACGATAAAGCAAATCAAAAAGAGTTACTCCGTAATTACCAGATAAAATAAGAGCTCTAGATAACCATGTGAAGAAAAATTAAATCAGTGTTATCGGTCAAAAGAAATTCAAACATAAATAAATAATAATTCTAAGAGAGAGTTTGCTTACTTAAATCAAGACATACATCTCTCGAGGATTAAAAACTTAAACCATTTCAGTCAGGCAATGTTCTTGTTACCTGTACAATGTGAAATTGCATCCAGCATGTATATAGTGTCGGTGCAGGATTTTCTTCTTACAGCACGTGTGCTCGATGACTGGCCCAAAACTTCCTCGTCATCTTTACCTGGAATAATTAACTATTTGCCATCCTTACGAGGTGAATGGCAGACCATTTGCCATCCTGGCTCACATGCAGTGACTCAGATGGTCCCACTTGTCAGTGAGAGAGTTTTTTAACACCACTTAAAAGTGGCAAATAGTTAAATATCCCTCTTTACCTCGACTGCGAGCAGTGGTCAACAGAAAAGAGAAATTTGTAGCCAAGCCTCTAGGTTGATCGGTAAGAAACAACAACTCTATTTACAGCCCAAGACCTAACTCTCACTGACTTTCTAGAACTGAATCAAACGAGTTCAACTAGATACATATTGAGAATTTTGTTCAATAAATCAACATTTATATACCCTATCAGCGCACTCTCTATTGGTTCCTATCTAATTATCCTAAAATCTAGAGCAAGCAGAGCATGCAAATCAAACTCTACCTAGGCAAATTAATGTACACAAGGATAATCAGACGCAGGAAAATGGGCCAGATGCGTATCTACAGGCGCGATTTCCACATAAACTACGCCAAACAAATACGGAGTAGGCAATACAAATTCAACGGACCTGACTGACCCTATCACCACAGGCCGAGCAACCCGCAAGCTGCCCTCCAAACCTGCTGGATAACCTGGAACTGCCAGCGCACCGGTGTCGAGCTCCTTCTCAACTGCAACAGGTCGGCCGGCGCGGCCACCAGCCCGTCGCGTTGCGGCGTCGTGGGCAGAGCAGCCTGCCGATCCGGTGCGGCCCAGGCCGACGCGCGGAGTGGATTTGTCGCAGCAACAAATCTCCATCGCAAATCCTCCTCGCGCACCGCCGATTTGTCGCAGCAAGCGCTTCACAGGGGGCAACTAGCGATCAAATCAACAAATCTACCACACGGAAATGGATTGGAGGGCGAAGAAATCTTGCCCACTCAGTCGGAACCCTAGCTCCGCCGGTCGGGGAGGAGATATTTTGAAAATTGACCCTATGTTCGCACGCCTTACTTAATATGACTCCAAGATCGCAAGCCTTTCAAAATATAACCCCGGGTCTGCGAACTTCTTCGATTCAAAGGTCTTTCGTCACTTTTCACAATTTCAGGATTTCCTCTTATCCTTTTCTTCTCCGGCCTAAGTAAATGGACCTATTTACCCCTGTCTTCTACCTTCGTTCCGTTTCTTCTTTCCCTGCCGGCGCTAGCAGCCGCTGCCGGAGAGGAGTCGGCGGCCTCCCTCAGTCCCTCCTCCGGTCGAAGGAGCTTGCGAGGAGGCGCGCCAGGGATCCGGCATCGCCTCCCGCCGGGACGGCAGTGCCTCCCGTCGGGGCTGGCCGCGCTGCCCATCCGAGCCGGCCGTGCCGCCCGCCGGGAATGACAGCGCCGTCCGTTGGGGCCGGCAGCGCCGCCCGCCGGGGATGGCCGCGCCAGCCTCCCGCGGTGACGACGAGCCCGAGAAGATCCGACCAGCGCCGCTCTCTGCCCCCTTCCTGATTTGTGCGCCGCCGTCCGAACAGAGGCTGTGGTTCTCCCTGGCAGCGAGCTTCAGGGCGTCACTCGAGGAGGGCGCTTCGGGACGGCGCTCGCCGGAGCCCCGCGCGTGCATGCCTGTGGCTACCGTTGCTCGGACCGAGCCCGCCGCTGCCGCCTGAACAGATTCCTTCGCTCTCCCCGGCGGCGAGCTTGGGGGCTGCACTCCGCGGGACGAGAACTCTTCCGGGGAGCATGGAGGATTGGGGGCAGCGGCGCAGCACCGTGGCCACCTGTGCGTGCGGCGGCCAGCCCCGTCGAGCTCGGCGGCCACGGCGACCATGGGGATGAGTGGCGGGTCTGAGGTTGAAGATGACCAAATGTGGGTCCCACACGTTAGAGGTGGGAGGAGAGGATAAGAGCAGGGGCAAAATCGTATATTCACGTGGTTTGGAGATGAGAAAGAGGGAAAAAATTCCGAAATCCAACAAAATAATGAAAAACTCTTGAATCGAAGAAGTTCGCAGACCTGAGATTATATTTTGAAAGACTTACGAACTTGAGATCATATTAAGTGAGACGTGCGAATGTAGGGTCAATTTTCAAAATATCTCGTCGGGGAGCAGCGCATCGCTGCTTTGTTCGACTGGGAGGCCAGAAAGAGGAACAGCCAGAAAAAACAATCAGTGATGCTGGCAAATGGGCCCCAAGGGTCATACAACAAACAAAGCAGTAGCGGTAGGGAGCTCTGATTGTGATTGCCGTCAAAACCAAAGCACTAGTGCAGATGAGGCTCATGCGTCAGAGGGTCGGTGGAAGCTCATCCAATGTACACAGCAGATCCAACGTACAGAAAAATCGTGTGAGCAGCGTCCAAAAATTGTGTGGGTGACAGATAGCTTTCCCTAATAATTAAGGTATATACACATGATATATATCACCAGTTATTAAGGTATACATTAAGTGATGAGAATATAGATTTATGTGTTAGAATTATAGCTCAAACTTACGGTCCATTAAATAAATTAAAGTGCATATACACCTGTGATGCAAAGTGAAAAGTTAAATATTATAAATGTAGGTGAAAATTATATAGCCCAATTACTAATTAAAATATATCACACTCAGATGGACATAATAAATATTTATATCTAAATAATTATAGTGTTCGAATATTTAGCTAATAAGATGTGGCATAAGGTAATAGTTTTTTAGTAACGTGGCCTCGAAACCTTCGAGGCACTTGCACGTCACGGGAAGCTCTGTGTCGCAGTAGCCGTTCGGGCCACAGCAGCTGTAGCGGCTGCACTCACCGGCGCCGCGCGTCCAATCCCAGAGGAAGGTCCATGCGGACGAGCTGCTGTTCCAGGTTTGGAGCTGGAACTCGCCGGAATCCATGAGCAGCGCCGCCGGAGAGGCTGAAGGTCATGTAGATCTCCTCCTGAGTGTTGACGACGGTGAGGTAGACGATGACGCTGGTGATCACCCGGTACTGGACGGCGACGAAGTAGCCCGTCCATGGCCCGCTGCGCCAGATCAGGCGCGTGGCGTTCCAGAGGAAGACCTGGAGCCTGGAGGAACGTGTCCGGGTCCCCGCCGGAGGAGAAGGATCCCGGCGACGGGTCGTCGGGGCCCTTCCATGAGACCAGGCTCTGGCCGGAGCGCGTGTCGTACCTGATCCCGATCTTCATGCCCGGGAGGAACGTGTCGGCCGGGTGGTCGAAGCTCTGCCATAATAAGGTGCCGTCGGGAGACCGGATGACGAGGTGACCGGTGTTGAGAAGCACCGCGGATGCGTTGCCGGCCGCCGGAGATGCACCACAGGACACGGCCGTCGGCGTCGGACAAGACGAGGTTGGAGGCGTTGTTCAGGGACAGTGCTGGCGACGACAGGGCATTTTTTCTGCGATTTGTGGCCGGGGTTTCTCTGTTGGCGACCCACACGACGGTGAGCCGGGGGATGTCGTTGTACCAGATGCCGAGGTACAGCTTGGCCGGGGTGGAGTTGGTCGGCGAGAAGAAGCCCAAGGCGAAGCTTCCGCCTTCGGATATGATGGTGGCGCCACGGGAGAGCGGCTTGCCGGGGACGAGCCGGCCGCACACGGTGGCGGCAGCAGGAGCAGGAGCACAGTGGCGTACCTGATGATGGCTGACCAAGCCATCATGCTAGTAGCTGCTTGTTGGTCTGTTGGTCATGGATCAGCAACGAAACTACGAAACTGGAGGTTTTTACTTGAAACGAAGGTAGTGCTAGCTTGAGTCTTGTACTGTGTTTGTTACTACAGAGCTTTTTATAAGCCCGTCACATCAGAAATTTGAATGCTAATTAGAAATATTAAACATAGATCAATGACAAAATGCAATCCATAATTTCTATGTTTGCCGAGATTCTGAGGCTTTGCCGAGAGCTCCATTCCTCTCGGCAAAGGCCTCTTTCCTCTCGGTGAAGGCTTTGCCGAGAGGAAGCTCTCGGCAAAGCCCTCTCGGCGCATCTGGGCCAGCAAAGGTCTCTTTGTCGAGAGCCGATGGACATCCTCTCGGCAGACATGTGCCGAGAGGCCCACCTAACCCTCGGCAGAGGCGTTCACACCGTCACCCGGGGCACGCCGTTACGCGTGGGGCTCAGGTTCTTTGCCGAGAGCCGAGGCCCAGAGCTCTCGGCAAAGAGCGCGCCTGTGCCGAGAGCCGGGGACCACCGCCCTCGGCAGAGGCCTGCGCATGGCCCCACGGCACGCGGTTTTGCCGAGAGCCACGTGGCTCCCGCTCTCGGCAAAGAGCGCGCCTCTACCGAGAGCCGCGGCCCACCGCTCTCGGCAGAGGCGTGCGCATGGCCCCACGGCACGCGGCTTTGCCGAGAGCCATGTGGCTCCTGCTCTCGGCAAAGGCGCGTCCCAGGCAGCCACGTCACGCACCTTTGCCGAGAGCAGTGTATTTAGCTCTCGGCAGAGAGTGGTCTTTGCCGAGAGCAATGGATTTAGCTCTCGGCAAAGCCTATTTGTTTTTTTTAAAAATTTAGCAGCAACGTCAAAAGAACCCACAAATCACAGAAATCATCACAGATATAGAATATTCATCACAGTCAGCTAATATTCATCGCAGGCATATTATAATCATCACAGGCAGTTAATAATCATCACAGGCAGGTAATATTCATCACATAGTCCACAAATGCAAATAACGAGTCCAAATGCAAGTACAAGTCACGAAGTGGAAGTCACAAAGGTCCAGCAACTCACAAATGTCCAAATGCAAATAAAAGGTGCGTAGTTCACGAACTCACTTGTTCGCCGCGTCATCATGCGGCGACTGGGAACCCGACCCCCCCCCCCCCCGTCGGCTGCTGCTGTGGCCACGACCCCCACCCAGACGTCTGTGGCTGTGTCATCATCCCCGGCCAACTGTGAGGCGGCTGCTGAGGGCGAAACGGCTGCTGAGGGCCAGGCGGCACCCACTGCATTCCGCCCCAAGGACTCTGCTGAACTGGCGGCGACCACTCGTTTGATGCCGCCGATAGATTCTGCGTAGGATTTAAAGTGAGAAATGATAATACAAGTCATTTGTACAAGTCATTTTCGAATTCTACGTCATTGTAGGTTTTGCTAACATTTATAAGTTGTATACCACGATGAGAAATGAATGTAAGGTTTTGAGCATTTATATGAAGTCATTGTAGGTCACTACGAGAAACAAAAAGAGGAGGGTTCGAAAGCAGCTCACTGGAGAAATAGTACCGGTCGAGGGACTGGAGGCAAGTACACCTGCGGTAGTGGAGGGAGTTGCGCTTGTGGCGTCACCGCGTGACCAAGAGTCTACATGTACTGAAGCACGGAGGCATACTGCTGATTGTGGGCCTCTTGTATCGCATCCATCTGCCTCTGGTGGGCCTCTTGCATCTGTCGCATCTGCTCATCGGCGCGCCTCTGCGCCTCTTCTACCTGCCTCTCCCGCTCGGTCCTCTCTGCCGCAAGCTGGGCCTACAATATTTGATCTACACATTAGAATACAAAGCAAACATATGAAAATGTCAATGGATGATGCAGAGAACAGAAATAACCTGGAACTGCTCGTGCAAGCTCTCCGTAACGGTGGGCCGCCGTTGTATGGGCGGGCCTGAGCTCATGCCCCTATCTCGAGATCGAACCTGCGAGAGCGACGGAACCTCGTGCGGGACCAGGAGACTGTCACCAATCCAGTACCGTCCATGCGTCTTGCCGCCTCCACTCCTCATGACGCTTTCTCCATCAATAGGCTGTGTCACTGGATCGAAATCTGGCCCACGAACCTCTCTTGCTGTCGTGACGTAATTTGTGATGCGGGGCTGGATTGTCGGGTTGCTGTACGCCTCGGGCCGTCCACGTTGAAGGTGACGTCGGACGTCGCCTTGCCCTTGTGTGCCATGCCATATGCCTGGAGCTCGCTGCAAGGCCGATTCTCATGTGCCCGAGACTGCAAGAAAACAACAGAGTGGATGTTAGACTAATTGAGAGTTAGATAACAAAAAATTAGAATAAAGAAATAACTTAACGTACCCATCTACGACCATACTCGCGAAGGTTAACGGGGCCTTGGTGGTGTGCTGGACCTGCCATGGCCAAACGCCGCCGCCGCCGCTCGAGGTGCTTTGCCTCCCAATACTCCGTAAACCACTGATCCACAATCGCTCTCCAAACCCGAGGCCGATCGGCAACCCGCCACGGAGGCACCTGCACGTCATCAAGAACATCAAATTGATCAAATTTAATCGAAGAAAAATGAATTGAGCATATTTACCTCCATGTATTCTTCTGGAGTGAGCCGCAGGTTTCGAACTTCCCGTTTTGTGGCTTTCACCTTCTGCCTAGCATTCCAGATAATATTCTGCGAGACGCGGGACTCGTAAATCATATCCGTCACAAGCTTCCGGCAGATGAACATGGCGTTGTTAGTCGCCGCCTGCTCGTATCCCGGCATGCATATGTAGAAATCCTGCATATAAAAGTGTTGTCAATACTTAAGTAAAATCCAATTAAGTCGATTTATTCAAAAACACAATTTATTGCTAGGAAAACTCACCCAAAACTCGCCAACCACCCTGGCGGCCGCGTTCTGGAAGTCACGGCCAGTCGGATCAGGGAAATCGGGAGCTAGGGCACAGTGGTCAAACGACGTCACCAGCACCTCTCGTCGAGCATCTGGCTCGCCAACCCACACGAACCCGGGGTACCAAAGCCTGGTAAGAACGCCCAAGATGCCATTGGGAAGACGCCTGTGACTACCGGGAGTGACGATCTCCCACCCCCTGCCAAAATGATTCACACAATGTATTAGTTTGAATCGTTAATTTGTTTCAAAAAAACAAATGAAAAGGTTAAGATAAGTTACCGTGTTCCCTCAAGTCTAATAACCAATCAGTTCGCGGGCAGTATGGGGCAAACCGGAAGCTGAGCAAGGCCCGCAAATAGACCTTTGACCCCTCCCCCGCCTCCTCCTCGTCCCCCCCTGCTCCTCGCCCTCCCCCTGCTCCTCCCCCTCCCCCTGCTCCTCACCCTCCACCTGCTCCTCGTCCTCCCCCTGCTCCTCATCCTCCGTCTGCTGCACCTCCTCCTCATCAACCCTGTACTCCTCATCGGATGACTCAGCAGCTGGAAAGGGTGCACCTTTGCGACCCCTGGCTCCAGACGACTCAGAGGGTGCCACGGACCTCGACGCCCTCCTCACCATCCCGGAGCCCTCACCCTCGTCCTGGTAGAAGTCGTTGAGGTTCCTCACCACAGGGGCGCCCTCTTCTTCTTTGACGGCATCTTTGATCAATCACCTGAAATAAAAAAGAGTAAATCAATCAGTACATAATTACATTTAAATACCAATTAGTAAATAAGAAACAGATAACCTAGTAAATTAGAAACATAACTACAATTAGTAAATAAGAAATAAATATCCTAGTAAATTAGAAACATAACTACAATTAGTAAATAAGAAACAAATATCCTAGTAAATTAGAAACATAACTACAATTAGTAAATAAGAAATAAATATCCTAGTATCTTACATGTTTTAGAAATATTCATCATGATCCGGATTTTCCGGATCATACTCATCATCACTATCTCGCATGTCCATAGACTCAATGCCATGCTCCAAAGGTGGAACGGTGTCATCATCATCATTGCCACTGCCTAAACGTAATCGCTCGAGCAATCTTAAGTCGTCATCATTTTGAACCTCTTCGGCAGCATCGTCGTCGACAACCGTTCCATTGTCTACTTCCATTTCGAGCACTTGGGTTAAGTCTATCTCAAACATCCCTTCTAGCCCATCTTCTTGAAAGAACTCTCCATCATATGTGTTTGGGTCTAGTAGGTGGTAATCTTCTTTGTTTGGGGCGGGTAGTTTATCGTGTGGCGATACCTTGTACACAACATCCGAACCCTGGAGACGCTTGTCAGTTTTACAAGGGTATGAGAGGTAATATACTTGTGTGGTCTGTTGGGCCACAATATAGACACCGTGCCCTGGGTACACAGATGACTGTTTAATTTCGATGAGCCCAAGATTCTTATTCTGTCTCATGCCACTAACGCGTGGATCAAACCAATGAAACTTGAATATGACAGGTTTAAAAGGTTTGCAACCATGATACTCAAGTTCGTATATTTCTTCAAGTCTTCCATAGTAATCTACCCCATCGGATCGGCTATGCGTACAAACTCCATTATTAGTGGTTCTTCGATTGGGCCTTCGCTCCTCGTATTGTGTCGTGTGAAAGCGGTACCCATTCACGTTATAAACATGATATGAGTTGACCCTAAAGGCGAAACCTCTGGAAACCTGCCTCACCTCAGGATTCATCAACGGATCGGGTTGGCCCTGCAAGTTAAGGGAGGATAGTGGTTAATGTGATACTGAGTACGAGCTTAATTACTTTTAATGTACTGAGCACGAGCTAAATTACCTTATTTTTGAACCAGGTAATGAAATCGGGATGCATGGTTCTCGCACCCTGGCGAAGAAGAGTTTCCTCCTCGTGGTCAATAGGTGGCTCCGAATGATGCCAAAATTGCTCAATAAATTCACTACACCAAATCAAATGAGGTTGGATGCAGATGAGGCAACATACGAGAAAGAAAATGATGAACTTTATTGACAACTTACTTTATGTATGGCCGTACTTCGTCAAGGTTGCGCAAAACATATATCGTGATAGTACGCCACTCTTCAAGAGATAGGGTCTTGCGCGTCCGAACACTGGCACTTCCGAGTTGTCCTCGGAAAAGGCTGAGGTTCGATTCATTTTCGCCAGCATTGTACCGAGGAGGTCGATTATGCACGCTGGGAAGGTGCTCATCATAGTATTTAGTTGTGAAGCTTGACACCTCCTGCAGAATGTGTGACTCTGCAATGCAAGCTTCAATTTTATTTTTATTTTTACATGTGCTTCGAAGAACCTTGCAAACCCTCTCAATTGGATAGTACCAACAGTTCTGCACGTGCCCCCCCAATCGTGCCTCGCGCGGGAGGTGCAAAATCATATGTTCCATCGGGTTGAAGAAGCCAGGTGGAAAGATCTTCTCTAGGTTACAGAGCAACACAAGTGCACTTTTTTCAAGTTTGTCAATCACAGCACGAGATAACTCCTTAGCGCAAAGCTGACGGAAGAAATAGCTCACCTCTGCCAGCACTTTCCACACATGCTCAGGTACATAGCCTCGAACCATCACCGGAAGAAGTCGCTCGATCCATATGTGGTAGTCATGACTTTTCAACACCTTTAATCGCAGAGTAGTTAAATTGACTCCCCTCCTCAAATTCGCAGCATATCCATCAGGGAACATTAAATCTTGGATCCATTGTAATACTTCCTTCCTTTGTTCCCTTTTAAGGACGAAATCAGCCTTAGGCCTTTTCCATGTCTTATCCGGTACAGGCTTCGGGATGACTTACTTTGGCCTATCGCACAACATTTCTAGATCGACTCTAGCCTTAACATTGTCCTTACTCTTCTCTAGTATGTCCATGATTGTACCCCATAGTGCCTCGGCAACATTCTTTTCTGTGTGCATCACATCAATGTTATGCGGAAGAAGATCTTTCATGTAGGGTAGCCTCCATAAGCCTGACTTCTGAGTCCAGGCATGTTCCACACCATATCCCGCAAAATGATGTTCTCCTTCTTTGAGCACGAGAGCGTCTATCTGAGTTTGAACCTCGGCACCTGTCATCATGTGCGGGGGTGGATCTTGAACTACGACACCTTTCGTAAAGTTCTTTATGTCTTGTCTGAATTGATGGTCAAGAGGGAGGAATTGTCGATGTTTGTCGAAGGAAGAATGCTTGCCACCCCTCTTCAACCAAATGAACATCAGAGCTGCCTTACATACTGGACAAGGGAACTTCCCGTGGACACACCAGCCGCAAAATAACCCATAAGCCGGCATGTCATGCAAGGAGTACATGTACCACACGTGCATTCTGAAGTTTGTCTTCGTAGCTCGGTCGTATGTCCACACCCCTTCATTCCAAGCCTTGAGCAAATCATCAATCAAAGGCTCCATGTACACACTCATATTATCTCCCAGGTATCCAGGAATTATCAACGACACGAATATGTACTGCCATTGAAAGACGATGCCGGGAGGTAGATTGAGGGGGATAACAAACACAGGCCAACAAGTGTATGGGGCAGCCATCATTACAAAAGGATTGAACCCATCTGTCGCTAGCACGACATGTACATTGCGAGCCTCACCAGCTTTGTCACGATGGATCTCATCAAATTTGGTCCATGCTTCAGCATCTGATGGATGTGTAAGGTTATCATTGTATCGGATGCCCGTTTTGTGCCAGTCATTTGCTTCGCAGATTCCTCGGTCATGTAAATCCGTTGGATCCGCTGTATGGGCGGGAGGTAGCGCAGGACACTCACTGGGATCGTGAGCTACGTCTTTGGATGACCCTCACCAGAGTCTACCTCAATGTACCGAGACGCTTTACATTTCGGACAATGTGTTGCTTTCTCATGTTCTTTCCTGAATAAGACACATCCTTTCGGACAGGCATGTATCTGCTCGTATGGCATCTTAAGTGCACTAAGGACTTTTCGTGCATCATACAAGTTCTTCGGCAAAAGGTGATCTTTGGGAAGCATGTCACCAAAAACAGTCACCAAAGTATCGAAGCAATCTCGACTCAGGTTATGCTGGGACTTTACGGCCATCAGGCGGCCGATTGCATCTAGTTGAGATATTTTGGTGTGTTGGTGAAGTGGTTTTTGTGCTGCAGCCAACATGTCATAATACGCCTTCGTGCTTGGCTCTGGCTCCTCCTTTGGACGTTCTCCTTGAAAATGTGCTTCATGAAAGTCATCTATCATGTCTGCTACTCCAGCATCACCATCAAGTTCTCCGATCCGTTGTCTCACGGCCTCGGATCTCATACGACAGGTTTCACTATGGAAGGTCCACTTGGAATAGTCTTTCGTAAAACTATTGTTGTGCAGATGAGCTGTCATTTCCTGCTTGTTCCTTTGATGCGAGTTTCCGCACTTGGCGCAGGGACACCAAATGGTTTTACTGTTTTTAGGCCCTTTAACCTTTCTAAATGCTTCATCCATGAAAGCTTAAGTGTTGTCAACCCATTCCTGTGTCACACAACCATTTGGTGCCCATCCTTTGTACATCCACTCACGGTCATCCATTCTCTATCATATCAGCGAGTTATATAAAATACATTGCATCCTCTACACGATGTCTACACATTCTAATAGGTAAAGACAGGTCCTAATCCCACTCGTGGATGCGTAGATGGGATCAGTTCCTATGGTCTACTCCGATCCGAGACAGAATTTCGGCAGCACCTCCCCGCTGTTCTCCAAATACACGTCTCGTTAGGGAGATTGTATATCCGGAGAACATCGGGGCGGTGCTGCCGAAACTCTGTCTCGGATCGGAGTAGACCACAGAAACTAACCCCATCTACGCATCCACGGGCTGTCCAAAAAACGTGGACAATTCGAAACAGATACAGCCATAAATATGTAAAGTTCTGCATATTTCGAACTGTATCTCTTCCGAACGGGAGACACCTAACTAGGTTTCGCGATCTATGACGGAAAATGAAATTTTCCTCACCTTGCTGCTTTGAAGACGATGGCGGTTGCAGCTACGGACACCTAGCGGAGGAAGGCAGCGGGAACCCGATGCCGGAGGTCGGTGCTCAACTCCTGGAAAAATAAACATAATAGTGTCAATCAAAAATTTCGGCAGCACCTCCCCTGCACGGTGAGGTTTTCAAAACCTGCAAGAAAAGCCACAACACGAAGGTCGGGCCACACACAAAATTTCTTCTCACAGCTCGATGGCTGGACACATAAAATGTGGTGCCGCACGACAAGAGGTCAAATTGACAAGTATGACAAGTCCAATTGAGAGGCATGGCAAGTTAAAATTCTATATCTAAAATTATGTATATATAATTCTATATCCATAATTTTATACATACATTTCTATATGTACAATTCATAACTACAATGGACAGGTAGAGCATTGTTCCACTAAATAGCAGAATCATCAAAGACCAAACATGCTTTCTAAAATTGCAAGCTACTAGAGCATTGTTCTACAAATGTTTTAAAATTGCTAGCTAATTCTAAAATTACTATCTAAATTTCTATCACTATAATTGCTATCTAAATCTAAAATTGCTATCACTAAAATTACTATCTAAATTGCTACATAACTAAAATTACTAAAAAATTAAAAAAATTACCCCGGAAGCCGGTAGCGGGGACAGCGGCCCGGGCGGGCTCTCCCCCAGCGGCCGAGGGGACCTCACCCCTGGCGGCCGGCCTCTACCCCGCCGGCGGTGGCCGCAGCGGCTGGGGCGGGGCAGCCACCGGCCGGCCGGGGCGGGCTAGGCCGACGCCGGCGTCGGGGGAGGTCGAGGGCGGCGGGGAGGGCACCGGGGGAGGCCGAGGGCGGCGGGGTAGGGCGCCGGCGGACGGGACGGCATCGCGGCGCGGTGGCGGCGGCGGCGCGCGGTGGCCGGCGGTGGCGCGGTGGCTGCGGCGGCGCGGTGGCCGGCGGCGGTGCGCTGTCCTGTGCTGGCTGTTGCGTGCGCGTGCAAGTGTCGAGGCAGGCGCGTGTGTGCGTGTGTAGTCTGTGGTGTGAATGTGTGGCCGCAGGTGGGCCCTAGCCCACGCTTTGCCGAGAGCCTAGATCTACTGCTCTGGGCAAAGATGTGCCGAGAGCCCTAGATCTTGGCTCTCGGCAGAGAGTGGTCTGGGGGCCCACCTGCAGGCCCCGGCCGTTTGACCAAACGACTGGGAAGAGGTGGCCCCACCTCTTTGCCGAGAGCCCTAGATCTTGGCTCTCGGCAGAGAGTGGTCTGGGGCCCACCTGCAGGCCCCCGGCCGTTTGACCAAACGACTGGGAAGAGGTGGCCCCACCTCTTTGCCGAGAGCCTGGGATCTGGCTCTCAGCACAGATTGTACAGCGGGCCCACCAGCAGCACCTCGGCCGTTTGACCAGCAAGCGGGCCCGCACGACTTCTTTGCCGAGAGCCAAGCTGGCAGCTCTCAGCAAAGGGGACCTCTGTGCCGAGAGCATTACTCTCACTACAGAATTTCTGAACCAAATTTAATTTTGAAAATACCAAACACATGAGAAAAAATACCAACACTTAACATGGTACCATTTATGTTGCATATTACTTATAAAAAAGTTTTTGTATTCAAACTCAAATTTAAATTTGTCTAAGTCTCTAAATCAAGTGACATTAGTTCAAATTCTTTGATACTTCTCGTGAGATGTTCTGGTTTCTAAACAGCGTATGTGTTAAAGTGAAAACATTCTCAAATTTTTACCACAAACCCAACATACGATATCATGAGCGCTCGACAAAATTCGTGATTTTCAAACTATATTTGAATTTTTTACAATTTTAAAACCATTCTACCTCACGATCTTTATCACGATCAGAGAACCCAATGACGGAAAGTTAGCTTCATTTCATGTACAGAGTGTTAGAGATGTCTCATGAACATGAATATCATTTTTCCAATAACTTTGCTCTATGATTTCATGCACTTGCAGTTCATATCGGACGTATACGAAAAAATTACAAAGAATGAAGTAATATTGTTAAATATAGCAAACAGAGTCAAAATGGCGCCAATTTTGAACATGTACTCTGTATGAGTGTATGTTAAGCAAGGAAAAAGTTTGAAACCGAAAATGTGAAGTTTTCTTCAACATTTTGCCGTGAGTGGCTAGTATGCTCTCGGCAAAGAGCTGAGGCTCTAGGCAAAGGTGAGAGGTGCCGTGGGTCCCTTCTTTGCCGAGAGCCTGGGCCTCGTGGCTCTCGGCAAAGCTAACGACCGGGGCACGACCGTGATGGTGTCGCCCATGCGCCGTCTGCTCCGCGCTTTGCCGAGAGCCTGGGCCATCTGACTCTCGGCAAAGAGATCCTGCGCTGTGAGCTTTTTCTCTGCCGAGAGCCAGGGCCTAACGCTCTCGGCAAAGACCCTCTGTGCCGTGGGCTTTTTCTATGCCGAGAGCGGGCCCTATTGCTCTCGGCAAAGAGGATCTCTGCCGAGAGCCTGGGTCCTGGCTCTCGGCAAAACCAGGAGCTCTCGGCAGAGGCTCCGTTTCCGGTAGGCGCTCGCCGGCGCGCGTCTCGTACCTGATCCGGATCTTCATGCCGGGGAGGAACGTGTCGGCGGGGTGGTCGAAGCTCTGCCATAAGGCGGTGCTGTCGGGAGACCGGATGACGAGGTTGCCGGTGTTGAGAAGCACCGCGGCGGTGTTGCCGGCCGCCGGAGCAGCACCACCGGTGGTGACATCACTGTCAGTCGACCACAGGACATGGCCGTCGGCGTCTGACAGGACGAGGTTGGAGGCGTTGTTCAGGGACAGTGCTGGCGACGACAAGGTGTTATTTGTGGCCGGGGTTTCTCTGTTGGCGACCCACACGACGGTGAGCCGGGGGATGTCGTTGTACCAGATGCCGAGGTACAGCTTGGCCGGGGTGGAGTTGGTCGGCGAGAAGAAGCCCAAGGCGAAGCTTCCGCCTTCGGAGATGATGGTGCCGCCAGGGGAGAGCGGCTTGCCGGGGACGAGCCGGTCATCGGCCGCACTCGGTGGTGGCAGCAGCAGGAGCAGGAGGAGGATAGTGGCGCACCTGATGGTAGCTGGCCAAGCCATCAATCTAGCACCTATCGTTTTGCAATACTAACTCCATAGCTTGTTGGTTTTACTGGAGAGTGTGGGGAAGAAGGTAATACTGCCACCACGGAGCCTTGGTCTACATATTATACTGGCAAACCATGTCAACGCAACTGCTTTGTGTTTCCTTACAACAAACAAAAGATAATCACGACAACGTCATCTGTTGCGCAGGGGATTGAGAGACATGGGTACCCATGGGTCCCCACCGACCAGGGTTTCAGCCGTCCCCGACATGTGGGTCCGACCTATCAGACGACCCGCCGACCTGACATGCGGGCTCAAGGACGTAAAGATACTTGGAGTACAAGACAAGACAGTCCAGCTTGGATAAGCTTTCCCTGTTGTAACCAACTAGGATAGATGGAAATCAACTTGTAGTCCAAGGTCGCCAGCCAATATAAGTCGGCCTAGGGCGCCCTCCTCGGGGGCAGATCTCTCTCGCATAATTCCACCACCAAACTGGACGTAGGGTTTTACTCTCCGGAGGCCCGAACCAGTATAAATCGTTGTGTTTCTTGTGTCTCACCGAGATTTCTGTGTGCATCCCGAGCATAACCACCTACGCTCTTAGATCCCGATCATCTTCATTAACCTGCAAACCTCTAGGGTAACCCCCTAGCGGATCTGTCTAGGTCTCACCCCTTGACAGTTGGTGCGCCAAGTAGGGGTGATCGGAAGCTCGCTGTGCAGCATGATGGCCAGACCCAGCGTCATCTTCGGCGACGACACGGAAGACTCTCTCAGGGCGCGCTGGAGATTTTTTTCGTGGTGACCCAAACCCACGATCGCTTCGTCGTCGGCGTATTCATCGTCACCTACTTCTTCGTTGTCGCGTCACCGACTTGTTCGGTAACTCGGCGAGATGTGATCCGCTCACATGCAGACCTCGAAAGCGGTGCCGACTTCGACTCTGTGTGGCCAGCAAAATCAAATCGATCTGTTCGGATTTGTTTTTCACGTACGGTCAACTTTGTCGTCCGTCGACCTATACGCCTTAGCTCGGATCCCTGCGATCGAATATGGCGTCATGCGCCAGCAATCCTGATGACCGGCGCTGGTATGCTTGGTGTGCTCGCCTTGGGCTGCTGCTACGGTAGCCTCGAATCCATCTACGCACAAAGCGGCACCGGTTGACTTCGTGTTCGTTACGTGTGGACACAAAAAAAACAATCTACATGACGTACTCCGTGTCGACCTGCACTTCGTGGTCAAGGGGAAGTTTTTTCCTTTATTTTATTTTATTTTTACTTTCCAATCCGATCTCAAGTATTGTTTGGCCGGCAAGGGTTAATTCTAATCTTTATTTTTTTTTCTTTTCCATACGTGCTGCATGCATGATATCGCCTGCCACTGACGTCAAGCACGTGATGGATCTCGAGTATCAAGGCTGCTGTTTGCCTACCTCGACAAAATTCGGCCGGTCATGATGATGCGCCATGCGACTCGCCAAAACACTAAGCTCAAAGCTTGTGAGTGCCTGCACGCTCGACGGTAGATTCGGGAACGACCACCCACGGCTCTGATTCATCACCGACCTCCTCGACAACTCGCCGACCTCGTCAGCTTCTTGAGCTCGGCGCCGATGGCCATGTCCCGGCCGCCACCACGACGATCTCTTCGGCTTCGGCTTACCTCGGCGACCTGCTACGTCATCACACGCGCGCCGATGACCTCTTCGACGTTTTCACAACTCGGCAACATCCTTCTCCGCAATGTGAAGTTACCGGTTCCCTCGGGTGTTGCGGCGCGGGTTCCTGACCTCCGTCCTGCCTCCACCACATGCCGACCTCCGGGTCTGGTGCCCAGATGCCACAACCCGACGACGTCAACATCTTCGCGCTGGGCCTAGGCCGTGAACACCGTGTGCATGCATGCGGTTCCGCCCATTGCGACATGCCATGGGCCTGTTCCCGTGGCGGATGAGAGCTCAGTGCTCACGTTTGCGCAAGTCAAGCCACGAGCGCCCTGCTGCTCCCATGGCAGACCAGCGTAGCTGACCACGGCGCGTTCGTGGACCGAACAGCCAACCTCCAGCGGCTTATCAACAACCTCTTCGGCGTCTCGAGCTCGCCACGTCGACCTCGGTCACGACAATGCACAAGCTAAGTGTTATTTGCAATTAATATTTTTACGGCTTCCATATGTTTCATCGATAGTCTCCGTGACTTTCACCGACCTGCTCTACATGTTTTTTCCTGCTTTATTCCCCCCCCCTTCGACACGCTCGGAGGTTTGGTATAGCCGACCTCGATACGCTCGGGGGCTTGGCAATGCCAATCTAAAGGTCGCCAGACCTGAGGGACTTAATTAACTTCTGTGCGTTCTCCCTTTAAATGTCTTTTACTTATTATGCGCATTCTCAAGTCGTGTGGTTGCGAGACTTTGGGTCCAAGGCCCCCCTCCGCGCGCCGGCTGCACCTAAGCCTCCACGCTGAGCCGTGTAGTCGGTAAGCCGTTCCTCCACTGAGTTGGGTTAGCGGAGGGGACACGTTTTGCAGCTTCATAGCATTTGAGTTCGCATAATTTGCGCCTGGCACGATGAGGGGAACACTTTCTCAAACAAAACAACATGCAAGCATGTCTTAAACTCAGATTAAATTTTCATTATATTTACAGATTGATACACCGACCTGGTGTTTATCTTGTTTAACATGCCCAGCTCTACGATGACGTGGTATGTCTCCCGACAACCTTTGTGGTTCTCGATGGGATGCGACTCAGCGCTTCTGCGACTTGTCCGGCTTCTACGCTCGGGGGCTGGTCGCCTTCTTCAAGGTCTTCGGACCTCCCGGCGGCTCCGTCGTCGCCTTCTTCAAGGTCGCCAGACCTCCCGGCATCCCCGTCGTCGCCCTCTCGAGGTCGCCAGACCTCTCTGCGTCCTCGTCGTCGCCCACTTCAGGTCGCCAGACCTCCCGACGTTCATGGACTCGTTATGCCCTGCTTCAAGCCCCCATATCAACATTTTTTTCAAGGTCTCTTGACCTCCGATGACCTCCGGGTCTATCGCATCGCCTCCACGAGGTCGATAAGACCCGCTGCCTCTTAGGTCGCAACGACCCACAGTGATAAAATATCACACCAACGGCCTCGTGCTTAATAGCTCTACTGCCCGTTGGCGGCCTCCTGGCCATGTAGCTCCTCCTTGAGGTGGCTAAGGCCCCGCTGCCTCCTAGGTCGCAACGACCCATAGTGATAAAATATCACACCAACGACCCCGTGCTTAATAGCTCTACTGCCCGTTGGCGACCTCCTGGTCATGTAGCCCCTCCCTGAGGTCGCTAAGGCCCTGCTGCCTTCTAGGTCGCGTAGACCTAGATTTTTTCAGGCTGACTAACTGCGTTGTGCCATCGCACAACGGCCGTGACGATCCAGGTCGCCACGGACCATTCGTCGTTTCTTGAGGCCTCCTGAAGGTCGGCATGCTAATACAGTCCAACTGGGACCTTGGTAGCCATACCATTACCGCCCGGGCGCCTCTACATCTACTCGGATACACCATTTGTCATACAAGTGTGTATATAAAAGGCTTTAATAGCTGTAAGGACCTTGGCCCTTGGCTGTCGTCGCCCACTTCAGGTCGCCAGACTTCCCGGCGTCTCCGTCGTCGTCCTCTTCAGGTCGCTAGACCTCCCGGCGTCGTTGTCGTCGTCCTCTTCAGGTCGCCAGACCTCCCGGTGTCTCCGTCGTCACCCACTTCACGTCGCCAGACCTCCCGGCATCTCCGTCGTCGCCCTCTTCAGGTCGCTAGACCTCCCGGCGTCGCCGGCGTCGTCCACTTCAGGTCGCCAGACCTCCCGGCCTCTCCGTCGTCAGGTCGCTAGACCTCCCGGCGTCGCCGTCGTCGCCCACTTCAGGTCGCCAGACCTCCCGGCGTCTCCGTCGTTGGCTACTTCAGGTCGCCAGACCTCGCTGCAGCTCTGACAGTCGGCGCGCCTTTCCCCTACCTGACTGCAAGATTCTGGAGCATTGTTTGTCTCTTGCGGGTGCCAGCGACCTGTGCTTCGCTTGGAAGCCGACCCGTGACCGTACAGTGCGCCCATGACTCAGGCTGTGTCAGCCCTGGCGCCTGATGACCTCTGCAAGATTCCGAAGCTTTTATCCCATTGGATTGGTATCACGAGAGTATCCGTTTGCTAAAGCAGAAGGTCGTAGGTTCAGCTATTTATTTCTTCTTCTTCTTCGGAGCATCAAACCGGTCATTCTGGTCGCTTTACTGCTTGGGGGCTACTACACTAGTGCGTCTTGCGACGCCCTATTTTCTTCAGGTCGCCTCGACCTAATGGAAGCCTGCTTCCATCACATCTCCGCTCGACCTACCCTCGGTAGGCATGACGACCTTTCCGAAGGTCGCGGAAGTTACTTCATCACACCTGATCCAGGTCAGGTCGGCGGTTCTTCAAGATCTACGTCTCGTCTTCACTTCGACCTTATGGTCCTTCGACCCAGAAGCCCGACGTTCTACTTCGTACGCGCATCGGAGGGGTTTTTCTTTTTTTGATCCCCATGCACCCTTCACGACCTCGGGTGCTGCACCTTCGCCACTCTTCGACACAATCTCGCCTCGGCCGCTACACCTACACGTCGATCGGGGGCTTGAGAGACATGGGTACCCATGGGTTCCAACCGATCAGGGTCTCAGCCGTCCCCGACAGGTGGGTCTGACCTACCAGACGACCCGCCGACCTGACATGCGGGCCCAAGGATGTAAAGATACTTGGAGTACAAGACAAGACAGTCCAGCTCAGATAAGCTTTCCCTGTTGTAACCAACTAGGATAGATGGAAACCAACTTGTAGTCCAAGGTCGCCGGTCAATATAAGGCGGCCTAGAGCGCCCTCCTCGGGGGCAGATCTCTCGCATAATTCCACCACCAAACTGGACGTAGGGTTTTACTCTCCGGAGGCCCAAACTAGTATAAATCGCCGTGTTCCTTGTGTCTCGCCGAGATTTCCGTGTACATCCCGAGCATAACCACCTACGCTCTTAGATCCCGATCCTCTCCATTAACCTGCAAACATCTAAGGTAACCCCCTAGCGGATCTATCCAGGTCTCACCCCCTGACAGGGATGAACCAGACTGAGTAGAGATGAAGAAACCGATTTACAGGCTCAGCAAAACGATGGACCTTTTCAAGGATTCAAAGTTTCAGACAACGTATTGCAGTCTGACGCCATCTCTTTGCGGTAGTTACCATGATATTACCTTTTCTGCTAGACATACTAGCGACAGAAAGTGTAACAAATGTATTGTTGTTGACATTTCAGTTTAACTGGTGCATGCATGTTGTTGTATATTCAGTACAAAAATTCTAGTTTCTCCTCAAGTGTAACGATGGAGTCTTGGACAGGCGATCGGCCAATTCTGTGGCACGGTTGTGGAGCTCAATCTTGGAAGAAGGCCATCAATGGATGCACAGGGCTGGTCTGGGGCCTGGGGGTGGGCGGGTGGCTAGCTGCGGTAGGATCGCTAGCGATCAGATAGCTCTCCAGCGTGCATTAGCCCCTTAGGTTGCATCTTTGGTCTTGTTTAGTTGTTGGAAAAATTTACCTTTTCAAACTGTAGCATGTTTCGTTTGTTTGTGGTAAATATTATCCTACCATGGCCTAACTAGGCTCAAAAGATTCGTGTCGCGAAGTACATCAAAACTGTGTAATTAGTTATTTTTTTACCTATATTTAATACTCCGAACATATATCTTTTGACGTATTTAATGTGATGTGATGGAAAGAGAGTGGAGAAAACGTTAGAAACTTTAGCAAACTAAACAAGGCCTTTATCTATGTAATCGCCTAGTGATTCCTTGGACCGTATGCGAGTGCCTGGTTGGCCCCATAATGTAAATTTATTCTTACTTCTTCTTGTACAAAGATATGCAGCTCTCTTGCGTATTCTTGAAAAAAAATGTAGTTTCTGTGTTGTTTCCTTCGCGGTTAGTTTCAGGCGTGAGACTAGAGTTAAGAGGATCATAGTCACATGTGGCAGCACAGTTCCTCAAGTGCCATTGTGAAATCCAACAGTTGTTGCTCATCAGTTATTTCTTTCTTTCGTGAATGGTACTCTCATTGTTAAATCGTCATGTATTTTATTTAGTTGACGCATGACAACGTAAACAAATCATCTTTCTTTTTTTTTTTTTGAAAAAGGGGGTGGGATCCTATTTTACAAAAGTTTAAGGGTCCCGTTTTGATAGTAAATGGAGATCCCTCCCGGGTTAATTAGCTTTTAACTTTTATTTAATCAGAGCTTTTTCTTTATTATGGTATGGGACAAATATTATCATTATGTCTTATTGTCACTGCCCACAAAGAAAAAATGAAACAGAAAAAATCGTAAGGAAATGAGCGTGCAATGATGATACTATTTCGAAGAAGAATTAGTAAGGAACTGAATTCAGCACTGACAAATTTTGGGTAGAGTCTTAAGAAGAAGAAAAAGATAATGGCGACGAAATAGAAAGCATCGCCCCTTAGTGTGGTGCTTTCATTCTCCATGGTAAGAGTATTTTACACGATCTTGATAAACTTAAATGAATTTTTAATTCTTACCGTGCTTCTACATTTGTAAGAGTAGTGTTCACCGAATTGTAAATATTATCTCTTCTTTGATCCATCTCATTGCTCCTTTGTGCAAAGTATGAGGGCTGATTTGGCTTTGGAAGTGTGATGCTTCTATTCTCTAACGACAGCACAACAGATGACATGTGTGGTCTATCATCTGGGTTTTCTTGAACACACAGGAGTGCTACTTGAATACAAAGCAAAATTTCATCTGGAAAACAAGTACCCATAATAGATGAATCTGCCAAACGTTCTGTCTTCCCCTCCTTCCACATATTCCATGCCTGAAAAATAAAAACAAAACAATCATTTCAATTGTGAAAGCTCCAAAAGATGCAAATCCTCTGACTTTATTTGATCCTGAGTTAGAACTTCACAAAAGGCATATACTCACATAAATTATAATATTTGGAAATCCTATTATGTCATCAATGGAGCTTCTTCTCCTACCAGTTACAATCTCCACAAGCAGTACACCAAAGCTATAGACATCAGACTTAATGGAGAAGACACCTTCCATTGCATATTCAGGAGCCATGTAGCCACTGTTCCACCATTTCACTTGTATTAATTATTACATGGAGAGTTGGTCAATTTCTAACTTAAGCATTTATTTATTTAAAATAAGAACTCACTATGTTCCAACAACACGATGTGTATTTGCCTTTGTCTGGTTGTCATTGAAGAGCCTTGCCATCCCAAAGTCAGCTATCTTTGGTCTCATCTCTCCGTCTAGTAAAACATTGGCAGCTTTGAGATCTCTATGAATTATGGTCAATCTTGAATCTTGGTGGAGATAGAGAAGTCCTCTTGCGATTTCTTTGATTATACTAAATCGTGTCGGCCAATCTAACAACATTTTCCTTGAATTGTCTGCGTGAAGGTTCAAATGAAAGCAATATGTCTATGAGATGTCATTTTGAGATGTTTTAAAGAGCTTATATCAAGGCATTATGACTTGAACATACCAAAAAGGGTACCATCTAAGCTTTTATTAGGCAAATACTCGTAAATCAACATCTGTTCATCACCCTTGACACTGCAACCAAGAAGTTGAACCAAATTTCTGTGTTGCAATCTAGCAATTAGAACAACTTCATTCCTGAATTCCTCGGTTCCTTGTGCAGAATCCTTGCTCAGCCTTTTGATAGCAACTTCCTTACCACTTAACATGGCCTTCAGAAATGTTAAAGATAAAAAGATTGACATACATGCAGCTCAAAATAATTACTGGACTCTCTTTTTACTTTTGTTTTGTTTCTATTCCTTCTATTAATATAACACAAATAGTAAAGCTAATAATGGATGCAGAAGCAATAATAGACTCTGCTTTTGATTTTTCCTATTATGTGTGTGTGTTCTTTCCCTATTTACTTGACAGCTCTAGTGCTGAGAATAATATAAAAATTTTGCTGCGTGCAGTTGCATAGGCCGGAAATAATTTCTTTTTCCTAAAAAATCAACATAACACGGCAATTCTCTTGCTGTATTTTTGAAAAAGAACAATTACTGGACTAAAAAGCAGAAGCCTGCATTGAGAGAAGAAATCACCTTGTAAACTTTGCCAAAACCCCCTTGTCCAATCTGACATGCTTCTGAGAAATTGGAAATTTTTTATATATTTTTTCCTTTGATTTTCGAAAAATAAATGGACGAATCAAAAATTTCGAGAAATATACATCTGCCGCCGTACCCCACGGCGGCAGGTCCCTGCCGCCGTATGGCACGGCGGCAGCAACCATGCCGCCGTGCCCCACGGCGTTAGGGACTTGCCGCCGTGGGGTACGGCGGCAGGAGGGCACCTCTGGCGGTACGTCCGCGTGGCACGGCGGCAGGCCCCTGCCGCCGTGCCACACGACGGTAAGGCCATTTTTATTTTTTTATTATTTTTTTCATTTTGTAAAACACTTTTAAATTTTTTAAAAAACAACAAACTGATAAATGTAAGCATAATCACAAGATCATATCATAATCACAAGATCATATCATAATCAAAATAGTTTATACAAAATCATGATAAAAGTACTAATACATCTAAATGCGTCGGTGCCTCTTCGGCCTAACAGCTCTAGCGCCAGCCCAGGTGTGGTCCCGGGCGTACGTCCAGGGGTCAGGTGGCCTGACCACCCGCGATCCGAGCTGGTCGGGAGACGGTGTCGCCATGGCCGCCTGCGACGAGCCTGCAGCATCCGGTGTCCCTCCGCCCGCCGGTGTCGCTCCGCCCGCCGGTGTCGCTCCGCCCGCCAACGACGACCCTGCACCAGCCGGTGTCGCTCCGCCGGCCGCCGGGGTCGCTCCGCCCACTGGCTGTGTGAACTGTGACGGGCCAAGCTCCTCGCCCTGCTGGGCCGACTGATGTCGAACCGCTCGTGGATCCACATCTGCAGCAGGAGAGGACAACCCAGGAGGATCCCCTCCCTACTCGCCGGCCTCGCCACTGCCGAACACAGCCCCCTGTAGGTAGCGGTCAGAACAGCGCTGCCTCAGCTGATCTGGGGCATCTCGTGGACGGGGGAGTCGGCGATCCGCTAAGCCCAGGGAGCAGGTACCTCGACACCGAGTCTCCCGCTGACTCGCAGAACATCACCCACCCGAACAGCCAGAGCAGGTAGACCTCCAAAAACCTGTCCGACGTCGGGTCGTCGGCCTCGTCCGCCATGTAGTCAGCCTGCACACACACAAAGGTCCATCGTCACATTCGTTTAAAATGCATACAAACGTTGAAAATAAGAGTTAGAAGCACGTACACTGAACTGTTGGATCCAAGTCCAGGTGGGCCCGTGGGTGTTGGCGAAGGGCACGTACGGCTGAGGCGCGCGATCGTTCCGAGGAACGTTCGCGAACCGAGCAAGGAAGTCGGCGTGCCACGTCGCGGGGATGTCGATCGGCCCCATCGCCTCGGCAGCACACGGGAGTCCTCCCAACATCGCGGCGTCCTCCAGACTGAGCGCCATCTCGCCGACGGGGATGTGGAAGGTGTGCGTCTCTGGTCGCCACCGGTCCATAAACGCGGCGATCAGCAGGGCGTCGTAGCTGAACCGCGTCAACCGCTCCGCCCGGGGAACCTCAGCTCGTAGCCTGTCCCCCTCGACCAACCGCGCGAAAGGGAGAAGTCCTGCAGCACGTAGCCTAAAAAAACAAAAATAATTTACTTAACGTAATTACTATTGTAAAGAAACATAAATAAATAATAAAAATGAATTACGTACTTCGGAATCCACCGCTGGTGTATCGGCATCAACGTGCGGGTGGTCCGGCAACGTATACTGCCAGGCGACTGTCCAAGAACAACCGAGACGTACGAGCGGTGCTGCCGGTCCACCGCCTAGTCGAACAACTTCGGCCGTACGTACTCTAACGATCCAGCCATAACTGCAAAAAAAAATTAATCAATTAGTTTAATTATACCAATTAAAACGAATTATGTGAATTAAAAATATTTTTTAAAAATTTTAAATTAATTTAATCTAATTATGTGAATTATAACCTTTTTCTTGGAATTTTAAATGAATTAAAACGAATTATGTGAATTAAAAATATTTTCTACGAATTTTATATCAATTGAATCTAATTATGTGAATTATAACCATTTTCTACGAATTTTAAATGAATTAAAACGAATTATGTGAACTAAAACTATTTTCTACGAATTTTATATCAATTTAATCTAATTATGTGAATTATTACCATTTTGTAGAAATTATATATCAATTTAAACAAATTTTTTGAATTATAACTATTTTTTAGGAATTTAAAACCAATTTAAACGAATTATGTGAATTCAAACTATTTTTAACAATTTTATATTAATTTAATCTGATTATTGGAATTATAACTATTTCTACGCATTTTAAATCAATTTAAACGAATTATTTGAATTATAACTATTTTCTAGGAATTTTATTTCAAATATAACTATTTCTAAAATTACTAAACTAAGTTAACTAAACTAAGTTAACTAAACTAACTAAACTAAACTACACTAACTAGACTAAACTACACTAAACTAAACTAAACTACACTAACTAGACTACACTAACTAATTAAACTACACTAAAGTTAGAAACATACCTGAGTCAAAAGTGCTCCGAAGGGTTGAAAGCCGAAGATTTAGGAGGAGAGAGTGAGGGAAGGAGGAGGGGCTGGCGGCAGCCGTCGTGCTGCCGCCGTGGGGTACGGCGGCAGGCTCCTACCGCCGTGCCGCCGTGAGATACGACGGTAGGAACCTGACCCCACCTGCCAGGTCAGCCGACCGTTGACGGCACCCCTACCGCCATGCCCCACGGCGGCAGGAGTTCCTGTCGCCGTGGGGTACGGCGGCAAATGTATATTTCTCGAAATTTTTTATTCGTCCATTTATTTTTCGAAAATCAAAGGAAAAAATGTATAAAAAAATTCGAGAAACTGTCTGTTGCAGCCACAATATCCTCAAATCTGACAAAAGGGAATTCGAAATCTTGGGCAGTGTCCCCTTCCCCAAGTCCCTCAGATGTACCAGTACCTCCCAGAATTAAACCAAGCTTCTTGTGATCTTCCCTGTTTCTTCTTATAGCTGCCCCCCCCCCCCCCCCCCAAAAGTTTATCACCCATTCTGTTGCAGCGAGTATATAATTGACGCTAGAAAAAAACAGAGTTTGTTTTGTACCTTGGAACTTGAAACATGCAAAGATAATCCCCGCAATCATCACAATGCTACCTACTAAAACTGTTGGCAGCACAATCTTCATCCCATTGGTCTTTGCCTTGCTTCTGCTACCTGCAATGTTTTAGCCAACAATTCTAGTTTACCCGACACCGATTGCGAGACACAGGAGATAAAGTCGTTAGCACACCAGTATCATCCAAGCCTGCAGACCGGAGGTAGAGCGTTTCACCGCCAGCCATATCACCCATCTTCTCCGTGTCGATCAGCTCGCCGGCCCAAATCAAGCACCTCGTCATGTTGCCTTTCGTCCCGCTGGTGCTCAGATCAGCATAAGCGTACGCCATACACGAACAGTTCTTGGCGCACTCCGCCGCGCACTCCCCGGCGGTTCGGTTCCGGACGAGCAAGAACTTGTCCGGCGATTTCATCCCCGGCAAGGCCAAGAAGCCGTCGCCGTCGCCGTCGCCGTGGCTGCCGCACCGCAGCGCCTCCTTCCGCCGGCACCCTCGCGAGAACCTGTCGCCGCTCCACTCCTCGGGGTTGGCAGGCTCGAACCCGTCGAGGCACCTGCACGTCGGAGCAGCCATGGTGCTGTCGCAGTAGCCGTACGGCCCGCAGTGGCCGTAGCGGTTGCACTCCCAGGTCGGCCACTGGCCCAGAACCGCCCACGCCGACGAGCTGCCGTTCCAGCTCTGGAGCTGGTACTCGCCGGCGTAGGTCAGCACGTACCTGGTGTGGGCGGCGCCGTCGGAGAGGCTGTAGGATATGTAGGTATCCTCCCCGGTGTTGACAATGGCCACGTAGATGTAGGCGCTGGAGTTTGCCTGGTACTGGCCGTTGACCGCGAAGCCTGTCCAGGGGACGCTGCGCAGCATCGGGCGCGTCCCGTTCCAGACGAACACCTGGAGGGACGTGTCCGGGTCCGCGCCGTAGGTGAAGCTCCCCGGCGAGGGGTCGTCGGGGCCCTTCCACGACACCACCATGCGCTCGGCCTGGCGTTCCCTGTTGTTACTGGACTTTATCCAGATCTTCATCCCGGGGAGGAACGTGTCGGTCGGGTGCTCGAAGCTCTGCCACAGGGTGGTGCCGTTCGGAGACCGGACGACGAGGTTACCGGTGTCCAGAAGCACCGCGGCGAGGCCGGTGGCGATGGAGAGACACTTCCGGCGGTGATGTTCGTCGTCCAAAGGACACGGCCGCTGGCATCGGACAGGACGAGGTTGGAGGTGTTGGTAAGGGACAGCGATGGTGGAGAGGAGGTGCTGTTTGTGATTGGGGTCGCTCTGTTGGCGACCCACACGACGGTGAGCCGGGGAATGTCGTTGTACCATATGCCGAGGAACAGCTTGGCCGGAGTGGAGTTGGTCAGGGAGAAGAAGCCCAAGGCAAAGCTGCCGCCGTCGGACACGATGGTGGCACTAGGGAAAAGTGGTTTGCCGGGGACGAGGCGATCGTCGGATGCACACGGCCGCTGCACCAACAGGAGGAGGAGAAGAGTGGCGGCATACCTGGTATCTGACGAAGCCATCAAAAGCACTTCTCGTTTCTCAAAAGGATGTGCTAATGTTATCTCGCGAGACTGAAGATTCTAACTCAGCAACGACGTCAGGTGTTTTCTTCTTCTTTAGCCTGACGAGACCGATCGGGAAGAAAAAGGGTGGGTGGCATTCCTGAATCCGGGGAGTAGGAAAGAAAAGGCGAGGGTTGTTTTTCTTCTCCTGCATCAATTACAAAAGCAATAGGTAAAATAATGCAGAAATTTGGAAGTTTAGGCCACATTTAAGTTTACCAATTCAACCTCATCTTTGTTTGACATTTGAGCAGTCCACGCGGACCGTGCAGTGGTTAGATGAGATTATCATTTGTCAATGGCTCAATGCTGCCATTGACAGAAAAGTCAAGGACACACGTATATACAAACTAGAAATGATTGATTATTCGACTTTGGATGACTGACGGAAAGTGGTTGGTACTCCACATGATCAGTTCCACTCAGTTTTTTTTCTCACCGTCAGTACTTTTTCCATTATGAAAATATTTAGATGTGCACAACCTCAACTAACAAAATATTTGAGTGTGAGTACAGGACATTTTCTTAGGACTAAGAAATTAAATATTTAGTTATTTTAAACAAATAAATATTTAGATGTGCACAACCTCAAATATTAGTTTGGTTTATTCAGGCATGGAACATGTGGAAAGAAGGGAAGGCAAATGATTTCATGTACTCGAGTATTTTGAAGAGTTGCATAATAACAGATGAAGCATTGCTTTGCATCCACGTAGGGCTCCTGCAGCTGTCGTGTTCATCTTGGAGAATGGAAGCAACACGCTTCCTATCCCAAATAATCCTGCATATTTTTCCCACACAAACATCGAAGTAGAGCACAGAGGTCTTTACACACCACTTAGTGGTAGTACAATGGTATTATCGCTTTTTCGATTTTTTTGCTGTGGGTAAAATAGTAATTTGCTCGATATATGTTATTTGGAAAAAATTTCCTCCTCCCTCGCCTATAATACCTAAACCATTTCATATATTTCATTTCATATATTACAACAATATTATTTTACATTTCCGATAATACCCGTATACTACTCATACCACCTATGAATACCACTCATACCACACAAAAAAACCGGTGGTATATAATTAATCTCAACCGTCAGATCCTTACATATAGATCATTTTATCTTACATACGAGTTTTTTTTAACCGGTGGTATAAAGTGGTATTGTGTACTGTAAAAAACCTCCTCTTGAGACAATACTCAGAACTCAAAGAACAGCGCGACCCTTTCAGCTCTAGAGGGAAGATAGGTCAATTATTTTCCAATATGATAGACTTTTTTGAAGCACTAGGAAAAATATTTTAATTTGTGGTCCGTTTATGGTTTGTTTGAATTTTCTTTGTGTGGGTTGTACTCTTTGCCTTTTTGCATCTCATATATTCTAATGACATGAAATTCTCTCTCTCTTTTTTTTAGACTTGAAATTTTCTCTCTCTTTTTTTAGGAGAACTTAAATTCTCTCATGTGCGCGTATGCGGAAGTGTGAGAAAAAGGGAGGCCCACGACCTAAGACTAAAGCCCATATCTGCGTGATCCAGAAGGCCCACGACAACGGAGGCACGGCCCACGCGAGCACTTGTCCGGTTGTCCCCCACCCGCCGCCGGCCGTCCGCCGCCGCGTCTCCTGGTGCGCGCAGCCGTTCGGCACAAACGCAGGCACGCAGAGCACACCCTGCTGTCCACGCGATCCCTCGAGTGAAAACCAACACACCCAGGTGCTGAACTGCCAAGGGGGCCAGGTGGTAAGACTGTAAGAATAAAACTGCAGCAGGGGTACGTCTTTATCAGTGTGATTAGTGATTCCTGGTACTTTTCCTCATGTAGCTGGGTTCGTGGAGGAGGAGGCGATCACCGGGCTGCTGGACAAGTGGAGATCTGCATTTCGTAGACGGTAAGATGACAGGAGGAATCTCTTCTCAAGACACTCAGTAAACTGTATAGCCATTGTTCGTCTTTGCTAACTGATTCCTCCCCTCCTGGGGGTTGACGCCGGAATTCTCTTCCATCATCTGCAGTTGCTCTAAGGTTTTGCCATGTCGGATGCATTGATTTTGGTAGAAGTCTGATTAGAGGCTTGAGATGTGCTTAGATGCCCAAAGGGCGGTATAGTACACTATGCTCTTGTACACTGTTTCTAATTCAAGTTTTCCAGTATGTCTAATCATGATGGAAGTGAATCCTCTGAAGGCTTAAATCCTGGCATGGTTTTTTTTCTGAGTACTCTTAATGTATTCCCGGTCAGACTTCAACACAATACAAAAGATCCTCTCCCATCAACAAATTTTTCCTTTTCTTAGCATTCCATCCTTTATTTTATTTTGTTACTTTGTTCAAAACAGAAACTTAGGAATGTGATAAATGGAGCAAGAAAAATCATTCACCAGCATAACCGTCCATTATCACTGTGCATACTTTCATCTTGGTGTTCCTATGTCGTATCTGACACTGATAATTGGCCTATCTTCCCTCCAGGATTGAAAGAGTTACACTGTTATTTGAATTTTGAGCATTGCCTCTTGGCCTGATAATTGTGTTGGCAAATTATACAGGTTTGGTAGGGACGGGAAGCGTGGTGCTCCCGTTCTCCAAGATGAACACCACAGTTGACATGAGTGGCCTGTCCATCGGGTTGTCCTGCACGCACAAGAGTCCTATGTGGATGCAAAGCAAGGCTTCATTTGGTATGCAGTTCTCCACAATACTTGAATCCACCTAGTCTTCTGCCTTCCCTTCCTTCCAGAGGTTCCATGCCTACATAAATCGACTATAAGGTTTTCAAATTCCATTATCTGATCAGTAGAGCTTATCTTCACACCACTTACGATTGCCAACATCAACACACCAAAGCTATACACATCAGACTTGACAGAAAATATTCCTCTCATTGCATATTCTGGAGACATGTAGCCGCTGTAAATATTTCACCAGGAAGAGTTATTTGGTGACTTAAGTATGCTAATTAAAGCAAAATTTAACTCACTATGTTCCAACGACATGCTTTGTGTTTGCATTATGTTGGTTTTCACCAAACATCCTTGCCATGCCAAAATCTCCTATCTTTGGTCTCATCTCTTCATCCAGCAAAACATTGCTTGCTTTCAGATCTCTCTGTGAATGATCTTCAGTCTTGAATCTTGATGGAGGTATTGAAGCCCTTTAGCAATCCCTTTGATTATGTTAAACCGTGTTGGCCAGTCTAGTATTATCTTTCTTGTACTGCCTACAAATGGAACAGTGTCTTATTATTAATAAACAACTTTTTTTGTTGAATGATGAAACTATAATGTGAGGTTAGATCATACTGAAAATGAGAGCATCTAAGCTTGTGTTAGCCATGTACTCAAAGATCAGGAGCTTCTCATCTCCCTCCATGCAGCAACCGAGAATTCTAACCAAATTTCTGTGCTGTAGTTTGGCAATTAGAATAACTTCATTTCTGAATTCTGCTATTCCTTGCTTAGAATCCCTGCTGAGCCTTTAATAGCAACCTCTCGGCCATCTAAGTTTGCCTTGTAATTGAAATATAAAAATGGATGACTGAGACATTTGTATAGTACACCTGCAATTCAAGAACGAAATTAAAACAGGGAAGGTGTGAATGAGTTACCTTGTAAACTTTGCCAAAACCTCCATGTCCTATCAGAAATGAGTTATGAAAGTTGTTTGTTGCAACTGTGATATCCCTGAAACTTACAACTGGAAATACAAAGACTTCAGTAGGACTTCCTTCTCCAAAGCCGTCAGGAGCGTTTAAGTCATCCAGAACTTTGTGTTTTCCCCGTTTCTGCCTACTACCTGCTTCAAAAATGTCATGAGCTTTTCTTCTCTCATGAGAGCATTGTAGAGTTGGGTGTACAAAAGTTTCATATATGCTTGTCTTGCTACCTGTGCACTTGAAAATCCATATCATAAGGCATATGAATGCCACCAGAACGCTTGCTACAACTAGCAGGACAATTTTCATTGTTCTTCGACCAGTACCTTTACCTTATATTAAAAAATAAAGCAACGTAAAGTTTGTGAATCACATGTATAATCAAGAAAATGTCTGTAAAATACTAAAGTGCAATGCTGAAAATTTTCTGACAAATCTGTGTTGATTAAAATTCTAAGTCTGCCAATTTGAATTATTCTGAAACTTCCTTGTAATATTCTACTGCGATACGAAGATAGAAAATATAGCAATTTCAGGAACTTATATTTTTCAGTTCACAGCTGATGATTTTGTTGCAGCTCTTTCATTTTCGATTCAGGCAGTATGCCAGTAGGTTCACCTTGTTGAAGATGATCACCGTACCCCAGTGATGTCTACTGATATATTGATCAAGGCACTAATGCATTTATGCATTGATGGTTGCTCTGTCTACATAGTTTGCATAATTGCAGTTGTGATGATGAGAACATATAGTGCATCACGCCAATGAAAATCATTCATTCCTCTGCAGTTCTTAGAATCTATTACTGTCCGAACTAATGTGATGATCTAATATAGGAGGCATTCCGTAATGCAGCGGAGCAGATATAACAAATGAGAGGTTTTTTGTTCTGTATTTTGATCGTTACTTCATATGCAAAGATGTTTCTGAATCAGACCTGAGGATGCCCCCACCCTCTGGAAAAAACGAAGAAACGTGGCTGTACATTTTTCCTGCTAATCGTTTCCTTTCTGATGAAGATGAATGTGTTGCTTTGCTTTACTGAAAGTTGATGCACAACAACTGCATGCAGGCAGGGACGGAGCCTGGAAAAATTTTAGGAGGGGCTGAAAAAAATCACTTGCTGGCTACGGTGCTGCCTGCTGCTCGTGAGCTCGTGACCGCCTGACGCCATGCCGCTCGGCGCTCGCGGCTCGCCCTCGAGCTTTGCGCTGCCACGGCCTGCGGCGTGCGTCGTGCAGGCTTCCCGCCGGCCGACGCCCGCCCCGCCGCCCGCCAGCGCCCGCCTGGGCACGGAGCTGCGCCGGGGAGACCAGAGGGAGGGAGAATTAGCATAGACCAACCGACCAGAGAGGCAGAGTCGCGGAGACGGCAGGAGACCGGGAGAGTCGGAGAAAGGATTGGGGTTGGGGCGACGGGAGACGGCGCGAGGTTGTGAGGAGGTAGTGACGGGCAGGCGACGACCGACAGCGGATAGGAACTGGATAGCTCATAGTCGGATAGGAATTTTCCTTTGTTGAGCTTTGTAGTTTGGGTTTAGACGAAAATGTTGACTAGTTGGCCCAATATACCAAAGTACATCAGTAAAAAAATTGAGAAGGGACTTTATGGGTTCTATGTGCTGACGAGTTGTAGGGGGGCTCGCGCCCCCTTGCCCCCCCCCCCCCCCCCACCCCACTGCCTCCGTCGTTGCATGCAGGAGATGATTTGTACCTGTGTCCAGACCAGCAAGCCGGAGATAGAGCATCTCGCTCCCCTCGGCATTACTAACGATCTTCTCCATGTCGATGAACTCCCCTACCCACACCAGACACCTCGTGGAATCCCATTTGGAGCTGCCACTGAAGTTGGCGTACGCATACGCCACGCAGGAGCAGTTCCGGCGGCACTGGGCCGCGCACTCGTCGAGGCTCTTGTTCCAGACGAGCACGAACCCGCCCGGCGCCTTCATGTCCGGCAACGCCAGGAAGCCGTCGCCGTCCCCGCCGCAGCGCAGCGGTTCCCTTCGCCGGCACCTCTGCGAGAACCTGCCGCCACTCCACTCGTCGCGGGCGCGAAGCCCTCGGGGCACCTGCACGACGCGAGGCCCGCACCGCCGGTGTGGTCGCAGTAGCCGAAGGGCCTGCAGTAGCCGTAGCGGTTGCAATCGTGGTGTGGCAGCACGCCGAGCGTGTCCCACGCCATGGAGGTCCTGTTCCAGCTCCGGAGCTCCAGCCTGCCGGAGTAGCTCATCACGTACCTCGTTGGTGTTGGGATAAATGGCAGCAACAATATACCAATTAATCCCTCATCTTGTGATGACCAATGAGGATAACATCTACCAACAGATATGCAGCGGAATAATATAAATCACATGCACAAAGACACAATGATGTACGTGGGAAACCTCCTCAAGGTGAGGAGTAAAACCCACAGGACGGACCACTCCAAGCTTCCACTATAATCAACAAATGGTTACAAGGAGTCTTCTCTAGGACTTCTAGAGGATTACACTAGCAGCAACATATTCACCATAAAACAACTAGGCATTTGCAACAACAACAACCACTTAGCAAGAGGAACTACTCCGAAACAGAGAATACACAGATTCTGTCCCCTTCGGTAATCAGTCCATATCTCACAAACTACAGATCCTCTGTGCACAAATTTTGGTAGCATTGTGATTCCACGAGTCCTCCGACCACTAACAAAATTTCAGCTGAATCGGACACCGTTTGACCACCCAAACAGATCATCTACCGAAACTGCTATGTGCTGAAACTGCAGTCACCCGAACTGACAAAACCGACCCCAAATCTGATGCTCTGCTGAACCAAACCTCAAACCAACTGACCAGATCGATGTACTTTAAGTGTAGAATGAGCTCACCAAGTTTGGCGCGAATCCAAGCACGTTTGAGCCTCCGATCACAAGTTTGAGTCAGATCTGCCCGGAGCCACCAAATCTGGACAGATTTGCTTCTCCCTCTTCTTCCTCTCCTCTCTTGGTTGTGTTGTGTGTGCTACTCCCCCTCTCTCTCAAGTGACGTCCAGCACCTGGGAAAGATGAGGGCTAGGGTTTTCTTGCTTGCACTCCCTCTCAAGGAGCAATCTCAACCATTGATTCAAGCACTAGATCAATGGTGCACAAGCACTTGGGCTTGTGGGCTGTTTTCTTGAGTTGCTGGGCTCCAAATCATCCTCCATGTGGAGGGATAGCCCAACAAACTCCCCCTCCCGACATCATGGAGGGTCTCACTGCCTTCCGGCAGCCATGCTAGCAATCTGGCAGCAAACTTTGAGCTTTTGCTTCGTCACCACCTTAGTCAACATATCAGCCCCATTATCATTTGTGTGAACTTTCTCAAGCTGCATTTGCTTAGAATTCAACACATCTCAAATCCAATGATAACGCACATCAATATGCTTTGACCTTGCATTAAAACTTGAATTCTTACTCAAGTGTATAGCACTTTGATTATCACAAAACAACACGTACTTGTCTTGATGAAATCCAAGTTCACAGACAAACTTTTTTAGCCACAATAGCTCTTTGCTTGCCTCTGTTGCTGCAATGAATTCAGCTTCAATTGTAGACAATGCAACACATTTTTGCAACTTGCTTTGCCATGACGCAGCTCCCCCTGCATAGGTAACCAAATACCCTGAAGTAGACTTCCTGCTATCAACATCCCCAGCCAAATCAGCATCTGTGTATGCAACCAACACAGGCTCACTTCTCCCAAAACAAAGTTTCAGATTAGTGCTTCCCCGGAGATACCTCAAAATCCACTTCACGGCTTCCCAATGCGGTCTTCCTGGATTAGATATAAATCTACTCACAGTACTAACTGCATGAGCAATGTCAGGCCTTGTACACACCATGACATACATCAAACTTCCAACTGCTGATGCATAAGGAACATGCTGTATTTCCTTCTTCTCATCAGTAGTTGGGCATTGCTTCTTGCTTAATTTGAAATGAGCTACAAGTGGACAGCTCATAGCTTTTGCATTGTCCATTCTGAATTTGTTGGACAAGTACAAAGTACTTTCTCAATATACTTCTCTTGAGACAAGTACAACTTGTTGGAGCTTCTGTCTCTCTCAATTCTCATCTTGAGAATTTGCTTTGCTGCCCCCAAGTCTTTCATAGCAAAAGACTTGCTCAACTGTTTCTTCAGCGCTGCAATCCTAGAGACATTCCTGCCAACAATCAAGATATCATCAACATAGAGTAACAATATGATGAAATCATCACCTGAGAACTTTTGATAGAAAACACAATGGTCTGAGCTACTCTTCTTGTAGCCTTGCTCCCCCATAACTGAATCAAATTTCAAATATCATTGTCTTGGTGCTTGTTTAAGGCCATAAAGACTCTTTTTCAGTTTGCACACATAGTCTTCTTTGTCTTTCACAAGAAACCCCTCAGGCTGCTCTATGTAGATCTCATCCTCCAAATCACCATGAAGGAAAGCTGTCTTCACATCCATTTGCTCAACCTCCTAGTTGAGGCTAGCTGCCAAGCCAAGGATCACTCCAATTGATGTCATTTTCACCACCGGAGAAAAGATTTCACCGAAATCAACACCTTTCTTCTGACTGAATCCTTTCACAACAAGCATGGCTTTGTACCTTGGATGTGGCGTGTGCTCTTCTTTCTTGATTCTGTAGACCCACTTATTTTTCAAAGCTCTCTTGCCCTTAGGCAACTTCACCAACTCATAAGTATGGTTCTTATGCAATGAATCCATTTCTTCTTGCATAGCCTTCATCCACTACTTCTTGTGCTCATCTTCCATTGCATCTGCAAAACACTCAGGTTCTGAACCATCAGATAGCAACACCACATACTGATCTGAAGGATACCTGGTGGAAGGAACTCGATCTCTACTAGATCTTCTGAGTGGAGGTGTTGGTGGATCTTCTGGTACTGGTGGCTGCTGATCCGGATCATCAATTTTAGCATCAAACTCTTGCTGTTAGGGAGCATTTTCATCACCTGTACCATGCACATCATCTGTGCATAATCTGCAACATCATTTTCAGCATGTACTAGAGCTGGAGCTGCAGAAACTGGGTCTAAATCTACCAATGGATTTTGCTGAGAGACTTGCACCTTTGTCTTCATAATATCCTCAATTGTTTGATCTTCAACAAATACAACATCACGGCTTCTCACAATCTTCTTTGCAATTGGATCAAATAGTTTATAGTCAGACTCATCTAATCCATAGCCAAGGAAGATACACTATCGTGTCTTAGCATCAAGTTTCAACCTTTCATCTTGAGGAGTATGAACAAAGGTCTTGCACCCAAACACTTTTAAGTGATCATAAGAGACGCCCTTGTTATACCAAACCCTGTTAGGAACATCTCGCTGCAAAGGATAAGATGGTGAGAGGTCAATAAGATAAACTGCAGTCATCAAAGTCTCACCCCAATAATTCTTAGGTAGCTTTGCATGTGACAGCATGCATCTCACTCTCTCCACAATTGTTGTGTTCATCCTCTCAGTAATACCATTTAGTTGTGGTGTCTTTGGAGGTGTGAATCGGTGCCTAATCCCTTGCTCTTTGCAATATGAATCAAATGGCCCAATAAACTCGCATCCATTATCAATGCGAATGCACTTGATTTTCTTCTCAGTTTCTCTCTCAACTGAGACCTGGAATTGCTTGAATACACCTAGCACCTGATCCTTAGACTTCAAGGGAAAAGCCCAAACTTTTCTGGAGAAATCATCAATAAAAATGACAAATTTCTTAGCACCACCCATTGATCTTACCGACATTTTGCAAACATCAGAATGCACCAAGTCCGGTAACTCTGGCTTCTTGTGAGGAGGTAGACCCTTGAAAGCAACCATGTGTTGCTTCCCAGCTAGGCAATCTGTACACTTCTTCAAATGTACACCTTTCATCCCTTTCAAGAGATTTTTCTTCACTAGCACAGTCATCCTCTTCTCACTCATGTGCCCAAGTCTCTTGTGCCATAGAACACAAGTGTCTTCTTTCTCTAATGCATTGACAGAAACACTAGAGAGGTTAGCAGAAACATGGTACAAAAGTGAAACTCGGTTACCTTTGGCAACTACCATGTTGCCCTTGGTGAGCTTGTACTGTTCATCTCCAAATCTGCTAGAATACCCATCTTCGTCAAGCAATCCAACTGAAAAAAATGTTGAGCCGAAGTGCCTCAACATGCCTCACAGACTTGAGGACCAATTTGGTACCATTTGCAGTCTCCAAATGCACATCTCCCTTTCCAATGATGGCTGCCCTATCATTGTTGTCCATCTTCACAACACCAAAATCACCTGTTGTATAGTTTGTGAAGTACTCCCTGTGAGATGTAGCATGTATGGTAGCACCGCTGTCCGGTATCCAAACTATCTCATCACCATTCACATGATTGATGACTGCATCATCAGAAGCTATAGTGATCTGCTCAACAGTGGAATAAGAATAACCCTCATTACCTTCATTTTCAGCAGAGATGACAATCATCATCTCCTCAACTGTTTAAGTAATACGGCCAGCATCACTGTCACTATCACTATCTTGCTTCTGAGCTTCCTTCTTTTTCTTACCCTTCTCTTTTTTTCATTTGCGGCATTGCCACTTTTTGTGTCCCTTATCATGGCAGTAATAACACACAATTTCAGTGTTTCTTCCCCTCAACTTGCTTCTACTTTCAGCTGCACCTTTCTTCGGACCTCGGCTCTTGCTTCTCCCCCGTGACTCAGTGACTAGCACCTCAGAATGAGAGGAGCAAGTTCCCTTTTCAGCAATCCTTCTGGTTTCTTCATTTAACACTTTTGTTTTGACAAGGTTCGAAGTAACAATACCATTAGGAGCTGAATTGCACAAAGTGACTTTCAAAGTCTCCCAAGTGTCCGGCAATGAGCCAAGTAGTAGCAAAGCTCGAACCTCATCATCAAATGTGATTCCCATGGAAGATAACTGATTAATAATGCCTTGAAATGCATTCACATGATCAGCCACAGGAGCACCCTCTCGGTACCTCAGATTCATCAATTGCTTGATCAAGAACATCTTGTTAGTACCTTCTTTTCGGGCATACAACTCCTCTAATTTTTGCCATATGGTACGTGCATGTGTCTCCTCACTGATATGGTTCAAAACATTATCATCAACCCATTGTCCAATGAACCCACAAGCTTGACGATGAAGAACCCGCCATTCATCTTCAGATTTATCATCTGGTTTTGCCTCTGCAAACACTGGCTTCCAATACTCCTTGACATAGAGTAAATCCTCCATCTTGCCCTTCCAAGTTTGGTAATTTGTACCATTCAATGAGATCATTCTGCTGGTATTTGTTTCCATCTTCAACACAAGGCAAATCAGCAAGTTAATCAAGTTGAATACAAGCTGAAATTAAACTGAACCAAATGCTCTTGATACCACTCTGTTGGGATAAATGGCAACAACAATATACCAATTAATCCCTCATCTTGTGATGACCAATGAGGATAACATCTACCAACAGATATGCAACGGAATAATATAAATCACATACACAAAGACACAATGATTTACGTGGGAAACCTCCTCAAGGTGAGGAGTAAAACCCACAGGACGGACTACTCCAAACTTCCACTATAATCAACAAATGATTACAAGGAGTCTTCTCTATGACCTCTAGAGGATTACACCAGCAGCAACACATTCACCATAATGCAACTAGGTATTTGCAACAACAACAACAACCACTTAGCAAGAGGAACTACTCTGAAACAGAGAATACACAGATTATGTCCTCTTCGGTAATCAGTCCATATCTTACAAACTACAGATCCCCTGTGCACTAATTTTGGTAAGATTGTGATTCCATGAGTTCTCAGACCACTGACACAATTTCAACTCAATCAGACACCGTTTGACTACCCAAACAGATCATCTACCGAAACTGCTCTGTGCTGAAACCGCAGTCACCCGAACTGACAAAACCGACCCCAAATCTGATGCTTTGTTGAACCAAACTTCAAACCAATAGACCAGATCGAAGTACTCTAAGTGTAGAATGAGCTCACCAAGTTTGGCGTGAATCCAAACACGTTTGAGCCTCTGATCACAAGTTTGAGTCAGATCTGCCCGGAGCCACCAAATCTGGACATATTTGCTTCTGCTTCTTCTTCCTCTCCTCTCTTGGTTGTGTTGTGTGTGTGCTACTCCCCCTCTCTCAAGTGACGTCCAGCACCTGGGAAAGATGAGGGTTAGGGTTTTCTTGCTTGTATTTCCTCTCAAGAAGCAATCTCAACCATTGATTCAAACACTAGATCAATGGTGCACAAGCACTTGGGCTTGTGGACTGTTTTCTTGAGTTGCTGGGCTCCAAATCATCCTCCATCTAGAGGGATAGCCCAACAGTCGACGCGGCGCCGTCAGAGATGCCGAAGGACACGTAGGCGTCCTCGTCGAGGTCCACGACGGTGAAGTAGACAATGGCGCTGGACTTGGCGACGTACTCGCTGAGGACCTTGTAGCCCGTCCACACGGAGCTGCAGTGGAGCGGCCTCAACCGTTCCAGATGAAGGTCTGGATGAAGGTGACCGGATCGGCACCGTAGGTGAAGCTCCCCGGCGACGGATCGACGGGGCTCTTCCAGGACACGAGGTGGTTGCCGGGGAGGTAGCCATGGTTCACGTGGATCTTCATGGTGGGAGGAACGTGTCCGTCGGGTGGTCGAAGCTTTGCCACACCGTGGTGCCGTTCAGCGACCGGAGGACGAGGTTGCCGGCTTTCGTGAGAGTGGCGACCGTGCCAGACGCCGAGGAGGATCCGTTCATATTGCCAGCGTCCACGTTATTGGTTTCCCAAATAACTGGCCGTCGGCATCAGACAAGACGAGGTTGGAGGTATTGGTCAGTGCAAACCTCGCCGCAGAGGAACGGCGGCCGGTGACGATGATGGGGGTTTCACGGTTGGCCACCCACACGGTGGTGAGCTCGGGGATGCCGTTGTACCAGATGCCTAGGTACAGCTTTGCTGGGGTCGAGTTGGAGGGGGAGAAGAAGCCCAGTGCGAAGGCGCCGGCTTCAGAGACGATGACATCGCCGGGGGAGAGCGTCTTGCCAACAACAAGCTGATCATTAGACGCGCACAGTGGCGGCAAGAGGAAGGGGAGTAAGACGACGGTGCAAGCTGACCATCTCATCGCGTCTTCGTCTTCCCAGTTCTCTCAGAACATCCTCGCCGGTCGCCTGGACATTGAGCGCCTTGACTTTGGCTTTCTTTGTCTGCAAGCAGCAATCCGTGTACAGAGTTCTCGGCTACCAGTAGACCACAATATAGTTTATCGCAGTACAGAGTTGGTTGAATTTGACATTTCTGAAATCCGTGTCTCGTGGATGCCTAACCGTAAAGCATTAACTTTCTTTTTCTATAACAATCTGACAAAAAAATTTGATGTTTTGTCATATCTCCTCCAAGGAGTAGAAATAAGACTGTGCCTTAAAAACAAATATATTTGATGCTAATTAAAAAAAAGTTCTTGTAGTCCAATGGTAGAACGGTCCAGTGGGACGCTACCCACCAGGGTTCAAATCCTGGTGCTCGCACCTTTTTCTGGATTTATTCCGGGATTTTCCGGCGTTATGCATTAAGTGGTAAGCGATGTTCCCGTCGACGACGAGGCGTCAGTGGTGACTTCGAGAATCTCCAGATCTGCCGGTGCTCCGTCCTTCGGATGTGCTCATAGGGGTAGGGTTTGCGTACGTGTATTCATAGGGGTGAGTGTGCGTGCGTGGTGTGAGCGTCTGCGTTGTACTGTGTAATCTCAAAAAAAAAAGTTCAACTTTCAGTTCTGCTTCGCATGCCTAAAGTTAGTAAATTGAACAATATTGTCATGTATATTTGGGCATTCTTATTCAATTCATACATGTGCTGAAATATGGTTGTCATGCCCCCATAACCGGAAAAAGTTTACTTCACCCCCTCACCTATGGAGGGTGGAACACATCACTCCCAAGGCCCCAACTTATAAAACTAGCTTTTTACCCATTAAACTTTTCAAAACTGGACAAATTAAATCACCCCCTGAAATGGTTTTGGATGGTGGTTTACTGCAATAACAACAGTTTTGTCTTTTTTTCTCTTTTATTATTTCGGTTGAATCTTTGAAAAATCATAGTAAATCACACAAAATCGTAAAATGGGAAATCCAATTTTGTTGAACTCTACATGAGCAGATATACACAGCAAATATATAATATGGTATGCTTTAGAACATTTTTTACAACTATGAATTAATTACCAAAAAAAATGTAGATCTAAAGCTACAGAAAACTGTTCATAGCCACAAGCTTGAGCACTACGATTAGTTGGAGGTCGAGCCTGGGATCATCGTTCCTTTTTCAAGGTTCTATTGTCGGCACTGGTTTCGGGAAATTCTGGTAGTATGTTCTATGTTTTACATGAAAAGGTGAGTTGACAATGGATAATTTTTATGGGAAGCCATGAAGGTATAGAGCCAATCAACAACATGTTTGTTGGAGTTGACACAACGGGAAACGCAGCGTCAATCCCTTTACCGTGCGTTTTTCACCATAACGCACGGCAAAGGGCGCACGACAGCAATCTGCACGGCAAAAAGCCTTTGCCGTGCGTTTATAATCGCACGCACGGCAAAGTCGTTTTGCCGTGCGTCAAAATCGGCGCTCGGCAACAAAAAGCAAATAGACGGAAGACGACCAAACGGACGGCACGAGCACACACAGATCGTTTGCCGTGCGCCATCGTCAACGCACGGCAAAGAATTTTGCAAAAAAAAATAAAAAAACAGAGGGCCCACGGCCGTCCCCACACCAGTCGCGGGTCGTCCTGCAGGAGGCTGGGCCCACCACCGCGGCGGCGCAGCGGCCAGACGCCGGATCCTGCGCCCTCCCGCCGGTCCCGCTGACGCCGGAGCTCCTGTCGCCGCCTCCTCCCGTGGGACGTCGAAGTCGAGGCGGGGCGGATCCAGCCGGAAACGTCGAGGAGGGGCCGGAGACGGGGGGTGAGGCCGATGACCCGCGCCGCCGCCCCGTAACCGCGCCGCCGCCCCGGCACGTGCACCCTCCAGATCCGCGCTGCCGCCCCGGCTCCGCAGCCCGCCGCCCCGGATCTGCGCCGCCACGCCGGATCCACGCCCGCCGCCCTGGATACGCGCCGCCACGCCGCCGTATGAAGCCGCCGGGCGCCGAGCCGTCCTCCGCCACGGCCGGTTGCTCGGGGACGGGCCTCCGCCGCCACGGCCGGTTGCTCGGGGGAGCGCCGGCGGCCGGGAGAGGAGGGCCGGGACGGGAGGGAGCCGACGGGGCGGAGGGAGAGGAGGGCCGGTACGGGAGGGAGCCGACGGGGCGGAGGGCGCGGGGGAGAGGAGAGGGGTGCGGGCTGCAGCGGTGGGCGCGAGGGAGCGGACAGGGGCACGGGCTGCGGCGCTAGGGAGGGAGGAGGGGGGCACGCGCGGGGGTGGAGATGAGAAGGGGTGGGGGGCTAGGGTTTTCCCTTATATATGTGCTTGATCCATTTTCTGCCGTCGGGTCTGGAGATCAACGGTCAACAACGAAGAAGGGGTGCTTATTTGGGCTGGGCCGCGGTGTTACGTGGGATGTAAAGGGCCGCCGGCTGTTAAATGGGCCGGTTGATAGGCCAATTCTGGTTTGTCGTGCGCCAGGGTCTTGTGGCGCACGACAAAGACCTTTTTTCATTTATGGGACATGTTCGGTGGGGGAAAAAATGTTTGCCTTGTCAAGATCTTCGAAATTTCTTTTGATTTCATGGGACATGTCTTAAATTGAGCTAAATAACATGAATAATATTTTTGCATTCACTTTATTCTATTATTTGAATCACTTGTAGTTCAAATTTGACTTTTTTCAAAAAATTGCTTGAAATGCAATTAATTAGTTAAATATGGAAAATGAACTCAAAATTCTACAAAATTTTACCATGAAGTATCACAAGTCGTATGTATGGAGTAGAAACAATTTATAGGTGAGGAGAATTTGTTTTGATGGGCTACTGGATTTGGGACCTATGGGGACATATATATGGAAAAAAAACTTTGCCGTGCGCCAAATAAAAAACGCACGGCAAAGGCACTCTTTGCCGTGCGTTTTTCTAAAAACGCACGGCAAAAGCTTTTTTCATAAAACCTAAATTTAACTTAGAAAACTCCTAAAATTATCAAATGACTTCGAAAAAATACCAAATTTTTACATACAACAACTTATATTGTCTATTGCTTATAGAAAAAAAATTGAATTCAAATTCAAATTTGATCGTCGCTTTTCATTCAAATCTAACCATCTACTTCTCAACTCTCTGAAACTTCTTCGGAGATGTTTCGATTTGTAAACACCGTACATGACAAAATGTTCAAAACTTGTTCAAATTTTTACTACAGCCTCCACGTATGATATCATGAGCTCTTGACAAATCTTATAATTTTCAGACTTCATTTACATTTTTTAGAATTTTTAAATCATTTGGACACACGATCATGGTCGTGTTTCCTAGTCAAGAAGTTCAAACTTTTTTTTGATTTTATGGAAGAGGTCTTAAATTAGACTAAGTAACATGAATATATTTTTTTCACTCACTTTACTCTATTATTTGAAGTTCAAATTTGATCTCTTTGAAAAAATTGTTTGAAATGCAACTAATTGGTTAAATATAGAAAATTAATCCAAAAATCTACCAAAATTTACCATGAAGTCTCACATGTTGTATGTATAGAGTAGAAAAAATTTCAAAGTGAGAAGAGTTTGTTTTGATGGGCTATTAAATTTGGGGCTTAGGAGGACATATATATGGGAAAAAAAACTTTGCCGTGCGTTTTTTCAGAGACGCACGGCAAAGAGGTATCTTTGCCGTGCGCCAGACTAAAAAACACACGGCACAGAGGACAATAAAAAATTGTTCACCTCCTCTTGTTAACGGCGGTTAACGGTTGGTGGTAAAAAAATATTTGCCGTGCGTCGGAGGAAAACGCACGGCAAAGGAAATGTCTTTGCCGTGCGCCACGAAACAAAACGCACGGCAAAGACTCTTTGTCGTGCGTTTTATTTCCGGCGCACGGCAAAGAGTCTTTGCCGTGCGTTTTTTCTAGACGCACGGCAAAGAGAGGTCTTTGCCGTGCGCCCGATAGAAAGCGCACGGCAAAGATTGTAACGCACGGCAAACATCGATTTTCCCGTAGTGTGAAGCTATAAGCATTTTGTAATTGGATAGTCTGAGTGTTCTCTATCTTTGTGTTATTTTGTCACTTGGAGGGTGTTTTTTTTTGAAGGTGCCTTTTATAGATGTATCATGTATGACTTAACAAAAACTAAGCTGAGGGTAAAAACTCTTTATAAAACTAATAAAATGTAATAAATCGTTACTACAAGACGCCCATTGTTGTCATTAAAAGTTGGCAAGAGTTTTCATAAGTAATTTATTCTCTCAATATCTATTTGGTTAACATGTTTGTGTGTTGTTTGTTTACATACTTCATTGTTTTTTATATTAGGATATTGTTGTTTTCTTATGACCAGTTAGTTTATTTGATGTTCACGGCAATTCAACAGCACTTTCCTAAGGGTCACATTCATACAGCCGCTTTAATTTCACCAGGCAATAAAAGTCATAGCCAACTCCAGGGAGTTGGTGAAGTTTTGTAACGAACCCAACAACGGCCCTCCGAGCCAAACTATGTATTTGGGAAAAGCTAAAACCTCTTAAGAGCATCTTCAAGAGTTCCTCAAATCCTTTCCTAATCCTTGATTTTTTAGTAAGATGATAAAAAATACCTCTTCAACAATTCATAATCCACACTACTAATCTTTTAGAACTTTGGAAAAATCAGTTTATTCCGCGTAACTCTACGCGTTTTTGGTCGACGCGTATCTTATCCTAAAAAAAGGTGGAAGGGTTCAGAAACAATAAACAGTAGAAATGAGTTCCTGATGCAAATGTACAAGAGAGAAAAAATGCATAAAAACGGTTAGAATAATTTTGGAATAATGAAATTCGGGCAAAGCCCTTGGTGGAAAAAATTGTCTTCTATATTTAGGAGTGGGTTATTAGAAACTCTTGGAGATGACCTTCTTTATTCTTTCCAATATCTTTTTAGAAGTACTAAAATTTTATATTTTTAGGAGAAAAATATTATATACACTTGAAGATGCTCTAATATGTAGTCCAAAATCCCAAACCTTGCTGATTCCTTGCTTCGTGGAACCATGAGATTCAACGTTTGATTCACCTGATTGTCCAAAAAAAATAAACGTTTGATTCACCTGAGGTATAGTAGGCCCACCAACCGTGTGATAGGTACTACTACGTCGTAGTAGTTTTGGTGGGATTGTTGGTAGGATTTAGTATTTTATTTTTTTGAGAGTGGTTGTAGGAACTAATTTTACTTGGGAAGAGTTGGTTATTGGGCGACAAGGTAGCCATATGGACACAAAACGACGGATCATGACGATGCAAATGACACGGCGATCGCCACTGGACGATTAATTAATTCGCGACGTAAACTTGTGTTAGAAGAGTCTCCGATGATCCGCGCACGACGTTCACTTTGCGCCGCCGGCGCGACGGACTCCGCGGGTGATATATTATTCATATGTAAGAAGGATCTATCTCTGCGTGTGCTGCATCACTGCATGCTGTGCTCTCATCACTCCTGCGGACAGTCTAACGCCATTCCGGGGGTAGACGAAATAAACAGGCCCCGCCATTCCATTGTAACTCTGTAAACGGAGAGAAAATGGTTGGTAGAGGTGAAAATCAGAAAACACAAAATAATATGTGTGAGTGGGCTCCGAACAAGACCTACAAGCTTCCACAGACACACTCCCACCACCCAAACTACATGTTGTTTGAGTATAATTCCAATTCATTAAACATGATACAATTATATGTGCCAAGAATATAGCCAAATTAATTTTATTATAGCTAACATGTTTTTTTTGTTTGCAACGAACATGATTGCATCCATCCATACATATTATGAAGTAGTTTTTTAGAAATTCAATTTTTTGGCTTGACATGAATAGGATATTTATGGGAGTATAATACATATCAGAGTAGAAAGGTTGCATATGAGTAAAAGGAAATATTTGAATCCAAAATTCTATAACCTTTCTAGAAAAACATGTAGAGATCCATTGAATGTAATAAAAATAAGCAAAATTTTAGGGTGCTTGTATTTAATGTGAGTCAACAATCTGATGAGATGTAACAGTGATAGTACAAGTAGTTACAATAGCATAGTAGCAGGTAGTACCAGTTTGGTGGGTCCAACATCCATCTGATACTATCCGGTATTATGTGCCTTGGGGTGCTTTAATCATTTTTGTTTGATTTCCTCTTTAAACACCATTAGCTTAGCTTAAACTTCTTGTTTAATTAGAGCCTAACACCTGAGATGTTACAATGTGAAATGATGACGGGCGGTTCAACACGAACTTATAACGAATTAACAATCGATGGTTCAACGGTAACATCCTACTTATAGCAACTCTCCTTCAACGGTAATCTTGGGGGTGTGGTATAGTGAACATCACTATCTAGTAATAAGGGCCACTTTCTATAGTTGCTTTAATGTCGCCAAGCAAAAAAGGTATGGCCAACTCTAAGCCATGGCAGAGCTCCCAACCTCTTAGTTCGTTTCAGAGAATCACTTAACAAAATTAGTAGAGAATCGCTTCTCTCTGGAAAAAACTATTTGCCAGAGCTTCTGCTAGAATCAGCAGAGAATCAGCTCTGGGAGCTCAGTCAAGGTGCCTAATTCATACTTGAAGATCATGATATATGTCTCCATAAATAAATAAACTAGCTTCCATACAACCAAATAGACAAGTTATTGTATATAAGTTGTATGTTTTCTTGTCTATGTGATGTATCTGAAGCACTAATAATAGACGGTTGTCATCTAGATTGTTAAACTTACACTAATAAGGTTGTCTCGGTTTGTTTGACCATGCAAAAGACATTATCCTCCCTACATTGAGCCCCCGTCTTTCCAAGGAACAATTAAGCTCGACCCCATCTATATTTATCCAAACATCAAAAGTTCCACCCTCATCTACTTTTCTCTCAATTAAACTAACAGAACAACTAACGCCCGGACGTTCAATCACTACGGGAGACACATGCTTCCCCGAGTGCCAAATGCACTCGGGGAAGGCACAAAAACACTCGGGGAAGCCTTCCCCGAGTGCAACACTTGGGGAAGAGCCTCCGGGGATGCCTTTCACGGGAAAGAGGTCTTCCCCGAGTGCCAAAAATCGTACACTCGGGGAAGCCTTCCCCGAGTGCCGTCATAGCACTCGGGGAAGATTTGACGCCGTCGGTGCCATCCGCTGTTTTTTTTTTGAAAAAAACTCTTCCCCGAGTGCAACACTCGGGGAAGAAATTTGTCTTTTTTTATAAAAATCCTCTTCCCCGAGTGCAACACTCGGGGAAGAGTATTTCCCCCTTTTTTTTAACAACCCTTCCCCGAGTGCCCTCCCTTCTTTTTTTTTCTTTTCCGTGTGAATAACAAATCATATATATATATATATATATAAGCCTCTCTTTTTTTTTGCTTTTCCGTGTGAATAACAAATCATATATATACGGGCAACACAATATTTGTATTGCAATACACATTATTCAACACGACAATAATTAGTATGAAATCAAATCCATACTATTAAATCACCCAACTACAAGGTACAGTTTGGCACAAATTACATAATGATTCTATTTTGACAAAATGTAAGTTTGTGCATACTGAATCAGAGAGCTCATCATCCATCTATAACTCTAGGCAGTGCTCATCGTCCATCTAAAATGGAATGCCCTATCAGTGCTCATGAGTCATGACTGACCAATGAAAAAAAAGAAAACACATTAAGCCATGCAGGCATGATGCTTGTTGCATAGGACAAAAAAAAGAAACTATCTAGTAGTGAGGCTATTCTTAGTGCTCTCCTGTGTTTTGGTTGCAGAACCATCTGGTGCACCCACATTATTATCAGGGTTAGCAACCTGCAGTGAAGCATGCCGTAGAAAAGAACCAATAGTCAAATGGAGAATGGATCAATAAACTACGAGATGAGACTACAAAATGTAAATCTTTCATGGAGCTAAAGAAATTATTTGCATAAAGAATGTCAAAAAACATAGCTTCACAAGACATGAATGCAGGTTTTCACACTAAATAAATAAGCAAAGCCCAACCAAAAGATCTGAACTTTTCTGTTCCAAAGAGTTGCCCAATTCAGAATTTTCACAATACTGCTGTGCATTTGCTAGAGTACATTTCTGAAAGTGGAGTACAATGACGATGAGATCAAGATTATATCATGTGTTCAGACAAAAAAATCAGACTATTGACTAACAGGCTATGGTCACATAAGCCATATGCCCCTATATTTAACTTATAGTATCAAAATATCAAGAAAATGCTATCACTAGTTGATAAATGGAACAAACAGCTGCACAACCATTTACAACTATGTTATATGTCAAAATTAATATACTGCATTAAACTTATCTTGTGAGCTATAGATGTGAAATTTATATTCCTTCTGCTCCCTAGATTACCCCACCCTTTTTCATTCACCATGGTATGTACCATGTACTGCACTGCTAATCAGTTCAGAACTAGGCAGGCAGGAGGTCATAACAGTTCTGAAACTGTAATTCAGCAACGATTCATTCAGATATATGCAGAGCAATTCATTCAAATATATTCTGATTCCATGTGTTCCCCTTTTTCTACTTATTAAACAAGCAACATATTACCAATTACTTTTCTTCTCCAAAAGAGACAGAGCATTTTGGCCCTTTGTTTGAACAAATTGCAAAGTTGGATACGGCCCTCTACAACATACAGTTCGAACAACACTAGTTAGAGGCCCAAACTGACTGCCAAGCAATATGGAAGTCCCTACTACTATCCTCTTTATTTCTGAATATTAGTTCAACGTTGCTGCCAATTCTTTAGTAAAATTACAAACAAGACAAGCATGTATATATTGAAACCTGGACCCATCCGCTTCCAATGCAAAGAAATCATAATCTCGATATGAGCTAGGGTTAAAAAAGAACACAATGCACGAAACAAGGAGAAGACATGGCGTGATAGAATCAAAACAAGCGACACGAGAAGGGATGGAGGCGACCTTGTTCGGATCGACAGTACATCCATCGCCGCCGAGCTCCGTGGGGAGCAGCTGCGGTGAATCCACATCCATGTCGTGGGACCTATCAGTCGAGGCAACAGCTTCCCGCCACAAAGCTTCCTCGGTCGCCAGCGCGGCCTTCAGCGACGCCGTCCTCCCGCGGCATCAACGTCACCGCCGCCCCCTTTCTCCCCCTTCCGCTGACCTTCCCGCCACGCCCGGAGTAGGAGGCCGCCGCCACCGCGCCGGGAGGGAGTCGAGGCCGCGCCGCGAGGGAGTGAAGGCAGCAGCCGGGGAGTCGAGGCCGCGCCGCGAGGGAGTCAATGCAACCGCCATCCTTGGGCCGCCGCCACACCTCGCCGGGAAGGATGCCGCCGTCCATGCGCCGGGAGGGGCTCGAGGCCGCGCCGGGAAGGGCTCGCCGTCGCCGGGGAGGGAGCTCGCGGCGACTGAGGGGGGCAAGGGAGCGGCGGTGGATCTGAGGGAGACATTGGGTGCGGGCGGGTGGCGGCGTCTGAGGGGGGAGGGCGGGGGCCGGGGGTGGGGGTGGGGTGGGGATAGGTTTAGGGTTGAGTAAATGGGCCGGCGGGAATGTGGGCCTGCTGGCCCAATTAGGGCGTTGCCGGTTGGATAGATTTTTTTGTAAACTCTTCCCCGAGTGTCGTGTGGTCTCTTCCTCGGGTGCCGTTGGACTAGCACTCGGGGAAGGGTCTCTTCCCCGAGTGCCAAGGGAGGGCACTCGGGGAATTATTTTTTTTATTTTTAGTTTTTTTGTCCCATTTTTTTTGTGATGCCACTCCATATTATTTGAAACTCCTTGCTCAAATTTGGGGTAAGTTTGAATTATTTTGGTATATTTCGTTAGTTGTTTTCGTTTTGTTGAATTTTTTTGCATACTTCAAATTTGAACTACAGGTGCATGAAGTAATGAAATTTCTTGATTCAAAAAATGATATTCATTATATTTGGTGTATGTTGAGGCCGTATCTAGGAACTCATATGCAATGTTGAGCATCTTGTTGCCGTAACATGACGAACAACTTGCGGGAAAAGTATTTGTGAATTATATAAAATCTGAACGAAGTCCGAAAATCACGAAACTTGTATGGGTCTCATGTTATGGCATGTAGAGGCTGTGTGAAAAAATTGAGAAGATTTCGAGCAAGTTGCGATATCGGATGCCTAAAACCCAGACATCTCCGTATGTGTTATCACATTGATCACATGTGGAGATGTCTAGGTTTTAGACATCTGACATCGCAACTTGCTCGAAATCTTCTCAATTTTGTTACACAGCCTCTACATGTCATAACATGACACCCAGACAAGTTTCATGATTTTCGGACTTCGTTCGGATTTTATATAATTTACAAATACTTTTCCCGCAAGTTGTTCGTCATGTTACGGCAACAAGATGCTCGAAATTTCATGTGAGTTCCTAGATACGGCCTCAACATACACCAAATATAATGAATATCATTTTTTGAATTAAGAAATTTGATTACTTCATGTACCTGCAGTTCAAATTCGAAGTATTAAAAAAAATTCAACAAAATGAAAAAAACTAATGAAATATACCAAAATAATTTAAAATTGCCCCAAATTTGAACAAGAAGTTTCAAATAATGTGGGATCGCCTCACAAAAAATTTGGGGCCAAAAAACTAAAAAAAATATTCCCCGAGTGCCTTCCCCTAGCACTCGGGGAAGAGACCCTTCCCCAAGTGCTAGGGTGAGGCATTCGAGGAAGAGTGTTTTTAAAATAGCTCCGTCCATTTGCGTCGTTAAGTACCACTTTTCGTCCGTGAGTGCGTCTCTTCCCCGAGTGTTGCACTCGGGGAAGAGAGCCTTCCCCGAGTGCCTCTCTTCCCCGAGTACCATGAGCTCTACGGCACTCGGGGAAGCAAGGCACACTCGGAGAATTTGGCTTCTCGCGTAGTGAATCCAAGCGCTAGCGGTCGGACGGTCAAAAATCCCCACCGCAACATGCATACGTATGATAACTTCTGTAAATTTAAAAACAATGGACGGACAGCAAAGCAAATAAACCTCTAATATATACAGTCCCGTCCCTTGCTGCTGATTCCTTGCTTCGCGGGACCATGATCCAACGGACGGTGCCTTCACCTGAGGTAGATAGGCCCACCAACTCTGCACTAGCTTTGCGGGTTGGTGGTGGTACGTTTTGTTCGGGAAGGAGAAACATCCCAACAACCATTATTGCATGGACACAAAACGACGGTCATCGATCACGATCCAAATGACACGGTGACGATATACTACTTGGGAAAGAAGTCTCCAATTCACGGGGACGGGGCCCTTCACTTTGCGTGCGCACGACGCGCCGCCCCGCGCCACGCGTGTGTTTACGCGCCGCCGTGACGAACTCCATCCGCGGGCGATATTATTCAGTTTCTTCCTAAAATACTCAAAGGGGTAAAACAAAAAGAGTAGCTAGTATTAAATTTCATAAATTCTAAAAAAGTATTCAAAGAAATAAAAAAAGCATCTACAAGAATTTCCAATAATTCTCTTATAAAATATAAAAGACAATTTACTTCGGGAATTCTATACTATTTATAAATTGTCCTAAGCACCTTTATATTTTCTTTCTCTCGGGTATATTTACATTCGGAACTGTTTCTATTCTTTATTTTGTTAGGGTCCTTTCACTTTTACAAGGAGCAACTATTATAAGCGTGTAATTTTACACGGAACATGGTGGACTTTTTCCGAGTCATAGAAAATTAGAAGGATGGACTAAAGGTTTGCTGGAGTAAGATTTTTTTTCTCTTATTGCTAAAAATTCAAGAATCAGGAAAAGATTTAGAGAACACTCTGTATATAAGAAGGATCTATACATCTCTCCGTGTGCTGCCTGGGCCCGGCTGTGCGCATGTGCTCTCATCACTCCTAATAACGGTGTGCTGCGCGCGCTAGATAGAACTATAGAAGCGCAGGAAGGTTGAAGAGAGGTGCAGTGGTCCCAGAATGAGAATAATGGGGTCCACCACGGGGTCAACACAATTAAGCAGTAGAGCGCTAGTTGTACTGTTCTCTATATGTTGAACCTCAATCTTGAGCAGTTAATTAGTTGAACCTCATCCATCCTATATGTTGCATGTACACATGTGTGTATGCATGGATCGTGCAGTGAGTTCTAAACTAATTTGTTAATTAGCGGTTTGAATTGTATAGTCTGTTACGTTGGAACTTTTGCGGATGGTGGCCTGCTTATGTTTTGTCGATCTCTAGCTAGCTTCTTTTCTTGGTTTCCTCGTGATGGACGGAAAAGGTGAGTGCTGCCAACTACAGTACTCTGTACAAACTATGTCATCTTATATTCTTATACAATTACTAGCTTGCGTTAGCGCGTCTCATCTCACAGCCACAGCAGCGCTTGCGTGATTGCGTCTGCTGCAGCTTGCCCTGCATGGCTGCATGCGCGCATCGGGGAAGACCGGAAGAGAACACACACAAGAGAGAGGTTAGATTTTCTGTGGCACAGGCTTCGGGTGTGGCATATCCATGCCGCAGTTCCGGGGGAGAAGGGCGGAGAGATTTTCTGTGCATACGCCTGCCTCGGCGTTCTAGAACCGCGAGATCATCGGGATTCGGCGCGCTGCCGACTCCCGAAGGCTCCATGCCTCCATGATCCACCAGACCACCACAGGCCCCCGGCACAGCGTATAGTACGTGGAGCCATGCAGGGAGCTATTGGCAGCAGAGTCTCTCGCTCCACTCTTTGTGCTGCCTCGCTCGTCGCTGTTCGCGTCGCTGCGCGGTCTATCTAGCCTAGCCGGCCGCTGGCGGCGGAATTGCACATCATATTGGGGAAATGGCACATAAAAAATTGTGTACGTACTCCATCCTGTTAAAAAAAAAGTCATCCAGAAAATTGTAAAACAGATTAATAAGAAGATTGTGTACTCCATTCGTTAAAAATAAATCATCCGGAAAATTCTAAAACAGATTGATAAGAAGATAAAATGGCATCGATTGTTTCTATTATCTGTCATATTTGATGCTAATTGGATGTGGCACGCCCACACATGTACGTACATACACAAGCAAAATTGGGCATACCGACTTATTTTAGAGAGAAATTTTTATTCCCCAAATATTTTTTTAGGATGGAGAGAGTAAGTGCAGGTTTTTTAAGTTTAAATAATGGACCACAGTACTTTTTGTTGAGCAAATTAATTAATTATGATATGAAGCGTAGTAAGGAAGGAGAGTTAGAATAGATGAGAACGTCGTGTGGATGCCGAAAACACGGCATCATTCATTGATCGTTCGAGTGAAACTAAATATCTCCTCGCTTGACAAAGTCCGCGCGCGAGTCCTATATAAAGAGAGCGCCCGCCCCTTTGGCCCTCTCATCCCGCTCCACACTTCATTGCTCAGCAGCCAGCTCTTGCTCAACGTCAGCGCTGAGTGTGCTTGAGATCGATCTAGTACTGCGAACACGGAGTGTGCTTGAGATCTAGTACTGCGAACGGCAAACCAAGGGCGATCGCGCGGCGGGCCGGGGTTAATTTCCATGGCCAACACCGTCTACATGGGGCTAAAGTAAGCGCAATATAATCATCGTCCTACATACTGTATATAATATAGTATATCGCCTCTCTCCTACTCTTATTCATCACTCCGTGTCTCCGTCCCGTTCTTAATCATGTGGATCACACGTAGATCACGTTCACGTAGCTAGGCGCACAGCCCGCCAGCCGATGAGCGGACATCATCAGGAGAGTAGTAGCTAGTAGGGGAAGCTAGGTGACTCGGTGCGCAGCAGCCGTGGGCGCAGGCGAGCTCGACGGCCGCGCACCTGTGGGGAGGAAGAGAGGCGCAGCCGCGGGGAGCTCAGCGGGCTCGCGGACGCCGCGGGGTGGAGATCTCGATGGTCGGGATGCGCGAGCGGACATGGCGCAGCCGCAGGGCACTGCCGCCGGACCCAGGCATGAAGCGGGGAATCGGCAAAACCACAGCCGATCGATTTGATCTCCTACCTAGCTGTTGAAAGTTGAAACTAATTTGGCTGATTAGCCATCTATCACTCTAGTTTGACTCAAACACACATACACGCTCTTGTCTTGCTTTTGGTCGATCGACGCACACTACACAGCAGCACGGAACGCGTACCTCTTGCAGCCTTGCAAAATTAGTATGGCGACGGAACCTGGGAATGGGATATCCGGATATCTCCGATCTGCGGTAGAACACTGTAGAAAGATGAGGTCTTTGAGGTTGCCGAAGGCCACCGGTATCTCATCCGGAACCTAGGATATCAGGATGTCTCCGATCCGCGCGCGGTTAGAAGTGCGATGCTCGCTGGGATCGCGCCGGTGAATTTGTTGCTGTGGAGACCTAGAAAGATGAGGTTCTTGAGGTTGCCGAAGGCTTCCGGTATCTCATCCGGAACCTGGGATATCGGGATGTCTCCCATCCGCGGTAGAAATGCGATGCTCGCTGGGATCGCGCCGGTGAACTTGTTGATGTGGAGACTTAGAAAGATGAGGTTCTTGAGGTTGCCCAAGGCTTCCGGTATCTCTCCGGTATCTCATCCGGAACCTGGGATATCGGGATGTCTCCGATCCGCGGTAGAAGTGCGATGCTCGTTGGGATCGCGCCGGTGAACTTGTTGCTGTGAATACCTAGAAAGATGAGGTTCTTGAGGTTGCCGAAGGCTCCCGGTATCTCATCCGGAACCTGGGATATCGAGATGTCTCCGATCCGCGGTAGAAGTGTGATGCTAGCTGGGATCGCGCCGGTGAACTTGTTGCTGTGGAGACCTAGAAAGATGAGGTTCTTGAGGTTGTCGAAGGCTTCTGGTATCTCATCCGGAACCTGGGATATCGGGATGTCTCCGATCCGCGGTAGAAGTGCGATGCTCGCTGGGATCGCGCCGGTGAACTTGTTGCTGTGAATACCTAGAAAGATGAGGTTCTTGAGGTTGCCGAAGGCTTCCGGTATCTCTCCGGCGAGCATGTCAGCATCAGAGGAGCTAGGGAGAACGAGCGAGCTGAGGCAGGCCGAGCCCGTCGCCCATCAGGACAAGGATCAGGAGCGAGCGGGCAGAACGGGGTGCGGCCGGAGGAGTAGAGTGCGGTCGCCGCCGGCGCCATGGCGCCACAGCCGCGCGCGGTGCTCTGGCATCGCCACCAGTGACCAGCCACCGTGCGGACCGGTGAGCGGCCGGGCGGGCAAGGCGGGGTGGATGCGTGGATGGCTGACGACACAGACGCCGCGGGTGGGGGGCGCTCCCGGCCGGCCCCTCTCGGCGCCACCGTGACGGGCAAGACTGGTAGGATTGAGCATAGCTGGCGTGGAGCGGCGCAGTGGGAGCGCATCGGTGGGCGACATCGCTATACAGCCTATACTAGCAGAGCACTGGAGGCAGAAGCGACGGTGCGGCGAGGCAGGAACAGGAGGCTTTCCGTGACAGTGACTCATGGGAGAAAGAGTTGGGATAGGAGGAGACAAGAGATTTTTTAAAAAAAATTAGCATGTGCCCACTGGCCGCTGGCTTCCGGAAGTGTGGCTCGCTGTGCGTGCTCTAGCCGGCCGCGGAAGTGTGTGGCTCTCCTCTCCTCTCTCCGCAACTGAACCAGTTCCCCACCAGCCACCCCAGTTCCCTCACCAACCGCCCGCCGCAGTTCCCCACCAACACCTAACGCGCGCGACACGACGCTCCCTCCCTTGAGGCCTTGACGACGGACCCGACTTTTGGTCGACGCCGGCCGGCCGGGACGGAGTCCGCGGACCCTATATAAGAGGACGCCCCTCATCCGCTACACTCCCAAGTCCCAACACCACCCCGCTTCATTCATTCTGCTCACCAGCTGGCGATCTAGCGCGAAAGGCAAGCAAGGGCGATGGCGCGGCGGGGTTCCATGCTGGGGTACACCGTCTACACGGGGCTAAAGTAAGCGCAATCATCGACCTATATATATCGCCTCTCCCGTACTCTTCCTTCACATCAGTCGGCTCAAATACCTGATTTTGACCACGGTCCGTGCGGCGCCGCGGCGGCCGCGCGAGTAACCCCTCCGAACGTCCCGAGACTGCGCGCAGCTGCCCGCTGCCGGAGCCGCAAGAAACAGCCGCGGTACGCGACCGCCGCGCGCCGCAAACAGATCGAGGGACCTGGTCACACCTAGGGGTGGTAAAGGGTCTTACAATTTAGCCTAAAAAATTTAAAGAACGGATCATAATATTATTCAATTTTGAGCTAAATATATAAAGCTTAGTTGTTGGATTGTGAAGACCTGATCCATTACCACTCCTAGTCACACCTGGATGCTAGGGTTTCATTTGTGCATGGATCACGTAGCTGGCTCTAACTAGATCACGTAGCTAGCTCTAATTAATTTGCTACTATGTATTAGAGTTCGATTAGCGCGCTTTCATTTTCAGATTGTGTTGTTCTCTGCCTCCACTGTAGACAATTCAAATAAAAACTCTCAAGGAGGGTGATTATTATTAGGAAGGGATCAGAGAGAGGGGGGGGGGGGGTATGGGTCTCCTGGATATGCAAGTTGCCTGAGTAGCTTCACGCTCTCCGCCGGCAACTCCACTAGCACGAGCACCATGCAATGCTGGAGCCAGGCACGCTGGCGGGAAGGCAGGGACAAGCGAGGCACAAGCACAGCCTGCCCAGCCGATGAGCGGGCATCAGACAAGGAGAGCCGTGGCCGACGAGGCGTGGGCGCAGGCGAGCTCGACGGCCGCGCGCACCGGTGGGGAGGAAGAGGCCGGGGCGCGCCGCGCGCGGGGAGCTCAGCGGGCTCGCGGACCACGGTAGTGCGGGCCGCGGTGGAGATCTCTCGATGCCGATAGTCGGGATGCGCGAGCGGGCAACGGGCATGGCGCAGGGTGTAGCGAGCAGCGTCAGAGGGGTGGTAGAGCACTGTGTAGCGAGCAGCGTCAGAGGGGTGGTAGAGCACTTGCAGCTAGGTTAATGGTAGTCTGGTGGACGGTTGCGCAATGGAAGTCAGCTAGCTCCAGTCTTCGTTCCCTCCATCATCCGTCCTAGAGCATCCGACTGGCGGAGCTTAGTGCAATCTAGGATTTGGCATGCCACCCCCCCCCCCCCCCGCGGGCTAATCAAATATCCCCTTGGATGAACATTAAAATCGACTACTACTGTTAACTGATTTTCATAGAAAATTAGCAACCCCCCCCCCCCCCTCCCGGTAATTGCTGAAGCTCCAACCATTGTCTGTAAGGGAGGCCAAGAAGTAACCAGATTCTGTTGTAACTTCTATCTGGATTGGTGAACCTCCTAGCTTGTTGCAGTGGTAGCTGTTTAATGATTGTAACTTTGATGCTTAATAAATGAAGAACCTTTGTCCTAAAGTATTTAATTATTATGTTATTTGTTTACTATGTACAATAACTGTTTTAAACAACTGAATTATTTATCTATGTAACATGCTATAGATAATAGTTTCATAAATTATTCATCATGTGTTATAAATATTAGATATTTTTACACAATTTCTGAAAAGAATTTTTATGCTCTAAAAATTCACATGATCTTTAAAAGTAGCGCATTTTGGTGAATTCTAATTTTAATATTTTAAACTATATATATGAGTTTTTCTGTAAAATGAGTTCATCTCTAACTTTTGTATCAATACAAAAAATGCATGAATTTTAGAGGTGATTTGGATGTCATTTTGTTAAGTAAATTATGGTGAAAATATTCATGTGTTACTGTTCATCTGACTTATCACCTGAATGAAAAAGTGTCCAATAAGGAATCAAAGTTTACCTCGGTGTCAAATAAGAAAAAGAATCTAGAACCAAGAAAAGAATGAATAAAGCTAAATAGGAAATAATCTTAAGTTATTTTTTCGCCGTCAGGACGCGTCGCAACCAATACGGCCTGATATCTCGAGAGGAGCAGAGAATCCCCGAGAATCTCCCACCAAGCTCGTCATGGCAGACGCAAACATCAGTCTTCAGCCTGCTTGACAATGGCAACCCTTCCGTCCCTGCTCTCTTCATGGAGCGATTTGCCGGCTGGTGTTTCAGGTGCCTGACCTATGGTCACAAAGCCGACGAGTGCACAAACCCACTCCGATGCATCCGCTGCTTTAACTTTGGTCACCGTGCTAAGGATTGCAGGGCCTCCTACTACGGAGAGCTCCCTTCACTGCAAAGTAAGGGCATCATGGGCTCCTTTCCTCCTGGCGACGCGCACCAGAGGCCGGAGACAATTTGGGCGCGCGTGGGATTCTGTGAGCCCATGGCGGCCTCCGCGCGCGATCTCGCTGGGCATGCCGTCATCGCCGCCGTCGCCGGCGGTAGCCCGGCAGTGTCGCGCCGGCAGGTGGCCCAGACGTTCGCCGTCAGGTTCCAGATCGCCGAGGACGATGTCGACGTGTCTCTGAACTCGCACGCCGATGATTTTCTCGTCTACTTCAAGGACCCTACTTACAGAACGGCGGCGCTCCGGCACCCCGCCCCCCCATATCGGTGGGTGGACAACAGCCACAGCGCTCTCAAAATAACGCCGTGGACAAGGCAGAGCCAGGCGACGGCGGCGGTCGTCGTCAATCTCTACTACAAGGTCAGGCTTTGCATCGAGGGAATGCCACGCCACGCCTGGCAGGAGGAGACGATTCGGGGTCTTTTTCATCACCCCACGTTGATCGAGGGCATCGACCGCGACAGCTTGGACTTCACCAAGGACTCCGCCTGCCTGTGCGTCTGGGTTTGGACCAATGATCCGCGTTGTTTTGCCAGGGAAGTCGAGCTCGAACTCGAGGAACTACAGGAGAGGACCGACCATAATGAGCCCTGGCGCTGCCCGGAACTTGGTGGCTTCGTCGATCAGCGTCAGCCGCGTTTTCAGCCAGTAAGTCTGATCACATACAAATACAATGTCCTCCTGCACATTGACAGGGTGTTCGACTTCAGCCCCGCAACAGCGGCCAGCGGCCAGCCATGGGTACATGACTACAACTGGCAGCTTGGAGTCAAGGACGACGACGAGCTCCCACCATAATTGTGCCAGTTCAAGGACTAGCGAATAAGCTGCAATAATTGTGGCAGTTTCTGGCTTTCTCCTCATATATATACATGTTGTCATAGTTTGAAGCAACTGAGTGTGTAAGAATAATAAATGATATTGTATTTTTTGCTCGTGTAATGTAATGCGGCCATTTCATTGAATATATTTTTGTCATCATGCTCTAGTGATTTACTTACTACGTGCACCCAGATTTTAAGGGTCACAATCCACTACCCACTTGGGGGGGGGGCATAAATGTAAAATTTGATTATTTTTATTTTGACACACGCAACCGAGAGCCGCATTAGTGGAAAGTTCATTCTTCCAAGTCCGCGGTTGTACATTGGTGGAAGGTCGACATCTTCATCAGGGCTGTCGGCGTTGTTCGAATGTTCTTGGCTTGTACCGTCTTGGACCCCTAGCCTTTTGCCTCCTTGCAATTGGTAAGAAAGTTCCTACGCTACAGTCAGTTAGTTCTCGGTGGCTCTGAAATTCTCGTCACTATGCTACTACAAAGCACACTGTCAGAGTACCAATTAATCAGCATCAGCCTAATAAGAATTGTCAAATGTTATGTCCTGATATACAAAAGGAACTTACAAAAGCTTGTGCAGAGGAAGTGATGCATTGATTATGGATGAGATTGAGGGTAGGAAATTTTCTGTGCTTATAGATGAGTCTCGAGATGTATCTGTAAAGGAGAAGATGGCTGTGATTTTGAGGTTAGTAGTAACAGTTTTTATTTTCTTATTTCAACTTTATAATTTCAGATCATGTACTAACATATTTATGTGCAGATTTGTGAATGATGAAGGAAAGGTGTTGGAAAGGTTTCTTGGACTTAAACATATTGAGCGATGTACATCTAGTGCTTTGAAGGAAGTTGTGCTTGGTATGCTTTCTAGCCACAAGTTAAATGTCTCTATGATTCGTGGGCAAGGTTATGACGGAGCTTCCAACATGAGAGGGGAATTTAATGGTGTTCAAAAATTGATTCGAGACGAAAATCCCTATGCTTTCTATGTCCATTACTTTGCCCACCAGTTGCAATTAGTGGTTGTTACCGTTTTAACTTCTACTCCAGCCATTGCAGATTTCTTTAACTATGTTCCTTTAATAGTCAATAATGTGGGTGCATCTTGTATGAGAAAGGATGTCTTACTTGCAAAGCATCATGATTTGTTGTTGGAAAAAATTGAGAATGGTGAAATTCTCACTAGAAAAGGTTTAAACCAACAATGTACCCTAGCTAGACCTGGAGATACTAGATGGGGTTCACATCTTAAAACCTTGTTTCGGATTTTGGTGATGTGGGAGGCTATCATACATGTCCTTTAGATAGTAAAGAAAGATTATGTTAAACCAACATCTAATGGTGGAGCTTTTGGTTTGATTGGTAAAATGGAGAGCTTTGATTTTGTATTTATCTTGCATCTGATGATAGAATTGTTGAGCATCACTGATAGTTTGTCTCAAGCTTTGCAAAGAAAGGACCAAGACATTGTTGAAGCAATACATTTGATCATTGGAGTGAAAGACAGCTTGCAAGATATGAGAGAGAATGGATGGGAACCATTACTCAGGAGAGTAAAACAATTTTGCAATAAGCATGAGATTGAAGTGCCAGATATGGATAAGGAAATAGATGCTAGAGGGACGTCTAGACGTCGAAAGCAAAAGGTAACAAACATGCATTTCTACCATGTTGAGATTTTTCTTGCTGCTGTTGATGCCCTTTTGTTGGAGATGAACCACCGGTTTGGTGAAGTTAGTTCAGAATTATTAGTGTGCATGGCTACTTTTAACCCAAGGAATTGCTTCGCTAGTTCTGATTTGGATAAGCTTGTCAGACTTGCTGAAATTTATGCTGAAGATTTCTATATTGGTGACATTGCTTTGGTGCGAAATCAACTTAGAGATTTTATTGGACGTGTTAGAAGAAGTCAGCACTTTGTTGGATGTACAGAGCTGTCACAGGTTTCTGAAATTATGGTCAGATATGGAATGCACAACACATATGCATTGGTTTACCGACTTGTTGAACTAACATTGATCCTTCCGGTGGCTACGGCTTCAGTTGAGAGGGTCTTTTCAGCTATGTCTATCATAAAGACAGATTTGCGTAATAAAATGGATGATGAGTGGCTAAATGATTTGATGATATGCTACATCGAGAAGGAGATATTTAGAAGAATCAGTAATGAAAAGATCATAAAACAGTTTGAAGAGATGAAACCACGTCGTATGCTAGTGCCAAAAAAAATATAGTGGTACGCTTTCTTCTCTCGTTACTTTGAGACCTTAGAATATTAAATTTGGTATTTCCCTTGTCAATAATTCATTTGTTGTGTTTGTAGATTGCTCCTCAAGAAGAATAAGGTGAATCACAATGGGCGTCACATGTACTCTACTTCGTGGAATAATTCAAATTTCAGATTTTACCTTTTCATGTGATGTATTTTAAGTTATCATCTATGTTTCTTTATAAAATTGTTTTCAATTATACTGTGAGTCTTGTATGGGATATTATGAAACTTATATTATGCTCGCCGCTCGTCGGTGCTTATATGTTCAGCCCCCCTATAAGTTTTTCCTAGATTCGCCACTAGGCGGTGGGGCGGCGGCGGAGGAAGAAGGCGGAGGAGGAGGAAGACACGGGTCACGAGTCGCGAGGAGAAAGACGCAGCGCGATGAGATGTTTCCCATCATGCCTGCGATTACTAATCGCACCCCTGTCCACGCGATCCCTGACGTGCGGCCTTGAACGAAAACCAACGCACCTACTCCAAGGTGCTGAACTGCCAAAGTGCCAAGGCCCAACGGGGGCACGGGGCCATGTGGTGACAAGAGCAAGACAAGAAAACTGCAGCAGGGGTCTTTGTCAGTGTGATTAGTGATTCCTGATGCTTTTCTTCGTTTCGTAGACGATCAGGCGAGTTCGTGGAGGAGGAGACGATCACCGGGCTGCTGGGCAAGTGGAGATCTGCATTTCGTAGACAGTAAGACTCTGCAGCAGATGCTGCAAACATCCCTCCATCTGCAAAATGGGGAAGGAATGGGCACTGTGCCCGTTCCAGCAGTCACCCCAACATGCACTGCAAAATGCGCTCACCCCCTGACACGCGCATTCTTGGGGGGAATTGGACCCTTTCTCTCTCGTCACCTCATTCCAACCGTCACGCCCTTGCCGCCCCTCCCTCCGTCCCCGTGACCTGCATCGCCTCCCTCCGTCCTCGCGCATGGCGAGCAGTGCCTCTTCCTCCCTGTTCGCGCACCGGCGAGCGAGCTGAGTACGACGCCGTGCTACTGGAGGCGCTGCGGGCGGAGCGGCGCAGATCTCTCCGCCGACGACCTCCCTCTGCCTTCCCCCGCAACTACGCAGCGCACGCTACGGCGTCCCGCGGCGCGCGCGTCCTGCTCCTGGAGCGCTTCGACCTCCTCCACGGCCTCGGCTGCTCGCACGGCGACTCCCGCATCATCCGCAACGCCTAGGCCAAGGCGCGGTACATGCCCATGGTGCGCCTCGCCCGCCGGCTCTGGGCCGATGCCGAAGCCGAGTCCGGCTACCACGTGCTCACCCCGGCGCCGCACCTCCGGCCCCCTCGATCTGGAGGGAGGAAGGAGCAGGGGCGGAGCGGGCCACGACTCCCTCTTCTCTCCGGCCGCCTCGAGCAGGAGCGGCGCGCCTGGATCTGGAGCAGGAGCTCCGACTGCGGCCCCTTCCTCCACACGCTCTGACGGCGGGCCCCTTCCTCCATGCGCTCCGATAGTGACGACACGGCACGGCGGGCCCCTTCCTCCACGCCAGAGCCGGCACCGCCAGCTCGAACAACGCGGGATCCCGTCGATTCGCATGCGGTGCATGCGGGGACGGCGAGGAGGCCGTCGACGCCTACTCGAGATCCACCACGCCTCTCCTCCGAGCTCCACCACGCCTCTCCTCCAACGTCGACGCCTCCACGAGCTCCGCCGCCGCGGAGGAGGAGGCGCACCTCGGTTTCTCCGATGGGACAAGGAGCCCGAGCCCTCCCTCCTCCACCTCTAGCCACCACCCGCTCGATCCCAACACCCACGGGAGCACAACTGAGGAGGTTCCATACGTAGCCTATGAGGAGCATGGGGTCCTGTGGGAGGAACTAAAATCTTCTTTATCTTAGTATAATGCTTTTTGTCCAATTCTTACAATTCAGATACTTCATCTCAGTTGGACTCCTCTCATTCGTCAATGGTTCTCGTGACTTTGTCCTTCTAAAGGGGGTACTCTATGTTTATCATTACTTTCGTGCCCCGTGTTTCTCATCTGTTCATTTTAGTCCACCGTCAACTTTGATCGGTTAGGGAGATTCAAATCCAGGCTTCCAAGTTTCACACTTCATGTTCAGGGAATCCCATATAGCCAATTAGCAACTCTTCACTCCACATATGTGACGCTTTCTGGTAGGGATATTTGATCTTAATTGTTCAACCCATTCTCTACCTTTCGTAGCAACAACTTATTCTAATATCTCAGTCCTTTGTGAATCGACTATTTGTGCACTCCAAGTCGAGGGGTCTTATCCGAATGTTGAGCCACGGGCTTCTCAAGGGGTTCCGACTCCTGCATCCAAGCTTACGTGTGCCACATCCATATAGTAGATAACCAGTTCCTTATGTGGGTGCACGTGGAATTAGAATCTTAACTCATCATTATCTTCAAAGTGGCGTTGTCCAAGCTTCATCCTGAGCAGGGATGGAAGGGTGCATATGGTTCTTGTTGCTTCTCTGGTACGTAGACTTCATGTGGCATCAAGGTGGAAGTCTATTCCATCTTTGGTAGTCTGAATCCCAATGTAGGGCAACTGTACACAACTTGTATTGAGGGGTCACCAGGGGATAGTCCAGCTAAGTCCTGTAGAGTCATCTTCGTCCCTTCTCTGTACCCAATCTCCATAACTGTTTTTATAGTAGTTGCCTTTGCCTTGTCTGAGGCATCCTTCCGTAGTTCCGTAGTATTGCTTGGTCTTGATCAAGCGACTTCCGTTGTTCTCCAAAAGTCAGCAAACACGTAGAAGGGTTGTTAGTAAGTTAGTTAGTTAGAAGTCAAGGATGTAATAGTAGAATTCAAGGGGTTTATATAGAAATCAAGGGGTATATACTCAATCAAGGATGTTTATGTTTCCTAAACTATCGGCCATTGCTAGGGCTCGTCCTACAGTCAAGTACGGCTCTAATACCACCTGAAACGAACCGGATTCCCGAAACCGGAAACCCGATCCTCTGCATCTCTGTGATAGTCCCAGGAAGTGGCTATCACGTGTAATCCCTACCTCAAGTGGTACAAATCCATACAACACAGGAATAAAAAATATTACATAAATTTTATTATAACATCAGAGTACATCATTTCGGCATAAACCGGGTACAAGTCCAACTAGACTAAACAAGAAAGGTAAAACATCTACGCAGCGGATCTATCGAAGCGAAGCGTCTCCAGCTCCACAGGCAACACTTGAGTGTAGGACCAACTCTAGTCTTCCCATCCTTTGCCGTTGAGGTCGTAGTCGGTCTCCGAGTCCGAAAGTCCACCATCTACGCGATAAGCGGGTAGGTCATGTCAGCTTCCCAACAAAGAGCAAAAGCGGTGGATGAATTCTAGTATGCATGGATAAGCCTATATATGGCTGCAGAAGGTTATGCAAGCAGTGGTAGCAACATCAAGGTAAGCAGAAATGCAGAGAGGTCACCATCTCCGAGGAGATCCACACCTCTGAGGCCAACACCTCGGGGTCAACACCCCAACCAAGGAAAGTACACCAAAGCACCGAATCTCAACCAAGACTCAGCATCCCACTCTCATTTGCGATGTGAGGTCACCAACTCCTACCCCACATCTCAACGGCATCAAGCCGGGCTCAAGCACTCGGGGGAGAGAAGCAGCACAAGAAAAGTCTAGCCATAGTAACAGATCAAAGGGCTGTCTTTTGGAAATTCTACAATCTCCAGACAAAAGGTGAAAGCGAACTGACAAAAGCTTCTAATATCTCTCTGAAAAAGCTGTCCCCTTTACACGGAGGCATGGGGGCTCCTTTTATAGTGCCCGAAGGTCACTTTTACATTCCGAAACTACCCTTCATAAAGTTACATATACATGGAAATGAGAGGGGTACATGAGTCCGCGGTAATCACGGAGATCCTTTCTAAATTACAAACGAGCCATTGCGTACTCCAGCTTCTTTCTCCTTCCGTAGTCAGGCTTCTCACGTCTCTTTGTATCTTCCATGATACGCTGTTGACTAAGTCAACTTCGGTTCTTCGGAATCCCTCTGTGATCTTCGGAAGTCTTCAATAAGCGGCTTCGGACAAGTTTTTTCCTGTTGCGCCATTCCTTCATTCTTTCCTAAGATCTCAGCCAAACGAAAGATTCCCCAGAATTCTCGGATTCCTGGATATCATAAAATACATGGGAAAGAAAAGAATCATAACTTCCCAGGAGTTCCAAGGGTCGTTAATATATCAGGTATAAAACAACATTTCATTCCACAATTTGGTTCACCAGTAAACTTCCTTCATTCATAAAAAATCATGCCTTTGAGTTCGTTTCACAGGTCTGGAAAGCTTTAGAACCTTTCGGGGAATTCCTAATTCTGTCGACGCGTGTCTTCTTGGAAAGTTCCGAGGGTGATCATTTTAAACTGATCCCCAACAGTAGCCCCTCGGGGAAGCGGGTTGACTCCGACGACTCGTTTCCACGAAAAAAGTTTCTTAGGATTGGTTAAAAACGTCACCCTCGGGCGTCAGAGGAGACACGCGTCGGCTTTTTATAGGGTGCCGGTTCATTTTCGAGGCGCCTTCTCGATGTATCCCCTCGTTCCTATAAATAGGGGGCCTGCGGTTGCTTTCGTTTTCACCGTTTGCCTGCTTTCGAATCTTCTCGGAATTTTTCTTAAATTCTTTGAAGACTCTTTTGCCGCCCTGCTTCCTGAGTTCTGCTCTTCTTCTTCTCCGAAGGTAACTTTCTGGATTCCTTGTTTCTTTAGTTATGTTTCTCGGTGTAGGAGATTAATTTTTGATTTGGTGTCTTCCTTTCATTTTTGGTTTTTAGGTGGCTCGAGTGAGACATACTGCCAAGCCGATGACGGAAGAGGAGATTCCCAGGCTACTACCGCCCAAGGTTCCGAAATTCCTCAATCCTCTGAAGTACCTTCCAGCAGCGCCGCCCCTCTGGTTTCGGGTTCTGAGGATATAGCTCTTGAGGAGGGAGAGGTGAATTCGGGCGAAGGCTCTGGGACTGAGGAGGACATTTCCCAGGTTGAGGTCGAGATGGAAGAATTGATGCCCCCGAAGGTGGCATATCCTCCTACCTTGGTTTTTGGAAAATCACTAGTTACCTCTAATCTGATCAAGGATTTTGAGGATGCGAACTTTTTTCCCGCTGGCTGTGGTCGTGTGCCGACAAGCGAAGAAGTCCCTCAGCCTCAGCCTGATGAGGTGGTTGTCTTCAGAGATTTTTTTTACTGCTGGGCTAAGATTTCCGTGTGATGAGCGTCTTCCTTCGATTTTAAATCTATTTCAAGTGAAGATCCACCAGCTTACGCCCAACTCTTTTCTGGAACTATCAAAATTTTTCTGGATTCAGAAAACTTTCGATGGTCATATAAGTGCAGATGTCTTCGCTCGACTTTTTGAACTTCATATACAGCGGAAAATTATCAAACTTGATGATGATAATTTGTACAAAGCTCACTATGGTTGCAGTACTTTCAATACTCGTCGGAAGAATGCTAGTCAGAAAATCGAAAGGATTCAACTTGCTCCCTGCAGTAATGACAAATGGGCAGATGATTGGCAGAGATTTTGGTTCTATGTTAAGGTTGATATGTCGAGAGTGATGGGCCTCGCCGGTCCTTTGAATCCTTTCTTTGCACCCATTGGACCGATGACGGCTGTGTCCACTGCTTCTTTCAATAGGAAGTCTCAAGATTTTAAGAAGGGTGAGGATAAGTTCTAATTTGCTTGCACCATCCTTGGTGGGCGAGATGTGATCGAAGAGTACGTTGCTGCCAGCATATGGCCATTGTCTTTTGGGTGGCAACTTAAGAAGATTGTGTACCTTTCTGTGGACTGGGCAACGTGCAAAGTTCCCTTTCCAAGATTCGATCTTCGCCTCTCCGAAGGTCAAAGTTTAGATGATTTTATCTTCCTTGTTGAGGAATTGGTGGTAGACATGGTTGGTAAATGTTACTTGAGTGAGTATAAACAATTCAAGAATATTGTGAAACACAAACGCCGAGTGAACCGTGTTTTCTCGGAACTTGGCGCGGACCCGGCTTTACGCCTGAGGCCTCCTGGCCCAAAAAAGTTGATCCAGGCGCCTGGTGTTACTGGATCGATTGCTATTGGCGCTCCTGTGAAGTCTCGGAAGAGAAAGAGCCCTAAGGTTTTGGCAATTTCCGAGAAACCTTCTGCTTCTAGAAAGGCTTCTGGGAAGACGAAAACTTTGGAAGTGTCTAAGAAGAGGAAGCTGACTTCCGGGAGCCCATCTTCGCCGCCACGCAGTTCTGAAGCTGAGAAAACTGCCGTAGCCGCTTTGGCAGATTTGAAGAAGAAGAAAGGAAATAAAAAGGTTATTTCCTCCGCCTCGTGCTCGAGTTGCGCCTGCTTTGTCTGATGATGATGATGACAACCAGAAATCTGGTGATTCTTTGTTTTGTTGTGAGGTGGTTTCGGGCCGTGTGGTGTGTTCTCCTTACTCAGAGAGTACTTTTGTTGACATTGAATCTATTTCAGATAAGGAACCTGCAGTTGCCAAGAAACTTGAGGCGTCCAAGGTCTCCGAGGCTTCATCTTTGGAGAAGGGGATTATTCTCTTGGAAGACAAGACAAATGACGGTGATGCTTCTCTTAAATTCATGGCTGATCTTGACAAAACAGTGCAATGAGGTCCTCCTTCTCACTTTCCACTTCTTATTCAAGGTCGGCAAGATGTCCCTGAAAGTGGTGGAGTTTCAGCCGAGACTTACGGATACAATCAGACCTTTGGAACAAACCTGAAGGGTAAGTTAATGTTTGTTGGTGGTGCTGGGATTGGGAGGGATGATGATCCTTATAGCTTTGAAATGCTATGGAATGCTCCAGGATCGCTTGCTTCCTCCGCGAGCTCATCTGGAGGTGAAGCTTTGAAGAAGCCTTCTTTTTCCGTCCAAGACTTAGAAAAAATTCCGGAATCTCGGATAGAGACTATTCAAGATGATGCTCATGCGATTGTGAGATCAGCGCATGAAGAAATTGGTAACTACTTTGATCCTGCAGGTACATTGGTTCTGACTTGCGTTTACTTTTCCATTATTTCGTCCTCAGCTTTGCTTCCTGTGTCTTTTGCTGTGTGTAGTTTTTGAAGATGCTCTGCGGAAACTTCCTACCAGAGATTTATCAATGATCAGCACCACCCTCGGCCTGAAATCTGTGATTGCTGGTAAAATCTCTTCTGAGAAAACTCGCGCTGACGAGAGCCGCGTTCTTTCGCTACAAGGCAAAATTCTTAATCTCGAGCAAGAGCTATCTTCTTTGAAGAAACTTTCTAAGGAACTTGAAGTTCATAACAAGACTTTGAAGGAGATGGTGGAACTTGCTAAGGAAGGTTGAAAACATGCTGATGACGCCTATAAGAGTTTGGAAGTTGAGCATGCAAAGCTTCAGAAGGCTCATGAGGCTGACTTGAAAATCATTGAAGAACCGTGCAAGACAATTGAGCGCGATGCAAACCAACTTTCGGATCTTAAGGTTAAAAATGCTGAAGCTGTGAAGCAAAATGCGGATCTTGCAAAAGCCAATAGTGAGAAGGATCTTAGGATCATTTCTCTGGAAAAAGATCTTGCTAACCAGTTGAAGATTATGAGCGAAGGAGAAAAGAAAATTAAAAATAATTTTGAAATTTTGTTTGAGAAATACAGCGCAGCTCTTGATGAGTATGGAGCTAGGCCAAATCCTTTTCTTGATGTTGATGACTCGGTGGCAATTATTAACTGGCCTATTGAAGAATTCGAAAGTCTTCCCGAACTTATTGGTTCTGCCAGTGATTTTGCTGCTACGTTCTGCTCCGAGAGTCTCCTAAAGCTGTTAGAGATTAAGGATTGTGCTGTTCTTGGGAAGTTTTGCTCTTCCGGGCTTGAGTTTCCCTCGGCATCTAGCATTTCCATGATTCGTGTGAATGAGGATGTAAAGAATATTAAGAAGAATTTTGTTAAGAAGTTTTGGATGGTTGGTGGCAAGGAATTTGCCAAAGAAATTGCCTGTGCGAAGCTTGCTAAGGTAGTTTTCTCCCTCTTGGTATACTCGTGAGTGACCTGATTGCCTTTATTTTGCCTGTGCCCTTGTTTGTTTATGAATGTTCTTGTTTGTCTCTTTCAGATCTTGGAAGATGAGGCACAAGAAGAGCTTCGAGAGGCGTTAGAGATGGACCCTGATGATGGTGCTGCTGAAGAGACCTTAGAGAAAAGTGCTGAAGACGTGAATGTTACTGATTCTGACGCAGCTCCGGCTGGCACAGAGCAGGTTTAGGATTTAGGATACTTCTAACTTTAAAAACTTTGAGATGGTTGTAAAAAGATTTGTAACATGTCATTCCTGCGCAGGTCCTTGAAAGGGGGCCTGCGCAGGACGTTATGCCTATTCGTATGTACCGTGAACGTGTTGTGGTCAGTGGGGCCTCCTGGCGTTTGTATAAAGAAGCTTTTCCTGAAAAAACTTTCAGAGATTTTTGGATGTTCTGCTGTGAATACTTCTCGATGCATAGCTTTCCTCTGGGTTGGTTTTTTTCTTCTCGAGATGACTTTGCTGTATCGACGCTTGAAGAAGACATTGTGCGCTTTGTGAAGACGGAGCCCCTCAACCCCTTAGCCGCGGATGATGATTTTGCGTATGTTTGTGATATTGCTGAACAGCGAGGTTCAAAACCTGGCCATGTACTGGAACTTCCTCTGTAAGATGTTCTTTTTTATCCTTGTACTGTAAGAATTTTGTTGTAACGACACGCTGTCCCTTGTGATGCGGAGAAGCAATTTAAGAATTGTTTTTGTAAAAAATGTCACCCTCCCTACCTTGCATTTCGTATCACGAGGGCGTGTCGTTTTCTTGGAAAGAGATAAGTCTTGAAGTTCATCTCGGTAGCTTTGAACAAGTTTTCTAAGGATAAGTCGATAAAACTTAGTAAACAGTTTTATGGACTTAAGATTTGAAACTGTGTTGATATGACAACTCTCGGTTGTTTTCAACACGCCTTGCGAATTTTGTTTCTGATGAAAACAAATCTTTGTGAATCTTATCTGATTGGCACAATGCCTTTGTATACCTTAGATGAAAGGTGGAATATAATCCGTACCCTCTTCAAATAAACGTTAAGCTATGCCTTTTGGGATTTGGCTGCAACCTTCCGTTGCCCCTTGCCCTTGTGATTTTGGTGGTGAATCACATTTTTGGAATGTGGCCGCAACCTTCCGTTACCTCGGCCTCAGTGATTTTCTTGGATAATCACACTTTTGGAATATGGCCCTCGGCCTTCGTGATTTTCTTGGATAATCACACTTTTGGAATATGGCCCTCGGCCTTCGTGATTTTCTTGGATAATCACTCTTTTGGAATATATCCCTCGGCCTTCATGATTTTCTTGGATAATCACTCTTTTTTGGAATATGGCCCTCGGCCTTCGTTTGTTTGGACTTTGTAAGAATAAAGAAACAATATAAATATAAATGCAGGAAATTTTTAGGGGAATGCTTTTTTCATTAATGACAGAAAGGAAATTTACACGAGACCCACCTCATTAAAAACCTTGCCTCCATAGTGGAGTTCCCCTTGCAAGGAAAAGAGTACGGTCCCTTTAGGTAAAGCAGTAAATGCAGGAACAATAAAGCTATTTTTTCTCCCTCGGCACTGTTTATAGATCCACAGACCGAGGTTTTTACAATTTTTTCTTAATTTAAATGCGACCTAGCTGAACTTATAACTCTATTTTTTCTTAAGGATAATACCTCTTTAAGCTTTCCTCGTTCCATGAATGTGGTAGCTCCACTCCGAGTTCATCAGTTAGGTGGAAAGAACCTGGCCTGTTGCTTTCTTTTACTATGTATGGTCCTTCCCAAGTTTCTTGTAACTTCCCCAGATTTTCCCAATTCCTTTTCTTCCTGATGACCAAGTCTCCGACTCTGATTTCTTTCCTTACAATTTTTTTGTCTTTCCACCTTCTGGTTTCTTGCTGATATTTTTCTAAGTTCTGGGCTGCTTCTATAATATCTAACTCGATCATGTCTTTCTCTATCTTCTCTGTTTCTTGAGAATTTTCAGCTTTCCTGCTAGCTCTTAAGCTTCCATTCTTGATTTCTTCTGGTGTCATGGCTTCAGTACCGTACAGTAGGCGAAAAGGTGTGAACCCCGTAGCTCTTGAAGTAGTTGTATTGTGAGACCAGATGACTCTAGGTAACTCATCCACCCATTTGCCCTTTTTTTGATCGAATAAGCACTTCTTGACACCCGTGAATATGATTCCATTTGCCCTTTCCACCGCTCCGTTTGATTGAGGATGGTAAACTGAGGAAAACTTGACATACGTGCTTGTGGTTCCACAGAATTCCTTGAATGTGTAACAATCAAATTGCTTTCCATTGTCCACTATGAGTTCTCTTGGAACTCCAAATCTGCAGATTATGTTCCGCCAAAAGAATTTCTGAACAGTTGTAGCAGTAATGTTTGCTAGTGGCTTTGCCTCAATCCATTTTGTCAACAGCTACCGCTGCAAATTTGCAATTGCCCTGAGCTGTGGGTAGTGGTCCCACTAGATCCATTCCCCATCTTTGCAATGGCCATGATGGTGAAATGAGCTGAATTGGGAGTGAAGGTGCTTTTTGATGTCTTGCTGTTTTTTGGCATGCCTCGAATTCTTGAACTAGCTTTCTCGCATCAATAATCATGGATGGCCAAAAGAATCCTTGTTTTAATGCCTTCCCTGCAAGCGCTCTTGCACCAATATGGGCCCCGCAAAATCCGCTATGAATTTCCGCTAGAAGTTCTTTCCCTTTTTCAGAAGTGATGCACCTTAGCCAGGGCTCAGAAATTCTAGATTTATACAACTCTCTATCTACTATGGCATAGCCCCTTGCTCTTTGTCTGAGCCTGTTTAACTCGGTTTCATCTGCAGGTTCGTAGTGGTCTCTTAGAAGTGCCATGATTTGAGCTCTCCAGTCAATGTTTTCTATGATATTTACCATTCCGTCTTCTTGCTCTTTTACCGAAGGAGAAGTGATAATTTCAAAGAAAACATCTGGGGGTTGGGGTTGATTCTGGGCTGCTGCTTTTGCTAGCTTGTCTGCTTCACCGTTTTCAGCCCTTGGGATATGTTGCACAGTATAGCCTTTGAAATACTTTTCCATTTCTCGAACTTTCTTCAGATACTTGATAAGTTCTGGATTTCTTGCCTCGCTTTCTTTCTCAACGTGTTCTTGAATCACTTTGGAGTTTGATTTGATGATGAAAGTTTGTTGGCCCAAGGCTTTCATTTTTCTTAATGCTAGTAGCAGGGCTTCATATTCTGTGGTATTGTTAGTGGAGACTGCTTCATCTGGGAAGTCTAGTCTTGCTGCATACCTTATTTTGATACCCGAAGGTGATGTTACAATTGCTGAAATTCCCACACCTTTTCCACACCAGGCTCCGTCACAATAAATTATCCATGGCACCTGTTCGCAGTTGTTGCTTTCCATGATTGGTGAAGTCCAGTCCACGACGAAGTCAGCCAAAACTTAGGATTTTATGGCGTTCCTTCTTTCAAAGTCGACCACGTATCCAGACAATTCCGCAGCCCATTTTGCAATTCTTCCAGTTGCATCTTTGTTTGTGAAGAGGTCATTTAGAGGCTGGTTTGTGATAACACGAATCTGGTGTCTTTCAAAATAATGTCTGAGTTTTCTTGCTGCCATGATAACTGCATAGGCGATCTTCTCTAGCTCTGAATAAAATAGTTTTGATCCTGATAGAGCTTTGGAGGCGAAGTAGACTGGTACCTGCCTTAATTTTCTGTTTTCTTCTTTCTCTTGAACAAGAACTGCACTTACGGCTGAGTTGGAAGCTGCGAGGTATAGGAGGAGAGGTGACTTTGGCTCTGGTGGGCATAGCTTTGTCATATTTGTCAGATATTCTTTGAGTTCCTTGAATGCTTGGCTTTGGGTTTCGCTAAATAGGAAGTTCTTGGAGCTCCGGAGGAGCTGGAAGAATGGTAAACTTCTTTCCGCTGCTCTGGGAATGAACCTGTTTAGCGCCGCCACTCTCCCTGTCAATTTTTGTATGTCTTTGACCGAAGCTGGTTCTTGCATTTCTACGATTGTTTTGATTTTGTCAGGATTGGCTTCAATGCCTTTTGTTGACACTAGGCATCCCAAAACTTTTCCCTTCTGAATGCCAAATACGCATTTCTCTGGGTTCAATTTGAGGTTCGCTGCCCTTAAATTTGTGAATGTTTCTGCCAAATCTCTGATGTGATCACATCTTTTGTTGCTTTTGACGATGATGTCATTGACATATGCTAGAATGTTTCTTCGAAGCTGGTAATGTAGCACAATTGCTATCATTCTTGAGAATGTGGATCCTGCGTTCTTCAACCCTTCTGGCATTCTCACGAAACAATACGTTCCAAATGGAGTTATGAAACTAGTTTTCTCCTCATGTTCTTTTCTCACCCTGACTTGATGATATCCGGAAAACATGTCCAGGAGTGACAACATTTCGCTGTTTGCAGCATCATCTACTACTCTGTCCACTCTTTCTAGTGGGTAGTCATCTTTTTTGCAGGCCTTGTTCAAATCCGTGAAATCCACACACATTCTCCATCTTCCGTTCTTTTTCTTGACCAGCACTGTGTGGGCCAGCCATACTGGGTAGATTACTTCTCGGATGACTTGAGCATCTTGTAATCTTTGAACTTCTGCTTCCACGGCCTTCGCTTTTTCTTCTGACATTTTTCTGAGTTTTTGCTTCTTCGGATGAATCTTGTCATCCGTGTCGAGCTTGTGTTCAATGATGTCTCGGTCAACACCCTGCAGATCCTTTGCTGACCAGGCAAAGACATCCTTGTTTTGGTTTAGGAAATAGATTAGTTCTTCTTCTTCTTGAGGGCTTAGTCTACCCCAATTGTTACTACTCTGTCTGGCATGCCATCTAAGAATATCTTCTTTGTTTCTCCATCTGCACTTATTTCAATTTTCTCTCTATCTCTTTTTACTTCGGAGTATGGCTGTTGCCTTTCTTGATCATCTGCCAGGTGATGGATGTTTTGTTGTCTAGGAGTGTTTCCTCGCTCTATTCTTCTTGCTTCATTTTGATCTCCGAAGATTGTGATTATCCCGTGTGGGGCTGGAATTTTCATGCATAGGAAAAGTTGTCTGAATACAACATCGAATCTGTTGATGAATCCTCTTCCGAAGATGGTGTTGTATGGGTAATACATGTCAACAATGTCGAACATGATATGTTCTGTTCTTGCGTTGTCCAGATCTCCAAATGACACCGGTAAAGAGATTTTTCCGTTGGATCTGATTGGTTTTCCTCCGAAACCAACCAATGGTTTCTCTGGTGGTGCCAACATATGAGGAGCGAGGCCCATGCGTTGGAAGGTGTTGGTGAAAATTATGTCTGCTGAACTTCCATTATCTATTAAGATGTTTCCTATAATCCAGCCAGCAACGTTAGCCTCGACGACCATTGCGTCATTGTGGGAAACTGATTTCAGCTTGAAATCTTCTTCAGTGAAAGTTATTGGAACCTTCGCCCATTCTGGCCTTGCTGCTGGACCGTCGTCGATGATTACATTGACCTGTCTGTAGTAATCATTTCTTTGCTTCTTGGTTTCGAATTCCATGGAAGAGCCTCCGGTTATTGGCAAGATCATTCCGAAGGATGGTAAGACCCTTGAAGGGTTTTGGGAATTGTTTTGCTCGGTTTTTGGAACTTGGGCTGGGGGTGGTGGTAGAGTTTCTTTTGCTTGGATTGGCTGGGCTTGTTCGATAACTTGTATGGCTTGGGTTTGTGGGAAGGTTTGTTGCGGAGTTTGGTTTTGCGGAATTGTGGGTTGATGGAAAAATTGTGGCGAAGGTTGTGATGGCAGAAAATGAGTTTGTGGGTAGAATTGTGGCGAAGGTTGCCAGGCCGTTTGATGTGGTTGGATCAAAGGTTGGGATTGAGGAAATGATTGTTGTTGCCAGTAAGTGTGTTGGACTTGTTTGGGTTGTGTGGCTGTTATCTGGGCCACGCGTTGTTGGTCCTGGATTCTTTGGAAGTTCTTCTAAGTTTCTGGGCATGCTTCTGTGCTGTGCCCTCTACCATGATATATGCATTGAAAGTGTGGATTTCTGCTGTCATGGTTTTGTAGTTTTGAAGGTGTTCTTCCTCGACCTCTTCCTCTTCCTCTTCCGGAATGGCCACCTCGCTGAGAGTTCTGGTAGTGGTAATCTTGAGCTTGTGACGGATTGTTTGATGAATTGTCTTGCACATTCATGATGGGTTGATTTCCGTTCCAGTTGTTGCCTCTCTGGGATTGCCTTTGCTGGTACCTTTCTGCCACTCTTCTTCTGTGGTCTTCATTGGATTTGCAATATTTTTCTAATTCTTCAAATAATTCATCCATTGATTTGGGGTCTAATCTGTTGAAATGACCGGCCGTTTGTCCCGGAGTCAAACCACTTATGAGAGCTGAGATGGTTGCTTTGTTATCTGCCTCCGGAGTTTGAGATTTTAGCTGCATGAATCTTCTCATGAATTCTGCTAGCGGTTCCTTGTCTCTTTGCTTGCACTGATATAAGTCTGCTGTTCTTGTGGTTGTATGATGAAAAGCTTGGAAGACTTGGAGGAATTTGGCTTTCAGATCAAGCCAACTGTACACCGAGTGTGGTGGCAAAAGTGAATACCAATTAAGCACTGGGCCTTCGCATGCGATAATGAAGGATTTTGCTAGAGCGACGTCATCGCCTCCTGCCGAAGCTACTGCAGCTTCGTAACTCATCAGGAACTGTCTGGAATTGCCGAAGCCATTGAACTTCGGTACTGAAACTGGCTTATACTTGGACGACCATGGAGCTGTTTGGAGGCTTGCAGAAAGCGGAGAGTTGAGGTCATTGAACTGGGCAATCCCATTGTTTATGTGTTCTGTGTTTTCCGGAGGAATGAGGTTTTGCTTGATTCGTTGGTTCTTAGTTGCGGACTCTGGATCTGGTGTGAATTGTTTGAAGGAATTGTCCTCTCCCTCAGCCAAGTCATCGATTTCTTTCTGAAGTTGCATTATTTCCCTTTTTGCTTGCTCCAGCCTTTGCTGCTTATCTATGGCTTGTTCTTGGCCTTGATTTGCATGGCTATCTTGTCTTTCTGTCTTTTCAGAGTTTGGACCTGATTCAGTGCCCTCTGTAACTCTTCATCGGGTACTTCGCGTTCATTGTGTTCATTGCTGGCTTCTGGGATTTCTTCTGGCTCTTTGTCCTTCTCGTTTCTGTTGCTTTGCAGGTCTTGAACTTGCTCTGGATCTTGTACGGTGTTGGTTTTGGGGTGGAGAACGAGGCCTTGCTCTGTGTTTTCTTGGTTGTCTTCGCTCTCAGGGTCTTGTGCTGTGGATTTCTTGGTTTTCTTGGGTGGAGCCATCGTGGGTTTCTAACGGCTAAGAACACGGTGGGCGCCAATGTTGGAAATTCTACAATCTCCAGACAAAAGGTGAAAGCGAACTGACAAAAGCTTCTGATATCTCTCTGAAAAAGCTGCCCCCTTTACACTGAGGCATGGGGGCTCCTTTTATAGTGCCCGAAGGTCACTTTTACATTCCGAAACTACCCTTCATAAAGTTACATATACATGGAAATGAGAGGGGTACATGAGTCCGCGGTAATCACGGAGATCCTTTCTAAATTACAAACGAGCCATTGCGTACTCCAGCTTCTTTCTCCTTCCGTAGTCAAGCTTCTCACGTCTCTTTGTATCTTCCATGATACGCTGTTGACTAAGTCAACTTTGGTTCTTCGGAATCCCTCTGTGATCTTCGGAAGTCTTCAATAAGCGGCTTCGGACAAGTTTTTTCCTGTTGCGCCATTCCTTCATTCTTTCCTAAGATCTCAGCCAAACGAAAGATTCCCCAGAATTCTCGGATTCCTGGATATCATAAAATACATGGGAAAGAAAAGAATCATAACTTCCCAGGAGTTCCGAGGGTCGTTAATATATCAGGTATAAAACAACATTTCATTCCACAATTTGGTTCACCAGTAAACTTCCTTCATTCATAAAAAATCATGCCTTTGAGTTCGTTTCACAGGTCTGGAAAGCTTTAGAACCTTTCGGGGAATTCCTAATTCTGTCGACGCGTGTCTTCTTGGAAAGTTCCGAGGGTGATCATTTTAAACTGATCCCCAACACTGTCCAAACCAGTGGACACAGACTATAGCTATAGGTTTAACACTCTGCAGAGGTTGTACAACTGGACCTGCCGGATAGGGCAGAAACGGTGACCGTCGTTCCACATCCCTACCTAACGGTCGCAGACCTAGCAGTGGATAGCACTCTCCTGCCTCTCTGAGCCTGACTCGTCCTGAACTGGGGCGTGAAACTTGCCAGCAGGGCCTCGAAGCTGTGAAACCATCCCCGGAGGAGCCGGGGCGACGTCTACTCGGGGGTATAAACCATCCCCCTCACATGATCACACTGATCCGCCTACAAGCTGAATGCTATCCACCAACTAGTTCTCGGACCGAACCCCGCCCATAACAAGGCGAACGGTTAGCACGAAAATAGCCCAATGAAACATGGTTAAACTATCGATCGGTCCTTAATTGCAAGGAGCGAGCACTCCACCAACTCCATCCGTCCGACACGCCGCTAGGGTGGGAGGCCAGGTCGCATCTCCTCTAGACAAGCGTTCACAAGTAACCAAGCGGCTCGCTCCCGCGGTAACACATCAAGGAGTCACACTCACCCAAAACACACGCTAGAATACACCGAGATATCCCAATCTCAGCCCAACACTAGAGATCCATCCATATCATAAATCAGGTAAATATATGGATAGTAAGTATCGGGGACTAGCTAGGGGTCTGTAGCTAGTCCCGAAGGTAGGAAATGCAATGTATAGGATATATCAAAATCAAGGAATGGCTAAAAGATTGTTTATGCATTTCAAAATCATCCAAAATATAAATAATAAAGCACTAGCAACTAAATAGCATGCATGGGATCTACATGGTCGGGAGTGACATGACACCTGCACGGTAGTCGTCGTAGAGTAGTAGAGGTTGATGCCTTCCTTCCGGCCGGAGGTCTTCTCGGTCGTCACAGCTCGGGTCTTCGTCGCAGCTCGGGTCTTTGAACATGATTACAAGCCTACACGAGATGCGACACAGAAATAAATAACGGCAATCATGTAGACAATAACTCCAACTAACATTAATTTAGAAGAACTAAATAAATCCAAACTAGTTACAAGAAGCACCAGTTTAATTTAGAAAACTAAAGTAATTAGTTTTATAATAAAAATAGTTTTAAGCAAATAGCTTTATATACTAGAAAATAAAATAGGGAGAAGGGTTAGTTCAAGGTTGGGTTGCCGATCAAAGGTTATAGGTTTGGTGTTCGCGCTGGCAAGGTATTAGCGCAATAGATAGGTGTGACAAAGCGAAAGCTTAGAGGATGATGAGAGAAGCAAGGCGAATCGAGATAGGCAAGGCATTATGAGGCCAAGGTGTGCAGCAGCAGCACAAAGAGAAGAAAGATTCGACTTGTGGTCGGAAAACGGGTGGTCATGCGGTAAAGTGTGCTCGAGAGCGCGGTGGAGCAAGTGCTAGCGATGCGACGATAACCACGACGTAGTAGCTAGGTTGCAACGCGGGGTTGCCGTGCTTGGAGTAGAGGCCTCTGCTCACGGCACGGCTGTCCATCAAACGCGACATCCTAATTACATGCACCTAGCGCGTCTCACGCTTCACAGCACGAAAAAAGGTAGAGCGAGAGCGGATATGCGGCACAAAGCGGCAGAAGCGACGCAATCAAGAAAAGCGGTGTGAACATGACTTGGGGAAATCATTCCTGTCCGCGGCATGCTAGTAGCTAGTTGCGGGGCTCCGGCGTCACAGACCCACAATAGCGCAGTGGCGGGCAGCGACCACGAATCCTACTCCAAGAACGCGGGCCAAAAGTGGCTTGGTTCAAGGACATGAGCGGACAAGGATAGGGTAGCAGCGAGCGGCTCGGAATTATTAAACTAACACAACTGGTTTCATAATTTTCGGAGCTCCGGATTATTAGTTATGAATTTTGAAAGATAAAATGATTTATAAAATACTTATTAAAACCTTTTATAAAAACCAAAAATGATTTTATTAAAAACACTACTGACGTCAGCTTGACGTTTGCGGTCAGCAGGTTAGTGGGCCGTAGTGGACCAAAAGTGTTAGTGGGCCCGGAAGGCCCAACAAGGCCCGGTGAACCAAGTCTGAAAACGCACACTAAACTCTATCTCCAAACAGGCTCGGCTGGGCTGTGGTAGCTGGGCTTTGATGGGCCAAGGCCCATGCTAAGGTTCGACTAGGCTTTTCCCATAGAAGTCCAGGAATGGTCCTTCAACTATCCTGGGACACGAAGGAGACCCTTCCTTCGGTTGCGTGCGCACCAGGTGTTCGATGGGGTGCCGGTAGCTTCCCCAGCAGTGGTGCGGGAGTTGGCTGCGCGGTGGCGGCGGTGCGAAGCAGTAAAGCGGTAGAGCGGAGCGAGGTAGTGGCGCAGGGCAGAGCGGCACGGGGTGAAGTAGAGAGGCGTGAGGCGGAGCGGCACGGAGCTAGGCAGAGCAACAACCGCGGCGGCAACGCGGGTTTGCAGCGGCAGGTGATGCAGGGCATCAGGGCAGCACGACGCCTGCGAGAGAAACGTGGTGCGAAGGCCAACAACACACGGTAGCATAGCAGGGTAAGATTCACGGCCAGATGGGGTTCAGGGTCTGACCTTGGCGCACGGGCATGCACGGCGGCGGCTTCAGGCGAGCGACTCGCCGTGAGCTTGGGTCAAGGTGAGGCGCGAGGGCTCCTGCAAGGGAAATGAGCATGGTGTCCAGGCCAGACAGGAAGGCTTCATCGATAGTGAAAGAAAAGGGGTAGCGGTGCAGTTTGACACACACGGCTCGAAGGCCCGCTTACAGCACAATCGGTGAGCACGGGCACGGCGTCGGCGAGCAACGATGTCACCGCACCCAGGGCAAAGCAGAGCAGGATGCAACCGGTAGAAGTGCAAGGGCAAAAGTAAGGATCCTGGACGGGTGTGTGCTCACCGATGGGCTCGACTGAGGACAAGGCGAGGCAGGAAGGTGTCGTGACCATGGCGAGGCGATGCGGGTCGGCCCGGTGTCGCGGTACAACTCGTGGACAGTGCCGGCGGCGTCGCCGATCCATCCCTCCAGCTTGGGCTCCTTGTGGTCGAGGTCGATGTCCACGGCATCGTCATCAGCTTGGCGTTGGTGCGGGTTGCTTTGGTCGGCGTGGTTGCAGGTCGAGGTGAACGATGGTGGGCGCGGCCGGTCGTCGTCTTGGCGTGTCATGGTTCCTGGCGTTCTGTGGCTGCAGTTCCCCCTCCGCAGCGACGTCGTCGTCGGTGACCTAGGTGCGACTTGAGGTGGACGGTGGCACCTCCAGCTTGACGGTGAAGATCCAGGCGTCGAGGCCATGTCGCAGCACTCTCGTGGCTTGGGCGACCTCCTGCCTCCTTCCTCTTCTTCCTTCACCTCCACTGCTTCTTGGTGGTGGTGTCGCGGAACAAAGGGGGAAAGCAGGCTCGCGGCGTCGAGGTTCTGGCACGGGCGGCGGCTGCTCTGGCAGTGGTTTTCCCATGGTGCAGCACAAGGCAAAAAGCAGAGAAGCGACGGCGCGGAGCGAGGAACAAAGAGCGACGGTGCAGGGAAAAGAAGTGTCTGCGGATGGATTATATACTCGTGGTTAGGGTTTGGGCTCCCTGATGGACGGTGAGAAGCGATTTGGGTGGCGTGGCGTGTATCCATGGATGCCAGCGCAACAGGAGTCATCCCCATAGGCGACCTCAATGCGGCACGGCTGCTGTCATTGTTGCTCGCGACGTTAGCAGGAGGAAGGGGAAAGTGGAATAGTTCTCCCCTGGCTGACGCGCGGGGCCCATGTGTCGGCGAGAAGAAAAGGAAGAGAAGGCCGGCGGGTTGGGCTGGCTTGTGAAGCAGGCCGAGCTGGGCCTAGCTGGCTGGGCTTCGCGATCGGGGTATGCAGACCAGCGGCTTGTGTGGTTTGCTGGGCTAGGCTCTATTGACGGTTCAAAACTGTGTTGAAGTTCACCGCAAGCGTACGGGTGACTTGGTGCCTTTTCACCAAGGAGGGTCCCCCAAGGATTGTCAATCCAAGGATCGGAAGCAAACCGCTAGGGGTCTCTACCTCATCTAGTCGATCTAACCTAACATTAAGTGTTGATTGCATACAAAGGATAACCTTGATATATATGGGTTATGGCACAAGGTTGATCGCATCTATGGACATCGGCTAGGGTAAAGCTCCACCGAAGGGGTAACTTGGCCTTGTCATCTAGTTGTAGTTCTAGCTAAACGAGCAAACAAACAAGCATCTCATCTAAAGCATCCTTAAACTCCTACCTCCAGCCTACCTCCTAAAGACATCCGCACTTTCAGGGGTAATCATCATGTCACGATGCACCCTTAATGATGCGGGTAGTCTAAGGGCATGCCCAAACTTGGACATGTCTACAAATCATGAAGGGTCGACATACTAGATCTAATCACCATGATTACATAATGCATGCTATGTAGTCTAACCTAGCATTAGACTAAGGATCAAACATATTCATGAAAGGTAGAAAGTAAAGACGGAGACATGGAATCGCTTAATAGATCGGATGACAAGATTATCATTGCTCACATGAAAGTATACATTACACCATCACCACTGAGGCCATACCTATGATGATGAATGTGTAGCTCCGGAACTCCACCATGACACAACCACGCAGGGCGGCCATGGCGGCTAGGGTTGGCCTAGGCCATCTCCTAGACAAATTCGAGGACTCGCAGCCGCCGTCGTCTCCCTCCGGTGCTCACTTCTATGTTTCGCCGAGTTCTGATGAATGGATGTGGCGGCCGTTGGAGGCAGGGGGTATAAATGAGCCGAGGAGCGTGTAGGTCAAAGGGGAGGTCGAACCGGGCCCGAAACCCCCTAGGCCGGTCGGCTTGGGCCGGCCGGCCCGAGCTCTTTTCGGCCCGGTTCGGGCCCATCTTCCTCCATGATGCTTCTCGTGCTTTCTTGAATATTTGCCGAAGTCCATGTGGGTCCTTGACGTCATTTTCCCCGCGGTTTAGATAAGGGTGCTTGGCGCGCAAACTCCAGCATCTTCCGTTCGGGTCCTCGGAGTTTCACGGCTTCATGCTTCAGTCCTCGGGTCATTTGGAGTCATGTTCACTTCGTGTCTTGACTCATGCCGGGCTTCGTGATCTTCTCACAAAGTGCTCAATGAACTCTATCCGGAAGTCCTCATTTAGGTACTTAATTCCTGCGTAAACAACATACTCCAAAAACCACATGCAAGTGCGAACTTGTTACATCATTAGTGTGCCTAGTGGCGGGTTAGTTATAAATCAAAGCTCAAACCAAAGTGTAACAAGTGCTCTTGGTTGACGGAAATCGACCGTCAACAGGCTCGATGGTTAGTAGGCCTACGGCCTGGGTAGGTTAGAAACAACACTACAAGAAATCTTATGATCTATGACAAAATCAAAAATTGTCACGGATTAGCGAATGGCCCATTCAGGCTCAAACTGGGCCCGATTTCTGTAATGAAAATTTGGTGTCCGTCATAGATTGAAAAATGAACCCGATTTCTGTGACGAAAATTTGGTGTCCGTCATGGATTGAAAAATGAAAACACCATGGAGTTGAAGCTGATGAAATAAATGTGTATGTGTATGGAAAACAAAAATAGGTAGGGAAAACAAAAAAATAGTAATCAAATATATATATGTAGGCAAGAAAAAATCGAAAAAAATAAAAATTGTGTGAGTTACAATTTGAACTGTGCACCTCCTAGTTCAACTAAAGTACTCTTACCACTACACTACGTAACATTTTGTGTTTTTTCCTTTGCATTCAATATTTTTGTAGTCAGTTTGTCCACTGCCACGCCCCGGCCGGCCCGGCCACGCAGCTGCCGCTCCCGGCCGGCCGCGCCAGGCCCGAGCCGGTCGCAGCCGCAGCCCCGCCTTTCATAGTACTTGCACTGCCTAGCTGTGATTTTTTCCTCGATGTAATTAAACACCTACATGTTTAAGCACAACAATTAGATTGTCTTAAACTTAAGTATTCTGATGATGGCACGGACTAGCACAACTTTTTCATATCAATGCTTATGTGATGCGACTATGAAGCTTGGTTTGCATTGCAGTTCGTCAGACAAAAGCAGCTTGTAGTATTCAAGTAGGGAGCTGGACAATTGGTCTTTCCTTTTCTCATCTGTCAATCTGAAATTATAGTTCTACTGAAGAGTAGATTTGTGCCAGCCATCTAAACCATTAGATAATACAATTGGTCTGCTACTGTCGAGATTTAGTTTGTATTGTCCAGTTTAATTTAAATATTGATACTATTTTCTTATTGGAGATATAATTAAAACTGAATTTTAATTGGTTATTTTTTACCAATTTAATAATTAAGTGGACCGTCATCAGGCATCCTAGAAGAAATAATAATTTCTAATTGATATATGAGAATGATTTTAGTACATATGTGCCTTCAGGACTATTTTTTTCTCAGTTTCTAGAATAAAAAGGAACATGAGAATGTAGATATTCAGACTTTACTATGTGTTGCTTGCCAACTACCATCTTTATGAACTATTGTGGCATTGCCAGATATTCAGTTTGAGATTATGAATAATATATGTTCATTTGCTTGTATATAGCAGGAATCTTCACCTATGGGAACGACAACTTGAGTAATTTGCTCTTAGAATATCTGACTTGGAAGTGTTTGTAACCCAGGTGATATTTTTTCCTTAGCTGGTTGCATGCCTTTGTCTCTGATTGCTCAGTGACGTCAATTGACAAGTGTTTGGCAATGTCATCTTTCAGGTCGAGGATTAGATGCATCAAGAAACAAGCCATTATATGTGATTGGATCATCAAGTAATGGACCTGATACTGCTAGCGATGCTACAAGAATACATTTGATTTGTTGTTTTAATGTCATATTATGGTGTTCTTGTCCGGAATTGCTTGTGATTTCTGAGCTTTTCCTGTATTTTATAAGTCTGGTTGAAAATTAGGTCTGTTGGGTTGAATTTGATATGGGTTGTGTATTTATTGTTGAATTACTGTGGTTAAAAAGTTGAGCCTGTTGGGCTGAATGACACAGGTTGTGAAATGGGCTGTGTATTTGTAAATGGGTGGGCTGGAATCTTATGGGCTGTGTAGATCTAGGTCGTTATATAAATTTGGGGCTATTGCGTTCTTGCCCCAACTTTGAATGCCAATTGTGATTTTACCCCCACTTTGTTCGTCAGTGCATTTTTACCCCTACTTTTTGAAAACGAAGCTTCAGTTTACCCCTACTCCGTGAAGAGCATGTAACGGTGTTAAAAATGTTGACAAAAGACATATTTGCCCTTGCGAATATGCCCCTACTTTTATTAGAATATTGTGATTTTACCCCTATTTGACCACATGTATTTAGATACAATTCAACATATTAACTGAAACTTGCAAAATAATATTTGGTGCATTTCCACAATTAAGAGTTAAGATTGGGAGTTTCCCGTCGAGAGTTAAGATTAGGAGTCTTGACGTGTGGGACCACCTTTACATGGACAAGCTTGCCGCTGACGCTGACGTACGGGCCCACATGTCATTTTCGTCTTCCACCTCTCACCCCCTTCTTTCTCACCAACCGTCCGGCACTGAGTTTCCCCGTGCCGGGGCTTGGCCCTCCAGCGGTCGGAGCAGGGGCACTGGACGAGGCGCGGGTGTGCCCCTCCTCCTTCCCCGCGCCCGGCGCACCGCGACCACCTCGTCTTCTTCGCCACCGCCGGCGGCGACGACCCCGGCGGCGACCCGCTCCACCTGCTGGGCTGCCCCCCGACACGTACGCCCGCATCCGCGCCAGCTCCGACTGCAGCACCTCATTCTCCCACGCCGGTGATGCATCCGCCCGGGCCTGCGAGCGGGCCTTCTCGGTGGCCGACTGTGTGTCGTCTTCTTCCCCGACGCTGGTGGAGGAGAACGTCCACGACGGACTCCAGTGCGCGCTGGTCCTCCCTGTCCTGTGCAACGGCGTGGAGGATGTCGAGCTCGCCCGCGGTGGCTACGGACGAGCTTGCCCGTTGGGACGTCACCGCGCTCCAGGCACCGCAGCAGCTCACCGAGCATGGCCGCCATGGACACCGAGTCGCCGGTCACTACCGCCGCGCCGCCCCTACCTTGGACCATCACCTCTAGGCGCCATCCCGAATGCACCCAAGCAATTGGCCTAGGCCCTAGTGCCATTGCTCTGCATGCAAGCTATTCTCCGATGGAAGTGATGCCCAAAAAATTGAACCCGATTGCATGAATCGATGCATTCTAGAATGAATTGCTGGCAAGATTTATTACTACTTGGCACCAGACCTGCTTGTTTGCGAGCGGCCTCACCTGATGCTCGCAGTGGCTGGTGAGGAGGAGGCGCAGCGTCCTGGTCCCAGAGGAATCGAAGAGCGGACACCACCTACGCTGGTCCACGCTACCCGCATCCATCCAAGGAAACCGCGCCCGTCCACAGAGGGGCCCGGGGTTCTCTCGCCTCCCGCCGCCGCTCACCGTCCGCCTGCTCAGGTGGTTGGTGGAGAGGTGCAAGAGATAGTAGTGGGATGAAATGGATGAGGGGTATTTATGTTTTTTCGCCAAGTTGGGAAGAGTTCTTTTATTTTTTCGGTCTTTTAATCAACCAGTCACTAACGGAGTCAAGAACGAGGGTAAACGGGAGCTTCGTTTTCAAAAAGTGAGGGTAAAAATGCACTGAGGAACAAAGTGGGGGTAAAATCACAATTGACATTCAAAGTTGGGGCAAGAACGCAATAGCCCCTATAAATTTAGCCACGTCATCATCTACGTAGGCTACCACGTCATCATCCACGTAGGCTGCCACGTGGCTGCCATGTCAGCGTCACGTGGTTGCCACGTCATCTGCCACGTCGCTGCCATGACATCTGCCACGTGGCTGCCACGTCATCCGTTGACATGTCCTCATCCACGTCAGATGCCAACTCATCATTCATGTCATCTATGAGTGACGTGGCAACGTAATCCATGACGATCAATTTCGTCACAGATTTTGGGCTTCGGGCCGGGTTCAATGGGCTTTAGAGAGATCTATGACGACATGAGAACGTCATGGATTGCGTTAATCTATGACGAAAACGTAAGTTCGTCATGGTGATCAATCTATGACGCTCAATCCATGACGATCTGAAATTTCGTCATAGATGTCGTTTTATGACGAAATTTTGCTGATCCATGATGAAAATCGACCGTCATAGATCGCAAGATTTTTTGTAGTGCAAGGTTAGCTTTTAGAAAATAGTTTTAGAAATAGATTTAGTTTGTATTTGAGTTTGAATTTGAAACACTTTCAAATTCAAACACCACACAATTGAACTCCAAATAAAATCCAAGAAAAATCCAAATCACATTTATACCATAATTTGAAATTAATTTTTATATAGTTTTATTTTATAGAGAATTCGAGATGAGAGGCTTAGCAAATTGGGATTAATTTTGGTAGCACACAAGTTCAAACAAAAAGTTTTAAATTTTAACAAAAATTTACGTATGGAAAAACATTCAAAATTACGAGATGTTACAACTTCCTGCTGAGCCTTATATCTAGCACGTAAGGTTGTCTTTGTTTGACCATACAGATTAAAAGACCTACACCCTCCGTCTCAAAAAGCACGTCGTTTTAGATTTGTTGTAAGTCAAAAAAAATTAATTTCGACCAAATTTGTAGAAAAAACTATTAATGTTATAACATAAAATAGATATATTGTAAAAATAAATCTCATGATAAATCTAATGATACTTATTCCATACCATAAATATAAGTATCTTTATATATAATCTTGATCAAACTTAAAAAAATAATTTAGATTAATCTTAAAATGACATTCTTTTTTAGACGGATGGAATAATCCTCCCTACATTGAGCTCCTGTCTTTCAAAGGAAAAAAATACTGAGTTACGGCCACCCCCATCTATTTATCCAAATATCAAAAGCGTTCGCCCTGCCGGTTGAGATCCTACCATTACTTTTTCTCTCAATTAAACTAATGAAGTTGAAAATCTCACCTAGTGGCCTCGGCGGCTCGGCCAAGCAGCCACCAGCCAGCGGTACTTTTCTTTCAGAACAAATCAGCCACTAGCTACCAGCCAGCAGTACTTTTCTCTCAGAACAAATCAACACCAGCCACCAGTCGTCAGCCAGACGAACAGGGTGTCTGCCGCTGATACTGCACCAACCGTGGCCCCATCCCAGGTCACCAACCACAGCCTCGTAGCCACAAACTGCCGCTGATATATTATACTGCACCAACCACGGCCCCGCCAGGTCGCCAACCACAGCCCCAAGCCATGCATGCTAGGGGAGTTCGGGGCTGGTGAAGTTTTGTAACGATCCCAAACCTCGTCTGATATTTTTTTTCGACAATAAACCTCTAATATATAGCCCAATCCCAAGCCTTGCTGATTCCTTGCTTCGTAATGCAAATGACATGGCGAAAACGGCATTGGCCGCCCTAAATTAGTTAAATAGCTCCGCTCCGATCGTCACTAGATGTTGATTTGCGACGTAAACTTTGAGTAAGGGATTGTTTAACTTAGAATAATCAAATAATCAACGGACGACGTAATCAAATGAATCAAATTCAGAGGAGTCCACAATTCATCTGGATTCAGGATTATAGAAGTCATTTGATTTTTAGATCTTTCATAATCGAGCGTTCAAAATCACTTATAATCTGAAACAAACAGTATCAAAGTTGCTAGAGCGCTATTCTATCGCCTCTCCCGCAAGGCCGCAATCTTCGTTGAACCTCATCCTATATATATGTTGCATATACGTGTGCATGTATCATATCGTGTAGGTAGCTATAACTAATTTGTTAGCAGTTCGAATTATATAGTCTGTTGGCACGTACTTTTGCGGATGGTGGCCTGCTGATGTTTTCTCGATCTCTACCTAGCTAGCTAATTCTCACTTAGGAAACTTAGCTTCTTTTCTTGGTCTCGTGATGGAATAGGTGTGTGCTGCCAAGTACAAATTAGGAAAAAGTGTATTTTTCATCTCTCAAATATTGTGAAAGTGTTATATTCACCATCAACTAATTATGGCTAATTAGTAATTAGCAAGATGATTGCATGGTCTAAACTACTATTGTATGATAATAAATAATTGTTAAATTAAGATGAAGATGATAAATGCATCAGTACATTTAGTTAAGGGGTTCATTTGTACCAAATGAAAGATGAATATCACACTTTTACAATACTTGATGGATGAAAAATGCATTTTTCCCCCTACAAACTATGCCATCTTATAGCTAGCTAGGTCAATTTATTTGCTCCGGTGGTGCAGCCATTGATTCTCCTTCGTTAGCGTCTTAGAGGCAGGGTTTTTTTTACCGTTGGCAACCGGTTGGTTACCGCAGTAACCGGTGTAACTGCTCCGGACCGATTGTTGTAAGCCTGTAACCGACCGTGCCAAACCGGTCAAATTTGAAATTTCAATTTTGAATTCAAAAAATTGAAAAATGAATGAAAAATTTCTAAAAATATTTAAAGGTGTGTAGAATCTAATGGTGTCAAATGTTTTCAAATATTAGTGCATTTAGTATTTTTTGCGGGCATTAGAAGTTCACACAAAAAGAAATGGCAGACAACATCAGCGTGGAGTCGTGAATGGCGTGATACTACTGTTGAATATTGATCTTTCTTGGTCATTTTACATTAATATGTACATAGGTCATGTCAAAATTTTCATTGATTTCACTTCGCACAATTTTTGCGTAACGTCATTTTCATATTTTATGTCGCGAATTCCTTACCGACCGGCTAACCGCTCTAACCGTTTGAACTGCGTTTTAAATTTGATTTTTGAATTCATTCGGTATTTGACGGTAACCCCGGTCCGGTTAACCGTTACCGCCCGCCGGCGGTTTCCGTCAGTAAAAAAATCCGGCTCAGAGGCACGTACAGCTAGCAGCGCTTCGATCAGCTATTCAATGTCCGCTTGCATCTGCTGCAGCTTAGCTTGTGTCCTGCCTGGCTGCATGCGCGCATCCATTGCCGGGGAAGAGAACACATACTGTAGGTTAGATTTATAGGGCTCGGGTGTGGCATGAAGGTCCGGGGAGGGAGGATTAGGGCACCTGCAAAGGGCATACGAAGCCACGTCGGAGAAAAGTGGCATACGCGTAGCGAGAGCCGCTAGCACGCGGTTTCACGCAGAGCACAGCAGGCCCCACCGACGCGGTTTCGTATGCATGTCAGCATCAGAGGAGCTAGGGAGAACGAGCGAGCTGAGGCAGGCCGAGCCCGTCGCCCATCAGGACAAGGATCAGGAGCGAGCGGGCAGAACGGGGTGCGGCCGGAGGAGTAGAGTGCGGTCGCCGCCGGCGCCATGGCGCCACAGCCGCGCGCGGTGCTCTGGCATCGCCACCAGTGACCAGCCACCGTGCGGACCGGTGAGCGGCCGGGCGGGCAAGGCGGGGTGGATGCGTGGATGGCTGACGACACAGACGCCGCGGGTGGGGGGCGCTCCCGGCCGGCCCCTCTCGGCGCCACCGTGACGGGCAAGACTGGTAGGATTGAGCATAGCTGGCGTGGAGCGGCGCAGTGGGAGCGCATCGGTGGGCGACATCGCTATACAGCCTATACTAGCAGAGCACTGGAGGCAGAAGCGACGGTGCGGCGAGGCAGGAACAGGAGGCTTTCCGTGACAGTGACTCATGGGAGAAAGAGTTGGGATAGGAGGAGACAAGAGATTTTTTAAAAAAAATTAGCATGTGCCCACTGGCCGCTGGCTTCCGGAAGTGTGGCTCGCTGTGCGTGCTCTAGCCGGCCGCGGAAGTGTGTGGCTCTCCTCTCCTCTCTCCGCAACTGAACCAGTTCCCCACCAGCCACCCCAGTTCCCTCACCAACCGCCCGCCGCAGTTCCCCACCAACACCTAACGCGCGCGACACGACGCTCCCTCCCTTGAGGCCTTGACGACGGACCCGACTTTTGGTCGACGCCGGCCGGCCGGGACGGAGTCCGCGGACCCTATATAAGAGGACGCCCCTCATCCGCTACACTCCCAAGTCCCAACACCACCCCGCTTCATTCATTCTGCTCACCAGCTGGCGATCTAGCGCGAAAGGCAAGCAAGGGCGATGGCGCGGCGGGGTTCCATGCTGGGGTACACCGTCTACACGGGGCTAAAGTAAGCGCAATCATCGACCTATATATATCGCCTCTCCCGTACTCTTCCTTCACATCAGTCGGCTCAAATACCTGATTTTGACCACGGTCCGTGCGGCGCCGCGGCGGCCGCGCGAGTAACCCCTCCGAACGTCCCGAGACTGCGCGCAGCTGCCCGCTGCCGGAGCCGCAAGAAACAGCCGCGGTACGCGACCGCCGCGCGCCGCAAACAGATCGAGGGACCTGGTCACACCTAGGGGTGGTAAAGGGTCTTACAATTTAGCCTAAAAAATTTAAAGAACGGATCATAATATTATTCAATTTTGAGCTAAATATATAAAGCTTAGTTGTTGGATTGTGAAGACCTGATCCATTACCACTCCTAGTCACACCTGGATGCTAGGGTTTCATTTGTGCATGGATCACGTAGCTGGCTCTAACTAGATCACGTAGCTAGCTCTAATTAATTTGCTACTATGTATTAGAGTTCGATTAGCGCGCTTTCATTTTCAGATTGTGTTGTTCTCTGCCTCCACTGTAGACAATTCAAATAAAAACTCTCAAGGAGGGTGATTATTATTAGGAAGGGATCAGAGAGAGGGGGGGGGGGTATGGGTCTCCTGGATAGGCAAGTTGCCTGAGTAGCTTCACGCTCTCCACCGGCAACTCCACTAGCACGAGCACCATGCAATGCTGGAGCCAGGCACGCTGGCGGGAAGGCAGGGACAAGCGAGGCACAAGCACAGCCTGCCCAGCCGATGAGCGGGCATCAGACAAGGAGAGCCGTGGCCGACGAGGCGTGGGCGCAGGCGAGCTCGACGGCCGCGCGCACCGGTGGGGAGGAAGAGGCCGGGGCGCGCCGCGCGCGGGGAGCTCAGCGGGCTCGCGGACCACGGTAGTGCGGGCCGCGGTGGAGATCTCTCGATGCCGATAGTCGGGATGCGCGAGCGGGCAACGGGCATGGCGCAGGGTGTAGCGAGCAGCGTCAGAGGGGTGGTAGAGCACTGTGTAGCGAGCAGCGTCAGAGGGGTGGTAGAGCACTTGCAGCTAGGTTAATGGTAGTCTGGTGGACGGTTGCGCAATGGAAGTCAGCTAGCTCCAGTCTTCGTTCCCTCCATCATCCGTCCTAGAGCATCCGACTGGCGGAGCTTAGTGCCATCTAGGATTTGGCATGCCACACCCCACCCCCCCCCCCCCCCGGGGTAATCAAATATCCCCTTGGACGAACAGTAAAATCGACTACTACTGTTCACTGATTTTCATAGAAAATTAGCAACCCCCCCCCGGCGTCCCCCGTCCCGGTAATTGCTGAAGCTCCAACCATTGTCTGTAAGGGAGGCCAAGAAGTAACCAGATTCTGTTGTAACTTCTATCTGGATTGGTGAACCTCCTAGCTTGTTGCAGTGGTAGCTGTTTAATGATTGTAACTTTGATGCTTAATAAATGAAGAACCTTTGTCCTAAAGTATTTAATTATTATGTTATTTGTTTACTATGTACAATAACTGTTTTAAACAACTGAATTATTTATCTATGTAACATGCTATAGATAATAGTTTCATAAATTATTCATCATGTGTTATAAATATTAGATATTTTTACACAATTTCTGAAAAGAATTTTTATGCTCTAAAAATTCACATGATCTTTAAAAGTAGCGCATTTTGGTGAATTCTAATTTTAATATTTTAAACTATATATATGAGTTTTTCTGTAAAATGAGTTCATCTCTAACTTTTGTATCAATACAAAAAATGCATGAATTTTAGAGGTGATTTGGATGTCATTTTGTTAAGTAAATTATGGTGAAAATATTCATGTGTTACTGTTCATCTGACTTATCACCTGAATGAAAAAGTGTCCAATAAGGAATCAAAGTTTACCTCGGTGTCAAATAAGAAAAAGAATCTAGAACCAAGAAAAGAATGAATAAAGCTAAATAGGAAATAATCTTAAATTATTTTTTCGCCGTCAGGACGCGTCGCAACCAATACGGCCTGATATCTCGAGAGGAGCAGAGAATCCCCGAGAATCTCCCACCAAGCTCGTCATGGCAGACGCAAACATCAGTCTTCAGCCTGCTTGACAATGGCAACCCTTCCGTCCCTGCTCTCTTCATGGAGCGATTTGCCGGCTGGTGTTTCAGGTGCCTGACCTATGGTCACAAAGCCGACGAGTGCACAAACCCACTCCGATGCATCCGCTGCTTTAACTTTGGTCACCGTGCTAAGGATTGCAGGGCCTCCTACTACGGAGAGCTCCCTTCACTGCAAAGTAAGGGCATCATGGGCTCCTTTCCTCCTGGCGACGCGCACCAGAGGCCGGAGACAATTTGGGCGCGCGTGGGATTCTGTGAGCCCATGGCGGCCTCCGCGCGCGATCTCGCTGGGCATGCCGTCATCGCCGCCGTCGCCGGCGGTAGCCCGGCAGTGTCGCGCCGGCAGGTGGCCCAGACGTTCGCCGTCAGGTTCCAGATCGCCGAGGACGATGTCGACGTGTCTCTGAACTCGCACGCCGATGATTTTCTCGTCTACTTCAAGGACCCTACTTACAGAACGGCGGCGCTCCGGCACCCCGCCCCCCCATATCGGTGGGTGGACAACAGCCACAGCGCTCTCAAAATAACGCCGTGGACAAGGCAGAGCCAGGCGACGGCGGCGGTCGTCGTCAATCTCTACTACAAGGTCAGGCTTTGCATCGAGGGAATGCCACGCCACGCCTGGCAGGAGGAGACGATTCGGGGTCTTTTTCATCACCCCACGTTGATCGAGGGCATCGACCGCGACAGCTTGGACTTCACCAAGGACTCCGCCTGCCTGTGCGTCTGGGTTTGGACCAATGATCCGCGTTGTTTTGCCAGGGAAGTCGAGCTCGAACTCGAGGAACTACAGGAGAGGACCGACCATAATGAGCCCTGGCGCTGCCCGGAACTTGGTGGCTTCGTCGATCAGCGTCAGCCGCGTTTTCAGCCAGTAAGTCTGATCACATACAAATACAATGTCCTCCTGCACATTGACAGGGTGTTCGACTTCAGCCCCGCAACAGCGGCCAGCGGCCAGCCATGGGTACATGACTACAACTGGCAGCTTGGAGTCAAGGACGACGACGAGCTCCCACCATAATTGTGCCAGTTCAAGGACTAGCGAATAAGCTGCAATAATTGTGGCAGTTTCTGGCTTTCTCCTCATATATATACATGTTGTCATATATAGTTTGAAGCAACTGAGTGTGTAAGAATAAATGATATTGTATTTTTTGCTTGTGTAATGTAATGTGGCCATTTCAGTGAATATATTTTTGTCATCATGCTCTAGTGATTTACTACGTGAACCCAACATGTTAATATAAGGGTCACAATCCACTACCCACTGGAGGGGGGGGGGGGGGCGAAGGGCCATAAATGTAAAATTTGATTATTTTTATTTTGACACACGCAACGACCGAGAGCCGCAGTAGTGGAAATTTCTTCCACTAGCCGTTGTACATTGGGGGAAGGTGACATCTTCATCAGGGCAGGGCTGTGGGCGTAGTTCGAATGTTCTTGGCTTGTAGCGTCTTGGACCCTAGCCTTTTGCCTTCTTGCAATTGGTAACGAAAGTTCCTACGCTACAGTCAGTTAGTTATCCAGCCTTTCGTCTATGGTGTGGCTCTGATATTCTCGTTGTTAGCCCACCAAACTCTAGAGTAAGTAATAAAGTATAACAAAAGAACACAACTCTTTGATATACCAGTGTTTCGATGAAGACTGTTAAGTTGAGCATCCATCTAGAACTAGAATTTTACTCAATCACAACTATACAATGGACTAAGCTTTGAATTGACTGTTTTGCGTGAAACACTACAAAAAACCCTGCGGTCTATGACGGTCGATTTTCGACACGGATCATCAAAAATTCGTCATAAAACGGCATATATGACGAATTTTCAGAACGTCATGTATTGAGCGTCACAAATTAGACGTCGTGACGAACTAACGTTTTCGTCATAGATTAGCGTGATCCATGACGTTCTCAAACCGTCATAGATCGGTGTAAAGCCCATTGAACCCGGCCCGAAGTCCAAAATTTGTGACGAAATTAACCATCGTAGATTAACTTGCCACGTCACTCGTATAGATGAATTGGCTGCTTACGTGGATGAGGATGTGGCAATAGCAGCCACGTGGCAGATGACGTGGCAGCCACGCGGCAGATGACGTGGCTGCCACGTGGCAGATGACGGGGCGGCACGTGGCAGATGACGTGGCGGCCACGTGGCGCTGATGTGGCCAGATTCAATACTGGTGGTAATTCCACAAGCCAGAATACAACAACTAAGCCACGCAATTCAACAATAATTCTTAAATTAATAAATTTTCAGTACATTCACACCATCTCAATGGCAAACAAAATATAATTTCTGTCAACAAAGCATAATCAACTAAGATTCATCTATGCCGAATTCACACAGGCACCCTATTTGCATAGAAGCTAAAATGGAAGAACAAATTCTACTGCTTGCCATGGACCTGCAAACAAATCAAGGGCATGGATATTGTCTTGCCATCTCAATGTATGCAAACTTGAATCCCTTATGCATGCGGTTATAATCAGGACATGGCATCCCAGCTGACTTAGCTGCTGACGAGGGCCTGGATTAGGGCCCCCTAAGCAACAAGATAATCACCTTGAAGATGGGGTCCACTGACACCATTGACAATGTGAAGGCCAAGATTCAAGACAAGGGAGGCATGCAGATCTTCGTTAAGACCCTCACTGACAAGACTTCCCCACATCACGAGTACTCTCCGCTTCGCACGAGTCCGCCTCGTCTCCGAGTACCCGTCGCCCCGCATGAGTACTCTCCGCCTCGCACGAGTCCACCTCGTCTCCGAGTACACATCGACCTCGACTTCGACTACTCGTTCGCACGAGTAACTTCCGCCTCTGACTAAGGGCGGAAGTTACGCAGAGGAGCCAGGGCGAAGGCAGGGGGCCCACACAAACGTGGCGCTGCCCCAACCCTCCAAGCTCCTTCGCAACGACACGCGTGACGCCATTTTCCACGCCATGCAAGGTCTACAGCTGGCGCGACGGGAGGACGCCAGGGTCTGACAGGGGCTGTAATGGCGCACAGTGCACCCCCCACGACCTCCGACATGCCGTCACATCCAACGCCAGCTGCACACCACCCCGTCAGAACAAGCACTCGATTGCTGTCTACCTGCTCTTAGGCCTTAACGTGGCAGGCCTAAAACGCACCCGAAGGGGCTGAGTCACCATGTAAACTACTCGGATGAGGAGCCAAGTGCCCTGGGCGAACAGTAGCAACAGCCCACGCGGCGGCTTCCAACGACACCACAGCTCAGCGCCCTCCCACTACGCCTGACGGACATCAATGACGGAAAAGACTCCTCAACGCCACACCACTGTAGCTTATTTTCTTTTTCCTTCTTTGCCCCTCACCCTTGTGACTATAAAAGGGGGAGGGGTGCAACGTACGCGAGAGACTAGAGAACACCGAGTTTGTAACCCCTACTACAGACACCTCTGGCATAGGAACACGAGTACTCGGAACTGGACGTAGGGTATTACTCTCCGGAGGCCCGAACCAGTATAAAACCCTTGTGTCTCCCGTGTCGACCATCCGGATCCGACACACGATTCGTTACAAATCTACTGCCGGCAGTTGAGAACCCCGACAGTTGGCACGCCAGGTAGGGGCACATCGTGTGTCTCGCCGAACTTCACCAGCAATCCGGATGGAGGGCCGCGGGGTCTCGCTGACTCCCGGCACGATCGTGCATTTCGGCTCCCTCGGCTTCGTCGTCACCGGACCGGCAGAGTCTGTCGTTGGGAGGACCTTCTCCCGACCAGCGCGCCCCACTGCCTCGACGGCGGCGGCGGTGCGAGCAGCTTTCGTCCGTGGCTTCACGGACGAATCGATCATGGCCCTGCTGGGGCCAAATCCGACGCAGGAGCGTTTCAGGCTCGCTGCTTTCCACCTCACCGACCTTGCCTTCCAGGCCAGCGGGTCCGAGCCGCTGACTTGGGGGGAATTCATGGAGCGGTACGGCGCCTTGTACCCTCAAGGACAGCCAGGTCTCCCGGACGACCCGGTGACGGCCTACGTCAACGAGCTCAGGGCGTCCTACGTCACCCCGGGTTCCGCGGTCGCGCGGCGGGGGCCACCGGTGCCGCCGCCAGACTTCACGCGGGAGTGCAACGTCTTGGAGGCCCACACCGCCACCAGCTCGACGGAAGGCGAGGAGAATCCACGTCACCGCAACGGGGACGCCCAGCGTCGGGCGCGCCTCGACGAGATCGTCGAGGCCCAGCGCCAGCTCGACGAAGAGCTGGCGAACCTTCATCAAGAGCTCGGCGTGGAGGACGAGCCCCAACAAAGCCACCGGCGCGAGCAGAACCGCGAGCAGGAGGCGGAGCAGCCGGCACCACAAGCTCGCGTACGGGCGCGGGACATGAACCAGCGCATCAATGAGGATGCACCCGTCGACGACGACGGCACACCGCGTTTCAGGCGCATGTCGCAAAACCTCGCAGCGGCAGCCATGCTTCTGCGTGGTTGTCCCGAACTTGCTACGCCTGAAGAGAAAAGGGTTCGACAACAACTCAAAACCCTCATCGAGACGGCGGCCGCGCAGCAAGCTGAGAGCTCAGCGTCGCGTGTGCGCGAAGCACGTGGTGCACCATCTGCGCGACGCCAGGATCAATCTCCGTCCAAGCGGCGAGCGACGGGCGAACCATCGGTCAAGTCGCGGTTGGGAGCCAACCGTGATGCCCGTGACACGCTGGAGGCTCGTCGCCGGGCTGTAGGCGGCGACGACTACGACTACGACTACGACTACGGCTACGGCAGCAACGACGACGGCCGTGACAAGCGCGACGAGCGCCGATGCCGGCGACATAGTCGGAGGCGAGGAGGACGCTACAACAGCGACGAGGACCGCGATCGCAGCTGGTCGCCCGACCCGAAGGGCCCGCGCGCCTTCGGTCGAAAGGTTCAAGACGCCAAGTTCCCCTCGCGTTTTCGAGCTCCGACGGCGATACCCAGATACGACGGGGAGACCAACCCAAGCATGTGGTTGGAAGACTACAGCTCGCATGTCGCGTAGGCGGGGCGACAGACGACCTCTTCATCATCAAGAACCTACCGCTCCACCTCGCCGACTCTGCACGGACCTAGCTCGAGCACCTGCCACGTGGCAGGATCAACAGTTGGAAGGACCTACGGGAGACATTCACCGGCAACTTCCAGGGCACGTACGCTCAGCCCGGCAAGCAGTGGGAGCTGCGCAACTACAAGCAGCAGCCGGGGAGAGTATGCGCGACTACATCAGGCGTTTCTCGAAGCGCTGCACCGAGCTTCCCAGCGCAACCGACAACGACGCCATCTCGGCGTTCCAAAACGGCACCTCCTGTGCCACCCTCATCCACCGGCTAGGGCGGAGGACTCCGAGGACAACTCGGGAGCTTCTGGATATCGAGCAGCAACCTTGATTCCCCCTCCGGGTAAGGGGAAGCAAGTCGCGGACGCCGGCGAGGGGCCCTCCACGCGGTCTAAGAAGAAGAAGAAAGGCGACAAGCCAGGCCGTGACGACAATACTGTTGCGGCAATCGAGCGCAAGGCAACTCGCCCCAAGAACAATCAGATCGGCCTCCCGCAGGGTCATTTTGAGAGGCTCTTAGAGGCGCCATGCACGCATCACGAGACGCCAGTCAAGCACGCGCTCAAGGACTGCCGATTGATGAAGAACTATGTCAATGGTACCCTCAAGCCCAAACCAGCCGACGCCCCGAAGAAAGCAGCACCTCCCCCCGAGGACGACGACAATGAAGAAGAGGTGGTCTTCCCCCGAGAAGATGGTGCGGTCCACATGATCTTCGGCGGAGCACCGGCACGACCGTCAAGACGCAAGGAGAAGCTGATCCGGGCGAGGTCTACAACACCGAGCCTGCGACTCCGGCGTACCTCAAGTGGTCGGACACCCCGATCACCTTCGACCGAATGGACCACCCCGACCACGTACCACAACCGGGAAGCTACCCCCTCGTGGTGGCTCCACTGATAGGGACCAAGCGGGTCCACAAGGTGCTGATGGATGGAGGGAGCAGGCTCAACATCCAGTACATGACGACGCTCGACAGCATGGGCATCTCGCGGTCCCGACTGTGCCCATCTCCGACTCCTTTCCACGGGGTCATCCCCGGGAAAGATGCGCTCCCGTTAGGGCAGATCGATCTGCCCGTCACGTTCGGGACATCACAGAACTTCCACACGGAAACCCTCACCTTCGAAGTGGTGGGGTTCTCGGGGACGTACCACGCCATCCTCGGGAGGCCGGCCTACGCGAAGTTTATGGCCGTGCCCAATTACACGTATCTCAAGCTGAAGATCCCTAGTCCGAAGGGGGTCATCACAGAGGGGACTACGTTCCAGTACGCATACGAATGCGATGCTGAGTGTTTTCAATTCGCTGAAACACTCATCCGGTCCGAGAGGCTCCACGCCGAGCCTCCCTCCGAGGACCAAGATATCCCCGAGTCGTCCAAGCGAGCGGCCTGCTCTTTCGAGCCCGCCAAGGATGTTAAGGATGTGGCTGTCTCTGATGATGGCCGCACGCTCCGTGTCGGGACGGCGCTCGATCCTAAATAGGAAAGCGCGCTCGTCGACTTTCTCAAGGCGAACCTCGACGTGTTCGCATGGAAACCTTCCGACATGAAGGGGATCCCGAGAGAAGTTGCCGAGCACAAACTCAACGTCAAGCCGGGATCGAAACCGATAAAGCAGCGCCGTGCCGCTTCAACGACGACAAGTGCAAGGCCATAGGTAAGGAAATCAAGAAGCTCCTTAGTGCAGGGTTCATCAAAGAAGTGTTCCACCCCGAGTGGCTTGCTAACCCTGTACTTGTAAAGAAGAAGAATAAGAAATGGAGGATGTGTGTTGACTACACGAGCCTTAACAAGGCATGTCCCAAGGATCCGTTTCCTTTGCCTCGCATAGATCAGGTAGTCGATTCAACGGCAAGGTGCGAAACCCTCTGTTTTCTCGATGCGTACTCCGGGTACCACCAGATCGCGATGTGTATAGCGGACCAACTCGCAACGTCCTTCATTACTCCCTTTGGCGCTTAATGCTACAACTCGATGTCGTTCGGACTCAAGAATGCGGGCGCTGCGTTTCAAAGATGCATGCGACGCGTTTCGGCGATCTCATAGGACGGATAATCGAGGCGTATGTTGATGACATCGTAGTCAAGTCAAAGAAGACGGGTGATCTGATCCCCGATCTTACGGAAGTATTTGCGAAGCTGAGAGAGCACGGGGTGAAGCTAAACCCCAAAAAATGCGTTTTCGGGGGTTCCAAGGGGTATGCTCCTAGGCTTTGTTGTGTCTGAACGCGGCATTGAGGCTAATCCCGAGAAGACCTCAGCCATCACCAACATGGGACCAATATAGAACCTGAAGGGCATGCAGCGCGTCACGGGCTGCCTTGCAGCTCTTAGTTGGTTCATTGCCCGACTAGGAGAACGTAGCCTGCCACTGTACCGCCAGCTGAAGAAGTCGGATCACTTTACATGACGCCTGAAGCTCAGGAAGCGCTCGACAAGCTCAAGAATCTCTTGAAGAGTCCACCAGTGCTCACAGCGCCAATGCCAGAAGAACGAATGCTCTTGTACGTAGCAGCAACAACGCAGGTCGTGAGCGCTGTTTTGGTCGTCGAACGAGAAGAACGCGGGAAGTCACTCAAGGTGCAGCGGCCCGTCTACTTTGTGAGTGAGGTCCTCTCCAACTCGAAGACCCGTTACTCTCAGATCCAGAAGCTTGTATACGCTGTCCTGATCACCAAGCGCAAGCTCCGGCACTACTTCGATCAGCACCCCATCACAGTCGTGTCCAAGTACCCACTCGGGGAGGTGATTCAGAATCCTGAAGCTGAAGGAAGGATTGCCAAGTGGGCCCTCAAACTGATGGGGCAGAATTTGACTTATGCGCCGCGTAGTGCCATTAAGTCACAGGTGCTGGCAGATTTTGTCGCTGAATGGACGGAGATCCAGACTCCACCAGCACCAATCGAGCATGAGACATGGACAATGTACTTTGACGGCTCAATCATGAAGGAGGGAGCGGGGGCAGGTCTTGTCTTCATCTCGCCTCTAGACGTGCGCATGGAGTACATGGTACGGCTGTATTTTCCCGCCTCCAACAATGTGGCCGAGTGCGAAGCACTCGTCAATGGCCTTAGGATCGCGGTTGAACTCGGAATTCACCGTCTCGAGATCCGAGGGGACTCAGAGCTTGTCGTAGACCAAGTGATGAAGGAGAAGAATTACGTTGACCCCAAGATGGTGGCTTATTGCAGAGCTGTGCGCCAGTTGGAAGACAAGTTCCATGGGCTCGAGCTTCATCACGTGCTACGCGACAATAACAAAGCTGCGGACGTCCTCGCCAAAGCAGTGTCAAGCCGCAAGCCCGTGCCGCACGGTGTGTTCGCTAGCGATCAGCACACACCGTCCGTCTGAGTAGATGGGGAGAAATTACCAGAGTCGGAGGAGCCAGAAGTCATGGAGATCGACCAAGAGCCAAACTTAGAAGATCCTGACTGGCGTTTCCCAATCCTTGAGTGGTTAGTCGAGGGGAAGTTGCCCCCGAACCAAACAGAAGCACGTCGCATTTTGCGGCAAGCCAAGTCTTATGTCCTCATCGACGGCGAGCTCCACAAGCGGGGCGTGACATATATATTCATGCGCTGTATTCAGAGAGATCAAGGCCGAGACCTGGTTCAAGAAATTCATGTCGGCACGTGCGGACATCATGCCGCCACCAGAACCTTAGTCGGAAAGGCGTTCCGACAAGGTTTCTACTGGCCCACGGCGCTGGCAGACACCAAGGACATTGTGCGACGTTGCGCGGGCTATCAGTTCTACGCCTGGCAGACTCATCTCCTGGCGCAAGCGCTTCAGAACATCCCTATTACATGGTCGTTCGCAGTATGGGGGCTGGACATAGTCGGACCGTTCAAGCAAGCGCCCGGGGGCTTCACGCTTCTGCTCGTGGCTGTCGATAAGTTTTCAAAGTGGATCGAAGCTCGACCCGTCGCCAAGATTCGTTCCGAGGAAGCCGTAGCGTTCTTCACCGACATCATCTACCGTTTCGGGATCCCAAATTCGATCATCACCGACACCGGCACACAATTCACGGGAAAGAAGTTCCTCAAGTTCTGTGACGACAACAACATTCGCATGGATTGGACAGTCGTAGCACACCCAAGGGCCAACGAACAGGCTGAGAGGGCCAACATGATGATCTTACATGGGTTAAAGCCTCGGATCTTCAGACGGCTCGAGAAGTTCCGAGCAAGATGGGTCGCCGAGTTGCCGTTAGTTCTGTGGAGCCTGCGAACCACACCGAGTCGGTCCACCGGTGCGACGCCATTCTTCATGGTGCACGGGTCAGAAGCAATTCTCCCCACAGACATCGATTATGGTAGCCCAAGAGTCCAGGCATACACTGAAGAAGGAAACCAAGTTGCACTCGAGGATGCGATCGATCAACTCGAAGAAGCTTGCGACGTGGCACTCCTACATTCAGCCCGGTACCAGCAAGCTTTACGACGCTACAACGAGCGCAACGTTCACGAGCGACAGTTTCAAGTCGGAGATCTGGTGCTCAGACAGGTCATGAGCAACAAGGACCGGCACAAGCTTGTGCCCCCGTGGGAGGAGCCGTACATCGTCGACCTGGTGCTCCGACCGGGGACATACAAGCTCCGACATGACGACGGCACGATCATCGCCAACACATGGATCATAGAACATCTACGACGTTTTTACCCTTGAGTAACGTTCTTTGTTTCAGCTTATGATCAATGAATAATGCCATGTGTTCTTGTTCTTGTTTCATAAGTTTCTCTTTAAACTTGTGCTGGCATCTTTCTTTTTTTTCAGCACCGCTTAAAAGGCTGAGTGGCAAGTGTCCTTGCGCCCAGGCAAGAACACTTCCCACTCGGGGGCTACCCGGGGCACGATGCCCCCCTTTTCGTTTTCCGTTTTCAAAACAAAAAATCTCTCTGACAACTTTGTCGCGACCGATCGCACGAGCGAAAGGTTCTTTTTGGCGGAACACCTTTTACTTCGCGAGGGGAAAGGATGTTGATCTGTGAGCGTCTCGATGTCGTCGCTTGTCCAAGTGCTTTTGGCACTCACGCCCCCGCGGCTACAGTACAAAAACTTGCGGGCACGGCTCGGACCCACGGGTCAATATCTGACTACTTTCAGGAGGAACACAGGTAACTGCTCGGGCTCAAAACGTTTTTACGAAAAACACGCGAATCATCTCCTGAAAACACTTCTAAAATACCCGGGGGCTGCGAAGCGCGTAGCAGTACTTCACGACTCGGGTCGAGCTTTCCGACTCCTACGCCCCCGCGGCTCCGGAGAAAAGTTCGATCGACCTAAGTCTAAGTACTGCTACGTTGTTTTTTCTGACATCCGCGGGTACTTGGGGAACGTTTGGGGAGGCGATGGTTTCAAAACAAAGATAAAAAGCTGTTCAAACATGGTCCGAATACAAGTTTTGTTTAAACTGTCACATGATACATCTAATGTGAAGGCCCAGAGCCGTCTTCTGGTGTGTCCTTTGGAATCATCTCCAGGTCCTTCATCACGGTGTCGGCCATGGCGCGGGCAGGGACGGCGCAGTCTTCTTCAATCTTGTCGAGCTCCTCGCTCGAGTAGCCAGGGGCCCAACCACCGCTCAGAGCCTTGAAGTCCAGCCCCTGGTAGTGCGAGCTGAACATGGAGAGGACCCGATGCACCACCAGCCGGGAGGTTGACAGCTCTTTCTCCTTGACGAAGCCCGGAAGAAGATTGAGCCGGTCGCCAAGCACGTAGGGAGGTATCTGCACTGGCGGGACGCCGCTCTCCGTCAAGACCATGTCAACATGACGTCTGAGTTTGGCGCGCTCCACTATGTTCTTTTTGAGTGCCTCCTCCACCTCATGCTGGGCCTTCCGAGAGTCCTCTAGCTCAGCTTTGACTTCTGGAAACGGAAAATGAGCCAGAGTTGAGTCATGAGAAGCACAATCAAGAAGAATGTGAGGGCCGGCGCGGAAGGGACATACTCGACAGTTGATCTGCCAAGTTCTTGGCTATCTCGGACATCTCATGGAGCTTGAGTTCGGCGGTGATGACCTCTTGGGCCTTCTCCGCAAGCCTGGCCGCTTGTGCGGTACGGACTAGACGAATCGCTGTTAAGATCAAAGGGTCGAAGTGGCATCAGCAATGATTAATGTAGAAAAGAGACACCCCAAAAGTCGAAGACGCAAAAATGCTCACCCTGGATCTCCCGCGCCATCTGGCTGTTTTCCTCACGGAGCCGTGTCCCCTTGTCGGTGGCCTCCTGCAGCTTGACGGCGAGGTTGCAGGCCTGATTGTTCGCCGTCTTCAGGTCCGCCTCATGGCCCGCCAGATCTTGCTGCAGGTCCGACACCTTCTTCTCCAGCGTCGCCTTCTCTTCAGCGGCGGTCCGGGACGCGGCCTCAGCGGCAACGGCAGCAGCGGCAGCATTCCGGGCCGTCTCGGCAGCGGAGGCGGCCGCAGCTTGCAGCTCCGCGGTGGTGGCCTCCACCTGGGAAAGCTTGGCCGCGAGAGAAGCCTTCTCCGACATGGCGGCATCCGCGGCGGACTGCGCGGCAACTGCACGTTCCTCCGCCGACTTTGCCGCCGCCTCGAGAGCGCTCCTCATCGACGCCTCGCTAGCAGACGCACCAACAGCCGCCAGTCGGGCGGCGGTGAGCTGCACCTCTAGCAGGCTCTTCTCGGCCTGGAGCTCCTCGATGGAGCGCGTCTTCCTGGCGCTGCAGCTGGCGAGCACCTGGGGCGAGAAGAGGATCAACCACAGCGGAAACTAGGGAATCGGAACGAAAAATCAAGGATTAAGGCTCAGTCGACTCACCTCCGAGGCCGGGACGACCAGCTCGTTGATCGCCTGCTCCGCCCACCGTAGGCCCCACACGAAGCGGCGACGAGCTGTGGCCTCTTCATCCTCACCATCGTGCGCCTCGGCGTCATGGGCCCCGGCCCACGTGGCACGCCTGAGACCCAGATCCTGTTCACATCCCTCGGGGGCTGAGGCAGGACGGCATCCTGAGCTCTCGCCAACCTCTCGGATGACGGTTGGGGGAGCACGGCATGTCGCGCCCTCAAAGGAAGCAGGCGCCTGCAAGTCAGGGAGAGGGGAGTCCACGATCTCAACCACTTCCGCGACGACGGCGGCAGGCTGACACGATGGCTCCGGGGGCGTGATGGAGTTCGGCGCTACTTCTTTCATCGGGGGCCGGGACGTCGCAGGGTTCTCCGCAACCCCCTTGATCGCCGCATCCTCCTCGACCGCCACAACGACCTCCGGGGCGGGCGGCATAGACGACTCAGTTGGCGGCTCCTCCGGCACCAGCGAGCGCTCCTCTGCCTCGGTCGTACAGGTGGCCGTGTCGCCACCTGGGAGGATCAGCTCCCCCATACACGTGGCCTCTGGGAGCTTCGGGGGCGGTGGGGGGGCCGTCACTTCTGCAGTATCACCATCGACGGCGCACGGCGTCGTGGTTTGGCCCTCTGCAAGAGCCGCCGACACGGCGGTGCCCAGATCGGCCATAGGCGCCGCCAAAGACTCGGATTGCTCGGGGGCTGCCTACTCCCCGACCACGACTTCGACCCCCAACAAAGGTGGGGGTGCTGCCACATCATGGGATTCCGGCGACACCGCTGCTTGCTCGGGGACTGTCGCCGGCGCGGATGGAGAAGTAGAAGAGCTGGGAGCAGGCGGGGGAGTACGCGCGCCCAGAGCCGCGCGCTTCCGCGGCGCGAGACTGAGCGCTCCCACATTGGAACGGCTAACAGAAAGAAGGCCAGATCAACGAGACGAACGAAAATTGAAGAACAAAATGGTGAAGTAGCGAAAGGTAATACTTACACGGAAGAAGTAATACAGGCCCGCTTGACGGGCCTGGCGGAGGCGCCCAACGGCTCGGGGGCTGGCCTCTTGCCCCCCGACTGGACGGAGGGCCGATTCTGACTGCCACCCTGGGCGAGGGAGACTTGCACCACAGGGGCACCACCACCACGGATGATCATCTATTGAAGGCGCCGTGGGGGAGCACCCACGCTCTCCCCCTGCGGCGCGATCGGAGCAGGAGCCGGCGACGTTGATCTCGCCACAGGGGGCGACCGCCTCCTCGGGGAGCGCGACCCCCACCGTGACGAATCGCCAGGGCGCCGGCGAGCAGACGAGCCGCGGTCCGCCGCGCGTCTGGACAAGTCGTCATGTCGCGGCGACCTCCCCCTCTCTATCTGCTACTCCTGGTCGCAGGGGCTTGACCGGGGGCGAGGCACTCCCCGATCCTCCTGGTTCGGGCGAGACGGTGGGCGCGAGCTGGAGCTCGATCCCTGCACTTGAGCAGCAGGCTCCGGCTGCTGCTTAGAGCTCGCCTCCCCGGCCTGCAGGCGGGGAGGGGGCGACGGCGACGACAATGTGTTCCAGACAACGCCCGCATCACCTCCATCGCCGGACCACGGCAGCGACGACGAGGGATCTTCATCCGAGGAGACAACGGGCTCCACCTTCCTGCACTTGGCACGGCCGGCATTCCGGTCGCGCTTCGCGATCTCCTTGTCCTTATGCTGGGCCCTCCGGGCGGCCCTTCTCCTGTCCGCGGTGGCCTATGCACGATTCGATATCGCATCCTCAGGAAGGGGTGGCTTCGAGGGAAGGGGAGCCACAGGCCCCAACTAAAAACAAGGAAGAAGACAGACTCAACACCAGGAATACCAGATAGTCGGAATACTAGTCGGGAAAAAGAAGGACTTGCATAATTTTTGGTCCCCTCATGGGGGAGCATGGGCAGAACTTGGGGCGGCGGCCACGAGTAGCTGGCCTTTCCGATTGCCCACCCCACACGACACTGGATCTCATCCGGCGAGGGAAGCCGGGGCGCGCACACGGTCCCGGCGAAGGGAGCGCGGTCCGGCGTCATCTGGCAGATGCGCAGGTGGCGCCGCTGGAGCGGGATGACCCCCAGCGTGTGATACAGGCCAATGACGGTCGCCAAGTCAACCCCAGTGCTGCACAGCTTGGCAAGAGCTGCGAAGCAATCCCCGAGCAGCCGATCTACATCCACCTCTGGGGGACCATAGCTCCAATTTGCCGGTGCCTCAGCGATGGAGGAGCCTGTGTACTTTGGCAGCGGGTGCTCGGGGCAGTCCTTGAGGTAGAACCACTCCTTGTGCCAGCCGCTGTTGGAGCTTGTCAGCGTGCCGGCGATGTACCCCTCGCTCCTCTTCGTCTTCATCCGAAGATTAGTGCATCCAAGAGTGGCCGGGAACGATTTGTCCTTCAAGCACACGAACTTGAAGAAGTATCGGAAGAGAGGCCAATGGGCACCCACTCCAAGATACCCCTCACACAGCGCCTCGAATGCCGCCATCTGTTGAATGATGTTGGGGTTGAGGTGGTGGAGCTGCAGCCGGTACTCGGAGAGGACGGCATGGAGGAACCGGCCGGCTGGAATGGTGAAGCCCCGCTCGTGGAAGGTCACGAACGAGACGACATAGCCCTTCGGCGGGTACGGCACCGACTCACCGCCCGGAATCTTCCACTCCTCGGCAGTGGTGAGCACCGACAACTGCCCGGTGTTGGTGTTTCTTAACGTCACCACTAGTTGTACACCTAGAGGGAGTGGATAAGAACAACCGGGTATACCGCAAGCGCATGGAAATACCGCTGTAGCACTTCCCCAAGGAAGGAGAGTATTCCAAGGGTATCGAATCCAAGAAACGGTGTGCAATATCTCCTACTTCTAGTATAGATGATCCAAGGACACAACTCTGAAGGATAGGATAGGTAGAAAGGATCTGCTCGGACCGAGCGCAGAGTCTAGTAACGTTCTCTCAGGTATAACTCTCACTTAGGGCACCAAGCACACAGCCTTTGTGCTGGCTCGAACCCAACTCGGTACGCGACGTAGGAGGGTTGACAAAGGGTCCAACAGGCTGTCACCACTGCGGCCTACCTCTACGCTACAATCGTACATGGTCTTCGAAGGGTAGCTTATGGTCCAGACACCTCGTCTACACCACTCACTATTCCTACGAATCCGCGAGGGAGATACTGGCACTAGCTCAAGGTATGCTCTATCACTCATGCAAGATCACGAATGCACTTTGATCTAACTAGAAACATGCAAGAGCTTCACTTTACTCTAATAGACAAGCTAGCAAACTAGATGCAAACTTATGATCTAAGTCTACTGGATCGAAAGGGTTGTGTTCGAAGAACACAAGCCTCTAAACCAAGAATAAACGAAGAACACAAGAACACAGAAACTAAGCATGCATACAACTTTAGTCTAAATAGGAAATATCGAAATACTCACTTTAGTCTAGTTGAAGAACAAAGGCACCGCTGAGGATCATTCTTGAGGAAGATGTCATGAACATGACATGGCCTCAAGCCTCCCACCTCACTTCCTAGCACTAATCCTATACAAAGAGCTCTCCTCTCCTAAAGAAAGAGGCTCCAAGCCAAAATGAAGAGGAGGAGGAGAAGTGTGTGTTCCAAAATGGAGCCCCTACCCTCCTATTTATAGAGGGGGAAGATGCTTGCTTCGGGGCTCCAAGTGCCCCTAAATGTCCGGAGCTGCAACCAGGAGCCAATCAAGAGGTGACACATGAAGGGCCTAGATCAGCTGAACCAAGGTCGGTTCGGCCGATCTAGGGTTTGGCCGAACCCTAGGGGCCACGTGGCACCCTGGGCTTCCTCGTGGTGGCTGACTGGTGGGCCCTGATGCTTGTCCTCCGTGCATGCCAAGTTTCCCGACAGTTTAGGGGGATAAGTGGGCCCTTGAATCCATGTGATGTCCATGTGGCGCTTCGTGATTTGTCGAGCTCACTTCTCTTGGATTGATGACGTCAGTGATCCAGGGGAATCCTAGGTGGCATCCCTTCATTGGCTGGACTTGAAATGCTTGGATCAAAGACTTATGCTTTTACTCCTCTTTCTAGTGCTATTTACCTGTATTTGCATAATCACCAACACTTGTGGAAATGATTAGTTTAAGCCCTATTCTAGTGTTGATGATCATTTTCTATGCCAAAAGGTACATGTTTGATGGGTAAGAAGTGAGTGAAAATCAGCCGTCAACAAATACCCCCACACTCGACCTCCGCTCGTCCCGAGCGAAGGGAAGAACAAGATCAAAGTGAGACAGGATATCCAAAGGTATGAAACAAGCATAAGAGATATTCCAAACCACACCTCGTACTTGTGAACTCTGATGTGTCTATCATGCTATCTTGGGCAGTTGAGGGATGGAACGGTCATGAATCAAGTCACTCCTGCTCATCATGTTAAGTAACTTGGGGTTTTGCAATAAATTTTCGAAAACAAACCTTGCTTAGCTCCTCATTGATTCTCTCAGATCACTCAATGTGTATATGTCCTCACCAAGGCATTAGATTGCCTATCTTCACCCTACTTCTAATGATGGCCATATGTGGAGCTCAGGGTAGGATAAAGGATAAGGCATACTTGTATCACATATATTGCAAAGTCAAAAACTGGATCCACAGAGAAAATCAAATCATACGATCAGATCAAGATGTGCACGTATATGGGTATGGCGAGTATGGTAAGGTGGATACTAGGCCCGGAATGGGTGCTAGATATTACCATACATGTATGACGAGAGTTGGTAGATGGTAAGGTGGACACAAGCCCCGGAACGGACACTAGTTATTACCATCTATGATATGAAACTCCTTTTTGCATGATCTCATCTCTCTCCTATTTCAACTTTATTTTGGACATGGGCTATTCTTTCTTTTCTCTCTTTTTTTCTTTTTTTTCATCATGCCTTGAGCATGCATCTCTTTTTTTTTCATAGCCCATATCTCTTTTCGGAGGATACTTTTTCATAGCCCATATTTCTTTGGGACGGTGGCATATCAAAGAGGAGCTTTGCAAAGGGTTTTCATGATTTTCAAATAAAATTCCCAAGCACTCAAACATAGAGAGCGAAGATCATATCATCAAACCATATCACAAACGTCAACTACTTAGATAAGCATGAGTTCCCTAATGATATTTGTTCACAAGCATCAAGATGATAAGTAAGGAATAAAACATATGCAAACCAACCACAGGAATCATGTAGAGCAAGCATAGCACACATTGCTGAGTTTGATACAAAGGATATGAATTGAAATTCAATCAAACTCATGGATAGGATAGAGTGAGATAGAGGGTGCACATACCATCGCTTCTAAAGGATAAGAGTTCAAGGAAGACCAGTGGTGATTTGGCTGACCAGAGGGCAGCCGGGTCACTCTAGTTTACCTTGCTCTTGTCATGAAGGTGTAGTCGATGTTGTGCAGCGCCTGCGTGTGGGAGTTCTCGAGTGGATATGTCGATGATGAGCTCGAGAGAAACTCCCCCACACTGGTGGTTGATTTTGGTGCTGTTCTTCAAATGACAAATGAAAACAAAGGATGGACTCTACTGGTTCGAGAACCATAGAGCCTTTATTCAAATTCAAATATTTTTGTTGTTTTTGTTTTATTTTATTGTCACCATGTCATTTGCTCGAAAGGGTTAGACCATGGTTACACATTATACATGAAGGGGAATATACTTACCTTGGACCTTTGAGAGGTCATATGTACCACCTTTGCATGATGTGCAACATGAATCTGACACCTCAACTTACTTTCCCATTTGAATTTAGCTCAATGACTTACCCATTCAAATTTGACAATTTTCTGTAGGGGTTAGTCAGCATATATGCAACCAAGATCAATGAAGATCTAACTCTAAGGTTCATCAATCAAAACTCGACACCATGTCTTGTTTTAATTGAAGAAGACAATTTTAGCCTAAGCACCATGCTTAATTTAAAACAGTCTATGAATGTGTATACCCAAACATTCAAACCAGAGCATATGAACAAAGATAAAGAAACATGCATGCATGATCAAGCTATCATCAACAAGGGACATAAGCATGAGCATAAGACGGTGAACCTCGGGAACCTCCCGGAAGGGCTTTGTTTAATGTCAAAAGCAGGACTTACCTAACTAGCGGGCAAGATGCAGGAGCTGACATCACCCTCACACTAGGATAAGATTTGGTAGAGGAGGAACTTTACTCAGGATGCTCACATACCTCCCCCACACTTGAAGTTTGCATTGCTAGGCAACAAAACTCAAGTGTGTGGTGATCAAGCTTCCCTTTGTAAATGTTCCCTCACCCAAGCTTATATAGGTGTTGCAGCTGATGTGGCACACATGTTCGTCGGCATCACCTGTCCATCTTTCTTTTCAATCTCCACCTGAAAGGTTAGTGACCAAAAATACTCGAAGGACGACTTATCCTAAAAACATGCTCTTGCTTTTATTCGAAAAGGGAAATAAAGCCTAACCTCATCCAGGCTATCTCCTGGGAGTGCTTTGTTTATTTAAGGTCATAAGCTCGACCATGGGAACTTCATCTTGCAGCTATCGTTGGTGGTGTCGTTCCCATCTCACCACCAATCTTTGATGAATCAGCGAAGCTTTAGCTGCAAGGTTAGCGCCACAGTGCACACACGAAATCTGATATACTTATGATAGATATATACATCTACAACCAGCCTTCTGAACTTTCTAGAAAAGAGGACCATAAGGTGATTGCAGCCCTCATGCGTGCTCAGTGCACTAAGCAGATCTAACTCTAGAGGAACATGATGCGAGCATGGCCTGTATGATAGATCAAGGATGAGACTACCATGCTCGTGTGTGTAATCCTTTCCTCCGGACTCCAGAGTCAGCACCTCGAAAGGTTCCATGGCCCATGAGTTCTCCATCTCAAGAGAGTCATCGTGGAAGCTCGATGTTGACTCTCGATCATGATCAAAAGCAACACAATGCGGGCCAGCGGGAAGAGGCTGAAACTTGGTCGAGAGTGGTGATGATCGTTCGCCTTCACAAAAGTGAAGAGAGTCTCCCGAGTCATTCTCATGAGGGGTAGAACATTCTACAACCTTAATGAGAATGGGCTCGGATGATGCGAATGGAGATGTATGTGTCATCTTCTCGAGCGGGTTCTGCTGGGGAAGAGGCTTTGCCATAGGATGTCCCGGATAAGGGGTAGCAGTGGCAGAAGCGATTTCCCTAAGCTTATCATCTAGGCTCCCTAAAGATGTATCGAAGAGCTGCTCCAGAGGGGAGCCTAGGAGAAGATCGAGATCAAGGACATCGAAGATGTGAAAGTCTAAGGTAGCCTCGATCCCGTCTATGATAAGCGGCACGGCACTTGCAATTCCCCGACATTCAAGAACGTGTCCAAAGGGACAAGTCTTGAGAAGCATGTCGGATGGTGCTAGCGGGACTCTGCCCAAAAGAGTTTCCGCTAAGTGCCATGGCAAAATGTTAACCTCCATGAGGGGGTTACAATGGGCCTCTATGACAGTGCCTCTAATAGAGCAAGGGACAACCAAAGAAGGTGAACTATTCCAAGTTGCCTCGGAAAATCGTGTCACTCCCTCTGACCATTCCTCTCTCATAGCCTCCTCAGGATATACTTCGTTAGGAGGATCAGGAGATAGAGGAGGCACCGCAGGCCTAAGGGAAGGTTCTGTCGAAAGATTTCTAGAGTGATCAGTATGGACAGAATCAGGATCCTCCCCTAATTGGGCATCAACAGAATTCGAGGTGTTTGAAGGATTTCTAGATGGATCATCCTCGAATTTGCAAGTGAACACCGAAGGTTGAATTTCTTCTTCCTTTGGTATTTGGGGTTCAGGAGAGGGCTCAACAGACAAGTCTTGGGATTCGGAAGATGAAGGCTCGGACTTGGATGTTGAGGGACTCTCATGGCTCGACTCGGATTCCTCTCGGTAGGATTTGGGATCAACTTCGAAGTAGGAGTACAGGAACTCCATACCTTCAGCTGGTCCCCTTTCAAGAAATGGTTTTCCGCGGTCGAGACGACAGACAGACCTTTTGTCGAGACCATCATAAAAATTGCGAAGCAACTGAGAATCAGGTATCGACAGGGGCGGTCCACAATACACTAAGCGTGTAAATCTAGCTCAGGCCGTGTCTATCATTTCCTTCTCTTTCTGTCGAAAACAACAGATATCTTCCCGTAGAGCAGCAACACGAGATGGAGGGAAGAACTCAAGACAAAACTTGTCTTTAAGCTCCCCCCAACTATCGTTCATGCTACCTACGGTGTATGTGTACCATTGTTCTGCCTTCCCTACAAGGGAGTACGGAAACAACTTCCACTTGAAGGTATCCAACGTCATACCCATAGTGTAGATAAGAGAACACAAGTTCTTGAAGTCACGAAGATGGTAATATGGGTTTTCGCTCGATAGACTAGAGAAGATAGTCCATCGAACGAGATCGATAGTCGCAGGGAGAGGCTCATAGCCAGATGTGAGAAAAAGGCGCACCGAAGGTGGTGGCTCTGGGGGCTCATCCCTGGGGGTAGTGATGCTTTTACAGGAAAGCTTCACCATGGGTAGCGGGGGTAAAGGTAGAAGAAAAGGAATAAAAAGGATATCTGATGGGTAACGGGGGTAAAGGTAAAACAAAAAGGAAAAACAAAAGATACGAGGACCACTAGGTTCAAAGATAGATACGGCAACCGTTCCCCGGCAACGGCGCCAGAAATGCTTGTTGGCATTTCTTAACGTCACCACTAGTTGTACACCTAGAGGGAGTGGATAAGAACAACCGGGTATACCGCAAGCGCACGAAAATACTGATGTAGCACTTCCCCAAGGAAGGAGAGTATTCCAAGGGTATCGAATCCAAGGAACGGTGTGCACTATCTCCTACTTCTAGTATAGATGATCCAAGGACACAACTCTGATGGATAGGATAGGTAGAAAGGATCTGCTCGGACCGAGCGCAGAGTCTAGTAACGTTCTCTCAGGTATAACTCTCACTTAGGGCACCAAGCACACGGCCTTTGTGCTGGCTCGAGCCCAACTCGGTACGCGACGTAGGAGGGTTGACAAAGGGTCCAACAGGCTATCACCACTGCGGCCTACCTCTACGCTACGATCGTATGTGGTCTTCGAAGGGTAGCTTATGGTCCAGACACCTCGTCTACACCACTCACTATTCCTACGAATCCGCGAGGGAGATACTGGCACTTGCTCAAGGTATGCTCTATCACTCATGCAAGATCACGAATGCACTTTGATCTAACTAGAAACATGCAGGAGCTTCACTTTACTCTAATAGACAAGATAGCAAACTAGATGCAAACTTATGATCTAAGTTTACTGGATCGAAAGGGTTGTGTTCGAAGAACACAAGCCTCTAAACCAAGAACAAACGAAGAACACAAGAACACAGCAACTAAGCATGCATACGACTTTAGTCTAAATAGGAAATATCGAAATACTCACTTTAGTCTAATTGAAGAACAAAGGCACCACTGAGGATCGTTCTTGAGGAAGATGTCATGAACATGACATGGCCTCAAGCCTCCCACCTCACTTCCTAGCACTAATCCTATACAAAGAGCTCTCCTCTCCTAAAGAGAGAGGCTCCAAGCCAAAATGAAGAGGAGGAGGAGAAGTGTGTGTTCCAAAATGGAGCCCCTACCCTCCTATTTATAGAGGGGGAAGATGCTTGCTTCGGGGCTCCAAGTGCCCCTAAATGTCCGGAGCTGCAACCAGGAGCCAATCAGTAGGTGACACATGGAGGGCCTAGATCAGCCGAACCAAGGTCAGTTCGGCCGATCTAGGGTTCGGCTGAACCCTAGGGGCCACGTGGCACCCTAGGCTTCCTCGTGGTGGCTGACTGGTGGGCCCTAATGCCTGTCCTCCGTGCATGCCAAGTTTCCCGACAGTTTAGGGGGATAAGTGGGCCCTTGAATCCATGTGATGTCCATGTGGCGCTTCGTGATTCGTCGAGCTCACTTCTCTAGGATTGATGACGTCAGTGATCCAGGGGAATCCTAGGTGGCATCCCTTCACTGGCTGGACTTGAAATGCTTGGATCAAAGACTTATGCTTTTACTCCTCTTTCTAGTGCTATTTACCTGTATTTGCATAGTCACCAACACTTGTGGAAATAATTAGTTTAAGCCCTATTCTAGTGTTGATGATCATTTTCCATGCCAAAAGGTACATGTTTGACGAGTAAGAAGTGAGTGAAAATCAGCCGTCAACACCCGGCGACGACGAGCCGCTGAAGGATCGAGCGGGAAACACTGGAGCGCATCCAGTTCGACATGGCGCTTGTCGAGCTCGAAGACGAAAGGAAGGTAGAAGAAGCGGTGGTGGCGGCGCAAGGGCTGGGAGCAAAGGAGCGAGCGGCTTTGGCGAAAGGGCAAGGAATCGAGAAAAGGTATAGAGCTCAACCGGCGCACGATTTATAAGGGGCAAATGGGGCCGCCGGCATTTAATGTCGGCCCCACCGCACCGTAAAATCACCTGTTTGGTGGGTGCATCCCCCGAGGCGACAGGGGCACGCCCGCGACGGTTCAATACCAGGTGGGCCCACTGGTCTGAGTCAGCCACGCACCGTCATCTCCAACCGTCACCATCGCCACGACAGCCACGACCGGCGGACGCAGCAACCGATGCGGCCGCGGATTCCGCAATCGGGACTTCTGAAGCAGCTACTACATTTCAAAATTCAAAACCCCATAAACGAGTCTACAACTCCTTCATAGGCTCGGGGGCTACATCCGGCGGATGCGCTCGCGTGCACCCACCGAGTAACTCGAAGAACAACAAACTACAACATTTCCCCGGCACAGAGCCTGCGAGCGAGTCCTTTACTCCCATCACAGGTTCGGGGGCTACTGACAAGGGCCTGGATTAGGGCCCCCTAAGCAACAAGATAATCACCTTGAAGATGGGGTCTACTGACATCATTGACAATGTGAAGGCCAAGATTCAAGACAGGGGAGTAATGCAGATCTTCGTTAAGACCCTCACTGACAAGACTTCCCCACATCACGAGTACTCTCCGCTTCACACGAGTCCGCCTCGCCTCCGAGTACCCGTCACCCCGCATGAGTACTCTCCGCCTCGCACGAGTCCGCCTCGTCTCCGAGTACACATCGACCTCGACTCCGACTACTCGTTCGCACGAGTAACTTCCGCCTCCGACTAAGGGCGGAAGTTACGCGGAGGAGCCAGGGAGAAGGCAGGGGGGCCCACACGAATGTGGCACTGCCCCAACCCTCCAATCTCCTTCGCAACGACACGCGTGATGCCATTTTCCACGCCATGCAAGGTCTACAGCTGGCGCGACGGGAGGACGCCAGGGTCTGACAGGGGCTGTAATGGCGCACAGTGCACCCCCCACGACCTCCGACATGCCGTCACATCCAACGCCAGCTGCACGCCACCCCGTCAGAACAAGCACTCGATTGCCGTCTACTTGCTCTTAGGCCTTAACGTGGCAAGCCTAAAACGCACCCGAAGGGGCTGAGTCACCATGTAAACTACTCGAAGGAGGAGCCAAGTGCCCTGGGCGAACAGTAGCAACAGCCCACGCGGCGGCTTCCAACGACACCACAGCTCAGCGCCCTCCCACTACACCTGATGGACAACAATGACTGAAAAGACTCCTCAACGCCACACCACTATAGCTTATTTTCTTTTTCCTTCTTTGCCCCTCACCCTTGTGACTATAAAAGGGGGAGGGGTGCAACATACGCGAGAGACTAGAGAACACCGAGTTTGTAACCCCTACTACAGACACCCCTGGCATAGGAACACGAGTACTCGAAACTGGACGTAGGGTATTACTCTCCTGAGGCCCGAACCAGTATAAAACCCTTGTGTCTCCCGTGTCGACCATCCGGATCCGACACACGATTCGTTACAAATCTACTGCCGGCGGTTGAGAACCCCAACATCTGCCATACAGTAGCAATCCCCAAGATGACCTTTGTAAGCGATCAGTCACATCCACAATGATCAAGCGTAACTTCGAGAGGAGAGACATGTTTGATAATGATGTGAGCTGCAGCCTTTATACACAATCTATCTGCAAAGTAAGAGTGAAAATTAGGACCAAACCACCCATTTTTACAAAACCAGGAAAACAGGAGTTATAAGTAAGGCATGCTTTCAGTATTTACAAAATTACCTATACATATAACTGAGTGCCGGAGCATAATATCATAGGCATGAAAGGCAACAACACAATAAGCTGAATTAGAAATTGAGAAGTGAAAGATGGTAGACTTACCGCTCCTAGTACAAGCAATGAGTATGTTGTGAGGCCAAATCCAAACAAAGCCTCCTTGAGCCCCCTGCTGAAAATGTATTTGTGACAGCAGACAAGTATAATGTTTGGTTTTGTTAGAATTGCAAGCCACATTATTTACTGTTTAGACATCATCACAAGTTAAAGAAAAGCATGCCCAGAAAATAGTGTTAGGCAACTGACTAGCTGAGTGAGGACCGTCTCAACATCTATTACAGTATGGTTGTGGGACTTCATCAAATTTAGAGAAATGTTTACCAGTAGTGCTCTTCCACCATCAAGGCATCCAACGGGAAGCATATTAAATGCACTTGTTAATAACTCAATACTTCTAACATTGCATTTTAACAAAGAGCACTTCCAGCATTCAAGCCTAATGATATAAACTGACTTAACACACAGCATACAGTAATATAAACTTTCACTTATTGCCCACCCAATGCTACAATAAGTTGTGCTAATAATCTCCAGGTGCTAGAATTGAAAGCATACATCAGAAAACATCCTGGTTTTGCAAGCATGAATGACTGCAAGCATACACTATCTCACCTGAGAGAAATCAAACTCGATCTATTGCAGCCTTTGCATGAGCTGTCGAGCTGACCTGCAGAAAAGAAGTGTAGAGATGAGGTAGCTGACCTGCCAAGAAAATAAGAGTTATAAAGCAAAGATAGTGAAATAACTATTAGATTTTTTAATTACTAGTTATGGATCAGCTATCTTTTATGAAGCATTAGATCTTGAATTTATATTAACTAGTGATGTGGATTTAAATATTCTATATCCTAGTCAATGTCATGGTTCAGATGATACAGATCTAGTGACTACAGCATTACAAGTTCAGTCAGGGTGCCATGGTTTAGATGATAGCATTTAAAGTTCAAAAACTTCAGAACATCAGCCGGTGTCATGGTTTAGATGGACTAGGAGTACTATGTTATTATCTAAGCAACAAAATTAAGGCAAGAACAGGCTTCATAAGCTCTGAACTGATATTTAAAACTGCGGTACAAAAAACAACTATGAGGTATGTTGAACACTAGACTGAACTATAGAAATGGCGAAGCAAATTACTGCACTAAGCATACAGGTACATATTCTAAGACTAGCAAGCAGAATACAAGTTCTGTTAGACCAGGCTGCAAAGGCGCAGAACTTACATTAGGATATAAGCGAAATGAAAATGACAAGAGAACTTTTCAGCCACACATCCTTTTGCTTGCTTCAGGAGAAAGTTTGTACTTGGATCATTTAATTTCATTTGTATCTTATAATGAAATATAATCATAACCTCAATTCCAAACAATTATGGAAAGTAGTATCCTCATGTCCTTAACAGGAAGAAAACCTGCTGCTAATATGCTAAGACTCCACATTAGAAACAGACTCTGCAATTGGAAGCTAATAAACCTATTAGATCATAACAGTACTACATTTTCAGATCCATATTTCCATGTACTACGGCAGTAGAGCATGTCAGCATCCTCATTCAGTGAACAACCTAACATATATAAACAATGCCAAAATTACTCAAAATTAAACTGTCACTGATTTGCTTCATGATACTCAATACTATAATTGTACGGCAACAACAACATCAGATGTCAACTCAGTCCTCGTTAACATACTAGGCATGAGCTGTCTGTCAGATAGATATAATCTTAAAACCCTGCAACCTCCTTTTACACCCCTCAATGTGCAGTGGATCTCTTGCAGCCCCTTCCATAAGATATACTTTCACCACAAAGAAATATTGGCTTTAGCTACATTACGTGTTACTAATGATTTAAAAGTATGTGCCCATTCGCAACTCTTCAACAACTCGTTAGCTCAATTCCGTATCGATCCTAGTCTAAATCACAGACGCCATTTGTTGGAGCATAGCAGAGCGTCCAGGCGCACTTCCAGTGTGTCCAGTGAGACAATGCGCAACGACGCAAGCGGGTAAGGAGGACCGTGAGTATGAGCACCGGCGCATCCCCCGGGAGAGCGCGGTCGTCGCCGCAGACCCAGTCGAGCGCGACGGCTCCGTCGTCGGGTGCCCGGAGGCACTCGCGCCGCAGCTTGACAGCGGGGAGCGACCGAGCTCGGGTTCAGGGCGGAGGCGGCGGTGGACGACATGGCGGAAGCGGCGGGTAGGCGAGGGGCGAAGCGGCGAGTGGAGGCGATGAATGGGGATGGTGTGGGCGCGGCGGTGGCCATCGGGTTCCCTCTGCATAGCCTCCTGCATCAACAACTAGCACGGTTGTAACTACAAGGATCGAACCAGATCTAGTATCGATTGGGGCGGTAGAATCGAAAAGATATGAGGAGAAATTGTTGGCCGCCTTGTGGCTGACTCCTCGCACTCCTCGGCCGACGTGGCGGCAGACTTGCTTGCGCGACGGCAACACCCAAGATCTGGATCTCGCCCGCCCTACTACGCCGGAACCCTGGGTGTGAAGGCCACGCCGGAAGCAGTGCTAGGCACTACGGCCGCTATCGCAGGTAGTGGCGGTGGGGACGGGAAGGATCCGGCAGCGAGAGCAGGGGGACTAGGGGAGAGAGGGGCGACAGGGGAGGAGGGAGCTGGGGTTAGGGTTAGGGTTCGATGCAGCTTTATAACCAAGGAAACACGATGAGAACCATCGGATCGACGATCGACAACCGTAAATAGTTGGGCTATTTGGGCCGACATGGGCTTCTTTGTTTATTGTTTTTCTTTTTCTTTTTCCTTTTTATTACACCATTGTTAAGTAACACTAAAAACTAATTATCTTGTACGTACAAATATATTTTTTATATGCAATAGACTGCAAATAAGTTACACTGAAGAAGTTTTGAATAATTTTAGAAACTATTTACTATTTTCTATCATTTAGATGAATTTTTGCATGTTTACCGAAAGTAATTCTAAATTGACCTATACGTACCTCTAATAAGATTCAAAAAATTAAAAAAACTATATTTAGGAGCTTATGATCCATTTTAGTCCACATCTTGGAGATTGACAAAAAAAAATCAACTGTCTTATAGGAAAAATTCAAAGTTCTACTAGCCACCTTTTTATAAAATAATGATAATAATACCCAAAACATCTCCAAAAATTATGTAAATTGGCATAGAATCATTTTATGGATGTCCAAGCTTGACAAAAAAGTTTCATAAGATTTTACGAAAATCGGAATATACATGTTCACAAACTATATAGGTCTCTCACATTGTTTCATACAACTCAACTTAAACTTTGAAGTTTCAAACAACTAAAGTCTTGTATAGCTCATATACACCTGAAATTCATACACAATCTCACATTTACACTCTTATAAACATTTGTGGGTTTTCATTACCACTTGTTGTGCAAAAAAGTTGATTTTTCAATTTTTTTTAAATCACTAATGAGTACACCCTTGTAAAGGAAGTTGCAAAATTGTTATCTTTTATGCCCCCAATTTATTTTTCACACGTAACAGACAACATATAAGTTGTCATCTAGGTGTTTCAAGAATTTTCAAGTAGATTTGCTATTTTCTATCATTTAAATGAATTTTTATGTGTTTACAGAAAGTAATTCCAAATTGAACTATGTGTACCTCCAATAAGATTCAAAAAAATTCAAAAAAACTATATTTAGGCACATATTGTCCATTATAGCCCACATCTAGGATATTGAAGAAAAAAGCAATTGACTTATAGGGAAAACTAAAACTTCTACTAGTCACCTTGTTATAAAATAATGATAATAATACCAAAACATCTCTAAAAATTATGTAAATTGACATATAATCATTGTAAGAATGTATAAGCTTGACAAAAAAATTTCATAAGATTTTGTGAAAATTGGAGTATACATTGTTCATAAAGTAGCTAGTCACTTTGTTATAAAATAATAATAATAATAATAATAATAATACCCAAAACATCTTTGAAAATTATGTAAATTGACATAGAATCATTTTATGGATGTACAAGCTTGAAATAAAAGTTTCATAAGATTTTACTAAAATTTGAGTATATATTGTTCAAAAACTATATTCTCTCACATGTTTCCTACAATTGAAAAGAAACTTTGAGATTTGAACTACTAATAACGTGACCTAACTTGTATGCACCTGAATTTTTGACACCATCTCATGTTGACCATAGCATCAGAGAATATTAAGTTATATTAGCAATTATTATGAAAAAACATGTTTTTATATTCTCTTTTTAGTTGGAAAAGATATGCCATGTGAAAAGCAATCAAGAAATAGTAATTAAGATACAAACAAATGGCATCGAGTAAAACACCTTGACTTTAGAAAAATTTAGAAAAAAAGAATCATCAAATTTGAAGTTCTTATGACGGAGAAATACCAATTAGAAATTTTAGTTCCGGATCAAAAAGAAAAATGATGAATCCAACGTATGTTCTTCACTCCGCGGACACGTTACTTAGGTTCAGATAAAAACATAAATGTTAGCCAAAGCTTCACAAAGTAAAGTGTAGCGCAATGGTTAGTTGCACTATACCTGGAGCCATGTGGTCCCTGGTTCGATCCCTAGTATGCGCCACTATTTTTTGCTCAATTTTTTGTGAGTGTATCAAGTCTCAGGTTCGGGATGTTTGTATATATAGTTTAAAGCGCATGGATCCAACACAAGTTGAATTGGTGGTGCGGTGGTAAGCCTTGCTAGTCTCTAGTATGAGGTCCTGTGTTCGAACCCCCCCCCCCCCATGCACATACATTTTTTGATCAAATTTTAATGGGCGCCGACGTGGACGGACGGGGCTGACGTGTCGCTCGCCGTGGCCGGTGACCTGTCGAGTGCGGCTGTGTGATGCTGACAGGGAGTAGAAAATTGAGTACAAAATTATTAAATGCAAACAAAAAATAACAAAATTGTGTGTAGCATAGTGGCAAGGGTGGTTCAAGGGGCACCAGTAGGTGCACGGTTCGAACCGTGACCCCTGCAATTTTCCTTTTTTTTCTAATTTTTCTATTTTATTTCATGCCACTCTATTTTTCCCCATGATTTCTCTAATACATGAAGTTTTTTTAATTTATTGATTGTGATGATCTTTATTTTTTCACACATTAAATTAAAGTTTTTACTCTATTTTTTCCCATGATTTCTCTAATACATGAAGTTTTTTTTGTATATTGATCGTGATGATCTCTAGTTCTTTTCACACGTTATATGAAAGTTATTTAAATTTATTGATCATGAGAAAATATTGAAATGCAATGTGGGTCGACTTATGACGAAATTGGCGCAACGTCATAGTGGTTGGACTTCTTATCGGGCTTCATATCCAACATTGCTAATCTATGATGAAATCTGTCTGTTGTCATGGATGCAGTGTGATCTGTGACGAAATCTATGACAACATTGGCACAACGTCATAGTGTTTGGACTTCATATCGGGTTTCATATCCAGCACTACCAATCTATGACGAAATCTGACTGTTTGTCATGGATGCAGTGTGATCTATGACGAATCAAAAAACGTCATGGGAATGTCGTCATACACTACAAGAAATCCTTTGATCAAAGGATTTCTTGTAGTGTATGATGACATTCCCATGACGTTTTTTGATTTCGTCATAGATCACACTGCATCCGTGACAAACAGCCGGATCCTTCCCGTCCCCACCGCCACTACCTGCGACGGCGGCCGTAGTGCCTAGCACTACTTTCGGCGTGGCCTCCGCACCCAGGCTTCCGGCGCAGCAGGGCGGGCGAGATCCAGATCTTGGGTGTCGCCATCGCGCAAGCAAGTCTGCCGCCATGTCGGCCGAGGAGTGCGAGGAGTCCGCCACCCTCAAGCTCCAAGGCGGCCAACAATTTCTCCTCATATCTTTTTGATTCTACCGCCCCAGTCGATACTAGATCTGGTTCGATCCTTGTAGTTACAACCGTGCTAGTTGTTGATGCAGGAGGCTATGCAGAGGGAACCCGATGGCCGCCGCCACGCCCACACCGTCCCCATTCGTCGCCTCCACTTGCCGCTTCGCCCCTTGCCTCCGCTCCCTCCTACCCGCCGCCCAGGCACCCGACGACGGAGCCGTCACGCTCGACTGGGTCTGCGGCGACGACCGCGCGCTCCCGAGGGATGCGCCGGTGCTCATACTCACGGTCCTCCTTACCCGCTTGCGTCGTTGCGCATTGTCTCACTGGACACACTGGAAGTGCGCCTGGACGCTCTGCTATGCTCCAACAAATGGCGTCTGTGATTTAGACTAGGATCGATACGGAATTGAGCTAACGAGTTGTTGAAGAGTTGCGAATGGGCACATACTTTTAAATCATTAGTAACACGTAATGTAGCTAAAGCCAATATTTCTTTGTGGTGAGCGTATATCTTGTGGAAGGGGCTGCAAGAGATCCACTGCACATTGAGGGGTGTAAAAGGAGGTTGCAGGGTTTTAAGATTATATCTATCTGACAGACAGCTCATGCCTAGTATGTTAACGAGGACTGAGTTGACATCTGATGTTGTTGTTGCCGTACAATTATAGTATTGAGTATCATGAAGCAAATCAGTGACAGTTTAATTTTGAGTAATTTTGGCATTGTTTATATATGTTAGGTTGTTCACTGAATGAGGATGCTGACATGCTCTACTGCCGTAGTACATGGAAATATGGATCTGAAAATGTAGTACTGTTATGATCTAATAGGTTTATTAGCTTCCAATTGCAGAGTCTGTTTCTAATGTGGAGTCTTAGCATATTAGCAGCAGGTTTTCTTCCTGTTAAGGACATGAGGATACTACTTTCCATAATTGTTTGGAATTGAGGTTATGATTATATTTCATTATAAGATACAAATGAAATTAAATGATCCAAGTACAAACTTTCTCCTGAAGCAAGCAAAAGGATGTGTGGCTGAAAAGTTCTCTTGTCATTTTCATTTAGCTTATATCCTAATGTAAGTTCTACGCCTTTGCAGCCTGGTCTAACAGAACTTGTATTCTGCTTGCTAGTCTTAGAATATGTACCTGTATGCTTAGTGCAGTAATTTGCTTCGCCATTTCTATAGTTCAGTCTAGTGTTCAACATACCTCATAGTTGTTTTTTGTACTGCAGTTTTAAATATCAGTTCAGAGCTTATGAAGCCTGTTCTTGCCTTAATTTTGTTGCTTAGATAATAACAGAGTACTCCTAGTCCATCTAAACCATGACACCGGCTGATGTTCTGAAGTTTTTGAACTTTAAATGCTATCATCTAAACCATGGCACTCTGACTGAACTTGTAATGTTGTAGTCACTAGATCTGTATCATCTGAACCATGACATTGACTAGGATATAGAATATTTAAATCCACATCACTAGTTAATATAAATTCAAGATCTAATGCTTCATAAAAGATAGCTGATCCATAACTAATAATTAAAAAATCTAATAGTTATTTCACTATCTTTGCTTTATAACTCTTATTTTCTTGGCAGGTCAGCTACCTCATCTCTACACTTCTTTTCTGCAGGTCAGCTCGACAGCTCATGCAAAGGCTACAATAGATCGTGTTTGATTTCTCTCAGGTGAGATAGTGTATGCTTGCAGTCATTCATGCTTGCAAAACCAGGTTGTTTTCTGATGTATGCTTTCAATTCTAGCACCTGGAGATTATTAGCACAACTTATTGTAGCATTGGGTGGGCAATAAGTGAAAGTTTATATTACTGTATGCTGTGTGTTAAGTCAGTTTATATCATTAGGCTTGAATGCTGGAAGTGCTCTTTGTTAAAATGCAATGTTAGAAGTATTGAGTTATTAACAAGTGCATTTAATATGCTTCCCGTTGGATGCCTTGATGGTGGAAGAGCACTACTGGTAAACATTTCTCTAAATTTGATGAAGTCCCACAACCATACTGTAATAGATGTTGAGACGGTCCTCACTCAGCTAGTCAGTTGCCTAACACTATTTTCTGGGCATGCTTTTCTTTAACTTGTGATGATGTCTAAACAGTAAATAATGTGGCTTGCAATTCTAACAAAACCAAACATTATACTTGTCTGCTGTCACAAATACATTTTCAGCAGGGGGCTCAAGGAGGCTTTGTTTGGATTTGACCTCACAACATACTCATTGCTTGTACTAGGAGCGGTAAGTCTACCATCTTTCACTTCTCAATTTCTAATTCAGCTTATTGTGTTGTTGCCTTTCATGCCTATGATATTATGCTCAGGCACTCAGTTATATGTATAGGTAATTTTGTAAATACTGAAAGCATGCCTTACTTATAACTCCTGTTTTCCTGGTTTTGTAAAAATGGGTGGTTTGGTCCTAATTTTCACTCTTACTTTGCAGATAGATTGTGTATAAAGGCTGCAGCTCACATCATTATCAAACATGTCTCTCCTCTCGAAGTTACGCTTTATCATTGTGGATGTGACTGATCGCTTACAAAGGTCATCTTGGGGATTGCTACTGTATGGCAGCTGTCGGGGTTCTCAACCGCCGGCAGTAGATTTGTAACGAATCGTGTGTCGGATCCGGATGGTCGACACGGGAGACACAAGGGTTTTATACTGGTTCGGGCCTTCGGAGAGTAATACCCTACGTCCAGTTCCGAGTACTCGTGTTCCTATGCCAGGGGTGTCTGTAGTAGGGGTTACAAACTCGGTGTTCTCTAGTCTCTCGCGTATGTTGCACCCCTCCCCCTTTTATAGTCACAAGGGTGAGGGGCAAAGAAGGAAAAAGAAAATAAGCTATAGTGGTGTGGCGTTGAGGAGTCTTTTCCGTCATTGTTGTCCGTCAGGTGTAGTGGGAGGGCGCTGAGCTGTGGTGTCGTTGGAAGCCGCCGCGTGGGCTGTTGCTACTGTTCGCCCAGGGCACTTGGCTCCTCCTTCGAGTAGTTTACATGGTGACTCAGCCCCTTCGGGTGCGTTTTAGGCCTGCCACGTTAAGGCCTAAGAGCAAGTAGACGGCAATCGAGTGCTTGTTCTGACGGGGTGGCGTGCAGCTGGCGTTGGATGTGACGGCATGTCGGAGGTCGTGAGGGGTGCACTGTGCGCCATTACAGCCCCTGTCAGACCCTGACGTCCTTCCGTCGCGCCAGCTGTAGACCTTGCATGGCGTGAAAAACGACATCACGCGTGTCGTTGCGAAGGAGCTTGTTACGCATCAGAGAACGATAGAATGGCACGGCAGATGTTCCGATGAATCGACCATGTCCCGTCCCGGCGCGCATGGGCACGAGAAGCAGAACGGCACGCTCCAATAGTCTAATGGCCCGGGCATCCGACCCCATCCGTTTATACCTCCTCATTTCAATCATAATAATAATATTTATCACTCAGATTTTTTTTTGCATGGAAAGGACCTTCCATGCAACGGCTCAGCAACCTCGCTGGCCACAAGGTCTGTTACACAAAATGGTGTGAATTCCCAAAGGATATCAGCACCATGGTTACATAAACTCCCCTCTGCAGCTAGGGTGTGAGCAACCTTATTCTTTCCTTTGCTAATTCTTTAATTTCTTCTTTCCCTCCCTGAGGTTTGCATGACGTGCTAAGTTTGACCATGCATCATTGCTATGATTTTTGGCATAGCGTGATTGTTGCCTTAATTTCTCACAATATTTTACTTGGGTGATTAGTATATATTTAGGTGCCGCGTGCCTGCGGTCATTACCCATCAATCCTTTTGGCCGTCCCATTGCTATACCCCTCCATCCTTTGTCCCTGGTAGAGTGTTCTCTTGTTGATTTGTGCAAACTGCCTCGCAGACAGGGACGGATCCAGCAGTTGGGCGGGCGGGGCTCCAGCCTTCCTACCGCCTTTCTTACAAATTTGAGAAAGAAGAATGAGAGAAGAAAAGATTAGAGAAAAGAGAAGAAAGTCTTCCCTAAATTTATTCCTAGATACATCCCTGCTCGTAGATGGTCATCACCAACACCACTCGACAACAGAAGGAGACAAACGCCATCGTGTGACCGCAGGTACGGCAACGAGGAATAGATTGCTTGCACGTTGTTGGAAAATGATAACGAGATGACAGGCCGTTCCTTGCCCTATACATCGACGTCGACGAGTTCGCCTCCTGGCATGATCGATCCTGTTTGGTAGGCCGTTGTGTCGATCGCCCCGGACGGCATACACGCACACCTCCGCTTCTCTTCAAATTGTTTTTAAAGGAACGGCAAAAAGACTTACCATAAATTTTATTAGAAAGAGAGAAAAAAATGTACAGGAAAAAAAACAGGGGTCACAACTCACCTCCCCCACAACTCAGAAAAAAGAGAAACAACAATACTCAGAAAACTACTCAGAAAAAACCCACTAAGGGCTCCTTTGGGAGCACAGAGCAGCCCAACCCATAGCATCTCATCCCTCCCCACGCGGGGGGAGGAAAGCCCCCTTCCACCTTTGGCTGTTTGGGACATCGAGGAGGAATGATCCAGGGTTTTTTAATAATTAAGCTTAACAAAAAAAGAACCATTTTTTTAGACGTGACCCCATCTTCGCTTTCTTGTGTCTGCAACATGTTGCTTTAGAAAACAGCCAACAACATAATCTGACACCGCATTTTTTTAGAAAAACGTCCACAAAAATAAAAAAATAGCCATTTAACATCCTGACATATATGTATAAAAGATCAACAAGCAAACATCAGTCACAGATGCTAATCGTCCTCAAATCCATGAACAAATCCAAAATATGAAGAAAATGAGCCATGAGGGCAAAATAAGCCATAAATAAGAGGTTCAAATGAAAATAATCTCACACCTCACAAATGAAGTACATCCAGCTACCTTAATTCAACATACATAAGGCATATTACATCCAACACATGCAATTGACAAAAAAAAGTGACAAGGCTCCTTTGGTCGTTTTTTGAATCTCCTCCACCACATGGAATAAAATAAAAATAACAGGTGCTCTTTGCATGTTTCAAGCATCAACTTAATTAGCTACAAAACTCTACTCTTAACTTAATTATTGCCGCATAATCTAATTATTGTATAAGATATTTAGCTAGTAAATAAGCCAAGGACCTTCCCTCCAACATTTTTTCGCCTATTCATCTTCTTCAACAGTTCACTGTTCACAGATTCTGAAAAAAAAGGTCAGCATAAATAAATTAGCTTATCCTATATGCAATCCACCACTCCATCAGAACAGAAAGTGCAAGAATGTAGGAAAACAAGGGAAGAAAAAGTATATGCAAGAAGAACAAAGCATTCAGGAATGTGATACAAGGAATGTAGAATAATCCTTGTACCAAAAAATCTAAACAAGACAAAGTCAGAAATGTAACGAAAACGATGCTTCAAACACTAGAGAAACAAATAATCTTGGCTAGAGCCCCTTTCTTTGGATAAACCTGACAGTTCAAAGGGCATTACAGTGATACAGTCCAAGTGTTGTGTGGCCAGGTTAACCAAGATACAATGGAAGCTGCAAACTCAGTCCACAGTAAAAATGGCCTATAACCCACCAAGTATTTTCTTCCCGGAAAACTAATCAACTTTACCCATTCTAATTCTAATTATTCAGAAATTTTCAAACAATCTGTCCCAGATAAATCACTTTTGCAAATGTCATTTTAACAAAATGGTGGCATCAACCTTGCATGTAAAAATTACACTGATAAGCTAAAACAACTTTCATACCAGCATGGTGGCATCAACCTTGCATGTAAAAATTGAGGACATCGACATCTACATTGAGATATGTATGATTGAACACCATGCATGCGGACAACACCACATGCCTGGCAGTGGCAGGTTTGATAGTACTTAATTGTTTCACTTATTGGAAAAACAGAAAAACAAACACTGGATTAATGTACAAATGTTGATCCAGGATCAACACAGGCAGATTTTGAGCTCATGTAGGCATAAATGCTATGAATTTTTATTACGCCACATCTTGGTTCGACAAACTAACCAAAATGGTTATATTACTAGGTCAGACCAGAATACTCCGAAGAGAGATCCTAGACCCCACATATCAAAACATGCAGTTGTCCGAGCGAGCATAATCTATGACCCCCTCTTTGTTCTGACCAGTTCAGCATTACCAGCCACACATGAACAAAGGCTAGAGTACAAAATGCTACTAGTACACAATTTCAGCATTTAATCTTTCATCGTCCTCTTCCTCTTGCTCTAACATAAATCTCCTGAGGTCATCCTCCCAGTAGTCCATTATCTAATATACAGATATAATATTATTAACTATTTATTAGATAGTATACTAGAAAGTATTACAGAAAGTAGGAAAGCAAACTATCTGCATGTTCAGATCAAACCCCGAAGTAAAAGAATTTAAAATTAAGATCTAGCAAGTATTTACTAATCAGAACTAGATACAAGCATAATGTCACTAAATTAGATACAATCTGAAATCTGATCTAGCAAGTATTGCTGCTTGCTGAAGTTGTAATATCACTAATCTGATCTAGCAATATGAATTATAAAGTCGTACAGACTGTGGAGGATGCAACGAGAAAGAGAAGTACAATGTTGCAATGCATACAGAAGGGTCATTTTCATGCTGTCCTTATTAGCCAATAATTCAAGACAAATATGTCTGTTTTAGTTGCAATAAGCCAACAAAAGCTGTTCTGTTGCAGCAGAAAAAAAAACAGCAAATGATGATGAAAGGCAATAGGAAAGTTTCCATTGAACCACAACCAAATTAATATGACACAGTACATCTTTCTTGGTTAAAAATGAGCAGACTAATCACGAAGTGTCGATTTTATTTTTCTGATCCAGGACCATCATCTATTGATGACGATAATCACAGTTTTGTGGATACACCAGGTAAACATAATAGTTTGACTTAAAGTGTCCATGATTGCCATTACGAAAACCAACTTGGTGAATGTAAAAACAAGAGAATCAAAAAATGAAAGGAGGCATCTAGTAATTCACTAATCTGATCTGATCTCAGTTTGGTAAAAGACATACACATGCATTAGTAGAAAATGCCAGAAGTATTATAAGACATTCAAATCCCTAAAAATTTCAGTCCATGTTTCAGGTAAACAGCATAGCATGGCGCCATGGTCTTGGTTCCAAAAGAACTCTTTTGGTAAAAAATTGACCATGAGGTAAGTTCAGGCACTCGGTTCTAACTGGGTCATATTGACCGTTTATGCAAAGTTCCAATCCATTAAGCAAATGGAGCTATAAACCGTTTATGTGATCACTAAGATGTCATATTGATGTCGATATCAAAAATTTATGTCTACAACTGCTGATTATAACTCTATTGCGTTAACAATGTCACAAAACCTTACACATGGCAGGACGTAGTACCTGCAAAGCTCAATACAACTTGCTAATACGCATAGATTCAACCAAATCAGAATTACATTCGTGTGAAGCTATCAAAGAAGCATGTATATCTTTTGTACTGCGGGCCTCCCTGTACTAATCCTCAATGGTCCGTCTAATTAACACATATCAGTACGCATTGCATCTAACATGCCAGCAGGGGGAAGCAAACATATTAACATCTGAAACACACGGTAATTGGTACTGCTACTGGTAAGATATCGGTTCACTTAAAATCCCATATCACAGATTGATTGGACCGGATGCTGCACAACCTATCTGCCAACGAATGAAATATTCACTCCTGATCTGCAAAGGATCTGCTGCGGCACAAGATTAAATCCACAAGACTTGCAAAGGAACTGCTGCCGCACAGCCAGGGGCCCCCATGGCCGACCCTTCCCCGGGCTATCTTCCTACAATAGCACTAAAATCGGATTCCGCATGTTCTCATCGTGGTGAAGCACGTACCTGATGCGGCAGCGAACTGGCCCTGCTTGACGGCGATGGTTCCTGGAGGCAGGCACGGCCGGAGGCAGCGAGTACAGGCGGAGCCGCGGAGGGAATGATGGATCAATCCCGGCTGCCCCACGACCTGGCGCCCAACGGAGAGGAGGGAAAAGTGACAGGAAAGAAATCATCAATTTCACAAGATCTATGCTTAGAACCCTAGAGCAAAGGGGTGAATGGGAGAGGAAGAGGAGATGGGGAGGAAGAATCGAGCATACCGAGATATTCCAAGATGCAGATGGCGGAGGTGCCGTGGAGATGGAGGCGACGGCGATGGGGCCGGACGCCGGAGCTCGGAGGGATGGAGACGGCAGACGGGGCACAATGGGGACGACGAGCACGCGCAACTTCTCTCTCGCGGGCCCGTCGAGGCCGATGGTGCGGCACCCAAGCACGGCTGACGCGGGCTCGGACGTCTCCTCGCGGACGGCGTGCAGAAGCTAGACGAGGCGGAGGTGAAGTGAGGAGAGGAGGAATCGCGGGAGGGGACGGGGCGCCGCCGCCACGAGGTGGGAGGTGGGGAAGGCTCGGCACGGGGAAAACTAGAGGCTAGGGTTGTTGCGTCCGGGGTTATTGGGCTGCCAAATGACGCAGAGGTTTGGCCCGGGGCCAAAACCGACGCGGAGGTTTGGCCCAGGGAAAAGGGGAGGATCCCGGAGGGATTTTTGGTTCCCAAAGAGGCCCTAAGAAAGGGGGGAAGCCACTCGGTGCACCCAAAGGGAGGAGAAAAAAACACCACTCCGAAAAAGAAAGGTCTAAAAGAAAGGTCTACTCAGAAAAAACTCTCTTCAAATTGTTGCCCAGCATGATCTGATGAATTTGCATTGTGATTGTCTTCGTCGTCGTGCCCATATGGAGGATATCGTAATCGGCGTGCGGCGTGCCCCAAGCTACCCTCTCCTACTCCATCTACAGGTATGTGATCCTATCCATCATCTTTCCATCTCTTTCCATCTCTTTGCATGCGCGTACATGGACCGTTTGCATGGACTTCGTGTGCTGGTAGGATAATCTGCTTGGCTAATGACCATGTACGCATGGATCAAATCCTGCAGAGTCTCCATCTTGTGCTAATAAAACCAGTCTCCGGACTTTTTAATCTGTCGGAGTAGCAAACTGGTAGTAGGAAGGCAAAATAGTACCAGCTAGCATTTGTATCTCAGAAAGGTTGACCAAGTGTTTGTATTTCTATTACCCTGTAACCCTATATATATATATATTGCTCCTGGAGCTTCAATACGTTTCTGAGACTGTGAACGGTTTATGGTACAAGAAGAGTCTAGGAAATGCACAGCAGACAATTCAGATTGGATATATCTCTGTAGATGGTTTATAAGAGCAACTCCAGGAGCCTAGCTAAATCACACTCTTCATATTCCCATTTAGCTATCCATTTAGCTAAGATTCCCATTCCATATTTTGGTAGACTCTAATAGACTAGCTAAATCTGACTTCGGTACACAGCCGCCACGAACTCCTCCTAGATGGTTTGTGAAGGAACTTCAAATTTCTTCATTGTAACTATGATAAAAATTGGCATTATAAATTAGTTTCTGCTGAACCATGAATTTTGGTGATTTTTCTAAATTTATTAAGGTCATCTTGAGGTCAAACAACTTAGTTGAATTCCAAATTTTTTTTAAAAATTTATGATAGATTTCTAGCCAAGTCCAAATAAAATGAGTTGCTCTTGGTGCAATCTATGCTAAGAAAAAATTTCATGATTTTTATATACTCCAATATATTTTTATCAGGTTTATCAAAGGAAGGCGGAACCACATGCTGGAGGGCGGCGCATGGCGAGCTGGGAGCGCTCACCAAAGATGGCTAGCGGTAGGGGAGTTAATGAGTTATATCCAGCAAGATAGATTGTCTCTTGGATGAAGTTTTTTGTTGTTTTTTAGCTAGGCTAAAGTAAGCATGTCAGGGGACATGCTTTATATCAGAGCAAATATTTGTGTTATATTTCCTAGCAAAGCTGGAAACGAGCTCATACCTAATCATTATTGCTCAACAAGGTTTTGGATGTTTGAAAAGTTCATATATTTCTATCCTACTATATGTTGATCATCCTCCTATGTGTTTGTTTACTCACGTAGGATAGCATGCTTTCTAAAAGAATCATGTGTCATTTATTTTGCCACCGAAAATAAATCTTGTTGGGTTACCAAAGCTTTCCATATATGGTTGATTGATTTGATAGATTGAATTCCATATTCTCGGTCAAAATTATGTGCCTACCAATATAATCAAAAACATTTCTTTTTTGTATCATATATTCTCTCTTAAAAATAGTGACCGGCCAATAATGTAGTTTTATTCCATCCCTACTACTACCAAGATAATGAAAAACATAATCTCAAAAAAAAAGATAATGAAAAACATTCCTTTCTAGAATTTGGAGATTAGGGGTTGTTTAGATGCGCAAATTTACATGGATGAATAGTGTATTTGCAGTGCAAAAATGTTGCAAAAGTGCGCATTGGGACGTGTTTTGTGAGAGAAGATGTGACTCAATGTGATAAGTGAATAATACATTTGCAGTGAAAATTTGCGCATCTAATCACATAATTATGAAGAAAATGAAGACCAACCTTAACAAATACTACAATGATCAAAATACATATTTGGCTAATGGTCAGACTCTGATGGATTGCTACTTCCATTGTAACTCTGTAAACGGAGAGAAAACGACTGGTAGTGGATTGCTACTTCCATTGTAACTCTGTAAACGGAGAGAAAATGGTTGGTACTCCCTCTGTCCTATAAAATAGTGTAATTTTAGTTTTTTTAGGACAGATTAGTGGAGTAATGAAAAGACTCTAATACCCTCATTTGTTTGCCAAATGCATTAAGTTTTGTCATGCAAATCAGATCTGACCACATAATTAGGAAGGTAATTAGATCTATTTTCTAAGATTATATTCTTTGTGGGATTTTTTTTCAAAAGCTAGGATTGCACTTTTATGTGTGAGTGGGCTCCGAACAAGACCTGCAAGCTTCCACAGACACACTCCCACTGTGGGGACCCACCTTCGGGATTCATGTTAAGCACTTGTGTTAGTCCCTGGATCGGGTAGGCTAACACAGTTCTTATCAGAGTTAAGTATAGAGGTAATAAATAACATATATTCAAAGAAAATACCTCAACGCAACGAAGGGAAGCGCAGGCACCCATCCACTAACTAGATGGTTAACAACACCTGGAACCCACGTAGTCTACCTGTAAAAAGTATAATAGAGGCAAAGCTGAGTACACATTAACGTACTCAGCAAATCCCAGTGTATAAGAAATTAATCCTATAGACTACATGCAAGGTTCCAAGGAAATGAAGCAGGTCTTGATTATTAAATAAATAAACTAATGTAGGTGAAGTAAATTTCAGAGAAAACTGAAAAGCAAAGCAGGTATAAAATAAGTAGGTCGGTCCTGGAGGGGGAACACATAGCCTCACCTACCAGTCCCCAAGTTTTAATAAACTCAGCGACCATCGGGGTCTCACTGAGCCGGCATCTGCCGTATCACTCTCCAAGGGCCACTGCCCTGTCTCACCACCAAATATATCCTCATAAATCATGTGTGCTAATCAATAGGAGCTTTAACCAAAAGGGTTCATGACCAAGAGCCACGACTATTCGAATAGATTATACTCTGCGTAGAGGCGTACACTGTACCCATACGTCTGACCAGCCCATACCTCAGCTTCAGGCGGTACTGGCCACGAGAACCATACCCACCGGCGTCTATATGTGGATTACATTATCATCCACACCTAGATAACATTCCCTAGCTCCATCCACGTTTACACCGAGGCCTAAGTAGGGGTCATACCACCACCACCCGCCTCGCGGGTCCACGTCTCGGGACAAGAGCATATGCAAATAAAATGTGGTACACAATACCACCGCACCATTCCGGGCGCCATAACAAACCCGATGACCCGTACCGGTCAGACCTGGGACTATGCGAAGGTCCTGCTCCAGCGCTTCTATTGCCCACCGTGGCCCCTTGGGATGGTTTACTAGATTCAGTAGCAGGGTTTGGTCCAAGGCCGCACATAAACATGCATTCCCGACAGGCTATGCCTTTTTGGCTAAGTATGGTCGTACTAAATCCTTGGAAAGACTTTCCTGTGAACCGATCCTTATGCGACCAGAGTAAGCATGGACATGATCCTCCACCGAGGCTGCCCCCATACTCCCATGTCCGTCCTTAGGGAGTCTAACTCTCTTTAGTGGGTTCATTATATTACCAACTATCTCTATCTATCTCTCCCTACCAACAGAGATTCTTTCATGAGTATGTGAATAAGTAAAACTAAAGATGATGCTCGATCATCGACTGAGTCAAGATCGGGATCATCGAGTCCTTTAAGCAGAATGCATGTCAATTTAATATCTTGATTCGTTTTAAAAACAGTGGATAAAATAAGATCAAGGGGGTGTTACTGGGACTTGCCCCTCATACTTGCTTTCCTAGTTGACAAAGTCTTGCCTTCCGGATCCTCGGGGACTTGGTCGGCTAGCTTGTCTTATGGACGTCCTGAGCTCTGACTTCGTGTCCTTCTCGATCCTTGGCTTCGGGAGAGAGCTCAGGCGTCTACCAAGTATAATAACGCATAAAATAACAATCAAATAAAGCAATTTACCAATCAACGAAAAGAAAGTCAACAAGTAAAGGAACCGCCCTACTACTAAACGACATCTAAGGTTGGATTTCCTAATGGTTTTGGTGGCGGAAAACCTAGGGTCTTGGGTTGGGTAGCGTGATGGCGGGGTTTTCGGAATTTGGGAGAGGCTTATGGTCTTGTGCAAAAGTGAATGTATACGATAAGGCTCGAGGTAAGCTCGTGGAGCTCTAAGGTACCTCGAGGAGTATTCCTAAGGTTCTTGGAATCGAGGTAGATGAAATGCGTATTTCCCATATACGCTTTCACCGAGTTTTCTATTAAGCCGGAAATAGACAAAATAGAGCAAGGGTTCTAAGGAATTTAACTATGGAAACTAATGGCACCACGAGGCTTAGGATGTCTCCTAGTATTTTTTGAAATTTCCCTAAGATTTTTGGAGTTAAGATGGTTGAAGTGCGGAATCCCGGGTACACTTTCATAGGGTTTTCTATTTACCCAGGGGAGGCTAAAATGGAAAAGATCTTTAGGAAGGTCAACTATGGGAACAAATGGTACCATTAGGCTTAGAATAATTCCTAATCTTTTTAGGAATTTTTCTAGAATTTTTGGAAATGCCTAAGTGCTCTAAGTGGAGATTGGTGTGTACCTAGCAATATTCTAAGGGCTGACGCAGGGGGTGGGCGCGCCGGTGCACTGTGCTGTGCATCACGCTCATGGACGCATGGACCAGGGGCACAGCCGTGGGGGCGGTTCACTGAACCGGGTCTATGCGACGTGGGAAGGGCAGTGAATGGCGGGGCGGCACGGCGTGAGGCCGGTCCCACATGTCGGCGTGCGTGGGCCGGACGGCACGATGTCGGCCTTAACGGTAGCGGTGGTGCCATCCAGGACAGGCGCCGGACCGCTGCGAGGGCAGGGGAACTCGTCGGGATTTTCCGCGTCGGGCACTATGGCCTTCCGGCTAGGATGGGACCTTGCCGTGGGGATAAGGTAGGGCATGGCGGGCCTAGGGGAGGGGGTCGCCGGAGCGGGGCACTGGTTCGACCATGGGTGGATGTGAGTCTGGAGGTATTTTTGAGCCTAATTGAGGGTGCGTGTTTGTGTGCGGGTGCTCGGCTAGCGCAACAACGTACTCCGGCAGTACCACGAGACTATGGTGGGGATCGAGCCAAGCTCGTCTGCGGCGGAGCTCTGGGTATTCCGCTATGGTGCCAGTAGTTTGCGGCGCAGGCGGGTTGCGGAGGAGTGCAAGCGGGTTCGAGGCACGGAGGAGGCTCAGGCGCTACCGAGGTGGGGAAGGGGCTCTGGCCAGCATTATTGGTGATGGCGGGTGAGGATGGCGCCAGGTTCGGGTGGAGGTTAGGGGCGGCTGGCTCGGCCAAAATAAGCTCCGGCAGAGCATTAAATAGTCACGGCGGCAATGGTGGATGGGAGAGGCTGGGGTACGTGCTGAGGCTGGCCGAGGGCATAGGCAGGGGAGGTGGAAGAGAGGAAGAGGATGACGTCGGGAGGAAGGGGAAGGTGGAGGTGGGCCGAGCTGGGCCGGACTGGGCTGTGCCACGTGCTGGGCCAGGCGGAGCGGGGAGCAGGCCGCGTGCGCTGTGCCGGGCTGGATCGCAGGGAGAGGGGAAGGAGCAGGCTGAGGCTTTAGCGAAAGTCCAGGGGTGTCTAAAGGACTTATGGTTTAAGGGGCTTTTCTAAAGTTTTAAAGATGAATTTGAAATGGATTTCAAATTCAAATTTTGAACCAAATCCTTAGGAGTTTAATCTAGAGTTTGAAAGGTCAAATTTGAAATAATTTCAAATTTATTTTCAAACCACAAATCCTTAGAGGTTTATACTAGGGTTTTAAAAAGTAAAGTTGGAATAAAATTCCAAATTCATTTTCTACTCAAAATCCTTAGGAAAAGGAAGAGTTTGACTATAGTTTGAAAGGTGAATTCGAAAGGTGATTTCAAATTCGAATTTCAAACGAAAATCCTTAAAAGATCATTCAACACTCAAATGCAACATAAATGTAGGTTTAAATGCAAAATTTATTTGAGAAAAAATTGGAATATCTAGAGAAAAGATAATTAAGCCTACAATTAGAGAAAATTTTTAATAAGTTCATGTTTTTAAAATGTTCTAAAAACCGGGATGTGACACCCACCACCCAAACTACATGTTGTTTGAGTATAATTCCTATTCATTGAACATGATACAATTATATGTGCCAAGAATATAGACAAATTAATTTTATTATTGCTAACATGTTTTTTGTTTGCAACGAACATGATTGCGTCCATACATACATATTATGAAGTATTTTTTTTAGAAATTCAACTTTTTGGCTTAACATGAATAGGATATTTATGGGAGTATAATACATATCAGAGTAGAAAGGTTGCATATGAGTAGAAGGAAATATTTGAATCCAAAATTGTATAACCTTTCTAGAAAAACATGTAGAAATCCATTGAATGTAATAAAATAAGCAAAGTTTTAGGGTGCTTGTATTTAATGTGAGTCAACAATCTGATAAGATGTAACGGTGATAGTACAAGTAGTTACAATAGCATAGTAGCAGGTAGTACCAATATGATATAAAAAAACTTCAGGGAGTTTCAAAAAAAACACAATTATACCATAGCAACGCACACACATTATGCTATATCATTAATATGTAATTCATTTTCTATATTTTTTTATTTTTTCGATCACGTGTGTGTCGCACGTGCCTTCAACTAGTAATAATATTATGGAGACTTCTTTTGGAGCTATTAGATGAAACCACCTAACATTTCATAGGGACACTCTAAAATGGAAAAATTTAGAAATTCTGGAAAAAACAAAACATATGACCATGCAGATTCAAATCATCATTGTGGTTGGATCTATTATATATTTTTAAAAAATCCCACTTATACCATTATAAAAATAGTTTAAAATAAATATATATCTAAATTAATCACATATGTCATTATATAAAATATCCTCTAATTTTTATCAAAATTACCCAGTTATGCCGATATAACATAATTATAAAAATTATTTAAAATAATCCTTTAAATTTGCAACTAAATTGATCACCACAAATACTTAAAATAACTTCAATTAATACTTAAATTTGCATCTGTATTAATCACATACACATGTCATTATTAAAAGTAACATGAGGCAACTATATGTTCCAATGCAAAACACCTTAAGAAAAATATACGACAATATATAATTCTGAATTATTTAATTCCTGCATTATTGGTACATGATACAATAATTAAGGTATATATGCATGATATGCATCACCAGTTATAAAGATATACAGTGACGTGAATATAGATTTATGTGTTAAAATTATAGTTCAAACTTAGGATCCATTAAATAAATTCAAAGGCATACCTACGATGCAAAGTGAAAAGTTAAATATTATATAAATGTATATGAAAACAATATATTCTAATTACTAACTAAAATATATAGTATCTAATTATCTATAGCTATATGATTGATGTGTTTGAATATTTAACAACTAAAATGTAGTTCAAGGTAATAATTTTGTAGCAATGTGCCCTCAATTTTTTTCACTGGCAGTGTTTGGTAGGGGTGAAAAAACAACAGCGTGTAGTATATATATATACTGACATGTGGGCCTCTTCATGAATAATACGGATAACTACCACCGGCATCTTCCCCACCACGGATGACACGTGGGCCCGAAACCTTCGGCCACTTTCGAGAGATTGCGGAATGCCCGAACTGACCCTTCAAGAAGCACAGGGCGGGGGCGGGGCGGAAGAAAGCACACCGTGAAAACTCCCGCCTCCGGCCGAAAACAACCCGAACCGCACCCACACAGTCACTGACGTGCGGGCCCCGCGACACCCCACGACCCCAAAGCCGTCGAAGCCGCACCCCCAGGCTAGCCAGAGATCACGTACTCGTAGCGGGAGGCAGCAGCCCGCGGCGCGCCGCGCGGCCAATGGGAGGCGACCCCCCGGATCGCTGACGTGGCCGAAAAATTTTCAGATCCCGCGCAAACGCTCGCCGCCCCCCGCCTTTAAAGACCCGCCCCCTTCTGGCCCCCTTTCCCCCTCCACTCGCATCGCATCACGCAACTCCCACAGGCACCGCCCCGTCACGCGGCGCACGAGCACGCAGCATCCGCACCCACGTCGTCGATCCGGCCCGAAGGTACGGCGAGTTCGAAATCTGGATCGAATCGTTGCGAAATTTGGGGCTGTTGGTGTGGATTGTCGCTGATTGATTTTGGTTTTGTTGGATTTGGTGCTGCAGGTTCCGAGATGAAGTCGAGGGCGAGGTCCGCCGGCGCCGACTCCAAGTACGATTCGATCCTGCCGTCTCGTTTCCCCTCATTCTCGTGGTGTTTTCGGTGGTGGTTTCGACGCGTTTTTTGCTTGGGTGATTCTGACGGGGTTTCGTTTGCTGCTGTTGTTGGTTGGTTTTGGTGCAGGCTCTCGGTGAGGAAGAGCAAGGCCGACAAGGACCCGAACAAGCCCAAGAGGCCTCCGAGCGCCTTCTTCGTCTTCATGTGAGTGCTAGACTCGTGCGGCTTTTGTGGTTTCCTCGCCCCGGCGTAGCTTCGGTTTCGTTCTGATCGATTTGTGTGATTGTTTCCGCAGGGAGGATTTCAGGAAGGACTACAAGGAGAAGCACCCCAATGTGAAGCAAGTCTCTGTGGTAAGCGTTGGTTCCTCCACGAATTCCTCTTTCGATTCGAAAACTTGTGATGGTTTTGCTGTGATTCTGATGCTTGTGGCTTTGTGAATCGCAGATTGGCAAGGCTGGTGGTGACAAGTGGAAGTCCCTGTCTGATGCTGTGAGTTTGCTTTCCCCCTTCTGAACTGTAGTTAGTTTTGTTGCGTGCTCATTGGTAGTTAGATTGAATGTTTGTTCTAATTTGTTCGGTTCTGGGGTCCCTCCGTTGTGCATGTATCCTGTGGTTATCTTCTGCAGTGTTAGATCTGCGGAATTTCTTGTGTTCGTCGTTCAAATTTTGATGGTTATGCTCCACTAGGTGGTTGCCAGTTCAAATTTCGCCCATATCTTAACTAGTGGATAAATTGTGGATGCTTGTATCAGTCGCAGTCTTAGATCTATGAACTGCTGATGTCCACTCTATTCTTCTTTGGGTTATTACTGTTCGGTTCAAGAGATTATGAATTTGACTCTGTTATGTTCCGCTCCGTGTGAAATCTGTTCACCGATATTTGTGTACGGTTGATTAATTTCAATTAATTGCTGTAATGCCTTGCTGCAGTACAAATGGATATAACCATTGATTTTTTAAAATTCAAATTGAGATGAAACATAACACTGTTCTGACGTTGCTGTGTTACTGAAATTCAGGAGAAGGCCCCCTTCGTGGCCAAGGCCGAGAAGCTCAAGGCTGAGTACACCAAGAAGATTGACGCCTACAACAACAAGCAGGTATGCTCCACTCCTCAGTCGTCTCCTCACTTGCATCTCCTGACAGTGCCTGCACATTCCTCTCTACTGTACATGGAAGTGATGTGTTCCCTGTGACATCTGCTTTGCAGTCTGATGGCCCTACCGCGTCTGGTGACTCTGACAAGTCCAAGTCCGAGGTGAATGACGAGGACGAGGAGGTGAGAGCAGGGCCTCCTTTGCTCCCCCTTGTACATTCCACTGCTGTTTGTAACCCAATCCCAACCTCTGCTGATCTGAAACTTGTTTTGCAGGGTGACGAGTGATGCATGAAGCTCTTGCCCACCAAGTCGTTGCAGTCAGTAGGGATGTCTTCTTCGTCGTCAGCCTAACCACCCGGCGTTGCTGCTCCTTGGCCTCTGGATGCTGTCTGTTCCTCTAGATGTAGCAGTAGTAGTTGTCCCCTCTCGGAGTTGGTTTTGTAAGTGTTGTGTCCCTGAAGTGATGCTGTAGTGTGTTCTCGCTTCCTCGGCACTTGATCGTTGTTGGAATGTCAGTCTGCAGTCTGTACTTACCCCCAAGCATCCGTGCCTGTTTATCTCACATCTCAATAGATGAGTTAATTTGCTGAACAACATCAGTCTCACTTGTTTGCATCATCTGTGCATGTTGTCTACTGTTCGATGATATTTCCTGGTTTTCTCTGTGCTCTGTTGTGAGATTTTGAAGCTTTGATCGTCGATCTGAATGTTCTGCAGGAATGAGTCTGGTCAGTTGTTATCTGCTCTGAGTATCTGATGCAACTGTGGAAGTGGTCTGAATAATTGCTTCCTGAAATTGGATGGTTAAAATGACCTGAACCGTGATGACAGGTTCATCTTGGACCGTCATGTCCAGAACTTTGCAATTTGGGTAAAAGTTGGTTGCCGTCCTGCTGCTTTTTGACTGCTGAGATTAGCAAATCGCAACTCGCCTCAAGCCCTCAACGACGGATCAAGGCAAAACGTCACAACCGGAGGAAAAGGCAGACGATCGCTGGAAGGAGAATGACGCCATGTGCCCCTTTTGCGCGAGCCTGTTTAGTTCCCAAATAAAAAAAAAAAATTGGGGTTTCTTTGGAGGCCTATTAGGAGAAAATTAGATATAGACTAATTACAAAACTAATTACATGAATGGATGGAAAATCGCGAGACGAATCCATTAAACCTTCATTAGAGATTGTTTACTGTAGCGATTGTTTACTGTAGCATGACGTTGTCTAATCATGGCATAATTAGGCTTGTTAGATTCGTATCGAAAAATTAGTTAGGGGTTATGAAATGTGTTTTGTCATTAATTCACATTTAATACTCCTAATCAGTGTCCGAAGATTATGTGACGGGTAGTTGGGAAAAAATTTGAGAACTAAACAGGCCGGCGCGCCGGTTGTGACCGTTGTGATGTCAGCCTGAACTTTACTCATAGTGGTACTAATTTCCCTAGTACTAGTAATGTGTGCTCGCTTTGCTAATTGCTGGACAGAGTGTTTAGTCAGATGCTTCACAGGCGACGGTATGAATGTGTCTGATTAACCGTTGTTGGAATGTCAGCCTGCAGTCTGTACTTTTACCCCCAAGCATCTGTGCTTGTTTTATCTCACATCTCAATAGATGAGTTAATTTGCTGAACATAATTCTGTCACTTGTTTGCAATTCTGCATCATCTGTGCATGTTGTCAGTTCGATTATTGCGATCTGGGTTGCTCCTTCTTGCTGTGTTGTGAGAAACTGAAGCCTTGGTTGTCGTCAGCGGCGGAGCCAGCGTGGGGGCTGGGGGGGGGCTCCAGCCCCCCTACTGGCCGACCGTCCATGGAGGTCTCTTGAGCCATCAACGATTGTCTAGCAACTTAAGCAGTTAAATGATGGTGTTTAGCATCACTAATCGCGATTTTACTTTGGCTCAGCCCCCCTAAAACATTGGCCTGGCTCCGCCACTGGTTGTCGTCGATCTAAATATTTCGCAGGCACAAGTCTGATTAGCTTTTGTTCGCCCTGTTCGTTTGGCTTATCAGCCACCAGCCAACAGTACTTTTCTCTCAGAACAAACCAGCCATCAGCCACCAGCCAGTAGTACTTTTCTCTCAGAACAAATTAGCATCAGCCACCAGCCACCAGCCAAACGAACAGGCCGAGTTATCTGGCCTGAATACCTGTCGCAACAATCGAGATTGGTCTTGCATTGTTTCTTCCTGGAATTGAATGGTTGAAATGACCAGAGTTGTTTGCCAATGACAGAATTTGATCTGTTCTGATGATCTTGCACTCTGGATCTGGAACTTGGAATGTGTTACATGGTTGTGGTACACGTTCAGTTCTGAAATTTTGGGTAAAAGTTGGTTACCGTCTGCTGCTTTTCGATTGCTGGAATTGGTAATCCGGTATTCCGGTCACACTGCCGCTGCTGCATCCGCCGCCGCGACGCGGGGTCCAACGGCTCAAAGCGATGTACTACTACTCCGGCAAATCGTAGGAATCTTTGGCGGTGCCACCGTGGCAGAGCCCCCATAGGCTAGAGCGACGGATCGCCTCAACGGCTCAAGGCAAAACGTCACCAACCGGGGCAAAAAGGCTGACGATCGCTGGAAGGAGTGACGCCAAGTGCCCTTTCTGCAGCTGCGAGCGATCGCTCGCGGTAGTACGTTGCTCCGAGCATAACCGTTAGAATATCAGTCTGAACTCTGAACTTTGCTCGCTTTGCTTCAGACTATCCGCACTCGTGTTCCTCCTTTATATCTCATCATTCCGCACTCGTCATCATTTATATCTCTCACTATATCCCAATAATTTTATATTTTATTCCACCATCTCTAACCCTCCTCCTCCTCCACGCCGCCACTGCTCGCGCGCCGCTGAATGCGCCGCCGCGGCTGGCCTCGCTGGCGTCGTGTGCGAGCTCCGCGCGCCCAGTCGCCCCGATGTCGGCGGCACGGCGCTGCAATGTCCCTGCGGCCGGGCCTACGCGCCTGTGCAGCCTCCTCCGCGGCGAGCCAGCTTGCCCCGCACCGCCGCCGCCAGAGCTTCTCCCCCGCGTCGTGAGCCGGCGCGTCGCCGGAGCTTCTCTCCTGCGTCGTGCGTCTGCGCGCTACCGTTGATGTGCCGGCCGCCATGCTGCTCTGTGTTCTACTGCGCTCGGCCGGCTGCCGCACGCCGCGGGACCTCACCGACACCGCAGCCCCCTACGAGAGCTCACTGGCCGCCGCAGCCTCGTGTGTCCGGTGCCGCCGTGCCCCTCCCCATGGCACACCTCGGTGGGCTCCCCACGCCTCATGTGCCCCCGCCTCGCGCGTGCAGGGCTGGTTGTCCCCGCCGCCGGCCACCTCTCCGCCGCCAGACAAAAAATGTTGGTGTGCAAAAATGTTTGGTCCAACATTTCTTAAAATGTTGAAGAAAAAACTACGCATAAATGTTTGGTCGAACATTTCTTAAAATGTTGAAAATGAAAATGCGGAAGAAAAAATTATTATCAACATTTCACAAAAATGAAATGTTGAGTGAGAAAAATGTTGTCAACATTTTCTAAAATTGCTGGACGTAAAATTCTGAAAAATATTAGACGAGAAAATAGTAACCATTATTGGCTGGATATTAGTGAACTGTCTAACTTTGGTGAGTAAGTGAGTTTATAGTTTAATGTTGCCGGCGGCGACCCTGTCAGCGATGAGGACATCATCAGCGCGAAGAGAGATGGAGACGTTTGTGACGTGGCAATGCAACGAAGTTTTTACTGGTGACGTGGCTCAAAAATCGTCTCGGGGCGGGCGGGTAAAGATGGGCGTCGGTGACCCTTGGGGCGAACCGCAATCGAACCATTTATCCATACAGGGGATATAGAAGCACCAGAGGATCCATTTTAATTAGTTGTTGCCCCGTGGTGTTCCAATGGATATTACGGGTCGCTTCTTTTCTGAAACTGCTACCACTGTTGCTATGCTTACGTGCTGATATTTTGTTGCTGCTAGCCTGTTATGGCCAGGTGGCTCCCTGCAGACTGGGCAACAGAGCTTCGCGCGCAGACTCGAGTACTCGACGGTGCAGGCGGTGCGAGTCACGACGACGGCAGGGGTTGGAGCGAGGGGGGCGTGTGGTTTCCACGGATGAACCGAGGTGCTTGCCGCCAACACCGAGCTGCGATTTCTTCGACGCTCGCTGTGCGCGCTAGACCTTTACGATTTGCTCATAGCTGTGTGGGTTAGCCAAGCCGACTGAAACCGCGCGGTAACCGCGGTAAACCGCCGGAACCGCTGCGGCACGGTTGCGGTTCCGGCTGGTTGGTAACCGGTCAGATTCAAAATTTCAAATTTAATTCAAAAAAAAATTCAAAAAAATCCCAAAAATAGTTCAAGTTGCCACGAATCTAATGGTGTCAAAATTTTTCAAATATTCGTTCGTTTAGTATACTTTGCGGGCATTAGAAGTTCAACTAACTCGTTGAACTTCTAATGCCCGCAAAAAATACCAAATGCACTATTATTTGAAAATTTTTGACACCATTAGATTCTACGCACCTTGAAATATTTGTAGAAATTTTTCTTATATTTTCTAATTTTTTAATTCAAATTTGAAAACACACCAAATTCTTCACTACGCCGGGTTTTTTTGTCTCTGCCAACGGTTTACCGCTCAAACCGCGCGGTTTACCGCTCGAACCGTGCGGTAAGCCGCTCAAAACCGTTTGAACTAGTGGTTTGGTTTGAAAATTTGAATTTGAGCGGTTTGGAGCGGTTACCGCTCAAACCGCTCCGGTAAACCGTAACCGCCGCCCGGCGGTTTTGTCCCGGCGGTTGGTAAAAAAAACCTTGGTTGCAACGCCGCCGCGTTGGGTCGAACCCCTAGAACCCCATTGGTTCTCTAGTATCTGATGTATCTGATCCTCAGAACCAAAGTGACTTCGTGGGTTGGAAAAGGCCCCGTTAGGATTGTTTTTCCGTATCGGTTCGAAGAACCGATGGTTCGAACCGCACCACCCCCATCCTTACGGGCGGGTACGAATATCCGCTCCAACTCGGAGTCCCTCGTCGATTCTCATCCTCCTCCGACCCATCGTCTTCAACCCCTGGTCGGGACGTAGATTCAGTGCCTTGGCTCCTTCAACGCCCGACGTACCTTTGCTTCTTCAAGACGTGCGGAAGATGTGGTTTGGGAGAATACATGGACTGTGTGGTGGGCCCCACAGAGCAGTAGAGGAAGCCAGGGCTGTGGCAATACAACAAGGAAGCGAGCATATGGCTGTGGCAATACGTGTAGGCTAAGAAAGATACTTTTGCACGAAATAAACAAATGGATGTAGATGCGCAGGAAGAGAACAAATATTTACAAATTAAATATTATTTTTCTAGTGTTAAATATTAACATTTATTTAAATTACACTAATATTATTTGTCAGCTTTTGCTCCGCGAGCTAGATATACTCCTTACCTTTTCAATTATTTTTTCGAACCAGACTATACATACGTACACGCATAAATATGCACTTACAACTACGAATACACGCATCGTAACTCTACCCTATGAGCATCCAAATATTGATAAAATCATCCGTCATCACTAATGCGTCGCTATCGATGTGCACTTGTACCAAGTTCAAACCCTGACGAACAAGTTCCATCACAAGTAATCTTACCAACTAAACTACGCTCAGTTAGGAAACCTTCCAATATTTGTCAACCTTTTAAAAGAAATGTTAATATTTAACATTAGAAAAATATATTTAGTTTGTCAATATTGTTTTCTCTTCCTGCATGTCGACGCCCATTTGTTTATTTCATTTTGTTGAAAAAAGTGCAAAAGTAAATTTTTTCCTGGTCTCATGTACTACCAGTACTACCGCAGACTGTGCTGCCTTCCTCTACTGTACTGTGGGGCCCACCACACAGACCACGCCTCCTCCCAAACCGATACATACATACATATACATATACATACATACATACATACATACATACATACATACATACATACATACATACATACATACATACATACATACATACATACATACATACATATATATATATATTCCAATTTGCAAATTTATACCACCATTTTTATATTTATCAAAACTATACCACCACCGTCGTGGCCCACGGCGGTTGCAGGCTAACCGCCGTGGCGTACGGCGGCTGAGACTAACCGCCGTACGCCATGGCGGTTAGCCCGCAACCGCCGTGGGGTGCGGCGGTTGGAGGGCGTCCTCGGCGGTTGGAGGGACTCCACGGCGGCTAGGCCTAGCCGCCGTGGGCCACGACGGTTAGACGTAACCGCCGTGGGCCACGGCGGTTAGGCCTAGCCGCCGTGGCGTACAGCGGTTAGGGTCGTTTATTTATTTTTACTTTATGAAATTATAATGATCCAGTAGGAAAGTAAAAAAAAGAAAATTGAGAAATATTGGTTCAATTATTAACAACACAATAAGATCCAGTTCTTATATAGCAATATTACAGTACCATGATTCAACGAAATAGTAGTTCAAATATTACAGCACTGCAGGAAAGACTACAACATCATACAAAATAATAAATTTCAGCCATTCTTGTGATGTGACGACGAAGGTATAGTTTTCTTGGTAGCTTTTATAGTTGGTGGATTAGCAACACACGGGTCTGCTGGTGGAGCATAAAGACCACCCCAAGGAGTTTCCTCTCTTGCAATGGCATCTGCAGTTTTTCCTTGCAAACGATGATGCATATCTGGTGGAGCATAAAGAGCATCCCAAGGAGGTTCCTCTCCTCTTGCAATGGCATCTGCAGTTTTTCCTTGCAAATAATGAAGCGTGCCTCTTCCCAACATGCTCATTTTCTTCGGATCAGGTGCTGCATTTGTGTTTTTCCCCTTGTGGTGTGAGGAATCACGATCACCACCACCATTACCATCCTCACCCCCTCCGGCAGCAGTAGTAGACATCTCTAGTTACTGTTACAAAAAATTTAAACTAATTACATAAAATAAATAAAGAGAGGAAACTTACCTAAGAGGGAGGAGCAGCCTGTGGGGAGAGGGAGGCGGCGGCAGGGTGGGGCGGGACGGCTGCTGCCGTCGCCCTTTATATAAACGCGGCAGCCGCCGTCAGCCACGACGGTTGGAACCTACCGCCGTGGGCCACTGCGGTCGCAAGAATTATTTTAACTTAATCATTAATTTTTTAGTTTTATTTTTTAGTTTTTAACTTTATGACAAAGAAAACGAGCTGGTAATAACGAAAAGCAAAGTGACATAATAAAAAATAGTCATGATCACAAATAAGAGTGCTGGTGTCTAAATAATATGCAACCGAATCTTGTAACGCCTCTTCTTCTGGTGCAACCTGTCTGCTCGCGGTGCGGCCCGCGTCTGGTCGCGAGGGTACGTCAACGGGTCACATGGGTGGATCTGCCGACGCCTAGCATCAGCAGTGGCATGCAGTGTCACCATCGCCGCCGCCGACCCTGCAACCTGGTGGGACAACCCTGGCAACCCTCCTGGAGACGGGTGCGTCCCTCTGCTCGCCTGTGTCCCTGTGGGTCGCGCGTCTGGTAGCTGCAACCCTCCTGGCTGCGTGCATCCTCCCTCCCGTGTCCACGTGGGTGGCGCGCCTCCTAGCTGCGACCCTCCGAGCTCCTCCTGTGTCGACATACCATGCAAGAAGTCGAAGTCGTCGAACCCTCCCGTCTGGTCGTCTAGGGCGGAGTCAGGAGTGTCGCCGCTGACAACGTAATCTGGAACAAATAGTATTATTAAATCACGATCATAATTAATAGATTCTTGTATTTGTATATAGTTAGAGATATAATTGTGGTCATTACCTGTGTGAAGAGCAGCGCCAGTGGACGAGGAAGGAACAACTTCTGGTGGTACTACTGGTGGTGCTCGTGCTGGTGCTGCTGCAGGTCCTCGTGGTGCTGGTGCTGGTGCTGCTGCTCTGGGAACTGGTCCCCCTAGAGGATGCATCCTCCAGGGAGGATGCACCAGAGGGCGCGGAGCGTAGAAAGTGGCTGGGAAGGGTGGCCGTGACGAGGACGACGGTGCCTGGTACGAGCGACCAGTCGAGGCGGAGCTGGAGGACGACTGGAGGTACCATGAAAACAGCGGTAGAGCCGGGTTACCACGGTAGTTGACCGTGGCAAGGAACCTCGTGGTGATGCTCTGCATCCTATCCCACGTCTGCTCGATATCCTGGTGTGTCATGAGGTGCAACCTCGCCCTCGACTTCGCTAGAATATGCGACATGTCCGCAATCATGTCGTACTGCAAAAGAAATTATTAGTAAATGTTAAATATTTAGTACCATAAGAATATTTAGTTGCATTTTCCAACTCACTGCCGAGTCGTAGTGCTGATCCCGTTGCACCGGGTAGGTGACAGTAGGAATGATCACCCTCGCCGCGTCCGGAACCGGCGCTGGTTCCTGTGCTGGAACGTACATCACACGCGTCCGAGTCCTCGGGGTGTACCACTGGATGTACGCCTCCCATGCCGTGTCGTCGTGGGGCCGGTCCTCGGTGACGACGTTCTGCGTCGCGGTAGCCCAAGCGTCCACGTGCGGCTGCACCCTCTGAACCAAGAAACACGCCCCGGAACTCCCCTCCGAGACCACCTACCACAAATTAAACATATTTGTCAGCGGCTCAATCTTCGAACGCGGAATTAAATTAAGAAATTGATGAGAACTCACCTATGGGCGTCCTGAGGAATAGTGTGCACCACAGGCAGAAGCGACTCCTGGTACAGGCCGAACTGCCTCATCACCCTGTGGACAATGTACTCCTCCACGTACATGTCGAACACCAACGGCGTCTTCGTCTTCCAGTAGTGCTGGTCTCGGAAGCAAAAAGACGAGAGGCCCTGTGGTGCGCGGGTCGCGATAGCCCCCTCTGAGTACGGCGTCCACCTGACGTCCGCGTCTGTCAGAGAGTCGAAATGTCTGACGAAGTCCTTGTACGCCCTCTTCGTCTACTCGTGAGCGTACGAGGCCTGCATACAAACAAAATGTGAATTGACCGAACTAGACAAAATGGAGAGGCAAATTAAAAGTGAAAGCTTCGAAATTACCGTCCACAGGCACCACAGCGATCCCATGGTGAAACGGTCGGTGGGGTCGTGGCCCTCTGGCAGGGGCTTGTACGGCTCGTGGGAGACGCAGGGGCGACCAATCATAAACCGCTCGTGGCACCAGAGCTGAAGAAGGAGAGGACAGCCGAGAAGGATCGCCTGCTCTGAACGACCCTTCAACACCCCCGAGCACATGCCCATGTACGTGCAGGCAAGAACAACGTTGCCCCAACTGATCTGGGGCACCGCATCCAAGGGCGCGTCAGTGATCCTCCGAGCGTAGGGGATCAAGTACCTCGACACCGCGTTTCCCTGCGAACTGCAGAACAACACGAACCCAAACAACAACAAGGAATCACCAAAAATCCATGAAGGTCATGTTGATTCCGATGGCGGCTCCTTTCCTCCCCGGGCGATCCCATGGTGATCTCTCCTAGGATCCCGCGCGCCTCCCTCACTGGCCATGGAGGTCCCCTCGGATCTTCTAGGCCGTCTGGATTTCTCCCACGAAAAGCGCTTTCAAGATGAAGTCCTGGTACGTCTTGGGAAATCTGTCCACCATCCTTCGTCCTCCCCCAATGGATCTTTCTTTCTGTTGGCTGTCTTTCGGTGTTTTACTATGCGTCTCTCGGAAGATTCTATGGCCTGGATGTTGCAATCCTGCCTTGGTGGTTCGGCTGCTGGCTTTCATTTTCATTTTCAAAGTGATCGGCACTTCAAGTTCTCGGTTTCCTCCAAGGCTGTTGGATTTATGATTTACAACCTCAAGCGCTTCATTGGTGATTGCTTTGATGTTTACTTCTTCTTATGGAGCAATGGTGCCCCACATTAGGAGTGTGAGAAGCGCCTCTGGGAACAAGAACACGAGAAGGAATGGACTCGCATCCAATCCAAGAAATCCAAGAACAAATCTCCTGCCAAGGAAACTAAACCTCAAAAGCGTGTTCGCTTTGCTCCCGTTCCCTGCCGTTCACCTGCTTCCCCCAACTCTAGTGATGATTCTGTCTCCTTCAAAGTTGGTGAAGTTCTGGTGTCAACTTCAATCCCCACCTCAGCTGTTTTTGGCCGTCTCAACCACGATCTAGCGCAACCTGATTGGGACTAGCCTGATCCGCCATTTTCGCCGAGTTCATCGGGAGCTGATCAATCAGGCCACCCTTCAAATTCAAATTTGAATTCATAGGCAGTTACTTGTGCCAAATGTCTCAGCCTAGGACACCGAGCTCTCTCTTGTCGGGCTCCTTGGCGGTGCTTCTCTTGCCGCAAGCTGGGTCACAAAGCCCGGTGGTGCGTGACCACAAGCAAACCCAATATCTCCTGGGCCCCAAACAGTAACAAACGCTGGATTCCTAAACCCAAGCCCACCTGTGCTTCCCAAGATTGCCACCGAGTTGTTCAGGAAGAGGTTTCAACCCCATCTAATTCTTTTGGCAATCCTAGCGAGCCCCGCCTCGATCCGCGGGACGACCCCTCCATCTTCCCGATTTCGTCGTCACCTTCCCCCCCAACAACAGGACTCATCGCCTCCCCCTCCAACCAAGAAAACCCCCTTCCCTCTCAATCCATCGCCGCCACACATCAAGCTCACAGCTCCTTCTCGGAAGATCCAATGGCGAACTTCCCCGTCAACCCTCGCCCCTTCCTCGTCGCCGGCCTCACGGTCGACCATGGGTGGAACCGACCCGCCCGAGCGCATGTTGCTTCGGCGGCGAACCCACGCGTGAGTATGAAGACTTCACCATTGTCTCCATCAACCCCATGCCGCAGGAGCCGGCCGACCTCCGTCCTACCCTCAGCACTGTCTGCGACTTCCTCGAACATGCCCAGAGGGTACATGTAACAGAGTCTCACCTCTCTCCACTCGGTCTAGGCTTGATCAGATTGCGCACGGTAGCTCAGAGAGACAAGCTGGTTAGAGAATCACCTTTCAACATTGGTCAAAATCATGTCGTGACAGTAGTGAAACATGACGAAGGAATCAACTCAAGGTCCTGTACCTACACTCGCATCTGCTGGATTATGCTGTAGGGTTTTTCGTTAGATTTCCAGAAAGGCCTGTTCATCCGAGCGGCTGTGGCTCCGTTTGGTCGCCTGCTTGAATGGTACCGGGATGAAAACAGATCAAGGATCCTTGCGCAGGTCCTAGTTCTTAGTCCGGACAGAGTCGCCCGCAGCTTGATTATCTCACGTGGTACCCTGATTGGTGGAATGGGACGATCCTGGACAGTCCCTGTTTACATTCTGAATGGACACTTCCCTGATGCGTTTCCGGCAAATGAGGATCCTATTCCCATGGATGGCGAACCCCACCCTGAGCACCCACCCTTTGTTTTTGGCCCCAATCCACAGGCTCCTGACTGGCAGCATGAGCAGAAAGGTGCAGCAGTCAATTTGGGTGTTTTTGGGGGCAATCTGCATCAGGGTCATCAGGTGATTCATCATGATCCTCTGGGAAATGCAGAACAACAAGGAGATGCAGAGGTAGATCACCCAGAAGAAGCAATTCAAGGGCAGGATGATGATGCAGATGCCGACAATGATGTAGAGATTGTCGATGCAGTCGCTGCTGGAGATGCTGACAATGATCTGAACCCACAGCAAGGTGCTGCTGATGCTCAGAACCACCAGGTGATGGATTTAGAGCTGTCTGGCTCCTCTATGCGCTTTCTTCGAGCCAACGGTCCAGACATTGCTCTGGATGAGGTCTTCCAAGCACTACAGTCAGATGATGACTCCTCCTCCTCCAGTGATGCCTCTTCACCCCTGAATGAAGACCTAATCAGATTCATTGTTGCCCAGAACCACTGTGCTACGATCACCATCTTCCACAGGAGGGGCATTCCAACTGCCTTTCCTTCGGTTAACAGCAGGAACAACATTGCTATCAGGCCAATTATTATCGATACTGAAATCCCAGAGCCCCAGTCTGCTCACCCGGACTCAGCTCTCCAAGGGCTGACAATTGTACCTTGGAAGCCCTGCTTCCCTGCTCCAACTATGGCCGACAATCCTGTCAGCTCGCCATCAGAGACAAATCCAACAGAAGACTGCAGACCAGTCCAGCAACTCCATCAACCCAGATGTGTCGGAAGGAACACAGGAAGCTTGTCGAGGATGGTCATTAGGGGTCCCCTAATTAAGGGGATAATCACCCTCGTTAAACGCAAACCACTCAAGGAATGTTTCCCGAGCCCCGGTCACGGGACATCACGGGCCCACGGCCTGCTACGGCCCGGCAGCAGCCACACCGAGAAGGCCCGCTTGACCGCCTCGCTCGAGGGTTCCGGTCCCTCGAGTGAATTTTCTCCCCGCTCGAGGGCCCCGGTCCCTCGAGCAGGTTTCCGCCTCGCTCGGGGGCTCCGGTCCCTCGAGTAGGTTTCCGCCTCGCTCGGGGGCTCCGGTCCCTCGAGCAGGTTTCCGCCTCGCTCGGGGGCTCCGGTCCCTCGAGCAGGTTTCCGCCTCGCTCAAGGGGTCCGGCCCCCCTCGAGCGGACAGCCGTCTCCATTCCGCCCGACGACGGCATTTAATGCCCAGCCCCGCGGCGGGACGCCGAAGTCAAGGGTGAATCTTCCCCCACACCGCGCATCTGACATGGTCAGACCGCCTGACACCACCATAGTGCGGCCTAACCCGCCACTGTGTAGCCATCCCTGGCACTGTGCGGGCGCCGCGCGGCCCTGTACAGACAAGCAGGGGTCATTCCCTGGCACTGTACCACCTGCTCCCGTCCACCCCTGCGGCAAGACCCTCGAGCGGGCATGGGTGCGCCCTCGAAGGGTGTACGGGTGGTGAGCGGGTGTGTGCCCCAACTGACACCACCGTACGGGCGACGTGCGCCACGTCCCCTCCGCCAACTCCGGCGCCGCATGGCCATCCCGGGCGCTGTGCGGCCATCCCGGACGCTGTGCGGCCATCCCCGGCATTGTGCCACCACACCTGCCACTGTACGACGAGACATGCAGCGCTGTGCGGACAGGCCGGCGACGCGCCGCAGTCCCACACCACCAACTCCGGTCCTTCCCCCGGCGGCTAGGCCCTCGATTCAGCAGGGGCAGCCCCTCGAAGTCAAAAGCAGGACAGGTCACAATAACCGCCATGCCGCCCGCTGAAGCCGGAGGGCGCCATCCGACTCGCGCCAGGAACCATGATGTGCGGGACAAGACCGCCGGCGCCATACCTGTTAGTACGCAGCCACTGTACCGGCTGCCATCATTGTAGCTGCCCTCCCTTGGCCTATAAAAGGGAGAGGCAGAGCCCCCTGCGCGGGGACGACGACTCACATTCCCCGGCATAAAGCACACCACCCTGTTCTAGATATTGGCACTTGCCTCAATCACCTTAGTAGGGACTTGGGGGGATTTCCTCCTCTCCCGTCTTGCTTGTAGCTCCCCTCTATAGGCACCACCGGTGCAAGCTAATACAGTGCGCAAGCACACCCTGCTGGACGTACGGCCGTGTGGCCGGAACCAGGATAAACCCTGTGTCGCCTTAGCTTAGCGCCGCCCATCGAGAAGCAGATCCCAGCGCAAATCACTAGTTGGTGCCAGTGCTAATCCGGACACCGACAGTTGGCGCGCCAGGTAGGGGAGCGCTGTGATCGTCCACCCGCTTTCTCGATGGTGATCGTCACCGAGTAGACGTCGGAGAGGCCCGCCTGGGGCGAATCCGACATGCTCCCGGTCGGGTTCCAAATCTGGTTCGGGAGCATCCACTACCAGGCGACTGGCAACGGCTACCACATGCGCTTCCTCAACCGGGAAGCGCTCAAGGCGGCGCCGCCTGGAACGTCGGCTGCCCCGATGCCAGCAGTATTCCCACCGCCACCCCGACGCCGCAAGCGTTCGGGGAAGCGCTCACGACGAGCGCGCACGGCGCAGCGCCAAGCGGCGGACGCTGGCTCCCCCCAGGGGGTCGAAGCCAGCGAGCTCCCGCCCGTCGGAGCGGAGCAAGGTGACGCACCTCCACCGACGAACTCCACGGCACACCCCGCGGAGGGGGCCATGGCTGCGCAGCCACGATTCCCGCACGGGATGCGCGGCGCCACCATGGCGTACTCTTCGTCGGCCGGCACCGACCTGGCTGCATACGAGGGCCTTCCGGACCACCACTTCATGTCCATCCGGAACCTCATCGCGACCTCGCCCAACGATTCCTACCGCGACACCGACGACGAGGAGTACGGGTACGGGCGTGGGGTGCCGGAGTGGGACTACTACGGACTGCGAGACCCCAACGCTTTCAGGCGGTTCCAGGCCGCGGCGGACTACTGCCTCACCTGCTCCGACGACTCCAGCGAGGGGGGTTACGACCCCACCAGCGAATGCTTCGTCGTCGTCCTCGGCGAGGGCGAAGACGAGGGAGGCGGAGCAGGTGATGCTGCGGTCCACAACACTGTGGCAGTAACCCCACCGGTAGGGGCAACACCACCGCCACCTGACGCGGCACACGCCGCGCAGATGGCCCAACTTCGTGAGCTGGAGGCGAAGCTAAACGCAGAGCGCGAGCAGCTGCGATAGCTGAAGGCCACGCTCGAAAAAGACAAGGTCGGCCCCTCGACACCGTGGGCGCGTGCTGCGGAACGCGTGGCCCGTGAGCGCATCAATGCCGACGCGGATGTAGACGAGATGCCAAACCTGGCAAGGGCCAGCCAGAAGCTCGTGGCTGCGGCGACTTTGATTCGGGCCATGCCCGAGCCGTCGACGCCCGAGGGACGTAACCTGCGCCGCGAGGCGCAGGCCCTCATCGAGCAGGCCGCGGTGCAGTAGGCCGAAAGCTCCGCGTCCCGCATGCGCCATCAGTCTGTTACAAAGGCTGGTGGGGGCAGCAGGGACCAGGAGGCATTGGTTCATACTCCGCACCGAGCGCCTACCGTCCACGAAGGCAACCAGAGGACCCCTGCCAAGGAACGGATTCGGGATACGCGCGGCGCGCTCAACGATGGCGACGCCCGCAACATCCTGAACAAGAAGAGGCAGGACGCCACTCCATCGCACGGCTACAACCCACGGCGCGGTGGGTGATACGACAGCCGGGAGGACAAGAGCCCGTCGCTGGAGCCGCCGGGCACGCGTGTGTTCGGCCGCGCGATCCGTACGGTCTCGATTCCCCCGCGCTTCCGCCAACCGATGACCGTGAGCAAGTACTCGGGGGAGACGGACCCCCGGGTCTGGCTCAACGACTACCGCCTAGCGTGCCAGCTGGGCGGCACCACCGACGATGCCATGATCATCCGCAACCTGCCACTACATTTGGCGGACTCCGCGCGGACATGGCTCGAGCACCCGCCCGCGAACTAGATCCACGACTGGGACGACCTGGTCGGGACGTTTGTGGGCAACTTCCAGGGCACGTACGTGCGCCCCGGGAACTTCTGGGACCTCCGAGGTTGCTCCCAGAAGGCTGGCGAGTCCTTGAGGGATTTCATCCGCCGCTTCTCCAAGCGCTGCACCGAGCTTCCGAGCGTAGGTGAGTCTGAGGTCGTGCACGCCTTCTTGGAGGGCACGACTTGCAGGGACCTGGTGCGCGAGTTGGGGCAGAACCCTCCCACCAGCGTCAACGAGCTATTCGACATCGCCACCAGCTACGCCTCCGGCGAGGAGACGGTGGGGGCGATCTTCGACGGCAAGAAAGGCAAGCGAGCCGAGGATGCGCCCGCAGAGGGCAGCAAGCCCAAGGAGCCCTCGAAGAAGCAGAAGCAGGGCAAGGAGGGCAAGAAGAACCAGGGCAAGAAGCCCATGGAACAAGATGAGGGCCCTTAAGAGGTCAACGCGATCGACGCCGCCAACAAGGGGGCTCGAGGTCCCCCTCGAGGCGGTGTCTTCGACGACATGCTAAAGAAGCCCTGCCCGTACCACAAGACCCCTGTCGCTCACACCCTCGAGCAGTGCGACATGCTCAAGAAGTACTATAGCCGCATCGCCGCAAAGGAGGACAACACCAAGAAGGATGCGGGCGACGGGGGCAAATACGGCTTCCCGGAGGTAGAGAACGTGTTCTTCATCTTCGCGGGGCCCACGGTCGATATGACATTGCGGCAACATAGGCGTGAACGTCGAGAGGTCTACTCCGTTCACCCGGCCGTGCCGTCATACCTCGACTGGTCAGAGGAGACGATCTCCTTCGGCTGTGAAGACCACCCGGATCACATCCCCAATCCGGGACAATACCCGCTTGTTGTCGACCCCATCATTGGCAACACACGGTTTTCCAAGGTGCTGATGGATGGAGGCAGCAGCCTCAACATCATGTACTCCTCCACCTTGGAGCTCATGGGGATCAGATTGGACAAGCTGCGGCCCAGCAGGTCGCTGTTCCACGGCGTTGCGCCGGGCAAGCGAGTCTAGCCTCTCGGGCAGATCGACCTGCCGGTCTGCTTCGGCACACCAAGCAACTTCCGCAAGGAGGTCCTCACCTTCAAGGTGGTGGGGTTTCGGGGAGCGTACCACGCCATCCTTGGCCGGCCCTGCTACGCCAAGTTCATGGCGGTCCCAAACTACACTTACCTGAAGCTCAAGATGCCGGGGCCCAAAGGCGTCATCATGGTGGGCCCATCATTCGAACACACGTTCGAGTGCGACGTCGAGTGCGTTGAACGCGCTGAGGCGCTTGCGCATGACGAGGCCCTCGTGGCGGACTTGGAGAAGCTGGCCAACGAGGCCCTCGACTCCACCAACAAGCACGCCGGCAGCTTCGAGGCCGCGGAGCACACCAAGGCTGTACCCCTCGACCCCAGCGCCCCCGAGGTCAAGGTGCTGAGGGTCAGCTCCACCCTCGACCCGAAATAGGACGTGGTGCTCGTCAACTTTCTCCGTGCCAACGCTGACATCTTTGCATGGAGTCCCGCGGACATGTCAGGCATTCCGAGGGAGGTTGCCGAGCACTCACTTGATATCCTGCCCAACTCCATGCCGGTATCTCAGCGTCTGCGACGATTTGACGAAGAGAAACGCCGGGCGATTGGAGAGGAGCTGCGGAAGCTCTTAGAGGCCGGATTCATCAAGGAGGTGTTTCATCCAGTATGGCTAGCTAATCCTGTACTAGTTAAGAAAAAGAATGGGAAGTGGCGGATGTGCATAGATTATACCGGTTTAAAAAAAGTATGTCCCAAAGTTCTTTTTCCTTTGCCACGGATTGATCAAATAGTTGATTCCATCGCGGGGTGTGAGTTGCTATGCTTCCTTGATGCGTATTCCGGTTACCACCAAATTAAGATGAAGGAGTCCGACCAGCTCGTGACCTCCTTTATCACCCCATTCAGGATGTTTTGCTACGTGACGATGCCGTTCGGTCTCCGAAACGCCGGGGCAACATACCAGCAGTGTATGCTCCACGTCTTCGGGGATCACGTCGGGCGGACCGTTGAGGCATACGTCAACGACATCGTAGTAAAATCCAGGAAGGCGGACGACCTGGTGAACGACTTGCGCATTGCATTCGATTGCGTCCGGGTGAACGGGGTTAAGCTAAACCCTGAAAAATGCGTCTTCGGGGTGCCGCGTGGCATGCTCTTGGGTTACATTGTCTCCCAGCGAGGCATAGAGCCCAACCCGGAGAAGATATCGGCCCTTGAGAGGATGGGGCCGATACGTGATCTGAAGGGAGTACAAAGGGTCCTGGGCTGCCTCGCAGCTCTGAGTCGCTTCATCTCATGTCTCGGTGAGAAGGGCTTACCCCTGTACCGACTTCTTCGAAAGAGCGAGCATTTCTCCTGGACTGCCGAGGCCCAGGAGGCCCTCGACAAGGTAAAGGCAACACTTGCCCACGCTCCGATACTGACCCCGCCCCAGGAAGGCGAACCTCTGTATCTCTACGTCGCCGCCACGACCCAAGTGGTTAGTGCGATCATCGTAGTGGAGAGAACGGAGGAGGGCCACACCCTGCCTGTCCAGAGGCCGGTCTATTACATCAGCGAAGTGTTGTCGGACACCAAGACGCGATATCCCCAGATCCAGAAGCTGCTCTATGCGGTGGTGCTCGCGCAGCGCACGCTGCGGCACTACTTCGAGGCCCATCCTGTCACCGTGGTGTCTTCCTTCCCTTTAGGGGAGATTGTGCACAATCAGGACGTCTCGGGCAGGATAGCTAAGTGGTCCGTGGAGCTCATGGCTGAAGCCCTCACCTACGCACCACGAAAGGCGATCAAATCGCAGATCTTGGCAGATTTCGTAGCTGAGTGGACCGACATTCAGTTACCCACCCCTCAGATCCAAGCTGAGTGCTGGACCATGTACTTTGATGGTTCGGTGATGAAAGCGGGCGCAGGCGCGGGCCTGCTCTTCGTTTCGCCCCTTGGAGAGCACATGCGGTACTTGGTGCGTTTGCACTTCCCCGCGTCAAACAAAATGGTGGAGTACGAGGCGCTCCTCAGCGGCCTGCGCATCACCATCGAGCTCGGCATCAGGCACCTTGACATCCGGGGAGATTCTCAGCTGGTCATCGACCAGGTGATGAAGAACGCGAGCTGCCACGACGAGAAGATGGAGGCATACTGCGCCACAGTGCGTAAACTCGAGGACAAGTTCTTTGGCTTCGAGCTCAACCACATCGCGCACAAGTACAACGAGGAGGCGGACGAGCTGGCCAAAATTGCTTCGGGGCGGATCACTGTTCCCCCAAACGTTTTCTCCCGTGACCTCGCCAAGCCCTCTATCGATCTCGACAAATCTGCTGAAGCTTCCGAAAAAGCCTCGGGGGCTGGCCCCTCGAAGGCCACGGGCACCGAGCCCATGGACGAGGACCCCTCGAACGGGGAACTCGAGAACTCGGACCTCGAAGGGTCCCAGGCGGGCGAGGCCGAGGCGATGGAGATCGACGACCTCCCGCCCCCTCCGCGGGACTGGCGCGACGAGTACCTCGCCTGGTTAGACCGAGGCGAGCTACCCCCGGATCGGACCGAGGCGCGGCGTATCGCCAAGAAGGCCAAGTCTTTCGTCGTCATCGACGGCGAGCTGTACAAACATAGTGCCTCGGGAATCATGCAGCGGTGCATCTCCATCCCCGAGGGTCGGGAGTTGATCTAGGACGTCCACGTGGGCGAATGCGGTCACCATGCCGCCCCGCGTACCCTCGTGGGCAAAGCGTTCCGCCAGCGTTTCTATTGGCCGACGGCGGTCACTAACGCCAACGAGGTAGTACGCACCTGCGAAGGGTGCCAGTACTACGCGTGGAAGACCCACCTCCCGGCTCACGCGCTGCAAACCATCCCCATCACATGGCCGTTTGCCGTGTGGGGACTGTACATGGTCGGGCCCTTGCGAAAGGCGCCCGGGGGCTTCACCCACATACTGGTGGCCATCAACAAGTTCTCAAAGTGGATCGAGGTCCGCCCCATCAGCAGCCTCAGGTCCGAGCAGGCAGTGTTGTTCTTCACGGACATCGTGCACCGGTTTGGGGTACCCTACTCCATCATAACGGACAACGACACTCAATTCACCGGCAAGAAGTTCCTAGAATTCTGCGACAGCTACCACATCCGCGTGGATTGGTCGGCCGTGGCACATCCATAGACTAACAGCCAGGTAGAACGTGCCAACGGCATGATATTACAAGGCTTAAAGCCGAGGATCTTCAACAAGCTCAACCAGTCTGGCCGGAAGTGGATTCAAGAGTTGTCGTCGGTCGTTTGGAGCCTCAGGAACACCCCGAGCAGAGCCACGGGTCTCACCCCGTTCTTCCTGGTTTATGGCGCAGAGGCCGTCCTCCCCACGGATCTGGACTACGGGTCCCTGAGGGTAAAGGCCTACCAGGAGGAGCAGAACCAGCAAGATCGCGAAGACGCGCTGGACTGCATCGACGAGGCTCGCGACGTGGCGGTCCTGCACTCCGAAAAGTACCAACAATCCCTACGACGTTACCAAGCGAATAAGGTCCGGCCTCGAGACCTCAACAAGGGAGATTTGGTACTTCGACTTCGACAGAAGAATGAGGGACGCCACAAGCTCACGCCACCGTGGGAAGGGCCGTACATCGTCGCCGAGGTCCTCAAGCCTGGCACGTACAAGCTCGCGAACGAGAAGGGCGAAGTCTTCACCAACGCTTGGAACATCCAACAGCTACGTCGCTTCTACCCTTAAGTTCCAAATCGTTTTGTGCATATCCGGCACCCAAGTCGGTTGTATATACGTTAAGGTTGTGAATAAAGACAAGGGAGACTCGGCTTTCCTCTGAAAACCAAGTCCCCCTCGGGGGCTACTATGGGGGGGCACCCCCCCTAAACGGTCCCATTTTTTCGCAAAGAACCTTTTTTCTGAAAATGCTAAGCGTCTCGCGCCTCGAAGGCTTAGGCAGACAAAGGCAGGGCGCAAGTAGCTAAAAGGTAAAGCCGGACGAGCCAGGGACGACCCACACCTCCAGCAGGATATGGCTTCCCTCTCACCACTTCACCTTCGAGTTACTCGCGAAAACGATCGATCCCAGCTGAAATCTGCCTAGGTGACGGGAAAGGCACAACGGCATACATAAAACGATCCACACTTAAGTTACAAACTTCAAAAGATGGTTTGTTTATTTACATGAGCCACCCGACTCAAATCTCGGCCACACTTCTACGCCCAGCTACTTTTAGGGCTCGAGGGGACCCGCAGGAGCAGCGTTTGGGTAGAGGTCCTCCTCGAACACGTCGGCGAGGTCGGCGGCGGCATCGGCCTGGTCCAGGGCGTCCTGCACTCCATCATCGTCAAGGTCATCCGCGACGACATACCCTGTGGCTAGCGCTGCAAAGTCGACAATGTAGTGTGTTGACACCACGCCGAGGGTCTTCTGAACACCGAGACGGAGAGCGCCCTTCATGCGCTCGACGACACGGCCACTCAGAGCCCGAAGGTGGCTCACCAACGAACTCCCTGACGAGCCGGTACCCTCGTCGATGCTCTAGCACGCTTCAAGGGCCGCCCACTCCAGGGTCGCGAGTTCCTGCTGCGACGAGTTGTAGGCCGCCTGAAGAGCTTCCGCTTGCGTCGCAGACTCTCCCAGAGCCTTCCGCAGTTCTGGGAGGAGAAAGGGTGAGTCGGGAGCGAACCTCGACAAGCCTGAACGATAAATAAGGGCTTGGGGGCTGCAACTTACCCTCGACCCGCTTCTTCTCCGTCTCGAGCTCTGCACGCGTGGCTCCAGCCTCTTGCCGCAGCTGCAGAATCGAGGCGTCCTTCTCTCTGCTGACGGACCTCAGGGCCTCGACGGTGACGCTCTCTTGAACCAGGGCCCCGGTGAGCCGCTCGACTTCCGCCCCCCGAAGTTGGAGTGCGGTCCTAACCTCAAGGGCGGTGTGCTCCTGCTGGAGCTGGGACTGCACCTCCTCCCGCGCTGAGCGCTCGCGTTGAAGGGCGGACCGGGCATCCTCGAGCGCTGTGCGCTCTTGATGGAGGTGGGTCTGCGCCTCCACACGCACGGCGCGTTCCTGCTGGAGCTGGCCCTCCACCACGGTGAGCGCCTCGGTCTTCTCCTGCAGAGCAGCGCCCAGACTCTCGACCTCCTGGGTCTTCTGCTCGGCCTGGGTCTGCCAGGACCTCGCTCCCTCGAGGGTCGCGCGATCCTGCTGGAGTTGGGCTTGCGCCTCGGTAAGGGCCGTCTCCTTCTGCGCTAGCGCGGCCTGGACCTCGGCGTGCGCCGCACGCGCCTTCTGCAGCTCCTTGTTTGCCGCCGTCAGCGCCTCCTCTTTCCTCTGGAGCGCGACCTTCAACTCCTCGACCTCCCAGGCTCTCTGCGCCGCTGCAGCCCACTGGGAGTCACGCTCCTCCCCCGCACGGAGGAGGTTGTACTCGAGCTGGCCGTTGTCCGTCCGCAGAGCCTCCACCATCGCGTCCAGGGCGTCGTACTGCGTCCGATACCAGTCGATGTCGGAGCTCAGCTCAGCAATGTGGGCGAGCCTCTCACCCGCCTGCTCCCGAAGCTCCTGCGGATGGTGAAGGAGAGAAAGAAGAAAGAAAGTCAACGAAAGACACGCAGACGAGGAAAGCGAACCAAGCGGCCCTGGGGCGCACACACTTACTCGAAAGACTTGGAGCGATCTGCCCCCGTGGATTCGGAGCACATCGACCAGGGTGGTCTGAAGGGAGGCGCCAAGGGCGCTGAACTCCGGCCACAGCTCCCTCTCTGACCTCACCTCCTCCACCAGGCCCCACGGCACTCTGGGAAGACGGAGCCTCTGCTCCCACAGCGACGCGCTGGCACCGGACGTCGGGGCCGTGACGCCGGACGTCGACGCCCCAGCACAGGTCGCCGACGCCTACAACATCACGCAGCCATTGGACCGCACCACCAGCACCTCAGGCGCGGGCCCAGGGGCTGGCGTGGCCGCTACCACCGCCCGGCCCCCACTGGGGGCCGAATCTCCATCAGCAGGAGCCCCGGCCGTTCCGCGGCCCTCTGCCCCCCGACTCGCGGCGCGGGCCTGCTCTCGGCCCCGTCGGGTACCGCGGGTCACCGCCGCCCGCGGAGCATCCGCCGTTGCTTCCTCCCGCCGTTGCGGCCCCGTGGCCGCGACCCGCGACGCCTCGCCCGCCACTGCTGTACCCACCATCGCCCGCGAGGCCCTCACCGAGCAGGGCCTCGTCGTGCGCGGTGCGTCTTGCGCCCCCACCTTGAGTGCCTTGATGGGCGCAAGGCCAAGGACAGCAGGTGCCGTCCTAACAATGGAAGAGAGGAGGAATGGGCAATCTGACGCATGATATCAAGAACACGGAGAGCAAAATGCGACTCACCTTATGCCGGAGAGGTCCCGCTTGCGCTTCCTCGAGGACTCTGGGGGCGCCACCCCAGACCTGGCCGGCACCTCTAACGGCGGGCACCGTATCCTCCCCTCGAACGGGCTCCGCGAGGACCTCTTCGTCCCTCGGTGTTGGGGGCGGTGCGGCCTCCCACCTGTCGGAGATGGTCCGCTCCCCCTCACTCTCCTCCTCTTCCGAAGACGTGTCCACCAGCTCCGGTGGGGGGGAGAGACCCTGCTGCTCCCGCAACAGGTACTCCTCATTGGACCTGTTGAGGCGCTCCTACCTCCGGATCTTCTTCTCCTTCGCCTGGTCTGCCAGGCCCTTCTCCCTTTGCTGCCTGGCACGGTTGGCAGCGTGCGACCTGGGCGTCGGCGGATCTGAGGTGGGGATGTTGACGCGCACCCCCTGTCACCGGTGACCACGGTTAGATTGAACACAGGAATAGAACGGGCAAAAACAAGGAATCGAATCTCACCAGGTCGGCATCCGGGAGCATTGCGAACAACCACAAGTCGTTGTCGCTGTGCGGAACCACCTTGAGGTTCACCGCGTGCCTCGCCCTCGTAGCCGCGTACCCCTGGGGGAGCGGATCCACCAACAACCGCGAGTGCGCCAGGGCCGCGGGGTCGGCATCGTCCCTCTCCATGAGAGGGATCACCCGCCGGAGATGAAAGTTGGCGATGACGGCCGCCACAGTCAGCCCGGCGTTCGCCAACTGGCGCAGAGCGTTGGTAAGAGGCTCGAGCCTCGCCTGCCTCGACGCGGGCGACACCCCATGCGCCCAAGACACCGGTCTCTCCTTCACCACCTTCCCGGTGTACGGCGGGTGCCCGACGCCGTCGTTGCGAAGATAAAACCAACCCTTCTCCCAGTCGGCGTTGTTCGTCACCATCGTGCAGAGCAGGTACAGCTCCTTCTGGGAGTCGCACGCTGCAAATGTAAGGCCGCCGGCGCGTACGGCCCGGCGCGTCCTCCTCTCCCCGGCAGCAAGCGTGTGGAGCTCTCCTCGTAAGAGGTGGATCCACAGGTCCCAGTGCGTCGGGATCCCTAGGAACCCCTCACAGACGGCGACGAAGGAAGCCGCCTGCGAAATGGCGTTGGGAGCGAAGTTGTGAAGCTTCACCCCGTAGTGGTGGCACAACCCCCGCATGAACTTGCTCGCGGGGGCGTTAAATCCTCGCTCGTGCAGCCGCACGAAACTCACGACGTAGCCCGGCGGAGGGGATGGCTCCCGATGCGACACCGGCGGGATGATCCACGCCGGGTTCGCTTCGTCGCCAGCCGGCACCAACTGACCGCCGGCGACAAGCCCCTCCATGGATTGCAGATCCACCGACGACCGGGGCCACGGATGAGCATCCAGCACTCGGACCGCAGACATGACGGGAGCGGCGGAGCGTGAGCGAATGCAGAGCGGCGGAGCGCGAGCGGATCCGAAGCGACGGGATACGCGGCGATGGGGAAGACAAAGAGTAAGAAGTTGATGCGAATGGTAAAGGTGAGGAGCTCCTCCCGTGCTCCCCTATTTTTATAGAGTAGGAAGGGGCGGAGCTCCAGGAAACACCGCAGGCGGTGGCAGTTAATGCGGTGGGCACCGCTCGTCGTTGACGGCGGGGTCCCACCGCGCCGAAACTACCGCGCGCACGGCGTGTGCTATGATTACCGCACAGTAACCCAAGGGACGCCGCGTCCCGTCTTATCGTCGTCGCGCGTCACCCACGTTGCGTCACCTTAAAAGGCGCACCCATCTCGCCTACCCCGTGCCACGTCAGCCACGGCCGGGTGGCCGCAGCGGCCAACCCTCCTACGGACGAATTTCAAGCGCTAGGGATTCCTTCTCGTATAAGGAAGGCCCCAGGTAACCCCGAACCGGGGATTCAAGGCCTGATCCCTCGAAGGGATGCGGCTGGCGCCCCAATCCGAAACAGGTTGAGGCCACGGGGCCACGACTTGTCAGCATACCCTCGAAGACGAACTCGAGGGAGCCCAGGGGTCAGGCCCCCAGGGTTCTACTGATCAGCGGCTCGAGGCCCAGCCCGCTGAGGGTGCGACGGGCGCCGCAGATGCCCCTCGACTCGGGAATGTACTGATTAGTGGTTCGAAGCTCGGCTCGATGACGGATCGGCGAGCGCCACAGGTCCGCCAAGACGGGAGTGCCCGGCACCCCCGCAACTGCCCTACTGATCAGAGGTACGGGGCCTGACCCTCGACGGGTTCGAACAGGCGCCTCAGATCGACAGAGTCAGGAACGATCGGGGCACGCGCAATCGAGCCTGACCCCGAACGCGAAGTTCGGGGGCGCCCCACAAATCGTGTTCAAGGCCGAGACAGAGGCAGCCAATCGAGGGATCCCATCGAGGGAGTGCTTCCGCGCCCTCGGCCCGTAGCGAACGGGGCCGAGCCCTGCTTGGCAAACCTCTGCAAGTGCTTACATGGACGTGTCTCCGGACCACGAGCCGACCCCTATCGAACGGGGCACAGATGCCCACTTGAACTATCCGTTAACAGCTCACTGAGGTAACCGTCGCTCGCCGCACGCTCGAGGGTAGCACTGTTTGCCTCACCCCTCTACCCTGCGGAAGGGCGACGAGGGTCGTAATAAAGCCGAGAGTCATCATCCGATCGTCCCTGATTGGGCCAGGGCTCGGGGGCTCCTCGCACCACGACCACCCCAACGATCGCCGCATCAACCTACCTAGGGTTGCGCCCCGAACGGCCGGCCTACCCGAAACCTCTTGGGTCAACACGATGCCTCCCCACCTGCGTAGATTACCGATGCCGGCTGAAATACCGCTGAAGCCGGCTGAAACAAACGCAAGGCGAGCCACATCACCCTACGTATTCAACCCCTGCACGAGTGCACGCACTCGTGCAGGGCTTTGGGGGCTTACACCCGCGGGTGCGCTAGCGCGCCCCCACAGGAAAACATGCACGATCAAAGGGAACAGACTCGCGCATGGCACCCGAGAGCGACATCCTTTGCCGGAACGGACCCCTTCCCACCAAAGGCTCGGGGGCTACTGTCGGGGACGGTCATTAGGGGTCCCCTAATAAAGGGGATAATCACCCTCGTTAAACGCAAACCACTCAAGGACTGTTTCCCGAGCCCCGATCACGGGACATCACGGGCCCACGGCCTGCTACGGCCCGGCAGCATCCACACCGAGAAGGCCCGCTTGACCGCCTCGCTCGAGGGCTCCGGTCCCTCGAGTGAATTTTCATCCCGCTCGAGGGCCCCGGTCCCTCGAGCAGGTTTCCGCCTCGCTCGGGGGCTCCGGTCCTTCGAGCAGGTTTCCGCCTCGCTCGGGGGCTCTGGTCCCTCGAGCAGGTTTCCGCCTCGCTCGAGGGGTCCGGCCCCCCTCGAGCGGGCAGCCATCTCCATTCCGCCCGACGGTGGCATTTAATGCCCAGCCCCGCGGCGGGACGCCGAAGTCAAGGGTGAATCTTCCCCCACGCCGCGCATCTGACAAGGTCAGACCGCCTGACACCACCACAGTGCGGCCTAACCCGCCACTGTGTAGGCATCCCTGGCACTGTGCGGGCGCCGCGCCGCCCTGTACAGACAAGCAGGGGTCATTCCCTGGCACTGTACCACCTGCTCCCGTCCACCCCTGCGGCAAGACCCTCGAGCGGGCATGGGTGCGCCCTCGAAGGGTGTACGGGTGGTGAGCGGGCGTGCGCCCCGACTGACACCGCCGTACGGGCGACGTGCACCACGTCCCCTCTGCCAACTCCGGCGCCGCATGGCCATCCCGGGCACTGTGCGGCCATCCCGGACGCTGTGCGGCCATCCCGGACGCTGTGCGGCCATCCCCGGCGCTGTGCCACCATACCTGCCACTGTGCGACGGGACACGCAGTGCTGTGCGGACAGGCCGGCGACGCGCCGCAGTCCCACACCACCAACTCCGGTCCTTCCCCCGGCGGCTAGGCCCTCGATTCAGCAGGGGCAGCCCCTCGAAGTCAAAAGCAGGACAGGTCACAGTAACCGCCATGCCGCCCGCTGAAGTCTGAGGGCGCCATCCGACACGCGCCAGGAACCATGACGTGCGGGACAAGACCACCGGCGCCATACCTGTTAGTACGCAGCCACTGTACCGGCTGCCATCGTTGTAGCTGCCCTCCCTTGGCTTATAAAAGGGAGAGGCAGAGCCCCCTGCGCGGGGACGACGACTCACATTCCCCAGCATACAGCACACCACCCTGTTCTAGATATTGGCACTTGCCTCAATCACCTTAGTAGGGACTTAGGGGGATTTCCTCCTTTCCCGTCTTGCTTGTAGCTCCCCTCTACAGGCACCACCGGTGCAAGCTAATACAGTGCGCAAGCACACCCTGCTGGACGTACGGCTGCGTGGCCGGAACCAGGATAAACCCCGTGTCACCTTAGCTTAGCGCTGCCCATCGAGAAGCAGATCCCAGCGCAAATCACTAGTTGGTGCCGGTGCTAATCCGGACACCGACAAAGCTCTCTCACAGCCTAGCTCCTCCACCAGAGGCAGAAAGAAGAAAGCAGTCAGAACTGGCCCAATCTCCATCCCTGTCTCTGTAGAAAATCCGGCAACAGCTATTTCTGAAGGTAGTGTCAGAAGGTGCACAAGATTGAACAAGTCAGATGGCTTCTGTGCAGTTATGCTTGATCGTGAACCTGCAAAGAAGAGGAAGATCAGTCTCCTCAAAATTGATGAGGCAACAGGAAAGGAAGGACCAGTCCCTCTGGCAGTCCTGCAAAGCTGGGGAATCAGCTGTGGTGTAGCCCCTAGTGAGCTATCCATGATGTGCTGATGCAATGCAGGAGCCATCAGCCCGCAATGCAAACCAGGATGATGAAGATGAAGAGATCCAGATGTAACCAAGAAGGAGGCCCTTATGCTATCCTTCTTCCCCAGCTTCGCTATCCACAGTCTTTTTTTAGCTTTGTAGTTTCTTGGCTTTCTTTTGCTGCTTCCTGATGCTAGCATCAACAAGCCCAAACTCTCTATCTTATTGTTTCCTTAATGGCTAGTAAAAACTGGAATATTTTGTGTTGGAACATTAGAGGTCTTAATGCCTTGGACAAATGGGATGCAGTCAGAAACAAAATTGAGGAATGTGATTGTGCAATTGTTTGCCTAAAGGAAACAAAGCGCGAACAAATTGATATTGCTTTTATTCGGAATTTTGCTCCCAAATGCTTTGATCACTTTGATTTCATCCCCTCAATTGGAGCCTCGGGCGGCCTTTTAGTACTTTGGTCAAGTACCTCCTTCAATGGCCTTGTCCTAGAGAAATTACAATTCAGTCTAACCATCAAATTCACGTCAGTGCGCAATGGACCTGAGTGGAATCTTTCCAACGTCTATGGACCCTGTGACGATCCTGCCAGAACTGATTTCATTTCCTGGTTCAGAAATTGCGAGATCGATGATAATGTCAATTGGCTATTCCTTGGGGACTTCAACTTCTATAGATCAACTGAAAATAGAAATAAACCGGGAGGCAACCTAGCCGACACACTGATTTTCAATGATGCAATTGGACATCTAGGCTTAATTGAACTACCTCTTAAAGGGAGACGGTTCACGTGGAGCAATATGCAGGCAGAGCCCCTCTTAGAACAGCTGGATTGGTTCTTTACTTCGCCTAATTGGACTTTGCAACTTCCAAATACAGAGGTCTTACCTTTGGCAAAGATTACATCAGATCATATCCCCTGTAAGATCTCAATCAGCTCCACCATCCCGAAGTCAAATGTTTTCAGATTTGAGAACTATTGGGCACAACACAAGGACTTTCTGGAAGTGATACATAATAGCTGGGTCAACAATCACAACTCCATTTCTTCAGCAAAGCACATCACTGCTTGTTTTAAAAAGCTAAGAGTAGATCTGAAGGCTTGGAGAAAAAATTTATCCAGTCTGAAGATTCTGATTGATAACTGTAACTCTGTCATCAACTTTTTGGATGCTCTGGAAGATATCAGACACCTTTTCAATCCTGAAGAAAACTTGAGGGCTGTGATTAAAAGACAGATTAAGATTCTCCTCCATCACAAGAACATTTATTGGAAGAGCAGATATAAAAATTCTAGAGTTAAGTTTGGGGATGAGTGCACAAAATTCTTTCACTCAATGGCCACAATTTCCTACAGAAGAAACTCCATTGCCCAGATTCTGAATGACAGTGGTGCTTGGATCCAAGACCATGAGGGTAAAGAACTGTTACTCCTCAACTCTTTCAAGAGCAGAATGGGTGTCTCTAATGGGATCACAATGCTCTTCGATCTGCAGAGCCTTATCTCCCCTAGAGAGAATCTTACCTCTCTCATTGATCCATTTGAAATTGAAGAAATAGATAACATCATAAAGAAAATGCCCACTGACAAAGCCCTAGGGCCTGACAGCTTCAATGGCCTCTTCATGAAGAGGTGCCAGCAGATTATCAAAGCTGATTTCTATGATCTATGCAATGACTTTTTTCATGAGTCTGTGAATCTTGAAAGCATTAACTCAGCCTACATCACTTTGATTCCTAAAACAAGCAGCCCGGAGACAGTCAATGACTACAGGCCCATCACTCTGATGAACATTAGCCCCAAGCTAATAAACAAAATTCTGGCTGACAGGCTTCAGCTTGAGATCATCGACCTAGTTCACAAAAATCAATACGGCTTCATCAAAACCAGAACCATTCAAGATTGCCTAGCTTGGAGCTTCGAATATATCCACCAATGCCACCATTCTAAGAGAGAAGCAATTATCCTTAAACTAGACTTTGAAAAGGCTTTTGACACTGTTGAACATCAAGCTATCCTTTCAGTTATGCAACACATGGGCTTCCCCTCAAAATGGCTAAATTGGATGAATTGTATTCTGAGCACTGGTTCCTCTGCCATTCTGCTCAATGGGATCCCAGGGAAATTTTTCAAATGCAAAAGAGGTGTGAGGCAGGGTGACCCCCTCTCACCTCTGCTATTCGTCATGGCTGCTGAACTTCTACAGATTTCGATCAACAAGGCTACCTCTCAAAACCTTTTACATGCTCCAATACCTCACCCTGTGAAGACTTCCTAATAGTCCAATATGCAGATGACACTCTACTAATCATGCAAGCTGATGCCAGACAACTTTTCTTCCTCAAATCTCTACTGAGATCCTTTGCTGAATCGACTGGCCTGAAAGTGAACTACAGAAAGCCCCAAATGCTACCCATCAATGTGTCAGCTGAGAAAATGGAATGTCTTGCTCAAACCTTTGACTGTTCTATTGGCAGTTTTCCCTTCACCTACCTAGGACTGCCCATGGGCACCACCAAACCCAAAATGGAAGATCTCACACCAATGATGGATAAAGTGGAAAGATGCCTTTCTAGCTGCTCTACCTGGCTTTCTCACTCTGGGAGATTGCAGATGGTTAACTCGGCCATAACACCAATTGTGACCTATACAATGTGCACCATCAGATTACCAAGGGGAGTTATTGAAAACATTGATAGAATCAGGAAGCAATGTCTATAGAGAGGGAATTCAAATAAGAAGAAGGGTGGCAACCTAGTGGCTTGGGAAACAGTGCAAAGGCCAAAGGAAAAGGGTGGATTAGGAGTGATCAACCTCAGATTACAAAATGATGCACTGCTATTGAAACAACTTCACAAATTTTACAACCATCATGATACTCCTTGGGTCCAATTAATCTGGTTCAAATACTACCAAGATAAAGTTCCACACACAACAAAAGAAATTGGATCCTTCTGGTGGAAAGATATCATGAAGCTTAGCAACATCTACAGATCCATCACCAATTGCAAAATTAGAGATGGCTCCTCAATTTGCTTCTGGGAAGATAGATGGGCTTCTGACGTCCTCTCCCAAAAATTCCAAAGGTTGGCCTCCTTCTGTAGAAACCCCAGAAGCTCAGTGCAAGAAATCATGCAGGCCAATGATCTGGACGAGCTCTTCTTTCTACCAGTGTCACGGATGGCTTTTGAGGAACTAAACCAGCTTCAGCTCCAGATTGAAGGAACCATCCTGATAGAAGATGAACATGATAGTTGGCAGACAATTTGGAATGGCGAGTACACATCCAAGAAATTCTACAAATACATCTATGACACAGTCCAAGCCCACCCAGTCTTTTCACTAATCTGGAAATCAGACTGCACACCAAGAATCCAATTCTTCATTTGGCTGATAATGGTGGACAGGCTAAACACCAAAGACATGCTCACCAGAAGGCATATTGGTGATAGAAATGATGACCTCTGCGTCATGTGCAACACAGGAGAGGTAGAAACAATTGAGCATCTATTCGTCCTGTGCCCCTTCGCAAGAAATTGCTGAAACTCTCTACACTTTGACTGGGATCTCACACTGAACTTAGAAGATAGATTCATGAAGGCAAAACAAGTCAATAGAGAAGCTTTTTTCACAGAAGCAGCAATGATTGCAGCTTGGGAGCTTTGGAAAGTGAGAAATGACAAAAATTTTGGCAGACATGATCCCACCCACACCAGCTGGCTTTGTAATTTTAAGAGTCAATGTAGGTTGCAGGTTATTAGATTCAAGGTGGACCTGAGGTCAACCTTTTGCTTTTGGTTAGATGCTTTCAGTTAATTTTGTCTGTAAGTAATCTGTACTCCTTGTTGCTTTAATTTAAAATGGAACTTTTATCTGTGGGGATCTCCCCGACAACACGTTCAAAAAAAACACGAACCCAAACAGTCACAACAGGTACGCCTCAAAGAACCTGTCAACTGTCTCGGGCTGGGCGTCATCTGCTAGGTAATCAGCCTACACAAACAAAATCAAATGTTAGTTACATTGTCTCCATATATTCAAAAACAAAGAAAAATATAAGGTCAAGGTACGTACGCTGAAGTGGTGCAACCAGGTCAAGGTGGGTCTGTGAGCGTTCGCGAACTCCTGGTATGGGACGGGGGCGCGATCGTTCCGAGGAACGTTCGCGAACCGAGCGAGGAACTCAGTACGCCAGTCGGCCGAGATGTCCACAGGGCCCATCGGCTCGCCCTCACAAGGAAGGCCCATCACCAGGGACGTGTCTTGAAGAGTCAGCGTCAGCTCGTCGACGGTGAAATGGAACGTGTGGGTCTTTGGCCTCCAGTGGTCCAGAAGCGCGCAGAGGAGGGAGAAGTCGAACTAGAACCGTGTCATGCGATCCTTCCGAGGAATCGCGTCCCGCAGCCTGTCCCCCTCGACTAACCGCGCTACAGGCAGTAGTCCTGCAGCGTGTAGCCTAAAACAAATAAGGTAAATTTATTAGTTAAAACAAAAGTATAAATAAAGGTACATACAATAACATAGCATGAGTTCACGTACTTGGGAACCCAACGGTCGTGGATCGGCAACAACGTGCGTGTAGTCCGAGAACGTACGTGTCCAAGATCCTCTTCGAGGACGGCGGACAGGTACGAGCAGTGCCTACGGTCGACCTGAGCATCGAACAACTCTGGCGTCACGTACGCCTCAGCCCGAGCCTGAGCCTGAGCCTGATCGTGAGCATGATCCATAGCTGCAGCTGCATACAAAAATTAAATGAATAATTACAAAAATCAGATAAAGTAATTTCTACATTTTCTAAACAAGATATAGTAATTTTATACAATTTATAGACAAGATAAAATAATTTTCTACAATTTTTAGAACAGGTAAACTATTTTTCTACATTTTCTACATTATCTAAACCAGATAAAGTAATTTTTTAAAATTTCTAAACAATCTAAAGTAATTTTCTACAATTTCTAAAACTGATAAACTAATTTTCTACATTTGCTACATTTTCTAGACCAGATAAAGTAATTTTCTAATTTTTCTAAACAAAATAAAGTAATTTTCTACAATTTCTACAACAGGTAAACTATTTTTCTACATTTTCTAGACCAGATAAAGTAATTTTCTAGAATTTCTAATCAAGATAAAGTAATTTTCTACACTATTTTTCTACATTTTCTAAACCTGATAGAGTAATTTTTAAAAATTTCTAAACAAGCTAAAGTAATTTTCTACAATTTCTATCAGAAATAACTATTTTTCTACATTTTTTTAATCGGATAAAATAATTTTTTAAAATTTCTAAACAAGATAAAGTAATTTCCTAAATTTCTAAACTATTATCTAGAACAAATAACTATTTTTCTACATTTTCTAAATCAGATAAAGTAATTTTCTAAATTTCTAAATTAAAAAACTAATTTTCTAAATTTCTAAATCTAAACTAATTAAATAAACTAATTTCTAAATTTTCTAAATTGAAAACTAATTTCCTACACTAATTACACTATTCTAAACTAATTAAACTAATTAAATAAAGTAAATAAAGAGAGAAAACTTACCTGAGAGAGAGGAGGCCGTGGGAGAGAGAGGAGGCCGCGGCGGTAGGGTGGGAGCGGACGGCGGCCGGCGTCGCCCTTTATATAAGGGCGTCAGCAGCCGTCCGCCACGGCGGTTAGGACCTACTGCCGTGGCGCACGGCGGTACGTTACCGCGGGTCCACAGGCAGCAGCCGACCGTTGGCGGTAGCCCTACCGCCGTGGGCCACGGCGGTTGGACGTCCTGCCACCATGGGCCACGGCGGTTTGGCCTATCCGCCGTGGACCACAACGGTGGTGGTATAGTTTTGATAAATTTCAAAATGGTGATATAAATTTGCAAATTGGAATAAAAAATATATAAAAAATCTCCCAAACCACAGCTTCCGCTCGCCTCGAAGGAGCAAAGGTACGCTGGGCCTTGAAGGAGCAAAGTCCTGTTCCGGCTCGACTCGCCTCCCCCACCCCGCCCTAAATAGGCCCCGTCTGGATTGCAGGAAGTTCACAGGAATTTTGGAGGAATCCATTCCTTTGGAAAATATTCCTGTGACTACGTCTGGAACGGAGGAACCGAACAATCTCAATCCTCTAGAATACTGTAGCAACTATGAGATTTCACAGGAACTAGAAACTCCACTCCTACCTGTGGTTTTCTCTTTGTGCTGCTGAAGCCTGTTGCAGCTGTACCATTAGTGCTTGATGAGGGACGATTACCTGATGTTGTTTCTCGCCGCTGGTGCGGAGCTTGGGCTCCTGAAGCAGATGGCCAGAGAAGGCCTAGAAGAAATCGGCACGCGCGTGCGGCTCCCCCGATGCGGCCTAGAAGAAATTGGAGCACGGAGCCCTCGAAGACTGCATACCCGTGCCACCTCCGTCGTCCTCGCCGACGACGGCACCGGCCACGTCCACCACGCCATCGTCGTTGGTCCGGAAGCTGTAGCGGCAGGAGCGCACCGCCGTGTGGGCGATGAGGAACCGTAGCGGATCGGCGGGCGGCGGGGGTAGGAGAAGGCCGCACTAGGAGGCGGGGGTCGAGGCCGGCGGCGCGGGGATTTCTCCGACGTGGTACGCGCGGGTTGACTGCGGCAAGAACCCGAGGAGATAGAAGAGAGAGAAAAGAACGTGTGGATTGTGACGCGTGATGGTGGAGGCCGGAGGAGATCGGATAAAAAGAAAGAAAAATAAAAAAAAGAAAAAATAAAGGAAAGAAAAATTAATGAAAAAAGATTAGGAACTTATAATTGTAACGAGGGAAAATAGCTGCCTGCGTGGTCACGTCGGATCATTATAAGATAATAAAAATAGCTTGTGTTCATGTGTATCTAATTATCTATTAATTAATCTATTCTTATATGCAAATGATATTATTTTTACTCTTATGTTCCTGATTTGTATGCTTTTGATTCCTGCGTTCCAAACACACATTTGTATTCATTTCCAGTGTTTTTCATTCTTCTGTTTTCTTCATCTATGATTCCTCCGTTCCTATAGTTCCTACGATTCCTGTGTTTTATATTCCTTCGTTCCAAACAGAGTTTTAATAGGAAGCGGTCAGGGGGAACGACCCAAGATCGACAGAGATTTGTGGCATGGCCGCAGCAGCAGGAACAACCCTCCTTCGATCTGTGGGGCGCAACATGCCAACATGGTGCGCCGCCAGGAGTAGGGCCAAGAACCTCTTGTCGCCCTTTGAGCTCGTCCTCCATCCCTACCGGATCATCCACGCCTCCACCAAACGACATCAAGGTACGTTACTTCGTGCACTGCCATCTGCTCTGTTATTCGAATTGCTATCTGGTCGCTGCTTTTCGATTTGCAAGTTCGTCCTCTAGATCGATGATATATCTCCTACCTATGGAAAACACTGCTTCTGCTTCATTATCCTGGCTGGATCTAAATCTTCTTTGGACCAAGGTATTACTAAATCGAAGTAGGAAAATCTCGCCCCCTTTATTATTGCCATGCTCACGCGTGTGTATGCTCCAAGGGCGTATTCTAGTAGACAAGTTAACTGTCATCTTGACCCCGTTATGAAGTCTGTTCTGCGCAACCCCGTCATGTTTCATCCATTCAATACAAAGTGACAACACCTAGTAATGTGTTAACCATAACAACAGATTTCTTTGGTGCAGAATAAGATAATAGCACTACTGTGATACCAATTACTCCCTCGTGATTCTGTGCGATCTTCATTCCAGGCAATAGGTTTTACACCAAATTCATGTTTATTAAGATCTTATTAATATACCGATCTTACCCAGAAATCTCTGGTTTGATTTTGAAGTCTTTAAAGTACTTATGTGATGCAGATATTGCCATTGTCTGAATGTCAAATATTTATTTACTGAGACATTCTTGTATTATTTGGTTATATACTTATTTTGACATGGCCTTTTCCTTCAGGATCTCATTGAGACCATCAAATTGGACTGGTATGACTCTTTTTCCAATTATTATAATTCAGGATTTATGATTACGTCTCAATAGTCAGTAACATGTGGCTCCTAGCCACACTTGTCATGAGGCAAAAAGTCACAAATGCTCCTAGCCACACTTTAATATATGCTGCGTTATTCTAGTTTCGAGAGCTGACAAGGTTGACATGATATTTGATAAAACTTGCGTTTGTAATTTTCAGCGCAAAGGATATATTAAAAAGAGTTTCAATCTATTCAGCTTGCTTTCTGGTGTTTGGTGGATCAATTTTTTTATGGTGTGGTGTTGCCAAAAGTTGAAGAAATTGGAGACCAACGAAGGGCGAAGATGATAGATGACATAGTGCAAGCATTAAAGCCAAAGTATCAAAGGGTACACATTATTCAAGGCAAAGATGCTATATCCAAATTTTGTAAAGCCCAAAGCATGGAAGCTTCTGGTACTAGTTGTATACGTCCACCTATTTCTCTTTTTTGAGGATGCGCACACATTCAGATCCAAACCATGTGTAGTTTTTTTAATATAAAACAATACGGGATTTATATTTGAAACTATATTTCTGTCACTGTGATTTTGTTGCTAGCACATATATTGTAAGGAAAATTAACGGTGAAAGGTAACTTTAGGCACTGCACTAAACCTTGATGCTCAAATAGATAGGGAGTGCTAGATTGCGAGACAATGCACAAAATTGGATGCTAGATATCTTATGTCATTTGATCCTGAAAATAAGTCCATTAGGACATCAACAGTCTTCAAAAGAGCACTTTCTATATGACTTCAAACAGAAAATGTTGCATATTGTTAAGTTCTTTTCATTGTAGTCTAGTCATCTTGTTGTGATGGAAATCTATATGATACCTTTTTCTATTGATGGTCAAAATTAAACTCAGGACTTGTCGACCATTGTTAGTAATGTATGCTTTGTTGAACTTCAGCTGTGTAATAATTGCTAACATTTACTGATTTGTGCAACATACAGGACATGGCAAGGAGCCAGATGGACACTGAACTTTGGATGATTTAGATGAGGCCTGGAATTTGAGCATATATGTTATCATGTGATTTGCCCTCATCTTTTCAAGAAGATTAAATAGCATCTACCTAGGCTCTGTTCGTCTGGCTTATCAGCCACCAGCCAGCAGTACTTTCCTCTCAGAACAAATCAGCCACCAGCTACCAGCCAGCAGTACTTTTCTCTCAGAACAAATCAGCACTAGCCACCAGTCGTCAGCCTGACGAACAGGGCGCTATTTAGGATATTGTAATATCTCTATCTGATACATGTATGCTATTTTTTTATGAGTTGGTGTATGTAGCTTGCCACCACCGAAAAACATCGACTACTCTTGTTCATGGAACATAGCAAGTTTGCTATTTGCTGGTGTGAAGTTGTCTTCAGTCCAAGATTGATGGCAGTTTCTTTGTTCCAAGTTCTGTTTGAAATATTTTGGTCCCATGTGAAATGTAGTATTTTTCAAAGGGAACATATCTAGGGCAAACTAATCTCTCCGTGCAACCATACAAAATTCTTATCTGAGTCACATAATGTTAATCCAAGGGGATGCATATTCTCCCTCCCTCCGTTCTTCCCTGCGGCGGCGCGGGACCAGGCTGCAACGGCGGTACGGGGCCTGATGTGCAGCTCCATACAGGCCAGGTTGTGGAGGCGATGCGGTCTCGTCGCGTGCCGAGGCGGAGGAGAGCAGGGGTGCCGCCGAAGTGGAGCTCGCGACGCGAATCTTGAGGTTTGGGTCACGGGGAGCGGAAGTCCGGCGGCACCTCTACCTCCCTCGGCTGCTCGTGCACGTGCCAGCCGGCCTCGGTGGCGTGCGTGTGCGCGGCTCCTCCACTGCCCCATCCATGGCCGGCGCAGACGGAGCATGGTGGCGTCGAGGTTGCTCGCTGCCGTGGACGACGTCGACGACGAGGAGCGGCGCCTAGCAGAGCTCCATCTGCTCCACGATGTGGCGCCTGAGGACGACGGAGCTCGACGGGCATCCAGCTCCGCCCTCACGCTCGCCGGCCCGCCGCCACCTCGGCTCCTCCGCGGGAAGCACCAAGTTCCGGGAGACGCGACACCCGGTGTTCCGCAGCGTGCGGCATCAGGGCCGCACGGGTGGGCGGTGGTGGTGGATCTGCGAGGTGTACGTGCCAGGCCGCCGTGGGTACATGCTCTGGTCGTGGCGGGGGCGCGCTGTCCTGCCGTCCCCTGTTCCTCTGCAGCGGTGCGGCCGTCTGGCCATCTTCCCTGCTCCCCACGGGGTGCCCTCTGTAACATCCCTGATGTTACTTAAGTTAAGTACTTCAATTAGTCATAATAATCAAGAATAATTAGTTCCTAAGCATGGTGATCAATTTTGCAAATGAGACCTTGGTCAAAATCTCAAAATTTGGTCAAACCCCCAAGTACTCCTTAAGGCTGAAATGGTTTTCTTGTGCGTTCTCCAAATTTCACTATAGAAGTTCAAAATCTACCAATATAAAAGTTTTTCCTTGTTTCCGGGAACACATTTTTCATAATTGGCGGACATTCCAATTTTGAGTGTAAGTTGGTCAAAATTCGAGTTGAATGTGATGTGAACAGTAACTCAGGGCCGAGAAAGTCAGTGACTTTGCCACGTTTTTCCCGTTAAAGCAAGCATCAAAACATAGGTCACCCTTTTCAAAAGTTGTAGTCCTATAGTTGTTCTACAACTTTCGTTTTAGGAGATTTTCGAGTTACATTCAAAATTTTGGAGTTTCGCAATTTTGAAAACGGGTAAACAAGATAAAAACCAGACGCTGGCGTCGCGCCGCTCCAGAGCGCGCGCGCACGCGCCCTGCTCCAGCCACACGTCGGCTGCTCGTCCCTCCGGTGTACCGACGCTGTGGACCCGCGTGCCGTGGACCCTCCGCCCCACTCTACGTCCGTGGGCCGCGCTCACCCGCGCACGAGCGCCTGCCAGCGACACGCGCCGGGCGCCGCGGCCGCCAGCCGGAGCGCACGCGTGCGCCCGCCCGACGCGTTGTCCGTAGTTAAAAGAGGGGAGAGAAGAGGGGGCCGACTCGTTTCCTCGTCCACCTCGCCTTCCTCGTCGTTCCCGCTCGCCTGCTCGTCACCGCACGCCACCGTGCCTGGGCACGTTCACGAGCAGAGCGCGCCGTCGCCATTGCCGCCGCCGAGCACCGCCTTCGGCCGCTCCTCCAACCCCTCCAACCCTCAAAACGGAACCCTAGGTGAGCCTACACCACTTCGCCACCCTTTCCCGGCCAAGCCCAGCCTTCTCCTCGCCGGATTTTGGTCCTCAACGCCGGCCATGGCGCCTGGGGATCACATTGTTTCTTCCCCAATGTTTCCAGGGAGTTTTCCGTAATCTAGGGACTTATTTGTAATATCGAAAAATTACTTCAAGGGTCTGTCTGTAAAAGTAGTTTTAGGTTTCGGCTGCAACTTTGAAAAATCATTAAAAATCGTAGAAAAACCAGAAAAATGCAAATCTAGTTTTGTTGGATTCCTTGTGACGAGATATACCTTTTCTGAAAAGGTTCTACAGTGTTTTTTTGGATAGTTTTGAAATGAAAATTCAAACTCAGTTTGATGTACTTTTATTGTAGTTCAAAATATACTTGTGCAATGGACATGAAATTTGGGTATGTTATTCTTTGTGCCATGTTTAGATCTTTGACAAAATTTGACACATGTTTGATGTGTAGATTTATAGTTATGATTTTTGTAAACTTTATGTTAGGTTAAGCTTGATGCTTTTTACAGTCCCCTCAAGAAATATTTTCTGTAAGCACCAATGCACGCTAGGACTTTGTCATGATGAAGAGCATCTCTTGAAAAATAATTATGATTTTAGGATTTGGTTTGAATGCTGTTTTGTAATTAACTTGGTGAAGGATGTTAAATTGGTAACTTGAAAAATAGGATAGATCTACTTTTGTAAATTTGTCAACAGCTTAAATATAACATGAATGACCTGTAGGAAAAATTTGAGGTCAAAAAGATTAGTAAATCTTTTGTAGGATTTAATGAAGTTAAGCTAGAATGAATCTTATCTTTTTCATATAAATTAATTTATATGTAATCTGGAGCTAAAACTTGGAATTTAAGCTTGTCTTAGTCATGTTCTGATGTGTGAAAAATTTCATACCAGTTGGATTTATAGTTCAATTAATATGAATTTTGGATGAAAAACTAGCTAGGAATCGAATAAATAGGTTTATATTTATTATTTAAGTTTAATTAAGGATTTCAGGTGTAGTTCCTGTTTATAAGCATTTTAAACACACCCATACTGTTTGGTGAAGTTTAGTAAGCTAATTCGTTTAAATGTGCACACAATTACCATCAAAGTAGTAGTTAATTCACCCTCATCACACACCTATTTCTTTTTGTGAGTTTTTATAATCCTTAAGATGAATGTGGCCAACAAGAGTTGGTTTGGTGGTAATTCTTCCACCCTCACCATAACCTAATGCATATGCATGTGTACATGTAGATTTACCAGACGGTATTTATACGCTCATCCAGGAGGGAGAAGGTGCAGTTGATGAAGAGGTGAACAAGTTGGGTACTCACCAAGACCTGCACCAAAGTCCAAAAGAGCCCAAGGCTGTTGCTAACATAGAAGAAGGCAAGCCCCAGAGTGCATATAACATTTTTGGGATAAACTCATATATTTTACTTTTCAGTATTTATGTTATGTTTTGTGCATTTAAGTTTCAGGAGTTGAATTGAAATCTAGATGCATGATCTTTAGGTTCCTATGCTCTTATACTAGTATGTTAGGAAGCTAGTGCCGTGCTTTAAGAACACGGTACAAGTCGAGTAATGACTCATTACTCGCGAGATATATGATGCTTATGTTGGAATCATAAGTTGGATAAATTGACTCGCTCATGTGGTAAGAGCAATGGGTTCGGTCTCGACCGAGTAGCATTGTGCTGGTTTAAGCTATTGAACGTACCAAGCACTTGTCGGGAATGAGACCGGTAAGCCTAGTACCTAATGAACCAGTGCGAGAATTTTATCGCTACTACTTTTGAGATGCGTCTCCCGGTTCGCTACCGGTAGTGCAAGTGTGAGCCTGGACGTGCCATGAGTGGGTGTACCAGTAAACCTTGTACTTAGGACTGTGGCATCTTTTCCTAATATAGGGAAATGACGGGAACCGTCTGGTCGGGGTGGACCCCGCATTCGCTTTTATTTGATTTCTTGGGGTCTACTTTCTTCCGTGTGTCTTGGGTTGACCTCGCAAGGATATAAATCGATCGATCGATCGTCGGTCACTCGCCATTATCTGAGTTGGCTTGACCACTGACTTTCCCATGTTTATTTATGAAATATTTTGAATTAATCTTGTTGCCTGATTAATATTGTTTGCAAAAACATGCTTGATTAGTTAGGTGCTTATCTAGAATGGTTAACATACTAGAACTTGAGCTAAAATTGGAAATTAAGGATCAACTCTTAGTCGCTTTTGACAAAACAAACCCACCAGCCAAAAAGTTTTGCATGTCTAGTTGTACTTTTGTTTTTGTCAGGTCAGTCTTGCTGAGTATTAGTATACTCAGCCTTGCTTAACTTGTGGTTTTCAGGTAACCCCATCTGGCCTGGTGCTATTCCAGATGGTTGGGAGTTTGAATGGGAGAATGACGATGATGAGTGATATGCTTGGATGGCCTCCCATGTGTATCACACGTTTAGTTTTATTTCCACTGTTAAACTCTAAAACTATTTACTTTTTATGTATGAAAACCTGGTTTGTAATAATATGACTTTATAAGTTTTTATGTAATGTTGAACTTGTACTCTGGTCCCGCCTTCGGGTGGGCTTTGCGCATATCAGCGATCCTGTTGTAAGTGATTTACCGGGCTTGACCCGACAGATGCGACAAAATAACTTCTTGTTATCGCTTATTAGCCAAGTGGACCGACTTAGGTGATAATACGGATTTATTTTTGGCGGTTGTGTCACACCCTCCTCCTTCCTGCTGCTGCCGGCGCGGACAAACCACCCTCCCGCGGGCCCGCGCCACGTCGGCATCCCGGAAGGGCGCTATCTCCGCCAGCTTTCCCGTAGACGGGACCGGCGCGGGACGTAGCGGAAGCTACTCAATAGCCTGCTGCGGCGTTTTTTATGCTATGGACTTGTACTTGAAGGAGCGGTACCGCTCACCACCGCGGTCAGTCTTCAGGCCTGAACATCATGGCACCAACAATTTCTGTGGCACCAACTGCTAATTGCTGGACAGAGTCGTGTCGTTACTGACCACACTCAGGGCACTCACAACCCAGACTCTATGTAGTTTCTATACGAATTAAATGAGTCTGCTAAGTAAGCAAAAATCTGATGTGGCATCTAATTTAATGAGGAAAGAGGTGAAAATGTGAAGAAACGGAGTCTTAACAAGAAACGACGTCTTCGCTTCTATCGAGGACATGCTCGCCTTCGTCCTGATCCCGTGCGGCCGACCGAGAACACACCGCGCTCATGGAGCTGATGCCGGCCGATGCCGCTACGACACCGGAACCAGCGGCCCGCCTCGCTCGTCGCGTATGCAAAATGGAAGCTCGCCGCCGTGGCTGCCCCGCCGCGGCGGCTCACCATGCCCGCGGTGGAGCTCAAGTGATGCCCGCGGTGGAGCTCAAGCTCGGCCGGCCGACGCCGTTGCTTTCCTTGCGGACCTCCAGCGCGTCCACCGCCGGTCCGCGCCGTTGCTCGCCTTGCGGACCTCCAGCACGTCCGCCGCCGGTCCGCGTACTCCGCTGCAGGCGGGGCAGCGTTCCTGTCCCCGGCCTTTGATATGCTTGTTTATCAATGCTTCCTCATCCTTTGATGAATTCATTCAATATTTTACATACAGTACAGTACAGATACAGACATAATCTTTTTGGATGATGAAAAAGAAAGAACGAAAGCAGAACTGCAGAGACGAAGACTGGTGGTTCACAAAGTAATATGTCACAATTGATCATCTTTTCTTATGTTGAGTAATGAATGTTTTATCTATAGAAACTACTAATACAAACTTTGCATTGGGGACTATGGTTTCTTACGATAAAGTCTTCGAAGTTAAGACTCCATGAATAGAGTCTGGGTTGGGAGTGCCCTCATGTTCCTTCATATATTACTTCAAAATAGAATATTCTGTCCTAATCAACAAGATTCTTTCCTTTATTTCTCCTCTCCTGCACTCATCTTCCTTTGTATCTTTACTCCATACCAACTACTTCTTGTGGGGTCCACTTGTCACACTCTCCCCTCTCTCTCCCTTCTTTTTTCTCCCAGTCGGCCTCGTCCCCTCCGCCTACCTGCACAGTGAGATTTTTATCATTTTGACCACGAAACCGCTAGGCTTCTCTAAAATGACCACCATACGTTGGGCTTCTCTAAAATGATCACGAATCTGTTGTCCATACAGTAGAATGATCAAATCTGAGTTTTAGAGTTTATGTAATCTTTTGTTAACTTTTTCTCTACTTGAACGAACCAAACTACCCTTACTCCCAATCCATCTCCCGTTCGAGATCTCCTCCCGTTGTGCCATCGCTCCAGCCTCTCTCGCTCGGTCTCTCTGTCGCGACCCGCCTCTGCCGCCGCTCCGGATGGCGTCATCTCCAGCGCCGGCGCCGCCAGCTCCGGCCCTCAGCGCGACAGCGGTGGCCGCGGCCCCAAGCTGTGCGACGGCGGCCCCACCCGCGGCCGCGGCCCTCAGCTGCGTGACGGCGGCCCCACCCGCGGCTGCGGCCCACAGCGCGCCGCCCGCTCCCACAGCGGCCGCGACCCTCGGCGATGGCACGCACGGCGCGGAGGCGACCGGAGGCGTCGTCCATGGCGCGGGACGCCTCCTCCAGCCGCGTCTCAGGCCGATCCGGGCGCGGTGCCCCCTACCGGCGTGCGAGAGGGAGGAGGAGGGGTAGTATTGTCTTTTCATGTGGATAATTACTTTTAAAACAGCAAATAATCTAAAACAGCAGTTGTGGTCATTTTAACGGACAGAGCAACGGATCCGCGGTCATTTTAGAGAAGCCCAATGTATGGTGGTCATTTTAGAGAAGCCCAACGATTTCGTTGTCAAAATGATAAAAATCTCATGCATAGTGCACACACCTCCCATTCCTATGTCCCCCGGCCACACTGTCCCCTCCTCAACGCCGGCCGCCGGCGTACCCTCCTCCCTCCCCAAGCACCCTGCGCCACCTTCCTCCCTCCAAGTGACGGCGCGGGTGGAGCGGGTGCGCGGCGGCTGGAGCTCAAGCCGCGGCCGGATCTTGGCCGAGAGGAGGAGCTCCGCCTCTCCCTGGCGCCGTCGGTGAGCCCATCCCTCTCCGCGGCTTCAGATCCGGCGCGCTCCCTCCTGCCGCCGCGCGCTCCCACTCCTCGTCGTCGTCGACCACGTGTAGCGCTGCCCCTGCAGCTCAGGAGAGGGTGGCTCGCGACTCCTCTGCTCCGCGATGGCTCCCCTGCTCCGCCAGCTCCATGGACCTCTCTAGGGCGGGAGAAGCACCCCGCGGCGGCGTACTCCCACCGGCGTCGGAATCTCCCCGCGCCGGCGCCTGGCGGGAGCTCCACGCGGGCACATCTCCTGGCCATGGTGTCCTGCTCTCCCCGGCGGTGCCCATACGAGCTGCCGCGGCGGCAGCTCTGCTCTCCTGTGCAGCTGTGCTACAAGGGGCGGAGGTGGACGGAGGGCAGCAACAACACAGGAGGAGCTCCAGCTCGTGCTCGCCGGCGACCGCACGCCTCAACTGTCACACCCTGAAATCTCCAATTTCAGGATGTGAATAGGAATAATAATTAAATAACAATTTTCTCTCAACTTTTAAATTTTTTCCAACATTTATTTTCTTTACAGGAAATATAGTATAGGAAAAACCTTGTTTGTTTTTCAGAATTAAATAAAATGATTGAGTGAGTGTTGCATTCATGCCGATGCATCTTGGTGTTTCTGAGTGCAAAAGGTTTTTAAATGCGCTTAGGTGCTGACCAAATCCTTCCAAGAATTTTTCGGAATTTTTCTGGAGATTATTCTCATTTTTCTAGAGCTATTTCTATTTATTAGAAGGCTCTAAAATCTTTTTCATGAGCTCTAAATATTTTTTTTGGATTGTTCGTGACTCAATCTATCCCTGGGAATTTTCCCGGAATTTTTTGGGATTTTCAGAGTATTTTTCGTGACTTTTATGAATTATCTAGCTATTTAGATTATTCTTTTTCACGAAAATGTTTTCTGAAAATTAAAAAAAAGAATTTCCTTTTTCCTATCTCTCTTTCAGCCCACCAAGGCTTTCAGCCCGTCCACGAAAGTCTGCTCCCGCTCCCTCAATTTCACACCAGCGTGCAGCGGCCTATCTATCAGAAGTCTGAAGGATCCCCTTCATCTATCCCTGTTCGCTCGCGCGTTGTCCCAGTCCAATCTATTGCGGCCCAGTACCGGCCCGCTCCGCGTGTTCTCTCCGCTGTCGCCACCACGTGGGCCCGCGTTCTCATCCCTTCCCTCGGGTCGTGGCCGGAGCGGACACTGGAGTCCGGCGCCCCCCCCCCGTCTCGGCGTCCGTGCCAAGCGCGCCCAGGACTCCTCCGGACTGCGCCCCATAAATCGCCGCCGCCCGTCCGCGTGCTCTGCCTGCCCCTGCCCTAGCCGCCGCTCTCCGCCGAAGCTTGCGCTGCGCCGCCGGAGCAGCGAGGTGCTGCCGCCGTTCGTCGCCAGAACGCCGCCACGTAGCTTGCCGGACCAAGCCGACACCACCGCAAGGACCAGCACGCCGAGCAGCACCTCCCCTGCCTCTTGCTCGTCGCCGGAGATCCACCGGAGTATCACCGCTACCTGGAGCCGAGCCGGTGCTGACCGTCGCCCTCGATCTTCAATCCCGGCTGTCCCCGTCGTCCTCCGCCGTGGGTGAGCCCTCCAATGAGATCCCCTCGACATCCTCCTCCTTTTCCCTACCTCACCCGAGCCCCTCGCAGTGCAGGTCACCGGCGCCGCCGTCACCCGGACCTTCCCCGTCCGCCCTGTCCCTGTGTCGAACAAAGGAAGGAGAAGGAGTTGGCAATCTTGCGAAAAGCCCCCTGAAGATCTCTTAAAATCTTTAGGTCCTTTCATGTGTCTTGCAGATCTTGCAAAAAACCCCTTGGAAGATTAGATTCTCCCGATCCAGTCCATCCTGATGTTTTTACATAAAAGTCCTCGAGTTTGTATACATAATTATGTATATGCCCTCGGTTTTCGCAGTAAAGCCCCTGTAAGTTTCTGAACCTTGCCAGTAGGTCCCTGTACCTTGTTTTCTCCGCAGTTTTCACGTTTTAGCTCCGTTTTAATCCGTTCAAGTTGCGTTAGGTTCGTAATGATATGATGTACACGTTAGTGGTGAGTTTTCATCATGTTTGTTTTCTGAAAATAAATTTAATATTAATTTTGATTAATGCTTATTAAACATGCCTTTTCCAAATAAAAGTAATATAGTGCTATAAACTGTTTTTTATAATCAAATTTAATTTGATTAATGCTTCTCTCACATGCTTTTGTAAATAAAATCTAATTAGATCTTTTACCCGGTTTTTCATAAACCAAATGTTAATTTGTTTAATATATAATTAACTTTTATAATTAAAAGTTGATTAGGCTTTTACATCCGTTTTTATAATAAATATTAATTAGATTAATGCCAATGCTATAATGTTTTTAATAATAATGTGATCTACTCGAATCATAAAGTACGTTTAGAAGTTTCATATAGTTCAGTTTTTCTAAATCAAATGTTTAATTGGTATAACTTATATACGAATCTTTATAAATAAAAGTTGACTAGTTCTTTACATCGGTTTTATAAATAAAGTTTAATTTGCTTTAATTCCAATTTAGGGTATTTTCTTTATGAAATATCCTTCACATATATTTTGCTAATTAAAGATAAACCAAGCTCGTAGTCTCTTGTTGTGTGATAAAAATCCCTCGATAGCTTTTGTCTGTTCAACCTTAGTTACGTTTTCAACGTTGCGTAACTATAGAATCGAGCCTATCCTGTAGTACGCTCTTTCAATGCTTTTCTTTTGTTTGGTGCATTGTTCTTAGTTGTACTTATCTGTTTGCTTTGTATGTTTGTTTCCGATGATTGCTTCGAGTAGAAGATCGTTGTTCGTTTGCTTTGAAGATAAAGAGTTCCAAGAAAGCAAGAGCTGAGAAGCAGTAAGAGTAGTTTTTCGTTGGAGAAAGGCAAGTGTCCCTAACCATCCTTCTACCTATGCTTTATTTACAAGAATACTATGCTTTAATCGAAACATGGAGCGACCACCCAGGAAAACAGTGCAACCACAAGACATATGGCTCTGTCTTGGCTGAATAATTAGAAACCTTAGTGTTGGGGTGGCCTTACCTGATAAGGGCAAGGGGGAGCGCCAGTGGGGTATAGACTCGCTCTAGTGGGGAGTGGGCTTGGCTAAGACACGGCGCCTACTAGGGGACTTTATACTCTGCAACGACTCGGAACCTTCGCGGGTTGATTCACATTTGGGAATCTTTGTAAAGGCCTCGTAGCGTCCCTATGCAATCACACCTAGGTAGTGTGGTATTGTGCCTACTTTTGCACAGCATGGTTGGGTTCAAAGTTCTTATGAACTTTTACGTGACTTGTGGTGAAAGTGTACAACCTCTGCAGAGTTTAAAACTAATCGATTAGCCGTGCTCATGGTCAAGAGCGGCCTGGACCCTCACATGAGTAATATACTTGAATATGGACTTTAAATTGCTTTCTGGTTATTTCTTGTGGCCTTGCTGAGTACCAACCATAAGTGTACTCAACTTTGCTAAACTACTGCTCAGAAGGAGAAGATGTGTGAAGCTGTTGAAGATGGTGTTGTTACTAGGCGTACGCAGCCCCCAGTCGTCTGCCTGTGAAGTTTGGTGCCTTCGTTTCCAGGATAAAGCGTAAATCTCTGATAATCTTTGCTTTTCTTATGTGATATTGTTTCTGTTATTCACTTATGTCAACTATATGCATGAAACTTGATCCTGGCATGCATATAGGTTAGCACTTGATTTTCTTTGGAAAAACAGGTGTGACATCAACCTCCGACGAACATGGTCTTCTCCTCGCGGCTTGCCTCTGCTCTGTTAGCCTGTTCAAAGCTTGTACCTGTAGTTCATAGATTAGTTAGCTTTCCTTTATTTCAGTTCAGGTTGTTAGGATCTTGTTGTGGTCAAGAGTCCAGCACGAGCCCACGAGTTGTGTGGTTGCCGTGCCGTGTAAGCTGGAGCAGAGCGAGGATAGCTCGCTTGCCCGAGTCGTGCGCACCCAGAGCATTCCCGCGTCACGTGTCGTGGGGATGGACGCGGCAATATCGCGCCCGGGAGAATCGTGGATCATGCGCCACATCTTCTATTTGAAATTGCTAATAAAAGGAGAAATATAATCAAGAAAATCTGCATTTTGCAGGCAGCGCAAATCCTCTTGTTCATTGTCTCTCTCGCCATTGCTCAAGCCCAAAGCTCCGGCGCGTTCTAGCGGCACCGGTGCGTTCCGGCTCACTCCGGCGTTCCTCGCGCGTGTGAGTCCTGACAATTGGCATCAGAGCCGTGCTAGCATCCTAGGCCACCATGTCCTCCTCGCCGAAGCCCACGGTCACCGGCGACAAGTCGGCGCCGGACGGGAAGAAGAAGAAGGTCGACTCCAGCGGTGCCAAGACGCCGCCCCGCTCCCGCACTCCTCTGAAGAAGCGCGATGCTCGTTCGTGCTCGCGCGCTCGCCCCCATCACCGTGGATGTTCCAGGGACGCCCGGTCCCGCGACGTAGTGGTGGAGCGCATCGTCGAGAAGGCGTCGGCGATCCAGTGGCCAATGCTCACCCGAACCAACTACCAGGGTGGTCACTGGTGATGACGGTGAACTTCCAAGCGCAGGGGCTGTGGGATGTCATCGACCCCGGCGACTTCATCAACGAGCGCGATGACCGTCTCGCTCTCGCCGCGCTGCTCCACTCCGTCCCCAACGACATGTGGAGCACGCTCGCCAGGAAGAAGACGGCGAAAGAAGCCTGGGAGGCCGTGAAGACCATGCGAGTCGGCGTGCAATGCATGCGCGACTCAAACGCTCAACAGCTGCGCCGAGAATTCATCGACATCGAGTTCAAAGAAGGTGAGTCCATCGATGAATTCTCCCTCCGGATCACCTCTCTCACCGACAACCTACGCACTCTCGGAGACGATTTCACCGAGGCGGAGGTAGTCAAGAAGCTGCTGCAGGTCATCCCTGAACACCTCGAGCAGGCCACCGCCGCGATCGAGATGATGCTCGACCTCAACAACACCTCCATTGAGGAGGTCACTGGCCGCCTGCGAGTGTTCGAGCGCCGCCGCATCAAGACCAAGCCGCCCACCGACGCGATGGGGTGGCTGATGCTCTCGGAGGACGAATGGAGGGCCCGGGACAAGGCCCTACGTGAGCAGGGTAGGTCCAGCAGTGGCTCGTCCTCCTCCTCCTCCCAGAAGAACGGGCCTTGTGGGAAACCACGGAGCCGAGGCGGCGGTGGCAACAACGGCGGCGGTGGGCACTCCTCCGATTCAAGATCCGGCGCAGGTGTGGGCCGGGCCACCTATGACGACGTCTGCAAGTCCTGCGGCAAATGCGGCCACTGGGCCAAAGATTGTCGCAGCAGGCCCAGGAAGGATCTGGCCCATCTGGCCCAAGATGACGAGGCAACCCTTCTTCTCGCCGAGGCCAGCGTTGACCTCGCTGGGGAATCGATTCCCCACTCTGTGCCGCCCTACTCCGCCGTCCTCAGCTCCACCGGCATCAGCCAGGCGCCGGAGCAGCAGATCCATGGCGCCCCCATCGAGCAGCAGGCGCCAGCGCAGGAGATCCACCTCCTGGAGCAGAAGGTCTTCGCCACCACTGGAGAAGAAGAAGACCCTGAACCCCGTCGCTGGGTGATGGACACCGGCGCCACCAACCACATGACGGGGTCTCGGGCGGCGTTCGTCAACCTCGACTCGACCATCACCGGCACGGTGCGCTTCGACAACGGCTCCGTCATCCGCATCGAAGGGTGCGGGACCGTACTGTTCGCCTGCAAGAACGGCGAGCACCGCGCCCTCGACAACGTGTACTACCTCCCTCACCTGACTGCTCACATCATCAGCATCGGGCAGTTAGACGAGCGCGGGTTCAAGGTGCTGATCGAGGACGGAGTGATGCGGGTCCACAACACCAAACGCCGTCTGCTCGCCAAGATCCACCGTGGTCCAAGCCGCCTCTACGTGCTTGAGCTCAAGATTGCCCGGCCGGTCTGCCTGGCGGGACAGGCAGGCGAAGACGCATGGCGGTGGCACGCTCGGTTCGGCCACACCAACTTCACTGCGCTCCGGAAGATGCAACGGGACGAACTGGTGCGCGGGCTCCCTCCGCTCGATCAGGTCGAGCAGCTCTGTGATGCCTGCCTCGCAGGGAAACAGCGGTGCACCCCGTTCCCACAGGAGGCCTTCCACCGAGCCCAGAAGCCCCTAGAGCGCGTCCATGGCGACCTCTGCGGCCCCGTCACGCCAACCTCCCCGAGTGGCAATGCCTACTTCCTGCTCCTCGTCGACGACTACAGCAGGTTCATGTGGGTGGCCCTGCTTCCCACCAAGGGTGATGCACCAGCTGTCGTCAAGCGCATTCAAGCCTTCGTCAAGCTCGAGAGCGGCCACAAACTTCGGGTGCTGCGCACGGACCGCGGCAGGGAGTTCATAGCAGGGAGCCTCAACAAGTACTGCATCGAGCTCGGGGTACGGCGAGAGCTCACCGCCCCGTACTCCCCCCAATAGAACGGCGTCGTCGAGCGCCGCAATCAAACTATGGTGTCCATGGCACGCTCGATGTTGAAGGCCAAGAAACTCCGCGGCACCTTTTGGGGGGAGGCGATCTGCACCGCGGTCTACATCCTCAACAGGGCGTCGTGCAAGGGCATCAACGGGAAGACTCCGTTCGAGCTATGGTATGGGCGCACACCGGCGGTTCATCATCTGCGCGTGTTTGGGTGTGTCGTGCATGTCAGGAACACGAAGCCCCATCTGAAGAAACTGGAAGACAGGAGCAAGCCCATGATCTTCGTCGGATATGAGCCCAGGTCCAAGGCGTTCTGTTCTTATGATCCAGCCACGCAGAGAGTCGTCATCTCCCGTGACACTATCTTCGACGAGGAGGCGTGCTGGGAGTGGGGGGAGAGCTCCACCTCTGCGCCGACTGCGGACTTCACCGACTTCGTGGTGGAATACTCCACCACGACCGTGGTGACGAACCACGACGCCACCGAGCCGGCATCAGCGGGCGGCAGCACCCCAACACGCACACCGTCACCAGCACCCGCTCCCTCGCCGGCGCCAAGCAGTGCCGGGGCCTCCTCGTCGTACTTCGCCACGCCACCGTCCGGCGCAAGTGATCAGCTGGACGCGGACCACGACGACGACGCACCACTTCGCTACCGTCGCGTCGACAACATCCTCGGCGAGGCTACACCACCTGGTCAGGTTGACCGGGTGCTCCACGAGGATCTCCTCCTGGCGTGCACTGACGAGCCCTCGTCATTCTCAGAAGCTCAGGAACTGGAGTGCTGGCGCGAGGTGATGCAGTCCGAGATGGCGGCGATCGAGGCCAACGGCACCTGGGTTCTCGTCGACTCCCCAGCGCGGCAGAAGGCGATAGGCCTTAAGTGGGTCTTCAAGGTCAAGCACGACACCGCCGGCAACATCACCAAGCACAAGGCCCGCCTCATCGCGAAGGGATACATCCAGCGCCAGGGCATTGACTTCGACGAGGTTTTCACACCGGTGGCGAGATTGGAGTCCGTTCGGCTGCTGCTAGCGCACGCTGCGGGAGAAGGCTGGCCCATCCATCACATGGACGTCAAGTCTGCCTTCCTGAACGGCAAGCTGCAAGAAGAAGTGTTCGTCCAGCAGCCGCCCGGCTTCGAGGTCGCAGATCAGAGGCACAAGGTTCTCCGCCTGGTGAAGGCGCTTTATGGTCTCCGCCAAGCTCCCCGCGCCTGGTATGCCAAACTGGATTCTTCCCTCATCGCCCTCGGCTTCCACCGCAGCTCCTCCGAGCACGCCGTCTACTTCCGCGGCAACGGCCAGCACCGCCTGATCGTCGGAGTGTACGTCGATGACCTCATCATCACCGGCGGCGACATCAAGGAACTGGAGCAGTTCAAGGAGGAGATGAAGGCGACGTTCCAGATGAGCGATCTCGGATTGCTCAAGTACTACCTGGGCCTGGAGGTGAACCAGACGCCGGGCGGCATCACCGTCAGCCAGAGCGCGTATGCGGTGAAGATTTTGGAGGCGACGGGCTTGGGGAATTGCAATCCCAGTCAGATCCCCATGGAGCCGCGCCTCAAGCTCAGCAAGACGAGTACCGCGGCACCCGTCGACGCCACGGAATATAGGAAGATCGTCGGGTCACTAAGGTATCTTGTGAATTCTCGACCCGATCTCTCTTTCTCTGTGGGCTACATCAGCCGCTTCATGGCGGCGCCCACTGCTGAGCATCTGGCAGCGATGAAGCGTGTTCTCCGCTATCTCGCTAGCACCATCGACTACGGGTGCTACTACCGGAGGGGGAATGGAGGGGCCAGGCTCACTAGCTACAGCGACAGTGACCTTGCGGGGGACGTCGACACCCGCCGCAGCACCACCAGTGTCCTGTTCTTCCTCGACGGCAACCTCATAACCTGGCAGTCCCAGAAGCAAAAGGTTGTGGCGCTCAGCTCCTGTGAAGTAGAGTACATTGCCGCGGCAACAACGACATGTCAGGACGTGTGGCTGGCTCGACTCCTGGGCGAACTCAAGGGAGAAGAAGCAGCCGTGTTCAACCTGAAGATCGACAACCAGTCTGCAATCATGCTCAGCAAGAACCCTGTCTTCCACGATCGCAGTAAGCATATTGATACGAAGTTTCATTTCATTTGTGACTGCATCGAGGAGGGCAGGGTGCATGTTGAGTTCGTCAGCACCCACGAGCAGGTTGCAGACATTTTGACGAAGCCCCTTGGCAGTGCCAAGTTCCTGGAGCTGCGCTCTCGGATTGGCCTCTGTAAGGAATCGGATGCCCGTAGCCTAAGAGGGGGAGGGGGTGAATTAGGCAACTTAAAACCTTAACCTATGGCTTATCACTATTTGCATCAAACATAAACTAGAACATACTATCTAGATGTGCAACTAGGGTTGTTCTAGTGCGAAACTCCCATCCCAAAACAAGTTTTGCAACCTATAGCCAATCCTAGCAAGATACTACTCTAGGTAAGTAAAGGCAAACAAAGATTGCAAGAATGTAATGCGGAAACGTAAAGAGGGATGAGAGGAAGCAAACTCTTGACACGCGATTTATCCCGTGGTATCGGTAGGCACTAAGCCACCCCTAGTCCACGTTGAAGCACTCTACACAAGAGTATTGCTTCCCGATCACCAAGTCTCTCCCAAGAGCACCACTTGACTTGCCACAAAGGCTCACCACGAAGGCACTCGCCAAGCTCCCTTGGTCACCTTGATGCCGCCTCCACTAAGGAGCTTCTCCACCAAGGGAAGGGGGTCTCCACGCCCCCCGCACAAAGTGTCCTCGCCGCTCCACACTAAGCCGGAGGGTCGAAGACGTTTACCAGAGAGCCACCTAGGCTCCAAGGCTTCCGACACACCTCGTACAACTTGATCCACTCGAGAATCACCTCACAAGGTAGGCACACCTTGCACTCACTTAGCTCTAAGCTAAACCTAACACTAAGCACACACACAAAGCATGTGCAAGTCTATACATGAGCAATTTAGCACTTGGATGGCTTGGATATGATCTTTTATGAGTCTTGAACTCCTCTGCACTTCCACATACTCCAGCAACACCAAATGGGTGAGTGGAGGGGGTATAAATAGCCCAAGACGTCCAAAGAGCCGTTGGCTAAAAGCTACTGAAACTAGTACCGTCGGATGAACCGCCGCTATAACTTTCCCAGGCGTCGGTTCATCCGGTGCCCTCCACGTCACTTAGCCATTGCATTTCCACTGACACATATCCTCCGACGCTTGCACCGACGGTCCTTCTTTCATGCCGTCGGTTCATCCGGTGCTGATAGGTTTGCTTCCAAAACCTCTCTGGTAGCATCTTCGCAGCCGTCGGATGAACCGCTGCTCAATCCCTTGTGTCCATCGGTTCATCCGGTGTTGAAGACTTCGCGACCAAAACCTCTCTGGTAGCAAACACACGGCCGCCGGATGAACCGTTGCTACACCATCAGTTCATTCGGTGCTACTAATCTTGCTGCTGCTCCTTCAGGAAATCATCCGGCGCATGTAAAACATAGGGCGTCGGTTTATCCGGTGGTGCATGCTGACTTGGATCTTTCTCCGCAGTGTGCCACTTCATCCAGCTGTTGCACCGACGCTTCTTCCTAGTGTACCGTCGGTTCATCCGACTTCCACGGTTTTTACCCTTGAAAAATATACTATCTTCCCATTTTGGCATGTGGTATTTTTGCATCCATGGGACCTAGAAATATCTACAAGGACATGCTCAACAATATGGTTAGTCACATAGATCATGTTGTCATTAATCACCAAAATTAAACTTTGAACAAATGGCATATGAGACCATGTTCGCTACAGCCTCGTCAACATCAAGTAGGTACTCGCTTTGGGGGGAGATTTGTTAGCCTGTTCAAAGCTTGTACCTGTAGTTCATAGATTAGTTAGCTTTCCTTTATTTCAGTTCAGGTTGTTAGGATCTTGTTGCGGTCAAGAGTCCAGCACGAGCCCACGAGTTGTGTGGTTGTCGTGCCGTGTAAGCTGGAGCAGAGCGAGGATAGCTCGTTTGCCCGAGTCGTGCGCACCCAGAGCACTCACGTGTCGCGCGTCGTGGGGATGGACGCGGCAATATCGCGCCCGGGAGAATCGTGGATCATGCGCCACATCTTCTCTTTGTAATTGCTAATAAAAGGAGAAATAGAATCAAGAAAAGCTGCATTTTGCAGGCAGCGCAAATCCTCTTGTTCATTGTCTCTCTCGCCATTGCTCAAGCCCAAAGCTCCGGCGCGTTCTAGCGGCGCCGGTGCGTTCTAGCGGCGCCGGTGCGTTCCGGCTCACTCCGGCGTTCCTCGCAGTGTGAGTCCTGACATGCTCCCCGGCGGTGCCCCTGCACCACGCGCCTGGCCGGCGGATCGAGGGGCTCGCGGAGCGGATCGAGGAGGCCAAGCTCGAGACGGCGCGACGCGACGCGAGGTCCACGGGGTGAGGGCGGGTGCGCCGGTCAGCCCACGCGCGTCGATGGAGGCCTCGATTCGACATTCCGTGGGCGGCAGATCTCGACGGCGCGGGGAAGCTCCGGCCGGCGGTACGCAGATCTCGGAGTAGGGGGCGGCAGGGGGCGGCGGGCGGTTCCTGCGTCTGCGGCGGCGGACGGCCTTCGGACGAGCTGTTGGACGCACGCTCCTGCGGGATGCGGTCTCCATCGCCTGGCGGGGTGGGAGGGTGGTTGAGGATTTTTTTCCCGTGTGCGGTCTCCGTTTCCGCGGAGTCCGCTGGATGTGGCGGAGACGGGATGCTGACCGCGGTTCGCGTAAGCGACAAAGGAGACAGCTGCGGACGTTTTCCGCTCTCCCCTTCCTCCAGGGAGCTTTTCAGTCTCCTAGTGCGGTCAGTGAGGATGCTTCACAGGCGACGCCACGAATGTGTCTGATTAACCGTTGGCATCATCACGCATCCAAACCAACTGACCAAGCAGTTCGGGATTTCTCTTTGGGTGTGTTTAGATCCAGATGAATTGGCTGAATTGGAAAAGAATTAGGGAAGAATTAGTGTAAATGCAGATGAATAGTGAGAGGTGATGTGAGGTGATGTGATAGATGATGGGATGTTTTTTGCAAACTTTTTGGGATCTAAACACAACCTTTGTTTAACCCATGGACTGGTTCTGCACAACTGGCAAAACTGTATCTGTAAACCAGTTGATCTCTCGTTCCCGCACCACCAACAGTTCATGGGATGTGAGCTGCGTCGTCAGTTGATACATGATACATGAATGTGTAATGGCTAACTAGGAGAATTCACAGATATAGTGACACCATCACAGCACACATATCTTCAGGAAGTTCAAACTTTCAGTGAAGCATAACACTTATAGGAGTACAACAAGTAAAGATGAAGTCGGATAATTCGGTATGCTATTTATGCCTGGCGCTCCTATATTTGAATGTTTGAATGCTCCTATATGCATTGCGCTAAGCATGCTTCTTCTGCAAACAGACGGACAGCACGTCAGCACATCATACGCAAGCTAGGGCAATATGGTGTGCCTCCACAAGGTCACGAACCACGCGCATACAAGTACTATCGTTCCACCATCACTATAGTTTATCAGCCACAATTTTGGCATGGATCAGTGATAACAGGTCTTATCACTATAATGTCATGTAAATTTCAGAGCGTTGCCATTGTTTTCTTACCAGTTTTGTTATACTAGGCAACTGAATGTGAATGGTCTACTTGTTTCTACTACTACATACTAATACTGCTTGCTCCGTTACAGCATCTAACACTGAGTTGAAATGTGGTTACTAAATTTCACTGCTCTATTTTTTCCCAAAAAAAATCTCCGCGCCAATGAAATCGGGGTTCGTTGGTTTTCTAAATCGGGAGTTGGCTTTCTTCTCTTAATGAAAACCGTGGAGGCGGTCTTACCCCCACCGGCTTAGTTTTAAAATTTCATTGCTCCAGCCTTCCAGGATTCCTGTTGCAACTCCAGAACTATGTGCTACAAGTATCTAATGTTACCTGCTAAATGTTGAACACACCAATCCGAAAGAAATTTGTTGGAAAATTGTGTCTTGTTCACAGTTTAATTACAAAACAGCACAAAAATTATGAGACGTCAAACTTTATGAATCCCGTGACAAATAATCTACTCCCTCCGTATCGAAATATTTGTCGCTATTGATTTTTTTCATAACTTTGACCATTCGTCTTATTAAAAAAGGCTCTTTCACGGACATACTACCCTATACCATTGTTGGAAAAGGACCAGTATGAAAGGATCCGATGGCTGAGATTAATTGTATACCACGACAACTTACACCTGTGGTATACATAGGTGGTATAGGGGTATTACCTATTTACTCTTACCAAAAATAGTCATATACTCCCTCCATTCCACTATATAAGCATTTTTAGGGTTCAAAATTTTTATCAAAATATAAGCATTTCTAGGGATAGGACAAAACTAAATGAGTAGGTAGGTTGGTGGAGAGTTGGTGGGTAGTGTAAAATGAAGGGTATAGATGTATTTTGTCACTTCTGTTATTTCTTGAGTTTGAATGCTAGAAATGCTTATATTTGGGAACAGAGAGAGTACTGCATACCACTTCTTGCTGGTATGGTCCACGTAAAAGAGCCAAAAAAATTTATGCAAGTACCATTTACTTTGTTTCCTACAAGCTTTACTATTGTATGTATTTTAAACTTGACTTACCATTTTACACATTTGCAACAATTTTTTAAATAAGACGAATGATCAAAATTGTAAGAAAAAATCAACAGCGACAAGTAGGAGGGAGTATCTAGCAGACACGATAGCTTTCATCGTGCTTGCAGAATGTAACATTTCAGTACACTTGTACAATGACCTTTTTCTGGAAAATACCTACATCAGCAACAAGAAATTTCGTGCGCTAGGGGCAGATAGAGATAGATCCTGACGCTTCACGGACATCTGACATATCCCCCTCGTGCTTGACGGACACTTCCCTAGCACTTCTTGTAGTGTTGCAGCTGGTTATTCGATGATCATGGCCTAATTGATTTATCTTGACGTTGCCAATGATACAGGTAGCCAGCAGCCTCTGCTATTGGCGAAAAGAAAAAGTCTACATCACCCCCTCACCTTTGAGAAGTGGACTACATAACACCCCAACTTATGAAATGGTCTATATCACCCTCTGAATTTTTATAAACCGAGCAAATTACTCCCTAAAGTAATTTTAAATAATCATAGTAAATCACATAAAAATCATAAAATGGAAAATCAAATTGTGTTGGACTTCGTTCTATACATTGAACATATAATATGGAATGTTTTAGTACATTTTATGTTGTAGCTTTAGATTTATGTTTTTCTTCATAGCTGTAAAAAATGTACTAAAGCATACCATATTATATGTTCATTGTGTATATCTACTTATTTGGAGTCCAATACAATTGGATTTTCTATTTTATGATTTTTCTGTGATTTACTATGATTTTTCAAAATTGCTTCAGAGGGTGATTTGTTCGGTTTTAGAAAGTTCAGAGGGTAAAATATCCAATTTCATAGGTTGGGGGTGATGTGTTCCATCCCCATAGGTTGGGGGTGAAGTAGACCTTTTCCATTGGCGAAAGGAGACATTTTTTTTTGACAGCAAACATATATATATATATATTTAGCAACCGTTTTACAGATAGGTCCTCGGAAGAAGACCAAATTACACAAACAACCTGGAAATAGAAAACTGCAGACGATGGCATCCATGGCGATGAAGTCGAACAAGTCGCCGGCGGGGGGAAACGCAGAGGCGCCATGGACGCGTGCACCCAGGTGGAGACCGCGCAGAGCGTCGGTGAGAGGCGGGCTGGTGAAGCCACGGTCGGAAGAGCACACCGACGACCTGAAGATATGGTTGAAACGTCGCCGGAGATTGATGAAGTAGCTTGCACCTGGATCCCAGGGGGAGGCAACTCTGTCGAGCAGGTACCTGGGACGGGGCCACCGTGTTGTAGAATCAAGTTCCATGGCCGAAGATTGCTGTGACGGGGAATCGGCAGCGGGGACGGCAGAAGATTCGGCCGGAGAGGATGCGCAACCGGAGACCGTCGCATGAAGCAGATCCGCCCAAGAGGGGGCCTGACCCGTATACGACAGCCGCAGATCGACCTCTAGACCAACTAGATCTGAGACGGCGGGGCGGAATCTCCGGCAGCAAGAGGAGCGCGGAGATGGGGTGGAAGCTGCAGGAGGTTGCGGGAGAGGGAAAAGTGTTTTATTATGACTCACCAGGTGAGCATCGACGCCGGCGACGATGAGCCCCGAACAGGCCCCGGCGACTAGGACGACGGCGAGGAGAACCAAGCGGTGAAGACCACTAAAGGGACTAGCCATATAGGCACAAAGTAGATAAAAACTAAGAACTATTTACTACTAACAGCTAAAAAGCGAAGGCGCCGGAGGCAGACGGGAGGGAGCCGGGGAGGGGCGGCGGAGAAGTGAAGAGACGCTTCCTTACGAGAAAAGGAACCAGTGCCACATGCCGCTGTGCAGTGGATCGCCGCGGGGGGGGGGGGGGGGGCGCAACTTGCACGGCACAGATAAAGGTTCCTACTACGCGTACATACATTGACAGCCGATGAAGCCTGCAATTGACAAGATCCTAACACGTGTCACGAGCAGCCAAGATTGTATATATGCTGGTATAGTCAAATGTAACAGCCATGACCAATTTGGGTAGATGAGCATGAACTCATCATAACATGGTAACTTTTGGACCAAACACATGTGGTGCCCTAAACTTGTGGATATGTTCTTTTAGGTGAAAAGGAATAGTGAAATTGAAAATAAATAGTGCTAAAATAGTATTTCTTATGAGAGAAGATGTGATAAATGTGATGAGTAATAGTGTTTTTACTGTTCCTTTCCAATAAAAAAAACAAGGCACATGATGGTCGGAGTCGTGCCTGACACCTTACGGCGCACCACCGTCAAAATGATATCAGAGCAGCCGTCAACCTGTTCCTTTCGGCCTAAATCCATCTCCTTTCCTTACTCAATTGGTCTCTGTCTTCTGAAATATCTACGTGAGCTTTACTTATTAAAACTGAAAAATATCGTATACATCACCTGAAATTTTAAGATGAAGTGTTCGTCACTGGCGGCGGTCCCAACCTCCACGTGTCCTGGGTAAATTATCGAATCAAGTTTTGGTAAATAATCTTCTTGACAGGACTTCATCATAGCCTCCGTGAACAATAACGAACAATAGTCATGCTTAATTATTTGGAACAGGGGAATCGCAAAACGCTACTCTTATAGAATTTTAAAAGGAAAATAAATACTAGGCTAGGACTATAACGTATTTAGATTGAATTTAACCAATTATAGAATTTGGCACCAGTTAATTCAAGCTCTTTTACATGTGCACAATGCTGTAAATTCGCACACTAAGGCCCCATTTAGTTTTAAAATATTATCCAACCACTCATCACATCGATCTTCAAACACTAATTAGAAGTATTAAACGTGAATTAATGACAAAACTCATTCCATAACCCCTCTCAATTCGTGAGACGAATCTAAGGAGCCTAATTATGCCATGATTAGATAAAGTCATGCTACAGTAAATTTTAGGGTTTTAGGGTTTATGATTAATTAGGCTTAATGGATCCGTTTATCGATCTTCCGTCCATCCATGTAATTAGTTTTGTGATTAGTCTATGTTTAATCCTCCTAATAGACCTTGAAAAGTAGCTCAAAAATTTCTCTTATTTTTTCCTAATTAAACGGGTAGCGTAAATAAAGTCATCTTTTGTAAAAGAAAATTATATATAGGAGTGCCTGCCTTCATCCGTCTGTCATAGTTGCCATGCATTTATATTGGAGTCACTTGTAGTAGCAGACTAGCAGTAGCGTTGCTTTGTACACACCATGCATCTTCAGAAGAGGGACAAAGCATGGGAAAATAAATGAAATGATTCGGCAGAACACCCTTGCATAGTTGCATATAGTCGATATCGTCAACTAATCTATAGCCGCCCCCCTCAAAACTAAATTATGCATGTCTTTCAAGGAAAAAAACTAAAGTATACAGGCAATGTGAGTGCTTAGATATTTTACACGGTGAAAAAAAAGTAGTAGTGCCAAAATCGGTGAAATATTTTAGAAATCGTTGTTTTTTTTCTTCTCTTGAAAACTTCCACCTCGCCTCAATCTAACAAGTAGGCCCAACGTGAGAGGTAGGATAGGTCTAATCTAGGTGATAATTATTTTCAAAAGAACTAGATTTTTATGTCATGTCAACTTAATTTTTCTAATAAAGATAGAACTTGCATCATCCTATAGTTCGACAAAAATCATGCAGTTTATAATATGGCTAAAATTTATTGTGATATCTAATGAATGGATCAATTATTTACTGTATAGTCATACTAATAGTACTATGCTGCCTTTTTTCTGTTCACATATTAACCATGTTAGTGAGTCACAGTTGGCATTGCTGTTTTCATTTCTCATTATCATCTAGTTTGCAATTTTAGGACCTCCCGTCGAGCTCCTACGTGCACAAAGATATGTGGGCATAACCTTGGAGTGGAGGCCTTTGCCGCACAAAGATATGTGGGCATCAACTTCTCCTACGTGCACGCCAGGATATCCCAGCATCTGACGAACAACCAGTCCGACTGAAACGACCTGGGATATATGTGATGCTATCGCTCCAACGATCTGCTGGCAGAAATCATCTGATGAAATCCTGATACCCATGAGACCATGACAGATTCCTCTGTCTGTTCCATTGATCACGGTTTGTGTGAGTATTCTGTCCAGAACTGAGGAAGTTCTGCAGTTTTGGGTAAAAGCTTCTGCAGCTGCGCATGCTCGCGGCATGACCGTTGTTGATGTCAGTCTGAACTCTGAACAGATGCTTGCTTTGCTTCAGATCTCAGGCCTGAACAGATGCCATCAACTGCTAATTGCTGGAAAGAGTGATCTGTACCGTTCCATCTTCAGGTATCAAGTCATCATGAACGTCAGCCTGGTTTTTTTTTTATTTCACTTTGGAATTTGTCTCCTCCTTTTAGTGGAATGACACGAATCACCACAACTGGCAAAACTGTAATCAGTTGATTTTTCGTTCCTGCACCACCAACAGATCAGGGAATGTGAGCTGCATCGTAGCACACCCATCTTCAGGAACGGTTCAAACATTTAGTAGGAGTACAGGTGTACAACAAGTCGATGACCTGCTCCTTATTCATGGTGCTAATCTTTCTTCTGCAAAAACAACAGGATCTAGCTTGCTAATTATTCTTGGTTGCACGTCTTCTGTACATTGAAGATGCCTCCTAACCCTTGACCTCCGTCGTCTGCGGCTCTGCGCCTGGGTTTCTTGCTCCTCCGCTCCCCGGACGAGGAATAGCGCGGCCGTGAAAGACGCCGGCGAAGAACATCATGAGCTGATGAACGAACGGGAACGCGCCCCCACACCAGCATGTCCGCGGCCACCAGCATGTACGCGACCCACATGGCCAACCAGCGCCCTGCCGAAGGCGCCGAAGCGCGTTGGATTCTTGGGTCCGCCGCCTACGGGCCGCGTGCCGGCGGCGGGGATGGGGATGTGGACGGCGGCGTGTTCCGGTTCCGGCGGCTGCGTATGAGCGCCTTCTGGGACGACTACGGGCGGTGTGACGGCGGCCGCCGGAACGAAAATGGGGAGGGCGGCGGCGTCGGCGTCGGCGGCCGTTGGTGGCCGGGAGTCGAGCCGTCCGGATCAGGTGTCGTTTTGCAAATATTTGTTCCAATATTTTACAAAAGGACCCCTAAATCGGATCGCGATCAATAACCGCGATCCATATTAAGGGTGTTTATGTAATACTCCACCGACTATTTTACAAAAGGACCCCGATTTTGGATCACGACTATTAATCGCGATCCAAACCAGGGGCTTTTTAAAAAATGTTCCGGGGCGGCGCCCAGCCGGAGGCAGCAGGCCACCGCCTCCTCCTGGCCTTCCCCACCTCGCCGCGGAGCACCGGGTCCACCAGCTGGAGCGCCTGCGCCTTCCCGTCCACCGCGCACTGGCACAGCTCCACGCCCGTCAGCGCGCGCCCGGCGACGAGCTCCAGCAGCAGCAGCCCACTTGGCGCTCGCCTTCGGGCTCTCCTCACGGCCTCCGGCGCCCGGCAGTGCGCCGCCGTGTCGGCCAGGCCCATCCCTCCGCGTGGATGGACGGCGGCGACAGGTCGGGGAGGCTCTTGGTCGAGCTTGCGTTTGCTCCGGAACCGCGCGCCCCGCTTTTGCTCCGGCAGTCGGTGTAGCGTGGCCTGGAGACATCTGGCGGCAGACCGAGCAGATCAGATCATCGGACCTCGTCGGGGAGGCGTGGTCGCCGCAGAGAACTCCCGTGGAGATGCGGCCGACGACGAGCGGCTCGGGCCAACAATTTTCGCGTAGTTTATCAGCCACAATTTTCGCATGGATCAGTGATAACATTGTTTTCCCCCTTCGGAGCATATTCAATCAGCTCTGTAAAAAAACAATATGCGTAGCGCAATCAGTGATACCATGGCTATCCTAACTACCATCAGGACACGGATCCCAGAAATGTCAAATTCAACGAAGACCAGCCAAACTATTGTATTTGCTGTTGCCGAGTGCAGCAAAGGGTCAGGTCAAGATGATGAAGATGCTCAATAATGTCCTGGCAAGTACATTCCACGAACACCACGAAGAAGAAGGCACGATGAACTTGACAGTGACAGCGTGCACGCCGTGCACCGCCATCTTACTCTGCTTCCTCTTGCTGCCGTCGTGCGCCTCCGAGGACAAGCTCCTCGTCGGCAAGCCGCTCTCCCCCGGCGACGTCATCGTCTCCAGCGACGGCGCCTTCGCGTTGGGCTTCTTCTCCCCCTCCAACTCCACGCCGGGCAGGCTGTACCTCGGGATATGGTACAACGGCATCCCCAAGCTCACCGTCGTGTGGATCGCCAACCGGGAAGCTCCGATCACCGTCACCGGTCGCTCTTCCTCCACTGGCCCGAGGCTCGCTCTGACCAACGCCTCCAACCTCGTCCTGTCTGATGCCGACGGCCGCGTTATTTGGTCGACCGACGCCATCGTTGGCAATGGCTCGGTAGTCCCGTCGTCGGGCGCGGCTGGTTCAGCTTCAGCAGCAACCACGCTCACGAACTCCGGGAACCTGGAGCTCCGGTCACCGAACGGCACTATGCTGTGGCAGAGCTTTGATCACCCGACGGACACGTTCCTCCCCGACATGAGGATCCGAGTGAGCCGCGGCGGCCGCGCCGGTGATCGCCTTGTTTCTTGGAAGAGTCCCGGCGACCCGTCCCCGGGGACCTTCACCTACGGCATCGACCCGGTCACGTCACTCCAGCTCTTCACCTGGAACGGGTCGAGCCCGCTGTGGCGCAGCGGCGCGTGGACGGGCTACAGGGTCGCCAGCGATTATATCGAGGACACCGGCGCCGTCGTCTTCCTGACCGTCCTAGACCTCAAGGACGACGCCTACATGTCGTTCGACCTCCGGCCCCGCGTCGCGCGCACGCGGTACGTGATGAGTTACTCCGGCGAGCTGGTGCTCCAGAGCTGGAGCAATGCTTCTCAGGAGTGGGACGAGCTCGGCGTGTGGCCGCCGCACGAGTGCAGCCGCTACGGATACTGCGGCGCGTTCGGCTACTGCGACAACACGGTGGCTGCCCCGACGTGCAAGTGCCTCGACGGCTTCGCGCCGGCGAGCCCTGAGGAGTGGAGCACCGGCAGGTTCTCGTCGGGTTGCCAGCGCAAGGAGGTGCTGCGGTGCGGCGATGGGGACGGCTTCCTGCCGTTGCCGGCGATGAAAGCGCCGGACAGGTTCGTGGTCGTCGGGAACAGGAGCCTGGACGAGTGCGCGGACGAGTGCAGGCGCAACTGCTCCTGCGTGGCGTTCGCGTATGCGAACCTGAGCAGCAGCGCCCAGGGAGACCCGACGAGGTGCCTGGTGTGGGTGGAGGAGCTCATCGATCCGGAGAAGATCGGCGGTAACGTCGCTGGAAGCGAGACGCTGCATCTCCGGCTTGCTGGCCTGACCAAAGGTGCCAATTCTCCTCCTGCAGAACATGCTTATAAACTGAGTAAAATAAAGCAGCACATGTTCTTCCAGAAAATTTTCATATATCAGATCAGAAAAAATAGTTCCCAACAGCCTTCATTGTATATGTCGTGGATAAACTTTGCATTGGCTTCGTGCAGGTAGAAGGAAAACAGTGCAGACTGCATTGCTAGTTTTAGCAGGCATTCTGCTGACATGCATATCCCTTTCGATATTATGGATTTACAAATGCAAAGGTACGGGAAATCTTGCAAGGACTTGCAACAGTAATGATAATATTTGTAAAGATACCTAATTCCAAATTATTTCATCAGTTAAAAAAAATGTTCCCAACATTTTGGAAGCAGGTATTAAACAGAAATGGAGAAAGAACAAGATATTAGTCCTGGGAGACTTGAGAAATCCTAAAGTCTTTGGAGAAGGAAATCCTACTGAATGCTACGAATTTCCAGTGGTAAGCTTCAGAGATATCATAGCCGCAACAGATAACTTCCATGAATCATATCTGATTGGACAAGGAGGTTTCGGAAAAGTTTACAAGGTGACTCATCCACATCTTTCCTTTCATTCTTCAATTCTGGCTGTACTAATACTAAATCAAAATCCCATTCATTTTCCATTTGAATGAAAAGGCAAACTTAGATGGGCAAGAGGCATCAAAAGGCTCAGCAGGGATTCTGAGCAAGGACTAGTGGAATTCAGAAATGAAGTTGTTCTAATTGCCAAGCTACAACATAGGAATTTAGTTAAATTTCTCGGTTGCTGCATCGAGGGAGACGAGAAGCTCCTGATCTTTGAGCACATGCCTAACAAAAGCTTAGATGCTCTACTTTTCAGTATGAAATGATCCAATAGCACACTGCTGTTTTTGGATTGAACATAACAAGTTGATTGTTATTCATAGAAAAAAATTATTGCTCTTTGTAGGTGATACAAGAAAAACACGACTTGATTGGCCAACGCGGTTTAACATAATCAAAGGGGTTGCAAAAGGGCTTCTATACCTCCATCTAGATTCGAGACTGAAGATAATTCACAGAGATCTCAAAGCAAGCAACATTTTGCTAGATGAAGATATGAGACCTAAGATAGCGGACTTTGGTATGGCAAGGATGTTTAGTGACAACCAACAGAATGCAAACACAAAGCGAGTCGCCGGAACATAGTGAGTAATACTTTTTGCTGAAATTTGCATACTAGTTCACCTAAGTTATGAGAATAAGGTATTTTAAACAACCCTTCCTGGTAATTTTGAGCAGTGGATACATGGCTCCGGAGTATGCAATGCGAGGTGTATTCTCTGCTAAATCAGATGTGTACAGCTTTGTTGTGCTGATTTTGGAGCTTGTAAGCGGTGTGAAGATAAGCTCTTCTGATCAGATAATGGAGTTTGAAGAACTTATCGATTATGTGAGCACAAGTATATTTTATCAAATTTGCAAAAATTAATTAGGAATTGATCTAGACTTCCGTAACCTCATTATTGATTTGGTTTGTTTTCCCAGTCGTGGAACTTGTGGAAGGAAGGGAAAGCAAATGATTTGCTAGACTCGAGTATTGTGGAGAGCTGCGTACCCGATGAAGTTTTGCTCTGCGTCCACATAGGGCTCTTGTGCGTGCAGGACAACCCGAATGACAGGCCGCTCATGTCATCTGTTCTGCTCGTCTTGGAGAATGGAAGCACCACACTTCCCATCCCGAATAAACCAGTGTATTTTGCCCACAGAAATAACGAAGTAGAGCAGGGAAGAGGCAGCAGTCAAAGCTCAAAGAACAGTGTTACCCTTTCAGCTCTAGATGGAAGGTAGACCATTTTGTTTTGTTTCATTTTCTGCAAGCCTCTCTGAGCAGCTGCGAAACCACCGCTCGAGGTGACGTGGAATGGGTAACCATTTATGGAGACAACAAAAGAGATAAAGGTTTGTAATCTTCCAAGTTGCTTCCGTAGCATAGTGGTAGTGCGTTCGCTTCGTAAGCGAAAGGTCGCGAGTTCGATCCTCGCCGGGAGCTTTATACGCCGCTTTATTTTTGCCTTATCTTTCCTTATTATTACTTTTTTTTTTACTATAAGCAGTTGCAGTGAGTTCGATCCTAAGCAATGTCCTGACTAATTAGTTATCAAACTCGATCTGATTACTAGCATGTAAATGGCTCTATGAAACGTGAGATTTCATCGTAGCCTGGAGTTGAAATGACAGTGCACAAAGAGCAGCTTCTCAGAAAGAAGAATGAAATAAATGGACATGATACATCGTGAACTATGTATGTACATCAGATCCTATTCCTACTACCAGGCAATGCATTTACGCACCCCGCTTCCAATCGGGGAACGACCTCTCTAATCCACGTAGATGTCTGCTTTCCTTGGCAAGTTGACATCTGCATCTTCTCGCTGCCCATTGCACGCTGTGTTTCGCAGAACAAAGTTTCTTTCCAATGCTTCGCAGCAAAAATCACATCTTATGGAGCGCCTCCGTACCATGTACCAGTCGTGGGTTTATTCGTGGTAGGTAACCGCAGCTGCTCCACAGAAAATTCAAGGGGAGAAAAATTGGAGTATAGTTATATTCTGAAAAGTTTTACTATGTTGACGCAAGGAGAAGGACCATGCGAACCTGATTACACTTCAAATTCTGGGAAAAGTGATCACAAGCAGAACTGCAAGAGATAACAGCAGTGGCAGCAGATAACTGACCTTAGCCCTTCTTGACTTCAGCGGCACTGGATCCTTCTTCAATGGTTTATACGCAAAAGACTCCAGGTCAATTACTGGTGGCGGTGAGATGGAGTTACAGTTACTGCCAACTCTCTGAGTCCTTGAAGCCTTCAAATGCAAGAAGATAACCCCTCATTAATTTTTGTCAGATTTCTAAACGTACATCACCAGCTTAGTCATGTGAAAGGGGCACCATACCTGTCCCTTCGATGGCTCAGGCTTGATATCCAAACGCTCACTGAACAAGAGCACCTTCATTTGAAGAGACAACCATCAAACTAAGGCAATAGTAGAAGACTAGCAGTAAATCACTAAATGCATCCATATAACCAAACTACCTTTCCCACCAATTGTTGATTTGGCTTATCAGTTGCAAGAACTTGCACACCGAGGATCATGGCACATGCGTTTTCAGAAGAGCAGAAAGGACAGATTACCGCCTTGTACACACATCCATCCTTTGCAGACCAAACACCAGAATGATGACATGAACCCTGGCGGCTAAATTTGCCAAAGATATTCTGGTTGAGTGAAGAAGCATCACACTCTACTACTTCTACCTCTGCTGGTGTTGATGCTGAAAAACCATCCTCCGGGAAGCCAACAGCTGATAGTCCATGTCTCAAAAGATATGCCAAGTAAAACTTCGGTGATGAAGACCGTGAACAAGTAACAAGAAGCCCATCTTGTTCTAAACCAAGAGCTGTTCTGCATCTAATGCAACTAATGAGAAGCTTTTTTTCCGTAGACGTCTTTACTGAGACCTCTTGTGCACTGTAGTTTCTTTCAAGCTTAACATTTTCACACCTTGACATGCTCATATTTTTACAAAACAGCTCAGCATTTCTATTAAGATCCCCATGCACTACAGTATCAGCATAATCATTACCCAATTGTGATTTGCCTGGAGAATTAGAACACTCTGAGTAAGTACAAAGCCTCATTGGGGAGCTCAACCTTCTCGTTTTCTCACAGTGAGAATTCACACTTCTGTTCATCAAAGACTCATGACAGTCTCTTTTGGTGGTTCTTTCCGGAGTAGCTGCTAATGTGGATAGACAAGAAAGAGTTCCATTATTGATCCCTGCTGAGATGTTTATCTCAGAATAGTTGCTGGGGCTAGCCACTGGAGTCTCTATAAAAGTTTCCTCAACTGGAATAGGCTGCTGTGACCTCCCTTCTAATGGATTCAATATTGTCATCTTATACCTGTTCATGTTAGGATATAGCAATTTAAATTAAAAAAAATGATGGTGTGATACTAGGAAAAAGGAAGTTGGAAAGATGATAGATTACCGAGGTTCAAAATCATCCTTTTCAAAATTGATAACTTCTGTTTTGACTTCATAGTTTGCCCCAGTATCAGCTACACCTTCGAAATCATATCCAACTTTGCAGGCAGGCAGTTGGTTTGCCATTGGAGGACTGTTGGGTGTTGGAGAGATCTCTTTCTTAATTAAAGGAGATCTCGAAGAGATTTTTGATACTTCTGGCGATGTATAACACACACCCACCTTTTTTTGGTCTACTGCCACTCCAACAATGTTTGGAATTTTCTGACTAGGACATTCAGTCTTCACCTCCTGCTTCTTTTGTGGTGCTGAGTGGTTTGAGGAACTTAATTCTGGCCATGGCAGCTTTCTTTTATCACTGAGAGATGAATGTGCTTCAGATTCCAACTTAATCTTGGGGAGCATGTCATGATCTTTGTTTTTTATTTTTTCCTGAAGTGATGCCATGTATATCAGACAGGCCCATCCACATTTAAAAAATCAGAGGTGTAACAATAGTAATACCTCAGCATTTTGAAAGAACTTTTGCAACCCGTCCATTGCATCCTGAAAGCTATCATACGGCTTGATTGCACTCCTAAGCCATTTGGAAATGTAAGCGAGATTTCTGTTCTCCTGATATCGCTCATCTATACACATAACATGAAAATTTAAATACAAATGGCACACTCCATTTACTAAATAATCAAAACAACCCAATACCGAAATTTTAGGAATATAATTTTTTCTGCCCAGCCATGCAAATGCTTGGGTGATGATAACTTACCAATCAAAATTATGCCTCCGTAGTCAGATTTATGGCGAATGCATCGACCTAAAAGAGACAAGGACAATAATTAGCATTTTCAATGTCTTAGCCAGAACCCAGAAGAGATGCAGATGCCTATAACAGGTAAGGTATTAGCTAAAGTACCTGCAGCTTGATTTAAAGCACGAAATGCCTGATGACAGTACCATTCACTCCCACTCAACAAATATTTTGATGATTTGTATGAATCGTTATATCTTTTTTTCAGCTTTACTTGAACATCATTTCTGATCCATGTTGAATCAATGTTAGTGTCAAGATATAGAAAACCACATTGCATCTCTAGAAAGGAAAAGGAAAGAAACATACATATTTGGAAATGGAATGCCAACAATGACCTTATGTCTGGTCAAGGAAACAACTGGATATCAAAATGATTTATCATATTATACTAATCATGCTACAGGTTAGTAGGGGCAAATGGTTTGATATTAAACACTTTAGACATATCACTTTTTGTTGTAAAAGGTCAAAAGGATACCACAACTCTAGCATTGTCATCGGAGAAATCAATCCCTTCAGATACCTGGAAATAAAATCAGCAGTCAGCACAGCATCAGCTAATGATAGCTGGTATAATCATACAAGCACATAATGCATGGAGAGATTTAAAGGAGGGTTTACACATGTGCATAAATTCATATAAACATTTGATTTAAGAAAGTAGCACCTTGCCACGGCAAACTGCAAGCAGAGCAGCTCCTGCTTTAGCAGATTCCTGTGACGAATTCCGTGACAATCGATTCTTCACTATCTGTCTTGCACCACCTCTGCCTTTCTTGACAGGAGCCTTACCAAGAATAGCATCATAGTACCCTTTTAAAACAGGTTCAAGTTCCTCAGTACTTCCCTTAGGCTCTGAAACAAACAATTCATAAATAAAGAACATAGAAAATTGAACATGACATAATACTGCTCTCTATAATTAATGAAATGACATTTTTGAATGTTTCACAAAATCTTACCAACGAACACATGTTTTTTAGCATTAAGTCGTGCCCATTGACCTGTCTGAGACCACCGCACTTGTAATTTGTCCAACAACTTGTAGCTAGGAAAAAACACTAGAGCACCACCAGGCACAATCCTGCATATTTCTTCTAGTGAAGTTCCAAGTTCATCCTATGTAAAACCAAAAAAAAATGTTGTAAAAAAATGTTAATAGCATATAACTAAATTTGATGAAAAGTTACCTGGAAAGTAGTAGAGTCCGCAGTTTTGTAACTGGCATTCAGTTTATTTCTTGTTGGACCAGATGATAGCACGGCTGCAAAAACCTGCAAACCAAGATAGACTGAAAAACTGCAAATAACAGCTACTGTTTGATAAAACTGTATTTGCTAATCTTTCCCAGTACAAAAAAAGTCCATATCCAGGTCTCCAATAAACTAAGGGTGAGAACTCATCAGGCAAAAGTTTCTTTACACTGATAGTATGAGGCATAATTAACCACTATTAAATCGATGAACTGATAACTAATTTATAAAGTCTTTAAAGAGGTTACAGGAGAACATGCATGTAGCATAGTGGAAGTCCTCCAGTTCTGATAGCAACCAGGGCTCGAACTCTGGACCTCAAAAAAAAGGCCCCCTCGCTGTTTGTTCCCCAATAGTACAGGTTAAGACCCAGCTTGTGGCAACAGTGCCCCATATGGATAAGAGTCGGTTTTACCTTTCAAACAATGCCTTTGGGATGCTTCTCCCCTTGGCTTGAGTTCTTATTAAAGAGGTTACAGACTAACATAAGAACAGCAATTCTAAAAAAAACTTAAACAAGGTTTAAATAGAAGTTTAGCATTAAAACTGTGACATACGATTAATGCATATCAAGTTCAAGCCATGTATGCTATCTCAATATGTTTAGCTTTCACACAATTTTAACAAACACTCGTTTTATGTACATTTTGGCACGCTTCATGTCGCACGCTTGATGTGCTCCATTGTTGCTGTTTGGTAGTATGCTCAAGGTTCAGGTGTAAAGCTTATGCCCGATTGTGGGCTGATGACGGCAGCGTCCGAGGACGTCATTTACCCCTTCTTGGAGGCGTCATGGATTGCCTTTTTCCTCCTCTCCAGCGAGCTCTCCAGGTGAAAACCTTGACTATGTTGGTCGGGCGACGGTGACACCAGTGGTGCCACTACCTTTTATGGAGGCGTCGTCTTGGAAGCTTTGCTGATTGCTACTGCCGGCACTTCAGGGACATGGCTCCTCTTACCGCTCGCACTTGGGGATCGTGGTTTATCAAGCAACACATGACCAGGGGCGGAGCTGGGCCTAAGGCCACTAAGGCCATGGCCTTAGGTGTAGCCCAAAATCCCCTTATAGTCCTTTTGATTTTCCTGACCCAATTTGTCACCGTGGACTAGCCCTTAGTCAATAACCCAGCAAGCAAAGGAGCAAGCACCCCGCTTCAGGCCCACAGCTCAATTTCTTACGGCCCATGCTCATTAACATTTGGTTGGATTGGAGGTCGGTGGTGGTGGTGATGGTGCGTCTGGAAGTTGGTTGGAGCCGCCGGTCCACCGCCGCTTGTGCTGTTGTGCGCGATGTGCTTGTTTCTTTGTGCGAGATAAGAGTAGTTGCTAGCTTTTTTTTGCCCTCTGTAATGTAAACTAGAAATCGTTGGGGCTAATGCTGCGGCTACAAAAATTAATACAGGCATAATTTTTATATAACATAGTCTTGGTAGCATGTGATATTAGTAAAAAGATATAGAAAGTATAATTGCGTTTGGAGAGCAACACTGAATCCATACATAGTACCCAATCTACTATGGGATTATTTTGTTACCTGTGTAAGTTTTCCTGTAGAAATTTCAATACAACAATAAATTTGTAAAATAAGTTAACATAATATACATGTGGCTCGTGTGGACGTATGGGCCTACCAATAGGAGTGGCGTAGCCAGCCTCATGTTTGCAAATCTCCGGTAAAAAGTTCAATTTCGATCAAATTTTTAAATAAATTAGCACTGTTGACCCCTCAACAATGAAAAAAAATCAATTTATGGCTACACCATTGACGAATAGTGCTATAAATCATGCATTTTATGCTTTACTATTGTTATATCTACCATTATGTCCTTTGGTTAGGGGCTTCAAGTAGCTTAAGCGCTTCGATGTTGGCCCTAGGCGTAGAAACTCACCAGCTCCGCCACTGCACATGACCATCAAGAGTTTCTAAGAAGACTTCGGATGTGAGGTGTTTGTTGCTCAGCAAAATTGAAGAAAGGACGCAAAAGAAGTTTGAAGCTTAGTCTTTTCAGCTTTCTTTTTTAGTTTCTTTCTTATTTTTCGTTCTCCTCAGTTTGAGGCTTTGAGTCTAAGTACTCGTGTAGCTTCTGGTTATGTAGCCAGTTTGGTTCCTTTTTGGTTGTAGACATTCACTTGTGAATGTTCAAGACCGGATTAATTTCCTTAATCTAAAAAGTACATTTTGGCACATCAACATGCAAAATTTAGATGCATTCTAACCAAACTAGGACTGCACATTACTAATTGCCATTAGATGAAGCTTGCAAATAAAAAATATATAATTCTCTTCTTTTCCTTTGGTCAGATGGGAAATCCTCACTTTTCTAAGAGAGAAGAGAAGCAAGCAACTGTGAGGTGGAATTTTTTTTTACCAGACATTGCATTGGTGGAAAATGAACCAATGGCAGTTTGCAGAAGGAAAAAACAGCATAAATCTATGTTTTAACCAGTTACTATGTTTGTAGCAGAAAAATAATTTGAATTGGTATTCCTTAAAATTTCTATACTCAACAGTCAACGACCAACAATACAATCCATCACCATGAGTTTAGGACATATGACACAGCAGAACAAGCTAGCATCAGACATACCTGAGAATCGACATTAATTACATGGGGAGCTTCCAGGCAAGCCTCAAACTGGACACCGAGTTCAGATGCAAACGAACCCATTGGTGAAAGTGTGCTGCAGATATATGTAATTTAAAATATGTAAATCATCTGCCACTGGAGAGAACTATGATTGGCAATTTCAAAGAACCTCAAAAGCAGCTCATAAATGAAATTTTGATTTAAAGATGCCCAACTCCTGGGCCATGTGCCTACAAGGTACTGAAAAGCTTTTACACTAGTCCGCATAAGACTGAAAACCCTTCCTCACAAGTTTCAGTCAGCAGAAATCTACATATTGTCAATGCATTAATGTTGGGACTTAGGAGTTGACATGTTCAAGAAAAAACACTACTCAGAAAAGTCAATGACAACCACTGACTATTTCATCCCCTTTAACATGGACAAAGCAAAAGAAATGTTCAGTTACACCGTCCTAAACAAATGTGCAAGATTGGTTCATGTATTAGATTAGCTACCAGCAGCATGTCTAGTTCACCTTCTATGTTTTTTCTCTCTTTCTAATGTCACATTCCACATCTGATCAGTTATTTGCTCCTTAACCGGTTGCTAAAGTTACATTAAAGAATTGTAACACCCTATTGATAAGTGGGAGAACTATGTAGACTTACCCAGATGTCAGAATTACCGAAAGGGTTAGATCCACGATTTCTCGGAAGATAACAGCAGGATTGAGACACCATAAACTCAATATGCATTTTGAAGAAATTTCATCCTTGCCTGTGAAGGTTCAAAAGTCATGTGATGAAATTAGAAAAACTGTTCTTGAATCTGATAGAACTGGTACATATCCTATTATTAATGAATTATATTAAATTAAGCAACCAGGTTCTTGATTTGAAGAACAGTGCCACTAATGGCCCTTTATAAGTGAAACAATGCCCTATCACTATAATCCTCAACTAATGTTATCAGGAAAGATTTATTGTGGATCTAAGATTGTTTTTAGAAAAAAAGATAAACAGGCTTACTACCTTCCTTCTTAACAAAACGCTGCAAAGCAAGTTGATAATCACACGAATTGCACCCATTATTAGCAAAAAAATAACTCAATGAAGAGAATAGACCTGCAAAAGATTGAATCATCGGGTTATTAAGTGTACTCAAAGATGAATAAAATAAAATAGTTGCCAGTCTACTACTTACTTTCTAGTGTCATAGCACGACCACCACTTAAGTGTGATCCATCTGATTCGGTATCTGAAGCAGCTTTAACTGCCTAAAGCATGGAGATGATATCAGTATATTTGAAAATCTGGATGCTTGATCTTTCACAGCCACACAAAATAGATTAATACACACACGAGCAACAGTACTATGATGTTTGAAATAAGAAGCACCTTTGTTGCACATTCTTGCAATACTGGGAAGTTCACTGGAGTAATACCAGCCAGCTGTAGTTCTTTCATAGCCTTTTCACCAGCCCAGCTGAAGATTAGAGAAGGTTAAGTGCACAGAAGGTAGGAGAAAACATACAGTGCTGGACTGTATGTGAATGCCACTTCATACATGTAGTCAATAAATGGTGAACAATAAATAATATGAGAACCAAGAAATGAGTCACATGCTACTGTATGTGAATGCCACTTCATACATGTAGCCAATAAATGGTGAACAATAAATAATATGAGAACAAAGAAATGAGTCACATGCTACATACTAAGAAGCGGGATGTCCGAATTCATGATTCTGCAGATTGTCCTCTCGCTCAGAAATCCAACCCATAAGACCCTGAAATAGTACTAAAAGCTTAGCTCTAGGAGTAATATTAGTACTAATTATTAACACTATCCTTACAGTGTGTTTGTGCTAGAGGTAGTCGGAGACCTCGCCCTCCCTAGGAGGCTATGAGATTCTTAATCCTTCTACTTCTTTGCTTACCTCAACCCTATACAATGAGGTCTCCTTATATAGAGATCCCTGACTTGACTTAAGAAATATCCTGTTAGAGGAAATAATTTCCTGTGTATTCCTCCAACCCTAGAAGGGTGGGTATATAGTTAGCTATACATGGGCCTCTATGGGCTGTACACAGGCCATATGGGCCACTCACACATATATACACTAACACCCCCCGCAGTCTGGACTACCGGCGCAGCGGTGTACAAGACTAGCCAACAAAGAAAGAAACTCACACACAAGGCCCCCCGCAGCCACAACTAGCCACTGGCTACGTTGAGGCTGGACCGAAACTCCGAGAAGGTCGAGGAGGGAAGACCCTTGGTGAAGATGTCAGCAAACTGGGAGGTGGTCGGTACATGAAGAACTCGAACATCACCGATGGCCACTCGGTCACGAACGAAGTGCAAGTCAATCTCCACATGCTTCGTCCGCTAATGCTGAACCGGGTTGGTGGAGAGGTACACGGCGCTGACGTTGTCGCAGTAGACGAGCGTGCTCTTGGCGAGCGGGCTGTGAAGCTCAGCCAAGAGCTGTCGGAGCCAGGACACCTCAGCCACGCCGTTAGCAACAGCCCGGTACTCCGCCTCAACACTCGAGCGAGAGACAACCGGCTGTCGCTTGGACGACCAGGAGATCAGGTTGCCGCCGAGGAAGACGGCATAACCTGAGGTAGAGCGGCGCGTGTCCGGGCACCCCGCCCAGTCAGCGTCAGTGTAGACGACCAGCTCAGCAGACGAAGACCGGTGGAGGACCAAGCCGAAGTCAACAGTGCCTCGGACATAGCGAAGAAGGCGCTTGAGCGCAGCAAGGTGTGACTCCCGTGGATCATGCATATGGAGGCAGATCTGCTGGACAGCGTAGGTGAGATCCGGCCTGGTGAAAGTGAGGTACTGTAAGACTCCAGCAAGACTCTTATAAGCAGTAGGATCAGCCACAGGATCACCCAGAGTAGCAGACAGCTTCGCCAGTGTCAACAGGAGTGGAGCAAGGCTTGCAATCAGTCATCTCGGCACGCTCCAGGATATCAAGGGCATACTGACGCTGGTGAAGGAGAAGACCAGCCTGACGGGGCTCAACTGTCACGCCCAAGAAGTGGTGAAGCTGGCCCAGATCCTTCATGGCAAACTCCTGCTGAAGGGAGGAGATAATCCGCTGAAGCAGCTGTGGACTAGAGGCAGTCAGAACAATGTCATCAACGTAGAGGAGGAGGTAGGCAACCCCATCAGCATGGTGATATATGAACAACGAAGTATCTGACTTGGCCTCAACAAACCCCAGTGTCAGCAAGAAGGTGGCAAACCGAGAGTACCATGCCCGAGGAGCCTGCTTCAAACCATAGAGAGACTTGTTCAACCGGCAGACCAAATCCGGACAACTGGAGTCCACAAACCCTACTGGCTGGCTGCAGTAGACTGTCTCGGTCAGAGTGCCATGAAGAAATGCATTCTTGACATCGAGCTGGTGCACGGGCCAAGACCGAGAGAGAGCCAAAGAGAGAACAGTGCGCACTGTAGCAGGCTTCACCACTGGACTGAAAGTCTCGTCATAGTCCACACCGGGACGCTGAGTGAACCCCCGAAGGACCCAACGCGCTTTGTAGCGCTCCAGAGTACCATCAGCACGACGCTTGATTGTCCAAATCCACTTGCCGGTCACCACATTGCAACCCGACGGACGCGACACAATGTCCCAAGTCTGGTTGGCAAGAAGAGCTCCGTACTCCTCTTCCATCGCACGACGCCGGTTCGGATCTGCCAGAGCCTCACGAACCGACGTCGGGATCAGAGAAAGTCGCGGCTCCCCCTCGGTGGCGGAGAGAGCCCGCAGCCGAAGAACCTCGGTCGCCTGCCGGGTCACCATGGGATGGGTGTGGCGAGGATCCCGATGGATGACCGGCGGGTGGTACACGGCCGACTCCACCCGAGAGCGACGTGGTGGAGGCGGCGGTGGTGGCGGCGGAGGCAGTGTGGGCGCCGGTGGAGGAGGCGGAGACGGCTCCGGTGACGGTGGTGGAGGAGGCGGAGCCGTGGAGCGGCGCCCGTAGACATAGCGCACAGGAGGCACATAGTCCACGGGCACCGCCGGTGGAGGAGCCGGAGAAGGCAGCGGCGGTGGAGGCACCAGACGGCGCTGGTACACCTGCACAGGCTCGGTGTAGCGTGCAGGTGGTGGCGGGGCCGCGCGTGGCGCAGTAGGAGGCGTCGGAGCCGCGTGTGGCGCAACGAGGGGCGCCGGGGGCACCGGGGCCGCGTGTGACGCGGTGAGGGGCGTCGGGGGCACCGGGGCCGCGCGTGGCACGACCGAAGGCACCAAGCCCACGTCAGGTGCGACGAATGGCACCGGAACCGCGGGCGGTGCTAGAGGAGGCTCAGGCACCGCACGAGGCACAACCGTAGGAGCCAGAGCCGGTGGTGTACCAGAAGGACCTGCTGGAAAAGGAAAAATAGAAACAGATGGTTGAACCACCGGGTCAGAAAACATGGACTCAAGGTCAGGATCAGGAGAAGGTGTGGAGGTGGAGAAGGGGAAGTCCGACTCGTCAAACACAACATGTCGGGAGATAAGAACCCGACGAGAAGTGAGATCATAGCAACGGTACCCCTTATGGTCAGGGGAGTAACCAAGGAACACACAACGTGTCGAGCGAGGTGCGAGCTTGTGAGGAGCAGTGGCAGCAAGGTTCGGGTAGCACGCGCACCCGAAGACACGGAGGTGATCGTAGCTGGGAGGGGTACCAAAGAGAGCTTGGTGAGGGGTGGGAGCTGGGGAGGCAGTAGAAGGAAGGCGGTTAAGCAAGTAGGTGGAGGTGTTGAGACACTCGGCCCAGAAACGTGGAGGCAGAGAAGCCTGGATCAGGAGGGTGCGCATAACATCGTTCGTGGTCCGAATCATGCGCTCAGCCTTGCCGTTCTGGGGAGAAGTATACGGACAAGACATGCGGAGCTGGACACCCCGAGAGAAGAAAAAGGAACGGGAGGTGTGGTTGTCGAACTCACGGCCGTTGTCACACTGGACGGCCTTGATGGTGAGGCCGAACTGAGTGGACACATAGGCAAAGAAGTGAAGGAGGGTGGGAAATGTCTCAGACTTGGCACGCAAAGGGAAAGTCCAAGAGTAGTGAGAGAAATCATCGACCACGACCAGATAGTACTTGCAGCCAGAAATACTAGAAACTGGAGAGGTCCACAGATCACAGTGAATAAGATCAAAAGCATGCGTCGCACGGGAAGTGGAGGAAGAAAAAGGAAGTCGAACATGGCGACCCAACTGGCACGCATGGCAGAGATGCTCATCAGACGACCGAGTGCAAGGAAGACGGGCACGGTGACTGAGCTGAGCCAAAGCGTCACGGCCGGGGTGACCAAGCCGACGGTGCCAGGTAGTGGAAGAAGGAGTCGTGGCGAAAGCAGTGGACACAGAGTGTGGAGCAGCGGAAGTAGGGAGACTGAGGGTGTAAAGGGGCCCCGTACTGTCACATCGGAGAAGAGGACGCCGAGAAGCCAAATCCGTCACGGTAAGCCCAGAGGGGTCAAAAGCGACAGAACAGGAGTTGTCTGTGGTAAATTGGCGAATGGAAAGTAGAGGATGAACGAGCTTAGGAGGAACGAGAACATGAGGAAGACGAAAGAGACCAGGAGCAGACCCACGGAGGTGACAGGAAGACAAGACCCATCACCAACCATGATCGAAGAGGGATAAGAAGGATGCGGGGAGCGAACAGAAGAGAGGATGCTGGCATCAGGGGTGGTGTGGAAAGAGGCCCCCGAGTCAGCAATCCACTCGGTGCGGACGGGCGGTGTCGGCCCCATGGTACCGAAAGCCCGCGCCGGCATAGTCGGTATCCATCCGTCATGCTGAGGCTGAGCGGGTGGAGACCAAGACGGGAACTGGAACGGGGAAGCGGTGCCAGCGAACATGACCGGAGAAGGGGCGGTGGCGAAGGGGGCATAAACATCGGAGGGAGGATGGGTGCTAGAGGAAGAAGGGCACCGGGGTCCGGCAGAAAACCACGGAGTAGTGGCGCCGTAGGAAGCAGCACCAGCAATGGCGGTCGCATCGACACCCACGCTGGCAGAACCGGAGGAGGGTAACCCGCCGGTAAGGGTGTGCGTGGGCGCGGCAGCACAGCTGTAGGCGGAGGATGCCACGAAACTGCAGGCAGCACCGACGGGTGTCTTGCCCTGGAGGAAGGTGGTGAATGGCGCATCCTCAGGGGGCATGCCCAGCCCGCAGAGGGGGGGAAACCCCGCCGGCGAGGAGTGTAGGGAGGAGCGGCTGAAAGGTCCCTCCATATGCCCCTGCACCCCCGAACACGGAAGAGGCGGGGCGGCAGTTCCCGCGGGCGGAGCGAAGGGGGCTCCACGCCCGTGGCCAGGGGCTCCACGCCCGTGGCCCGCAACGTGCCCAGCAGCATCGGTGGTGGGCGGCGCAAAGAGGACCGCCGGAGGGGGGACAGCCCGCGTGCGCGGCCTGGGCCGCGACCAAGGCGACAGCAAGGGCATCGGCAGTGGACAAGGCGGCGGGTGGAGCCGGGCTCGGCGGCGGAACAGAGGCCAAACCGGCGCCCATGGTAGGCCGCGCCAGGGCCGGCGGCGAAGCAGATAGGGGCGCCACACCCGTGGCTAGGGGCACCAGGCCGGGCGGAGCAGAGGAGGTGCTGGTGGCGGCGCCAGCGGAGGAGCACGAGAGGAGGTCCAGCGGCATGAGGCCGGGCAGAGCAGAATATCCTAACCGAATCCATCTAATCTTATCTCTATCCTTATCCTAACAACCCAACTAATCTCTATCCCTGCTCGCAGGTACTGTTCATGCTACAGTACCTGCCCGACTGACCATAACCGTTTGAGAAAACAAAACACAATCCTTACATATCCTGGTAAATGGTAGAGCTTTTCTCTACTACAGAATTTACCTGAATAACATCATGCAGGGGTTGGTATATCATTGCAACAGCCTCATCAGTGGCCAAGCTTTGTAGTTCTCCTTGCAACACTTTACCACAGAGTCAAATTTAGCAAGCTTTTAATTTTTAGCAGAAAACATCCTTTTAGAACATGAATTTTCAACTGTAAGATTGATTGACATACAGTAAAGTGATTCTTCATCGACGTCAACACTTCCAGCATCACGTGCCGTATCTTCTATGTTGCTGCAAAACAAGGATGCTGATGAAGACAAATAACCGGAATTCAACATTTTGTCACAACATGTCTACAACCAGTCTGAAGGGAAAATATTGAGAACTGATCACATAAAAAGGCCCACAAAAACTATTACAATTTAATTGAGGAAACCAAATGAACAAGTAATAGATTAACCGAAAGAGAGTCATAGGGGTGAAATCTTACTGTGCCTCATCAAGAATAATGATTGAGCCACGAATATCAATGTCCATTGCTCTTCTGACAACCGGACTCATCAGGTAGTTATATGGGCAGAAAACCAGCTTTGCTGCTTCTGCCATGTGTTGTGCAGCAAAGTATGGACATCCTGACGATAATGGGAAAAGAGATAATTGTGTAAGAATCAGCAGTAACCAGATCAGAGTATCAACAAGTGCAGCAAAAGAGATTTATGCACCCTTCACTTGATGTCCGACCCTGACCAGATCCTCAATATCATGAACTTCATAGCAACCACCAATCTGAAGAGATGGATGTTGACTTAATTTCTGAGTATTCCTGCACGTTTAACTCATTGCATTAGCATTTATAGAGGAAAGGAAAGGATGCTCCCCAGGTTAACTAAATGTTCTGACATTGAGAAGATAGGAAAGCTCACTTGAATTGTGGGCATGAGCCACCTTGAACTTTCTCTTCTAGCAGCAACTTGCTGACGAGGGAAAAGTTAATTTATTAATGAGACTGCAAGAGCTTTGAAAGGGATGATGCATTATGTTATTTACCATTGTTCATCAATGTTGTCACTCATGCAAGCAAGCTTATTGACACAGTAATGCTTCCTTGAGGCCTGCTTTGACAGAGTACCGACTCATTGTTATGAACCACAAAGCGAAACAGACAGATCTTATGGCCGCCCCCAGAAGAAATCTAGTTCAAAGTTCAAACAACATGCATTTGACCTATGCGAACTTCTTTCTTACCAGAGAAAAAGAAGAAACAGACTGAGATGAAACAGGGATTACCAAGATGGCCATGCGCACTCGGTACGACGTCTTGCGGTACTCCCGGACAACCTGGGTGATCTGCGCGTGCGTCCTCCTTCATAAATACAACCAACGAAAATCAGAGTCAAAATCGTACAATCCCCTCATCAATTGGAGTCACAAAGCAGAAATCCTACGTCGCGTAATAGATGACCGGAGCGCCCATCTTCTTCGCTGGCTTCTCCGGGATGGCTGAACAATCAAGAACCCCCAAATGCAAAAGGAGAAAACAACAAGCCACGGATGACCAAGAAAGAAATAGCAGTTCTTGATCCAAGAACAGACACAAAGATGAAGACAGGGGAAAGGAGAGCGAGGCGCACCCGGCGTCGCCTGCGTCTGGGTATCGTCGGCGACGAATCCTCCGCCATGGAGGAACGGGTCGGGGGCGGCGGTGGGCGCCGCGGGTGGGGAGCGGAGCGGGTAGTGCCGCTGCCAGGCGAGCGCGGAGCAGAGGAGGGAGAGCGACTTGCCGGTGCCGGTGGGAGACTCGAGGAGTGCGTGCGACTGCCCTTGCCGCCGCGCGCGGTCGAGCGTGGCGATGACCCGCCCCATGAACGCCAGCTGCGTCCCGTAGGGCTTGTAGGGGAAATCCACCGGCACGCCGCCCACCTTGTACACGCCTCCGTCGGCCCGCGCTCGCGGGGCGGGAGGCGCCGATGAGGACGGCGAGGCGAAGTCGTCGGCGTCGGCGTCGAAGCCGGCCATGGCGGCGGCGGCGGTGCCCATCGGCGGGTAGCTGAGAGGATTTGGGCGGTGGGTTTTTTTTATTTTTATTTGGGCGGGAGGAATTGGGGGGACATGCGAAGCAAATGCCCCTCGCTCGAAAAGTAGCCGCGCGCCACCGTCCGTGGTGTATATGGTACGGTATCGCGAGATCGGTTTTTCTTTTTTGAGAGGTATATCGCGAGCTTAGATTATGCTCGTGGGCCACTCGTTAGGCTAGGCCCAAAAGTTTCTTCAGAGAGGATTTGGCCCATTAAAGTTAGGTGAGACGGGTGAGACAAACGGTTCGGATGGGCCCAAAGAGATGGCAAATGGTCCACCATCATCATGCTCCTCGCTTGATTGGGTTGGTTGGGTACCACTGTCGTCAAATTGTCAATACACCCTCCGGCCTCCGTGCATGTTCAGAATCTTGGAAATTGGAATTTACTGTTGCAGTCTTGCAGAAATGCAGAAAAGGGTGTAGCAGTTGGATTGAAGGGTGACATAAAGTTGGAGAGGAAAACAATCCGCTGTAACTTGTAATACAATTTGTGGTGCCACAAATGTTTTTTTTTTGGTGTATTGCAAACCCATTTTAATGACGGTACTAAGACTAACCACATTCGCTCCCTGCTTCCTGCGTGTCGGACAGAGGAAACAAAAAAAAAAGCAAGTCCACAAAGGTATCTCACCCAATTCAAACTCTTCACTGATCAGATTGCTATGGGCCTATGGCTGAATGCAGATGGACACATTTACATGGTATGAATTGTTATAACGAACTGAAAGTACAAAGTTTACAACAACGCCGTGGCAAACACCAATCGCCTGTCAGGTGATGGGTGCCGTTCTATCTCTTCGTCAGGGATGAATATCTATGGTATGTACAATTGTACTACAGCACTGGAACTCTGCTCCCTCTACAAACTGTAGAAGCACACTCCTGATCGAAACCATTTGGTCTTGTCCTACAGCTATAGGCCACAGCGTAGCTTCCTCAGTTGTTTGAGGCGCATCTGAGCGCGCTCAAGGCTGGGCCCTTGGTGCACCAGGCCATGCCAGGTCTCTTCCTGCCTTCCGCTCAGCATTTGGTGCCTCGCCAGCTCATCATGGAGGGATGCGACGTTCACGATAGGCACCGTGGTTGGGCGCCCATGAGCACACTGCAAGGGAAGGATTTATTCGGTGGATGAAAGCTTCTTTCCATAACTGGAAGTCTGGAACACAGAACAAGTGAACAACAGCAGGAACAAGAAAATGAGCACCCAACAGTCCTTACCTGGAAGCACAAAGATGTTGCTTTCAGTTCTTCAATAATCAGACAGCATTCGGATGGTAGCAAGGGATCACCAAACATGATCGCCCCTACAGTAAGCCAAGAAGAAACATCAACAAGCCACGTTTGGAGCATACAGAAATGCTTGCATCATGGACAACTATAAGGGAAGCAATAAGTAGGAACCTCTGCAAGCTTTGAAGTTAAGAATACGGAGAACTGCTGGGGGCATAGCTGACGACCCATCAGTCTCATCAAGCTGGACGAAACAGTAATAGACAACATGACCAAAGGTTAATGAACTTGTAGAATATATCAGATCAAAAATCTAAGGCTCATTCACTTGTAGACCTCTTTTGCAAGTAAGTTAGAAGGACAAGAAGAATTGAAGTTGCACATGATTGGATAGTGGCTGTTACCTGCTGGATAAACTCCATAAGATCTTTCCCTGTCAAATTGACACCCAAAATACATGGAACCTGTATATCATAAGATTATGTTTAGAGTACATAAACACGACACAACAATTTACCTAGAAGGCTTTCAGATCCTTGTTCGTAACACCGTTTTTTGCAATAACTTCACAGAAATGAGAAGATTTGGGTTCGAAATCATATACTTTTCTGTAAATATCTGATGAACTTTTGGCAGATCTCAGTTCACATTTCCATCTCATTCTAGTCATAAGTTATGCACAGTTACAGATATCAAACAACTTGTACAGGGTTTGCTAACCTACATGTTTAACCAAAAAAAAACTGTAGACCTCAATGTCCAGCAGATTAAAGGAAAACATGTCCATAAATCAAATAGAACTACAAATCAATAGGCCAACACACCCGGCAGATTCAGGATAACGTATACAATCAGCATTGATTACAAACAAGTTGAATTGTGTGGACAGAAGCAAGGGTGTGCCTTACAGCAACAAGGGTAACAAGACGGGTTTGTCTTCTCAGAATGTTCGTGTTCCTGAAAAATACAAAGTAAATGATCAAACGAGTCATATTTGGTCCTTATAGATAAGGTGAATGGCTTTTGCACTTCAAGAGAAAAAGGCATATTAGTCAAACACCTACTTTTTGAATGATTCAGAAGAATTGCTATCACTGCTGATGATCCAGCCCCATTTCTGAATCTGTTGAGCGTACTTCTGGAACAATTGAAAACCAGTCTCAGGGAGAGACTGAAAAAGAAAAAAAACGGTGAGTACAGTATTTAACACCACATATTAATATTGAAACAAGTTCATGAATGCTATATTCACACAATGCACCAGATGGTGAATAACAAATATGACGTACTAATTCCTCCTCAGAGTCCAAGTAAGTGACGACATGGCCTTCTTCCGATAAAACCTGCAAATCACATCAGTATATTGAAACATTGTTAAAGAGATGTTCCTGATCACTGTAATATTAATAACCTTTCTACGAAGCTCCTCCAGACGTATCCTTTCATCAGCTGCATGCTGTATAATAGTAAAAGAGGACATAAGTACATAAATTGCTAAATCTCTTGAAAGTAAAAGCATTCCATCAGAAGTTCTGCACATGTATTACCTAGCTCTGAATGAACATGAATGTAAAAATGCATGTTCATCATTTTGTTAGGAATTTGGGATATTTCAAATGTTTTAGTGCACATTTTAGAAACTGTGTGATTCCAAAGCTTAGCAATATCCAAAAGTATTTCTCTAAAAGAAGCTGAACTTACAGCAGTAATAAAATGTTAACTAAAAGGTTTCCTGAATAAAAAAAAGTATGCAACTGGCACACAGCATGAGCATTTGTCCATGATTTGAATGCTCTAAATGCAGCCACCAGTAAAATACCTTTTATTTCCATAACATGATTGTTCCAGCCAAAAAACAAGAATAGATAATATGCTAGAATCTATTACCAGTTGCCATAAGCCCATAACCATGGTACCAAACCCTTAAAAATGATGGCACAATTATGAACGTGATCCTTGCGAAAAGAGAAGAAGTGAACCTGATCAACAAGGAGGACAGTATTCCCAGATATGACGGGAATAAATTTCTTGTCCAGCTGCAACAAAACCCTTGCCTCCTCAAAGCAGTTCTTGTCAATACATTCAGGAACTAGGGAGGTACAAGAGAGATGTAAGGTCCCAGAAGAAAGGCTCAGTACACCATCATAGCATCCAAAAGGACCATGAGGTAAGTTCGAAGCCTGCTAAAGGAGTCAGTAAGAACAAAAGAAGATACACTGTAGCATAGACATGCAAGTTCCTCTATGTGAGTATCCCGAACTACAATGCATACTTAACTGTATGCTGGCCAGAGTCATCTCGCCATTTAGTTATTCGAGCAGACGAATCTTCAAGGCCATCAGAACATGCATCTTTAAACATTTTCACAAATCCATTCGAGCTGGCCAAACAAGAGGTGCGTGTATAACAGGCTTATGTAGATACTTTCAGGTATTAAAGGTATATCCAGGAAACTAGGCAAGATGAGCTTACCTGAAATTTAAGTCTGGAAATTCAGTGCCATCAGTCTCAGGAGCAGGCTGAGTTGAACTCATAGGCAAGACATCCACAGGTGTAGAGGCATTGTCTGCATTTGATTAGAACATGCAAAGTTAGCACTCATATAAATCCTATTCAAAAGGAGGCAGTGGTTGCAGGATGTACCTTTGGGGTTGTTAATGCAGATGCTGTTATCACCACGTGTGGCCAATTTGCTCAGTGGCTCATTTATTCTAGAGAATTTATGTTTCCCTCTATAAAATGGTGGAGCAGAATGACTCCTAGATCTACTTCCCTTGGAAAGCCTGGGTCTCTGCTCCAGCTCAAGGTTGTGTTGATTCAGAAGATCTTGAGAAAGTGTGCTGTCATTTGCCATATTGGAAGGAGGGACATTCAAATGGCAACCATTATCACTTCTCTCAGGAGAAATATCAGCTGAAAATCTCATGTCAAATTTTGGTTTCCACATTATCAGGTCATCTTCAGAACCAAACTTGTCGGTTGAACCACAATCATTATTGAAGTAATTAAGCGGTTGTATTTCATAGTCAAAGTTATCCAAATGTTTAGCTCCTTCACATGTTATTGATGACACATTGCTAAACCTGTCCAGAGCAATTCTAATACTGCTGTCGATATTTTCACTGTTCCAAGAACCAAAGTTTTTATCTGATTTCTTGTCAAGTGTCAAGCTAGTCCTTGCATAACTGCAAGGTGTATCAGCCAACGAGGATAGACGAGGAAAATGAAGGAAACTATCCTCAATGGAAGACCTATCCATCAAGTCACTGTTCCACACAGCATGAATATCAGGGAAGTTTATCTGGCTAACAGTATCAGCCTCAAGTCCTTCAATACATCCAGCTGCAGTCCCTAACTTCTTATTGGTGCTGCACTTTCTCAAAACTCTACAGAAGCCTCTGGAGGTGTTTCCATCATCATGATAAAATCCATCACTCAACTTCCACATCTCAGGGTAAGAAATATCTGTGGTTGTATCTATAAATTCGTTGAGTAGGCAATCTCCATTTAGTTTATCAAACTCAACATATAATCCATCCCAGCCAGATGTGTGTACCTTAATGTTGGTTTGCTTCTGCACCAACTCAGAGCTCATTTTGTTTGGCCTATTGAGAGACCTAAAGCAAGGTTCTTGCATTTCAACTTCTGAACCAATCAACTCAGATTTTTGTTTGTGAGCTAGAAACCCTTCAGTTGGTACATCTTCCAACATTCCAAAATTACCAGAATATGCACACTCATGGAACATAACTTCTGTCCTTTGCCTTTTCCAGCCAGATGGGTTAACACTTGAAACATCATCATCTAACTGGGACGGACCATCCTCTAACCACTGATAATTGAGTCTTTCAGGAGAATGCATTACCTTATGCCCTAACTTGTAATCAATACTGACGATATTGTCATTGGGCCAGGGTGAATTAGTGATCCTTCCAGAAAAGGAGGCATGCTGTAAGGATGGCTCCATATCAAAAGAAAAGCAGCGCGAGTCTTTTGGTACTCCTGTGGCACTCATATCATCAGTGTTTGTGTCTATGGCTGCATTCTTCTGCTTAGTGTTTTGGAAGTCAGCATAGTCTTCATTGTTCTGCACATTATGATGCCTTAAGAGTCCCTTATTCAATTTCACTGCAACAGCAACATATGAGGAAAACTCAGAATCTTAACAGATCAAAAGAGACTAAAAAAATTGAAGTATGTTCACCAAGTCACCAACCATCATTTTTCCGAGGCACACAGGTATCACCAGCGCAAACTCTGTCAGCTAATGGAGAAGGGTAAAATAACAATGCCTTCAGACCAAAAATTGTCCATTTCACAAAGCAAGGAACATTGAGGTATTATTGTCTAACCTTTTGGTGATTGAAGTGCATGCTTCTTCCAGTAGTTTGTAACAGTTTGTTCAAAGAAAAGCAAGACAGTTTGCCAATCCTAGAAGTGGGAAAAAGAAGGGGAGATTAAATAGCCAGCAATAACAAAGTAAATTATTTAGAGATGAAACGAGTTTCTGGAAAAGTGCAAAGACACTTTTACTAAAAGTCAGTTCCACTCATTGCAGGAAAACTAACTACAAATGAAGCTTACTACAAACAAGGAAACTCAAAAGCATAGAGCTGTAGCGAATCACCTTGAATTCCACAATGGTTTTTGTAGGCTCAAAATGTAGATCGTAGCTAGATCTAGAACAGCGAAAATTCAGTAGAAAAGCAGGGTACATATCAGTCTTCTGCCTCTTCCTGCTCTGAACATCAATTTCTTCATTTCTCCTTGTAATGGAAGATTGAAAACTAGATGCCAGATTGTTGAGCATATTATGAATCTGGTTTTTATTCACGAATCTTGAGTTGATGTCTTTGGAAAGTCAAGGATGTTTCCAAGAATTTGGAAGATAGTAAATACAACTATACAAGTAGATAACGGGGAATTCGTGAGGAGGATACACAAGTATTGGAAATCCTGAAAATGAAAATTGCACATTGCTGAAAAAACTTCTATCAAAATTTAGCTTCAGCAGCTTAATACCTGATATCATAATAGCTTCAGCAGCTGAATAGCTGATATCTTAAATAATAGACTTTACCTTGGTATGAAACACATCTGAAGGTCCAGATATGTGCCCTGAAAGAACCCAGCTCTGATCAGAGGCAGCTATCTCATGGAGACATCTGGAGACATCATCCCCGAAATTTTTTGATATAAAAGGCAGAAGGGATGATGATGAAGCTGTGTATAGCAATTCATCTTCACTGCATCAATAAAACAGGATGGCAATATGTTCTTTACCAAGTAAAATTGTAATTAAGTAAAAAAACAAAACGGCAAGCTTATCACGAGACACAACCTGTCATTGTCAAGGAGTCTGAGTGAAATTTGCGGATGAATAAGCGCAATTTGCAGGACACACTTCTTCACATGATGTAATTCTCTTTTCTCACTATAAAATATGATGTGGAGAAAACTAGTCAAATGATCTGTTGAACAAAGCTGTGAATACGAAGTGTATGAATAGTAGTAATAATTATCACATACCTAGATTGTATTTGTTTCCTCCGTACTGGTTGATTGTAAAAAAGCTCCCGAACAACAACTGCAAAGATGAAAGACCTGATGATAGCTCACATAACACAGGAGAAGGATAAGTAACCCATACGACTGGGGTCTTGAATAGTCCATGGCAATCTTACTCTTCACATGTATTACACATATATAGACACTACATTGTTTTCAAAGTAGAACAATTACCTGTGGTGCCAACAATTTCCCTCTTGTCATCTATTCCCAGATGTAGGCATTTAGATCCCTGTGCGATTGTTGAAAAAATTCAGATGTAGTAAACATCAAGATTATGTACAGTATTGAAGAAATTCAGTGTTTCGGTGGTGCCTTTATTATCTTGCAATATGAATTTGGTCTCCCACGAGCTTTCGTCCTGATTTCAACCACAGAGAGATCAGAAAGTGATGCGAGTGCTTCTCCATTTAGTCCAAAACTTCTAGGACTAAGTTCCCCATCGCCCATCACATTATGAAACTTGGATGTTGCTGTTATAGCAGAGGAAAATAATACATCATTAGCATAGTTAGAACCACATACAGCCATTGAGTAAACATTCTTTCAAAAACCTACAGACGTTTTAAGTAATAGAATTATATTTAATTAAAAATGAATAGCATAATCACTTTTAACACTGATGGCAGGAGTCCCTGCTTGCTAAATAAATAGGTAAAATACTTCTTTTTAAACAAAAAACAACATGGATGCCATTTTCAACTCCCTACTCTACATCTGACACAAGTGAAATAAGATGAACATCCAGAAAACCATTTCTTTTATGTTGTATCACTTGCAACAATGCAAAGTACCGTCACAAAAATGGTACCATTGAACATAGAAAAACTGGAAAAGACGAGCAAATAACAATAAGTTCTGACTTACTATATTTTTCTCCCAAGAGAACCAATTCATCTCGTGTAATACCACAACCTGCAATTTGTACAATATGGCAATATTGATTTGGAAGGTTAGCCTCTGTAAGATTCTTTTTTCAGGGAAAAAGGAGAGGATAAATGAATACCATCATCTTCCACTTTTACATAACATGCTCTGATGTTTATTGCAATGTCAATCTGAAATAGATACATATTATATTAGCGATAACACACAACACAGAAAATATCATATGTTGCTTATTTTCCCTTTTCCATATGTGAAAGCAATACCTTGCTCGCATTCGCATCAATGCTATTATATATCAACTCCTCAACAACCCTTGGCAAGTCAGACAGAACAACGCTTGAACGCAAGGAGCTATGGACACTCTTCGGCAAGCGCTTTATGGTCTGCATTTACTCATACTGCGGAAAATATGCTGAAAGAGGAAAATGCTCAACGACAAAACATACGCAGGCAAAACAAATAGGCAAGGTAATTTCAAAAAATCAATTTTAGAAGTAGGTTTCTTCAGAAAGCAGGGACGGGCCAGGACGGGACATGGGTGTGTGGCTGTGTGCACCCGATAATTTTTTGCAAAAAATCGAAGTTTAACAGGTAGATACGTGGTCGGATTTCGGATGCGGATACTGATAGCATACGTTAGGGTTTTGGGTGTTCGATTTCGCGCAGCAGGAAGGGAATGGGGGCGGGAATGGTTTTTGGGTTTTGGGTGTTTGATTTCACGCAGCAGGAAAGGAATGGGCGGGCATACCTTCCTGATGCTTGCCGCCGGCGTAGCGCCCGGCGAAGACGTTGCAAGGGACGAGGGCGGCGCCCTTCGCCGCTCGTCGCCGCTGGAGAGAGAGGTGAAGGCGGGGGAAGCGGAGAAGGGAAAAGGAGGCAACGCGAGCGGCCCTCCCGGAAGGCAGCGGAGCGTCTGGCGGCTTGATAGGCTAGCGTCGACGGTGGGGGAGGGCTAGGGCGGAGGCCGCCAGAGCCGGGGGAGTGGTACCGGCTGTGGGGGCGTAGTCGCGTCTCACGGGCTCCAACTCCAGGGGGCGGCGGGCGTAGAGTCGGGAGGGAGAGGGAGACGAAGGAAGAAGAAAGAAACAAGGGAGAGAAGAAGTGAATCTGAATCCTTGAATCTAAATCGAACAGTCACTGAGACACTGACAGTGATCAACCTAAAACCAAATCCTAACTGCTTCCAGGTCCAGTTAAACCTTATTCGATTGCATAGTATTCATTCATTTCGGGGCGCTAATGATTTCAAGCATGGATCAAGACAAAAAAAAAATTTGAAAATATAGCAGGAACATTGTTCCCGTATAAGAAGAAAATACAAGACAAATATTCCAAACTGTTTCAATTCATTCCATGTCATTATAGGAGAACGGTCGTTCGGTTAAACTCACCACAGTTTGAAATACAGTTTCCAGTCCATCCCAACCTTTCCATATGGAATCAATCCATAAGTGTCTAAGCGGTGTGAAATTAAGTCGGTCTCTTGTACTCCCTCCGTATCGAAATACTTGTCGCTATTGACTTTTTTCTACAATTTTGACCATCCGTCTTATTCAAAAAATTATGCAAATACAATTTATTTTATTTGCTATATGTTGTACTATTGTATGTATTTTAAGCTCGACTTATCCTTTTACGTATTTGCAATAATTTTTTGAATAAGACGAAAGGTCAAAGTTGTAAAAAAAAGTCAACAGCGACAAATATTTTGACACGGAGGGAGTACCTATCATGAATCTATTTTGTTGCAGCTAGTTCAACTCTTGAATTGAATCCATACCCTACCAACCTAGATTTTTTTTATGAAAATGAAATTCAACCTTTAGAGAACGAAAACCATGCTTGCAATCATTCCCGACACAAAATGAATCATATGCAACTAAATAAGTTCTAATAAGAAGATGGACTTCATGGAAATAGTAAAAGGCCATGGTAACTTATGAAAAATGCATGTGTGTCGATAAAAATATACTCAGCATGCACCAACTAATCACTGCAATTTGCCAGTTTCGCGTGGTGCAAAAAATATTGCATGAAAGAGAAATGGAAAGTGATCTAAGTACTGAGGTGCAGTTAGGGATGATAATGGATCCTGGACCTTCTAGCTGCAGGGCAACAAGAAGCTATCAGTGTTTTTTTAGCTGTGGTTGATTACCCTTTATCCCATCATTTCGACTATTGCCTATCCACTCTCTAACAACGACGTTAACTGACAGCACAACACATTCAACTGCCTCCACCCTCCGTTATCTCTTCATTTGTTTTTATAGGATAAAAATTGACATGTTTTCTTTATAGATCCCGTTTGGATCCCTTCATTTCGAAGGAATTGTAATCTAACTAATTGAGTAGGCTATTTGTCTTGGAATATGATATTCCACAACTTTTCAAAGTTTATTTAGATATAAATTTATCTTAAAATCATGGAGGTAGGAGATGGAAATTGATTATATAGATCCTTATGCTATATTTATAGTTAGCAACTTATAGCACGTTCTTCAACTTGCTTCCCTATAGTAGAGTGCAGCAAATAAGTATCTCAACCATATATTAACAATAACGTACAAATATATTCTACATACAACTATATTTGTTTAATTAATTTGTGTCTAAATTATGTTTGTTGGAATTCAATTCCAATATCCAAACAGGAGCTACAATAATTATCATCATCTTACATGTATAGTAGGAAGCAATCGGATGACCAAGACTTGGGGGGGAATAATTTGAAAGACAATTACATGGCCTCGTGAAAGTCTGTCACGAACGTTGATGACGTGTTCACTCACAAATTAGGTGAGGGCTTGGCCGTATTTCTCAATTTATTGTGGACTGAAGTGTACTTTTGTACAGTACTTCCTCCGTTACAAACTGTATTTTTTTAGACTCGCTATCAGTGAACAAATTCAACAATGGTCTGGTGGACCCAATATGCTCTGTTTGATCCATAGCAACACTTACGGTCAGCAAAGTAATTAATGCAAAAAAAGCAACAGATTTTTTATCCATGCAAACCACCAGAATAAGTTTGAATGGCCCACCGTGCAATTCACTGTGCAAGAACCAATCATACAGAGAACCTCCCCGAAGATCGATCTGTGCAATTCACCGTGCCAGATTCGACCTGCGAAAGCCTCCCATATAAGATCATACAGAAAATCACGCGTACACTGTTAGGTTGGCACATTGTTAAACTGTTTTTGCCCAAGCCAACCAAATAATACATACAATGTTAGATCGGCACAGATGGCATCAAAAATACAACTTTCTCATGAGCAGAGCAGCTGCATGAATTGGCTAAAACTTCACCTCACATGGTCAGAGAAGGCACGTTGGTTCTGAAGATAGAAGCCAACACCAGCAAGCAAGCTCCAATGCAGTGTAGCACGCTGGTTCTGAGCCGACAGGCAGCTTTACAGCGCACAATCCAATGGGCAACTAATTGAAGAAGCACTACACTGCACTGCATCTTCTCAGCTAAAAGGAAAAAGGTTGTTGGCCAGATCACATCATCATCAAATAATAATCTTACATCAGTGTTTGGCCCTACTAACACACAGGTTAACATCGCATTAGCTCTGCACCTCAAACACACTAGTGGAACACTTGATACATTAGAACACATGATACCACGAAGGAAGAAGAAGCTGAAGCTGTCATGCTTCATTTGTAAAGCTGCACCAAAAAAACCGTAGCTCCTGACTATGCTACGTTAAAATCCGTGGATTTCTGCAGTCCCGGTCACAAAGAGTCCTTGATCGCGAGCACTTAGTATGTATAAACTTCTATTGGTTAGACTTCTAGATCTCATCAGATCAATTAAACCATGGGTGTTTCAAGCACTGTGCAGCAGAAGGCCTGTTCTCCGGTGTGAAATCTAGGATTGGCCGAAGAAAGTCAGCAAACTGTTGGGCGTCAGGTTCAGTGAAATTGTACCTTTCTACAAGTACACAGTCCAGGGGCCAGAACTTCAGTCTCCTGATCCTCTTTAAATCACCATGCCGATCAAAGTAATCCTTGGAACGAGTTCCTGAGCAAGCAATCTGAAAGAAAACAGCAAAATAAGATCAGAGGGAAACTCAGATAGCTGACTAAAGACAGGATGTGAGGGGGCAGCTGTGACCTTCCGAGGCATCTTACCTTCCGTGGCATCTTTCCAAGAGTTTCCATCATCAGAGCCAAGTGGTCCTATAGATAGATTACAAATAAACAGATGAATCAGTTGATTGATGACAAACTGTAACAGTAGACTTGACAGACATGAGTCAACATTCCAAGTTGATTGACTTAGGAGCACAATTGATACAGCAACCGAGCAGGTAACAGAATAGAGAACTTTGTACATGCAACTAATTACTTTTCAGTTCATCGGCATTAATAGTTCGATCCTACCTTTTTTAAAGAAAGAAGGAAAGTACAAAGAAGTTAAGGTCCATCTTTTTTTTTTGTAACCTTCAATAGATTTGCATAAAAATGCAGTATCTGCTTACAGTTGTTATACAAAATGATTCAAACAGTTCAGTTCTTTGATTGAAACTGCATGCTGTAATGGAGGTTATTTTGCAAGATCATATTAGAAAGGAACCCAAGATAAAATTGTTAACATTGCAGCATCTCATTGCATCACCTCAAATGTTGCACCTCAAAGTTGGTAAGTTCACTTAAATACTACCAGAGTGGACCTTTACTATTGTTTCATTTCTATAAAGAATTCAGTAGCTAGGTTGGCAGCTGTCAGGTTGGGTACATCTTTACACGATTGCATCTTATTTTGAATTCTGAAGTGGCCCACAATCTGATGCATATATTTATGTGGACAAAAAGTTGCAAGTGAGTATTTCAAAGTTTGGTGGATGAACACAACAAATGCTGTAACACACCAAATATGGTGCTGTCTGCAATATAGGAGTGAAGAAAAGTAGGGTAGCTTAGGCTTGTTCCCATGCAACATGGCAACAAATAGAACACCACAGGTCCACAATGGTAATTTAAACACTGTATGTGTGGAAACTGTTAATCCTATGAAATTGGTAAGCAAAAGCATGCTGCAAACAAAAAAAAATGTGGTTTTTCATTTACCTCGTCTTCACTGCATCCCTGGCAATTCTTGGGAGCAAACAACAAATCACCGGTGGCAAGCTCAAAGGCTATGCAAGCAAAGGACCACATGTCAGCAGAATACGAGTACCCAGAACCGATGATAACCTCAGGAGCTCTATACTGCCTTGTCTGTATTTCACCAGCAAGATGCTGATCACCCCAGCAGGCGTTCCCAAAATCGACAATCTTGCACTTCAAGCTGATCGCATCAAGGTTCCTCTCCTTCTCTACTTCAGCCGCAATCCCGCCAAGCGAAACCCGCCTCAGCGAAATCCTTGCCACAGCACGTCTTGCTCTCATTCTTAGCATCTTCTCACTGAAACTGACGACTGTCCCGCCATACGGGCTCCCCACAGGCCGATCAAGGATCGGGGTGAAACCTGAGCGCACAGGATCCTTGGCCGGGTTAATTGTCGAAACCAGAAGAACATTCTCTGGTTTCAAATCCGTGTGAATGATGCCGAGCTCACGGTGCAGGTAATCAAGGCCGACCAGCAGTGATCGGCAGATTTCCTTCACTCTGCTCAGCCCAATGCCTTTGTTCCGGTTGTACCGTATCAGCCGGAGCAGGCTGTCGCCCAGGAACTCGGTAACCAGGCAGACGTGATGCCCGTTGGGGCCAATGTGCTTGAAATGGTCCAACAACCGGACGATGCATTTGGAATTCGTCGGGTCTCCTTGGGCCACTGCGGACAGCAGCTCGATTTCGTGGAGAGCTGCGTGCGCGTAATCCCTCGCGCTCTTCTGGATCTTGAGGGCCACAAATTTCTGCAAAATTTGCAGTCGCAACATCCCAATTAGAAAATTATCATACATAGATGAGAGAAAGGAGGACGGGTGACAAATTGGAATTGAACATGGGCGGCAGTAATTAACGTGAAGGAATCAAGGAAAGCTACAATCTTGGGATCAAAAGCACCATTTCCCACTGGAAATACGTGCTCAAATGCCCGCGAAATTCTTCTGGAGAAGAGAAATTGAACACAAAAGACAAGGAATGGAACAGGGTTGATGAGACAAAGCTGTGCACTGTTTTGGATTCGCTTGACGGCAAGCTTCCAAACAACCTCCACCGAACTCTCCACAATCCAAAAGCCGCCGGAACTACCGAGCAAGTGCAGAACAGCAGAAGGTTGCAGAACACGCAAATGTGAATAATAAACTATTATTACGGAGTTATCTATCAAGAAGAAAAAAAAAGAAAGTAATTAGGGGCAAGCGCGTGCGTACGCTGTGGAGGGTGTCGTAAGCGAGCCAGACGGTGGAGAAGTTACCCCAGCCGAGCTTCCTTTGCGCGACGAACCTCCCGCCGGCGAAGCGGTCCCCGGGGCGGGCCGCGTGGTACCCGCCCTTCCGGTACCCTTCCGTCCCCTCGTCCTCCTCCTCCTCCCCCTCGGACTCCGAGGAGTAGACGTAGCCGCCGCCGTTGCCGAACAGCGACGCCATCGCCGGGCCGAAGAACCACCCGTCGCCGGTCTCCTCCTCCTCCTCCTCCTCCCGCGGATTCGAATTCGTGCTGGGAGGAGACAGGCTGGGGGGCGGGGGGCGCAGCCTTTGTAAAACGTGGGGGGACCTTTTCGCAAACTTCACGCGCTCGTTCGGTCGGGGATGACCGGAGAGGGAGAAGTGACCGTTCCGCCACCACCGCGAAAGGAAAGGGAATGCCCCTGCTTAGAGCAACTCCAGCAGATGGAGTAAATTTGATCCTCTATATAAAGTTATTGAGGGTGGAGTAAAAATATTTTCATCCCTAAAACACAATTTGCTCCAGCAGTTTCCCTATTTTGCTTCCCTACTCGTGGGTCCCACCACTCTTCTTCCTTCTCACCCCAAATCTTCGATTTTGGAACGGCCGACGGCACCTCATCGACCGCGCGCTCCTGGCCGGCCGGCCTCCGCGTCCGCAGCCTCGAGCCGCCGCCGCCTCCCCTTCCCGCCGCCTACGCGTCCGCGTCCCGGAGCTCGAAGCCCGCCGCGCCGCCTGCACGGTGACGCTCCCTAGTCCACCGGCGCGACCTCGACGCCGCGCTCCGCCTCGTCCGCCGTCGCCGCCCAAAATTCGTCCGTGTAGCTTTATTTAATGTTGTAGCTCACCCTGGTTTGATTCCTGTTGCCGTCCTTGCTCACAGTGTAGATGGTGTTGCTCTCGAGGTTGTCGAATCCCGCCGTCGGAAAGGCGAACCCGTGCAGGGAATCCACGAACAGTGCGCGGTCTCCGATGCTGGCGAGCTCCTGCCAGACCGGAGCGACCGGATTGACGACGCTGCGGTCCCTGGACGTGCGCCACGAGCCAAGGCAACCGGCGCGGGCGGCGGCGCAGCGCGGTGCGCACCGCGCGGAGCCACTCCCGCGACACCCGCGCCGCGGCGGCGAGGTCCGGCGCGGGCACCCGCTCCACCACCGACTCGAGCACGTCGTTGTAGAGGTACGCCGCGGCGTCGTGCTCGAGCCCGTCGTCCTCGGGACCACTCGGGAGACGACGTCCAACACCGTGGAGTGGGCCATGGCGGAGCTGATGCACAGGCCGCAGCTGCTGGCCAAGGTGCGGGAGGAGCTGGACGCCGTGGTGGGGCGGGACGCCGTCGTGGAGGAGTCCCACCTCCCGCGTCTTCACTACCTGCACGCCGTGATCAAGGAGACGCTCCGGCTCCACCCGGCGCTGCCGCTGATGGTGCCGCACTGCCCCCGACGCCGACGCCACCGTCGCCGGCTACCGCGTCCCCGCCGGCACCCGCGTGTTCGTCAACGTGTGGGCCATCATGAGGGACCCCGCGGTGTGGAAGGACCCGGAGGAGTTCGTCCCGGAGCGCTTCCTTCCCGGCGGCGCCGACGGCGGCGAAGGGCGGAAGCTGGAGTTCAACGGCAGCGACATAGAGTACCTGCCGTTCGGGTCCGGGCGCAGGATCTGCGCGGGGATCGCCATGGCCGACCGGATGACGGGCTACTCGCTGGCGATGCTCCTGCAGGCGTTCGACTGGGAGCTGCCCGCCGGCGCGCGGCTGGACCGGGAGGCGGGCGGCGGCAGCTCCGGCTCGAGATGCGATCTACAGTGCTTTTGGAGTGGGCCCCACGGATAGGGGTGGAGGAGAGACTCCCTCTATAGAGGGGATGGAGAGGGGTTTTTAGTCCATGGAGAAAAAAATGAGAGGGGATAGGGAAGCTGCTGGAGATGGTTTCATCCCCTATATGGCTACTTTTTTGGTATTGAGAAGGGGATAGGGAAGCTGCTGAAGTTGCTCTTAATTGCGTGTGATTAGGGAGGGCGCCTTTAATCCCCGTTGCTAATTGCTTTCTCCTCCTTTCGCGTGCGCGTGTGGGGCCTCGTGGCTCGCGTTTGAATCGTGCTGGTTGGCTGACGGCTGGGTCCGTAGCCAGTGGGTCCACCTGTCAGAGGGCGGCGGGTCGGTTCGGTGTGGTGGTCTGTACGAGTGGATGGGCTGTGGTTTTGGGCTCGCTGGAATTGGATGGGGGGTGGTGGCTGGTGGTGATGATGGGCCGGCGGCTGCTGGCCGCTGGAGAGGAGAGCAGGTGACGACACGGCATCGGCGCCGGTCAACGGTGCAGAGGCGTGGCACGTGTGTGCGTGACAGTGCACGCCTCCGTGTGTGATGGTGGTAGCTTTAAAAACTTGCAGTCCCTTAAAAACTTGTGGCAGGCGGCACAGGTAATTCCGGAGAGAAACATAGCTATCGGTGTAAATGTTTGTTTTAGGAGCGATTTTTTTTGTACGTAGTTGGTTGTGTCAACTGTAAGGAACAGCTCAACCCTCTGTGCCTTTGAAATGTCAAATGTGTACTCCTTCCGTCCCGTGAAGAATGCAATGCTAGTATTTGAAAAAAATCTCACAAAGAGTGCAATTCTAGAAAATAGATTTAATTACCTGTCTAATTAAGTAATTAGATCTGATCTGCATGCCAAAACTTACTGCATGTAGCTAAAAAGTAAGGGTACTAGAGTCTTTTCGCGTTACCACTAATCTGTCTTTAAAAAACTAAAATTGCACTTTTTAATAGGACGGAGGGAGTACTCCGTCATTTTGGTTTGGTTACCTAGAGATCGGGCAAGTACACCAAGGCTGTCGCGTGCCAAGTGTAAACGGTGTTTCCGTGAGGTGCACTGTATGAGTCCCGTGCCGTGTGGCGCCGTAGTCTCGGACACAAATGGAGGAGCAGCCGTAGGCTGTAGCCGTGGGCCCGTGCCGTAGTGTAAACAATTTCCCGTGAGGGAGGCAGATGGGCCGTTCGTTGACGTGCTGCCGACAGGCCGGCCCGAGGAGAGGCTACGTAACTGGGCTCTATTTCTAGATCAAGGCCCATTTTAATCCTGGAACCGGCCCATTTGGGACCACCAAGGCCCGTGGTAACAGGTCAAACGTTGCCGCTTGCCTCCTTGCTGACGTTTCAACACCAAGTCAACACACAAGCAAGAAGATGATCACTCGGTAACTTCGCGTACGACCGGTAAATTGCGTGACGGGCGAACGTTTCGCCGACTCGCGGCGATCCACTCACGAAACCTCCATAAAAAAATGTTACAGCGCGCGCGGCAGCCGAGCAGTTCACATCACCGTATGCCCGGTCGCCGGGCTCGTTTCCACTTTCCACCGTCCGCCTTCCCCCGCGGCCGCGGGCCACCACCGTCAGCCTCGCGCCCGCCCACGTCTCGCTTCGCGCGTCACTGCGCCGTCACCGCCGCGACCCGCCGGCCGGCGTCCGCGCCGCGGCATTGGTCCAACCAACCAACCCCACTCCCCTTGTTTAAACTACGCGAAACCCAGCCCAATGGCGCCGAGTCAACCTGGCCACCGGCCGCTACTCCTCCCTCCCTCCTCTCCCAGCCCCGGCGCGGCGGCATCCGGTGTCTTCCTCCTCCCGAAGCCACGAGCCCACGACGACGCATGGAGCGGCACCGCCGCCAAGGATCGCGACGCCAAGAAGAAGGTACGCACGCACGCACGCAAGAACTGTGCTCCGTCGCTTCGAAGATCGCAATGACGCTTCGACGCCCTCACGGCGCTCGACGAATTGCTCACCGTGGCCTCTCTTCCTTTGAATCCGTCTTGCAGGCGGTTTCGACGGGGACGAGGACGACGGCGTGCTGTCGGCGTTCGTCTGCCCGATCACCATGCAGGTGATGCGGGACCCGGTGGTGATCGAGACCGGGCACGCCTACGAGCGGGAGGCCATCGCCCGGTGGTTCTCCGAGTGCCGCGACCTCGGCAGGGCGCCGTTCTGCCCGGTCACGATGCAGGAGGTGCGCAGGGCGGACCTGCGGCCGGTCCTGGCGCTGCGGGCCGCCATCGAGGAGTGGGCGGACAGGCTGCAGAGCGACGAGCTCCGCAGGGCCTGCCAGTGTCTCACGAAGGACGCCACGGAGAAAGAGGCCGTGCGGGCGCTAGGCTGCGCCGTGCGGGGGTGGAGCGGAGGGAGGGCGGGCAAGCGTGTCGTGCGCGGCGAGGGGATGATACAGATGGTTGGTGCCATGCTGAGGAGCGGCAGCTCCGTGGTGCGCCTCAAAGCGCTGGAAGCTATTCAAGAGTTCGCGAAGGAAACTGATCGAGACAGGGTAGGTGAAAGAAAGAAGATGCAGCAGTGTTGTACGATACTAGTTTTTGAGGTTTGACACCATATCTTCATCCTTTGCAGGAAGCTGTGTCAGAAGGGGACACCATTCGCACAATCGTCAAGTTCATCGATTGTGAAGATTGTCAGGAGAGGGAACTGGCAGTCTCTGCATTGTGTGACCTTTCAAAGTCTGAAGTAGTATGTGGAAAGATAAGCGAATTGAATGGAGCAGTACTTATTTTGGGCAAGGTGGCAGGAAGCAAATCCGACAATCCAACAGTTGCAGAGAAGGCTGAGAAAACACTCCAGAATTTGGACAGCTGTGAGAAAAACGCCGTGCAGATGGCCGAAAATGGCAGACTGGAACCTCTACTTAACCTGCTTATTGAAGGTTCGTCTCCTTCCTTACTGCTTATGATTCTCTATAAATATTTTGTTAACTGTTAATCAGTGACACCGACTAATGATATATTTACATGGTGTTATTAATAGTTTCTCACACCATGGTACTTTTTTCCTTATAATTGATCAGGTTCTCCAGAACAGCAGCTGCTGATGGCATCATCTCTTGAAAAGATTGTTTTGTCTAATGACCTGAAGACCTTAGTAGCCCAAAGAGTGGGTTCCTTGTTTGCGGGTGTTGTTGAAAAGGGCACCTTGGAAGCAAAAGAAGTCGCATTCAAGGTGTTAGAGCATATATCCACCAATGCAGAGAGTGCTAAGGTTCTTATAGAGGAAAATGTCCTTCTCCCTCTTTTCCGAGTTCTCTCCATCAATCGTGCCAATCTCCTTCCACCGAGGTTGCAAGAGGCTGCAGCCGCAGTTCTAGCTAATCTGGTTGCATCTGGTATCGACTTTGGGACAGTACCACTTGACGGTGATCGTACTCTGGTGTCTGAGGACATTGTCCACAGTCTACTTCATTTGATCAGTAATACTTCACCTCCAATACAGTGCAAGCTTCTTGAATTTTTTGATTCACTGAGCAGCTCCTCGAGAACAGTTCTATCCATTGTCTCAGCTATAAAATCTTCTGGTGCTATAACCAACTTGGTGCAATTTGTTGAGAGTGATCATCAGGAAAGCCGCCTTGCATCCTTAATGCTGATATACAAAGTTTCACCCCACATGGATCGTGAGATAGCTCAAGTCTTCCGAGCAAGCCCAACTCTGCTTGGCTGCTTAGTTGAAATTACTTTCCTAGATGATGGAAACACAGATGAGCAACACGCTGCACTTCAGATTCTGGCAAACCTTCCTAAAAGGGACAAGAACCTCACCAGAGAGCTAATGGAGCAAGGTGCTTTAAAGATAGTTGCTCGTAAGGTGTTAAGCATTTGTCGGAGGGAAGCTGGAAGTGACATTTATGATAACATAATGCTTGAGGGCCTTGTAAAAGTCCTGGCAAGAATAACATATGTTTTGCGGGACGAACCCCGATGCATTTCCATTGCTCGTGAGTATAACCTTGCTGCCTTGTTCACCAGCTTGCTTCGGTTTAATGGTCTGGAGGAGGTACAATTGGTCTCTGCAAAGGCATTAATGAATCTCTCGTTGGAATCCAAATATCTGACCAGCACACTGAAATTTGATGAACCCGAACAGAAGTCTAAACTTGCATTGTTTGGGAGGAAACCACCAAGTTTTCAGTTTTGTCGTGTTCATTCTGGAGTTTGTTCGATTCGGGACAGCTTCTGTATCCTGGAAGGGAAAGCTGTGGAGCGGCTGGTTCATTGTTTAAATCATGGTAACAAGAAAGTAGCTGAAGCTGCTTTGGCAGCTCTCTGCACCCTACTCGAGGATGAAGTGGAGATTGCGGAAGGTGTTTTGGTGCTCCATAGGGCTAATGGAATTGTACCTATATTTGACATCTTGAAGGAGAACCCGACAGGCAGTCTTCAGTACAGGGTGACATGGGCTGTGGAGAGGATACTGCGTGCGGAGGAGATTGCTAAAGATGCTTCAAGTGACCGCAGTTTAGGATCGGCACTTATTCATGCATTTCAACATGGAGATTCCAGAACACTGCGCATTGCAGAGGCAGCATTGAAGCATATTGAAAAGCTGCCAAATTTTTCCCTAATAATTGATAAGCGTCCATCGCTACGAGGTTCATCCATGGGAAGTATGGAACGCTTTTACAAGTTTGACCGCTAGGTTGGTATATAACATAGAAGAATTACATGGCCAGTTTATGACTTACGGACAACATTTCACTTATTATTTGTTAACAGTAGGAATCACAATTTATTAAAGAAAAAAAGTAGGAGTCGTTGGCAGGCAGTTAAGCACTGATAATCAGTTACTCGTGATAATGTAAATCTTTCTTTGTAAATGTAGTTTTGACAAGCATTGTATCTAGTAAAGGCTGGTCATATGTTCAATTTCATAAAATATTTGGCTTCTTAACTTTTACGTGACTCCATTGATGCACAATCGTTTACAGTAATTCCATTGAGACTTAAGAGTTAATGGATGAAGTGAAGATAAAATATTTCACTTTTGAGCTTTTTTACTGTGCTTATGAAGTATCTGGAAGTACTAGGAAGTACTATGTGTTTTGATTTTTCTACTACCTAATTAATCAAAAAATTAAACTAATTAAGAAAAGGGCATTATGATAATTCTCTCCTTTCTCTCTCTCAAATCGCCTCCCCCTCTCCCTCACGTCGCCTGTTCCCGTGCGCCGGTCTCATCTCTCGTCAGGGACCAGGAGCAGCTTGGGCGTGGAGCTCTTCATCCCGGCGTACACCTCGGGGCGGCGTCCGCACTTGTAGGGCTCGTTCTCGATGAAGCGGTGGAGCAGGACCTGGAACTGCTGGATCTCCTGCGCGACGCGCGCCGGGCAGCACCGCGCCGCGATGTTGTCGTTGCCGCCGTTGAGACGCCGGAAGCTGGTGTAATTCCAGTTAAGGGCTCCCAGTCCCAGGTGAGGCAGACATGCGCCACGTAGGCGCGCTCCAGGTCAGGGAAAGGGTCCCATACTGGCCATACAGCTTCGGCGCCAGCTTCTGCACGATCTGCTCCGACATGGAGGGGGGCTGATACTTGATCGACCGGAACGACTCTGCAGCAGAAACAAAATGGTTGGTGCATTGATGCAAATATATGATTCGAGTATTGCAAGTACACGAGTTAGGATTGTAGGATACTAGGATTAGGTTGTGTATTAAAGGAATGTGTAAACATAATGTTCTTGATTAATTGAGCCCACATGTCGACAAAAGCGTCCTCGTCGTACTTGCGGACGAGCGTGTACGACTCCCACAGTCCCACCGCGCGGAGCTCCGGCGGGACGACGACGAGAAGTCGAGAAGGGGCACTCCGTCTCCAAGTCCTTGGTCACCGTCGAGCTCTACTACTCCACCGAGCTCTTGGACGTCAACTCGCTCGTCAGCGTCGACGCGCCGAACCGGCTGCTGTCCCCGTTCCTGTCCTTGTCGTCGTCCTGCTGCATCAGCCGCGCCGCTCCTCCTCCTCCTCTGCCTTTTCCTCCTCCGCCGGCCACCACGCCCTCCAGCAGGAGCTTCCTCGTGTCAGCGCCGCTGCCGCCTGCACCCACCACATCAGCCACGCGCCGCCGAGGGGAGCTTGGCGAGGTCCGCGAAGTAGCCGTCGCTCCACTGCGACCGATCCAATGGCACCGCCGGTGCCCGGCGAGAAGCAGGTGCAGGTAGCCGACGACCACCAAGATCACCACGTAGAAGAGCCCCTTGGGCAGCGTCTTACCGTGGTTCTGCACCTCGCCGGACCGGGACCCGGTCTTTAATCATGCGAATTACTGATATGCCCTTTTCTGAATTAAAAAATATTAATAAAAATTTGTTGTGGGCTCCATTAATTTGGTACTTCTTAATACTTTCTCATAGGAACTTCCTGATACTTCCTCGTACTTCCACCGTTAGATTTCGTCGGATGGACGGCTCATAAAAAAAGAAGCACTCTAAAATTTCTCTTGAAATTTATGAAGAGGGAATGCATGGAGATGAATTTCACTTGTATGATAACAATTGGTCACAGCAGGTAAACCTGTCAAGTTCAAAGGTCCATAACTTACCTCATGTGGCTGATATATAATTTCTGTGTTTCTCCGCATCTAGAAAGGAGACATCCAGGCGCCAAGTTCTGATTTCTGAACATTCCTGTAGGTTTCCCATTTGAAAACTTCAAGTCCAGGTCTCGCGTATAAACCAGCTAGTAATGCGTTGCTCCTTATATGCGGATCAACGCCCTCATCTTTGCAAACCCGGACAGCAACGAGCTCAACAATATCAACATGATCCTGCACAGCCTTTTGGCAACTGCTCTGGACTCCATGCAACTGCTCTGAAGAGATAGTCTCACCTCACTACAGTTGTCAATATCCCCGGAAAAGTCTGCAATTTTAGCAATAACAACACCGATCTGGCGAGCCAAAGTAGAACCAAAATGCAAGACCTTTGCTTCGATATTACTTCAACGAAAGACCCTCACAATGGATAACCTAAAAAAAGGGGCTGGCGCCATGATCCAATATGTAAATTGTGCCATACTGCTTCTGAGAACCCTATACACCTATGCAAGAACTGCACATACACATCAGCAGTAGTCTGGAACAGGTGATCAGATGGTACGACCTGCGGAGGCTACTGCCTATGAATTTGTCGAACTCAATATACTTACATTAGAAGAAAAATGCCGACACCAAGTTGAAAAAGAGCATATATAATTCTTTGATGGCCCTGTTCTATATTTTTGGTGTAACATTTGGAAAGAATGTGATCAACAAACATTCTAACAAGTTGCCAAACTATCCCAAGAGGTGGCTTACCTAATCAAGGAAGATGTCCAACTTTTAGGCGCAATGCAACAAAATTGAGGACACCGCCGGAGTTGTAGTTTTTTCCTTTGCTTCTCCCTTTTTTTTGGTTGCATAGCTCGGTTTATTTCTTGCGTTTGTCCAAGTTGTTTTGGGTCTTACATTTCTTTCTTTTTTACTCCTCTGGTGGGAGCAGTAGTTGGAGTCGTGATTGCTATAAAGGGGAGTCCTTGAAAAATTATGGTAAAACTTTTATGATTTTTCTCTTCTAATAAAAATGATGGCAATTGTCGTTCCGTTAAAAAAACAGCTCGTCCCTCTACACTGCTTGAATGGTGCATTTTTCTTGGTGATGAGGTTTTTGACTAACCATGCATTCATGACCCAAGAAAAAATTTTAGGTAGAACACCCAATGAACATTAGTGGTTGGTTTGAGCCTGGTTCAATGCATGCAAAATAGCACCGATAAGACTATCTCCAAGGGATGATCCATTTACGTAATCCATTATTGGTTCGAGGATAGAGGGGAGTTAAAAATGAGTTTCCTCTCTCCTCTATATTTTGTGCATGTGAGTGCTGGACGAGAGAGAAATGTGCATCATGTCAAAATAGTACTTACCTCTTTAATACAATGTGTGTTTTTTTGGACTCTTCATTGGAGACCATAAATTTTGAGTATCCATTTTTGTATGCCTAGGTGACCTATATCCTCAAATGAGGATTTGATTAGGTATTCATGGTTGCAGATAACCTAAGCCTGTCTTCAAAGAAATGCTAATGAAGTCCGTACGAGCAACCAAACAACTTCTATGCATGGAACGGTGGCTCGCTGCGGTTCGCTGCTCATGCGGAACTCGAACAGGACATTGGCTGAAGAAGATGAAAGAGTCCCAAGATGAAATGGGGATGGTTAATTGGTGGTAATGGACAGTGAGTGGTAGGCATATCGAGTCATCAAATTATCATCCAACTTGGGTCGGCCCATGCATTACCGCTTCGCTCGTCATCTTTGTCCACGGAGCGAAGCTGCATAACGTCGCCGCCGCATAGAGCACCAACACCATCGCACATATTTTTGGATTCTAAGAGAAAAAACAAGGGTGTGAGGGGGCGTCGTTGCCAGGGTTCCTACCTCACCCTGGGTCTGTCGCCGCATTCATGTACAAAGCTACGAGTGTGTGTGTTTCACTCACGTCTACATTTCCCAAAGGACCCATCAATGACCTCATGTTGCACAACAGTAGAAAGTAGTTACCTTTCCTTTTAGGTAAAGACTCGTTGTCGGTCGTCTGTTTTACCCTAAAGTCTTAGCTATGAGGCCTACTTATCCTCTCTCACACACGCCTCTCTCTCGCTCATTCACTCACTCGGTCATCCTCTCTCACACACCCCTCTCTCCCGAGCAAAGGAAGACAGCATCGGAGGACTTCGACGGCTCCCGACGCAGATCCGGCGGCTCCCGACGCGGATCTGAGGGTTCCCAGCGCAGATCCGGTGGCTCCCGGTGCAGATCTGGCGGCTCTGGCGAGGTAGGTCTCCTCCCTCCTCTTCCTCTCTCTCTAGATCCGGTGGCTCCCGGTGCAGATACGGCGGCTCTGGCGAGGTAGGTCTCCTCCCTCATCTCTCTCTCTCTCTCTCTCTCCCCCCCATGGGTGGAGCAGTTGGCGGCGCCGATGGAGGTGGCGGTCTTATGGATTTGGGTTTCCAAGGGGCAGAGTTAGGGTTTGGGACTCGCTAGGGTTGGGATCAGGGTTCCATTGTTCACTAGACCTTGAAGAGGAGGTGGTGGCGGTTGGTGGGGGCGACACGACGGTGCATCGGCCGTCGTCGGCTGGGGTGGAGGAGGAGGAGGGCGACGGGAGTAGTGGAGAGGGTGTCGGGGTGAGGAAGAAAAGCCGGCTATGATTTATCCTAAATCACAATCAACTGTGATTTATTAGTCGTGTCCTTTTTAATATGATGCCAAATTTCGTTGACACTTTTCGCAGATAATCCGGCAGGTGGACCGTAAGGTGTTACAAATAAAAGAATTAGGAGTATATAATTTCTAATAAAACATTAACAAAACGTCAGTAAATGATTGAGAATGAAACTCTTTCTCGACTGGTATGCGTAGGACAAATACCTGAGATGGCATTTTAGGCGTCACCACTTATCTCTTAGCGATAAAGGATTTTTTTTAGGCAGCGATAAAGGTTCTTTCGACGAAGCAAGACGTGTTCAAGCAACTGCTTCAGTTCTTTGCAACAAACGCAGCCGCGCATGGCAAACCCAGTACGCACTACCGGAATCGGCTTCTTTGCCGTGAGCCGGTTCCTCACGGCAAAGGCCGGTTCACTCACGGCAAAAGCTTTGCCGTGAGTAGCCGCCGGCATACCGCTCACGGCAAAGTTCTGCCGGCAAATGGCGCTTTGCCGTGAGTTTACAACAACACTCACGACAAAAGTTTGGCGTGTGGCAGATGTGACTCACGGCAAAAAAAATCTCAAATCCCCTGCGGGGTCCATCACGCCGCAGCGTCCCCCGCCATGCGCTCCTCGCCTCCGGATCTCGTCAAGGCGCCGCCGGATATCGCATCGGGGGAGGAAGAAGACGCCGGATGTCGTCGTCGGCCGTGGGGGAAGGGGCGCGCCACCGGATGTCGTCGTCGGTCGTGGGGGAGGAGGCACACTCCACCACACAGTCGCCGCATCCACCACTAGGACGCCACCGCCGCGGCCCGGTCGCCGCATGCCACCAGGACGCCACCGCCGCGACTCGGCCGCCGCCGCTGCAACCTGGAAGCCGGGGCGTCGGGGAGAAGGCCGCACCGTGGAGGAGGCAGGGCCACACCGAGGAACACGAGGCGTCAGGGAGGAGGAGGCCGGGCCGCCGTCGTATATCCCGCCGCCGTCGTCGTCGTAGATCTCGCCAGACCTCACAGCGAGCCGAGGGCAGGGGAGGGGAGGAAGAGAAGGAGACGCCGTCGTAGCTCCCACCGCCGTCGTCGTAGATCTCGCCAGACCTCTATGCGCCGCCGCCTCACCTCGCCCCGCCACTGCTCCTCACCGTCGGTGAGGGCGAGCAGAGGGGGGAGGGGAGGGGAGGCAGAGGAGGGACCGGCCGGCGGACCATGCGCCACCGCCGCTCCATGCGCCGCCGGATCTGAGCGGGAGGTCGCCAGCCGCGGGAAGGGAGGCGGCGGAAGCGAGGGAGAGAGGGGCGGGGAGAGAAGAGGAGGCAGGCGGCGGAGGCGGAGAGGGTGAGGGGGAGTGGGAGAGGGAGAAGGGTTAATAAATAGGCTAGGGTTAGAGGGGGGTGAGAGGCCACCGGGTTCATTGGGCCGGCCGACCCAGTTAACTTTGCAGTGAGCTCATTTCTCGGCCCACGTCAAAGGGATTTTAAAAAATACATCTAATAGATTTAATTAGTTAAATATAGCAAATGGTTTCAAATGAAAAAAAAAATGTCAAAAACAAAGTTTCATAACTTCTCAAGACTTGTCAAAATCGACAACTTTCATTTACAATGTTTCTCCATTCGAGGTCATTTCAAAACGATCAAATTTTCAAATTCGAGAAATTCAGATGTACTTTTCGTTGACGAAAGTAATTCAAATTAGAAATGGTTGAACTACAAAGTTACATAAGTTCTCAAGACCGACAACTTCTATTTTGGTCATTTGATCATCCGGCATTGTGGTTGTAATAATCTTCACAAATCCTATACATCCCTCATCTAGTTTCATGAAACTATATAAGACATATAGGTTTTGTGAACAAAATTATTTCAAATTTGTCAAATGAAGAAATGACCTAATAAAAGTTGTTCATCTTGAGAAGTAATGAAATTTTGTAATTGAAAGTTTTTTTATTTGAATTAATTTACTTCTTCAAAATTTGAATTTGATTTGGATTTATGCAAAGCTCATTTGCCTTGAGCTTTTTTTCTGACTCACGGCAAAAAGACTCTTTACCGTGAGTTTTTTTTTAGCTCACGGCAAATAGGGTCTTTGCCGTGAGCTTTTTGTTTGGCTCACGGCAAAGTACCCCGCTCACGGCAACTAGAGTTTTTCCGGTAGTGACGTAGAGGCCAGCACCCAAATGGCAGTTGTGAATTGTGATAATGTGTAATTTCGAAGAAAAAAATCGACAAATGTCAAAAAAAAAAAATGCTGGTGCAGCCAAACTTAAACGGGAATCTGGAGTTTGTTTGCATTTCTTTGTTACTACAAGATGAACGTTTATATAAATTCAAGAAAGAAATTAAATACCATATCATCTTCTCGTTCAAACAATTGATGACAGGAGCCAGTAAACCTGCTACGGATCCCTAGCTGGATGTGGATGGGCAAGGAGCTGCCAGCTTCTTCGTTCGGCGGCGCTTCCCTGTGAAACGTGTTCGGTGCTTCTGCACAGGTAACGTAACACCGAAATGCCAAAATGCACGTCGTTTAGAGGAGCCCTTTCCCCGGTCCACAGATTCACATTTTCTTGCAGCCGCTGTTTCGTAGCTTGCGTGACTCGAGAGATCGAGCTGCGTTGCGTCCATGGCGGCGGCTCAGCCTCAGCAGCAGGTGCCTGATCCAATGGCGAAATCCACGCCGGACTGGAGCACCGGCCTCCCACCAGAGCTCATCAAGATCATCGGGAAGAGCCTCGCCTCCGGCGCCGACGCGGCGTCGTTCCGGTCCGTGTGCACGCCGTGGCGCGACGCCGTGCCGTTCGCGTCCTTCGCGCCGCACCTGCTGCTCCCGTTCGGCCCGGACTCGCAGGCCGTCACGGTCTACAGCGTCACCGAGGACAAGACGCTCTCCCTGCCGGTCCCGCCGGAGGCGCGCGGCAAGGTGCTCTGCGGCACGTCGTGCGGGTGGCTGGCGCTCATGGACGAGGCCGCCTCCGTCACGCTGCTCAACCCCTTCACCGGCGCCCTCGTCGAGCTCCCTCCCGCCGACGAAAACATCGCGGCCGCCTCCACGAGGCATACGATGATGCTGGTGTACAAGGAGGGCGGCCGGTGGGTGCTCCAACGTCCCAAGGACAAAGAAGCCAGCGCCATCGCGCTAGGCGAGCTGAGGCAGATCTTCTTCAACGAGATCGTGCTCTCCGCGCCGCCTGACGCCGACGGCCGAGGCTGCGTGGCCATGGCGGTGCTTGCAGGCTCCTGGTCCAGGGAGGTCGCCTTCTGCCGGGTCGGGGTCGACACCGCCTGGACGCTGCTGCAGACCGACCTGATGTGCAACGTGGAGTACGTCGTCTACTGCCAAGGGAGGTTCTTGGCGATCAGCCGCGCCGGTGAGGTCTCCATGTTCAGCGACAACGCTAACACTGTAACTCCGACGGCGACGGCGATGCCGTCGCTGTCGCCACCTTCGGATCGTCTCAACAACCGCAGCTACGTGCAATGGAACGGCGAGCTATACATGGTCGGAGCCATGCTGGATCGTGTGTTCCGCGGGGGACTGAGATTCGACTACCGCATCGTAGTCTACAGGTGCAGCAACCTCCTGGACCTGACGCCGGCATGGTCCAGGGTGAAGGACGCCGGCGATCTGACACTGTTCGTGTCGACCAATTTCCGTCACAGCTTTGGTGGAACAAGCGTCTCCAGGTTCAAGAGGAACAGCGTCTACTTCTCGGACCCTCCGTATGGTGATCAAGATTACTGGGGCCATTCTTTGGAGATCGCCAACATTGCCACAGGCAAATCGGAAGTGACGAAGCCTTTCCACCCCAAGGTGCAAGGTTTCGAGGCTCTGGGTTGGATCCGGCCAAATCTCTGGAGCGGAAGAAGGTATGTGAAATTGTGAACTCTTGCTATATATGAAGGTTTACATATTATGGCAAGTGATTTGCACATGTTGCATTGGTTTATTGCAACAAGTGACAGTGAATCGGGTTAGAGTGTTAAGGATGTCCTATATTTGACTAATTGTTAGCTTTCACGCTAAGCCATGATCGATGAAACTTACTCCCTTCTTCCTCAAATACATGACGTTTAGGACAAAATTTTTAGTTCATTTTGAACTAAAATTCTTATCCTAAACTTCATGTATCTGAGGAAGGAGGGAGTACTAGCTAATATGTTCACATGTATTAGAAAGGCGCGAATGCAGCCAATTGCACAAGTGTGGCCTTTAGTTTAAATTTTGGTGCGCAATATACAGTCACCTGTGCGGGTCATGATCTAAAATAAGTAGATATGATTATGGAATTTTTATTTTTTAAATTTGTTTATTATCATAAAAATGGTTATTATGTCCACACAACTTGTGCTCATGGTTATAGAAAAGAGGGTACGTAGGTACCAACATTCAAAATATTGCATTGCCATGATTTCTTCCATTATGGAATGGGCATGAAATTATGTTTACTGAGCATAAAAGATTTAGTTGTCCAGGAAAAAGTCATCTTTCTATAAATTTATTCTAGCATTATATAGTATTTATGCAATAACTAAGTTCAATTTAACCAAACATATTTCAGAGGGGCTGTCGAACCGAAAGAAAATCCACAAGACGAAGCAGCTCCTAGTTCCGCGCTTGAAGCTCAACTCGAATCTTCAGTACTCCCTCCGTTATTTTTTATTTAACGTCGCATAGCTCAAATTTAAGCTAATCAGCATCATGTAAATGAGAACAGAGGGAGTAGAAGCTGCTGCCGCCACCTCATGTTGCTCCGTTTAAATTTTAAATAAATACAGCTACTGTGTAGCTGCGAACATGTCTGTTACTTTCGAACTATTTTGTTTTTTTAATGTAAGACTTGTCGAGAGTATTATCTAAGTTTCTGAACAATATGGAAGTTTTTTTTCTGGAGTTGCTAAACGTCTCTTTCGATCTGAGGTTCTAGTCTTCCTAATAAGCATCGTTGACAAGATTGTTTGGCTTTCTGATCGCTATCAGTGGCGAATCTACCAGGGGGCTAGGGGGCTCTAGCCCGTCCCCTACTGCCCAAAAATATCATTAAAATCAAGGTAGAAATATAAGAAGAATAGAGGAATAGATGAAGAAAGAGAGAAAATAGACTTGGAAGAAGAACTAAGCTCTTCCTAACTTCCAATCTTGGCTCCGCCACTGATCGCTATACAAACATGGAATTCAGGGTAACAGACTAAAACAAAGGATTGTGACACTGCGGACAAGGGCGAATGGATTGGCAATGGCCGCGGGCTAATCAACATTTTTCTTTCATCTTCGCTCTTGAATGTGCTATGTTACCTTTGCATAGCAGCAGGGGCGGATCTAGACTACTACCTTGATGCAATGGAGCTGAGTGCTGAGCCCCGTGGTTTCTTTCGGCTAGGTCCGTCCGTGCATATATAACATGCTATATATATAGCAAGTTTTCTGAGCTGAACTGATGCCTCTCTTTCAATATTTCAGCGGCAGACAAAATCTACTGCGTAATGTTAGGTTAATCCTAAATTTTCTCAACTTGAATTGGCAACAAAACCTAGATCAGCAGTTAGCTGTATATTTACTGAAGAAAATAGAAAGGGAGCCAAAACATCTGATCAGTTTTCATTTTCCTTTGTTTGCATTGGTTGGTTCCTTCCGCAAGATCACTATTTTAACTATGGGCGCGCTTGGTTCCCGACCACGCGACGGGGCTGTGGCGCCAATTATCAGCGCCACACCCGCCATGCTACAATGGGGTGTGGCATGGCGGGCAACCACACAGCCTGTATGCATGTAGAATGGGCCTGTGGAAGGCACCTAATCCTTTTCATCCAAAACTCAACATCTCAGCCTTAGCCTACACAGAGAGGGGCTTGTATATCTTTGTTCTTTTATCTCCAACAAGAATTGTAGTTATGTGTGTACTTGTTGAGGTGTAAATATTATATATGATAGGGACTAAATTGTAAAAGTGTAGGACATGTAAATCAAGAATAGAGAAGGATCGAGAGAGATGAGATCCAGTAACTTCCCCATCCTCTCTCCTTCATGGCTACTGTTTGCTCTTCACTCCCGATTCCAAATCCCCCACAAATCTACTAACTAAACTCCAATATGGTATCAAGAGCGGGTTAATCCTGCGGATCTCTTCCCATTTTCATCGATTTGGGTGGCTTCACGGTACTGTGAGGTGCAGATTTTGGGGGCGCCGGAGTCCCTGTGTTCGTGCGTGCTGGCAATGGAGCGGTCGTGGTTGGGGCTGGTTTCGTGGTGATGATTATTGGTGATTGGTGTGTTCAGGAAGGTCCCCCTGGTTGCTGTTGGTGATCTGCTTGTTGGTGGATTTCTTCAATCTGTGACTGGAAACTCTGTCTCTCTACCTCTTGGTTGTGTTTCTTGGTTTGGCCAGCCCGTAGTGCTTGGATCTGTCTGGTGAGTTTCATCTTTCCTGTGAACCGAAACTTGGCGATTGGAGTAGCATATAATCATGACTGGGACTAGTGGAGAAAAGGAAAGTGATTCTAGCCTAGCGAAATTATGTGAGATTATTAGTAAAATAATGGAGCAGCCCAAGGTAGTTTCAGAGATTGTCAAATATGCTCTAGAGGCTAATCCTGTGAAGTTGTCGGGACCAGAAAATTATGTTAGTTGGGCTCGACAAGCCAAATTAATTTTAAGCTCCCATGACTATGAAAAATTGCTCATTGCTACTGATGGAGAAGAAGGAAAATTGAGTGGAACAAATATTAAACAAATTAATGATAGAGTGCTTGTGTGGCTGTTGGGTAGCATGGAATCAACAGTCCGTGAGCAAGTCGAAACTATGGAGACAGTGGCAGAAGTGTGGTCTGCTTTGGAAACACAATTTTCTGGAAAAACTAACAAGATGCAAGCAACCCGGGTTGTGCATGAATTGCTGCACCTGAAGCAAGGTGCAAGGTCTGTAACAGAGTATGCATGTGAATTGAAAAAATTGTATAGGGACTTGCATTACTACCATCCTTTTGAAGCAGTTGACAAGAAAGATGTGGTGATTCATCATACTTGGTTTCAGTCATTTGTTGGGAATATTTTTCTTGATGGCCTAAATGAAGAGTTTGATCTTCGTCGTCAACTTATTTTCTCTAAAGTTGTATGGCATGTGCTGGATGACATTATTTCTAGTGTCCTAGAGGAAGAAACAAGACTAGCACAGTCCAAAGCAAACAACTCAAGAGAAATTGGTGATCGTGCAGCTTTGTCTATGCAAAATAGACGCTTTGCCCAATCTCTGAAGGGTAAAGGCAGTGGAAAGTTGAAGTGTGATCATTGTGGTGATGAAAGGCACACAATTGATAGGTGCTTTAAGCTGCATGGCTTTTCACCAGGGTGGAAAAAAGGAAAGTTTCAGCAAGAGGGAGGCCATAGTGCTAACTTAAATAAAGCAAATCATACTACTTCCGAACTGCAATCTCAAGTAGTAGATGCACAAGCTCTTGAGGAGTTTGAATCCAAGCTCAAGATCTCAGATGGCTTGTCTCCTGTCAAAGGTCCCTCTACAGCTGATTCTAGTTTTCATGCTACATCACAAGGTACAAAAACAAATACATTCAGAACACAGTCCAAGTTTTGGATTATTGATTCTGGAGCTACTAACCATATGACAGGAGTATCTAATATTTTCACTTCCTATACACCTTGTTCAGGTAAGGATAAGGTGCATGTAGCTGATGGGTCCATGGTTCCTATAACAGGTCGTGGATCCGTCAGGTGCAACAAAACCTTGTCCTTGTCACTGGTCTTACATGTTCCTAATTTTCCAATTAATCTTCTATCTGTTAGCTCAATCACCAAATCCCTCAATTGTAGAGGTTGGTTTGATCCTTCTCATTGTGCTTTTCAGGAGATAGGAACTGGGAGAATTCTTAGGACTGGGACTATGCATAATGAGCTCTATTATCTTGATGAAGGAAGTGATGAAGTTGCACTTGCAACAGAAATGTCTCCATGTCAAGAATTGTTGCTACTTCATCACAGGCTTGGACATCCTTCTTTTGCTACCAGGTCACGTTGTTATCCTTCTTTCTTTGGTTCATGTCAAAAGGAACATCTTGTATGTGATGCTTGCGAGTTAGCTAAGCATACAAGAGTCCCGTATCCTAGTTTGAGTCGAAGGAGTAGTAAACCTTTTGAGATTATTCACTCTGATGTTTGGGGGCCTTGTGAAGTGAACTCTATTTTGGGACATAGATGGTTTCTAACTTTTATCGATGGTTTTAGTCGTTACACTTGGCTCTATTTGTTAAAACATAAAAGTGATGTGTTCTCTGTTTTCAAAAATCTATTTGTCATGGTTAAAAACAAGTTTGGGGGAACAATTAAAATTTTATGTTCTGATAATGGCACTGAGTATGTTAACCAGGAGTTTGGATATTTCTTGGCCTCAAATGGCATTGAACACCAAACTACCTATGTCAACACTCCATAACAAAATGGTGTTGAAGAACATAAAAAAAGACATTTACTTGAAGTTGCTCGCTCTTTAATGTTTACTATGAATGTTCCTAAATTTCTTTGGGGGGAAGCAGTAAAGACTGCAACATATTTAATAAATCGCATGTCCCTTCGTGTTCTTGAGAATAGATCTCCTGCTGAATTACTTTTGGGATCAAATGACTTTGTTGTCTTGCCCAAAGTTTTTGGATGTGTGTATTTTGTTCACGATTATAGAAATAATGTTGGAAAGCTTGATCCTCGTGCTCTCAAGTGCATTTTTGTTGGTTACTCTCCTACTCAAAAGGGTTACAAATGTTGGTGTCCATCCGAGCGTCGTTTTTTGTGAGTATGGATGTAACTTTTTGAGAACATGAATATTATTATAGCCCAACCAATAATAATGACATTACTTTGTCCCCTCCTGAAGTGCAACAAGAGGGGGAGAGTAATGGTAGGGGTATCCTTGTGGGCTCCATTCTTGTTCCCACTTCTGGTAATTCTTTTGGTGTTAATCCTACTTCAAGTCAGGGGGAGGAAATTAATAATAATGGTGGTCACAATTCTTGCCATGAAGATGTGCAGACTAGTCCACCTTCTCAGATTATAGAGCCCCTTATGCATGGTGACCCAGGTACTATCCCTGAAAACTCTCTCAGTTCACCTAATGTTCCTACTAGCACTTTAGAGCAAGGTGAAAATCAATTATCTACTGAACCTTCCCTTGGAAATGACTTGCCCATTGCTCTAAGAAAGCCGACTAGACCTTCTGATATTCCAGCACGTCTTAAAGATTGTGTTGGTTATAAACATGATATTGCAAAATTTGTCTCTTACCAAAATTGTAGCCCATCATTTCTAAGTTTTATTGCCTCCTTAGATGTTGTATCCATACCCAATGACTGGAAATCAGCTAAAGGGGATCCTAAATGGAAGGAAGTAATGCTGGAAGAGATGAGAGCTTTGGAGAAAAATAGAACTTGGGAGCTTGTAGATCTACCACCATGTAAGCAACCAGTAGGATGTAAATGGGTTTTCACCATCAAACAGACACCTGAAGGGAAGGTGGATAGATACAAGGCTCGTCTTGTTGCAAAATGATATACCCAGACTTATGGGATTGATTATGACAAGACTTTTGCACCGGTGGCTAAGATGAACTCTATAAGAACACTTATATCTTGTGCTGCAAACTTAGGTTGGGACATTTATCAAATGGATGTGAAAAATGCTTTCCTACATGGAGATCTTCTTGAGGAAGTATACATGTATGTTCCACCTGGTTTTGAAACAAATCAAACTAAACGGAAGGTACTTCACTTGCATAAATCCCTATATGGGTTGAAGCAATCACCAAGAGCTTGGTTCGATCATTTTAGACGATCAATGCTTAATAGAGGTTATCTTCAAAGTAATGCAGATCACACATTGTTCTATAAGCATGCTGAAGGTAAGGTGGCAATTTTAATTGTGTATGTGGATGATATAGTGATTACTGGGGATGATTCCAATGAGATTTCAGCATTAAAAAAATATCTTGCTCAAGAGTTTGAAGTGAAAGATTTGGGACACCTAATATATTTTCTTGGAATTGAGATATCTCGTGGTCCTATGGGCATATTTCTTTCTCAACAGAAGTATGTCCTAGATTTGTTAAAAGAGATCGGTATGCTTGGATGTGGACATGCAGCTACGCCTATTGAACAAAATCATCATTTAAGCAAAGATGTGGGGGTTCCGGTGAATCGAGAAAGTTACCAAAGGTTAGTTGGAAGACTTATTTATCTTTCTCATACACGACATGACATTGCATTTGTTGTGAGTGTGGTCAGTCAATTTATGCATGATCCTAAATCTTCACATATGGATGCTGTGTATCAGATCTTGTGATATCTTAAAGGTTGCCCTGGGAAAGGACTTCTATATACTCGTCATGGAGACTTGCAAGTTGAATGTTATACCGATGCAGATTGGGCTGGTTCTTTGGATGATAGACGTTCAACTTCTGGGTATTGTACATTCGTTGGAGGTAATCTAGTCTCATGGCGAAGTAAGAAACAAAGTGTTGTTGCGAGATCGACAGCTGAAGTTGAGTTTCGATCCATGGCACATGGCGTATGTGAATTGATGTGGTTACAAATCTTACTAACGGAGTTGCGGTTATTTAAGTGTAAGCCTTTGATGTTATATTGTGACAACAAGGCAGCCATTGATATTGCTAATAATCCGGTGCAACATGATCGAACCAAACACATTGAAATTGATCGACACTTCATCAAGGAGAAGCTTGATAAAGGGATTATTTGTTTGCCATATGTAACTTCTGCCAGCCAAGTAGCGGATGTTCTAACGAAAGGGCTATCTGAAAAAGTATTTTCTTCATTTTGTAGCAAGATGGATCTTAATGATGTGTTCGCCCCATCTTGAGGGGGAGTGTTTAGGTGTAAATACTATATATGATAGGGACTAAATTGTAAAAGTGTAGGACATGTAAATCAAGAACAGAGAAGGATCGAGAGAGATGAGATCTAGTAACTTCCCCATCCTCTGTCCTTCATGGCTACTGTTTGCTCTTCACTCCTAATTCCAAATCCCTCACAAATCTACTAACTAAACTCCAATAGTACTAAATTGCTCTTTAAGCAAACTGGCACATTTCCTACAAGTGTTTTATGTTGTCTAGCAATACACCGAAATCAAGGAAATGTGCAAACCTTTTCTATATATTGTTTCGAATACTTCCTGTCGTGCATGTAAAAGTGTATAGTTTCTCTTGGTGTGTTGATGCAAAAGCCCAATACTTTCTGTTTCGCTTTGTTCTTACCAGGTCTTGATGACCAATTTGTCCAAACATGCATCCACGAATCTTTTCTTGTGCATGTATTTGTGTACTGGTATGATGTGTTATGTGTAATTGTATAATTGTTAAACCTCGACAAGTGTATTATGAGGCTTGATTAGATGTCTGGGACTCCATGCCTCCAAGGTAATGCTAATAAGATTATTTGCATTTCTTTGAGATATCAAGTTTTGGCTAACCTTTCCACAGCCTGCATGATGACCGTGTTTATAATTCAAGAAAGAATAATAATGATCATATCATCTGCTCGTTAAAAAAGTTATGAAAAGCCAGCAAACCTTGAAGAAGGAATCTGCCTTCTTCGTTCCGCGCTTCACTCTGAAACGTGTTCCAGCCAGCGCCTTTTTGCAAGTAACGTAACACCGAAATGCCAAAATGCACGTCATCTATAAGAGCCTTTCACGGTTTTACCGCTACATAGAGTCACATTTTCTTCGCTTGCGTCAGAGAGCTGCGTCTCCATCGCGGCGCGGCTCAGGCTCAGCGGCCTCCCACTCCTCGCCGATGGCGAGATCCATGCCGGACTGGAGCTCCGGCCTCCCACCGGAGCTCCTCGAGGTCATCGGGAAGCGCCTCGCCTCCGGCACCGACGCGGCGTCGTTCCGGTCCGTGTGCACGCCGTGGCGCGCCGCCATTCCGTTCAAGGCCTTCGCGCCGCTCCTGCTGCTCCCGTTCGGCCCCGACTCGGAGGCCGTCACGGTCTACAGCGTCGACGAGGACAAGACGCTCTCCCTGCCGCTCCCGCCGGAGGCGCGCGGCAAGGTGCCGTGCGGCTTGTCGTGCGGGTGGCTGGCGCTCATGGACGAGGCCGCGTCCATCACGCTGCTCAACCCCTTCACCGGCGCCCGCGTCGAGCTCCCTCCCGCCGACGAAGACGTCGCGGCCTCCTCCTCCATGCTCGTGTCCAAGGACGGCCGCCGGTGGGTGCTCCACCCCGAGGACGACTACGGGGACGCGGCTGATGATGTCATCACCATCGAGCTAGACGAGGTGAGGCAAGTCTTCTTCGACGAGATCGTGCTCTCGGCGCCGCCTGACGCCGACGGCCGAGGCTGTGTGGCCATGGCGGTGCTCGCGGCCTCCACGGAGGTCGCCTTCTGCCGGGTCGGGGTGGACGCCGCGTGGACGCTGGTGGAGACCTACCTGGAGTGCTCCGTGGACTCCGTCGTCTGCTGCCAAGGGAGGTTCTTGGCGATCGACTGCGCCGGTGACATCTCTATCTGCAGCAACATCGCAAACCCTGGAGCTCCGACGGCGACGCCGATGCCGTCGCTGTCGCCACCTGAGGATCTCAGCAACCTCAGTTACTTGCTGGAATGGAACGGCGAGCTGTACTTGGTCGGAGCCATGCTGGATGTGTACCGCTGGGGACGACTGAGATTTGACTACCGCGTCGTATTCTACAGGTGCAGCAACCTCCTGCACCCGACGCCGGCATGGTCCAGGGTGCAGGACGCCGGCGATCTGACACTGTTTGTGTCGAACCATTTCCGTCACGGCTTCGGTGGAACGAGTGTCTCAAAGTTCAAGAGGAACAGCATCTACTTCTCCGAGCCTCCGTATGGTCGTCAAGATTACTTGGCTCATTCTTTGGAGATCGCTGATATTGCCACCGGCAACTCAGAAGTGACGAAATCTTTCCACCCCAAGAATAAGTTGCAAGGTTTAGAGGCTTTAGGTTGGATCCGGCCAAATCTCTGGAGGGGACGAAGGTATGTGAAATTATGAACTTGGTGTGAAGGTTTAAATATTATTGGGGCGAGAGATTTGCACATGTTTGAACATTTTAATTTGCTATTCTTTTTAGCTTGTATGCTAAGCTATGCCGAAATTTGCTAATATGTTCAAATGTTAGAAAGTCGTGAATGCGGTCAATTGCCCAAGTGTGACATTTAGTTTAAATATTGGCGCGCAATGTTCAATTACAAGTTGTGGTGTAGTACGTTACGACTAGGATACACATAGTGTAGCATGTTATAGATGGATATAGCCACGTGTGTGCATTACGACTATATGCATATGATATTATTGTATTGTACGTTATGGTTGGACGCATATGGCTAGGGCTGGACGCCGAGTCAGCTCGGCTCGGCTTGGTCTGGCTCGTTAAGGTAACGAGCCAGCTCGGCTTGGTTTGTTAACAAAACGAGCAAAAAGGTTAGCTCGGCTTGACTTGTTAATAGCTCGAGCTAGCTCGTTAGGCTTGCGAGATGTATGTAAATTTGAAATTAACATATGAGCATACGTAAAATTTTTAAAAATAATAATTATAAAGTTGTAAATGATAAAATTAGTCACACATGGAGCACTTAGGAAAGTTTAGCGTAGCTTTAATGGCTCGGCTCAACTTTAATAGCTTAGTTTTCTATGTTGAAATTAGAACTTTCTAGCTCGTTTGGCTCGCGAGTAGCTTGCGAGCTGGCTCGAGCCAGCTTGTTAACAAAACAAACAAAAACAGTTGCTCGGCTCGTTAAAAAATTGATCGAGCCGAGCCGAGTCGAGCCAAGCTATGAATGAGTCGAGCCAGCTCACGAGTTTCTGGCTCACGATCCAGCCCTACATATGGCCACGTGTAAAAGTGTACGACTATATGCATATATGGTATTGTACGTTACTACTGGGTGCATATGGCCACGTGTAAAAGTGTGCCGGACAAGATTTTGCTATTTATTTTTTTCGTTAACATAAAAGTTTAGAGCCCTGCCATAGGGATAGATTAGTGATAACCAACATAGGATTATGGTAAATGCAAACAACAGGTCAATGGATCTGGACCTCAACAATCAGATCAAGGGAAGTACAAAATGATTCTGTTAAGTGCAAACAACAGAGACAAATGGATCTGGACCTCAACAATCACAGCAAGAGAAGTACAAAATGCAGCTTATAGTGATGACAGCTCTGCTAAATCTGCTTCACAATACTTACAAAAAAAAAAGAGTTGGAACAAAGAAAAGCTATATCAAGGAAATGTAGGAGACTGCAGCATTAAAGTTTTGTTCCAAAATTTCTATTTACAGTGAGTATTTCTTAACTTTATTTATTCATCCATAGGTAGGTATGCAAGTCATAAATTCTTTGGGTCATTGCCTACCCAAAAACTTAATAAAATGAACTAGAGTAGCATGACATAGTAATTAAAGTGTCTGACTAAAAAAACAACTTAAACACCAATTGGTACCACTTGCATCTCTATATAACTCGCATAAATATTTTCAATATATAGTTATATATATTTTCCATTGTATGCAGTATTGAAGAGTGGTAATTTTTTAATTAAATATTTAAGAGTAGTCATGGTGATATATTATATTTTTTGTTTTAAATATGGTTATATAACTCGCAATATTATGTTATGACATACTATACCTCTGGAAGGTCTGGCCCAAAGGAACTCATTGTTTTGCCAACTCGAGAATTATCGCCTTGTTGGTAGGGTGATGCAACGGATCAGCCTGCAGCCTGTCATGTATAGTATGATTAAGTACAGACACAAACAGAGATAAGCATGATCAATCTGCAATTCTAATGACACTAAGACCTCATTCGGTTACACAGGATTCGTTCCGGGCCGGGAATAAAAATATAAGGGCTTGTTCGTTTTCATGGGATTCAATCCGGTCGGAAATAATAGATATACCAAGAAAATCATGATAGAGACTCGGATTTACTCCGGGTCGAGAACTAATTTACTCATCATGATAGGTAGAACAAGAGACTGAAGAGCCGGATTGATTCCACACCTCTCGACTAGTGGATTAATTCCGAGTCTCTCGGTGTACCTATCATGAGTAAATTAATTTTCGACCCATAATAAATCCGGATATCTTATAATAGCTATCATGATTTTCTTATTGTATTTATCAATTCCGGTCGGAATCCAATCCAGTGGAAACGAATGAGGCCTAAGAGATTTATGATAGATACAACTAGAGACCGAGATTTATTCCAAGCCGGAAACTAATCTACTCCCGAAAGGTACACTAAGAGACCGGGATAAATTCCACACCTCCCGACGTGTCATGTTGTATCTATCATGAGTAAATTAGTTATCGATCCGGAATAAATCCCGATCTTTTGTTGTATCTATCATGAATTTTTTTTGTTATATATATCATTCTCGGACGGAACTATATTCTTCGAGCCAAACACACCGGCCCATCAGACAGTGGGACTCCCCCTGTAATTTCACATCTGCTGGCTAAATTCATGGGACTCCTCTCAAACTACAACAGAGAGAAAGCCTCACTGGCTCACTGTTTAATCACTGAACCTTCAATTCCCATCCCTTTTTTTTTCCAACAGGAACAAGAAGGATCGAGCTGAATCATTTATAGATCCTTTCGAAGAACCGCCCAAACTATAATGCTAACATTTTTACAGTCATTAGAGATCGAACTAACATCAATCTCTCGACCATTTGCTAGCCTAGCCGGCTTAGATCTCTATCAATAATCAAGTGTGTACATGCATGATATGGATCACAGTTTGCCCCGGGCCTTGCGATCGACCTGCGGCGTAAGGATCGACGACATTGAGATGCGATGCCATGTCAGGAAGAGGAAGGAACATGAGATGCGCACCAGGGTGGTGAACTTACGACGATCTTGGAGATGTGTTGGCCGGTTACAACGTGCCGCTTCCGCTCCGGCAACCTGCAGCCGAGATCGATCGAGAACCAGGCGGCGGTTTGTATATCTGTAGCCAGGCCGCACACTGGTCTACTCCTTCGGGCTTCTCCAAGTGCAAGAGGAAAGACAACCAACACCACGAGTCCACGACGAAGAGAGGAGACTAGCAGAGATCCGGAGCCGGCCAGCCGGGCCAGACTCCCGTCATGATGTTTCGATTTCTTCTTCTTCGGGGCCCACGACGGGAGGATCAGTCCCAACTTCCCAGCACGTCATCCTGGGCCGGGCCGGGCAGCGCAAAAGGAGGCGCGCTCTCTCTCTCTTCTCCATGGGAAAACCTTTATATTATCTTCCGAAAGATAGTAGTAAGCAATTGAATTATAATCCACCAGAAGTCTAATAATAATCTATCTAGCCCAACAACGTGAAAACTTAGCATCACTTTCTTCCTCCCGTGTGACCCCGACGCCTCCCTCTTCCTCCGCCACCTGCCGCCGCCGCCATGGCCGGCCTCCCCACACGTGCCGCCCGCCATGGACGGCCTCCGAGCCCTCGTCGGCCTCCGCCGCTGCCCGCTGTGGCCATGGCTGGTTGGCCCGCACACCGCCATGGCTGCGCCCCGAGGCCGCGCGTGCCCCCGCGTGAGCTCGCCGACGGTCGCGCACCCGCGCGCCGGTGCGCCGCCGCAAGCCGGCCACCGGCCTCGGGGAAGAGAGGATGAAAATTTTTCCAACATTTTTAAAAAATGTTGGAACATTTTCAAAAATTTTGATAATATTTTTCATAAAATGTTGGTGAAAATGTTTTGAAAAAAAGTTGGATCTAGTGTTTTCTCTGAACAAATGTTGGTGCACCTCTTTCTAAAAAATGTTGGCTCAACTTTTAATAAAAATGTTGATTCAACTTTTTATAAAAAAATGTTGATTCAACTTTTTATAAAAAAATGTTGATTCAACTTTTTATAAAAAATGTTGATTCAACTTTTTTTTTGAAAAATGTTGGAATATTTTAAAAAAGTTGCAACATTTTGTAATGAGATGCCATAAGGTGAGCTGATGAAAAAATAATAACTAGCAAGTTAGATGGACTTTGGTGAGCTGGAAGTTACAATGGTTATCCACCTTCCGGTAGCCATATAGGAGGCCCTCTTCTCCATCGTTCGTTGTGCAAAAATATCAGCTAAGAGCAACTCCAGCAGACCTATTTCACCTCTTACTCGAAAAGTCGGGGTCGAAAGCGAAAAATCGCACTCCAGCAGAGCCCTAACTCCGCCCCTTAATACGTTCACACCCCCTAATTCCCCCCTCCGGTCTCTTCTCCTACGGGTGGAGGGAGGAGCCCCTACTCGGTTGTTGGCCGTTTCCGCACGTGCGCCACCGAGCGGAGCCCTCTCCACCCCCGTCGGTCCCTCCAATGGTGGCCACCAGAGCTTAGGATCCTGCTGCCGGGGGAAGCACCGCCCGCCGCCCGAGGATGCGCTGCCCGCTCGGAGCTCGTCGCCCGCCCGAAGCCCTCCCGGAGCTCCCACATGGATCTGCGCCGCCCGCCCACAGCTCGTCGGCCGGAGGTCGAGCTCCCGCTACGCGTGGCCGGAGGATGAGCTCCCTCCACACCATAGCCTCCACGCAGCTGGAGGTCAAGCTCCCTCCGCATCACGAGATCCAGCGGCGGGGGAGAAGGAGTGCCGTCGCTGGAGCCCGTGCTCCGCTGCAGGAGTTCTGCCCTTCTCCCCGCCTCCATCCTTCGTCACTGCCTGTCGTGCAGGTCGAGCAGCCGGGTTGCCAGATCTGGTGCAGGAGGCTCGATCCGCCAGATCTAGTGCGGGAGGAGGGCCGCGGCGTCGCCCTTCATCGGTCGCCGGCCACCCCCTCGCTGCGCCGTCGTGCTGGCCGCTCCGTGTGCACAGGCCGACGTGAGGGCTTCTCTGCCGCGCAATGCAGCCCCCTCCCTGCACCACGCAGGTGGTTTTGGGAGGGAGAGGAGGGGTGGGGGAGAGAGCTGTTCGGGGGAGGGGAATAAAAAGTGACTCACTGACAACCAGATCCCATGTGTCATAGAAAAGTATGAGCTCTCCAGTTGGGACTATTACTGGAGTTGAAGGCTAAATCTATAGTCTGAGAAAGTAGGAGGAGCCCCTACTCAGAGAAGTACTGGAGATGCTCTAAGCCACACCGCGAGATCGAGGTGCGCCTTTGTGACCGTCCCAAGCGGCCGGTGCCCACGTCGGAGAGGAGGTGGCTTTCACAATCACGGCGATCGATCGAGCTGTTACATTTTCTTCGTGCTTGTGGGGGCATGCAGATCGACAACAATGTCACGCACGCATGCACCGAGCTTGCGTTCGTCCCATCGCCTTCCCCATGGGCATCGCCGATCGGGGGCGGCCATCCGCCGCCTCTTGCACGTGCATCGAGGCCAGCATCCGCCGACTCGTCGAGCACGCGCATGCAATTGGCCACCGACCAGATATATCCCGTCAGGGATTAGCGAGATTCACTGATGCTAAGATTTGAAGGGTGTATGAGCAGAATTATTAACAGAAGTCAGAATGCATTTATAAAAGGGAGGAATATTATGGATGGAGTGATGTGCCTACATGAAATTTTGCATGATACCAGAGTCAGAAATAAGGATGGCATAATTTTGAAATTAGACTTCGAAAAGGCATATGACAAGATCAGCTGGGAGTTCCTGTTTGAAACTCTCCAACAAAGAGGTTTTTGTGATACTTGGTGCAATTTGGATCAGGAGTGTGATGATGGGGGGGGGGCTGTGTGTTAAGATCAATGATGAGATAGGGAGTTATTTTAAGAGTAGAAAGGGTGTCAGACAAGGGGATCCATTGTCTCCCCTTCTATTCAATTTGGCAGCAAACTGTCTAGCCAAGATGGTACAATCTGCTCAGTGTAATGGGCTAATAAAAGGCCTTATACCTAAATATATCACTAATGGGGTAGCAATTTTGCAATATGCTGATGACACAATCCTGTGTTTAGCAGAGGAAAGGGAAACGACACAAAATATGAAACTTCTGTTATACATCTATGAAAAGATGTCAGGTTTGAAGATAAACTTCAACAAGAGTGAAGTAATCATGGTGTCATCTGATGAACAGAAAACAGAATTTTATGCAGACATGTTGGACTGTGCTAGTGGAAGCTGGCCAATCAAATATTTGGGAGTCCCAGTTGCTGGATCTCGACTTCATATTGCAGATTGGGTAATGCTGGATGAAAAGGTCTTAAAAAGGCTTGATGGTTGGCAGTGTGCTGCCCTATCTACCGGGGGGAAATTAATTTTATTAAATGCTTTTTTAAGCAGCATCCCAACCTATGCCATGTCCATGTACCTATTGCCTAAGACTATCCTTAAAAGGATGGATAGAACAAGGAAGAGGTTTTTTTTGGCAGGGGAGAAGTGTGAAAAAAATACTATCTTGTTAAATGGGCTGTGATCACCAGACCCAAGAAGAAAGGTGGCCTAGGAGTTAAAGATCAAAGGAAAATGAATATAAGTCTTTTGTGTAAATGGTGGTGGAAAATTGAAACTGGAGAAGGATTGTGGCAGGAAATAGTGAGGAAAAAATACAAAATTGACAGGGGGGATAACTCATCTAAAACAAAAAACCCACAAACTCCCCAGTGTGGAATGACCTGATTAAGATCTGAGAGACATGGGTACCCATGGGTCCCCACCGGCCAGGGTCCCAGGGGCCCCTGACAAGTGGACCCGACCTTCCAGAAGACCCGCCGACCTGCCAAGTGGGCCAATCGACCTAATCCGCGCCTCCGACGACCGCGGGCGACCTGATCAAGACTCCGAAAGACCCGCGATGCTTGGCGTGCAAGTCAAGACTCTAGGACCTAGCGCGCCGCCGCCTTAGCTCCGAGTATCATGGGATACTCCTTGTAATCCGGGAGATAAACCTCCCACAGTTGTAACCGACCCCGACACGGGTCAACCGACCTTGCATGCAAACCCTCGCCCGTCCTCCCCATATAAGGCGGCCTAGGGCTCCATGCACAGGGACAACTCATCTTCAACCTCCCGCATAATCCACCAAAACTGGACGTAGGGTATTAGTCTCCGGAGGCCCGAACCAGTATAAACCCTTGTCTCCTTGTTCCTTGCCGCCATACTCGCCTAGTTCTGTGTGCACCCCGTGCATAACTACCCACGCTCTTAGGTCCTGATCCTCCATTAACCTGCAAACCACTAGGGCAACCCCCTAGCGGATATGTCCAGGTCTCACCCCCTGACAGTTGGCGCGCTAGGTAGGGGTGATCGGGAACTCGCTGTGCAGCATGGTGGCCCAATCTGACGTCGTCTTCCCGGCGAGCATGGCGGACTTCCTCGCCAACCCCGTGGAGATCTGCTTTGGATCTTTCACGTCGACCTCTCCTGCTCCAGCAGCCTCGACCCCTCCGGCGACCTCTGAGCAGGTCATCACGGCACCCGTCACCGTCCCCGTTCCTGATCTAGTATCATAGACCCACCTACCTAGACCATGTGACCTTGTCCAGGGGATGGAAAGCGTCATCGGCTCGATGAGGGAAACCCTGGAGATCTGCGAACGAGCTCAGCGCTCGGCGCAGACTGCGCTACGCCACGACACCTTCCCCTTCGGCCTGAAGTCGGCGCCCGGCCTTCGCCTCAGCCAGCTACTTAGGCCCCCCAGATCCAATCCGGGCGGCGACGTTCTGGCGACCTAAAGCCGGCACCTCGCGCTCGGCGCGACCCTCTCGACGTGCCCTGCACCTATCACAAGGGTGCGAAGGACACCCTCCGCGGGTGCCGCCTGCGGAAGAAGATCGACGAAGAGCTCCCTCACCGAGCTAAACGACCTACCCAGTCCCCGGACTACGGGGAGTTCTAGAAGGTCCGTGTTCGAATCTCCCCCAACGATTCGAACATCGTCTTTCGCCAAGTGCTCGTGGTCTCCGAGAACGAGCCACCGCGTGCGGGCGTGACCAACTCTGAGGAAGCGGCCCGCACCCAAGCCAACGCCCGGCATGCTCAGCGACGTGCGGAAGAGCAGCAGCGCTCGGGACCTGCGCCTGGAGTTCGAGGAAGCTGGGATCCTGAAAGTGCATCTAGGCCCCTAAGTGGATTTTAGTGAATTGAATGACAAAGCGATTAAAGGTCTAACATATTTGTCTAAAATTGTGAGCAGGATTTAGTTATACATTCATGAGTTATAGATGGGATATATAGTGGTAAATGAATTTGATATGACTCACATTGAAGAAGACAAATATGTATGTGATCCTAAGTCATAATTGCATGATTAAAATATAAGGATCATAGCAAGAGAAGATGGTAATTTTCTCTCCGGGTTAAATGCAAGACTTCATGTGGCAAATGAAAGAGGACACAAGGATGAGTATAGATTTTATGGTCCTTATTTGGAAGCTTGCATATTCGTTGTCAATCAAGAACAAGCATTTGAAGCGGGATTTCAAATGAAGACTAATTGTGGATGAAGCAACGCTTAACTCAACGTGGATTGGATAAGTGATGAAGAGATCAACCGAGATGACTAGGGTGAGGGACTAAGCAATCTTTGGGGTCCTAGCTAGACCGCCATTTTGTGTTTTGCTAAGGTGAAGTTCTAGCATCCGTGGGGTCTTCAAGTATCATATTCAAGCCTTAACCGAGGGAAGCATTGCATCAAGTTCACAAGTTGAGATTGGCAATATGGAGTGACTTAAGGATCTAAGTGTACATTTCTAAGCTATATGGAAAGATCCTAGGCCACTAGCTCAAGTATGGATGTGCTCAAGACATTGGTCAAAGTTGGAAGCCCTCAAGTGGAAAATGATCAAGTATGGCAAGATTGAAGACATTCAAGCTCAAGAGGTTGACAAGGAGTTTTTATTTAATCTTGAGTATAGGTATGCCGTACTATCAAGAGGGATGCAACTTTCACTTTATGACCAAGTCAAGTGCTCTTAGGAAACCTTGGTGAGAAATAGCCTTAGAGTGTGCTAACAACCCCTCCTAACCTAACCTAAGCCACTTCATCTCTTAGGTGAAGTGTTAGTTTAATAGAAAGGGTTTTGGGGGTGTCTCGGGCTTCACCGATCTGACTGGTGAAGGCACCGGTCTGACCGGTGCAACTAGGCCCAACGGCTAGTTTTTCAAACACCAGTCTGACCGGTGAGGAGCACCGGTCTGACCGGTGTTGCCCGACAGCTAACGGCTAATTTTCTTGTTGAGGGGTATAAGTACCCCAAGCCCTCCTCTTGGATGGGCTACTGTTCTTGGTGAACTTGCTGAGCTTCCAGGTCATTTCTAGCAAGCCTAAAGCCTTAGTGGCTCTCCCCAACCTATCTCTTTGTGAGATTTGTGGATTCAAGCAATATCTTTGAGCTGGGTTGAGTTAGTGAGATCTAGAGAGCTTTTGTGAGCTAACAAGAGCATTCCCATAGCTTGAGCACTTGAGTTTCGCGTCTACAAGCATTGAAGTATTTGTTACTCTTGGAGGTTTGCCTCCTAGACGGCTAGACGTCGCCGGCTTGCTCCCAAGTTGTGGTGAGCAGTGGCAAGTTTGTGAGGGCTGTGATCTTGCCTCTTCGTGGAAAAGATCACCTTAGTGGAATCGAGGAAAGTGGTTGAAAGAGACCCGACTTGTTGTGGGAAGAGTTAGTTGAGAACTCGAATCCCTTACAAGCTCCTCAACGGAGACGTACCTTCCTTGGTGGAAGTGAACTTCGGGAAACAAATCCTTGTGTCCCATTGCGGTTTACCTCTCTAAGTTGTTTTCTAGCATATTTGATTTGCTTCCGCTTCGATCTACTTGGGTGTGCTATTTGTGTGTGTAGGGATCATTACCCTGCTTAAGATCATCTACCAAGACCACTCACCAAGTTTGGTTCGTGCTAGAAGTCAAGAGGAGCTTGAAGCTGTTTTTGCAGGTGCTCTGTGCTGCACCGGCCTGACCAGTGTAGGGTACCGGTCTGACCGGTGCTCACCTGTGAAGCAAAGCCAGCACCGGTCTGACCGGTGAGGCGTACCGGTCTGACCGGTGAGGCGCACCGGTCTGACCGGTGAGGCCTGGCAGTTCAAGTTTGCGGGGAATAAAAGTTTAAATTGGTCGTCCGCCTATTCACCCCCCTCTAGGCGACATCAAGGTCCTTTCAGATCCCGACCTTCAACAGCCCCCAGGCCAACCTGGGTGCGGCCATTTCCCGGCTCTAGCAAGCTCAGATGACGCCTGAAGCTGAGCAGGCCCTGGCGTACCTCCGGGTCGCCAACGCCTTGGTGGAGGAGAAAAGCGTGGCCTCCAAATCCGCCGCGTCTTCATCGACCCGCCATTCGCGTAGTCGATCTCATCGACCTCAGCGCAGCCATCTCTCCCCCACTCGGGAGGAGGTCGCTCAGCACAACCCTGAGCAACCCGCCCAGCAGCCTACTGCTGCCCGCGACCTTCGCGTCAACCTCGACACCAACAGGCGCACCCACGATGTGCGCGACTACGTCGACTAGCGCCATCGAGAGCGCGAGGAGAGCGAACTTCGTCACCGCCTGGAGTATGATCACGAGTACGGCGCACCTGGTGCCGTCCATCGCATCATGGAGCGCGAGCTACGGGACCGCCACGACATTGAAAACAAGCGGCACGCCCTCTACGACGCCGAGCATGGCGATCCAGCCATCCTCCAGACCAACCAGGATCGGTAGGCACGTTCCCAGGTCGTCATCCCAGAGCGCAGCGTCCACTCTACGCTGCGAGAGGCTGCTCCGGCCAGAGGTTCCGGTGATGACCTTGCCATCACCGCCTTCCCTGCGCTGGACTCCCGCTTCAAGAGAGTGGAGTACCCCCGACAACTTCAAGCCCAACATCAAGCCGTACGATGGGCGCTCCGACCCCATCATCTGGCTGTCGACCTACTACGTCGCCGTCAAGGCGGCCGGTGGTAGCTTCGACCATATGGTGGCCTACTTCCCGCTAGTGATGGGCAAGGCTCCTTCGCTGTGGCTCAACAATCTCGAGCCTGGCAGCATCAAGACCTGGGTCGACCTATCCCAGGGCTTCACTTCCAACTTCCAGGCAACCTACGATCGTCCTGGAAATGCCTTCAGCCTGGGGCGGATCGTGCAGAAGCCTAAGGAGCGGCTCCGCGACTACAACCACTGGTTCTTCGAGAACTGGAACGAGTGCATTGGCGTCCGGGACGATCAAATCGTCGATAGCTACAAGAAGGGCATCAAAGACCGCAAGGTCTTTGAGAAGATCCATGAGTCTGGTGCCACCAACGTCAAGGAGCTCATGCACGTCGTCAACAAGCTGATGGACACAGAGGACGCGCTCCAGAACCAGTTTGACGCTGATGCCGCTGGCACATCTGGCACTGCCGTAGACAAGCTCCGCAAGCGACCTTCCGAGGTCCTAGCGGTCGAAGGGCGCCGAGGCTCGACCTTCAACCAGGAGGAGTTCAACCTGTCACTTGACAACATCTGCGGGTTCCACGAGGGGGCTACCCACACTCTCCGTGAGTGTTCCCAGTTCAAGAGGGCCTTCAGCGCCCCCGCGGACCCCAAGCGACCCAGGAACGACACTGGGCGCCGCGACAATTGCCCCTACAACAGCAACTACCGCTGCGACGACCGGCGAGATCGACACGACAACCGGCGCGAGGAGCGATATGATGACCGCCGCGAGCCACCTCGCAGCGACCTGCCTCGCAGCGACCCGCCTTCGGCGCCTCCCCGCAACGAGACCAACCTGCCTCCTCCACCATCAACAGGCAACCCCAACGAGCCTTTTCAGGTCGCAACCCGCGCGATCAATATGATCGTTGGTGGCATCAAGTCCAGCACCAGCAGGAGGCACTACAGGAAGGACAAGCGCGACGTCCACCTCGTCCACACTCAGCTAATTGCGCCTCTGCGTTGGTCTGTGCAGGCGATTACATTCTCTAGGGCTGATCACTGGGTGCATATCCCAGATCTCGGGTCCTACCCACTTGTCATCGAGCCTACGGTGGACGGGGCCTTGCTCTCCCAGACCCTGATCGACGGAGGAAGCGACCTCATCATCATCTTTGTTGAGACCCTCAAGAAGATGGGCTTCGACTTCGACAAGCTCACGGAGTGCGACGAGCCCTTCTACGGCATCGTCCCTGGGAAGGCGGCCTACCCCCTGGGTTGGGTCTCCCTCCCCGTCACCTTTGGTATGGAGGCGAACTTCCGCACGGAGTACCTCAGCTTCGAGGTCGCCAACTTCAAGTCCTCCTACCATGCGATCCTAGGTCGCCCGATGCTGGCCAGATTCATGGCCATCCCGCACTACACCTACTTGGTGTTGAAGATGCCGGCTCCAAATGGGGTCCTCTCCGTTAAGGGGGACCTCATTATCTCCTTCAGGTGCAACCCGGAGGCCCTCGACCTCGCCGCGACCTCCGCTGCCACTGACGCCTCCGCGGTCTTGGTCGCTGAGGCCAACCAAGTCGACCCGGTCGACCTACCTGTCCCAGAGCAGAAGCGCATCGACACTACCCTGGATGCGGTCCCCTCCACGAAGAAGGTATGCCTCGGCCTTGCCGACGCAGAGAAAACAGTGGTGATCGGCGATGGGCTCGACCCCAAATAGGAACTCGCGCTCACCAGTTTCCTCCGCGATAACGCGGACATATTCGCATGGAGTCCGTCGGATATGCCGGGTGTCCCCAGGGAGCTAGCTGAGCACTCCTTGGATGTAAGCAAGACAGCCAAGCCTGTCAAGCAGAAGCTTCGCCACTTTGCAAAAGATCGCAAGGACGTCATTAGGGTAGAATTAATAAAGCTCCTAGCTGCCGAATTTATCCGCGAGTGTAAAAACCCGGTTTGGCTCACCAACCTGGTCCTTGTACCCAAGAAAACTGGTCAATGGAGAATGTGTATCGACTACACTGACCTCAACAGGCACTACCCTAAAGACCCCTTCCCTCTTTCGCGCATCGACCAGGTCGTGGACTCCACGGCCGGAAGCGTCCTCCTATGCTTTCTCGACTGCTACTCAGGGTATCACCAGATAGCCCTAAAGGTCTCTGAGCAAGACAAGACAACGTTCATAATGCCCCATGACATCTACTGCTGCATGACCATGACCTTTGACCTCAAAAATGCTGGTACGACCTATCAAAAGGCCATCCAGAAGTGCCTTGCTAGCCAGATCAGCAAGAACGTAGAAGCCTACGTCGACGACTTGGTTGTCAAGACCACCCATGAGGACAAGCTCATAGCTGACCTCGCAGAGACCTTCGCCAACCTCCGCGTCTACCGCTGGAAACATAATCCAGAGAAGTGCGTCTTCGGTGTCCCGTCCGGCAAGCTCCTGGGCTTCATGGTCAGCAACAGGGGCATCGAGGCCAACCCCACCAAGGTGGATGCCATCCTACGGATGAAGCGACCTACTGGGAAGAAAGACGTCATGAAGCTCACCGGCATGATGGCGGCCCTAGGTCGATTCATTAGCAAACTTGGAGAGAAAGGCCTGCCCTTCTTCAAACTGCTAAAAAAGACGGACAAGTTCGTCTAGACCGAGGAAGCCGACCAAGCTCTGGAGCAACTCAAGACCTTCCTCACATCACCCCCGGTGATGGTACCCCCGGTGCCTAAGGAGTCGTTGCTACTCTACATCTCGGCGACCACCCTGGTGGTCAGCTCGGTCCTGGTGGCTGAGCGACCTGAAGAAGGCAGACCTTACCCTGTCCAGCGACCTATATACTACGTCAGTGAGGTCCTATCAGACAGCAAAACCAGGTATAGCCAGCCCCAGAAGATGCTCTACACGTTACTCATCACTTCTCGCAAGCTCCGGCATTACTTCCAGTCCCACAAGATCAAGGTCGTTTCGGCCTTTCCCCTTGGCGAGATCCTGCGGAGCCGCGACACCACTGAGCGCATTGTCAAGTGGTTCATCAAGCTTGGCGAGTTTGACCTAGAGTTCTGCCCCAGGCAGGCCATCAAGTCCCAAATCATCGCAGACTTCATCTCAGAGTGGACAGAGATCCAACAGCCTCCACCGTCGGAGTGACCTGAGCACTGCAAAATGTACTTCGATGGTTCCCTGAACCTCGAAGGAGCTGGCGCGGGCATCTTGTTCATCTCCCCCCAGGGTGATTACCTCAAGTACGTACTGCTGATCCACTACAAGGCGTTCAACAACAGCGCCGAGTACGAGGCCCTCATCCATGGGCTACGCATCGCTGTCTCCCTCGGGATCAAGCGCCTCATGGCCTACGGCGATTCCAAGGTCGTCATCGATCAAGTCAGCAAGGACTCCGAAGCCAGGAAGGACACGATAGATGCCTACTGTGCTGAGGTGCGCAAGCTCGAGCGTCACTTCGATGGGCTCGAATTCCACCAAGTCTGCCGCAACAACAACGTCACGACTGATGTCCTCTCCAAGCTCGGCTCGAAGCGCGCGCTGGTCCCGGTCGGTGTGTTCGTCCAGGACCTACGCAATCCGTCCATCAAGCTTATCACCGACCCAGAGTTGCCTGATGATGAAGTGACCTCATCGGGAGGTCGCGAAGTCCTCATGACCGAGGCAGCAGATGACTGGCGCCTTGACTTCATCGCCTTCCTCCTCAAGCATCGAGTACCTGAGGATAAGGCGGAGCGTGACAAGATCACGAGGCGTAGCGCCAATTATGTCGTCGTCGGCAACGAACTCTATCGGAGGTCCGCCTCTACAGGGGTGTTGATGAAGTGCATCCCACGATCCGAGGGCCTCAGGCTCTTGGATGAGATCCACGGTGGTGAATGCAGAAATCATGCCGCATCTTCCAACCTGGTGGGCAAGGTCTTCAGGTCTGGCTTCTACTGGCCCACGACCATGGCCGATGCCCAGGAACTTGTACGTCGGTGCAAGGGGTGTCAATTCTTCACCAAGCAGCAGCACGTCCCGGCTCAAGCCCTCAGGACCATCCCTCTGTCCTGGCCCTTCGCAGTGTGGGGTCTTGACTCCGTGGGACCTTTCAAGACCGCCCCTGGCGGCTGCAAGCACATCATCGTGGCGGTGGACAAGTTCACCAAGTGGATCGAGGTTCGTCCCGTATCCAGTGTCACCTCGAAAGAGGCGGCCAAGTTCATCGAGGAGATCACCCACCGCTTCGGGGTGCCCAACAAGATCGTCACCGACCTTGGCAAGGCCTTCACAAGAGCTGATTTCTGGGACTTCTGCCAAGATAACCTAATCGACGTATACTACTCCTCGGTGGCGCACCCATGGTGCAACTACCAGGTCGAGAGGGCCAATGGCATGGTCCTACAGGCCATTAAAGACCGCATCTTCGACGGCTCAGCGCCTTACACAACCAAGTGGCTCTCAGAGCTCCCCCACATCCTCTGGGGTCTCAGGACCCAGGTCAGCTCGGCCATAGGGTATTCACCCTTCTTCTTGGTTTACGGGTCAGAGGCCATCCTCCCCACCGATGTGGCCTTCGGGGCTCCTCGTATCCAAAACTTCGACGAAGAAGTGGAGCAAACACGCAGGCTCGACCTTGACAGTGTCGAGGAACATCGTGTGGCCGTGCTCATTCGCCAAACTCGCCACGAGCAGCAGCTACGTAGCTACCACGATCGCAACGTCCAGGAACGTTCCTTCAACATTGGCGACCTAGTTCTACGGCGAATCCAGAGCACCAAGGACATGCATAAGCTCTCCGCACCTTGGGAAGGCCCCTTCATAGTTAAGGAGGTCATTGGACCGACGACCTATCGCCTCCAATGGGCCGATGGCCAGGGCGTCCCGAACCCCTGGAACATCGAGCACTTACGTCGCTTCTATCCTTAGGAGCCTTGTACCGCAATAAAAGCTATGTACTCTATCCTTTGTAACTTAATATATATATATATTTCCTTTCGACCTACTTTTATGAGTCTCTGTTTACTCTCTATTCACCCCTCCCCCTCGACACGCTCGGGGGCTTGGTTTAAAAATGAACCCCTCATGCTTGGGAGCTTGGCGTTAAGCCCGGTCCTTCACGCTCGGGGGCTTGGCTTTGCCAACCTAAGGTTCTTTAGACCTGTGGGGTTTTTACCTTTCTTTCTACTGTGCGCTCCCTTCCCAAAACTTTTTGTGCACTTTATAAGTTTCCTTAAGTCGTGTGGTTGCTCAACCTCGGGTCCAGGACCCCCCTCTGCGCGCCGACTGCACATAAGCCTCCACGCCGAGCCATGTGGCCGGTAAGCCGTTCCTCCACTGAGTTGGGTCAGCGGGGGGAAAGGGTTCATGCAGCTCCATTACTTTCGCATTCTTATAAAGAGTATATAAGTCAAAGAGGGGATCACATCAGTTAGTTAAACATGCCTTTTTGATTCATGCAAGGTTTATCTTACATCAAAAGGGTCCATGACCTGTTGGCACTAATTGTTTGCTACGTCCTAAGTTACATTTACAGGTCTATTTTCTTCACGATCTCATCAGCAACGGCCTTGATGTCTTCACGACCCACCAGTGGGGCCAGGTCGAGTTCTTCCCTGACCTTCTCAAGGTCGAAGGTTGGTGCATGGTGCTTTACCGTGGTCAGTGCGGTAGCAGCAGCGAGCTTGCCGCTATCCATCAGCAGGGTCTTCATGCGACCTTCCGCTTCCTCCAACCACGCGATGAGCTCCTGCGGCCCGCCTTCGACCTTGGGGACGTACACGTCCACAAGGTACTCGGTGGCCTCCTTGATGTCGTCCAGCTCCTTCTGAAGATCTGCAGTCATCTCTTGATCAATAAGGGTTTGCATTGCCCGGCCCAGGTCGATCTCCAGATCCCTGCGGACACCAAATTCATATACAGCCTTCCGGGTATAGTAATACTCACTGTCGACGACCTCCTTGTGCTTCACCTTGAGGATTTTCACCTGGTCCTTCGACTCCTTGAGGTCTTTCCTCAAGGCTGACTCCCTCTTCTTGGCCTCTGCGATCAACAAGGTCAGGATTGGTTCATCCCGATGTAACTTCAAACACAAGGCGTACAGGGCATTCCCACACGTACCTGCCGCGGCGACCTTCAGCTCATCCTCCGCCTCCTTCGCCTTCAGCCTGGCGGATTCAAGCTCCTACTTCAAGGCCTCCATCGCCTTGTCCTTCAAGGCTGTCTCATCCTTGAGGCGCTTTATCTCTCCTGCGGCCTCAATCTTGGCCTGCAGCACATCCTCCCGCGCCTTGGTCAGATCCGCGTGAAGCTTGGCACCCTCTGTCAGTAGATTCGCCCTGCCTTGCGCTCGCTCGGCGAGAGACTGCAACCATACACCGCAAAAAGATCGTCAAACCAAGGCATCCAGCAGAAATTGAAGACCTATCCTAAAAGCAACAGGGACTCACCATGAGCGTCCTCCTGATCATCTGTGCCACTGCTTTGATCGTCGCCTGAGCCGCCTTGAAGTCTTCAAAGTCCCGGCCGTCGGCAAGGATATCATCCTTCCACGGGGTGCCGACGTAGAGGCACCAGTTCAGGTCATCAAGCTTCTCCCTTTCTTCGGCCTCCGCCTCCTGCGATTGAGGTAGCCTTGATTCGGGTCGGTCCTCCTGTCGAAGGCCCTTCCCTTGCTGAGCGCTGTCAGCAGCGACCTTGGCCGCTGTCGACGATGCTGCCCCCACGGTCTTAGGGACCTTGCTGGTAACATCCCTGCCGGAAGTCGCCGGAGACTGCCCCACTGACAACTTCTCAAGCTACCGCCCAAAGGCCTCTTGGCCTGAGGCGTTCTTGCTGGTACCCGATGCAGCAGGAGTCCCCTTGCCCAAGGTGCACAAATCTGTCAGCACGACGTATTCAACAAGCTGCGAAGATCAAGCAAAGCATGAAATCAAGCTCAATAACGTACCCGCTGCCAGTCTTCAATTGAAGCGACACGGGCCTGGGCGGCGCCCGCCTCGGCTTCTTCTGCGACCCTTGGTCGCTCACACCCTCCGCGCTCAGCTTCGACTGTTGCTCGCTTGTAACCCCGAGCGGGACGCCGTCTCCTCCTGTGGCCGCCGTGTCGCCCGACTCTACGGCGATGTCACGTGACCCCGCGTCATCGTCCTCATCGATGACAACCTCAGCACTGGTTGTCGCCGTCCCTGACGACGCATTGGTATCCCTCCTCTTCCTCTTCTTCTTCTCCGCCTCGATGGTGGCAGAGACGATCTTGACGCCCTTGTGCGCCGAGATCTTGCCAGCGACCTGCCGCGTGCGCCGGGTTGTTGGTGCCGAACTCACCGTGGGAGGATCCTCATCATCACTACCTCCCACCGATGAGTTCGAGAGGTAGTTCTCGAATAACTCTTGCGACGGAGCCTGCACGTCCTCCACCGCGCGGACCTTGAAGCTGCGCTCACCCTCGTCAGCGAGGGGAGCTGGGCTCCAGAACAAGCCCTCGCGACCCTGCAAGAGGCGACCTTCGTCTTAGATCAGGGGAGAGCAAATTCAACTCAACAAGAATCAAGGTCGATCAGGCGACTTACCACTTCGGTGGGCCACTTGAGGGAAAATGCCTTGGGGCACGTCCGGTTCCGGATCACCCCGTTGAAGAGCTCCCTCACCCGCGCCACCATCTCCTGCTTGGAGACCTTGCGTTGCGCCACGCGGGTCGGGTCGGTCTGGCCCCAGTACTCGTAGGCTGGATGCGCCCGATCTTGGATCGGTTGCAGCAGCCTCTGGCTAAAACTGATGGCCACCGCGCCGCTCGTCAGTCCTTCTTCCTTCCGTGCCTTGAGGTCTTCCAGCAGCGGCTTGATGGTGTCCATCTCCCGCGACGTCAGTTGGTTGGTCCACTCTGGCACCGGGACCGGTGCGAGTCCCGACCTAGTCGCCAGTGCCGGCTTCGGGTTGTCGATGTAGAACCCTCGCCGCCAACCCTGGGTGTTGTCAGGCAACTCCATGTCGATGTACACCATCTTCATATGACGGCGTAGCATAAAGGCAACGGATCCAACGACGCCATTCTTTCTCATCTTCTTCACCTCGAAGAAGTACCGCCACAGGTCAAAGTGTGGCAGTATCCCCAAGTATGCCTCGCACAGATGGATGAACAAGGAAATAGTGGTGACAGCATTGGGGACGAGATGTACCAGGTCGATCCTGTAGAAATGAAGCAGCCCGCGGAAGAAATCGCCCCTCGGGACCCTAAATTCGCGCTCCACGTGCACGATGAAGGCGACAGTCTCCCCGGTCCCCTCGGAGGGGAAGGCTTCACCGAAGGCTGGCCTCCAGCCCACCTGCTCCCAGGGCTTCAGCAGCCCGCGCTCCACCAGACCTTGGAGCTGCGCCTCCGTCACCGTCGAGTGCTCCCAAACCCTCTCCGGGGCTGGCACATGCTTTGGGGCTATTTCCTCTTTGTCGAATCCGGTGGATCTAGCTCTAAACACTACCAAGGACTTCTTGCGCATACGGTGGGGCTGGGTGTGGTAGATCTAAGCATGGCGGCGCCGGCGAATCTGCGCACGAAAGCTCTTGACGGCAGCTCAGAAACTCTAGCGAATGCGGGGGAATGAAAGCGAGTGGGGTCACCGGCCCCTCACTCGGCCTTTTATAACTGGGCTGCATCAGTGCGGTGGGCCGCGGCGCCCCAAATGTCACTTCAGGTTCGGCGATATTCCCGGTGACCCAATGGCTACATCGCCCAACGGTTCTTTCGGCCTAACGGTCACAGGCAGTAACGGCGTGCGCCGTGCGGGAATCCATGTCTGTTGGCCTTCCGCCCAATGGCCTGGCGTCCATGGACTCGTTATGCCCTACTTCAAGCCCCCTTTCCAACATTTTCTTCAAGGTCCACTAGCCTCTGACGACCTCCGGGTCCATGACATCACCTTCGCAAGGTCGATAGGTACTACCTCTTGGTAGGTCGCCTAAGCTTTCAAAAGCGGGTTCACACCCCCAGCTCCTGGGTCCTACTACCTACTGGATTGCTTTAGCCTTCATGGCTGGTTTATACCGACGGCCCTGCTTTTAATGGCTCCACTGCCCGTTGGCGACCTCTTGGTCAAGTAGCACCTCCTTGAGGTCGCTAAGGCCCCGCTGCCTCCTAGGTCATATAGACCTAGATTTTCACAGGCTGACTACCTGCGTTGTGTCACTACACAACAGTCGTGTCGATTCAGGTCGACACGGGCTCCCCGTCTCTACGATAGGCCTCCTGAAGGTCGGCGTGCTATATCAGCCCTGTCGGGACCTTGGTAGCCATACCATTGCCGCCCGGGCGCCCTTACAACTACTGAAATCATGATATTTCTCATGCAAAACTATATTTACAGCTTCATAAGCTACAAGGAGTTTGGTCCTTGGCCAATTACAAGATACAAAGATATTAAAGGTCCTGAATCACCTTCCAAAGTGCTTACGACTCAATCTACACTAATAAGTCTTGTCGCAAGCTTTCTTCTAGCTTCAGGACCTACTCGACGACCTCTACAGCCACTGTGGAGGTAGCTGCCACACAGCCACCTCTACTCGCGCACCAACCGGTCTCCTGCGGCGCCCAGCGTCAAGTCTGAGCTTCCCCGCAAGATTGCAGAAGGTCCGAGCTTTAACACCAACCTCGCCGGGTGGAGCGCAGCATTCACTAGCATCACATCAGGCCTGAAAGTGTCAGGGCCGACGATGCAACTGCTGCTTCATACTCCTCCTAAGTTCCTCGGCGGGACTGGGAGAAGAGGCCAATCGAGTTCTTCGAGCCTCGCAAGCATTCTTCTAGCTCCAAGCATGAACTACATCAACCCTATGCTCTGGTGGACGGACACACATCCATGGCGTAAAAATATTACTACACTGGATCATCGTGGCTTTCCTCTGGAGATTGCGCAGTTTGCTTCAAGGTATGGTCGCCTATTTATACCCCAGCACCTGCCATTGGGTGTGATTCGCAAGCTAGCTTGCCTGGCGTCCTTATCCTTGAGATCACTATACCCTCGTGGAACACGGGGTCACTGTTCGCCCGTGGGAGGCATCGGCGCACCTGTCCCCTACCTGACTACATCCTGGAGCACTTTTGTCTTTTGCGCCTGACAGTGACCTGTGCTACGTCTGCAGACCGGTCCGTGACCGTACAGTGCACCTGTGACTCTGGCTACATCAGCCCTGACACTTGATGACCTCTGCAAGGTTCTGGAGCTTTTGTCTGATTTCATTGATACCATAAGAGCATCTGTTTCCTAAGCAGAAGGTCGTAGGTTCGACTATTTCTTTCTTCTTCTTCGGAGCATCAAACCGGCCATTCTGGTCGCTTTACTACTCGGGGGCTACTACACTAGTGCGTCTTTCGACGCCCTATTTTCTTCAGGTCGCCTCGACCTAATGGAAGCCTGCTTCCATCACATCTCTGCTCGATCTTCCCCTGGTAGGCATGGCGACCTTTCTGAAGGTCGCGACAGCTACTACATTGCACCTGACTCAGGTCAGGTCGGCGGTTCTGCAAGATTTACGCCTCGTCTTCACTTCGACCTCTTGATTCTTCGACCCAGGAGTTCGACGTTCAATTTCGTGCGCGCATCGGAGGGGTTTTTCTTTTTTGGATCCCCGTGCACCCTTCACGACCTTGATGGAGCTGCGCCTTTGCTACTCTTCGACACAACCTCGCCTCGGCCGCTACGCCTACACGTCGATCGGGGGCTTGAGAGACATGGGTACCCATGGTTCCCCACCAGCCAGGGTCCCAGGGGCCCCTGACAAGTGGACCCGACCTTCCAGAAGACCTGCCGACCTGCCAAGTGGGCCCAACGACCTTATCCGCGCCTCCGACGATCGCGGGCGACCTGATCAAGACTCCGGAAGACCCGCGATGCTTGGCGTGCAAGTCAAGATTCTAGGACCTGGCGCGCCGCCGCCTTAGCTCCGAGTATCATGGGGTACTCCTTGTAATCCGGGAGATAAGCCTCCCATAGTTGTAACCGACCCCGACACGGGTCAACTGACCTTGCATGCAAACCCTAGCCCGTCCTCCCCATATAAGGCGGCCTAGGCCTCCATGCACAGGGACAACTCATCTTCAACCTCCCGCATAATCCACCACAACTGGACGTAGGGTATTACTCTCCAGAGACCCGAACCAGTATAAACCCTTGTCTCCTTGTTTCTCGCCTAGTTCTGTGTGCACCCCATGCATAACTACCTACGCTCTTAGGTCCCGATCCTCCATTAACCTGCAAACCACTAGGGCAACCCCCTAGCGGATCTGTCCAGGTCTCACCCCCTGACAAGGCCAGAGACTTATATTTGGAGGGCAGACAGATAAAGATTGGGAATGGGAAGGATACATACTTCTGGAGAGATCTCTGGAGTGGTAATGTGACCCTAAAAGATAAATTTAATGAACTATTTGAAGTTTGTAATGAGCAAACTGAGACGGTTGCAGAGTTAGCAGAGAGGAGATGGAGGTTAACCTTTAGAAGGTGGCTGGGAGAAAGGGCACAAAACCGTCTAAGACAGTTAAGAGACATTTTGTGCTCTTGTGCTCTGGGCACTGAAAGCGACGTTCCTATATGGTCTTGGGGGAAAACAAGATCTTTTCTGTCAAAACAATGTATGCTCATTTATGCAGAGCTGGTGTTGGAAATCCCAACAAGAGGATCTGGAAAGCCAAGATCCCTCTGAAAATAAAAATCTTTATGTGGCAAATAAAACAAGATGCTATTCTGACAAAAGGCAACTTAGTAAAAAGAAACTGGCAGGGGGACAAGAGATGCAGTTTCTGCAGTCTAGATGAAAATTCTAATCACTTATTCTTTGAATGCTCGCTTACCATATTTGTTTGGAGCCTGATTGCGTGGGTGCTTGGAGCTAATTGTAGACCAACAAATGTTGAACAATACTGGGTGTGGTGCGAAAGATTCTTACCAAATCATAAAAAAGTTACACATGGTCGAGCTTGCGGTAGTTTGCTGGGCATTGTGGCTAGCACGAAATGCAGTTTGTTTAGAAAAAAGTTTGTCAGGTCTCCTACCGAGATCGTTTGCTCAACTTCATCTTTTCTACGCTATTGGACAGGTCTTCAGAAGGACGGACTCAAGATGGATGTGGAGATAGGAGCAGAACCACTGAAAAAGGCGGCGCTGGCTTTCCATCCACCAACATGAGAGCAAGGTGACCCAGGTGCAGGGCTGGTTCTTCTGAACTAAGCTCAAGAGGCGCCAGATAACAATGACACCAGGGAAAAAGCAAGGAAGGAGCTGGGCTGCCTTGTTGACAGCAGAGACTCAACAGCTGAAGCCGGAGTGGGGAGAAAAGATGTTTCTTCTTCTCCTTTTCTTTGTTTTGTTGGCACATGAGTGTTGCGTGTGGAACCTAGGATTTTGCTGTAAAACTTTATGTTTCGGTCGGGTAGAGCTCCCATTTGCCCCCTTTCATTCTCAGCTTGGAGAAACCCTGGGTGTTAATCCATGGCTGAAGGTGTGAGGGGGGGATCCTGCTAAACTTGCTGCGATACTTTGGTAGTTCTGAACTCTGTAATTTCGTTGTTCTTTGGTAATGAAATTCGGGCGTGGCCCATGATGGAAAAAAGAGATTAGCTAGATTGTCATCTGATCCTGCCTAGCTCTTTCACATGGATATGAACACAACTTTTGTTCAGCACTGATTGTATCTGTCTGAAAACATAATTACGAGATTATATCTTCATCAGCTCTACCCAGAGAGACCAGGTTTATCATTCAGACTTCGAGATATAATACTCCTATCTTCGTGTGCATCTGACGACTATGACTCCATACGTATACCATCCTAAATTTGTCAAGAAAGCTTTCAAAGTGATCAATACTCCTATCTTCGTGTGCATCTAATAACGACTATGACTCCATACCATTCTAATCTTGTCAAGAAAGCTTTCAAAGTGATCAGATGATACAGATGCATCGATCTGCGTCATCCGATCCATCAGTTTTTAATTTGTACCTGCATTCCTCAGGTTTTTTTTCTGGGAATACGTAGAAGAGTTGTGTATCTTTGTATTAAGAAGATATAAGAACAAAGTTTTTTACAACGGGAGCCTACCGGGCGCACGCACACGGGTTTGGGTAACATGACTATACGACTAAGGAAACAACTTGGGGAAAAAAGGTTCAGAGTGCTAAGTACACTCTGTGACCGACGTGTAGGAGGACGGCCATCCCAAAGCCGCCATCCATTTAGCACCAGCGCGCCCCCAGAGCTCACCTTCACCCCAGATGTCCTGGACGATGTCGATCCACTACGTGAAAACCTCAAATAGGTCACGCAGCATTTGTAACAGGCCCTTAACACCCGTTACATGGACCCCATCTGTAACGGTTGTTGTTTGGCGCCCGTTACGCATAAGCGCGGCAAGCTCGACCCCGACCTTGCCCTGACCTCGCCACCACAACACCCGTTACCAATGAGGACTTCTGGTAACGGACTTCTTAAACGCCCGTTACATGTTTTCTTTGTAACGGACGTTAAAATGCGTCCGATACGAAAGTGAAACCTATCGGTAATGGGCTCTTTAAGTTCGTTACCGATTACTTTCCAATTGGAGACGCGTGGCTTTTAGGATGCGTCTCATTTTATGACGACACAATTGGCGACGCTTGTTTGGAGCTAGCATCTCCTTTGTTTTCTCACATTAAAGACGCGTGTTGTTAATACGCGTCTTTGTCTTTGCGTTCCGACCACTCTGCTATCTCCGACAACTACACTCGCTCTCTCTACTCTGAGGACCCCACTTGCTCTCTCTCCCCACTGTTGCTGCAGCAGCATTTTCATGCTCTATCTGAAGGCCCCACTCGCTGCGCGCGTGCTCTCTGAAGGCCCCACTCGCTGTGCGCGCGCTCTCTTTCCTCAGAAAGCCGGTGCTGCAGTAGGCCGGCCGGCCGCGTGCGCGATGGCGAAAGGGGCCGACGAACGTCAACTGCGGCGCGGTGTCCCTCCGCGCCGTACGTCGCCGTCCTCCAAAGCAGCAGCTGATCCTCCTCCTCGGGCTCGTCGCCGTCCTCCGCGCCGTCACCGTCGCCGCGGCCGCAATGCCTCGTCCTCCTCCTCGGAAGTGCTCGCCTCGTAGACAGTCCTCATCAAGGTGGAAATTGTCCCCTTTTATTGAACTTTGCTATCCTAATGCTCTTACTCATCAGTTTTGGTCATGCATTATGCTCATTTGATGTGTGAAAATTGTAGATGGCTGCTGCTGCTCGGGCTTGGATGTACAGTAAGTCCTGAGATTGGGACAGTTTCATAGGGGGGTCAATAGTTTTCTAGATCAAGCAGAGGCGGATATGAGAAACCGTGGTGTTCAGGCAATGCTTTGCCCCTGTATAGATTGCCTCAACCAGAAGAAGTTCGGACAATGGGACAACATTTTTCATCATTTGATCACACGTGGTTTCAAAGAAAATTACACATGTTGGAATAAACATGGTGAGGAAGGGCTTAATGAAGTCGAAGCAGGATGTCTAAATGAAGGTGAAGCGCGGCACCATGCTACGAGCCTTAATAATGAAGGGGCAGCACTATGCCATGATGAAGAGCTTGATGAAGGTGGAATTTTTGAGGAAAATGAACCATTTCCACCAATTGTGATGAGGCCTGACGATATCACTGATCAAGAAGTTACGGGCTTCAATCATGGTGAGTTGTTGCAACGTGTGCACAATGTTGACCAAATGTTGCGGGATGTTGAGTTTCAACGAGTGTATACAGCTTCTGAATTAGCGAGGCTGAAGCAGTTCGTTGAAGATTCAAAGAAACCCCTCTATCCTGGTTGCAAGAAGTACTCTCGCCTTTCTGGTGATCTAAAACTTCTGCAGCTTAAGGCAGATCATGGTAGGAGCAACAAAAGTTTCAAACAACTATTGGATCTCCTTAAGGACATGCTACCCGAGGGAAACCAAATAGCAGAGTTTGTCTATGAGGCAAAGAATATAATTTGTCCTCTGGGAATAGAGGTTGAAAAAATTCATGCTTGCAAGAACAGTTGTGTATTGTTCCGTGGAGATTATGCAAACCTTGATAAGTGCCTCAAGTGTGGGTTCGATCGGTACAAGAGGAAAAAAAATGGTGGAGATGATAACAATGCTGATGATGACGAGAACAAGCCCGTGGAGATCACAGGAAAGAAGAAGAAGGTTAAAGGGGCTCCTATGAGGGTAGCATGGTATTTTTGCATCATTCCTCGGTTGAGAAGATGGTTCACCACACGAAAGGAGGCCCAACTCTTGCGTTGGCATAAGGCACAAACGAAGGAAGTTGGCAAGATCAAGCACCCCGCAGATGGCCAACAATGGCAAAACATTGATTCCCACTTTGAGGAATTTGCCAGTGAAAGCAGGAACATTCGGTTCGCTATGAGCACATATGGCGTGAACCCATTCGGTAACCAGAGCTCAACACATAGCACCTGGCCTGTCGTGCTGTCAATGTATAACCTTTGGAAGCCTGGTGTGAAGGAGGTTTGGGATGAGTTCGACCTTGAGGAGTTCACATTGCACACCATGTTGTTCACCACTATCAACGACAACCCGGCTCATCGCAACCTTTCTAGCCAGAGTAAAAGGAAAGGTTCAGCTTGCCCACACTGCTTGGAAGAAACTTGTGCAGTGTGGCTAAGAAATTCAAAGAAATTCGCATTTATGGGGCACCGTCGTTTCCTCAGCAAGAAACATGCCTACCGGGACGTGGATTGTCAGTTTAATAGGGAAAAGGAGAATCGACAGGCGCCAATGCATGTGACTGGAGATCTGCTCCACTTGCAAGTCAAGGACGTCGAAACTATCGAGGAGTTACCCAAATTGTCTGAAAAGAAACTTCGCAAAAGAAAGAAGCGAGATGGTGAATAAGAACAAGAAGATGGGTGAGGAATGTGGAACAAGAAATCAATTCTATGGGAGCTAGAGTATTGACCGCTTTTGGATGTGCGTCATTCGATTGACAACATGAACGTCAAGAAGAATGTGTGTGAAGCTACTTTGGGAACATTGCTACAACAGAAGTCGAAAGGAAAAGATCATAAAAATGCAAGGGAGGATCTTAAAGATATGGGCATTAGGCCGGAGCTCTATGCAGAGGAAACAGACACAGGGATGGACCTTCCCGTTGCTGCAACCACCTTGTCAAAGATAAAGGGAAAAGAATTCTGTGAGTTTCTGCATGGTTTGAAAGTACCTTCAGGCTACTCATCGAACTTCAAGAGGCTAGTGTCGGTGAAGGACATGAAAATGAATTTCAACTTGATGAAATCTCATGATTGCCATGTGTTGATGACATCTATTCTTCCTGTTGCACTAAGAGGTATCAAGACAGAACTGGTTCGTGACACTACCACGAGCTTGTGTTTATTCTTCAATGAAACAGAACAGAAGGTGATTGATGAGGAAAAACTATTGGACTTAGAGGGGACATGAAAACGGATCGGATACGGACGGATACTCCGGATACAGATACAGATAATTTTTCTTTCTCGGACTAAATTCTCGGATCGAATACGGATACAGACAGTATATTTTTTGTCGAATAGTGATATTCATCATATTTGGATCATAGAAATTCAACTTTGAATTTCCAGATACTAATGCGGTACAGATAGTTACGGATATTAAATGTCCGGATTCGAATACGGTCTTACCATTTGAGTGTCTGACCCTTTCGGTCGGTCGGTCGGACGGATAATATCCGTACCACTTTCATCCCTAGAGGGGAGGCATTTCGAGACCCTATGCCTACTTGAAGCTACCTTCCCACCATCATTCTTTGATCTTATGCTGCATCTAACAACACACCTCGCGAGGGAGATCTGGTACCTTGGCCCATCTTACCTTCATCAGATGTTTCCATATGAGAGGTACTATGGATTCCTCAAATTATTGGTACATAACAGGTCATTTTCGGAGGGAGCCATTGTTCGTGGCTATGAGACCATCGAAGCAGTGGAGTGGGCCATGGGTTATATGGACCCCCAAAACCCCATTGGTGTGCCTCGTTCACGGCATGAAGGTAAGCTTTCAGGTGTTGGGACCCTGGGGAAAAAGTCAATCACTCCGCACCCAGAGGCCTTCAGGAAGGCTCATTTCACCGTGATAGAATAGAGTGTAGAGGTTACACCATTTGGTAATGAGCACAAGCAACAACTACGTGAACAAAACCCTGGTTGTATCGAGGATTGGGTTGCAAAGAGGCACATGCAATGCTTCAACAGGTGGCTCCGAGATTATGTCCAGAGTGGCAGCATTGCTATAACCGACGATCTGGTAAAAAAATAGCAACAGGGCCATTATTCACTGTTACAACATATCAAGCAATGGATATCAATGGATACACGTACTACACCATGGCCCAGGATGCCAAGAGCGCCTATCCAAATAGTGGTGTGCGTGTACGGGCTGTCGACAATAAGAAGAACACAGCCACATATTATGGTCAAATAGAGGAAATTTGGGAGCTTGATTATGTAGGATTGAAGGTAGCCTTGTTTCGGTGTAGATAGGTCACCAATGCGAAGAAAGCTATGATCAAGGACAAATTTGGTTATGTTAGTGTTGATCTCTGGGTCTTTGGTTACAAAAACGAACTGTTTGTCTTCGCTAAGGATGTTGAGCAAGTGTTCTATGTACCTGACCTTGCAAAGAATAATTGGAGTGTGGTTTTGCCTGAAAAAAAGGATTGTTGGGGTTGAAAATGTTGTTGAGGAGGAGGAATACAACCAGTTTGACGAAAGTCCATCCTTTCACACTTCATACATGCCCCGAGTCTTGGGAGCTGACAAAACACCATACTTGCGAAGCGACCATCATGAAAAGATCCATATATAAAAATCAAAGAAGAAAAAGAAGCAAGATTGATTTCTGCTGAATCCGATCCTTTCTGTAAAATGCAGGGATGTCTATTGCTGGAAATGGAATCCTTTTTGTAATATATATAGAATGTGTATTGGTGGAATTTGAATCTCCTTTCTGTAATATATGATGCAAATATATTCTGCCTAAGATACTATATATATTCGGTATATATTCTACCTGAAAAACTATGTGAGAAATGCAGCTTATATAAAAAAAAAGACAACCTGCCCGCCCGACAAATAAGACGCGTGTTCACAAAACCCACGTCGCCGATAACTCTCCAAAGAGTTTGGTCAAACTTCAAAGAGTTTGACTCCTCGATAAGAGAGATGTGCAATTAGTAGTACCACTCATCGGAGAGTATTGATATTATTTTGTCTACATTTCGTCAAACTTCAAAGAGTTTGACTCCTCGATAAGCGAGATGTGCAATTAGTAGTATCCACTCATCGGAGACGCGTCTCCTGTATCTTCTCTCCAAAATAAATTAATAATTGTTGGCCAGCCCCATCTTCTACCCGTGAGAAAACCACAACTACCTACACTCCTCGTTGTGCCCCTCCGCCGCGCCCCTACGCTGTGCCTCCTCCGCTCCACACCGCTCGACTTCCCTTCCACGCGGCACTCATGGCATCGAGGGAGCTCCCGCGGTCGCTCGCGGAACTCCCGCAGGAGGTGCTAGCGATCATCGTTGGTCGAGTCAGTGCGACATCGAATCAGCCTATGGAGGACCTCTGCAGCCTACGGGCAACCTGCAAGAACATGCTCGACCCCTGCCACGACAGAGATGTCGGTAGGCACCTGGCACTAGATCGGGTTCCAGTCGAGCAGATGCAGAACAACGACCCCGTCGGCTACGACGTCTTCCTTCGTAGCCTAGTTGTAGCCGGCAACCCGGTGGCCTGCTTCCTCACCGGGATGGACGACATCTTCGGTAGGAACCACAGCCCTCAGCCTCCCCTCGACGAGCTCCACCGCACTGCCAAGGACAGGCATAGAGGGGTGGCCTATGTGGCCGCCGTCTTCCTCTACCGAGCCAACAGCGGGGCCGACGCCGACGCCACTGCAATTGCGTACATGAAACAGGTTGAGGGCGAGGAGCAAGGGCAGTGGCGTCCGCATTTGATCAGCAGTGTGCAATCCCTGGATTTCCGGCATCGTGGAGTCAATCTGGCTTGGAAAATTAGGAGTGTCGCCCTCCGCCGTGGCCTCCGCCGGCCGACGCTGCCAATGGCGGTGGCACGAGGCAACATTCAACATTGCGCATGCAAAGTATTCTACGGTACGGAGCCGAGTCGGAGGGGGTTTTACATGTATTTCTGTAGTGATGAATGTAGGCTTCGTTACGAATGTAATGTCTTCTTCTATCGTGTAAAGTATCGTCCAATCGGTTATTGATAGACAAGATTTATTGGAATGTATTTCTGTGGTGATGAATGTAGGCTTCGTTACGAATGTAATGTCTTCTTCTCAAATTTCTGAGTCAAATCGAAGGTTGTGGCACCCTCTGCTTCCTCCTCTGTTCTATTGGAATGAAGAACAGTTTGTGTGGGAAAATGAGACGAGGATTAACCATCTCGCGTCTCTAATTAGGGTGGGGCCCAGTTCTATTGCAACGAAGAACAGTTCTCATTTCTCCTTTTAATTTGCAGTCAAATTTTATAACATGTATTTCTCTGTCGTGCTTAGTCCAAATTAGATGATTTTTTTCCCTAGTTTTTTCTAAAATCCCCATCTTTTCATTAATTTCATTGTTTAGTGTATATTCCGTTTTGTGAATAATGTTTATATGCCTTATCTTGTTCTTTCTAAGTACAACATAGAAATAATATTTGTTTTCCACAACCATCAGTAATGAAACTTTGCATTTCGTAATCTTAAGGTGAACACATGCTTGTGTTAAAATTTCAAATGCGTACGAGACCGAACATGTTGCAAAGTGTGGAAAACTTCAATATTCAAGTAACATTCTAGGAAACTATGTGAGAGATGTAGCCATTTGTACAGAAGTATATTCTTACTTTATCGAAACCATTTGAATTTTTTATGAAAAGTTTAGGTACCCAAATTATGTTTCCACGTAAATTTGTAGAATTTTTGGAGCAAACTAAGATGTTATTAGAATTATTATATCACAAGCATGAGATGTATATTGAAATTATATGAATGTTAGGTATACAGGTGTGACTGTTGATATTTTATTAAAATACTAAATGTCCAAATATGAATTGATGTTATTTTTAATGAATTTTTAGGCGTTGTTTTACCAGCTCTAATATTTGATGGATGCGAGTTTCAGTTCTAAAAAATAGTGTCGGGCCCGCGCGTCAATGTCAGCAGCCTATATAAAGAAGATAACCGCCCGGACCTACCTGCCAACGAAAGCGACGCGGATTTACTAACCAGCATCGGCGATGACTATCCATTGCCTCCAAGATCGAGTTCATCACAGGAGGAACAGATACTGTAGGCGACACGGATGGATCTGCCCGTGTCTCTTAGATCGAGTTCATGTGACATATATACAAAATCCAACAACCAAACTAACCAGTTCATGATCGACAAACAAACTAAGCAGTTCATGATCGACAAACTAAGTAGTCCAACAACCTGACGAACGAACTGATGAACACACAATAATCACAAACACATTATTAATGGTACAGGAGTGGATCAATTAGTCGGTCGCCGCTATCGGAGTCCCGCCGTCATCACCGCCGTCGGAGCCGTCGTCGCCGAGAAGAGACCGCTGGACCACGGGGAGCTTCTCAAGCTTTTCAGCCAACACGTGGATCCTGAAGGCGAGACCCTTGACATTGTCATCCTTATTATGGTCAGGCGCCTCGATCTTGAACGCTTCGCCAACATCTCGGAACTTCATGAATGCGCCCTGGAGCAGTTCGACGGCGAAGCTGATGTCGGCGGCCTCCTTCTTCTCCTTCTTCTTGGGCACCACCGGCTCCTTCCCCTTCTCCTTGATGGTCAACTTCCTCCGACGGCGGCTTTCGTCGTCGTTGTTGACTGATGTTAAGTGCTACTTTTACACCGTCAATACCTGCATAAAATAAATATAAAAGGATCATCAACACTAGAATAGGGTTTGATACTGATGATTTCCACAAGTGTTGATGTTTTTAGCTTTTGCTGCAGGATGCACCGAAATACGTGCCAAATGGTACAATTGAGAGCAAGTAGTCCAATGGCTATTAAAGGATGTCATAACAAACAACCTCAAATACCAATTTGGACTGCACCATTGTGACGGGCTCATCGAGACAATCGAAATGGACATATTATATGCCTACATCGGAGTTCGTATGAAGGAGATACGGAAAGGACAAAATGCTGACGCAGTGCTGACGTCACCGTGGGACCCACGCTACAGCGCCATTGTTGACATTTCTTAACGCAATCACCTAAGAACAGGTTTGAAACCCATCCTAGTAATAGCGCCAGAAATGCTGGTTGCTAAATCTTAACGTTTACAGAGATCCGCAAGCGCACGGAAGCACCATTATAGCATTTCCCCAAAGGAGTATTCCAAAGGGTATCGAATCCAAGGAAGGCATTGGCGGAATGACAAGATCAACTCTATTGCAATGAGTATAGATCATAGACGGAAACAAACCAGACACTCAAGTGCAGGGGTAAAGATATGATAATGGGGGTAGTGTGATCACACACACACTCACTCTCTCTCAAAAGGGTCCTAGGCATAGGAGGCGACACACGAGTTAGTTCTAGGTTCTAATGTACTATACACATAAAGCTAGAAGGGATACACTAGCGTTGGAGAACATTGACTTGAGCACCCAGGTACCACGGGGAGATAACCTCCCGTGTTGCTTCTGCACAACTCCGGTTGTTATATTTTAGACTCCTACAACTTATCCGAACATGGGGGATTTCAGAGGACCAACGGCTGTCACTACCGCGGCCTACCCCAAGACAAACCGTGGGATAAACTCATAAGTAAGGTAGCTACGCAACCCAAGCACCATGCTTACATTGTTAGCCGAACTTGACCGGCCCGGGCTATTGTGACCCAGGTCAAGCCACCAGATAAACCAGCCAATTACACCGAGTACCGTAGCTCGAGCACAGACTTCATACAACGCAATCATGTCATCTAATTAGATCAAACCAGGTTAAGTACACAAACGGATTCGTGCTTTCCTATGTCTGTTCAACTGGATCAAAGGGTCGTGTTCGCGAAGAACACGAGCCTCTAACTTATGAACAAACACCAGAAACATGTAAAAGTCACCCGTCAAGTGGATCGAAAGGCCTTGTTCATCAAGAACAGGAGCCTCTAAATGATGAACAGGTGAAGAACACATGAACAAATCACTCATGCATACTAACACAACTTTATATGAAATAGATAAATAACTGAAGTAGATCAAAGTCATACAAATGAAATAAGATACAAGACAACTCGTACCTAGATCCCAAAGTAGACTTGGAACCTGAATTAGAACTACTCTAGCCTACCTCCTAGCCTTGAGACTAAAAATGAGAGAGGTGTTGCAAGTGTGGATGTCTCATAAGTGAGCCCCCTCTCCTTCTATTTATAGGCCCGTGCACCGGTGAGGAACGGAGACAAACACCCCGGGGATGGCGCCTAGGACCAATGGGGAGACAACACGTGGAGGGCCAGGATGAACCGACACAAGGTCGGTTCGGCCGAACCCTGGGGTCGGCCGATCCCCTGGTGGGCCCCCTAGCCTGTGCTTTCTCCAGGTGTCTGCCTTGTGGGTCCTAAGGTCGGTTCCCGGTGTTCACCCTGTTTTGGCGCGAACTGCATGCCTTTGTGGGCCCATGGATCCATGTGACGTCCACGTGTCACGCTCTGATTCGTCGGGGGTTGCTTCACTTGGATTGCTTGCATGGCATGCATGCATGGCTCCCTAGTTGGCAGGTTTGCATGCATGGCATCCTTGTTGGCAGCCCACCTAGGATGAGGTGATGTGGCATGGACCCTAGAAGGTGAGTTTAGCACTCTTTTCTTGCTTATTTTCCTGCAATCAATTAATCTCCAAGGACAAGTGGAACTACATTATTCTTAACTAAATACGTGTAAGAAATGCCTTATGCTCCTTTATTCATGAGTATATTGACGGCTAAAGTAGGTACTTAACAGTCGTCAACAGCCATGCAGCAGCTGCGAGGGAGACATCCGTCTGCGCGACACGTGGCAGTCCCTGGTTGGAGGACAGGCGGTGCAGCGGATCGCCGTGGTGGCGTGCGGGCCAACCCGCCTGGTCACGTGGCGGGCCACCAGTGGCCAACGATCCCTGCAGTGGATCACTGCCCTGGCACACGCATGGGCGTGCGACACCCCCCGCCAGGCCACGTGCTGCCCGCTGGGTGGTTCGTGGCTGATGCGGTTGACCGTGTGCGTGCGCGCACAGGCGCCGTACGCGGGAAGCCGCGCAGGCCGGCCACGCGTCACGCGGGGAAAGGGCCGTGGGAGGCGGTTGCACGGGCGGGCGCCGGTTCGCTGGCCTGGTCCGCCGGTTCACCCCCTGTTCTGCCGGTTCAGCCCCTTTTGCTCCGGTTTTTGCCCCCAGAAGCATCAGATGCTCCGGTTCTTGGCGCCCAAGGTCGGTTCTGGCCCTGCCACATGTCACCATAGGATTGGAGGCACCCAAGGCAGCTGCACAAGTCCTCCTACCTCCATAGCCTATAAATATGAGGAGAGGGAGCTAGAATAGAGGACATCCCATTCTCCTCCTCCTCTTTAGAAACACTTGTTTCCTCTCTCATGTGATCTCTCATGGATCAAATGAGTTGATCCATGTAGGTGAGAGTAGGTGCTAGGTAGAGTGTGGTGTTGGTGAGGGTGTCATGTTCTTCAATTAGAGCAAAGTAAGTATTCTTGTATTTTCCAATTAGACTAAAGTGTTATTCATGCATGAGTGACATGTTCTTGAGTTCTTCATTCGTTCATCATTTAGAGGCTCGTGTTCTTCATGAACGCGCTTCCTCGATCTAGTTGACGAACAAGTTACTCAAGCTTTTGTGTTTGTTCATAAGTTAGAGGCTCGTGTTCTTCACGAACATGACCCTTTGATCTTTTGTTACAAGTGCATAAGTTTGCATTCCGTTTGTGTGAATTATGCCGTTAGATCTTGTTGGAGTACATTAATACGATGGCATTCGTTCTTCCTATCATCTGTGTGATCCTGTGGTAAGTGAGATTAGCTTGAAGCTCGTGGGTTCGTCGCTCCATATTTATACGGAGTGCTATAGTGTTACTACGGGATATCGGACATAGCCGTGCTATAGTAGTAATCGGTGGTGTAGACGTGGTGTCTAGACTATGGGTTATCCTTCGAATGCCCTGTATCCCACGGTTTGTCTTGGGGTAGGCCGCGGTAGTGATAGCCGTTGGACCCTCTGAAATCCCCCACGTTCGGATACAGCGTGTAGGCAACTATTTACCGTGAACCAACTGTTATAGCCAGGAGGGGCCGGTGTCCGAAGCGAGTATAATTGCCTGCTCTTCTCCTCTGGGATCAGTATTCATAGGAAGCGCCACATCATCTCTCAACCTTAGCAGGGGTCTGCTGTCCTTGGACCGTTCGTCTAGGATAGAAGGTAGTGCACATCGTTCCTTGGATTCGATACCCTTTGGAATACTCCTTTGGGGAAGTGCTACAACGGTATTTCCATGCGCTTGCGGTATACCCGGTTGCTCTTATACGTTCCCTCTAAGTGTACAACTAGTGGTGATGTTAAGAAATGCCAACAAGCATTTCTGGTGCCGTTGCCGGGGAACGGTTGTTGTATCTATCTTCGAGCCTAGTGGTCCTCGTATCTTTTGTTTTTCCTTTTTGTTCTACCTTTACCCCCGTTACCCATAGAGATATCCTTTTTGTTTCTTTCCTTCTATCTTTACCCCCGTTATCCATGGAGAAGCTTTCCTGCAATAGCATCTCTACCCCTAGGGGCAAGTTCGTCTTAGAGCAACCATCAACTTCTTCATCTAGCTGCGAGCTTCGTCCCGGCTTTATAGCCATGGTTCGGAATCGACCTTTCTCTGGTGCCATCAGTGATGATCCCCATGATCATTTAAAGGAGTTCGAAGAACTGTGTTCGTGCGTGGTAATCCCAGGCATGACACAAGAAACTTTGAGGTGGAAGTTGTTCCCTTTTTCTCTTGTAGACAGAGCGGAACAATGGTACACCCGCACGATAGAGAGTGTAGACAATTGGGAAGAACTCCGAGATGACTTTTGTCACTCGTTCTCCCCTTTTGAACACTTAGATTCGCTACCGTGTGAATTCCGTGAATTTGAGCAACTAGAGTGCGACACTATAGGTGCTGCTTGGGCTAGGTTCTCACACCTGTTGGAGCTTAACTCAGACTTGTCTATACCCGATAATGTGTCTTTGACCATCTTTCACGGGATGATAGACATGGAATCTGCATTTGAGCTCGACCTTGTAGCTAGAGGTTCATTCAAAACCCAAACTCCAACGGAAAGAAAAGAGATCCTAGAATACTTCTTAGAAACCTCTTCTTCCCATCCAAGATACAATGATCTCCACCAAGAATCAGAGTCCATCCAAGGGAGTCTCCTGATAGACGAATTTGAGCTTTCACCTTGCAAATCCAATGATTCGTCTAGAGAGCCTTCTCCCGAACCGCGAACACCAAAGGGAGAAGAAATTCAACCTTCAGAGTTCTCTTCTCGATTTGAGGGTGATCCTTCTCGGGACATCATAAATACCTCAGATTGTTCTTGGCACGAGGAGCCTACGGCATCGTTGGACTTTGATGAGGTTCTCGATGAAGTTTGGAATCATGGTGCAAAAGTGGAATGGTCGCCTTGGAAATTAGAGCCTGTTGCTGAAGTAATTCGGGTCAGCTCGACTTCCACGACCATCCATTGCTTCATGAGGGGAAACACCGTAGATGTTGTTCATGACCATGCTGCTGGAGTTTGCATCATATCGGAGTACCTCTTGGACACTCTGGTGGGTGACATGCCCCTCACCCCGACTGATAGATATTTCCGAAGTCCTAGGTATAAAGGATACATTTTCCCATGTCGAGGGATTGCTAGGGACGTGCCAATCATCATAGACAAGATCGAGGTGCACTTAGATTTTCACATCTATGACATCATGGATTTCGATCTTCTTCTGGGCTTCCCATTGGATGAACTTCTTGATAAATCTCAAGGAAGCCTAGATGTAAAGCTTAGGGAAGCCGCTCCTACCACGTCCATCTCTTGTCATGAACATTCCATGGTAGAGCCTCTTCCCGAGCAAAACCCGCTCGAGACGATAATGCGCGTATCTCCGTTCGCATCATCCGAGCCTGTTCCGATTGAGGTTGTACACTTCTCTACTCCTCAAGGGGATGACTCGGGAGATCCTCTTCACCTCTGTGGAGGCGAACGATCATCATCTATCTCGACCGAGTTTCAGCCTCTTCCCGCTAGCCCGTACTATGTTGCTTTCGATTATGATCGAGAGTCAACATCTTGCCTCCACGATGCATCTCTTGAGATAGAGAACTCATGGGCCATAGAATCTTGTGAGGCACCAACTCTGGAATTCATGGGCAAAGGTTACACAGATAAGCATGGTAGTTTCATTCTTAATACACCACATGAACCATGCTTGCATCATGCCTATCCAGAGCCAGCCATGCTGAGTGCACTGTGCACATACGAGGGTTGCAACCACCTTCTAGTCCTCCATTGCAGAATGTTTAGAAGGCAGATTGTGGATGCATATGTCTACCATAAACATATCAGATTTCGTGTGTGCACTGTGGCACTGACCTTGCAGCTAAAGCTTCACTGATACATCAAGGATTGGTGGTGAGACGGGAACGACACCACCAACGATAGCTGACAAAGTTCCCATGGTCGAGCTTATGACCAATAAATAAACAAAGCACTACCAGGAGATAGCCTGGATTAGCTTAGGTTTCATTTCCCTTTCGAATAAAAGCAAGAACATGTTTTTAGGATAAGTCGTCCTTCGGGTATTTTTGGTCACTAACCTTTCAGGTGGAGATTGAAAAGAAAGATGGACAGGTGATGCCTACGAACATGCGAGCCACATCAGCTGCATCACCTAGATAAGTTTTGGTGAGGGAACATTTACAAAAGGAAGCTTGATCACCACACACTTGAGTTTTGTTGCCTAGCAATGCAAACTTCAAGTGTGGGGGAGGTATGTGAGCATCCTGAGTAAAGTTCCTCCTCTACCAAATCTTACCATGGTGTGGAGATGATGTCAGCTCTTGCATCTTGCCCACTAGCTAGGTAAGTCCTGCTTTTGACATTAAACAAAGCCCTTTCTGGAGGTTCCCGAGGTTCACCGTTTTATGCTCATGCTTATATGCCTCTTTTGATGAAAAGCTTGATCATGCATGCGTGTTTCCTTTATCTTTGTTCGTATGCTCTAGTTTGGATGTATGCTCGAGTTTACATTCATAGACTGTTTTAAATTAAGCATGGTGCTTAGGTTAAAACTGTCTTCTTCAATCAAAATAAGACATGGTGCCGAGTTTTGATTGATGAACCTTAGAGTTATACTTTCATGGATATTGTATGCATGTATGCGGACTAACCCTTGCAGGAAATCATCAATTCCAAATGGGTAAGTCATTAAGCTAGACTCAAATGGGAAGGTAAGTTGAGGTGTCAGATTCATGTTGCACAACATACAAAGGTGGTACATATGACCTCTCAAAGGTCCAAGGTAAGTATATTCCCCTTTGTGCATAAAGTGTAATATTGGTCTAACCCTTTCGAGCCAATGACACTGTGACAATAAAAAAAACCCAAAAATATTTGCTTTTGAATAAAGGCTCTATGGTTCTCGAACCAGTAGAGTCCATCTTTTGTTTCGACTTTTGCTTGAAGAACAACACCAGTACAAGCACCAGTGTGGGGGAGTTCTCTCAAGCTCATCATCAATGAAGAGTATCTTGGCCCCCTAAGTGGGTTTTGGTGATTTAATGACAGACCATTAAGCTACTAATGATATGTTGAGTATATGAGCAGGTACTAAAATTCTAAGATGGCATCTAAGCGCTCCATTGCTAGATAAAAAGGAAGTAATGCTAAAAGAAGGATTCCTTGGAGGTTTATTTATTTTATACTGTGAAATTGAGTCCTAGGAATGCCGTACTATAAAGAGGGACATGGATTGTATCTTCCAAGAGTTGAAAAGGTGCTCTAGATGACTAACCAAAATCCTATGAGAGACACCTTGCACTGCACGATCACCGAGATATCCTTAAGTGTGCTGACTCTGGAAGGCCGGACAATCCGGGTTTTATCCCGGACAGTCCGGACTTTCCGGAGTATCCGGGCCTAGTCCGGATACTCCGGGTCTTAGAGCTGTAAAGGCTCTTTTCTGGGTGAGGAGGTATTTATACCCCCTCAACCCTATCCATTCTCTCCCTCTTGCCTCATTTCGTCCTGCAATATTCAGAACACCTTCTCCCTCCTCTTTACTCCCCTTGGCACTTGGTTGTTGAGCTTTGGTGGGGATTAAAGGAGGAATTCAAGGCTTGAGCAAGTGAGAGTGCTAGTGAGCTGATTTCCCATCTCTAGAGCACCTCGTTCTTCGCTTGGTTGGCAATCTCGTGTTTGTTACTCTTGGAGCTTTGAGCTCCTAGCCGACTAGGCGTTGCCTTGGAGCATCCAAAGGATTGTGGCTGCCCAAGGAAGTTTGTATTACCCCGTGATTGAGTAAGTAACCCTAGCTCGATCTTTGTGGTCGCTAGGAGGAGGAAAGTGACCTAGGTGTAAAGGTCCACCCTTTGTGGGTTCCTCAACGGAGACGTAGAGCTCAAGGTGTGAGCTTGAACTCCGGTAACAAATCCCTTGTGTCTCTTGTGCTTGTTGCTCTTGTTATATGCTTGAAATCCTCTTGAGTACATTTCTAGGGTTTGTGGCCAATCTACTCCGTGGTAAGGTTCCTACTGTTTCCAAGTGGTGGAACAGGCTTATATCTCTACATTGCATAACCTATTTTCACAGATTTGAGTTTGGCCAAGTTTGGTTGCAGTTGTTTTAGTCGCCCCCTCAAAGGCCGGACAATCCGGACATTTTCCCGGATACTCCGGATTTCCCGGAGTATCCGGAAAAATATCCGGAGACTCCGGACCTTGGTCTGATAAGCTGTTTTAAGTTGTGATTTTTCAGGAGTGACTATTCACCCCCCTCTAATCGACCTCTAGATCCTTTCAATTGGTATCAGAGCAGGTTGCTCCGTTTGAAGCTTAACCGCTTGGAGAAAAAGAGATGTCGACCCCAACTAATCAAGCAACGCCGCCCGAAGGTGACTTGACCAACCCCAGTGGGAATCAACCACCCGTGAACACACCCGAGGGTCCTACGGGTGCAGCGGGTGGTGCCGGTGGAGCAAGCACAAGTCATCATCCAAGAAATGACGATGGTGGATCATCCTCCTCAAGCGATGATGACTTCGATGATGCAAGATCCAACCGCTCCACTCGTCAGCCTTCGGGAAGGGAGTTTTCTAGAATCCCTTATGATTACTCTAATTTAATCTTTGATAAACCATCGAGTTCCCACCACATTGGAAAGATACCCCAATTTGATGGAACCGGCTATTCCAAGTGGAAGAACTCGATGGAGGAGTATTTGATGGCGGTAAACCCCGCACTTTGGAGTGTTGTGAACAGGGGAATCACTTTTCCTAGTGGAGATGCTACTTTGACACAAGCTCAAGCGAATGAAATTCAACGCAACTATCAAGCAATTCGCATCATCAAGAGCTCTCTCACCGCCGAAGAATATGACAAGATTGATGGCTTGAAGTCCGCCAAAGATGTGTGGGACGCTCTCTTTATCAACCATAAAGGAACAAGGCAAGTGAGAGAAGGAAGAATTCGAGCTCTTGAGAGTGAGCTCAACCGCTTCGTCATCAAAGAGGATGAATCTCCACAAGACATGTACAACCGCTTGAACAAGATCATCAACAAGATCAAGTCTCCTGGAAGCACTAGATGAGGAAGAAAGGAAGTAGTTGGTAAGATCCTCTCCGCTTATATGGCTAGGGATGTTCAACTCCCTACACTTATTAGAGAGAAGAGAGGCTTCAAGAAGTTCACTCCGGCGGATGTGATTGGTAGAATTGAAGAACATCTCATCACCGTCAAGGAGTCAAAGCTCTCTCAAGAAATGTCAAAGATGCATGAACAAATTGAGAAGAACAAGGGAGTAGCTCTCAAAGCTTCAAGCAAGGACAAAGAGAAGAGGGCAAGCTCATCATCCTCCAAGACCGTGGTCAAGGAAGATAGTGATGAAGATAGTGATGACACCTTGACTCCTGAGCAAATGGCCCTATTTGTGAAGAGGTTCACCAAGGTGATGAAGAAGGGTGGCTTCTTCAACAAGAACAAAGACAAGGACAAGATCAAGACAAAGAGAACATCCAAGAGGCCATGCTTTGGGTGTGGCAAAGAGGGTCATTTCATTGCGGAGTGCCCCAACATCAAAGTGAGAAGAAGAGACACCAACAAGTATGACAAGAACAAGAAGAAGGAAGTTGGTGAAACTCATTTGGGTGAAGAATGGGATTCAAATGATGATAGCTCCGACTCCGATGATGAAGCGGGGCTTGCTACAATATCCATTGCTCAACCCATTGACAAGCCATCACTCTTTGGGGATCTCACCGATGATGAAGATGACTTCACCCACACATGCCTCATGGCTAGGGGCACTAAGGTAGACACTAAACCTTCTCCCCTAGATGATGATGATGATGATGTTGATAGTGATGATGAATTTGAAAGAATGATCACTAGTTTTGGCAAGAAAGCAACCAAAAGAATCATGAACCTTCTAAATGAAATCAAGAATAGAGATGAGACTCTTGAGGTGCAAGAAGAGCTCTTTAGACTTGAGCGAGAGAAAACCATTGCCCTTGAGGATACCCTTGTAATTGAAAAGAAGGGTTTCAAGGTGCAAGAGGGCTTGCTCAAAGAAAAAGAGGAAGAAATTCTTAGCCTCAAGAACTCTCAAGCTAAAGAGGCCTTTATAGTAGATGAATTAACTAGAAAGTCCTTCCTAGCTAAGGATGCTTGCTCTAGACTTGAGAGTGAAAAGGTTGAACTTCAAGAGAGCTTAAAACGCTTGAAAGCTAGTCACATTGCAATTGAAGTTCAACTTGACAATCTTAAGAATAGTGCTAAAACAACCTCTAATGATGCTACCTCTAACTCAAATGCTTCTACAAGTAATGATTGTTCTAGATGCTATAAACTTGATATAAATGCTTATGCCACTAACATTGTCGAGATGAATGCAATGAAGAAAGAGATTGCTCGGTTATCAAACTCTCTTGTTGAGGAAAAGAAGAAGGAACCTAAGAGAGGAGAGTTTGAGAACCATACCAAGGGCTTTGGTTCCAACTACATGAAGAAGTTTGGCTTTGAGAATGATAAGGGGCTAGGTAAGAATGAGCAAGGCTCCAAGGACCATATCTCATTCATCAAGAACAACCACACAAGAGGTGTGGGAACAAGAAATGTGGTGCATGGGATGAAGCAATTGGGTACCAAGGTTGAAGGTAAACAACCTAGGCTCAACACTCCCATCAAGTTCAAAAGCTCCAATGGCACATCTCATGAACCACAAGTCAAGACCAAAGTGATGCAAGCCAAACAAACCAAGAAGCCCAAGGCACATGCTTCACAAGACAACTTTTATGCCAATTATGTGTTGACTTGGAACCACAAGGGTAAAGTGGTGGCCAAGTATGTGGGACCTCGCACATAAGGTTCTATGATCAAAAGGAATGTGTGGGTGCCCAAAGTTCTTGTGACTAATGTACAAGGACCCAACTCTCATTGGGTACCTAAAAACTAAGCCTAATTTGTTTTGTAGGCATACTCCTCCGGTGGATCCAAATGGGTGATTGATAGTGGATGCACTAATCATATGACCAGGGAGAAAAAGATGTTTATATCTTGTGAAATGATTGAACATCCTACGGAAAAGATTGCCTTTGGAGGCAATGGTGGTGGAACGGTTGTTGGTCTAGGTAAAATTGCTATCTCAACCAATCATTCAATTTCCGATGTTTATTTGGTTGAATCTTTGGACTACAATTTGTTGTCCGTGTCACAACTTTGTGAGATGGGCTACAATTGTTTGTTCACCAATGAGGGTGTGACCATCTTTAGAAGAGGTGATGACTCCGTTGCTTTTAAGGGTGAACTCAAGGGAAGGCTTTATTTGGTGGATTTTACATCGGAGAAAGCCCAACTTGATACATGCTTAATGGCAAAGTCCAGCTTGGGTTGGCTTTGGCATCGCCGGCTAGTCCATGTTGGGATGAATAATCTCAACAAACTTCTAAAGGGGGAACACATCCTAGGACTAACAAAAGTTCATTTTGAGAAAGATAGAATTTGTAGTGCTTGTCAAGCCGGAAAGCAAGTTGGTGCTCCTCACCCCTCCAAGAATGTACTCACCACTACAAGACCATTGGAATTACTTCACATAGATATCTTTGGTCTCGTGGCCTATGTTAGTATTGGAGGGAGCAAGTATGGATTTGTCATTGTTGATGATTACTCTCGATATACATGGGTTTTCTTTTTGTGTGACAAGAGCAAGGTTCATGATGTATTCAAAAAGTTTGCAACTAGAGCCCAAAATGAGTTTGATGTGAAGATCCAGAGAGTAAGAAGTGACAATGGCTCCGAGTTCAAGAACACCAACATTGAAGAGTATCTTGATGGTGAAGGCATTGGTCATGAATTCTCCGTCCCATATACTCCTCAACAAAATGGGATTGTGGAGATGAAGAATAGGACTCTCATAGAAGCCGCAAGAACTATGCTTGATGAGTACAAGACTTCGAATAGTTTTTGGGCGGAAGCGGTCAACACGGCTTGTCATGCTATCAACCGTTTATATCTTCACAAGCTTCGACACAAGACCGCCTATGAGCTCCTAACCGGTAAGAAGCCTAATGTGTCTTACTTTAGAGTTTTTCGTTGTAAGTGCTTCATTCTCAACAAGAAGCCCAAGAACTCTAAGTTTGCACCTAAAGTCGATGATGGTATTTTTCTTGGTTACGCCTCAAATGCTCACGGCTATCGCGTTCTCAACAAGACCACCGGTAGTGTTGATATAGCGTGTGACGTGACATTTGATGAATCTAATGGCTCTCAAGTGGAGCAAGTTGATGAAATGTGTGTAGGCAAGGAAAAGACCTCTACAAATGACATCAAGAAGATGGCCATTGGCGAAATCAAGCCTCAAGAAGAAGATGATGAAGTTGAAGTCATTGAAGCATCACCAAACCTCACTGCCGCTGCGAAACCCGAACACTCCGGAGAAAAGTCCAGAGAGTCCGGACATCCCGGAGACTCCGGACCCAACCCCAGAGAGTCCGGGCCCTCTGAAGATGATGCTCAAGACATTCAAGAAAATGAGGACTTGATTCAAGAAGAAGCTTCTGAGCCACATCCAAGAGTTCATCAAAATGTTCAAAGAGACCACCCCGTTGACAACATTCTTGGAAGCATAAGAAGAGGAGTTACCACAAGATCAAGACTGGCAAACTTTTATGGACATTACTCTTTCGTGTCCATGATTGAGCCTCTATCCGTGGAAGAAGCATTACAAGATGCTGATTGGGTAATAGCCATGCAAGAAGAGTTGAACAACTTCACTCGGAATGAAGTCTGGTCCTTAGTGGAACGCCCTAAGCAAAATGTGATTGGAACAAAATGGGTGTACCGCAACAAACAAGACGAGGATGGGGTAGTGACTAAGAACAAGTCAAGGTTGGTTGCCAAGGGCTATACTCAAGTTGAAGGCTTGGACTTTGGAGAAACCTATGCACCGGTAGCAAGACTTGAAGCAATCCACATCCTATTGGCATTTGCTACTCATCATGATTTCAAGCTCTTTCAAATGGATGTCAAGAGTGCATTCTTGAATGGCCTAATCTCCGAAGAAGTTTATGTTGAGCAACCACCGGGCTTTGAAGACCCTCAGTTCCCTAACCACGTCTACAAGCTCCATAAGGCGCTCTATTGTCTTAAGCAAGCACCTAGAGCATGGTATGAATGCCTTAAGGAATTTCTCTTAAGGAAAGGCTCTGAAATAGGCAAAGCCGATCCTACTCGTTTCACTCGCAAAGAAGGAAATGATTTATTTGTGTGCCAAATATATGTCGATGACATCATATTTGGTTCTACTAACAAAGCTTGGGCGGATGGATTTAGTAGGATTATGACTAAGAGATTCGAGATGTCCATGATGGGTGAGTTGAAGTTCTTTCTTGGATTTCAAATCAAGCAACTCAAGGAAGGCACGTTCATAAGTCAAACAAAGTACACTCATGACATGCTCAAGAAGTTTGACATGGATAAGGCCAAGCCCATCAAGACTCCAATGCCATCAAATGGACATCTTGACCTAAATGAAGATGGAAAAAGCGTGGATCAAAAGGTATATCGCTCCATGATTGGATCTTTGCTTTACCTTTGTGCATCTAGGCCCGATATTATGCTTAGTGTGTGCATGTGTAAAAGGTTTCAAGCCAATCCTAAGGAATGTCATCTCATGGCTGTTAAGAGAATCTTTAGGTATTTAGTGCACACTCCTAACCTTGGTTTATGGTACCCAAAGGGCTCCACTTTCAATCTACTTGGCTACTCCGATTCGGACTATGCCGGTTGCAAGGTAGATAGAAAGAGTACATCCGGGACTTGCCAATTTCTTGGAAGGTCCTTGGTGTCTTGGAGTTCCAAGAAACAAAATTCCGTTGCCCTATCCACCACTGAGGCCGAGTATGTTGCAGCCGGCGCTTGTTGTGCTCAACTACTTTGGATGAGGTTCACTTTGAGGGACTTTGGTTGTACGTTTAGCAAGGTGCCACTCTTGTGTGATAATGAGAGTGCCATCAAGCTAGCGAACAACCCCGTAAACCACTCAAGAACAAAGCACATAGACATAAGACACCATTTCTTGAGAGACCACGAAGCCAAAGGAGATATCACTTTAAGTCATGTGAGCACCGAAAAGCAACTAGCCGATATCTTCACAAAGCCTCTTGATGAACTAAGGTTTTGTGCTTTGAGGAGTGAATTAAATATCTTGGATTCTCGTAACTTGGCTTGAGATCATGCACATGTTTGATTGACTTAGGATAGATCTTTACAAAAGAAAAGAATTTGGAAAATTGGTATGGATTTGGTTTGAAAAATATTTGGATCTTTCTCTAGGTACAACACTTGAACTATTGTTCTCATTGTGTGTTTGTGGCTAGTATCAAGTGTTGGAACCTCTCTAGCTCACCTTAGTTTCACTCATAATCATCTTTATCCTCTAAATATCAATTCCTTGAAAATCTGCTGATCAGTCTCAGGGGGAGCCGGATTGTCCGGGCTTTTCCCCGGATACTCCGGGTTTCTCGAAGAGTCCGGGTTCAGCCCGGATACTCCGGACCTTTACTCCTATAAAAGCGTTTTCACCGCAGTCAAACCCTAGTTTTTCACCTCTTTCACTGCGTGAACCGTTTTCACTCCTCCCCCGTCGCCTCCCTATGCTCCCCACGCACCTCTCCTCTCCTCCCTAGGTTTCTCCATAGAATCTAGGGTTTTCACCCTCCAAATCGTGAGAGAGTGAGGGATTCAAGTCTCCAAGGTGTGGAAAGCAAAAGGGCTGCCGGTGGTTTGAGGATTTGAAGAAGTTTCCCTTGGTTTCCTCTCTTCCCTAAGGTATTCAAAGGCCCCTTTGCCTGATCTCCTTTTCTAGGCCATAACTTGCAAAATCTCTTGGATAGAACTGTTCCTTAGACTCTAGATGTAGTGGATCTGCAATATCTTGAGATTCCCGTGGTGGATTTGTGAGGTAATGTGATTTAGGGTTTCACCAGGAAAACCCGGATACTCCGGACTTTTTCCGGACACTCCGGATTTCCCGGACTGTCCGGGAATTTTCCCGGAGACTCCGGCTTTGTGTGATGAAACTCCAAATCACAGTGTCACACACCTTTTCATGGATGAGTTCTTATGTACTCCTTGCTGCTTATCTCCAGATCATGAGGAAGAAGTACAAGCAAGACGAGCCGGCCACCCAAAGGAGGACAAAGGCTAGGCACGATCCTCAAACCTTGGGGGTAGTGCATGAGACTTTAGGGCTTGGCTCCTCTCAGAGATCCACTCGTGCTCGTGCCCCAGTTTACACCGAGCAAGAGATCGAGGAAGAGGAAGAACAGCAAGTTGTTGGTGAGGAAGAGGAGGAAGAGGAGGAAGAAGACGCCAATCAATATAGGGTTGCTCCTAGGCGTCACGGGAAAGGTCCAGCTCAGCCATCGAGGAAATCACGTGAGGCCCCCTACATCTCCCGCTCTAGACTCGTGCCTCGTCCATCCATGCCAAAGAACCGTCCCACTCCTTACTCCCAAATCTATCCCAGAACTCCACCCCGTCTCACTGCTACCTTTCCATCAAATGTGAGGGTGGTGACTTCTCCTGTCAACCTAAGGGACCCCGAGGCTGTGCAAGGGTTTGCCCAACAAATGGTGAGAGATTATGCTAGAAATGACCTTGCAGTCAGAGAGCAGAGGGAGGAGGATGTCTACATGTATATCACTAGTGAGGCACTTGAGTCACGGTTTTGGTGTGACTTCCATAGGGACTTCTATCAGACAGTGATAAGAAGCCCACAGATGAAGGCAAAGAACAAGTCACCCATCGTGGAGATGAAGTACATTTAGTGGGCATACTATGAGAAGTTGGAGAATCCCACCTTTGACGCCGTCATTGATAGGTGCAAGGAACTTGGACTATATGAGATCATGGGTTTTAGATATGGGTGGAATAGAGAGATTCTTGCTCAATTCCATTGCTCCTACTTCTATAACTCTCATCAAAACACTATCACTTGGACCACTCAAGGCGAGAAGTACACCATTGACTACATGACCTTCTCTTACTTGCTTGGTCTTGGCTCAAAAGATGAAGCTCGCACTCCCATTCACAATGAAGACAAGTACAAGCCCAAGGATATGGCTTACATGTTCTCCTCCGCCTTCCTAGCTCATAAGGGAAAAGCTGATAATCTCATCCCTTACTATTATTACTTCAATCAGTTTTTTCGTGCCACCATTTATCTAAAGATGGGAGACAACACCACTCTTAGGCACTATGCCGTCAATCTCCTAAATCGTGTGGCCCCCGAAGAAGAAGGCTTTTGCATCTTTGACTTCATTTGGAATGAGCTTCGTCGTGCTATGTGTGACCCCATGAAGCACCTCCCATATGCTCCATACATCATGTATATGATTGAGAGGGTCACCAATACCCAATTTCCAAAGGATGTCACTCATGAGCCTCTTAGGCATCTTCGTGCTAGAGACAAGAGAGCCCCCATGAAGAAGAGCACAAGATTTGCCGGATCCTCTAGTGCTACCCCTCGCCATGATGATAAGCCCCTTCCTCGCTCCTCACACTCATCTAAATCATCTCGCAAGGTTAAGGGCTCCATGGTCAAGAGGGCATTCAAAAGCATCTTCTCCATGTGCAAGCGCATCGTCACCGAGACTAATGAGAACCGCCGCGACATCATTGAGATCAAGTCTCATCTTGGACTTCCTACGGACACTTATCATGAGCTCCCTGAGTTTGATGACCCGTTTGCGGAGTGGGATGCCCATGATGCCGCCGCTGCTGCACAAGAAGAAGAGGAAGAGCAAGAGGAAGAAGGCCAAGAAGAAGAAGAAGAGGAGGAGGAGGAGGACAACAATGAAGAAGAAGAAGAAGACGATGACGACGACGAATGATCGCGACTGCTCCTACTGCTGCTCCTACACTTCCTTTTTGGCGCTTGATGCCAAAGGGGGAGTGAGTATCTTAGTTTCAGTCTCATGTTTGAGACTTGGAGGATTTGAGAACTATGGTCTGTAATAACTCTTTTATGTGTGAGACTATGTGATGTGAGCTTGAGACTATTTAGTTGTGTGCTTTTGATGCTAGATAGGTTGCATTTTATTTATCTAAGGATGCATTTGATAGTTTGAAATTTTTTTGTGATGATTTGATTTCTGCAGAGTCTTCAAAGTCCAGATACTCCGGATTTTTCTCCGGATACTCCGGGTTTCCCGGATTCTCCGGGATGGATCCGGACACTCCGAGCTTTGACACTGCAGCCCCCTTTTATCCTTTATTAAGTGCATGAACTGTCATACACATCACATATATCTTGTTGGCACAATCACAAGCATCCCCACTATTGATCATCTTGTCACACTCTCGTGGTTTTCTCTCTTGTGCAAAATTTGGTACTTAAAGCACCTTTGAGATTCAAACTCCATATGCACAAATTAAGGGGGAGTGTTGCAAGTTAGATCAAATGCTCTTTACTGAATTTAGTTATCTCTCTTTTAAAAGGCTTAAAGGTGTTGTCATCAATCACCAAAAAGGGGGAGATTGAAGAGTATCTTGGCCCCCTAAGTGGGTTTTGGTGATTTAATGACGGACCATTAAGCTACTAATGATATGTTGAGTATATGAGCAGGTACTAAAATTCTAAGATGGCATCTAAGCGCTCCATTGCTAGATAAAAAGGAAGTAATGCTAAAAGAAGGATTCCTTGGAGGTTTATTTATTTTATACTGTGAAATTGAGTCCTAGGAATGTCGTACTATAAAGAGGGACATGGATTGTATCTTCTAAGAGTTGAAAAGGTGCTCTAGATGTCTAACCAAAATCCTATGAGAGACACCTTGCACTGCACGATCACCAAGATATCCTTAAGTGTGCTGACTCTGGAAGGTCGGACAATCCAGGTTGTATCTCGGACAGTCCGGACTTTCCGAAGTATCCGGGCCTAGTCCGGATACTCCGGGTCTTAGAGCTATAACGGCTTTTTTCTGGGTGAGGAGGTATTTATACCCCCTCAACCCTATCCATTCTCTCCCTCTTGCCTCATTTCGTCCTGCAATATTCAGAACACCTTCTCCCTCCTCTTTACTCCCCTTGGCACTTGGTTGTTGAGCTTTGGTGGGGATTAAAGGAGGAATTCAAGGCTTGAGCAAGTGAGAGTGCTAGTGAGCTTATTTCTCATCTCTAGAGCACCTCGTTCTTCGCTTGGTTGGCAATCTCGTGTTTGTTACTCTTGGAGCTTTGAGCTCCTAGCCGGCTAGGAGTTGCCTTGGAGCATCCAAAGGATTGTGGCTGCCCAAGGAAGTTTGTATTACCCCGTGATTGAGTAAGTAACCCTAGCTCGATCTTTGTAGTCGCTAGGGGGAGGAAAGTGACCTAGGTGTAAAGGTCCACCCTTTGTGGGTTCCTCAACGGAGACGTAGAGCTCAAGGTGTGAGCTTGAACTCCGGTAACAAATCCCTTGTGTCTCTTGTGTTTGTTGCTCTTGTTATATGCTTGAAATCCTCTTGAGTACATTTCTAGGGTTTGTGGCCGATCTACTCCGTGGTAAGGTTCCTAGTGTTTCCAAGTGGTGGAACAGGCTTATATCTCTACATTGCATAACCTATTTTCACAGATTTGAGTTTGGCCAAGTTTGGTTGCAGTTGTTTTAGTCGCCCCCTCAAAGGCCGGACAATCTGGACATTTTACCGGATACTCCGAATTTCCCAGAGTATCCGAAAAAATATCCGGAGACTCCGGACCTTGGTCTGATAAGCTGTTTTAAGTTGTGATTTTTCAGAAGCGACTATTCACCCCCCCTCTAGTCGACCTCTAGATCCTTTCAATCAACATATCCACCTGAGAACTCCCACACAAAGGGCTACACGACATCGACTATGCTTCCATGACAAGGACAAGGTAAATTAGAGTGAGCTGGCTATCCCACGGGTCAGCCAAATCACCACTAGTCTTCCTTGTTCATCATATCCTTCAGGAGCGATGGTATGTGCACCCTTCATCTCATTCTCTACCTATGAGTTTGAGTGATCTTCGAATTCTTATCCAGTAAATCAAACTCAAATAATGGTGCTATGCTTGCTCTACATGATTCCTGTGGTTGGCTTGCATATGTTTTATTCCTTACTCATCATCTTGATGCTTGTGAACAAATATCATTAGGGAACTCATGCTTATCTAAGTAGTTGGCGTTTGTGATATGGTTTGATGATATGATCTTCGCTCTTTATGTTTGGGTGCTTGGGATTTTTATTTGAAAAATCATAAAACCCTTCGCAAAGCTCCTCTTTGATATGCCACAGTCCTACCAAACCCATATGATGCTACCAGTTGAAAACCTTATACTCATATGCTGCTTGTTATTGCATTGAGATTTGTCAAATTCTGTGACCCTTGTGAGAATTCTCTTCATTACTTTCATGATCAAGATTCATGTGCACTCCATCATTTCCCCCTTGCTATGCTTCTACACTGGAAGTTAGCATTGTGTCATTCATCCATTCCACAAAATAAAGCTTCATGCATTGTTCCATGATTTATCCCTCTCCAAATATCTCTAAAAGAGATTGGGCTACATATAAAAAAGGGAGAAAGGGAAAGACATGCTCAAAAAGGCATGATCTAAGAAAAAAAGAAAAAAGAGAAAAGAGAGATAGCCCATATCTTGAAAATTTTAAAAAGGAGAGCGGAGGGAATCATGCAAAAAGGAGTTCCATAATTTAGATGGTAATAACTAGTATCCATTCCGGAGCTAGTATCCACCTTACCATCTACCAACACTCATCATATACGTATGGTAATATCTAGCACCCATTCTGGGCCTAGTATACACCTTATCATACCTATCATATCCATACATGTGCACATCTTGATCTGATGGTATGAATTGCTTTTCTCTTGGATCTAGTCTTTGACTTTGCAATATATGTGATACAAGTATGCCTTATCCTTTATCCTACCCTGAGCTCCACATATAGCCATCATTAGAAGTAGGGTGAAGAAAGGCAATCTAATGCCTCGGTGAGGACGTATATACATTGAGCGATCTGAGAGAATCAAATAAGGAGCTAAGCAAGGTTTGTTTTGAAAATTTATTGCAAAACCCCAAGTTACTTGACATGATGAGCAGGAGTGATTTGATTCATGACCGTTCCATTCTTCAACTACCCAAGATACCATGATAGACATTTCATAAGTTCATGAGTACAAGGTATGGTTTGGAATATCTCTTATGCATGCTTCATACCTTTGGATATCATGTCTCACCTTGATCTGACTCCCTTCACTCGGGACGAGCAAAGGTCAAGTGTGGGGGAGTTGTTGATGGCTATTAAGTGCTACTTTTACACCGTCAATACCTGCATAAAATAAATATAAAAGGATCATCAACACTAGAATAGGGTTTGATACTGATGATTTCCACAAGTGTTGGTGTTTCTAGCTTTTACTGCAGGATGCACCGAAATACGTGCCAAATGGTACAATTGAGAGCAAGTAGTCCAATGGCTATTAAAGGACATCATAACAAACAACCTCAAATGCCAATTTGGACTGCACCATTGTGACGAGCTCGTCGAGACAATCGAAATGGACATATTATATGCCTACATCGAAGTTCGTATGAAGGAGATACGGAAAGGACAAAATGCTGACGCAGTGCTGACGTCACCGTGGGACCCACGCTACAGCGCCATGCAGCAGCTGCGAGGGAGACGTTTGTCTGCGCGACACGTGGCAGTCCCTGGTTGGAGGACAGGCGGTGCAGCAGATCGCCGTGGTGGCGTGCGGGCCAACCCGCCTGGCCACGTGGCGGGCCACCAGTGGCCAACGATCCCTGCAGCGGATCGCTGCCCTGGCACACGCACGGGCGTGCGACACCCCCGCCGGGCCACGTGCTGCCCGCTGAGTGGTTCGCGGCTGATGCCGTTGACCGCGTGCGTGCGCGCACAGGCGCCGTACGCGGGAAGCCGCGCAGGCCGACCACGCGTCACGCGGGGAAAGGGCCGCGGGAGGCGGTTGCACGGGCGGGAGGCGGTTGCGCGGGCGGGCGCCGGTTTGCTGGCCTGGTCCGCCGGTTCACCCCCTGTTCTGCCGGTTCAGCCCCTTTTGCTCCGGTTTTTGCCCCAGAAGCATCAAATGCTCCGGTCCTTGGTGCCCAAGGTCGGTTCTGGCCCTGCCACATGTCACCATAGGATTGGAGGTGCCCAAGGCAGCTGCACAAGTCCTCCTACCTCCCTAGCCTATAAATATGAGGAGAGGGAGCTAGAATAGAGGACATCCCATTCTCCTCCTCCTCTTTAGAAACACTTGTTTCCTCTCTCATGTGATCTCTCATGGATCAAATGAGTTGATCCATGTAGGTGAGAGTAGGTGCTAGGTAGAGTGTGGTGTTGGTGAGGGTGTCATGTTCTTCAATTAGAGCAAAGTAAGTATTCTTGTATTTTTCCAATTAGACTAAAGTGTTATTCATGCATGAGTGACATGTTCTTGAGTTCTTCGTTCGTTCATCATTTAGAGGCTCGTGTTCTTCATGAACGCGCTTCCTCGATCTATTTGACGAACAAGTTACTCAAGCTTTTGTGTTTGTTCATAAGTTAGAGGCTCGTGTTCTTCACGAACACGACCCTTTGATCTTTTGTTACAAGTGCATAAGTTTGCATTCCGTTTGTGTGAATTATGCCGTTAGATCTTGTTGGAGTACATTAATACGCTGGCATTCATTCTTCCTATCATCTGTGTGATCCTGTAGTAAGTGAGATTAGCTTGAAGCTCGCGGGTTCGTCGCTCCGTATTTATACGGAGTGCTATAGTGTTTCTACAGGATATCAGACGTAGCCGTGCTATAGTAGTAATCGGTGGTGTAGACGTGGTGTCTAGACTACGGGTTATCCTTCGAATGCCTTGTATCCCACAGTTTGTCTTGGGGTAGGCCGCGGTAGTGACAGCCGTTGGACCCTCTGAAATCCCCCACGTTTGGATACAGCGTGTAGGCAACCATTTACCATGAACCAACTGTTATAGCCAGGAGGGGCCGATGTCCGAAGCGAGTATAATTGCTTGCTCTTCTCCTCTGGGATCAGTATTCATAGGAAGCGCCTCATCATCTCTCAACCTTAGCAGGGGTCTGGTGTCCTTGGACCGTTCGTCTAGGATAGAAGGTAGTGCACATCGTTCCTTGGATTTGATACCCTTTGGAATACTCCTTTGGGGAAGTGCTACTGCGGTATTTCTGTGCGCTTGCGGTATACCCGGTTTCTCTTATACGTTCCCTCTAAGTGTACAACTAGTGGTGACGTTAAGAAATGCCAACAGTCGTCATCCTCTCTTCGTCCCCGCTTCGCCGACGGGTCACTCGACGTCATGCTCTTCTCGTTCCTTGTTGGTGTGATCTCTCAGTGACCGGAGTTTGTGGTTTTGTGATGGCGAGGGGGAAGAAGATGAAGTGAAAGAAACGATATGATTATGGAGCAACCAGTCGGGGCTTTATGATGACAAGACGTGAACCGTCAGGGCGCCTTCCTCCCCACGCCCCACGTCCCCCTACGCCTCGGGAACCCTTTTTTGGTAGCAAAACCGTCCAAAAACACGCGTCGCCTTTCAAATTCACGGGAAGGTGGAGGGGCAGGGGCAGTTGTCGGGCCCACGCATCAGCAGCCAAACTGCGTCGCCTTTCAAATTCCATATTATTAGTAACGAGTGTTTATAAATGGCCGCGTCACCTTTCAATTTCCAAACCCTGTCGCCTTTCAATTTCCAGATCCCGTCTCCTTTCCATTTCCTTCCCCTTCTCCTTGATGGCCGCGGTGTGCTTCATGGAGCTGCTGCCAAATGAACTGGTCACCCAGATCATCCTCTGCTGCATCAAGAGTGAGCCCGTCATTCGTTTCCTGATCCTTCGTAATCGGGTCTGCGGCACCTTCCAGCGCATCTGCGACTCAGATGAGGTACTCCTGCAGGTGTCGTTGCATGAGCTTCGTCAAGAGTGCAAGAATCGCTATGTTAGGTCCTTGTTGGAGGAGCGCTTCCGCCTCGCCCAACATTCGGAGGCCTTATGCTTCGAGGGGATGGAGAGGTTGATGAGGCGACGGAATCCCGATGAGGGTCTGGAGCTCGTCAGAAAGGCCGCTACCAAAGACGTCGGTACGAAGTACTTCTTAGCGATGCTGAAGTACCGTCGCAACCCTGCGGACCCCGAAGTGATGGAACTGCTCCACGAAATCAGCGGCGGGCCGTTGCCCCCTGACGGGCGGTGGAAGAACCACAACCTGCACCGGCTGCGCTTCCTCGTCCGCCGGGATCTCCAGAACATTGCGTGGTGGTACTGGTTTCGCGACGGCGACGATGACATTCCGTTGCTGCCGTCCAGAATCCCCACGTCTGCATTTGGGCAGCGGGATATAGGCGCTACGGGCCAGAGACCCCAGGGATCATCCACTACTGCAGCGCCGAGTGTCGCATCCGTCATGAGTTCGACCTATGCCCGCATGGATTCAGCGTCACGGTGGAGTACGCTGTCAGCAGGATGAACATCGAGATGTAGGCGGAAGCATCAATAAAAATTATGTATCTTGAATGTAAATTATTACATATTCTATGTCGCATCCATATGATTTGATTTGTCACGTTTCTGAGTCAAATCGAAGGTTGCGGTGGTCTCATTTGCCGCATTAGAGGCCTAGGGTACCCTCTTGGATGTCAAAGCGGGCACGGCGGCGGCGGCGGTGGCCTCTGCTAGTCTGCTTCCTCCTCTGTTCTATTGGGTGGGTGTAGGAGACGAGGATTGGAGGGGCAAATGAGACGCGGGTTAAGCACCCCCTCTGTTCTATTGGAATGAAGAATAGTTCTCATTTCTCCTTTTAATCTGCAGTCAAATTTTGTAACATGTATTTCTCCGTCGTACTTAGTCCAAACTTGATGATTTTTTTCCTATTTTTTTCTTAAATCCCCATCTTTTCATTAATTTCATTGTTTAGTGTATATTTCGTTTCATGAATAATGTTTATATGCTTTTATCTTGTTCTTTGTAAGTACAACATAGAAATAATATTTGTTTTCCACAACCATTAGTAATGAAACTTTACATTTCGTAATCTTAAGGTGAACACAAGCTTGTGTAAAAATTTCAAACGCGTACGAGATCGAACATGTTGCAAAGTGTGGAAAACTTCAATGTTCAAGCAACATTCTAGGAAACTATGTGAGAGATGTAGCCATTTGTACACAAGTATATTCTTCCTTTATCGAAACCATTTGAATTTTTTATGACAAGTTTAGGTACCCAATTTATGTTGCCACGTCAATTTGTAGAATTTTTGGAGCAAACTAAGATGTTATTAGAATTATTATATCACAAGCATGAGATGTATATTCGAATTATAAGAATGTTAGGTATACAAGTGTGACTGTTTATATTTTATTAAAATACTAAATATCCAAATATGAATTGATGTTGTTTTTTAAAAAAATTAGGTGCTGTTTTACCGGCTCTAATATTTGATGGATGCAAGTTTCATTTTAAAAAATAGTGTCGGGCCCACGCGTCAGTGTCAGCAGCCTATATAAAGAAGATACCTGCCGACGAAGGCGACGCGGGTTTACTAACCAGCGTCGGCGATGACTATCCATTGTCAGCGTCAGCAGGCAAACCTTGCGCGCGCGGTTCAAAAATTCCCACCTATATTGACTATAATGCCCATGAAATTCCAATTCCACCAGTGAGCTGTTCAAGGGCACGCCAGTAATTTCCATGAACATAGTAACACACGCGCAGAGGACGTATACTCGGGAGTCTAATTCAGACAGATCCACCACGCCCGCACTCTCCCCGCCGCCGCCCTGCTCCTTCTCCAGCCCTAGCCCGCCGCCGCCGCTCTCCCTGCCGCAGCCCTACTCTTCTGCAACCCCACTGTTCACGGCGTGACGTCGGCGAAGCGGCTTCAGCCGTGACGACGATGATGAGGACGTGGTTACGGCGTGCGGACGGCGTCCCGGCCAACCTTGAGAAGGTGACGCGGATCCGGCATCCCCGACCACGATGACGAGCTGGCCACCTCAGGCAACGAGGCGACGCGGATCGGGCCTCTCCGACCACCACGAGAACAACTACTTCATTCGCGACAGAGGTTAGTGCTGCTTGAACCCCCAACACCCTCCCTCTACTCTGCCACCCAATCTGCTATTCCTGTCAAGGTGGATTAGGGAGACATGCTACTTTACGGTTGTTCACATAGGATTATTCTCCTGGAATTGCCTGCATTAGTACAGCAGGCCTTAATAGTTCATTTTTAATTGATTGACTGTGGATTTGACAGATGAATTTTGTTGCTCCAAGTCTGTTTGAATAAATTGTTGCTAACGGATGAACTTATATGAACTGTTGAAATTCTGTTATGCTTCGAATGTACCAGATCGACAGTTATGCTTTGGACCTGTTAGCATACTTTAATTCTGATTGATTTGTCCTCTTGTTGCATGTACACATGGAACACACAATTCATTGCTGCTGAAGTTGGACAAGGAAGCAGTTGAAGGAATTTAGTCTCTGCTTTGATATATAAGCATATTGCTTCACCCTGTCAAAATGGTTAGCACCTATCCCCAACCTGTATGCTAATATCAACTATTTTGCCTGTCAGAGAATAAGAATTTATCTTATTTTGTTTAGGTTTTCAATCTAGCTTATGTTGCTCTACTGACGACCTGATATATCATCTATGCAGTCTCCCACAACACCAAACTCCTCTACCTCCAGTGCACCATCACAGCACATCGACGGTGAACTTTGTTCACAGCCTATCAATGGTGATCCTTCTTCACAAGGTCACTCAGCACATACTGCTGCGAGTAGTACTCGATCCCGCGGGTCAAGGACACAAACCAAATGGCTAGAAGACAAGTTGACTGCAACTGGACTTGATAACAATTATTGACCTACCCCAGATGCTGCGAGGGATAGATTTGTATTGGTCTGTGGCCTCATTGCTCGAGAGAGGGTGTCAATCAACAAGGCAGTTGAAGATCTCTCACCAATTGAGAAGGAAGAGTTGTTCACAGTTTTAGAGGAAAAGCTAGATTACCCAGCCAATCTGGCTGAATCTGTTCGCAAGAAGGCAGTTAAGGCAGCTATGTCAAAGATTGCAACCTTGCAACGGCGGTTCAAGACCCATTTAAGAAAAAAATATGTGAGCCAAGAGGAGACTCCCTTTGTGAAGCATGCCTTTTTGCAGCCAGAAGACTGGACCGTGTTTGTGTATGAAACCAATTCTCCAAGATTTCAGCGATTGAGCCAGGGGATGAAAGAAAAGAGAGCATTGCATAATAAGCCACACAGGACGGGCAGAAAAGGTTATGTTCGTAAAAGGAAAGAGTGGGAGGAGGAGGATGCAAAGCTAGCTGAAGAAGGAAAACAGAACCCTTGGGACCAATTTCCTAGACATTCGAGGCCTTATCTGTAGGCAAGGGTAGGGAAGAGGAAGACCACTAGTGAAGGAAGCAGGGACATAACATTCAGTAGCAACTAGGGTGAAAACACTTGCAGCTCAGGCTAGCGATGGTTCTTTCCATGGGGTTAGGGAGAATGATATCCTCACCGCAGCACTTGAGACTCCAGAGCATCGAGGTCGGGTCCGAGGCGTGTCTAGTTCACTTGGCTGGGGTAAAGGGTTTGGTGAAGAGTTTGCTGGAATGTACAGGAAGAAGAGGAACAAGAAGGTTGTACCGCAGATGGAAGAGCTAATTTGTGAAGCAGTCACCAGAATTGTCTCCATGCTAGCAGAATCAGGCATTGTCCATATACCGGAAAATGTACTTCATCCTCCCCAATCATCACCTGTCAGTAGCAGCGAGGAAGAAGATGTGCATGGCCTCGAGGAAGAAGATGCGCATGGCAGTGAAGAAGAAGAAGCATGTGGCAGAGAGGAAGACCATTGGCATGTCAGCGAGGATGAAGGTAGTCAACAGCACATTGATAGTCGATCACCTATGCTGGACACAATAGATAAGCTGACAGAGCCAACCAAGTGCAGCCTTTTGGATGGCTCCGGGAATAAAGTGGAGCTCGCACTAGCCACTCTCTTTCCATTGCAAAAGACTCTCCATACAGTACCGGTGCAGGATGGGTATGCTGTGGTGCAACCTAGTTATGTGTGGGGCAATACGGGTCACTACCCTCTGCCTGTACCAATTAGGGAGGATGAAGTAACAACCCTAGCTGAGGCTCTCTGTCAAAGGATCCAATGGTCAAAGAACAGGATCCATGTACCACCCATTACGAGAAATACCAACCCTACACCCACATCAGGTAGCAGGGGTACAGCATCAGATGGAGGTACTGCAGCTCAGCGTCAGCAAGAGAAAGCTCAGCAGCAGCAGCAGCAGATCAGCAAAACTACACAGCAGGAGCATCGACAACAGCAGGAGGAGGACAAGCAATCTCCACCTAAGAAGCAGCAGATCAGCAAAACTACGCAGCAGGAGCATCAACAACAGCAGGAGGAGGACAGGCAATCTCCACCTAAGCAGCAGCAGCGACAGGCGGAGGACAGGCAATCTCCGCCTGAGCAACAGACACCGCAGAAGAAGGGGGCCAGGAAACCTCTGCCTAGAGATGAGCTTCTTAACTGTTTTTGGACAAAACGGGATCCAAAATACAAGCCTGTTGTGCCTATGTTGTCAGAAGCGGACTTATAGGCTGCTAGACCGAATTGTGCCAGGTTGCATGCTTACGCCATGGAACACAGTAAGGATAAACTTAGTTTTCCAGCAAAGTTGTTTGAAGACTTCTTTCATGGTGCTGGTGATTTAATGTTAAACATTGCATTCAGTCACGTGTATGACCTTATAACCCTGGTTGCTCTGGATGAGACCTTCTTGAGGTTATGGACATTGTAAGTGCCTTAAAACCAAAATAGATATTTCTTTAATTTTTACCACAAAGTTCATGCATGCTAACATTTGGATTTTTTGTAGGAAAATGATGGACAAGACCGCGGAGATGAAGATCAGTGTTGGGTTTTTGGATCCACAGGTTCTCACGACCACAAAGATTGATAAGGAGACTACCCTTGTAATACAAGCATTGAGAAATGTAATGACGAATGACTACGTGGTGGGTGCCTTCTGCACCGGTGGCCACTGTGTAACACTGATCATCTGTATGAAGTTCAAAGAGGTTTGGTATCTAGATTCTGCTAAACATCATCCCGCGCGAAAGTTCAAAGACCTCCGAGCGCTTGTGAATTAGTCCGTACCTTGTAGGTTTTGTTCACAAAATTCAATCTCTTAATGTTTCTAATCAGTATTGCTGATCATGCAGGGCCTCTAAAAATATATGCCCAAAGGACGAAGTGATGAAAGAAAAGAAGAAAAAGCTAAAATCCAATCAGACATTCAAGCACAAGCCAAATACCACTGTAAGACCGAGATTTTTTATGGTCCCATCATACCAATTTGGTACTGCATTAACTTGTCATTTTGGTACCTCGATGCGTAGTGTGCTCAGCAGCCATCGGGTTCCTTTTTGCATGGATTCCATGTGGCGTTCAATATGTTCAAACTACTCGAAGACATACCTCACATCAAGAAGGTTGTTGTAAGTAGATAATGCTCACCCTTGTCTCTGCTCATATTCTCCATTTGATTTTAGAAACTGATTTGTACTTGTATTCTCATAATTATTTTATTTTGCAGGATTTCAAACCTGCCCTAAATGTATCTACAGAAGATCTAAAGCCGGTCCGGGAGATGTTGTGCGAGTACATTGTTAAGGAGATCCTTGACCGAAACGGCAACCTCTATAATGGTGCACCGTGAGTTCATTATACTGTCTGACAAACTTGAAACTTGCTGCATTCAGACTAGTTTAGTACTGCCTGAGAAACCTGTTTGGCTGGGGTCAGATGTTGCCTGGTTTAGGCAGTTTTCTCAGGACTCCATCCAAACAAAGCACCAATGAGGAACTTGAAACTTTAGCATGCATGTCGATGTGATGAGGAACTTGATGTGATCTCGCATTGTGTATATATATATGTGATCTTGCTTGTGTATATATGTGATGAGAATATGTTTGTGATGTCTCCTTGCATTGTTGTGGTGGCTGCCAAATTCTGACTGTTTCCAGGATGCAGCCCCTGATCTGGTGGCTGCCAAATCCTAGCTGGTTCTGGGATGTAGCTAGAAAACGGGCAGGTTACTGTAGGTGCCGTACGTATCGGTCACGGGCGTTAAGGAAGGCACGTTACAAAAACTGATCCGTGAGTAACGGGTTTCACTTGGAATGCCCGTTACAAGTATGACAAAACTGTAACGGGCCGCATAAAGGCTCGTTACTAATACTGACCGGTGGGCCCTAGAAGTTGATGCTTTCGTCGATACAGAGGAGACGCGCGTCCAGAGCACGCGTCTCCTTTCGTCCAGACAGAGGAGACGCGCGTACAAAAAATGTGTCTCCTTTCGTGGAGACGCGTGTCCACAGCAAACGTCTCCGATATTGAGTTCATGTAACGGGCTCGGTTTCTGTGCCCGTTACCAAAGGTCCATGTGGGCCCTGAGAAACAGACATTTCAGGTGACCGGTAACTAGTTTCGGTAACGGTGTTTGTTAGACACCCGTTACTAATACGTGTTATGAGTAACGGGCTCAGTGTCTGCGCCCGTTACCAAAGGCTCCGGTGGGCGTGGAGAAACAACCATTTCAGGTGACCGGTAAGTAGTTGTGGTAACGGTCTTTGTTCGACGCCCGTTACAATTACGTGTCATCAGTAACAGGCATTGACCCGTTACCTTTGTTAGCTTATTTGTAACGCTTGATCGGTAACGGGCGTTTTGCCCGTTACCAATAGCCATCCGCGCCCGTTACCAATGTCTGTTTTTCACGTAGTGATCGTTCCCCTTGCTGGTGATCCGTCGAAGATCAGACCGTTTCTCTCCTTCCAGATATGTCACACCACCGGCATGACCACGGAGTCAATACCCTTCTGCTTGAGTTTGCCATGATTCTTGCGTAGCAGCAGCCACCAATCGAGGAGACCATACGGTGCGAGCGCTGGCAGGCTGATCTGAAGAGTAGAGAAAACCGCATGCCAAACCTGTCTGCTGAAGATGCATCCCACGAACATATGGTCAGCACTCTCCGGCTCCTGATCGCACAAACAACAATTTGTGATGTCCTGCAAACCATGCCTGTGCCTTCGGTCCCTGTCCATATGCGACCACGTACTGCGAGCCAGGTGAAAAACTTGGTCTTGAGGGGAGCTCAGGCATGCCAGATGGGCTTGTCGCCGGCGAAACAACTTGAGCCCTCGAAGAACATCCTGTAAGCTGATCGCGCCGAGTACGTGGCCAAGGGCGACCATCTCCAGGTGATCACATCCTCGATGTCCGGCTGCAAGACAACGGTTTGCATTGCACACCCCAGAGAGATGTATTGTTGGAGAATCTCGACAGTTAATTGACCGGTTATGTCCTTTATCCATTGCCTGTCGAAGAGGGTCTCCGCCACGATACGTCTGTTAAGGATCCTCGGACGTACGATGGAGCAGAGCGCCGGCCAGCAACACAAGGAGAAAGAGCGTCGTTCCAGCGATCGCGCCAGAAGAGCGCCGACGTTCCCGCTCCCAGGTGGATATCGATTGAGGCTCGGAACATCCTGTCCACCACTTTGTCCTGACCGAAGTCGAGCTGCAGACCTCACCACAGCCTGTTGCAGTCAGTTCGCTGAAACCACATCCAACGAATGCGCAGAGCATAAGCAACAATTCGCAAGTCCGGGATGCCGAGGCCACCAAACTCTTGCGGTCTGCACACCGATGGCCAGGGCACCAGACATTGCCCACCCAACGCCTTATCCTTCCCCGCCCATAGAAAATCACGACGCTTCTTGTCGATCTCTTTGAAAACCCATTCAGGGTTCTTCAGAGTGATCATTGCATGTGTGCACTTGGCTGACATAACCATCTTTACCATAGTCAGACGGCCGGCCTTGTTCATCAGTTTGGATTTCCATGTGGGTATTGAAGCCCCGACCTTATCCACCAGCGGTTGAAGATGTGCTTTGCGCAGCCGAGAAACCGATAGAGGCAGCCCCAAATATGTGATCGGGAATTCTGAAATTTGTGCTGGGAAGATATTCCGGACCAAGTCAATGTCTGCCTGACAGCAAGCGATCGGCGCGATGATAGTCTTCTACACGTTGATTTGCAGTCCGGAGCATTCGCCGGAAAACTTCAGAATCTCTGCCGTTGCCACCAGATCCTGAACCGTGGGCTTGATAAACAAGACCACATCATCAGCGTACAGGGAACACTGATGCAAGATAGCCGCGTCCGCCGGCGGTTGGAGGACGCCCTGCATCGCGGCGTGTAACAAAAGTCGGTGGAGGATTTCCATGCAAAGGATGAACATCATCGGGGAGAGGGGATCTCCCTAACGCAGCCCACGGGCGTTCCTGATACTCCTCCCCGGTTCTCCATTCAGCAGCACCCTTGTCGACGCGGTGGAGACTAAGATGGAGATCCAGTCCCGCCACCGGCGCCCGAACCCGAGACCTTGCAGAACTTGCAGCAAGAAAGGCCAACTGACAGTGTCGAAAGCTTTGGAGATGCCAAGCTTGACTAGTAGCGAAGACTTGCGCTTCCTGTGGAGGGTCTTGGCTGCGAGCTCGACGAACTTGAAGTTGTCATGAATCGTGCGGGTTTTGATGAATGCGCTCTGGTTGACAGCGACAAGGTGTTGTAGCTCCGGCGCCTCCCGGTTTGCCAGGAGCTTGGCGGCGATCTTGGCGAAGCTGTGGCACAGACTGATCGGGCGCATTCATCTCACAATGTATTGTAGTGCTTCAGCTCACCACACCATGTATCATCATATCGATCATCTCACTCGAACAAGAATTCTGGCGCCAACCGTAACCGTCATGGATGGAATGGATCCGCCAAAGGTGAAGAAAACTTATCACATGAAAGTAAAAGCCGGTGTGCATGCATGGCGCGCACCAATGCAAAGGGTGGCTGAGACAGCAAAGCTTCTCTGTATCCCCTTCTTCCTCAAGACTTCTAAAGATATTTTTCCCTACCGCTCTTTAGCTTATCTTGTTTCTTTCATCGCCTTCTTCTTTCTTTTCTGCTTTTTGTCACGCAGTGCGTACATATGCAATGCACAGATCCATCAGCACGCATGCATGCACGCAAGTTGGCAAAACAGTAGTGTGTTTCCTTCTCGATCAGGCGGAGATAAAATAAAACAAGAATGTCAATAACATCAACACCGTCCCTCAAAATAACATCAGTTACTCGGCGATGACCTGTGTTTCCTTGAGTAGTAGGGTTGCTTTTATCTAATTTTCTTTTATAAGGTCGGGTGTGTGTGCTACGATGTAATCTCTTGTGGCTCTCTTTCTTTTTTGTCGTTAATTATGTATTCGGATCACCGTCTCTCAATTTCAAGGAACATATGCCTGAAGCCTGATCTTGGAAACCTACTTTATTAATGGAAGGAAATATGTTCAGGTGAACCATCTTGGTCCCCGTTGATTCCTAAAAAAACACCATCCGGCAAGCTAGTGACTGCCTAGAGTAAAACCAGCAGTGCGGTGTGCCGGTGTGCACAATGCAGCTCGATGAGATCGAGCGGGAGTTCAGGCTGTTGGAGAGAGCTAGAGATCAGGAGGAGGTCTACACTACGTACAGGAGAAGCGGGGGGCCCAGCCCGGCCTGATCGATGTGGAGAAAAGGGTCAAGCTTGCGAGGGCTCGGGAATCTGGAAAAGAGAGCTAAAGGTGGCCATCCGATCGCCTAGAATCGTGAGAGAGGCATGACTGCGTCTGTGTGTCGGCCCCAGCTGACGCCGGCCGGCGTTCGCCAGAAAAAAACTACTTATAAGGGGGGTCGCTGCTAAAGGCACCGATCCGCAGCAGCAGCAGCAGCGCAAAGAGGAGCGGAGCAAGCAAGGTGTCTTTGGGCTTTGGCCACAGCACCCAGGCCACACCCCGTGTGGTCTGTGCAGGTGATCGATCGCCGCCACTTCGCGGCCGCTCCTGCCGGCCGGCCGCCGCCCTCCTCGCGCGGCCAGAGCTTGATTGATCGCCGGCGCGCGCGGCTGCATCGATCAGCTGATCGCCGTCACCGCCGCCGCCGCCGACATACTCCATAGCTAGCTAGAATAAGGAGGAATGGCGCCGGTGGGGCTCCCGCCGGGGTTCCGGTTCCACCCGACGGACGAGGAGCTGGTGAACTACTACCTGAAGCGCAAGATCCACGGGCTCAAGATCGACCTGGACATCATCCCGGAGGTCGACCTCTACAAGTGCGAGCCATGGGAGCTCGCAGGTACGACGTTGCTGCTGCTTCTTCTTCTTCTTCGATTTCCATTCCTTAATTAATTCCTCGATCGATCTCTTGCCGCCGGTGATCGATCATCTGCATGCATGCGAATTGCTTGTGATCGACGATATGACGCAGACAAGTCGTTCCTGCCGAGCCGTGACCCGGAGTGGTACTTCTTCGGGCCCCGGGACCGCAAGTACCCCAACGGGTTCCGCACCAACCGCGCGACGCGGGCGGGGTACTGGAAGTCCACCGGCAAGGACCGCCGCGTGCTCCACCACGGCGGCCGCCCCATCGGCATGAAGAAGACGCTCGTCTACTACCGGGGGCGCGCGCCGCAGGGGGTGCGCACCGACTGGGTCATGCACGAGTACAGGCTCGACGACAAGGACGCCGAGGACACGCTGCCCATCCAGGTATGTTTATTTCCCTAATTGCTATCTTATGTTATTTTTTATCTTATGTTATTATGTCTAGCTTATTCTACATTTCTGATGTACTACGTATGTATCAGCTGCTAAAGCTCTAGAGCATGCGCTTTTACATATATGCATGTTGCTTATACCTGCGGTATTTTCACTCCGCATGAATACATGATCATGATCATGTGCTACTTGTGCTACTTGTGCTAGGGCTTTAAGAACTCTGCCCCGGCCCTTTTATATATTTCCTTTTGCCCTGACCTTGTGTAGTGACCTGAACAAAGAAAAATTTCTGTGAGGGGTTAAAACTCCTTTTGTGTTGTGTCTGTAGGAGTATACCTCACTACTATATATGTAGTAGAAGCAGTGTGTGCAGTAGACGTTCTTGGTTGCAGCTTTACCTTCTCCACCCCGATCCGATGAGACAAACCTCTAGACTTGCTGACCAGGCACAAAATAAAGGGACAAAAGGACAGTACGTTGTGTATATGTAATTGTGTACCAATCCTCTAATAATCTTCTCTTTATATCCTACTACGAGGATCAGCAGACAATGGTCTGCGTTGGGGTGTGCAGCATTGATCATGTCCATGAGGTATTAAAGGGCAAAGCAAAACAAAGCAGCAAGCCATATGTCGCTCGCCCTCTTCCCGCTCTCATGGCCGAGCAAGTCGGTGTCTCGCGCTTTCCGCTTTATTCCATGCTGAATCCATCATCAGCCTCGCACCCCCCTTCCCCTTCCCTCGCCGTCTTCTTTCTCTCGCAAATCTCCAGAGCCCTCTCTTTTCTGATATCAAGAGTAGAATAGAACACGCTATACATAATCTATCTACATTAGTAAAGGACAGTGTTGGTTGATTTTCTCTCAAACATTGTTTAGCAAATGTAGCATCATGTGGCACAAACATAATCATGCATCAGTGTAGCACATAAAAAGACATAAATGAAAATATTAAGTGTTGATGAAACTTTCTTCAATTTTGCTTTTCCCTGAGCTCTCGCATTCTCATGATCTCATCAGGACACCTATGCATTATGCCGGGTCTTCAAGAAGAACGCCATCTGCACCGAGGTGGACGACCTGCAAGCGCAGTGCAGCATGGTGCTGCTGGAGGGCGCCTGCCAGCAGCTGCTCACCGCCGCCGGCAGCCAGCAGGAGTACCAGACCCCGTCGCCAGACGTGCCCGTCGCTTCCACGTCGGGTGGCGCCGACGACGACGCGGACAAGGACGAGTCCTGGATGCAGTTCATCTCCGACGACGCCTGGTGCTCCAGCACGGCCGACGGCGGCGGCGCCGAGGAGAGCACCTCCTGTGTGGCCCTCGCCAGCTGAGAACGAGAAGACGCTTCAGCTGAGAAAAATCATCTAATAATGACTATATTTTCTCTTCCCTTTTCTCCGATCGAGATGCTACTGCTGGCCAGCTATTAATAACCACCCCGATATGATCGAGTCTACAAGATGTAAGATCATAGCAATAAGCAGGCATCCTTTGGGTTTTCGGCTTCCCATCCTATTGCTGGGAGTTGTTGAATCGTCGCCGCCTCAAGGTTGTTGTTGTTGGAGTCCTTCCTTGAGTTGGTTCATAAGGAGGGTTATATTTACCATACCATATATCATATATAGCATATAGGAACAGTCTGCTCCTTGATTTTTCTTTTCTTTTCTTATTTTTGGGTTCATCGAATGTATTGTACTTTTTGAGTGATTTCTTCTCTCTCTTTTCTGTGAAGCCGAGTGGATATAGCTATGCCATTGCATAGTTTTTGTCTTGTGCCTATATGTGAAGTGAAATATACTGCGCAGTATGAATGGACATTGAAGACAATTATTATGACTATTATATACGTACCAGTCCTCCCAAGTTGTGTCAAGCAAGCACGTACTCAAGCTCTAAATCTGGCACCCACTTTGATCATCTTGTGTAATTGCATCTGCAGACTGCCAATAAAGAGCAATGGAAAATGTTCATGTTATCATAAGATGATGATATTCCCGTACATATATTAATTATTGACGAACAGTTTGGAGATTATTTGTCGAAAACATTGGCTCATATTCCATAGCGCATCAAATATCTCACACTGACAAGAAACCAGCTTTCCCTTCAAGCACATATAGCCACAAAGGATACATGGCTTGTTCAAACAACATTATTGTTCTTCTAATTATAAAGGTCTCTATCAATCCGGTAAGCTTGGGTTCAATCGCATGCTTTCAGTTGTTATGCTTTGCTAAGCTGAAACATTTGGGTTCAGAAAGGGTTGAAAGAGTACTATATCCATAAGCAAGATCAGAGGTTAGGTTACCCATATGTTGTTGGCAGTAGCCTTGCTGCAATGTCGATCAGAATCCCTTCCAGGTCAATAAATATGTGCAGAAATGCTCTGAAGCTTCCTTCCTTGAAAATCTTGGACTAAATTGCGCAACATGTCACACCAAATTACTCTATGAGAAATGTTGTGACAACAGATTTACAGTACGCATCTGAAGAATACTTTTCTGTGGATTTTGGCAAAACAATAGCATTGTGTTGTATCAGCTAAAATCTATACAAGCATCATGCAAAAAAGTTGAGCAGTCTACCTTACACATATCTTCGCCGCGTCGTGAAACTTTGTTGCAAGCGTGTTGCCTCTGTGTTCAGACTTCAGAGTGCCCCTTAATGTCAACACAGTACCCTGGCACCACCTTTGAATCTTTCCACCATTTCGGCAGGCATATCAACTGTGAAAGCAATTTGCAAATCTACATTTAGCAGCAAAATTTGCTTTAGACCACATGCAACTGAAAGTGGTGCATATCTTTTCTGTAGAATTGGGTAAGACTAATACTTGCTGACCTCTTCACATGCATGTTATCATTGTAGTGTTGGTGAAGTTAGAAGAAAAGGGCAGTGAGCCACAAAAAGATGAACAGAACAATTTTTTCTCCAACCATGGTCGCAATTCAAATAAAACATCTGTTATATTGATTAAGATTACAGTCGTCATACCTAAATCTTTCATTTAAGAAAAACAGCATCCAGATCATATCTATTATTGAACTTGAGCTTTCCATGGAAGACAATCAAGCTTATGCATTAATTCAAAGACATATATGCTAGACTAAAAAAGTGAATGATGATCCATAGTACTCGAGTACTGCTTTATCAAATCCAAAGCTAAAAGTTTTGTCTGATCTAGATGGGTAAATAGATAGCAATGCAAGCTCATCGACACTGGAAGGCCTCATCATGGCTGCACAGACCTTTCCTTTTTCTTTTTACCTTCCCTAAACTTTCTGTTTTGCAGTGCTGATCCCGATACATAGGGACATGTTACTACAGATCACCCTTACCTTTAGTCCTCTTCTTCCCTCTGACACTTCAGAGGCCAAGCTTCTGAGACACAAAAACAAGCTCAGTGAACAAAAGAGCACACCCTCACGGCGCAAGCGGGCACTGCCGTGACAGATTTCACATCCCAATACAGTCCTACACAATCTACTAGCATGAATATCACAAAAGTGTGTTATCCAGAAAAACAAAATATAAAGTCGGTTTCGTTAAAAGATAAGAAAAGAAGATCCTGCGGTGCTGTAAGACGTCCAGAGCTTGTGTGAGAATCCTGTAAAGGGAAACACGGCTACTTGTAGGGCAGGCTTTGAATCATTTCACGGAGGAGCTAAAGAGCACAGTGGCCGGCAACGTAAGGGAAATACAAAGGCTAAAGACAAAGAGAAAGATCAGCAAGAAAGGAGGCAGCGAGCTGGGAGGCCATGGCGCCGGCTGATCTCCCTCCAGGCTTTAGGTTCCATCCAACTGATGAGGAGCTTGTGAACTATTACCTGAAGAGGAAGGTTCATGGACTCAGCATCGAGCTCGACATAATCCCTGAAGTAGACCTCTACAAATGTGAGCCTTGGGAGCTGGCAGGTAACCTACTATCCAAATTCATTCAGTTGCTCATCCTGAGATCTCATCACTCCTGACTGAAATTGATTTTTTTTTTTTTGTTTTGGAAGAGAGATCATTCCTGCCTAGCAGAGACTCCGAGTGGTACTTCTTTGGACCAAGGGATAGGAAGTATCCAAATGGATGCCGCACAAACCGTGCAACCCAAGCAGGATACTGGAAATCAACAGGCAAAGATCGGCGAGTCAACTACCAGAACAGACCAATTGGCATGAAGAAGACGCTGGTCTACTACAAGGGTCGAGCTCCTCAGGGGCTCAGGACCAACTGGGTGATGCATGAGTACCGCATCGAGGAAAGCGAATGCGAGAACACCATGGGGATTCAGGTGACTCATCCATCTTCCTATAGACCTATAGTCCTATACATGAATATCAGTTAAACCCTTGTGTGTTGCTTCTGGTGCATTTAGTGATCTCAGTTTGCACTCAATTGCATCAAAAAGTTTAGCCAGTATCCCCAAGACAAAAAGATATTTATTCTATGTATCAATTAATGTTGCAGAAACCATGTCCTTAAATATGCAGAATTTTAAACATATCATGCAAGAAAAACTAACGTTGAAATATATAGAAAAACAAATTCGGGCATTGTTTGCTCGTGGAAGCTACGTTTGTTTATGCATGGAGTGCATGTAAAGTTAGGGCTCTTCTTTCCTTTTCTCCCAGTATCCATCTGTGGTAGCCATAAAGTATTCCTTGCTTCCATGGACCATAGCTACTTTGCAAAGTACAGAAGAAGTTTCTTTCCAGTTGTCTAATTGGGCCATACGTGGTACACTTTTCTGGTGCTCTTGATAAGACAAATTTAACATCCAATTCCTGGATGAGGATGTGAAATGATACAACATGATTGTGCAGTGTGCACAGTTTAGTAGGTGTAGTCATCACCTCATGATGCAGACTTCAGAGCACATATAATCTAGGTCAGTGGCATGTGGATGCTAACCTTAAAGCTTAGACATCCTTCGTTGTGGTCCATTGTTGTGTCGGTGGCTTTACACTTTATTCTCCATGTCCCACTCCTACTTTACTTAACAGTAGAAAACTTAAAGCCAAACTGATAAAATGTCTGATTCCATTTTAGTGTAAATTAGATAGAAGAACACAGGACATTGACAAATCTAAAATTGAATTAGGATGTTAATCTGAAATGTGGATTTGTTTTGTTAGAAAAGGCAACAGTTAACATTTCTATGGATTGAACAATATTTGAACCAAAATTATTCATGACTACATATTTCTGTTCCAAAAGATGTACCAGAGCAAACTACTCACGTTGTAAAAGAGAATTATTTGTATCTGTTCTGACTTCTGAGTTGGCATTTCTATGAATCATACAAGAGGTGAACTAAAATCATTCATCGAATGTAATTTCTAACTCTGTGCACTGTTCTAAGAAAATTCTTGTGTACAATCATGAAGTATCATTCTTCGTAATACTATCTGCAAGCTGTTAATTTCTGGTTGCGCTTGATGCTGAATTTTCGAACACTAGATACTATTTGAACAAACAGGACATGGAATTCAGCAAAAAGTTACCAATAGAATGGTACAGTCCAATCTATATACAAACATTTTAAGTAATAGCATCGTGTTGTCGTATTTGTTCAGTGAAGGCATAGATAGAAAGCTCAAGGAACAACTTACTAGTATTCAATTTTGCATGGCAATAGATCTTCACTACATGGTTGAACTTGAAATCTTCCTTCAGTAGGTTAATTTCTTGTTAATTCTTATTGCTATTTTACAGGATTCCTACGCTCTGTGTCGGGTATTCAAGAAAAATGTGGCATTCGGAGAGCTTCAGAAGCAAAAGCAAAGCGAGTGCAGCTCATCACAAGCTAAAGAAAAACAAGAACAGTTTACGAACGTTGTGGATGCTGGACAGTCAAGTGGTTCACATGAGCATGGTAAAGACAACTCTTGGTTGCAGTTCATATCTGATGATGTGTGGTGCAACAAAACAAAATGACGGAATAGACAAGACGGTTAACTTCATTTAACTAGAAACTTCAATATCAGTTGCACTGACACTTTGTATATGCCTGATAACACCACTTCTCACTTTGGAGTTTGGACAGGATAACCACAAAAGTTTGCACTCTTGACTCTTCATGTAGAGTTGTACTGTAATAGAAAAACATCCTGCTTTGATACTTCAAGGTTCGGTTTTCCTATGTATCTATCATTAAACACAGTCATTTATATAGTGAAAGAAAAGTAAAATGCAAAGGCAGAAATTTAATTTGACAGATATAATTCACATGTTCCTTATATGCAGTAATAAATATCATTTTACAGTAAAGGTCATCGAAGTTGTCAACCCCCTTAGTCAATAACCTAGGATCTGCAATGTTTCAAATTTGCAAATTACTTGCCACTCTGCTTTGATGAAAGTAGCAGAACTCTCGTTGAAGTTCCCGAAAGAAACTATGGCCTAACAGTGGCACCGCAAATTAGAATGCATTCTGGTACACTTCAGAAGAATTAATTGATTTCGAACTGTATAAATTTCAAATTCTGGATTCATAGAAACAGTATGGTATGAGGATGATAGAGAATCAACATGAGATTTACGAGTTCAAAATCAGCACAAGGGTGATGCTTTACCGGCAGCACATAATAATAATAGTATCACTAGCACCACAGCATCAGGCCATCAGTATTCTTGGTCTGCAAAAACTTCAATACCCCAAACTACACATCATTTGCAGAGCGACTCATAGTTTGGGCCTTCCATGGCAGAGTTGCAAATTTAGAATTCGGTTTTAACAGTAAGATCCGGTAACATGAGTACAGGACCCTAGTTTTATTGTACCTTTAGTTCAGTAGCTCGAAACCTAGTTGCTTCTGAATGCATCAATTCCATCAGTTTTCAATCAGTAAGTTGGCACAACTACAGAAGTTGGTCAGGTCTCAGGCTAAGCAAACATAACAAACTGAAAATGATTCCAGAATGCTGGTGCCTAAATCCCAATGATCATGGTTCCTAAGTTCCTAACACAACGTCAATATTTAACTTGTGTTCAACGTGCAGAAATACCTACCTCTAATTCAACTGGCAAACCAGAGATCGTGTGACAACCACAAAAGTGTCGTGTGACCTGAGCCTAACGAAAGCCAGTCACAGGGAACCACCCACAAGAAGACTGATCACTGAAAGGATAGGCAGAACAAAGATGTAAAGGTAGTGGAATCATTACCAGCAGGGAAAATTGGTCTCATAGCATCAAAAGATCACTATATCTGGAAAATACCATCAAAAGATCGTCGCTCCGGAAAATACCATTCAAAGGTTGAAATGTTTGTGACGTCTCCGTGTGAATGGTGTCCACTCCGTCATCTCCTCCCTCCCCATTCCTTTTCACGGCTGAACGCCGCCGGTGCTCGAGGACTAAGAGGAAGAGTTGGTGGGCGGGGGCGCTGGGAAGAAGAGGTGGCGGCGCCGGACGACGCCGGCTGGCCCGCCTCGCCCGGGCCCCTAGTCATGCGCCGACGGCCGGGTGCTGCGGGTGCGCCGGCCCCGACCCTGCGCCGCCTCGCTCCGGCGAGCTAGCGGACCCGCCTCCGTGCCGGCGGCTGGGTCACCGCACCAAGGCGCCTCGCTATAGGTCCAGCCACTGGTGGCCTCGTCGAGATCCGCATCGCACCGTGCCGGATTCGTCGGGGCTCGAGCCACGACGTGCATTGCGCACCCTCCTCGTGCTGCTCCTCGCTGGGTCAGGGTGGTGCTCTCCCGTCGGGGTCACGCTGGTGCCGCGCCGCCGCTTGCTAAGGAGGTGCCGCGAGCGCTGTGGCTGCTCAGTTCAACGGGGCCGCGTTGGGGTCGTGCCACACGCGTTGCTCTTACTTGATTCGTCGGGGCTGAAGCCTGGCCGGTGCCGCACGGCATCGCTGCCGCCGTTGTACAGCACGCCAGGCTCGAGCAGATGCTCAGGCCTCTACCCGTCCGCCGTGCTGCTACTGCTCTACTTGCTTTGCCTGGGATTGAAGGGGGCAGGAGGAGCAGGACCGGTCAGAGCTATGGAAGGAGGAGCGGCAAGGAGCCAAGGACCCGCGGGCGGGCGGCAGCGTTCAGCCGTGGAAAGGAACGGGGACGGATGAGATGTAACGGCGTTGACACCATTCGAACGGAGTCGTCACGGAATGCTATTTTCGGATAACGGTTCAATCTTTCAATGCTATTTTACGAAGTGATGATCTTTTGATAGTATTTTCTGAGTATGATGATTTTTCGATGCTATCAGACCAATTTTTCCTTAACGGCAAAGCAGCCAAGCGCAATCGTACCCGCGGAGGATACTCAGGACAGTGTACAGCAACAACCGAGTAAGGCTGCAACTGCATCCCGGATCTTCGAGCAGAACCACGAAAATGCGAGCGGCAGGGCGCACGCTGCGGCGGTGCGGCCTGCAGCGGACAATCAGGATTAATGGATCTAGGGGTGCTAATAGCGCCAGTGCCGTCGACACAATAGAATGCGTCTCAGGTGTTCGACGAAATTGCTGAATTGAAAGAGGTTGGGTCGTTGGGAGCTCGCACCTGTTTGTGCCCCCAGTTCCTCCCCTCTCGCCTCCGCACATTCCCTATAGTTATTGCCAGGGCTCGTGCTTAAACCGCGCAAATTTGAAGAGCGAAGCGCGGATAAAGCGCAGCGAGAGGTTTTCATCAATTTTACCAGGAGATTTACATACGAATAGTGAATGTTAGTATCAATTTGAATTTCAAGGGGCCTTACGTTTCATACCGTGCATTGAACAATTCGGAACTAATGGCGCCGTCGTGGGCAGCCAGAAAGGGGATTTTCAAATTGATGAACAATTGAGCAGATTAGTCGCACAAATTGAATGTTAGATGTGAAAATTATACTTCAACCAACCGTAGGAGGGGGGACATAGAAATTAAGGAGAAATTGATTTCCTACATAACCATCCAATCCAGACAAATTTGCTTTCGAACCAGCGGTTCTTACATCCACAAATCCGGCACCGAAAGGACCAAGCAACCAGTTACATCTCCGCTACAGCAACTACCACAAGAACACAGGGAAGGCGACGCAAAGCTACCCATCGATCCGAACCACACAGACAATACACCTAACCTAGCCGCCGAAGCCGTAGAGGGTGCGGCCCTGGCGCTTGAGCGCGTAGACGACGTCCATGGCGGTGACGGTCTTGCGGCGGGCGTGCTCCGTGTAGGTGACGGCGTCGCGGATGACGTTCTCGAGGAAGATCTTGAGCACGCCGCGGGTCTCCTCGTAGATCAGCCCGGAGATGCGCTTCACGCCGCCCCTCCTCGCCAGCCTCCGGATCGCCGGCTTCGTGATCCCCTGGATGTTGTCGCGGAGCACCTTCCGGTGACGCTTCGCGCCGCCCTTGCCGAGCCCCTTGCCGCCCTTGCCCCTGCCCGACATCTCCGCCGCGCTCCCGAAGTGGTGGTGGTGGTTGGGGGGCTCTCGTGTGAAGAGGAGACTAGTGCTGAGGTGGGGGGTGGAGCCGTGTGGGTCTGGGTTTTAAAGAGGCGGGGGCTTTGGGGGCAGACTGGAGGACGCGATCCGCGTGATGCGAGCTTTCCGCCGTCGGATGGGGGATGGGTGGCGGAGAGTGGAGGACGTTGGAGTGCGCGGATCGGTGACGTGGCAGGGTGGAGGGCGGGAGGTGTGTTTCTTTTGTGAGGATGTGGCGGGGGCGACGGGTTCCGGAGGGAACCGTGGTTTTCGTGGGTGGATGGCACGTGGGCCCCGGCGTTTTGGACGGCAGGGGTTGCGCGGGGAGTTTCGCGGTTCGCGAAATTTCGGAAGGAGTCGGTGGATGACAGTGGGACTGATATGTCAGGAAACCGTGATGAGATGGGAGCAGAGGCGTACTCCCCTTTTGCTCCTACCGAGTTAGAAGGCGTATTCTTGATGTGCACAAATTGGTCGTGGAGGCGGAAATGCATCAACAATCAAGTCGGGAGGAGACTCAAAGGCCAAATGACAATCTCAAACCCAAAATGTAAAAAATAGATGAGCCTTAGCATGACGTACGGTACAACCAAGTAATTAGAGCAACTCCAGCAAGGGTCTCCAAATTGAGACCTTCAAAACTCATTTGCAGGTCCAACTGCAAAAATTAGAGGCCCAAAATTAGCACCCAACTCCAGTGGGAATATCCATCTCGGTCTCTATTTTTCTGTGGGCTCCATCTGTCATGACTAGCCGCCTCTTCTCCACCGCGCGCTCGTCTCGCCCTGGCCATGCTGCGCCTGCGCGCCGCCGCCGCCGCCCTGGCCTGCGCAGACGCAGGGGCAGCGCGAGACCGGTAGGCCTCCCACAGCGGCGGCAAGCTCCCTCGTCGGCCTTCCCACCCGCGCCTGGACGGCCTCGGTGGTGGCGCCCGCCCGGCCGTGACGAGCCCCGCCCGCGAGAGAGACGGCACGCGGACGGAGGAGACAGGCCGCGGCCGCGACCGCGGCCGCGCGCGGGCCCGGGCGCCGCTAGCCATCTCGCCACGCGCCCGTCGTCCTCCATCTTGGCCAGCTCCGTCGCGGGACGGACGAACGGGACGAACGGGGGATCTTGGCGCGCATGGCGCGGCGCTCGCAGCGCACGAGGAGAGCGTTAGGCTCCTGGACGATGAAACCGGCGATGCAGTCACGGAGCAGGACATCTGGGCGCCGAAGCCGGCGATGCAGTCATGGAGGCGGCGCGCCGGGACGACGTGCGGAGAAGACGCTGAAGTGGACTACCTTGATTCCAAGAGGCGCGGCGATGTCGATCACCCACGGGGTCGCGAAGTCAATCAGTGCGGCATTGGAGTGGAGCTCGGAGAGGCGCGGCGATGTCGGTCACCCACGGCGTTGGGGATTTTGTGGCCGAAGGCGAGCCAGGGGAGCATCACGACGTGAATGGGTTCGCGTCGCATTGGAGATCCTTCGGCAGTCAACGCACACGCGCCGGTCCGACGCGACGCAGGCAACGTCAACACTGCAAGGCAGTAGATGCAGTCGGTGGTCAGGCTGGCGCTGGCGCTCCCGGGCACGACGCGACCATCGTCGTCCTCGCGCTGCACGATGGCCACGTGCGCGTCGTTGCCGGCGGCGACGGTGGCGCGCTCCATGAGGCTCAACTCCATCTTGGCGCGCCGCGCGCCGCCCGCGGAGCGCCGGCTCGGTGGCCAGCAGCACGGCGAGGCCGGAGCGGACGTCGACGCGGAGGAGGAAGCGGCGCGCGGACTCGTCGAGGCCCTCGTTGCGATCCATCAGCGCGCGCATCGTCTCCGTGGGGAACTTCGTCGCCGCTCGGGGTGGCCATGGCGGAGACCACGAGATCCGGCAGAGAGGAGTCAGGAGAGAGAAGAGGAGAGGCAAAGAAAGAAAGAAAATAATAATAATAATGGTGGGACCCGCGTTTTGGAGGGGGGTGTTTGGAGGGCCTCTAGGAATGGAGGTTGGGAGGGGAAATTTGGAGGGGCATGCAAAATAGAGGCTCATTTGGAGGACCTGCTGGAGTTGATTTTTTGCACCAAACCTCCAAATTTTGGAGTAGAGGCCCATATGGAGGCTCTTGATGGAGTTGCTCTTACTCGTGCAAAAATTCGCATGAGTTCAAAGCCACAACTCCACAGCTAGGGCCAAACACCAAAACCTTGTTGGCTTCGACTTTAGTATAAATTATTTTGAGTGAGATGAAATATTCAAAGGATCAAGCACTCGGGCCATGCCAAGTTTTGGCTTGCCACACTTAGAGCAAGCTTCATAAGCTTTATAGACAAGGTAGATCTGTCTTATTCGATTGGCTGGTGGTTGGTGTCTGGTGATGATTTGTTGTGAAAAAAATATTGCTAGTCGATTGGTGCCAAGTTGTTGGTGCTGATTTGTTGTGAGAAAAATGTACGGATGGTTGATGGTTGGTAAGACAGACGATCAGTAGACCAACCTTGCGTCCATCTCGTAAAGCAAAAAAAATTTTGTAAAATTTCAAAATTGGGCATGTTCTCTTCACTTGCATTTCACTTCAATTCACTATTCATCTCATCACATCCCTAACATTTTCACCTATCTAAACACGCTCAATCCAAATATTCACTATTCTCCATTATTTCACTCATCATATTTTCACATCTTCTCTCACCTTCACTATGCACTCATCACATCTTCTCTCAAAAAACACTATTTTATCACTATTCATACACACTTTTTACCCTCTTTTCACTCATCCAAACACCTCTAATCCAATTTCTACTATTCTCTCATCACATCTCCACCATTTTTTTTCCAACTAAACACATCTATTTCAATTTCCACTATTCATTACTCCTCTATTCACCTATGTCCTGTTTAGTTCGTTGGAAAATTTTGGAGAAAAATTTTGAGATTCACTTCCAAGGTCTATTAAGAGTATTAAATGTAGACTACTTACAAAACTAACTACACGAATGGTCTGGAAATCGCGAGACGAATCCATTAAGTCTAATTAATCCGTCATTAGAGATTGGTTACTGTAGCACAACGTTGTCTACACTACGTGAAAAACTGACTTTGGTAACGGGCATAGATCGCTATTGGTAACGGGCAAAACGCCTGTAACCGATATAGCGTTACAAATAAGTCCTCATCGGTAGCGGGCAAAAGCCTGTTACCAATAATAGAGTATTGGTAACGGGCATCATTAAGGTCCGTTACCAATAACAGAATATCGGTAACTGACCTGAACGATGCCCGTTACTGATAACAAAATAGGTAACGGGCACCATGTTAATGCCCGTTACCAATGTAGAATTAAAAAACAAAAAAATATATTCTATTCTTCTATTTTATACATGCATACACATGAGTCTTACATCCATACACACACTCATGATTTATACATACATATTTTGCATCAACTGAACAGATAGCACTACATCACAGCATTTCATCTAGATGAACTAGATATCATGACCTGAAATACCTCAATGCTTCAATTGGTTTTCCCCTCGAGACTTGGAATGTCTCTGTCCTGTGAATAAGGAACTAAAAAGGAAGATGTATTAGTAAGTGTCTATTTTGTTCAGATAAGAGCACTACAGCTGGAGATTGCCTAAACAAAGAGCATTTGAAATGGAACTTTTCAACCATATACTTAACTGAACTGTTATGCATTTGAACCAAGCAAATTATATTCAGAAACACATTTAGCCAAAATTAGTTTGATTGCAGACAAGATATTTAGATGCATATCCTAAAGTTTGAATGAACATGTAAGCATCAATATCTATATATTTCAGAGCAAACAAGCTTACACATCTAAGGTAAACCTTGTTCTAGAAAATAATATAAATGAAGTTAGAATTTAATGAAGAAATAAGGAACATGTCAGTCACACCATGTGGAAATATCTTCAGTCCATTATATCATCATTTTAAGAAAACTACCACACACTGAACTGACACAAAACTAATTCAGAAAGACAAACCATGCTTGCACAACATCAATCCATCTTAAATAAAAGTGAATTCTCAACGGGCATTCTGCAAACCTATTTATTTGACAACCAAATCGAACATGACTAAAGCTAAGCACATCATCAGATTTCAGACACGAAACGAAAAGGAAACATCTGTTAAGAATGCCTTGTCAGACATCTGTTAAGAGCAATGCTGAAAAAGAAACTAAAAAACATAAGTAGTGTAATGTCCAGTCCACATAGATATATCTGCACCTATTTTCTTGTCATGTAAGAAATAGGTTGACACTATTTGGATCATGTAACAAGTGTTGGATCATAATATGAACTGCAACATAAAGAAAGATCCATACATCAATTTGATGGCCACTTCAATGAACATGTATGAAAGGGCTCGAAGGGGAAGGAAGGACACACAAAATTGATTAAGTTTCATTCAGGATTAAACATCCGGTGTACAAAATAAAGAATTAAACATCTTATGTCCAAAATAAACTAGAAGCACATTCAATCGAAACTTGCAATTTTATCTTACTGAAGTAAACAAGCAATGAACTTCTCTTGCTTCTACACACCCTCACCAACAAAAATATGGATGCAACAAGATAAGATAGTACATCACTAGAAAGATTTTTGAGGAGATAGGAGGAGGGGTTAATACTTACTATACCACAACAACAGCAGGAAGCTAGTCAACCAACAGATCAGATGGAAGGTTGGGGAGGAACACGAGATCTGAAACCCTACACAATCAAAGAACACAAATCAAGTGAGGATCTACACATTTGGGATGATACAGTTAGCGAATCGATGAAATTTTAACAAAATCTAGGGTTAGATAGACAAGAACTCGAGAAGGGGGATTACTTACCTTGCAGCACAGATTCGATAAGAAATCTCCACTGCAAATCAAAGAACTGTGGGATTACTTGCTCGAGGGTGAAGAGGAAATGAGAGAAGACAAATCAGAGAGGAGAGGAATAGAGTTTTTGGTTCCGTACCCCCTTGCAAACCCAAAGATGCTATGGACGAGGACGATGGGCGGCAACGAGCTGTCGAGCGTGATGGGCCGGCGCCCCTGCGCTCGTCGCGCTCCCAGCAGCGGCGACGTCGACGAGCTCCCCGGCTCCCCCTCGCCAACGGGCAGCCTGCCTCCTGCGGAGCCTGCTGCTCCCTTGGCCGCTGCAGCGTCCACGCGCACGCTCCTCCTCACCGCCGCTGAAGAGGCTAAGCAAGGCGGCAGATCTGGGCTTGGCAGAGGCGATGGCGCCGACGCCCTGCAGCGTGGAGGACGGCCCCAGATCCGGCAGGGAGGCAGGCCGGGGGAGGGAGGGCGCGGTCGAAGGGGGCAGGGGAAGGCCGCCTTGCCGGAGGAGTGAGGGGGTGCCGACTGAGGCAGATGGGCGGCGGAGCTTGAGGGAATCCACGCGTGGGTGGGGGAGAGGGACGAGGGGACGCGAGGATGGGGGAGACGGAGTGGACTACGAGGGCGGATAGGGTGGGCGGCGACGCGATGCGGTGGATTGGGCGGACGCGAGTGGGAAGTGAACTCGATTGAAATGAAAATTCGGGTCCGGGAATCAACATTTGTAACAGGCATTTGATTGCCCATTACCAATAAGGTGGGCTGAGATCCCCAGGTTTGATGGGTAACGGGACGTAGTCTCATTGGTAACGGGCTTCAATAAGGTCTGTTACCTTTACAATTTATTGTAACGGGCCTTATGAGTCCGTTACTAATGTCGCGTACCTATTTGAAGTTTTCACGTAGTGCTAATCATGTCATAATTAGGCTCGTTAGATTCGTCTCGAAAATTAAGGTAAGGGTTATGGAATAGGTTTTGTCATTAATTCACATTTAATACTCTTAATTAATGCTCGGAGATTGATTTTTTTTTGAGATTACATGCTCACAACACGCACGCACGCACACTCACCCCTATGAATACACATACGCAAACCCTACCCCTATGAGCACCTCTGAAGGACTGAGCACCGGCAGATCTGGAGATTCTCGAAGTCACCACTGGCGCCTCGTCGTTGACGGGAACGTCGCTTACCACTTAATGCATAACGCCGGAAAATCCCGGAATAAATCCAGGAAAAGGTGCGAGCACCAGGATTTGAACTCTGGTGGGTAGCGTCCCACTGGACCGTCCTACCATTGGACTACAAGCCCATTCGCATGCTCGGAGATTGATGTGACGAGTAGTTGGTAAAACTTTTAAGAACTAAACGAGACCGGGCTCTTAGAATGTGTAAACCTAACATCAGCCCATCTTATCACTTCGTCGAAGGGTGCTCCACCACCAACTGCGACTTTCCCAAGCTCACCATCAATGAAGAGGTCCCACAAATCGACAAGCTATTCACCTAGCGATCACGTAATGCGTGAATCACTTGACATCACCGATCGCGACAAGCCGACAAGCTTCTTCCCTTCCTCTTTTCTCTTTCATCGGATTTAGCTGAGTTGTCTTGGCTCAAGCTGAGATTATTGTTACACCTGGCCTGAAATCAAATCCGCTATTTTCTTGATTTTTTGTGTTTGAACATTCTTAGCTCTGACTAAACGGCCTTCTTTCTTGTCAATGTAGTCAAGATGTTCATGAGCTAGCTGCCTAGCTCACATAATCATGTCATACATACATATGTAGTCGCAATACAGCTATAAAATTTTCATTAACTTGTCCAGGGGCGGAGCCAAAGGGGGCGGGCAGGGCCTGGCCCCCTTATGCCTCCATAACACCATAGGTAGTATGTAGTAGTCTTCTAATTATTTTGTTAGTTACCTCGATTAGTCTATATGTGGATCAACTCACAATCATAATAGGGCAACATTTCTAATTGTTCCACGCGGCTCTGTCTTGTGTGCCAGAGCTGTATATCAAAGCCAACAAAAAAACGTCATTTGCTGCTGCTCCAAGTTTGCATCCTACTACGATAGCCTACAATACGCCAACAATTAAGCTTTATATCCAATTGTTCATTTGCAACTGGGAGGCTAGGGCAATAGAAACTTAACAAAAACTGATAATTATTTTGTTATGAGTTTAGATTAAAGAGTAAATTGTGCCTATCATACAACAACTTGTCAGGTGGGTCAGTGGGTGCAAAACAACTTGTCAGATGGGTGCAAATAACATGGTAGTTGTTTCCTTTTTCTCAAATTGCATGACCATTTTTTCCAATCTTCGAGCTATAGCTGATTGTGTTAGCTAAGATGAAGATGATAACAACCATTAGGATATAAGTCGGTTGTTTTTTGCTGAAAATCCCAATGTAAAAAATAATCAAGCTACCGAGTCAGTGGAAATGCAAGCTCGAAAATTAGAATAAAATGCATACACACCATCACATACTCTCTTTGTCCTTTAATAAACGTCATTCGGTAAGCGTGTTTGTGAGGCAAATACGAATTTCTTGAGACAGTTATTTAGAGACAGAGGGAGTACCGAACAAGCTAGAATTAATATAAAAGTGACTTTTTTTTTGTTTTTCCACTTGGTATCTCGACCCCTCTATGCTCAAATCCTGGCTACACCCCTGAACGTGTCCATATCCACGACTAATTGACTATGACAATGGTATAAACCAAGATGCTTGAACATGAAAAATATAGCTTCTCTTTTTCTCATCACTTCTAGTCCATAATAACTTCATCCATAGAGTTTTGTCGTAGATAATTATTACAAAGCATACATAGAAATAACAATTATATTACACTGCATTTGTTTTTTCCTTTTGTACTAATTGATCGTAAAATAAGTCACAAGCAAGGATTGGAAACATGAAAGCTTAATAAATTGCTCGATCTAATAACATAGCAAATACATATTCCCTATGTCATATACACATAAGTAGACCCCCTATGCATTTATTAAATAAATTCATATGTGCTAGGCATGGATAGAGCATGATTATGTAGAGCATCAAAGAAGTAGACAAGCAATGGGTAGATTTACATTGTAGTAATATACATAAGCAATCTCATGAATTGCATGGGCTTTTTTTTTGCAGCACTTATATATGATAAAAATACACATATAATTAGATTAACAGTATCAAGGAAATATTGTCATTGCAAATGAATCCACATTGTACAACATCATCTCTAGCCACATTTTTTAGCAACCTCATAGCCACACCAATTGCGATATTTGTGAGCTCTGTTTTTATACATCTGACAATTTTATTCGTTGGTTATTACAGAAATTGTTCATCTCATTTAAGAAAATGATCAATTTCCACTAGAAAACTATAAAATCATGATTCATTGTCTACAAGTGTTAAAAGATTATCCAAAAAGAAAATTTTTCCATGCCAACTTTGCTATGCACGAGTTGTGTAATTCTAAGCTTTCTTAACTTGTCTCTTATGTGTGGGTCCCGGGTACAATAGGTCTCAATTAATTATGTCACAGAGATGAAGTTAGAGCAAATTGGAGAAAATTGGACTTGCCCTGCGGGGGCATAGTTAGAGTTGATCCATTAGGGTACAAATATTGTGAAAATTTAGACATAAATAATCACTATTATTTTACATTTTTCAAAAGTGCATCCATTCCCTGTTCGCTTAAAATAGCTTCGCCCTTCCAAGGATCCGAGTCGCATCGTGTTGATTATCCTCAATAATTGTTCAGGGCCAGCAGTCCAGCACGTATAGGACCATGGCTACCAGCCTGCCTACCACTACCGCAAATCAAAGACTCAAACCCCGCGAGGGAATAAAGGTACACTGAAAATTAGATTTCATCTGTCCATTTCCACAGCAACACGTACGTACATGCAATGAATAGATTTGCAAAGATAACACACCATCATCAGCCGCCAAAATAAATCAGGAAACCATTTTGGATCCTGCACCAAGCCAACCATGAATTGCGACGTTTCTTTCGTGGAGGATCTTTCTCCTGCACTTTGTTATCGCGTAGGAGTAGCTGAATGCACCAAGGAATATGGAATATTATGTACCTTTCGTTTCCGAGAATATACGAACACTGTACCTGTTTTGAGCTGCACCACAAAAACCCCCAGATGCAGCCTGGCGTTAAAAAGGTGAAGCTTTTGGTGATCCTGACGTGCATGCAACTTGTCCCATACCATCCAAACGAGACCGGCCCATGCTCGAGTTGCTGCCGTCGTGCTTGTGTAGAAGCAAAAGGCCATAGCCCATGCTCTCAGCGATGTTGTGATGCCCTGCACACTTTGCCCATCTCTTCCGTGCTGCCAGCACGTTTCGTTTACTTGACACATTTGATCTAGACAACATTTTGCCACGAGGTAACGCAAAGTGCTCAGAGAAATTTCAAAATGATGGACAAGGAAAACGACGTGCTGCGATCACATTAATTAGCGACATGATCTGCTCGGCAGCTTGTGTGAGTGGCCCTGGCCGTCGAGGCACCACCGAAAGGCCTCACCGTCACCACCTCGCCTCATCGTCGTCACCGCCGGCTTCGGACGTGTTGGTTCAGCTGGGTGTAGGAGGAGGCAGGAGGAGCTCCGAGAGGCAGGAGCCGCCGCCGCCGGCTGGTCAGCGGTCTGTCAGGGTCAGAGCGCTGGTGAATCGGAGCAGGGCACTGTGCAGGGCGAGCGCGTGGAGCTGGAGATCCCCGACCCCGAGCGCTCGGCCGCCGGCTGATGGTGATGGCGCAGGTGAGTCTGCTTGGCTGAAGGGCTTTTCTCATCAGTCTGTTGCAGTGGCCAAATGGCCATGTCAGTCTCGATCACGATCAGGTATGAATAATAGCACGCACAGGTGCGAGTGATCGATCGAAACTGCACCAAATTTGGGAAAGAAATGGTTGAGCCGTCTTGCGGTACTGGTACCCATCTTCTTGCAGTTGCAGCGACAAAACATTGCTTCTACACCACTCTTTTTTTTTTCCTTCTAAAAAAATGAACATGTTACATGTGCACCACTATCTGCAGGCACCGACACACACGAGAGATTCAATAAAAATTAGTAGATTTGAATGGAACATCAGTTTGGTGAGACAGGCGCTTTTGGGCAACCGCTGTGCAATAATTAAGTTTATAAGCGCACGTTGACACCCAATCATACCATGATGCATGGCTGGAGGTCTGAAACCGGTCGTTAGCCGGACGATTCGTAAGATCAGTAGTACACACGGAAACGTGGCCGCAAGATGACAGGTAGCTTTTCTTTGGGTTAATTGCATCTCTTCTGGTGTTTATGTTTGCAAATCGTGTACTACTCGTCACACAGGATTTATCAGACCACGGCGCGTCGGCGCCCACGGTAATTTCAGTTAACTGAATCCAATTTCACTTGCACGTCTCATTGACAACCATTGCGTAGCTTTCCACCTCCATTCTGAAAAAGAAGACGTGGCATAATCACGATGGTTAAGCTGCCGAAAGAGACTGCTACTAGTTTAATCACGCAGCCTAATGACACGCTGTCCTCTGGCTCGGCCAGCTCAGCGCCGCGGTTCGCTTCCCGATCCCGACGCCGACGGAGCACGCAGCACCCGCCGGCCGCCGCGCCAATCGGGAAAGCGGGCACCTAACGGCCGGTTCCTTCGCCTCGCGCCACGCGGCGGACGCCGTCACCACGCGCGCGGACGGGGGGTATCCGGCACCCCCGCCGCACATTCCGTCACGGCGCCTGACGGAATTCGCGGGGTGGCTATAAAGAAAACCGCCGCGCTCCTTCTGTTTCAGTGATCCGCTCCCTCCCTCGAACACACGACACACACACTCCCCCTCGCCCGCCCGCACTCCTCCGCTCGTCTGACATCTCCTCCCGTCCTTTCCTTTCGAAAGCCTCCGAGGCCCCGACGATGGCCGCCGCCACCGCGCCGTCGGTCGACGACAAGCTCGCGAAGCTTCGCGGCGACGTCGAGAAGCTCGACCAGATCAGGCGAGTCTCCCTGCCCTCACTCACTTCCCCTCTGCACTGGATCTCTCTCGCCTGCCGATCGCTTCGCCTCTTCATTTTTCTGCTGATTTCTGAGCGTGCGCGTTTTGTTCCCTTCCTGTGCAGCGAGAACGAGAAGACCGGGTTCATCAGCCTCGTCTCACGCTACCTCACGTCAGTAGATCCCGCACTTCTTCTCTGTACGAGTGCTCCGTGAGCACCGGCTCGTCGTCAGTTGTGTGAGGGAGTTTTATGTGTGCTTGTGCCGTTTTGCAGTGGGGAGGCGGATCAGATCGAGTGGAGCAAGATCCAGACCCCGACCGATGAGGTGGTGGTGCCGTATGATACCCTCGCGCCGCCTCCCGAAGGTACGATCGCCTGTTCCGATTTGTTCCTACTAGTTCAATTTGGTCTGGTGGTTGTGGGTGGATCCGATCGGGGATGTTTCAGTGGCTGCGCGGACACTGATTGGATCGTGTTGCCCTGTCGCAGATCTCGAGGAGACGAAGAAGCTGCTGGACAAGCTCGTTGTGCTCAAGCTTAATGGAGGGCTCGGGACGACCATGGGCTGCACTGGTCCCAAGTGAGTACTCCACCTCTGTCCTCTCCACTGATTTTGTTCAGCTGAATTCTACCAGCTGTCATATGTGTGGATCGTGTATATAGCCTTGTGGGAGGCAAGTGTTGAACTATCAAGTAGGCTAGAGCTGTATTACTATTTGATTTGCTTGTAAATGTGTGGATCATGCCTTTGTTTGTTAGATTCGTGTGCTGAGCAAAACTGCAAACTAGAGGCTGATCTTCCTGCACACGATTTTTGGTAGAGCACTAATAATATTATATATGATATTTTAGCTGTCTGCTTCTGGGTTATTTTACTCTTGGTCGTTAGTTTCCTGGTCGTTATTTTTATAGTTGCGCTGTGGGTTTACTAAATCTTGGTCTTCCTAATAGCATGCAAGTGATTAAACAAATCACATATGGGTTGTTCTTTTGATCTCTTGTTCAAATGACACCTGTAATGTATCATTGGTAGTATGACCTGTTTCTATGTATGCTGTTTTCTTTATGGGCTTAGTAGTGGAGCTCTCAATGTATGTGATCTGGAAGGATGTTGCAAATGGAATATTTTAGCTGTCACTTTCATGTGCTCACGCTGTTGCCCCTTCACTGCATCGTGGGCCTATTGGTTTAGGCATGCTTCCATGCTTCAAAATGAGTTGATGTCGAATGGGGACACAGCTTGTTGTTTCATTTAGTTCAGTAATTTGCTTATCTTCCAGTGGTAACATGTGCTGCGGTTGCCTGTTTTACTTTCTTATGTAGTGTTTTGAATGCCTATTGTGGTACCTTAACATCATGACACATCTAAAATCTATTTGTTGGCGAGTTAGGTGTCTTAAAGCTTCATGGTATAACATTGTTTGTTGATCTAGATCCAGTGCTAGAAGTCTTGGTTATGTTCACTTAATCTAGTGAGACATCTTTGTATTTGTATTAGCTGCACCTGGTCACCAATGCTCTGTATTATTTAACAGCTTTGTTGTTTATACTGCTATAAATGATCCTTGAGATGTTATGGCCCTTGCTTCATCTTTGAGATGCTATCTCCTGAAGCAATTAGCACAACTAAGATTTCCTTTGCTTTGCAGATCTGTCATTGAGGTCCGCAATGGTTTCACATTCCTTGACCTTATTGTGATTCAAATTGAGGTACTATTTAGTTAACCTGAATATTTCCTTTACTGACTGAATGTGGCAGTACTGGATCGTGCCTTATAAGTTTCCTGTCTCTGCAGTCTCTGAACAAGAAGTATGGATGCAATGTCCCTTTACTTCTGATGAACTCTTTCAACACTCATGATGACACACAGAAGGTTCCACCTTCCCTTTGCTTTTGCCTTCATAAGTTTGATGACTTGTTAGCACTTGTACTGACATGCTTGCCACTTACCTTTTCTTTTTATCTTTTCTGAAGATTGTTGAGAAGTACTCCAACTCCGACATTGAAATTCACACTTTCAATCAGGTTCACAGCCTGTTTTTGCTATACTTCAACTTTACTTATTTTAATTATGTGGCATTATCTGCATGACAAGCAGTGTCAGCTGATAGATTTGCATTCTCTTCTACAGAGCCAGTATCCTCGCATTGTTACCGAAGACTTCTCACCACTTCCAAGCAAAGGGAATGCTGGGAAGGATGGCTGGTTAGTTTCTTTCTTTAGGTTGTTAGGAAGTTACAATATTCTTCCATCAACGTTTCCCAATGAAATCCCACCATGCTTCATGAATAGTTTAGCTGAAGGCTTTTAGTTATAGTTTGGACCATACACCATTTATAGTTTATGTGCCTAGACGCAATGCCCTCATCTGATCGTTGTAGTTTTTTATGTGAAGGTATCCTCCAGGCCATGGTGATGTCTTCCCCTCTTTGAGCAACAGCGGGAAACTTGACCACTTGTTGGCTCAGGTAAGCGAAATGTGTTATTATTGTCTCGGTAGTTGTTAAGCATAAGTGATTCAAAAAAGTGTTCTGCAGCCTATAGTTTCCAGAATATTATTCTTATTAGGTTTTTACTTCTTTTATATATAAATTGTGTAACTTTAAATGATTTTAAATTGTTGTAGTCTTTTGCATATGAAGGGTTTACTATTTCTTGAAAATAAAATATGTTCTATTCAATGTAACTATAACTATTGTCATGCTTTATTCATAAACCATAGTTTACTGATAAGGCCCTTAAATTCTTTCTACGTAAAGAAGGTTTGCTTGTTTCTCTCAAAATAATAGCAGTCTTGTTTGAGGGCAATTTGATATTTGAGGTTGTTTCTCTTTTGCTCCCTAAGAAATAGAAACTGAAACAACCACACAGCTTCTACAACCTTTTTTAGGGACTAATAAATGGAACTGAAATAGCATGTGGGAGCTTTGACTGAACATCTGTCTTGTTTCTAATTATGTTGCCGTTGCTAATCCATTTCCCAATCCTGTCCCAGGGCAAGGAGTATGTCTTCGTGGCAAACTCAGACAACTTGGGTGCTATTGTTGACATGAGTATCCACATAAGATGATCAAACATCGCACAGTTTCTTTATTGATTTATTAATTTCTTGATACTGCCATGTGCTTTGAATTGAAAATTTGTATCCTTAATTAGTATAGAAATCCTAAACCATCTGATCAACAACCAGAACGAGTACTGCATGGAGGTATGCCAGAATTGCCTGTTTGTACTGCTTTTGGGATCGTGCAACATAAAACTTAACAACTGTATTTATTTCAGGTTACTCCAAAGACTCTGGCTGATGTTAAAGGTGGTACCCTCATCTCTTATGAAGGAAGAGTTCAGGTACATTTCTTGTTTGTTGCTCGACTTGTTAATTTCATGGCACACTGCTGGTTTCTTGTAACAGTTCTTGCTGGTTTTAATATCAAGAGAAGCTTTGTGCCATAGCTAGCACTTGGGAGTTACATTTTTTATATTGAAACAGATCATCATGCTTGTTTTCTGTTCATTCTACTAAAATAAGTTAATGCTGATTCTTTCTATAATATTTATGCAGCTTTTGGAGATTGCCCAAGTACCTGATGCGCATGTATGTTATTGTTTCCACATAACTTAAGTTCCATATTCCATAACATGTCTGTCATTTCATCAGCTTTGTGTAGTAAGACCTAACACAATATTTTCTACTTCTCTTGTATTTCTCTGTCCAGGTGGATGAATTCAAATCAATTGAGAAGTTTAAGATATTCAACACTAACAACTTGTAAGAAACCTGACTTATCTGTGATTGATTAAGATAAAACCTATCTCTAACAGTTGTTGGCAACAGGTGGGTGAACCTTAAAGCTATCAAGAGACTTGTAGAAGCTGATGCACTTAAGATGGAAATTATTCCAAATCCCAAGGTATTTCACCTGGCTGATTTTTTGTATGCTCTCAAATGTAGCATTTATATTGCAGTGCACCAATCAGATTCTTTGTTGAGTGCTATTATGTTGAGTTCTACTAAGAATTTGGCAAATCACAGGAAGTTGATGGTGTGAAAGTTCTTCAACTTGAAACTGCAGCTGGGGCAGCTATTCGGGTATGCAAACAGCTCCTCCCATGTGATGTTTCAATCCTCAATTTTTGTTCATTTTCCTTGAATACGAGCTAATGCTTTTGCTACCTTCGACCAGTTCTTTGACAAAGCGATTGGAATTAATGTTCCCCGCTCAAGGTTCCTCCCAGTGAAGGCTACATCTGATTTGTTGCTTGTGCAGGTATTTCTTAATGCATCACAATGTTTGGTTAATTTAGTATCACAATAATCTTGTTGATAACCTCATTTTTGTTTCTGCAGTCTGATCTTTACACCTTGGTTGATGGCTTTGTCATCCGCAACCCTGCCAGAACGAATCCAGCTAACCCTTCCATTACTCTTGGACCTGAGTTCAAGAAGGTAAAGCAGTTTGTCTCCCAAGATTATGAAAAAAATCTTTGACAATAGCAATGGAGAATACTCCTGTTGATCCATCATAAAGTAGTGGATGACCAGTACTGATGAAACCAACCAGTGATATCCGCCATTCCTTTCAACTGGAGTGAAACCATTGGATAGCAAGCACTGATGAATTTTTTTTTTCCCTCTGATAATTTGTAGGTTGCCAATTTCCTTGCTCGGTTCAAGTCCATCCCCAGCATTGTCGAGCTTGACAGCTTGAAGGTTTCTGGTGACGTCTGGTTTGGCTCTGGAATTACACTCAAGGTAAACTTGTTATTGGATGTCTTTTTCCTTCTCCTTGGATTGCGATCTGTGGTGCTTAGTTACACTGTAACCTGTAACTGGACGTGACGATAACTGTCTGTCAGTTACAACCTTGTATCTGCTCATTTCCACTCCATACCCGCCCCCCTTTCTTGAGTAGCAGCATTTGGGTTACTGAATAGTGCCTGATCCCTATTGCCGGAATGCCGGTGCTATCTGCAGGGCGAGGTGAACATCACTGCCCCGTCCGGAGAGAAGTTGGAGATTCCAGATGGAGCTGTGCTTGACAACAAGGTATGACTTATGAGTTATGAGTCACCCCATCTCATCGATCTGAAATCCCCAGCCGCAGCAGCGCAGTGTGTTTTGTTATGTGGTGTGACACTGATGCATTGGTTTCTCCTCTGCTGCAGAACGTCAGTGGCCCTAAGGATCTTTGAGAGATGCTTACTGTTGTCGCCAGTTTTTTCCGAGGACATGTCACAGGAGCCGCACCCCTAATCACCCCCTGCTGAGCTTTTATCTTCTGTAATTGTTATGTGCATTCCCGCTGTGAGGGTCTTGTGAGCCCGCTACAGAATAATTGTAATCATCTTTGGTGCCTGTGTACTTCTGTTTTTAGCGCGCCAAGGGACGAATATTTTGCTGAAAATGATGCTACCGTAGCTTTACCTATGCAGCAGAAGTGCCGCGTGTGATGCTCTTCAGAGAAGTCCCTCGTTTCCACTATGCTGGCAGATGCCATGCCCCCGGCTCTGTTCTTGAAAGGGTCGGAAATGGCCATACTCCAGAGTCCCGAGGTGATACATCAACCGGGAAGCGAAGCAATGTTGGTGTTCCGTCCGTGTGCTGGTCCTGAGTAGGCCACGGACCTCCGCAACTACCAGTCGACTTTCGGATTTGCTTATCCACTTTTCAGGACCAGACTTCGATTAAACCTACCTCGGTGGATTAGCCGGGGAGATATGTCGCAAGCCTGGACTCTGGCTTCCATTTTGCAGTTTGTTGCATATTGACGCGGGACTGGGACAAGCACATCCTTCGGGAATCGGCTGTGCTTCTGAAAACCGTAGTACTTCTACCGGTTATAGAGACGAGAAGCAGAACTTCGGCAAAACAGTGGACCACGCTACGCTTGAGCTTGGAATAAAATTCGATACATTGCACGTTTTGTAACTGCAGAAATGAAGTGCAGGGAAAAAAAGAATTCGCAGAAGGCAGAGCACAGTTGCCACGAAATTACAACACCCAGACGCTAACGCAGCGTCTCAGCCATGGCCCATGGGATAATTCAGTCTTGCACCCCGAGAATTACCCGCACTATGACATAATTCTTGGTGCTCCCTTACGAAATCTCCTAATATATGGCCACAGCAAACCTGACGAAATCGAAGCATATACAGTTCCAACCTTCGACCACCTACTTGAGATCTATTCCAATCTGCTGCTAAGACGCCAAACACAGCTGTAATGGAGGTTGCATCGGTAGTCAATGTCTTCGCTGTGTTGCCTTTCGCCCGTTGTAGCGACAAACATTCTCAGCAATCAATAAAGGTTTAGACCCTCTCAACCTCACACAGCTATATGGTTATCGATATCGAAACTCCGAAGATCTGAAGGGCTGGCTCCTAACCTGCAAATGGAGTTGCACGAAACAAGTTATGATATGAATACAACCAAGATGCAAGAGTACACTTCATTTGAATATGCTGAAATATTGTACATTTAATCATATGGTATATGATCACATCTGAGTGAATGAAGGCTACAACTTAATTCACAATATGTAATTACATTACTAGAATATTTTTAGTTAAAGTTCCATAGGTGAGTGATGTGGGCAGAATTGCAGTATGACATCAACAGATCATATAGGAAACTAGAGCACGATTCTTGAGTTCAGCAGACATCCCAAGTTGTGAAAGGCATCAGAGTTATGAACCACAGCAGTGATCAATTGTTACCCAAAAGTGAAGATGTACCTTTTGTTGATGGTGCAATAGTGAAATTTAATGCTTCCAGACTTTATATCTTCAGAATACTGCAGCAAATAGTAGACAAGTTTAAAGTTTTTGATGTTAAACCTATAAATGGCAAGAGCAAATGTTGAGCAGGCAGGGAGAACAGGGTTGGGAAATACCATCCTTAAGGTGACAATGATCGAAGAAAATGCTAGAGAATCAAATGGTATATCATCCAGAGAAAAAAGTGCACATTCTAGAGACTCCGGTCCAGGTGAAAAGTTGGGGGTCTTCAATCTTGCTCGGAAAATAATGTAACTCTACTGCATCTCATCGTAATACACAAGAAGAAATCAACTTAGTAGTGTACAGAGTAAAGCATAACTTTCTGGCTTATGCTGGTTTTCACTCACTTGGCCAATCAGTGGAATATCCAACTGAGCAAAAGGTGAGACTATCTCTACATCTGCACATGCTTCTTCCAATGTTTCTCTAGAGGCTCCTTCTGCAGCAGACTCCCCCACCTCCAAATAACCAGCAGGAAGAGTCCTGGTAATGTGACCTTGATTAAAATGGAGGACAGCAGTAGAATGATTGCTGTGTCCAACACTAAACAAGAATTTTTTCAAAGCGCACAAGACTAAGAAAACAAATGACAGAAAGAACTTCAGGCAGTAAAGATGGGTACTGCATTAAAAGATAAGAAAAGAAGAACTCTATCAGTTAGGGGGGTTGTGAAAACAGAAAAGAGCCATCCCTAGGTCCAAACCTGAAGAACAAAACAAAAACAATGTAATAAAAACCTATATTGTTATATGGAGTTGATATTCTATACAGTAGATGCAAAGAGTTTTGGTTAATGCGTTCTGCAAATCTGCATCTGTTGCATATACTTAAAAAAATGTTGCATGAGAATATGAAAACATAGTACCACTATGCCATTAACTTTTATTAGCGCAGAGTAAATCACAACAAATAATTAAAGGGGAAATGTCGAAGGGAACTTACCAAAGGCCATAAGCCGGTTCAATCTTTCTTCTGCAAAGGAGAACCTTATTATCATGCTCCACAAGGCAACCAACAACCTATCCAGATGATACAGATTATCAGTGTCAGGAAATAACAGTCAAACCATGTTACACTTATACAACATACTTTTATTGCTAGTTACATTCCCTTGGAAGAAATATCAAATAAACATATGAATAAAATGGAGCAGTTCTGTTCCTTAGAAGCAAGCAATTCAATGTCTTGAATATAAAGTCTAACCAAAATGCACATGCATCGGTTTCAATTTCATTTATTTGTTCAGCACATACCATTTTTGGGTTTTCATAGTGAACTCTTCCACAAGAAGAGCAAACAGCCCTCATCTTCTCATCTCCATCAGGTATGGCCAATTTTGTCGGGCTTCCACAAGCAGGGCAAAACTGTATCTTCGACTTGTGCACCTGCAGAAGGAATGGTCACTGAAATTAGACCTTTATCCAACATCTTGTTTTCACGACAACAGGCTAAATCAGTATATGCCTCAGAAAATAAACATTGCAGAGACATATTGCCATGCTGGGCAGGCAACACAACGTGACGATTGCTATTGATCACTTAACACTTAGCATTCAGACTAATGCATATTTAACCCTATGCAGTTCAGGGGAGCTGATACAGAACTCTGCTGTGGTCTGAATGCCAAAACATAGACAGAGTAGATCACTGCAGGCTTGCAGCACAAAGCATGCTACGATTTTACTAAGAGCACGCCCGCAGTTTCGGGCCTGCACGGGAAGTCCATCCCATTTGGGCATTTGGCAATTGGCACCGTCACTGGATAGAGTCAACGCCCCCCAACTGATTCAGCAATCACGAATCTCAGGTATTACTGCTACGATTAGCCCGCCTGATTGCTGATTGCAGCACAGTAGAGTGACAGCAACACGAGGGGGGAGCAAGGCTCACCACGGCAGTCGGCGTCGACGGGGCGGGGGAGCTGGCGTTGGAGCCGGATGAGGCCGCCATGCGGATCGGCGGCGGCGGGTGGGTCGGGGAGCGCGCGAACGGGGACGGGAGCGCGTCGCGGCGGAGGAGCAGGCGGGTGCGCGGGGAGGACAGGCGCGCGGCGCGGTGGAGGAGCGGGTGGGATCTGAGGAGGGGGAGGAGCATGGTGGTGGTGGGTGCGGCTCGGCTTTAGTAGCGGGAGCGCGCGGGCGGGGGGTTGGTGGCGCGGTAGGGTGTGGGGAGGCGAGGGCAATGGCGACTCGGGGAGGCCGGCGGTGGGGAAGGGGGGTGAGGTCGGCCGCCCAACACGTTCCGCCGCGGGATTGGTCGACGAGCGGTTTATTGGGGTGGGGACGGTTGGGGAGAAAGATTAGTTGAGCTGGCGTGTCAGGTTTATCCCTCCTCATTCGTCGAACTTGAACCTTCCATTAATCTATACCATAAGGAGCGAAGATAATTGAAAATTTTTCTCACCTAAATCGGACTCGTCTTACCCCTCACGTCGGACCCACCCGTCATATGTTTTTGAAAGTGGATAGAGTGGAAGGACTATGAAGTACCAAAAAATCACAATTTGGAGAGCATTTTTGCCAAAAACGAAATTTTTTTCTCACCCCACCCACGCATACCCGCCCGCCTGTACCCGCAACGGGCCCACACTTCTTTCCCCCTCAGTGGCCACGGACCCACACTTCTTTCCCCCTCGGCAACGCGCCTGTCGGCCGCCCCTCCGCCCACCACCATCCCCGCGCGCCCGCCGGCCCATCCTCCTCACCCCTCCCGCATCCTCCTCTGCTCGGTGGTGCGGCGAGGTAGGCGGCCCTCCTCCTCCTATCCGCAGCGCGGCGAGGTAGGGGCACTCCTCCCGCATCTGCTCAGCGAACGACCATCCGCGTGGCGGCCGACGGCCTCCGTGCGCGGATCCGGCTTCCCCGACGCGGGGTCTCGGCCTCCTGACGGCGGCTATTGGCGTGGGCGGCGAGCTCGATTGCGATCTTCTTCGCGTTCTTGCCCGTCCTCCCCGTCCGCACCATGCCGCGGTCGAAACTGGCAACGCGTCTGCCACGACCAGTGTATTCCGGGCTGGCGTTGCGACCGCGGGGTTGTGCGTTCCAATGTTGTGGTGACTGCACGTCCTCAGCGACGGCGGCCGAGGGTGGTAGGCAGGAGGGTTCCGCTGCCCCGTGGACGATGCAGACGGTGGCACACTGTTCGACATCATCCCAGGTCAGTGAAACGAAATCCAAATCTAAATCTAAATTCTTTGCGTGAGCGCGCGACACCATTGATCTCAGAGATCTTTTCCCCCTTTGCAGAACTTCTTGTCAGCATATGCGAACTCTCTCTACGGTCGGCCAGACGCCTACCCATTATGAATGGCAGTATTTACCTGCTGCAGCTGCCCCTTCCTTGCAGGTATTCCGTCTTGCTTTCGATTGAACCTGCCCAATTCCGTGGATCTGTTTCTTGTGCACAAAAATTCATTGTTGTATCTATCGGTGCGGAAAGTAGTCCCGACAGTAACTAGTAAGAGCGCTGAGATCTATCTCTCGATGGTCGGTGCTAAGCAACTAGTGACACGGGGTTTATCCTGGTTCCGGCCGGGGTCGTACGTCCAGCAGTGGTGTGCTCGAGGCACTATATTGCGTTGCACCGTGGTGCTTGCAGAGGGGAGCTACAAGCGGGGCGGGAGAGGAGGCCGGGCCTCCAGGTCCATGAGGTTTTGATTGAGGCGAGTGCCAATATCGTGGTGAAGGCAGAAAGCGTGTGGGTCAGTGCTCTCCGTCGTCCCCCTGCGGCCAGGGGACTGCCCCTCCTTTTATAGGCCAAGGAGGAGGCAGTTTACAGGCGTGCCGCACTGTTCTAGCTACGTGTGATGGCATGGCGGACAGCGCAACGGAGTGGACGGCCGTCCTGGCGAATCTTGCTCCTGGCGGAGCGTCATGGCGTGCCCTGTATCTGTCCAGGAGCGGCTTCGAGGGTGGCGGCGTAGGAGCTTCCCGTGTGGTCGTCGTCCGTACGCTGACTCGAGGGTGTGGCTGACGGGAGGTCGTAAGGGGCACAGCCGCGGGCGTGGCGGTGTCTTGTCGCCCCGCACTCCCACAGCGTCAGGGATGGCACTGCAGTGCCCGGGATGGCGTCGTGATGGCGGGGATGGCCGCGCAGGACCGACGGTGACGGAGGTGACGCGCCTCACTGGTCCGACGTCATGGCGTGGCCCCGGGCAGGCGCGGAGCAGGCGTCCGTCCCTTTTTCGAGGGTTCCGCCGTCCTCTTTCGAGGGTGCGGCGCGTTGGCCGTACGAGAGTGGGTGGCGCAGTGTCACGGAGCTGACACTGGCCCTACCGCACAGTGGTGGGGATGGCCTCACCGGGAGAGTTGGCAGAACAGCGCCGGAATATGATTCCCCAGCGTGTCAGAGGGACGGCACGGCGTGGATTCGTCTTTGACCCGGGCGCCTGTAAGTGTCAGAACATTAAACGCCCCTGTCGGGGGAGCAGGTACGGGGGCGGCGAGCCCGTGAGAGCCTCGAGCGAGGCGGAGTCCCACCCGAGGGGGCGACCGGCCCTCGAGCGAGGCGGAGTCCCACCCGAGGGGGCGACCGGCCCTCGAGCGAGGCGGAGTCCCACCCGAGGGGGCGACCGGCCCTCGAGCGAGGCGGAGACTTGTTAGTGCGGCGCTGCGCCCCTCGAGCGAAGCGGAGTTTCGCCCGGGGGTGGCTAGGCCGACTGTTCTGGTGGGCCGCTGGGGCCACCAGGGCCGTGGGCCCGGCCGCTGGGCCGTGACTATCTTGAGCGTGTTTTAGGTTTGTGAATTCGTTTGTGTTTTGTTTTTTTGCAAAAGTAAATGGGTTCCCCCCGGTTTTTTAGAGGACCCTTATGGCTGTCCCCGACAGTAGTCCCTGAGCATCTGCGGGTGTATCCGTTAGGATCCCGCAGATGCTGACGCTTGCTGATGGGACCTTCTTCCCTCCTGATTGCTGTGCTATTCCGTGGGGGCGCGCTAGCGGACCCGCGGGTCTAGCCCCCGAAGCCTTGTAGGAGTGTGCGTACTCCTTCAAGGTTTTTTCGCAGCGTCGTCGTTGTGCGAGGTGTTTATTTCAGCCGGCCTCGGCGGTGCCGTACACATGTGTCGACGTTCGCGTGCGTTCGGTGCATATCCAGGAGGTGTAGCCACGCGTCGAGCCCCCGAGCCTGGGCCCGTTCGAGGCGATCGGGGCGGGCTCTCCGACTTGTTTGTATGCCCCTTCGCCGTCTCTCCGCGGGACAGAGGGGTGAGGTGTCCACAACTCCCATCGAGCGGGTCGCGAATTGCGGGTTCCTCTTCGAGCTGTTATCGGGTGATTCAAGTGGACGCCCATGCCCCGTTCGATAAGGGTTGGCTCGTGGTCTGGAGACTCGTCCATGAAAGCGCTTACGTGGGTTTGCTAGGCAGGGCTCGGTCCCGTTCGATTGGGACCGAGGGCGCGGAAGCTCTCCCTCGGTGGGATCCCTCGACTAGCTGCCCTCGTTGGCCTTGAACACGAACTATGGGGCGCCCCCGAGCTTGCGAGCTCGGGGTCAGGCTCGAATGCGCGCGCCCTGGTCATCCCTGACTCTGTCAATCTGAGGCGCCTGTTTGAACCCTTCGAGGGTCAGGCTTCGAACCTCTGATTAGTAGGGCCTTTGCGGGGTGGCACTAAAATGCCCCCGTCTTGGCTTGATCTGTGGAGCCTGCTGGGCTGTGGTCGAGCCGACCCTTGAGCCACTGATCAGTAAATCCCCGCTCGAGGGGCATCTGCGGCGCCTACCCTCGACGGGCAGTTTTGGGACCGCTGATCAGTAAATCCCCGCTCGAGGGGCATCTGCGGCGCCTATTGGGACCGCTGATCAGTAAATCCCCGCTCGAGGGGCATCTGCGGCGCCCACCCTCGATGGGCAGGTCTTGGAACCGCTGATCAGTAAACACAGCGTTCGAGGGGCTCGGCCCTCGAGTTCGTTCGGTGGGCCGTGGCTCTGCCCTTTTTAGATCGGGGCATCGATCGCACCCGCGAGGGGTCGGTCCTCGAGCTCTTGGCTCTAGTCTCGTGAGTGGGTCATCCTTGCTCGGGAAGGAAACCCAGCCATTTAATGGGCGCAGATCGTGGGCGCCGATCGTGCGGAGCGGGCGCGCCTTTTCAGGCGGCGCACCGCAGTCGTCGTGGGCGACGTGGGGGGCGGACGGGACGCCGCGCCCCTTCGGTTATTGTGTCGTAGTGATAGCGGGCGCGCGTTCGTACGACCGTTTCGGCGCGGCGGGCCCCGCGCGTCAGCGACGCGGGGCGTCGTTCGCATTAATCGGCGCTGTGTGCGGAGTTTTCGGGGGCGTTGCTCCCCTAGATTCTATAAATCGCGGGGGGAGGTAGGGGCGAGGTCCCTTACCTTGCCATTCGCATCCAGCCCCGCACGCAGCTCGTCTTCCTCTCGGCCGTGCGCTCCGCCGCTTCGGATCTGCTCGCGTTCTTTGCGCTTCCGTCGCCACCCTTGCTTCTCGCTCTCGTCCTCCATGGCCCCTCCGGTTCGAGTGGTGGAGCCTTTCCCGTGGCCCCGGTCGACGGTGACGCCGCTGGCGCTAGCGGACCCGCGGGTCTAGCCCCCGAGCATCTGCAGGATTCGTGGGTTCGCGGTCGAGCCGACCCCCGAGCTGCTGATCAGTAATCCTCTAAAATCGAGGGCACCTGTGGCGCTCGCTTTCACCGAGCGGGTCTCGAGGCCACTAGTCAGTAATCGCACCCTTCGAGGGTCTGGTTCTTCGAGCCCTGGGCTCGGGCCGCGCGAGGGTCACGCTTACTTGGTAAGGGACCGGGCCGTTAAATGCCCACAGTCGTGGCTTCAGTCGTGCGTCGCGGGCGCGCCTTTTCAGGCGTCGCGGCCATGCGCGTAGTGGGCGACGTGGGGGGCGGACGTGACAGGCCGCCGCGGCTCTTCGGTTGCTGCGCCGTAATAATCGCGCATGCGCGCGCGGCCGGCCGTTTCGGTGCGGTGGGCCCCGCTCGTTAGTGGCAGATGCAGCCGCCTGCAGTTAATGCGCGCGGCGCGTGGTTTGGGGAGCGTGGCTCCCCCGGATCTATAAATCCAAGGAGAGGGAGGCGGAAGCTCCTTACCTCGTTACTTAGCGCCGCCGCCCTTTGCTCCTTGCCTTCGCTTCTCGGCTGTGCGCCCTTTCGTTTCGCCCGCCGCTAGCTTCGTCTTCGTGCGCCGCCGCCAACCGCAATGGCTCCCCCCCAGCTAATCACGATGCTGGATCCGCTGCCGTGGAGCCGCTCGACGGTGACGAGGCTCGCCCTGAGCGAGCTCGTGAACAGCGGCCAGCTGGCGCCGAACGTGGAGGGGCAGCCCCCGGCGTGGATCGTTCCGCCGGCGATGGATCGGGAGCCCAACCCGCCGTGCGGCTACGTCGTCAGCTTCATCCGGCACCATGAGCGCGGCTTCGCCGCGCCGGCGAGCCGCTTCATGCGCGGACTGTGCCACCACTACGGGGTGGAGCTGCACAACTTCGCCCCCAACGCGATTTCGCAGGCGGCCACCTTCGTCGGTGTCTGCGAGGGATTCCTGGGGATCCCGGTGAACTAGGATCTCTGGGTCCACCTCTTCCGCGCGGAGCTGCACACGCTCGCTACGCCCGAGGCACGGGTGCGCCGGGCGGTGCACGCCGGCGGCCTGTCGATCTCGTTGCGGGATTCGCGCAAGGAGTTATACATCCCCTGCACGATGACATCCAACAACGCGGAATGGGAGCGGGGGTGGTTCTACCTCCGCAACGACGGCACCGGCCTCCCTCCTACACCGGCAAGGTGCTGAAGGAGAAGGCCGACTCCTGGCACCACGGCGTGTCTCCCTCCTCGCACCAGGCGTGGTTGGATTCGCTCCTAACCGCGTTGAAGAGCCTGGCGGACGCCGGGTCGGGGGCGGCTTCGGTCCTTGCGAACCTCCACCACCGGCGGATCGTCCCCCTCATGGAGAGGGAGCTCCGTATTCACGAGATGAGCGAGGCGGCCAACCCTACATCGTTGGCGCGCTCGCGGTTCCTGAATGAGCGTCTCGCTCGGGAATACGCGGCTACGAGGGCGAGGCGCGCCATCAGCCTCAAGGCCGGCCGGCACAGCAACGACGACCTCTGGTCGTTCGTTATGCTCCCCGACGCCCCGGCGGTGAGTAGGCCTTCCTCCCTTTCTCGTTCCCTTGCAACACACCATCATGGTTTTGACAGTCGCTTTTTAGCAGAGTGTGACCGTGGACGCCTCGCGGTCCGACCCGCCCACGCCCCGAGCCCGAGCGGTTGCCCGCGCCGCGCAGTGACGGGAGCAGGAGCGGGCGGCGCGCAGGAAGGAGAAGAGAATCCGGCGGCGGGAGCGCCGGGAGCAGCGGGACGAGGAGTACCAGCTGCGCGAGCAGCAGGGACTCTCTTCCCCGGCGACTCCGGAGAACTCGTCGTCGGGAGAGGAGGAAGAAGAGGAGAGCGATGGGGGGCGGGCCCCCCGCGAGAGGTGGAATCCCTCGCCCCCCTCACCAAGAGCCGCAGAGGCGGCAGAGGAGCAGGCGCCCGTGGTGGGCGCGGAAGCGCCCGCCGCCGGGCAGTCCGTGGAAGAGGCGGCGCGCGTCGCGGAAGCGCCAGCGCGCGCCGCGGAAGCGTCTGGGAGCGCTGCGGCGGCGACGACGGGCGCCACAGCAGCGCCTGCCGAACCCTCGAGGAAGAGGAAGCGAGGCTTCTCCACCTTGAGGTAAGCAGTCCCTCCTCCAGACGTTCCGGTTTCGAGGGGCTGGAGCTCAGTTTTTTGTCTCCGTGTTCGCAGGGTGGCGCCGACCGTCCCCGCCCTCGCGCCCGCTAAAGCGCTCAGGTCGGACGCGTCCGTACCCACGAGGCGGCGCTCGTCGAGGGCGCCACGGGCGGCCGGGAGCGCGGCGATGACGGGCGAGCCACCGCGCAGCGCGGCCGTGGCCACGGAGCCGCAGCAGGAGGCGACGGCCGTGGCGGCGGCTACGACAGCGGCAACCGCCGCGCCGACGGTCTGACCTCTGCCTGTCCCGGCGGCGGGTGGTCAGGCGACCGTGGTGAAGATCCCCGACGACGACGCGCCGCCGCCTGGATGGGGCCAATGGGAGAACTGGCCCGCGCCTGCCCCCGAGCCTGCGGCGGGGTGTTAGTGATGCGGGAGGATGGCTGCGTGATGCCGCAGCCCCCGGAGCATGGCGCCGAGGCCTCGTCGTCTCGTGCCGGCCCTCCTGCCCCCGATGGCACCGTGACGCGTGCGGAGCGGGAGCGGGAGCAAGCCAGCGCGCCGCCAGCCCTCTGCAACGAGGCCCAGGCCGAGCAGGCGCTGTGGCAATAGTTCCGCGACCACGGCGCCTCGCTCAACAACGCACTGGACGAGGCACTGCGGATCCACGGGGGTCCTGCGTGGCGGATTTTCCAGGTACGCGTCCTTTTTGTTGGATTTTGGAGTTTCTTCCCCCCTCGTCTCTCCCGCGTTCGCGCTTTTTCCGACTCAAATTCTCTCTTGCCTTGTCTGCCGGTGACAGGAATTGGAGGGTCGAGCCCGGGAGAAGTACGGCCACCTCGACCGGCTGAGCTCCGAGCGCAACTGGTACCGGGACCAATACGACGCTCTTGACGCCCTTGTCGAGGCCCTGCGGACCGACAACGGGTGGCTGGAGTACCGGCTCCAGGCAGTGCGGGACGAGCTCCTGGAGCAGGATGCCCAGGCTGCGAAAGACGCCTCTGCAGTCGTGAAGGTGCGGACGGCGCTCCTGGAGCGGGACGAGGCGCTGCAGAAGGCGCGCGAGGACGCAGCCGCGATGCGGACCGTGGCGGCAGAGTGGGAGACGGAGGTGGCCTCGATTCGCGCCCAGCTCGAACAGGACCGTGCAACCCTCGAGGGAGCACGGTCTTGGCAGAGCCAGGCCGAGGAAAGGGCCAAGGAGGCCGAGCAGCTGAGGACCAGCCTGGCGGACAAGGCCGCCTCCCTCGCCTTGACGGAGGAGCAGCTTCAGCGGGAGCGGGACGCGCGCCAACAGGTGGACGCTCAGCTCCAGCGGGAGCGAACCGCCCTTGCTGAGGCTCGGGCCGCCCTCGAGCACGAGCGCCTGGCGCGAGAAGAGGCCCAGGGCCTCCTTCAGCAGGAGCGCGCCGCACTCGAGGGGGCGCAGGCAACCCTCAAGCAACGGGACGAAGAAGTCTCGCGGCTCGACGGGGAGCTGAACCAGCTCAGCGTCTCCCACGAGGATCTGCGCCAGGCTGTCGTGGAGCAGGAAGCTACGGTCCTTAGCCTGCAGTAGGAGGCCGAGGTCGCGCGCAAGGCCCTCGATTCGGAGAAGAAACAGGTCCAAGGTGAGTCGCCTCTCTTCGCATTTTGCTTGTTGATTTGGTTTGCTTGGGATCCGCTCCCAATTTTTGTTTTTCGTTCATGGTTTTCAGACCTGCGGAACGCTCTTGGGAACTCGACGACCCAGGCAGAGTCCCTCCAGACGGCCTACAATTCCTCACAACAGGAGCTGGAGGAGCTGCGGGCCGCCGCCCTCGAGGCGTGCCAGGGGGTTGAGGAGGGCGAAGTGCAGGCTGGGAGCTCGATGGCGAGTCGCCTCCGCGCCCTCGGCAGGCACGTTACCCAGCGCGTGCGCCGTGCCCTTCACCTGGGAGTTCAGAAAGCTCTTGGCGTGGTGGCCTCCCACTACCAGGTCGACCTCGAGGCCGTTTCCACGGGCTACGTCGTTCCCGTCGGCGTCGACGACGAGGTGGCGATGAACCGTGCGGATGCGCTCGCTGCTCCTACCGCCGACATCCTCGCCGAGGACTTCATGGACTTCCTCTTCCCGAACGCTCCCCCGGCTGGCGGCCCCCAAGCCTGAAGACCATTGGGCGTTTGTGCCCTTTATGTTTTTGATGTTAGAATTCGAGCCGCGCGGCTGTTGTAATAAACATTTGCTGTTTAAAACACTTTGATGTTTGTAAGTTGAAAAACTCGTTGTTTATTTTGGCAATTGTGTTGTTCTGCCTCCCCGCTTTCTTAGGCGAACCTTAGCTGGGAAGGTTTTCGTTCGCACGAGTAGCTTATAGGCAAAGTGGCGAGGGGGAAGGGTCGTATCCTGCCGGAGGCGTGGGCTATCCCCGACTCGCGCTTCTACGCCCTTTGGCCACTCGCGTCCCGCGTGAGTCCACCCAAAGTTTGGGTCGAGGCATACTTAGCACATTTGCGGCGAATTTTGCGAAAAAAATGAGACCATTTTTTGGGGGGGACGCCCCCCGCAGTGGCCCCCGAGGGGGATTCGGTTTTCGGGGGAAAACCGAGTCGCCCTTTAGCTTTATTAATTTGATGGAAATTACAGCCAACTGGGGTGTTGGTATGTAAATAACAAGAAAAACTTGGAAATCCTTTCTAAGGGTAGAAGCGACGTAGCTGTTGGATGTTCCAAGCATTGGTGAGTTCCTCGCCGTCCTCGTTGGCCAGCTTGTAGGTGCCGGGCTTGAGCACTTTGACAACGACGTAGGGTCCCTCCCATAGGGGCGATAGCTTGTGGCGGCCTCGATTGTCTTGGCGCAGCCTTAGGACTAGATCCCCTTCGTCGAAGTCTCGGCGTCGTATCTTCCGGGCCTGGTGCCGCCTCAGCGCCTGCTCGATGAGTGCCTGCGCCTCGCGGTGCAGGTTCTGCGCCTCGGGCGTTGAAGGAGCGGGCATGGCCCGCAGCAGCGTCGCAGCTGCGATGAGCTTCTGGCTCGCTCGCGGGGGCGTGTTCGGGTTGTTGACGTCGAAGTCGGCGTTGATGCGGTCGCGGGCCTGCTTGCCCAGCTCGCGCGCGCGTTCGCCACGCGCGGAAGCCTCTCCGGTGATGGTGGCACGAAGCAGTCGTACCGCGCGGTACTCCTCCGCAAACTTAGCCTCGAGCTCGCGCGCTTGAGCCAGTTGCGCATTGATGTCTGCGCCTTGCGCCGGCGAGGTGGGTGGTGCGCTCGGCCCCGGGTTCTGCGGTACGCTAGCTCCCGGGTCCCGGGGGGCTTCTCCGTCACCAGCCCCTGCCGCGTTCGCGCCGTCGGCTTGGTCGTCGATGACCACCACGAAGCACTCACATGCGGGGTCGTAGCTCCCGACGCTGGAGTCGTCGGAGTAGCCGAACCAGTAGTCCGCGGCGTCGAGGAACCACTGGAACATCACCGGGTCCGGCACGTCGGAGAAGTCCCACTCCGCGTACCCATGCGAAGTGGCGGGTGGTAGCTCGCTGGCGGAGCCGTGGTAGGACTCGTCATGGGTGGTGGCGATGAGGTTCCTGACCGCCAGGAGGTGGTGGCCGGGAAGATCCTCATACGCCGCCACGTCAGTGCTGGCGGACGAGGCGTACGCCGTCGCGGCGTTGCGCATCCCGTAGGGGAACCGTGGTTCGGGAACTGCGTGCTCCCCCGTGGGTGCGGTTGCCGTCTCGCTGACGGGCGTGTCGCGTTGTGAGGCGACATGCGCGGCCCGACATCGTTCCATCCGCGCCTGTCGAGAGCGCTGGCCGGAGCGTCGTCGCCGTCGCGGTGCTGAAGGGCCCGCAGCGTCCGCTTGGGCGGGCGCTGGAGCGTCAGCAGCGGGCGTGACGGGGACCGGCCCTGGCCCGGTCGATCGCCATGGGTGGAGCTCGTCACGGTTGGTGATGCGCATGAGGTAGCCGTTCCCCGTAGCCTGAAAGTTCAGGCTCCCAAACCGGATTTCGAATCCGGCTGGGAGGGGATCCGAGCTGCCCATGGAGTACCTCTGGGACCTGTACTCGGTGCGGATCACCATCGAGATGGCTGGTGGAAAGCTGATCTTCAGCGCGTCCCCCTACCTGGCGCGCCAACTGTCGGTGCGGAAAGTAGTCCCGACAGTAACTAGTAAGAGCGCTGAGATCTATCTCTCGATGGTCGGTGCTACGCAACTAATGACACGGGGTTTATCCTGGTTCCGGCCGGGGCCGTACGTCCAGCAGTGGTGTGCTCGAGGCACTATATTGCGTTGCACCGTGGTGCTTGCAGAGGGGAGCTACAAGCGGGGCGGGAGAGGAGGCCGGGCCTCCAGGTCCCTGAGGTTTTGATTGAGGCGAGTGCCAATATCGTGGTGAAGACAAAAAGCGTGTGGGTCAGTGCTCTCCGTCGTCCCCCTGCGGCCAGGGGACTGCCCCTCCTTTTATAGGGCAAGGAGGAGGCAGTTTACAGGCGTGCCGCACTGTTCTAGCTACGTGTGATGGCATGGCGGACAGCGCAACGGAGTGGACGGCCGTCCTGGCGAATCTTGCTCCTGGCGGAGCGTCATGGCGTGCCCTGTATCCGTCCAGGAGCGGCTTCGAGGGTGGCGGCGTAGGAGCTTCCCGTGTGGTCGTCGTCCGTACGCTGACTCGAGGGTGTGGCTGACGGGAGGTCGTAAGGGGCACAGCCGCGGGCGTGGCGGTGTCTTGTCGCCCCGCACTCCCACAGCGTCAGGGATGGCGCTGCAGTGCCCGGGATGGCGTCGTGATGGCGGGGATGGCCGCGCAGGACCGACGGTGACGGAGGTGACGCGCCTCACTGGTCCGACGTCATGGCGTGGCCCCGGGCAGGCGCGGAGCAGGCGTCCGTCCCCTTTTCGAGGGTTCCGCCGTCCTCTTTCGAGGGTGCGGCGCGTTGGCCGTACGAGAGTGGGTGGCGCAGTGTCACGGAGCTGACACTGGCCCTGCCGCACAGTGGTGGGGATGGCCTCACCGGGAGAGTTGGCAGAACAGCGCCGGAATATGATTCCCGGGCGTGTCAGAGGGACGGCACGGCGTGGATTCGTCTTTGACCCGGGCGCCTGCAAGTGTCAGAACATTAAACGCCCCTGTCGGGGGAGCAGGTACGGGGGCGGCGAGCCTGTGAGAGCCTCGAGCGAGGCGGAGTCTCACCCGAGGGGGCGACCGGCCCTCGAGCGAGGCGGAGTCGCACCCGAGGGGGCGACCGGCCCTCGAGCGAGGCGGAGTCCCACCCGAGGGGGCGACCGGCCCTCGAGCGAGGCGGAGACTTGTTAGCGCGGCGCTGCGCCCCTCGAGCGAAGCGGAGTTTCATCCGGGGGTGGCTGGGCCGACTGTTCTGGTGGGCCGCTGGGGCCACCAGGGCCGTGGGCCCGGCCGCTGGGCCGTGACTATCTTGAGCGTGTTTTAGGTTTGTGAATTCGTTTGTATTTTGTTTTTTTGCGAAAGTAAATGGGTTCCCCCCGGTTTGTTAGGGGACCCTTATGGCCGTCCCCGACAGTATCTGCATGGATTTTGATTGGATGCACAAAATGTGCCTACTCAGATTAGGATTTTTATATGTGGCCCAAAATACGAATGCAAAATGAAGGTTTTGGAGTTTTTATTGCAAAAATGTGGTGGTGTTGAATGTGGAGTAATCTTACCATGTCGTACGCACATATAATTGCAGCTTACTGATGAAATTCAAGGGATTATAACAAAGTTTTGCCTGTTAAAGTATGCATCTACTCCTCTGTCCGGGAATGTATGCAAGTTTCCCCTTTCTCACGGAAACCAAGGAACAAGTAAAAAGACACATTCCCCCCTGGTGAAGATTAGATGCGGATGGAGAAAACTGGAAGCCAGTGCCGCTCCAGAAGTTTTTGGTGTCGCGGCGTGGGGAAAAGGATGCCAAAATCTTTTTTCGATTTCTTTTTTTTTGCCGCAAGTGATTTCTTTAATAAATGGTGGGTCCCACACCTGCATGTTGTCCCCTGAAGTTGCATGCTTTCACGGACAAAATTTGAACGCTACAATTGTGTTTATTCCCGGACGGAGGGAGTAGCTCATTGTAACTCAAATCGCAGTCTTGTTCACGAAATAGGTAAACTGAAGCAGACTGGTGTCCATCAAATTGATTTCCATTTTAATTAGTTAAAATATTATAGTATAGATTTCGAGGACACAAAACAACGGATACTTTTAGCAAGAGACTATTGTCATGTATAAGTAGAGTAAGCAATATTTTCTATTCTTGTAATAAGGAAATCATTGTGTTATGTTCTTGTCTCCTTTAGTACCAGGACACTGGCTCCATACATCAATTCTGTTGCAACATTGGTCTGGGTCCAGTGATGCAAGGTAATATTTTCGACAAACATATGGAGATGTATTAGAAGCATAAGGAATGTTAGTTTTATGCACTATATATTGATAAGAATGTTTAATTTTCTTACCGTGTGTACTGCATACCCTAAACCAATGGCTCATTGTACTGTGCATAAAATTTGAACTGGTTATTAGGTACACTGCAACTGGTTGGTCATGACTCAATTCTAGAACATTCGGTGTATTTTTTGTCTCCTCAAATTCAAAGTTACAATTTGTGGGTATAAATGGGATTTTGAGAAATTCCAGACCATTCTCTACGTGTTGCTTGCAAGTTCATTACATGAGTAGAGAGCGGCTAGCACGAGTAGGCCAGGGTTTAGAGGGCTGCTGGGAAATCAAGTTGGCAATGAATCTCTATCTTCTGAATTGATTTCACCAATTAGAGGTGAAATTGTTGACATTTCAAATGGTGGAGTGCAAGAGTTATGAATGAGGACTGAATTTAGGATTATCCAGTATAATGGCTGTCAAAGACCCTGGTTTCTTTTTTTATGCACCTGCAACGGGTAGACATTTAAAGGTTGCTAAGCCATTATGCAAAGAATATAATGTGTTGGTGACTTTATACATTTGGATATATGTTTTATTTATTCCTTTTGTATTCCACCACATTTCAATAAGTTATTTTACGAACACGTGTGTGTCTATATGTCAATCGTTGCATTTGCATACTCACGGAGCTGTATGTAGGCTTAGGAATCGACTTGATCTTATACCGACTAAGCTCATTTCATTGATATGCTGATGTTCTGAATAAGCAGAGTATTTTCTAACCTTGTCACATTTGCATGTAGCAATCTTTAATTCATTTTGATGTTGACAACAGTTTGTTATAGCATCCTCATGGGTGCCAGCGCCTATATGCAAGGTCCAGCCATATATGAAGGGATGTTGTTTTTGGTTAATATTTCCTCTCTTTGCTAGCATTAAATTGGATGGAGGAGCACATGGCCGATCCGTTTTAAAAGAGGACGAACCTTTTACAAATCCTGTTTCAAAAACCATCATGTTGGATTCATCTTGTCGAGTACTTATGCAATTTAAGTGGTTTAAACCTTGATTTAATAGTATATTTAGAAATTATGTGGCTTTGTGACTTTGTCACGCACACAAATTAAATAAATATATCAGTACCACCATGTTTGTTTATAGATAAACATCATGTTTTTAAATTTCACTGACAATCAAAATGGAATTTGGATGAGGCGTCAATGGACCAGGTCCATTGGTTGCTTGAGGGTCCTTGAGTACATGTATGACTTCACATTATTATAGCTCATATTCAGAAGAACTGTCTCCTTCCCATCAAAGCCCCAAAATTGTATTTTCCTCATTAAATGATTGATTAGATGATTTCTTATATATGTGCATCTCTCTCAGGTTGCCTGATAGCATAACCTTACTAGAATTAGCAGCAGCAGTAGCATGCAGAAACCTTTAGATCTTTCTATGTAGTTGGAAGTTTCAACTTTTCCACCCAGGAAAAAAGGGCATAAACAAGTATTACAATAATTCACACTGAATTTCAGGATGCATCCCCCTACTCGTGAGTTAACTTTTGATAAATTACCAATATTTTTTACACATGTGCATGTTCTTAGCAAGTAGTGAAATTGTTTAGTTTTCATGAGTAAGTATTTTTTTGGCCAAAATTACGCCCTTACATTAATTCTCCGTATTTCATATACTACATAAGGTTGCATGTTTTGGAAGTCATGATTTGCAAGCTTAAGATTTGGTGTGTGCAATCATCTGTGATTTTTCAGGTGATTTTAGAAATGAAGTGGATAGTAAGCGAATCTGCATTAAACAAGTTATGATCCAAATGTGTTGTCTATTCCGTTTTATCATTCTTGTCACTTTTGTTGGTGACTCTACATATAGCATTTGAGTTTAACTTCAGCCTCTGGATGATGTTTTCACGTCAGGCGTCATTACTCACCCACATTTTGTCTGAGATGAAATGCCTCATCTAAACAACTTATAAGTGAGACATGCCTTGTTGTATTTATATATATGTCAAATGAACAGATCGAATGAATTCAATTCAGGAATGTGGATGCAATGGGCCATCAAACAGTTATAACTGGTTCTGACTGCTTACAACAAGTGGAATATCAGTGGAGTGATTTGTTTTTTTAGGATCATATCACCTCTTACCTGCCTGGTGTTGTTAATTCCTTGAGATTTTCATTAGTGAGTTTTTTTTTTGAGAAGGAACATGTATTGATCTTAGCGCATTACATCGGTCCGTTTACAAACAAGACCCGAAAGAAAAGGAAAATTACAAAGAAGTTCAAAACTTCTGTTCATCTTCCTCGAAGCCTTCAGCGATCCGTTCGTCACCGCCGTCGAAGCCGCTTCCCAATCGTCGCCGGGCACCAGAGCCAAACTCCACAAAGTGGAGGCCGCAGAGGAGGGCTTACTGCTAGGCAAATCAGCCGAGTACGCTGCCTCCCAGGCGCATCGGCCAACTCCAGTACCCACGACGCATCCTTCGTTTCCATCGCCGGCAACCCGAGCAATGCTCAGATTTCTTCCAAAGATCATCTTCCTTGAGATTAACAGGATCAACAACATCATCACCTGAAAAAGACGACGATGTGCCGACACTCGACTCCTAGACAGGTCTCCCCAGCCTCTCCGTTGACGTCGGAGTAGATCGCCATCGGAGAACGGAAGAAGCTGGGAGAAATTATTCCTCTGTAACGCCGTCGCTTCCGCATCGTCGACGCCACCAGGAAAACCAAGCCGCAGAGAAGCCACGCTCCTCCGGCAAAACCTAACGCCACCGCCAAACATCGACGGCGAGCAAACCCTAAACCTAGATGGACTCGATTAGGACTCGATCTACTAAAAGGATGGACCCCCGCTCCCCTTGCCACCGGCTAGAAGGCCGGAGACGAGGAGGAACGGGGGCCAGGCTGGCGGCGGCGGCGGCGGCGCAGGGGCTGGAGCGCAGGGCGATCCGCCCGTGTCGCCTGGGAGGCGACGCGAGGGACGCGTTTCGTGAGTCGGCTTTTGTCCCGCGTCACGCTATTTTCATTAGTGAGTTGGGATACAGAGAATGATGGATTCTACCATTAGATCTGTGACCATTGGAGGATGAAAATAGATCACTTAAGTATTTTTGTTTTAACTTTCTGGCTCATCATCCATGTCTTTTCTTTCAAAATTGATCACAAAGTGGTTGATTTATTATCATCATCTATATTTTTTTTGCATGAACGTGAAATCATGCCATTATGCTCTGGTAAACTATGGCACCAATAAAAACGTATATGTGAAGCCTGCGCATTTACCAATGACACATCTTTTATTACATTGTACTTAGGTTTTAGTCGAATAAAAGAGTTGGTACTACTTCAGTGAATAAAAACAAGTGTTCAATAATTTTTTTTAACACATGCGTGTCGCACGTGCACTTTACTAGTAATAAAAATGGTTGTTCGAAAGCACAAAAGTGAGCTCATCGTAGACTCTAGTGTTTGATTTAAAAAAAAAGAAACTAGAGCATGTTCAATGGTGATGAAAAGTCACATTCTTTGTCAATTGATTTCTTATTTGTTTAATCGAAAACAAAGACAAATTTGCTGAGGCTTGTACGTCGTGCTAATCGAGTACGGAATAGTACTTGTTTTGCTAGCTAGTAGAAGGGAGTGAGTCCTCTAGAAATAAAGTAACGCAAGAGTCGATGTAGGTGGGCAAAAGAAGAAGGAAAAGAAGCCCTCTCAACGTGACAACGTCAAACTAACTCCTACAAGGGGTGTTTGCAGCCCGTGCCGACGTAAACTGAGACCATGTACAAAATTAGAGGGACCAACGAATAGAATAATAATATAGATATATGTATCAAATTACAATTGAATGTATCAATAATCATATTTATTTAATCTTTGTTGCATAATTTCTACTTGAACTCCATTCTTGTGGTGCTTCTTGAAACAAAGTATTCAAAACACTAGTAGATAACCTACACAGAGGGCTCCTGCTGGCTGTGTGACAACTGACTGAGGTGTTGTCATGAGATCGTCGAAATGACAGAGTGACCAGATTGTGCACCAGACGTCTGTCGGCACAATCCGTGTGTGTTTAGAGTCCAAACGTTTGGGTAAAGTTTGACAATTTTGGTCAAAATTGGTGTAAAATACACTGTAGCGTTAGATGAATAGTGAGAGGTGATGTGATGAAGTGTGATAGATGATGTGATGTTTTTTGGAAAAATTTGGGCTTCTAAACACACCCTTATAACGTGGTGGATGAGAAAAATAAAACCAACCGCGATGCTGAGTTGCTGATGAGAGACAATACACAAAGCTATACTCTACTCCTGCACGTGCGTGAGATTTTTTATGGGCCTCTGAAAATTGGGGGCCCTGTACGGGGGTACAGATTGCACTCCCTCTCGCACGGGTCTGGGTGTTTGGATGGAAGGGTAAATAGGGCAAATTTACCCTAATTTACCCTTAAGATGCCAAACATGTGAGGCAAATGTGGTGGAGTGAATGTTTTGCTCCTCTAATTCTATTTACCCCTAAAAAGTAGCAAATTGGAGCAAATTATGGTGGACCTCATCCCTCTCTCTCACATCCACATCCACATTTACCCCTCAATCCAAACACCCTAAGAAGTAAATATTATTAGAGACAAATGAAAAAGGCAAAACATTTGCCTTGGGGTAAACATTTACCCCTTGAATCCAAACAAGTCCATACTCCATCCGTTTCAAAGAATATTCATTTTGCTTTTCTAAACACATACATTTTGATATGTATCTAAATATATACTTATGTCTAGATACATAACAAAATGAATATAACTAGAAAAGTGTCACACCCGGCCTATTTTGGATGGCTCATGACGGGCCCATAAGCGCAGGTGCGCGTGTTTAGTGCCACATTGCTAGTTGAGCAAGGGTGGAACCAACTTATAAGTCTTTGTCCACCAACCATAACACCCTCGGGTTAACCCTTTTACACGAAGCGAGGACGAAAGTGTAAGCAGGGTGCTATGTGTACGCGTGCTCGCCTCTACGGAAGGGCTGGGCGGTGCGGCTTTGGTGGGCGGGGTGTTACAAATGGTATCAGGAGGAGGCGCTCCGGATCCAGCGGCGGCGTCCCGGGGAGAAGGGAGAGCCGGCCATCGACGAAGCGCGGGCAGGGGCGCGCAGAGGCAGGGACCTTCACCGGCGCAGGGAGGTACGCTGCTGGCGCAGCGGGGGGAGAAGGGCGTGCAGCCCTCGGAGAGAAGGTGGAGGGAGAGGAGAGAGAAGGGGAGGTAAAGCTGCATTTTAATGCTCTTTAGTCCCACCTTCCAAATATGGGGTGACTAAATTTTTTTTAGTATGACTAAACTTTAGTCACCTGACTAAAGGATCCAAACTCCCTCTAAAGAGGAGCTAAAACTAGTCTTGAGATTAAAAAAAATTTAGTCAGGGGAACCCCTACTAAACTTTGTTTTAGCTCTCTCTCTTCATTTAACCTCATAGAAATATGTAGCATGCCTCCCATCTATTAGCAGGAGAGGGAGAAAAGGGAGAGGAAGAGAGATATAATTAATGCTTATTTACTACATTTTAGTCTCTTTAGGATTTAGATCTAAACATAGGTGAGACTAACAATTTTTAGTCTCTTCATGGGACTAAAAAGTATCCCAGCACCCTCTTAGCATTTGTGCTAATCCGCTATAGGCAGAGTCAACATAAACACTATTTTTTTAACGTGCGCCTGTTCTAAGTCAACATGTTCAAAGTGAGAAAAAGAAGTTACACGGGCACGCGGGTAGCATCGCACTCTCGCGTTTAAGATTCGATCAATTTTAATTAAAGATCGTCACTCACAAGTCACAACACGTTTTTTTTAAAAAAAAATGTTGCGGCGAAAGTTTTGCGAAAATGATTCGTTTGTGGCTTGAAGTTTCAGCGCATGCGCATGCGCATGCACACGCACAACAGCATCCATCTTGCACGCGCCTCACGACTCACGCGAATCGCATCGCGAGCCAGATCATCTCCATTTCACCACTTGCCAATCGCCAGCGTCGCCGGGCCACGGGCAAATGCCGTTTCCCGCTGCCGCCGTTTCCTCACCGTCCGATGAGCCGACGGGTCACACACGCAAGCGCCGCGCTCGATCGCCCCGCGCCGCCACGACCCACCCATGGCATCATCATACCCGATCCCAAAAGCGGCGCGTCCACACAAAAAAGGCGGCCCGCGCCGCCCCTTCCTCCCTCTCCCACACACCTCTCTCCCTCGCTTCCCAACCCCGCCCGGCCGCCGGCCTCGAGCGATGCCCGCGATCCCCACCGCCCCTGCTGCGCCCGGCCCCGACCGCGTCCTCCTCGCGCGCCGCCACCGCCTCGCGTCCTCCTCCTCCCCGTCGCCGTCCTCGAACCACCACCACCAGCGGCTCCTCCCGGCCCGCCTCCTGCGCCTGCCCGCTCGCCCCCGGGCCGCTCCCATGGCCGCCGAGGCGCGGGCGCCCGCGCCTCCGGTGGCGCCGCCGGCGCACCCCACCTACGACCTCAGGGCCGTCATCGCGCTCGCCCTCTCCGAGGACGCCGGCGACCGAGGTATATATGCAGGCAGTAGCATACTAGCATCACGCTCGTGCACTGTTCGTCGCCCCCCTCTCGCGATTCGGAATCCTCGAGACCACTAGGCTAGCTTGGTTGTGTCACACTATTCACTGGCAACCACGGCGTTGTGTGTTGTCGAGCTCAAAATTATTTGCTCCCTGCATTCGTTTGGACGGCGTGCTTCGTTTTAATCGTCGTGCCGTGATCGCAATTGGACTTGCGGACTTCAGAGTGACCACTGACTAGTGCTGAGCAAAAATCTGATCCTCTGTGCTTATCTCATAGAGAGGGAGTGAGCTGGGGGTAGTTGCCTAGTTGGAGCTAAATAATAGGGAAGTTGCTCTTCCTCGTCTGAAATGATACTGTCCTGTCACTTTAGACTACAACCAATCCAAAACGCTAACTGTTAAAGCAAATACCGACCCGGTTTACTGTCCTATTTGTTATGTTTAGGACGCAAAGCTCAAGTTTCTTCGTCATGACTTGTGGTCATGTATCTCCTGTTGAAAAATTATTCACGTGTGTGGAATGAAGAACAATAGTTAAGCAAAGTTGACAAGCAATTTATATCCTGTCTCTACAGTCTGCACTGCCCAGTCCCTGTCCTTCAACATTACTAGAAAAACTTGTTATCATTCATATGGATTCCTATTTTCATCCAACCACACTAGGTTGTTAACCTACTAAGATTTATTCCTGTGTGTAGATATTGGGTATAACCGTATAATAACTAAAGAAGTTAAATACCAATTACTGTTTCTTCAGCTTTTTTTATGTGAAACTATTTGCATTTTTCAATGGATGCACGTCTGTTTGTACAAGATTGTGGTATTAACTGTTTGCCAACACCTTCAGGTGATGTGTCTTGTTTGGCCACAATACCTTCTGATGTGGAAGCTGAAGCCACATTTATTGCGAAAGCAGATGGTGTTATTGCTGGAATAAGCCTAGCAGACATGATATTTAACCAGGTTGATCCATCATTGAAGGTATATACTTCGCATATATTCTCCCATTTTGAGTTTTTGGGGTATGATTCTGTTGGAATTTGCAGGCAATATTAACTGTCCTAACTTAGCTAATTCTGCAGGTTGAATGGTTTGCAAGTGATGGAAATTATGTCCATAAAGGATTGCAATTTGGCAAAGTATATGGTAAAAGGCGTTTGCAATATAGTCTGTTGTACTTAGCAATATTAAGTCTGTAACATACTTACATACTTTTCCCAATGCTATCTTTGTATCAAGGATGCGCTCGGAGCATTATTGTTGCTGAAAGGGTTGTGCTCAATTTCATGCAGAGAATGAGTGGTATTGCGACCCTAACAAAGGTTACTTTTGACCTTATTTACGTAATTAAGACCCCACCCCTTTCCTGGATGAATGAAATGTTGGTCCTTGTATTCCCTAGGGCTTGACAGTGCTACAGTTTAGAAAAAAACTATGTGTGTGCCCTTAAATGTTTTCCTGTTCCGTCCAACACATGCATAATATTTATTTTTCAGCCATCTGGATACTTCCATCCATACAGGGCTGTTTGTTTTATTTGCCTTGGAGTCTACATGTAACGCTGTTTTGTTTCTTTTATGATTGCCGCAAATAGCTGCCACTTGCTAGTTCTTCAAGTTTTATATTTTGCAAACCTTCTGTTTTCTAGATCATATCATTGTTGTTTGATATTTCAGTAAACCTTCTGTTTTCTAGGCTATGTCTGATGCTGCCCGTCCAGCATGCATATTGGAAACAAGGAAAACTGCCCCAGGTTTACGTCTGGTTGACAAGTGGGCGGTAAGCATAGTCTTTTTTCACTGTTGTTGTTGCTGCTCAATTTTCGCTTCTTAATCATCATGTTGCACACTTGCTTGCCCTTTGTGCTCATGTAGGTACTGATTGGTGGTGGAAAGAACCACAGGCTTGGTTTATTTGATATGGTCATGATAAAGGATAATCATATTTCCGTTGCCGGAGGGATTGCAAATGCAATTAGGTCTGTTGACCAATTCTTGGAGAAGGAAAAACTTTCAATTCCTGTCGAGGTACTTGTTAGTGATGTCCATGTTGAAAAGGACATACCTGTGTGTATATGTATCCATCATTTTGTGTATCACTTTGATTTGGTTTCTGCGCCTGTTTACTTGTTTCTTCAACTATGCCCATGTGTTATCATAAAAAAAGAAAGAAAATCACAAATCTATGCCCATATGATGTCAACCTGATGCATCCGTTTTAAATAATTCAGGTTGAGACAAGGACAATTGAAGAAGTGAAAGACATTTTGAAGTATGCTGCTGAGAACAAAACTTCATTAACCCGTATAATGTTGGACAATATGGTTGTTCCTCTTCCAAATGGGGACGTAGATGTATCGATGCTTAAAGATGCAGTTCAGTTGATAAATGGTAGATTTGAGACTGAGGTATGCAGATTAAACTTTGCACATTTCTTACATGATGTTGTGCTAATTGCAATGCATTTACTTTTTTGGAAAACAACTGGTTCTCTCTGTTATGGGCAGATTGGGGGCTCTGCAAGTAAATAACATTATTTTTACTGCAGGCATCTGGAAATGTGACAATTGACACAGTAAAGAAAATTGGAGAAACGGGAGTAACCTATATTTCAAGGTATTATATTTTGAGATCCAACTGAACTGATTTAAAGACATAGTTTGTCTGCTGTTTAGGTATCTGATGTATTTCAGAAATTAATGTACAACCCCCTGCAGCCCAGCTCGAATCATTAACGGTTAGTTGAACGGTTTCTTTGACTCGTTTCAGTGGAGCATTAACGCATTCTGTGAAGGCGCTTGACATCTCTCTCAAGATAGACACCGAGCTGGCCCTTCAAGTTGGAAGACGTACAAATCGTGCCTAACTCCACTACATTATGTTGTATACTCTCGCCTAGCCACATCTACAAGTAAGGCCCGCCCTTCTTATATACTATAACTTGACTTTTTATTCCCTTATTTCTCTAAGCCAGACCTTTTGCTTCTGTCGCCAGGATGGTAGATTAACCCAGCGTGGCGTATCAACTTAAAATAACTTATCAAATGGAGAGCTCTGACCGCAACTGTATGTATGGGATCCATTCTTCAATTTCGCCCCGAAATACACAAACACTACAATATGGAACAGAATAATTGGCATGGCAGGCTGCTTCAATGCTTCTCGCATATGTTCTAGCACCAGATTTGGAAGCTGGAAAAGGAGATCTCCCCCCTGCGTCCTACGCCGGTACGCCGCCCTGCGCCCAGCCAGTGAGCGAGAAAGGTAGGTAGGTTACTGTAAACGGGATGCCGCACTGAACCTGCAATAGCTATATAGGAGTACCACAGAACAAAAATAACGAAAGATCCAGCTGTGCCATCGGCGACATGACAAAAGGTGAGGGGCATAAATAAACTAGATGATCAAAAGCAAAGAGGATGTTGCAAGGTCAACTACGTACTTCACATCCTATTATTGCGTCGTTACATCATCGCTTCCATTCCACCCTCCTACTGGCAAATTCGCATTCCCGACTTCCCGTTCCCGTGTACTCTGCACACAACCAATGCACGTACTCTCGCGCTCCGAAAGAAAGAGAGAAAATATAGGTCGCAGGCAGGGATCCATTTTTCCGCTGTGGTACACCGTAATTTTCATGCTAGGTGGTGCGTACCGGCGTCGATCTGACGCTGCCCCGAATCTACTACCAGGCTACATAGTCCGTAGGCCATGAGCCTTGATAGCTCATCATCCCTATCTGTCTACTATCCCGATCCGAGAAGGGGGGAAAAACGAAGTGGTGGCGTGGTGGTGGTGGCTGCTGCAGCCCGCTGTTTTGGCAATCTGCTACGTCACGCGGCACCCTTGGGAATGGACAACCGAGTCGATCAAATTCTATGCAAGAGGGTGGGGGGTGTGGGGCTACGGTCCGAGTCACAAGCTACCCCTCCTCTTGCGGCCGCGCTCCATGCCGCTCGCTCGCTCCATGTCCTGACTCCTGTCCCGCCTGTTCGGTGCGCCGAGCGAGCCGTTTTGGAGTTTGGATCGCATTCGCATCGACGCGCACCGCCGCATGAATGACGTGAATCGCCCTGTTCGTTTGGCTTATCAGCTACCAGCCAGTGGTACTTTTCTTTCAGAACAAATCAACCACTAACCAGCAGTACTTTCTCTCAGAACAAATCAGCACCAGCCACCAGTCATCAGCCACACGAGCACGGTGATTGTGCAGAGGGTTTGGATTCGTTGCGTTCGCGTCAGTCCAGTCGCCGCTGTGCACGCGGTGACCTGGGCCGTGAAGATTGGGAACGGTGTTTGTTTAGCAGCGAGAGAGAGAGGAGGAATAGTAGAAAAAGAAAAGGGTGAGAGGGAATATTCAAAGGCCTTCTTCCTTTGAAACGATAAATTCGAAGACGTGAAGAAAGGAAAACTGGAAGGCCCCGCTCCCGCTGCCTCCGTCCCGAGGCGAGCCGGAGCTTTCAGCATCTTTCTTCCTCGAGCCAGCGCTTTTTTCTGGTCTGGATGCTATATGCTCCTCTCCCCTCGCTTTGACACGGCCGCACACCACACTTTTCCAGCCTTCCTCGGACCGCCGGAGTTGTTCGCAAGCCCTCGGGAGTCGCAACCCACCACCCGGCCGCGGGCCACGTCCGTCCTAATAATCGCAAGCTGCCATTCTGCACGGCGCTTCCAACCGGGTGGCATTGAAGAGCGTCCGTATCCACCATTCACCACCCAACCCGCAGCACTTTCCAAGGCTTCGGCACAACGAACGCGACGCACGCACGCACGCACACCCTCAAAAAAATGACGTGAGATTTCGTGATTGGGTTCCAACGGCTCGTCAATCAGATGCGCAGTTGCTCCAGTTCGGCACCGCACCAGTGCACCACCGTCTTCCCCTACCAATCGCCAAACAAGCACAATCCATCCATGAGGCACGGCACAGAACATAGATCACACGCTCAAGAAACGAAACATGATGTCCGAATCACAGTTTTTTTCTTCACAACAAAAACACAGATTGCTTGCACTAGCAGTCTAGCACTAGGGAAGAAGGTTGGTAAGAGTTCGGGGCTAGCAGTTGGGAGATCTACACCAGCAGGATTGCAGGAACCCAACATCCCCGCACATTCCATCGTCATCCACAGTGGGGGTGTGTTGTTCTGGCTGACCTGCTGCTGATTGGAGATTCTACAACAACACGGAATGAAAATCAAAGCTAGACGACGACATCAAACTAACAACGACGCAACGAAGAGTAATTCTAAGCTATACGCTGCTTGATGGTGCTGGCTGGCTGCTTTCCTACTCTTCACCGCGACATCTGCACAGGGGAATGGGAAACCGTATGTACAGTTTCGGTACGGCCAGCCGAGGGGGGGCCGAGGTCTGGTGAAGTCTGGTACTCTGGTCAGGTAGCGGTAGGTATACGAAGCGTCTTCTTCAGTCCTCCATGCCGTCCACCGTGCCCGCCTCGTCGCCGGCGGCGGTAACGGCGGCCACGCTCTCGGAGGGGACGGACTGCTCGGCGGCGGCGCCGTCGACGACGCAGCCGTCGTGGTGGCGGTCGCGGCAGAGCTCCTCGACGGCCAGGAGCCGGCGGCGGAGGTCGGCCATGTCGCGCTCCATCAGGAAGAGGCGCTCGCGGAGGGTGAGGTTCTCCTCCTCCAGCCTGGCCGCGCGGGCGTCCTCGTCCTCGTCGTCGTCCTGGAGGTCGAGGCCCAGGCCGGCCGGGGCGGGGAGCTGGACCATCTCGAAGCGGCTGAGGTCGTGGTCCAGGCGGCGCTCCACCTCGACGTGCTCCTCGACGTCGCTCTCGCCGGAGCCCGAGTCGTCCTCGTCGCCGGCGGCGCCCCCGGCGGCGTCGGCGCGGAGGCGGATGAGGCCCTTCATGGACCCGTACCCGTCCACGCCCCACGCCTCCTTGGCCATCTCCACCAGCACCTCCCGCGCCGGCGACAGCACTGGCGTCGGCAGCACCGCCGGCGTCACCGGGCACGGCGACACCAGCGACGCCACGCCGCCCGCCCGCTTCGCACGGATCAGGAACGACGTCGTGTTGCGCGGGGCGGCCGAGCCGCCCCACCGGGCGCCGCCGCCGCCGCCCGACGCCGACTTGCGCTTCCAGGGCGTCCGCGCCGCCCGCCTCCACGCCGGCCGCGCCGGCTTGAACCCCATCACCGAAGGAGGCTCCATCGCAGGCGGGTGAGCCCCCGCGGCCGCCGCCGCCGCCCACATCTGGTGGTACGGCAGCGGCGCCGGAGGTCGCATCATCTGCTGCTCATTCATGGTCCGCGGCCCGGAAGAACTTAATCCTCCAGATCCGAAACCCTAACTAGTAAATCACAGCCCCCAACCAAACACCCCAAAAATCACACGATTAGCACAGGGCCCTAATCGCGGGATCGGAACGTTTTCGTTTTAATCTCTTTCGATCCCGTTCACCCTTGTGTTTTTAGAGATTATTTAACGAATTCGTTTGATCCGATTTGGGGGAAGGGAGAGGAAGAAGTGGTGGAGAGAGAAAGGGGAGAGGGACGGACGGCGTAGTCTAGGATGGTGTGGGGGAGGAGGGGGTACGCGGGTATATAAAGAGAGGCGGGTCGGTACGGACGGCTGGATCGGGGGGTAGCGGGACACGGGCGGCCGAGATCGATCCCGGTGGGGTGGCTGCGGTTGCGTGTCGTGGATGGACAGCACGGGCTGTGCCGCCAGAAGCAAGCAAGCCACAACACAAAGCGGCAAAAGGTGCACGGTTTCCTCTTCCTTGGAGGGCTTAGTTCGCTCGATTTCGTTTGGAACTTTGTTTGGAGTTTGGACAACAAGGAGGAGGAGGAGGCCTGATTCTGGTGTGCGCTCCGCTTATAGTGACGAGTGATTGTAGATTGTAGTTTAACTGATGCAGTATTACTTGTCTTGCAATGTGCAAGAACGACTAAGAAGAGATGAAGTAATAAAGCAGGAAGAAATTATCTCTAACAAGAAGAGATGGAATAACATTACGTTTAAAATTTTCTAGTTTATTTGCACGTGAGATTAACTACGAGGAGATGGTGTAATGCTATAATGTTGCTTGTCTAGTAAGTTTTAATCTTTAAAGGTGATATCCCGTGGACGTAGGAAGACATACTTTCATAAAAAAATACCAAAATCAAGTAACGGATGCTATAATGAGGTCAGAGTTATTATTGACTAGAAACACGCAATGTTGCGTAACTTAACTCCGGAATATCATAACTTTTTGTGACGCATCACGTGGACAATACCGACTTTTTGCATGTTGTACAACTAATAATCCGAGCTGTATGAAGTAAAGCAGGTAAATGATGAAAAACAAATGTTTATCTAAAAATATAGCAGCCACAACTCACAAAAACCATTTAGTCTATTTTTGAAACAAAAAGCGAAATCAATGTTAGAAGAAGCGTGTATATTGCAATAAGCTCTGTGTTAACATGTGTTGCCTCTTTTGCATAATCCTCTGCTTAACATATATGTTTCCTCTTTAAGGAAATGTAAAAGCTATCTATTTTGCTACGACAATGCATTCTAGAACATATTGAACTCGAAGCATGTTCGTTGGACTGTTTTCTCTTACAAAGGGGGCGATTTTGCGTAAGCTTATTCTCAATATGTTTCGTTCTTTAAGAGAATGTAAAAAATGTATACTCCCTTTGTTTCAAATTATAAATCGTTTTGAATTTTTTTAGATTCATAGGTATTATTATGCATCTAGGCATAGTGTATATCTAAATGCACAACATCACTCGTGAATCTAATCAAGCTAAAATGACTTATGATTTGGAATGGGGGAGTAGTTATTAAGATAACGTCATATCATTTAAAATATATTGAATTTGAAGCATGTTTTGGGGGGTGGGGGTGGTGGGGGGGGAGGGGGGGTGTTTACCTTCAGCAGGAAGAAAAATGCTAAGGTTTTGACAACAAAATAACTTTCAATTTGTTTGATAGGAACAAATTGGATTCGTTCGGCATGTTTTATTCTCATTTCTTCTACAGTATTTTTCTCTTACAAGAAATCTACCGACTTCTTCTACACATATTATTTTTCTCACAGAACAAATCTGTCGTACAAATCTGCAAAAGATATGACGAACGCTCGATCAGTCGTTCAAAAAGACAGCAAATTAAAGTCACCATGATCACGTCAACCGGCGAGTCAAAGAAAAGAAGGCACCCTCTCCTGGTGTCATTGGTCTCGTCACATTCTTTTTCTGACTCATCCGGCAAACGATTTGCTGCGTGACTACCCTCCTCTTCCTTCCAAGTCTGCTTGCGCGTCGGCGGCTCGGCGCAGACACGGCGGCGCGAGACCTCGTCTCGTCCCACCGCGACCGGCCGGCGGGAAGCCACGAAGCGAACCCAACAGGCAGCACCCCCGCTCGCCACGCGTCATCAGCTAAAAAAAAAGCCCAACGACCCGGACATGCGGCCACCTCGCCCAGCCGCCCCCTGTGTGCAGGTGCAGCTGTGCTCGCTCCCCTCGACGCCACCGACGGGGCCGACCCGACCCCGTGCGCGCGCGGCCCGCCGCGTGGCTCGCCACCGACCGACCTGGCGTGAGCGCCCGAGGCTCGGCTCCATCCTTTGGGCGCCAACGGTTGGTTCCGCTTGGCTGGTGCTGTTGCAACGGTAATTTCCGCGGACACCGCCGCGCCCAACAACGAGGAAACGGGGGGCAGACGGCAGTGTCTCCGTGACGGCGTGACGCGACGATTGACGGGACTGCCTGCCGTGCCCTGACTTGCTGCCTTGACACTGACGTGTGGGTCCGAGTGGCTCGTGGGCCGTTGGTCTTGGTCAGGATCCACCCATATGCATGTCCCGTCAGGTCGTCAGGTGGGTCGATTTGGAGTTTTGGACGGTTGCTGCGGCACTCGAATTTTTTTATTTTAACCTTTTTATTAATCTAAAATTTTAAAAATAACTCTTCACAAACTAAAATTACAAGAAGTAACCATTTTGGTTGTACCAAGGTCTGTGACGCGACTAATACTTGAGTCACTGTCAGTGTTTTAGACACCGAGCTTACGACGGGGTACCCGAAGTAGTAGTTTGTGCGGTGGGGCTCGCCGAGATCAGGAACACGATGGTGAGACACGGGGCACACAATTAGACAGGTTCAGGCCGCAATGTGCGTAATACCCTACGTCATGTATGCTGCGTGGCTCTGTATTGATTGCCTATGTTTTGAGAGGAGTCCCTGCCTCGCCTTATATGCCACGGGAGGCAGGGTTACAAGTCGGATTGGTACAAGGTTACTATTCGAGTAGGACCCGGAGTAGCCTATACAAGATATGGAAAACTATCCTAGTCTTAGTACAAGTCCTTGTCCGCCTTGTCTTGCCTTGTGGTCCACGGTACCAGCACCGTGGCCCACTAGTCGAGTAGTCCAGGTGTACAGGAACTCATCTCCCGGGTATGGCCCACAATGTGTTGATGGGCCCAGGGATGCCCGGTCGACAAGCCCCCGAGTACTTTGTAGTCGAATGCAATGCTCCAAATAGTCTTGAAGGTCTCCACGAGTAGTTCTCAAGCGTCCCCGAGTTCTACAAGCTTCAATCTTCAATAGTACTTGAATCATCATGAGGTTGGAAGGTACTCCAGCTAACTTCACGAGTAGTCTTGAAGTCTTCTCGAGTTGTTCCCAAGCGTCCCCGAGTATTTCCCTTGAAGGTCTTCAATAATACCCGCTTCGTTCTTGAAATCTTTGCATCAAAGATCCATATGGAAATGCGATTACTGAAATCACATTTCATATGGAATGTAGCCCTCGAGCCTTAGGTCGAATCCAGGATTCAAGCTGAGGGTCAATCATCTATTCTTTGATCTTGCTCCAGAAAATCCTCAGAAAATCCGAAGAAATAATATAGGAATGCGATTTGTAAAAAATCGCATCCTATATGGTTGTAGCCCCCGAGCCTTAGTTCGAATTGACAATTCAAGCTGAGGGTCAATCTGTAGTCTTCGTCAAATAATCCCGTAAAATCCTGAGAAAAATTGAAGGACACGTGGCACGGAGCCCCCGAGCCTTGAGTCGAGTACTTTCTCGAATTGAAGGATCCAATCTGACTATAGAATAGTGGCCTGAATTCAGTGAACTGTAGCTGAGTGAAATCCAATTCCATCGAGTAGTCGAGCCCCCGAGATAGAGCCGAGCAGGTCTTGGATTAGCTGAGTGAAATTCAATTCCATCGAGTAGTCGAGCCCCCGAGATAGAGCCGAGCAGGTCTTGGATTTTAGTCCTCTGACTTAGCCAAAAATTTCACCTGAGTGAAACCAATCTGTTGAATTCGAAGGGTCACCAGGCCGAACCGTTTTAGGGTTTTGGTTTTATAAATACCCGAAAGGGTATCCCTTAGGGTTTTCACTGCTTCCATTCGCCCTTAGATCCAGAATGCCTTAGCATCCATAGCCGCCGCAGAGTTCGAGCGCCCATAGTGCCAAGAGTGCAAACCTCCATCCCTTCGCCGTCCTCCGGTCAATGCAAAAGAAGACCCTCGTGACAGGAAGGATGAAGCCTGCGCCATCCAAGGGACAGAAGAGGAAAACCGACCGAGGCAAAAATGAGTTGCCGGAGCCCAAGTACAAGACAGTGGTCATCACCAAGCCCCCGAGCCAGGCTGTTTCTTGGAAGAAATCCAAGATGAGGGACGAAGATGTCCAAGCCCTTGAAGCCGGCGGGTTGATGTGTGAGAAGGCCATTGCTGGTTGGAGCTCTGCCGTTGGTGATGCGTGGCCAATGGAGAAGAGCCCGGATGAAATCCCAATGTTCGGGCACTTCGTCGAGCGTGGATTGACGCTGCCGTCGTCGGATTTCTTCCGCGGCTTCCTTGACTTCTTCAAGTTGGAGCACGTACACCTCAACCCCAACAGCATCTTCCAGATTGCAGTGTATGTGCACTTCTGCGAAGCCTTCCTTGGTATCCGCCCTCACTGGGCCTTGTTCAGGAAGATCTTCCGGTTGAAGCCGCAGCCGAACGCCAACTTTCCGGTTGTAGTCGGTGGAGCCGGTGTGCAGATGCGCCAGAAGGCGCAAGAGTTGTACTTCAAGTATGATTTGATAGATTCAAATCAAGACTGGAAGAACAAGTGATTCTACTTAGAGAACGCCCCGCCGCAGCTGCCGAAGCCAAGCATGTTTGCGCCAGTTTACGACAGGCTCTGGAAAGAAGAACCTACAATGCAAGAATGCATCCAGATCCCCGAGTTGTTGGCAAAAATTGCGCAGAAGAAGGCGCAAGGCTTGACTGCTGAGAGAGTAGCTTTCAGCTTTATGAAGCGACGGGTACAACCCTTGATGCAGCGGGAGCATCTCGGGTTCGAGTACACTGGAGCGGATGATGGCTCCAGGCTTTCTGCTGAAGAGATTAGCGATGATCTTGTGATGGAGAGGCTGCAGAAGATCTTCAAGAATCTTCACAGAATTCTTGCAGCCGTCCATGAATATAGTGCCGACAATCCTCCGCGCATGGTAGGTTTCCAAGAACTATCCCCCGAGTACTTATTATAAGTAGTCGTGTAGCTAACAATTACCTTGTTTCGCAGGTGGATGTCTTAAAATTTGTGTCCGTTCCCCCTCCTCGTCCTCAAGACACACTACAAACACCGGAGGGAGAGCCAACCGAAGTGGAGGCTCAAGCCCCCGAGAGTAGTCAATCTGCTCAAGGGGAAGAAGAAGTCTTGGTGGAGGACGCCTCCTCAAGCGATGAAGACAGCCAAACACTTCAACAGCGTTTTGAAGTGAAAAGCCGCTACGAGTACTCTGGGGCGTCCATCCCCAGTGGCCTCGCCGCAGGAGCATCGAAGAGGCCGGCATCGTCTCTTACAGATGATGTGACTCTACCGCCGCGGAAGAAAAGGACCACGGTGGGGAAGCGAGCCGTAAAGAAAAAGACAAGCCTCCCCTCCATAACAGTAAGTGTTCGAGAACCTTGTAAGTAGTCGATGTTGCATTGAGTACTTATTTTCTGCTGTAATGGCTTGTTTTTGTCTTGCGTAGGTTTTCGAGAGTGCATCCAATGTACCCTCGAGTAGCCCCCCAAGAATAACAGAACCCGAGGTGGTTCCAGCGTCGACCGTGGAGACGGTGGCGCATGAGCAACAAGAGGCTGCGGTACCAGAAAATGTGTCGTCGGTAGAAAGTGTGCCAGAGGTGCCGGCGGCGCCTTCTTTCTTCGACCTGCTGGGACCGAGAGTCACGGTGCCTCGTGCTGCTTTGTAAGTACCCGAGTACTTGAGTACTTAATATGATTATATACTCTACTTTTGCTGACCAACTTGTTGATGTAGAAAATCCACTGATGTCAAGTGGGGCGCCTCTGAAAGTGGTGCTGCTGAAGGAGACCAGACTCCTCAAGATCAACCAGAAGATGTACTTCCAGAGCGCCAAGAAGTACCTGTAGAAGTTGTTGTGGCTGAAACACTGCGTTTCCTTTAGAGTGACGTGGTTAAGGCAGCGGTGGAGGCAGCTTCCAAGCCAAGGGCTGAAAATCCTGAAGATATCGAAGCCGTGGTGAATGAAGGCTTGGAGGTTGATCCTGAAGCCATGCTATGCCACGAAGAAGTCCCAGCAGCTGAAGCCCCCGTGCATCATGTTGATGCACATCTGGCGCTGGAAGAGAGCCCAGAGAATCGCATAGTGCCACACGAGCCAGAAATCGAAGACCCGGCTCCTCTGCGCAGTGCTGCGAGGTATTCTGCAGCTAGCACAAGTACCCAGTCCATGGCAGAGAACTTGATGCCATATGATGACTCCTGCCTGGACGAGGACAACTTGCATGCTCATGCAGAAATGTTCCGCGGTGTAGAAAAACTCCTTGCGATAATTTGTGTAGTCTCTTGTAGAGTACCTGTAGTCACAGATATCTTGTCTCTGACTCATGGGTTGTTTTTGCCCTTGCAGGAGGTAGTCAAACAGTCGAAACGCAAGACTCGCCTGCTTGAGCAACACGCGGCTGACATGAGGAAGTCTCGCAGCTCAGAGAAGAATTGAAACAGCAAAAAGCCTTGTCTCTGAAGCTGCAGGAGAAACTTGATGTCAACGCCGCCGAGTACCACAACGTGATCCAGAAGCTGACGGCGAAGAAGGATGAAGTTGTTGGTAAGAACGAATCCCTACGCCTGAAGAATAAAGGTAATCTCCCTTCTAAAATCATTATTAAGTACTTTTGCTCTTGCGCACCACATCTGATAAGTAGCCTTGATCCTTTGCAGAGCTGACGAAAGAAGTCGACAAGTTTAAGAACAAGGTGCTGGACTGGCAGCTAGCTTTCAACCGTGAAGAAGCAACTCATATGGATCTGAAGGATGACTATAAGGTGTGGTGCTTCGAACTTGAGCGCGAAATGGACATCCGCATTGCCGGCTGGACTGATTTGCTCCGTTGCATGCAGTCGCTCAAGGAAAAGATTGAAGAAGCCGAGGGCCTACGCTCAGAGCTGAAGGCCTTGACAGAGGCGTCCGAGCCAGTAGCAAATTTGTTCGAGCCCAGAGTCGCTGGAATTCAGCCCCGTCCACTTGTGGAGAGGCTGAAAGATACATCGAAGAAGATTCTGGAGTACGCTCAAAGGCTGGCCTGCACAATTCCAAATCAAGTACTGAGCTTCATCAAGTCTTTCTATGCCGAGGCGGACCTCACGGTCATCATGAACGACAGATCTGGAGATTGCACCGACGATCGTCTCGACGAGCTGATGCAATAGACTTCTCCAATCGCGGAAGCAGTCTCCAAGTTCATCGATCTCCGTTAGATGTACCTGTAGGTAGAAACACTAGGGAAAAGACAAGTGTAATCCCGAACAAGTGTTTATGTAATATAATTGAAAACTTTGAAGAAATCAATTATCTGGATCCCTTTGTATGCTTATGTGTTGGCCAAGTACTCGAGTTGGTATTGAGTGTGTGGCTGCAAAAAGAGATACGATACACGAGTAGAAGTACTCAAGTGTAAATATGTTCCGAAGAACGTTAGCTTAATCATGACGAGTTGAACACCTTAGCTGTAGCAGCGTAAAAGAAGGCTTTGTCATGAAATCAGCTAAGAGTAGTAACAAGTCGATGTAGAGTAGCGGCTTGTACTAAACACATTGTACAGAGTTTACAATGTCTTGAGTACCTCTGAGGCTAACTAGCCTAGTGAGAGAGTACTCGAAAAGAACTTATTCATAACGAGTTGAACACCTTAGCTGTAGCAGCGTGAAATAAGGCTTTATTATGAACAAGTAAAAGACAGTAACAAGTTGGTATAGAGTAGCAACTTTATTACTGAATACATTGTACAGTGTTTACAATGTCTTAAGTACCTCTGAGGCTATGAGCCTAGTGAGAGAGTACTCGTAAGAATGTTCCGAAGAACGAGTAAGACCATAGGGGATAATGTGATGAACTCATCCTTGCTGTAGCAGCAACTTGTATGAGAGTTCCACTGAGACCCTACCAGCAGGGTGTTACTCTAGGCCGCAGCCTCTTATTGAAAAAATAGGAACATGGACAACATGTGCCACTTATTACCCTACACGATACAGTATCGTCTGGAGAGAGTTATCATGACTCCCTACGAGGTCGCAGAATGAGACTGCCTGGAGAGGGTTGATGAAGCCCCCTGCGAGTGCTCGCAACTGAAAGCTACGAGAAGATACAGTCAAAACTGTCTGGAGAGGATTATCTTGACCCCCTACGAGTGGTGACAACCGTAGCTGTCTGTTGAGTGGTTGCAACCGAAGCTGCATGGAAAGGGTTGATGAAACCCAATATGAGTTGTTTTACAGCCGTAACCGTCTGGAGAGGGTTGTTGAGACCCCCTACGAGTAGAAGCGACAAAGCTGGTCGATATTCCAAGAGTTGTCGATTTCCTCACCTTCTAGAGTTTGAAGACGTTATGAGCCTGGGCCAGTAACCTTTGCAATAGAGAAAGGACCTTCCCATGGCGAGTTGAGCTTGTGTAGTCCTGCCGTATTCTGGATGCGACGAAGGACTAAATCACCAACGTTGAAGGAGCGTTCCTTAACGTTGCGGTCATGATAGCGGCGAATCTTCTCAAGGTATAGAGCGGATTGAACAAGTGCGTTGCAGCGAGCTTCCTCGAGACTGTCAACATCTGTTTGTCTTGTTTCTTCAGCTACGCCTTCTTCGTACTGATCAACCGTCGGGGAACGCCACATGACATCGGCAGGCAAAACAGCTTCAGAGCCGTAGACCAGGAAGTAAGGTGACTACCCTGTGGGCGTAGTAGGTTGAGTGCGTAGCCCCCAGAGTGTATTGAGTAGTTCCTTTATCCACTTGCCGCCCTTGGTATTTGCTGCATCATACAGTCGCTTCTTGAGAGCATCCAGTATCATCCCATTAGCGCGTTCCACTTGGCCATTGGCACGGGGATGAGCGACGGAGACGTTCCGGACGTCAATTCCACTATTCTCGTAGTACTCCCAGAACTGATGATTGTTGAAATTCGAACCCAGGTCTGTGATGATGCGGCTAGGGAAACCATAGCGATGTACGATTTCATCCAAAAAGTCGAGGACTCTATCAGCTTTGGGGTATGTAACAGGCTTGACCTCAATCCACTTGGTAAACTTGTCGATAGCTACCAGAACTCTGTTGAATCCTCCTGGCGCATTTGGGAGAGGACCAATCATATCCAGCCCCCAGCAAGCGAAAGGCCAAGTTGGTGGTATCGTGATGAGCTTGTAGGCAGGAACGTGTTGTTGCTTGGCGAAGAATTGACATCCTTGGCATTTTTTGACTAGTTCCTCTGCATCAGCAAGAGCTGTAGGCCAGTAGAAAGCACGTCTGAACACTTTTCCCACCAAGGTGCGGGAAGAAGCGTGATCGCCACAGATTCCTTTGTGTGTCTCCTCCAAGATTTCCTTGCCTTCTTCGCGAGAAACGCACTTCATGAGTACATCAGACCTTGCGCCTCACTTGTAGAGTTGATTTCCGACTAGAGCATAAGCCTTGACGCGACGTGAGATGCGTTCAGCTTCTGACTCGTCTTCTGGAATTAACTGATGTTTAATGTAGTCGATAAAAGGAATTCTCCAGTCCTCATCAATCATAAGCACTTCTCGATCAGGTTGAATTGAAGTAGTCGTGGGTGCAGATGATTGCTCCGGAATTGATGGTTTGTGAAGTTCATGGACGAAGATCCCAGCTGGCACTTGAGCTCGTGTAGATCCCAGCTTCGACAAGACATCCGCAGCAACATTGTTGTCGCGGACCCCATGATGGAACTCGAGACCATGAAATTTGTTCTCAAGTTTGCGTACCTCCTGGCAGTACACATCCATATTCTCAGCATTACGATCCCATGAATCGTTGACTTGATTGATGACCACCAAAGAATCACCATAAATAAGTAGTCGTGTGATGCCAAGAGAGACTGCAAGGCGAAGACCATGCAGTAGAGTTTCATATTCAGCTTCATTGTTTGAGACCTTCCAAAAGATCTGCAAAACATATTTGAGTTGCTCATCCTTGGGAGAAATCAGAAGTACCCCAGCACCAGCGCCTTCCAATTTGAGGGAACCGTCAAAGTACATGACCCAATGTTCTGGACGCTCAATTGGAGTTGGGACTTGATTTTCCCGCCACTCAGCCATGAAATCAACCAAGGCCTGAGACTTAATAGCAGTGCGAGACTTGAACTCGAGCGATAGAGCACCAAGCTCTACAGCCTATTTAGAAATCCTTCCTGTGGAATCCCGGTTGTGCAATATCTCGCCAAGTGGGTAACTAGTGATCACAGAAATTTTGTACTCGTCGAAGTAGTGGCGGAGCTTCCGTGAAGTAATCAGAACTGCATAGAGTAGCTTCTGCACCGGAGGGTAGCGAGCCTTGGATTCTGAAAGAACTTCACTGACGAAATAGACAGGCCTCTGGACAGGATAGGCATGGCCTTCTTCCTGCCGCTCAACGACAATAGCAGTGCTGACGACATTAGTAGTCGCAGCAATGTAGAGCAAGAGCTCTTCATTAGGTAGAGGAGCTGTGAGGACTGGAGGCTTGGATAAGAACTCCTTGAGCTGAGAAAGAGCTTGATCAGCTTCAGTTGTCCATGTAAACTTCTCCTGCTGCTTTAGTAACTTGAAGAAAGGAAGACCCCGTTCTCCAAGTCGTGAGATGAAGCGATTGAGTGACGCCATGCAACCAGTAAGCTCCTGGACATCTTTGATAGTAGTCGGAGCTTGCATGTTGGAGATGGCAGTAATCTTCTCAGGGTTTGCTTCGATGCCACGATGGCTGATGATGAACCCGAGTAGTTTTCCTGAAGATACGCCAAAGATGCACTTATTGGGGTTGAGCTTCCATTGGTACTTGCGCAGTGAAGTGAAAGTTTCCTCAAGATCCATGATGAGCATGTCTGGATCCCTAGTCTTGACAACGACGTCATCCATGTATGCTTCCACGTTCTTGTGAAGCTGCTTCTTAAAGCACGCTTGGATAGCCCTTTGATATGTAGCACCAGCATTTTTCAACCCGAAGGACATTGTTGTGTAACAAGAAGCACCAAACGGGGTGATGAATACGGTCTTCTCTTGATCAGATTCCTTGATTGTAATTTGATGATAGCCAGAGTAGCAATCCAGGAAACAGAGTAGAGCACAGCCCGCCGTAGAGTCAATGACTTGATCAATCCGCGGCAACCCAAAAGGATCCTTGGGGCAATACTTGTTGAGATCAGTGTAGTCGACACACATCTTCCAGTCATTAGAATTCTTCTTTCTGACGAGCACAGGGTTAGCGAGCCACTGCGGGTGAAAGACTTCCTTGATGAAGCCAGCCGTGAGTAGTTTAGCGAGCTCTTTCTTGATAGCAGCCCTGCGACCATCAGCAAAGCGACGAAGGTGTTATCTCTTGGGAGTAGCGTTAGGATCGACGTTGAGTGAGTGCTCGATCAACCTCCTGGGCACACCTGGCATGTCAGATGGTTTCCATGCAAAGATATCACGGTTAGCCCGAAGGAAATTGACGAGCGCGTCTTCCTATTTAGGGTGAAGCTGTGCACTGATCATGGTCGTCTTGCTGCTGTCACCAGTACCGAGGTCAATGGCTTTGAGCAGGACGTCACCAGATGGTGCAGGCTTGTTGTTGTTGTTGTTGTCAGTCTTATCAGGAACCTCCAGCTCGCTGGGAGCAAGCTTTTTAGCGGCAGTGAAGACTTCCATCATTGCATTGGGTACTTGAGTAGTCGAGGCGAGTTCTACGGCTTCTGTGTCACAGTCGTATGAACGCTTCAGATCCCCTTGTAATGAAAGAACTCCCTTGGGGCTCGGCATCTTGAGAACCAAGTACACATAATGCGGGATAGCCATGAACTTAGCGAGACCGGGCCTGCCGATGATGGCATGGTAAGAAGTCTCGAAGTCAGCGACTTCAAACTTGATGTACTCGGTGCGATAGTGATCCTTGGTCCCAAAGGTAACGGGTAATACAACTGAACCAAAAGGAACAACTGCGTTGCCCGGGATGATACCATAGAACGGTGAGTTGGTCTTGGTAAGCATATTGGTGATATCCAGGCCCATCTTCTTCAAAGTTTTGGCAAACAAGACGTTGAGACCGCTGCCACCATCAATGAGAACCTTGGTAAGCCTGGAGCCTGCCACCACGGGATCCAGAACGAGAGGATATCGTCCTGGCTCAGAGAAACGAGTCCATTGATCCGCCCTTGAGAAGGTAATGGGGGTTTTAGACCACTTAAGATAAGTTGGAGCTGCTGGTTGGATGGACATAATCTCCCTGAGAGCTAGCTTTTGCATGCGCTTGGTTGGAATACCACCAAATATTACATTGACAGTATTGGAGGGGTTTTGAAACCCAGTGTCTTTGTCTTTGTTAGCCCTCTTCCCCTTGTGTTTGCGATATCGCGGGTTTGGGTGCGTTGGTTCGGGTGTGTTCGCACGTCGAAGTTGGTAACACTGCTCTGTAGTATGATCACTCTCCGGGTGCCATGGGCATTTCTGCTTGGTCAAAGTTGCCCAGTGAGGATCATCTTCAGGCTTGGCGGTGGTTTCCATAATAGCAACAGTGTTGTTGGGCTTGCGCTTGCGATTGGGATTACTCGAGTAGTTATTCCCTTGGCGGTTGCCCTGCTGTTGCTTGCCGCTATTGTTTCCTCCAGCGTTGTTGTTGTTGTTGTTGTTGTTGTTGTTCTGATTGTTACGAAGATGCTTGAACCGATTCCAAGCTTTGTCTTCCTCCTCCGCCCAGTGAGTGATCATCTCCTTGAGTTTGGTGATGTTGGCTGGGCGAGCACGACCAAAGTCTTGGAAAAGCCTATCATTATAGAAACCATCTTGAAAGGTGTCTATGACTTCTTTTTCAGTGACATCAACAGCAGTAGCCCTTTTCTCAAAAAAACGGCGCATGTACTCGCGAAGAGTCTCGCCTTGTTTTTGCTTGATCAGGGCAAGATCCATCCTGGTGCCATGACGACCCAGAGAACCCGCGAAGTTGCTGGTGAAACGGTGTTTGAGTTGTTCCCAGTTGTCGATGGAGCCACGTTTGAGGGACTCAAACCATGTGAGGGGCTCTTGCTCGAGAACAAAAGGGAAATAGATACATTTAGTATCATCATTGCCTCCGGCATTGGAGATGGATAGAGCATAACAGCTCAACCACTGCCTTGGATCTTGCTTGCCATCATACTTGGAGATGCCGTATGGCTTGAACTTCTCCAGAAGAAACAGATCTTGAAGTCGAGCAGAGAAAGTAGGAAAAGAATCAGAGTCATTATCCTTTTGCTTCTCACGCTCAGCGCGTCTGGTGTTGATTGTTGTGCGAGCATCGTAGCGAGAGTCTCCTGACTTGCTGTTGACACTGCCATCATCGCCCTTGCACCTGTTGCTAGCTTCCGGACGTGTGCGATTAGGAGTAGGAGTAGTACGATGAGCACTCCCACTGCTGTCATGGTGACTAGGAGCACTGGTATTCTGTCGTAGCATAGTATAGGCTAGTTCAGCCAGCTTCGCTACTTCAGCAGCCGCCCTGTCACGAGGCATAGAGCGACCGAGTAGATTGATCGCGTTGATAGCTTCCTCTGGAGTACAATACTCACGAGTAGCCACCGCATCCAGAGCCTCTTGAAGATTACGGGTAGGTAGAGCTTCCGCGAGTTCCCGACGAAGAGTTGCACGATCAGCATTGCGTTGGCGACGTGCAGCCTTGACCTCCGCGGTTTCATCAGCAGGAGCATTAGCAGAGAGTTCATCATCAGATACATCATCCGGATAACGATAATTGGAACGGTGCCCTTGCGGAGTAGATGCGTCGACGACGAACACTTCTCGATGTGATGAATAAGTACCCGTACTCTGAATGAGCTCAGTATCAGTGTCATAATCAACAAGCTTGACGCCTTCCTGGAAGGTCAAGTTGTCGAGACAGGCGATAAAGCGCTCCTGATCAGCCAGTGTAAGATCAGCAGGCACATGCTCAGGCCAGTAGACGAATCTACCCTCAGGTGTCGATGTGATCACCAGTCCATGAGCAGGGCCAGACAGTTGTTGTACTTCAGCAGAATCCGAACCGTAGTCGAACTCGAACTCAGAAGAATCCGAAGAGTAGTCTAAGTTGTCGTTCGAATCTGAAGAGTACTCGAGCACGATCTTCGGGCCAGGGCACATGAGGCGCTTCAGTGCGGCTTGGTAAGCGGCACTGACATGGCGATTACCGAAGAGAGGTGATGCTGAAATGTTATCCAGGCTAAGCGCAAGCTGTGAAGCTGAAGATGGCAACCCAGGCTGGATAAGAGGCGAAGTCGAGTTGTACTCGGACTCCGACTCGAGTTCTCTGAGCGGGTCAGAGATCGAAATTTCGCCGAAATTTTTGACGAAATTTTCCATCGAAGCTTGCGTAAGCGTTGAGGACTTGAGCTTTGACTCCGAAGTTGGTGCTAAGAAACGCAAGAACGATCCGGCGCCGTCAACAACGCAAACCCAAGAGCCAAAGACGAAGGTGTCACCTTGCTGGAAAGCGACGATCGGCTTGATGGTGACGAGAGCCATCGAGTTCGCCAGTGGATCAATGACGAGATCCCCTACCTGGCGCGCCAGCTGTCAGTGTTTTAGACACCGAGCCTACGACGGGGTACCCGAAGTAGTAGTTTGTGCGGTGGGGCTCGCCGAGATCAGGAACACGATGGTGAGACACGGGGCACACAATTAGACAGGTTCGGGCCGCAATGTGCGTAATACCCTACGTCCTGTATGCTGCGTGGCTCTGTATTGATTGCCTATGTTTTGAGAGGGGTCCCTGCCTCGCCTTATATGCCACGGGAGGCAGGGTTACAAGTCGGATTGGTACAAGGGTACTATTCGAGTAGGACCCGGAGTAGCCTATACAAGGTATGGAAAGCTATCCTAATCTTAGTACAAGTCCTTGCCCGCCTTGTCTTGCCTTGTGGTCCATGGTACCAGCACCGTGGCCCACTAGTCGAGTAGTCCAGGTGTACAGGAACTCATCTCCCGGGTATGGCCCACAATGTGTTGATGGGCCCAGGGATGCCCGGTCGACAGTCACGCCACATGCTGTGGCACGACTAATGTACATGGTGGTATTAGAAAAAGTCGTAGACGTGGCAGACGGTGTGGCGTTACTCGCTACTCACTTGGGTGGAGCTGGGAGTGAATTTACATTAAGACCTACTTTTTGAAAAAAATTACATTAATACGTTAAGTATTTTTGGACTACAAGTGAATTTGGATGTTCATAGAGAATTTTGGATAAGTTATTTGCCAAAAAAGTAAAGAATTTATAGTTTAAGAGAGGTTTAAAGTTGGAAAGTTGTGCTGTTTTACAAGTGTAGAAAAACATCACAACTTTCCAACTTTAAATCTTCCTTAAATTATGAATTCTTTACTTTTTTTACTAACAACTTATCTAAAATTCTCTATAAACATCCAAATTCACTTGTAGTCCAAAAATGTTCAAGGTCTTAATGTAAAATTTTTCAAAAAGTAGGTCTAAAGTTGACTGTTGGATTTGTTTTCAGACTTAGCACATTTGATGCGTTGATCCAATAATACTTAGGCTATTTCGAAATTAGATTTCTTATTTTTATACACCATGATTTGGAGTGCAAATAGTTAAAATGGAACGTATGCACTCTATAGATCTTACATCTCAAGTCTCACAAATTTAGGGTTTCATTTGCTAATTAAAATGATGAAGGAAACACAGCTAAATGAAAGCTGGAACTCCCGGTTCCACTCTGGTGAGTAGCGAGTCACGCCACGCGTGAGTCACGCGCGACTTTTTCCAATGCCACTGTGTATATTAGTCGCGCCACAGCATGTGGCGTGACTCAAGTATTAGTCGCGTCACGGAGCTTAGCGCGACCAAAAGGGCTACTTCTTGAAATTTTAGTTTGTGAAGAGTTATTTTTAAAATTTTAAATTAAAAAAGGTTAAAATAAAAAAATCAGCGGCACTGACTGATGATGACGATGGTTGTCCGGCCGGCCGGGCTGTTTGCACGACCAGGCCCAGCCCACTAGACAAACTGGGCCTTGCACTTCCCGTTCGGGCGGGCTGTTCCTTTACCCGATTCCAAGTCTGGGAAGCCCAGCGAGAACTCGGGTCAGATCCGCCGCTGCTACGCACCCTTCTTCGTTCGTCGTACGTCCGTCCTCCACTCATCCTCAAACTCCCGACGAAACCACGCGGCGCCAGCAGCAGCCGATCGAGGCATCGAGCCCCGGCCAAAAATCCCCAACCGGTGCACGGCAGCGCCAGCGGAGCCGAGGAGGAGGGGAATAGCAGGGAGCGAATTCCATCCAGAAATCGAAGGATATACGAGCGGAAAAAACAAGCGGGTCTCGATGGCGGAGGGGTCGAAGCCGGACGTCCCGCTGTTCCAGCTCCTCGCCGACCTTCTCCAGCAGGTACGCCGTTACGCCTCCGCGGTTCCGGATCTGTCGATCGACCCTGTTCCTCCGCCATGGCCGCCGATTTTGGGTGAAATTGTCTCGCCGCCGCGGTAATTTGGCCGATCCGGAGGCGGAGCATTACCGGGATCCGTCGTTGTATCGTTCTGTTTGCTGGATCTCGATTAGAGCAGGATGCTACTACTAGTACTAGAATAAAAAAAAAATTGATGATCCAAATTAGCCTCGGAAAGTTGGCCCCTGGTAAATCTAAGTTTGTTCTGGCGGTAGGTAGCGCCTCTAATGTATGGCTGGAGGAGCATGCTACTTCATCAGTATGATGCAGGATTGCTCTGCTTCCATAGTATATTTTCCTTGCTCTGCATCTCCGCATCGTCATTCTGACATGCTTTAAATTGGGTTATCAGTTCAGTGCTACAGCAAAGATTGGTAAGTGGTAACCTGAGCTAAGTTTTGTGCAAGTGATTTGCATCAGCACCCGCGCGGCTGTGAAGCAACCCAACCCTTTTGTGATTCCTAGTAAACATCTTTTCCTTCAGTCTTTCACATTGTGCATTTTGTTTGTGCTGTGTCAAGACGAAATGGGGATAGCCGTAGTTTTGTTTGTGTTTTCACAAGACAAAATAGGGATTATCAGGATCATACTTTGCTGTTTCCCTTGCGTCCACCAAAGGCCAGGTAGAGCCGGCTGAGTTGGTTTTGTCAGTTTATGTCTAAAGCCAGTCTGGCTGAAAACAACTAGGGACATCTGCATTTTAATTTTGCCAGATTACTCGACAAGGAGCACAGATCTGGTCCTTTTCTATCTTTTTTTTAAAATTTAAGAAAGGAACATAGTTGGAGCCAGCAGAAGCACTTTGCCACTTACTGTTCACACCTTACAGAACTATTTTGTGTTGAGTAAAAATGGCATCCATGCACATAGTAGGGAATTGAGTCCATATGCTAGTTAAATGGCACATAATAATCTGCGCGAAATTCCAAATTTGATCCATTGATTATTAATACCATCCTTTTTTTCTGAGGTGAAGGGTGGTTTTGTTTGCTGTGAATTGTGCTTACATTCATTTGCATAATGCATAATGAGTACACTTTGGTATAGCAGTGCTTTGCACAGTATGTATTGTTGTGAACTGTTTTGTTTTCAGTTTTCACTGACATGCTGCAGAATTTTTTTTCTGTGAATTGTGCTTACATTCATTTGCATAATGCATAATGAGTACACTTTGGTATAGCAGTGGCACAGTATGTATTGTTGTGAACTGTTTTGTTTTCACTGACATGCCGCGGAATTTTTTCATTCATTATCTTTCGAATCGGATCCTGTTTCTGTGCAGATATGGGAACTTCTATTTCTATCTCATATTTTTAACTTATGGCGAGAGAAACATTTTATTTGTTGGTTTTATTGACAATAGGTCTTTGATTAAAAAATGTAGGTGGAGTCAATGAGCAACCAGGAAGAAGTAGAGTTGCGTGCTAAGATCGAAGCATTAGGATTAGAAGTCACCAAGGTGCCAGAGCAGGCACCTAAGCATCTTGATGAGGTAAACACAATTGCTCTAATCATGTTTAATTGTTCTCTTCACCATGGACCTTTACAAATTGTCTCATCCACTTCTTTTCAACCTTCTTTAGCTCGAAATAGCTGCAGAGCTGGACAAACTATCATCACGGCTTGATAACGTGGACAAGATGATATCATCTGCCATGGCCTCAGATCCAGAGGTGAAAACTCTTCTAAGCAGCACTGCTGATATCTGGATGCCAGTCATAACTGCGTCTGCCGATGAGAGACGGGGTTTTGCAGGGACAAGCAGTGAAGGCAGCCAGGCCGAGATGGAGAGTTCCAAGCAATAGCTGGCATATATGGGCTGTAATTGTTTCATTTTGTGGGGGTTGTATCAACCTGGTATATGTTCATTCAAACCAGTGTTTTCATCAGGGCCATTTATCAAATGTCTTTTGACGAAATAAACAATAAGACCCACATCTGTCATGTATATACAATAATGAGTGATGATATAAACTGTGAACCCTTCAGCTGGCCCCATTGTAACACTGATCAGGTTTTTTCAGTTTCAGACCTCCCTATGGTATTGAGCTTGGCCCCTACACTTCCCTGAGCATTAACAGGCCCAAGAGCTGTATCATGTCGACTGGCACACGACTGTCATGTCCGGCCCACGAGTCTCTAATTAGATTAGCAACCACGTCTGTTAATCCAGCATGCCACGTGGACTGGCACATATCATCCACACATTATCCTGTAATAAAAACCTCTCTTTGCCCGATGTGCTCTCCTTTGTCATTCACATGGAAATATGGAATCGAACCATCTATCCAGAAATACATCGGGACCAATTTGGCGCCAAACCAACTGCCACATGAACACCACAAGTTCGCCCATCTCTTCTCCTCCATCCGCGCTTTCCAAATCCCTCCAAAACTGTCACCAACCATGGCGCCGTCAACGTCCTCCCGCTCGTCCCGCCATACACTTCACCATCTCCTCCTCCCCCACCTATCCACTCGGGAGACTTCACTTGCAGACTTGCTTTGTCTTAGCTTGACGAGCTTAGCTTGCTAGCACTAGCAGCCGCCGGTGAGGTCGAGTGCTGCTTCAACACGCCATGGCGGATGACGGCAAGTCCAACGATCAGATCCTCAGTGAGCTCGACGCGCTCAGCCACACGCTCTACCAGTCGCACAACAAGAGGCGCACTGCCTCCCTAGTGCTCCCCCGTTCGGCCGGCGACAGCAATGCCGGCGCCGCTGACGCCGTCCGCATCGAGGCGGCGCGCCCGCGCTCCCGCCGAATGTCCATGTCCCCGTTCCGGTCGAGACCTAAGATGGACAAGAACACGAACGAAGAAGAAGACGACGACGACGACGAAGACGCGACGTTGCCGTCCAAGAGCCAGAGCTTCACCGCGGTGGCCACGTCGGCGCCGGCCGTGGCCGCGGAGAAGAAGGGGATATGGGGCTGGAAGCCGATGCGCAAGCTGTCGCGCATCGGCATGCAGCGGATGAGCTGCCTCTTCTCCGTCGAGGTGGTGGCGGCGCAGGGCCTCCCACCGTCCATGAACGGGCTGCGCCTCGCCGTGGCCGTGCGGAAAAAGGAGTCGCGCGACGGCGCCGTGCAGACCATGCCGTCGCGCGTGCTGCAGGGCGGCGCCGACTTCGAGGAGACGCTCTTCGTCCGGTGCTACCTCTACTGCAGCGGCGGCGGCGCCACGGGGAAGCCGCTCAAGTTCGAGCCCCGGCCGTTCCTCGTGTCGGCCGTCGCCGTGGAGGCGCCGGAGCTCGACCTCGGCCGGAACGCCGTGGACCTGAGCCTCCTCGTGAAGGAATCTTCGGAGAAGAGCCAGCGAGGGGAGCGCGTCCGGCAGTGGGACATGGCGTTCCCGCTCGCCGGGAAGGCTAAGGGCGGCGAGCTCGTCGTCAAGCTGTCGTTCCAGATCATGGACGACGGAGGCGTCGGGCTGTACAACCAGCCAGCCGTCGCAGGCAGGAGTAGCACCTCTTCGTCATCCTCCTTGTCAGCTCGGAAGCATGGCAAGTCGTCGTTCAGCGTCGCGAGCCCCAAGGTGGCCCGCTCGGAGCCGGCGCTGATACCATCCAAGGGCGCGCCGTCGCCGGACTTGCTGGGCATCGATGACTTCAAGCTCGATGAGCCTAGCCCGGCTGTGGAGGAGGTCAAAGAGGAGCAGCAGAAAGAGCCGGAGTGCGAGCCTGAGAATGCGAACGCCGATGACTCGGAGTTCCCGGAGTTCGACATCGTCGACAAGGGCGTCGATGAGCCTAGCTTGGCAGTGGACGATGTCAAGGAGGAGCAGCAAAAAGAGGCGGAGGGCGAGCCCGAGGATGCGAAAGCCGATGACTCGGAGTTCCCGGAGTTCGACATCGTCGACAAGGGCGTCGAAGGGCAAGAAGAGAAGGATGATCCTCCGAAAGAAGAGGTTGAGGACAAGAACGAAGCCGATGTGGAGGAGGATGCTTCGGCGGCGGCTGACGGCGAGGAGGTGGTCAAGGAGGTGGTGCACGATAGCGCGCGCACGTGGCGTCTCAACGAGCTCGAGGCGATCACCAACCAGATCAAGGCCCTCGAGAACATGATGCACAGCGACGTGCCGGACGCGGGCGACACGTCGCCGGAGCGGCAGGAGGACAAGGTAATCGGTCTCGACGCCGAGGAGGAGGAAGTGACCAGAGAGTTCTTGATGCTGATGGAAGAGGGAGAGGAACAGGAAGGAGCGGCGGCCAAGTCGCCGTCGGCTCCGCAGGTGTCCTCGCTCAAGTCCGGCAAGATGCCTGGCTCCGGCGGCGACGCCACGTGCTACCTCTCTGATCTCGGCAAGGGGCTTGGCCCCGTCGTGCAGACCCGGGATGGCGGCTACCTGGCCGCCATGAACCCGTTCGACATCCCCGTGGAGCGGAAGGAGCTCCCCAAGCTCGCCATGCAGCTGTCCAAGCCGTTCATCCTCCGCGGCCAGAAGCTTCCCGGCGGCGGCGCCGAGGTGTTCCAGCGTCTGTGCGCCGGCGGCGGATCCGAGGCGCTGTGCGCGAAGCTGGGCGCGCTCATCGCCATGGACGACGTCGCCGGAAAGACGGCCGAGCAGATCGCGTTCGAGGGCATGGCGTCGGCGATCATCAGCGCGCGGAGCAAGGAGCTCGTCGCGATGACCAGCGCCGCCCACTGCGTCTCGCTGCTCCGGACAATGTCGGTGGCGATGAGCCACGGGCGCCAGGAAAGGATCGCCACGGGCATCTGGAACGCCCAGGAAGCGCCAGTAGCCGTCGATGAGATCCTGGCGTTCGCGCTGCAGAAGATAGAGGCGATGGCCATCGAGGCGCTCAAGGTGCAGGCCGGCATGGTCGAAGAGCAGGCGCCGTTCGAGGTGTCGCCGGAGAAGACGCAGGGCAAGCACCTCCTGGACACTGCCGTGCCGCCGGAGGAGTGGGAGAGCGCCTGCGACGGCGCCGACGCGGTCTCCTTGCTCGTGGTGGTCCAGCTGAGGGATCCCCTGCGTCGGTACGAGGCCGTCGGGGCACCGTCCGTCGTGATCATCCAGGCCGCACGGGCCGCCGCCGTTGCCGGGGACGACGAGCGGACGTTCAAGGTGGCAAACCTTCACCTCGGAGGCCTGCGGCTGAATTCTCCCGACCGGCGGAACATGTGGGACGGCGACAAACAGCGGCTCACGGCGATGCACTGGCTCGTTGCGTACGGGCTCGGCAAGGCCGGGAAGAAGAGCCGGGCGGCGGCCGCCGGGAATGATGTGCTGTGGAGCATGTCGTCCAGGGTGATGGCTGATATGTGGTTCAAGCCGATGCGCAACCCGGACGTGAAGATCCCCCAGATGTAGCCGCAGAAATCTTGGTCCTACACGGCTACACAGCTTATATGATTGTAAATTGTTTCATACTGCATTGTGTGGTGAGGTCAAAATAAAGGACTGTTCTGTTTCCTTTTTTTGTTTCAGAGAATTGTAAGAATACCATACTGTGAGCAAGGAATATTACTGTGACAGCAAGTGAACAGAGATTTGGTCCAAACATGCAAAGATATACTGAAAGCTATGCAGTGAAACAGCTGCCGTTGCTGAATCTGAAGATAGGCAGGGATGAATGCCTTCAAGAATCAACCCGGTGACACAAGAATTAAGAAGAATTAAGAGCAGTAGAATAACAGAATTTCGCTTCAAACCTCATCCTTCAAAAGGATTATTTACAGTGTGAGGTTGCGTCCAATCATGAGAATTGTATTCTTTTCTCATACATCAACCTTAGGGAAATACAGAGCATCCTGAATGCACCAGTAAAGCACCACCTGACCACAATGCTATACCTGTAGGGGTGCTGAAACTCGAGGTTATTTAAGATGGAGGCAGCCATCTTTCACACGCAGTTGCAGACATCTTACACACAATGTATTGTATTTCGGTCAGTTGCTTGTTCCCTGAAACTACCAATAGTACTCTCTTCTACGCAGTAAGTCAGAAACGTAGACAAACACCTTTCCGTAAGATACCAAAAAACGCATCAAGAGACATGTCCGGGTCAGATTATAAGTTAACTTCTTCCAGTTCACGGGGAAGCCCTCCAGTTGTTGGCCTGAAATGAGCAGATTGACAGTCATAACAAAGCTACCACAGAAATGTACCAGGAATTCAAACAAATGCAGCATGCTAGTTATGACATAAATGGATATAGACACTTCCAGATGGATATCTATGTTTTTGACTTGTCTATAATGATAAGGAAGAGAACCCTGTTTTCTTTGTCCCAATAGTACTTGTGTGCTAGTGGTGTGTCTGAATAAAAAGATTACCAGTTACCACAAACTTCACGAAAGGAACCTTCACAACAATGTTAGCATCAGTGGTCACTGGAAGCACCAATAAAGAGTATTGCTATCGCCAAACCAATCTTTGGAGGGAACATGAACCTTTTGTTATCTCTATCAATGCATAGCTAAATACATTGGTGAAAGATCGTCCTCGTGTAGAGAAACCAAGCATCTGCTAATAGTTGGTAATTATATGACGTTCATGTTCTCTATATTAACATATATCATCTTTTTAACAATTTAATAAACTTATATGATGTTCATGTTCTTTATTTCAGCATGTAACCTTTCTTCTTGCTGACAGTATAACCAAGCCATTTCATAATTATATAGTGTGGTATCAAGCTTGATAATTCATGAAATAGTTCGGCATTGTAAAATAAAAATTCAGTTTGTGTGTAGAGCTGTCTACATTTCAAACCATACTTATCTAGTTTATAAAAGAGGAATACACTTAAGCTAACAGGGAAACTGCAGACTTACAATCCAGTCAGTATCTTGATTGTATCATAGAAGAACCATTGCATGGTTATGACAGGTCCAACAAGGGTGATCCGAATGGGCAGGCTTCTTGTGAACAAATTACGAAATCCAATACTTTTCACAGCCTGAAAGCATAGGATGAGATCATTAGATTAATGGTATGCTAGTGATTAATGTAATGGTGGAATTTGACAACAATGATCCACTAGGCTCACAAGTTACAGTTATGTCCTTACATGTATGATATTTTCAGCCTTTTTGTTGTACAGGGATGAGACAATATTATCTGCAGGGTTCGAAACAACAGTACCAACAGCACCAGAGATGTAACCAGCCAGACAAGTAGCACCAAGCTGCTGCATTGTTGAACAGTCCTCCTTTTTCTTTTGAATAACTTTCTGATATAGGAAGTCCACGGTATGCTCAAATGTCGAAAACATAAGCATAGAAACTACAAGAAAAATAAAGCATGGTAAATAGAAGATAAAGGGCGTCTGAAAGATAAAAAGGTTAAGAACTTACATATTGAAACCGGAAGATGTATTAATGAACTGACACACTAGAGGAACTGGGAAAGATTCAAACATTGCATAGACAGGGCCTTTTAAGATGTTGGAAGCACAGACTGGTTGCAGATGCTTATTTTTTAAAGTTTGTCTTCTAAAGAGAGAAATTTGACAGTACAGATACTAATGCAGCAGTGGATGCTTCTCAAACTTAATAACAAGGGTAAGAAATGTAATTCGGTCTGACGAATCAGTGGAGACTAGCAAGTTTCTACTCGTTCTTACACAGCACATATGAAACAACTTTTGGAAAGAAATTAATGCTAAGATCCAATACTAATCAGATTTGATACAACATCAAGTTCAAGTCACATAACTTTCACCTACATTACTTTATCCAATTAAGCAGCAATTTTTGAAACAGAACATGTACAAAACAGGGACAAGTTCAATTACATGGAAGATTCCGTCCCCAAAGAGGTAGAAGCCCCCTGTAGAAGCTGCAATGGAAGAAAATTTGCCTTCTCAGGACAGCAGATGAAGGTTCACATCTTCAAGCATACAGAAAATGCATCGTATTGGGAAAATATTCTATATATCTTATTCATGATAACTTACCCAGACAGGCCTTCAGTTGCATACACCCTTGGAAAGCCATCAACCAAGCCTTTTGCAAACATGGGCTGTGTCTGAACGCGGACTTTCACCGATTCAAACGGGCACAGGCCGACATCAGCTATGATTTGGGCTGAGGCACTGCTAAGGAAGTATATGGTGCTCTTGTTACTGTCTGGTAGCACGTCAGAGTACCTCTTTTTGAAATACTCATAGAGACCGAACTTGCAGCCACCCTGAACACCATAGCCAAAAAATTTCCCTCCCCAGCCCCTCCAAAGTGATGAAGGTCCCTCTTCTTTCACAAGAACGTTCAGTCCTGCAAATATACTGTTATACTTCATGGGATTCACCTGACAGATAAAGGAAGGAAAACTAATTATAAACTGATTAGATGTCACAGTAGAGAATCTAAAATTAATCAGTTCAAAACTCAAAAATTATTCAAATAAATGCCTTCAATTCTATCTTCTGTTCATCGCTAAAGCTAAGCATCTTACTTCATCTTTCACAAAGCTCTTATACTGATATGATTTTCTAGTTCTCCACAGAAGCATTTCAGCAGTAACTTCTAGTGCACTCCTAACATACCACGCTCACCGTTAAGCTTAAAGGCTAGAAAACCCCAAATAAGCATTGGGAGATTACAACCGCGGGACAACCCCAACAACTAACACCCACCAGGGCACCAGGCCACCACCCGTCCCCCGCGACCGCGAAGGCCGTAGCGAGCCAAACAAAATGCCGCGCGCCAGAACTGCAGCGCCACAAGCCCGCAAGACTGCAACTTGAGCACCCGACCAGCCACGCAAATCCACTCACCTGCATGTTGACCTTGAGCACGTCGAGCGGGGTGATGGCGAGGTGCGTGGCGCCCGCCGCCAGCATCCCGCCGCCGGTGCAAAGTGCGTAGTACTCCGGCGAGAACACCCTCATCCCCGCGGCCGCTCCGCCACCCCTCCTCGCCCCCGCGGCGGCCTCTGCGTCGCCCATTCGCGCCGGGCCAAGGCGCGCGAGCGGATCGGAATCGATCAGCGTGTCCGCCTGTCGCCTCCGCCGCTTCCGGGGTTCTTGGAGTCTGGACTGGAAATGGACCACGTAGCGGGGCCGCGCGCCTTCCGCTTTGCCTTTTCGTTGGCGTGGAACGGCTGACTTGTCCGAGCGCCTCAAACCCTAGCTTGGTGGCCCGCATGTCAGTGAGCGCGAGAGGACACGTAAGAGGAAAGCTTTCTGGGCTGGGCCTGTCCATCTGTATGTGGGTGGGCTCTATAAATGGATGCCATAAACAGGCCCACAGCTTTTTTAAGGCAAAAAGAGAAATGTTCGAACAGCGAAAAGACAAAAGAGAAATCTAGGCATACCAGCTAGTCAGCTACCATGACCAAACTCTTACTCCTGCGAATGCAGAAAATGGACCCAACATTGCTACCAGCACCGGTACTCATCTCAAGTAAGAGCAAAAAGTTCGATGGTTAAGGCAAATGAGCAAATCGTAAGTGTGACAACTCAGAACTGACAAGGCATGCCCAGGAAGCATGGAGTATCTGATACTGTTCCATTTCTCACCTGGACGCAACATGCCAGCGTGTAGCAACTTTGTCTTGAAGGTATAGCATTCAAACCTGTTCATCCGGTGGCATCAGATTCAGCGGCGAACTTTGGGCTACAAGTTCAGAATCAGCCACATTTCACAGCTTAGCAACGAAAAAATGATAAAAAACACAACAGTCAAATAGATAACAGAGGTTGCTATATCTTAAACAAAGTATTGGTAGATAGATAGTCCACATAACATAACTGTACCATAAAGCAAACATTAACTGGTTCCCATATCACACCATAGGCCACATGCTGATGCTGAAGCCAACACAATTTCGTTACTATGTACGCAGGCAACTATACTAGCTAATTCAGCCTGTCATTGCTCTTCAGATCGAATTACATATATAACTAACCCACCAAGAAGAGCAAATTAAAACCATATTTTCTCTAACAGGATTTCCACCAAACTTCAGAATGGTGGCACCGTTTGCTGTAAATTATTTCGCTTGATGGGAACTACCTCATATGATGGTGAGTATTGTTTTGTTGTTCCTGTGCCTCCTATTGGTGGCAGCAATGCTTCTCTTGTGGCTTGGGCGAGCCTTATTTTCTGCACTGGTTTGATCAAGCAAAACACTCTCACACTCTCTTGATGATGGGTTGCCTGAGACTTCCCACTTGTTTTGCTATGTTGTTTGGACTGTTACTCGCTTGCTCAAACTCAGGCATACCTTGTAGCAGACCATGCGTAATATTTATGTCCTCTATTAGGATTGGTGGTGGGATATTCGATGCAATTTGGTTGTTATGTGTCATCTGTCCTCCTAGGTTGCTTGGACTATTACTCGCTTGCCCAAACTCAGACATCCTTTGTGCCAGACCGTGCAAAATATTCATATCCTCAGTTAGGATTGGTAATGTGATGCTTGATGCAATTTGGTTGTCATGTGTCATATATCGTGCTAAGTTGCTTCGACTATCACTCGCTTGCCCAAACTCAGGCATTCCTTGTGCCAGACCATATAGAACATCCATGTCCTCAGTTAGGATTGGTGATAAGATGCTTGATGCAATTTGGTTGCCATATGTCATATGTCTTGCTAAGTTTCTTGAACTATTACTCCCTTGCTCTAACTCATGCATTCCTTGTGTCAGACCATGTAGAATGTCCATGTCCTCTGTAAGAACCGGTGATGAGATGCTTGATGCGATTTTATTGTTATGTATCATCTGTCTTGTTAAGTTGCTTGGACCATCACTCTCTTTCCCGAACTCAGGTATTCCTTGTGGCAGACCATGCAGAATATCTACATCTTTTGTTAGGATTGGTGGTGGGTTGTTTGATGCAGTTTGGTTGTTGTGTGTCATCTGTCCTGTTAAGTTGCTTGAACCGCCACTCACTTTTCCAAACTTAGTCATTCCTTGTGCCAGACCATGCAGAATATCAACATTCTCGGTTAGAGTTGGTGGTAGGATGCTCAATGCAATTCCTTTCCCCTTCCCTAGTTCAGTGTGGGAGTGGGTAGTAATGTTTGTACCATGGTCGACAAGCCTGACATCGTTGACGCTATGCCTTTGCCGCGTGTCATCCAGCTCATTTTTCTTTATTCTGTTGAAGTACTTCTGAGCATGGCTTGCTAGCTGTGTTGGGGTCCTGGAAGGGACGAAATACTTGGAGATGAATTTCCAAGAACCTCGTCCTAGACAATCCACACCATTTAAAAATTGTCTGCATTTGCATGTATGTAGCTTTATCAGTAGCCTCATATCAAGTAATGAGGTGAAAACTATAAATTTGATTTAACCTTTTACAAAATTTTCTAGGGTATAAATGTAGAGGATACCATCTAAGTTTCACATCGAATTTTATTTTTTTAAAAAAAACTAAAATTCATATTTTGATTTGAAGATGATGGTTTGTTTGCTCTATCGACAACATATGGATACATAAAAAAATAAAAGGGGGGTGTTGGTATATTCAATTTAGCATAATTCATGAGGATAACTATGCTATGAACAAATCTTCTTTATTGCAAACAAATTGCTTAACTTATGATATGTAGGAGTAGTGGTATATATTGGGATCAGTATGTAAAGTGCACAAAACCCAAACATGTCTAGTGTAGAGCCTTCTTAAATTAATTTAAATGGCACAAACAGAGTACAATTTTTTTACAAGCAGAGGACAATGTCCAGCATATTTTTTATAACTATGTACTCCTATATCACAAGCCCAAATTAATAATAAATAATTGCTGGTATAAAAAAGAAAACACTTGCCTAAAAAGGGAAATGGAAACAATTTTGGTAAAATAACAAAGAACACATGAGTCATTTGAATTTGCAAGTATATCTTTCGCACATAGAGATTAGACATTTTAGTTAACAAGGGTTGGCACACGAATTTAATGTATTTCCTAAAACACCCATGGTATTAATATGTCATCATTGTATGCTAAGTTTCTAACTGCTAATATGCTACTATTAGTGATGAAACAGTTTGTGTTTCTAAACTAATAAACCAACTATTAATAAGTGTATTTTTGATGCAATGAAAGTACCACAAAATGTTTTGATAAAAATTGGCAAAACATCTATTATCGTTCCATCAATTGTTGACATATTAATCTGTGCATATCTTACTAGTAGACAAATAAATATCAAACTTCCAACCATATGTAGGTGTAGTTTTGAATATTAGTGATGCACCTAAAGATAATAGTGTTAGGTTTTTGACACCTCTATATATGTAGTACATCTGAGCATAACATCAATTTAATATAGTGGAAGTCTACACGTCATCACAAAAACAAGTTCCTACAATATGCATTAACGTGTAAAAACAAGGGCACATGCATAACCATAGCTGTGAAGTACTCCCTTCGTGCCAAAAAACATGTCATTTTAGGATTGTCCTAAGTCGAACTTTTCTATGTTTGGTCAAGATTATAGGAAAAACTATATATATTTATGGTATAAAATAAGTAAGTACCATTAGATTTATCATTTATCATGACATTTATTTTTTTATAATATACCTATTTGATATCATAAACATTTATATTTTTCTCCATAAATCTGGTCAAAGTTGATAAAAGTTTGACTTAGGACAAACCTAAAATGACATATTTTTCGAGGAGGGAGTAATAAATCATAAAGGAATAATAAGTTAATAAATATATAAAATGAGAATAACTTGTGTTCCTCATAAGTCCAAGATTGTTTCCTCTTCCGTGATGACTTATAGTATGACTCTTGTATTTCCACATGATCTTCTGGTTCAAATAACAATTGTTCGGAAGGTTCAAACAAAGGTGTCTCAACTAATGTTCCTAGAACCAAGTCATTTGTGTCTCCTTGTAAAAGTTTGAGCCAATCATGACAATCAGTAGTTGCATCATCTCTACTTGGTTTTCCATCTATCTCACCACATAGCATATCCTCAAATGCCTTAGCATATTTCTTTCTCAACTGTTGAATAGACTTTGTAGGGAACCTCTTTGCAAGCGCTCTCATCCTGTCACTTGATTCTTCATACCATAACTGGGTAAAAATTGCCTTGAACTCCTCTTCTTCGCTAGAAGTCCACTCTCCAGTAGCCTTTGGATCCATAATTTTCCAAAATTCTTGCCTCCTTCTACGAAGGTAAATTACAAGTTTATATCGGATCCAATCAGAAATGATAGTTGAGATTTGCATGAGAAAGAAATAAGCTAAGAAAAAAACAAAGTTCATTGCTTCCCTTACCTTTGATTCAAATTGTTAAACCTCACATAAAAATCTAGGATTAGAATAACAAAACAACCTAGCACTTTTTCTAAGAAAGGATCTAGTCTTGCCACTCTTGGAAAAGAGCGAAAGCTTTGTGTCATAGAGGGTTGGTCCTTAAAGGGAATATATAGGATCCAAATTGTGTAAAGCCTGCACACAATGATATCTAGCCATATCGTAAGGATTTGCATTTACTTTCTCAAATGAATTTGATGAATATAAGCAGGTTTGACGTTACTATTTTATACTAGTCAATAATTGAGAATAATCTTTTTATGTCTCCTAGATTTCTACGCCCAATATCATCTAGACATTGCAGAGCAATAACATTTATCAGAATATCAGAACAACAAATATAGTCTTATTTCAAAGGCACATTGTGTGTGCACAACCAAAACACAATCTTAGAAATATTGGCTCAAGATATCGCACATAACTTATAAACATATCTAGCATTTGATCCTCTTAAAAAAGACTCAACAAACTTTTCTTTGAGGTATTGCTAATAAGTGATAATGTGTTTGTAAGTGATGTCACGTCGACTTTATGTCACTTTCTTAAATGTAGTGATATATTTCATAATATCTTACAATCACAATGGGGACAGCGGGAAGGGAGTCAAAAGTTTAAATGTTTCGAGCATGCAATGATTTGGAATAAAAGAAACAATGACTGGGTGGGGGTTAATTAACTGCACACCCATGGATAACCAGATTGCTAACACCGCCTCATACAAACTCACCCTTTGCATCAATAAAACCTTTCTTTGATGCAGAGACACACCAAAATTATAAACAAATAGTTTGTTCACTTGTGTTTTGCATGTAGCTATGAATTGAAAAATACTTGATATATTTAATAAAACATCACTACGATAATTAGTACAATTAGAAAAACAAATTACTGATCATTGTGCAGAACCACTTCTGCATAAGCAAATTGAATCAACATTTTTGAATATATGCCTTTTCAAGTTCACATGCATAAGACATAACCACTACTTGACATATATGCCTTTTCAAGTTCATGTGCAAAAAGAGTGAATCAACCTTTGTGAAATCACAACAATTGTGAAACTAACACTACAAAAAATAGATAAATGGAAACCTAGGTGAACATATCGGATGATAATGATTGTAGGTACCCAAACTAACAATAATGATCACATAATCTATATGGGATGACATCAGCATGTTTTACCATTGTTTCTTCGTGACTGTTCCTTTAGGATTTGATCCAGTGTACATGTCAAATATAACTTCTTGATATTAAATTCAAAAAACCGATAGGCCAATAAAGCACTTGCAACATCCAAAATATGAATCTTGAATCAATTATAACACCAAGTAGGAAACACGAAAGTTTTGGGAAGCTTGTTCAAAAATACAACTCCTCAACAACGCACTATTACTTACAGTGAGCTTGTTCAATACATAAAGTATATTATTCCTCAAGACACCCATTGACGAAGCTTATTCAAAACACGAACCACACTATCGCTCAAAAGCACAAATTTCATGTGTTTCAGGCTTTCATCAAACACATCTAGATTCACCTCAACATATACCAAAGCCAAACTAAACTAGTCAGAATCAAACCACCCAACCAATTCATCAATTCAACACCTAGTGACATCTAAGTTCCCATCTTGCTTCAATCATTTGGTTTTGCCTCACATAAGGGATCACGCATCATCCTGCACCCACATAAATTACAATCCACCAAACAACCCATGAACCAAGTAATGCAACTGAAGTGCATTACCTATTGAAAACACAAAATGAGCAAGTGCATAGACTCTAGAATCATACTCACACGAGCGAGACCGTAGAGGTTGTGCAAGCGCATCATGCGCTCTAACTCACAACATCAACTATATCTCCACCCAACAGAATATATATATCTCAGTGCATAGTAAAAACTATATATACCTAGAAAATCTGAACGATCTACAATAATAATTTGGAACGGGAGGAGTTTATTATTAGTTCAATTTTCACGTTAACGGCTTATTATAAACTTTAGCCATATACATACATGTCATAAGCATATTTGTTCCCTTATGTCTTAGCTTCAATTATATTTGTCATACCACCTTTTTCCGATAAATACAATAATTCTCCGACTATACAACGCGGCGGCGCACGCGCATCGGACGCGTACGGCAAGTACCTACTCCATGCGTTAACCTTGGCCCACGCCCCTTCTTCCTTGGGCAGTTGACATTGTTGACACTTGAGACTAGCAGAACTCACACCGATGTCCGTACGTGCGTACGCACACACGCACGTCACGGACCTAACTTACTATGATTAGCACGGCGAATCGTACAGTGACCGAAATATCCCATTCCACCATGCCGGCCACGATGTGATCGAGCGACACGACACGACCGCCGTCCTCCTCCTCCTCCATGGATGCCATCATCTCGAGTACAAAAGTGACATCCTGATCTATATCGACGATGCACTTTTTTCCTCGGGGTGCTTTTTGCATCCTACATCTGCAGTTAACAGGGAAATCAGATAAGCAGGAACCAACCAAAATGTTTGCGAGCACGTCGTCCAGATTTGCAATTGGAATGGAAGATGGCAATCTTGCCATGTTAGTTCTTGGGGAAACTTTTTGCACTTACTATCCACAGATTAAAATGTCCCAAGCAGACGTTACAAGAAGTGAGTGATGGAATCACCATTGCACACTGTACAGGCTCTGTACGTAATCATATCCATCAGTAATAATTGTGGCAGGAAGGGAGGCTACGTGTATGTACAAGGTGCTGGTGGTGCCCAACATGAACGCGCGGCGGCCTACGACACCGACGCCCGGCACGGTCCGCGCTCGACGACGACGACGGCGACGGCGACGGCGACGGTGACGGAGTACTCCGGCTCCGTGGAGGCCTGCGCGGTCGCGCAGCACTGGAGAGGATGAGGATCCGAGGACGCTGCTGCCAGCGCCGGAGCCGGAGCCGGCGCCACGACAAGGGCGGTGCGGCAGGACGGGCACGTGGAGGTGCAGAGGAGCCAGGTGTCGACGCACGCCGCGTGGAAGGCGTGGCCGCACGGCGGGAGCACGCGGACCTCGTCGCCGCCCGCGAACTCGGCGAGGCAGATGGCGCACTCCGGCCGCTCCTCCCCGTCCTTGCCGGCCGCCGCCGCGACGAACGGCACGGTCGGCAGCTTCCGCAGCGCCTCCTCCTCGACCCCCTTGCGCTTCGCCGGCGCGTGCGGCATTGCGGCCGCCGCCCCGTCGCCGCCGAGCTCGGCGGCCTCGGCGTCGACGGAGTATGCCGACGGGTTGCACAGCCGCGAGCACCGCGCGACGAAGGCGAGCCCGACGACGCAGAGCAGGAAGCAGAGCACGGCGGCGAGGATGAGGAACGTGTCCGTGTGGACGCCCGGCGGCGTTGGCTCGGCGGCGGCCGCCGCGGCCAGGTGCTCGGCGGAGGCCAGCAGCAGGCGCCGCATGCTCGGTGGGAGGAGTGGTGGTGGGGCAGCGGGGCCAGTTTAGGTCAGTGGTGTCGAGTGGAGTGGAGCTCTCGATCTGTCCGGCTGGTGGTGGTGGATGCGGGAGGAGGGCAGAGTTTGGCGCCGGAGCTGCGTTTTTATAGCGCGCGCGAGGCGAGCGACGGCGATGGCCGATAGTGCAGCCCCGGATATGTTATATATACAAATATAATAACTATGTTAACTATACAGTATAGCATTACACAACAGGGATAATTCACGACCGAGCTGCTGGCTCCACAAAGTGGAGCGTCACCCTCCAACAGTCTTTCTTGGAAAATTCCTCGCCATCGTTCATTGCTCTTGCTCCTCCCTTTTTTCCCCCGGGGTCTCTTTTGCTACCACTTTTTCTGCTGCAACTGGACTCGAGTCCTTTTCTGGAATTAGGCGAGGCGAAGTTCAGGTAGTACGCGCGAAAGCGGAGTCCACGATCGAGCAACTTGCACACGAGATCGAGCGTCGTCATAACGTCATTCGTCATGGCTTCCACCTTGCTTGGGGGAAAAAAGGAGGCGTGCAACCCCTGCCACCGCCAAGGAGGATGCGATCGAATCGATCTCACGATGGGTCGGTCAGACGCTAAAAACAAAGAGCTCGACGAGCGAAAAGGTGGCGCTCTCCGTGCTCCGTGGTGGACTGGCGCGAGAGAGGCAGAGGCCGGCCGACCAGAACCCATGTGTAGGGATACCTCCGCCACGTCAGGTCCACGTCAAAGGCGATCGCGCGATGCAAGTACAATATTTGAACGGCGCAGTCAGCAGTCAGCAGCACCCACCGCCGCGCCCGCGCCGTACTGGTTGCTGGCCTTTGAGCATATGCCGATGCCGTGCCGCACTAGGAACCTTATCCTCCTCGTCCGTCCGTCCGTTCGTTCCGTGGACGTAGCATTCCGACGATCGTCTACTGGCGGTTACCCCTGCCCCATCACAAGGTGCTTTATATTAATGATAAAAGCACGAGCGCGAACCTGTCTAGATTCGATGTACGTGGGTGGCCGATCAACTGAACTGAACGAACTCTCCCGGCCAAGCCACCCCCACTGGCCACTGGCGCTACTAGTATTTTAAACCCTCACTACTCACTGAACGACCACCGGTGGAGTGGAGTGGAGGCCTGGACCGTCGCGGGCAAGCAAGTGCGCGTGATCCGAGACACGAAAGGCACGGCACCGTCGACCGTCGTCGCGCTCGCGCACTGGCCTCTCCGATGATGCGATCCCCCGGTCGGTCCCGCCGGCCGAGTGCGCGCCGTACGTACGCGCGAGCGAGCGCGCGGGGAGTTAGGGCGGTAGGCAGGCGTGCCAACCGGCAACTTGTGCTACTACTACTCCGTAAAGCGAAGGGGGCGCTGACGACGGGGCCGCGGGGCCCCCGGGCCAAGTTAAGTAGTGCGCCCGGCTCGAGATCAGGTGGTGGCCCAAGTTGGTTCTGGGTTGGGTTGGGGTTTGGCCCGGGCTTTCTGTCACGTTTTCTGTCTCCTCCTCCTTTCAGCCAGTACTACTGACTGCCTCTGCCTGGTCGCCATGTGAAATCCAGAATTCCCAGAGGGCAATCATGGTGATTAGAAACCGACGGCGAAAAGAGCGGGGGCGGGGGGCCAGGAGCCCATGATCGATGGAGGATAAGGTCGAAATATTCAGCTGCTCGCGCGTCCGTCCCCACGGGCCATTCACTGGGCTGTGGTTAACTGATTATATAAGCGGGGGTGATTAATTGGCGCTGTGATTGGTGACTACTCACGACGCCGGCCTAACTAAGATTTTGCAATGCAAAAGCCGCGAGGTGGTGTGGTACGGTCAAGGAAGGAGCGCTCGATCGAGGGGTGAAGTGAAGTTGGTGGCGCGTCCTGCTCTTGGGGCGCCATCATATGTCCTCTCGGGGTCGGGGGGCGCTTTGGCCTTTAATTTGGGCGCTTTGGGTTTGGGTTGATGATGCCTGGACAGGGATGGGGGAGCTGAGCCCTGGTCTTTCTGCTGTCCTGCCGGCATTGGACCCCTTCCTGTGCCGAATGGACACGCCTGTCTCCACCTCTTTCTTTTTTCTTTTGGTTTTCGTTAACCTCTTTTACTTCATGATGGGTTTGAGAGCTCGCTTTGCCTCTCGCTGCTGGAGTGGATTCTTCCTGTGCGGTGGTGGGGGCGAGTCAGAACTGGTATGCGTCTTCCTCGGATTATTATTAGGAGACTAATCCAAAACAAGCGCAAGGAGATGCAAGCACAAGGAGCTCTCTGATCGCGCGTGTCAGTCGAGTGGAAGAGGGCAAGGTGGTGGGCCGGAAGAGGCTCCGTTGTGGCCCACGACGAGGCGGGAAGGAAGACCAAAAGTTTTGTTTGGTAGGCACGGCAAAATAAATGAGGAAAAAGTCCTTTTGACGTACCTCATCTATTACCGAAGTCTAACTTTCGTCCTTCATCTGCAAAACCGGATATTTGGGGTCTCTTAACTATCAAATCCGGTTATTTTTGGTCCCTCAGCTGTTTTGGAGGGTGGTTTTCGCATGACGTTGCCACAACTGGGTATATAAGGTCCCTCAACTATCAAAAATGTTTATTTTTGGTCCCTTAACTATCAAATCTATTTATTTTTTCTCTTAACTCTTTTGGAAGGTGATATTCGCATGACGTGGCGTTGGGTCAACATGCCAGGTACTCCCTCCGTCCCAAAATATTTGCACTTTTTGACTTCGGCACTTCACGTTTGACCATTTGTCTCATTCAAAAAAATTGTGAAAATATTATTTATTTTGCTATGACATGTTTTATCATCATATATATTTTAAGTATATCATAATTATTTTTTACATTTTCACAAATTTTTGAATAAGACGAATGATCAAACGTGATTAGTAGAAGTCAAAAGGTGTAAATATTTAGGGACAGATGGAGTACATGTGGAGGTGGGACCCATGTCACGTGACTATCTTCTCCCCTTTCTCATCCTTCCTTCCCTCTCCCTAACACTTCTTTCTCTCTATCTCCTCATCCCTATCTAGAACGACGGAGCTCTAGGGTCGTCGTCCAACGGCGGCGAGCTCGTGCGGTGGAGAAAGACGAGCGAAACTACGACAGGCTCCTGTGATGGAGCATGCAGAGCGATACGGCACGACGGGCTCGTGTGGCAGAGCGGCTCGTGTGGTAGAGCAAGAGGAGAGAGAAAGAAGGAAGCCACATGACATGTGGGACCCACCATCACATGTACCTCGCATGCGGGACTCATCATCACATTATGCGAAAACCACCCTCTAAAACTGGCGAGGGACCTAAAATAAATAGAATTCATAGTTGAGGGATCTCATATATCTGGTTGCGGCCAAATCATGCGAAAACCACCTTCAAAACGGCCAAGGGACAAAAATAAACAGATTTGATAGTTGAGGGACCTCAGGTACCCGGTTTTGCGGATGAGGGACCAAAATCAGACTTCGACAGTAGATGAGGGACGTGTGAAGGACTTTTTCTAATAAATAATCCCACGCGCACGGTTTTCTGGCCTGCATATATTGGGCCGGACCTTCAGGCCCATCGTGTTATTTCTTCTTTCACAGGTCGCGGAGAAGTTTTCACACGGTCACGTACTTTCCTTCTGTAGTCCCTGTCCGCTTCCGTTCCGTTTTGTTTTAGTGATCGAGTCATAATCTTTCTTTCCGTGTATTAGATTTCGCGGCGGGCAAGCTAAGTCACCCCGACCCTCCCTATATAATGCGGCGACCACGTCCGTGGATCCCATAACTTCTCCTACTGCTTACTGCCCATCGAAAACCAAACACCGCAAGCTCGACGAGACACCACCCTCGGCCGGCCAAGATGCAGATCTTCGTGAAGACTCTGACGGGGAAGACGATCACCCTGGAGGTGGAGAGCAGCGACACGATCGACAATGTCAAGGCCAAGATCCAGGACAAGGAGGGCATCACGCCGGACCAGCAGCGTCTCATCTTCGCCGGGAAGCAGCTGGAGGACGGGCGCACCCTCGCCAACTACAACATCCAGAAGGAGTCGACGCTGCACCTGGTGCTCCGCCTCCGCGGCGGCAGCAGGGGCGGCTACCCCAAGAATCTCGACCCCAACCTCCGCGTGCTCGCGCAGAAGTACAACGAGAACAAGAATGTCTGCCGCAAGTAAGCTTTGCCCCTGATCGATGACAGATTACTGATGATTCTTTTGTTCCAGCTGACGCTTGATTCTCCTGCAGGTGCTATGCGCGGCTTCCGCTCAGGGCTACCCACTGCCGCAAGAAGAAGTGTGGCCACTCCAACGAGGTGAGAATTATTAGGATTTAATAGTCGACATATATATGGGTTCCTAATGCTGTCGTTTTTATTAGTCTTGTTCAGTCGTGTTGCTTTAGATGTACCGTCGTTGCCGTTCTATGTTCCTTTTCTTTCTTCTTCAGTCGTCTTGTTTTAGATTTTGCATAGCTGCGCTCAATTGTTCAGATAGTCCTATCTGCAATGCATTCAGATAGTTTTTAGTCATAAACTTACCACCTTTTTGCGCTGCACCCCTAATATTTGCCTTTTGATTATACAATCTGATCAACATTTGTGTTCCCCTCTAATTTTTATGTTTACGTTTATTTCAGCTGAGGGCAAAGAAAAAGTTCATGTCCAAGAATGGTGGAAATTCAGAGTGAGCTAGCTTCGGGTTGTGCATCAGTAGAAGTATTTATTTACAATGTCTAGATGTCGAACGTTTCTTTTTCTTTATGAATAAAGTTTAGCTGGGGAAGATGCTGTTCTTGCTTGAAATATATATTGTCTTGTGAGATATCTGCAATTGTGCATGTGTATAGTGTAATTTTGGGCCTTTTTTTTGGCGCGTTCACAATGCCTCGCGGCCGCGCGGCGTCCGGCCGAAGTCAGTCTCCGGTTGCCCTCAGCGACACAGATGCTGGTACCCCCACACGCCTCCGCTAGGAACGCCGCGCATACAGAGCACAATGCATGCCGCCATGGTTGCCATCGAGCTAATAACAGCAGCGAAAGGGGAATAAAAGCCTTTCTATAACCATAGATTGGTTTGCACACGTTGAACCATTTTCTTTACAATTACACAGACCCATACATTGATTTTATGATTCACACATGAAACCCTTTTGGAAATAGCGTCGAACAATTAGCGCGCACCCCACTCGAGACCCATACACATGAAACCATTTTCGCTCCAGAGCCTTATTCGCTAACGATTAGTACACACACCCAGATGCACCATCATAGGGAGGAGGCGCCGCAAAATCGAAGACCCTAGTGTTTCAAAAAGAGTCGATGTAGTCCTGCAGCGCTTCCATCTGCTCCCTGGTCGGCGGCTGTTCGTTGTTCTTGATGGAGCGGTGCACGTCGTAGGTCGTCGCCCCGAAGAACAGCAGCCTGCAGCACAGTCACACATCCAGTTCAGAATCTATCGTCATGCCCGCTGCAAGCCTGCAATTGAGAAAATCGAGAAGGACGATGGGGGAGGCACCTACCCAGGCCCTGCTTAGTTCGCTGAAATATTTTGGAGAAAAATTTTGAGATTCCCTTCCAAATTCTATTAAGAGTATTAAATGTAAACTACTTACAAAACAAACTACACGAATAGACTAGAAATCTCGAAATGAATCCATTAAACCTAATTAATCTGTCATTAGATATTGGTTACTGTAACACAACGTTGTCTAATCATATCATAATTAGTTTCATTAGATTCATCTCGAGAGATCGTGGAATAGATTTTGTCATTAATTCATATTTAATACTCTAATTAGTGTGCGGAGATTGAGACGACCATGGTGATCTGCCTCAGGAACACGTGCTTCCCGAACAGCCTCATGCTGCAGCCGCTCGCTCCGTTCGATACGCTGCTGTGTGGTCAAGGGGGGCACGAACACGACCGGGTGGCGGCCGGTCCACCGGCGACAACAACCCATAGGCCATGGCGAGCCGAGCCGTGCCGTGACGGGCCGCGCGAATGGCACGCGTTCCTGGCGGTGCAGCAGCCGTGCAGTGCAGGGGTACGGTACGGTGCAGTGGGTTCGTGCGTGTCTGTACGGCGCAAGCTGTTCCTGCCAGAGATCGAGGCATTGGCCGCACGCCCATACTTGTGGATCCAAGATTTGCATTGGCCACAGGCCAGGCGAGGTGAGGCTGGGGACGGAAAGTGATCTTTCTAAAGACTACTCCCTCTGTCCCTCTATGATCGTCAAAAAAACCCACCAACCAATGCAATACATAAAAGACTCTGTTACCCTTATATTTGTATGAGCATGTCATAAATGCTGAAGCGCTACACGTACTCCCTCCGTTCCTGAATATAAGCATTTGTTGACTTTTGCTGAGCACGTTTGACCATTCGTCTTATTCAAAAAATTTATAAAAATATTATTTATTTTGTTATGATATGTTTTATAATCGTATATATTTTAAGTATATCATAATTATTTTTTTATTTTCACAAATTTTTTGAATAAAACGAATGATCAAACGTGCTCCACGGAAACCGGAGAATGCTTATATTTAGGAACAGAGGGAGTACCATTTAGGGGTGCTGTAACTTATTTTTACATTAAACAAATCTCTATCCATATCCACTTTGCACATATAAATAGGCAATACAGTGTGGTGGGGGAGCTCACGATGAGGGACTGGAAAAGATAATCATTGCGGTACAGCAACTAGGCCTATAGAGTTGCTAGCAAACGACGATCATTCAGGTACACATTTCTGTAGCTTCAGCGACGATCATAGCGGGACGGAGGGAGTACACCACACTGCTACGCGGTATCCCATCTTGAAGGATGGATGTACCGGAAAAATCCTCGACAGCGGGAATGCTGTACATCGAACGTCCGGGCGCGTGTCGGGTCTCCTGACGGTTACGTGGCGTCGGTCAGGGCCAAGCGTTATCTCTCTATGCTCCCTTGCATTTATCTCCTACCACCCGCTCCTATCTTATCCAGAACCACTGAGCGCCAACTCTCTCATCTGTCTTTGCTGCAGGTCATGGACAAGGGCGAGCTGCTCTAGGGCGCCGGTCGCGGCGGGCGCAGTCCGACCGTTGCTCCTCTCCACGGCCAGACGCGAGCACGGTTGGGCCGCTGGCCATGGATCGGAGGGGTGGAGCTCTCCTCCGGCGCTTGGAGCACAAAGCTCCAACGAAGCCTGATTGGGAGCGAGACGCCGCTACCCTCCACGTCCAGGGGCACAGCATCGTCGTCTGCGTCGTAGGCTTCGCGCGCTGTCATCGTCCCTTGAGCCAGTCGCCGCTCCCCCGATCATGCCCCGTCGCTGCTCCCTACGGCTTCTCCTGCCCCGACCGCGCGGTGGCGGGAGTACCGGCGGTGCGGGAGACGTGTCCCTCTCCCTCCTCCTCGGCGGCAGGCATTCTCTCCCCGAGCTCCAAGCTCGGCGCCGAAGAAGCGAGATCCAAGGACCTGCGCGGAGCAGAGATTGCAGTCGGGCGCCGCCAGGCGGCCACACGCCGTCCATCGCTTCCTCGCCGTCATGCACCGGCGGCCGTCGTCTCGCGCCCCCCTCTCCCCGCGCCAGGAGGGCGGTTCAGTCACGCCGGACTGCCGCCCTTCCGCGTGCCTGGGGGTCGAGCGGGCGCACCTCCGGTAACATCCCGAAATTTTAAATCTTTAAAAACCACTCCTAATTAAAACTTTAAAGGAATTTAAAACCTAATTAAAATCTTTAATGAAATTAAATCCTAAAACCCCTCCCTAATAAAATTTTGCTAAATTCTATGTTCATGCATCATATGTTTGTGCATTTGTGTGCTTTAGAATCTAGGAAAAAGTCCAAAGCTCAAATCTTATTCAAATTTGAAACTAGTTCAAATTTGAATTCAAATCCAATTAAAAAACCCCTTCAAATAATTACCAAAACCTCCTATACACACATGGGCCGCCAACCCCCTTTCCAGCCCAACCGGGAAAGTCGGCCCAGCCCCCTTCCTTTTCTCCTCTTTTTCACAACCGCGAAGATGAGATGGGCCAAAGGCCCAGCGGCCCAGCTAGCCCGCAAGGATGTCGTCGTCCTCCTACCGACACCATCCCACCCCCGCCTGCTCTCGCCCATGTCGCGCCCATCCCCGCCGCAATCCGCCTCTCCCGCTGCAAACTTGGACCAGCAACACGCGCACCATGAAACCACGGTTTCGCGCTGCCCGTACCCCCAACCGACACACCCTCTCCCCTTCCTAGGCCGTACGGCGCCCTCGCCATACCGCCAAGCCGAGAGCTCCACCGTACGCACCCCTTTACTCGATCTTCCTTCCCCGGCCTCCTCTTCTGCCCCGGCTACGTGTGCCGCAAAAGTGTGAGCCCCAGGAACCCATACCGCCCGCTTGAGCTCCTCCTTTCCCCCTCCCCGGCAGTACTCCGCCCTCGCCGCGCACAAAACCGGGAACGCCGCCGTGCACTCCCTTTCTGCCCTAGCCCCGTCTCTCCGGTTTCCTCCCCGGCGCAGCACGCGCGCACTAGCACCGCGTGAAGCACGCCGAGCACTTAACCTAGCCAGCAATCTGCCTTCCTCTTTTCCCGACGGTTTCCACCACGACACGCATGCGAGCTCCGCCATGCCGCCGTACGACGCTCCGGCCAAATCCACCTTCACCGGTCGCGCTTCCTCCACTCCGAGACGCGCGTCACGCTGCCTGTGCACTACTGCATCTCTCCATACCCCCAAAACCACCTGGGAGCCCTCTCCACTGGTTTCCCCCCGCCATACCAGCGTTCACAGCCGTGTACGAAGCTCCGCCGGCCATCATGGCCTGGCGAGCTTATCCGGCTGCCCGAGCTCATCCGAAGCTCGAGCACGCCCCGCCGTAGCACCCCGGGGCACCTCTTCCCCTTCACACCACCACCGAGCCACCCGCCGGACATAACACCGCCACACCCCCTCCTCCGCCTCATCACAACTCCTCCGGTTCACCAGAGCAGCTCCAAGAGTAGCCGTAGTACCCACACGCCGGCCATTTACCCCTTCTTCGCCGTGGCGCTGCCTTATTGACCGATCGGCATAAGCCCTGCTCTGCTGCCGCCGTCTCTAGCGCCGCCACCGCTGTGAAGCTCTGGTTGCCGCACAGCTCGACGGGAAGGCCTCCAGGTACCCCCCGTTATGCTGCCCGATCCCCTCCTGCCTCGCCTCGCCTCTCTAGCCCTCTCTTCTCCGTCCGCCCGAGCGCCGCCGCGCTCCGGCGATCCACCGTCGCTGCTCCGGTAGCTCTCTGCCCGCCAAAGCACGCCCGCATGCTTAGCACACCCACACGAACTTCCCCATGCACATGCCTTGGTCCCAAACCCCCTCTGGGCGAAATGCCTTTTCTAGCTGCGCCGCCGTCGGAACTCCAACGAGCTCTTCCGGTCGTCGTGCTTCGCTCCTCGCTTCCACACCCATCCCCACTACTCCACTTTCGCACGCTGAACCCATAGGTGTCCTCGCCGTCGCTGTAGATGCCCTGTAGCCGCCGGCGGCAAGCACGCCGGCGGGCCTCCCCTGCATCGCTGCCGAGCGCCTGTACAACTAGGGCGGCACTACGACGTGGCACCCACGTGGCTGTCACGCCAGCGTCGGGCCCGCGCGTCAGCCGCACGAACGAGCCACGCCAGCAGCCGTGTCACCCCCTCTTCCCTCCGTGCGCCCGGACCACTGGACCATAGGCTCAGATCCGCCTCGGTCCACAGGGTCCACAGCTCCGGTCCACAGCACAGTGCCCGCCTCACACGCGCCTGCATCAGCCCCCCTCCTTTTTGCTAAAGCCACACGGTTTTTGTACACACAAGTCTAGTTAGACCACTTAGAGTTTTCCAAAAATTCCGCAAAAATTCTCAGAAATACTAGATGGTCCCACAAACTTCTAGGTACACTCCAAATCTTTTTATCACATCATTAGAGCCCCTAATCATTTTGGTTTAGCTTAACCCTATATAAAGACCCATGAAATGTACACCAAAAAGTGTATTTCTTTATCTAGAGCTCCATAAATTCCAAATAAATTTCCAAAATTATTGGGATATATCCTAAGGATATTCACAGGCTCACATCTCCAATCACACACTTAGAACCTCTAGATTTAGCTAGGGAACATTGTCTAGGAGTGGATGAGAATGTAATCCATGAATAGATGCCGGTGGGTATGGTTCTCGCGACCAGTACCGCCTATATGTAGGGTATGGGCTGGTCGGACGTACAAGTACAGTGTACGCCTCTGCGCAGAGTAAAATCTATTCAAATAGCTGTGGTTCTCGGTTAAGAGCCTTCTTGATTAAAGCTCTCTTTGACTAGTTGCACCATTAGAAATAAGATGGTTAAAATTGTGGGCGGAAGCCCAAAGAGTTGATGCAATGGATTAAGGGTTAAGCAGAATCCTGTTGTTCGCTGCATTAAAACTTGGCGACCGCTTCGGACCGGTGTCTCCCGGTGCCTCGACGTTCGTGCCCAATCGCACAGCGGCAGGTCGACGTGGCGCGCGCGCGTTGGCGGCGTGCGAGGGTGCGTCTCGGCGTGTTTTTGCATCGAAGTACCCCTGTTTGACTGGCTCGAACTTGTGATTCGGCTATAGAACTGTACCAAGGTGTAATTAACAAAGTTGTAGGGGATCGGATGGGTGGTTTGATCAACAGATCGAGCATAAACAGCAGGCAAACCTGAGGATTTTCTCGGCACTCGTCAACAGTGACTGCAGCCGTTGACCAGGGTTTTACACCGTTTTTCACTTCGAATTTGATATGCCACCCAAAAGCAAAGTTGCGTCCCTTGAAAAACTAGACAGCTTTTATATTGGCAGAATTTGAAGTGTTTAGGTGAAATTTGAAGAACGTGGCAAAAGTTCTAGGCAGGGTTTTAGGATCCAAGGTTTGACTAGGGGTTTGACCTTTCCATTGACCAAGGGTTTAAGCACTAATTGCATTGACTTGATTAAGAAGGTGATTAGCACTAAACAACACTTGATTAAAAACACGGGGTGTTACACACGCCCGCCTGCCTCCCGTCGCGCCCCCAGGCCTCCTGCCAGCCGGCCGCCCGCCCGCCGAGCCCGCCTGCCTCCCGCCGGCCGACCGCCCGCCGCGCCCTGGCCCGACACCAAGGCCTAGGCCGGCCGGCCGCCGCACCCACCTGCCTCCACCGTGCCCAGATCGAGATCTTGCGGGAGGAGAGCAGAGAGATATGGGTCAGAAGGGGGGAGGAGAATAAATGATAAAGAGAGATAAGGTGAGAAGGGGGAGCTAGCGAATGCGATATTTTCTAAGTCCAGTGCGTCGCGGGGCAGCGGCAGCGGTGATCACATTAGTACCAGGGTTTCTTTTGCCCCGGTACTAATGCGTCCACATTAGTACCGAGGCTAGCTCCCACCCGGTACTAATGTTGCTTGGCCACATTAGTACCGGGTGGGAACTAGCCCCGGTACTAATGTGGACACATTAGTACCGGGACTAATTCCCACCCGGTACTAATGTGCTCTCACGAGAGCGTGTCGAGGCATTCCCTTCCCACCCGATACTAATGTGCACATTAGTACCGGGTGCCAATATAACCAGTATTAATGTAAAAATGGGTCATGGATGGATGTGTGTTTCCCTAGTACCCTTAAAGAAAGGCTAAGGTGTGCATAACTTGTCTCTATTATCTTTTTTTTATTTCTCTTTCCAACAGCACAGAGAGGTCAACCGAGCATCATCGTAAGTTCACTTCTCTCTTCTTCATTCTACCTGTATAGTCAAATAGAATAACATGTGTATCTAAACAAACGAAGTGTTTAGTACAGGTGGTTAGGTCCTTCCCTGTGGAGGATTATCAAGTACAGGTGGTTAGGTGTTTAAACAAATGGATGATAATGGTGTTAATGAAAATATTTCTATTATGGATTTTGGATATTAATCTATTTTACAAACCTACTACGCCTCTCATCTGGTTCCTCAGTTTAGGAGAGCTCTCTCATCTCCATCCTGTCCTACACATCTATGGTTGATTATCAAGTTTGAGAGGTTTGTTGGAGTTCGATCATTGTACTCCCTCCGTCCCTAAATATAAGCATTTGTTGACTTTTACTGATCACGTTTGACCATTCGTCTTATTCAAAAAATTTATGAATTTTTTAATTTTGTTATGACATGTTTTATCATCGTATATATTTTAAGTATATCATAATTATTTTTTCATTTTCATAAATTTTTTGAATAAGACGAGTGGTCAAACGTGCGTCACGGAAATCGAAGAATGCTTATATTTAGGGACGAAGGGAGTATATGGCAAGCTGCTCAGGTGCAAGCGCTGCCCGCCCGAGTTCGATCCCTGGGATCGTAACTCGGGTGTCTCACCGGGGCTTGCCCCCAAATAAATTTCTTCGCCTCCTCACGTGGTGCCACAATGGTCAGAACGACGTGCCCGTCGTCTACGAAGCCCTCGGTGACTCCGTCGATCTCACTAAGGACGTGACCTTCAAGCTGTGTGTAGTTATAGGTCTTAATATGTGCGTAGGGTGTGAGTGTGTGCGTGTGTGTGAGGGTTGCGTGTGTTCGCACATGTTCAGATACTACAGCTGTACTCAGTTAAGAGGCGTCAACAAAAAAAATACCGATGCTTGTCTCGGCCGTTACCAATTATATGGTTTTCACGTGGTGTCTTTTTCCCCACGTGGTCGCTTTCATGCACTCATCTGCATGCGACCATCATGTGGTTTCGTCATCCTAGGATCGTCCTTTGCTTCTTTCCATGGACGATTGTTGTGGCATGCATGGATATACTATCTGCAACTCGTTACTTTTGCTTTTGCTTTTTGCGCGCAAATCGTGGATGCATCCTTTCATTCATTCACGTGGTACTCCTGCAGTTTATGAGAATCCATAAATAATGCAAATTCTCGTAATACATCAAGAGAGTATTACGAGAATTTGCATTAATGATTTACTAGAGTCGATTCCCTTGATGTATGCCATTCTTAAAAGTTAATTTCTGTAAATTAATTTGGATGGACAGACGATCTATGTCATTCTGTAAAGTCGGACCTGATGTGCTAAAGCAAAAGCATACACTATATGTGATATCCTTTTGTTATACATGCGTTGGACAAACTACGCACATCTAGGTTCGAGTTCTCTTTAGCTCGAATTTTATAAGACCCGTTCTTTGATGAAAAAAATAGTGAAGTTGTAAATGAATAGTGCTGAAATAGTACTGTTTCTTGTGAGAGAAGATGTGATGGATGCGCACATTTCTCTCCTAGCTAGGTTGCTTGATGCTTCCGAACGCGAGACAACTAGGCATAACACTATAACAGTAACATATATCATCTCGACTTTAACTTCACATGAGTGGGTTTTGCCGGGACGCAAAGCCAGGAATCTTCAACTAAAGCAACGGCATCTATATGACTTGTTAGAAGCTGTGTTAGCGACGTGATCGCAGCTATTTAACATCGGATCAGTGCTTGCCATTAGCTCAGAGCACACTGACCCTCTTCGATCGGCTTTGCGCAGTTCTGCTTAATTAGCTATATATAGTCACATCACACAATCGTTGGCAGCATATATCGATCCACCCCGGCCGGCCGGCAAGACGTACGATGTCGGACGACCACCACACCGATGAGAGCCAGCAGGAACGAGTGAGGCCCCGGCCGGGTTACGCAAGCTAATTTCCTGCTATATATATGTGTGTGTGTTTTACATCATTTAATTTCTATCTGCTTATGGTCTAGTATTTTCGTGGCATTGGATTTTATTTTAGGCTCAGGAGGACCAGAGGGATCCGGTATCGGAGCTTCACAAGTACCTGTTGCTTCTTGGAATCTTGGTGGCGACGGTCACCTGCACGGCGGGTCTCGATCCGCCTGGGGGTCTCTGGCAGCAGGAGTCCAAGGACGGTCACCTTCCCGGCGACCCCATCATGCGTGACACCCGGCGCGTCCGGTATATTGTGTTCTGCACCTCCAATTCCTCAGCTTTTCTGATTTCGCTGGTGTTGGTGGTGTACCTACTGCTGAGCGCGCAGAGGAACCGGGGGCGCCGCCGGCGCGTCGCTCTCAAGGTCGTGGTGGTGGTCGACCTGATCTTGCTCGTCGTGGCCTTCATCGCCGGCAGCTGCAGGGGCGACCTCATTACCATCTACGCCTCCGCGCACTGCGGTGCCGTCGTCATCATTGTCCCCATCCTCGTCATCTTGGCCAACAAGCTGACCAAGAAGGACGACCACCAGGTGCTGTGCGAAGAATCCCGCAAGGTCTTGATGCTGCTCGCTATCTTCGCGGCGACGGTCACTTACACGGCATCATTAACTCCACCCGGTGGCTTCTGGGAGCACGCCCCAGCAGGCAATGGCAATCCCAAACTCCGCGCTGGCGACCCCATCCTGCTTGAGCGGGACCTAGGTCGCATGGTGGTGTTCTTCGTCGGCAACACCACAGCCTTCATCATGTCGGTCGTTATCATGATGCTGCTTCTGTTCCTCAGGCTGACCAAGAAGATCTTTAGGCCATTTTGTGCGTGCATCATGCTGGTGATGGTAGGCCTTGTGGCTGCGTACACCGCCAGCAGTGTTTGGAGGCACCCGAAGACGACGGACACTGTTGTCATCATCTCTTTTCTCGTCGTTGGTGATATTTTCTTATACTACGTATTTCACCGGGTACTAGTTGCTCTTAGATTCAAGTAGCAGCAAATTTAATTTACAGGCCCAGGGAGATACCCTAATAAATTCGTGGGCCTGCGTGCAGGTCCGTCCTAAGAAGACAGACGATCCTCGGCCGCCGGTAGGATCCTCGGCCGCTGCAGCAGGCGGTGCATCACCGCCGGAAGAAGAATCGTCCTCGTCGGCCGCCGCAGCTGAGGATGATCCCACTGTAGTACCACCAACAAGCGCCCAAGAGGACATTGCTCGGGATCTGATATTGCTTCTGGCCACAATGGTGGCGACAGTGACATACCAAGCTGGTCTCCAGCCGCCCGGCGGAGCTTGGCCTGGGACCGGCCAAGGGCACAGCGGCGGCGGCCTCATACTCGTGGTCACACATGCGGCACGGTACAAGGCCTTCTTCTTCTTCAACACAGCTGCCTTTGTGACATCCCTAGTGGTCGTGATCATGGTGCAGAAGAGGCCCCTAGTCAGCCAGCAGGCCCTGGAGGCCGCTGTCATACTCGACCTGCTGGGCCTCTTGGGTGCGTATGCTGCTGGAACCATCCGGGGCGGTGGTCACCATGCATGGAGCTTTGCCAGTGTGTTCATCTTGGCCGCCGCCATCTTCGTATTTCTTTTCCTTGTGGCAACTCTTGCGTACCAAAAGTTGCTGGCGCCGCGTGAAGAAGTCGACAGAAGCAAGGAGACGAGGCGTGAGGTGCTGATGCTCCTTGCAACCATGGCTATCACCATCACCTACCAAGCCGGTCTGACCCCTCCCGGAAAATTCTGGCTGGAAGACGGAAGAGAACACCACGCTGCTGGCGACCCGGTGCTCGCGGATACCTACCCGGACCTGTACGAGTGGTTCGTCTTCTCCAACACAGCGACCTTCATGATCTCCGTTGCCGTCATCGTGTTCCTGGTGAGCCGTAAGCTGCACTCTGTTGGCATCATATGTTGGAGGGTGCTTTCGGGATACACGCTCCTCCTCCTGGTCCTCCTGATGACCACCTTCATTGCTGGGGCTAACCGGAGGCTGCCCAAGGCAACATTTGCTGTCATCCTCATCGCCTCTACATTGATATTTCAAGCCGGCGCTTTACTCGATCCCTTCTGCAAGGATAAATGCGTTGCCATTATTAATGTGTTGAAATGGTGGTTCGGAGGGAAGAAAGCCAACGATGACGACGACGACGACGACCACACAAGGAGGCACCGGCGGGGGGCATCTGCCCGCGAGTACCTGATGGGGGTAAGTATTCTGACCGCGAGTCTCGCCTACCAGGCCGGACTTTCCCCACCCGGGGGCAGCTGGCCGGACGACGGCCACGGCCACGCCGCCGGCAACCCGGTCCTCTATGACACCGATAAACGCCGGTACCTGGCCTTTTACTACTGCAACATGGCGTCCTTTGCAGCCTCCATTGCCGTCAATGTACTGCTACTGCTGGATGTTCTCGTGCCCAAACAACTATTCCCGCGTTCGAATTCGGCACGAGCCACATACATGGTGCTCGGTCTCTTGATGGCCTACGCCACCGGTAGCAGCAGGGACAAGGACACCTGGATGTACGTGCTAGCAATGGCCACCGCCATGCTGGCCTACATCGTAATCTACAAGCAGATGGTATGGTCCTCCCGCGCCGCAACCGGAGTTCGATCTCCGGTGTGATGTTTCTTAGCATCATCTTTATTTTTTTTTCCTTTTACAAGTTGTGATTGTAAGCTTTTTAAGTTTCTTTGTATGCACCTCGAGTGCAAGATTAATTATTGACCATGAGGCACATTGTGTCGATCGTGTGGTTTAATTATTGTAGCGCGGGTTCTCACTTTTACTGGAAACACACCCCTTCTGCTTTCAATTCGCGTGGAATCTCTAAGCCCAAATCCTGAGACATCTACAACAACTAACATCAGAGCAAGCTTTCATCTCTGGATGGACTCATGATCCACCCGGGGTAGTCTATGCTGATTGCCCCTCTCCACCGCCTTCATAACATGGTGCTCGGTCTCAAATAACGCCTCTTCCTGCGTTCGAATTCGGCACGAGCCACATACATGGTGCTCGGTCTCTTGATGGCCTACGCCACCGGTAGCAACAGGGACAAGGACACCTGGATGTACGTGCTAGCAATGGCCACCGCCATGCTGGCCTACATCGTAATCTACAAGATGGTATGGTCCTCCCGCGCCGCAACCGGAGTTCGATCTCCGGTGTGATGTTTCTTAGCATCATCTTTATTATTTTTTTTCCTTTTACAAGTTGTGATTGTAAGCTTTTTAAGTTTCTTTGTATGCACCTCGAGTGCAAAATTAATTATTGAGCATGAGGCACGTTGTGTCGGTCGTGTGGTTTAATTGTAGCGCGGGTTCTCACTTTTACTGGAAACACACCACTTCTGCTTTCAATTCGCGTGGAATCTGTAAGCCCAAATCCTGAGACATCTACAACAACTGACATCAGAGCAAGCTTTCATCTCTGGACTCATGATCCACCCGGGGTAGTCTATGCTGATTGCCCCTCCCCACCGCCTTCATAACATGGTGCTCGGTCTCAAACAACGCTTCTTCCCGCGTTCGAATTCAGCACGAGCCACATACATGGTGCTCGGTCTCTTGATGGCCTATGCCACCGGTAGCAGCAGGGACAAGGACACCTGGATGTACGTGCTAGCAATGGCCACCGCCATGCTGGCCTACATCGTAATCTACAAGATGGTATGGTCCTCCCGCGCCGCAACCGGAGTTCGATCTCCGGTGTGATGTTTCTTAGCATCATCTTTATTATTAATATTTTCCTTTTACAAGTTGTGATTGTAAGCTTTTTAAGTTTCTTTGTATGCACCTCGAGTGCAAGATTAATTATTGACCATGAGGTACGTTGTGTCGGTCGTGTGGTTTAATTGTAGCGCGGGTTCTCACTTTTACTGGAAACACACCCCTTCTGCTTTCAATTCGCGTGGAATCTGTAAGTGCCCAAATCCTGAGACATTTACAACAACTGACATGAGAGCAAGAGCAAGCTTTCATCTCTGGATGGACTCATGATCCACCCGGGTAGTCTACGCTGATTGCCCCTCCCCACCGCTTCGACCGCCTTCATAACACGATGCTCTTCCTCACCGCTTCTATCTCCTTGACACAGTGGTCGTCCTCTCTCAATGTCATTCCTAAAACCACTCGGCGCAATCAATCGTGATGGCGGCTATGGCAGGTATGGGTTCAGCTTTGTTCAGCCTATGCTTGGAGTATGCTAAGTTGAAATTGTTCGTCCTCTCTCAATGTTGTTTTCCAAGTCTATCAGCTAAGTAGAAAATAACACAACTTTTCAACTTTAAACCTTATTCTTTGTTTTTTTATCATCAACATATCCAAAATTCTCCGTGAACATCCAAATTCAATTGTAGTCCAAAAATGTTTAAGATATCAGTGTAAAATTTCTCGAAAAGTAGATCTAAAGTTGCTAGTTGGTTCTGTTTTCATACTTAGCAAATTTGATGTGTTGGTCCAATAATACTTAGGCTATTTTGAAATTAGATTTCTCATTTTATGCATCATGGTTTGGAATGCGGATAGTTAAAATTGAACATATGCACTCTATCGACCATACATCTCGAGTTTCACAAATTTAGGAATTCATTTGCTAATTAAAATGAAGAACGAAACACAGCTAAATGAGAGCGGGAGGCGCAACTAAGTCTCGTACGTGACCGGAGTCACGCCTCTCCGCGGAGTGACTCGTGAACGAGTAGTGCCAGATGGTCTGGCGTGATTCTGTTCGCCACGTCAGCTGCGACTTTTTCTAATGCCACCGTTGTAACACCCTGGGTGTTTAGATCCAAGAAAGGTCATTAAGCTCAAGATGAGAAGAATTGAAGCTTGATGATGCATAATGAGCAAATGTCAAATTTGGGAGGAATTTGACCAAAGCTAACAATTGAAGTTATAAATTCTGAAAAATTAAGAGAAATTTGGAACATGCAGTTTGAGGTAATTCAAACTTGGTGGGATTAAGTTGGAAGGCTGAATCAACTCTTAAGCCTCTCTCAATTAAATGATAAAAGTTGAAGATTGGAAGTTATTGCTCATCTATGAGAAATTCAGATTGTGTTAAGACTGTAATGGTGGCAGTAAGTCATTTTCAGAATTTATTTCAGAAAGATTTTACACATGAACATTCTGAATTTATTTTCAGAATTTATTTCAGAGGCATGATGGAATGTATAACACTTGGTGAGCATTTGGTAGTAGTTGTTAAGCAAGGATAAGAAGGTTCAATTATTTAAACTTGAGTTCGAAGAATGAATCTAGCTGCTGTTTGGGTGGTTAACTGTCAGTAAATATTCGAAGTCTGAAACTTTGCAACAATTCCAGTTAGCCCTCTTTGCAAATATCTCGAGAAGAATTTTCCATCTAAGTTTTCGCCATACAACTGTAAAATGGAATCCTTGTACTATGTCTAACAATGTGCAACATAATCAGGTTTAAGTAGTTGAATTGGAGTTTAAAGATGAGCATCAGGCTCCCTGGATTATAAAAGCTCGTATAATTTATAATGCACGGTGCAGACGACGTCAGAAGACCTATTGCATGTTATTGGGTCGGTTGCTTTGTTTTATTTTGGGCCGCCAGAGCGTTAGAACTAGGGCCCAGAAATCTCGACTGCGCTTCCTCTCTCTAAAAAACAATCATCGAGGGGGGGGGGGCTCTCCACCTGTTCCTCAATGTCATGACCCATTGATAGACCAAAAGAAGTCTACTCTCTCTGTCTCAAAATATTTGTACCTTTTGACTTCTATGATTCACGTTTGACCATTCGTCTTATTTAAAAAAATTATGAAAATGTTATATATTTTGCTATAATATGTTTTATCATCATATATATTTTAAGTATATCATAATTGTTTTATATTTTCATAAAGTTTTTGAATAAAACGAATGACCAAACGTGATTTGTAGAAGTCAAAAAGTGCAAATATTTTGGGACGGAGGGAGTAGTTGAGAAGTCAAGTCGCAGCTAAAAAAACCAATCAAAACTTATATACAAGAAAAGAAATACAGAAAATAGAAAGAGGATCACAGAAAGCTCATCTTCCTCCTCAAGACACCAGAGATCTCTCTTGATCCTCCTTGTGACCTTGCTCACGCCCCGGATCGATCTCGTCGGTGGTCACGGGTGTTACAGTGGTATAGACTTACCTTCCTCGGCGTGGGTGCCGGCTCAAGCGGCGGTGGATCGGAGTTTTTCGAGTTGGCGGCACACCATGCTTCCCCAAGTGCGGCGGCAGGCTCTTCCTCCTTCTCGGAGCTCAACTTGTGCGTCAGGAACTTGAGGACGTCGATCTGGTGGTGGATTTGTGGCGGCGACGCGGTTGCGGTGGCGCGCGTTGACTCGGGCAGGCAGGCTCGATTCCGACGCGACGCAGGCTTCCAGGCTGTCGAGCGGCTCCACGTCGCACAGGAGGCGGCTCTGCTCCAGCGCATGCAGGCCACGCGCGGGCGTGGACGGCTCGGCAGGCGGCGACGGCGACGCGACGCGGTGCGCGGGCGTGGACGGCTCGACGTGTGGGTGCGGCTGGAGGTAGGCTCTCGCGGGATGAGCACGCAAGTACGCGTGCAGGCGGACGGCGGTGGTGGCGGTAGTGAGTCTCCATCAACGATTCATCGATTTCTTCCACCATGCGACGACGGTGAGTATCTCCAAATAGCAAGGCCAAATAGCAAGGGGATTCTATAATTTGTGAACTGCATTCTATGATTTTGTGCATGATTTTAACCTCATTTCATATAATCAGTTGCTGGATGGTGTTGACACATTTTATCTATAAATATTTCCCTTCACATTTACTGGAAAAAGGACTAAAATATGATTAGATCACCTTATTAGGGTTTACACTGACAATTTCCACGAGTTTTGGTGAATTTATAAAATTACTGGGACTATCCAGAAAAATAAGAAAAGAAACAAGTCTAGAAGGCTCCAGAACACTCCCGAACCCAACGTGACTTGACTTGCAAGAAAGAAGCATTTGGAAGGGGCAAAGACCTTCCTGGCCAAGGCAGACCCCGAGGGGGGCCCACACCAGGCTGACCGGCCTGGTGGTGGGGCCGACCGGCCCCCTGGCACCACCTCAGCTCCCCTTCTGGAATGTTCTTCCACCACCTATGAGAAGCAATCTAAACCGTATATTAGGTCGGTTTGATCCTACGGCGGCAAGGCACCTCCTCAGGACTATATAAACAGGCCCCCTGACCCCAGAGTGGAGAACCAATTCATTCTACCAGATCATCAATGCCTACCTGAGATAGAAGCTCTAGGTTAGAATTAGAGTTGAAGAGTTAGTATCAAGTTGAGAGATTAGAGCCACGATCTATCCGAATCTAGCTAATCTTGTTTGAGAGAATTAGAGTGCGGTAGAGGCGGAGTTGAAGGAAGGCCCAGACCTGTCGGTGTCTCCTCCTCATTTTCTTCCTCTGGGATCGACTCCATTGGAGCCTGATCTTGAGACCTTATGGAGAGATCAACTTCTTATTCAAGTGAGTAACATTGTTATTATTGTTCTTATGGTTCATAACTCTTTTATGAGTACTTTAATTCATGTCGCTCTTGAGTTAAAGTTGTATGTTTAGTGTAAGCGTGGTGCTTAGACTAGCTAGCTTGTGAATACCTTCTATATTCCGGATCGTGTGGTAGAAGCGCGAAGTGACCTCGTTCCCGTCTGTCCTTTGCAGTCCACCTCCTGTCTATAGAAACCGTAGGACTCCCCCCATAGATTGTCGGGAGATTCCCTTTCCTAAGTGTGTCTTCAGACAATCCCCCATAAGAATAATATAAACATAGCTTGTGCGAGTAAGAACTAGACATCCTTAAGTTTTCCTTATCTCTCTTTCTATCAAGTCCTTGATAACTGCTCAGGGATTAGTTATATACCTTAGACCACTCTCTCTACCTTTCTCCCTGTGGATTCGATTTTTAAAACCCTCTTCCCAGGTGAAGTGCTCACCGGTATCCGTTCGCTTGCGGATTATCTATCATAATATTTCTGTAGGCTTAACAAATACCAACAAGCATTTCTGGCGTCGTTGCCGGGGAGAACGGTTAAGAGAGAACTCGTGAGTATAACTATATCTTGTACGTATACTTTTATCTTTTCTTTTTTAGTTTTTATCTTTTCTACTGTCCTTATGGATACTACCCTCATTAAAGATTTTTCGGCACCCTCAGAGCTCAGCCTTAGGCCCATACCATCATCGAAGCCAATCCTATCTAATGCCTATGAGCTGTGCCCACGGTTAATAGAGATGGTCCAAACCAACACTTTCTTAGGAATAGAAGACGAAGACCCTTATCATCATCTCCAACAGTTCGAACAAACTTGTGACTGCCTTCATATAGAGGGTATGTCTGATGAGACCATCCGTTGGAAGCTTTTTCCATTCACATTGAAAGGAAAAGCTCGCCAATGGTATGACAGAACCAAAGAGAAGAAGAAAGGCGATTGGGGAACTCTCCGTGCTGATTTCTGCATGGATTTCTACCCTTTATCTAGAGTAGTCAACCTCAGAATCAAGATCATATCCTTCAAACAGGGGGATAGTGAGTCTATGAGTTCATCCTGGGAACGTTTTGAACTCCTTTACAAATCCGGACCAGATCTAGGCCTTCAAGACCATATTCTCCTTCAACATTTCTATATTGGTCTTAATAAGGAATCTAGAGCCTATTTAAATACCTCCTCGCATGGATCATTCATACACCTTATATCCAGTGAAGCTAGAACTATCCTAGATAACATTCTAACCAGCACCAATGATGATCCATTAGAAGAGAAAACTTTAGAAGAAGAGATTCCAGAGATAGCTACACCAGAACCTATGCCAGAATCATCTCAACCTATAGCTATCCAACCAATAGAATCACCACATGAAGAAATTCCTCTACCTGGTTTTATTAATGATATCGAGGATGATTTATTTTTCGATTATGTGAACACCTCGAATTATCATAAAGAGAAGAGGTCTCAATAGTAAAAAATCATCTTCACATGAAGAGATAGATCCTTTTTAGCAAACCTTCTCAAGAAAACACACTGTGAAGCTTGCATCCATCATGAGTGGGGAATGGTTAGAAGAGTCAGAGCTTTCCTCTGACGTGGTCCGTTTGGATTCACCCTCTATACCAATTCAATGTATAATCAATGGAACCCCCTTTGATGCCTTTTATAATCCAGTTGTGGGAATCAATATAATGGCCTTATCCTTTTTCTATCAGTTTATTAAAAACACGCCATTATCTCCTACAATGAAATTATTAAAGTGCTCCTCAGGACAAATTATTCAAAGTTCAAGAATTCTTTATGTCATATCCGTTTCGGTAAACGACATGCCAATTCACCTGAGCTTCCACATTTTTGACATTAAGGAGTTTGACCTTTTAATAAGCCATCCTTTGGAAAGACTCCTTAAAGAAGGACACACAGGGAAACAGATGGGCAATTGTACCTCAATCGGATGTGCCAGCCGTGGGGAGCTCGCCGCCGGCCAGATCTGGCCGGCGGCGGATGAGGGTGGCGGGCCGCCGGGGGCGCCTCTCGGCAGGGGAGGGCCGCGCCGGATAGGGTCGTCGGGGCCACGCCGGACGGGGTTGCCAGGGCGGCGGCGGACGGGGGCGGGGGAAGGAGGAAGAGGAGGTCGGGCGGGGGCCGCGCCAGGGTTAAGTCTCGAAGCACGACGCCACACACATTAGCGTCGTAGCTACACGACACGATGCCAAGGATTATGACGTCGTATGAGAATGACACGGCGCCTTGTCTTTTGGCGCCGAGGGTTTTGACCGGATTTTCCCCAGGCCACGGTGGATCCGACGTGGTACGATACAGCGCCAGGACCCATGGCGTCGTGCTGTCTTGATACGATGCCAAGGCCTTCGGTGCCGTGCTTCGAGTCCATGTCCGCGATTGTTTCCTCTAGAGGTCCATATGTAAAATTCTTGCCAAAAAAGGACTAAATTGCAAAAATTTTACCACCGTGTCTCTCTTCCTCTAGCAGCGCGTCCAGCAGGGGCGGGAGAAGCTCCAGCGGCCGCATGTCCAACTGGGGGTTGGGGAGCTCTGGCGGTGGTGGCGGTTGAGGTGATTGCTGACGGCCGGGGAGGAAGTGGTGGCGGTGGAGGAGGCGGCAGGGGGTGGCACACATGCTGGATGTCGGACCCTCGTCGGCGGTGGGTTGGTGCGCGAGCTTGAGCTCTAGGAGGCGGTCAAGGAAAGGTCGCCCCGCTTGCACTGGCCGCGACGCGTGGAGCTCTGACTCCTTACCACGCTGCTAGGGAACCCGTCCTCATGCCTTGGCCGCATCGCTTGGGGATCACATATTCTCCCTGATCGCCTCCTCCAACAGTCGACACCTTCACCATGACCGCCTCCTCCACCGACCGCCTCCTCCACCCCTGCCACCGTCGAAGCTCCCCCGCCCCCAACTAGACGTGCGGCCGCCGAAGCTTCCCCGCCCCCTGCTGGATGCACCGTCAGAGGAAGAGAGGTGGTGAGGGAGAAAGAGAGAAAAAGGAGAGGATGGTGGGCCTACATGTCAGATTCTACGTCGCTTTGAAGTCAGCATGTCATGTCAGTTTATGAGTGTGATGTGACTAGTTTTGGATCCAGATGATCCGCTTCAATAGTTTAAGGACCTTAAAATGCAATTTCATAGTGTGGGGATCTGGATGAGAACTGTCCAATAATTTAGGAACCGCCTGTGTCTCTCTCTCTCTCTCTATATATATATTAATTTCAATGAGAATATTATGTGAATGCTTCATAATATAATAATGAGGCTGCAACCCTAGCCGTCGGGTAGACGGGTGTCAACAGAACGCTGTTGTGCTGTGAAGACGGCTTTGAAGCAACAAAGCGTACGTGGAACTGGCTCCCCCACCCGATAGATTGATCTCGGGCTGGAACCTATCATATCCATCTTCGCTTGACCATCATCCAACCCTGGCCAAATTCACAGGCCAGAGCTCGGAACTATCAGATACATGTCACCGATGATCTCAGTCTATATTCAGACAACGAATGTGCTACAAACGCATCACTGCACTCGTCCTCGCCCCGAAAAGACCGGAACACCAATTGACCAATCCCAGTCGTTGCAAACACCGTCGTCGTCCTACTCATCGCCTCATCGGCCCCTGTCAACATGCAAGGGAGAAATCTCCACGGTCGGATACATGTAAAATGCCCTGTTGCGTCTGCACACTACTATAAAACTCGGCAGGCACCACCGGTTGGTTGTATGCACAGTTGCACACCAAGGACGATTTGGGGTTGTTCTTGGCACATGGCGCACATCGCAAAATTCGCAATCGGCATGTACACTATACGGGGTCGGAGACGAAGAGAGCCATGTGCGTCGGCACTCCACATGCATGGCACAGCAGGCGCGGCCTCCGTCAGACTAGGCACCGTTTAGTTCAGCGAAAATTTAAGAAAAGTGGTGATTTTTTTACATTAGGAAGCGTGTTCTATGAGAGGTAGCACGGTCTGCGATGTGAAAATTTTGAGACTTTTTAGGAAAAACAGGGCCTGACGGGAACGGGAGATCAGATGGCGACAATCACGCTGCACGCGTAACAGGAAGGAAGCCGCGAAACACCCACCAGTAGTTTAATTATTAAATCGCTCCTCCTAATCGAGTGATCGGCGGCTGCCAAGCAGACGAGATCGAACTGGCGACTGCAAGAGGAGGAAGACTAGGACAGGTAACTGAAATCTGGAATGGCGAATGGGCGAAGGATGCAGTAGCTGACAGCTGACTGCCGCGCTGGCGCCCGGTGGATGCGGTGCAGGCGCCATCTCTTGGCTCCGCGCCCATCTCCGGCTGCTTGCTGGCTGGCTGCTTGCCGTTTGAAAGAACCCACCTGGTATATAAGCCCTCCTCCTCTCCCCTTTCCCAGGTCCCGTCCGGCTCGCAGGATCGGAGTGGACAAATTTATCACTACACGATTCAGATTCCGGCGCATCATTGGCTGCTCCTGCCGGCCCGGCTGACTCGGAGAACTTGTCGCCGTCTCCTTCTCCATCAACTGTGTTCTCCCTTCGTCGTCCTCTTCTGGTTACTTTCCGGGCTACTTGGATTCGCATAGGGATCTCCTCCTGGCCGTTCCTCAAGGGTTCATAGCTCGCATCTGTGCGTGCCTGGTTCTGGAGATTCAGCTGCGGCCTCACGGGTTAATCGTTTTCGGGGCAGAGGGAATTCAGGTTTACAGACCGCAGATTGGATAATCGAACTGGCCACCATTTCTGGCATGTTATCAAGCTGTGTTTCGACTTCCCAGCTCAATTTTTCACACGGGCCATCCATCCAAGCTGCCATTTTCCTGAAATAACGAGTGCAAGAGCTGTGCATGCTAGCCTTGTCTGCCTGGACCACCCCCCCCGCGTCGCTCCCGCTAGGCGACCAGGGGGATCCCCCGCGCCGCCGCCTCCAACACCACCCCCGGCCATCTTAGCCCCTCGCCGTCGCCTGAGCTGGTCACCGGAGGCCCGGCGGCCGGCGAGGACGGCGACGGCGGGGCGCTCTTCTCCGCCTCGCCTCTCCACGCGCGTCGGGACGGGCCGACGCGGCGGGGTGGCGTGACCCCGGCCGTCCGGGGCGGCCCCGGCTCCGGCGCGGGCGGATCTTGCACCCCTGGTGCCGGATCTGCGGCGTCCACCGTGGGCTGCGGGCATTCTCCACCCCCTTCCCCCTCTTCCTCCTCCCCTCGTGTCCTCCCTGCGGCTCCTGTTAGCAAATAATGCGAAAAACAAGATCGAACACGAGACACGATTTTTACGTGGAAAACCCTTGCGGGAAAAAACCACGGGCGCCAATCGGCGATCTTCACTATGATGAGAGAGTTACAACGCAGGGAATACAATGAGCCCTCTTGCTCTTCCCGTGCGGCTTACAAGATGTATATATGGTGGACTAAACTGACTGCAGTCAAATACGGAAACAAATCCGCTAAACACATAATCTAAACCGTGGGCCCTCTAGGCGTCCCCACAAGACTCACGTTAAGAATTCGGATCATATCCAACAAACTCCACCTTGAGACGAATTCCATCTCCACCAGAGTACTTGTACCCTTTGCCATCAAGAGTACTCAAAGAAATAAGATTCTTACTCATATCTGGAATATGCCTCACATCTGTCAAAGTTCTGATAATACCATCATGCATCTTAATCTGAACAGATCCAATGCCAATAATTTGATGTGAACTATCATCACCCATTCTAACAGAACCACCTTGGACAGAATCATAAGTGATGAACCAATCTCTATTAATGCATATATGATAGGATGCAGCAGAATCAAGAATCCATTCATCACCATTATTTGCACATCCAGCAAAAGCAACAAGAACCTCAGAACGATCTGAGCTATCAGTAGCAGCAATAGAAGCATTACCTTCATCAGAATTACCTTTCGGTCTATAAGTGCCAGTTCTCTTTTCTTTGTTCTTCAATTTATAACACTCAGAAATAAAATGAGTATCCTTTTTGCAGTATCTGCAGAATTTTTCACCCTTGCCTCTAGACTTTGAACGACCTCTATAGCCATTCGAGCTCTTGCCTCTATAACCATCATTTGATTTATTTTGTGTCCTGCTACGAACAGACAATGCTTCTCCATTGGAAGCGGAACCTTCAGAAGACACCATTTGTTTCATCTTCTCCTTAGCTTGCAAAGCTTCATAAAACTCATTCACCGTTAGAGTATCACGACTATACAATATAGTGTCTCTGAAGTTTGCAAAAGAACTAGGCAGTGAGCACAAAAGAATAAGACCCAAGTCCTCATCCTCATATTTTACGTTCATAGACTGTAGGTCAGCGACGATCTCCTTAAAGACCGAAAGATGGGTAGACACAGAGCCACCTTCTTGCAACTTGTGCGTATATAACTTCATCTTCATATGCATCTTGCTTGTCAAATCTTTTGACATGCAAATTGACTCCAATTTGAGCCATAAAACAGCAGCGGTTTTCTCCTGCAAAACCTCTTGCAAAATATTGTTTGAAAGATGAAGATGAATATGAGATAAGGCCTTACGATCTTTCCTCTTCTCATCATCGGACCAAGTCTTTGAATCCTTGTTCCCGAATTTTTCAAGCGCATCATCCAAATCAGCCTGCGCTAAAACAGCTCGCATCTTGACTTGCCATAGAGCGAACCTTGTATCTCGATCAAGTAGCGGAATATCATACTTCATAGTAGCCATTAGGAAGAAATAACCAGAAGGAAATAAATCTGCAGTAAATAATCTAGGTATGAAACTGTGAACCCTAGTAATAACCTGCAGCCTGGTACACTTTGGTGTACGTCCAGCAATAGCTGAGGATGAATCTCCTGGTAGCCTTCCTAAGTGACCGTAGCAAATTCCACAATGTTGATTCTTGACGGGAGGGAATGAGGCTGATGGATTCTGCACCTCCTCGATCCACGCGCAGCAATACCTCCGCCTGAGACAGAACTCGCACGGCTGGAGCAGCGCAGCTGCAGATGCAGATCAACACGCGACTGGAATACGGAACTCCGTTCCGTCTCGAACTCCACGCGTGTGCATGGGACGGTCGACGAATTCGACCAGGAGACGGTGATTGATGCCGTCAGAGTCCGTGGCGGCAGCGCCGGAACAGGGAACGAAACCCTAAATTTTTTTTCAATCGAATCTCATACCAAGCTCTTGATACCACTTGTTAGCAAATAATGCGAAAAACAAGATCGAACACGAGACACGATTTTTACGTGAAAAACCCTTGCGGGAAAAAATCACGGGCGCCAATCGGCGATCTTCACTATGATGAGAGAGTTACAACGCAGGGAATACAATGAGCCCTCTTGCTCTTCCCGTGCGGCTTACAAGATGTATATATGGTGGACTAAACTGACTGCAGTCAAATACGGAAACAAATCTGCTAAACACATAATCTGAACCGTGGGCCCTCTAGGCGTCCCCACAAGACTCACGTTAAGAATTCGGATCATATCCAACAGCTCCCATGGCTGAAGTCTCCCCGGCAGATCCCGGCCGGCCTCGTCCGGATCCGCCCCCTCGGTCGGTGGATCTGCCCCCCCGGGAGCTGCTCGCGGCGTGGCTGCCGGCGCCTGGTCCGCGGCGGCGGTGGCCCGTCTCCGGCTGGCCGCGCCCCTGTGGCCGGTTCTGCCCCCTGGGGTGGCCCCGGTTGCGGCTCGGTGGCAGGTCGGTGGCGGGGTTCCGCCCCCTCGGCTGCCGGCCCTGCTCCTCCGGGATCTCGCCGCGGCGGCCCTCCCTTCGCGGCGGTGACGGCCTGCCCGACCGGCTGCGCCCGCGTCCGGCCCTGGGATGGGGCTGCGCCCCTATGGCCGGCCCCGCCCTCTGGTGGCCTCGGCGTGTGCCGCTGGTGGGCCTCCTGGTGGCCTCGCCGACCTGGTGGCCACCGCGGTGACGGCGCCCGGCGGCGGTCTGGGGGTGCTGTGGCGCCCGGCGGTGGTCTGTGCAGCGGCGGGTCGGTGGTGCCGTGGGGGCATGGCCGGCCACGGTCGTTGTGCGACTGCGCGCCTTGGGCATCGTGGTGGTGCCCTTGGCGGCGGTCGTGCGGTGGCTCCTCGGCAGCGCCATGGAGGCGAAGTTGATGGCGCGCGGCCGTTTTTCGCTGCTCAGCGACGAAGATGCGGGTGAAAGCCCTTTCCCCCCTTGACGCTGTCAGGGGACGGTGTCGGTGGCGTAGGGCGTCATCCCCTTCTTGAAGGCGACATCGGGCATCTTGGCCGCTTGCCGTGGGCCGTCGACGGCGTCGTGTTGTCGTCAGCATGGTGCTTCGGCGTTGGTCGCACTGTGAGGCTGTTTCTTCTTCTTTTGTTGTTTCTCTTCGTTTTCTTTCCTTTGCAAAGCAAAAAAAAAAAGTAGGCAGTAGTTTCTCCTTTGAACGGGGGAGAAGAGAGGTCTTAGTTCCTGGCAGTGTGGAGTGGCTCGAGTCGACGGTAGAACAGAGTAGTGGAAACCCGGTCCGATGTCCCAATCCGACTGGATCGATCCTTTGAAAGTTGTTTGAGTTGTTTCGTGTCGATGTCCCAATCCGACCGATGAGTTGAGCGTTGCGTGTTGAGGTCCCAATTCAACCCACCGAAGTGCCTAATTGTAAGGTCTGCGGACCGGAGTCGTTCAGGGTTCTCTACTCCCCTAGTTGTGCGGTCGATCGACCAGAGGTGTACGATTTTCGGGCCCGGTTTCCCTTATAAACTGGGCTAACTCTCTTTTTCTAAAAAAATTTCAGGAAAGCTTTTGCTTTCTCCGTCCGTTCAAAAAGAAAGAGCTGTGCATGCTTTAATAAGCATAACCGTAGCAAGTCCACACAAACTCGGGGGTGGCATGCAGAGGAGGCTTCACTGGACCATAATTCTACGCTGTTTATCCCTTTTTGTTTTCAAATCCTGCCTTTATTTCGCATTCAATTCTTGAAAACGAAACGTATATACGTTCCAAGCGACGCGGAGAGTTGTCCTTTTCAAAAATTTCAACTTAGCATGTGCTGGAAAAGTAGTAAAAAAGGTCTCATCATTGAGAGGTGGCCAAAGTGTTAAATTGACAGCTCCTTGTTTTTTTCTCTTCAGATCCATCCAGACGCTTATTCTCCCTCCCTTTTCTTTTTCTTGAAATCGTCTTACTGCCAGGGGTGGAACGTCGTCCTGCACAGATTTTGGATAAGCTCTTGCCACATATATTCAGGAGGCGTTTGAAGCCGTCCTTCAGCGTCGTATATAGAAAAGCAGATCAGCTAGAGCTTTGATCCTACATCAGGGCAGGATGGGTTTCTTCTCGTTCTTTCTGGTGGCTTCTATGCCAATCGTCCAGGTCCTGCTCATCGGTGTCGTTGGAGCTTACCTGGCCTCCGGCTTCAACAATGTCCTGACCACAAGTGCTCGAAGGGACATGAACAAGGTGAGACGTCTGATTTCGGCACAACTTTACACATTTTACTGAAGTATTATGGAACCTAGTCTAGTCTCACTCAAATTTCTGACAGGTTGTTTTTACCGTCTTCACCCCGTCTCTGATGTTCGCTAGCCTTGCCAAGACGGTCACGCTCCAGGATGTCATTTCTTGGTGAGTAGCATCATCAGGTCATCTCATTTTCAGAGCCCTGTTGGAGGAAATACTGAACACACAATTTCTTGAGTTTTTGTGACTGCTCGAGTGCTCTAACAGACGCATTCTGTATTTCTGTTATTCAGGTGGTTTATGCCAGTTAATATAGCAATCACATTCTTCATTGGTGGATCTCTGGGTTGGATAGCGTGTAACATATTGAAGCCACCACAGCACTTCAGGGGCCTGATCATGGCCTTCAGCTCAGCAGGTTCAGTGATGGACTACATGCCTCTCGTTACTCTTCATGTACGCCTATCTGATGCTAAAACCAACAGTGGCCTCTACTGACACATGCAGGCAATCTTGGAAACCTGCTATTAATCATTGTCCCGGCTGTCTGCGATGAAGACGGGAACCCGTTTGGGAAGGATCGGAGCATTTGCCGCTCACGTGGGTTCTCCTACTCGTCATTGTCCATGGCTGTAAGAATTTTTTTCTGCATCATCTTGCAGAGGTTCAGGCTAGTAGTACTAGTATTTCTGCGGTCTGAGTGATCTGTCTTAAGCTAATTCTGCAGTCTGAATGATCTGTCTTACCCTGCATTCTGCAGCTCGGTGGCCTTTTCATATGGACACACACATACAGCCTGATGCAGAAGTCAGGTAAGCTGTATCACAAGATGCAGTCCAAAAGCATCCAGTGCCCGGCCGACAGCGACGAGGAGCACGCCAAAGAAGATGGTCCAGCCGCCTACAATGACGAGGAGGCACCTCTGCCGACGTCAGTTAAGCCTGAGGAGCAGCCGGACGAGAATCCAATGGTAAGTTCAGAACAGTCCACTGCACAGTGCATCCATGAACCATGGTCATCTCATCTGCTCCCTCGACATCTTCAGAAGAGACTGATTTGCCAGAGATGCAGGAGGCCCCGCTCTTGTCCTGCGAAAGCGATGTCGCCGACAAGGGGTTCTGGACAAATCTCAAGGACACTGTCCATCAGTTTGTCAAGGAGCTGATGGCACCACCAACAATTTCCGCGGTATGTTTTTGCATCCCGCTTCACAATGGCAAGATAAATGGACTGAATCTGATGCGACGCTATACTACCTTCTTGGATCAGTTAATTGGGTTTGTTGTTGGCCTGGTCCCATGGCTGAAATCCCTAATCATCGGCGACGGTGCTCCGCTCAAAGTCTTACAGGATTCCCTGCAACTGATGGGGTAAAGCACACATTTGCCGATCAGTCTCTGAACCTGAAACAGGATTTCAGTATTTCTTCACTGTAACTCACCGTTCGTCTCTGTTGCAGCGACGGCACGATTCCTTGCATCACCCTCATCCTAGGTGGGAACCTGACGCAAGGTGGGTGTGTTGCTGGTCAACTGCTGTCTGGATCGGACCATTAGCAGTTCTCGGCTGTGTTCTGAACTGAAACTGCTCTGAATGCGTCGTGCAGGGCTTCGGAAGTCGGGGCTCAAGCGCACGGTGATCATCGCGATCGTCTGCATACGCTTCGTGATCATGCCGCTGATCGGGATCGCCGTGGTCCATGCCGCGTACGGGGTCGGGTTCCTGTCCCACGACCCGCTCTACCGCTACGTGCTCATGGTGCAGTTCGCCCTGCCTCCTGCCATGAACATCGGTAAAGCTCCTGAAACCGAATGGCGTTTTGTTGCTGGGTGTGGCAGCTGCTTCTTTCCTGAGACTTGATTGCAATGAGAAAGCTAACCATCTCCGGGCTCTGTTTCAGGAACCATGGCTCAGCTGTTCGATGTTGCACAGGAGGAGTGCTCCGTGATCTTCCTCTGGACGTACCTCGTTGCCGCGGCTGCGCTGACGGCATGGTCGACGATCTTCATGTCCATTCTGTCTTAGGTGACGGCATCTGGCCGACGCATGGTCGAATTTTGCGAGCCAGTGCTGCGCAAGCAGCTTATGCAGAGTAATTGGATATCCCCTACCTGTATAGCGTAGCAGTATAAATACGTGATTTGCAGTAGACTATGATCAATTGATCATTTAGGTAATTATCTGTTGATGCATTGTGTTGATCTGATGGCTGACCTGTTTGGTTGGCATAGGTCGAACATTCATGGAATCAGGATTGCATATTTGTTCCATGTACATAGGAAAAACAAGGAATCATCTCATTATCTATTATCTTTTTTTTTTGAGATTATCTCATTATCTATTATCTAAAAAGAAGAGAAAATGAAGAAATGGATCACCAAAAAAACATATAAATACTGTCTCAATCATCCTGCCGCTATTTCTTCCCGAAGCAAACAATACTCAGAGTATTGTTTAAGGAGCTGCTTAGAGTTAGAATAACTAGTGGGCTATCGATTGGGCTCAATTGCTAAAATAATCATCTTAGCCATTCGTCCTCTTCCAAGTTCCAACGGCCCATTTTCATCCTCATAAAAAAATTACTCCTTCCAAGAAAGAAGTTGGGTATATGATGAATCTATGAAGTAGTAGCTCGAGGTCGGCCTATATACCTTCCGAAAGACATTAATTTTAAATCCACATTAAGCTCATGTACAACTTTTTCCTTTAATATTTGTATATATTCATCAACATTTATTGACATTCATCAATATTTTTCAAAAATATTGCCACCCACATTTCTTGATGTTGAACAACCTTTTTACATGTACAAACCTTTTTTTAACTTTTTTTACATTTACCAACATTTTTTACATGCACCAATTTTTTGCATTCACCAACATTTTTTAGCAAATTTATTTGAAATTCATCAACATTTTTTCTACATGCCCTTTTTTTGCGGTCACCATTATTTTTCAATATTTATTTACATTTACCAACTTTTTATGTTAAAATACAAAAAAACCATAGCCATATTGAACTCATTGTGTATCATTGATTCTCAGAAACATGGTAGTTTAAAAGGAATTTGAAACACATTTATGATTTAAGAGAATAATGATATCATAGTTTTAAATCCAAAAGGATTCTCTCCCTCCACCCATACAATGAGCAAAGCGCATGGCGATACGCATCGTCCACCCCAAAGTCCTGCACGCTCACGCTGCTCTCCCTCAGCTCCGATCTCATCTGTTGGTAGTAGTTTGCACAAATTTCAAACAGTAAAATGTAGGTTGAATATTTGTTTTACGGAAGATTAATAGGATTTCCAAGGTTTTTATTTGTACCTTCATTACCGTGTCAACCCATATCAAATTATCCCAAAACCCAGCACGATCTACATCCATAGTATCGGCCCTTTGTATATGCTTATCTTAGTCACGCGTGCAGTGCCGGTCCTGTGGTTTTGGGGGCCTAGGGCGATCTAAAAATTCCCACCTAGATTACTGCTTGGTCATTGCATTTTACTACCTCAATCATGGACTTCTGATCGTTGTATTCAATCTCTACCAAAAATAAGATCGCAGAGGACTCATGTCTCTAGACAAACTTACAGTGATGTATACTTGTGCTAGTATATTTTGTATACTATACTGTTTGTAGATACTTGAGAAGGGGCCTCCTTGATTTGGGGGCTTGGGGCGGCCGCCCCTCTCTCCCCCCTCCAGGACCGGCCCTGCACGCGTGGATTACAATCTAAGCGGATATTTTTTCGCTTCTCGTAGTTCAAATCTCTAAAAGCGACTTTCCACAATGAGAATTCGTAAGAAAAATGTTTGGTGGGATTCTCGCTTATTTTCACTCATAAGGCACTTCTCTTAATCATATATCTTGCCGCAACTTAATTCGCTTATATTGTATAAAACAAAGCATAAATGTCATGACTCATACAAATATATGAAACAGAAAAGCAAGTGCAATAACTTGCATTCTACAATGTCAAGATTTTGTAAAGGTGAAACATAATTACAATTTTGATACCTTTACATAGCATGATAATGACACTTCTAAAAATATTTATCTTCTTGGAAATTTTCTCGAATGCAATATAATAAAATAGATTTATTATTCATACATGATAATAATAAAATGTTTAGATCTTATTATTTTGAAGATGTCTCTAGATAAAAGATTTAACATAAAAAGATATTTTTTGCTACATAAAATTTGTGATGTGTGTGTTTTGAATATGATAAGACAATTGCATCAGTAAATTCTAATATTTTTGCGAGGACAACTACAATATTTGTAGAAATGAACTGATTAGACTTGTGAATTTCTCATCGTTGAAGGCTAGCCATTGACATATGTTGAGATGTGCCATGTCTGTGAAGTTAGAGCGATTACACGAACTTCCACAAGTAGCAAAGTATACATTGTGTATATGATTGTTATTTCGTTAATGGAAAGTTATAACATCATTTTCATTTGTTTCTAAAAAACATTATTTTCATTTGAAATATAAATTTGATTAAAAGTAAGACAACATAGAGATATGTATTTAAGAACAAAATATGAATATTATGGTCATCACACAAATATCTCATCCAGTGAAGATGAATCTGAATTACTACTACAACTCGATGAAATTTCACCATAGTCATCAACTTCATACTCATTTAAGAGTAAGTGTGCTTCTTCTTATGCTAAGTAACATAAGCACCTTTTATAACTTCCATGCAATGAGAGTGTCTGTTTCTGAGGAACATCAAAAGTTTGTGACCATCCATCACATCAATCTCAAACCGAGTGAGCATAGCTGGATTCTAACTAGTCAAATTTACAAATTTGAGAGCAGCTTTTTGAAGACTTGTGACATGATATTGATTCTACTGTTGTGTCAAGCTCATAATCCGAGAAAAAAATATTGTTTTCTTGAACACAAGTCTTCAATCACTGCCAAAATCAACACATATGGCATGATATGGTTGATCACCAATCTTAGATTCCAAGAAATCTTGTAAATCGTTAAATAGGGCAGGGTAAAAGATCATAGGAATAATGCTAGCATGTATTAGGAAAAGCTCAACGTGATTATTCATTATCTAAAGCAAAAAGTGACCAATATATGATGGTATACAGAGAATTTCATTAATCGAAAATAATCTCTAAGTAAATGACACTACAAACTGGTAATTGAGTCGTAGAAGAGTTTTAAAAGTTGCATCATCCAGATCATTCCTTGTTAGAACATGTACTCCTCTCAGCTTTACCTTCATTAAGAGATACACATGAAGTTGGCTTTAGTTAGGACATCAATGCAACCTCTTCCAACACAATCATTCTCATCTTCTCGATCAAATATTCATTATGCAGATGCAATGTAATACTATTGAAGACTAGTCTCGCCACGAAGAGAAGGTACACAACCAGCACCCTTTGAATGCCAATTTAATCTTCTCGATCAAAGATCTAGAAGCCTCGTTATTGAGATGCAAGATAATATCATTAAAGACTAGTCTCGTCAGGAAGAGAAGGTGCAAAATGAACACCTTTTGAATACCAATTTACTTTAGTTGTTGATTTTGAATCAGATCCACACGACTCCAATGTCAGCAAAAACAACTTGGTTGCCATTGGCTGGGTCCAGAAACATACTCGTCATACAGAAGGTATGACTCAGTTGTAAATAAAATAAAAACTAGATTATATGGATTGTCATATAATCGACAAAGATGATAAATTAACAAGAACAATAAAAAAATTACCTCGTTCAGGTGGACTTCAGCCATGACAAGTTATGAAGGTGAGTGTAACAAGCACTGAAAAACAATTACAAATTCATATATATATATTAAAACTACTTATAAAATGAAGCTAAGTCTAAATATCTAAGATTTCATGTTAGCGGAAACAAATGGAGCTATTATCGGTGACCTGGGCATCACATCATACTATCGGTTCGGTCAGAAATAAGAATTTAGTAGCCATTTTCCATTATTAATTTTAGGCAAAGACTTTGTTACAGCAGGCTGACACGAAGCTTTCCATCTCAGCCGGCCGCACACGTGCGCCAGCCGCTCGGGACGCACCGCTCCGCGCGGTCCACTCGCTCGTGGGCCCACTCTTCAGAAGCGCGACTGTTCAAATTTTCGGGAACCGCGCCCGTTCATTTCTATCCTTCCACATTCCCATCCCTGTCTCTCTAGGGTTTCTCTCTCCGCGCTCGACCGGCGATTCCGAGGCGATTCGTGCTCCTCCGCCGCCGCCGGCGACGTCGCGCCACCGCCGGCGACCCCGCGCGAGAGGGGGGGGGCGGTACCGAACAGAGGTGAGTGCACTATCATGCCATGGCGACGTCTACCATTTTGCGGATCTCATGATGACCATTTCGCCCGATTTGTTTGACAGGACTCGCATCGAGGATTCGGCGGCGGAGGTGAATCTCGCGGTGGTTGGAGCAAGTGCGAACGGGGGGCTTCAGGATCTGGTGCTATAGCACGAGCGTCGCCGGCAGATTCGGTGGTAGAGGAAGAGTGCCCGCTGCTCCTCTGCTTCTGCTCGTCGGCGGGGGATTTAGTGGTAGAGGAGGAGCGTCCGCTCCTCCTTTTGCTACTGCTCGTTGGCGAGCTCGTCGTCCGGCTCCTGCTGCGCGTGCGAGGCAAGGAAGGAGGTGAGTCCAGTCCAGATCCACTCCATTTCCAGTCGATTCGAGATCCTCCGCTCCCCTGCTCATCTGCTCATCATTGATTTTTGCTTTGTGCTAGGAATTTTTTTGTTTTTCTAGGGCTTTTTTGATGTCTGATTCGACATTTTTTAGGGCTATGATGTCTGATTCGATATTTTAGGGTTATGCTACCTAGGATTTAGATATGCATGATGCCTGATTTGATATTTTCATCTTGTTCCAATAGAGATGGTCACGGGTTGACCACTGATTCGATATTTTTAGGGTTATGCTACCTAGGATTTAGATATGCATGATGCCTGGTTGACCATTGATTTAGCTACATATGATGTTTGATTAGTGGTACTTAGAGCAATGCTTCTCTGAATGTTTTCAGTACAATTCAGAGTTCGGTCTTCGTTATCAGTAGAACCTATAGCATGCTGGCCGCTACTTGCATTACTAGGCCAGTGAATGGCATGTTAGAGTAATAGGTTGTTTTTAGACTGTGAGGGGGCTTATTTTTTTGCGCTGCCTTTGCTGAATTAGAGAATTAGCTAGGTTAAGCCGCGCGCCCTGTACTTTGAGTATGAAGATTGGTGTTCTTTGAAAAAACTGTGTTCACCGCTAGCAAACATGTTGCAGAATGTTAGGCTCCGTTTTCTGCACTTTTTGAGTTGTTGGGTAATCCGAGTACACATGAGTTCTTTATCTGTTTTTTTTTTCAAAATGCTAAATGTGTTTAGGCAACAATGTATTACAATTCATTCAAATATTTGTTAGGAATTTGGCAATTACATGGTTATATATAGGCAGTTATACAATTCTCTGTATACAACTCTGTTAGTAACGCTATTTCTCTCATGCGTTATAAATTGAATTTGCATGGATAGTGATGATACTGTGGGAGCCTGGATCCTCAGACTTTTTTGTGTGTGGCTTAATGACTTTTTTTAAGTAGCTTAAGATTACGGTGGATTAATGAACCTTTTGTACCATGCTTTTTTTTTGTGTGCGGCTACATATTGCTTATATATGGAAACCTTTTTTAACATGTGTGCTGACATGCATGCTGATATGCTTTTTGTGTGTATGGCAGTTTTTTAGGTATTCTTACTAGAGAGAATAGAGACATTTTTGCTCTGAAATATTTTACATTAGACATCTGGAAACTGCTTAGTTGTGTGCTTTTCTATTTTTTATGTCTATCATTGGTAATCTGAGTACACATGGCATTCTTATCTGTTATCAAAATGTAAAATGTATTTAGGCAACAATTTATTAGAATTCAGTCAATATATTGTTAGGAATTTGCCAACTATATGGATATATATAGCAATAACATGAGCATGGCACAATCCATTTTGACTTTTCAGATTTTGTTTTGTATAAATGTAGTGAAATGCCCCCCCCCCTCGATTATTCATATTTTTTTTTGGTTTTGCGCCAACTGAACATGTAATTTTTAGTTGCATACAACGCTTAGTTGAGCATATCACATGTTTATTTTGATGCTTAATTTCCATTTTGATATGCATCAGGATTTTTTTTGTTTCGACAGATAACCTGTACTCTCCAAGGTCGAGAGAGCCCTGTTGCACAAGGAGGGAGTGGTGACAACCATTTTTAAGGTCTGTTCTCCTAATTTTTAACCTGCAATGCAGCCATTTGTTTTTAGTTTTTCTTTGGCCTAATGATGGGGTTGAACCATGTAAGCATAGCCAACAAAAATCCACCAGAGTGGAATTGGCATGGGTGATTTTATCCCATATCACCTGTGCCCTGTAATGCCCGGTGTGGTGGCACTACATGGTTCTCTCCATCATCAGGCCAAGGTTTTTGTTGTACAGTTATTTTTTTAGATTGCATCGTTTTCTGCTGTGACAATCAATTTTTGTGCTTTTTTGTATGTACATGTGGACTGCCAAAAAAGTGTTTGCTGCTGAAGTGTCCTTTTTTTAGGATCCAATCAATGGCTAGAAGGAAGAAGAATAATCCGAGACCCCCTCCAGGGACAAATGTGGTACGTCTGCTGTTTTTCTCTCTCCGCTGATCAGTGCCTATTTACTCAACTGCTTTTTGTTTCTGAACTAAATTTTTTTTCAGGGCCTGAGGAAGAGGGCATCCCCTGCTAGGCTTGTAAAGCTCTACAATAGCATGACACCAGACCAGCGGAAGATGGTTGAAGATATTAATTTTGGAGGGCTACTTCAGATTTCATGCCACACCATCCCTGCGGATTCTGCAAACTGGCTACTCATGGAATGCTTTGACGCAGAATCAATGGAGCTTGTGCTACCTGGCAGGGGTAGGATACTTGTGACAGAAGATGTTATATCATATATACTAGGTCTGCCAAACAGTGGAAGGGAAGTAGTGTACGAGCTTGAAGCTGAAGCAATCAAATTCATCAGTTCTAAATACAATATTGCTCAAGGCACGGCTCCAAGGATTGAAGAAATTTTTCAAAGGGTGAAAAATAATAAGGATGCAAACGAAGACTTCCTCAGGTCATGGCTGATGCTTGCAGTCTCAACTTTTCTCTACCCTACAACCAGCCTCCACATAAGCCCCAAATGCTACCCTGATATTGTGGATTTGGACCGTGTCAGGAGCCTAAATTGGTCAAAATTTGTTGTAAATCAGCTCAAGGATGCTGGTTCTAAACTCAACACAAAGGGTTCAGTCAAGGGATGCCTCCTCGTTCTTGTTGTAAGTATTTCCTTTGCACATACTTATTCATATACTTTTGTAGCTTAGTCAGTTGCTCTAGCTTCTATTTTTTTCAACTATAGCATATCTCTTTTTTGTGACTGCAACTTAGCATTATTTTGGGACTCAGTTAGCATAAGTTTAGCCAATTGAAAAAGCAACTAAAGCAATAAGATAGCATATCGCTTCAAGTGTAGTATATCTATTTTATTTGGCAGCAACTTAATGTTGTTTGGTGCCCAAACTAGTATAGTTTAGCCAGTAATTCACATGTCTGACAAAGCAACTCAACCAATCAGAGCATAGATATAACATATATCATTATGTCTCTAATGTTTTTTTTGCACATATGAGATTTTTTAGTTCTCTTCTATCATAACCCACACACATACTGATTTTTTTCTTTGCCTTTTGTTGTCATTCCCCCACAGATATTATATGCAGATTCACTAGAAGCTCCTAGTCCTAGCTTGCATAACCCAAATACAACGCCAAGGGTAGCAGCATGGTCGAGGAAATTGTTGAATGAGATTATCAGTCTAGACACCAATCGGGATGGATCATTTGGGAAACTCAAGGTATGGGATAGCAACATCAACCACTTCTACAAAATGTTTATTTATGATTTGCGATTGCAAGTTTTCTGCATTTTACTGTCATGCGTAAATGCTTAAATGTGGATTTGCATTTTAGATTGATCTATTTTATATGTTTTAGGCAAATCACTTCACTTAGGAATGCAAATTATTGTTCTTAGTTAGACAAATTATTGCTATTAGTTAGGCACATTTATTTACTTCAACTAGGCAATAGTACTGTTACTAACTAGAAAATAATATTGTTATAGAAAAGCATTTATTCATATAAGTTAGGCAGTTTTTGTATTGTGTCCCCCCATTTTTTTATGATTAGGCATTTGGTTCTACAGGGATAATTTGTAGGCGTACAGTTTCAGTTACTATTTAATTCAGAGTTGTAGTTACGGTTGCAATTCAAGTGATGCATTGGTGATACCATTTGGTAATAGAGGGCCAGATCATTTTTTGAAATCCTTTCCTTTGTTGCATTTGTTTTTGTTTTTATTTTATTCTGATCACACCCACCTTCACCCACCTTTCTGTTCAGCTCAAACAGTCAGCTAACACAAGAGTTCAAGAATCATTATTCAAGATGGATGACATATTTCAATTTGTCTCTTCTAAGTCTAGAGGAATGGCAGCCGAGGTAAACTCCTCATTCTATCTTTTTTTTGTTTTCTATATTTGTTGATTTTTACCGAACCATTGGCTGATTTGCTTGTCAACTTCACATGGCATGCAGGAAAAGAAGAAGCTTTCAGATGCTGTAGGAAAAATGATGTGCAGAATTACATATGTTGTGGGCAAGTTTGTACAGGAAGTTGGTGCAATACGAGCCGAGACACAACACACAGGTGATGCGAACAAGTCATCATCATCTGGTTTAAGGAGATCCAAGAGAAGAAGGTCCACCCCACATGAAGAACCAGAAGATGAGGAAGACATTGATTACGCCGAACCAGAGGATGAAGTTGGTGAAGATGACGAAGAAATAGATGTGGAGAAAGATGAAGACGATGAAGACGGGGCAGGTCAAGAAGATGGGAAATTTGGGGAAGATGGGGAAGATGGAGGAGATGGACAAGATGGAGAAAAAGAGGAAGATGGTGAAGATGGCGAAGATTGTTAGATGGACAAGATGGAGAAAAAGAGGAAGAGCCACCAGCTAAGGAACCAAGTCCAAAGCGCTGCAGGATGGACAATCAGAATATTGGTAGTCACAGGGCTGTATTGCACCCCATATCAGAGGTCGATGACGATGATGTAGCTAACAACACACCACTGAGTGTAAGGCTGAGGCAGCTCAGGGAAGTAATTGAGCCCGTCAGTATAGAGGTGATCCCCGCTGCCACAACCAAGGAGAGAAGGGCTAGGTTAAGGCTGCCAGAAACATCAAATCAGCAAATCAGGTATTGCAAGCACCCACAAGAGGAGCAGGTCGACTGGTGATGTATACAAGAGACAAGAGCCACCACAGCCACTTGAAAGGAGCAATTCATTGGATTTTACACCTCCAGAAATAAATATATTGAAGTTCGTTGAAGAAGAAGATAAATCACCCGATGCAGAGCAGACCTTGAAGACTGACTACTTGAACGAACCAGGTTCCGAATACTGGGATGGGTTGGATGAAGAGGCACTGAGGGAAATAGAAGAAAATGCATTAAAGCAGTTTGAATTGATGAAATCACAAGGTAGTCAGGGCGCAGCTGCAACATCAAGTCAGAAAACTCATGGAGTTGGAAGTTCAGATGTCAACGCCACCAGACCTAGTAGGAGCAGAAATCACAGGGGGTCAAAAGACAGCGCCCGTAGCAACTGAAATTGAATCATCATCGGTCAATTCATCAGTCCCACCTGTCTTCCATCCAACACCCAGGAGAACCCTTCGGAAAATCAGTGCTCTAAAGTCCCCTTACACTGATGTTGCACCACGGAAATCATTCAATTGCAGCAAGGAAGTGTTCCATGTCTATGACATGATTCTGAAAAGTCATCTACATCCACCAAGAAATAGGGAGTTAACCAGCAAAGAGTACGTGCTGCCTCTGCCCTTTCTTTTCTCACACATTTTTTAGTCAGCAATCCATATCATGTCTTGATGCATTTTTTATGCAACACTTTGTTACAATTTAAGCAAAATCTTGCCATAATTTAGGAAACATTTTTGTATAATTCAGGCAACAACCAATTGTTAAGTAACGTAGCCTAGAATTTTTACAGGAAACCCACTGATTTCTGCCTAACTTTTTTTTTGATCTCTTTTTTTGCAGAATCATAATCATCAATTGCTCCCCTCTATTCATCTACCTGGACGAGCTCGCAAATTCAGTGAAACCTAGAGGAGATCTTATTAACACCGTTGCAGAGATTGGCATTCATGTAATAAACCCCAAGGGCAGGGCCACTTTCAAGCGGATTATGCCAGTGCGCCTATCTGTGAGTGTCTTTTCAGTCTAAGCCAACATGTTCGTTGTTTTTTGTGTTTTCTTGCTGTTTATAGTCTGACTCAATTCATATACAAACCAAGACAACTTTTAATGCTACATCAATAAGACACACGCCCTAGCCAAACTCGATGCACCTCCAGCACTTTATTTTCAGCAACATCTATTTTCTTACTGAGCCATGCCTTTTTTGCACATATCTTGTTCATGCTGTGTGTTTTGCTACTGTTGTGGACACCATCTTCGGCCAGAAGTACAGGCACAGGGCCAAGGCCAAGGTGCCCACAACAGATTAGTTGCCAGCCAAGGCTTATCCAAGGCTCGGCTGAATAAGTGGAAGAGGTTGTTAGGATTTGGTGTATTCAGTTGAGAGTTGAGGGATGAGTTTGGCAAGCAGTAAGAGGAAATCTCAATCGAGCTCAGATCCTCCAGGAGGGCGAGCTGGGAGATCTTCCCTTATCTGCCTTTGTATTCATCTATTAGCAAGCAATTCCATAACAACCCTTTTGGTTTTCTCAACTCCTTAAACACACTTTTTTTGATACGGATACTTGCTGTCAGGAGATCTTGATAGGGCAGAGGTCAAGCGTTTATTTAAGAAAGGAACAAACAACCTCGACCATAGACAGATGGTACACTTCTATCTATACGAGTTTTATGGTCTTTTTTTTACACCCCCACACATGTTTTTGGTATGTAAAAAGTGCATCAACAAATTGTAGGTCATGTCCTAGTACTACAAGTTATCAAGCCTAAGGACCTTGGCAGCTTTGGCCATTATTTCCTCCTAGTGCTCAATATTCGGAACAGCAGGTTTGAAGTCCTCGACTCGTTGAGAACAATTGAAGATGCAAGTCTAAAGAGCTGCTGCGACACACTCACGGAAGCAACCAAGCATCTCTGGAGTGAATATTACTCAGAATCTGAAGTTGTCATTGAAAACTATGAAACTGTCTCTATCAATGTCCCTAGACAGAGCAACATGTATGTAACAGCACACCTCTGATGCTTTTTTTCAACATCATCCCCTTTTTCTTTTTTTTGTGACCAACATAACCATTTTTTTCTCTCTCCAATCACAGCCATGACTGCGGGTTCCACATGTTGATGCATGCTGAACACTGGGACGGCCGTGCAGTTTGTGAGTTCAATGAAAAAGATATGCCCAACATTCGAAAGCTCCTCACATACAAGTGGCTTATGCACCCAGGAAATGAAACAGCATGGAAGCACAAATTCAGCTTGAAATGAGGTATGTTGATCAAAGGGCAACTTGGTTTATTTTGTGCAAATTAAGTAGCATTTTTCAGGTTTATTTAGCAAGCAACATAGCTATACAAATCTTGAAATTTTGTGCACATGTACTATCTTTTTGTCATGCTGCTGCCTTCCTATAGATGGCACAACAACTATATATTCATAGTAAATTAGCAACAAATAACAATGGTTCCAAAACAACCAACAACTGCAATGTTCAGCAGGTTTGCATGTAGAGCAACTCAACATTATCCAAAGACCAACATTATGCAAATTTTAGTGTGTATCAACCACATCTTTGACTGATTTACATAACGAACTCAGGCAACTTAATCCTGTCATTTTTTTCACCTCCACACCTATGTCTCTAAACTTGCAATTGAGGATGAACTAGTCCCAAGTCAAGGCCTCTTTCCTCTGCCATCATAGGGCAACGTGCAATATTATGATCCGTAGACTTGCATTTGCTGCACCGATTTTTCCTCTTAGTAGATTGTGCATTCATCCCCTTCTTAAGCCTCTTCTCCTTTTTGCGCCCTTTAACTACTGATCTTGGCGGGTTGTCCACATGCACCGGCAAGCCTTTTTCACCACCAGCAGCACCTGCAACACAATCTGATATTAGTTTCTAACATCCACTCAAAAATCAAAACTACTGAACCATAGTTGCACAATGAACAAGGCTACCTTCTCTAATAGTTGCATCAATAGATGTGGCTTGTTGCGCAACTTGTGTTGTGACTTGTTGTGCAACTTGTGCATCAGCAGATGGGGCAGATGCAGCAACTGCCTCATTGTTCACTCATTGCTTACGAGATTTCTTCTTCTTCTTTAGTTCAGCAATTTCAGACCTCATCATCTTGATATGATTTTCCATGATACCATACATTTCATTGGACACGCACCCTTCCCTTGCCAAACCCGCAAAAGCTGTAGACAGACTTGTGAACCACAAAGTCCGTCGCCCACTCAATGGCATGCCACGGGCTACCAAGTCTGGCTGAGTAAATGCTTTATCAGCAGCTTCAACTACTTCCGGTGGCAAAAGCAGCTCCTGAACCCACCTCTCTAGTATATATTTATCTGGAATAGTTTTCACACCAAACCTGACCATGACCTTCATAATATGGCAACATAGGATCCTATCTATGTCAAACTTGCTGCACTCGCAAAAGTAACATTCTTCATCTTCTATTGCAGTCACCATGTATTCTCTCTTGCCATATCCATACACACGCACATTATTAGGCACCAGCTTGTAGTTGATGTCACTTTGTTGCTTCACATCATACTCCGCTGTTTTCTCAAACTCGTTTGAAAACCTGTAGAATATGTGCTTGGTGTAGATAGTAGCAGCATGCCTTTCTAAGGGGAATTTTGACCATCTTTGCCTCTCCTTATCTCCAGTGTCAAATTCCTGCCCTTCTTGAGCAACAAGGCACTTGTCTTGTATTTTTTGATACTGCTCAACAAAGTGCAGTATTGACATGTTAGGGTTCACATATTTCTTCAAAACTGCGTTGAATCCCTCACTACGTTGTGTCGATTGCAGGAACGGGAAGAATGAGTGCATGTAGAACGCAGGAGCAAAACTACTTCTAAGGGCATACAAGTTTTGAAAATAGATATTGCCATGCAAGCCATGTTTCTGTAGCATAGCAGCCCATTGTGTCTCAAACTCATCTGGAGTGGAGTCACTGTGTGATTCATGCATTCCTTGAAATCCTCCTCCAACTCTTCATTATCGTCTAGCACTGGACCTATTGTACCTGAGTACTTGTCCATAATGTGGAAGCGGCAGTTCCTGTGTGTTGAATTGGGGAAAACTTGGGCAATTGCAGATCTCATAGCACCATCTTGGTCAGTTATAATGTTCATTGGAGTGTTCCCCTTCATCGCCTCCAGGAATGATTGAAACAACCACACATAGCTAGGGGGCTGTTTGATAAGGCTCCATGAGCGGCTCCGGGAGCGGCTCCGACCGGAGCCCTGCCAAACACTCAAATGCCGACCGGCTCCCAGTCTTGAGAAGGCGATGGAGCCCCTCCTGGCTTCCGAAGGAACAGAGGAGCTAGGGAAAGGAGTCTCCGCGCGGCTCCCCCATCCACCCTTCCACATTTGCCCCTAGGTTTGAGAGAAATAACCACGATTTTGCCACTCTCAGCCTCCCAATTCCACCCGTAACTCCCCCGACCCCAATCCTATCGGCCCCCCTGCCTCACGCGGAACACCTCACGCGGAATAGAGGGACCGCCACCACCGCCCATGAATCCTCTCCGGCGGCTGCCCCCTACGAGACGCAGGGAGGGCACCCCGAGCACCGGAATCGACTGATCCACTCCGTCGGATGTCGATCCAGGCTTGAGCGGCGGTGGAGGAGCTGCAGCGGCTGGGCAAGATGGAGGAACTGCAGCGGATGGGCAAGGCAGAGGAGCTGCGGTGGCTGGGCAAGGCGCGGCGCACCTGCTGTAGGCCCTTATGGGGAGGGGCGTGGACGCGGCTTGGCCCAGCTTCCCGACTGTCGCGACTGCCTCACCAAGTGCAGGGGCCGGCGTGGTTGGCGGAGGGGCGGCCATGGCGAGTGACTTGCAAGACTGGTGGAACAGGCAAGGGGTGACGCTCGGGCCAGAGTGGCTTGCTAGCGTACTAACTGCTGCAACAGCACCGGCTTCGACATCCGTTGGGAACCATGCAACGGCCGAATATGTAAGGATGGAAGAACCAGCATCAGGAGAAGGAGCCCCTGGTTGCCGACGAGAGGGACGCGATGGCCGCACACCTAGGCCGCGGGCGCCAGTTCGTGCTGCCTCTGTAAGCGTCGACGTCGACCTGACCGATCTAATGTAAGAATACTTCCCTTCCTACCAATTTTCTTGATAATATTGCAATGTCGTATGATGCATTAAAATGTGAATATGGAATCCATAGTATGGTTGGATTTAAAATTGAATGGGAAGTATACTTGAGTTCAAATGGATTGTGTAGCTGCTTGATGTTTTGAACTTATGTGTTGATGTTGCTGCCAACAGAGAAGCTGATTGGTGTCATGAGAACACTAGAATAGTGTGTGAGCTTTTTGCACACAAAGTGCAGAAAGGAAATCGTGATACCACTCATTTGAATAAGACCGGGTACTTGAATATTATAACAAGGTTCAAGGATAGGACTGGGTTGAAATATACTAGAAAACAGTTCAAGAATAAATGGGATAATATGAAAACTGATTATGGTATTTGGAAGCAACTCACTAAGAGCAACTCCAGCAAAGCCCCTACTTGAGCCCCTACTCAAAAAGTAGGGGCTCAGAGCAAAAAAACGAAGTCCAGCAAAGCCCCTACTCAACCCTCTATCACTGTTCACACCCCCTACTTGCCCCCTCCGGCCCCTTCTCCTGCGGGTGGAGAAGGGAGCCCCTACTCGGTGGTTGGCGGTTTGGCCCCGCGCGCCACCGAGCGGAGGCCGCTCCTCTCCCACCGGCCGTCGGTCCCTCCCACGTCCGCCGCCGGCCCGATCCACCGCCCTACGGCCCTGTACGTCGCCTCCCGGAGCTCCGCGCCGCGCCACCGACGGATCCGCGTCTTCCCCCTCACTGCGTCACCGTTGGGCCTCATCACGCCGGGGGATGCGCCGCCCCCCTCCTTCACCGTCAGGCCGCCACCCAGCTCCTCCTCTGCGCCGCCGCACCCTCTGCCGCCGCCAGAGGTCAACCTCCCCCCGCGTCGCGCCTGGGCGGAGGAGTCTTTGCCGCGGACGGCCTTGAGCTCAAATTGCGCGGCCCCGGAGCTCGATTCGCCGGATGGTAGAAGGCAGAGGCAGCGGACGTCGTTGGAGGCGGCGGATGGGAGGGGAGGGCCATGCGGGCCGCGCCGCGAGCCGCTCCTCCGCGCTGCCGCGAGCCGCTCCTCCACGCCGCCGTGAGCCGCTCTAGGTTTCCACCGCTGCCGGCCGTCTGGAGCTCGAGCCCTCCCGCGCCGTCGACCACCCGAGGCCTCCTGCGCCCGGCGCTGGGAGAAAGAGGAGCACGCGAGAAGAATCGGGAGAAATGAGGGGAACAGAGAAGAGAACAGAGGAGGGTAGGGAGAGAGAAGACGCTGGAGGAGAGGAATAAAATCTTGATCCACTGACTGGGGGGGTCCCACGTGTCATATGGAAAGTAGGGGCTTCAAGTAGGGGCTATTGCTGGAGTTGGAGGCAAAATCTACAGCCCCAGAAAAATAGGAAGGCCCCTACTCAAGCAAGTAGGGGCTTCAAATAGGGGCTATTGCTGGAGTTGCTCTAAGGAGACAGGTTTAGGATGGAGTGATTCAGGAAAAGATATTGTCATGACAGAGGCTTGGTGGAAGGAAATAGCTAAGGTGTTTGACTGAAAATTAGTTGTTTGTCAATTTTCGTGCATTGATATGGGACTGAAAATTATTGTTGTGTTACAAAAAATAAAGGGTTGTACCAGATTCAAGACCAGAGGCATCCAGAATGAGGAACAATTGGAAATTAAGTTTGAAGACATTCGTAACACCGGAGAAATTATGTTTGAAGACATTCGTGCCTCTAGTGGTTTACCACCTTCCCAACAACCAATCCTGCCACAATCTCCCATTCTTGTTCAGGATGAAGATGAAGCCAATGAAGATAGTGAGCCGGAGGAAGTGACACCTACAAGTGGGAGAGGGAAGAGAGGCAAAGGGGCTGATAATAACAAAGGAAAGAAGCCGAAGACAACTGCAGGTCATTAGTTTCATGAACAGATGGGCAAGATTGTGGAGATGAACGAGAGAACAACGGCTTCTTGTGAGTCAATTGCAAGGAGGGAGGACAAATATGGTTGCTCCATAAAGGATGTAATGGCATTGGTGAAGGAATGTGGTGCTGTTCCATCGACAAATGAACATTTCATAGCATCTATTGTTTTTACCAAAAGATCCGAAAGAGAGATGTTTATGACTTTGGACACTCATGAGGAGAGATTTGATTGGTTGACAAGGAAACATGAGTGGATGACAAGAAATGATGTGGCTAAGTAGATTTGGTGGGATGCTTATAGCATCACCAATGTATCCTTCCAATTAGTACTTTTTTATCTATATGTTTTTTATCTATATGTTTTTTATCTGTTGATTCATGTGGTACTATTTTAATGGGTTGTAATAATTTCACTCTCATTTGTTTCATGAACGTTTACTGCAAGGTTGTTGTATGGTACAAGTATTAATGAGTGTTGTTTTATGTCATGTACAGATCTGACTCTTCTTCTCAAAACACTGATAGTGGTAGTGGTTCTGATGATGATTGGACTATGAAAAGTATGACAATGATGAGGGCTGCTCAGAATAGTCTATTTGCTACTGCTCTTGTTGCTTCTAAATATTTCATGACATATCATGACAAAAATGCTGCTATAACTCCACAACAGAGTGGTTTAAGTTGGACTTTGGAAAGACTTAGCAACGGGCGAAGCTATAAATTGTTTAGGATGGAAGCACAACTATTTTACCAGCTGCATGATTTGCTTGTGAGTAAATATGGTTTGAAGTCATCTAAGCATATCAATTCCATAGAAGCACTTGCTATGTTTCTTGTTTCATGTGGGCATGGTATGTCCTTTGGTGCAATACATGGTATTTTCAGCCATTCTTCTCAAACCATTAGTGGAAAAGTTGAGGAGGTCTTGTTTTATGTGGTGGCTATGTGTGAGGACTATATAAGGCCAATTGATCCTAATTTCCGTACTACACATCCAAGGATTACTAATGACCGTAGGATGATGCCACATTTTAAAGATTGCATTGGAGCAGTTGATGGTAGTCACATTTTGGCAACACCACCTCCACAAGATCTTGTTAGATACATTGGTCGATGTGGCAAAGCGACACAAAATGTTCTTGCTGTTGTTGATTTTGACTTGCGATTCACATATGCATCAGTTGGGCAACCTGGATCTATGCATGACACTAATGTATTGTTTCATGCACTAAGGCATGATCATGACACGTTTCTGCACCCCCCTACAGGTACCTTTCCATATCCTTGGTTTGGCTCACAAGTATCTACATGAAAATATTTTGTATATATCTCATATAGTTTTGCATGTGATTTTAGAAAAATATTATACTGTTGATGCTGGATATCCAAATAGACCTGGATACTTGACACCATTCAAGGGTACAAGGTATCATATTCCAGATTGGAGGAGGGTTCCTGCTCCAAGTGGTGAGCATGAGCACTTTAACCATTTGCATTCAAGTATACGCAATGCGGTAGAGCGTGCTTTTGGTGTGTGGAAAAACAAGTGGAGAATACTTCTCAAGATGCCGAGTTTCCCATTGGAGAAGCAAAAGATGATTGTTGGTGCAACCATGTGCCTCCATAACTTCATTCGTGAGAACAGAACAGAAGATATAGATTTTGCTAGATGTGATCGGGATCCTCATTATGTGCCCACTATACCAGCAAGATATAGAAGATATATTCATGCAGGGGATACATCAACTACAGAATCGAATGATCAGACCATGGATATATTTCGTGACAACCTAGAACGGGCAATCTTTATTTCTAGATCATCTTGAGCATGTATCCATGGTTGTATGGTTTATGTGAGGATTGATTCCTTTAAAATTTCTCTAGTAATATAATAAGACAATGATTATTACCTAACATATATTTCTATTTATTTATTTTATTACCTAACAAAATTTATCGCATTAGTTTTCGACGTATTGCTGCACATCTCAGCAGTTTCAGCAACTCAAGTACCTAAGGGCATATTGGTCATTGCCCATTCCAATCCATTCATGGAAATCAGGATGGAGCTGTTTTACCAAACGTTTTCCAAAACGGCTCCGGCTCTACCAGAGAAGCCGCTCCACCAGAGGAGCTGGAGCCGAAGTCGTTTTTGGAGGAGCCGGAGCCCTGCCAAACATGCCCTAGGTGTTTTTTCATCCCTTAGGAACGCACACCCCAACTGAATTGACTGACCGTGCTTATTGATTCCAATGAATGGAGCAAATGGCATATCGTACATGTTGGTCATGTAGGTAGCATCAAAAGACACACAGTCATGGTACAAATCAATGTAAGCCTGCCTTGCTGCACTGTCAACCCAAAAAATGCTCTCAACTCTGTCCCTGCTATCCAATTTTACTGTGCAGAAAAAATTAGGATCTTGTTTCTGTATCTGTCTGAAGTGGTCTATCACCTACTGCATGTCTTTGTACTTCTCTGTCCTCCTAATGTTCGACCTGAAGTTGCTGATGTCTTTCCCTACATATGGCACGAGCTGCGCCGAACCATACAACTCATTCATAAGTTGCATTATACGCCCGGTGGTTAGGTTGCATTCGTGCAATAGAGTAATAAACTCCTTCTCTTGCTGCGGGATCCCTTTGTGAGATCTTAGGAATTTCTTCAGAGATGGTTTCACAACTAAATCATGGTTGTGGTCAGCCATAAAATAGGTCACATGCCACCTCTCATCTATCAAGTTCACAACCATTCTTGCTTTGCAACCCGTGCGAGTCATTTTCTCTCTCTTCCTCTTCTTCCCACCATCAAGTTTCTTCTTCTTAACCTCTTTCCCCGCATCGTTGTTCTCAGGTTCAGATTCTGTTCCGGAAGAATTGTCATCATCACCAGATTCAACATTAACTTCCTCCTCTTTTACTTTCCTACCGTGGCCCTCCTTGTTACACACATAAGTCACTTTGCGCTGCTCTCTAGTCACACCTTTCAGGCGTGTAGCACTAATGCGAGTTGAGAAACCAATCCTCTTCGCATAGGCATTGTAGAAGGTTTTTGCTTGCTCCTTAGATTCAAAACTTTGTCTAGTGTATGGAATTGGAGGTGTGCACCACACTTCTTCAACATCCTCGTCAAGAATAGCAGGATATTCATCTTCTTCAGGAATGACATGAGCTCCAGGCACATCTTTGTGGTTGGCATCTTGCTGCTGGCTATTCTCCACTATTGCCTGCACAACACCAGTATCAAGCACGCTGTTGTTGTTCAATATCTGGATCTGATTAGCAGCTGGTTGAGTACAAAATGCAAGATTCGCAGTCTCCAAATCAATGAAATCTAAATCAAACTCTGGAGGCAGCTGGTTCAAATCCATTTGTACCTGTCACAGAAATGAAATTTTTTTATGCATCCAGTGTTTACGAAACTTAATTCAATTTAGGATCTAAAAAAATAATAAAATCAAGCCAGTATAGTATTTCTTGCTATGCAACTATAATCTGCAATTCAGGGTTTTCATGTCTAAAGACCAAAATGCAAGCCATGTAGTTCTAAGAGTATTATGTTGTTATTTTGCAACCTTTTCTTTGCACTCTATTGCAATTTGCTACCATGTAATGCAACTTAATTAAGCTTAACATCCAGAATAGTAATAAAAAGAAGGCATGCTAATGTACTGATCTGGGCAAATATGTAATTCATACTGCATATATTGCCATACACTCAAATCAGTTTTTATTGAGTACTAACCATTTAATCTGAAGGCATGTTAGTATTCAAATCTAGCAAACAATAACAATCATTTTTTCTTTTGCTTTTTATGTTGTTGCAGATGGGCAAGTGAAGTCAAGCAGGGGTGAGAAGATACAAGATGCACATATCCAGTTTATGCACATATGTTGGTAGGGGGTGTGAATATACAAGATGCACATATGCAAGTAGGGTGAGAAGATACAACTTGCTACTATGGAAAGCAGGAATCAACAACTGATCCAAACCATGCAGGCAACCAAAAAAACCCAAAATCATGTCTGATGTGTTGAATACTCGGAGGAAAGTTTGTAAAAACTAGCATGATTTGCACCTGGTGTTCGTCCCCTTGTTTTTTTTGGTTTTTGTCTGGGGATCTGTCTAGTGAAATCTGGATCAAGGTATTGATGTGGATAGTTGAGTAAAAGTACATGTAGATTGCCTTCTTTCTTCTTGTTAATCTCTTGATCTCCGGGGGATTTTTTTGCCTGGATTCCCCCGTCCAATTGTGCTGGGCGGATCTGCTGCCTCGACGCCCCTGTTCGCGCTGCCAGGGGAGCGCCGATGGCTTCCGCTCGCACAGCTTCGGATTTTTTCCCGTTTTTATGTGTATTTTTGTGGTTATGGTAACACAGCAGGCCTGACGCGCACGTGGACCTGTACTTAATTTGGGCTGAGCTAATGGGCCTGGTACCATAATATCAAAATTGGCAAAAAAAAAAAACAGCCGGCTGTCCCCTAGCTTATTTGACAGACGGCTATCCGTTAGCCAAGTCCTTAATTTTAAAGGTCAAATCGTGGCAAAAAAAAATGGCAGCGAAATTGGTGGTCAACTCGTCATGTTGTAAGCAATATGTAGAGTCAACGCCTTTGCTCAGAGAAAAAGGCGAGAAAACCTAGAGGAGTGGCGCTATATATTATCCCCCTCATTAGAGCAATTTGAATAACCACGGTCCATATTTTTCGTTGAGTCGGCATATTCTACACCCGTTTATTCCCTTTGCAATTATTCTGTGAAGATTATGCAGAGGAACTGTGATTATTGGCGTCGGAAGACTTCAGAGACACAGAGAAAACATAGCTGAAAAAGGAGTAACGGATAGTCAAACTCAGTTACCATTACCAAACATCGGAAATCGGGTTTGTGCAGATCCTGATATCTAGATCGTCCTTGCCTTTGCCTATACACGGTTGGTACGAGGAACTGCGTCCACCCCCAACGGCCGAAGCTCGAAGTGGCAAAACCGTCACACTCACATGCCCACGCACGGGCCCCCTCCGCCTCGCTCGGGCACTGGTGGTGGATCCAGCGCCCGCACACGACACATCCGCCGCAGGCTAGCTGCAGCGCCAGCGCCCCGCTCCCGCTGAGCGCTCAGCCGCTCACGCGGCCAGCCCATCATCGGCGCTCGGCCGTTGCCGCCCACACAGGCAGGAGCCCCGTGAAATGCGCGGACCGCAGCGCGCACTCCACTCGCAACGCACGCATCCCCATCGGCCCGCTTCGTCCTTCTCCTCCAGCCGGTAGTGTCCTCTCCTCTCCGAGCACCCCGATCCATTCCATCCCGTCCCGTCCCACCATTCCCTCCCTCCCTCCCACCCGCGCGTCGCGTGGCGTGGCGTCACCCACCCTTCGTCGGGACGTCGGCGCCGCGTCCACTTTCCCCAACTCCCACTCCACCCACCACCGGCCCCAACAGCCAACAATCCCCCCCGCATCTTCCTCCCCGCCCCGCCCCGCCGCGACGCGATGCTCTCTATCTCCTCCCTCGCCAAGCTCCTCGCCATCCTGCTCCGGGGCATCCTCCTCCACCTCCACACGCCGGCGACGACCTTCCCTTCCACCGCGCACCACTTCTTCTCCACCTAGCGCCTAGTGCCGGCTGGTTTGCTTAGTTGCGCTGCACTCGATGCCGAGGGCGGCGCTCCAGAGATCTGGCAGCAACAGCCTCGCCTCGCTGCTCCGCGCCGAGCCTCCCGACGATGTGGTGGTCGAGGACCCTCGGAAGCTGGGGGAGCGCGATGGCAGCCGACGCCGCGGGGGGAGGGGGAGGCGGAGGAGGAGGAGCTGCCTCAGGCTGCCCCTCGGCGCGGCCGGCGGGTGCCGCGTCTGCGACTGCGACGAGATGGACTCCGCTGCGGCCCCGCGACGTCGCCCGGCGGACGGGAACGTCGAAGACGACGACGAGGAGGAGGTGGAGGTGGACGGCGCGCTGCAGTGCTTCTCGTGGAAGAAGGGCGCCGCTGTGGCGCACCGGCCGTCGGGGGCTGGCGCGGACGCTTTGGTGGTGAAGGAGGCGGCGGCGGCGGCGTCGCTGGCGGTGCTTCCGGACGACGTGATGGAGATGGTGCTGGGCCGGCTGCCGCTGGCGTCGCTCCTGGCCGCGCGGTGCGTGTGCAGGCGCTGGAGGGACCTCACCGCCGCCCCGCAGTTCCTCCGCGCGCGCCGCGAGGGCCCGCGACGGGCGCCGTGGCTGTTCCTGTTCGGGGCCGACGGCGACGTCGGGTGGGGCGCCGCGCCTGCACCGGCAGTGCACGCGCTCGACGTCGCCGCGCGCCGGTGGCACCGCGTCGCGGCGGGTGGGCTCAAGGGGAGGTTCATGTTCTCCGTCGCTGCCGTCAGGGACGACCTCTATGTCGTCGGCGGCCTGTCCGGCGGCTCGGGCGCCGGCGAGGTGAAGACCCACAAGGGGGTCCTGGTGTTCAGCCCTCTCGCCGGCTCGTGGCGCAAGGCGGCGCCCATGCGTACCGCGCGGTCGCGGCCGGTGCTGGGGGTGTTCGAGATGTCCGCCGGCTGCAGCGTTCTGCACGCCCGCGCCGACAAGAATGTCCGGCGGGGCAGGTCACGGTTGGGAGGCGCATCCGCCGTGTACGAGGACCCGCACCGGCTCTCCCTCAGGCGCCTCCGGCTCAAGGACATGCTGAACGACGACGCTGACTCCACGGAGCTCGCTCTGTGTCATGGCAAATCCGCCGGGCAGGAGGGCGAGGAAGGCCGACCCAGGCTCGCCATTGTCGCCGTCGGCGGGCGCGGGCACTGGGACGAGCCGCTGGTGTCCGGGGAGATTTACGATCCCCTGACCGACAAGTGGGTCGAGATCGCCGGGTTCCCCACCGACGTCGGGCTGGCGTGCTCCGGCGCCGTCTGCGGCCGGGTGTTCTACGTCTACTGCGAGTCCGACACGCTCGTCGCCTACCACCTGGACAAGGGCTCCTGGGCCGTCGTCCAGACGTCCATCCCGCCGCCGCGGCTCCGGGACTACGCCCCGACGCTGGCGTGCTGCGCGTCGCGGCTGTTCATGCTCTGCGTGTCGTGGTGCGACCGCCACGGCCCGGTGAGCCGGCGGGAGAAGGTGGTGCGGAAGCTGTTCGAGCTCGACCTCACCTCGCTCCAGTGGAAGGAGGCGGCGGCGCACCCGGACGCGCCCATGGACCCCAACGCGGCGTTCGCCGTCGGTGGGGACAGGATCTACGCCGTGGAGATGTTCAGGATCTTCGGCAAGGTCCTGGACTTCGTGACGGCCTGCCGGGTTTCCGACACCGAGCAGAGGTGGAGCCGGATCGGCCGGGAAAACGCGGCGACGGAGGCTGACGCCATGTCCTGCAGGCTGAAATCCATGGCCGTGCTGCACCTGTAATTGCGGCTTACTCTGCGTGTTGAGTTATCGTCATCTGTTGTAGTATACTTTAGTCTTCTTGCACAGAAGTGTTGTTTCCATGAACAGACATCATCCCATGCTAGACATCCATTGCATTGTTTGTAGACATTTCACAGTGACAACTCGTACTCGTGTTTACCGAAATTGATTTATGTATAGAAGAGGCTACCTTTTCTATGACACTGATCAGACCCATATGCTCAACTCAACGTCTGTATTGCAGTGCCAACTACTAATCCAGTTACTGTAATAAACATTTCATGGATTGAGACTATTTGGCCACATGCCTACACAATTGATGAGCCATAGTTCTAGTTTAGTTGCTTGGTTTTGTCAAGAGCTAAACTAACCAACTTGGATGCACTTGTACACTCCTTGAATTTGTGATGGTTATCAAATCACTCTCGGCCGTACAGCGATTAGCGATCTCATCCCGTGAGTGATTATGTATCATTAATTCATTCGGTTGGTACTGATCCAGCGAGGCCATGATTTAATTTAAGGCGTGGGGGCACAGACATTGCAGGTTAGTTTATCCTGATCATGAACTTGCAACCTGTATAGCGGGAATAGATTAAGTTGTTGGCTTTTGAATAATTCGACAACGGCATGGAATAATCAATCAAATTGTATCGAATTATCCTCGATGCGTTCTTGCAAGGCGTCCTGAGTCCCGACACGAAATTCCAAGGAATTTGTACATGTTTGTTCCAGAACTGTCAAGATTTAAGGTTAATTCGAAACTATGTAGCTTTGTCCTGCAGATTGCAGCTTCTGAGCAAAATGACCTCATGATCGGATAAGATATGCTTTACGTGATCGGAATCTAGAAAAGGAGCCACGTCTTCACGCGTGCAAGTTAGCATAGATCTTTCTTGTAGTGTATCCTCCCTGTCCCGTGATCATATATTGAAAAAAAAACGATTAAAACAAATCAACATATCCATCATTCTGGTAGGTATAGTCCGGCTTGATTTTTAATATTTTTTTAAATTAAAACCGAATGCAAGTCATCATAAGAAAGTTCTCTGGAGCATGCTTTATCCAACATCAGAACTTTTAAAAAAACAACAAAGCAGTTCCATGATTTCTATAAAGAAAAAGAAGAGCAAAGCAACCTCCCAAAGCATCAATATATTCCCATTACCCGGAACCAAATCATCTAGCCATCGACTCGCAACAGCATCACAAGAAATGTGTACCTGTACCAACCGGTAAGCTGCCGATCCAGATCGGCGAAGTGATGCGGCCATGTGCTGCGGTCATCCAGCATCCTGGAGAGCGTCGCGAACCCTCGATGGCCAATCGAGCTTTGCGTCGTGCTGTGCCGACGATGGCGACTCGCAGTCACAGCTTTTCGGCGCTTAACTGCCAAAACACAACGGATCATGGTCCATGGGCGCTCCTCTGGTAGGAGTGCATTGCTGGCTTCGATCAACTGGCAGGAGGCAAACTGCACAAGCCCCCACTTAGATATGCTACAACTAGTAGGTTAGCCCGCGCAAATAGCGTGGGTTGCTAGCATTTTTAATCTTAACATTTACATTTTTTAGTTTGAAATAAAATATGTAAATATCTCTAATTTAGTCATGTCGTTGTGATTGTTTTGTTCCTGTGACCTATAAAAAAGCTATCGGCTATGCTTTTGGTTATCACCATATTATTTTTTGCAACGTTGGTTTACGAAAAAAAGATAATACCTAGGTAATAAATACTTTTATACTTCTAACATAATTTTGTTTTCTTAATTGTTGGCCAAAAATGTGCATTGTTGTTTCAAAGTATGTGTTATGGTGAAAAAATCCTTAGACTTTTTTAAGGAATATCAAAGTGAGTTTTCATTGGAGATAACAATCAGAATTTAATATTGAGTTCGAATCAAAACTACAATGAGCCTTGGTTCTTCTTTTAGTTCTTATCATATCCAAATCTCTCTTATATTTTTTTCTTTATTCCCCGAGCTCCAGTTGCTACAGCCTTGTATGCTCGTCTTGTATTACTGTTGATGCACTGTAGCGCTAGCAATATAATTTTTTTTAGTTGCTAACTTCATAAAATGGAGGCCACCCCTAATCAATTTTTGCGGTTTAGCACAGCACAAAATTGAATTATCCAGAAATTGGTGGAGTGGCATCAAGGGATGCTTCTTCCTACAAAATTCAGGATATTTATTTTTTCGCCACAACATGTGATGTTCGCTTAACCCCTCTCACATTCACTCCTCACATGGATGACAATTCAGTCGCGACTCACCACTCCTCACATGGATGACAATTCAGTCGCGACTCACCCCGTAAGTGTGGCTAAAAATTAGACATTCCAAAAAATTTAGGCATCGAGGGATTCGTCTTCTTGTCTCGACGTCCATACATGTCATTGCACACTGCCTCTCTCCGGTATACCTATTCCTTGACCTCATCAACCGCCACAACACTTCAACATGTATATAATGAAGCAAGGCAGGTTTCATGCCCTCATGGAGGTTCGTTGTCTCACTCCCACTACCCTCAATGTTCTTCTTCAACTTTCAAAACACTAGTATTGCACTATGACTCTCTCTCTCTCTCTCTAATAAATATGTTGTTGTTGTCGCATACGAAACTGGAGTATATCCTTAGTCTTGTGCTCATCACCTCTTTTTTCTCTCTCTAACAGCCTCTCCTTCGTACTTTCTATCTCCACCTGCACATCTTTCCCTTTGCTCCATTTGTTGACTTCCCCCCTTCTCTCGCACCTCATTGTAATGAGGAGCAATGACATCACATAAGGAGCGAGCGTGAATTGTGGGCACGGGTGGCGACATCGGTAGACGGTGGGTGCGGGCATGGGATGAGCGACTACGGCGATTTCACATTCCCTATGCTCTCTCTCTCTCTGCCTCCCTCCTAAGCTACAGCACTGGCAGGCTCACTCAGTGAGGATGGTTACATTTATCTCCAAAATCTTCCCTCATACATCCCAATAGCTATGGTGCTTTGTCACTATCGTTGGTGTCGGCATGGTTCTCTTTCATGGTGATTATACTGTTATGACCCTTCGTATATATTTTTGTCCTCATAATTTAGAAATTATGGGGACCAAAATAATTTTTTTCTCAGTTTAGACTTCTTTAATGTCGCCGTATCTATTGTGATATTTGGATTTCTCATTCTAGACTTTTTTTTATCTTTAGAGATATTAAATTTGCTCCAATTAACATATTGGATACGTGATAGTGAACTTTGTAGTAATCTAAATAGAATTAAGAAAAACCAATCAGACATAGCAATATGAATCCAATGGTAGTAATCGTCCCTACTGTTGCAAAAGAAGAGCACGTACAACAGACTTTATAGTCATCCAAATTGGATTAAGAAAAACAAAGAGACATGGCAATATGAACAGTACTGGTCCCATGTTGATATTTTTAAACATAATAAATTTAGTAATTGTATTTTGCATAATTGATTTATCGCATAATCTAGTTAGCGGGTCGTCATAAAATCTAATGGTGTGCTCGATTCTTGAGCAAAGTTTGCCTCGCCTCGTCTGTGCAATAGCCTTGCCTTGCCAGCCGAGGAGAGCGTAAAGAGCTCTCCTATGGAAGCAAGAAAAATCATGCTAGCGTAGACATCGAGAAGTATTTGTCGAGAAGCCAAACACTACTTCTTTGCCTCACAGTGCGGTTAATAGTGGTGATTTTGATTTACGTGGTAGTTTCTTTTAATACTAATAGTGCGGCTACATTTATCATGCAAGAAGTTTTATTTTATAAATGTTTTGTTTGTAATGATATATTTCTTGCAAATGAAACAACGTGTATATAGGATACCTAATCAACACCAAAGCATATAAAACAAACAATTATGTGAATAGTCCATACTGGTTACGGACTCATCATCTTTCCTAATAAAGTAGAGTAAGAGTAGAATTGTATTCAATAATTAGTGACCGGTGAGATGGTTTATTTTTCACCTTTTAATTCTAATTTTTTTCTTTAGTTTAATACAGACCCTTAGATGATCATAAAATCCAACGGTCTGAATTTTTTTTCTTTTTTGGATTAATGTGGGAATTTCTAAACCCTCTCGGCGAACGTGGTGGCTTCTTTTAACACTCAAGTATTAAGATAATAGATGCAACACGGTGCACCATTAAGAGAAGCATGTGGCAGGAATCACGAACTGGCTACTGTGGTCACGGATCCATCCCATCTTGCAGCGGTTCAGTTCAACCAACTGATCGTATTCTCGTCGGGACGAAATTTGCAGGGATTGTACAGAGATGCGTGAGATGGTGAAGGTTGTTACCAACTTACCATGGTCAATCAACCTGGTCCAAGGATAAGGGAACAAGAAAACTGCATGTCAGTAGAAAATGCAGTATCTAGAAAAGCTAATAGGTTAGATCCTTACCTTGTTGCCAACTCAAAATGCTGCCTTGTGAATGATTTTCTGAATTCTTGTTGCAGAGCTCTAGTCTCTCCAGATATTGTTGAAACATCAGTGTTAGCCCCACATGAGATAGTGACTGCTGAATTTGTGGGAATAAGATGATAGCCTATCTGTAGATTTGGACGAGTGGCTTTCCCAGCGAACCATGACATCTACAGAAAACCAACCAATTAGCGATCTTAAATGAAAGGTTACATTACATGGTCAATACGGAAAACTGAAAATGACAACTTATTTCTGAATCAAAAAAGAACAAAGCATAAGCTGTCCTTCTCAGTATTTTCTATGTAAGTCGGCTTTGTAACTAGTATTTTGTTCATGGTCTGATGAACCTGGACACACTTAATGAAATGGGCTTGGTCAGCATTACCTACCTTCAGGCTCCAACAGGTGGTCTGCTTGGCAGTGAACATTATCTTGCAAAGCAATGCACCAGCTACATTCATCTTCATTTTTGTATGGGGCTGGTTCCTGATTCTGTAAGCACAGTAGCACAACATTATTCTGAGCTTATAACCGATACTGGAAATGATTCCAAATAGATCGCTTCATTCTACCACACATGACTCTTATGGATGCACAGTCAAGAATTGCAGAGAAATCAAATGACATGACAGCTGATCAACTGCTTCATATATCTCGCTTGAGCTTTCATGTCTAACATCTTCCACTCCAAATTCATGGATCCTGTTGTTTACTTCAATTGAACTAATACCCATATCCTTTCTGGTTCCCCACTCTCTCATTAGCTTCCTGAGCCTTTTCATGTCTTCCAACTGGTGAGTTTCGTACAGCAAGTTTGAAAGTAGAACAAGCAGACCTCCACTGATGCCCTCCAGCTCAAGTAATTGCTTGATCACCTGCCTGCCAATCTCAACACTCCCATGCATTCTGCAGGCTCCCAGCAATGCACCCCAGACCACAACATCAGGCTTCATTGGCATTTCTTTTATTAGACAAACAGCCTTTTCAAGATAGCCACGACGACCAAGAAGATCAACCATGCAAGCATAATGCTCAACTTCATGCTTTACATTGTAAACATGTCTCATTACTTCAAAATAATGCTGCCCAGCTTCTAGTAGACCCCCATGACTGCATGCAGAAAGAAGGGCCACGAATGTGATCTCATCAGGCGAGAAGGAGTTTCTTACCATTGATCTGAAGAATATGATGCTGTCCAGTGCACGGCCATGCATTGCCAGGCCCCCAATAATTACATTCCAAGAAACAATGTTTTTATGGCATATTTCACTGAACAAGCTAATTGCTGTGTCTACCTGACCACATTTTGCGTACATGTCCACGAGCGAATTAACTAGAGAGATATCAGGGTTACTGATATTGTCTCTAATATAAAGGTGTATCATCTTTCCAACAGTCAAATCACCAATTTGTCCACAAGCAGAGAGGACAGCCACCAAGGTAACCTCATCTGGAGCAAGACCCTGGGACTGCATACGGTTATAAAGATCCAGTGCTTCACGGCATTGACCACATTGGACGTAGCAAGATATCATGGCATTCCATGAGACTATGTTCCTCTCTGGCATCTGGTCAAACCAATCTCTTGCAGCATCAACTGAACCATGTTTTGCCTGAGCACAAAGCATGGACGTCCGTGAAACAACATTCTTGAAGGGCATCAGTTCAAAGCATCTACGAGCCATCCACAGATCCCCGCACTTACCATACATGTCCACCAAAGCATTTCCAAGAATCAGATCGACCCGAGATCCGCTAACCAACATATGGCAATGCACACGCCGGCCAAATTCAAGGTTTCCCTCTTGTGAGCAGGCAAGAAGCAGGCTGACCAACGTGAACTCATCTTCCAGAACCCCCTGACACCTCATCTCCCCGAACAGTTTGCGCACCTCTCTAGTATCCCCTGCCTGCGCGTACCCACCGATCATCGAGTTCCACGACACGACATTCCTCACTGCCATCTCGTCGAAGAACCGCCTGGAGTCCGCTGCCAGAGACCCAGACCCAGACCCAGCTGAGGCGTAGGAGTGCAGAAGCGCGTTCCCCACAAACACCTGCCCCGCAAGGCCCAGCTTGACGGCCACGGCGTGGGCGGCCCGCGTGTGGCCCCACGCCAGCGCCCTCGTGCACGCCTTGAGGACGAACGGCAGGGTGAACTCGTTGGGCAGCATCCCTCGCCGGAGCATGCCGCGGTGGAGGCGGAGCGCATCCTGCGGGTGCCTGCCTTTGCAGCAGGCTCTGATGATGGTGTTGTACGTGAACCTGTCCGGGTCGGGGATTCCGTCGAACAGGCGGCGCGCGTGGCAGAGGGCGCCATGTCCGGCGCCGACGGAGAGCGCGCAGTAGGAGGCGAGGAGCTGGGCCGCGACGGCCGCGGAGGAGGAGGAGGAGCCGTGGACAAGGAGGTGGGCGTGGATTTGGCTGAGGCGCTGGACGGAGCGGCACTGGCGTAGCAGCTCCTGCAGCGAGGGGAGATGGCGGGAGGCGACCGCGGCCGCTGGCGTAAGCATCGAAGGCGAAGAAGCAAATTGTGGACCTACCTGCCGACGCACTATTTGGGCCAACCAACATCCTCTGTTTATTGCTGTCTGGGCCTCTCTTTGGGTTGCATCACTTGGGCCGATAGTAAACGCTCCTAGAAAGTTTCTTCAAATCAAATGCAACGGGCACCACTAATTAGCAGCGGCCGCGCGCTACCGACGGCGGTAGCGATCAATTTTACAAAACTCCACTCGGACTGCTATTTAGCGATCGCGCGCCAGGCGATAGATTTTCCGACCGTGCTCCTGGCCACATGCAGCTGGACCCTCTCCTCCTTTCAACTTTTCTTTCTTGAAAAAAATATTTTCACAATTTTTATTTTTGCAAATACATAACTTATACACATAATTATACACAACTTTTCATTTTTGGAAACTTATACACACAACTTCGACATATAACTTTGAACTATAATTTTTTGTCCTATAATTTTTAAGCATAAGTTTGATGCGCGAAGAACTTATACGTACAACTTGTATGCACAATTATTTACAGAATAACTTATAATTTTTTCTCTAGCGACAAGTTGTACGCATAACTTTATATGTAAACAACAATTTGTTCGCATAATTTTTTTTAACAACGAGTTCTACGTATAACTTATGCACAAGAAAATTTGTTGAAAGAAAGAAAAAAAGAAAAACGAAAAAAAAGAAAAAGAAGCCTGGGCGCGCAGGACTCCCGGTGGCGTGACCGACCGCGGAATTGGTTTTGCGACTCCACCCCCCCCCCTTTCATACTTTCTTTTTAAAAAAATCTCCCCACAACTTTCCAGTTCTAGAATACCATAACTTATCACATAATTTCGACGTATAACTTTGAGTTATAAACTTTTATCAGATATTTTTTATGCACAATTTTTTTAAAAATAGCTTATACGCATAACTTTTTCAAGCGCCAGTTTTATCTATTCCATTTTGGAATTTATACACACAACTTCGACGCATAACTGCGAACTATAAATTTTTGTTTGATAATTTTTAAGCATAAGTTTGATGACGCGCAGAACTTATGCGTACAACTTGTATGCACAATTGTCTCTGAAGAATAACTTATGCGTATAATTTGTCTCTAACGACGAGTTGTGCGCATAACTTTTTTTTTAAAAAAACGAGTGTGTGAATAATTTATTTTACGAAAAAAAATGTTGAATGAAGAAAAAAAGAAAAAAGAAAATGTAGGGCCGCCCACGTGGGGAGTCGGGCACGCGGCCGTGGCACCGCTCACGCGGAGCGCGCGGTTGTCAAATTGGTGTCGCGACTCACTATCTCATACCGTCTGGTCTGGTCCGTTCCCAGCTGCCACAAACATAGTCCGTGGAGCAACAAGTACAGCAGCATGAGGTTCTGATGAGGTGCATCGCGTAGCAACCGTCTCTTTCCACGGCTTCCCTCCTTAGGTAAAATATTTCTTCGTGTGCCCTTGCATTCCTTGACCATAATTAAACTATGCGCCGACAGTCGACGGTCGGCGAGCGAGAGTAGGCATTGTATATGATATATAACGTAAAATATCGCATCAAAAGGAGACGTGCAAAATAAACTAGAGGTTGGGAAAAAGAAGCACGCAATGCCATCTTCTTTTAAACCCTACCTGCTGCGATGTGGCATTTCGCTTGAGTTATGGGCTAAATAAGTGTATTATTTACCTTTTATATGTATTCATTTTTAGTACATACTCCCTCAGTCCCACAAAAATGTTCTTTTAGATTTGTCCTAAGTCGAACCATTTTATATATGTTTAACTATATAAATATATATCAATACATTTGATATCTAACAAGTATCATTAGATTCGTTATGAAATATATTTTCATATCATACCTATTTGATGTTATAAATATTAATACTCTTCATTGTATATTTGGTCAAACTTCAAGTAGTTTGACCGAAATGAAACCAAAATGTACACTCTTTACTAAATGAATGAAGCATGAGACTTAGTAGGGTACTAGTGTTTTAAAAAAAAAAATAGTAGGTCACCCCGCCGTAACTCGTCAAGCCACTGCCCCTGCACCTCCATCTCCACCACTGTACCACCTCCTAATTCCTCTTCAAGCTTCAACTCTCATCAATTCGCACAAAAATGACACAGATTATGCATTCTTCTTCTCGAGCTAAGCTCTTTACCAAGAATCATTCACAAGTAACAGAGTATCAGAATCATTCACCAGTAACATAGTAACAAATCAATTCAGACATTCACAAACAAATGGTAAATAAAATTTGAACATTGGAGCCGAGGTTGTCGGCACCCCGCCGCGCTGGGCTGCCTCCACCCGCACCCCATCGCACCAAGCCAAGGCCACCGGCGCCGAGCCGAGCCGGGATGCCTCCACCCGCACCCCATCGCACCAAGCCAAGGTCACCGGTGCCGAGTAGCTTCGCACCCGCTCGCTCCGGGATGGCTCGGGGAGGAGGAGGTCAGGGAAGAGTAGAGGGAGAGGAGGTGGGGAGAAAGAGAGAGGGACCTGAGAGCACTGAAGGAGAAGATAAGAAGAGAGAGAGAGAGGAGTCGGAGAGATACGGTTAGGGACATTTAGGCTCGGTTCGAGACTCCAACAGGGACTAATGTTTCATTCACTTGGGTGAAAAAAATAGTGAAGTTACAAATGAATAATGTTAGAATAGTATTTTTTGTGAGAGAATATGTGATGATGTAATAGATAAATATTATTTTTTACTATTCTTTTTCAACGAATAGAACAGAGCCATCCACCATCAGCCGACACTAATACACCCCAGCAGATTCTCTCACCCTAACTGTTACAATAGGAACAGGGAGGCTTCAGTCGCTGCTGACGTTGGTGTCTTTTTTTCCATTCGAAACTAAAAATCCTTAGTCCTAGGTTTAAAAATATCTGAAACTAAAGGGGTGGATGGAAGATGGTTTCTCTACTGAATTCTTTTACGACGCACAATGACACCTGTGCTACCGATTGAAAAATGTCTCGTATGTAATAGAAAAAGATCTATATGTAAGGATCTGACGGTTGAGATTAATTCTATACTACCGGTTTTTTTAGCTGTAGTACGATAGTATTCATAGTTCGTATGGGTAATATAAGGGTATTATCAGAAATGTAAATGGTATTGTTATAATATAGGAAATGAAATATATGAATTGAGTGCGTCTCGGCTGCTGAATGGGCAGCGGGAAATTTTTTTCTAAATAATATATATTGAGAAAATTACCATTTTACCCATAGTAAAAATTCGGTAATACTACCGTACTACCGCAGGGTCGTATTGTGTGCGGTAAAAAATCTGTTCTCTACTAGTGCCTAGTGGCGGTTTCTCTGGGTCTGGGTAAGAGAAGAGGGGGGCATCAGTGATCTCAGGTAAGCCTTGGGCAGCGCCATCAGCTTCTTCGTCTTGGGAACGTAGGCCTTCTTGGTGAAGTTGTCGTAGTCGTTGGCCTCGATCTCGTCCAGGATCTGCCGGTACAGAAGCAGTGAAGCCCACACCTACAACAGCAGTTGCAGGTCTAGTTGTGTCATCTGAAACAGGTGTTGTGTGTTGCTGAAGAAATGGTCAGCTGGCAAGAGTGTCTCACCGGCCATCGGCTCTCCTGATTGAGCTCGGTGGCGCTTTCCTCGGCCTGCCTGTAGAACGCTCGTGCCCTCGTGATCTGGCCCCTCATGAAGCCTCTCCACTCGTCGGTGACGCGGCCGTTGAAGATGTCGGCTTCAGAGAGCCCCGCCATCTCCAGCTCGTCCTGCGGGAGGTAGATCCTTCCCATCCTCGCACTGTCGATGGCACGTGAATTGAGCACACATGTAAGTATGGGACGGAGAGCACGCTGACATCGGAGATGACAGCAAGGTTTCAGGCATCTGATCATGGTGAGCGACGTACTCCTCGCCGACATCCCTGAGGATGTTGGTGAGCTGGTTCGCCAGGCCGAGGGCCAGCGCCCCCTTGTAGACCGTCTCGGTGGCCGCCCTGGATTCCGGCGAGATCCCCATCACCGGAACGCTCACGAGCCCCACGGTGCCGGCGACGTAGTAGCAGTAGAGGTACAGCTCGTCGAAGGTCCGGTACCGGGACTTGCTCAGGTCCGTGCGCATCCCCTCGATCATGTCTCTGAACGGCTGCATTATCAGAGATCAAGGTGTCATGCCTGTGCCGCAAATCAGTGTGCCAAGGTGCGGCGATTTAATTTTGAGGTGTGTTCGTTCATGGAGGCCAGTATATCGATCGGTCACGTGCCTGGATGTCGACGGGGAAGTTGGCGACGGTATCGGAGAGGGCGGCGTCGAGCATGTCGTAGGGCCGGCCGGCGAAGATGTCCTCCAGCCGCGATTCCCAGCGGTCCAGCGCCAGGGCCGAGATGTGAGACGCGTTGGGCCCGTCAACGAGCTCGTCCGTCCTCCTGCACCACACTGAACACGAAGAAGTACGGTGGAACCACGTCAGCTATCGATACGTGCCACCCCCGGTTGATCATGTCATCCAACTTTCCTTCCTCAAAATATATGGAACAATGGAAGTCAAAAAAAAGCATAAACTAGTCTACTACTCCTTCCGTTCGAAATTATTAGTCACTGTTGAGTATTTTATCACAACATTTGACCATTCGTCTTATTCAATGGTACACATGTACAACATATCAAGTTACATTTAAATACCTTTGATGATGAAATAAGTCAGAGACAAAACAAACGATATATGCATAATTTTTTGAATAAGACGAATTGTCAAATGCTGTGATCAAAAGTCAATATGATAAGTAATTTGAAACGAAGGAAGTAACCAGTAAAAATTTTCACACTACTTAGCTATGGTTTACACGTTTCCGAGCATGATATCAACTGGATTTAGATGACAGCATCAGCGAGCATCGTTTCTATGTCTACGTTTTGGCAGGGTTGTGGTTGTGGTCGAAACAGGCTCCAGCTGTGGCTGTGCTGGTAGAAAAGATTCTTTGCTGAAGCTCAAATAGTCTTAAAGAAACGTTTGATAAAACAACTTCTTTTGACTGTGTAACGTGAATAAGATGGTGAAATATCTATAATACTCTTTCTTTTTTTATTTCCTTATTATTTTCTTTTTCCTTCTCGTTATTTTTTCTTTTTCTTTTCTTCTTATTTTTTCTCCTCTTTCCTTCTCTTATCTACTCGCCTGTTGCCTCACATATCCCAGTCCAGCGTCGCCTACCTCGCCCACCTCGCAGCCTCCAGGCCATCTCCTACCCTACGGCTGCCGCCCTTCCTCCACGGCCATCTCCTCCTCTGCGGCCGCCGCCAGCCATCTCCTCCTTCTGTCACTGCCCTTTCCCGCGCTGCCATCAAGCTCCCACCATTGGGCCTTACCACCCTCCCCTGGCCTCCGGCTCCGTTTGATCGCTGTTGGCCGACGCCTCCACCCCTCCGCCTTCACTTGCTCGCCAGCCGCTGGCGCCTGTCTGTCGCGTCTTCTCCGGCTCCGACCTCGTCCGCACCGCCATCTTCCTTGCCTCAACCTCGCTGGCGCCCCCACCTCCCATTCTGGTCATGCACCCCCTCCCCAGGGAAAGGGTGGGAGCTGCGGGCAGCGGGTTTTTTCAGCTCCTCCCCGTCAAACGGCTCCAGAGAAGGAGGGTTGGGAGTGCTTATGTGTCGGGGCTCCTTATGCTGTTGCAACGAGTTTAAACGACAAGAAACAGAGGGAGATGTGGGGGCTTGCTGGCTTGGTCTCTTCTTAGGCCCTTTCCAACGATGGAAGATATCTGCTCCCAGCTCAAGAAGGAGGAGCGAAATGAAAGAATAGGAAAGTAGACAAGTTTTCAAATCACGCGCTGGGAGAGAGCTGAATTTTGAGACCTGTGCAAACTAGCACAGAGAGAAGCGCTAGTACAGTAATTTTGTCACTGTTCATCAAATAAAAAACTTCAGAGCTAACTTAAAGCAGTTGTTGGATTGGAGAGAGCCTTACAATTTATCGCCCAAATCGCTCTCTTCCTCTCCGGCGTCATCAGCTGTGTCGCTGCAACACAAGAAACAACAGAGTCTTAGATGAAATATTAGACATGTACATGTGCAGTGGAATGCAAGGTTATTCAGTATAAAAGTCCGCTCTCATAAAGAATCGAACCTAAGTTTTGTGGTGTGAACATAATGCTCAACCCTTTTAACCAACTAGCCTGGCGTGATCGGTCCTCTAGCCTAATAGTGAGAGGCAAAGTTAAGTCCAGGACACTAAGAAAATGTGGAATTTGCCACAACACACTAAACTTTCTTGTATTTGCTGAAACACAGTAATACTTTAGACCAATTAGGTCCTAAACACTACACCTTATATTATATTCTTTTTTAATAGAAAGGTACGCAAAAAGACGAAATTACCCTGGCCTATTATCTTCTTTCCCTGCTGCTGCACGGGATGGCCAAAACAGATCTAGTTTCTCGTCCTCCGTGATTCCTGCTCCTCCTGCGACACACTCGCCGGTTCCCTCATCCAGCCGGCGATCGTCTCCTGCTGCTGCCCCGCCCCTGTGTCAGGCGCACGGCCGCGGCCCAAGGCCGGTCGGATGTGTTCCTTCCCTCTGCGGCAGCCTGTCACGACGGCGGCACCTGCTCGTGGTAGGGCGGCGGTGTCGGGCATACACCCCGGGTACTCATGCAAGAAAGGATGAAGACAGACTCCTATTAGAATTCCTCTGTGATTCTACTAGGACTCATACCGTGTAAGCCTATCTAAACTCCTATCTTGTAACCGACTAGGAACCCGCCCCTGGACTATATAAAAGAGGGTCAGGAACCTAGGAGGACGATCCATGACAACCAACACCTCAACACCCAAGCGCATGGCGTAATATACACACCCCAAACATGACGTAGGGTATTACACTATCTTGACGGCTCGAATCTGTATAAATATGTGTCTCGTGTTCTCGCTTTTACCTTCGGGTTCCAAGTTTGGTGATCCCCCACTCACAATCTACTACCTCGGGTACTCCTTGGTAGGTTTGCCGGGTTAAAACACTGATATACGGCGCTCGCTCATGCCAGGAGATGGAGGTACCTCCAAGATTCTTCAACAACATTTTTCCAGAGAATCACGCCGATGTGTAGTGAGTTCCCGACGGGTAATATTCTTGCCATTTTCTTCTAGGGTTAGGCTACCTGTAGACTCGATTTTGCAAAGTAAATTGCACCCTTGTTCATCATTGTACCCCTGTATGTCTAGGATGGATCCCGATTCATCCTACATGCTTGTTGTTCAAGTAGGTGCTTATGTCAAATTAACTGATGGTGATTGTTGATATGCTTCTATATCCATTTCAGACGTAAAAGATTGCTGGAATTTGAAGGCTCAATAGAGCTTGCATGTGAAGCACTATCTTCGGTAGCCTTCATGGAGAATGGTAAGGCAAATAAGTTGAAGGTTATCAGGTCAGTAGCATGTATGATTTTGTTAGCATCAAGATAGCCAAATGTGGCTCGAATATGTGATTTTCTTTTGCTGAACTTGCTGAATCTGTGAAGAACATGATGGGGAACATGTTGTTATCATGCCCTTTTATCTATCTGAAATGTTCGTTTGAAAGGACAAGGGTATACTTGTATTTAATAAATGTATTGGTACTCCCTCTGGTTTGGTAAATGAAGTCGTTTAGGACAGCGACACCATCTCCAAATCACAACTTTAACTTCTATTTTCTATAAAAATATTTGTTAAAAAGTTATATATGTATATTGTTATGAAAATATTTTTCAAGACAAACCTATTGATATGGTTTTCACATTTCCAAACCCAACGACTTAAAAAATATTCAAGATTTATATTCCTGATGTTCGACTCAAATCTTGTCCAAAATGATTTCATTTACCAAACCGGAGGGAGTACCAGTTTGATGAGGATATGTTATAATATGTGTTATAGTGTCCAACACCCAAATGCTAAAGAATTTTAATGTGTTTGAGAAGAAAGTTTAGTGTGTTGTGGCAAACACCACATTTTCTTTGTGACCTGAACCTAATTCCGCCATAGTGAGACCATCTTCAAGAGTTTGCCAAATTTTACTTAGCAAATCTGGTGTTTTGCCAACTTCCAAAAAGAAATGCCAAGTAAAAAAAAGAGTTCATCTCCAACAGTTTGGCATAATTCACTTGTCAAATCTAGATTTAACTTACATCAGGAACCCTGAGAGAGAAACAAAAATATGTTTTCTACCCTTCCACCTCTTAAAATTTAAATCAGGAACTCTGAGAAAAAAACAAAATTATTTTTATACCCTTTCGCATCTTTTGTTACGGAAGGATGGGCCGCGGATAGCTGCGCGCATATATGCGCGCGGCGAGATGAGGGATGCCAAGTTGCTATTGATGCCAAATTATTTTGACAAACTGTTGGAGGATAATTTTTCATATTTTGCCAAAATTAAATAGATGCCAAATTAAGATAGCAAACTGTTGGAGTTTCTCTGAGAGTACCTGAGTAACGTCCAGTAGATCCGACCTTTAAAAAAAATTAGAGAACCCTTCTTCATGAAAACTTATGGAATAGTCTTACTCATAGTCTTAGTTTTTTATTGATTAAACAAGTTGATTGGTCCGCAGGTGGTGCCCACAGCCACAACTGGTGACAAAATAGCGTGATCTCCGTTTCATTAGGACATCTCAATGACAATAGGATGTTCGAATCTCATGATTATTTTTAGCCCTTCTCTATTTAATCCAAATCTATAACAACTATATGGGTGTGTTTGGCACGACTGTGGCTGTGGTTGTGGCAACTCCGGTTGTGGCTGTGTTGGTGGAGCGGATTCTCTGATGAAGCCGAAACTGTTTTGGAGAAACGTTTGGCAAAACAGCTTCTTCTGTATGCGGAAGGTGGATGAGATGACTAAAATGTCCATAATACCATTTCTTTTTCTTTTTTATTTCCTCATATTTTCCTTCTCCTTTTACAATTTTCCCTTCTCTTTTTTCTTTTTTTATTTCCCTTTCCCATACTTATCTCCACCGCAAGCCCTTGCGGCCTTATCCGCTCGCACCAGGCCCCAAAGCCGCACGCAGTCGCCTGCCCGCGGACGGCAGATCTAGCGATTCCAGCTCTGACACCGTCCCGACCTCGAGCCGCTCCTGCAGCGCACCGTCGCCGTCTAAGCAGCCTCTGCAGTGCCCCGCGGAACTCGACGGGAGCTCCTCTGCGCCGCGCCGCCGCCGGCTTGCCACCGCGACCGCCGCCAGGTCGGCTCGCGTCGACCCCCACCGCGCCGCCGCAGGACCTCCGACCCGCGCCTCACCGCCGGTTCGCCATCATCACCCTCTGCCCTCACCGTCGTCAACATCAACGGCCTCCAACCCCGCCATCCAAATCCGCCCCTGGCCCTATCTGCAGCGCTCGCCGCCGGTCTTCTCCGCTAGCGCGCGCCCGTCGGCCATCCAGGCGCGCTGGCCGCGCGTGGGCCCCTCGCCCGAGGGTAAAGGGAGGAAAGAGGGGGCGAAGCTGGGTGAAGCCGCCCTTTTGCAGCTTCACCCACGACGAACGGCTCTAGAGTCGGGGATATCGAGGTGATTCGCTCGTGAAGCTCTTTTGAGCACCTGTTTGCACAGCTTAGGCAAAAACAGCTTCCTAAGGCTAAGTCCAACAGCATAGGCAAAAGCAAATTTGCCTCGAGCTGGGCTACTGTGCATGTCCGGGATGCTCTCCAACAGACAATGCAGCACGCGAGGCAAACTGCCTACGGAGGAGAGAGGAGATGCAAAATTGCATCTCCTCTCTCCTCGAAGGCATCTGGCCGCGCGCGCGGGAGAAGAAGGAAGAGGCAGTTGTGCGCGGGAGAAGGAGGAGGAGGCGGCCGCGAGCAGGAGAAGGAGGCCGTCGCGCCTGTCGGGAAGGAGGTCATGCGCCCGCCGGAAGGAGGTCGTCGCCGGGCGCTGGTTCACTCGAGGCCGGACCATCTCCGCCGGGAGGAGGTCGCACGCCCGCCGGGTGGAGGTCGCGCCCCCGCCGGGAAGGAGGTCGCGTCTCCCTCCAGCCCCTTCTTCAGATCCAGAGCAGGTAGGGGAGGGGTGGCGCCGAAGACGGGGGGAGGGGTGATGCAGGCGCCTATCGTCCCTCCAGTGTTGCGCCGCCGCCGTCGACCGCTACCCCGGTGACCCGAACGGCGAGAGGATGTCCGCCGGCTGGGGAGCAGAGGAGGTAGAGAGAGAGAGCTGTTGGAGGAAAAGGAGCGCCGCCCGGCGCCGCGACCGCGCCGCCCGCCGCTGGCCCGTCCCTGCTAGCGCCTTCTCCCGCAGCTGGCGACGCGGAGACGAAGGGGAGCAGGGGATGCGGAGGCCTACGAGCAGGGGACGCGGAGACGAAGGGGATGGATGCGAATGCGATTTACTTCTCTCTGTTGGAGACGGTGTCCTGCGAAGGAGATTGCAAACACTGTTCACGCGAGGCAAAGGTCCATTTGCATTCCATTTTTGCACTACCTTGTTGGACTCCGCCTAAGCTGCTCTTTAAGTTGTGCCAAAGGGACCCTATAATCGATACCCACTACAAGTCCCGTCGCGTCATCCCACTACCTACCGTCATCCCCCGTCCCTCTGCCTTCTCCACCCGCACCTCGAAGCTCGCCGCAGCTCCCGTGCCTTCTCCACCCACGCCTCAAAGCCTGCCACCGCCCACTCGCCTTCCCACCACCGCCTCCTCGCCTCCCCACTGCCGCCTCTCCTTCTCATTGCCACCACCTCGCCTTCCCACCGTTGTCCATAAAATCATCCCTGACCGGTGCCTCCCCTCGACCCTGTCGCACCACCGCACGCGTCCTGCCACCTGCCGCACTACTGATCGATACGCGGGAGATCAGAGATGAAGACTCCGCCGCCAGATCCGGACCAGAGGGAGGGAGAGGAGGCAATCTAGCGACCTCTCCTGTCGAGATTAGGGAGCGTCGCCGCTGGAATCGGAGTGGAAAGAGAGGACAGTTGAAGAGGAAGGGTTGCGGCAACAGTTGGAATGGACGGGGTACTACGTACCAGCTCTGCACTCCTGCTCAGCCCCGCCGGTGCTCCCTCATCGCCCATCCTTGCTCGGCCTCGCCCACCGGTGCTTCCCTGCGCAGGCCCACCCGCCGGCAGTCCCCTGATGGCGCCCAGCCCTGCTCAGCCCGGCCCGCCGACGCCTCCCCTGCTTGATCGAGTCTTCCTGTGCCCCTATTCCGTCCCGTCTGTCGGTGTTAATTCTAACAATTGGTATCAGAGCCAGGTTGTTTTATTTTGCATTATGTAGCAAAATTTGGTTTATTCCAAATACTCTAAGATTAAATTTAAGATAAAATAAAGAACGTTCCTTATACTTAAACCATTGAAAGTTGTATGTTAAAATTCTATAAGTATTTGACTTAGCCACGATGCTTGACAAAATATTAGTTTAATCCAGATAAGGTCTACTGGAATGGTGCAAAGAGAATTTAAGGCACCAAACACATGCTTATTTATTATGAAATAATCAGATGAGATTTTGTAGAAGTGTATGGATATAAAAGTGCACAATTATATTATATCATTCACTCTTGCATAAAGAGCGATTTTTTTTGAAAAGCTCTAAACAAAATTAGCGTGATGAAAAGCTAAGTTTGTATATGGTATGTTTTAACCAAACAGGCTTAAGAATTATATTCTGGTATTAAGAAACAATATACAACAATAATAAGTTGATATCAGTATTGTTGTATTACTTCGATTAGCAACATATTCATAAATGGTGTCAAGTCCATTCATGATTATATATTGTGTTGTGAAAGATATATCCCGGATCGATTTGTTAAGACATAAATATTAAGTGCTAGCAAATCTTTCTGCTAAAGGCTTACTATTTATCTCAATATTCGCGAAATTAGTTTGGGATTTATAGTTACACTTTATCACATAAGATTCTGGGAATAGGTCGAATAAGTAACTCCCAATTAAGTTAATAAACGTTCTATCAAGGTATTGCAGTGAACTATGGGTAATGGGGTCCCAGTAGCGAATTAAATGCTATTGACATTAGTTTGGGATTTATAGTTAGACTTTATCACATAAGATTCTGGGAATAAGTCGAATAAGTAACTCCCAATTAAGTTAATAAATGTTCTATCAAGGTATTGCAGTGAACTATGGGTAATAGGGTCCCAGTAGCGAATTAAATGCTATTGACGACGCATTGGTCTAATTTTACTATTGTACTAAGTGTGAACATAAGATTAAAGTGAACATTAATTGTTAGCGTTCGATCAAGTGGGAGAATGTTAGATATTGTGATCTTAATGTAATAACTGAGAGAACAACTACACGTACAAGGACTCCACCTCCTTATGTGATTAGGACTCTAGTACCGTGATCGGCAGGTACACCTAAGTTGTATTCAACTAGGACTCGACCCTGACCCTACAGCACTACTACATATATGAGTTGGAGAGGTACCTCATGGTATGCTAATCCTCTAATCTCGAAATTAGCCTAAACACCAATTAATTAGAGTGTTGAAGGGGTTGGAAGATCGAGATCCTGACTCCGCCTATCAAGAACCTGTTCTTGAGAGGTGAACTGCATCCACATCAAGTTCAACAAGAGGTGGTGGCTGCAAGGCTGCTGTTCGTCATCGACTAAGATCTTCATCAACTAGAAGTAACCAGTTTCTAATCTGGTGAAGATTAAGATCTACTTCATCTACTTCAACTTCATCACGACTTCAGATGGCATCTACGAGCTCTGTTGGTCAGTCTAATCTAAGTTTTCGCATTAAGCTTAATTAGTGATCATGATTAGACTAAGCTAAGATCCTGTTTAAGTTAATAGTTAGATTAAGTTAATTCTAACAATTGTTGCTCCGCTGATACGGTTCTTGAGAAATATCTTGGGTCTCCAGGTTGATTTCTCTGCCTTCTACTTTATTTTCTATTGTGGGCTGTCTGGGCTCTGGCAAACAGCCGGCCGGTGGTCCATATATTTCAATCTCCTTCAATTTTTTTCTTTTCTTTTACCTTCTCTACTAAACTAATGAATATCTATGTAATATTTTATACACATTTATTAATTCTTCTAGCTATATCCTATATCAGTGTTTTTTTATACCCCGTACCAGTATTTGTGTAAGATAACTCTCAAATCCGGCAGCAACACGCGGGGAGTCTCCTAGTAACTCAAAAAAGCTAAAGAAATAGACTATTTTAGAGCTATTTGCAACTAATTCATCTCAAAAAAATATCACACCCAAGAAGTGCTAATGGAACTATTCCAAAATAACTTTTGGTTACTTCTCCAAACAACCCCCCACTATGTGTCGTACTCATGTGAAAGTCGTATAATTTCACGAACAAGCTGTCGTTTTCCCCAAGTCGTTGTCGTGATCAAAATACTAACTGTAGCTGACGCAGAAGGTAAACTACCAGTGGAAGTTGGAAGCAAATGGGAAACGTGTTTTGCACATCTATTGTCCGCCGGGGTCAACAAGTCTAGCAGGAACATTACTGGGATTTGCATCCTTTTGCACTGTCCTTTAGGGCAAATAATCTTTTACTCTGTTTAAAAGTTTTGCAAAAGACGTAACTTGAACACGCCAAAAAGTTCTTTTTGGCAAAAATCTTTTCAAACAAAAAGAAAAAAAAGGAAGAGTAGCAGCAAGCAGGAGGTTTTGGTGTCGCTCACCCAGGTAGTATGTCTTGGAGTACTCCTTGCAGACCTTCCCGCAGCGGTCGAAGGCCTCCTTCAGCCTCCTCGGCTCCGGCTCGATCCGTGCCGTCCTCGGCGCCGCGGCCGCGAGCGCCGCCTGCTTGAGCACGACCTCGTGCACCCTCTGCTCGGTCGGCACGGCGAGCGCGTCGTCCCCGGGCGCCGGCGCCAGCGCCAGCGCGGGTGGGCGCGCGGCCGCGACGGCGTCCCACGGTTCGGCCTCGAGGCAGCCAATGGTGTCGGAGCCCGCGGCGCGGCCCTGCCTCCGGCGCCCGGCCTTGTTGGCCACGAACGTCGCCGTGCCCGTGCAGCACGGCGCGGACCACCGGTCGTGCTGCTGCCGCCGCCGCCGCCTCCGAGCAGCCGCGCACGCCGGCGACGTCACCGCGCGGCTGGTGGACATCATGACTGGCACGCGGTGGGATCGATCGATCGATCGTGTGTGTAGTGTGTAGCTACGCGAAGGCGAGAGGAGCAGCGGCGCACGCACGGCCACAGCTAGCTGCATGCACCACGCAACAAGCTCTCACCGTGGCATGGCGGGCCTTTTGGAATGCGGAGGCTGGAGAGGCCAGGTGGCGGGCGTCCAGGGGGATTAAAGAAAGAGGCAGGTGAGGTCAGCGGTGAGGCATATCGACGGACAAACGGCACCATGGAAATTCCGTTTTCTTATATCCACGAGAACGGCGTGCTTTGCATATCTGGCATGCGCTGGTACCGAGCGTAGCGACGACCAAGGAGCGCGCAGGATAATGTAGTAGCCATGAACTGCACATGCGCCGAGAGGATTATTTACTAATTACTAATCCAAATTTATTTGGATTTTGGAGCAGTTCCAGCCTGAACGGCTCCTAAGACTATTCTCAACAGTGACCCGTAAAACCATTCTAAACAGAGTATTTGGAGGATCGCATAATAATTTTCATCCCATAGATAACATTGTGTTGCAGCAATACCTTCCAATTTCTATCCTCTATAGGTAGGTCTCACCTATCATTTATTTTTTCTCCCACATAGCCCACCCCACCCCAATCCCCACCACCGCTCTACCACTCGTTGGCCTCCGGCGAAGCCTCAGGGTCTCCCCGTCTGCCGTGCGGGCTGCCGGCGTTGGGCGTTGCCTCTGCCGGCTCCAGCCACGGCGCCAGCATGGCCATGGCCGCGCCGCCGGAGAAGAAGGAGAGCAGGCGGTGCCGCAGTGGCAACTAGAGATGGCAATAGGTGCACGAAACCCGAAACACGATGGGTTTTTACTCCATTAGGGTACGGACGTGGGTTGATTTTTATACCCGTAGGTCTACTAATGGGCAAAAAATGAGACCCAGCAGGTTCGTGGGCATTAGTTTGGGAACATAAAACCCGAACCCGTGAACCCATGAGCTTTTTAGACCCGACTATATAACACCAAATAAATAAACATTCTTAGCTCACAAGTCAATTTTAATGGCTAAACCCCCAACTCTTTTATGCATGTACTATTTCTTATCATGAGTTTAATTGTTAAATGATCTATACTATGTTTTATGTCACTCATATGTAGTGTTTTTGTTAACATGAGGTTTTATGATTCGACTCCTAATACAATATTTTCGTAATTTAGATCAATGTTGCATGCATACACTGGTGGAAAAATAGCCTTCCGTCCCGGGTGGGAAAGGCTTTAAGTCTCTAAAGCCCACCCGGGACGAAAAGGGAGAGACAAAAGGCCTCCCCCTTTGTCACCGGGTGGGCAACCGGGAATAAAGGGTGGTCTTTATTCCCGGGTGGTAGCCCCGCCCGGGACAAAAGGGGAGGGCACACCAGCGCCTGTGCGCCACCCCTTTAGTCCCGGGTGGTAGCGCCACTCGGGACAAAAGGGAGGGCACACCAGCGCCTGTACGCCACCCCTTTAATACCACCCGGGACTAAATACCCCGCTGTCATTTTTTTCGTTTCAATTCCAATTATTATAATAATATTATACACGTATATTCTCACGTATTTGGGTGTAATTTATGTGTACGTATAAATGTTTGCACTAATTATATGTGTCTACTATACGTACTATATGAAGAGAATAAACTTATAAATAAATATATACACACATTATATTACATCGAAAGCATAGATAGTATTTTCTGAAAGTAGTATATATATACATCAAAATACCGTTTCATTCTAATTCTAGTCTAAAGTTCCACCAGAGGTGCTAATTAAACTTTATCAATTCGATGACCGTCATAGTGATTTCTGCCTTGTGGATTAATCACCTGGTCCATTATGAATCCGCAGATACTTTCTTGAATCGCCAAGAGTCAGTCCTTCTCAATGATTGCGTCCCTAATCATATTGTTCTGTAATGTGCAAATAATTTAATATATTACACACAAGAATTAAATATATAAGCGGTTAGAAAAAATGTATTATTAACTGGTTTAAAATAATATTTACAGTATAATCTGACGGGTCTGCCTCGCAGAAATTGTGGATGAACTCACACACATAGTATGCACATAAATGTGTCCCTTGTTCCTGTCTCATACACTAAATTGAAGAAGATAATTATGAAAAATTAATGTTATACATTTTTAATTTGCCCAAGCTGAAGTTGTTATTTGGTTTACGTACCGGAAAATTTGTAGAGAAGTTTATTCTAGGTCTCCATTGTCCAGGGTTGACAGCCTTGAATTTTTCCCAAGCTCTGGCAGAAAATAATGAAAGTTAGAGCTAGATAGTGTTAGTAAAAGCACACTATTGCATAAAAGGGAACGTATGGATAGAATTATTACTCTTGAAACATATCTTGAAGGTTCAAGTATTTGTTCGGATCTCTTCTCAACGAATTAAAGACAAGGACGTTGCTTCTGTTGACATCAATTACGAGAAGAATCCAGTGAAAACTGTATATACATAGAAGCTCAAAAGATTAGAACTAAATAATGTTAACTAAGATAATTAGAAATGCGAACCCTTAGCAATTAAGATGGTAATCACACTTACTCGAAGTTGTAAGGTAGAAGTATCAAATCGTTGTAATGCAAATTACACAAGGTCCTTAGGATTGTTTTGAATGTTGTTTCTGATTGGAGCTTTACTTGATCTTGATTAACTAAAGTTGGGTCCATGAAACCTATTCGTTGGTAACCATTCTTCCGCATGTTATGCATTTCTAGGCTACAGAAAATGAAAGACAAAGTTAATAATTAGAGTATGCATTAATTTGTTAATTAGGGTATGTATTGCACCGTCACTTACAGGTACTAGACCATGACAAGATTGGTATTCAAGGAGTCAAGATGGTAAATTTCATAAATATCCTTGAATTGCAGCCAGACCAACTTCTCGCCTTCACCAGTAAAATCTCCCGGTTTAACAAGCATACCAATCATCTCCAGGCCCGCCTTAGATGCCTTCATGTAGAAGTCATGCAATCTGCGCATCTGAGTAGGGAGTTTCTTCACCAACTCAGGCCTGACAAAAGATTTCCCATGCTCGTAGTGCCATCTAGGTACGAAGTTTTTGTCCCGAGGAGGTGATTCGTAGCCGAGAACATATTCTAGTGGGAGCCCTGTTGCTTCTTGCATTTGAATGACATTTGCTAGTTGTGCTGTGTCCATAAGTGCAAGAGCTCGTTCAGTTGCAGTGAGGCTGGAGGCGACGTAAGTCTGTACTCCCGACGTCGACGCTTCTGTTGCCTTCTTCGTTGAAGGCTCTTTCGCTGACGTCGACGTTTGTGTTGCCTTCTTCGTTGAAGGCTCTTTCGTCGACGTTGACGTTTGTGTTGCCTTCTTCGTTGAAGGCTCTTTCGCCGACGTCGACGTTTGTGTTGCCTTCTTCGTTGAAGGCTCTTTCGTCGACGTCGACGCTTCTGTTGCCTTCTTCTTCTTCCTATAATCCTGTGGCATCGTCGACCCCGGTACTTGGTTGATGTAACTATTTGGTGACCCTCCTTGTCTCTTCTTCTTTAGGGACTTGTGCAACGACCGGTCATAATCACTTAGTAGGGGTTTTATAATTTCTTGTCTCTTTTCTGCTTCCTTCTTCTCTATGAAAGCTTTGAGTTTCTGCGGACGATCTTTATTCTTTTCTGCTTCCTTTTCTTCGAGTAGTTTTTGTCTAGCAGCCTCTTTATTCCCTTCAATCCACGCCTTGAGTTGCTTATCACACTCCGCCTCATTTTCTGATGCTGTCATGTCATATGGCAGCTTCCTTTTAACAGGCAGCTTTTTCCCTTTCTTCTTCGGGGTATCTGGATTTGGCACGGGCATAGACGCGGTAGATTTTGATCGGGACCGCCTCTTGGCAGGCTTTGGTGAAGGCTGCTTTAGTGGTGATTGATGCTTTGGTGGTGATTGCTGACGATCGCCATCGCTCGCGGCAGGAGAATTCCCCCGTTGTGGAGACGGTAAGCTCCAATCATTCGGCGACGACAGGCCCGGTGACGGCCTGGGAGATGGTGGCTGCTGCTCGGCAACACTCGGAGGGATCGTTGACGGCCCGGGAGATAGTGGTTGCTGCTCGGTAACACTCGGAGGGATCGGTGGCGGCATGTTAGGTATTATGATGTAACGTTTGGGCCACAATATGATACTGTGAAGCGCATCGTGGAGTGTCCTTTCCCCGTCACCTCCTTGGATGTCTAGCTCTATGTCGTTAAACTTTGAGTCAACAATCTCCTCCAAACCAACTGAGGCGTAGCCAGCTGGAATCTCCATGCCGTGGCTTGTACGTCCTGGGAGATGTGCTAAAGCCATTCCGTACGCCACCTATATATATGTAGAGAAATGATGAAGTTATTAAATGCCTGAGACATGCATCAAAGGTTGAGATAATTGCACGTATAATCAGGTTTATACCGTCATTGTGATGTTACCGATCGGCTTGTGCAGCTCACATGCGCTGCGCTGACAGAGTTCATCCACAGGGTACCGTTCGTTGTCCTCTACTTGAACTTCTTCTTGGTTTGCCGCCCTTTGTTCTTCGGGGGCCTCTGTGGAAGCACAACTGCTTTTGCGAGCGGAAGGGCTAATGACGGGATCCACCGGTGCTTGGGGCAGTGCTCCGGCAGGGGTGATCTGAGCTACCGCGGCGACTACTCGTCGTTCAATCTCTGCATTCATACGTTCTTCTTGATCTTTAAGTCTCTGCTCCATCATTTCACGCCATCGCCCCTCTTCACGCTCCCTTCTTCTTTTGCGGCTTCTGTAGGTGTCGGCGCTTCCCTTGAAAGCAAACTTCCACGGGACTACCCCGTAGCCCCTGCAACGTCCTGGGTGTTCCGGATTCCCGAGTGCCAAAGTGAGCTCATCCATGTCTCTGTCAGGAACCAATCTGCCCGCTTTGATGTCTTCATTCTTTTTTATTATATCATGTGCTGCCTCCCGTAACGTGGGTGGGAATTCGAGGGAACCATCATCAGGGTTCAATCTTCCATCGCGGGCATAATACCAATTCTTCGATCATTCTTCCCAGTCAAAGACCGCTAGTACGATACCTTTGTTGAGGAGGTTTTGTTCAATCTTCCGCCACTTGGGTGCTGCAACCGCGTAACCACCGCGACCAAGACGATGGTTGTAATCCGTCTTCTTACTTGCACTAATCTGAGCTCGTGCGCTCTTGTTGGCAAATTCTTCACTATTCTTGTAATCCACAAAGGACTGCCAGTGATCCTTTAGCTTGGGATAATCATCAAAATTTGGAGTTCGATTCTGCTTGATATAATCTCTGTGCAGCTACTTCTTGAAACTCTGCAATTGAGTTGCCATCTTCGTGAAAGTCAACTGCTTCACAAGGTTTGCGTTCACGCCCGGTGGAAGTGTGAAGTGTTTTAGGATATCATCCCATAACATATTCTTAAGTGAATCCGGAACCACCCATGGATTATCTTCCCTTCCCTTCCATTCTCTATATGATATGGGCACGTTGTCCCTCACAATAGCACCGCATTGGGACACAAACTTGTCCCTGACCTTCTTTGGTTCCCATGGCTGGCCAAGCTCGTTCACTTCAGTGATATGAAACTTCACGTCATGATCGACGATTACTTTTGAACGACCTCTCTTAGTCTTTTTGCTTGTCGAGGTTAAAGCCTACAAGTTGCGGATTTGTTATTCACGCGGGGTTCCAGAATGATATATATACCTCGTTGTTAATACATTTATGGATTTGTTAATGCATGATATATATACCTCGTTGGAACCTTCTGCATTAACTATGAAAAGGTCTTCATTATTGTCCTCGGCGGGATTGTCGATGTCCGCGGTGCGGGTGTCGATGTCCCCGGTTATGTTGAGGAACGCGTCCGCCTGGCTACGCTGCTCCTCGGTGAAGGTTGGGACCTCGGTATTTGGACCCCCAGCAATAAGGCTCTCCATCAGCCGCTCCTCGTCCTTATTGTTATCCATAAATAGAAATTTCTGAAAACATAAATGAATTTCTGAGCACATAAATGAATTTCTGAGCACATAAATAATTTTCTGAGCACATAAATAATTTTCTAAATACATAAATGATTTTCTGAGCACATAAATAATTTTTTGAATACATAAATAAATTTCTGAATACATAAATGAATTTCTGAATACATAAATGATTTTCTGAGCACATAAATGATTTTCTGAGCACATAAATGATTTTCTGGATACATAAATGAATTTCTGAATACATAAATGATTTTCTGAGCACATAAATGATTTTCTGGATACATAAATGATTTTCTGAATACATAAATGATTTTTTGAGCACATAAATGAATTTCTGGATACATAAATGATTTTCTGAGCACATAAATTATTTTCTGAGCACATAAATGAATTTCTGAATACATAAATGATTTTCTGAGCACATAAATAATTTTCTGAACACATAAATAAATTTCTGATTACGTAAATGATTTCTGAATACATAAATGATTTCTAAGTGTCGGGCGAGAGTCGAGCGAAACTACCTAAGTGTCGGGCGGGAGTCGAGCGAGACTACCTAAGTGTCGGGCGGGAGTCGACCGAGTCGGGCGAGAGTCGAGCGAGACTACCTAAGGGTCGGGCGGGAGTCGAGCGAGTCGAGTGGGAGTCGAGCGAGACTACCTAAGTGTCGGGCGGGAGTCGACCGAGTCGGGCGAGAGTCGAGCGAGACTACCTAAGTGTCGGGTGGGAGTCGAGCGAGTCGGGCGAGAAAACCTAAGTGTCGGGCGGGGTCGAGCTAGTCGGGCGGGAGTCGATCGAGTCGGGCGGGAGTCGAGCGAGAAAACCTAAGTGTCGGACGGGGTCGAGCGAGTCGGGAAAGAATCGAGCGTGTCGAGCGATACTACCTAATTGTCGGGCGAGCGAAAAAATTAATATCTCTAAATACATATTTCATCTCTAAATTCAAATCTAAAATCTCTAAATTAAAATCTAAAATCTCTAAATTAAAATCTAAAATCTCTAAATTTAATTCTAAAATCTCTAAATTCAAATCTAAATCTCTAATTCTAATCTAAATTCATAAATAAATTAACTGAAAACATTAAAAAAAATTGCTGACGTCAGCCATCAGGGGCTAACGTCAGCAGATCCCCTCACCTGCAGCGACGGCGGGCTGAGGGGGGCGACGACGTCGGCGGCCGGGAGCGACGGCGGGCGGACGGCCAGGCGCGGAGGAGACGGCGGCCGGGCGTGGGGGCCGGCGCGGAGACGGCGCCCAGGCACGGCGGAGCGGGGTCGACGGGCGGCCGGGAGCGGCGGCGGCGGGCGACGGCCGGGCGCGGCGGAGACGTCGACGGGCGTGGGGACGACGGCCGAGCGCGGGCGGGGTCGACGGGCGGCGTGCGGACGACGGCGGCCGGGAGCTCCGGCGGCAGTGGAGGGCGCGGGGCCGGCCGGACGTGTCGACGGCCGGGCGCGGGCAGGGACGGCGGGGTGCGACGGGGTCGACGACGGCGGGGTGCGAGCTTCGACGACGACGGCGGGGTGCGAGCTTCGACGAGGACGGAGGCAGGGGCGACGGCGGGGGAAGACGACGGCCGGCGGAGATCAGCAGGGGGACGCCGGACGATGAAGTGTGAAGTGGAGGAGTTGGGGAAGAAGGGGTGGATCCATGGGATATTATCCCCCCTCTTTAGTCTCGGGTCGTAATCAGACCCGGGAGCAAAGAGCCTTTAGTCCCGGGTGGTTATACGACCCGGGACTAAAGGCCCCTTTCGCACGGGAGAGCCGCAAGGGCAAAATTTTGACCTTTTGTCCCGAGTGGTGTTACCACCCGAGACTAAAGGCCCCCCCTTTAGTCTAGGGTCTTAACACCACCCGGGACTAAAGTGTAATTTTCGGCGGGAACTGTTTTCCCCCTCCTATTTCTTTTCTCATTTTCACATTCTATCTCTTTAAAATCAAAAAAATATAGTAACTTTTACTATTTTTTCCATGCAAAATTATATTTAGTTAAAATATAATAAACTGTACTTTGCTATGCAAAATTATATTTTAGAGTTGTAAACATTCACTTTCAATTTTCATTTGCAATATTGATGTGCATTCCCAATAAAATTCAATTAAACCGAAAAAAGTAAATTAATTCAGAAAAATCTCAAACTTGGTGGGTCAATCTCACATGACATATTCAAGCTTAATAAAAATTTTGAGACCGATACAACACTGCAAAGTGCATGGACTTCGGAATCGTTAAGACATAAGTGGTATAGACATGGTTCGATGAAAGGTTCTATATAGATTTGTGAAGCACGTGTACTCCATCTATGTCGAAATGGTCTGAAATTTTTTTGGTTGTCATTTACACTCAAAATATTAGCTCACGCAAGATCTTAGATTTTTCTGATGACTAAATGTATTTTAGGTTTTTTCTTCGTGCTAAAGGAGCTAGAATATTGTGAATTACACATCAATAACTCAAAAATTATGATTCGGCTTCCAGATAAATTAGAGTCCTAAGGCACAAGAGAACTTGTGGCTAAGTTTGGCACCATTCTGGATCGTTTCAGGGGTGCTCTCAGCTCAACTTTTAATTTCTAGGTGATGTCGCACGGAAATTCAATTAAACCGAAAAAAGTAAATTAATTCAGAAAAATCTCAAACTTGGTGGGTCAATCTCACATGACATATTCAAGCTTCATAAAAATTTTGAGACCGATACAACACTGCAAAGTGCATGGACTTCAGAATCGTTAAGACATAAGTGGTATAGACATGGTTCGATGAAAGGTTCTATATAGCTTTGTGAAGCACATGTACTCCATCTATGTCGAAATGGTCTGAAATTTTTTTGGTTGTCATTTACACTCAAAATATTAGCTCACGCAAGATCTTAGATTTTTCTGATGACTAAATGTATTTTAGGTTTTTTCTTCGTGCTAAAGGAGCTAGAATATTGTGAATTACACATCAATAACTCAAGAATTATGATTCGGCTTCCAGATAAATTAGACTCCTAAGGCACAGAAGAACTTGTGGCCAAGTTTGGCACCATTCTGGATCGTTTCAGGGCTGCTCTCAGCTCAACTTTTAATTTTTAGGTGATGTCGCACGGAAATTCAATTAAACCGAAAAAATAGTAAATTAATTCAGAAAAATCTCAAACTTGGTGGGTCAATCTCACATGACATATTCAAGCTTTATAAAAATTTTGAGACCGATACACAATTGATTTGATCAATAATCATTACATTACGACATTAATCTCAAGCACGTAAGTACGGTGTCTCTTCACGTCCAAGCAATATGCTTGGGTCAACTTCGACAGCGAATGGAGGCATGCCATCAAACTGATCATAATCATCGGATTGATCTGTTTTGTCCTCGACTCCCACGATTACTCTTTTACCTGGAAGAACTATGTGATGCTTTGCCTCTTGTGGTCCTGCTTCTTGGAGATTTTTATTCTTCGGTATGCTAGTCATATCCTTCACATAGAAAACCTGATGCACATCTTTGGTAAGCACGAATGGATCATCTTTGAACCCAATCTTGGTAAGGTCCACTATTGTCATTCCATATTCATCTTTCTTTACGCCATTCAGGTTTACCCATTGGCAAAAAAACAGAGGGACGTTCATCGCTCCGTAATCAAGCTCCCATATCTCTTCTATGATACCATAATAGCAGGTCTTGCCCCCATCTTTTCTGATGATGTCCATATGAACACCACTATTTTGGTTTGTGCTTTTGCGATCTTGAGCTCTCGTGTAAAAATTGTAACCATTCATATCGTAAGCTTGAAATCTTGTAATTGTGCTACAAGGTCCCCTGGCTAACAAAGCTAGTTGTGGATGAATCGTTGAGTTTCCGATTAGTTGTTCACTCAACCATGAGGGAAATGTTTCCAAGTGACGGTGTGCAATCCAGACTGGGGATTTGGTTGGATTTTGAGAAGCAATAATCTGCTCGTGTTCCATCCTATACGGAGTCACCAGTGATGATTGTTGCAGGACTGTTAGGTGTGCTTTATGGAATAAATCAGTATTATTGCTCAAACTTGATTTCCTTCCGATGGTACCCTTTCCCTGTAGCCTCCCCTCGTGTCGTGATACTGGAAGCCCAATCGAGTCAATTGTGTCGACAAAATCAACACAAAACTCAATGACCTCCTCAGTTTCATATCCCTTAGCAATGCTTCCTTTCAGACGGGCACGGTTAAGAACATATTTCTTGAGGATCGACATGAACCTCTCAAAAGGCCACATGTTGTGAAGGTATACTGGACCGAGAATAGTAATTTCTTTCACAAGGTGTACCAGGAGGTGCATCATAACATCAAGGAATGAAGGTGGAAATGCCAACTCAAAGCCGACAAGACATTGAACCGTATCATTTTGTAGCTTTCCTAGCTTGGCTGGATCGATTGCCTTCTGTGAAATTGCATTGAGAAATGCACAAAGCTTTACGACCAGTAATCGTACATTCTCTGATAGAACACCCCTCAACACAACTGGAAGCAACTGTGTCATCAACATGTGACAGTCGTGGGCCTTTAGATTTGTGAACTTCTTCTCTTTCATATTTATGATCCCCTTTAAATTCGACGATTAGCCAGACGGAACCTTAATACTGTTCAGGCAATCAAACACGCTTTCCTTCTCTTTCTTGGTGAGAGTGTAACTAGCAGGACCATAGTAATCAACATCATCATCATCCTCTTCCGGATCAGTTTCATCATCACCCTCCTGCGGAACTTTGGGAATCTTATGAAATTCTTTCAGGTCCTCTCGTGCTTCCTTGGTATCCTTCGGGTTACCGTAACAACCCATGAAGCCTAGCACATTCACGCAAAGATTCTTCGTAAGGTGCATCATGTCAATTGCGTGTCGGACCTCAAGGCTACGCCAATAAGGTAGCTCCCAAAATATAGATTTCTTCTTCCACATTGGTGCACGCCCGTTGGCGTCAGTTGGAACAGGTTCACTACCAGCACCCTTTCCAAAGACTACCCTTAGATCATTTACCATCTCAAATACGGCATCTCCATTAAAATGGGGTGGCTTCGTATGATGGTCAGCCTTCCCTTTCCAATGCATCCCTTTCTTTCGTAAGGGGTGATTAGTTAGAAGGAAACAACGGTGACCATTATACACGACCTTCTTACAGTTTTTGAGATGAATACCTTGTGTTCTATGTAAACAGTGCGTGCATGCCCGATATCCCTTGTTTGTCTGCCCAGAAAGGTTACTTAGGGCAGGCCAATCGTTGATAGTTATGAACAACAATGCTCGTAGATCGAAGTTCTCTTGCCTATCCTCATCCCACACACGTACGCCCTCTTCCCGCCATAGCAGTAATAGTTCATCGACCAACGGTCTTAGGTACACATCAATGTTGTTGCCGGGTTATTTTGGACCTTGGATGAGCACCAGCATCATAATGAACTTTCGCTTCATGCACATCCAACCAGGAAGGTTGAACATGCATAGGGTCACAAGCCAAGTGCTATGACCACTGCTAAACTCCCCGAATGAATTGAAACCATCCGTACTTAAACCAAACCTTATGTTCCTTTCCCCGTCCTCAGAAAATGTCTTGAATTCTCTATCAATCTTTCTCCACTGAGACCCATCAGCCGGATGTCTCAGCAGGTTGTCTTGCTTACGTTCCTCGGCGTGCCATCTCATCGACTTAACATGTGCTTTGTTCCGGAACAAACGCTTCAAACGTGGTATTATAGGAAAATACCACATAACCTTCGCCGGAACTTTCTTCGTCTTGTCACGGTGCCCCTGGAGATCACCAGCATCTTCATCTCGCCGAATCTTATAATGTAGCGCTTTGCACACAGGATAAGCATCCAAATTCTCGTAATCCTTACCCCGATATAGGATGCAATCATTAGGGCATACATGGAACTTCTGTACCTCCAACCCAAGAGGGCACACAGTCAGTTTTGCTTCATATATGGTGGACGGTAATTCATTGTTCTCTGGAAGCTTATCCTTCACAATTTTTAGCATCCCTTCAAATGCCTTATCAGACACACCATGTTTTGTCTTCCATTACAGCATTTCTAGTGTAGTACCAAGCTTTTTGTGACCTGACTTGCAATCTGGGTATAACGGTTTTCTGTGATCTTCGATCATACGTTGGAACTTTGCCTTTTCTTTTTCGTTTTCACAGTCCCTTTGTGCATCCTGTAGAACCTGGCCGAGATCATCAGCAGACCCGTCAGCATGTGCTGGTAACTCTTCTTCATCAGCATCTTCCATTAAAGTATCTGCAAAAGCTTGACCTGCGGCCCAGTCCGGAATACCCTCCTCCTCTTCTTCGTTGTCTCCCATCACAACCCCTCTTTCACCGTGCTTGGTCCAAACCACATAGTTCGGCATGAATCCGTATTTCAACAAGTAGAGGTGAAGTGTGCCCGGGTCATGGTAGTCTCTTTCGTTTCTGCAATCGGAGCATGGACAACACATGAACCCACTCGCATCCTTGTGTTTTTTCGCCACTTCGAGAAAACCATGCATGCCGGTAATGTACTCCGCTGACCGTCTGTCGGTGTTGTACATCCATTGCCGGTTCATCTGCATCATATTAAGTGAAAAATATCCATGCTAATTCTACAACACTATCCCTAGGTATCCTTTTCTAATAACTAAATTAATAAATTTTATTTTCTCTAATATTAAATATAGCTAGCTAAAAGTAAAATTTATATAAAAACAAAAAAAATCTTAGTACAAATGAATGAAAGAAGATAATCATAACAAATGAAAACTACTTATTACCAAATCTAAAGTATACTAATATAAAAACTACATCTCTTAGCTCTTAAATCAAAATTTCTATTTTCTTAATTATGGCATAAATTTTAAGTATAAAAAATATACAATATCCCTAGGTCTCATTTTCTAATAACTAAATTAATAAATTCTATTTTCTCTAATAATAAATAAAGCTAGCTAAAAGTAAAACTTTTATAAAAACAAAAAAAAATCTTAGTACAAATGAATAATAGAAGATTATCATAACAAATGATAACTACTTATTACTAAATCTAAAGTATACTAAAAACCTCATCTCTTAGCTCTTAAATCAAAATTTTTATTTTCTCCTTCTCTAAATCATAACACGAAATTTAAACACAACAAATGAATGGAGGATGAAGAATAATACCTTAGCAACACCTTGGAGGTGAGCAAACTCCACAAATTGATCACGAAAAATTTGGGCAGCACCTCCCTAGGTTTGAGGCGCCATGGAACTGAGAGGAGCTTGCTCTTTGAGCTCTCGGTGAAAAATGGTCGCGCAGGGAAGAAGAAGGGAGCGTGCTGTCGATTTTGTATAGGGGAGGCCTTTTGTCCCGGTTTGGATTACCAACCGAGACTAAAGGGTCGCCCCCCCAATGACCCTGTTGTTTTTTTAGTTTAATATATATTAAGGTCTCCAAAATTTGTGATAAAGGCTAATATTAAGGCTTAATCAATACTTTAGAGGTGAGAACCCTAATATTAAGGTTTCCAATAAATTAGTCACTGACCTAACATCAATACTTAAAGTTTTAACAAAAAAACATAAAAAAGTTCATACATCAATACTTAATTAAGGTCTTACAAACATAAAAAGTTCATACATGAATACTTAAGGTACAGTCTTAACAAAGATAGAGGGGTGCATCAATGCATGACACATATTTCATACTTCATTCTTCTTCCTTAGATAGTCTATATAGTTGAAGTCTCTGATCTTGAAGTCGAGAACTTCAGCGAAATATGCCAGAGAATGGATCAGTGCACTCTCTATCGCTTCACAATTACGGTCACATGGACTCCCATAAATTTCAAACAGTGGCGGCGAGGAAAACTGATATGGCCTGTAAAATGAAAGATGAGCCTGATACTTCCAATTTCTTGTTTGTATAGCATTTGAATCTGTGTAAGAAAATCCCACAACATCCATCACTTGCTCTAGAATTGCATGAAAGCTCATTGCCGCAAAGGTTTGACCAAACATATCCTACAGTTAAGAATAATATTATTATGATGTATTAAAAATGCTGAACAAGAAGATTAAAAAAAGTTAAATCGTGCTCCATTACATGTGATGTTCATTTAGCCGACAAAGTCTCTCTGCGGTCGTGGTGACACTTTCTCCTTCCTCGAGTGACTTTATTAGAAAATAAGAGTAATCTGGCACAAAATACCCATTAGCGTTTAGTTGTTGTAAACATACCTGCACGGCGGTCCTTTCATAAGTCCTCTTGACCAGTGCAGGGGTACCCCACCCAACAATCGATACCATTTGGATGGGTTCTGAAGACAGCGAGGAGTAATTTTTTCCTCGAACGGCTATGTCAAACGAGATTTTTAATTGTATGCAATTGTTTGGACCGATAATGGCGTATTGTGTAACAAGAGGGGTACCACCTAAATTTTCAATAACATGTGTGAGCCACTGCAAATGATTGAGAACCAGCATTTTATGAAAATAATATTATTATCCGTGTGTAGTACGTAAACATCAAATTTATACAACGAAAGAATATTACTATGTTGGGACGAGGTCCCTGGCTTCGATCACCAGTAGGTAACTCAATCACACCATGGGTGAAGTGTATGCCTGGACGACGAGCCAAAGGTGGCCGGTCATCAAAACTGATTCCACGACCGCCGCCATGGCGACCTCCACGGCGACCACCGTGACCAGAATAACTTGCCATAGTTATTCTGGACTACTCTGTAATATATATAAAACAATGCTTAAATAAGAGAATGCTTAAATCTATTCTATATAAAAACATAATATATAAGACATATTTTCTCATTTTCTAATAACTAAACAGATAAGTGCAAGAGCTCGTTCAGGTGTAGTGAGCCCGGAGGCGACGTAAGTCTGTACTATACCTTTTCTAATCACCCCGATCATTTAGGAAGTACAACCTCACCTCACCATCATATACACACATCTCGCTCTCCCACTTACAGTACATCGCCAAGCTACAACCCTGCATCTCCTACCTAGCTACAGCCCAACATCACCGAGCCACGTATAGCCCCAGCTCGTAGGTGATGTTGGACTGTAGCTAGCTAGGATGTAAGGCTACTGGTACAGAACGTCCAACCGACTGTATATATGGAAAAAAGAAAAAAAATAAGAGAATGCCTAAATGTATTCTAAATAAATACAAGAAATACTTAACAAAAATGAATTAAATAGGTAGGTAGTATATTTTCATTTGGTAATGACCATTTTTTTAATAAACTAACTTCTAATAAATTAAGCTAAATGTAAAATTAAATGCATCTCTCATCTAAAAGTTAAAATCAATTATCTCTATAGAAAAACTATAAAAGTAGAGGATAAATCCCTATGTGAAACTATGCTTAAAAAATATGTGAAACTAAATACAATGTTAGCTAAATCTAAAACATCTGAAAACATCATCTCTTAGCTCCTCCTACCACCTAAAAATCTAAATCCATATTTTCTCTATTTCTAATCATAAAAACGAAATTTAATCATAACAAATGAAGGAAGGATGAAGAATCAAACCTTAGCAACACTTTGGAGGAGAGAAATCTTCACAAATTGATGATGAAAAAATTGGACATCACCTCAGGAGAAGAACTAGCTAGCTCTTCACAAACTATTTGTTAAGCTCTCGGGTGAATGTGAGCTCGGGCAGAGGAAAAAGAAGGGAGACAGGGATATATAGGCGCACCCTTTAGTCCCGGGTGGTATTACCACCCTGGACTAAAGATGAGACTTTAGTCTCGGGTGGTAATACCACTCGGGACAAAAACTTTAGTCCCGGGTGGTGTTATGACCCGGTACTAAAGGCTCACCCTTTAGTCTCGGGTCGTAACACCACCCGGGACTAAAGTCTGGCGCCAATAATTGCGGCTCGGAGCAGTTGGACGACAGGCCTTTAGTCTCGGGTGGTATTACCACCCGAGACTAAAGGGGGCAGCGCAAACAGCCTTCTGAGGCCACATCGCCCCAAAAGCATTTGTCCCGGTTCCAAAGTTGAACCGGGACAAATGCTTGGGAACAAAAGTCGTTTTTCCACCTGTGATATGTTTTAAATTGTGAACATATGCATATATATGAGTTTTTTTTCTTGTTGAATTGTGAACATGTATATATGTATATGTCAATTTTGTTGTTTGATTTGGCACCCACGGGCGACCCGTGGGTACCCGTTAACCCAATGGGTATGGGTTTGGGCACAAAATTAAACCCGTCATGGATCATGAGTTTTTTAATGGACGGGTTTTGTATTTGCGAGCATGGATTTGGGATGGCAAAACCCAGCGGGTTTGTGCCCGTTGCCATCTCTAGTGGCAACCTCCGCCTTCCCCTCCCCCAGGCTGTTGGCGCATGGGGCCGGCCTCCCCGGCAGCTACGCGAGCCGCCGACGTAGAGGGCCTCCCCCGTTGCTCTGCTCCGGCGGCGGCACAGGAAAAGGCCGGCATGTGAGCCGCAGCTAGCAGCGAGAAACACTCCATCCCCACTCCGCCAGATCCGTCGCTCCTCCCGACGAACGGTGCCGCTGTATACTGTGACCGGCGTGTGATGTGGTCATGGCGGAGCTCGAATCTTGCGGCGGAGCAGCCATGCCGGTGCCGGGGGTGCGAATAGAAGCCGTAGGCACGAGGTGAACGGAAGTCGCGACCGCAGTCCCCAACCGTCGGGGAGGGAGCCGAGCTGGTCATCACCGCTGCAGTCCCGCTCGCCAGGGAGCAGCCTCCGCACGGCCGCCAGCCGTGCCCGAGGCCAGCTCGCCGGGCTACCCCACCGCCGCCTTGCCGCGGGCGTGCCTGAATCCGTTCCCCGAGTCTGTGAGCGCAGGTGGCGGCCGCTCGGGGAGGCTCCGCTTTGTGTCGACGCCAGCGCGGCGGCCAGGACCTCGGGACGGGTGCGGGTGGCGCGGCCGCAGGTTGCTGCTAGCAATGGTGCTCGCGACCCTGGTGGCCATGGTGCCGACGTCCAAAGGCGGGCACGCGCAGGCGGTGCTGGTGGACATGAAGGCCTTGGGGAGCGGCCGGGGAGGCTGAGGAGGGCGGCGGCCGAGCATTCGTCGACTCGTGCTCTGCTCCCTACTCCTTACCGACCCGCTCCACCGCCTCCTGGAGCACCGCATCCTCGGCCGACCCCCTGCCACCCCGTCGGTTGCGCCAGCTGCGCGCGCCGCCGTCGCAGGGAACGAGGCTGCCTCGCGCCACGCATGGCTCGATGAGGCGGAGGCCGCCGCCGCGCGATGCGGGCCTGTGTCGTGCGCCTCGCAGTGGAGTCACCGACGTCGGCCCACATCATGCAGGTTCTCCCACTATCTCTCTTCCCTGCCGCCCCGAAGCTCCACCTCCGTTGGTGGCTGCTGGCCAAGCTCCGACACGCGAGGTCGAGGAGCACATTGGCGCGCGGGGCAGGCTGGCCGTGGGCGCCGACGCCGGCCACCGCGACGTTCAGGAGGAGGATGGCCACAGCTGCGTTCGCCCAGAGCAGGATGAGCCGTTTGCCGCCGGCTGGAGCAGCTTCTACGCCTCGCCGGGCCGCCGAGCCTCACCGCACGCATCACCGGGCTGCCTCGTCGGGGAGGGAGAGAGGGATGGGGAGGGAGGGAGGAAGCAGAGGAGGCGGCGTGGAGCAGACAGGAGGGAGGCACACGTGCACTGGGTTTGGGGAGGAAGGGGTCTCCTCTAGATTTGCGGAGGAGAGGGAGCTCCCAAAAATTTAGGGAGTTGTTTACGCTGCTGCGGTTGATTTTGAATCTAATATCCCCGTATTAAAGGTACAAGATCATTTAAGGAGCACTGCTGCGCATACTAAAACTAAAGGAGTTCAAGTAAACTGAACCATTAGCCTTCGAAATCTGATCTAAAAACTGATCGAGTATCCCGGAGGGACTCGCCCCACGTAGGCTTCGTTTGGCAATAAGGGTATTGACCGGTATTGAGGCCCTAACCCCGCGTCGGGGGGAAACCGGCCCACGACGGGGTGACTTCCCCTGCTGGGTCTAAATGTGTATTTGGCTCTACCGAGGTTGGAATCGAATCAGGCCCAATACCTGCCGACCCCATGGGTGTATCCAGCAATTCCACCGCAGGCGGGGACGGGAACTCTCCGCGTCTCCTCCGTGTCTCCTCCGCAGCTCCGCTCGCGTCCCTCGACCTGCGACGCCGCCGCCTCCTCTCCCTTGTGCTGCCTCGCGGCGCCGCCGTTGAGCCCGACGACAGCAGGTAATCGGGTCGCCTCCTCCTCCTCCTGCCTTCCCTCCATCTCTTCCCCACCTCATCCCCATCCGTGCTTTTTCTTGCTCGGGTTAGGCAGTGGTGCCGGCGGCAGCGACGACGACGGCGGCAGCCAAGACGACTACCCCCACGCCGTGCTCGATTCGGCTCCTACAGGTGCATATCCCCCTCCTCCCCTCCCATCTCCTCCTTCTGCTCTCCTTCTTGTACTACATCAGACATCACTTGCTTTCTTGCCCGAAATCAGATGGCATGGTTCCTTTCCTCTTTCGGTTGCTGATGCAGCTTTTCTTGGATCTTCAATGCCGGTCAAATTCAGCAGTGCCTTACTAATTAGTAGCATACTGTTAGGGGTCCCTTACTGTTACTGCTAGATCTTTTGCCTGTGTTTAGCTAGCCGCTAAATTCGGTCAGTTCTGAGATTAGGAAAAATGAAAACATTGCTGGTCAGTGGTCACTAATTGCTAGATCTCTGTCACACTGATAGTTATATGTAAAACTTTTCATCTCCCAACCAAATATTGCTCAGCTGTCGTAATGGAGAACGAAAGTGCAAGGCAGCTGTGTGCAGCACCAGCGATCCCATATTTCCATCTGTGACTATATATATGCAGTTGTTGGTGTGCCACATTGCTGTCATGCTAGCTCACTGCTGCATGCATGTGCGGCGCCGTGAACCGCTAATGCATGTTATTACTTACATTTATATATGTTATATATTAATTACCACACAAATAAGTTTATGTGCAAGCCCGTATGTAGCTGATGTCATGCCATGTTCACTACTACTATAGATGAATTGAATACAGTACAATATTTTTTAATAAGCTCTTTGATGAGGTGCATGCGCAAGGCTTAGCTGAGAAAGGTTTCGAGATGAGATGTGCAGTTTTTTTTTTCCTCTTGGAGCCCAATATATTGTACTGCTGATTCTAATTTATTGTGCAGAGTCCATGTTTAATATTTCCTGCTGATTCTAATTTATTGTTTTAATACTCATTTGTAAATGATATTACTGGAGTTCAACTTTTTGTGTGTGGACACGTTATCTTTTTGTATTCAGTCAATGAAGCGTTGTTGTCTGGCCACAGTTCCTTCACCTCAAGTTTTTGGCTACCATTGTTCTTGATGTAATGGACTTTGATTTTCTTTCACTGGTTTCTTTTTGTGCCTCTTCTTCCTTTGAGACTTAAACTTTGGATGTAAGTCACTGTTGATATTATAGGAATTTTAGATGTATACCTTCTTAATAAAGGCTATTTTCTGCAATCTTCGATGGTCAACACAGAAACATAAATCGTATAATATACTTGGATTTCATGGTCCTATACACTATCACCAATATTTGTTAATATTACCATTCCGATATGCATACTTGCTGCACAGCATGACCAACTAATGCATAATTTCTTGCTAGGGTTCAGCAGCGTCGGCGGCGGCGGTGGCGACAGCGGCGACGACGATTGCTGCTCCCACTCTGTCGACTGGGCATCCTTGGGCCCACCACACATGTGGGCCATACCCGGGAGATAAGGCCTGCACACCTGGACTACTCGACTAAGTGGGCCACGGTGCAAGATTACCGTGGGCCACAAGGCTTCTTTGGGATTACACTTATTTTTTCCATAGTGTTTTTATCCTACAGGTTCATCTAGCGCAGATCTATGAACTTGGAGACGGCTTTCGTGATAGGAGATGTCTGCTGCATCAATTCATTCAGCCTATCGTCGGTGCAATCTCCAGATCTTCCGCCCATGATGACCGTCAGATCCGCGTCTGCGTAAAAGGACTTGATGAAGCTCAGCATTTGATTGGGAATTGTACAAGCTAGCCGTTGAGCGTACTCCAGTATCTTCTTTGGCGTGTCCTTCAACCTATCCACAAGTGGACGGGGTTGAACTCCTGCCACTCTGGGCTCAAAGAGATTGGCTACCGGCTCGGCTGCCTCCATCAAGACTTTCAACTCCGCTCGCAGACACTCGGATTCTTCAATCTTAATCTTGAGCGACTGCATACAAGTCAGCAAGTCATTCCAACCATCAAGACGAATCTGCATTTCACGCTCAAGTTCCATACACCGCACCTTATAGTCTGCCTCGAGGTCAAGGCGAGCTGATTCTTCACGGTTATAGGCCAATTGCCAGTCAAGAGACTTCTTTTTGTGCCTTTCAACCTCTTCAGCCAGCTCTGCAATAGACCAAGACAACTTATAAGGGTGCAGTTTGCAAGAAATAAGTACTCGACAGTAAGTTCAGAAAGGATGAATACCTTTATTCTTCTAGCGCAGTGACTTGTTCTTCCCAACAACATCATCCTTCTGAGCCGTCAGCTTCTGGACTTCATTGTGGTACTCAGTGGTATTGCTATCAAGTTTTTCTTGCAGCTTCAGAGCCAAGGCTTTTTGCTCCTTGAGTTCTTCTCTGAGCTGCGAGACTTCTTCTATGTCCGCCGCATATTGTTCAAGCAGACGAGCCTTCCGTTTCGACTGCTTGACAACTTCCTGAAAAAGCAAACAACCCAAGGGTCAAAGACAAGATATCTTTGGCCAAAGTACTCTACAAGAGACTATGTTCTCAAACTTACCGCAAAAAGCTTCTCCACACTGCGGAACATCTCGGAGTGCGCTTGCAAGTTATCCTCATCCAGGCAAGAGTCATCATATGGCATCAAGCCTTCGGCTCTGGATTGAGAACTTGTGCCTGCCTCCGAGTACATCGCAGCACTGCACAGAGGAGCCGGGTCTTCAATTTCTGGCTCATGCGGCACTATGTGACCTTCTGGGCTGTTTTCAAGCACTAGTCGTGCATCTATCTGACGAACGGGGGCTTCAGCAACTAGGACTTCTTCATGGTGCAATCCGGCTTCTGGATCAGACTCCAGGCCTTCACTCACCACCGCCTCTATGTCTTCAGATTGCTGAGCCTTTGGCTTGGAAGCTGCATCCACTGCTGCCTTGACTACATCACTCCAGAGTAGACGCAGTGCTTGTGCAGCATCAACTTCAGCAACTACCACTTGGGGTTCTGGAAGCACATCTTCTTGTTCTTCTGGAGGGTTCTGATTTCCTCCAGCGGGACTACTTCCTAAAGCTCCCCACTTCACGTCAGTGGATTTTCTGCATCAACAAGTTGGTCAGTATAATCAAATTTAACAACTTCAAGAAGTACTCGAGTACTCGGGTACTTACAGAGCAACACGAGGCACCACGGTCTTCGGTCCCAGCATATCAAAGAATGTGGGCGCTGACGGCTCCACTGGGACACTTTTTACCGGTGGCACGTTTCCAGGCGCCGCGGCTTCGTGTTGCTCAGTCATCACCATCTCCACGGTTGATGATTGAACTATCTCAGGTTCTATTGACCTTGCAGGGCTACTCGCGGGTACATAGGCAGTACTCTCGATAACCTGCGCAAGTCAAAATTTCAAGCCATTACAAAGGGTACAGGTATCCAACAAGATATTGGTTACTTAAGTTCTCGAAACTAACCGTAATTGATGGCAAGGCTGTGATTTTCTTCACAGCACGGTTTCCCACAGTGGTTCTCTTCTTTCGTGGCGGCTGTGTCACATCATCTGCAAGAGATGTAGCCGGCCTTTTCAACACTCCTGCGGAAGCACCACTGGGGATTGGCGCTCTAGAGTACCCATAGCGAGCCTTCACTTCAAAATGCTATTGAAGTGTCTGCTCGTCATCATCACTCGAGGAGGCGTCCTCCACCAGTACTTCATCTTCCCCTTGAGCAGATCGACTACTCTCGGGGGCTTGAGCCTCAACTTGAGACGGCTCTTCCTCTGGTGCTTGTAGCGGATCACAGGGACGTGGAGGAGGGATGGAGACAAATTTCAAAACATCCTCCTGCAGAACAAGGCAAATATTCTAAGTTCACGACTACTTTCGAATAAGTACTCGGGGGCTAGTTTGCGGATACTTACCAGACACGGAGGATTATCAGCACTGAACTATTGGACAGCTGCTGGTATTCCATGAAGATTCTTGAAGATTTTCTGCAGTCTCTCCATCACGAGATCATCATTGATCTCCTCTGAAGACATTCTTGAGCCATCTCCAAGGCCCGTGTACTCGTACCCTAGATGCTCCTGCTGCATCAAGGGTTGTACTCGGCGCTTCATGAAGCTAAAGGCTACCCTCTCAGCTGTCAAGCCTTGCGCCTTCTTCTGGGCAATCTTCGCCAGCAGCTCTGGAATCTGGATGCACTCTTGCATCGACGGCTCGTCCTTCCAGAGCCTCTCGTACACTGGTGCAAACATGCTTGGCTTGGGCAGTTGAGGTGGAGCGTTGTTAATATAAAACCACTTGGTCTTCCAATCTTGATTGGAATCTATCAAGTCATACTTGAAGTATAACTCGTGCCTTCTGGCGCATCTGAAGACCAGCTCCACCGACTACTACTGGGAAGTTGGCGTTGGGCTGTGGCTTCAATCGGAATATCTTCCTAAACAAAGCCCAATGCGGGCGAAATCCAAGGAAAGTTTCACAGAAGTGCACGTACACTACGATCTGGAAGATGCTGTTCGGGTTCAAGTGCACGTGCTCCAGCTTGAAGAAGTCGAGGAACCCTCTGAAGAAATCCGAGGACGGCAAATTCAACCCACGCTCGACGAAGTGGCCGAACATTGGGATTTCATCTGGAGTCTTCTCCATGGGCCACGCATCCCCAGCGGCGGAGCTCCAGCCTGCGACTGCCTTCTCGTGCAGCAAGCCAGCAACCTCAAGGGCCTTGATGTCATCCTCCTTCATCTTGGACTTATTCCAAGAGGCGGCCTGGCTTGGTGGTTTCTTGATCACCACCGTCTTGTATTTTGGCTCCGGCAACTAATTTTTGCCGCAACCTGATTTCTTTTTCTCCATCTGTCCCTTGGATGGTGCAGACTTCATCCGTCCAGTCACAAGAGTCTTCTTTCACATCTGCTCGGGGGCTGCAAGGGGGTGGAGGTGGAAGCACTTGGCGATGTAGACGCTCAAACTCTGTGGCGGCTACGGGTGCTAGGGCTTTCTTTCTAGATCTAAGGGCGAATGGAAGCAGTGAAACCCTAAGGGATACCCCCTCTGGTATTTATAAGCCAAAACCCTAACGGTTCGACCTGGTGACCCTTCGTATTCAACAGATTGGTTTCACACAGGGCAAGATTTTTTCGGCTAAGACAGTGGACTTTGTACAAATTCCAAGACCTATTCGGCTCCATCTCGGGGGCTCGACTACTCGATGGGATTGGTTTTCACTCAGCTACAGTACACTGAACTCAGGCCACTTTTTTCAAGTCAGATTGGATCCTTCAATTCGAGAAAGTACTCGACTCAAAGCTTGGGGGCTCCGTGCCACGTGTCCTTCAGTTTTTTCTCAGGATTTTGTGGGATTATTTGACGAAGACTTTAGATTGACCCTCAGCTTGAATTATCAATTCGAACTAAGGCTCGGGGGCTACATCCATATGGGATGCGATTTTAGTAATCGCATGCCCATATGATTTCTTCAGATTTTCTACGGATTTTTCGGAGCAAGATCAAATGCTAGAAGATTGACCCTCAACTTGAATCTTGGATTCGACCTAAGGCTCGGTGTCTACATTCCATATGGAATGCGATTTTAGTAATCGCATTTCCATATGAATCTTTGATGCAAAGATTTCAAGAACGAAGCGGGTATTATTAAAGACCTTCAAGGGAAGTACTCAGGGACGCTTGGGAACAACTCGAGAAGACTTCAAGACTACTCGTGGAGTTAGCTAGAGTACCTTCCAACCTCGTGATGATTCAAGTACTATTGAAGATTGAAGCTTGCAGAACTCGGGGACGCTTGGGAACTAGTCGTGGAAACCTTCAAGACTACTTGGAAGCATCACACTCGACTACAAAATACTCGGGGGCTTGTCGACTGGGCATCCCTGGGCCCACCACACATGTGGGCCATACCCGGGAGATAAGGCCTGCACACCTAGACTACTCGATAAGTGGGTCACGGTGCAAGATTACCGTGGGCCACAAGGCAAGACAAGACAGATAAGAACTTGTACTAAGATTAGGATAGCTTACTATAACTCGTATAGGCTACTCCTAGTCCTACTCGAATAGTACTCTTGTACCAATCCGACTTGTACCCCTGCCTCCCACGGTTTATAAGGCGAGGCAAGGACCCCTCTCAAAACATACGCAATCAATATAGAGCCACGCAACATACAGTACGTAGGGTATTACGCACATTGCGGTCCGAACCTGTCTAATTGTGTGTCCCGTGTCTCACCATCGTGTTCCTGATCTCGGCGAGCCCCACCGCACAATCTACTACTTCGGGTACCCCGTGGTAGGCTCGGTGTCTAAAACACTGACACACTCCACCTCGATTCAACTCCTCTAGGTGCATATCCTCCTCGTCCCGTCCACTCTCTGCTCCTAGCTTGTGGTTAGCTATTAGCAGGTTTCATTGCTTGATAATAATCTTGCATCTGAGATGCAATTTCAGTTATGCTAGTGCGTTGCCGATTGTTATTCTTGTCAGATGATGACAGATGATGATGAGTCTTTGAATGAGTTGCTTATCAAGAAGTGATTTTATATCCCGCCTAGAGAAAATTCCATGTACCAGGAGCCTTTCTAGTCTAGTAATTAAACTTTAGTGTATTATGCCCTTGAACTTACTAATTGCTTTAAATCGGTTACTGCTTTTTTAGAAGTGCAGAATAAAAAATAGGCTCCCCTTATAATGCATCATTCCCTACTAGTTTTTTTAAATGAAGCCTCTGAACAAGCTCATTACTTGGTTTATTTAGAGTGGTCTTGACTCAGCCAACAGGAACATGTAGCTACAACTAGTTTATATGATTGATTGCTATTCCTGGTGGCATTTTTATTCCTATGGTATGGGATTGTTTTGCTACTAAAGTGGGGTTGTTAACTCTAAATTATATAATAACACTAAAGACTCAAAATTTATATTAGTTCTCTCAATTCTCTCAAATGGATTTCTAGAGACTCAATAATACTGGTCGGCTTTTCTTGTAAAAACATTATTTCAACTTGTTTGAAAGTGTTTAAATATGTATGGAATTGTTTTTAGGAGATTATAAGGAGTAATTCAATCATCGCCATGCAATTTTGCGGAATCATATAGAGAGGGCAATTGGAGTTCTAAAGAACCGCTTCCCTATTTTGAAAGTTGGAACACATCACCCTATTGATCCTCAAAGTGAAGATACCAGTGGCGGCAGCGGTGTTTCACAATCTTATACGGAAGATGAATGGGAATGAGGGTTGGTTGGATTTTCAACCAGACAACATTTCACCTGAAGATTTTGTGGATCTTCCTGAAGGAGACAGTCAATACCGCAATGATGTCATTTCTTTTACTGGTCAAATAGATAATGGGAATGCTCTTAGGGATATGATTGCCATGAGTATGTGGAATGACTACAGCCATAGTCATCACTAGTTTTGTTCATGTTTTCCCTTTCTATGGAATCAAATGTAATTATAAATGTAATGATAGAGGATGCTTTTATGGAATAATACTATTTATTTGTTCATCTCTTTATGTCATCCAAAGTGTATTTTACTTCCTGAAAATCTTGATTGAAGAATGTGGATCATCTCTTTATGTGATCTCTTTGTGTCATCTCTTTATTATGTCACAAATTTTAATTTCAGAACTTAATTGAACATGCTTGGAAGAGGTTCTCCAAAGTTCAACTTGATGCAAACTGGTAACAGGCAGAAGAAACTGTCACCAAGATGTGGTCTTGTACAAAAGAAGAGGGCATCACCTAAAGTAGCACAAAAAGGTACATGAGAACCACATACCATTTACATTATTAACATTTCAGTTTCAACATGAGAACTTCGTAGTATTTGCACCACTCTAAGTTTAATTTTACCTTGTCTGTAGTGGACCGTAGAAGGGCATCTTGGAACTTGGGACTTGAAAAAGGTCTCGTTGAGCTTCTCCATTACCACAACAATGATTGTTATAGGAGTCAGAATGGGTAGTCGACTGAGGCATGGAATCGAATAGTGAAACTGTTTCTGGAGAAATTTCCATATATTTCATTTTCAAAGATGCAGATTCAAGACGAAGAGAAAGAGCTCAAGAGGGATTTTAACCTGCTCAAAGAGGCAAAAAAACAAAGTGGGGCACATTGGGATGAGAGTTTGGGCATGATACATGCTGAGCCACCTGTTTGGGATAACATCATCACGGTAACCTGCTTATGTCTACCTATTGCTGCTGCTATTTTTTATCTTTAGCTCTAATAAACTTCAATTTCCCCATTTTTTTATTTTCAACAGTCCTTCTCGAAAGCTCGGAAATTCCAAACCAAGCCTTTCCCCCTTTTTCAGACTCTGTGGGAGTTGTATGAAGGTGAATTATCAATGATGAACATTTTGACTTTCGGCTAATAAAAAATGTCACATTAGCTTAACCTCGTACTAATGTGCATACTTTTTTCCTCAGGACATACAACTGATGGAGCTTTGAACTTTACCTCTACTGAACCAGTACCAGTCACACAACCACTGCCCCATGAGGATGTCACACAACTTATTAGTGATAGTGAGGTGTTAGAGGAAGATGGTCACAATTCTGCACCAAGAGTAGAAGAACGACTGCCCCATGAGGAGAATGATGATGATGTAAGGGTACTTGAACCACCACCAGGTCCAAGATGTGCTGGTACAACCTAAATTAGGCCTACTACATCAAGAAGACCAAAAGAGCTAACTCCACCAAATGGAGGGAGGAAGGTTGGTAAAAAGCAGAAGCAAGAACATGTCACTGCGAAGATGGAGATTGACTTGGAACTGAGAACTCAACAGGTTGAAGAGGAGGTTGCAAGTAAAGCAAGGGCTGCAGCAGAAGCTGGCGATTTCTCTATTAAGAATTGCATAAGTCATGTGAACACTATAGAAGAACTCTCCAGTGAGGAAAAGGCTGAAGCTTTTGAAGTGTTTAAAGATGAACAAAACAGGCAGATCTTCATGACTGTAGAACCAATCTCGCGCTTAATATGCCTGAAGAATCAAATGGTGAGTACTTGAAGTTTTTTCTGTGTTCATCCATCAAAGTTTAAGACACTGAATTTTCTGCAATACTTAAAACATTATTGTTTTCCAGCGTCATTGACAATTGTGATGCTGCTGCTACTATTATGTCTTCAACAAAAGTTGAGGTATGTAATTACAAGTCATTGTTACTTGCTATGTCTAAATGGAGATTTGTTTTTTATTCAATATTTGGCTTGAAACTGGCCATGATCATGAGCATTTGGGCCTCAATGCTCTAGCAATACATCCACCTGACAAACTAAACACTCCACAGCATGTGTGTAAAATAGCAACTGTGGTTATCCCTTACTTATGAGATTCTGGGAAAGATTTGCAATATAACACTTCTAGTCTTTCCCAGGCATCATGAGCATGATTCTGTATGTCAACTTGTCCAAAGGAATATGCATCCTGTCATTTTCTTAAAATAGATAACTAAGGATTTACTTTTGATTTTTTTTATGAAAATTTGCTCACTGGTCACTGGACATGCTTTGGAATTACATTCGGATGCTCTGATCATTACCTACGAGTAGGTTTCATTTATCTCTTATTTATTTTTCATAGGCCTGGTTTTACTTCCATGAACAGTTGAGTAGTACTAGGTACCAGTGGTGTGTTTTAGCTTGTCAATAACATGCTTTATACTCCTATGTTCTTTCTAGGTGCCATCTTGCTTGCGCTATTCAGCACTTTGTACTTTCTCAGTTTGCTAGTTTACAATTTGAAATACTTATTTGTGCCAGCTATATGATATGTGTTCATTCTGGCCACTTTTTTATCTTTGGTTATGCCATCTGATCAGCAAACAGGTTGCTCGTGCTAGGTTCAGAGAAACATTGCTAATCTGCTGTATACTAAACCCATAGCTGTAATTCTTGGGTAGCACTAGCACCCTGTGACAATCCATCATGTGGTTTGATTGTCTAGTCAATTTATGGAGTGATGACCTTTTTAGTACTATATGTTCTGCTCAGAAATTATGTCCAGAATTATTTTTCTTAATCACTTGTTATTTTGGACTTTGCAGATCATTGCATTGCATTTCTCTTAATCACTTGTTATTTTGGACTTTGCAGAGGAAGGCAATCAGTCAAGTTTGACATTTGTCTCAGGACTCAATGCAATTATACCTCATGGAGATGATGTGATCTTACCCAACTCGAGAAGCTAGAAAAGTTAGCACTAATTATCATAGTATGTATTATAAAATAGTGATCTAATGATGTTTCTTAAGAAGCAGACCATCATGTTTCAGACTCTTTTGATCCATATTTAATTTATTTATGTTGGATCATAATTTTGAAGATTTGTACGAGTTCCGGTATGCATGAGTGCCATATTTAATTTATATTTGAACTGTTTTTTTTAAGATATGTGCAACCTTCGGTATGGACATATCTATTTTTTTTATGTGCTTGTAATATTATTCAATACTTGCTTATAATGGGCCTTTAATAGCAAACAAATAATGTTATATTTTTTAGCAATATAAGTTCTTTTATTGCTGACCGTAGTGAGCACAGACAAAAACAAGTCAGTACACGCATGCAGCCAGAGCTTTACTGTTTGTCTCAACGCTAAATCCATGAACGTTTATTAGAACTAATCCAAGAGTAGACAAATATTTAAAACTCCTTTTACTAGTCAACTCCCAACATGACGTGTATTAGGTGGCGGAGAGGGAACCACCTAATCCCTACGTGTGGATTCAATGTGACTGGGCCACACAACATACAGACTTTGTAATGAAGCAAGCTCTGCGGCGACACAGCACAGCAGCGTCCAGAGTGAACGACTGCAGCATGAGGCTGTTCGGGAAGCCATGGTCGCCTCAGGGTAGGTGCCTCCCCCTCCGTCCCTCTCGATTTCCTCAATTGCAGCGGCACGACGCTAGATTCTGGACTGGATTGTGCTGCAGGCTGCTGTTCTTCGGAGCGACGACGTACGACGTGCACCGCTCCATCAAGAGCAACGAGCAGCCGCCGACCAGGGAGCAGATCGAAGCGTTGCAGGACTACATAAACTCCAAGAAGCAGTAGGGTCTTCTTCGGTTTAGCGGCGCCTCCTCTTATGATGATGGTGCTGGGTGTGTAATCGTTCACGAATAAGGCTCTGGAACAAAAGGGGGACATCACCTTCTTCTCGCGGAGGCTCTCGAGTGGGGTGCGTGCTAAGTGTTCGACGCTATTTCCATAAGGACTTCATGTGTAAATCATAAAATCAATGTATATGTGGGTCTGTAATTGTAAATAAAATGGTTCGATGTGTGTAAATCAATCTATGGCTGTGTAATTGTATAGAGAGGCTTTACAGATGTTTCCCCTTTTCGCCCCCCTGTTATTAGCTGGCGCCTGTATGCGAGGCATGTGGGTGCCAGCGTCTGGATCGCTGAGCGCAAACGGAGGCTGAGTTCGGCCGGACGCCGCGCGGCGGCGGGGCATTGTGAACGCGCCAAAAAAAAACCCCCAAAATTACACTATACACATGCACAATTGCAGATATCTCACTAGACAATATATATTTCAAGCAAGAACAGCAGCTTCCCCCAACTAAACTTTATTCATAAAGAAAGAAACGTTCGACATCTAGACATTGTAAATAAATATGAGAATTGCTACTGATGCACAACCGGAAGCTCATTCTGAATTTCCACCATTCTTGGACATGAACTTTTTCTTTGCCCTCAGCTGAAATAAACGTAAACATAAAATTAGAGAGAACAAAAATGTTGATCAGATATATGATGAAAGAAAAAGCCTAATATTAGGAGTGCAGCACAAAAGTTGGTGGAGAAGTCAACAAAAGTTTATGACTAAAAACTATCTGAATGCATTGCAGATAGGACTCTATCTGAACTATTGAGCGCAGCTATGCAAAAACTAAAACAAGACGACTGAAGAAGAAAGAAAAGGAACATAGAACGGCAACGACGGTACATCTAAAGCAACACGACTGAACAAGACTAATAAAAACGACAGCATTAGGAACCCATATATATGTCGACAATTAAATCCTAATAATTCTCACCTCGTTGGAGTGGCCACACTTCTTCTTGCGGCAGTGGGTAGCCCTGAGCGGAAGCCGCGCATAGCACCTGCAGGAGAATCAAGCGTCAGCTGGAACAAAAGAATCATCAGTAATCTGTCATCGATCAGGGGCAAAGCTTACTTGCGGCAGACATTCTTGTTCTCGTTGTACTTCTGCGCGAGGACGCGGAGGTTGGGGTCGAGATTCTTGGGGTAGCCGCCCCTGCTGCCGCCGCGGAGGCGGAGCACCAGGTGCAGCGTCGACTCCTTCTGGATGTTGTAGTCGGCGAGGGTGCGCCCGTCCTCCAGCTGCTTCCCGGCGAAGACGAGGCGCTGCTGGTCCGACGTGATGCCCTCCTTATCCTGGATCTTGACCTTGACGTTGTCGACCGTGTCGCTGCTCTCCACCTCCAGCGTGATCGTCTTCCCCGTCAGCGTCTTCACGAAGATCTGCATCTTCGCCGGCCGAGGGTGGTGTCTCGTAGAGCTTGCGGTTTTTGTTGGTTTTCGATGGGCAGTAAGCAGTAGAAGTTGTGGGATCCACGGACGACGTGATCGCCGCATTATATAGGGGAGGGTCGGGGTAGCTTGCCCGCCGCGAAACCTACACGGAAAGAAGAAAGATTATGACTCCATCACTAAACCAAAACGGAACGGAAGCGGACAGGGACTACAGAAGGAAAGTACGTGACCGTTTGTGAAAAGGAAACTTCTCTGCGACCTGGAAGAAGAATAACTCGATGGGCCTGAAGGTCCGGCCCAATATATGTAGGCCTATTTATTTGTTCTGTTTGGGCCATCTTCTGTTTGTTGCAGTCTGGAGCTCTCTGGGCTGCATCAACTTAGTGCCGGTAGTAACGGTCGAATTTTCTTTTTTTACGATTTTGTATAAGAATATATGTCCCTCTCAAAATTTTGCAAAATGATGTCGAGCTACCGCCTTTTGAAAGAGCGGTAGAGGTTCTGTCTTAAAAAAATCGTAATTTTGTTTGTATAAACTCAGATGAAGATAAACTTTATATGAAAATTATAGTTTTCATTGAGATTTATAACTTTGTAGTTCAAACTTTTTCATTTGACATCATCTTGAGACTCAAATAATTGATATACTATCTAGATCTAGAATTTGAATTTTAAATTTAAACAATGTGTCAATCATTCCAGCATCAAAATGAATTCAAATAGACACAGTACGAACCACAAAGTTGTACATCTCGTCGAGATATACAACTTCGGTGTAGAGTTTTACCTTCATCCAAGTTTATATAAAAACATTTTGATTTATTGAAGATATGTTGTTGAGAGAGAAAAATTCGTCAAATTTATATCTAAATATAGTGTTGATTATCTGAGGATCAGATTGATTTCAAATGAAAAAAGTGGGAACTACAAAATTGTTGATTTCAACGAAATTGACAATTATCGTTTAACTTTTATCTATATCTGAGTTCATACAAACGAAATATGAATTTTTTTTAAGATATGCTGTCAAGAGAAGAAAAAATTGTGTCGATTATTTGAGTCTGAACATGATTTCAAATGAAAAATATTTGAACTACAAAGTTGTAGATCTCGACAAAAACTACATTTTTCATATAAAATTTATCTCTATTTGGGTTCATACAGAAAAAGTTACAACTTTTTGAGATGCGCTGGCCGGATTGCTACAGTAACTACCGGCGGGTCAACAATACTGTCATTTCAAATGGCGTCATCAGTATAGTTTTGTAAAATTTTAGGAAGGACATATATTTTTGTAAATTCGTAATGTATGTTAGGGATGGCAATGGGCAGGGTAAGGTAAGGGTAAAGTATTTACCCACCCGTTGGCATACCCGTCTATCTCTATTATACCCTTACCCGTCAAATGTAATGGGTAAGAATCCTTACCCGTACCCTTACCCGCAGGGTACCCGCAGGGTAACAGGGTACCCGCTGGGTATTGAACATAAAGTCTCAATGAGTTCATATCCAATAATACAATAATAATTTGGTAGCTAAATAAGTCTCAAACTTCACAATCACACACATAATGACGTAAATAAGTCTCAAATTTAACTCTCAAAATGTCACATTTGCTGACATACAGCGTGGCGCGGGGATCTGGCCGAAGGAGGTGGCTGGCAAGCGGCAGGGCACGGGGATCCGGCCGGAAGACATGGCGTGCCGATGTGGGGTTGGTGGGAGCAGCGAGACGCGGGGATCCGGCTGGAGGAGGCGGAGCGGGAGCGGCAATCTGGACAAAGGAGGCGACGTCGGGGGTGGAGTGGAGGCAGAACTGCAGAGAAGGCGTCGTCGCGTGGCCCGCGTTGGTAGATAGTGTGGTGTGCTTGGGTTTGTATATATTGGCTTGGGTCAAATGTTTGTATGAACTTCTTTAATAAGGGTACCCGTTGGGTACCCACGGTAGAAATTCATACCCGTAGCTCTACCCGTGGGCAGAATTTCATACCCGTACCTTTACCCGCGGATAGAATTATATACCCTTGTCCTTACCCAACAGGGTAGGGTACCCGCGGATACCCTTACCCATGGGTAAAACTGTCATCCTTACGTATGTATGTATAAATAAATAAAATTCGTGATGGTCCCTGGGGCTCCGTCCTCGTGTGTAAAATATTTCTTCGTGTGCCCTTAAATTCCTTTGACCATAATTAAACTATGCGCCGATGGTCGGCGCGCCAGCGACTAGGCTTTGGTATATGTTTGCTAGATAACCTAAAATATCGCATCGAAAGGAGACGTGGTGCAAAAGATCTCGGGTTCCCTTCCACCACACAAAGCATAAATAATCTCCGGTTAGTTTTCCTCTAATCCTCTGCTGGGAGAAGTAAACAGTACAACGAACTGCATCACCAGCTTCGTTCCAACAGCTAGGAGTCTCTTTCTGTGCTGAATAAACTAGAGCTCGTGAGTAAGAAGCACGCAATGCCATCTTCAAGATTCATCTGACCTCATGCAAAAACCTGCTGCGAGGTGGCATTTCGCTAGAGTTTATGGGCTAAACAAAAGTACACTTAGAACCGAGCCAAAAAACGCGTGTCTCTTGCTGGTGTTCTGCTGCACCTGCTGACAGTGCAAGCTTGGCATGTCTGTCCCATTGTCCGGGATCCCAGCACGGGCTGAATTTAGTAATGCCATGCAAGATTTTGGTGAGCTAATGCTGCGATCCTTCAGCGGCAAACGGTGCCACCTGTTACTCCTCCTCATGGATTTGTATTTGTTTGTGTGTGTGCGCTACTGCTACCGAACCTTACAACTATATATATACACACCACTAAAAAATTGTGGAAGTATTTGATAGTATGTAGACCGGTATGCTATTTTTAGCAGCTACTCCAGCTAGCTACATACCTCATCACTGAATGAGGAAGCATTATTCGGTCAATCAAAGCACCTAAATAAACAAGAGCAAGAAGAAAAGTCGCCCACTACTCTATTTTATTTCATATTTCTACTCTTCGTACATACCCCTTTTTAGTACGTATACATACATCCAGTGCTTTGTACATGGCAAAATACACGAACGACATACATGTGAATCATGCATGTGCATGTCTCATGCGTCCTGACCAGAAATTTGTACACCAGCCACTGCTAAGTACCAATGTAGCATACGCGAGAGACCGACCCCTTCTATGTTAGGCTGGAGTTGTGTCTTTGGCTCTGTGTAAGAGAAGAGGGAGGCATCAGTGATCTGAGGTAAGCCTTGGGCAGCGCCATCAGCTTCTTCGTCTTGGGAACGTAGGCCCTCTTGGTGAAGTTGTCGTAGTCGTTGGCCTCGATCTCGTCCAGGATCTGCCGGTACAGAAGCAGAGAAGCCCACACCTGAAACGGCAGTTTTAGTTTGCAGGTTTTTGTTTGCTGTTCATCTGAAACTGTGTTGCGTGTGATTCTTTCTGAAGAAATGGTGACCAGCAGTAAGATGTCTCACCGGCCATCGGCTCTCCTGATTGAGCTCGGTGGCGCCTTCCTCGGCCTGCCTGAAGAAGGCTCGCGCCCTCGTGATCTGGCCCCGCATGAAGCCTCTCCACTCGTCGGTGACGCGGCCGTTGAAGATGTCGGCTTCCGAGAGCCCCGCCATCTCCAGCTCGTCCTGTGGGAGGTAGATCCTTCCCCTCCTCGCACTGTCGATCGATGACACGTGAAACACAAATGTAAGTCTGGGACGGAGAGCGAGCGGACATCGGAGATAGAGATGACGGCGAGATTGCAGGCATCTGAGATCGAGGTGAGAGACGACGTACTCCTCGCCGACGTCCCTGAGGATGTTGGTGAGCTGGTTCGCCAGGCCGAGGGCCAGCGCCCCATTGTAGACCGTCTCGGTGGCCGCCCTGGATTCCGGCGAGATCCCCATCACCGGGACGCTCATGAGCCCCACGGTGCCGGCGACGTAGTAGCAGTAGAGGTACAGCTCGTCGAAGGTCCGGTACCGGGACTTGCTCAGGTCCATGCGCATCCCCTCGATCATGTCCCTGAACGGCTGCATTATCAATCAGAGAGCAAGGTGTCATGTCGTGCCGCAAATCAGTGCGCCAATAAGGTCCGGTGATTTTGAGGTGTTGGTTCATGCCTGGATGTCGACGGGGAAGTTGGCGACGGTGTCGGAGAGGGCGGCGTCCAGCATGTCGTAGGGCCGGCCGGCGAAGATGTCCTCCAGCCTCGACTCCCAGCGGTCCAGCGCCACGGCCGAGATGTGGGACGCGTTGGGCCCGTCGACGAGCTCGTCCGTCCTCCTGCACCACACTGATGAGCACGCAGAGGTGGAACCACGTCAGCGATCGATACGTTGCCATCCCTTGGACTCAGTCATGTCATCCAACTTTCCTTCCTCAAAGAAATGGAAGCATCAAAGTCACCGAGAGCATAAACTAGTCTACTGACAGTCAGTGGAAAGATTTTCACACTGCTTTGCCATGGTATGAACTGGATTTACATGACAGCATCAGCAAGCATCGTTTCTGCGTGTCTTATGCTGCTGCAAACGAGTGTAAACGACAACGCCTCCGTCGAAAACGAGAGCAGGAACCTGTGCAGCGACACTGCTGCCCAGGCAGACAAGAAACAGGGACACTTGCTGGCTTGGTCTCTGCTTACCGTATATCGCCCAGATGGCCCTCCTCCTCTCCGGCGTCATCAGCTGCGTCGCTGCAACAACACACAAGAAACAGCAGGGTCTCAGATCAGATATCAGACATGCGCATGTGCAGTGGAATGCATGATTATTCATTATAGAAGCTGACTGGTCGGTCGGTATGTGGTGCCCACAACTGGTGACAAAATAGCGTGGTCTACGTTGCATCAGGACATCTCAATGACAATGTATCCATCCATGATCGAGAAATCGAGATCGTAATCATGCATGTGAAAGTCGTCTAATTTCACGAACAAGCTGCCGTTTTTTCGTAGTTGTTGTCATGATTAAATACTAACTACTGTAGCTGATGCAGCAGGTAAACTACCAGTGGAAGTTGGAAGCAAATGGCAAATGTGTTTTCGACCTCGACCGTCAACCGCAACGCGTCTGCTAGCAGGAATATTACTGGGATTTGCATCCTTTGCAGTGTCTTTTACTTCTGTTTAAAAGTTCTTTTCGGCAGGCAAAAAGAAGAGTAGCAGCAAGAAGTTTTTGTGTCGCTCACCCAGGTAGAATGTCTTGGCGTACTCCTTGCAGACCTCCCCGCAGCGGTCGAAGGCCGCCTTAAGCCCGCCGGCCATGGGCTCCGGCTCGATCCGCGCCGTCCTCGGCGCCGCGGCCGTGAGCGCCGCCTGCTTGAGCACGACCTCGCGCACCCTCTGCTCGGACGGCACGGCGAGCGCGTCGTCCCCGGGCGCCGGCGCCGCCACCGCCACCTGCAGGCCCGGCAGCGCCAGCGCGGGCGGCGCGACGGCGCCCCACGGCTCGGCGGCCTCGAGGCAGCCAATGGTGTCGGCGCGCACGGAGCACGGCGCCGCGCCGCCGCGGTCCCCCCACCTCCCGCGCCGGGCCTGCTTGGCCACGAACAACGTCGCCGCGCCCGTGCGGCCCGGCGCGGACCACCACCGGTCGTGCTGCTGCTGATGCTGCTGCTGCTGCTGCTGCTGCCGCCGCCGTCGCGAAGCAGCCGCGCACGCCGGCGACGTCGTCACCGCGCGGCTGGTGGACATCATGGTGACTGGCGCGCGGCGAGATTGATCGATAGCGCGCGATCGCAACGGGAAGGAAGATAGACACGGATGGATAGATGGAGCTGAAAAGCTGGTGATGAGCAGGGCTTATAGAGTGATCGACAGAGAGAGCGGAGGCGGGAGGAGCCCGGCTCTGTTAGTTTTGTCCGTTGGCTGGAGAAGGTCACCAGCTAGCCGGGTAGTAGTACAAAACTAGCCCTCCCGCCCCCCTGTGGCGGACGCCACTGGTTTGAAGAAGCTCCAAATCGCGAGTCCCGACACGGCGGCGGCGGCGCCAAGACCTGCAACCTTGTGGCGGCTCTTGTGGCCGCGCGTGGGAGGAGTGGCGAGGGGAGGGACGGCCACGAGCTAGGCGAAGGCGAGCAGCTGCGTGCACCACACAAGCTCTCACCGTGGCATGGCGGGCCTTTTTGTAATGCGGAGAGGCTAGAGAATGGAGAGGCCAGGTGGCGGGCGTCAGCAGGGGGTGCTTTGTGTCCAGGAGGAGGAGGACGCTCTGGCAGGGCACCGGCCCGGACAATGGTGAGGCATGTCGACGGATGACGGCGTCCATTTGCAACCGGACAAACGGCGCCTCATGGAAAGGTTCCTACGGTGTCCTGGTGGAGATGGCAAGTCCGTTTTCGTATCGTATGTGTGGCAGATGATTGGTGAGGTCTCTACGACAATGGAGTGTGCTCGCATATTTGTAAAATTACGTTTGTTTAGTTGGTAAAATTTTTAGCGAAAGTGACAAAATTTTTGCATCAGGAAACGTGTTATGTGAGAAGTGATACGGTTTTGCATTGCGAGCGTAGCGACGACCGAGAAGTGCGCAGGACATATACCCTGGCAGATCTATCCTAAAAGATAAAGCTATGAACTGAATGTCTCCTAGAGTGAGAGGGTGTGACAAAACTGAACCATTGGCCACTGCATTCCCAATCTGATGTAAAAACCGAGCTGATCGGCCAACGGTGCATGTAGTAGGCGATCGATCGACCGACCGACCGGTATCCCCGTGACACTTCTCCAACGTAAATCTTCAGATACTAATTAAAAGTATTAAACATAAATTAATGACAAACTCATTTAACAACTCTCTTAATTTTTCGAGAAGAATCTAACAAACTTAATTATATCGTCATTAGACAACATCGTGCTACAGTAAACAATCTCTAATGATAAATTAATTAGTCTTAATGAATTTATCTCACAATTTCCTGCTCATCCATGTAATTAGTTTTATAATTAATCTATGTTTAATATTTCTAATAGATCTTTCAAGAACACTCAAAAAATTCTCCAAAATTTCTATACCTAAATTTCACCAAAGTTCAACCAAAATTCTTACCTAGAGGACCGGTGTCAATTCATTTCTTCTCTCTACGCACGTCGTTCAATACAAATCACTTTACCGACTAAACACAGCTATATCATCGGTGGCCAATCTGGCCATCGCTTTCTCGTTCCCTCTAGTCAAGTCAACGATGGATTCGAGTATCCCGCCGACCACGGGTACCCGCCCCCACGTCCGGGCGGGCCGGGGTGACGCTGTACGTACTCGGACGCGGAGCCAGAGCCACCGTTGCCGGGGCCGGCGGCGATCGCCGATCGGTATCCCGCCGCCCGCTCAGGCTCGGCGCACATGGAGAGAGACCTGGTGCCGTGCGGGTACCCAGGCAGCGCGCCGGAGGGGACACGTGGTGGGGCGCGCGGCCGTGGCCTGTCGGCACGTGGGGACGCCGCGAGGGACACGATACGAGAGACGGACGCCGCCGGGCCCCACGTGCACCCCACCGGGCCCCTCCTCGTCCTTCCTTTCGTCTTCTTCCTCCATCCCACCTGGGGGATGGATGATGGTGCCGGTGCCCGTCGTCGTTGCTGCGTTCCTCCGCCCAATCCCATCCTGTTATTAGTTTATTACCACGCGCCGCTGCGGATGCTCCTCCCACCGTTGCGCGTGCGCGCTGGCGTCGGGGCACCCACCACCGCCCGGCAATGCCACTCGCCAGCGCCGATGCCGTCCGGCTGCCCGTGCGGCCGTGCCCTCTGTGCGTGCGTACGTGAGCGGCGAGCAGGGTTTGTTTTACCCACCGGTATATTTATACCGCTACCCAGCGGTAACGGTATACCGCTATTTACCGTTCGAATTCAAAATCCAAACCAAAATGGTCTATACAAACGGTAAGCAACAGTATACCGCGGTATAAATTATTTATACCGCTGCGGTACGAATTAAAACCGCTACGGATTGCATTAATACCGCTCCAATGAAAAAGGGTCTCCGGCTTGAAAGAAATGAAAATTTTGGTATGATGTTAGCACAAAGTAGTGTTAAATACCACCCCAATCAATAATTTATAGTTATGCATAGAAATACCACACCGATATCCTTCAACATCAAATTGACGGTGTGTGCTAGACAAGGTGTCCAAGTAATGTGTGCAAACTCCCGTCCAAGTACCTTGCATGCTTTCTTGTAGTTGGACCCGTTGTCTGTAACTATATACACGATATGCTCCGCGCTGATCTCCTTCACCACCTTACGAATCTCCTGCAAAAAATAAGCACAACATTTAGTTACCTCCCAAAACATCCTCAAAGTTGGATTGTTAATGGCACAGGTTTAGGGGTTACCGTCTTGAGATAGTCAGAATCCTGAGATTTTCCAGTTGCATCAATAGACTTGTGAAATTACGTGACCCCATTGCAATATATCAAAAAATTGATGACACTCATCCGCGTCGAGCCAGTCCACACACATCAACATCACGCCAAAGATGGGCCAATCATTCTGAAACTTTGCGTACCGATCTTTCAAGTCTTTCTCGTTCATATCAAGGTACTTACCATCAATATCCCGTCCAGTGGGGGATGCAATTCCTTCACCTGCAACCATACAAAAAACATGAGAACAGATACACAAACGCAAGGCGAAGGAAAACTTTCGTGAACATAAAATGAAAGAAAACTCACCCCACTTCTGTGTCTCTCTAACCGCACTAACAAAGTAAGGACTATCTGCCTGTCTCCCAGGTACTCCCGCAGTATGGAAGAATTTGGACCAAGCTTTCCCAATAGATTCCCTTGCATTCTTACCCTTCTGCGTCCAGGACCCTGTATCAATCCTTATTTGCGTCATTCCTCTTCTTCCACCTGCAGCCAAGTTATAGTGTTCCACCACCACAGGAGTGTCCCTTCGCGAACCAGCTCTTCTAAGCATCCTCTGGAAGGGATTCAACCCCGCCGAACCACTACCCCCTCCACGCTCATAAGTACCTCATCTCCCTTCCACCCCCTGTCGGAACTCTGCTTCTGCTCTCGACAGGTTAATTGCATCCTGGATCTGAGCCTCCTCATCATATCCACCAGCGGGATTGTTTCCCGCTGCTGCTGCCGCCTCCCGTGCCACCCTCTCTCGAGCCCGGTCAGTAGTTGCCTTCTTAGTCCTCTCAATATCCCGCTGAAAGTACTCCCGCACAGGTGGTGGCACCCTGCTGCAATGGAGCACCGATGATCCGCGCGCGGCCAAATGTTGTTTGAATCTAGTAGAACCACCACCACTTTTCTGCATACCACAATAGTTGCATCGCCATCCGGGAGCTAGATTGTCACCATGTTCCCATACGGCATCTTTAGGTCTGCCTGACATTGTCTACCTGCATAAATGCCAACACAAACAAAATAATTACTTAATCGTATACCTAAAGAAAATGTACCTAAATCTGAAACAAATCCTAACTAAAATTGGATCCTACCACAAATCATACCTAACATCTCCAAAATCCTACATAAAATCCTAAAGCAACAATTCTACCTCACATCCTAAATCCTACCTAAAATCCTAAAGCAAAATAAACCTAAATCCTAACACAAATCCTACCTAAATCCTAATACAAATGATACCTACAGCTAATTTCTACCCAGGGTTTCAATTACCGTTGGTAACCGGCCGGTTTACCGCGGTAACCGGTGTTACCGGTCCGGACCGGTAACGGTACCGGCCGGTTACCAACCGGTGGTTTTTTTAAATTTTGAATTTAAATTCAAAAAATTGAAAATTGAGGAAAAAATCCCTAAAAATACTTCAAGATTTATAGAATGTAACGGTGTCAAAATTTTTCAAATATAATTGCATTTAGTATTTTTCGATCATTTGAACTCAAACAGAAAAAAGAAAACGAAAAAAAACGTGCAGCCCATTAAGGCCCATGTTGGCCCATCCGCCCGCAGCAAAATATCTGGCTCTGCACGGGTGAGTCTCTGTGTTCACTCGCCCCCTTGCCCGTCGCGAAGCCCCCTGCGCCGCCTCCCCTCTGCATCCGCTCCTCACCGCCGCCGTACCGCCCGCCGACGGCCGGTTACCGCCCCGAAGCCGCGGTTAACCGCCCGGGAGCCGCGGTTAACCGACCCGGGCCTGGATATGCGCGGCGCAAGGGGTTAACCGCTCCTCCCGGGCGGTATGCCGCCCGCCGCCGCCGGTCAACCGACCGGTAATGCTGGTTAACCGGCCGTGCCTACTGGTAAGCTTCCTCTCCCATGTTATGTAGCATGTGTAGTAGAATAAATGATTTGATTTCGTAGATAAGATTTAGGTTAGGACCGCTACTGAGACTGACTGGCGACCGTAATGACCGTTAGGTATAAGATTTAGGAATAAATGTAGGTTGAATAAATGACTTAGGAATCATATAGATTTAGGTATAAGATTTATGTATGATTTAGGATGTGATTTAGAAATAGGATGTAGAAAAGATTTGTGAACTGAGAATTTCTATTCCGTAATATCCGTATGAGATATGCATATGACTGATAGGTGCATAGTTCATGTCAAAATTTGTATTTATTTCGCACCGGTGAACCATACAAAAATAGCCGGTAATTTATTTTTTTCAACCGGTAACCGTTGCAACCAGTTCGGTATACCGGTATTACCGAGCGGTATACCGTTTGTTACCGAATGACTAGTGTGGTTTTGGTAGGAATTTGAATTTGGGCGGTAATCTCGGTATACCGTTACCGCTCGCCGGCGGTAGCAACGTAACGGTTGGTAATTAAAACCCTGTTTCTACCTAAATGGCTAAATCCTAAAGCTACTTTCTACACAAATGTAAAAAAAAGGGGCAAACTCACCTCAAGCCGCGGTCTACCGCCGGACCTACCGCGGTATACCACCGCTCCTGCGCGGTAAGCCGCCCCGGCCGAGCGGGAGCGAGCGGATCCGGCTGCGGGGCGGCTTACCGCAGCTCCCACGCGGTATACCGCGCCCGCGCCGCGGCTTACCGCCGGCGGCGGCACAGACGAACCCTCCAGGCGGCGGACTGGAAGAGTGGAGCTGCGGACGGAAGGCTCTGAGCGGCTGAGGGTCACAGGCGACCGCCTGAAGATGCTTCTAGGGTCCTTTGGACGCTTTAGGCCTCATGGGCCTTAACGGGCCGGCCCCTTTTTTTTTCTTTTTCTTTTTTTCTATAACTTCTAAACCTCGAAATAAATACTAAATGCACTCAAATTTGAAAACTTTTGACACCATCAGATTCTATAAATCATGAACTATTTTTAGAGGATTTTTATTGATTTTTTCATTTTTTTGAATTCAAATTCAAATTTGAAAAACCCTAGGGGTTTCTACCGCGCGGTACCGTTACCGCACCGGCGCGGTATAAACGGTAACCGCGGTTACCGGTGCGGTAACGGGCGGCAAGAAAAACCCTGGCGGCGAGAGGAGGAGCGGGCAAGCGACCGGTCGGTAGAGAAGACGTAGAGTAGGACGCGCGCTTCTCCACTCCACGTACCGGTCTCCACACCTGGACGGCGGGGGGCGTGACGGCGACCTCAGCTGTCGGGGGGCGGTCGCCGTCGAACCGGCCTCGCCCGCCGGTCAGCACTCGGCGGTGGCGCTCCACTCCACTCCGATGCCATTGCCAGCGACAGGATCACAGGATAACGCAAGAGCGACAGCAACTTTTGCGCTGCACGGCAGGCAGGCAGGCAGGATATGCCGATATGGTCCGTGAACGGTGCGCGCGAGTGTTCGGTCGGTCGTGCGCGGAGCAGGGGGTGGATGGACCACTAGAGAGAGATTTTTCAAGGCAGGCACTCCAATGGCGGCCTGACATTTTACCGGAGGCAAAGCTTTTCTATCCGTCCACACGGGGAGGAGAGGTACACGTGGCGCGGCGGTGCTGGTAACTGGTATGCTCATCGGCCTAGTGCGCCAGCCGGGCAAATCACTCTCACGTGGCATTAGTTTATTTATGCTATTACTACTAGCAAGTCAGAGTCATACCTCTCCGTCGGCGTAGATTGCTGATTACTGATTTGATGTGCCCAAGCGCAAGCAAATGCATTTCCAGATGAAGCTGCTGAGTGGAATCCATGGCACAGATGAAGGAAGCCACTGTCAGGATACTACTTCAGAGTTCAGACGCAGGGAAGTTCCCATTCCGGCTGCATGCAGAGCGACAGAGCAGTATGGCACCGCCGGATACACAAAATTGATTCCTTTTTTTCGGGGGGGACACGAAATGCACCAATGGAGGTCGACGCAAGAGAGACACATGACCGGATTGGCAGGGGAAACAAAATGCATGCCCATAGATTTCACGGCTGGCGAAGTAGTACCAAGTTGCCGTGCGACGACTTCAATCCGAAGCCCCCACCACTTGCGTCGGATATGAAAATGCTGAAACATACCACAGCATAGCAATCAGCCAAGAACCCCCAGGAGGCAGCGATAGCACGCAAGAGAACCGCCCTGCAACCAATTGGGACGTGACAACAGATAGGTTTTTCTTATGCCATGCAGGCGCATACTCAAGACCCCGACCTTCTGTCGCTTACTCTGATTTTGAAACATAAGCCACTGGATGGAATTGAATCTGGCAGCGGTGGATGCTGATACCGTCCAGATCAAGAAGAGGAGTCGCACTTGGGCTCTTGAGCTGAACATTTTGATTAAACTAGCTCTATTGAGCGTCAAAAGGTACCTTTATTCATATACCAAAAAGGGGGATGTCGTTGTCTGCACAGATTTGCCTGTAGCTCACTGAAACACCCAAACCCAGAATACCAGGTGTCACTCAATCAGACCTGATAAAACGTGTCTTGTCCAAAAGTGAGTCTTCTCAACTAAACACAACAGTAGTCAGTAGATCTTCAAAGTTCCATTAGCATTCATATGATTGCAGTCATCCAAGCTGTGAACCAACTGCAAAGCCAAAATGAAAAGGGAACAGTAAAATTCTACCAAAGCAATGGATAGCACCTCTATGATGTTCTGTTCTGGCATACCACATTTTTCAATGATAATTCCTACAAGAAGCCTCAAATTATTGGCTGCCGACTTCGATTGAGCAGTGTGAAACGAGTAAACTTGACCAATATATTATTTAAACACAATGAGTACTCAATTGATGGAAACATAAAAAGAAGGGAAGGGACAGGGTCCAATTTGGGCCCACTTTGTGGAAACTCAGGTACTCAACTGGACAAAGGAGCAGAGCTTGTTCATACATGTACTGACCACTCTAGTCAGAGAAGAAAATAGCTAATGGTTATCAATGAATTAATTGAACATCAGCCTTATGAAGAAAGCTCTCCCGTACTTCTACTGATATATACAGAAATCACTACAGTCAACAGTTTCTTTTTTGTAGACATCTAAACTTCAATAGTGCTTCCAACAGGCACACACCTATTTACGACTTTTAAGACTGAAACTAGAATCACTTCGTGTTGAGTGGAGAGGCTCCATACCAGAGTGGCCTTGCAACATCTGAGATTTTGAAGCATAGCCACCTACCATCTGAGAAGCAAAATTTTGGCAGTATCTGGAAAATCTACTTAAATCCGAACCCTATTTCTCCATTTTAGTTCTGCCAACAAGTACACCCTCATCCCAAACTTCAATCCACATGTAAATGTAATAAAGGATAAAATTAAGTCCCTCTTCGTTCGAAAGAGTACACAGATGTACTATTTCTGGAACACATTAGACAGATTAAATATGCGAGAGGAACCTTAATCCATTTGCATCCACCAACAGGCTCTCCCCATGGCGCCATCCATTTTGGAAATGGCCAAAGAAGATACTCCCATCCTTGGCATAAAATCTACCCTCGCCGTTAGCCTTGCCTTTCCAAAAGTTTGCAAACCAGCGGTCACCACTGTGAAAATAATACCAGCCCTAGATGAAGGGGGAAAGCTCAGTAAGTCACATGGAGCGTCAATAGTGTTACATTGCTCAACTTGATATAGAAGTAAATGTCCGGAGTTTGTAGCTAGAATAAGTTAAGGTGCTTGGATATTTCATCGCTGGTTATTTTATAATCAAGAATTCAACACAAATGATCTTTATATAGAAGATGCAGAATCAATAAATCCTGAAGTAACAGCTCTTAGCACATGGTAGTCACAGTTAGTAGGCATATAAGTTAACTGCCAGCTGTGAATTTGAAAAGCAGATTGCTAGTGTTTCCATTTCACAACTGTGATGTACAAGATGAAAGCAACTGTAACATGCTGCCATACCTTTCCATGAATAAGGTCATCCCTCCATGTTCCATGATACACATCACCATTACTGTGAAAGAGAGTCCCCAAACCAGATCTCTTACCATACCTCCAGAGTCCATCATAAAAGCTCCCATCACTGAAGGTTAGACGTCCCTGTAATTGTTAACAAGGTAAGATTGTTGGAGCTGTCAAATAAGTTGGAAAGGGCCTGTAATTCCGATCTCACCTTTCCTTCAGGCCAGGGACACCTTCTTGGCATCTACCTCTATAAATTCCCCCTCCATACCGTATTTCAACAACCGGGCTCCATGTCTTTTCTGGTTCTCTTTCTGCGTCCTACGAGTAAAATAATGGATTACAGATGCTAAGGCTCTTAGGACATGAAGAGTAGGTGCTATCCAGATTCTGGCTGGAAATAAAATATTTCCTCCAGAAAAGTAGCAACAGAAAACAGCACTAAAGACAAGATAAATATTGAGGTAAAGTGTGTTCACATTGGCACCATGTCAGAATTTTATCACCCAAAAAAGGAGTCAAGAGAAGACAACACCTTAATTATAAAACATCTAAGTAGTATCATAAACACCTTAGATACACATAAGTAAATGGAAAGCCCATCTTAATACCACAAGAAAATGGAACTAGTGAGCTAGCAACATATATGGAACTACTGAGAGAGGCTGCAAAACACGATTCTGGGGCTGAAACTAGGAGGATGTGTACAGTACAATTATCCAATTTTGGAATAGTAAACCTGGCTGCCAATTTCTTCAACCTATATGGAATCTGAAATCCAAACTAAAAAACAAAAGTATCTTTGAATGTAATAAAATAAACCCAATTTGTTGCACTTTTTCAAGCTGATTTGATCTGGGAAAGGCTGTTCAAACAAGGGATGGAGTTTATAATAAACTATGTCAGCATGACATCAGAGATGAGCATGCAGGAGATAGAGAAACTAACGAGCATCAGTGCAGCCCGGTTGGATATTGAGTTTGAGCCACGCTTTCGAGACCTGTCCATTCTGCCCCTCAGAAATGTGACTGCAGAACTACACATGTCCATTACTTTCTCCAAACGACCATCAGAAAATGTTGCTGCAAAGGCAGCATGTCCAGTAGCTACAGTTGTGCCAGCATCAGGAGTTTCAAGCTGCGTATTTGGAGAATGATCAGACTGAACTTTGCTAAGTTTTACACCAACAGGAAGAGTGACAATATCAAGCTCATCATTTTTACTGCTTCCACTTGCCATTGTGCGCTCTTTAGCCCACAATTGTGCAATGCCAAAACCAGGGGAGTTGCTCAAGAAATTATGCTCCTGCTGTGAACCTAAATGCTCTGTCAATGAATCTTAAGTTAGAAAAGCGCACACAAACAAACCGGAGAGCGTGGTGTGCGCAAACAAATTTACCTCTGTTGTTATCTGGTTTTATTCTCCCACTCCTATCATTACCAAGACAGAACTGTGATGAGTGTGTTTGGTCATAGTAATAGAAAGTGCTTTTTTAAAGGAACTGGCTTTCCTCAGATAAATGGAAAGAAGCATCTGCATGTTACCTCTCATATTCCAAATCCTCAATTTCTTCAGGAGATAATTTTGAAACAGTAGAATCAGAAGAACCATTAGAAAGTTGTGAGAATTCTCGTTCTACAGAATTAGATCCCTTGTCAGGCAGTCGATTAAATGAATGCTTCTGCCTAGTTTGTTTCTGCTCAGGGATATCTCCTCCCATAAGAGAGGTTATAAAAGGAAAATGCAAGGCCAAACTTGAAAGGAAGCCCGCTTGTACTGTAGCAACACTTTCATCATAGTGGTTTCTGTAAACAAATATTGTAGCACATTATCAAGCATTATCAACAGACGTCACAATGGGTGACAAAGTAAAACTACATCAGTATAGATTGTATTGAAATTTATTTTTCTACTCATACCACATAAAAAGCATATCATGACCTAGCACATAAACTCTAGTAATCTTTTCCACTGCTACCTATTTAGACTGTATGCTGCTGTAGACTATTGTTATCAACACAAGAATCACATAGCTGAAATCCGTACCATCATGTGACCACATATCATTCAAACATAGAAAGAAATGGCAATCAGACTCAAAATTTGCACGTAAAAGTCTAAAAAAAGAATCACCTGATAAGAAAAATCATTAAAATAATTTTAACTGTCCTTTCAAACAATAGCCCTATTTGCACATAAAAGTCTAAAAAAAGAATCACCTGATAAGAAAAATCATTAAAATAATTTTAATTGTCCTTTCAAACAATAGCCCTATTCAAGAAACAATGGAAAAGGTCTTCTCCAATAAAAATGACGGCAAAAACCATGAAGATTGGAAAGAGCATCAGGTACTAAATTATAAGACTTCACTGACTGCAACAAAGATCGCACCATAATAGTAATGTTATGTTAACTGTGAAAACTATATAAACCAAACAGAAGCATTTAATACCCAGCAAATAGACAAGGCCAGAGTAAGAATTTGACAACATGTAAAGGGAATAGCTGAAAGGTGCTACACGTGACATACAAGGATCAAGCTGACAAGGACATCCAGCACCTGATCACCACATTTGTGTTTGCTAGAGAGTCTGACATCAGATCTTCTCCCACTTCTGACTTCTGGACCTACACCCAGGCCCACAAAGTGCGTGTTCAGTGTTCACTGATTGGCGGTGCAGTGCGAAAGTGAGTACCGGCAAGGAGAAGTGTTAAGGCCTAAGGGGTTCAATTCTCTGATCGTCCTTTGTGCCTAGATGCTCTGGAAAAAAGTCTTCAACAATGGCTCACCATAAGTCCAGCATCTCCTGCAGGTGGTGAACGGCGATCGGCGAGGTGCACCTGTGGAGCCTCGCCAGCACTAAGGGCCTTGGAAGCCACTAGAGGATAGTTCAAGTGGAACAGGTCGTTCAAAAATCCTAAAAAGGCATGGTGTAATCTATAAACTGCAAGGGGAGTTTAATAGACTATATTCCTTCTTAGTGCGATGACACTCAGCTCTCCTGCATGTTCGAGAAAAAAAGGCACTTATGCCTGCTAAAACTGTTTATCTAAAAAATGCACTTCTCTAAGTTTAATTCAAGATCACAGGTTCAGGTTTTCATTCACATATCAATCAGATAATTAACACATGCAGCACAATTCAAACATGCAACCTAGCTGCTTAACAAACTACATTTGCTTTGGAAGATTTACTTAACATAATACAAGATAATATTAAGTATACATTATGTCACGGACAATGATTAGGAATGAAGAATAAAAAAGGTCACTAAAAGACAGATGGATCATTTAAAATATTCTTCGTCAGGTGCTATATGATGACTTACCGGATAGTTAGAAGAGAAACTACTATCAGTTTTGGCTCTAAATCTGGTTCGGAATTCCTTGAAAATATAATGTCTTTGCTGAACCCAGTGACTCGACGAAACATGTGCAGAATGGAGATCATGTCACTTTCAGACAATACACGAGCAGTTGTAAGGGAGAGGAAAACCACATTGTTCAAGTCCTACATGAAAAATATATAAAAAACTGTGGAATAAATATAACAGAGCTGCACAAAGATTCCATGGCTACAAATTTCCTTAGATATACAACCTTTTGCATTTATGCACATAATTCCCCTTGTGGAATGAAGTGGAATGCTAAAGATACAAAAGTGAACCATAGGATCTTATTTTGATTCAATAATTGGAGATAAGATAAGAAAAAAAAAGGTAGAGTAGATTTTATTTTTATTTTCATTTTTTGCACAGGCGCCCTTGAAGATAGGATACCAAAATATGAACAGATTTCTTTTTCCTTTTAATACTTCTTACAGAAGACAGAATGAACTCAGTAGAAATTACAGAAAGACAATAAATTCCACCTTTATGCCACCACGAAGAAATGGACAGTGGAAGACAGCCTGTTTAATTGCTGACTGGATGTTATAACCAGCACCAAAGCCAACTCTAGCTTCGCCATAGCTTCGTAGTAGCTGTTACAGCTGAAGACTGTAAGAATCATTTAAGAAAATCTCATGTCTAGATGACAGAGCTTCGTAGGAAGGAAATATCTAAGATTACCTTGGCTACTTCCTCAGGATCAACTTCCTTAATTTGTTCATTAAGGGAACTCCAGAACATCTTATTATAACCCTGATATTTCAAGAATATATGATTCAAATAGTAGACAATATTTCATATCAAAGCACAGTATAGAAGGATTTGAAACTCACAGACATCATGATAGATATCATGCTAATAGTTGACAGGACAGCATTATTGGCACTTTCCAAAGCTTCAGCAAGAGTTTCCACTTCCGTCTCAAGCAATGAATCAGCTTCAATAACTGTGCCAGTAGATATAAAACTGTAATTCTCAATTCTTTAGACTACAAGCCATTGTTCTTGGCTGTGGCAAGTTACATTAATATTACGGTGTTAATATTGCATGGAGAACAAACAACACCACAAGATTCCAGAATAAATTGATAAATTGAATCTACTAATCATCAACATCCACACCACCAAAAAGAAGCACTTATTATATTACTGAAAGCACACAAAATCACTTAATCCCATAACTAGTGAATAGTCTCATCATCTCATTGTAAATCTTAAGATAAAATGCCAAGCAGCATTCCTCTTCTTCTTGTTACCATTTCAACCTTAGTGGGACGGTATGCAAATCAGGGTCCGCAAACTTAGAATCCAGTAATCGGGAGCATAAGGCATAACTAGTGCTACATCTAAGTCCTTAGATCCATAATGAAGGAAGCCCAAGTAGAACAAAGTGAGAAAAGCTCGTCATATGTTTACTCTTTCATGCTGTAGTGCAAAACGTTGACAACATGGTGTAAAAGGTAGGCTAGAAATGGGTTACCAATGTGAAAGTTTGAGCATGTTCGAAGTTTGCCAATCAACTCAGCTGCCTGCAGACGACAATTAATGGCTAATGATTAGAACATGAATCTTTTAAGCAACCTGAACCTGAAAATTTCACTGTTCATGGAAAATAAGAAAAACTCATACAGAAGTCATTTACCTCTACTTGCCGCCTTTGTCCCTCAAAGCAGAATGGCTTTAAAAATATTGAAGCAGCCAGATTGCCAGCAGATTTGACAGCACTAAGAAGTTCCATTGCTGTAATATGATCAGTATCCTGTCCTGCACTTGAAACCTAATACAAATTAAAAAAAGTCATAGTAAGATAGGTGGTCAGATCTTGGTCTCAGTTAATAAAAATCAACAGTAACATGCGCTTATATTAACATTATCCAACAGAATAGTAAGGCATAGCAGAATACATATAAAGCAACTAATTATATGCACATTCAATGTCCTAATGTCAAACAATATGAGAACAACATATGCTGTCAAAAAGAAAGATAAAAAGTGTACAAACAAGAATAACTGCAGGAGGGCAGGGATGAAGAAATAAGGGAGGTTCCAGGTCTCTCAACACTGCATCTGAAAAACAGAGAGATGTCAGCTTCATGCTAACAGTAGATGGAGAATGAAGCCCAGAAAAACATGTACACTTAAATAACGAATCAACTCAAGAAGTTTTCCATGACCTTTTTGTATTAACTGTACTCTAGAATTATCCAACACATGTACAGTCCTGAAACAAAAAAAAATCAGAGATGGTTCAAATGTTAAAAAAGAAAAACACTGGAAACATGAAAGAATAGCAACAAGCATTTCACTTAAAAGATGATTTCATGTGAGGTTTATATGCAACAAAATAAAGTAAAGTCTCTTCTCCGTTTGTACTATATAGCTCTGGTGATATCATAGCTATTTGATCAAGATATATTGATACAGAGAAACTCCACGACACGCTTTGAATTTGTTGCGAAAATAGAAGGATCACAGTAGTCTTTCTAGCATTCTTTATGCTACTAGTACTAGGTACAAGATGCAGTCCTTAAATAGCTCACGAACTAATAGGTACGGATCCAAATATTTCAGGCTCCCTGTATCAAATTTTAGAAATATTTAGCACTGGAGACTATTCTAACTCCTACTATGGATTTTTAAAGTAAGTGTGCCACTGATTAAACAGAGTGTAACAATGTACTAGAAAATGAACCTTGCTAAGACATATGCTGCAGAAAGGTTCTTTATACTATGACTACAGAAATTATGAATCTGATAAACAACTCTGCTCTCACCGAACATTAATGTGGTACACAGAAAATCTTAAAATTCACAACACCGGGTAACTTACATATTAAATTAACACCTGGTTATGCACACGATATATATGGAAAAAGTAACTACTGCAAAGAAAAATTGTGCTGATAGTGAAGAAATATCACCCATCACGACAATAGAGCCATGTTTTGCCACTCTGTGGACAATACGCGCTAAGGAAGGCAAATCACAAACGAGATATCTTCCAAAAAAATTGTAGCATCATGGGGGAAAACGCATAGATGATTCAACTTTTAGAAGAGACAGTATCGCTAGTGGAAATCAAATTCACGAAACAAAGTTAACTTGCAGTTAATCGATTCTTCCAGCTGGGGCCCCAATCCCACATATCAGGAGTCCCCTGAACTACATTACGCACAATAAGGCGCCCCGAAGGCTAAAACGAGCTCGGCATCGCGTACACACTAGACAATGCTCGATGTACGAATTCGATGTCGATTCCGTACCAGAAGCGGATGGGGGTGGAGGACAGTGTACGGGAGCCCAGGCAGAAGTCGATGACGGCGTCCTTCCGACTCCCGACCCCTACCACCTCCACGGGCTCCGTCGCCCGTGAAGCACCCTCCGCCGCCTCTAACGCCGCCGCGCGGATTCCGTGGACGCGTCGCCGGCTGCGGCTGCTGCGCCCTCGCGTGGATGGGGCAAGGCGCCGCGGGGACGTGCCGGGGTAGGCGAGGGGCGGCGGTAGCTGGAGGCCCCGGACGGGAGCCGTCATGGGCGACGAGAACGTGTGGGTGGCACGGGCAGCGACTGAGGCTGTCGAGACTTGAGAGAAGGAAGGAAGGAGAAGCCGACGAGCCGCGGTTTAACGGCAATGTCGCCGTCAACACTGCTGCAGAAGTGCCGGTGACGGTGGTGAGATGGAACGAACTGTCCTGGGCCTATCTGAGTCCAACATGAGCCCGTTTAGTCTTAGCCCAAATAAAGGTTTTCTGTTTGGACCTCTTAGCACTGGTTGGGCTACATTTGCTCGGTGCTCGCAGTCGTAAATTTTTAGTTCTTGGAATTCATTCATATGTAATGCGACTGTGAGAAAACGTTATGTTAAAAAAATATTATATTGAGAAATAACGATTTTAATAGTGCCATATGTGATATGTCACGCCATTAATAATGACGGATACTTAAATTCATGAGATGACGAGGTCTCATAGAGTTTGTTTTCCTATTTCGTTCTGCAAGTCCGGGGAAACTGATGCCATTAATCCATCAGATGCCCCGTTGCATCATAGAACTGTACTCCTGACGACGGACTGCCATGAATTATGGATACACTATTGCAGTGGGGGCAACCTTGCGTAGGTTCAAGAGGTAAGCTCACTTCAGCTAGGTGCGAGGAGTTCCAGATCGAAGGAAACAAAGCTCAGCAATGATCATCCAAGTGGAAACTAAGGTCTGGTGCCGGGCATCATACAGATTGTAGCATTTTTTGCCAGCAGATACAGAGCAAATGGCACTTTGGTATGCAGCAAAACCAAATCATTCAGAAGCAGCCGGTATATCCATATAACAAACACAACCATTACCCATTGTCTCCGGGGCTTGATTGATGTTTGACAATGTATTATTGTCACTGTTTCACCACTCTCACCTCTCATTATTCTCTCCAATCTTTCCATCAACTTAAGTTGAGCAATCAAGGTGCGGAGAAAAAAAAACTCAAAATGGTATATGTGAAATCTAGCAACCGGCGGGGCGGGCGCACACCCTGCGCTGGATTGGGGTCCGGCACGAAGGGCACTCCTTCATCCCTTGCTTCTCATGGAGGTCACTGCACTTGGCACAGACCACCTGGTGGGCACAAGGGAGGAACACCACGGACATCTCCTCGCTCAGGCACATGACACACTCCCGGTCACGCTGTATATCATCAAAATCGAGATCTTGGGGTACTGCTATATGGGACAAAATTTGTGCATTGCTGTTCTTTCTCCCTTCAGAAAGATGCAACGCATAGGTTTTATTGTCGGCTCCCCACTTGGGGGCAGCAACCTTTGAAGAGTCCATGGACACCTTCACCTGCACAATCTGCTGCTCAAGAGCACGGATCTCACTCTTGTATCTTTGTGTATCATTCGCTGCTTTAAGATGCAGCAAATTCTCTTCTGACCTCACTGAAGTCTCAATTTGATACCTCTCTTTCCTCTCTGAAGTTACAAGGGCAATTGCCTCCATCTTTGCTGCCTCTTCTTGTTTCCACCTTGCCTGCAAGTGTTCAAAATCAGAGAAAAAGATCAAAGATGTGGTGATAATACAAGATTTGTGGAAGAGTGAAGGCCAAAAAGTAAAAAGGAGTGAGGTAGAGGGAATCAAACTGAACTGAACTATGAAGATGTAGCAAGTAGCAACCTTAAAAATTAACAAGACTTCATACAACCAGTATCCACAGGATTAATCATCATGACTCTATTTTTTTAACCATGACAAGCGCAATCAATTGAAAATGAATTCAGCATGAAGCTAATGAAGGTAAACTGCAAGCACACACGTTCCATTTTCTTAAAGCTTCTAAAAGGAGCTGACAATATTAATCAGTAATGAACCTTGTACAGGGATAGGATAGAACACCTCGATTCAGATTTACTAGCAGTCTATGCTAAGCAACCTTCTCCACTACAAAGGACTGCCTTTACTTGCTTATATAAAAAAATGCACAAGTTATTTTTCATGTCTTACTAATTTATATACCAATATCTGAAAGACACAGGGTATAAGAAGGAAGGTTTTCATTACATGACATACTCGATAAACGGTTAGAGAAGCTGCCAGAGGGTGCTATTGAAGCAAAAGCGCTATTTTGTCAATTTGAACTATGGAACTTACCATATACCATCTATAGAAATGCAATCATATCTCAACTTCATCTAAGGGCAGTCCCTATGGTAGAAATCATGCACAAAATCCAAGAGTAAAAATCCAAGTGTAGAAACTACTTCACACAATGGGAGTTTCTTCATGCAATAAATATTAGATTTATTTTATTCTCTCTACCTTATCCCTCCAATACTATTTCTCTCCGGATGGAAACTACTTGAGTCTCCCCAATGGTGTTCAGGTAGTTTCTTGGTGCATCGGTGCTAGTGTAGACTTGGTTTCCTCCACGAGAAACCATTTCTTCATTTGGGACACTCTCTCTCTCTTCATAATTCGGTTGCCACATCATCAAAAGTTGAGTTATCAAGCTAATTAATAGACATAGAAACCATCATAAATGTGTAAACATTTGGCAGATAGCTGTATTTAAGTGCAAGAATAACCTAGCGCTGTATAAAGCTTCAACTACCTTCCAGAAAATTCTGCATGCAAAAGCTTGCGGCTTACTCATAAAATATTAAGTGTGCAATGATTAGAGCAGTCATAGTTAGAACAGCCTGTTTAGTTACCATTTATTCTGTAAACTTATCAGCACATCCAATGCCTTCAATGTGAGAACACAAAAAATGTGTGAAATAAAATCTAACTAACGCATTTGCGACATTTATATGCTAAACAAGCCACAAAACATCATTATCAATTACAGAATATACTGGAGCATTGAGTACAAAAATAAAATCACATCAAACAACAGACAGTGCGATGTTTTCTATATGTTTTACAAGTTTCTCAGCGATACCACACATCACGTTTATAAAATATGCCATTACTGTCTACGAGAAGAACTGGCCGAACTATTCATGTGCACCCTAATAGAGTCAACTATGATAGCGATGAAGAAACTTCCATGAACCACATGAATAGAAAAATGAACTTACAAATCACAAGCTTCCATTTAAAACAATGTTACAGAGAGATAAAAACAAAGAAGTTAGTACCTGCACTTGATCCTTTTGCTCTTTAGCATGCTGAAGTTGTTCTTGAACCCGAGATAACCTGCTTTTCTGTGCTGAAAGATCCTCTTGCAACAGGGCTCTCTCAGATTCCCAACGCTGAGACCTTTTACGACTATTCTCATCCTTTTTTAAAAGCTCTGAAATATTTGTTGCAGACTCTGCTGCATGCCGCTTTGCAGCTTCCATCTGTAACATGAGTTGTGCATTCTCAGCCTCACGTCTACGAGCAGAAGCATCTGCCCTCTCCAGCTGAGCATTTGCTCTAGAAATTGCAGACTCCATCTCTAAAAGCTTCTTCCGATTACTCTCTTCCGAATGGTGCCTCTCTTCTTGTTGGCGGTCCACATCTTCCTTCTCTTTCCTAAGCGACTGAAGTTCCTCCTTCTCCTTTCCAAGTCGGTGTGCAACTTGCATCACTTTCTGCTGAGCCCATTCTGTCCAGTCCCGCATATGTGCTTGCAATTCTTTCTGCCTCTGGACAAGAATCAAGACAATTTCATCCTTTTTATCTTGTGGGATCCAGACTTCTTGTTCCTCATCATACGAAAAATTAATTTTGCCACTAGAATCTACACCCTCGGTATACGAATCATGATTCGAAGAGGGAGCAAGACCATCACTTGAGGAGGGCAATGACAATGAAAGATCTGTGCTAGCAGCAGGTGCTGGGTTTGAGTTACTAACCACCTTCGCATCGAATGGAGAGGAAAGGGTACCAGTAAAGGAAAGGTCAACTGGTACATCTGATCCCGTTATGCCTGCGGCAAACCCTTTGCCAACTTTTGATGAGCCCTTCAAGTTGCTAGCAGTAGAGTCAGAAAATGACCTGCATTTCCGGTCCAATACTACACCTGAAGAACTATACTTGCCAGACCTAAGAGGTCCTTTAGAACCCAATGCTCGGGAGCTCTTATCAAAGCTCATCAACTTTTGCCGATGCAAGGCATCCCTCTTAGAGCTCCCCCTCTTACTAGGAGATGGCTTGTCATTTTTCACAGATTGTGTCGCAGCAGCAACAAATGGTTGGTCCTCTGAATGATCACGGGTAGGAATAGGGTGTTCTTTTGTCTCAATATTTGGTATCACACACTGCACCTTGCCCGATACAGAGGATTTGCTACTTGTTGGTGCCGTTGATGTATCAGCTTTTACAGAAGCACAAGAACTGGGTGGCACTGGGGTAAGTTTTCCACGGAAAGTAACACCAGTCTGCGGGTTGGTAATAGAAACTGATAAATCAGGACCTGAGCCAGGTTCACAGTTTCCCATAACTGGTTGAGCAATAACTCGAGCCCCCACTGCTGGGAGGGAAGTGGTACTGTAGTCCATGGCACAGGCATTTGTCACATTCATGTCCGACATAAGTAAGCAAAACATTACATCGCCAGTGGTGTAGAATGGCTGAGCCTCATTTACCACTGCAACCATGCTACCAAGCACAGCCTGCTCAATCTTCCTCATATCTTCAATGGAGGCGCCCTCCCTTGGCAGCATGTCACCTTCAGTCTTGAGAACCTCAACTGCAGCCTCTCCAAACCCAGCAAGGCTCACCCTCCAGTTGTACTGTGCAGCTGCCCGCACAACAGCTGCGCGAGCGGCCGCCTCAGAGTAACCCATTGTGGTGATCAGACTCACGGCATTGTCAAAAGTGGTGTCCAGGCTCTTGAGAAGGATCTCTTCCAGCTGCGTCTCATTTGGGTCACTCCAATTCACATATCGCTGGCACTCCAGTAACTCCTCCGCAGTAGGGTGGATATCCTTACAGGTCTCGCACGTGCTTGCGATGAGGTTGAGGTCCGCCGCCGCTGCCATGGCAGCCTTCTCCGGCGACATAAACTCGAATCCAACACAGTCCGCCGTCAATGGGTACTCCAGCCCGAATGGGCCCAACTCGGCAGAAGGCGGCTCGGCGCGGTACTTGCGCTTATTCCGGCTGGCGGCCTTCTCCTGCGCCACCGATGGTGGCCGCGGGGTCGCAATAGTAGACATCAAGAAGGCTGCTCTTATTTCCCCGAACCAACAGAAAATCCTTTGGAGAAAGGATACGATACAGGCGAAAATAAACAAAAATTCTCCACAGGCGGATTGGACTGACCAGGCTCCTGCGCACCGGATCAAGGAAAAAACCTGGAAAATTCAGAAAAAGATATTGTGAGAATCGTGAAGTATCGACAAATCCAGAAACAAAAAAAAAAACTATGCGCCGATTCGTAGGATCAGATGTTCGCGAGTCCTTAGATATCGCCGGAGGAGATAATCGGGCCATGGATCGAGCCACGTACCGGATTGGGTCGCAAGAGATCGAGGCGGACGGCGGAGGCGGCTGGTGAGATGGGGGAGGACGGGGAGGAGGAGAGAAGAGATGACTGATGATGAGAGGGGGGGGGGTAACTTCAGTTCTTCGCGAGCCCGTCGAATATACAGGATTTCAGGTCGCCGTGGCCGGCGGCCTCGCTGCTGTGGGATGGACGTGCGCGGTGGCGGAGGTCTGGCGCCGGCGAGCGGCGACGATCGTGGGGGTGGGCGGCACACAGGGACCGTGGAGAGGCACGGGGCAGGAGTGCAGGACTACCAGGCGGAGGGATGTTGGGCTGGGCCGTATCTCAAACTGGCTGATACGTACCCATGAATATCCAGGTTTTTTAATTATTTAATCCGATACTTCTTGGAAACGAAGGGGAGAAATCTGTTTCCATTACGGGCCCAAGTTCACAGCAAATCTCTCTCTGTTAAGGGTCCAACCAAGTTCGCCTAAGCTCTGAGCCCGGTAAAGATACTGGGCCCAGCATTTTCGCTAATATGACGAAATATGAAATACCCCTACCCCCCCTATGATTGATTAGCCATTACAGGGTTCTCGGAAAAAACCCATTACAGCCATGGAATCGTGGCATATTTGATATTTCCATACAAAACCTTTTGGAGAACAAGCAAAGTCAGCGCCCATCATCATCAAAGATCACACTAACCAAGAGGCAACAGCACACTGTCTAACTCTCGTGGCCATGCCAACTTATGTTTACCATTTGCAAGCACGAACATTTCACAAATTAAACTTAAGAGGCAGCACAATCGAGAGCTACTTTGGTCTTTAAGTAGAATCAGAACCGGATCATCTAAGGTTGAAATCTGTAGAAACATAGATTCTACTGATTACCAAAAAAACCCGATTTTTCATTATAGATTATAACATCGTAATCGTGTCCACAATCGAGATTATGACAACCATTGTCAATGTTTGCAAAGAGAAGAAAAGGCATAATCAAAAGGTAGTGTTTATTTAAAAAACATATTGAAACATTTTCAAAAACATATTTCATGGGAATCTTTTAAACTTGGTTAAGAAAGTTTCTTCCAAAAAAATTCAAAAAATTAATATGTTTGCAAAATACCTTCTATGGGAACAATATTTTCAAATAGCTATCCCAAATTTTCTCTTAAAGAATCTTTTAAAGAAAAGCTCTAGAATATTTTCTAATTGTCCAGATAATTTCATCAATAGAAAACATAGAAAAGTGAAGTAAAATCTTACAGATTTCGGTTGTATCATTTCCTGTCGGACCGGTGCCAATTCTCGTTCCTGAATTGTTGCTTCGTCAATTTCCAATCCTGGCATCTTGTCAAGTTCCCAACTCGCTGTTCTTGTTGCTAATTCATGCTCCTCGCTTGCTGCTGAGTCAAGTTCCAATCCTGGCACCTCGTCCAGGTCCCAGCTGACTGTTTCTATTTCCAATTCGTGCTCCTGGCTTGCTACCTTGTCAAGTTCCAATCCCGGCACCTCATCAAGATCCAACCTCGTTATTCCTCTTGACAATTCGTACTCCTGGCTTGCTGCCTCGTCAAGTTCCAATCCCGGCACCTCATCAAGATCTGACCTCAATATTCCTAATTCACATAGATTGAAGCTTGCCTTTGCCTCGTCAAGATCCCATCCAGTTGCAATGGCAAGATCCATATTTGTCGTTGCCCCTTCAGGTTCTTGACTTCCCACTACCACTTTGGACTCTTGGATCGCTCCCTCGTCGAGATCCCTATTTGCTAGTGCCGCTTCTAGCTCTCGGTTGTCTCCCTCACCAAGATCCCACCCCATCTCATCGCCAAGATCCCCCTTCGTCACTAGCTCTTCGGGCTCTCCGCTTGCTCCCTCCCCAAGAGTCCCTACCACAACCTCATCGAGATCCCAGCTCACCCTTGGCACTTTGGGATCTCGACATGGCGCTTCAGTAAGATCAAATCCTGGTGCTTTTGTACCAAAAAACTCTTGCCCGCCCACATCCTCCAACTTTTGCTTGGGATTTGTGGAGCTTGCCCCGTCCATCCTGAGATCCTACCCGGATACCCAATCTCTAGTTGTTGCCCCTCCCCTCCCCCCTCCCCACACCACCAGAAGCTCGTGATATGTGTGAGAGAAATATCACAACTGAGACAAGTGAAGGGGTGAAAAACAGAAGACGACAATATAAGTTTCTCACTGGGCCCCACTACTTTAAATATATAGCATCATCGCAACAATATCATGTAGTCACGTGTAAGAACATACATCTCAGTGCATCCTAGGGGAAAGGGGATTTTCACAAAGTCATGGGCCTGTAGCGGCCCACCCAACCTAGGTTGTAGTAGCCCGCCTTCTGCTTAGGTAGAGAGGCCCACTGATATATAGGTGGTCCCACACGTGAGGTTAGATGAAGAGGGATCAGAATTTGCAAGGCTTCCGCATGCAATGTACTCCCTCCTTTCCAAAATAAGTGTCGCTCGGGAAGTGTGGTCTCCTCACAGACACAGTTTCCAGACGACTCTTATTTTTGGGACGGGGGGAGTATGATAGAAAACTTATGATGTCATTTTTTCACAAAGAAATAAAAAAAAGTGTAAACAAGTTTGTAGTGGCAAGTGCTAGAACAAATTGTAATCACCAACCAACTTAGTAATACAGAAGGTAAGAACAACACAAACACAGAAAGTAGACAACACAAACATCATTTTTTAGTGGGAACCACAAGCTGGTAGCCTGAGAATGAGATCGAGCCCATTTAGTTTGCGGGCCCTTAGCTTGGAAATGGAATAACTTGGGCTAGAAACTGCACTAGAATCAAGGCCCATCTAATCAAGTTTCAGCCTACGTGTTTTTTTTGTTCTTACTATTTTCTTGTGGAGAAACTTTTTCTTTTCAAAATGTTACCACACCTCGCTCATGTTTCTATGTACTCCCTCCGTCCCTAAACATAAATATTTTTCGATTTCTACGCATAATGTTTGACCGTTCGTATTATTAAAAAAATTATGAAAATATAAAAATAAGGACGATACACTTAAAATATATATGATAATAATAAAACATGTCATAACAAAATAAATAATATTTTCATAATTTTTTGAATAAGACAAACGGTCAAATATGAACCGAAAAAGTTAACAAATACTTATATTTAGGAACTACTGTAGCTAGGACGATAGTCGTCCCGAGCACTAAAATCGAAGTTCCGACCAAACTCATCCTAGTACACGAACATATGGCTGTACACGAAACCAATCATTCGCTGGGAATATTGAGCACCCGGCCTGATGAATTGAAGGAGATTCCGTCCTGTGAGCAAACCAACAAACTCCATCGATCGATCGCCCCCGGCTGCAGGGACAGCGAGCCTGCTGACCGCCCGCGCTGATGAGGCAGACGCAGACCGCAGCGCAGCAGACGACGACCTACGCGCAGAGAGCTAGGTAGCGTACGTACCTGCCTCCCCGTGCAAGGCGCCAACGGTGCCCGACCAACGCCAGAGACAAAGCAATGCAACACCGTACCCCGAGCGCTCGCTCCCTGCCGATCCATCGCCGCCGTGCGCCCTTGCGCGGCCGGGCGGCGCTTCGTCGACGTTCTCGCCGCGGCGGAGGCAGCACATGCGCGCGCGGCAGGCACGACGCGAGCACGGATGTGCATGGGCTCACCGGCCGGCCGGGCGGCACCGGCACGTACTGTAGGCTCACGTGCGTGACGCGGCGGGTCTACGGAAAATTCCCTTTTCCCCCCGGGCCAGAGCTCGCATGCATGCGTGCAGACGGGGGATCATGGGAGATTCCGATGGGACGGCAAGCCGCCAAGCCAAGCCAGCAAACCGTCCGTGGACGCCGTGGCCGCGCGTCCAATAATTCGGGGGAGAAAGGCAGCGCCGGCGCGCGCGCTCCGAGTCACGAGTCAGTCCGGGCCTCCGGGCCAGTACTTGGTTTTGGGTGTGTTTAGACTGTCTCCAGCAGGATGCCGGCGCTCATCTGCAAAAAGGACCGATATGCAGCACGATCCCGTGCTGCAAAAGAGGAGGTCTCTAGCAGTGTTCCCCACCCCTCGCGCAAAGACTCTGGCAGTTGTGCTCCCGCCGGCATTGGGAACGAGCGGGCGGTGGCCGCGGCGGCGTAGCTCGTGGAGGCGTCGGCGCTCGAGCAGGCGTCGGCGGGAGGAGCTCGAGCAGGCGTCGGCAGCCTCCTCGCCGTCCCCGCCTGCGCCGCGAGCCTCAATGGCTCGAGCACGCGAATCGACGGTGCCGCGGCATCTCCGCCGTCCCCGCCTGCGCCACGGCGTCCTCCTCCACCAAGGCGCCGCCGTCCTCCTCGTCATCCCCGCCTGCGCCACGGCGTCCTCCTCCACCAAGGCAGGAGGCGGCGGCAGCCGCCCCGGATCTGCGCCGAGGAAGGAGGCGGCGGCCGGCGCCCTGGATCTGCGCCGAGGAAGGCTCCGCCGGCCGACCGCACCTCGACCCCGCGCCCCTGGTCCGCCCGTCGGCGCGCCTCGACCCCGCCCCTCGCCCCTTGCACCGTCCGGGTCCACCGCGCCCCTGCTCCGTCGGCCGACCGCGCCTCGAGCCCGCGCCCCTGGTCCGCCCGCCGGCGCGCCCTCTGCTCGGCGCGCCCCCTGGTCCGCCCGCCGGCTTCCTCGAGGAGATGGCGGAGGCGGGGGCGGAGGAGGTGCCGCGCCGTGCGGAGGCGACGGAGGGCTGCGGCGCGGTTGCTGCTGGTGTCGAGCACCTCGTCCTGGCCGGAGCTCCGCCGGAATCGAGGGCGACCGTCGACATCCTGGACGGAGCAGGAGGAGGAAGAGGGGCGCCCGAGGAAGAGAGGAGGTGGTGTGCGCGACGAGCAGGTGGATGAAGAAAGGAGAGAGAAAGCGGCGGTTTCCCCAGGGATGCGCGTGCTGGGAGATCGTGCTGCATTTTGCAGCAGGTTTTGGGGCTACCGCTGGAGCTGCTAGCGGGCTCCCGAGTCTGCAAAATGAAGTTGCAGCACCATTTACAGATACCGCTGGAGACAGTCTTAGAAGCTCAATTTCTCCTAAAATTCACTACTCCCTCCGTCTCAAAATAAGTATTCATCTCACATTTTGAGGAGTCAACAAGTTGTAAGTTTGACCGAATATATATAAAATAATATTAATATTTGTGTCTCTAAACAAATTTATTATGAAAATATATCAGATGATTAATCTAATAATGTTTATTTAGTATCACAATTATTAATATTTTTTAATATATATTTGGTCAAACTTTAAAGTGTTTGACTCCCCGAAGTGTAAGATGTGCACTTATTTTGGGACGGAGGGAGTATGCAAAAAGAAGATTCCCCATCACATCAAACATCACATCAAAAATGTCGACACATGTATGGAGTACTAAATGTATATGAAATCAAAAACTAATTACACAGTTTGGATGTACTTTGCGAGACGAATCTTTTGAGCCTAGTTAGGTCATGGTAGAACAATATTTACCACAAACAAACGAAAAGTGCTATAATGCTTTTCAGTTCGGAACGGTACTTTTCAGTCCAAAATTCGTGCAAAATCTAAAATTTTTCATCCCAATTCAGGGAACTAAACACACCTTTATCCCAGTGCTTTGAACAAAGCATCGGCCGCAGCCGCGCGCATGTGTGTCGTGTGATTGTGTGTGCAGGTTCCCGTGCCTTTTGCTGCCCCTATGCATGCAAAGGCTGCACAGATCGGCGAACGACGACGCGGCAGGATCGGAGAAATAAAGGTTCTGTTTAGAATACAGAAGATTTTCCCCAAAATTCATTATGCAAAAAGAAGATTTCCCATCACATCAAACATCACATAAAAATGTCGGCACATACATAGAGTACTAAATGTAGATGAAATCAAAAACTAATTACACAGTTTGAATGTACTTTGCGAGACGAATCTTTTGAGCCTAGTTAGGTCATGGTAGGACAATATTTACCACAAACAAACGAAAAGTGTACAATACTTTTCAGTTCGGAACAGTGCTTTTCAGCACAAAATCCGTGCAAAATTTCGGAATTTTGCAACCCAATTTTGAACTCTAAACACACCCAAAGCTGGCGGCAGAAAGACGCGGACGCTTCGTCAGTTCCGTCCATGTACATGCTACAGAGATCCCGGCCTGTCGTGTCGCGGCCGCCGCCGCCGTTCTCGTCCGTGCAGTGGGTCGTCGCGGTAATTATACGTGATTCGTGGCATGATGCACGCAGATACTAGACGAACAAAGGTCGACAGTTTCAGGGCGACGAGGCCCTGTTTAGTTTGTTGGAAGATTTTGAAGAAAATTTTTTGGTTCTCTTCCAAGATCTATTAAGAGTATTAAATGTAGGCTATTTACAAAACTAACTGCACGAATGGATTAGAAATCACGAGATGAATCCATTAAGCTTAATTAATCAATTATTAGATATTAGTTACTGTAGCAGAACGGTGTCTAATCATGTCATAATTAGCTTCATTAGATTCATCTCAAAAATCAAGATATGAGTTGTGGAATGAGTTTTGTTATTAATTCATTTAATACTCGTGTCCGGAGATTGATGTGACGCATAGTTGGTGAAATTTTTGAAACTAAATAAGACCGTGAATACGCCAGCTGGCCGATCGGATGCACACGCAGCACGACCGCGGCTACGGCATGTTCCGACGACGGCTGGGGGGGACCCTTTTTATCCATCGTCCATGATCGACCACGCATGCTTGCAGATGGAGCAGTGTCGGGTCAGCCGTGTCGTGTAACTGTGTGAGAATCCAGGAACAGTTATAGAAAAATCCACAGGAAACAAAAGCAGCCGCTGAGCCGCTGGTGGTCATCTTTCTGCTTCTTCTTCTTTTACCGCAAACAAGCAAGGCGCGCCGGCCGGAGACGACGGAGATGCAGCTGCGGCCGGTCGGCCGCGCCTCTGCTCGGCAGCGGCGGCAGGGGCGCCTTGCTCGTGCTCGGGCTAGCTCGGCTTTCCACACGAGGCCGTGGCTCGATCGGGGCGGACACACCAGCTTGCACTGGCAGCTTTGGGCTGATCGTATCAGGGAAGAGATCAGCGACCACAGGGAAAAGACGTCCGGCCAGTCGTGTCGCGTCGAGACTCTGGCAAGAGGACGAAGCGGTAGGTCGGTCGTCTGGTATCGCACATGACACGACCGCGCGCGCTAACAGCGTGATTGGGGAAATTCATTTCGGCCGAGGTGTGTAGGGTGTAGCGGCGGAGGTGTTTGGGGTGGTATGATTGGTTGCACGAAATTTAAGGATAATAAGTGATTAGTTGTATTCAAACACTAATATCTTGATAATAGTTTTACTAAATTAAAATCCGATTGCATACTAATATTTCTCACAATTAAATCTACGAAACAAGATATCACTTCACTATGTTTCGTCACAAAATAAAAATAGTATGTAAATTCATGTTTCGTACTAACAAGTTCGATAGATTTAACGTAATTACTACAATCCAAACATAATTTTATCCATGATTTGATCGTGCTCATGATCAAAATTTGATATGGTTGAATAGGTCACAAACCAAACTTAGTATGACATGGAATCTACATGCTATTTTTATTTTGTGACGAAACAGGGTGAAGTGATATCTTGTTTCATAGATTTAATTGCAAGAAATAATTAATATGCAATCGGATTTTAATTTAGTTGAATCATTAAAAAGATATTAGTGCTTAAATATAACTAATCATCTATTTTGGTGTTCCGTGAATCAATCCCACAACGCCAGCAAACACCTCCGCCGCGGCACACGGTGTCCAAAAGGACGCTTCCGACTTGTCGTCGACGGCATTGCGGGTCGGTCGATCCCCTTTTTACTCCCTCCTTCTATTACCTGACGCGAGAGTACACGACACGCCGGCTTTTCTCTCAGTCGATTTCACTGATTTCTCAGAATTTGGTGTGCTCTTCTTGTGAGTTTGAGCCCTCACTTCTGCCCAGGCCATCATCTCTTTTTTTGCTTTTTGAAACAAGGCTCTACCTTTTTTTTGGTTCAAAAGTAGGCCACTTTTTACTTGTCGCTTGCAAAACTTTTCGATCCATGTTTCTGTTGGTTTCCAGGATCCAAAAGCTATAGCACCCCTGGTGTGTCTCGGTCAATAAAGATTAAAAAGTGACCAACCCCTGATCGATATCTGTTCAGTGACGCAAATGACCACAAAAAAGGGCATTCATAGTCACCCTTTTTAGGCCTCTACACACCTCATGCTGTCCTTTTCTTAGAAAGTACCTTTTTCTTAGAAAGTTTAGAAGCCTTTTAGCACAAAAAGTTAAAAAGGGTTACGAAATTGTTCAACATGCTTAGCCAACCATTAACAAGAGTAATCCTAATCTGAGATAGCAGGGTATATAGTATACTGTAATATTATTACCATGTAGTATCCAACAATACTCCCTGCCCCTTTGTTCATAAATAAAAAGTCATATCTTTAGAAAAGTGAAACTGTTTATGAAATCATAAGTATGCTGACTGTATACAGATTTTATAAGACTGGATCCAGTTTTAAGATACTATCACATGCACATATTGGTTCTGTAGCTATATATCAGTATCATATATAGTTTCTGAGAAACCAGCAGCAGGAGTGAAAATGGATACACAAATCAAGGAGAAAAAGATTACCACTTAACAAGCAATGTTATTCTTAGCTATACCCACAAGGAGAAAACTTACTGCGTTTGCTTTCTCGTATCATTCTTCTACCCAAATAATGGTTCCAACAAACCACGCAACAGCTGGCAATAATGTCACTAGGAAAGGAACCAACAAGATGCCAGCACTGTGATTGATTAATGTACCTACATACCCCCGCATTCTTCTTGCAGCCGCGCAGAGATCAACCTGCACTGTTGGATTTCCCCTCCTCCACATACGGAAACATAATAACACAAGAGGTTTTTTACGGTACACAATATCACCCTGTACCTAATAAGAGTGGTAAAGTGCCTTGCAATTTAGCCTAAGAAATTTAAGGAACGAGCTCTATTATGATCGGGCTATAACATTATTCAATTTTGAGCTAAAAATATATAGAGCTTAGTTGGATTGTGAAGAATGAAGTAGAACCCTGATCCATTACCACCCCTACCTATACTACCGGTTGAAAAAGACTCGTATGTAAGAGAAAATGATCTATATGTAATGATCTGATGGTTGAGATTAATTCTGTACCACTGGTTTTTTTAACCGTTAGATCCACACATGCAGGCGACGGTCCTGATCACGTTCATTCGATCTATATAGTTTATTCTCTTATTAATTCTTACTATCTGCACCCAAGATACTAGCAATGCAAGTCTCCACACCATGTGTATACGTCCATGTTTCACCATATTATTCTTGTTTCTTTCATGTTTACACACAGCTCATTCGTCTTGTTAATTTTCCTACAGCCGCCGTAGGATGTGCAATAATCTGGCGCTGCGCTGACAGCTTCGTCGTTACAGCAATGTCTACAGTAATCACAGTATATATACATTAACTCACACAGACATTCTCATGGTTACCTGTACGGTGTAGTACAATATATGTTGTACTGTACATTCATACCCCCAATCGCCACAAACATTTCGCTGCTGTGTGTATGTGGGCAACAGTATAGCACACGCTGCAAACGCCAGGCCTGCCCCTAGTCCTGGAGGTGCACAGACTTGCATGCATCGCTCTCTCTCTCTCTTCACGTGGACAGTCCTTTCATCCTTTGTTCTGTAGCATTCAGCTACTTCCAAATGTTTCGTAGCAACCTTTCGATGTGCCCTACATCTGTCGATGCAAATCCTTGATCCTTCCGTGTGTTGTGTGAGAGAGAGAAAGCTGAGATGCAGGGGTGCAGCAAGTCAAGCAGCCATATCACTGGGATGCGTGCTTTGGCTGATACTGCTTGTCGTAGCTTCTTCCTGCGCTGTCCTGATCGACCATAGCTATTACTAGCATGCATAGCCCACAGTTTTAATGGCTACTCCCTCCGTCCCCAATTGACCGTCGTTGTTGGTGTTCGTGCCACGAGTTTGACCGTATTTGTAAAAAATATGTGTAATATTTTTATCTTTAAATAAATTTGTTAAAAAACTAGATAAAAATATCTATCTAATGATGTTAACTTTGTATCATAAATATTAATATATTTTTATATATATTTAGTCAAAACTATTTTTCAAGAAACGTAAACGACAATCATTTAGGGATGGAGGGAGTACGCTTCTGCATCCTGCACCTCCCGGCCCCTTTCAACTTTGAAAGCAGCCCGACCCAGAGAAGAAACCAACATGAAATATCACCACCACCACATCATCATCATCATGCAAACGGGATCGATCGGAGCAGAGAGCGTATCCAGAAGAGCACGAGACAACAAGCAGTAAACGTCCAAAACATCTGCTTAGATTCAGGTCTGGTCTCCGGCCGGCGGCCCCACATGATGAACTTGACATCAGGGGAGGGAGATCGACCACCAATCTCCAGCCAAAACTTAAGCAATTAAACCAAACGAAATTGTACCCAAATAACAAAATGAAGTTGCATGCATGCATGATGCAGCGCCCTGGCCACCATGTCATATTGTCATGGCACCATCAACGACACAGAAATTAAACGGAAACAACGAACTCTAGATTAAGTTCACTTGATCTCGATCTCTGGTTCCTCACTAACTTACCTTCCACATCATGCACGGGAATTGAAAGCTCTCTCTTCCACGTGCATATGCCCGTCGGTTTATTGACTTCTTGCATTTTGTTCTTGTTCTGTTGCTGTTGTTCTGCTTCATTCCCTCGATCCCATCATCAATCATATCGATCGATGATCACTTCATCTGGGCCGGGTCCAGCGCGCCGATGTGAAGCCCCGGCGGCGCCATCGAGCCCCTGCTGACGCCGAGGAAGTCCCTTGTGCTCAGCTTGCCGTCGTCGACACCGGCCCCGAACCCTGCGCCGGCGCCGGAGAAGCCGCCGCCGCCGCCGCCGCCTGTCAGAGAGTTCATGATGAGGTCATGGAAGTGCGCCTCGTGCGACGACGTCGTGCCTTCTCCTGCGGCCCTGCTAGTCGTCCCCTGCCCGCCGCCGCTGGAGGTGCTGAAGCCGACCGCACGGAGCAGCGCGCTCGGGCCGTTGTGGTTGTTGTGGGTGCTCGACGTCGTCGAGCCCATCTGGGCAGCCTTCATCAGGAGCGCCGTCGCCGAGTTCTGCGGCAGGCCGGCCGATGGAGACGAGTTGTACATGGAAGAAGGGAAGCCGGCGCTGAGGTGGCTTCCCACGGACGCCATCACGCCGCCGTGCTCGGCGTGGTTGCTCCCGCCGCCGGCGGCGTTGAATTGGTCTTGTATGGCAATGCGCGCGTCCTGGCCGCCGGTCGAGCCGCCGCCGTTGCCGGAGAAGAAACCGAGGTTCAGGAGGTTGCCGTTGGCGTTGCTGCTGCCCGGCTGGTGCTGCTGCTCCGGGAGTTGCATCAGGCCATGGAAGGGCGACTTGCCGTGAAGCAGAGATGAGCCCTGGCCTCCCTGGGAGTGTTCGCCGTCCTCGGAGAAGTCCTGGGCGGGAGAAGGAGCGCCGCCGCCGCCGAGGAAGAATGACGAGGAGGACGGCGACGCCTGAGAACGGAACATGGAGGGGCCCGAGGACGACGGCATGATGTGGTCGAACTGCGCGGCAACTGCTGCTGAAGAGGACTGGCCTTGGTCTGCGAATCCATGCATCTGGGCGGCGGCGCCGGAGAGCCCGAGGCTCATGCCGCCGGAGCCGACGTAGAGGCCTGCGCCGATGGGTGGGATCTGCGCGCTCTCGCGAGCCAGCGCGTCGCAGAAAGCGCGGTGGGTGATGAAGCTGTCCCTCCTGCATTCATACGTGAAAATGTCAAAATCTAAAGATATTCTGCCCAACAGATGTGTGTAATAAGATTACAGCTTGAACTTACCAAACTTTGCAAGGATATCTTAATAAATTTATTTTAAAAATATATATACTATGATATTCTAATATCCTCACATTATTTATTAAAAAATAATACATCAATGCCTGCAATCAATATAAGATCAAGCCCCAGGATAATCTCGCTGGATCAAAAACAGAGATGTTGTTAGGATGTTGAAGGCTTGAAGTGGGTTCGCAATGGATGTTTTTTTCTCTAGGCAACAAGTGACAACATTGAGTGATTCACAAAATACTATATGCTGATTGCATGCGTTGGCAGTGAGAATAATCATATATAGGTGCACAATTAAGTGGGAAATAATGCAAAATGCCAAATAGAATATCAAGATTATATTTATCTAATCATTAACCAATATGCATGACAAGTATAGTTCAGGGCATCGGACTACAGAGTTCTAGAGGCGCAGCAAGTAGTAATCAGCAATTTAGCACAAAATTTAATCGAATATATACATCAGGCTTACGTCAAGCGCTGCACCTGATATTCTTACATAAACTTCAATCAAATTTGTTAATGTATAGTAAAGACAAAAATCAAAGTTTTTTTTTTGCCCAAGCGAAAAAGTGCGTTCTACTTAACCAAAAAAATTTCCAGTTGAATATATGGATGTTAAGCTCTAGAACAAAATGTTTTTCCCAACAAAAAATGTTCTAAAAGTTTGATCTAGACAATTCAATGTAAGAAGGATCGATCGATAAGAATAATACCACTCACCTTACTATTGGATATAGGTATTTTTCTTGAGATTTTTTTATCGTGCACAATACTACTTTATACTAATGTTTAAAAAGGACTTGTATGGAAGGATTTGATGGTTGAGATTAATTGTATACTGCTAAAACTTTAAGCTGTAGTACAGGTAGTATGCATGAGTAGTATAGGGGCATAATTGAAATTATAATTGGAAATATGTAAATGCCATTGTGAAAATATATCAAGTCTTTCTTAAATATAGTGTGGGCAACTACAGAAAAAAATCAAATAATATATTTCGTGCAAATTATAATTTTACCCATATAAAAATCAGTTATACTGTATACTACTACCTGATAGTATTGTGCACCGTAAAAGACCTCATTTTCCTTAATTAAAAATCACATGCAGAATCTTGAATGTGTAAAAAAGTTTACTTATTATGAAATCATATCTACCAGGTCATTTGGCTTGAAGGCTACTTATTTATTGAGTGACAGTTTTACAAGTGGCAGGATCCTACTTATTTATGGAGGTGTATTTAATACTGCATGCATGCATTTAATTAGTGAATCAAGTGCTACGACCGAGTCTTAGTTGGGTGCAACGTACTGGAGCAAAACTGCAGTACAAATTCAATCAGCACTTGACGTCTGGATACAAACTGTATTAGTAGGCCGTAGAAGACAAAACAAAATCATGCTAGAATTCATTTCAAAATCATGCTAGAATGTCGTCACAGAAACGAATCAAGAAATAATCGTCAGCCCAACCCAAGATTTTCTCGAGACCTAACAAATTAGAAACCAGTCCAAGTGACGCCATGCACGTACTCAGCTTGATCTAATATATGCAGCAGCTGGCTATGCATTCCTTCATTCCACAGCTAAGCAGTGAAAGTGTGAAACGGGAGATGATGTACGTGCACCAGCCGTGGTACAGAAAATACAGGCTTGTGACACGTAGAAACGAGTGAGATGGAGACGATTAGCCGGCCGGAGGGGGGGGGGGGGGTCAAACTGTCAAAGCTAGCCGACCGGCACCACACAGACACAGCACAGAGCGTGCGCGTCCAGTTCTGGGCTTTCTGGCGAGTTGCCATGCATCACATGAGAGAAGGAAGGAAGCCTGCGCAAGGCTGGGCGCGTGGCTGCTAGCGAGAGGGAGCTAGGGGGCAATGCCATCACGTGAACAGGTCGAGATCGACGCAGGCTTGCAGTTGCAGAGAGAGTGAAACGGGCCGGGGCGCTGCACCAGCAGCAGGGGCGTGGATTCCGAGGTGAAAAAAGGAGGAAACTGCCCTCAAATGACCAGGCCAGGAAGTGCCTGCGCGCATATCTCCAGTCCCCTCCCGACAAGAGCAACTCACGTGGGAGCCGCAGCCGCTCCTCGCCTCCGATCGATCTCTCTCCCCTTTCTCTCTATCCGCAGCAGAGCCCTGTCGCGCAGGAATGGAATCCTATACCAGCAAAGCAAAGCAACACACACGCCATCCTTGCTACTTGACAGCCCTAAAACCCTAACGCACGGCACACTCATCACATCGCTGCTGATCGATCAAGCAGGGACCGATGATGATAGATTCATCATGACACAATCATGCAGAAACAAAACAATCCGTGAATCGAAGACGAAACGGCAAAGCAAAAGCTAGCTAGAATAATCCAGCCGTATGCATGCGTGTGTGCTGGTTCTAGGAGAAATAACAGCAGAAACTGATCTTGTCGACGCATCGAGGAACAAATTAAGCAATAAGAACCGAAGAAGGTCCTGCCGGCCGGTGCCGGCGCCGGAGAAGAAGAAGAAGGAGGAGGAGAAGGAGGATCGTCGGCCCGACGGAGAAGCTTATTAACAACGGACCTGGAGAAGAGGGTGCCGCAGTCGCAGCGGTACTCGCGGGTGCCGCAGGTCTTGGAGTGCGCCTTCCAGTCGGACTGCACGGCGTAGCGCTTGTTGCACTTGTCGCACTTCCACTTCTTCTCGCCGTGCTTGCGGCAGTAGTGCTTCTTGATCCCCGTGAGGTCGCCGAGCGCCCGGGACGGGTCGTGGTGCACGCACGTCGGCTCCGGGCACAGGTACACGCGGCGGCGCGCCTCCTTGGGGTTCTTCTGCTTCAGCTTCCACGGCAGGTTGTGCCCGCGCCGGTGGAGCTGCAGGTTCTGCTCCCGCTGGAACCCTTTGTTGCACACCTCGCACACGAACCGGTTCGTCGCCAGCAGCGTCCGCGGCGACAGCGCGATCACCTCCGCGTCAGGATCTGCATGCATCAGATCGATCGATCGATCCCCGTCATGAACAAGCAGTGCAAAGCAGATAGCAGCAGCTAGGGTTACTAATAATTAGCTAGGGGATGGACTTGCTTGGATTGCCCGGCTGGTTCCTCTTCTTCTTGGGCGGCGCCGCGGCGCCGGGAGCCGCAGCCGCCGCCGCGGAGTTTTGCTGCGGCAGGGAGGAAGAAGAACGCTGCGCTGGTTGCATCTGCGTGTCGACGAGCCCAAAGAAGGGAGCGGACGAGGCGGCCGCCATCGGGAGACGACAACACGACGGCCGGCCGCAGCTAGCGCGCTTACCCTCCCTAGCTTCCTTCCTTCCTGCCTGCCCCCAGCAGGTTGCGCGACTGGCAGCTACCTCCCCTCCTTGGACTCTACTCGATCTCGGTCTCAGGTCACCGACGACCAGTCCAAGTCACAGAGAGGCGACGACATGGCAGGCGGCGCTAGCTGTGTGTGTATCTACCCAGCCGCCTCGCTCCCGGCCGGCGTCTTCTGAAGATCTGGACAAAGAGGAAAACGGAGGAGAGCGCCGTGAGAGGAAGAGATAAATATGACCAGTCTTATTAGATAGATTCAGCAGTGAGCTAGCAACAAATTAAAGGATCGATAAATCTGTGCGTATGTGACACAGGCACGCACGCACTGCACGCGCCGAACCAACCAAACAAACCACCATCGGCCGTGCAAACGAACAAAGAAGGTTAGGGAGATGACAAACAAGTTGAACTCAACTCACACGCACACGCAAGGAAGAAGAAATCAAAACCCGTGCCGCCAAAGCTCACGAACAAGGGGCCGGAAGAGAATGAAATGGCTCGAACGAGGAACAGGTAGAGGAGGAGGAGGAGGGAGAGGTTGGGGAAAGGCAGCCGCTAGTAGCTAGCCGCCGCGCTTGGAATCGGAGCAGATGGCTGTCGATCCTCCGCGAACCAACCAACAAACGCTTGAAAACAACAAGAGGGACGAACGCGCACCATGATTCGATTAAAAATAGCGCAAACCGATCGAGAAAACGCCGAGGAATTTACGCGAGAGCGGAGAAGGAATGAAGCTAGCAAACAGGGAGAGGAGGCGAGCCCTACCGGCCGCTTGTTGCTTTCCCCTCCGCCTCTTCCCTTCGCTGCTTTGGAGTTTAGGATATCTCCCGGGACTCGCTTGGGGAATAGCAGTGGGAGTGGTTGCGATGCGAGCGCTGCCTCTCTCTCTCTCGCCAATATATGCTGCACCGGCCGGGGAGAGAGAGAGAGATAGAGAGGACAGCGACTGGCAGGTGGAGGGAGGGAGGGGGCGCACCGCGCACGGCCCTCGCGGCGCGAGGGGGCCACTGGGGCCCACAGGTCTCTTGCAGCCCCCAAGAAAAATATAGTAGAAAAATATTCTGTAGTACTACCTGTCTATTGCGATGCACAAGTGTAGGCTTATCAGGGCCGTCGCGTGCGGATCCGATGACTGTCTACTGTCATCGTCTTCTCTTATGTGGAGCGAGAGAGAGGGAAAATTGGTGTGCACGGGAGTGACTAGTTCACGTCTCACCTTTCAACCTTTAGCTCCGACGTGTGGTTACCAGCTGGGGCGGGTCGGACATTCAGAATGAAAACAATCAGACGGTTCGAAATATGTTTCAATAGTTGATTTATATTTTCGATAACGCAAACTACTGTTTTCGTATGTTTTACAGCGGATGTTGCATGAAAACAGCCACCAGCCATCATGTTGAATGACACTATAGTGTCCGATAGAAAAGTTCTCACGAACGACGACCGGGCACTAGCAAATGGATGTAGGTGCAATTACCTCTCTTCGTGCGGATGGGAGAAGAATGCGTGCATGGTAGGTACATTGATCGTCATTGTTCTAGCAATGGCGTGGCATGTACGACTGGATGCACTAAAAAGATACGTAGATTGCTTTATTTACCTTTTACATTTATTTTGTGACCGAGGTTAAAACATTGGCGTCATGCCGTCATATGGCTTCACTGGCTTTGGCATCACATATATATCTTTCTTGCATCGCGCAGGCATGCATGGGTCAAAAGGAGTGAGTCACCACAGCTTGGAGCTCTTGGCTGGATATTACGTTACAGATGAGTCACTTGTTTGGCTGGATTTGATGGGTGCATCGTCATTGATCTTGGCTGGATTCTTTGGTATGTTCGTAGCGGTGCAGTGAGGAGATCATCTCTAAGATCAATGATGCACCCATCAAATCCAGCTAAAAACTAGATCACATGCTAAGATCATCTACAAGAGCATCCAAAAATAAATGCCCCCCAAAACTAGTTTTTGGATTTTCAAAAAAGTATTGGTAGCAAAAGAAGTACACACAACTCATCTCCCAACAATTCCCAGTGCATGGCTGTGATCTGTTGTTGGGTTGTTCCGTATTGAATGCTGATCCAGCAAATCTTTAGGATGCAATGTGCACCGCCATTTTGGGCGAGTGGGAATACTGAGAGTTGGCTTTGGAAACTATTGGAGCCTCAATCAATTTAGTGTGAATAGATCTTGAGAACTCTTGGATCTACATGCTCTAAGGTTTCTTAACCATGAAACTAACCATAAATCGTGAAAGTGGTGATCAAGGTATAGAAGAAGGTTCTAGTAGTGACTCTGGTTAACCATAATTGTGTGTGTGTGTGGGAGGGGGGGGGGGTAATATTAGAACATGGGATGATATTGAGAAAATGACCCATAGTTGGAGTATTCTGGAGGGCCATTGTTTAAAGACTCTATTGAATATTTGAATAACACATTAGTTTAATGTATTTACCATGCACAATTGCATCCCCATTAAAAAAACTAGGCTAATATAGCCGGACTTTATATTAGATCACGTCTCACCTTCCAACCTTAGCTCCGACGTGTGGTTACCATCTTGGGCGGGCTGGACATTTGGAATCAAAAAAATCAGGCGGTTTGAAGTATGTTTCAATAGTTGATTATATTTTCGATAATGCAACTACTGTTTTCGTATGTTTTATAGCGAATGTTGCATGAAAACAGACACCGGCCAGCATGTTGAATGACACTATAGTGTCCGATAGAAAAGTTCTCATGAACGACCACACACTAGCAATGCCTAATGGATGTAGGTGCAATTACCTCTCTTCGTGCGGATGGGAGAAGAATGCATGCATGGTAGGTACATTGATCATCACTGTTCTAGCAATGACGTGGCATGTACGATTGGATGCACTATACATGCAAAAAAGCTACGTAGATCGCTTTATTTACCTTTTACATTTATTTTGTGTCTGAGGATAAAAAAGATACATTGGTGTCATATGGCTTCACTGGCTTTGGCATCGTGTATCTTTCTTGCATCACGCAGGCATGCATGGGTCAAAAGGAGTGAGAGTCACCACAGCTTGGAGCTCTTGGATGGATATTATGTTATAGACTTATAGATGAGTCACTTGTTTGGCTGGATTTGATATGGGTGCATCATTGATCTTGGCTGGATACTCTGGTATGTTGGTAGCGATGCAGTGAGAAGATCATCTCCAAGGTCAATGATGCATCCATCAAATAATCCAGCCAAAACTAGATCACATGCTAAGATCATCTTCAAGAGCATCAAAAAATAAATGCCTCCAAAATCAGTTCTTGGATTTTCAAAAAAGTATTAGGAGCAAAAGAAGTACACACAACTCATCTCCTAACAGTTCCCAGTGCATGACTGTGACCTGTTGTTGGGTTGCTCCATATTGAATGCTGATCCAGCGAATCTTTAGGATGCAACATGCACCACCGTTTTGGGCGAGTTGGAATACCAGGAGTTAGCTTTGGAAACTATTGGAGCCTCAATCATTTTAGTGTGAATAGATCTCGGGAACTCTTGGATCCACGTGTTCCAAGGTTTCTTAACCATGAAACTAACCATAAATCGTGAAGGTGGTGATCAAGGTATAGAAGAAAGTTCTAGTAGTGACTCTAATTAACCATTATTGATGGGGGTGTATACTAGAACATGGGATGATATTGAGAAAATGACCCATAGTTGGAGTATTCTGGAGGGCTAGAATAAGACCTTAGTTTGATGTATTTACGAAAATACACGCTTGCATCTAACTACAGGGTTGATCATGAACATCCACTTTTGTAACAAAGCCCCATCCTACCCCAAAACTAGGTTAATATAGCCGGACTTTATATCAATATCTTTCTCGGTCGATCATTTATTTTATATTTTGCACAATATAACTTGATTACATGGAGTCATATCTCATTTTCTCTCTAATAGACATATGAATTTATTTATATTGTGATAAAGGAAATTTTCGGAAACAAACTACAAATGAGTTTTTTTTAAACACCCACGTGAGTAATTTCTTTATTATAGTCTAACATATGCAAGTTGACGAGGGCCTGGATTAGGGCTCTCTAAACAACGGGACAAATCACCTTTGAGATGGAGTCTTCTGACACCATTGACAACGTCAAGGCTAAGATCCAGGACAGGGAGACATGCAGATCTTCGTCAAGACTCTCACTGACAAGACTTCCCCACCTCCGAGTACTCTCCACCTCACCTCCGAGTACTCTCCACCTCCGAGTACTCTCCGCCTCGCACGAGTACTCTCCGCCTCGCTTCCGACTACTCGTTCGCACGAGTAGTTTCCGTCTCCGACTAGGACGGGGCCCACACATGGAGGTCGGAGCGCGGGATCAGGGGCCCCACACGAACGTGGTGCTGCCCCGACGCTTGGACTCCCCCGCAGCGACACGCAAGGCTCCAGTTCTCCATGCCATGCAAACACCCCAGCTGGCGTAACGCAAGGGCGGCTCGTTCTGACAGAGGCCGTAATGATGCACTGTGCTCCTGCGCAAGCCGTCCCGTCCAAACCCTGCTGCACGCCACCCCGTCAGAACAGGTACTCAATTACCATCTACGGGCGGCACCTACCAGCACTTAGGCCATAACGTGGCGGGCCTAAGCAACACTCAAGAGGGCTGAGTCATCAAGTGAACTACTCGGAGGAGGCGCCAAGTACCCGGAATGTACAGTGCCGCTCGCACACGCGGCAGTCTCCAACGCCACTACAGCTCAACGCCCTTCAATGCCTCCTGACGGACATCGACGTCGGAAAAGACCTCCCAATACCGTAGCACTGTAGCACATTTTCGTTTTCCCTCTTTGCCCCTCACCCTTGCGTCTATAAAAGAGGGAGGAGTGCAACCGTTTGAGGGGCTGACCGATCACCTAGTTTGTAACCCTACTACAGACATCCCTGGCATAAGAACACGACTACTCGGAACTGGACGTAGGGTATTACTCTCCGGAGGCCCGAACCAGTATAAACACTCGTGTCTCTCGTGCTAATCATCCGGGTCCGACACACGATCCGTTACAAATTTACTGTCGGCGGTAGAGAACCCCGACACAAGTTTTCTATGTGTTTTCAGATTGCCTCTTATGCCCTTTGATCAGCCAATTTAACTATCATTTGGCGTCTAATGTTGCACAACCCGTCCTGCAAACCACGAGGAGGTGCTAGAGATGCTCCATACAAAAGTAATTGTGCCAAAACTCACTCAATGCAAGTAGGAGAACCACATAAGACATGATCACACCCAAACCCAAGTAGTAAATTGGCTTTAGCTTTGAGGGTTTTTTTTAAAAATACCCACGTGAGCGATTTTTTAAAAATACACATGTGAGTGATTTTTAAAAAAATACCCACGTCTAATGAGATTTTTTTAAAGAATACCCACGTGAGTGATTTTTTTATAGTTTGTTAGAGATTTTGAGTTTATTCTTAGTTTTAAAATTTTGTTTTTACATCAGATCTTCTGATGTGCTACATGTTCGTTTGGGACATGTGCCTCACATTGTAATTTTTTGGGTCATGCATTCTCTGCAGAGGACGACTGAAGTCGGAATTTTATCTTCCATTATCTAAAAAGAAAATAAGCAAGTTTTCTATGTGTTTTCAGATTGACTTTTATCCCCTTTGACCAGCCAAAACTTAACTATCATTTGGCGTCTAATGTTGCACAACTCGTCCTGCAAACCACGACGAGGAGTAGCTAGAGATGCTCCATACAAAAGTAATTGTGCCAAAACTCACTCAAGTAGGAGAACCACGTAAGGGCACTCCAAATGGAGTATTAATAGTATTTTCTATCTCTATTAAATAGCTTGCCAACTATGCAAAATGGTGATATGGCAACCTAATTAATGAGGAAAGAGAGCACAACTCATAGAAATTGTTTTCTCATGGAGAAACCATGTCTACTCTTAACCCAATGCACAAGAAACTATAAATTTGTCATTGGGAAGAAACCGTTAGTTTCTATGGAGTTAATGCAACGCTCCCCATTAGTGAAATTGAGAGAGAAAGAGAAAATATTTATTACTCGAAGACACTACCACTGTGAAGAATAATTTCTATAGATGATTTCTTGTGCTATAGAAATCGTGTTGGTTTTCTCTGTTGGGACTACCCTAAGACATGATCGCACCCAAACCCAAGTAGTAAATTGGCTTCAGCTTCGAGGGTGATATATATTGTATCAAACTCTTGGAATGTTTTATTCGAAAGCTTGTCAGCGACATGCTAAAAAAATTCAAAAGGCTATACGCGATTACTACCTTTATTTGCTTAGTGAATCGGCACCGTGACGTTTTTGAAGACATATATAAAACTGGGGTGTGTCAGGAGTTTGTTAGACTATATGAAAGTGACTTACAGACGTGTATTCGTGGACACCATATATAGCTTGCAGGTGAGTTCACATAGCTAAACAATTTGCAGGTGAGTTCTTTTTCTGGTAATTTTCTCTAGTGATAATTGGAAGCGGCCACCAGCTAAACAATATAATGTACTCCAAAATCTCTTTGTCAACTGGTCTCTGCTGCTACGACTTGAGAGTGGCCATGGTAGCATTTTGTAATGACGTTACGACGACGAAACTTGTCGCATTTTGTAAGGTATATCTATCGTCGGTGTCTAGCTACTTGCATGTCTTGGCAGATTGATTTATTATTAATATATACTGTAGTGTGAGTAGGTACACCCAAACACTGCCAAGGACACACATTGATTCCTTGGTGCGAGACATTCCTTGTCTTGGAGTTGGTTCGCGCCTCTTGTCATTTGCTACTACTGTTGTTGGACCATCGGAATAATAAACATGCATACTATTAATTACTTTCAAACGAATTCCTTAATTTGATATCAACATGTCACGCACCTCGACCGGGACTCGAGAGAAAAAACTAGTAGCTTATTGTATTAACACTGCAAAAGTGGAGACCGGGACTCGACCGGGACTGTGTGCATGTGATAATCTCTCCGACTCTGACGGCATGACCTCGATCCATCATCAGTATTCGATCGATCGATCGAGATTAAAAGATTGCTAGATGTATCCCTATCGTGAGTGTTGAGGCCGGTTTCCCATATTAAAAAAAGATGTTTATATGCCTATCGTCGTCGTAGGTGGAGATGGAATTGTTCGGTCAGAGAGTTGGACACAGCATACAACCAGCAACTCCTGTCACGAGGAAACAGTACGGAACAGTGACCACACTGCTCCCCGTGCAGGCATATATGGCATCTCCGATCCTCTCGTGAGAGGCCAAACGGAGTGAACAACAACAGAACAACAAACGCCGCGAATGGCATCAGGGCAGCCTTTTTGTTTGGAGATGCGTGCATGCGGAGTACTACAGCAATGTCAGTATACAGGAGTACGGAGTACACTACAAGAAGGTCGGTACAATAACTGCCGTACGTCGCCGTCAGGGATGAGCAGATTGCATTGGTACTAGTACAGATTAATCTTTAATTATGTTACGTTGACCAGAGTGTTTTTTTTGGGAGAGTATATATATGAGTTGTTGACGATGACTGTACATTCTACAAAAAGATCAATTGATCAGCACAACTTGTACACAGATGTGACGTTTGGAATTAATACTAGTGTTCGATCGGTTTTCGAGAGAGATTAGGTCAGTCTCAATTGAGGGTGTCATAGGAGCACCACCGTGAGCACTAAATGTTACACCACATCAGCAAAATTACGAGAAGAGAGGAGGGAAGTTGTTACGATATTAGAGAGGAGTGTCATCACCATGCTCCGCTGACACAGTTCTCAAATTTATAGTCTTGATAACTATACGACGACACTCCCTAGTAAGACTTGGTCCTACTCTGTGTTTAGTTCTCCAAAAGTTACCAAAATTTTCGTATTGCAGACCGTGTCACCTCTCACATATTACGTTCCCTAATGCAAAAATTTCACCACTTTCACTAAAAAATTCACCAAATGGAAACTGCTCCCTCTTGTATAAACAATCAGTTTGTACCATCAGTTGCCATCTGCTCTAAGACGACCCTTTGTTTTCATTAGATGAGCCCAACCAACAATACATAATCATTGTAGAAGGAACATATATGTGCCTGCATGACTGACCACTGGTGGAGAAACGACTTTTGATCCACCCCTTTTGTCCCGGTTGAACTTTGGAGTCGGGACAAAAGGGTTTGGAGCGACGTGGCCTTTAAAGGCTATTTGCGCCGCTCCTCCTTTAGTCTCGGGTGGTAAAACCGCCCGGGACTAAAGGCCTGACCACCAGTGACTGCGTGACCATAATAATTAGCTTCGGCCTTTGTCGGGGTTCTCAACCGCCGGCAGTAGATTTGTATCTTGTCGTGTGTCGGATCCGGATGGTTGACACAGGAGACACAAGGGTTTTATACTGGTTCGGGCCTCCGAGGAATAATACCCTACGTCCAGTTCCGAGTACTCGTGTTCCTATGGCAGGGATGTCTATAGTAGAGGATACAAACTTTGTGATCGGTCAGCCCCTCAAACGGTTGCACTCCTCCCCCTTTTATAGATAAAAGGGCGAGGGGCAAAAGAGGGAAAACAAAAATATGCTACAGTGCTACAGCTTGGTGGAGTCTTTTCCGTCATTGATGTCCGTCAGGCGGTGTTGAAGGGCGCTGAGCTGTGGTATCGCCGGAGATCGCCGCGTGTGCTGTTGCCACTGTTCGTCCAGGGCACTTGGCGCCTCCTCCGAGTAGTTTACGTGGTGACTCATCCTTCTTGAGTGCGCCTTAAACCCGTCACGTTAGGGCCTAAGGGTTGGTAGGCCTTGTCCGTAGATGGTAATCGAGTGCCTGTTCTGACAGGGTGGCGTGCAGCTGGTGTTGGATGGGACGGCATGTCGGAGGTCGTGGGAATGCACTGTGCGTCATTACGGCTCTTGTCAGACCCAGCCGCCCTCCCGTCGCGCCAGCTGCGGTCTTTGCATGGCATGGAAACTGGCGTCACACGTGTCGTTGCGGAGGAACTTGGGGGCTGGGGCGGCGCCACGTTCGTGTGGGACCCCAGATCCACGCTCCGGCTTCCCCGTGTGGGCCCCGTCTTAGTCGAAGACGGAGGTTACTTGTGCGAACGAGTAGTTGGAGGTGAAGCGGAGCGTACTCGGAGACGAAGTGTACTCGTGCGAGGCGGAGAGTACTCGTGCGATGCGGAAGATACTCGGAAGTGGGGAAGTCTTGTTAGTGAGGGTCTTGACGAAGATCTGCATCCCTCCCTGTCCCGGATCTTAGCCTTGACATTGTCAATGGTGTCAGAGGACTTCATCCCAAGGGCGATTATCTTGTTGCTTAGGGGGCCCTAATCCAGGCCCTCATCAGTAGCCCCCGAGCCTGTGGTGGGAGTCAAGGACTCGCTCGCAGGCTCATCGTCAGGGAAGCATCATAATTTTTGTTCTTTGATTTCCTCGGTGGGTGCGCGCGAGCGCATCCGCCGGATGTAGCCCCTGAGCCCATGAAGGAGTCGTTGACTCGTTTATGGGGTTTTGAATCTTGAAACGTTGTCGTTGCTTCGAAATCTTCGGTCGTGGCGGTCATGGCCGTATGGGTAGTTGCGTCCGTCATGTTGGTCGTGGCTGACGTGGCGATCACGACGATTGGACGGGACGACACGCCGCTAGTTCAGGCCTGCGGGCCCACCCGGTATCGAACCGTCGCAAGGGCGTGCTGCTGTCGCCTCGGGGGACGCGCCCACCGAACGGGCGGTTTCACGGTGTGGTGGGGCCAGCATTTAATGTCAGCAGCCACGTTTGCCCCTTATAAACCGCGCGCCGATTGAACTCCGTACTTTCCCCCCTCCCGATTCCTTGCCTTTCCCAGCGCTGTTAGCTCGTCCGCTCTTATCCCTTGCGCCGCCGCCGCCGCTCCTTGCATCCACCTCACGCTCCCGAGCCCGACAACACCATGTCGAACTGGACGCGCTCCAATGTCACCCGCGCGACCCTCCAGCGCCTTGTCGCCGCCAGATTGCTACCGGTGCCCACTGCCGCCGAGGAGTGGAAGGTCCCGGGCAGTGAGTCAGTTCCGCACCCGCTGCCCGACTATGTTGTCTCGTTCATGGCGTTCCACGAGCGGGGCTTCTCCGTTCCCGCTGGGTGATTCATCCGCGCCGTCCTCGCGGAGTACCGGCTGCAGCTCCACCACCTCAACCCCAACAGCATCCAGCACATGGCGGCGTTCGAGGCGCTGTGTGAAGGGTACCTGGGAGTGGGTGCGCATTGGCATCTCTTCCGGTATTTCTTCAAGTTCGTGTGCCTGAAGGACAGGTCACTTCTGGCGACGATCGGGTGCGCCAACCTCCAGATGAAGACGGGCAGGGGGGATGAGTACGTCTCCAGCACACTGACCAGCTCCAACAGCGGTTGGCACAAAGGGTGGTTCTACCTCAAGGATGACCCCGAGCACCCGCTTCCGAAGTATACCGGCGCCTGAATCGCCGAGGCGCTGACGAACTGGAGCTACGGGCCCCGGAGGCCGACCAAGAGAGGCTGCTCGGGGATTGTTGGGCGGTGCTGTCCAAGCTGCGCGACGCCAGTACCACGTGCTGGGGATCGTCCCGCTCCAGCGGCGTCGCCTGCGCATCTGCCAGATGACGCCGGACAAGGCTCCCTTTGAAGGGACCGTGACGGCACCCCGGCTCCCCTAGGTGGATGAGATCCAGCGCCGAGTAGGGCTGGCCATCGGGAAGGCCACCTACTCATGGCCACCATCCCGACTTCTACTCATGCTCCCCCGAGAGGGGACCAACAAATATGTAAGTTCTTCTTCTTTCCGACTAGCTTTCCGACTATTTTGCGTTCTGTGTGTTGATTGTCGTCTTCTCCCCTGCCTTCAGTTGAGGCCCGCTGCCCCTCTCCCCGCGAAACCCCCTTTCCTCAGGACGTGATGCTGAATCGCGCCCAGGCCGCCGCGGACAAGAGGAGGGCCGACCGCAGGGCCAAGCACAAGGACAAGGAGACCGCGAAGCGCGAGCGGAACGACCGCCGCGCCAAGCGTAGGAAGATGAAAGAGGTCGCCGTCTCCTCGGACAAGGATCCCTCTTCGTCGCCGCCATGGTCTGGTGATGACGGAGGCGCTGGCGTCGACTGGAGCGCGCTGTCGTCGTCGTCCGTGTCACCCCCTCCCCAGCGGCAGGCCGCGGGGAGCAGCTCGAGGCAGTAGCCGGAGCCGGTCGCCCATGAGCAGGGGACGAGCTCCAGTTCGCATCCGCCTTCTCGCCCCGCCCAAGAAGATCGGTGGGTGACTCACTCCCGGTCGAGCCCCGGCGGTCAGGAGCATCAAAGGGAGAGGAGGAGATCCCCGCGGCGAGACGACTCCTCCAGGCGGCCGGCGGATCGTGATTCATCCACCCGTCGTCCCTTTGGCGACTCGTCGCGACGGGGGGTCGCGCTCTCCGAGGAGGCGGTCGCCTCCACTGGTGGGATCGACCTCGCCGGCTCCTGCTGCGAGCGCGTCGCAGGGGGAGAACATGAGTGCTCCTCCGCAGCGCCTCCAGTCCCTGGTGATCTGGGGCGGAGGGACCCCTCCCGTGCAGGTTCCTCTTGCCCAGGGTGGAGGTCGGAGCCCGCCGTCCGACGCGGCGGCGAACAAGAGGCCGGCCCCTGAGTCGTCGGGCGCGGCCCCCAGGCCCGTGAAGCGGGCCCGTGTCACCTCCTCCATGTAAGTGTCGTTCTACGCTAGCTTGTCATCTTGTTTCTGATTTTCCGTTTTGCTTTTTGACTCGCTCTCTCGTGCCAGTCGTTCCAACACAGGCGCGATTAGCCTTGCGCCGCGGAAGCGTGCGGCTCTGAGCGCACGCACTCCTTCCTCTGCTCCCCGCTCTCCGACTTCTCCGCCTGCGCCGGCACAAACCGAGGGCCAGATCGCCGAGACGGCTGAGGCTCACGAGGTGGCTGCGCCTCTACCCTCATCAGGTGATGGAGACGTGGCCGTGGGGCAGGGAGCCCTCGAGCAAACCGAGCCCCTGACAGCGCCTCTCGTTGATCGAGGCGTCGATGCGCAGGCGGCTCCAGAGGCGGTTGTGCCCCCGGCGTCGCGCTCCGGCGGAGGCGAGACCGAGGAGATGACGACCCCTTCGTCGTCCGTGCAGCTCCCGGAGGCCGCCAATACGGAGGGACCTAACCTCCCAGGTGTCGACGCAGCCGCTTATGCGGCCGAGTTGGAACAGTGCCTGTTGGCTCCGGAGGAGCTGCCGGCCGAGATGCCCGTGCCGTCCGCACCGGAGGTCGTTGTTGCGGTCGAGGAGGCCGTGACGAGCCCGGAGGAGTCCAGGACCCAGTCGGCAGAAGTGGGGCTGGACTCCACCATGCCGCCGGAGACGTCGCGCCAGCCCGTCGCCGACGCCGCAGAGGTGGTGAGGGTCGCAGACTCGCCTCACCTTGATGTGCAGGCGTCTGCTTCGCTTGAGAACGTGGTGGGCGGCGCTTCCCCGATCACCGTCCAAGAGGTCGGAGAGAGCTCGGGAGCCCACCCTGTCTCGACCGCCGAGAGAGAGCATGGCCTCGGCCTCGGGCGCGCCTCACGGACCGGAGCCCGTGAAGTCGAGACGCACGATGATGAGGACGAGGAAGCCACAGCTCATCGCCGCCTCGAGTGGGGCCTACAGTGGGCGGAGCAGGCCGTCAATGAGCTGGTCATTCCGGCCTTGTCGGTGAGTTAGCCGATCCCAACCTCGTCCCTGTGTTATTGTTTCTGGATTGTTTCTGGTGTTTGATCTTTTAGTCGGCCCAGGTGCTTGCTAGCTGCAGCGCCAGGAAGACGCGCACCATCGAGGGGCTCCGGGCCGAGAAGGTCCAGCTGGAGATGCAGCTGGTTGTCGCCCGATTGGCGACCGCGGGGGCGATGGCGAGCGAAGCATCGACGAGTGCGCTTGAAGCCGCGGTGAAGTCTGCAGAGGACCGCGCAGTAGCCGCGCAGTCTGCCGCGGACGCCGCTGTCTCGGAGAAGGCGGCCCTCGAGGCCAAGCTCGCCCAGGTGGAGGCCACAGCCACGGAGCTGCAGGTAGCTAGTGCTACTGCCGCTGAGACGGCCCGGACCGCAACCGCTGCGGCCTCCGCGGCCGAGGCCGCGTCCCAGGCAGCCACCGAAGAGAAAGCGGTGCTCGAGAAGAAGGTGGTGGACCTGCTGCAAGACCTGGTGCATACCGAGGTGGACCTCAAGACGGCGAACAAGCAGGTCTGTGACCTCTCCACCAAGCTGCAGGAGGCCACCGATGAGGGGGTCCGACTCCGAGAAAGCAACAGCAAACTGGCGCAAGATGTCGATGGTGAGTTGCTTCGCACTTTCAACCTTCGTGATCCCCTTTTGTCCTCGTTCTGCTTGTTGCAGGTGCTGACTAATTTTCTTTTTGATTTTATCAGGACTCCGCTTGGCTCGTGCCGCCGTGGTTGTCAAGCTCGTGGAGAAGTCACAAGAACTCACCAACACCGAGCTTAAGATCCATGAGATGTCTGGGACGACCAAGAATTTGTCAGACCATCTTGCGAGTATGATTCCTCGCCTTGTCTTTTTTCTTCTCGACTGGCGCTTCCTGAAACTAGATTCTGACCCGTTCCTCTCCCAGGGGTCAAGGCTCAGCTCGAGGACTCCCGGAAGGCCCAGCACGAGGCAGAGGAGGTGTGCAAAAGGGACATTGTGGATCGCACCAAGTTCAGTCGGTTCATCGAGCGGGTCTTGTCGGAACTCGGCGTCCCCTATGTCTAGATGCCTCCCCAGACGCTCGGCGACCGGGTCAACCTTCTGCCGGGTGTTGTCAAGGAGAAGGAGCTGACGACGTCTCAACAAGTGGTGCACCGGGTCCTCTCCATGTTCAACTCACATTATCTGGGGCTGGACCTTCAGGCGCTGAGTGGTGGCTGGGCCCCGGCTATTCGAACGAGAAGCTTGACAAGATCGAAGAGGATTGCGCCACCTTCGCCCGTGCCATGGCCGACGCCGCCATGAAGGACCTGGACCTGATTCCAAGAGACACACCTGCTGACGGCTCCGGGCCTTCCCATTAGATGTATCACATTGTATAACAATTAAACGAAACTTGCACATGTGCTGAAAAGAACAATTTTTCATTTTGTTTTGAGATCGTCCTTTCTGATGCCTTCCCCAAGCATTCACGGGCGACTGCGAGATGAAGCGGTGACGCTTAGGAACTTAGGCCAACCGAGCCCTTACTCTGGAGCCGCGGGGGCGTAGGAGTTGGAGAACTTGATCAGTCTAATTCATAAAACACCATCACATAACCGCAGCCCCCGAGTACTTTAGGGATGTTCAGCAAGCGACTTACATATTTTTTCATGAAAATTGTTTTGAGCCGGAGCCCGAGCGGTTACTCGAGTGCCTTCTGAAAGTAGTCAGACGTCAACCTGTGGGTCTGAGTTGCACTTGCAAGTCTTTGTACCGTAGCCGCAGGGGCGTAAGTGCTAAGAGGCTTGGTCAAGCAACAACATCGAAACGCACGCAGATCAATATCCTTCCCCCTCGCGAGGTGAAGGTATTACGCCAAAAAAGAACCGCTCGGTCGTGCGAATGGTCACGACAAAGGTGTCGGAGAGTTTTGTTTTGAAAACAGAAAAACGAAAGGGGGGCATCGTGCCCCGGGTAGCCCCCGAGCGGTAAGTGTTTTTTGCATGGGCGCAAGGACGCTTGCCGCTCAGCCTTTAGATAGCGTTGAAGCATATAGAAAAGAGTACAAGGATATCGAGAACTTATGAAACGAGAACAAAAGCACATGGCATTATTCATTGATCATAAGTTTGAAACAGGGAACATTACTCAAGGGTAAAAATGATGTAGATGTTCTATGTTGCATGCGATGGAGATGCTTGTGCCGTCCTCGTGTCGTAGCTTGAATGTTCCGGGTTGGAGGACTTGGTCGACGATGTACGGCTCCTCCCACGGGGGCGCAAGCTTGTGTCGGTCCTTGTTGCTCATAACCCGTCGGAGTACCAGATCTCCAACTTGGAATTAGCGCTCGTGGATGTTGCGCTCATGGTAGCGCTGTAGAGCCTGCTGGTACCGGGCGGAATGTAGGAGCGCCACGTCGCGTGCTTCGTCGAGCTGCTCGATCGCATCCTTGAGCGCGACCTGGTTTCCTTCTTCAGTGTACGCCCAGACTCTTGGGCCGCCATAGTCGATGTCCGTCAGGAGCACCGCTTCTGACCCGTGCACCATGAAGAATGGTGTGGAGCTGGTTGCTCGACTCGGTGTGGTGCGCAGGCTCTAGAGGACAGACGGTAACTCTGCGACCCATCTTGCCCGGAACTTCTCGAGGTGTTTGAAAATTTGGGGCCTCAATCCTTGTAGGATCATGCCATTGGCTCTCTCAGCCTGCCTGTTGGTCCTTGGATGTGCAACAGCAGCCTAGTCCACGCGAATGTTGTTGTCATCGCAGAACCTGAGAGACTTTTTTCCCGTGAACTGTGTGTCGTTGTCTGTGATGATCAAGTTCGGGATCCCAATGCGGTAAATAATGTCGGTGAAGAATGCAACGGCTTCCTCGGAGCAGACCTTAACTACGGGTCGGGCTTCGATCCACTTGGAGAATTTGTCAACAGCAACGAGTAGGTGCGTGAAGCCCCCGGGCGCTTGCCTGAACGGCCCGACTATATCCAGCCCCCATACGGCGAACGGTCAAGTGATGGGGATGTTCTGAAGCGCTTGCGTAAGGAGATGAGTCTGCCGAGCATAGAACTGACAACCCGCACAGCGTCGCACGATGTCCTTGGCGTCCGCCAGCGCAGTGGGCCAATAAAATCCTTGTCGGAACACTTTTCCGACTAAAGTTCTTGCGACAGCATGATGTCCGCATGTGCCAGCATGGATTTCCTGAAGCAGGTCTCGACCTTGATCTTTCTGAATACAACGCATGAATATGTCTGCCGCACCTCGCTTGTGGAGCTCGCCGTCGATAAGGACGTATGATTTGGCTCGCCGCGAGATGCGATGCGCCTCCGTCTGGTCGGAGGGCAACTTCCCCTCGACTAGCCACTCAAGTATCGGAAAACACCAGTCGGGATCTTCTAGGTTGGGCTCTTGCGGCTGATCAATCTCCATGACTTCTGGCGCGTCTAGCTCTGGTGGTTGTTCTTCGTCGACTCGGACAGACGGTGAATGCTGGTCGCTAGCAAACACGCCGTGTGGTACGGGCTTGCGGCTTGATGATGCTTTGGTGAGGATGTCTGCAACTTTGTTAAAGTCGCGCAACACGTGATGGAGCTCGAGCCCATGGAACTTGTCTTCTACTTGACGCACAGCTCGACAATAGGCCGCCATCTTGGGGTCGACGCAGTTCTTCTCCTTCATAACCTGATCCATAACGAGCTCAGAGTCCCCACAGATCTCAAGACGACAGATTCCGAGCTCGATTGCGATTCGAAGGCCGTTGATGAGCGCCTCGTACTCGGCCACGTTGTTGGAGGCGGGAAAGTGTAGTCGAACCATGTACTCCATACGCACGCCCAGAGGCGAGATGAAGACAAGGCCTGCCCCTACTCCTTCCTTCATGACGGAGCCGTCGAAATACATTGTCCACGTCTCGTGCTCGATTGGTGCTGGCGGAGTTTGAATCTCTGTCCATTCAGCAACGAAATCCGACAATACCTGTGACTTGATGGCACTGCGTGGCGCGTATGTCACGTTCTGTCCCATCAACTCGAGGGCCCACTTAGCTATCCTCCCTTCAGCCTCATGATTTTGGATCACTTCCCTGAGCGGGTACTTGGACACCACCGTGATGGGATACGAGTCGAAATAGTGTCGAAGCTTGCGTTTGGTGATCAAGACAGCATATACAAGCTTTTGAATTTGAGAATAACGGGTCTTTGAGTCGGAGAGAACCTCACTTACGAAATAAACGGGCCGCTGCACCTTAAGTGATTTCCCTGGCTCTTCTCGCTCAACCACCAATGCAGCACTTACAACCTGCGTCGTTGCAGCTACGTATAGGAGCATCTGCTCCTCAGGCATTGGTGCTGTGAGTACGGGTGGACTCTTCAGGAGATTCTTGAGCTGATCGAGTGCTTCCTGAGCCTCGGGTGTCAAGGCAAAGTGGTTGGACTTTTTCATCAGGCGATACAGTGGCAAACTGCGCTCTCCAAGTCGAGCGATGAACCGACTGAGAGCCGCGAGGCAGCCTGTGACACGATGCACGCCCTTCAGGTTCTGAATTGGCCCCATGTTAGTGATGGCTGAGATCTTCTCAGGGTTAGCCTTAATGCCGCGTTCGGACACGACAAAGCCGAGGAGCATGCCCCTCGGAACCCCAAAAACGCATTTTTTGGGGTTTAGCTTCACCCCGTGTTCTCTCAGTTTCGTGAATACTTCTGTAAGGTCAAGGATCAAATCGCCCGTCTTCTTCGACTTGACCACGATGTCATCAACGTATGCTTCGATTATTCGCCCTATGAGATCGCCGAAAACGCGCCGCATGCATCTTTGGAACGTAGCGCCCACGTTCTTGAGCTCGAATGGCATCGAATTGTAACAATAAGCGCCAAAAGGAGTAATGAAGGATGTTGCGAGTTGGTCCGCTATGCACATCGCGATCTGGTGGTACCCGGAGTACACATCAAGAAAACAGAGGGTTTCGCACCCTGTCGTTGAATCGACTACCTGATCTATGCGAGGCAAAGGAAATGGATCCTTGGGACATGCCTTGTTAAGGCTCGTGTAGTCAACACACATCCTCCATTTCTTATTCTTCTTCTTTACAAGTACAGGGTTAGCTAGCCACTCGGAGTGGAACACTTCTTGGATGAACCCTGCACTAAGGAGCTTCTTGATCTCCTCGCCTATGGCCTTGCACTTGTCGTCGTTGAAGTGGCGCAGGCGCTGCTTGACCGGTTTCGATCCCGACTTGATATTCAGTTTGTGCTCGGCAACCTCTCTCGGGATCCCCTTCATGTCGGAGGGTTTCCATGCGAACACGTCGAGGTTCACTTTGAGGAAGTCGACGAGCGCGCTTTCCTATTTAGGATCGAGCGCCATCCCGATATGGAACGTGCGGCCATCATCGGTGACGACCACATCCTTGACATCCTTGGCGGGATCAAAAGAGCAGGCCGCTCGCTTGGATGACTCGGGGATATCTTGGTCCTCGGAGGGAGGCTCGGCGTGGAGCTTCTCAGACCGGATGAGTATCTCAGCGAATTGAAAGCATTCGGTATCATACTCGTATGCGTACTGAAACATAGTCCCCTCTGTGATGACCCCCTTCGGACCAGGGATCTTCAACTTGAGATATGTGTAGTTGGTCACGGCCATAAACTTCGCGTAAGCCGGCCTCCCGAGGATGGCGTGGTACGTCCCCGAGAACCCCACCACTTCGAAGGTGAGGGTTTCCGTGCGGAAGTTCCGTGATGTCCCGAACGTGACGGGCAGATCAGTCTGCCCTATCGGGAGTGCATCCTTCCCGGGGATGACCCTGTGGAAAGGTGTTGGCGATGGGCGTAGTCGGGACCGCGAGATACCCATGCTGTCGAGCGTTGTTATGTACAGAATATTGAGCCCGCTCCCTCCATCCATCAGCACCTTGTGGATCCGCTTGGTCCCGATCAGTGGAGCCACCACGAGAGGGTAGCATCCCGGTTGCGGTACATGGTCGGGGTGGTCCGTTCGGTCGAAAGTGATCAGGGTCTCCGATCTCTTGAGGTACGACGGTGTCGCAGGCTCGGTGTTGTAGACTTCGCGCCTGATCAGCTTCTCCTTGCGCCTCGACGGTCATGCCGGTGTCCCACCAAAGATCATGTGGACCGCGCCATCTTCGCGAGGGAAACAACCTCCTCGTTGTCGTCGTCGTTCTCGGGGGGTGGCGCGGCATTCTTCGGAGGATCCGCCGTCTTGGGCTTGAGCGTGGCGTTGACGTAGTTCTTCATTAGGCGACAATCCTTTAACGCGTGCTTAACTGGTGTCTCGTGATGAGTACACGGCGCCTCCAAGAGCCTCTCAAAATGACCCCTCGTGAGGTCGTTCTGGTTGTTCTTGGGGCGCGTAGCCTTGCGCTCGACTGCTGCAACAGTGTTGTCGTCACGGCCTCGCTTGTTGCCCTTCTTCTTCTTGGACCGCGAGGAGGGTCCCTGACCACCATCCACAACTTGCTTCCCCTTGCCCGGTGGGGGAACCAACGTTGCTACTACTGGCTCCTCCCCGTCGGCGTGGTTGGTTGCGATGTCGAGGAGCTCCCGAGTAGTCCTCGGGGTCCTTCGCCCTAGCCGGTGGATGAGGGTGGTGCAGGTGGTGCCGTTCTGGAACGTCGAGATGGCGTCGTTGTCTGTTGCGGTGGGAAGCTCGGTGCAGTGCCTAGAGAAACGCCTGATGTGGTCGCGCAAGCTTTCCCCCGGTTGCTGCTTGCAGTTGCGCAGCTCCCACTGCTTGCCTGGCCAGGCGTACGTGCCTTGGAAGTTGCCGATGAAGGTTTCACGTAGGTCCGTCCAGCTGTTGATCCTGCCACGTGGCAGGTGCTCGAGCCAGGTCCGCGCAGAGTCGGCGAGGTGGAGCGGCAGGTTCTTGATGATGAACAGGTCATCCGTCGCTCCACCCGCCCGACACGCGAGCCTGTAGTCTTCCAACCACACGCTAGGGTTGGTCTCCCCGTCGTACTTGGGGACTGTCGTTGGAGCCCGAAACCGTGAAGGGAACTTTGCGTCTTGCACCTTCCGACCGAAGGCGCGAGGACCCTTTGGCTCGGGCGACCAGCTGCGGTCACGTTCTTCATTGCTATCGTAGCGTCCGCCACGCCTCTGGCTATGCCGTCGGCGTGAGCGGTGCCCGTCACGCTTGTCGCGGCCATCGTCGTTGCTGCCGTAGCCGTAGTCGTAGTCGTCGTCACCAGCGGTTCAGCGGCGAGCCTTGAGCGTGTCGCGTGCGTCGCGGTGGGGCCCCAGGCGTGACTTGACTGACGGTTCGCCGGCCTCCTTGTCGTGCCCTCGGTGCCTTGACGGAGACGGGTCTTGGCGCCGTACGGATGGTGCACCTCGCGCCTCGCGCGCGTGTGATGCCGAACTCTCGGCCTGCTGTGCGGCCGTCGTCTCGAGTAGGGTTTTGAGCTATTGGCGAACCCTCTTCTCCTCGGGCGTGGCCAGCTCGGGGCAGCCACGTAAGAGCATGGCTGCTGCCGCGAGGTTTTGCGACGCGCGCCTGAAGCAAGGCGTGCCGTCATCGTCGACGGCGGCATCCTCGTTGATGCGCCGGTTCACATCGCGCGCCCGTACGGGAGCTTGCAGCACCGGCTATTCTGCCTCCTGCTCGCGGTGTTGCTCGTGCCGGTGGCTTTGCTGGGGCTCCTCCTCCACGCCGAGCGCTTGGTGGAGGTTCGCCAGCTCTTCGTCGAGCTGGTGCTTGGCCTCAGCAATCTCGTCGAGGCGCGCCCGACGCTGGGCGTCCCTGTTGCAGTGACGAGGGTTCTCCTCGCCATCTGTCGAGCTGGTGGCGGTGTGGGCCTCGAGGACGTTGCACTCTCGCGTGAAGTCCGGGAAAGGTGCCGGTGGCCCCCGCCGTGCAACTCCGGAGCCTGGGGCGACGTACGACGCCCTTAGCCCGTTCACGTAGGCCGTCACCGGGTCGTCCGGGAGGCCTGGCTGCCCATGGGGGTACATTGCGCTGTACCGCTCCATGAATTCCCCCCAGGCCAGCAGCTCGGATCCACTGGCCTGGAAGGCGAGATCGGTGAGGTAGTAGGCTGCGAGCCTAAACCTCTCCTGTGTTGGGTTAGGCCCCAACATGGCCCTGATCGATTCGACCGTGAAGCCACGGACGAAAGCCGCGCGCGCCGCCGCTGCCGTCGAGGCGGTAGGACGCGCAGGTTGGGAGAAAGTCCTCCCGACTACGGACTCCGCCGGCCTGGTGTAGACGAAGCCGAGGGAGCCAAAGAGCATGGTGGTGCCAGGAGTCAGCGAAACTCCGCGGCCTTCCATCCGGATCGCTGGTGTGATTCGGCGAGACACACGATCCGCCCCTACCTGGTGCGCCAACTGTCAGGGTTCTCAACCGCCGGCAGTAGATTTGTATCGTATCGTGTGTCGGATCCAGATGGTTGACACGGGAGACACAAGGATTTTATACTGGTTCGGGCCTCCGAGGAGTAATACCCTACGTCCAGTTCCGAGTACTCATGTTCCTATGGCAGGGATGTCTGCAGTAGGGGTTACAAACTTTGTGATCGGTCAGCCCCTCAAACGGTTGCACTCCTACCCCTTTTATAGATGCAAGGGCGAGAGGCAAAAGAGAGAAAACAAAAATATGCTACAGTGCTACAGCTTGGTGGAGTCTTTTCCGTCATTGATGTCCGTCAGGCGGTGTTGAAGGGTGTTGAGCTGTGGTATCACCGGAGATCGCCGTGTGTGCTGTTGCCACTGTTCGTCCAGGGCACATGGCGCCTCCTCCGAGTAGTTTACGTGGTGACTCATCCTTCTTGAGTGCGCCTTAAACCCGCCACGTTAGGGCCTAAGGGTTGGTAGGCCTTGTCCGTAGATGGTAATCGAGTGCCTGTTCTGACGGGGTGGCGTGCAGCTGGTGTTGGATGGGACGGCATGTCGGAGGTCGTGGGAATGCACTGTGCGTCATTACGGCTCTTGTCAGACCCGGCCGCCCTCCCGTCGCGCCAGCTGCAGTCTTTGCATGGCGTGGAAACTGGCGTCACGGGTGTCGTTGCGGAGGAACCTGGGGGCTGGGGCGGCGCCACGTTCATGTGGGACCCCAGATCCACACTCCGGCTTCCCCGTGTGGGCCCCGTCTTAGTCGGAGACGGAGGTTACTTGTGCGAACGAGTAGTCGGAGGCAAAGCAGAGCGTACTCGGAGACGAAGTGTACTCGTGCGAGGCGGAGAGTACTCGTGCGAGGCGGAAGATACTCGGAAGTGGGGAATTCTTGTCAGTGAGGGTCTTGACGAAGATCTGCATCCCTCCCTGTCCCGGATCATAGCCTTGACATTGTCAATGGTGTCAGAGGACTTCATCCCAAGGGCGATTATCTTGTTTCTTAGGGGGCCCTAATCCAGACCCTCGTCAGCCTTTAGTCCCGGGTGGTGTTACCACCCGAGACTAAAGAGGGAGTCTTTATTCTCGGGTGAAAACACCACCCAAGAGTAATGATTTAGTCTCGGGTGGTGTTCCCACCCGAGACTAAAGGAGAACCTTTAATCCCGGGTGAGCAAACGACCCGAGAGAAAAGACCCTCCCCTCCACCTACCGTGCTCCCGTCCCCACTCTCTCTCTCTCTCCTTTATTTTCTCTTGGGAGTCTCTTCCTCTCCACTCTATCTTTTTTCTCATCTTCTCCTCTTCCTCTTTGTTGGGCAGGCATGGGGAGGAATCCGTGCGCGCGGGCCTCGGGCGCGGGAGGCCGCCGCCGGCACAGGCGCGGGTGCAGGCCACCGGCGCGCGTCCCCGGCCTCCGGCGCGGCCGACCCTGCTGCGGGCGGTGGCGCGGGCCACAGGCAGGGGGGGGACGGCGAGGCGGGCGCGCGTCCCCAGCCTCCGCTGCGGCCGGCCATGCTGCAGGCGGCGGCGCGGGCCACCGACGCGGGGGGCGCCCAGCGGCACGCGGCAGCGAGGGGGCGCGCGCCTCCCCGGCCTCCGGCGCGGCCGGCCCTGCTGCGGGCGGTAGTGCGGGCCACCCATGCGGGGGGGGGGGGCGCCCAGCGGCGCGCGTCTCCCCGGCCTCCGGCGCGACCGTCCTTCCTACGGGTGGCGGCGCGGCCGGCCGTGCTCCCGTGAGTGTTTTTTTTATTTTTTTACGATTTGTTATGGTGATAAGATGAGATGAGCATGTGTGATGTGAGATTGAGATGGAGAATGGGTTGTGAATGTTGTAATCTATGATGATTTGTGTTGAATATTGTGTTATGAATGGAATCGAATTTGTGATGATGAATTTGTTGTGAATCGAATTGAAGTTGTGCTTGTGAGTGTGATGAACTTGAAGTTCTACTGTGCATGATGGAGTGGAGCTCGAGGTGGTGGCAGAAGGTGGGGACAGGGGCTGCTAGGATGTGGTTCGGCGTGCCCCCTTTAGTCCCGGGTGGTAATACCACCCGGGAATAAAGACACCATTTATTCTCGGTTGGCCACCCGGTGACAAAAGGAGAGGATCTTTTGTCTCTCACCTTTCGTCCCGGTTGGACCTTAGGGAGATAACGCCCTTCCCAACCGGGACGAAAGACTCCTCCTCCACCAGTGGACTGAATTGCTTGACTTGGCAACAGGGCCGGGGCACATGATTTCATAGTCGTAACTTGGCAAGATGGATTGTGTGTGTACTTGTATATATATGGCTAGCTTCGTTCTGTCCAAAATGCTAACTATATCCTCCTAGCACTCGTCCATACTTAACGTTGACTCCATTGCGTGTTCTGCTTTATATTACGAATCGGGCTTGCTTGAGCTTGACCGCCCTGCCGCTAGCTGCCAGCACTAAAAGAATGTTTATCCGCCTGGTTGATTCGAGCGGAAGCGAAGCAGCAAATTTAACCCCACCCCCGTGCGTCCATACATACACGTCGCTGTCGTGGATTTGGACGTCCCGCGCCCACCTGCTCCTCCGATCCGGCCTGTGCGCGCATCGAGAATTTCTGTCCTCATCAGGACGGCGTGGGGGAGCAGCAAGTTTCAACTGATGATCTCGGGCGGCCGGTCCGATAGAAGAGTCGTCCCCCGCGCGGCGGATCGGAATGAGCCAGCCAGCATGCGTGCCGCACGGTGTGCCAGGGGCGCGCGCGCGGGGGCGGCAGCAGCGTCCAAACGCCGGACGCGACGAACGGTGACGCGGCGGCACCACCTTTTCCCGTCACTCTGGCAGCGCGCGCGCGCGCTCTCGATCGATCGCTAGGCTAGCTAGCCGGCATCCGATCCACTTGCCGCCGTCCACACGCTGGCCGCAACGCAGCAGGCAGGTAGCTAGCCGACGATGATCGTACATGCCCATCGGTCGACGTCGATCGATTATTCCCGACCTGATCACGCATGCAGCAAGTGCTGTACTGTTCGCTCGTGTCGTGCGCGCCCGCCCGCCCGCAGGCCGGCTAGGACTAGGTGGGCCAGGCTCCCTTAATTATTTTGCAACGCGCAAATAGGCATTTGCCGTGCTTTCTCTCATCTACGAGCTAGCAAAAAGTGGGAGATGCAGAGCGGCTGGCGTATCAGCGTATAAACTGCACAAGCAAGTGTGTGCTGAAGACTGAAGTCGCCTGAACAGTATTATATTTCCAGGCATGCATGGTAGCACATGCGTTTAGGTGAACATTGCGTACAGTACAGACTACAGAGACGTGAAGGAATCGTGTAGATATATCATATATGCATATATACATATATAGCATGCAGATCGACATGCGACGGTCTTGTCTGCGCCCTGGGATGAATATTCGCGCACAGAGAGCACGCACGCATGGTGTTGGCGCGCCGACATATTCCGTGCTGGGAAAAGGGACCCGGCCCAGAGGATCTCGGAGGTCAAGTAGAAGCGACATGTACACGGCGCCGGATGCACAATGATGCATCATGGGCTAGAATGGAATAGGGACTAGATCTCGCTTCGACAGTTGACACAGCCACATACAGGTGCAGTGGTGCACAGAAGCTAGCTAGTTAGCTATATGCCTATACATTGACTCTTGACGTTTCCGAATTATCATCACACTACTCCTTCCGTCCCTAAGCGATGGTCGTCGTCGTTGGTTTTCATAAAATTTGATCGAATTATAGAAAATATGTGTAACATTTGTATTTTTAAATAAATTTATTATAAAAATAGATTCAAATATCTTTCTAGTAATATAATTTTGTACCATACATATTTATCTATATTTAGTTAAAATTAGTATTTTTCAAAAACGACGATCTTTTAAGAAGGAGAGAGTAGCCCCCTGCGGACTCTCGAGTGTGCTTACATGTACGTATGGTCGATGATCGTACTCCTATATGGATCGACGGGGCCTCGATCTGCAGTCAAAACATGAAATACGCCAAATATGCCACGGCCTACATGGATCACTCGCTGGCTACTACGCCCCACTCCGGACGACGGCCATGCATGGCAAATGGCATCATATCTATTCGATCATCTCCATGTGCCTCAATGGGCTAAGGTACGTAATTTACTCATCATCCGGAGAGCAATGCAACCAAAACGAAACAGTTTAGTGCTACTATAGCGCAGTAATTAAACACCATAAATGTGTAAAGGATGAGAGATAATTAATGATCCACACAGTTGATAACGATGCATGATTGAGCGCTCGAGATGATGCCGGCCGGCGGAGAAAGAAGCCAAAGGAAGACGACGGCTGGCTGAGAATGGTGAAAAGCCAGTAAGCAGGCCCACCCGACGCGACCCATGTGTAATCGATTGCAACTTTCCCGGTCCCTCTCATTCGGTTTGACGATTTCCATCGCCAGAAAGGTACCTGTGTGTTCCATCCTCCTGTGGGCTATAAGGCGGCTCATATGTTCCTATGATCCAACTGACACACAGCACCAGGGAGCTAGCTGAGTGTATCACGCACAACGTATATACTCCCTCCGTTTCAAAATACTTGTCATTTTAAGAATTTTAGAGGGTCAAACTCTCTCAAGTTTGACCAAAATTGTAGAGAGAAAATAATAACATTTATGATGTCAACTAAGTAGCATTAGATTCTTCATTACTTATATTTTTATTTTATATTTATTTGATGTCACAAATAATTATAGTTTTTTCTATAACTTTGGTCAAATTTGAAAAACTTTAACTCTCCAATATTCTTGGAATGACAAGTATTTCGAAACGGAGCGAGTATGTACCTGAACAAAAAAGCAACATCGGGGACCGGAGAGAGATCGATCTAGTACACTACCTGGTGCTCAAAGCAATGCGAGAAGCTCCTTTTCTTACGCTTAAAAGTTACGTACAAAAGGGGTCCATGCATGAATCGACTGGGGTCAAGCACCTCGGTTATATAGGATGTTCCTCTCTACTCGCTTTCATTTGATGTCTCTCGCTTGGACGCAACCGCTTGGCCGGGCTCACCTATAGCTGCTGACGCTCCCTCCCTCCATAGCTAGATAGCATGAAAATAATGCCGCATGCATGCATGCAGTGCGCGCACAGCATGGGATGGGGGCACACCAACGTGCTTGGGCTTGTGTCCTTCGTCCCAATGCAAACACCATGAATTATTCGCGGCCGTGTCACGTCCACGTGGCCATCTCTTCATCCAACATTACAGATTACAGATTATACATGCACGCCTGTTTAGTCAGGCAAATTCACTCAACTTTTCTCTAATTCCAGCACTGTTCATATGTGCAATTTGCCAAACTGAACAGACCCACCCTAGAATCAAATTTGAATGGCCCAAGTGAGACGTGGAGCTCCTATCTATCTTCCGCGTTATGCAGGCATAATGTGGGAGATTGACAAACTGAAAATAAATTAAATTGAGAAAGCTGAATAATCATTCTGTGTACCGAACTGAACATAATATAGAGAGATTACTCTGGAAGTTTTGAATAGGTAAAACTCAAATGGCCTATTTTTTAATATAAAAGCGAAAGTAACAAAATGAACACAACAATGAAGTTATTCAGATTTCCGCTTGCATCGATAATCATCAGAAAGTGAGGGGCAAAAAAAAAATCCTATAAACCATTGCACTACACGCGACATCCACGGAACGGATCACATGTATTCTGCTGATATACCACACGTCCACACTGCAATCAGATCAAATCCCCAGCCTGCTGGGCAGTGGACGAGCTAGCATGACATACTACCACCGTCCATAAATATATGACGTTTAGGACAAAAAATTAGTTTAAAATGAACTAAATTTCTTATCATAAACGTCATATATTCAAAAACGGAGAGAGTAGTTCTCAGTTTGTGTTATTGTGTAAAAAAAGCAGCGGTGGAACCGGAAGGCATTGATACAACCGTGGTGGAGGAGGAGACGGAGATGAGAGAAGCACAAGTAGCAATAGCGTCGCCGCGTCGGGAAGAGATATGCCCGGAGCTCTCTGGCTGCCGCACACCATCGCCCTGTTCGTTTGGCTTATCAGCCACCAGCTACCAACCAGCGGTACTTTTCTCTCAGAACAAATCAACGCCAGCCACCAGCCAACTGAACAGGCCGCATGACCAGCGCTAGCTAGGAACGAAGATGAGCCTGCTGGATGGAGCGGCAAGCGACTGCCGCTGCGTGGCAAGGTGGGCCAACACCAATAACAAACAAACGGCCCATATATATAATGTGCCCCTCGCTATCTGATGACAAAAAAAATCACGCAGTGATCTTTTTTAGAATTTACTAGTCCATCAACCCGTGCATCCGCACGGTTAGTACTATATATAATAATATTATAAAATATTATTTAGATTCAATAAATTTTTTATTTACATAGTGTATAATGCATTAATGAGCATTGATTGTTATGGTTTGGTAGTGAGACCAATACATTTATGAGCATTGGCTAAAGATCCTATAACGATAGATTATCTTTATGATTTAAATATTGAAGAGAGATTAGTTGTATCACACATGACTGGCAGAGCAGGATAGTTTGATGATTTTTTATTTTATTTGAAGCAAAAATATTTATTATGTATGATATGACCGGTGGATCGTTTAGTTTTATTTTTTTACAGTGACATATGTGATTACTTTAGACATAAATATAGGGGGGTTATTTTTAATTCTTCATAATGGCATAGGTGGATAATTTTAGAAACAAATTGATTTTTTTAGAATTTTTAAGATTTCTCTCTTTTTTTAGAGTGTCCACCTAGGATTCTAATGTGGATTTATGTGGAGACTTCCATGAGTTTTCTCTCTTTTTAGAGCGTCCACGTAGGATTCCAAAGTGGCTTCATGTGAAGGTTTCAAAAGAAGTCTTCAATTAGTAATAGTAAGATTAAAAAAAATCTTCTTTAGAAATTCTGAAAAAACTACACAGAAGCCATGCCCGGTCCAATTGCTAGAAACTGACGGGCCCTACTAAAACCAACACCATGATGCAGCCCATAGCTGAGGATAAATTGAGCAAATGTTGAACAAGTAAAATAAACATTTCGAAAGTATAGATTCCAAGTTCAACAATTTTTGTGTGAAATTGTTGAAAAAGTATATCCAAACTGTTGAAATGATTTCCTAAAATATTTAAATAAAATAAGGTCCATGAGGTGCAGCACATGATGCTAGCTAGGTTGAAGAGATGGTGTTTGTCGGTGGATCAGCCATGGGTCCACCATAACTAACCTAAACTGCCATCAAAAGATGGTGTTTGGTCTTATCACTACTAGGGAAAGAGGCTTTCGTCCCAGGGTAAAAATAACATTAGTACCGATTGTTTTTGCCCCCCGTACTAATGTTACAAGAACCGGTAATAATGTCCTGTGCTAAAAAGGAGGCGGGGGGGAGCCATCCCGTGGCAAACATTAGTACCGGCTCGTATTGAGCACCGATACTAATGTGCCCACATTGGTACCGAGACTAGTTCCCACCCGGTACTAATGCACCTCCTGCCGTGCGCATGCCAACGCCGTCCAGCTGCGCCGTTTCTTTTTTTCCCTACCGCGCGTCCGTTCTTTTACTCCCATTTTTTTCTCCACCGTGCCTACCGCTGCCCACTGCCTGCCCACCACCCATTCTATCCTCTTCCTCTCCCTCATCTCTAACTTCTCTACTACTCTATCTTCTTCTCCTCAGATCCAGGGGCCTGGGCGGCGGGGAGGCAGGCCATGGAGGACGGCCAGCCGGGGACGCGGCCACTCCAGCGCGGGGGCGCGCGGCCTCCCGGCGCGGGGGCGCGGCCACTCCGCCGCGGGGGCGCGCGGCCTCCCGGCGCGGAGAGACCGGCGGCCTCCCCGGCGCGGGGGCGCACGGCCTCCCCGGCGCGGAGACCGGCGGCCGCGCGCACGCAAGGATGGGTTCCGGCGGCCGCGGGTCAGGTCGCCGGGGGAGCCGCAGCTCGGCCTCCGCCCTGGGCGCACGAGCACGGCGGCCGGCGGGGCTTCCCGGCGCGGGTGCCAGCGCGGCGGCGCGTCCCTGGAGGCCGCTGGGTTGTTTTAGCATCCATTGTTCATGTGTTCTTGCTTGTGATTCATGTGGTCAATGATTTGTGGTTCTTGTAAATCTGTGGTTCATGGACGTTCTTGTCAATGACTAATACTTGTAAATCTGTGCTATGATTCATGTGGTTGTGTATGTCTGTGAATGTATTGAAGTGATTTTTTGTGAGTAATTGAAATATATGATTGAGAAGTATAGTGGAAAAAGAAAAAAAAAGAAAATGAGGGGACAGACGGACGGGAGACGGAAAAGAGGGGACGGACGGAGGAGAGAGGGCAGACGGACGTAACGGTGGGGAAGCATTAGTACCGGTTTTCTACCCCGGTACTAATGTGATTTCACATTAGTACCGGAAGAACAATACCGGTTTCAAAACCGGTACTAAAAGGGGTTCTCAACCGGTACAGAAGGGGATTTCCCTAGTAGTGTATGCGCGGTGAAGGTTACCTCATGCACCCGAGCTCAAATATGCACAGACCAAAGGGTCAAAACTTAAAACTGAATTAAGATACAACTAATTAGGGATGTCAACACAGTACAAATTTGGTCCAAATTTACATAGAAATTAGAAGCCCTCAAACGTATAATTCTCAGCTGAGTAATTCTCAACCTGATAATTCTCCACCGGTTCCACAGATGGGATGTCATCCACAGATGGGATGTCGATGGATTCGCTGCTATCCTCCTCTTTGTGAATCTCATTCAGAATCACAACAAGAGCCCCAACGAACACATGGTCAACGTGAGGGAGTACCTCGAGCAGCACACTGGAGTCACTATTACGGCTCATGATCTGCAGTCATCGTACCAAATTAATATGGTATAAAAGGTTTAAGAGGAACAGTTGGATGGAGAACTCGAAAGGAATGCTCTGAAATAATTTTGGTACGTCGTGTAGTACTGACCCGAGCGATCTTGGCGTTTGTGTTGGCAAGATAGAAGTCACAATAAGCCTTGCGGTCGCCGTAGTCACCATTCATCCTGAAATCGCAAGTACCGTGCGAAGTTCTGGCAGCCAGGAAGACGTCCATCTCTGTGTTAGATTTCTTCGTTGTATAGAAGAGCAAATCGCCAGCGTCCGAGCTATCCCCTCTGAATACCTCCCATCTGTCGTGCATGGTAAGTATCTGGTAATGCATACGTCCTAGTCAGGTCATCAATATTCATAATAATTGCGTTGGTATATACAGTGGGCTACATTTTCACATATCCAAACTCAATACATCGAAATGATTTTCCAGTCAAAGTTTGAAATAGTTTATTTATTAGGACAACCTCAAAACGACATCTAAGTTTATTGTGATAGAGATTTTGCAGCAGGAAATGAAGTACAGTATATGCATGGTTGCTATATATGTCACCCATACTCAAGTGGTCAACTCCAGTCAAGCTGCTAGCTGCATCGATGATCAATTTCCAACTTGATTTATTACGCCATTCGGAAGCCATCGATCAAATTGACATCAAGGTTTAAAGAAAGACCCATCTTTTTTAGCCCATCATCTAGGTAGGGAGATGAAACAAATTTTGACAAATAAATCAAGGGCCGATAGATGCATGGGTGTGGGGTACGTGCGTTTAGACCTTCTCCTTCAAGGTGATGATGGGGTGACCGGCAGCGTCGAGGAGCACGAGGCGATTGTGGAGGCTCAGAGATTTGGCCCTGGCTGTCAGCACGACGGCTCCGGAGGCGTTGGTGACGGTGTAGCCACTGGACTTCTGGGGATGGACCGTCAGCTGCACCAGGTACGGCGCGCAGAACAGCGGCGACACCACCGGCACCGGCGCCGGGGCCCAGGTTGGAGCTTGGCAGGGTAGTGCCGCCATCGGTCAGGATCACCACTTGCTACAGCTCGCCTCGCCGCTTGTGCTAGTAGGCGCTGGCTTGGTCGTTGTATGTGATCGCCGGTTCTATAACGTTTCTTTGAAGCGGGCCAGGAGTAATTGTGGGGTGTACAACAGGTCAAGGTCAATGCATATAATAATAACCACAAATATTCACACGCTGATTCAGTGATTCTTGAGGCCATTCTTGACGGACAAGCCACGTTTCTACTAGTAGATGTAAGACGACGCTATTTCTTTAGGTGGGCAGAGACTGAAGACCACGGACTATATTCGCTACAGACAACATTTCATTCAGGTATCGAATTGACACCTTTTGATAGTTCAGGAACTAAAACGGTCGTTTAAAGAAAATTTGGGGGACTAATATGACTATTTTCCTAGAGAAAATCAATCACATTCGGAGGACATTGCTTACTGAATGGCCGGCGGCGGCGCCGCTTGCTACCACGCGGGATGTATAGTCGGTGACTTGTCGGTGCCGTCACAGTGTAATCGTCAAACAGGCAACCCGGCCGAAGCAGCAATTGAGTCTCTGCGATGAACTGATGATCCGGTTGTTGGGTAGCGTCTTTCGCTCGCTCCGGCAGAAGAGACGACGGACGCGCCCTCGACGCTCGCAACCAGCACATGCAGCTAGCGGACATGCTCTGTGCGTGCCTAAGATATGTCAGCACACAGAAGCCCCGCACCCCACCGGACGATGCTGCGAGCGTGGCGACACCATGAGCCCACGAGCCTGCACCTCCCCGCGCGAGACGTCCACACAAGCACGTCCACTCCGCCATCTCCGACGGCAGATGCATCTACTCGTTTTGCAGCATCTCCAGCGGGATGTCAGCACCATAGCTGTGTAATCGGAACATCCGCATCTACATTTCCTAATATCTCCTAGTCCCACCGAAGCTCGGCAGTGCGCAGTGCATGGTTGAGGATCGGAGGTGCTGCACCAGTAACACTAACTTATATTAGAGCACTATCCTCGGCCACTCCTTCCTATATATAGCCTTCTCATCCTGCTAATATGCAGAAATGCACTGCAAAGACACCAAGCAAGAGTGACGTGCCATATATAGGAAGCTTCACCCACTGCAACAACCCAAAATACACCCATTAAACGAAGCTTCACCTAAATTCGCGTTTAGTAAACATGGTCCACATGGTTGCTACATAGGCACATATATATCCTCTGAAAAAGTTTGATTCCCCTGAACTTAGCTTACCTATTTTCATGAGGTTCCTCTATAGTATTCCAAATGGCCCAGGCACGATTGGCGGCACGAGGCACGGCCCTAACCCGGTCCTAGACATGATCAATAGTGCTTAGTGCCGGCTCGACCCGACAACCCTTTAGTGCTTGGGCCGCCACCTCGGCCCATAGTGCCGGTTTGAAGCACGGCTCGATATGAGTCAGCCCGATGGCGTCCCGGCTTCAAGCACGAAGGCGGCCCGGCCTGCCAATGGCCCAGCGCCCCTCCTCCTCCGCTCCTCCCCTGACTGTTGGATGCGGGTCGCCAGCTCCTCCCGACCGTTGGATCTGCAAGTTGGGAGCGACATATATAAGGCCCGGCCAGCCTCCCCTTGCCTCACCCAAATCCTAGCACCCAGCCGCCCACCCCCTCCCTCTCGCAGCTGGCACCTCATATTCTCTCCTCTCTGGCTCTCTCTGCGGCATCTCCTCTCCTCTCTCTCCCTCCGGCTCTCCCCAAACCTAGCGTCCAACTCCAGCCCCCACCCCCTCCCTCCACGCGCCGCCGTCGCTACTCACGTGCCGCCACCCCCCGACCGCACGCCGCACCTAGGAGAAGCCGCCGGCCTCGGCCGAGATCTTCGTCGCTCGCCGCCCCTGACCGCACGCCGCACCGCTGCTCCTAGGAGAAGCCACCGACCTCTGCCGGGATCTACACCGGCCGCCGCCGTTGGGAGGATATCTGCCGCAGCCGGCCTCCTCACCGTCCCTCCGCCGTCGCCGGTCACCGACTTCCTCCACCTCTGTCATTGCGACCCTTGCTCTGGTCGCGCCAGCTATTGGGCTGGCAAGGCCCGACGGCCCGACCATGGGCTGACTGTGCCATCGTGCCGGCCCAACACGAAAAAGAGGTCGTCATGTCGGGCCTAGGCCCACTAGTTGGCACGGCAGCCTGGCCCGACCCAGCAAGAAATGGTCATCGGGCCTGATAGGGTCAGGCCGCGTAGGGCCCGGCCATTTCGGGTTAGTGCCGGGCTAGGGCCGGGTGGACCGTTTGGAATACTATAGGTTCCTCATGGAACAGGAGAACTTTTTTCATGATGACATGGAAATCTGCTCGTAAAAATTCATGACGACATGGAAAAGTGCTCGAAAAACGCACCCATCAGGCTTTGTTTGCATAACAATGGATTGAGATGGAATGTAAGGGATTTAAGGGGATATTAGTTCATTTTAGGCTCAATCCTCTTCTTTCGGTTGCAATCCACTACTATTCAAACAAACCTTCGCTTCGACTCACGGCTATAATTTGGGTCCTACCACTACTAGGGAAAAAGGCTTATGTCCCGGTCTCATTTTGACATTCATACCGGTTATATTGGCACCCGGTACTAATGTACATCAGTAAAGGCACATCAGTATCGGTGGGGGCTAGCCCCAGTACTAATGTGGACAGTCCACATTAGTACCGGGTGGGCACATTAATACCGGGGCTAGCCTGTCAGTGTTTTAGACACCGAGCCTACGACGGGGTACCCGAAGTAGTAGATTGTGCGGTGGGGCTCGCCGAGATCAGGAACACGATGGTGAGACACGGGGCACACAATTAGACAGGTTCGGGCCACAATGTGCGTAATACCCTACGTCCTGTATGCTGCGTGGCTCTGTATTGATTGCGTATGTTTTGAGAGGGGTCCCTGCCTCGCCTTATATGCCACGGGAGGCAGGGTTACAAGTCGGATTGGTACAAGGGTACTATTCGAGTAGGACCCGGAGTAGCCTATACAAGATATGGAGAGCTATCCTAGTCATAGTACAAGTCCTTCTCCGTCTTGTCTTGTGGTTCACGGTACCAGCACCGTGGCCCACTAGTCGAGTAGTCCAGGTGTACAGGAACTTATCTCCCGGGTATGGCCCACAATGTGTTGGTGGGCCCAGGGATGCCCGGTCGACAAGCCCCCGAGTACTTTGTAGTCGAGTGCAATACTCCAAGTAGTCTTGAAGGTCTCCGCGAGTAGTTCCCAAGCGTCCCCGAGTTCTACAAGCTTCAATCTTCAATAGTACTTGAATCATCACGAGGCTGAAAGGTACTCCAGCTAACTCCACGAGTAGTTTTGAAGCCTTTTTGAGCTGTTCCCAAGCGTCCCCGAGTACTTCCCTTGAAGGTCTTCAATAATACTCGCTTCGTTCTTGAAATCTTTGCATCAAAGATCCATATGGAAATGCGATTACTGAAATCGCATTCCATATGGAATGTAGCCCCCGAGCTTTAGTTCGAATCCAAGATTCAAGCTGAGGGTCAATCATCTATTCTTTGATCTTGCTCCAAAAAATCCGCAGAAAATCCGAAGAAATAATATAGGAATGCGATTTACAAAAAATCGCATCCTATATGGATGTAGCCCCCGAGCCTTAGTTCGAATTGACAATTCAAGCTGAGGGTCGATCAGTAGTCTTCGTCAAATAATCCCGTGAAATCCTGAGAAAAACTGAATGTCACGTGGCACGGAGCCCCCGAGCCTTGAGTCGAGTACTTTCTCGAATTGAAGGGTCCAATCTGACTGTAGAATAGTGGCCTGAATTCAGTGAACTGTAGCTGAGTGAAATCCAATTCCATCGAGTAGTCGAGCCCCCGAGATAGAGCCAAGCAGGTCTTGGATTTTAGTCCTCTGACTTAGCCAAAAATTTCACCTGTGCGAAACCAATCTGTTGGATTCGAAGGGTCACCAGACCGAACTGTTTTAGGGTTTTGGTTTTATAAATACCTGAAGGGGTATCCCTTAGGGTTTTACTGCTCCCATTTGCCCTTAGATCTAGAACGCCTTAGCATCCATAGCCGCCGCAGAGTTCGAGCGCCCGTATTGCCAAGAGTGCACACCTCCATCCCTTCGCCGTCCTCCAGTCAATGCGAAAGAAGACCCTCGTGATAGGAAGGATGAAGCCTGCGTCATCCAAGGGACAGAAGAAGAAATCCGGTCGTGGCAAAAATCAGTTGCCGGAGCCGAAGTATAAGACAGTGGTCATCACGAAGCCCCCGAGCCAGGCCGTGTCTTGGAAGAAGTCCAAGATGAGGGAAGAAGATATCCAAGCCCTCGAAGCCGACGGGTTGTTGTGCGAGAAAACGATTGCCGGTTGGAGTTCTGCCGCCGGTGATGCGTGGCCGATGGAGAAGAGCCCGGATGAAATCCCAATGTTCGGGCACTTCGTCGAGCGTGGGTTGATGCTGCCATCGTCGGATTTCTTCCGCGGCTTCCTTGACTTCTTCAAGTTGGAGCACGTACACCTCAACCCCAACAGCATCTTCCAGATTGCAGTGTACGTGCACTTCTGCGAAGCCTTCCTCGGAATCCGCCCTCACTGGGCCTTGTTCAGGAAGATCTTCCGTTTGAAGCCGCAGCCCAACGCCAACTTCCTGGTTGTAGTCGGTGGAGCCGGTGTGCAGATGCGCCAGATGGCACAAGAGTTGTACTTCAAGTACGACTTGATAGATTCAAATCAAGACTGGAAGAACAAGTGGTTCTACATAGAGAACACCCCGCCGCAGCTGTCGAAACCCAGCATGTTCGCGCCAGTATACGATCGACTCTGGAAAGATGAACCCACGATGCAGGAGTGCATCCAGATCCCCGAGTTGCTGGCGAAGGTTGCTGAGAGAGTAGCTTTCAGCTTTATGAAGCGACGGGTACAACCCTTGATGCAGCGGGAGCATCTTGGGTTCGAGTACACTGGCGCGGATGATGGCTCCAGGCTTTCTGCTGAAGAGATCAGCGATGATCTTGTGATGGAGCGGCTGCAGAAGATCTAAGAGAATCTTCACGGAATTTCTGCAGCTGTCCGTGAATACAGTGCCGACAATCCTCCGCGCATGGTAAGGTTCCGAGAAGTAGCCCCCGAGTACTTATTGTAAGTAGTCGTGTAGCTACCAATTGCCTTGTTTCTCAGGAGGATGTCTTGAAATTTGTGTCCATTCCTCCTCCTCGTCCTCAAGACCCACTACAAGCGCCGGAGGGAGAGCCAACAGGAGTGAAGGCTCAAATCCCCGAGAGTAGTCAATCTGCTCAAGGGGAAGAAGAAGTCTTGGTGGAGGACGCCTCCAAGCGATGAAGACGGCCAAATACTTCAACAACGTTTTGAAGTGAAGAGCCGCTATGGGTACTCAGGGGCATCCATCCGAAGTGGCCTTGCCACAGGGTCATCGAAGAGGCCGGCATCATCTCTTGCAGATGATGTGGCGCTACCGCTGCGGAAGAAAAGGACCACGGTGGGGAAGCGAGCCATAAAGAAGATCTCAGGCCTCCCCGTCATTACAGTAAGTGTTGGAGAACTCTTAAGTAGTCACTGTTTCACTGAGTACTTGTTCTCTGCTGTAATGTCTTGATTTTTTACTTGCGCAGGTTATCGAGAGTGCAGCTCATGTACCCTCGAGTAGCCCCCCAAGAATAACAGAACCCGAGGTGGTTCCAGCGTCAACCGTGGAGACGGTGGTGCATGAGCAACAAGAAGCCGCGGTACCAGGAAGTGTGCCACCGGTGGAAAGTGTACCAGAGGTGCCGGCAGCGCCTTCTTTCTTCGACATGCTGGGGCCGAAAGTATCGGTACCTCGTGCTGCTCTGTAAGTACCCGAGTACTCGAGTACTTATTATGATTATGTACTCTACTTTTGCTGACCAACTTGTTGATGCAGAAAATCCACTGATGTCAAGTGGGGCGCCTCTGGAAGTGGTGCTGCTGAAGGAGACCAGACTCCTCAAGAGCAACCAGAAGATGTACTTCCAGAGCGCCAAGAAGTACCCGCAGAAGCTGATGCGGCTGAAGCACTACGCTTCCTTTGGAGTGACGTGGTTAAGGCAGCGGTGGAGGCAGCTTCCAAGCCAAGGGCTGAAAATCCTGAAGATATCGAAGCTGTGGTGAATGAAGGCTTGGAGGCTGATCCTGAAGTCATGCTGCACCACGAAGAAGTCCCAGCAGCTGAAGCCCCTGTGCATCATGTTGATGCACATCTGGCGCTGGAAGAGAGCCCAGAGAATCGCATGGTGCCACACGAGCCACAAATCGAAGACCCGGCTCCTCTGCGCAGCGCTGCAAGGTATTCTGCAGCTTGCACAAGTACCCAGTCCATGGCAGAAAACTTGATGCCATATGATGACTCCTGCCTGGACGAGGACAACTTGCATGCTCATGCAGAGATGTTCCGTGGTGTAGAAAAGCTCCTTGCAGTAAGTTGCGTAGTCTCTTGTAGAGTACTTGTAGTCACAAATATCTTGTCTCTGACTCATGGGTTGTTTTTGCCCTTGCAGGAGGTAGTCAAGCAGTCGAAACGTAAGACTCGCCTGCTTGAGCAACACGCGGCTGACATTGAGGAAGTCTTGCAGCTCAGAGAAGAATTGAAGCAGCAAAAAGCCTTGTCTCTGAAGCTGCAGGAGAAACTTGATGTCAACACCGCCGAGTACCACAACGAAATCCAAAAGCTGACGGCGAAGAAGGATGAAGTTGTTGGTAAGAACAAGTCCCTGCGCCTGAAGAATAAAGGTAATCTCCCTTCTGAAATCATTATTGAGTACTTTTGCTCTTGCGCACCACATCTGATAAGTAGCCTTGATCCTTTGCAGAGCTGACGGAAGAGGTCGACAAGTTCAAGAATAAGGTGCTAGACTGGCAGCTAGCCTTCAACCGTGAAGAAGCAGCTCATATGGATCTGAAGGAAGACTATAAGGTGCGGTGCTTTGAACTTGAGCGCGAAATGGACATCCGCATTGCCGGCTGGACTGATTTGCTTCGTTGCATGCAGTCGCTCAAGGAAAAGATTGAAGAAGCTGAGGGCCTACACTCAGAACTGAAGGCCTTGACAGAGGCGGCCGAGCCAGTGGCAAATCTGTTCGAGCCCAGAGTCGCTGGAGTTCAGCCTCGACCACTTGTGGAGAGGTTGAAAGACACGCCGAAGAAGATTATGGAATACGCTCAAAGGCTGGCCTGCACGATCCCAAATCAAGTCCTGAGCTTCATCAAGTCTTTCTACGCCAAGGCAGATCTCACGGTCATCATGAACGGCAGATCTGGAGATTGCACCGACGATCGACTCAACGAGTTGATGCAACAGACTTCTCCAATCGCGGAAGCAGTTTCCAAATTCATCGATCTCCGTTAGATGTACTTGTAGAGTAGAAACACTAGGGAGAAAACAAGTGTAATCCCGAACAAGTGTTTATGTAATATAATTGAAAACTTGAAGAAATCAATTATCTGGATCCCTTGTATGCTTATGTGTTGGCCAAGTACTCGAGTTGATATTGAGTGTATGGCTGCAAAAAAGAGATACGATACACGAGTAGAAGTACTCAAGTGTAAACATGTTCCGAAGAACGTTAGCTTAAACATGATGAGTTGAACACCTTAGCTGTAGCAGCGTAAAAGAAGTCTTTGTTATGAATTAAGCTAAGAGTAGTAACAAGTCGATATAGAGTAGCGGCTTGTACTAAACACATTGTACAGAGTTTACAATGTCTTAAGTACCTCTGAGGCTAACAAGCCTAGTGAGAGAGTACTCGAAAAGAACTTATTCATAACGAGTTGAACACCTTAGCTGTAGCAGCGTAAAGAAGGCTTTGTTATGAACAAGTAGAGGACAGTAACAAGTCGGTATAGAGTAGCAACTTTATTACCAAATACATTGTACAGTGTTTACAATGTCTTAAGTACCTCTGAGGCTATGAGCCTAGTGAGAGAGTACTCGCAAGGATGTTTCGAAGAACGAGTAAGACCGTAGGAGACAGTGTGATGAACTCATCCTTGCTGTAGCAGCAACTTGTATGAGAGTTCCACTGAGACCCTACCAGAAGGGTGTTACTCTAGGCCGAAGCCTGTTATTGAAAAGTAGAAACATGGACAACATGTACCACTTATTGTTCTACACGATACAGGATCGTCTGGAGAGAGTTATCATGACTCCCTACGAGGTCGCAGAATGAGACTGCTTGAAGAGGGTTGATGAAGCCCCCTGCGGGTGCTCGCAGCTGAAAGCTACGAGAGGATACAGTTGAAACTGTCTGGAGAGGATTATCTTGATCCCCTACGAGTGGTGACAACCGTAGCTGTCTGTTGAGTGGTTGCAACCGAAGCTACCTGGAAAGGGTTGATGAAACCCAATACGAGTTGTTTTACAGCCGTAGCCGTCTGGAGAGGGTTGTTGAGACCCCCTACAGGTAGAAGCGACAAAACTGGTTGATATTCCAAGAGTTGTCGACTTCCTCGCCTTCTAGAGTTTGAAGACGATATGAGCCTGGGCCAGTAACCTTTGCAATAGAGAAAGGACCTTCCCATGGCGAGTTGAGCTTGTGTAGTCCTGCCGTATTCTGGATGCGACGAAGGACTAAATCACCAACGTTGAAGGAGCATTCCTTAACGTTGCGGTCATGATAGCGGCGAATCCTCTCAAGGTATTGAGCGGATTGAACAAGTGCGTTGCAGCGAGCTTCCTCGAGACTGTCAACATCTGTTTGTCTTGTTTCTTCAGCTACACCTTCTTCGTACTGATCAACTGTCGGAGAACGCCACATGACATCAGCAGGCAAAACAGCTTCAGAGCCGTAGACCAGGAAGTAAGGTGATTGCCCTGTGGGGGTAGTAGGCTGAGTGCGTAGCCCCCAAAGTGCATTGGGTAGTTCCTTGATCCACTTGCCGCCCTTGGTATTTGCTACATCATACAATCACTTCTTGAGAGCATCCAGTATCATCCCATTAGCGCGTTCCACTTGGCCGTTAGCACGGGGATGAGCGACGGAGACGTACCGGACGTCAATTCCACTGTTCTCACAGTACTCCCAGAACTGGTGATTGTTGAAATTCGAACCCAGGTCAGTGATGATGCGGTTAGGGAAACCATAGCGATGTACGATTTCATCCAAGAAGTCAAGGACACGATCAGCCTTGGGGCAGGTAACAGGCTTGACCTCAATCCACTTGGTAAACTTGTCAATAGCGACCAGAACTCTGTTGAATCCCCCTGGTGCATTTGGGAGAGGACCAATCATATCCAGCCCCCAGCAAGCGAAAGGCCAAGTTGGTGGTATCGTGATGAGCTTGTAGGCAGGAACGTGTTGTTGCTTGGCGAAGAATTGGCATCCCTGGCACTTTTTGACTAGTTCCTCTACATCAACAAGAGCTGTAGGCCAGTAGAAAGCACGTCTGAACACTTTTCCCACCAAGGTGCGGGAAGAAGCGTGGTTGCCACAGATTCCTTTGTGTGTCTCCTTCAAGATTTCCTTGCTTTCTTCATGAGAAACGCACTTCATGAGTACATCAGAGCTTGCGCCTCGCTTGTAGAGTTGATTTCCGACTAGAACATAAGCCTTGACACGGCGTGAGATGCGCTCGGCTTCTGACTTGTCTTCTGGAATCAACTGACGTTGAATGTAGTCGATGAAGGGAGTTCTCCAGTCCACATCAATCATAAGCACTTCTCGATCAGGTTGAACTGAAGTAATCGTGGGTGCAGATGATTGCTTCGGAATTGATGGTTTGTAGAGTTCATGGACGAAGATCCCAGCTGGCACTTGAGCTCGTGTAGATCCCAGCTTCGACAAGACATTCGCAGCAACATTGTTGTCACGGACCACATGATGGAACTCGAGACCATGAAATTTGTTCTCAAGTTTGCGCACCTCCTGACAGTACGCATCCATATTCTCAGCATTACGATCCCATGAATCGTTGACTTGATTGATGACCACCAAAGAATCACCATAAATAAGTAGTCGTATGATGCCAAGAGAGACTGCAAGGCGAAGACCATGCAGTAGAGCTTCATATTCAGCTTCATTGTTTGAGACCTTCCAAAAGATCTGCAAAACATATTTGAGTTGCTCGCCATTGGGAGAAATCAGAAGTACCCCGGCACCAGCGCCTTCCAATTTGAGGGAACCGTCAAAGTACATGACCCAATGTTCTGGACGCTCAATTGGAGTTGGGACTTGATTTTCTCGCCACTCAGCCATGAAATCAACCAAAGCTTGAGACTTGATAGCAGTACGAGACTTGAACTCGAGCGATAGAGCGCCAAGCTCTACAGCCCATTTAGAAATCCTTCCTGTGGAATCCCGGTTGTGCAATATCTCGCCAAGCGGGTAGCTAGTGATCACAGAAATTTTGTACTCGTCGAAGTAGTGGCGGAGCTTCCGTGAAGTAATCAGAACTGCATAGAGTAGCTTCTGCACCGGAGGGTAGCGAGCCTTGGATTCTGAAAGAACTTCACTGACGAAATAGATAGGCCTCTGGACAGGGTAGCCATGGCCTTCTTCCTGCCGCTCAACGACAATAGCAGTGCTGACGACATTAGTAGTCGCAGCAATGTAGAGCAAGAGCTCTTCATTGGGCAGAGGAGCTGTGAGGACTGGAGGTTTGGATAAGAACTCCTTGAGCTGAGAAAGAGCTTGATCAGCTTCAGTTGTCCATGTAAACTTCTCCTGCCGCTTGAGTAACTTGAAGAAAGGAAGACCCCGTTCTCCAAGTCGTGAGATGAAGCGATTGAGTGACGCCATGCAACCAGTAAGCTTCTGGACATCTTTGATAGTAGTCGGAGCTTGCATGTTGGAGATGGCAGTAATCTTCTCAGGGTTTGCTTCGATGCCACGATGGCTGATGATGAACCCGAGTAGTTTTCCTGAAGATACGCCAAAGACACACTTATTGGGGTTGAGCTTCCATTGGTACTCGCGCAGTGAAGCGAAAGTTTTCTCAAGATCCGTGATGAGCATGTCTGGATCCCTAGTCTTGATAACGACGTCATCCACGTATGCTTCCACATTCTTGTGAAGCTGCTTCTTGAAACACGCTTGGATAGCCCTTTGATATGTAGCACCAGCATTTTTCAACCCGAAGGACATTGTTGTGTAACAATAAGCACCAAACGAAGTGATGAATGCGGTCTTCTCTTGATCAGATTCCTTGATTGCAATTTGATGATAGCCAGAGTAGCAATCTAGGAAACATAGTAGAGCACAGGCCGCCGTAGAGTCAATGACTTGATCAATCCGCGGCAACCCAAAAGGATCCTTGGGGCAATGCTTGTTGAGATCAGTGTAGTCAACACACATCCTCCAGTCATTAGAATTCTTCTTTCTGACGAGCACAGGGTTTGCGAGCCACTGCGGGTGAAAAACTTCCTTGATGAAGCCAGCCGTGAGTAGTTTAGCGAGCTCTTTCTTGATAGCAGCCCTGCGGTCGTCAGCAAAACACCGAAGGTGTTGTCTCTTGGGGGTAGCATTAGGATCGATGTTTAGTGAGTGCTCGATCAACCTCCTAGGCACACCTGGCATGTCAGATGGTTTCAATGGAAAGATATCACGGTTAGCCCGAAGGAAGTTGACTAGCGCGTCTTCCTATTTAGGGTCAAGCTGTTTACTGATCATGGTCGTCTTGCTGCTGTCACCAGTACCGAGGTCAATGGCTTTGAGCAGGACGTCACCAGACGGTGTAGTCTTGTTGTTGTTTTCAGTCTTCTCAGGAACCTCCAGCTCACTCGGAGCAAGCTTTTTAGCGGTAGTGAAGACTTACATCATTGCATTGGGTACTTGAGTAGTCGAGGCAAGTTCTACGGCTTCTGTATCGCAGTCGTAGGAACGCTTCAGATCCCCTTGCAATGAGAGAACTCCCTTGGGGCTCGGCATCTTGAGGACCAAGTACACATAGTGCGGGATAGCCATGAACTTAGCGAGACCAGGCCTGCCGATGATGGTATGGTAAGAAGTCTCGAAGTCAGCGACCTCAAACTTGATGTGCTCAGTGCGATAATGATCCTTGGTCCCAAAGGTAACGGGTAGTAAAACTGAACCCAAAGGAACAACTGCGTTGCCCGGGATGATACCATAGAATGGTGAGTTGGTCTTGGTAAGCATATTGGTGATATCCAGGCCCATCTTCTTCAAAGTTTTGGCAAACAGGACGTTGAGACCGCTGCCACCATCAATGAGAACCTTGGTAAGCCTGGAGCCTGCCACCACGGGATCCAGAACGAGAGGATATCGTCCTGGCTCAGAAAAACTAGTCCATTGATCCGCCCTTGAGAAGGTAATGGGAGTTTCAGACCACTTGAGATAAGTGGGAGCTGCTGGTTGAATGGACATAATCTCCCTGAGAGCTAACTTTTGCATGCGCTTAGTTGGAATACCACCAAATATGACATTGACAGTATTGGAGGGGTTCTGAAACCCCGTGTCTTTGTCTGTGTTAGCCTTCTTCCCCTTGTGTTTGCGATATCGCGGGTTTGGGTGCGTTGGTTCGGGTGTGTTCTTCAATGCACGTCGAAGTTGGTAACACTGCTCTGTAGTATGATCACTCTCCGGGTGCCATGGGCATTTCTGCTTGGTCAAAGTTGCCCAGTGAGGATCATCTTCAGGCTTGGCGGTGGTTTCTATGGCAGCAACAGTGTTGTCGGGCTTGCGCTTGCGATTGGGATTACTCGAGTAGTTATTCCCTTGGCGGTTGCCCTGCTGTTGCTTGCCACTATTGCTTCCTCCAGCATTGTTGTTGTTGTTGTTCTGATAGTTGCGAAGATGCTTGAACCAATTCCGAGCTTTGTCTTCTTCGTCCGCCCAGTGAGTGATCATCTCCTTGGTTTGGTGATGTTGGTTGGGCGAGCACGACCAAAGTCTTGGAAAAGCCTATCATCATAGAAACCATCTTGAAAAGTGTCTATGACTTCTTTTTCAGTGACATCAACAACAGTATCCCTTTTCTCAAAAAAGCGGCGCATGTACTCACGAAGAGTCTCGCCTTGTTTTTGTTTGATCAGGGCAAGGTCCATCCTGGTGCCATGACGACCCAAAGAACCCGCGAAGTTGCTGGTGAAGCGATGTTTGAGTTGTTCCCAGTTGTCGATGGAGTCACATTTGAGGGACTCAAACCATGTGAGGGGCTCTTGCTCGAAAACAAAGGGGAAATAGATACATTTAGTATCATCATTACCTCCGGCATTGGAGATGGACAGAGCATAACAGCGCAACCACTGCCTTGGATCTTGCTTGCCATCATACTTGGAGATGCCGTAAGGCTTGAACTTCTCCGGAAGAAACAGATCTTGAAGTCAGGTAGAGAAAGCAGGAAAAGAATCAGAGTCATTATCCTTTTGCTTCTCACGCTCAGCGCGTCTGGCGTTGATTGTTGTGCGAGCATCGTAGCGAGAGTCTCCTGACTTGCTGTTGACACTGCCATCATCGCCCTTGCCCCCTATTGCTAGCTTCCGGACGTGTGCGATTAGGAGTAGGAGTAGTACGATGAGCACCCCCACTGCTGCCATGGTGACTAGGTGCACTAGTATTCTGTCGTAGCATAGTATAGGCTAGTTCAGCCAGCTTTGCGACTTCAGCAGCCGCCCTGTCACGAGGCATAGAGCGACCGAGTAGATTGATCGCGTTGATAGCTTCTTCTGGAGTGCGATATTCACGAGTAGCAACCGCCTCCAGAGCCTCTTGAAGATTACGGGTAGGTAGAGCTTCTGCAAGTTCCCGATGAAGAGTTGCACGATCAGCATTGCGTTGGTGACGTGCAGTCTTGGCCTCCGCGGTTTCATCAGCAGGAGCATTTGCAGAGAGTTCATCATCAGATACATCATCCGGATAATGATAATTGGCACGATGCCCTTGCGGAGTAGTTGCATCAACGACGAACACTTCTCGATGTGATGAATAAGTACCCGTACTCTGAATGAGCTCAGTATCAGTGTCATAATCAACAAGCTTGACGCCTTCTTAGAAGGGCAGGTTGTCGAGACAGGCGATAAAGCGCTCCTGGTCATCCAGTGTAAGATCAGCAGGCACATGCTCAGGCCAGTAGACGAATCTTCCCTCAGGTGTCGATGTGATCACCAGTCCATGAGCAGGGCCGGACAATTGTTGTACTTCAACAGAATCCGAACCGTAATCGAACTCGAACTCAGAGGAATCCGAAGAGTAGTCGAAGTTGTCGTCCGAATCTGAAAAGTACTCGAGCACGATCTTCGGGCCAGGGCACATGAGGCGCTTCAGTGCGGCTTGGTAAGCTGCACTGACATGGCGATGACCGAACAGAGGTGGTGCTAGAATGTTATCCAGGCTGAGCGCAAGCTGTGAAGCTGAAGATGGCAACCCAGACTGGACAAGAGGCGAAGTCGAATTGTACTCGGACTCCGACTCGAGTTCTCTGAGCGGATCAGAGATCGAAATTTTGCCGAAAATTTTGACGAAATTCTCCATCGAAGCTTGCGTAAGCGTCGAGGACTTGAGATTTGACTCCGGAGCTGGTGCTAAGAAACGCAGGAACGATCCGACGCCGTCAGCAACGCAAACCCAGGAGCCGAAAACAAAGGTGTCACCTTGCTGGAAAGCGACGACCGGCTTGATGGTGTCGAGAGCCATCGAGTTCGCCAGTGGATCAACGACGAGAGCCCCTACCTGGTGCGCCAGCTGTCAGTGTTTTAGACACCGAGCCTACGACGGGGTACCCGAAGTAGTAGATTGTGCGGTGGGGCTCGCCGAGATCAGGAACATGATGGTGAGACACGGGGCACACAATTAGACAGGTTCGGGCCGCAATGTGCGTAATACCCTACATCCTGTATGCTGCGTGGCTCTGTATTGATTGCGTATGTTTTGAGAGGGGTCCCTGCCTCGCCTTATATGCCATGGGAGGCTGGGTTACAAGTCGGATTGGTACAAGAGTACTATTCGAGTAGGACCCGGAGTAGCCTATACAAGATATGGAGAGCTATCCTAGTCATAGTACAAGTCCTTGTCCGTTTTGTCTTGTCTTGTGGTCCACGGTACCAGCACCGTGGCCCACTAGTCGAGTAGTCCAGGTGTACAGGAACTTATCTCCCGGGTATGGCCCACAATGTGTTGGTGGGCCCAGGGATGCCCGGTCGACATAGCCCCCACCCGGTATCTACCGGTGCTAGAGGCGCCCCGTCCCAACACTTAGATTTTTCTCCACCGCCCCTCTCTCCTCGTCCACTCATTTTCTCTAATCTCCCCGTCTCTTCCTCATCTCTCTTCATCTTACTCCCTTTCTCTGAATCTCCGCATGCGGTGGCTTGGAGGCCGGCCGGCGGCGCAGGCGCTGCGGCCCTGTGGCGCGGGCATGCGACCTGACAGACGACGGTCGGCGGCGAGGCGGCCTGGAGGGGGGCCTCCTCGGCGCGGGGGTCCAGGCGCGACCGGGACAACATGGCTGTGGAGCCGTCGGCGCGTGGAGGCCGCGGGCGCTGCAAGCTCGTCGGGAGGCAGGCCGCGGGCGCGGAGGCCGGCTCTGGTGATTCATGTGATGATTCTTGTAAATATAAGTGTTGGCTAGGTAAACGCCCTGTGGTGATTTTTGTGAGATGAATCTTGTGAATTGTTGTGATTTGTGGATGAGAACTTGAGATGAGATGAGAAAAAAAAGAAAAGAAAAGAAAAAGAGAAAAGGAAGGGAAAAAGAGGCAGACGGCACATACACATTAGTACCGGGTGGTAACTCCACCCGGTACTAATATGAATATTAGTACGGTTTTCCTAAATCGGTACTAATGTGAAGTCACATTAGTACCGAAAGAACAATACCGGTTTGGGAACCGGTACTAAAGGGAGGTTACACAAAAGGCTGTAAGGGGTTTTTTTAGTGTGCCATATTGGTCACTTTGTGAGCCTGAAGATCGCATTACACTCATGAACCACCACTGTTGCCGAGATGTGGTGATCACCTATTGAGGAATTAGTAATGTCAGTGAAATCCTCATTCCAAAGTCATAGGAGACCCCTTCTGGTGCCCAAGACTCCCCGCGCTGCCTTAAAAATGAATCTAGAGAGTTTGTAGGTCCTCAGGTATTGGCAGGTAAGAAGCACCGATATTGGCAAATTTAGCTTCTTGCAGATAAGCAACGTGCCAGGAGATTGTCGCTATTGCATGATGGACGGTGTCTTTGCGCGCCTGCCTCTTAAGGTAAACAATAAACTCAGCAATGGTTGAGTCGCTCCATGCCTCAGAAACCCTTTGCATTTGGTAGAAAACATAACAGATGGACGACAGATAATTGAAGACAAGAAAAAACAACAGGCACTGGAGTCTTGTGATTAGGCGCCTGTAGCCAGACCGGTAGCATTACAACGAAGCAAGTCGAAGGACGTCGCGATGACACAGCTAGGAATCGCTTCAAGGCAGTAGCAGTTGGAGTCTCTGCAATGCGGCTGCAGTTTAGCTCTTAGGATTACAACCAAATTGAAGATTGTCAATGTCTCGAAGCAACATAAGAAGCAGGGAAGCCACTGCTGCCTAGGAACGACGACTTAAATCGCCCGAGAAAAGATGGGATAACAGCTTCTTCGGAGCCACGACAAGGTCTTTCCTGTCAACTGTCATCAACGATCCTCGTCTGCACTAGACAAAAACCAGTAACTTTGTTCCCATTGGTCTCTTCCCTTTGCTTCCCAATCCTAACTCTTTACCCGGATTAGATTCATGCTTGTGTTCGTGCCTTGAGACATTCTAGTGCTCTATATATCGCCCCGCCAGCCGGGCCGTGGATGATGGCGCTGCGGACAAGTAGTAATGCTTCAAGCTACAAGGACAATCAACATTGTCCTCTCCTTCCACAGTGGCACTGTGATCGAACGTACATTTGCAATCAGCTAACATAATTACTTCACCCACAGCATGTATCTATACGAAACAAAGCGCTGTGACTGGGAAATCATTGCCACTGGCTTCTGGTTGCTGGTCTGCTACCAGCAGCTACCGTTTCCCAACATCATAAATTCATAATACTGGCGGGCCACAATGGAGCCCATTAGTATTTTGCAGATCGCAACCACCAGATTCTGATCAACGCGTAGCCATCAAGGCATCAACGGGTTCAGAATCAACTTTGATAGACAAAGTAAAGTTGGAAAATACATATATCCCCAAAGATTTTTGCTCCAGTACGTGGCCCTCTTCAAAAATTGTGCACGAATTTTAAAGCAGATTAGTTACTAATTAATTAAATGTTTTCTTAATTATTTTTCATCCTGGATCTCATTTGGGCTGAGCCCTGCCCATGCCCGGCTCGTGCCCTTCGCCCTTCCATGTGAGACCTCTTATCAAATTCAGTCGTCGTTTTCTGGAAGCGTATTCCTCGCCTCTTATTTCGGCACGAGACTGGAGCAATGGCGGTGGCGGCTACGAACTCTCCGACAACAAGCACGATGGCAGTGCGTTGAGGGAGAAGAAGCGCTAGCTGAATGTTACAGACAAGTCTCCACTAATGACAATTCTAAACCTGTCATTAACATGCACAATTATGCATGCATTCAGATCATCTTGTTCTTGAAATTAAACTGAAAGATCCAGAAGCATGAGCGCGGCTGCTGTAACTTAATTAGCATGTCAAAGAGGCTGGGCTTGGTGCAGTGTTGCTCTTCTCTTCCCTACAGTGTTGTACCTAATAAGGAATAAATTTCTGAACGTCGATTGTGATCTGCGTGGGTGTCTGGGAGATGCCTTGCATGTCACCCATACTGAGTTTCTCTAGCCTCACCAAGAACCACCCCTGTTTCCTCTCCCTCGATGCAGCGCCACTACAAACAAATGAGGATTATGGGAAACAACGCGACGTCTTGCATGGATAAGAACTGGGCACAGACTGGGTTGGGCCTGGAGGAGACCCAGGAACAAAATAATTAAGAAAACATTTAATTAATTAATAATTAATCTGGTTTAAAATCTGTGCATGATTTTTGGAGAGGACCACCGGAGCAAAACTTATCCCGAAAATACAACTTTGTTTCGCCTGGTTTCAGCTGGAGTACAAGCTCATAAGATTAGATGTTCAGCTTAGATTAGAAACAAAAAGGCTTAGTATCAGCTATGCTACTGCTACTAAAACTTCTTGCAGGTCTCTGCTCCGACATCTTTGCTGTTCAGCTATCAGACTACATAGAGGTGCCAGTGCATTGTCAAGTTGCAGTTATGCTTAGTAGTATTGTAATCTTGAGCTGAGTTGTGATAGTTTTGGTTGGCGTTTTATTACCCTCTAATTACACGACTTTTAAGCACAAATATTCACAAGCTGATTCATTGACCGATACCTTCTTTGAAGTCTAACGACTGGAGGACAAGCCGCGTCTTGTTCTACTACTGCTAGTAGATGTAAGATGCTCTTTCTTTAGATGAGCAGAGACCGAGTAGACCAGGGACTTATATTGGCTAGAAACAATATTTCAGGGATCAAATTGATTCTTTTGATAGTTCAGGGACTAAAGTGATCTTTTGAGCAAATTTGGGGGGACCAATATTTGAATGAAGTTTTTTTTTGTAAATTAAAGCTCAAACTAAATTCCCATCAAGCCGGGACAGGTGGGCCAGCTTCTGTCTAGCCCATAGATATAAGCTACAAAGTCCAGCAAAAAGCTAACTCCCAAGATTATGATCTCTCTTGTATTTTTTTCTATATTAATGAAACACGTACTATATTGTGCTGTTCATTTAAAAAAATACAAAAAAAAAACCCGAAAAGACATCGAGAACAGTGTATCAACAGCGCCATCATTAGTAACAGAGTAGTCGGCGCCGTAGATGTGTAATCGCCAAACAGAATTGTGTCTGATGATCGTTGGATTTGGGTAGCGTCTTCCGCTCCGGCAGAAAAGATGGATGTGCCCCTCGCAAGTTGCAACATGTCCAGCAATCATCTCGACTGCAGTTGCATCGACTCCTTTTGCAGCATGTCCAGCTAGATGTCGGCACCACAACAGGAACACGTGCATATGTATTTCCCAATATCTCCTAATCCCACCGAAGCTCGACATAACCACCTTCCAGCGCGCAGCGGTTGTGGAGGTGCTGCACCAGTGACACTAACTTTAGAGCACTATCCACTTCTTCCTATATATGGCCTTCTGACCTTCTCATCCTGCTAATATGCAGATCGATGTATATACAGTGCTGTTGAATATTGCTGTTCAACATAAGTAGCACATAAACACAGGATCACATAGCCTAAATCACAATCAATCTGCTAATGCGGAATTAGGTGGGATAAACTTATACCAGTGTTAGTAGCCGCCATGAGAGCCTCCTGAGACGATGTAGTCGGTACGGGTCTCAGCCTTGAAGTAGTAGAATCGATGACGAACGCCGACTTAAGAACTTGTGATGTTCTTGATCGACAACTTGAACGTATCCCCTCTGGACGCCAACGACACTGACCCGGACGTGGACGAGGAACTAGAGCTTCTACCTCCTCCAGCTCCCTTAGCAATCGGTGTTTGGCCTTTAGGCTAAAGCAAATTGATTTGATGCGTTGGAGGCTTTGCCTTACCCTTAGTTTTATATGGAGCTGTGGAGGCAGGGCCTAGAATCCTAATAGGATTCTAATTGTGTTCCTGTCGATTACAGAACACGAGTTCTGATCCATCACGTAGGGGAAAAACGTGAGGAACAAGTTCCTCTCGGTTGGAGACCGAGAAGATCACGATAACAGTTTATTTCCAACATTCTCCCACTTGATCGAACGTCTACAACTTGTTCGCATCATACTAATGTTCACACTCGGTAAAACAGTAAATACTAGACCAATGCGTCGTCAGCAGCATTTAATTCGCTACCGGGACCCCATTACCCATAGTTTCACTGAGACACCTTGTTAGAACGCTTATACATTATTGGGAGTTCATAACGGCCCTGAACCAGGACCTAAAGACTATCCACCAGACCCATGTCTAGAACATGTTGCTTAAATAGATTAGGTGGTATACCTTTAGTGAGCGGATCCGCGAGCATCTCATTAGTTCTTATGTGCTCGACATTAATAGTACGATCCTGGTCTCTTTCAATAACAACACGATACTTAAGGTCAATGTGTTTGGAAGCACCACTTGACTTGTTGTTCTTTATGAAAAATACTGTTGATTTATTATCACAGTATAACTTAAGTGGTTTTGTAATGCTGTCTATAACCTTAAGGCCCGGAATAAAATTCTTAAGCCACACAGCCTGTCCTGTCGCTTCATAACATGCTATAAACTCAGCCTGCATAGTCGACGCTGCAGTTAACTCTTGCTTAGAGCTTTTCCAAGAAATAGCTCCTCCTGCTAGAATGAAGACATATCCTGATGTAGACTTTCTACTATCTTCACATCCAGCAAAATCAGCATCAGAATAACCAATAACTTCAAGATTATCTGATCTCTTATATGTAAGCATGTAGTTTTTAGTGCCTTGGCAATAGCGTAATGCCTTTTTGACACCCATCCAGTGGACCTTTCCTGGATTTTGCTGATATCTTCCAAACATTCCGGTTGCAAATGCCAAGTCCGGACGCGTACAGACTTGAGCATACATTAAGCTCCCGATAGCAGAAGCATAAGGAATATTACTCATTTCACTTAATTCCAATTGGTTTTTAGGACTTTGTTCTTCACTAAATTTATCGCCCTTTGCTATTGGAACAGGTGTGGGCTTACTATTTTGCATCTCATATCTCTTAAGCATTTTATCAATATATGCCTTTTGAGATAATCCCAGCACTCCTTTGGTCCTATCTCGGTGAATCTCAATGCTCAGAACATAAGAGGCCTCACCGAGATCTTTCATATCAAAATGGGATGATAGAAATCTCTTTGTCTCATGTAACATTTGCTTATCGTTACTTGCTAATAGAATATCATCCACATAGAGTACTAGAATGACACATTTTCCACCTTTTATCTTAATGTAGATACAATTGTCTATAGGATTTTCCTTAAATTCGAATTTCTTAATCACTTAATCGAATCTAAGGTTCCATTGTCTTGACGCTTGCTTAAGTTCATAAATGGATTTCTTTAATCTGCATCCCATAATTTTCTTACCTTTCACAACATAACCTTCCGGTTGTGTCATGAAAATTGCCTCGTCTAAGTGACCATTAAGGAATGCAGTCTTAACATCCATCTGATGTAGCTCTAAATCAAAATGAGCCACTAGCGCCATGACGATTCTAAATGAATCTTTCTTAGACACAGGTGAAAAAGTTTCATTATAATCAACCCCTTCTTTTTGTGTATAACCCTTTGCTACGAGCCGTGCTTTGAATTTATCGACATTCCCTTTAGAGCCACGCTTAATTTTGAAGACCCACTTACAGCCTACTGGTTTGACTCCATCAGGAATTTTGACTAAATCCCATACATCATTAGTGCTCATAGACTTAAGCTCATCTTTCATAGCCTCAACCCACTTAGCGGAATGCTCACTTGAAATTGCCTATTTGAATGAGATAGGATCATCTACCTTTCCGACATCATACATATCTTCACTTAAGTATGTCTCATAACAGTCAGGAATGGCAGACATTCTTGGCCATTGTGATCTTCTTATAGGCTCATTCACAACTGGCTCAGAAATAGGTAGAGGTTGCTCAACAGGGTTTTGCACTTCATTATTATGCACCACTTGCTCTTGCTGTGGCACAATCACTGGCTGTTGTGGTGCCTCAACTTGAGCTGTAGCACTTGAAGTCTGAACAGAGGATAAGAACAATGGCACTAACTGAGGTGTCACTGATTCTTGAGTCACCGGAATAGGAAGCTCAGCCCGGATTTCCTCAAGACTTATTTCCCTCGTTGGAAAGCTCCCACTGATTTCTGCATCCTCTAGGAACACAGCCTGTCTAGTCTCTACGAACTTAGTGTGGCGACTAGGACAGTAGAAACGGTACCCCTTAGACTGATCGGGATATCCAATAAAATGGCAGCTTATCGTCTTAGTATCTAATTTCTTTTGTTGTGGATTAAATAATCTAGCTTCAGCTGGACAACCCCACACACGTAAGTAATTAAGTGACAGTTTCCTTCCAAACCACAATTCATAAGGTGTTTTGGGCACTGACTTACTAGGAACCCGATTAAGAATGTGTGCAGCTGTTTTTAATGCTTCCATCCACAACTCCACTGGCAAACTAGAATAGCTAAGCATGCTACGCACCATGTCCATAAGTGTGCGATTGCGTCGCTCAGCCACTCCATTCTGCTGTGGTTCGCCCGGCATAGAATACTGGGCCTTAATACCATTTTCCTCAAGGTACTTAGCGAATGGTCCAGGAATCTGGCCATATGGAGCATGTCTCCCATAATACTCACCACCTCGATCTGATCTTACTATTTTAATAGTAATACTATGCTGATTTTTCACTTCAGCCTTATAAATCTTAAATTTATCTAATGCTTAAGATCGATCACGAATGGGGTAAATATGACCATAACGAGAGAAGTCATCAGTGAAAGTAATGAATGAATCATAACCATCCACTGAAGTTACTGGGAATGGGCCACAAATGTCAGTGTGAATAATTTCTAAGAGGCCCGAACTCCTAGTAGCTCCTTTCTTAATTGTCTTAGCGAATTTCCCCTTAATACAGTCGATGCACTGTTCTGAGTCTGAGAAATCTAATGAATGTAGTATCTCTTCCCTAATGAGACGTTCCATTCTCCCTCTCGAAATATGGCTTAAACGACAGTGCCATAATTTCGAAGAAGTCTCATCATTTCGCTTACGCTTTTTAGACACATCACTCACATTCATCACAGAATAATCTTTATCAAGAGAGAGCATATAAAGCTTGCCTTGCAAATAACCAAGACCAACATTTATATTATGATACTTAATATTACACTTATTGTTGCCAAACTCACAAATATGTCCCGAATAATCTAATGCTGAAACTGAAATGAGGTTTCTCTTTAAGCTAGGAACATAAAGGACATCATCTAATTGAAGACTGAAGCCGCTTGGTAGCTCTAATGCGAAGTTTCCAACGCCTTCGACTTCAACTTCATTTCCATCAGCAACTCTAAGATTTCGCTCCCCCCTTCTTATAGTTCTCATCGAACTGAATGCCTGTAATGAATTGGAAATGTGCACAGTGGCACCTGAGTCAATCCACCAAGTATTCGGGGAAAAATTAGCTAAGAATGATTCATCAATAAATGAAACAACATCAGTACCTTTGTTCTTTAGCCATTCCTTAAACGCTGCGCATTGCTTTTGCAGATGTTTAGGAGACTTGCAGAACTTGCAAACTTTAGCATCTTGAGCATTCTTATGTGAAGTGGTCTTATTCACCTTATTTTTCTTAAATTTCTTCTTAGGCTGCTTGCTGCTTCCTGATTCAGCTTGATTTTTAGAAGGATGATTAAACCCAACAAGGTTAGCCACATTCTTCCCTTTTTCAGCCTTCTGCCTTTCCTCTTTCTCAACACAATAGCTGATAAGCTCAGCTATGTTCCAAGTCCCTTTCTGAGTGTTGTAACTTATCTTAAAAGGACTATATTGAGGAGGCAGTGAAGTCATAATGAAATGCACTAGAAAACCATCCGAGATGGTCATATCTAGTGTCTTAAGCTTATTGGCCATATCACACATGCTCAAAATGTGCTCCCTAATACCACTTTACCCATTATACTCAGATGTTAGCATTTTCATAATGAGAGTGCTAGCATAGGTCTTAGAGGAGCTCTTAAAGTTTTCTTCAACCTTATCGAAGAATTCCTTAGCGGTCAACTCACGACCATCCTCATGTTTATCAGGAATAGCACCTCTAATGGCAACAGAGATTTGCTTAATGATCATGTTGGCCATTCTGTTGTTCCTATCCCACTTATCGACATGAGAATTGTCAGCATTGGGAGCAGTAGAAACAACAGGTCTAGCCTCACGTAAGACTGAGTCATACTCTAAAATACCAAGTATGACCTGCACCTTTTCCTTCCAGCTAGGAAAGTTGGTGCCATTAAGTGGCTCAATGGTGTTTAGGTAGCCGGTCACATTGTTCACTGAAAATTATGGAAAATTATGTTTCAGTAAAATACACAATAAAGATGCACATAAAAGCATAATAATAACCTTACGATGGTCCGATTAAAATTATGCAATAAATTTCAATTTGCATCACCGATGGGCAGAAAACAAACGAAATTTATCATTAAACTCATAATTAAAACAACGATGGTCAGAATTAATTACAAGTGTACTCTAACTAAGCTTCTCGATGGTTCCACTTAATTAGAGAGCATCTTAATTGCATACTGGTGGAAAACATAATTTTTCAGCGAAAATAATGCAAACTAAACAGTAATTAAAACAATTATATGACTTATGGAAATTAAATAAGCTGGAAAATATAAAAGATAAAGGAAAAACTTAAACGGGCTCAAAACCTCAAAACTAGCCCACATATGCTTTAGCCCACTGTAGCCCATCCCCTCTATTTAGCTAATCCAGCCCATCTTACAGCCTGTGCAGCGGCCCAACTATCGGCCCACTGCGGCCCGGCCTGCTCGCGCCGCTGATCTGATGCGCGCGATCCTGGCCGTTCGTTGCAGATCGGACGGCGGAGGGAAACCCGAACTGGGTCAAAACTGGCCGGCGGCAGGGGAAACCCTAACTCCCCTCGCATTCCACCCGCACGCCGCAGTCACCCCGTCTCCCCTTTCTCCTCCCCCGGATCCCGATCTTGCAAACGCCGCCGCCATGATCCACCGCCGCCGACCGTAGGCTCCGCCGCGGGCCCTCTGGCTGGAGGACGCGTGCGACTCGGTCGCGCGTGCCTCGGTCCAGGGGCTCCGCCGGTGGTGCTGTAACAGGGCGAGCAGGGTGCGGGTGGCGTTCCGGAGCGCGGGCGGCACTCCGGCCTAGCGACGCCAGCGACGGCCTGGAGCTGATGGCGCGCCGATGAAGGAGTCGCAAGGGCGGACTGCGGTGGTCTGATGTCGCAGTTGCTCGGCTCGGTGGCCCGAAAGCACACCGACGGCTGCACAGGGTGTGCGCGCGCGGCGGCGGCGATTCATGCCGTGCGCGTGCCCCCTTGCTGATGCGGCCGGTGAGGGAGATGACTGTGGCGCGCGCGCGACGTCCTGATGCCGTGCGCCGCCATCAACCAGGGAAGCCCTTAATCCCTAGGGTTAGGGTTAGGGTTCGCTGATTTGGGGATTTTCGAATTTGGGGATCTTTTCTGATGAATCTTTGTAATTCAATTCGATTCCCCTCCTTCTACTTGCTTATGCACTTTCAATTTCACGAATTGATGAGTAATTCCGCGAGATTGAGTACTGACAGTGCCTAATTGGGGTTAACAGGGATGAACTAACCCTAATTACTTAACATAATCATGAACTTAAAATTAATTAGGGTCTAATTAACGTAATTAGACATGCAATTAGGCACATGAGCATCTAACTCGGTTCTAACAGATCAAATTAAACTTAAACTTGAACTTTAATCATTAACCGAACTAGATTACATCTAATTTGCATATGATTTGCACTTAATCTTACTGCATTTATCTAATAACACACTGATAAGCACAAACCAATCTAATTGCATATCTTAAACAAATCTGTAGGGCTAAAGCACATCAAATTAATCTTAAACCGACTAAAACAGGGGCAAAACCATGGCTTAGGATTAAGATTAGATCATGATAAGGCTAAGTACGGCTCTAGATGCCAATTGTTGAATATTGCTGTTCAACATAAATAGCACATAAACACAGGATCACATAGTCTAAATCACAATCAATCTGCTAATGCAGAATTAGGTGGGATAAACTTATACCAGTGTTAGTAGCCGCCATGGGAGTCTTCTGAGACAATGTAGTCGGAACGGGTCTCAGCCTTGAAGTAGTAGAATCGATGACGAACGCCGACTCAAGAACTTGTGATGTTCTTGATCGACAACTTGAACGTATCCCCTCTGGACGCCAACGGCACTGACCCGGATGTGGACGAGGAATTAGAGCTTCTACCTCCTCCAGCTCCCTTAGCAATCGGTGTTTGGCCTTTAGGCTAAAGCAAATTGATTTGATGCGTTAGAGGCTTTGCCTTACCCTTAGTTTTATATGGAGCTGTGGAGGCAGGGCCTAGAATCCTAATAGGATTCTAATTGTGTTCCTGCCGATTACAGAACACGAGTTCTGATCCATCACGTAGAGGAAAAACGTGAGGAACAAGTTCCTCTCGGTTGGAGATCGAGAAGATCACGATAACAGTTTATTTCCAACAAGTGCAAGACACTAAACAAGAGTGACGTATGTGTCATACTTCTCTTCCAGCTTCACCCACTACAACAACCCAAAATACACGAATTAAAACGAAGCTTCATCCAAAATGCGTGTTAATAAATATGGTCCACAGTACAGGGTTGCTCCGTATGCATATATAGTATCCTCTGGAACAAGTTTGTTCCCCCTTCCTGACCTATATCCCCTGTGAACACCTCTCATCTGTCGTGCATGGTAAGTATCTGGTAATGCATGCGTCCTAGTCAGGTCATCAATATTCATAATAATTGCGTTGGTATATACAGTGGGCTACATTTTCACATATCCAAACTCAATACATCGAAATGATTTTCCAGTCAAAGTTTGAAATAGTTTATTTATTAGGACAACCTCAAAACGACATCTAATTCGAACATAGAGGGAGAAGAAGTTCATTGTGATAGAGATTTTGCAGCAGGAAATGAAGTACAGTATATGCATGGTTGCTATATATGTCACCCATACTCAAGTGGTCAACTCCAGTCAAGCTGCTAGCTGCATCGATGATCAATTTCCAACTTGATTTATTACGCCATTCGGAAGCCATCGATCAAATTGACATCCAGATTTAAAGAAAGACCCATCTTTAATTTTAGCCCATCATCTAGGTAGGGAGATGAAACAAAATTTGACAAATAAATCAAGGGCCGATGCATGGGTGGGTACGTGCGTTTAGACCTTCTCCTTCAAGGGGAGGATGGGGTGACCGGTGACCGCAGGGCCGGCTCTAGGGGGTGGGCAGGCGGGGCGACGGCCGTGGGCCCATTGAGCTGTGGGGCTCAAGACCCTATATGTAATTAGTACTGTAGGCTTTAGTAATTAACAACCAGTCCAAGACCATAATCGTTTCGGCTTCCAGGTTTCAGGCTTCCAGCCAACGTTTCAGATTGCATACCTGAGCTGCAAAGTTATTTTTTACTCGTATTGGGTGTGTATGTGTTTGAGATGGTTATAACTTCCCTTGAGCTGACTCCACTCCAAAACTCCATACTTAAATTGGGGTGTTTGGCTACCAGCACCATCCTCAACTGTGGGTCCCACGACCCACCTGTCAGGCACAATTTTCTCTTCTTCCCTGCACGACGTCCTCGCTCGCCTCTTTCATGCCCGTGGGCTTGAGCTCCTCCCGCCGCCGACAGTGCAGCTCACGCCGCCTCGCCCTCGCCTCGGCCGCATCTGGGGCGACCTCATCCGACGGGGGCTTGCCCTTGGCATCCGTGGCGCAAGAGACTTACAAAGTTGAGGAGGCGGCGACTGACCTCCTTGGATCTGCAGCGCCTCGATCCCCTCCTCGGATGCGGCGGCCCCGCTGGCGTCGGTTGCGACGGCCGGCACGGTGCCATAGCATCGCCGACGCACCCGTGGGAAGGTAGAACTGGTGGGGAAATCGACCGGGGTGTTTGGCTAGCTCCACCCGACTCTGGCATGGAGTTTGGCTCTAGAGCCATGCCAAACACGCCTTATATATTATGCTACTTCAATAAGTCATTTCTTCTTGCTTGCCCAAGGGTCTTTTAAATTGTAGAGCCGGCCCTGGGTGACCGGCAGCGTCGAGGAGCACGACTGCACGAGGCGATTGTGGAGGCTCAGAGATTTGGCCCTGGCTGTCAGCACGACGGCTCCGGAGGCGTTGGTGACGGTGTAGCCACTGGAGTTCTGGGGATGGACCGTCAGCTGCACCAGGTACGGCGCGCAGAACAGCGGCGACACCACCGGCACCGGCGCCGTCGCCGGCGCCGGGGCCCAGGTTGGAGCTTGGCAGGGTAGTGCCGCCATCGGTCAGGATCACCGCTTGCTATAGCTCGCCTCGTGCTCGCTGGTTGGTCGTTGTATGTGATCGCTGGTTGTTTCTTTGAAGCGGGCCAGAGTAATTGTGGGGTGTACAACAGGTCAAGGTCAATGCATATAATGATAACCACAAATATTCACAAGCTGATTCTTGAGCCGATTCCTTCTTTAAAGTCTAATGACGGGACAAGCCGCGTTTTTACTAGTAGATGTAAGACGATGCTCTTTCTTTAGGTGAGCAGAGACTGAAGACCACGGACTATATTCGCTACAGACAACATTTCATTCAGGTATCGAATTGACACCTTTTCATAGTTCAGGAACTAAAACGGTCCTTTTAAGAAAATTTGGGGGGACTAATAATATGACTATTTTTCTAGAGAAAATCAATAACATTCGAATGAAGTTTATAAAGCCCAAACTAAATTCCCATCAAGCCGGGACAGACGACGCTAAGAACAGAAAGTGGGCCAGCTTCGATTGTCTAGCCCATAGATATAAGCACGGTCTGCTTAAAGACCTAGCAGCCCATTGATAGAACTAGCGGATCGACTAGGAGTAGATCAAGTGAGTTTTGCCTTTCTGTGAACGACATACCTTGACCTCTGCTGGTGCGCACGGTCATCACTAGTTCGTCGGTGAAGTCTGCGCACGGGCAGCGACGGTCGATGCAGAGGTGGTGGAGTGGACGAAGGTGTGACGCGGTGGAGTTTCCCGCCGCTTCTGCACTCCGGGATCGGGCCGAAAGCTTCGGGAGATGGGGAGTGGGGCACTCGAACTGTCATTGGCTTGTGTAACTCCGTGGCTCCCACCTCCTATCTATAGTGCAGTGCGACGGGGGCCCACCGACCAGGAGTCGGTTAGCGTCCCCGATCAGGTTGCAGTCAAGGGTCCGAGCAGGCCGTTGGGCCTGACTCGAAAGAGATCAATCTAACACCCATAGCAAAAGCGCCCGCTGAAACGCTTGAAAAGGCCCAGGGTCTCACCAGGGGGCCGGGGCAGTGTTTTCACAAGTAAGTTATAATTATATGAAGGATCGTACAAGTTTCTTTTAATATCACGCCACGTGTGAGCATCTTGCATATGTTTAATGGGATTGATAAGAAGCTTATGTGCAAAATCTTGGTTGGAGCATCAGCTTTATGTTGGGCTATTTGGTTAAGTAGAGATGATATAATTTTTAACAACACTCGACATGTTACTTCTTTGCAGGTTATCTTCCGAGGGACTCACTGGATCCGTTTTTGGGCATTGCTGAAGAAGGAGGACCAACGATCTCACATTATTTTGGGGGTGACGTGTGCTTGAAACCACGTCTATGGAGATTTTCGTCTCGAATGGATGGTCTTTTAGTAATAGAATTGCTTAGGGTTGATTTTGGACTTGTTTCAGAAACTGGGTGGTTTGTCTTTGCGTTAGTGACGAGATTGTGTGTTATAACAAACAGCTATATGCATAATTTCATGCAGAGACTGAGGTATTGAAATATATATATATATATATTATAAAAAAACTTAGTTCAGCATTTCGCCACAAGTTTAGCAAAAAGAAAACCCGAAAAGACATCGAGAACAGTGAGTGCATTAACACGCACGTCGAAAAAAAATTAAGCCAAACGCACCATGATGTTACACAATACATTCCCTCCAAGTAATCATTGCACAGTAATGGTGTCTTTCGTTGGCTCCGGCAGAAGAGAGAAGAGACAGTGGACGCGCCCTCGACGCTCGCAACCAGTACACACAGCTAGCGGACACTACTAGGGAAAGGGGCATTTGTACTTAGTGGCAACCCATATTAGTGCCGGGTGGCCACCCGGTACAGCTAAGGCGGCACTAATGTGGCCGCCCACATTAGTGCCGGGTCGTGTGACCCGGTACTAATGTGGCCGCCCACATTAGTGCCGGACCGTGTTACCAGCCGGTACAGATGTGGACTAACATCTGTACCGGTTGCTAACACGGACCGGTACTAATGTTTTTTTATATTTTTTATTTTCTATTCAGTTTCTTTATTTCTAATCCCAATCGTATTTGTTTGGTATACGTATACTAATATGCTTATCGTATGTGTTTGGTATACGTATACTAATATGCTTATCCTAATGCGAAGCGTATAGATTGCATACAACATATAATACATATATATAAGCATATTGTGCATATGAAAATACGATAAAAATATTTACAACAAATCAATTGTCAGAGAAGATTAAAGTTTGAATCCTTCTAAGACCGTTTGCTTGAAGATCCTTCTCGTCGTTGCTGACTCTTAGTACTGACCCTAGAAGGAATTTCCTTCGGCTTCTCCTTCACCTTCTCCTTGTCATTGTCGGTTTTCTCCTTCTCCTTCTCCTTCTCCTTCTCCTTCACCTCCTCCTTGTCCTTGTCCTTCTCCTTCACCTTGTCCTTCTCCTCCTCCTTCTCATTGTGAGCCTTCTCATTCTCCTTCTCCTTCTCCTTCTCATTGTCCTTGTCCTTCTCCTTCTCCTCCTCGTTTTTCTGACCGGTTTCAATGCTAGGACTTGAAGTGGCGTCAGTGGTTCTTGTGAACCTTGATGCACCGGAAAAAAACTCTCCCCCTGGATTGATCACCTCGTCTAGAAGAAATCCGCACAATTATTCTTGAATTAACCGGATTTTTTCTGTCTCGAGAAATCCTTTCTTTATGCGCTCAATCTAGAGAAGAAGTTATTAATTGCATAAGTATTATTGGTAGAACGAAGTATATAAAAATTAAGAACTAGGGATAAGTACGCACCGCTCGCTGGCGGCTTCCACCCAAGTAGCTACTTGCAAAGGTATGCATGAACTCACATACGTAGTATAGGCATAGATTGGTACCCTTCGGCTGCTTCATGCACTGCACATATGTTAAAACAAAGTTAATAAATATGTTTTGTTGTATTCAGAGAAGAAGTGACATGAGATCGACGAACAAAAAGACGTACCTCGACGTCATGGAGGTAAGTAAGTTTCTCTTTGAATTTCCCTTTGTACTGTATGAAGAGCATATCCCATGCTAGGTTCAACTGTTCGAGGAGAGAAATATACCAGTCTTTATATCCGCCAATAGAGTCATAGACCCAGACGTGGCCCGTCTTTGGATAGATAACAAAGAGAATCTATTGGAAGCTGCCATTACATATATAAGTATATTGTAATATTGAGTGTAATTTGGAAACTAAATAAATAGATATGTGAAACAGGTTGCTCACTGGCAGTTGTACGGCAAAAGTATCATAGTCTTGTCCTGTTGGCTGTCCAGAAACTTATACAAATGAACCACTGTATCTGTTGCCTGATCATCCACATTTGCCTCATTTATTTGCATAGGATCCATGAAGCCGACGTCCATGATTCCTTGCTTCCGGCAAGATTGCATCTCCATGATGTATGATACAAATGAGAAGATCAGACATACGGTAGTAAGGCTGCAGCGGTAATTTTAAGCTTATAGTAAAATAAAGACTTACAGCGTCCAGCAAGTCATTAATGTGTAGTCGAGTGCATCTTGATTGAATAGCATATGGAACTCTTCAAAAGGCACAAGGAAAGTGCTTGTACCTTGGAAAAAATGTTCCTCTCCAATTCTAACTTCGAGCATACAAGTCCCGTTGTTTCTTGACTCTTCCATGTACCAATTGTGGAACTCGTACATTCTAGTTGGAAGATCGACCAACAATCGCTCCCACAGAAGCGGCTCACCATGCACATATCGACGTCTTTGTGCCCCTGGATGAATTTATAACTCTTCAGTCCCTAGAATTTGACCAGGTGTGATTCCAGCATCTGCACCAAATACAAGCAATTCCTGGTCCTTGGTTGAAATAACTTTGAGGGGCGAGACGGATTGCTTCGATTGGGTTCCTAGTTGTGCAACAGTTGACCGAACTTTCTGTTTCTTCATGTTGATCTTGACTGCCGCGCGATCGTAGTCAGACAACGGAGGAGGCACTGGCACTCTCAATTTCTCTTTCTCCTTGCCTACCAAGAAACGTTTAAATTTAACCATGTCAGTTTTTTTCTCAGGTGGAGGCTTCGGGCCATGAAAATGATCATGCACTTGTTTGGCCACAATCGCATCCAGTTCCTCCGAAGTCTTCTCGTAAGATTTTTTCTCTGGAGTCTTGACTATCTTCTGCTTCTTTGGACGCGGAGGAGGAGGAGGAGGAGGAGGAGGTCTTCGTTTGGAACCCTTACGGCAGGAGGAGTTGGACTCACGCTTGGATCCCTATCACCTACTGGATGTTCGGGACTGCTGCTGCGTTCCCTTCTACCTGGCGAGTCTTGTGCTCCCGACACGGCGGATCGTGCAGGAGATGATGCTTCCACGGGCTGTTGTGTTATCCTTATGTGATCCTTGGGCCACAAAATGCAACAGTGCACCGCTTCTCCTAGGGTCTCTTCCCCATCAGGTCCTTCTGGTTCCAGTTCTAAGTCATCCCAAGAGTCAACCACTCGGTCCACAAAGACTTTGGCTAAATCGACAGTTATACTCGTAAGGGGGTACTCCATAAATGTTTCCCCTGGTGTCGGTACCTCAGCAATACCGTAAGCCACCACAAGCATCTTGTTTCTTACTTTAGTCAGAAGTTCACATGTGGACCTCACAGTGATGTCATCCACGGGGTAGTGGGGTCGTCACTCCTCGACAGCAGGGGCGGCTGCATCCGTGGCCGCTGGGGCTGCTTCCGTGGAAGCGACGCTGCTCTTACGCTTACTAGATGGGCTCATTTCATCATGAGGGCCTGATGCTGCAGGTGCTTGCTGACTTGTTGAGTGCTTGCTAAGAGCGAGCGCCACACGTTGATCGATGACTTCCGCCATTTTTGCCTCATGCATACTGACGTGCTGTTGCAGCTCTCGTATCTCACGTGCTTGTTGGTCCTTAGTTCCTTTGTGACTTCTATACGAATCAATGTGGTGCAGGAATGCTTCTTTCCATGGTATGACACCCTTGCCTCTGCAACGTCTACCGTGTTCTTTGGTACCTAGTGCCATAGTAAGCTCGTCATTCTCTCGATCAGGCACGAAAGATCCTTCTGCTGTACGCCTTATTAAATCAACAAGCCTTCCAGTTGTCTCTCTTAATTGATCGCTCGACAGTAATGTTCCATCTTCTGGATTCAGTTTGCCACCATGTGCAAAATAGTAATGCTTTGCTCGCTCGGGCCAATCTAGAGTTACCGGTATGATTCCTTTAGCAATTATATCTTGTTCATTCTGATCCCATTTGGGAATGACCTTCTTGTAACCTCCCGGTCCGAGCTTGTGAAATTCTTTCTTCTTCCTGGCATTGGCGGTGTTGGTTTCTGTCAACTTCTTGGCCTCTGTCGATTCCTTGTGTTGCACAAAGGCATCCCAGTGATCTCTTAACTTGGCCAATCCCTTCTTCGTGAAGTCCGGTGTAAGCCCAGTCTTGATGTACTCTGCGGTCAGACGCTTCTTGTACGACTGAAAGGCATTTGCAGCCATTTGCATCGCCCAATATCTGATGTTAGCCAAGTTTGCTTCATCTGGGAATGTAAAGTGTTTTGTGATCTGCTCCCATATCATGTCCTTGTCTGTGTCCGCAACCACATCTCCCCGCACCTCCGGTGCCTCATCATCCCGATCTTCGTAATCAGGAGCTTCAGAAGCTCTCCAGTACGGAATGCTTATGGGGATGTTATCCCTGACAATAAAACCAATGTGGTTGACCAATTTCGTCACATTTTCTTCTGGAGCAAGTGGTCTCCCTGATTCAGCGACTTCTGTCATGATGAAACGACCCTCTAGCTTCTTCTTTGGGCCGTGTTTCCTTTGAGACTTTTTACTGCTCTTGCTCGAAGAAGGAACCTGGAAAATGGATAAACTATTATTAATATATGAGAAGTCGTGAACGATGTCAAATCTTGAAAGTCATCATCCATATTATACCTCCTCTTGTTGCGTCTCGTTGCTTTCATGGGCAACTGGTTGCTGATCTGCTTCTTGCTCTTGTTCCCCATCACCCGCGGGGATATTGAGGAAGCTATCAGCCTCCCTTCGAGCGGCCTCGTCATTGTTTTCATTTTGAGCGATCATATCCATTAAGATTCGCTCCTGTTTTTCGAACTCATCCTCATTTGGATTCATCTCGTAACTACAAATAATGACAAGAATAATTAGACAAGAATAAATGTTTCATGAAATAATGACTACAAATAATGGGCGGAAGTGTGTCGGGCGGGAGCGTGTCGGGCGGAAGCGTGTCGGGAGCGAGTCGTGCGAGCGAACGTGTCGGGCGGGAGCGTGTCGGGCGAGCGAGCGAGTCGGGCGAGCGAACGATTCGGGCGAGCGAACGTGTCGGGCGAGCGAGCGTGTCGGGCGAGCGAACGAGTCGGGCGGGAGCGTGTCGAGCGAGCGAGCGAGCGTGTCGGCTACCTAATTTCAAATCTAAATCTAAATTATAAATCAAAATGCCCATAAATGTCCATAAATACACATTTAAATGTTCATAAATGTCCATAAATACACATTTAAATGTCCATAAATACACATAAATTCTAAATCTAAATCTCAATTCTAAATCTAAATTCAATTCTAAATCTATATTTATAAATCTATAATTCTAAATTCAATTCTAAATCTAAATCTCAATTCTAAATCTATATTTATAAATCTATAAATCTAAATTCTATTCTAAATCTAAATTATAAACCTATATTTAAAAATGTAAAAAAAGGGGCTGACATCAGCCCCCAAAACAGGGGACGACGCGGCCGACGCGGCGGGGTACCTTGTCGACGGCGCGCGGCGGGGGATCGAGACGGCGGCACGGCGGGGTCGACGGCGGCGACGGCGGGATCGACGGCGGGGGCGACGCGGCGGCGCGCGGGGTCGACGGCGGGGGCCGGGCGACGCGGCGGGGGTGAGGCGTGGTCGACGGCGGGGGCGACGCGGCGGCGCGTGTGGTCGACGGGGTCGACGGCGGTAGGCCGGCCGGGCGTCGATGGCGGTGGGGAGGCGCAAGGCGCGGCAACGACGACAGTGTGGACGGCGCGCGGCGGCGTGGAACCACCGGTGCCGGCAGGGCAGGGCGCGCGGAGCGGGGGACCGAGCCGGGGCTGGCGTGGCGACGAGGGAGACGGTGGCGGCGTCGACGATGGTGTGGACGGCGTGGTCGTCGGGGCGTGGCGGACCGGCGGCCGGCGATGGAGACGAGACAACGACGATGGGCGGCGGCGCCGGCGGCGTTAGGGAGAAGAAGGAGACGGCGGAATTCGCTAAGTGTTGGGGGAAGAAGGGGGCCGGGCGCCTTGTACCCCCGACATTAGTACTGGTGCCCAACTAGGCCCGGTACTAATGTGCACATTAGTACCGGGGCTAGTTTGGCACCGGTACTAATGTGGGCATTAGTACCGAACCTAAATGAGCCCCGGTACTAATGTGCTTTTTCATTTCGCGCCAAATGGAGAAGCACATTAGTACCGGGGCCAAACTACGACCGGTACTGATGTGCTTTTGTTTATTTTCGTTTTCGTTTTCCTTTTCTTTTCCTTTTAAATTCCCAAATCTATTTGAATTTGCTCTTAAATTTTTATAAATCATATTGAATACGGTGAAATGGCAGATTAAATCCTATTGTGCTTAACTTAGATATATACTGTGGAATGTGAACTTACATCTCAAACTTGTCAAATCTATTAATTTAACTTACTAATAAGTTATTTTGGTCAAAACTCTTATGTTCAATTTAAAAATCGAACATGAATATTTTTTTGCCATGCAAAATTTTACATTCGTAAGACTTGTCGTGTTATTAACATGTATACCTCGATTTAGTCTTGCTCGTGTATATTTTTATGTTAAATTATTTATTTTATACCCGACGATGCATAGAAAATTAAAATAATTAATTTTGATCCAGAGAAATACAAGTTCTTGTTACTGAGTCATAGGTACATATTACATTACTTTATTACATGATCATAAATTTTAAAAAAAACTTGTTACACGTCATCATCTAACGGAACGTGTGTAACCTTCCTCTTCACGAATGTTCCTTGGTTGTGATCACGACGTAAGTACGGAGCGTCCTCTTGGGCTAACAGAAGACTTGGGTCAACCTTGACTGAAAAAGGAGGAAGATCATCATCGAACTGATCATAGTCTTCTGAAAAATCAGTCTTGTCCTCAACTCCAACGATTTTTCTTTTTCCTGGTAGAACAATGTGACGCTTCGGCTCATCAGCATTCGACTTATTATCGGCACCCTTCTTTATCGGTGGTTTGCTTGACATGTCTTTAATGTAGAAAACTTGACTCACATCATTGGCTAAGACGAATGGTTCGGCTTTGTACCCAATCTTGTTGAGATCCACTATTCTCATTCCAAAGTTGTCTGTCGTTAAACCTCCTTTATTGTTGACCCACTAGCACTTGAAAAGAGGGATTTTTAGAGGTCCGTAGTCCAATTCCCATATCTTCTCAATGACACCAAAGTATGTTTCTGTGTTCCCTTCGTCGTCTATTATTGCATCTATACGGACACCGCTGTTTTGGTTTGTGCTCTTTTGGTCTTGGGCTCTCGTGTAGAATGTGTACCCATTTATCTGGTATCCTTGGAATGTATCTGCTGAGATAGATGGGCTCCTAGCCAACCATCGTAGTTGCTCATGAACAGTTTTATCACCCCTTATTTTCTGCCAAAACCAAGACGCGAAAGTATCAATGTGCTTACGTGTCATCCAAGCTTCTGTCTTCCCTATATTTGAGGCCCGAACAATGGACTTGTGCTCCTCCAAGTATGGAGACACAAGGGATGATTGTTTCAGGACAATGTAATGTGCTTTATCGTATAACTCTGCATCCATGTCCATCCGATCTTTCTTCCCTAGTGTGCCCGTTCCTCTGAGTCTCCCCTCATGGCGTGATACAGGCAGTCCAATCGGAGACATGTCATCAATAAAGTCGACACAAAACTCTATCACCTCCTCCGTAGCATATCCCTTTGCGATGCTTCCTTCAGGACGGGCGCGATTGTGGACATACTTCTTAAAAACAGACATCAACCTCTCAAAAGGGAACATGTTGTGCATATATGCAGGTCCGAGGATAAAAATCTCTTCAACTAGATGGACCAGAAGGTGGGTCATGATATTAAAGAACAAAGGTGGAAAGATCATCTCAAAGCTGACGAGGCATTCCACGACATCATTCTGTAGCTTCAATAGATTGCATGGATGGATTGCCTTATGAGAGATCTGGTTGAGGAATGCACACACCTTAACGATCGCTAGTCTCATATTCTCTGGTAAAATACCCCTTAGTGCAACAGGCAGGAGTTGTGTCATCAACACGTGGCAGTCGTGAGCCTTCAGATTTATGAATTTTTTCTGTTTAAAATTTATTATTCGTTGTATATTTGAGGAGTAGCCCGTTGGGACCTTCATACTGTTCAAGCAATCGAACATTCTCTGCTTCTCTTCCTTGCTTAGGGTGTAACTAGCAGGAGCCAAGTAATTTCCTTTATCTCTCTTCTCGGGATGTAGGCTTTCTCGTTGCTTCATATTTTTCAGGTCCCTACGTGCTTCAATTGTATCTTTTGCCTTTCCATATACACCTAGGTGGCCAAGTAAGTTCACGCAAAAATTCTTCATCACGTGCATCATATCAATTGCATTGCGAACCTCAAGTACTTCCCAATAAGATAACTCCCAAAATATCGACTTCTTCTTCCACATGGGTGCATGTCCGTCAGCGTCGTTTGGTACATGTTGGCTACCAGAACCCTTGCCAAACACTACCTTCAAATCTTTCACCATAGAAAATACAATTTTACCAGCACGGTGCAAGGGCTTCTTACGTTTTTCTCCGACGCCTTCAAAATGCTTTCCTTCTTCTCTTAACGGGTGCTTAGGAGGAAGAAATTGACGATAGCCCAAATACACGATCTTTTTACTGTGTTTTAGATACATGCTGCAAGTATCATCTAAACAGTGGGTGCATGCTCGATATCCCTTGTTTGTTTGTCCTGATAGATTACCAAGTGCTGGCCAATCGTTGATGGTTACGAACAGCAATGTTCGTAGATTGAAGACATCCGTTTTGTCCTCATCCCAAACTGGTACACCTTCTTTCTTCCACAACTTTTGCAGATCTTCAATCAACGGTCTTAGATACACATCGATGTCATTGCCTGGTTGCTTTGGACCTTGGATGATTATTGGCATCATAATGAACTTCTGCTTCAGGCACAACCAACCAAGAAGGTTGAACATGCATAAGGTCACAGGACAAGTGCTATGACCGCTACTAAACTCACCGAATGGATTGAATCAATCTGTACTTAAACCGAACCGAATGTTCCTTGCTTCCCCTGCAAAGTCTTTAAATTCTGTGTCAATTAATCTCCACTGTGACCCGTCGGCAGGGTGCCTGATCTTTGCATCTGCTTTGCGTTCTTTTTTGTGCCAACTCATCAACTTTGCATTGGCCGCACACCTGAATAAACGCTTCAGTCGTGGTATCACTGGAAAATACCATATTACCTTCACATGAATTTTCTTCTTCTTAGGAACTTCATCACCCTCATTGCGTGGGATCTTATAACGCTTCACTTCGCACACAGGACAAGCCTCCAATTTCTCATAATCGTCACCTCGGTAGAGGATACAATCATTAGGGCATGCATGTATCTTTTGTACCTCCAAACCGAGAGGACAAACAACCCTTTTAGCTTCGTACGTTGACGCTGGCAATTCGTTTCCCTCGGGAAGCATATCCTTTACGATCTGCATCAAATCATTGAAGCCCTTGTCTGAAAGTCCATGTCTAGCCTTCCATTACAACATTTCCAGTGTGCTACCCGACTTCTTCTGCCCCTCTTTGCAACCTGGGTACAACGGTTTCTTGTGATCTTCCAACATACGCTCAAACTTCTTGGACTCCTTCACATTTTCGCAATCTTCCTTTTCACCGCGTAACATCTCACCGAGTTCGTCGAGAGGCTCATCAGCCGGAGCAGCTCCTTGAGTGTCGCCCATGTAATCCTCTCCCATTGGATCATCTGCAAAGGCACCTCCTTGAGTCCAATCTGGAATCTGATCATCTTCTTCTTCATCGTCTTCCATTATGACCCCCTTTCCCCATGCTTTGTCCAAACAAAATAATTCGGCATGAATCCCCATTTGTATAGGTGGTCGTGAAGACTCTTTATCGATGAGTAATCCTTCAGATTATTGCACTTTTTACATGGACAAATAATGAAACCAGACAGGGGCTTGTTTGCTTCCGCCACATCTAGAAATTCACGCAACCCATTAATGTATTCCATGGAGATTCTCTTGTCCGAGTACATCCATTGCCGATTCATCTACAAAGTGCGACTTATATATGAAAAATTAAATAAAATCAATGCTAATTGACCGATGTTTCATATTTCCAGAAGAGTAATTGTAGACAAATTTCTAATATTTCTAAACTAACTCTAGCATTTCAAGTATTTTTAAAAGTATTATTTCTAATATATTATTTAATGAAAGAGTTAATTTATCTATCATTTCTAAAATACTATTTAATGCTAGCTTAATTTGAAAAAGTAAATCATATGTTCAAATAGATAAAACTAAAAAAATTCTACCATCACATACAACATCTCATCGAACTAACCTCTACAATATTCTAATTGAATATACACATAAATGGATGGAAATAAGAAAAAATCTCCATCTTTAGCTCATTTTAAATATCATAAAATACTCCTATTTCAACCATTAAAACTTGAAATAAGTTGCATATATCGAGGGAGGATGAAGTAACTAACCTCTACACCACTTCAATAGGTGAAATCGTCGTAAATCTGGCAAAACCTCCTCTAGGGCGCCATGGAGATGGGGCAGCTCGAGATGGGGAGAGTGAGTGAGTGGCTCGGGCTAGAGGAAGAAGAAGGCTGGCATTTTTAAACGCGAGGCGATTAGTACCGGGCCGTGGCTGACGTCGGTACTGATGTGAGCCGCTCCACATCAGTACTGGTCCTTGACTGGCGCCGGTACTGATGTGGCCCACATCAGTACCGGTCCGTGACTGGAGCCGGTACTGATGTGGCAGCTCCACATTAGTGCCGAGCCTGGCCCCTGCCCGGCACTGATGCGCCACGTCAGTACCGACTCCAGCCACGGACCGGTACTGATGTGGCTCTCTGGGGATGTGTCGGGGTCCTTCCCTGCTACCCGGTACAGATGTGGACATCAGTACCGGGGGGCAAAACACCCGGTACTGATGTCCGGGACGGAAGCCTCCTTTTCTAGTAGTGGGACTTGCTCTGTGCGTGCCAAAGATATACGAGCACATAGAAGCCCCGCACCCCGCCGGACGATGTTGCGAGCGTGGCAACACCACGACTCAACGAGCCATGCACCTCCCCACGCGAGGTGTCCACACAAGCGCGTCCCCTCCACCATCTCCGACAGCAGATGCATCGACTAATTCTGCAGCATCTCCAGCGGGATGTCGGCATCACAAGTGTGTAATCAGAACATGCCCATCTACATTTCCAAATATCTCCTAGTCCCACCGAGTGCGCAGTGCATGGTTGAGGAGGTGCTGCACCAGTGACACGCTAACTTATATTATGAGCATTATCCCGGCCGGCCACTCCTTCCTACTATATATGGCCTTCTCATATGCAGAAATGCACTGCAAAGACACCAAACAAGAGAGGCCTACGGACCTGCCATATATAGCTAGGAAGCTTCACCCACTGCAACAACCCAAAATACACCCATTAAACGAAGCTTCACCTAAATTCGCGTTAGTAAACATGGTCCACATGGTTGCTCCATAGGCGCATATATATCCTCTGAAACAAGTTTGATTCCCCTGACCTTAGCTTCCCTATTTTCATGAGGTTCCTCGTAGAACAAGAGAACTTTTTTTTTTCATGATGACATGGGAAACTGCTCGTAAAAATTCATGATGGCATGGAAAACTGCTCGAAAAACGCACCCATCAGGCTTTGTTTGCATAACAGTGGATTGAGATGGAATGTAAGGGATTTGAGGGGATATTACTTCATTTATGCTCGATCCCCTTCTTTCGGTTGCAATCCACTACTATTCAAACAAACCTTCGCTTCGACTCACGGCTATAATTTGGGTCCTACAGTTTTTTTTTAGTGTGCCATATTGGTCACTTCGTGAGCCTCAAGATCGCATTACACTCATGAACCACCACTGTTGCCGAGATGTGGTGATCACCTATCGAGGCATTAGTAATGTCAGTGAAAACCTCATTCCAAAGTCATAGGAGACCCCTTCTGGTGCCCAACACTGCCTGCGCTGGCTTAAAAATGAAACCGGAGAGTTTGTTGGTAAGAAGCACGGATATTGGCAAATTTAGTTTCTTGCAGCTAAGCAACGTGCCAGGAGGTTGTCGCCATTGCATGATGGACGGTGTCTTTGCGCGCCTGCCTGCTGTAGGCAGACCGGTAGCATTACAACGAAGCAAGTCGAAGGACGTCGCGATGACACAGCCAGGAATCGCTTCAAGGCAGTAGCAGTTGGAGTCTCTGCAATGCGGCTGCAGTTTGGCTCTTAGGATCAGGGTTTTTTATCCCAACTGGTTGGACCGAACTGCCAGCCTCCGGTTCCGGCTAACCGGACGGTTACCAAAAAATACCAGTCAAATTCGAATTTCTAACAAAAACGCTAGTTCAAACGGTTCGGATCGGTTAGCCGGCCGGTTAGCTCTGGTTACCGGGAGGTTAGCTCTGGTTACCGGGCGGTTAGCTCCGGTTACCGGGGTTTTGAAAAAAAAACGCAGTGAAGAATTTGACGTGTTTTCAAATTTGAATTAAAAAATTGGAAAATAAAGAAAAAATTCTAAAAATATTTCAAGGTGCGTAGAATCTAATGATGTCAAAATTTTTCAAATATTAGTGCATTCAGTATTTTTTGCGGGTATTAGAAGTTCAAGCCGCTAATTTTTTTCTCCTTTTTCATTTTGGTTCAACTTCTAATGCTCGCAAAGTATACTAAATGAACGAATATTTGAAATTTTTTTGACACTATTAGATTCTACACACCTTGAAGTATTTTTGAGAATTTTTCTTTATTTAATTCAAATTCAAATTTTGTATTTGGATCGGTAGCTAACCGACCGGAACCGGACCAGACTGGTTGGACCGGTTACCACAGTATCCGGCCCGGTTCCGGTCGGTAAATTTAACCTTGCTTAGGATTACAACCAAATTGAAGATTGTCAATGTCTCGAAGCAAGTAAGCAACATAAGAAGCAGGGCAGCCACTACTGCCTAGGAACGACGACTTAACTAGCCCAAGAAAAGAAGGGACAACAGCTTCTTCGGAGCCACGACAAGGTCTTTCATGTCATCAACAATCCTCGTCTGTACTAGGGAAAAACTTTTATAAAAAAACATGCAAAACACGTTTTTCATTAAGAGAAGAGATGATTTTTCATTAAGAGAAAAGAGAATAAGTTTGTTTACAGACACAGATTCACAAAACAGAAAAAGACAACGGAAACAAAGCGAAACGCCTAAGCGGAGAGCTTCACAGCCCTTAGAGGGCGCACACCCAGTAGGCGAGTAAGAGGAAGGAAGCCCGCACGCGCCCGAGTCTTGGCCTCCTCTAGGATTGCCGGTACGAGCGCCACATGCATGAGCACCTCCGTGTCATGCACGTGCTTGTTGCGCTCCATCCAAAGCGACCAGGTGACCAACCAAACAAAGGTATCAAAGCATTTCCTTCGAACCTTAGCGACCTGTTTCCTGACGAAGCACCACCAAGCTGCAAAGCTCAGAGGGCGGTCCGGGGCAAGATCATCCTGCAAGAGTATATGCCTGAGAGATCTTAACCAAGTATCACGACGGTAGACACAATCGACGATAAGGTGATCTAGTGTTTCGACCTCTTGCACGCAGAGCGCGCAGGTATTTGTATCCTTCAACCCGTGACGGTGAAGCATGCTTGACGTCCAACAACGATCATGCAAAACCAGCCAAGCAAAGAATTTGCATCTCCCAAGCATATAGACCTTTCAGATTTGACATGCTCCGAGGATATCAACACGACCAAGAAAAAGAGCGGAATAGGCCGAAGCCGAGGAGTAAAGACGGTTGGGCGACCACTTCCAAATAAACCGGTCATGCTCCGGTGTGAGCTAACTTGTCGCACAAGATCCCAGACGGTGAAGTATTGGACGAGGACCTGCACTGTCCAAGCGTAGGTAATATCCGCGATCCTACGCGATCCTGCGTAGACCCGCATCACCTGCCTCGAGCCCCTCACTGACTGTGCGGGAACACCGGATCCTTGGCGAGACGACTGCCCAAAAATTCGGGGCCAGTGTTTTGTTCGAGCAGCCAACAATCCAGCTGTCCTCCCAGAATAAAGCCCGGGTACAATCCCCGACCAGTGATGTAGGCGTCAAAAAAGACCTACACAGCGCGGTCAACTGAGAATCGGAAGGTCGCCCACGTCCTGTCTGGATCCGTACGCGCCAACCAAAGCCACTGTAGGTGGAGGTCGTCCCAAAGGTACGAAGATCGGGCAATCCCAGGCCACCGCAGCGCGTAGGGCAGACGACGTTCACCCAAGCCACCAGACAACAACCTCTCGAGGCAACTTCGGTACTGCACCAAAGGAAGCCTCGGATGAGGGTTTCGACCGCTCACAGTGCCCAGGGTGCTACGACGATCGCCATTGAAATATGCATCGGGATGGCCGAGAGGGTGGATTTGGCGAGGATCAAGCGACCATTTCGATTCAGCAGTCTCCCTTGCCAAGGTGGGAGATGCCTAGCGACCTTGTTGACCAGCGGCTGCAAGACAACTTTGGGTAGCCTCCTGATGGAGAGGGGAACTCCGAGGTAGGTGCAGGGGAAATCAGCGATGGTACAGGATAGGATGGACCGGACCAAGAAGAGTTGATCCTTCGAGCAGTTAATGGGGTAGACCTGGCTTTTTTAAAATTGTTCGCAAGGCCCGAGGCTTTCTCGAACAGGGACAACACCCCCTTGATGACCCGCAAGTCAAGCTCGACCGAAAAAAAGAAAGCGACCACATCATCAACATAGAGCGAGACGCAGAAGCAGACGTTCCTACCCAGCTTTTGAAGAAGACCACAGGACTCAGCCTTATGGATCAGAGAGTGGAAGCATTCCATGACCAACACAAAGAGCATGGGAGAGAGGGGGTCTCCCCGGCGAAGGCCGCGCCCATGACAGATCCGCTGCCCCGGAACCCCATTAAGAAAGATTTCGGTACTAGCGGTGGAAAGAATGGTGGACATCCAGTTAGTCTAGGTGCGTGGACAGCCGACCGCAGAGAGGAGCTCCAGAAGAAAGACCCACCCGACCGAGTCAAAAGTTTTGGCTAGGTCAATTTTGAACATGATCCTGGGCAGCTTCCGGCTAGAGAGCGTTCTAGCCATTCCGAGAACATATTTGAAGTTGTCATGAATAAGGCGACCTTTGATAAAAGCACTTTGATTTGGGGAGATGAGAGATGGAAGATGGGGGGCAAAGTGGTTGGCCGCTGCCTTGGAAAATATCTTCCCAAAGCTATGGATAAGACTAATGGGATGATAGTCTGAAAGAGCGAACATGTCGGGTTTCTTGGGGATCAGAGTGAGGAGGGCATCGTTAAGGTGGTGGAAGCTCCGGGAATCCAAATCCGGGAGTGCGTTAAACGCCCATAGCACATCTTCCCTAATGATCGACTAGCAAGACCTATAGAAACGACCAGTGAATCAGTCAGGTCTGGGAGCTTTATCCAAGGGTAGATCCTTGATAACCTCTCAGACCTCGGCCTCCGAGAAGGGATGGGCAAGACTGGAGGTCCAGCCCCGGGAGGCCGAGCTCCTCAACGTCGAGCGCACAGGAGCGCTCATGACTGGTTCCTAAAATCCCGTCGAAGTACTCGAAGGCCGCAGAGGCCTCCTCATCTTCGCAGAGGAGAGTGCGACCATCGACCAAAAGGGAGGGGATAAAGTTCTTTCTCCTCCGGTGGTTAGCGTGGAGGTGGAAGAGCTTGGTATTAGCGTCTCCCCCGCGGAGCCACCTGAGACTTGACTTCTGCTTAGCGATCGTTCGCTGAAGAAAAGTTAGGCTGAGGTAACGGAGCTTGAGAAAGCGCCTCAGCGACAACTTCTCAACAGAAAGCGACATAGACTCTTGCGCGACCTCTAAGCGAAAAATAACCTCCTTAGCAACCTGGATCTGCATGCGGATGCTACCGACCACTTTTGAACTCCATTTAACCATCGCCTTCGCCGTCTCGTGAAGCAGGTGGTCAATCCAACGCAGGGAGACCGCGTCAGGACGTGGACCCGCCCACACCGCTTTGACGGTGTCGAGGAAGCCCTCAACCTTAGGCCAGAATGCCTGAAAGGTGAAGCGTCTCTTGGGGTGCACCCGGTGGTCGAGAAGTAACAGAAGGGGGCGTGGTCAGAGCACCTAGAAGAAATTGCGTGCATGGTAGAGGAGGGGAAGAGGAGCTCCCAATCTGGGGAGACAAAGACCCTGTCGATTCGCTCGAGCGTAGGATGCGTCCGCTCATTACTACAGGTGAAAAGGCGACTTTGAAGATGGAGCTCCAGAAGCTCGAGATCATTGAGAAAGCGACGGAAGCGACCCATCATCCGGCAGGACAGACGACCATTATTCTTATCAACCGCCTGATAGATAAGGTTGAAATCTCCACAGAGAACCCAGGGCCCCGAGAGAGTGGGGCGCAAAGCGCGAAGCTCGTCCAGTAAAGAGATTTTCTCAGCGTCGGTTTGTGGTCCGTAAACCGAGGTAGCCACCACGTTTGGGAGGACGCAGAAAGGAGGGCAACCTTGACTGTAACATGGTTGAGCCCAAGCGAGGGGGAGGAAACGAGCCAAGTATCTTTGCGCCAAGCGACCAAAATACTACCACAACTACCGACCGCAGGCAAGGCAACATAGTCGAAATCAACGCCTAACATACCAAGAATTAAGGAAGTATTTACAACAGCGAGTTTCGTCTCCTGAAGACACAGAAGAGAGACTTTCTCCAACCTAACTAGCTCATGAACCACCGAGCGTCTAGCACGTCGGTTTAGTCCACGAACGTTCCACACAACTATGTTGATATCCATAAAAAACTATTACAAAAATGACCCCGGGACCTACACATACACAAGTTTGTGCGTCCTCGGCCAACTGCTCCTCAGGGAAGAGCTCGTGCACCGCGCCCTGGAACTCGTCATCCTTCAGCACCGAATATTGAAACGACCCGTCGGTCTGCACACCGAAGAGCTCACGAATGGCACTGTACTAGACAAAAACCAGTAACTTCCCATTGGTCTCTTCCCTCTGCTTCCCAATCCTAACTCTTTACCCTGATTAGATTCATGCTTGTGTTCGTGACTTTGAGACATTCTAGTGCTCTATATATGGCCCCGCCGGCCAGGACATGGATGATGGTGTTGCGTACAATAAGTAGTAATGCTTCAAGCTACAAGGAACAATCAAACATTGTCTCCAACTTCCACAGTGGCACTGTGATCGAACGTACATTTGCAATCAGCTAACATAATTACTTCACCCACCACATGTATCTATACGAAACAAAGCGTTGTGACTGGGAAATCACTGCCACTGGCTTCCGGTTGCTGGTCTGCTACCGGCAGCTACCGTTTCTCAACATCATAAATTCATAATACTGACGGGCCACAATGGTGCGCATCCTTTCTCTGCAAATCGCAACCACCAGATTGTGATCCACTACCAGAAAATCAATCGCTGACGTGAGCCCAACGTTTTGCCGTGAGCTTTTCGTCGGGCTCACGGCACAATAGCTTTTTGCCGACGACTAACAGTAAAACTGACGGCAAAAAGGAATTCAACGAGAGTGGCTCATGGCAAAGAGCCTTTTTGCCGTGAGCCTTTTACGACGACGGCAAAACTCTATTTTGCCGAGAGTGGCTCACGGCAAAGAACCTTTTTGCCGTGAGTCTTTTCGTAGCTGACGGGAAAATGAGCTTTGCCATAAATTGAAATCAAATTTTGAATGAGTAAATTAATTCAAATCAAAAAACTTTGAATTACAAAGTTTCATTACTTTCAAGATGTATAACTCTTATTAAGATAATTTTTTAATTTGACAAAATTGTAATAATTTTGTTCACAAAACATATATCTCTTATATAGTTTCATGAAACTATATGAGATATGTATAGGATTTGTGAAAAGTGTTACTACCACAACATCGGATGATCAAATGACCAAAATAAAAGTTGTCGGTCTTGAGAACTTATGTAACTTTGTAGTTCAATCATTTCTAATTTGAATTACTTTCGTCAACGAAAAGTACGTCTGAATTTCTTGAATTTGAAAATTTGAATTTTTGAAACGACCTCGAATGGGGAAACATTGTAAATAAAAGTTGTATATCTTGACAAGTTATGAAACTTTTTTGAAGTTGTATATCTTGACAAGTTATGAAACTTTGTTGTTTACAACTTTTGAATGTCAACGAAAATATTGTCAACGAAAAACTAAGTTGATTGTTTCAAATTTTGTAAACTACCTTGAATGGAGAAACTCGCAATATGAAAGTTGTGTATCTCAAAAAATTATGAAACTTTGTATTTGACAACTTTTTAATTTGAAGTCGTTTGCTATACTTAAATAATTAAATACATTTGATGTAATTTTTTTTTAAAAAATCTCTTTGCCGTGGGCCAAACATGGGCTCACGGCAAAGCTGACCCAATTAATCCACCAGGCCCAACAACTCGGCCGGCCCACTTCCTCTCGTACTATAATCGCCCCTCCCTCCTCTCCACCCCAGCCGAAACCCTAACCCGCCCCCTCCCTCTCCCTCCGCTACGCCAATCCTCTGCCTCCTCCCTTTCCCTCCGCCGCCGCCACCCTCCCGCCCCGTCCCCCTCTGGCATGTCCCCCGCCGTCGCAGCCGCGCCGGCGTACTCCTCCCCCCCTCCGCTCGCCCCTCACCTCGTGGCGAGGAGCAGCGGCGGGGCAAGGCGCGGTGGCGGCGGATCCGCCCCCCGCACGCAGATCTGCCATCTCCCGGCGTGGCCTCCTCCCGGTGCGGCCTCGACCTTAGTCCCGGCGTGGTGGCGGATCCGGGCGCGGCTAGACCTTCGTCCCGGTGCGGCGGCGGATCCGGGCGCGGCCTCGTAGATCCCAACATGGCGGCGGATCCGGGCGTGTCCAGGTTTTTCTCCCCCTCCTCTCTCTCTCTCTCTCTCCTTCCTCAGGTGGTGGTGGCCGCGGCCGATGCGGGGAGGGGCCGGCGGCGGAGAACCACGGCTGGTCGGTGGGGCCTCCTCTTTCTCTGCGGCGAGATCTGCGGCGTGGCAGCCGCCGGCGGTGGTGGCTGGGCTCGCGGTTCCACTTTCTTTTCTTTTTTTTATTCTGTTGCAATAAAGTTTGCCGATAGTCAAAACTTACACGCGACAAACGTGTGCCGTGGGGAGGCTCACGGCAAAGAGTTGTTTGCCGGCAGAACTTTACAGTGAGTTCTTTGCCGGTGGTTACTCACGGCAAACTGGTTGCGGTGAGTAAACCGGCCTTTGCGGTGAGTACTGAGCTCACGGCAAAGCTTTGGTTTCCGGTAGTGTGATCAACACGTAGCCATCAAGACATCAGCAGGTTCAGAATCAACTTTGATAAAGAAAGCAAAGTTGGAAAATACATATATCCCCAAAGTACAACTTTGTTTCGCCTGGTTTCAGCTAGAGTACAAGCACATAAGATTACATGTTCAGCTTAGATTAGAAACAGAAAGGCTCAGTATCAGCTATGCCACTGCTACTTTCGTTGAATTTCGTTGGATTTGGGTATAGTGTCTTTCGTTGGATTTCAAACAAGTTTGTTTCCCCTCCCTGACCTTATATTAGCTGCCTTATTCTCATGAGGTTCCTTATTTACCCAACCGAATGCACATTATCCTCGAGTTTTTAGTTCGTTCCGGATATGATCATGTTCTGGGCAAGAACAAGGCAACGAGCAAGTGGTGGATATCTGTTCTTTTGCCAGTAGTCCGATGAACTAATTCTCCGAGTCTATATATCCTGCTCCAGCTATTGTTAGGTGTCCATTCTTTGAAAAAAAAGGTACTAGGTGTCTAGGGCGGTTTGTGCTTCTTGTAAGCTGAAACCTGATGGTTGATGATGTAAACTTGATGCCCATCAATTATATTTTCATGCACGGCTGTTTGGTCCTATACTCCTATGCAAAACAAATCGGGCCATCGGGGCATGTTTTTGTCAAGCTAGAACTCTAATCGACTGCCACCGTACCGTCCAAAAGTATGAGCAGCATTTCTAGGTTTATTACTGTATAAGCGAAACCATCTTCTGCTTGACTTAGATCATACTCCCTCCGTCCCTGAAAAGGGGTCGTCGAAGCTACAGTTCCCTGTCCCAAAATAAACGTCGTTTGTCTACCGGCTGGCACTGCACCACGCAACTGTTGCTGCTTTCTCTGGTTGCTAGCCCCCTATAGGTGTGAAATGAGTGTTTGGCTGGACTTAATTACTCTGTGCTGCATGTTTCGTAGGGGTAGCAGGGTCTTTCTTCTGCTTGCATTGGTTACCACCTCCCTCTTCCGGCGACTGTTTTTTTGGGACAGAGGGAGTAGAAAAGATTACAGTACTACGCTACAAGGTTACCTGCAGAATCCCGACATGACTTCTAGCAACTCCTAGGAGAACAACTTCATCGAGTGTTTCAACTCATCTCGTAACAACTGCTGCACACTAGAAAACCTTAGGAAGGACAATTTAGCTAGTACTCCCTCCGTCATATATTTAAGGATGGAGGGAGTAATGACGAGGTCTTTGATGATATCAACAATTCTCCTCATTTTGCTAGACAAAAACCAGTAACTTCCCATTGGTCTCTTCCTTCTGTTTCTCAATCCTAAGAGTAACTCTTTACATTAGATTCATGCTTCGGCCATACCAGGTTGCTTCGGTCCTTGGATTAGAATGGTTAGCAAAAGGAACTTTCTCTTGTGACATAGTCAGGGGGAAGGTTGTATATGGTCATCAGCACTGGCCATGTGCTGTGCGTGCTGCTTCTTTCACCAAATGGATTCATGCCATCTGCGTGCTGCTTCTTTCACCAAATGGATTCATGCCATCTGTACTTAACGCGAACCGTATATTTATTTTTTCATCTCTAAAGTCTTTACGCTCGAAATCAAAGGTCCTCCACTGGCGAGCATAAGAAGGATGTCTAAGCTTCCCATCAGACTTCTCTGGGCGATCGGCATGCCAAGTCATTAGTTTGGCGGTCTTTGGGTTCGAGAACAATCGCTTTAGACGGTCCTCCACCGGCAAATACCACATCACCAAGGCAGGGACTTTACGTTGACTAGTCGTGTCAGTGGTACCAATACTAGACTCATCCCCCACTTGAGCACCTGCATTTTTCTTTCCACCCTTCTTCCTCTTCCCGCCTTTTGTGCTAGCGACACGTTCTGCGTCGAAATCAGCATTACTTTTGTAACGACTAGCCTCACAATTAGGACACTTCTTCATTTCTGCATAGCCACCGCGGTACAATATGCAATGGTTCCTGCATGCGTGTATTCTTTGCACCCGCATCTTCAATGGGTTGATGATATTCTTTGCTTCATATGTGTTTTTTGGCACAAGGTTAGGCTTCGGGAGCAGGTTGGCCAACAAAGTAAGGAGTTCGTTAAAACTATTGTCAGACCATCCGAATTTAGCCTTAACAATCAGAAGATTGAGGATGAAACGCAACACTGTCCACTCCTTCCCACAACCCTCATACATACGGTCCTTTGCTGCCTTCTTAAGTGCCTCGAAATTTTCTAACCCTTTAGCACTCCCTACCAACACCTCTGGTTCAATGTGGCGCAACATTTCCTCATATCAACATCACATTCATCGTCCACCTGTGGTGCATCTGTTTCATTACCATTTTCATCTCCACAGTCAAAAGCATCATCCATCATGACATGATCATTTTCATCTTCGTCACCCACTTCATCATACCCGATGCCAATGTCTGCATTGTTGAAAGTAGACACTGCCTCACCATGGTGGGACCAAGTTGTGTATCCTTTCATAAAACCTCGCTTTATCAAATGCATCTTGATGTCATTAGGATCCTCCCATACAAGTTTGTTGCAACAATCACTACACGGACAACGTATTTGCTTTGACTTGCAAATGTGAGCATGCTTCTTCGCAACCTCGAGAAATTTTGATAACTCTGTCATGAATGTAGAAGAATGTCTCTGTACGCCATACATGCATGCTCTGTGATCCATGTTAAACAACCTATGAAAAATTCTACATTTTAGAAACTAATTTAATCATATAGTATTAATAAATGAGTCACAATAATTAAAAAACTCAATTCTACCTCTTATTTAATGAAACTAATTATATTAATGACAAACATAGCGAATCTACAATTAATCTGCATAACACTATACTTAAAAAACAATCTACAATTAATTTTCTCTCTTTTCACTCCTCTCTCTTTTTTATTTAATAAAACTAATTATATTAATGACAAACATAGCGAATCTATAATTAATCTGCATAACAATCTACTTAAAAAAATAATCTACAATTAATTTTCTCACTCTTCACTCCTCTCTCTCCCCTAGCTAGCAAACCCTAGATCTAGAGAGCTAAATCTATAATGAAGTTAGAAATGATGGATAAAAGGTAAAAAAAAGAAGGTTGGAATAGCACAAGCTCACCTTATATAGCCACCTCCTCCAAGGAAATCAAGTGCAAAACCTTCCCCCCATAGATTGGGTGTTTTTGGAGCTTTTCCTGAGCTCCTCTCGGGCAAAGCTCCAATGGAAGGTAGCTGGGGAAGAAGAAGCTGTCGGGTTTTATAGAGGGGCACAGTGCTGGCGGGCAACTTATGGCAACCGCCAGCAGAAATCGTCCCCATTTCTGCTGGCGGTTCCTTATGTTGCCCGCCAGCACTGTTATGTTACCGCTGGCGGGTGATGAACCGGCGCCCCTGCAAACCACAGTGCTGGTGGCTGCCAATTGTACCCGCCAGCACACTAATTTGCAAGTGTCAGCACAAATCGTTTGTGGCCTAGTGCTGCTTCAGCTATTGTGGTGCCCATTTTCATGCATGGCTGTTTGGTCCTATGCAAAACAAATCGGGGCATGTTTTTGTCAATGCTGGAACTCTAATCTACTGCCACCGTACCGTCCAAAAGTATGAGCAGCATTTCTAGGTTTATTAATGTAAGCGAAACCTTAAACCATCTTCTGCTTGACTTAGATCATAGAAAAGAATAGCATCTGCTCCAAAAGTCGTGTAATTAGAGGCTAATCAAACGCCAACCAAAACTATCACAACTCAGCTCAAGGGTTACCTGCAGAATAACGACATGACTTCTAGCAACTCCTATGAGAACAACTCCATCGAGTGTTTCAACTCATCGGAACAACTGCTGCACACTAGAAAACCTTAGGAACGACAACTTAGCTGCCCCTTAGGGCCTAGTAATGACGATTTTTTGATGATATCAACAATTCTCCTCATCTGCGCTAGACAAAGACTAGTGACTTTCCATCGGTCTCTTCCCTCTGCTTCCCAATCCTAATAACTCTACATTATTAGATTCATGTTGTCTACTAGTGCCTTTGAAACATACTAGTGCTCTATATATGGCTGCCGGCTGCCGGCTGCTGGCTGCCGGCCGGGCTACAAGTAGTAATGCTACAAGGAATAATCACCATGTGTCAGTGGTGGAGGAGAGAAGGGCAGGGGCAAAATGGTACATTCAGTTGTGTTGGAGATGGAAAAAGAGAAAGAAAATTCCGAAATCCCAAAAAAAGTTGGAAATCCCCCAACTCGAAGAGTTCGCGTGCCCCAGGTTTATATTTCGAAAAGCTTGCGAACTTGAGGTCATTTCGCGTGAGGCGTGCGAATTTAGGGTTGAATTTCGAAATTTCTCGTGGAGGTGTTGCACCAGTGACACTAACTTAGAGCACTATATATCCACTCCTTCCTATATATGGCCTTATAGGGCCTTCTCATCCTCTAATATGCAAAAATGCACTGCAAAGACACCAAACAAGAGTGTGCCATACTGCTCTTTCAGCTTCACCAACCCAATTACCCAATAACCCAATTACCCAAGATACACCAATAACGAAGCTTCATCTAAAATGCGCAATAAACATGGTCCACAGTAGGTTGCTCCTCCATTCTCATGAGGTTCCTCATGGTCCATAGTATCCTCTGAAACAAGTTTGTTTCCCCTGAACTTAGCTGCCCTATTCTCATGGGGTTCCTCATGGAACAAAAGAAAAAAAATCATGATGCTACTCCTTATTTACGATCAACCGAATGCACATTATCCTCGAGTTTTTAGTTAGTTCTGGATATGATCATGTTCTGGGCAAGAACAAGGCAACGAGCAGGTGGTGGATCTGTTCTTTTGCCAGTAGTCCGATGAACTAATTCTCCGAGTCTATATATCCTGCTCCAGCTATTGTTAGGTGTCCATTCTTTGAAAAAAAAGGGTACTAGGTGTCTAGGGCGGTTTGTGCTTCTTGTAAGCTGAAACCTGATGGTTGATGATGTAAACTTGATGCCCATCAATTATATTTTCATGCATGGCTGTTTGGTCCTATACTCCTATGCAAAACAAATCGGGCCATCGGGGCATGTTTTTGTCAAGCTGGAACTCTAATCGACTGCCACCGTACCGTCCAAAAGTATGAGCAGCATTTCTAGGTTTATTACTGTATAAGCGAAACCATCTTCTGCTTGACTTAGATCATAGAAAAGAATAGCATCTGCTACAAAAGTCGTGTCATTACAACTATCACAAGTCGCTCAAGATTACAGTACTACGCTACAAGGTTACCTGCAGAATCCCGACATGACTTCTAGCAACTCCTAGGAGAACAACTTCATCGAGTGTTTCAACTCATCTCGTAACAACTGCTGCACACTTGAAAACCTTCGGAAGGACAATTTAGCTAGTACTCCCTCCGTCATATATTTAAGGATGGAGGGAGTAATAACGAGGTCTTTGATGATATCAGCAATTCTCCTCATTTTGCTAGACAAAAACCAGTAACTTCCCATTGGTCTCTTCCTTCTGCTTCCCAATCCTAAGAGTAACTCTTTACATTAGATTCATGCTGTCTACTAGTGCTTTTGAAACAAACACACTAGCGCTCTATATATGGCTGCCGGCCGGGCTGGACAATTTAGCTAGTACTCCCTCCGTCATATATTTAAGGATGGAGGGAGTAATGACGAGGTCTTTGATGATATCAGCAATTCTCCTCATTTTGCTAGACAAAAACCAGGAACTTCCCATTGGTCTCTTCCTTCTGCTTCCCAATCCTAAGAGTAACTCTTTACATTAGATTCATGCTGTCTACTAGTGCTTTTGAAACAAACACACTAGCGCTCTATATATGGCTGCCGGCCGGGCTACAAGTAATGCTACAAGGAACAATCAACAGTGTCCTCTCCTTCCACTGTGGCACTGTGATCGAACGTACATTTGCAATCAGCTAACATAATTACTTCACCCACCGCATGTTTCTATACTACCAACAAAGTGATGTCATGATTGATCGTCTTTCCGTGAAGTCACTGCTACTGGCTTCCGGTTGCTGATCTGCGTACCAATTTAGCATAGCAAATTTAAGGATCCCGTCCTGTAAGAATCAGATCATAATTATATATAATTTTGAGCTAAAAAATAATAGAACTAAGGGATTGTGAAGAATGCATTAGCACCATGACCCATTACCACCCCTAGCTACCAGCAGCTAACGTTTCTCAACATCATAATACCGGCGGGGCCATAATGGAGCACATCAGTTTTCTGCAGATCGCAACCCACGGATTCAGATCAATGCATAGCAATGAAGGCATCAGCAGGTTCAGAATCAACTTTGATAGACGAAGCAAAGTTGGAAAATACATATATCCCCAAAGCACAACTTTGTTTCGCCTGGTTTCAGCAGGAGTACAAGCTCATAATATTACATGTTCAGCTTAGATTAGAAACAAAAAGGCTCAGTATCTGCTATGCCACTGCTACTAGAACATCTTGCAAGTCTCTGCTGTTCAGGATCTACCAGACTATCTGTACTGCTCAGGGAGCCGATAACCCGTCATAACAATCTTATCGGCAAACATCTTGCCCGTCTTTGGCATAATGTGCCAGTGCATTGTCAAGTTAAATTCCTTGCCCTTTAGATTGCTTCCCTGTATAATGATAGAAAAAAGCAGGCATTAATCAACCATTCAATGCAAACTCTGAAGAATCATGTGTAATTGGGCTGATAGTTGCAGTGTACAATACGTACGCATTGAAGTAATGAAACGGGACATAGAGCATACTACCAGCTATCCCAAAATTAAATAAAGGAAACTGATATCAAGCAAAAGATTGGAGTCAAGTACACCAGAAAGTGAATATGTACTGATATAGCTATCTAAGATTAATGTCAAAGGCCGAAAGATGGTCAGATAGAAATGGGAGTGGGTTCAGGACTAACTAATGTTCTACCAGAATGTACGAAGATTCAGAATTTCTATTGAATAAAGACTGAGCCATGTAAGAGATTTTCATTCATTCAAATTTTAGAATAATCATCCCAAAATGAATCATAGACACAGTGATAAATTTTCATACAATACATTAAATTAGCATTCGATTTATGTGATGGGCTTGCCTGGTCAATAAATCTGTACTTGTTTGTGGTATGGATCAAAAACTTGGCATGCTCCTTGGCCGGTATAATTCCATCCCAAAGAGAAACCTGTGACATAAATCAAATACAATCACTCACAGTACAGTTGTAAGAGGAAAAACTTAAATATAATAGAACATCAGGCAATAAAATGAATCGATTGGGTAGGAATGAACATCATACTGGTACAGGTCTCTATAAAGTCATAAGATTATATCACAGAAACATATAGTACAGGATCACACCTAGGGCTGGATATCGAGCCGGCTCAGCTCGGCTCGGCTCGCTCCGGCTCGTTGGGATAACGAGCTGGCTCGGCTCGGCTCGTTATCTAAACGAGCTGAAGAGGCAGCTCGGCTCGGCTCGCCAGAAGCTCGAGCTGGCTCGTTTGAGCTCGCGAGCCATCAGTTCTAAATACACAGGCTCTCTGGCTCTGGTAGTCAGGTACATCCGTTCAACATTTGCAAAGCAAAAATTGACTAAAAAAGCTCCATGAATGGATCTGAGGGCTCACGGAATTAAGAAAAATGTGATTTTCATCAATCTAGGACTCACGTAGAAGGCTTCATGAGCAAAATCGTGCAAAATGAGGCAAACGAAATTAAGTGTTTGTTCGGCAGATCTTGTGCTGATTTGTATGGCAGATTTGTTCCGGAAGAAAAGTGTTGTGTGCTGATTTGTACGGCAGATTTGTTCTGAAAGATAAGTACTGCACAAGAAGCTGAGAAAAGACAAGCCGAACACTCTCTAAATCCAGAAAAGGAGGGAGCAAGCTCTCGTCATTGGTGACAAATCCAAGCAGGTTACGGAGAAAGGCTTACTTGAGCATGTTCTAGGGGCAGTTAATTGCTTTTGTGCTTACTGGTGCTTGCAGGTCGCAACCTCGCAATGAGTGGAGTTAGGAGGAACGACAGGGATGGGCAGGGTCACGAGGAGGAGAGGAGCTGGTGCTTGCAAAACCTGGAGGGAGGAACAATGGGGACGAACAAGCCACGACTCACGAGGAGGAGAAGAGGAACTCACATAGGCATCGCCCGGAGGAACGAGCGGTCAGGCACTCAGGCAGCATGAGAAGGCAGGAGGGTGTTCCGGCGGCCGCGCGAGAGAGAGAGCGAGACCGAGATAGACTGGACAGGAGCTCACCGGACGCTAGGGTATTGCTTATTGGGCTGGGCTAGACAGCAATGTGTTTCGTTGGGCAGCCTGCTAACGTCCAGCACCTTGGCTCGGTCAGCTCGCGAGCAGCTCGAGCTGGCTCGTTATATATAACGAGCTAAAATGTGAGCTCAGCTCATTTGAAAAATACAACGAGCCGAGCTGAGCCGAGCCGAGCCAGCTACGAGCCGAGCGAGCTAACGAGCCACGAGCTTTTTGTCCAGCCCTAATCACACCGCTCATCCAAATTTCGGGAAAACAGCAGTAACCATGCATTTAACATCTAGTACACTGTCGATCTGGAACTAAAAGGCTAACTTGGGCCAACTGTCATCAGGCTAAATTTTTTTACCAATTACTGATGTTTGTTTTCATCATGTTTAGCGCAGCATGCTTTAGAAGGACATGCATTAATTAACATTGTGAGTTTCCTACTAACATAATCTTCAACTATAGTTCATCTAGATTTACACACATACCAGTGGAAAAAGCCCCATCAACAACACATGGGAAAGTCACACAACAGAATATGTTAAATTGTGCAGCTTAGATTTAGCACAACCCCACAGCAAAGTAAATCAAGTTTCCACAACCACTACATGCATCTGCCATAATATATATAACATCACCCCTGGAATCCACAAGCAAATGACAACTGGATGACAGTGCACTATTGTCCCCAGCAGAAAACTCATGCCACCGTGGGCAGTTCTTGCAGGCTAATAGTAAGTGATAATAAAATGAGCACCCATAATGGTCCACAGGGAAATAAGTATCAACTCAGAATAATCATTGAAGAACTTACTTGGTTCAAAGCATTTTGTGGAGTCTCATACTCAGCTGCCACAAAAACAAACACCTACAATACCCAACAAAAGTACAGTTCAGCAGACAGAAGCATGAGTACCTTCTTAAGTTGCTTGGACAGGATTAACAGATCAAATGAATTTTATGATGGCAAATTTCCATTATATTTTTCACCAGATCATTCCACGACAACTGACAACTGTTACAAATTATAGTAACCCCAAAATTCAGAGGCACAATTCTCATTACTTCTCGGATACTATAGAAATAGGTAACACTCCTGTGCACAAATTGTCACTACGTCTCGGACACTAACAATTTATTAATAATACTTCCTGTGCTTGAGGATTTCTCTCCCGTCTACTTGTCAGTTTTCCAGTAAATCTTATGTTTCACTACATCAGGAAATGGATAGACCTTGTACTGAAGATGATACCATATAGTGAACACTGAAATGTGATAAATTACCAGAAATACACATTACCTGTTTTGTGTTCCATGTGAACAGAGACGAAAGGTCCGCTGAGATGTTCAGCGTCATGCTAACCTGAAACACAACAAACATAGTATTCGTAACAAATTCGTGACATAAGAAACCTCTTGCTGGTTTTGGTCAATTTTGCACAACACAAAGGATACGGATATTAGATACCTCGTCGTTGCCGTTGGCCTCCTTCTGGAACCAGTTTATGTTCAAGATCTACGCAGTTCAAACGACGGGGATCGCGTCAGCACAACAGGTGAATTCGCCAGAGGGCGGACGAGCTAATCGACCAGATTCTACAGGCAGATCGAGCAGCCCACGCCACGCCCGTAGTTCACAAATCGAGCCTCGATACGGCCCGTGCGTGACCGCGGGCGCAGAGACGAAATCGAGGGAGGCGGCGTTGGTACCTTGACGGAGGCGGTGGGGGTCGGGGTGTTGAAGTTGTCGGAGAAGGAGGCGGCGAAGCACATCGCGGCCAGTATGGTGACCGCGAAGGTCGCCACCGCGTTCGCGCGGTGCCCGAACGAGTGCATCCTGCCGCGCGTCTCTTCGCTTCCTCCTCCCTCTCCGCGCCGCCGCCGAGATCGCCGGGCCCCGCTGCCGCTGCCGCTGCTAGCTCCTGCCCTGGGTCGCGGCGGCGCCGGTGACTTCACTGCAGTTTCCTGTCTCTCTCCTCTTTTCTTTTCGCGTACTGTTATGGAAGAGAGAGAGGTGGAAGCCGTGCAGATACCCGTGACGAGTGGGACCCGCACGTCAGTGAGACCGGCGGGCCTGACATGGCACGCGCCGATTGGTCGAGGCACGTCACGGAGAGAGCGGAGAGGGTCGCGCGCAGTCAGCAGCAGCGGTACAAATGGGCCTATTGCAGCCCATTTGTCACATGAGTCAGCCAGCCCAGCAAAGCCACGTGCGTGTAAATGGGGCTCGGGCCTGGCCCATTCGTTACTTGGCCCGGTGGGTGGGAAAGGGGAAAGGGAGGGGGAGAGTGAACGCAACGCGACGCAACCGACTAACCGAGGCGGGAAACCCTAACCTAATCCTTTGGGGTGGCGGCGGCTTAGCGCGCGCTTAACTTTTAACGTTCCTTGACCAAATCAGGTGATGACGCGGGAAGACGCCGTTTGGGCGATGTCACCATCGGCGGTCCGGCGCCAACCACCGGCCACCGTTGTTGCTTCCCCACCACACGCACCCGCAACCGCGAACGCCCAGCGCATCGGCCGGCTGGCGGCGCCCGCTTCCTCGCTGTCACCACACGCGCCCGCCGACGACGCCGACCGACCAGGTCCCGTATACCCGCCCGTTCGCCCAAACCAACCACACACGCTAATAAAAAAAAGATTAGCGGCAGTGCAGGTGCAGCACGGCCCGACCGTTCTTTTTCCCTTCCTTTAGCGTGAGCGCACCAGCTCCTTCACGCGACCACGCCACCGAGAGAGGAAGAAGATTAGAGCAGAAGCTTAAGCCCGGCGGCGACGGGAAGATAGTGCCTTCTTGTGGCTTTGCTTAAGCGCGTACTCGCAGTTTGTTCGTTTATTCCGTTCCACGCATCCCAACAATCCGTCAATTCCCCCACCGCGACAGAGGGAGAGATTCCCTTGCCTCGACCGCGTCTTCGTTGGCTTCCGGTTTGTCCTTCGCCAGCTTTGACTTGGGTAGTTGGGTTTCCTCTTCTTCCCCCACCTCCTCCACCCTTGTTGGGGATTTCGTTGGCTCTTCTTGGGTTTTGAGGAGACCGGCGGCGGCGGCGGCCTTGAGTTCTTGCTTGGAGTTGGTCCGTTTGGGAGGGTTTGCTGGGGGATTTCTGTCGAATTCTGCCTTGGTTCCGTCAAATTTGGGAGTTCTCCTGAGGATTCGAGGCGGCGTGCGGTGATTTCAAGAGGGGAGAAAGGGAAAGGAGGAAACTTTTTGGCTGTAGATTTGTCGCCGGAGATGGGCAAACCGTCGCTGAAGAAGAAGAAGAGGGCCTCCGGCGGTGGCGGCGGCAAGTCCGGCGAGCACGGGGGCAAGCCGGCGCTGGAGCGCTCCGGCTCCAAGGTCCTCGACGGCGACGAGATGATCTTCGCGGACATGGCGCAGGAGCACAAGGAGGAGGGCAACAAGCTCTTCCAGCGCCGGGACTACGACCGCGCGCTGCTCAACTACGACAAGGCCATCAAGCTGCTCCCCCGGGCGCACCCCGACATCGCCTACCTCCACAGCAACATCGCCGCCTGCTACATGCAGATGAGCCCGCCCGACTACTACCGCGCCATCAACGAGTGCAACGTCGCGCTCGAGGCCTCGCCCAAGTACGCCAAGGCGCTGCTCAAGCGGGCGCGCTGCTTCGAGGCGCTGGGCAGGCTCGACGTCGCGTGCAGGGACGTCAACAAGGTACTCGCCCTGGAGCCCAACAACCTCACCGCGCTGGATGTGGCCGACAGGGTGAAGAAGGCCATGGAGGAGAAGGGGATTGTCTTGGACGAGAAGGACGTCATGCCCACGCCAGAGGAGGTGGTGGCCGCTGCGCCCAAGCAGAAGCCCCGAAAGAAGAGGGGAGGCCGGAAGTTCGCTGCCAAGGCTGCTGCGGCGGCTGTGGAGGAGGCTGAGGAACAGAAAATGGCAGAAGCTGTCAAGGAGGAAGAGGTTGAGGAGCTCCCGAGGCAGGTGAAACTTGTGTTTGGGGAGGACATAAGGTGGGCTCAGGTGCCGGCGAGCTGTAGCATGGCACAGCTGCGTGAGGCCGTCCGGAGCAAGTTTCCGGGGCTGAAGGCTGTCCTTGTCAAGTACAAGGACAAGGAAGGTGATCTTGTGACAATCACCAACCAGGATGAGCTGAAATGGGCTCAGGAGTTGGCTGAGCCTGGGAGCTCACTTCGGCTGTATGTCACCGAGGCCAATCCGGAGCACGAACCTTATGTTGATGATGCTAGTGGGCCATTGGAGAGAAATGTGAACAGTGCGTCTGATAATGGAAGTATCAGAAGCAATAGGCAGGATGAGGATAGGAGCACGGTGACTTGCATTGATGATTGGATTGTGCAATTCGCTCGGCTTTTCAAGAACCATGTCGGGGTTAGCTCTGATGAGTATCTGGATCTCCATGAAGTTAGTATGAAGCTCTACACCGAGGCAATTGAGGACACTATTACAACTGAGGAAGCTCAAGAGGTGTTTCAACTTGCGGAGCGAAACTTCCAGGAAATGGCAGCTCTTGCATTTTTCCACTGGGGTAATGTTCATATGTCCCGGGCCAGGAAGAGATTGTTATTGTCAGGAGATTCCCCTAGAGAATTGGTGCTTGAGCAAGTGAAGGAAGCATATGAGTGGGCAAGGGAAGAGTACAATAAGGCTGGAAAGGCATATGAAGAAGCCGTGAAGGCCAAGCCGGACTTTTTCGAGGGTTTCCTTGCACTTGCGCATCAGCAGTTTGAGCAAGCAAAACTGTCATGGTATTATGCAGTTGGTAGTAACATGGATCTGGAAACGTGCTCAACTGAAACCTTGGAGCTCTTCAATAAAGCTGAGGATAACATTGAGAAGGGTATAGAAATGTGGGAGGAAACAGAAGAACAGCGTCTGAAGAATCGGTCTAAACCTAGCCAGGAGAATGTTGTGCTAGAAAAGATGGGCTTGGAGGAGTATATCAAGGATGTATCCACTGATGACGCGGCTGAACAGGCTTCCAATTTGAGGTCTCAGATAAACATTTTATGGGGTATGCTCCTTTATGAGCGCTCAGTTGTGGAATTTAAATTAAGTCTTCCGATGTGGGAAGATTGCCTTATGGCAGCTATTGAAAAGTTTAAACTTGGGGGAGCTACAGCTACAGATATTGCTGTGCTGGTGAAAAACCACTGCGCCAATGAAACTGCCCAAGATGGTAAGAGAAAAATTCTTTTTTTGGTTTATTTTTGCCATAAGAACTACACTTTTTTAAGAATTATGCAGGGATTCTGCAAAGTGTTCATTAAATTGTTCTGATTGCTATTTGCTCTGTGAAGCCACTATATTAGTCACACTGAGTTTGTTAAATTGATAATAGGAACTTGACTTTTGGGACTGCACCTATTATAATTGTTTAAAAGATTATTATGGAGCACATGCATTATGTTTTAGATTGCTTTGAACTTCTTCTCTGTACCTTTAGATAGTTTTTTTGCAAACATTTTTTAAAAGATTATCGTCTAGTGAATCGTTAACTGTTAGTGGTTGAGCGTGAGCCCAAAATTTGCATTTGTGACTCAACTACTGTGAGGCTGTTACCATCAAGTGCTGAAATTTTCATTGTACCCTATGCTGAATGTTTTCAAATCCTACTCTTATTATTCAAAGTCATCCTTGAGGAATTAACAATTTAAAAAAGTGGAGAACTTGTTCTAAGATTGTGAGATTTTCTTTGTAGGTTTGGGGTTCAAGATTGATGAAATTGTTCAAGCCTGGAATGAAATGTATGACATTAAGCGGTGGCTGCGTGGTGTTCCATCCTTCCGTCTTGAGCCATTATTTAGGAGGAGAATTCCACATTTGCATACTGCGCTGGAACAAATATAGTAGAACAATATGCTCTACAGCATATTGAATTTCAAGGCTTTTTTATCAGTGCCAATTTTCTCTTTTTGGTGAGTATGAGTACAATAACTGCATGTTTATCTTCTAATAGATTGGATTTAAATTTCATATGCACTCATGATATTCATAGTTCTCTTCCTTTACTTGCATCCATGCACTTACTGGCGTTAAATGTTTTAGACCACGGATTCTTTCGGTGCAATGTGGTTTGGAGGACAGTTGATGTACTTTTCTTTGAAGATAGTTGTAGCAGTGATCTGAGTGTGGTAGCACAAGTACTTACTGATTAAATCCATATGTTTTGATATATGAAGTTTATTGCTTTCACACACTGCATCATTGGTGTCCTGGGGTTAGAGCAATCCCCTTTAACCAAAATATAGTTAACCCAAAATGCTGTAATGTTTTGAAAAGGTTATCAGAAAAATCATGTGTGTACTACACACAAAGTAAAATTGAACTTGCAAAATTCAATCCTAAATTCATCTTTGATGTTGAGATTAAAAAGCACAAGTTTTACTGTCAGCAAATGGTGAAAAGTGCAAGATTGATTCTTGTCTATTTTGTTTCTTGACACAGTGGCATCTAGGACGAATTTGAACCTGAATTGTTGCAGCATTTTTTATGTGTGCTAAATACAATATTTTTATGAATTTTTAAACGGTGCAGCATGGTAAATTTACTAATGGGATGCCCCCACCCTAGGATACAAAAATTTGTTGGTGGTCCCCTGGGGTTTGGGTGCCCCCTTTACCTAAAGTATAGTTAAGCCAACATGGTGCCATACTACATCGTCAACCCATAAACTATTCAGACGGATAGGGTTGCTGTTTTGTAGTTGGTGGGGCGACTACACCAGTAGTACAGTTTTTAATGATCTGTTTGAGGGACTTCAACCTAGGCAGTAGGCAGTAATAATTTTACCACTGGTGTAATCTCTGTTGATAAAATTTAAGCACTTTTTATTTGAAGCAGCTTAGATTGCCTCGAAAGGTTGTGGTTTTGTAGAGCTTTACGCCAGTTTGCTGTTCCTTCGTCTAGAACTTTGTACTGTTTAGTACCAGATTACAAGTCATTGTTTGTGCCATGACAAGAGCCCATGATCTTTGCAATTCAAGGCATATGAATATATGTCCTTATGAAATGTTCTAGATTTGTATTTCCATCAAATCATGATGATATTTCAATATTGCTTCCATTTAGTTCTCTGCATCCAAAGTAGCCAGCTTTCATGACTGCATTTAAATTCATTTTCATAAAAGTTACTGTATTTAATCGTTTGACCAAACCTGCGCAACTTTTATCCTCCTATGAGTTACCCTTACTAAATTTTCTGCTTGATGTCACTCTGCAGGTCAATTGCTGCATTGGATACGTTACATGGATTTGTTTGGTTTCATTTTTTTTATACTTGAAAGAGTCTGCTTCCTGGTTGTGAAGCTATTCATACAAGCCTATTCTTTTCACAAGGCTGGTAGTCCTCTGCGTCTTGCATACTCTAGTTGTTTGTATTGGTCAGGTTTGCTTTGTAGTGTGCAGGAAGCTGTGCCTTTGTTATGAATTATTGGTAATGCATATCTATGACATGGTAGTCCATTGTTGGAGTATGGGATTGGTGCCATCCTCCTGTTTCCTTGTATTTTGTCTGTTTTGCAATGTGCAAACACAGCACAGTTAGGCTTGTACTATGGTTACATTTAGGATGTGTCGTCATTGAAATCTGAAAGAAAGAAAGAAAAGCATAAAAAAGAAGCATTTAAGCGTGCCAGGCATGACTACACACAAGCTGGTAAAGAGCTGTCTCTGTCCGCCAGGTGGACCCACTTGTCAGTTACAGGACTTGCAATTCTGCGAAAAGTGAGTGACAACTGAAAGTATTGACAGATTTGTGAAATTGGTACTGGAAGTCCGTGGTTTTTGTGACTGTTAGAATAATAAAACTGCAGTGGGGTCGTGAAAATTTCTCTGTATATATTTGGGTTGGTGCTCATTGTTGCTTTTGGTTCACACGGTGGTCTAGCAAGGAGGGTATTGTATAAGTATGATGGGATATGTCACGGTGCCTCCCCTCTAAACTTAGATAAGTACATTTGCTAGCATGAGGCCATCACATGATCTCAAGGCCAAGAAGCAGATTGTTATGAGTGGGAGTTGGAGATGGAGTCATAGCTTTGGTTGGCTGGTTGGGACTAGGAGGTATCAGCAAATTGCAGCGGTCACGGAAGCATGCTGCACCGTTCGTGGGTGTTGTCTGAATACGTCTACACAGAGAATTTCGAGGGGGTGTTGTTGGAGCTTGTGAGGGATAAGGAGCTCCGGCCGCTATGCAGGGCAGAACTCTGACCGCGAGGAGGGGCCAACGACATCGAAGAAGCGTTATCGCCTCCGTTTCGATAAAACCGGCTGCTGATGCATCTGCATCCACAAGGTTGATTGCCCACTGCGATCTGCATTCTTGTATTAGGAGCTTAACCTTGATCCCAATCAGTCGCAAAAAAAAAACTCGATCCTAATCTGGGGGGCCAGACATAGTAAGTAGCTCTAAAAGTCAATGAACGCAATTTACTGTTTACACAATGGAAATTGATATTGAGTAGGGATGGTCATGGCCCTCTGTACATGTAGCCCCAACGACGCTCCACCACTGATTGGTCTGATTTGATTTATCACATGCAGGAAGCTGTGCTTTGTAATTGAACTAGGTTTTGCGTATGTTTATGACATGGTTGTCCATTATCGGAGGGTTTGGATTGCCCGGCGTTCTCATTTTGCTTCCGAGTACTAGTACTTTATCTCCCGTGAAATGTGCGAACTCATTTAGGCTTGTACTACATTTACATTTATAATTCGTTGTCATTTAAGTAAGAAAGAAAACGTAAAAAGAAAAGCATTGTAAGTGTTCTGTTGAGCTTTGCCTCAAACTTTTGGGTTGTTCCATCAGGAGTCTATATATACAACCACTGTGGTCTCGACGAGAACCAACGGGTGTACTCCGTAGTTCCTTTGGATTATTGCTCATGTTACTGCAACATTGAGTTTAGGTTCACATGCCATAGGTCTTATATAGCAGGGAGGAGGGTATATTCACTGCACCAATACTTGCTAGCATAAGATCACTAAACATTTAGGCCAAGCCCACACTACATGGGGGGAGAACACTGATACACACACAATCCGCACAGATGACATGCATCCAGTTGTCACCAAGCTTGGGATTGTCACTCCTTTAAACAAATATTGGATTGACGGTTGGGATTAGGAGGTATCAGCAAATGGTAGCGTTGAGCCAGTTAACCTAAATGTTTTGTGCGTGCCATCAAAATATATATGTAGCTGTTTGTCAAAAAAATATATATATATATATGTAGCTGCTGAAGATAGGGAGGGCTCCTGCCCGTGCCCAACATGCAGAAGTGGTGCGCGCACGTGCCACGTGCCAGTCCCCCACGATGGAGCACAGTGGCAACGAAAGGTTCAACCCATACACAGGCATGCTACGAGCGGTGGGATGGCATTTGCCACTGCCAGTTACGAGAGTTCTACTTCTAGGTTCTGCAAGAAGCGAGTTACAAGAAGTGCTCAACATATGTTGCACACTTGCACTCTGGAACTCTGATTCTGATGTAGTAATAAATAGTTGTGGTCAGTTTCGTGCGTGGCGGGTCTTCTGTTACCCTGGTTGGAACTTGTTTCTTTTTGTAGTTTATATTATTACATTTGGTGGAACTGAAACTATACAATTCGTTGCTGAGAAGCTGTGCAGCAGCTGGTTAGTCTTCTTTGGGACGAGATTACCGGCCAGGGTTCGAACCTAGCATCTCTCATGTGTTCAGGTGGGATTTTAAACCCCCCCCCCCCCCCCCCTCCCCTGCCCAACACTCATTTTTTTTAATTCGTTGCTTACGTAATGAAATTCCAGCAAAAGACCAAGGTGGAAAAAAAATGTAATACAAGATATAAAAAATGACATGGAAACTAAAAGAAGAATTCCTAAAGTCGTCCTATATCATGTCACAAAGTTTAAAAATATATAAAAGACAAAAAATCAACATCGGTTAGATGGACCCATTGGAGTAGTTTAGGAGTAAATTAAGTTAATACTTTGTTTAGGGAAGATTGTCCGGGGTAGTGAAATGGATATATTTTCCTATTGTCTGCTTGCATGAGGGCCTGAGGGGAGAAGGCCGCTGGCCATAAGACTCATCACGTGGTCAAACCAAGAAGCAGCTGCATGGCGGTAAAGCGATGTTAGAGTACCCGCACTGGTTCTCCTTCGTCTACTCCTTCAAAACAAAATATTCATGCTTGGTCAGCGAGATTCTCTCCTTCATATCTACTTCTCCCGCACTTATCATCCTTCATATCTCTACTTCATCCCAACAACCGGACCCACTCACATTTTTTATCCCCCCCACTGCCCACGCTCTCTCCCTCCTCCCAACCTCGCTTCCTCCGCCGGCCCCTCCCTCCTCTCAATCTCCTGCGGAGGCGGCGGATGGCAAGCGTGCCGCGACCCGGATCCATGGGGAGCTCCGCCACCGGATCCATGGTCGTATTGACCGCGGGCACCTCGGCGGTGGAGCTCCAGCGGCAGCTCGAGCAAGCCACGTCGAGCTCGTCCTCCTCCTCTCCGCCGCACTTCACGAGTTCCCTCCTTCCCTCCGGCACGGCCTCGTCGCTGGAGCTTCGCTGCCGCACTTCCCTTCTGTTCCGACTTCGAGTGCGAGATCGTTGGGCGGGCCAGCGGCAGCGGGACGCGTGGTGGGCCCGTCGCAGCCTGGCGGAGACCCTCCATCACGCCAGATCTAGAGGAAGTGGGGGGGGAGCGACAACATTTTCCCGTGCCCCTCCAGGACGCCGCTGCGGGCGCTCCAGCACCAAAAAAGTCCTGGAGGAGGCGATGGTGTTATTTTGAAGGAACCGGTGCGGGTGGTCTAAGGCACCGCCGCGTCAAGCAGACGAGCGAGCTGCCAGTGGAGGCAGCAGGGCCAACGACGGAGGCAGCCGGGGGGGCAAGGGGGCTCGAGCCCCCCTACAGCTCGCCGACACGTAGAACCCGTAGAGTCCCTTCTCAATTTTTTTTACTCATGTACTTTGATATATTGGGCCGACTAGTCAACATTTTCGTCTAAGCCCAAACTCCAAAGCTCAACAAAGGAAAATTCCTATCCGGCTACAGTTCCTGCCCGCCGTCGGCCGTCGCCTGCCCGTCACTGCCTCGTCGCGACCTTGCGAACCCCAATCCTTTCTCTGACTCTCCCGGTCTCCTGCCGTCTCCGCGACTCTGCCTCTCCGGTCGGCCGGTCCCTGCTAATTCTCCCTCCCTCCGGTCTCCCAGGTGCAGCTCTGTGCCCAGGCGGGCGCCGGCCGGCAGGAAGCCCGCACGACGCACGCCGCGGCGGTGCAAAGCTCGAGGGCGAGCCGCGAGCGCCGAGCGGCACGACATCAGGCGGCCATGAGCTCACGAGCAGCAGGCAGCACCGCAGCAGCCAGTAGGTGATTTTTTTCAGCCCCTCCTAAAATTTTTTCTGGCTCCGTCCCTGGGCAGGGCTAACCAGCTTGAAAACCTAACTGTTCTCCAGTGATTTTTGTCCAAAACAAACACAAACTGATCTTGAACTTTTAACCAAAAGTGAAGCTAGTACATACGTCGACAAGTTATGCAGACTTTTTGTGCTCAAGCTCAAAGGATTTAGAGATCTAAGCCTCTGAACTCTGGTAAAAGTAAAACACGACCTCTTTTCTGAACCCCTTAAACATGTTCTTCAGTTAAACATGTGTAGAAACAGTGCAGAGTTCAATCTTTGAACTCCCCAAATAAATATTCAAATCAACATTTCTTTGGCCAAGAGCTACTAGAGTTTGTCAACGATGTATCGCACTTCCCATTTTGAGTGAAATTGTCCAAAGTGTTTACGGAAGATTCCCCAATATCTTGGCGTGAAAGTAGCCATTTACCACAGCATTCAGACTTATATTTGCAGAGGATAACATACTAATCTATCCTGTTCTTCAACGATTTCCATCCAAATCCTTGCTGCAAATGACCTCGAGATTTTAACCAAAAGTTACAGTCGATTCAATCAGCTACAACCCGCATATAGGATTTTTGTTGCAAAGATCAATGGATTTGGAGATGCAAGCCAAAATCAAGCTCCTTTACATCTGTTCTTCAGTTAACTGTCAGGACCGACATAGGGTTAAGTTCAATATTTGAGCTCCATTTTAAATGAGTTAAGTTCATGCCATTTGCATGATATTGACCAAAGTGTTAATGCCAATTGATCAGATTCCTGACCCAAATTTGGCTAATCATCACTGTTTTCAGACTTGAAAAATATAGCCATTCAGTCCGTCAGTCTAACTCTTAAACAGTTCAACTATCAAACTTTGACCTCCAAAATAAAATTGAAATACATCTCTTCCTGGATCAACAACTAGACCAAAGTATTCTCTGAGTATCCAAGTGCATTTGTAGCCCAAAAACTTCAAAATCTGTATATGAAATATTTCCAATTCTGACTTTAGGATTTGTAATTCAGTTTTGTCAGGAAACACCCAAACAGTGATAAATGGCAAACTTTGAGCTGCATTTTGAACTTGAAATCTTACCCCTCTTCGATCCATAATTACCCCATAATATTCCCTATATAACCCAGTTTATTTATAGTCCAAAAACCTCTAAAGCTTCATGGAATTTTCGCTAGGAATCAAGATCAAAGTTGAGCTCCCAACTCTGTAACTGGAACTGAATGACCCGCTTCAGTTAGACAGTTTCAGTTATGAAACAAAACTACTTTTAAACTTTGAGCTGCAAGAAGAATTATCAAACATGGTCATCTTGGATTCAGCACTAGACCAAAATACTCCCTGTACATCCAAGTCCTTGTATGGTCCACGAACTCCCAATATTTACATACAAATTTCTTCAAAAGTCAGACTCAAACTTTGATAGTTCTCACTACTTTCAGAGATTTCAGACTTACTTTTCAATCCATCAGTCATAGCCGACAGCACTTCTTTCCATATTTAAAATCAAATTTAAATGTGTAAACAATCTTCTCCTTGCTCAACTAAGTCGTCAAATGTTCACCAAAGTGCGGGGATTCCATTTTACACATCCTGAGTCATGGTCCATATGAAAAATTCTTCAGAAATAAATTCCAAAGTTAGCTAACTGTTACTGCTTTAAACTCTGATTTTTTTCACACAGTGAATAGGAATTTCACATCACTACCTTTGATTTCCAATTTGAGATACTTCAAACTTGAATGTGGTCCCAAACTTGGTCCCACTAAGTTTCAAACATTTTAAATCCTTGATTCCACATTTTTTCCATTTTTTGTAAATTTGAAGCTCAAATTTAATCTTTTGGTCAAATTTAGCCTTTTTACTCATAGTTCCTTGCTTTGCTCCAATGCCATTCTTAGGATCCAGAAACACCTTGTGTTACATAATCTCACCAGTATTTACAGGGTCTATATCCATGAGGTCCTCTGCATCGTTAAGGTTGATGGTTGTGCTCTCCTTGTCAGGTTCTTTAAAGATAAAAATAAAAAAAATAAAAATGTTGCTGATAAATACTGTCTTCTACTCCTATTATGAGGAACAGTGTTAGTTACCTTCCTGATGGGTTGAGGAGACAGAACAAGCAACATCCACCATGTTCACATCAAAATCTCTTTCACTAAAATTGCCACCAAAAGTGTCCAATGTTTTAACATCAGGTTTCTGCACATGCGTAACACCCAGATACTGATATGACAATCATCTAAATGAATATGTAAAACGAAGTGAGTAGAATTCTAGTTGTCATAAAGGCATACAAAACTCCCAAGCTTCATGGGGAATTTTGACATATTAGCTGGTTGCCAATAAAGTCAAATTCACAACTAGAGAACTTTCTAGAAGTTCATGATAGCATAAATACAATTATGTAGAGAAAAGTTTATCAAGCATGCACTATCGGACAGAACAAGATATAAGTACACACCTGGAGTTTTATTTTTGTAGCCATGGCAGAGGAACCCATAGCACCCTTACTATTTGTTGAATCTAGATGATGAGCTAGAGCTGTTCCATTCACAGGCTGATTTTTAGAGTTCTCTCCATTCGAACATACCTCATGATTGGATTCCAAACTTAGAAGAACATTAACTGACTTTGCCAAACCACTGTCCTGTTCGGCAAAACTATTCCTGTCTTTTGAGAGTGAAAGACTAGATGACAAAACAGAGGTACTGGGATCCACAGCCCGGGGATCCTCAATAAAATTATGTTCCAGCCTACATGTCGGTACATCAGATGAAAGGTTTGAGCAATCTTTTCTGCTGACTCTGAATACACCCCATAGAAAATAGAACATATTCCACCCTTAGAATAAGAATACGATCAATTTAGCAACCACAGTAAAACCATCACGAAAAAAATAAAACTCCAAGTGGTTGAAGAATTCTTACTTTGGAAGTTCTTTGACAGGGCATTGGAAGGGAATATAAGCAACTCAACAGCATCAACACTTCCTCTGAGAACTAAATCATTCTTCAGCATATTTTCAACTAATTTACTATAGTGATTTTCATAGCTGCAAAACATATGAACCATTCAGATTAGAATTTAAAAATAATACAAGATATGAATGACTGAAGGAAATGTAAGGAGAAAAACTGCAAGGAACACCTCTGAATATCTCTAGCAAAGAAGAAAACACCAACATTTTCATATGTTGGACCATTTTCCTGAAATTGTGTTGGCCATGAATTCTGCCGAGGGTCTTCCTCAAGCTGGACTTTAGAAGGGAATTTTTTCGCTACTTCCAGCACTAACTGTGAAGCTGAACATGATAAGTGGGCTTGGAAACCATCACATAGCTCAGGTGATCTTCCAGTCCTCCGCAGCTCAAAACCACCTCTGTTGAGACAAAAAAAGGTTAAATATAATGAATGAATCCAGAAAATATTATAACTGATACTCCTCCATTCTCTTTTGATGACCTATTTCATCTTGGCACAATGGCCAAGAAAAATGAACCCTACTTATCATCGAATGAATCATGTGATCATGTACTCCTTGTTATGATATATATGCACCTCAGTATCGATGTCATCACATACATGCACCAATTATTTTTCTAGACTTACCCTACACAGGAATCGAACAGTCCTCTGTGTCAAACACGAGACGACAACTCAAATAGGACTATCAAAAGATAAAATTTTAGTTTTGCAAATAGCCCTATCAAAAGAGAATGGAGGGAGTAGAAAAGAATGCACGTTCAGTTACTTGAGTGATAAGCAGGTGTAAAAAAATCGAATCAATTATGAAGCAAACTTGAGAATTGAGATCATATAATATGAACCACAGTAAGCATGTGGAAGTGTTATCCGATTAGGGGTTCTTAGTTGATGTATTGGTATGACATGTAAAGGGAGACTTATGAATATTTTTAAAATGTTTAAGTAAATAAATTCCACATATGGGATGGAAAGGAGAGAATATTCATACTGCCATATCCAGTCCAGCTCTGGGACAGTTGAAGCCATTGGTTCATCACCAGATGAAAAGGCTTGAGCAGATTCATCCCTTTGATCACTTGGCATATTGCAACTATTATCAACAGGGATTCCTGTTGTGACAGATAAAGTGGGATGATCATCCTTGAACTTCAGCATGTTATAATCTACTGTACCTGTGCTCCCAGGGTTGGACAAAATATATCTCATATCCTGTTCATTCACTCGAGCTGACAACGGGGAGAGCTTTTTCACATGGCTGAATAAGGCAGGTAAAACATCTTTAGGCCCAGATCTGGAGGCAGCTTTTTCAGTAGCCTCTGAAGTACTAGTTTCGGAAGTTCTAATTCTTTTGGCAGACGCATCCTTCATGTTTCGCTCAATTAATGGTTTTACTGCAGAAACACGAAGTTTGTCACAAATTTGTGTAGAATGGCCTGCTTCATTACATCTTTGGCAACGGATTGTGCGATTACTGCTAGAAGCACCCTGTCTGAAGCCACTGGAGTCCTTTATTTTAGTATCCCGATGTGAAGGATCTGAGTTTTGAATTACTTTTCTCTCAGCACTGAAACCAAGAATACCACCCAAGGCTCTTTCAGAATTATGTGGTATTGTACTTCCAGGCACTTTTGCTAAAAGTGACTCCTTTAGTTCATTGTTTCCTGTAAGAACAAATTAAGGTTACTACACTAAAGTGAATGCAATTAGAAAAATAAATCATCTACGACACATTGAAAAATGAGATGCAGGGAAAAGGAGGGGGGAAAGTAATTTACCAATGCAACTTTTACCACCCTGTAAATGAGCAGTGCCTAAATTATTTGAGTCAGCCCTGTTATTTCCTGTATCAAGGGGCTGAGCTGTGGTATCAGTTTTTGAAATAACAGGGAGAGCAACCATTTGCACAGTAGTGGAGGGAGTCCCCAATATAGAAGAGCATTGGTCATTTGTAGCATTTTGGCTCACCAGCTGATTCACCGACCTTGGATCCTCAGCAATTGACAAGATGGAAGACTTTGCCTTGTTTGCTGGCTCACAAGGCTTAGGCTTTTTGAAGGTCGCAGACTTAGTAGTCATGCTGATTGGCCCTTCCTTTTTAATGATCGAAGACCAAGAATCCTTGAAACTTCTGGACTTCTGAGGAACTTCATTCAGTAGCTGTTTCACTTTGGGAACCTTTGAGTTGTTGAAAGAAGTGGATTTGGTAAGTTGACCTGCAGTATACCTTGATTAGTACAGTTTCTTTTAATGGCATGTCTTCAGGGCAATCCCAGAAGCCAGAAATTGAACATTCAGGATTTTATGTAAAGAGTCTATCTCAAAATAATAATATTAAAAATTTACCACGAGGTTGTGGTGCCTGATTCTTTGGAGCACTAGACGCCAACGAAGTTCCCACTTGACTAGGTTGCTTTCCTTTGTTAGCATCACACCCAAATGAGCCCTCGCGTGATGATGGCATTCTTTTTCTGGAGTCAGACCCCATGTAAGCGCCACCGATTTCAGAAATAGTGTCCCGAATTGAGGATGTAATCATAGGATCATCTTCCATCCTTTTTTTGACCATATCATTCCCCTTCTCCTCTGACTCTTTGTTGCCTGCATTCTCAGCCTCCAGTTCATTGTCAGAGGAACTTCTGCTCTTCGCAGCAATGGCAGGTTTGTTCATTTCCCTTTCAAATGACTGCCCTATTGATGTGCCAACTTTCACCTGAGATTTTTCTAGTTTCTTCATCTTTTCAGATTCTACCGCAGTTTGGCAGTCTTCACACAACCACTCACTCTCTGGAATACCTTCCATCATTACCCGCATACAATACCTAAAGTAAAGAAAAGTTTGAAAAACTCATAGCAGATTAACAGCACTTTCTTTTGAGAAGAAGACATTATGTGGACAAATGCAGAAAAGTGCAATTTCTTCCTGCCCGGAGGTATATATACGAAGATAATAATGGTGTAAATGTATTATAAGCGCATTGGCATGCCTCATTATGCCTTTAGCCTTCCAGACAGCGACTAAAAATAAATAAAAATAGGCAACTTGAACCATTACCATACAGGATACCCAAATGCAACTGAACAGTTGTATAGAAAGGAAACCAATGCAGCAAAAAAAAAACATTACGTATGCTCTGCACCGTCATTGCATCTGCTACAGACAGCAAGCTTCTCCTCCTCACCAACATCTCCGCATATGTCGCACACCTTCACCTATTGTTTTTAAACAAGTAATACAGTACAGCCGATTCAAAACTCAGGCAAATTATTCAATTACAGAAAAAGATAACAGAGAAAAACTGAAAAAGTAACCTGATCTAAGTGCAACCAATTGTGGTCTAGTACCGTAAAAAACAGAACAGAAGTTTAAGGTTCTCAACTCACATCTTCAACTTCGGAACTTTTATCATCAGAGGATGTTGTGTTCACTTGTGCATCAGATACCTGTTGAATGTTGAACATTTACAACAAACTTAGTTGCTAATACAAATTGAATTCTAGACAAATTGTATGCTTGGATATAAAGCAAACAAATCATTTCAAGATGCATAATAACTTTGCAACAACAAGGCTGTCATCATAGATAAAATGAAAATGCTAGAATAAATAAACCTATAAGACTGAGTAACTCACATCATCCTTGACTTCATGAGAGCCTTTTTTGTTATCAACATCCTTTTTCGCAACAGCAGCTTGTGCATGAGAATCATCTTCATCTGTACCTTCCTGATCCAAATGATATGTGACTTGCTTGCTTCTCGGTGAACTTGCAGAAACCTTCTTTGTGGTGTCAGAGCTACCTTTTCGGAGGATATGTTTAGAGTTTGTTAAATGGTCTTGTTCTTCTGAAGCTGAGGATGGACCAGCAGAAGAGTTACCTGACTGGCCTACTTTTTGTAAGCCATCACTCCCATCCAAATTCTCCTCACTGTGCACAACAGACTGACTTTTACCAACCTGTCCTTCATCTGTGTCATCAATATCACTGTCAATCTCCGTATCCACCTTTTTATCATGCGATCTTTTAGCAGACGGAGGTGCTCGTCTCCCCCTTTTCTTCCTTACAGCCACATTAGATGTGTCTTCTATCTCAGAGATCCATGAAACAACATTATTGCGACGATCTGAGCTACGTGCCGCCCGGTCTGCATTCCTTACTGAATATGAATAACCATTAGTGGTACTGCCGATTCCGATTGTGTTTAGAATGAAAAATATCTAAGATGCAAACGGGATGAGAAGGAATGAAAGCATACATCGCATGTCCTTTTATTACGATTTATGACAGATGTTCTGGCTTGCGAGTGTCCTTCCTTTCCAGTGAGGAAAATTGACCTACTAATTCCAACACATAGAGCAAATAATAAATCCTTGGCTAATAAACATGGGAAGAAAAAGGAGAAAAATGAAAGAAAAATTTGACAAACTATAATGCAAATATGTTAGGTGATATCAATGATAAATATGCATATATAATTATAAAAATAAATCATGAGCAGAATGCAATACAGATTCGATATTTTGTATTTACTGCAAACCTTGTGCATGTACCCACTTGCCTCATTCTATATGATGTGAACATTGCAGCTACTCTAAGAATGCAACAATGTGCGGGCGGAGTAAAAAAGTTCTCCAAAATTAGCGGATACGACTACAAAATGATGACAGCTTAATATATATATGTACGTATATAAACTTTTGTGACTGCATCTATGATCATTATTTTGTTAAAATCACTGTAACCTAGGTAATTCTTGTGCCTATATGTAGTCTTCCAAAATATGTACTACCTCCAGCCTTATATATGGCGTTTAGGACAAGCTAGTTAGTTCAAAGGATGGAGGGAATATTTCACACCTTTCACATTGCCTATGTATGGTTTGCTGGCTGCCTACTCTGTGATCAATCTCATTCATATTAAAGTAACATGAATATATTTAATAGTACTAACTCTAGCTAGTACCTGCATGCAGCACATAGCTACCCATGTAGAGAAGCCATATGAATGATGAAAGGCCCGCTAACTTTTCAGATGGATAAAGCACTTTCAAGTTTCAATTATGCATATATCAGATATTATAAAATGGGTGCAGGTGTAACCATATAAGCAATAATTTTATAAGAAAGATGTGCATGGTTACAAAAAGTGGAGTATATGTGAACACTAATCCATGTGTCAAAAAATCGATAGGCTAATTGCAGGTCTGAAACTTAACTAGTATCCTATACAAGTGCACATGATTGTAGATACATTAACCAGTAAGTTGAAGATCCTAATTAGTTTGATTCAGCTAACAGGTCAGATAGTTTGAAGGAAGCCGGGATGGATGTGGGGAGACCGGACTGCGCTACGATGAGAGAGCCAACGACGGGGAACAGAATTCGCCGACCTGAAGACGAGAGGAGAGGAAGGGGGGTCGGGAAATCGAGGGCGTCAAGACGCAGAGGATGGCGGCGGAATCCCGCTTTCCTCCGTAGAACCCACCGGCGGCGGCGATGGACTCAAGCAGCTGGCGGTTAGGGTTATAGGGTGAAAATAGCGGAGGTGGGGATCGGAGGGATACGTCCTGGGCTGGGAGAATGGGGGCGAATGGACGATGGAGGGGGCGGCGCTAGCGAAACGGAGGCGCTCGGGGACGGAGAGGAGAAGAGCCTGGCACCGATGGAAACGATTTCTATTTTTTTTAAGTCAAAAGTCAAATTTTACCTCCCGCGGGTTCATCTCTAAACTCCAAAATGCAGTACTGTATACCGTATACAGTTATTTTTTCTGGGCCTGAGGTAGAAATACGTGACAACAGGCAATAAAATCCTGGTTCAAATTGTAACACACCTTGTTCGGTACTTCGGCGAGGAATTGCACGAGACAGAGCAATCGTAGGCCCTGATTAGTTCTTCAAAATTTTCCAACTATAATTTTTTATACTAATTAGTAGTATTAAATGACAAAATTTGTTTCAAAACTTTTCTAATTTTTCGGGATGAATCTAACGAGTCTAATTATGTACAACGTTGTGCTACAGTAAACAATATTTAATGACGGATTAATTAGTCTTAATGGATTCATCTCGCGATTTCTCATACATCTGTGTAATTAGTTTTGTAACTGATCTACGTTTAATACTCTTAACAAGCCTTGAAAGAGGACCGTAAAAAATTCTCTAAAAATTTTCACCGAACTAAACATGGTCGTATTGGAGCAATCAAAACTGTCTATAGCGGTTGCCGCCTGTCCCTTTTAGTTTAGTCTATACAAAGTTTAAAACAAAGCTTTTGGATATAAAGCTTAGCGGCAACAAAAAATAGTGATAGTACAGTGGAAAAAAGTCTATCTATTTTAGTAAAGTATAAAACAAAGCTTTTGGATAAAGCTTAGCGGCAACAAAAAAATAGTGATAGTACATAGTGGGAAAAAGTCTATCTATTTTAGTAAAGCTCCAGACCATATATACAGAAGAGAGTGAACACCAAGAATACACACATCCACACCTCTCATATTAGACTTGTGGTCACCAAACCAAGATGAACATTCTTAGAAGTGGGACTATAGTGAGAGTTCAGAGTTCTGGGGTTGTCGATCGATCGATTGCCTGATTGGGGGTCGGAACCGGGAGTGGCAGGTATCAGCAAATTGTAGCGGTGACGGAAGTATGGAACACCGTTCGTGGGCTTCATCCGAATATGTTTATCTCGAGGGAGCTGCGCCTTTGTTCCTCAGCTGAAGGACAAGAAGTTCTACCCACAAGGATCAAACATTGCGGGTAGTCAAGCTGGCATCCATCAACAAGCAGTAGCGAATCTAAAATTTTAGCTTAGGGTATGCCAACAAAAAAATTCATATACAATTCGGTAAATTTATTTTACCAATTCGATAATAATAGTAAAATTGATAATATAATTCAGTGTATATATGTACTAACAACTGAGTAACATAGCTTAACTTCAGATAATAGTTGTGCAGCAACAACACATTCATATACTTTTTTAAAAAAATACGTATATATACTTGCATTGCTCGGCAAGGTATGTCAGTGCATACCTGGCATACCCTTTAGCTCCGCCATTAAGTATGCCAGCCGCGAGTATCTTCTCATCTCTGGACTGCAAACTTGAATGGAACATTTTGGTTTCTTTTGCCTTGAATTGGTCGGTACTATATACAAAATAAGGCACAATACACTTAGTGTTCAGTTGAGCCATTTTGCCTCAAATTCTTGGCTTTTAATTTGCCATAAAAAATCTCGGATGGATGTATATATGCAGCTACTGTGTGGCTTGGACAAAGTTCATTATACATATCGGGTGAACTCCAGTTCATTAGGTGTAGTTACTCTAGGTTGTTGCGGTGGGTGCTCATCAGAGCGTGCCGTGTAATTGCATATGGATTCATTTGCAAGCGAGGCAGGCAGGGTCCATACATATACTAGGGAAAATTGGATTGGTACCATCAAAAGAACCAGCATATGGATATTTACCATCAAAAGACCCGAGCGCAGGGATCTAGCATCGAAAGAACGGCCGTTATAGCGATTTACCATTCTGTTCGCCTCCCGTCGACCTCCCTGCAGACGTCGTCCCTCCCTCGGCGGTGAGCCTGCAGCCAAGAAGAGGACGGAGACGCGGCCGCGTGTGCCTTGAGGACGGAGACGACCCGCTGTTCGGTCACCTCGAGGGGGAGCAACCGGCTCGCCCGGGCAGTGCCGGCAGGTGCAGCGACGGCACGCGCAGCAAGCTGGTGTTCTTCAGGGCGGACGACGAGGGCGAGGAAGATGTTGACAGCGACAGCGATGGCGTGCCGCTGACCTCGCACTTGCAAAAGAGGCGGAGCAGGTGCCATGCTGACAGCCACCGGCCTGGCCTCCGCCCGCGGCCGAGCCTGGTGTCCCGCTCCGCCCCGCCCTCCACACCGTTCCGGAGGCCACCTGGGAACCTGGATCCGACGGCTACGCGAACGGGGGCCCACCGCCACCTGCTGCTCCGGCGGCCACCCACCTCAGCTGCTGGCGGGGCTCGAGCAGAGGGGAGGGGCGAAGGGGCGGGCCCGCGGCGAAGCAGTCGAAGCTCCAGCGCGATGGGGAGGAGCGGCGCGAGCGCGAGGGAGGGACGGCGTCTGCAAGGAGGTTGACGGGAGGTGAACGGAATGGTATAAAGCTATAACGGACGATCTTTGGATGCTAGATCCCTGCGCTTCGGTCTTTTGATAGTAAATATCCATATGCTGGTTCTTTTGATGGTACCAATCCAATTTTCCCCGTATACTAAGATGTGTACTGATACGGGCACACCATCCGCACCGCACCAAAGATATGCATATGCCAGTTGAAGCACGTTACGAGGATTGAGAGGCAACAGGAACCGTGGGTGCCAAACAGTTCCTGGATGCGGAGCAGGAGACGGTCGCTCGTCTTGTGCTATCCCTGCCCCGAGCCACCAACGCCAAGACGTCACCCATGCCTGCCAAAATGCTCAGTCTCTCAAAATTCTTTGGTGCTCGGTTGTCTAGTTGAGTATATGTGTGCAGTGTGCACACTGTTTAATCCCTTTGCTCCTCTCAGCATGACCATAAACATATTATATCGCTTATGAGCTATCTCTGGATGCTACGTGCCTAAGCGAGCCGCTTGTCGGTTTTGGGAGTTGAAGTTATGCGAGAAGGGAGTTAGAGCAACTTCAGCAGCTTCCCTATCCCCTCTCTAATAGCAAAAAAATAGTTATATAGGGGATGAAATCATCTCCAGCAGATTCCCTATAGCCCCCATTTTTTTCTCCATTGACTAAAACCCCCTCTCCATCCCCTCTATAGAGGGAACCTCTCCTCCACCCCTATCCGTGGGGCCCACTCGAATCCTCTCGCTTCTCCCTCTCGCATCGCCCGCGTATCGAGCGGCCGCCGCGGCCGGTCTCGCCTCGCCCCCCCACCTCGACCTGTCGGACTCGCCATGGTTGCTGCCGCTATCTCCAGCAGGGACGAGCCCAAGGGCGGCCTTCTGCATCCTCAGCTCCCTGTACCAGTCGATCCTACTCGCCGCCGCCGGGTCGCCGACGGCGCCGTCGCGGGCTTCCCTGACCCCCACCGCCGTCGACGCACACCGACCGCTTCCCTGAGCACGTGCGCATGAGCACGCCGACCTGGACGCAGCACCGCCTGCCGCGCCGCCAATGACCGCCACGGACGAGCGCTGTCTGGCTGTTGACGTTGGACGCCGAGCTCGCGGTGAAGCTCGCCGTCGACGCGCGCGTCAACGACGGCCTCGCCACCACCACGACCCCCGCCGGCCTCGCACTCGCACTCACAGCAGCCGTCTCCGCGTCCACGGGCGGCACCCGCACCCCCACCGCCGCGGCGCCGGCGGTGACGGCCTCTCTGCGGTCGCCGCCGTCCATCGCGCCCTTGAAGTACCGCTCGGCGGTGAACACGTCGAGCTCATCGTCAGCGTACGTGCGGCGGCGGCTGCCCACGCCGGGCGCCGGCAAAGGCCGCGCGAAACCACGCCCAGCTTCGACGGCATCCTTGCTGCCGACGTCGAGGTACAACGAGATCATGGAGCTGCCCGAACAGCCGGCGCGCCGCGGGCTCGTCGTGACGGCCCCTCGCCTCGAGCGCCGACTGGACGCTGCCGCCGCAGGCGAGGTCGAGGACGATGTAGACGGTGGAGCGGGAGCGGGAGGCACTCGGCGGCGGCGCAGCTCGACTCGATGGAGACGAAGGTCGACCTGGTGGCAGCGGAGATCGATTTGGCAGAGGAGAAGGTCGATCCAGTGAGTGCGGAGGTTGATTTTGTAGGCGACAAGTTCGATTCGGCAGCAACGGAACTCAATTTGGCGCTGGAGAACTTCGATTTGGTGGTGGAAGAGCTCGATTTCAGCATCGACGTGCGGGTGGCCCCGGACGTGCCGGGGATGCGGTCGGCCATGGGGCTCGCCCAGCTCCACTCCCGCGGCGTCGCACACATGGACGTCAAGCCGGATAACTTCCTCGCGAACTCCCGGGGCGAGATCAAGATCAGCGACTTCAACACGTCCAAGATCCTCTACGGGCGCGTCAGCGAGCAACTCCAGGTCCGCCTCACTGCCGGCACCCGCTGCTACTTCAGCCCCGAGCGGTTCGCGCCCAGAGCCCGCGCCGGGCCACAGGGCGCCATGGCCACCGACGTCTGGGGCCTTGGCGTCACCGTCCTGGAGATGTTCCTGGGCCGGTGCGCCGTCGTGCGGGATTTGGAGAAGGCCTCTGCTGCGGAGCTGGAGCTGGAGCTGGCCATCTGCCACGGGGAGCCTCTGCGCCGTGGTGTGCGCCGCCCACGGCTCCTGCAACCACCTCGACTGCAGCGGCGGGCCCTTCCTCGTCGTCTTCCTGAACTCCGACCGCCCTGACAAGATGCCTGAATGCCCCTGCCGAGGACGCGGCCGAGCTCGTCCCGGCCCTACAGGACCTTCCTGTGGCTCTCGGATGGCGCGGCGGCGAAGGAGGTCGCCGATGAGTCGTCAGGTGGTGGCATCTCCGGGCGGTCGTGGCGGAGGCGGAGGTGCTTCGTGGGGATGGGGGTGCGGCGCGCGGCGAGCCTCGTGGCCAGCAACGCCGGGCCGCCCAAAGATGGAAGATTCGGGGGAGGGGAAGAAAGGATGACGTGGCGCGGTGGGACCCACGAGTTGGGAAGGAGAATAGGGAAGCTGCTGAAGCAAATTGTGTTTTAGGGATTAAAATATTTTTACTCCACCTCCTATAACTTCATATAGGGAATCAAATTTACTCCATCTGCTGAAGTTGCTCTTAGAGCAACTCAGAGTATCCCTATATTTACCCCAAAACCTGATTTTGGGAGAAAAACAAGAAAATCGAGCTCCAACAGTTCCCTATCGTCCCGTAAAAATACAACGACCCCAAAAACTCCTCCGTCAACCCGCGAATATCCGCGTCGTGATTCCTCCCCCAATCGGTGCCATGTCATCCTTTCCCGCGCGCAGAGCCGGTCCGGTCTAATATTTTCCCCGCGTGCGTCATTCTGGGAGGAGGCAAGCATCAGGGGCGCGCCGGGAATAGAGGAGCCAGGAACTCACTAGTGGCGGATAGACCGTTGTGTGAAAATGAGACTGGCGGCAATAGAGGTCACGAGATCTGCGATTCCCTTCGAGGTGGAGCTTGGTTGCACCTAGGGTTTGTTTTCGGATGGACATGGGGTGGTTGTGATGCTGTGGGTGCGAGGAATTGGTCAGAGGTGTGATGTAGCCGGTGAATTTGGGCGGCGAGCGGGAGTTGCTCTGTCCCTGTCTTTTTTGGCCGAGCAAGAAATAGAGAGAGGGAGAGTGAAGGATGAGTCAAAGGGCAAAGCGAGGAAAGGCGAGCCCTCGACAGATCGGATGTTATGCACAGCTCACTCGTGCAGGGGTGCCGGCCGTTTCCCGTTGCAGCTCTTGTGCGTTTTTGGCTCGGCGGGCTTCCAGGCCATGAACCACCGATGGTTCCTGCTCTGCTTGTGCAACACCCGTGTGTCAGCTGATTAGCTCGGTGCTGTGCAGCTGTGCACGAGGGGGAAGGAGGTGGGCAGTGTGAGATGGACTTCGAATACAATGACGTGGCCTATTTTAAAATATTGGAAAACTAGTTATTGGGAAACTGCTGTGGGATGTTGTGATTTTGGGGCAAACAAAATTTGAAAGTGTTCCCAATACAAAGTTTTTGAGGAGAATTTTTTAACAATCTCTTGGAGATGCTCTTACAATTTTTAGTACTGGTTTGTGAAATGGGCACTAGTACTGTTCGGCTGATCTGGGCTCGTCTTATCTCAGTTTATTTCCTCTCACACTAACACTATTCAATCTACCAGCCGAACACTATTCAATCTACCAGTTGAACGACTTTACAGTGTTAGAATTTATATATGAATAGTTCCCCTAAATAAAATTCATATGAAGAAATTCTAATAAATCTCAAAGGCCCAACATTTGTGTTCCATACTGAGCTTTAATGTTTAAGCCCATTAGTAGAGGTGGGAGGTGCAACATCAATTAGTACCATATTGCTAGTTGAGATGAAAATAGGGAGTTTTCCTCCCTATATATTTGTACCGATCCTCCTGAGGAAAGACACAACAAAAATTACAATTGGGAGTTTCAATTAGAAAATCCTAAAGTAGTAAAAATAATATTTTGCCTCTTCTCCCTACTACGTCGCCATCGCCAAGACTCCAGCCCGATCGTTCGCGTGCACCTACGACCGGGCGAGCAGGTCTCCGGAACCGTCGTCTTTGTGATCCTGCACCGGGAGAAGGCGAATAAGGTTTTTGGGAAGCGCTCTTCACGCGACTGCTCCCGATCTTCGTCACGGCTCGTCTTCCGTCAAGATCCAGGGGCATTGCGTCCCGGCGTCGTCTTCGTCGGCCTAATCGAAGTCTTCCGCCGCCGCTAATCGACGACAGTGACAGCGACCAGGACGATCTCAGCTTCGCCTTCGGGAATCTCTCCATCGCGCTGTCATCTACGAATTCCAGCAGCAGGTATTATTCTTGCGATCTGGTCTCATCGTTCTTCTTGATCAACATGGTCAATATGTTTAGTGTACGAGTTGTGCTTACACTAGTTGCCATGATCTGTGATATAAGTTTGAGCCTAGTTAGTATGCAACATATGCTTAATCTAGTTGTTCACTTCGTCATGATTTATATTATGGTTTTAATCTGGAAGTTGCCTAATATTTCAACAATCCAAAAACCTTATAATAGATCTTTTCCAGTACATATGGCTAGTTTTGTTGATGCGCTGAGGCCAGAGAAGTTCTCTGGTGCGTACTTCAAGAGGTGGTCTGTCAAGGTCACAGATTGGCTTACTGCCATGGAAGTTTTCTGGGTCAAAGATGGCTAACCTGAGGGAAACATCTCTGATGAGGATCGGAGTAAATTCCAGAAAGCCAATGATATCTTTGTGGGAGCTGTGCATAATGTGCTTTCGGATCATCTGTTTGATTCAATGATGCATATACGAGACACAAAGGCTCTGTGGGATCATCTGAACACTACCTATGGTGCTTCAGATGCAGGCAAAGAATTGTACATCATGGAGAGCTTTCATGACTATAAGATGGTTGCTAACAAATCCATAGTCGAGCAAGCTCATGAGATACAACGCCTGGCTAAGGAACTTGAACTCCTTAAGTATGTCATTCCCGATGAAGTTGTGGCTGGTTGCATTATTGCAAAGTTACCTTCTCCTTGGAGGAACTTCGCCACAAGCCTTAAACACAAGAGACAGAAGATAACGGTTGAAAACCTGATTCAATCTCTTGATGTTGAAGGGAAGGCTCGGGCTAAAGACAATACTTAGAAGGGGAACGAGGAACATAGCGCTAGTGCCCACTTTATCCAGAGAAATTTCAAAGGCAAGAACAAAGGAAAGGGGAAACAACAGCCTTTCAATGCCAAAGCAACTACTACCTTCAAGAAGAAGAAGAAAGACAAGTCTGAGATGCCTTGTTTCACATGTGCTGAACTTGGTCATTTTGCTAAGGATTGTCCAAAGCGAGCAGACCGTAAAGAGAAAAAGGTCAACCTCGTGACTGCATCAAGTGCTGATGACGGGTATGGTAATTTTCCTACCGTATTTTCAGTATTTCAATCACCTAGTTGGTGGCTTGATACGGGTGCTAATGTTCACGTGTGTGCTGACATCTCTTTATTTTCTTCTTACCAGGGGCTCCAAGGTTCTTCCGTCCTGATGGGGAACGGGTCACATGCTTCTGTTCGTGGTGTTGGTACGGTAGATCTGAAGTTTACTTCGGGCAAGATCGTGCATCTGAAGAACGTGCAGCATGTCCCTACTATTCGCAAGAATCTTGTTAGCGTTTCTCTTTTATTAAGAGATGGTTTTAAGGTAGTGTTAGAGTCCAATAAAGTAGTTATATCTAAGCATGGACAATTTATTGGTAAAGGCTATGATTGCGGAGGCTTGTTCCGCCTAAGTTTAGCAGATTTTTGTAATAAGTCAGTCAATCATATTTGTGGCACAATTAATGATATTTCGAGTATTTGGCATTCTCGCTTATGTCATGTGAATTTTGGTTTGATGTCACATTTATCTAGCTTGCAGTTAATACCAGATTTCACCATTGCCAAAGGTTCTAAGTGCCATAGTTGTGTGCAATCTAAGCAACCTCGAAAACCTCACGAGGCAGCGGAGGAGAGACACTTGGCACCTCTAGAACTCATACATTCTGATCTATGCGAGATGAATGGTGTGTTGACTAAAGGTGGAAAGAGATATTTCATGACTTTAATTGATGATGCTTCTAGATATTGTTATGTTTACTTGCTGAAAACTAAAGATGAGGCTTTAGACTACTTTAAAATCTTTAAGGCTGAAGCTGAAAATCAACTACAAAGAAAGATTAAACGTCTAAAGTCAGATCATGGTGGTGAATATTTTCCTATAACTTTTGATGAGTTTTGTGCGGAACATGATATTATTCATGAGAGGACACCTCCTTATTCTCCTGAATCCAATGGGATTGCCGAGAGGAAAAACCGCACGTTGACTGACTTGGTGAACACCATGTTAGATACTGCTGGTTTATCAAAGGCATGGTGGAGGGAAGCTATATTGACTGCAAGTCATGTCCTGAATGGAATTCTGAACAAAAGTAAAGAGATAACACCATATGAGATTTGGGTTGGAAGGAAACCATCACTTTCATATTTGCGCACGTGGGGATGCTTGACGAAAGTCAATGTTCCAATTACAAAGAAGCGTAAGCTTGGACCAAAGACGGTAGATTGTGTCTTTCTAGGATATGCTCACAATAGCATTGCTTATAGATTTTTAGTAGTAAAATCTGAAGTTTCTGATATGCATGTTGATAGAATTTTTGAATCTCGTGATGCTACATTTTTTGAGAATATTTTTCCTATGAAAGATATGCGTAGTAATGCTAAATTTTCCTCTGAAATAGCTCCTGATAGTACTATTCCTATCGAGTCTCCCGCTGAGTCATTTGAGCAACCACTTGAGAAGGATGACAATGAAGTTCCTGTGAGAAATAAGAGACAAAGGATTGCAAAATATTTTGGTGATAATTTCATTGTATACCTTGTGGATGATACTGCCACCTCTATTATAGAGGCATATGCATCTCCAGATGCAGATGATTGGAAAGAAGCAGTTCGTAGTGAGATGGACTCAATTCTTTCTAATAGAACTTGGGAGCTATCTGAACTACCATTCGGTTGTAAACCAATTAGTTGTAAGTGGGTGTTCAAAAAGAAGCTTAAACCTGATGGTACTATAGATAAGTACAAGGCTCGGCTTGTGGCTAAGGGTTATACTCAAAAGGAAGGCGAAGATTTCTTTGATACTTATTCACCTGTTGCTAGAATGACCACTATTCGAGTACTACTATCCTTGGCTGCCTCATATGGTCTGATCGTCCATCAGATGGATGTGAAGACAGCTTTTCTTAATGGAGAGTTGGATGAGGAGATTTATATGGATCAGCCTGATGGGTTTGTAGTAAAAGGTGAAGAGTAGAAGGTATGCAAATTATCGAAATCTTTGTATGGCTTGAAACAAGCACCTAAACAATGGCATGAGAAGTTCGACACTACTTTAACTAGTGCGGGCTATGTTGTTAATGAAGCTGATAGGTGTGTGTATTATCGACATGGTGGGGGTCATTTTGTTATACTATGCTTATATGTTGATGATATTCTAATCTTTGGAACAAACTTGGATATTATAAATGAAGTCAAGTCATTCTTGTCAAAGAGTTTTGACATGAAAGATCTAGGAGAAGCTGATGTAATTCTGAACATCAAGTTGATTAAGGAAGAGAGTGGGATTACTCTATCATAATCTCACTATGTTGAAAAGGTCTTGAGCCGTTTTGGCTATATGGACAGCAAGCCTTCTCCAACACCTTATGATCCTAGTGTGACTTTGAGAAAGAACAAGAAGGATACCAGAGATCAATTGAAGTACTCTCAAATTGTTGGTTCACCCATGTATCTTGCTAGCGCAACCAGACCGGATATCTCTTTTGCTGTGAGCAAGTTGAGTAGGTACATGTCCAACCCGGGTGATGATCATTGGCATGCACTAGAAAGGGTCTTGTGTTATCTTAAAAGTAAAATTTGCTATGGGATTCACTATTCCGGGCACCCAGTTGTGCTAGAGGGATATAGTGATGCGAACTGGATTTCTGATATTGATCAAATCTATGCTACTAGTGGGTATGTCTTTACTCTTGGAGGTGACGCAGTGTCATGGAGGTCTTGCAAACAGACTATTTTGACTAAATCAACCATGGAAGCTGAACTTACAGCTTTGGATACAGCATCTGCAGAGGCAGAATGGCTGCGTGAGCTCTTGTCTGACTTGCCGGTGATTGAGAAACCAATACCGGCTATCCTTATGAACTGTGATAATCAAACAGTGATCACTAAAGTGAATAGTACTAAGGATAATGCGAAGTCAACAAAACACGTTAAAAGACGTTTAAAGATTGTCAGGAAGTTGAGAAACTCCGGAGTAATTACTATATCTTATATACAAATAGATAAAAACCTGGCAGATCCCTTTACAAATGGGCTATCACGGAATGTGATAGAAATTGCATATAGGGAGATGGGTATGAGACCCATGTGAGTTTACAGTAGTAGTAAGTAGTAACCCAACATTTTTGATTGGAGATCCCGTGACTAAGGACCTGGGAAGAACAAGTTATTGGTAAATTGAGGAGAGTATAATGATAACCCTCTCTATGTGAAGATGCAATACTCTCAGAGCAATGAGGCACTGTGTGGTAAGTTGGCAAGAATGCCTTAATATGTTCTATTAACTTTAACGAGTGAAGATGCTGTCCTACAGAGCATTCTTGAAAGAACATACCTATATGAGCTTGACTGTTAAATGTCGCAGTCTATGAGACTCGGGTGATATCTAGTAAACTCATGAAGAGACAAAGGAGTATGATATATATGCTCCACCCACGGGGTAAGGCTACTGGCAGCCAAGTATCAGTTTGTTTTTAAGTAAAGCTTGTTCGCACAAAACTTGCAATTCAAGGCGTAGTCCATTGTTCAAGTTGTGGATAAGTGTAGCTTGAAGTTCTAGGCGGAAGTTCAACTTAACAGTCTCTGCCGAAACACTGGTATATCAAACAGTAGTGAGAACAGGCAAATCTCTAAATGGGCATTTGAGATCTGGTGGGGGGTTGTTAGAATTTATATATGAATAGTTCCCCTAAATAAAATTCATATGAAGAAATTCTAATAAATCTCAAAGGCCTAATATTTGTGTTCCATACTGGGCTTTAATGTTTAAGCCCATTAGTAAAGGTGGGAGGTGCAACATCAATTAGTACCATATTGCTAGTTGAGATGAAGATAGGGAGTTTTCCTCCCTATATATTTGTACCGATCCTCCTGAGGAAAGACAAAACAAAAACTATAATTGGGAGTTTCAATTAGAAAATCCTAAAGTAGTAAAAATAATATTTTGCCTCTTCTCCCTACTGCGCCGCCGTCACCAAGACTCCAGCCCGATCGTTCGCGTGCACCTACGACCGGGCGAGCAGGTCTCCGGAACCGTCGTCTTTGTGATCCTGCACCGGGAAAAGGCGAATAAGGTTTTTGGGAAGCGCTCTTCGCGCGACTGCTCCCGATCTTCGTCACGGCTCGTCTTCCGTCAAGATCTAGGGGCGTTGCGTCCCGGCGTCGTCTTCGTCGGCCTAATCGAAGTCTTCCGCCACCGCTAATCGACGACAGTGACAACGACCAGGACGATCTCAGCTTCGCCTTCGGGAATCTCTCTATCGCGCTGTCATCTACGAATTTCAGCAGCAGGTATTATTCTTGCGATCTGGTCTCATCGTTCTTCTTGATCAACATGGTCAATATGTTTAGTGTACGAGTTGTGCTTACACTAGTTGCCACGATCTGTGATATAAGTTTGAGCCTAGTTAGTATGCAACATATGCTTAATCTAGTTGTTCACTTCGTCATGATTTATATTATGATTTTAATCTGAAAATTGCCTAATATTTCAACATACAGTACGTGATAGTTGTGTCACTACTGGAGCAAGAATGTTAGTTATGAAATTTTCTCAGGTGTACATATATACAGTTGACAGGTGCACATTATGTAAGAAGTCATCGAAGAAGACACCTTCATGGGTTGATGCACATGTCATAGCAAGGAAGACACGGTATTGCACGACATATGTTGCGGTGGTTGTGTTGTACCTTGGCTAGGCTAATGAGCTAGCTTAGCTTGCTTAGCCTAATTAACAAGCTTAAAAGAAAATTTGCTATGTTCCTTGTTTCGCTCGCAAGCCATGGTTCAACATTGTCATTAAGAGTAGAGATGATAGCAATATGACATAATTTTAAGTACGTCAATAATATGTAAATGACAATTAACAATAGCACTGTAAATCAGCAAAACGAGTCAATAAATTTTGAAAAATATATATGTTTTGAGACTTGAAATATATATATTTTGTCAGTATAGTTTGATTGACTTAAGGGTTGAATGACTAAGGTTTTTTTTACCAAACTGTCATAAAACCACGAGCCAAATTGTAACAAAGAGTTTGAAATAGTCACATTTGGAGCCCTGATGAGCCAATTTCAAACAATATTTGCTAGCATTTCCCTAACACATGATATCATGTCAATCATCTCACAAACTGAACTTAAGACTAAAACAGTACTGTTTGGAGAAACAAAAAAAAATCTCAATCCGATGAAATATTTTGAGACAAATTTTGACAAAAAATTTGCTCAAAGAGTCAAACAACAATGTGAAGTTACAGGGTAGTATTAGCTAGCATGAGGGGAGACCAAGCAAGGCCAACCACATATATCGGAGAGGCAACTGATAAGTGATAACACACAGACCATGTGGAAGGCGTGGTTAGCACAAACTCAAACTCAAAAAAAAAAAAAAACTGATAACACTCATTGGCACAGCTCACATATAAGACTCATCACGTGGTCAACAAACCAAGAAGCGCACTCTTATTACGAGTGGGACATTGGGACTTGGGAGTCGAGAGTTGGAGCTTAGGTTGGCCTGTTTAGGGGTTGGGACTGGGAGGTATCAACGAACTATGGTGCTGACCCTAGTATGGCTGTATGGTGCTTTTTTCGTGGGTGTCATCCGAATATGTCCATAACGGTGAAGCGGGGCTCTTCTTCATCACACAACTGAGGGACAAGGAGGAAGGAGCTCCACCTGACAAAAACAACCATTGACTATGGCTAATCGCACTGGTGGAGAACGGACCTTTGATCTAGGTTTTTTGTCCCGGTTCAACTTTGGAGTCGGGACAAAAGGCTTTGGGGCGACGTGGCCCGAAAAGCCTCTGAACGACCCCTCCCCATTTGTCCCGGTTGGTACTCCAACGGCTACTGCAGGTCAATTATTGGCCCCGACATTTTGTCCTGAGCGGTTTCACCACCCAAGACAAAAGGGGTGCCCTTTTGTCTCGGGTGGTGACACCGCCCGGGACAAAAGCTTTCGTCCCGGACGTTTTACGACCCGAGACAAAAGAGTCGCCTTTTGTCTTGGATGGTAAAACGACCCGGGACGAAAGGCCGGTGCCTATAAGTCCCTGCCCTCCCCTCTTCTTCTTCCTCTGCCCGTACCATTTGCCCATTTCACAACCGAGAGCTAGCTCAAGCTCATATGACGTCTCTCTCCTAGAGAGGTGCTGTCCAATTCTTTCGTCATCAATTTGTGAAGATTTCCCTTCCCCAAAGTATTGCCAAGGCTAGATTCTTTATTCTCTTTTCATTTGTTGTGTTTAACTTTTGATTTATGATTTAGAAATGGAGAAAATAGCAATTTTAGTTTTTAGGTAGTAGTAGGAGCTAAGAGATGAGATTTTTTAGATGTTTTAGATTTAGAAACAAGTAGTTATTTAGCTACTAACATTGTATTTTGTTTCACATATTTTTTAAGCATTCTCTAATTTTCTAGTATTTGATATAGAGATAATTGATTTTTACTTTTAGAAATAATTAGAGATGCATTTAAATTTACATTTAGAATTAATTTATTAGAAGTTAGTTTATTAAAAAAATGGTCATTACCAAACGAAAATATACTACCTACCTATTTAATTCATTTTTATTAAGTATTTCTTATTTTTATTTAGAATACATTTAGGCATTCTCTTATTTTTTTCTTTTTTCCATATACAGTCGGTTGGACGTTCTCTACCAGTAGCCTTACATCCTAACTAGCTACAGTCTTACATCACCAGCGAGCTGGGGCTGTACGTGGCTCGGTGATGTGGGCTGTAGCTAGGTAGGAGATGTAGGGCTGTAGCTTGGCGATGTAGAGAACTGTAAGTGGAAGAGCGAGGTGCGTGTATATGATGGTGAGGTGAGGTTGTACTTCCTAAATGATCAGGGTCATTAGAAAATGTATAGTACAGACTTACGTCGCCTTCGGCCTCACTGCAATGGAACGAGCTCTTGCACTTATCTGTTTCGTTATTAGAAAATGAGAAAATATGTCTTATATATTTTGTTTTTATATAGAATAAATTTAACCATTCTCTTATTTTCCTGCAGAGATTGTAATAGTTTTGGAAAACTATGGCAAACTATTCTGGTCACGGTGGTCACCGTGGCGGTCGCCGTGATGAACGGCCACCTTATGCTCGTCGTCCAGGCATACACTTCACCCATGGTGTGATTGACTTACCTACTGGTGATCGAAGCCAGGTATCTCGTCCTAACATAGTAATATTGTTTCCTTGTATAAATTTGATGTTTACGTACTACACACGGATAATAATATTATTTTCAAACAATGCAGGTTCTCAATCATTTGCAGTGGCTCGCACATGTTGTTGAAAATTTAGGTGGTACCCCTCCTGTTTCACAATGTGCTATTGTCGGTTCAAACAATTGCATATAATTAAAAATCTCGTTTGACATACCCGTTCGAGGACAAATTCGCTCCTCTCGTCTTCAGAACCCATCCAAATGGTCTCAATTGTTGGGTGGAGTACCCCTGCCATGGTTAGGAGGACTTATGAAAGGACCGCTGTGCAGGCATGCTTAGAACAACTTTACGCTAATGGGTACTTTGTGCCGGATTACTCTTATTTTCTAATCAAGGCACTCGAGGAGGGAGGAAGTGTGACCACGACCGCAGAGAGACTTTGTCAGCTGAATGAACATGACTTCGTATGGAGCATCATTTAATATTATTTTAATCTTCTTATTTAACATTTTTTATGAGTCGTAATAACATTATTCTTAACTGTAGGATATCTTTGGTCAAACCTTTGAAGCAAAGAGCTTTCATGCAATTCTAGAGTAAGTGTTGGATGTTGTGAGATTTTCTTACACTGATTCAAATACTACACTTACAAGATGTTCGAAGTATCAGGCAAATCTTTCATTTTTCAGGCCATATCAGTTTTCCTCGCCACTGTTTGAAATTTATGGAAGTTCATGTGACCGTTATTGTGAAGTGATGGAGAGTGCACTGATCCATTCTCTGGCATATATCGATGAAGTTCTCGACTTCAAGATCGGAGACTTCAACTATATGAACTATCTAAGGAAGAAGAATGAAATATGAAATTTGTCGTGCATTGATGCACCCTCTACCTTTGTTAAGACCATACCTTAAGTATTCATGTATGAACCTTTTATGTTTGTAAGACCTTAATTAAGTATTGATGTATGAACTTTTTTATATTTTTTGTTAGAACCTTAATAAGTATTGATGTTAGGCCAGTGAGTAATTTTTTGCAAGCCTTAATATTAGGGTTCTCACCTCCAAAGTATTGATTAAGCCTTAATATTAGCATTTATCACAAATTTTCAAAACCTTAATATATATTAAACTAAAAAAACAACAGGGTCCTTGGGGGGCCGACCCTTTAGTCTCGGTTGGTAAACCAACCCGGGACTAAAGGTCTGCCCTCCACGGCCGTAATGATTGGGGCCGACCTTTAGTCCCGGGTGGTAAACCAACCCGAGACAAAATGGTAGGGGGAGCCGGCCTTCAGAGGCCTTTTGTTCCGGTTGGTAAAATCAACCGAGACAAAAGACACCCTTTTGTCTCGATTGGTTTTACCAACTGAGACAAAAGGCCGTCCCTATACAAAATCGACAGCACGCACCCTTCTTCCCTACCCGACCATTTTTCCCCGAGAGCTCAAAGCAAGCTCCTGTCCCATGGCGCCTCAAACCTAGGGAGGTGCTGTCCAAATTTTTTCTCATCAATTTGTGGAGTTTTCTCACCTCCACGGTGTTGCTAAGGTATTATTCTTCATCCTCCATTCATTTGTTGTGATTAAATTTCGTTTTATGATTTAGAGAAGGAGAAAATAGAAATTTTGATTTAAGAGCTAAGAGATGAGGTTTTTAGTATACTTTAGATTTAGTAGTAAGTAGTTATCATTTGTTATGATTATCTTCTTTCATTCATTTGTACTAAGATTTTTTTAGTTTTTATATAAATTTTACTTTTAGCTAGCTTTATTTATTATTAGAGAAAATAAAATTTATTAATTTAGTTATTAGAAAATGAGACCTAGAGATAACTTTATTTATTGTCGATTCGGGAAAACAGGCCAGCTGAGGGAAGCACACTCTTAATCACGAAGCTTGATTCATAGCTTCAGGGATTTTTTTTTTACGAAAGCGATGGCTAATCACTTTGCCCCCACCTCTACACTCTTGTCTTGCCCATAACCAGAGTGTTTTCATTAGAGTTCGCCAAATACATGATAATTTGTCAGTTATTATTTTTTTAGCTAGTTATTAATTTTCATGGGAAAAAAAAGTCATTTTACCTCCCTTGGGTTCATCTCTAAACTACAATGTAGTACATAGTACTGTATATCGAACACAACTACTTTCCTCGACCGGCATAAAAATTAACGAAAGTAGAATTGCAGACAACAGGTAATAAAATCCTGGTTCGAATCTGTTCGGTGAGGAATTGCACGAGACAGAGCATGGTACTGAGCAATCAAAACTGCCCTATATATATATATCGGTTGCCTGAAAAAAAATATCGGTTGCCTGTCCCTTTTAGTTTAGCATAGACAAAGTTTAGCGAATCCTTTATATAAAGCTTCGCTGCAACGAAAAATGGTAATAGTAAATATAGTGGGGAAAAATATGTTTTAGTAAGCCTCCTGGCCATATATACAGAAGAGAGTCAACATCAAGAATATATACATGCATACACACCGCTCACATAGTCATATTAGAGTCATCACGTGGTCACCAAACTAAGAAGAACATTCTTAGAAGTAGTACTGTGGTGAAAGTTCGGAGTTGAGCTTGGAGTTTTGTCGGTGTGATTTAGGGTCAGGATCGACCGGGAGTGGGACGTATCAGCAAATATTTTTTTTTCTATTGAGCATGTCTGTCTTTGTGATGGAGATCAATGCCAGCCGCGAGGGCGAACTTCTCTACTCGGCTGTAAACTTGAACGGAACATTTTGGTTTCTTTGTTTTGGGTACTGCTGGTTGTTTGGTCATGCGGTTTAAGGAAACTGTTTGCTCTAAATAAAGCTCAGTTTTGACTGCCAAATAAACAGACCTTGTTTGGATACTCAAGTCTCCAGCTGATTCCGGTTTCACCAAAACCCAATTTTTTTTTATATAAAACCATACATTTGTTTTGGCCTTTTGCACTTCTAGATTAAGCATTCCATGGTACAATTTTACCGATGCATTCATCTCTTTTCTCCTCTCTCAGTGACTCTTGTTCTGTTGTTCACTGATGGGCTTACCACATATTTTATTCAAACTCCAAATCTGCAGCTTGTCTAATGGTAATTCTTCATCAAGAATTTGATGGAAGCAATGAGGACGACATCACCGTTCCTGCATAATTAGGTGACGTTCACAAAATATCTTTGTCGGTTTTCATATTTAGCAAACTATACTATATATGAACTATAAAACTAGAATTTTACCTTGAATTGGTCGGTACATAAAGCTCAATATATACTATGATACAAAATTGTATGAGTTTCCTATGACCTGTTAGGCTGACTCCAACAACAAGAGGTAATTTTGGAAGGCAAATTGTCCTCTGCCTCGTGTCTACAATATTTTCCCTTCCCTTTGCATCCCACCTCCTCCAACAGAAATCACATTTGCAATCGCATTTGCCACCGGGCGAGCAGGCAGGGGCGGCTGGCGATGCGCCGCCGAGCGCGCAGCCCCTCCTCTGCTCCTCCTCCGCCGACGAGCCGTGAGGACGCGCGGCCTCTTCGATCCCCTGCACCTCTTTCGTCGGGCAGAGGCCCCTCCCCTGTTCCCTCCGCCGGCGCGTTGGATCCGGGGTGGAGCTCGATTCGGGGCACGATGGCCATGCCTGCTCGGCCTGCTTGTTCTGTTGCTGCTCGCCGATGTGGAGCACAGGCGGCCCTCCTCCCCTTGGCGTCCGGCCGTGGAGCGGCACGGAGGCGGTGGAGGAGCGACAGGTGCAGGAGGAGACAGCCGCGCGGCAGAGCGGGCACAACGGGGTGGCCCGGCTCTCTTCCTGAAAATGCATCTAGGCCCCTAAGTGGATTTTGGTGAATTGAATGACAAAGCGATTAAAGATCTAACTTGTTTGTTTAAGAATGTGAGTAGGTTTTTATTTAATTATTCATGAGTTAATATTACTATATATTTGAGGATGAATATTGTATGGCTCACATGATGAAGACAAGCAAGTGTGTGGTCCTTTGATAAGAAATGATAAATGTCAAGCGATCAAATGAAGATAAATATTGGGGATATTTTACAAAGATCAATTCCGAGTCTCCAATGATTGTGGTAGTTTGATTAAAAATCAATGGGTCATAAAAAGAGAAATTGTGTTCTCCGCTAAATAATAAATGCAAGACTTCACGTGATGTTTGTGAAAGGATACAAGGACGAGTGAATATTTGACGATCCTAAATTTGGAAGCTTGCATATACGTTGTCAATCTAGAACAAGCATTTGAAGCGATATTTCAAATGAAGATCTAATATGGATGAAGCAAAGTCTAGCTCAATGTGATTTGGGTAAGTGATGAAGAGATCAACCGAGATGACTAGCGTGAGGGACTAAGCAATCTTTGGGGTCCTAGCTAGTCCGCCATTTCGTGTTTTGCTAAGGTGAAGTTCTAGCATCCGTGGGGTCTCCAAGTATCATATCCAAGCCTTAACCGAGTGAAGCAATGCAACTCATCTACATGTTATGTTTGGCAACATAGAGTGACTTAAGGATCTAAGCGTGCATACCTATGCTATATGAAAAGATCTTAAGTTGCTAGCTCAAGTATGAAAGTGCTCATGAAGATAGCAATTGTTGGAAGCCCTCAAGTTCAAGTCATTCAAGTACGGCAAGATGAAAGGTATACAAGCTCAAGAGGTTGGCTAGGTATTTTCTTTTGTCCTTGAGTATAGGATTGCCGTACTATCAAGAGGGATGCAACATTAGCTTCATGACAAGTATCAAAAGTGCTCATTAGTTGACCTATGTGAGAAATAGCCTCGAGAGAGTCCCTGAGTGATCTAACAAACCTCTAACCCAACTTTAGCCACTTCAACACGCCTTGAAGTGTTTGCAAAAAGAGAAAAAGAGGTTTTGGGAACTCTCTGCCCAGGGCGGTCTAACCGCCCATGGGGGGCGGTCTGACCGCCCCCTGTCAGCCAACGGCTAGTTTTTCAAACTGGCCGGAGGGGGGCGGTCTAACCGCCCTGACCAGGCGGTCTGACCGCCCCGGTTGCTTTTCTAGCGGCTAGTTTTTCTTGAGTGGGGTATAAGTACCCCACGAGCTCCACTTGTTGGGGCTGCTGACTTTAGGGTTGCTGGTGTGCTTCCCCTGCTGTTTTTGAAGAGCCAAAGCCATAGAACCTCTCCCCAACCTTCTCTTTGTGAGATTTGTGAGATTCAAACTCTATTCTTGTGTTGGGTTGAGAGAGTGAGTTTGTGTGAGCTTTGTGAGCTGAGAAGAGCCTTTCCATAGCTTGAGCACTTGTGATTCGCGTCTACAAGCATTGAAGCATTTGTTACTCTTGGAGGTTTGCCTCCTAGACGGCTAGGCGTCATCGGCTAGCTCCCAAGTTGTGGTGAGCAGCGGCAAGTTTGTGAGGGCTGTGATCTTACCTCTTCGTGGAAAAGATCGTCTTAGTGGAATCGAGGAAAGTGGTTGAAAGAGACCCGGTTTGTTGTGGGAGACCTCTTGTGGTTCCCTTACAAGCTCCTCAATGGAGACGTAGCTTCCTTTGGTGGAAGTGAACTTCCGGAAACAAATCTTGTGTCTCCATTATGGCTTGCTTCACTTGTAGTTTTCTAGCATATTTATATTTGCTTCCGCTTCGATCTACTTGGGTGTGCTTGTCTTTGTGTGCAGGGATCATTACCCTGCTTGTGACCATCTACCAAGGCCACTCACTAAGTTTGGTTCGTGCTAGAAGTCAAGAGGAGCTTGAGTCACTCTACGCTAGCTTTCTGCGAGGAGGCGGTCTAACCGCCCCCCCAGCAGAAAACAGCAGGGCGGTCTAACCGCCCTGTGAAGGCGGTCTGACCACCTCTGCCTGTGAGCTCAAGTTTTTCGGGGGAAAAGTTTTATTTGGTCGACTCGCCTATTCACCCCTCTCTAGGCGACATTAAGATCCTTTCAATTGGTATCAGAGCCGAGTGCTCCGTTTCAATTGGTAGCACCTACTGTAGCAAAAATTAGACCCATTTTCTATACTGTTGCTGGCTGGGCCTTAGTCGCTGGGCTGAGCCAGCTCCGCCACTGATTGGGTGTAGTTACTGTGGTGGGTGCTCATCAGGGCGTGTCGTGTAATTGCATATGGATTCATTTGCAAGCGTGAGGACTGGAGGCGGGCAAGGTGTATACATATAGGATGTGCACAGGCAGCCGCACCGCACCAAAGATATGATATGCATATGCCAGATGAAGCACGTTACGGTTAGGATTAGAATTGAGAGTCAACAGGAACCACGGGCGCCGAACAGTTCCTGGATGCACAGTCCATACTTGGTGGAGACAGTTGGTGCTCGCGCACTGCCTGCGAGATGCAAAGAATATACTTGTCCCGTGCTATCCCTGCCCCGAGCCACCACGTCAAGACTGTCTCGTGCTATCCCTGGACCGGGCATCTTGGCTCACACGTCATGTCTCATGCCTGCCAAGATGCTCGTGTAACATCCCGGATTTTTGCTATGTGTGATTTTCTGAAAAATTTAAATTTTTTATTAATTGTTGAGTGCTACCAAATTTCCAACCTATTTGCTAGCCTCTCCCTTAAATTCTCTATAAATAAAACCTAATATAAAAATATAAATTCAAATTATGGTATAAATATGTGAGTTGAATTTTTTGAATTTTATTTGGATTTATTTGAGTGTGTTTTGAATTTGAAGTAATTCAAATTCAAATAGTTAAGTTAAATATAAAATCAAATCTATTTTCAAAACCTATCACTAACTTGGGCCTGCTAACATCCGTCGAAGTCCGCTGGTGCCCCTTCAGTTTTCGGCCCGTGACCGCCCATGCACCTTCCTTTCCTGCGCAGCCCAACAGGCCGGCCTGCGTAGCAGCCCAGCACAGCCCGCGTCGTGCCGCTGTCGCTGAGTCGCTGGCAGGTGGGACCACCCCGTCATCTCCTTCCCTTTCCCCTTTTCTCCAACCGGTGTGTCGCACCGCACCACGTCGCGACCACGCGCGCGTGATTTGACGGCCGCTCCGCCGAGCTGGCACGCGCGCCGGGGCCCGCGCGCACTCCCAGGCGAGCGCCTCGTGCACTCCGCCCCTTTATTCACTAGTTTGCCACTGCACCCCTGCCTTTCCCGCGTGCCAGGCCTTGCCCACCAATCCAGCGCCGCACCGCGCCTTCGCCGCCAAGGCAAAGGGGGGACAGCCGCATCCCGTGCCGGTCACCTGTTCCCTTGACCCAGCGTGCCCTATACCCTCGAGGCAAAGCACCAGTTGCCAACCGACAACCCAGTTGGGGATTCCCCTTTTCCCCTTTCCCGTGTTCTGCTGCTGAGAGAGGGAGGAGAAGGAGGAGGAAGCTGAGGAGGAGGGAAGAAGAAGAGACCGGCGCCGCCGCACCGGGGGAAGCCGGAGGCCGTCCGCGTCGAAGCACTAAAGCCGTCGCCGTTCGAGCAGGAGCTGCGCCGCACCGGGACGCCATCGCGACGAGGAAGCAGAGGAGAACCGCGTCGCCGCCGTGAACGCCTACGCCTCGTCGCCGTCTTCACACCAGGCCGGCCACGCCTTCACCATCACCCCAATGTGAGCCACCACACCACTTCTCTCTCACCTCCCCCTTGAACTGCCTGTGATATGGGAGCGCACCCCAGCGTTGCGCCGCCGGCCGCCGTGCTGTGCTTGTTTCGCGAGTTCGCCGCCGTGGTGCACCCCAGCGCCTCGCCGAGCCTCGCCGTGAACCGTCGTTGTCATGTGATCCGGCCTTCGAGCTGTGAAGTTCTTCTGCAGGTGCTCGCATCGCCGTCGTCGTTGCGTCACGCCGCGGCTTCGGGACACCGGATGCCCGCGCGCCGGCCGGCCGTGTCGCGACCAGGGGATAGCCCTGTGTGCGCGCACGCAACCAGGCCAAGCGCATCCATGTGCTAGGCCGCAGTAGTAGCTCTGCGCAGTTTTGCTGCTAATCGAGTCCGCGTCGTCGTGCGCCGCCGCACCCGTTGCCGCGCCGCCGCATGTCGACTCTACTTCGCCGCGCCGCGTCGTCGCCGCCGCGTCGAGCTGAGCCGGCCGTAGATGTCCTAATCCAGGACCTGGCTGCGCAAGGAAGCTCATCGTGCTAACCTTAACGCACCACGCTGCCGCTTTCTCTAACTCCGCAACGCCATCGCTGTTGCGTCGTGTGCTGCCCCGGCTGCATGCCGCGCCGCCGCCGCGCCACGGACAGGCGGCATCGGCGAGCCCCATCTTAGTTCTGGGAGTGTCGGTGCCCTGGCCTGTGGTGTTCGGGGGTCTGAACCAGACTTCCGGCGCCATGAACGTTCACTGGGCTCATCTTGGGCCTTAGCCCGTTAAGGCCCAGTAGCAGCCCAACTAACTGCCGCGTGTTAAAACAAGAATTGGAGGACGTTTCTCGGACTTGGTCTACTGGGCCTTGTTGGGCCAGGTCCATTGGGCCGATTTTGGCCCACTAACACTTGGCTCATTAACGGCCCACTAACCGCTGACGGCTGACATCATGCTGACGTTATCAGTTTATTTTTAATAAAAACCTTTTTTGTTTTTATAAATGATTTTATAACTACTTTATAAATCTTTTAACCTTTGAAAATTCATAACTAATTATTTATAACTCCAAAAAATATGAAACCAGTTTCATTATTTTTCTAAAATCGAGCTTGTGCTGTTTGTGGAAAGTTTGAGTCTTTTTGACTCTTTTAAAATTTGGTTTCTTTGGATTTATGCTTAGTTGCTTGCCGGCAAATTTAGCGTCTCGTATCTCGTGCCGAGCAGACCCGAGCTACGAGCTAGAGGAGGAGTTCGACCCCGACTACGACCAGAACCAGGACTTCGGGTGCCAATCAGGTGTCATGTCACTCCCAATCATATAGATCCCATGCATGTTATTTTAGTTGCTAGTGCTTTATTTATTTTGGATGATTTTGAAATGCATAGACAATCTTTTAGCCATGCCTTGATTTGTTATATCCTGTACCTTGAACTTCCTACCTTTGGAACTAGCTATAGACCCCTAGCTGGTTCCCGATATTTACTATCCATATGTTTTACTTTATGATATGGATGGATCTCTGGTTTGGACCGAGATTGGGATATCTCGATATTCTGGCGTGTGTTTTGGGTGAGTGTGTATCCTTGGTGTGTTACCGCGGGAGCGAGCCACTTGGTTATTTGTTAACGCCTGTCTAGGGGAGATGCGACCTGGCCTCCCGCCCTAGCGGTGTGTCGGACGGATGGAGTTGGTGGAGCGCTCGCTCCTTGCAATTAAGGACCGATCGACTATGTGACCTTGATCTTTGGGCTATTTTCGTACAAACCGTTCGCTCACATATGGGTGGGGTTCGGTCCGAGAACTAGTTTGTGGATAGCATTCAACTTGTAGGCGGATCGGTGTGATCGTGTGAGGGGGACGGGTTATACCCCCGAGTAGACGTCGCCACGGCTCCTCCGGGGATGGTTTCACAGCTTCGAGGCCTTACTGGCAAGTTTCGCGCCCCAGTTCAGGACGAGTCAGGCTCGCGAGGTAGGAGAGTGCTATCCACTGCTAGGTCTCCGGCCGTTAGGTAGGGATGTGGATCGGAAGCATCCGTTTCTGCCCTATCCAGCGGGTCCAGTTGTACAACCTCTGCAGAGTGTTAAACCTATAGCTATAGTCCGTGTCCACTGGTATGGACAGCACTTTCGATCTCTCACCTGGCTAGTCTTTTCTGTTCTGCTTCTCTCCCCCGTGTGTGTGAGCCCGGTTTTGTGCCATTGAGATGTGGGGATAGGAGTTGGTGACCCCATATCACAGATGAGAGTGGGATGCTGAGTCTTGGTTGAGATTCAGTGTTTTGGTGTACTTTCCTTGGTGGGGTGTTGACCCCGGAGGTGTTGGCCTCGGAGGTGTGGATCTCGTCGGAGATTGTGACCTCTCTGCATTTCCGCTTACCTTGATGTTGCTACCGCTGCTGCTGCATAAACTTACTACAACTATATATAGGCTTATCCATGCATACTAGAATTTATTCTTTTCTTTCGCTCTTTATTGGGAAGCTAACATGACGTACTTGCTTATCGAGTAGATGGAGGACTTACAGACTCGGAGTGTCGGGGTTTGTTACCGCCGACAAGTAAATTTATATGAGCGCGTGTCTGGATCCGCACGGTTTCACAAGAGACCCTCGGGATTATACTGGTTCGGGCCTCTGGAGAGTAATACCCTACGTCCAGTCTGAGAGGGGGTGTTCTTTATGCTCAATTGTCTGTAGTAGAGACCCAGCTGTTCCCTCGGTATGTTACTAGAGACCCAGCTGTTCGTTTCCCAAAAAAATTCATCTGGCACGTTCCTTTTTCTGCAGACATAAACACATTGGATGTAATCGTAATATGAACGTGTGACTACTTACCAAAAAATTGAATGAAATCGTACATGATGTATGTTGATTTATAATTCTGTGATCGATAAATTGATGAATGTCATGACATTCGACTATATATGTTGTGCTGTTTTCTGTGAATCTTGAAAACATAGGGGAAAAAAGATGATCACGTGATGATTTCATTGGTAAATGACATACCCAAACAATTATTACCCATTATTTCTAGATCTGCATGCATGCAGATAATTACTATTTTACAAGTAACAAATCTTTTTCGTTTTTAAATGAGATATTACCTCCTAGAAGGTAAGGGGAGTACCGTAGCATAGCCCGTTATTATTGCATCCAGCTCACAACTTCTTTATTGAGAATCTCCGTCGATGGATGTATCTTGGGCTTGGGCTTACACCTATGGCATTGAAAGAACGCATGCAAACGGGAAGGCACTATATAGAGAGAGGTTGCAGTGGCTGGCGATGCACATCGTCATCGTTTAATAAGATGCTACTATCAGGTTAAACAAACAAGCAGAGACGGTAGGATTCACAATAAAGAAGCAAACCCCTGAATATATAATGGACAGTCGTTGGAGCTTGCATTGGTTGCATGGGTGAGTAGACTTAGCAGTGTTAGATCGTGATACTGATGCGGTAGAAACTTTGCACGTTGAGATCCTAGCTTGATCCATGGTAAGAGTTAGGCTGGATTGGGAGGCGAAGGGAATAGCTTGCCGAGGATATGAGCATGCAGTTGGAGGTGTCTCGACTGTATGTTGATGCTACTTGCTTCCGGTGGAGACGAGACGCTTGGGGCCGCGTCTTGCTACGAAACAACTCGCTGCATACATACTCTTAGAGGCAAGGCACCAGCAGAGGAGACAAGCTAAGTAAGTACTTTGTGCCCAAGCGGCCAGGTGCACACGATGGCAGTGAGAGACATGTAGCTTGCAGCATAATCACTATGAATCTCATTATAATGTGCGAGGATGATACCTTCAGCGCGATAAGGAGCTTAATGTAGCTATAAATGCAGCCTATACACCTACATATCAGGGGTGCAAATCAGTAGATTTTCGTTGTCAGAGGACTTCAGTGAGAGCACTTATCCTTGCATCAAGTTAAGATCAAGTTATTTTGCTGTTGCTACTTTGCTTCGCCTAGGACGGTCTGACGGCGCACCTTCAAGGCAACCAATCTGCAATGGAGAGGATTCACGGCAGGTAGACAATTTTCTTCTTCGTTCTGAAAGCATCCATTCAATCGGTGAGAATGTGCGTGTAGATGACATGCTAGCTCGTCCGTGAATGCACTGCCAGGTGTGCCGCCTTTGCATTGACAAGGGCTGCCATATCCTGAAGCGCGTGTACGTGGCCAGTGGGCGGTGTATTGGGTGAACTTGTTATCGGGTCTTGAATCTTTCTAAATTCAATATACCTTCTGCAAATAGAGACAAAATCATTTGTTTTGGATGAAACGTAGTAGTGTTGATTTTCATCCAACAAGTACAAACTACAAATTCAGGTGACATGCCTCACTAAACATAACTTCAGGATTGTGTTTTGAAAGAGTGAATTTCATTGTAGGTCTATGAACTTTTGTCAAGATCTCATCTAGGTCCACAAACTAAAAAAACGCTCATCTAGGTCCCTAAACTTTTCTCGAGATCTAATCTAGGTCTGCAAACTAAATAAGCAGTCATTTAGGTCCACAAAATTTTAAAAAGCGGTCATCTAGGTCCACGAACTTTTAAAGAGCGGTCCTCTAGGTCCAAAGCGGTGACGACAAGCCTCCTGACAGCGGGATGTGCAGAGGTGGTGCTGCTTCGACGGTGGAGGAGCATGCTGCACCGTGCCCCTGCCCGCGGCCGCGCATGGCTCGTCGCCACCACCTTGGACCTAGACACCTGCTCTTTAAAAGTTCATGAATCTAAATGACCGCTTATTTAGTTTGCGGACCTAGATGAGGCCGAGAGAAAAGTTTATAGACCTATATGACCATTTTTTAGTTTGCGGACCTAGATGAGATTTTGGAAAAAGTTCATAGACCTACAGTGAAATTCACTCCTTTTGAAATATAACAGCACAACTTTACTACGCGTTCATGTTTCCCTTGAAAAGGCCCACCTGTCTACCTCTGCAGTTTGTGCTTTCTATTTCGAAGATGCACATTTTAATTTGTACAATATTACTACTCAACTATTTCTGCTGAGATAAAGGTACATCAATAAGTGCATGGCAAGTCTGAATCCTTATTTCAGCCGTCCACAACTGAATGCAACAATATATACCATCAACAATACATGAAACTTTGCAATGAACATTGTCTTAGGAGTGGAGCCTGTAAGCATCAAGGCCCCACCGTACCTTTGGTAAGGATGTGTTTCGGTGATAAATGACAACCATATACTTGTGACTAACCTTTGTTTTGTAGCGAATTTATATTTGGGTTATTGTCATAAGTAAGCATTGAAAAGAGACCCCTTAATTTGAATTAATGGATGATCAATGGACAAAGACTACAAGGCTAAGGACATTTCTAGTTCCGAGTGTCACAAGGAGATGAAGGACACTTGGATTTGCTAGTTTGTAGTGTTTGACCGTACTATAAAGAGGGGTTCACACTTGAGTAGCTTGATCATGCCAAATGCTATTCCATAATTATGCACTCTCAAGTTCCTTGGTCACTAAACAGCTAAAGACACTCATGGAAACACTTTGGAAGCAAAAGACTTGAAAAAAAACTCAAAGGAGATTGAATTGGATGAGTTGAAATTGAAAAGGGCGCGCCGGATCATCCGACGCCATCATTTTTAGTTGCACCGGATGATTAATGTGAAAGACTCAACAGAATTCAACAACACCGGATGAACCGACGGTGTATCAGCAGAAGCATCGGTTCATCCGATGATCTAGGGTTTGGTAACAGTAACGAATCAAGTCAAGGCCTTCAGCACCAGATGAAGCAATGGTTGAGGCAGCGGTTCATCCGGCGCATGCATATATTTTATACAGAGACGCACCGAGTGAACCTTCTTCAGCATCGGATGAACCGACGCACATGGACACCATCAGCAGTTCATCCGGCGACCCTGTTTATTCTACGCAGAGACGTTTTGAGTGAAGAGGCTTCAGCACCAGATAAACCGACATTACAACGGAGTGAGCGTCGGATGAAGTGGTACAACGTTCGTGTTCAACGGCTATAATTCGAGACACAGAGTGACCGGATGAACCGACGCTGTCGCAGGGGGAACTGTCGGTTCATCCGACGGTACTACTTTTCAGAGGACTTTTGTAACGGCTAGCCTCCCTTGCTAGGCCTATAAATTGGACCCCCCTACGTCTCTTGAGCTGCCTTTGCCACTCTGATTTACTACTGCAGCCAAGGAGAAGAAGAGTTAGTGATTGGATCATTTGGACTTCATCTTCCTAACCAAGAGGGATTCTTTCTTGGTGATCAAGAGTTTCAAGGTGCTTTCATTGGCATAGCTGAGTGCATTGGTCAAGTGAAAGGTTGTGGGCTTGTTACTCTTGGAGTTTGACGGCTCCTAGACGGTCTCGGTGATTTGGGGTTCTTGGTGAGCTCTTAGAGATTGTGGGAGCCCCGGGAAGTTCTTGGTGTAAATAGATTGAGACCCACCATTCCGGAGATGAAGAACGGGTACTCTTAGTGAGCACTCAAGTCTAAGTGGCTTGAGGGGGAGCAAAACTCTTAGTGAGTGCTCCAACATGGATTAGGGAGAAGCGTCAACTTCTCGATACCACGGGAAAAAATTCTGTTGTCTCGTGTCCTCCCTTTCTACCTTCTTGCACTTAATTCCGCATTTACTTTCAGCTCTTAAGTTCCTTTGCTTTTGTTCCCTCTAGTTTGCTTTGCTTGTTACATATCTTGACTAGGGTGCCTTTCACATGTTAGTGTGATTCTTGCTAAGGAATATTGGTGTTAGTATGCTTAGTTGGTAGGAAGAAACCTTTTTAGAATGGGCAACACTAGAGATCTAGGCTAAGGTTTGTTCCTTGTTCTAGAAATTTGAAGAAGGCCCATATTCAACCCCCCATTCTATAGGCCATCGATCCTACAAGTGGTATCAGAGCATAGGCTCTCTTTTTGGTGGCTTAACCGCCTAGAGAGATGGGCAAGGGGAGTGGTAATGGCCCTCCCAAGTTGGCGGGGAAACAGTTCACTTTTTGGGCACATAGAATGGCTAGCTTCTTTCAAGCACAACACCATGATGCATGGATCACTACCATGTATCCCATGCTAATTGAACCCACCGAAAGTGAAACCAAGTGGAACTATCGTGCTAGAAACTTTATTTTTGAGACTCTTGAGGATGACTTGTTTGATAGAGTGTTTGCTTTGGAGACCGCTCATGAGGTTTGGATGGAGCTCAAAAGAATCCATGTAGGCAACAAGAAAATCCGTGAGGAGAAGTATGAGTTGCTTAAGGTTGAGCTAAATGAGTTTAAAATGAAGGATGATGAGGGTGTAGAGGAGATGTACTTTAGGATGGGTGTTATTATTCAAAATATCAATGCTCTCGATGTTGCTAACGTGTCCGAGCAGGAAATTATTCGGAAAATTCTTCAAATGCTTCCCAAGCCCAAGTACAACATCGTGAAGGCACTCATCTTTGAGAAGGACTTCGAAACTCTCACTATCACCGAAGTTGTGAACAAGATTCGATCTCATAAGATGTTCTTAATGGGTCAAATTGAAGGATCTTCTTCAACATCAAGCTCCAAGAAGGATCTTGCACTCAAGGCTAGTGACAAGCCCAAGTCAAAGTCAAAAGCAAAGCCTCCTCCCTCTTCAAGTGAAAGTGAAGACAAGAGTGATTCAAGTGATGAAGATGATGGTGAGCTTGCTTTCCTCATGAGGAGGACCACCAAATTGCTCTCCAAGATTGGCAAGAAGGGCTACAACTATGATCCCAAGAAGAACAAGTTTCGCTCATCAAGAAGAAGTGGTGAAGGTGGCAAGAGGAAGTGCTACAATTGTCAAAGCTATGATCATCTATCATATGATTGCCACAAGCCCGACAAGCGAGCATCAAGTTCTAGCAAGAAGAACGACAATGAAGATGATAAAGAGAAAGATGATAAGCACTCCAAGAAGGACTCATACAAGAAGAAGTCTTCTAGCAAGCCCTACAACAAGAAGAAGGGTGGTCATCGTTCTCTCTTGGCAAATGAATGGATCACGGATGGTGAAACTTCAAGTGAATCAAGTGATGGTGAAGATGAGAAGAACAAGAAGTTTGCCGGTCTTGTGATCATGGATGATGAAGAACCTCCTCTTCCTCCACCACCTATGTGCTTCATGGCTAAACACTCCAAGGTGAGCGATAGTGAAGATAGTGACTCCTCGGATAGTGATAATGAACTTTCACCTCATGCTCTTAAGGGTCTTCTAGATCAATACACCGACATGATCAAGAAACAAAAGAGTAAGCTCAAGGCTCTTGAAGAGACCCATGAGAAACTTAAGCTATCCAATGATGAGTTGGTTGTGAAACACAATGACCTTAGCAAAGAGCATGAAGCTTTGGTAGTGTCTCACAAGTCACTTAGAGATGACCATGACAAGTTACTTGATAAGCACAATGAGCTAATCGTCAAACATGATGATATAACCGTGCTTAACAAGTCTCTTGAGTCAAGTCAAAAGATGCTTAAGAAAGATCATGTGGTCTTAGAGATGAGGTATCAAGAGATTGAGCTTGCTTATGAGGCTATTTGTGCTAGTGGGCAAGAAATTGCTAGAGACATCACTAAAACAAATGCTTCTACTTCTTTTGATGACTTGATTGAAGAACCTAAGATCTTGCCAAAAGATGAGAACATTGCCTCCTCTTCCAAGACTAACCATGATAGGGTGAAAGCACTTGAAGAGGAAGTAAGAAGCCTAAGATCTTGTGTGAAGAATATGGCCAAGGGTGAAGCATTGCATAAGGAGATCCTCTATCACAATGCAAGAGATTATAGCACTAGGGGACTTGGCTCCTTCCCTCAACCCATCAAAGAGACTCGCAAGTCAAAAGAACTATATGGGTGCTTTGTGAAGGAAGTTGGATCTTATTGCTAACATTGCAACATCATCGGTCATCACACAAGGGAGTGTCCTTTACCTTCACGTCCTTTTCCTAAATTACCTTGCAACTATCGTTCCATGTTCAACAATAACCATTTCTTGTTGTTGAAGAATAGCAAGGGCAAGGTGGCGGCAAGGTTCATAGAAACCAAGGCTAAAGTGAATCATCCTAGGCAAATTTGGGTTCCTAAAGCTTTAGTAACTCATGTGATTGGACCCAAACTTGCTTGGGTTCCTAAATCTTCAACTTGATCTCTTTGTGTGTAGGTGAACTAAAAGGCTGGGGGAAGTCATTGGGTCCTTGATAGTGGATGTACTCAACACATAACCGGCCAAAGTAAAATGTTCACCTCTCTAGTGGATGATGCGGGGAATCATGAGCAAGTCACCTTTGGTGATAATTCTAAAGGAAGAGTTTCCGGTTTGGGTGATATAACCATTGCAAAAGATCTTTCTCTTTCCAATGTTTTGTTTGTAGACTCTTGTAGTTATAACTTGCTTTCCATTACACAATTTTGTGATCTTAGCTTATCTTGCTTGTTTGATGATGAGGGAGTTATCATTACTAACAAGAAATCTAATGAAGTTGTATTCAAAGGTTTTCGCCATGGGAACATCTATCTTGTGGACTTCTCCTCTCATGAAGCAAACTTGACTACTTGTCTTTTCACCAAGACATCCAAGGGTTGGCTATGGCATCGTCGTATTGCACATATAGGCATGAGTCAACTCAAGAAGGATTTCAAAAGAGGTTTAGTTCTTGGTGTGAAGGATGTCACATTTGAGAAGGACAAGTTATGTGGAGCGTGTCAAGCCGGCAAGCAAGTAGCAAGTCACCATCCTATGAAGGCTTATGTATCTACCTCAAAACCTTTGGAAATCATGCACATGGACCTCTTCGGCCCTACTACATACAAGAGTCTTGGGGGTAATCTCTATTGTCTTGTCATTATTGATGATTACTCACGCTACACTTGGACATTCTTTATGGAGGACAAGAGCAAGACATTTGGGATCTTCAAGAACTTTGCTAAAAGGGCTCAAAATGAATTTGAGTCATCTATTGTGAAGATCCGGAGTGACAATGGATCAGAATTCCGGAACACTAATGTGGAAGAGTATTGTGATGAGCTAGGCATCAAGCATGAATTCTCTTCAACCTACACACCACAACAAAATGGTGTGGTAGAAAGGAAGAACAAGACTCTCATCACATTGGCTAGAGCTATGTTAGATGACTATGGTATCTCTCAAAGATTTTGGGCAGAAGCTATCAACACGGCGTGTCATGCTTCGAATAGGGTGTATCTCCATCGACTACTCATGAAGACACCCTACGAGCTTCTCATTGGGAGAAAGCCCAACATCTCCTACTTCCGAGTCTTTGGGAGTAAGTGTTTCATTTACAAGAAGAGGAAGCACCTAGGGAAGTTTGAGAGTAGGGTAGATGAGGGCATGTTTCTTGGTTATGCATCAAACTCCAAGGCAACAACACTACACATGCCGTTGAAGAAACATGTGACGTGGAGTTTGATGAATCTAATGGCTCCCAAGGAGATGGCTATTGTTGTGATGATGTACGAAAAGAACCTCTCCGAGATGCAATGAAGAAGATGGCTATTGGGGACATCAAGCCCAAAGAGGATGATGATTCACCTTCTACTTCCCACAACCATGAAGACTCATCCTCTTCCGATGATGACAATGATGATCATGAAAGAAGAACAAGACAAGGAAGCCCATCTTCCTCAAATGGACCACCTCCTACATCACAAGACACCCAAGATCAAGGAGAAGAAGAACCAGAAGTAGTGCAACCTCAAGACGATCCAACCACACTTGAAAGGCATACAAGGACTTCATCAAACCACCCCATCGATCTTGTCTTGGGTGATCCCAAGGGTGGTACATGTACTCACCGCAAACAATGTGCTTCGTTTTGCAAACATCATGCATTTGTTTCCTTTGTAGAACCCACTACTATAGAGGAAGCTCTTGAGGACCTGGATTGGATCTTGGCTATGCAAGAAGAGCTCAACAACTTCACAAGAAATGAAGTTTGGGTCCTAGTAGAGCGCCCCAAAAACAAGAACGTGATTGGCACCAAGTGGGTCTACCGAAACAAGCAAGATGAACATGGAGTTGTGGTGAAGAACAAGGCAAGACTTGTCGCCAAGGGCTACTCTCAAGTGGAAGGCTTGGACTATGGAGAAACCTTTGCTCCGGTTGCACGCCTTGAAGCAATCCGTATCCTTCTTGCTTATGCATCTTGTCACAAAATGAAATTGTTCCAAATGGATGTCAAGAGTGCCTTCTTAAATGGCTTCATCAATGAAGAAGTCTATGTTGAGCAACCTCCCGGTTTTGAAGATACCACACATACTAACCATGTCTATAATTTGATCAAGGCTTTGTATGGACTCAAGCAAGCTCCTAGGGCATGGTATGAGAGGCTCCGGGACTTTCTCATCAAGGAAGGCTTCAAGATTGGAAGAGTGGACAATACTCTATTCACCAAGATCATCAACGGAGAGCTCTTCATTTGTCAAATCTATGTTGATGTGTGACACCCTAAAATTCCATCACTAAAATTTGCTTAAGCAACATAGTGTTTTAGGGTTAGTCTTAAGGACTTAATTAATTTGAGTTTCAAAGTAATTAATTTAATTTAAATAATTTAGAGACAAGAAGTGTTTGTGCATCATTATTTGGCTATGCATGGATTTTTGGTTGCTTGTGTGAAGTTTTAAAAGTTTATAAAATAGTTTGAAAAGTTTGGAAAAGTTTGGTTTGAATTTGAGTTTAAAAGTTTTGAATAAAAGGAGTTTGAAAAAGGAAAAGAAAAAAAAACAAACCCCGGCTCTTTCCTAACCCCTCCTCCCTTTCGGTCCAACCCGCCAGCCCTCTTTTTCTTTCCGGCCCATCCCCTCCCCGCGGCCCACCTTCCCCTCTCCCTCTCTCTTACTCGCTGACACGCCGGGCCCGCGTGTCGGCATCGTCTTCTCCCCGGCCTCCCTTCCCCTACATCACCACCGTGATGGCCGCCGCCTCGCCCCGCGCCTCCCTGCCTCCCCCTTCCATCCCCGAGCCTTGATTAAAAGGCAGTAAATCCCGCAGCCCATAAATCCATCATTTTCCTTCTGTGTCCCCCTTCCTTGCCTCCTTTATGCCCGGGACAGCCGCCGGCCATCAATGGCATGTCCGCCGGCCGCCGCTCCCCTTTCCGCTTCCCCTTCCCCCTCTATGACCTATATAAGCGGCTGCAGAGCTCGTGCGCCACCCCTTTGCACTCATTCAAGCTCTCGCACCCTCCTCGCTTCCACACGCACCGCCGCCGCCTCTGCTTTTCGCTTCCGCTGGAGCAGACGCCGATGGTGGAGTACCCTGCCCCTTTCCCTTCTTCTTCTTTGTGCACGAAGCTCACCGAGCTCTCTCTCTCTCTGCTCCAGGTCTTCTTCTTCGTCGCGCGCACCGCCCGCACGAGGATCTCGCGCCCCTATTTCCGCCGGAGCACCGCCCGAGCTCGCCGCCGTCAACGAGCTTCCTCACCGTCGCCTCTCCTCCACTCGTGAATGCGCTCGGCTCTTCTTCACGTGGTGAGCATCGTCTTCCCGGCCGTTTCCCCCTTACGCGCGTGCCGCAGCACCGGCGCCCGCACTCCGGCGAGGACCGCGCCGCCCCCTTCCGGTGTATGCCGTCGTGATCACCGGGACCCCCTCCTTGTTGGCTCGGTTGCATGTGCGTGTGTCTCAGCTACATGTAGAGCCCGCTCGCGCACGAAATGGTGCCCCACAGCTCGATCTAGGGCCGCGCCAGCGAGCTCTCCGCCGCGCGCCGCCGCTCTCTGGCGACGCCGCCGCCGCACCTCGCACGCACGCGTTCTCAGCCGCCGGATTAGTGATCTACGGCCCAGATCTTCCATGGACCCCGGGTCAAAGCTGGCGTAATGGTCAGCGCCCGGTGTATTTGTTTAAGAGTCCCTGAGCTTTTGCCTTTTCACAAGCCGGTCCTTCCACCATCAAGAATCCTTACGAACAGGTCCTTGTTTTTATGTTTTAGCCCCTGCCTTCTCTGAAGTTTAGCACTCGAGGTCCTTTTCACTTGTTTTCACATATAGACCCCTCTGTTTATATGTATAATTATGTTTCAAGTCCCTGGTTTCTTTCAAATAAGTCCAGTGAACCTAGTTTTCTTACAGAAAAGTCCCTGTGTTTTGTTTTAATCATATCTTTCATGTTTTAACTCCGTTTTTCGCGTATAATATATCGAAATGATCGTATCAGTGAATAGAACCTTTTTATCAGCATGTTCTTAGCATATAGAACTATTTGGTGTATTGTTTTATTTATTTATTGTTTGTTTGTGCTTGTGCGTAGATATCGTGCCTGTTTCGACTGAGCACCTCGTTGGAGAGGATCAAGAAGAGTCTTTCTTCGAAGAGGAGGATCCTCAGTTTGTAGAGGAAGGCAAGTGGACTTCTCCCTCTGCATATTCTACTTGGACCTATATAACTGCATGTTTAAATAATATTTACTTTTACATGTTGTTATGCATTAACTTGATGGGAAATCACCTTTTTAAGGACATGACTAGAGTTTCACCCCTATCACCTTGATCAACCCTTTTTAATAAATGTTTTGGGTAGATGAATACTTAGTTGCTATACATGGGTTGGTTACAAGTGGTTTTATGATACAGACTTTCATGCTTATGAAATGTTGGTTATGTTTAAAGACAAGATCATATGAATTAATTGGAACATGGAGAACCACCCAAGAAAACAGTACAACCATAGTCCAAATGGCTCTGGCTTAGCCAATTAATTAGGCGTGTGAATTATCTGACAGCCTTTCCCGAAAGGGGCACAGGGAGCCGAAGTTGTAGGGGTATAGCCCGGTTCTTTTGGAGTAGCAGCCTTTGCTAAGGTGCTGATCACTAGGGAGGGTTATGGTTCGCTCCGCTGCTGTAACTGTCGTAGGTTGTTGGTCTTTTGCATTGCCTTTGTAAAGGCTTCATAGTGAACCCCTAGCCACTCACCTCGGCAGTGTTTAAGGGTCTAGCTAACCCGGGCAACATGGGGAACACGAGCTGTGGTGAAAGTGTACAACCTCTGCAGAGTTAAAACTGATCGATCAGCCGTGCTCACGGTCACGAGCGGCTTGGACCCTCACATGATAATTGAACTTAAAGATGAATTTAAATTGTGGTTCCTTATGGTTTTGAGACATGGTTACAAATGTTTAATCTTTTGGGGTTGGTATAAACTTACATCTAGTAATAGGCTTGCTAATAAAACTTGATCAACATTAAAATGCTAACCGCAGCAAAACCTTAGCCTATCCTTGATAGCCTTGCATGTTTTCCCCCACTTGCTGAGCTCCAACCATAAGAGTGCTCACCCTTGCTTACCGCTATTCAGATGAGAACAACGGTGAGGAGTACTGGAGCGACTTTGAGGAGTTCTGAGGCATGCGATCCCCCAGTCATGTGCCTGTGGAAGATGAAGATGAAGTTGTCCGTTTAGTTATTGTTTGTTTTATTGGATCTTCGTGTCCACTGCCTGAGTGTAATAATGGATATTGTAATGGTTAACTCTTGTACGTTTGATTACAGTTATGGTGTTACACTCTTGTCTATCGTATGTGTGTAACTTGATCCTGGCGCACATATGAGATGCATTTGGTTTCATTTCGGAAATCGAATGTGACATGATGATATCATCTTCGGCTGTACCAATCTTAAAGTGTGCAAGGACTTTAGTGATCTCATGACTAAGGAATTCGAGATGTCTATGATTGGGGAGCGCAACTTCTTCCTTGGGTTTCAAATCAAGCAATTGAAGGAAGGAACCTTCATCCATCAAGAAAAGTACACCAATGATATTCTCAAGAAGTTCAAGATGGATGATTGCAAGCCAATCAAGACACCAATGCCTACCAATGGACATCTCGACTTAGATAAGGGAGGTAAACCGGTTGACCAAAGGCTTTACCGTTCTATGATCGGCTCCCTTCTTTATCTTACCGCATCTAGGCCCGATATCATGTTTAGTGTTTGCATGTGTGCTCGGTTTCAAGCCAACCCTAAAGAATCTCACCTAAGTGCTTTGAAAAGGATCCTTAGATACTTAAAATACACACATAGCATTGGCTTGTGGTACCCCCATGGTGCTTGTTTTGAGCTCTTGGGTTATTCGGATTCGGATTTTGCCGGATGTCGAGTAGACCGTAAGAGCACTTCGGGTAGGTGCCATTTGCTAGGTTGATCTTTGGTTGCTTGGTCCTCTAAGAAGCAAAACTCCGTGGCCTTATCCACCGCGGAGGCGGAATACATTTCCGTCGGGGCTTGTTGTGCTCAAATCCTCTATATGAAGCAAAGCCTCTTGGATTATGGTGTGGTTCTAGATAGGGTTCCTCTCCTTTGTGACAATGAAAGTGCCGTAAAAATTGCTAACAACCCGGTTCAACACTCGCGCACCAAGCACATTGATATCCGCCATCACTTCTTGCGAGACCATGTGGCTAAAGGTGATATTCTCCTTTGTGGTGTTCGCTCCAAGGAGCAATTGGCGGATATATTCACTAAGCCTCTTGATGAAAACACCTTTTGTAGGCTAAGGAGTGAATTAAATGTGCTTGATGCGTCTAACATCATGTGATTCTTGTCATATAGTTTGCATTTGCATATGTACATGATGTAGGGGCTTGTCTAACCTCGTTAAGATAGTGGTGAGTATGGGTCTTGCTTGAGTCGGTGGTTCAAAAGTTTCGCTCAAGGCATGTTGAAAGGCTCACCATGAGTAAGCTTAACAAGGGTTCAAACTTGGCAAGATAGTTTACCTTTTCGCTTTGCATCTTTGCTTGTCATATAGTATGCATTCATGTTTATTTTCATGCATTTGTTCTTGCATAGCATTGCGTGAGAGGTGTCACAAAGGAAAATCACACTATGAGAAAGTTGCTTAGCGTTCAATGCAAATCAACATCTCCAAAAGTGTGCTAAGACAAATGATGGTGCTTAATGCCTATTGAGTTATGACCTAACGAGCTTAAAGTTTCTATCTCTAAGTTCAAAGGCAATGACTCATACATTCCCTTTTTTGGATCTTATTCGCCTATTTTTCTAAAAATTTATAAGGTCTATCCCTTGAAGGGAATCTATACCTCTATTTTGCAAAGGAGTGCTTGAGGGGTGAGGTTGTCACTCAGGATTGATCCAAAAATGTGCTTGAGTTGGCTTGTGTGTGGCATTTGTCGGATAAAAAATGAGCTTTAGTTCAACATTCTGTTTTTATCATCATCGGATGAACCACTGCTATATAGGTTCCAGCGTCGGTTTATCCGGTGGCCGGGTCAGTTTGAATTTTGCCTCGCACGCCTCTGTTAGCTATCGTCGGATGAACCGACGCTCACCTATGTGGTTGCAGCGGTTCATCCGGTGCTACTAAAATCTGGGGCAAATTCAGACCCGCACAATGTTCATCCGACGAATCTAAAAATCATGCCATCGGATCATCCGGTGATGCGTTTCTCAGTTTTGACCATATCGTCCGACGCATACACCGACGCTGCACGTTTTCTCACCGTCGGTTCATCCGGCGCTTCTCTGCAGTGTGGCCCCACATGTCATAACCGTTCTTCTCTGTTTCAATCTCAATCCAAACACACCGCGCCGCCGCCCATTACACCGTGCGTCCCGTTCCGTTCGCCGCCGGCCGTCTCCGCTCGAGGCACGGCACCTGCACCCTCCGCCGGCTCCAGGACTTCACTGCCGGCCATCTCCGCCGTCGTGCCGCCGCCTCCTCTGCTCAGAATCACACGGGCGCCGCCCGCTGACCTAAGCTAGGGTTCCGGCCACCGCCGCCGATTCCGGCCCGCCGGCGCCGCCGTAGCTCGCCGGCGACCTTCCCAGGCGTGCGCAGGCCTCCGCCGTGCTCCCTTGCCACTTCTCGACGATCTCTTTCACTAGGGGTGAGCACCACCCTTCGTCACCCGCCTCTGCTCATCTGTTTGAATTTCTTGTGGGGGAATTGATGGGAATTTCTGTGCAATTAGGCTATGTGATGAGCTATGCTTCTAAGTTTCCATCAATCTTGCTCATTTGTTCAGGATCAGGGCTCAATTTCATCTAGATTTGCTAAAACTCATAGAAATAGAGCTCTGCAGGTACTGTTTTACCCTGTTTATGTCCTGTTCATGCCCTGTAGTAGCTCATGTTCATGTTCTTGATCATGCTCCTAGTGTATGTCATGCTCTATCTTATAGGAAATCAAGTAAATGTGCTACTGTCTCACATATTCTTTTGTCTAATCTTTCATTGTCTCACGGTAGCTCACTTGATCTGTTCACACACACACACACACACATCTTGTGCATCTAAGGACTGTCCTAAGACTTTATCTTTTCATCATGTGCCATGATCATCTTCTAGAATCCATGCTTAGGCTCTATCTACTCATATGCTTTGCTTAAGGACCTCTTCCCTTAGATATTTATTCTTGTTTATATACTTCGCTCGCCATTCTATAATCTTCCACCGTTTTCTCTGACAGATGGCAGGCGACAAGAGGAAGGGCAAGGCAGTTGTTGAGCCGAAGAAGAAGAAGAGCAGACAGGAAAAGGAGTGGGAGCGTGTGCTCCAAGTGCCTGACACCGAGGGACAGCCACAGAGGGGTATACGGATTGGCAGCAGTGCACAGGGTCAGGGGGAGCAGCCCCATAAGCAGCAGGTGTTACGGCGTTCAGGCCGTACCTGACAGACAGAGACTCAGTCACCTTCCTCTGCACCACGTACCGATCCTCGGACTCGTGGTGGACACACTCAGGCTCAGCCTACTCCGAGGCAGAGGAGGACAGCAGCAGAGCAGCACGCGGAGCAGGATCAGGAGGATCAGTCGAGAGAAGGCCCTGAGATCCGTATTGGTGCACAACGTGCAGAGGCCTTCGGGGTCTACCTCCGTGATCTGAGGAGCCTTTCTGGCCCGAAGATCCGGAAGTTGAGGTTTGTGACAGAGGACGAGTGGTTCCCTCCTCAGAGAGAGAACTGTGACCCCCGCTTCTGGACCATTCTTCAGGAGAGCTTCTATGCCTCCTATGTCAGGAAGGGATCACAGTTGAGTTAGCATAGGATGCTTCAGTGGACAGCACTTCGAGCAGCGGCAGCTGGAGTCCCGATACTCCCACACTTCGACTACTTACCGGGACTTGCAGCTCTGGTCAGTGAGAGGCCGCGGTACGTGCCAGAGTGGGTCAGAGTGTTCTACTCGACTGTCTACGTTGAGGATGCCCGGCTCTCGATCATATTCATGTTTATGGGGCAGCAGTTCAGGCTCACTCGAGAGGGGATTGCAGAGTACCTTGGGGTTTAGGTCGACGACACGCCGATTCACTACTTGGCCTACCCCGATGTTGAGGCTCCTCGTCGTGCTCACACTCCTATTGTTCCGACAGACGAGCAGATCAGCTTCCTCTTCCAGCAGCCATTTCTCCCCGGCACCCCTCGGACCCTTGACAGACTGACACACGAGGCCTACGTGGTCCACTTCGCTCTCAGGAGGTCCCTACTCTTCAGGATGGGGAATGCAGAGTCTATCACCGGGGTTCAGCAGTGGTTACTCCTATACATCATGACTCACCAGCCATTTGATATCGTGGACATTCTTCTGAGTGAGATCGAGGATGCTATTATGGATGGGATGGGGATGACACGGCAGTTCCCCTTTTCCCACTGGATCAGTTGGATGCTCTCGCGGTTGGAGACTCAGCGGTATATCTCGGTCTTGGAGCGTTCTCGGTACGTGTTCCAGACCTACCAGCTGCCGATGCCAGGGGACAGGAGGCAGGGACCCAGGGGACGGAGACGAGCAGTTGAGGACCTCTAGGCTCGTGCTGCAGCTGAGGCAGCTATGAACGAGGCCGCTCGACAGGACGAGCTTCTTGCTCTTGCTGAGGGGCCTATGCCCGCGTACCTCACCACTGACACAGAGGAGGACTCGAGCGAGGACGAGGACTTTGAGCCCGAGCCACAGCACATCTTTCGTACTCGTCGTGCTCACGACGACGAGGCTGGGGGCTCCAGTTTGCCAGGACAGAGACAGGCCGAGTCGCCGATTCCACCGATCTCCACCTCTCAGGTCACTCAGCCCAATGCTCTAGCTTTAGTGATCCAGTCCTTGGCCGACCAGTCGAAGGCCACAATGGAGATTCAGCGCGAGATGCAGGCGCAGTTCCAGAGACAGCAGGAGGCACAGCAGATCATACTCGATGGTATACGTCAGTAGCAGGAGGCACAAAGGTTGCAGTTCTTGCAGCAGCAGGAGGCTCAGAGGCAGCAGCTACAGCAGCACCAGATGATGACTGCCCAGATGTTCTCGTTCATGTCCACTTGCTCGGGTCAGCTCTTCCAGCACACGGGGCTTCAGCTTCCGTCACTCCCAACCCAGCAGCTCCTTCAGCCTGAGCCAGCTATTTCTGTACCACCTGTCAGCTTTGTGAGCCTCCCGATCCCGACGGTCTCGATCTCAGCTTCACCATTCCTTTCGTCCGGGACGTTCACTACTCAGCAGCTCTCGACTCCACAAACGACGACACTACTTGAGCAGCTCAGGGTAGGACAGTTTTCTCAGACTCCGTCGACCCAGCTGATGTCTCCTTTCCCGACTGGACCACTGATCTTCGAGACACTAGCACGTCCTTCTCTGGGGTTCTCCTCGCCCATGCCTTCCATGGCTACTCCTCAGGCAGAGCGACTCGATCAGGAGGATACCACTCTTCGCTCTATCACTCAGCAGATCGAGTCCGAGATGGCAGCTGTGAGCTTTCAGGCGCTTCCCACCTCTACCGGCACCGACACAGCTCGTATCACCTCACCTGTCCGATCTTCACCGGTCTGATCTTCAGAGCTGTCAAGGTTCGAGTCCGATGACGGTGACACCTCCGGGTACCACGTCGCTCCTCGCTCCGGGCGCCACTAGGACACCTCGACGCCACCGACTTCTCCTCCACCTCAGCAGGATTAGGACCCTTTTTGGTGCTTGTTGCCAAAGGGGAAGATAGATAGGGGGAGTAGAGATAGGGGGAGCTTGGGAGTTTGTTTTGAGAGCTTTTGTGCCCCTTGTTTGTTTTATGAAGTTCATGATGAGACATGTATTTGGATCTTGTGTATGTTGATGGTTTACATGTCTACTCATGCTTGTGTGTATGTTTAATTAATGCATGTGTGCTTATGCTTATCTATTTCATGCATTAATGTGAAAGACTCAGCAGAATTCATCCGACGCCATCATTTTTAGTTGCACCGGATGATTAATGTGAAAGACTCAGCAGAATTCAACAGCACCGGATGAACCGACAGTGTATCAGCAGAAGCATCGGTTCATCCGATGACCTAGGGTTTGGTAACAGTAACGAATCAAGTCAAGGCCTTCAGCATCGGATGAAGCAATGGTCGAGGCAGCGGTTCATCCGGCGCATGCATATATTTTATACAGAGACGCACTAAGTGAACCTGCTTCAGCACCGGATGAACCGACGCACATGGACACCATCAGCGGTTCATCCGGCAACCCTGTTTATTCTACGCAGAGACGTTTTGAGTGAAGAGGCTTCAGCACCGGATAAACCGACGCTACAACGGAGTGAGCGTCGGATGAAGTGGTACAGTGTTCGTGTTCAACGGCTATAATTCGAGACACAGAGTGACCGGATGAACCGACGCTGTCGCAGGGGGAACCGTCGGTTCATCCGACGGTACTACTTTTCAGAGGACTTTTGTAATGGCTAGCCTCCCTTGCTAGGCCTATAAATTGGACCCCCCTACGTCTCTTGAGCTGCCTTTGTCACTCTGATTTACTACTGTAGCCAAGGAGAAGGAGGGTTAGTGATTAGATCATTTGGACTTTATCTTCCTAACCAAGAGGGATTCTTTCTTGGTGATCAAGAGTTTTAAGGTGCTTTCATTAGCATAGCTGAGTGCATTGGTCAAATGAAAGGTTGTGGGCTTGTTACTCTTGGAGTTTGACGGTTCCTAGACGGTCTCGGTGATTTGGGGTTCTTGGTGAGCTCTTGGAGATTGTGGGAGTCCCGGGAAGTTCTTGGTGTAAATGGATTGAGACCCACTATTCCGGAGATGGAGAACGGGTACTCTTAGTGAGCACTCAAGTCTAAGTGGCTTGAGGGGGAGTAAAACTCTTAGTGAGTGCTCCAATGTGGATTAGGGAGAAGCGTCAACTTCTCGATACCACGGGAAAAAATTCGGTTGTCTCATGTCCTCCTTTTCTACCTTCTTGCACTTAATTCCGTATTTACTTTCAGCTCTTAAGTTCATTTGCTTTTGTTCCCTCTAGTTTGCTTTGCTTGTTGCATATCTTGACTAGGGTGCCTTTCACATGTTAGTGTGATTCTTGCTAAGGAACATTAGTGTTAGTATGCTTAGTTGGTAGGAAGAAACCTTTTTAGAATGGGCAACACTAGAGATCTAGGCTAAGGTTTGTTCCTTGTTCTAAAAATTTGAAGAAGACTCGTATTCAAAACCCCCTTCTATAGGCCATCGATCCTACAGAGCCGCGTGCGTGGAGGTCTAGAGGGTTGGAGCTTACTTGGGCTTGACCCAGTTGCGCATTGGGACTTGGGACTAAGGTATCAGCAAATTGTTGCGGTGATGGAAGTATGTCATGCCTTTCATGGGCGTCATCTGAATATGTCTATCCTCAGGAGGATGGCGTTGTTCCTCTTCAAACATCCGAGGGACAAGGAGCTCCACCCAAAAAAGGTGTGCTGCAGTCAAGTTGTCGACAAGGATCGAGCTCCACTTGCCAATTTTGTTGCGCGCCTAACTTTGTGATTCAAGGCGCGCGCACTGGCTGCAAGGAACTAACACTGAAGGTGGGATACCTGTCTCTTGCCTCTTCGCCAATCTTCAGATGCAAACTTGAAAGGATCATGTTATTCTCGTTGCTTTGAGCAACGCTGGTTGCTTGCATCATGCGTTAGTAGGTAAAAAACTGTTTGGTATAAAACTCAGATTTATGCTAAGGTGTGTTTGCATGAGAGAACAACTCTATTCGAGGAATCAAAACTGTTTCGTAGAACACCCAGCTACAACCTACAACAGTTGTGTCCATCCCTTAGTATAGATAATATAAACTTCATTGATTTTTTCTGAAATGAATTCATTGAATTTTTTCATATAAAGCTTAATTTGATGACCGGTGTCTTCGGTTGTTGAATTGCATTAGTGACAGTATTTGTTGCTTGAGTTACTGCATTGGATTGGATGTACTACAGTCATTTGCGACATGTGCAGTGCAGCAGAGAGTTAGGGGAGATCTAGAGTTGTGGCTGCACTGACACATCACACATCATTCTAAACACATGAGTAGCGATCGGGCTGAAGAAACATGTAGTGACTCGCTAGCTTTGTTTAGTTTCTTCTGAGCTTTGTGTGGGTGAGATTGGGAGGCATCTAGAAATCAATGGAGGAGCAGCATAGAGATGATTACTTCGAGGGAGCGCGCCCACGGTCATCACGAAACTGATTCGCTCGACCATTTAAGGAGGCATATGACTTCCAGCTTGCAGTTTCTTGGTTGCTGATCTCCACAGTGAAAGATTTGATGGGGCAGGGTCGCATCCAATGTAAGAAGCACTGCTTGTCACACAAGACAGCAATGATATTTTGTCCAGCTGGCCGAGTAACCAATGTTCTACGGTGAGTGACACCACTGGGCTGCATTGACAACAACATGCAAATAAATAGCGCGGGTACCTAGCATATTCCGTTATTATATGTTTTTATCCTAATAGCTCACATCAATGCATCATCTATGTTTTTTCATCATCACATTTTGTGATGTATTCCTTTTTCAACTTGAGTTAATGAGGAATTAACAGAAACACCTTAGCAGAAACATATATTTTTATTCTTAAATGTAATATAAAGATTTTTGCTCTGTTTATGTGACTATAACTTTTAATTTATTCAGCGGTGATTTATATTTTTTAATGATAGTTTTTATTGTGGTGATTAATTATCCTTCTATTTCTTTTTGTAAAAATATATGTTGAGTGTCTATCATCAAATGTATATATAATAAAATAAAGTGTTTTGAGTTTGAACCGAAATATCATCGAGCTTTGGTCGTATCCTATTTAGTTGTTGTATATTTCTAATCGCTATTGCACCCTTTGCCACCACGAATTATCCACGAGCTTAATGAAGTTCGTTATTGCACCGGATACAACTATTTTTTTATCCTTATTGAAGCTGCTCCACTCTGCATATTTCAGGTCCCTTACTTCATTTTGTTGGATCAACATGACTTTAGAAATTTGTAGAGCAAATTCACTATTGAATTTTATAGTAGACTCTCTCTCTCTCTCTGCCATGGCAATGCGTACCAAAACCTAAGTACCCGATGGGTTTTATTGTCTCGATAAGAAGGGTAGGTATGGAGACATATCTTTACCCGTGGGTATACTAATTAATGGAAAATATCATCTATACATTGGGTAAGCAGGTGAAGGTACATACTATCCATACCTGCGTACTCGTAGGTAAACTGTACCTGGCTATAATATGTAATATACTCATAAATTACTTGCACATGGTCACTGAAGGTGAATTAGTATTGGTAACTAACTAATATTTTTATGATATACTCCCTTCTTTCCAAATTATAAGTCGTTTTGGTTTTATTAGATTCGTAGATGCTATTACACATTTAGATATATACACTATGTCTAGATGTATAATAACATTTATGAATGTAGAAACTTCCCCAAAACGACTTATAATTTGGAACGGAGGGAGTATTAGACTATTAATTGGTTAATGATTGTCAATTGCCTTTTTTAATTTATCAAACTTGTTGATATATGTTGTGCTCAATGTTCTACCAATTGAGCTACATCAGCCCAAATTTGTTGATATTTGTGCTTTCTCATGTGTTATATATATTCACGGTTCTAGTAGTTTATAGCGAGTATGCTATTAGGCACGGATTATCCGATGGGCGTAAAAGACCGTGCACGGGTGTGGGTATAGGAAAGAACATGTACCTACATATGCGGGTATGGGTCTTTTAGCAAGCAGAGTTAGAGTTAATGGGTGCGATTATGGAATGGCACTACCCAGCGGGTATCTACCAATTGCCACCTCTGCTCCATAGTAGGTATACACGTTAGCATCATGGCATATGACTTTTGAATCCTTTTATGCCTTTGATACCACCCTTGGTAATGCACTAATAGAACCATTGCTTACTCACATTGGCTTCAATCCATTCATTTCACACTTTCAGCCACACATTTTAATGTCCCTTTTCCACTTACTCATAGGGGTCCATTTCCCATATAATTCCCCTACCCATCCCATGAATTGAGACTCTATCACGATAGCAGACATAGGATGTCACATTTGAAAATAAAGAAATAAGTTAATAGTTGTGATATGAAAATAAAACGAAGGGATCTGCATTAGTGTAATTGGCAAATACTCCAAGGATGGAGTTGGCCAGCAGGATCCAAACCCTAGTATCAAAAAAATTAGCCTCCAAAGATGGTTTGGGGTTATTGCCCCTTTTTTAAAAAATGTTTATCGGTAAAAATGAAAAAGGTCAATGATGGAGGAGAAAGAAATAGTAGTAACATGCTCCTTGGCACTTAACATTCTACTTGTAATAGGGGAAAGTAAAATGCTCAAGGGAGGAATCCAAGAACCCTAATTGTCAAAAATATTTGGAATTTAAAATAGTTCCAAAGGCAAAGTTGGAGATCTTGAAAAGTTGAGTAACTATTATTTTTGGAGATTTTCATGTTGTTATACGATTTTGAAAGTAATTTTGAAAATGGGCGAAAATAGGGAACTACTACAGTACCGACACCGTCCCTTTCTTCTCCTCGCTATCACTGGTGCTGTCGGGGATGAATGTGAGCTGATTAGCATAGTTCCGGGACTAAATTAGAAGTTTTATAGTTCAGGGACCAAATTGACCCGGTTAGCATAATTCAGGGACTAAATTTGATGTTTTCATAGTCCAGGGACCAAATTGAGCCTAGCAGCATAGTCGAGGGACAATTTTGGCTATTATGCCTATTTTGATGGTAGGCATGTGCCCATTGATAGTCAGGAGGTTACAGTGACTTTGTGAATCTCGAGATTCTCAAGATCTATCTCTGTTTCTTAGTGTTGCTTATAAGTCATAAGGATGTATTTATACAAATGAGTATGCATGTATTTAAGCTTTTGCGTTTGTATAATGTACAAAAGTTTCATTAAAAAGGGTTTATACAAAGTTAGATCGCACAAATTGGAGGGCACTAGTGGCACACCACAAACTTGATTACATGGATTAGTGGATGGCGATCAGCGGTGATAGCCTGATGCAGTTACGTGTCGGGTCTATAGCTCAGCGCTGCCGGCTCCCCTAGACTATATTACGGCCGCACTGTCTCATATCAGTGAGGGCGAATAGGTAAGGGGTCGAGGCACTTCGCGAGAATTGCTCGAATGGATAATGTCAAAGAAAGGATAGATAGATCAGAAGAACCGGTTGCGACATTTACACACTTTTGCGACCGTCCTACGGGGAAAGAAGCAAAACGTGAGGAGAGGTAGTAGCTTGCGGCGTGGTGGAGGAACATGGGGCGAGAGGAGTCGAGAGGGATGTTGATGTCCGCAAGCAATCGGAGGGCCAATGCTCAATATTGTCATACGGATGAAAACCGTTGGCCGGCTGTCACTAAAAAATCAAGGCCACTTTTCTTTTCTTTTATTAGTTGTAGAGATGTTCATTCTAGTGACATGTCGTTGGTAGAAAGATTGTCCTTGGTTGCAGCGGGATTGTTTTTGCATATATAGCACATGGGCTATGTCGGTGAGACTGTTTGGATGAACAACCGTCAATATGGTGTCGGTGAAATTAATTACTGATTCGATCTTGTTTGGAAGATATATAGTGATAATATTTTGTCCTAGTACAATCGATTTTTATTCTTAATTTGCTTTCATGTAATTTGTAAAATTGCATTGATTTGTATCCCTATTTTACTTCATGTAATTATGTAAACTAATCTATCTCTCACGTGACATAAGAAAAAAGAGTCCACGTAGCAGGAAAGTATTAGCTTACCAAAATAACCTTTTGAAAATTATGTTGGAATAAAAAATATTTAAGTTCAAGTCCGGCACGTACTGTTACGAAATAAAAAATATATTTATATGTATTCAAGTACTGATTATCAAAAGAAAATTATGAATTAAAAATTACTTCACTTGAATTCTTTAGAATAATATGAACCATTAGATGTTCACAAAATCCGACGGTCTATATTCTTCTCTTTTTTTAGATTAATGTGGGAATGTCTAGATCTTCTCGGTGAATGTGATGACTTCTTTTAACTCTGTTGTATTAAGATAATAATTAGAATAATATGAAGCATTAGATCTTCATAAAATATGACGGTGTATATTCTTCTCTTTTTTAAAAAGTTTAACGTGATAATTTCTAGACCCTCTCAACGAACAACGTGGTGGTTTCTTTTAAATTTATTGTATTAAGATAATATATTAGAATAATATGAACCATGAGATCTTCATAAAATTCGACGGTGTATATTCTTCTCTTTTTTAGATTAACGTGGGAATTTCTAGACCCTCTCGGTGAACGTGGTGACTTCTTTTAACTCTGATGTATTAAGATATACTAGATTAGAATAATATGAACCATTAGATCTTCATAAAATTCAACGGTGTATATTCTTCTTTTTTTAGATTAACGTGAGAATTTCTAGACCCTCTCGACGAACGTGGTGACTTCTTTTAACTTTGTTGTATTAAGATAATCTATTTCAAATATATCTATAACAACTATATAAGTGAGACCCACTACAAGTCATGGATAGATTTCTCTCAATATGCAAGAGGTTTACGTCACCATCCACTAGATCTTCTCTCAACATGCAAGCTGTCCACATCACCATCCACTAGAATCATGAATTTATGTCTCTACCGATTTTCTGCGGCTATGCAATTTGTTAGTATTTACGAGTATCATGCTACAAATTTCTAAGTAATTCTCTCAATAAAATGAATAAAATGAATGTGTTTTCATTTACATTGTTGTTTGAAAAAAAGTGTTGTGATACAATCATTTTATTGTTTCTAGTTTCAAATTGTATCTTCAAACTTTGTTAAATTCCCACAGCAACACGCGGGGTATCACCTAGTATTCTTAATAGGTATGTCCAGACTTGTATTTAACACAATTGGCACCTCCTAACAAAACAAAACAAAACAAAAAATTCTGGCTCCGCCCTGTTGCCAGATTCACGCACACATCCTGTGCGCTTGGTTCGACCGCAGCACCGGGCTGGGGAGGCAGGCGGCTGGTGTCATTGGCATCACTACTACACAAAACATTTGTAGGAGCCACCGCTTTTTTTTTCTAAGAGCGGACGAATTTGCCGTCCGATCTAAGAAATCCACATGACACTGTAGCAACGAAATCCGCACCTAGAAATCATTTCCGGGAGCGGGTGATGGGGTCTTCCGCACCTAAAAACGTTTTTTAGGTGCGGATGACCCCATGACCCGCTCCCGGAAATATACTCATTTTTAGGTGCGGGTGACGCCATCACCCGCTCCTAGAAATGGATTTTTAGGTGTGGGTGACGTCATCACCCGCTCTTAGAAATGGTCTCGTGAAAAAAAATTCATAACTTTTGCATATAATCTCAGATGAAGACAAATTTTATATGAAAATTGTATAGCTCGGCGAGACCTAAAATTTTGTAGTTAACAACTTTTTCATTTAAGATTGTTTAAAATTTCAAAATATCCATTTAAGTTCTTCACAAAACATATATCTCTTATATAGTTTAATGGAACTATATGAGAGGTGTATAAGATTTGTGAAAAATGTTACTACCACTATACCGAATGAACAAATGATCAAAATAAAAGTTGTACATATTGAGAAGTTATGAAACTTTGTAGTTGAAAGTTTTTTAATTTGAATTACTTTTGTCAACGAAAAGTACCACTGAATTTTTGAAATTTGAAATTTTCAAACGACCTCAAATGGAGAAACATTCAAAATAGAAGTTGTAGATCTTGAGAAGTTATGAAACTTTGTAGTTTACAACTTTTTTATTTGAAATCATATTGTTAACGAGATTCAAATTTGAATCTCTGAAATTTGAAATTCAAAATTTGTAAATGACCTCGAATGGAAAAACTCTCAACATGAAAGTTATAGATCTTCGAAAGTTATGAAACTTTGTAGTTGACAACTTTTTCATTTGAATACGTTTGAAGCCTCAAAAAAGCAATTTACACTCGGCATGGTATAATATGAGTAGAATGAAAACGGGATATGGACGCATATGAGTGTGTCGTGCAGTGGCAAGGGAGGCTTCGCGCGAATCCAGAGGTCGCGGGTTCGAACCCCACGGAGCGCGTAGCGTCACGACTTTGCGCGAAAAATGCCGCGACTTGGGGCGGCGGGTGGCTGGCCAGTGGGTCCTCCCCTAAAAATAAAAAAATTTTGCTATTTATTTCGATCGTTTTAACGCAGTTTTCAAACTGTATTTTTACTCGATTTCTAGGTGCGGACCACCCGTCACCCGCACCTAGAAATCGATTTCTAGGTGCGGACTACGGCGTGGTCCGCACCTGGAAACGCGTTTCCAGGTGCGGCTCGTTCACCCGCTCCTAGAAATCGCTATTTGTAAAAGCGACAGCTAGGAGCGGTTTTCGAGCCCGCACATCAAAATGTGTTTTCGCCCGCTCCTACAAACATTTTCTGTAGTAGTGCATGGCAACGCTCTACGCCTCACGCCGAGTCAAGTGAGACACGCACCAGTGGCACCACCACTAGGGACTCGATCGGCTCCCTTCTGCCATTCTTCTTGCCCACATATGCCTTAGCTTTCAGACGAGGCTGAGGTGAGGGCGAAACAAACACATCGATGATGAAGCAGTGCACCCTGCAATACGCGAATAATCAGGCGCGAGTAGGGCTGTTGTTTTTATCCATAATTCATATCCAAATTCACACTCATCTCAAATGGAGAGGGTATGAGTAGAAACTGATTATCCATTAAAGAAATAAGAAGAATACAAATAATTGATTGGGTATGTATAAAATCCAGTACAAAACTAATTATTCATTGAGAATGTGTGGGATTGGGAAGGGTAAGAAGTGATAATAATTACTTAGATTTGAGTATGAGCAAGAGTGGATTTGTCTGCACCTTCCCCACCAGTGGCAGCCTTAGGCGCGACTGGACATGCCATAACAAACCGTTTGAAAACTGTCTGGCCGATGCCATCATGCTAGCACATCGCCAGTTCGCCACTCTAGTAGTCTGGTTCTCTGGTGGCCCATTTCGCTTTTGGATAATTCAATCTGGGATGTCATGATAAGAAAGTATTCAAGAGGACGTATGTAATAATGTAATATATTACTACTAGAAAAATCAAAAAAGAATCACCTATTAGTATCAGGTGGGAACCCCACATTAGTACCGGGTATGGAACTGGTATTGTTCTTCCGGTACTAATGTGGGGGTATATTAGTACCAGGTCGCTCATCCGGTACTAATGCCCCTCGTCCATCTGTCTCCGAGCGCCTCGTCTCTGCCCCTGTCGCCGTCCACCACCTTTTCTATTTCCTTTTTATTTATTTTTCTTTTCTTCCTTTTCCACATACTCACATTCTTTAACTTAGATTTAAACACAGATTTCTCATACGCAAATTTCACATTCACAAACATATTTACAAGAACTAGAATCACATATTCACTCTTACAAATTCACATGAACAACTCAAAAATCAAAGAGAACAACACAATCAAAAACTGAATCACAACACATCTTCTTCACCCAGATCCCTAACCTCTGCGCAGCCAAAGGCCTAGGTAGCCGACCGCGTCGGCCTCCTCCCGGCGCCCGGCGCCTGCTCCAGGCGTGGCGGCCTGCGGCCTCCTCTCGCCGCCCGCCACATGCTCTGCTGCCGGAGCCGCGCGTGCCCTCATGCTGAGGAGGTCCACCGCATGTCTTCGCGACGGTGGAGGCAGTCCTGGCCCCACGCTGTCGCACGCCGGATGCGGCCTGGCCCCGCGCCCGAGCCTAGCCTCCCGCCGTTGCGCCCAATGCCGGTCTGGCCTCTAGCACCCTATAGGAGAGGAGAGAAAAAGTTATGAGATCCAGATGAGAGGGATAAGAGATAAGATAATGGAGAGAGGATGAGAGAAGGAAGGAGAACGAGGGGATGAGAAGAGAGGTGACATGTGCGGATATTTTCTAAGTGACGGGGGAGACGGCGTGCGGGTGGGAGGAGTATTAGTACCGAGGCTGGATTCCACCCGGTACTAATGTGGCCACATTAGTACCAAGTGGAATCCAGCACCAGTACTAATGTGCTGGCCTCACATTAGTACTGGTGTTGGTCTCCACCCGATACTAATGTGGCACATTAGTACCGGTGCTTGAGTCAGCCCGCACTGATAGGGAACCCACCTTTAGTCCCGATTGGTAAGAGTCATAGGGCTCTAAAGTCCAACTGGGACTAATGGTGAGAGACAAAAGGCCCCCTTTAGTCCCAGTTGGTACCCTTTAGTCCCGGTTGGTATTCCGAAAAAACAAAAAAAAGGCCCATGAGCTGGCCTTCCTGGCACCAGCTCCAGCTCCGACCGCCAGCTTCAGCTTCACCGCCCCAAGCTCCAACTCCAATTCCAAAAAACAAGTTCATTTTCACGACATGCACAAATTCGATTCAATTCTTAACACATTCACCATCACAAATTTGATTACACCACAAGCACAAGTTCAATTTGATTCATAACACATTCACCAACACAAATCATCATAGATTACAACATTCACCAACAGAAATCATCCTAGATTACAAATAAAACTTCTCAAACTCACCGGCCACACCTACTGTGCCGGCCGCCAGGAGTCCCTCGCCGCCGCGCGCTAGCCGGCTTCCCGCAACAGTGGCCCGCATCTCGTGTCGGCCTGCTTCCCGTGCCACGCGCCAGTGGCCTGGGTCCGCGCCGTCCGCCGGCCGGCCTGCCTTCCGCGTCCTTGGGTCCACACCGGGAGCCGCGTCACCGCGTCGGCCGGCCAGCCTCCCGCGCCCTTGGGTCCACACCGGGAGTCGTGCTGCCGCCACCGGAGGGTCCCTCCCCAGGCGCGCCTCCTCCTGCGGATGAGAGGAGAGAAAGAGATGAGATGGAGAAGAAGATAAGAGAGAAGATGAGTGGACACAGAGAGAAGAGGATTGAAGAGATAAGGAGAGATAGGGGAACGGGGTGGGTGGCAGGGAGCTTTTGTCCGGGTGGTATTTCCACCCAAGACTAAAGGGTTACCCCTTTAGTCTCGGGTGATAGTCCCGGGTGGTGTTTCCACCCGAGACTAAATGGGTGTGGTAATACCAACCTAGACAAAAGGGTAGGGGGCGTCCGTGGCCATTTCAGGTCACGTCGATGAAAAACCTTTAGTCCTGGATCCAAAATTCAACCGGGACTAAAGGGCGTACCAAAGATCCTTCCTCTACTAGTGCCGGTACTAATGTGTGCCAGGGAGGACGCGTCGGGACCCTCTCTTCCCACCTGGTACTAATGTCCTCATTAGTACCGGGTGCAAAAATACCCGGTACAATGGAATTTTCGACTTGGGACAAATAATGGTTGATTCTCTAGTAGTGATATATATAGCCCCAATGCATGGCGGTCGAGGTTTAATTCAATAGGTGTACGTAGTTCCTTGGGTTAATTTGTTGTTGAAATGCTACTGCAACATTTGAGTTTGGGTTCACAACTTCACATCACATGCTGTAATAGCAGGAATGACGGTATTGTATAAATATTTGTTACAAACGAAGAGGAGCCCAAGGCCAGGTACACTTATGTATGCCTGAGCAGGAGAGATTGAACACTGATCGATATGATACACCACATCCACATCTTCATTGCTCACATGACATGCGTAGTGCGAGTCCAGCGGTCACCAAGATTTTGGTTACTCGGTTGTTGGGGTTAGGAGGTATCAGCGAATCGCGGCGATGACGCAGCAAACCCCAATGTTTCGTCCGCTGAGGCCGGAGCTCCAATTTGGGAGTACCAGCAGAGGCATCACGACTGCAAAGGGAGTGCGCCAACGGTCGTTTCGGGTTTGATATGGACAACCGATGCGAGCTTTGCGCCCACGGCAAATAGAACCCATTCGGTGGTCTACTTAGATGTTGTTTCATGTGCCAAAAACCCTTTTTATTCTTTTTAACTTTTTGAGACCATAAATATGCATGCGTCGTGAGATAAATTTACTGGTACAAAATCTTTGGAATCTTATATAGTAGTTGTCATGCTTTCATGTTAATTCTTCTTCTCTCGTTCCATTAGGAGCCTCATGGGAATAGCGCAGCTAACGTTAAGAAAATTGAGCTTGTTTCAGAGGATACATGGTATGTTTAATGCGATATGAATCTTACTATTTTAATGGTTGTAGCCTTTGGGTTGTTGTGGTGGGTGAAGCTGGAAGAGAAGCATGACACGTCATTGAGGTTGTGTTTTGTGATGTGGCATTGGACATTTGCATCACGAAGACCATATAAACCATATATAGATACGAGTTTGTAATGCTCCGGTAGTGGCAGGCCTAGGTAGTGGTACACATCGCCTCCACAAACGCTGCACACTGGGAAAATGTTATTTAGGTCGAGAATTGGAGGTATCAGAAAGTATAGGTGCACAATTTCTCATGTGCCAACCGTGATGCCGACATTTCGCTAGGTATACTGCCGAAGGAGGCGAAACACCTCAGGACGAAGTGGGTGGTGTGGGCGGACTTGTGTGGACGCCGAACTCAATCGTGGACGTCTCGTCCAGGAAGGATGCTGGTCGTTTCGTCACCCACGCAACATCAGGTGGTGAGGTAGGGCATCTTGGAGAGGACATATGAGGGTGGCTTCGAGATGGGTTCGCCGATGTTGTGCTTGGTCAACAAGGCGTATCCTTGTGTTGTGGTTGCCGGAGGAAAACATCAAGGGCGGCGCAGAAAACGGTGGCTGGTGTTCGTCGAAGACAACATGTACTGTGAGGCTATGCGTGGTAGGTAGCATCCATCCTCAATGGTCGTCCGACAGGTACACGACGCTATCGATGTCGATGGTACGGTGAACATGTACAAGAATGGAAGCCTAGGTTATCGTGACTATATATTTTCTTAGATAAAAAAAGAAATGGAAGCCTATTCTTGTTATCCAAAGCATAATGAAAGGGTCTGCTTCATGATTGCGAAGCTATTTTTTTCATAGTTTTAAGCCAATTCTATGTACAAGGCTAGCTGACGGTGGTCTTCTGTGAACATACATTAGCTCTTATTTCGGTATGTACCGAATGACTAATATGGTTATGTCGGGGTTTGTTACCGCCGGCAAGTAAATTTATACGAGGGGGCGTGTTCTGGTTCGCACGGTAGCACAGGAGACACTCGGAGTTATACTGGTTCGGGCCTCCGGAGAGTAACACCCTACGTCCAGTCTGAGAAGGGGTATTCCTTATGCTCAGGGGTTTGCAACAGGGAGTACAAATAGGTTGGGAGAGGGTGCGGAGCCCCAAGTCCCTGGTGTGCAAGTGGTTCAAGTAGCAGGAGCCTGCGTACGTGTGTGCGTGGTTGTATGAGATGGGATATCGATGCTAAGTCCGTGTGGGAGTGGAGACGAACGTGTTTTGAGAGTGCCCCAGCCCCTCCCTTTTATAGTCGCAAGAGAGGAGTCTAGGTGGTTACATCGAGGGTATATGAGCTAATCTACAGTGCGGAACGTCCTTCTCTGCTTCGGGTTGTCAGTCGACAGGAGCGGCGAAGCACTGTTATGGAGCCTTGGGTGACGGTGCAGATCCCGTGCATTCCAAGGATCCGTCCCGGGGCCCCCCGTTCCCTCCTCCGAGTAGTTAGTCGGGTACGGGAGACAGTGTACGTGCCCTGACCCCGTCAGTGGGTCAGGGGCTTGTCTTTTCTTGAGGTTGTAGGATAGGGGTAGCCTGCTCCGCGGATAGGTGACGGCTTGCACTGTGCCGTCGGTGGCACAGCGCTTCCCATGCCCTCCGTGGTACGATGTGTACCGCCTCAGCTGGGGGCGGCAGGAGGATCCGTCCCCTGACACAGGATCGACTTGGTCAGGGCGGACTCGTGTAGGAAAGCTAACACGTGGCGGACCGCGTACCGGGGTATCACGGGGCGCCCACGGGGCCTGTGCTCCTGTGGCCTTGACGGCCAAGGCTTGAACTGGTCGGAGACGGGAAACCACTCGGGTGAGTGGGCGGTCTACACCGCGTCTCCCAATGCTTAGGGTGTAGCGTGTACTGTGCCGTGCACCGCTCAGCATCCGTTACACTGTCCACGGTACGGAGGCCACTGTACCAATGGTGGCAGGGTTTGACGAATCCGTCCCTTGACACCGAAACGGGCTAACCCGGGCGGACCTCTGTGGCGGGGCGGACGCGTGGCGGTGCGTGGAGGAGCGTGCGCGGAGATCCCGGGATCTCGATCCGGTGGGTCCGTGCGCCCCGCGCTTTCTCCGTGAAGCCCGCTCAAGCGGGTGACGGAAACTACTCGTGCGAGCGAGTAATTGCGACGGCGGGACGAAAACTACTCGTGCGAGTGAGCTTCCGCTGTCGTAAAGCAGAAACTAGTCGTACGAGTCGAGTAGTCGGGAGTGGGGACGGAAACTTGTCGTACGAGTCGCCGCGCACTCGGGGAAGAGGTATGGGCGGCCGTGGGCCCCCTGTACCCTCGCTCGTGGTGAAAACTAGTCGTACGGGTCCTCGCGTACTCGGGCGGCGTAACACTCGTTGTGTTAGCCGCCGGAGCATGCCGTACGTGGGCCCGTGCTGCGTTTTTTAAGGGTCTTAGTGGGCCCTGGTCCATGGCCTCATCAGTAGCCCCCGAGCCCACGGACAAGTCGGAGACTTGTGCGTGGGGTTAGATGTTGGAGTCTTGAACAAGTCGGAGACTGAAGTCTTGCCACGTGGCGCGAGTCGTGGGATGAGTGGCGGAGATCTTGCGTCTGTCACGAGATCATCGGGGCCCACTTCTGGTGACGTGGCGGCCCGGTCGTGGGCGGCGAGCGGTAGTGGGGCGCGGCTTTTGAGGAGCGACTCTTCGGTAGGTGAAGGACGTGGCCCTAGGCGACACGGGCATTAACTGCGGGGGAGAGATAATCATCCCCCGCTTATATATCGCGGCCGCCGGCCAGTTCTTCCCCCCTTCTGCTTTCTTGTGCTTTCCGCCGCCATCTCTCGTCTTCATCCTCACATTTGCTGCGCCCATCACAGAGCTCGCAGCGCCTTCTCTTTGCTAGCCAGAGACGCCCGCCGCCACCATCGCCACCGCCGACGAGATGTCAAACTGGTCTCCTTCGTCGGTGACCTGGGCCGACCTCGACCGCCTGGCCGCCGACGGCATGCTGCCGCCGCTAACCGCAACGGAGGAGTGGAGGGTCCCCGGGCCGGAGATCCGCCCCCAGCCCCCGGCGGGGTATGTGGTTTCGTTCGTGCTGTTCCACGAGCGAGGTTTCTCCGTCCCGGCGGGACGATTCATCCGCGCCGTGCTCCAGGAGTACGGCCTAGAGCTGCAGAATCTCAACCCAAACGGCGTCCAGCAAATGGCGGCGTTCGAGGCCCTGTGCGAGGGGTACCTGGAGATGGGAGCCCACTGGGACCTGTTCCGGTACTTCTACAAGTTCGTCGTGGTCAAGGACCACAACACTGCGGTGGCCATCGGGTGCGCCGGACTACGCGGGAAGCAGGGGAGGATGGAAGAGTACATCCCCACCTACCTGCCTACTTCCAATAGTGGGTGGCACAGGGGGTGGTTCTATCTCAAGAACGATCTTGAGCACCCATTGCCGGAGTTCACCGGAAAGTGGTACGACCGGGCGCCGGCGAAGTGGAGCTACGGGCCGGAGAAGAAGGACCACCCCCGGTTCCTCGACAGCACCCTCGCCGCCCTCACGACGCTCCGTGAAAACGGAGTAAACTTCATCACCGTTATCAGCGGCTACCACACCCGGGGGGTCGTCCCGCTCCGTCGCCGGGCGCTGCGCCTCTGGGAGATGACAGATGACCGGGCCCCATTCGAGGGGACCGTGACCGCCCACCCGCTGCCTTCGCTGGAGGAGGTTCAGCGTCGGGTGACCCAGGCCACCGGGGTCAACTACATATTCTGGCCGCCGCCGGGCGTGCTGCCGATGCTCCCGGCTGAGACCACCGTGGAGCTGGTACGTTCTTTCCCGACTTCCTTTTGATTTGTTTGTTTTGATTTCAGATGGTGACTGTTCACGCTTGTGCAGATGAGGGATGTGCGCATCCTCGGCTCTCGCCCTCCGCTGGAGGAAGACCGGGTGATCACCCGGGACACCGCCGCACGGCAGCAGCGACGAGGGGAGCGCAAGAGAGAGCACCAGCAGAAGGAGATTGCGAGGAGGGAGAGGAACGACAAGCGCGCCTCGCGCTGGTGCAGCGGGGAGAGAGACGTCTCCGAGGACGAGGATCCCTCGCCGGCGCCGTCAGACACGGACGAGGAGGAGTCCCCGTTCGAGTGATCCGATAAGGAGACGGTGCCGTCCTCATGGCCCTGTGATGGGTTGATGACCACCTCGGCCGCCGTCGGCACCAGTTCAAGCCGGCAGGCGCCTCCCTCTTCTTCCCGGGCTGACCAGCCCGGAACGAGCAGTCGTGTCCCTTGGCGGGAACACCGCGAGAGGGGCATGGGCTCTCCGCAGCATGGCGACTTCAGCCGCCCCGAGTCGAGGTGTGACAGCTCGCGCCACCACTCCGCACGCTGGGGGTCTCGTTCGCCCTCTATGCCCCCCTCCGGGAGCCACGGAGGGTGCCGTCGGCCTCCCCGACTCCAGCAGCCCAAAGCGGAGTGCTGCCGCCAACCCAGCCGCGACTCGCGTCGATCGTCGTTGCCGGAGGCGGGTCGACCTCATCCCCGACATCAGCTCCGACATCGAGGAGCAAGAGGACGGCGTCCCCGCACAACTCCGCGGCCGGCTCCAAGCGGCCCCGTCGCGTTGCGGAAGAGTAAGCTCCGAGCCATGGTTCTATGATTTTCGTTTTGAATCTTTAACCATTGTTATCGTGACATTCTTCCTGGTTCAGGGTTCCCGACCGCCGCACCCTGAGGCCGGCGCCTGTCAAGTCATTACGCCGTCCTGCGCAGGCGGCCGGCGACACGCCGGCGGCGAGCGACCCGCCGCCCTCCCTTCAGTCGAGGGTGGCGATGGAAGAAGTAAGCGGGTCCGGGACCCAGGTGACAACCGTCCCCCCGCAGAGAGCTGTGAGCCCGGCTCGCAGCGACATGTCGATGGGGACGATGGGTTTGGGGGGCGAGGCCCCCACAGAAGAAGCGCTCTCGGCCCATGCGGCTGAGCTGGCGAGGTGCCTGTCCGGCGCCCTGGAGCAGAACGTCGAGGACCCTGCTCCCGAGGCGCGGGTGGGCGAAGACAGACAGCCAGCCCCCGAGTCGTTGACAGGGGCGGGCAATGATGCAGATGCTGGACGGCCAGCGCCCGAGTCGTTGGCGGGGATGGCCGCTGATGCCACGGGCTCCGAGGCCCCAGCCCCCGAGTCGTCGAGGGGAACGGGGAGCGGCCCGGTGGAGATGGAGATGGAGCCCCGAGCCCTCGAGTTGGCGGGGGGCTCTGGAAATGCTGTTGCGGTGGAGGTGGGGGCGGGCGACCACACCTCCACGATCGTGGTGACTGAGGGGGCCGTCCCCATTTTGTCGGTCGCCGCATCGGACGCTGCCCCTGCGGAGGTGATCGTCATCCCGGCGTCGCCTTTGCCGGCCGCCTCTCCAACTGCGGCCACGACCGAGCAGCCGTCTCCCCCAATCGTGTAGAATGGGGAGAGCTCGAGGGGGCAGAGGCCGACCACGTCGATGGCGGCAGAGGAGGAGGCGACGAAAACCCCGCCGCTCTGGCTGGTGCCCGTGTCTTCAGTTCAGGCCTCAGTGGGCCCGGACCTCGACAGCGATGCTGAGCTGGCAGCACGCCGCCGGTTGGAGCGCGGCCTGCATCTGGTCGAGATGGCGCAACGCCAGTCGGAACGGGCGAACGAGAACCTGGTTCCCGCCTCGAGGGTGAGTCTTCTTCCCTCCTCTTCCTTTTTCGTGCTTGCTTTCTCTTTGTTCTCAGCCGTGCGGCTTGTGTGTGACTCAGGAGCTCGTCGGGCGCTCTGCGGACAGAGCTCGGGCCTTTGAAGCGCTCTGTGCGGAGAAAGTCCGACTAGAGACGCAGCTGGCCGCGGCCTGCCTTGCAGCGGTGGACAGCGAGGCCGGCCGGACAGCAGAGCGCACGTCTCTCGAGGTGAGGACGAAAGCCGCTGAGGACAGCGCGGCCATGGCTCAAGCGGAGAAGGCCGCCCTCGAGGAAAGGCTGGCCGCGGTGGAGCAGGTCGCGGCAGCGTCTCGCTCCAATGCTGAGGCCACTGCCCGCGCCGCCCGTCAAGAGAAGGCGGACCTTGAAGTCAGGGCAGGCCAGGCCGAGTCCGATCTCCAGTTGGCTCGCGAGCGGGTGACGACGCTCGAGGCTCAGGTCGGCACCATCATCGCCGAGAGGGACCGTCAGGGGGAGATTGCCCAGAAGCGCGAGAATGAGATCCTCAGTGAGTACCCCACGACCTGTTATCTCTTGCTTTCTATTTCTGTGCGGTTTCCTGATTAGGGGCGGCGTCTTTCCTCTGGGCGTACAGCTCTTCGCGTGGAGCGCACCGACCTGCAGAAGCAGGTCACGGAGCTCGAGAGCGCTGTGACCACCCGCCTCGTCGAGAACCAGACGCTAGTGGAGTTGATCAAGGAGGCCAACGAGAAGTTCAACCGTAAGAGCTGTGTCCTCTTCATCTTTTGCCCTCCTTGGGCTGGCTCGTTTTTAGCTGATATTGGTTTCCTTGTTTTTCTCCAGAGGCCGTGACCGAGCTCAAGCAGGAGCACAAGTCACACAGGGAGGCCCAGACCGAGATCAAGCAGGCGGAGGCAATCCGCAACGCGATGGGTGCGGCCATCATCAAGGCGTGCAACGAGATCGGTGTTCCTCCCGGCAAGATGAAAGACCGCTTGGAGTCAGCCCCTGCGACAGCTCGTCAACGGGAGATGGATACAGCTCGCGACTCCGTCCACAAGGTGGTATCGATCTTCTTGTCGCATTATCCAGAGCTGGACAGAAGACTTCTTGGCCAAGGATGGTGCCCAGGTTACACCAACGAGCAATACGACGAGATCAAAGAAGGCGCCGTCGACTTTGCCAGAACCATGTTGAATCACGCCCTTTACGACCTGGGCCTGTAAAAAGAACCAAATAGCCTTGCCGAGGCTTCTTAATCGTGCTTGTAAAAGACTTGTGAGCCAGATGTTTGTGGCAGGCTTCGTGGGTTAAGAACCCGTCTTTGATTCAAGTTTTAAGCATTTTGATTGTTTGTTGCCTTTTCTTGAGTAGTTAGAGGACTTGTGCGCCGAGCAGAATCACTTAAAACTTTCGCTGATGGTGTCTTGCCCCGTAGCCGCGGAGGCGTAGGAACTAGGCGACTCGACCGAGCTTAGTTTAGGAGCGTTACTACTCGAGCAGGCAGCCCCCGAGTACTTCGAAGAAAGATAGGTGTATGTATACGTTTTTGCAAACAAGAAAACTCTTGAGAGTTTGAAACGGTTACTCGGAGTTCCTTGGAAGGGGCGAGTGACCGACAACTCGAGATCACAAACTTTGCTTGTGGGTCTCTGTACCGTAGCCGCGGGGGCGTAAGTACTCGGGACCCGGACGAGCGTAGGTTCGTGACCGTTGGAATCATCGTTCATCCTCCTTTAAGGAAGGTGAGCGTACCGCGGCGATCATACGAGAAACCATTGATGGTTTTTGATCGAAAAAAGGTTTTGAAGCGATCAGGGGAAGGGGGTCGTAACCCCCGGGTAGCCCCCGAGCCCGTGGACAAGTCGGAGACTTGCCCATGGGCTGAGGCAAGCATGAAGACATTTTACTTGAGTAAAAGATGTAAACTTGCGAAAAGATGTCATTTCATGAAGAAAAAGTAGCTCAGAGCTCTTGCATCATCATAAAATGAAAGCGAAGTAAATGCTTAAGGGTAAAAACGGCATAGCTGCTCTATGTTCCAGGCGTTGGAGATGACCCTGCCGCCCTCGTGTTTGAGCTTGAAGGTTCCTGGGCGGGGTACTTGGTCGACGATGTATGGCCCCTCGCATGGAGGCGAGAGCTTGTTTCAGCAGCGAGCTTCTCAGACCGGATTAATGCCTCAGCGAACTGGAAGCACTCATCATCGCATTCGTATGCGTACTGGAAGGTTGTACCAGCTGTGATGATGCCTTTCGGGCCAGGCATCTTTAGCTTGAGGTACGTGTAGTTGGGGATGGCCATGAACTTATCGTAAGCTGGCCTTCCGAGTATCGCGTGACACGTCCCCGGGAAGCCCACCACCTCGAAGGTGAGGATTTCCGTTCGGAAGTTGTTCGGAGTTCTGAACGTGACGGGCAGATCGATCTGCCCGAGTGGGACCGCCTCCATTCCGGGTATGACCCCGTGGAAAGGCGCCTTAGACGGCCGCAGTCTGGACCGCGGAATCCCCATGTCGTCCAGGGTCGACATGTAGATGACGTTGAGGCCGCTGCCTCCGTCAATCAGAACCTTGTGCACACGCTTGGTGCCGAACAAGGGTGACATGACGAGCGGGTAGCTACCCGGTCGTGGTATGAGATCAGGATGATCGTGCTGGTCGAACGTAACCGGCATCTCCGACCACTTTAGGTAGGTCGGAGCAGCGTGCTCGAGTTGGTAGACTTCTCGTCGTACCAGCTTCTCCTGGTGCTTGGGCAGCCGTGCCTCCGAGCCTCCGAAGATCATCATCACAGCTCCGTCCTCTCGAGGGTAGGCGGCATCGTCGTTGCCCTTGTCCTTTCCTCCGTCACCAGTCGGAGGGTCGCTTCGCTTTTTCAGCGTGCCGGCGAGGTAGGCCTTCATCAGGTTGCAGTCCTTGAAGGCGTGCTTGACCGGACCCTCATGGTTAGGACACGGGGCGTCCAGCAGCTTTTCGAAGTGACCCGACGGAGGGTTGCCTCTGGGCCTCGCTGTCTTTCGATCGACAGCGGCCACCAAGGTGTCCTCACGGTACCTCTTATCTTTGTTTTTCTTTTTCTTGACTGGTGCGGATGGACCTTCTCCTGGTTCGGCCGGTTGCTTCCCCTTGCCCGTGCCGGGGGTGAGCATTGCAGCTACGGCCTCTTCCCCATTGGCGTGGTCAGTGGCGATGTCGAGCAGCTCACGAGTAGATCTCGGCTTCCGTCGCCCGATCCGATGGATCAGAGTGGCGCACGTGGTGCCATTCTGGAAAGCCGAGATGATGTCTGTGTCAGTGGTGTTGGGCAACTCGGTGCATCGCTTGGAGAAGCGTCGAATGTAGTCACGTAAGCTCTCGCCCTTCATCTGCTTGCAATTGCGCAGGTCCCAGGGGTTCCCCGGTCGGGCGTACGTGCCCTGGAAGTTGCCGATGAAGGCGTCGTGCAGTTGCGGCCAGCTGTCGATCTTGCCACGTGGCAGGTGCTCCAGCCACGTGCGGGCCGAGTCTGCGAGGTGCAGCGGCAAGTTCTTGATGATGAACAAGTCGTCGCGTGCTCCGTCGGCGTTGCATGCCAGTCGGTAATCTTCCTACCAGACGCTGGGGTTGGTCTCGCCATCGTACTTGGGCATGGAGGTCGGGGCCCTAAAGCGTGAAGGGAAACGGGCGCTGCGCACATTCTTCCCGAAGGCACGTGGCCCTTGGGCGTCAGGCGAACCGCTCCTGCTCCGGTCCTCGTCGCTGTCGTACCGGCCTCCTTGCGAGGTTGCTCCTCACAGTCGTCGTGCTGACTCGCGTCAACCCTTCGTCGTGGCTTGATGGTATCGCGTGCGTCGCGGTGGGGTCCCAGTCGGCTCTTGATTGATACGTTGACCTCCTTGGACCGTTGCGGTTGTTGTGACGGCGCCGCGGGCCGTCGTTGCTCGGAGTGCCCGCGACCCTGCGAGCCCCGCTGTCGAGAAGCGGAACTCTCTGCCTGCTGCACGGCAGCAGTCTCGAGGAGGGTCTTGATCTGCTTATGCATCTCTTTCTCTTGAGGAGTGGCGGGCTCTGGAACCCTTCGGAGAAGGATCGCAGCTGCCGCCAGGTTCTGCGACGCCTTTTTGAAGACGGGCGTGCCATCAACGACATCTTGGTCGTCGTTGATGATGCGCTGTTGGACATCCCTTGCCCGCACGCGAGCGGGGGTCGGATTCGGGTCTTGCCCGAGTTGTTGGTGGAGTCGCGCCCGCTCATCGTCGAGCTGTCGCTGCGCATCCTCCAACTCGTCCAGTCGAGCGCGCTGTGCAGCGGGGTTGGGTGGAACCGGAGCCTCCGCCGCGCTGTCCGCCGTCGAGCTGTGGGCAGAGTGAAGCGCTCCATCCGGCGTGTGGGCCGGTGCCGGTGCCGCCGGGATGTTGACGACGAAGCACTCGCGCGAGGGGTCGTAGCCCCCGTCGTCCGAGTCGTCGGAGTAGCCGAAGCAGTAGTCTGCCTCCGTCTGGAAACGACGGAGGGCGCTAGCGTCCTGGAGACCGACGTAATCCCACTCCGAGTCGAGGATGTCGTCCGTGCCATCAGTCTCGAGGTATTTCTCGTCAGGTAAGGTTGCTGGGAGCCCCTTGTTGCCCCATAGACGATGGCTCGGGTAGTTGTCGTACACGGCCGGGTCGGTGCTCGACGAGGAGGAGTAATACGCCATTGCGTGACCCGTCCCTTGAGAGGGAGGAGGCCTCGGCGCACCCTCCTTGGCGATGCATTCTGTCGAATCTGACGGTGGGGAGTCGTGCACCGCGTCAGCGGCCTGCGGCGCGCCTGCTTCGACCCGTGGAGGGGAGCTAGCGCGTGCCGTCCTGCGTCGGTCCGCCTTGGCTTGCTTCCCACGCTTGCCCGAACGCCTTTTGCGTCGGGGCGCGCGCGCCGCAACAGTCGGTGCTGGTGCGGGCGCAGGTGCGCTGGTGGTCTCGCCGACAAGACGCATGAGGTAGCCGTCCCCGGTCGCCTGAAAGTTCAGACTTCCGAAGCGAAGCTCGAGCCCGACGTGGAGCGAGCCCGGTGATCCCACAGGGGAATTCATTAGCAGCAGCTCGGTGAAGGCTTTTGTCGGAACGGAGGATGAGAGGGCCGTGCGGACCCTAAAAATATCGTCGAAAACACGCGAAGTCCCCTACCTGGCGCGCCAACTATCGGGGTTTGTTACCGCCAGCAAGTAAATTTATACAACGGGGCGTGTTCTGATCCGCACGGTAGCACAGGAGACACTCGGAGTTATACTGGTTCGGGCCTCTGGAGAGTAACACCCTACGTCCAGTCTGAGAAGGGGTGTTCCTTATGCTCAGGGGTTTGCAACAGGGAGTACAAACAGGTCGGGTGAGGGTGCGGAGCCCCAAGTTCCTGGTGTGCAAGTGGTTCAAGTAGCAGGAGCCTGCGTACGTGTGTGCGTGGTTGTATGAGATGGGATATCGATGCTAAATGTGTGTGGGGGTGGAGACGAACGTGTTTTGAGAGTGCCCCTGCCCCTCCCTTTTATAGTCGCAAGAGAGGAGTCCAAGTGGTTACATCGAGGGTATATGAGCTAATCTACAGTGCGGAACGTCCTTCTCTGCTTCGGGTTGTTAGTCGACAGGAGCGGCGAAGCACTGTTACGGAGCCTTGGGTGACGGTGCAGATCCCGTGCGTTCCAAGGATCCGTCCCGGGGCCCCCCATTCCCTCCTCCGAGTAGTTAGTCGGGTACGGGAGACAGTGTACGTGCCCTGACCCCGTCAGTGGGTCAGGGGCTTGTCTAGTTAGTCGGGTACGGGAGACAGTGTACGTGCCCTGACCCCGTCAGTGGGTCAGGGGCTTGTCTTTTCTTGAGGTTGTAGGACAGGGGTAGCCTGCTCCGCGGATAGGTGACGGCTTGCACTGTGCCGTCGGTGGCACAGCGCTTCCCATGCCCTCCGTGGTACGATGCGTACCGCCTCAGCTGGGGGGGCGGCAGGAGGATCCGTCCCCTGACACAGGATCGACCTGGTCAGGGCGGACCCGTGTAGGAAGGCTAACACGTGGCGGACCGAGTACCGGGGTATCACGAGGCGCCCACGGGGCCTGTGCTCCTGTGCCTTGACGGCCAAGGCTTGAACTGGCCGGAGACGGGAAACCACTCGGGTGAGTGGGCGGTCTACACCGCGTCTCCCAATGCTTAGGGTGTAGCGTGTACTGTGCCGTGCACCGCTCAGCATCTGTTACGCTGTCCACGGTACGGAGGCCACTGTACCAATGGTGGCAGGGTTTGACGAATCCGTCCCCTGACACCGAATCGGGCTGGCCCGGGCGGACCTCTGTGGCGGGGTGGACGCGTGGCGGTGCGTGGAGGAGCGTGCGCGGAGATCCCGGGATCTCGATCCGGTGAGTCCGCGCGCCCCGCGCTTTCTCCGTGAAGTCCGCTCGAGCGGGTGACGGAAACTACTCGTGCGAGCGAGTAGTTGCGACGGCGGGACGGAAACTACTCGTGCGAGTGAGCTTCCGCGGTCGTAAAGCGGAAACTACTCGTACGAGTCGAGTAGTCGGGAGCGGAGACGGAAACTTGTCGTACGAGTCGCCACGCACTCGGGGAAGAGGTATGGGCGGCCGTGGGCCCCCTGTACCCTCGCTCGTGGCGGAAACTAGTCGTACGGGTCCTCGCGTACTCGGGCGGCGTAACACTCGTTGTGTTAGCCGCCGGAGCATGCCGTACGTGGGCATGTGCTGCGTTTTTTAAGGGTCTTAGTGGGTCCTGGTCCATGGCCTCGTCAGGTTACCTTTAGATTTTGTTGTTACCAAAAATTTGATAGGAAAAGTTTAAAAAAAGAAAGAAAGCAAGGTGATGGGCTGGTGGGTGTTTAATTCAGTTGTTTTTACTCTTGTTCAGTCAAGACTCAGGAATTCCATGAGAACAGAGCAGCTCAAGTCAGGAAACTTGAATTTGTTTAAGAGATATATTAAGGGAGCAAGTCGGGACCATGTGTTTAGTGGGCATGATGAAGCTTGGTTTAATTAATTAGTGTACCCTGCGTAGTTGTAGTGAGTGCTATTGCTGCTCACTTGCTTACTGTCTCGGTTTGTAGCAGCATATTTCACATGCATGAGAACACCATGTATATATTTTTTGAAAGACCAGAAGACCATATATAGAGAGAGGAGTAAGCAGTGCTTCAGGTAGCAGCATTAGCATGCATTACTATTACAGGACCAACCCGAGATGCTACTCATTGCCTCATTGGAATGCTCGGATCGAGCTTCCGTGGGATTAGGAGGTATTGGAAAACATGGCTGCACTAATAGGATATTTGTCACTTGCACTCAAACTGCACCATGTATCGATGGACCATGGCCGCCTCTGCCGTCTATGATCTCGGGCATTGGAGATGTCAAGGAAGCCCGTCGGTTGATTGCAAGAGCACGTTGTTCCACCCTGACGCCGACACCAGCAGTAGTGGCTCGTCGTGAAGCTAGGTTATATTGCTGGGAGTTGGGTAATCCCTGTTGCATACCACCAGCAGTCGGTGTTCACTCTGGCTTCACTTCAGATGTTGTCGGTGGTCGGTCAAGTGCCACCGTGGATCTACTCGGTAGCCTTCTGCGTTGGTGTCGTTCAAACGACGAGCGTATACCATGAAAAGAAGTAAAGAAGAGTCTTTCTATTAGAAATCAATAATTAAAAAGATCTCATTAGCTTCGGGACGACCTCCGCATAGTCTGCGCACCCTGCAGCCAACAGAAGGATGATGCGGCCATTGGCGATGAACCAGACCTGTGATCATGAGAGAAGGACGATGCACCTCTCATCACTATGTAAGAAACCTTAAAAGGAGACATTATTTTTTCGTATGTCTAAATTTACGTCTTTAATGACAAGTCCTAGGAGACATTGATTTTCTGTGTCTCTTTTGAGAAGAGTCATAGGAGACGAATTTTTAGTAACCCACGTCTCCTATGACACTCTAATAGGAGACGCAGGTTGTTAATCAGTCTCCAATGACACATATAGGAGACGTCTATTGAGAACAAGCGTCTCCTACGACTTGACATAGGAGTTGTCTATTCAGAACCAGCGGCTCCTATAACAAATTAAAAAAGAAAAAAAAGGAGAACATAATATATCCATTCTTTACATCAGAAATTTTACATGTTTTATCCACTATATACAACCACAACAACCCTTCCAGAACAACTTCATGAAAACTCAGATATTAGCTGTCTTCGAGAGTTTAGATTTTGTCTGATGATCCTGGTGGCTGCTTCCAATCTAAGTGAGCAGCAGAAACTAGGACCAGCCCCAGTGCCCACATGTCTTTCTGTAGAAAGTTGGAAATAGGAACATATCTGCAGAAACACAAGCATTTGGCACTTAATCTCAATGAAACAAATATGATATAGCCTAAGTCTCAGAAGATGAAAGATAAAGTGACGGTTCTGTAGGATGATCTAGAACCATGTATTCAGCCACAAAAAGTGAAAAAAAAACTACAGAGATCTTTTTTTTTTTGGAACGAAGATACAGAGATCATCGAGTCCACCAGGCATAAAATACTCTGTTCTACTATGCAACAAGCTGTTTGAAGACACAGAAAAACAGTGGTTGCAAGGGAAAACTGAGCATGAAGATAAATAATCATGTTCACAACAATAATGCTTAAGTAAGGAACATTGTACAGTATAAGAACAAGAACAGTAATGTTAACCATCAGCATAGGAAGATACTGTACATGTAAAGATGTATCATGGAGTGGTCAAACTTGATACGAGATACGAGTGGTCAAGTTCACATCTCTGTCAAACACTGTGAGCAGCTGCATGAACAAAACAGAGATGTGCCTTGCTCACCTGGATGTAAAACATCTTTTAAAGAGATACGAGATAGATCAAACTGGTAAAAAAAACAGGTTTGCACAGAAAACTGATATAAGATCGGAGAACTGATCTTTAGTAAGATCTTATTGATCAAGCATATACAATGGAACACACTAATTTTACCAATGCTTTCATCTCTCAAATTTATTTTTGATGCTGAGATTTAAAAAAAGTTTTTTTCTCGCGTGCGTGGTAATTATTTCAATGTTGCTCTGAGTTACTTCTCTGCGCCCAAAATAGCTAGTGTATGTTGACTGCACTTTTTTTGCACGTAAACTTTTTGACGGTACACAATACCACCCTCTACCACCGGTTGAAAAGGACTCGTATGTAATAGAAAATGATCTATGTGTAAGGATCCGACGGTTGAGATTAATTCTGTACCACCGGTTTTTTTGTGTGTGGTATGGGTAGTATTCATAGGTGGTATGAGTAGTATATGGGTATTATCGGAAATGCAAAGTGATATTGTTGTAATATATGAAATGAAATGTGCGTCACGGGTGACGGGGTGAATGGAGGGAGGAGGAAATTTTTTCCAAATAATATACATCGAGCAAATTACCATTTTACCCATAGCAAAAAACAAAAAAAAACTGATAATACCACCGTACTACCGCTGAGTGGTATTCTTTTATCACAAGATTGATAGCCCTCTGCGATCTTCATACACTAGTTCTTGTGTTGATCTGATTTGATTCCAGATTATATTGCTTCCAGATTGCGGATTAAGTGTTAAAAAACTGGCGTACATTTGTTTTGGCTCATGCATGTGCAGGTGAAGCCAATATAACTAGGATCGGAGGACATGGAGGTGTCTCTCAACTGATGCTACTTGCTGTCCGTGGTGAGGAGACGATTGGGACTAAAAGCAGCTGTGGATAAATAAGCAGCTGGAGGCGCCGCTTCAATTTCCTTCGGGGCGGCGACTTGCTAGAAAAAGGCTCACTGCACGCATACTCTCAAGGGAAGGCAGCAGACGAGACAAATGAGTACTTTGAGCACATATGGCCAATTAGAGACACAGCATAATCACTATGAATCTCATTAGAATGTGCGAGGATGATGGTTAATTACACAGCAGGGGTGCAAGTCAGCAGATTTTCATTGTCGGAGGACTTCAGAATTAGTTAACATCAAGTTACTTTGTTGTCATCTCTGAAATCTCCCTTCTTAGTTTGGTCTGACAGCTCAGTTTAACTGTACAGTTCATTTCTTTTTATTAGTATTTCAGATTCATCTCTATTTTGTTTGCTCAGTAGTTCAGCTTCTACAGCTGGGTTGTAAATTTCTGGTTTTTGCTCTTTTGTAAATATCTTTTCTTTTAATAAAATTTCAACAACGGGTCTCCCTCGTTGTTTTCTGTTTAAAAAAAAGTTGTTGTTGTTGCTGTTGCTACTTCGCTTCGCCTACGATGGTCCAACCAGCTAGTCTGGTACTTCGCTTTCTATTTCGAATTTCGATGCATATTTTGTACAATATTACTACTCCTGCTCAGATAAAGGTACATCAATAAGTGCATGGCAAGTATAAATCCTTATTTCGGCCGCCCACAAATGAATGCAACCAACAATACATGAAACTTTGTATTGAGAATGGTCTTAGGAGTGGAGCCACATGGAGGTGATCTAGAGCCTTGCTATTTAGCGACCGATCGTTCAAAACGAACGAATTCTGACAGAGCGAGCACTCCCACTCCGCATTGAAACAATTAATCCCTCCAACTCCGCGGCAAAAAAACTGCACCCCTAAGGAATCGACCTCGGGATCTCTAGGATTAATACTAGGGGTAGACGGAGAAAATTTTACCTTAATTAATCACTTCTTGTATGCTAAATGATTTCTAATTGTGATACGAAGGGAGTATACACATAACTTTGATACACAACTTCTTGATATAACTTTTACGATATAATTTTTTAGCACAACTCCGATAGCGTGCATAACTTATATATACAATTTTTATGGTATACATAATTTATATGTACAACTTTATGATATACATAACTTATATGTATAACTTTTTTCAAACATCAGTTTTATCTTTTTGAAACTTATACACACAACTTCGACGCACAACTGCGAACTATAATTTTTTTGTCAGATAAATTTTAAGCATAAGTTTGATGGCGCGCAAAACTTATACGTACAATTTGTATGCATAATTGTTTGAAGAATAACTTATGTGTATAATTTTTTTCTCTACCGATGAGTTGTGCGCATAACTTTTTTTTATAACAACGAGTTGTGCACATACTTTTTTCTATAATGACGAGTTGTACATATAACTTATGCAAAATCTTTTTCATAACAGATAATTTATGTGCATAAATTTTTTAAAAATAATTAATACACTAGATTTATATCTATATAATAACATTTATTTGTATAGAAAAATAAAAAAAGAAAAAACAACCACATCACCAAATGGGCGGACCCCGCACGTGGGGGCCCGCCGGTGCGCTCGCACAGCAACTCACGGAGATTTTGCGAAAAAAAAGGAGAATGGAGGAGTGTGGGGCCCGCGCTGTGGAGGTGGTAGGCGGTCGGACTGATCGTTCCGGACGCACGAACGCCAAATTGGTTTTGCGGGTGATCTAGGGGGTTGGACCTTACTTGGGGTTAACCCGGTTCGTTGCGCGTTGGGACTTGGGACTAGGATGTATCAGCAAATTGTTGTGGTGATGAAAGCATGCCATGCCTTCATGAGTGTCATCTGAATAAGTCTATCCTCAGGGGATGGCGCCACTGCTCCTGTTGAAACATCCGAGGGAACTCCACCCGCTAGAAAAAGCTCACCTGCCAACTTTGTTGTGCTACTGATCATTTTGTGATGCAAGGGGCGCACGCAGGCTGCAAGCTTGAAAGGGACCGACAGTGAAGGTGGAATACCTGTCTCTTGCCTCTTCGGCTGTAAGCTTGAAGAGATCACGCTGTTTTTGTTGCTTTGGGCAACGCTGGTTGCTTGTATCGTGTGTTTCAGAGAAATTGTTTGGAGTAAATAAACTCAGGTTTTGGCTCAAGTTGAACCAACTCAAAACCTTGTTTGCATGAGATTAGGACAGCTAGCTCTACTCGAGAAATCAAAACTCTCACGGAGAACACACACAGCTACTACAACAGTCATCAGCAGTTGTTCGTCCCTAAGTCTAGACAAAGTTCAATGGAAATTTCAATAAAGCTTAGCTTGATGGACGGCATGTCTTCGGTTGTTGAATTGCATTAGTGACAGTATGTATTTGTTGCTCGAGTTACTGCATTAGATGTACTACAGTCATTGCGGCCATGCATATATAGTTGGCATACACAACACAGGAGGCCATGCACATATCTAGTGGTGGCTACACTGACACATCATTCTAAACACATGCTATCCTCCCGTACGCTTACATGAGTAGAGATCAGGCTGAAGAAACATGTAGTGACTCGCTAACTTTGCTGAGTTTTTTTGAGCTTTGTGTGGCTGAGATTGGGATGCATCTGGGAATCAAGCGGGACATTGAAGAAGCGAAGATGCTCCATGCTACTCCACTGGTCGTGGGGCGCGCTCCAAATAAGTTGAATCGGTGAGCCAAGAGCTCCCGCGCGTCGCGAGCTATTGAGCGACAAACGGAGGAGCAGGCACCGGTAGACAAACAATCTTTGATCCAACTCTTTTGTCCTGGTTAAATTTTAAAGCCTAGACTAAAGCCTTTGCATCAACGTGGTCACGAGTGGTAGGAGAGCTCAGACCATTTTATCCTGGTTCGTAACACGAACCTAGACTAAAGGGGGACCTTTTGTCTCGGTTCGTAACACGAACCTAGACTAAAGGCCCGAGACCCTTTCGTCTAGGTTCGTGTTATGAACCGAGGCAAAAAGCCCCCCTTTAGTCTAGGTTCGTGTTACGAACCGGGACAAAAGGGCCTCCCACGAGTTACTATAAGAGGATTGCATCCTGTACTTAATCACATATGTTGTGTAGGTGAGATGTAAGGAAGGTACGTGCGAGGCTAGAAGTCACGAGTTCGAATCTCCGCGCACGCGCATATTTCGCGCAAAAAAATCGCGTGACTTGTGAGGGCCTCTCAGGAATTTTCAATTTTTTTAACACTGGCGTGACCCCCCTTTAGTCCCGGTTACCCACCCGGGACAAAAGGGAGGGGCCTTTTATCTCTCACCTTTCGTCCCGGTTGGGCCTTAGGGACATTACACCCTTCCCAACCGGGACGAAAGGCCCCTCCTCCACCAGTGAGGGTATAGTATAGGTGATGACTTCCAGGTAGCGTGCCCGTGGTCGCCACGAAAGTGATTTGCTCAACCATTGAAGGGGGAGGTGTATGACGACTTCCAGCTTGCAGTTTCTTGGTTGCCGATCTCGATCTCCCTTGAAAGATTTGACGGGCAGGGTCGCATCTAATGTAAGGCTATCCGCACTCGTCAAATTCCAAACTCATACATAAAAAGAATATTCCTGCCTGGTCATCGATATTTCCAGTTCAGTTCCAGTTTTCCCGCACGCGTCATCCCCTATATCTCATACTCCACACCAACTAACATCCGCGGGGCCCACCTATCGGATTTTTTAATCCTCCGCCGGCCTCCCACGCCTCTCCCTCCACTCTCTCTCTCTCCTTCAGTTCTTCCCTCTTCCTCGCGCACTCCGCCGCACCCCTCCTCCATTGCGCCTCTCTCCTTTCCTCTCCACCGTCGGACAACCCCTCCTCCGCGACCCCGAAGGCCGGATCCGGCGCTACGACGGAAGACACCCCGAGCTCTGGTGGCAGGCGAGCTCCCCGTCCGTCCCTCTCTCCGGCGATGCGAGGACGGCCACCCGCTCGGTCGCTGGCGACGTCGAGCACGACCGTGCTGCTCTTCCACGACGCCAGCGGTGCTGCTCCGCCTCCTCCGCACTTCTGGCCCCTTCGCCTCCCTCCCTCCCCTGCTCCGCACTCCCGGATCCGGCCCACCGTGGCGCTCCGGACTCCGGCAGCGGCCGGATCCGGCACTGCGGGGGAGGAGCAGGGCCAGCGCAGCGGTGCCGGGCAGGAGGCGACCGGATCTGGTGCTGTGGAGGGAGCTCGATGTGAGGCCGGGCTGCTCCGCCTTCGCTCTCCGCCGACGCTCCCAAGTCGTCGACGGCAGCCTTCGGCGGCGCGCGGAGCAGGGTGCGGCTTCCTTCGGGCTTCGCGGCCAGCGGGAGCAAAGTGGCGCCGAGCAAGGAGTGGAGCAGGCGGTGGAGATCTCGCGGCGGCGGCTGCTCGCTCCCTCTGTCGTCCAGTCGCGGGGTCGCGCCGCCCCTTCCCTGCTCCCTCTCTCGTCCAGCCGCGGGACGGACGACGACGACGGCTCGGCCTCGACGGTGCCATCTCTCTCCTCTCCTACTTCTTCCCCGGTGGCTCTCTCCTCCTCTCTCCCTCCCTACCACGACGGATCTCGCGAGGTGGTTGGGCACCCCGTCCGACGTGGCGTGTGGCATTCGCCCTCCAATCACGCTAGGGATTGCGTCCGCGGGACCGAACGGGGAGGTACTGTCCTCTTCCCAGATCGTCGGTGCGGGAGAAAAAACGGGCAGTCCGCCGGTGTGGACAGCCTAAGAAGCATGCACTACTTGTCACACAAGACAGCAATGGTAGTTTGTCCAACGGCCGAGTACCCAATGTTCTACAGTGAGTGACACCACTGGGATGCATTGACAACAGCATGCAAATAAATTTCAAATATTTAACATAGTTGGCAGCACCTCTAACAAAAAATAAATAAATCAGTTTCTGACTCCACCCCTGATACATACGTGTCTGGTGGCCCATTTCGCTTTTGGATCATTCAATCTGGGATGCACGAGAAGAGAGTATTCCAGAGGATGTATGTAATTAATTTATTGCCACCATGCATGGTGTACTAGGTTTAATTCAATAGGTGTACGTAGTTCCTTGGGTTGTTGGCTTTATTGCTGTGGTTTTACAGACGAAGAGGAGCCCAAGGCTACATATATGCTTGAGCGGGAGAGAATTGATCATTGATCGATACACATATCCACATCCTCACTGCTCATCAGATGAGATACGTCTAGTCCAACGATCACCAAGACTTCAGTTACTCGGTTGTTGGGGCCAGGAGGTATCAGCAAATCGCAGCGATGACGCAATAAACCTTAACGTTTCGTCCGCTGAGGCTGGAGCTCCAACTCTTCCAGATGAGGAGCAGCAGAGAGGCATCGCGACTGCAGGGGAGCGCACCGACGGTCGCTTGGGGGTTGATTGGGACAACCGATGCGAGCTTTGTGCCCACACAAATAGAACACATTCGGTGGTCGATCTACTTGGCTCTGTGCCAAAAATTTTTTTATTATTTTTAAAATTTTGGAAACCATAAATAAGCTTGATGCATCGTGAGATAATGATACTGGACCCATTCTGCTAGGCACATGCAGAGTTATGGTAAAATTTACTTGTACAAAATCTTGGGATACTATAGCAGTTGTCACGTGCTTTCATATGATTCTTCTTGTCTCGTTCCATTAGGAGCTAGCCTCATGCATGGTAATAATAGTGCAGCTAACGTTAAGGAAATTGAGCTTGTTTCAGAGGATATACATGGCATGTTTAATGCGAGACAAATCTTACTATTTTAATGGTCGTAGCCTTGGGTTGTTGTGGTGGGTGAAGCTGGAAGAGAAGCATGATGACATGTCATTGCTGTTGTGTTTTGTGATGTGGCGTTGGACGTTTGCATCAAGAAGACCATATAAACCATATATAGATATGAGTTTGAAATGCTTTGAATAAAGGGTAGTGGCAGGCCTGGGTGTAGTGGTACTGGTACAGCGCATCACCTCCACAAACGCTGCGCACTGGGAAAATGTTAATTAGGTCGAGATTCAGTGGGATTAGGAAGTATCTGGAAGTATAGCTGCACAATGTGTCACCGGAATGCCGACATTTCGCTGGGTATACTACCGAAGGAGGCAAAGAAGCTCAGGTAGAAAAAGGTGGCATGGGCGGACTTGGGCGGACTGTCGCCACCCACTCAAGAACAGGTGGTGCCGTGGTGGCGTGCGGCGTCGGGGAGAAGACGACGTACGTACGAGCCTGGCGTCGAGATGAGTTCGCCGGTGTTGTGCTTGTTGGGAGACAAGACACGTCCTTATGTTGTCGTTGCCGGAGGAAAACATATGAAGGGCGGCGCGGGGAACAGTGGCTGCTGTTCGTCCAAGACAACATGTACTGCGAGGCGGTGTGCATACATGGTACGTGGCATCGTAGCCCCACTGTCCGGCACGGCAGGTACACGACGCCATCGATCGTGAACATGCTGAAATAATTAATGGTATAGCAACAACCCTTTAACTGCAGTTCTATGACATACTAGTTCATTGAGATGAAATTAATTGATGTAATCCTCTTGTTTTTTGAACAGACGGCGAAAACTTACGTTTTCCTGAATTTTTATTAGAAGAAGAGAGTTGACCCAGTTTATAAGGAAAACCGGACCCGAAAATCATGCAATGCAACTTCGGTCTGAAGACCATACAACTAGGGAGGTAAAGCACCATCTCACACAACTCTGGTCCATTGACCGTACAACTCAAGGGGTAGAAAAACCCCGAACAACTCTACAACTCTGGTCCGCAGATCATACAACTCCGGTGGGTTGGATTGGGATATCAACCAACATCGCACAACTCAACTGAAACGACCCGATGAGTTGGATTGAGACATCAACACACACCGCTCTAAACAACTCTGCTCGGTCGAAATGGGATGTCGACACGAGCTACCAAGCACAACTTCCACCGACTGAAAGCTCTCTTCTTCTCTACTCTCTAACTTTTTTTCTTTTTTTTTCTTCAACTTTTAAAACTGAAACAAAGAAAAGAAAAACAGAAAGAAAGGAGAGGGAAGGAAGCACTCTCACAAAGCAACCAACACCGACGCACCAAGCTGGAGGACCTAGGCAGCAGTCTTCCGCCGGAGAAGCTCAACGTTACCTTCAGGAAGGGTATGACGCCAGAGGCACCACTGACGTTGTCCCAAGAAGAGAAGCGTTTACACCTGCTTCATCTCCGAGGCACAGAATAGAGAGACGGCCGGCGCCACCAACCACACCTCTGTGGTGCTGCTGGTGGGCCGCCGCATGGCCACAGCCAACTACACCACCATGGCGACGTTGACAAAATAGACCGCACAAAAACCGCCGTCGGTCATGCCACCACGGCACCACCGACACATCCCTTCATGAGAAGACGACTCAGAACAACCAGCTACGCCACCATGACGTCCCTGGTGCCGTCGTCTGGCCGTCGCTAGCCACGCCACCGCAACGTCGCTAGCACCCGCCCGAACAAGCAGTCGCTGGCCACGCCACCATGACACCACCAACACCATCCAGAGCCAAAGCCGCCCCAGGGAGTAGGGCCACATGGCCGTCGGGCCCCTTCGTCGAAGCCACTGCAGAAAGCATCACCCAGCGGCCGCTGGACCCCACCATCACCGCTGCGGCCGAGGCTAGAAGACCAGAGGACCGGCTCCCCGGCATGAGGCCTTCAATGGGCCCGGTGCTGTAGAGATTGGCTTCCCAGCGGACGGCGGCGTACAGATCGACTTCTCTGCATGGCTGAGGGCCTGTTCTGTTCGGTGAAAATGAATAGTGAAATTGTAAATAAATAGTGCTGGAATAGTGTTTCTTTGTGAGAGAAGATGGGATGGATGTGATAGGTGAATAGTGCTATTCACTATCCCTTTTGAAAGAAAACAACATGCCTGAGTTAACGGCCTGTGCTCCTGCCAACGCCGTCCAACGAGCGCACAACACCGTGGATCTCCTAGCAGTGTGCTGCAACTACTGCGGGGGGGCGTGCGGTGTTGGGTGGGGGATCCCCTTGTTGGGGACACAAGATCCCCGAACAGAGATAGAGTCACTCGACAAACAATTCGCAATCAACACGTTCAACTCAGTTGCATTAAACGGTCAGCTTTCCTCAATACGTTACACACTTGACCTTCCACAATGGCTACCTCCCTTACAATGAGGAGGAGGCCTCCTTTTATAGTGCCGAAAGATTAAATTTACATTCCAAGTATGCCCTGAAACCCTAACACCTAACAAGAATACTCGAGGCCAAACTTGGTTTTTTACACAAGTTGCAGATTTAACGACGTACTTTGCGGAGCGCAGATCATGCCGGAGATAGCGGAGCGGAAAATGCGTCGCGACGACCAGAGCCGGTTCCGTGTTAAAACAGCTTTTGACCGAGTCCTCGTGCTCGAAACTTTGAGAAGACCCGGGCTCCGCCATCTTGCTTCTCCCGGCACTTCATTCTCGCTGCATCTCAGAGCTTCGGGGTCTTCCAAGTGGAAAGTAATGAACTGGCTTGGCTCTAAGTCGAAGCTGGGACCCTCAGCCCTTACCGCTCTCGATCGGGAGCTCCGGGCTGTTTCCTGCAATGACACATCTCGTAACAGTGTTAAATCTCGCGATTAGCCGATAGATGGTAAAGACGGCAGAGCCTAGACTCCCTAGCTGTCCTGAAAGAGAAACCATTAGAGTCACATGCTCGTGGAGTAAATCAACCATCCCGGAGCCCCGGGATTCGCCATCTCCTGTTGGCTCCTTGTGCTTATGGGCGTGAGACAACTTCTAGTTTCAAGGAAAACACTAGCGAAGCTCGTGGCTTTTATTTTACCCAAAAAGGATTTGAAGCCTAATAGTTTATTTAGCTCTGGCAAACCCCCGGTGCTCATAGGTGAGGTTTTCTACAGCCCCAACAATAGCCCCTCGAGGAGAAGCGTTTGAACAATGAGATTTAACCTTCTCCTCGACTTTTGCTTCGTGATTTGATGAAGAAAACGTCACCTTCGGCTCCGGGGAGTTTGCTGGTTTAGGAGCTTTTTCGGCTTCGCGTGATTTCTTTCCTGAAGACTACAGTGAAACCGCTCCTTCCCGAGGCGCCCGTTCGTATTCCGAGACCGTTGCACTTCTTCTCTCTCCTTGGGCTATATAAGGGGGGGGGGTCAGGGTCCCCTGCTTTCTTACCTGTGCCCAAGCTAAGCCTCTGCCCTTCTTACTTCTGCTGCTTTAGGATTCGCGCTAGCTGCGTGATTTCTCTGGATCTGCGACGCTTGTTTATATTGCGGAGCTCAAACTTTTTCACTCGCTCTGGCCTGTACGAAACAAACCGTGCGGCCAATGACTGAAGAAGAAATAGCTGCTTCAGTTGCGCCAGTCGAAGCCCCAGAAGAGTCGGCTGGAGATATAGTTGATTACGAGCTGTCGCCATCGGTCAAGGGGGAGGAGATCGATCTGGGTGAAGATATTTCCAGAGTGGAAGCTTCGCCATCGGAGCTGATGGCTGGGAGGGAGTCTAAAACTCCATCATTCGTTCTCGGAGCTTCGCTAGTCTCTGAGAACCTGATCAAATTTTACGAAGAAAAGGGGTTTTTCCCCGAAGGTGTCGCCCGTCATCCAGAGGGTGAAACCACTCCGGAGCCTAAAGCTGGCGAAGCTGTGGTTTTCCGTGATTTCTTCAACACCGGCTTAAGGTTTCCCTGTTCCCGACGCCTGCCTGAGATCCTTGATCGCTACAGCGTGAAGTTGCACCAACTGACGCCGAATGCGTTTGTGCAACTGTCTAAGTTCTTTTTTTGCCGTGCGCTCTTGCGACGGCCGGGTGGATACCGAAGCCTTTGTTCGGTTCTACGAGCTCCATGTTCAAAAGCAGAACTTCCAGGTGGATTGTGATCCTGCTGTTTACAAGAATCATTTTGGGTGCATCACTTTCACAACCCAGAGGAGGAATACCAAGAAGGATATTGAGAAGTGGAGCTCAGCCCTGCCCACAAGAACAAATGGGGTGATGATTGGCTGAACTACTGGTTCTATGTGAAGGTCAATATGCCTCGCGGCTCCGATGGTGTTGCGTATTATCCCTTCAGCATTACAACAATGACTCCTTTGAGTTATGTAACAGGCCCTGACTTTGCGAAGACCAAAGATTTTAAGGATTGTGAAAAAGCCTTTTTTTGGCTTCGCAGTTTCTTCCTGGTTGTGATGCCGCCGAGGAATTTGTTGCTGCCAATATTTGGCCTCTCTCCACTGGCTGGAATCCTAAGGAGGTTAAGTGGCTTACGGTTGATTGGTTTTTGAAGGCTATCCCTTTCCCTCGCTTCGGGCTGAAGATGCCTGAAGGAAAGAATGCTCACGAATTCGTGGGTGAAGTGGAGCGTCATGTGGTGGACCTGCTTGGTCCTTACACCGAGGCGGAGTACCAAGCTTCGCGAAGGCTACCTACTGGAGGTCGTCGCGTGAACCGTATATTTTCTGAGCTTGGTGTTGAAGTGGAGGACCGCGCGAAGCCCAAGGCTTCTTCTAAGCGCACTCATGATTCGACTCGGGCCGCGCTTGACCCGGCTGACGCAAAGAAGAAGAAGAAATCTGTGACTTCGCCGGAGGCGTCTGGCGAAGCTGCTGTCGCTGACTCGCGGAGGCCTGCGGCTCCGCTGTCTTCTTCAAAGACAAGTCAGCTTGAGCGTGCTAAGAAAAAGCAAGTCGCGACACAAGGGAAGGATCCCTCCGCTGAGAAGGTGGCGAAGCCCGGCCTTCGTCTTAAAAAGGCTGGTTCAAAACCTAGGCAGCAATGCCGCATAGTGAACATCCTTGGTTCCACTAACACCTTGGAATTTCTTGACTCGGGGGCCGAAGATGCTGGAAACAAGGAACGCACAGCCGGCCTTGAGCCTGAGGTGGAAAAAGCTGTCGTGCCCAGCCCCAAGGAGATCACCACAGATCCTCCTGTCCCAGGGAATGCTGGTGGTATGGACCTGGTTGGCGAAGGTGCGAAACTTCCCAGAGCCGAGAACATTCAAGACAAGGGAGAGAGCTCTTCGCGCCTTGGTGACCATCCCGAACCTCGGAGGATACCAAGGCATCGCCCGAGTTTATGCAATCCTTGGCCGAGACTGTGAGTTCGTCTGGCATTGTGGAAGGACATACCCTAGAGATGGTGCTTGCGGAGGAAAGTTCCTTCGACCCCTCAACTTATTCCTACAACAAGGCTGTTGGTATGAGAGATTTACAAACTTTATTATCTGTTCGTTTGCCATTTTATAGAGAGAGTGGGGTGATCGAATCTCATGTGCCCTAGGAGCTAAGGGATTCTGCTCGGCTTGCAGGAGCCACATCTACAGGCGCTCCGCAGGTAGAAGGTGGTGCCCTTGACGGCCAAGCTTTGGAGGAGGGGGAAATTCCCGGAGCTCCGGGTTCTTCTTTGATTGTGAAACAACTAGGCACTAGTACTAGTGCGGGACCTTCGGTGCCTTTTGATCCCAGAGGTTAGTTCTTAAGCCTTTTTGCCTTTTTTGTTCCTTGTTTTTGCCTGTGGTAGGTTAAACGTGCTATTTTGTTTTTTGTAACTTATGAGAAATTTGTTGAAGATATGGAGGCCGGTTGTCTGGCTGGTTTATCAGCTGAGCTATGCTATAAAGCAATGGTCACAAGTCAGAAACTTCTTGAAAAATACCGCTCCCAAGAGAAAGAGTTTCTGGCTACCGAAGCTGCAAATGTCGAACTGAGCCGTGAGGTTATCAGGCTGAAAAAAGAAAACGAGGCTCTAGCCAATATTCGCAAGCTGCAAGAGGAAAATATTGAGATCTTGAAAGATAGCGTCAAGACCTATCAGGCTGCGGCGGAAAAATTAAATGAAGATGCTGAGAAGCGTGATAACCTGCTTGAGGAATTTAAAAAGATAGTCGAAGATGATGACCAGACTATTGAGTCTTTGAAAAAGGAGAAAGAAATGCAAAACACCGAGATTGAAGAACTTAAAAAAGAAGTTCAGGGGCGCGACAACTTTATTAAAGAGGCTGAAGAGGTCTTGAAGAAGAACTTCAAAGTTCTGCAAGAAAAGTACTCTTGTGCTCTAGGCGAATTCGGTGCGGAGCCCCTGCCCTTCCCCGGTGATGAAGATGCTAAGGCTATATTTGAATGGATGGAACAAGAGTTTGATCATCTCCCCGGCATGATGACCGGTGCTAGTGACTACGTAGCTTCGATGTGTGTAGAGACCTTGCTTGGGCAGCTCGAAAAAACTAGATGTTCAGACGTTTTGGCCTTGGGAGCTAGGAACTACAAGTTTCCGACGGCGGAAGAACTTGAATGTGAAGTAGCTTCAAAGAATGTTCAAGTGATTAAGAAGATTTTCTTGACCTTGTTCTGGGAGGCGTCCGGGCAAGAACATGCTAAGGCCGTGGCTCATCGTCTTTTGTCGGAGGTGAATATTTATATCATCGATTTTTTGCTTAAGTTTCTTTCCTTTTCTTTTTTGGATTACTTATTTTTCTGCTTTGTAGGCTAAGGAAAAGGAGGCATCAGGATCGGACTTGAGCGATGGTGACAGCGAGGATGATGGATCCCCTGTGAGTGCAGCCCCTGGTGGCTTGGGCTCCGGTGTCCAGAAAGATGCGGAGGATGATGTCGCTGAAGATAAAGATGCCGAAGCTTAGGAATTTTTCTGAACTATTACCTCTTTGTAACGCCCTGTGCGGCGAGTAATCTTATTGTTGAAAACACTTATGGTTATGTATTGCAAAATGTTATTGGCTTTCGTTGACATTGTCTTTTCCGTTCTTAGTTTTATCTGTTCATTTTTGTTGGCCCTATTTGAAGAAAACGTCACCTCCTTTTTGGGACGGTTCTCTCTTGTAGCCAACTCTATGTGAGAAAGCTAACCTTGACATTTTTTAGCTTCGGGAAAAGAGCGAAAAACTAACTTTGTTTTCGAAGAAAATGTCACCCCCCCTTTTTTGTTCTTTTTACGAAGCTTATGAGTTTTTCGTAAATGTTGTAATATTTTATCCGTAGGGTGGAAATGTTTTCTGAAAACCTTGAAGCCTAGCGAAGCTTGCTCCGAGCTTCATGTTGGGGACACAAAACTCCCAAACAAGGACGAGGGAATATGATGAACAGTTCACAATCAATATGCTCAATTCAATAGCCTTAAATGAACAGCCTTCCTCAGCACATTACACACTCAACCTTCCAAAATGGCGACCCCCTTACAAAGAGGAGGGGGCCTCCTTTTATAGTGCCTAAAGACTAAGTTTACATTCCATGTATGCCCCCGAAACCCTAACATCTAACAAGAATATGCAAGGGCAAACTTGGTCTTTTACATAAGTTGCGGATTTGACGTCGTAGTTTGCGGAGCGCAGGTTGCGCCGGAGACAGCGGAGCGGAAAATGCGCCGCGAAGACCGGAGATGATTCCGTGTTGGAACAGCTTTTGACCGGGTCTTCGTGCTTGAATCTTTGAGAAGCCCTGGGCTTCACCAACTTGCTCTTCTTGATGCTTCACCCAGCGCGCTCCTCACGGCTTCGGGGCTTGTCCCTGGAGACGAAGAGCGTCGAGCCGGCTCGGGCCCTTGGCGGAGCCGCGACCTTCGCCTTCTCGAGTCATTGTCGAGAGCTCCGGCGCCCTTACCTGCATCATCAAGCCTTATGATGGTGTTGTCCATGCTACCACCTGATTCGAGATGAAGTCGCTGGAACCCAAACTTCCTAGTTGTTCCTGAAAGAGAAACCATTAAAACTACACATTTGTGAAGCGAAACAATCCCTCGGAGCCTAAACTTCTTCTTCTGTTGGCTCTTTGGGTTTGCGGGTGCGGGACAATACGGAAAATAACTGCGAAGCCGGTGGCATTTATTTGGCTCAGAAAAGGATCCGAAGCCCAACAACTTTTTTAGCTGGGACAAACCCCCAGTGCCCATAGGTGAGGTTTTCTACAGCCCCAACAGTAGCCCCTCGAGGAGAAGTGTTCGAGCAACGAGACTTAACCTTCTCCTCGACTCTGTTTCGTGATTTGATGAAGAAAACGTCACCTTCGGCTCCGGGGAGTTTGCTGGTTTTAAGAGCTTTTCTGGCTTCGCGCGATTTTCTCTTTTTTCCCAAGGACTACAGTGAAACCGCTCCTTCCCGAGGCGTCCGTTCATATTTCGAGACCGTTGTACTCCTTCTCTCTCCTCGGGCTATATAAAGGGGGGGTCGGGGGCCCCTTGTTTTCTTACTTGTGTTGAAGCTAAACCTCCGCGCCTCCCAATTTCTGCTGCTTTAGGATTCGTGCTAGCTGCTCGATTTCACCGGAACTTCGCCGCTTGCTTCTGTAGCGGAGCTCAGGCTTTTTCACTCGTCCTGGCCCGCACGAAACAAACCGCACGGCCAATGACTGACGAAGAACTTGCTGCTTCAGTTGCACCAGCCGAAGCCCTGGAAGAGCAAGCCGGAGATATAGTTGACTACGAGCTGTCGCCATCGGCCAAGGGGAAGGAGATTGATCTTGGTGAAGATATTTCCAGAGTGGAAGCTTCGCCATCGGAGTTGATGGCTGGGAGGGAGTCCAAAACCCCATTGTACGCTCTGGGACCTTCGCTTGTGTCTGAGAACCTGATCAAATATTATGAGGAGAAAGGCTTTTTTCCCGAAGGTGTCACCCGTCATCCAGAGGGTGAAACCACTCCGGAGCCTAAAGCTGGCGAAGCTGTGGTTTTTCGTGATTTTTTCAACGCTGGCTTAAGGTTTCCCTATTCCCGATGCCTGCCAGAGATCCTTGATCGCTACAGCGTGAAGTTGCATCAACTGACGCCGAACACGTTTGTGCAAATGTCTAAGTTCTTTTTTGCCGTTCGTTCTTGCGACGGTCGGGTAGATACCGAAGCCATTGTTCGGTTCTACGAGCTCCATGTGCAAAAACAGAATTTCCAGGTTGATGGTGATCCTGCTGTCTACGAAAATCATTTTGGGTGCATCACTTTCACGACCCAGAGGAGGAATACCAAGAAAGATATAGAGAGAGTAGAGCTCTGCCCTGCTCATAAAAACAAGTGGGACGATGATTGGTTGAACTACTGGTTTTATGTGAAAGTCGACATGCCCCGCGGCTCCGATGAAGCTGCTTATTATCCTTTCAGCATTACAAGTATGGCCCCTTTGAGCTACGTGACAGGCCCTGACTTCGCGAAGACCAGGGGCTTTAAGGATTGTGAGAAAGCCTTTCTCCTGGCTTCGCAGTTCCTTCCCGGTCGTGATATTGCCGAAGAGTTTGTTGCTGCTGACATCTGGCCTCTCTCTACTGGCTGGAACCCTAAGGAGGTTAAGTGGCTCACGGTTGATTGGTTTTCGAAAGCTATTCCTTTTCCTCGTTTCGGGCTGAAAATGCCTGAAGGAAAGAACGCTCACGAGTTCGTGGGCGAAGTGGAGCGTCGAGTGGTGGACTTACTTGTCCCTTACACCGAGGCTGAGTACCAGGCTTCGCGGAGGTTACCTACTGGAGGCCGTCGCGTGAACCGTGTCTTTTCTGAGCTCGGTGTTGAAGTGGAAGATCGTGCGAAGCCCAAAGCTTCTTCTAAGCGTGCCCGTGACTCGTCTCAGGCCGCGCCTGACCCGGCTGACGTGAAGAAGAAGAAATCTATGACTTCTCCAGAGGCGTCTGGCGAAGCTGCTGCTGTTGACTCGCGGAAGCCCGCGGCTCCGATGTCCTCTTTAAAGACAAGTCAGCTTGAGCGTGCTAAAAAGAAACAAGCCACGACACAAGAGAAAGGTTCATCTGCTGAGAAGTTAATGAAGCCTGGCCTTCGTCATAAGAAGGCTGGTTCAAAGGCTAGATAGCAATGCCGTATAGTAAATATCCTTGGTTCTTCCGACACCTTGGAATTTCTTGACTCGGGGGCCGAAGATACTGGAAACAGAGAACGGACAGCCGCCCTCGAGCCTGAGGTGGAAAAAGCTGTCATGCCTAGCCCCAAGGAGATTGCCACAGACCCTCCTGTCCCGGGGAATGCTGGTGGTACGGACCCGGTTGGTGAGGGTGCAAAACTTCCCGGAGCCGAGAACGTACAAGACAAAGGAAAAAGCCCTTCGCGACTTGGTGAACATCCCGAAGCTTCGGAAGACGCCAAAGCATCACCCGAGTTTATGCAATCTTTGGCGGAGACTGTGAGCTCATCTGGCCTCGTGGAAGGACATACCCTAGAGATGGTTCTCGCAGAAAAAAAGCTCCTTCGACCCCTCAACTTATTCTTACAACAAGGCCGTCGGTACGAGGGGTTTACAAACTTTATTGTCTGTTCGTTTGCCATTTCTTAAAGAGCGTGGGGTTATTAAATCTCATGTGCTCTGGGAGCTAAGGGATTCTGGTCGGCTTGCAGGAGCATCATCTACAGCCGTTCCGCAGGTGCAAGATGGTGCCCCTGATGGCCAAGCTTTTGAAGAAGGGGAAATTCCCGGAGCTCCGGGCTCTTCCTTGATTGTTAGACAACCAGGCACCAGCATCAGTACTGAACCTTCGGCGCCTTTTGATCCCAAAGGTTGGTTCTTGATCTTTTTGGTTTTTCTGTTCCTTTGTTTTTGCTGGTAGAGCATTTTTTGCTAGGTCTGAGAATGCTTATACACATTTTTTGTTTTTCAGCTTATGAAAAGTCTGTTGAAGATATGAAAGCCGGCCGCCTGGCCGGTCTATCTGCTGAGCTTTGCTATAAAGCGATGATCTCAAGCCAGAAACTTCTTAAAAAGTACCATTCTCAAGAGAAAAAGTTTCAGGCTTCCGAAGCTGAGAACATCGAGCTGAGCCGTGAGGTCATCAGGCTAAAAGAAGAAAACGCCGCTCTGGCCAATATTTGCAAGCTGCGGGATGAAACTATTGAGATCTTGAAAGATAACGTCAAGACCTATCAAACTGCAGCGGCAAAACTGAACGAGGATGCTGAGAAGCGTGACAGCCTGATTGAGGGGTTTAAAAAGATAGCCGAAGATGACAGCCGTATTATTGAGTATTTGCAAAAGGAGAAGAAAGCCCAACAAACTGAGATTGAAGATCTTAAGAAGGAAATTGAGGGTCGCGACAACTTTATAAAGGCGTCTGAAGATGTTTTGAAAGAGAACTTTAAAGTTCTGCATGAAAAGTATTCTCGTGCTTTAGGTGAATTCGGAGCGGAGCCCCTGCCTTTCCCAGGTGATGAAGATGCTAAGGCTATATTTGAATGGATGGGTCAAGAGTTCGATCATCTCCCCGGTGTGATTACCGGAGCTAGTGACTACGCGGCTTCGATGTGCGTGGAGACTCTGCTTGGTCTTCTTGAAAAAACCGGATGCTCAGACTTTCTGTCTTTGGGAGCTAGGAACTACAAGTTCCCGACGGCGGAAGAGCTTGAGAGTGAGGTTGCTTCGAAGAACGTTCGAGTGATCAAGAAAATTTTCTTGACTCTGTTCTGGGAAGCGTCCGGGCAAGAATATGCTAAGTTCGTGGCGCATCGTCTTTTAGCGGAGGTAAGTTTTTATATCATCGGTTCTTTTCTTAACTTTATTTCCTTTTCTTTTCTTTTTTGGGTCGCTAACTTTTCTGTTTGTAGGCGAAGGAAAAGGAGGCATCGGGATCGGGATCGGACTCGAGCGAAGGTGATAGCGGAGGCGATGAATCCCCTGCGAGCATGGACCCTGGTGGCTTGGGTTCCGGACCACCGAAAGATGCGACGCACGTTGAAGACAAAGATGCTGAAGCCTGAGAATTTCTTGTTTTGAACGCTTGTTTTCTGTAACGCCCTGCGCGGCGATTAAACTCTAGGGTGGGAAATCTTATGTATGGGTATGATAACTTGTAAAACGCTATTGGCCTTGTTGCCACTTTCTTTCTCGCTCTTTAGGTTTTTCATTTTTTGCTAGCCCTGTTTGAAGAAAACATCACCTTCTTTTGGAATGGTTTTCTTTTGTAGTTGATTTTGTGCGAGGATGTCTATTTTGATGTTTCTTTGCTTCGGGAAAAAAAAGAAAAACCAACTTTGTTTTTGAAGAAAACGTCACCCCCCTTTTTTGGTCTTTTTTCCCGAAGCCCTGAGCTGGAAAGATACCCGCGAAGCCCTCAGCTTTTTCGTAGGTAGGGGATCTTTCTTAAAAAGAGCTCAAAGTCTAGCGAAGCTTGTTCAGAGCTTCGCAGACTTTCTTTCCGATAGTTGAATATCAGCAATCTTGTTGCTTTTCGACTGAAATTTTGTCTCTTTTGCTTTCATAAAACGATCTTGGAAAAGAAACAGCTGATCTACAACTTTTTCTACGGCTAGTATTTTCTTAGTATCGATAGCCCCTCTGAAAAGGTAAAAATTTTGCGAAGCTCACTCCAAGCTTCGTAGTTTTCTTATTTGTAATCGAATAACAACAATCTTGTCTCTTTTTTGAACACAAGATTGCTTTCGAGTTTTAGTACTCCTTTTTTGGAAGAAATAACAGATCCTGCAACTTAGCCTGTTGCCTGTGGGATTGTTTGGTACTCAGGCGTGATTGCTGAGATTTTTATGAGTCAACGTGTGTAAGCTTGTTGCTTTTTCGTTGCTCTTTGGGCAGAAACCCCCTTTGCAATAAGTAAATGACTGTAAATAAGTTGCTGAAAGTAAATAAGACATGAGCTTAAGGGGAAAGTAATTTCATTAAGACTGAAATTTGGTACACAGATCCGCCTCATTAAAAACCTTGCCTCCTAATTTGGAGTCCCCTCTTTGCAAGGAAAAGAGTACGGATCTCGAAAATTTAAAGTGCTGAAAAATCTAAAAAGTGAAGAAAAGAAACATAAGATAAATAAGCTCCGGCTCCGTTTATAAGCTTACGAAGCTAGAGCTTTACATTGCCTTGTTCTTATGGGTAGTACTTGAGAAGGCTGTCCGCGTTCCAAGTGTGTGGCAATGCGTTGCCCAACTGGTCTGCCAAGTGAAAAGATCCCGGCCTAATACTTTTTGTTACGATGAATGGTCCTTCCCATGGTTCTTGTAGCTTCCCTGGGTTGTCAAAATTTTTCTTTTTCTTGATGACCAAGTCCCCTACTTGTATTTCTTTCCTTACGACCTTCTTGTCCCTCCACTTCTTGGTTTCTTGCTGATATTTTTCCAAGTTATCAGCAGCTTGTAGTATGTCTACTTCGATCAGATCTTTCTCGGCTTCCTCGAAGCCCACATCTTGCACTTTCAATACCCGCAAGTTTTGGTTCTTGATCTCTTCTGGTGTCATGGCTTCGGAACCAAATAGCAACTTAAAAGGTGAGAAGCCTGTGGTTCTTGAGACACTAGTGTTGTGAGACCAAGTTACCTTCGGCAGATCATATACCCGTTTTCCTTTTCTTTGGTTGAACAAGAACTTCTTTATGCTGGAAAATATTTGGCCATTTGCTCTCTCTCTCTACTACCCCGTTTGATTGCGGGTGATATACAGAAGCGAATTTTAACTTGGTTCCCATGGTGAGGCAGAATTCCCTGAAATCATTGCAATCAAATTGCTTTCCATTGTCCACAGTTAGTTCCCTAGGAACCCGAAATCTGCAAATTATGCTTTGCCAAAAGAACGTTTGGATGTTGCGAGATGTAATGCTGGCCAGTGGCTTGGCTTCGACCCATTTGGTGAAATAGTCCACAACGACAGCTGCGAATCTGCAGTTTCCTTGCGCTGCTAGGAGAGGTCCGACTAGGTCCATTCCCCATCTTTGCAATGGCCAGGAAGGTGGTATTAGCTGTGTAGGCATCGACAGGCTTCACTGATTGTTTGCATTCTTCTGGCAGGCTTCGCATGTTTTTACCAAGTGATGGGCATCGTCAATAATGGATGGCCAATAGAAACCCTTCCTTAGTGCTTTTCTGAGCCAAAGCTCTGGAGCCTATGTGAGCACCGCAAAAACCCGAATGAATTTCTTTCAAAAGCTCTTTTCCTGCATCGAAGCTGATGCATCTTAGGGTTGGGGCTGATATGCCGGATTTGTACAGTTCTCCATCAATTATCTCGTAGCCTCGGGCTCTTTGTCTCATGCGGTTTAAGGAAACTTCCTCGGTAGGTTCATAGTGACCCCTTAGGAAAGCCAAGATTGGAGCCCTCCGGTCGTACTTCTCTATAACATTGATTGTTTTGGCCTTTGGCTCTTTTACAGCAGGCGTGGTCAGAATCTCATAAAAAACATCCGGAGGTAAGGCTTGATTTTGTGCAGTGGCTTCTGCTAGTGCATCCGCCTCATTGTTTGAGTTTCTTGAGATGTGCTCAACCGTGAATCCTTTGAAGTGTTTTTCCATGGATCTTACTGCGGCGAGATATTTGACTAGCTCCGGCTCTCTGGTTTCACTGTCTTTTTCCACATGGCCTTGTATGACTTTGGAGTCTGATCTCACAATAAAGCTTTGCTGTCCTAGTGCTTTCATTTTTCTGAGGACAAGGAACAAAGCTTCGTATTCTGTTGTATTGTTGGCCGCTCTCTCATTTTCTGGGAAGTCCAACCTGACTGCGAATCGTATTTTGACCCCTGCGGGAGAGGTTATGATTGCCGAAGCCCCGGCTCCTTTCTGGCAATAGGCCCCGTCGCAGTATGCGATCCATGGCTGTTCAATGTCCGCGGAGCTCGAACTTGTTGGAGAAGTCCAATCCACAACAAAATCTGCCAAAACTTGAGATTTGATGGCACTTCTTCTTTCAAAGTCAACCACATGTTCTGATAACTCAAGAGCCCATTTGGATATTCTCCCCGAATCTTCTCTGTTGTTGAAAAGGTCATGCAGACGTTGATCTGTCACAGCTATAATTCTGTGGGACTCAAAATAATGCTTGAGTTTCCGTGCTGCCATAATGACTGCATACGCAATTTTTTCAAGTTCTGAATAGAACACCTTTGATCCCGTGAGTGTTTCTGAGACAAAATAAACTGGGACCTGAGTTGGCTTGCCTTCCACCTCTTTTTCTTATATCAATGTTGCGCAAACAGCAGTTCGCGAAGCCGAGATGTAAAGTAACAAGGGGGAGCCGGGCTCCGGCGGGCACATCTTGGTTAACCTAGTGAGATAAACTTTGAGCTTCGCAAATGCTTTGCTCTGATCAGGTCCCCATTCAAATTTCTTGTTGTTTCTGAGAACTTGGAAGAAATGGAGGCTTCGCTCCGCAGCCTTGGACACGAATCTGTTTAACGCTGCAATTCTCCTGGTGAGCTTCTGCACATCTTTCAGAGACTTGGGCTACTCCATCTTTATTATTGCCTGGATTTTGTCGGGATTAGCTTGTATCTCCTTGGTTTCTACCAGGCACCCAAGTACCTTTCCTCGGCAAACTCCGAACACGCATTTTTCAGGGTTTAATCGCAGGTTTGCGGCTCTCATGTTTGCGAAGTTTTCCGCGAGGTCAAAGATGTGATCACCACGCTTGTTACTTTTGACGACAATGTCATCGACGTATGCCAGTAGATTTCTGCGTAATTGGTAGGGAAACACTGAAGCTGTCATTCTTGTGAATGTTGGTCCTGCGTTCTTGAGCCCCTCGGGCATTCGCAAGAAACAGAAGATGCCGAAGGGGGTAATGAAGCTGGTTTTGTCCTCATCCTCCTTTCTAATTCTGACTTGGTGGTAGCCCAAAAACATGTCAAGCCGTGACAACATTTCGCTGTTTGCCGCATCATCCACTATTTTGTCTACCCTTTCTAGCGGGTAATCGTCTTTTCGGCAAGCCTTGTTCAAGTTTGTGAAGTCTATACACATTCTCCACTTCCCATTTTTCTTCTTTACAAGAACTATGTTTGCGAGCCAAGTTGAATATTTGGCTTCACGGATTACGTTGGCGTCCACAAGCCTTTGCACCTCGGCTTTCACGGCTTCAGCTTTTTCGTCAGACATTTTGCGAAGCTTTTGCTTTTTGGGTCTGATGTTCTTGTCCATCTCCAGCCTGTGTTCGATGATGTCTCGGTCGACTCCCTTTAGGTCTTGAGCTGACCATGCGAACACATCTTGATTTTTTGCCAGAAGTGTTAGCAATTCTCGTTCTTCGTCTATGCTTAACTCGGCTCCGATTGTTACAGCTCTATCTGGGACGTGTGTGTCCAGCGGAATCCTTTTTGTTTCGCCGTCGGCGCTGATGTTTACTTTCTCCTTGTCTCTCTTGGGCTCCACGAACTTTTTCTTTCTATCTCTTTCCTCGGCTTCGTCAGCTTCGGCTTGGGTGAGATGGTGGATGCTTCTTTGTCCTGGCAATATGCCTTTCTCAATGTCTCTTGCTGTCTGCTGATCCCCAAACACTGTGATAACTCCTTTGAGCGCTGGGATTTTCATGCACAAAAACAGTTGTCAAACTGCCGCATCGAACTTGTTGATGAAGCCCCTGCCTAGGATGGCCAAGTAAGGATAATGCATTTCCACTACATCGAATGTGATCAACTCCATTCTTGGGTTGTCAAGGTTTCCGAAGGAGACAGGCAATGTGATCTTTCCCAATGCTCTGACGGGCTTCCCCCGAAGCCCAGAAGCGGGACATCTGCTTCTTGTAGCAAGTGTGGGTCTATCTTCATTTCTCTGAAAGTTTTGGCGAAGAGAATGTCCGCGGAGCTGCCATTGTCTATCAGGACTTCCCCAATTTCCCAGCCTGCAATAATTGTCTTAATGACCATGGCGTCGTTGTGTGCAGCCGTTTTCAGCTTGAAATCTTCCTCTGTGAAGGTAATGGGCACATGCGCCCAAGGTGGCCTTACCGAAGGTCCGTCTTGGACTATGGTGTGCACCTCTCTGAAATAATTCCTTCTCATCATTTTGTTTTCGATTTCGAGGGATGACCCCCTACTATTGGGAACACGTGGTGATAGGAATTTTCCTGGTTTTGAGCTTTGGTTTGGGAAATGGCCATGATGGAGCCGAAGGTAGGTAAGGCTTTGGGATCGTTTCTTGGGTTTGGCTGCTCCACCTTTGGGATTACATTTGGCATTCCGGGTGGCGGAGGTGGGATTTGCTGTATTGGCTGAGGGTTTTGTTGGTTATGCGACTGGTATTGTTGCGGTGTTGGTGCTTGCCATGCTGGTTGTGGTTGGCTATATGCACTGGTTTGGAAGTAGTTTGGGGTTCCTTGGTTATAGGAATGCAGCGAAGGTGCAGTGGGATACGGGTTTTGCTAGAAGGGTGGGTGAGGCCAGGTGTGATTGACAGGTTTAGGTGGCGGTGGTTGGTGTTGGGTTTGGGCGGCCCTTTTTTCCTCGGCCATTCTTTCTAAAGTTCTCTTGGTTTCGGGACAGTTGTTTGTGGAATGGTGAGGTTGTTTTCCGTGGAACGAGCAGTAAAACAAACGTGGGCGGGAGTTTTGGTTTTGAGGGGACGGTCCGTTGCCCCTACCTCTTCCTCTTTGGTTGTGACCCCCGTGGCTTGAGGTTTGCGGAGCCTGCTGCGGAGGCTGGTTTTGTGGTGGGTTTGGGTTTTGGTTTTGGGAGTGAGGCGCGGCCTCGATTGGGAGCACCTGGTTTGGTGGGTAGGGAGCTCTATTGTTCTGTATACTTTGGTGAGAGGGAACCTATTCTTGCTCTCTCTGTGCTTGCCTTAGACGATTTCTTTCGGCCACTCTTCTCATGTGGTCTTCGTCTGATCTGCAATACTCTTCGAGCTCCGCCAAGAGTGCTTGCATTGTTTTTGGCTTTTTCCTCGAGAGGTGAGATGCTGTTTGCCCTGGGTTTAGCCCCTTGATACAGGCGGCTATGGCAACCTTCTCTGATACGTCTGGAGTTTGGGACTTCAATTGCAGAAATCTTCTTACATAGTTTGCTAAAGGCTCTTTTTTCCTTTTGGATGCAATAGAACAAGTCCCCCTCGTCAGTGGTTGCGGCTTGGAAGCCTTGGAAATTTTGGATGAGCTTTGTCTTCAGGTCGACCCAGCTGTATACTGAGTGTGGTGGCAGTAGTGAATACCAATTTAACGCTGCTCCTTCGCATGCTATGATGAACGATTTGGCCAGAACGACTTCGTCACCTCCAGCCGAAGCTACGGCGGCTTCGTAACTCATTATGAACTGCCTTGGGTTTGTTAACCCGTTGTATTTTGGATTACTTATTTTTCTGCTTTGTAGGCTAAGGAAAAGGAGGCATCAGGATCGGACTTGAGCGATGGTGACAGCGAGGATGATGGATCCCCTGCGAGTGCAGCCCCTGGTGGCTTGGGCTCCAGTGTCCAGAAAGATGCGGAGGATGATGTCGCTGAAGATAAAGATGCCGAAGCTTAGGAATTTTTCTGAACTGTTACCTCTTTGTAACGCCCTGTGCGGCGAGTAATCTTATTGTTGAAAACACTTATGGTTATGTATTGCAAAATGTTATTGGCTTTCGTTGACATTGTCTTTTCCGTTCTTAGTTTTATCTGTTCATTTTTGTTGGCCCTGTTTGAAGAAAACGTCACCTCCTTTTTGGGACGGTTCTCTCTTGTAGCCAACTCTATGTGAGAAAGCTAACCTTGACATTTTTTTAGCTTCGAGAAAAGAGCGAAAAACTAACTTTGTTTTCGAAGAAAACGTCACCCCCCTTTTTTGTTCTTTTTACGAAGCTTATGATTTTTTCGTAAATGTTGTAATATTTTATCCGTAGGGTGGAAATGTTTTCTGAAAACCTTGAAGCCTAGCGAAGCTTGCTCCGAGCTTCGTGTTGGGGACACAAAACTCCCATACAAGGACGAGGGAATATGATGAACAGTTCACAATCAATATGCTCAATTCAATAGCCTTAAATGAACAGCCTTCCTCAGCACATTACACACTCAACCTTCCAAAATGGCGACCCCCTTACAATGAGGAGGGGCCTCCTTTTATAGTGTCTAAAGACTAAGTTTACATTCCATGTATGCCCCCGAAACCCTAACATCTAACAAGAATATGCAAGGGCAAACTTGGTCTTTTACATAAGTTGCGAATTTGACGCCGTAGTTTGCGGAGCGCAGGTTGCGCCGGAGACAGCGGAGCGGAAAATGCGCCGCGAAGACCGGAGACGATTCCGTGTTGGAACAGCTTTTGACCGGGTCTTCGCGCTAGAATCTTTGAGAAGCCCTGGGCTTCGCCAACTTGCTCTTCTCGATGCTTACTCCAACGCACTCCTCACGGCTTCGGGGCTTGTCCCTGTAGACGAAGAGCGTCGAGCCGGTTTGGACCCTTGGCGGAGCCGCGACCTTCACCTTCTTGAGTCGTTGTTGAGAACTATGGCGTCCTTACCTGCATCATCAAGCCCTATGACGGTGTTGTTCACGCTACCATTTGATCCGAAACGAAGTCGCCGGAGCCCAAACTTCCTAGTTGTACCTGAAAGAGAAACCATTAAAACTACACATCTGTGAAGCGAAACAATCCCCCGGAGCCCAAACTTCTTCTTCTGTTGGCTCTTTGCGTTTGCGGGCGCAAGACAATGCGGAAAATAAATGCGAAGCCGGTGGCTTTTATCTGGCTTAGAAAAGGATTTGAAGCCCAACAACCTTTTTAGCTACGGCAAATCCCCGGTGCCCACAGGTGAGGTTTTCTACAGCCCCAACACTTCGCAGACTTTCTTTTCTAATGGTCAAATATCAGCAATCTTGTTGCTTTTTCGACTAAAAAGACTTACTTTCGAGCTTGCAAATGTCCTTAGAGAAAAAACAATTGATCCCATACTTTTTGTTGCCGCATGGGATTTTTCTTGTAACATTTTCGTGGGACAGATGGGTTTTTTTGAAAAGCTCAAAGTCTAGCGAAGCTTGCTTCGGGCTTCGCAGACTTTCTTTCTGATTGTCGAATATCAGCAATCTTGTTGCTTTTCGACTGAGATTGCTTTTTGATTTTGCAATACTCTTTTTTGTAGAAAACAACTGATCCCGCAACTTAGTCTGTTGCCTGTGGGATTCTTTGGTACTTAGGCATGATTGCTAAGATTTTTATGGAGATAACGTGTGTAAGCTTGTTGCTTTTTCGTTGCTCTTTGGGCAGAAACCCCCTTTGCAATAAGTAAATGACTGGAAGTAAATTGCTGAAAGTAAATAACACGGGACTTTAAGGGGGATGTAATTTCATAAAGACTGAAATTTAGTACATTGATCCGCCTCATTAAAAACCTTGCCTCCTGATTTGGTGTCCCCTTTTTGCAAGGAAAAGAGTACGGATCTCGAAAATGTAAAGTGCTGAGAAATGTATAGAAAGAAAAAAAGACGTAAGATAACTGAGCTCCGGCTCCATTTATAAGTTTACGAAGCTAGAGCTTTACATTGCCTTGCTCTTACGGGTAGTACTTGAGGAGGCTGTCCGCGTTCCAAGTGTGTGGCAACGCGTTGCCCAACTGGTCTGCCAAGTGAAAAGATCCTGGTCTGACGCTTTTTGTTACGATGAATGGACCCTCCCAAGGTTCTTGTAGCTTCCCTGGGTTGTCAAAACTTTTCTTTTTCTTGATGACCAAGTCCCCTGCGTGTATTTCTTTTCTTACAACTTTCTTGTCCCTCCATTTCTTGGTTTCTTGTTGATATTTTTCTAAGTTCTCAGCAGCTTGGAGTATCTCTACTTCGATCAAATCTTTCTCTGCTTCCTCGAAGCCCACATCTTGCACTTTTAATACTCGTAAGCTTTGGTTCTTGATCTCTTCTGGTGTCATCGCTTCGGATCCAAATAGCAACTTAAAAGGTGAGAAACCTGTAGTTCTTGAGACACTGGTGTTGTGAGACCAAGTTACCTTCGGCAGCTCGTCTACCCATTTTCCTTTTCTCTGGTTGAACAAGCATTTCTTTATGCTAGAGAATATTTGGCCATTTGCTCTTTCTACTGTCCCGTTTGATTGTGGGTGATATACGGAAGCGAGTTTTAACTTGGTCCCCATGGTGAGGCAGAATTCCCTGAAATCATTGCAATCAAATTGCTTTCCATTGTCCACAGTTAGTTCCCTAGGAACCCCAAATCTGCAAATTATGCTTTGCCAAAAGAACTTTTGGATGTTGCGAGATGTGATGCTAGCCAGTGGCTTGGCTTCGACCCACTTGGTGAAATAGTCTACGGCGACAGCTGCAAATCTGCAGTTTCCTTGCGCTGCTGGGAGAGGTCCCACTAGGTCCATTCCCCATCTTTGCAATGGCCAGGAAGGTGGTATTAGCTGTGTAGGCATCGACGGGCTTCTCTGATTGTTTGAATTTTTCTGGCAGGCTTCGCATGTTTTTACCAAGTGATGGGCATCGTCAATAATGGATGGCCAATAGAAACCTTGCCTTAGTGCTTTTTGAGCCAAAGCTCTAGAGCCTATGTGAGCACCGCAAAAACCTGAGTGAATTTCTTTCAATAGCTCTTTTCCTGCATCGAAGCTGATGCATCTCAAGGTTGGAGCTGATATGCCAGATTTGTACAATTCTCCATCAATTATCTCATAGCCTCGGGATCTTTGTCTCATGCGGTTCAAGGAAACTTCCTCGGTAGGTTCATAGTGACCCCTCAAGAAAGCCAAGATCGGTGCTCTCCAGTCATATTTCTTATGACATTGATTGTTTTGGCTTTGGGTTCTTTCACAGCAGGCGTAGTTAGAACCTCATAGAAGACATCCGGAGGTAAGGCTTGTTTTTGTGCAGCAGCTTTTGGTAGTGTGTCTGCCTCATTGTTTGAGTTCCTTGGGATGTGCTCAACTATGAATCCTTTGAAGTGCTTTTCCATGGATCTCACCGCGGCGAGATATTTGACTAGCTCTGGCTCTCTGGCTTCGCTATCTTTTTCTACATGGCCTTGTATGACCTTGGAGTCTGATCTCACAATAAAACTTTGTTGGCCTAGTGCTTTCATTTTTCTCAGGGTAAGGAACAAAGCTTCGTATTCAGTTGTGTTGTTGGTTGCTCTCTCATTTTCTGGGAAGTCCAATCTGACTGCGAATCGCATTTTGACTCCTGCTGGAGAGGTTATGATTGCCGAAGCTCCGGCTCCTTTGTGGCAATAAGCTCCGTCGCAGTATGCGATCCATGGTTGTTCAATGTCTGCGGAGCTCGAACTGGCTGGAGAAGTCCAATCCACAACAAAATCTGCCAAGACTTGAGATTTGATGGTGCTTCTTCTTTCAAAGTCAACTACATGTTCTGATAACTCAAGAGCCCATTTGGAGATTCTCCCCAAAGCTTCTCTGTTGTTGAAAAGCTCATGCAGAGGTTGATCTTTCACAACTATGATTCTATGGGATTCAAAATAATGCCTGAGTTTCCGTGCTGCCATAACGATTGCATACGCAATTTTTTCAAGTTCTGAATAAAACACCTTTGACCCCGTGAGAGTTTCGAAGACAAAGTAAACTGGGACTTGAGTTGGCTTCCCTTCTATCTCTTTTTCTTGTATTAATGCTGCGCAGACGGCAGTTCGCGAAGCCAAGATATAGAGTAACAAGGGGGAGCCAGGCTCCGGTGGGCACAACTTGGTTAACTTGGTGAGATAGACTTTGAGCTCAGCAAATGCTTTGCTCTGATCGGGCCCCCATTCAAACTTCTTATTGTTTCTGAGTACTTGGAAGAAATGGAGGCTTCGCTCCGCAGCCTTGGACACGAATCTGTTCAACGCTGCGATTCTCCCGGTGAGTTTCTGCACATCTTTCAGAGACCTGGGCTCCTCCATCTTTATTATTGCCTGAATTTTGTCGGGATTAGCTTGTATTCCCTTTGTTTCTACCAGGCATCCAAGCACTTTTCCTCGGCGAACTCCGAACACGCACTTCTCAGGGTTCAATCTCAGGTTTGCGGCTCTCATGTTCGCGAAAGTTTCTGCGAGGTCAAAGATGTGATCACCGCGCTTATTGCTTTTGATGACTATGTCATCGACGTATGCCAGTAGATTCCTGCGCAACTGGTCAGGAAACACCGAAGCTGTCATTCTGGTGAATGTTGGTCCTGCGTTCTTGAGCCCCTCAGGCATCCGCAAGAAACAAAAGATGCCGAAGGGGGTAATGAAGCTGGTTTTGTCCTCATCCTCTTTTCTGATCCTGACTTGATGGTAGCACGAAAACATGTTAAGTAATGATAACATCTCACTGTTTGCCGCATCATCCACTATTTTATCCACTCTTTCTAGTGGGTAATCATCTTTTGGGCAAGCTTTGTTCAAGTCTGTGAAGTCTATACACATTCTCCACTTTTCATTTTTCTTCTTTACAGGAACTGTGTTTGCGAGCCAGGTTGAATATTTGGCTTCGCGGATTACGTTGGCGTCCAACAGCCTTTGCACCTCGGCTTTCACGGCTTCGGCTTTTTCGTCAGACATTTTGCGAAGCTTTTGCTTTTTGGACCTGATGTTCTTGTTCATTTCCAGCCTGTGTTCGATGATGTCTCGGTCAACTCCTTTTAGGTCTTGAGCTGACCATGCAAACACATCTTGATTTTTGGCTAGAAATGTTAGCAATTCTCGTTCTTCCTCTATGCTTAATTCGGCTCCGATTGTTACAGCCCTATCTGGGATGTGCGCGTCCAGCGGAATCCTTTTTGTTTCGCCGTTGGCGCTGATGTTTACTTTCTCCTTGTCCCTCTTGGGCTCCACGAACTTTTTCTTTCTATCTCTTTCTTTGGCTTCTTCAGCCTCGGCTTGGGTGAGATGGTGGATGCTTCTTTGGCCTGTGATATGCCTTTTTCAATGTCTCTTGTTGTCTGTTGATCCCCAAATACAGTGATGACTCCTTTGAGCGCTGGGATTTTCATACATAAAAACAGTTGTCGAACCGCTGCATCGAACTTGTTGATGAAGCCCCTGCCTAGGATGGCCAGGTAAGGATAATGCATTTCCACTACATCGAATGTGATCAACTCCGTTCTTGGGTTGTCAAGGTTTCCGAAGGAGACAGGCAATGTGATCTTTCCTAATGCTCTGACGGGCTTCCCCCCGAAGCCCAGAAGCGGAACATCTGCTTCTTGTAGCAAGTGTGGGTCTATCTTCATTTCTCTGAAAGTTTTGGCGAAAAGAATGTCCGCGGAGCTGCCATTGTCTACCAGGACTTCCCCAATTTCCCAGCCTGCGATAATTGTCTTGATGACCATGGCGTCGTTGTGTGCAACTGTTTTCAGTTTGAAATCTTCCTCTGTGAAGGTGATGGGTACATGCGCCCAAGGTGGCTTTACCGGAGATCCGCCTTGGACTATGGTGTGCACCTCTCTGAAATAATTCCTTCTCATCCTTTTGTTTTTGAATTCGAGGGATGACCCCCCCACCACTATTGGGAGCACATGGTGATAGGAGTTTTCCTGGTTTTGAGCTTCGGTTTGGGAAATGGCCATGATAGAGCCGAAGGTTGGTAAGGCTTTGGGATCATTTCTTGGGTTTGGTGGCTCCGCCTTTGGAATTACATTTGGCATGCCGGGTGGCGGAGGTGGGATTTGCTGCATTGGCTGAGCGTTTTGTTGGTTTTGCGGCTGGTATTGTTGCGGTGTTGGTGCTTGCCATGATGGCTGTGGTTGGCTATATGCTCTGGTTTGGAAGTAACTTGGGTTTCCTTGGTTATAGGAATGGAGCGGAGGTGCGGTTGGATATGGGTTTTGCTGGAAAGGTTGCTGAGGCTAGGTGTGATTGACAGGTTTGGGCGGCGGAGGTTGGTGTTGGGTTTGGGCGGCCCTCTTTTCTTCGGCCATTCTTTCTAAAGTTCTTTTGGTTTCGGGACAGTTGTCTGTGTAATGGTGGGGTTGTTTTCCGTGGAATGAGCAATAAAATAGTCGTGGGCGAGAGTTTTGGTTTTGGGGAGACGGTCCATTGCCCCTCCCTCTTCCTCTTTGGTTATGACCTCCGCGGTTCGAAGCTTGCGGAGCCTGCTGCGGAGGCTGGTTTTGTGGTGGGTTTGGGTTTTGGTTTTGGGTGTGTGGCGCGGCCTCGATTAGGAGTACTTGGTTTGGTGGATACGGAGCTCTATTGTTTTGCACACTCTGGTGTGAAGGAACCCACTCTTGCTCTCTCTGTGCTTGCCTTAGGCGATTTCTCTCGGCCACTCTTCTCCTGTGGTCTTCATCTGATCTACAATATTCTTCGAGCTCCGCCAAGAGTGCTTGCATTGTCTTTGGCTTTTTTCTTGAGAGGTGTGATGCTGTTTGCCCTGGGTTTAGTCCCTTGATGCAAGCAGCTATTGCAACCTTCTTTGATACGTCTGGAGTTATGGGATTTCAGCTGCAGAAATCTTCTTACATAACTCGCCAAAGGCTCCTTGTCTTTTTGGATGCAATAGAACAAGTCCCCCTCATCTGTGGTTGCGGCTTGAAAGCCTTGGAAGTTCTGGATGAGTTTTGTCTTCAGGTCAACCCAGCTGTATACTGAATACGGCGGCAGTAGCGAATACCAATTCAATGCTGCACCTTCGCATGCTATGATGAACAATTTGGCCAGAACAACTTCATCACCTCCGGCCGAAGCTACTACGGCTTCGTAACTCATTATGAACTGCCTTGGGTTTGTTAATCCATTGTATTTTGGCAAGGAGATTGTTTTGTAGGAGAAGGGCCATGGCGCTGTTTGCAAACCAATGGATAAGGGTGAGGTTGCATCGACAGTCATGAACATCCCTACGGTGCTGTGGGTTGGGAAGTTGAACACAATGTTTTCATTTTGCGGAGGTGGGCCTTCTTCGTAGTTTGGGGTGGGACTTGGCGGCGTGTGCCCGTGGGATTGCAACTCATCCAGTTCTTGCTGCATTCGAGCCAACTGTAGCTTCGCAGCCTTTATTTTTTTGATTTTTTCATCAGCTTGTTTTTGAGCTTCGAGTTCCATAGCTATCCTCTCTTTTTCTTTTTTCATGGCTTCGATTTGCCTTAACACTGAGTCCAGCTCTCTTTCTGTTGCGCCCTCTTTATCATTTGTGAGGCTGGTTTCTGGATCTGAATCTTGCGTGACCTTCCCTGCCACCTTTCTTTTTTTCACTGCGAGTACGTGCGAAATCTTCGTCCTCCAGCCTAGGCTCCGGAGCGACTATGATTCTTTTTTCCTTGGCAGCCACCCTGACTCTTCTTGGTCAACAGTCTTCTTCTTTGGAGGTGCCATTGTGGGTTCCTTGATGGCTAAGAACACGGTGGGCGCCTTTGTTGGGGACACAAGATCCCCGAACAGAGATAGAGTCACTCGACAAACAATTCGCAATCAACACGTTCAACTCAGTTGCATTAAACGGTCAGCTTTCCTCAATACGTTACACACTTGACCTTCCAAAATGGCTACCTCCCTTACAATGAGGAGGAGGCCTCCTTTTATAGTGCCGAAAGATTAAATTTACATTCCAAGTATGCCCCGAAACCCTAACACCTAACAAGAATACTCGAGGGCAAACTTGGTTTTTTACACAAGTTGCAGATTTAACGCCGTAGTTTGCGGAGCGCAGATCACGCCGGAGACAGCGAAGCGGAAAATGCGTCACGACGACCGGAGCCGGTTCCGTGTTAAAACAGCTTTTGACCGAGTCCTCGTGCTCGAAACTTTGAGAAGCCCCGGGCTCCGCCATCTTGCTTCTCCCAGCGCTTTATTCTCGCTGCATCTCAGAGCTTCGGGGTCTTCCAAGTGGAAAGTAATGAACCGGCTTGGCTCTAAGTCGAAGCTGGGACCCTCGACCTTTACCGCTCTCAATCGGGAGCTCCGGGCTGTTTCCTGCAATGACACATCTCGTAATAGTGTTAAATCTCGCGATTAGCCGATAGATGGTAAAGACGGCGGAGCCTAGACTCCCTAGCTGTCCTAAAAGAGAAACCATTAGAGTCACATGCTCGTGGAGTAAATCAACCGTCCCGGAGCCCCGGGCTTCGCCATCTCCTGTTGGCTCCTTGTGCTCATGGGCGTGAGACAACTTCTAGTTTCAAGGAAAACACTAGCGAAGCCCGTGGCTTTTATTTTACCCAAAAAGGATTCGAAGCCCAATAGTTTATTTAGCTCTGGCAAACCCCCGGTGCTCATAGGTGAGGTTTTCTACAGCCCCAACACCCCTCCAGTGTGCTCGTCATCGTCTCCGGTTTGTTCTTCACTCGATTGGCACAATGGTTGTGCGAATAGATCTGCTCACCATCAAGAAGTGTAGAGGTGCGTTCATGGTGATTGTCCCTCTTGTTGTGCGAAAGCGCTACGCCTGGTGCGTGTGTGTGTGGGGGGGGGGGTCTCCGACCTTCACATGGCACGCCATCCATACCATCACCGTAGTCTACGCTTCTTTCCCTTTGTTAATGGCTTTGTCTTGCTTGGCTGATCGGATTCGTTCGTGCTCTGTCTGGGTGGTTACTTCTGGCACCTCTGCTTTGTCGTCGCATTCCTGTTGATGGTATCATCAAATCAATTGCCGGGTGCTTCATAGTAGCCGACCCTCCCTCCTTTGAGGTTTCCTCCCCTTGAAGAACGTTGGATGGCGGTAGGTGGAGGCCCGGATGCGCCTCTATGGTGCCACTGTCTGCTCTACGGGAGATCGGTGTGTTTAACAATATTGTGATCAGTGTGTTCTTCCTCCTCTTAGTCCCTTCTTTGGTGTGTGATTCTTTATTCCTCCAGGGCTTCCTCCCCCTGTTGGGTTGAGGGCGGCAACAGAGTGTGCGCAGCTACGAGGGGTGGGGGTAGCACTATGGTCTCAGTGGAGTTGACAAGTATGTCATTTGGTTGTAATGCTCAAGATGGTTTGCGGCTTGGTCTTTTAGCTTTGCTAGTATTAGTTTTTGTCCGATGTCTCGTGCTTTGTAATTCCGACTTTGGCCGACTTGTAAAAAAGATTGCACGTGATTCCCACGAGGCTAGTGGATTCTTCTGAGAGAGACCTATACCACTGTGTAGGATTTGCCACAACCTAATTCTAACGTGCCTACCAAGATCAAGAAGACAACTTCTTGCTTGTTTGTCATCAGAAATTAGCGCACCGGAGCGCCTTATTAGTTCAATCTCAAACTCTATTTTTTGCTCCCCTAGCTACCTACTAGAGGTTTCCTTCAGTACGTAGATGCAGTCACTGGGCGATTCCTACAGCTACAGGGAGGCGCAATAGCTACTTGAGTTATAGATTGTGTATGAAGTGTTAAATGGACGTACATTTCTTTTGGCGATATCGAACTGTGCATTCACTAGCAGGTGGAGCAAATAGGACTATACGAGGACTATGGATTCCAGCTCGCATCTTCATTATTACTGCAATGCAGATCTTCCAAAGCTGGAGTTCATGGGTGTATTGGGTTGTTGTAGTGCCTGACACAATAGCCATTGCTCGTGTCACTGCAACATTGACATGCATTTGGGGTGACTGTACATGGGATGGGACAGAGAGAAGGGGAGCCAGGCTACATATTGATTCGCATGCACACGAGAGGAGAGAGGTTGCAGTGGCTGGCGATAGAACATTGTCAGATATGCTACTATCAGATAACAGAATCATGTGAGGATCGGATTTCACTAGACAAATTAAAGAAACAAGCTCTTACCGTGTGTTTGGTTGGAGAGCCGCGGGAGCGGAGCGGAGCGGAGCCGACCCGCTCCAGTGGCTGTTTGGATGAGGAGCGGCAGGAGCGGAGCGGCTCCAGGCGGAATATACCCGTAAGATGCGGGTTGGCTCCGTCCCTCAAAATTCGAGGAACGGAGCCGCTCCCTCCGGGTTCCGTTTTCGTGCTCGCGGCTCCGTCCTCATCTGTCAGCGCCCGAGGCCGTCGTTGGCGCCCGCGGCCGGCGGAGCTCGCGCCCGCGGCCGGCGGAGCGCGCGGCCCGCTGCCGGCGGAGCTCGCACCTGCGGTCGGCGGGAGGAGGGCCGTGGCAGGAGGGAGGTGCCGGCGGGATCCAGGCCAGGCGTGGGGATGAGGATGTGGGGATGAGGATGAAGAGATGTATGACATGTGGGACCCACTGAACCCTAAACCCTATGACATGTGGGACCCACTAACAGAGTGAAAACTACCATCCATTTCCTATTCTCATTCCTCCAACCAAACAAAAAATAGGGTCGGAGCCACTCCAACCCAACATTTGCAACCAAACATGAGAAGGGTTGGAGCCGTCCCCAAAACGAGAGTTGGCTCCGCTCCGCTCCGCTCGCTCTCCAACCAAACACACAGTTAGAGTGCCAGCCAGTTGGAGCTTGAGTGCGTGGACCCAACAGTGTTGGTTGGTCGTGATATGGTTGAAACTCTGCACAGAGAACCTGATCAGAGTTAGGATTGTGAGGTAACTGGAGGAGCTTGCCGAGACGATGGGCAGCTGCTCGTGTGTCGACTGAAGGGGCATCGCTAATTAACGAGCGCGCGCTAGCAGGCGTCTTAGTGACTGATCTCCGAGCCTGTCAGGACTTCGGGCACTAGGACTGCAAGGTGGCGTCCGATTTCAGACCACCCAATCTCCAAACAGGGACAACTGCGGACTGCGGTGCTTGCTTGGTCACACTTTCTAGTACACTCCACCAGTGATCATCAACTTGCACGGAAAACTCTCGAACTTCCTTCTAATAGCAGTATTTGTTTACACTTTCTATTTTCAGAACATTCAAACTTATATACATAAATTCGATGCATAACTTTTTTGTATGTGAACAATTTATACGTATAATTTTTTCTCATGACAATTTATGCACATATTTTTTTTAACGATGAGTTATGTACATAACTTTGACCCTAACGACAAGTTATGCGCATAACTTTGACCCTGACGACGAGTTATGCGTATAACTTTGACCCTGACGACGAGTTATGCACATAACTTTGACCCTGACGATGAGTTATGCGCATAACTTTTTTCTTAACGACTAATTATGCACATAACTTTTTTCCTGATAACGAGTTATGTTGATAACTTTTTTTTCTAAAAACCAAATATATATGCATAATTTTTTCTAACAACAAATTATGCTCATGGTATATAATATTTGCTTGGTAAAAAAATAAAACTCGATAGATATATATACTATTTAGTTGGTATAAAAAATTGAAAAAAAGACAACATGCACATAGGTGCACCGTGTGGGACCCAATTGCCCCCGTGCCAGCAGCTAATCAAGCGTGCAGGGCACCACGAGTGGTGGTGGACCTCCTACTGTCCTACGGTCCTACCAACCACCTCCGCACGCTGGGAAGAGCAACAACCCGCGAGTGCCGAATTGACTTTTCGCGACTGAAGTCGATGCCACTATCTGGCCCTGCCGATCCGAGACGGTTAGGACTAAGGTCCTGACTGCTTGCCAGCCAAAACTTTGGCATGTCCAAGTTTCGGCAAGCCAAAAGTTAGGTAGAAAAGTTACCAATGTTTTGGCAAGATAAATGAGAGAAGTTGCCAAATTTTGGTAACAAACCAAATGGTGGTCAAAATATTGACTTGCCAAAACTTTGGCATGATCAAATTTTGGCCTTCAACCAATCAAGTTCTAAGATGCCGCTTTTGTCCTTCGGTTGTGATCAAAGTTATGTCGGTAAGAAGCGAGCCAAAACCAAAATGTCATGCGGAAGCAGTGCGGTTGGCTTCTCATTTTTTAAAATCCATTCCACAATCCATTGTCATGGGCTCATGGCTAATAAAAGCGCTATCTGGTCATGAACGCCAGGCTGTGCACGAAGATTGGAGAAATGAAAAACTGAAATTTATGAAGTGCATTACTTGTCTTAGTCAATCCGGTGGATTATTAGTCATTAATTCCTGAAGCAAGAACAAGAAAAATAAAAGAAGAAGAAGGGACATCGACTCCAATTCTGAGTAATTCAAAGATATGGGATTCGGGATTAACGGGGCAATTTTAAAATGGATGCATTTGTTTGGCTACTTGCAGGTCATTCAGATGAGGTTTAATTATTTATAATCATGGTTGCAGGGCGTGACAGAAGTCACACTGTCGCTGTGACGTTGATATGATGTTGGGTACACAATACATGTGACAGGTTATTGATTTGAATGCATGGAGAGAGAGAGAGCCTCATCCTCCAACATGCTATATATATATATATATATATATATATATCGCTCATGCTACACAGTGAGATCATGCTGGATAAAGAAACATGTAGGGGAGATTCACACTAGACTAGACAAAGAAGCTGGCAAGGCGTCGTAATATGATGCATGCATGCCCAGTCCGAAACTGTGTGTTGGTGTGCGGGATTAGGAGGTATTAGGAAGTTTAACTAGCCGCATAGGATAGAACCGGCAGACACCAACATTCTACATTGCTGTATGGTGTCTATGACGGCGCCATCGAAAAGTGTATGCCCGTGCTTTTCTCGCTCGAGCGGCATTGCCATCACGTCCATCACGTCCTGCTGCAGCATATAGAGAAGGATTGGATCGGCCAAGCACTTCCACGGTGGAACGAGGAGCATCAGCAAGTGACGAGCAGAGCAGGCGGGCTGATGGGTTCACACGCAGAGTGAGACATTCTGCGTTTGATGCAGTAGCTGAACATCTCACGACTTGCGGCAGTACTCTCCTCCAGGCAAAAGCTAGAGATCATGAAGAACATCGCTAGTGATGTGTCCTCCGTACGTGCATTTCCGTTTGGAGAAGAAAAAAACACACAAACCACTTTTGCTTGATCCAGCTAGCCCATGTACGTTACGATAACGCAATGAATTCTACAGCCTACTGATGAACACCAAGCTGTAGTTGATCTCCTCCTCCTCTCTTTAATTTTCTCTCCCTCTACCGAACATTTTTTTTTTGACACTTCGATACCGAACATCTTGGCAGTCTCTGACGCTCTGCGAAATTGTAAGTCAGATCCTTAACCCTATCAGAGTATTGAGGCAACCAGCCGTCATCAAAGCGCCGCCGTAGCACCGTGGCCATGTGTCATGTGTGGGACGATAGATGGAGACCTGCATTCCCTCAGGCTCCGACACCGTGCATGCAGTGCAGGGGAGCCTCTTCTGTCACTCACTCACATATCTGAGAAATACAGTTTATGAAAATTCTTTTTTTAATTAAACTGTCATTGTTAACAACAAGGGTTTGTGTATACTGACACAAGTACATCTATTTTGTTTGGTTCAATACTTGTACATAGTTGGGTGTGAAGTAATTATGGTTGCTGGTAGCAAATTTACGTTCGATCAACAGTGCTAGTAGGAGGACAATAGTGATGACTATTCCTTGCAACTTAAATCATTACAGTTTCTAATCACTAATCTGCACATTTATTCGTAGCCCAGCCGGCCAGTATGCTTCAAAGCCACCAATAAAAAAACAGGAGACCATACATGCATGTGCGTTGCTTTTGTTTGCATAGGAAATTCACGTGTAAACGGGAAGGCAATATATAGAGAGAGGTCGTAGTGGCTGGCGATGATACAACATTGTCAGAGACGCTACTATCAGGTAAAAGAAATTAACATGTGAGGATCGGATTCACTAGACAAAGAAGCAAGTCCTTAGAATGTCAGCCAGTTGGAGCTTGAGTGCGTGGACGTAGCAGTGTTAGTTGATCGTGTTATGGTTGAAAGTCTGCAGGTCGAGATCCCAATAAGAGTTAGGATTGAGAGGTGACAGGAAGAGCTTGCCGATCGAGGCGATGCGCATGTGCTGGTGTGTCGACTGAAATCGATGTAACCCACCACCTTTCTGGGCACAGGAGGCTGGAGGCTCTGTGTGCTCGATTTCTCTTCTGATTGACATCATGCTGGTCAGAACTAGCTTGGACAGACAGGATACAATGACGGAGGACAGTGGAGGAAGACCGGAAGAGGAGCGCTAGCTGGTAGGAAGTGTTTGCGAAAGTTGTTGCCATGATACTAATGTTTCCTTGTCAACAACGCTTGAAAAAAGAAGGGTTCCCGAGTGCACTGAGTGGACATCCTTGCACGCCCGCCCTGTGGCGCCTTCGCCACGCACCTCCCGCCCTGGGCGCCACGGAGGCAGCTCTGCTGGCGACACCGGTGGCACGTGTCGTGCGCTGGGGGCTTTGCTTTACCCCTCAGTGCCGCCGTGGACTTTTGCTTCCGGTGATTCTTCTGCACCCTCCCGTGCTCTCTCTCTCTTGCAGGGGTCCCCTCGGTCACGGTGCGCGACCTTCCCACTCCTGTGCGGCCGCGTACTCCTCTCCCTGCTCCCCCTCCGCCGCTTGCCCCAAGCGAGGATGAGATGGGGAGTTCCTCCGGCCGTCAGCACCTCTCCTCCATCCCTTCGATTGTCGACATCCTTGCTGAAGAGGAGCACGAGGTGTCCGTCCGCCGCCAGCGTGTGCGCCGCAAGCGCGCTGCGGATAGCGCCTCCAAGCGCCGCCGCAGCCTTCGGCTCGCGGCCAAAGAGGTGCCCTTCTACGAGGACGCCACCACCTCCAAGGCGACCAGGGTCAAAGCGGCCCAGCTTGATCTCTCCAAGGCCTCTGCACGCATGCAGACGGCTCTGGAGGCTGCCGGCGTTCTGGAACGCCCGCCGCCACCGCGCATTTCTCCGCGCAAGCTGCGTCTCCTCGCTCGGGTGTGCGGCATCCCGCGCAACGTTGAGGAGGACGAGGAAGGGGCCCTCCCGGTTTGATGTTAGCTACCTTGTGTACTGTTTCCCGCCGGTCAGGCTGTGTTGGTCTGCCGATTGGTGAGGTCTCTCCTCTGCTGAAATGTGTGTTGGGTCTCGCTTTAGCTCCTGTCCTTGACGGGGTGGCCGGTGTGCTGCACACTCTCTTGATGTGCCGGGATCAATGTTATGTGCTGTTCCGCGGCCTCGGTGCCTCCCTGGTTCTGCGATGAGCAAACTCCTCACTTTTCTTTCTTGGAACGTCCGAGGCTTAGGACAACAACGTCGTTGTGATGACGTTCTCGCCGAGCTCGTCACCTCTCGTCCCTCCTTTGCATGCATCCAAGAAACAAAATTGTCTCAACTTTCTGTCGCCAAACAGAAATCATTCCTCCCCATCAGACTTGCCTCCTGCGCTACTCGCCACTCAAATGGTGCCTCGGGGGGAATCTTAACCGCTTGGGACAGTAGCTTGTGTTCCCTGACCAGCAGTGTCGAGCACCCGTACTCTCTGACGACCGGTTTCAGACTCAATGCTGATGGCACTGATCTCACCGTCACAAATGTTTATGCTCCCACTGGCCGTCAGATGAAACCAATCGCCTCCGTGCAGCCATCCCGAAAATCATCGACGCCGACCAGACAGGTTTTGTTCATGGCCGTAGCATTGCAGAAAATTTTGTGTATGCGGCTGATTTACTCCGTTGCTGCCACAACCGGCGCACCCCGACCGCTGTGCTCAAGCTTGATTTCAAAAAAGCTTTTGATTCCATTGAGTGGAGCAGCCTCGACGCCATTCTTCGCTGCCGAGGCTTTGATGAACGCTGGTGCAACTGGGTCAATCAGATCCTTACTACTGGCCGCACAGCGGTCGTCCTCAACGGTGTGCCCGGCCGCTGGATCTCCTGCCGGCGGGGCCTCCGCCAGGGCGACCCAATCTCCCCGTACTTGTTCATCATTGTAGCCGACGTCCTACAGAGGCTCATCCAGCGTGCGTCCAGGGCTGGTCAACTCCACCATCCGATTGACGCTTCCCTTGCCTGCCCGGTTTTGCAGTATGCTGACGATACTCTCATTATCACTAAAGGCGAACCCGAATCTATTCATGTGCTCAAAGGCATCCTCGACGATTTCTCCTCTGCGACCGGTCTCAGGATCAACTTCCATAAATCCACTTTCGTTGCTATGCATGTCCCTCCTGCGGATGTGGCGGCCATGGAATCTACGCTAGGTTGCCAATCTTCTAGCTTCCCACAAACTTATCTCGGTTTGCCTTTGTCACCGCTCAAACTCCGAGTCTCCGATTACCAACCCCTGCTTGACAACTTTGATCGCTATTTGGCTGGCTGGAAAGCAAAACTGCTCAGCTCGGGTGGACGCCTGGTCCTTGTTAATGCTGTTCTCGGTGGCCTTGCCATCTACTACATGTCCTCCCACATCCTCCCCAAAACGGTCATCGACGCACTGGATGCTCGACGCCGGGCTTTCTTATGGACGGGTGAGGACAAATGCTCCGGCTCACAGTGTTTGGTTAAATGGGAAAGGCTCTGTGTTAGTAAAGATTGCGGGGGCCTGGGCATCAAGAACCTGGAAGACCAAAACCACTGCTTGCTCATGAAGTTTGTCCAAAAATTGCATGAGCCGCTGTCCCTACCTTGGAAAGAATGGTTCTACAAGCACACCTCCATCGATTCAGACTCCTTCCTGAGTAAGGTGATTCAGGCTGAATTACCTCGCTTCCAGCGACTGACATCGGTTCAAATAGGTGATGGGAAACACACCTCCTTCTGGCATGATCGTTGGCTACTCAACTCTGCTCTCTCTGATGTGTTCCCTGCCCTCTACTCGCACTGCACCAATCCATCCGTGACAGTCGACGCTTTCCTGCGGCATGACAGAATGCACTATCTCCAACCTCGCCTGACGGGAGCAGCCGTTGATGAGCAGCACACCCTCTACGAGTGCCTACAACTAATGCCTGTCCGACAACAGCCGGACCGTCGCTACCTGGAGAGCTCCAATAACTCTGTCTACACCACCAAGCTCGCCTACGATAAAATGCATGTTTTTGATCCTGTCGTCCCGGATGCTGCAAGACTCTGGAATACCAAAATTCCAACGAAGGTCAAATTCTTTGGGTGGCTTTTGTACCATGGGCGCCTCAGCACTAGAGCCAACCTTCATAAAAAAAAAACATTCGATCGCTTGGAGACTGACGATCACATCTTTTCCTCTTGCCCTCGAGCAACTGCTGTATGGTCCAGGTTAGGTGTTGTGGTCGACATTGGGCAGCACAAACGGCCGTGGCTCCTTGGCTGTTCGCTGTCCTTGCCGGACGAAGTCCACGTCGACGTCTTCCTCACATTGCTTTGGCATGTTAGGAAGGCCAGGAACGCCAAAATTTTTGAGCAGGAGACACTCCCACCCCGTGGAGTGCTCAAATGGTCTGTTCAGGATCTTGACGATTGGAACCCACGCTTCCGACGAGCATCTGCTCATGTCCGTGCATGGCGGGATTTCATTTCTACTTGCTGTTAATTTTTGTCTTCACCACCTCTCTCCCCCTCTTTATCATGTAATTCTCTCCTGCCAGCCTGTAATTGCACAGTTCCATCAAGTTATAAAAAGTAGGTGGGGATCTTCCCCCGATATTGTTCGAAAAAAAGAAGGATTTGTCTATATCTCACCCACACAATTCTGAGCTTCTCCTCACACGAATTTTTGTAACTTTTACACCCTAGATCTATTATTTTTACTCATACTCCCTCCTTACCTTATCCCCTCCTCATCCCCATCCCCACCCTCTCGCCCGCCCGCCCGCCCGCTGCCCCTCCCTCCGCCCAGCCCCGCCCCCGCCTCAAGCCCGTCCCGCCGCCCCTCCCACCACCGCAGCGCCCTCCCCGGATCTCGTCACCGTCGCCGCCTCCAACTCCAACCACCGCCGCCACCTCCGGTCGACGTCGTGAAGCGCCTCCGCCCGACCCTGGCCCCAACCGCCAGCCTCCCCCGCCCAGGCCGGCGGCGCCCTCGCCGCCCGACCTCGCCGCCCGGCGAACCGCCACCTCCGCCGGCCCTCCCTCCATGGCCGGCGGTGAGCAGCAGCCCCCCGGAAACCCCGAACCCTAACCCCGGAACCCTAACCCGAACCCTAACCTCGCCGGAATCTCGCCGGAGTTGGAGAAGATGGGTGGATGAGGAGAGATGGAGGTGGGAAAAAATTTGTGTGAGGAGGTGGTCTGTTTCACCCAAGAAACAACTTTACCTAAAAAGAATTGCTTGATGCGCAACATGTGAAAAAAGAATTACTTGATGCGCAACATGTGAGCAAGGAATGAGAAATTTATGAAGTGCTCTACGTTACATTATATCAATAGTCCATCAGCGGCTTAGCCATTTCTGAAGCAAGAACAATGGAAAATAAAAATAAAAAGAAGGGACATCGATCCCAAAATATAGGTAATTAAAAGATATAAATAATAAGGCGATATCGAAATGATCGTGCATTTGTTTGATTACATGCAATTCGTTCAGATGAAGTTTAATTCATCATCTCAGTTTGATGGTGGCATATCTAGGTTGTTGCAGGGTGTGTGGTAACTGTTGCTCGTGGCACTGTAACAGTAAGGTGGTGGCAGAGGAGCCGAGGAGGTCACACGGTGGAGTTTTTGTTATTTTCATTTTCTTTTTTTATTGTTCTCTCTTGTTGTTTACAAATCGAGAGGCTTTCCCGATAACAAATCATCGAGAGGCATCTCTCTCGGATTTACGGGAGAAAAAAAAAACCCTGTCGCCCCACCCTAAACCGACGGAAACACGGATACATCGGTAGGGTATCCCGTATCTGATACTTATCGGGCACGAATACGCTCTGGATACATCTTGGATACGTATCCAATGTGTATCGACGTATTGGGTTGTATTGGACCTGGAAACTCAAAAGTGGATACGTGTTGTGTGTAATACGGCCCAGCAGCCCACTACCAGACCACAGCGGCGCCCATCCCGACTTTTCCAGTGCCCGACGCGGCGACGCCAGGAGCAGCCTCTCGACCGGCAACGCCCCCAGGCGGAGGGAGAGGGAAGGAGCCCCACCGCCCGCCGCCGGTGACGAGAACCTCCGCCTCCGGCCGCTAGCCCGTGCCAGCTTGGTGGCAAGGTCCTGCCGCCAAGCTTCTCCCGGCTCCCTGCAGGCTGCGACGGCCGAGTGGCCGACGTCCCACGCCTGCAACTGCTAGCCCGCCCCTTCAACCGTGATGCTTAGGTGATTTTCTCATTTTTCCTTCTGTTCCCACTTCCCTGGCATAGAACCAAAATCGATGTGCTGTGTGCCCTGTTCCAGACTTCTAGTTCCAGTGTTCTTGAGATACTGTCTTCCTGATTGTGATACTAGTGCTTGTGCTTTCATGCTTTTTTCCCAGATTAAGTACATGTCATCTCCAAATATGAGTAGTGCTAGTGCTACTGGTACCGGTAGCACAGGATCTGTGTTCAGATATATATTATTTCTTTGAGTAAAATGCATCGGAGGTCCATCAACTTGTAAGAGGGTGTCACTTAGGTCCATCAACTCCGAAAGTGCATTTTTGAGTCTATAAACTTGTTGAGTCGTTCACTGTTGGAAATTCAGGAATCTCCAGACAAAAGGTAGAAGCGAACTGACAAAAGCCTCTGATCTTACTCTGAGAAAAGCTGATCCCTTTACACGGAGGCCGAGGGGCTCCTTTTATAATGCCCGAGGGTCACTTTTACATTCCGAAACTACCCTTCGTAAAGTTACAAATACATAGAAATGTTGAGGGTGCATAAGTCCGCGGCAATCACGGAGATCCCTTTCAATTTGCAAGTGTGTCATTCCGTGTTCTAGCTTCCTTCTTCTTCCGTAGCCAAGCTTCTTACGTCTCCTTGTATCTTCTCTGCTATGCCTCTGACCAGGTCAGCTTCGGTTCTCAAGAATCTTCATGTAATCCTCGGAAATCCTCTTCAACCAGCTTCGGAATGGCTCTCTATCTTCGGAAGTCTTCCTAGAGCAGCTTTGGGCAAGCATCCCTTCGCTGTGCAATTCCCTTATTCTTTCCTTGGTTCATCACTGCAGGGAAGAAATCCCAGAATTCTCGAATTCCTGAATGCCACAAAACATAAGAAAGAGAGGAAACGTAATTTCTTCGGAACTCCGAGGGTCAGCAACATGTTCAAACATGAAATAATATCTTATTCATCCAATTAGTTCTCCGGAAAACTTTCTCTAATCATAAGAAAACGACTTCCTCAAACTCATTCATAGATCTGAAAACTTAAGAATTCTTCGGAAGATTCCCGAGAAAGCCGACGCGTGTTTTCTTTGGAAAGTTCCGAGGACGATGTTTTTTAATCTGATCCCCAACAGTAGCCCCTCGGGGAAGCGGGTTGACTCCGACGACTCGTTTCCACGAAAAAGTTTCTAAGGATTGGATAAAAACGTCGCCCTCAGACGTCGGAGGAGACACTATAGGGTGGCGGTTCGTTCATCGAGGCGTCTTCTCGATGCGTCCGCTCGTTCCTATAAATAGGGGGCCTGTGGCGACCTTCGCTTTCACCGCTTGGTTGCTTTTGAATCTTCTTGGATTTCTTCTTGAATTTCTTTTGAAGGCTCTCTTGGCAGTTTGCGTTCTGAATTCTGCTCTTCTTCTTCTCCGAAGGTAATTTTTTCGCTCCTCTTATTTCCGTAGTTTTGCTCTTTGATTTTTTGGAGAAAAATTTTATGTACTTTTCCGATATTTCTGGTTTTAGGTGGCTCGAGTGAGGCATACTACCAAGCTGATGACAGAGGAAGAAATTGCCCAGGCTGCCGCCCTGGGTTCCGAAGTTCCACACTCTACTGAAGCTCCTGCTTCAAGCAGCGCTCCCTTAGTTCCGGGCCCTGGGGATACAACTCTTGAGGAAGGAGAGGTGAACTCGGGCGAGGACTCCGGAACTGAAGAAGATATTTCTCAAGTTGAGGTTGAGATGAAAGAGTTGATGCCTCCGAAGGTGGCGTATCCTCCAACTTTTGTTTTCGAAAAATCTCTAGTGACCCCTGAGCTGATTAAGGATTTTGAGGATGCAAAATTTTTTCCTCCTGGTTGCGGTCGAGCGCCAACAAATGAAGAAATTCCTCAACCTCAAGCTAATGAGATAGTTGTTTTTAGAGACTTCTTTACTGCTGGTCTCAGATTTCCATGCGATGAATGTCTTCCAGCAATCTTGAATCGATTTCAAGTGAAGATGCATCAGCTTACTCCTAACTCTTTTCTGGAGTTATCAAAGTTTTTCTGGATCCAGAAAACCTTCGAAGGTCATATAAGTGCAGATGTTTTCGCTCGGCTTTTTGAGCTTCATATTCAGCGAAAAATTATCAAACTCGACGATGGCAACTTGTACGAAGCTCACTATGGTTGCAGCACTTTCAACACTCGTCGAAAGAATGCTAGTCAGAAGATTGAGAGAATTCAGTTAGCTCCTTGTAGCAATGAGAAATGGGCAGATGACTGGCAGAAGGTTTGGTTTTATGTTAAAGTTGACATGTCAAAAGAGATGGGTCTTGCTGGCCCTCTAAACCCTTTCTTTGCGCCCATTGGACCTATGATGGCTGTTTCCACCGCTTCTTTCAACAGAAAGTCTCAAGATTTTAAGAAGGGTGAAGACATGTTCTACTTTGCTTGTACTATCCTTGGAGGAAGAGATGTGATTGAGGAATATGTCACTGCCAGTGTATGGCCATTGTCCTACGGGTGGCAACCCAAGAAGATTGTTCACCTCTCTGTGGATTGGGCGCCATGCCCAGTTCCCTTTCCAAGATTTGATCTTCGCCTTTCCGAAGGTCAGACTTTGGATGATTTTATCTTTCTTGTCGAGGAATTGGTGGTCGATATGGTCGGGAAGTGCTATTTGAGTGAGTATAAACAGTTCAAGAATATCATGAAGCATAAACGCCGTGTGAACCGCATTTTTTCGGAACTTGGCGCGGATCCGGCTCTTCGGCCAAGGCCTCCTGGCCCAAAAAGGTTGATGCAAGCGCCTGGCGTTACTGGTTCGATTGCCATTGGAGCTCCTGCTAAGTCCCGGAAGAGAAAGAGCCCTAAAGTTTTGGTAACTACTGATAAATCTTCTGCGGCCGGCAAGGCTTCCGAGAAGACAAAAACTCTGGAAGTTTCCAAGAAGAGAAAACTAACCTGCGGGAGTGCGTCTTCACCGCCTCGCAGTTCCGAAGCTGAGAAAACTGCCGCAGCTGCCTTGGCCGATTTGAAGAAGAAAAAGGGGAATAAGAAGGTTATTTCCTCCAGGCCTCGCGCTCGGGTTGCACCTGCCTTGTCTGATGATGATGACGATGACGATAACCAGAAATCAGGTGATTCTCTGCTTTGTTGTGAGGTGATTCCGGGCTGTGTGGTGTGTTCTCCTTCCTCAGAGAATACTTTTGTTGATATTGAATCTCTTTCAGATAAAGAACCCATGGTTGCTGGAAAACCTGAGGCGTCCAAAGTCTCTGAAGCTTCTTCCTTAGAAAAGGGAATTATTCTCTCGGAAGACAAGACAAATGACGGTGACGCTTCTCTTAAATTCATGGCTGATCTTGATAAGACCGTGCAGCGAGGTCCTCCTTCTCACTTTTCACTTCTTATTCAAGGTCGTCAAGATATTCCTGAGGATGGGGGAGTTTCGGCCGAGACTTATGGATATAATCAAACCTTTGGAACGAACCTGAAGGGTAAGTTAATGTTCGTTGGTGGTGCTGGGATTGGGAGGGACGATGATTCTTATAGCTTTGAAATGCTGTGGAATGCTCCAGGATCGCTTGTTTCCTTCGCTAGTTCATCCGGAGGTGAAGCTTTGAAGAAGCCACCTTTCTCCCTTCAGGACTTAGAGAAACTTCCAGAGTCTCAGATTGAGACGGTTCAAGATGATGCTCACGCGATTGTGACATCCGCGCACGAAGAAGTTGGTAATTATTTTGACCCCGCAGGTATGTTGGTTCTGATTTGCGTTCATTCTTTCTTTGTTCTAGTTTGGTTTTGCTAATTTTACCTTTTGTTGCTTGCAGTTTTTGAAGAAGCTCTTCGAAAACTTCCTACCAGAGATTTGTCAATGATCAGCACTACTCTCGGCCTAAAATCTGTGATCGCTGGCAAGATTTCTTCTGAGAAGACTCGTGCCGATCAGAACCATGCTCTTTCGCTTCAAGGCAAGATTCTTAATCTTGAAAGAGAACTGGCCTCTTCGAAGAAACTTTCTGAAGAATTAGAGATTCATAACAAGACTTTGAAAGAGATGGTGGAACTTGCCAAAGAGGGAAGAAAGCATGCTGATGATGCTTATAAAAGCTTGGAAATTGAGCATACGAAGCTTCAGAAAACTCGTGAAGATGACTTGAATGTTATTGAAGAATTACGGAACACAATTGAGCGTGACGCTAATCAAATTTCAGAGCTCAAGGGTAAAAATGCCGAGGCTGCGAAGCAGAATGCGGATCTTACCAAAGCCAACAGCGAGAAAGATCTTAGGATTATTTCTTTGGAAAAAGATCTTGCTGAGCAGCTGAGGATCATGCGGGATGGAGAAAAGAAGATTAAGAACAACTTTGAGTTTTTATTTGAAAAGTATAGCGAAGCTCTTGGCGAGTATGGGGCTAGACCGAATCCTTTCCCCGACATTGAGGATCCAGTAGCAATTATCAACTGGCTTATTGAGGAATTCGAAAGTCTTCCCGAACTTATTGGTTCTGCCAGTGATTTTGCTGCTACATTTTGCTCCGAGAGTCTTCTAAAATTGTTGGAGATAAAAGACTGTGCGGATCTTGGAAAATTTTGCTCTTCCGGTCTTGAAGTTCCTGCGGCATCAAGTGTTTCTATGATTCGTGCAAACGAGGATGTAAAGAACATTAAGAAGAATTTTGTTAAGAAGTTTTGGATGGCTGGCGGCAAGGAATTTGCCAAGGAAATTGCCCGTGCGAAGCTTGCTAAGGTATTTTCCTTCTTCTTGATATTCTCGAGAATGACTTGGCTTCCTTGTCTGCTTGTGCCATTGTTCGCTTATAATTATCTTCTGTTTTGTCTTTTAGATTTTGGAGGACGAGGCTCAAGAAGAGCTTCGAGCGGCGCTGGAGCCGAATTCCGACGATGCTGCTGCTGCCGAAACTGGTGAAAAAAGTGCCCAGGACGTAAATGTTGCTGATCCTGACGCGGCTCCAACTGAATCAGAATAGGTTTAGGATTTTAGGATGTTCCCGATTTGAGAGGTTTGAGACAATTTGTAAAAGATTTGTAACACATTATTCCTGCGCAGGTCCCTGAAGGAGGGCCTGCGCAGGACGTCATCCCTGTTCGTATGTATTATCAACGTTTGATGGCCAGCGGTACTTCCTGGCGTTTGTACAAAGAAGCTTTCCCTGAGAAGTCTTTCAGAGATTTTTGGATGTTTTGTTGTGAATACTTCTCAATGCATAGCTTTCCTCTGGGCTGGTTTTTTACTTGTCGGGATGATTTTGCTGTCGCGACGCTTGAAGAGAACACGTCAGGCTTCGTGAAGACGGAGGCCCTCAGCCGCAGATGGTGATTTTGCTTATGTTTGTGATATCGCTGAACAGCGAGGGTCGAAACCTGGCCATGTACTAGAACTCCCTTTGTGCTCTGATCTTTTGCATTATGAAAGTTTGTTGTAATGAGACGCTGTCCCTTGTGATGCGAAAAAGCAACTTATGAAATGTTTTTGCAAAAAACGTAGCCCTCCCTACCTTGTGTTTCGTAGCACGAGGGAGTGTCGTCCTTTTCCTGGAGGGGATACGTTTTGAAGTTTACTTAGATAGCTTTTAGAAAAGATTTTCTAAATATAAGTCGATAAAACTTTGTATATAGTTTTATGGACTTAAGGTGAAAAAACGTGTTGATATGACAACTCTTAGGTTGTGTTCAACACATCTTGCGAACTTTGCTTCTGATGGAAACGAACTTGCTGGAATTTATCCAACTGGCGTTATGCCTTTGTATACTTGTGCGAACACTTCTTGGAACATGATCGCAACCTTCCGTCGCCTTGGTTTTTGTTGACTTTCTTGGGTAATCACGATTTTTTAGAGTAAGGCCGCAACTTTCCTGTTGCCCCGGCCCTCGTGATTTTCTTGGATAATCACGAGTTTTTTGGAATGAGGCCGCAACTTCTCTGTTGCCTCGGCCCTCGTGATTTTCTTGGATAATCACGGGTTTTTTCGAATGAGGCCGCAACTTCTCTGTTGCCTCGGCCCTCGTGATTTTCTTGGATAATCACGGGTTTTTTGGAATGAGGCCGCAACTTCTCTGTTGCCTCGGCCCTCGTGATTTTCTTGGATACTCATGGGTTTTTTTGGAATGAGGCCGCAACTTCTCTGTTGCCTCGGCCCTCGTGATTTTCTTGGATAATCACGGGTTTTTTGGAATGAGACCGCAACTTCTCTGTTGCCTCGGCCCTCGTGATTTTCTTGGATAATCACGGGGTTTTTTTTTAAACATGGCCCTCGGCCTTCATTTTTTTTGGATTTTGTAATGATAAAGAAATGGTATCAACATGAATGCAGAAAATTTAGGGGAAAACTTCTTTCATTACGGACAGAAAGGAAATTTACACGAGGCCCGCCTCATTAAAAACCTTGCCTCCATGGTGGAGTTCCCCTTGCAAGGAAAAGAGTACGGTCCCTTTAGGTAAAGTAAAATTGCGGAAAAGTAAATCTATTTTTCTCCCTCGGCCTGTTTATAGATCCACAGACCGATGTTTTTTACATTTTTTCTTAATTTAAATGCGAGCTAACTAAAATTCTATCATTTCTTAAGGATAATACCTTTTTAAGCTTTCCACGTTACATGAATGTGGTAATTCCATTCCCAGTTCATCAGTTAGGCGGAAAGAACCGGGCCTGTTACTTTCTTTCACTATGTATGGTCCTTCCCAAGTTTCTTGCAGTTTCCCCGGATTTTCCTAATTCTTTTTCCTTTTGATGACCAAGTCTTCGACTCTGATTTCCTTCCTTACAATTTTCTTGTCTTTCCACTTTTTGGTTTCCTGCTGGTATTTTTCTAAGTTCTGGGATGCTTCCAGGATGTCTAGTTCGATCATGTCTTTCTCTAATTTTTCTTGTTCTTGAGAATCTTCAGCTTTTTTGCTTGCTCTTATGCTTTCATTCTTGATTTCTTCTGGTGTCATGGCCTCGGTTCCGTACAGCAGGCGAAAAGGTGTGAACCCCGTAGCTCTTGACGTAGTTGTGTTGTGAGACCAGATGACTCTAGGTAGCTCATCGACCCATTTGCCCTTCTTCTGATCGAACAAGCACTTCTTGACACCCGTGAATATGATTCCATTTGCTCTTTCCACTGCTCCATTTGATTGAGGATGATAGACTGAGGAAAACTTGACATCCGTGCCTATGGTTCTACAGAATTCCTTAAAAGTGTAGCAGTCAAATTGCTTTCCATTGTCCACTGTGAGTTCCCTTGGAACTCCAAATCTGCAAACTATGTTCTGCCAGAAGAACTTCTGAACAGTTGCAGCAGTGATGTTTGCTAGTGGTTTTGCCTCAATCCACTTTGTGAAATAGTCAACAGCTACTGCTGCGAATTTGCAATTGCCTTGAGCTGTGGGTAGTGGTCCTACTAAGTCCATCCCCCATCTTTGCAGTGGCCATGATGGTGAAATGGGCTGAATTGGGAGCGAAGGTGATTTTTGATGTCTTGCTGTTTTTTGGCATGCCTTGCATTCTTGAACTAATTTTCTCGCATCAATAATCATGGACGGCCAAAAGAATCCTTGTTTTACTGCCTTCCCTGCAAGTGCTCTTGCACCAATATGAGCTTCGCAGAATCCGCTATGAATTTCTGCCAGAAGTTCCTTTCCTTTTTCGGAGGTTATGCACCTTAGCCAGGGTTCGGAAACTCCAGACTTGTACAACTCTCCATCTACTATGGCATAGCCCCTTGCCCTTTGCTTGAGTCTATTTAACTCATTTTCGTCTGTAGGTTCATAATGGTTTCTTAAAAATGCCATGATTTGAGCTCTCCAATCTGCGCTTTCTATGACATTCACCATTCTGTCTTCTTGCTCTTTTACTGATGGAGAAGTGATGATTTCAAAGAAAACATCTAGGGGTAAAGGTTGATTCTGGGCAGCTGCTTTCGCTAGCTTGTCTGCTTCACCATTTTCAGCTCTTGGGATATGTTGCACAGTATAGCCCCTGAAATATTTTTCCATTTCTCGAACTTTCTTCAGATACTTGATAAGTTCTGGATTTCTTGCCTCGCTTTCTTTCTCAACGTGTTCTTGAATCACTTTGGAGTCTGATTTGATGATGAAAGTTTGCTGACCCAGGGCCTTCATCTTTCTTAGTGCTAGTAGCAGAGCTTCATATTCCGTCGTATTGTTGGTGGAGACTGCTTCATCTGGGAAGTCTAGTCTTGCTGCGTACCTTATTTTGATACCCGAGGGTGATGTTACTATTGCTGAAATTCCCACACCTTTTCCGCACCAGGCTCCGTCACAGTAGATTACCATGGCACTTGTTCGCAGGTATTGTTTTCCATGATTGGTGAAGTCCGGTCCACGACAAAGTCCACCAAGACTTGTGATTTTATAGCATTTCTTCTTTCGAAGTCTACCACGTATCCAGACAATTCTGCAGCTCATTTTGCAATTCTTCTAGTTGCATCCCTATTTGTGAAGAGGTCGTTGAGAGGCTGATTCGTGATGACGCGAATCTGGTGTCCTTTAAAATAATGTCTGAGTTTTCTTGCTGCCATGATAACTGCATAGGCGATCTTCTCTAGTTCTGAGTAAAATAGTTTTGATCCTGATAGAGCTTCGGAGGCGAAGTAGACTGGTACTTGCCTTAATTTCTCGTTTTCTTCTTTCTCTTGAACAAGAACTGCGCTTACGGCTGAATTGGAAGCTGCGAGGTATAGGAGGAGAGGTGACTTTGGCTCTGGTGGGCATAGCTTTGTCATGTTTGTCAAATATTCTTTGAGTTCCTGGAATGCCCGGCTTTGGGTTTCGCTCCACTGAAAGTTCTTGGAACTTCGGAGGAGCTGGAAGAATGGTAAGCTTCTTTCCGCTGCTCTGGGAATGAATCTGTTTAGTGCTGCCACTCTTCCTGTTAACTTTTGTACATCCTTGACCGAAGCTGGTTCTTGCATTTCTACAATTGCTTTGATCTTGTCAGGATTAGCTTCAATGCCTTTTGTTGATACTAGGCATCCCAAAACCTTTCCCTTCTGAATGCCAAATACGCATTTCTCTGGGTTTAGTTTAAGGTTCGCTGCCCTTAGATTTGCGAATGTTTCTGCCAAATCTCTGATGTGATCGCATCTTCTAATGCTTTTGACAATGATGTCGTCAACATATGCTAGAATGTTTCTTCGAAGCTGATAATGTAGCACGATTGCTATCATTCTTGAAAATGTGGATCCTGCGTTCTTGAGGCCCTCTGGCATTCTCACGAAACAGTATGTTCCGAATGGAGTTATGAAACTAGTTTTCTCCTCATCTTCTTTTCTTACCCTGACCTGATGATACCCGGAGAACATGTCCAGGAGTGACAACATTTCACTGTTTGCAGCATCATCTACCACTCTATCTACTCTTTCCAGTGGGTAGTCATCTTTCTTGCAAGCCTTGTTCAAATCCATGAAATCCACACACATTCTCCATCTTCCATTCTTTTTCTTGACCGGTACCGTGTTGGCCAGCCATACTGGATAGATTACTTCTCGGATGACCTGAGCGTCTTGTAATCTTTGGACTTCTGCTTCCACTGCCTTTGCTTTTTCTTCTGACATTTTCCCGAGCTTTTGTTTTTTCGGATGAATCTTTTCATCCGTGTCAAGCTTGTGTTCAATGATGTCCCGGTCAACACCCTGCAAGTCCTTTGCTGACCACGCGAAGACATCCTTGTTTTGATTCAGGAAATAGATTAGTTCTTCTTGAGGGCTTAAGTCCGCCCCGATTGTTACTGCTCTGTCTGGCATGCCATCTAGGAATACTTTCTTTGTTTCTCCGTCAGCACTTATCTCAATTTTCTCTTTATCTCTCTTTGCTTTGGAGTATGGCTGTTGTCTTTCTTGATCATCTGCCAGATGATGGATGTTTTGTTGCCCAGGAGTGTTTCCTTTTTCTATTCTTCTTGCTTCATTCTGGTCTCCGAAGATAGTGATTACTCCGTGCGGAGCTGGGATTTTCATACATAAGAAGAGTTGTCTGAATACGGCATCGAATCTGTTGATGAATCCTCTTCCGAAGATTGCATTGTATGGATAGTACATATCAACAACATCGAACATGATGTGTTCTGTTCTTGCGTTGTCCAAATCTCCGAATGATACTGGTAGAGAGATTTTTCCTCTGGACCTGATTGGTTTTCCTCCGAAACCGACTAATGGCTTCTCTGGTGGTGCTAGCATGTGAGGCGCGAGGCCCATGCGTTGAAAGGTGCTGGTGAAAATAATGTCTGCTGAACTTCCATTGTCTATCAAGACGTTTCCTATGACCCATCCAGCGACATTAACTTCGACGACCATTGCGTCATTATGGGAAACCGATTTTAGTGTGAAGTCTTCTTCAGTAAAGGTTATTGGAACCTTTGCCCATTCTGGCCTTGCTGCTGGACCATCATCAACGATTACGTTGATTTGTCTGTAATAATCGTTTCTTTGCTTCTTGGTGTCAAATTCCATGGATGACCCTCCGGTTATTGGCAAGATCATGCCAAAGGATGGCAGTGCCCTTGAAGTGTTTTGGGAATTATTTTGCTAGGTCTTAGGGACTTGGCCTGGTGGTGGTGGTAATGCTTCTTTTGCTTGAATCAGCTGTGGTTGTTCAATGACTTGTATGGCTTGGGTTTGAGGGAAGGCTTGCTGTGAATTTTGGTTTTGCGGAACTAGGGTTTGTTGGAAAAATTGGTGCGAAGGTTGTGGTTGTGGGAAATGGGTTTGTGGGTAGAATTGTGGCGAAGGTTGCCAAACCGTTTGATGTGGTTTGATAAAAGGCTGGGTGTGAGGAAAGGATTGTTGTTGCCAATAAGTGTGTTGGACTTGTTTGGGTTGTGCGGCTGTTATTTGGGCTACGCGTTATTGTTCTTGGATTCTTTGGAAGTTTTTCTGGGTTTCTGGGCATGCTTTCGTGCTGTGCCCCCTTCCATGATATATGCATTGGAAGTGTGGATCTCTGCTATCATGATTTTGGAGCGTTGAGGGTGCTCTTCCTCGACCTCTTCCTCTTCCAGAATAGCCGCCGCGCTGAGAGCTCTGGTTGTTGTGACTCTGAGCCTGTGATGGATTGTTTGAGGAATTGTCTTGCACATTCATGACAGGTTGATTCCCATAGTTGTTGCTTCTCTGGGATTGCCTTTGTTGGTACCTTTCTGCCACTCTTCTTCTGTGGTCTTCATCTGATTTACAATACTTTTCCAATTCTCTGGGATTGCCTTTGTTGGGGTTCAGTCTATTGAAATGACCAGCTGTTTGTCCCGGAATCAAACCACTTATGAGAGCTGAGATGGTTGCTTTGTCATCTGCCTCCGGAGTTTGAGATTTTAGCTGCATGAATCTTCTCACGAATTCTGCTAGTGGCTCTTTGTCTTTTTGCTTGCACTGATACAAATCTGTTGTTCTTGTAGTTGTATGATGGAAAGCTTGGAAGACTTGTAGGAACTTGGATTTTAGATCGAGCCAACTGTACACTGAATGCGGGGGTAGAAGTGTACCAATTAAGCATTGGGCCTTCACATGCAATAATGAAGGATTTTGCTAAAGCGACATCATCTCCTCCTGCCGAAGCTACTGCGGCTTCATAACTCATCAGGAATTGTCTGGAATTGCCGAAGCCATTGAACTTTGGAAGCGAAACTAGCTTGTATTTGGATGGCCATGGAGCTGTTTGGAGGCCTACAGAAAGTGGAGAGTTGAGGTCGTTGAACTGGGTCTGGTGTGAATTGCTTGTAGGAATTGTCCTCTCCCTCGGCCAAATCATCAATTTCTTTCTGAAGTTGCATTATTTCCTTCTTTGCCTGTTCTAGTCTTGGCAGCTTTTCTGTGGTCTGTTTCTTGGCCTTGAGTTGCATGGCTATCTTGTCTTTCTGTCTTTTCAGAGTTTGAATTTGTTTTAGGGCCGCTTGTAACTCTTCATCGGGCACTTCGTGCTCATTGCGTTCATCACTGGCTTCGGGGATTTCTTCCGGTTCCTTGCCTTTCTCTTTTTCGTTGTGTTGTGGATCCTGGACTTGTTCTGGATCTTGTGCGGTGTTGGTTTTGGGGTGCAAGACGAGGCCTTGTTCTGTGTTTTCTTGGTTATCCTCGCTCTCAAAGTCTTGCGCTGTGGGCTTCTTGGTTTTCTTCGGTGGAGCCATCGTGGGTTTCTAACGGCTAAGAACACGGTGGGCGCCAATGTTGGAAATTCAGGAATCTCCAGACAAAAGGTAGAAGCGAACTGACAAAAGCCTCTGATCTTACTCGGAGAAAAGCTGATCCCTTTACACGGAGGCCGAGGGGCTCCTTTTATAGTGCCCGAGGGTCACTTTTACATTCCGAAACTACCCTTCGTAAAGTTACAAATACATAGAAATGTTGAGGGTGCATAAGTCCGCGGCAATCACGGAGATCCCTTTCAATTTGCAAGTGTGCCATTCCGTGTTCTAGCTTTCTTCTTCTTCCGTAGCCAAGCTTCTTACGTCTCCTTGTATCTTCTCTGCTACGCCTCTGACCAGGTCAGCTTCGGTTCTCAAGAATCTTCATGTAATCTTCGGAAATCCTCTTCAACCAACTTCGGAACGGCTTTCTATCTTCGGAAGTCTTCCTAGAGCAGCTTTGGGCAAGCATCCCTTCGCTGCGCAATTCCCTTATTCTTTCCTTGGTTCATCGCTGCAGGGAAGAAATCTCAGAATTCTCGAATTCCTGAATGCCACAAAACATAAGAAAGAGAGGAACCGTAATTTCTTCGGAACTCCGAGGGTCAGCAACATGTTCAAACATGAAATAATATCTTATTCATCCAATTAGTTCTCCGGAAAACTTTCTCTAATCATAAGAAAATGACTTCCTCAAACTCATTCATAGATCTGAAAACTTAAGAATTCTTCGGAAGATTCCCGAGAAAACCGACGCGTGTTTTCTTTGGAAAGTTCCGAGGACGATGTTTTTTAATCCGGTCCCCAACATTCACCACAGGTCCACAACGGTCCACACATGCTTCTACTGCTGACTTACATGATGAATGGCTCGAAGAAGAACCTCCTAGTTGAGGCATTTCATAGAGTAGCTTGAGGGTGATACCAGCGCCACAACTCCATGCTGCCAACGAAGCCTAGAAGAGCACATAAGAATTGCAGAGACACCGCGCAAAAGGAGGCCACCGCCGTTCAGCTTGGGGAATGTCAAGCTTGTGTTGCCCGCAAAGCTTCTAGTGAAATGATTGAACCAAAAGATGCTTCCTCGAGCCGAGTCATCATGCCATATTAGCACTATAAGCATACGTGGACAGTTATGGACCTGTGGTGAACGACTCAACAAGTTGATGGACCTAAAAATGCAATTTCAAAGTTGATGGACCTAAGTGACACTCCCTTACAAGTTCATGGACCTCCGATGCATTTTACTCTATTTCTTTTACTTGAATACCATTTATGCATTCTGTTTAAGACCAACGCATTCGTTGAAGTGCAGATGGTGCAAACAAGCTTTGGCTGACAAGAAAATTGCAACTAAAAGATAATTTATTGATTATGTAATTTAATATGCATTATTGTATATGTATTTTAAAAACTAGGTAAACATATCGATACAGGTATCCGTATTCGTGCTGTTTTGCATCCTGCCTCTGTTGCGGCGCTGAGAATGGCTACGGAGGCTGCATCCGAAGAAGGCTAGAAGCGCCGTCACTCAAAAGGCCCGCACCGCGGGAAGCCACCCTCGATGATGATTCACGGGCCCTCGTCGTTCCCAATGCTGCTGACCTCCCGGCATCTCCCCCTCCGCCGTCGAGGCTAACTTCGCTCGCACTTCATCGCTGGTAAAGCCTTGACCCTTTTCATACTTGATGGGTGTTGCTCAGCTTTTATTATGAGTTTGAGGTATGATTGTTCTTTTAGAGAGTGAAATGTGTCTTCCTTGCAAGGCTATGAAATTAATAATTAAGAATCCCAAGGAGCTTAAATAATTATTGTTATCAGACCGAAATGTTTTGGGTGAATATTTGATCTTTGAAATCGAACTGCTTTATAATTCGACTCTGATGTCAATTTTAGTGTATTCTAGAAATATTGATTCATTTTTGTAAATTGGAGTTTCATATCTTCGTTTCAGTTCATGGTTAATGAAGTGTCTAATCAATTTTCCACAGCATCTGGGATTTTTGGGTGTAAATTGGTGTACTCAATCGTTGTGGGAGTAATGTGTCATAAAATGTTTTACTCAATCATTGTGGGAGTATTGTATCACTGATTCACCATCCAACTTATTTCTTTCTAGGAGCATACTTATGTAACCCATTGTAAGTGGAGGGCGACATAATATACTATGTGATTCATAGCTCAAAATTTTAGTTACTTCTCGGACTTTAGTTATTAACAAAATGGAATGTTTCAGAACTTTACGCTGTTATGCTGAGCCAGAAGAACAAAATGTTCTTACCGCTTTCAATAATTCTGCTCCAACTTCTCTAATTCAACACCACCACTTTCTTGGACAGATTTTCCGAATACAGGGCATGATCAGTATGTGTATCGTCATCCAAACGGGTAGGTTTTTCATTTTAAAGAGTCCATATTGCGCTTTTTAGTGAAAAAGTTGGAAGGTATTCTCATATAATAAGAATGCCAACTGTGGTAGTGCTAAGTGCCTAACACTGTTGACGTGTGCTTAATTACATAGTGTTTGTATTGCTTCGATCTGTGAACAATTGATCTGATCTTGTGTTAGATATTTATTTTCTGCAGTAACTCTAGTTGACATGTGGCAATACACTTTCCTGCTATATTGAGATTTCTAATGAGTCTTAGTATGCATTCTCATGGCTGCTACTTTTTTGTTGAAAAATTCAGATTGTGTGTGGCTGGTTTAGCTCCAGCCCACGTTGCTTTTAAAGAGGAAGGAGGTATAACCGCTGTTGACTTCAATGTTGGCATGTCAGATCGCAATGAGATAAAAGTTTCAGGCAAACGCAAAAGGGTAACTAGAATGCTTGAATCATGTTTCCTATTTAGTTAAATAAATGGCAGTAGGAGTTATTATTTTTATTTTATTTTATTTTATTTGCAGAATGCACGACATTTGCAAGAACACCCAGCACTGTGCAAAGTTCTTGTAAATGATAAGTCTTTTGTTGTGAGGTTGGTCCTCTTCCTCTTACAAGCCTTGGAAGTATGCATGACATAATTGTTTTCTGCACTGGAGTGTTGCTTATTCTGAACTCTTACAGATGCTGTGTTAAAGGCTCCCTTTTGGAGATTAATGATAGATTGATCAAACAACCAGATCTTCTTAGTACTGCTGTGAGTACATCGTGTTATCTGGCAGAGTATTTATTTGACTCTTTGTACACTTCTTTGTTCATTCTCCTTCTCAGTTTAGTTGGGTGAAAAGAGGTGAAAGTTTTTGCATTGGACCATGTGCGCGGAGAGAAGAAATGAACTGACACAATTCTCTAGGTGAGAAATTTTGGTGAATCTTTTGCAACTAAACAAGTCCCGATTGGATATTAATATGGACTTAGACTGCTCTTTTTATTAGTATGTTTGTTTTGTTTACCATAGACCAGCAGAAATACATCTTAACACTTTTACCCCTTTTCACATTTAGACTGATAGAGAAGTATATATAGCAATCTTCCAGCCAAAACCAGCTGACTGGCTTAAAATTAAGGATAAATTTCTGAGTTACGATCGAGGAGTACAAGAACTTTTGAGAGGAGTTTGTTGAAAGCCTGACACCAGACATTCGAAAGGTGTTTAGTGCTGTATTTTTCACATTTGTGCTTGCGTATCAGCAATGAACTTGGAGCAACACGTGTTCCAACATTGTCAATCTGAAACTACTGTCTTACTGCAGCATTGTTTCAGTGTAAAGTGTAACTGTTGTTGATTTTTTAGGATAAGCCAGCACTTTGGTGTCATTCAACCATGGTCTGATGGTATATTTATAAGTTTCAATAGGATCGTGCTTGTGCGTTGCCTGCACAAAGACAAAGTAACGTTGATTAGAACATATAAAATGTTGCTCAAGAGATCCTAATTAGCATGACTGAAAATCGTAATAATTTGATCAATAGCATGTTCACTGTATGACTATATAGCTAGGAATCTAAATTTCTGTCCATCCAATAAAATCAAAACTGTGGATGCAAGCGGGGTGGTCGCGGGTTGCCCGCCCCACGTCCGCATCGCCCGCAAACTCACATGCGGGTTTCATGCGGCGGCCCGCATGGGACCGCAAGTCATTTGTGGGTTTCGTGGGAGCCCGCATCGCTGCCGCAAAGCCGTGTGCGGCGTGCCTGCGTCCGCGACCTGCCTATTTCCATCAAGCCTGAAAAGCCGCACATCAGAACAGCCTGAACAGGACCTTCCTCAATCCTCAGCCAGCACGCAGACGCAAGGCAGGCCGCTGGTCGCATGCCTGCAGGTGCTGCATGCGAACGCAGGATGTTCAGAGGGACTAAGAATCTCTCTAATGTGCAGGCCAGAATGAAAGAAGGATAAAATAAAATCAGAAAGAAAGCTAGCAGCGTGCTTTGGCAACAAAATAAAATCTGAAAAAGAGTCCTGCTAATACATCACATATTACATATTTTTATCCTTGCATGACAGATAAACAAAACAGCATATAAGACGAGTTGTCACAACAAGTTGCCACATCAGGTTTCATCCATTTGCAACAACAGGTTGCCACAAAGGATGACTCCCGAGTCTCTGAACACAGAGAATTCTCAACCTCCTGCATTCCCATCTGCTAGTGATAGAAGAATTGCAGATATCTCCAGCTGCAGTCAACTAGAAATTGCAGTGAGGATGGCAGGCTGCAGAACCACCCTGCCTGTAGACATGACAGGATATTTGCACTCCATCAGCCATAACAATGACAAAAAAATAGAGTTTCTTAAAGGATCAATTGGAATACAGAGCACCAAAATCAGAACAAAGAAGTCATGAAGGACTTTCAATTCACGTATACTACACTAGATCAGTATAGTTTCGTAGTCTATTCAACTAAAGCATTGCTGACCATGGGCAAAGCACGTATTCTGACCAAGTGAGGGGCAGGTGCAAAATTTGCTGAACATGGAAACTGAAGCTTAGTTTGCAAACGTACAAATAACTACTTGCTAAATGATTTGAATTCAGCGCATCTTTCAACTGCACCCCCACACCGTACCGTGAATACCCAAAACCAGTTGGTAAGAACTATTCACACTCCTACAAGTTGCAACAGCGAAACTGCAGTTGAGCTGATGCGACAGTATATTACGTATCAGTATAGCACCATCCATTACAAGTGCAATTTCAGAATCAAATCACAACCATCGGCAAAAAATCGATGGGGATTCTTGACAAGAAACCTGACCTATGCTTTCGTTATCCTCTCCCGTTCCCTAATTTCCTTCTGATGCGCAGTTGTGGTGGCGGCGGCAGCTGCTGAAGAAGAGCTCTTCTCCATGACCCCAGATCTCAGCGACGGCAGCAGCAATAGGGGACGACAGGGATGGAGAGGAGGTTGCTGGGGACGACGGGGACGGTGGTGGAGGAGGTCTGCTAGTTCTTGTCTTCAGTTAATTTAGTAATGGCAAAATAGCCAATTTGATCCCTGAATTTTGCACCATAGATCAAGTTCATCCTAGTAACTGACCTCTAAAGATTTTTCTTGAGGCTCAATAGGCTGTTAGGTTGTTGCAGGGCGTGGCAGAAGTCACATTACTGTCTCGTGTCAGTATGTCACCGTGGCATCGACATGTTGGGCAGTATACATCAATACATGCAACAGGTTTGACAAAGAAACATGTAGGGGATTCGTGCACTAGACATAAGCTGGCAAGGCTTCCGAATGATGGCCAGTTCGAGCCGGTGTGGGTGTGGGATTAGGAGGTAGAGTACACGTACAAGGAAATGTAATTAGCTGCAGAAGCTGGAACCGGCTGTGGGCCAAGTATCTACCCAGTTTGGTATCTTTAATTTGTTTGGTTGAATACTTGGTACATGCGGTGGGTGAAGTAATATATATGGTCGCTGGTTGCAAATTAACGTTCGATCACAATGCCACAGTAGGAGGACAATGTTGATTATTCCTTGCAACTTGCAGCATTACTGTTTCTTACAGAGCATTCATAACCAAAAAACCAACCAAAAAACCTAGACAATATATACATGTGCTGCTTTCTTTTTTGCGTAGAAAATTCGCATGCACACGTTAAGGCCATATAGAGGGGTTCGATCGCATTGGCTGGAGATACAACACTGTCAAAGATGCTACTGTCCAGTAACAGAGAGACATGTGAGGTAGGATCGGATTCACTAGACAAAGAAGCAAGCCCTTAAGAGCGTCAGCCAGTTGGAGCTTGGGTGCGTGGACAGCGGTGTTAGTCGGTCGTGATATGCTTCAAACTCAGCACGTTGAGATGTTGATAAGACTTGGGTTAGGATTGAGAGGTGACGGGAAGAGCTTGCCGACAAAATGCGCATGTGCCGGTGTGTCGATTGAAGTTGATGCCACTTTTGTCCACTGCTCTGCTTTCTTTTGCTTCAATGAAAGCTCTTAGGCTAAATCCAGTGCAAGTTTTATAGAAATTTTAATTAGGGTGTCGTGTTAACATTTTTTTATGATGTGATAGTGATTAATGAGAGAGGTGAGGGGTTTCATCTAGATGAAATCATGTATGCACAATTTCCAACACAATATGTGTCTTTCATATAGTGCATATGAAACTACATCATAAACTTTTGAATTGTAGAGTTAGTTTCAAACACAATTTCATTTTCATGTTGCTTATGTGTGGCTACCTTGGAAAGATCAAAATGAAACTCTCCATTAGGGCCTTAGCTCTCCAAATGGTAGGCCCTTCTTTCTGATGCCTCATTGATTATTGTTGGTTTCCTTTTTTTTTTTCCTAATCCAATCCATTGTCGTTGGAGTAGCCAAGTTGATGCGTACCTGATCAGGCTGTGGCGCTGTGCACAAGGATTTGAGGATTATATATTTTTAAATTTATGAAGTGCCCTACTTTGTGGCCTAGTCAATCCGGCGGTTTAACCATTCTGAAGCAAGAAAAAGGAAAATAAAAGTACAAAATAAAGGGGAAAAGGGAGAAGGGTCATCGATCCCAAACCCGAGCAATTCAAAGAACATTTGTTTGGTTACTTGCAGTTCATTCAGATGAGGTTTAATTTCTCAGCTTTTAGGGCAAATTTCTCAGTTTGATGGTGGGCATATCTTATTAGGTTGTTGCAGTGCATGACAGAAGTCACATAGCTGTCGTTCGTCGGCTCGTGTCACTGTGGCATATATATATTGACACACGTTGGGTAGTACAGTATACATGTAATAATATGTATATATGCAGCCTCAAAGGCATAGGACTTGTATATGTGGAGAGAGCATTGTACTCCAAGGATGCTACTCCATATATAGTATCTCGCTTGTGTGCTGCTTAACTACATTACACGATGAGACCAGGTTGGATAAAGAAGCTGGCAAGGCGTTGGAATGATGGTGGCCAGCTCGAGCCTGTGTGGGGTGTGTGGGATTAGGAGGCAGGGGCGGTCAGGATCCAGATCGACGCCTAGGGCCAGTAAAGGGCTGATGTTACCTGCTATACTTGGGTCTTCATTGCTATAGTAGCTACATTGTATCTACAGTATGGAAAACATCAGCATACGCCTAGGGCCATGACCCTAGTTGCCCTAGGCTTGTATCCACCACTGTTAGGAGGTATTAGGAAATCTAACTAGCCGGAGAGCCTGTGTGAGCCAGAGTATTGAGGTAACCAGCCATGATCGAAGCGCCGTGGCATCGTGGCCATTTGTTGGTACGATGGCGACCTGCAATCTTGAGCTCCGGTGCAGAGATCCTCTAAAGTACTTCTCCCTGAAGTTGAGTCACTGACGGGTGGGTCCGGGCCCACACGTCGGTGACATACAACTACTTTAGAGGAACTACTTCTGAGCTCCGACACCGTGCAGTACAGGGGATCGAGAGCCTCTTGTGTCACAAATTTGAGAAATACAGTTTTATGAAAATTCTTTATTTTTTTCTTCTAAACTGCCCTTGTTAACAGCAATGGTTTGCATACTGACACATCTATTTTGTTTGGTCGAATACTTGTACATATGTTTTTTATTTTTGAACAGACAACAAAAGCTTTACAGAATTTTATTAGAAGTGGAAAGAAAAACAAAAAAAGGTGAAAACAAAACAACTAAGTGCGCCATGCATAACAACTAATAAAAAGACTACTACCACACCATTGTTTAAAGAAAGAGGAGGCTGTACACTCGAAAACAACTTGTACGTACGTTGGGTGTGAAGTAATTATGGTCGCTGATTGCAAATTTACGTTCGATCGAGAGTGCCACGGTAGGAGGACAATAGTGACTATTCCTTGCAACTTGTAGCATTACAATTTCTAGTCACTATTCCATTCATAGCCCAGCCGGGTGTATATATATATAGAGAGAGAGAGCAGTATGCTTCAAAGGCACCAATACATATGTGCTGATTTTATTGCATAGAAAATTCGTGTGCAAACAGGAAGGGAAGGCTCTATCCATAGAGAGAGGTCGCAGTGGCTGGCGATACAACATCGTCAGAGATGCTACTATCAGATAACAGAACATATGAGAATCAGATCACTAGACAAAGAAGCAAGCACTTAGCAGAGTGTCTGTCAGTTGGAGCTTGGGTGCGTGGACGTAGATGGAGCTTAATTAGGTGCGTGGATGTAGAGCGTTATTCGTGATATGCTTGAAACCAGGATTTTAATTACCGCTGCAGTAGCTGTTTTTGTAACCGAGAAAACCGGACCGGTAAACCGGTCTTACCGACCGGTATACCGGTCAGACCGGTTAGATAGGTTCGGTTAGACACCGGTTACCGGTCGGTTCTGCTACCGAGCCGGACCGGTATCACCGGTTACCGCAGTAAACCGACCTATTACCAGCGGTAATTAAAACCCTGCTTGAAACTCTGCACGCCGAGATCTTGATAAGCGTTTGGATTAAGAGGTGACGGGAAGAGCTTGCTGAGGCAATGCACATTTGCCGGTGTGTCGACTGAAGTCGATGCCAATCTCTATTTGCTGAGCTGAGCCAGTTAGGACTAAGGCTCTGCTTCGATCCGCTTATTAGCTTCTGATCAACCAGCATACCACCGAAGCGCTTAGGTCCCGAGAGAGAGAGAGGATACAATGCCAGAGGAAACTTGAAGACAAGCTATTAGCTACAGTCGAGGAAGAGGAGCGCTGGTAGTCTGGCACGTAGGAAGTGTTTGTGAAATAGTTACTACGGTGGTGCTAATTAATTGTACATGGTCATGAACGCTTGAAAAAGAATTGTTTGATCGATGCATCAACATGTGAGCGATGAATTAATCCGATTATAAAAAATTATGAAGTGCGCTACGATTTATATGATATATCAACAGTCGGTCCGCGTGGCTTAGATGACATTTCGGAAAGCAAGGAGAAGGAAAATAAAAGAGAGATTTGGGACGAATCGAAATAAAAAAGGCAATATATAGTCGTGCATTTGTTTGATTACTTGCAATTCGTTCGAATTAATGATGTATAATTCATCCCAGTAGAGGCTGCATATATACACAGTCACATGTATATAATTCATCTCAGTAGAGGTTGTTGCAGGGCGTGATAGAAGTAACAGGGACTGTCTATAGCTTACCCATGTGATTTAGGGACCACCCTCACACGAATTTTTGGACCGTCGAATCTCAGATCAGAGGCTCGGATCGAACCTTTCCTTCTCTCTCCACCGTATCTCTTCACCTCCCTCTTCCCCCACCCACGCACCGGACCGCATCTTCCTCCTCGCGCCCGCCGTCCGCCACCCGCCGCCCAGGCCACCCCCCACCCCTCCGGCACCGGCAGGGTAGGGTCCCGTCGGCGCCGGCCACCCTTGTGCCCCTCCCGCCGCCGCTTCCAACCGCCGCCCCACCTCCGGTCCCCCGCCGGCGCAGCCGTGGCGCCCCCGCCCGACCCTGGCCCGCCCGCCACCACCGCCGGGCCGCCCTGCCGCCGCCGGCCCTCCTTCCATGGCCGGCGGTGACAGCAGCCCCCCCAGCAAACCCGAACCCCTAACCCCGAACCCTAACCCGAACCCTAACCTCGCCGGAGTGTCGCCGGAGTTGGAGAAGAAGGTGGGTGGAGGTGAAGATGGAGGTGAGAAAAAATTCGTGTGAGAGAGGCCTCCAAATCACCTAGGTGAGCTATAGCTTTCCCTAAGTAATATAAATGTGGCTCGTGTCACAGTGACACTGGCACTGATGCATTGGGTGGCATATATACATGTGACTGTATATAAGCAGCCTCCATTGCATGGGATATTTGCATGGAGAGAGGGCATCATATATACTCCGAAAGGTGCTGCACGGTGAGATCAGGTTGGATAAAAGGAACATGTAGAGATTCGATCACTTGACAAAGAAGCTAGAGCAACTAGTTGGAATGATGGCCAGTTCGAGCTTGTCTGGGTGTGCGATTAGGAGGTATTAGGAAATTTAAGTAGCTGCAGAGGATGGAACCGGCAGAAATCACGAACCTACCCTGTTGGGTATCTATGGAACCGGCAGAAATCACGAACCGGGTGGGCCGTTGGGTTCGTACCCAAGGAAACCGCCCAGCCGTTCGATCTTGTAGCTGAAAGGGTGCACATCGCAGTACTGACCCGCGCCGCCGAGCATCCCGTTGAACTCGTCGCCGATTCAGTGCTCAAGCGTCGACGCTACAGATGTAGAAGAACATCACTGCTACCTGTGCTATGTCCGCCGGGCATTGCCGTTTGATTTGGAGAAGAAAAAAACACATGGAAGGATTATTCGGGCTGGCCCCATATGTACGTTTATGAACTCGTGACGGTATGAAATACAGTCTTCTAACGAACACCAATCTGTAGTTTATCTCCCGCTCATCTACTGCCAACATTTACGAAAAAAAAGTTCATTTTCCTACACCGCCCTTGCCATTTTACGGTTCGTGCAACTGGTAACCGAGTTGCTTTCAAACACATTACCGTGACACATCTCTTTGTCTTTGGCATGCATGGTTGATACACACTTACTGTGGGTGAAGTAATTATGATCGCTGGTTGCAAATTTACGTTCGATCACAATGCCGACAATGCCACAGTAGAGTAGAAGGGGAGGACAATGTTGTTATCAATCCCTTGCAGCTCGTAACATTACTGTTTCTGTGCAGCGCATTCATGGCCCGACCGGCTTGCCATATATATATATAGAGCAGTATGCTTCATATAGGCATGAATGAAACAGTGAGAGGCAATATAAGTACCCACCAGAGATACTAGACACACACGCATGAATCTAATTTAAGAGTTAGGATTGGGAGGCGACGAGAAACCCATGAAAAGTTTATGTTTACCACTCAGCTGCGGAATATGAGAAGTTCGCCGATAAGGAACAGTTCACCTCTGCGACCAGTTGCTGGGAAGTAAGAAGGAAGGCTTCCACTGACTTTTCGTCTCCGTCGCTTGGCAGTTTTGGAAGGAGCACAATGCGCATGGAGGCGGACAGTTGGATCACCGGAGGAGCAAGGAACCTAGGTCATCTCTTTAGTGAGTAATAGGCCAATGCAACTGTGTTGAACACACATCTAGCTTGGTTCATAAGTGGGTGCTTAAACGAAACCATGTTGTGTAAACGATTAATTGTTTGTCTTCTTTAATACATATCATGTGAAGCTCTGCTACTTATTCGAGAGAGAAAAAATCTGTAAGGCGGACTTTGCAATACGTTAAGTTTAATATAGCAAATTAATATAGTTTTAAACGTTGGCTTCCGAATTGTTTTGATATGGGGTATGCCAAGTCAATATTCATAGTTTCCTGACTTGTAGTATCTTTTTTCCTTCGACAAGTTTTCCATTCTCTTTTACTTAGAAATGAGGGGGTAATATATAGGCAGTTGTAGATATTACTCCACCATGTATTTTCCCTTGCGTTTTCATTTTTATTTGAAGTTGAGCATAATTTAAGGATGGAATCCCGATGAAGGTTGGAATTTAGATATAAAGATGTGAGGTGATGGAGTGGACAGTGAAAATTTTATTAGGATCAACTGTTAAATTCCATGGAGATTTAAAATTGCTTGTGCTTCTATTGAATATGCATATCCCTATCCTAAAGGAATAACTGGGGAACCAATGTCCAAGAGTAATTTGAATGTTGAAACCTTCATCTTTGGTTTCACTACCAGATACTGTACCAGGTGCAGTACCTACATGTTATCATAATTTTTTCGCTAGTTCCATCAGAAATCTCACGAGTAGGTCCTCATCAGGAGATACGTAGCAACCCTGGAGCATGTGCAATGCCCTAAATGTGCATTTGTAATGAGATTTCGGTGAATTGGTGTATATATCTTGGGTAGTGGGTGAAGCAGGGAAGGGATAACAGTATATATATGGCATGTGTCAATGTTGTTCGGTGTCTTGCAGTGTGTTGTTGTGCATATATATTAGCATGACGATCGAGAAGGCTATATATAGGAGTAGACAGTGCTTCAATTAGCAGTGGAGTTAGATCCATCATTCATCATACAAACGCTGCCCACTGGAATGGTCAGGTGGGGCACTCGAGCTTTGGTGGGATTTGGAGGTATCGGGAAGTAAAGGTGCAAGCATATGAGGGAACTCACCGCTTGCTTGTACACACACCGAGGGTCCTCGAGTTGGTCGACACAAGATCACCTCCGAGATTGGGGCATGTCACTACCGGAAACAAGACGTTCGCCGTGCGCCCGAGCCGCTCGACGAAAAACAAAAAACGCACGACGGACAGTTCGCCATGCGTTTTATGGCGTTGCGCACGACGGACGCACCTTCGTCGTGCGCCTTCCATCGTGCGCACAACAGAGATTTTCGCCGTGCGTATTTGGTGGCGCACAGTGAATAGATTGAATAGTATTCGGCTGATAGATTGAATAGTATTATGTGAGAGGAAATAAGTCGAAATAAGCTAAAACTAGACAAGCGGAACAAACTCAGTCAGTATGCAAAGAAGGAGAGATACATACTTTTTTTACAAGCATACAGAGAGTGTGATATCAGAGTTGTAGTAAAAATAATAATAGGAGCTCCATTTTCTGTAATTGCAATACAACACATGTTACAAGGTTCGAATTGTCAAATTCATATGATGAGATATCTTGACTATCTACAAGTTTTTAGTAGGATCTTTTTAGCTTTACAAAAAAGGAAAAGTCCAAATTACTTCCTTCAATTATAAAGAAAGTCTAGATAACCCCTGAAGTATGGTTTGGTTCAGTTTACCCCCTAAACTATGCTATTTGGTTCAACATACCTCATAATGCAACTTGTCATTTTTGTTTCTCCATACACAAGTTGAATTTTAATATGAGACTTTGCATAGTAGTAGTGGATATCATAATCTATACTAAAAAAATATTTCACAAATTTTTCATCATTAGTTTTTATATAATTTTGTATCTTAAAAATTAATTTTCTTATTAAAAATATTACCTATCAAAATACTGATGAAAAAATCATGACATATTTTTCTAACACACCTTATGTTGTGAGCTATAAACTTGCAAAATTTGAACTTAAAATTCCACTTGTGCATGGAGAAACAAAAAAGACAAATTGTCTTAAGGGGTAAATTGAACCAATGTGCATAGTTTAGGGGGTAAAGTGAACCAAAAATTACTTTAGGAGGTTATTCAAACTTTGGTTATACTTGAGGGGAGTAATTTGAACTTTTTCCTAAAAAATAGCAAATTAGCTTTGGCAGTCAGCCTAATCAACTCTTGTACTTTCGGATCCTCTAGCACCAAGTCTACTGACTTAAATGGAATTGTAAATACCTTATAAAGTTGTTGAATTGAACTATAAATGCCACACTGACTGTATTCAGTTAAATGAACTCTAAATACTAATAAGAAAAAAAGGATATGTAGTAATTATTTTCAAATTATCTGATGCGCATGTTGACTTTCTTAAACACAACCATTCAAAGAAATCTATTTAAAAGAAAAATATCTGATATTTTTTACTGTTGTCAGCAGAAAATCTCTACTTGTTTTTTATTTTTTATTCTAGACCTGCTTAATTCGCTCACCTGGTGGGTGCTACTCAGGTGATATAACCATCACTCTAGAGACTTTTTCATGGATAAGAATTTTGTGGTGTGATATTATCTTTTTTTACTCTCAATATGTTACTAAGAATGATGTCGCGTGTATTGTGTTAAAATTGTTTGAGTCCAGTGCCAGTGCACACGAGCATAGATCTATCACTTTAAAATTAGCAGCAATTGATACCCAACTTCAACGAGTGTTCTTCTCTACTAAAGATGGACTCATACGAGCAACCACACACATAAGACACCCCATATTACTAGAGAAAGTTATGAATATGAAGGAACTACTAACGAAAGCTACCAAATATGATAAAACTCACTAGCGAGCTTGTGAAGAGATATAATTTTTAAGGTGTGTGAACTGGTTCACCATATAATGTTTTGTATGATTTACTTTTAGAAAGTAATTGTTGCATCTAAATTTTGTGTGTCTATAGCAACGCACGGGCTATAACCTAGTCTAATCTAGAACTAAAAACTCGAAGATGGATGTGAGGGAACCGGTGGGGAGTAGGTAAACAGTAACCCATTGTCTTGTTTGGGACGAATTTTATTGCACCAACCATTGAATTCAGTGGCACTTCAGGATTTGTTCGCGCTTCAATTCATTGGCAGGAGGACCTATTGCACATGGAATAATTAGGAAAACATTGTCCAAGAGTGCGCTTTGCATTGCATCTCGAAAAAATTGATCACATTTCACCGGATACTATACTATAGTTTAAAAGGTTACATGATTTTTTTTTTATTTTTCCGTCACGAATCATGAGAAACATAGCAATTGAACTTATTTCAGAGGATATATGCATATGGAGCAACCCTAGATCACATTTATACCTACTCGAGATGAAGCTTAGTTTTCTGAATATCTTGGGTGGTTGTAGAACCGCACATGTGACAAATAAGTATTGTACATGTGACAAGTAATTGTTGATTGGTGTCTTACATGGTATTGCTGATGTGAAAGTCATATATATAGGAGTAGTGACTGCTTCTTCAAAGGGCTAAAAACCACTACACACTAAATATGGTCAGGTTGGGCTTCGACCTTCTGCAGGATTAGGAGGTATCGAGAAATACAACTGCAAACATACGAGGGAACTCTTCGTGTGTTGGAGCTCTGCTCTTGTTTGATCGGCGTGTTCAGGTGTGAGATTCACTAGTGCAGCCGACAAAGTACACACCCAGCCCCCACCACGTCAAGGCTGTTGCGCGGTGACGCGGAGTAGAGCAGAGCAGCTGCTTCATCGTACGACACGAGGTCGAGCCCCGGGGCAAAACCACATCAGTCACTTAGTACTAGACATGCATCAATGAGTAAGAGTTAAGAAACACGGTAATGCTAAGAGTCAGGCATCTCATTGGACGCGAGCCCTCATTGAACGGCTAGGTGGTACAATCTTGTCCAAACATTTATTATCACGTTCTTCCACCAGACATCTCCAAACTCCCCATGTGCCTCTCATCCCCACGTTCTTCCACCAGACATCTCCAAACTCCCCATGTGCCTCTCATCCCCCGTCGCTGCTCCTTCTCCTCTTCCCATCCTCACGCCCATGTCGGCGACCAAGCTTCCACCAAAGTTCGAGTGTTGGGGCGCGACCAAGCGCGGATCGCCCCTCTCCCACGGCCAAGGGGGCGGCCGGGCTTGGGCCGTTGCTCTCCCACTACCACTTCCTTGCATGGTGAGGAGGAAGATCAGCGCGAGAGGGACCCGTGGCTGCGCAAGCCAGAAGTGAGTGGTGGGAGGTAGAAGAAACATGAAATGAGAGGTAGTAGTGTTCATGTTGCAAAATGTAAATTTGATTGTTGTCGTAGTCACTAAGATGTGGCAATGCCATGTTGCGGATGTTAAAAGAATCCTAGAAGATCCATGCACGTTGTAGTTACACAAATTATTTTTGCGACGTTGTAGTTATTTTTTTAATGTTGCACGGATTTCCTTTAATGTTGGAATGTTGCACTATGTATGTTTCTGGTGTGAATCGGATTGGCAAAGATATTTTTAGTGCAAATTCTTTTATGTTGTAAACAATTTTTCTCCTTGTTGCAAACTGTACTGTTCCAATGTTGCAACTGCCTTTCCCCCTCTTGCTGCAAAGATTTGGCAGGGCATTCGCCCGCGCGCTAGTACACCATAATAAACATCTCCCCTATGAGAGTGGGAGGTGGACTTGCAATAGTTAAATTTAGTATAGCAAATTACAACAATTTTATACTTTTGGCTTTTCAAGTTATTTGATAGTTTTGTGTTCATGTATGTGCCAATCCAGATGGAATAATTATGAAAATATTGTCCAAGAATGCCCTTGCATATGTTAAAAAAAGTTTATCTTTGTTTCATTTTGCATTATACTAGATGCACATGTTTAATTTTATTTTTTCGCTTGTTCCTCACATGTAGAGGAATTGAAATTGTCTCAAAGGATAAATATGTATATGTTTTTTCTCAAATAATAAAATATGTATATGATAGAGCAATCATAAATCATGTTTTAATGCACATTTCGGATGAAGCTCAGTTTAATGTGTGTATCTCGGGTTGTTGTAATTGGTGAAGCAGGGAGGGCAGCACTATATATGGCCGGCATGCCATTGCTCAGTGTACTGTTGCAATGTCGTGCTCCATAGAACAATAGTGATACCGGTAAACCATCACCTCCATAAAAATTGCTGCACACTGGAATGATCAGGCTGACCTCCGGTGGGATTAGGATGCATTGGGAAATACAAGTGCAAATAGACGAGGGCGCTCACCTCGCCATGGGGGTTGAATTGAGCGTGCTCGTCTGTTCGGTGGGCACGTTCAAGGTCGGAGACCGAACAGCCCAAGCACCCACCCGCACATTCGGACGCCAAGCTACAATGGGAAGGCAGGCGTGGGGTCCTGCCGCAGTGCAAGGGGGCCTCGTCTTCTGCGGGCTGCTGCGTCGCCAACTCGTCATAGCAAGCTGAAGCGCCAACCGCATCTATCGGTCCAGCGGTGCACGCTGCAGAAAAAGATTGGGTGCGCCGCTTGCGCACCAGCGCCCGCGTGCGCTCCTGGCCGCGATGCCCTCCACGTGCTCAGGCATCCGATCGTGCGGCGCCGGCGCGGGCTCGTGCCCCCCCCCCCCCCCCCCCCCCCCCCGAGCACTCTCGGGCTCTCGGCTGTTGGCTCGGCTCGTCACCTCGTCGTCGTCCTATCGGCAGACCGTGGGGTCGCACCTCGGCTCGGCTCCGCTCGTCGTCGTCCTCGTGCGCGAGGGGCGCACCCAATGACCCAATCGTCATCCGTAGCGCCGCCATCGCCCGCGCTTCCCACGGGTCGAATCATCTTCCGGCCCGAGTGCATCGTAGTGACGCCATGGAGGAAGGGCAGCGCCTCGAGTCAACATCCCACTTTCCAGATTGAATATAGTGCAAATATATCATGAGTTCTTATATATTGGTAAATTGTTTGAAAAGTTCAGAGTTGTCAAATAAGAATCTACCTCAGGTAGAGAAAGCAAATTCCGGCCCAACTGAATTCCACAAGCCCAGACCCTGTCAATTGTTGGAAGGAAACAACAGACTGATCGATAGCTTCTTCAGCTCGTGCTTTGCGGTCCAGCAACTGCAACTCCACTAGGAAAATTAAGGAACCCTTAAGTGATTATGTCCATCAAGAAAAGTTAAAAAAATTTCAAGAATTTGCTAGAATACAGTAAGCCTCAGGAGTGCATCAATTTACCTGCAACAAGTAATCAGGAGAGGAAGGGCCATGAGATATTGGAAATTAAGTTACCTCCATCAAGCTCATAAAATCCTCCTGGATACATAAAAGGGTTAGGGCAGCTCCAGTGTGTTTACCAAGGTGGTGCTGCAAGGAGAGAGAAAGAGTTAGACGAGGTGCGAGACCCTGGAGGTCAGGTGCTAGCTTAGCACATTCCAGCACCTGCAGCTTGGTTGAGCACTCGGTGCTGGGAATACAAAATTGACCTCATTAATGGAGACTGTTTGGAGGAGATGGGAAAGAGAATAGATAGTGAAGAACTCAGGAATTTCTCCTCGGGAAGTAACTGTGGTAAGTTGGAAAAAAGTTGAGTAGAGAGATTTTTTTATTTATGTGGGTCCCACCTTAGCAAAGTTAAACTTGTCCACACGGTGGATCTCATTTTGCTAGACTACCTTCTCATGACGTGTCGATGCTTATCTTTTCTAGGAAAATCTCTATAATACGAAAGCTGCAACAAAAGAGGGCCGGCGAGCGTGGCCACGTCGCTGGCTGTCCTCGGCCGTCCGATCGGGTTCACGGACGGCCCAGATCGGGTGAGTCCAAGCCATTTTGCAAAAAGGCCCTCAAACTCTAGAGAAATAGAACCCGCAGTCCATCCTCCTCTCATAGAAGCTTTTGCAAAAAAGCCCTCGAACTTTGAAAAAATAGTACCCGCAATCCCAAGCTTCACCTGGGCCGGATAGGAGCGCCCGCGCCCGTGGCCGGCGACGCCGCGCGCAGCGGCGGCGGCTGCTCGCGCTCGCCCACGCGCACGGCGGAGCGGCGCCCACGCGCTCACCCGCCGCTGGTCCCGGGTGCCGCCGCTGGACGGCCGCGCGCGCACCCCTGGCCCGCCGCCGCCTCAGACTTGGGTCGCCGCCGCCGCTGCCCCGGCGCCGAGCCCGGGCGTAGGCCACCGCCGCCGACCCCGAAGGCCGAGCGCGCGAGCCGGCGACCGCGCGGGCATCGGTCGCCATCACCCCGGCGCGCGGACACAGGCCACCGGCCTCCCCGACGCGAGACGCGGCCGCCTGGCCAGCCGCCATGGGCGAGCACCCCGGCCACGGCGCGGATGTAGGGCGTGCGGCTCCACCGCCGGCCGTGGGGAGCGGCTCCGCGCCAGGCTGGGCGCGGCCACCGCACCGGGGTCACCGGCCGCTGCGCTCACAGCCGCCACCCGTCCAGAGAAAGAGAAGGAGAGAAGGAAAGAGGAGAGGGAGGGAGAGGAGGCCACGGCGTCAAGCTGGCCGCCGGCGGAGGGTGTGATGACGGCAAGGATCCACCGCGGCCAGAGCGAGCAGATAGGGCGGCGCAAGGAGCTCCGTCTCCCTCCATCTCTCTCTCTCTCTCTATGCCGCAGGCCGAGCACCTCTCGCCACCGCAAATGCTGCCGCCGGCGCTGCGCCATGCTCCCCTCCCCTCTGTTCCCTCTCTCCCTCTCTCTGTCCGAGCTCCTGTCCGAGCTCTGCCGCACGAAGAGGATCAGGATGACCCACTTTGAACTGATGAGCGCCCAACCACGTCACTCAGCCCAACAGGAGCAGGCCATCTCAACCCGTGGGTCCCACATGTCATTGGCTGTCCTCTTCCCACTCACATCCATAGACCCGGTGCGCACGAACCGAAACAGGAAACGAGCAATCAACGCTGGTCACAAAACCACAAAATATCGGCGAAAAAAACAAAACAGCACAGTGCCCGTTCAGTTTCTGGTTGCAACAAAAAAAAAATGGAGTCGGCCATACCTCACCAGCTGGCACTCTTCCAGAAATTACAACCACAAAATAGAACAACGCAATATTTCATACTCCAGCTACTCCCTAAATATTTGTAAATAATCTTTTGGGTTTCGATCCATGCAACAATATTTATGTCTCCATAAAAATATATTACTAAAATAACTACAAAAAAACTAATCATAAAAAAATATATATCAAAAATATTAATACTCCTTAATGTAAAAAAAAATTCAAAGCTATTTCTCGGTAAGAACGACGTATATAAAAAGGGACGGGCAGAGTACCAAATAAGCATCTTATCTAAATCATTACACTCATCGCACCACATATTTATACACAATAAAGATATTTTATAATACAGATATTGTTACAATAGTCCAAAATAAAAGCATTAACCTTTAAAAATAAAACCCTACGTATTCAAATTATTTCCCTAATTTTTCATCCCTTCTTCATCATTAAAAAATAGAATAATCTCTAAATTTTTATCATTCCTGTTTTAAGGTTAACCATGGTCACGCACGAGGCCGCCGCGATTCGGCCGAGGCGCCGAGCGCAGCGTGGCCATCTCGGGAGAGAGACAAGGGCGGCGCTCGGAGCTTCATCTCCATCTGCGCCCCACTCTGCTCTCGGCTTCTTCCGTCTCTCTCTACTTACTACATGATATTCTGTCCATTCACATATGCGAGTACATCATGTCCCACATATAAATACTTGAAATGAATATTCAAAAAAAAAGATATACTTGCACTACATGTGGTACGTACATATACCAGATATATAGACACGCATAGATATATATATGGTGACAGTTACAGCGACACATGGCTAACCTTCATAATCATCCATTTGCCCTAACCCTAAAACAATCTGCACTACAACCAGCCCACACACTGGTCATAAAGCGGCAACGCCGCGCGCCTTTCTAGTATACACTAGACCTACCCTTATGACAACCGATCAACAGATTAATTGTTGGAGATTTGCAAACCAAGTTTAATTTATTAAACATTCAGTCATAGCTTGATCGGACAATCATTTTAAACAAACTGGATGTGTGTGACTTAGTCATTGTTCATAGGGATTGTTTCACTACTGACTTGTACTAAGTTTGATGCATGTTGACACTGCTAGGGAAACGCTCATTTGTACCGGTGCTAGACCCCCATTTAGTACCGGTTTTCAAACCGGTATTGTTCAATCGGTACTAATGTGAAGAGGCATTTGTACCGGGTATTTCACCCGGTACTAATGTCACATTAGTACCGGGTGGAGTTGCCACCCGGTACTATTGTGGGATGCGCCCCATCCGCTCCCGTCCTTGTTTTCCTTTTTCTTTTCTCTTTTACTTTTTCTTTTCTTTTTCTTTTTCTTTTTCTTTTTCTTCATCTCATCTCATCTCATCTCATCTCTCACAAAAATTTCTTTCACATTCACAAACATAGATATCATCTCATCTCATCTTTCACCAAAATTTCACATACACAAACATATTTACAAGATTTCACATATATATTCAACTACACACATATTCACATGAAGAATCACACAGGCATGCATTACACAAATATCGATCACAAAAATCAGCAAAGAAAGAAAGAGGGAGAGATTTCAAGCAAGAACAACAAACAAATCCAGGGGCTCCAGCGCTGGCCTCCCGCGCGCCAGCGGCGGCGGCCGCGCCTGGCCCCGCGTGCCCGCGCGTTCGCGGCGGCGGCCTGGCCCCGCGCCCGCGGTGGCCGCGGCGGCCTGGCTCCGCGCGCCTCCCGCGCCGGCCTCGCGAGATCCCTGCAAAACAGAGACAGAGAAGGGTGAGCAAACGGATGAGAGAAAAATGAATGGACACAGAGAAGAGACAATGAGCCGAGCCGAGGTGCGACTCGACGGCCTGCCGATAGGACGATGACGAGCCGAGAGCGCTAGGGGGAAAACGAGTCTTCGCCGCACGATCGGATGCCTGAGCACGTGGAGGGCATCGCGCCCAGGAGCGCACGCGGGCGCTAGTTCTGGTCGAGAGGGGTCCGTTCCATCGTGCCCGTGCGTTGTGCCAGCGTTTATGCCAGTCTCAATAGGATTTCATAGATGTTTCATGCATATTAAATAGAGCACCACATCAGCAGAAGTCCACTTTTACATGAAACTCTGAGGAGAGAGAAGGAAAAAGTTTCATCTTGGTGAAACTCATTTAACATAGTTTCATAGGTATGAAACTCCTATTGAGAACATAGAGTTCCATCCAACACATTTTTGATCAATCTCAATGCAACAAATAGATGCTAATTTAATGTTGTAACTTGTCTATGAAATCGTGAAATGAAACTCACCGTTGAGAAGACCAATTTCATAATCGTTTCATCTAGTCTCTAGCTGATGTGGTGTTTTGGAAAGCGTGTAGTGAAACAGATCGTGTAGACTGACCTTATAATTATGAGACAAAATTTGAAATTGATCCACCGAACGTTTTTTTTTGGCACAATTTTGTTCGGACCCCTGGAAAGGCATCCGTTCTTCTCCAGCCTTTCCCCCCTGTTTTCCCTCGGTGCGCCGCCGAGACAGCGCCGCAGCCACCATGCCGCTCCACTTGCTCTCGTCTTCCACCGCCGCCGCCAGGCTCGCCGCGGGCTTGCGCGCGGCCCCTCTCCGCCGCCGCCACAGCTTCGCCCCCTCTCCCCAATACCCGGTATTGTCCCCCCGCCACCTCCGTTCCCACTTCCTTCCTTCCCTCCCTCTTGCTCTCTAGTAAACATGTTGCTCGATTTATTGCAGGACCGCGTGTCCCTGGCGACTTCCCTGTCAGCGGCCGCGGCGGCGCGGTCTGCCGGGCCGGCCGTGGCAGCGGCGCAGACCAGGCTGGGCGGTAAGGGTCCTTTTTCGTTCTCTTTACTTCATTTGTGCGTTGTTTTCTTTTTCTTTTTGTGCTGGAGTTGTCGAGAGTAAAAGATTGCCTTTTGCATTCTGGTATATTGGTGGAGAAAGTCTCATCCTAACTGGTTGATTTTTGTGCAGTCGCTCATGTAACACTATGCTAGATTTATGCTTCTCACAGCTTCAGATTACTTCCGGTTTTACTAACAGATGGTGAAATCCTATCAGTGTCAGGAAAGAAACAGGTGTTGATATCGTTGTCGGATAAAACGGACTTGGCCTACCTTGGCAATGGTCTTCAAGGCTTGGGGTGAGTGGTATTCTGTCTTGGTCATTTATTTACTGAATTTTCCAGTAAGGGTGTTGGTTGAATATGGGACCTATCTTCATAAATTCGTTCTTGCAGATGATGTATCTTTTTTTTAAAGAGAGGATACAAGCTCAATTGAAAATTGTTTCACAGCAATGATGTATCTTATTGACTTTTTTATGTAGGTACTCCATCGTCTCCACTGGTGGAACAGCATCCAGCCTGGAAGCAGCAGGAGTCAATGTAACAAAAGTTGAAGAAATCACACATTTTCCTGAAATGGTACAAAGCCCTGATGAATGTTTTTAGTTGTACAAAGTCCTAGTGAATGTTTCTGTTCACATTCACATACTGTTTGGTTAATTTCAGCTTGATGGAAGATTGAAAACATTACATCCAAGTATACATGGTGGCATTCTTGCCCGGAGAGACCAGGAACATCATTTGAAGGCACTTAAGGATCATAACATTGGTGTGTTTTAATAAGTACACCATTTTAACATTGATTACGGCTTTTAGTTGTGGCCTTAATCTTTTTAGTAACTTTGTTGGCACTGAACTGTATATGAACTAAAATTTCTTATTTTTTTGGTAACAGGGACATTTGATGTGGTTGTGGTGAATTTGTATCCTTTCTATGACAAAGTCACCTCTGGCACCATTTCTTTTGAGGATGGCATTGAAAATATTGATATTGGTGGGCCTACAATGATCAGAGCTGCAGCCAAGGTAACTTACTATTATTTGGTCTTTTTGCACTATTTTCAATTTACAGATACATCTGCGATATAAATTGCTGTGCTGATATTGGGGGTGCTAAATGGTTGTCATACTTCAACTGTGGAAAATTCTGTTAACTTTGTTGCTCTGTGTTTTTACAGAACCATAAGGATGTCCTTATTGTAGTGGATCATAATGATTATCCTGCTTTACTGGAGTACCTTAAAGGAAATCAAGAAGACCAGCAGTTCCGCAAGATGTTGGCATGGAAAGCCTTTCAGCATGTTGCCTCTTATGATTCTGCTGTGTCGGAATGGTTGTGGAAGCAATCCAACAAAGGTATTCTTCAGTAACAGACTGAATAACTGTATTGCTTATATGGCTATTTCACTGCATGCATGTTACGTTTTGGTAGGAGAGTCGTTTCCCCCAAGCTTTACTGTGCCACTGGAGCTGAAGTCTACACTTCGGTATGGTGAAAATCCTCACCAGAATGCTGCATTCTATACTGACAAGAGCCTTTCTCTAGTCAGTGCTGGTGGCATTGCAACTGCTATTCAACACCATGGAAAGGTGAGCTTTTGTATGGCTCTTCAGTCAGTGAAGTAATTGATATAAATTTGAGAAATTTAGGGTTAGATTGATACAGAACTTAATTTGCTTAACTTGCTAGACATACTGCCTAATTCTAACTTTGTCCAGTTACATACTATTTAAGTATCCTGCTATAGACTGTATTCTACCTATGTAGCTTGAAGTGTTTTAAACAAAATATTCCTTTACAGGAAATGTCTTACAACAACTACTTGGATGCTGATGCTGCATGGAACTGCGTATCTGAGTTTGATAGTCCTACTTGTGTTGTGGTGAAGCACACAAATCCTTGTGGTGTTGCTTCAAGACAGGACATTCTTGAAGCTTACAGGTTAGCTGTAAAGGGAGATCCTGTCAGTGCTTTTGGTGGGATAGTTGCATTCAACACGACAATTGACGAGGTATTCAGTAGGCCACATATTGGTAACTCACTAGTTACTTTCATCATTGACTGCTTGTATTTATATCCTACTGTATGTTCAGGATCTCGCGAAGGAAATTCGTGAGTTCAGGAGTCCTACAGATGGCCAGACACGGATGTTCTATGAGATAGTGGTTGCACCTGGCTATACAGAGAAGGGTCTAGAGATTCTCCGAGGCAAGTCAAAGACGCTGAGGATACTTGAGGCGAAGAGAAGTGGAAAGGGGATGCTTTCACTCAGGCAGGTCAGTGGTGGGTGGTTGGCCCAAGAGTCTGATGATCTAACTCCCGAAGATATCACCTTTACCTCAGGATCTGAGAGGGCTCCACATGAGAATGAGCTCGCTGATGCCAAGTTTGCCTGGCTTTGCGCGAAGCATGTCAAGAGTAATGCCATTGTGATAGCCAAGGTTCGTGACTTACTGTCTGCAATCGAAGTAAATTCACAAGTTGATTTATGCTGCTTGTTTAATCACTGAAGCCACTAAATGGTGCACTTGATGCTGTGTTTGTAGAACAACTGCATGCTGGGTATGGGCAGTGGTCAACCAAACAGAAGAGAGAGCCTTCGAATCGCCTTCAGGAAGGCAGGAGAAGAGGCCAAGGGAGCTGCATTGGCAAGCGATGCCTTCTTCCCTTTCGGTGAGGAACAGCACGATCTTTTTCCTTTCCATCCCGTTAAAATGTTTAGTTATCTTTGTTTTGACTTGGGCATGAATTTCTGCAGCCTGGAACGACGCCGTTGAGGAGGCATGCCAAAACGGCATCGGAATCATCGCTCAGCCGGGAGGGAGTATCAGGGACGAGGACGCCGTCGCGTGCTGCAACAAGTACGGGGTGTCGCTCGTCTTCACGGGGGTTAGGCACTTCAAGCATTAGCGCTGTGCGTGTCCATGGCTGCTCGGCCTTAGCCTAGGGAAGAAATGAATAAGAGCGCAAGCTTCGAGTTTGGAGGCTGCAGGTTGGGTATAGCCTTTTTGGTCGCGGCACTACGAATTTTGAGTTCAGGCTGTAACGATATTTCTGGTGAGAAGGCTTTTGTTCGGTGAGCTGTGGATCGTTTCTCCTGGCCATGGAGCTGAATAAACTGATGTAGCGTTAGTGCCACTTCTCCCAACCTAACTCTTGCAAGTTGCAATAGCAGCATCTAGTTACTGAATATTTGTGTGTGGAAATTTCTAAATGTCTCTGTTTTGGATAGAACTGGAAATTTTGAGTTCCTCACAAACAAAACAATGACTTTCTTGAAAAACTTGAAATGTTTCGGGAAAAAACGTGCACCACACATTACGATTTTCTTCTGTCAGAAGAAACAAAACTGATAGTACCGGCAGCGGATATCGTTCAAGAAATTCAGAACGACTCCACGACGGCCGATCCCGGCAAGCCGGCCGGCAAGCCTGCCGCAGCCGCCATCACTGCGCACGGCGCAGACGGTGGTGGTGGAGGCATTCACGGGGTGACGACGGCCTGACGGGGCGCTTTTTCCTCCTCTTCTTCAGGTTGGGCCGACGGCCCAGATTGCAACGAACGGGCCACTACTTGTACTTTTAGCCCATATGAAGTCGGCCTTCTGCGCCTATTGCTCCCCTGTTGTCGAGTCTCCTCCTTCCCCGGCTTGTCGTATCATCAGTTTCCGATCCAATCGGCGGCTCCACTCCTCCCGTCTCATTGCTTCCTCTGCCTCCCGGCGTCGAATCCCCAACGGCACCGAGGCATACTCCGCGGAAAAGCGCCGCCTGGAAGGAATTCTTCGAGTACCGGAGCCATCGACGTCCTTCTCTCTGCTGGACGTGCTTCGTCGAGTGGAGATCCAATTGGTAATTGAACTGACCCCTCGTCTTGTGTTGGTAGCAAATCCCTTGTTTACACGTGCGCTGAGACCTGTTCTATTTCCTAATTTGTTTCGGGCCTCCAGCTAAATTGAGTTGAGATATCTGTACGTTGATTTCAGCACTCACATCAGAACAAGCAATGCCAGGAGCGGTCACAAAGTTTGCTGTTACATCCATGATGATGTGGATGGCCCCGGTTACGATCATGTATGGGTTCTACTACCAGGTGTTCCCAGGTTAGCCTTCTGTTCCTGTTCTCCTGTTCCTAGAGTGCTACATAGATTTGTATTTGCTGCTGCTGATTTCTCTCCATGTTCAGGTGTGAGCCAGATGCCATCCTCTGCTCAGACACTTGTCAGTGGGTTCCTTGCTGTTATATCAGTTAATCTGGTTATCAGATACTACATATGCATGGCAATGAAAAAGACTCCACACCTGGAGCCACAGCCGGATCACACCTTTCTGGCGAACGCCAAAGCAAGTATCAACCAGCCAACATCTTCTCAAGTGAGTGATGATTCCAAGGGGAAGGGGAAGGTTGAGTAAAAGCAGCTCGTGTTGACTTGGGTATTGTGTATGTTAATTGTTAAGGACATCTTTTTCAGGAGGGATAGTTGTGTTGTGCCATCACACAACGCTTATGTTTTTGACCCATCTATAGCAATCAATAGAGACAAAATGAATTGTCATCATACAATACAGTGCCTCTCTTAGGATGTAATAGATAGATAGAATAAAGTTACAGGGACAAAGCGTGCCCCCATTTGTTTTGCATTGCATTAGTCACCATTCCATTTACATCTAATTTCAAGTACAGGAAGCACATCTGCCCTGGAACTTATTAAAAAAGCAAACATTCGAAAATAGATGCAATGGAATTCGAAGGTGAGTTAAACTTTGACCTTTTTTAGGGCGGATTTGTTAGGTTCAACCTTTGATTTCAGCTGGACTATATGATTTGCTCGTGCTTAGAATGGGTGAGTCCTATTCCAATCTAAATGGAATAACTGGGGAAACATTATTGTCCAAGAGTGCACTTGAATGTGGAAAAAACTTCGTCTTGTTCACAAGATAATGTACCATCTGTACATGTTTTCATGATTTCCTTTTCACTTGTTACATTAGGCATCTCATTAGAACAGGGCAGCAAAGGTCAGGGACACATATATTGAACTTGTTTCAAAGTGTATATATGGAGCAACAACAACCATCTACCATGCTTAATGCACATTTCATATGGAACCTAGTTTAATTGGCGTATCTTAGGTTGTTGTAGTGATTCAAGCAGGGAGAGCACTAGAGCAGTAACATCCCATTGCTGTTATCTGTCCTGTAGTTGCTGCTGCAATATAGCTGTATAGTGTATATTGCATGACTAGAAGTCCATGTCCATATATATATAGAAGACAATTGCATTGCATCAAAGAGCAGTGATGCTGCTACATCACCTCCACAAAACGCCGCGCACTGGAATTGACGAGGTCGAGGTTCGGTAGGATTTGGAGGCATTGGGAAACATATCTGCAAAGGGTACAGTTTAGGGTGAGCATTGTACAATCGTTGATCTAGTCGAAGCGAGAAGACGAGCACGAATCGGTTCATTTTGCATAATTTGCCAGCTCTGCAAGCCACTTTGCCCGCATGGTGCGAACGGCAGGCACAAGGTGATGGCAGAAGCAGATCTTTTTTGAACCGACGGAAGCACGATCTTCGCCTTCCTCTTGGCAGGGGTGGACCCTCCTTTCAGCTTGCGATGCTCCTTTCCTCGTCGGAGGATGAAGACGGAGGGCGCGATTCGTCCACCACTCCATCTCGCGGCGGTGAAGCATCGGATGGGCCAGGGCAGCGCAATGGCTGGGGCATTGGTGGACCCATTGGATGCGTGCTTTTGCGGGTGGAGCGGATTGAAGATCCTGTGGAGCAAACCAGATGCTGAAACTTCCCTGGATGTTGAAGTTCTCCTATATGCATACGTTGGCACAATGCTGCCAATGTGGCAATCCTACTGTCGAGTCAAACAGCTCTCAACTTCTCTCTACCTTGTTGAGATAGCACTTAGTCGGAAGTAACTCCTCTGCAGTAATGCCCTCCAAAATTGGATCACCAATGGGTGGATCCAAGTCCACATGTCAGTGACCCAAACTTGGAACAACTATTGTAGAGGAGTCGTATCTAGCCATAGTGGTTTCTTTCCTTACTCCTCAACCTGGTGCACACTGCACAGAGCACAGTACAGCTTGATCCACAATGACAGTGCACAAATAGAAATCAAGTGATGTTGGTGTTGTCCTCACAAAATTGTAGAGTTGCACAGGCCTGATTAAAACATTGTCGTGAGTGCTGGTAGTTTCATTTGTCTTATTCCGTTAGGAATCTCACGACGATAAAATCACATTGAACTTGAAGAAACGAAAATTTATCGGGTAAATATAGCTACGGAAATTATTTTCCTGTACCATAGTTAGACCAAGTTTCATGGACAATTTAAATGCAGTTTGTTGGTTTGCTGGTCATATCATGGGTTGTAGACTTGTAGTAGTGGATGCTCTCATATAAACACCTCGAAGTGTGACGTTTTGATGTTTGATGTAGTACAATGTAACTCCAGCAAATATATATGCAGCTCACTGATTTCTTGTGTTACCTATCGTTTCCTGACTTGTACTATTACAAATCACACAGCCCCCAAACATAGGCATACATGGAAAGGGTGGGCGTAGAGACTAGATATGGAAGCAAAGTGACAATCCCAGAACAAGTTCGGTTGGGACTAGGAGGTTTCATGAAATTTTGGTGGACGCTATGAGATTTGTTGCAACCCTCCCGAAGACATGGGGCGTATTTGGTGGCCAGCTGCAGCTGGCCACGCCACGCGCGATTCCGCGACAACTTGTGGCGTGGTGAGTGAGAGTGGTGGTGCATGATACTGTAGTGGGGCGGTTTATGGCTGGGAACCAAGTCCCCTATGATCGTTTTGTTGGCGCCACCCAAATAGGTGGATCCAATTGCTGAAGCAGGGCGCCACACTTGAGCACTGTATCCCTACCGGCGTCTGATCTGTGTGGTGGAGCGTGCTTCCCATGGGTCTCCACGAGTGTGCAAGGGCATCATCGATCTCTCGAATTCGGAGCATGTCAGTGAGTCTGTTCTGAGCAGCCCTACGTTTCCGAACATGAGAATGTTAGTTCCGCACAGTGGAGCAGTGCACTGGTTGCGTGTCTGGTAAACCATTAATATTGTATAATCTAGGTGGGTGTCCAGCTTTTCCCCCCCTCATGTGTGCAATATCAATCCAAAGAAGGGATTCATGACTCAGTTGAACCATTTTCGATTGAAACTCCAAATTTTTTTGCGTTCTTAAAGAATGTTGTGAAAGCAGAGCAACCCACTTTTGAGAGAACTAAGACAGCCGTTTTTAGAGGATAATCTTATCGTATATGGAAGATTAATAGAGTTCATAACAGTGTACTGCACATTGCACATGTATTCGCTGTCCTCCCCTCTCTGCCAGCTTTTTATAGATAAAGGAAACCGGCCTCAACACTCACGAATGTCTACAGCGAACGATTACAGAGTTCAGATTACATCATATAGACCACACAAGTGCCACAAGGCAAAGCAAACCTCTCTAGCTCAGCTATGTCGAAACTAGCATTAACTGGCACAAAGAAACAGGACAGACTAAAAAAAGCTTGTGAACTTCAATCCTGGACAGACTAAAAAAGCTTCTAAACTTCAATTTTGTTACTGAATCTCCACCCAAACTTGGTGAAAAGAGTTAAAGCAGTGACTTCCAACTGTTGGCAACATTCCCTCAAAATATTTATGTCTTCTTCAGACATTTGTGACCATACTCTGATCCAAAATGTCGCTTTGAAGAGTACACAGGGGCTCATTAGACCCGGGCTATATTTGCCATCTTGGATGCCAGGTGGTGATGACTAACGCACAGAGCACTGTAAGGGCAGTCCCAATATACATTAATGATAGTTTCTATCTTCATTAAATGAGATGTCACCTAAGAAAAAATATGACAAGGCAGGTCAATTAATGAAGAAAGAGAAAAAAATTGGAAGAAATCGACGTCCCCCCTCACCCCGAGACGGGAAGAAACGCCCAAATCCCTGTTGGGGGAGAAACCAGTGGTTTCCATCTGACGAGAGATGACGACCGCGTGCCCACGGCCTTCTATGACGCTCGCCATCTGCTGCGCCCGACGGCCACCCCGCGCCGCCGGCCCTCCCGTGCTCTTGCCTGCTGCCGCTGCGCCCGCGGCCATCCCGCGCACTCGCCGGCCGCCGCGCCCGCCGGCCATCCTGCACGCTCGCCGTCACACTAGCTGGAGGAGGTCACCGCGCACACTTGCCCACGGCCACCGCACACGCTTGCTGGAGTCGGCCGCTGCGCGCTCTCTGACGGCCACCGCGCTCTCCGATGGCCACCGCGCACGCCGGCCGTTGCGCCCGCCCGCGGGCTCGCCGGACGCCGCTTCGCTACGCCCGTCAGCACGCTCGTCCGCCGTTGCGTCCGCTTGTCGGGCCGCCGCGCAGCCGGCCGTTGCGCCCGCCCGCGGGCTCGCCAGACGCCGCGCCGCTGCGCCTGCACGCGGGCTTGCCGGATGCCGCGCTGCGCTGCCCCGCGCGGCCGCGCCAGACCCGTGCGTGCGGCGTCATGCTGGCCCCGTCCGCGCCGCTCGCGCGCTCAACGGGGCGCTCAGTACCCTGCAACTCGCCGGATTGAACAAGCGCGTGGAGGGATGGACGGATGGTTGGGGAAGAAGTAGAGTAAAATAAGGGATAAGAGAAAATAAATCTAATATTTATTAGCTGAAGAAACTTCCATTGTGTGAGATGGTTTCTAGAGTAGAATTTTTGCTTACGTGGCTATCTTGGACTTCACACATAGTTTCTACCATAAGGACTACTCTAAGCAGATGACAATGAAGTTTCTTTTAAAAATGGACATTAAATTGGTTGATTGGCTGACCTAGATAAGTAGGACTACTACAATGAGGCATGTAGCTGTATCATTGCAGTTCTTCAGATGGAGGGGCTGTTTGGTGCAGCGCCATAACTCGCCTCGCCACACTCGTTCTCGCCATAAAGTGTGGCGAGCGTTTCTGGCGCCACAACCGGCCACTGCTTTCACCGTTTACTGTGCCGTGGCTGCACTGTAGCGTGGCAGAGGCGGATGTGCGGTGGCGAGCTGTGGCTCGCAACCAAACATCCCCGGAGTTTGTTGGGTTGTTGGTCGCGCGTCTAAACGCATCATTGACGTGGGACTTGGGTGTACTGTGTACTTGCATGGGACATCAGGATCAGAGGATAATAAGCAGCTTCAATTGCACACAGAGTCCGTGAGCAAGGAGAGGCCGTGTACATATTACACGAGAAATCAGGTTAAGTAGAGAAATATGTAGACAAATAAAGTTGCCATACAACTTTGTGGAAAGGCCTTTTCGAGAGCTTGGGTGAGCGGGACGGGGAAGCATAAGGAAATGTATGTAGAGGAACGGGGCTGCTACGTGTTGCAGCAATCTGGTTGGCATACGTCGGAGCCATCTCGATATGGAGCAGCATGTGTTCGACAACGAGCACATGCATCCTGCAGGGAAGGCACCGTTCCGCTTCGGCTAGTTCATTCCAAGTCGAACCCCTAGCGTGCTGGCACTTGCGGCCGCAACACAGGCAGGTGAGGCGGTCCGTAGCAGGCGGCTTCCACAGGCGGCCGATGGCCGTAGGTGCCGAGCGTGCTTCTCCATTGCTGTGTCGCACGACGCGCGGGGGCACCGGCCACCGGGGCGTCGTTAGGGTCTTTTATCCTAACCGGTTGGACCGAACGTAACCGCCGGCGCCTCCGGTTGCGGCACCAGACCGGTTTGACCGGTTAAAAAAATCGGTCAAATTCAAATTTCAAACCAAAAACGTTAGTTCATACGGTTCGCCGGCCGGTTAGCTCCGGTTACCAGGGTTTTGAAAAAAAAACAGCACAGTGAAAAATTTGACGTGTTTTCAAATTTGAATTAAAAAATGAAAAATAAAAGAAAATTTGATGAGTCCGGCCCAACACACCCCTCGAGGAAAGGCCCAATCTTTAAATGATGAGTCCGGCCCAGCATACCACTCGGGGAAATGTCCAATCGCCCCAAAAGACTAGTCCAATAGGGAAAGAGTGGCTCTCCCTTTTAAGGTAGTTTGGTCCTCCCAAACTAAGTAAGGTGGGATAATTCGGACGTGCACGGCTTCGCCGTCTACACCGTCGTGCACCTACACTGTTTTGCGTCTAGCCCATGGGCCGCCTACACCGTCGTGCGTCTGCACTGTTCTGCGCCTGGCTAATCCGTACTCCCGTTGGACACGACTGCCGCCTACACTGCGTGCGCCTGGCCAAACCGTGCTCCACAGCTGTCGCCTACACTGTCGTGCGCCTGGCCAAACCGTGCTCCACAGCTGCCGCCTACACTGTTGTGCGCCTGGTCAAATCGTGTCTTGGGATGTTCTCATCAAAATTTTCTAAAAATATTTCAAGGTGCGTAGAATCTAATAGTGTCAAAAATTTTCAAATATTAATGCATTTAGTATTTTTTGCGTATATTAGAAGTTATAGCGGCCAATTTTTTCTCCTTTTTCATTTTTTGTTCAACTTCTAATGCCCATAAAGTATACCAAATGAACGAATATTTGAAAAATTTTTACACCATTAGATTCTACACACTTTGAAGTATTTTTTAGGAATTTTTCATCCTTTTGAATTCAAATTCAAATTTTGTATTTGGACCAGTAGCTAACCGGCCGGAACCGAAATCGGACCGGACTGGTTGGACCGGTTACCGTGGTATCCGGCCCGGTTCCGGCCGGTAAATTTAACCCTGGGCGTCGTAGGCATCCATGTGCGCAGCACCACGGTTCAGGGCGGCGTTCCCAGGCGCACGACATGGCTGGCCCTTCTCGGCTTCTCTGATTCTCCAATGTTCCAGCAAAGCTAACAATTGAGTTGTAAATTTTTAACTTAATCTTATTATTAATAATTGAAGACTCCTTTTGAAATCTTTAGGTGAAACCACATGAGATCCTAGGTGGACACCTTAGAAAAAGAGAGTTAGAAATTCTAAAAAAAACAAAACAGATGCTATTACATAAAATAAATTAAAATAACTCTCTATTTTTTTTTATCTAAATTGTCCACTTCTGCTATTATAAAAGTAATTTCATATAACCCTTAAATTTGCAAATAAATTATCCACCACTAATACTTAAAATAAATTAAAATAACATTTTAAATTTGCACCTAAGTAACACGACGTAACCTTAAATTTGAATCCAAATAACCTTTTTTTAAAATATAAATCAAAATATGATTCTAACAAAATATTTCATTTCTTAAACTATTAGCATATATATGATATAATTATTAAGGTATACATAAATGATGTGTTATATAATTTATAAAAAATAGCCCGTGTGGAGCACATGCTGATGGATTAGTTTTTCTTAATTGGCATCCTATTCAGCATATTCGTGATTGGCTGATTGCAATTTGCAAATGTCTAGATAATGTGAAGTTGAGGCAGTGAGCATTACTTGAATATTTTTTAACGGACGACGAAAGAGATTAAGCTTTTCTGAATTTTTATTAGAGGAAAATGAGAATTGACTTAGTTTATAAGAAAAATTGAGCCTGAAAACTAAACAACTTCGACCCAAAGATTGTACTACTATGAAGGTCTCAAAACCACCCATCCCAACTTCAGTCCATCGACTGTATAACAATAGATGGGTATAAATTCTCGAGTGACTTGGTCCGTAGACCATAAAACTAGGATGACTTAACCTCAAACAACTTCATCCGGTCAGACTGGAACATTGACATGACACGATCAACCTACACTACAAGAAAATCGTCGACTAGTGACCCACCATAGTTTTGGCGTCATTGATTTATGACGTTCCTAGCTAGTCTCGCCATTAAATTTCACTTCCGAGCAAATTTAGTAAAAAGAAACTTTTGTCATCACGGTTGCTACTGTATCTAGGCATTCACTGTTACATGCCCGTTTTATGATGTCATATGCTCCGCAAAATCGTCATAAACTAATTTTGGTCCCACATGTAAGTCCAAGCATCCAACGTTGATCTCACATGTAAGTTCAAACAACAGTATTCCAACCATTAACGCCCTATCGAAATGTTGCAAATTTTTTTTTGACATCATGAGGGGTCGAACCCAAGACCTACAGGAAACAACACAACACTATTTACCACTACACCACTTCTTGGTTGTGTGATTTTTTGTGAAATAATGTAGTTATTAGTCTGAAACATTATATCGCCAGCTCACCATCACCCGCCCGCGCCAAGTCACCTGGCCACGAACACCACATGGCCGGCTGCCCGCGCCAAGTCGAGAAATGTTGCAAAAAACAAATTGCCATCACAAGGGTTCCACGCCAAGTTACCTGGCCACGAACACCACGTGGCCGGCTGCCCGCGTCAGGTCACCGGACACGCCAGGTGGTGAAATGTTACACAAAAAACAAATTGCCATCACAAGGATTCGAACTAGAGACCTACAAGAACAAGACTACATTGTTTACCACTGCACCACTTCTTGGTTATATCAATTTTATCAGAAACATTTTCCTTATGCCTATAATTTCTGGAGAATTATTTATAGTGATCAGGTCCCACATGTAAGTTCCGAGATAGCCTCTCTGCATCCTCAGATAGCCTCTCTGCATCCTCATATCCTCTTGCGGTCAGTGACGAGCATGGCAAAGGGCTGCAATTGGTGATGGCCCACAAGCATGGCAGAACGGGGCAAAGATCCAGAACTGCATCCAGGATGGTCTGACAGAAGTTTGGGGAAAATGAAGGAGATTGTCACCTAGTTAAGTATTCATTTGATTGCTCGCTGATTACTCACTGGAACTGTCAACTGCCTCCAACGAAATAATTTCTTTTCACTCTGCATATCGGTTCCGCAGAGGTGCAGGTCAACTCTTAACACTTGTGTTCTACAGTATCTGAAAGTTTATTTCAGGTGAAGAGGGAAGATAGTCCAGATGTTTTGAAGGAAAGAAAATGTAATATTGACAAATATTGGTCTGCATTGAACACGGAGGTCTGCAATTTATTCTTCTCCTTCTATATCCATGTTTCTTCTGATTTGCATCTTATTCAATTATTAATTATTGGACTCAATCATGTTCTGGAAAGTTAATTACTCCCTCCATCCTGAAATATAAGGGATTCTAGGGTTTTTAGGACAGATTAAAGAGGTGGACAAATGTCTCATATACCCTTAGCTAGTGATAATAAAAGGAAATATAGTTAACAAAGTTGAACTATGGTTAAGGTATATTGTTTCGCTAAAGTAGTTCGGTTGCTGCCTGCTATGTTCCCCTTTGTTAGTAAGATGGCAACTTAGGTCAGTTTTCATGTAGTCAGTGTGATAAATACATAAGATTAAGCCTCATCATCTTCAGGTTCAGGATAAAGGACTAATCCACCATGGAGGATGGATGCCACGATGTGCATCTTCCTCATGTTCTTAGTCCCAACGGTGTTATCAGCTTCTATGGGTGAGCATTAAACCTTCCCAGTTTCCACTGTCAGACTTTGACTTATGTTGTGATAATCATTTTTTCAGTAATTCATTTCCCATTGATGAAGAATTATGTTGTGTTCAGTTAGTCTCATATGAAGGTCGTCAGTAATGCATTTCCTCAATACGTGGACGATTGAGATGATCATATGAAGAATTATACAGTTCTTTTTTTCAATATTATGATTTAATTATAGGTTTCACGTTTCTCGATGTCCAATGAAATTATGAAAGGTTTATTTTTATGCATGTAGGAAGTCAGTCTCAATAATTCAGGTTTACCATGTTATAGTTGATGACTAACTTTTGTGTTTGCGAAATATGAATAATTTTATGACCACAATTATAGATTGCCCTTACTTTTCGTTGGTGACGTTGAGCACATTGTTTCCGAATTTTGCTTCTCACACATGTTTGCGGAATGGAAAAAATATTTTAAGTGATGCCATATTAGCCTGCAACGATCTGCTTCTGAAAATATATGCTAAAAGCTAAGAATCTCTCACTGATATCATGTAGGGGTAACCCTCAGAAGCTACTAATTGTTTCATATGCAGTCTTCACAGGAGCAGGTTAATGAACTGTACTGGTTGCACTAGAGTATTCTGAAACAAACAAGTTTTGAAGAATTCAGATCAGCCACTCTACTATATTACGGAGGAGTTTTGGCCACAATGATAGATTGCATGCATGTCGATTTCCTTGCGGTTGCTATGGTCTTATGAAGAAGTTTAACAATTACAGCACAATGCATGGTCAACTAACAGGGTACATAGTATTTGGAAGAACACCTGTGTACATGAATAGTTGAATACCTTAGGCTGTGACCAAGATCGGTGCAATTTATGTGTATTTGACAATTGGCAGTATTCCCAAAAAATATTAATACAAAATAATAAAGTTCGTGAATTAACTATTTTCATTTGATATATTGCTTTGTTGAATGTGTTGTGTATTGTACTATAAATTTTTCCTTGCCCGTAGCAATCTTATTTTGAATTATAAATCAGTTGGATAGACTTTGGTCATGCCAATCTTCCAGAATGATTATATTTGTTCCTGTAATATAAGTTCTGTCAATTGATTGTCATGTGTCGAATAATATAAATTCATGTATAATATAAGTTCTGCCAATCTTTTTTCTGGTTCCTGCATATATTGCATAAGTTGTCATCTGTTTTGATCATTTAATTCTCTTACTGCAGGTGTGAAGTGATGTGGAGTTGGATGAATGGTAATTTGTTTGGTCCCTTCAAAGCAAGTAGCTCTGTCAACTGGATAGTGCATCATCATATTTTTACTCATTGCACTATATGCTAGCATTCAGGGATCACACTATGGTAATTCAGGTTGACAATTTTGGAATTATCTGTTCTATTCGAGCAGCAAATCTTGAGCATGGACCATGCACAATTATTCAGAACTGAGAACTTATGCAAATTTTGAGCTAGCTTATACATCTTGAGTTCATGACCTTGTAGACATTCAGTGTAATGGATATTTGCTAGTAATTATTATTATTATTGTATTGTGATCTATGTTAATACATTGGAAAATGTGTCGTACTATGATCTTGGATATTTCATATTTTCATTTTATTATTGCCACATTAAACCAATGTCTTTCGGTATAAATGTTTTTGTTGCTCGTAGCAACGCACGAGCACTTTCCTAGTGTGTGTGTGTATATATGTGTGTGTGTGTTTGTTGTAAAAAAAGAGATGGGGCAGCACACACTGTCGCACTGGTATATATACATCCTGATTTAAGTAGTGACACTGCTCCTGCCTATACCGTCATTCGTGACAGTGGAATCAAGAATGTGACGTGCCGATCCCAATCAATCCCATCTGGTGCCTAGTTTGAGCTTGGGATTAGAAGTCACCGGAAATTATAGATGGATGGGCTAGAACACAACGCGGACCAAGCATCTATGATTGGCAGCATCACGGCACGGTCTCTCTACCATGATACCATCTACCGTTGCCGAGCCGCCCTCAACCTCCGCTCTGCATCCCTGTCCTGGTCGGCACATGCAAGATGAGACCTCCCTCGCCACACTCACACTACTAGGGAACACCACGCAAGCAAGTGATATACATACCATGGTAGCAAGTCACTAGAGATCACTGGATATGTAAAGCAACTGATCGATCATTGAATCCAGCACTTTGCTGCGCCGATGTCAATGTTAGATGGTAGGCAACATTTTGGCATATTTTAATTCCATAATTTAATAGACATTTCAATATTACGGTGAGTGAAACAATCCATGTGCATGTGTGTATGTTTAAACAACAATTAAACATAACAATATTCATGATTATACAACTAATAAACATGAACATTGGTTTGAGAGAGTACCCTGTGGAAGATTGGGTGACGGCGTCACCCGATTTTCCGTTATCACCCATTATGAGTGACCTCAATCGGTGTAGCCGTACACAGTCGATGCAGGCAGATGATCGTAGTGCAGACCAGCTGTAGATGAAGTAGTCGTTCGCTCGTAGTCGACGTAGAGGAAGTAGTCGTACGGGAGCGAGCAGTCGCGTGAAGACGCTCCCCAAAAACCTTATCGCCCGCCTATCCCGAGCAGGATCTCAACAGCAGGACGAGGTTCCGGAGGCTCTACTCTCGCCGGTACCATGCGCGCGGTGCAAGCGATGGGGATGCAAAAGAGAGCAGCAAACAGAGGGAGAAGAGAGAGGTCTCCTAAGCAGGAGGACCTGATTTTATGAATTGGTAATCTGAGGACGAGTAGGAAGGCCTCCTTATATAGGCGAACATGTGCGGAAGGGGGATGAACCTGGACGTGCTGAGTAGTAACGGTCACGGTTGATTGTATTGTAACTGTCGCGGTTAAGGGCTCCTAGTAACTGTCACGATTAAGGAGCCATCAACAGCCAACAGTAACGGTCACAATTAAGGAGTCATCAACAGCCATCAACAGCAAAAAGATGCTCCCGCCCCGCAACACATCACGTCCGTCCGTCCGTCCGACTGCACCGCACAGCCCGCTCGACTCGACTCGACTCGACACGTCACGCCCACGCCCTCGGCCTCGGCCTCGGCCCGGCCCGGCGAGGCGAGGCGAGCGAACGCGCGCGCGCGTGTGGCACGCCTATCTCCTTTATTCAACTTCACAAGAGGTGTACCGAAAGGTTACCTAATAAGTTGGATGGGAGACTCCTCCAATACCCATACGGTATTTCTCTCTTTTCCTTAGCATTAAACACATGGGCTTTTAATTCTTTCATTATTACAATAAATGGCCCTAGGCCCATTTATTCTAACAATCCCCACCAAGAATTTCAAGCCACATTGGAAATGCTCTCATCTTCCCTTTTGTTTTTAATATACCAGTACCACGATGGAGACTGTTAAGTTGAACATCCACCAGGAACTCTAGTTACACTTATTTGCAACTGAACAATGGACTATGCCTTGAATTGTCAGTTTTGTGCATCTAAGCTTGGCTAGAGCCCTTTACTGATACTTGGCTGCACATAGCATCCCCGCGGGTTGGAGCTTATGGGTCACACTCCGTGCCTCTTCATGAGTTTTCTAGAGATCACCCAACTCTCATAGACTATGACCAGTAGTCAATACTCATATAGGTGTGTTCCTTCTAGACATACTGTAGGACTATGTCTTTGCTTCAGAGAAACAACTTCCTTGTTTCATGAAAGCCACTTGGAGCACATTAAGGTATAAATACCATCCTGCCATACAGTTTTGAAGAGAAATGCATCTTTTCCATGAACTGAGCCTTCTCAAAGGTTCTCTTCTCTCAGTCAAACCATAGCTTGTTTCACCATCTTAATTCACGGGATCTCCGATCACATAAGACAGGTTACCACTATGGAGAAACTCACGTGGGTCTCAAGCCCAGTTCCATAGATGCATGATCTATCACAATACGTGACAAACCCTTTGTAAATTGATCTGCCAGGTTCTTAGACGTATGGATGTAATCCAAAGCTATGACACCGGTGTTTCTCAATTTCCTGACAGATTTCAACCGCCTCTTAACATGCCTGGATGACTTCATGTTGTCCTTTGAACTGTTCACCTTGACAATCACCGTTTGATTATCACAGTTCATTAGAATTGCCGGTATCGGTTTTTCAACTATCGGCAAGTCCATTAGGAGTTCACGAAGCCACTCAGCCTCTACAGTGGCAGTATCCAATGCTGCGAGTTCTGCTTCCATTGTTGACCTGGTTAGAATGGTCTGCTTGCAAGACTTCCAGGAAACAGCGCCACCTCCAAGTGTGAACACATATCCACTTGTGGCTTTTAACTCATCTGCATCAGAAATCCAGTTTGCATCACTATAACCCTCCAAGACTTTGGGGTCTCCGGAATAGTGAATGCCATAGTTCATAGTGCCCACTAGATAGCGCATTACCCGCTCGAGAGCATGCCAGTGTTCACTACCCGGGTTTGAAACAAACCGGCTCAGTTTACTAACCGCATATGCAATGTCAGGTCTCGTGGCGCTAGCCAGATACATTAATGAACCAATGATCTGGGAGTACCTCAGCTGATCCACCATTATCCTCAGGTTCTTCCTTAGAACCAAGCTGGCATCATAAGGAGTTGGTGCGGGTTTAGAATTGCTGTAGCCAAACCGACTTAGCATCTTCTCAACATAGTGAGTCTGTGACAGAGTCACCCCACCATTTTCTCCCTTTATCAGCTTTATGTTAAGGATAACATCAGCCTCTCCCAAATCTTTCATCTCAAACTTTTGAGATAGAAAGTCTTTGACCTCCTTGATCAATTCAAGGCTCGTGCCAAAGATAAGTATGTCATCTACATACAGACACAGAATCACTCCTTCGCCCCCACCATAGCGATAGTACACACATTTGTCAGCTTCGTTTGTGACAAAGCCAACAGATGTCAAAGTTCTGTCGAACTTATCATGCCATTGCTTAGGTGCTTGCTTGAGGTCATAGAGAGACTTCACTAACTTACACACCATTCCTTCTTGACCCTTTACTACAAATCCTTCCGGCTGATCCATATAGATCTCCTCTTCCAACTCTCCATTTAGGAAAGCTGTCTTAACGTCCATCTGATGAACGAGAAGACCATGAGAGGCTGCCAAGGAAAGTAGTACTCTTATAGTGGTCAATCGAGCGACTGGTGAGTAAGTATCGAAGAAGTCTTCTCCTTCCTTTTGGGTGTAACCCTTGGCCACAAGTCTAGCCTTGTACTTATCAATAGTACCATCAGGCCTAAGCTTCTTTTTGAGCACCCATTTACATCCCACGGGTTTGCACCCGTAAGGACGTTCAACAACCTCCCAAGTACCATTTGACATAATAGAGTCCATCTCACTCCTCACTGCTTCCTTCCAATAGTCAGCATCAGGTGAAGAGTATGCCTCTGCAATGGTCTTAGGAGTGTCATCCACGAGGTATATGATGAAATCATCTCCAAAGGATTTCTCTGTCCTTTGTCTCTTGCTCCTCCTAGGAGCCTCATCATTGTCCTCCTCAGGATGCTCAATAAATGTAGGCTCATTGAGTTCCATCGACTTGGTGGAGTCGTCCTTCTCGACAGACTCTTGCCTAGATGAACTTGTTTCATCTCTCATTGGAAAAATATTCTCAAAGAATGTAGCGTCTCTGGACTCCATAATTGTGCCGACAAGCAAGTCAGGCACTCCAGATCTTACTACCAAGAATCTATATCCGACACTGTGAAAAGCATACCCCAGAAAGACACAGTCCACCGTATTTGGTCCAAGTTTACGTTTCTTGGTGATTAGCACACTGACTTTGGCCAAGCAACCCCAAGTGCGTAAATATGAAAGAGTTAGCCTCTTCTTCTCCCATTCCTCGAATGGTGTTACTTCCTTATTCTTCATAGGCACACGGTTCAGGACATGACAGGCTGTCAGTATCGCCTCACCCCACCATTCCTTAGATAGTCCCGCGGTTTCTAACATGGCATTCACCAAGTCAGTCAGCGTGCGGTTCTTTCTTTCGGCAATCCCATTGGATTGGGGTGAATAAGGCGGTGTCCTCTCATGAACAATACCGTGTTCCTCACAGAATGTATCAAAAGTATTAGAGAAGTATTCGCCACCTCGATCCGACCTTAGGTGTTTAATCTTTCTCTCAAGTTGATTTTCTACTTCAGCTTTATAGATCTTAAAGTAATGTAACGCTTCATCTTTTGATTTTAACAAGTAGATGTAACAAAATCTAGTGCTATCGTCTATCAAAGTCATGAAATATCTTTTACCACCCTTTGTCAACACACTGTTCATTTCGCTCAAATCGGAATGAACTAATTCTAGAGGTGTCAAGTTTCTCGCCTCAGTAGTCTTATGTGGCTTGCGAGTTTGTTTCGATTCAACGCATACGTGACACTTAGAATTTTTGACAGAGGTAAACTTTGGAATTAAACTCAAACTAGCTAAGCGCATCATACAACCAAAATTAACATGACAAAGTCTCGAATGCCAAACATTTGATTCATCATTCATCACATGGTTCACAACATTATTATCGAACAATAAAGAAAAGCGGAACAAGCCTCCGCTATCATAGCCTTTTCCAACAAAAGTACCAAACTTAGAAATGATACATTTATTCGACTCAAAGACTAATTTAAAACCATCTCTACATAGTAGAGACCCGCTGACTAGATTCTTCTTGATGGTAGGTACATACTGCACATTCTTCAATTGTATGGTCTTCCCCGAAGTGAACTTCAGAGTGACCGTACCAGCACCAAGAACACGCGCATGGGCACCGTTCCCCATCAACAAGGAGGTAGTCCCCCCGACCTGGTAAGAAGAAAACATAGAAATATCAGCACATACATAAATATTAGCACCGGTGTCTATCCACCACTCTGGTGAAGAACACACTGAAAGAACTGTAGGTAAGAAATTACCATACCCCGCTGTTCCTCCACCCTCGCTAACAACCATGTTCGCTGTCTTTGGAGCCTTGCGATCTTTACGATCCGGGCACTTTGCAGCAAAGTGATCCGGACTGCCACAAGTATAGCAAGCACCCCCCCGGCTTTCTCTTCTTCTTATTAGACCCGTCGGCTTCCTTAGCCTTGGGCGGGTTTTGTGAAGGTTTCTTCCTCTTGTTCTGATTATTCTGAAACTTGGGATTGCCCCTCTGCACAAAGTTTGCGCTTGAGGGGCCGGCTATTGTCTTTCCACGTGTGTCCTTTGCTCTCGCCTTCTCTTCAACATCAAGAGTCGCAATAAGGTCATCAAAAGTGAATTCCTTTCTCTTATGTTTTAGAGAGGTAGCAAAATCCCTCCAAGAATGTGGCAGCTTTGTGATAATTGCTCCTGCCACAAACTTGTTGGGTAACACACATGGGACCTCTTTGCTATAGTTCTCAAGCTCTTTAGCCAGCGCCTGTACTTCATGGGCCTGTTCCACCACAGAACGGTCTTCAACCATCCTGTAGTCTAGGAACTGTTCCATTACATACAGCTCACCGCCGGCGTCAGAAGCCCCGTACTGAGCCTCAAGAGCCTCCCAAATATCCTTCCCCGTCTTCCTCTGAAGATAGGTATCCACCAAGTTATCAACCAGGACGCTAATGATGGCACCCCGGAACAGATTATCATCCGCATTGAATTTCTCCTCCGAGACACCCTCGGGGGCTTTTCCGGTGGTGACATACATCACGTTCATGGCGGTGAGCCACAAGGTGGCCAACTCACGCCACCTCTTAAAGTTGGAACCATCGAAAGGCTTCGGTTTAATTGCATTTGCAAAGCTAGTTGCACCAAACATAGTCCTATCAACATTATAAGGTTTTTGGATTGTTAGATGATAGGCAACATTTTGGCATATTTTAATTCCATAATTTAATAGATATTTTAATATTACGGTGAGTGAAACAATCCATGTGCATGTGTGTATGTTTAAACAACAATTAAACATAACAATATTCATGATTATACAACTAATAAACATGAACATTGGTTTGAGAGAGTACCCTGTGGAAGATTGGGTGACGGCGTCACCCGATTTTCCGTTATCACCCATTATGAGTGACCTCAATCGGTGTAGCCGTACACAGTCGATGCAGGCAGATGATCGCAGTGCAGACCAGCTGTAGATGAAGTAGTCGTTCGCTCGTAGTCGACGTAGAGGAAGTAGTCGTACGGGAGCGAGCAATCGCGTGAAGACGCTCCCCAAAAACCTTATCGCCCGCCTATCCCGAGCATGATCTCAGCAGCAGGACGAGGTTCCGGAGGCTCTGCTCTCGCCGGTACCGTGCGCGCGGTGCAAGCGATGGGGATGCAAAAGAGAGCAGCAAACAGAGGGAGAAGAGAGAGGTCTCCTAAGCAGGAGTACCTGGACTTGTGAATTGGTAATCTGAGGAGGAGGAGGAAGGCCTTCTTATATAGGCGAACATGTGCGGAAGGGGGGATGAACCTGGACGTGCTGAGTAGTAACGGTCACGGTTGATTGTATTGTAACTGTCGCGGTTAAGGGCTCCTAGTAACTGTCACGATTAAGGAGCCATCAACAGCCAACAGTAACGGTCACAATTAAGGAGTCATCAACAGCCATCAACAGCAAAAAGATGCTCCCGCCCCGCATCACGTCCGTCCGACCGCACCGCCCAGCCCGCTCGACACGTCACGCCCTCGGCCTCGGCCCGGCCCGGCGAGGCGAGCGAGCGCGCGCGCGCGTGTGGCACGCCTATCTCCTTTATTCAACTTCACAAGAGGTGTACCGAAAGGTTACCTAATAAGTTGGATGGGAGACTCCTCCAATACCCATACGGTATTTCTCTCTTTTCCTTAGCATTAAACACATGGGCTTTTAATTCTTTTATTATTACAATAAATAGCCCTAGGCCCATTTATTCTAACAGTCAAGAGCAAAACCTGGCAAGTGGAATGGGCAAATAATCCGCTGGAGTAGTTGCACTCTTGCAGTGTTGAATGTTGATGCTTTTCGTTTCTCCTTTGAGTTTAATAAATTCATTCACCGCCTTAATTATACTGTTGATCATTCATTGTTGGTTTTCCAGTTTCTTTGTTTTCCGTTGAGAAAGTTTAGCTGTTCCCTCGACAATTTTCAGTTTCTCGCAAGAAGAGAGGTATGGATTGGCTTACCATTTCAGCTTTTTTTTAACTCCCCATTTCAGTTTATATGAGCTTCATCAAGCTGCTGTGTATATTGCTATGTTTTATATGCAGTTACAATTGTGTTTCAATTGATCTAGTCTGACGTGGGATGGAGGCACAGGGAAATGCAAAATTTAGTACCTAGGAGCTACTCCTGCTATACAGGCCCAAAGTAAAAGTTTTCATTACGTCCATTGCAATTTTCAATTTGTCCCGATGTATGCTGTCCTCTGTTTTGTATCAGCAGGAGTTGTTAGCTTCACAATCCTGAAGAAGTAAATAAGAAAAATTAAAGCATTGTTGTGGGTGGCGATTGTTTCAGTTCATTAGTTGCAATGGCATTATTATTCTCGCTTCCATTCCAATTCCAGTTCCATCAGAAACCTCATGACAATACAGCAACTTTGTGGAAGAAACAAATACTTGTTTCAACCGATACCTGTAAACATAGCTACAATCTCATTTTTGGACATTTATTAGATAAAATTTGGTTTTCTGGCTGTATGTTGGTCTTTGTAGTTATTGTCGTGTAAACTTTGCTCCCATCATTGCAACATACATACACCACGTACAATGTTCACATTTCCATGCATAAATAGGCCATACATATTGTTGGGATATCAAAAACCCCAAACAGAAATGTAGATCAAGCAACGAGCGATTCACAATGAATACACGTTCGAATTGGGTTGAATTAGGTCATGAACTTTCCATAGTACATTACTTTTTCAATTTCCCCAAAGGTGGTCCCCCTTACAATGATTAGGGGGTCTCCTTTTATAGTGCAAAAAGACTGAATTTACATTCCAATTTTACCCCTAAAACCCTAGCCTTCATGAAGAATATCCGAGGGTAAATTTGTACTTGTACATGACGCGGACTTAGCGCCGCAGACAGCGGAGCGTAAAAACTGCCGGAGACGCGCCACAAAACGTGGATACGTAACAGTTCCGTGTTGTAGAAGCTTTTGACCAAGTCCATATTGACAGGGTCTTGAAAAACCCTGGGCTTCGCGGCTTGTCCTTGTTGATTTCTTGCTTGAAAGTCTCGACTTCGGTGGTTCCTTCATGCAGCCGGCGCTTCGCAGGCTGGAAGAATTCACGACGCCTGGTTCCGCAGGACTCCTGGCGGAGCCCGGGTTACTGACAACTTTCTCCCCGATGAAGATCCCGAAGCTCAACACTTGTCCTGCAGAAAGAAGACTCATCCTTGGTTAATTTCCATGTTTTGGTGTATGCCTACCACACGATCTGGTGTGCGGAGCCTAAGTTTCTAAGCAATCTCTCAAATCATGTCGGAGCCGAGTAATTTTCAGAAATAAACCCCCAGAGCCGAGAGGTGATGTTTTCTGCCGCCCCAACACATACATACATATACCAGACTATAGCCAGCATAGGGTTTAGGGTTGTGATTTAGCCGTCATTTTCTTCCGTTGGTTTTAGCGTGAATGTTTCGAGTTAACTTCGAGTCGTTTTATTTTCTGCTTTGGTCTGATCGGGAGTTTGTTTCCTTCCTTGCTTGTACTGTTGCATCGTTGGTAGGCGAGGTGAGGCAGGACTTATGTATTTCTGTGTTGCAGCTAAGTGGCTGCTGATTGTAAACCTTGGCTTTAGGCACTGCTTGGGTGCTGAGGGCCGGAACCTTGTGTTCCTTAATTAAAAAAAATTCCAGACTATAGCCACCACGTGCTTATAAGTTATAACGTTACACGATGATGAGATCCATTTATTAAATAAAGAAACGGGTAGGGAGTCATTAGACTAAGAATAAGCAGTTCGAAAGCTTGGGTGAGTGGGAGCGAGTGGGACTAGGAGGCATCATGGAATTTAGCTGAACATGGAAATTGGAATGCATGGCTCCCTGTTGGTTGATGTGTCGGCGCCGCGCTGTTTTGATATGCTGTGTCATCGCCGCGGAGCATGCTGGCCGTCGGCAAGGCCGCTGGCACCTGGCAGCAATGGCGGTCGAAGTCGGCGTCCCCGTTCCCTGGGCTTCGTTGCCTTGTGGCATCATCGATCCTTGCTCAAGACCAAGGCGTACGTGCCTCCGCCTCCGCCTCCGCAATGGGCATCAACTTCCGTCGTGCAATAGTACTCCACTGTTCGTTAGACACGGAAGAAGTATAGTTTATTTGGTGACGTTCCCGTTCGGTAGAAAGTTACAAATACAAGATTTATAACACAGCAGCTTGATGATGCTCATATATAAACCGAAATGGTAAGCCAATCCTTACCTCTCTTTCTTGCGAGAAACTGAAAATTGTCAAGGGAAGACAAAGAAGCTGGAAAACCAGCAATATGAATGATCAACAGTATAATTAAGGCGGTGAATAAATTTGTTGAACTCAAAGGAGAAACGATAAGCATCAACATTCAACACTGCAAGTACTCCAGTGGATTATTTGCCCATTCCACTTGCCAGGTTTTGCTCTTGACATCGGTGCTACAAAGTGCTAGATCCAGTGAGCTGCTACCATGTGGAGTGTGGCGAGGGAGGTCTCATCTTGTACGTGCCGAACAGAACATGGAGGCTGAGCGGAGGTTGATGGTGGCTCGGCAATGGTAGATGATGGTATACAGTAGAGAAACCGTGCTGTGACGCAGCCAATCAGTGATGGTTGGTCCGCGTCGTGTTCTAGTTCATCCATCTAGAATTTCCGACGACTCCTAAACCCAAGCTTGAACTAGGCACCAAATGTGATTGATTTGGAGCGTCACATTAGTTCTTGGTTTCCATAGTCATGAACGACGACGGTATAGCAGTGTCGACTCTACTTAAATCAGGATGTATATATCAATGCGACAGTGTGCTGCCCATATAATATTTGGATCCATAGAACCATGAGAGACAAAGCACGCAGGGCCGGCCGCTATATATGACGTCGTATTTACAAAGCCTCGTTATTGTGCTGGAAAATAATAAAATCACAATGTGCAAGTAGGAGTAATACACTGTATGACTGTCATCTCTCTTCCTGTCATCTCTATTCCTGTCACATGTATGGTGCACCGATCAAAATGCGACAGTGAAATTGGCAATCACTAACAAATTACAAAATCGTGTTAATTTTTTTTTGTGGGTAATTTACTACAACTACCGCAACAACCCAGGGGGTAAAGTGGTGTGTTTGGTTCGTGTCCTTTGGATAACTAGTAACATGCCCGCGCGACGCGCGGGGCTCTCTACAATTCAATTTGCACAAGTGCTACACTTTGACTCCTTGTTCTGCTTTAGCTGTAGCACCCAACAGTTGTGGATCCTCATTAAACTTTAAGTGCAGCAATGGGATTTTAATATGAATAGTAAGGCATTTTTTTCTCCAAACATGATTGCCGAACATTTATTTTTCAACAATCTTCAACCTCTTTGAACTCCGAGCAGGATCAACCATTTACCCCTTCCTGCTGACAACAGTAGAAAAATACTTCAGTATAGCTACAAAAGTTCCATGCAGCCTTTTGTGCATCTGATTACTCAGGATAAAAATGATCAATGGCAGGGATGAATAGAAAAGCAGCAGCCCAGAGCACGCTGCATCCCGCAACCAAATCATATTTGCACAATGATTTTTCCATGAACACTGTTGCAACTTTAGTTGAAGGATACAAATGCTAGCTACAACCAATGCATGTATTCTAAATGATTTTTTCGAAATAAAAAACTGAACTCAAGAAGAATTAATTTGTAATAATTTTGAGGGATCATGCATGGTAAGATGCACCTTCAGATGTATACATGTATATGTATTAGTCACTTAAATATCACTCATATCATTCAAAGTTCTAGTAATTGTATTTAAAAGGTTAACTTCCTAGTGTGCTAACTATTCTAAGCATCCTTTTGCCATCTTAAACCAGAATAGTTACTTGGATTTCTGATTTGAACAACGTTAATTGCCTACAAGAGTACTCACACGGGCTAAGTGAATAACAAAGAGAAACAAAGCAGCACATGTGCAATGCAGCTTAAGAATATATGTACTGCTGCAAATATAAAGTATGAGCGATCAATCGTGATTTCCTTGTGTAGTGTCTCCAAGCATATTGCTTGGTAATCAACTAGTAGTCCAGCACTACATGTTGCTAGGCATCCTTCAGGTTTAGTGCAGAATTTCATTAGTACGAATTCAATACTGCTGCATTAATATAAGCACTCTAAGCATAAATTGTTTCTTCATGAAGAAGAAGCTTATCATACCATGAACGAATCAACAACCATCTGTTAGTCACACAGTGTTAGCTTTTAGTTTGAATCATAGATAAGCCTTCCTTAAGTGTAATTTGGCTTGGTTTAGAATGTTGCAATGGAATACCAATCTACCGAATTTGACAAATCAAGTAGAACCGCGTAGCTCACACAGCGGGTCTTAGAGAGGAACCACACCTTAATGCCTACAAGACAGTTATCTTTTGTGCGGATTTCTAATGATTTTAGAATCGGATTCAATAGAAAATGAGAAAATACGCAAACAAGTGCTTGTACCATGTTGGATATATGGCCATTTTAAACATACACCATAAACCATGATTTCATTTTCCATTCTAGAACTAAAATACCGCCTTGCATAATTTTGGACAGGGGTGAAAGCTATGGTAACATAGGTTTGTCATAAAGTAATCCAAACATAAATTGTTTCACCAAAGTTTATCTATCTATGTTGATGTAAGCCCTGTAACCATTTGTCGCGGTGTCCAGTTTTAGTAGTTAATCTCATAATAATAGTTGACAGCCTCATCCAAGTTGGACATTGCACACCAGTAGGATTGAACAAGAATATTCCATAACTTTGGGTTTTTTACTAAACAAAAAAAATACCATCAAAGAAGTTCTACAAAACTGACATGGGAAATATTCTGTTAAGCCAAGAAAACTTATCTGCCAATTTGATCACAGAGACAGAAGGTACATCGTAATTCCCATGCACAAAAGAATATTCACTCAAATTTGATCTGTAATTAAATTACCCACCATGCGTTTTGGAAGATATTTATTTTGCATCAACCATAATTAAGGGAAACTGCTAGGTGTCATGTCCTAGCAGATACATAAAACATGGGAAATATTCTGTTAAGCCAAGAAAACTTATCTGCCAATTTGATCATAGAGACAGAAGGTACATCGTAATTCCCATGCACAAAAGAATATTCACTCAAATTTGAATTAAATTACCCACCATGCGTTTTGGAAGATATTTATTTTGCATCAACCATAATTAAGGGAAACTGCTAGGTGTCATGTCCTAGCAGATACATAAAACAAACTGTGAGAATTATTATCTTTGGCATGACTAAAAAATTTCTTTAGTTGCTGGTATTGAAATGCCATGGCATCCTAATTTGTATTAATGCATAAAAGTTATTCTTATGTTAAAGCAATATGGATACCTTGTGATTTAGTATCATTAGTTATTATTACAACTGAAAAAGTGTTGTTTACTGGAAATAAAGTGATACCAGAAAATCTAATAACTTACCAACAACATCAGGTTAGTTTCCGATAGTGATGACCGGTGACTTCGTTTTAGAATTAGGTATTGGACATTTAGATTGATATATATCCCAACAAAAATTTCCATGCTCCAACTGCAGGTCTGCAGCCAACAAAAATGTCTATGCTTCGCCGCAGCGTAGCCATGTAATGCAAATCAGTTGACCAAAATACTAATATTGTGCACCTGCAGCATGCACATTGTTGGATCCTCCTCTTGACTACATTATTGGCCTGATGGCCTCTCCTCTTCATAAGGCACGAGGTATTTACCTTTGGCCATCGGTAGTTCGGCACAAGACACCAATCTAGAAACAGAAATTCAGATGTCAATTTTATGCTTAATTTGACAACAAAAATAATAACTGTTCTTCTTCAAATTCTAGTAAAACTTTTGAAGCCTACTACATAATCAATTTCAATATGTGCAAGTGTTAAAAATCAATTGAAACATGGATGCTGATGTGCAGGGCTACCGCTTGTGGTCTGCCAGCACCGTGTCTGCACTCTGCACCCGCGTGTCGCCGCCTTCTTGTCATCGAATGTGCCGTTGAGCTCAACCACGCCCGGCCGGCCGGAGAGGTGGCACCTTGCGCTTGCTGATGGTCTTGCACACGAACTTCTGGCTCGTGGCCCTGTGTGTGCACAGCAACGTGACCCCGAACTGCGCACGTCGGAGCTCCTTGCCGACAGCCGAAGGTGTAGGTGCTCTCGACGTCCATGTGCCGCCCCAGCATGTCAGCATGTGGCCGACGGCGGCCGGGGGATTGGCTGGCGTGGGCGCGGAGGTCGCACCCCAGAAACGGAGCAGACGGGGACCGGGGGCCTGGCAAGCGGCGCTCTTGACGTCCGCCATGGTTCGCCCCATCAAGTGGCCGACGGCGGCCGGGGGCCTAGCGGGAGTGTGCGCGGAGGTCGCCGAGACCTCGCCGGCGGACGTCGAGGGAACGGAGGCGCTGCCCACGGGACGGCTGGAGCTGACCGAGGAGGGATCCGGCCGGCGGTGTCGCGTGCAGTCGCAGGGCAAAGGGGGAAGAACGGATGGGTGTGGGAGTAGAAGAAAAGATTGGGCCCGACGGGTACGTCGAGCGTGGAGATCGCCGAGACCTCACCGGCGGATGCCAAGGGAACGGAGGTGCTGCCCACGAGACGGCTGGAGCCGACGGAGGAGGGATCCGACCGGCGATTGAGGAGGAGGAGGACAGGGGCTTTGAAGCGGCGATTATCGCGCCGCATGGCGCTGGCCAGCGTCTCCATTGCGGCATTGCGGGCGGAAGAGATCTCCGCCGCTGGGGGGTCTCGGCGGCTGCTCTGCCCCAGCTTGCGCGTGGGTGCGGGGAAGGGGATTTTTTTTTCGATACGGGGAACAGGGAACGAAACCTGGGCAGAGGGTCCCCGGCGTGGGTACGCAGGCGAGGGGTGGGCCCAGCGGGTACACGCGGGCGGGTATACGCCGAGTGGGTGAGAAAAATAATTCGTTTTTGGCAGAAACGCTCTCCAAATTACGATTTTTCGGTCCTTCCATAGTCCTTCCACCCTATTCACTCCCAAAAACATATGACAGGTAGGTCCGGCGTGAGAGGTACGGTGGACCCGATTTGAGTGAGAAAAGTTTTCAATTATTTTCGCTTCTTATAGTATAGATGATGAATTAATGCCTGGCTTAATTTTTGGCTAGCTGGAGCCCCGATAACTGCCGAGTGGGGCCTCGGATAATGATGAATTAATGGATGCCTCATTCCCCCCCCTTTTTTCTGTTCTTCTCCCAAGAGGGCTGAAATGATGAATTGACTATAGCATCTGCACGTAATCAAGCATGTAAGATGGCACATTTCGTAAATTTCATTCTCAAGCCCATCGGTCGACATCTTACGCAAAGACTCCGGATACCAAATAATTCTCCCTCCGCACCATCACCTATAGGACACCAGATTGTTCTGCTCGTTGTGCCAAGACTGATGAATGACATATGTGACATCTGCTCTTTGACACCGGAGTATTTCATAATCTTCAGATGGGTCGACTTTGATGGCAAGTCAGCACAAATGTGAAAGCCAAAGACAGTTGTCGCCAACAACGAGCTCGGACCTCATGCAAGAAGGAACAAGCATTTCTAGATGGCGGGACAGCACAACGGACTCCCGCTCGAGCTAGAGCTAGCGCGCGACGGACTTTTACCTGGTGGGACACGTAACAGCGTGGAACGAGCAACATCGATCTTGCTTGGTCGCGATTCTAGGGCAGCACAAAATTTGGTGTGAGAACACGTCGTCATTCCCACCAACACAGCTCGACGTCCCCAAGATAGTCTCACTAACCCAAGCTCGACAACCTGTACGACTAGTTGGAAAAGGACTCGTATGTAACAGAAAAGGACCTATATGTAAGGATCAGACGGTTGAGATTAATTCTATACGACCGGTTTTTTAACTGTCGTACGGTAGTATTCAAAGGTCGTACTGGTAGTTAAAGAGTATTATCGGAAATGTAAAATATCATTTTTGTAATATATAAAAACGGAGGGAGGAGGTGTGCACAGGTGGACCGGGTGGGTAGCGGGGAATTTTTTTCTAAAATATATATCAACTAAATTACCATTTTACCTTTAGAGAAAAAATCGAAGAAACCGACAATACGACCGTACGACCGTTGGAACGTATTGTGTACCGAAGAAAACCTCTCTCGAAATGGCGCTTTTGCATCGGTTTATTTGTTTCTCTGTTTTATAATGAGTATATATAGAGTCATGCATGTTTGTTAATTTATATATCCCTGATTGTTTAATTTATATATAGTCATGCATGAATCTATATAATTATTTAATGAATGAAAAGTGACAAAAATGAAGGTTAGCGTTTCCGGACGCGCTTAGCTCGCACGTTTTCTGAGTACAAATTCTCTCACAACACATAGATCGAAGCAATGTGATGCATTGCAACTGTTTATTTTTCTCTCTCTTGTGCTAGGAGATAGCTATAGGTGCTGACTCTTACCATTGGACGAGGCCTACGGCTGCCGCGAGCACGCTCTCTGATTCAGGTGTGTAGCAGGGAGGTGACTTGGCGGCAGGGTTGGATTGATTGTCTTAGTTGGATGGTGCCGGCAAAACTATCATACCAGCCCATGTACTGCGGCTGGTTCCTGAGACCTCCTAATCTCAATTAACCTTGAGTCATGCATATGGGCACATTGGGGGCCGTGAAGCGGGAGATGCAGTATTTTGATGCTGAACAATGATACGATGTAGTAGCATTCTTCGATCCAGGTTACCATGTGCCGCTATACATATGCCCCCCCATCGTGCTTGGACAATGACAAGCTGCAAATTAAAGTTACATGTGACGCTGTGGCTCCTGTTAGCTGTCACGTGGTACACCGTACCGATCGAAAGTAGTGGTGCGATGCAATACTGCAATCGGTAATTAACTTTATCACTACTACTTCAATAATCATTGCAAGTCTGTAAGACCATCTCCAGCAATGAAGCGCAAACTGGATGCGCAAAGGCTCGTTTGCGCCAAAGAAAGAGATCGAGCTGGAATCGCAAAAATGTACCCTTCCCAGCGGTGGTTCCCCTCCCGTCGCCCATCCTCCATTGTGTCGCCCGACAGTTGCTTCCCGCGGGCCTGGAGAGCTCCGCTGCGGGCCCTGCGCCGAGTCGGAAGGCAGAGAGAGAGAGAGAGAGCAGGGGAGCTTGCCGCCGCCGGCCTGGAGGCCAGGGAAGGAGACGGCCGCGGGGACCCTGCGCCAAGGAGAGAGAGAGGAGGCGGAGGCGGAGCAGGGGAAGCAGAGGTGCCAAGGAGAGAGCGGAGCCTGGAGCCGCCGTCGGTCGCGGGTCGCCGGATCAGCACAGGGGAGCTTCTTCTGCCGCCGTCCTTGTTTCTTCCGCCCCCGTCCTCCTCTCGTGCTTCTTCCACCGGCGCCATGTCCCGTGCTTCCGCCGCCGCCACGTTCCGTGATTCTTCCGCCGGCGCCAGATCCGGACCTGGGGAGGGGAGAGGGAGGTCTCCCCCGGCCGGATCTGCGCGGGGTGGAGGCCGCCGCTGGCCGAGCCGTCGGGGTGGAGGCCGCCGCTGGCCGAGCCACCGAGGTCGACGGGCATGGCGGGGTGGGTGGGAGAAGAGGCGGGGGTGGGAGAGGAGACCGGGGTCGACGGGCATGGCGGGGTGGGAGAGGAGACGGGGGTGGGAGAGGAGGCCGGAGTTGACGGGCATGGCGGGGTGGGAGAGGAGCCGACAGTTGCCGTGGAGTGATGCGCAAAGGAGAGAAGTCCCCCCAGGAATGCGGCAGGTGGAGGAGAGATCTTCATTTTGCAGAACGTGATGAAGAAACTGCTGGAGGGCGAAACAGTGACATCGGTTCTGCATTTTGAAGATGCAGCACCTATTGAAGAACCTGCTGGAGATGGTCTAACAACCCAAGGCGACGCTACGTGATCGGAACTCTTCACAGCTACGAATTAGAAGAGGTCTTTTATGGTGCACAATACGACTTAATGGTAGTACGGTAGTATTATCAGTTTTTTGTTTTTTTCTATGGGTAAAATAGTAATTTGCTCAAAGTATATTATTTGGAAATGAAATGCTCGTGAATAGATAGGGTTACATACAAAGATTCATATATTTCATTTCCTATATTACAACAATACCATTGTACATTTCTGATAATACCCTTATACTACCCATACGACCTATGAATACTACCGGACAACAGCTAAAAAAACCTGTAGTATAGAATTAATCTCAACCGTCGGATCCTTACATATAAGTTCTTTTCTATTACATATAAGTTGTTTTTCAACCGGTAGTACATGTCGTATTGTGTACCGTAAAAGATCTCAATCGGAAGAGGTCTTTTACGGTACTGTACGACTCAATGATAGTACGGTAGTATTATCAGTTTTTTTTTGATTTTTTGCTATGGGTAAAATGATAATTTGCTGGATGTATATTATTTGGAAATGAAATGCTCGTGAATAGATAGAGTTACATACAAAGATTCATATATTTCATTTCCTATATTACAACAATACCATTTTACATTTTCGATAATACCCTTATACTACCCATATGACCTATGAATACTACCATACTACAGCTAAAAAAATCGGTAGTATTGAATTAATCTCAACCTTCAGATCCTTACATATAGGTTCTTTTCTATTACATATAAATCCTTTTTCAACCGGTAGTACATGTCGTATTGTGTATCGTAAAAGATCTCTAATAATATTGATATGTTTTGTATGCAACCATTATATTGTAATTGTCAGTTACAATTGTGTTTTGATCGATCTAGTCTGGCATGAGCTGGAGGCACGGAAAAGCAAATTTTAGTACCTAAGAGCTACTCCTACAGGCTCAAAGTAAAGTTTTCATTAGATCCATTGCGAATTTCCTGTAATGTACTGTCGGGATTTTACATTGACCTTTTTGGTTTCACAACGCACAGGGGAATTCAAGTTTCCAGTAGTGTCAATTCACCGGTTCAGCCCTCTCCGGAGCGAGAACAACAGGAAAAAATAGAGGAAAAAAGGCAGTCATTAATTCATCATTATCCCAGACCCCATGCGGCAGTTGCCGAGGCTCTAGCTAGCCAAAAATTCAGGCCAGGCATTAATTCATCACTGGGCATCCAAATATTTAGAGCACTCACAATGCAGACTCTACATAGAGTCTAAGAACATTTATTACCTCAAAGCTACCATAGACTTGGAGTCTAAATAAGACTTGGAGTCTTGATTTTCCCCCTCTCTCTTCCATAAATATACTGCCACATAAGCGTCACATCAGCAAAATGTAATAAATATGAAGGTACTAAATAGACTTAGACTCTACGGTAGAGTCTGGGTTGGGATTGCCCTTACAGTGCAATACATAAAACATTGGCGGAATAGCCGAATCCATACCTAAACTATGATGCTTGGCTCAATTTTGTCCCTCAACTACGAAAATGTCCAATTCAGTCCCTCAACTATCCAAATCGGTTCGATTTCGTCCCCACGCTGACGCCGTTGAGGGGCCGCTTCACACCGTCACCAGTCGACGTCCGGGGCTGCCGTGTGTCTACTCCTTTCTCTCCCTGTGGCCAAGACGATGCGTCGGCGGCCGGCCGAACCACGCCGTCGTTGCAGACCCTGGCGCATCCGTCGGAGGAAGTCGGGGCCTTGGTGCATAGTTGTCGCTGGGCGCGACCACCAGAGTTGGCGAGGAGCAGCGCGGCGAGCGACGCAGGGGAGGAGGTGAGGACCGGCGGGAGGAGCGGAGCGCGCCCCTAGTGCGGGCGGGACGAGCGCCGGCGCGGCGCGCGGTCGGCGAGGCGTTGAATGGGCGCGATGCAGAGGAGACGCGGGGCTCCACGACGCAGCCGAGCTCCACGGGCGGGGTCGCCACAGCTTGGCCGCCGCGCTGCGGGCGCCACCGAGGGTGAGTCGGCCGGGAGAATGGTGGCGGCCTGCGCGTAGACCAGGGGCAAGATGCGTGAGGGATAAAAACTTGCACGGGGATCTTCTCGCTGCCACCGCCCATTACTCAGCAACTCCTGTCTCTGCCGCTCCGCGCCGCGGCTTACCTCCAGGAGCGCAAGAACTACATCGTGCACCTCCGGCTGCGGGACAGCGGCGGCGGCTTCGTCGTGGAGTGGCACCGCTCGTTCCTGCCGCACACGGCGGCCGGGCTGGACTCCGCGGCCGACGGCGACGGCCATGATGCCTGCCGGGCTCCAGGCCGGCGTTCCCCACTGCGCAATTGACGAAGATGCCACACTTTGTGGCCTTGAAGGCCGCGATGGCGAGGTCGTAGTTGAACTGCGTGCCGAAGTAGGCGCCAATGGCGGCGTCGAGCCCGTCGATGATGTCCATGATGGAGCAGCGACTGCGCGTGCGCACCTTTGTAGATGGCGTGGTGCGCGTGCGGCGCCATCCCGGAGCCGTGCCGTCCGTGTTGCCACTGACGTTGGCGTTCTTGAAGAAGTTGCCCGCGGCGGTGTTGGCCGTGTGCGTGTCGTGGCCCGTGTCGTCCACCGGCGGCGCGGTGGAGTTGACCGTGACGCTCCCGAACTCCCGCGCCGTGATGATCTTGTTGTTGCATCTGTCCCCCGTGACGTCCTTGAACTCGCAGGTCCCCTTCCACCCCTTGGGCGGCGGCTGCATCTCGTCATCGCCGAAGGACGGGTGACTGTGCAGGCGTGTCCAGGATCCCAATCACCATGCTGCGCCCGAACCCGGAGCGGCTCCAGAACCCCTCGTTCCTAAGGTGGAGGCCGAGGAAGCTTGGCGAGCGGGTGGTGGCCCGAAGCGCCTCCGCCTCCTCGTCCGTCAGCCGCGCCGCGAAGCCGGTGAACGGCGAGGTGTTCCACGGTGAGTCCCTGTTCCAGCCCGGGAATAACTCCGACGCGGACCCGCTCCCTCTCGTGTACCTCGACGCCGACTGCTTCGACGCCAGCCGGGACTGCAGCGTGCTGCGGGGCTCTGAGGTGACAGGCAAGCTGGTGCTCTGCAAGAGCCGGGGCCTCAGCGACCGCATCGATCGAGGCGGGCCATACCGTGGCGGCGTACAGTAGCGTCGGCATGATCGTGATGAACAGAGCCGTGCGGAGGGGTACTGACGACGACTGGCGACGGCGTGAAGCGGTCCCTCAACGGCATGAGCGCAGGGACCAAATCGGACTGATTTGGATAGTTGAGGGACGGAATTAGACGATTTTGTAGTTGAGGGACGAAATTGAGCCCAAGCATGATAGTTCAGGGACGAATTCGGCTATTCCGCCTAAAGCATTCAATAAAATTATACTGTGTCGATCGCTCTGCAAAAATCACAAGAGCTGAGGAGGAGCTTCGTTGCGCTCTGACGGTGCTGTTGGTCGGTGATCCTTCGGCCGTGCAGGTTGACGGTTTGGCGGCTGAGCTCGCTCGTCGCCATGATCTCCCTGCCGGCTCCGTGCAACTCCATCGACTAAACAATAGCGAGCTCCTGCTGGTATTCCCGAGCGTGGAGGATGCAGTGCGTGTCTACAACAAAGGGCGTCCGATTCATCTGCCTCAAGTTACACTGCATTGCCGGCGTTGGTCTCGCTTCAAGAATGCCACTGGTGTTCCTTTGCCTCAGCTCGTCAACGTGGAGGTTCGTGGTGTCCCTGCGCATGTCTGGGAACTCGAGACGGCGGAACATCTTCTGGACGAATGGTGCTGGGTTCGTGCTCTACATCCCGACACAGTTGATCGCCGCGATTATTCGTCCTTCCGGCTTTCGACCTGGAGTTCGAACCCGGAGAAGATTCCACCGGCCATGGACCTCCTCGTAGTGGAGCCGCCAACCCCGGTGGAAGAAGATCCCCCTGTGAAGCGTGCTCTGTCGTATGAAGTGAAGATCTCTGTGGTGCAGGAAGATGCGCGGGTGTCGGGCGATGGAGCGCCTCCGCCCCCACCTTCGGCCAGCAATGGTGGTGGTGGACGTCGCCGGCGTAGGGCCTCTCGGTCACCGGAATCGCCATCTGGCTCCTCTGCGGACGGCTCGCCGTCCCGTGACGACACGCCTCGTTCCCTGGTGCAGACGTGCCCGGTTTCTGGGGGCGGCAGCGCTGGAACCAAGGAGGTGGGTGACGGCGTGGCGAGCTCGTCGCCCCATGAGGCGGTGGCGGCGATTGTTCCTTCCCCAGGCGCCCAGCTGGTTCCCGTGGAGCCCATGAATGACATGGCGGCTCTCGTTATTCTCCTGTCCACTGGCGTGTCCCCGGAGGTTCCGGAGGAGGCATTTACGAGCTTGTTCTCTGACCCGGCCTGCTATTCTGGATCTTGTGGGCCGGCCCATGAAGCAATTAAGATTCCTCTGGTTGCCTCCATCGAGATTGCTGACTCGCCTATGCGCCATGTGCCGATTGACAAACCTGTTTTGTCAACGCTTGGAGTCTCACCGGCGATCCTGGGCGCACTGGTGGCGCCGGTCGTGATGCCGGCTAGCGGCCCAGCCCCTCTCAAGACCTTCTTCCGCCGTCGTAAGGGCTTGCTTTCCCAATCCAGTCCAGCCGCGGGTCCTTTGGTGGCGGGCGAGCCGGATCCCTCTGTCGCTGCGACCGTGGAGGCTGTCGAGTCTCCGCCGCCGGGTCCCTCCCTGGTGTGCGTTGTAGACACGAATGTGCCTCCGGCCGTGGCATCCACGGATGGAGATGTGGGGAGCTGCGTGCCGGCGAGTGTTGTAGAGGACGTCACGGCTCCACCTCTGGCCCAGTCTTCCCGGCCAGCGTGTGTTGAAGCCATGTCTGTACCTCCGCTCGCTGCATCCACAACAATTGCTGGTGAACACAGGGATCTTGCAGTTCAGGCTGTCCCTGCTGCCTCGCCAATCTCAAATTTCGTCTCCAAGGTAACCAAGCCGGTTGGTGTGGTTCTGCAGTGCCCTCCCCCTCCGAAACCAAGGAGGAAGACTCTTCCTGAAGATTTTGTGCCCAGGAGAAGCAGACGTGTTGCCAAGCTGCCGCCTATCACTGATCATAAGTCTGCTGCAACTGTCTATAGACAGCTTTAGTTCGTAAACAGGGGGGAAGACAGTGGGGATCAGGAGGAAGTGATATCTGAGGAAGCCCTTGAGCATTATACCAAGATCTTCAAGCAGACTTTGTGCCATGACCATGTTGTGGCCCTTGCTGCTTTGTTTGGGTGGAATGCACCCCCAAGTGCTGAGGTGCGTGCTTTGGCTGACATTTCAGTGGTTTAAGGGTTCAACTGTCTTGGTCGTCTTCCTCTTCTTATGCAATGGCTCCATACAATATTCTGATCTGGAATGTAAGAGGTCTTAATGATAAATCTTGACGTGATGTGGTCCACCAGACTGTCCAATCATGTCAGCCGGCTATCGTCTGCCTACAAGAAACAAAGTTGGCTCATATTTTGAATTATGATGTTCTATCTATTCTTGGGCAAGGGTTCCATTCTTTTGTATTTCTGCCAGCCCAAGAAACTAGAGGGGGAATCCTGGTAGCTTGGAGGGATGACATTTTTGCTGCTGAGTGCCATCGTGTCCATCGACACTCTGTCTCTGTCAAATTTCGATCTGATGGAGAGCATGTGTGGTGGTTCTCTGGAATTTATGGGCATCATCGAGACGCTGAGAAGACAGCTTTTCTTGAGGAGCTTAGGGAAGTGAGATGCCACTGCAATGGTCCTTGGATGCTAGCTGGTGATTTCAACATGATCTATAGCTCTGAAGATAAAAACAACGACAATTTAGATAGAGCCATGATGGGGAGATTTCGTCGCCTTGTGAATGACCTGGAGCTTAAAGAAATTCCATTACTCGGCCGGAGATATACTTGGTCCAACGAGCGGGCTTCTCCAACTCGTGTGAAACTGGACAGGGTTCTATGTACAGGGGACTGGGAGGATATCTATCCTGACTGTGTGTTGCAGAGCCACGCGACGGAGATGTCTGATCACTGTCCCTTAGTGCTTGGACTTCAGGATGACGTCAAGGGTAAAAGACGGTTCCATTTTGAAAGTTATTGGACGCGGCTGCCAGGTTTCTTTGATATCGTCAAGAATTCCTGGGATGCGCCGGTGAGGAATGCTGGCCCTCTTGAACGCATCTCCATCAAGCTCAAGAGATTAACTAGGGCTTTGCAATCATGGAGTGCCAAAAAAGTGGGGCACATAAAGACGCAGCTAGCTCTAGCACGAGAGGTTCTCCATAGGCTCGAGATGGCACAAGATATGAGGCAACTCTCAACAGAAGAAGATTGGTTGAGAAGGGAGCTAAAGCGCCATAGCTTGAGTCTAGCCTCATTTGAGAGGACTATTGCTAGATTACGGTCCCGGATCAGATTTCTCAAGGATAGTGATGCAAACACCTCCTTTTTTCATAAGCAGGCTGCTTTCCGTAAAAGGAAAAAATTATATACCCAAGCTTATTGATGGGGATAGAATTGCCACATCGCAGGAAGACAAACATGAGATTCTGCACTCTTTTTATGAGAATCTGATTGGTAAAGCTGTTGATCGACCTCTATCTTTGGATTTGCAAGCTTTTCATAGGTCTGGTGTGGATCTGTCCATGCTTGATACTCCTATAACTGAAGAGGAGGTCTGGGCAACAATTAAATCCTTACCTTTAGACAGAGCACCGGGCCCAGATGGGTACACAGGCAGATCTTACAAGGTTTGTTGGCCGGTGATTAAAGCTGATCTTATGGCTGCCATTATTACTCTGCAGCAAGGAAATGCTAGGGGGCTGGGACTTCTTAATGCTGCTTATATCACGTTGATTCCGAAGAAATTGGATGCCGTGTCAGCCAAGGATTTCAGACCCATCAATCTAGTTCATAGCTTTGCTAAACTTGTAACCAAAATACTCGCCAATCGTTTGGCTCCACATCTAACCTCGATGGTTTCCACAAACCAGAGCGCCTTCATTCGAGGACGGAGTATCCATGACAACTTCATTCTTGTTCAGCAAACTGTGAAGGTTCTCCACCGACAAAAAGTTCCCAGCCTCTTTCTCAAGTTGGATATTTCCAAAGCATTTGATTCTGTTTCGTGGTCATTCCTCCTGGAGGTACTCTCTTACTTGGGATTTGGTATACCTTGGTGCAATCTGATTTCAAATTTGTTATCTACCTCTTCCACTCGTGTTATGTTGAATGGGGAACCCGGAGAAATTATCTATCATCAACGTGGACTTCGGCAAGGCGACCCCTTATCCCCCATGCTCTTTATTCTGGTTATGGATGTTCTAAACAGTCTTTTTGTGAAGGCGGGTGAGGAAGGGCTGCTGCAACCACTTTCGCATAGAATTTCCGGGCAGCGTCTATCACTGTATGCCGACGATGTCGCTCTTTTCATCAAACCAGTGGAGGAAGAACTGCAGGTCACTAGGGAGCTCCTAAATGCCTTTGGTTCAGCATCAGGGCTGCAGACAAACCTTCATAAGAGCAGTGTCATTCCCATCCACTGTACTGAAGGCTCCCTCTCGACTGTGAGTGACACCCTTCCGTGCACTATTTCTGAATTTCCTTGCACCTATTTGGGCTTGCCATTATCTAACAAGAAGCTGAGAAAATCAGATTTGCTGCCTTGGATTGAGAAAGTAGCCGACAAACTTCCTGGTTGGAAAGCTGCCTTAATGAATAGGGCTGGGCGCGCTACTATGGTTCGGTTTGTCCTCTCCGCCATTCCTATTTATCTGCTGATCGCAATCAATGTCCCAAAGTGGTTCATTAGAGCTATTGATAAAATCAGGAGGGGATTCCTTTGGAAGGGGAAGGAGCAAGCTAATGGTGGTTGCTGTTTGGTCGCTTGGGAGAAGGTCATGCGGCCTCTTGATCTTGGTGGGTTAGGAATTGCTAATCTGGAGGTCATGGCTTGGGCCCTTCAAGCAAGATGGCAGTGGCACAAGAAGACCCGAACTGACCGTCCCTGGATTGACCTTGAACTCCCTTTGCACCCTAATTCTTTAGCTCTATTTTCTATTGCGGCCGGGACAGAGATAGGGAATGGAGTTAATACTCTCTTCTGGATAGACAATTGGCTGCATGGCTGCTCGGTGGAGAACCTTGCTCCTATGGTTTTCACCAGGGTGCCTCCTAAAATTCGTAAAAATCAAAAGTGGCAGAAGCTTTGGCCAATAATGGGTGGGTCTCTGTAATCCGTGGAGCTCTTCCATGGACCGTGATTCGAGAATTTTTGCAGCTGTGGGACTGTGTCCAGGGCATCGAATTAAATGAGTAGGAGGATAGACATATTTGGAAGCTAGAAGCTGGAGGTGGCTACTCTTCAAAATCTGCTTACCGAGCCTATTTTTTCGGGTCTGTAACTTTTGAGCCTTGGAGAGGGCTATGGAAATCCTGGGCTCCTAACAAGTGCAAGATATTCCTCTGGCTTGCTATTCGCAACAGGTGTTGGACAGCGGACACACTTGCTAAAAGAGGGCTGCCTCACCCTGATAGATGCCCTCTATGTGATCAGGAGGAAGAAACAATTCAGCACCTGCTTGTTTCATGTGTGATGGCAAGACAGGTGTGGTTTAATTTGTTAAGCCCTCTCAACCTTGGTGAATACATTCCCAGGCAACAGGAGCGCAGTTTTGCTGATTGGTGGTGTAAAGTGGTGAAAAGGGTGCAAAAAGAACACAAAAGAGGGGTTAACTCCCTTATAATCTTGGGTGCTTGGATGATTTGGAATCACAGGAATGCCTGTGTGTTTGAAGGAGCAGCTCCGTCGGTTAATTCACTCATGAGGGAGCTCGAAGATGAGCACAACCTCTGGTGTGTGGCTGGCGCTAGGAAGCTGCAAGGTCTGGGTTTGGGTGCTGTGTTCTAGTGGTCTAGAAGGAGGGTTTTTCTTTTGGTCAGGTCCTGTTTTTTATTTTCCTTAGCCTAGTGTGTTTTAATTTTGTTGACCAACTCTCATATTCGGTTCCCGTATGAGAGGAGGCAGATGTATGGGAACCTTTTTCTCTCTCTAATACAAAGAAGCGCAGCTCTCCTGCGTTTTCGAAAAAAAAGCAAACACAAACATATTATAAAAAAATTCAGTTTCTGTGAACAATGCCAATAAATCATAATTGTTTCAGTGCAATTTTCTTTCCTTCCTCTTACCAACCCTGAAGAATAGAAATTCTCAACTCCTATAGTATGATATTGAAGGATTTTGGAAACAATATACAATTTCAATGATTAACAAATACACTCATTTCATGTTTATAAAGAAATAAAGAATGGACAGGAAAATATGTTCCAAAGTGGATCCTATAGTCGATGACTATTTAGCAGATAGTGCAGACAGCAACACGCAATCAAAACTCCTTGCTGGAGGTTCGCCCTTCATCTATGTCAGAATTTGTGTTGTGTTGTTCATCATTTCATCCTCATCCATGGCCTCAATAACATGTGTCATCTATTGTAAGTGATGAGTAGTGACACCAGCATGCATAAGATAGCTATCAATCTATCCTTGTCAAAGGTCAAAGGCAACGAAGTGTATCCAGTCTACCTTCAGATAGAGATAGTTTCCTTTCAACATATCATTTTATGAATGAATATTGTCATGATTGATAACTAAATGGACAAACAAATTCATGTGTACATACCTTATCAGTTATCACGTTAAGCAAATATAGATACTGTTAGAACAAGCCACGTGTCCGAGTTTAGGTCGTCAAGAACAATGAATCAATTGAAAAAGTTTCCTGCTTCCATCCTTCATTCAGAAAGAAAAGTGACCAACTCACCATATATTATTGCTCTGAAAATGTAGCCTAGTTTTCTACCAATATGAAAAACCTAGGTCTGGAAAAAGAAATGCAGATTAGCATATTATGATAAAACCATATGGAGCACAAGGTAATAAACAAAGTAAACCATCAAATAGCAAAGATATATTGTCATTCCACTAATATGGGAAGAATTGACACGTTTCATCCTTGATCACTAATTGCACATAAATTTGGCATTGTGTCCAATTCAATGGACTTGATCACTAATTACACATAACGTTTTTTGTGCTTCCTACAGATGGCCTCTATTCCATAACAACCTTGCTGGCCTCTATTCCATAACAACCTTGCTGGTTAGTTTGCAATCTCAGGTTATTCAGTTTAGTTTCAGTTTTTTTTCATTTCACCGACCTACTGCAATCACTGCTTCCAATGATCTCTATAGATTACTTTACAATTCCAACTAAAACCACTAAAGAACAGCCATGTTGGTTACCAAATTGAAATATGTATTTGGATTCCACCAAGACTCCAAGAGTCACACCAAAGAAAATCTTACAGTGCCATAAACAAATTAAAAATGAGCAAATGGGTTGCTGCAATTAAGAGAAAACAAAAGTAATACCTGATTCTCTGCCAACCCTTTAGCATGCTCCCCCTGCTTTCATTTCTGAAAAGAACCTGAAGAAAACAAATGTGCACAAGGGCATTATTAAACATGGCTTGAGATTAAAACCTTACAAACCTATATGTATTTGATAATTAAAAAAATAGGGAGCAAGATTCCACTCACATATATCTCATGGGCAGAGGTAAAAAAAAATCCTGCTGAAAACACAGTTGAGATCATATCTATTAACCTTAATGTTTGCTATGAACTACTAATATCCTAGCCAAATTCTTTCAGCTGGTCGTGCTAGTTAATAATTTATTCAGTGGACTTAACATTATGGGCGTACTAAAATCAACACATATGTACATAACAATCGAATAGATGATGACACATACTCACCTGAAAAAGCTAATCATACGTGTTAACCAACTATATTCAGAACAGGAAGAAGACTGATGTGAACCAAATAGAAGTTTACAGGCCCTACGGCGCACAACAGGAACACACCAACTGAGGCCAAAAGGAAAATTGGGATGGACTTGATGTTTTCTTACCATCACAATATGAAAAATGACTTAATGCTTCAACAATTAAGCAAAGATAAACTACGCTAGGTATTTTAATTAAGCAATAATAGAATCATTATGTTCACCTATAACGCTGCATGCAAGTTCAATGACAGAAACATTAGGAGGTCCTACTTGTATTTCTTTGCCTGGACCAGACGTTAGTGGAGTGCACACCAGATTGTCAAAAAAATGAAGAAGCCATGCTGACTGCTCTCCCAACTGCAGATTTTTTTTTAAAATTAAACAATCTAAATCTTCTGTTCAGTCAATCAAAAGTAGGTAAGAGCAATGGTTAATCTGCATGTTAACTTACATGATTTGGGATTAGCAATGGTTAATCTGCACAAGGACAGAATAAGGAATAATATAGCATATTTCAGGTGTAGCACCCTATGCCATGGTACTAATCACACGACAAATAGTCAAAGTAAGGAAGGCAATCTCCTACAACAGTAATGCAGGGCAATGCAATTCAGACCCAGACTGCTTACCAAAACTAATGCAGCTTGGACATTGCTTATTACCCCGTCCAAGTAGCATCCTTGATGTGATCCATAACTATCTTGTGATTCCTAGCATATTCTAATTCAGAAGAAAAAGGAATTAGTATTTCTAATATTTAAGAGACAACAATCATAACATCAGTAATACTGAATGCCTTAACAGATATCAGAATTTCACAAACAGATATAGTTTGGGAGGAATAGAGAGGAGCAATACTCAAATGTTAATGCAGCATCGTTACACAGAACCCATTAACATGTTCAAAGGAGCAATTTCAAACATAAAGGTATAATTTGCACAATAAAAACTCAGAAGTATTTTTCATAGCCTACTAAATAGCAGATTACTTCTCAGAGCATTCATATCAAATGCTTGGGCCTCAGCGATGTGAATGCTAGATCTGCTAAGTCTGCTGGCACATAGCACAATCTCAAACATGTATCCAGAATGAAATATTCATATCTCAATCTAATGAAGTAATAAAATGCTAGGATCTTCGGTCTTCACTAACGTACCACTTCCTCCTCTATGATAGTCAAAAAAAGGATTATTAATTAGTTCATCATTCCAACAAAAATATGATTAGGCGTCCAGGCACTTGGAAAACAAACAATTAGGCATTAAAAACCTTTAAGGATGGAGCGGGGGCACGGCCTGGGAGCGATCCCCGGGCGCGCGCGCTGCGCCGCAGGATCCCCTGTGGGGACCCGCACGGATGGCTCTGGTGCGCCGGTGTGCTCCTTTCGCTCGCTGGTTGGAGGGCCCGCTCCAGGGACGCACGGTGCAGGTGCCGGTGCCGTTCTCCCTGGCTGGAGGGTCCAGTCTCCCTCGGTCCTGCCCTCCCCCAGTCCGCCCTCTCTCGTGTGGCTGTCCTCTCCTCTGTACTCAGACACAGTGTCGGACGTGATGGCGCCCATCCCCATCCGTCGCGTCCATCCCCATCCCCATCCGTCGCGTCGTCGGAGTGCCGCGGCATGGCCTCCTGCCTTTTAGGTGAGCTGCGCGTGTGGGTGCTCTCCAAATGGAGAGGCTCTCTTCCAGTTGCCCCTCGCTCCTCCTTGCCCCTCGCTCCTGCTGCGCAGGTTGCTGCTTCGTGCTTCGATTTCTGCTGCCCACCGAGGTCGATCGATTTTTTGGTGGTGTCCGTGTTTCGACTCTACGCGGGTCCTGATCTGCACCCTCTTCTCCAGTCCTGCTCCATTGGAGGCGTTCTTGATTCCCTCTTTTTTTTTGATGCACAGGTTGCGATGGATCTTGGTTAGGGTTGCGCTTCCGGCTGCTTTGATCAGGGTTTCCGTCATACTCCCATATTCGTCGAACGAACCTATCAGCGTTGTGAGTGTCCCTGTTCTGGCCTGGCATTGCTCTGCATCCTTGCTCCTCCTTCTGTTTCGTTGCGGGAATTTTAGATTCTCCATGTTTATTCGCAGGTTGTCGTGGGTCTGGGCTACGTTCTCCGCTGTAATAGATTCAGCTGGAGATTGAGTTTGTGTTGTCTCTCGGTCGAGGTACGATCTGCTCCCGATGTTTCCTCATAGAATACATCCGTTCAGCAACTCATTTAGCGTTTGTTTTTTTTTTTGTCTTTGTCGATGTTTTTCGATTTAGTCATTTGTTCGTGAAATGTTTGTGGTCCATGCGTCGTATCTGTCGCTATTATATGCCGTGTGTCGGCGTCTGAGTAACGTTAGTGTTGTGCCTCTCACTGAAATCTTGGAGAGTGGTTCAGTTATTCATGGCTTGGAATTGGAAATTTCAACCCAGTCATGTCTTTCAAGTGATCGCATTAGAATGTTCTGGGACTGTGCTGCATTTGGTTGCGTGAATAGATTTGAATCGGTAGCTCTTCAAGCAGTTATTTTTCTCCAGGGCATGTATGGATTTGTTGTGATGGACTATAGCTACTATGCGATGTTGGCTTATAGAACACTGAGAAATGCAGCAGCTGGAACGTCCGCAACAGTGGTTGATTGCTGTCATGACGCATCTAGGTCGGATGAGATGTCGGACGAGCTGAGATCTTCTTTTTGTGGTGGGATTAGAGTTGTCGAGGATCGTGTCAGCTGGCTTCCTCTTTTTCTTTAGACCAAACATGATAGTCTGTGCTCTGAAATAATTTTAGGCATTTTTCATTTGTTCTTCCTCTGTGTGTTGTGGTGCTTACCAGTTTAGTTGCCTGTGTGTGAATCTAATGTCGTGAGGTCACTAGTATACTTATGCATGTAAACTCCGCTAATGCTATTTGAATACCAAATATGTGTTCAGTGTGCCTCTTAAGACATGGCACTTGCTCCATTGTCTGACCTTCCTGTTGGAAGGGCCCATTGTGGTATTTGTGTTCGTGTTGTGCGACTTTGGGACTACTGTGGGAACAAGGAGGACCAACCTCCTCTTCATGTTGATATGGTCCTGGTGGATGAAAAGGTACAAACTAGACAATGAATGAGTGTATTGACATTGTCTTGGTACACATTTGTCTCTACTTCATGCTATTTTGTGCTCCTTGCCGTGTCCTTGGTTGATAGGAGAACCGAATGTATGCTGAAATACCTGGAGCCGAGGCTGATAGATTTAGATCGCTAATCAAGGAAGGGCGGGTCTATGTTTTTAGAAAATTTGTTGTTTCTACCTGTAAGCCTGCATACAAACCATTTGAAAGCAATCAGATGATCCGATTCACTCCTTGGACAACTGTGGAGGAGAGGGCTGAGATGGTAGACAAACTGCCCAAATACGTGTTTGATCTGGTTGATTTCCAAGATTTTCCTTCACATGTTGGACAAGTTCAGTGTTTCATTGGTAAGTTGGATTCTTACATTGTCCTTCTTCATCATGGGTTTAGTTGCGCTTTATTCTGCACTATGATGACGGTGCATTTACAGACACAATCGGGATGATAGTTGGTGTTTCTGAAGTGGCATATGTGCATCTTCCCTCGAGCCAGACCACAACCGCCAAAAGAGTCATACCTTTGAAGGATCTTAGGTATTTTGTCTTCTACAAACAGAATCTTTGGTGGCATGTCTTTCAAGACTAATCTACCTACTAACTGTCTTTGATGTATTAATGCCTTTCAGGAGCAACCAGATCAACTTAGTGTTGTGGGGCAGCAGGGCCATTGACTTTGATGCTGAGGGTGTGCATTCTGTTGGCCAAGACTCTCCCGTTGTTGCTATTTTTGTTGGTATGCTACTTAAATCATACAATGGTAGGCTTATCTCTTTTAATGCCCTGTGTGTCTATGAAGAGTAGAATTGAATACATTGATACATTTTTTATTTTTTCCTCAAAGCAGGTCACTCTCAGCGGTGGCTCTCCGTGTAAATGGTACATCAATGAAGAAATTCCTGAGATTGAAAGATTCTTTGATCGGTATAATTGTTTCACCCTCTTATATTTAGCCGCATGTATTTTGTAAATTCTGCTCAATTGAGTGAGTTACTCATTTTCCATAGGATGCTTGATGCACATGTTAAAGTTGAGTGGGTATCAGCTGGTGAGCAACAGTTTAGAGCTCTTGAGCAGCAAGCAAATCTGGAGGAGAAGACAGTTATGCAACTCCGAGATATGGATCCCTGGGAATTTGAGGTACATTTTCATGCCTATTCTGGTGTTTCCTCACCTTGCTCTGGCCACATTTATGATCAATGGTAGTACATTTCTTGCCTTTTTTCGCTGTAGGGATCTGGATATCGTTGCACTGTTACCATATCTCGGATTAATGATAGACAACCATGGTGGTTTTCCTCATGCCTGAAGTGCCACAAGGCCTCTTCTCCGTGTGGCAATCAATACAAGTGGTCCGGAGGATGTCCATGCACTGCGGCTGAACCAAAGTATGTGACAACCAAAGTATGTGACGCAGATTTGTGTAAAATCAATGTCTCATCTCTACAAAAATGTGATAATTATTGCCGGAGCTGACTATCGAACTCCATGTAGGTATCGTTTGTCCCTGGTTGGAACTGATGGAACTGCTACTGCAGAATTTACTCTCTTTGGCAGAGTTGCTAGGCAAATAGTCGGTAAACCTGTTATTTCTCTTATACGCTCTACCAGTAAGAATCAACATGGATCATCCGGTGCTGATTTTGAGCATATGCTCCCTGAATTAGCTGCATTAGTGTCCCAGAAATTTACCTTCTCAGTCTCGATCAATTCAAAAAACCTTACACAAAGGAATGTATCTTTTCAAGTTAATGGTATTGTGGCCTTTTATGGGAAACAAAGCAATATCCCAAGGCAAAGAGATCTGACCTATGATGATGGCCTTGCATCACTGTCACCAGCAGCCTCAAATTTTAGAAACACTGATATCTCAGCACCACTGAAGAAAGCATGACTTGAGCGCAAGGTGAACCTATTGCGAATCACAGAGCTACATGTTCCTGCTCACTTTGCTTCTCTCCGTACATAATTCTTCTTTGTTTTTTTGCACATATCATTCCATGCCGCAAAACTTTGAACTTTGGCACCAGTGGTAGTGACGAAGAAGAAACATCCTTGGTTGGTAAGCATGGTAGTATAGGAGGGGCAACAACAACAGCAGAAGAGCCTCTCCTGCTTGCTGATAGTACAGAGAATTCAGGTGTGATTGCCGTGGCTTCAACCGTAGACGGCTCTGCAACCATCAATGCACACGACAGGTCAGCCATTCGCTCTGGTGTTCTTATGATATGCAGTTGTAACCATGATTATATTTCCTATGAATTAGGTTCTCAAGAGTGTAATTTTTTTACGCAGTGTTGTTCAGAAGACCCTCGAGGTTTCCCAGAGTGGAGGCAAGCAACGGGCTGGAGGTGGTCGGAAGAGAACTGCATCCTAGGTAAGGATCCTTAACTCGCAGTGCTTGGTGATGCTTTTATGTGATACTCTCAGTGTGATGTTGCCATGATACATCAAACCTAACCTGCGACTTACATGCTCATGTGTGCTCTCTACTTACTGTGATGCAGAAGAGGAAACACACTCAACCTGGAGCAAAAGATGTGCACACAATGATCTCTACAGATAGTGGCTTTTGGACCCATTTTGTGAATCAACAGCTGAGCTGTTGATAGTCGGTTATCCAGATATTTGTAATGATTATGAACTTCAGATGTATGTGTGGTGGTAGTGATGACTCAATGTGGTAGAGAAGAAACTAGACATGTGTAATTTAAATAGGTTGTTGGTGTTTCTTAACGTCACCACTACTGGCGTACTAGCGTGATCGTGTAAGAAACTCCCGGGTACACTGACGAGTGCGAACGAACCCGCAAGCGCACGGATACACCGTTGTAGCACTTCTCCCTAGGAGAATGAGTATTCTCGTCAGGTATCAAATCCAAGGACGGAGAGTAACCAGAGAGGGTCTATCCAAGGACACCAGCTTTCGCTGGGATAGGTTGGGATACAAGAAGCACTTCCTTAAGGGACTTAGCTCTCAAGATGTTATTCTGTCAAATCTTAGTCATCCCCGCGGGGCGACAACACTCCAAGGTGCTGGCAAGCGAGCCCAACTCGGTACGCGATGTAAGAGGGTTGACAAAGGGTCCAACAGGCTGTCACCACTGCGGTCTACCTCTACGCTTCGATCGTACGTGGTCTTCGTAGGAAAACCAAGGTCCAGACACCACGTCTGTACCCCAGATAAATACTATAGTGCGGCGTATGCTAGCCCGCTAACTACACTATAGCAACTGTATAAATACGGTCCCACGAACATGGGAAAGATCGGAATCAGATCATATCATTGAACTGGGAGCAGAAAGGAAGCTATGGATGTAACTAAATAAGATACAACGAACTTACTTAACTAAACAGGATCAGAGCATGCAAACATGTAAATGAACTACGGCTCTGGCTCTAAAGGATCGAAGCCTTGTGTCATGAAGAACACAAGCCTCTAACTTATGAACGAGCCACGAACACAAGAACAAATCAATCATGCATGATGTCCACTATAGTCTAAATAAGAAATGCTGAAATACTCATTTTGATCTAAATGAAGAACAAGCATCCACGAGGACATCAACTCACTCCTTACCCCTCCTCTACCTCTCACTAATCCTAATCTAGATCTCTCCTCATCACCATTCTACCACATAGAGGTGAGAATCACCTCTCATGAGCAGAATTGGAGAGAGGGAGAGAGCTACACAAGAGAGAAGTGGAGCTTGAGAGCTTGGTGGTGTGTGAGAAATGGAGCCCCTCCCCTCCTATTTATAGACAAGGAGGAGGCTTGCTCCGGGGCTCAAAGTGCCCCTAAACACCCGGGAATGCAGCCAAGAGCCAATGAGCAAGTGACACGTGGACGGGGGGATCAACCGACCCTAGGTCGGTTCGGCCGATCCTAGGGTCGGCCGAAACCCCTGGCCGGCCTCCTGGCTTGTGCTTCCTCTGGCTCACTTCCATGTGGGCCCTGATGCCTCTCCTCCATGCATGGCACATTTCCTGGTGGTTTAGTTGGTAAAGTGGGCCCATGGATCCATGTGATGCTGATGTGGCAACGTATGATTCATCGAGAGTCCTTCACATGGATTGGTGACATCATGGATCCAGGAGAATCCATGTGGCAGCCCCTGATTGGCCAGCATTTGAGTGCCTTGGATTGGAGTGGAGTGAAAGTGCATAGATTCCTCCCATTTCTTATGCTAAATACATGCATTCAAATAGACATCGACACTGGTGGAAAGTATGAGTTTAAGCACCTATTCTAGTGTGGATGTGCAATTCATGTTCCAATTTGTAGGAGTTGACGACCTTGAAAATGGCAAATATTGACCGTCAACAACACTCCCACACTTGACCTTTGCTCGTCCCGAGTGAAGGGGAAACAAAGCCAAGCGGGTCATAAATACCAAAAAAGTAAGACAGACGTAAGAGATATTCCAAGTCATACCTTGCTCCTGTGAACCTCTGTGTAGTGGCTATCATGTTCTCTTGGGTGATTGAAAAGTAGAACAGCTGTGAATCAAGTCACTTATGCACCTGATGATAAACACCTTGGGGTTTTGCAAGATTTTCATAAACAAAACTCTTGGTGGCTTTCTCATTTGATTCTCTCAAATCGCTCAATGTGTATATGTCCTCACTAAGGCATTTGCCTTTCTTCATCCTACTTCTAATGATGGCTATATGTGGAGCTCAGGGTAGGATAAAGAGAAAGCGTACTTCCATCACATATTTTGCAAAGTCAAAGACTGGATCCACAGAGAAAATCAAATCATACCACCAGATCAAGATGTGCACCGGTATGGCTATGGTGTGTATGGTAATGTGGATACTAGGTCCGGAATGGACACTAGTTATTACTATCTATGATATGGAACTCCTTTTGCATGATCGCATCTCTCTCCTATTCCTTCTTCATTTTGGACATAGGCTATTCTTTCTCTCTTTTTTTTATCATGCCTTGAGCATGCATTTTTCTCTTCTTTCTCTTTTTTTTTCATAGCCCATGTCTCTTTTTGAAGGACACTTCTGGAGAGAGATGTCACACCACATATGGAGCTTTATTTTTATGAAATGGATAAATGATACAATGCTAACTTCCAGAGTAGAAGCATAGCAAGGGGAAATAGGTGGGGTGCACATAAATCTTGATCATGAAAGTAATGAAACGAATTCTCACAAGGGTCACAGAATTTGACAAAGCTCAAAGTAATAACAAGCAGCATATGAATCGGAGGTTTTTACCTACAGAGATCATATGGCTCTAATGGGACAGAGGCATATCAAAGAGGAGTCTTTCCAAGAGGTTTTGAGTTTTCAAAAAATAAATTCCCCAAGAGAGTTAGTCATCAGAGCAACAGATCATATCATCCAGCCATATCATACTCATCAATTACTTAGGTGAACATGCTTGTCCTTAAGAAGATTATAGTTCACAAGCATCAGGTAGATAACAAGGAATAAAACATATGTAAGTCTACTCAGGTACAAATGAGCTGGGTGATCTTTAGCATCATCATTCGAGTTTTAGTTTAGAGATAGACAGATATAGCTTATAAAACTCAGGAATGAAAGAAAGTGAGTTGTCGAGATGCAAACCGGCGCTATGCATGAGAGATGAACCATGAGAGGCTCTCCACAGGAGTGAACTCGTGCGGGTCCCATTCAGGTTCTTGGTAGGTGATCGATCGGCTAGCGCGGAGTGCTCGCAGTGGGTACGTATGGAAAACGTCGTGCCTGCATTGGGAGAGTCGTGGCTCTTCCCCCACACTGTCTCGAACCTAGATGTCCTCTAAATCAAAGAGACCAAAGTAATGACACAAAGGGTGGCTAAACCGGGTTACATGACCGGTGAGCCACTTTATTCAAATCCAAATGTTTTAAATGAAAAGATTAGGCGCTTACACACATGCAAAAGAAATAAATGAAATAAAGGGAAACAAAAGGGAAATCAAACCTAGACCTAGACTAGCACCTAATGAACTAAAGTTGGGGCTAATCCCCACTACTCGGAGAGGATCTACTCCTCTCCCTTAGCAACTGCCAACCTCTGCATATTCAGGGTCATGTCCTCCTCCAGCTGGCGATACTCAAGCCTGAGCTCACGGTACTCGTCCCTCTGCTTAGCCAGCTCTTCAACTAGCTTCTCATGTTCCAAGAACAATTCAGCTAGTCTGTCTGCTAGCTTTGCCAGGGCCGGGGTCTTCTTGGCGCCATTTGCCCGGATGTCTGCAATGATCTTGGTGAGGACTCGCTCCCACTGAGGCGACTTATGGTAGGGTGTACCATAGCCTCTGGTGGTTGTCTTCACTCCGAAGATTTTGCACCGGGTCTGTGGAAGTGGGAACTCGTCCCACACATCCTGCTCATAAGTATGGCAGAAGGCTTCTCCGTAGCTGTTGAAGTCAGACCCAATGTAGCGCTCTCCTGGCTTCAAGGGTGGCCCAGGGGGATCGTCAAACAAGACGCGCTTGGCAGCGGTCTTGTTCCCCATGGTCGCCATCCTGGCCGGGAAAGAAGGCGGGGAGGAGGAGCCTCGCCGGGACGACTGCACCGGGGAGTCGGTGCGCGTCTTGCGAGTGCTCTCTACACTCCTGCCTCTCTCGGGAGTCATGGCCTCCGGCGACCCCATCACCTCATCCAGGTTGCTGAGGTCGATGAGATGAGAGGGGCTCCCTCCCCCTGAAGCGAGAGGCGAGGCCTCCCTACGGAGCTGAGCGAAACCGTGGCCGGCCATGAATGTGGTGATGCTGAGGATGGTGAGGTGGAGGAGATGGGTTTCGCGATGCGAAAACTCGTCGGGCGGCAGGGAGAAGGTTTCTGGAAGAGAATGAGACGCACACGCGAAAGAAGAAGGGGAGAGGCGGCACCAGGGTTTCGACCGAACCTGGGTTCGGCCGGCCTCCTGTGGGCCCCTCTGGTCCTCCCCTTTCTCGTGTGGGCTCCAGCAAGTCTCAGGATCGACGGCCCTGGTGGATTCCCTGAGATGGAAAGATTGGCTTAGGCTTAAGGCTAAGATAAGGTTGAGGTTGAAGATTCATCCTCCACTATATACCAACCTTGGCCAAACCATGATATAACCATAGAGAATCTGGGGGAAGTCACCTTGGCGATATACTCAGTTCGTCAAAAGTGTAGGCACCTCTGACGGTAGTCACAAAGCGTTCGTGTCGCCACAATGGTGCTGCCTTCCTGTGGACCTTTGCCTACTTCTCTCAATATTGGAAATTTCTTTCTCCTGCATGACCACGGTCCACAAGATACCCGAGGGATAATTCTTCTTGGGGAAACGAGATGAGTCCCAAGAGTACTCAGGATGCGGGTGTCTTGTGATCTCCCGTCTCAACTTATGATCGTCTCCTTGCAGATAATGTTGATATGACGATAAGCTCTGCTCTGCAAGGGTAGTGCGTATATGAACTCGAGCCCAAAAAGGTATATCAAGGCTGAGGGCAAGCATGATCATCTGAGAGAGGCCGAGGCCTTTCCTGAGGTGGTCATGGGACTCGAGAACTATAGCACTGGGGTCGTAGAACTCGGAGATGAAAAGATCGAGCACTGAGGCTAGTGCTTCACCAATAGGTACCGATCTCCGAGTGAACTCAAGCTCGGAAAGACACTCAGCCTTCAGAGAGGATAGAGCATGGACTTCCAGAGGCCGATGTACGATCAGGAACCAGAGTTCGGACGAAGAGCAAGATTTAACTTACTCTTACCTTAGGCAGAGGGTTCGATGCTCTCATCAAAGTGATGAAAACATTCCCGAATCTAGCCTAAGCTTCCAATGGGGGATTATGGATAAACTGAAAAGTGCACCTCCCATTGGGCATCGACCAAGTCAGGCATAAGATATGAAATGCAAGCTTCTCCTGATTGATCGGCATCGATCGATGTGCTTGAGATAAGAGTGAATGCACTCCATTCGATCGGTAAATGATCGTACTCCTTCGGTCTGATGGATGAATCCAATGGATTATAAAGCAGAGACCGATGTCTCGGTTTATACGAAACTTTAGTGCAAAGCACTTCAGCTCAAACCTCGATGTAGAAACATGATAGGCCTCTCATTTCCTCCTTAGGAGATAGTAGTGAGGATCGAACAAGTCATCCTGGCTGGGAATGGTCATTCTCTCCAACTACTCTCTCCGTCCTCCCACGAGACAAAGTCTCGGGGAGAAGGTCTAAGAAGATGCACGAGAGGGGAACCCAAGGGTAGATCTCGCGCCACGAAATCTTTCCCTTAGACTCCTGCCATTCAGGGATGATATCTTCAGCAAGAGCTCAGGAAGAATGGATATGAAATCTCGGACTCGGCTGACGACGGATCTAGGTGGCTTAACATTTCCTCTGGTGGTTGCCTCATTGACCAGGATGCAAGGGGAGCTGAAATCTCAGAGATTATCCAGGATCTCTTTTCCCTCGACAACATCTAGGTGCAAAAAGGATCCTCCGGAGAGAGCATTAAGCCTCATGGCATCATCCCTCCGCAATCCAAATCAGAAATGCTGAAGCAACATCCAATCAGGAATGTAGAGGACTGGGCAATCTTCCACCGCAGAGGCGAAACGATTCCATGCCATTCCTAGTGATTCCTCCTCACATTACTTGAAACAGAGAATCTTTCCCTTAACGAGATGACACGTCGTATTGGGAAGAAGTGGGAGCAAAAAGCTGCTCTCAACCTTTCCCAAGTAAGGTAGTCTCTACCAAAACAACGGTGACAATCCCGTGCTTTCCCGGAGAGGGATAGCGGGAAAAACTCTATTTTTCGAGCATCCGGTGATTCTCCAGTTTTACCCTGAGTTTCAATCAGACGCTCGTAGTCTCTCACATGATCAAAGGGGTTCTCATGACTTAACCCCGAGAAAGATAGGTCCTGAATTAGCTTCATGAGAGAGGGGTGAATCCAAAGACCAGATGTAAGAGTGGATCTTGACGAAGACGGCTCTGAGGGTTCACTCCTCGAGGGCGGAAGGTGTTTACAAGGATAGCCTTCCATGGGTAGCGGGGGTAGAGGTAGAAGTAAAGAAAACAAAAAGGGATATCTTAAAAAGGGTAACGAGGGTGAAGGTAGAGGAAAAAGGAAAAAGATAAATACGAGGATAGACGGGCTCGAAGGTTAACAACAGTCGTCCCCGGCAACGGCGCCAGAAATGCTTGTTGGCGTTTCTTAACGTCACCACCACTGGCGCACTAGCGTGATCGTGTAAGAAACTCCCGGGTACACTGACGAGTGCGAACGAACCCGCAAGCGCACGGATACACCGTTGTAGCACTTCTCCCTAGGAGAATGAGTATTCCCGTCGGGTATCGAATCCAAGGACGGAGAGTAACCAGAGAGGGTCTATCCAAGGACACCAGCTTTCGCTGGGATAGGTTAGGATACAAGAAGCACTTCCTTAAGGGACTTAGCTCTCAAGATGTTATTCTGTCAGATCTTAGTCATCCCCGCGGGGCGACAACACTCCAAGGTGCTGGCAAGCGAGCCCAACTCGGTACGCGACGTAAGAGGGTTGACAAAGGGTCCAACAGGCTGTCACCGCTGTGGCCTACCTCTACGCTACGATCGTACGTGGTCTTCGTTGGAAAACCAAGGTCCAGACAACACGTCTGTACCCCAGATAAATACTATAGTGCGGCGTATGCTAGCCCGCTAACTACACTATAGCAACCGTATAAATATGGTCCCACGAACAAGGGAAAGATCGGAATCAGATCATATCATTGAACTGGGAGCAGAAAGGAAGCTATGGATGCAGCTAATAAACAAGATACAACGAACTTACTTAACTAAACAGGATCAGAGCATGCAAACATGTAAATGAACTACGGCTCTGACTCTAAAGGATCGAAGCCTTGTGTCATGAAGAACACAAGCCTCTAACTTATGAACGAGTCACGAACACAAGAACAAATCAATCATGCATGATGTCTACTATAGTCTAAATAAGAAATGCTGAAATACTCATTTTGATCTAAATGAAGAACAAGCATCCACGATGACATCAACTCACTCCTTACCCCTCCTCTACCTCTCACTAATCCTAATCTAGATCTCTCCTCATCACCATTCTACCACATAGAGGTGAGAATCACCTCTCATGGGCAGAATTGGAGAGAGGGAGAGAGAGCTACACAAGAGAGAAGTGGAACTTGAGAGCTTGGTGGTGTGTGAGAAATGTAGCCCCTCCCCTCCTATTTATAGACAAGGAGGAGGCTTGCTCCGGGGCTCAAAGTGCCCCTAAACACCCGGGAATACAGCCAAGAGCCAATGAGCAAGTAACATGTGCACGGGGGGATCAACCGACCCTAGGGTCGGCCGAAACCCTTGGCCGGCCTCCTGGCTTGTGCTTCCTCTGGCTCACTTCTATGTGGGTCCTGATGCCTCTCCTCCGTGCATGGCACGTTTCCTGGCGGTTTAGTTGGTAAAGTGGGCCCATGGATCCATGTGATGCTGACGTGGCAGCGTATGATTCGTCGAGAGTCCTTCACATGGATTGGTGACATCATGGATCCAGGAGAATCCATGTGGCAGCCCCTGATTGGCCAGCATTTGAGTGCCTTGGATTGGAGTGGAGTGAAAGTACATAGATTCCTCCCATTTCTTATGCTAAATACCTGCATTCAAATAGACATCGACACTGGTGGAAAGTATGAGTTTAAGCACCTATTCTAGTGTGGATGTGCAATTCATGTTCTAATTTGCAGGAGTTGACGACCTTGAAAATGGCAAATATTGACCGTCAACACAGATCACTAGATTACCGTTGGCTAATGTCGAGGTGGGTTGGGCACCACTTGGATGTACTCCCCTAGGAGTCTCTCTGTAATATACAATGCTCTGCTTGCTCTGATGTTGTATCTTTAACGGGCATTTTACTCCACCACATGGCATTTTAGTTTATTTATTTTGTAAAATTAACTTCCTTAGAAGGAACTGCAGCAAAGTGAACTATGTAGGAATTTAATATGGTAGTGTATCAGAATTTCATTATCTAAATTGGGTTTTCGGCGCAGAATTAAACTGAATGAACAAGGTATCATGTGGTGCCTTCTGGAGAAATGATCACACCCTCCAATGTTAGCTATGTCTGTACACAGGTACGTGTCTACACACGCAAGCACAGCACTATAGCAGCGCCATGAAGTGACACAATCTCTACCCCTTTTCTTTACAGATTTTCTAGGAACAGCAGCAACACGTCTGTTGCGTCATGGACAACAGGAGAAGGTGTGCCTACAGTACCAGCAACTCCTCCACTTTTCCCACGCAGGTACTTGATCTGCTCTCATTCTCAGTCACCGGCTTTGGCTATCTGCTTGGGAATACTGCTTCCTCTCGCCGGTCTCACTGTCCTCTTCGCTCGGTTTTTCTTGCTGCTTCCTGGTCATCGATCATCACTGCTCTTTTACATCTGCCGCATCTCTTTCTTACTTCTCTAACAAATGCTCCTTTTTGATCTCAATCTGCAGAAGTGTTGTTCTAGATACACCCACCTTCGATATCCACGTGCTCAAAAAATCCAGAGGAAGGTATGCCAGCTTTCTTTTTCTTCATTTGCTGATAGGATGAGTAAATCAACTTCCTGATTGCACATTTTGTTTGAACATTGCGGTGCACACTGACATAATCATTTGCATTTTCTACTTGGGTAATGAGATCTGCAGTTATTAAGCTGCAGAACAAACCCATTCTTGATCTTTACATTTGTCTTTTATGGTTTTTTTTTAAAAAATACTGAGAGTCGTGAGAAGCTGAGCTCCATCTTCATATGATCGATATGTCAACAAAGACACAAAAGGTGAGATCTTAAAACACTGTGTTTAGCAATCTCTTTGTGCATTGTGGTTCCTGCGGTGGCAAACATAACTTAGCCTGCAATGTATGTCCGATGAAATGCAAATTATGGAATGCGCTTGCTAAGCTGACAATGCATCACATATGTGCTGCTGAAGTTGTGAGGCATTTCATGTGTATCTCGGAATGTCTGTTTATCCCCTCTTATCATTCTAGAATGAGTAGGATAAAACAACGATCATTTTGCCGTTTCTAGCGCTTAAATAAGACTTTTACTCACAGAGCACATGCAAAAAATAACTTTTAGTTTGCTATTGAAAATATGCTATATAGTATTACAGGCTCCCCCATGCTTCTTTTTATATATCTCTAAAAAATTCACCATACAATTTTCATAAACCTTATCAGTCAATAATTCCATGCAGGAACAATAGCTACTACCAATCAGGTTATTTATAGAGATGCTTTCCTGGGAAACATTCAAAAGAGTGGTCGTGTCCTTGAGCAGATTAGGTTCCCATTGGTTGTCACACTTAACAGACCCAGCCTCGGTTCATGTCTGCCAACATTTAGGGATCTCCTCCAGACTATGTACTGCGATCATGGATACATAAACATCATAGCTCACTCACAGAACAAGCTCATGCTTATGTTCTCAGATGATCAAGATGCTTTGCGTGCATATGCTGAACTACACAACAGAACAGTAGGAAATCATGCTGGACCCATTCTCACATTCAAGATCTGGCACCCTATAGATGATCTTGGATTTGATGTTGTAGATCACCAGGTATATGTTTCTATCGAAGGGTTACCGCTTCATTTATGGAAGAAAGAAATTGTTGAACAAATCCTGCATCCCTACTGTGCCTTGGAAGAGCTATCCGAGGAAACAGACAAGCGAAGGAACCTTTCGTCATACACAGCTTTTGGGTGGAGCCAGAAGAGAATTGCAATGCCATGAAGAATCTCTCTCAACGTCACAGAACAAATATCTGGAGAACAATCTTTGAAGAAAGTCTGCATCTATACACTGAAGATGCGAGCTATTGGCTTCCTGTGTGATGAAACAACGGAATGCTCTTGCAATCTCCAAAACATGAACACTAGATATGAAAGCACTTTTGACGTCGACAGTGCTCAGTGCTTCATAACCGATATTCCAGACAACAGGGACCTGCTAGAGGAACTCAGCTTCGGAGTTCTTGCCACAACGTCTCAGGAGGACCATGGTTACCAGAAAGAAGAAATAGAGAGCATGGTGTCAAGCTACCTTGGTTGCTCCATGAAAGTTCATAGGCTGGATGCCAAACAGTTCATCATACTACCACCTGACAGATCTCATGCTGCAACCGCAAAGGAAATTCTTATGTCAATCAAGTGCTTCGATCTGCCATGTGCTAAATTCACACTTGATCATTGGAAGCCAACAAGCATGTCAACCGTAGCAAAACTTTCTGTCCAGCTTTCTGTTACTGTCAGCTAAATACCAGCTCATCTCTGCACACCAAAGATCATCAGTTTTCTTCTCAGCCCATATTGTGCGATGGAACCTGGATCTGTGAATAAACTGTTGACACTCAAAATTGGCACCTAGCCGACCAGGCAGGACAAGACCGGTCTGACCGGTCACTCACACCGGTCTGACCGGTCATGGTTCTTGTAGCCGGTCCGGCACGTCACACCGGTCAGACCGGTGTGCCTAACCGGTCAGACCGGTGTGCCTAACCGGTCTGACCGGTGCTCCCCGTGTCCGAGTTACAACAAGGAGTCCTGATAGAATTAGACTTGTAAAAGGATTTCCTTGCAGGACAAGTCCTCCCACCCCAATAAATATGAGGGGTCACGGCCGATTGAGGGTATCATCAAATCGATCAAATCTATTTACCTTATTTGTCTCGTATTTACTTTTATCTCCAAACCCTAGCTTTTCCAAATCCCATCTGCTGTTCTTCCTTCGTCTCTGCGACGTCTGAAGGCGTTCTAGGCGACCTTGCCGACCCTAGAGCAACCCTACGTGCGTCTCCCTGACGGGATCCTGCCCAGGCGACGTTCGGAGGTCTACCGCCGGAATCTCGCCGGCGACCGGTCTGACCGGTCCACCACACCGGTCTGACCGGTGTTGACGCAGAGGCGCTGCGACAGCTGCCTTTGCGTGCTGTTGGCTCCAAAAGGTGCCAACAAATTGGCGACTCCGCTGGGGAAAGAAGATCTGGCTATCCTAATCGATCTATCCAACTCCGGCGACATGTCTCAGTGTGAGATAAACAAGGGCAACATCATCGACTTCACGGATGAAGAGCTCTCACCTGAAGATCGTCAAGCCATGGAGGACTTCATGAAGCAAAAGGCCGAACGAGATCGCCAAGAATTAGAAGAGCTCATGAAGAAGAAGGCTGAAGAGGATCGGCTTCACTACTTGTCGCACTTCAAGAAGAATCGCGAAGGCAAGGTGAAGAAGATCAAGGACATCATCTTCGACACTCCACCGCCTGAGGTACCACCCAATGTGAGCACATCGTTATCTCCATCCTCTTTTGTTACCATCAATGATCTTACTACTGTGATGGATAGCTTTCGTTTATCTATGATTGAAAATATGCAAAACATGGTAGATAAGAGTCTCGGTAAACGGGTAGAGGGTGATGATAATATTGCATCTGGTTCTAAAACTGTGGCACCTCAGACCCCACCTATTAATTCATCGGCTGCACAAACAATTAATCCTCAGTATGGCATGCCGTTGAATTATTTTGCGGGACAGTCACCACCGCCGCTGTTTGGTCAGAACAGACCGGTCAGACCGATGGGTCCGACCGGTCAGACCGGTGCCGGTGCTGTGGTGCCTTTTCCCTCATCTCCGGAACCTATAGTTACTATTTCTCCTGTTCAGGCTGCTTCTGGCCGATCTGGTGGAAATACTTCAGTAGCTCAAGGTATTCCAATTATGGTTCCGTTTGAGACAGGCATCGGGTATGGTTATGCACCTAATCCCCAAGATAATAGCCGTTTGCAACACCACACTTCTGGCTCATACATACAGCCGAATGTGGGGCAATCGAATGCTTCCACTACGCCAATGCCAACCACCATTCAGGAAGTCATCGATAGGTTTAATGCTAATCTTGCTAAACAAATGAAAGATGACTATGGGATAGAAGTGAAAAATAAAAATCTTTCATATAGAAAACCGTATCCTTCTAGTTTTGATTCGGTTCCCTATCCTATTGGTTGGCGTTGCCCTGAATTTGTAAAGTTTAATGGGGATGATAGTAAAACTATGTGGGAGCATGTTAGTCAATATCTTGCTCAACTAGGAGAAGCTAGTACCATAGAGGAAATAAGAGTGCGTCTATTTTCTTTGTCTTTGACTGGCAATGCTTTTTCATGGTTTGCTTCATTACCTGTTAATTCTATTCTCACTTGGGAACAATTAGAACAAAAATTTCATGACCACTTTTATAGCGGAGATAATGAGTTAAGGTTGAGTCATTTAACATCGGTTAAGCAAAAGCATGATGAACCTGTTACTAATTACATTAGGAGGTTTAGAGAAACCAAAAACCGTTGTTATAATCTTGTTATCTCCGAAAGGGATCTTGCTGAATTAGCTTTTAATGGTTTGCGATCCCATATTAAAGAAAAATTAGAGGGTCATGAATTTGTTGATGTTGCCCAAGTCTTAGTGAGAGCTTTAGCTCATGAAAGCCGAAGCAAAGATACTCGGCTCAAATATGATCATCCTAACATGCATATGCTAGATTATGAATCATCAGACGATGAGAGTAAAGAAGTGTGTGCTGCTGACTTTACTTGGTTACCTAATGATAAAGCAAACACTTGTGCTTCTCTTAAGCCGGCTCATAAGAGTCGGGATGAGATGAAATTTACTTTTGATGTGGCTAAGTGTGATAAGATATTTGATGAGTTATTTAAATCGGGTAAAATTAAAATGTCTCACATTATACCACCTCTTGATCAACTAAAAAGACGTGCTTATTGTAAATTTCATAATTCTTTTTCTCATGCTACCAATGATTGCAATATTTTTCGTCGGCAAATACAATCGGCCATTAATGAAGGTCGTTTGAAATTCCATGAGATGCAAGTCGATGAAAATCCTTTCCCTAACAGTGCCTTTGTTAATACTCTTGAGTTATCAAATCCTAATGTGCTTATTCGGCCGAATCAAGCCGAAAACGCTAAAGGGAAGAATGTGATCATTGGAGAGCAAAGACACGATGAGAGGCAGCCTTTGGAGGTGATCCCCAAGGTTTCAGCGACTTCAACGCTTGGGGGGCAAGATAAGATCAAGACGACCGGTACTGCGTCGACCGGTCTGACCGGTGCCCAGACCGGTCTGACCGGTGCCCAGACCGGTCTGACCGGTGCCCAGACCGGTCTGACCGGTGCTTCAGACCGGTCTGACCGGTGCTTCAGACCGGTCTGACCGGTGCCTCCAGAAAGGTTCAAGATGCTCCAAGCCCAAGAAAAAAACAAGGCCGAGTTTTAATGAGCTCCTGGCCAAATATAAGAGGGAAGGAGCTACTAAGGATCAAAGTAATCAGCCAAATGGTGCTAAGGGCGTAAAAGCACCACCAAGACATAAAGGTATTCATCACCAACGAGGTAACTTTTCACAATATCCTTTTGTTGGATCTGTTATACCATCGTCTTGGTATTATCCTTGCTATTATTCACCTGCTGATTATAGTAGTATGTACATGAATTCATATATGATTCAATATCCTATTGCATACTCAAATCATAATGCATCACAAAGGCCGATTGTTTGCAATAGCAATCTGGTAAAAAATAATGTATGTACTACTATTAAGCAAGGTGAGAATAGCAATAAGCAAAATGCTAAAGAGATGCAGCCGAGGTGGTGTCCCTCAGGCTTGTCCCACACTCAAAAAAGGAGGTTGCAAAGGCTACGCAAGCGAGGAGCAATGGAGCAGCAGATCGAAGAGAAGCCAGTCAAGTCAACACGGATCCGGAAGGAGTGGAGACCGAAGCAGGCGTCATCCTCGACTTGAGTAAAATATGTATACGGCCGTTGTTTTGTTAAACATCGTCCTAAGTGTTTTTAGTTTAGAAAGATATTTTTTGGCACGTATCCTTTGCCAAAAAACAGGGGGGCATATGTTGACACTCAAAATTGGCACCTAGCCGACCAGGCAGGACAAGACCGGTCTGACCGGTCACTCACACCGGTCTGACCGGTCATGGTTCCTGTAGCCGGTCCGGCACGCCACACCGGTCAGACCGGTGTGCCTAACCGGTCTGACCGGTGCTCCCCGTGTCCGAGTTACAACAAGGAGTCCTGATAGAATTAGACTTGTAAAAGGATTTTCTTGCAGGGCAAGTCCTCCCACCCTAATAAATATGAGGGGTCACGGCCGATTGAGGGTATCATCCAATCGATTAAATCTATTTACCTTATTTGTCTCGTATTTACTTTTATCTCCAAACCCTAGCTTTTCCAAATCCCATCTGCTGTTCTTCCTTCGTCTCCGCGACGTCTGAAGGCGTTCTAGGTGGCCTTGCCGACCCTAGAGCAACCCTACGTGCGTCTCCCTGATGGGATCCTGCCCGGGCGACGTTCGGAGGTCTATCGCCGGAATCTCGCCGGCGACCGGTCCACCACACCGGTCTGACCAGTGTTGACGCAGAGGCACTGCGACAGCTGCCTTTGCGTGCTGTTGGCTCCAAAAGGTGCCAACATAAACATATTATGCCAACATCAGAGCAGTTCAAATGCATTGCCTGGACTAATCTCCCTCACACAGTGCCCAGAAGAATCATGGCGGCTCTCTTGACCAAACCACCACAAGATCGTACGATGGAAGAAACTATGAATCAGTAAACGTCAGGATAACACAGCTTCTAATTGATGCAGCTGTTACTCAGCCTACCTTTGTGGCTGTAGGTATGTACCATGCAAACAGATAACCAACCATATTAACTCCATAAACAATCCTCCCTTATCTCTGACATAACATGGCTATTTTGTGCTTTGTATGGCAGCTTAACAAACAATGACATTTCATCAGTGCTGAATTTCCGAACCTCAAGCGAGGCACCTCGACAACATTCCAACTTCAACGACATTTCATGGAACTGGAGTCTCCTTTTGCATTCTATAGTCGCTCTAAATTGCTTATATGAAGCAATTGCATGTTAAGTGTAATGTGTTATGACACTCATCTTTTGTAATTTACCTGAACCGTCGTTTGTGCGCCTTTAACACCATGAAACTGTAAACTAAGATGCTACTGCTCTCATCTCAATATCTAAACCTAAGCTCATTCTATATGTTCCATCAAAATTGATGCGGTTCAAGAAATATTAACATCAAGTGCAAGGAAAAAGGAACACTACGTGAAAACCTCAAATAGGTCACGCAACATTTGTAACGGGCCCTTAACACCCGTTACATGGACCCCATCTGTAACGGTTGTTGTTTGGCGCCCGTTACGCATAAGCGCGGCAGGGTCGACCACGACCTCGCCCTGACCTCACCACCATAACGCCCGTTACCAATGAGGACTTCTGGTAACGGACTTCTTAAACGCCTGTTACATGTTTTCTTTGTAACGGACGTTAACATGCGTCCGTTACGAAAGTAAAACCTATCGATAATGGGCTCTTTAAGTCCGTTACCGATGACTTTCCTATTGGAGACGCGTTGTTTTTAGGACGCATCTCATTTCATGACGACCCAATCGGCGACGCTTGTTTGGAGCTAGCATCTCCTTTGTTTTCTCACAATAGAGATGCGTGTTGTTATTACGCGTTGTTGTTTTTGCGTTCCGACCACTCTGCTATCTCGGACAACTACACTCGCTATCTCTCCTCTGAGGGCCCCACACGCTCCCTCCCCACCGTTGCTGCAGCAACATTTTCGCGTGCTTTCTGAAGGCCCCACTCGCTGCGCGCGCGCTCTCTGAAGGCCCCACTCGCTGTGTGCGCGCTCTCTCTCCTCAGAAAGCCGACGCTGCAGCAGGCCGGCCGGCCGCGTGCGTGACGGCGAAAGGTGCCGGTGGACGTCGACCGCGGCGCGGCATCCCTCCGCGCCGTACGTCATCCAAAGCAGCAGCTTATCCTCCTCCTCGGGCTCGGCGTCGTCCTCCGCGCCGTCACCGTTGCCGTCCTCCGCGCTGTCGTCATCGCCGTCACCGTTGCCGCACCCGCGACGCCTCGTCCTCCTCCTCGGAAGCGCTCACCTCGTAGACAGTCCTCGTCAAGGTGGAAATTGCCCCCTTTTATTGAACTTCGCTGTCCTAATCCTGTTACTCATCGGTTTTGGTGATGCATTATGCTCATATGATGTTTGAAAATTGCAGATGGCTGCTGCTGCTCGGGCTTGGATGTACAGTAGTATGTCCCGAGATTGGGCCAGTTTCTTAATGGGGGTCAATGGTTTTCTAGATCAAGCAGAGGCGGATATGAGAAACCGTGTTGTTCAGGGAATGCTTTGCCCCTGTAAAGATTGTCTCAACGAGAAGAAGTTCGGACAACGGGATAACATTTTTCGTCATTTGGTCACACGTGGTTTCAAAGAAAATTACACATGTTGGAATAAACATGGTGAGGAAGGGCTTAATGAAGTCGAAACAGGATGCCTAAATGAAGGTGAAGCGCGACACCATGCTACAGGATGCCATGATGAAGAGCCTGATGAAGGTGGAGTTTTTGATGAGGAAAATGAACCATTCCCACCAATTATGATGAGGCCTGAGGATATCACTGATCAAGAAGTTACAGGTTTCAATGATGGTGAGTTGTTGCAACATGTGCACAATGTTGATCAAATGTTGCGGGATGTTGAGTTTCAAGGAGTGTATACAGCTTCTGAATTAGTGAGGCTGAAGCAGTTCGTTGAAGATTCAAAGAAATCCCTCTATCCTGGTTGCAAGAAGTACTCTCGCCTTTCTGGTGATCTAAAACTTCTGCAGCTTAAGGCAGATCATGGTTGGAGTAACAAAAGTTTCAAACAACTATTGGATCTCCTTAAGGACATGCTACCCGAGGGAAACCAAATAGCCGAGTCTGTCTATGAGGCAAAGAAGATAATTTGTCCTCTGGGAATAGAGGTTGAAAAAATTCATGCTTGCAAGAATAGTTGTGTATTGTTCCGTGGAGATTATGTAGACCTTGACAAGTGCCCCAAGTGTGGGTTCGATCGGTACAAGAGGAAAAAAGATGGTGGTGATGATAACAATGCTGATGATGACGAGAACGAGACCGTGGAGATCACATGCAAGAAGAAGAAGAAGAAGGTTAAAGGGGCTCCTATGAGGGTAGCATGGTATTTTTGCATCATTCCTCAGTTGAGAAGATGGTTCACCACACGAAAGGAGGCCCAACTCTTGCGTTGGCATAAGACTCGAACGAAGGAAGTTGGAAAGATTAAGCACCCCGCAGATGGCCAACAATGGCAAAACATTGATTCCCACTTCAAGGAATTTGCCGGTGAAAGCAGGAACATTCGGTTCGCTATGAGCACAGATGGCGTGAACCCATTCGGTAACCAGAGCTCAACACATAGCACCTGGCCTGTCGTGCTGTCAATGTACAACCTTCCACCCTGGCTATGCAAGAAACAGAAATACATGATGCTGACAATATTGGTCTCCGAGCCAAAGCAACCTGGCGACCGTATTGATGTCTACTTGAGGCCACTAGTTGATGACTTGAAGATACTTTGGAAGCCTGGTGTGAAGGAGGTTTGGGATGAGTTCGACCGTGAGGAGTTCACATTGCACACCATGTTGTTCACCACCATCAACGACAACCCGGCTCATCGCAACCTTTCTGGCCAGAGTAAAAGGAAAGGTGCAGCTTGCCCACACTGCTTGGAAGAAACTTGTGCAATGTGGCTAAGAAATTCAAAGAAATTCTCATTTATGGGGCACCGTCGTTTCCTCAGCAAGAAACATGCCTACCGGGACATGGATTGTCAGTTTAATGGGGGAAAAGGAGAATTGACAGGTGCCAATGCATGTGACTGGAGATCTGCTCCACTTGCAAGTCAAGGATGTCGAAACTATCGAGGAGTTACCCAAATTGTCTGAAAAGAAACTTCGCAAAAGAAAGAAGCGAGATGGTGAAGAAGAAGAAGAAGATGGGCGAGGAATGTGGAACAAGAAATCAATTCTATGGGAGCTAGAGTATTGGCCGCTTTTTGATGTGCGTCATTCGATTGACAACCTGCACATCAAGAAGAATGTGTGTGAAGCTACTTTGGGAATATTGCTACAACAGAAGTCGAAAGGAAAAGATCATAAAAATGCAAGGGATGATCTTAAAGAAATAGGCATTAGGCCGGAGCTCTATGCAGAGGAAACAGACACAGGGATGGACCTTCCCGTTGCTGTAACCACCTTGTCAAAGGCAGAGAGAAAATAATTCTGTGAGTTTTTGCATGGTTTGAAAGTACCTTCAGGCTACTCATCGAACTTCAAGAGGCTAGTGTCGGTGAAGGACATGAAAATGAATTTCAACTTGATGAAATCTCATGATTGCCATGTGTTGATGACATCTATTCTTCCTGTTGCACTAAGAGGTATCAAGACAGAACTGGTTCGCGACGCGGTCACGAGCTTGTGTTTATTCTTCAATGAAATAGAACAGAAGGTGATTGATGAGGAAAAACTATTGGCCTTAGAGAGGAGGCATTTCGAGACCATATGCCTGCTTGAAGCTACCTTCCCACCATCATTCTTTGATCTCATGCTACATCTGACAACACACCTCGCGAGGGAGATCTGGTACCTTGGCCCATCTTACCTTCATCAGATGTTTCCATATGAGAGGTACTTTGGATTCCTCAAATCATTGGTACATAACAGGTCATTTCCGGAGGGAGCCATTGTTCGTGGCTATGAGACCATTGAAGCAGTGGAGTGGGCCATGGGTTATATGGACCCCCAAAACCCCATTGGTGTGCCTCGTTCACGGCATGAAGGTAGGCTTTCAGGTGTTGGGAACCTAGGGAAAAAGTCAATCACTCCGCACCCAGAGGACTTCAGGAAGGCTCATTTCACCGTGATAGAACAGAGCATAGAGGTTACACCATTTGGCAATGAGCACAAGCAACAACTACGTGAACAAAACCCTGGTTGTACTGAGGATTGGGTTGCAAAGAGGCACATGCAATGCTTCAACAGCTGGCTCAGAGATTATGTCCAGCAGAGTGGCAGCGCTGCTATAACCGACAATATAAGAAAACTAGCAGCAGGGCCATTATTCACTGTTACAACATATCAAGCAATGGATATCAATGGATACACGTTCTACACCATGGCCCAGGATGCCAAGAGCGTCTATCAAAATAGTGGTGTGCGTGTACGGGCCGTCGACAATAAGAAGAACACAGCCATATATTATGGTCAAATAGAGGAAATTTGGGAGCTTGATTATGTAGGATTCAAGGTAGCCTTGTTTCGGTGTAGATGGGTCACCAATGCGAAGAGAGCTATGATCAAGGACAAATTTGGTTATGTTAGTGTTGATCTCCGGGTCTTTGGTTACAAAACCGAACCGTTTGTCTTCGCCAAGGATATTAAGCAAGTGTTCTATGTACCTGACCTTGCAAAGAATAACTGGAGTGTGGTTTTGCCTGAAAAAAAAGGATTGTTGGGGTTGAAAATGTTGTTGAGGAGGAGGAATACAACCAGTTTGACGAAAGTCCGTCCTTTCACACTTCATACATGCCCCGAGTCTTGGGAGCTAACAAAACACCATACTTGCGAAGCGACCATCGTGAAAAGATCCATATACAAAAATCAAAGAAGAAAAAGAAGCAAGATTGATTTCTGCTGAATCCGATCGTTTTTGTAAAATGCAGGGATGTCTATTGCTGGAAATGGAATCCTTTTTGTAATATATATAGGATGTGTATTGGTGGAATTTGAATGAATCTCCTTTCTGTAATATATGATGCCTAAGATACTGCCTAAGATGCTTATATATTCTGCCTAAGATACTGCCTAAGATGCCTAAGATTCTGCCTAAGATGCCTATAAGCGAGATGTGCAATTAGTATTTTGTCTAACATTTCGTCAAACTTCAAAGAGTTTGACTCCTCGATAAGCGAGATGTGCAATTAGTAGTATCCACTCATCGGAGACGCGTCTCCTGTATCTTCTCTCCAAAATAAATAACTGCGAAACCACCACATCCCCTTCATCTACCCGCGAGAAAACCACAACTGCCTATACACTCCTCGTCGTGCCTCCTCCGCGATCATCGTCGGCACTCATGGCATCGAGGGAGCACCCGCGGTCGCTCGCGGAATTCCCGACTGAGGTGCTGGCGATCATCGTTGGCCAAGTCAGTGCGACATCGAATCGGCCTATGGAGGACCTCTGCAGCCTACGGGCAACCTGCAAGGACATGCTCCGCCCCTGCCGCGACAGTGACGTCGGTAGGTGCCTGGCACTGGATCGGATTCTAGTCGAGCAGATGCAGAACAACGACCCCGTCGGCTACGACGTCTTCCTTCGTAGCCTGGCTGTAGCCGGCAACCCGGTGGCCTGCTTCCTCACCGGGATGGACGACATCTTCGGTAGGAAACGCAGCCCTCAGCCTCCCCTCGACGAGCTCCACCGTGCTGCCAAGGACGGGCACAGAGGGGCGGCCTATGTGGCTGCCGTCTTCCTCTACAGAGCCAACAGCGGGGCCGACGCCGACGCCACTGCAATTCCGTACATGAAACAGGTTGAGGGCGAGGAGCAAGGGCAGTGGCATCCACGTTTGATCAGCAATGTGCAATCCCTAGATTTTCGGTATCGTGGGGTCAATCTGGCTTGGCAAATTAGGAGTGTCGCCCTCCGCCGTGGCCTCGGCCTGCCGACGCTGCCAACGGCGGTGGCGCGAGGCAACATTCAACATTGCGCAGGCAAAGCATTCTGCGGTACGGCGCCAAGCCGGAGGGGGTTTTGCATGTATTTCTGTAGTGATGAATGTAGGCTTCGTTACGAATGTAATGTCTTCTATCGTGTAAAGTATCGTCGAATCGGTTATTGATAGACAAGATTTGATTTCTCACATTTCTGAGTCAAATCCAAGGTTGTGGCGCCCTCTGCTTCCTCCTCTGTTCTATTGGATTGAAGAACAGTTTGTGTGGGAAAATGAGACGAGGATTAACCATCCTGCGTCTCTAATTAGGGTGGGGCCCAGTTCTATTGGAACGAAGAACAGTTCTCATTTCTCCTTTAATTTGTAGTCAAATTTTGTAACATGTATTTCTCCGTCGTGCTTAGTCCAAATTTGATGATTTTTTTTCTAGTTTTTTCTAAAATCCCCATCTTTTCATTAATTTCATTGTTAGTGTATATTCCGTTTCGTGAATAATATTTATATGCCTTATCTTGTTCTTTGTAAGTCCAACATAGAAATAATATTTGTTTTCCACAACCATTAGTAATGAAATTTACATTTCGTGATCTTAAGGTGAACACATGCTTGTGTTAAAATTTCAAATGCGTACGAGATCGAACATGTTGCAAAGTGTGAAAAACTTCAATGTTCAAGCAACATTCTAGAAAACTATGTGAGAGATGTAGCCATTTATACACATGTATATTCTTCCTTTATCGAAACCATTTGAATTTTTTATGACAAGTTTAGGTACCCAAATTATGTTTCCACATAAATTTGTAGAATTTTTGGAGCAAATTAAGATGTTATTAGAATTATTATATCACAAGCATGAGATGTATATTTGAATTATAAGAATGTTAGTTATACAAGTGTGACTGTTGATATTTTATTAAAATACTAAATGTCCAAATATGAATTGATGTTATTTTTAATGAATTTTTAGGTGATGTTTTACCGGCTCTAATATTTGATGGATGCGAGTTTCAGTTCTAAAAAATAGTGTCGGGCCCACGCGTCAGTGTCAGCAGTCCGGACCTACCTGCCAACGAAGCCGACACGAGTTTACTAACCGGCGTCGGTGATGACTATCCATTGTCTCCAAGATCGAGTTCATCACAGACGGAACAGATACTGTAGGCGATGCTGATGGATCTGCCCGCGTGTCTTAGATCGAGTTCATGCGACATGTATACAAAATCCAACAACCAAACTAATCAGTTCATGATCGACAAACAAACTATAAGCAGTTCATGATCGACAAACTAAGCAGTCCAACAACCTGACGAGAACAAACTGACGAACACACAATAATCACAACACATTATTAATGGTACAGGAGTGGATCAATTAGTCGCTCACTGCTGTCGGAGTCCCGCCGTCGTCGCCGCCGTCGGCGCCGTCGTCGTCACCGAGGAGAGACCGCTGGACCACGGGGAGCTTCTCAAACTTTTCAGCCAACACGTGGATCCTGAAGGCGAGACCCTTGAGGCTGCGATCCTTGTAATCGTCAGGCACTTCGATCTTGAATGCTGCGCCAACATCTCGAAGCTTCATGAATGCGCCCTGGAGCAGTTCGACGGCGAAGCTGATGTCGGCGGCCTCCGAATTCTTCTCCTTCTTCTCCTTGGGCGCCGCCGGCTCCTTCCCCTTCTCGATGGTCAACTTCCTCCGACGGCGGCTTTCGTCGTCGTCATCCTTCCTTCGTCCCCGCTTCGCCGACGGGTGACTCGACGTCATGCTCTTCTCGCTCCTTGTTGGTGATCTCTTGGTGACCGGAGTTTGTGGTACCAGTGGTGATGGCGAGGGGGAAGAAGATGAAGCGAAAGAAACGATATGATTAGGGAGCAACCAGTCGAGTATTTATGATAACAAGACGTGAACCGTCAGGGCGCCTCTCCTTCCCGCCCCCCACGTCCCCCTATGCCTCTGGAACCATTTTTTGGGAGCAAAACCATCCAAAAACACGCGTCGCATTTCAATTTCGCGGGAAGGTGGAGGGGCAGGGGCAGTTGTCGGGCCCACGCGTCAGCAGCCAAACCGCGTCGCATTTCAAGTTCCATAAATGGCCGCGTCGGATTTCAATTTCCAAACCCCGTCGCATTTCAATTCCATTTCCTTCCCCTTCTCCTTCATGGCCACAGTGTGCTTCATGGAGTTGCTGCCAAATGAACTGGTCACCCAGATCATCCTCCGCTGCATCAAGCGTGAGCCCGTCATTTGTTTCCTGATCCTTCGTAATCGGGTCTGCGGCACCTTCCGGCGCATCTGCGACTCAGATGAGGTACTCCTGCAGGTGTCGCTGCGTGAGCTTCGTCAAGTGTGCAAGAATCGCTATGTCAGGTCCTTGTTGGAGGAGCGCTTCCGCCTCGCCAAACATCCGGAGGCATTATGCTTCGAGGGGATGGAGAGGTTGATGAGGCGGCGGAATCCCGATGAGGGTCTGGAGCTCGTCGGAAAGGCCGCTGCCAAAGACGCCGGTGCGAAGTACTTCTTAGCGATGCTGAAGTACCGTCACAACCCTGCGGACCCCGAAGTGATGGCACTGCTCCACGAAATCAGCGGCGGGCCGTCGCCCCCTGACGGGCGGTGAAAGAACCACAACCTGCACCGGCTGCACTACCTCGTCCGCCGGGATCTCTAGAACATTGCGTGGTGGTACTGGCTTCGTGACGGCGACGATGACATTCCGTTCCTGCCCATCCAGAATCCCCACGTTTGCAGTTGGGCAACGGGATGTAGGCGCTACGGGCCGGAGACCCCAGGGATCATCCACTACTGCAGCGCCGAGTGTCGCATCCGTCATGAGTTCGACCTTTGGACGCGTGAATTCAGCACCGCGATGGAGTACGCCGTCAGCAGGATGAACATTGGGATGTAGGCGGAAGCATCAATAAAAATTATGTATCTTTTTTTTGCGGGTGAAAAATTATGTATCTTGAATGTAAATTATTACATATTCTGTGTCGCATCCACAAGATTTTGATTTGTCACATTTCTGAGTCAAATCAAAGGTTGCGGTGGTCTCATTTGCCGCATTAGAGGCCTAGGGTGCCCTCTTGGATGTCAAAGCGGGCATGGCGGCAGCGGCGGTGGCCTCTGCTAGTCTGCTTCCTCCTCTATTTTATTGGGTGGGCGTAGGAGACGAGGATTGGAGGGGCAAATGAGACGCGGGTTAACCACCCCCTCTGTTCTATTGGAATGAAGAACAATTCTCATTTCTCCTTTTAATCTGCAGTCAAATTTTGTAACATGTATTTCTCCGTCGTACTTAGTCCAAATTTGATGATTTTTTTCCTATTTTTTTTTCTAAAATCCCCATATTTTCATTAATTTCATTGTTTAGTGTATATTCCGTTTCGTGAATAATGTTTATATGCCTTTATCTTGTTCTTTGTAAGTACAACATAGAAATAATATTTGTTTTCCACAACCATTAGTAATGAAACTTTGCATTTCGTAATCTTAAGGTGAACACAAGCTTGTGTAAAAATTTCAAATGCGTACGAGATCGAACATGTTGCAAAGTGTGGAAAACTTCAATGTTCAAGCAACATTCTAAGAAACTATGTGAGAGATGTAGCCATTTGTACACAAGTATATTCTTCCTTTATCGAAACCATTTGAATTTTTTATGACAAGTTTAGGTACCCAATTTATGTTGCCACGTTAATTTGTAGAATTTTTAGAGCAAACTAAGATGTTATTAGAATTATTATATCATAAGCATGAGATGTATATTCGAATTATAAGAATGTTGGGTACACAAGTGTGACTGTTGATATTTTATTAAAATACTAAATGTCCAAATATGAATAGATGTTATTTTTAATGAATTTTTAGTTGCTGTTTTACCGGCTCTAATATTTGATGGATGCGAGTTTCATTTCTAAAAAATAGTGTCGGGCCCACGAGTCAGTGTCGGCAGCCTATATAAAGAAGATACAGGCCGACGAAGCCGACGCGGGTTTACTAACCAGCGTCGGCGATGACTATCCATTGTCAGCGTCAGCAGGCAAACCTTGCGCACGCTGTTCAAAAATTCCCACCTATATTGACTATAATACCCATGGAATTCCAATTCCACCACAGAGCCGTTCAAGGGCACGCCAGTAATTTCAGTGAACATAGTAACGCACGCGCATGGGACATATACTCGGGAGTCTAATTCAGATAGATCCAGGAGTCTAATTTAGACAGATCCACCACGCCCGCACTCTCCCCGCCGCCGCCCTGCTCCTTCTCCAGCCCTAGCCCGCCGCCGCCGCTCTCCCCACCGCGGCCCTGCTCTTCTCCAGCCCCACCGTTCCCGGCGTGACGTCGGAGAAGCGGCTCCAGCCGTGACGACGGTGACGAGGACGCGGTTACTGGCGTGCGGACGGCGTCCCGGCCAACCTAGAGAAGGTGACGCGGATCCGGCATCCCCGGCCACGATGATGAGCCGGCCACCTCAGGCAACGAGGCGACACAGATCGGGCCTCTCCGACCACCACGAGAACAACTACTTCATTCGCGATAGAGGTTAGTGCTGCTTGAACCCCCAACACCCTCTCTGTGCTCAGCCACCCAATCTGCTATTCCTGTCAAGGTGGATTAGGGAGACATGCTACTTTACGGTTGTTCACATAGGATTATTCTCCTGGAATTGCCTGCATTAGTACAGCATGCCTCAATAGTTCATTTTTAATTGATTGGCTGTGGATTTGACGGATGAATTTTGTTCCTCCAAGTCTGTTTGAATAAATTGTTGCTAACAGATGAACTTATATGAACTATTCAAATTCTGTTATGCTTCGAATGTACCAGATCGACAGTTATGCTTTGGACCTGTTAGCGTACTTTAGTTCTAATTGCTTTGTCCTCTTGTTGCATGTACACATGGAACACACAATTCATTGCTGCTGAAGTTGGACAAGGAAGCAGTTGAAGGAATTTAGTCTCTACTTTGATATATAAGCATATTGCTTCACCCTGTCAAAATGGTTAGCACCTATCCCCAACCTCTATGCTAATATCAACTATTTTGCCTGTCAGAGAGTAAGAATTTTTCTTATTTTGTTTAGGTTTTCAGTCTAGCTTATGTTGCTCTACTGACGACCTGACATATCATCTATGCAGTCTCCCACAACACCAAACTCCTCTACCTCCAGTGCACCATCACAGCCCATCGACGGTGAACCTTGTTCACAGCTTATCAACGGCGATCCTTCTTCACAAGGTCAATCAGCACATACTGCTGCGAGTAGTACTCGATCCCGCGGGTCAAGGACACAAACCAAATGGCCAGAAGACAAGTTGACCGCAACTGGACTTGATAACAATTATTGGCCTACCCCAGATGCTGCGAGGGATAGATTTGTATTGATCTGTGGCCTCATTTCTCGAGAGAGGGTGTCAATCAACAGGGCAGTTGAAGATCTCTCACCAATTGAGAAGGAAGAGCTGTTCACAGTTTTAGAGGAAAAACTAGATTACCCAGCCAATCTGGCTGAATCTGTTCGCAAGAAGGCAGTTAAGGCAGCTATGTCAGAGAATGGAACCTTGCAATGGTGGTTCAAGACCCATTTAAGAAAAAAATTTGTGAGCCAAGAGGAGACTCCCTTTGTGAAGCATGCCTTTTTGCAGCCAGAAGACTGGACTGTGTTTGTGCAGGAAACCAATTCTCCTAGATTTCAGCGATTGAGCCAGGGGATGAAAGAAAAGAGAGCATTGCATGATAAGCCACACAGGACAGGCAGAAAATGTTATGTTCGTAAAAGGAAAGAGTGGGAGGAGGAGGATGCAAAGCTAGCTGAAGAAGGAAAACAGAACCCTTGGGACCAATTTCCTGGACGTTCGAGGCCTTATCTGCGGGCAAGGGTAGGGAAGAGGAAGACCACTAGTGAAGAAAGTAGGGACATAACATTCAGTAACCCTGCGGTGGTGGGGGTAGCAACTAGGGTGAAAACACTTGCATCTCAGGCTAGCGATGGTTCTTTCGGGGTTAGGGAGAATGATATCCTCACCGCAGCACTTGAGACTCCAGAGCATCGAGGTTGGGTCCGAGGCCTGTCTAGTTCACTTGGCTGGGGTAAAGGGTTTGGTGAAGAGTTTGCTGGAATGTACAGGAAGAAGAGGAACAAGAAGGCTGAACCGCAGATGGAACACCTAGTTGTTGAAGCAGTCACCAGAATTGTCTCCATTCTAGAAGAATCAGGCTTTGATATAAGGAAAAAGGTACTTCATCCTCTCCAATCACCACCTGTCAGTAACAGCGAGGAAGAAGATGTGCATGGCCTCGAGGAAGAAGATGTGCATGGTAGTGAGGAAGAAGAAGCACGTGGCAGAGAGGAAGACCATTGGCATGTCAGCGAGGACGAGGGTAGTCAACAACACATTGATAGTCGATCACCTATGCTGGACACAATAGATAAGCTGACAGAGCCAACCATGTGCAGTCTTTTGGATGGCTCCGGGAATAAAGTGGAGCTTGCACTAGCCACTGTCTTTCCATTGCAAAAGACTCTCCATACAGTACCGGTGCAGGATGGGTATGCTGTGGTGCAACCTAGTTATGTGTGGGGCAATACGGGTCACTACCCTCTGCCTGTACCAATTGGGGGGATGAAGTAACAACCCTAGCTGAGGCTCTCTGTATAAGGATCAATGGTCAAAGAACAGGATCCATGTACCACCCATTACGAGAAATACCAACCCTGCTCCCACATCAGGTAGCAGGGGTACAACATCAGATGGAGGTACTGCAGCTCAGCATCAGCAAGAGAAAGCTCAGCAGCAGCAGCAGCAGCAGCAGCCGCAAATCAGCAAAACTACGCAGTAGGAGCATCGACAACAGCAGGAGGAGGACAGGCAATCTCCGCCTAAGAAGCAGCAGCAGATCAGCAAAACTACGCAGCAGGAGCATCGACAACAGCAGGAGGAACCCAGGCAATCTCCACCTAAGCAGCAGCAGCAACAGCAGCAACAGCGACAGGCAGAGGACAGGCAATCTCCGCCTGAGCAGCAGCCACCGCAGAAGAAGGGGGCCAGGAAACCTCTGCCTAGAGATGAGCTTCTTAACTGTTTTTGGACAAAACAGGATCCAAAATACAAGCCTGCTGTGCCTATGTTGTCAGAAGCGGACTTACAGGCTGATGGACCGAATTGTGGCAGGTTGCATGCTTACGCCATGGAACACAGTAAGGATTAACTTAGTTTTCCAGCAAAGTTGCCTGAAAACTCCTTTCATGGTGCTGGTGATTTAATGTTAAACATTGCATTCAGTCATGTGTATGACCTTATAACCCTGGTTGCTCTGGATGAGACCTTCTTGAGGTTGTGGACATTGTAAGTGCCTTAAAACCAAAATAGATATTTCTTTAATTTTGACCACAAAGTTCATGCATGCTAACATTTGGATTTTTTGTAGGAAAATGAAGGACAAGGCAGCGGAGATGAAGATCAGTGTTGGGTTTTTGGATCCACAGGTTCTCACGACCACAAAGATTCATAAGGAGTCTAACCTTGTAATAAAAGCATTGAGAAATGCAATGACGAATGACTACGTGGTGGGTGCCTTCGGCACCGGTGGCCACTATGTCACACTTATCATCTGTATGAAGTTTAAAGAGGTTTGGTATCTAGATTCTGCTAAACATCATCCCGCGTGAAAGTTCGAAGACCTCCGAGCGCTTGTGACTTGGTCCGTATCTTGTAGGTTTTGTTCACAAAATTCAATCTCTTAGTGTTTCTAATCGGTATTGCTGATCATGCAGGGCCTCTGAAGATATATGCCCAAAGGACGAAGGGATGAAAGGAAAGAAGACAAAGTTAATCTCCAATCAAACATTCAAGCACAAGCCAAATACCACTGTAAGACCGAGGTTTTTTTTATGGTCCCTTCATACCAATTTGGTACTGCATTAACTTGTCATTTTGGTACCTCGATGCGCAGTGTGCTCAGCAGCCATCGGGGTCCTTTTTGCATGGATTCCATGTGGCATTCAATATGTTCAAACTACTTGAAGACATACCTCACATCAAGAAGGCTGCTGTAAGTAGATAATGCTCTCACCCTTGTCTCTGCTCATATATTCTCCATTTGATTTTAGAAACTGATTTGTACTTGTATTCTCATAATTATTTTATTTTGCAGGATTTCAAACCTGCCCTTAATGTTTCTACAGAAGATCTAAAGCCGGTCCGGGAGATGCTGTGCGAGTACATTGTTAAGGAAATCCTCGACCGAAACGGCAACCTCTATAATGGTGCACCGTGAGTTCATTGTACTGCCTGACAAACTTGAAACTTGCTGCATTCAGGCTAGTTTAGTACTGCCTGAGAAACCTGCTTGGCTGGGGTCAGATGTTGCCTGGTTTAGGCAGTTTTCTTAGGACTTCATCCAAACAAAGCACCGATGACAAACTTGAAACTTTAGCATGCATGTCGATCTGATGAGGAACTTGACGTGATCTCGCATTATTGTGTATATATATGTGATCGTGCTTGTGTATATATGTGATGAGAATGTGTTTGTGATGTCTCCTAGCATTGCTGTGGTGGCTGCCAAATCCTGGCTGTTTCCAGGATGCAGCCCCTGATCTGGTGGCTGTCAAATCCTGGCAGGTTACTGTAGGTGCCCTACGTATCGGTCACGGGCGTTAAGTAAGGCACGTTACAAAAACAGATCCGTGAGTAACGGGCTTCACTTGGAACGCCCGTTACAAGTATGACAACACTGTAACGGGCCGCATAAAGGCCCGTTACTAATACTGACCGGTGGGCCCTACAAGTTGATGCATTCTTCGAGACAGAGGAGACACGCTTCCAGAGCATGCGTCTCCTGTCGTCGAGACAGACGTGACGCGCATCCAGAGCACACGTCTCCTTTCATGGAGACAGGCGAGACGCGCGTCCAGAGCACGCGTCTCCTGTCGTCCAGACAGAGAAGACACGCGTAAAAAAAATGCGTCTCCTTACGTGCAGACGCGTGTCCACAGCAAACGTCTTCGATAGTGAGTTCATGTAACGGGTTAGGTTTCTGTGCCCGTTACCAAAGGTCCATGTGGGCCCAGAGAAACAGACATTTCAGGTGACCGGTAACTTGTTTCGGTAACGGCCTTTGTTAGACGCCCGTTACAATTATGTGTTATCAGTAATGGGCATCCGCCCGTTACCTTTCTTGGCTTATTTGTAACGCTTGATCGGTAACGGGCGTTTTGCCCGTTACCAATGGCCATCCGCGCCCGTTACCAATGTCTGTTTTTCACGTAGTGGAACATATATGTGCTGTATACTTGCTGCAAGTTATATTATCTTTATTGTGAACTTGGCATAGCAAATCCAGGCATACCATTAGTTAGTACATAACCTGAATCTGCAAAGCAACCAATGATCTATAACCTCATATAATTAAATATCATACATAGAGTACCACGGATGAGAGCTTAATACAACAGTCTGTAGAATAACAGCCACATAGTCTTTCAACATCTAGAGATACAGGTGTTTCATAACGGTACATAGGGATAGATCGAGGCATAGTTTCATTTGGTAATAAAGATAACGATACAAGACCGGATGGCAACTAAATTAGAACCACAACATGGAAGATCACCCTGGCTAGAATGGAAGCGAACCGACGATGGCATTTTCATTCATGCAGCGCACTGGTGCGGTGATGCTATCAAGACACTGCCCAACCTCGGAGAGAAGAGATTGCAATTTATCAGAAAGAACAACTCCGGAAGGATATCGACCAATCACCTGGGAATAAGAACCAACCATCCTACGCAAACCCTGATGAGTTCTGTCTAGGTAAGCACGCATACTGCTCCCCAGATTGCCAAGAACCTCCAAATCTGTACCAATCTCAGTAACTCTGTCTCTCGCGAACACATAGGCCTCACGGTGCACATCTTCAATCTGCACACCATGATTCACACACAGAGCCAACAGTGCATTGTAGATTGCAGTCTCAGTAGCTCTTGCAATGGTGCTTGAAACATGACCAAAAGCTGTGAACTCACGCCTGCCTCCAGCTGCGACTGGAGAAAAAGCAATGAAGCATTTGTGACTAACATCTCTGGTCTCAATTCTACTTAAGGGGGGGGGGGTGGGTTAAAATCCAGCATATCTACAACTCTATCCAGCATCATCCGTATACCTCCAATTTCATTAATAAAATCCTCCTGAAAAGACAGCCATACAAAAGACTTAAACTTATGAACAAAACAATCTACCAAATACGAACAAATATAGAACAATATGAGAGTACATACAGTGTTCTCAGGAAGAATAAACCCCTCAGCATGTAGAACATCACTGAGCTTGCCATGATTGAACATTGCATGCAGCTGATTCATACCCTGCTGATGTACGATCATGCCGCGAACATGCATCATCTGCAGAAAAGCAACACAGGAAGTTGCATAGCTTATAGCAGCATCATCAGCTCCTTCAGTTCTCATGCTATCAATCTTCTGAGCGAATAAAACTGAAGCAGGCAAAAAAGAGTTTACAACTTCAAGTGACTGTGCTGAGATACGCTCAAAAGAAGATTTGCCTTGCTGCGGCTTCTCCAACAAACCAGCATGCCTTTCTTCACAGCACCAAACACGAAGAAGGCTGTAATCCAGAATGATGCGACCATGATTCTGCCACAGAAACCAAAATGCTACAACACAAGCATTTTGCTCTGTCTCATGCTCTGTGTTTGCTACATCACCCAAAACATCAATGTCTTGCATCACTTCAGCATCTTCTGTGCTTGGAAAAGCAAAGGATACACGCATCTTGAAGTAATTCCCTCCTGACACGTTCACGAACAAGGGTTCGGTGCCACCCATCCCATTCAGTGCAGCAGCAAGGATCGAAGCACCACTAAAAATAGCAGACCCATCCATCCCTGGATTTCAGATGAAGATCGATGAAGAAACAAATCTCACAATGTAATAAAGCGCTTAGAATTCGAAACTATACCCAGAAAGAAACACAGCAAATTCGAAAATATAGACATCCCTTAGATCCATAAATATGCATGGGCGTGGGCCAACCTTGGCTGCTCCAGTGGAGCACCACACGACCCATTTGATTATTATGGATTGATGGTTCGAACCATTTTGGCTAGCTAGCGCACCTGTGGTCCATGTGGGTCGCTCCACACATACAGCTGACTATCGTTTCACAGATCACAGCAAACTAACTACGCATGTTGTTTTTTCAAAAAAAAAAGGGTCTCACATGTTAAAAAATAAAGAAAGGCCTGTTACAGAGTACAGAGCATGGTTCGTTACGAATGACACAAGTAAAAATGTTAAGTTAAGAAGTACTATTGATTTTACAAAGAACATTTTTTAGCAAGATCTGCACTCATGAATTTTATTCTGTTGACATCATTGTAGTAGCCAAACATCATTCAGCACTCATGAATGGATAGGAAGCCCAGGAGCACCATGCTAATGTGATTGTCACCACGACATCAGTATGACATTGTCCTTTAGGATTCAGACTAGAGCACCCACATACAGTGGAAACAGGCAATATCCAAGAAGACGGAGGCTTTGGAACAAGATGATCAAGCCACCCAGAAAAGAAACATTAAGAAAGTTATTGCAAATGTTTTGCTGCAGATAGTACGCAGTAATCAAACACCAATAGTCCAGTGCATTACAGTAGATTTATTGTTGCTCTTCATTACTCATTACAGTAGATTACAGAGGCTTTGTAGAATATAGAGAACTAAACAAAAAAATTTCCATATCAGATACAAGACAAATAGACACATGTAAAAGATAGATTTTTAAAATCAAATGCCTTGTTTTCAATTCACTCTTCTTCAAAATCGCCTAAACCCATCTCTATTTTCAGAATATGATATTTAGGGTGCCCTAGTACACATAATTGACACATGAAACAAAGGTGAAAAGTGTTCTCTAATAGCAAAAATACCCAATCAAGTGCTGAAAAAATACCCTTTCTGTATCCGCCAAACCAGCACAAGCAAATCGGACTTCAGAAACATTGAGGATGATTCAGTACAGTAGCCAAGCAAACAACTAGTGATTCTTGTCGAGAACAAATGATATATTTACATATGGGGCGCAAGAACCTAGCTGCATCTGCATAAGTTTGCAGCAGAAGATGTATGTAAAATTCCCAAAGCTGAAAAGTTCCTTTGCCCTCAGGTCCCTCCCCTCCCTGATGCAAAGTTTCCCAAGAAAAATGCTGGTTTGGCAGTATATCCATCGGTTTTTAAGTTTCTGGTTGAGTTTCCTAGGTTATTTTCGTGAGGTTAGTAGGACGACTGCTTGCATATTTCTGATCAATCTCTCTGCTTCTGCAGCTTTTCAGTTCAGGCTGCTCTTGTTGCAGTCATTAAAATTTTTGAAGGTTTTGATAATCCTTTTTCATCTATATATCTGAAATCACAATATACACTGATACAAACTGGAATTTCGGTGGTACACACAGAATTGACAGAACACAAGTTTTGTTATCTGGATTAAAGGTTCCAGTTTTAGTGCAGGTGTAATTCCTCTCTAACTGTAAGCACCTTTTAGTTCTAAGAAAGAATTACATACTCTACAAGATACACCAGTGAAGTGAAAGATATATTGTTCTTACAACTGAATTACCTAGATGATGTTAGACATAGCACAAGCTAAGTTACTCATGAAAACAGAACTCATTATTCATGCAGGGGCACTCATGCAGGAACAGTTTCATGATGGAATGATCAGAAATCAGAATGATCATGCAATGGTAACTCAAAACAAATGCATAATTGGATATACCTTTTAACATATCATTCCTCTTGATCAATTTGCTCAATGTAGTCATCAATGGCCTTCATGGAGAACTGAGATGAACTAGAGGCACGAATCCAATCTTGTGCACATATCAATGCTTCCACAGTTTTTGGAGTTAATCGGGTACGAAACTCTGATATTAGTTTCCTTCCGGTGCTGAAGGCTGACTCCGATGCAACTGTTGAAGCTTGAATTGCTAGAACATCTTGAGCCATGCGAGAAAGGGTGGGATACTCCGATGAGTTGCTCTTCCACCAAGCAAGTATATCAAAGGATTTGCTTCGAGGAATTCTAGTCTTTGCTAAATACATTTCAAGCTCAAGCTCAGAGGGCAAGCTTGTTGAGGATGTACTATTGCTCAAGTGTTGATCCCAATCTGAATATCTATCAATTTCAGAAGTAGCAGCAGCAGGGGGCATATCTTGTCCACCATGAATTACTTGTGAATAATCCATATAGAGCAAACTCAAAACCCTTCTTAGTGTAGCAATCTTGATATCAGCTTCACTCTCAAATGCTTGTCTGAAACGAAATTCAATGAACTCAAACTTAAATTGTGGATCAAGAATCACTGGGAATGAGATCTGCAACCACATCAGTTTCCAATATCTATTAAACTTCCTCTTCATATATGTGACTGTCTCAAACAGATCAGTATTGGGCTCAACACCACATTTTTCCAATGCGATCTTGACCTCCCACATCTCATGAAAATACAGATTTGATGTAGGGTACAATGATCCTAAAACAATTTTTGTTGCATCATAAAAGGGTTTCAGCAGTGCACATACCGCCCTTGCCTTTTCCCACTCTTCATCTGAGGGGGCATACTCGTACTCTGGCTCCTGTTGTGTGAGGGAGTCAAAAGCTCTCTTTAACACCAAACACCTTTCTAGCATGATGTAGGTCGAATTCCAACGAGTTGATGTATCGATGTTAGGGCGCCTTTTCTCTTGGATTCCTAGTTGCTGAATGATTTCCTCAAACTTAAGCTTCCGTGATGTAGACCCTTCAATGAATTTTACACTTTCCCTAACCTTGTGCACAATTGGATTGATGATCTGAAATCCGGCTTTACATATCAAATTGAGGACATGGGCTGCGCATCTGTGGTGAAGCAATTTTCCTTTACCATACAGCATCTGTTTGTCTAGCAGATTATGTCTCAAAAGCTTGACCATGGCATTGTTGTTACTTGCATTATCTAATGTTAGTGCAAATAACTTATTCTCAATCTTCCAATCTTGGATGGCTTTGAGAAGGACATTGAACATTGCGACTCCTGTATGTGGCGTTTTCATGAAAGAGAACTTAATAATCCTCTTTTGCAGCTTCCAATCTTCATCTACAAAGTGACATGTGACACATATATCCAAGATTTTGACTTGAGGTCCACATGTCCATTGTCAAGGAGACTCTACTGTTGGTACTTGTGAAAACATCAAGAAGTGCTTGTTTTTGTTCTTGAAATAACTTCAAGCAATCACTGGAGATAGTCCTCCTTGAAATCATTTTGAAGATGGGGTTCAAGCTAGAGACGAACCTTCTAAAGCCATCATAATCAACAATTGAAAGTGGCAGTCCATGAAGTGCAATCATCCGAGTTAGCTCCCTCCTTGAGGTGTCTTGACTGAACCTCCACTTGTCCAAAGAAACTCCTTCTGGAGACATCACAACAAATCTGAGTTGATGGGACATATTCGTCACTTGTCTTCTAATTTGACATCTCTTCAAATGAGTTGACATGGCACTGGTTCCTGCTCCTCTCTTGGCACTGATCTCAGTATTGCAATGAATGCACTGTCCTTTAGTAACGATGCCTCCCACACGAATTTTCGAGAATTCATTCCAAACTTGGGATCTGAACTTCCTATTCTCCTCACCATGTATGTAGCCATCCACCATTTCAGTTTCAACTAAGCCCTCAACACAGCCAATTGTAGCACCTTCATCTATGTCCTCTTCCTCTCTGTGCCAATAATCAGTGTTGCCCTCATCCTCCCAACCATGACCATAATCATCTCCTTCCCACCCATCAAAATTCCTAGCATAATCATCCTCTTCTGGATGCTTAGGTACCGGAGTCTGTTGGTTGCTCTGCATAGTCACATCTGCTCGTGCTCCACTATTGGACTGCAGTGACTGATCAGGTACTGGAGTGTTGGTGGAATGGTGCCTCTTCCGCTTTCGACCACTAGAATCGAAAACAAGTAAAAATGCTAAAGTTAAGTACTATTGATTCTGCAAAGAACATTTTTAGCAAGATCTGCAAAGAACATTCTGACCGACCGGATACATACTGTTATCATCACCATTCAGCACTCAACCCGTAGTCCCAAAGGCATCAGTGCGCTGTACAATTAGAATACTAGCAGAACTGACTTTGAGACTTTCTATTGAAAAATACAAATCTACTCCATAGTGTATATATGTGCAGTGATATTTTTGGATGAAGATGACGTCGAAACATATACAATTAAGTCCACCAGAAAACATCCTATATCAGAACGATGTGATCGCAAAATGGGAGAATCTCTCTGGAAAAGTTTAAGTACGTGGACTCTAATTTTTACACATATTATTTTCGTATGCAGGTACTGACCTAGCCAATCAAGTCGGAGTGACACGCTACTACCACTTTTTCTACGAAGGTTGCTTGACAAACTTTGAAATTGAGGAGCAGAGAGCTTACGTTACCAATTAAACTACACCAAACTCGTATTGACAAAATTAAAAGTAACCGGTCACCACTCATCACCAACAAAGGATGAAAAGGATATACAATAGGACAAGAACTTAGTCGCCAGGACTGCCCTCTTCCAGAACGAAAATGAATACATTGTTTTTTTCACGTCAAACAGAATCATGTACATATAGACTAATTGTACCATGTAAACAAATTTGTCCATACTTACACTAAATTCTCTTGCTTATATGCACTGACTGATTGTTGCAATTCCATTAAAAGGCACTACACAGTTGCAGACAAATGGTCTGAACTCTGAAGGTAACAATGCCTCTTTTGCATGAAAATATGTAATGCAACATTATAACATCATTGAAAATAAGTTTCTAGGAGTGGGACACTTGGTTGAGGCAATAGGAGAGTCAAAACAGTCACAGTTTCACAAAGACAGGCACCTCCATCATGTATGAATGGAACGGACATGTATTTTTTTATGAGAAATCGAACTAATGATGAAGTACTCCTGGACTCATGGTACACATTAATCACCATGCTAAATCCAACAGAGGCCAAAGCTTACTATAGATAAATCTTGCAATTTTTAAGAATCTTGCAATCTTTTAGCCTAGCTAGGGTGGAACTGGCAAGGATGCGAACCTGGGGGTAGCCGCGGCAGTGGGGACACCGACTTCGACTTCCATGGGTTCTTGCTGAGGAAGGAGATGGCGTCAGCGAGGTTCCTGCGGAGTGCGGAGGTCGACACGCTCGATCCAATGGCGGCGCCCGTTGTCCTTGGGCGCGGGAATGGCGGCCCCCAACACGGTAGACGGCAGGAACAACTAGGAGGGTGGCCTCTAGCGGCGGCGCGCCGAGGAAGAAGAGGCCCCTTGCCCCCTTGGGTCCGAGAACGGCGGGGCGCCGAGGCCTCGATGCGGGCGACCGCCTAAGAGCTGGTGTTGGCGTCAGCGAAGAAGACGATGGAGGAGACGGTTTTTGGGGTGGGAGAGGGCGGTGTCGGCGGTGAGAATGCGGCGGCGTCGGCGGTGGTGGGGATGGTGGCGCCGCGGCGGCCCCTGGCGTCGTGCCGTCTCGGGGACTCGGGGGCAGCGGATCGAACCGCTCGACCCTAGGGTTCGAGTCCATCGAACCAGCTGTTTTTTTGGATCGAAATAGGAGCCCATCAGGATCGTTTTTGTGGGCCGGTTCGGCGAACCGTTGGGCCGAACCGAACCACGCCCATGTATGTCCATAAAGGAAACAACTATTCTAATAGCCTTCGCATGCTAAAGAAAGACGAAATACAAGAAGAAAAAATAAGAGGAACCTAAACGCACCTGAAGCACTGACGCCGAGCTCAAGCCAGGAACAGAGAGCACCAACGAGCAAAAGCAAACAGCACCACTTCCTGAGGAAACAAGTACCAGGCCTGGGCACACAGCAAAGATTCGCAGCTCCGCTTCCAATATATTCTAGAGCTCACGGCCTTCTGCAAGGTGCTGCGAACAAGGAAAAAAGAAGCCACCCGTGACGCTTTGCAGAATCCAGCATTGACCATCGGACGCCGCTTCGAACCCCTGAAATCACTTCACATCTAATTAGATTTGTCAGCAACAATGAATAGAGATTACGAAGGTTTCCTATATCATTACCAGAACGTCTACCAGATCCAACCTGCAGAACCCCATGATGACACCGCTCGCCGCCCACTTCGCAGGAGCAACCTCCCTAGGCTAATCGACCCTGTGCCTGCTGCCGCAGTTAGCCTGCGAAGCAAATGGTTGATCCCCACATCTGCTATGGCGAACCCTACCAGACAAGAAATGCCAAACCAACACCGATTAAGCAACACGGTCATCTCCATGGCAGACTACAAACAGCCAACAGCATCGAGCCCAAAAAACAAATAGTTCGATTTCTTTTTCACCCAGTTAAAGAACAGAACAGGCCCAGAACGCTGGGACGACCATAACAGGCCCATTTCAAAACATCCCGTGACTTTCATGGGCCGGCGCGCAAGGGCGCGCCCCAACCGCTAGTCAGGGATTAAAAAAGAAAGGCACACGAAAATCAGGATGTCTAAATCGTAGATGTTCATGCGCACCCTCCTCACCTGTTGGTCACCAATTACAAGTCTCCATTTGATCTACGATTGGGATAATCTGAGATTAGGGATTGGTTCATCACCTGCAAGATTAAATTGCATAACTACCCATACTCCAATGGACGAACATGAAGATACACTTACGTGCGCAAATCATGGAGGGGCCAATCCTCAAGACGCATGGCTCCGCTTGGGCTGGAACCGGGATGATGGCCCGTCGCAGAGAACGGATGTGCCGCCCTCCACGCCATGCACCAGGTGGCTGTCTCACATGGATTTGGCCATACCATCGGCTACGACTGGGGTCCTCGACGTTCGCCATGGTGTAGATGTGTGAGAGCTACGCATTGGGAAGAAGTGATGCCGCTGCCGTTGCCGAGGGGGAGGGGCCACACGACGTCATAACTGGAAGGCTCTTATGTGCGGCGGTGTCAGCGAAGGAGGCGAGGAGGTACTTCGCCGTGGCGGCGGAGGTGATGGGTAGATGGATGGCTGGCTGGCGCCCCTGGAGGGTCGACGCCGTCTGTGTGGGAGATAACCGCCCTCGATGGCGGTGGCGACGTGGGATAGTAGGGTCGAGATCGTCGACTCCAGTTGAAGGTGCCGGTCGATGGCGACAGTGGTGATCACGTCGTCATTAGTGGAGAGGCAGCAGACGACGTACGACGACAGCGGCGGTGGCGGCGGTCGATTGGATTGGATCACAACACCGGTAAGGGGCGTGATCGTTGAATCCAGTTGCCGATGCTGGTCGATGGCGACGTCGGTGATCACGTCGGCATCAGGGGAGAGGCAGCGTACGAGGGACAGCGGCGGCAGACGCGGGGGATATCGGGGGTGAGACCGAGTCGATTGGATCGCGTAGGGTTGTGCGGGTGCAAGGAAAGGATGGGACTGGAGGGAGGAGGGTGGACTCGACGGAAATCGTGCGGAGGCGCAGGGCTGCGGAGGCAGATGCTCGGAGCAGAAAAAAGTAGGATCAAGTTTTTATGGTACTTTCATTGTTTTTAGGAGTAGAGATTATCCATAGGACATGGACCAAACACACCAGTTTACCCCCTAATAAACACGCTTCTTTAATTTGTCTAGTGATTGGCTGATTGCCAATTTCACTATCACATTTTGATCGGTGTGCCATGCATATTACTTGCAGTTTGTTGTTGGGATCTCTGATCCCAACAGGAAGAAGAGAGACCGTGTGTTAAGAAAAGAACCTCCCTCCCTCCTCTAAATCTCTCTTTCTTTATGTATAGGGAGGAGGTGGGTCTTTATATTATTTCCACCAACGAAGTCTTAAATTAGAAATAGGTTCTCGATTTTTACAACGACACTCTCAAATCTTTTTTACCTCTTTTACAAATAAGAGGGTCTTAGCCTCAGGCCTCCTAAGACGCACCCCGACATTGTGATTTTATTATTTTCCATCACAATAATGAGGCCTTATACATACAACGCCATAGCTGCCCTGCGTGCTTTGTCTCATGGTTGAATGGATCCAAAGAAAATGGGCAGCCGCACACTGGCTAGCTCGCTGATACATACATCCTGATTTAAGTAGAGACACTGCTATACCGTAGCTTCATTATTCATGACTACGGAATACGCTACCAATCGATCCATCTGGTGCCTACTTGGAGCTTGGGATTAGGAGTTGTCCGAAATTCTAGATGGATGGTCTAGAACTGACAAGACCCTAGACCAGGGCCCACCACGACTACCGAAAGGAGTAGTATGGAGTGACACACAAGGTACTTGGCGGCCTGTACAACAAGTACTAGGTCCCCGAGTACTCGGCAGCCCGTACGACCAGGTTTCGTCAAGACCTAATGCTTGGCGGCCCGCACAAGCCGGCATCACCCACCCCAAGGTATTTGGCGGCCCATCCAGCCGACCTCCGAGTACTTGGGGGTTCGCCCGACTAGTTTCCGTCCGAGTGGCGGCACAAACGACAAGTCTCCGCCCCCGCCACGACTACTCATTCGCACGAGTAGTTTCTGTTCCGCCTCCGACTACTCGCTCGCGTGAGTAGTCTCCGTCCCCGGCAAGCCCAGCCTTTGCGGCGAAGGCAACCGTAGCTGGGGCCCACTCCTGATATGACGGGTGTCCCGTGCATGCTCGCTCCCACACTGCCACATGCAGCCCTCTTCATGCCGGGTCGTACTGACAGGGGGTGTCCAGTGTCAGAAAGCATGGCCCCCACTGTGCCACGAACGACACAGTGCGTGCCGCTCACTATGCCACGAATGGCATAGTGCAGGCCACTCTGTCTACACAAGATCCCCGTAGTACCCGGGAAAGGACGCGTACCTACTCCGCTGACGGGAGCACGGTACGGAGCCTACGACCTACGACGACCTGACTACTCGGAGCCGAGCTCGAGGAGTCCCAACAACAACTACTCGGAGCCCGCGATTCCGGGAGGCCTATACCATCAACAATTACTCCGCTACAGTTCCTAGCTGCTCCAGCCACCTCGCCATGCCGCCTGACGTAGAGAAGGACGCCCTACACTGTAATCTAGTTTCCATTCCCATTTTTATCACCCGTAGGCCTCTCCCTTGTGACTATAAAAGGGGGAGGATGGGGTCACACATGCATATACTTTTTCCATGCTATCATACACACCCGATCGATATCTCATCTCATAACACCCCATAGTCATTCACACCCACTCACGTACGTAGGACTCTTCTACAAGAACCACGTGCACGCGCACCAGGGACTTGGGCGCAGAGACTCTCCCGACCTGTTTGTAACCCCTACTACGAACTCTTGAGCATAAAGAACACTCCCCTTCAGACTGGACGTAGGGTATTACTCTCAGGAGGCCCGAACCAGTATAATCCCTTGTGTCTCTTGTGCCACCGTGCGGTTCCCGACACGCGATCGTACAAATTTACTTGTCGGCGGTAACAAACCCTAACAGTTGGCACGCCAGGTAGAGGCCTCGTGTGTCTCGACATTCACTCCAGGGTTCGCACGGCCCGTCCACCAGCTCTTCCGATGGTGATCATCTCGCAGCTGTCGTCGGAGCGATGCCCCATGGGGGAATCCGACCCGTTCCCGGCCGGATACGAGATCCGGTTCGGGAGCCTGGAGTTCCAGGCGACCGGCAACAGCTACCTCATGCGTCTCCTTTCCAGGGACGCGAACGTAGAGGCTCCGGCACCAGCGGTGGCGCCATCTCCATGACCACCCCGACGCAGAAGGCGCTCGGGCAAGCGCTCGCGTCAAGCGCGAGCGGAGCGACGCAGAGTGGCGCGCGCCAACTCCCCTCAGCGGGTCGAAGCTGGCGAGCCGCAGCCTGCCGTCGCGACAGAAGGGTTCGCGCCACCCTCAGCGGACATGATGGCGTGTCTCGTCAGGGAAGGCACGCTCGCACCGCCATTCCCTCGCGGGATGCGCAACACGACTGCAACATACTCCTCGTCGGCCGGCACGGACCTAGGCTCGTACGAGGACCTCCCGGGTCATCTTATCCTAGCGGCCCGGAACCTCGTCGCGACCTCGCCCGACGAGTTGTACCCCGACTCCGACAGCACGCACGAGTATGAGGACCCGGAGTGGGATTACTCCGGGCTCCGGGACGCTGACGCCTTCCGGCGTTTCCAGGCGGCGGCGGACTACTACTTCGGCTACTTCGATGACTCCAGCGCAGAGGGTTACAACCCCACGCGCGAATGCTTTGTCGTCGGTAACGCTCAAGCGCCGGCCCAGACTCCGGATGGGGCCGTCCGATCCGCCCACAGCTCGACGGTGGATAGCATGGCCATTGCGTAGGGCCAGCCCGACGACGCCGCACGACGGGCGCGCCTGGACGAGCTCGAGGAAGCACAGCGCCAGCTCGACGATGAGCGGGCTCAGATCCACCAACAGCTCGGACAGGACGCAAACCCGACCCCTGCTCGTGTACGCGCGCGAGACGTCCAGCAGCACATCATCAACGACGACCGTGACATCGTCAACGACACGCCCTCTTCAAACGGGCATCACAGAACCTGGTGACGGCGGTTGTTCTTCTCCGAAAGATCCCAGAGCATGCCACACCCCAAGAGAAGGAGATGCACCATCAGCTCAAGATGCTCCTTGAGACTGCCGCCGTGCAGCAGGCAGAAAGCTCTGCCTCTCGTCAGCGGGGCTCGCAGGGGCGCGGGCACTCCGAGCAGCGACAACCGGCTGCCCCATCGCAGCAACCACACCGATCCGTGGAGGTCAACGTCCCCGTCAAGAGCTGCCTCGGCCCCGACCACGACGCACGCGACACCATCAAGGCCTGGCAGAAGGCGACCGCGGGCCAGGACGACGACCACAAGCACCGACCTCACAAGGAGTACAACAAGCGGCACGGTGGCCGCTACGACAGCGACGAGGACCGAAGTCAGAGCAACTCGCCTGACGCCCAAGGGCCTCGAGCCTTCGGGAAGCACGTCCGTAGTGCGCATTTCCCTTCGCGCTTCTGAGCTCCCACGACCATACCCAAGTACGCCCAAGACCAACCCCAGCGTCTGGATGGAGGACTACTGACTGGCGTGCAACACCGGTGGAGCGCGGGACGACCTGTTCATCATCAAGAACCTCCCGCTACATCTTGCCGACTCGACCCGCACATGGCTGGAGCACCTACCTCGAGGCAGGATCGACAGCTGGTCGCAGCTGCGGGACGCCTTCATCGGCAACTTCCTGGGCATGTACGCCTGACCAGGCAATCTGTGAGACTTGCGCAACTGCAAGCAGATGAAGGGAGAGAGCTTGCGCGACTACATCTGACGCTTCTCCAAGCGATGCACCATGATGGCCAACACCACCGACACCGACATCGTCTCGGCATTCCAGAATGGCACCACGTGTACCACGCTAATCCGCCGGATCGGGCGCCGGAAGCCGCGATCAACTCGCGAGCTCCTCGACATCACCACGAACCACCCTAACAGGGAGGAGGCAGTAGCCGCAACCCTCAACCCCGCCACCGGCAAAGGGAAGCAGCCAACCGAAGCTGATGAAGGTCCATCCGCTCCGTCCAACAAGAAGAAGAAGAACAAGGACAAGCGGCACCGCGATGACAACCTTGTGGCTGCAGTCGATCGAAAGACGGCAAGGCCCAAGAACAACCCGCCCAAGGACCACTTCGAGAAGCTGCTAGAGGCACCATGCCCCAACCACGAGGGCCCGGTCAAGCACGCGCTTAAGGACTGCAACCTGATGAAGGCCTACCACACCGGCACGCTGAAGAGGCGTGACCCCGCCCCGACTGGCAAAGGGGGCAAGGACAAAGATGACGATGACGCTGGATACCCCGAGGAAGACGACGTGGTCATGATGATCTTCGGGGGCTCCCCGGCGCGCCCACCCAGACGCCAGGAGAAGCTGATCTGGTGGGAAGTCTACAACATCGAGCCCGTAATGCCAGCGTACCTGAAGTGGTCGGTGACGCCGGTCATGTTCGACCGTAGCGACCATTTTGACCACGTTCCACAGCTGGGTAACTACCCGCTTGTCGTGGCACCCTTGTTCAGTACCAAGCGTGTACACAAGGTGCTGATGGACGGAGGCAGTGGCCTCAATGTCATTTACGCCTCGACTCTAGACGACATGGGGATTCCGTGGTCTCGACTGCGGCCGTCTACGGCACCATTCCACAGGGTCGTACCCGGGATGGAGGTGGTTCCCCTCGGGCTGATCGATCTGCACATCCCTTTTGGAACACCGAGCAACTTCCGAAAGGAACCCCTCACCTTCAAGGTGGTCGGGTTCCCGGGGACGTATCATGCGATACTCGGAAGGCCAGCATACGTGAAGTTCATGGCCATCCCCAACTACACGTACCTCAAGCTGAAGATGCCCGGTCCGAAGGGCATCATCATAGTAGGCACATCGTTCCAGTACGCATACGAATACGATGCTGAGTGTTTTCAGTTCGTTGAGACACTGATTCGGTCTGAGAAGCTCGCCGCAGAGGCCCTCTCCGAGGACCCCGACATCCCTGAGTTGTCTAAGCGCGCAGCGTGCTCTTTCAGGCCCGACAAGGACTCCAAGGAGGTGGCCGTCACCGACGACGACCGCACGATCCGTATCGGGACGGTGCTCGATCCTAAATAGGAAAGCGCGCTGGTCGACTTCCTCTGGGCGAACCTCGACGTGTTTGCATGGAAATCCTCTGACATGCCGGGGATTCCAAGGGAGGTCGCCGAGCACAAGCTTAACATTAAGCTTGGCTCGAAGCCAATAAAGCAACATCTTCGCCGCTTCAACTCCAACAAGTGCAAGGCCATCGGCAAAGAAATGAAGAAGCTCCTTAGTGCAGGGTTCATTCGAGAAGTGTACCACCTTGAGTGGTTAGCAAATCCTGTACTTGTAAAAAAGAAGAATGGCTAACAGAGAATGTGTGTTGACTATACGAGCCTGGACAAGGCGTGTCCAAAAGATCCATTTCCATTACCACGCGTAGATCAAGTGGTCCATTCGACTGCTGGGTGCAAAACCCTCTGTTTTCTCGACACTTACTCCGGGTACCACCAGATCACGATGAGCCTGGCCGACCAGCTCGCGACCTCGTTCATCACCCCTTTCGGTGCGTTCTGTTACGCGTCCATGCCATTTGGGTTGAAATACACAGGTGCCATGTTCCATAGAGGCATGCGACGCGTCTTTGGCGACCTCATCGGACGGCTGATCGAAGCCTATGTCGATGAGATCATGGTAAAGTCGAAAAAGGTGGGTGACCTGATCCTGGACCTCACGGCGGTTTTCGAGAAGCTAAGGGAGCACAACATAAAGCTTAACCCCGAGAAGTGCATCTTCGGGGTCCCCAGAAGCATGCTCCTCGGGTTTGTCGTGTCACAGCGCGGCATCGAGGCAAATCCCGAGAAGATCTCAGCCATTACGAACATGGGGCCAATCCAAAACCTCAAGGGTTTGCAGCGTGTCACGGGATGCCTCGCCGCCCTCAGTCGTTTCATCACCCGACTTGGCGAATGCAGCCTGCCGTTGTACAAACTCATGAAGAAGTCGGACCACTTCACGTGGATGCCCGAAGCACAAGAAGCGCTCGACTTGCTCAAGAACCTGCTCAAAAGCCCGCTAGTGCTCATAGCACCGGCGGAGGAATTGCCCATGCTCCTGTACATTGCTGCAACGACTCAGGTCGTAAGCGCGGTGCTGGTTGTCGAGCAGGACGAGCCCGGAAGGACACAAAAAGTGCAACGCCCAGTATACTTTGTAAGAGAAGTCCTCTCCGACTCGAAAACATGCTACCCGCAGATCCAAAATTTGGTTTATGCTGTCCTCATCACCAAGCGGAAGCTCCGGCATTATTTCGATTTGCTCCCCATCACGGTGGTGTCAAAGTATCCGCTTGGCGAGGTCATACAGAGCCCAGAAGCAGAAGGAATAATAGCTAAGTGGGCCCTCGAGCCGATGGGGCAGAACATCACGTATGCGCCCCGCAGTGCTATCAAGTCGCGGGCACTGGCCAACTTCGTCGCCGAGTGGACGGAGGTCCAGACCCCGCCAGCGCCCATCGAACACGAGACGTGGCTCTTGTACTTTGACGGCTCACTCATGAAGGAAGTAGCCGCGGTCGAGCTTGTCTTCATCTCGTCCCTGGGCGTGCGTATGGAGTACATGGTCCGACTACATTTCGCAGCCTCCAATAATGTTGCAAAGTACGAAGCCCTCCACAACGGTCTCCGGATTTCCCTCGAACTCGGGATTCGCCGTCTCGAGATCCGGGGAGATTTCGACCTAGTCGTGGGACAGGTGATGAAGAAGGAAAATTGCTTAAGACCGAAAATGGCAGTGTATTGCCAAACGGTGCGCGAATTGGAAGACAAATTCCACAGACTCGAGCTCAACCATGTGCTGCGCAAGTACAACGAAGCGGCAGACACCCTCGCGAAGGCAGCATCTAATCGGAAACCCGTTCCACACGGGGTCTTTGCCAGCGACCAGTACGAGCCGTCTGTCCGCTTCGAGGAGGACAAGCCACCAGAACCCTCAATGCAAGAGGTCATGGAGATCGACAAGGTGCAAGAGCCTAACCTTGAAGACCCGGACTGGAGGATCCCACTCGTCGAGTGGATGGTGGAGGGCAAGCTGCCACCCGACAAGGAGGAAGCCAGGCGGATCGCACGAATGGCCAAGTCATACAAACTTGTTGATGGTGAGCTCCGACGAAAGGGCGCCCAGGGCCTACTCATGCGTTGCATCCTAGCCGACCAGGGGAAGGAGCTGCTACAAGACATCCACGCCAGGATGTGCGAGCACCACGCCGCTCCAAAGACGATTGTCAGAATGGCCTTCCGACAAGGTTTCTACTGGCCAACCGCCGTCGCCGACGGCACCCGAATCATGCGCAGCTGTGAAGGCTGCCAATTCTACATGCGACAAACTCATCTCCTGGCGCAAGCGCTTCAGACCATCCGCGTCACTTGGCCCTTCGCGGTCTGGGGGCTGGATCTGATCGGACCTCTGAGGAAAGCGCCCGGGGGCTACACGCATGTGCTTGTGGCCATCGACAAGTTCTCCAAATGGATCGAGGCCAAGCCGATAACAAACGTCCGTTCCGAGGAGGCCGTCGCATTTTTCACCGACATCATCTACCGCTTCAGGATCCCGAACTCCATCATCACCGACAACAGCACCCAGTTCACCGGCAAAAAATTCCTCAAATTCTGCAACGACAACAACATCCGTGTGGACTAGGCCGCCGTCAGCCATCCGAGGACCAACGGCCAGGTGGAGAGGGTGAATGGCATGATCTTGCAAGGCTTGAACCCACGAATTTTCAAGCGCCTTGAGAAGTTCCGAGCAACGTGGGCTGCGGAGCTCCCGTCTGTCCTGTGGAGCCTACGCACCACGACTAGTCAGGCTACCGGCTGCACGCCCTTCTTCCTGGTACAAGGGTCGGAGGCGGTTCTCCCGACGGACATCGACTACGGCAGCCCGCGAGTTCAAGTGTACACTAAAGAAGGCAACCAGGTCGCTCTCGAGGACACCATCCACCAGTTGGATGAAGCGCGTAGCATCACTCTCCTCCACTCAGCACAGTACCAGCAGGCCCTGCGACGCTACCACGAGCGCAACATACGAAGCCGCGAGTTCTAAGTCGGCGACCTCGTGCTCCGACGAGTTCAAAGCAACGAGGGCCGGCACAAGCTCTCGCCGCCGTGGGAGGGACCATTCGTCGTCGACCAGGTGCTCCGTCTAGGAACTTTCAAGCTCAAGTACGAGGACAGCATTGTCACACCTGTTTTTCCAAAGAAAACCAAGTGCAAATCAATATGCATGCCAGGATCAAGTTTCATGCATATAGTTGACATAAGTGAATAACAGAAATAATATCACGTAAAGAAAAGATAGATTATCAGAGATTTACACTTTATCCTGGAAACGAAGGCACCAAACTTCACAGGCAGACGACTGGGGGCTGCGTACGCCTAGCAACACCATCTTCAACGGCTTCACACATGTTCTCCTTCTGAGCAGCAGTTTAGCAAGGTTGAGTACACATATGGTTGGTACTCAGCAAGGCCACAAGAAATAACCAGAAAACAATTTAAAGTCCATCTTTAAGTATATTAATCATGTGAGGGTCCAGGCCGCTCTTGACCGTGAGCACGGCTAATCGATTAGTTTTACACTCTGCAGAGGTTGTACACTTTCACCACAAGTCGCGTAAAAGTTCAAAAGAACTTTGGACCCAACCATGCTGCGCAAAAGTAGGCACAATACCACACTACCTAGGTGTGATTGCATAGGGACGCTACGAGGCCTTTACAAAGATTCCCAAATGTGAAGCAACCCGCGAAGGTTCCGAGTCGTTGCAGAGTATAAAGTCCCCTAGTAGGTACCGTGTCTTAACCAAGCCCAACTCCCTACTAGAGCGAGTCTATACCCCACTGCCGAGTCTAAAGCAAATTAAATTTTATTTATAAAACCGGTACAAAGAACTAGTCAACTTTTATTTATAAAGATTCATATATAAGTTATACCAATTAAACATTTAAATTAGAAAAGCTAAACTATATGAATCATCTAAACGTAACTTTGTGATACGAGTAAACTAATAAAGTTAATTAAAAACTCATTCATGTTGATATTTAAATAAATTAACATTTATTTATAAAAGCCGGTGTAAAAGCCTATCAATTTTTAATTAGAAAAGTTAATTAAATATTAAACAAATTAATATTTGGTTTATGAAAAACCGGGTAAAAGATCTAATTAGATTTTATTTACAAAAACACATGAAATAATCATTAATCAAATTAATATTGATTATGAAAAACGGTGTATAGCTCTATATAGATTTTATTTAGAAAAGACATGTTTAATAAGCATTAATCATTATTAATATTAAATTTATTTTCTGTCACACCCTGAAATTTCCAATTTCAGAATGTGAATAGGAAGAATAATTAAAACAATGATTTCTCTCAATTTTAAAATTTTTCCAACATTTATTTTTCTTCACAGGAAATATAGTATAGGAAAAAGCTTTGTTTGTTTTTTTGAAATTAAATAAAAAGTTTATATGAGTGTTGCATTCATGCCGATGCATTCTGGTGTTTCATGAGTGCAAAAGCTTTTCAAAATAAGCTTAGGTGCTGACCAAACCCTTCCGAGAATTTTCCAGAATTTTCTGGAGTTTATTCTCATTTTTCTTGAGCTTATTCTATTTATTAGAATGCTCTAAAATCCTTTTCATGAGCTCCAAATATTTTATTTGGATTGTTCGTGTCTCAATCTAGCTCTGGGAATTTTCCTGGAATTTTTGGAATTTTTAGAGTATTTTTCGTGGTTTAAATGGATTATCTGGCTATTTCTAGATTAATCTTTTCACGGAAAATATATTCTAAAAATGAAAAAGGAATTCTTTTCCCATCCTTCACTTTCAGCCCATCAATCGGAAGTCCGGCCGTGCCCCTTGGTTTGATCGGCCCAGCTTGCTCCTCCTCCTTTCCGTTTTGTTCAGCCCAGCTCTTTTCTAGGCCGCAGCCCGCACCAGCCCACGCTTCGGCCCAGCCCGTGGCCCGTCCAACCCGCGCGAGGCTCGGCGAAACCCATCCAGCAGACCGTCCCGGACACGGCCAGGATGGTGCCGCCGCCGCCGGACTCCTCCCCGGCGTGCGTACTGCGCCAAGAGACCTCGGCTTCCGCACCAATAAAAGGGGCGTGGCTCCGCGCACCTCTACCCTGCCTCAGCTCCCAGCGCCGCCGTCCCCTGCGAAAACGCCGCCGCGCGAGTCGCCGGAATTCTACACAGTCGGGTCTGCCGCCGGCCGGTGCTCAATCCGCCGCCTCCGTCCTTCCTCGGAGCAAGGCAGCAGTGCCAGGAGCACCGCATTGCCGAGACGAAGCCTCCCCGCCCCTCGTCATCTGCATCCCGTCGCCGGAGCGCCAACGCCCGTCTACACCGCGCCGCCGGCCGTGCCCCTCTGTCGCCGGCCATCCCCCGCCACCCCTTCGTCAGCGGTGAGCCACCATCGAATTCCCCTTCCCCTCCTCCCTCCTCTGAGCCGCTCGCCCGAGTTTCTCGCCCTCCAGGTCGCCGGCGCCGCCATCCACCAGGACCACCGGAGCACTCCCTCTTCCCTATCCGTGTGAGCCCAAGGAAGAAGATAGGGCGACTTTGCACTTAACCCCCTGTGGAATCCTGTAATATTAGATCTAATTCTTGTGTCTTGCCCCTCTTGCAGAAAACCCCCTGGATAGATCCCACCTCTGCACATAAGTCCGTCCTGATGCTTTTGCTTGAAGGCCCTCGAGTTTCTATACATAATTATGTATATGCCCCTGGTTTTTCGCGGATAAGCCCCTGAAAGTTTCCAATCTCTGCAGTTAGGTCCCTAATCTTGTTTTCGCCATATCTTCTATGTTTTAGCTCCGTTTTTGCCCGTTCAAGTTGCGTTAGGTTCATAATAATGTGAAGAACACGTTAGTGGTGTGTTTTCTTCATGAATGTTTTCTAAAAATTAATTCAATATTAATTAATGCCTAGTTATACATGCCTTTTATAAATAAAAGCAATATAGATCTATACCGTTTTTCATAATCAAATTTAATTTGATTAATGTTTCTCTCACATGCTTTTGTAAATAAAATCTAAATAGATCTTTTACTCAGTTTTTCATAAACCAAATATTAATTTGTTTAATATTTAATTAACTTTTCTAATTAAAAGTTGATTAGGCTTTTACACCGGCTTTTGAAATAAATATTAAATTGATTAATGCCAATGCCATAATGTTTTTAAATAATAATATGATCTACTCGAAACATAAAGTTACGTTTAGAAGATTCATATAGTGTATCTTTTCTAAATTAAATTTTTAACTGGTATAACTTATATATGGATCTTTATAAATAAATTTTGGCTAGTTCTTTACACCGGTTTTATAAATAAAGTTTAATATTGCATTAATTCCAACTTAGGGTATTTTCTCTATGAAATATCCTTTACATATCTTTTGTTAATTAAAATAAACCTAGCTCATAGCTTGTTCTCTCACATATGCAAATCGATCGGTAGACATTCTTTATCAAAGCTCTCTGTCTCGGTGTGTCTCTGTTGTAGAGCTAATCTTCTTTCAAAGCTCTAGATCTTTAGATCCTAGTTCTTGCTCAAGCCTGGTGTTCTTTCATAAAGCTAACCAAGCCTTTTCCCTTATCCCAGCACAGTCTGTGTGCTTCAGTGATCCTTAACATCGAGCCTATCCTTTAGTGCGTTCTTATAAAGCTTTTCTTTTGATTGGTGCTTTGTTCTTAGTTTGTTTGTTTGCTTTGTATTTGTATGCTTGTACCCGATGATTGATGCGAGTAGCATGAACGTTGTTCGTGAGTTTTGAAGAGTATGAAGATGAAGAATTCTGAGCAACATCACCACTCTGGTTAAAGGCAAGTGTGTCCTTGTTCTTTTGTCCCAATAATTGTGTTTAATCACCATTGCATATGCTTGCATTAATATTGATGGGTCCTATTAAGGTTTATCCTAGTCTTTATTACCATTATTCCTTGTCAACCTAGGTTTACCTTTCCGTTGGGTAGCTATGCTTAGTTGCTCTACATGGGTTATGGTGGTTCTAATGAACATTAATGATGAACATGATTTACCTTTTATGTTATATATCTCTGGTTAATACAAGATCACTATGCTTAATCGGAACATGGAGCAACCACCCAGGAAAACAGTGCAACCACAAGACATATGGCTCTGTCTTGGCTGAATAATTAGAAACCTTGATGTTGGGGTGGCCTTACCTGATAAGGGCAAGGGGGAGCCCCGTGGGGTATAGACTCACTCTAGTAGGGAGTGGGCTTGGCTAAGACACGGTCCTACTAGGGGACTTTATACTCTGCAACGACTCGGAACCTTCGCGGGTTGCTTCATTTTAGGGAATCTTTGTAAAGGCCTCGTAGCGTCCCTATGCAATCACACCTCGGTAGTGTGGTATGATGCCTAGCTAGCATCACGTGGTTGGGTTTAAAGTTCCTAGAACTTTTACGCGATTTGTGGTGAAAGTGTACAACCTCTGCAGAGTGTAAAACAAATCGATTAGCCGTGCTCACGGTCAAGAGCAGCCTGGACCCTCACATGATAATTGAACTTGAAGATGGACTTAAATCGTGGTTTATGGTTATGTTAGCCATATGCTTATGGCGTATATCTATATGTTAATTGTTGGTTGGTATATACTTATACTTTACTAGTAATCAGGTGCTAATAAAATTTGACCAACTAAAAGTGCTTAATGCAGTCAACCTGTCAGCCTTTCCTTGTTAAGCCTTTGCATTCAAACCTTCCCCACACTTGCTGAGTACGACATGTGTTCACCCTTGCTATAAATAATGTTGCTCAGAAAGAGGAAGCTGTTATGAAGATGCTATGAAGATGTTGCTGGTGCTAGGCGTACGCAACCCCCAGTCGATTGCCTGTGATGTTTGGAGCCTTCGCTTCCAGGATAAAGCGTAAATCTCTGATAATCTTTCCTTTTCATACGTGATATTGTTTCTGTTATTCACTTATGTCAACTATATGCATGGAACTTGATCCTAGCATGCATATAGATCTGCACTTGGTTTTCTTTGGAAAAACAGGTGTGATATTTTCAGAGAACAAACATGATAAAAAGGTCACCACTAACGTATACTTCATGTCATTATGAACCTAACGCACTTGAACGGGTTAAAACGGAGCTAAAACGTGAAAACTGTGGAGAAAACAAGGTACAGGGACCTACTGGCAAAGATTAGAAACTTCCAGGGGCTTATCTGCAAAAAACCGAGGGCATATATGCAATTTCGTATATAAACCTGAGGGCTTTTATGCAAGGTCTTCAGGGTGGATTGGATCTAAGGAATCTAATAGATACAGGGGGTTCCTTGAAGTTTTGCCATGACACATAACAAGGATCTAAAGATTAAAGAAAAACCCAGGGGCCAAAACGCAAAACACGGTCGTCTTCTTCCTCCTCTGATTCAGGGCGGACAGGGGACCTTGGGGGGGGGGGGTTCTGGTGGCCGGCGATTAGGGAGTGCCGACGGCTTAGGGTCTCGGGTGAGCGGTGCAAGGGATGGAGGAGATGTAGGAGATCACGTGGACGTGGTTACCACGGTGAATCAGTGATGGGGGACGGCCGGATTTCGGGCCGGCGGCGAGGCTCGGGCGGCCGGCTTGGGGCGGCGGCACTCCGGTGACGATGTGGTGACGAGGAGGGGCGGCGGACATTCAGCTCGGTGAGGGGGAACCCCAGATCTTGGCGGCGTGGCTCGGCAGTCCACGGAGTGACGGACCGTCAGCTGGCAGTGCTCGGCTCCAGCGAGGCGGCCTACGCGCGCGGTGGTGTCCAGTGAGCGGCAGCGCTACGGCGAGGCAGGGCGGACGCGGCAAGAGGACGACGTCCTTGGGCGCGGCTTTGTAGGGGCGCAGGGGCTGGAGAGGCCTGGGCACGCACGCCTAGGCGGCGGCGGCGTCCCGGTCTGTGGCGGAGTCCGGCCTGGGCACGGGATGGACTACTGCCCGGGCCTGGATGGGCTCCGCGGGCGGGCTCGCAGCCGGGCTGGATTGGGTCGGAGCGGACCGGCCTGTTGGGCCAAGCGGACTGGGCGGGGAGAAAAACTTCAAGGGGCGGCAGCAGACTTCGGCTGCTGGGCCGAAAGCAGCCGTGGGCCAAAAGTGAAGAAAGAAAAAAGAAAAAGAAAAGGAATTTCTTTTTTATTTTCAAATAATACTTTCGTAAATAAGAAAATCTAGAAATAGCTAGATAATTCATTAAAGTCACGAAAAATACTCTAAAAATCCCAAAAATTTCAGGAAAATTCCCAGAGATAGATTGAGACATGAACAACCTAAATAAAATATTTGGAGCTCATGAAAAAGATTTTAGAGCCTTCTAATAAATAGAATAAGCTCAGAGAAAATGAGAATAAACTCCAGAAAATTCTGAAAATTTCTCGGAAGGATTTGGTCAGTGCCTAAGCGTGTTTTAAAAACATTTTGCACTCATGAAACACTAGGTGCATCAGCATGAATGCAACACTCACTTAAACACTTTATTTAATTTAGAAAACCAAACAATGGATTTTTCTTATACTATATTTCTGGTAAAGAAAATAAATGCTGGAAAATTTTAAAATTAAGAGAAAAGCATTGTTTTAATTATTCTTCCTATTCACATCCTGAAATTGGAGATTTCAGGGTGTGACAAATCTACCTCCCTTAAATAGAATCTCGTCCCGAGATTCGCAAAGGCTAGCAAGAAACAAAGGCTCACATGGGTACTATCCAATACTTATTAACTTTCTTCAAATCGTCTTTCCTTACACCAGCATATCAAACACACTTATTTACTCTCCACATCTCATAAGACTGTACAGGAATATCTAGTCTGGTCCCACTTATAATTATCCATTCCTCTATCATTGAGATTTATCCATACTTCGCTTTGCTGGGCACCTCCTAGTGTGATGACCCGACTTGCTACGGTTGCAACATTGCCATGGAATATCCCTTTGTTCTGATGAAAATAAAAGACGTCCATCTTGACTTCCTTTTTGCTCCATCACAGCTCTTGGTAGAACCACTTGTGCATCATGATTCTTCTTGATAGAAGTGGCATGTAGAGATCGAACAATTTTAGGTAGGGGTTTGCCGGAACCAGGTTCAGTGCTAGTATATGTCCCTAGATGTGATAACTCCATCTTCTCTTGTCTTGATCCACTGTTTTGTTTGTTAGATCGCTTGCGTCTACCAGGTTTGTACTCCTTGTAAGAGATACTCCAATCGTCAAGGTTTAGGGTTTGAGTATGGCCTTCATCTTGAGAACCTTCTTCTGGAGTTGGGTTTTGGGTGGACAACATCCTCTTCTTATTGATGTCTGCAGGGTTGTGTTGGCAAGCTTTTGCAGTCATAAGGCTAGCTTCCTTCTGGGGACATGAAAGGCCATGGTGCTCACAACACGGACACATATCTGGAGCCTTGTTAACCTCATGTTGTTCCTCTATTGATAGTTTCAATGCTTCATGCTTCTTCTTCTTCCTTTGATTATTCCATGCTTCAGCAACTTGCCTCTTCACTGGTCCAATGGGAACTCTGTCCTTGGCCACCTCATTACGAGAGTATGATGTGCTAAGCTGCATCCTTCCTTGTAAGACTTGAGTCTGCATAGCTAGTAGCTTCTCTTTGTCAAATGGTGGCGGATTCGATAGGTTTTGATGGTTATCATTGGTGACAGTGCTGTGGTCTTTAGAGAGTGAGGCTTCCTCTGTAATGGACTGATGAATATTAACCATGATTTGGGCCACTACTTGTAGAGCCTGAGTTTGTGCCGCAATATACTCCAACATCTTGCGCTCTAATGATGAGGTTGCAAGTGGAATGTTGATGTTTCCTTTGTTATCTTTATCTTCATGATTCATGTTGGAGCTCGCCATCTGGTTGGATGTTTATGATAGGATCAGGAGAGATAGATTGAAGAGTAGCGTAGAAAGAATGGAAAGAACAAGGAGGTGAGAGATACAAAAGAAGAACCCAACTAAGTCACTGATGTTATTGTGGATATAAGACCCACAATACACCATCACTCACTACAAAGAAACAAATCAATCAAGGTCATAAAACCAAGCATCATCATGCAAGCACTGAATTCCATCAATCAATACATAGTTAAAGGAACGAGGCTAAACGTTGTTAATAGAGTCAGAGGGTATCCTCCTAACTGATTAGATGTAGCTCCCAGTAAGGATATTCATAAATAATGAATTCCTCACAGATCATGGAGTACGAGATTATGAGTTCATCCCAACTGGAATCACCTCAAGCAGAGGTTTAGAACCCGGAATATAGATGAATCAAGACGACTATTGCAGCAGTGTTGACAGATTCTGAATGCTCCACTAATTCGCATGTATCTCTCTTGATTCAGAACGAATATTGCTGAAATTTTGACAGAAATTGACCCATGAAATTCTGGAACAAACCCAACTGATTTCATATCAATCGGAGTTCTGTAGCTCGAGATAAAATTAAAACAGTAATGATGGGTCAAAGAGCTGCGTGAACAGATTAGAATATCAAGGGTAACAATTCCACCAATAAATCAAGGGGGTGTCATTGCTTGAGAAAATGCACAGGCGAGATCAAAGAAGTGTTCAAGGAGAGTGAAGATAAATATACAAGAATTCACGATAGGGAGATAAGAAGATGGTTAAGGTGTGAGAACATTCATAAGAGAGGTCAAGAATAAGGTAAGAATGAACTTTAGATTAAAAGAGACCTTAGGAAACATCCATTGCTAACTAGGCTTACGTCCTACAGTCGATACAGCTCTGAGACCACTTTGTCACACCTGTTTTTCCAAAGAAAACCAAGTGCACATCTATATGCATGCCAGGATCAAGTTTCATGCATATAGTTGACATAAGTGAATAACAGAAACAATATCACGTAAAGAAAAGATAGATTATCAGAGATTTACGCTTTATCCTGGAAACGAAGGCACCAAACTTCACAGGCAGACGACTGGGGGCTGCGTACGCCTAGCAACACCATCTTCAACGGCTTCACACATGTTCTCCTTCTGAGCAGCAGTTTAGCAAGGTTGAGTACACTTATGGTTGGTACTCAGTAAGGCCACAAGAAATAACCAGAAAACAATTTAAAGTCCATCTTTAAGTATATTAATCATGTGAGGGTCCAGGCCGCTCTTGACCGTGAGCACGGCTAATCGATTAGTTTTACACTCTGCAGAGGTTGTACACTTTCACCACAAGTCGTGTAAAAGTTCAAAAGAACTTTGGACCCAACCATGCTGTGCAAAAGTAGGCACAATACCACACTACCTAGGTGTGATTGCATATGGACGCTACAAGGCCTTTACAAAGATTCCAAAATGTGAAGCAACCCGCGAAGGTTCCGAGTCATTGCAGAGTATAAAGTCCCCTAGTAGGTACCGTGTCTTAGCCAAGCCCAACTCCCTACTAGAGCGAGTCTATACCCCACTGGCGTTCCCTCTTGCTCTTATCAGGTAAGGCCACCCCAACATCAAGGTTTCTAATTATTCAGCCAAGATAGAGCCATATGTCTTGTGGTTGCACTGTTTTCCTGGGTGGTCGCTCCATGTTCCGATTAAAGCATAGTATTCTTGTAAATAAAGCATAGGTAGAAGGATGGTTAGGGACACTTGCCTTTCTCCAACGAAATGCTACTCTTACTGCTCTTCAGCTCTTGCTTTCTTGGAACTCTTTATCTTCAAGGCAAACGAACAACGATCTTCTACTCGAAGCAAACATCGGAAACAACCATACAAGGGAAACAAACAAGTACAACTAAGAACAATGCACCAATCAAAAGAAAAACATTAAAAGAGCGCACTAAAAGATAGGCTCGATTCTATGGTTACGCAACGTTGAGAACGTAACTAAGGTTGAAGAGACAGAAGCTATCGAGGAACTTTTATCAAACAAAAGACTATGAGCTAGGTTTATTTTAATTAGCCAAAAGATATGTAAAGGATATTTCATAAAGAAAATACCCTAAATTAGAATTAAAGCAAATTAAACTTTGTTTATAAAACTGGTATAAAGAACTAGTCAACTTTTATTTATAAAGATTCATATATAAGTTATACCAATTAAACATTTAAATTAGAAAAGCTAAACTATATGAATCATCTAAACGTAACTTTGTGATTCGAGTAAACTAATAAAGTTAATTAAAAACTCATTCATGTTGATATTTAAATAAATTAACATTTATTTATAAAAGCCGGTGTAAAAGCCTATCAATTTTTAATTAGAAAAGTTAATTAAATATTAAACAAATTAATATTTGGTTTATGAAAAACCGGGTAAAAGATCTAATTAGATTTTATTTACAAAAACACATGAAATAATCATTAATCAAATTAATATTGATTATGAAAAATGGTGTATAGCTCTATATAGATTTTATTTAGAAAAGACATGTTTAATAAGCATTAATCAAAATTAATATTAAATTTATTTTCAGAGAACAAACATGATAAAAGATCACCACTAACGTATACTTCATGTCATTATGAACCTAACGCAACTTGAACGGGTTAAACGGAGCTAAAACATGAAAACTGTGGAGAAAACAAGGTACAGGGATCTACTGGCAAAGATTAGAAACTTCCAGGGGCTTATCTGCGAAAAACCGAGGGCATATACGCAATTTTGTTTATAAACCTGAGGGCTTTTATGCAAGGTCTTCAGGGTGGATTGGATCTAAGGAATCTAATAGATACAGGGGGTTCCTTGAAGTTTTGCCATGACACATAACAAGGATCTAAAGATTAAAGAAAAACCCAGGGGCCAAAACGCAAAACAGGGTCGTCTTCTTCCTCCTCTGATTCAGGGCGGACAGGGGACCTTGGTGGGGGGGGGGTTCTGGTGGCCGGCGATTCGGGACCTCCGGCGGCTTAGGGTCTCGGGCGAGCGGTGCAAGGGATGGAGGAGATGTAGGAATCACGTGGACGTGCTTACCACGACGAATCGGCGATGGGAGACAGCCGGATTTCGGGCCGGTGGCGAGGCTCGGGCGGTCGGCTTGGGGCGGCGGTGCTCTGGCGACGAAGAGGTGACGAGGAGGGGCGGCGGACGTTCGGCTCGGCGAGGGGAAACCCCAGGTCTTGGCGGCGTGGCTCGGCAGTCGACGGAGCGGCGGATCGTCAGCTGGAGGTGCTCGGCTCTGGGGAGGTGGCCTACGTGCGTGGTGGCGTCCTGCGAGCGGTAGCGCTACGGCGAGGCAGGGCGGACGCGGCACGAGGACGGCGTGCTTTGGCGCGGCTTTGTAGGGGCGCAGGGGCCGGAGAGGCCTGGGCACGCACGCCTAAGCGGCGGCGGCGTCCCGGTCTCTGGCGGAGTCCGGCCTGGGCACGGGATGGACTGCTGCCCAGGCCTGGATGGGCTCCGCGGGTGGGCTCGCAGCCGGGCTGGATTGGGTCGGAGCGGACCGGCCTGTTGGGCCAAGCGGACTGGGCGGGGAGAAAAACTTCAAGGGGCGGCAGCAGACTTCGGCTGCTGGGCCGAAAGCAGCCGTGCGCCAAAAGTGAAGAAAGAAAAAAGAAAAAGAAAAGGAATTTCTTTTTATTTTCGGATAATACTTTCGTGAATAAGAAAATCTAGAAATAGCTAGATAATTCATTAAAGTCACGAAAAATACTCTAAAAATCCCAAAAATTTCAGGAAAATTCCCATAGATAGATTGAGACATGAACAACCCAAATAAAATATTTGGAGCTCATGAAAAAGATTTTAGAGCCTTCTAATAAATAGAATAAGCTCAGAGAAAATGAGAATAAACTCCAGAAAATTCCGAAAAATTCTTGGAAGGATTTGGTCAGCGCCTAAGCGTGTTTTTAAAACATTTTGCACTCATGAAACACTAGGTGCATCGACATGAATGCAACACTCACTTAAACACTTTATTTAATTTAGAAAACCAAACAATGGATTTTTCTTGTACTATATTTCCGGTAAAGAAAATAAATGTTGGAAAATTTTAAAATGAAGAGAAAAGCATTGTTTTAGTTATTCTTCCTATTCACATCCTGAAATTGGAGATTTCAGGGTGTGACAGGCATGGTCATCTCCAATCCATGGAACATAGAATAGTTACGCCGTTTTTATCCTTAAGCAAAGTTCTTTGTTTCATCTTATGATAATGCAAAAGCCTCAAGGTATGTTCATATTTCATAAAGATGTTGTCTTCGTTTTGGCTTACGTTTCTCGCCTGAGTAAAATGCGTTAAGCCTTTTTATCCCACGAGCAAGTCTCCGACTTCCCCATGGGCTCGGGGGCTACACCAGGGCACGACGCCCCTCCTCTGCACGTTTTCGAAAACTTTTCTGATCAAAAACCGTCCACGGTTTATCGTACTGGCGAATGATCATCACGGTAAACCACGCTTGCTACGGAGATGGACGACAACTCGCGCAGTCACGAGCCTGTGCTTGTCTGAGATCCGAGTACTTACGCCCCTGCGGCTACGGTATGAAGACCTACAAGCATAACTTGGGACTCTGGGTTGTTTTCTCTCACTCCCTTGGAAGTAGTCGGGCAACCGTCGGAGCTACTGCCCCGAGTCGTTTTCTTGTTTGCAAAAACATGCGTGCTCACTCGTTCTCCCAAAGTACTCAGGGGCTGCGTATCCAAGTAATGTTGCTTCAAGGCTATGCGCGGCTAGGTTGTCGAGTTCCTACACACCGCGGTTACAGGGCAAGGCGCCGCCGACAAGGCCTTAGGCAGTATTGTGTTGACGGTTGAAACACTTGTCGCGTTTCGATCCGCAAGCGTACGGATCACGTGTTGCCTTCTTCACTCGGGGTGACCCAAGATATCGAACCGCGGATCAAAAGCAAACTACCTAGGGTTTACCATCTAATATATTGAACTAACCTACATGAAGCGTTGATTGCATAAAGATTTAACATACAAGTATGAAAGGGTGTATGGATCACATTCACTAGCCATAAAGATACACAACCCAAGGTAACCCTAGCCTACCATCTTCTAGTTGTAGCTCCGGCCAAGACGAAAACCTATCTAATCTCAAACCATGATAAGGAGTAAACCCTTACACGTTTGCTCGGCGCTTTCCCTTCCTTCGTACTGTCACTACGCGAAGGTAAACACAACCGAACGACTATACGTTCGTGCACTACTATGAGATATTCGCAAGACAAAGACTAATCACCACAATTAGATCTATTCCTGCTAAAAGCATCTGGTAGCTACACATATGAATAAGCACAACTCGTAGTAGATCAAAGTAAGGATAAGGTAGGATTTATATCACCATCGAATGTTGAGTGTACAAATGCCTTGAAGAATTCGAGGCATAGCTCCGGAACTCCACCACGGCTTCACCACGCAGGACCAACCATGGTGGCTAGGGCATGGCCTAGGCCATTTCCTAGGTGACTCGAAGACTTGCGGTGGCGACAGCTTCCTCCGGTGTGTCTCCTTCGATTCGGCGGCTCTCTGATGAATGGATGTGGAGGCTGTCAGAGGTAGGGGATATAAATGAGCCGAGGAGCATCTAGGTCAAAGGGTGTCGCGAACTGGGCCCGAAAGGGGGTAGGCCGGTCGGCATGGGCCGGCCGGCTCAGGCCCTGTTTGGCTCAGTTCGGGCCCATCTTCCTCCACGACGCTTCTCGCACTTTCTTGAATATTTGCCGAACTGCATGTGGGTCCTTGACGTCGTTTTCCCTGCAGTTTGGATAAGGGTGCTTGGCGCACAAACTCCCGCATATTCCGTTCGGGTCCTCGGAGTTTCACGGCTTCATGCTTCGGTCCTCGGGTCATTTGGAGTCATGTTCACTTCGTGTCTTGACTTGTGTCGGACTTCATGATCTTCTCATAAAGTGCTCAATGGACTTTTCCAGAAAGTCATCATTTAGGTGATTAAATCATGCGTAAACAACATACTCCAAAAATCACATGCAAGTGCGAACTTGTTACATCATTAGTATGCCTAGTGACGGGTTAGTTATAATTCAAAGCTCAAACCAAAGTGTAACAAGTGCTCTTGGTTGACGGAAATCGACTGTCAACATATTGCTTGGAGTCGTAAATTCCTGATTAACTCAGAAGGAGAACAACACACAGCGAAACAACGAATAAGCTTATAAACCTAAGTTGCGAGAAGGATCACACACGGTTTTCGAGTTTTTTACAAACATAACAGAATATGACCAAAGTCCCTGCGAGGCTATTTTTGTTTCTGTTTACAGCCCAAGGCCATGCAGGGCGTTGGCGGTCACAGCGTCCGTGAAATCAACGGAGTCCCTCTCGAAGGCGTCGTATGCATCGTCGTCGTAGCCGGGCACCCACCCTTCGCCCAACAACTTGCGGTCCAGCTCCGGCTAGTGCGACAAGAAAATCACGATGGCCTTGCGCACCACGTCACGCGCCACGTCCAGCGCCCGCTGCCGAGACGTCCCGACGGCAAGAGCGAGGTGATCCGCCAAGCTTGGAGCAGAGCCGACTCCAAGGTCCGTCTGCACCTTCTGGACATCTGTTGACACCGTTTTTTGACACATATCAAGACCGACACAAAAAGAGGCGGCAGGAGCGAGATTGTCTAAAAATACATATCGGCTAGCAAAGGCAATCGGCCAGGGTACCTGGGTCGACGAGAGCCAAAGCAGAGGAGAGAATAAAAATAAAGATGGTTTATTTACACATACATGTGGAGTGATCGGCAGGTGGTCAGCATACCTGCATGGAGCAATCGGCAAGAGAAGATCGACTATTGGTTATAAATTGATGCCAGCAGCTAACTAGTTGGAGTGTGTGCATAAGAAAGTTTCCAAGCTAGGAAGGTTTGCTCTCAGAAGATCTGCATGCATATTGCATTGGCATGATCAGCACTACGGCTGAGGTATTTTAATAAATGGCAATCGAAGCATGCAAGTGTGGCGTGATGCTTGGAGAAGCACTTCTGATGAAGCTCGTACACAGCCCAGCAGCCGATGGAATGGGTTGGCCGATGGAGCATGTACGAAGCACTCAGCCGATTTTGATTAAAGAAAAGATGGCCAGCCGATTGTTATCAATGAAGCTAGTGCAGACTTCATCCAATTGGCCGGCAAGAAAAGAATATTTAAAGAGAAAGGATTAGCAAGGAAGGGGCCATCACGTGTGGGTCAAGTTGGACACAGGAGTTTCACAAGCAGGATTCTACGTCAGGGGAAATAGAGTCCATGTATCTTAGTATTTCCTTCAGTTTAGACATTTAATTAGGGAAGTTTGTGTCGGATGGTTGTGTAACCCATCAGGAGTCTTTAATTAGGAAGTTTTGAGCCCTTCTGGCTACAGGAGTCTAGAGGAGCCCAGAGTATAAATACAAGCCCCTGCTATTGTAATAGAATCATCACACGATCAATATCAAAACCGCCTCCGGGCACCCCTTTACCAATTCTTGCATCTACTTTATCGCATCTACTTTTCGGCGACTTCGCCTTCGTACCTTTTTCTCTTTCCCGAGTTCTCGCAAACTCGTCGGGCTGCATCGCTTCGATCTCTGGCTTGCTGGTGAGTTCCGCTTTACCGAGTAATTTCTAGGCTTTAACCACCGGGCTCATCGCTGTGGTTTCATCTAGATTTATTCACAATTTATCGATATCAGCTAGATTAGCAAGTTTTATTTTAATTCTTGTTGTTCTAGCTTTTATCACCAATTATCCAACTTGAGACTGCTTTCTGTCGGCTTTATCACATTATTATTGTTACTTTAATTATCATATAGCCGTCTAGATCTGTTTCAAGTGTTGCTCACGTAGCTCTGTTTAAGTTGCCTCTGGTAGCTTACGCTCTGTTTACGTCATCATATCGGCTGATCTAGCCGATCTGTTCTACCCCGTATGGGCTACCTAGCTGTTACGATTTTATCAAAAAAGGTCATCGGCTCTCCAAGCCGATTTTCCATTGTCAATCAACAGGTCAGATTGGCTGGCACGCCTCGCTACAGACCGGGGAGTCATGTGTGTCGCGCGCAAGGGTGACGTCCTATTTTTGCGTCAACACACTTTTGGCACGCCCAGTGGGACCGAATATTAAATCCATATTATATCGTGTGGTGAGACCTGAAGACATTATCCACAACGAATCAAGAGTGGCTCGAGGAGTACATCGCCATGGACAGTCAATCTGGAATATTGGCGGATATTATAAGCAATGCCATAAAGAGCGTATTCTCTGAGTTTGCTCAACAACAAAGGTATGAGAGAACATGTTATCAAAAGCCGATGACATCGGCTAATACTGCCTTTTCTTATGGTCCAATTCAGCAGCAAAGCTATGAAGAATCAGCATGCATGTATCCTAGAGCGTTAAATTATGCCACGACGAGCATGAGTACAACTGATGAATCGGCTTATGGTGATTATTTAATTTCGCCATGCTCACATCAGGATAATTTCTATCAGCCGATGACAGTTCCTCAGACTGCACCAGTTCCCTCCAGCTCATTACCGCTGCCACAAGTGGATTTCTTCCGCGCTCTTGGATACACGCCACAGCCGCTGGCACATGAGGATTTGTTCAATATTTTTGGATATACGCCTGCGGACACTACTCAAATTCAAGGAACGACAGGCTGTCAAAGTGGTGTTCAGGAATCACAATTTATTCCCCAAAGTTCACAGCAGAGATGGGTTCAAGAATCGGCTCCTCAGCCGATAACTTTCCAGCCACATGTGCAAGCTCATCAACCAATGGTTCGGCAAGCAGGTTGGCCGATGGTGCAAGAATTGCAACAAACAATTCCTGTAGCTCAGCCTAAAAAACCAGAAATTTATCAGCCACAAGCTATGGACGAACAATTGATGATTCAACAGTTAGAACTGATAGTTCAAAAAGCTTGACCCGGGGGGCTGCAACCGCAAACAGTAGCTCAACAACCTTTGCCTAGGGGGCTGCAATATTCCCAGATGTCAGTTTGGCAACAACAATTAGAAAAATATTGGTCGCAAGAATCGGCTTTACAGCAGGAGGCACTGAGCCCACAGCCGATTTCTCACATACCACATCGACCAATAATTCCAGAATCAATGGTCAGTCAGTCTGTTATAGAAAAACCAAAAAAGTTTGTGCATCCGATGGAGACTGATGGAGATCTGTGTCCGACTAATATGGTCGAAACGGGCAACCAAGATGAAGAGACTGATTTAAAATTATCAAGTTCACAAGTGACTAATAGGCCAGAAGTCATAGATCACACAGTATATATCATAGTTGACCAAATCAAGAATAAAGGCCAGTATGCAAAAGAAAATAGCTCTGCAGGAATCCACAAGGAAGAAGTCCTAGCCAATTATAAAGATAGAGAAAGACAAGATGGCGAGTCATTAAAGGAAGAAGTGGTCAATACAGAAGCAGGACAAGGGATACTTTTTCAGATTATTTATTGCCCACTGTCCAGAAACAATACTCAGGAATGTCGATTGCTTGGGGTTAAATTTCCATGGGAGCCAGGCAGTCAAAAATACAGAATTATTACACAGAAGTATAAGCTGTTTGGATTCTATTTTCCATGGGAGCCAGGTGATCAAGAGCCGAAAATTACTACACAAGAGTATCGGCTGATTGAAGTTTATTTTCCATGGGATCCGGGCGGACAAGAGTTACGTACGAATTTTTAAAGCTAATATCTCCAATCGGCTGGATGATGGGGCACATGTCATTTGAAGTCTATCTAATCATTATGTTGCCGCGAGATGGAAAGCCAAAAAATATATGTTTTGGCTACATATTATTTGAAGACAGACGCCAAAGGAGTCGCCGTAGAGTTCAACACCGGCGATCTTGTCGATGACGATCGTGACAGTGGATCTGCGCTGACTCGCCATCAAGCAGGCATGTCTCCGACAATGCCTAACGCCCTACGCGGTATGTATCTACTGATAACTGCCCTACGCGGCAAGTGGAGTAGATCAATCGGCACCAAACAAATGCAAGGTCAGATTTTAAATATGGTAATATGGTTTTAGCCAAGCGAGTTTTATCTTGGCTGACGTATCATCAACAAGGTCACACGCATGCCGTATATACATGCTAACAGTGTACGGAATATATCAGCTGCTTGATAGCCGATGAAGTAACAGGAAAAGAGTCAATGACATTAAATGTTAATCGGTCCGATACATGAGAAAGGCCGACACTAGAAGAAAAAGACTGATGAAAAATGTCTATCGGCTACTTGCTTTTCACTTAGGTCTCATGCCAGATTAATTATGGAGAAGACCAATAGAATTGGATGCAGTCTCAAATACGAGTCCTTCAAATTACAATATTAGTGTTGAAGCCAACAAGATTTGTCCATAGGCTATGTTCTGATCGACAAAATATGAAGAAGCATCCGCCAGAAGATAAGAGCATGTGTCGGCAGCAACCTTGCATCAGTAGATACACAAGTCTAAAAACCAATTCCTGAAAGGAGTCTCTGGTGGACGAACTCTCAACACAAAGGAACTATTTCAAAGAGAATAAGAGATATATAATATTCCAAGGAGAATAATAGTTCGACAGACATGGTCTCACGAAGGTTGCTACACATTGAAGTCCATGAATCAATCAAATGCCTGCAGTTCTGTTCCAGACCCTTCCATCAGCTACATGCTCTGTTATCTGTACTGGGTAACCAATGGAGATGATTGAGTGGCCAAGCTGGGACGTCAGAAACAACGAAAGGAATATTCAATATTCCAAGAAAGTAATGTTGCTGCCAACTCTAACGGACATGGCAATTATTGCAAATTGCTTGAATACCGATAGAAGATGATCCTTGAAAAATTATGAGATAAGAAAAATCGGCTAGTATATGAAGCCGGTAAAAAGAGAAAATAGAAGCTTTCATGACAATCATACCATGTATTTTATTCCTCCACTATATACATACAGCTTGCTTTGGTCAATAAATATTAGAAGAAGAGCCGATGCACCAAGTCTCAGTTACGATTAGAGGATGCATGCATCGGCTGATGAATGATAACTGCTACAGTGCCTATTCACACATTCAAGCTAGGCCAATGAGGCTTGCCGGATATCGTCCCGATCATAGCGACCATGTGTCTTGGTTGAATTATCAAGGGAAGCTGCAGATTTTTAATAATATCTGGGAATTGGTTGATGGAAGAAGAAGACGCCACTACTGCCACCACCACCACCGACATGTCCACGAGGCCGATAAAGCTCCATACTCATGGGAGTCAGTATGAAGACGGTGGCAACAAGCATATTTTTGGTGGGTAATTCAGAACACATAATTTTTGGTGATGCAAACACGACACCGAGCCTGGTTAAAGGGATAGTGGCAAAACAAAACATCATGGATCACGATCTGGCATGATTCTTCCAGAGTTCAGGAATCAAGTGGTTATCATCAAGCCATCAGACCAATGTCCGTGTTCTCAGAAGATCGTTGTTCGATAACTGCATATAACATTGGAAATTATCTATAGCGCCAGGTGGCCAGGATTTTATTCCTTCAGGACGACGACACATGGTTGCCAAAGTGAAAGATCGGTACTTCGATAATGCTAAGGCTGCATGGCCGATGGAGCCAACGATGCTAACACCAAAAGCCGAGTTATACACTCTGGCTGTCGTTCGTACGTTTAGCTACAAGAGGCCCTTCTCCAAACAAATAGTGCACAACTATGATATTCAAGGAGTAAGTGTCAAGGACGACCTATGGATGAATAACTGGGGGCTGATCGGCTAAAGATGAGCAGACTTGTTGTTATATACATAGCTCTGCCCATTAACTTCCCCATACTGCCGGTTACGCCGAGAAAGTATTCACCAATACAAGACTATCAGAGGGGTCAGATACAATTGACGTCCATACAACGTAAAGACATCATCAATGCTGCTATATCGGTATAAGACTGCCGGAACTGACGAAATATGATGGCACAGCTGACGCCACGCATCCCAGTGAACTACACAACACCAAGAATGTGACAGTGTACGCCGAGCAAGCGAGAGAAGGACTGGTTACAAGAAGAAAGAAGTAAACCAATTGGAGAAATTATGAAAGGGCAACAGTATTCAGAGAATAGAAGTGGTCGACTGATGGTCATTTCTTTAATATAGCTGATGGATATTTCCCTGACAAAGGCGATGGTTATTTGTTCAGAGGAGCCAATCCAAGTTTTTTGCTACTATACCTCATAATGACGTCTTGGCCTGTCCTATTTATACAAAGGAATAAATCCAATCCGAGCCAATCACAGGGAAAGTAATGGAGAATAAGGAGTACAGCCCAAGAAGATATATACTCTACTGCAAATAATTATTATGAGATAGTCGGTATGTTTATCAACCCCATGATGGAACACATCAACAAGAACCAAAAGCCGATAAAGGTGATCGGTTAAGTTGATATGATGGTCAGCGAAATATTAAAAGGAAAATTAATTAAGGCCGGGACATCTGCGAAGTTTTTCTCGTGCCAGTAATGCCACGCCGCGGCAACTAATACACAGCCGATTCAAAGTCCTGCCCTGAGCCAAAGATGATCCAATGCAGTTCCAAGGATCAGTGATTTGATGATGGAAGCAATCCGGAGCTACAGAAGAGACATTAGTGCTGATGCTGAAAGAAATCGGCTGACAGATGATAAAGCCAATGTTTGTCTCTTTAATAGAGCTAACATCTGTTTTGTTAATAAAGCTAATGGTTATCAATCCCAAACGCATCTTCGAAAGCTACGAATCGGAATCTCTCAAATTCTCTTGGACAAGCTGATGAAATAATAAAGAATAGTGCAATCGGCAAGATTCTGGTGGCAGCCAGAAAATTAATTTATCAGACAACTTGTTTGGCCTTTGGCTAACAAGCAGTGCATTCACCATAAGCTAGTGAGTTTGCCAATTACAACCAGTCGATGGATTGACAACCTTACATCATAGCAGCCCAAATAATAAAGATTCTGTCAACAAAGCATGTTCTCTTTTGTGCTCACCAAGTCATCAGCGGCCAGTAGTGTTCGAATTTGAAGATCTTGGATGTTAGTGAGCTGCCAATTCAAAATAAACGGTGAGAAGCCTCCGATACCATTCTCCATCAAGGATGCAAGCAACATAGACCTCTCAGTTTCTTCTCTAGAGACACAAAGGAGAAAGCCAATGAGATTGGTGGGGAATGATCAATTAGTCTTGATGCTTATTGCTGGCAACTCATACAAGGAACAAGGAACTTACTGCGGGAAGATTTATTGAAAGTAAAAGGGTTCTTATTGCTAACGAATATTCAATTGTCAACTGAAGAAGAAACCATGCTTTCGAAAGGTCAATAACAAGTCTATATGATGGCGACGGAGTTGATATAGGCCTAATGCTCATCGTAAAGATAGCAAAAATATCATGGCCAATGATGCCGAGCAGTGACAATTGAGAAATTCATGAATACCCGATGTTGGAAGTTTGAAGCTAAAAAAGGCTGCCGATGGAGTTACTAGTCAGAGTTTAAAGGTCGCCAAATGGAATCACTCAGTTGCCACATCTCAGGAGATTGTCCCTCAGTAAGTACACATCAGTGTTGGTGCACCTCAGCTACTGAAGCATAGGGCTACCTAGGGAAAATCATGGTTCAGAGCAATGGTACTCTGATACAGTTCAATGACCCATATAAGTTGGTAATACCGCATGCTTCCGCTTGAAGAAATGTTGGCCAACTGACCAATTACGGGAATTGTCGAGGAAATGATGATGAAGTAGAGTGCTGCCAATGGACTCCTTCCAAAAGCGTCAATTTATTTTCTTGGCAGATCATCACTGCAATTACTTATATGAACACCTAGAGTCATTGATCAACCACGATGACGAGCAGGGGGGAGAAGTAATAAGTATAAAACTGCATGCACATGGGAGCCTGGTCATCAGTATAAACACAAAGCCAAGATGGGGAGTCTTGCTTCCAGATGGGCTTATGGTGATCTCTTAAGAGGGAGGATAGATACTGGGATGACTCTACTACATAAGCATGGACTCAATAGTAAGTTACAGAGTGCGAAATCGGCAACGATGTGCAAGCTATACTTATCAACATCATACACTGCCGATATAGGAATTAGCCAATGGAGACAGTGATCAGGTGCTAATACCGTAAGGAGTGGAGCTGCTAATGCCAACAATAACCGTGTTGCCGAGGGGAACGCAGCTGCTCAGAAGCTCTGGTCATACACTCAATCCAATAAATTTAAAAGGTCAATTGGATGTCATCATGGTGCTCGTTTATGAACAAGAATTTTCAGCTCTGTATCGGCTTAGATAAACACAGAAATTAGCCGTATATATGAGCGTTATTTTATTTCACAAGGAACAGATGCATGGCTCCAGGCCAGATGTGAGCATACACAATGAATTGGTTCTCTTGGGATTTTATTTACGGCCAATGGGTTTTATTACTCCAGATGACCTGAGCGGTGTTAATGATTGACAATGATTGGGGCAAATTCTTGAGCCAATGAAGCATACGGCAATGTTTAAGTTGGCTACTTGAGGCCTGGAGGGACGGATCAGTTATGTAACATGTCCTGAGCAAAACAATGGAGTATGACGACAAGCAGGACTATTTTGCATATTGGTTCTCTGGGCAACTGAGGTGTATGCACGTACAAATTAGATCGGCCGGATATTTCATTATGTATTGCAGCAGGTCCCAATCATGGAGGATTGTTATGGTGCAGTTGCCTGGGAACTAAAAACAAAGCTGGTTTATGTGCGTCTGGGTTCTCTATACAAGGTCATCGAGTAAAGGATTAGAAGAAGCAGTCCAACCAGATGGACGGCTACTGCTGCCAATGATGCCGCTACGGATTTCAGGGCTAATGCCGTTGCTATTACTGTTGACGATACAACAAGGTGCGTGACGCCAACTGATTTATGAGGGGAAATTTTTGAAGAAAGAATATCAGCTATGAAGAGAGCAGTGCCGAGGAAGTTGAGGTATTAAATTCATAAAGAGCACTTTACGTTGATCGAAGATGGAAGTTCCAGACCTACATAATTTCGAAGCATGAATCTTTCATACTCCGAAACTGGGGGGCTTGTGTTGACACTGTTTTTTGACACATCAAGACCGACACAAAAAGAGGCGGCAGGAGCGAGATTGTCTAAAAATACATATCGGCTAGCAAAGGCAATCGGCCAGGGAACCTGGGTCGACGAGAGCCAAAGCAGAGGAGAGAATAAAAATAAAGATGGTTTATTTACACATACATGTGGAGTGATCGGCAGGCGGTCAGCATACCTGCATGGAGCAATCGGCAAGAGAAGATCGACTATTGGTTATAAATTGATGCCAGCAGCTAACTAGCTGGAGTGTGTGCATAAGAAAGTTTCCAAGCTAGGAAGGTTTGCTCTCAGAAGATCTGCATGCATATTGCATTGGCATGATCAGCACTATGGCTGAGGTATTTTAATAAATGGCAATCGAAGCATGCAAGTGTGGCATGATGCTTGGAGAAGCACTTCTGATGAAGCTCGTACACAGCCCAGCAGCCGATGGAATGGGTTGGCCGATGGAGCAAGTACGAAGCACTCAGCCGATTTTGATTAAAGAAAAGATGGCCAGCCGATTGTTATCAATGAAGCTAGTGCAGACTTCATCTGATTGACCGGCAAGAAAAGAATATTTAAAGAGAAACGATTAGCAAGGAAGGGGCCATCACGTGTGGGTCAAGTTGGACACAGGAGTTTCACAAGCAGGATTCTACGTTAGGGGAAATAGAGTCCATGTATCTTAGTATTTTCTTCAGTTTAGACATTTAATTAGGGAAGTTTGTGTCGGATGGTTGTGTAACCCATCAGGAGTCTTTAATTAGGAAGTTTTGAGCCCTTCTGGCTACAGGAGTCTAGAGGAGCCCAGGGTATAAATACAAACCCCGGCTATTGTAATAGAATCATCACACGATCAATATCAAAACCGCCTCCGGGCACCCCTTTACCAATTCTTGCATCTACTTTATCGCATCTACTTTTCGGCGACTTCGCCTTCATACCTTTTTCTCTTTCCCGAGTTCTCGCAAACTCGTCGAGCTGCATCGCTTCGATCTCCGGCTTGCTGGTGAGTTCCGCTTTACCGAGTAATTTCTAGGCTTTAACCACCGGGCGCATCACTGTGGTTTCGTCTAGATTTATTCACAATTTATCGATATCAGCTAGTTAGCAAGTTTTATTTTAATTCTTGTTGTTCTAGCTTTTATCACCAATTATCCAGCTTGAGACTGCTTTCTGTCGGCTTTATCACATTATTATTGTTACTTTAATTATCATATAGCCATCTAGATCTGTTTCAAGTGTTGCTCATGTAGCTCTGTTTAAGTTGCCTCTGGTAGCTTACGCTCTGTCTACGTCATCATATCGGCTGATCTAGCCGATCTGTTCTGCCCCGTATCGGCTACCTAGCTGTTACGATTTTATCAAAAAAGGCCATCAGCTCTCCAAGCCGATTTTCCATTGTCAATCAACAGGTCAGATTGGCTGGCACGTCTCGCTACATACCGGGGAGTCACGTGTGTCGCGCGCAAGGGTGACGTCCTATTTTTGCGTCAACAACATCCCGAGCCATGTTGTCGCGAACGATTTGAACCCCCTTGAGGGATTTCTTGGCCTCCTCGCACAACTTCCGGGACTGCTCAAGCTCCTCCACAAGCTCTAAGGAAGGGGAAAAAGAGAACAAACGTCAGCTGAAAATCTTCGTCAAGGAAGGACAAAAGATGGTCGGGGTGTGCCTCGTACTTTCCATCTTCTCGGAGAGGGTACGGGCGAGCTCCACCAGCTCCTGGTTCTTGACAAGGTGGTTGGTCACGAGGCTCTCCTTCTCCGCGACTTGCTTGGATAAGCTCTCGCGGGTTACACGGAGACCTGTCCGTCCCAAAAACAAAATAACGTTACGAAATCATCAACTAACTGAAGAGAGAAAGATGTGAAGGCCACGAGGCACTCACTGATAATCTCCTCCTCATGCTTCTGGGCGACCACGCGAAGCCTAGTCTTTTCGGTGGCGGTGTGCTGACCTGGGCCTCAAGGGCTGTCACCCGCTCGCTGGCCACCTGGAGGTCGGACTCGGCCTGGCCCACTCTCGTCTCGAGCTCCGCCTTCTCCTGGCTGGCAGGTCGGGCGACAGCCTCGATGTTTGATCGTAGCTCCACCGCTGCCTTCTCCGCCTCGGCCAACTTCGCCTCCAGGGCGATCTTCTCTGCCTGCGCGGTGACCGCGCTTTCCTCCGCGGACTTCACCCTCGCCTCGAGGACGGCGCGCTTGGCTGCTTTGCTGGCCTTGCCAGCCGCAACGACAAGATGAGTCGCGGCCAGCTGTGCCTCCAGCTGCAATTTATCCACTTGGAGCGCCTCGATGGCGCGAGCCCTGTTGGCGCTACGCCCAACGAGTTCCTGTGCCACGAAAAACTTCACAATCAGCAAGGACGATGGAGTCGAAAGAATAATGGGGAAAGCAAACAAAAGAATTGACGATTCAGCCTCGTGGCAGGGAGGATCAGCTCCCTGAGCGCCCGCTCGGATTGGCGCAGCGCCCGCTCACTCTGGGGCAAGCCCCGCACAAGGTTCTGGTCGGCCAAAACTTCCGCGCCGCTGTCAATGTCGAAGTCGACGGAGGCGTCGACCCGCGTGACCGGCACCATCTAGACCGGCGACGTTTCCTCCCGCTCCTCGGACGCAAACGGGACCAAGTCCGAACCCCTCGAGCTCCCTCCGACCTCCCTAGTCAAAGGCGGCGGCAACTTCTCCGCCACCACAAGAGGAAGTGCGGTGGGAGAAGGAGACTCCGGAACATTGATGACCTCCGTGGCTGCCGGTGGGGGAACAGCACCGGTCGTTGAGGGAGCCACCGACACGACGGGAACGGCTTCTTCGATCACGACGACGTTTGCCACGACTAGGGTCTCCTCGGAGACAGGGACTGCCTGCTCCACATCTGCGACAACGTCGCCCACCTGCACCGCCGCCCCGGGGGCTGGCGCCTCGGGGGCTTGCACCTGGGGCCCTCACAGGCACCTCTCCAGCTCGGCTGCACAGGCCAAGAGCTCCTCTTCCGTGGGGGCGGTGCCCCCCAACCCCATCTGCCCCAGCGACAAGTCGCTGCGCACGGGGCTCTCGGCACCTCGAGAGGACCACTGACTCCCGGGCCGCGGACTCCTCTCCCGCCTCCTTGCTGGTCTGACCCGATGAAACGATCAGCGGCAGGGCGGCCGGCGAGGGTGCATCCCTAGTCTCCTGCATTTGCCGGTGCAACATCTTCTTGGCCGATGGCTTCATCGTGCTGGGCGCAGGCCGGCTGGAACACAGGAAACGTCATGACAAGATCAATACGGGAAATGCCTATCCAAGCAATTCAACAAACTAATTGGAAACCAACAAGTCAGAACTTACCTCGACACGATAAGGCGGGGCCGCTTCGAGCTCGCTAAGGCTAAGCTTGGAGTAGGGGCTGCCCTTTTGCTCCCCGTGGCTGGAGCAGAAGTTGAGGCAGGAGCCGGCCTGGACCCCGTGACGATCACAGACTGGAGGCACCGCTGGGGGACATTGATCCTCCGCCTTGAGCCCTGGGCAGGGGAGAAGCCCTCGGTGTAGCCCTTTCCTCCTGCGACGAGCGTCTCAATGGCGAATGCGACCTCCGGCACGGCCGGTCGCCAGAGGAGGTACGTGACAGAGCATCGCGCTCGGACGAGCGATGAGAAGAGTCACCACGTCCGTAGGAGCGTGGCTACCACGTGGGGGGGGGGGGCGCGAGCGCGCACCTTGAACTAGTCCCCCCGAGGAGATCGATGCGACACCCGCCGGCTCGAGCTGGCCTTCACGGCATTCGATGCGGGCGCCGATTCGGCACGCGGCTGCGAAGGCGCGGGTGACCCGTCATTGCTCCACTCGAATTTGGAGCTCTCTTCGCCGGTCCACGTGGGCGACACCGAGGGGTCCTCGTCCGAGGAGACATTCACCTCCCGAGCGTGCCGGCGCACCACGCGGCGGTCATTCTGTTTCCGGTTCGCAATCTCCTTCTGCTGATGCGCTTTCTTGCAGTCGGCCCGCCGTCTCTCCGTCATGGCGACTAGTTTGGTGCGCGCCAAATCCTCGACGAGCGGAGCCTATGAGGGGACGACGTGCAGGTTCGCCATCTGAGCAAACACGAAAGAGTTAGAGCCCAACACCAAAAATCCCCAAACAAGTCGGAAGTCGTCGAGGAAAAACTTACCAAGGCCACGGTGTCTGGGTGGGGTAGCCTCGGCAGCAAGTCCGGTGGCGGCCAAAACACGTGAGCGATCCAGGTCGCTTGCGCCACTCGACGTTGAACCTCATCCTCCGAGGGCAGCGGGTCAGCAATCACCGTCCCTGCAAAGGGAGCTCGGGCTTCTGTCATCTCAAAAAGGCGAAGGGGCCGCCGCCGGAGCGGAACGATCCCCCTCGCGTGGTAGCCGCTAATAACGGCCACCATATCCATGCCACGGGCGCGGAGCACCTGTAGAGCGTCGAAACCACTGTGAAGTAGTCGGGTGTCACACCCTGAAATTTCCAATTTCAGGATGTGAATAGAGAGAATAATTAAACAACGATTTTCTCATAATTTTAAAAAAATCAACATTTATTTTCTTTACAGAGAATATAGTATAAGGAAAAAACATTGTTTGATTTTCTAAATTAAATAAAATGATTATGTGAGTGTTGCATTCATGTCTATGCACCCTGGTGTTTTTGAGTGCAAAAGGTTTTTAAATGCACTTAGGTGCTAACCGAACCCTTCTGAGAATTTTCCGGAATTTTCTGGAATTTATTATCATTTTCTTTGAGCTAATTCTATTTATTAGAAGGCTCTAAAATCTTTTTCATGAGATCCAAAATATTTTATTTGGATTGTTCGTGTCCCAATCTATCTCTGGGATTTTTCCTGGAATTTTTGGGATTTTAGGAGCATTTTCTGTGCTTTAAATGAATTATCTAGTTTCTCCTTTTTTTTGAAACGAACAGCAGGGGAGGCCCCTACTGGAACTTTTCATTTTCAAATATATAATATTTACTGGTTACAAAAGCCCTAGGCCCAAAAAACAGAGATCAAAAGTCCCTAATTAAACTTACAAAACCAACTATCTAACTCCACCCCTAAGGTTTGCGTAGCTCTGTGGAACAGGAGCTTGAATTCGGTCTTGAAGAGGTGCTTCCACCTGGCTAAAGAAACAGGGACATGATCAAAGATAACCTCATTTCGGTGAATCCAAATAGTCCAGCAACAGATAAGAAAAATCTCCCGAAAGGTACGCTGACCAAACCTTCGCCTGCCATTAACTACCTTGTCAAGATAGGAGTCGAACTGTGACCAAGATATGTGAAGTAGGCGCCAACACCACTGACTGAAAGTGCATTGAAAGAATAAGTGCTCCAGTGTTTCCATATGATCAAGTGAGCATAAAACACAGTTGAAGCTATCCAGCTCTCTATTCTTACGTCTCAGAATGTCTCTTGTGTTGAGCCTGTCACAGAAAAGGAGCCATCCAAAGAACTTGTGTTTTCCTTGACAACAAGTTTTCCATAGCCACTTAAAAATAGGGTGAGCCGGGTATGATCCTTGCAGTTGATTATAGGCCAGTTTAGGTGTAAACTGTGGTGTGCCCCAGATGTAGGTCCAAGTGTCTTCATCAGTTTGACTGAGTTGGAGATCTTGAAGTAGGTTATTAAGCTCATCCAGTTGGGCTGCTGCCTCTTCAGAGAGTGGTGTGAAGAAATTAGCATAAGCATCCTGTGAGAGGTATCTCTGAAGTGAAGTTGTCGGGGTTTGTTACCGCCGGCAAGTAAATTTATATGAGGGAGCGTGTTCTGATCCGCACGGTAGCACAAGAGACACTCGGGGTTATACTGGTTCGGGCCTCCGGAGAGTAATACCCTACGTCCAGTCTGAGGAGGGGTGTTCTTTATGCTCGGGTGTCTGCAATAGGGAATACAAACAGGTCGGGAGAGGGTGTAGAGCCCAAGTCCCTGGTGTGCGAGTGGTTCAAGTAGCAGGAGTCTGCGTACGTGTGCGTTGTTGTATGAGATGGGATATCAATGCTAAGTGTGTGTGGGGGTGGGAACGAACGTGTCTTGTGTGTGCCTCTGTCTCTCCCTTTTATAGTCGCAAGGGAGGAGCCCAGGGCGGTTACATCGAGTGTGTGAGCTAGTCTACAGTGTGAGACGTCCTTCTCTGCATCGGGCTGTCAAGTAGCAGCAGCGGCGAAGCACTGTTACGAGGCTTTGGGTGACGGTCCAGATCCCGTGCGTCCCAAGTTGCCATCCCGGGGCCCGCTGCACCCCCCTCCGAGTAGTTAGTCAGGTATAGGGGGCAGTGTACGTGCCCTGATCCCGCCAGTGGATCAGGGGCTTGTCTTTTCTTGATACTGTAGGAACGGAGTAGTCTGCACCGTGGATAGGTGACAGCTTGCACTGTGCCGTTGGTGGCATAGCGTTTCCCATGCCCTCCGTGGTATGACGCGTACCGTCCCAGCTAGGGAGCGGCAGGAGGATCCGTCCTCTGACACAGGATCGGCCTGGTCAGGGAGGACCCGCGCAGGAGGACTAACACATGGCTGGCCGCGTACCAGGGTATCGCGGGGCACCAACGGGGCCTGTGTACCTATGGCCTCGACAGCCAAGTCTTGAACTGGTCGGAGACGGGAAACTACTCGTTCGAGTAGGTGATCTATGCCGCCTCCCCCGATGATTAGGGCATAGTGCGTACTATACTGTATGCCGTTCAGTGCTTATTACGCCGTCCGTGGTACGATGGTCACTGTGCCGTTCGTGGCAGGTCTTGACGAATCCGTCCCCCGACACCGAATCGGTCGGGCCCGAGCAGACCGCCGCGGCGGAGCGGACACGTAGCGGCGCGCGGGGGAGCGTGCGCGAAGATCCCGGGATCTCGATCTGGTGGGCCCACGCACCCCCGTGCCTTCCCTGCGAAGCCTACGCGGGCTGGTGGCGGAAACTACTCGTGCGAACGAGTAGTCGCAGCTGCGGGACGGAAACTACTCGTGCGAGCGAGTAGTCGGGAGCGGGGGCAGAAACTTGTCGTATGGGCCGCCGTGTACTCGGGGAAGAGGGCACGGGCGGCCGTGGGCCGCCTGTCCTCTGGCCCATGGCAGAAACTGGTCGTACGAGCCTTCACGTGCTCGGACAGCGTAACACTCGTTGTGTTAGCTACCGGAGCACGCGCGTACGTGGGCCCGTGCTGTGTTTTTCAGGGGTCTTGGTGGGCCCTGGTCCATGGCCTCGTCGGTAGCCCCCGAGCCTGGTGAGGGAGTCAGAGACTCGCTCCCAGGATCAACTGTCACGGAGATGAGGAGGTTTTTGTTGTGTTTTCTCTGGTGGGGACGCGTGAGCGGACCCGCGGGTAGTAGCCCCCGAGCCCACGGACAAGTCAGAGACTTGTGCGTGGGGTTAAATGTTGAGATCTTGGACAAGTCGGAGACTGATGGCTTGCCATGTGGCGCAAATCGTGGGGTGACTGGCGGAGATTTCACACCGGTCGCGAGATCGTCGGGTCCCACCTCGGGTGACGTGGCGGTTCGGTTGTGGGCGGCGCGCGGTAGTGGGCGCGCCTTTTGATGGGCGACGCTTCAATGGTCAGAGGGCGTGGCCCGAGGCGACACAGGCATAAACTGTGGGGGTAGATGTAATCATTCCCCCGTTTATATACTGCGGGCGTCGGCCAGTTTTCCCCCCTCTTCTGCTTCCTTGTGTTTTCCACCGCCGCCGTCTCTTGCCTTCGTCTTCGCACTCGCCGTGCACACCGCAAAGCTTGCCCCGCCTTCTCTCGCAAGTCCGGGTCGTCCACCGTTGCCACCACCACCGACGCGATGTCGAACTGGTCGTCTTCGACGGTGACCTGGTCTGAGCTCGACCGCCTCGCCTCTGACGGCATGCTGCCGCCGCTGACTGTGGCGGAGGAGTGGAGGGTTCTCGGGCCGGAGAGCATCCCTCAGCCCCTGGCGGGGGTACGTGGTCTCGTTCGTGCTGTTCCACGAGCGAGGCTTCTCCGTCCCGGTGGAACGGTTCATCTGCGCCGTCCTCCAGGAGTATGGCTTGGAGCTTCAGAACCTCAATCCGAACAGCGTTCAGCAGATGGCGGCGTTCGAGGCCTTGTGCGAAGGGTACCTGGAGCTGGGAGCCCACTGGGACCTGTTCCGGTACTTCTACAAGTTCATCGTCGTTAAGGACCACAACAGCGCGGCGGCCATCGGGTGCGCCGGTCTCCGCGGGAAGCAGGGGAGGATGGATGAGTACATCCCCACCCACCTGACTACCTCCAACAGCGGGTGGCACCTAGGGTGGTTCTACCTCAAGAACGACCCCGAGAACCCGCTGTCGGAATTCACCAACCGGTGGTACGACCGGGTGCCGGCGAGGTGGAGCTACGGGCCGGAGAAGAAAGACCGTCCCCGGTTCCTCGACAGCGCCCTCGCCGCCCTCACAAGACTCCGTGATAATGGGGTGAACTTCATCACCCTGATCGGCGGCTACCACTCCCGGGGGGGTCGTCCCGCTCCGTCACCGCGCGCTGCGCCTCTGGGAGATGACGGACGACCGGGCTCCCTTCGAGGGAACCGTCACCGCCCGCTCCCTGCCCTCGCTGGACGAGGTCCAGCGTCGGGTGTCCCAGGCCACTGGGATCACCTGGATGTTCTGGCCACCGCCGGGCATGCTGCTGATGCTCCCCTCTCCAGCCATCGTGGAGCTGGTACGTCTTCCCTCGACTTCCTTTCGATTTGTTCTTTTCGCCATCGTGGGTGGCAATCATTCTTGTGCCTGCGCAGATGAAGGATGTGCGCATCCTCCCCTCTCGTCCTCTGCTGGAGGAGGACCGGACGATTACCCGGGAGACCGCCGAGCGGCAGCGGCAGCAAGGAGAGCGCAGGAGAGCGCACCAGCAGAAGGAGATCGCGAAGAGGGAGCAGAACAACAAGCGCGCCTCGTGCCGGCGCAATGGGGAGAGGGACGTCTCCAACGACGAGGATCCCTCATTGGCGCCAGCGGACACGGACGAGGAGGAGTCCCCGTTCGAGTGGACCGATGAGGAGACGACGCCGTCCTCACGGCCGCGCGGCGGATCGATGCGCGCCTCGACCGTAGCCGGTGCCAGTTCAAGCCGGCAGGCGCCCCCCTCCTCTTCCCGGGCCGATCAGCCCGGAACAAGTGGCCGCGCCTCTCAGCGGGACCGCCGTGAGAGGCACAGGAGCTCTCCGCGGCGCGGTGACTCCAGCTACCCTGAGTCAAGGTGGGATGGTTCGCGCCGTCACTCCTCGCACCGGAGGTCTCACTCGCCCTCCGCGCGCCCGTCACGGGAGCCGCGGAGCGTGCCGGCGGCCTCCCCGCCTCCAGCAGCCCAGAGCGGGGGCCGCTGCCGACCCAACAGCGCCTCGCGTCGATCGTCATCGCCGGGGGCAGACCGACTTCTTCCCTGGCATCAGCTCCGACAGTGGGGAGCAAGAGGTCGGCGTCCCAGCGCAACCCTACGATTGGCTCCAAGCGGCCCCGTCGCGTCGCAGAAGGGTGAGTTCTGAGTCGCAATCCTTTAGTTTCTGCTTCGCGTTTCTAGCGAGTGTGTCTTTGCCTGTCGGCGTGACATCCTTCTCAGTTCAGGGCGCCCGACCACCGCACCATGAGGCCGGCGCCTGTCAAGGCATTGCGCCGCCCCGCCCAGGCGGCTGGAGACGTGCCGCCGCCGAGCGACCCGCCATCCTCCCTTCAGTCGGGGGTAGCGGTAGAAGAAGTAGGTGGGTCTGGGACCCAGGTGATGACCGCCCCCCCCCTCAGAGAGCTGCGAGCCCGGCTCGTAGCGACCTGTCGATGGGGATGATGGGTTTGGGGGGCGAAGCCCCCACTGAAGAAGCGCACTCGGCCCACGCGGCTGAGTTGGCGAGGTGCCTGTCCGGTGCCCCAGAGCAGGACCAAGGAAACCCCACCCCCGAGGTGCGGGTGGAGGATGATGGACAACCAGCCCCCGAGTCGTCGACGGGGCAGGCAATAATGCAGATGCCGAGCCGCCAGCCGCCGAGTTGCCGGAGGGGATGCCTGCTACCGCCGTGGGCATCGTGCCCCCAGCCCCCGAGTCGCTGAGGGGGCGGGGAGCGCCACGGCGGAGGTGGAGATGGAGACCCGAGCCCCCGAGTCGGTGGGGGGCTCGAGGAACACTGTTGAGGCGGTAGAGGCGGGCGACCGCGCCTCCGAGGATGTCTCCGCCGCAACGGCGATCGTGGTGACCGAGGGGTCGTCCCCATTTCGTCGGTCGCCGCATCGGACGTCGCCCCTACGGAGGTAATCGTCATTCCGGCGTCGCCTTCACCGGCCGTCTCTCCCGACAGGATGGTGGGCGAGCAGATGCCGCCCCCGATCGCGGAGGTCGGGGAGAGCTCGAGGGAGCAGAGGCCGGCCACCTCGACAGCCGAGGAGGAGGAGGAGACGGAGATCCCGCCGCTTTGGCTAGTGTCCGTGTCGCCGGTCCAGGCCTCAGTAGGCCCGGACCTCGACAGCGACGCCGAGCTGGCGGCCCGCCGCCTCCTGGAGCGCGGCCTGTGTCTGATCAAGATGGCGCGGTGCCAGTCAGAGCGGGCGATTAATGACCTGGTCCCCGCCTCGAGGGTGAGTCCTCATTCTTCCTCTTCCTTTCTCATGCTTGTTTTCCTTTTCTTCTCAATCGTGCGACCCACATGTGGTTCAGGAGCTCGTCGGGCGCTCCGAGGACAAGGCTCGGGCCTTTGAAGCACTCCGCGTGGAGAAGGTTTGGCTGGAGGCGCAGCTGGCCGCGGCTCGCCTCGCGGCGGCAGACAGCGAGGCCGGTCGATCAGCAGAGCACGCGTCCTTTGAGGTGAGGGCGAAAGCTGCTGAAGACCGTACAGCCACGGCGCAGGCGGAGAAGGCCGCCCTCGAGGAGAACCTGGCCATGGTGGAGCAGGCTGCGGCGGAGCTACGCTCCAATGCTGAGGCCGCTGCCCGCACCGCCCACCAAGAGAAGATAGAGCTCGAGACCAGGGCGGGCCAGGCCGAGTACGACCTCCAGGTGGCTCGTGAGCGGGTGATGACGCTCGAGGCTCAAGTTGGCAGCGTCGTCGCCGAGAAGGGCCGCCTCGACGAAGTTGCGCAAAAGCGCGAGAACGAGATCATCAGTGAGTACCTTGCGACTTGTTATCTCTGCTTTCTGTTTCCGTGCGGTTTCTTGACTCAAGGCGTCATCATTCCTCTGGGGTGTACAGCTCTCCGCGTGGCCCGCACCGACTTGCAAAAGGAGGTCGCGGATCACAAGAGCGCCGCGACCACCCGCCTCATCGAGAACTAGAAGCTGGTGGAGCTGCTCAAGGAGGCTAACGATAAGTTCAACAGTAAGAGCCGTGTCCTCTTCATCTTTTGCCTTCCTTGGATTGGCTCGTTCTTCGCTGACATTGGTCTTTTCATTTTTATCCAGAGGTCGTGACCGAGCTCGAGCAGGAGCGAAAGTCGCTCGCGGAGGCCCAGGCCGAGATCACGCAGCAGGAGACGATCCGCAACAGGATGGGAGCGGCCATCATCAAGGTGTGCAACGATCTCGGCATTCCTCCCGGCCATCTGAAGGACCGCTTGGAGTTGGTCCCTGCGACAGCTCGTCAACAGTCGATAGATACGGCTGGTGACGCCGTCCGCAAGGTGGTGGCCATCTTCTTGTCACACTACCCAGACTTGGACAGAAGGCTACTTGGCTAGGGATGGTGCCCAGGCTACTCCAATGAGCAGTACGACAGTATCGAAGAAGGCGCCATCGACTTCGCCAAGGCTATGCTGAACCACGCCCTTTACGACCTGGGCCTGTAAAGAAAAACTAGATTGCCTCGCCGAGGCTTTTTAATCCTGCCTGTGAAAACTTGTGGGCCAGATGTTTGTGGCAAACTCATGGGTTAAGAACCCATTGTTATTTCAAGTTTTAAGCATTTTGATTGTTTGTTGCCCTTTTCTCGAGTAGTTAGAGGACTTGTGCGTCGAGTAGTGTAACTTAAAACCTTGCTGACGGTGTCTTGCTCCGTAGCCACGGAGGCGTAGGAACTAAGCGACTCGACCGAGCTTAGTTTAGAAATGTTACTATTCGAGCGGGCAGCCCCTGAGTACTTCGAAGAAAGATAGGTGCGTGTACATATTTTTGCAAACAAGAAAACTCTTGAGAGTTTGAAACGGTTGCTCGGAATCCCTTCGAAGGGGCGAGTGATCAATTGCTTGAGGTCATAAACTTTGCTCGTGGGTCTTTGTACCGTAGCCGCGGGAGCGTGAGTACTCGGGGCTCGGACGAGTGCAGGTTCATGACCGCTAGAGTCGTCGTTCATCTCCCTTTAAGGAATGTGAGTGTACCACAATGATCACATGAGAAACCATGGATGGTTTTTGATCGAAAAAAGGTTTCGTAACGCTCAGAGGAGGGGGACCATAGCCCCCGGGTAGCCCCCGAGCCCATGGACAAGTTGGAGACTTGCCCATGGGGTGAGACAAGCATAAAGACATTTCACTCGAGTAAAGATGTAAGCTTGCGAAAAGAGATCATTTCATGAAAGGGAAAGTAGCTCAGAGCTCTTGCATTGTCATAAAATGAGAACAGAATAAATACTTAAGGGTAAAAATGGTGTAGCTGCTCTATGTTCCAGGCGTTGGAGATGACCCTGTCGTCCTCGTACTTGATCTTGAAAGTTTCTGGACGGAGTACTTGGTCGACGATGAACGGCCCCTCCCATGGAGGTGAGAGTTTGTGTCGCCCCTCGTTACTCTGAACTCGTCGGAGGACGAGGTCGCCGACTTGGAACTCGCGCTCCTGTATGTTGCGTTCATGGTAGCGGCGTAGAGCTTACTGGTATTGTGCTAAGTGGAGGAGGGCGATGCTGTGTGCCTCATCCAGCTGGTCGATGGCGTCCTCGAGGGCGACCTGGTTGCTCTCTTCAGTGTAGGCTTGAACTCATGGGCTGCCATAGTCGATGTCCATTGGGAGGATCGCTTCCGACCCGTGGACGAGAAAGAAAGGCGTACAGCCAGTAGCCCGACTCGGAGTGGTGCGCAGGCTCCACAGGACGGATGGGAGCTCTGCGGCCCACGTCGCCCAAAACTTCTCGAGGCGCTTGAATATCCGCGGCTTCAGTCCTTGCAAGATCATGTCGTTGGCCCTCTCCACTTGTCCGTTGGCTCTTGGATGACTGACGGCGGCCCAATCCACACGGATGTGGTTGTCATCACAGAACTTGAGGAATTTCTTGCCAGTGAACTGCGTGCCGTTGTCGGTGATGATCGAGTTCGGGATCCCGAACCGGTAAATGATGTCGGTGAAGAACGCGACGGCTTCCTCAGAACGAACATTCGTTATGGGCTTGGCTTTGATCCACTTCGAGAACTTGTCGATGGCGATGAGCACATGGGTGTAGCCCCCGGGTGCTTTCCTCAGTGGCCCAACCATGTCCAGCCCCCAGACCGCAAAGGGTCAGGTGACGGGTATGGCCTGCAACGCCTGCGCCGGGAGATGGGTTTGTCGCGCATAGAACTGGCAGCCTTCGCAGCTGCACACGATCCGAGTTGCGTCGGCGACTGCTGTAGGCCAGTAGAAACCTTGTCGAAAAGCCTTTCCGACAATGGTTTTTGGACCGACATGATGTCTGCAAGTGCCTGCATGGATTTCCTGCAACAGCTCCATGCCTTGGTCGGCCAGGATGCACTGCATGAATATGCCTTTGGCACCCTTTCGACGGAGCTCACCGTCAACCAGTTTATACGACTTGGCCATGCGAGCGATGCGTCGAGCCGTCTCTTTATCGGGTGGCAATTTTCCTTCCACCATCCACTCGAGGATCGGAATCCTCCAGTCAGGGTCCTCTTGGTTGGGCTCTTGCGCCCTGTTGATCTCCATGACCTCTTGTGCTGTCGGCTCTGGCGTCTTGTCTTCTTCAGAACGAACAGACGGTTTGTACTGGTTGCTGGTGAAGGCCCCGTGCGGGACAGGTTTTCGATTCGACACCGCCTTCGCGAGGGTGTCAGCCGCCTTGTTGTACTCGCGTAGTACGTGGTTGAGCTCAAGCCCGTGGAACTTGTCCTGCAATTCGCGCACCGCCCGACAGTAAGCGGCCATCTTCGGACTTATGCAATTCTTCTCCTTCATAACCTGTCCTACGACCAGGTCGGAGTCCCCCCTGACATCGAGGCACCGAATTCCCAGCTTGAGGGCGATCCGGAGACCGTTGACGAGCACCTCGTACTCTGCGACGTTATTGGAGGCCGCAAAATGTAGTCGGACCATGTATTCCATTCGCACGCCCAGAGGCGAGATGAACACGAGTCCGACCCCGGCTCCTTCCTTCATGAGGGATCCGTCGAAGTACATGAGCCACGTCTCGTGCTCGATGGGAGCAAGAGGTGTTTGGATCTCCGTCCATTCAGCGACGAAGTCAACCAACGCTTGTGACTTGATGGTAGTGCGGGGCGCATACTCGATGTTTTCCCCCATCAGCTCAAGGGCCCACTTAGCGATTCTGCCTTCCACCTCCGGGCTCTGTATGATTTCGCCAAGCGGGTACTTGGACACCACCGTGATGCGATGTGACTCGAAATAATGCCGGAGTTTCCGCTTGGTGATGAGGACAGCATAGATCAGCTTCTGTATCTGTGGGTATCGTGTCTTCGAGTCGGAGAGGACTTCGCTCACGAAGTAGACGGTGCGCTGAACTTTCTACGTCTTGCCAGGCTCATCTCGCTCAACTACCAGCACCGCGCTCACGACCTGGGTCGTCGCATCGATGTATAGGAGCATTGGCTCTTCCTCAGCCGGTGCGGTCAGCACCGGTGGGCTCTCGAGTAGTTTCTTGAGCGAGTCGAGTGCTTCTTGTGCTTCTGGCGTCCTCTAAAAGTGCTCCGACTTCTTCATGAGCTGGGACAGTGGCAGGCTGCGCTCTCCTAGTCGGGCGATGAACCTGCTGAGAGCAGCAAGGCATCCGGTGACGCGCTGCACTCCCTTTAGATTCTTGATGGGCCCCATGCCCGTAATCGCAGAGATCTTGTCGGGGTTTGCCTCGATGCTGCGCTCTGATATGACGAACCCGAGTAGCATGCCCCTGGGGACCCCGAAGACACACTTCTCGGGGTTCGGCTTCATGCCGTGCTCCCTCAGCTTCTCGAAGACCGTGGTAAGGTCGGGTATCAGGTTGCCCACCTTCTTTGACTTGACCACGATATCATCGACGTAGGCCTCGATCAACCGTCCGATGAGATCCCCAAAGACGCGACGCATGCATCTCTGGAATGTGGCCCCTGCATTCTTCAACCCGAAGGGCATGGAAACGTAATAGTATGCGCCAAACGGGGTGATGAACGAGGTGGCGAGTTGGTCCATCAGATCCATCGCGATCTGATGATATCCCGAATAAGCGTCGAGAAAACAGAGGGTTTCGCACCCGGCTGTCGAGTCGATTACTTGATCTATGCGCGGTAAAGGAAATGGATCTTTCGGACATGCCTTGTTCAGGCTGGTGTAATCAACGCACATCCTCCATTTTTCATTCTTCTTCTTAACAAATACAGGGTTTGCTAGCCACTCGGCGTGGTAGACTTCACGGATGAACCCTGCACTAATAAGCTTCTTGATTTCCTCTCCGATAGCCTTGCACTTGTCGGAGTTGAAGCGGCGCAGACGCTGCTTGATTGGCTTCAAGCCGGGCTTAATGTTAAGCTTGTGCTCGGTGACTTCCCTTGGAATCCCCGGCATGTCGGAGGGTTTCCATGCAAACACATCGAGGTTCGTGCGGAGAAAGTCGACGAGCGCGCTTTCCTAGTCGAAACCGAGTGCCGTCTCGATACGGAGTGTGTGGCCGTCGTCGGAGACGGGCACTTCCTTGGCGTCCTTGGCGGGCTCGAAAGAGCAGGCCGCATGCTTGGACGTCTCGGGGATTTCTTGGTCCTCGGAGGGTGGCTCAGCGGCGAGCTTCTCAGACCGAATTAGTGCCTCAGCGAACTGGAAGCACTCAGCATCGCATTCGTATGCGTACTGGAAAGTTGTACCAGCTGTGATGATGCCTTTCGGGCCGGGCATCTTCAGCTTGAGGTACGTGTAGTTGGGGACGGCCATGAACTTAGCGTAAGCTGGCCTTCCGAGTATCGCGTGATACGTCCCCGGGAACCCCACCACCTCGAAGGTGAGGGTTTCCGTTCGGAAGTTGTTCGGGGTTCCGAACGTGACGGGCAGATCGATCTGCCCGAGTGGGACCGCCTCCATCCCAGGTATGACCCCGTGGAAAGGCGCCTTCGACGGCCGCAGTCGGGACCGCGGGATCCCCATGTCGTCCAGGGTCGACATGTAGATGATGTTGAGGCCGCTGCCTCCGTCCATCAGTACCTTGTGCACATGCTTGGTGCCGAACAAGGGTGACACGACAAGCGGGTAGCTACCCGGTCGTGGTATGTGATCAGGATGATCGTGCCGGTCAAATGTAACCGGCATCTTCGACCACTTCAGATAGGTCGGAGTCGCATGCTCAAGTTGGTAGACCTCTCGTCGGACCACCTTCTCTTGCGCTTGGGCAGTCGTGCCTCCGAGCCACCGAAAATCATCATCACGGCTCCGTCCTCCCGGGGGTAGGCGCAATCATCGTTGCCCTTGTCCTTTCCTCCGTCAATAGTTGGAGGGTCGCTTCGCTTTTTCAGCGTGCCGGCAAGGTAGGCCTTCATTAGATTGCAATCCTTGAAGGCGTGCTTGACCGGGCCCTCGTGATTAGGGCACGGGGCGTCCAGCAGCTTCTCGAAGTGACCTGATAGAGGGTTTCCTCGGGGTCTCGCCGTCTTTTGATCTACAGCGGCCACCAAGGTATTGAAAGGATCAATGCAAGTGGCCTAGAGGGGGTGAATAGGACTGCAAAATAAATTCAAAGATTTCTGCCAAATCCTGCCAAATCCCGGAACCTCCGGGAAAAATCTGGAACATCCGGGAAAATTCACAGACAGTGAATTTTCCTGGAGCTTCTGATATTTCAAGCCTGCACAGATTAGAGAGCTAAATGCTGATGTAACAGGCTAGATGCAGATATTTCAAGCTATGAATTTGAAGCACAAGCAACCCAACAATCTTAGGGCAACAAGAACTTATAGATCTAGAGCAAACCCTAATAGATCTAGTTGAGAGCATAAAAGAACAAGCAAACAAAGAATGTAAAGAAGGTAAAGCACAAGGGACACAGATTTAACCCGTGGTTCAGCTCACCACAAAGGTTAGCCTACATCCACGTTGTTGAGGTAAGCCACAAAGGCTTTGGGATCTCTCTAGATCCACTCCTCTCTCACACCTATCACCAAGGTAATAGATGGAGTGCTCCACTAGTCACAAAGGGTAATACAAACCACTTGGGGCAGCCACGCAAAGCTAGGAAGCTCTCAAGTAACCTCTAGCCATCTAGGAGTAGAACTCCAAGAGTAAAAGATCCACCAAGTAAGCTAGGGTTTCACCAAGTGCACTAAATCTTCAAGAGAGAGAAAGGATTTGCTTCTTCTCACAAGGAATCACCCAAGACTTGAATGCTAAGGATGGAATTTGGATTCAAGTAGGTGGGAGTGAATGCTAGAAGTGAGAAGGGAGCAAATGTTACTGTTTCAGCGCAGGGAGGAAGAAGAGAACCATTGGGGGTCAAAGGGGTATAAATACCCTCAGATCTGAAACTGTAACAGCTCTTTTCAAAATCCCGGAACCTCCGGGAAAATCCCGGAACTTCCGAGATCGGGGCGACTTCAGCTAGCAGACACAAGGCAGTCCGAAACTTCCGGGAAAAACTCGGAGGTTCCGGAGACAGAGAAAAAACAGAGCTGCTGCTGAAAGGATATTTGTGGCTGGGATGTTTTAGGTTAGTAAAGAACTTAATGCACTTGGATCTATCCCAAAACCACTATTAGTATCCCTCTTGATAGTATGGCTTGTCCTATACTCAATTTCAAACTGAAAATAAATTTAAACTAACACCCTTTGACAAGGGCAAGCCTTCCTTTTTTGAATTAGGGGTCTCCTTTTATCTCTTTGCACCTTACACAAACCATTAGCCTGAAATATACACTTAGAAGCTCATTAGACCTTTAATTGGGTGGTCAACATCACCAAAACCCACTTAGGGCTTGATTGCACTTACAATCTCCCCCTTTTTGGTAAATGTTGACAACCTAATTGAAGCATACATTTAATTAAAAAGATTGAGCTTTTGATGACATGAATACAAAGCTCCCTCTTAATGTATGCCTTTCTCAATTAGAATAGAGTAGAAATGTCTTTCAAGACATATAGGCATATATTATGAGCATGTGAAGCAACTGCATTGTATTCTAGTCATCGTGGGGTGCAAAGAACAGTGTAACAGTTATAAGTGATGCATATGACAATTAATTTTCAACCAGAGAACTGGCTGTGACCAGTCCTCGGAACCTCCGGGAAAAATTCGGAACCTCCGAGTTCTGGTACCAGAGCCCGGAACCTCCGGGAAAATCCCGGAACCTCCAGGTTTTGATTCCACAGCAGTTCTAACACTTCATCAATCAACACAGGCATCAATAAACTAACAGAAAAGGACTAGATTAAGATAAGCAACACAAAGTACTTCTAGCCTATTACATCACATCACCAAATGTTTTAAAAGTTTTCACATCCCACAAATTTTGTCCATGACCACATCCATCACTTGCCAACAGAGGCAAGCACAAGCACAAGCACAAGTACCAAATATTACAGACCACAAATGAGTTCAGCTGAATTAAAATAAGCAAAAGCAGCAGCAGCTTCTCTCAAACTCACAAAAGCCAAGCCCCTAGTCATCTCAATCTTTCCTCTTCTCCCCCTTTGTCAACATGTTAACAAAAAGAAGGGAAAAAGAAAGAGAGGAAATCACTCTTCAGCATCCCAAGTTTCCTCAGAAAACTCAGGCTCTTCATCAGATGGTGGCTTCTTGCCCCTTCTAGCAGCAGCCTTGTAGTTCTTCTTGGCAGGGATCTTGGAGCTAATCTTCTTCTTCAGTTGGGGCTTCATCTTCTTCATCTTGGCAGCTAATGTTTCTTGATCATCATCACTTGCAGATTTGGCTCCCTCAGATTGAGCATCACTAGCCAGATTTGGATCAGACTGAGAATAAGTCCTAGGGGTCCTAGGCTGAGCATGAAAATCATCTTCATCACTAGAGATGTCTATATAAAAATCTGGTGGAGGAGCAGGTGGGTCAGCAGCCAAACCATTATGCACAAGTAACCTGTTGAGGTCCTTTCTTGCTTCAAAAGCCTGGTTGGCTGAATAGGTGCTGAGCATGAGGCAGTATTTGATGATCTTCTTCATCTTCTCAAGCTCTGGCTCCTTTTCTTTAGTGCTGCTAGGTCCAGCCTCCTGATCATGAGCAGCTGGAGTGGCTCCTGGTGTGGCTGAGGGTGTGGCTCCAGGAGTGAAGGGAGACCCTCCATCAGTCCCAAGGACTTGTCTGACAGCTGCATCAGTCTTTTGGTGCTTCCATTGATTGACTTGATAGGAGCAGTGCTCACAATCCTTTTTGAAGATCTTGCCTGTGACAACTTCAATGATGTACATCACACAGGGGGCATATGGGAAGTTGTCAACTCCATTCTCCATGCTCAAGATCAGATCAAGCCAAATAAATTTGCTGACAGAGAAGGGGATGGCCTGAGGCAGCATCCTGTAGATCAAGTTTGTAGCCAGACTTCTGAGGGAGGTGGAGTCACTCCCTGCCTTAGATGGTCTGTCTGAGCATGTTGTTCAGCACATAGTATACAGGCTTAAGTCCCACAGTAGAGCCAGTAGCCAATTGATGCACATTGTAGGCATCAGCTATCTGATTTGGCTTCAAATGACTTTCAAAATTGATCATATCCCTGTCCCTGTCCTCTTTGTTGAACCCCAGCAACCTTGCAAATGTCACAAAATCAAGCTTGTAGTGCACCCCTTGGGTCATCCAATAAATTGTGTCCTTGATGTCATCATGGAAGAAGGTGGCATGGAACTGTGCAATGATCTCTGCATTCCAGTCATACTTGAAACCCATCAACTCTTTGATGTTGTACTTGTCCACTATCTCAAGCACTTCTTGCACCTCTGGCTTATCAATTTCTTCAAAGTGCTGCCAATTAACCCACTGCATTTTTCTGATTTTTGGCTTGCTGAACAGAACAATCCCATAAAAATTGAAGTGAAAAACAGACCAAAATCTTTTGTCTATAGCAGCAACCTTTGGCAACAGATATGGGTTCTCCAGCCTTGCTTTTCTAACAGGATGAGTAGCCCCCTCATAATTCTGGTACTCTAGGGTCATTGTGGTGTCATACTTGGTTGGTGGCCTCTTCTTAGGCATGACTTCCACATGAACAAGATAGGATGTATCCAGCTCTCCAGGCTTAACAGCCTCTGTTACTTCAATGGGGATGGTCTTCCCTTCTGTCCCCCCATTATCTGCCACATGGGCAGCAGACCCAGACCCTCTGCCACCTGTCATGCTGCCTGAACCTCTGCCCCTCTTAGGTGTGGCCTTCCTGGGTGCCACAACTCTAGCTGCAATGTGGAAAGCTTCTTCTCCTTCTGAATCTTCAAATGACATAGGCCTTTTATCCCTTCTCCTTGATGAGTCCCCAACCATCTAGATAAAGAGATGCACAGGAAGATAAGGATATGATGAAAGAATGAATCAGCAACACAATGTACAAGAGTTCAATTGAACTTTGAATCAGAATCAGGTCCTCTGTTGCTGCAGACCCCGGAACCTCCGGGAATTTCCCGGAATCTCCGGGTCCTTCAGTAATAGAGTCAAACTGCTTCTAATTCAGTTTTCAATTGAAATCTCAACACCAAGTACCTAAACATCTATCATCAGAGAACATCTAGGACCACATCTATGCTAGAAACCTAATCATGGGCGAGGAAAGAGGATGAACAGGACAGATTAGGGTTAGGTTTCCAAGTACCTCGAAGTCAGGGAGAGGAAGGAGATGCTTGTGAAGATTTTCACACCGAGGACGTAGCCCAGAGGCCCTCTCTAGGTCACAAAGTGACCTAGTGGTGCTGGAGTTAGCCTACCAGATCGAGTTCGGTGTGCAATGGCTAGATCTCCTTCTTCACAGAGCAAGAATTCCTTCGGGACGGAGAAGAGGTGGACGAGATGTTGAGGACGAGGTACACTAGCAACCGCTGGACTCCATCTTGTTCATGAACAGCAGCAACCGTCGGAGAGGATCTTGATGCACAAGCGATTCCTCCTTGCTCCGGTCTTCAGCACGGACAGAGACGGTGCGCCTCCTAGCAGATCTTGACGAGCGACCTTCACCGGCAGCAATGGCGACGGCAGCGGCGCACGGCGGTGGAGGGTGTGGGCGAGGCGAGCGAGGGAGAGAGGGAGACAAGCGAGCGGCGGTAAAACGGTGAAAAGCGGATCTGAGCAGTGAAAAGCGCTTTAGGGTAGAACGGGAGTTACCCCAGGGGGTAAGAGATAAGGTCCGAAGAATATTCCTTCTTAGATTCCTTTTCTGACTTGTGTTGACCGCCATCTGCACAACTGCGGAACCTCCGGAAATTTTCCGGAACCTCCGGACTTAGACTGAATGCTGACTGAAGAATTGTCTGAACCAGATTTGGATCCGGAACCTCCGGGTACTTCCCGGAACATCCGAAGACTGAACTAGAGACAGTGAGTTTGCTGTTTTGAGGAGATTTGGCACTCGATTCAACTTTCTCTTAGATCATGGACTCCTTGTCCCAACAGGCTAGAAAACAAACAATCAACACACAGCTATAGCCTTTTGGAACAAGTTGGGATATAAAATAGCTTTTGAAACACATATATAAAGCAATTTTTCAAAAGATTTTTCAGCAAGATAATATGTCAATCAAGATGTGCTACATATCAAACCACGCAATGAGAATCAAGAATATTTAGCTCATTCCTCAAAATGCAAAACCTTGACTCATCGAGAGGTTTAGTGCTCACATGACTTAGGGCGATATCTCATTTGGTTTCGTGGTCTCTCAAGAAATGATGACGGATGTCTATGTGTTTTGTACGAGAGTGGCTTACAGGGTTATTTGCAAGCTTTATGGCACTTTCATTGTCACACAAAAGTGGGATATGGGTAAAATGACATCCGTAATCTTTTAAGGTTTGCTTCATCCAAAGTAGTTGAGCACAACAAGCGCCGGCTGCAACATACTCGGCCTCGGCGGTGGAAAGGGCTACTGAGTTTTGCTTTTTAGAACTCCAAGACACTAGAGACCTACCAAGGAATTGGCATGTCCCCGATGTACTCTTTCTATCTACTTTGCAACCGGCATAATCGGAATCCGAATAGCCAAGTAGATCGAAAGTGGAGCCCTTAGGATACCACAAGCCAAGGTTAGGGGTATGAACTAGATATCTCAAGATTCTCTTTACAGCCATAAGATGACACTCTTTCGGGTTAGCTCGATATCTAGCACACATGCACACACTAAGCATAATATCCAGCCTAGATGCACATAAGTAAAGAAGAGAGCCGATCATAGAGCGATATACCTTTTGATCCACGGATTTTCCTTCTTCATCAAGATCTAAGTGTCCATTTGTAGGCATTGGGGTCTTGATGGGCTTGGCCTTGTCCATATCAAACTTCTTGAGCATATCTCTTGTGTACTTTGTTTGACATATGAATGTCCCTTCCTTTGCTTGTTTGATTTGAAATCCAAGGAAGTACTTGAGCTCACCCATCATGGACATCTCAAATCTCTTTGTCATAACCCTACTAAATTCTTCACAAAAAGTCTCATTAATACTACCAAATATTATGTCATAGACATATATTTGGCAAACAAAGATATGACCATCAACTTTTCTAGTGAAGAGGGTAGCATCGGCTTTGCCTATCTCAAAGCCTTGCTTGAGCAAGAAATCCTTAAGGCATTCATACCATGCTCTTGGTGCTTGCTTAAGCCCATAGAGCGTCTTATGGAGTTTGTAGACATGATTAGGACGCTTGGGATCTTCAAAACCGGGTGGTTGCTCCACATAGACTTCTTCGGAGAGTGGACCATTGAGAAATGCACTCTTGACATCCATTTGATACAACTTGAAGTCATGATGGGCGGCAAAAGCGAGAAGAAACCGAATTGCTTCAAGTCTTGCCACCGGTGCATATGTTTCTCCAAAGTCAAGTCCTTCAACTTGAGTGTACCCTTGAGCAACCAACCTTGCCTTGTTCCTAATCACAATGCCAAACTCGTCTTGCTTGTTTCGGAAGACCCATTTGGTACCAATAATGTTTGTCTTGGGTCTTTCCACCAACTCCCACCCTTGATTTCTTTCAAAGTTGTTCAACTCCTCTTGCATAGCCATCACCCAATCCGGATCCTCAAGAGCTTGCTCTACCTTGATAGGTTCAAGAGAGGAAACAAACGAGTAAAATGCACAAAAATTTTTAAGACGAGATCGTGTTGTTACTCCTCTCTTTATGCTCCCAAGGATATTGTCAATGGGATGGTCCTGTTGCACAACTTGATGTACACGAGGATGTGATGGTCCAAGAGGTTGGTGTAGAGGTTGGTCTTCATCATCACCATCAGCTTGAGTCTCTGAATTAGCTTCATGACCATCTCCTTGATGAATGGTGGCCTGGTTCTCAAGGTTCTGGGGTGCTGAGTTCCCAGACTCCGGAACCTCCGGAGCAGTTCCCGGAGGTTGAGTTCCAGTGCCAGTTCCCGGAACTTCCGGGTGATTTCCCAGAACCTCCGAGGTCTGCACCTCTGCAGAACCAGGGACAACTGGCCCTTCGAATGATGTTGAAGCTTGCACAATTTCTTCATCTTCATCTTGTGCTTCAACTGATCTAACATCACTTGTGGCTAATTGCTTGATTGCTTCACAAGGTGGCTTCTCTTTTCCTACAATGTTCATATCAACTTGCTCCACTTGAGAGCCATTAGATTCATCGAAAGTAACATCCACCGTGACATCAATCCTTCCGGTGGTTAGATTGAAGACACGGTAGGCATGCTCATTAGGACCATAACCAAGAACAAAACCTTCTTCAACCTTTGGTGCAAACTTAGAGCTTCGGGGCTTCTTGTTTAGAATGAAACATTTGCACTCAAATACTCTAAAGTAAGACACCTTGGGCTTTTTACCGGTGATAAGCTCATAGGAAGTCTTCTTGTGAAACTTGTGAAGATAGAGGCAGTTGATGGCATGGCAAGCCGTGTTGATTGCTTCGGCCCAAAATATATCTTGTGTCTTGTATTCATCCAACATGGTTCTTGCCATCTCAATAAGTGTGCGATTCTTCCTCTCAACCACCCCATTTTGTTGAGGGGTATAAGGAGCTGAAAATTCATGCTTGATGCCCTCTTCATCAAGAAATTCTTCTACGTTGGTGTTGCGAAATTCGGAGCCATTATCACTTCTCACTTTCTTGACGGGCAATCCGAATTCCCTTTGTGCTCTTCTTATGAAGGTCTTCACCTTTCCTTGAACTTCACTCTTTTCAAACACAAAGAACACCCACGTGAAGCGAGAATAATCATCAACAATAACCAAGCCATATTTATTACCACCAATGCTTATGTAGGCCACCGGTCCAAATAGATCCATATGAATGAGCTCCAACGGGCTTGTAGTAGTGAGGATGCTATTTGGTGGGTGAGGTGCACCTACTTGTTTCCCGGCTTGGCATGCTTGACAAATCCTATCTTTCTCAAAATGAACATTAGTTAGTCCAAGGATGTGTTCATCTTTCAAGAGTTTGGCCAAGTTCCTCATGCCAACATGAGCTAGTCGGTGATGCCATAACCAACCCATGCTAGATTTTGCCACTGAACAAGTCTTAGGGGCAACTTTAGTTTTGTTGAGATCAACTAGGTAAAGCCTTCCCTTCAAGCAGCCCGTAAGGACAAAAGAGGAATCCTCCCTCTTTATGATGGACACACCCTTATCTGAAAAGTGACAATCAAATCCAATCTCACTAAGTTGTGAAACGAATAGAAGATTGTAACCCAACGGATCAACATGAAGCACATTAGTAATTGAATATTTAGAAGAGATAGGAATATCACCAACTCCAATGACTTCTCCACTAGCATCACCACCATAGGCAATTCTTTCTCTTGGTCCTTCTAGGTGAACATAGGTGGAGAACATACTCCTTTCTCCGGTCATATGATGTGTACATCCTCTATCAAGCACCCAACTTGATCCACCAGAGGAGTATGCTTACAAAACAATTTAGTTCCTTCTTTTAGGTCCCCAATTTGACTTGGGGCCTTCCACGTTAGCAACCAAAATCTTAGGAACCCATAACGACCTTTTCACATATATGTTGGACTCATTTCCAACATACGTGGCAACAACTTTACCAAGGTTGTTGCATCTCAATACATAGCTAGGTTGAGTTTCAATGGATGCATGAGTCTTGGTCTTGTGTGCAAACTTGTTCCTTACAGGCATGATGGGATTGTTCTTGACCTGCAAGAGAGTGTTTGATGTTTTGGGAGCATGCTTGGGCTGAGACTTGGCCTTGTTCTTGCTTCTGTCCTTGCAGACCCCAGAACCTCCGAGATTTCTCTCGAAACCTCCAGGAACTGCAGACTGTGCAACTTTGGCCTTCCAGAACCCGGAACTTCCGGGCATGGTCACCGGAACCTCCGGACTCTGGGAGAACATGAAGCCCTTGCTGTTGAAGTTGAGGCATTCCTTCCCATTGATGATCTTCCATTTGGAGGCCTTACTGTTCTCAGTATACCCAAAGCCATGTCTTGAGTTCTTGTACAGCATCTTCTCATATTTAATATCAAACATTCTCTTGCCTTCATCCTTCATGCACCCATTAGCTATGATTGAGTTGAGCCTAGCAATTTCTTTCTTCATAGCATCCATATTAGCAAGGTTAGTAGCATAAGATTCAATATCAATGTTATGACATTTATCACAGCCCTTGCTAGTTGAAGAACTAGATTCACCCTTTGCTTTGGAGGGGTGTGAGGTACTACTCCAAAGGAGACTATATTGCTCCTCAAGCTCTTCATTCCTAGTTTTGAGAGAATTGTTTTGAGCTTGAGAGGAAGCAAGTTCTTCCCTAAGAGTAGTGATGATGGCCAAGTTATAGTCAACTTCCAATCTTAGGGCCTCAACCTCACTCCTCTCCGAAGCAAGAAGACCTTGGTGTTTTTCTAGCTCAATAACTAGCTTAGCCATGAAGTCTTTAGATTGTTTGTCAATTTTGCCAACAAGTTGTTCTATTTCTTCATCACTAGATTCATCACTAGATTCTATGTCCGAGTTATCACTAGATGGAGGAGAGTGCTTTGAGGAGGATTCTACCTTTTCTCCTTCAGCCATGAGACAATGAATGGTGGTGCTTTCTTCATCATCACTTAGGTTGTTGAAGAGCTTTGATGTAGAGGAGTGGTTCTTGATAGCCACGGTTGCAACCTTCTTCTTCTCCTCTTCATCACTAGAGCTCTCATCACCGGAGTTCCATTCAATGTGGGCCTCTCCACCATAGTTCTTCTTCTTGTGATATGGCTTGTGATCTTTCTTGTACTTGTCCTTGCTCTTGTCATGCTTGCTATCCTTCTTCTCATTGGGGCAATCCGCAATGAAGTGCTCCGTACTACCACAATTGTAGCAAGTCCTTTTCTTGTGATTGGGATACTTTCTCTTGGAGAACTTGTAGCCTTGCTTCTTCAAGCCCTTCTTGTATCTTCTCATGAACAAGGCTATATCACCAATCTCAACTTGAGGACTTTCATCTTCATCTTCACTTGACTCACTTGATGAGCTCTCTACTTCAACTTTCTTTGACTTTGACTTGGACGGCTTTGATGAAGTAGAGGACTTGCTTGGCTTGCTAGCTTGGAGAGCCACATCTTTGACCTTCATGTTGTTCATCTTGGATTCTAGCTCTCCAATCTTCTTTCTATGTTGTATCTCTATGTCCATGAGCTCATGTGTGAGAATTCTTCCAAGAACATCATTTGGAGAGAACTCCTCAAATCTTTTCTTCTCTCTAATCAAGGTGACTAGAGTAGGATTTCTAAGAGCAAAAGCCTCCAACATCACTTTCACAACATAGTGGTCATCCAATTCATCACCACCCAAGCCTCTAATCTTGCCAACTATGACCATCAATATATCAAACATATCTTGGGGTCCTTCACCCTCCAATATAGAGAATCTATTGAGCTCGGACATCAAGATGTTTATCTTGGATTTCTTCACTTTGTCAACACCTTCATGTGCAATATGGAGAGTGTCCCATATTTCTTTGGCAATCTCCAAGCCATTTACCCTATTGTACTCTTGACCATTCAAAGCACTAAGGAGAATAGAGGTAGCTTGGGCATTTCTTCTTATGTTGCAACAATCTTGTTGTGTAAGTTTGCTTTCATCTTCGGGATCTTCAAAACCTATACACACAATATTCCACAAATCCAAGTGCAAGCCCGTAAGGTAGGCTTTCATTAGATGCTTCCATTTGGCAAAGTTAGTGCCATCAAATGGAGGTAATTTGCCAACGGGAATAGACAAGTTATCTTTAGAAGTAGTCAAGCAATCATAGTTAAAGGATATGCTTTCATAGATCTTCTTGGGCTTGGACTTGGGCTTGAGTGTTCTCTTGGGCATCCTTGTACCATAGTACTCATCATCATCATCTCCATTCTCACTTGATGAGGATGAGGGCGCCGAAGAGGATGATGAGGAAGGTGGAGGTGAAGGATCTTTCTTCTTCTTCTTCTTCTTCTTTTCCTCTTTGTTCTCTTCCTTTTTCTTCTTCTTTTCTTTTTCTCTCTTGCTGTCTTCCTTCATAGCCTTCTTGACTTTTCAAGCTTCTCATGAGCAGATGATGAATCACCATCTACTCCCGAGGCTTCAGCTGCTTCCTTGTTGGTGGGTTCACCAACTTCTTTCTCCTTGTCCCCTTCGGGCTTCTCACTTCCACTTGCCATTTCCTCACATGGTTAAGTGCAAACTGAGGATCCAGGCTCTGATACCAATTGAAAGGATCAATGCAAGTGGCCTAGAGGGGGGTGAATAGGCCTGCAAAACAAATTCAAAGATTTCTGCCAAATCCCGGAACCTCCGGGAAAATTCACAGACAGTGAATTTTCCTGGAGCTTCTGATTTTTCAAGCCTGCACAGATTAGAGAGCTAAATGCTGATGTAACAGGCTACATGCAGATATTTCAAGCTATGAATTTGAAGCACAAGCAACCAAACAATCTTAGGGCAACAAGAACTTATAGATCTAGAGCAAACCCTAATAGATCTAGTTGAGAGCATAAAAGAACAAGCAAACAAAGAATGTAACGAAGGTAAAGCACAAGGGACACAGATTTAACCCGTGGTTCAGCTCACCACAAAGGTTAGCCTACATCCACGTTGTTGAGGTAAGCCACAAAGGCTTTGAGATCTCTCTAGATCCACTCCTCTCTCACACCTATCACCAAGGTAATAGATGGAGTGCTCCACTAGTCACAAAGGGTAATACAAACCACTTGGGGCAGCCACACAAAGCTAGGAAGCTCCCAAGTAACCTCTAGCCATCTAGGAGTAGAACTCCAAGAGTAAAAGATCCACCAAGTAAGCTAGGGTTTCACCAAGTGCACTAAATCTTCAAGAGAGAGAAAGGATTTGCTTCTTCTCACAAGGAATCACCCAAGACTTGAATGCTAAGGATGGAATTTGGATTCAAGTAGGTGGGAGTGAATGCTAGGAGTGAGAAGGGAGCAAATGTTACTGTTTCAGCGCAGGGAGGAAGAAGAGAACCGTTGGGGGTCAAAGGGGTATAAATACCCTCAGATCTAAAACTGTAACAGCTCTTTTCAAAATCCCGAAACCTCTGGGAAAATCCCAGAACTTCCGAGATCAGGGCGACTTCAGCTAGCAGACACAAGGCAGTCCGGAACTTTCGGGAAAAACTCGGAGGTTCCGGAGACAGAGAAAAACAGAGCTGTTGCTGAAAGGATATTTGTGGCTGGGATGTTTTAGGTTAGTAAAGAACTTAATGCACTTGGATCTATCCCAAAACCACTATTAGTATCCCTCTTGATAGTATGGCTTGTCCTATACTAAATTTCAAACTGAAAATAAATTTAAACTAACACCCTTTGACAAGGGCAAGCCTTCCTTTTTTGAATTAAGGGTCTCCTTTTGTCTCTTTGCACCTTACACGAACCATTAGCCTGAAACATACACTTAGAAGCTCATTAGACCTTTAATTGGGTGGTCAACATCACCAAAACCCACTTAGGGCTTGATTACACTTACAGGTATCCTCTCGGTATCTCTTATCTTTACTTTTCTTCTTCTTGACTGGTGCGGACGGACCTTCTCCGGCTTCGGCTGGCTGCTTCCCTTTGCTCGCGCCAGAGCTGAGCGTCGCAGCTACGGCTTCCTCCCCATTGGCATGGTAGGTCACGATGTCGAGTAGCTCCCGCGTGGATCGTGGCTTTCGCCGCCCGATCCGATGGATCAGCGTGGCACACGTGGTGCCATTCTGAAAGGCCGAGATGACGTCCGTGTCGGTGGTGTTGGGCAACTCGGTGCACCGCTTGGAGATGCGTCGAATGTAGTCACGTAACCTTTCACCCTTCATCTGCTTGCAGTTGCGCAGGTCCCAAGGGTTTCCTGGTCGGGCGTACGTGCCCTGGAAGTTGCCGATGAAGGCATCGCGCAGTTGCGACTAGCTGTCGATCTTGCCACGTGGCAAGTGCTCAAGCCACGTGCGGGCCGAGTCCGCGAGGTGTAGTGGCAGGTTCTTGATGATGAAGAAGTCGTCTCGCGCTCTGCTGGCATTGCACGCTAGCCGGTAATCTTCCAGCCAGACGCTGGGGTTGGTTTCACCATCGTACTTAGGTACGGAGGTCAGAGCCGCTCCTGCTCATTCTTCCCGAAGGCACGTGGCCCTTGGGCATCAGGCGAGCCGCTCCTGCTCCGGTCCTCGTCGCTGTCGTACCGGCCTCCACGTCATCGGTTGTATTCCTTACGAGGCTGTTCCTCGTAGTCGTCGTGCTGACTCGCGTCAGCCCTACGCCATGCCTTGATGGTGTCGCGCGCATCGTGGTTGGGACCCAGCCAGCTCTTGACCGGTACGTTGACTTCCTCGGATCGTCGCGGCTGCTGCGACGGCGCAGCGGGCTGTCGCGGCTCGGAGTGCCCACGACCCGGTGAGCCCCTCAGCCGAGAAGCGGAGCTCTCCACCTGCTGCACGGTGGCAGTCTCGAGGAGAGTCTTGATCTGCTTGTGCATTTCTTTTTCCTGAGGCGTGACGAGCTCTGGTATCTTTCGGAGAAGAACCACAGCTGCCGCCAGGTTCTGCGACGCTCTTTTGAAGACGGGCGTGCCGTCAATGACATCCCTGTTGTCGTTGATGATGCGCTGCTAGACGTCCCTCGCCCGTGCGCGAGCGGGGGTCGGATTCGGGTCTTGCCCGAGTTGTTGGTAGAGCTGTGCCCGCTCGTCGTCGAGCTGTCGCTGCGCGTCTTCCAACTCGTCCAGTCGGGCGCGCTGTGCGGCTAGGTTGGGAGGAACCTGGGCCTCTGCCACGCTGTCCGCTATCGAGCTGTGGGCAGAGTGAAGTGCTCCATTCGGCGTGTGGGCCGGCTCTGGTGCCACCGGGGCGTTGACAACAACGAAGCACTCGCGCGAGGGATCGTAACCCCTGTCGTCCGAGTCGTTAGAGTAGCCGAAGCAGTAATCCGCCTCTGTCTGGAAACGACAGAGGGCGCCTGCGTCCTGAAGCCCGACGTAGTCCCACTCTGAGTCGAGGACGTCGTCCGTCCCGTCGGTCTCGAGGTACTTCTCGTCTGGTGATGTCGCCAGGAGCCCCTTGTTGCCCCATAGACAATGGCTCGGGTAATTGTCGTACGTGGCCGGGTCTGTGCTTGATGAAGAGGAGTATGCCGTCGCGTGGCATGTTCCTTGAGAGGGAGAAGGCCTCGGTGCGCTCTCCCTGGCGATGCGCTCCGTCGAGTCCAACGGTAGGGAGTCGTCCACCGCATCAGTGGCCGGTGGGGCGCCAGCTTCGACCCGCGGAGGGGAGCTAGCACACGCCACCCTGTGTCGGTTCGCCTTGGCTTGCTTCGCACGCTTACCCGAACGCTTCTTGCATCGGGGTGGGCGCGCCGCGGTAGCTGGTGCAGGTGCCGGCGTAGGTGCGTTGGTGGCCTCGCTGACGAGACGCATGAGGTAACTGTCGCCGGTCGCCTGGAAGTTCAAGCTCCCGAAGCAGAGCTCGAGCCCAACTTGGAGCGAGCCCGGCGATCCCACGGGGGAGTCCATCAGCAGCGGCTTGGCGATGGCTTTCGTCGAAGTGGATGATGAGAGGGCCGTGCGGACCCTAAAAAGAACGTCGAAAACACACAAAGGCCCCTACCTGGCGCGCCAACTGTCGGGGTTTGTTACCGCCGGCAAGTAAATTTATATGAGGGAGCGTGTTCTGATCCACACGGTAGCACAAGAGACACTCGGAGTTATACTGGTTCGGGCCTCCGGAGAGTAATACCCTACGTCCAGTCTTAGGAGGGGTGTTCTTTATGCTCGGGTGTCTGCAATAGGGAATACAAACAGGTCGAGAGAAGGTGTAGAGCCCAAGTCCCTGATGTGTGAGTGGTTCAAGTAGCAGGAGTCTGCGTACGTGTGCGTTGTTGTATGAGATGGGATATCGATGCTAAGTGCGTGTGGGGGTAGGAACGAACGTGTCTTGTGTGTGCCTCTGTCTCTCCCTTTTATAGTCGCAAGGGAGGAGCCCAGGGCGGTTACATTGATTGTGTGAGCTAGTCTACAGTGTGAGATGTCCTTCTCTGCGTCGGGCTGTCAGGTAGCAGCAGCGGTGAACCACTGTTACGGGGCTTTGGGTGACGGTTCAGATCCTGTGCGTCCCAAGTAGCCGTCCCGGGGCCCCCTGCACCCCCCTCCGAGTAGTTAGTCGGGTACAGGGGCAGTGTACGTGCCCTGATCCCGTCAGTGGATCAGGGGCTTGTCTTTTCTTGATACTGTAGGAACGGAGTAGTCTGCACCGTGGATAGGTGACGGCTTGCACTGTGGCGTTGGTGGCACAGCGTTTCCCGTGCCCTCCGTGGTACGACGCGTACCGTCCCAGCTGGGGAACGGCAGGAGGATCCGTCCTCTGACACAGGATCGGCTCTGTCAGGGAGGACCCGCGCAGGGGGGCTAACACGTGGCGGGCCGTGTACCAGGGTATCGCGGGGCACCAACGGGGCCTGTGTACCTGTGGCCTTGACGACCAAGTCTTGAACTGGTGGGAGACGGGAAACTACTCGTTCAAGTAGGCGATCTATGCCGCGTCCCCCGATGCTTAGGGCATAATGCGTACTGTACCGTACGCCGTCCAGCGCTTATTACGCCGTCCGCGGTACAACGGTCACTGTGTCATTCATGGTAGGTCTTGACGAATCCGTCCCCCGACACCGAATCGGTCGGGCCCGAGCGGATCGCCGCGGCGGGGCGGACACGTAGCGGCGCGCGGGGAAGCGTGCACGGAGATCCCGGGATCTCGATCTGGTGGGCCCACGCACCCCCGTGCCTTCCCTGCGAAGCCTACGCGGGCTGGTGGCGGAAACTACTCGTGCGAACGAGTAGTCGCAGCTGCAGGACGGAAACTACTCGTGCGAGCGAGTAGTCGGGAGCGGGGGCAGAAACTTGTCGTATGGGCCGTCGTGTACTCGGGGAAGAGGGCACGGGCGACCATGGGCCGCCTGTCCTCTGGCCCATGGCGGAAATTGGTTGTACGAGCCTTCACGTGCTCGGACAGCGTAACACTCATTGTGTTAGCTACCGGAGCACGCCGTACGTGGGCCCGTGCTGCGTTTTTCAGGGGTCTTGGTGGGCCCTGGTCCATGGCCTCGTCAGAAGTGTTAGGCTTTCTTGCAAATGAAAAGAGTTGAGGATATTTCCACTTGAGTACACCTAAATCCCATGTATCATTCCAGAGGCAAATAGAGTTACCCTTTCCAACATGACAAGAAGCAATCATAAGAAATTTATCAGAGCAAGACATCACATCTCGCCACCAGAATGAACCCACAGGTCTCTTGGCATGGGGAGCAATGTGACTGTAATACAAGCATTGCCAAGTCAGAGTCACCCAAGGGACGTCAGCATGATTGTAAAACTTATGCAGGTGTTTGAGTAATAGAGCTGAATTCTGAATTCTGAGGTTGATAATACCAAGGCCTCCCTGGTCCTTTGGGAGACAAGCTTTCTTCCATGCTACTAGGCATCCACCTTTTCTATTGATATCTCCTCTATCCCAGAGACAGTGTTTTCTATATTTATCAATCTGATGGAGGACATTGACTGGTATCTTCAGGGTGCCTAAATAAAAAGTTGGCAAAGCTGATAGAATAGAGTTCACCATAATGAGTCTCCCTGCATATGAAAGAAGGCTACTGAACCCCATCATTCTTCTCTCGATTCTGTTAAGCAAAGGCGAGAATTCCTCCACAAATGGCCTAGTGGTGCCAAGAGGCAAACCCAAGTAGGTGAAAGGCATGCTACCCACTTGACATTATAAAACAGAAGCTAACTGCTCCCTTCTATCAGGTTCAACATTGATGGGAACAATGCTTGATTTGGAAAAATTCACCTTCAGTCCAGTGGAGGCTGAGAAAGCACCTAGGATGTTTTTTAAGTTTGACAGTTGATTTTCCTCAGCAGGCATTATGAGGAGAGTGTCGTCAGCATACTGCACAATGGGATAATCCCCTCCAAAGGAGCTGCCCAATGGGTGTGACAGGAGTCCTTCAGATGCAGCACTGTTAACCAAAGTTTGGAGTAAGTCTGCAGCAAGCACAAAGAGCAATGGAGATAGAGGATCACCCTGTCTGACCCCTCTTTTGCATTTGAAAGGTTTGCCAGGCACACCATTCAGAAGGACAGAGGATGAGCTTGATGACAGAATGAGGTCAATCCACTGCATCCACTTGCTGGAGAAACCTTTATGTTTCATCATCTCCAGAATTACTTGATGCTCCAATTTATCAAAAGCTTTCTCGAAGTCCAATTTAATAATGACAATTTCTTTATTGCTATGGTGACATAGATGAAGGAACTGGAAAGCCCAAGACAAACAATCCTGTATGGTTCTGCCCTTAAGAAAGCCATATTGATTAGCATGGATGACAGACAGGATAACTTTCTGAAGCCTGTTGGCCAGAATCTTGGTGAGTAGCTTCAGAGACAGATTCAGCAAAGAAATAGGTCTGAAGTCATTAGCAGTTTGAGGGTTGTCCTTTTTGGGAATCAAAGCAATAAAAGAACCATTGATACACTCAAGATTGATATTGCCAGAATGGAAACATTCACAAAACCTGTAAAAGTCATCTGATATGAGATGCCAGCATTTTTTGAAGAAGAAACCATTAAAGCCATCAGGGCCTGGCACATGATCAGGTGGCATTTCTTTAAGAGCAGAATCAATCTCTTCCTTAGAAAAAGGTTCATCCATATCAGGGAGAGCTACAGCAGAAATGAGTTCCCTTAGATCAAACGGAATTTTAGAAAATTCAGAAACCCCTAATCTCTCTTTGAAGGATGACCAAAGAATTCCAGCCTTGAGAAAATGATCAGTAACATGGACCCCATCAGCATTTAAAAGAGAGGTAATGGCATTCCTTCTGAAAGAAATTGTAGCCATGGCATGAAACAACTTGGTGTTCTCATCACCAAATTTCACCCATCGGATGGTGGACCTTTGTTTCCAGTAGATTCTTTTAGCTTCCAATAACTTCTGAAGATGGGATTTCACAATCTTTCTGAAATTATTCTCCACTAATGTTAACTGCCTCTGATCTTCCAGCCCATCAAACATAGCCAGTACCCAAGAGCAGTTATTGATCAACTTGTTCAGCTGTGAAAACTCCCTACTCCATGCTTTTAAACCTTTTCTAAGTTGCTTGAATTTTCCACTGATGGTTTGGGCCATATTGCTGAAGAATGGGTTAGAATCCCAGTGTAACTTTATTATGTCAAAGAAGCCAGGTAAGTCCACCCAGTAATTCTCAAAACGAAATATTGCAGCCTTGGGTATATGAGAATCAACCATTATGACATAAGGGACATGATCAGATATAGGCCTAGCCAAGCATGTTACAGATGTAGCAGGATATGAATTGGTCCAAGTAGCTGAAGTAAACACCCAGTCCAATTTTTCTAAAAGAGGGTCCAACTGCATATTACTCCAAGTAAATTGTTTGCCTGAGAATGGGATATCAACCAAGTCCAAGTGCTGAATAACATCATTGAAAAGCATCATATCACCTGCATTACCACCAGGTTTATTTCTGTTAGACAAAGACCTGATGAGATTAAAGTCACCCATTAAAATCCAATCCTCCATCGTAGAGGTATCAAAATTGTACAGCCAACTGATAAATGCAGCCTTTTCTGAAGAAGTAGCAGGGCCATAGATGTTGGTAAGGTGGAAAGTTGCAGCAGAGAGCCTAGATTTGAATTCCATAGTGATGGCATACCCATTACAATCAATCATTTCACCAGCAAATAAGTTGTCATTCCAGCAAACGAGGAGACCTCCAGATGCCCCAACAGAAGGTGAGCAAGCAAACTTATTAATGTGTCTCGGGCAAAACTTTGATATGTAAGACTGATCAAAGGATTCCCTCTTAGTTTCTTGTAAACAAACAATGGAAGCAGCACATTCATTAATTTTGTTACGCAGATGATCCCATTTGGCTTGGGAATTAACCCTCCTAACATTCCAAGAAAGGAAATTCCAGAATCTGTTGTTATTCATAGGAACCAGAAAAACAACTGAGAGAGGTACAGAGCAAAATCTGCCTCAAGCAACACCAATTGAATAAGTGCAAAGACACACATAAGAGGAGATAAAGATCATAATCCATCAACCACTGATTCCATAAACTGCAGAGTACACAACTGATAGTCATATGAAGGAAATTTGGACTATGCCACGCAGGGCAAACTGAGCAAAAGAAACACAGACCTAGAAGGTTCTGTGAGAAAAACTACAGAATTTATTCATCATCAGAGGCAAGTAGCATCGCATCAGAGACATCCTGAGGATGCATCTTGAGGAACTCTGTTCCGATAGCTTGGATCAGCTTGGTGGGCAGGAGTGGAGCTGGGGTCGAAGCAGCATCTGTAGAACCACTGTAAATAGGGACAAGGGCCCTGTCATTTGCCGGTGCATCAACTTGAGTCTGATTTGCAAGTGAGACCTGAACAGTAACATCCTCCTGGGACTCAGCAATCGGCTCTTTTCCTTTGGCAGCTGAAGCACTAGCTGCATCCTTGAAGCCTTGATGAGTCTTCTTGATCCTGACACTCCGACGCAGGAACTTGGAGTCAAGCGACCCCTTGAGCTTCTTGGCACGGCAATTGCGAGGGGTAGATGCGGGAGGCCTGGACTCAAGGATCTCCACCGAGTCATCTTCAGACATCGAATGCACCTCCACCGTCGGGGGTTCCACCAGAGCCTTAGCCAATTTCCACAGTGCATCACATTCAATAAAATAAGATGGAACAAGCATATCCAGATTGATAATGAATCGATTGATGTGAGCAAAAGGATCGACAGCTGAATGAGAAAAAGGATGATTCGACGAGGTAATCACCTTCTGAAGGATATCACGCAAAGGGACAGATTGAGCAAGAACAGACGAGGCCTGACCACGTAGGAGCCCCCCTGAAGCTTCAAAATCCTGTACAGCTGGTGACTGAACCACATGGTCCTCTTGGTCAGGCAGCTCATTTACACGCTCATCTTGGTCATGATCCATCGGCATCATGGGAGCCTAGTTCTCAGCCATCTGATCTTCGTTAGGTACTGCACCCATCACCACATCAGAGTTGGCCGAGTTGGCCTGCACCTGCACCGGCATCCAGCGAGGAGTAGGATGCGGGATTAGGTGCGCTGGGCCATCTTCCGGTGGCATCTGCTCATCACCTCCATCCACCACGTCCGTGGCCGTCAGAATGAACACTGGCACAGTGAAGGTAAATGATTTTTCTCCTAGATTTTTCTTCACACAGGAAATGATTTTTTTAAAAAAAAACCTTCCTTCCCTAACAGGCTGAGCTCACGGGCCCGACCCTAGCCGCTCCGCCAGCCCGCTCCCCAGCCCACCAGGGCCCATCCGGGCCCGGCTGCCATAGGCCATGGCCTGCACGGCTAGGGTGCCGCCGCCGCATCCCCTTGGCATGCGCGCCACGGCCGGCTGCGCACCGCGCGCCTATAAAGGCCAAGCGGCCAAGCTGCGTGCCCGACCGCCTCCGCCCTGCCTCGTGCCGTGCAGCGCCGCCGGCATCGGGAGCCGAGCGCCGCCGCCGGCCGTTCGCCGGGCCGTCGCTGTGGTGCCGCGCCGGGACGCCGCCGGAAGAAGCCGACCCCGCCACAAGTTTCCCTGCGACGTGCTAAAGCCGCCGCGCTCCTTCCCTTGGCCGGACGTCCACCGGAGTGCCGCCGCCTGAGTACACCCGCGCCGGCCGGCCGTGCTCCTCCGCCACCGTCCGAAATTCCGGCCGCCGCCGTCGTTCTCCGCCGTGGTGAGCTCATCCAAGATCCCCTCTAGTCCTCCTCTACCAATCCCCCTCGCGAGCCGAGTCCTTGGGCCGCCGGAGCACTCCAATTTTGTCGGCCAGTGGCTGTAGTCCGCATGCCCTGTCCACCTGTGTCTTTAGGAAGAAGAAGACCCTGTTTTGCAGTTAAGCCCCTGACGAAAGCTGTAAATATTAGATCTATTCTTGTGTCTTGGCAAAACTGCGTGAAACCCCCTGAAAAGATTAGATCCTCCAGATCCAGTCCACCCTGAGGTTTTTGCATGGAAGCCCTCGGGTTTATATACATAATTATGTATATGCCCTTGGTTTCTCGCAGTAAAGCCCCTGAAAGTTTCTAATCTTTGCCAGCAAGTCCCTGGACCTTTGATAAGCCATATCTTCTATGTTTTAGCTCCGTTTTAATCCGTTCAAGTTGCGTTAGGTTCATAATAATGTAAAGAACACGTTAGTGGTGTGTTTTCTTCATACATGTTTTCTGAAAATTAATTCAATATTAATTTTTTTAATGCTTAGATAAATATCCCTTTTCTAAATAAAAGCAATATAGTGCTATACACCATTTTTCATGATTAATATTAATTTGATTAATGATTATTTCACGTGCTTTTATAAATAAAATCTAATTAGATCTTTTACCCAGTTTTTCATAAACCAAATATTAATTTGCTTAATATTTAATTAACTTTTCTAATTAAAAGTTGATTAGGCTTTTTACACTGGTTTTATAAATAAAAATTAATTTGATTAATACCAATGCCATGATGTTTTTAATAATAATATGATCTACTCGAATCATAAAGTTACGTTTAGATGATTCATGTAATTTACCTTTTCTAAGTTAAATGTTTAATTGGTATAATTTATACCTGAATCTTTAAAAATAAAAGTTGACTAGTTCTTTACTTTGGTTTTTGCAAATAAAAATGTAATGTTGCATTAATTCCAACTTAGGGTATTTTCTTTATGAAATATCCTTTGCACATTTTTGTTAATTAAAATAAACCTAGCTCATAATCTTGTTCTCTCATAGATGCAAATCGTTCGTTAGACATTCTCCGTCAGCTCGATCTATCTCAGTATCTCTTTTGATGATCTAGTCTCTTTGTAGCTCTAAACCTTTATAGTTCTAGCTCAAGATCAAACCATGTGCCTCGTATATCTAATCAAGCCTACCTTTTTCCAAACATGGTTTGTGTGCCTTAGTACCGCATAGTTTACCTTAGAGTTTCAGTTCTATCTAGTAGCTTAATCTGTAGTGAGTAGTTTTGTGCTGCTCGTTTCCTTGTCTTACCATTCTTGTTCCATGTTCTCTTAGAATCATGTTTATCAGCATCTAGTTCACGGTTATCTTATCTCAGTTTTCTTTGTTGTTTCCTAGCTAATCTATCTCAGTTATATCTCTTTATGAATTAGCTTTGTTCTTATGCCTAATCTTCTACATCTGTCTTTCCTAGAATCAATCTTAATAGTATCTCTGTCAGCTTAGCTTTCCTAGACCCTAGCTTAAGGTTTCTTCTATGTTTGATAGTTGCGTTCACATCGTTTCCGTTCGTTCACCTTAACTTGTACGTTAGCATGTGTATCACCTGTTACTTGTTTTAACATCAAAGTTGTATGTTAATCTTGAATAATTCTTATCTAAATGATTTCCTAAGTAAAAGTGATTAAGGTTATTCCGATTTTCATAAAGCTAAGATTTAATTTGGTTAATTCTTAATTATAACTATCTTTTCTAAATAAAAGATGACTAGTGTGTTCAACATCGGTTTTCTTTAAGTAAAGTTAATATGCCTAATAATACTATACATGTCTTTTCCATATTAAATATGTTTAGTTGAACACGTAATCCAAAGTTCTTCGATTAGATGTTTATACATGTTTTGTCTTTCTAAAGTAACTGTTAATTTGGCATAACTTATACTTAAACGTTGCAAATAAAATATGATTAGACTTATCGTGTTTTCTATAATTAAATATAACTTGCTTAATTCTAACATAGAGTATTTCTTTTGAAATATTCTTGCCACATGATTTTCTGATTAAAATATATCCAACACCTAGTCTCTTGTGGTTTGATAATCTCCTGATAGCTTTCGTCTTTTCGACCTTAGTTTCGTTTTCAGCGTTTCCTTCGTTCATGCGTGACCATAGAATCGAGCCTATCCTTTAGTGCGATCTTTTAAAGCTTTTCTTTTGATTGGTGCATTGTTCTTAGTTGCTTGTTTGTTTGCTTTGTATGATTGTGCCCGATGGTTGATGCGAGTAGATTGAACGTCGTTCGAGAGCAGTGAAGAGCTTGAAGGTGAAGACATTCTGAGCAACATCACTACTCTGGTTAAAGGTAAGTGTGTCCTTGTTCTTTTGTCTCAATAACTGTGTTTAATCACCATTGCATATGCCTGCATTTAATTTGATGGGTCCTATTAAGGATTATCCTAGTCTTTATGATCATTCCTTGTCAACCTAGGTTTTACCTTTCTGTTGGGTAGCTTTGCTTAGTTGCTTTACCTTGGGTTATGGTGGTTCTAATGAACAACAACAATGATGAACTTGATTTACTTTTATGTTGTATCTCTGGTTAATACAAGATCACCATGCTTAATCGAAACATGGAGAACCACCCAGAACAACAGTGCAACCACAAGGACTAAATGGCTCTGATCTTGGCTTAGTAATTAGGGAAGTCTTGTGTGGTTATTACTCGCATAGTAGCTTGGGTACGGAGGAATGCTTTTATGGCTCTTCTATTCCGGATAGGTATTGGAACAGAAGTACTCTATGGCTGACCGTTCGTGAATAGAAGTGAGGTACGAAAGATAGCCTCTATGGCATATGCTACTATGGACTAATACACATGGGAGGACTCTTTGTAAAGGCCTCGTAGCATCCCTATGCAATCACACCTAAGTAGTGTGGTATGATGCTTGGCCGGCATTGCATGGTTGGGTTTAAAGTTCTTCTGAACTTTTATGTGACTTGTGGTGAAAGTGTACAACCTCTGCAGAGTGTAAACCTAATCGATTAGCCGTGCTCATGGACAAGAGCGGCCTGGACCCTCACATGATAATTGAACTTGAAGATGGACTTAAATCGTGGTTTCTGGTTATGTTAGCCATATGCTTATGGCGTATCTCTTTATGTTAATGTGGGTCGGTATATACTTATATCTTAGTAATCAGGTGCTAATAAAATTTGACCAATTAAAAGTGCTTAATGCAGTCAACCTGTCAGCCCTTCCTTGTCAAGCCTCTACATTCATACTTTCCCCACACTTGCTGAGTACGGCATGTACTCACCCTTGCTATAAACAATGTTGCTCAGAAAGAGGAAGCTGTTATGAAGTCGTTGTGAAGATGTTGCTGGTGCTAGGCGTACGTAAGCCCCAGTCGACTGCTTGTGGATGTTTGGTGCCTTCATTTCCAGGATTAAGCGTAATACTCTGATAATCTTTGTTTTTCTTACGTGATATTGTTTCTGTTATTCACTTATGTCAACTATATGCATGAAACATGATCCTGGCATGCATATAGATCTGCACTTGGTTTTCTTTGGAAAAACAGGTGTGACATCGGGGCTGGTCCTTCTTCTCCGGCCCCCATTTCCACTTCTTCGGCGCGTGATCGAACCAGTTGTCATCGTATGCTAGGAGTGGGTGCCGAGGATCATTCTTCAGATAGAACCAATCCCCATGCCACCCGTTGTTGGAGCTCATCAGGAAGGTGCGAATGTACTCATCCGACCTCCCCTGCTTCGCCTAGAGCCCGGCGCACCCAATCACCGCCGCGCGGCCTTCGTCCTTCAGGCACACGAACTTGAAAACGTACCTGAACAGGTCCCAGTGGGCATCGATGTTCAGGTACCCCTCGCATAGCACCTCGAACGCCGCCATCTGCTGGATGCCGTTCGGATTGAGGTGTTGGAGAACACGGCGCGGATGAATCGTCCCGCAGGGACGGAGAAGCCGCGCTCGTGGAAAGCCACGAATGAGACGACGTACCTGTTGGTATTTCTTAACATCACCACTATGGCGCCGGGTTAGCATGAGCGTGTAAGAATCACTCGGGTATACTGACGGTGCGAACGAATCCGCAAGCGCACGGATATACCGTTGTAGCACATTACCTTAGGAGTATTCCCAAGGGTATCGAATCCAAGGAACGGTATGGGGGACTCTACGAGTGACTATCCAAGGGCACACAGTCCCTGCTGAGGTAAGTGAGTGATGTGAAGTCTCCTGTAGGTTCTCGACTCTAGAGAGGAACAAGCTCGGATAAGATCTCACTTCGAACACCGGCCCCTCCTGGCTATAACAGTTGGTTCACGGCAAAAGGTTGCCTACACGCTGTATCCGAACGTGGGGGATTTCAGAGGGTCCAACAGCTGTCACTACCGCAGCCTACCCCAAGACAAACCGTGGGATACAGGGCATTCGAAGGATAACCAGCAGTCTAGACACCACGTCTACACCACCGACTACTACTATAGCATGGCTGCGTCTAACGTCCCGTAGAAACACTATAGCACTCTGTATAAATACGAAGTGACGAACCCGCGAGGTTGAGCTAGACCTTACTCGTCATTGAATCGATTCGCGCAAGGAGATATGATTGATACTTGATCTAAACCAGATATGCATGAGCTTCAATATATTCTAATAGACAGGCAATCACACAAACGGAATGCAAACTTGTGCGCTGATAACAGAAGATCAAGGGTCGTGTTCGTGAAGAACACGAGCCCCTAACTTATGAACAAACTCAAAAGAATGAATAACTCGCTCGTCAACTAGATCGAGAAAGCATGTTCATGAAGAATGGGCGCCTCTAAATGATGAACGAACGAAGAACTCAAGAACAATTCAATCATGCATGAGAGCCACTTTAGTCTAAATAGAAAATACTGAAATACTCACTTTAGTCTAAATGAAGAACAGCATCGCTCACGAGATACAAGGGGACGATGGATGATGAACGGATCATCACCACCTCACCTCTACTCATCCACACACTCCTCCCTACCTAGCACCACCTAGTCTAGATCCTCCACACACACACTCATGGTGGGATGAGGTTTCACCTCCACCAAGAGAGAATGAGAGAGGGAGAAAGAGGCAAAGGTGAGAAATGGCTTCAAGTGTGTTCATCCTCTTCTTACCCCCCTCTCCTCCTATTTATAGGCTTGAGCAACCGACGTGGGAGCACCCAAACACCCTGAGGATAGCTTCTAGGACCAATGACTGAGCACCACGTGGAAGCACCCAAGTGGGCGCCACAAGGTCGGTTCGGCCGACCTGTGGGGTCGGCTGACCCCCTGTGGGCCCCACTCGGGTTGTGCTTCCTCCTGGTGGCTTATATGTGGGTCCTAAGGTCGGTTCCCGGTGTCCACGTGATTTGGAGGCGGTTTAGGCGCTCTGGTGGGCCATGGGATCCATGTGATGCCTGCATGGCAGCTTCTGATTTGCCGAGGCTTCCTCCCTTGGATTGGTGACGTCATGGATCCAGGGGATGCTTGCATGCAGCCCCTCATTGGCGGAGCCTAACTTGCTAGGATCATGAGGGTGTCTTTTCTCAACATTTCTTATGCTAAACACCTGCATTCAACTTAGCATAGCCACTTGTGGAAATTGTTAGTTTAAACCCCTATTCTAGTGTGGATGCTTAGTTCTTATGATAAAATGCAGGGATTGACGGCCTTAAATTAGGTACTTAACAGCTGTCAACAACTCCCCCACACTTACCCTTTGCTCGTCCCGAGCGAAAGGGAAGATCACATGGGTTTAAACCAAAGGTATAAGGAGTTATTTCAGGTCATACCTTGCTCTTGTGAACTCTATGGCTTGGCTACAATGCCATCTTGGGTAGTTGATAAGAGGAATGACCATGAATCGAGTTTCTTAAGCACCTGTTGGTTAGCACTTGGGGTTTCCTTAATAATTTTAAAAGAAAATTCTGCTCTGCCCTCCTTCTTTGATTCTCTCGGATCGCTCAATGTGTATATGTCCTCACCAAGGCATTAGATTGCCTTTCTTCACCCTACTTCTAATGATGGCTGTATTTGGAGCTCAGGCTAGGATAAAGGTAAAGCATACTTGTATCACATGTATTGCAAAGTCAAAAACTAGATCCACAGAGAAAATCAAATCATACGAGCAGATCAAGATGTGCACGTGTATGGGTATGGTGAGTATGGTAAGGTGGATACTAGGCCCGAAGTGGGTGCTAGATATTACCATACATATATGATGAATGTTGGTAAATGGTAAGGTGGACACTAGCCCTGAAATGGACACTAGTTATGACCATCTAAGTTAGGGAACTCCCTTTTGCATGATTCTCCCTTTTGTATAAGAATCTTTTGAGAGCATGGCTATCTATATATATATGTATTCTTTTTCAACACTCGGACCTTCATGTGTCCATATTTTTTTTCGATATTCATGTCTCTTGTGTAACACAAACTAGGAGGGAGAGATCAATACATATGGAGCCTTATTTCCACGGAATGGATGACCAATACAATGCTAACTTCCAGGGTAGAAGCATAGCAAGGGGAATAAGGTGGCGTGCACATGAATATTGATCATGAAAGTATTGAAAAGCATTCTCACAAGGGTCACAGAATTTGACAAAGCTCAATGCAATAATAAGCAGCATATGAGTATAAGGTTTTCAACTATGAACATCATATGGCTTTGGTAGGACGGTGGCATATCAAAGAGGAGTTTTGCAAGAGCTTTTTTTTCAAAAATAAAATTATCCCAAGGACTAGAACCAACAGAGTTAAGATCATGTCATCAAGTCATATCTCACTTGTCAAGTACTTAGATCAGCATGTTGTCCTTATGATGATATTGTTCACAAGCCTCAAGGTTATAAACGAGGAATAAAACTTACGCATGTCAACCTTAGGCATGGAGTAAACATTTCCATAGATTTCTTGAGTTGATTTATGGAGAATTTATCAAGCATGAGCGTACAAACTCAGAAATCATGGTGAAATGAGGAAGAGATGCAAACCAGCGCTGGTTTCTGTGTGGACCAGACGGGGATTCCTGTGATGCGCATGAATGCATGTCCCGTTCAGGTTCTCTAAGTGTGGTCGATCGTAAGCGCTGTGTGAGCGTAGTGTGGGTGTAATAATGATCCGTCGTGTTCGCGTTTGGAGAGTGCAGTTCTCTCCCATACTGTTTTGTACCTGGGTGCAGTTCTTTGATACAAACAAAAGCAAAAACAAAAATAGCTAACACACAAGTGACTCAACCGGGTTACATGACCGGTGGAGCCAAAATTATTCATCCAAGTTCACTAAAGAAATAGGCGCTTACATAAATGATGGAAATAAAGGAAGTAATTGGAAGGGAAATAAATTAAGGGAAACAAATTAAACCTAACTAAGCGCCTATAAAGGGAAATAAGAGCGGGGCACGACCCTCTACTCAGCAAAGAGGGCTTCCAAACCCTCGACCGCAATCAACCGCTGCAGCTTGGCATTCATCTCCTCATGGGTCTTGAGGAGAAGGTTCCTGAGCTGTCGATATTCCGCCCGTTGCCTTCTCACAGTCTTCATTAAGAGGTCAAATTCAAAGTACACCTTTGTCAGATCATCTGCCACCTTGCCCACACGGAGATTCTTCCTGTTAGGCAATGAAGCTAGGATGTCGCCAAGCTCGTCCTCCCAATTTGGCGGGTATGGCTTGGGCATCCCGCAGCTATCCTTAGGGGTCCTCACTCCAAAGATGCGAAACCTGGTCTGAGGTTGCGGGACTTCATCCCACACATCCTGCTCATACTTATGGCAAAAGGAGTCACCATCTTTGCTAAACAGTGATCCTGCGTAGCGCTCTCCAGCCTTTAGTGGCGGACCTGGCCAATCATCAAATAGCACCTTCTTGCTTGATCTAGGAGCCGGCTTCTTCCCTAGGACATTGAACAGGGAGCAGTGACTGGCGAAGGTAGGAGGTGAGGATGAGCCGCGCCTAGCTGGGGGCTCTACCGAGTCTCCAGTAGGGCTTCTCCCCTTCCTCCCTCGCTCCGGAGTTATCAAATCATCCTGAGTTCCGTCCCATGAGTGAAGCTCGTTGCCTCCGAGGTCGCTGAAGCAGAAGGACTTCTCCCCATCGAAGCCAGAGGGAGCCATTGGGCAAAGGTGTGCAGAGCGGCGGAGCGGTGACTGAGAGGAGGATCGAGCAGAGGAGATGGGGTTCTGCGCGACGCAAAACTCTGTCACGCGGCGAGAAAAGGGTTTCTGGAGGACGAAGGAGTGCGTACGTGAAACACGAGAGGCGGCGGCGACCCTAGTGGGTCGGCCGACCTAGGGGGTCGGCCGAACCCATCCGGGCTCCGCTGGGCCTCTGCTTCGGCGTGTGGGCTCCGGTGGGGCTCAGGGTCTCTGGGTCAGGTGGCCCACCAATTCTAAGGTCGGAGGCTTCAGCAAGGGCTAGAATGGGATTTTGGGCGTATAATTGCCTTCTACCCCAGACAACTTTACTTAAACCTCTTTATACCTTAATAGCTCAACTTGGGGACTTTACCTGGACTCATACCTGGATGAAGAGTTATTGTTGCCCTGTTGCTCATATCATCCATTTTCTCCTGGTGATATCCTCCTACTCTGCACTGTGGTCCTCCTTGCAGGTTTCTTTATGGTAGGATGTATTTTTCCTCCTGCATGGTTAGTGCATATGTACGATGCAAGCTATATACATGGTGAAACAGAGGTGATCCTCACAACCATCCTAAGGGAACTGTGATGGGTAACCTTAGGAGGGAAGCGCAGCTAGCAAGGCTATAGCACTACGGACGAGAGATGATAGAGGTGATGGAGTGAGCACAAGATCCAGGCCTAAAGCCTAGAGTGCTCTAAGAGTGAAGGTTTCACCTCTAGAAACTCAAGTATGATCGGACCCCAGATTGAGTGAGTGAAAATTTTATGGGTCGAACGATCATTCGAGCGGTGGATCGAAAGTGACGAACTTGCTAGTTCATCCTTTCCTTGGGCTGACAAAGGACCTCACCCTCACCTAAGTGGGATGACACGTAAGTTAACCCAAGCTTCCAACGGAAGTGTAAAAGATAGGTATGTAACTACACTCCCGCAGGGCATCGATCAGGTCAAGAACTGAAGAGTAGGATTTACATCCACTTGACTTGATCGGCATCGGTCTTAGCTGAACTTAAGATAATGAGATGGATTGCTCAACTAGACCAGATATAAGATCGTGCTTCCGTAAGCCAAAGATATGGAAGTTTCACCGTGTCAGGGCTCGTGTCTTGGCATAACCCTCAGTGTGGCGGCACTTCGGATTGAGCCTTGACATGAAGCATGAAAAAAACATCCATCGTGACCTCCCTTAGAGAGTTGCGAACAAGGTTGAAGTGATCGTCCCTGCCAGGAATGATTCTTCTTCCTTGACTACTACTCTCCTCCTTCCCTCGAGACTAAGTCTCGAAGGCCTGGTTTTAAGAGAAGAAACGATAGGGGAATCTAGGGGCAGAATTTGCACTAAGTGCTCTTTCCCATAGATTCCTGCCATTGAGGAGTGATATCTTCGACCAGAGCACAGAGAAATTTGGCATGTAAGCTCGGGCTCTCTTGAGGATGGGCTTAGGCAACTCGACATTTTCTCGTTTGGCTACCTCGTCACTCAAGTCAGGTGGGGAGCTGAAATCTAGGATTTCTCCTAAAATTTCCAGTCCCTGTGCTGGCTCTAAGAGCACAAAGGTGCCTCCCGAAATGGCATCAAGCATCATGCCACAATCTCTTCGTAAACCAAACCGGAAATGCTGCAAGAGCACTGGGTCGGGCAGACCAAGGATTGGGCAAGCTTCAACCAAAGAGGCAAAACGATGCCATGCCATGCCTAAGGTTTCCTTCTCTCTTTGTTTGAAACTGAGGATCGCCATTCTTAAGGAAACGACACGCCGCACCAGAAAGAATCGAGTGCAAAAAGATGCTCTCAACTCCTCCCAGCGTAGGTGGTTGCAACCAAAACAACGGTACCAAGTTCTCACGTCCCCAGAGAGGGAGAACGGAAACAGGTTCCTCTTAAGAACATCTTGTGATGCCCCGGTTTTACCCTGGGTAGAACACAATTGCTCAAAGTCTCTTACGTGATCATAGGGATTCTCATGACTCATCCCCGAGAAGGGTTTTTCCTCAACTAGCTTCATGAGAGATGGGTGAACCATACAAGGTGTTAGAAGAGCGGGTTGTCTCCAGAGAGTTGATTCCATGGTTTCACTCATAATGGGCGGAAGGTGTGTACAAGGATAACCTTCCTGGGATAGTGGGGGTAAAGGTAGAAATAAAAGGAAAACAAAAGATACGAGGATAGTCGGGTTCGTAGATTCTTGACAACCGTTCCCCGGCAACAACGCCAGAAATGCTTCTTGGTATTTCTTAACGTCCGAGTGGCGGCATGAAATGACAAGTCTCTGCCCCCGCCACGACTACTCGTTCGCACGAGTAGTTTCTGTTCCGCCTCCGACTACTCGCTCACGCGAGTAGTCTCCGTCCCCGGCAAGCCCAGCCTTCACAGCGAAGGCAACCATAGCCGGGGCCCACTCCTGATATGACGGGCATCCCGCGCACGCCCGCTCCCACGCTGCCACGTGCAACCCTCTCCATGCCGGGTCGTACTGACAGGGGGTGTCCGGTGTCAGGAGGCATGGCCGCCCACTGTGCCACGAATGGCACAGTGCGTGCCGCCCACTATGCCACGAACGGCATAGTGCGGGCCACTCCGTCCACACAGGAGCCTCGCAGTACCCGGGAAAGGATGCGTACCTACTCCGCTGACGGGAGCACGGTACGGAGCCTACGACCTACGATGACCTGACTAGTCGGAGACGAGCTCGAGGAGTCCCAGGAACAACTACTCGGAGCTCGCGATTCCGGGAGGCCTATACCATCAACAATTACTCCGCTACAGTTCCTAGCTGCTCCAGCCGCCTCGCCATGCCGCCCGACGTGGAGAAGAACACCTTACACTGTAATCTAGTTTCCATTCCCGTTTTTACCCCCCGTAGGCCTCTCCCTTGTGACTATAAAAGGGGGAGGAGGGGGTCACACATGCATATACTTTTTCCACGTCATCATACACACCCGATCGATATCTCATCTCATAACACCCCATAGTCATTCACACCCACTCACGTACACAGGACTCTGCTACAAGAACCACGTGCACGTGCACCAGGGACTTGGGCGCAGAGACCCTCTCCCGACCAGTTTATAACCCCTACTACGAACTCTTGAGCATAAAGAACACTCCCCTTCAGACTGGACGTAGGGTATTACTCTCCGGAGGCCCGAACCAGTATAATCCCTTGTGTCTCTTGTGCCACTGTGCGGTTCCCGACACGCGATCGTACAAATTTACTTGCCGGCAGTAACAAACCCCGACAATAACACAACGCGGACGACACATCTCCGATTGGCTGCTGGATAGCATGATCGAACTACCATCTGCGGTTGCCGCCGAGCCGAGCCGCCCTCAACCTCCGCAATGCCGCCTCCCTGTGCTACAAGATGAGAGGTCTCACCACACTCCAGACAAAGTGATGAAGGGAACTCATCTACAAAAGAAAGTGATCAGTCGATGACGAAGGGAACTCATCCACACAAGCAAGTCATCAGTCCGCCTCTATTTTTTCGTGTAATCATTCTAAGGCAATAATTAAATATTCACAAGTCTCCACAAAAGGATAAAGCAAGAAGTGATAGTGCAACCTATCGATCACTGGATCCAGCACTTTGCAGTGCTGAGATGTCAAGAGCAAAACCTGGCAAGTGGAATGGGCAAATAACCCACTACTTTGCAGTGTTGAATGCTGATGCTTTTCGTTTCTCTTTTGAGTTCAACAAATTCATTCACCGTCTTAGACCGCTGATCATTCATTGCTGGTTTTCCTGTTTCTTTGTTTCCCCTTGAGAAAATATAGCTGTTACCTTGACAATTTTCAGTTTCTCGCAAGAAAGAGAGGTATGTATTGGCTTACCATTTCAGTTTATATGAGCTTCATCAAGCTGCTATTTTCTAAATAGAGCCTTTCTAAATAATATTGCTATGTTTCATCTGCAACCATATATATACTGTAATTGTCATTTACAATTGTGTTTCGATCGATCTAGTCTGGTGTGGGCTGGAGGCCTTAAAACTTGTTTCAACTTTCAACCGATACTGTAAACACAGCTACAATATTTCTGCATTTATCAGATGAAATTTGAGTTTCTGGCAGTATGTTGGTCTTGTAGTTAGTGTCGTAAACGTTGCTCCCATCATTCCATTGCAACATACACTGATACACCACGTACTACATTGTGACATTGGTGACCAGAGCACTACACCACAACCCCAATATACCGTCGGACCTCCATCGTTAAAAGTTGAAAATAACCTATGAATGGTCTGTTGGTGAAAGATAGTGGCGAATCCTCCGTCGGTAATTTCACGTGTATCCATTGACAGTCCGTCGGTATATAGTTTTACATTAGCCTTTGGACTGTCCATCGGTATTGCGGCTATATGGGTCAAACCGTCCGTCGCTGAAACGCTTGGGCCCAGCGTGCGAAAAGCCCGCTCGCACAAAAAAAAAGAAGGCCCAACAGCTTTACAGGAGAAACCCTAGCAATTAGGGGTGGGCATTCGGGTTACCCGATTAGTTCGGGTCGGGTAATTCGGGTTTTGAGAAATTCGGGTAATGAGAATCATTACCCGATTACAGCTCCATAAAAACACTACCCGCAAATTCGGGTACCCGCAAAAATCGGGTTCGGGTTCGGGTTACCCAATTTACCCGAAATCTATAATCACAGTATACACTCAAAGACACATAATTTTGTATAGACTATTAGTTTGTGTTGAATTTCAACTACAAGTTGAGAATAATAGTATATTATAGTCACTTGTTAAAATTAAGAGAATTATATTCTAATAAAGTAACAATTTCAAGTGTTCAACTAACAACACGTGAATAAATACAAAGACAAAGACAAATTTCGGGTAGTTCGGGTAGTTTGGGTACCGGAGTGTATTACCCGAATTACCCAAACTAATTTCGGGTAATCACAATCACTATCCGAACTTGAGATCGGGTACCTCGGGTTCGGGTAATTCGGGTTCGGATTCGGGTAATTCGGGTACGGGTAATGGGTATCGGGTATTTTGCCCAGGCCTACTAGCAATCTCCCGCCGCCCACCCTCCTCTCTCGTTGACTCCTGCACTGCACCTGGCCGCCGCTCTCTCGCGCACTCTCCCAAAATCGTCGCCGCGCCACGCGCTCCCCAATTCACCGCCGCGCGCCCCAAATTCGCCTTCTCCCTCCTTCCGTGGCGGCCCCTTCCCTCCCCTTCTTCCTCCTTCGGTGGCGGCCCGTGCGACGAGTGCACGGTGGGGAGTGCGGTCTTCTTCCCCTGCTGCCTCTCCCCTCCCCCTCCAGCGAGCACGGTGGGGAGCGCGACCGCCGGGTGTAGGAGCCCCTCAAGCTCCCCGACGGCCCCTTCTTCCTCTGCTGCCCCTCCCCTCACGCAGGTAACCTCTGATCTATCATCCCCAACCAGATCTGCATGGATTGGTGAAAAGTCCAAGCGGCAAGGCAAGTGATTGTTCCCTTCTGATCTGTTCGTTAATTACCTGACTTGGGGAAATTACAGTGTAGTTGGTCCAGCATTGTCATTGAAATAATTTGCTAGAACTTGTGTTTTGAACTTCGTTATGTGATGCTACATTTTTCTCTTCTCATGATACAACAATCTTCATTGTGCTGGAGTATTTAGTCGATGCCACATAACTGCAGACTTTGTTTGCATTAAGCAGAAGCAGAATATGCAGTCGATTTGTTTATCTCCACCGTGACTTTGCTCTTGTCATGTTTTGGTCTCATTGTGGTTTCTACCTGACGAACTTATCAAGAAATGGCACCTTGTTATTTAACCATCCATTGTTCAATGTGCTAGAGTTGCTCCTATTGTCCCAGCAGGTAAACAATTAATTTGAGATATATCTTTTTGATAGGGACTCTAGAATGGGCAGGATAGATCGGCTACTCGCCCTCCCGAGGGAGGCTCTGAGATGGCTTTCTTGATCTATTTTCTGCTTACCTAACCTTAGGACTCTTGGCTGCCTTTTATAGACCAAGGCGCCTAACAAATCAACTAATAGATCTTATCCAAATCTAACTAATCTTATCTAATTTGCTAACAATCTAATCCTTATCCGAGTAGTGGGCCCAGGCCCACAACCATAACACTTCTCCACCCCTTCAAGACAGCTCGTCCTCGAGTTGGACAACCTCAAAAGTGGAGAAATCAACCGATACTGAAGATGATCAGGTCCTCTTGAGAAGTCGGATGCCGGCAGGTGACCGTGTGACAATCATTGTTGCAGTCCAGCCCTCCGACTCTGGCGGCGAAGTTAAGCTCAGCAGCCGCATCTGGTCATGCAGGCCTGCAGAAATTCCATGGCCCAACAGTGGTTGCCAGCCCACAACAAAAAATGGCAGCAACCCAGGCAAGTGTTGTCGCTTGCTGCAGCGTGCCGGAGGCGAACCGCACGGAGCTGCGCACGGTGTGGCAGCGCACAGTGTGGCAGATAACGGCGCGGATGCGGATGCGGATGGGGCGGTGCGAGACACGGCAGACGCCGGCGGCACTTGAGGCGAGGCCGCGTGTGGCCCGGAAGATCCCGACGAAGATGACCCCAGAAGCATAGGAGCCGTAGCATCGCGTGGTGTGGCAGCCATGGGAGACGTCGGAGATGAGCCGCCCACTCAAGGGCCATGCGTGGCGTAGGCGCCATGGCCTCGTAATGCACGATGTGCAGCGTGGACGGTGGAAGCGCCACCGAAACGGATGCTTTGGTTGGTGTTGGTGAGGGAGCCGGCCCGCGAGAGTACCCAGGATGGCGCAGAGAGGGGAGCGCGTAGGTCCCCACCTCCTGCGTGACGATGATTCGCCGCTTCCTCGACCAAGGATTGTGGAGTCGGAGTCTGCAGCGCTGGTGCAGCCGCTGCCTAATGGATCGGTAAGGCCGGCGCGCGGGCGCCAGACCCAGCGACGCAGACCCCAATAGCCGCGCGTGACGAAGGTCCAGGGACGTCTCCCGGAGACAGGTCGGTGCGAGAGGCCAGGAACGTCCCCCGGAAAATAGGAGGCGTCGCTCGATGCGGAGGCGGAAGAGCCCCCGCGGAAGGTTGTTCCGCGGTGCTAGCAGAGTAGTTCGCGGCCGGGCCGCGCGAGGCGTTGCGGACGCCGATGCGTGCTCGCGCGAGGGCGCAGGCAGACCCGTGCGATGCACGGCGGACATCGGGTGCGCCGAAGACGTCGAGGTGTGGCGCGGAGTAGCGGCTACAGTGGTGGCGGCACCGAGGATGACAAATGCGTTGGCGACGGTGTTAGTGGAGGCGCCGATTCCTGTGGTGGTGAAGTCGTGGTCGCAGCAGTACCTGCCGCAGAGTGTGCCGTCGGCGTCGACGTGGAAGGCATCGGCCGGCCGAAGCTGGAAGACGGCGGAGAGCATCGACGAGGCATGGCCCCAAGCCGTCGGCAACGAAGAACCCCTCCACAGGCCATGCTAGCGCGCGAATCGAGGGTCCTGGAACGTCCACCGAAGGCAGGCTTGCACGCGGGGGCGACTTGAGCGCGGAAGCCGCCAAAGAAAGGGCTGCATGTGGCGATGTGGACTCCGGCGACGAGGTCGAGATGAGCACCATGGTGGGCTCGGAAGTGGGCGTTGAAGACGAGGCTGCACGTGGCGCGATGGATGCCTTCGATGGCGGCAGATGCCGCCGTGGGCGGTGGTGACGACGATGAAGCCGACGCCCGGGCTATTGTTGCAGGGGAGGAGGCTGCTGGCGAGGCCGGAAGTGGTGGTGCTGCAGATGTTGGAGGGCCCAAGGATGAAGTAGGGCCCGTCTTGTACATTGCAGCCTATCTGGTCCGGCCCAACCTGGAGACTGAAAACGGCCCAAGCAGCCTGGTCCACACGAGACGGATGCCGAGCAGCCACCGACGCCCAAGCTTTCGTCTGGATAAGGTTGGGGGCGGCGGGAGATATTCCCGACGGTGGTTGCGCTTGGAACGCCGGTGGTGGCGGGGCGCCCACCATCGACTTGAAGGCTGGCGCGAGGGGCCAGGTCGTCGCTGCGCTTGGCGAAGCCACGGTCGCCACTGCGCGACAGAAGACGGGCCCCTTGGTGGCGGAAGGCGGCACCGCGGATGAAGTTGGTGATGGAGTTGCTTGGTTGTACGCCGCCGGAACGAGCGTAGCGGAAGGCGCTGCGGGGACGGGCATCGTCGGGATGAGCGCCTCGACAGGCACCACGGGAACGGCCGTCGCGGAAACTGAGGACGCGCGCTGCGTGTGAGATCCCCGAGACGAGGCCGCAGGTGCGGACGGAACGATCGGGGCTGGTGTTGGCGTTGCCACCGGGTCCTCCGATGGTGGCTGCGCAGCAGTGGTTGTAGCCCTTGTCGCCAGAGCCGAGGGGAAAGATGGTGATGGCGATGGCAATGCGGGAGCAGGTCCAGTCGACGGAGATGCAGCAGGTGGCGGCGATGGCGCGGCGGTTGCCGCTGAAAACGGGGCTGCTGGCGTCGATGGTGAGTCCGCGTGGAGCGTGACGGCCGCGGCCGCAGAGGTTGGGGCAGGGAGCGGCGGCGGTGGCCCCGCAACCGCTGGTGAAGTCGATGGCGCAGGAGACGCTTTCTGCAGCATCTTGTCGAGCACGCCCAAGATGTCACGGAGCCTGTCGGAGACGTGATCGAGCCCTTCGGATACGCGATTGACTCCGTCGGTCATGCATCTCGCGGCCTCATCCAAAGTGATGACAGCACTCATGATGGACTTCTTTTGAGAAGATGCGAACGTGGGTGGAATTGGGTGGGATTTTGCTGCGTAGGGAAGAAATTGGGGGTGTGTGCGTGAGCAGGGGAAGGAGAGATGTCAATCACATGAACAGATGCAATTTGGGGAGGGTTGGGTGGGTGCGCACGGAAGAGAATTGGCTCTGAATACCAAATGATAGGGACTCTAGAATGGGCAGGATAGATCGGCTACTCGCCCTCCCGAGGGAGGCTCTGAGATGGCTTTCTTGATCTGTTTTCTGCTTACCTAACCTTAGGACTCTTGGCTGCCTTTTATAGACCAAGGCGCCTAACAAATCAACTAATAGATCTTATCCAAATCTAACTAATCTTATCTAATTTGCTAACAATCTAATCCTTATCCGAGTAGTGGGCCCAGGCCCACAACCATAACACTTTTGCTCTTCATGCATAAGATACGGTGGTTTAGAGCCTGACTGGAGTTTAATTTTGCACTAATGGTTCCTTTAATCAAATATGATGAATGCCCTTTTTGGATCATTGTTGTTTGCCATACTGAAATATAATCTGCTGGATTCATTTATTTGTGTAGGGAGCTGAAAGATTGGAGGTGCTGAACAGAGTCATGGGCGACTCGATCATGGAAAGCCCATTACACGAACCCTATGTATGTAATGCTAACTGCAACAGAACCTTTCATGCATGTGCAGGTTTCTTGAGCTACCCAATTTCAGGAAAAATGTTTTTTATCCTAATCTTGTACTTTGTTATATACCAACTGTGACTTAATGTTCAGAGTATAATCCCATCAGCACCGCTAGCCTTGCTAGATGGTCATGGCCTTTTCTATTTTCTTGGATTGGTTAGTAGCAGGCTACTTTAATATTATATTTGTTGGATTCTTGCTAGAATTTTGCCTCAACAATCACAAAAGTTGCACCATCGTAATTCAACTTCTGTATAGAATAAAAGTTGTCTTGTTTAATTAAGAAGAACCACCGACTGCTGCAAAAGCCAGATTCATTGAAAATCTTAAGTTTGCTTGTTGAACTAGAAGACAGTGTAGAAAAAGCCAGATCAACACTTCTGCTTGCTATATTATAAAACTCCAGTTTTAGTGAATTGGCATAATAACCTGGTAAGTGTTAATGTGCATCTTAGTTAGCTGCAGCAATCTCCTAAGATTTAATTTGATGTTAAGCAATTGATCACATTCCTAATTGCTCTATATCTCATTACATAATTGATCATCTTTCGCACCAAAGGTGTAAAAAGATCACAATTTCTGTTACTTATTGTGTGAGTTTACATGCAGTTTCCTCATTGCAGGATTTCCTCTTTTATAGTGGAGCCAACACAGATTGCAGCTTGCCTCTACAACACTCAAACCAGACGGCCTTCACATCAATCGCGTGTAATTGTAAGGTTCTTTTTTTTCCAGTGCCTATTACTGATTGCCAAACTGTCGTGTTTCAAGCTGTTGTGTGGCTGTATTCTCTTCTATAATTTTTTATGAACAGTGGACATTTCCCCTTTTTTGGTATTCAAGATGACGTGAATGCACACGTTGTGCACACTTTGTTTAGATAAAATAGTAATGGGATAGTGGTGATAGTTTAGTGGCATCCAACCCTCTAATTTTGGGATGATATGTGGACTACATTAATGTGATAATTACTGATTGATAGATCCGTGAAGAAAATGTGAAATGCTTTCCTACATCTATGAGTACATTGCTTTTTTCTGTCAGATAGTTATCACCTTTTTTCTACATCTATGAGTACATTAATGTGATAATTATCTGAGAACATGATAGTTGTTCTGAGAGTAGAATACAAGACTGATTTTAAAATGGTATGGACAGTAGTTATCACCTTTTTTCTCTCATGTACTATCTGTATAAAATAGCTTGAAATATTAAGTTATTGAACCTGTATGTTAGTATATGGGATGATGAGGACACCAAGGCTACCTTTGTATCTTTGCCTGAAATAGCTTGAAATATTAAGTTATTGAACCTGTATGTTAGTATATGGGATGATGAGGACACCAAGGCTACCTTTGTATCTTTGCCTGATCTTAGGTTTTTCCTTGGAATAAATCATATTTTACTTTCTCTGTAGGGTACAGAACTGTTAGTAAATCAATCTTGTGATTTTAATTTTCGCCTGCTAATCCCATTTAAGCAGATCGTTTCTGCCTGCTGTACTACTGGGAGAATCCGAACAACATAGGCAGAGCAGCATGGAAAGGTTCACCATCAGTGTAATGTATGTCACTTGTATCTATTTTCAGGAATTAATTCAAGGTTGATTTTGACTTCATAAGCTGAACTTTCAAATAATCATGGTGACGTCTCACTTTGATGTTATCTGATCGTCTTTCTTCATGTTTTCCCATACATGTCCCCTATCTGCAGCTTACTAATTACCTGGTATTTATATTTTTCAGGAAGTGATGGGTGCTACTAGGTACTTTTGAACTAAATTGATGGATCACGGTAGTACCTGCTGCTGGATTTATACATTTTGCTCTTTTAGTATAGAATCACTTAGTTGAATTTAGAGATTAAGCTATGTCAGCTACTAATTAGTCTCACATGAAGTGACAGAATGAACTTGTATTCATGGATGCTCGGCATGTTTCTATGCTAATAGGAACTTATATGTACTTCTTGGGATTGGCCATAAATGAATGTGGGTTGTATGGCTACTGTGCTTGAAATTAGTTATCAATTAATTTCAAGCCAAATGAGCTTTTATTTTTTTTATTACTTTAAATGATCTCGTTGGATGGTCCATTGGTAAAAGCATCTGTAACATCAAATTGTCTGTGGGTAAAACTAGTTACGCATCGTCCATTGGTATATGTTGGTCCATCGGTATATCTTTACGTTGTGATGGATGGTCTGTTGGTATAAGTGGAGTCCGTTGTGGTATAAACTTATACCGACGGGCCTTACACCGACAGCAAGGGTCCGTCGGTATAGACTTATACCAACACACTCTCCATTGCTATAGACGCTTATAACGACGATCCGTCCGTTGTTGTTCTGGGGTTGTGGTGTAGTGGAGGGAGTATGTATCTATATGTATGCATCTCACATTTCCATGCATATACCCTAAACCCTATATATATGCATATCAAAGACTAGCTACCCCGTGCTTACAACATTACACGATGACGAGATCAGTTTATTCAATAAAGAAACGGGTAGGGAGTCATTAGACGAAGAAGAAGCAACCCCATGCATGGAGTCATTTTCTGCTGGCGCCTAGCAACAATGGCGGTACGGTCGAGGTCGGTGTCCCCATTCGCTAGGCTTCATTGCATCGTGGCATCGTCGATCCTTGCTCAAGACAAACGCACGCCGGACGTGCCACCGCTCTGGGCATCCTGGTTTGTGCAATTTCGCTCTACTCCACTGTTTGTTGGAGATGGATGAATTAGCTAGTATAGATTATTTGGCAGCGTTCCCGCTTGGTAGAAAGTTACAAATACAAGCGCTTCCGTAGCTGTGAAGAGTTATGGTCATCATCACGTACCGTCACCCGGGTTGTTGCAGACTTGCAATGATTATTGAAGTAGCGTGATAAAGTTAATTGCCAATAATTGCGGAATTGCACCACTACTTTTGATTGGTGTACCACGTGACAGCTAACAGGAGAGACAACGTCACATGTAACTTTGCAGCTTGTCATTGTTTAAGCACGACGGGGGCATATGTTGTGTAGCGGCACGCGTTTGCCTGGATGGAATAAAATGTCACACTTACATACATATATATCCCCATTGAAGTAGACACTACCACATCATATATATCATTGTTCAGCATCAATCAATGTAAGGACATGTAGGAAGTTGGGATTAGTAGCTTTATTTGAGGAAGCGAAGCCATAAAAACAGAGAATAATGCATCTCTCGCTTCACGTCCTCCATGCATCGTTACGTGCCCATGACTTGAGGTTAATTGGGATTAGGTGGTCTCAGGAATCGGTCGCAGTACATGGCCTGGTATGACAGTTTTGCCGGCACCATCCAACTATGACCATCAATCAAAACCAGCTGAGCAGGCCACCAACAATCTCCGCCTCCCTGCTACACACCTGGATCAGAGCGTGCTCACGACAACCTTACAGGAATCCCGATATACATGGACGCGTGAAGCTTTTCTTTGGAATAAACATTGTTCGAGATTTGGCAGTGGTACCTTCTTGGGCTTTAGTCTAAAGAGAATTCCCGATAGATTGTTATGGAAATGGACACTAGGGACGCTAGAGCTGCAGTAGTGTTCCACGATGTTCCGTGGCATGTTTTACTGCATGTGTGGGTGAGCGAGGCTGGCATCACAATGGATGGTGTATTAATTAGGTTAACTTAAATCATATTGTTTTAGTGATGGCGACCTTGTGTAGCGACAAGAAGATCAATCTCACATTACTTTTTATGTCTATGAAGCAAGGAATTTATGTTAGTTTTTCAAGAGGTTGAGATAGTTCATGTGTAAACTATGAGCCAAAATAATACTTCGGCACATTTAATTTGTCAGTTGGACACTTTTATGTTAAGCTATGCCAAAGTGCCCACTTGTATTGTCCTAAATAACCAATTCAATTTAAATGAAAAATTTCTCATTAGTTATTCAATCTCGCATTAAAAAAAAGAAATGATCACTTTGTCAGCTCGCTGGAGACCTCTGCGCCTCCTCATGGGTCTGTAGACAGACGGGGATGGAGCTGGGAATTCATGAGACAGACAAAGGACGAGGTGCTGAATGGGTTAGGGACACCAATTGTAAAATTAGACACCAATTGTGAAATTGAATGGGGAAACTCATTAGGTATTTATGCCAGACCTAATATTTGGGACAGTGAGTTGGTGGGTTGATCCTACCTACCCCGCCTATTATTATATATATACTCCGTAGTATGTACTCTTACTAGAGAGAGAAGCAACCTCATGGAAGATGACCCGTTCCAGATCAGCTTGGGTGAGTGGGAGTGGGAGACCTCAAGAAGTTTAGCTGAACCACGTGAAAACCGCACCCTGGTTGGTATGTTGGTGCCCCGGTATCTATGTGGGTTCCATGAGCCCGGAGCTCGTGGACACCCGAGATCATGAGCATCAACCGTCCAGCCTACCAATGGCCCTGTTGCTCAACTTCTCCCAAAATACATTATGTAAAAAGAAGATTTCCCATCACATCAAACACCACATCAAAAATGTCGGTACATGCATGAAGTACTAAATGTAGATGAAATCAAAAACTAATTACACAGTTTAGATGTACTTTGCGAGACAAATCTTTTGAGCCTAGTTAGACTATGGTAGAACAATATTTACAACAAACAAACGAAAAGTGCTACAGTGCTTTTCAGTTCGGAACAGTGCTTTTCAACCCAAAATCAGTGCAAAATCTCCTAATTTTGCATCCTAATTTTAACTTCTAAACACACCCAATGTCATGCTACAAAAGGTCGTCCATCTAGCTGAGTTTCTGCAGTTGTCAGCCAACGCCACCGATCGTGATGGTCGTCGTACGTCGCCCACTCGCCCATTCGTAGCTTTCTTATTGCCTCGTGTCGCATCTATGCTTCCCTCGCTCCAGACACTTGTGACCCATGCAGGCGTGCCATCGCTCGGGCAACATCACTTTATCGACGCGGTCATATCACATCGGGCGACTCCGTACGGATGATAAAAGCTTGACGTGACAATATAATGTGTTTAGGGGCCGATGTCTAGCCGGATTGAAGAAGCTGATAATGCGGCATTGTTGGTGGGCACTCACGGTGGTGAGGCCACCCGCCACGGTTCGATTCCTGGATCGAACCTGGTGTCGCACGGGGAATTTATTCCCTAGCAGACGCATATATGTGCGGTGGTTGAACGGTCGGATGGCCCTCCCAGTAGTCTGCTGTTGTAAAAAAAATCTCCTCGTCTGTCCCATGCCAAAGCACAGGTCTAAGGTCAGTCTTATCTCACGTGTGCTGCGGTGTCGCTGTGTATGGGTGGGGCAGGGGTTTGGAGATTTTCTCGGCCTGTGTGAGAAGGTCTTCTTCTTAATACAACACCGTGGGGGTGGTCTTACTCCCCGCAGGCCGAGTTTTTTTTTTTCTTATGTTGAGCGGGAATTTAGTTCTAAGCAAGGTTTACAATATCATTATCATATTTTTCGATCACAGAATAAATGACTGAAATTCACAAAAAATGTCCCTTCACCAAATTATATATTTTTTATTTTTTAATATAAAAAGTGATTAGTATGATTTATGGCTATACAACGATTGAGTTGAAGAGTATGCAATACAAATAATAGAAAACATGAGAGTCTGCAGCACTGTTTACAATAAAGTATCTCCATAACTGTAAAAGTAGATTTGAAATTTCATTTCATTTACTATTGAAATTAGTAGAATTCATAAGTTATTTGTTAAATTCTCTAAAATTTGGAACCTTCGTATTGGCCAGTCGCCGGTAGGCTTGGGCGCTCGGGTTACTTGATTATTTCGGGTCGGCTAATTCGGGTAATTTAAAATTCGGGTAATGAAAACTGCTACCCGATATTAGCTCCCAAAAAACACAACCCGAAATTTCGGGTACCCAATAATTCGGGTTCGGGTATACCCAATCTACCCAAATTTACAAAAATGACAAAGTACACAAAATTTTAGTAGAATTTTAACAAAAAAAATTCACCAGTAATTTGTGTAGAATTTCAACAACAAGTTGAGAAGAATAATATATTATAGTAACTTGTTCAAACTAAGAGAATTATATTATAATAAAGTAAAAATTTCAAGTGTTCAACTAACAGTACGTGATAAATACAAAGACAAAGACAAATTTTGGGTAGTTCTGGTACCGAAGTGTATTACCCGAATTACCCACACTAATTTCGGGTAATCACAATCACTATCCAAACTTGAGATCGGGTACCTCGGGTCCGGGTAATTTGGGTTGGATTCGGGTAATTCGGGTACAGGTAATGGGTATCGTGTATTTTGCCCAGGCCTAGTCGCCATCATGCTTGTGGACAGCTTGTCATTTGCCAATGAGCGGCTGCGCCGTGTACATGGCAAAATTTGACCGGAAAGTATAGATGTCCATTCGGGCCGCCCGGCTTGGCCCTGGCATCGGCCCGGCGTGGCCCGTTAAACTTCGTGTCGGGCCAAGCCCGGCACTACACCCTACCATTCCATGTCATGCTAGCCCACGGGCTGGGCCGACGGCCCAAACCCAGGCCCACGAGCTTGTTTCGTGCCGGGACAGCCCGGAGTAGCCCGGCCCTAAGCGCGCATCCGAGCGACCCGAAGCCCATGTCGTTGGATGGAGGTCGCAGATCTCGCAGCTCCCCGCGTCGCCGCCAACTTCCCAGCGCCGCAGTCGTCGTCGGTGTGGGGATGAACGGAGGCAGGGAAGGGCGAGCAGTGGGCGGATGTGGAGAGGAGGGGCACCGCCACACCGAGCGTGGAGAGAAGAGAGAAGGGCGAGCCACCGCCACGTCGTCGTGGAGGAGAGGAGGGGGAGCAGCACCGGATGCGGAAAGAGAGACAGGGAGAACCGGTGAGGGGCAGCGGAGCCGGCGCCGCGTCCTGCGCAAGCTGTCGCGTGGGAGATGCGGGCAGGGCGAGTGGTGAGCCACGAGGGGGTGGGGGCAGCGGCACCGCAGAAGGAAGGGGCGGGGTCTCAGTCAGTAGAGGGAGTTGGTTGAGGGTTTTGAGTATATATATGGGAATGAGAGGGAGTGGTTTTGCGGGCCGATAACGGGCTGGCCTGCTAAATGCGTGCCGGGTCGGGCAGCCTACTGTGCCGAGGTGGTGGCCAATGCTCGGCCTGAGGCACCGTGTCGGGCTAGCTCGGGCCCAAAGTTCACCGGGCTGGGCCGGGCTCGGACCGGGCTAAAAAAACTACTAGGGAAAGAGGCTTTTATCCCGGGGCATTTTTCACATTAGTACCGATTTTTTTGGCGTCCGGTACTAATGTGAACAAGCACCGGTACTAATGTGACGTGCGAAGAAAGAGCCCCGCGGAGCCCCTCGTGTGACCCACATTAGTATCGGGCGGTGGCTAGCCCCGGTACTAATGTGCCACATTAGTACCGGGGCGACCCACGATCCGGTACTAATGCAGACACATTAGTACCGGGGCCAGGCACGGCCCCGTACTAGCAGGTGTGCTCACCCACCGCGGCTCCTCTCTCGTACCGCACGCAATGCCCCCTCCCTTTATTTCTTTTTCATTCACCACCATCGGCACCTCTCCTTCTCTCATCTTATCTTCTTCTCATTCTTCACTCACATCTCTCTCTCTTCTCTAGGCGCGTGCGATCTCGGAGGACACGGATCGGAGCGGGTGGCGGCCTGGCTCTCTATCTGGCGCGTGCGAGGACGGAGCGGGAGGCCAGGCTAGGGCGCGGCGGCCCAGGCCTCCCTGGTAGCGCGGAGGCCTTGGCATGCGCGGGGGATGCGGCCACCGGCGCTGGGGCTCACGGCCTCTGGCGCAGCCGGGGTGTCGGCACGGCGGCGCGACCGGGGTGACGGCGCGGCCTTGGGGCCGACGGGACCGAGCTCAGGTGCGAAGGAGGCTGCCAGCTCGCGGGCGGAGCGGCCGGCGCCGGCGGGACTAAGCTCCGGCGCACAGGGAGAAGAATGAGCTCCGGTGTTCAGGCTTGTTTTCTTCTTAGTTGAAATCGGTGACTGATGAATTGAAATTAGTGATTACGATGACCTCTGAAATTTGATGGTGATATGTAAATTTTGTGATTGTGTTGGTGTGAATTTTGTGGGTTGTGATTGCGAGCAATTGTGAATAACTTGTGATTGTTCTGTGAATTTTGTGAGTTGTGATTGTGATGTGAGAAAAGAAAATGAGAAGAGAAGGAAAGAGAAGAAAAAGAAAGGAGGAACGGAACTGAAAGAAGGATAAACTTGAGGTGACGGTGCAGACACATTAGTACCGGGTGGTAGCCCCACCCAGTACTAATATCTATATTAGTACCGGTTTCTCAAACTGGTATTAATGTGACTTGACATTAATACCGAATGAACGATACCGGTTTGAAAACCGGTACTAAAGGAGGGTTACAGACCGGTACTGAAACCTGTTTCCCTAGTAGTGAAACATGCTTGCAGGCGGTTTGCCGTGCTGCGAACTTTATGGACACCTATACTGGAAAGTAACGTGTGGACAATATATATATAAACAAGATACTACACTACTGGTATCGTCGAGGCGGGCAAAGCCGCGAGGGGCCCGCTGGATCGATGGCGGGTAGGACTGACTGCCCGCGGCCAACGACGGATTTGGTGTGATTGGCAGAAGGGTAAAAATGAGAAAAAGAACATCAAACGGATGCGTTTAAACTGTGTCATGGTGGAGTTTTCACGAAAATACAATAGCATTGGCATAGAAAAGATAAAGTTCAATTTTCAATAACACTAAAGGAATGATCTAAATTTCGATGATATATACGGGATGGACTGAATTTTCCAACAACATATAAGGAATTCTCTCAACACAATTAATTGAATATAATAGTTCCGTGCAGCTGCCAACAGGAAAATATTAATGCTTGTTTCCCATTCCGTTCCGGCAAATAAAGTTGATTTGTGCCTTTGGTCATCCGAGCCTGACAAATGATTCGTTTGGTTCTGATGAGCTTTGTTCGCGTGAGGCGTGAAGTTGGTATGACTGTATGAGCCTGGTAATACTGAAATCTGCGAAATCCGCACTGATTTGTACCCCTTGCCTTGGACGGTTGGCCCTTGGGTTGTTGGGGTGACTATTTGAAGTAGCAGAGTTGACTGCCAGCAACTGCACAACTACGGGTTTAATCGGTGTACCACGTGACAGCTAACAGGAGCGACAGTCTCGCACTAGCTCAACACTATGTATAGCGGCACAGGCACTGCATCCTTGTTCACGATCAATGACATGCATATATGTAGCAGGAAGTTGGGACAAGAAGCTAGGGAGCGAAGCCATGGAAACCAAAGCATTGTTGCAAGTCATTGATCGTGAGTCACTGCACGCCCATCATGTCCACAGCTCTCGAGCTTATTACTGGGACTAGGAGGTCTCCGGAACCGGCGGCGATCCAGGAGCTGCTATGAAATTATTGTCGGCACCATCCAACTATAGGAGTTGACAACCACAAGCCGAGCGAGCCGCCAACCTCTTTCACCAGGATACCCGGGGTTCAAAGCGCGCTCGCGGGAGCGTTCAAGGCGCGTGGTTCGTGCAGACGGGGCATTGTGCTTTTCTTGGGGATAGACTGTACGTGGTATGTTTGCCAACGATTAGCTGGAGTTGCAAGGGAGCTGCCTGTATGAGAGAATTTCCAATAGGTCGCTCGTTGCTGATGACAAGGACACTAGTAACAGCAATGCAGATGTAGCATTACGATATTATCCAGTGGCGTGGCGTATTTTGCAACTGTATTTCTGAGACTGAAGCTAAGCTAAGAACAAACGTGGAAGGCCGAAAATTTTAACTTTTGTCGGTACATTACACTGTTAGTGCAATGTGCATTGCCTGATATAGGCACCTTTGAAGCTTACCTTCCCCTTCAGATTCCAGAGCACGCGCATATAAATCAGGGATAATCCGACAGAAACACAAGGGATAGGCAGTTTCGTATGGTTTGTTTTTTCCACCGACAGTCGCAGCTTTGTTATTGCAGTTCTTCACAGTCCTGGTTCTTCATATCTAAAGATATGAAAGCTGCGGAGCTCGGCGGCCAACCAGGCCATCCACGGTAGCAAAATGGATTTCGACCATCAGATCATGATCGGACGGCCAGTTACGCAGCAGTGACCGCGGATATTTTGCATTTACACCCCCGAGTTGCTGCGGAATCTAACCCGAAGTCCATATCTATTCCTATCGGTCTGTTGGTGGCCAGAACCTTCCCGGCGCCTCCCGTCGCCGCTGGCCACGCCGAGCTAGGGCACCCCGCGCCCGCGCGCCGAGCCGACCCCATCGCCCTGCCCCTGCTGGCCGCTCACTGCCGTAAACTCCACGCGGCCTGCTTCTCCCTCTCTCCTCTTCTCCTCTCCCCCGATCCGGCACCGTGTCGGGCCGGGCTTACGCCGGCCGCGCGGATTCGGCACACGGCCGGCTCCAGTCTGTGCCGCAGCGCACCGCGGGGCGCCTCCTCGTGTGCAACTGCGGCGCTGGCTGGCGTGCGGGTTGTGTAGTGCCTGGGCACGGCCGCGGCAAAGTGGCGCGGGGGGTAGTGGCACTGCGACCGCGGATGCCGGCGCAGAGGAGAGTGGTGGCCGACGGGGAGAGGCAAGGGCGGTCACCGACCGAGGCGGGGAAGAAGTAGGAGCGGACAAGGAAGAGGAGATGCGGCGAGTGCGTAACGCGAGGAGCAGCAGCAACCCGTGCCTCACCTCTCGGCTCTGGCAAAAAGATTGTCGTTGTTGCCTCTCCTACCTCCGCCTGCCCCTGGCAACGCATCGCAGCTGTGTGGCTTCAACAGGCTTCCAATTGCTACATCAGGACACGATGTGATCCTTCCCGTTTTCTTTTTTTTCTTGTGTGATTGAGTGATTGGAGATCAGTTTTGTAGCGAAGATGATGTTGCGGACCTCGATTGTGCTTATTCCAAGTAGTGGGCAGATCATCGGGCCTTGGAGCATCGATTGGCCATCCCCTTTCACCAGTAAGTTTCTATATGTTGCTTTTTTATGTGCCTTTGCTCTCTTCCTGATCTGACAGGGAATCAATTTTATAATGAAGATGACGAATGAGGCTCCTTCTCTGCCTGGTATGTAAAGTGAATTAAAATAGTCAAAGGTAGAAAGATAAAAAAAATGGTGCCTATTTCACGATTTCCACTATCTCCTATAAGAAATTTGGTTTGGTTATGTCAAGATCCTTTTTCTATGGATGAGATGACCATATGGAAAGTTATGTCGACAGAGAGAATGTTAGATTGGGCCTGATAGAATTCATGATCTCTCATAGTTTGGTTTCAAGCTTTGAATCATTATAATTTATAATTGATGTGATATTTGAGGATAAAATTGAAGCCGTAGGGTATCTAAGTACAATTTATTGTTTCATGATCACTATCTATGTGCCCAGTGCAAATTCAGCATCGATGATTAATGGCTCATCTTTTTACCATAAATCCTTACATACTCTCTAACATGAATACATGAATACAGGAAGACTGCTTACATGTTATCCAGCGAATTATTTTCCAACCACTGTCCATTGGCTACGATGAATTTCAATTTGAGATCAGTGGCCCAAATTATAAAACTGAATAAAAGGCTTCGATGTATTTTTGCATTTTTTTTCTTATTTTGTGTCCATTCGCATTGCTATTTACATAACATTAAGAAGTATATATTTTATATATCTACATTTCCTAAAACTTACTGATGAATTCTGACAGTGTCCATGAGGAGCTGCATAACATTGAGTGACAACAGCCATGGAGCTAAGGAGTCCTCCCAGTTCTAAATGAGTAAGTTACAGGTCACTCATGGATGCAGATTTATTTACAGCTGTTACACCTACTCTTTCCTCTAATTGATTTTTTTGGGTACAAAATTATTCTTAAAAGTAGAATCGAACTTCCGGATTAACTTCTTTAGACCAGTTCAGATTAGATGTTGATCAGGTACAAAAGAGAAAAAAAATCCATACTGGTCTTCTAGATTCTAGTGTAGATTTATAATATGATGAACATATTCATTTTGTGATACCCTCATTTTCCCTATTACCTTTTATTCCTTTTTTGTGCCTCTTCCAAATTAGAGGTTATCATTTTGTTCAACACTATTAGCAGCATCTTGCAGCCTTTTTGGTAAATATGCAATTTCTGCATTATGTTTAATTTGTCTTTATTGTTGGGACTTTGTGGCCCAACATTCACCTTTTTTAATTATGGATGTATCTGATTGCTGAAAATGAATATACTAGAAAGGTGGAAGCTGACCATTTTATGGTGGAACAGTCCAACTTTTTGCATGTTGTATGAATTTGTAAGCAAGATCTAGTGCTAAGCCTCTGAACCCTTGTACTTCTGATTACATATTTGTTTTCCATGGTATGTGTTTGCATTGCAATAACTTATCTTAAAAACACTGCATATTTACTTCTTAAGAAAATACACTTCCTAAGAAAAAAGTGTTCCATATTATGATGCTTTGTGCTGTAAGATAGGCTAAAAGAATTATGTTTGCTAATACTTAAGTGGTTTTAAGGCCAATTTGATGAACGAATTATGTGAGGGCTCTTATATGTTTTTATTTCTGCTTTTCACTCTTGCTCTTTTGAATATGGTTCTCATGCCAATGGTAACAATGGGTCCTCACTAGCCAGTGGCTACTGCAAGCAACAAGTAACCATTCTGATATGAGTTACGAATTTACGATATGTAATATTTAAGATATCCAGTTTCCAATATACAATATGGTGCTTCGAAATTCAAAACAAAGCATGTCCCTGACATCATTCGAGATTGAAGAACCTGGCAATCTCTTCTCTTCTTATTTTTAGTGGTAATCAATTGACACTAAAACACTGAGACAATGAGTGACCAATCTCTTCTCTTCTTGTTTCGATATTGTTTGACTAAGCTGATTATATGATGTCTTAAGAATATATATTTGAAATTCAAATTGAACCAACAAGAAAAAATTCTAGGCACCAAGGGTGCATGTCAGTGTCGGTGGCTCAGTGCTCCTATTCCCCTGTCATCGACATGATACATGCAATGCAAGCTTTAACATTTCTTTAGTCTGATACCTCTATTTTAGGGAAGGCAAAGTAGTATAATTTGAACCGATTAATTAAATACACTTTTTTTAGTGCAGCTCCAGAGTCTACTTTATGATTATTCAGGGTACATATTAGATTATTTTCATGTGCTTATAAATGTTAAAACTGAATGCTATTTAGCAAGTTCTATTCTATTATTATTATAAGGGACATTCTTAAAAGTTTAAAATCTTAAATGATCTTTTAATTTGTCTTGGTAGCTTCTCAATTAGGTGTACAAGAAAAAGTGGGCAAACAAGAATGAGTAATGCTGTCAATCAGCAGGTAAATAATTACTGAAAGTAGGCTTTAAAGTCACTTTTCTTCTACATGAACAAGGTCAAGTGCTAACTAGGTGACTAAAACAAAAGCAAGGTCAAGTGCTCATTACAGAGCCGTTGTCTATAATAATATTGTATCTACTATATGTTCCTGTCATATGTTTTCTATTTCATCTAGAACAATGTTTTATTTACTACTTCCTAAATAAAACAAGATGCATCCACTCGATGATCCGCGCGCATGGGCGCGCGCCAATCACTAGTGAAACTTTTATTTGATCGGCGGTTGTAGCGCGTGACACAACTAATTGTTGCTCTTCTTGAGGTAGCATTGACGATGGTTGTTTACATGACAGCATGGAGGATAGATAGTAGTATGCAGCTTCTGCATCTTGTATTTTTTAAAGACATGCATAGTATATTTTTCATTAAGAGAAGAGAATTTTATAAGACACAACTTTAAAAGAAACCTTAAATAGCTAAGAAATAAGAAAAACTACCTGAAAAGGTAACAAAGCAACGACAACAGAGACTAAGAAGAGAACACCACACCACCACCACACCTAGAGACAACCTAAGACGACGGGAGCCTGCGAAGAGGATACACCATGGAAACACGTACATCACCGCTTGTCAGACACCCCGGAAGTAGCGACGGCAGAGCGAAGAGGTCCTGCAAGACGACGCCCTCAAGAAGAAAATGACGATGACACTGCCATCGTCCGCCCGCTCACGAAGGAGCAGGCCAAGTCTTCACTAGGCAAACCAAACAAATTTAGAGGCCGCAACGACGCCCCTAGCAGGATAAGTTACGAAACAGCGCGCAACCGTTGTCGGCACCAAAGGCAAGGCTTTCGCCGAAAGCCTCCAAACTTGCCTCCACACCGCAGACCACCGCAACCAAGATGAGAGCCAAGGCGATGAAATTGGCAGCGAGAATCCATGGTGACAGCAACGAGGAACATCAGCAGGCACCGTCGAGGGGAGGGAAGAAAGTAGGCCAGCGGCGAAGATGGCCTAGGACGACCAAACCATCTGGAACCATACGGAAACCCGTCGAGCTCACACCGGAGAGCAAAGAGGCGAGCTTTGGAGCACACCCCCAAGGGCAGCCAATACCGGAGACGGCGGCAGCAACACGTCCCCGCGCCGGAGGAGAATGACAACGATATGTCGGGGCGCAGTCCGGTGTGGAGAAGACACGGCTCCCGTTGCGGCGGCCCGACAACGCCGAATGAGAGGCGACGCACATCAGGCGCAGGGGAGGAGTCGGGCCAGGCGCCAGCACAGCAGGCCTGCCCCGGAAGGCCATCGACGACTCGGGGACGGCGGCGGCAGCGGCGCCGGTTGTGAAGGCAACACAGGCACGAGGGGAGGCCGGATCCGCGCTAGGAAGGGTCGGTGCCAGGAGGAAGGACCGCCCTTCGAGGGGGGGGGGGGGGGGGCGGGGATGGCGCCAGCAGCGCACGCCTGCCTGCACGGGCGGAAGAGCATGAAGAGCCCGCAACCCCCACAACCACACAGCGGCGGCGGCGAGCGTGGCGGCCGAGAGAGGAGCTCATATTGTATAGAGTCCGTGGCTCCGTGCAAGGAGAGGCCGTATATATATTGTACAGATAGAGATCACTACTGTCATCACCATACATCATCCTCCAAATATAAGAAGGCTATCCCGTGTTGGAGCAATACACAACGAATAGGGTTAAATAAATGAAAAAAACATATAGACAAATAAGCTTCAAGTGGGATTGGGAGGCATCACGAAAGTTAGCGGAACTGAATCGCAACATGCAGCACCCTTATTCTTATGTAGATGCCATCCAGATATCTTGGCTCCATCTTCCATGAGGCCCAAGCTCGTGATCGTGGATCAGTGTTGAGTGCGTAAGGCTCATGGAGTACCTATTTGAGAGACTAAGTGGCATTTTTAGAGCCAGGTTACTTCACGAAATATTCTTTTATCAGATCTCCAAGCCAAACGCCCATGCTCCACCGACTAGAGCTCCACAAGAAGATATGGAGGCACCGTCCAAGGATTTTTTTTCGGATTACATAGTACATCGGAGACACTCATAACACACGCACACTCATCTCTATGAACACACGCGCGCAAATCCTACCCCTAGGAGCATCTTCGAAGACTGAGCCGGCAATCCTCAAGATTGACGAAGTCATCACAGGCGACTCGCTGTCGACGGGAACGTCGCCTGCCACTGAAAGCACAAACGTCGTTAAATCCTGAGAAATTCGCTCCCACGGGGAGTCAAACCCAGGATCTGAGGTGCTACCGGGGCTCCTGTAACCACTAGGCTACAGGCCCTTTCGCCGTCCAAGGATTCCAAGAATTTTTTGTGCCTGTATTTTCAGTACGTTTCAAGTATTTCCACCAAGTTATGTATGGGCTGGGCTAATTAACCACCATGCACTATCTTTTTTTTGATAATGGATAAAATATTCAGGTTTAACCACCTCGTAGAGAAGGAATCACTCCACAAATTATTACATGTAGTATGCTTGCACTACATTCACAAAAAAAGTATGCTTTGCACTACATGTGAACATGACTATTATTTATATGTTCATCACACATGATTAAAAAGCAATCCGTAACTAAAAAGCCATCCATGGGAGGTAAAGAAATAATGAAGCGCCGAAGTCTCCAATGCCTGGCACGCTTGGATCATATATCCTTCTACTCGTCACAACGCTGTAATTGCACTCATTGTCGGAGGCAATAAGTTCATCTGAATAAGACATGCATAAAAGTTTTTGGTTGACATTTATCAGAAACCACATTAGCCAAATTGCCTAAACTAAAGTCGTCGCCCCTGTCAATAAGTTTAACCAAACACAATATGTATAGCCCTCAACAGAAACCTAGTATCATAATCGCAGATCGCAGTCAAAGAATAGGTGTTTAATGGACTTTTCCACGTAACAAAAGCAACACAATTTACTACCACTTCAATTCCTTCTTGCTAGATTATCTTTTGTAAGTATAACCCATTCTTTAAGTACCACCATGCACTATCTGTGTCAGTCAGTTCAGCGAACACCCAACCCGATGATCTGAGATTCGTCGCCTGTATCCTCTTACCCGGTGGCCATTGGATGATCCTGTATTCGTTGAGCAGTCTTGACATATGGAGGCTGTGCCCCCCGACCAATCGACCGTGTGCTCGATTAAAGGTGCAGAACGGTGCAGTTGTCTGCAGAAACAGAGCAATCATGTCCAATCGCAGTGCTAGTCCTGTAATTTTCCATTCATTTAAATCTATCGGTTGATCTAATATATCATTGGCAAACAAAATATACGAAGAAGAATGATATGGCACATGAACAAGTCTAAAGTGTATTTGTGTTGTTTGACCGAACATTTAGTTATGGAATGTGTTTGATCAAACATTGTACTCAAATACATATGTTTTTTTAGCAACAAATACATATGTTTGTTGCGATAGAACTTATATAAATTATATTTGTCTGTATTTGATCGAACATTATTATTTGTAAAATATAAACTTCATTCGGAACATCATTAATCGCATCTTTGAAATCAAAGAGATGCTAAAAAAGTTATTTGGACAAAGGAATCACTCTCGAATGTGTTTACATCCAAATAGCTAGTATTCATACAAAAGTACGAAACTAATAACCTCAAAAGCAACATTAACGTTGAATGTACAATGGGACAACAATCGACAGGTTGAGGACATCCTCTGTTGCATATACGAGAAATTTGTTTGAGCGGATATAGGCCAAATATATAGAGAGAGGCTGCAGTTGTGATACATCATTCATCAAACATATCAATATCCCATCTTCAAATTAAGAGTTTTGTTACCGTGCTTGAGAGGAACTGGGGAGAACCAGGAGGAACCAGTGGTTCGGTATTTCGAGGGGAACTTGGCAATGGTATTTTCATAATAATGCATCTCGATTTTTCACGGTAGCCCCCCCCCCCCCACCCCCCCACACACACATCTATACTATAAGGAGCGAAAACAATTGAAAACAACTCTTACCCAATTTGGACCCGTCTTACCCCTCACGCCGGACCCACCCGTCATATGTTTTTAGAAGTGGATAGGGTGGAAGGACTATGGAAAGACCAAAAAATCACAATTTGGAGAGCGTTTCTGCCAAAAACGTAATGTTTTTCTCACCCACCCCTATACCCGTTTTGGGCCCACCACCCGCCCCCACCGTGCACGACGACTGTGGAAGAGGATACGCCAGCGACACCAAGTGGCGGTACTTGTTGTAGCACTAGACGTTATAGGACACGGACATTATGCCAACGGGCGAGTCGCGGGCCGCCGGCTTGGCACGGTCCCGGCGGTGGATGTTCATGTGGCCGCCGAGCGCCTGCGTCGTGGTGAACCCGCGTTTGCAGAAGACGCACTCATAGTACGGCTTCGGGCTGGCAGCTGCCGCCGCCGACAGCGACACGGCGGCTGCCTCCTCTCCGACCACCGCTGCCGCCTCTGACTCCGGCTCGCGCGAGGTCGTCATCATGGCGGCGGCCTCGTAGCCTGACGCCACCTTGGATTTCAGTGCTGCCGCTATTCTTGGCCTACTAGCTACTTTGGTACTAGAACGATGGACGGTTCCACGATTTTGGGGATTGGTAAACGAAGTCTGACGATCGAGCTGATGACAGTGAAGTTCGCGTCGTCCATGAGGGTCTAGGTTATTATAAAAGCTGGAGACATGGCCAAAGAAGCAGGCATTGGTTTTGTCAGCCGCTTCTGAATAAAAGATGGCACACGGTTTTGACAAGCTAGCTTTGGAGGAGGTCATCGGCGCTGCCGGCCTTGGTGCCTAGCAGCTGCCTCGCTATCGAGCACTGTGCCCTAGCTAGCTGTCTCGTCTTTGGTTAATTAGCTTCTGCAGTGGAAACATGAGATGGATCGGAGGTGCTTCACGTAGAAACATCCTTTTATTTTAGTATAATAGTGCAGGCAATCTCTGTCATTGCTAAATACTAATTACCACGGGTAGATAAAAGTTAGTACATACTATCGCATAACATAACCTAAAACGTTGGGAGATTTATTTAATCAGCAAATTAATACGATATACATAAGAAGATATTAAGGTCCTTTCTTAATAAGAAATTGGTCATCATCTCGTGCAAGCATGTGCTTTGTTCTGACCACGTTTGCATGCTAATAGACTTGGCTTGAGTTAAGGCATGTATTTGTGCGGTATCGGGCTCCTTTAAACTTTCCTGGGCTATATTAAAAATGTTTTTCTCACCCACCCCGCGTCTACCCAGCCCATGTACCCATTTTGGGCCCACCACCTCCCCCTCTCACTCTCCGTCTCACGAACGTTGTGCCGCCTACACGCGCTCGCCGCCGTGTCCCTGTACTCCCTCCGGCATGGCCGAGCGGGAACCGGGTGCTAGGACGTGGCGAGACGGGCGGGGCTTGGCGAGATCGCCGCCGTCTTGCCTCCGAGGGTGCCCTGAAGGCCAGAACCCTTGGGGGAGCACACCGTGGCGGCGGCAGCGTCAGTGGCATGAAACGAACTAGATTTCCAAAACTAGAAACCCGATCCTCTGCACCTCTGTGATAGTCCCAGGAAGTGGTTATCACGTACAAACTCTGTCTCAAGTGGTACAAATCCATACAACACAAGAAAAAGGGAAAATTACATAATTTTATTAATACATCAGAGTACAACATTTCGGCATAAGCCGGGTACAAGTCCAAATGGACTAAACAAGAAAGGTAAATCATCTACGCAGCGGATCTATCGAAGCGAAGCGTCTCCAGCTCCACAGGCAAACTTGAGTGTAGGACCAGCTCTAGTCTTCCCATCCTTCATCGTCGTTGTCGTAGTCGATCACCAAGTCTGAAAGCATCGCCATCTACCCGATAAGCGGGTAGGTCATGTCAGCTTCCCAACAAAGAGCAAAAGCGGTGGATGAATTCTAGTATGCATGGATAAGCCTATATATGGCTGTAGAAGGTTTATGCAAGCAGCGGTAGCAACATCAAGGTAAGCGGTAATGCAGAGAGGTCACCATCTCCGAGGAGATCCACACCTCTGAGGCCAACGCCTCCGGGGTCAACACCCCAACCGAGAAAAGAACACCAACACACTGGATCTCAACTGAGACACAGCATCCCAATCTCATCTGCGATGTGAGGTCACCAACTCCTACCTCACATCTCAACAGCACCAAGCCGGGCTCACACACTCGGGGGAGAGAAAGCAGCACAAAAGAATACTAGCCAGGTGAGAGATCGAAAGGGCTGTCCATACCAGTGGACACAGACTATAGCTATAGGTTTAACACTCTGCAGAGGTTGTACAACTGGACCCGCCGGATAGGGCAGAAACGGTGGCCGCCGTTCCACATCCCTACCTAACGGCCGGAGACCTAGCAGTGGATGGCACTCTCCTGCCTCTCCAAGCCTGACTCGTCCTGACTGGGGCGCGAAACTTGCCAGCAGGGCCTCGAAGCTGTGAAACCATCCCCGGAGGAGCCGGGGCGACGTCTACTCGGGGGTATAACCCGTCCCCTCACACGACCACACCGGTCCGCCTACAGGCTGGATGCCATCCACCTACTAGTTCTCAGACCGAACCCCGCTCATAACAAGGCGAACGGTTTGTACGAAAATAGCCCAAAGATCAAGGTCACACAGTCGATCGGTCCTTAATTTGCAAGGAGCGAGCACTCCACCAACTCCACCCGTCCGACACGCCGCTAGGGCGGGAGGCCAGGTCGCATCTCCCCTAGACAGGCGTTCACAAGTAACCAAAGCGGCTCGCTCCCGCGGTAACACGTCAAGGATACACACTCACCCAAAACACACGCTAGAATACCGAGATATCCCAATCTCAATCCAAACCAGAGATCCATCCATATCTCGAAACCAGTAAATTGTATGTAAAGCAAATATCGGGGACTAGCTAGGGGTCTGTAGCTAGTCCCAAAGGTAGGAAGATCAAGGAACATGGTATATCAAATCCAAGGCATGGCTAAAAGATTGTCTATGCATTTCAATCATCCAAAGCATCATAAATAAAGCACTAGCAACTAAATAGCATGCATGGGATCTACATGGTCGGGAGTGACATGACACCTGCGCGGTAGTCGTCGTAGAGTAGTAGAGGTTGGGCCCTTCCTTCGGGTCAAAGGTCTTTCCAAACGTCACAGCTCGGGTCGTCGTCGCAGCTCGGGTCTTCAAACATGATTACAAGCCTACACGAGATGCGACGTGGAAATAAATAACGACAATCATCTAAGCAATAACTCCAAATAACATCAATTTAGAAGAACCAAAATAAATCCGATCTAGTTACAAGCAGCACTAATTAACTTTAGGAAATCAAAGTAATTAGTTTTATATCAAAATAGTTTTAAGCTACTAGCTTTATATTCTAGAACACAAGTTAGAGAGAAGGGTTAGTTCAAGGTTGGGTGGTCGATCAAAGGCTAAGGGCCTTGGTGATTGCGCCTGCAAGGTATTAGCACAACTGATAGGTGCAACGAAGCGAAAGCTCAGAGGTTGAGGAGAGAGGAGTAAGGCGAAACGAGTTAGCCAAAGCATTATCAGAACAAAGTGTGCGGTGGCAGCACAGAGAGAAGGAAAGGATCAGATTGAGGTCGATAAAAGGATGGTGACGCGGTAAGGTGTGCTCAGGGGTATGGTGGAGCAAGCGCTAGCAATACGATGATATCCACGGCGTAGTAGCTAGGTTGCAACGCGGGGTTGTCGTGCTTTGAAGCAGAGGCCTCTGCTCAAGGCACGACCGTCCATCATGCGCGGCCTTTCGGGTTACTAATACTGGGTACGTCGCGTGCTACACGGCTCGATGCAAGGCAGAGAGAGAGCGGGTATGCGGGTTGCGGCACAAGGCGGTGGAAGCGGTGCAAGCAAGGAAAGTAGTGCGGACGCATCTTGGGGAAGTTATCCCTGTCCGTGGCAAGCCAGTGGCTAGTTGCGGTGCTCCGGCGTCCCAGACCCACAATAGCGCAGTGGCGGGCAGCGGTCACGGATCATACCCCAAGTATGCGGTGGAAAAAGGAGTTTGTTTCAAGGGCAAGAGAAGATAAGGATAGGGGTAGCAGCGAGTGTCTCGGAATTATGAAACCAACGCAATTGGTTTCATAATTTTCGGAGCTCCGGATAATTAGTTATGAATTTTTAAAGAAAAAGGATTTATAAAACATTTATTAAATCCTTTTATTAAATATGAAAATAATTTTATTAAAATATTGCTGATGTCAGCATGACGTCAGCGGTGAGCAGGTTAGTGGGCCGAAGTTGGGCCCAAAGTGTTAGTGGCCCAATGGGCCGGCCCAGTGTGGCCCAAGAATTCAAAAGTTTAGATAAGCACCCTTATCTCTCATCCAGCCTGGCCTGATTAACACCTGGGCTCAGCCGGCTTCGTGGGCCGAGGCCCATCCAGAGTTCACAAGAGGAAGTCTAGAGATGCACCCTGAACTCTGCAGAGGATCTGTTCGATTGGGCGCCTGCGGGATCCTCTGCGACGCTTGCGATCGGGCGTGCATGTGGCCGTGCGTGTGGTTCCACTCAGGATCAGGGGAAAGGGGGTCTCGCCCAAGGTGCTCGGCAAAATGCCAGAAAGGGGGTGGCGGCGCGGCAAGGGCCGGCCGGCGACAGGATTTGGCTGCCGCGGCTGCGCGTGCACCTGCAGAGAGAGATCGTCACGGCTCGAAGGCCGAACCACAAAACGACGGCACGTGTGGGCTCAACGTCGGCGGGCACGGTCTCGGCGCCGGCGAGGTGTGGCGGCGGCGCGTCGTGCTCCCCGACTCCGGCTCCCACCCGCTCGTGGACGGCTCTCTCAGCTGCCCTTCCTGCTCCGGCGTCGAGGTCCTTGACTTCAGCCGAGCGGCGCGGTGGTGATGCGCGCGCAACCTTCTCTTCCCCCTTCCTCCTTCTCCCTCTTCTCCCTTTCCCCCTCTCGGCGGCGGACAGAGGAACCAAAGGGGGAAAAACCCCAAGTGTGTGATGCCTTGCAGCAGGGGCCTCGCCCGGGGGATTAGAAGCTTGTGCACGACGAGGCAAGGGTAGAAGGGTCACGGAAGGGTCTCTATTGGCTTGCTATGGTGTGGATGCCGACGTGGAGGCACGGGTATGGCTGGCGGGCGTGGATGCGCGTCGACAGGCGAGGGTAAAAAGGGAAAAGGCCGGGCGGAGCGTGGGCGCGGCCGGATGGCCCGGCGTCCGTGCCACAGGCGCGGTCGGGGTCCTGTCCCCTGGCCGAGCGTGTGCGTGCGGGCGCGACGGCGGAGCGCGGTGCAGGTGTGCGCGGTCTTGACCGAGCGGGGACGAAGAACAGGGCGCCCCGCGGCCCCACTCGTCAGCGACACACACGCGGGGAAAAAGGAGGCGGGCCGAGTTGGGCCGGCTTCGGCTGAGAGGAAGAGAGGTCGGGGTTTGGGTTGCTCATGGTCCTGGAGTTGAAGGTGGTCAGCCGAACTTGACTAGGTGTTATCTGGCCCAAAGATTGGATAGAGTTTTGAAAATATATTTGAATTACGTTTAAACCATATATTTGAATTTGAATAGTTTCAAATTCAATACGCACTCAAATAAAATCCATAAACTCCTAATCACATATTTTACCATAATTTGAAAATATATTTTTTATATTTTTGGTTTTATCTCTTTAGGAATAAGGGAAAGGGGCTAGAAAGGGTTTAAATATGGTGACACACATGTTCAATCAAAAAGTTTTAAATTTTTGCGAAAATTTACATATGGGAAAACATTCAAATTTCTGGGATGTTACATTCCTCCCCCCTCACAAGAATCTCGTCCCCGTGATTAAGCTCGTACCGGGGGTGGTGAGGGTCTTCTCTCCGGTAGGTCTTCAAGATATTGATGTCCTTGACATTGTAGAGCTTTGTTGACAATGTCTCTCTCTCTTCCATATGGTTCCACTCGCGTTTAGTCTCGACATATATCGTTTCCATGTGAGTCTTTCTGAAGCCAAGTGCTATCGTGTGTTCTCTTTCGTTGGCACCCATAAGCACTTGCTAGATTTGATCCAAATATCCCAAAGATCTTTACTCTTGTTCACGTTCGTGAGAAATTTCAATGGTAGGCCAGAATTTCCTCCATCTTAATCCATCGCTTCTAGCCGTGTTAGATAAGCTTGGTAAACTTAGAGCAGGTTGGAGCATGATAGTTACAGATTATTCCAATCCTCCCGTTTGAGGTTGCCCCCTTCCTATTATTTTAGCTTATACCAAAATTATTCCGTACGGACTCGGCCATACTCTCATGGCGTCCATTATGTACTTTTAATCCAATTTGGCACGAGTCTCCCACTTCTCTCCATATGAGGGAGTCGTATTCCTTAGGCCTGGCGGAGTTCTGCAATTCCGGCGATATCTCTGAGCCCATCTTGCAGCAAGCAAGTAGTGGGATTACATATGGCGATCTATTATCCAATTGGTTGCCATATGCCGAAGCTTGTAGTCTTAGCGTACCCATAGGTATAGTATCATCCTTGTCCAATTTGACTACTTCTCCAAGAGAGGTACGCCATCCAAATATTGAGTTTCCTTAAATATCCTTTCTTCATCCATATTTTCATATATTCTCTAGGTTTCCCTAGTTTACCCAAGATATCTTCTTGAAGCCATATCCATCTGGGATATGTTGAAAATATAAAATATTATCTCTTGATCCATAAGTAGATATACTGATTTTTCCAAAACATTAGTGCAGTCGCACCTCTTATGGCGCGCACTCTCAGCAACTAGTTGCAATTAGATGAACATAACTTTCTTTTTGCTTACTCGGCCATCTCGAGGCTTAGGGAACATCTCCGCTTCTTGTAGCGGCACATCCAAATTACCTTATTTCAGTGCTTGTATTCCATGATAGGGCCTCATGCGGTTAGTCAAAGTTCCTCAAGTTCCAGGGCGATTTCTCAACTTCCAGAAATTCTGTGAGTTATCCAGTAATCTTTACCAATCTTCGGGTGCGACCCTTATAGTAACCATATGCAGGTTTAGCATGTCTCCCACGATTCTCATCAGAGTGCTAGCACATCCGACATGTCTGATTAGCTCCTGGTCATAAACTCTACGAACGGTTACTTCCCATTAATGATAGTCTGTGTTAAGAGGGGTCGTCTGCAACACCCTCGACTGTGTGAGTGACTCTTCCCATCCGGAATCTCACACCAGTCAATTTGGTTCCAATTTCTTAGGATGGATCTTCACGTGGAAGTCACATCTACCTTACTCTTGTATGCTTAGCAAACCCTTCTGACTTATTTTCCAATAGGTAGGTTCCAACTGCAAGGTTGTATAGATAACTTGTGTCCGTAGTTGCCGAGGTAGTTCTTCTTCCCACTAGTTCAATATACGGTGTCCAATAGAGCTTCCTTTTTGATGGCTTATTCCAAAAGTGGGATCGACTGAACTTATCCAAAGTATATTGCCGACATCTTAGGGTACTCAACTACTCTTAACCAATATATGCTTCCATGGAAGTACATGCTCTCCTGAGCTTTCGGGGTTTCAAATTCTCGGGTAATCATTTTCTGGTTTGCAAACTCAAATCCAGTGATCATCGGGTAACTCGTCTGAAGTCTTGGTCTGTTTGTCGAAGTCCCAAGAAATTCCTCTCTTCTTCTGAAGTAGGGTCTTCTTAATATGCTTGACATGTCGGTCTTCATTCTTCAAGCTCTCGGTCCTTGCAGGAGGGGTAAGCTATGGCCTCTAAAGGAGTCATCTAAAGATCTAGCAAGCATAACACTCAATACAATTTCACACAAACATGAAGAGGCATAACAACCATAAGACCATAAAGATCCAATCACTCAAGCAATGCACCAAACAAACATGTATCTCGAGGCTGACTCCTAAGACCTCTGAGAATACACCAGGGAAAAGCATACTAGTATATCGTGGGCACTTGAGGGAGTTTCACTAAGGTTAGTGTTACATCACTTGAAAGGATACGTTCCATCTGACATCTCGGTGTTGATCCTTCTGAAACAGGCTGGTGAAATTCTTCTCCGTGCTGGCTTAATTGAGATCTGGTAAATTGTGTTCCATATTCCTCTTCGAGTCACATGTCTTATTGTTATCCATTTGACTCGCACAGTACTGATGTTGTATCCGGTAGCTATTGCTTCCTTCACGATCCTCCGGGATAGGGTCCAATTAACGAAATTATCTTTCTGACTGAGGAGGTTCCATACGTAGCCTATGAGGAGCATGGGGTTCCGTGGGAGAATGCTAAAATCTTCTTGATCTTAGTCCAATGCTTCCAATTTAGATACTCCTCCTTAGTTGGACTACTCTTCTTCGTCCATGGTTCTCGTGGCATCGTCCTCCCAAAGGGGGTGTTCTATGTTTATCATTACAGCTGTGCCCTGTGTTTCTCATTTGTTCATTCTAATCCCGCGTCGATTCTGGTCGGTCAGGGAGATTCAAATCCAGGCATCTATATTTCACACTTCTCGTTTAAGGTATTCCATATAATGGTTTAGCAACTCTTCGCTCCATATATGTGATGTTTTCTCTATACTTAACTGTTCAATCCATTATTTGCCTTCAGTAGCTGCAGCTTGTTGTAGTACCTTAATCCTTGGCGACTCAGTTATTCGTGTAGCTTTTCGTCGATAGGTCTTTATCCAAATGCTGAGCCACGGGCATCCCAGGAGTTTCTGACTCCTGCATCCAAGCTAACGTGTGCCACATCCATATAGCAGATAACCAGTTCCTTCTGTGGGCGTACGTGGAATTAGAATCTTAACTCATCATTATCTTCAATGTGGTGTCATCCACGCTTTGTCCTGTGCGGAGATGGGGGTTGTAAGGGTGCATATTGTTCCTATTGCTTCTCTGGTATGCAGTCTTCCTGCGGCATTAAGGAGGGGCAGTCTATTCCATCTTCGGTAGTCTGAATTCCAATGTAGGGCAACTGTAATGGTGTAATCTGGTATTGAGGGTTCAGCAGGGGATAGTCCAGTTAAGTCCTGTAGAGTCATCTTCATCTTTTTCCTATACCCAATCTCCATCACTGCCTTTACAGGTGTTGCCTGTCTTGTACGGGGCATCCTTCCGAGTATGTCTCGGTCTTGATCAAGCAACAATCGTTGTTCTCCAAGGTCAGCAAACTCGAAGAAGCGTTGTAAGTAAGTTAGTTAGTTAGTTAGTTAGTGAGTGAGAAGTCAAGGATATAATAGTAGAATTCAAGGGGGTTTATATAGAATTCAAGGAGTATATACTCAATCAAGGATGTTTAGGCTGTCCCAAACTATCGACCATTGCTAGGGCTCGTCCTACGGTCAAGTACGGCTCTGATACCACCTGAAACGAACTAGATTTCCAAAACTGGAAACCCGATCCTCTGCACCTCCGTGATAGTCCCAGGAAGTGGCTATCACGTGCAAACCCTGTCTCAAGTGGTACAAATCCATACAACACAAGAATAAAGGGAAAATTACATAATTTTATTAATACATCAGAGTACAACATTTCGGCATATGCCGGGTACAAGTCCAAATGGACTAAACAAGAAAGGTAAATCATCTACGCAGCGGATCTATCGAAGCGAGGCGTCTCCAGCTCCACAGGCAAACTTGAGTGTAGGACTAGCTCTAGTCTTCCCATCCTTCATCGTCGTTGTCGTGGTCGATCACCAAGTCTGAAAGCATCGCTATCTACCCGATAAGCGGGTAGGTCATGTCAGCTTCCCAACAAAGAGCAAAAGCGGTGGATGAATTCTAGTATGCATGGATAAGCCTATATATGGCTGTAGAAGGTTTATGCAAGCAGCGGTAGCAACATCAAGGTAAGCGGTAATGCAGAGAGGTCACCATCTCCGAGGAGATCCACACCTCTGAGGCCAACGCCTCCGGGGTCAACACCCCAACCGAGAAAAGAACACCAACACACTGGATCTCAACTGAGACACAGCATCCCACTCTCATCTGCGATGTGAGGTCACCAATTCCTACCTCACATCTCAACAGCACCAAGCCGGGCTCACACACTCGAGGGAGAGAAAGCAGCACAAAAGAATACTAGCCAGGTGAGAGATCGAAAGGGCTGTCCATACCAGTGGACACGAACTATAGCTATAGGTTTAACACTCTGCAGAGGTTGTACAACTGGACCCGCCGGATAGGGCAGAAACGGTGGCCGCCGTTCCACATCCCTACCTAACGGCCGGAGACCTAGCAGTGGATGGCACTCTCCTGCCTCTCCGAGCCTGACTCGTCCTGACTGGGGCGCGAAACTTGCCAGCAGGGCCTCGAAGCTGTGAAACCATCCCCGGAGGAGCCGGGGCGACATCTACTCGGGGGGTATAACCCGTCCCCCTCACACGACCACACCGGTCCGCCTACAGGCTGGATGCAATCCACCTACTAGTTCTCGGACCGAACCCCGCCCATAACAAGGCGAACGGTTTGTACGAAAATAGCCCAAAGATCAAGGTCACACAGTCGATCGGTCCTTAATTTGCAAGGAGCGAGCACTCCACCAACTCCACCCGTCCGACACGCCGCTAGGGCGGGAGGCCAGGTCGCATCTCCCCTAGACAGGCGTTCACAAGTAACCAAAGCAGCTCGCTCCCGCGGTAACACGTCAAGGATACACACTCACCCAAAACACACGCTAGAATACCGAGATATCCCAATCTCAGTCCAAACCAGAGATCCATCCATATCTCGAAACCGGTAAATTGTTTGTAAAGCAAATATCGGGGACTAGCTAGGGGTCTGTAGCTAGTCCCAAAGGTAGGAAGATCAAGGAACAGGGTATATCAAATCCAAGGCATGGCTAAAAGATTGTCTATGCATTTCAGTCATCCAAAGCATCATAAATAAAGCACTAGCAACTAAATAGCATGCATGGGATCTACATGGTCGGGAGTGACATGACACCTGCGCGGTAGTCGTCGTAGAGTAGTAGAGGTTGGGCCCTTCCTTCGAGTCAAAGGTCTTTCCAAACATCACAGCTCAGGTCGTCGTCGCAGCTCGGGTCTTCAAACATGATTACAAGCCTACACGAGATGCGACGTGGAAATAAATAACGACAATCATCTAAGCAATAACTCCAAATAACATCAATTTAGAAGAACCAAAATAAATCCGATCTAGTTACAAGCAGCACTAATTAACTTTAGGAAATCAAAGTAATTAGTTTTATATCAAAATAGTTTTAAGCTACTAGCTTTATATTCTAGAACACAAGTTAGAGAGAAGGGTTAGTTCAAGGTTGGGTGGTCGATCAAAGGCTAAGGGCCTTGGTGATTGCGCCTGCAAGGTATTAGCACAACTGATAGGTGCAACGAAGCGAAAGCTCAAAGGTTGAGGAGAGAGGAGTAAGGCGAAACGAGTTAGGCAAAACATTATCAGAACAAAGTGTGCGGTGGCAGCACAGAGAGAAGGAAAGGATCAGATTGAGGTCGATAAAAGGATGGTGACGCGGTAAGGTGTGCTCAGGGGTATGGTGGAGCAAGCGCTAGCAATACGACGATATCCACGGCGTAGTAGCTAGGTTGCAACGCGGGGTTGTCGTGCTTTGAAGCAGAGGCCTCTGCTCAAGGCACGACCGTCCATCACGCGTGGCCTTTCGGGTTACTAACATTGGGTACGTCGCGTGCTACACGGCTCAATGCAAGGCAGAGAGAGAGCGGGTATGCGGGTTGCGGCACAAGGCGGTGGAAGCGGTGCAAGCAAGGAAAGCAGTGCGGACGCATCTTGGGGAAGTTATCCCTGTCCGTGGCAAGCCAGTGGCTAGTTGCGTGGCTCCGGCGTCCCAGACCCACAATAGCGCAGTGGCGGGCAGCGGTCACGAAACATACCCCAAGTATGCGGTGCAAAAAGGAGTTTGTTTCAAGGGCAAGAGAAGATAAGGATAGGGGTAGCAGCGAGTATCTCAGAATTATGAAACCAACGCAATTGATTTCATAATTTTCGGAGCTCCGGATAATTAGTTATGAATTTTTAAAGAAAAAAGGATTTATAAAACATTTATTAAATTCTTTTATTAAATCTGAAAATAATTTTATTAAAATATTGCTGATGTCAGCATGACGTCAGCGGTGAGCAGGTTAGTGGGCCGAAGTTGGGCCCAAAGTGTTAGTGGCCCAATGGGCCGGCCCAGTGTGGCCCAAGAATTCAAAAGTTTAGATGAGCACCCTTATCTCTCATCTAGCCTGGCCTGATTAACACCTAGGCTCAGCCGGCTTCGTGGGCCGAGGCCCATCCAGAGTTCACAAGAGGAAGTCTAGAGATGCACCCTGAACTCTGCAGAGGATCTGTTCGATTGGGCGCCTGCGGGATCCTCTGCGACGCTTGCGATCGGGCGTGCATGTGGCCGTGCGTGTGGTTCCACTCAGGATCAGGGGAAAGGGGGTCTCGCCCAAGGTGCTCGGCAAAATGCCAGAAAGGGGGTGGCGGCGCGGCAAGGGCCGGCCGGCGACGGGATTTGGCTGCCGCGGCTGCGCGTGCACCTGCAGAGAGAGATCGTCACGGCTCGAAGGCCGAACCACAAAACGACGGCACATGTGGGCTCAACGTCGGCGGGCACGGTCTCGGCGCCGGCGAGGTGTGGCGGCGGCGCGTCGTGCTCCCCGGCTCTGGCTCCCACCCGCTCGTGGACGGCTCTCTCCGCTGCCCTTCCTGCTCCGGCGTCGAGGTCCTTGACTTCAGCCGAGCGGCGCGGTGGTGATGCGCGCGCAACCTTCTCTTCCCCCTTCCTCCTTCTCCCTCTTCTCCCTTTCCCCCTCTCGGCGGCGGACAGAGGAACCAAAGGGGGAAAACCCCAAGTGTGCGATGCCTTGCAGCAGGGGCCTCGCCCGGGGGATTAGAAGCTTGTGCACGACGAGGCAAGGGTAGAAGGGTCACGGAAGGGTCTCTATTGGCTTGCTATGGTGTGGACACCGACGTGGAGGCACGGGTATGGCTGGCGGGAGCGGATGTGCGTCGACAGGCGAGGGTAAAAAGGGAAAAGGCCGGGCGGAGCGTGGGCGCGGCCGGATGGCCCGGCGTCCGTGCCACAGGCGCGGTCGGGGTCCTGCCCCTGGCCGAGCGTGTGCGTGCGGGCGCGGCGGCGGAGTGCGGTGCAGGTGTGCGCGGTCTTGACCGAGCGGGGACGAAGAACAGGGCGCCCCGCGGCCCCACTCGTCAGCGACACACGCGCGGGGAAAAAGGAGGCGGGCCGAGTTGGGCCGGCTTCGGCTGAGAGGAAGAGAGGTCGGGGTTTAGGTTGCTCATGGGCCTGGAGTTGAAGGTGGTCAGCCGAACTTGACTAGGTGTTATCTGGCCCAAAGATTGGATAGAGTTTTGAAAATAGATTTGAATTACGTTTAAACCATATATTTGAATTTGAATAGTTTCAAATTCAATACGCACTCAAATAAAATCCAAATAAAATCCATAAACTCCAAATCACATATTTTACCATAATTTGAAAATATATTTTTTATATTTTTGGTTTTATCTCTTTAGGATTAAGGGAAAGGGGCTAGAAAGGGTTTAAATATGGTGACACACATGTTCAATCAAAAAGTTTTAAATTTTTACGAAAATTTACATATGGGAAAACATTCAAATTTCTGGGATGTTACATGGCAAGCCAAGCACATGCGGTGCTTCGGTGCCGTCTCTGCATGTTTTTACTTCACAAGAAATTCATTACTCAGCCGCCCAATAAAATTAAACCACCATGCTTGCTTGTGAAACTAGATTTCAAACAAACAAAACCATGATATTCAAAATGAAAGCCCACTTAAACACGTTCAAAAATGTGTTCACACAAATTACATAATGTTTCCATTCACATCAATTTATACACAATTTGGTACTATTATGTGATTTCTATGATATATAAAATATGTGTTTAATAACAATTTAGAAAAAACACGCACGTGCACTTTACTGGTCGGAGAAAAAGAAAAGACCACCGCCGCCAGGAACGACTCCTCCTCGCGACTTCTTGTCCAGACGCGTTGCCGCTCCGCCTCCTCCACAATCACCACTCGGCAGCTAATTCCTGTGCGCCCTGCCGACTACCGAGCAGGGTTTTTTTTACCGCTGGTAACCGCTCCGGTTACCGCGGTAACCGTTGTTACCGCCGGGGTACGGTAACGGTACCGAGCGGTAGCAACCTCTACGAATTTTCAAATTTGAATTTGAATTCAAAAAAAAATGAAAAAATCAATAAAAATCTCCAAAAAATAGTTCATGATTTGTAGAGTCTGATGGTGTTGAAAGTTTTCAAATTTGAGTGCATTTGGTATTTATTTCGAGGTTTAGAAGTTATAAAAAAAAGAAAAAGAAAAATCATGGGCCGGCCTGTTAAGGCCCATGAAGCCCAAATGACTTGGATGACCTAGAAGCAGCTCCAGCCGGTCTCCCGTGACTCCAGTCGCCTCCATTCGCCCCGTCCGCAGCGAGAGAGCGCTGGTCCGCCGCCCCATGTCGTCGTCCGCGCCGCCGCAGGCGGTATACCGTGGCCAGGGCGCGGTATACCGCGCGGGAGCTGCGGTAAGCCGCCCCGCGGCCGGATCCGCCCGCTCCCGCTCGGCCGGGGCGGCTTACCGCGCGGGAGGTGCGGTATACCGCGGCTAGGCCGGCGGTATACCGCGGACAGGTATGTAATTTTTTTTTTCATTTGTGTAGCTTTAGGATTTAGGATTTGTGTTAGGATTTAGGTTTATTTTGGTTTAGGATTTTAGGTAGGATTTAGGATGTGAGGTAGAGGTAGAAATAGAATTGTTGCTTTAGGTAGAAATAGAATTGTTGCCTTAGGTAGGATAATTTGTGGTGGGAATGTAGGATTTGTGGTAGGATCCAATTTTAGTTAGGATTTGTTTCAGATTTAGGTACATTTTCTTTAGGTATACGATTAAGTAAGTCTTTTGTTTATGTTGGCATTTATGCAGGTAGACAATGTCAGGCAGACCTAAAGATCCCGTATGGGAACATGGTGACAATCTAGCTCCTGAGATGTATCGAATGCTCAAGGATGCATTTGAGCGCATGACGGATGTCGAGTCCGCCGTGCAAGCATTGCAGGAGGCTGAAGTGTTTCGCATGAAGCATGGCGAGTATGGATCGGAAATGGCACAGCGAATGGCGACGGACCCGAAGACAACACCATGTAAGAGTTCTTCCCAAATACACCTTATTCTCTCCGCTACTCGAATATATTGCTTACACAATCGGTTGCACATGCAGCGGCCTGGTGGATGATGTTCGGTGGATCCACTCCACAGCTGTAGCGCCTTGCATTGCGGCTTGTTTCACAGTGTGTTTCCTCAAGTGGATGTGAGCGTAACTGGAGTACTTTTGCGTTGCTCCATACAAAGGTTCGCAACCGGTTGACACACAAGAAACTTAACAACCTTGTCTATGTCAACTACAACCTTCGGCTGCGACTTGAGGATGTCTCTAATCGGCGTGATGATGATGAAGGTGATATTATTGAGCATCTTGGCCAACTTAACTTCTGTGATGAGAAAAATCCGGTGCGGGAATGGATGGAATATGGTAGATCAAACCGGGAGCCGGTTCTTGATGAGGAGGATGAAGACAGTGGCATTCCTATCCCGTCCCAGCTTGTGAGGGATCAGATAGACCCCAAAGATCTCCAAACCGCTACGGGTGATGATTGCATTAGTGATTGGGCACGAAGATATGTGGGTAGCAGTCACATAGGGAAGAGGATGTTCCAGAGTGGGCCTAAGCAGGGTGAGCCAAAGCGTCAAAAAGGCAAGACAAAGGCACCAGAAAACCCAGTGACCAGCGACGCCTCCACTGATGATGGTGATGGTCAGCGTAGTCCACCGTACCAGGAGTCTGGGGATAGCAGCTCAGCTGAAGATGACGGTGATGATGATGGTGATGGTGGTGGTGATGATGATGATGATGATGGTGATGGTGATGATGGTGGTGGTGGTGGTGGTGGTGGTGGTGGTGGTGGAATTCGTTTCACAGGTATACACACGTATATTTACACACATGTATGATGTTTCTAACTATATGTACTAATTATGATCTATGGTTGACTGTAGGGGAGACTCAATTCACACATGCTACTCAGGATCGCGACCATGGAGCACCGCAGTCGCAAAGGAGAACGGTTGGAGCGTCGTAATTCGACAGTGATACCTCCCAGTCGCGGTCTTTTTATCTCATTCCTGACATAAACGCGCAGGCACAGACGACATGGGTGTATGAATGGGAAGACCCCCATTTTTACAACATGTTAGTCAGTGAATGGCAGACAACATCGGCATGGACGGGCCTAACTTGGCAACAGTACAAGGCTGAGTTGCTTAGGGTGAGAGGCTTGAATGTCATGTCCATCGCCGAGTACAACTCCGCGTCCCAAATGGGGGTCTTTCCTTTCTACCATTGAACTTTTATTGTGTTGTATGACTTGTATCGAATTATTTGTATTTGAACTATCAACTCACTTATGCACGCCTAATATTATTGTGTTTGGTGTGGTATTTCTATGCATAACTATAAATTATTGATTGGGGGTGGTATTTAACACTACTTTGTGCCAACATCATGCCAAAATTTTCATTTCTTTCATGGCGGAGACCCTTTTTCATTGCACCGGTTTTAATTCATTGCCGAGCGGTATAAATCCTTACCGCAGCGGTATAAATACTTTATACAGCGGTATACCGCTGGTTACCGTTTGTATAGGCGATTTTGGTTTGGATTTTGAATTCGAGCGGTAAGAAGCGGTATACCATTTATACCGCTCCGGTATACCGTTACCGCTGGGTAGCGGTATAAATATACCGGGCGGTATAAAAAAACCCTGCTACCGAGGCGAGGGCGAGCCTACCCAGCAACAGTGCTGCTGCTGCCTACAGATCCATCGTCTGTCCTGTATCCACCACAGCTTGCTAGTGCTGCTGCAAGGACGACAAAGCGATCTCCATGAATGCCGATCTCTCTGTCTATCATTTTTCATCCATGAAATCAAGTCTCGCTTTGTGGGAATCAGCTCGCAGGCCCAAGCATCGTATACACGAGTCGAGCAGAGAGTGGCGAGTCTGGCGAGTGGGTGGAGGACCGGGCGGCAGAGGGAAACAGAGATTAGAGACATTCAAACATGCACCGCTGCTAGGCTTTTATCTTTTTGGACAAATTTCTCAAACCTCTTCCTTTGAGATTATTCTTCGGATGAATTTCTTTGTGCTCTCTGGGTTGATGCGATTGCATTCAGTGCTTCAGGCACTGGCCAGGGACTGAGCCGTAGCTCAGTTGGTGGGCAGTCCGGGTGTGGACGCCACCGGTCGCGGGTTCGAGCGTGCGCTCATCCGTGATTTTCCCACAGGGAACAGTAGTTCCCAAATAAAATCTGCAGCCTCTCACGCGTGGAGCCACAAAGGGAATACGACGCGCCCGTCGTCTACGGAGCCTTGAAGTTCCGGTGATCTCCAGAGGGACGCGGTCTTCATATCTGTGTGTAGTTGTAGGTCTGCTTGTACACGTAGGGTATGTGTGGTGTGCGTGTGTAGTGTGTGAGCGTGAGTGCGTGTATGATCAGATACTACAGCTGTACTCAGATGAGAGGTCTTAAAAAAAAGCACTGGCCACGCAAAAACACCCCTGCTCAATGTGCGGCAGCCGTGGCGGCAACGTGTCAATGTGCGGCGGTGCCGGGAGTCCGTGACTGCGTGTATTGGCTGGCGGATGGACCCAGCTATATGGGTCCATCGAACATGTGGGCCGGTGATTATGGGCCAGGACCCAGCTATACGGGCCAACGATTGAAAATACAGATTTACCATTTCCTTCATGTTCAGATTTAGTTTCTGTTCTAAAAATATTTTGGTTCTGCTCCACCATTTTTTTCTTTGTAACAGGTTCTTCCTATTTGTAGACCATCTGATCTGAACTGATGGACAGCTCTTAAAATCCTCAAGCATTAGAGAAAATATCTCAAATTAAAGCTGCTAGCTACCTAACCGTGTGCCCCCAACGTTATTGAGCATCACGAATGGGATCGAGGAGCTTGGGCGAGTGGGGCTGGGTGGCATCACGAATTTGGGCAGAACGTGTGGAAACGGCACCCTGGCTGGCCTGTCGGCGCCATGGTATCTGGGTTCCAGCTCCGGACCGTGTACGTCCGAACTCGTGGACGTCGCGCCGATCGATCGAGAAGCCAGATTTTCTGCCGGGCGTCACCGACCAGCAAATCTCGCGATCAAGGTCCGCTCGTTCGCGTTGCCTCGTGGCTTCGTTCGGTGCTCCTGAGCCCGAGCCCCGGCAGCGCCCGAGACGTTTGGTCATGCACAGAAGCTCGGGCAGTAGGACTCAATGTCTCGAGTCTCGACCCCATCGCATGGCGCTGCTGATCGATGGTTGCGGGACGCCCGCAGCTCAGTCCCTTTGCTTTGTTATTATTGAAAGTTTGTAAATGCATGTACCCATACTACTTCAAAGACTCAAACTCTAGTAGGCAAGCTCCACCATAGTGTGATCTACTCTCAGTTAGTAAATGGACATTGATTAGTTGATATAATGAGGCATGTTGCTACTTGCAGTCATGGCTTTGTTATTGTAGTTCTTGAATTGAAGTTTAGATTGATGGGCAAATCATGGGTTGGTGTAGTGTGACTGGTGCAGCAGGTGCTCGCGTGAACACACAACACTATTGATGTCGTTGCATATGTATAGAAATCAAATGCACATAGAGCCTCTGCTATACGGAGGGAGAGGTTGCAGTACCGATACATTACCTTCCAAATTTAACATGCTACTACAACGCTACAAAATGAGATCCGTACTGCAAATGGGCCGGTTCGAGAGCTTGGGCGAGTGGGACTGGGAGGCATTATGGAATTTAGCTGAACGTGGTATCCACGGCTCCCTGCTAGATGGAGTTCGGATCACCACCGTTGCTTGGGAGGCATTCAAAGATGCAAGAACAGGGAGGGGGGGGGGGGGGGGGGGCTGGGGAGGAGGATGCTCCAGGCACTTGAAGCAAAAGGTTGCCTACTGAAAATGTCCCATGATGACGGAAGGAAAAAAAGCAGAGTGGGGAAATATGTTCTTTTGGTTATGCACGCCTGTGCATAGTGTGGTAGTTTAGATATGTGGAGTCTGTCTTGGGTTTAGGAATCCGGTGATGAGGGAAGAAAAACTATATTTAGGGTCGTTGGTAGTTTGGTGTGATCTCACCTGAATCAGGATGAGAGAACGAGAGTTCAATGTTGGCTGTGTGGACTGATGTATACCTCTAGGTCTGCCTTTCTTCCCCCACATTTTTCAGTGAGTGAAATGCACCGTGAGTACCTGAACCTGCAGCGTTGTGTCAAATAGGTTCATGAACTTAGAAACCAGACATCTGGCCCCTCGAACTTGCGAACCCGTTCACCTCAAGTCCAACCCGGTTTTGCATGACTTGCATGGGTAATGTAGCGATGCTGAGGTCAGCGATGGCATCAGCACTCCTTCATTTGCGAAATTGATATCTTTTTATTCGAAACTCCAAATATTGCAAATAATATATTAATTTTGATCGTCTCGACGAGCTCTTTGCAATGGTGTACTCTGTTTTGTTATTTGAGATAGTTTTATTTAGTATAAAATTAAATATTTATATAAAATAAGTGATATATTATTCTATAAAACGACGTACCCAGCCCGTAAGGTCGGAACCAAGAACAGGAACATGCATCTTTGCACACGATTCTGCAGGGCTTCCACGGGATCCCGAATAATGCACGGCATGATTAGCCGGACAGGCGGACACTACACTTTCTCCAACGCTAGCTCCTCCCTCAGCGACAAGCTCTCGAGGAGCCTTTCCTCGCAACCGCGATGCTGTCCAGCTAGATCAGTGCCCATGCATGCATGCTTCCACTCCTGTAGTACCCAAGAAAAAAAGACGGGCGCACCAATGGTAACCCTAGCCAAGGCTCGTGTTTCTTCCTTTCTTTCTTTTTGAAACTACGCATTGGCCGTTTCTGAGCTTTCGTAGCATACGGTTGCTTCGTCTCATAACTTTTTTTAGACCACGCCGTTGCGTGTTTTTTCATTAAAACAACAATGCCCATCAGGTACGTCGTTTTATAGAAATATTTAATTTTACACAAAATAAAATATATCACTTGTTTTATAGAAATATTTAATTTTATACGAAATAAAATTATCTCAAATAACAAAACTGAGTACGCCATTGCAAAGAGCTCGTCAAGACGATCAAAATTGATATATTATTTGCTATATTTGGAGCTCCGAATAAAAAGATATCAATTTCGCAAATTAAGGAGTGTTGATGTCTGGTCCTGGGTGAACAGGTTCGCAAGTTCGAGGAGCTAGATGTCTGGTTTTTAAGTTCATGAACCTATTTGACACAGCGCTACAAGTTCAGGTGCTCACGGTGCATTTCACTCTTTTTCAGTTGTATCTGGATATCTGTATTTCGTTATGAGTAACGGAAATGGGGCTTGCCTCGGTTCAGAAAAAGAGTTGATTGCCAATATACTTGCAGTATTGCACCACTACTTTCTATTGGTGTACCACACGTAAGAGGTAACAGTAGTGACTGAGAATGGCACACGACGAGGGGTACGAGTAGTCCTTCATTACTTGTGGCCCTAATTTTCTCTTTGTAGTTTTTGAATGCCCGGCTAGGATTGAAGAAATTGTTTTTATAATTAAATAAAATAGATCTTTTTGTGTGTTGCATTTATATTCGTTTGCATGATTTTTGGTTGATGTGTGTGTTTTCAAAATCATAAAAAGTTCAGAAGTCCTAAAACCCTCCCTAAATCTTTCCCTCCTCTCTCTCTCTTTCTCTCTCTTTTCAGCCCAACCCTCCCCTCCCTTTCAGCCCAGCCGACCCCGCTCTCTCATTGCCATGCACCGGCCCAAGTTGCAGGTCAGGCCACCAGCCTTTTTCTTTCTCTCTTCCGGCTCGTTTTCTTCCGCGGCCCAGCTCCACCTCTTCCCCTCTCCAGCCGATGACCGACGGAGCCCGCCTGTCAGCCCCGTCTCCCACCTCCAGACGCATGCGCCGCGACTGCAGCGCGCCGTCCCGACCGTCCCCCACATCTCTCTACCTTCCTCGCCTTCAATCCACTCATCAAGGCGTAAGGAACACCGGCGCCAGTCCCCCCTTCACTCCCCCTTCCATTTCACCTCCAATGGCTTCCCCTTGATTGCAATCACGCTAGCCGGCCTCAGTGGCCATTGATGGCAATTCCTCCCCGGTGTCGCTCCCTCTCCTCACTCTATAAAAGCCGTGCCCGAGCTCAACCTCGGCTCTTTCCGCACCTGTTCACACCCCACACACTCTCCATCCTCGCACACACGCCGTCGCCGTTCGGTCTCCTACCGCCGTGCCATTGCCGGCTGCGTCGAAGCTCCTCGTCGCTGTTGAACGCCTCCTCGAGCTCCCCTCATCTTCGCTCGTCGCACGCGCTGCCCACACGAGGACCCCGCGCCCCGGAGCCTTCCTCTTCCCCGCCAGACCGAATCGCGAGCGCTGCCCGGACCGGAGCACCTCCGAGCTTGAATCGGAAGCCGTCGTCGTCGATCCCCACCACCGCTGCCTCCTCATCACTGTTCCCTTCGCTCGGAGCATCACCACAAGGTGAGGCAGCCATCCTCCTTTTATCCCGCACATTTCGTGCCTTTTCTCGTCCCTTCACGCTCGCCGGAGTTAGCCGAGCCGCGCCATGCCGTCTCGCCGGTCGTGGTGCCTTTACCGTCACCCGAACCGTCTCCCTAGCCACCCATATGAGATCGCCTCCTCCCCAGCTCCACGTAGGTGAAAACCCCGTTGAAAACTGAGGCCGGGAGCTCATTTTCGAGCATCTCCGGCGAGGCCGCCGTCGTGCGCTGCCTGTCTCTGGCGTGCCCGCCACCGCTTGATCGCCCGCAGCTGCGCCAGCCGTCAGATGCGGCGTGGACGGCTCAGATCCTCCCCAGCCCGAGTCAACCCAGCTGCGTAACGGTCAACCAGAGCCCGCCGCTGCCGTTTTGAAAAAGAAACCCTGTAGTTTCTCTGTTTCGCAAGACGGTCCTTCCTTATAGAAGAACCCTTTCAGATAGGTCCTGTTTTAGTCGTTTTAGCCCCTGAGCTTCTTAGTTTTTCCGACCGTCATCCTAGTTAGTTTGTTTTGCGCGTTGAACCTTTGATTTATATGTGTAATTAGGTTTAGACCCCTGATTTCTTGCAGTTAAGCCCCTGGTAGTTAGTTTCTCTCGCGGTTAGACTCCTGCAACCTTGTTTAGTCCATAGATCTTGCGTTTTAGCTCCGTTTCCATCGTTTCAAGTTGCGTTAGGTTCATAACAACATAAGTACATGTTAGTAGTAATTTTTTCATCATGCATGTTTTTTAGATTAAATTTAATATTAACTTGGTTAATGCCTATCAAACTTGCTTCTCCTAAATAAAATCTAATTAGAGTTCAACACGTATTTCATAAGAAAGTTAATTTGATTAAGACTTATTTAAATAATTCTTCCAATTAAAAGTTATTAGAGTATACCTCAGTTTTCATAATCAAACTTAAATTGATTAATACTTATTCAATTTGCTTTCTAAATAAAAGCAACATAGGATATCCCGAGTTTTCTTAATTAAATGTTAATTTGGCTAACAATTATATGATAAACATATTTTTGAATTATAATTTGATTAGTTGAACTCGAGATATGAAGTTGTACGTTTAGATGCTTTTATATGCTTCTTTTGAAATCAAATGCTTGACTTGAATAAATTGTACTTGAACAATTACAAATAGAATTAGACTAAGTTTCACATCTTCCTTTTGTAACTAAATATAACTTGCTTAATTCTAAATAGGGTATTTCTCTGAAATAACCTATGCACATGGTTTTATTTATAATTAAAATATATCAAGCACATAGCCTTTTGTGTTATAATTCAAATCTCTCGATAGTTTCGTTCTCAGTGTTTCTTGCGTTCGTGATCCTAGAACCAAATCCTATCTCTTTTAAAGCCTTTCTTGATTGGTGTATTATTCTTAGTTGTTCTCGTTCTTGTTTATCTCATTTGCATGTTTGCGCCCGATGTTTGCTTCGAGTAGAAGATCGAGCTGTTGATCGGAAGTCTTCAAGTTTTAGAGTTTCAAGAGTGCAAGAGCAGAAGAGAAAGAGTAGCTTTTGGTTGGAGAAAGGCAAGTGACCCTAACCATCTTTCTACATATACTTTAAACAAGAATACTATGAATTAATTGGAATATGGAGAACCACCCAGGAAAACAGTACAACCACAAGAAATATGGCTCTGTCTTGGCTAATTAATTAGACACTCTAGTTTGAAGTGGTCTTACCGAAAGGGCAAAGAGGGGGAACGGAGTTGCAGGAGTATAGCCCGGTCCTCTTGGCCGCAGCCTTTTCTGAGGTGTTGTCCACTAGGGAGGGTGATGGTCCGCTCTGTTCTGAAACTCCAGTGGGCTACTTCATATTAGAGAAACTTTGTAAAGGCCTCGTAGCGTCCCTATGCAATCACACCTCAGAAGTGTAGTATGGTGCCTGATCAGCACAACATGGTTGGGTTCAAAGTTCTTTGGAACTTTTACATGATTTGTGGTAAAAGTGTACAACCTCTGCAGAGTGTAAAACTGATCGATCAGCCGTGCTCACGGTCAAGAGCGGCCTGGACCCTCACATGATTAATAAGCTTAAAGATGGAATTTAAATTGCTTTCTGGTTAATTTTCGTGACCTTGCTTAGTACCAACCATAAGTGTACTCATCCTTGCTAAACTGCTGCTCAGAAAAAGAGAAGAAGGTGTACGAAGTCTAGAAGATGGTGCTAGGAGTACGCAACCTCCAGTCAATTGCCTATAAGATTGGAGCTTTTGCTTCACAGGATTCTGCTGTAAATCTCTGATAATCTCTTTCTTTATGGCACCAAGGATCGACCTCGGCTCTCGGATCACACGCTCGACAACGACCTCGCGTGGGGCACGACCTCGGGTGTGCGATCAAGAGGGCGAGCGGTTGTTGCGGATCTTCGGAGGAGTAGGCGATCGGCTCGGGGGAGAAGTCTTCTTCTTGTCGTCACTCTTCGGCGGCGGTGACTTCCCGGACTTGCCCGGCAGCGTTTGCCCGGACTTGCCGGGTTTCTCGCCTTACGCCGCCTGCTTCTACGGGGACGACATGGCACCAAGGATCGGCCTCGGCTCTGATGCCAAATGTCAGCCTTCAACCCGACGTTGTACGCCGACGTGGAAGGCAGGAGCTCGCCGGCGACGAGCTAGAACACCACACACACATACACTTGGAATGCAACAGGGTTTTGGTGTTGCGCACTACCAGCATTTTCTCTTATATTCCTCTGAATATATACAAGCAAAACGGACTCTGCAGCCACAACTGCACGTCGCGCGAATAGCGTGTCCATCCCCGCGCGTACGACACCGCCCTTGGCTGAGAGACCGAGTCCGTGACGAGCTATTCTCGGCCACGAACACTACGCGCACACAGCTGGCCACAACTTGGAGCTCATGTGAAACGAACCGGATTTCCGAAACTGGAAACCCAATCCTCTGCACCTCTGTGATAGTCCTAGGAAGTGGCTATCACATGCAATCCCTGTCTCAAGTGGTACAAATCCATACAACATAGGAATAAAGGGAACATTACATAATTTTTATTATATCATCAGAGTACATCTCTTCGACACATGCCGGGTATAACTCCAACTGGACTAAACAAGAAAGGTAAAACATCTATGCAGTGGATCTATCGAAGCGAAGCGACTCCAGCTCCACAGGCAAACTTGAGCGTAGAACCAGCACTAGTCTTCCCATCCTTCATCGTCGAAGTTGTAGTCGATCACCAAGTCTGAAAGCATCGCCATCTACCCGATAAGCGGGTAGGTCATGTCAGCTTCCCAACAAAGAGAAAAAGTAGTGGTTGAATTCTAGTATGTATGGATATGCCTATATATGGCTGTAGAAGGTTATGCATGCAGCGGTAGCAACATCAAGGTAAGCAGAAATGCAGAGAGGTCACCATCTCCGAGGAGATTCACACCTCCGAGGCCAACGCCTCCGGGGTCAACACCCCAACCAAGTAATATACACCAAAGCACTGAATCTCAACCAAGACTCAGCAACCCACTCTCATCTGCGATGTGGGGTCACCAACTCCTATCCTCACATCTCAACGGCACGAAGCCGGGCTCACACACTCGGGGGAGAGAAGCAGCACAAGAGAATACTAGCCACAGTAACAGATCAAAGAGCTGTCCATACGAGTGGACACAGACTATAGCTATAGGTTTAACACTCTGCAGAGGTTGTACAACTAGACCCGCCGGATAGGGCAGAAACGGTTGGCCGCCGTTCCACATCCCTACCTAACGACCGGAGACCTAGCAGTGGATAGCACTCTCCTGCCTCTCCGAGCCTGACTCGTCCTGAACTGGGGCGCGAAACTTGCCAGCAGGGCCTCGAAGCTGTGAAACCATCCCCGGAGGAGCCGGGACGATGTCTACTCGGGGGGTATAACCCGTCCCCCTCACACGATCACACCGATCCGCCTACAGGCTGGATGCTATCCACCAACTAGTTCTCGGATCGAACCCCGCCCATAACAAGGCGAACGGTTTGCATGAAAATAGCCCAATGAAACATGGTTAAACTGTCGATCGGTCCTTAATTGCAAGGAGCGAGCACTCACCAACTCCATCTGAACGACACGCCGCTAGGGCGGGAGGCCAGGTCGCATCTCCCCTAGACAGGCGTTCACAAGTAACCAAAGCGGCTCGCTCCCGCGGTAATACGTCAAGGATACACAGTCACCTAAAACACATGCCAGAACACCGAGATATCCCTATCTCAGTCCAAACCAGAGATCCATCCATATAAAGGGGTAAAACATATGGATAATAGTATCGGGAACTAGCTAGGGGTCTGTAGCTAGTTCCAAAGGTAGGAAGTTCAAGGTACAGGATATAACAAATCAAGGCATGGCTAAAGGATTGTCTATGCATTCAAAATCATCCAAAATAATAAATAAAGCACTAGCAACTAAATAGCATGCATGGGATCTATATGGTCGGGAGTGACATGACACCTGCGCGGTAGTCGTCGTAGAGTAGTAGAGGTTGAGGCCTTCCTTCGGATCGAAGGTCTTCCCATTCGTCATAGCTCGGGTCGTCGTCGCAGCTCGGGTCTTCAAACATGATTACACGTCTACACGAGATGCGACGCGAAAATAAATAACGACAAACAACTAGGCAATAAATCCAAAGAACATCAATTTAGAAGAACCAAGTAAATCCGAACTAGCTACAAGCAACACTAGTTTAAATTAAGGAAGTTAAAGTAATTCATTTTATAATAAAATAGTTTTAACCATTTAGCTTTATATACTACTCCCTCCGTTCAGTTTTGATAGCAATATTTCCAAAAATGAAAAAATTCAAGATTGATAGCAGTATTTAGTCCTCACCTTGGGTTTGCGCGAGCAGTCCGTTCGCCTTCAACATCGCAGTAACTCCGGGTGCTAGCATTCGCACCTCGGGACGGAGAGGAAGGCAATGGTTTTGCCTCCGAGCAGTGTTTTCCTAAACGGGCTAAACGGTCCGTCTAAACGGGTTTAAACGGTAAACGGTGGACAACCGCACAGTTGAGGGCCTAGGCGGATTCCTAAACGGTTGAGCCGTTTAAACGGTCCTAAACGGGGGAAAACGGCCTGAACGGCCTAAACGGGACGGTTTTGAAACGGGAGTAAACGGCCTAAACGGAATAAAACGGCCCGTTTAGGAGATAGAGCGTCTGAGCAGTTTTGAGTTAATCATTAATCATTAATCAATTACGGTTTTGAGGCAGCCGTATGTGTTTAATTTTGATTGTTTATACCATTGGTTGCCATGTTAATTTATAAAACAATTTTGAGTTTTGAAATTTTGATCATTAATCATTGTGGTGCTTAGTTTCTTGCTATAACACTCATCTTATATTCTATAGGTACATATATTGTTCAAATTGATATCACGAAATGGGACATCAAGGAAGAAAAATCGGTCTACACTCTATAAAAAGTGTTATTCATACTAGTAATTTAACTAGCAATTTATGTATTTTATGTGCTACAGTAGAAAACTGTTTAGCCCGTTTAAACACCGTTTAAAACCGTCTAGACCGTTTAAACACTAAATGATGGGTCACCGACTAGCCACCGTTTACGTTTTCATTGCCTCCGAGGAATTGAAATCAGCTGCCCGCGACTCGTCACACCCACGCATCCACGAGCTGCCATCGCCGCCGCCGCCGCTACCGCCGCCGCCGCAGTCTCCCCCGCGCCCACACGCCAGCGCTGCCAGCACCTCTCCACGGCTCGAGTCGTCCCATCTCCAACGCCTCTCCTTCGTCTTGCAACGCCCATCTGCAACGCCTCACCATGGAAAACCTGGAGGACAGCGAGCACCATTGCGCTGAACAGGTCATCTACGAGTCTGACGACGTTCATGTCATGCTCGACTCCTTCACCGGCGAGACACAAGTTCCTGATTCCCTCAGCGCCGCGGACGTCGCAACGTTTGCCGTGGCCGAGAGCGAGGTCTACGTCGCAACGGTTGCCGTGGCCGAGAGCGAGATCAACGTTGCCCATGCCGTAATTGATCGAGGGTAGAAGGAGGAGAAAAGTTGCAGACTGCTTTGATTCTCATCCATGGCGGTATTTATAGATGCATTGCGAAAATTTGAACTGGATGCAAAACGAAAGGCCGGGCAAAAATTGGTTTAGGCGCTTTGCTCAATTTTGAAAGCCACGGCAAAAAAAAAAAGAGAGCTGCAGCGAGCAAAGAATTCACGCTGACGGAGGAGCAAAAGGCGTGCGAAAAGGGTTTGGCGCGGGAGAGAATTGGCGGCGGTGAAGGAAGGATGAGGCGCAGGGAGAAAAAAATCGACCGTTTAGTTTTGGATGTGGGCCGCAACATTAAAGATCATCGGAAACCAGGAGTTTGACCACGCAGAAACGAGGAGGGTGCTTAACGAGATTAATGAGTTGATAAACATACTTGTTGCTCTTGGTCACTGTGCCACGTGAAAATATTGCAATCAAAACTGAATGGAGGGAGTAGAAAACAAAATTAGGGAGAAGGGTTAGTTCAAGGTTGGGTTGCTGATCAAAGGCTAAGGGCTTGGTGACCGCGCTGGTAAGGTATTAGCTCGACTGATGGTTGCAACAAAGCGGAGGTTCAAAAGATGATGATAGCAAAGCGGGGCAAAGACAAGCCATGCAAGGCATTATCTGGTCAAGGGTCATAGCAGCAGCTCAAAGAGGGTGAAAGGATCGATCGGTGGTCGATAAAAGGGTGGTGATGCGGTAGGGTGTGCTCAAGAGCACGGCGGAGCAAGTTCTAGCAATACGACGATAACCACGTCGTAGTAGCTAGGTTGCAACGCGGGGTTGCCGTGCTTGAAGCAGATGCCTCTGCTCAAGACAAGACCGTCCATCACGCGCGGCCTACCGGGTACTAACACTTGGTACGACGCGTGCTACACGGCTCGAAGCAAAGCAGAGCGAGAGCGGGTTTGCGGGTTGCGGCACATAGCGATGGAAGCGGTGCAAGCAAGGAAAGCGGTGTGAACACGACTCGGGGATGTATTCCTGTCCGCGACACGTCAGTGGCTAGTTGCGGGACTCCGGCATCCCAGACCCACAATAGCGCAGTGGCGGCAGCGGCCACGAATCCTACTCCAAGAACGCGGCCAAAAGGGGCTTGGTTCAAGGACAAGAGCAGAAAAGGATAGGGTAGCAGCGAGCGGCTCGGAATTATGAAACCAACGCAACTGGTTTCATAATTTTCGGAGCTCCGGAATATTAGTTATGAATTTTTAAATGAAAAAGGGTTTATAAAATATTTATTAAATCATTTATAAAACAGAAAATAATTTTATTAAAAACATTGCTGACGTCAACATGACATCAGGGGTCAGCAGGTTAGTAGGCCATAAGTGGGCCGGAAGTGTTAGTAGCCCAATGGGCCGGCCCAATTCGGCCCTAGGCTGTTAATGTCTAGAGGGCCACCCTCAACTATCATTTGATCCTGCTTGGTGGTCCCTTGGGCTCAGCAGGCTTCCGCGGGCCGAGAAGCCCATCAAGGGTTCTTTTGTAGAAGTTCAGAAAGGGTCTCTCAACTGAACTAGGATGCGCAGAGAACGAGCTCGTAGCTCAGTGGCAAGCTGCTCAGGTGCGAGCGCTGCCCGCCCGAGTTCGATCCCTGGGATCGTAACTCGGGTGTCTCACCGGGGCTTGCCCCCAAATAAATTTCTTCGCCTCCTCACGTGGTGCCACAATGGTCAGAACGACGTGCTCGTCGTCTACGAAGCCCTCGGTGACTCCGTCGATCTCACTAAGGACGTGACCTTCAAGCTGTGTGTAGTTGTAGGTCTTAATATGTGCGTAGAGTGTGAGTGTGTGCGTGTGTGAGGGTTGCGTGTGTTCGCACATGTTCAGATACTACAGCTGTACTCAGTTAAGAGGCGTAAAAAAAAAAAAAACTGGGATGCGCAGAGGATCCTCCTATTCGATCGCCCGCGAACTAGGTGTTCGACGTTATGCCTGAGCAACACAGCACAACGACAGCAAGTTGCTGTGTGGTCGGCTGGCTTCCAGAGCACGCCGCGGCGACAGCGGAAGCTGCAAGACGGCGCGGCACAAAGCAGCAGGGCGGCGCGGCTGGCAGAGCAGCGGCAGCTACAGGACGGCACGGCGCAAGATAGCAGGGCGCGAGGCAGCGCGGCGCAGGGCGGAGCGAGGCAGCACGGCGCAGGGCGGAGCACACGTCGCAGCAGACAGCGACGGCGAGTGGCGCACGTGCGGGAAAAGGTGTCCCGACCGCGGCCTGGCTTGGCTACGGCGTAGAGCGGCGCGGCGACGGCGGTGAGCACGGACTCGGTTCAGCGACGAAGCGCGGCGGCGCGAGCGGTAGCGCGGCACCTGCACGGGGACGCGGCGCGAAGGCCGAACAGAGCACAAGGGCGGCGCGGTGCGATTCGGCACCCACGGCGCGACGGTCGGTTCACAGGTCGACGACGGACACGGGTATGGTAACGCGAAGACCGGCAGAGCAGGCTAAAAGGGGAGAGGAAGACGGCGGTGCTCACGGTGGGGCGGCTGTGTAGTCGTGGCCGGCTTGGTGAAGACTCGCGGTTCAGCTCGATGTAGTTGTACCCGATGATGTCGACGCAGCAGCTCCGACTCATTGTCGTTGTTGTCCGCGACAACCACGACTTGATGGAGAGGAAGCAGATCAGAGGCAGGCGGAGGTTCATGTATTGCACCGAGCAGGTGGTAGGAGAGGTGGTCAGCAGCTTGGTTGGCTCATTCTGTCGAGCAGGTTGGGTGCGTGCCCTTGGCCATGGTTAGGTGGCTGCAGCTTGGTGACGGCAACGGTGCCGGGTCCAAACTTGCAGGGAAACGAGCACGGTGCGAAGACCGGTTTCAGAGACAGAAGAAGGACGGTGACTTGGCCGTCGGGCGGGCTCGCCGTACACGGTACAGGAGACGGCCGAGCGGCTGTACTCACCCTGGAAACCGTGGAGACGTGGTCGAGAATCATGAAGGCTGGTGCTTCAAGTGAAAAAGCATGGCAGGGTGGCGTGCGAGTTTGGAGCAGGGGAGCAGCAAATGCTTGAGCTGTTTGGGGAAACGGGATAGCCGGTGGAGCTCTTGGTGCTCCTGTTGCTTGTGCCACACCGAAGGAAGAAGGGGCTACAGGTTGCTGCTTCGGTGGAGGAGAAAAGGATTTGCAAGCATCGACTTGCAATTTTGGAGTTCGTGGTTGCTAACTTGGAAAAAGAGCAGGGAAAAATTAGGATGGTGGCTTGCTTCGGGTGGAAGAAAGAGGAGAGAAAAGAGTGGCAGGCAGCGGTAGGGAAATAAGAAAGGGAGAGAGGCAGGCGGCGGCAGCAGGGGAAAGGAGAAGAGGAGAGTGGAGATAAGAGAGAGGGTGAGGTATTTATAGGAAGTGGTTAGTGTTAAATAGATAGGTCTTAAGATGGGTCAAACATTTAATCCCGCGAAATAAATTGGTAGCAATTTACTAGAACAAAAGAATTAGGCTAATTTTTCGGAAACAAATTAAATAGCCCGGTATTAATTTGAAAGGCTGTAAAATATTGTCATAATCCAAAAGGAGCTCCCGGATATTTAATCCAAATGAATTAGCTTATTTTCCGAGATCGAACAAATTGCAAAGGATTAATTCGAACAGTCGGAAAATATTATATAATTCACTTAGCATATTCCAGAGTACTTCGGAAGGATCGGAAAAAGGTTGCAGGCTTAGAGATTAGCATATCGAGATGAGGAAGATGCTAGCAGATCAAGCCAAACTAATTGGCTAGTTTTAGCTCGGGTGCAAAGTTAGAGTTAGTCAAACAAGGTTTAGCTTTTAAACAAATTAATTTTTATATTTAGTTTGAATTTGAATATAGTTCAAATTCAAACTCCACACAACTTCAACAATCCAAATAAGAACCAATTCAAAAATCAAACTCACATCTAAACCATAATTTGAAAATAACTTTTATATAGTTTTATTTTATAGAGAATTCGAGATGAGAGGCTAGCAAATTGGCATCAAATTTGGTAGCACACCAATTCAATCAAAAAGTTTTAAATTTTAGCAAAAATTCACACATGGGAAAACATTCAAAATTCTGGGATGTTACATCATGCGCGCATGCAGGGAAACAAACTAACAAACTACATGCAAACTAGATGACGATTTGGTAGTGACGTTTCGTTTATTCGTCATGGAAGTGGTATCTACCGTGACGAATTTTGTAACTTCGTCACAGATAACGAGTGACGGTGCCAAGCCACTCAAAATATAACGAAACTCAGAGGATGGTCACTGAACAACGAACCTGTTTCGTCACAGATGAATCATTCCAGTTCTGCTTGTGAGGAACCAATGACGAAAGCAAACTGGCGTCACAGAACAACAACATTATCGTCACAAAACAACTTGACAAAAATAAAATAAGGATCTAGTCCCACAAGCAACAACGTGTAATTATCGGTCCGACTGTGGGTCCGGGTCCCGCATACGGTCCCACCATGCATTCCCACGTGGCTGCGTGGGCTCTACCGCCGCACGGTCCCACTGGACAGAATCGGTGGGCCACCACAAGTGGGCCCGTCGCACGGCCACGTGGCAGTACAAATAACATGGACCCCACCACTGAGGTCCCAGTGCCATGTGGCAACATGGGCCCACCACCCCTTGGTCCCACTGGACAGAATCGGTAGCCCACTCCCTAGCCGGCCACGACCCTCCCTGGCCGGCCGCGCCAGGCCGCGGCCACTCCCTGGCCGGCCGCGCCAGGCAGCAGCCCCCTCGTGCAGCCTGCGCCACATGAGTCGTCTTTGGAAATTGCTAAAAAAATTTGTGCTCGCGGGGTCTCGAAACGGGAACCGTGGGGGTTCACAAGTTGTAGACCAACCACTGCGCTACCAATTCATTTGTGATTTTTGTACGAACTAAGATTTATTTATACATACTTCAATCGGACCGCCATGAAAAGTCACACCCGTCCGCCACCCCCACCATGTCACGGGCCGCCTGGCCCAAGTCATAGGCGGCCAGGGCCACGTCACCACCCACCTCTCCACACTCACTAAAAAGTAAAAACCAAAATAGATGTGCAAAGGTTGGGAATCGAACCCAGGTCTTATAGATGAGACTCACAAGTCTTACCACCACACCACGGCTTCAATTGTGAAGTAGTTTGGTAACATCTATTTTATACTACTTAACAGAGATAAAAAGCAACACCGCAATTTTCTCAAAAAAGTGTGACTGTAGGGGTTCGAACCCTGGTCCTCTAGGTGTGAAGGGAGGGACTTACCACTAAGCTATAACATGGTTTGTGTTTTTTTTATGTGGCTCGTTTTATATGCTAATTGAAACTTTTTAAAATTTTTGAGATTTAAAATTACTTTAAATTTTATATGAGAAGTTTGAAAACTCAAAATACCAATATTGTCCATCATGAAAAGATCCACGATATTGCTTTTGTAATAACCAACATCAAATTCTTTTTATACTTTGAATTGAAACAGGGGTAAAATTCGACACATCTACCTCACAGTTATGGATGAACTGGGATGAACAAGTGTTGTTTCTCTTTTTAATCTTTGACTAAAACTTGTAACTAGTTTTTCTCCCTCATACTAACTCCAAATCAGATGATTCTTTTTCCTAAAATTTTCTAAAATCATGCTCTATCAAGATAATGCGTTGAGTTCGATCTTTTTTCATGTGATCAAGTTTGAGAATTCAAAATTTAAATTGTTTTTAAAAGTGACAATTTTAGACCAGATTTTGAAACCCGAAATGATTTCAACTGAAAAAGTGATGAATACCAAAGTTTCATAACTCGTGAAGCTCTACAAACTTTATTTAGGTCATTTTTTGATTTGAGAAAGTGATAGTGTACATCACTCATTAATCCTATGTTCACTCACATAGTTTAAGAAACTATGTGAAAGGTTTGTCAAATTTGAAATAAGCATTGTAACCACTTTCTCAAATGATAAAGTGGTCTAAATAAAGTTTGTAGATCTTGATGAGTTATGAAACTTTGGTATTCATCACTTTTTGATTTGACATCATTTAGTGTTCGAAAAACTTGCATCTAGTTGTCATTTTTTGAAATTCAAAATTTGGATTGTTCAAACAAAGTCGGAAGGAAAAATGACCAAAATAAAGTTTGTACATCTTGATGAGTTATGAAACTTTGATGTTCATCACTTTTTGATTTGACATCATTTAGTGTTCAAAAAACTTGCATCTAGTTGTCATTTTCTGAAATTCAAAATTTGGATTGTTCAAACAGAGTCGGATGGAGAAATGACCAAAATAAAGTTTGTACATCTTGATGAGTTCTACAACTTTGGTATTCATTATGTTTTCATTTGAAATCATTTATTACCTTAAAAAATATGTGACTTTCTCGATTTTGAAAGTTTCAAATTTAAACAATTCAATCTAACTCGGATGGAGAAATGACCAAAACAATTGTTGTAGATCTCGATAAGTTCTACAACTATTGTGTTGACAATTTTATCATTGGAAATTATTTTTGATTTCTTAAAATTTAATAATTTCTACCATTAAAAGAAAATAAATGTTAAATTTGCTTAAACGGGTCCAAACACCGATCTGGGCTATTTTTTCGGCTCGGCCTGCAAGGTCCAATTCCTTTGTGGCCGTCCATCCCGATCCAATGGTCAGGATCACGTTCATGACGTATAAAACTTCCTTCGGCCAGAGTCCCGTAACCTAGCCGCTCCTCCTCCTTTCTCCCTCAGATCCAGCCGCAGTCCCTCCCTCAGATCCAGCCGCAGTCCCTCGCGTAACCTGCCTTCTCGCTTTCCTCCCTCCCTCAGATCCAACCAAGCCTCTCCCCCTCTCCCCTCCCCGTTGCTTCTAAGTCGCCGCCGCGCGTACCCTAAACCACGCGCCTCCACTAGATCCCATGGCGGCTGTCCAGAGGCTCTTCCGGGCAGCCGTCTCTGGTGGCGTGGCAACGGCGCCGGCCAGGAGGCACATGACGTCGCTGGCATAGGAGCGGCAAAGGAAAGGATGAGGCGGCGCCCGGCGGAGGAGAGGAACGTGCAGTGGGTGTTCCTGGGCTGCCCTGGCGTGGGCAAGGGCACCTACGCGAGCTGCCTCTCGCGCCTCCTCAGCGTGCCCCACATCGCCACATCGCCATCGGGGACCTTGTCCGCGACGAGCTCGCCTCCACCGGGCCCCTTGCTGCGCAGGTGAGACTGAGCCTCCTCACCATGTGTCGAGAGTCTAGATCAGATTGTTCTGCGGTCTGCGCTGCGCTGATCTAGATTTTCGTTTTTGCTGAGTGGATCAGTGACAGGCTTGAGCTTATATAAATGGAGATTTGGGTTGCCTTTGGGCTCCGTAGTGTGGATCAGCAGCACAGTTGTCGCGAAGTAAGCTGGGTAGAAATGGTTTCCAGATCGTTAGGCAGTGAAATTGCGCTGGATCTGAACAACACTGCTGGAATTTGCCTTGCCCAGTATGTTTGATGTAGAATTAGCTTCCGATTTGTTGTATGGGTAATGCTGGTTTAGCAACAAGAAATTTAGGTTGGTTCTGTTCTTTGTCCGAGAATGAAAATGAATATGCAGAGACCGAGAGTTGCCTGTATCAAAAAGCACATCGTTTAGCTTTTGTTCTACAAGTGTTAGAGAAATTAATGCTATTATAGCTCTTAATTACTGTGCCAAAGATAAATGCTACCTCCAGGAACTATGACTTTGTGCTAAGCCATGACTTACTAAGTTACTGCACACTACATCAGATGTTCTAGTCATTTTAAGGGCGTCTTTATATCATATCTGTTAGATTCTAGTGATGTCTTCAAAATTCCTGCTATCATCATATCAAACACAGTCATGTTTACTTTTGGAAACATATTAGCTGTTGGGAGGTATAACACAGTTTTTTCACTTGTAACTTTCGAGGGCTTGACTACTAATACAATTAAAGTGCTTAGGATGATGTTTGATCCAGTTCGTTTGTATGCGACAATTATTTATGTTGGATGTGTTGTTTTGGCTCTAATCTTCGCTCTTTGGGTTAGTAATATTTGAATTGTTCTTGTTGTTTCTCACGGCCTGATTTCTTTAGTTACTAAATTTAATAGACATCTATCCAAATCCCATATCACCATGTTCTCTGCATTTGGTTTAACTTTGCAGATTCATGACCATCTAACCATGTTCTGTGCATTTGGTTTAACTTTACAGATTCATGACAAGCTGCTAACACTGATTGCGATCATATGTGACATCTGCGCCCTGTTTTGGTAATGCTTCTATTTTTCTTGTAATGCTAGCGACTTGTAAGTCATAAAAGCGTATATGTAGGATCTATGTTGCTTGCAAGTAGGCTTTCCTTAAACTAACTGTGCTAAAAGAGCATATGGGGTCATGTCCTGAATGTTACCATAATGAATGCTCTATGTTAGTCCCAAGAGCTATCAATTGTTAAACTGGCATCTCTATTGTGAGGATACTAGAACAAATTGTTATGCCTCTGCTTGAATGAACTTCTCTTTCTATAACAAATTGTTATGCCTTAGCTTGAACGAACTTCTCTTACTATGTACATGTAATAGCAACATAGTAGCTCAGAAAGTGTTCCATCTGCTCCTTTTTCCTAGACCATGCAATGTGGAACCATTCAATGATATAAGCCACAATGTACCTATTTATTGTACTTTATTTATACAGTTTGGATTTTACTTAAGTCTAGCAAATATACCATATCCAGACTAGTAAGAAAGGCAGCACTCTGGCACTCCAAATCTTGACCTTAGAAAACATTTGTGCTGCTTATTTGCATCTTTCTCTTCTATTTTTCTTTTCAATTGGCTGGTCTGTTGAATAGTAAGAGCAAAGATTTCTCTCCTGCTTATGTGTATTAGTAGTACCAATTTAATTGAGGCATGAATCTTATCTCCAACCTGAATCTGATGGCATACTGAATATCTGAATGAATCTTAGCTTCCTTGATGCTTTGTTGTATAGAAAATTTTAATGGCTGTAGTTGCAGCTTGATCTCACATTGGTTAAGCTCTACAAGTCCAATCCTCTCTGGTTTGTTTAGAGATTGATTGACTTGATGAGCAGCATATCTTTAGTGCTTGGTTTAGCAGGTTCTTTAGTGATTGGTTTGAGCTTTTCATGCGTATCTTCTGTCAAACGGCATAAATATGTGGTTATTCTGATCAACAGTCAACTGATAAACATGCGAGATAGGTTTACAAATTTAGGATTTGAGTATTTAACACAGTGCAAACTGAAATGTCAAACCAGAGCCTTTTCAGTTGGCAGCCTCTAAGCATTTTCTTCTCCAGAGAGATACTCATGGTTTCTTTTCCTTTATAAGCTGAACTTTTCATGTACTTTAATTAAATTTACTTCTTGCATACCTGATCTACTTATCTCTAACTCACTCATATTTCTTTTTTTTTTGATATGTGCATGTGCACTTGATGACATATCTGAATCCTGGAGCTGCATCTCACATGCAGTTGGCATTGCTTGTTGGTAAATGATCCTTGTTGCACTGACAGAAAACATGTGCGATTGCTTGTTTTTGAATTCTGAACTGAGCAAACTTGACAGGTCAGTTTATCTCCTTTGTGCTAGAACTTGACAAGTCCCATTGCTTCAAACACTGATTACATCATTTGGTCTGTTAATTTCAGGAACCAAGTTGACCTTAATTTCCTGGTGGTGGAACCAAAATGACCTAGAGTGTTTTTGAAACTTTTGTTGATTCTGGCTGGGAGTAAATTTTGGTTGATTTATTATTCTATTGTTCATGGATGTAAACCTGTGATTGTATCTGATTTGGATAAATTTTGTATGTCTTGTGGCTGAATGGATTCTTCTGTTAAATAAGCTATTTTTCTCATGAATTGTGTTGTGGGCTGAATTTACTTGAAAAATAGCTAGTGATCTAGTTCTAAAATAGGCCCATTTATTAAATGGGCTGCGACTGTAGACACGTCATCGTCCATGTGGGCAGCCATGTCAGCGTACACGTAGGCAACCACGTCAGTGTACACATAGGCAGACACGTCAGCGTACACATAGGCAGCCACGTCAGCGTACACGTAGGCAGCCACGTCATCGTCCACGTAGGCAGCCAGCATGGCACCGTGCCACGTCAGCAGCCAGCGAGGCAACGAACCACGTCAGCAGCCAGTGTGGCACCGAGCCACGTCAGCTGCCAGCGCGCACGACGCCACGTGGCAGTCACTTCCATGACGAAATCAGTGACGATAGTCCTTAGTCATAGAAGACAAGCGGTTACGTGACGAAAAACGTGTTTGTCACGGAAAATGAGCAGTTCTGTGACGAAATTGACCAATTTGTCACGGTGCGTCAAATGTGACGCGTGTTCTATGACGATTTTAGAATCGTCATAAATTTAGCACAGAAGATTTTCGATGACGAATTTGGCATGTTCTGTGACGAAAGTGTTTTGTCATTGATATGAACTTCTGTACTAATGACATTCAAAATTTTGGGATGTTACATCATGCGCGCATGCAGGGAAACAAACTAACAAACTACATGCAAACTAGATGAGGGAAGGTTTATTCTAACAGATATATCTAGAGCAAGAGCACAAATTGGGAAGTTTCATCTTGTGATGCTCCTTTGGTCGACGAAGGATGCAGACGGAGGGCATGATTCGTCCACCTGGCGTGGCGATGAAGCATCGGATAGGGCAGCACAATGGCGGGGCATTGGCGGGAGAGGCGAATTGACCCACCCCATCCTATGCTGCTGAGTGAGTGAGCGAGCATGAGTCCTTAGGCTAAACCATTTTTTTTGGTTAATCGATCGATGGCGGACCCATTGGATGCGTGCTTTTGTGGGTGGAGCGGATTGAAGATCATGTGGAGCAAACCGGATGCTGAAACTTCCCTGGATATACACTGGATGCTGAAGTTCTGCGATACGCATATTCTGGGTCGCTGGCACGCTGCTGCCAATATGGCAATCCTATTGTCGAGTCAAACAGCTCTCAACTTCTGTCTGTCTACCTTGTTGGGATAGCACTTAGTCGAAAGTAACTACTCTGTAGTACTGCCCTCTAAAATTGGATCACTAATGGGTGGATCCGAGTCCACAGACCACATACCCAAACTTGGAGACAACTATTACAGAGGAGCCGTATCTAGCCATGGTGGGTTTTTTTTTCCTTCCTCCTCAACCTGATGCACGGTACAGCTTGATCCACAATGACAATGCGCAAATAGAAATCTAGTGATGTTAGTGTTGTCCTCACAAAATTGTAGAGTTGCATAGGCCTGATTAAAACATTAACGTGAGTGGTGGTAGTTTCGTGTGTCCTATTTTCACTTCAATTCCGGGTCTTATTCCATTAGGAATCTCACGACAATAGAGTAGCATCACATTGAAGAAACAAAAACCTATTTCAAACGATATTGTAAATAGCTACGGCAATTATTTTCTTGTACCATAGTCTAGACCAAGTTTCAAAAACAGTTTAAATGCAGTTTGGTTTGTTGGTCGTATCATGGGTTGTAGTGGTGGATGCTCTCATAGTCTCTTATAAACACTATTAATTGTGACGTTATGATGCTTGCTGTAGTACACTGTAACTCCAGCAAAAATATATCTGCAGCCCACAAGTTCCTTGTGTCACCTATCGCTTTGATGCTTGTACTATTACAAATCAAACAGCCCCCAAACATATGCATACATGAAAGAGTGGGTGTAGAGACTAGACATGTAAGCAAAGTGGCAATCCTAGCACGAGTTTGGTTGGGACTAGGAGGTTTCGTGAAATTTAGGTGCAGTGGCGGAGTTAGGATGAAAATATAGATATGACGGACTAATTACTACTGATTTGTAAAAAAAAAGCGCACACATGCTATAAGAGCTTTAGCAGCACTAGACCGTTCTTGCCCAGGACTAAAAAATCTCTTAATGCTTACAACTGACAAGTATTATATGAAATACATACATTAAAATTGTGCAACATAGATTAATTAATTTATAACTTAAACAAACTTTCTCAATTTCTCACCTTTCAATTTTTTCCCAACTCCACTAGCATCTGAAATATCCCGTCGTCGACGATTTGCAACATGGTCTCCCTCTCCATCTGCCGCCATCACAACAGCACAAGTAGTCGCCGGACGCCGGATGCGAGTAGCGATATTGCGTCAGTGCTCAGGTGCCGGTCGCCGGAGGCGGTGCGTCACCAGAAAGCACTGCACGGCGCCGGGCGAAGGAACAGACGCGCGAGCAGTGGAGCAGATGGATCGGCGCCGGCGGCCATCCGCTTGTCTGGTAGTTTTCTAGTGTCGATCTATATTCTAAAGTGGGCTGATCCATTTAATTTTGGCCCAATAGGAAAAGCTGCAAAGGGAAAAGAAAAGGCCCAGCACAGCCCAGCGATGTGGTTCTTCTTCCCTGAGACGCCGGACGCACGGACAGTCGCAGATGGCCGATGATAGCACTATAGCGGGTATGTTTAGGGGGAATCTCTACCGGCGGCAGGTATGGCGGCCGCCAGACCTCGCCATACTGGTGGCTCCGCCACTGTTTAGGTGGATGCAATGAGCATGGTTGCAAATCTCCCGAAGATATGATCGATTTGTTGGCACCATCCAAATAGGTGGATCCAATCACTAAAGCGGAGCACCACACCTGAGTATCCCGACTGTCGTCTGTCGGTGGTGGAGTGTGCTTCTCATGGTTGAGTGTTCAAGGGCATCATCGATACCTCGAATTTGGAGCATGTCAGTGACTATGTTCTGAGCAACCCTACGTTTCGGAACACAAGAAGGTTAGTTCCGCACAGGGGTGTAGTCAGGATTTGAGCGTGGTGGTTGATGAGGACACCACGAGTACATCTACGCCAGCAGCACCTCAGGCACCTCCAGATGATCCACCACTTCAGGCGTCACCAGTTGGGCTAATTACTCGAGCCCGTGCGAAGGAATTAAACTACATCATGCTGTTAAAGAACGAAGACCCAGAAGCATAGAGGACGGCCCAAGAGGGGCCCAGGATGGGGCGTCTAGGGTTGGCCGCCGCCCCCCTCTCCTGCCGCGCGCCCCTCTCCTCCCTCCGTTGTTTGGGGCTGCGTCCCCTTATTTAGTCAGAGTCCCTTTTGTTTTACAACCCGAGTTTTGTTTTACATGTAACTTTAGCTACACCAGGCCACACACAAATACGTGCTGTCCTCTGTGATTCAGAACTCCACCTTCGAGTGATATTAAGATTGCTCGCCTCAGATTCTTGTTCGTTCTTCGATTGCATACAGGAATCGATCTTCGTGATCAGGCTGATCTTGCGCCGGCAAGATTGGTAACTATCGGAGTTGGTTCAGCGATTGCATTGGCGCTTCGAGTCTCGCTCGTCGTAGTCGGATCGTGAGGGTCGCCTCCCACCAGATCGAAGTTATCTCCACTCACCGAAAGATCAGTCACTCCGCCTCTATCAGTGGTGGTGGGGGTGGGGGGGGGGGAGATTGTTGATGAAGCATTCGTAAAAGAAATGTCATATAACATTGAATAGAGATGGGTTTAGTGACACAAAAAATTGTGTATACAAAAAAATGAAAAAAATATTTAGATCTTTATGATATTCACTCTAGTAGGATAAACAAAGAACTGCAAATTAGAACATTTTATGCCATCTAATGCCCTACTGCTCTAGCCCTCCCCAACCTCGCCAAATTGCAAACTTGAAATTGGATTATTAGAGGGTTACCTATTGCTGCCTTGGATATTGCAGCAACAGCAGCGGGAGGCCAGACCTTGGAGGCTGGGAGAGGTCGGCGCCCCGCACATGGTCGCATCGCAAGAGTGCAGATCACTGGTATGGCTTTGATGGGTTACTGGGCTAGTGATTGTTTGGGCTAATTGTGAGGCTTGCTTGCTTAATGAGAGCTCTAAATACTAAAAATAACAAAAATAATTAGGAGAACTGCTCCGGTACACCCACTCCAAATTTTCTGCACGAATTTTAAAGCAGTCTCAATTAATCCAATCATTTAATTAATTAATTTTTGGATGGATTTCGTCTGGGCCCGGCCCTACCCAGGTCCACTCCCAACCCAGCCCAGTACCCTCTGAGCTGTGCGAACAGGTCTCCCGAGCCGAGCCGTGGCTAGTGTGTCCGCCATTTCTCCCCATTCGCATCGCCGGTCCCGCTCAAACCGCCGCCGACGTCGTCGCCCCCGATCCGCCTTTGCCGCGTCCCCCGATCCGCTACCCATCATCGGGGGGTCACCGCCGCCGGCACCCCCAATGCTCCCCGGTCCCGCGCTCACCGCTGCCGCGTCCCCAATTCTGTTGCCCAAAATCGGGAGGTCGCCGCCGCCGACACCCCCGACTCCCTTCCCTATTCCGTTGCCCCATCTGCGCGAACACCCGGCCGCCTACACCTCCTCCACTCCCTCTCCAATGGATATCCGCCGCCGTCTGCTTCCATCGTCGGTGGACGGCACGGAAGGTCAGCAGGACGGCGCAGTCGGCCAGGACGACGGCGGCCGCGTGGGCTACCCCGAGGAGGAAGGACACCACGACGGCGGCAGCATACGCGACCTCGACGAGGAAAGATAGCACGACGATGGCAGCATGGGCGACTCCGACGAGGAAGCAGACCCCTTGCTCTTGGACGGCGTCGCATCCCCTAACGCTGGTGATGATGCAGAAGACTACGAGGAGGATTTACTCTTCGATCTTGGCAGTGATGGTACTTTTTTGGAGGATGTTCATTCTGGCGATGATACTACAGATGGCGACGACGGCATCTCCACTACTTCGCTCTGCTCCACCACTACATCTGTAGCAGCGTCGACGCTCCAACACGCCAACAAGCTTCCGTGAGCACCACCCACAAAGTGTTCGATACATATTTCCACTCCAACATCGACGCTCATCGACAACACGGCATCGCTGTGTACATCATCAGCACCTCCCACCTTCACGATGTCAATGCCTTCGGCATGCTCGCCTCCGACCAAATCATTGACCGCTGCCATCTGCCTGCACGTGCAGATTGTTGTACCAGCATGCCCACCAGTACCAGCAACACCCACCTCTACACCAACTGTGTGGCTGCCGTCCTGCCTAATGCACTGGCATACTCCCCACCTCCAGACTCCAGTAGCTTGCTGTGTAGAGGTGGAGGACAACACCAACTCGCCCACAAGGTGTTCGACGGATTGTGTCAGTGGCGACACACGCAAGCTGGTGCCCATGGCCACCGCATCACCAACCATTGTGTTTGTGTTCCAGGAAATCCCCAAGCAGATCAAGCTTGTGCCAGTCCCCAGGATGGCCATTTCAACCAAGCATTCATCCACCTCTAGGGATGCTCAAGTGGTGTTTGATGGAATGGGGCAAAGGTATATCACTGACCTTGCTTGTGCTGATTTCGTGGAAGTTGTTATGTTGGATAGTGTCGCCAAAGGTCATGAGTACAAGGTCTCAGATGGCATGACTAGTCTGAGTACAGTTATGTTAGATCCATTACCTGCTTATGTGTTGGACAAAGAACGCTGGCCACCTCCTCTAAGGGATCATAACACTTTGATAACTGACACCATGGAGCCACGCTTAAGTCTATGGCCTCCATTCAGTTTGGGCTGGGTTGCTGCACAACAAAGATCTCTATGGCCACCGCCTATATAGTTGGAGGTGCAAAGTACTAAAATTCAGCTCAGACCATTCCCTTGGCCACCCTTCAGTTTTTATACAGTAGGTGTACAATGGACAGTGTTGCTGCAAAAGGTGTTTTGTTATTTAGATTGGGACTGCATCACCAAGCCTTTCCACTGTGAACTCAATTGCGATTGTTGGAAACATTGCCTTGAAATTCTAGTACATTCTCATTCCGTGAAATTTTTATGTGAGTATACAGTGAGATTTTTCTTGGTATATGTCAATGGTGAGTGCTTACAACATTGTCTCAAGTCATATGAAACTGCGACACAGGTTCATAGAAGTAGATGGCAAGATGTTATATTGTCACAGTTGCTTGCTGAAACTGGGTGAACATTTTAGTGCCTTCTCTGATGGTGAAAGATTAGCTACACTACAATCATGCTTTGTCAAGTATTGTCGGATGCAATGGGAAATTCCTTGGCCACTAGCTACAGTGGTATGTTGGTTTGGAAATGGACTACGAGTTGCCATATACTTGCAGATATTGGTGCAATGCTGCACGAGTGGATCCAAATCATTAATATTCAGTGTTGAGCATACGGAGATCCCAACACGTTCAGAATTCTTTAATGGGTGGCATATCACTAGTTGTTCTGTACAAAGTGCTTGTCAAGCCCTTGCCTTGAGACCGAGTTCAGTTCTGCATACCTAGCAAGGAATATTGGTGACAAGTGCACAGGGTGGTTGTCACATGATCTGGATGGCAAGTTTCATAGTGACCATTCACATAGGTTAGTTTGCTCATTTTGAATAAACAATTTTAGTGCTTACGAGATTACTTATCCTTCTTGTTTGTGTTGATCAGGATGGCGTCGACCAGTTAAGGCGGAGAATGCCTGCTGACCTCATAGTCTCACCCATTAACACACATGAGGCATCCAAACAAGAAGTTGAAAAGATCATGAATGAAGGAAGTTGAAGAGATGAAACAAGCAAGGAAGCCCTCCACAGAACTGGACAGCTATCATTTAGGCGTAGTCACTTAAGGAGTTATTTGTAGCTTGGTCAAGTTTAGATATTCTGGAACGATTTAATTTGTGAGATTTGTTTGGTTAAGCTTGGTTCAATTAATTTCTTTTTAATTTAGCTTCTAGAACAATTCAGTATCTTATGGAGATTTGTCGAGACTAGCAAGATGGTTTTAAATAAGTATTTCCTGGAATGACTTTTGAGAATTCCGTTTGGAAGGTTTGCTTCCACTTCTGAACCGCGGCAGCCTGATTTTCATATATTAGATTTTTTTCTTGTCATCCATATGCTTTGGAGAAATAGTGCTAGAAAAAAAATCTAGCAACTGAGACAGAGGCTTTGGAGTGCTGCAACAATGTTGCAGTAAGGGATTCATCAGCTCACTTACATCTAAATGAGGACTCTCCTCACTGTCAGCGATGGCAATTCCTAGCTGCTCAGTCAGGAACTGAAATTCCATCTGTTCAGCAAAAGCCATGGCATTGTTTTCTCCATGGAAGCTGCCATCAGAAGCATCTCTAGAGAGATTGAGGACATCTTTTAGTTCATCTGATTGTTCAGCTTCATCTAAAGCATTGCTAGTATCACCGATAAAGAGAAGAGAGGAGCTTGATGACTGTCCAACTGAAACCTGCTGCTCACACGTAGGAGGGTGAGGCAAGAAAGGCAAAGAGCCCATTTTCTCCATGACATAATACCTATCACCTCCATGAAGAAATTATGGGTGAACTGGTGTTTGAATGATGCTAGAAATTCTGGAACTTGATGCCAGAAATTCTGGAACTTGCTAGCCATCAAATTCGAACACTGCTTTGCGAATGAACAGAAGAGGAACAGATGAAGAACTGATTCCTCAATGTTTTCTTCGCACAGGACATCAACTTACAACACTTCTTTCACAATGAACAGAATAGGAACAGATGCAGAACTCATCCCTCAATGTTTTCTTCGCACAAGGCACAGGTATAGCATGGCAATTGCGTATTTTTCTTTTGAGCAGCTCCTTTACAAGGAGCCAGAACATTGCAGCATTATTAAGCAAAATTACACTTCATCGATGTTCAGGTTGATTAAACATGGCAAATTTGAAAGTGTTCAAAACATGGCTTTAGCATCATAAGCTCAGACACACCCTGGAGAATTGATGATCACTCCACACAAAAGTCGTGAACATTTGACACTATATATTTCAAAGTTCACCTGACAGAAGCAATAACTATCCTAGTTACTCAACTGAATCTCATACATGTTGACGAATTGCAGAATTGACAGATGCACTTGACCGTAGCCGTACATTTTACAATAGCCGTTGCATGTCACAGCCCTCTACCATCTGCACTTGTAATTGCAATGAAGCTCATTCCCTGTGGCGCGCCGGCCTGAGCAAACCTCGAACTAGTCTCCGATGTGCATTTGGCCAGGGCCTGCAGCACGTCGACGTCGAACCCGCAATGACGATGCCATGCTGGAACCCACACTGTCCACCATCCTCGCCCTCTTGCGTCCTCCGGTGTACCCAACAAGGAGCACGGAAGCGGTGTCGCGGAGGATGATGTCGTAGAACCTGCAGGAGGTGGAGATGTCGAAGACGAAGGCAGCATGGCTGCGGCCCGCATGGGATTCCACGGCCACAGCGGCCGGCAGGGGATTGCACGGCGACGGCGGCCTTTTGGCGATGGGTGTCGATGCTGAGGGGAAGGGAGCGGACGGGGGCGGCAGCGGCGGCGGTGCACCCGGGCTCGAGGATGCGGTATGCGGGAGTCGCGGAGGAGGATGGGACTATGGGAGGGATCTGAGGAGGCGGCGGAATGGCCGACGGAGAACCGCGACTCGGATCGGGGAAGGGGAGTGACGGATCGGCTCGCCTCGGCTCGGGGGTGCTGGGTTGGGTTCGGGTGTGGTTAGGGCCGGGCCCAAATAAAACCCATCCGAAATTATTTAATTAAATTAGTGGATAATTGAGGCTGCTTTAATTTTTGTGCGGGAAACTTAGAAAGGGTGTACCGAAGCAAATCTCAATAATTAGAGCAACTCCAACAGCCTCTTTATTTTTGTTAGCTAAATTTGAAGTTTCAACCCTTTCTAAAAATAGAAGACTTCAAAATTCTATAAGAGCAACTCCAACAGCCTCTTTAACTTTATTAGCTAAATTTGGAGATTTAGCCATTTGTAAAAATAGAAAACTTCATAATTTTATTAAGTAATCCAATAAACTAGCTATTTTCTATTTTCCAAATTCCACCAACCACTCAATGACAATAGGACCCATCTGTCATCTATTTCTTCCCTCACCTGTGTCGCAGAGCGTCACGAGCCCTGCCGCCGGCACGCAGGTGTCACCTCGCCGGAGCTTCGTCGGATTCGAGCTATACTCCACAGTTTTCAAATCCGAGGACACAGTTAGAGAGAGGAGGGAGAGGGGATTCGATTTTGGGGCTTCCCGACAGGGGCTGCTGCAGAAAAAGGAGGGGGCCATGAGCGGCCATGGGGGCGGCCGGCGAGCTCGTGGGGAGCTCTGCTCGGATAAGGAAAGTGTGGGGCGAGGCTGGGGAGAGGTAGGAGATGGTATGGGAGTGCTCAACATCGAAGCAATTGAATCAAGATGGACTGATCGAGGAGATCGACGACAGTGTTTGTGGCTCTGGGCACCGGCGGCCATGGCGCACGGGACCTCGAAACAGGGGTGCGCCTGACCCTGGGAGCGGTCCACCAGCCTCCGCGCGCGGCAGGGCGATAGCGAGTGCGACCCCTTTTCGATCTTTGACGAGCAGACGAGAGGATTTTGTGAGCAAGATCACGAGGTTGTATTATAACGAGTCTGTTGGAAACAAAAATTATCGTCATTTTCTATTTTTTTACAGATACAAAGCAGTTTAAAGAGGCTGTTGGAGTTACTCTAAGATGATCCAACAGACTCTTTAAAACTGAACTTCCATCTAAGTAGGTCCCACATGTCAGTCTACCCCCCATCACCAACCTTATCCACGCATGAGCTCTTCCTCCTCCCCGTGACCCCGTCCTCCTCCTCCGGGGCCGCATCCCTTCATCCTCCCCGTTCCGGCGCAGCACTAGCTCCCTTCGGCATCTCTCCACTCCACTCCTCTACATGCTCTTGACGGCCAGCACTCCTCCTCCTCCACCGCACAACCTCCTCCCCCGTTGGCGCTACTCCGCCCCAACCACCATCCTCACCGCCGCTGACGCCCCCACCCCGATTCACTCGTCAGCCATGGCCGCACATCCCGCCTGCCCCCGCCCTCGTCGCCTGCGCTGGCGTCTCCTCCCGTGTCACCTTCGGCTGGTGCAACACCCAACCGTCGCAGCTCGTTCCCCCGCCGAGGGGCGCGCCACCGCCCAGTGTCTCCCTCCGCTGGCCGTGCTCTCCGTCAGGGGCCGCTCGTCGCCTGGAGGCTGGAGCTGACCGCCGGCAGTAGCGCGCGCGCCTGGGGCCTAGGAGGAAGATGGCGGGAGGCCTCGGATTGCGTGCGCGACGGGATGGATAGCGAGGGGGAGAGGTCTTCCATCTTTGACGAGCCGCGGCTTGGTTTTTGCGAGGGCGATGGTGAGCTGGTAGTTTTGCGAGGCTGTTGGAATCGATTCCGACGGGATTTTTTCAATTTTTACCGATACAAAACCAGATAAAGGATCTGTTGGAGTTGCTCTTACAGGCTATTGTGGGGGATGTCACGACGTGTCGGCCTGAGCGCCCCCCCCCCCCCCCCCCCGGCGGCTACCAGTGCAGTGGTTGCGTACTTGCGTGTCTGGTAAACCATTTTATAATCTGGGTGCGTGTACAATTTTTTTCCCCACATGCGCAATATCAATTCAAAGAAGATTCATGACTCAATTGAACCAGTTTTTATTGGAACTTTAAAATTTCTCTTGTTCCTAAAGAATGTCGTGAAAACAGAGCAACCCACTTTTGAGAGAATTATGACACACTCGTTTTAGAGGATACTCTCATCGTCAATGGAAGATTAGTAGAGTTCCATAATAGAGTGTACGCGTATTATTCTCTGCCCTCCCCCTCCTACCAGAGATCCTCAATTCACAGAGGCTCATTAGACCCAGCGATATTTGCTAGTCTTGGATGCCAGATGATGATAGTAAAAAGATGGACATTAAATTGGTTGATTGGCTGACCGTGATAAGTAGGACTACAATGAGGCATGTTATTGCTCGCAATCATTGTAGTTCTTCAGATGGAGTTTGTTGGGTTGTTGCAGTACACATGACACAACTGCAAGCTGCTCACACGCGTAAACGCATCATTGATGTTAGGTGTACTGTGTAGTGTGTACATGCATGGGACATCAGGGACCAGAAGATAATAAGCAGCTTCAATTGCACACTGAGTCCGTGAGCACGGAGAGGCCATGTGTGTATATATAGTCGCAGTCACGACTCATGATACATCATCATATCATCGGCGGCCGACCGTCGTTGCGGCCGCCGAGATGTTGCTAGTAGGGTCTGCGGTCGCCGAGATGGAGAGAGAGAGAAGCGTTTCACGGGGGGCATTGAGTGAGTGGGATTGAGAGATATCATGAAATTTAGCCAAATGAGGTTGAGACAGCAACCTGGTTGGTTTGTTAGTGCCATCTAGATATGTTGGTTCCATCTTCCATTAGCCCCAAGCTCGTGCACAGCATCCATGTTGGCGACAACCACCTTGGACATTCAATGTTTCTGCTGACTGCCAAAGCGACGGAGGGTGCTTGGTTGCTGGACCGGCTACAACCATCAAGGTCAACTCATCCAAAGATTATGCAATACTCTGAAATTCGTGAGATATGTCAACTAGAGAAAGTCTGTGTCCACGCCATTCAAGTCTACGAATTCACTTAAACCGCTTAAGCTAGCGCGGCTGATTCTGTAGTTTTTCCGGAAACTAAACCCTGCTTGATTAATTAGTTACTTAAGGTGTTGTTTAATTTAACTGGCCGAATCATATATTGCTATTTAGGTTCTCATGCTGAGTCTGTAATGAATCTTATGGATCATAAGAAATGGAACCCCTCCTCGCAAAAAAAAGGAACCCTGGTCTGTAATGAACCTGCATGCTTATCTTATCAGGTGAGTCACAGCTACTACTCCCTACCATATCTCTGCTTCCCGTTCTTGATCATTTTGTGCGCTTGATCGATTTTTCCCATTTCTTATCTACCCTTGGCAACGTCCATCCTTTGTCACTATCGAACTAGTTTGTGTGTCAGATGCCCGTACCTTGAATTAAAGTCGATCGCCAAATGCACACTCACGTTGTACATATGCATCTCTCAGCAGGTTGTCTCTCTGGAATTGGACACAATGCAGGAACTATATATGGCCTCATATTTCCACTCGTCTTCGCCGCTCGAGCACAGGGCAAAACGGCAAAGGATGCATGGCGACAGCGATGGGTAGGGACGTAGGGTAGTCTTTCCGGATTGGGAGGCAAAGGGAAAAGCTTCATGAGATAGAGAAGAGAACAACATGTCAGGTTTTGGTAAGTTCTCAATGGAATAGATCACAATTGCAGTTCGAGCCATTTTAACTTCCAGTAAGCGAAATGCATTTTGAATGTAAGGATAAACCCACTTTCTTGTGTATGATTTCCATGTATATGATCCATTTAGTCGTTGTTCGAGCGAATTTCATGCTAAAACTGAAGAAGTTGGTTCAAACGAATTTGATTGGTACCTAGATGACGATGTGGGCGAATTATTTGGTCCAACGCCTTTGCGTGAGACGTCGATCGATGGGTTTGTTGACAACAAAATTTATGAAATGTGCCGTCTTACATGCTAGTTTACGTAGCTGATAGTCAATTCAGTTTAACCCTCTCCAAAGTGAGAAGAATTAAAAAAATAAGCAAGCTATTAATTCATCATTATCCCGGACCCAAACGGCAGTTGCTGGGGGTCTCTAGCTAGCCGAAAGGCTTCCATGCATAGTCCAAAGACACGAAACAAATGCACCCGTTTACCGTTGTCTTGTTGCGGTGGTTGTACATGTACTAGTAAATAAAGCACACTTCTTTTAATTTATTTGTCCAGTGATTGTCAATTTCACTGTCACATTTTGATGACTGTCACATAGTATTATTTTGCCAAAGTATTCTATTCACAATTCATAAAATCGTAACAAAGACACGTACAGCTGCAATCAAGCGTGTGTCGTGTCGATGCACGACGCCGCCACCTGCGCAGCAGCGACGATGTCAATGCTCCTCTGGCCTGGGAGCGCGAGCATGGCGGGCGCACGGATGAGGCGGCGGCCGACGTCGCCCAACCACACGACATCCGCGGCAGCATTCATGGCAGCAGACACGAAGACGAACACGGCGGCCTTGGAGTTCTTGATGCCGCGACAGAGCATCGCCATGGTCGGCAACCAGCACCGCGCGCTACCCCCTGTTCCTATGCGGCGGCTTGGGGAGCCGGGATTGGGCGGTCAGGGTTTAGCCGTTTAGGAGAGCCGAGCGAGGAGGAAGGGAAGGGGACGGGGATGGTGATGGGTAAGGGGATCTTCGGAGTGGCCAACGAAGGGGACAGCGAGGGAGAGAAGGTGGGAAGAAGATGATGGAGCTCATCAGGTCCGCGTGTCATTTGGTCATTCCACATCAGTGCAAAATTAGCATGCCACATTAGGCATAGTTCCGTAAAAAAATTTGGAGAAATTTTTGGTTCCCTTCCAAGATCTATTAAAAGTATTAAATGTAGATTAATTACAAAACTAAATACACGAATGGACCGGAAATCGCGAGACGAATCCATTAAGTCTAATTAATCCATCATTAGAGATTGGTTACTGCACCACATCATTGTCTAATCATGACATAATTAGGTCCGTTAGATTCGTCTCGAAAATTAAGTTAGGAGTTGTGGAATAAGTTTTGTCATTAATCCAAATTTAATACTCTTAATTAGTGTTCTTAGATTGATGTGATGGGTAGTTGTAAAATTTTTAGGAAGAAAACAGGATCTTAGGTGGCGGTGATTTGGTCCTCACATGAGCTGATTAGCAAGTTCAGAGAGGTCGATGTGCGTTTTAGAAGTTAGGAACCTAGATGACACTTCGATCCAAATTAGAAGACCGCCGGTGCATTTCACTCAAATTTTTACATAGGAGCTACTCCTACATGCCCAAAGTAGAAGTTTTCATTACACGTCCATTAATTGCAAATTTCAATTGTCCCTATGCATAGGCTGTCCCGTATCAGCGAGAGCTAGCTGTTAGCTTCACAATCCTGATGATGTAAATAAGCAAAATTAAAGCATTGTTGTGGGTGGCGATTGTGTTTCAGTTCATTAGCTGTGTGCTCCTTGTCGTTACTGGTTACTATCAACCTCGTTTGTGCAATTTTGCTGTCCTCCACTGTTTGTTGGAGACGGATGAAGTATAGATAATATGGTGGCGCTCCCGTTCGGTACTACAAGCGTTTCGTAGCTGTGAAGAGGGCATGTTCTTTTGGCTCAAAAAGGAAGAGTGAAAAAGCACTATTACCTATCACATCTTCTCTCACAAAAAACACTATTCTAACACTATTTATTTACAATTTTACTATTTCTTTTCACACAAAAGAACATGTACCGTCGCCCTGAGTTGTTGCAGACTTGCAATCATTTATTGAAGTAGTAGTGATAAAGTTAATTGCAGTAATGCACCGCTACTCTCGATCCGTGTACCAGGTGTCCAGGTGACAGGTAAGAGGAGCGACAACGTCACATGTAATTTTGCAGCTCTCCTCATTTACATAATACTTCTACTACATCATATCATTGTTCAACATCAATATAAGGACACGTAGGACTTGGGACTAGTAGCTTTGAGGAAGCGAAGCCATAGAAAGTTAGAAACAGAGTGCACCCCCATCGTGCCCATGGCTCGAGCTTAATTGGGATTAGAAGGTCTCAGGAACAGGCCGCAGTACATGGGCTGGTGTGACAGTTTAGCCGGCACCATCCAACTATGGTCATCTATTAAACATTGCCGAGCCAAGCTCCCAACAATCTCCGCCTCTTCTACACCTAGAATTTCCGATAGATTGCTAGGGAAATGGACACCAGGATGCTGGAGCTGAAGCACCGGTGGAAAAACACCCTTCCTTCCCGATTGGTAAAGGCTTTAAGTCTCTAAAGCTCAACCGTGACGAAAAGGAGAGACAAAAGACCCTCCTTTTGTCATCGGGTGGGAAACCGGGAATAAAGGGTGGTCTTTATTCCCGGGTGGTAGCCCTGCCCGGGACAAAAGGGGAGGGCACACCAGCGCATGTGCGCCACCCCTTTAGTCCCGGGTGGTAGCCCCGCCCGGGACAAAAGGGGAGGGCACACCAGCGCCTGTGCGCCACCCCTTTAGTCTCGGGTGGTATTACCACCCGAGACTAAAGACCCCGTTGTGAATTTTTTTGTTTCAATTCCAATTGTTCTAATAATGTTATACGCGTATATTCTCACGTATTTGGGTGTAATTTACGTGTATGTATAAATGTTTGTACTAATTATACGTGTCTACTATACGTACTATATGAAGAGAATAAACTTATAAATAAATATATACACACATTATATTACATCGAAAGCATAGATAGTATTTTCTGAAAGTAGTATATATATACATCAAAATACCATTTCATTCTAATTCTAGTCTAAAGTTCCACCGGAGGTGCTAATTAAACTTTATGAATTGGATGACCGTCACAGTGATTTCTGCCTTGTGTATTAATCACCTGGTCCATTATGAATCCGCAGAGACTTTCTTGAATCGCCAAGAGTCGGTCCTTCTCAATGATTGCGTCCCTAATCATATTGTTCTGTAATGTGCAAATAATTTAATATATTACACACAAGAATTAAATATATAAGCGGTTAGAAAAAATGTATTATTAATTGGTTTAAAATAATACTTACAGTATAATCTGACGGGTCTGCCTCGCAGAAATTGTGGATGAACTCACACACATAGTATGCACATAAATGTGTCCCTGGTTCCAGTCTCATACACTAAATTGAAGAAGATAATTATGAAAAATTAGTGTTATACATTTTTAATTTGCCCAAGCTGAAATTGTTATTTGGTTTACGTACCGGAAAATTTGTAGAGAAGTTTATTCTAGGTCTCCATGTTTCAGGGTTGACAGCCTTGAATTTTTCCCAAGCTCTGTCAGAAAATAATGAAAGTTAGAGCTAGATAGTGTTAGTAAAAGCACACTATTGCATAAAAGGGAACGTATAGATAGAATTATTACTCTTGAAACATATCTTGAAGGTCCAAGTATTTGTTCGGATCTCTTCTCAACGAATCAAAGATAAGGACGTTGCTTCTGTTGACATCAATTATGAGAAGAATCCAGTGGAAACTGTATATACATTGAAGCTCAAAAGATTAGAACTAAATAATGTTAACTGAGATAATTAGAAATGCGAACCCTTAGTAATTAAGATGGTAATCACACTCACTCGAAGTTGTAAGGTAGAAGTATCAAATACTTGTAATGCAAATTACACAAGGTCCTTAGGATTGTTTTGAATGTTGTTTCTGGTTGGAGCTTTACTTGATCTTGATTAACTAAAGATGGGTCCATGAAACCTATTCGTTGGTAACCATTCTTCCGCATGTTATGCATTTCCAGGCTACAGAAAATGAAAGACAAAGTTAATAATTAGAGTATGCATTAATTTGTTAATTAGGGTATGTATTGCACCGTCACTTACAGGCACCAGGCCATGACAAGATCGGTATTCAAGGAGTCAAGATGGTAAATTTCATAAATATCCTTGAATCGCAGCCAGACCAACTTCTCGCCTTCACCAGCAAAATCTCCCGGTTTAACATGCATGCCAATCATCTCCAGGCCCGCCTTAGACGTCTTCATGTAGAAGTCATGCAATCTGCGCATCTGAGTAGGGAGTTTCTTCACTAACTCAGGCCTGACAAAAGATTTCGCATGCTCGTAGTGCCATCTAGGTACGAAGTTTTTGTCCCGAGGAGGTGATTCGTGGCCGAGAACATATTGTAGTGGGAGCCCTGTTGCTTATTGCATTTGAATGACATGCGCTAGTTGTTCTGTTTCCATAAGTGCAAGAGCTCGTTCAGTTGCAGTGAGGCCGGAGGCGACGTAAGTCTGTACTCCTGACGTCGACGCTTCTGTTGCCTTCTTCGTTGAAGGCTCTTTCACTGACGTCGACGTTTGTGTTACCTTCTTCGTTGACGGTTCTTTCGCTGACGTCGACGTTTGTGTTGCCTTCTTCGTTGAGGTATATATATCATTCTGGAACCCCGCGTGAATAACAAATCCGCAACTTGTAGGCTTCAACCTCGACAAGCAAAAAGACTAAGAGAGGCCGTACAAAAGTTATCGTCGATCATGACGTGAAGTTTCATATCACTGAAGTGAACGAGCTTGGCTAGCCATGGGAGCCAAAGAAGGTCAGGGACAAGTTTGTGTCCCAATGCGGTGCTATTGTGAGGGACAACGTACCCATATCATATAGAGAATGGAAGGGAAGGGAAGATAATCCATGGGTGGTTCCGGATTCACTTAGGAATATGTTATGGGATGATATCCTAAAACACTTCACACTTCCACCGGGCGTGAACGCAAACCTTGTGAAGCAGTGGACTTTCACGAAGATGGCAACTCAATTGCAGAGTTTCAAGAAGCAGCTGCACAGAGATTATATCAAGCAGAATCGAAATTTGATGATTATCCCAAGCTAAAGGATCACTGGCAGTCCTTTGTGGATTACAAGAATAGTGAAGAATTTGCCAACAAGAGCGCACGAGCTCAGATTAGTGCAAGTAAGAAGACGGATTACAACCATCGTCTTGGTCGCGGTGGTTACGCGGTTGCAGCACCCAAGTGGCAGAAGATTGAACAAGACCTCCTCAACAAAGGTATCGTACCAGCGGTCTTTGACTAGGAAGAACGATCGAAGAATTGGTATTATGCCCGCGGTGGAAGATTGAACCCTGATGATGGTTCCCTCGAATTCCCACCCACGTTACGGGAGGCAGCACATGAGATAATCAAAAAGAATGAAGACATCAAAGCGGGCAGATTGGTTCCTGACAAAGACATGGATGAGCTCACTTTGGCGCTCAGGAATCCGGAACACCCAGGACGTTGCAGGGGCTACAGGGTAGTCCCGTGGAAGTTTGCTTTCAAGGGAAGCGCCGACACCTACAGAAGCCGCAAAAGAAGAAGGGAGCGTGAAGAGGGGCGGTGGCGTGAAATGATGGAGCAGAGACTTAAAGATCAAGAAGAACGTATGAATGCAGAGATTGAACGACGAGTGGCCGCCGCGGTAGCGCAGATCACCCCTGCCGGAGCACTGCCCCAAGCACCGGTGGATCCTGTCATTAGCCCTTCCGCTCGCAAAAGCAGTTGTGCTTCCACAGAGGACCCCGAAGAATAAAGGGCGGCAAACCAAGAAGAAGTTCAAGTAAAGGACAACAAACGGTACCCTGTGGATGAACTCTGTCAGCGCACCGCATGTGAGCTGCACAAGCCGATTGGCAACATCACAATGACGGTATAAACCTGATTATACATGCAATTATCTCAACCTTTGATGCATGTCTCAGGCATTTAATAACTTCATCATTTCTCTACATATATATAGGTGGCGTACAGAATGACTTTAGCACATCTCCCAGGACATACAAGCCACGACATGGAGATTCCAGCTGGCTACGCCTCAGTTGGTTTGGTGAGGAGATTGTTGACCCAAAGTTTAACGACATAGAGCTAGACATCCAAGGAGGTGACGGGGAAAGGACACTCCACGATGCGCTTCACAGTATCATATTGTGGCCCAAACGTTACATCATAATACCTAACATGCCGCCACCGATCCCTCCGAGTGTTGCCGAGCAGCAGTCACTATCTCCCGGGCCGTCAACGATCCCTCCGAGTGTTGCCGAGCAGCAGCCACCATCTCCCGGGCCGTCACCGGGCCGGTCGTCACCGAATGATTGGAGCTCACCGTCTCCACAACGGGGGAATTATCCTGCCGCGAGCGATGGCGATCGTCAGCAATCACCACCAAAGCATCAATCACCACCAAAGCAGCCTTCACCAAAGCCTGCCAAGAGGCGGTCCCGATCAAAATCTACCGCGTCTATGCTCGTGCCAAATCCGGATCCCCCAAAGAAGAAAGGGAAAAAGCTGCCTGTTAAAAGGAAGCTGCCATATGACATGACAGCATCAGAAAATGAGGCGGAGTGTGATAAGCAACTCAAGGCGTGGATTGAAGGGAATAAAGAGGCTGCTAGACAAAAACTACTTGAAGAAAAGGAGGCAGAAAAGAATAAAGATCGTCCGCAGAAACTCAAAGCTTTCATAGAGAAGAAGGAAGCAGAAAAGAGACAAGAAATTATAAAACCCCTACTAAGTGATTATGACTGGTCGCTGCACAAGTCCCTAAAGAAGAAGAGACAAGGAGGGTCACCAAATAGTTACATCAACCAAGTACCGGGGTCGATGATGCCACAGGATTATAGGAAGAAGAAGAAGGCAACAGAAGCGTCGACGTCGACGAAAAAGCCTTCAACGAAGAAGGCAACACAAACGTCGACGTCGGCGAAAGAGCCTTCAACGAAGAAGGCAACACAAACGTCGACGTCAGCGAAAGAGCCTTCAACAAAGAAGGCAACAGAAGCGTCGATGTCGGGAGTACAGACTTACGTCGCCTCTGACCTCACTGCAACTGAACGAGCTCTTGCACTTATGGACACAGCACAACTAGCAAATGTCATTCAAATGCAAGAAGCAACAGGGCTCCCACTAGAATATGTTCTCGGCCACGAATCACCTCCTCGGGACAAAAACTTCGTACCTAGATGGCACTACGAGCATGGGAAATCTTTTGTCAGGCCTGAGTTGGTGAAGAAACTCCCTACTCAGATGCGCAGATTGCATGACTTCTACATGAAGACGTCTAAGGCGGGCCTGGAGATGATTGGCATGCTTGTTAAACCGGGAGATTTTGCTGGTGAAGGCGAGAAGTTGGTCTGGCTGCAATTCAAGGATATTTATGAAATTTACCATCTTGACTCCTTGAATACCGATCTTGTCATGGCCTGGTGCTTGTAAGTGACGGTGCAATACATACCCTAATTAACAAATTAATGCATACTCTAATTATTAACTTTGTCTTTCATTTTTTGTAGCCTGGAAATGCATAACATGCGGAAGAATGGTTACCAACGAATATGTTTCATGGACTCATCTTTAGTTAATCAAGATCAAGTAAAGCTCCAACCAGAAACAACATTCAAAACAATCCTAAGGACCTTGTGTAATTTGCATTACAAGGATTTGATACTTCTACCTTACAACTTCGAGTAAGTGTGATTACCATCTTAATTGCTAAGGGTTCGCATTTCTAATTATCTTAGTTAACATTATTTAGTTCTAATCTTTTGAGCTTCTATGTATATACAGTTTCCACTGGATTCTTCTCATAATTGATGTCAACAGAAGCAACGTCCTTGTCTTTGATTCGTTGAGAAGAGATCCGAACAAATACTTGGACCTTCAAGATATGTTTCAAGAGTAATAATTCTATCCGTACGTTCCCTTTTATGCAATAGTGTGCTTTTACTAACACTATCTAGCTGTAACTTTCATTATTTTCTGCCAGAGCTTGGGAAAAATTCAAGGCTGTCAACCCTGGACAATGGAGACCTAGAATAAACTTCTCTACAAATTTTCCGGTACGTAAACCAAATAACAACTTCAGCTTGGGCAAATTAAAAATGTATAACACTAATTTTTCATAATTATCTTCTTCAATTTAGTGTATGAGACAGGAACAAGGGACACATTTATGTGCATACTATGTGTGTGAGTTCATCCACAATTTCTGCGAGGCAGACCCGTCAGATTATACTGTAAGTATTATTTTAAACCAATTAATAATACATTTTTTCTAACCGCTTATATATTTAATTCTTGTGTGTAATATATTAAATTATTTACACATTACAGAACAATATGATTAGGGACGCGATCATTGAGAAGGTCCGACTCTTGGCGATTCAAGAAAGTCTCTGCGGATTCATAATGGACCAGGTGATTAATCCACAAGGCAGAAATCACTATGACGGTCATCGAATTGATAAAGTTTAATTAGCACCTCCGGTGGAACTTTAGACTAGAATTAGAATGAAACGGTATTTTGATGTATATATATACTACTTTCAGAAAATACTATCTATGCTTTCGATGTAATATAATGTGTGTATATATTTATTTATAAGTTTATTCTCTTCATATAGTACGTATAGTAGACACATATAATTAGTGCAAACATTTATACGTACACGTAAATTACACCCAAATACGTGAGAATATACGCGTATAACATTATTAGAACAATTGGAATTGAAACAAAAAAAAATGACAGCGGGGTCTTTAGTCCCGGGTGGTAATACCACCCTGGACTAAAGGGGTGGCGTCCAGGCGATGGTGTGCCCTCCCTTTTGTCGCGGGCGAGGCTACCACCCGGGACTAAAGGGGTGGCGCACAGGCGCTGGTGTGCCCTCCCTTTTTGTCCCGGGCGGGGCTACCACCCGGGAATAAAGGCCACCCTTTATTCCCGGTTGCCCACCCGGTGACAAAGGGGGGGCCTTTTGTCTCTCCCTTTTCGTCCCGGGTGGGCTTTAGAGACTTAAAGCCTTTCCCACCCGGGACGGAAGGCTGTTTTTCCACCAGTGGTCGACCGATTTAATCAATGACGTCCATTCCACCACGAAAATTTAAATCGTCGCAGACACTGATTTGCGACGAATTTTCAACGATCCGTGACAGAATGATTGTGTCGTAGATTAAATAGTTTCTTGTAGTGTAAAGGGGGCGGCGCAAACAGCCTTCCGAGGTCACGTCGCCTCAAAAGCATTTGTCCCGGTTCCAAAGTTGAACCAGGACAAATGCTTGGGAACAAAGTCCGTTTTTCCACCAGTGAAGTATCGTGATGTGGTTTGGCATCTTTAATTCTACAATATTTGTGGGTGAGGGCGCAGCTGAAGCAGTCAATCTGTGAGCGAGGCTGGCATCACAATGGATGGTGCATTAATTAAGTTAAATTTAATCACATTGTTTAGTGATGTTGACCTTGTGTAGTGAAAAGAAGATCAATCTCACATTACTTTGTATGTCTATGAAGCAAGGAATTTATGCAAGTTTTTCAACAGGTCGACATAGTTTATGTAAACTGTGAGCCGAATAATACTTCGACACATTTGTCAGTGTGACACTTCTATTTGGTTAAGCTATGTCAAAGTGCTCACTTGTATTCTCCTAGCCAGTCTCAATTTAAATGTAAAATTTCTCATTAGTTACTCAATCTCGCATATAAAAAAGAAATGACCACTTGTCAACTCGCTGGAGAGGGATCCCTCTGTGCCTCCTCATGCGTCTGTACTCTGTAGACAGATGGGGATGGAGCTGGGAATTCACAAGCCATGCAAAGGACGAGGTGCTGAATAGGTAACCCACGAGGCTAGACACCATTTGTAAAATTAAGTGGGACAACTCGTTAGGTACTTACACCAGACTTAATATTTTGGATACTGGGTTGGTGGGTTGATCTACTAATAAAATTTGCATCCCCAGATGCTACCTACCCCGCGCTATATATACATGCAGGTACTCTCTCTCTCTCTCTAGAGAGAGAGAGAGAGAGAGATGCCCAACTTCATGGAAGATGACCACTTCGAGATCAGGTTGGGTTAGTGGGGCTAGGAGGCATCAAGAAGTTTAGCTGAACGTCAGCACCCTGGTTGGTATGTTGGTGCCCCTGTAATACTATGTGGGTTCCATGAGCCCCGAGCTCGTGGACACCTAAGATCACGAGCATCAACCGTCCAACCCACCAGTGTTGTGCTACAAAAGGTAGTCCTGCTTCCAGCTGAGCTTCTGCAGTTGCCAGCCATCGCCGCTGATCGCGATCTTGGTCGACGTACGTCGCCACCGTTTGCAGCCTTCATTCTCATTGCCTTGTCCTCGTGGCATCCATGCTCCTCCGCCACTCCAGACACTTTCGTTACCTGTGTGGCCGTGCCACCGCTTGGACATGATCACTTGATCGACCTGGTCGCATCGCATCGGGCGGCTACGTGACAGACAATAAGAGCTTGTCAAGTCAATATAATGTGTTTAGGAGCCGGTGTCTAGCCGGATTGAAGGAGCTGATGATGCAGCGTTGTTCTTATGTTGAGGGGGAATTTAGTTCTCAGCAAGGTTTACAATCTCATTTTCAAGTTCTTTATCACTGCAGAAATGACTGAAATTCGCCCCAAAAAATTAGTCCCTTCCCCAAATTATATATATATTTTATTTTTTGATACAAATAAGTGATTAGTATGATTTATGGATATACAACTAATTAGTTGAAGAATATGCAATAAAAATAATAGAAAATTGAGTCTACAACACTATTTACAACAAAGCATCTGCATAACAGTAAAAGTAAAATGAGATAGTTGGATGGCTATGTGACATAGCAGGAGCGACAGCCTCACGCTCAACACTATATGTAGCGGCATAGGCACACGGAATCCTTGTTCACGATTAAGGACAAGCATGTAGCAGGGGGTTGGGACAAGAAGCTAGGGAGCAAAGCCATGAAAACCAATGCAAGAAGCTAGGGACTAGGAAGTCTCGGGAACCGGTGGCGATACAACGGTTGGTGTGAAAGTTTTGTTGGCGCCTTCAAACTATGGGAGTTGACAACCACAAGCTGAGTCGAGCCGCCGTCAACCTCCTCGACAATGCTACGCAGGATTCAAAGCACGCTCGCGGCAAGGGGTTCAAGGCCCAAGTTTGTGCAGATTGAGCATTGTACTTTTCTTGGGGATAAACTGGTATGTTCGCCGCCAACGACTAGCTGCAGTATCAAAGGAGCTCGATCGTCGTACGAGATAATTTCCAATAGGTCGCTACTGAAAAAGAACACCAAGCTAAGAACAAGTGCAGGGGGCCGAAAATCTTAACTTTTTCATTAGTAGTTTACACTATCGTTGTTGTGCAATTGCATTGCCTGATAGGCACCTTTGAAGCTGAACTTCCCCTTCAGATTTCAAAGTACGTGCATATAAATCAAGATAATCTGACAGTGACACAAAGGGAGAGGCAGTTTTGCACAATTTGTTTTTCTGCTGACAGTCGCAGCTATGTTATTGTAGTTCTTCATATGAAGCTTTTATTTGATCGGCGGTTGCAGCGCGTGACACAATTGTTGCTCGCCTTAAGGTAGCATTTGATGCTGGCTGTTTATAGGACACCACGGAGGATAGTATATGCAGCTAGCTTCTATATATTTTGCAAATAGTCAGTGCAAGGAGAGGTCGTATATGTATTATACAGATAGAGGTCACTACTGTCACTATACATCCTCCTTCTCCGAATATAAGAAGCTATCCCGTGCTTGGAGCAATACTCAACCAAATAAGGTTAAATAAAATGAAAAAAGCATACATAGAAATAAGCTTAAAGTGGGACTGAGAGGCATCACGAAAGTTAGCGGAACTGATTCGCAACATGCATCACCCTTGTTGGTATGTAGGTGTCGTCCAGATATCTTGGCTCCATCTTTTATGAGCCCCAAGCTCACGAGCGTTGATCAGTTGAGGACGAGCGGCCGATGGAGAAACTGCTCGAGAGATTAAGTGGCCTTTTGAGAACTAGGTTACTTCACGGAATCTGAGGGGCTGTTTGGTTCAGCAACTCAGCTCGCCACGCTGCATCTGTGGCGGCCACAACCTGTGGCGGTCTTTTCGACCGCCACACTCGCCACGGCAACAGACAGGAGCAGCAGCTAGCGACAAAGCACCAAACGACAACTCCAGCAACAATTATTACACTAGTAACAGCAAAAGACAAGAGCAACCAGCCTCAACTTGCACGCCATTCAAACAGCAGCCAGCAACCGTGGCCGCCACGAGCGTGGTGTGGCGAACTGACATGCTGAAGCAAACAGCCCCTGACTCCATCACCAAATCTCCAAGCCAAACGCCCATGCTCCATTTGCTCGAGCTCCAGAAGGAGATCTAGAGGCATCGTCCAACAATTTGTTGTGGCTCCTGAAGTGGTGTTTGCTGCAGAACAATTTCATTCTTTCCACCAAGTTATTGGCCGGGCTATATATATCGGGAGCGTATCAGGTGGAAACCAGTGTATCCGTGCAAACTATGCAAACTCCGATCAGGGTCTTACGATCTGGATCTGATGGTTAGGGAGAGAGGTAGGAACAATTTAAAAAAGCCGTCCGTGAACCCCCCACGGGTCGATGCGTTTTTGCAGTAAACCCCTATCCCCAGCACGCATGCCCACCCACGCCGCGAGTGCCCACGCCAGGGCGACGCAATGGACTCCGGCGGCCGCAAATCACCGCCTGCCTGCGACGGCGTGCAGTCTGGCACCCGAGCGCGGGCGCTTCATCGGGCTCACCGACGGAACCACCTCGGCTGCGGCAGGCACCGCCGGCTCCTTCATCTGGTTTGCGGCGCCGAACTCGCCCAGCCCGCCGAGCTTGAGGTCGACGGGGCAGCGCCGGCGGGGCTCCTTCATCCGGTCCGCGGTGACGAACTCGCCCAGCCCGCCGAGCTAGAGGTCAACGGAGCACTCCGCCCGGCTCGGAGTACCGCGCACCGCCGCCGCCGCGATGGCCGCAATGCCGGACGCCGACTCCGCGGCATGCAGTCCGGCGCTCATGCTGAACATCTTTATATTCTCCTGCCATTCTATGCAATATCACAAGGGAGGGAGACGAGAGATCCATCGCATCAGCAACAGCCAATCAGTCAAGCAAACGAGTTCTACTGCTACTATTAGTCAAAATCAAAACAAATCCAATTCAGATTCAGCGGTGGCAGAGCACACAGGCAGCACCGATGCAGCAATGGCGACGCCTGCCGCCGCCAAGTCGCCGCCCTCTCGCAGGCCCTTCGCGCCGCTGTCGCTCGCGGGCCTCGTCGTCGCCATCTTCCTGGTGGCCGTCTTCCTCTACAACGACGACGCAGGCGGGCGAGGTCTCCGGACCTGCGGGTCCTGCACCCCTCCGTGCGAAGCGGCCTTCGTGTGGGGTGCGGCCTTCTCCCCGAGCCGGCGGAGTCGATGCGCGTGGGGGCGGCGATCCGTTGCCGTGCGTCGGGGCGGACTGGGTGGCGTGCGCTGTGCAGAGTACAGGGGCGGGGGTTATTGCAAAAACGCATCGACCGGTGAGGGTTTGCGGGCGGCTTTCCGTAAATTGTTCCCACCTCTGTCCCCAACCATCAGATCCAGATCGTGAGACCTTGATCGGAGTTTGCATAGTTTGCATGCATAGGCTGGTTTCCACCTGATACGCTCCCATATATATCTAGCTAATTGCCCGCGCGCCATGCAATATTTGTGTCAGTTCAATGAACAGCGAAGCTGGTGATCTGAGATTCGTCGCCCGTGTTCTCTTACCCGACGGCCATTTGATGATCATGTGTTCTTTTTTTAGGGCATGATCCTGTGCTCGATGAGCAGTTTTGACATGCAGGCCGTCGCCACGAACAAAGGTGCAGAATATGGTGCAGTTTTCTACAGAAACAGAGCAATCATGTCCAATCGCAATACTAGTTCTGTAATTTTCCATTCCTTTAATTTAGGTGATCATGAACTAATCTAAAGTGTATTTGTGTTTGACCGAACATTTTTTCACGGAATGTGTTTGATCAAACATTGTACTCAAATACATATGTTTGTTGCAACAGAATTATATAAATTATATTTGTCTGTATTTGATCGGACATTATTTGTAAATAATAAACTTCATGCGGGACATCATATGGTCTTTGAAATAAAATGAAATGCTCAAAAAAATTATTTGGATAAAGGAATCACTCTCAAATGTGTTTATATCAAAAAAATATCTGTACAAAACTAATCTCAAAAGTACAATACTAGTCAATTCATACTAAAACCTTTTATTCCAAAAGGAGCCAAACATCTAAGCATTCTTCTCATCCCTCACTGCTAACAGCTATAAACACGAGCACCCATGCTAACTCAGAGACTCAAACTTGAATGGACAGGTTCCACGTACACGGAACCTAACAAGGCAAGCTACTACATTCAGTCATAAAACGGGCACTAAATATAGTTGATGCTGTGAGACATGTCATTCACTTTGCAGTGAAAGTTTTATTGTTGTAGCTCTTTAGTTTAATTAGTTCGATGAGCGTATCTTATAGGTCGGTAGCGAGTGATGCCAACTGTTGCTCGCGTTAATGCAACGTTGACATTGGATGTACAATGGGATAACAATTAATAGGGAGTACATAGAGAGGATGCAGTTGCGATACATACCAATATCATCTTCCACATTAAAGCTGCTAGCTACCTAACCGTGCCTACAAGTGCGTATACGTGCACGGATGAGATCAGGTTTAAAAAAGAAACATGTGTAGGTACCCTCACAAAGTCACAATAAGCAAAATGAAGCATCCCCATGGGAAGGGGCCAGTTACATTTGAGAGCTTAGATGGGTGGGACTGGGAGGCATCATGAATTTGGTCTGAACCCAGTGGAAAAACAACACCCTGGTTGGTACGTCGGCGCCATGGTATCTGGGTTCCAGCTCCGGGACAGCGTTTTATGTGTGCCCATCATAGGGTCTGATTGCTTTGAGTCCAAAATTTGCCATGCCAAATCTAGAGCATGCCAAAATGTGGGCATGACAACTTTTGTGCCAAAGTCTGCGCAAGAACTTAAGGTTGTGACTTGATTGGGTGCTAAAGTGTGATAGCGAAAAAAAAATTGGCCTTGAACCAAACAAGTGCCAAAGTTTTTGGACTTGCTCTCATTTTGGCTTGGCAAGTTTTGGAGCCCAACCAAGCAGGCTCTTAGCTTTTCCCCGAGTAAATGCCAGTTATTTGTGGCATCCATCCATTACTTTCGATCCCAGAATATTTCTGCCACGGAAGAGAGGTAGCATGTCGCAGGAGTGTCCGAAGAAAAATTCTCTTATTAATTGGGAATGGGAGGTAATGGGAACAGGCTCCTGAGACACCAAAATAATGCTTGGTTCCTGTTGGCTAGACGAAATACGAAAGGCTTATGAAAGGCAACGATTAAAGACCCACTCGTGATTGATATTTCTGGTGCATGGTTCGAGCGAATTAACTTATCATATGTATAGCAAGCCTGATTGACAGATTTATGTAATCAGTACGAGCACCCAGTGCGATGAGCCATCGGGCGTGATGGCCATCGTATCATATTCTGTGTTTCTATGGCTTCGCTTCCTCAAAGCTACTTGTCCAAACTCCCTATGTCTACGTTGATGGTAGACAATGATACGATGTGGTAGTATCTAGGTAAATATGGGGCTATATATATGTATGTTACCATATGTGCGGCTATACATACGCCCCCCCCCCCCCCCCCCAAACACACACACACCCCATCGTGCTTGAACAGCAATCTGCAAAGTTACATGTGACGCTACCTGTCGCTCCTGTTAGCTGTCACGTGGTACACCGATCAAAAGTAGTGGTGCAATGCTGCAATTGGCAATTAATTTTATCACTGATACTTCAATAATTTGTAGTTTTCTACCGATTGAGAACGCCACCATATATACTACCTATACTTCATCAGTCTCCAACAAATAGTGGAGGACAACAAAATTTGACCATTCGTTTTATTCAAAAAATATGCATACATCGGTTGTTTTGTTTGTGACTTACTTCATCATCAAAGGTATTTTAAGTATCCTAATGAAACAGACGACCAACAAAAAAATATTATCTTAAGAAAGAGGACAACCACCCCGCTCGCGATGGCGACCTACGCCGCTTGAGCGCCGCCGCCGCCGATCTCCTCGCCCCGGCGTCCTCCGCCCCATCCGGGCACAGATCCGCGCTCATCTCGCCTCTCCCTCTCCATCCTTCCCTCCCATGACGGCCCTCGAGGCGCATGCAGGGAGGGGTGGCTGCCCTAGGCGCCCGCACCACCTCCCGTCATTGCCGCTGGTGACCACTACGGTCCCGGTGGCCCCAGCCCCGGTCCGCCCCGGTCCGCCCTTGACTCCGAGCTGCCATCCGCCCACCTATCGTCCTCCCCAATGCATCGACGCCGTCCACCGTGCTCCCTGTTTCGAGGTCGGTCACCGCCTCTCCCCCCTCGCCGCCGCCGGTGACCTCTACGGTCCCGACAGCCACTGCCCCGACCGCCCCTGTCCACCTCTGAGCGTCGTCCCACCGCCGTCTGCCCTCCCCTACCGTGGGGCACACCTGCAGGACGTGGCGGCGTAGGCGTGTGGGCCCCAATGCCTGGCGCGAGCGCAGGAGGCCTCAGGCGCAGGCGCACGTCGATGCTCCTGGGTGGGCGTGTGCATCACTGGCACCTCCTCCGCTCCACCCATCTTGACTGTTCCTCTGCCGCCGCCACCGACCCTCTGCGTTTCGATGGCGCATCGCACCTCCGACGCGTTGGACTTGGATAATGATGACGTCGATGAAGTCTTGGTGATGGATCCAGTTCCTGCTCCTGCAATCCCTCTGGCGTCCTCATCACCCTCCGCTCAGCCGCCGCCGTCGCCTCCTCCTCTCCCGCCGCCCCCGCCTCTCCCAATTTCGTCGGCACTACCGCCCGAGATGGCGTCACCCACTCTGCTCTGTCAGCTCTTCCCATACCTCTACGTCGGGTCAGAGGAGACTGCAGCACTCCACCTATTACCGCCAGCGCACCAGATCCGTCCCGTCGCCAGGTGCGGTGCCCCTCGGTCGCCCTCTCGAGCCTCCTATGCGGATGCGGCAGACCATGGTTTCGTTGCTGCGCCACATCGATCTCTGCCAACCTCCCAGCCGAAGCCTCGCAGCGTCTCCCCGCCAGCCGGGTCCTGATGAAAGCTGCGTTTAAGCCAGGATGGACCTACGTCAGCAACCGCAAAATCCACTCCTCCCGCGCAGCGTCGGATTGCCCTCGGTGCCAGGACGACTCACACAAGTGCGGCAGAGCTCCTCCGTATTTTCGTTGGGCACCCACCATGACGCTCCAGTCCTTCAACCGCATCACTTGGGGCCGATGCTTCATCTGTCTCTTCAAAGGGCACAAGGCGGCGGAGTGTCGGGACCCTGTTCGCTGCTTCCGGTGCTCCTGCTCGGGGCACTGTGAACGCGACTGCCCCCAAGCTCGTGGACACTGCAGATCCCCTTCTTTACACGCGTGCCGAGACACAACGAGCAATCCTCTGCCACCTCCGCCACCTTCAATGCAACCGCAACTGCAAGTCCGAGTGTTCGGGGATCAGTGGGAGCGACCGCACGGCGCACGATCCGAGCGAGACAAGCAACACAACATGGTGTGGCCGAATCCCTTCTACAAAAGCGCGGCCTCCTCTGGACCATCCAGACATCACGACGACGTGAACGACGACAACGACACGGAAATCGGAACGACACCAACAACACTACACGTCCGATTCACAGCCGCATTACCGACCTCCTCCCCAGCTCGGGCCTCCACCTCGACCCCTACCCCTCACTGTGATGATGCCACAGGTCTGGACGACTACATTGTTGGAGCTTGTTGCCTGATGGACAATGCGGGACCGAGTGAACAACCAATGTGGGCTGCCCAGGCGCCTGTGTCTGTCGGCCACGTCTTCTCTCGCATTCTTGCGGCTATCCCAGATGGACATGGCGCAACCGAGCACGGGAGCGCCTCTCTCTCAACTATGGCATCCAACGAACCTAGCTAGCATGACGTTGAGATGGCACTGCGGCAGATGGAGACTCGGGCCACCGAGGGGGTGCCATTCCTAGGACCCCTTTCTGAATTGTCATGTGGAGAGGCAGGCTGAAACGAACCAGATTTCCAAAACTGGAAACCCGATCCTCTGCACCTCTGTGATAGTCCCAGGAAGTGGCTATCACGTGCAAACCCTATCTCAAGTGGTACAAATCCATACAACACAAGAAAAAGGGAAAATTACATAATTTTATTAATACATCAGAGTACAACATTTCGGCATAAGCCGGGTACAAGTTTAACTGGACTAAACAAGAAAGGTAAAACATCTATGCAGCGGATCTATCAGTGAAGCGTCTCCAGCTCCACAGGCAAACTTGAGTGTAGGACCAGCTCTAGTCTTCCCATCCTTCATCGTCGATGTCGTAGTCGATCACCAGGTCTGAAAGCATCGCCATCTACCCGATAAGCGTGTAGGTCATGTCAGCTTCCCAACAAAGAGCAAAAGCGGTGGATGAATTCTAGTATGCATGGATAAACCTATATCTGGCTGTAGTAAGTTTATGCAAGCAGCGGTAGCAACATCAAGGTAAGCGGTCATGCAGAGAGGTCACCATCTCCGAGGAGATCCACACCTCCGAGGCCAACGCCTCCAGGGTCAACACCCCAACCAAGAAAAGAACACCAACACACTGGATCTCAACCGAGACACAGCATACCACTCTCATCTGCGATGTGAGGTCACCAACTCCTACCTCACATCTCAACGGCACCAAGCCGGGCTCACACACTCGGGGGAGAGAAAGCAGCACAAAAGAATACTAGCCAGGTGAGAGATCGAAAGGGCTGTCCATACCAGTGGACACAGACTATAGCTATAGGTTTAACACTCTGCAGAGGTTGTACAACTGGACCCGCCGGATAGGGTAGAAACGGGGATCAGCCGTTCCACATCCCTACCTAACGGCCGGAGACCTAGCAGTGGGTGGCACTCTCCTGCCTCTCCGAGCCTGACTCATCCTAAACTGGGGCGCGAAACTTGCCAGCAGGGCCTCGGAGCTGTGAAACCATCCCCGGAGGAGCCGGGGCGACGTCTACTCGGGGGGTATAACCCGTCCCCCTCACACGACCACACCGGTCCGCCTACAAGCTGAGTGCCAACCACCAACTAGTTCTCGGACTGAACCCCGCCCATACGTGAGCGAACGGTTTGTACGAAATAGCCCAAAGATCAAGGTCACACAGTCGATCGGTTCTTAATTGCAAGGAGCGAGCACTCCACCAACTCCACCCGTCCGACACGCCGCTAGGGCGGGAGGCCAGGTCGCATCTCCCCTAGACAGGCGTTCACAAGTAACCAAAGTGGTTCGCTCCCGCGGTAACACGTCAAGGATACACACTCACCCAAAACACACGCTAGAATACCGAGATATCCCAATCTCAGTCCGAACCAGAGATCCATCCATATCTCGAAACAGGTAAAACGTATGGATAGTAAATATCGAGGACTAGCTAGGGGTCTGTAGCTAGTCCCAAAGGTAGGAAGTTCAAGGTACAGGATATATCAAAATCAAGGCAAGGCTAAAAGATTGTCTATGCATTTCAATCCTCCAAAGTATAATAAATAAAGCACTAGCAACTAATAGCATGCATGGGATCTACATGGTCGGGAGTGACATGACACCTGCGCGGTAGTCGTCGTAGAGTAGTAGAGGTTGAGGCCTTCCTTCGGGTCGAAGGTCTTCTCGGTCGTCGCAGCTCGGGTCTTCAAACATGATTACAAGCCTACACGAGATGCGACGCGAAAATAAATAACGACAAACCACTAGGCAATAACTCCAAATAACATCAATTAGAAGAACCAAATAAATCCGATCTAGCTACAAGCAGCACTAGCATAATTTAAGGAAATCAAAGTAACTAGTTTTATATTAAAATAGTTTTAAGCTACTAGCTTTAAATAGTAGAAAACGAATTAGAGAGAGGGGTTAGTTCAAGGTTAGGTTTGCCGATCAAGGCTAGAGGCCTTGGTGATTGCGCCTGCAAGGTATTAGCGCAACAGATAGGAGCAACAAAGTGAAAGCTCAGAGGATGAAGAGAGAGGAGTAAGGCGAAACGAGCTAGGCAAGACATTATCAGGTCACTGTGTGCGGCGGTAGCACAAAGAGAAGGAAGGGATCGACTTGTGGTCGATGAAAGGGTGGCGAAGCGGTAAGGCATGCTCGAGAGCGCGGTGGAGCAAGTGCTAGCGACGCGACGATAACCACGGCGTAGTAGCTAGGTTGCAACACGGGGTTGCCGTGCTTGTAGCAGTGGCCACTGCTCATGGCACGGCCGTCCACCACGCGCGGCCTTCTGGGTACTAACACTTGGTACGACGCGTGCTACGCGGCTCGATGCAAGGCAGAGAGAGAGCGGTTATGCGGTTTGCAGCACAAGGCGGTGGAAGCGGTGCAAGCAAGGAAAGCTATGAGAACACGACTCGGGGATGTAATTCGTGTCTGCAACACGTCAGTGGCTAGTTGCGGGGCTCCGGCGTCCCAGACCCACAATAGCGCAGTGGCGGTAGCAGCCATGAATCCTACTCCAAGTACGCGGGGCAAAACAGGGTTTGGTTCAAGGGCAAGAGAGGATAAGGATAGGGTAGCAGCGAGCGTCTCGAAATTATGAAACCAACGCAAGTGGTTTCATAATTTCCGGAGCTCCAAATAATTAGTTATGATTTTTAAAGGAAAAGCAATTTATAAATCATTTATTAAACCCTTGTATTAAAACAAAAAATAGTTTTATTAAAAATAATGCTGACGCATCATGATGTCAGCATGACGTCAGGGGTCATCGGGTTAGTGGGCCGTTAGGTGGGCCGAAAGTGTTGGAGGCCCATTAGGCTGGCCCAGTTCGACCCAAGATGTCAAAAAGTCTAGAAAAACACCCTGAACTCTTATTTTGGCCTGGTCCGATTGATGCTTGGCTCAGCAGGCTTCGTGGGCCGAGGCCCATCCAGAGTTCGCAAGAAGGAGTCCAGTGTTGCACCCTGAGCTCCGCAGAGGGTTTGTTCGTTTGGGCGCCTGCGGGATCTTCTGCGATGCTTGTGATCAGGCGTCCATGTGGTCCGGGGTGTGGATCCACTCAGGCTCAAGAGAAAAGGGCTGCGCGCCAGATGTTCGGCAAAATGCCTTGAAGGAAGCGGCGACGCGACAGGGGTTGGTCGGCGGCGTGATTCTGCCATGACGACTTGTTCACCTGCAGCAGAGTCTCCACAGCACGATGGCCGGACCACAGCACCTGAGCAAGCAGGAAAAGAGGCACTAGGGCCGATCCAGAGTGGGCCGTCGCTTGAGGGGTATCGCGGTGTCAGGCGAGGCGCGGTGGCGGCAGCTGCTGGCGGTGAGGCATGGCAGCATGGCACGAGGCGGAGCGGTGTGGCGCGTGGCAAGGCAGCGCGTCGTCGAGACGAAGTTACGCGGCTCAGCACGGGGCAGAGCGGTGTGGCGCGGGGCTGCGACGAGGCCGGGCGAGGCACGCGTCAAGGTGGCAAGCGGTGCTACGCGGCGAGGAGATGCAGTGATGTGCAAAGGCGCGCGCGCGGTGGAGCTCGGTAGAGCGGTAGCGAGCGCCGACCGATTGCGTGCGCGGTACGGCGAGGTTACGTGCGGCGAGGCATGGCCGTGAAAGCGGCAGCGCGGCACGATGGCCGATCAGATGTGATTTGGTTTCCCCGGCTCCATGGCGCGGCTCACAGGTCTATTACGCGCACGAGAACTGACGGAGGTAGCGCGGCACGACGAAATGTGCGGTGAGGTACAGAGCAGGGCAGAGACAGGGCAACGACGAGATGGTTTGGTGCTCACCGGGGGCTCGTGAAGGGTCGCGGTGATGCAGCGCGAAGCCGATGCCGTGTCGAGTCGACGCGGGCAGACCGAGCACGTTGAGGTTCAGGACGGCGGTGTTGTGCTCCGGTTGGATTCCTCGGCTCGTGGTCGTCGGCGTCGTAGTACTCTTGGTGGTGATCCGGCGACAGTGTTCACGGCCTTTGGCGCCGATCCTTGTGGCAGCGACGGCGCGGAGCTCCCGGGTGACGAGGACGTGAGGCTTCTGGCGGCGACGAGGTGGTGCTCTACTTCTCCTCCTCCCTCTCCTCTTCCTTTTCCTCTCTTGCTCCTTTAGGCGGCAGCAGCAGCAGGGGATTGGGGAAACTGAGGGCGGCGGCGGATTGGAAAGCAGGGGAAAGGGGAAACTCAAGCGGGTTGGTGAAAGTGGTTTGGCATCGGGGCTAAGTGGTGTGGCGTGATCCCGTAGAGCGGCCGCGTCGGTACAAGCAGGGCAAATGCCCCAGGGTGCCCCTGGCATGGTGGTGGTGGGGCCAACTCCGCCTCTGCAGACCTCACGGCACAGAGAGGTGCGAAGTGGGGGTAGATGGGGAAATTCCCCAGGCGGAGTGCATGAGGTGGATCAGGAGGGCACGTCGGACCTTGGCGTGCGGGCCAACCAGACCAGGCGCGGCACGGCCTTCCCAGCGCGAGCGCACGTGCGCAGCGCGTGAGCGGCGGCATGGTCTGGGGTGGAAGAAGGTCAACAGGGGCGCCTCTGGCTTGCGGGACCCAGCTGTCGGCGAGGGGGAGAGAAGAAGTGGCTGGTGGGCCGATTGGGCCGTCCTGCTGGGCTGACTTGTTGAAGCTGGTTGGTTTCTGGACCCGGCGAAAAGGGAAGGGACCTTGAGTGGACTTCGATGATTATAGGGCCCAAGTCAGCAGATAACTTTTGAAATATGTTTTGAATATAGGTTTGGTTTTATTATTTATGTTTGAATTTGAGTATAGTTCAAATACAAACTTCACTCAAGTTGAAACTCCAAATAAAATCCATGAAAACCAAATCATATTTATACCATAATTTGAAAATAAATTTTATATGGTTTTATTTTATATGGAATTTAAGATGAGGGCTAGCAATTTGGGATAAAATTTGGTGGCACACAAGTTCAAATAAAAAGTTTTAAATTTTAGCGAAAATTTACACATGGGAAAACATTCAAAATTCCGGGATGTTACATTCCTCTCCCCTCACAAGAATCTCGTCCCCGAGATTAAGCTTGTACCGGGGGTTGTGAGGGTCTTCTCTTCGGTGTATCTCCAAAATGTTGTTGTACCTTGACGTTGTAGAGCTTTGTCGACAAAACTTCTTATCTCCCATATCTCTTATTCCCATGAGGGCTCTCGAAGCCAAGTGCTACTGCAGATTCTCTTGCGCCTAGCATCCATATGCACTTGCGATGTCTGATCCATATATCTTTGGATCTATACCCTTCTTCCAGTTTGTGACAAGTTCCAAGTATAGGCTATATATCTCGTTTTCTTAATCTGTATCATCTCACCATGCTACCTAAGCTTGGTAAGCTTAGATCAGTTTGGAGCATGATGGTCTCACCTTATTCCAATCTTTCCGTTCGAGTTTTGATCCTTCTTAACAATTAAGCTTACTCCAGAGTTATTCCGTATGAGCTCGACCATATTCTCATGGCGTCCAATATGTACTTTTAACCAATAAGGCACGAGTCTCCCACTTCTTTCCATATGAGGGAGTCGTATACTTTTTGCCTAGCAGAGGTCTGCATCTCTGGCGATATCTCTGAGCCTATCTCGTAGTAAGTTAATAGTCGGGATGCATACAACAAGCTCTTATCCAAACAGTTGTCATTTGTCAAAATATGTGTTCTTAGCATACCCTCCAGTATATTATCATCTTTGTCCAAATTTGTCTACTTATCAAAAAGAGGTACACTAAGCAGAAGTTGGGTCTCATCAATATCTTTTCTTCATCCATGTTTTCGTATATCCTCTAGGTTTCCCTAGTTTATCCCAGAAATCTTCTTGAAACCATATCCATCTCAGATATGTTGAAGATATAAAATATTACCTCTTGATCCATAAGTAGCTATGCTAGTTTTTCCAAAACATCAGTGCAGTCGCACATCTTGTGGCGTGCACTCTCAGCAACTAGCTGCACTTGGGTGATCATAACTTCCTTTTACTTACTCAGCCATCCCGTGACTTTGGAGATATCTCAGCTCCTTGTATAAGCACATGCAAATAGTTTACCTTAGTGTAGTACTCGTATTCCATAATAGGGTCTCGCGCGGTTAATCAATGTTCCTCAAATTCCAAGGCGAGTCCTCAACTTCTAAAAATTCTCTGATTGTCCCGTACTCTTTACGAACCTTCGTGTGCCTCTCTTAAAGTAATCCATTCGTTGGTTTATCACGTCTTCAATGATTCTCGTCAGAGTGCTAGAAACATCCGACATGTCCGTTTAGCTCCTGGTCGTAAACACTATGAATGGTTTCTTCCCATTCATGATAGTTTGTGTTAAGAGGAGTCATCTGCAACACCCTCGACTGTGTGAGTGAATCTTCCCATCCGAAATCTCACACTAGCCAATTCTGTCCCAATTTCTGGGGATGGATCTTCGCGTGGGAGTCACATCTAACTTACTCTTGTATGCTTAGCAAACTCTTCTGACTAATTCTCCAATAGGGTGGTTGGTTCCAATCGTGAGGTCGAGCAGCTAACCTGTGTCCAGTAGTTGCCGAGGTAGCTCTTCTTCCCACTAGTTCAATATACGGTGTCCAGTAGAGCTTCTTTATTAATTGCTTATTCCAAAAGTGGGATCGACTGAACTTATCCGAAATGCGTCGCTGACATCTTAGGGTACTCAACTGCTCTTAACCAATATATGCTTCCATAGAGGTACATGCACTTCTGAGCTTTCGAGGTTTCAAATTCTCGGGTACTCATTTTCTGGTTTGCGAACTCGATTCCAAAGATCTTCGGGTATCTCATCTGAAGTCTTGGTCTGATTTGTCGAGGTTGTGAGAACTTCTTCTTCTCTTCTGAAGATTGGTCTTGTTAATAAGCTTGACCCATCGGTCTTCATTCTTCAAGTTCTTGGTTTCGCAGGACGGGTAGCTAAGGCCTCTAGAGGAGTCATCTAAAGACCTAGCAAGCATAAGCACTCAATACAATTTCACACAAACATGAAGAGGCATAACAACCATAAGAGCATTAAGATCCAATCACTCAAGCAATGCACCAAACAAATGTGTATCTCGAGGCTGACTCCTAAGACCTCCGAGAATACACCAGGGAAAAACATTCTAGTATATCGTGGCCACTTCAGGGATTTCACTAAGGTTAGTGTTGCATCACTTGAAAGGATACGTCCATCTGATGTCTCGGTGCTGAACTTTCTGAAACAGGATGGTGAAGTTCTTATCCATGCTGGCTTGATTGAAAGCAGGTAAATTGTGTTCCATATTCCTCTCTGAGTCACAAGACTTATTGTTATCCATTTGTCTCGAGTAGTACAGTATCCTGTAGCATTTGCTTCCTTTATGATCCTCCGGGTTAGGGTCCAATTTCCGAAGTTATCTTTCCGACTAAGGAGGTTCCATACGTAGCCTATGAGGATCATGGGGTCCTGTGGGAGAAAGCTAAAATCTTATTGATCTTAATCCAATGCTTCTTGTCCAATTCTTCAAGTTCAGACATTCTATCTTAGTTGGACTACTCTTCTTCGTCCATAGTTCTCGTGGCTTGTCCTTGCAAAAGGGTGCTCTATGTTTATCATTTTATCCATGCCCCGTGTTTCTCTTCTGTTCATTCTAATCCATCGACAACTTCGGTCGGTTAGGAGGATTCGATCCCAAGCATCCGAGTTTCACACTTCACGTCAATGGAAAATTCCATATAAACTTATCGAATCCTTATTCCAAGTGTTTGATGCTTGCTTCCAGGGTGATCATGGCTGTTCAATCCTTATTTACCTCTTGTAGCTGCAGCTTGTTGCAGTTTCTTAATCCGTGGCGACTCGGTTATTCGCATAGCATCTAGTCGATGGGTCTTTATCCAAATGCTGAGCTACGGGCATCGCAGGGGTTCCGACTCTTGGATCTAAGCTTACGTGTGCCACATCCATATAGCAGATAACCAATTCCTTCTGTGGGCGTACGTGGAATTAGAATCTTAACTCATCATTATCTTCAATGTGGTGTCATCCACGCTTTGTCCTGAGCGGAGATAGGGGTTGTAAGGGTGCATATTGTTCCTATTGCTTCTCTGGTATGTAGTCTTCCTACGGCATTAAGGAGGGGCAGTCTATTCCATCTTCGGTAGTCTGAATTCCAATGTAGGGCAACTGTAATGGTGTAATCTGGTATTGAGGGTCCAACAGGGGATAGTCCAGTTAAGTCCTGTAGAGTCATCTTCATCTTTTTCCTGTACCCAGCCTCCATCACTGCCTTTACAGGTGTTGCCTTTGTCTTGTACGGGGCATCCTTCCGAGTATATCTCGGTCTTGATCAAGCAACAAACGTTGTTCTCCAAGGTCAGCAAACTCAAAGAAGCGTTGTTAGTAAGTTAGTTAGTTAGTGAGAAGTCAAGGATGTAATAGTAGAATTCAAGGGGTTTATATAGAATTCAAGGAGTATATACTCAATCAAGGATGTTTAAGCTGTCCTAAACTATCGGCCATTGCTAGGGCTCATCCTACGGTCAAGTACGGCTCTGATACCACCTGAAACGAACCAGATTTCCAAAACTAGAAACCCGATCCTCTGCACCTCTGTGATAGTCCCAGGAAGTGGCTATCACATGCAAACCCTGTCTCAAGTGGTACAAATCCATACAACACAAGAAAAAGGGAAAATTACATAATTTTATTAATACATCAGAGTACAACATTTCGGCATAAGCCGGGTACAAGTCCAACTGGACTAAACAAGAAAGGTAAAACATCTATGTAGCGGATCTATCGAAGCGAAGCGTCTCCAGCTCCACAGGCAAACTTGAGTGTAGGACCAGCTCTAGTCTTCCCATCCTTCATCGTCGATGTCGTAGTCGATCACCAGGTCTGAAAGCATCGCCATCTACCCGATAAGCGGGTAGGTCATGTTAGCTTCCCAACAAAGAGCAAAAGCGGTGGATGAATTCTAGTATGCATGGATAAACCTATATCTGGCTGTAGTAAGTTTATGCAAGCAGCGGTAGCAACATCAAGGTAAGCGGTCATGCAGAGAGGTCACCATCTCTGAGGAGATCCACACCTCCGAGGCCAACGCCTCCGGGGTCAACACCCCAACCAAGAAAAGAACACCAACACACTGGATCTCAACCGAGACACAACATCCCACTCTCATCTGCGATGTGAGGTCACCAACTCCTACCTCACATCTCAACGGCACCAAGCCGGGCTCACACACTCGGGGGAGAGAAAGCAGCACAAAAGAATACTAGCCAGGTGAGAGATCAAAAGGGCTGTCCATACCAGTGGACACGGACTATAGCTATAGGTTTAACACACTGCAGAGGTTGTACAACTGGACCCGCCGGATAGGGCAGAAACGGGGATCAGCCGTTCCACATCCCTACCTAACGGCCAGAGACCTAGCAGTGGGTGGCACTCTCCTGCCTCTCCGAGCCTGACTCATCCTGAACTGGGGTGCGAAACTTGCCAGCAGGGCCTCGGAGCTGTGAAACCATCCCCGGAGGTGCCGGGGCGACGTCTACTCGGGGGGTATAACCCGTCCCCCTCACACGACCACACCGGTCCGCCTACAAGCTGAGTGCCAACCACCAACTATTTCTCGGACTGAACCCCACCCATACGTGAGCGAACGGTTTGTACGAAAATAGCCCAAAGATCAAGGTCACACAGTCGATCGGTCCTTAATTGCAAGGAGCGAGCACTCCACCAACTCCACCCGTCCGACACACTGCTAGGGCGGGAGGCCAGGTCGCATCTCCCATAGACAGGCATTCACAAGTAACCAAAGCGGCTCGCTCCCGCGGTAACACATCAAGGATACACACTCACCCAAAACACACGCTAGAATACCGAGATATCCCAATCTTAGTCCGAACCAGAGATCCATCCATATCTCGAAACAGGTAAAACGTATGGATAGTAAATATCGGGGACTAGCTAGGGGTTTGTAGCTAGTCCCAAAGGTAGGAAGTTCAAGGTACATGATATATCAAAATCAAGGCAAGGCTAAAAGATTGTCTATGCATTTCAATCATCCAAAGTATAATAAATAAAGCACTAGCAACTAATAGCATGCATGGGATCTACATGGTCGGGAGTGACATGACACCTGCGCGGTAGTCGTCGTAGAGTAGTAGAGGTTGAGGCCTTCCTTCGGGTCGAAGGTCTTCTCGATCGTTGCAGCTCGGGTCTTCAAACATGATTATAAGCCTACACGAGATGCGACGTGAAAATAAATAACGACAAACCACTAGGCAATAACTCCAAATAACATCAATTAGAAGAACCAAATAAATCCGATCTAGCTACAAGCAGCACTAGCATAATTTAAGGAAATCAAAGTAACTAGTTTTATATTAAAATAGTTTTAAGCTACTTGCTTTAAATACTAGAAAACGAATTAGAAAGAGGGGTTAGTTCAAGGTTAGGTTTGCCGATCAAGGCTAGAGGCCTTGGTGATTGCGCCTGCAAGGTATTAGCGCAACAGATAGGTGCAACAAAGTGAAACCTCAGAGGATGAAGAGAGATGAGTAAGGCGAAACGAGCTAGGCAAGACATTATCAGGTCACTGTGTGCGGCGGCAGCACAAAGAGAAGGAAGGGATCGACTTGTGGTCGATGAAAGGGTGGTGAAGCGGTAAGGCATGCTCGAGAGCGCGGTGGATCAAGTGCTAGTGATGCGACGATAACCACGGCGTAGTAGCTAGGTTGCAACGTGGGGTTGCCGTGCTTGTAGCAGTGGCCACTGCTCCTGGCACGGCCATCCATCACGCGCAGCCTTCTGGGTACTAACACTTGGTACGACGCGTGCTACGCGGCTCGATGCAAGGCAGAGAGAGCGGTTATGCGGTTTGCGGCACAAGGCGGTGGAAGCGGTGCAAGCAAGGAAAGCTATGAGAACACGACTCGGGGATGTAATTCGTGTCTGCAACACGTCAGTGGCTAGTTGCGGGGCTCCGGCGTCCCAGACCCACAATAGCGCAGTGGCGGTAGCGGCCATGAATCCTCCTCCAAGTACGCGGGGCAAAACAGGGTTTGGTTCAAGGGCAAGAGAGGATAAGGATAGGGTAGCAGCGAGCGTCTCGAAATTATGAAACCAACGCAAGTGGTTTCATAATTTCCGAAGCTCCAGATAATTAGTTATGATTTTTTTAAAGGAAAAGGAATTTATAAATCATTTATTAAACCCTTGTATTAAAACAGAAAATAGTTTTATTAAAAATAATGCTGACGCATCATGACGTCAGCATGACGTCAGGGGTCAACGGGTTAGTGGGCCGTTAGGTGGGCCGAAAGTGTTGGAGGCCCATTGGGCTGGCCCAGTTCGGCCCAAGATGTCAAAAAGTCTAGAAAACACCCTGAACTCTTATTTTGGCCTGGTCCGATTGATGCTTGGCTCAGCAGGCTTCGTGGGCCGAGGCCCATCCAGAGCTCGCAAGAAGGAGTCCAGTGTTGCACCCTGAGCTCTGCAGAGGGTTTGTTCGTTTGGGCACCTGCGGGATCTTCTGCGATGCTTGTGATCAGGCGTCCATTGGTCTGGGGTGTGGATCCACTCAGGCTCAAGAGAAAAGGGCTGCGCGCCAGATGTTCGGCAAAATGCCCAGAAGGAAGCGGCGGTGCGACAGGGGTTGGTCGGGGGCGTGATTCAGCCACGACGACTTGTTCACCTGCAGCAGAGTCTCCACGGCACGATGGTCGGACCACAGCACCTGAGCAAGTAGGAAAAGAGGCACTAGGGCCGATCCAGAGTGGGCCGTCGCTTGAGGGGTATCGCGGTGTTAGGCGAGGCGCGGTGGCGGCAGCTGCTGGCGGTGAGGCACGGCGGCATGGCACGAGACGGAGCGGCGTGGCGCGTGGCAAGGCAGCGCGTCGTCGAGACGAAGTTACGCGTCTCAGCTCGGGGCAAAGCGGTGCGGCGCGAGGCTGCGACGAGGCCGGGCGAGGCGCGCGTCAAGGTGGCAATCAGTGCTACGCGGCGAGGAGATGCAGTGATGTGCAAAGGCGCGCGCGCGGTGGAGCTCGGTAGAGCGGTAGCGAGCGCCGGCCGATTGCATGCGCGGTGCGGTGAGGTTGCACGTGGCGAGGCATGGCTGTGAAAGCGGCACCGCGGCACGATGGCCGATCAGATGCGATTTGGTTTCCCCGGCTCCATGGCGCGGCTCACAGGTCTATTACGCGCACGAGAACTGACGGAGGTAGCGCGGCACGACAGAACGTGCGGCGAGGTACAGAGCAGGGCAGAGACAGGGCAGCGGCGAGATGGTTTGGTGCTCACCGGGGGCTCGTGAAGGGTCGCGGTGATGCAGCGCGAAGCCGATGCCGTGTCGAGTCGACGCGGGCAGACCAAGCACGTTGAGGTTCAGGGCGGCGGCGGTGTGCTCCGGTTGGATTCCTCGGCTCGTGGTCGTCGGCGTCGTAGTACTCTTGGTGGTGATCCGGCGACGGTGTTCACGGCCTTTGGCGCCGATCCTTGTGGCAGCGACGGCGCGGAGCTCCCGGGTGACGAGGACGTGAGGCTTCTGGCGGCGACGAGGTGGTGCTCTACTTCTCCTCCTCCCTCTCCTCTTCCTTCTCCACTCTTGCTCCTTTAGGCAGCAGCAGCAGGGGATTGGGGAAACGGAGGGCGGCGGCGGATTGGAAAGCAGGGGAAAGGGGAAACTCAAGCGGGTTGGTGAAAGTGGTTTGGCGCCGGGGCTAAGTGGTGTGGCGTGATCCCGTAGAGCAGCCGCGTCGGTACAAGCAGGGCAAATGCCCCAGGGTGCCCCTGGCATGGTAGTGGCGGGGCCAACTCTGCCTCTGCGGACCTCACGGCGCAGAGAGGTGCGAAGCGGGGGTAGATGGGGAAATTCCCCAGGCGGAGTGCACGAGGTGGATCAGGAGGGCACGTCGGACCTTGGCGTGTGGGCCAACCAGACCAGGCGCGGCACGACCTTCCCAGCGCGAGCGCACGCACGCAGCGCGTGAGCGGCGGCACAGTCTGGGGTGAAAGAAGGTCAACAGGGGCATCTCTGCCTTGCGGGACCCAGCTGTCGGCAAGGGGGAGAGAAGAAGTGGCTGGTGGGCCGATTGGGCCGTGCTGCTGGGCTGACTTGTTGAAGCTGGTTGGTTTCTGGACCCGGCGAAAAGGGAAGGGACCTTGAGTGGACTTCGATGATTATAGGGCCCAAGTCAGCAGATAACTTTTGAAATATGTTTTGAATATAGGTTTGGTTTTATTATTTATGTTTGAATTTGAGTATAGTTCAAATACAAACTTCACTCAAGTTGAAACTCCAAATAAAATCCATGAAAACCAAATCATATTTATACCATAATTTGAAAATAAATTTTATATGGTTTTATTTTATATGGAATTTAAGATGAGGGCTAGCAATTTGGGATAAAATTTGGTGGCACACAAGTTCAAATAAAAAGTTTTAAATTTTAGCGAAAATTTACACATGGGAAAACATTCAAAATTCCGGGATGTTACATTCCTCCCCCCTCACAAGAATCTCATCCCCGAGATTAAGCTTGTACCGGGGGTGGTGAGGGTCTTCTCTTCGGTGTATCTCCAAAATGTTGTTGTACCTTGACGTTGTAGAGCTTTGTCGACAAAACTTCTTATCTCCCATATCTCTTATTCCCATGAGGGCTCTCGAAGCCAAGTGCTACTGCAGATTCTCTTGCGCCTAGCATCCATATGCACTTGCGATGTCTGATCCATATATCTTTGGATCTATACTCTTCTTCCAGTTTGTGACAAGTTCCAAGTATAGGCTATATATCTCGTTTTCTTAATCTGTATCATCTCACCATGCTACCTAAGCTTGGTAAGCTTAGATCAGTTTGGAGCATGATGGTCTCACCTTATTCCAATCTTTCCGTTCGAGTTTTGATCCTTCTTACGGTCAAGTACGGCTCTGATACCACCTGAAACGAACCAGATTTCCAAAACTGGAAACCCGATCCTCTGCACCTCTGTGATAGTCACAGGAAGTGGCTATCACGTGCAAACCCTGTCTCAAGTGGTACAAATCCATACAACACAAGAAAAAGGGAAAATTACATAATTTTATTAATACATTAGAGTACAACATTTCGGTATAAGCCGGGTACAAGTCCAACTGGACTAAACAAGAAAGGTAAAACATCTATGCAGCGGATATATCGAAGCGAAGCGTCTCCAGCTCCACAGGAAAAGTTGAGTGTAGGACCAGCTCTAGTCTTCCCATCCTTCATCGTCGATGTCGTAGTCGATCACCAGGTCTGAAAGCATCGCCATCTACCCGATAAGCGGGTAGGTCATGTCAGCTTCCCAACAAAGAGCAAAAGCGGTGGATGAATTCTAGTATGCATGGATAAACCTATATCTGGCTGTAGTAAGTTTATGCAAGCAGTGGTAGCAACATCAAGGTAAGCGGTCATGCAGAGAGGTCACCATCTCCGAGGAGATCCACACCTCCGAGGCCAACGCCTCCGGGGTCAACACCCCAACCAAGAAAAGAACACCAACACACTGGATCTCAACCGAGACACAGCATCCCACTCTCATCTGCGATGTGAGGTCACCAACTCCTACCTCACATCTCAACGGCACCAAGCCGGGCTCACACACTCGGGGGAGAGAAAGCAGCACAAAAGAATACTAGCCAGGTGAGAGATCAAAAGGGATGTCCATACCAGTGGACACGGACTATAGCTATAGGTTTAACACTCTGCAGATGTTGTACAACTGGACCCGCCGGATAGGGCAGAAACGGGGATCAGTCGTTCCACATCCCTACCTAACGGTCGGAGACCTAGCAGTGGGTGGCACTCTCCTGCCTCTCCGAGCCTGACTCATCCTGAACTGGGGTGCGAAACTTGCCAGCAGGGCCTCGGAGCTGTGAAACCATCCCCGGAGGAGCCGGGGTGACGTCTACTCGGGGGGTATAACCCGTCCCCCTCACACGACCACACCGGTCCGCCTACAAGCTGAGTGCCAACCACCAACTAGTTCTCGGACCGAACCCCGCCCATACGTGAGTGAACAGTTTGTACGAAAATAGCCCAAAGATCATGGTCACACAGTCGATCGGTCCTCAATTGCAAGGAGCGAGCACTCCACCAACTCCACCCGTCCGACACGCCGCTAGGGCGGGAGGCCAGGTCGCATCTCCCCTAGACTGGCGTTCACAAGTAACCAAAGCAGCTCGCTCGCGCGGTAACACGTCAAGGATACACACTCACCCAAAACACACGCTAGAATAACAAGATATCCCAATCTCAGTCCGAACCAGAGATCCATCCATATCTCGAAACAGGTAAAACGTATGGATAGTAAATGTCGGGGACTAGCTAGGGGTCTGTAGCTAGTCCCAAAGGTAGGAAGTTCAAGGTACATGATATATCAAAATCAAGGCAAGGCTAAAAGATTGTCTATGCATTTGAATCATCCAAAGTATAATAAATAAAGCACTAGCAACTAATAGCATGCATGGGATCTACATGGTCGGGAGTGACATGACACCTGCGCGGTAGTCGTTGTAGAGTAGTAGAGGTTGAGGCCTTCCTTCGGGTCGAAGGTCTTCTCGGTCGTCGCAGCTCGGGTCTTCAAACATGATTACAAGCCTACACGAGATGCGACGCGAAAATAAATAACGACAAACCACTAGGCAATAACTCCAAATAACATCAATTAGAAGAACCAAATAAATCCGATCTAGCTACAAGCAGCACTAGCATAATTTAAGGAAATCAAAGTAACTAGTTTTATATTAAAATAGTTTTAAGCTACTAGCTTTAAATACTAGAAAACGAATTAGAGAGAGGGGTTAGTTCAAGGTTAGGTTTGCCGATCAAGGCTAGAGGCCTTGGTGATTGCGCCTGCAAGGTATTAGCACAACAGATAGGTGCAACAAAGTGAAAGCTCAGAGGATGAAGAGAGAGGAGTAAGGCGAAACGAGCTAGGCAAGACATTATCAGGTCACTGTGTGCGGCGGCAGCACAAAGAGAAGGAAGGGATCGACTTGTGGTCGATGAAAGGGTGGTGAAGCGGTAAGGCATGCTCGAGAGCGCGGTGGAGCAAGTGCTAGCGATGCGACGATAACCACGGCGTAGTAGCTTGGTTGCAACACGGGCTTGCCGTGCTTGTAGCAGTGGCCACTGCTCATGGCACGGCCGTCCATCACGCGCGGCCTTCTGGGTACTAACACTTGGTACGACGCGTGCTACGCAGCTCGATGCAAGGCAGAGAGAGCGGTTATGCGGTTTGCGACACAAGGCGGTGGAAGCGGTGCAAGCAAGGAAAGCTATGAGAACACGACTCGGGGATGTAATTCGTGTCTGCAACACGTCAGTGGCTAGTTGCGGGGCTCCGGCATCCCAGACCCACAATAGCGCAGTGGCGGTAGCGGCCACGAATCCTACTCCATGTATGCGGGGCAAAACAGGGTTTGGTTCAAGGGCAAGAGAGGATAAGGATAGGGTAGCAGCGAGCGTCTCGAAATTATGAAACCAACGCAAGTGGTTTCATAATTTCCGGAGCTCCAAATAATTAGTTATGATTTTTAAAGGAAAAGCAATTTATAAATCATTTATTAAACCCTTGTATTAAAACAGAAAATAGTTTTATTAAAAATAATGCTGACGCATCATGACGTCTGCATGATGTTAGGGGTCAACGGGTTAGTGGGCCGTTAGGTGGGCCAAAAGTGTTGGAGGCCCATTGGGCTGGCCCAGTTCGGCCCAAGATGTCAAAAAGTCTAGAAAAACACCCTGAACTCTTATTTTGGCCTGGTCCGATTGATGCTTGGCTCAGCAGGCTTCGTGGGCCGAGGCCCATCCAGAGTTCGCAAGGAGTCCAGTGTTGCACCCTGAGCTCCGCAGAGGGTTTGTTCGTTTGGGCGCCTGCGGGATCTTCTGCGATGCTTGTGATCAGGCGTCCATGTGGTCCGGGGTGTGGATCCACTCAGGCTCAAAAGAAAAGGGCTGCGCGCCAAATGTTCGGCAAAATGCCCAGAAGGAAGCGGCGGGGCGACAGGGGTTGGTCGGCGGCGTGATTCAGCCACGACGACTTGTTCACCTGCAGCAGAGTCTCCACGGCACGATGGCCGGACCACAGCACCTGAGCAAGCAGGAAAAGAGGCACTAGGGCCGATCCAGAGTGGGCTGTCGCTTGAGGGGTATCGCGGTGTCAGGCGAGGCGCGGTGGCGGCAGCTGCTGGCGGTGAGGCACGGCGGCATGGCACGAGGCGGAGCGGCGTGGCGCGTGGCAAGGCAGCGCGTCATTGAGACGAAGTTACGCGGCTCAGCACGGGGCAAAGTGGTGCGGCATGAGGCTGCGACGAGGCCGGGCGAGGCGTGTGTCAAGGTGGCAAGCGGTGCTACGCGGCGAGGAGATGCAGTGATGTGCAAAGGCGCGCGCGCGGCGGAGCTCGGTAGAGCAGTAGCGAGCGCCGACCGATTGCGTGCGCGGCGCGGCGAGGTTGCGCGCGGCGAGGCATGGCTGTGAAAGCGGCAGCGTGGCACGATGGCCGATCAGATGCGATTTGGTTTCCCCGGCTCCATGGCGCGGCTCATAGGTCTATTATGCGCACGAGAACTGACGGAGGTAGCGCGGCACTACGGAACGTGCGGCGAGGTACAGAGCAGGGCAGAGACAGGGCAGTGGCGAGATGGTTTGGTGCTCACCGGGGGCTCATGAAGGGTCGCGGCGATGCAGCGCGAAGCCGATGCCTTGTCGAGTCGACGCGGGCAGACCGAGCACGTTGAGGTTCAGGGCGGCGGCGTCGTGCTCCGGTTGGATTCCTCGGCTCGTGGTCGTCGGTGTCGTAGTACTCTTGTTGGTGATCCGGCGACGGTGTTCACGGCCTTTGGCGTCGATCCTTGTGGCAGCGACGACGCGGAGCTCCCGGGTGACGAGGACGTGAGGCTTCTGGCGGCGACGAGGTGGTGCTCTACTTCTCCTCCTCCCTCTCCTCTTCCTTCTCCTCTCGTGCTCCTTTAGGCAGCAGCAGCAGCAGGGGATTGGGGAAACTGAGGGCGGCGGCGGATTGGAAAGCAGGGGAAAGGGGAAACTCAAGCGGTTGGTGAAAGTGGTTTGGCGCCGGGGCTAAGTGGTGTGGCGTGATCCCGTAGAGTGGCCGCGTCGGTACAAGCAGGGCAAATGCCCCAGGGTGCCCCCTGGCATGGTGGTGGCGGGGCCAACTCCGCCTCTGCGGACCTCACGGCGCAGAGAGGTGCGAAGGGGGGGTAGATGGGGAAATTCCCCAGGCGGAGTGCACGAGGTGGATCAGGAGGGCATGTCGGACCTTGGCGTGCGGGCCAACCAGACCAGGCGCGGCACGGCCTTCCCAGCGCGAGCGCACGCGCGCAGCGCGTGAGCGGCGACACGGTCTGGGGTGGAAGAAGGTCAACAGGGGCGCCTCTGGCTTGCGGGACCCAGCTGTCGGCGAGGGGGAGAGAAGAAGTGGCTGGTGGGCCGATTGGGCCGTGCTGCTGGGCTGACTTGTTGAAGCTGGTTGGTTTCTGGACCGGCGAAAAGGGAAGGGACCTTGAGTGGACTTCGATGATTATAGGGCCCAAGTCAGCAGATAACTTTTGAAATATGTTTTGAATATTGGTTTGGTTTTATTATTTATGTTTGAATTTGAGTATAGTTCAAATACAAACTTCACTCAAGTTGAAACTCCAAATAAAAGCCATTTAAACCAAATCATATTTATACCATAATTTGAAAATAAATTTTATATGGTTTTATTTTATATGGAATTTAAGATGAGGGCTAGCAATTTGGGATAAAATTTGGTGGCACACAAGTTCAAATAAAAAGTTTTAAATTTTAGCGAAAATTTACACATGGGAAAACATTCAAAATTCTGGGATGTTACACAGGCGAGCGTGATGATTTGGAGGTGCAGCTCCTCTAGGCAACCCCGACCCAGACTACGTCCCCGATAGACACGATGGCGACCCACAACACGGCGCTCGTGCACAAGGGAATAGAGATTGGCGAGCCTTCAATGCACGAGAACGACGACCACAGTGTCGATGCTCTCTTCTCAGATGCAACGCCCGCGAACCAGAATGTGGGGATGCCAGAAGACATGATGCCAGCAGACACGACGTTGGCCCTGGACAGGGTGGTAACGCAACAAGGCACGATGATTCAGCAAAAGGACACCATGGATGACGGGCGCGACATCGATGCCCTCTTCACCAAGATGGACGTGCTGCTCCTGCCGCAACCGGCGGCACGCCGCACCCGCCAACGATGCACTTTTGACATGAAAAAAGTGAGTCGGAGCGCCCGACTGGCCAAGAAGCTGGCGATTCCGGCGGTGGAATGCGCAAAGGAACCTGTGCCGCAAGGTGGGTTACTCCGCCGACGAGTTGACCCCCATGTCACACCCAGTTTTGGAAGCAAAACCAGATTATAAGCTTACATGTGTCCAGGATCATGTTCACACATGCAAACGACATAGTGGAGTACCAAATCGCAGTGTCACAACGTTATTATTATTACAGACCGATTGTCCAATAGTCTAACACACTGAACGAGTAGCTAACAACGGAAAATAAATGAAGTCGTCCACCACAGGCAGTCGACCAGAGCAACACGCCTAGAAATCTTCAAAGTCTTCAGGGAAGTCTTCAAAGCGACCGTCTGAGCAGCAGTCCGAGTAGTGTAGTTGCAAGAAATAAAATCAACAAGCGTGAGCACATGTCGTACTCAACAAGGGAATATAACGACAACAACATGCAAGGCTCTTTGGGTGGATGGCTGACATGGTTGAAGCAGTAAGCAATTTTAGTTGGTCAGATTTTATTAAGCAACTGATTACTAACAATATAAGTGTATACCAACCCAAAGAATAATAAATGCAACAGTAATAAGATGCAATGCACAAGATTAATTCATATTCCAAAGTTTACCCATGTGAGGGTCCCGGCCGCTCGTGACCGTGAGCACGGCTGATCGATCAGTTTATACACTCTGCAGAGGTGGCACATCTTTACCCACAAGTCATATTTCCCATGTCGCCCGGGTTAGCTAGACCCTTAAACACTACCTTTGGTGAGTGGCTAGGGATTCACTACAAGGCCTTTACAAAGATTCCCTAGTATGAGCTGCTCGCTAGGTTTCATGACAGCGCAATGCATAACCCTCTCTCAAGACTGCGAAGCTACCACAGAGCAGATCAGCCTGAGGGCCAGGCTATACACCAACTACCGGCACCCCCTCGCCCTTATCAGGCAAAGCATACTACATACTAAGGTCTCTAATTAATTAGCCAAGACAGAGCCATTTGTCTTGTGCTTGCACTGTTGTCCTGGGTGGTTCTCCATGTTCTGATTAACAGGAGTAGTCTTGCTTAATGATGGCAGAGCATAAAATAAATCAAGTTCACTTTTGCGTTCAATTAAACCATCCTCAACCCGTAGTTAGCGACTAAGCATGAGCTACCCAACATAAATGAAATACCCAGGATATCAAGGACATGGTAAACAACACTAGTAAATCCTTAATCATAGGGTCCCATCAAATTAATCCAAACCAATAAAGTGAACAATGTAATTAAAATACAGTTGTATAGGAAAAAGGGCATGCATCAAGGACTTGCCTTCCACAAACTCGGATGACTGCTCAAGATCTTCAAATTCTTCAACGGCAGCGTAGTCGAAGTAACGATCGTCCTCTACGCACCACATCATTCACATACAGGCAAACAATAGAATAAAATAAGAAATAGGTATCAAACAGTATTAACAGAGCAAAACAACGGCGTAAAACTATTCTACTCTTCGATACGATCGTTTGGACATAAAGAACGCTAAAAACGGAGCTATAACGAAGAAGATACGGCTAAAACAAGCTGCAGGGACCTAACTGTGAGAAAACTAAGGCTCCAGGGGCTTAACTGCTAAAAACTAGGGACTAAAACATAATTAAGCGTATAAACAGAAGGTCTAAGGTGAAAAACTTAACCTACAGACCTCGGGTGCTAAAACCAGAAAGCCTAGGGTTAAAACCGTAAGAAACAGGACCTATTTGTAAGGGTTTTACTATGGTGGGAGGACCGGCTTGTGATATTCAAAAGACCGGCGGTTCTTTTGCAAAAATGACGGCACATGGACTGGGGTTGACCGGTACGTCGGGTTTGACTCGCGATGGGATCTAACCTGAGCCGTCGAGATGCGATCGGGCGGTCCAGAACCTGCGCACGCGCGAGCAGCGGTGGGACGCGACGGCGAGCGGCGGCGCGCAAGGGCGAACTCGCCGGCTACAACCCAAATCGAGCTAGGGTGCTCGAAACACTACGGGGATTGCACCGAAACATAGCGCGCGACCAGGCGAACTAAACAGGGGCAAAAGGGGTGACCTTCGGCGCACGAAGACGGCGGTCTGCACGGTGAGGCAGACGACAGCGACGGCGAGCACTCCGGCGAGCACGAACGGGATCTGCAGGGCGTGGCGACGCAAACGCGTGACACCGGAAGCTTTCACGCAAGCTTGCGAACCTCCGGGCGTGCTTCTCGTCGACGGGGAGGCGGCGGAGCAGCGGATCAGCAGCGGCGGCGCGGCTAGGTCAAGCGGCAGCGGTGCTGAGCTCTATGATTTGGGCTAGGGCGCGTAGGTGTTCAGGAGCGGTGGCGGTGGGGGCTTATATAGAGGCCGGGACGGCTTCTTGGTGTGCGGGCCATGCGACGGGGCGGCACGGACTCGGACTCGGCCGGCGTGCGGACGCGGGTGTCCGACTCGGTGCGGCGCGGGGAAGGGGATGACGCGCGGGCCCCGCTCGTCAGCGGCAGGCGGACGGCGGCGCTGCTGGGCCGGTAGCTGGGCCAGGAGCTAGGCGGGCTGCGCGCAGCTGCGAGGAAAGAGGGGGAAACGGCGAACTGGGCCGGGAAAACGAGGGAGCTTCAACAGACTTTGAGCTAGACAGGCCGGCGCAAAAACAGGAAAAGGAGAGGGAGGGAAAAGGAGCTTTGCGTTTTGAATTCTTTGAAACTCTTTTGAATTTCAAACCATTTTTTTTGAATTCAACACCAAATTGAATTCAACACTAAAAAATAATGCACCAACATGTATGCAACACTCAACTCCTATATTTATTTATTTTCTTAGCAAAATTATTTAAATGCCTAGAAAAATTAAATAACACCTTAAAATCCTTCAGCATAAGCACAAGTTGCTAACAAAATTTTATTAAATCCATAAATTCAAAATTAGGGTGTTACAAATCCTACCCCCTTAAGAAGAATCCCGTCCTTGAGATTCGGATGGATCAGCAAAGAGATGTGGGTAGTCTTCTTTTAAATCCTCTTCTCTTTCCCATGTTACCTCATCCTCTGTATGATTACTCCACTGTACTTTACACATTCTGATCACCTGATTCCTCGTAACCCGTGCAAGAGTATCCAAGATCTTGATAGGATGTTCAGTATAGGTGATATCTTCCTTAACTTCCAACCCATCCATAGGTAATGGCTCGTTATCATGCGGCTGGAATCCCTTTTTCAACAGAGAGATATGGAACACATCATGCACATCTGAGAGCTGATTTGGTAACTCCAATCTGTAACCTACCTCTCCCACTCTCACAGAAATCCTAAAGGGTCCGATAAAGCGAGGTCACAACTTCCCTTTAACCTTGAACCTGCGTAAATCTCTGATCGGTGACACTTTAAGATACACATAATCACCTTCGTGGAACACCACGTCTCTCCTCTTTGTGTCAGTATACTTCTTCTGCCTAGACTGTGCAGCTCTCAAGTTGTCCCTAATGATCTGAACCTACCTTTCTACCTCCTTAATAACATCAGTCCCAAACAATCGACTTTCTCCTGTCTCACTCCAGTACAACGGGGTTCTGCACTTCCTCCCATATAAAGCCTCAAAGGGTGACATCTTAAGACTGGCCTGATAGCTGTTGTTGTAAGGGAACTCTGCATATGGCAAACTCTTATCCCAGCTACCTCCATGCTTAAGAGCACAAGCTCTCAACATGTCCTCAAGAATCTGATTAGTCCTCTCAGTCTGTCCATCTGTCTGCGGATGATAAGCTGAGCTGAAATTCAACACTGTATCCATAGACTCATGAAGCTTCTCCCAAAAACGAGACATGAATTGAGTACCTCTGTCAGACACTATCTTCTTAGGCACACCATGCAAACACACAATTCTGGCCATATACAACTCTGCTAACTTGGCTCCCGTATAAGTGGTCCTTACTGGTATAAAGTGCGCTACTTTAGTCAACAGATCCACAATAACCTAGATAGAGTCATAACCATCCCGAGTACGAGGTAACCCAACAATGAAATCCATACTGATCTCTTCCCACTTCCATTCTGGCACCTTCAGTGGCTGAAGCAATCCGGCTGGCCTCTGATGTTCAGCTTTCACTCGATGACAAGTGTCACACAATGCCACGTGAGAGGCCACATCCCTCGTCATCCCATACCACCAATACCTCTGCTTAAGATCCTGATACATCTTAGTGCTGCCTGGATGAATGGAGTAAGCAGAATCATGGGCTTCCTTCAAGATGTTCTCACGCAGATCTCCCACATCGGGCACACAAATCCTGTTCCTAAACCATATAGTCCCCTGATCATCCTCTGTGAAATCCGGAGCCTTGCCCTTCTCCATAGTCACTCTGATCTTTCTAATCTCAGCATCCGCAAGCTGTGCCTGACGAATCTCCTGCTCTAGCGTAGATTACACCTCCAAGGTAACTCCCTGAGTCTGTGCAACCATCCCCAAGTTGAGCTGCTCAAACTCCTTCATCAACTCTTCAGGCAACTGGAATGCAAGTGCCATATTGGCATGTCCCTTCCAACTCAAAGCATCTGCAACTAAATTAGCCTTCCCAGGATGATAGTGTATCTCCAGGTCATAATCCTTGATCAGCTCTAACCATGTGCGCTGTCTCAAGTTCAAGTCCTTCTGAGTGAAAATGTACTTCAGACTCTTATGATCTGTGTAAATCTGGCACTTAGTCCCCATGATGTAGTGCCTCCAAATCTTCAAAGCATGAACCACAGCTGCTAACTCCAGATCATGAGTAGGGTAATTCTGCTCATGTTCCCTCAACTGTCTCGATGCATAAGCTATAACATGTCCTTCCTACATAAGAACACAACCAAGACCCTGTCGAGATCATCGCAGTAGATATCAAAGCTCTTCTGCAGATCTGGCATCACTAGTACTGTGGCGGTAGTCAACCTCTTCTTTAGCTCCTCGAAGCTAGCCTGACATGCTTCGGTCCACTTGAACTCCTTATCCTTCTCTAGTAGTGATGTGAGAGGCTTCACTATCTTAGAGAACCCTTCAATGAACCGACGATAATACCCTGTAAGACCGAGAAAGCTTCTGATCTCCTTGACTGTCTGAGGCGGCTCCCACTTCAACACATCTCTGACCTTGCTAGGATCGACTACAATACCTCCATCAGTGATGATGTGACCAAGAAAAGCCACTTCCTTAAGCCAGAACTCGCACTTGCTGAACTTTGCATACAACTGATGCTCTCTCAACTTCTGCAACAGAAGTCTCATATGCTCCTCATGCTCTGCTTCATCCTTGGACTAGATCAAGATATCATCGATGAATACCACAACAAACTTATCCAAGTACTCCATAAAGACTTTGTTCATCAGATACATAAAGTAGGCAGGTGCATTAGTCAACCCAAAAGACATGACTGTGTACTCATAAAGCCCATACCTAGTGGTGAATGTAGTCTTAGGAATATCTGACAACCTGATCTTCATCTGATGATAACCAGAATGCAAATCAATCTTAGAGAATACCTTAGCACCTCTCATCTGATCAAACAAATCTTCAATGCGGGGCAAAGGATATTTGTTCTTGATAGTAACATCATTAAGCGACCGATAATCCACACACATCCTCTGAGTACCATCCTTCTTCTCCACAAAGATAACAGGTGCCCCCCAAGGTGAAGAACTAGGAAGAATGAAACCCTTCTCTAGCAATTCACTAATTTGTTTCTTAAGCTCAAACAGTTGATCACTAGACATTCTATAAGGACGCTTAGAAATAGGAGCAGTACCAGGTAAAAGATCAATAACAAACTCAACATCTCGATCAGGTGGCATACCTGGTAGCTCATCAGGGAACACATCTGGATAGTCACACACCACCTTAATATCCTCCAGAGATTTACCATCCAACTGATTCACTGAACCCTCTGCTGCTGCTGGTGGAGTAGCTACTATCATAACCTTGTCTCCCTTAGGACTGGTAAGAAGAACTGCCCTCTTGGCACACTGAATCGTTGCATCATGCGTAGCTAACCAGTTCATACCCAGAATGACACCAATGTCTTTTGACTCCAGAACTACCAACTGTGCCCAAAAGTCTACTCCAATTATCTTAAGATTAACATTAGGACATATATATAAAGCTTTCATCTCCCCCCTGGTGAACTAACTATCATGTTTTGTTTCATAGGTTGCATGAGTATGTTATGTTTAGCCACAAACTGAGCAGAAACGAAAGAGTGAGATGCTCCAGAATCAAATAAGACCGAGGCGGGGGTGGAGTTGACAAGGAACATACCGAGCACTACTTGTGGGTTCTCCTGAGCTACCTCAACGCTCACATGGTTCACCCTGCCACGTGCATAGCTCTGCTGTCCCTTATTGACTTGCGGGGTCTGGTTCCCATTCCTCATCTGTTGATTCTGCACGGGGGTTCCAGGAGCAGTCCTCTTGGGGCAGTTGTTGGCGTAGTGGCCAACTTCACCACACTTGAAGCAAGTGTTGCCAGCAGGGGTGTGGGGTGCTCCAGGCCTCACTGGAGTGCCAATAGGGGTCCTCTGCTGGTTCTACTGGTAAGCGGGGCGAGGTGTCTGCTGTCTAGTGCGCTGATTCTGCTGAGTAGGGTGCTGGAACTGCTGTGTAGGGTGCTGATACTGCTACTGCATGGGGCGCTGGAATTGCTGCTGCCCAAAGTTCCCATTCTGACCTCCATAGCGGAATGGTGTTCCCTGCTGTGGGTTGAAGCGGGGACGAGTGATGCTTCCAGACTGCCCGGAGTTGGTGGCTTTCCTCTTCAAGTCACCCAACTCCCTGCGCTTGTGCTCCAAGCCTATGGCCTTAGACTGTCTCCAGCAATTGCCTGATGCGCATCTACAAAACTATCACGGATGCAGACGATCCCGTCGCGCAAACGAGGAACGCCTGCAGCGGTAGACCGCTTCCCCTCGCGCATCGCCTGGCGGCAGTTGGCTCCCGCGTGGGGTCAGAGCCCTTGGCGGGGAGGGTGAGGCCGGCGGCGCGGGCCAGTAGCAGCAGAGCAAGGCCGGCGGCGCGGGCCAGTAGCAGCAGAGCGAGGGGTGGAGGAGGAGGAGGAGGTCATCAGCAGCGAGGCGAGCAAGGCGAGGGCGGCCGCGGCCCGCCGGTGGCCGAGGAGGAGGCCGCGACGGCGGTGGCTGGGAAGTGGAGGCAGAGGCCCGCCCGGGCTCCCCGGAGGCCGCACTGCCCCGGATCTGCGCTGCCGGCCGCCGGGGAAAGGAAGAAAAGGAGGAGCCCCGCCGCCAGATCCGGCCGCCGGGGAAAGGAAGAGAAGGAGGAGCCCCGCCGCCAGATCCAGTCACCGGGGAAACGAAGAGGAGGAGGAGGCCGCCGTCCGCCGCCGGGAGGCCGCCTCGCCTTCCTCCTGCACCGGCCCCTGCTCCTCCCCCGAGGTCGAGGCCGCCGCGACTTCGAGCGCAGGAGAAGGCCGGCGGCGCGGCGTGCTCCTCGAGCAGCGGCAGCAGCGGCGAAGGAGAGCGGCAGCGGCGTGGGAGTGGAGCCGTGGAGGCGTGCGGGTGCGGGAGGAGGGAGGAGGAGATAGGCGTGCGGGTGTGGGAGGCGGAGAGAGACGGGAGGAGGGAGGAGGCGTGCGGGAGGCTGTTGGGATGCATACTCCCCGAGGATGCGCTCGCGGGGGGACTTACTGCATTTTGCAATAGCTGTTGCAGCTCCTGCTGGAGCTGCTACAGTTCCCGTCGATGCTGCAAAATGAAGATGCAGACCAGGCTGCGCCAATTGCTGGAGACAGTCTTATCAATCAGTTCCTGGAAGGTAGGGAAAGTGTGGGACATCAGCTGGTACTGAAGCGGTCCAGCTAGTCCTTCCAGGAACAGCTCTTGCTTCTTCCTGTCCTCATCAGTGTCCTCAGGAGCATAGCGTGATAGCTCAATGAATTTGTCCCTGAACTCCGTCACGGACATCCCTCCCTACTTGAGAGCAAGGAACTCCTTCTTCTTTAGCTTCATGAGGCCGGCAGGGATGTGGTGGCTCCTGAAGTTAGTGGTAAACTCCTGCCAGGTGATCGCATTCTGATTGGCATGAGCAGCGACAACAACATCCCACCATGCTGAAGCTGATCCCTGAAGTCACCCTGAAGCATAGAGGACTTTCTCTCTATCATCGCATTGAGCTATAGTCAGCATCTTCTCAATGGTCTTCAACTAGTCCTCAACTTCCAATGGATCTGCTGCATGAGAGAACACTGGAGACTGATGGCTCATGAACACCCTGTGCCTATTCACAGGAGCTTGCTGCTGAGCATGGGGTGGGTTGTTACCTTGGACCTGCAGATTGGCCACTGTGTTGGTCAGGTTTTGGAGAAGCTGCGTTTGAGCTTGCAGGAACTGCTGCAAGACTGGATCCATTTGTGGTTGACGAGGTGCACTGCTGGAACCACTGCCTCGCCTTGGACGGGTCACTGGTGGCTGATCGACTCCTGATGCTGACCTGGTTTCCACCATCTGAGTGTTAGGGACACAATTTTAGATGATTGAATCAAGAGAAAAGCTTAAAAGGTAAAGCAATGCAGATTTCCAGATTAAGACAGATTCTGTTGATCTCAAGGAATTAGTTGTAACTCTCTACGTGAACAGCCAAAAATTGTGCAAATATTCTGAGATAAATTATACATAATTACTGAACCAACCCAACTAGAATCAACCCAATTGGACCTCTGTAGCCTGAGATATAAAATAATTAAGGTGACTGTGTCAGCTGGAATTTACAGATTCAGATGGCTTCAATACTTCGTGCATAACTCACAGAATATATACCAAAAAATTATGAATTTTTGACAGAAAATCACATACAAAATTTCTGAACTGACCCAACTGGATTTGCAGCAATTGGATTTGTGAAGCTCGAGATAAAAATAAAATAGTGCTGCTGTATCAGAGGGCTGCGTGAACAGATTTGGTAACAACTGATTTGACTGATAGATTAATAAAGAAGGGATAAAGATAAAGATAGCATAAGATTGATTGAGACAGAAATTTAACCCCAACTAACTCAACTTTATTAAACCAATGTTGTTGTGATCATCACCCCACAACACATTGCACTCAAACAAAGATCCAAATCAACCAATGTTGCATGCTCACACAAACCAAACACACTCCTAAAACTAAACACACTTTAAACGATCGTTCAAGACTAACGGTTACAAAGGTTCGGTGAGAGCGTCTGGAGAGTTGTAGCGGGGCCTCTTAGGTGATGGAGAGGTGTGGGGCTCTTCATCATCAAGGATCACTGGCTCCTCCTTGTTCATCAAAGTAGCTTGCAACGCACGGTTCTGAGTCTCCAGGATGAAGACCTTCTCCTGAGCTTCAGCAAGAGTGTTGTCGGCGTCGTCCAGGGCAGTGTTAACGGCAGCCAACAACTCTCGAACGTTGTTCAAGGTTCCTTCATGAGATGGAGCTGGAGCGATGTAGGTCTTAGCTTCCCCACTAGCTCTGTAGGGAGTGTATCTATGGGAAGTGTCCTCCAGATCAGCACGTGCGTCATGGGAGAGTACATAAAGTGCCCTCTTTGCAGCTTCAGCAATCCCAGCATCTCTGGTAGTCCTGTGAGCAACATCTGGGTGCCTTGATACCTCCCTGTCCCCATGGATAGGATCCTCCCGATATAGGATAGCAGTCACCACCCAATGGGGTTCGAACCATGGATGTGTCCATAGCTCGCATTGGTAGGCTGGCGCCACATTGTACCCCAGACGGAACATTGTTGCTCTCAACTTGTCAGCCATGGGAATGCCTCTCCCATCCATGTTATGGATACATCCCCTCCAAGCCACTTCCTCAGCAGGCTGAGCTGGCTCCTCTTCTGCCTCCTCTTGTTCTTCAGGTTCCTCTGGCTCTTGTCCTCCTTCTGGAATCACCTCTTCTGGGTCTTCTTCTGGTTCTTCAGGCTCTGCAGCAGCCTCCTCAGCTGGTTCCTTCTCTGGCTGACACAAACTACCGGCACCCCCTCGCCCTTATCAGGTAAAGCATACTACATACTAAGGTTTCTAATTAATTAGCCAAGACAGAGCCATTTGTCTTGTGGTTGCACTGTTGTCCTGGGTGGTTCTCCATGTTCCGATTAACAGGAGTAGACTTGCTTAATGATGGTAGAGCATAAAATAAATCAAGTTCACTTTTGTGTTCAATTAAACTATCATCAACCCGTAGTTAGCGACTAAGCATGAGCTACCCAACATAAATGAAATACCCAGGTTATCAAGGACATGGTAAACAACACTAGTAAATCCTTAATCATAGGGTCCCATCAAATTAATGCAAAGCAATAAAGTGAACAATGTAATTAAAATGCAGTTGTATAGGAAAAATGGCATGCATCAAGGACTTGCCTTCCACAAACTCGGATGACTGCTGAAGATCTTCAAATTCTTCAACAGCAGCGTAGTCGAAGTAACGATCGTCCTCTACGCACCACATCGATCACATACAGGCAAACAATAGAATAAAATAAGAAACAGTCATCAAACAGTATTAACAGAGCAAAACAACGGCGTAAAACTATTCTACTCTTCGATACGATCGTTTGGACATAAAGAACGCTAAAAACGGAGCTATAACGAAGAAGATACGGCTAAAACAAGCTGCAGGGACCTAACTGTGAGAAAACTAAGGCTCCAGGGACTTAACTATTAAAAACCAGGGACTAAAACATAATTAAGCGTATAAACAGAAGGTCTAAGGTGAAAAACTTAACCTACAGACCTCGGGTGCTAAAACCAGAAAGCCTAGGGTTAAAACCGTAAGAAACATGACCTATTTGTAAGGGTTTTACTATGGTGGGAGGACCGGCTTGTGATATTCAAAAGACCGGGGGTTCTTTTGCAAAAACGACGGCGCATGGACTGGGGTTGACCGGTATGCCGGGTTTGACTCGCGATGGGATCTAATCTGAGCCGTCAAGATGCGATCGGGCGGTCCAGAACCTGCTCACGCGCGTGCGGCGGCGGGACGCGACAGCGAGCGGCGGCGCGCAATGGCGAACTCGCCGGCGACGACCCAAATCGAGCTAGGGTGCTCGAAACATTGCGGGGATTGCACCGAAACATAGCGCGTGACCAGGCGAACTAAACAGGGGCAAAAGGGGCGACCTTCGGCGCACGGAGACGGCGGTCTGCACGGCGAGGCGGACGGCAGCGACGGCGAACACTCCGGCGAGCAGGAACAGGATCTGCAGGGCGTGGCGACACAAACGCGCGACACCAAAAGCTTCTACGCGAGCTTGCGAACCTCCGGGCGTGCTTCTCGTCGACGGGGAGGCGGCGGAGCGGCGGATCAACAGCGGCGGCGCGGCTAGGTCAAGCGGCGGCGGCGCTGAGCTCTAGGGTTTGGGCTAGGGCGTGTAGGGGTCCAGGAGCGGTGGCGGCGGGGGCTTATATAGAGGCCGGGACGACTTCTTGGCGTGCGGGCCACGCGACGGGGCGGCACGGACTCGGACTCGGCCGGCATACGGACGCGGGCGTCCGACTCGGTGCGGCGCGGGGAAGGGGATGACGCGCGGGCCCCGCTTGTCAGCGGCAGGCGGACGGCGGCGCTGCTGGGCCGGTAGCTGGGCCGGGAGCTAGGCGGGCTGCGCGCAGCTGCGAGGAAAGAGGGGGAAACTGCGAACTGGGCCGGGAAAACGAGGGAGCTTCAACAGACTTTGAGCTAGACAGGCCGGCGCAAAAACAGGAAAAGGATAGGGAGCGAAAAGGAGCTTTGCTTTTTGAATTCTTTGAAACTCTTTTGAATTTCAAACCAAATTTTTTTGAATTCAACACCTAATTGAATTCAAACACTAAAAAATAATGCACCAGCATGTATGCAACACTCAACTCCTATATTTCTTTATTTTCTTAAAAAAATTATTTAAATGCCTAGAAAAATTAAATAACACCTTAAAATCCTTAAGCATAATCACAAGTTGCTAACAAAATTTTATTAAATCCATAAATTCAAAATTAGGGTGTTACACCCCATCGAGGAGGTGTTGCGTGAATTCATCGCCACATTCCACGGCCGCTGCCGGCTCACGTCGTCGATGCCATGTCAGTAATCTTCAACATCGATGACGACAACTTCGACCTTTTCAATGATGCCCTCCTCGAGCACGCCGGGACAACGGTGCCGGACCTGGACCCCCTTAACGGGGAGGTTTGATGCCTATAGCACCTCTAGAGAAGGTAGTTTTTAGACCGAGCAACATCCTCTCGCGGAAGGCCAATGCACACGACGCTTATGATTGAGATTTGGCCGTTTGGATCAGTGGATCGAGATGGAGTGAGACGTCAGACTTCATTTGTAATTAGGTTTAAGTTTTAGTACATGAGCCTACAGTGAAACGAACCAGATTTCCGAAACAGGAAACCCGATCCTCTGCACCTCTGTGATAGTCCCAGGAAGTGGCTATCACGTGCAAACCCTGTCTCAAGTGGTACAAATCCATACAACACAGGGATAGAAGAAATATTACCTAATTTTATTAATACATCAGAGTACAACATTTCGGCATGAGCCGGGTACAAGTCCAACTGGACTAAACAAGAAAGGTAAAACATCTAAGCAGCGGATCTATCGAAGCGAAGCGTCTCCAGCTCCACAGGCAAACTTGAGTGTAGGACCAGCTCTAGTCTTCCCATCCTTCATCGTTGTTGTCGTAGTCGATCACCAAGTCTGAAAGCATCGCCATCTACCCGATAAGCGGGTAGGTCATGTCAGCTTCCCAACAAAGAGCAAAAGCGGTGGATGAATTCTAGTATGCATGGATAAGCCTATATCTGGCTGTAGTAAGTTTATGCAAGCAGCGGTAGCAACATCAAGGTAAGCGGTATTGCAGAGAGGTCACCATCTCCGAGGAGATCCACACCTCCGAGGCCAACGCCTCCGGGGTCAACACCCCAACCAAGGAAAGTACACCAAAACACTGGATCTCAACCGAGACACAGCATCCCACTCTCATCTGCGATGTAAGGTCACCAACTCCTACCTCACATCTCAACGGCACGAAGCCGGGCTCACACACTCGGGGGAGAGAAGCAGCACAAGAAAAGTCTAGCCAGAGTAACAGACCCAGGGGCTGTCCATACCAGTGGACACGGACTATAGCTATAGGTTTAACACTCTGCAGAGGTTGTACAACTGGACCCGCCGGATAGGGTAGAAACGGTGGCCGCCGTTCCACATCCCTACCTAACGACCGGAGACCTAGCAGTGGGTGGCACTCTCCTGCCTCTCCGAGCCTGACTCGTCCTGAACTGGGGCGCGAAACTTGCCAGCAGGGCCTCGGAGCTGTGAAACCATCCCCGGAGGAGCCGGGGCGACGTCTACTCGGGGGGTATAACCCGTCCCCCTCACACGACCACACCGGTCCGCCTACAGGCTGGATGCCATCCACCAACTAGTTCTCGGACCGAACCCCGCCCATAACAAGGCGAGCGGTTTGTACGAAAATAGCCCAAAGATCATGGTTAAACTGTCGATCTGTCCTTAATTGCAGGAGCAAGCACTCACCAACACCATCCGTCCGACACGCCGCTAGGGCGGGAGGCCAGGTCGCATCTCCCCTAGACAGGCGTTCACAAGTAACCAAAGTGGCTCGCTCCCGCGGTAACACGTCAAGGATACACACTCACCCAAAACACACGCTAGAACACCGAGATATCCCAATCTCAGTCCAAACCAGAGATCCATCCATACCACGAAACAGGTAAAATGTATGGATAGTAAATATCGGGGACTAGCTAGGGGTCTGTAGCTAGTCCCAAGGGTAGGAAGTTCAAGGAACAGGGTATATCAAATCCAAGGCATGGCTAAAAGATTGTCTATGCATTTCAATCATCCAAAGCATCATAAATAAAGCACTAGCAACTAAATAGCATGCATAGGATCTACGTGGTCGGGAGTGACATGACACCTGCGCGGTAGTCGTCGTAGAGTAGTAGAGGTTGGGCCCTTCCTTCGGATCAAAGGCCTTCCCAATCGTCACAGCTCGGGTCGTCGTCGCAGCTCGGGTCTTCAAACATGATCACAAGCCTACACGAGATGCGACACGGAAATAAATAACGACAATCATCTAAGCATTAACTCCAAATAACATCAATTAGAAGAACCAAATAAATCCGAACTAGCTACAAGCAGCACTAGTTTAATTTTAAGAAAATCAAAGTAATTAGTTTTATATTAAAATAGTTTTAAGCTACTAGCTTTATATACTAGAAAACAAGTCAGAGAGAAGGATTAGTTCAAGGTTGGGTTTGCCGATCAAGGCTAGAGGTTTGGTGATTGCGCCTGCAAGGTATTAGCGCATCCGATAGGTGCAACGAAGCAGATGCTCAGAGGATGAGGAGAGATGAGAAAGGAGAAATGAGCTAGGCACGGCATTATCAGAACAAGGTGTGCGGTAGCAGAGCAGAGAGGAGGAAAGGGGTTGACTTACGGTCGGCCAAAAAGGGTGATGATACGGTAAGGTGTGCTCGAGAGCACGATGGAACAAGCGTTAGCGAGGCGACGATAACCCTGGTGTAGTAGCCAGGTTGCAACGCGGGGTTGTCGTGCTTTGAAGCAGAGGCCTATGCTCAAGGCACGACCGTCCATCACGCGCGGCCTTCCGGGTTACTAACGCTGGGTACGTCGCGTGCTACACGGCTCTATGCAAGGCAGAGAGAGAGAGAGCGGGTATGCAGGTTGCGGCACAAGGCGGTGGAAGTAAGGAAAACCATGAGAACACGACTCGGGGACGTAATTCGTGTCCGCAACACGTCAGTGGCTAGTTGCGGGGCTCCGGCGTCCCAGACCCACAATAGCGCAGTGGCGGTAGCGACCACGAATCCTACTCCAAGTACATGGGGCAAAACGGGGTTTGGTTCAAGGGCAAGAGAGGATAAGGATAGGGTAGCAGCGAGCGTCCCGGAATTATGAAACCAACGCAAGTGGTTTCATAATTTTCGGAGCTCCGGATAATTAGTTATGAAATTTTGAAGGAAAAGGGATTTATAAAACATTTATTAAAACCTTTTATAAATCAGAAAATAATTTTATTAAAATATTGCTGACGTCAGCGGTCAGCAGGTTTAGTGGGCCGAAGTTGGGCCCAAAGTGTTGGTGGAATTCAACAAGTCCGGCAGGCCTCCCTTAACTCTTATCAGCTCGGCCTGGTTAGGCTTGGGTTCAGCGGGCTTTCGTGGGCTGAATCCCATATAAGAGCTTCATGAGAAAGTCCAGGGGATCACCCTGAACTCCTCTGGGATTCATCCGTTTCCCTGGATCTGGGATCCTTTGTGGCCCTGTGTGGCTGTGTTCTTGTGACCCGTCGTGTGGCACCACACGGCCCTAAGAGAAAAGGGAACGCGCGCATAGTGTTCGGCCGATTGCCAGAAAGGAAGCGGCGGCGCGGCAAGGGTTGACTGGCGGCGAGGTTTGGCTACGGCGGCGGTGGCGCGCATTCATCTGCAAGGACAGCTCCACGGCACGAAGGCCGGCGACACGAGTCGGCGGAACAGGGCAAGGTGGCGCGACGGCCAAGCAGAGCACCAGGGCAGCGACGGCGCGGCGCGTGACGAGGCTGAGCGGCGTGCTTGCGGCGAGGCAGTGCGTCGAGCAAGGCAGTGCGCGGCGAGCGGTGGCGCAACGGAGGCGCAAGGCGACGCAACAGGATAGCAGGGCTCGAGGGCCAGCACGCGTAGCGAAGATGCGCGTCCCGGCGGCAACGACGGTGCGGCACGATGCTCCAGAGCAGAGCGGCAGAGCAGCGAGATGCGCGGAGGTGGAGCGGCGAGGCGCGGCAGAGCGAAGGCGTGCGCGGCGTGGCGAAGGCGCGGCGGCAAGGTACGGCGGCGGCGAGCAAGAGGGCGGCGGCGGCTCCTGCAGATGGCCGCGACACGACGGTCGGGCGGAGACAAAGCAAAAAGGGAAGAACGAGCGGCTGCGCTCGTCTCGCACAATACATCGAACACTTGGTGGGCGTTCCAAGAAGTAGCTGCAGAGCAGCGGCCATGGTCACTAAAGCTTGGCTCCGGGAGCAAGCAGCACGGCACGATGGCCGGCTCATCACAGGCATGCGAGCAGGGATTGGTAGGAGGGGAGAATCGATCGGGTGCCTCACCAGGGGCTTGTGGAAGATCACGGCGACGCAGGGAGAACTCGACGCCGTGGCGAGTCGGCGCGAGCAGGTCGGGCATGTCGAGGTTCAGGGCGTTGGCGTCGATCTCCGGCTCGGCTTCCTCGTGCTTGCGGCTGTCGATGTCGTCATCGCACCCGGCGGCAGCTTGGTGGCGTGGGCGTCCTGCTGCACGCGGTGTTCCTCTGTCTTGCGGTTGTCGACGTCGTTGTATGCTGCTGCAGCTCTGGTCCGGCGTGGCGCATAGAGGAGCTTGGCGGCAGCAGCTGCTCCAGTTTGGGGCTCTGATCGTTTGAGGATTCGGTGGAGAGAGGAAGAAGGGATCAAGCGGCTGCTGGGTGCGTGGCTGAGAGATTTGAGGGACACGAGATGCGGCTTGCTGATTTGATTCGGTGGGAGGAAAGGCTTGAACTGCTGCTGCCTGTGCTTGCTCGCAGGAACAAAGAAGGGGGATCAGCAGCAGAGAAAAGAGAGGGGAGAGCACTAGAATTAGCAGCTCTGCTTGTTGCTTTGGTGGAGATGAACAAAGAGAGGAGAAAGAGTGCCAGCGCTAGCTTCGTGAAGAAGAAAGAAAGGAGAAAGGGGAGAGGCCAGCGGCGGCAGCCTGGGAAAAGAAACAGGAGAGAAGTGGAGAGGGGAGAGAGAGGGTGAGGTATTTAAGGAAAGAGGTTAGGGTTAGGATCAGATAGGTTCTAGATGGGCCTAAGGTTTTGGGCCAAAACATATTATCCCGCGAAATAAATTGGTAACAATTTATTTTGTGGAATTAGAACAAATGAATTTAGACTAATTTTTTCGGGAACGAATTAAGCAGCGAACTATTAATTCGAGAAGCCGGAAAACCTTGTCACAATTCAAAAGAACTCTAGGGAATTAACTCCACATGAATTACAGTCTATTCTCCGAAATCGAATTAATTGCAAAGGATTAATCCGAAGAGTCGGAAAATAATTCTATAATTCTTTAAGAATTCCCAGAGCACTTGGGAAGAATCAGAAAAGGTTGTGGGCTTAGAGATTAGCAGATCGAGATGAGGAAGATGTTAGCAGATCAAGCCGAGCTAATTGGCTAGTGTTAGCTCGGGTGCAAAGTTAGAGTTAGTCAAACAAGGTTTACCTTTCAAATAAAATAATTTTATATTTAGTTTGAATTTGGATATAGTTCAAATTCAAACTCCACACAACTTCAAGATCCAAATAAGAACCATTTTAAAAATCCAACTCACATCTAAACCATAATTTGAAAATAATTTTTATATAGTTTTATTTTATAGAGAGTTTGAGATGAGAGGCTAGCAAATTGGGATCAAATTTGGTAGCACACAAGTTCAAACAAAAAGTTTTAAATTTTAGCAAAAATTCACACATGGCAAAACATTCAAAATTCTGGGATGTTACATTCCTCCCCCCTCACAAGAATCTCGTCCCCGAGATTAAGCTCGTACCGGGTGTGGTGAGGGTCTTCTCTTCGGTGGGACTTCAAGATGTTGATGTACATTGTCGTTGTAGAGCTTTGTCGTCAAGGCTTCTTATCTTCCACATCTTTTATTCCCATGATCTATACTCTTGTTCCCTCTCGCGAAAAATTCCTAGTATAGGCTAGATATCTCTTTTCCTTAATCCATATCAACTAGCTGTGCTTCATAAGCTGGGTAAGCTTAGCGCAGTTTGAAGCTTGATAGTCCCATATTATTCCAATTCTCGAGCTCGAGGTTACATCCTTCTTATCAATTAAGTTTATTCCAAAACTATTCCGTGTGAACTGGGCCATATTCTCATGGAGTCCATTATGTACTTATAATCCAATTAGGCACGAGTCTCCCACTTCTTTCCATATGAGGGAGTCGTATATTTTATGTCTAGCAGAGGTCTGCAAATCTGACGATATCCCTGAGCCTAACTTGCAGTAAGTAATTAGTCGGTAAGCATATAGCAAGCTCTTATCCAAATGGGTTTCCATATACCAAAGTTCTTGTATTCCTTAGCGTACCCATAAGTTTATCTTTGTCCAAATTTGACTGCTTATCCAAAAGAGGTACGCTAAGCAGAAGTTTAGTCTCACAAATATCTTTTCCTCATCCATGTTTTCATACATTCTCTAGGTTTCCCTAGTTTATCCAAGAAATCTTCTTGAAACCATAACCATCTCGGATATGTTGAAGATATAAAATATTATCTCTTGATCCATAAGTAGATATGCTAGTCTTTCCAAAACATCAGTGCAGTCGCACGTCTTGTGGCGTGCACTCTCAGCAACTAGCTGCTCTTGGGTGATCATAACTTCCTTTTTAATTCCACAGCCATCTCGAGGCTTAGGAAATGCCTCTGTTTCGTATATAAGCTCATCCAAATAGTTGACCCTGTTGCAGTACTTGTATTCCATCATAGGGTCTTGTGTGGTTAATCAATGTTCCTCAAATTCCAGGGTGATCTCTCAGCTTCCAGAAATTCTCTGATTGTCCAGTAGTCTTTACAAAATCTTCGTAGGCCACTCTTATAGTAATCCATTTGTTGGTTTAGCACGTCTCCAATGATTCTCGTCAGAGTGCTAGCACATCTGATATGTCCGAGTAGCTCCTGGTGTAAACACTATGAATGGTTACTCCTCATTCATGATAGTCCGTGTTAAGAGGGGTTATCTGCAACACCCTCGACTGTGTGAGTGACTCTACCCATCCAAAATCTCACACTAGTTGATTTGGTTCCAATTTCTTAGTATGGATCTTCTCATGGGAATCACATCTACCTTACTCTTATATGCTTAGCAAACTCTTCTGACTTATGTTCCAATAGGTAGGTTCCAACTGCAAGGTTGCCGAGGTAGTTCTTCTTTTCACTAGTTCAGTATACGGTGTCCAGTAGAGCTTCCTTATTGATGGCTTATTCCAAAAGTGGGATCGACTGAACTTATCTAAAGTGTGTCGCTGACATCTTAGGGTACTCAACTGCTCTTATCCGATATATGCTTCCGTAGAGGTACGTGCACTTCTCGAGCTTTCGCGGTTCCAAATTCTCTGGTACTCACTCTCTGGTTTGCAAACTCGATTCTAATGATCTTCGGGTAACTCATCTGAAATCTTAGTCCAATTAGTCGAGGTTTGCAAGAAATTCTTCACTTCTTCTGAGGTTTGGTCTTGTAAATAAGCTTGATTCATCAGCCTTCATTCTTCACGTTCTTGGTCTTGCTGTATGGGAAGCTATGGCTTCTAAAGGAGTCATCTAATGAATCTGGCAAGCAAAGCACTCAATACAATTTCACACAATCATGAAGAAGCATAACAACCATAAGACCATTAAGATCCAATCACTCAAGCCATCCACCAAACAAATGTGTATCTCGAGGCTGACTCCTAATACCTTCGAGATTACACCAGGTAAAAACGTTCTAGTATCGTGGGCACTGGAGGGATTTCACTAAGGTTAGTGTTGCATCACTTGAAAGGACACATCCATCTAATGTCTCGGTGCTGAACTTTCCGAAACAAGCTGGTGAAATTCTTCTCCATGCTGGCTTGATTAAGAACTGGTAAATTGTGTTCCATATTCCTCCTTGAGTCACATGACTTGTTGTTATCCATTTGACACGTGTAGTATTGATACTGTATCCTGTAGCAATTGCTACCTTCACGATCCTCCAGGTTAGGGTCCAATTACCGAAGTTATCTCTTTGACTGAGGGGGTTCCATATGTAGCCTAAGAAGCGCAGAGGGTCTTGCGGTAGGAAGCTAAAATCTTCTTCATTTTAGTCCAATGCCTCTTGTCCCATTCTTCCAATTTTGATACTCCATCATAGTTGGACTACTCTTCTTCGTCCGTGGTCCTTGTTGCTTTGTCCTTCCAAAGGGGGTACTCTATGTTTATAATTACATCTGTGCCCCGTGTTTCTCATCTGTTCATTTAAATCCATAGTCATCTTTGGTCGGTTAGGGAGATTCAAACCCAGGCATCCAAGTTTCACACTTCACATTCAGGGAATTCCATATAGTGAATTAGCAACTCTTCATTCCACATATGTGATGTTTTCTTGTAGGGTAATCTGAACTTAATAGTTCAACCCATTCTCTGCCTTTCGTAGCACAGCTTAATCTAGTATCTTAGTCCTTTGCGAATCGACTATTTGTGTACTCCAAGTCGAGGGATCTTATCCAAAGGTTGAGCTACGGGCATCTCAGGATTCCGACTCCTGGATCCAAGCTTACGTGTGCCCAATCCATCTAGTAGATACCAGTTCCTTATGTTGGCACACTTAGATTTAGAATCTTAACTCATCATTATCTTCAAAGTGGTGTTATCCAAGCTTTGTCCTGAGCGGAGATAGGGGATGAAAGGGTGCATATTGTTCCTTTTGCTTCTCTGGTATGCAGACTTCATGCGGCATCAAGGGGGCAGTCCATTCCATCTTCGGTAGTCTGAATTCCAATGTAGGGCAACTGTGATGGTGTAAACTGGTACTGAGGGTTCAACGGGGGATAGTTCAGTTAAGTCCTGTAGAGTCATCTTCCTCTTTTTCCTGTACCCAATCTCCATCACTGCCTTTACAGTAGTTGCCTCAGTCTTGTAAGGGCATCCTTCCGTAGTATGTCTTGGTCTTGATCAAGCAACATTCGTTGTTCTCCAAAGGTCAGCAAACACGAAGAAACGTTGTTAGTAAGTTAGTTAGTTAGAAGTCAAGGGTGTAATAGTAGAATTCAAGGGGTTTATATAGAATTGAAGGAGTATATACCCAATCAAGGATGTTTAGGCTGTCCTAAACTATCGACCATTGCTAGGGCTCGTCCTACGGTCAAGTACGGCTCTGATACCACCTGAAACGAACCAGATTTCCGAAACAGGAAACACGATCCTCTGCACCTCTGTGATAGTCCCAGGAAGTGGCTATCACGTGCAAACCCTGTCTCAAGTGGTACAAATCCATACAACACAGGGATAGAAGAAATATTACCTAATTTTATTAATACATCAGAGTACAACATTTCGGCATGAGCCGGGTACAAGTCCAACTGGACTAAACAAGAAAGGTAAAACATCTAAGCAGCGGATCTATCGAAGCGAAGCGTCTCCAGCTCCACAGGCAAACTTGAGTGTAGGACCAGCTCTAGTCTTCCCATCCTTCATCGTTGTTGTCGTAGTCGATCACCAAGTCTGAAAGCATCGCCATCTACCCGATAAGCGGGTAGGTCATGTCAGCTTCCCAACAAAGAGCAAAAGCGGTGGATGAATTCTAGTATGCATGGATAAGCCTATATCTGGCTGTAGTAAGTTTATGCAAGCAGCGGTAGCAACATCAAGGTAAGCGGTATTGCAGAGAGGTCACCATCTCCGAGGAGATCCACACCTCCGAGGCCAACGCCTCCGGGGTCAACACCCCAACCAAGGAAAGTACACCAAAACACTGGATCTCAACCGAGACACAGCATCCCACTCTCATCTGCGATGTAAGGTCACCAACTCCTACCTCACATCTCAACGGCACGAAGCCGGGCTCACACACTCGGGGGAGAGAAGCAGCACAAGAAAAGTCTAGCCAGAGTAACAGACCCAGGGGCTGTCCATACCAGTGGACACGGACTATAGCTATAGGTTTAACACTCTGCAGAGGTTGTACAACTGGACCCGCCGGATAGGGTAGAAACGGTGGCCGCCGTTCCACATCCCTACCTAACGACCGGAGACCTAGCAGTGGGTGGCACTCTCCTGCCTCTCCGAGCCTGACTCGTCCTGAACTGGGGCGCGAAACTTGCCAGCAGGGCCTCGGAGCTGTGAAACCATCCCCGGAGGAGCCGGGGCGACGTCTACTCGGGGGGTATAACCCGTCCCCCTCACACGACCACACCGGTCCGCCTACAGGCTGGATGCCATCCACCAACTAGTTCTCGGACCGAACCCCGCCCATAACAAGGCGAGCGGTTTGTACGAAAATAGCCCAAAGATCATGGTTAAACTGTCGATCTGTCCTTAATTGCAGGAGCAAGCACTCACCAACACCATCCGTCCGACACGCCGCTAGGGCGGGAGGCCAGGTCGCATCTCCCCTAGACAGGCGTTCACAAGTAACCAAAGTGGCTCGCTCCCGCGGTAACACGTCAAGGATACACACTCACCCAAAACACACGCTAGAACACCGAGATATCCCAATCTCAGTCCAAACCAGAGATCCATCCATACCACGAAACAGGTAAAATGTATGGATAGTAAATATCGGGGACTAGCTAGGGGTCTGTAGCTAGTCCCAAGGGTAGGAAGTTCAAGGAACAGGGTATATCAAATCCAAGGCATGGCTAAAAGATTGTCTATGCATTTCAATCATCCAAAGCATCATAAATAAAGCACTAGCAACTAAATAGCATGCATAGGATCTACGTGGTCGGGAGTGACATGACACCTGCGCGGTAGTCGTCGTAGAGTAGTAGAGGTTGGGCCCTTCCTTCGGATCAAAGGCCTTCCCAATCGTCACAGCTCGGGTCGTCGTCGCAGCTCGGGTCTTCAAACATGATCACAAGCCTACACGAGATGCGACACGGAAATAAATAACGACAATCATCTAAGCATTAACTCCAAATAACATCAATTAGAAGAACCAAATAAATCCGAACTAGCTACAAGCAGCACTAGTTTAATTTTAAGAAAATCAAAGTAATTAGTTTTATATTAAAATAGTTTTAAGCTACTAGCTTTATATACTAGAAAACAAGTCAGAGAGAAGGATTAGTTCAAGGTTGGGTTTGCCGATCAAGGCTAGAGGTTTGGTGATTGCGCCTGCAAGGTATTAGCGCATCCGATAGGTGCAACGAAGCAGATGCTCAGAGGATGAGGAGAGATGAGAAAGGAGAAATGAGCTAGGCACGGCATTATCAGAACAAGGTGTGCGGTAGCAGAGCAGAGAGGAGGAAAGGGGTTGACTTACGGTCGGCCAAAAAGGGTGATGATACGGTAAGGTGTGCTCGAGAGCACGATGGAACAAGCGTTAGCGAGGCGACGATAACCCTGGTGTAGTAGCCAGGTTGCAACGCGGGGTTGTCGTGCTTTGAAGCAGAGGCCTATGCTCAAGGCACGACCGTCCATCACGCGCGGCCTTCCGGGTTACTAACGCTGGGTACGTCGCGTGCTACACGGCTCTATGCAAGGCAGAGAGAGAGAGCGGGTATGCAGGTTGCGGCACAAGGCGGTGGAAGTAAGGAAAACCATGAGAACACGACTCGGGGACGTAATTCGTGTCCGCAACACGTCAGTGGCTAGTTGCGGGGCTCCGGCGTCCCAGACCCACAATAGCGCAGTGGCGGTAGCGACCACGAATCCTACTCCAAGTACATGGGGCAAAACGGGGTTTGGTTCAAGGGCAAGAGAGGATAAGGATAGGGTAGCAGCGAGCGTCCCGGAATTATGAAACCAACGCAAGTGGTTTCATAATTTTCGGAGCTCCGGATAATTAGTTATGAAATTTTGAAGGAAAAGGGATTTATAAAACATTTATTAAAACCTTTTATAAATCAGAAAATAATTTTATTAAAATATTGCTGACGTCAGCGGTCAGCAGGTTTAGTGGGCCGAAGTTGGGCCCAAAGTGTTGGTGGAATTCAACAAGTCCGGCAGGCCTCCCTTAACTCTTATCAGCTCGGCCTGGTTAGGCTTGGGTTCAGCGGGCTTTCGTGGGCTGAATCCCATATAAGAGCTTCATGAGAAAGTCCAGGGGATCACCCTGAACTCCTCTGGGATTCATCCGTTTCCCTGGATCTGGGATCCTTTGTGGCCCTGTGTGGCTGTGTTCTTGTGACCCGTCGTGTGGCACCACACGGCCCTAAGAGAAAAGGGAACGCGCGCATAGTGTTCGGCCGATTGCCAGAAAGGAAGCGGCGGCGCGGCAAGGGTTGACTGGCGGCGAGGTTTGGCTACGGCGGCGGTGGCGTGCATTCATCTGCAAGGACAGCTCCACGGCACGAAGGCCGGCGACACGAGTCGGCGGAACAGGGCAAGGTGGCGCGACGGCCAAGCAGAGCACCAGGGCAGCGACGGCGCGGCGCGTGACGAGGCTGAGCGGCGTGCTTGCGGCGAGGCAGTGCGTCGAGCAAGGCAGTGCGCGGCGAGCGGTGGCGCAACGGAGGCGCAAGGCGACGCAACAGGATAGCAGGGCTCGAGGGCCAGCACGCGTAGCGAAGATGCGCGTCCCGGCGGCAACGACGGTGCGGCACGATGCTCCAGAGCAGAGCGGCAGAGCAGCGAGATGCGCGGAGGTGGAGCGGCGAGGCGCGGCAGAGCGAAGGCGTGCGCGGCGTGGCGAAGGCGCGGCGGCAAGGTACGGCGGCGGCGAGCAAGAGGGCGGCGGCGGCTCCTGCAGATGGCCGCGACACGACGGTCGGGCGGAGACAAAGCAAAAAGGGAAGAACGAGCGGCTGCGCTCGTCTCGCACAATACATCGAACACTTGGTGGGCGTTCCAAGAAGTAGCTGCAGAGCAGCGGCCATGGTCACTAAAGCTTGGCTCCGGGAGCAAGCAGCACGGCACGATGGCCGGCTCATCACAGGCATGCGAGCAGGGATTGGTAGGAGGGGAGAATCGATCGGGTGCCTCACCAGGGGCTTGTGGAAGATCACGGCGACGCAGGGAGAACTCGACGCCGTGGCGAGTCGGCGCGAGCAGGTCGGGCATGTCGAGGTTCAGGGCGTTGGCGTCGATCTCCGGCTCGGCTTCCTCGTGCTTGCGGCTGTCGATGTCGTCATCGCACCCGGCGGCAGCTTGGTGGCGTGGGCGTCCTGCTGCACGCGGTGTTCCTCTGTCTTGCGGTTGTCGACGTCGTTGTATGCTGCTGCAGCTCTGGTCCGGCGTGGCGCATAGAGGAGCTTGGCGGCAGCAGCTGCTCCAGTTTGGGGCTCTGATCGTTTGAGGATTCGGTGGAGAGAGGAAGAAGGGATCAAGCGGCTGCTGGGTGCGTGGCTGAGAGATTTGAGGGACACGAGATGCGGCTTGCTGATTTGATTCGGTGGGAGGAAAGGCTTGAACTGCTGCTGCCTGTGCTTGCTCGCAGGAACAAAGAAGGGGGATCAGCAGCAGAGAAAAGAGAGGGGAGAGCACTAGAATTAGCAGCTCTGCTTGTTGCTTTGGTGGAGATGAACAAAGAGAGGAGAAAGAGTGCCAGCGCTAGCTTCGTGAAGAAGAAAGAAAGGAGAAAGGGGAGAGGCCAGCGGCGGCAGCCTGGGAAAAGAAACAGGAGAGAAGTGGAGAGGGGAGAGAGAGGGTGAGGTATTTAAGGAAAGAGGTTAGGGTTAGGATTAGATAGGTTCTAGATGGGCCTAAGGTTTTGGGCCAAAACATATTATCCCGCGAAATAAATTGGTAACAATTTATTTTGTGGAATTAGAACAAATGAATTTAGACTAATTTTTTCGGGAACGAATTAAGCAGCGAACTATTAATTCGAGAAGCCGGAAAACCTTGTCACAATTCAAAAGAACTCTAGGGAATTAACTCCACATGAATTACAGTCTATTCTCCGAAATCGAATTAATTGCAAAGGATTAATCCGAAGAGTCGGAAAATAATTCTATAATTCTTTAAGAATTCCCAGAGCACTTGGGAAGAATCAGAAAAGGTTGTGGGCTTAGAGATTAGCAGATCGAGATGAGGAAGATGTTAGCAGATCAAGCCGAGCTAATTGGCTAGTGTTAGCTCGGGTGCAAAGTTAGAGTTAGTCAAACAAGGTTTACCTTTCAAATAAAATAATTTTATATTTAGTTTGAATTTGGATATAGTTCAAATTCAAACTCCACACAACTTCAAGATCCAAATAAGAACCATTTTAAAAATCCAACTCACATCTAAACCATAATTTGAAAATAATTTTTATATAGTTTTATTTTATAGAGAGTTTGAGATGAGAGGCTAGCAAATTGGGATCAAATTTGGTAGCACACAAGTTCAAACAAAAAGTTTTAAATTTTAGCAAAAATTCACACATGGCAAAACATTCAAAATTCTGGGATGTTACATACAGTGTGTTACGACAGGGGAGTTTGTCGAGTCCGAGTGCACAAGTGTATTTTTTTTTCGGCTAGCCGGCTGTTCTTCTCTTCTTTATTAATGTAATAGACATTGTCTTGTGCCTGTTCGTTAAACAAAGTATTTTAAGTATAACTTGATGTTTTGCATATTTGTATCAATTTTTTAAATAAGACAAATGATCAAATATTGTAATAAAAATCAACAGTGATTAGTAATTGGGACAAAGGGAGTACAACAGAGGACAGCATGCATAGGGACAATAGAAATTTCCGATGGACGTAAAGAAAACTTCTACCTTGGGCATGTGTAGGAGTAGCTCCTAGGTACGTAGTAAAATTTGCTTTTCCTTGCCTCCAGCCCACGTCAGACTAGATCGATCTATCGAAACACAATTGTGACTGATCGAACAATTACAATTACAGTATATGGTTGCATATAAAACATAGCAATATTATTTAGAACACATCAGCTTGATGATGCTCACATACACTGAAATGTGGTAATAACCCAATCCATACCTCTCTTTCTTACGAGAAACTGATAATTGTCAAGAGGACAGCTAAACTTTCTCAAGGAAAACCAGCAATGAATGATCAGCAGTATAATTAAGGCGGTGAATGAATTTGTCGAACTCAAAAGAGAAACGAAAAGCATCTGCATTCAACACTGCAAAGTACTGGATTATTTGCCCATTATTCCACTTGCCATGTTTTGCTCTTGACATCGGCGCTGCAAAGTGCTGGATCCAGTGATCATATCAATCGGTTGCTTTGTATATCCAGTGATCCAATGAGTTGCTTTATAGATATAGATGTCTACTACTACTGGAGGGAATAGAGATGATGGTGGTGGTCATCGATTTTAAAATTCAATATGAATTTTTAACCAAAATAACCTATTACTAACTTTAATTAATAAATTTGACAAGTTTGTGATCTAAATTAGCAATGTTATCCTAAACGCTAAATGGTAAACAGTCGGTCACCTTTCGTTTAGTGTTTAGACGGTTTAAACGGTGTTGAGACGGAATTGAACGGTCTAAACAGTTTTGTACTTTATCACTAAATTATACATAATCATGATCATAAATGATCAAGTATTATAGAAAGTATATATACTTATGCATAAAAGATACCAAATACATATATTCATGCATCCAACAAATCAAATATAAAAATTTTATCCAGAAAAACTTAAGTATATATACTTAAGGTGGCAAGAATGCAAGTGGAATTGACAACATTCCTCTAAACAGTGTGTTAAACGGCCATTTAGCCCATATAATAGTGTTTAATTCCGTTCTGTTTAGACCGTTCATTTATGGACCGTTTAAACCCATTTTTGTTTAATAGACCATTTACAGCTTAAACAAAACAGTTGGCCTCCGCTTTCCGTTTAAACACCGTTTAAACGGCCGTTTAGGCGAACATTGAGCACCATAGAATCTGTTTTTCATTTCTCAGTGTCAAATATGATTTATAATGAATTTAACAGAAAATTAGGAAATTTAAAAGAAATTAAATGAAAAGAACATTAGTACCGGGCCAACATAGGACCCGGTACTAATATGCTTTTCGTTTTTGGCACGGAAGGGAAAGCACATTAGTACCGGGTCCTATGTTGGTCCGGTACTAATGTGCATATTGGTACCGGGTCCTATGTTGGCCCGGTACTAATGTGACGTTAGTACCGGTTCCAGCTGAGGCCTGGTACTAATGTGGGGGGTATATCAGCCGCGCCCCTCCCCTACCCAACACTTAGCCAATTTCGCCGCTGTGTCATCATCCTCCCCGAGCCCCTCCTCACCGCGTCGTCTCCTCCGCACCCGGCGCCGTCCCCCGTCGTCGTCTCCCTCGCGCGCCCATCTGCGCCGCCGGCGTCAACCCCGCTCTCGGCGCAGCCGCTGTCTCCACGCCGACCTCGTCCACACCGTTGTCTCCTCATCGCCGCGCAGTCGTCTCCTCCGCACCCGGCGCCGTCCCCTGCCGTCGTCTCCCTCGCGCGCCCGTCCTTGCCGCCGCTGCCGTCGTCCCCGCGCGGCCTTCGTCTCCGCGCTGACCTCGACCGCACCGCCGTCGCGTCGTGCCCACTCTCAGCGCGGCCGCCGTCTCCGCGCCTACCGTCTCCACGTCCGTCGTCCCCGCGCAGCCGCCGTCCCCCTACGCCACCGGTGAGGTGCCAGCACTGACATCATCATCTTTTTAAAAATCTTCTATTAATGGATTGTTTTAAGAGTTGATACAAATGGATTATTTTATATATATTGCAGAGATTGTAGTGGTTTTGGAAAATTATGGCAAGTTATTCTGGTCGCTGTGGAAGCGGTTGTGGAATCGTTTTTGATGACCGGCCATCTTTGGCTCGTCCTCCAGGCATACACTTCACTCATGGTGTGATTGACTTACCTACTAGTGATCGAAGCTAGGGACCTCGTCCCAACATAATAATATTCTTTCCTTGTATAAATTTGATGTTTACGTACTACACACGGATAATAATCTTATATTCATACAATGCAGGTTCTCAATCATTTGATGTGGCTCACACATGTTGTTCAAAATTTAGGTGGTACCCCTCCTGTTACACAATGCGCGGTTGTCGGTCCAAGCAAATGCATACAATTAAAAATCTCGTTTGACATACCTGTTCGAGGACAACTTCGCTCCTTGTTGTCTTCAAAACGCATCCAAATGGTATAAATTGTTGGGTGGGGTACCCCTGCACTGGTTAGGAGGACTTTTGAAAGGACCGCTATGCAGGTATGCTTAGAACAACTTAACGCTAATGAGTACTCTGTGTCAGATTGCTCTTATTTTCTAACCAAGGCACTCGAGGAGGGAGAAAGTGTGATCAGGACCGCAGAGAGACTTTGTCAGCTGAATGAACATGACATGGTATGGGGCATCATTTAATGTTTTTTAATCTTCTTATTTAACATTTTTTATGAGTCGTAATAACATTATTCTTAACTGTAGGATATCTTTGGTCAAACCATTGCGGCAATGATTTTCATGCAATTCTAAAATAAGTGATGGATGTTGTGGGATTTTCTTACAGAGATTCAAATGCTACATGCACAAGAGATTGGAAGTATCAGGCTCATCTTTTATTTTGCATGTCATATCAGTTTTCCTCGACACTGTTTGAAATTTATGAAAGTCCATGTGACTGTAATTGTGAAGTGATAGAGAGTGCACTGATCCATTCTCTAGCATATTTCGATGAAATTCTCAACTTCAAGATCGGAGACTTCAACTATATGGACTATCTAAGGAAGAAGAATGGATTATGAAATATGTGTCGTGCATGGATGCACCCCTCTATCTGTAACATCCCGGAATTTTGCATTTTTTCTCAAGTATGAATTTTCACAAAAATTTAAAACTTTTTGGTTGAACTTGTGTGCTACCAAAATTTATCCCAATTTGCTAGCCTCTCATCCTAAATCCAAATAAAATAAAACAATATAAAAATTACTTTTAAAATTATTGTATAATTGTGATTTGGTTTTCCTTGGATTTTATTTGGAGTTAATTGAGTGTTGTTTGAATTTGAAGTTATTCAAAATTCAAACTTATAAATATAAAACCAAATCTATATTCAAAACCTATTTAAAAAGCTAACATCTAACTTGGGCTTAAACCCTGTAGTCGAGGTCTGCTCGTCACCCCTTATCTCTTTGCACCGAACCAAGCTTCTAACCCAGCCCACCTATCGGCCCAGCCAGCTCGGCCTGCGCCACAAACCGGCCCAACCTGCCGGCCTCACTTTCCTTCGCGCCGACACATGGGCCCCGCACGTCAGCCGGAGGAGAACTATTCCTCTTTCCCCTTCCTCCTGCTGACGTCGCGAGCAACAGCGACAGCGGCCGCACCGCACCGAGGTCGCCTATGGCGCCGTCCCCTGCCGCGCTGGCAGCCGCGAATGGGAGCCACGTGCTCCGCGCCGCATCCTGGCCGCTCGCCTTAACCCTAGCATCCGCCCCCTATAAGACCGGCGCCGCGCGCCATCGCCCTTGTGCGCCGCCGAGATGGGGATTTTCCCCAAATCCCAAGCCGCCGCTGTCTGCTCTCCTCAACCCTCGCCGCACTGCCCTCCTCCATCAACTCCGCACGCACAAGCACCACCACGTCGCTGCTCCGCGCCAAGCCGCGCCACGCCGAGGGGGAGCTAATCCGCGCTTGGACGACGCCGCCGCACTACAAGCCTCTCGGCGCGCCAGCACTGAGGACCATGAGGACAAGAAGCCGAGCCCGGGTCACCACCAGGAGCACCATGACACCTTGATCGACGCCGGCGACCGTGAGCCCGAGGATGCCAAGCGGGAGATCGACGCCGACGTCGTGCCGAGAAGATGCCGCGAACACCGACGCCTAGCACGAAGCGCCACCAAGTGTACCACGACACCACGGTCGACGCTGTCGCTGTCGCCTTAAACCTCGACACGCCGAACCTGCCAACTTTGCCTCGCCACGGCCTCGAACTCTCCCTGCACCGCCGCACCTCCGACAAGCCCGCCGGTGAGCAGAACGCACCCAGGCCCTTTCCCCTCTACCTTTGCTCGGTCCTGTGTCCATGCCGGTGACTGCTGGCCTTCGTGCCGCGCCTACTCTGGTTCTCCGCTCGACCATCGCGTCTTTGCCATCTGCAGGTCCGCCATGCCGCTCCACCTCCGCACCTCTCTCTGCTCTACCACTCTCGCTGCGCCGCGCCTTCTCTGCCGCCGAGCTACGCACCTTCCGCATCGCAGCCTCGTCGCGCCGCCGAACGCGCACACGCGCCAGGGCCGAACCCGGATCTCCCTTGGGCTGTAAGCTCTGTTCTGCCTTGCTCTGCATCTGCGCCGCAGCTCTGCTTCACTCTGCCTTGCGCCGCGCTGCCACGCCTCTCCGCGTACGCCTTCGCCACGCCGCGTTGCACAAGCCTTTGCTCAGCCTTGCCTCTCACTGCAGCTTGTGCCTCACTCTGCTTCGCGTCGCCGCAAGCACGCCACTCTGCCTCGTAGCGCACCGCGTCGCTTGCGACCGCGCCGCCCCGATCCGATCCCATGGTCGTCAACGAGTTGTGCACCGGCCATCAAGCCGAGGGAGTAGAACCGTTTCTGTGGCCGGCCTTCGCGCCGTAACGTCCCCTCTCTGCAGGTGCACGCGCCTCCGACGCAGCCAAATTCTGCCGCCAGCGAGCCCCTTGTAACGCCGCTGCTTCCTTCTGGGCAATCTGCCAAACATCTGGCGCGCAACCCTTTTCTCTTGAGCCTAAGTGGAGCCACACCCCGGACCACATGCACGCCTGATCGCAAGCGTCGCAGAGGATCCCGCAGGTGCCAAATCGAACAAACCCTCTGCGGAGTTCAGGGTGCAATCTGGACTTCTTCTTGTGAACTCTGGGTGGGCCTCGGCCCACGAAGGCCTGCTGAGCCCAGGTGTTAACCAGGCCGGACCGATGGTATGGGAGAGAGAGTTAAGGGAGGACTGTTGAACTTTGGGAATCTTGGGCCTCACTGGGCCGGCCTAATGGGCCACAACCACTTTGTGCCCACTTACGGCCCACTAACCCACTGATCGCTGACGTCATGCAGACGTCAGCATTATTTTAATAAAATTATTTTCTGGTTTAATAAAAGGATTTAATAAATGATTTATAAACCCCTTTTCCTTTAAAAATTCATAACTAATTATCCGGAGCTTCGAAAATTATGAAACCAATTGCGTTGGTTTCATAATTCCGAGACGCTCGCTGCTACCCTATCCTTGTCCGCTCTTGCCCTTGAATTGAGCCCCTCTTGCCCCGCATTCTTGGAGAAGAATTCGTGGCTGCTGGCCGCCACTGCGCTATTGTGGGTCTGGGACGTCGGAGCCCTGCAACTAGCCACTAGTGTGCCGTGGACAGGAATAACTTCCCCACACCGTGTTCATACCACTATGCTTGCTTGCACTGCTTCCACCGCTTTGTGCCGCAACCCGCAAACCCGCTCTCGCTCTGCTTTGCTTCGAGCCGTGTAGCACGCGTCGTACCAAGTGTTAGTACCCGGAAGGCCGCGCGTGATGGACGGTCGTGCCTTGAGTAGAGGCATCTGCTTCAAGCGCGGCAACCCCGCGTTGCATCCTAGCTACTACGCTGTGGTTATCGTCGCTTCGCTAGCACTTGCGCCACCGCATTCTCGAGTACCCTACCGCATCACCATCCTTTTAGCGACCTCAATTCGATCCTTTCCTTCTCTTTGTGCTGCTACCGCACACCTTGTCCTGATGAAGCCTTGCCTAGCTCGCTTCGTCTTGCTTTTCTCTCATCATCCTTTGAACCACTGTTGTGTTGCAACCGTCAGTTGCGCTAATGCCTTGCTAGCGCGATCACCGAACCTTTAGCATTGATCGGCAATCCCACCTTGGGCTAATCCTTCTTCCTAACTTATTTTCTAATATATATATACAAAGCTAGTGGCTTAAAACTATTTAATATAAAACTAATTACTTTGATTTCCTTAAATGAATTAGAGCTGCTTGTAACTAGTTCGGATTTATTTTGGTTCTTCTAAATTGATGTTATTTGGAGTTATTGCCTAAATGATTGTCGTTATTTATTTCCGCGTCACATCTCATGTAGGCTTGTGATCATGTTTGAAGACCCGAGCTGCGACGACGACCCGAGCTGTGACGTTTGGCAAGACCTTCGACCCGAAGGAAGGGCCCAACCTCTACTACTCTACAACGACTACCGCGCAGGTGTCATGTCACTCCCGACCATGTAGATCTCATGCATGCTATTTAGTTGCTAGTGCTATATTTATGATGCTTTGGATGATTGAAATGCATAGACAATCTTTTAGCCATGCCTTGGATTTGATATACCCTGTTCCTTGAACTTCCTACCTTTGGGACTAGCTACAGACCCCTAGCTAGTCCCCGATATTTACTATCCATACTTTTTACCTGTTTCGTGATATGGATGGATCTCTGGTTTGGACTGAGATTGGGATATCTCGGTATTCTAGCGTGTGTTTTGGGTGAGTGTGTATCCTTGACATGTTACCGCGGGAGCGAGCCGCTTTGGTTACTTGTGAACGCCTGTCTAGGGGGGATGCGACCTGGCCTCCCGCCCTAGCGGCGTGTCGGACGGTGGGAGTTGGTGAGTGCTCGCTCTTGCAATTAAGGACCGATCGACTGTGTGACCTTGATCTTTGGGCTATTTTCGTACAAACCGTTCGCTTTGTTATGGGCGGGGTTCGGTCCGAGAACTAGTAGGTGCATGGCATCTAGCCTATAGGCGGATCGGTGTGGTAGTGTGAGGGGGATGGGTTATACCCCCCGAGTAGACGTCGCCCCGGCTCCTCCGGGGATGGTTTCACAGTTTCGAGGCCCTGCTGGCAAGTTTCGCACCCCAGTCAGGACGAGTCAGGCTCGGAGAGGCAGGAGAGTGCCATCCACTGCTAGGTCTCCGGCCGTTAGGTAGGGATGTGGAACGGCGGCCACCGTTTCTGCCCTATCCGGCAGGTCCAATTGTACAACCTCTGCAGAGTGTTAAACCTATAGCTCTAGTCCGTGTCCACTGGTATGGACAGCCCTTTTGATCTCTCACCTGGTTAGACTTTTCTTGTGCTGCTTCTCTCCCCCGAGTGTGTAAGCCCGGCTTGGTGCCGTTGAGATGTGAGGTAGGAGTTGGTGACCTCACATCGCAGATGAGAGTGGGATGCTATGACTCGGTTGAGATCCAGTGTGATGGTGTTCTTTTCTTGGTTGGGGTGTTGACCCCGGAGGCGTTGGCCTCGGAGGTGTGGATCTCCTCAGAGATGGTGACCTCTCTGCAATACCGCTTACCTTGATGTTGCTACCGCTGCTTGCATAAACTTACTACAGCCATATACATGCCTATCCATGGATACTAGAATTCATCCACCGCTTTTGATCTTTGTTGGGAAGCTGACATGACCTACCCGCTTATCGGGTAGATGGCGATGCTTTCAGACTTGGTGATCGACTACGACTTCGATGATGAAGGATGGGAAGACTAGAGCTGGTCCTACACTCAAGTTTGCCTGTGGAGCTGGAGACGCTTCGCTTCGATAGATCCGCTGCGTAGATGTTTTACCTTTCTTGTTTAGTCCAGTTGGGCTTGTACCCGGCTTATGCCGAAATGTTGTACTCTGATGTATTAATAAGATTATGTAATTTTCCCTTTATTCCTGTGTTGTATGGATTTGTACCACTTGAGACAGGGTTTGCACGTGATAGCCACTTCCTGGGACTATCACAGAGGTGCAGAGGATCGGGTTTCCAGTTTTGGAAATCTGGTTCATTTCACTATTGTTGACATTGCTAACATCATCGACTAGAAACGGATATAAGATCCATCTCTATCGACGGCACCAGAAATGCAAAGGTATATCTTAACATGATGCTAAGTGTATATCAGATGTTGCTTTCAGATTAAACTAAAAGGTGAACTCCGACACGATTCATAGCACAACTCGATATAGGTTGTCAGCCCTGACTGGTGTGCCAGAAAACGCATGGATATGGTACTCTTACATATGCCTTGGATCTCTAGAAAAGAAGATATATATAAACTGGGAATCCGCAAGCACACAGATATGAATATACCATTGTAGCATTTTAACCAGGAGTAAAACCAGGTATTGTATTTATATTCTACCACAGGGAAAGAAGCCTTTCTAATCCATAATAGCTAATACATGCTCATCTCTCAGTTTTATAATGTAGAGTGGCCAAAATATATCAATTGCTATAAACAGGGGTAAGTCACATAAAGATAAAGATATTGATAGCATTGTTCAAGTCATAACATCATGAGCAGCTAGAAAGTGTCATTATAGCAAGAGAAACATAGCAAAGTCTAGTTAGAGAGGATACTCCTCGGTAACTCTAAACTATATGTCAGTGCAAACTATGATTAGTACAAACATTTAACACTCATGGAAGAAGAACTATTATATCAATGCATAGGGAGACTATCCAGGAGGATCAAGGCCGAAACTTGAAACAACCCAAACAGTATAAGGCTCCACTAGTCCTATACACGGGGGGTGGACTGCGAAGGACTCAATAGTGCTATCACCAGCACGATCTACCACACGACCCGGCATATAGGGTGCAATCGCAGATAAATACAATATAAGCACCACGCTTACACTGTCTTTACCGTTCACCCATGTTAACAAGTGATCTAGGTGAGGGCTATACGACTCCATACATGAATATAAAGGCAAATCAACTATGCTAAACATGTAATCATAATAAACACCAAAGCATATAATGTCGAATATAATCATTGATAAGAACATATGTCTGTATAACAAATGTAAGGAACTAGATAAGAACTTACAAGAGCGAAGCTAGATCAGTATCTCGATCAGCCTCTAGACGATCAGGAGCCAAGTAGACGCCTTGCCTCCTCCTAGATCTAGACTAGCTAGCTACTCTGCTATATGGTGTTTCTAGGGCGTAGTATCTCTGACTTGATGACTTGATCTGGTGTATGCAAACTCAGGTTTCCAGATGCCTCTGCCAGGGGGCAGGGGGCTGCTTATATAGCCCTGAGGGGTAGACGTGCGCCGTTTGATCAAACCGACCTAACGAGTGGTTTAGATTGATCCTCATAGGCGGTGGAAGAACCTTCTGGAAGTAGGGCTGAGGTGGCGCCCGGGGGAGGCCGACCGGCCCCACCACCAGGCCGATCGGGCTGGGGTGGGCCCCCCTCGGGGCCCACTTCGGCCAGGTGGTCCGTCGCTTCTTCTAGATGCTTCTTTCTTGGGTGCTAAGTCACGTTGAGTTCCGGAGCCTTCTGGAGTCTTCTAGATTCGATTCTTTTAGCACTTTTCCCGAATGGTTCCTGGATTTATATAATTTACCAAATCTCCAGAAAAACTGTTAGTGGCACCCTATTCTAAGTTGATATTAACATTTATGCCCTTTTCTCATGTTTAGTTGACTTATAAATATATAGGATAAGATGTGTCAACAAACTCCCCCAAGCTTACCCTTTGCTAGTCCCTAGCAAAGATATGCTTTAGCAGGATCAGAAGTTGCTACAATGCTTTCACACCTCAAAAGTACTATGGTTTTCAAAACCAATTCTCCTCAACAAGATTGCTCTCTCTTACCTTCAACCTTTAAGCACAGCCTTTTCATAAATCTTGAGCAAATAAAAGACAAAACAATCAAGTCAAGCAGTATATCTCAAATTCTTTGATCAGCTATCATCCTGGGGTTTTGCACATTTTTCAGATAAAACTCAGAGATCCTGTGTATGACCTTCTCAAGCATGGAGTCACACTTGGCAAGATATGTATGGATGATAGTGTTGGATGGATGAGGGTGAAAGGTGGTAAGCCTTTTAGCCTAGCTCTTGGACTATATCTCTCTTTCTAAGATTTTTAAGATCTGGGCTTTCCATTCTTGGAGAGGTGGGCTCTACTCGCCCCGGACTTTTGTCCATTTTTCTCTCACCTTAGAGATGTGGGCTCTACTCGCCCTCGGACACGTGTCCATTATTCATCTCTAAATTTATTTTAGGGAGGTAGGCCCTTCTCGCCTAGTATGACACTTGTCCTTTTCTCTCCCTCTCTTTTCTCACTTTTTCCTCTCTTTTTTTTTGAATGTAGCCCCAGAATCCTTTTTAACATTGAGAGAGATATGTCCTAGAGTTGCATGAGCTGTATGGCTTGATGGAAAATGCGTACTTCCATGTCAGAAGCAGCATAAATGGTGGAATGGAATGATCTTGATGTGTATGACAAGCTCTTAAGGATCATAGACACAGGAACTCATCATATAAAATTTCATGATTTTTAAGATAAATCCAGGAATCAAGCTTCTCTTGGAAAATGATCAATAGCAACTCAACTTTTCATGAATCATCTTTCAAGGCCTAGACTCAGATTAAGCATGTACTTGCACAGGTTTTGGGTTTAGAGCAAATTAAGCATTTAAGCTTCAGGAGAATCTAGGTCTGAAAACTAAGCACTTTAAAAGGGATTATGGCGGAGCAACTATTCATCATCTCCAAGCATTTATCATCAAGATCATTATTAAAGAGAAAAGCCAACTAGCAGACTCTAGCATTTTATTCAAACTAAGACTTTTTACTAATACTCAAATAACTAGCTAAAAACATAGGATAGTGATACTTATCATGATAACTGGGGGTGCTCTCCCCCAAGCTGGATCTTGAAGTGATTCTTGATTCATCCTTGGAACTTGTTTGCCTTCAGGTCCTTATTAAATTCTCCCTATAAATATTAGTCTCGCACATACCCGAAGGAACAAATTCTAGGATTATGCTGTGAGCCTTCATGTGCCCACTTCTTTTTGGGTTTTTCTGAAATGTGTGGACCTTCATGTGCCCACGTATTTTTTTGTGAATTTTTATATGCAAAAGGGATGCTAAAACAAAAATATGTGAATGCAATTGTTTTAATTTTTTTTATGCCGCCACGGTACGGAGTACATGGGGCCTTAAAGAATGCAAAAGCAAAAAATATTTTTATGATTTTTTTTTCAATGCAAGTATAGGGAAATAAACATACTAATCTAAATATGCAGTGCAGAATATAAAGATAAATACCGAGTTACCTCTCGGCGAGAGTTTAGAGTAATTACTCCCACGGCGTAGATGTAGTGGCCATTGATTGATCAGTTGATGACGCGGGTAGTGATTGGTCTTCCGAAGGTGTACTTTGATCTTTCTTCCTCCAAACTTGTTTCTTCGGTGGAGACCTTTCTGGAGTAACAGGTTCAGAATACTGGGCTGGTAGAAGCTGAGCGGACTTCTCCTTGATCTCTTCTTCAATGTTCTTGACATCCGTCAACTTTGTGTTCAGCTTGCGTTGTAATTTCTGAAGGCTTCTCCGCGTTTTGTTCTTCTTGGGCTGCTCAGGATCAGTATAAGTATTGAAGTAGCAGCGTACCTTTTCAGTTCTGAACTGGAAGTGGATCTTGCCAGTCCTGATGTAGATGATTGCTCTTGTTGTGTTCAGGAATGGTCTTCCAAGCACGATGGGAGGATCTTGCTCATCTCCCATGTCTATGACTAAAAAGTCAGTCAGGACATAGTGGTCCTTTATCTTGACAGGTACATCTCGTGCAATTCCTTTCGGGAACCGTTGTGATTGATCCGCCATCTGCAACATTATATATGTGGAATACAAAGGCAGGTTACCATATATTAATTCGTAGGTTACCTTAGACATTAGGTTGGTGCCCGATCCCGTGTCGCAGACAACTCGCTGGAAGTTCCATTGATTGATGGAGCAGTGGATTGATGGAACTCCAGGGTCTTCAAGCTTTGGCAGTAATGGTGAAGGGAACAGGTTCTCATTCTCTGATTGAATCGTGTTGATCATCCAAACTTCCTCCACATGCGGTTGAGGTCGATTGTTCTTCTTATTCCTCCTTCTATCTCTTCTCTTCTTCTCGACAACTGGCTCGTGTTCTTGGGGGTAAGGATATCAGGGGTGTGCAGGAGCTTTTAGGATCTTGTTCTTGAAATTGAATCTCTCCTTTCTCCCATTGATGGTTAAGACGATCTTAGCGACGTCGGCGTAGATGATGGCTTTGGCTGTGGCAAGGAAAGGACGTCCCAAAATGATTGGAGCGTTCTCACTTCCCCCAGTCTCGACAACAATGAAGTCGGCAGCCACGTAGGAGCGTCCTACCCCCAGACATATGTCGTCTAGGATGCCCTCGGGGTAGCATAGTGACAGGTCTGCAAGCTGCAAGCACATGGTTGTATACAATAAAGGTGAACCATTGATTTTCTTATATATTACCTTAGCCATTATGTTGACGCTAGACCCAAAGTCACAAAGTGCATTCTTGAAGGTGTAGGCTCCAATAGTGATGGTGATGATGGGCCTTCCTGGATCTCCTCTTTTGGCGGGCATGCCCCAGTCAGTCCATCTTGGGCCTTCTTCTGTCTTACTCGAACACAGATCTGCAGAATAGATATCGACAAGATTTGCAGATTCTAATTCTTTCGGCTGGCCCGGAATCTTACCTGGGTTAGCCGTGGGAACAAATGATGCCAGCTGAGAAATCTGAGATTCTAGCATTTTATTAAAGCTATGTTGGTTCTTGATGGCAGAAGAAAACTTTCCATTTTATTACAAATAGTTTCTAGTATTTTATCATTGGAAGCTAACTTCTCAGACAGATTATCCATAAATCTACCCTGGTTTTGGACTAAGTCTCTTAAAGGTGAGAAATTATTGGAAGAATTATTACCTTGATAATTACCTGAATAGTTACCTGGGTAGTTGGTCCTCTGCTGAGTCCATCCTTGATCCTGCTGGGGACGATATTGGTTGTTATTGTTGATGTAGTTCACGTCCTTCTCCAGCTGAGGGCATTGACTCCCTGAGTGTCCAGTGTTTCCACACTCTTCACAGGTCATGCGGGATTCGAAGAGTTGCATGACTTCCTTCTTCTCAGGGGCTTTGTCTTCAAGCCTCTTCATCAGTAAATCCATTTTGGCAGACAGCATGTCTACCTCCTTGAGCTGGTGCATTCCTCTTTCTTTCTTGCGGGGTTGACATTCCTCATTCCAAGCTTGATTGGACGCCATCTTTTCCACAAGGTTAGTAGCTTGAGTAAGTGTAAGGGACAGGAAAGCACCTCCAGCTGCAGCATCCATCGTTTCACGGGTGTTGGTAGAGAACCCGTGGTAGAAGGTCTGCAAGAGCAACCAGTTTTCCATTCCATGATGTGGGCATTCTGAAATGTAGTCTTGAAAGCGCTCCCATGCTTCAGGAACAGATTCCTCGTGTTGCTGCTGGAAACTCGAAATTTCCCCCCGTAAGGCATTGGTTTTGCCTATAGGAAAGAACTTTGCCAGAAAGGCAGTAGAACACAATGTCCAAGTTGTAAATTTGTCTTTGTTGGAGTAAAACCATTGCTTCGCTCGCCCCAATAATGAGAATGGGAATAAACGAAGTAGGACTGCATCACTTGGCACATCTTTGATCGTGAAGGTGCTACATATCTCCAAGAAATGTTGAAGGTGTTTGTTGGCATCTTCATGAGCTTTTCCACAAAATTAGCTAGCTTGTACCATGTTGATCAATGCAGGCTTGAGCTCAAAAGCATCATTTCCTACAGCGACTGTCGGACCAGTACGAATGTTATTCGGGGTCGATGCGGAGTATTCGCGTCGGGACTTGTTTGCCATTACTTCAAACGTGGGTGTTAAGCTTCGCGCTGTTGAATCTCCCAAGGCAGAAGTTGTGGGCCGAGAATCAGGAGACCTGAGCTTTGACCTTGCCTTCCTTAAGATTTTCTCTAGATCTGAAACGAAGTTTTCTGGAAGATTCTTATTCATACATTACCCTGAAATAAGATAAACAAAAGTGGAAAGAACAAGGGTAAGCCTGTTTAAGCAATGATAATTTGGGTTCTCGATACATTATGTGTGAGAGATGCATGCATGCTATTACTGAAACTTTTTCATCTAGGCTATAGACTTTCTTTCCCCGGCAACGGCGCCAAAAATACTTATTGACATTGCTAACGTCATCGACTAGAAACGGATATAAGATCCATCTCTATCGACGGCACCAGAAATGCAAAGGTATATCTTAACATGATGCTAAGTGTATATCAGATGTTGCTTTCAGATTAAACTAAAAGGTGAACTCCGACACGATTCATAGCACAACTCGATATAGGTTGTCAGCCCTGACTGGTGTGCCAGAAAACGCATGGATATGGTACTCTTACATATGCCTTGGATCTCTAGAAAAGAAGATATATATAAACTGGGAATCCGCAAGCACACAGATATGAATATACCATTGTAGCATTTTAACTAGGAGTAAAACCAGGTATCGTATTTATATTCTACCACAGGGAAAGAAGTCTTTCTAATCCATAATAGCTAATACATGCTCATCTCTCAGTTTTATAATGTAGAGTGGCCAAAATATATCAATTGCTATAAACAGGGGTAAGTCACATAAAGATAAAGATATTGATAGCATTGTTCAAGTCATAACATCATGAGCAGCTAGAAAGTGTCATTATAGCAAGAGAAACATAGCAAAGTCTAGTTAGAGAGGATACTCCTCGGTAACTCTAAACTATATGTCAGTGCAAACTATGATTAGTGCAAACATTTAACAATCATGGAAGAAGAACTATTATATCAATACATGGGGAGACTATCCAGGAGGATCAAGGCCGAAACTTGAAACAACCCAAACAGTATAAAGCTCCACTAGTCCTATACACGGGGGGTGGACTGCGAAGGACTCAATAGTGCTGTCACCACCACGATCTACCACACGACCCGGCATATAGGGTGCAATCGCAGATAAATACAATATAAGCACCACGCTTACACTATCTTTACCGTTACATGAATATAAAGGCAAATCAACTATGCTAAATATGTAATCATAATAAACACCAAAGCATATAATGTCGAATATAATCATTGATAAGAACATATGTCTGTATAACAAATGTAAGGAACTAGATAAGAACTTACAAGAGCGAAGCTAGATCAGTATCTCGATCAGCCTTTAGACGATTAGGAGCCAAGTAGATGCCTTGCCTCCTCCTTGATCTAGACTAGCTAGCTACTCTGCTATATGGTGTTTCTAGGGCGTAGTATCTCTGACTTGATGACTTGATCTGGTGTATGCAAACTCAGGTTTCCAGATGCCTCTGCCAGGGGGCAGGGGGGCTGCTTATATAGCCCTGAGGGGTAGACGTGCGCTGTTTGATCAAACCGACCTAACGAGTGGTTTAGATTGATCCTCATAGGCGGTGGAAGAACCTTCTGGAAGTAGGGCTGAGGTGGCGCCCGGGGGAGGCCGACCGGCCCCACCACCAGGCCGATCGGGCTGGGGTAGGCCCCCCTCGGGGCCCACTTCGGCCAGGTGGTCTGTCTCTTCTTCTAGATGCTTCTTTCTTTGGTGCCAAGTCACGTTGAGTTCCGGAGCCTTCTGGAGTCTTCTAGATTCGATTCTTTTAGCACTTTTCCCGAATGGTTCCTGGATTTATATAATTTACCAAATCTCCAGAAAAACTGTTAGTGGCACCCTATTCTAAGTTGATATTAACATTTATGCCCTTTTCTCATGTTTAGTTGACTTATAAATATATAGGATAAGATGTGTCAACAACTATCTTTGTTAAGACCATAAGTATCAATGTATGAACTTTTTATATTTTTTTGTTCTAGAGCAAGTGACGTATGAACTTTGTCAATGGGTAAAACTGACTGGTGTATTAGATTAGTATATATGAACCAAACAAATACAAAACAAACTAAAAAAAAGGAAAATTAAGAAAAATACATTAGTACCGGGTTGTATCCCCACCCGGTACTAATGTTACATTAGTACCAGGTGGGTTGAACCGGTACTAATGTGCCTCCACATTAGTACCGGTTGGATAACCGGTACTAATGGCAGTTGCCAACCGGTACTAAAAGCTGTCACTACTTTTAGGAGCGGGCAAAATCGCATTTTCAGGTGCGGGCGCGAAACCCGCTCCTAGCTGTCGCTTTTAGAAATAGTGATTTTTAGGAGCGGGTAAAAGTCCCGCACCTGGAAATGTATTTCCAGGAGCGGTTGACGTCGTAGTCCCCACCTAGAAATCGATTTCTAGGTGCGGGTGACGGGGTGGTCCGCACCTAGAAATCGATTAAAAAGAAAGTTTGAAAACAACGCTAAAACGATCGAAATAAATAGTAAAAGAATTTTATTTTTAGGGGAGGACCTACTGGCCAGCCACCCGCCTCAAGTCGCAAGTGGCGGCATTTTTCGCGCAAAGTCGCGACGCTACGCGCTCCGTGGGGTTCGAATCCCCGACCTCTGGGTTCGCGCGAACCTTCCCTTACCACTGCACTACACCGTCACATGCGTCCATACTCAGTTGCTTTTCTTCTCATATTATACCTAACCGAGTGTAAATTGCTTTATTAAGGCTCTAAACGGCATCAAAGAAAAAGTTGTAAACTACAAAGTTTCATAACTTTTCGAGACACACAACTTTCATGTTTGCAGTTTCTCCATTTGAGGTCGTTTACAAAATTTGAATTTCAAATTTGAAAGATTCAAACTCTGTTTTTCGTAGTCAATATGATTTCAAATAAAAAAGTTGTAAACTATAAAGTTTCATAACTTCTCAAGATCTACAACTTTTATTTTGAATGTTTCTCCATTTGAGGTCGTTTGAAAATATCAAATTATCAAATTTCAAAAATTCAGAGTTACTTTTTGTTGACAAAAGTAATTCAAATTAAAAAAACTTTGAACTACAAAGTTTCATAACTTCTCGATATGTACAACTTTTATTTTGATCATTTGCTCATTCGGTATAGTGGTAGTAACATTCTTCACAAATCTTATATACCTCTCATATAGTTCCATTAAACTATATAAGAGATATATAAAAAAGTTGTATAAGAGATATAGAACCTAAATAGATATTTTGAAATTTTAAACAATCTCAAATGAAAAAGTTGTCAACTACAAAGTTTTAGGTCTCGTCGAGCTATACAATTTTCATATAAAATTTGTCTTCATCCGAGATCATATGCAAAAGTTATGAATTTTTTTGCACGAGACCATTTCTAGGAGCGGGTGATGACGTCACCTGCACCTAAAATGGAATTTCTAGGAGCGGGTGATGACATCACCCGCTGCTAAAAATCATTTTTAGGTGCGGGTGACGCCATCACCCGCTCCTAGAAATGAGTATATTTCCAGGAGCGGGTGATAGGATCATCCGCACCTAAAAATATTTTTTAGGTGCGGATGACCCTATCACCCGCTCCCAAAAATGATTTCTAAGTGCGGATTTAGTTGCTACAGTGTCACCCAGATTTCTTAGATCGGACGGCAAATTTGTCTGCTCATAGAAAAAAAAGGTCTGGCTCCTACAAATATTTTGTGTAGTAGTGTGTTTTTCTAGTAGTGCATCCATCTAGAATTTCCGACGACTCATAATCCCAAGCTCGAACCAGGCACCAGATGGGATTGATTGGGAGCGTCACATTCTTATTGGTTTCCATAGTCATGAACGATAGTACACAGCAGTGTCTGACTCTCTACTTAAATCAGGATGTATATATCGGTGCGACAATAATATCACAAACTGCAAGTAATATGCATGGTACACTGTCGTCTCTCTGCCTGTCACATGGTACACCGATCAAAATGTGACAGTGAAATTGGTAATCACTAGACAAACTAAAGAAGCGTATTTCATTTACTGCAACCACCATAACAACCCAGGCCGGGGCAAGGCCGCAAGGGTGTGTCTGGTTTGTGTCCTTGTTGGATAATGATGAATTAATGGCTGGCTTGAATTTTTGGCTAGCTAGAGCCCCGGCAACTGCCGAGAGTGTTCTGGGATAATGATGATTTAATGGCTGCCTCAATTTTTTTTCTCTGTTTTTTCTGTTGTTCTCGCTCCGGAGAGGGCAGAACTGATCATGAATTGACTAGCAGCTGTATGTAATCAATCATGTAATATGACGCGTTTCGTAAATTTCATTCTCAAGCCGACATCCGGACTAAATAATTCGCCCGCATCATCACCTACTAGGACACCGGATTGTGATCTGCTTGTTGTGCCAAGAATGAATGACATCTCTAACGAATTGTAGAGTATCGCATAATCGTCACATAGGTCGACTTGATGGTCGAGCAGCCAGCAACCTCCGTCGTCGATGGCAGTCAGCAGAAAAATGTGAAAGCCAAAGATAGTTGTGGCCAACAAAGTTAAGGTCGACACCCACGAGCTCGGACCTCATTTCACGGCGCACAACACAAGCACAAGATTGTTGTCAAAAAAAAAAACACAAGCACAAGATTTACTCCACACACGAGCAACATCAACCTAGCTTGGTCGCCATCTTTGACCAGCAAAATATAGAATTGTTGTCGTTCTCACCAACACAGCTCGACGTCCCCGAGATCGGTACCCAGCATGGAAGTTTGAACCCAAGCACTGATAGAGCACATCCCTGTGCAGATAAATTTCGTGATGCCTCCCAGTCTCACTGACCCAAGCTCTCAAAATGGCACTTATGCACGGGTTTGTTTCTCTGCCTATAATGAGAGTCATGCATGTTTCTTTATTTATATATCCCTCGTTATTTAATTTGGAGGAGAGGATGATGTATCATCACTGCGTGATCTCTGGCTATATATACTAGGGTTCCTCGTTGTGCTGTCTTAACGCCCGTTATACACGCCAACCCTCTTCTTTGAGTTTGATTGTCTAAATTAGCATGGGTGCTTACGTTTATACTTTACTAGTCCATCAATCCCTGCATCTGCACGGATTAGTACTTGACATATAATAAATATTATAAGTTATTATTTAGATTAGGGAGAACAATTAATAATATTTTTATTTAAATAGTGTATAATACACTAATGAGCATTGGTTAAAGATCTCATAATGATATATTTTTTATGATTTAAATATTGAAGAGAGATTAAAAGCAAGAGATTATTTGCGTCACACATGACTGGCAGGGTAGGATAGTTTGATGGATTTTTTTATTTTATTTGAATCAAAGATATTTATTATGTATGATGTGACCGGTGGATCGTTTAGATTTAATTATAGTGGCATATGTGGGTAATTAGACATAAATATAGGGGCTTACATGCAATTCTTCATAATAGCATATGTGGTTAATTTTAGAACAAAGTTGATTTTTTTTAGGAATTTTTAGGATTTCTCTCTCTTTTGAAGCGTCCACCTAAGATTCCTAGGTGACTTCATGTGGAGGCTTCAAAAGGAGTCTTCAATTAGTAAATTTTTATGGCCTTGAAGTGGGGGTAAAGTAAGTGAAATTGGAAGGAGTGAGGAGATTTCTCTCTTTTAGAGTGTCCACCAAGGATTCCTAGGTGGCTTTGTATGGAAGCTTTTTTGAGTTTTCTCTCTTTTTAGAGCGTCCACCTAGAATTCCTAGGTCGATTCATGTCGAGGCTTCAAAAATAGTGGCATATGTGGGTAATTAGACATATAAATGGTTACATGTAATTCTTCATAATGACATGTGGTTAATTTTAGAAACAAAGTTGATTTTCCGAGAAATTGTTAGGATTTCTCTCTCTTTTAGAGTGTCCACTTAGGATCTCATGGCTTCAAGTAGAGGCTTTCTTGAGTTTTCGCTTTTTTTAGAGCGTCCAATAGGATTGGTGGCTTCATGTGGAGACTTCGGAAGAAGTCTTCATTTAGTTAATTTTTAGGATTTCTCTCTCTTTTAGAGTGTCCATTTAGGATTCTTAGGTGGCTTCATGTGGAGGTTTTCTTGAGTTTTCTCTCTTTTTAGAGCATTCACCTAGAATTCCAAGGTGGTTTCATGTAGAGGCTTCAAAAGAAGTCTTTAATGAGCCTGCTCGCTTCGTTGGTCCAGCCAGACCAGTGCTACAGTACCATCATTTCTACAGTACCATCATATATCGTCAGATTCTCGATATTCGAACCTCTACAGCTGCTACAATAGCCAGCCGCTACAATACTTTTCTCTCACAACAAATCAACGTCAGCACCATCCATCCAGCCAAGCGAACATGCCAAATTAGTAATAGTAAGATAGTTGTCGGCAACAAAAAAAAATAGTAATAGTAAGATAGTTGTCGGCAACAAAAAATGGGAATGCGTGTACATTTATATGAGCATCAATTAAAAATGGGAGTATGTATTGTGTTTAGAAAAGAATCAATTAATGTACATTTTAAGGAAAATTCATCGTTGCCAACAATGATAGCTCAAGGCACACATGGATCAAATGAGCCCTAATGGAAAAAAGTCGCTAGCAGAGAACACATACACACTGTGTTTCACAGTTGATAAGATTATCCTCTAAAACCGGTACGGTACGTGTTAACTCTCTCAAAATGTATATATTGCTCTGTTTTCACAGCCATCGCTAGCGGAGCAAGTAAATTTTAAAGTTCCAATCACAAATTGTTCAATGTAACATATATAGTCATCATCACTGCATGTCTGCATAGCCATGTCTTTTCTTAGGATTTCTATTCACATGATTTTATCCCTTTATCTAAGTAATGTAAACAAATTAAAGACATGAACACATATGAAAAGGCATCATTGCACACTAGATGATGGAAGCGATGAAATACAAGTTCATGCTCTCATTGACATGCGCGACACTAGTTTGTTAACATGCATGAACTACCGATCGCGGAAAAAAGTCTCTTGCACCACTGCCTGCCGAACTACCGCCGAACATTCTTGAACAACCCACCAAACTATCCCCAAGAAAAGCAGGAGTTCTCCGATCCACATTAATCATAAGCACTTCGCGATCAGGCTGGAGTGGACCAGGATGAGTGGGTGCAGATGACGGCTCTGGAATTGATGGCTTGTGGAGCTCATGGACGAAAATTCCCGCTGGTACTTGAGCACATGTAGATCCCAGCTTCGACAAGACGTCCGCAACAACGTTGTTGTTGCAGATGACATGATGGAACTCGAGATCATGGAATTTGTTCTCAAGTTTGCGTACCTCTTGACAGTACGCATCCATATTCTCGGCATTGCGATCCCAAGAGTCATTGACTTGATTGATGACCACCAAAGAGTCACCATAAACAAGTAGTCCCGTTATGCCTAGAGAGACTGCAAAGCGAAGACTATGCAGTAGAGCTTCATATTCAGTTTCATTGTTTGAGACCTTCCAAAAGATCTGTAGAACATACTTGAGTTGCTCGTCCTTGGGGGAGATTAGTAGTACTCCAGCACCGGCGCCTTCCAGCTTGAGGGAACCATCAAAGTACATGACCTAATGCTCTGGACGCTCAATTGGAGTTGGAACTTGATTCTCCCACCACTCAACCATGAAATCGACCAAGGCTTGAGACTTGATAGCAGTGCGAGACTTGAACTCGAGCGATAGAGCGCCAAGTTCTACTGCCCATTTAGAAATCCTTCCTGTGGAATCCCGGTTGTGCAATATTTCACCAAGCGGGTAGCTAGTAGCCACAGAAATTTTGTACTCATCGAAGTAGTGGCGGAGCTTCCGTGAGGTAATCAGAACCGCATAGAGTAACTTTTGCACCGGAGGGTAGCGAGCCTTGGATTCTGAAAGTACTTCACTGACGAAATAGACCGGCCTCTGGACGGGATAAGCGTGGCCTTCCTCCTTCCGCTCAATGGCAATGGCAGTGCTAACAACATTAGTACTCGCAGCAATGTAGAGCAGGATCTCTTCCTTTGGTAGAGGAGATGTGAGGATTGGAGGCTTGGATAAGAACTCCTTAAGCTGTGTGAGTGCTTGATCAGCTTCTGTTGTCCACACAAACTTCTCCTGCCGCTTGAGTAACTTGAAGAAAGGTAGACCCCATTCTGCAAGTCGTGAGATGAAGCGATTGAGTGCCGCCATATATCCAGTAAGCTTCTGGACGTCATTGATAGTAGTCGGAGCTTGCATGTTGGAGATGGCAGTGATCTTCTCGGGGTTTGCTTCGATGCCGCGATGGCTAATGATGAACCCGAGTAGTTTCCCAGATGATACGCAAAAAACGCACTTGTTGGGGTTGAGCTTCCATTGGTACTCCCGCAGCGAGGCAAAAGTTTCCTCAAGATTCGTGATGAGCGTGTCTGGATCCCTATGTAACGCCCTGGGTTTTCAAAAGCGAAAAACCCAGCTTTCTGTCTCGTGATAGTCCCTGAATCAGACGCTAGCACACACAGTTATTCATCACAGATAAATATCACAGTCATACAACGAAATAAAGCATCAGAGTACGAATAATAATCTGATTATTACATGTCCTGAATAATCGGAGTACATCAATACACGCCTCTTGGCGGAATAACAAGATTAAAAGCCTACGCGGCGGTAGCTATCTCCCAGAAGGTGTCTCCGTCTTCATTCGTCTCCCACAGGCATCCTTGAGCGAAGCAACGTGCCCCCTCAGTCGTACCATTCGTCGGCGTTGTTGTCGTAGTCTGACTCGTACCCTGCAAGCTCAGGGTCTATCCCCAAGGATTGGGATAGGTCCACGTCACCAACTGTATGCAAGCTTTAAGTGGCCTACTTCTAAAGGTAAAGAAAGTATCAAGGTAGTAGCTGGGTTTCTTATGCAGCAGCAGCAACATATATAGAATAACATCTCCATAATCCCACCAAATCCCAGATCTCTCATCTACAAACGGATACACCTGGTCACCCAGATCACCGTCACCATCTCCTATCTCCATCTAGGGTCGGTGCGAGAACTCCCACTCCTCGCACCTCAATGGTTGCACCCGGATCCGCGAGGCAGAGGGAGCAACTCTCCTCTCCCCGAATACAACCACGGCTCACCATATACTCTCTCATCCTATAAGGGGGAAGGTAGAAATCCCAAAACGTAAGAGTTGGAGAAACAACGGGCATGTCCATAACCGAGGACGTGGCTATACGTATAGATCTAAACTCTGCAGAGCATGTACACCAGTACCTAACTCGGAATAGTACCCGGACGGTGTACGGCCGACCGAGCCTACCCTACCGCACGAACACCTAGGAGTTACGATTCCATCCTGCATCTGGGTCTTGTTGCGGTCCTTCGCAAAGGACCACCCCAGAACTGTGAAAATGCCCCCGTGTGGCCACACGGGGAGCGCCCAAAGGGAAGGGACTTCACCGTATCCCTCTCACTGATACCCTCTATCCTACTGGCAGGTATGGTATCGCACTTGCTAGGGTCGAACGGCCCTATCCCCACTCTCGACGGGGTGGTGTGTACGAAAGTCCCGTGGAACAGGCGACCCACTCGGTTTCAGACCGGGGCGAGCTCCTATCCTCCAAGCCATCACAAAAACCCCAACACCTGTACTCTTAAAACAGTGTACCCGCCATAGGCACCAAACTGGGCAACGTCCGAGAAGACGATCCCTGGCCCCCGATCCCAGATCGGGTTGTCTTGAGCTCACCCCCGCCAAAATATCCCAAAATACCTTCTCCTGTCGGTTTCCCCACACACGCCAAGAAACTACCACAATAATCCAACACATGCATAGCAAGCTCAGCATATCATCTCGCATAAGTAAAGTAGTAGTAGTAGGTCAATCAAGGACAAGTATGTAAAAGAGGCTATGCACGGGTTCAACATATCCATCTCTATGCAATTAATAAAGCACTAGCAGTTCTAAAAGCCATGCCTAATGGGCATTCAAAGAAGGTCGGGCGTGAACCTGGGTGCAGGTAGTCGTCGTAGCTGTGGTCGTCGTCGTAGTCCTGGCTCAGCTCTCCGGCTCCGGCGGCTCCTAGAATCGTAATGAAATATAAACACAGGTGCTAATTGCAATAAAATCCAAGAGGAGGAACAAATAAGACCCAAAAAGAGGCAAACTCTAGCCTAGCGCGGAGTTTGGATTTTTAGAAGATTTTCAGAAGAAGGTTTGTACTTTTCGGAGTTAAAACGGATTTAATAAGAATTTCCAAAGATTAAATAGATTTCTGAAATTAAAATACGTATACACAATAGCATTAACTTTAGGCTAGCTTTTACCTATCTCTAGCTATCTCTAAAGGGACTCATAGCTAGCTGCAGGCCAGCTACTGAGCTGACGCAGCAGCCACGTGCTCGGCTTATAGCCAGCGGCTGCTGGAGTGGCAGCCCGCGTGGCGGCCTGGCGTGGCAGCGCGCGGCGGATCCCGGTGATCCGCTGCGGCGCGGCGGCGTGCAAGCCGGGGTGTGGCGTGGCCATGAGTGGCCCGCCGCATTGGATCCCCTCGGATCCTCTGCGTGCTTGCGTGCGTGTGTGCGTGTGTGTGCACTAAACCACTGGGGTTTTAGGGCGGCGAACAAAGGTGTTCAATGGAATGCCCGTGAGGGGGTCCGGCGCGGCAAGGCTCGCCGGCGGCGAGGTGCGGCCGGGATTGGTCATCAAACGGCAGGGAGCGACACAGGGGTCACATGCGCATGCGTCCAGGCCATAAAGGTGGCACCTTGGGCCGGAGACGAGCTAACTGGCAGCGGTGCACGGTCGGGCGCGGCGGCGCAGGGCGGCGACAGCCGGCGACGACGTGCGGGTGCGCCCATTCGCCAGAATCGAGTGTGCGTGAATGAAGTGAAACGGAACAGACCAAAAACTGGGGCTTTCGCCCCTTGCCCAGACACACACGGCCGGTTCGGCCATGGCGGGCTCCGGCCGGTGCGTGCGACGGCGGAACACAGGGCTCCCGCGGCCAGGCAAGGATGCGCGTGGGCGCGCAGTTGTGCCGGCGGGCTTGTGAGCACGGTGAGACCCCAAAGGCGGGGGCTTTTCCCCTCCTGCGCATGCGTGCACGCGGGCAAACCGCGCGGTCATGGCCGCGGCAGCGCACAGGCAGGACGACGGGGTCGCCGGCGATCACGGGACAAAGGAACAGGGCCAAGCGGGGTTTTGCACGCGTGTTGTCGACAGCAGCGGCACCTGCAGGCGTAAGGCACGGCTTGATGGCCGGCAACACAAGCGACGGCGGTCAGCTGCGGCGGCGCGGCGAGGTCCAACACAGGGGCAAGGCGAGGCCTTTCTTCTCCCTCGGCGTGATGGTCGGCTCCACAGATGAGAGGAAGGCGACGGCCCTCACCTGGGTGACCTCTGGTCAAAGGGACGAGCGGCGGTGAAGCAAGGCGGAGCGGAACGGCAGTGGCGCAGGTCGGAGCAGAGGAAGCAGAGCGGACGGCGCGGCTCGGGCTTCACAGCGAACGGGCTCTCCACGGGTGGCCTCCGGCTTCACGGCATCGACGGCGTGCCTCAGACGGCCTTTCCCACCTCCTTCTCCCCCCACTCCTTCTCCTTCTCTAGGCGCGGTGGCAGAATAAGGGAAAACCCCAGGTGCGGATTAGGTCAAGGGTGCGGCCGCGGCGGCGGGTCTTATAGGCGTGCGTGCGGGGCGTGGACGGCCGGATGGGGTGCGGCTGAGGTATCGCGCATCCGGGTCCTCACCACGGGCGCGTACGACGAGTGGCGCCGAGGTGGCGGTCGTCGGGTGGGCGCGCGGGCGAAATGGGGGAAAAGGGGAGGAAGACGACGGGCAACGTGGCCCCCTAACGAGCGGGGTTCGCGTGTCAGTGAGAGAAAGGGACGGCGCGCGTGCGCGTGGGCCGGCGGGTGTTGCTGGGCCGCGAACTGATGGGCTGGGGAAGTGCAGGGTGGTTTGCTGGGTTAAGAAAAGAGAGGAAGGGCTTTCAGCAGACTTTGGCTGCGGCCTAGAGGCCCAACTAGGTAAGAAAGGTTTCTCCTTTTCTTTTATCCTTAACTCTAATTTAAACTTTGATTCAAATTTGAATATAAATTCAAATTTGAATCCCACTCAAATAAATCCAGAATAAATCCAAATAAACTCCAAAGTTCTCACACTAGCATTTTATATTTCCTAGGAATTTTTAATTAGCTCAAAAATAAATCTAGGAATTTAGGAGAGAAAATAGAAGACATCCTTAATTAAATTGTCAAGCACTCAAATATTTCACCGAAAATTTGAAATCCTCATTTTTATAATTAACATTCCGCATTAAAATTGTGGGATGTTACACCCTAGTCTTCACAACGACGTCATCCACGTACGCTTCCACATTCTTGTGGAGTTGCCTCTTAAAGCACGCTTGGATAGCTCTCTGGTAGGTAGCCGGCGTTTTTCGACCCGAACAACATTGTTGTGTAACAATAAGCACCGAACGAGGTGATGAACACGGTCTTCTCTTGATCAGATTCCTTGATTGCAATTCGGTGATAACCCGAGCAGCAGTCAAGGAAGCATAACAGAGCACAGCCCGCTGTGGAATCGATGACTTGATCAATCCGCGGTAACCCAAAAGGATCCTTGGCGAAATGCTTGTTGAGATCTGTATAGTCGACACACATCCTCCAATCGTTCAAGTTCTTCTTTCTAACAAGCACATGGTTAGCAAGCCATTGCGGATGAAAGACTTCCCGGATGAAGCCAGCCGCGAGTAGTTTGGAGAGCTCTTTCTTGATAGCATTCCTGCGATCATCAGCGAAGCGATGAAGATGTTGTCTCTTGGGGGTAGCGTTAGGATCGACGTTCAGTGAGTGCTCGATCAACCTCCTGGGCACACCTGGCATGTCAGCGGGCTTCCAAGAAAAGATGTCGCGGTTAGCCCGAAGGAAGTTGACAAGCGCGTCTTCCTATTTAGGATCAAGATGTGCACTAATCATGGTCGTCTTCCTGCTGTTGCCAGTACCAAGATCCACGGCTTTGAGCATGACATCACTAGTCGGTGCAGGCTTGTTGTGGACATCAGTCTTCTCGGGAACCTCCAGCTCGCTCGGAGCAAGCTTTTTAGCTGCAATGAAGACTTCCATTATTGCGTTGAGGCAAGTTCCACGGCTTTTGTGTCACAGTCGTAGGAACGCTTCAAATCCCCTCACAGCGAGAGTACTCCTTTGGGGCTTGGCATCTTGAGTACAAGGTACACATAATGTGGAATAGCCATGAATTTTGCCAGACCAGGTCTGCCAAGGATGGCGTGATAAGAAGTCTCGAAGTCAGCGACCTCGAACTTTATGTACTCGGTGCGGTAATGTTCCTTAGTCCCAAAGGTAATAGGTAGTACGACTGAACCCAAAGGAACAACTGTGTTGCCTGGGATGATACCGTAGAATGGCGAGTTGGTCTTGGTTAGTATGTTGGTGATATCGAGGCCCATCTTCTTCATGGTCTTGGCGAACAGGACATTGAAACCGCTACCGCCATCGATAAGAACCTTGGTAAGTCTGGAGCCTGCCACCACTGGATCGAAAACAAGAGGATATCACCCCGATTCAGAGAAACTAGTCCATTGGTCTGCCCTCGAGAAGGTGATCGGGGTTTCAGACCACTTCAGGAAAGTTGGAGCTGCTGGTTCAATGGACATAATCTCCCTGAGAGCTAGCTTTTGAGTACGTTTTGTTGGTAACCCACCGAAGATGACATTGACTATGTTGGATGGGTCTTGAAACCCAGTGTCTTTGTCTGTGTTACCCTTCTTCCCCTTGTTCTTGCGAAACCTTGGTGTCAGTGTTTTAGACACCGAGCCTACGACAGGGAATCCGAAGTAGTAGATTGTGCGGTGGGGCTCGCCGAGATCAGGAACATGATGGTGAGACACGGGGCACATAATTAGACAAGTTCAGGCCGCAATATGCGTAATACCCTACGTCATGTATGCTGCGTGGCTCTGTATTGATTGCGTATGTTTTGAGAGGGGTCCCTGCCTCGCCTTATATGCCACGGGAGGCAGGGTTACAAGTCGGATTGGTACAAGGGTACTATTCGAGTAGGACCCGGAGTAGCCTATACAAGGTATGGAAAGCTATCCTAGTCTTAGTACAAGTCCTTGTCCGCCTTGTCTTGCCTTGTGGTCCACGGTACCAGCACCGTGACCCACTAGTCGAGTAGTCCAGGTGTACAGGAACTCATCTCCCGGGTATGGCCCACAATATGTTGGTGGGCCCAGGGATGCCTGGTCGACAAGCCCTCAAGTACTTTGTAGTCGAGTGCAATGCTCCAAGTAGTCTTGAAGGTCTCCACGAGTAGTTCCCAAGCGTCCCCGAGTTCTACAAGTTTAAATCTTCAATAGTGCTTGAATCATCACGAGGCTGAAAGGTACTCCAGCTAACTCCACAAATAGTCTTGAAGTCTTCTCGAGTTGTTCCCAAGCGTCCCCGAGTACTTCCCTTGAAGGTCTTCAATAATACCCGCTTCGTTCTTGAAATCTTTGCATCAAAGATCCATATGGAAATGCGATTACTAAAATCGCATTCCATATGGAATGTAGCCCCCGAGCCTTAGTTAGAATCCAAGATTCAAGCTGAGGGTCAATCATCTATTCTTTGATCTTGCTCCGAAAAATCCGTAGACAATCCGAAGAAATAATATAGGAATGCGATTTGCAAAAATCGCATCCTATATGGATGTAGCCCCCGAGCCTTAGTTCGAATTGACAATTCAAGCTGAGGGTCAATCAGTAGTCTTCGTCAAATAATCCCGTAAAATCCTGAGAAAAACTGAAGGACACGTGGCACGGAGCCCCCGAGCCTTGAGTCGAGTACTTTCTCGAATTGAAGGATCAAATCTGACTGTAGAATAGTGGCCTGAAATTAGTGAACTGTAGCTGAGTGAAATCCAATTCCATCGAGTAGTCGAGCCCCCGAGATAGAGCCGAGCATGTCTTGGATTTTAGTCCTCTGACTTAGCCAAATGTTTGCCTATGTGAAACCAATCTATTGAATACGAAGGGTCACCAGGTCTAACTGTTAGGGTTTTGGTTTTATAAATACCCGAAGGGGTATCCCTTAGGGTTTCACTGCTTCCATTCGCCCTTAGATCCAGAATGCCTTAGCATCCATAGCCGCCGTAGAGTTCGAACGCCCATATTGCCAAGAGTGCACACCTCCATCCCTTCATTGTCCCCCAGTCAATGCGAAATATGACCCTCGTGACAGGAAGGATGAAGCCTGCGCCATCCAAGGGACAGAAGAGGAAATCCGGCCGCGGCAAAAATGAGTTGCCGGAGCCAAAGTACAAGACGGTGGTCATCACGAAGCCCCCGAGCCAGGCTGTCTCTTGGAAGAAGTCCAAGATGAGGGAGGAAGATATCCAAGCCCTCGAAGCCGGTGGGTTGCTGCGTGAGAAGGCGATTGCCCGTTGGAGTTCTTCCGCCGGTGATGCGTGGCCGATGGAGAAGAGCCCGGATGAGATCTCGATGTTCGGCCACTTCGTCGAACGTGGATTGACACTGCCGTCATCGGATTTCTTCTGTGCCTTCCTCGACTTCTTAAAGTTGGAGCACGTACACCTCAACCCCAACAACATCTTCCAGATTGCAGTGTACGTGCACTTCTGCGAAGCCTTCCGCGGAATCCGCCCTCACTGGGCCTTGTTCGGGAAGATCTTTCGATTGAAGCTGCAGCCCAATGCCAACTTCCCAGTTGTGGTTGGTGGAGCCGGTGTGCAGATGCGCCAGAAGGCGTAGGAGTTGTACTTCAAGTACGACTTGATTGACTCAAATCAGGACTGGAAGAACAAGTGGTTCTACATAGAGAATGCCCCGCCTCAGCTGCCGAAGCCAAGTATGTTCGCGCCAGTTTACGACAGGCTCTGGAAAGATGAACCCACGATGCAGGAGTGCATCCAGATCCCCGAGTTGCTAGCGAAGATTGTGCAAAAGAAGGCGCAAGGCTTGACAGTTGAAAGAGTAGCCTTCAGCTTCATGAAGCGACAGGTACAACCCTTGATGCAGCAGGAGCATCTTAGGTTCGAGTACACTGGAGCTGACGACGGCTCCAGGCTATCTTCAGAAGAGATCAGCAATGATCTTGTGATGGAGCGGCTGCAGAAGATCTTCAAGAATCTTCACAAAATTCCTGCAGTCGTCCAGGAATACAGCGCAGACAACCCTCCGCGCATGGTGAGTCTTTAAGTCATAGCCCCCGAGTACTTGTTGAAAATAGTTGAGTAACTAATATTTGCCTTGTTCTCGCAGGAGGATGTCTTGAAGTTCGTGTCTGATCCTCCTCCTCGTCCTGAGGACCCACTCCAAGCGCCGGAAGAAGAAGCACCAGGAGCGGAAGCTCAAGCCCCCGAGAGTAGTCAAGCTGCTCAAGGGGAAGAAGAAGTCTTGGTGGAGGACGCCTCCTCAAGCGATGATGACGACCAGACGCTTCAACAGCGTTTGAAGTGAATGGACGTTATGGTTATTCTGGGGCGCCCATCCCCAGTGGCCTCGTCGCGGGATCGTCGAAAAGACCAGCATCATCTCTCGCAGATGATGTGACTCTACCGCCGCGGAAAAAGAGGACCACGGTGGGAAAGCGGGCCGTAAAGAAGATGGCAGGCCTTCCCTCCATTACAGTAAGTGTTGGAAAACCTTGTAAGTAGTCGATATTGCATTGAGTACTTGTTCTCTACTGTAATGTCTTGTTTTTGTCTTGCGCAGGTTATCGAGAGTGCAACTAGTGTACCCTCGAGTAGCCCCCAAGAATAACAAAACCCGATGTGGTTCCGGCGTCAGTCGTGGAGACGGTGGCGCCTGAGCAACAAGAAGCCGCGGTACCAGGAAGTGTGCCGCCGGTGGAGAGTGTGCTAGAGGTGCCGGCGGCGCCTTCTTTCTTTGACTTGCTAGGGCCGAAAGTCTCAGTGCCTCGAGCTGCTCTGTAAGTAACCCGAGTACTCGAAAACTTATTATTATGTAATCAGAATTTACTGACCAACTTGTTGATGCAGAAAATCCACTGATGTCAAGTGGGGTGCCTCTGGAAGTGCTGCTGCTGAAGGAGACTAGACTCCTCAAGAGCAACAAGAAGATGCTCTTCCAGAGCGCCAAGAAGTACCCGCAGAAGCTGATGCTGCACAAGCACTGCGCTTCCTCTGGAGTGACGTGGTTAAGGCAGCGGTGGAGGCAGCTTCCAAGCCAAGGGCTGAAAATCCTGAAGATATCGAAGTCGTGGTGAATGAAGGCTTGGAGGCTGATCCTGAAGCCATGTTGCACCACGAAGAAGTCCCAGCTGCTGAGACTCCCGTGCATCATGTTGATGCACAGCTGGCGCTGGAAGAGAACCCAGAGAACCGCATGGTGCCGCACGAGCCACAAATTGAAGACCCGACTCCTCTGCGCAGCGCTGCGAGGTACTCTACAGCCAGCACAAGTACCCAGTCCATGGCAGAGAACTTGATGCCATACGATGACTCATGCCTGGACGAGGACAACTTGCATGCTCATACAGAGATGTTCTGTGGTGTGGAAGAACTCCTTGCGGTAAGTTGTGTAGTCCCTTGTAGAGTACTCATAGTCAAAGATATCTTGTCTCTAATTTCTTAAGCTGTTTTCACCTTTGCAGGAAGTAGTCAAGCAGTCTAAACGCAAGACCCGCCTGCTTGAGCAACACGTGGCTGACATAGAAGAAGTCACGCAGCTCAGAGAAGAACTTAAGCAGCAGAAAGCTTTATCTCTGAAGCTGCAAGAGAAACTTGATGCCAATGCCGCCGAATACCACAACGAGATCCAGAAGCTGACGGCGAAGAAGGATGACGTTGTCGGTAAGAACAAGTCTTTGCGCCTGAAGAATAAAGGTAATCTCCCTTTCTGAAATCATCGTTGAGTACTTTTGCTCTTGCACACCACATCTGATAAGTAGCCTTGATCCTTTGCAGAGCTGACGGAAGAGGTTGATAAGTTTAAGAACAAGGCGCTGGACTGGTAGCTAGCCTTCAACCGTGAAGAAGCAGCTCATATGGATCTGAAGGAAGATTATAAGGTGCGGTGCTTCGAAATCGAGCGTGAAATGGATATCCGCATTGCCGGCTGGACTGATTTGCTGACTTGCATGCAGTCGCTCAAGGAAAAGATTGAAGAAGCCGAGGGCCTACGCTCAGAGCTGAAAGCCTTGACAGAGGTGGCAGAGCCAGTGGCCAATCTGTTCGAGCCCAGAGTCGCCGGAATTCAGCCTCGTCCACTTGTGGAGAGGTTGAAAGACACGCCGAAGAAGATTCTGGAATACGCTCAAAGGCTGGCCTGCACGATCCCAAATCAAGTCCTGAGCTTCATCAAGTCTTTTTACACCAAGGCGGATCTCACGGTCACCATGAATGGCAGATCTGGAGATTGCTCCGACGATCGACTCAACGAGTTGATGCAACAGACTTCTCCGATTGCGGAAGCAGTCTCCAAGTTCATCGATCTCCATTAGATGTACCTGTAGAGTAGAAACACTAGGAAGAAAACAAGTGTAATCCCGAACAAGTGTTTATGTAATATAATTGAAAACTTGAAGAAATCAATTATCTGAATCCCTTGTATGCTTATGTGTTAGCCAAGTACTCGAGTTGGTATTGAGTGTGTGGCTGCAAAAAGAGATACGATACATGAGTAGAAGTACTCAAGTGTAAACATGTTCCGAAGAACGTTAGCTTAAACATGACGAGTTGAACACCTTAGCTGTAGCAGCGTAAAAGAAAGCTTTGTTATGAAATAAGCTAAGAGTAGTAACAAGTCAATGTAAAGTAGCGACTTGAACTAAACACATTGTACAGCGTTTACAATATCTTAAGTACCTCTGAGGCTAACTAGCCTAGTGAGAGAGTACTCGAAAAGAACTTATTCATAACGAGTGGAACACCTTAGCTGTAGCAGCGTGAAAAAAGGCTTTGTTATGAACAAGTAAAGAACAGTAACAAGTTGGTATAGAGTAGCAACTTTATTACTGAATACATTGTACAGTGTTTACAATGTCTTAAGTACCTCTGAGGCTATGAGCCTAGTGAGAGAGTACTCGCAAGAATGTTCCGAAGAACGAGTAAGACCGTAGGGGACAGTGTGATGAACTCATCCTTGCTGTAGCAGCAACTTGTATGAGAGTTCCACTGAGACCCTACCAGAAGGGTGTTACTCTAGGCCGAAGCCTCTTATTAAAAAATAGGAACATGGACAGCATGTGCCACTTATTGTCCTACACGATACAGGATCGTCTGGAGAGAGTTATCATGACTCCCTACGAGGTCGCAGAATGAGACTGCCTGGAGAGGGTTGTTGAAGCCCTCTGCGGGTGCTCGTAGCTGAAAGCCACGAGAAGATACAGCCGAAACTGTCTGGAGAGGATTATCTTGATCCCCTACGAGTAGTGACAACCGTAGCTGTCTGTTGAGTGGTTGCAACCGAAGATGCCTGGAAAGGGTTGATGAAACCCAATACGAGTTGTTTTACAGCCGTAGCCGTCTGAAGAGGGTTGCTGAGACCTCCTACGGGTAGAAATGACAAAGCTGGTCGATGTTCCAAGAGTTGTTGACTTCTTCGCCTTCTAGAGTTTGAAGACGATACGAGCCTGGGCCAGTAACCTTTGCAACAAAGAAAGGACCTTCCCATGGCGAGTTGAGCTTGTGTAGTCCTGCCGTATTCTGGATGCAACGGAGGACTAAGTCACCAACGTTGAAGGAGCGTTCCTTAACATTGCGATCATGATAGCGGCAAATCCTCTCGAGGTATCGAGCGGATTGAACAAGTGCGTTACAGCGAGCTTCCTCGAGACTGTCGACATTGATCTGTCTTGTTTCTTCAGTTACGTCTTCTTCGTACGGATCAACCGTCGGAGAACGCCACATGACATCGCAGGAAAAACGGCTTCAGAGCCGTAGACCAGGAAGTAAGGTGACTACCCTATGGGGGTAGTAGGCTGAGTGCGTAGCCCTCAGAGTGCATTGGGTAGTTCCTTGATCCACTTGCCGCCCTTGGTATTTGCAGCATCGTACAGTCGCTTTTTGAGAGCATCGAGTATCATCCCATTGGCGCGTTCCACTTGGCCATTGGCACGTGGGTGAGCAACGGAGACGTACCGGACATCGATTCCACTGTTCTCGCAGTACTCCCAGAACTGGTGATTGTTGAAATTCGAACCTAGGTCTGTGATGATGCGGTTAGGGAAACCATAGCGATGTACGATTTCATCCAAGAAGTCGAGGACACGATCAGCCTTGGGACAGGTGACAGGCTTGACCTCAATCCACTTGGTAAACTTGTCGATAGCCACCAGAACTCTGTTGAATCCCCCTGGCGCATTTGGGAGAGGACCAATCATATCCAGCCCCCAGCAAGCGAAAGGCCAAGTTGGTGGAATTGTGATAAGCTTGTAGGCAGGAACGTGTTGTTGCTTGGCGAAGAATTGGCATCCCTGGCACTTCTTGACTAGTTCCTCTGCATCAGCAAGAGCTATAGGCCAGTAGAAAGCACGTCTGAACACTTTTCCCATCAAGGTGCGGGAAGAAGCGTGGTTGCCACAGATTCCTTTGTGTGTCTCCTCCAAGATTTCCTTGCTTTCTTCGCGAGAAACGCACTTCATGAGTATATCAGAGCTTGCGCCTCGCTTGTAGAGTTGATCTCCGACTAGAACATAAGCTTTGACGCGGTGTGAAATGCGCTCAGCTTCTGTCTTGTCTTCTGGAATCAACTGATGTTTAATGTAGTCGATGAAGGGAGTTCTCCCGTCCACATCAATCATAAGCACTTCTCGATCAGGTTGAACTGAAGTAGTCGTGGGTGCAGATGATTGCTCCGGAATTGATGGTTTGTGGAGTCCATAGACGAAGATTCCAGCTGGCACTTGAGCTCGTGTAGACCCCAGCTTCGACAAGACATCCGCAGCAACATTGTTGTCGCGGACCACATGATGGAACTCGAGACCATGAAATTTGTTCTCAAGTTTGCGTACCTCCTGACAGTACACATCCATATTCTCAGCATTACGATCCCATGAATCGTTGACTTGATTGATGACCACCAAAGAATCACCATAGACAAGTAGTCGTGTAATGCCAAGAGAAACTGCAAGACGAAGACCATGCAGTAGAGCTTCATATTCAGCTTCATTGTTTGAGACCTTCCAAAAGATCTGCAAGACATATTTGAGTTGCTCGCCCTTGGGGGAAATCAGAAGTACCCCGGCACCAGCGCCTTCCAATTTGAGGGAACCATCAAAGTACATGACCCAATATTCTTGTCGCTCAATTCGAGTTGGGGCTTGATTTTCTCGCCACTCAGCCATGAAATCAACCAAGGCTTGAGACTTGATAGCAGTGCGAGATTTAAACTCGAGCGATAGAGCGCCAAGCTCTACAGCCCACTTAGAAACCCTTCCTGTGGAATCCCGGTTATGCAATACCTCGTCAAGCGGGTAGCTAGTGACCACAGAAATCTTGTACTCGTCAAAATAGTGGCGGAGCTTCCGTGAAGTAACCAGAACCGCATAGAGTAGCTTCTGTACCAGAGGGTATCGAGCTTTGGATTCTGAAAAAACTTCACTGACGAAATAGACAGGCCTCTGGACAGGGTAGCCATGACCTTCTTCTTGCCGCTCGACGACAATAGTTGTACTGACGACATTAGTAGTCGCAGCAATGTAGAGCAAGAGCTCTTCATTGAGCAGAGGAGCTGTGAGGACGGGGGGCTTGGATAAGAACTCCTTAAGCTAAGAAAGAGCTTGATCAGCTTCCGTTGTCCACGTAAACTTCTCCTGCCGCTTGAGTAACTTGAAGAAAGGAAGACCCCATTCTCCAAGTCGCGAGATGAAGCGATTGAGTGACGCCATGCAACCAGTAAGCTTCTGGACATCTTTGATAGTAGTCGGAGCTTGCATATTGGAGATGGCGGTAATCTTCTCGGGGTTTGCTTCGATGCCACGATGGCTGATGATGAACTCGAGTAGTTTTCCAGATGATATGCCAAAGACGCATTTATTTGGGTTGAGCTTCCATTGGTACTCGCGTAGCGAAGCGAAAGTTTCCTCAAGATTCGTGATAAGCATGTCTGGATCCCTAGTCTTGACAATGACATCATCCACGTATGCTTCCACATTCTTGTGAAGCTGCTTCTTGAAGCACGCTTGGATAGCCCTTTGATATGTAGCACCAGCATTTTTCAACCCAAAAAACATTGTTGTGTAACAATAAGCACCAAATGGGGTGATAAATGTGGTCTTCTCTTGATCAGATTCCTTGATTGCAATTTGATGATAACCGGAGTAGCAATCCAGGAAACAAAGTAGAGCACAGCCCGCCGTAGAATCAATGACTTGATCAATCTGCGGCAACCCGAAAGGATCCTTGGGGCAATGCTTGTTGAGATCAGTGTAGTCGACACATATCCTCCAATCGTTAGAGTTCTTCTTTCTGACAAGCACAGGGTTAGCGAGCCATTGCGGATGAAAAACTTCCAAGATGAAGCCAGCCGCGAGTAGTTTAGCAAGCTCTTTCTTGATAGCAGCCCTGCGGTCATCAGCAAAGCGACGAAGGTGTTGTCTCTTAGGGGTAGCATTAGGATCAACGTTGAGTGAGTGCTCGATCAACCTCCTGGGCACACCTGGCATGTCAGATGGTTTCCATGCAAAGATATCACGGTTAGCCCGAAGGAAATTGACGAGCGCGTCTTCCTATTTAGGATCAAGTTGTGCACTAATCATGGTCGTCTTGCTGCTGTCACCAGCACCGAGGTCAATGGCTTTGAGCAGGACGTCACCAGATGGTGCAGACTTGTTGTTGTTGTCAGTCTTCTCAGGAACCTCCAGCTCGCTCAGAGCAAGCTTTTTAGCAGCAGTGAAGACCTCCATCATTGCATTGGGTACTTGAGTAGTCGAGGCAAGTTCTACGGCTTCTGTGTCACAGTCGTAGGAACACTTCAGATCCCCTTGCAATGAAAGAACTCCCTTGGGGCTCGGCATCTTGAGAACCAAGTACACATAGTGCGGGATAGCCATGAACTTAGCGAGACCGGGTCTGCCAAGGATAGCATGGTAAGAAGTCTCGAAGTCAGCAACCTCAAACTTGATGTACTCGGTGCGGTAGCGATCCTTTGTCCCAAAGGTTACGGGTAGTACAACTAAACCCAAAGGAACAGCTGCGTTGCCCGGGATGATACCATAGAACGGTGAGTTGGTCTTGGTAAGCATATTGGTGATATCCAGACCCATCTTCTTCAAAGTCTTGGCAAACAGGACATTGAGACCGCTGCCACCATCAATGAGAACCTTGGTAAGCCTGGAGCCTGCCACCACTAGATCCAGAACGAGAGGATATCGTCCTGGTTCAGAGAAACTAGTCCATTGATCCGCCCTTGAAAAGGTAATGGGGGTTTCAGACCACTTGAGAAAAATGGGAGCTGCTGGTTGGATGGACATAATCTCCCTGAGTGCTAGCTTTTGCATGCGCTTGGTTGGAATTCCACCAAATATGACATTGACAGTGTTGGAGGGGTTCTGGAACCCAGTGTCTTTATCTGTGTTAGCCTTCTTCCCCTTGTGCTTGCGGAATTGCGGGTTTGGGTGCGTTGGTTCGGGTGTGTTCTTCAACGCACGTCGAAGTTGGTAACACTGCTCTGCAGTATGATCGCCCTCTGGGTGCCATGGACATTTCTGCTTGGTCAAAGTTGCCCAGTGAGGATCATCTTCAGGCTTGGCAGTGGTTTCCATAGCTGCAACAGTGTTCTCAGGCTTGCGCTTGCGATTGGGATTGCTCGAGTAGTTATTCCCCTGGCGGTTGCCCTGCTGTTGCTTGCCACTGCTGCTTCCCCCAGCATTATTGTTGTTGTTGTTGTTATTCTGGTTGTTGCGAAGATGCTTGAACTGATTCCGAGCCTTGTCTTCCTCGTCCGCCCAGTGAGTGATCATCTCCTTGAGCTTGGTGATGTTGGCTGGGCGAGCACGACCAAAGTCTTGGAAAAGCCTATCATCATAGAAACCATCCTGGAAGGTGTCTATGACTTCTTTCTCAGTGACATCAACAACAGTAGCCCTTTTTTCAAAGAAGCGGCGCATGTACTCGCGAAGAGTGTCGCCTTGTTTTTGCTTGATCAGGGCAAGGTCCATCCTGGTACCATGACGGCCCAAAGAACCCGCGAAGTTGCTGGTGAAGCGATGCTTGAGTTGTCCCTAGTTGTCGATGGAGCCACATTTGAGGGACTCAAACCAAGTGAGAGGCTTTTGCTCAAGGACAAAAGGGAAATAGATACATTTAGTATCATCATTGCCCCCGGCATTGGAGATGGACAAAGAATAACAGCGTAACCACTGCCTTGGATCTTGCTTGCCATCATACTTGAAGATGCCGTAAGGCTTGAATTTCTCCGGAAGGAACAAAGCTTGAAGTTGAGCAGAGAAAGTAGGAAAAGAATCAGAATCATTATCCTTTTGCTTCTCACGCTCAGCGCGTCTAGCGTTGATAGTTGTACGAGCGTCGTAGCGAGAGTCTCCCGACTTGCTGTTGACACTACCATCGTCGCCTTTGCCCTTGTTGCTAGCTTCCGGACGTGTGCGATTAGGAGTAGGAGTAGTATGATGAACACCCCCACTGCTGCCATGGTGACTAGGAGCACTGGTATTCTGACGTAACATAGTGTAGGCTAGTTCAGCCAGCTTCGCGACTTCAGCAGCCGCCCTGTCACGAGGCATAGAGCGACCGAGTAGATTGATCGCATTAATAGCTTCCTCTGGAGTACGATACTCACGAGTAGTAACCGCATCCAGAGCCTCTTGAAGATTACGGGTAGGTAGAGCTTCCGCGAGTTCCCGACGAAGGGTTGCACGATCAGCATTGCGTTGGTGACGTGCAGTCCTGACCTCCGCGGTTTCATCAGCAGGAGCATTAGCAGAGAGTTCATCATCAGATACATCATCCGGGTAACGATAATTGGCACGATGCCCTTGCGGAGTAGTTGCATCAACGACAAACACTTCTCGATGCGATGAATAAGTACCCGTACTCTGAATGAGCACAGTATCGGTGTCATAGTCAACAAGCTTGATGCCTTCCTGGAAAGGTAAGTTGTCGAGACAGGTGATAAAGTGCTCCTGATCATCCAAGGTAAGATCAGCAGGCACATGCTCAGGCCAGTAGACAAATCTACCCTCAGGTGTCGATGTGATCACCAGTCCTTGAGCAGGGCCAGACAGTTGCTGTACTTCATTAGAATCTGAACCGTAGTCGAACTCGAACTCAGATGAGTCCGAAGAGTAGTTGAAGTTGCCGTCCGAATCCGACGAGTGCTCGAGCACGATCTTCGGGCCAGGGCACATGAGGCGCTTCAATGCGGCTTGGTAAGCAGCACTGACATGGCGATGACCGAAGAGAGGTGGTGCTGGAATGTTATCCAAGCTGAGCTTGAGCTGTGAAGCTGATGGAAGCAACTCAGGCTGGATAAGAGGCGAAGTCGAGTTGTACTCAGGCTCCGACGCGAGTTCTCTGAGCGGGTCAGAGATCGAAATTTCGCCAAAATTTTCGACAAGTTTCTCCATCGAAGCTTGCGTAAGCGTCGAGGACTTGAGCTTTGACTCCGGAGTTGGCGCTAAGAAACGCAGGAACGATCCGGCGTCATCATCAACGCAAACCCAGGAGCCGAAAACGAAGGTGTCGCCTTGCTGGAAAGCGACGATCGGCTTGATGGTGACGAGAGCCATCGAGTTCGCCAGTGGATCAACGACGAGATCCCCTACCTGGCGCGCCAGCTGTCAGTGTTTTAGACACCGAGCCTACGACGGGGTATCCGAAGTAGTAGATTGTGCGGTGGGGCTCGCCGAGATCAGGAACACAATGGTGAGACACGGGGCACACAATTAGACAGGTTCGGGCCGCAATGTGCGTAATACCCTACGTCATGTATGTTGCGTGGCTCTGTATTGATTGCGTATGTTTTGAGAGGGTCCCTGCCTCGCCTTATATGCCACGGGAGGCAGGGTTACAAGTCGGATTGGTACAAGGGTACTATTCAAGTAGGACCCGGAGTAGCCTATACAAGGTATGGAAAGCTATCCTAGTCTTAGTACAAGTCCTTGTCCGCCTTGTCTTGCCTTGTGGTCCACGGTACCAGCACCGTGGCCCACTAGTCGAGTAGTCCAGGTGTACAGGAACTCATCTCCCGGGTATGGCCCACAATGTGTTGGTGGGCCTAGGGATGCCTGGTCGACACTTGGGTTTGGGTGCACTAGTTCTGGTCTGTTCTTCAAGGCGCAGCGAAGTTGGTAACACTGCTCTATAGTGTGATCACCTTCTGGATGCCATGGACATTTTTGCTTTGTCAGCTTGGCCCAGTGGGGATCCTCTTCAGACTTGGCGGTGGGTTCCATGGCTGCAACAGTGTTATCTGGCTTGCGCTTGTGATTAGGATTGCTCGAGTAGTTATTACCCGTGCGATTACCCTGCTGTTGCGTGCCACTGTTGCTTCCATATTAAACCAAATAATATATGTGTTGCATCTTTTTGGCATTGGCCGTGTACCAATTTGAATGGTTATACAACTGTAAATGATTGCATGATAAAAATACCTTATAGAATTTCTATTTATTTATTTTGTATAGCTCAAAAAAGTAATACAATTGTGTCATTTTTAAATTCTATAAAATTGCAACACAATAGAATGTGTTTTCACTCCTTATAGTATATGTTTAGTCTCCCTGGGCCTAGCGTATTTTAAAACATCATAAAAAATATACCACAAAAGTGAAGATGGGAATTCTTCCACACGATGAGAAAATCGACATGAATGCTTAATCGTATTTAACCTACGTTTAGTCTCCCTAGGGCCTAGCACATTTTGCAGCATCTTTAAAAATGATCCCAAAAATATGCAATCAAATAATATGGGAATGAGAATAATAATATATACACTTGTCCTATATTATTTGCAGTTTCAAAAACAACAACTTATATTGTATATTTGTATATACCGTAGCAACGCACGAGCACATTTTCTAGTACAAGAAATTCTCCGGACAATTACTTTGTCCGCGCCGGCGGTTGTAGTGGGCGACACAATTGATGCTCGCCATGAGGCAGCATTGATGCTGTCTGTTTATAGACAGCAGGGAGGATAGTAGTACGCAACTAGCTTCTACATATTGCATAGAGTCCTTGCAAGGAGAGGTCATATATTATACAGATAGAGATCACTACTGTCACAACACATCGTACTCCAAATATAAGAAGCTATTATCTCGTGCTTGGAGCTAGCAATCATTGGTGAAAAAACACCCTTCCGTCCCGATTGGTAAAGACTTTAAGTCTCTAAAACCCAACCGGGACGAAAAGGGAGAGATAAAAGGCCCCTTCTTTGTCACCGGTTGGGCAACTGGGAATAAAGAGTGGCCTTTATTCCCGGGTGGTATCCCCGCCCGGGACAAAAGGGGAGGGCACACCAGCGCCTGTGCGCCACCCCTTCAGTCCCGGGTGGTAGCCCCGCCAGGGACAAAAGGGGAGGGCACACCAGCGCCTGTGCGCCACCCTTTAGTCCCGGGTGGTATTATTCCGGGACTAAAGACCCCGCTGTGAATTTCTTTTTGTTTCAATTCCAATTGTTCTAATAATGTTATACGCGTATATTCTCACGTATATGGGTGTAATTTACGTGTACGTATAAATGTTTGCACTAACTATACGTGTCTACTATACGTACTATATGAAGAGAATAAACTTATAAATAAATATATACACACATTATATTACATCGAAAGCATAGATAGTATTTTCTGAAAGTAGTATATATATACATCAAAATACCGTTTTATTCTAATTCTAGTCTAAAGTTCCACCGGATGTGCTAATTAAACTTTATGAATTGGATGACCGTCATAGTGATTTCTGCCTTGTGGATTAATCACCTGGTCCATCATGAATCCGCATAGACTTTCTTGAATCACCAAGAGTCGGTCCTTCTCAATGATTGCGTCCCTAATCATATTGTTCTGTAATGTGCAAATAATTTAATATATTACACACAAGAATTAAATATATAAGCGGTTAGAAAAAATGTATTATTAATTGGTTTAAAATAATACTTACAGTATAATCTGACAGGTCTGCCTCGCAGAAATTGTGGATGAACTCACACACATAGTATGCACATAAATGTGTCCCTGGTTCCTGTCTCATACACTAAATTGAAGAAGATAATTATAAAAAATTAGTGTTATACATTTTTAATTTGCCTAAGCTGAAGTTGTTATTTGGTTTACGTACCGGAAAATTTGTAGAGAAGTTTATTCTAGGTCTCCATGTTCCAGGGTTGATAGCCTTGAATTTTTCCCAAGCTCTGGCAGAAAATAATGAAAGTTAGAGCTAGATAGTGTTAATAAAAGCACACTATTGCATAAAAGGGAACGTATGGATAGAATTATTACTCTTGAAACATATCTTGAAGGTCCAAGTATTTGTTCGGATCTCTTCTCAACGAATCAAAGACAAGGACATTGCTTCTGTTGACATCAATTATGAGAAGAATCCAGTGAAACCTGTATATACATGGAAGCTCAAAAGATTAGAACTAAATAATGTTAACTAAGATAATTAGAAATGCGAACCCTTAATAATTAAGATAGTAATCACACTTACTCGAAGTTGTAAGGTAGAAGTATCAAATCCTTGTAATGCAAATTACACAAGGTCCTTAGGATTTTTTTGAATGTTGTTTCTGGTTGGAGCTTTACTTTATCTTGATTAACTAAAGATGGGTCCATGAAATCTATTCGTTGGTAACCATTCTTCCGCATGTTATGCATTTCCAGGCTACAGAAAATGAAAGACAAAGTTAATAATTAGAGTATGCATTAATTTGTTAATTAGGGTATGTATTGCACTGTCACTTACAGGCACCAGGTCATGACAAGATCGGTATTCAAGGAGTCAAGATGGTAAATTTCATAAATATCCTTGAATCGCAGCCAGACCAACTTCTCGCCTTCACCAGCAAAATCTCCCGGTTTAACAAGCATGCCAATCATCTCCAGGCCCGCCTTAGACGTCTTCATGTAGAAGTCATGCAATCTGCGCATCTGAGTAGGCAGTTTCTTCACAAACTCAGGCCTGACAAAAGATTTTCCATGCTCGTAGTGCCATCTAGGTACGAAGTTTTTGTCCCGAGGAGGTGATTCGTGGCCGAGAACATATTGTAGTGGGAGCCCTGTTGCTTCTTGCATTTGAATGACATTGGCTAGTTGTTCTGTGTCTATAAGTGCAAGAGCTCGTTCAGTTGCAGTGAGGCCGGAGGCGACGTAAGTCTGTACTCCCGACGTCGACGCTTGTGTTGCCTTCTTCGTTGAAGGCTCTTTCGCCGACGTCGACGTTTGTGTTGCCTTCTTCGTTGAAGGCTCTTTCGTCGACGTCGACGTTTGTGTTGCCTTCTTCTTCTTCCTATAATCCTGTGGCATCGTCGACCCCGGTACTTGGTCGATGTAACTATTTGGTGACCCTCCTTGTCTCTTCTTCTTTATAGACTTGTGCAGCGACCGGTCATAATCACTTAGTAGGGGTTTTATTATTTTCTTTTCTACTTCCTTCTTCTCTGTGAAAGCTTTGAGTTTCTGCGGGCGATCTTTATTCTTTTCTGCTTCCTTTTCTGTTTAGCAGCATCTTTATTCCCTTGAATCCACGCCTTGAGTTGCTTATCACACTCCGCCTCATTTTCTGATGTTGTCATGTCATATGGTAGCTTCCTTTTAACAGGCAGCTTTTTCTCTTTCTTCGTCGGGGGATCCGGATTTGGCACGGGCATAGACGCGGTAGATTTTGATCGGGACCGCCTCTCGGCAGGCTTTGGTGAAGGCTGCTTTGGTGGTGATTGCTGACGATGGAGGTCATCGTCATCGCTCGCGGCAGGAGAATTCCCCCGTTGTGGAGACGGTGAGCTCCAATCATTCGGCGACGACCGTCCCGGTGACGGCCCGGGAGATGGTGGCTACTGCTCGGCAACACTCGGAGGGATCGGTGGTTGCATGTTAGGTATTATGATGTAACGTTTGGGCCACAATATGATAATGTGAAGCGCATCGTGGAGTGTCATTTCCCCGTCACCTCCTTCGAAGTCTAGCTCTATGTCGTTAAACTTTGGGTCAGCAATCTCCTCCAAACCAACTGAGGCGTAGCCAGTTGGAATCTGCATGCCGTGGCTTGTACGTCCTGGGAGATGTGCTAAAGTCATTCCGTACGCCACATATATATATGTAGAGAAATGATGAAGTTATTAAATGCCTGAGACATGCATCAAAGGTTGAGATAATTGCACGTATAATCAGGTTTATACCTTCATTGTGATGTTGCCGATCGGCTTGTGCAGCTCACATGTGGTGCGCTGACAGAGTTCGTCCACAGGGTACCGTTCGTTGTCCTCTACTTGAACCTCTTCTTGGTTTGCCGCCCTTTGTTCTTCGGGGGCCTCTGTGGAAGCACAGTTGCTTTTGCGAGCGGAAGGGCTAATGACGGGATCCACCGGTGCTTGGGGCAGTGCTCCGGCAAGGGTGATCTGAGCTACCGCGGCGGCCACTCGTCGTTCAATCTCTGCATTCATACGTTCTTCTTGTTCTTTAATTCTCTGCTCCATCATTTCACGCCACCGCCCCTCTTCACGCTCCCTTCTTCTTTTGCGGCTTCTGTAGGTGTCGGCGCTTCCCTTGAAAGCAAACTTACACGGGACTACCCCGTAGCCCCTACAACGTCCCCATAGCGTCCCTATGTTGCAATATAACTTATATAAATTGTATTGGAGGCTTTGGATATTTTTCTGAAGAATAGATGGATAAGCAATATTAGACATTGCTTATGATTATTTTCTCTTCCTATGAATTTTTTCTCTTTTATTATTATTTTTTATTAGCTGTTGAGCTGGAAACTTTGTAAGAATTTGGCTGTGTGCATTTATCGCAGAGGTCGGATATATTTCCATTTTCTAAAAAAATATAAATTATATTTGTCAGCTTTTGATGCAACATTATTTGTAAATAATAAACTCTATCCGAAGCATCGCCCAGATATACAGAAGCTGCAGTTGCGATACAAATCAATATCATCTTCCAAATTAAAGCTGCTAGCTACCTAATCTACAACATTACATATACGTACACGATGAGATCAGGTTAAATAAAGAAACATGTTGGTACTCTCTCACACTAAGCAAAATGAACAACCTCATGGAAAGGGGCCAGTTTGAGAGTTTGGGTGAGTGGGACTGGGAGGCATCATGAATTTGCACTGAACACAGTGAAACCGGCACCCTGGCTGGTATCTCGGCGCCATGGACCCATGGTATCTCGGTTCCAGCTCCAGGTTCCGAACCCGTGCACGTAGCGTCGAGCTGTGCTGTGCAACAACGAGCTCGAGATGCCAGATTTTCTGCTGGCCGTCACCGATCGTGAGTGTCCGTGATCAAGGTCGTCGGCACCCACCCCTGACCTTGGTGTTGCCTCGTGGTTCGTGGCTTAATTCGTTGATCATGCAGAAGCTCTAGCAGTAGGACTCAACGTCTCGACCCCATTGCATGGTTGCCGATCGATGGCCGTGAGACGACCACAGCTCTGATCCGGCCCTTTGCTTTGGCTCGATTCTGCAGGAGCCATGATGTTAATCTGTTGGGTTTAGTTCCACATCGATAATGGATGGGGGAGCACAACATATAGGTGCGGGCAGTCCTCACCCAACAGTCTAGTCTTTTAGGTTGAGTTAGGTCTATAATCTTGTTGTTGTGAGCTCTGGTAGACCTAGACCTGATGGGGCGCCGGCTCGTGAGTATAACGTGCCGGGCCGAATTCCGCTGCACCACTCTAACAAGTGGTATCATATCCGAAGGTCGGAAAAACCTGGGGAAACATCTCCGGGGTCACATAGTGACGGGGGAGCCTGTGAACGTCTCCGGAGGGTCACACGGATGGTTGTGACTGGAGAGTTGGACTTGAGTTGGACTCGGGGCCTGGATAACGTCTTCAGGAGATCACACGGATGGTTGTGATGGAAGAGTTGGGCCCAATGTGTGACGGGGGAGATTGTTGGGTTTAGTCCCACATCAAAAATTGATGGGGGCACAATATATAGGTGGGGGCAGTCCTCACCCAACAGTCTAATCTTTTGGGTTGAGTTAGGCTTATGGTCTTGTTGTTGTGGACTTCGGTGGACCTATGCCTGATGAGGCGCCGGTTCGTGGGTAGAGCGGGCCGGACCGGATTCCGCTGCGCCACTCTAACATAATCTTCTCATTACAATCAAACTAGCGTGCAGTGGTGTTATAACTGAGTATTTTTAGTCCGGCCCGGCCCACAGGCCTTGCCTGGGCTCAGTCCGAACCTGGCCTGCCCACAGACCTTAATGGACGGGCGTGGACAGAGATCTTGTAGCCCGAGAAAAAAATCTTAACCTGAGCTCAGCCTGAAATGCTATTTTTATCTATTTTACACTATAAAATTTGCGGACGGCCCGCCCTAGCCGGGCCCGGCCCGAAAAAACTGGTTTTTTTCGGCCCGGCTCGTGAAATGCTCCGATCTAAGTGGTGTAGCAAGAATTGTCAGGGTGCAGTGCAAATAGAAATCAAGTTCGAGTTGCATAGGTCTCATTAAAACATTGCCGTGAGTGGTGGTAGTTTCATTTGTCCTGTTTGCCCTTCAATTTTGGGCCTTATTCCATCAGGAATCTCAAAGCAGCATCACATTGAAGAAATAAAAAACTTATTTCAAACGATATTGTAAATAGCTACTGCAATTATTTTCCTGTAGGCCAAGTTTTATGGACAATTTAAATGCAGTTCGGTTTGTTGGTCGTGTCATAGGTTGTAGTAGATGCTCTCATATAAACACTGCAAATTGTGACGTTTTGATGTTTGCTGTAGTACAATGTAACTCCAGCGAAAATATTATATGCAGCCCGCAAATTCCTTGTGTCACATATCGCTTCGAAGCTTGTACTATTACAAATCAAACAGCCCCAAACATAGGCCTCCATGAAAGGGTGGGTGTAGAGACTAGACATGGAAGCAAAGTGGCAATCCCAGCACGAGTTTGGTTAGGACTACGGAGGTTTCATGAAATTTAGGTGGACGCGATGAGACTTACTGCGATCCTCCCCAAGACATGATCGTTTTGGAATATAATAGGTGGATAGTATTGCTGAAGCGGGCGCCACACCTGAGCACACTGCATGTATCCGACAGGCGTCTGTTTTCCCCTGGTGGAGCGTGCTTTCCATGAGTGTTCAAGGGTATAATAGGGCCTTGTTTAGTTGGCAAATTTTTAGCAAAAGTAACTATTTCAACTCTTGTAGCACTCCTGTAGCACGTTTCGTTTGTTTGTGGTAAATATTATCCTACCATGGGGTAATTAGGCTCAAAAGATTCGGCTCGTGATGTACAACAGAACTGTGTGATTAGTAATTTTTTTTACCTACATTTACTGCTCTGAACATATGTTTTTTGGTGTATTTAATGTGATGTGATAGAGAGAGAGTTGAAAAAGTAGCAAATTTTTGGCAAAAAATTTGCCAACTAAACAAGGCGTAGATTCTCAAATTTGGGCCTTGTTTAGTTGGTGGAAAAATTTGTTTTTTCAACGTTTCGAACTCCTGTAGCACATTGTAGCACGTTTCGTTTGTTTGTGGTAAATATTATCCTACCATGGTCTAACTAAGCTCAAAAGATTCGTGTCCCGAAGTACATCAAAACTGTGTAATTAGTTATTTTTTTACTTATATTTAATACTCCGAACATATGTCTGTTGACGTATTTAATGTGATGTGATGGAGAGAGAGTGGAGAAAATGTTAAAATTTTTAGCAAACTAAACAAGGCCTTGGAACATGTCAGTGACTGTTCTGAGCAGCCCTACGTTTCCGAACACGAGAAGGTTAGTCCCGCACAGTGGACCGGTGCAGTGGTTGCGTTTTTTCCCCACATGTGCAGTATAAATCCAAAGAAAAATCACTGAATAAGAGATTAATGACTCAATTGAAATCATTTTCGATTGGAACTTCAAACTTTTTCGTGTTCCTATAGAATGTCGTGAAAGCATAGCAACCCACTTTTGAGAGAATTATGTTACGATGCACCCGTTTTAGAGGATAATCTTTATCGTCTATGGAAGATTAATAGAGTTCATAACAGAGCACTGCACACGTATTCTCTGTCCTTCCCTCTACCAGAGATCCTCAATTCACATGGACTCATTAGACCCGGCGATATATGTTGTCTTGGATGCCGGATGATGGTAGTAACGCACAGAGCACTGTAAGTAGATGCAATGAAGTTTCTTTAGAGATGGACATTAAACTGGTTGATTGGCTGACTGAGATTAAGTAGGACAGCAAGGAGGCATGTTATTGCTCACAGCCTCGGCTTTATCACTGCAGTTCTTCATATGGAGTTTGTTGGGTTGCTGCAGTACATGACCACACAAACTGCTGCCCGCGCGCGTAAACGCGTCATTGATGGTGGGTGTACTGTGTACATGCATGGGACATAAGAGGCCAGAGGATAATAAGCAGCTTCAATTGCACAAACCCGAGTCCGTGAGCACGGAGAGGCTGTCTGTGTACATATGGTTGCAGTCACGATACATCATCATATCTTCCAAATTAAGATATTATTCTGTAACACCATAGGACCGGCCCTTCTCAGCTTCTCTGATTCTCCCATGTTTCGGCAGAGCCTGATTGAAAAGAAAACCCGGCTAAGCCAACAATTGACACTACTACAAAAGAGAGTTTTAGTGCAGGGCAAAATGGCCGTTTAGTACCAGGCGCTTGCCCGGTACCGGCTCACTGGTACTAATTGCCACGGTAGTTAGTAGTTTAGTACCGGTCATTTTGCCCGGTACTAAAGTGGAATTTAGTATTAGTAAATTGCAAGGCCCAGTAACTCACGATTCCTTTCCTTTTTCTTTTCTCGTTTCCTTTTCCCACACCAGTCATCACAGTTACCAATTTCACACAATCATCCACAAAATCATATAGTAAGAATAACAATCACAAGTTTTACAAGATTACAACAATACATCTCAAATCACTATAAAAGAATAATTTATCTAATCAATTCATCACAGGAATACATCTCAAAATTCCAATCTTTCTTGCACGACTCTAAGAAATCCATGTTCCTATTCTTGTAAGCCTCCAAGAACACTCTGTTCTCTTCTCAACTCTTTCTCCAACAAAAAAATGCAAAAAAATTATTCACATTGAATCAGGAACATCACCAGAGGCCGCGCCAGACGCAACCGCACGCCCGCTCCGCGCCGGTGGAGCTCCCCGCGTCGGCCGCAAGGAGCCGCGTACCCGCCCCGCATGGCGTCGCGACGGCCGTCGGGAGCCGCATGCCCGCCCCGCGCCGTTGGGGCCGTGCCAGGAGCCAGGAGCCGCGCGCCCGCCCCGCGCCGGCCGTCGGGAGCCGCACGCCCGCCCCGCGCCGATGGGGTCACGCTGGACGCTGGGAGCCACGCGCCCGCCTCGCGCGCCGGTGGAGCCGCCTTCCTCCCGCCGGCCACCCTGCGCAAGGAGGAGTGAAGAGATAAGAGGAAGATACGAAAGAATAGAGAGGAGAAGAAAGAATGAAGATGACGAGAAGATAAGGAGATAGAAAAAGTGACAGTGTGGGGGTAGGAGCGTTTGTACCGGATGGTGTAACAGCCCGGTACAAAATTGTGGCAGTTTGTACCGGCTGGTGTAACAGCCCGGCACAAATCTGAGAGGGAGCCAGTTAGTACAAACTAGTGTCTTCAGCCGGTACTAAATAGTTCTGCAGAGCCTACTAACCGTTGCGCTGGAGACACCAGACGGTACTAAATGACTCGCTCGGGTACTTTAGCGCGTGCCTGGTACTAATTTCGTACGTTAGTACCGGTCGCAATCGTGACCGGTACTAACGTGCAGGGACGATTGCCCGATTCTGTAGTAGTGTGAGTTGTAAATTCTTAAGTTAACTTTGCTTAATTGGCATCCTATTCAGCATATTCGTGATTAGCTGATTGCAATTTGCAAATGTCTAGATAATGTGAAGTTGAGGCAGCGAGCATCACTTGAAATAGTACCATGAAACTTGATATTATGTAATAATATAATAAATTACAGATGCCAAAGGCAAGGATTTATGTTGTAAAAAAATACCCTGTGAATCTTTGAATAACCTTGATGGAGATCTTGGGCCTGCCACTGCACTCATCCCTCGATGTTGGTAGCTGTAAATGCAAGCACTTTTTATGCTAAGTCAGAGACTCGAATTCAAGTCCACAAGCCGCTGAACTACACTTAAATTGCAAAATGGACATTAAACTAGGTAATAAGGTTTAATTTTTAATTTGTTGTAATTCTTCAGTTAATTTTTAATTGCGAGGGGTGTATCTTTTGTTGGTGTATATAACTGTTGCCGGCGTTAAGACAGCACAACGAGGACTTATATATAGCTAGAGATCACAGTGACGATACATCCTCTCCTCAAAAATAAATAACGAGGGATATGTAAATAATAAAGAAACATGCATGCATGACTCTCATTATAGGTAGAGAAACAAACCCATGCAAAAGCGTTATTTCTAGAGCTTGGGTTAGTGAGACTGGGAGGCATCACGAAATTTATCTGCACAGGTACCTTGGTGTTGTGGCATGTCAGCGCCAATATATGTTGGGTTTGAACTTCCATGCTAACTAAGTCCCCTTCTCGGGGACGTCGAACCGCTGTGTTGGTGGGAACGACGACGAGCTCTCACGTCTCGTCTCGTCGTCGTTCCAGGCAAAGATCACAACCAAGCCAGATCGATGTTGCTCGTCCCAGGCCATCACGCTGCCTCGTGTTGTGTCGAGTAAATCTCTTGTTCTCGTGTTGTGCACCATGAAAATAGCTTGCTAGCGTGTCCCACCAGGCAAAAGTGCAAAACTCTACCGCGCGCTCTAGCTCGAGCAGAAGTCTGTTGTGCGCTGTCCCGCCATATAGAAATGCTTGTTCCATCTTGCATGAGGCCCGAGCTCGTGGGTGTCGACCTTAGCTTGTTGGCGACAAACTATCTTTGGCTTTCACATTTTCTGCTGACTTGCCATATCAATGTCGACCCATCTGAAGATCATGAAATACTCGGCAATTCGTCAGAGATGTCATTCATCAGGCTTGGCACAACAAGGAGAACGGTCATGTTCGTCTGTCTGGTGGCTGGTGACTGGTGCTGATTTGTTCTGAGAGAAAAGTACCACTGGATGGTAGCTGGTGGCTGATTTGTTCTGAGAGAAAAGTACCGCTGGCTGGTGGCTGATAAGCCAGACGAACAAGGCAAGATGATGTGGTGGGCGAATTATTTGGTCCGGAGTCCTTTGCGTGAGATGTCGATCGATGAGCTTGAGAATGAATTTTACGAAATGCGCCGTCTTACATGCTTGATTACGTGGGGCTGCTATAATTCATCATTTCAGCCCTCTCCGGAGCAGAACAACAGAAAAATCGAGGCAGCCATTAATTAATTATTTTCCCAGACCCCAGTAGGCAGTTGACCGGGCATTATATATGTCATCATTTTCCAAAGGACACGAACCAAACACACCACATTTGAAAAAAAAAACCCAAACACGCCACTTTACCCCTAGGTTGTTGTGGTAGGTGTAGTAAATAAACACGCTTCTGTAATTTGTTTAGTGATTGGTTGATTGCTAATTTGACTATCACATTTGATCAGTGTACCATGCATATTACTTGCAGTTTGTGATTTTATTATTTTCCAGCACAATAACGGAGCCTTATAACGCCATATAGCAGCGCCCCGGCGTGCATTGTCTCATGGTTGAGTGGATCCGAATAATATATGGGCAGCACACTGTCGCACTAATATATACATCCTCATGTAAGTAGAGTCGTCGACACTGCTATACCGTCATCCATGACTATGCATGGAAACCAAGAATGTGACGCTCCCAATCAATACCATCTGGAGTGCCTAGTTCCAGCTTGGGATTAGCAATTGTTGGATGATGGGCTAGAACACGACGCGGACCAATGGTCTCTGATTGGCTGCATCGCAGCACAACAGCCCCACTACCATGATACCATCTACCGTTGCCAGGCCACACTCAAGCAGTTTTGGACGGCGGTTTACTACAGTAATGTGAGTTTGCTACAGTCTTGTCGGTTTTGTATTTTTTTATTTCGACTGAATCTTTGAAAAATCATAGTAAATCACAGAAAAATCATAAAATTCAATTTTTTTGAACTCCACATGAGTAGGTCTATACAATGAATATATAATATGTTATGCTTTAGAACATTTTTTTACATCTATGAATTAATTACAGAAAAGCATAGATCTAAAGTTACAACAAAAAAATGTTATAAAGCATACTCCCTCCGTCCCATAATAAGTGCAATTCTAACTTTTGAAAAAATTCCCACAAAGAATGCAATCTTAGAAAATAGATCTAATTACCTTCCAAATTAAGTGGTCAGATCTGATTTGCATGGCAAAACTTACTGCATTTGGCAAACAAACGAGGGTATTAGAGTCTTTTCATTCCACCACTAATTTGTCCTAACAAAAACAAGAATTACACTTATTATGGGACGGAGGGAGTACCCTGTTATATTTTGTAGATCTAATCATGTGGAGTCCAACAAAATTGGATTTTTTATTTTACGATTTGTCTTTGATTTACTATGATTTTTTAAAGGTTCAGCCGAAATAACAAAAAAGACAAACCACTATTACTGTAGCAAATCATAGTCCAAATTTGCTTTGTGGGGTGATTTGCCTGGTTTTAGAAAGTTCAAGAGGTAAAAAACCAATATCCTAGGTTGAGGGGTGATGTGTCCCCCCCCCCTAGTGGAGGGTGGAGTAGACTTTTTCCATTTTATTTTCAAGTTTTCTTCGTTCACCGCAGAAATGACTGAAATTCGCCTAAAAAAATTAGTCCGTTCACCAAATTATATAATTTTATTTTAAATATAAATAAGTGATGTATGATTATTTATGGTTGTATAACTATTCAATTGAAGAATTAATATGTAATAAAAATAATAGAAAATATGAGTTATAGCATTGTTTACAATAAAGTATGTTCATAACTGTAAAACTAATGTCCTGTTTGGTTCCAATAAGTAGGGTGACTTAAAGTGCAAAAAGTGCAAAATAAGTCACTAGTGAAACCAAACAGCCCTGACTTAAATGGCCTGACTTATAAGTTGCATAAGTAGCTTCACCCCTACTTAAAGTGACTTATTTTCACTTTTCCTCTCTCCCACCCTGTGTGGAGCCCACTGACTTATAAGTCACTGCAACCAAACAGGACTGACTTAAATCCAACTGACTTATAAGTCGGGTGACTTATAAGTCAGGTAACTTATGGGAACCAAACAAGACCTAAGTTTAAAATTCACTTTCAATTAATATTGAAGTTACTAGAATTTGTAAAAAAAGATTTGTGAAATTCTCCGAAATTGGGAACCTTTGTTGAGTTCGTTCCATCCAGTCGCCAGCATGCTTGTGGACAGCTTGTCATTTGTCAATAAGCAGCTGCATCATGTACATGGCAAAATTTGATCGGGAAGTAGTGTGGACAATATAAACAAGACAACACACTATTGATATCATCGAGGCGGACAAGGCTGCGAGGGGCCACTGGATCGATGGGGCATGGGGCGGGCAAGATTGACTGCCGGCGGCTAACGACGGATTTGGTGTGATTGGGAGAAGGGTAAAAAGGAGGAAAACAACAACAAATGGATGTGTTTTAACTGTGTCATGGTGGGTTTTGCACGAAAATATAATAGCAATGGCATAAAAAAGATAAAGTTAAATTTTCAACGACACTAAAGGAATGATCTAAATTTCGATGATATATAAGGGATGGACTAAATTTTTCAAGGACGTACAAGAAATTCTGCCGACAATTAATTGAATACATAATAGCTCCCTACGACAGGTAACAGGAAAATATTAATGCTTGTTTCCCATTCCGTTCGGGCAAATAAAGTTGATTTGTGCCTTTGGTCATCCGACCCAAACAAATGATTCGTTTTGTTCTGATGAGCTTGTTCGCGTGAGGCGTTGAAGTTGGTATGAACCTGCTAATACTGAAATTTGCCAAAAACCACTACCGGAAACGCGGCCTTTGCCGTGCGTTTAAATCTTTGCCGTGCGTCTTTTATCAGGCGCACGGCAAAGAGCTTCTTTGCCGTGCGTCGATCAAAACGCACGGCAAAGAATTTTTGCCGTGCGTCTTATTTTCTGGCGCACGGCAAAGATTCTTTGCCGTGTGTTTTAATTTCCGGCGCACGGCAAAGATTTTTTTTCTCTTCCTCTACTTTTGCAATAAACGGCCGTTAGTCTTTGCCGTGCGTCGCTTGGAAACGCACGGCAAAGATAATTCTTTGTCGTGCGTTTCCCTAAGGCGCACGGCAAAGAATTTTTTTAAAATTTGATTTTTGTACTTCTTTTTTTTCTCCACCTCAAAAACATTATTTTGTACTCTATATTTCAATCTTATGCATGTCTCGATAAATTTACTATTTTTAATAATTATGTGTCACTTAAAGAATTTTTGTCGTATACGTCAAATTTGAACTGCAAGTGCATAAAGTAATGGAGTAAAATTTGTGGAAAATGATATTCATGTAATTTAGTCATTTTAAAGACCTTATCCATGAAATTGGATAAAATTTTGAACATTTTGGTCACGAATCATGACAATCCACATGCGGTTGCAATGTTTTTAAATTGTATAAAATGCAAACAAAGTTTGAAAATCATGGGATTCGTCAAGAGCTCATGATATCCTATGTGAAGCTTGTGATAAATCACATAGAGTGTTTTGAGCAAGTCGTGATGGATGTTGTTTAGAAACTGACGTATCTCACTAGAAGTTTCAGAGTGTTGAGAGCCACTTGATTAGATTTGTAGCCGTAATAAAGTTCAAATTTGAATTTGAATTCAAAGTTTTTTATGTAGACAATATACAACTTATATTGTCTCATCTTAATTTATGGTAATTTTTTAGAATCATTTGCTAATTTTATTACATTAACTATACTTATGAGGTGTGTAAAAACAAAAATGAATAAGGTCTTTGCCGTGCGCCAGGAACCCTTGGCGCACGGCAAAGAATCTTTGCCGTGCGCCTGGGAGCAATGGCGCACGGCAAAGAAACGTGCAGCCAATAGCCAGGCTTTCGAAATGGGCCGCGCTCCGCGCCCTCACGGGCCGATTCTAGCCCATCAATCTCGAGCCGTCGATCACCTCCTGGCGAGATCCAACGGCGGCAGACGCGTTACCCCGGAATAAAACCCACCGCGTCCAAACCCTAGACCCATCCCCCCACCCCTCCTCCCGCAGCCCCCTCCCTCCCCAGCGCCCTCCCTCTTCTCCCCCCAGCGCCGGCGGCTCTCTCCCCCGGCCCTCCCTCCCCGACGCCGGCGGCTTCCTTCCCCCGGGCCTCCCTCCCCTCCCCCCTCCGGCACCTTGCGCCGGCGACGGATCCGGTGAGGCGGGCGTGGTGCTGCACGACAGGGCGACCGGATCCGGCGAGGCGGACGTGGTGCTGCACGGCGGGGCACCTCGGAGGCCACGGCGCTCCCCTGGCCGCGGGGGCGCCGGATCCGGCCGCGGAGGCCCCGCTGGCCTTAGGGGCGCCGGCCGCGGCAGCCCCGCCGGCCTTAGGGGGCACCAGCCACGGAGGCCCCGCCGGCCTTAGGGGGTGCCGGCCGCGGTGCTCTCCCTCACCGGCGCAAGGATCGACGAGCCCGACGCTCCCTCCTCCGGCCCGGCGCTCCCCTCCGCCGGCCCGGCGCAAATCCGGTGGCGGGGCCACACGCGGCCTGCTCCTCCTACAGCGGCAAGGCGGCCTCCAAGGCGCGGCTGACCTCCTTCCTCCTCGCCGTGCCCGGCGCTCCCTCCTCCAGCCCGGCGCAGATCCGGTGGCAGGGGCCGGCGCGGAGGCGGAGCTCGCCTCCTCGAGTTCCCTGCAGCCCCTCCCCTCTTCTCTTCCGGCGTGGATGGCGCGCGCGGTGGCGGACCCCCTCCATCCAGCCCGGCGGCCCCTCCTCCATCCAGCCCGGCGGCCCCTCCTCCGGCGGCCGGCACAAGATCCGGGGCCTCCTCCCCTTCCTCCAATGGCCGGCGCGCGGCGGCCCTCCTCCCCCGACGGCGTGGCGGCGCTCGTCCCCCTCCCCAGACTGCGCGGTGGCCCTCCTCCACGACGGCGGATCCGGGGTCCCCGACGGCGGATGTGGCAGCGGCGGTGGTGTGGCGACGTCAGCCGTCCTGTTTTTTTTTTTTTTGTAAATCTTTGCCGGGCGTGAGGGTCATGCGGCGCACGGCAAAGCAAGCCTTCTGCTGTTAACTCCGTTGGCGTCACGAGTTGCCGATAGCTACTTTTCTTTGCCGCGCGCGAGCTATGACGCACGGCAAAGATTCTGTGTCGTGCGTGTACTAAAGGGGCGCACGGCAAAGAATCTTTGCCGTGTATTATGCTGTCGTACGGCCTTTGCCGTGCGTTTGGAAGGAAAACGCACGGCAAAGGCGGTGTCGTGCGTTTTTCTGCCTCTGCCGTGCGTCTGGAACGCACGGCAAATCGCTTGATTCCCGTAGTGAACCCCCCGCTGGCTTGTACCCCTTGCCTTGGGTTGTTGTGGTGACTGTTTGAAGCAGTGGAGTTTTAGCGGCACAGGATATGCATGTAGGGAGTTTGGATAAAAAGCTAGAAGGCGAAGCCATTAGCCATGGAAACCGAGAAGAATGTATCCGTCGCTGCACGTCCGTCATGTCCACAACTCTCGAGCTCACTGGGACCAGGAACCAGTGGCGATACAACGGCTGGTATGAAAGTTTTGTGGGCGCCATCTAACAATAGGAGTTAACACCAAGCCGAGCCGAGCCGCCGTCAACCTCCATCTCCATGCTACTTTGGGTTCAAAGCGAACTCGCGGCAGGGGGGTCAAAGGCTCACGTTTGTGCAGACGGGGCGTTGTGCTTTTCTTGGGGATAAACTGGTATATATGTTCGCCAACAATTCGCTGCAGTAGCAATGGAGCTTGCCGTGTGAGAGAATTTCCAATAGGTCGCTCGTCGCTGTTGAGAAGGAAACTAGTAAGAGCACTGCAGCTGTAGTTTTATCCTGTGGCGTGGCGTATTTTTTTCCAACTGTTTCCTGAGGCTGAAGCTAAGCTAAGAACAACTGCGGAGGGCCGAAAATTTCAACTTTTTTGTCGGTGTTTTACGTTGTCGTTGCTGTGCAATGTGCATTGCCTGATAGGCACATTTAAAGCTGAACTTCCTGTTGGAAATTCGGGAATTTCCAGACAAAAGGTGGGAGTGAGCTGACAAAAGCCTCTGTTTACCCTCTGAAAAAGCCGACCCCTTTACACGGAGGCCGAGGGGCTCCTTTTATAGTGTCCGAGGGTCACTTTTACATTCCGAAACTACCCTTTGTAAAGTTACGAATACATGAAAATGTTAAGGGTACATAAGTCCGCGGCAATCACGGAGATTCTTTTCAAATTACAGAATGTGCCATTTGCGTGTTCTAGCTTCCTTCCTCTTCCGTAGTCAAGCTTCTCACGTCTCCTTAAATCTTCCTTGCTACACCTTTGACTAGGTCAGCTTCGGTTCCCAAGAATCTTTATGTAATCTTCGGAAATCCGCCTTGAGCAGCTTCGGACGGAGCATTCTTTCGTTGTACCGTTCCCTTGTTTCTTCCCGGATTCTCTGTCGCAAGGAAGAATTCCTGGAACTCCCGGATTCCTGAACATCACAAAATACATGAGAAAGAGAGGTACCGTATTTTCTCGAGAACTCTGAGGGTCAGCAACATATTCATACATAAAATAATATCTTATCCATCCATTGAGTTTTCCAGAAAGTCTTCTTAAATCGCAAGAAAACGACCTTCTTAGGCTTATTCGTGGATCCGAAAAACTTAGGAACCTTTGGGAAATCCCTGGAACTGCCAACGCGTGTTTCTTTAAGACACTGAGGACGATATTTTTAATCCGATCCCCAACAGTAGCCCCTCGGGGAAGCGGGTTGACTCCGACGACTCGTTTCCACGGAAAAAATTTTCTAAGGATTGGATAAAAACGTCGCCCTCGGGCGTCGGAGGAGACACGCGTCGGCTCACTATAGGTTGACGGTTCGCTTATTGAGGCGTCTTCTCGATGCGTCCGCTCGTTCCTATAAATAGAGGGCTTGTGGTGTCTTCCGTTTTCACCGTTTGGCTGCTTTTGAATCTTCTTGAGTTTCTTCTTGAATTCTTTTGAAGGCTCTCTTGGCGGTTTGCATCCTGAATTCTGTTCTTCTTCTTCTCCGAAGGTAATTTTTCGATCTTCTTATTTCCGTAGTTCTGTTCTTTAATTTGGGAGAAAAATTTTGTGTACTTTTTCTGATATCTCTAGTTTTTAGGTGGCTCGAGTGAGGCATACTGCCAAGCTGATGACGGAGGAAGAAATCACCCAGGCTGTCGCCCTGGGTTCTGAAGTTCCGCAAACTACTGAAGCTCCTGCTTCGAGCAGCATTCCCTTGGTTCCGGGCCCTGGGGATACGACTCTTGAGGAAGGGGAAGTGAACTCGGGTGAGGATTCCGGAAGCGAAGAAGATATTTCTCAGGTTGAGGTTGAGATGGAAGAATTGATGCCCCCGAAGGTGGCGTATCCTCCGACCTTTGTTTTTGGAAAATCTCTAGTAACCCCTGAGCTGATCAAGAATTTCGAGGATGCGAATTTTTTTCCTCCTGGTTGTGGTCGACCGCCAACAAATGAAGAAAATTCCGCAACCTCAACCTGATGAAATAGTTGTTTTCAGAGACTTCTTTACTGCTGGTCTCAGATTTCCATGCGATGAACGTCTTCCTGCGATCCTGAATCGATTTCAGGTGAAGATGCACCAGCTTACTCCTAACTCTTTTCTGGAGTTATCAAAATTTTCCTAGATCCAGAAGACTTTCGAAGGTCATATAAGTGCAGATGTTTTCGCTCGGCTTTTTGAGCTTCACATTCAGGGGAAGATCATCAAACTTGATGATGGTAATTTGTACGAAGCTCACTATGGCTGCAACACTTTTAACACTCGTCGTAAGAATGCTAGTCAGAAGATTGAGAGAATTCAGCTAGCTCCTTGCAGCAATGAGAAATGGGCAGATAATTGGCAGAGGTTTTGGTTTTATGTCAAGGTTGACATGTCGAAAGAGATGGGTCTTGCTGGCCCTCTGAACCCTTTCTTTACGCCCATTGGACCTATGATAGCTGTTTCCACCACTTCTTTCAACAGAAAATCTCAAGATTTTAAGAAGGGTGAAGACATGTTCTACTTTGCCTGTACCATCCTTGGAGGAAGAGACGTGATTGAGGAATATGTTGCTGCCAGTGTATGGCCATTGTCCTACGGGTGGCAACCTAAGAAGATTGTTTACCTTTCTGTGGATTGGTCCCCTAGCCCAGTGCCCTTTCCGAGATTTGATCTTTGCCTCTCCGAAGGTCAAACTTTGGATGATTTTATCTACCTTGTTGAGGAACTGGTGGTTGATTTGGTCGGGAAGTGTAATTTGAGTGAATATAAACAGTTCAAGAATATTGTGAAGCATAAACGCCGCGTGAATCGCGTTTTTTCTGAACTTGGTGTAGATCCGGCTCTTCGGCCAAGACCTCCTGGCCCAAAGAGGTTGATGCAGGTACCTGGTGTTACTAGATCAGTTGCTATTGGAGCTCCTGCTAAGTCCCGGAAGAGAAAGAGCCCTAAAGTTTTGGTAACTTCTGATAAATCTTCTGCGGTCAGCAAGGCTTCCGAGAAGACAAAAACTTTGGAGATTTCCAAGAAGAGAAAGCTAACTTCTGGGAACACACCTTCACCGCCTCGCAGTTCCGAAGCTGAGAAAACTGCCGCAGCTGCCTTGGCAGATTTGAAGAAGAAGAAAGGAAATAAGAAGGTTATTTCCTCCAAGCCTCACGCTCGGGTTGCGCCTGCCTTGTCTGATGATGATGAAGACGATAACCAGAAATCAGGTGATTCTTTGCTTTATTGTGAGGTGATTCCGGGCCGTGTGGTGAATTCTCCTTCCTCGGAGAATACTTTTGTTGATATTGAATCTCTTTCAGATAAGGAGCCCGCGGCTGCCGAAAAGCTTGAGGCGTCCAAAGTCTCCGAAGGTTCATCCTTGGAGAAGGGAATTATTGTTTTGGAAGACAAGACAAATGACGGTGATGCTTCTCTTAAATTCATGGCTGATCTTGACAAAACTGTGCAGCGAGGCCCTCCTTCTCACTTTCCACTTCTTATTCAAGGTCGCCAAGATATTCCCGAAGATGGGGGAGTTTCGGCCGAGACTTATGGATATAATCAGACATTTGGAACGAACTTGAAGGGTAAGTTAATATTCGTTGGTGGTGCTGGGATTGGGAGGGATGATGATCCTTATAGCTTTAAAATGCTGTGGAATGCCCCAGGAATGCTTGCTTCCCTCGCGAGCTCATCTGGAGGTGAAGCTTTGAAGAAGCCCTCTTTTTCCCTTCAAGACTTAGAGAAAATTCCGAAGTCTCGGATTGAGACAGTTCAAGATGATGCTCATGCGATTGTGATATCCACGCATGAAGAAGTTGGTAACTATTTCGACCCTGCAAGTATGTTGGTCCTGACTTGTGCTCATTCATTTTTTTAATTTTGTTTTGGTTTCGTTTATTTAGCCTTTTGTTTCTTATAGTTTTTGAAGATGCTCTGCGGAAACTTTCCGCCAGAGATTTGTCAATGATCAGCACCACCCTCGGCCTAAAATCCGTGATCGCTGGCAAAATTTCTTCTGAGAAGACTCGTGCCGACCAGAACCATGCTCTTTCGCTACAAGGCAAGATTCTTAATCTTGAGAGAGATCTGGCCTCTTCAAAGAAACTTTCTGAGAAATTAGAGATTCATAACAAGACTTTGAAGGAGATGGTGGAACTTGCCAAAAAGGGAAGAAAACATGCTGATGATGCTTATAAAAGTTTGGAAATTGAACATGCGAAGCTTCAGAAATCTCGTGAAGATGACTTGAAAATAATTGAAGAATTACGGAACACGATTGAGCGTGACGCTAATCAGATTTCAGAGCTCAAGGATAAAAATGTCGAGGCTACGAGCAGAATGCAGAGCTTGCCAAAGCCAATAGCGAAAAAGATCTTAGGATTATTTCTTTGGAGAAAGATCTTGCTGAGCAGCTGAAAATCATGCAGGATGGAGAAAAGAAGATTAAGAACAACTTTGAACTTTTGTTTGAAAAGTATAGCGAAGCTCTTGGCGAGTATGGGGCTAGACCAAATCCTTTCCCCGATGTTGAGGATCCAGTAGCAATTATCAACTGGCTTATTGAGGAATTCGAAAGTCTTCCCGAACTTATTGGTTCTGCTAGTGATTTTGCTGCGACATTTTGCTCCGAGAGTCTTCTAAAATTATTGGAGATAAAAAACTGTGCGGATCTTGGGAAATTTTGCTCTTCCGGTCTTGAATTTCCTGCGACATCAAGTGTTTCCAGGATTCGCACAAACGAGGATGTAAAGAATATTAAGAAGAATTTTGTTAAGAAGTTCTGGATGGCTGGCGGCAAAGAATTTGCCAAGGAAATTGCTCGTGCGAAGCTTGCTAAGGTATTTTCCTTCTTCTTGATATTCTCGAGAATGACTTGGCTTCTTTGTTTGCTTGTGCCATTGTTTGCTTATAGTCATCTTCTGTTTTGTCTTTTAGATCATGGAGGACGAGGCCCAAGAAGGGCTTCGAGCGGCACTAGAGCTGAATTCCGATGACGTTGCTGCTGCCGAAACTGATGAAAAAAGTGCCGAAGACGTAAATGTTGCTGATCCTGATGCGGCTCCGACTGAATCAGAACAGGTTTAGGATTTAGAATGTTCCTGATTTGAGGACTTTGAAACAATTTGTAAAAGATTTGTAACATATTATTCCTGCGTAGGTCCTTGAAGGAGGGCCTGCGCAGGATGTCATCCCTGTTCGTATGTATTATCAACGTGTGATGGCCAGCGGTGCTTCCTGGCGTCTGTACAAAGAGGCTTTTCCTGAAAAATCCTTCAAAGATTTTTGGATGTTTTGTTGCGAATACTTCTCAATGCATAGCTTTCCTCTGGGCTGGTTTTTTACTTCTCGGGATGATTTTGCTGTCGCGGCGCTTGAAGAAAACACACCACGCTTCGTGAAGACGGAGCCCCTCAGCCCCTTAGCCGTGGATGATGATTTTGCTTATGTTTGTGATATCGTTGAACAGCGAGGGTCGAAACCTGGCCATGTATTGGAACTCCCTTTGTGCTCTGATCTTTTGCATTATAAAAGCTTGTTGTAATGAGACGTTGTCCCTTGTGATGCGAAAAAGTAATTTTATAAAAAGTTTTTGCAAAAAACATCGCCCTCCCTACCTTGCGTTTCGTATCACGAGGGAGTGTCGTCCTTTTCCAGGAGAGGATTCATTTTGAAGTTTACTTAGATAGCTTTAGAAAAGATTTTCTAAATATAAGTTAATAAAACTTTGTATATAGTTTTATGGACTTAAGGTGAAAAAATGTGTTGATATGACATCTCTAGGTTGTGTTCAACACGTCTTTGCGAACTTTGTTTCTGATGAAAAATGAACTTATGCGAATTTGTCTAATTGGCGTTATGCCTTTTATGCTTGCGCGAACACTTTCTGGAACATGGTCGCAACCTTCCGTTGCCTTGGTTTAAGTGACTTTCTTAGATGGTCACAATTTTTTAGAACTGGGTCGTAACTTTCCTGTTACTTCGGCCCTCGTGATTTTCTTGGATGATCACGGGTTTCTTGGAATAAGACCGCAACTTCTCTGTTGCTTCGGCCCTCGTGATTTTCTTGGATGGTCACGGGTTTCTTGGAATAAGGCCGCAACTTCTCTGTTGCCTCGGCCCTCGTGATTTTCTTGGAGAATCACGGATTTTTGGAATAAGGCCGCAACTTCTCTGTTGCCTCGTCCCTCGTGATTTTCTTGGATAATCACGGGTTTTTGGAATAAGGTCGCAACTTCTCTGTTGCCTCGGCGCTCGTGATTTTCTTGGATAATCACGGGTTTTTGGAATATGGCCCTCAGCCTTCATTTGTTTGGATTTTGTACTAATAAAGCAACGATGAAAGCAGGAATTTTTAGGGGAAAACTTCTTTCATTATGGACAGAAAGGAAATTTACACGAGACCCGCCTCATTAAAAACCTTGCCTCCATGGTGGAGTTTCCCTTGCAAGGAAAAGGGTACGGTTCCTTTAGGTAAAGTAAAATTGCGGAAAAGTAAACCTATTTTTCTCCCTCGGCCTGTTTATAGATCCACAGACCGAGGTTTTTTACATTTTTTCTTAATTTAAATGCAAGCTAACTAAAATTCTATTATTTCTTAAGGATAATACCTTTTTAAACTTTCCACGTTCCATGAATGTGGTAATTCTATTCCCAGTTCATCAGTTAGGCGGAAGGAACCGGGCCTGTTGCTTTCTTTCACTATGTATGGTCCTTCCCAAGTTTCTTGCAGCTTCCCCGGATTTTCCCAATTCTTTTTCTTTTTGATGACCAAATCTCCGACTCTGATTTCCTTCCTTACAATTTTCTTGTCTTTCCACTTTCTGGTTTCCTGTTGGTATTTTTCTAAGTTGTGGGCTGCTTCCAGGATGTCTAGTTCGATCATGTCCTTCTCTAATTTTTCTTTTTCTTGAGAATCTTCAACTTTTCTTCTTGCTCTTATGCTTCCATTCTTGATTTCTTCTGGTGTCATGGCCTCGGTACCGTACAGTAGGCGAAAAGGTGTGAACCCCGTAGCTCTTGAAGTAATTGTATTGTGAGACCAGATGACTTTAGGTAGCTCGTCGACCCATTTGCCCTTCTTTTGATCGAATAAGTACTTTTTGACACCCGTGAATATGATTCCATTTGCCCTTTTCACTGCTCCATTTGATTGAGGGTGATAGACTGAGGAAAACTTGACATCCGTGCCTTTGGTTCTGCAGAATTCCTTGAAAGTATAGCAGTCGAATTGCTTTCCATTGTCCACTGTGAGTTCCCTTGGAACTCCAAATCTGCAGACTATGTTCTGCCAGAAGAACTTCTGAACAGTTGCAGCAGTAATATTTGCTAGAGGCTTTGCCTCGATCCACTTTGTGAAATAATCAACAGCTACTGCTGCAAATTTGCAATTGCCTTGAGTGTGGGTAATGGTCCTACTAGGTCCATTCCCCATCTTTGCAATGGCCATGATGGTGAAATGAGCTGAATTGGGAGTGAGGAAGCTTTTTGATGTCGTGCTGTTTTTTGGCATGCCTCGCATTCTTGAACTAGTTTTCTTGCATCATTAATCATGGTTGGCCAAAAGAATCCTTGTTTTACTGCCTTCCCTGAAAGCGATCTTGCACCAATATGAGCTCCGCAGAATCCGCTGTGAATTTCTGCCAAAAGTTCCTTCCCTTTTTCGGAGGTTATGCATCTTAGCCAGGGCTCAGAAATTCCAGATTTGTACACCTCTCCATCTACTATGGCATAGCCCCTTGCCCTTTGCTTGAGTCTATTTAACTCATTTTCGTCCGTAGGTTCATAATGATCTCTTAGAAATGACATGATTTGAGCTCTCCAATCTGCGCTTTCTATAACATTTACCATTCTGTCTTCCTGCTCTTTTACCGATGGAGAAGTGATGATTTCAAAGAAAACATCTGGGGGTAAGGGTTGATTCTGGGCAGCTGCTTTCGCTAGCTTGTCTGCTTCACCATTTTCAGCCCTTGGGATGTGTTGCACAGTATAACTCTTGAAATATTTTTCCATTTCTCGAACTTTCTTCAGATACTTAATAAGTTCCGGATTTCTTGCCTCGCTTTCTTTCTCGACGTGTTCTTGAATCACGTTGGAGTCTTGTCGGTGTTAGGATTAGTCCCGACACTAACTAGTAAGTTACGCTGTGATCAGCTTCTCGATGGTCGGTGCAAATGACAACACAGGGGACACGAGTTTATCCTGGTTCCGACCGCGGGGTCGTACGTCCAGCAGATTTGCGCGTGCGCGCTGTATTGACTCGCACCGGTGGTGCCTGTAGAGGGGGGCTACAAGCAAGGCGGGAGAGGAGGAGAGGCATCCAAGTCCCTGCTAAGTGATTGAGGCAAAGTGTCAATATCGAAGGGAACGAGTATGCGAGTGAGAGTGAGTGTGAAGTGATCTCGTCCCCCTGCGGCCGGGGGACCGCCTCCTCCTTTTATAGACCAAGGGGAGGCAGTTTACAGTCATACCGCATGGCTTTAGGCATGGTGTGGCGGCATGGCGCACAGTGCCGGCGATTCGATGGCCGTCCTGGCGAATCTTGCTCCTGGCGGGCGTCGTGGTGACTCCTGTGTCCGTCCAGGAGCGACTTCGAGGGTAGTAGCGCTGGAGCTCTTCGTTTGTTCGCCGTCCGTACACCGGCTCGAGGGCCTGGCTGACGGAGGACCGGAGGCTGCATAGCGGCGGGCGTGGCGATGTCCTGTCAACCTGGATCCTTACAGTGCGGGGGATGGCCCAGCAGTGCCCGGGATGGCGGCACAGTGGCGGGGATGGCCGCTCAGGGCCGGAGGTGATGGAGGTGACGCGCCCCGCCGGCCTTGCGTCACGGCGTCGTCTCAGGCGGGCGGGGAATTGGTGGCCGTACCCCTTTCGAGGGTGCCGCCGTCCTCTTTCGAGGGGCGCGACGTGGAGGAGGTACGGGAGTAGGCGGCACAGCACCCGCACAGCGCCGGGGATGGCTGCACAGCGCGGGTTGGCCGAACAGCGCCGGGATCTGATTCCCAGGCGGTGTCAGAGGGCCGGCGTGGCGTGGATTCGCCTTTGCCCCGGGCGCCCGCGGCGCGCCAGAGCATTTAATGCTCCGGTCGTGGGAGCAAGGATGGTGTCGCGGATCGGAGGAGGCCTCAAGCGAGGCGGAAACTCGCTCGAGGGGCGTCAAGCCCTCGAGCGAGGCGGACACTCGCCCGAGGGGGCGTCAAGCCCTCGAGCGAGGCGGAAGATTCGCGGTACAGCGCCCGGCCCTCGAGCGGGGCGGAGGTTCGCTCGAGGGGTGCCGGGGGTTGGCTATTTCGATGGGCCGCTGGGGCTTTTTGGGCCGTGGGCCGCGGCATGCGAGGTGTGATTTGCGGTTCGTGAGTTTGCTTGTTCGCTTTCGTTATATTTCGAAAAAAGGGAGTGATTTCCCCGTTATTAGGGGACCCCTATGGCTGTCCCCGACAAGTCTGATTTGATGATGAAAGTTTGTTGGTCCAGGGCCATCATCTTTCTTAGTGCTAGTATGAGAGCTTCATATTCCGTGGTATTGTTGCTGGAGACTGCTTCATCTGGGAAATCTAGTCTTGCTGCGTACCTTATTTTGATGCCCGAAGGTGATGTTACTATTGTTGAAATTCCCACACCTTTTCCACACCAGGCTCCGTCACAGTAGATTACCCAAGGGATTTGTTCGCAGCTGTTGTTTTCCATGATTGGTGAAGTCCAATCTACGACGAAGTCAGCCAAAACTTGAGATTTTATAGCATTTCTTCTTTCGAAGTCAACCACGTATCCAGACAATTCCGCAGCCCATTTTGCAATTCTTCCAGTTGCATCTTTATTTGTGAATAGGTCGTTTAGAGGTTGATTCGTGATGACACGAATCTGGTACCCTTCAAAATAATGTCTGAGCTTTCTTGCTGCCATGACAACTGCATAGGCGATTTTCTCGAGTTCTGAGTAAAATAGTTTTGATCCTGATAGTGCTTCAGAAGCAAAGTAGACTGGTACTTGTCTTAATTTCCCGTTTTCTTCTTTCTCTTGAACAAGAACTGCGCTTACGGCTGAATTGGAAGCTACGAGGTATAGGAGGAGAGGTGACTTTGGCTCTGGTAGGCAAAGCTTTGTCATGTTTGTCAAATATTCTTTGAGTTCCTGGAATGCTTGGCTTTGGGTTTCGCTCCACTGAAAGTTCTTGGAACTTCGGAGGAGCTGGAAGAATGGTAAGCTTCTTTCCGCTGCTCTGGGAATAAATCTGTTTAGCGCTGCCACTCTTCCTGTTAACTTCTGTACATCCTTGACTGAGGCTGGCTCTTGCATTTCTACGATTGCTTTGATTTTGTCAGGATTAGCTTCAATGCCTTTTGTTGACAAAAGGCATCCTAAAACCTTTCCCTTCTGAAAACCAAATACGCATTTTTCTGGGTTCAATTTAAGGTTCGCTGCCCTTAGATTTGCGAATGTTTCTGCTAAATCCCTGATGTGATCGCATCTTCTGATGCTTTTGACAATGATGTCGACAACATATGCTAGAATGTTTCTTCGAAGCTGATAATGTAGCACAATTGCTATCATTCTTGAGAATGTGGATCCTGCGTTTTTCAGCCCCTCTGGCATTCTCACGAAACAGTATGTTCCGAATGGAGTTATGAAACTAGTTTTTTCTTTGTTTTCTTTTCTCACCCTGACTTGGTGATAGCCGGAGAACATGTCCAGGAGTGACAATATTTTGCTACTTGCAGCATCGTCTACCACTCTGTCTACTCTTTCTAGTGGGTAATCATCTTTTTTGCAGGTCTTGTTTAAGTCCGTGAAATCTACACACATTCTCCATCTTCCGTTCTTTTTCTTGACTGGTACCGTATTGGCCAGCCAAACTGGATAGATTACTTCTCGGATGACCTGAGCATCTTGTAATCTTTGGACTTCTGCTTCTACTGCCTTTGCTTTTTCTTCTGACATTTTCCTGAGTTTTTGCTTCTTCGGATGAATCTTTTCATCTGTATCAAGCTTGTGTTCGATGATGTCTCGGTCAACACTCTGCAGATCCTTTGCTGACCATGCGAAGACATCCTTGTTTTGATTCAGGAAATAGACTAGTTCTTCTTCTTCTTGAGGGCTTAAGTCTGCCCCGATCGTTACTGCTCTGTCTGGCATGCCATCTAGGAATACTTTTTTTGTTTCTCCATCAGCGCTTATCTCAATTTTCTCTTTATCTCTCTTTGCTTTGGAGTATGGCTGTTGTCTTTCCTGATTATCTGCCAGATGATGAATGTTTTGTTGCCCAAGAGTGTTTCCTTTTTCTATTCTTCTTGCTTCATTCTGATCTCCGAAGATAGTGATTATTCCGTGAGGGGCTGGGATTTTCATGCATAGGAAAAGTTGTCTGAATACAGCGTCGAATCTGTTGATGAATCCTCTTTCGAAGATGGCATTGTATGGATAGTACATATCAACGACATCGAACATGATGTGTTTCGTTCTTGCGTTGTCCAAATCTCCGAATGATACTGGTAAGGAGATTTTTCCTCCGGATCTGATTGGTTTTCCCCCGAAACCTACTAATGGCTTCTCTGGTGGTGCTAGCATGTGAGGAGCGAGGCCCATGCGTTGAAAGGTGTTGGTGAAGATAATATCTGCTGAACTCCCACTGTCTATCAAGACGTTTCCTATAACCCATCCAGCAACATTAACTTCGACGACCATCGCGTCATTATGGGAAACTGATTTTAATCTGAAGTCCTCCTCAGTAAAGGTTATTGGAACCTTTGCCCATTCTAGCCTTGCTGCTGGACCATCATCAATGATTACGTTGATCTGCCTATAATAATCGTTTCTTTGCTTCTTGGTGTCAAATTCCATAGATGACCCTCCGGTTATTGGCAAGATCATGCCGAAGGATGGCAGTGCCCTTGAATTGTTCTGGGAATTGTTTTGCTCGGTCTTCGGGACTTGGGCTGGTGGTGGCGGCAATGTTTCTTTTGCTTAGATTGGCTGAGGTTGTTCAATAACTTGAATGGCTTGGGTTTGTGGAAAGGTTTGTTGTGGAGTTTGGTTTTGCGGAATTGAGGTTTGTTGGAAAAATTATTACGAAGGTTGTGGTTGTGAAAAGTGGGTTTGCGGGTAGAATTGTGGTGAAGGTTGCCAAACCGTTTGATGTGGTTGGATGAAAGGCTGGGTTTGAGGAAAGGATTGCTGTTGCCAGTAAGTGTGTTGGACTTGTTTGGGTTGTGCTGCTGTTATCTGGGCTACGCGTTGTTGATCTTGGATTCTTTGGAAGTTCTTCTGAGTTTCTGGGCATGCTTCCGTGTTGTGCCCTCTTCCATGATATATGCATTGAAAGTGTGGATCTCTGCTATCATGATTTTGGAGTCTTGAAGGTGTTCTTCCTCGACCTCTTCCTCTTCCGGAATGGCCACCCCGTTGAGAGCTCTGGCCGTGGTAATCTTGAGCTTGTGACGGATTATTTGGTGAACTGTCTTGCACATTCATGATGGGTTGATTGCCGTTCCAGTTGTTGCCTCTCTGGGATTGTCTTTGTTGATACCTTTCCACCACTCTTCTTCTGTGATCTTCATCAGATTTACAATACTTTTCCAATTCTTTGAACAATTCATCCATTGACTTGGGGTTCAGTCTGTTGAAATGACCAGCTGTTTGTCCCGGAATCAAGCCACTTATGAGAGCTGAGATGGTTGCTTTGTCATCTACTTCCGGAGTTTGAGATTTTAGCTGCATGAATCTTCTCACGAATTCTGCTAGCGGCTCTTTATCCTTTTGTTTGCACTGATATAAATCTGTTGTTCTTGTAGTTGTATGGTGGAAAGCTTGGAAGACTTGTAGGAACTTGGATTTCAAATCGAGCCACCTGTATACCGAGTGTGGAGGCAAAAGTGAGTACCAATTAAGCACTGGGCCTTCGCATGCAATAATCAAGGATTTTGCTAAAGCGACATCATCTCCTCCTGCCGAAGCTACTGCGGCTTCATAACTCATCAGGAACTGTCTGGAATTGCCGAAGCCATTGAACTTTGGAAGCGAAACTGGCTTGTATTTGGATGGCCATGGAGCTGTTTGGAGGCCTACAGAAAGTGGAGAGTTGAGGTCGTTGAACTGGGCAATCCCGTTGTTTATGTGTTCTGTGTTTTCTGGAGAAATGAGGCTCTGCTTGATTCGCTGGTTCTTGGTTGCAGACTCTGGGTCTGGTGTGAATTGCTTGTAGGAATTGTCCTCTCCCTCAGCTAAATCATCAATTTCTTTCTGAAGTTGCATTATTTCCCTCTTTGCCTGCTCTAGTCTTTGTAGCTTGTCTGTGGCCTGTTTCTTGGCCTTGAGTTGCATAGCTATCTTGTCTTTCTGTCTTTTCAGAGTTTGGATTTGTTTTAGGGCCGCCTGTAACTCTTCATCGGGCATTTCGTGCTCATTGCGTTCATTACTGGCTTCGGGGATTTCTTCCTGCTCCTTGCCTTTCTCCTTTTCGTTGTGTTGTGGGTCCTGGACTTGTTCTGGATCTTGTGCAGTGTTGGTTTTGGGGTGAAGGACGAGGCCTTGTTCTGTGTTTTCTTGATTGTCCTCGCTCTCAAAGTCTTGTGCTGCGGGCTTCTTGGTTTTCTTTGGTGGAGCCATCGTGGGTTTCTAACAGCTAAGAACACGGTGGGCGCCAATGTTGGAAATTCGGGAATTTCCAGACAAAAGGTGGGAGTGAGCTGACAAAAGCCTCTGTTTACCCTCTGAAAAAGCCGATCCCTTTACACGGAGGCCGAGGGGCTCCTTTTATAGTGCCCGAGGGTCACTTTTACATTCCGAAACTACCCTTTGTAAAGTTACGAATACATGAAAATGTTAAGGGTACATAAGTCCGCGGCAATCACGGAGATTCTTTTCAAATTACAGAATGCGTCATTTGCGTGTTCTAGCTTCCTTCCTCTTCCGTAGCCAAGCTTCTCACGTCTCCTTGAATCTTCCTTGCTACACCTTTGACTAGGTCAGCTTCGGTTCCCAAGAATCTTTATGTAATCTTCGGAAATCCGCCTTGAGTAGCTTCGGACGGAGCATTCTTCTGCTGTACCGTTCCCTTGTTTCTTCCCGGATTCTCTGTCGCAAGGAAGAATTCTTGGAACTCCCGGATTCCTGAACATCACAAAATACAGAAGAAAGAGAGGTACCGTATTTTCTCGGGAACTCCGAGGGTCAGCAACATATTCATACATAAAATAATATCTTATCCATCCATTGAGTTTTCCAGAAAGTCTTCTTAAATCGCAAGAAAACGACCTTCTTAGGCTTATTCGTGGATCCGAAAAACTTAGGAACCTTTGGGAAATCCCTGGAACTGCCGACGCGTGTTTCTTTAAGACACTGAGGACGATATTTTTAATCCGATCCCCAACACTTCCCATTCAGATTTCAGAGTACGCGCATATAAGCATAATCCGACAGAGACACAAGCGAGAGGCAGTTTTGCATGATTTGTTTTTTTTCTGCCAGACAGTCGCAGCTATGTTATTGCAGTTCTTCATATGAAGTTTTTATTTGATCGATGGTTGTGTAGTGGGTGACACAATTGCTGCTCTTCTTAAGGTAGCATTTGATGCTGGCTGTTTATTGGACAGCAGGGAGGATTGTATGCAGCTAGCTTCTATATATTGCATGGAGAGTCCGTGCAAGAAGATGTCGTATATTATACAGATAGAGATCAGTACCGTCACGATACAACATCATCCTCCAAATATAATGTCCTGTGCTTGGACCAACACACAACAAAATAGGGTTAGATTAAATGGAAAAACATATATAGACAAATAAGCTTCAAGTGGGACTGGGAGGCATCACGAAATTTAGCTGAACTGAATCGAAATATGTAGCACCCTTGTTGGTATGTAGGTGCCATGCATCCAGATATCTTGGCTCCATCTTCCTTGAGCCCCAAGCTCGTCAGCGTCGATCAGTTGAGTGCGAGGGGCCGATGGACTACCTGCTCGAGAGAGTAAGTGGCCATTTTAGAACCAGGTTGTTTCACGGAATCTGACTCTGCTACCGAATCTCCAAGCCAAACGCCCATGCTCCATATGCTCGAGCTCCAGAAGGAGATTTGGAGGCACCGCCCAAGTTTTTTTTTTTGGATCCTGAAGGAGTGTTTTCAGAACATTTTTATTCTTTCCACCAAGTTATGGGCCTGACTAATTACCCACCATTAGTTCTGCAATTTTCCATTCGTTCAATTTATCGGTTGATCATGAACTAATCTAAAGTGTATTTGTGACATTTTTTTACGGAATGTGTTTGATCAAACATTGTACTCAAATACATATGTTTGTTTCAATAGAAACTTATATAAATTATGTTTGCCTGTATTTGATCCAACATTATTTGTAAATACTAAATTTCATTTGGAAGATCATATCGTCTTTGAAATAAAATGAAATGCTCAAAAAATCATTTGGATAAAGGAATATCACTCTCAAATGTGTTTACATCAAAAAAATATATATATTCGTACAAAGTAATCTGAAAAGCACAATAGTCAATTCATACAAAAACCTTTTATTTCAAAAGAGCCAAACACCTAAGCATTAACGCAAGCAACAACTTGCTCGGGAGCACTTCGAGAAAATGATGCGCGAGCCGCCGCCGTGCAACCGAGACTTCGCTTGGGGCGACCTCGCGCTCCCGGCAGTGGACCTTTCGTCACTAGATCGCCCCTTCACACATGATGAGGTTTGGCACGCTATTTGCCTCATGCCACAGGACAAGGCCCCGGGTCCGGACGGCTTCACGGGACGCTTTTTCAAGCTCTGTTGGCCCATAATTCGACACGACCTCATGGCAGCTATCCATTCCCTGTACAACTCTCGAAGCAACGACCTCAACCTACTCAACAAAGCAAACATCATCCTTATCCCCAAAAAAGATGGGGCCGAATCGATTGGCGACTTCAGACCCATAAGCCTCATCCACGGCGTTGCAAAGATCATCACTAAGGTGCTTGCGCTATGTCTTGCTCCGCTGATCAATGAACTGATCTCGCCCTGCCAAAGTGCTTTCATCAAAAGACGTAGCATTCATGACAACTTCTTATATGTCCGCAACCTCACCAGAAGGTTCCACCGAACAAAATCTCCCGCCCTCCTGCTCAAATTGGATATCTCCAAAGCTTTCGACTCCGTGCGATGGGACTATCTGATCTCACTCATGCAACGCCGAGGTTTCCCTCTAAAATGGAGAAATTGGATCTCTGCCCTGCTCACGACTTCCACCTCGCGTGTAATGCTAAACGGCATCCCTCTCGACCCCATACTCCATGGCAGAGGACTAAGACAGGGGGACCTGCTCTCTCCCTTACTTTTCATCTTAGCTATCGACCCGCTGCACCGGCTTCTACAATTGGCCATAGAAAAGGGTCTTCTCAGCAAACTCAATGGGCGGGCGGCAATATTTAGAGTCTCCATGTATGCGGACGACGCCGTCATCTTCTTAAAACCCTCTGTGCCGGACGTCAACAATCTTAAATCCATATTACTCAATTTCGGCTTGGTCACTGGGCTACAAACAAACCTGCAGAAGACCAGTGTGACGCCAATCAGTTGCGATGGAATCGACATTAACAGCGTCCTCGCCGACCTCCCGGTCTCTCGGGCCGCCTTCCCTATCAAGTACCTGGGACTTCCGCTAACTCCAAGACGACTCAAGAAGCTCGACTTCCAGCCTTTGGTGGACAAAGCAGCCGGAAAGATGTCAACTTGGAACGGTCGAAACCTCACCCAAGCTGGCAGGGTGTGTCTCACCAAATCGGTGCTTTCGTCCCAACCGGTTTACCTCATGACAGTCATCAAACCGCCAATCGAGGTGTTGCAAGACCTCGACAAAATACGAAGGCGCTTCCTCTGGGCAGGCGACAAGGCACTATCGGGCGGCAAATGCAAAGTAAACTGGACCAAAACAACACTGCCAAAAGATCTTGGCGGCCTGGGAATGCTCCATCTAGGAAAATTTGCGCGGGCCCTACGGCTCTGATGGCTTTGGCAGGAATGGACTGCACCTGAAAAGGCTTGGGTAGGGACGGAGGTACCCTGCGACGACGCGGATAAACTTCTTTTTGCTACATGCACCTCCGTAACTATAGGCGACGGCTCCAAAGCAAGTTTCTGGCACTCGGGTTGGTTACAAGGAAATAGACCGAAGGACATCGCCCCGCTCCTTTTCGCCAAGTCGAGAAAAAAGAAACGCAATGTGGCATCCGCACTCCATGAAAATACTTGGATCCACGACCTACATCACCTCACGGGACTCACCCCTGCCCACCTACTCGAGTTCGTGACACTTTGGAATCTTGTGGAGCAATCACGTCTACAACCTCAGCAGGAAGACAAGATAACCTGGACCCTGACGCCCAAGGGTGAATACACCACATCATCAGCATACAAGGCGCAATTTCACGATTATGCTGCTAACCCTGCGCTGGCGGCCATCTGGAAGACATGGGCACCCCCAAAATGCAAGTTCTTCGCATGGCTCATCTTCCGGGATCGCGTCTGGACGTCGGACAGACTAGCCCGGCGGAATTGGGACCACAGCCTGTCTGTCCGCTATGCAGAACCACTCCGGAGACGGCACTTCACCTTTTGGCTGAGTGTAGATACACACACCGGGTCTGGACCCTTCTGGCCACGTGGATAGGCTCTCAGACATTTCCTCCCACACAACGGACGCCCAGCGCTTCAACAAGCGACTAGTGGCTCAACGTCACCACGGTCCCGGACACACCTCGCAAAGGATTGCGCTCCATGACACTACTGATCAGCTGGGAGATCTGGAAGGAGAGGAATAACCGTATCTTTGACCGATGAGAGTCTTCTGTGCCTTCTTTTGTAAATAGAATCAAGGCCGAGGCCTCGCTCTGGATCGCTGCGGGGGCCAAAGATTTAGCGGGCTTACTTGCGCGAGAGTAGTACCCTGCACTGACCTCTGACCGGCTTGCCGGCTTGTACTTTGTACATCTTTTTTTCTCCTCTATATCAATGAAATATGCACTATCTTGTGCCCGTTCGTTCAAAAAAAAACTCATCCCTCATTGCCGACAGCTATAAACACGAGCACCCATGCCCATGCTAACTCAGAGACTCGAATGGACAGGTTCCACACAGAACCTACTCCCAATGGAGTATTAATGGTAGTTTTTATCCCTGTTAAATAGCATGTCAACTAAGCAAAATGGTGATGTGGCAGCCTAATTAATGAGGAAAGAGAGCACAAATCATAGAAATGGTTTCTTCATGGAGAATCCATGTCTACTCTTGACCTAATGCACAAGAAACTATGAATTTGCTATTGTGAAAAAATCACTAGTTCCTATGAAATTAATGCAACGCTTCCCATTGGTGAAATTGAAAAAGAGAAAAAGAAAATAATTATTACTCAAAGATACTACCACTGTGAAGAATAATTTTTATAGATAATTTCTTATATTATGGAAACTGTGTTAGTTTCTTTTATTGAAACTGCCCTAACAAGGCAAGCCACATTCAGTTACAAAACGAGCATTAAATATATTGATACAGTACAATGAGATAGATCGGACAACAGTCAACAAGTTGAGGACAGCTTCTGTTGCGTATAATTTGTATGAACGGATAGGGTCATATATACAGATCGAGGCTGCAGCTTCGAACTTGCGATACATATCAATATCATCTTCCAAATTAAAGCTGCTACTTAACCGTGCTTACAACATTACATATACAAACCTCATGGAAATTAAAGGGACGATCAGTTTGAGAGCTTGGGTGAGTGGGACTGGGAGGCGTCACGAATTTGGTCTGAACGCAGTGAAAACGGCACCCTGGCTGGCATGTCGGCGCCATGATATCTGGGTTTCAGCTCCGGACTGTGGACGCCCAATCACGTGAATGTCGCGACGAGCTTTGTTGTGCAAGAACGAGCTCCAGCTGCCATATATTCTGCTGGCCGTCACCAACAGTGAAGTCATGTGCGAATGGGTTTGTAGTCTAATGGTAGGACGGTCCAGTGGGACGCTACCCATCAGAGTTCAAATCATGGTGCTCGCACCTTTTCCTGGATTTATTCCGGGATTTTTCAGCATTATGCATTAAGTGGTAAGCGACGTTCCTGTCGACGACGAGGCGCCAGTGGTGACTTCGAGAATCTCCAGATCTGTCGGTCCTCAGTCCTTCGGAGGTGCTCATAGAGGTAAGATTTGCGTACGTGTGTTCATAAGGGTGAGTGTGCGTGCGTGTTGTGAGCGTCTGCGTTGTACTGTGTCATTCAAAAAAAACAGTGAAGTCCTGTGATCAAGGTCGTCATCGACGCCCACCGCTGGCCTTCGTGTTGCCTCGTGCCATCCCGGCTCACTCGGTCACTCCTTGAGCCTCAAGACAACGACGTTGATCATGCTAACGCGCGCTTTGGCAGCACCTCTGGACGCATGTGGTATCCGTCAGTTGGTCGTTTTGCTTCAGCTCGATCGAGGCACGCATACCGCAGGAGAGAGACATGAGCGAGCGTGGTGATGTGCTCGTCCTTCTCCTTACTATAAAATATTTAGTTTAATTTTGCTGGACTGTTTGTGAGATAAAATATTTAGTTTAATTTTGCTGGACTGTTTGTGAGATTTCATTATGTTTTATATTGTAAGTTATTTTTGTTTTTTCCTTCTTCAGATATATAGTTTTGTCCACACATTTAGATGCGTAAAAAAACTATATATAAAAAAAGTTACGATTCACAATTTGGACGAAAAGAGTATTTTTACACGACCTACAATTTGTCACGAATGGAGTACCTAGAATCCTTGGTTCATACATTATTTTCACGGATCAGGTGGACGGAAGGAAAGAGCTTCCCGACATCTCTCAGTTTCTCTAACTTACGATGATTGACAGAAATGCAGCGCTATCGGTGTAGATTGAAGTTGACGAGTAGTACATTTATTTTTTCCGATTATGTGCACCCTTTTGCCACAAGAAAAAAGAAAAATTGGGAACTCCCACTTCTATTCAATTTGTTGTCAATGAGTATTGTTGTGTGATGTATACATGATCACAATGTGGGAGGACAACATGAAAGTTAGGTCAGTCTTAATGAAGAATTTCATAAGAGTTTCATAACATTAATTAAATTCAATGACGCATCAGTAAAATTTCTAACTTTGGCAAGGTAACTAAAGGGGGAGTTTGATTAAATGAGAGAGAAGTTTCATCCCTATGTTGTGATATTTGTACAATGAAAATGTATGTCTTACTCTGATTATTCACAACTCTGATTTTCAGTGATGGTCAGAATCTCTGCAACTGGGTAGCAGACGCAGACCCCAATGACGAGCATGGTTGGTGCAGCATATCTCGTAGTTAAGGTTAGTCTCAATGGGAGTTTCATGAAGAGTTTTATCAGCATTAATTTACCTGCCACATAATCAATTTTGCTTATGTGGTAGTATTTTTTTTTTGTAGTTTTGGATCTATGCTTTTCTTCATAACTGTAAAAAAGTACTAAAGCATACCATATTATATGTTCAATGTGTAGATCTACTCATTTGGAGTTCAACATAATTGGATTTCCATTTTATAATTTTTTTTGCTTTACTATGATTTTTCAAAACTATTTCAGGGAGTAATTTGACCGGTTTTGAAAAGTTCAAGAGGTAATATAGATTGTTTCATAGGTTGAGGGTTATGTAGTCCACCCCATATGTGGGGGTGATATAAACTTTTTTCGAAAGGATAAGACTGAGGGGAGGGAGAAAGAGATAGAGTGAGCGGAGATGAGATGTGCGCAAGCTGGAGTTAAGGGGAGGAAGAAAAGAAGGGACCGTGGGAGGGCATTTGTACTATTGCTTTTTCTCACCCGGTACTAATTTAGGATCCCAGTATCGGGTGGAGCCTTCACATGGTACTAAAAGAGGTTAGGCATATAAGTACCAGGTGGAGGGAAACCCGGGATTAATTTATGGTTTTTAGTAGCGGTTCTCATCCCCACCTGGTACTAAAGAGTATCACGCGGTCGCGGGGTTCAATCTTTCAACCCGGTACTAATGCTTCCTTTAGTACCTGGTGCCAACATAACCTACATTGAATGTTTTAGAGGCTCAGGACGAAAGGTCGATTCCTTAGTAATGAATGGCACATATAGTCTCTCTATATATATAGAGAGAGAGGTTGCATACAGTAGTGATACATTACCTTCCAAATTTAACATGCCACTAGATAGCTATATATCTCGTACTTAGACTATCTCCAACGGTTGCTGGATCCCGTACCGCATCCCCAAAATGAAGGGGAGATCGGGTACTGTAACACCTTCAGCAAATGCTTCATCCTCTTTCCCATTTTGAGGTCGCGGCCTTCTCCACCCCATTCCTAGGTTTCTCTCTCATCTCTTCATCTCTCCCGTACCAACTGCCGCCACCACCCACCAGACCACCACCTCCTCCACCCAACAGACGCGAGTGCATCTGGCTGGGCTCCTACGACGCCCCCGAGAAGGTCGTGCGCACCTTTGACGCCGCCTTCATCTGCCTCCGCGGCCCCGGGGCCGACGGCGCGTACCTCAACTTCTCGAACTCACCGCCGCCCTGCCGCGCCGGCGGATGCAGCAGCGACCCGCAAGAGGTGCAGGCCGCCGCACTCTCCCACGCAAACCGCCCCACCGTCACGGTGCAACAGACAGTCACGGCGCTCATGGACGCTGATGACGGCCTAGTGCTGCCGTGGGAGTGGGACTCCGAGGTGGCGGGCGTTCTTGGCGATGGAGGCGGTGCTGAGGTGGTGGTGCCTGTGCGCGCCGACGGGAGCATCGACTGGCGGCCTGTTGCGCTCGATGTCGCCGCTCGAGGTTGCCGCGGAGCTGGAGGAGATCTGAAGGCGGAGCAGGGGCCAACAGCGGGGGGCGCGTTGACCTGCTTGTCGTCGTCGTCGGGAGGGAGGGAGCAGGTCGCCGCCACGGCTCCGTCGAGCACGCCCCTCCTGGAGCTCCGCCCACGACCCCTCCACCTTCCGGCCTGGCCTCTCCGCCTGCTCCTGCTCCACTTGTGGCCTCTCCTCCTCCCGTCGCCGCCCGCACCACCCCAGCACAGATCCGGCCTGGGAGACCTCCCTCTCCCCTCCCCAGGTCCGGATCCGGTGGCGGCACGAATCGATCCGACGAGGGAACGCGGCGGCGGCGGCCCTCTCTGCAGGGACAGAAGCGGCGGCGGCGGGAGAAGCGCGGGAGCCAACTGCCCAACCGCGATGCGCAAGGGATGTGCATCCTCTGCTGGAAGCAGCACTTTTTGCGGTAGTTTTTTGTCTCTCCTGTGCGCAGAAGGCATGTTTTGAGGATGCAGATCTGCGTTCTTGCTGAAGATAGTCTTACAACGCTACACAATGAGATCAGTTTATTAAATGAAGAAAAAACGAGTAGGGAATCGTTAGACAAAGAGCGAAAGGGCATGTAGCCTAGTGGTTATAAGAGCCTCGGTAGCACCTCAGGTCCTAGGTTTGACTCCTCGTGGGAGCGAATTTCTCAGGATTTAACAGCGTTTGTGATTTCAGTGGTAGGCGGCGTTCCCGTCGACAGCGAGACGCCTGTGGTGTCTTCGTGAATCTTGAGGATTTGCCGACCCAGTCTTCGAAGATGCTCCTAGGGGTAAGGTTTGCGCGCGTGTGTTCATAGGGATGAGTGTGCGTGCATTGTGAGTGCCTCCGATGTACTGTGTAATTCAAAAAAAAATCGTTAGACAAAGAAGAAGCATCATGGAATTTAGTTGAACGATGTATCCACGATCTCCCAGTTGCTGGTTGATATGTCGCTAAATTGAGGAGTTCGATCTAATCACCACCGTTGCCCTGGGTTATTGCGGTGATTATTGAAGCTAAGTAATAAAGTTGATTGTGTGTACCACGTGAGAGGTAACAGGAGTGACTGAGAATGGCGCACGACGAGAACGAGTAGTCCTTCATTGGCCCTATATTCTCTTTTTGTAGTTTCTGAAGGCCTGGCATGTCGCCGCCTAGGATTGAAGAAAGTGGACATACTATATACATAGCGGCACACGGTTGCCTGGATTGAAGAAAGTGTGTCGCACTTACGTACATATATATATGATATATCTCCATTTAAGTAGATACTACTACATCATATCACAGTTCAGCATCCAACATGCAGGGAGTTGGGACAAGTAGCGAAGCCATTTAAACCGAGAATAATGCATCCCTCGTTTCAAGCCCCATCGTCGTGCTCACGAATCGAGCTTCATTATTTGGGATTAGGAGGAATCGAGAACCAGCCACAGTACAAGGGAGTTTTACGGGTGTTAGCGCACGGCTTCCACCCGGCGCTCTGGATCACAACGACGACCAGGCAATCCAGGATTTCTTCTTCTGCCGCACAGCTCGCGCACGACGCGCTCGCCCACGGACATCCAGGAGCTCCGCACGACGCGCTCCGCCACAACGGCTCGCACGCCACGCTCGCCCGGCGCCCATGCTTTGCACACCGCGCTCGCTATGCGCATGCGCTCCCGAGTTGCCCGCCATGGCGGTTGGCCCCGTAGGGGCTTGTACTCTATATATGTAACCTGTTGTAGATCAATGAAGGATGTGGTTGATCTCCTTTGCTTGCTTCTTCTTGAGTCATGTTCTCCTTCATGGTATCAGTGACCGAACGATCGGACCTCATGAATCCGTTCGCCACCGTCTCCTCTGCCTCCACCAACGGCCTGCCTGCCATTCCTGCTGCCCCAGCCACCGTAATCCAGCAGCTTAACATCAGGAACCATGTTCCCATCGTCCTCGACCTCAAGGAGCCCAATTACTCCCAATGGCGCTGCTTCTTCGATTCCGTCCTCGGCAAGTTCGGCATCGGGTCGCATGTCTTCTCCCCGCCCCCGCTCCATGACCGCGACGCGGAGTGGCAGATGATCGACCATGCGCTTGTCAACTGGCTCTACACCACCATCGCCAAGAGCGTCTTCGACAATATCTACAAGCCGGACTCCTCGGCATTCACCGTCTGGACTGCGATCGAGAACCTCTTCCGCGACAACGAGATGGAGCGCATCGTGTACCCGGAGGCCGAGCTCCGCACCCTGTAGCAAGGCGAGATGAGCATCAACGACTACTGCACCAAGCTGAAGACCCTCGCCGACGGACTCCGCGACCTCAACCTTCCCGTCTCCGAGCCGAGCCAGGTGCTCAATCTGCTGCGCGGGCTCAACCCAAGGTACCGCCACCTGAAGCGAACTATCAAGGCAAAATTCCCGCCCCACAACTTCGCCAGCGCAAGATCGTACCTTCTTCTCGAGGAGCTCTGCGAGAAACAAGAGGCGAAGGAGGACACTGGCCAGGTCCTCTACGCCGGCCACCAATCCTCCTCTGGATCTGACTCCAGGGGCGGTGATTCCGGCTCCGGCGGCAACCGCTACAAGCCTCGCAAGCAGAAGCGCGGCTCCGGTCCAACTCTGGGTCCAACTCCAACTCCTCCGACGGCGGGAACTCTAGCAACCGCGGCAACAACCGCGGCCCCAACGGCGGCTCCTCGGCGGCGCCGGTGGGGGGCAACAAAACTTTGGACTTCCATGGGTCGCTGGATACAATCCATGAACTGGGCTTGTTCAAGCCTGGCCCATGAATTTCCGCGCACCCGGGGCCAACGTACTTAGGCCGCTTCCTCCCTTCCAGCCTCAACACGCCATGATGGCCCAGCATCAACTCAGCCCGGCTGGCCCGCCGGGGTCGTCCTCCTCCTCCGCCTGGGATCAGACAGCTCTGTTCTCAGTGTTGTCTTGCGCCGGCAGCTACACTCCGACGCCGCCCAGCGCTAGTGAATGGTACATGGACACCGGCGCCTCTTCCCACATGTCCACGACGCCTGGTAATTTCCCGAACCCGAGACCCATCCCTTTCCCCACATCCATCACAGTCGGAAATGGTGCACAGCTGCCTGTTACGCACTCAGCCACCACTACTGTTCTCACATCTTCTTCTCTTCTCCACCTCAATAACATTCTGATCTCTCCTTCCATTGTTAAGAATTTGGTCTCCATTCGTCAATTAACTTGTGATAATAATGTTTCCATCGAGTTTGACACCAATGGCTTCTCTGTTAAGGATGTTCCAACCGGAACGGTGACACTCCGTTGTGAGAGTGACGGTGCCCTCTACCCTCTGCGCCTGCCGCCGCAGCTCGCCCTCAGCGCCACCTCGTCGGTCGAGCTATGGCATGCTTGGCTTGGGCATCCGGGGACACCTGCTCTTCGACAAATTCTCCAGCAATTTCCCTTACGATTGTAATAAATCCGCGGCCCACTCATCATTCCTGCCGGCTTGGCAAGAGTGTTCGCCTACCTTTCAACTCTTCTACTAGCAGTACACATTTTTCCCTTCCAATTGATACATGCTGATGTGTGGACATCCCCTGTTTCAAGTTTCTCGGGTTATAAATACTATCTGGTGCTCATCGATGATTTCTCTCATTTTACTTGGACGTTCCCGCTCCGCCAGAAGTCTGAGGTGTTCGCTCTCTTGCGATCGTTTCTAGCATACACGCGAACGCAATTTGGTCTCCCTGTCGTTGGGCTACAAACTGATAATGGTCGTGAATTTGATTCCAATGCCCTCCGATTCCTGCTTTCTGACCTCGGTGTCGCCTTCCGCCTCTCATGCCCTCACACATCCCAGCAGAATGGGAAGGCGCATTCTCCGCACTCTGAATGATTGTGTTCGAACTTTACTAATCCATAGTGCAGCACCGATGGAGTTCTGGGCGGAGGCCCTTGGCACTGCGACTTACCTCGTCAACCGGCACCCGTGCCGCACCACCGGCACCACCACGCCATTTGAGCTCCTCTTCGGCGTTCCACCAAACTACGGTGAGCTCCGCGTCTTCGGGTGTTTGTGCTACCCCAACCTATCAGCAACGGCTAAACACAAGCTCTCACCGCGCTCCGTCGCTTGCGTCTTCATCGGCTACCCGAGCGACCACCGGGGATATCGCTGCTTCGACATCGACTCTCGACGCGTGTACACATCGCGACACGTCGTGTTTGATGAGGGCACATTCCCGTTCTGGCGCACGACTTCGACAGCGCCAGCTCCGTCTACGCCGGTGTACGACGACGACGACGACTTGACGCTTCCACCAGCTCCGGTGTCGCGACAGCCGCCTCCTCGACGCGCCACATCACCGCGGACACACGACTCTACCTCCACGCCATGTGCTGAACCTGCACCCGCAGCAGCGTCCACGCCACCGGATTCGGCGTCACCTGTGCCTACAACATCCTCTCCGATAGCCTCACCACGAGCATGGGCGTGCACGCCACCAGCCTTGTTCGACGCCACGCCAGCCTCATCACCCGCACCATCCACGCCGTCAACGCCACCACCACGCTCTCCTGCTGCGCAGACACCGCCATCCACCCCACCACGGCCTCAGCCGCAACCATCCGCACACCCACCACCACCACAAACATTGCAGCCACGCCATCACATGGTGACTCGCGCCAAAGCAGGCATCTTCCAGCTTGTTCAAGCGATATGCTCTCGCTGCCACCGCCCCAGTGCCCATCCCTGCTTCAGTGCGCGCCGCATTGCACGAGCCATTTTGGCGCGCCGCTATGGAAGATGAATTCGCAGCCCTCCAGCGCAATCAAACTTGGACACTAGTCGATCGTCCGCCCGGCGCCAAGGTCATCTCCGGCAAATGGGTTTTCACGCACAAGTACGGCGCCGACGGCGAACTTTCCCGCTACAAGGCCAGATGGGTCCTCCGCGGGGATCTACAGCGCGCCGGCATCGACTTCGGGGAAACTTTTACTCCGGTGGTGAAACCGGCCACGATCAGGGGCGTAGCCAGGATTCCAACATTGGGGGGGCTAATCAGCCATAAGAGGGGCCAAACAACTCAAAATAGACTAATTTTACTATTTTCCCACTAATTTTGACTTAATTTTCACTAATCTTTCACTAATTTTTGAACCTTTGGGGGGGGGCAGGCCCCTGCTCGCCCCCTGGCTCCGCCCCTGGCCACGATCCGCATGGTCCTCACCGTCATCGCCTCAAGACAGTGGCCGGCGCATCAATTGGACGTCTCCAACGCCTTCCTACACGGCAAGCTCACAGAGCAAGTCTACTGTCACCAGCCGACTGGGTTCGTCGACACGGCACGCCCGGACGCCGTCTGCCTCCTGTCGCGCTCCCTCTGCGGCCTTCGTCAAGCGCCGCGGGCTTGGTTCACCAGCTTCATGGAGTTTGTCACTTCGGTGGGCTTCAAACAAAGCCGCTCCGCCTCGTCGCTGTTCATCCTGCGCACGACGTCCGGGACGACGTTCCTTCTGTTGTACGTCGACGACATGGTGTTGTCTGCCTCAAGCAATGCGCTCCTGCAGCAAATCATCAGCAAGCTCCGTTCCGCGTTCGCGATCAAGGACATGGGGCCTCTCAGCTATTTCCTCGGCATCAACGTCAAGCGCACCTACGACGGCTTCTTCCTCTCCCAAGCCAACTATGTCGAGGAACTGCTGGAACGTGCCGGCATGACCAACTGCAAGGACGGCTCGACGCCAGCCGACAGCAAACCCAAAGCATCCACGACGGATGGCTTCCACCCGACGCTCTGGATCACAACGACGACCGGGCAATCCGGGATTCCTTCTTCTGCCGCACGGCTCGCGCACGACGCGCTCGCCCACGGGCATCCAGGAGCTCCGCACGACGCGCTCCGCCACAACGGCTCGCACGCCGCGCTCGCCCGGCGCCCACACTTCGCACGCCGCGCTCGCTATGCACATGCACTCCCGAGTTGCCCGCCATGGCGGTTGGCCCCGTAGGGGCTTGTACTCTATATATGTAACCTGTTGTAGATCAATGAAGGATGTGGTTGATCTCCTTTGCTTGCTTCTTCTTGAGTCCTGTTCTCCTTCAGCGGGTACCATATCATCATTAAACCCTCACCGAGCCAAGCTGCCCACAATCTCCACCCCCCTGCTACGCCAGGATCCAAGCGTGCTCGCAGCAACCTAAGATGATACTTAATGTGTGTCGACAAGTCGTCATGCTTTTCTTGGGGATAAATTGGTGGGTTCTTCAAGACGGTCAAGTGGTAAGTTCGGCAGGCACTGGTGCAAGAGATTTTTTTTTCCCGATTGGTAGTTTGCGGCGTGTGCATTTGTTAACAAACTAGTGTTGGGCATGTCAATGAGCAAGAACTGGTATTCCATCGCTTCCATCATATAGTGTGTACTTCGTATGCTGCCTTTTCATATCTGTGTCCATGTCTTTAATTTGTTTACATTAAAGGGATAAAATCGTGTGAATAGAAATCTGAAGAAAAGACATGGCTATGCAGTGATGGTGACTATATACAGTATATGTTACATTGAACAATTTGTGATTGGAACTTCAAATTTTACTTGCTCCGTGCGATGGCTGTGAAAACAGAGCAATATGTACATTTGGAGAGAGTTAAGACGTACTACCGATTTTAGAGGATAATCTTATCAACTGTGAAACACAGCATGCATGTGTTCTATGCTAGAGATTTTTTTTCATTAGGGCTCATTTGATCAAACTCTGTTTGTTACTATATCTTGGATAATGATGCACCTGGAGCTATATATCATTGTTGGCAATGATAAATGTTCTTTGAAATGTACATTAATTGATTCTTTTTCTAAACACAATACATACATAGATGCTCATATATATAAACGTATACACATTCCCATTCTTCATTGCCGACGACTGTAAACGCAATCACCCATGTTAATTTAGATGCTCAAACTCAAAGAACAGGGTTGGAAATTTTGTATTGTAGTTCTTTAGTTAAAGTTTAGTTGGATGGGTCTATCTTAGGTCGGTAGAGAGTGATGCCAATAGTTGCCAGCGTCAACATTGGTGTACTCCATTCATTCTAAATTAATATTCGTTTTGATATTTCTAGATATGTCACTTTTACATACGTATCTAGATATAGACATAGTATATATCTAAATACATAGCAAAAATTATGAATCTAGAAAAGCTAAACAAACTAATAGTAACTTGAGAAGGAAGGAATACAAGTGACAAACGGTTGAGGATAGTAGTATATATGCAGCTTTTGTTGCATATAATTTATTGTATGAACTGATGGGCTACATATATAGAGGCTGCAGTTGCGATGCATATCAATATATCATGTTCCAAATTAGAGATGCTACCTACCCGTACTTATTACAACATTGCGTACGCAATGAGATCATGTTAAATACAGAAACGTGTAGGTACTCTCACTAGACAAAAAGAAGAAACCCAATGGAAAAGGGTCAGTTCGAGAGCTTGAGGTGAGTTGGGATTGGGAGGCATCACGAATTTGGCCTGAACGCAGAGGAAACGACACCCTGGCTGGCATGTCGGCGCCATGGTAGTATGTGGATTCAAGCTCCAGGCCGTGGACATCGTGCCGAGCCGTGTTGTTCGACAACGAGCTCTGGCTGCCTCATGTTCTGCTGCCACCACCGTCCCTAGCCTCCTCGCGTTGCCTCGTGCCATCCCCGCTCCTTAACTGGCATGTCCACTGACTTATGTGTGGTATTTGAAAGGTTTTCCCTGTTATATCGCGAAGATGCAGACTACCTACATCTGGACATAAAGATCTTATGAAGCTTTACTGTTCCATGGGATTGGCTCTGAGCCTTTCCTGCGCAGCTTCTTCGGTAAAGAGGAATCAGACGATTCGAGTGGAGTTTTTTTGTAACGTATCAATAAGATAGAACCATGCTGCGGGTTGTATTTCGCACATAAGAGGTTATTTCTTGGTTTCGTCCAGTCATGAATAACTTGATCATTTTTAGATAATAGTAGACAGTTATCTTTTGTGCGGATTTCTAATGATTTTAGAATCGGATTCAATAGAAAATGAGAAAATACGCAAACAAAATTTCCTCATAAAAGGAATCGTAATAAAGACTTGAAACTGGTGGAAATGATCAAGTAGTACTTTCTTCGGATTCCGGTCTAGAGTATGTTCCCATTCACTTGTTAGAACTAAAATAGATTATATTTTGTTTTCTACTCACGCGAGCCCATATCCTTTCTTTTTTATCAATTGCTAATTCCGATTTCTGACCTTCCTCCCCAATCTAAGTCTTGAGGCGATGATGATGTACGCTTTGGCAGCACGACTCGACCCTGTGGGAGGACAACTTGAGATCAATTCACTCCAATTCACAGCTCTGATCTTGAGCGACGGCCATAATCTCTCTCAGTAATCCAATTGCATGTAATCGAATACCAGTCCGTTACCCGCCGCTTCTTTCTTCCACATCCGCTTTTCCTTGACCATTATTTAACACAATTAACTAGGAGAAATTAATACACAAACTTATATCTAGTTATTAAGCAAGTGCCCACCTGTTTTGCCTAGCCATTTAAATTTAAATGTAACAAACTTATATGTCATGAGTTTTTTTTAAAAAAAATAAAAAATGGACACTTTTTAGCACAAAATAGTTAAATAAAAAATGGATACATTTTTTGAGTTCAAGGTACAAGGCAGGCGCTCACACACGCACGCACACTCACTCCTATGAACACACGCACGCAAACCCTACTCCTATAAGCACCTCCGAAGAACTAGGGCGGCAGATCTGAAGATTTCCGAAGTCGTCATTAGTGTCTCTTCGTCAGCGGGAACATCGCTTACCACTTAAAACATAATGCCAGAAAATTTTAAAATAAATTCAGAAAAATGCAAATACCCGTGCCAAGTCGAGGATTTGAATTTGGGTGGACAGGTTCCACCACAAGAGACCTAACCAACTGGCTTATGATCAGTTCGCAAAAAATGGACACGTGACGGACATGATTTGAGTAGCCTGGCAAAGTGGCTCGAAAATGGGCTGACAAGTAGCGAGGCCCAACCGCGGCAGAATCCCAGCGGGACACTAAAAGTTGATATAATAGACATGTCATATTACTTGCAGTGGTAGTTTTGTTATTGTAGTTCTTTAGTTAAAGTTTAGTTGGATGGCCTATCTTAGTAGGTTGGTAAGAGTGATGCCAATTGTTGCCAGCGTTAATGCAACATTGGATGTACTCTCTTCATCTCAAATTAATATTTTTTACATTTTTAGGTACATGATTTTTTTATGCATCTAGGTGTAGTATATATATCTAACTGTATAGAAAAAATATGAATCTAGAAAAGTCAAAATGAATAGTAATTTGATACGGAGGGAATACATGTGACGAACGGTTGATGATAATTTATTGTATGAACTGATGGGTTATATATATATATATATAGAGGCTACAGTTGCGATGCATATCATGTTCCATTAGAGATACACTCATTGGTTAAATAAAGACTAAAGAAGCAACATCAAGGAATTCGGGCCAGTTCGAGAGCTTATTGGGTGAGTTGGGATTGGGAGGCATCACGAATTTGGGCTGAACGCAGAGAAAATGGCACCATGGTTGGGATGTCGGTGCCATGGTATCTGGGTTCCAGCTCCGGGCTGTCTATGTCCAATCTCGTGGACGTCGCGTCGAGCTTTGTTGTGCAACAAAAGGCGCGGCTGCCAGATTTTCTGCTGGCCATCACCAACGATGAAGACCCGTGATCAAGGTCGACAATGCCCACCTCTGGCCTTCGCATTGCCTCGTGCCGGACCCGCTCCTGGAGCTCTGAGACAACCACTACTACAGAAAACATTTGTAAGAGCGTCTCTAATTTTTTTTAAGAGCGGGTCGAATTGCCGTCCGCTCCAACAAATGCAAGCGACACTGTAGCAACCGAACCCGCACCTATTAAGACGTTTATAGGATCGGGCCATGGCGTCACCCGCACCTGAACCATTTTCAGGTGCGGGTGACGCCGTGGCCCGCACCTGAAAACGAGCATTTTCATGTGCGGGTGACGCTGTCGTCCGCACCTGAAAATTGGTGGCATTTTCAGGAGCGGACGACGGCGTCACCCGCACCTGAAAAGGTTTTTCAGGTGCGGCTTGCAACGTCAGCCGCTCCTGGAAACTATTTTCAGGAGCGGTCCACCTGGCCACCCGCACCCGAAAAAAATCGACAAAAGGAATCTCGCGTCCGTCTTCTTCCTCCCGACAGCCACAGCACCCGAACAGTAGCACCTCGGGGGGCTGTCCGAAAATCGCCAAAATAGAAAAAGGAGGGGGGAGATTTTCAAAAAAATTTCCTTGGACTTGGAGCCTAAAGGAGGTTAGTTATTCTCATTTCTTTGTCTCTTTGAAGCTTTATTCATTGTTTTTTGGCTCAATAGAGATGCATTTAGGTCTAGAACTCCATAGGTGTGGATTAGAACTTTTGGGCCTCATTTAGCTCAAACTCTTGGGTCAAATTCTGCTATTTAGGTAGGAGAGCAAGATTATCTAATCAATTTGAGTTCAACTTTTTGTTTAGCCATCATACATGAAGGATGAATTTTTCTAGGTTCATATGAGGAGAGAGAAGACAATTTGTTTTTTTTCTATAATGCCACAAGAATGATATGTTTCATGAATTTGCAAAAATCTATATTTCGTATGTTTTTATTAAATACAACAAGTGTGATTATATATTGACTTAGATATTTATTATTAGGTACGGGAATAATAAAATTATTATTATCAAATGAACTTTTATGTTTATGAAATCTGGATTTAATTTTCTCGTGTCCTCTGATTCTTTCCAGAGACATGGACAGGACATGGATGTACGAAGCCCGAAGAATGAGCGAACATTTTCATGAAGAACTTAACAAGTTTATTAAGGCCGCGGAGATTAATGCTGCGGTTGAGAAGAAAAGGTGGTGGTTTGTCCATGCAAAAAATGCAAAAACATAAGGGTATTCAATATCAATGAAACAATGTCGATAAGGTCACATGTGCTGATGAATGGTTTCGTTGAAAACTATATGATATGGACATCTCATGGTGAGAAAAGGAATAATAATGCACCACCTCCTCTGAATCCGCTCGAAGAAATCATGCATGATAGTGACTTTGGGGCCATGTTTGATGATATTTCTGGTGAGGGTAGCGGCGATGATGATGGTGATCATGGTCAATGCTCTGATGGTGTTAATGATATTGGTTTTGATGATGATGGTGATGGTGGCAATGATGATGACGGTTATGATAGTACCGAGGATGATGAATTGGATGACAGTGACTACCTGACCCAGTTGTTGCGTAACACCAAGGAAGAAATATTGGTTGGCAGTGCAAAGGGGTTAGAAAAGTTCGAGATAGTGAAGAAAGCAGCTAAGGAGAATGTGTACCCGCGTTCAAAGGGATGCCCAAAACATTGGACCGTACTTCGTTTCGTACTTGAGATGTTGATTCTGAAGGCCAAGCACGGCTGGTCCGATGTGAGTTTCAATGATCTGCTACGTGTGTTGGGTTGGTTGCTTCCAAAGTCGAATAAAGTGCCCACCGACACATATCGAGCAAAGAAGCTTGTGAGTCCTTTCACGATGGGCGTCGAAAGAATTCATGTATGTCCAAACCATTGTATCTTGTACCGCGGGGATACTTTCAAAGATTTGGACAAATGTCCTGTTTGTTCAGCTAGTCTATACAAAAAGAATACCAGGTCATGTGCTGAAGATGGCATAACTGTCGGGAGTAAAAGGAGCAGGAAGGGTGCATCAATTAATGATGCTGCTGAGTAAGAAGACACGACTATAGGCGGTTCTGAAAAAACCGGCAAAATTCCTGCCTTGGTCATGTGGTACCTCCCTGTTGCGGATCGCCTTAGGCGTTTGTTCTCAAACCCGAAGGACGCTGAACTGATGACATGGTGGGCTTCAGATAAGCGCAAGAAGGGTGACGGGAAGCTTCGACATCCATTTGATGCTAAGCAGTGGAAGAAGCTCGATCAGAAGTATCCAGAATTAGGAGAGGAACCAAGAAACATTCGATTTGGGCTAAGTACTGACAGAATGAATCCGTTTGGTGAAAGGACCAGCATTCATAGCACATGGCCAGTGATTTTGACGATGTACAACTTGCCAACATGGTTGTGCCAAAAGAGAAAGTACCTTTTCCTATCCATCATGATCCAAGGACCAAAGGCTCCTGGTATTGATATCGATGTTTTCCTTGAGCCTTTGATGCAAGAGATGGAAACTTTATGGAAGCAGGGTATCAAAATCATGGACGGTTTCATAAGGAAGGAATTTACTCTAAGAGCCATTATCTTTGTCACCATCAACGATTATCAAGCGTTGTTTGTGTTGTCAGGACAGGTGAAAGGTAAGACGGGATGCGCGGTTTGCATTGGTGACACCGTATGGACTTTCCTAGATGGTTCTAGAAAGGTAGGTTACCTTGGGTATAGGCGCTTCTTGGTGGAAAGGCACAGATTTCGAAGTAAAAAGCTCTATAATTATTTTAGTGACAAGGCCAACATAGGATCTGTGGCTGCAAAAAAAGATGGACACCAAATTTTGAACATGGTCAGGGCCATCCAAGTGCCTTATGGGAAGATGACAAAACAAGGGAAGAAGAGGAACAGAGATAAGGCACCTATTGAAGGTGTGCCATTCAAGAAGATGTCGGTCTTCTACAAGTACTTGCCGTACTGGCCGGACCTCGAGGTCCGTCATGCCATCGATGGTATGCACCTGAAGAAGAATGTGTTTGGTAACACAATTGGTCTCCTGCTCGAAACATCAGCCAACACAAAGGATACCTTAAAGTCACGACAAGATTTTGTAGCAATGGATATCAGAGAAGATCTTCACCCTATCGATAAGGGTAATGGAAGATACGAACTACCACCAGCAAGCTACAATTTGATACTAGCTGAGAAGAAGGCAGTTTGTGAATCGTTACAGGGGATTAAGGTACCAAGCCGATTCTCATCGAACATTAGAAAACTAGTCTCAATGAAAGATCTCTCGCTATCAGGTTGGAACTGTCATGATGCTCATGTGATGCTTACTATCTTCCTGGCAATTGCAATTAGAGCAATTAAACCGGTATATGTGAAGATGTTAATCACTCGGTTATGTTACTTCTTCACCAAAATTTCTCAAAAGGTTATCGATGAAGATGAGTTGAACTATATCCAAGAATTTATTGCAGAGACTATGGTGCAGATAGAGATGTGTTTCCCTTCAGGATTTTTCGATATTACAGAACATCTCATGATTCACATGGTCGATCAGATACGCGCTTTGGGTCCACTTTACCTACACGAAATGTGGACCTATGAGCGTTTCATGTCAATTCTCAACCGGTTTGTTATGAATCGTGCTTATCCCGAGGCATCCATGGTAGAGGGATACAACACAGAGGAAATCATCGAGTCTTGCCTAGGTTACCTAATGGATAAAGTACGAATTGGTTTGCCGGTACCGCGATTTGCTGGCAAGTTGCAAGGGATCGGCACTGCAGGGAGGAAAATCTTCATTGATTCCGACTTTGAAGCTGTGAAACAAGCCCATGAATGTGCGATGCGAAACCTAACAATAATGTCACCTTTAGTCAGTCAACACTTGAAATTGATTCGTGATCTAAGCAATGGCCGGTCGGAAGATTGGATTTTGAGGGAGCACACGCGTCATTTGACAACATGGTTGAAGGACCTAAATCTTGCAGATGGGGGCACCGTCGAAGAGCAAACGATCAAAATATTGGCATCTGGCCCTTCTTCGCAGGTCACCTCCTGGCAAGGGTATGATATTAATGGATATCTTTTCTATACTTCCGCGAAGGACAAGAAGACTGTGTCTCAGAACAGCGGTGTTTGTAACAATGGCTTTGACTCCAAAGGGGTAAGCACTACATATTACGGTGTCATAGATGATATATGGGAACTGCACTATGGATCCAATATTATACTCCTTGTTTTTCGGTGTCGTTGGGTTAAACACCCAAAAGGTGTTCAAGTGGACAGCTACAGCCTCACAATTGTCGATCTCAAAAATGTTGGTCACAAAGATGACCCATGGGTACTTGGTTCACAGGTTGGACAAGTCATGTATGTTGTTGACCCTGCAAAAAAACACATCATGTTGTAGTGCCTGGAAAACAAGAAGTGATAGGGGTTGATGGAGTCGAAGACATTGAAGAGTACAATAATGAGTGCAATGACATGAGCCTTTTCACAGATCTACCTCAGAAGATGTTGAGACTATAAGCTACTATAAAGAAAGATGAAAAACCCTGGTCACGGAATGATGGAGAATCAAGAATTGTTACTGCATAATAATATAGCTAGTTAAATTAATTGGATTTTGTAATTTGCATTTGAACTAATGTACTTTGAATACAATTATCTCATGTCATGCAGCTACTTACTGGATTTCTTAGTGAATAAGATGCATTTAGTGGATTTCTTAATAAATCAAATATAAATTATTTAGTTGAATTATTAAAAATACAATGGATTTAGTGGAATTATTAAAAATACAATGACTTTATTGGTTTTATTAAAAATAAAATGGCTTTAGTGGTTCTTTCAGTAAAAGCGAGACTTGTGTAATGAATTGTTACTACATTTGTGGACGTACTATTTGAACACAAATTTTTGACATGCATCTCAAATGAATACAAAATATATACCAAACTTGTAGATGGTAACAAGACATAAAACTTTGTAGTTCACTAAATTTTCATTTGAGGTCATTTAATACATTAAATATTAATTAGAACAAAAAAATCAGAAAAAGAGAAAATCTTTGTAGGTGCGGGTGGCCTTGTGGCCCGCACCTGGAAAACGTTTTCAGGTGCGGGCCACAAGACCACCCGCACCTGGAAATCATATCTAAGTGCGGGCAGCAACGTAACCCGCACCTGGAAATCGTTTTCAGGTGCGGGCGACGCGGCCACCCGCACCTACAAATGGTACAGTATATATTCACTGGAGACGAAGACTTAGCCAAATTTCTTGAGTTCGCGCGACGACGACGCCGTCAGGCTGCCGAAATTCGCCGCCGCCGCCGCGCCTCTCCGCCGTCGAGTCCGTCGCCCCCTCTCCGCCGCCGCACGCCCATCCGCCGTCAACTCCGCCGCCGCACCGTCCGCCGTCGACTCCGCCGACGCCGTGCGGCCTCCCCGACGCGGAGCGGCCTCCTCTCTGCCGCGCGCCGCCCCCTCTCCGCCGTCTCGGCCCTCCCCGGCGCGGCCTCCCCCGGCGCCGCCCCCTCTCCGCCGTCCCGGCCCTCCCCGGTGCGGCCCTCCCCGCCGCGCGCCCTCCCCGCCGGCGCAGCCTCCCCCGGCGCGGGCTGACGGGGGCGCGCCGCCACCTCCCCGACGCACGCGGCCTCCTCGGCGCGCGCGGCCACCTCCTCGGCGCAGCCACGGCGCGCGCCGCCACCTCCCCGGCGACACCTCCCCCGCGGCTTCACCGGTTGGAAGACGAGCTGACGTCAGCTTTTTTTAGATTTAGTTTTAAATTTGAATATAAATTTCAATTTAGATTTCAATTTAGATTGCAATTTAGATTTCAATTTAGAGTGCAATTTAGATTTCAATTTGAATTTAAATTTGAATTTAGAGTGCAATGCAATGCCAACACAAATTTGAATTTGAACTTCTATGTAAATTTGAATTTAGAGTGCAATGCAATGCCATCACAAATTTGAATTTGAACTTCTATGTACATTTCAATTTAGAGTGCAATGCAATGCCATCATAAATTTGAATTTGAACTTCTATGTACATTTGAATTTAGAGTGCAATGCAATACCATCATAAATTTGAATTTGAACTTCTATGTACATTTTAATTTACATTTAGATTCGAGTTTCAATTTACATTTTGATTTGAATTTCAATTTCAATTTAGATTTAGATTTAAACTTAGCTTATGATTTGGTTAATCAGATGGATCGTCGTAGTGGTTCGCCATTTATACACGAAAGGGACGCTGTGAACGAAGACGAGTATATCTTGTCCCAACGTGAAGAAGTAAATAATATTGCAGACCAGATGGTCTTTGAAGATGAAAATGAAGATGACGCGAGTGGTGAGGATGGACCACAGGTAGGACTCGGGGCGTTCGTAGATAGTGTTTGGCAAGATCCAATAGATCCACATCCCGTGCCCCCGAGATCACGGACGGACACTGATCCTGATTACGTTCCGGAGGTAATGCTAAACCATTTGCAGTGTCAGTGAGGTCTATTCATATTATTTGAAATGATCTTGAATTGCTTTACCTATGGTTCATATAGATGCCTCAACCTAGCATGAGGAAGCGGCACCGCCGACCTCGTACCCCCCCCCCCCAGAAGAAGAAATTGAAGATTGTGGCACCTCAGGTCCTGAAACTGCGATGACGACGACCTCTGAGAGTCAAGATAAAAGAAAGCGAGGTGAACGAGGAAGAAACAGATACCCCAAAGGCCAGTGGTCAGTCGAGGGTATTAGCCCATCCGGAGAGCCCGTGGATCCTCCTTTGGTTCGTACGAAGTTCCGGAATGCCATAGGAGCATTAATACGAACAGAGTATGCCGTGGATCCAACCATCCTTGATTGGTTCCAAGTTCCTGAGGGGCTAAAGGGCGAAATGTGGGCCAAGTTGAAGCAAACTTTTCTGCTGCCTCAGTCCAAAACAACCAGAGAAAAGATACGTCATTATACTAGGAAGGCACTCGGCGAAAGTTTCCGCCGATGGAAGGGTGAGTTGAATAGGGACTTTGTTAAGAAGGGTGCAACATATGATGAAGTAAAAAGGAAATATGGAATGGTCACCGAAGCCCAATGAAACGAGTTTGTTAGGCAAAACACTACTCCAGAAGCTTTAGCCCTGAGCCAGAGACAGAGTGAACTTTCACAGAGAAACGTACATAGACCTCGTCTCGGACCGGGTGGGTACCTAGGGAAGCAGGAAAAGTGGCGGCGGACTAGGGATGCATTAATAGCCGCCGGACAACCCGACCCTTTTGAAGGCTTAGATGAGCGTGGCTATCAGTGACTCCTAGCGAGGGAGCCTGAAATTATTGATGGTAAACTTCATTTTGCAAAGGAAGTAACCAATGTGGTGTGTGAAAAGGTAACGAACCTTTCCGAGGCTCAGAGGAAAGGAGACTTCGTAGCCAATAGGGATAGAGACGTCCTAAGTACAGCCCTTGGGACGAGAGAGCATGGGGGTCACGTTAGAGGGGTTTCCTCGAAGTTGAACATCAGGGATGGGTTTGAGAGGGATAGAGCTACCTACAGGAGCCACTGCCGTTTCAAGGAGGATCTCCAAGCGGCAGCAGAGAAAGTTTTTATGGACAAATTTCATACTTATTTTAATGCGGCGGTTCAGATACAGCAAGCAAGCGGTACACCATTCGCTCCGTTGCAATTATCTGAAGGAGATAATAATTCACCATTCTCTCCAAGCAGTGTTGCCTCCACGACGGCACAACCATACCCAGTTGATTCAATATGCATCACTACTCCTTGCACATTGCACATTCCGGTTGGCAGAGCTGGCAAGACAAAGCAGGTTGCCTTGGGACTTGCGATTCTCGGTGGTGGATTGTTTGACGGGAAAGAAATCCCACGTCATTATGCACGCGTACAGGTGCTTGAAGTTAATCCAAACTTTGAAGATCATGACATAGACATACCAATAGCAGAGGGTATCTGTGTTCTCGGTCAAAGCCTCAACAGTACAATATTGTGGCATAAACGAGATATCATTCTGCCTCCAACACAGCATCTGCAATCTATGGAGCAACCGTTGGCAAGTGCGCCACCATTTCCTCCACAACGTGTTTCCACACCACCAGCTATACAAGGATCCCCACCTCTTATGCCCACACCACCACCTGAAAGATCTCCACAATGTGTGTCCACACCACCTCCTGAAAGATCTCCGCAGCGTGTGTCCACACCACCTCCTGAAAGATCTCCGCAGCATGTGCCCACACCACCTCCTGAAAGATCTCCGCAACGTTTGTCCACACCACCTGCTCATGATTCTCCACCTCGTATGCCCACACCACGAGCAGATTTGGGATCTGTAGGAAAAGAGGCATCACAAGGACAAATGGTGCCTCGAATGATACAGGCTTATGCGAAGGATCCGGAAGGATCAGAAATCACTGCAAGGTGGCATAAGAGTAATACCAAATCAAAGAACAAGCAACAGGACACGACGACTACACCGTCTGTCAATATGCCAACGATCCAACGACCAGGATATTCGTACCCCGCACTGACACAAACTTCGAGAAGACTATTGGAGTCGATGAAATACCGGACATACCTGGTAGTTGCCCTTTAAGATATGAATGGGGTATGCCATTATTACCCGACTGGGCACTCGTAGAAGTTTCATGGGAGATGAAACGGATGCATGCTTGGTATATGAGGGCTTGTTCTCTTGGGCTCAGAGGCCTCCAGGCACGATACCCATTAGATGTGTTCGGACCTACACTTATTCCACAAGCAAAAGAAATCAACTTAGATTTCCATGATCTCCATGATTTGTTCCGCCTACAAATGATAGATGTACAAGTCATCAGATTGTGGTGCATGTAAGTGTCTCATATCCATGCTAATATCTTGTGTGTGTGTGTAAGGCTTACGGTTTCCATAACTAATTATCTGAGCTTTGCTGTATAGGATGCAAGAACAAGAAATGCATCTTTCAAAGGAGAAAATTGGATTTTTGGATCCTTTTGTTATTGCCGAAGACAGGCATATGCACCCCACCCGATGGGAAGACAATCATGATGAACAAAGATTTGAAGACAACTACGGAAAGAAACAAGAAGCGAAGAATTGGACATATAAACGCTATGAAGCGTCTTGCATCCTACATGACACATATGTTCTTGAAGTGGCAAGATAGAGATTACATATGGGCGCCCTACCATATCGGGTTAGTTTACATTTCTACCACTTATAAAAATATATATGTAAAATTTCTCATCAATGCCTCAAAATATTAAAAATTCTATATAACATGTATGCAGGAATCACTGGATTTTATTTCTTATAGACCCCAGGTTGGGACGGGTGGTAGTATTTGACTCACTGGATTGGCGTAGAGACATGTACAAGGAATTCATAAACATCCTTCAAAAGTTAGTGTATTTCTGTTGTCACACTTATATTCTAAACATCGATTGGCAACTAATAACTTCTATGTTTTTTTTCTAAACAGGGCTTACCAACACTAAATTAAGAAAGGAGGGAAATTTAATCCTGCCTACCCAGAAAAAATGAATATTCGCACAAACTTTCCATGCCACAAGCAACCACCTGGCAGTGTATACTGCGGGTTTTACCTGATGGAAATGATGAGGTGTCTTAGGAGATATAAGAGTGATCCTGAACGAGTAAGGACCTACTACCTTTCATGTCTCAGGATATATATACACTATACATATGTGTTTTACATGATCTAACAATTGTTATATTGTTTGTGTATTGTAGATTGACATCGAACCTCGTGACGTAACACTCCATGAGAGACACCTTCTCAAAGTAACTGCGGATTTCTGCCGTTACCTTATGCATGAAGTGATAAATCCTAGGGGCCAATATTATCACCCTGAACATTTATTAGCGACTGAAGACAAATTTGCTAGCCTACGTGAGTGGGAGAGTCAAGAATACCGCGCGCCATGATGTGATGTCTAAACTTTGTCAGTGGAAAAAAACTTATTGTCAATGGGATGTAATGATATAGATCGAGATGTATATGAATTTCTTTTCATATTATTGTGCTTATGCTTACTTTAGATCTCATGTCGCTTTCGTAAAATTTGAATTTCAAACGTTCAAAATTTTGACGGGAAACAAGTTCGATAAATTTGAATTTCAAACCAGCTGGAAATCAATTTCCAGGTGCGGACGACAAGGTCATCCGCACCTGGAAAACACATTTCCAGGTGCGGATGACCTTGTCGTCCGCACCTGGAAATGGACATTTGTAGGTGCGGGTGATGACGTCACCCGCACCTACAAATGTTTTTCAGGTGCGGTTCGTTTACCCGCTCCTAGAAATCGCTATTTCTAAAAGCGACAGTTAGGAGCGGTTTTCGAACCCGCACCTGCAAATGCCATTTCGCCCGCTGCTACAAACGTTTTCTGTAATAGTGAACGTTGATCGTGCTAACGCGCACTTTGGCACCACCTCTCGACCTTGTTGCATGGATGCCGATATTGACGTCCGCGAGCTGCCTGTCGTTCCGTCAGTTCCTCACCATCAGCTCGATCGAGACACGCATACCACAGGAGAGAGACATGAGCGAGCGTGCATGATGTGCTCGTCCTTCTCGTTACTATAAAGTACTTAGTTTAATTTTTGCTGGACAGTTTGTGAGATTTTATGTTTTAAATTGTATGTAGGTTTTTTCTTTCAGATTTATATTTTTCTATGTGCATAGAAAAAATACAAAAAAAAAGTTCAAACGTTCCACAATTTCAACGAAGAGAGTATTCTACACGCTACATTTTGTGACTGATGGAGTACATAGAATCCTTCGTTCACACACAATACTGGAAGAGGCCAGGTTGACGGGAAGAGCTTCCCGGCATCTCTCGGTTTCTCTAACTTATTACAGTTCACAGGTATTGATGCAGCGCTGTCGGCGTAGATTAAAGTTGACGAGTAGTACATTTAATTTTCGAATCTGGATGGGCACCCTTTTGCCACAAGAAAAGAAAAACTGTCCAGTCCCACCTCTACGCAACTTGTTGTCAATGAGTATTATTGGGTGGTGTATACATGGTCACAATGTGGGAGGACAATATGAAAATTAGGTTAGTCCCGATCACTATGGGAAAAACGGTCTTTGCCGTGCGCTTTATTTCGGGCGCACGACAAAGAGCTTATTTTGCCGTGCGCTTTGAAAAACGCACGGCAAATAATCTTTGTCATGCGCCGGAAAATAAAACGCACGGCAAAGAATTTTTGTCGTGCGTTTTATTTTTCGGCGCGCGGCAAACATTTTTTTCCCATCGGCCGTTACCAGCCGTTAGTAAGCAAGTGGAGGCGAAGTGCCTTTGCCGTGCGTTTTTGGTATGGCGCACGACAAAGTTTTTTTTTTCATATATATGTCCTACTAAGCCCCAAATTTAATAGCCCCTCAAAACAAATTCTTTTCACTTTGAAATTTTTTCTACTCTATACATACAACATGTGATACTTCATGGTAAAATTTGGTAGATTTTTGTATTAATTTGCTATAATTAATTAATTAATTGTGTTTCAAGCAATTTTTTCAAAGAGGCCAAATTTGAACTACAAGTGATTCAAATAATATAATAAAATGAATGAAAAAATAATATTCACGTTATTTAGCCCATTTTAAGACCTTTTTCATGAAATCAAAAGAAATTTTGAACATCTTGACTAGGAAACACGACCATGATCATGTGTCCAAATGATATAAAAATTCTGAAAAATGCAAATGAAGTCTGAAAATTATAAGATTCGTCAAGGACCCATGATATCATACGTGGAGGCTGTAGTAAAAATTTGAACAAGTTTTGAACATTTGGTCATGTACGGTGCTTACAAATCGAAATATCTCCGAAGAAGTTTCAGAGAGTTGAGAAGTAGATGGTTAGGTTTGAATGAAAAGCGACGATCAAATTTGAATTTGAATTCATTTTTTTTATAAGCAGTAGACAATATAAATTGTTCTATGTAAAAGATTGGTGCTTTTTCGAAGCCATTTGATAATTTTTACTGTTTTTCTATGTAAAATTTAGATTTTATTAATAAAGCTTTTGTCGTGCGTTTTTGAAAAACGCACGACAAAGAGTGCCTTTGCCGTGCGGTTTTGGATGGCGCGCGGCAAAGTTTTTTTCCATATATACGTCCTACTAAGCCCCAAATTCAATAGCCCCTCAAAACAAATTCTTCTCACTTTGAAATTTTTCTACTCTATACATACAACATGTGATACTTCATGGTACAATTTGGTAGATTTTTTAATTAATTTTCTCTATTTAATTAAGTAATTGCATTTCAAGCAATTTTTTCAAAGAGGCCAAATTTGAACTACAAGTGATTCAAATAATAGAATAAAATAAATAAAAAAATAATATCCACGTTATTTAGCCCATTTTAAGACCTCTTCCATGAAATTAAAAGAAATTTTGAACATCTTGACTAGGAAACACGACCATGATCGTGTGTCTAAATGATTTAAAAATTTTGAACAATGCAAATGAAGTCTGAAAATTATAAGATTCGTTAAGGGCTCATGATATCATACGTGGAGGCTGTAGTAAAAATTTGAAAAAGTTTTGAACATTTTGTCATGTATGATGCTTACAAATCGAAACATCTCCGAAGAAGTTTCAGAGAGTTGAGAAGTAGATGGTTAGGTTTGAATGAAAAGCGACGATCAAATTTGAATTTGAATTCATTTTTTTTTCTATAAGCAATAGACAATATAAGTTGCTCTATGTAAAAGTTTGGTGCTTTTTCAAAGCCATTTGATAATTTTAGTGTTTTTCTATGTAAAATTTAGATTTTATTAATAAAGTCTTTGCCGTGCATTTTTGCAAAAACGCACAGCAAAGTTTTTTTTCCATATATATGTCCTACTAAGCCCCAAATTCAATAGCCTCTCAAAACAAAGAAATTTTTTCTACTCTATACATACAACATGTGATACTTCATGGTAAAATTTGGTATATTTTTGTATTAATTTGCTATATTTAACTAATTTATTACATTTCAAGCAATTTTTTCAAAGATGCCAAATTTGAACTACAAGTGATTCAAATAATAGAATAAAATGAATAAAAAAATAATATTCACGTTATTTAGCCCATTTTAAGACCTCTTCCATGAAATCAAAAGAAATTTTGAACATCTTGACTAGGAAACACGACCATGATCGTGTGTCCAAATGATTTAAAAATTCTGAAAAAACGCAAATGAAGTCTGAAAATTATAAGATTCGTCAAGGGCTTATGATATCATACGTGGAGGCTGTAGTAAAAATTTGAACAAGTTTTGAATATGTTGTCATGTACGGTGCTTACAAATCGAAACATCTCCGAAGAAGTTTTAGACAGTTGAGAAGTAGATGGTTAGGTTTGAATGAAAAGTGACGATCAAATTTGAATTTGAATTCAATTTTTTTATAAGCAATAGACAATATAAGTTGTTCTATGTAAAAGTCTGGTTCTTTTTCGAAGCCATTTGATAATTTTAGTATTTTTTATGTAAAATTTAGATTTATTAATAAAGCCTTTGCCGTGCGTTTTTGGATGGCGCACGGCAAAGTTTTTTTTCCATATATATGTCCTACTAAGCCCCAAATTCAATAGCCTCTCAAAACAAATTCTTCTCACTTTGAAATTTTTCCTACTCTATACATACAACATGTGATACTTCATGGTAAAATTTGGTATATTTTTGTATTAATTTGCTATATTTAACTAATTTATTGTATTTCAAGCAATTTTTTCAAAGAGGTAAAATTTGAACTACAAGTGATTCAAATAATAGAATAAAATGAATGGAAAAATAAGTGTAAAGTTCAAATTTGAATTTGATTTTGAAAGTTTTTTATCCATTTGATAATTTTTAGTACATTAACTCTAATTATGAGGTTGAAAATTGACATAAATGGAAAAAAATCTTTGTCGTGTGCCGTGTACCCCTGACGCACGGCAAAGAGTCTTTGTCGTGCGTCGAGGAACCCTGGCGCACAACAAACACCGTAGCCCAACTTCTCAACACCGCGGCCCATCTTAACACAGGCCCAACCGGCTCATGAGCGGCTCAGCAGCCAACCCTAACTACAAATACCCCCTTCTGTGCCGCGGCCACCCTCCTCTCCCGCAGCCGCAACGCGACGCTCTCCCTCCTTCCTCTCTCCCCCGACACCCCACCTCCTCCTCCCATCGACGTGACGCCGGCGCCGGCGTAGGCGGCAGCGGGTCTCTCCCCCGGCCAGCCCGCGCCCTCTGCCCCTCCCTCTCCTCGCCCTTCCACGCGCCCCCTCACTCGACGATGAGGAGCAGCGGCACGGTGAGGAGCGGCGGATCTGGGCCATCCCGTCGGTCTCTGGCCAGCCTCCTCTCCCCTGCGCCCCACCTCTTCCTCCATGGCGCGCGGCCTCCTCCTCCATGGCGCGGGCCGTGGAGGCCGGATCTGGCCCGTGGTGGCCGGCGTTGTCGCCTTGTCTCCCCCGCGCCTCTCCTCCTCCTCCATGCGCGCGGCCTCCTCCTCCTCCATGTCGCGGCCGACGCTGTCGCTTAGTCTCCCCTGCGCCGACCTCCTCCATGCGCGCGGCCTCCTCCTCCTCCATGCCGCGACCCATGGAGGCCGGATCCGGCGCGTCGCGGCCGGCGCCGTCGCCTCGTCTCCCCCGCGCGCCCACCTCCTCCTGCATGGCGCGCGGGCTCCTCCTCCTCCATGTCGCGGCGCATAGAGGCCGGATCCGGCGCGTGGCGCCCGGATCCGGCGCGCGGCGGGCCTCCTCCTTCCCCGACGGCCGGCGCAACCTTCTCCCCGGACGGCGGCACGACCTTCTCCCCAGACGGCCTCCCCGTCATTCTCGCCGCCGCCTGGCCCCTCCCTCTTCTCTCCCGGCGCCGATGGTGGTGGCGGAGCTCCCTGCGGCCGGCGTGTGGTGGTGGTGGCGGCGCTGGCGTAGGGAACGGAGGAGGCCGACAGCCTGGTGTGGGATTGTTTTTCTATTTTTTTATCAAAATATTTGCCGTGTGTCTCAGGTACTGGCGCACGACAAACTTTGGTGAACGGCCGTCCAAGTTGGCCGCGCCATCAGGCACCTTTTCTTTGCCGTGCGTCGGCTCTGACGCACGGCAAAGAGCCTTTGTCGTGCATGGGATTAAAAGCGCACGGCAAAGTCCTTTTGCCATGCTAAACATTGTCGTGTGCCATTTGTCGCGCGTTTCCGAGAAAAACGCACGACAAAAACTTTGCTGTGCGTTTCTGAGCTTTTGCCGTGCGCTCGAAACGCACGGCAAAGGCTGTCTTTCCCGTAGTGGATATATGAAGGATTTCATGGTTCCATAAAGAGTTTCTTGACATTAAATTCAATAACACATCAGTAAAATTTGATAATCAAGAGGGGGAGTTTTATAAGATGACAGAAGAGTTTCATCTCCATGTGATAATTACATTGTGCAATGAAAACCTACGCCTTGCTGCAATTATTCACAGATCTAGGTGAATTTGAGTAATGGTCAGAATCTCTGCAATTGAAGGTGGTAGCAGACCCCAATGATGAGCAGGGTCGTTGGTGCAGCGCGTAGTATGTCGTAGTTAGCCCACCATCTGCTGATAGCTAGGCCTTGTTTAGTTTGCTAAAATTTCTAATGTTTTCTCCACTCTCTCTCCATCACATCACATTAAATACATCAAAAGACATATGTTCGGAGTATTAAATATAGGTAAAAAAATAACTAATTACACAGTTTTGATGTACTTTGCGACACGAATCTTTTGAGCCTAGTTAGGTCATGGTAGGATAATATTTACCACAAACAAACGAAACGTGCTACAGTGTACTACAGGAGTTCCAAACGTTGAAAAGTCAAATTTTTCACCGAACTAAACAAGGCCCTAGTTGCATGCATTAGAGAGGCAGCTGCATTACTCTTAATGTGTGGTTGTAGCTTATCGACGAGTTCTGATCAGTACATACCGTTGCCTGCATTGGGTTTATATATAGTTGCGACTTGCGAAGTTTGATTGCCAATAAATTGCAGTGTTATCTCACCACAACGTTCGATGGGTGCACGTGCCACGTGAGACGTGACAGGTAGCAGCTAGGGGCGACAGCATCGCGTGCAAGTAATAAACATGTATATTTGCAGCTTATCATTCTTCAAGCACGAGGGGTCCATATATATATAGCTAGCTAGTGTCAACCCGCACTGCATGCTTATTTCTTCACATGCATGGTTTGTCCGGATCGAAGAAAGTGTCACACTAGCATACGCATCGTCCGATCCCCATTACTCTAGCTAGGCCGATCGAAGCGAAGCCAGGCAAACCTATCGAGAAGAATTAATGTATCTCTAGTTAGCAGCACGGCCATCCCATCATGTCCACAACTCTCCCGAGCTTGGGATTAGGAGGTCTCGGGAACCAAATTATGAACCGATTCCAATCCAGATCTACACCAAAAGTGGTGTTCGTTTTGGACCGGCTCGGAATAGATACAATGTTTTGTTTCATTCCTGAGTCCAACCCGACGGCCAAATTTGTTCCTCGTGTCTCGACCTCTGATGGATCGAACCCTAGAGACGGATGACGCGAGGCGGCGCACGAGGAGGAGGTGAGACGGCAGCGCGGGAGCCGACCAGGCTACGGCGTGAGGTGGCGGCCTGCCAGCGCAGCACCTTCCCGACGACTGGATCCCGTCCAAGATCCACCGTCTCCGGGGCCTTCTCCCCTATAAAGTTGCCGCCCGTCCTAACGATCTGTTCTTGATTTTGCTCCGCACCGGCCGCCGGACAGCGAATCACAAACATCGTAGTTGGATCAATAAAACGAGAGCGGAACTAAAGCATCGTAGTTGGATCGATCGAACGAGAGCGGAACTATGTACCTGAGAGGTGGCCTTTCAAGATTTGACTCTGCTATCACAATGATACGTGGGTCACTCTGAGTCATTGACATGTGGACCACATGGTCAAATATTGAAAAGCTTGCAAACTTAGAGTCAATTTTAGAAATTTCTCGAGAGGTGGGAGGCGGAGAGTCCGCCGGAGGCGAATCACGGTGGCCCATATCCCGCCGAGGAGTGCTGGAGGGAGTGTGCAACGCCATGGTATGACGCTTCTCCCGTCGTTGTTGCAAGGAGGGATGACGAGGAAAGGATTTTAATTTGTTCTTGATTTTGTTCGTTTGTTCAGGAACGCTAGCTGCTACACCAAAACGCTAGCATTTTTCAATCTGCTTGGCATCAGCGCCGCCGCAGCTCCTTCCACTCGTCAGCTGATGCTCTCGCATCCGGTGATGGGAGGAGACATGTGTCAGTGCTGCTGAGCGGCACCTAGCCGGCAAGCAGGCAGCACCCATTCCCTTGTGTTTCATAGCACTGTAATATTCCTGCCGTCTATGGTCACAGATTCTTCCTTGTCAACATTGTGCAGTCTCTTTAATTTTGTACAAAAAATTTTGAGGTCAACGAAACTCTAGATGAATCTCATGGTTGGTACACTTTTGCTGCACAATGTTACCATACTAGTTATGTTGGTTCTTATCTAGTTCATTTTCCCCCTTTTTGGCAAATGACTGCCAGTAGTTCCTAGTTGGAACATGGTGTTTAGTGGCAAAATGTGCAGGTGTACTCAGTGATACATTGAGTGGTAGTATGTTATAATTGACAATGATACACATGCACTGCTAATATTCTCTATACAGTAATGGAGGTGGTGTCAGTTAAGTAGCTAGCATGAGTCATTTGAACAAACTGTTGGTTGTTGGCCCTGGTGCTCGCCTAGTTTGATCACTTTATTCATTCTCTTTGAATAAGTTGTACTGAAAGTTGTACCATCTCCTGCTTTAAGATGTGAAGGTGTCCGTTTTGTTATAGAATTATTATCTTACCTACAAAATTATCTAATCTAAGCTATACGAAGAGTGGTGTCTTAGATGTAATTTGCTTCCTAAACAACACTGCCTTGTAAACTAATGGATGAATGAGAATAACACAAGTGCATTTCACTGCTTAATGATATAACTTCAAGCTCAATGTAGAATGGCAAGGCTCTTAGTATGGCAAAGCTCTTAGTTACGTGTTGCATATGATTGCAGCATTAATAATAATGTTGTATGATTGCAGTTCTAAATTTTGTAGCATGTAGTTGTGTCACTACTACTAAGCAGGTATTAAATTCTTCATTATTCAGTTAAGTTTGCAAATAGATCACTAGTGTATTTGTAGTTGTAGATTCATCTGAGTACTATTCTTGCTTTGAGAGCCATGGATCTTCTGTCAGATCATGGTGTTTGTAGATTCATATGAGTACTATTCTTGTTTTATGAGTACTATTGTAGATCATGCATGTCCTTCCTCCAAGTCTCTCCATTCTTCTTTGCGGCTTGCCTCCTACAGCTATAGCTCTGCTCTCATACAACAGCTAGAACCTTGGTGCCGCTTAGACACTGATGAGGCATTTTCCTCTTTGAGTAGTTCTTTGATTTTTACAGTCTTTACTCTCTCTCTCTCTCTCTCTCTCTCCATTTGGTGGTATGGCCTTTATGATCTTGATTATTCTTGCTCTGCTTGTTGAGTTCCTGCCTGATGATAACTGAACCAGTCTTTCAGTTTCTTGGATCTAGAGCTAATTGTGCTTAGTTTCTTTAGCTTACTGTGACATGTCTGGATATTGGTCATGATTGTAGGCTTTGTTTGCTCTATTATCTGCTAGCTGTAATTAGATATGACTTTGTTTTCCAGTTATATTGGTCATGATTGTAGGCTTATGGAATAGAGGTGGGCGTTCGGGTTACCCGATTAGTTCGGGTCGGGTAATTCGGGTTTTGAGAAATTCGGGTAATGAGAATCATTACCCGATATCAGCTTCAGAAAAACACTACCCGCAAATTCGGGTACCCGCAAAAATCGGGTTCGGGTTCGGGTTACCCAATTTACCCAAAATTTATAATCAAAGTATACACTCCAACACACATAATTTTGCATAGACTAGTAGTTTGTGTTGAATTTCAACTACAAGTTGAGAAGAATAATATATTATAGTCACTTGTTTAAATTAAGAGAATTATATTCTAATAAAGTGACAATTTCAAGTGTTCAACTAACAACACGTGAATAAATACAAAGACAAAGGCAAATTTTGGGTAGTTCGGGTAGTTTGGGTACCGGAGTGTATTACCCGAATTACCCAAACTAATTTCGGGTAATGACAATCACTATCCGAACATGGGATAGGGTACCTCGGGTTCGGGTAATTCGGGTTCGGGTAATTCGGGTACGGGTAATGGGTATCGGGTATTTTGTCCAGGCCTATTATGGAATGCCTCTTATCAGATATGACTTTGTTTTACAGCTATATTGGTCATGACTCTGTACCTTCTCAAATTCTTTGCTTCAGTTCGATTTCTGAATTTCATTATCAGGTGTATTTGTTCTTCAATGGAGCATGACCATCACATACATTCTAGTTCACTCTAGCAGTATTTCTGTTAGATAATTCATTGTAGCATAATTCATTTATGACTGTATTTCTTGAAATTATCAGCAATCTGTTGGACTTAGCTAATTATCAGTAGTATGTAACTAGCAGTTGATGCTCTACTATCTTTTAAATCAAAAACACATCAACTGAGTTTAGTCGCCATTCCTTTTGTTTCATGTTCTCATCAACTAGAGAGCAAGCAATGGAGTTGAAGTAGTTACTACTTGCATTGTTTACATCTACCTGGGTTGCTAGACTCGAAACAAGGATACTTTTTGTTGTTGTCTGCTTGTTCTTAAACGTATGTTTGCATGTCGTGTGATCACAGCAGCTATCTGGTTATTTGTTATTGCATTCCTGTTTTAATTCCTGAACAACCGAACACACTACTTTTTAATTTCTGTTTTGAATCCCGAGCTGGGACGAATCTGACCAGGTTTGAGTGTGACACCTGAATCCACTTGATCGAGACCAGAAACGGGTACTGAGAAGCAAAACTTGAAAAGCGAACGAGGCCTAAGACCGTCTCCAGCAGCAAATGCGATCTGCATCTGCAAATGCTCGATATGAAGCAAAGAGAGAGGCGGGAACAGTGTTGCGTGCAGAGCTGCGTTCCAGTGGTCTACCGCATCCTCTGCTGCATACGGGCAGGCAGTTGGCTCCAGTGGCGCCGATGAAGCCTTGCTGCTGCTGCCGTCCTCATCCGCCGACGAGGAGCAGGACCGGCCCCCGCCGCCGTCGCGGCGCTAGTTCCGCGCCGCCTACGCCCTGCTCCTCCGCCACACAGGCTTCTCAGTGGCCTGCGCCGCGGGAGATGGAGCGGGAGGAGGGGCCGTGCAAGTTAACGCGCCAAACTCGCCGGATCCGGGCCGGTGGAGGGAAGAGGGAGGTCGCCGCCGGTCGGATTTGCATCTCCGTGGTGACCGCCGCCAGGCTGGAGGACCACCGTCGCCGTCACTGCTGTCCGCCTCGCACTGGGACGGAGAGGGTAGAGGAAGGAGGTCGGCGGGAGTGAAGGAAGTGGCGGCCTTACCGGCAGGCGCCGGATCCGACGACCGCGGGCTCTGCCTCACTTCTCCAGGCCGCCGTGGGGCCGCAGGGGAGATGGGGCGGGCGGGCGGCCAGAGGCGGAGGCGGGGAGGAACCAGCAAGATCGAGTCGCCGAGCGCGCTCGCCGCTCGCCCCGCCCTGCATAGATCGAGCTGTCGTCGTCGCGCACGTGGAGTAGGGCGGGCTGGCGGCTGCCGGCCGGAGGCGGAGGCGGGGCTGGCGCGGGTGGGAGGAGGCGTGGGGGGGACGGGAGGCAACGGTTGGTGAGAGAGGCGTGCGGGGGAGTATGCAGCGAGGAGAGAGAACTGCTGAATATGCGGTAAAGCCGGCCGGCAACTGCAAAATGCAGATACGGTTGCAGCATCTGCTGCAGCTGCTACAGTCTCGTTTTCATCTGCATTTTGGGGATGCAGATGCTGAACCGGCAGCTGCTGGAGACAGTCTAAACAGGATTGAAAGCCAAGAAGTATTGTTTTGCCGGTGCCCGCCTCCAAGTCTCCACCTAGCACGGATCTGTGTACAACCGTACAGGATACAGGTGTTCCGTGGCAGGGCGTGGCGTGCTTTTTCAATTACTCCGGAGTACGTTTCATTTGACATAAACATGTCAGAGTATATACTTACTTTAGGCACATTTGTTAGAGTTTTTTTTTCTCGAGTCCATTAGCGCAATTAACTAGGAGGAATATATATACAAGTTTGTATCTGGTTATTAAGCAATTGTCCACCTGTTTTTCCTAACCATTTCTCCCGTGTTAAGCTAGTGTATTTTGTTTTTTAAAAAATGGACACGTGATGGACATAATTTGAGGTGGCAGTGACACAACTGCAGAGGTGAGACCCTCTTCGATTTGAGTTTTTTTAATTACACAGTACAACGTAAATACTCACAACACACGCATACTCACCTCTATGAAAAAAAACTGGACCCGCGGGGGGTATGACGGCCCCCGGGCGTTGTTGTAAGAAGAAGATGATCTTCTCACGCAGATCCAGAAAATCTCCGAACCCCTACCCTACCCGTACACGGCGGCACCTGCACCCGTGTGAGCTTGGGTCGGGCCTTGCAGCATGCTTTGGCGTAGGATAGGCGAGGATATTTTTTTCAACACGCACATAAGTGCGCTACCTCCAGCCAACAAATCCGCCCAACGTGGGACTCGAACTGTGGCCGGTAGGGTGCGAGCCGAAGCTCCTGACCAACTGGTCTAGAGCTCGTTCGCACTCACCTCTATGAACACATGTATGTAAACTTACTTCTATGAGCACCTCCGAAGAACTGAGCACCCATCAGATCTGTTAACGTCTCGTTGTCGATGAGGACGCCGTTTACCCCTTAACGCATAACACAGGTAAATCTTCTCAAAAAAATGCAAGCGTAAACAGACTTAGCGTTATCACTACAAACTAATTTACCTCACTGAACGGTCTTACCATTAGATTACAAACTAATTCACATTTTAAACCTCAGGGGTAACGTCCCACTGAACATCACATGTCGCACCTCTTCATAGTGTGCCTCGAAAATCCGCTGTCCGATGGGCCTGATAAGTAGCGAGGCCCAACCGCGGCAGAATCCCCAGCGGACAGAAACAGCCAAGCCCAATAGAGACCCACACAATCTCGAGTCGAGTCCCACTCTGATCTGATGATGACGACGGGACGCGACGCGGGATCGATCAGGCGAGGAGATAGATCCCGATCGACACCGGCAACCTTTTCGAATCCTCCTCGCCCATTGGAGGAGCCACCTCCGCTCGGGCCCACCATCCAGAGACCCACTCGCCCCCGCACCAAAACCCTAAACACGCACGCGCTCCCCACGCCCATCCCCACCCGGCGCGGAGCACAAAAACCCTAACCCCCTCCCGCCCCCGCTATTAAAGCCCTCCGTTAACATACCTCTCCGGCTACACGGCCGCATCCGCATCTCCACGCCTCCTCGCCGCTCGCGCACAGGGCAAACGAAGCGATGGCGACGGCGGCTGCGGCGGCTGGTGGACCCGGCATGATTGAGGCTGCGGCGGCGGAGCTCACCGTCGCTGTTACCGCCCAGAGGTTGCTCGGCCTGCTCGCTCTTGCGGTGAGTATTTTTTTCCCCCCAGCGGCGCTCTGTTATTGCTGTCCAATTGCTGGATTTGGTAGAGACGGCTAGTGGTAGCGACAATTGTGTGAATTTGATGCCTTTGCGGGCTTTTACCCCCATTACCCTGTCACTCGGTTGCTGCGAATAGAGCTAATTCTGCACGAGACATGGTGTGCTTTGCGTTTGACTGAAAATTTCGAAGTATTCGAGTCTGCAGATCTAGTTATGTGTTCCCGTGCTTATTTGATTTTGCTGTGTGGGAATTTAGGCCCTCCTTTTGTTTGGGGAAGTAATAGTTATTGTGAATAGATCTAAGCAGATCTGGGTAATTGAATTAGTAAATTTTAGTTTTAATGAACCAGATCAGTGAATAACTCAATGCTGTAGGAAGCTACTGTAAGCAGCATCTGTCCTGTCTTGTACCAGTTGATTTTGTCATGATATGCGTTTATGGAACTGGTCTTGTTACAGGCATAAGTAATGCTTAGAGTAGTGTCTTCTGAAGCTCAACAAGTTAGGCTCTGCTAAAATTAATGTATTGAGGGATTCTAGCTCTGGTTGGAGAAGTATTTATTTTGCTGCTCAGTGCCCTAGCCCGTTTAATGTGTGATCAGGTGCTATGTGCCGCCTAGGTCAAAAAATTAATTGTACTACTCTCATTACCAAACTGGGATTTTTGTTGATCAAAATCATTATGATCCCCACCTGCTGTGAAAATAAGGTTTATATATAGGACTTATCTGTATCTTCTAGTATCTTCTCACTTGTGGCGTCTGTTATGAAAGTATGCTTTGCTTTTTTCATTTGTTTCTGTTATCCTGTGCTGATGCGACTGCATTGTTTCTCAGATTCAAACTGTAAACAGTGGATCGGAAATATTGAATGAAGACCAGAGGGCAATTTACAAGTAGGTTTCTGACTTTTGTTCGGTGGCTTAGTTTAGTAAAAATGTTTTGTGCCCTGACTAGTTTGTTTCTGTATTTTCTAAGGCTACTTGGCAGAATCAAATCTGACCATGTTCCTGAGAACAAGGATGCTGGAGGATCAGATGATGACGACGATGATGATGAAGAAGATGAGGATGACGATGGTGGTGAAGAAGATGATGATGATGCTGAGGACTCCGGGGATGATGCGGGTGAAGAAGATGATGATGACGACGATGATCCTGAGGCTAATGGTGAAGGAGGGAGCGACGATGACGACGATGATGACGATGATGGTGATGACGATGGTGATGACGATGATGATGAGGACGACGATGATGATGAAGATGACGATGAAGATGAGGACCAGCCCCCTTCTAAGAAGAAGAAGTGATCTGGCAGTTTACACACTGCATCCACCTCCTTGCTGTTTCATGCTGCTAGTTGTGTTGTTTAGATGGTGAAACAGGTTTGGGACCAATGTAGCTTGTGGCTTGTCAGTGCCTCAATAGTGTAGGAAAATTTGACATCTGATGTTAAATTGTTATCTTGTGTTTTCCCCGTTGTGCATGTAGTCTTAATTGTGTGTTCAACTGGGGTCATTTACTATTATTGGAGCTGTGATTCTGTGTCATGCCATTCAATCTCATTCTGAGGCCTGAATTGTATTCACTAACAATAGAAGCATCATGCTTCATGCCTCCTATTTGTTGGGACTCATCCAAATGTGGTAATGATATTGGCAACGTGACCTATACTCTAGGAACTTTCTGGTATGACTGGCCATTGGTGATTGGACTGGACTTACTGGTGTGCGTCTGAAAAGGCATATTATTACGAACAAAGTGGCAAGCTAGTGACTTCATCTTGGCTGCACAAACAATGGAAATCCAATCTATAATCGAATTGGAGAGGACAAGTAAACAACATCAAGCATGTCACAAACCAAAATGGATTGTGTTTTGCTAACCAAAATTGTCATGCTGCTCCATATTTACACCTGAAAGTGTTTCTTGGCATAATACTACCACTAATGGAAACATAAACTCTCCATGAACAAATTTCTCTTTCCCTTCCAAAATCGTGGCAAAATGTGAAAAATAACCAGAAAAAAGGCGGCCTAAATAGACGTCAGCCAATGGCCATACGCATTTACAGAGTATGTTGCCCCCTTGTTAGTGGCCTCCTCCTATCTGCAACTGGAAAAGGAACACAAACCTATTTGCTGCCCAAGGGATCCATAAATATTCACGCAGTAAAGATGAAATTTGCTTCTGAAAAAAAAAATCCCTTCTGAGCAAAGGGATACTTCACGACTGTGGTCTTCAATTGGAAAAATCCTGTGGCTCACTGCTGGCAAATGCTAACCATACAGCAGTACCAGTTAAATAAAAGAAGATAGAAGGTGCGAAGAGTGATATCTGCACATAGAACGTAGTATGGTTATTCGAGAGATTCATAAAATGTAAAATAGCTTATGACAATGTTTTGATGGCATACACTCCATGAATGAGTTGAATCAAGAAGATAGCCTGTCAATGCAACACCAACAATTCCAGGCACTGCACCTACAGTGTTTGTGATACCCTGGAGCACAAAGGCAACAAATCGGTAACAATCACTTATGATGGAATCTAAAGAGTACAAAGTAACAGAAACACAACTTGCACTGACTGCAAACTGTCTTCCAGTCATCCTTTTAAGCATCTAAGCAACAAAAAGTTACTGTTCTATTTCTTTTAGAGAAGATGCATGCAGAAAAATTGAGAAAATAGTACTTTAATGACTTACCAGGAGAATGCTTGCATATTCACGAGAGATATCTTGATGCGTGCAATAAAGCCCTGTTTACCAACCAAAACATTGAGGTTTGGACCATGGAGCCATGTAAAAAAGTGAAAATTTGATTGTCATCTTAACAACATGACCTGAAAATGCGAAGCTGGAGAGTGCTAGACCACTTGTAAGAAAAGCAACAATTTCCCAGGGAGGCAGTCCAAGATCCACAGAGGAAAGCATCATGAAAATCGCAGGTGAAACAAAGGCAATTGTTTGGCATATTTTTCGTACCTACAATTTTAAGCAACAGATTCATTGTTTTCAGTTCAACAATTTTTTTTGAATTAATGAAAACGATATCATGATTTATACAGCATATATTATGATATGGCCTCTATATTGGACTTCCTGTTGAGGAAACCAACAGAAGCAATTTGGGAGTCCAGGGAGTACTGGAGTTTGCAGCAATCAGCAACGGCTGATACATAGGAGCCATAGGCATATAGGAAGAGAAGAATTGACTTCGTATGAAATAGTCCTTAATATGTACTATTAATCCAAGTGAGGTAGAGTCCAGGTCCGTGTGGAGTGTTGAGGACCAGACAAATTCAATGAAATGTAAAATGTCAATCTACTTCCTTCCAGCTGATACTACCAACCCTCTCTTGTTTTCTCAACTACCAGTCCCCCATGACTATTCTCTAAATGCCAACCAGTCCCCCATGACTATTCTCTAAATGCCAACCAGCAACCATTGCACCTACACAACGACCGCAAGGGGAGGCCAATTAAAAGAATGAACGCTTTACCCTCGTGGTGTCAACTCCATTTGATATCAAGTTGTCTGCAAAAGGAGCTGCAATAGATGTAACGACCATTGAACCCAAAGGAGGAAGGACTGACACCTACAGGAAACATGTAAATTCAGAAGCACTAAATGAGTAGATATCAATGATAAAAAATGAAGGCCAATTGAGATCCCCTAGTGAGGGCAGGGCTTTTAACATAATGATTTGCTATAACTTAAGAAAGAAAGCGTGTACATACCCATGCTGCTTCTGTCAAGTTCAGGTTCAGCTCCTCACTGTGTAACACATGAGTTGGAAAGAAAATCACAATAAGAAGTTGCTACATATGTTTGACACAATGTCATGAACAGATAGAAAATGTATTTTAATTATAACTAACACTTCCATACATTTCTAGAGCACAGGAATAGGATAATAGGGCATGCCATAGACTTATATCACAAAACATGTAGCTAAGATGAGGGAAACTATAACAGTCTTCTGTTAATTCATGATATCCAATTTCAATTTTAGCCTTTTTCTCTTTGGTCCTATGAAGTAATTTGAGAAGAAAATTTGCAAGGTGCCAAACCTAAAGAATGTCGGTAGCCAAGACAAGCAAGTATAATGCCCCCAACTTCCACAAAAGTGTGCATATATCATTGCCCACACGGCCTTGCTTTTGAAAAATGCTCTCCAAGGCACATCCTACAAAACAATTAACGAGCCTGCTATATTAGAGATATGTACTAAACACAAACAATCTTTATACAGAAAAGTATGTGTCCATTCCGGCATTCCTTAAGATGGTTACATTGCATCACAGATTTCTTGAGAGCGATAAACTTTATCTGCATATAGTCGAATTAGATTTTGCTCTTCTCAGACTCTGAGAGTTGTTTACTTCATTGGAAATACAGTGTGTTGATGCCAACTGGTTAGGAAGAAGATATGTTTTTGGAGATGAGATGATAATGAGCAACAAACTGGACACTAGATTTCCATTGGTTGTTCTACCTTGATTATGGAACTCATCTTTTTAAAATTCATCGACTTCAGAACTTGGCAACAGTTTTGTGACTTGATCCCTGAATAAATACTCTAAGTAGGGATTAAGATAGCACGACCTCAGTTGGTAGAAAACAACCTTCAGTGAATTCTGCAAATCTTTCAATGATGAGTCTGATGATTCTGAAGATACAGTTGATGGGACAAGGCCATCAGATTCAGTATAACTTTTTCTCAAATCTGCAAAGTAGAAGTAAATTTTGTAATATAATGATCCAGCAGTGTTACTTTTAACTTCAAACATAACGGTTCAGAAGAAACATATAGTTTTCCAAAATCCTAGAAAATATATCACAGATAATAATTATAGTGATTTCTACCATGGTGGCTGATATCTTAAACATAGATCAGCACTTACTGAATAGGCCTTCATTGTTACCCAACTGTTGCCCTATAAGAGAATCAAACCCTACGCACCTGTGGACAAAACATAAAATAAAGTTCAGCCACAACAAACTATCTGTTTCCTACTTAGAAATACCTGCTTACCAAATAATCCCAAGAAGGCCAAATATGTAAAAGACGGACTCCCAGCCAATGTTCTGAATGATGGGAGGGGCAAACAGAAGTCTGCAATGTGATAAAACGTGTAAACCAATGTGATAAAATGGGTAAACAATTAGCTATATAGCAAAGCTACTGCTATTACTTCAAGTTGTATAGTCATACACTCATACAAAGAAATGGAAGGCAACATTGTTCTGATAAATAAGAAAAAGTTAACATCTCGTTATTAAGGATGTCTTGTGCAGATATGAAGATTTGAGATAATGAAAACAAGTTTCTCATCATGCTTAAGATGTTAAATTTGTGCCTCATCCACGTGGATTGAAGAATGAAACAAATGAAAGAAGAAAAACAGTTTCACGCAGTTCATGGGAAAAAAGATTTAGCATTTGATCTTTCTAGATAAATCTCTCATTACATCTTTTTTTTATACTTCTCCCATTACAATCTTTAATGTTTACATCCAAGTGCACAAGTTAGATGCCCAGAAATTAAAGAGGGATACTTTTAAAATCTTTACTTGCAGGAAAAACAGGAAAATATCAAATGATTGGAAGGAATTTCTGATAGAAGCACAATAGCTTAAATAATACTCCTATGAAGCCACTATTTAGAGCTGAACACATAGGGGAACTCTAATTTACTTTGAATTCAGCAATTACATGCATCGGCATATGCATGCAAGTATGTAAATTGTTTCATAAAAGATCGCAAACATAATATGCTACCATATATCTTAATACACATACCCTAAGACACTTCCGAAGCTTAAACCACCAAAAACAACAGCAACTGCTCTTGATCGTTCTTGCAACGGAATGTACCTGCATGTGCCAATGAAAGCCTGAAGTTCCAAACTACACTTAAAAATGCCAAAATATATGTCATATGAACCGTTGTCAATTATAATAGCATTTAATGTAAGATTGACAAATGTAGCCACCATGGCAACACCCACGATTCACATGTAGTTATGCAAAAATTCATCCTCTAAACATCAAAAGAGGAGCATGGAGGAAGAGAAAATGCCAGCATATAAGCTGCCTTTGTTGTGCTAGAATTTATAGCACACAACTCCACAAGATAGACCACTATCTAGAACACAATTGACATGTGTTGTACTAAGTAATAGAAGTTCCAAAAATAAATGTCAAGACAAGGAAAGAACCAAACTAGCATATAAAAATGGATCTTACCTAGCAATTAAATCTGTAGCAGCTGATGGAGAGACACCTTCTCCAATGCCTACCTAGCATATAACCAATTAAAAAAGAATAAAATGCAAATAAAAGAACGGTGGTATTTTCTTATCAAGTTAACATACCCACAGCCCAGGCAAAAGAGATGCAATGACTAGACATTGTGCTCAAACGTTAATGCTCCAGAATTATACAAGGAATAATAGATATCAGCGTATCGCAAAGCACATGGTAAATTGTTATTTCACAATCTCTTTTCATTCTGGGGTTCCAGACACCTTTGGAAATTTGCATTTTTACAATAATATAAGCACGACATCAGGTTCTTCATAACAACTTAACTTCTCCTAAACCTTAATTAAATGTCGAGCGATTGCTTGTGCTCAATATCCTTATAAATGTCAATTATGTTACTCAATACAAATGATACAACCTCTGAATACAATTTTGGATCAACAGCTAGGAGAAACTTAAAGTTAGTAGGTTACCAGAATCCTTGACAACACAAGTCCTGGCATGTACCCTGCTACAACAGGAGTTATAGCAGTGGCCAAAGACCATGTCACAACACCGACCTCAAGCACTTTCCTACAATCAGCATAAAATAACAATACTAAATGTTACAGTAAAACAATAAATAGATAGACATTATATGTACTGTAGAAGTAATATTAGATGATGAAAAGAACATGGGATCCAACTATAGGAAATTGGGAAAGGCATCTGAGTAGAATTCAACTGCTTCAATTTATAATGGAAATATAAACTATTTTCAGCCTGAAAAGGGGTAAAACAAATAAAGATATGTTCAGCATATGAACCATTACAGTAACAATTGGCAATTCCAACTTCATAGTGCTGTTTTGAAATTTTCCTATTAGTAAACAATAGGGTCGGTATTTTTACAATCATAGATGTTTTGCATTCATACATATTTGAGATGATTTTGTTACCCTAGACAAACCTTCCGCCAAACAATTTTGCCAGCCATCCTCCCGGTAGTTGACTCATCGCGTAACCCCAAAAAAATGAGGACTGAACTAAGCCAGCAGTTGATGAGTTCCAACCATACTGATGTGACATTGGAATAATTGCAACACTCAAGTTAACCTGAAGAACAAGAATATTGAAATTAACAGCAGTTCCTGTTGGGAAAGGATAGACCATCCATAAAAGCTATTATAGAACTAAATAAACATGTTGCGTCGAGAAGAGTGCATTAAACTGTAAACAGCAATTTCAGTATTAAAAAAAAATCTCATTGCTTCAAACATTTGCATGCGTGTAATATAGTATTTAAGACCACCCACTTGGACTACAGTGAAGGTTACATGCTCGTATCAGTGATGCAAATGAATACTGCAATGAGCACTAAAAAAATGTGGCAAGTTAGATATGACCTGTATCATTAAGCAAGTACAGATACAGGCCTTCAGCTGAACTATCCCGCGCAAGGTCCAGATGAGATCATGAAACACAAACAGGATGGGTCACCTTGTCCATGTTGCAGATAACGAAGGCGAGGGAGCTAGCGCCAATTAGCTTGTACCGCTCGGCCAACCCCTTCCACGGTGGCCACCTCAGCTCCAAGGCGCCGGCCGTTTCCCCCTCCAGCTCCTCCTCTCCCCTCGCTGCATGATCCTCCCCGACCGCCCCCGGAATCGAGTGCTTCTCCACTGCGCTCGCGAATCGTTCCCCTCCCCCGTCCCCGGAGGACACCCTCACGGCCCGCGGCCAGCGGCGGCGCCGGTGCGGTAGGGGTGCGCGTGGCGGGAGCATGCGGAGGAGGGGGCGGTGGTGGCCGCCGCCGCCGGCAAGGAAGAGGATATGGCGCTCGGGCTGCAGCGCCGAGGCCGCCATGCCGTGTGGAGCGAGCTGCGAGCGAGAGGCCTGGAGCTCGAATTTTTGCGAGCTCGAGCGGCTACGAGGAAAGGAGAAAGTGTGTGCGCAGCTTGCGCTTTGAACTGTTTCGGAGTTGCGCGGCGGAGACGCGAGCACGAAGCCGAGAGCGTGTGGTTGGCGTGGCACGTGGGCCACAGCGACGTAGAGTGGGACCCACGCGTTAGACTACCGCGAGCAGCCTAGTGATGACACGTGGTAATGGAAGAAGACGAAAACAGACGTAAACGAAGGCAGAGAAAGATCTCAGCAGCAACCATCAAGCAAATCGCATCCCCTTTAATTTTTGAAGGTAACTGGTATCTGTTCAAATATTCAGCAAAATATGATTTACAAAACTAGCGAGTTAAGGCTGTCAACAAAGCTACTCGTAAATCGCAAGGCAAGAAGGTGGAAACCAAAATTGGCCATCTTTTCGTTCCAAAATTTGCAAATGATCTATGTTGCTCTCGTCATAGAACCTGCACAACATTGCAATCCAGCACGACTGGTGAGAACAGGTTTAGGTGGGTCTCCATAAACTTCTTGCGCAGATCATGTCTTCGCAACCACCCCTTCCTCCTCAGAAAGAGGCAGAGATGGCCTCCAGGTCGTTCCATCAGGACCATCCATTAGGGCAATTCCAACAGCTGCCAATTCTTTCCTGATCTCGTCAGATTTTTCATACTGCTTTGCCATCCTTGCTGCAGTCCTCTCTTCGATCTTCTGCAGAACATGCTCCTCGGTGACGGACGCTCTTCTCAGTGCTTTCTCACGCAGTTGTTGCAGGGCCTGAGAAAATAAACCTGTTAGTAGCATGAAGGGATCATTTCATATCATTGAAAGATTATGGTGAAAATTGAAGGTTAAATCGGGGTAGCGCCAAACTTGGATCAAATTTGCTGTACCACATTCCAAATTAATCCTAAAAAAGCTTATTGCGATACACTTGCATTCACTGCTTTAAACTTGGAGTACAAATGACTAAGCATATGTAGAGTGATCACTGATAAGTTTCTTTCCCCTCTTTCATTCATCAAGGAGACAAAAGTTCAATAGAACCGCTAGAACTTGCAGTTCAACTTAGTATAACTCTGTGTTGAGTACAGCCTCTGTCATATTTTAACTGCGCAAAACTTAACTTTCCTAGTACCAGGAATCTGCAATGACCAACAACATGAAGTACTATGATTCAGAGACTGTGACAGTGATACTCGTGTAGAAACAAATTTGTTCTGCAAGCTGTAGACTCACCAACAACAATCTAATTTGGCAGTGTTAGGCTGTTAGCAGATGCACTCACCTCACGATAACTTGAAGGCAGCAATCCTAAAACAGAGAGCACTACTCTTATTTTCTCTTCCAAGGCAGCAAGTGATTCCAATCGTTTTTCCTGCTTCTTTCCCTGTTCAAACACCAGAGAAAGGTCAAAACAAGTTAGATAAAATTTACCATCTGTATGAAAATGGTAACAGTTTGCATGGAAGTGCACATTTCACAGTCTAAATACAAGTATAAACTGTATCTCCAGAAGTTCATTAAATTTACCTTACGAGTGTGCAACAAATCATTCATGACTTTCAATGGCTCAGAAATAGCAGCCAGTGCTACTGAAGTGTGAAGATCATCTGACATTGAAGTCTCAAATTCATCATGAAGCTTCTGGATATAATTTAAGGTATTAGCAGGCAATGAGTCTCCAGAGTTATCTTGCTGTTGCTTGCAACTCTCTTCACAATCACGTAACGTCTGTGGACACGAAAAAGTTCATGTGAGGCCTCTGATTAGAAGTTACAGCACTGAAATTATGCCTAGAAGAAAAGGCAAGATCAGTGAAATATGACTTTCAATGCCATAAAAACTTAAAAGAATGTAGAGTTTTCCGGCAAACAGAAGCAAATTCTAAGTCTCCAGGCATGAAATAGCTATGTGTTGTCAAATATCTAATTTTAGAAAGAAACTGTAGCAAGGAACAATCCAGCAAATTCAGATTAAGTATGCCCTACTGCAGCCATCACTTGTGATCCAAATCAAATCAATCGAGTGACATTGAGCACTGTGTGAAGGAAGAATTGTGGCAGCAGTACTGATTCTAAAACATTGGCTAATATAGTAATATGTGAGCACTTGGAATCAGCAAGGATAAACAAGCAGTTTCAGCATAAGCAAAGAACTGATTCAGTTTAGGCAACACTGCTTTTCTTAGGTCCAAGGCAGCTAGGCTGACTAATATGTGAACACTTGGGAATCAGCTAGGACAAACAAGCAGTTTCAGTATAAACAAAGAATTAATTCAGTTTAAGCAATGCAGCTTTTCTTATATCCAAGGCAGAAAGACCAGGTCAAGGGAAGGTCAATTGGCTAGTTCTATTAGTGAAAAGCTGACATCACCCAGGAAAAATTCTTATGTTAATTTGGTACAAGTTATCAAATATTCATACATGTTACTGGGAGATCTACAAGTGAACCATATTAGCAATCCATTTTGAACACGGAGAAGTTTGCTTCCAAAAGTACAAAATAGGATTATCTTATTCACTAACCCATTTTCTTGTCAGAAAAAAAATATGGGATAGCATCAGCGAAGAGTTGCCTAGCAAGGGGTTCATGCACACATCTCTGTATCAGAAATAATAATATATATGCAGAGCATACCTGATACGTGTAATACAATCTATCTGATGCAACATTGAGTTGTTCTATTGTGTAGTTGATTGGGGACCTGTAGTGTGTGCCCAGTAAGAACATTCTCAAAGCAAGTGGGTGATACATCTCTATAACCTGAGAAAAATGGCAGCCTTTGAGTAAGTACAGGAACAGAGTTATTACTTACTGGGGATTTGAAATGTTGCATTTACCTTGCGTATGGTTACAAAGTTACCAAGCGATTTAGACATCTTTTGACTATTTACATTGACAAATCCATTGTGTATCCAGTAATTTATGCTACTGTCACAACACGCTGCACGGCTCTGTGCTATCTCATTCTCATGGTGCGGAAAGATGAGGTCCTCCCCACCACCATGTATGTCAAAAGAATGACCCAAGTAATGTGCACTCATGGCACTGCATTCTATGTGCCATCCTGGCCTTCCAGGGCCCCAAGGGCTGTCCCACCATGGCTCCCCATCTTTTGCAGCCTGAGATTAACATGGAATGAATTAATTTTATGATTAACTGAACCATCTCCTCAGACAATAGAATACAAAAATGCTGCATACTAGGATTTTGAACATCTTTTACCTTCCATAGAGCGAAATCAGCAGGATTTCTCTTCCTTTCGTCAACAGCAACCCTTTCACCAGCTCTATTATCATCTAGTTTTCGACCAGATAACTCTCCATATTCAGGAAAGTTGTCAACAGAGAAATATACATCCCCACCCATTACGTATGCACAATTGTTTTCAAGGATCTGCTCAAAGAAAAGTTGCAAAAAACACAAAGAAGTCAAGCTGTTAGTGGCGTGCAAAAAGTCATTATACAAAAGACGGCATTGATACTTTTAGCACATTAAAGAGACGCTATAGGTACGCAGCCAGATGGAAATGCCTGTCAGGCACAGTATAAAAGCACAAAAGACTTATACCCCCTCCATTTTTAAAATGCATGGCATTTAGGACAAGTTAATTAATTTATTTAAACTAATTAGCTTGTCCTAAACATCATATATTTCAAAACGGAGGGATTGCTAATTAGTTACAGCAGATATTTCACATCAAGAGAGCAGCACAACATATTGTCCTATCATGTTCACAACAGCATGTGGTGTGATTATACTGAACAGTACCTACAAACATAGCACACAACATTGTGCAGCTCGCATACTTTTAAGATTATCACTGAATCACATGCGCTTCCCAAAGTTGTAATAGCACTGCCTAAAGTCCATCTCAAAATTGTGTGTTATTTCTACGTGAACCCTATGAGTTGACAGGTCAAGATACACAATGCAATAAATAATCTATTGTCAACTTAATGAGACATGGTGAACCTTTTCAATCTGAACTAGAGTATGTGCAAGAAACTTCAAACCAAACTGAAATTTAACCTCCTATTCGTATCAGTAACATTTTCAAGAGAACGGAATAAAGAAAGTGCATAAGCATAAATATTAAGTACTTCACACGGAATACTAAGTAGCCACAAAACCAAGTCCACATACCTGTTTAATCATATTTATAATCTGACCGATATGATCTGAAACACGGGGCGACACAGATGGTGGCAAACATTGAAGATTGACCATGTCTGACAGGAAATCATCAGAGAATCTTTTGCTTAAGCTAAAAGGATCTTCCCCCAGTTGATTTGCTCTTGCAATTATCTACAGAATTCCAGAAGTGCAACTCAGGTTTCCTGTGCAGATTAGCAAATTGCATTTAAATATTCATTCTAGTCTTCCGTGTAAAATTGCTTGATACAATTTCAGCAGAAAATAGTTTATACAAAGCCAATTACTTAAATGCAGAAATAAATCTGAAATAAACATGACATCAGACAAAATGTGTGAACATTCAAACAAGATCTTTGAACAGCTTGTAAACAACAAAGATGTAAGAAAACAATAACTGTAACTTCAAATATTGACTATTGAACTATGTAAAAATCATTAAACTGGTTCACAGAAACTGAGAACTCAGCGTTGTTTATTTGCACTGAAAATCACCTTGTCATCAATGTCGGTGAAGTTTCGAACATAGTGAACTTCATAGTCCAAATAACGCAAGTACCTATCAAGGTGGCACAACAAGTTTGTGCAAATATTTCCTTAGAAAGATAAGTATCATGGAAATAAATAAGGTGATGACATTATAAATCAGAGATTGCAAGATTTGTTAAGCACACACAATCTTTAGGAATCCAGAACAAATATCTGTGCCCGTTCAGTAAATTTCTAAGAAAATATCCAATTTACAAGGAGCTTAACCATTGTAACCATGTTACTACAGTTTTTATCCTACCAGTTAAAACACAAAAATGTTGATGTGCAGTGACAATCAGCATTTTTAGGACTGGAGTAACAATCTGATTAATCATCGCAAAGCAAATGTATCTGTGTCTATTTGAAATTGCGATATCAGCCATCAATTCACTCAGTAATTATTTAATCCTGCTATTAGGTTGCCTCTTTTAAGTCTGTAACACCTCACTAGAACCAGAATCCACAGTAACTCCGGCCACCTCACTAGAACCAGAATCCACAGAAACTCCGGCGGATGAATCAAGTGTGCAGTTAGATTAACAGAGCTTACAATGGCACGAACTAACCTGTAGAGGACGTCAAAGGCGACGTATGCGCGGGCATGGCCGATGTGGCTGTCGTCGTAGGGCGTGACTCCGCAGACGTACATGCCGACCTCCCCGTCAGGAGCTCGCGGCCGGAAATGCTCCTTCTTCCTCGACTTCGTGTTGTACAGGTGCAGCTCGCGGGTTCCCTCCGCAGCCGCGCCATTCGACGCGGAGGCGGAGAAGGGGGAGGTGAAGGGCCTGGCGGGGTGCGAGAGGGGGCGATAGGAGCGAGGCGGAGAGATCAGGGATAGCGCCCGGCGAAGGGGTATGCGAGCACCGGACCTCGAGGAGAGGAGGAGAGGGAGAAGGCCAGCGGCACGCCTCGCCGCCGCCGCCGCCGCCATCTTTCTGGGTCGTGACGGCGGGTGCTCGAGAGGGCCAAGCCGACGAAGGGTTGTGGATAGCCTTCCGAGTTGTTCGATTTTTGTGGGGGCGTTTTCCACTTTTCCTGAAGGGTTTCTGTCACTGTATAATTAATAACGAAATTTCACGATTTCATTCTCTTTTTTGTAAAACAAGTTATGCGCAGTGTTTTTTTAAAAATACAATGAAATTTCTAATGAGATGAGATTGTTTTTTGGCGGCAGATAACGTAATTTTACATCCAGCATGAAGAAGAAGAAGAATTCTGAGGATTTACAAGGTTTATTTGTGTTGCAAAAAATGTTAGTTCGATAATCTAAGAGCATCTCCAATAGTTTGCCAAATCAGATTGACATCTTTTATTTTTGACAAAAACGTTGAAAATATTCCTCATCAATTTGACAGAAGACTTGATAGTTTTTGACAATTTGGAAAAAACCAGTCTCTAGCGCGTCGACTTACATAACGTTTCTCCTATGATAGGAGCGTGAAAAAAAGAAATAAATAATAAAGAAAATATTACTGATGCAAATGTATAAGAGAAATATTACGGTGTGTTTGGTTTCGGGCCACAGTCGGCCAAGCCACGCGCGCCCCAGATGTGGCGCGAAAAAATGCCGCCACGGTTAGGCGAGCCACGCACGTAAAAATCAACTGAACTTCGTGTGGTGCGCCAAAAGTTTACCACCAACCAAGCAGTGACTATTTTTGTGGCTGCGCCGCACACGAGGCGTGGCGAAGTGTGGAATAGTAAACTTTTAGAAATGCATTCTTTTTAACTTTATAAATCTTTTAGAAGTTGACGAAATATAAGATTCGTAAGTTATTAAAAATGTGAAATTCACGAGGCAAGTCAAAAGTAAGAAGTTCGCGAGGTGGAAGGACAAGGATCCGAGCGGGACGAGCGAGTTTGGCCCAGCAGTGTGTCGGGGGCAGCCCGCCAGCCTCTTCTTGCTTGCTGTTTGTGGCCTGCCTGTCGCGCGCTCGCGCCACGCGCGGCTCACGCTCGGGACTCCAATCATACCCCACGCATCATTTGGCTCACGGATCTCGAGGCACCTCACTTGGGGGGTCATCATCACATCATTGCCCTATGAAAACGAAGCATGCGCGCGTGGCAGTCCACGACCACGATGTATAGGCGCAGTGCAGGGCACACGGTCTATTATTGTGGGCGAGGTGTCACTGCAGGTGGGACCCGTGCATCGCCCGCCGAAGCTTGGAACACCGGGTCCTCGAGGTCGAGGACACTTGGCCCCAGTGGTTTGTAGTACGCTTTGAACTGTTATCAGGACCCACCCCCCGCGCTGCTGTCTTTTTGGCATCTCAAAAGTGGTCGCTGCTGCACCGGGTCTTCGTGAACCCAATGGAATGGAAAAGGTAAAAAGAAAAATGGCTTCGTCTTCACCGTTCGCCGGAGCAGGAGCAGTTGAACAAAAGCAGAGAGTGCGAGTAAAATCAGGGGGGAATCATTGTAGAGGAGGAAGACAGCGGGATTTTTTTTTTTTGAAGAAAAGAAGACAGCGGGAATCAATCCCTGCTTTTAGGGCAGCTGACACCACGGTCGGCCGGTGCGCGTCACCGGCGGCGACTCGCCGAGCAGCGCAGCGCCATCAGGCAGGCGGTCCAGTGGACGGTGTCCAGGGAGACAGAGCCCCCTGCCAAACCCCATCGTCTCAGCGCCTGCCACGACTCGACAAGACAATCAAAGGCGAGCCTGACCAAAGCCGCCATGCGTCCAGCGTCCCCACGCCCCGCTGCCGCCGCTGCAGTGCGGCACTGTGCTGCACCCGCCGCTGGGCCTGCGCCTGCGCGACCCCATTACTCCACGTCCCCCCGTCAGCCCCAACCTGCTTGCGAAATCACTTTTCACCTCTCGTCCTCTCCCCTCCTCTTCCTCTCGCTCGCTCGCTCGCTGGTAGCTGCGGTTGCCTGCCACTTTTTTAAGCCACTGGACAACCACCACCGACTGGAAACCCGAGCCGCGCGCCTCGCTGCCGCGGGGAGGCCCGCAGCGATGGACGGCGCGTCGTGGCCCGCGCGGTGGCCTCCTCCGGCGGCCCCCGCTGCGCCGGTGCCGCCGCTGCCGACCCAGGTACGCGCCTCCCGTGCGCATCTCGGTGGGGATTTCGGGGGGTAATGCGGGGTGGTTTTGGAGAGGTTTTTCGTCCCGCGCCCGGAACCCTCCGCCAATCCCGGGATTCGGAGCGCTGTGTGCGTGATTTTGGGGTTGGAATGCAATGCTGTACTGCACGTGCACGCTGCACGGGGTTGCTTGCTTGCTGTTTCACTGTTTGAGTGTTGGATGCTGCTCACTCACATGGCGCTAATGTGCAGGTGGACGGCGTCACTCTTCGCCACCTACTCCGGCCCTTCGCGGCGCAGGAGGCCGCGGCGGGTGGCCGAGCGACGGCGGCGCCAGAGCAGCCGGTCACGAATCCGTCGACCTCGCAGTCCGCCGGCCAGCCTGCGAGAGCTGGGCCGAGCAACGAGTTGCTTGCTCAGGTTCCGGGGAGCTATTCCACTTTCGGCCCTGTGCTGGACCTTAAGGCATTGTTTGATAAGCCAAATGCGGGCAATGCTGCTGATATCATCGATCTTACTCGGAGTCCCCCGCTCGGTAGTGCTGCCACTCTGCCCAAGTATTCAAGACATGGATTGGCAGCTAGCAGTAGCAATGAGCAGCCCTTTGCTGCAGCATCTTTGCTGAATAAAAGTGCTAATGGAATGGGTACTTATTATACTGGGGAAGGTTCAACTAATGAAGGTACGGTTCTAGGGAGCTTTGGAGGCAATGGCACGATATCTGTCCAAAATTTTAGCTTCCTTTGAGCTGACCGCTAGCAACAATTGCAACTTGCAGGAATGGCAAACGGTGGTATACAGTTACAGGGTTCAAGTTTGTATGCACTGCAGAAATTGCCATTCAGATCGACGACTCATCATCATCCTTCGCTGTTCGGTGATCGTATGCGTGTCACCTGTCTGAATGTCGGTGGGTTCAACTTGCAACGTTGTTACAACCTGACTTGACTGCCACAGTATCACTGTGGAGGTAGTGTTTGAAATGGCTACAATGTTCCTATATCTGGAATGGCCTCTAGTAAAGACAACCATTTGACTATGATGAGTTGTGTGCAATCAAAACATTTACACACAACGATTGGATGACTCCTGCCTTCAGCATTTTAATAGCACTCTGTTTATACGAAAATAAGAAAAGTTCAGACTTACTATTAGTTTGGATATTTATACCAATCTATTGATGGTGTTACCTAAATCGATTATCCTCTCTCAACATATATATTGAAGTTTTTCTGATATGCCCATGGTATTTGAATAGGTGGAGAGTTCTTTGTGGGTGAAGCTGGGCTTTTTGGAATCATTTGCCTGTGCCATCGGTTGAGAATGTCTGTAGCTAAATTCTGCGAGGTACTAAAGGATTGTGCTGGTTATTCTGTTGATTCTGCATTATAACTCTCTGACATGGTTTTTTCTTTCTACTGGTAACAGTTATCCACTTTATGTCTGAAAATTGAAGCTATGTACTTGTATATGTTTGTTACAGCATGCGGGAGGAACTCCAGAAAAAGCTGGTGAAATTGTCCGCATGGAGAATGGAATGACTATCGCGCAATGGTTCAAATTCTGCATAGGGGTGAGTATTAGATCCAGTTGTGGCCTGTGGTCCCATCTGTTGTCATTTAATTGCTCCAAGTTGCCTATTACTGGAACTAAGGGCCTTTTGGACATCAATTAGTTGCAACACTTTATTAGACAAATGTTAAAGGGTGTCTACAATCACGAATTACTCACTACAGTTTATTACATGATGTAAAAGAGTGACTATAATTCTGCCTTTCTTAGTTAGTTGTGCTCTTCTTGCCAACACTTTTGTGTCTGGAAAGACAAAACAGAGCTTAGGGAAACATGTTTTGTTCACATATGCAGCTCCTCCAGCATGCCCAATCATATGCAAAGCTATCAACAACCTCTTTTTTTAGAGTTCAAACATGCCTAAGGCCCTCTAGCTGACTTCGTTAGGGGGCTGAGTGGCACCTCCCTAGGTCTATGGTGGGTGGGCCCTCGTGTAAGGGGCTGGTCGTGGGTTGGGCCTCAAAGCACGGGTCAAGACCCGAACCATAGGGGGCGGCGTCCCCATGTATGAGGGGCCAGCTTTCGTGGCTTTTCTTGGCTGGGCTCCGGTTGAACTCTTCTTAATGTAATACCATGGGGGCAGTCTTTGCCCCACCAGCCGAGTTTTTTTTTGGTTTTAGAGTTCAAACATTTAAGTAGAGCTAATGTTGCACTTTTTTTACCCTTCTGTATTTATTTAGGTGGCGGGATCTATTGCTAATACCAGGTGGGATTGGCCAGACTGGGCATGTATGAAAAGTTCTTCAGAAGAATACATGTTGAAAAGTCTTGCTTCAAGAAACAGTGGTACGGGAAAAGTAAGTTTGTTAGGTGGATATGGAAAAATCACTGGACCTAACAGCCCAGCTTATTCCAGCGATCTGTACATCGAGGGTGGAGGATGCACTAATGTTGATAGGCAAATGAATGGGTCAGTTGGAACAAATTACAGAAAGAACGTTGACGTGCATGAAGGTTTAGCAAAGAATTCTGCTTTACTACAGAATTCCACAACAATGAATGTAGGGCTTGCTCAAAACCATACAGTTCATGCATTAAACCTAAACCCTCTTAGCACACCTAGTGGAAACCTACACTCCGAAGCAAGCATGGGAAGACATTACAAAGGAAATCACTTGGCACATAATTATGGAATCTTTTGGGAGAAAAACCTTGATGCCTCTTTTCGTAATCTCGAGCCACGTTCGTCAAGAGTTGTGAACCATGATAATAGGGCGTGCAGACCTGATTTCCCCCACAAAATATTGCAGGACACTTTGTGCAATGCTTCTAACACTGAATTAAAGCTTGGACAGTCTTCTTATCATCAATCTATGACCACCCCATTTCCATTGGGACAGTCGGCGGTCATTGAATTTCAAAAACCTCAATCACACAGGACATTGATAAATCAGAGTGAGTTCACATCTTATTGCCTATTTCGTTATTTATGTTGTTCTATTTCGTTATTTTCTTTGTGCTGCCATTCAAATGTAGAATTATTAGAAGTTAACTATAATAATCAATCAAGAATTTCTGGTTTTGTGTATGCTTAACCACACCGAGACTCTGTTCTCTGTAAATGTCAAAATGACAGGAGTCAAAATGACAGTAGACAATAAGAAACTGCCAAATATTGGTTATTGATAAATATGAGTTGTTTGTAGGATTCAGAGCATCATAGCATAAACATCTGATTTGATTCATGATTACCTTTGAGTCTTCGTGCATGAGCATTTTTCTGCTTTTCTTACACATATAACTCCGTGGTCATGTGGTGCAGATCCTTGTCCAAAGCAAGCAACAAAGATCAACAATAATCTAGCTGAACCTGAACATGATGGACCATCCATTAGTACTGGAAACAAGAAGCAACCACTTCTAGTTACTAATGGAACAAAACATTCTGAAGTTGGTGAGCTTACGGATGATACATCCAAGAATTCATTTATCTCATTGTTTCTTTCACACCTTGAGAGAAATAATACACCTGAACCCATTGATGATATTCTCAACAGTAACGAGCATTATCATCCTAAGGCCCTGGATGTCGCGTGTGGTTCTGATCATCCAAAAAATGCCAGTAGACATATTGAGACAAGGGTTAATGATAATCATCCAAAGTTGGCCTCAGCCATTATTCATAAGAAAAGGAGATCAGAAGGCATTTCTCTTTCAGCGTCTTACAGTGGAAATAATCCTCAAGATGCATCCCATGCTAATAGTCAGGAACATTTGATTCATGGGGATTGCCCATCACATTTGCTGCCTAATCAACCTAATGCTGGAATCTCAAATTGTGCAAGAGTTTCATGTCCTGCAAATTGCATGAGCTGCACTCACATGGGTAGTAAATCCCATCAGGTTGCACATGGTGAGATTGGGGTTTCCTGTTTCTATGATAAAATGGTAAGTTCATCTTGCTCTTGCACATAGCAGAATCAACAACAAGCACAACCATGAAAAATTGTGTTCTTTATTGCTTTTGTATAATTCAAGGATTTTGTGCAGGCCAGGGGCCATGGTACTTTTGAGCGAGTTGATGACTTATGCACACATAGAAATTTGAGACCTTTTGCCAAAATTAGTTGTGAGAATGGGAAATCTTGCTGTTCTTCTCAGGAGTTTCTACCTAGCTTTTGCCAAAATGATCACTCAACACTCGGAAAATCGATTTGTGGATGCTGTTGCAAAATTCAGGAAGATGTTTCCAAGCTTGGTTTTATACCTGGTCACTTGTGCAGAACTCGTTTTTCTAGTGATCTTGGTCCAGTTCTAGCTAGTAAGCCTACCCTTGAAGGTTGGTTTCTTCATCTAGGAAAATTGTGTCTATGATGGACAATTGTTGAACTGTTCTGTTGCCATGTCTTAATTTGGTTGCAAACTTATTTTTTGATTTCAGGGCAAGATGAACTTTGTGCCTGCTCCAGTTTTATGCAAAGATCATCATTATGTTCTCGAGAACACATCTTGCAGTCTTGTTATGCATGTCCCATTGACGGGTTGCACTACAGAAGGTAAACTGATTTTATTTGATCCTTTGTTCTCCTTGTTGCTATTATGTCTGATTATGCCATCACATGACGCACATTTGTTTTTCTCACTGTAAACCTTGATCCATGTTTTAGCGCCATGATTGTTACCAAGATGTACGATAATGACTGTCATCAATTCCTGCCTTGTTCTGCTTAATTGTTCTAGTAGTTTACGTACTAAATAATTTCAAGACACAGTTTGCAGTTCAGTACTTTAGACTCCCCCTTGTAGTTAAGGGATCTGATAAACTTTTTCCATCATTTGATTAAAATATAATAGTATCCTTTTGATGTTTGTGTGTGTGTGGGGGGGGGGGGGGGGTTGGCTTTATATTAAGAAGAAAATAGGCATCCAAATTTGTGTGTGGGCTGTATATTATGCACATCTCCTCTTAATGCGATGATGTGCAACTCACCTGCCCACTCGAGAAAAAAAAACTTGATTTTAATCCAATGCACTTCATCTTTTACTCTTGCCACCTTAGATCACATTTCAGACTTAATGAATATGCTTTTGTACCTATCTCCATGCTTCTTTTCATGTAATTCTATTTATTGCAGTTCCATGGGACATGCAACAGACAGCTTGACAAAACACTCTCTGTTTGATGGACGTAACACAAAAGGACAAGGTCCTTGTTGCAATGGAAGATGCTGCTATTCTGTAGTCCCAAAATGTTTGTCTAGTTGTGCCTTTACAAAGCATTGTGATGTCAGAGTTGATCAAATTGGTCATACTGCACCTATAAGCAAACACCAGATGCAAATGCCTACCAGATGCTGCACATTAGAGGAAAATGAGGAATTAACATGCCAATGCTTAAGCAATAGAATTGCAGGAAGAAGCTTTTCTCAAGCCTCTCATTGTAAAGATGTCTCTGATAAAGTAATGAACCAGCCTTCTATTGCAGTAATGGAGAGGCTGAAGAATATATCCGAAGCTTCAGTGGCTGATGATAGTTCGTCCAAAGCCATAACAGAGAGAAAGGGCACTTCTAAAGATTCTGTAGTGTCTAAAGGACAACGGAAGTTCGGTTTCTCTTCTGGATCGTCAAGCATTGTGGTTACAAAGTTTCAGATGTCACCTGAAGTTCACAAAGTGTCATCTACTGCTAAACATAGGAAACATAAAAACGTATGTGATGAAGGATCAAGAATTGAGAAATGTTCAGCATCCAGCTATGTGCCTGCCAGTAGTACAGGATGTGAAGAAGCCCTAAATAGTTTTAGCAGATCTCAGTTGGCTCCATCTCAAGTGAAACGTAAGGGTAATCAGATTTCTGTGGGCAGTAGACTAGAGGAAAAGGACAATGAGGAGCTTTGTTTTGGGCTGCCAAAAAGAATGAGAACATTGAGGTGCTCTAGTAAAAATTATGAATCAGATGATTGTACTAGGACTAGTTCTCAGTCGTCCCAGAAGGGGGGTTGTCAACCACAAAATGAGGCTAACTCATTTTCTTGCAGGGTGTTGAGAACCAAGCGAAAACATCATACAATGCAACTGAATAAGCCTGTGAAACAGATTCATAGCCAGAACAAGGTTTTTGAAGGTGATGGCAAGCTACCAAATAACAAAGGAAATTTTTTTGTTGGATTAGATTCCTTTGATAGAAAAAAACAAGTAGAGGATATGACGGCTCCTAGTAGAACAAAACATCACCAGGAAGGGAGTCGAGCATTTGTCCGCAAACTTCCTAAATATGTGTCTCTAAACTGCATTGTTAATGAACCTAACAGTGAAGATGCTTGCAGTGGGAGTGCTGGAATTGATTCAAGTTTAATTGCCACAGGAATAGCAAATGATAACCGAAAATCTCCCAAAATAGTTCCGCTCAGTCTGGTTCTTAAAAAGGCTAAGAGATGTCATTCTGTTAAACTCTGTAAGACCGAAAGCACCCACTTGTATGAAAAAAAGGGCTCAGATTGTTCTGTGAATAGCTCAGATTGTTCTGTAGATAAGTGCCCCACTGATGATGAAGATTGCAGTCCACAAGCTGAATATCAAATGCAGGGTTCCAAAAGGAGTAGGTATTCATCTAATGGTTTGAGGTCACATTTTATGACTCACTGCAAAAGACCTTGTGGTATAGTTCACAAACTTTCATTTTAGCTACTTTGAACATATATCTTACAGTGATATTCTTTTAGAGAACTAGAAATATGAAAAGGCCTCTCATTTCAGTTCTTGGAGAAGATGATTCTCTTGGTCTAACAGATATGGAAACAAATAGGCTGTCAATAACATCATCAAGAAGTAATGGTAAGAGAAGAGTAGCATAGTATGTTTTGCGGTTAGCAATCCTCAAATTGGGGATCGAGAGGAGGCGAACCGATGGCGACGCGGGCAGCCGCCGGCCCCGGCGGCTAGCGCCCTCCGCTCCGGGCATCCGCCGGCGGGCACCCTGTGCGCCGCCCCTCCTTGCCTCTTCCTCCCCCCTCCTCCTCCTCCTCCCCACACCTCCCATGGGCTCGGGAACCCTAGATCCGGGCGCCATCTCCACAGCCGCCACCTCCACGCTGACCTCCTCCACCGCCGCCTCCTCCGCGCGGAGCACCACCTCTACGCCGGCCGCATCCTCCTCCCCCGCCACCTCCGCGCCGACCGCCTGCTCCGCGCCGGCCACCAGCCCCTCGACAGTCGTCTCCTCCGCGTCGGTCAACGTCTCCACCGCCGCCTCCCCTGCGCCGGCCTCCACCTCGGCGCCGTCCGCCTCCATCGCACCGGCCGTCTCCCCCACACCGGCCTTCTCCGTCCCGACGCCGGCGACCGCGCCCCCCAACCCCCTCGCAGGCGGGCGGCACCATGCCGTGCGCGCGGATGCTGCCGGGGAGATGGGGTCGCACAACTCCCTCTCCCCCACGGCCGCACCCTTCTACCCGACGCCGGCCCACAACGGCCGCCCCAAGGAGCTGCGCTGGGCGGACTCCGACGACGAGGATGTCCTTGACCTGCTCGAGGATGACGACGCTGTCGACGTTCACAACCTCGACGGCGACGACGACCTCGCCCTCGGTGCGCCGTCCTTCTACCTCGACGCGGTGCGCCGTCCCCCTCCGCCACCACCACCAGACCCCTCATCTTCGCGTGGCGTTCTGCAAGCTCACCCCTTGACCGTGGCTCGGCCTGGTCGCCGCCGCCCGGTCCACGACCGCCTTGGGCCACACCTGGGAGTTCGCTCTGGCCGCCACCGGCAATGGAGCCGCGGCCAGACGAGGTTGATACATGGGCTGCCCTTGCAGCCGGCGCCCCGTGCCGCCCCTCGCCCGGCCCGTCGCATCCCCGACATCCGCCCCTGGCGTGAGGCCAGCCCACCCCGGGTTGACGTCAATGGCTTCACCGAGGTGCGCGGCAAGTGCTCCAGCCGCAGACGCCGTCAACGCTGGGCGCAGCACGCGCACCAACCCCCGGCCGCCACTCCTGCCGCCGCTCCCCGCATCCCCGCGGTGTTCTCCGGCAAGTGCTTCAGATGCCTCTCCACCAAGCACCTGGTGGCGACATGCACAAGGCCGACTCGATGCTTCCGCTGTCACGGTTTTCGGCACCTGGCCCGGGACTGTACGACCATTGGAGAGCAACGCCGTGGGGTTCGTCATCGTGGGCGATCGCCACCTACACCCGCCGGGCGGGAAGCTGAGGGTCGCACCCCTTCACCTCGGCCGGAGCGTCGCTACCGGCGTGAGGCTTCCCCACCGACGCCCAACGGCCGCCGAGCCCGCGGACCTTCCCCCTCGCCACCACCACCCGCGCTTGTTCGGCACCGCCACGCTCGCCGCGGCTGCTCTCCCGAGCCGCGCGTGGCAGGACGCGGGCGGACATCGACGTGCGCCGCCCACCCCACCCGGTGCCTTGCCGTCGATCCTCTACCGCGCTCTCCTTCGCCGACGCCGGCTGGGCAGGTGACGGAGGGCCTGATGCAGGCTTCCGACGACGACCTCCTGCTCGGGCGTTCTCTGCTTCGCTCCATTGAGGCTGCCCGTCACGCCAACTCCGCACTCCCGGACGCCCACGACGCCATCTCCATCCACCGTTTGGCGCCGGAGTGCTTCCTGGTCGTCTTCCCCAGCAGCGGACCAGGGATGCTGCGTCCACGACTCCGCGCACACCTCCTTCTTCAGCGACGATGGAGGAAGCCGATGCCTGCGTTGAGCCGGTGTCCTTCGAAGCACAACTCCCGCCCCGCCCCGACACGCCGGTCCCCTCCCAGGACCCGATGTTGATTGAAGCCCGGGCGCAAACTCCCAAGAAGATCACGCCCCACATCGCCCCAAGCACCCTGACTACTACCACGACACCGCTCAAGACCTACCGGCGACGGCCACACAGCGACGCGGCATGCCCCTTGGCCAGTGCCGCCCTGCACCCTTCCACCCCCGCCGCCGACTCCTCCCCGCCACCTGTGAGCCGGGATCTGGAAGCCAAGATGGGGGCTCTTCAAAGTCGTGATGAGTCCAGTACGTCGAGCGGGTCGGACCCTCCTCCCGAGCCGGTCCCTGGACTCGTACCGGGCTTGGCTTCCGGCACACCTAGGCCGCCAAGGAGAACTCGTCAGGATCTGATCGCGACCGCATCGAAGCGGGGTAGGATTCAGCCCAACGACGACCTCGAAGCTGCCAAGGCCAACACCGCGGCCTTCCTGGCTAGCGTTCGCCAGGCCCTGCAGGTGCCGCTCGCAACCCTACCGGCGGCGCCACCCCCTTCCCCTGCCACGGCGACTCGCCGGAGTAGCAGGCTAGCCAAGCTGACCGCGAACTCCACTGTTCGTGCCTCTAAGAAGGGCGAGGTACTGCTCATGCGCAAGCTGGACAAGCTGAGTATGCGTCCTACGGAAGACACCGAGGCGGCGGCCGCTGAAGCCACCGCAGCAGACCAGGGCCTTGCTGCGGTTTTCGCTGGACCTGGACCGATCGACAAGGAGTATTTCGCCGCTTTTCGCGACCTCCTCCCGGCGGCGCGTGCTCTCTCTGACGCGGACCTTATGGCCGCAGTCAGGCAGGTCAAGAACGCCGGCTCCGTGTGTTGAGTCTAGTGGTTATCCCTGTACGGGTTTAGGTTGTCCTTTTCGCCGTATAGTCCTCTAGTGTTGTAACTCCGTGTGCGTGCGCCCGGTTGGCCCGCGTTGTAACAAACCAATTTAATTCTTCTTAATGCAATGATACGCAGCTCTCCTGCGTATTCCCGAAAAAAAAATAGTATGTTTTGCTGTATACTACTGAAATTGATTATGCTCCATAAGTTGGGTGAAGTTTGTAGATGCCCTGTAGTTAGCACTTTTTAGTTTTTTTAGAAACTTTGAAGCCATTTCAGGAAAAGAAATGATTTGATTGTGCTTCAGCACCTGATACCCGTTTTTAATTTAAGCACCTGGCAGACATCCATGAATTGATCCTGTGGCACCATAGCTGCCGCTCCTTTTTTCCCAAGTGGAAACATACCCCAGTTTATGTATTAACTATCAACATGAGCAACAATTGTTTTTTACATGAAAATGCATCAGGATACACTAGTGAACTGCAGTTTTGTTTTACTAACACTGTATTCCAACCATATTCAGGGACCAAGAATCGAAGAGCAAGTGTATCCTTTAATAGGATTAAGAGGCATAAGAAATTTGCAAATAAATCAGCATGCTATTCCAGCAGTGGCAAACACAATGCTGTGCTAGCCCATGAAGAAAATGTTAGGAGGTTGTGATTCCATTATATGCATCTTGTAGATTTATTTGTAAAGAAAGGATATGTTCTTGGAAAAAACTCTGTATTTATCTAATTTATTTCATTACCAACTGAGCCAAAATTATTTTGTACTGACACAGTGGAAGGCCCAGCTCAGATGCTCCATGCTGTGTTTGTGGAATCTCAGACCCGGAGCCTTGCAATCAATTGATAGAGTGCTGCAAGTGCTATATCAAAGTATCCCATAAAAAAAGTGCTATATCAAATTATTTATACTACTTCTTACCTTCCCCCTAGTACTACTGCATATTTATAGATTTCTGCATTTTGTGCAGGTGCACCAAGCTTGCTATGGTGTTCTAAAAGTTCCTAGAGGTCAATGGTTCTGTAGACCCTGCAAGACTAATACCTTGAACACAGTAAGAAAAATCCAGTTCTGTAGAACCTGATCATTTGTTTTTCCCATGTACATGGATCCAGTGATATTTTTTAATCTAAATGGGTGCATTCTATTTGCTACTCCAATGCCAAAGGTTATTTATATCAACTTCGGTTCTGTTTAAGACTTTAAGTGTATCCATGCCTTACTGATCTGAATCCTGGACCCCAACCACCTAAACTGAAACTTCGCGAGTATCTTCTAGTGGTAGGCTGCTGAAATCTTTATCCTCAAACCAGCAGTAGAGCTGCCTGTCATTATATTAAGGACAAACAAATGATCAGGTTACCTTTGAAAAAATAAACACTCCTTGAATTATTAGGTAAACATGGCCCCTGGCTTACAATGGACTATGTGGCATGGACTAAATGGGCGACAAAACTTAGGGATACAACTCTCGTGCTTGCAGCTGCTCTAAACCCTTGGAACCTGCAGCTGTCAAGAGCTCTGCCCCTTCTGAGATCGCCCGGGAAAGACTCTGCAAGTCTGCCCGTGCACCATAAAACATGCAGTCATCGTGGAGCTTCCAAAGCATCCAACTGACCAAGCTGATGAGAGGAATTCAGCCCCATCCACAGGTCCTTGCTCACTGTCCGGGCAACATGGTGCTACCAATCGCTGCAGCGCTTTTCATGAGGGTGTCACAGCCTCTAGGATGACATGCTGGAGCATCTCGAACTAAAGCTGCCAGAAAAAAACACTGGAGCCTCTAGGCTGCTGATGTGACTGTCTTGACTTCAAGGAAAATATTTGCTCATGATACAACCTAGCTTTGTTTTTTCTTTCTAAAATCTACCAAATCGAGATGAATTATGTGTAGGGGACAAATTTTTGTGTTGACTACCAGTCTCTCATTGCCCCTCTGCGTTTCAGGCCTGTGTGTTGTGTGGTTATGGAGGTGGAGCTATGACAAGGGCACTGAAAACTAAGAATATTCTGAAAAGTTTGCTCAAAAGTTTGATGACTACAGCAAGATCAGAAAAACATGTTGATTCATTAAGAAACGCAAGCAGTGAGTGTGCAAGTAAGTACTTACATAGGAAAGGAGCCGAGCTTAATTTATTTTGTGCTTCCAAATCAACATGCTTTGAACATTTTGTCTGCAATAGGCCTGCGAAATCCAGTAGACAGTGCATGTGGGGAGAACATTACCAGCCATTCCTGGATCTCTATTAATCACAATTCCAGTTTACTTGGACCACGAACAATGCAGTGGGTTCACATGGTCTGTGGACTTTGGACACCTGGCACAAAATGCCCAAATGCCACCACGATGAGTGCTTTTGATGTATCAGGTGCTTCACCTGCCAAGAAAAATACTGTGAGTCCATACATGCATATTCTTATCATAATTTAATAGAGTGACCTTTCTGCACCTGACCATGGAATTCTCTGATGTTTAGTAATGAAGTCGTCCAATAGTATTACAATTATACATTTAATAATTCTTAACAAGTATTCTTGACCTTTACTCCTGCAATTATTTTTGCCATCAGGCATGTTCAATATGTGGCAGAACTGGGGGCTCATTTATTAAGTGCCGAGATGTAAATTGTTTGGTGCTCTTTCATCCTTGGTGTGCACATCAGAGGGTATGATACCTGCACATATAATAAGCTCACTAATTCCATTACTTACTACCTGCTCCTAGGAAATAGTTCAAAACTTTGGTCACAACTTTATTGTTTTCATATATTATGTAAACCTGAGATGTCATAGAGAATGCCCGAATTCTTAGCATGTTCTGCAAGCAATGTAAGGAACAAGGAGGTGACTTTATTGTTGATAATTTCCACACTGCTTGATTGTTTTGAGTCATGTGCTCCTTTCTAGTAGTAACGAAAAGGTTCTGTTTTCTCTTTTTTTTCTCTGTTCTATTTTTCGTTTATTTGGTGGCAAAATCACAGTTGGTTCTTCTGCAATTTATTTATTTTTAAATATCTTATGTGATTTCTCAGGTCTTGAATTTCATGCTTACCAGAAAAAATCTGCCTCGATTGTTGCGTTTGACATTACACTCGTGGAGTTTTTATTTTCCATGTTCATATTTGCTTGTGATGTCTGAACAGGGTTTGCTGCAAAGTGAGCCTGAAGGTGAGCGCAATGAAAATGTTGGGTTTTATGGGCGATGCATGGATCATGCTAATGATTTTTCTAGTCACATTAATCCCAAGGAATGCTTGAGAAGCAGCAGCTGGACATGCGCACGTACAGAGGTAATACTTCTTTAACCTTTCCATCACCTGAAAATCAAAATCAAATTTGTTATTTGAAACAGGGTTTTAAAGGTCGAAAGGGAGAAGGCTGTCATGGTAGTAGTTACAAGAAATTTGAAAAGTACAGTGGTGAGTTCAGTGTTTCCCAAGAACAGATAAATGCTTGGCTGCGTATAAATGGTTCGAAGCCTAGCGGGAGAGGACAGGTATCTTCTTTCTGTTATCTTTCATTATAGTGTTAGCGTTGTATATGCTACTCTATATTGCTATAGTGAGACCTCATAGGTTGCAGCATATTAGAGAATCAACTGCTCGGATGAAGCCCTAAGCATTTCATGCATGTCTTTGTTTTTCGTTTCAGAAGGAATACATCCATTATAAGCAGTTAAAAGGATGGAAGCATTTGGTAGTGTACAAATCTGGCATACATGGACTTGGTCTCTACACATCAGTGTTTATTCCGCGTGGCTCTATGGTAATTCATCAGTTCTGTTTTTTCAATGTATACACTGTTAAAGGAATTTAGCAAAATGAAACCGTTCTGAAGTTTTGCATCAAAATAGTTCAGGTTGTAGAGTATGTGGGTGAAATTGTTGGGCAGCGGGTTGCCGACAAAAGAGAGATGGAATACCAGTCTGGGAAACGACAACAATATAAGAGTGCCTGTTATTTCTTTAAGATTGACAGGGAGCATATTATTGATGCCACTCGCAAAGGTGGGATTGCAAGATTTGTAAACCATTCGTGCCAGGTAATGACTTGTGCTTGAACATGTCTTTATATCCCAATTGAAACATGAGATTTCCTCCCTGATTCTAGTGGGCATTGAACCTTTGTTCCAAAAAGGCCCAAATCAGCTTACTTTTTCAAATGAGCCCTTTTATATTCATTCAATTCTTTCAATCTGTGTTGGATCAGCCAAACTGCGTTGCGAAAATAATCTCGGTCCGGAATGAGAAGAAGGTACTCAATTTTCCTATGCATATTTGTTTTCTTATTACAAAATTTATATTTCTGCATTGTATATTTTAGTCCGATGCCATCAGCTTCATTAGAAGGCTAAATATGTCCAGCAGCAGTACCAAAAAGTAAATAAAAAGGGCAAACTACAGCATGGAGTTTGTTAGGTTGTGTATGCATTTCTAGGTTCACAGTTTTTTCTATGCACCTAGACAAAGCCAACACGACAATTTGGATGTAAACTTTAGAAGTTTATTAAAGCTAGGGGGTTCTCAGAAGTCCAACTGCGGTGGATTAGAATTTGACCGCATTATTACTATGTCCAGGTAATGTTCTTTGCAGAACGTCACATAAACCCAGGGGAGGAAATTACTTACGATTACCACTTTAACCGTGAGGATGAAGGCCAGAGGATCCCTTGCTTCTGTAGATCAAGATACTGCAGGCGTTACCTCAATTAGTTTACTATGGTGCCATCTTACTGTGTAACATGTCTATATATCCTTTATTGATCATCATTTAGAACACTGCATTGCATGTGTGGTAGAACAATAAACTGCTTGCTGTATATAAACTCTACGGACTTGCATCTGCAGTACCAGTTTATCTTTTGTGAAGCCAAATAAACTATCAGCTCAGCTGTATGTGGTCAATATGCAAAAATTAGTGTTAAGGAAGGAAAAGATGGGAGTGCACTCATATATATCAAGGGTAATTGATTAACCAAGGGAGAACACTCTCCCATCATACAACTTCTGACACCATAAACAGCAACCCTGGTCCAATATAACAATTGAACCCTAAGTAGAACACCAGTAACCAGAATATATAAACGAAATGATACATCCCAATGCAAGAGATCCAAGCGCCATTCACTTGTATGATTCTCAGTTGTAGTCTGTGTTCAAGAACGGGTTCTTGTCGTTGTAGAAGGGGTTCGTGAAACTGCTGGTGAGGCTCTGATTGACTTTATTACCCTTCACATCTGAGTCTGACTGATGTTGAGAGAATGCCCTGGGGTTGAAGTTGTCATCAAGGTTGATGTCGTCAAATGTGGCCCAGCCCTCACCCCTCTGCTTCTCCATCTCTTCGACATGTCCCTTGAACTCTTTCTTTGCAGCAGTGATCACGCCGTCCCCATGCTGATCACACCATGCCCTGCAAAACAGATGACATCGTCTCAGAAATGCCGAAATCATGTGGCTGGTCTGAATGGTGGATGGTTAAGTGATGCTGTCCCGTGCGTACTTTGGGAAGAAGGGCTTGAGGTCTGACTTGTCCACTGGAAGCTTTGTAGAGATGGTCTCTATTTGCTGATCCCTACAGATAAAGGAACCCCATCTTCGATCACTTCAAACAAAGAGAAACGTGATCCAAGAAGGTTATATTAACCAAGAAGAGCGATCTACGACTTACGAGAAGTTCAAGTTCCGATTTGTAGATGATAGCTCAGCCTGAATCCTTGAGAGCTCTTTCTTTGTGTTCTCCACCAGAACCTTCAGTATTTGCAAACAAAACTCTCAATTACCGCTATTGATAGCTTGGAGAGAGAGAGAGAGAAAGATGCAACCCACTAGCACTAGTATGATGATAATGACAGTGTGTCCAATGCGTCATATAAATGATAGTTCGCACAATGCCATTCCTCAATAGTCAGAGGAGTCAGTAATTCACAGTACCTTGTCATGCAACAACTCGGAAGCAGAGTCATCACCCGTCGCCGTGTGCAGCTTCGTCTTGGCCCTCTTGGCATCCGGGCCAGAGGCAGCCACGGGGCTCGCCTCGAGCCGGCACTCGCTGTAGGATGACCGCGGCAGAGCACGCTCCGGCTGCCCACGGATGGCTGCCGCATCGCCGCTGCTACAGCCAGCTTTCTTCCACTTCTTGAGCCCATCGAAGCCCCACGAGCTCTTCTTCTTGCCTTTCACCGTCTCCTTCTCATCGGCCCCTTCCTCCGCCGCAGGGTCCTTGTTCTCGCAGCCGTTTCCACCGCTGCTGAACACCGCTGCGAGATGCCTCCTCTTCCCCTTCTCGACCTTCCCGGAGGGCGGCACAGCTTCGGACGGCGAGCTCTCGGCCATGAGCACCGACGCTTCCTTGCCGTTGTTCTGGTCCACCGGGGCCAGCGGCGGCCTTGACGCGCCGTTCGCGTCCTGCTCCTTCTTGGATCTGCTCTTCCACGGCGTGATGAAGGCCTTGTGCTTCGGCTTGTCGGAAGCCGCCGCGGAGGCGGGGGGAGGTGGGTCCCGGAGGTCGATCTCCGACCACTCCTCGGCGGAGACCTCCGCGTCGGGGCAGTCGACGACGACGCCGAACGCGGCGAGGCGCTGCACGAGGGGCGCCTTGGAGGCGTTGTACTCGGCGGCCGAGATGCACTTGGAGTAGAGGAGCTCCTGGAGGAAGAGGAGCTTGTCGCGGAGCACGGCGGGCTGCTCCGGGTGCTGCGGCGGCGCGACGAGCGCGGCGAGCATGGGCCCGCGGAAGGCGGCGACGTCGGAGGCCGGGACGATGCCCTCGCGGTGGAGCGCGGAGAGGTGGAGGATGCGGTGGAAGGACTCCTGCTGCCACTTGAGCTGATCGGCGTGGCGGCGCGCGGCGGCCTGGTCGGCGGTGAGGCGGCGCCCCACGCGGAAGGAGGGTAGGATGGACTTGCACAGGGTCGCGATGGTGTCCTGCAGGCCCGAGTAGTACGTCGGCGTGTACGTGTACCCCATGGCCGCGGAAGCTCGCCGCCGCCGCCGCTTCTTGGCGATCTCTCGAGAGGTGAGCTGGGGGAGGGGAGCGTCCGTCAGAGAGAGATAAGGTGTGATTTGGCGAGAGAGCTCCCTTGGTTTTGTTTGGTTTCTGTCCCAACGGTTGGGGGTGGAACTAGCCGTTGAGGGGAGGGTTGAATCCGGATGTGGGCCCGCTGGTCAGTGAGGTCATACATAATCCGTCAGGTGGGCCCGCGGAGTACCTTCTAGGCAAGTTCCTTGCATACAGCTTGCGTGATGTTTTTTTTTTTTTTTTGGAAAAATCAATTGAATCAGTTCATGTGCTGCGTCTCAATCTGTGCCATCCACCCGATTAAGGGTTGGATTGCAGGTCCTTCGACATTGGACTATGGAAGTTCAGAAGAGCAGATTACTCTAGCTAGCACGCACGTAGGTAACACTTGGAAATTAGAAAATGAACAGATTTGGTATTGTAAAAAATCAAACGGCAGAGATGTCAACAGATACAAGATGGAGAACAATCTTGATCACAAAGAAATGATAATACAGTAGTGCATTCAGATCATCAATTTCCATGAGGACTGAGCTACTATGAGAACTGAAAAACAAATCTTCTTCAGTAACAAGAAAATAGTCAGACATCACGGTAGCCGGGAGGTGGATAATTCACATGCATTGCAGCAGCCAGTTGTTGGAACACATTCGCTCACAGTTTAGGGAGTAACAAGATTGCAAATCATGCGTACAAAAGCAGGGCACCTGCAAATGGAACCATGTTCAGATATTTAGGGGCATCAGTCAATAATTAGGAGACATTGTTGATTAGAACAGTAAATGAATCCAAACAGAAAACAGGTAATCAGGTATATAGTTGTATCAATTCCTCGTTCTGGTAATGAAAGTTGAAGATTTTCCCAGCGAGAAGCAACACAGAAAAATGTTTCTAAGACGTCATAGATTGTGGGTTAACACAAGTTCACTACAGCTTAACCATGGTGACCAACTGTAAAATTACAGAGTAAACGGGTGCATATTGTTTGATAGTATCATTAGACCCCATTTGCACCGTTTCTTTCAGAGGTTGAAACCAAAAACTAAAGTTGAGTTTCCAAAACAGGACCTCGTACCTGACCATAGGTATAATTGTATCAACACTAGCATGACCTGAAGACAAGGCAAATTATCAAGGCCTTCAAAGTCTTCAGGATTTTACCAGTCTGGTGACCACTAAACAGCCGCTTAAGTGTAGATTAACTTTCCTCTTCACCATCTCCCCCATCTAAACTACTAGGAAACCTATCATCATACTCACAATACCATGAATTTTGAAATTCTGTAACTTCTGGGCAGATTATTGTTCATTAGGTGTTTAGGGCTTACTCGTCACATGTTACCAGTATCCACGGGTAATTGACTAATTACACTTCTCCTTTTCCAGCAATGCTGCCCTCGAGCTTTACTTAACTCATTTCTACTCAGACTCAGAATACTAAAATTTACCTAGAACCAAGTACATATCCATAAGTATGATCATATTACCTGTTCACTGCATTCTGATCCTACTTGTCAAGGAACGATTCAATAGTCTTCAGCCATCGGAGCAGCTCCATCTTCTCCTTGTTCGCCATGTAGTCATGCAAGAATCCGGCAAGCTCCCCGTCCACCTCCCTCTCCTTCAAGAAGTTAGTCACCGCTTCCCTCTCCTCAGCACCCAACTTCCTGTGAATCAAACAATGCAAACCTCAGGTAACAGAGAACCAAATTGCTGACAAGAAAGCTCACTGCGCGGCACAGAAATCCGAATCCATACTCGAAATTGCGTCCACCGCGCGCGCCATCACTGCTGCCGGCGGCGGCGCCGCCAGCCCTGAGGGTGGTGAGCACGTGGCGGACGGCGAGCTCGTCGGGCCAGGCGGAGCATACGAAGCCGACGACGCGGTCGGCCCGTGTGACCTCGACGATGAGGCTGAGGTGGAGGCGCGGGCCGCGCTCGAGCGACTCGACGCGGCGGAAGAGCGGCGCGTCCTCGGGGATCGGCTCCGTGGCGCCGTCGAACATGGTGGCCTCGACCTTGACCTCCTCGTCAGCCTCGGCGCCGGGGCGCGCGGCGCGGGAGCGGAGGCGCACCCACTGCTCCCCCGGGCGGTCCTCCACCGCGAACGACTTGAAGCTCCTCGGCGGCTGCGGGGAGAGGAGGAAGCCGTGTGGGTCGGTCGGGTCTTGCCGCGAACGCGGGCTGGGAATCGTGCGCGGGGGAAGGGAAAGGGGAAGGGGGGAGGCAGGAGATTTACCTGGTAGGGAGGGCGGCGCTCCGCGATGTAGGTGATCTCGGAGCGCAGGAGGCGGAGAAGGCGCTCATCGAGAGGGGAGCGCGGAGACACGACAGCGGAGGATGAGGACGAAGTGGAAGCGAAGGAGGCGGCGACTCGGGGGGCCGCGGGGGCGGACGCGGCCGCGGCAGCGGTGAGAGACAGAGCGCGGCGGAGGATGGCGCGCGCCATGTGTTCGACGTTTTGCCTCTGCTGGACGACGACGACGGGTCTCCTCTAATAAAAGTGACGGGCCCGAGTCGTGCTTGGGTTGGGCTAGCCCAGCACTTCCTGTGGCCTGTTTGGTTGCCACACTGGCGGGCTAGAAATGCAACCCAGTGAATTTATATTTATTTATTTATTTATTTATTTCGATTTTATGAAAATAAATAGTCAGATTCAACATTTGCACAAATAGCCTCGAACTGTCGTTTGGTACGGCGGTTGGGGTCCTGCCGCTGTTTGAAGCGGCGGTAGGGACCTACCGCCGTGAACAAAGACGGTAGGCCACCGGAAACCGCCGTTGCCAACGGCGGTTGGCTCATCTGCTACGTGGCACGCCGGTTTGGCACCTACCGCCGTGGCCAACGGCGGTTACTTCTTCCAGGTGGGGCCCGGGGGAACCTACTGCATTCTCCAACGGTAGTTGACCGACCGTTGAAGACCTACCGCCCTTTCAAAAGGCGGTAGGACCTACCGCCCGTTGCAACGGCGGCAGGACCCCGCCTATATAAGGGTCGCGGCCCTGCCGCCCCCTCCTCCCCCATTCTTTTCCTCCTCCCCCACGTAGTTCTCCGTTGCCTTCTTCGGTGTAGATTCTCCACATCAGGTATGTCTCTAATACTTCCTTATATAGGTAGTTTAGAAATTCTAAAAATAGTTTAGAAATTCTTTAGAAATCCTAGAAATAGTTTAGAAATCCTAGAAAAACTTTAGAAATTCCTAGAAATATTTTAGAAATTCTAAAAATACTTTAGAAACCATAGAAATACTTTAGAAATCCTAGAAATACTTTAGAAATTCTAGAAATACTTTGGAGATATTATTTTTTTAGAAAATCCTAGAAATACTTTAGAAATCCTAGAAATTCTAGAAATACTTTGGAGATATTATTTCTTTTTTAGAAAATTTTAGAAATACTTTAGAAATCCTAGAAATACTTTGAAAATTCTGGTTCTTTTTTAGAAATTCGTAGAAATACATTAGAAATATTTTAGAAATTCTAGAAATACTTTAGAAATCATAGAAATAATTTAGAAATACTATAAATACTTTAGAAATTCTAGAAATACTTTAGAAATCATAGAAATACTTTAGAAATACTATAAATACTTTAGATATTGTAGAAATACTTTAGATATTCTAGAAATACTTTAGAAATACTAGAAATAATTTAGAAATACTGGTTTTTTTTCGAATTTCTTATAAATACTTTAGAAATACTAGTTCTTTTTTTGAGGGAGCACCAGGGCCCGCCACGACCGACGAAGCGCGGTCGTATTTAGATTTATTTTTTGGACACTTATCGTGTAAACTATATTTATTTTTTATAATTAATTTATGTATTTTCGTATATATTTCGGTGTTATTTCACATTTATAATTTCAGGGAAAACCAAATGAAAAACAAAAAACAAACAAAACAAGAAAAAACAAACAAAAAACAAAAAAAACAAACCGCCGGTTGGACCGGCGGTTGGCTCCACCCATTCGCCGTTTCAAATGGCGGTTGCTGCCAGCCAGCCGCCACCCAACCCTGGCCTGCCGCCACTGTTGCAAACCTGTGATGCGGCGACAGGTCCTTACCACCTTAATCCGCGGCGGTAGGTCCCTTCCGACGTGTCAAACGGCGGCAGGTGCCCAACTGCCTTGCCAAACTGCGGTTCGAGGCTATTTGTGCAAATGTTGAATCCGACTATTTGTTTTCGTAAAATCGAAGAAAAAATATTAAAAAAATTCCAACCCAGTCAACACGAAGAAATCCTATAGGTTCCACAAGTTCTTTTTCTTACATGGCTTTTAGTGTTTGAGATTCCTATAGTAAATAGACTAGCGCGCGGCTGAATTCATGGTTGAGGGAAGCTCATGTCTAAATGATTGTAAGATGAAGTTTATATATTTCACTATATTCACTACAAACATAGATGCACATATATAATCATAAAGTAGGCTGTCAGCGGAAAAAAAAGACATTAAGAGGTTTAAACATTGAAAGGTGCAGCATTGATTTAATAGTTCAAGCAGCCTATAGTACATAAGCTATACATAATTACGGATATATAGAATACTAATCCATGGACTCAGGATCTTTTTGTTTAAGTTCTAACATCCTGATGCATGGTAGACCACCCTTGTATGTACAAATCAAAAGATCAGGTGTTCCTACAAGGCGTACTGGTGGCCACTGACAATACATGCCATACTTCAGGTTGTTCTTGTTGTAATGCAGGAGTTCAGACACATGGTGGATTACTGTCTACACAAAACAAAAAGATTATGAATTTTGGCCATGGCCAGATTGTAGGTCTATTAGAATCTGGCTAATGCTGCTTGGATGGTCGTCCACCTCCATCGCAAAATGAAGGAAATGCAGTCAAACTCCATGGCAGTTGATCTAGAAACTGCAAAGATGAATGTAGAAGAATGAAATGTTAGTAAGGAGTAATGAAGTGAACACACCAAAAATCGTGCATTATGTTTTGCATAGTTGAAACAGAGTTTACCTAAGTAAATTGGTCTTGTGGTTAGAATCAGGATGTCTTTGAAGTGCTGCCTTTATCCGGGAATGTTTCGCTATTGTCAGATGATGTCCTACAATTGATGAAAATGTAAAGTAATTTAGCTACACTATATATTTTGTTTTGTATATCAATAGGAATGAGTAATTACATAGCTAAGTAACATGATAACACATGAGATCAAATAATCATAAACAGGCTGAGAAGACAGAGCTCGAAACATACATGTTATATTGCTAATTCTCAGGTGCATTAATACGCATAGGGGAAGACACCATGTCAGGAGCTGATATACTAATATCCATGACTTTCTACACAATGGCGACAGGTGACCAATGTAGATAGAAGAACGAAAAAAAGAACAAGGGAAAAGGGAAAGAAAAAGAATTAGAAGTCAGCGAGATTGAAAGAGTATAATATCAATACAAATAAGATAAGAAGGGCACAAAACTTAATTTTACTCAGGTTTATACATCATAAAAACTAACTGAGAAGAATAGTGGCATCCAGAAAAGAGAGCTGAGCACAAAAGAGTTACTTGGAAAACAAATTAAGCTGATGCACTGTACTAATAATACATAAGGGGTTAATCTGAGCTATTGCTGTGAGTAAATCTGCAGGATGAGGTATTCTTGATGCTTCAGCATTTTTTCTATAAAGGAATAAGCCCTAAAAGTTGTAATCCATCACAATGAAGCTATACAGAGATTGTAGGTAAGGATTTGTTTGTAAAGATGCTTCCTCATAGCCAAATGCCTGGGTTGGATGTTGATGTGCCTAGAAGGAAATTTGCGATGGAGAGCAAGGAAAGGTGCAGGGGCAAAAAATTGTCTAAGAATCAAGTAAACCTCCATTTGCATCTAACACCTTACGGGCACAGAGCGGAAGGAAACCAGGATTTAATTAAATCCTCTATAGTGGCTGTAATAAATGATAGTTCATCATCTTCTGATGCAATATTAATCTCGCAGACGCATCTTCTTCACAGATCAAAAGCACACAAGCACAGAAATAATCTAAAAACGTGATTACGAATGAATTTTTTGGGAACATGCCATTTTCTTTTTTTAGGAAACAAAAACACTTATTAAAAGAATTTAAGTACCACCTGTCCTAGAGTGGTGAACATCTTTTTTTTTTACTTCTAGATAGATACTCAGTAAACAAATCTAACAGAAGGATCAAGATACCTGCGGTGCTGTTATATGTTGTAAAAAGGATATATGGAGCCCATCCAGTTTTGGTACCTGGGCATCACATAGAAAAAATAGGGTTCAGTGGAAAAAAATGCATGTTTGCAAGATTGATGGGCAAATGTGCACAGAAGCTTACATAACAGTAAGACAATAGATACTTCCCCTCTTTGAATGAAGGGACTATCTTCATATACATTTGCTTCTTTCCTGCAGTTACAGGAAACATGTTGGAACCTTCAATTTTAGACACAAGAGGGAAACTCAAACACTAAGGAGCTTAAAACAAAGTATTTTGAAATGTTTGAATTTGATTTTCCATTATTGAATGGAACCTAAGCAAGGGAAAGACCACAATACTAAAGGATCCAGTGTGGTAGCCTGTGTGCAGTTAAATGTCAGCAAATTGTGACTGAAATCAAAAAAATTCCGGATTATAGAATAATACCATGTTGTTGTATGTAGTACCATCAATTCTAGGAGAGGGACAGCTGCTCCTTCTGCTGCTCCAACTTACTTTCAGCAGGAGGCAACATTGCTCGACCAGGCAGTAAAATGACCCAAACATAAGATGCAGACAAACCAATACATCCCACATTGTTTTCTCCGACTAAACAGCATGTACTAAATAGCAACCTAAAGATGCAATTAAATGGATGGAGGCCATAACTGAATATGTTGCTAGTATATCACTATGTAATCCCAGGCACAAAGGTACCCAATCAACTTGCAATCGACCAAAACAAAAGTCTGATTCATTAAACAAACTATAGGCCTTCCAAGGCAATCTACGAATGCAACGAACCGATCAAGAAGTAACTAATAAAGGACTCCATGATGTAGGAAGGTAATTGCAACTCACCAGTGTTGAAGAATGGTGTACTTCCCGTTATAATTTGCTGGCCGAAAAACAACAGTCAGCACAGCGCGCTAGAGTCAGGCGTCGTGACTCGGCATGTTGCAGACCTCGAGGTGAGAGCGCTGGCCGAGCGCAGGCGGAGGAAGAAACGGCGGCGGCGGCGGCGGGAAAAGGCGAGCGGAGGAAGGAGCTTTTTTTTTATCGGAGACGGCGGCGGCCAGTGGGAAGCGTCGCGGGGCAAGGCGTAGCCCGGTGGGGAGCGGCGTGCGGGGCAAGGCGCGACAGCGGCCGGTGGGGAACAACGCGCACAGGAAATGTGGCGGCGGGGGAGGCGGAGGTAGGAGTGGCCGTTGGGCGGTAGCGGTGGGGTGGGGCGGAGGACCGCCGCCGGCGCTACTATAAGGCCGAGATACGGCGGCGCGGCTGCTGGGGAGGGCTCGCGGTGGTGCCGCGGCGCGGAGCCGCGGTGGGAGCGAGGTCTCGGTGGAAGGCGAGGGGAGGTTCGAGATGCTGGGCGACGGCCGACGGGTGCAGAAGGTTCAAGAGAAGATGAAGCTCGGGTACGATTTCACCGAAACTTGAGGGTCTAAATGTAAATAGTTCGCGGCCACTGCTGTATTCCTAGCTGTTGGATCGCGATCGGACGGGTGGAATTGTTTTTGCCGACGTGGACCATCTGGCTGGCCACCGACCTCCCCACAAATCATAAGGGTAGATGACTCAAATGAGCTCTCACAAATTTATAAATTTTGGACTCTCACTCCCCCAAACATATATATCTCATCCCCACTCTTTTATAAACTAATATCTAATCTTGTAAAATATCAAATTAGGCTATCTAAATTGTTGAATTAGATTGCGCTGCATGTTGAATCAGTTGTAAGAAAATGTTGAAATTGTTAATTTTCATGTATCAGCCCGGGAACAACTTGGATAAGGTGGAAGATGAATCTGTTAATTTTTCTAACCACCATGAAATATTGAATTAGTCTATCCAAAATGTTGAATCCGAGTTTGAGCATTGTTGAACAGAATTTATGAAATTTCCTCTATAAAAATGTTGAACGATGTGCGCGGTGGAAGGTTAGTGAATTTTTTTAAGACGCGTATAGCACGTTTGTCATTAAGGAGAAAGGAATTACAACGAAGACCCCTGGACTGCAGAGTTACAAACGCCAAACGACCAACGACAAAAATGCGAAAAAGAAGACCTCACCACCACAACACAACAACCACAACTAGAACTTGGAGAAGAGAAGGTCACCACAAACGCATGCACATCACTGGTTTTTAACAACCAGCAATCGAAGTCCGCCCGGACTGCCTCATGCCTTTTTTGAAAACCGCACGCACCACGTTTCTTCTTTTTCCCACCTGCACACTCCCTCTCATTACTTTTCCCACCCCCACAAACTCCGACGCACTTCTGCCTCTACCATTTGTGGATGTCACCTCGTCCTTCCATTATTTTTTCCAAAAAATATTCACAAAAGCAAAACTTTAAAAGAAAAATGTTGCGCCAAAAAAAATCTGCAAAAGAAATAGCTTATATAACTTTTTTGTAAAAGCAAAACTTCTACAAAATTATATATATAACTTATGCAGAAGAAGCAAACTATATTAAAAAAAATAATTTATTTACACAATTTTTTTTACGAAATATTCTGACTTATAGACATAAATTTGATGTATATTTTTTTGAACAATTTATGTGCATAATTTTTCCCATATAATTTATGCACATAAATTTTTCGTACACCAATTTATATGTATATTTTTTTCTAACGCCGAGTTATGCATATAACTTTGACACAGACGACGAGTTATGCATATAATGTTGACTCTGATAACGAGTTATGTGGATAACTTTTTTCCTAATGACGAGTTATGCACATAATTTTGACCCTGACGACGAGTTGTGCGTATAACTTTGTTCCTAACGACGAGTTATGCACATAACTTTTTTTTCCTGATGACTGAGTTATATGGATAATTTTTTCCTAAAAATGCAATTTATACGCGTAACTTGTTTTACAACGACGAGTTATGTGCATAACTTTTTATGCAGACGACGAGTTGTTCACATAACTGATGCATATGTTTTTCTTTGCTCTTTAAAAGTATTGTTAGATACTTTATGCATATACTCAAATGGTATGAAAAAAATTGTTGAACGAAGAAAAAAGAAAAAGAAAAGAGAAAAAAAAGGTAGAGGGCAGCTTCGCGGGCCCGCCGCTCCCACAGTCCCATGTACGTCAACATCGCTGGCTCCCGCGATGAGTAGAAAAAAGAAAGAGAGGAAAACGTGTAGGATCCGCGCACCGTGGAAAGACAGCCCAGACCGATCGCTCCGCGCGAGCAATCGCTAAACTGGTTTTGCGGTCTAGGTTGGTGAACTGACAAACTAGATGTACCTTGTGAGTTTTATATTTATATCTCTTAACCAGCTAGTGAAAGATGTATAGGATCCCGACATGGACTACAGGATTTCATGACGACCCGCAAAGCCTAGCTGCGACTGCGACGGCGACGGCCCTACAGGGCAAGGCGGAAGCGCAGCAGCAGGTGAGGGAATTCAGTTGTTCTAGCGATGTCCCGCGCTAGCTATGCATGGATAGTGGACTATATAATTCATTTATAAATAATCTAAAAATTAAAAACAGTTTGCCTGGCATAGAAAATATACTTCCTCCATTATTAAATATATGACGTTTAGGATAAGAAAATTAGTTCAAAATGAACTAATTTCTTTATCTAAACGCATATATTTATAAATTGCATATATATAGGCGGGAACACGCACAACACATTTATGAATTAAGATTGAGACATTTTATTTAACACACAAGACATACCCCAGATGACAAGCATGACAGGGCAGATAATTAAGGTAGGAGAGCAAGATCACTCACATCACACAGGGAGAGAGCAATACTTCTTATTACTGCACATGCAGGTGCAGCCGTGCAGGTGCATCTGCATGTGGGATCACACGCGTGGAAAAGCAAAGGGTGTGGGTGTGGCGATCGATCACAACCAGGATATAGTACTCCTGTTGACCACCAGCTTCGTGCCGGCGGCGCCTCCGTCCGGATCGGAATTGAAAGCGATCATATCGCTGCCATCCTCACTTGGAGGACCAAGACGGCCACGAAAAACGTGGCCGCCGAAGTCATCATCGTGGCGCCGCCGTCGCCCGCCGGCGGCGGTGGCGTGGAGGCTAAAATGATGGTCGCGCAAAAGGCGAACGCCGCGATTGCAAGCGCGCGGGACGGCACTGGATCCGCCATGCGTGCTTCCCGGATTCCCCTCTCGTTTCCGGCTTCACCGCCGTGGCACCGTATGTTTATATAGGCACGCGGCACACGTCTCAGTGCACATGCGCATGAAATGAAAGTACGTCACAGCGTTACGTAGACGTAGGAGACCGAGAGCTAGGAAACCGCCAGAACGGTCGGGCTCGGAGACGTCCCTGTTATTGTTCCCCCTGTTTCGTCTGGTGTTGACGGAGCATAGCTATAATCGATCCCGGGCATCGGGGGAGACGTACGCGCGATCACTGCACACACGTACGACACGTACGACAGAGTAACTTTGTCACTTGCTTGTGTTCGTGCGGCCGTAAACAAAGACGAAAATGCATCCCAAAAGACAAAACGGCACTTGCTTGTCGCTTGTCAGGGCCGCCGCCGCTTAAACGTCGTTCTCAATCTTTTTAGTTATACTATATATAGACGTGTACAGTACTTTCCTGGAAATTACTATACTCCCACCGATCCAAGTAAACAACTTAATTTAGACATGGACATGATCTAGAAGCAGCTGCATATATATTATGAACGTAATATTCCAACAGTAACTAATCAAATTATGTTGCCAATCAACCTAATTAAATCGTGTACCCTAAATGATCAAAGTTGATTATTTTACCTATATATTAATCCTAAACGACCTTATTTATGATGAAAGAAGTATTGCTACCCACATCCCAAAATATTATATTTCTAGTTTTGTTTTAAGTCAAGCTATTCTGAATCTGACCATATCTACCACGTCAAGTAAACTATGGATACACTTCATATAATGGATCTATAGTGATGCTTATTTGATATCATGGCTATTTTTTTCCTATAAATTTGGTTAAATATAAGATAGTTTGAGTTAGAATAAAACCACCCTTGTAAGGATGGAGGAAATACACTACAGAAAAGTGAGTAGCAAGTTTAGGTCCATTCACCCTTGTGCAGCAGAAAGCGCGGAAGGCACCAAGGTAAATCATTCACCACATCATGCGTCGCTAGGTCTGCAAAATCTAGATGGAAAAAATGAGAGTCATCCAACCCGAGAAACTCTAACTGTGAAAAAATAACGGAAGTACCTTGAAATCTGTAAAGGCAATACCAAGGAGTACATTGGTGGGACCAAGAGTACCAAAATAATCCTAAAATTTATTAGCTTTTTAATTATTTTGCAGATAAGGCAGTGGAAACAAAGAAAATAGCTTGAAGTACCAATGGGTACTTTTTAACCACTATAAAAGATCTCAGATAATATATAGATGTTGATCAGTACATGCATTTACATACATCATTTTATAAAAGCAATGTAAATGCATGTACTAATCCACATATGTATCTAGCTTAGGCACTGCTTAATTCCGTGAAATTTCATCAAAATTCTCACTTAGAAGACCGTGTCAATTCATTTCTTCTCTCTACGCACGCCCAATGCAAACATTTTCACTTTTTTTCACCCAACTAAACAGGACCTTATTATATCATCATGAAACTTAAGTGCTATTAATTAATTTTCAATAAATCGTCATGCCTTCGTGTTACACCTAGACAGAATATTATTAGCGTCATGGGGTCCTGCTATCCTGATGTATATCAGCCATCAGTAGAGCGCAAGCATATATCTGTGACGCTTCTACATTTATGATATTTAGGATAAGCTAATTATTGTAAAAATAAATTAAACTAATTACTTTTCATATACTCCCTCCATTCGTATTTGATCAAATCCACGCAACCGTCCGTTTATCGGACAAGTTTTTTTTAGGGGGGTTTATCGGACAAGTTAAGAAGAGAAGAATGATCGATCCTCGACTTCCACAGAGGAAAGGAGATTTTGTACACGGGCCTCAGCAGGCCACGGGCACATTACTATTGCCCAGGCCTCAGCAGGCCACGGGTGGTGTCGCGGGCTGGAGCGGACTCCGCCGGCCTTAGCTTTTTTGCAACTTGTTTGTCTTTGGGCTTCACTCGGCTATCCTCTACGGCCCAAGCGCCACTACGAATTAACGGCCCAGGCTTGGCCTATTTTCCTTTTTTTTTTACTCAGTTAGTTCCTCCTCCTCCTAGTTTGTTTGGCGGTAGTCCATCCAGCCCAGTCCGGTCACAACAGGAACCATGCCGCGAAGAACCTGCAATTGGTGTCCAGATTTGCGCATTCACCGGGTGATGTTCGAACCTTTCGAAAAAAATTTTATATTTTTTTCTCTATTTTGCAAAAATAAATGGTCCGCCAGAAATTTAGCAGAACTATACATCTGCCGCCGTACCCCACAGCGGTAGGGGTCCTACCGCCGTGCGGCACGGCGGCAGGGGCCGTGGCCCACGGCCAGGCGTGGGCCCGTAGCGTCCGACAGACATACCGCCGTGGGGTACGGCGGCAGGTCCTAGTGCGTAGGGCACGGCGGCAACAGGCCTGGTACTGCCGTGCCCCACGGCGCTAGGATCTGCTGCCTATATAAGGCCGAAACTCAGCCGAAAATGTCATAATAATTCGAAAAAAAGAAAGAGAGGGGGGAGAAGAGAAGGGAGTGAGGAGGAGGTGGCGAAGGTGCGAAGCTCTGCCGGTTTTTCGTCTCGTTAGAGGTAAATACTCCGGTACTTAATATAACTGTGATAATTCATATTTTGAAGTACTGCTTTAGTGTAGATCTGCTTAGTAAAAATATAGTTTTAGTGTAGATCTGCTTAGTAAAAATATAGTTTTAGTGTAGATCGATTAGTAAAATTATAGTTTTAGTGTAGCTCTGAGTAGATATATTTTGTAGTTACAGATCCATTTGTTAATAGCGATTTTTTTTCATGCTGTCAGACATGTCGGATGCAGTTAATGTCAAGTTTTATTTCGGTAATGGCCAGATTAGATATGGTGAACAAGGAGTTGACTTGTCAGAATTTGATTCGGTTGACCATGTGATTAGAAGAGCAGCCGAAAGAACTTGAAGGTCCATAACCAACTTTTTTTATTAGGCATTCCATGTAGATGCAGAGCAACATGACTTGTCCATTATGGCTCTAATCAACAGGAGTGAGGCAGTATATTGGGAGCTTATGACACTTCAAGGCACTGAACATTGGAGGAGTTATATCAAAACAGCATGTCAAATTGGTTTGCCTATGATGTTGTTTATCCAAGTTGTTCATAAGGCTGGGTCTAGTAGTCAAGTGCATGAGGAGGGTAGTGCTGCTCACCAGGGTGAGGCTGAACTACAAGCAGGAGATGGTCCTGCAACTGAGCCAGAAGAAGGAGATGGTGCTGCCACTGAGGCAGAAGAAGGAGATGGTGACACACCCTTTGAGGTCCGTGGTGAAATTGACGAGGGGGAAGTTAATGAAGAAGTACTCAGGCAGTACGAAATGGAGGTCGGTGACGATGAACGTGGGTTGCAAGAGGACTCCTCAGATGATGAGGATGACCCGCTAGTGCCAAGGGACTGGGACAGTTACAATTTCTCACAGCTATCTGTCAATTCTGGTGAGAATGTGTCCTGGGAGTATAGACAGAATCAGGTTTGTGTTGGCGCCATGTATAAGAGTGCAGTAGAGGTGAAGGATGCAGTGAAGAGGTGGGCCACCCTTACTGTGCAGAGAGAGTTCAGGGTAGTGAAGAGTTCTCCACACATATATGATGTACAATGTGTGAAGCCCAACTGTCCTTTTCGAGTGTATGCTTCCAAGGGTAAGTGGAAAAATTACTGGGAGGTCAGGTCTGTTATGGATCACACTTGTGTACTTGACCAGCTAGATGCAAGCCATCGTAATTTGTCGGCCGGTTTTGTAGCCAGCCAGATATTTGCTAAGATTGTGGAAAATCCTGCTTATGAGCCCAAGTCCATTATCTTGGCAATTGAGGAGAAATTTAGGTACCTGATAAGTTATGGTAAGGCATACATGGCGAAGAAGAAGGTATTGGAGTTGAGGTGGGGTACTTATGAAGCATCCTACGACAATCTGCCTCGATTGCTGAACACAATTGCCACGCTCAATCTTGGTAGTTATTATGATATCAAGACTTATAATCTTGTATCAAGGCCAGGGAAGCAAGTCTTGCAGCGGGCATTCTTAGCATTGGGTCCAACTATTGCTGCATTCAAACAGTGTCGACCAGTGATTTGCATAGATGACACATTCCTAACAGGAAAATACAAGGGCACAATCCTTACAGCTGTGGCTGCAGATGGCAACAATCAGTTGTTGCCATTGGCAATTGCTTCTGCAGAGGGAGATAATGGTGACAGTTGGTATTGGTTTCTGGAGAGATTGAAGCAGATGGTGGTGGGAGATGTACATACCAAATCCAGATCCAACCATGTGCCAAGGTGTCGGTCGACGCAAGAAAAAGAGGATTAGGAACAACATGAACGAGGCTGAAGCTGGACCTCCGGTGCAGATATGCTCTAAGTGCAACAATCCAGAACACTCCTACAAGAAATGCACTGAACTATCTTACTTTTTCACTGCCACTTCTCCAGCACCTTCAGCTAGTGCACGTGAACGTCGTTCCCGTCGCTACACCGAAGGAATGCAGTGATACCGTGTTGTAATATTTTAAATACTTATGCATGTTATCGTCTTGTAATATTTGAACCATTTAATTTGGCAAGGTCTTGTAATATTTGAACCATTTAATTTGCAACACCGTCAGAACTTATGCATGTTATCGTATTGTAATAATTGAACTACCTTTTCATTTGCTTGTTGTTTTCTTCTTGCCTTCAAATTTATTATCATGTCCTGTTATGTATTGTTTTCTAATTTCAAATGAAACATGTATTGAATTATCATATTTCTCATCTTTTTTGTAGGCTTGCAATGGCTTCCTCGGGTCCTGAGTTGGACTTGGAGTTGCTCACCAGTAGGAAGGACAAGGTTGCGGTGCCAAAGGGGATCCACACTCCTATGTGCTACTGCGGTGACAACTGTAAGCTTGTCAAGTGCAACGTTCTCGGGTACTGCTACGGGATGAGGTTCTTCATGTGCGTGAACTACGAGCATGACCCCCTCCCACCATGTCGCAATGTTAGACCAAAAGTAAGAACAAACTGCATTGCTAAATAAATAATATGTCATTGCTATTTTATTATGTGCTAACTTGTCTTTGAAAAAAGACTCCACATCCTCTCTGTGATTTTATGCAGTGGCTAGATTGTGAGCAGTCCGAACAAGGCAAGCGTTACGTCGAGGCGATGGGTTGTTCAGCACGTGAGAGGTGGCAAAGGATGGTTGAGGCAGAAAAACAATAAGAAAAACGTAAGGAGCAGCAAGAGGAAATTCGCATCGCCGGGAGATGAAAGAACGTGAAGCGGTCGCGGCCCGTGAAGCAGATAGAGCGAGGAAGAGGGAGAGAGCTTGCCGGGCTAAGGAAGCTGGGCCAGATGCCATGAGGAAGGGGAAATACCCCCGTTGTACCCAGTAGACGTAGAGTACTAGACGCCGAGTGCTACTGTATCCCTAAAAAATTATGATTTCATTTCATCATCCTCTAGAGTCGGCTTGTATCTTTAAGAACTTGATTTCAGACGCATTAGAGCTTGTTTCCGCAAACAGTAAAACTCGTACTAGGTGTGTTTCCTGTGAGTAACTGCGTCAAACAGTGAACACATAGGGTGTGTTTTCTGTGAGTCACTGCACCAAACAGTGAACCTAATACTAGGGTGTGTTTCCTCCGAGTCACTGCCCGTTTTTCTTATCCCGGATCGAATGGCCCACCGTCCAGTCTACTTCATTACCTACATATATGTGAGCACTCTTCTCCAGTGTCACTTCACAACACAACAAGCACCAATGAGTTCCTGGACTGGGGATGATGATGGCTCCCTCGGTCCAGCAATATGGAGCCAGCAAGATCCAGAGTTCAACAACAATTTTCCAATCTTAGATAAGAGAGATTTCAAATCCATGCGTGATGTTAGAAAGTACGCACCAAATCAAACGGTGAACTGGCCAAGGTGTGCACACGGTGAGTTCTGTGTGATGCAGGTTTACCAGGGATGGAACAACTCTGGTCGACGCTTCTGGCATTGCTCACGAGCATGGGTAAGCAAAACTCCTTGACCTTTGTCCTTCATCATTTTATGGTTTACTAATGTAATCACGATTTCTGCAGTACTCCGACCAACCAGATAACTGCGGTTTCGTGCAATGGGTGGATCCCCCAGCTATTGACCCGTATCAACAGTACATCAACTACCTCGAGGATGTTGTCATCTTCAACCTGAGGCAAGAGCTCGCGTCGGCATTGGCTTCTCCAGATCCGACATCTACCAACGACGACGACGGACCGGTGACCGGACCAATGGTGGTGAAGACGAACACCGGCTGTGAGGACGAGTTCTGCTGCTGTCCATGCCACGAGAAGAAGGACAACACTCCACCAGCAACTCCACCCCCGCCACCGTCTGATCCAACTCCACCCCCGCCGGGGGTACGGGTACTACATGCCCTCCCAGCACTCCGGCGGGTCTATGATGTCCGGGTTCTCCGGGTACTACTCGTACAACTAGACTACAAATATTGTAATCGTTTATCTAAATTACCTAAGGCACGTTAGGACTACCAGCGACACAAAGTTAGGGTATTTGTGTCGTACGTGTCATTGTTTGTTTCTGTGATTTGTCGTTAAGTATCAATGGTTCGTCGTTAAGTATCAATGCTTCAAAAATAAGAAATTTACCAGCAAAAAAAACCTACCGCCGTAGGGTACGGCGGTAGGTCCTTACCTACCGCCGTGGCCTACGGCGATTGCTGGAGGCCACGCTGCCGCCTGGCGGTAGGCGCCTACCGCCGTGCCGCACGGCGGTTAGTCCTACCGCCGTGTGGCACGGCGGTATGTGCCCTTGCCACACGGCGGTAGGACCCCTACCGCCATGGGGTACGGCGGCAGATGTATAGTTCTGCTAAATTTCTGTCGAGCCATTTATTTTTGCAAAATAGAGAAAATATATATATATATATATATAAATTCGAACCTTTCCATGCGCACACAAACTTTGTTACCCTCGCTCTAATGGTGACAAGGCAGAGAGCACCTGCTGCTTTTTCCCTAGAAAGAATCTGTACCGCCAATCTTCTCCCAGGCCTTTTGATACTCCGACACGTGCGGTGCAAAACCGTTCCCAACTGCTTTCGAATGCAGCACAAGAGGGGGTTGTTGATGGACTTCCAAAATTTCTTATTCATCTCATCGTATTTATGGCATCTTTTAAAAAAACTATTCCAACACTATTCATGCACCATTTTTCACCCTCTTCTCACTGAAGTGAACGGGACCTCATCCTCCATGGTCTCTGATCCTTCGACGCAGCAGGCATATTGTCCAACACCCGTGTGCATCAGTGGTCAGTCTAAAACGTACACGTCTCTCTTCATGATGTATTTATTACTACTTCCGTCCTTAAATATATGTCGTTTAGAACAAGCTAGTTAGTTTAAAAATAAACTAATTTACTTGTTCTAAACGTCATATATTTAAGAACGGAGGAAGTAATTACTATTTACCATCTTTATGGTTGACATGTCTTCAAATATCACATTTAAAAGTATTTCTACATATCCGCGAGCAAACGGAGTAACAATAAAGGGTCCGTTCTTTTGAGTGAAAAGGAACAGTGAAATTGCAAATGAATAGTGTTGAAATAGTGTTTGTTGTGAGAGAAGATGTGATAGATGTGACAAGTAAATAGTGCTTTTCACTGTTCTTTTGTAACGTAAAGAACAAGATCTTTATCACTTTCGCTAACGTGGCGTGCAAGTCAGCGTGCGAGACGTGAAAGCGTACCAGCGGTCTCTAGTCCGATTGCGCCGGTCATGCAACCGTTCTACTCCAGGAGCCCAGGTAACCAATCGACATAACATCACATCATAGGAGCGTGGACTGGCCAACCAATCACCTCCGATCCTTACTTATGCACTCCCTCCGGTTGTTTTTTACGTGTTCGGGTCGGTGGGTCCGAGGGAATGTACTATATGTTCAGACCCTGTTTAGTTCTTTGAAAATTTTTGAATTTTTTGAAAATTCCCTTCCAAGGTCTATTAAGAGTATTAAATGTAGACTACTTATAGAATTAATTACACGAATAGACTGAAAATCGCGAGACGAATCCATGAAGTCTAATTAATCTGTCATTAGAGATTGGTACTGTAGCACACGTTGTCTGATCATATCATAATTAGGCTCATTAGATTTGTCTCAAAAATTAAGGTAGGGGTTGTGGAATGGATTTTGTTATTAATCCATATTTAATACTCATAATTAGTGTCGGAAGATGTTGTGACGGGTAGTTGGTGAAATTTCAGGGAACTAAACGGGGCCTAATGAACCAGACTGCAGGCATATATTTTGGATTACTCTAGATCTGTATATAAAGCCCTGTTTGCTTCTCATAAGTCACCTGACTTATAAGTTAGGTGAGACTTATAAGTTAGTTGTATTTAAGTCATCCATGTTTGGTTGTACTGACTTATAAGTCGGTGTGTTCTGGTGGACCTCACTTGAGGTAGGAGAGAAAAAAGTGGAAATAAGTCACTCTAAGTAAGGGTGGAGCAACTTATGAGACTTATAAGTCAAGCGACTTAAAGTGAAAATAAGTCAGAGTTGTTTGGTTTTACAAATAACTTATTTCTATTTTTTACACTTTACGTCGGGTGACTTATGGAAACCAAACATGCTGTAAGTGTGCAGTATGTACTTACAGTGTTACGTGTGTAAGAAGCCTTTTAATGCATGGCGTTATTCCATTATGTTCTCCCCAGAGGCTGTACACATCATTCCAAAGCTGTACACGTCCATATTATTGGCCGAGATGTCGACAGCCCTTTTGCGCGCGTGCTCTGTAAATGCGTGCGTACGTTTGAACCCCCTGCATACAAAAATGGGCGGGGCCACATCAGGGACGGTAAAAGTTGCTCACCGAGAGAAACGCTGCAGATCTACATGTACGTGGATGATTCTGAAGTCTGAACCCCCTGCATCTGCATGGAACGCCGCCGTCTGTAGGGGAGACACGTACACCTGGATCTTCTCATATGCGGAACTCTGTTTCGTCGTGGCAGCGATCATCATCAGGAAGTTTGACGAGAGATTTCCATGCCTCCTGCACTAATCTTCGGCCATCAAAATCACCTCCGGAGTTGAACGAATGCTGGTGTGAAGATGCTCATCAGCTCATGCTTTTCAGAATGTCTATACTATCAACTACTAGCTAGTCCCCAGTAAATCTTCGGCCAGCTACCCATTTTCGATAAACCTTGAGTCTCAGTATGGAAACTTTTGCCAAGGTGGGCTCGATATGTTGCTCATCCGAAGTCCGAACTAACAGCTCCCTTTGGTCAGCACAACAGCTATGAAGTCCAGGCCGCGGTCGACATTGGACAGATTTATCGTCGGATCTGTTGACACTCAAAATCAGGTTTCCAGATCAGTTCCTCTAGACATTCTAATTTGTTTGGCACCTGAAGCCGTGCGATCAAATCATCAGCAAATAAAAGCCCATGTCTGGAGTCTGTTGTGGGTCAACCAGAGAGATTTTGTGTTCATAATTAAACCGAGTAACTCTCAAGACCCGAGTAACTTGTCTGATGATGTCCAAGCAAAAGGAATCGGCCCGGCGTTCCACATGATACGATGCTCCTTCAGAACCAATAATAGCTTAGAGACCCGTACGTAAAATGGTAGGTATACGACACAGGACTACTCGACTTCGAAGAAAACACACAGATGAATCAGCGTAGCTTCGTATATGGACGGTCAGTGTTCATTCTCTCATGTACGTACCTCGCGAATCCATCTTGGGAGGCTCTCTGTCCACTTGTCCAGCCGGGCTTCTCTTGATCATTAGCAGAGACCGTAGCACCACCCTGAACCTGGGAGCTCTTCCTTCGCTCACACTACTGATTTTCCAGGAAGATAAGGAGAGACTTACGAGCTGCAAACAAAAACAACACAACGAACTATTGCAGCTTTGTTACCTATATATTTATGTATCCAATGACTATGACTGTGACATAATTCTGTTAACCAGTACTTAAATATCATGAAAACGACAGTTGAATGAACATATACCCATATTGCACGCGCGTACTTTTCCCTGCAGAAATTCATCAATTTGGAAGGATTCGGTCACTAGCCATAGCTTCGACAATTGTTACTACCCACGCGTTAAGAAAGCTCGTTCTGGCATTTCACACAGTACGCTAACCTGACAGAAATTGTAAATGCTTTTACTGATGGGACTTGATCAGAGCTGGTGCAAATTAATATATCGATATAATTACTGTATGAATTAAGTCAAAAGAAGGTATATATCATTTGCATTGGGAATATCCTTGGATCGAAAGCAGTAGGTGAGACTTAACTAATTTAAGGCTTTCCTAGGACAAGAGGCCACAGCACACAAATGGCGGCTTTACCCAAAGAAAGTAGCATAGTGTAGTCCTCCAAATGCTGTGAGGACCACAAGGCTGCTCAGCTTGTTCCCGTCGAAATGTAGATGACATGACGGGGAAAAATATAAAAGATGACGCACGATGCTGCGTGGTGGGAATCGAAATGCATCATCTTGTTGTCCTGACTCCCGAGATGCATATTTCAATAGAATTGAGTCCCCTTCGGCCTTGTAGATATCAGCTCGATCAATCAATGATGAATTAGGTAGTAGAATAGAACAGTACGGTATACATCTTCTAGTACTGGACTAGTATATTTGCTAGGATGTATTTTTGTCTTTTTGTTGTGTCCTTGTTCGTGTTCGTCGAAAAATATCTCTTTTTGGGTCTTTTACAACCCACAATACGACCCTACGACAGTATTACCATTTTTTTACTATGAGTTAAATGATAATTTTCACAAAATATATTATTTAGAAAATTTTCTCCCGCTGCCCATTCAGCCAAGACGCACCTGATTCATATATTTCATTTCCTATATTACAACAAGACCATTTTATATTTCCGGTACTACCCTTATACTACCCATACGACATAAGAATACTACCGTACTACAACAAAAAAAACTTATAGTATAGGATTAATCTCAACAGTCGGATCCTTACGTATAGATCATTTTCTATTACATACGAGTCATTTTCAATCGGTAGTACATGTCACATTGTACGTCGTAAAAGACTTCTTCTTTTTTAGCCTGGACTAGTACTAGAAATAGTTGTAGTATAGTATCTGAGCACACATTCAAACACAACACACACCCACCCCCTACGCGCACACGAATGCACACCCTTCATGCTCGTTAGGCTGACGAACTATATATTCATACTAGGCAGATAGGCGCGCTTCGCCCCACCGCTCATAATGTCTTTTCAGATAAATAGATTGAATATATTTGTGTATTTATTTAAAAATATGTGGATTGTTATTTTTGACAAAATAACTAATTATTCAAGTAGTTAGAATGTGACACAATTAGCATAAAAAACATTAAAGAAATCTAAGTAGGTTTATGTAGAATTGTATGGTTATAGGGTTTGATCGTTTGGAATCCTGATTGATTAAAAAATGGATCATTGAATTATATATTGTATTAATGATGATGGCTTAGAAACGAATTGAGAGCAAATGAGCAATGGAGTGAGCGTGATTTTTCATAGTTGATGTTTAATATTTTTTAGAATTATTGTTGTCTTGTATTTTTAGAGGTTTTTCAGGTTCTTTAAATTTGAATCTTATTATTGGGACTTTACCTCTAAGAACTTCAGCTTGATAGTAGTGAGAAAACAATACCGTAAAGAATTATTGATAAGTAGTAATTATGAAAGATTTCTAAATTTGACTTGACCTTATGATTCTAAGAATTGTAACACGGAAGAAAGTAAACAATATTGCATCGTACCATACACAGTAGTAAACAATGTTGCACTTATATATAATAAGTATCAAATTTATGTAAATTTAATAAGTAAGGAGTTTGCCTACATAATTTTGTGTTGTAAGAGCCTTTAAAACTTTTTTTGTGAAAAAATAGAACACAAATTCGATGAAAATCTTGAACTAAAAAATAGGAAGCCTTTGTTGAAGCAAAATTCTTAAAAGTTCTATTTAATTAATTATAAAATTTGGAAACAAATTTCGGAATGCAAAGTTTTCAAAATCACAGTTAAGATCTTCCCGGGACCACTTGGATTTTTTTTATAAATTATATGTCCCATTTAGTAGGAATAGGAACATGGGTCCCGCGCACAAATGGGTGAAGGTACGTCGACCGTAAATAATATCTTTTATAAATTATTATGTGTCCCACTCAATAGAAATGTGGGCCCCATTGTGCGGGTCCCACCTAGTATTATGTGGGTCCCACTCAGTGTGTGGGTCCCACGTGGGCCCCACGTGAACAGTACTGTGTGGGCCCCACCTAACCAGATCAATGAATCAACTTAGGACTCCGTACATGACAACACGTCATGGTATATTGGTATCAATGTTGCTCCACGTGTATATCCATAACCTACATGATTATTAGGAAATATAATATAATCTCCAGGGAGATAACAAAATTCAATTCTGAATCGAATTCTGACCATAAAAAAAAACAAGTTCTCCGGTTAAGCCTAAAAAATATATTTTTTAAAATAAAAGCAAGAGCACTGCTATGTCATTTAAGAAGAAGTAATAATTGGTACATAACACGTCGAAGCGGACACCACCACACGAACAAGAACAAAAGTGTGACAGAACCATCCAAAATAATTCCGTATTATCACTTAAGCCGGTCCACTTGGCTATTAAGCGATAATAAAGAAGTATTCTGTCGTCTCTGCCTAGGGCGAGGACACTTATTAGCATAGTGCTCAAGCTGTCCACAGTTGTAGCAATGACGATCATCGCTATTGCGTGGAGGTGGGGGTGCATTAGGCTTTGAAGCTTGCTGCTGGGTATTGCGGAAACTGAAATTTCCAGAAGGCTTATTCTGTGATTGCTTCATCACCCAGCGTCCAGATGAAGATGACTGGGTGGAACCCTGCACATTCTTCTTCACAAATTTAAATTTCTTGCCTTGCCCACTGCCCGAGGCAAGATTAACCTTCCTCTTTCTATCTTGCTGAGCCCTCTTCATGGCGTCCTCCTGAGAGATAGCCATATTCACAAGCTCAGGAAAACTGTCAGTCTTCACTAAGTTCAGCCTCTCATACAACTCACCATCAAGACCATGCCTGAAACGTTCCATTTTCTTTTTATCTGTGTCAACATGGTAATCACCATACTAACAAAGGCTATTGAATTTCTGAGCATACTAATACACAATGTCGGACCCTTGCTTGAGGTCCAACAGCTCCCTCATCTTCCTATCAATAAGCCCCTTAGGAATATGGTGCTCTTTAAAGGCCTTCTTGAATTCCTCTCAGGTGATCTCATGCCTTTGTGGCTGCACTGACTTATAATATTCCCACCAGATCAATGCCTCGCCCCTAAGCTGGTGGGCGGCGAAACCAGCCTTGCACTTCAGAACATAGCAGCACGAACACCGAGAACTTGGCCTCAAGGGCCCTGATGAAAGCATCGGCCTCAAGCAGCTCCTCAGCCTTAGAAAACTCAGGGGGCCTCATTGACCTGAAGTGCTCATACTTTGTGACATTGTTCGGCCCATCTTGATCATGACCATGATGATTTAGGAGCTGCTACAACCTCTGAGCAATCTGCTGCTGAGTATGAAGTATTTGTCGCAACACCTCTGTCTGAGCAGCAATGAAAGCCTCGGAAGGTGTCATGTGTGGGGGTGGAGGAGGATCACCACCACCATGAACTCCAGAGCCCCCAGGGTTGTTATGTGCATTATCAGCCATCTAAAAAGTCGAACTTTCATTAGACACATATTTAAAACTTGCTCCAAATAATACAAGTAGAATATACATATCGAAAATTCAAATTAGTGAAATTTCAGAATTTAGACAGCATAATAGCCCTGAGTATAAAATTCATAACTCTCTGTACAAATGCCAAAAATTCCTAAATTTTGGTCTACATGTGTAGAATTGTATAAGCTACAACTTTGGTATTCAACTTAGAAACAAATTCAAATGCTACATGGGTCGAAAAATTCAATTACCAAAGTTCTGTCTAGCAGTTTTGACAGCAAACAGAAGCTTACTAAAAATTCGATATTTCTCTAACTACACATGCAAAAATGCTGAATTTTTGTGAGCGTGTTCATTATAAAATTTTGAACAATTTTGGTATTCATTGCAAATTTCAGAAGTGACCATAACTAGCTTCATTTCATTCATTAGGCAGATTGCTGCCGGAAGGTGTTCACCACAATATTTACATGGATAACAAGTTTTGGAGATCACCATTACATAAGGGGTTACTATGTAGCATCTAGCTACACAAAAGAATACTCCTAAGTCAGCCTACCAGAAACACCAACCAAAAAGAAGCCGAACAAAGAGTACATGTCAAGTCCTACTACATCATCTAGAAAACTAGTTTCCTATGGAGCCCTCACTAGCTGCTGGAGAGCCTGGTGCCGTAGGTGGAGGTGGTGCTGCTTGACTCGCCTCATCAAGGCCGAGTACTCTCCGCACCTTCTCAGGCTCAACCTGAATCTTCTGCTGCTCATCTTGTCCAACAGTCGGTGGTGGATGCATCTGCTGTAGCAAACCCACAACACCATCCATGGCCTCCGCATTCTGCTCCAAGTCCTCAACCTGCTCCTGCAGCTCAAGGATGTGCTGAAGGTGCACAAACCTCTCGGCATCCCGGTCAGCCAGGTGTGCTTGCAGCCCCTGCTGCCCAGCCTGCAAGTCCAGAATCTGCTACAAGTGATTCTCCCGCTCAATCTCAAACTGTAACACCTGACCTTGGAGTCCAGTAATGGTCTGCATAACCTGTGCAAAACTATTGTGCTGCTCCACGAAGGCTCCGGCAAGCCAGAGCGCGTGCCAGGTAGCCACAGTGAGGCGGTGGCTCAAGTCGTCGAAGATAGCATGACGAAGATCCTGGAGATTGTACAAGGCTCCCAAGCAGCAGGTCAGCGTCTGTACTATGTCGAAAGGAGGCATGACGTCGAGGAGTGTAGCTATGTTGGCCAAACGACCCAACCACACAGGGTCGTTGGGATCCATAGTAGGAACCAACCCCAACAGAGATGCCATCATCTCTTGAGGACGGTGACTGTAGAGAGCGTGGAGCACCATCAACGCTGCCGACTCCACCGCCTCGAGAGAGCGGTGGCACAGGAGCTCTGTGCTCAAGTCAGCCCACTCGGGGTGGCCCGGGTGAGGTAGCACGGTGACTCGAACACGGCATCTAGGCACTCCTAGCTCCTCGTACTCCACTCCCTCGTAGAAGGGAGGAGTGGTGTATCCGACGGCACTAAGAGCACCCCACACAATGCGGGTGAAGCCCTCCCAGTGCAGTCCCATGGTAGCAAACGTACCATCAGTGTTCACCGCAATCAACCTAGGAGCAGCCATCTGTAAAATAATTACAAACACATGTTAGAACCCACAAAGATGAGTTTAACATGCTATATGGCAAAACTGGCAGTTCTGAACAAAAATTCACAACTGAAAAATCAGTACCCAAAAATTCCAAAACTTTGTCAGCAACTTGACAATGTTATAACTCACATTTTTGGTATTCAAAGGTTGATTCAATTCAGATTGGAAAAGGGTCTAACTGATTCAGTTTTAGAGCGCTATTGCCCAGAATTTTTCAGCAGGACAGAGATTCGCTAAAAAGATCATATCTCGAAAATTAAGAAACCTATGACCATAAAATTTTTACAGCACAAATTAGGCTATATATGGAACATTTTTTGTATAGATTGTCTAGGCAAAATCTGTTTGGAACAAGGTGTAAAAATTCAAGTTTTCAGCCTTAACATCTTTTTGTCAGATTTTCAACATGACTTAGGTTTAGTGATTTAAGCATAACTTCAGTTATATTCATCTTAAAGTCATGAAAAATTCATGGAAGAAACTTAACTAACTGATAAACAAAATTTCCTAAAGATCACCTAGCCACAAACTTTCTAGATCCTCCTTAGAAAATTTTAGGACAACAGTTGGTTATATCTTTGATTATCACAACAATTTATCAAACTATCATGTATGGTCCTTAATATTTATAACTCAGCTAGAGACCACACAAAAGGTGTATTGGGATCATTTTAAGTTTTGGGTAGCTTTTAGCATGGTGCAAAAGCGTCCTATAAGTCCTCACCAAGCAATTAAACTTAATAGACACGTCTCTCCCTATAATAGCTAGTCGAAATCTATTCATTTCTTAATTAAGGTACCTAACAAATTGTGGTTAGTATACCTACAGAAAATCACAAAACATTCTGAACCTTTCGTGCCAGCACTCACGAAAGCCCTGGCTGCCGCCGGAGGAGCCACGGCCAGGAGGACCGCGAGTGCCGGAGGTGATCGGGTCGGTGACGAGGGCCAGCGGTGCTGGGGCAGGCGGCGTGTCCGTATCGGCGGCGACGTCATCGAGGTCGATCTCCTCGAGAAGGAGCATCGTGCGTGCCTCGGTGAAGGTGGGGAACAAGTCCCGCATCTTGATGTTCGTCACCATAGGGCGGAACTTGCCGCTGAGTCCGCGGAGTAGCGTGAGGACGAGGGTGCGTTCGCCGATCAGATCTCTGAACTCGCTGAGGGTGGCGGCCATTGTCTCGAGGTGGTGGCAGAAGTTCGTGATGGACGCCGACCCCTGCTTGGCTATGCGAAACTCAGCGGACAGCAGCAACGCGCGCGACTCGCGTTGGCCGAGGAATTCGTCCTCGAGATGGAGCCAGGCGATGCGAGCGGTGGGTTTCTTCAACATGCAGGACTGTTGGAGGTCGGCATGAATCGTCCCGTAGATCCATGTGAGTACTGTACAATCCATCTGCAGCCATGCCGGACGATCGTTGTGGACCACGTCTTGGGAGGGCATGGTCGGTGAGGGCATACTTGCCCAAGACGACCAGGAAGAGAGCACGCCAGTGTGTGTAGTTGTTGGTGGAGCGATCCAAGACGACGGGTATGAGCACCTTGATGTTGAGGACGGCGATGGCGGCGGCGTGGATGTCGGTGTACTTGGCCTCGTACGCGTCGAGGGTGACCTGGCGGAGACGAGCGGCCTCGGCGTCGCGCTCGTGCTATTCGCGGGCTTGGCGCTCGGCGTCCGTCTCAACCATGGTGGCGGCGGCAGCAGACTGAGCGAGTCCGGGATGACGATGACGTGTGGAGCGACACACGAGGAGGGCCGGCGAGTGAGATGCTCAGCGACGACGCGTCCGGGGTAGTGGCGGTGGTGTCATCTGCAGACCGCGAACGGCACGGGACGGCGCCGAGTCGTGGATCGCGGACGGCACGGGATGGCGCCGAGTCCAGGGTGGACAGCAACATGTGGAGAGGGCCGGTGAGCGGAGAGCTCAGCGACGGCGCGGCGGCTTGGTCGAGGAGACCGGCGGTGGCTAGGGTTTGGGGCGAAAGCGAGCGGTCGAAGGAAGGAACCATCTCATGATACCATGATAGAGTATGAATTAGGGAATACTCAATGTATTACTCAGGTATAGTCAGGGTGCGTTTGGTAGAGCTGTGACTGTGGCTGTGGTAGCTCCGGCTGTGGCTGTGCTGGTGGAGTAGATTCTCTGATGAAGCTGAAACCGTTTTGAAAACCGTTTGGCAAAACAGCTTCTCCTGTATTTATTGGAATAGATGAAAGAGGTCAAATGTCCTAGATGCCCTTGGTTATGTGGGTTGTTTGAGCTAGTGTGCTATGTCATGTATCACTAACTTTCTAATACAAAGTAATTAGAGCTAATTAATAATAATTAAAAATAACCACATATGGTCATTGCATTATCTCATACAAGCTTACTGACATGTCTCATACAAACCAATTGCCATGCTCAAGATGATCTAGAAATAAAGATTGCTCTTGCAAGGTCATCTCGGAATCTATCCATGGTGCGATCATCAGCCTCCGAAGTCGATGTATCTCCAACAGCTTGAGAAATACGGTGCCTTCTATATCTTGAAGGTATAGTGGGCATATAATCCGGATTTCGATCACATTTGCGGAAATCTTTATCTAGTGCATGATTCTCACGAATGAAGTTATGGAGACACATGGTTGCGGCAACAATCATCATTTGCTTCACCATTGGGAAAGTCGGCATCCTGTAATGGATTCTCCACTTCTGTTTCAACACACCAAAAGAGCGCTCCACCACATTGCGAATACTTGAATGCAAATGATTGAAATGCTCCTGCTCACCATTTGGAGCAGGCCCTCTCCTCCAATCTGGCACATGATACCTTTGACCCTTGTATGGTGATAAGTATCCAGGTCTATTTGGGTACCCGGCATCAACCATATAATATTTTCCTAAACACATATGGTAAAAATGAATCTTGTATGAGGCACATACATTTAGATAAAAACATGAGAAAAATGAAGATAAATGAACCGACATACCTAGAGGGGTGTGAAAATTTATGGGGATCACGTTCAAGGGTATGAAAGAGCACATTAGTGTCATGCATAGACCCGGGCTGCCCAATAGATGCATAAGTGAACCTTATGTCAAAATCAACAATAGCAAGAACATTTTGTGTAGCAATACCACTCCGACCAATGTATCTGATAAGGTCATTAGGACATGGTGTCGTTGAAATGTGAATACCATCCAAAGCTCCAATGCAATCTTTAAAGTGTGGCATCATTCTCCCATCATCACTAATCCTAGGATGAGTATCGGAGAAATTAGGGTCAATTGGCCTTATATAGTCTTCACTCATAGTCACCATACAGAGCAATACCTCCTCAAATTTTCTACTAATTGTTTTCGAAGAATGCTTGAATATACCATCTATACCTCTGTTGGACATTGCTTGGCCACACACAAGAAGGAAAATAGCCAATGATTCCATAGAACTCATATGAATAAATGATTTCAGTCCATATTTATCAACTAACAGATCATGCAACATATAAAATAGATGTGCATTCATTCGGAATTGCTTATAACTTTCACCTGGAGTGTTCAATTTTTCCATTGTCCAACTGTGTCCACTTTGGTAAGGAGTTCTCCTAGTATGCTTGTCGTGATATGTCATGAAGTACTTGCAAGAAAGAAGAGTTGTGGCAAATTGACAATTCTGAGCTGACTTCAACGAAGATAAAGTGTTTGTAACCCACTCATCATCATCATCAGATTTCTCATCATCGGATCTATACATCACACAAATATCACTCATGAATTAATTAAAGTCATACAAATATTACAAGGTTCAAATTATTGCAAATTAAATAAAGTCATACAAATATTACAAGGTTCAAATTATTGCAAGGTAACAACAGTTCCTACCCACACACAAAAAACAACAGGTCCAAGCATAGAAGGTTTAAACAAGTGGAGGACAAATTAAAGGATACAAGATGCAGCAAAATGCATCCAAAGTCTACTTTGGCACATCATTTCTAGTAATCCATTCATACTTCCTCTTCAGCCAATCAAACCTCTCCTCAGGAGTATCCAAAGTCATAAACATCTGACGTTCTGCTCTCTTAACAAAAACTATAGTTGCAGCAAAATGCTCATTTGTTGTTGGAACAGCCCCACAATCTTTGACTAAAGCCATGACATTCTCGATGGAACAACTAGATAAATCCTCCCTCTTTGCAATAGACTCACAAGATGCAGTTGTCCTCTCATTCATCTCCACAATCTTTCCCATTTGTTCCTGAAACTAATTACCGCCACTTGTCTTAGGTTTCTTTCCCTTCATGTTTCTTGCCCCTCGACCTCTCTTTAAACCTTGAACCGTTGTAGGTGTCACCTCCCCCAGCTCACTGTCATCATCATCATTGTCTGCTTCATCTTCATCATCAACAGGAATTGGAGAAGTGTGTCGAGACAAATTTGCTGGGGAAGGTGCTATGCCACTCGAAGCGGACTAATGCTCGTCACCGGTGTTCCGAATGTCTTCAAACATAATCTCTAATTGCTCTTCATTTTTGCAGTCCTCTCAGCTTGAATCTGGTAGAGTCCTTTATATCCTGAAATCAGTTATTCAAATATCAGTAATTTGCGGTGGTGTACAATGCAAGAATTGAAACAGTACAACTGCAACAATAATACCACTTACTTTTGCTGTTTTCTTCCACCAAACTTCTGGCATTACAATATTCTTTCCAGATTCATCCCATCCAAGACCAGTCTCATTTCTTTTCAATCTCTTCCAAATACCATAATCTTGCTTCAACTTATCCCATTTATTCTTGAATTGCATTCTAGTATAAGCAAGCTCAGTCCTCTCTTTAAATCTTGCTATCACATTGTTGTACCCAGTCTTATTCAAATGAGTACTAGATCTATTTCCTTTCATAACTTCATCGGCAAAAATTTTAAAAATTATTTTAGTGTTGTCATCACCCCAATCGGCCAAACTGTTGCCAACAAGATCAATTTGATAAGCACACCAATTTCACTAGCAAATTCAACTAACAGTTATATCAGCACACCAATTTCACTACCAAATTCATGCCACTGGTAATCAATTTCACAAGCAAAATCGTGCAACTAGTAATCAATTTCACAAGAAAATTTGTGCCACTGATAAGCAAAAACAAGGAAATTTATGCCACTGATAAGCAAGAAACAAGCAAATTTATACCACCGCTAATCAATTTCACAAGCAATTTCATGCCACCGGTCATCGATTTCACAAGTAATTTCATGGCACTAGTAATCAAAAAACAAGTAGTTCATACCCAGAATCAGTGAGGTCGACGTCCACTGAGGCAGGGGCAGTAGCAGTTGTAGCTCCCGATGGTGGCCTTGGTACGCGACCACCTCGCCGACGAGCTGTCGAGCCCCGAGCTTGACGAGAGGTGGTCGGAACAGGCAGCCGCTCGACATCTGGTGAGCCTGTCTCGTTGGTGATGCCGGCGCTGATCCAGTGACGACGCGGGAGGTGCTAGCATCGCCACGGAGCTAATCCGGGACAAGAGCCCCGGCTGCTGCGCTGCTCCACTAGTCCGGCCATCCTCCATGGCCGGGGACGCCGGTGCTTCCGCCCGCCAGGCCCGCGGCAGCTGGCATGCCGGACCATGACGCCGCACCATGGCCACCTCCATCCGCCCCCGCGCCGGTAGCGCTTGCAGCCACGCCGGGGAGGCCTGGCCACGCGCCGGCCGCGGCTAGGAGGGCGCTCAGGGAAGCCGTCGCCGGGCCTCCGGGCCACAGGACGGGCACGCTGCCACCACCTCCGACGGGCATGAAGGAGCCTGTTGCAGAGCCGCCGCCGGCCGCATCTTCAACGCGCCCACCAGATCTGCGTGTTCCGGCCGACGAACCTTCATCTCCGGGCGGCGCTGCCGCCGCCGAGTCGCGCATCCGTCCGCCGCCGCAGCGGACCTGGTGAAGCGCGTCGGGGGAAAAGAACGCAGCGCTAGGGTGCGGGACGACGGTTCGGTGCGGGTGCGGGGTGTTGCGAGGCGCGAGGGTGGTCGGATGGCAATTTGACCGTAAATACGAGGAAGTGGCGGGGTATTTTGCTTACCTGGTGCGCGGGCCTGCGAACGGAGCGGGGGGAAGCTAGTTTTTAGCGCTCCGTCGCTCGCTTTTGGCTACTGAGGACGAGTTTTCCGGCCGCTACTCATTGAGAGCTGATTTGGTAGAGTGTTTGGTAGGGCTTCATCCAAAATAGATTCAGAAGTTGTCCAAGAATCCCTACCAAGTGTACATATATAGGCTAGGTGGGGAGTCATGGTAGACAGGCCCACGAGCCCAATTACATTCCAACATGGAGCTTGAGAGTGACGGGCCCTTGCGTGTCTTTCTTCTTCGTGAAGGCCCGCCCGGCTGCCTCTCTCTGGAGTTTTCAACGGCCTCTTCTCTCGCTCTGACACTACGAGAGAGAACTTTATTTTGCTGTATAAATCATAACAACTAGCGAATTTCATAGATAAAAGATATTGGCATACACATTTCACAATAATAAAAGCAAGATCAAGGAAACAAGTCCATAGTGGTGATCATCACACAACATATATTGCAGAATACACGATCCTTTTATTCGGGTTTACGACACATACGCACTCGTCACCATACACGTTCGCTCTTCTGCAACAAGGCCGCCGTCGTCTGAATCAATGGCGCACACGAATAGTACTAACCCCAACGTACAAGGCTGCCACGCCGAGGTTGAACGCGACGACCGTTGCCATTAGAAAACTTGTCCTCCAGGGGCCCTCGTCGTTGGGGAACGCCTCAGCTTCGCCAAACCATAGGCACGCCTCTACCGCGGTGGTGATGACAGCCATGCCACCACCAAACGCAGCACGGCGCAGCGCTTCCATTATTCTTCAGCTTGCTTCAACCGATACTCGAGCAACCGCGAGGCCGTATATTTATAAAGAGTAACAGTGCCATAACCGCGCTTCCATTTTTTTAGGGGGAGGGGGCAAATTAACAGAGGTTCGACAGGGAGTTTCGTAGGCATAAAAAAAAACTTCCTTCAAAAAAATTTCATCCATCACATCGGATAATTAAGCACATGTATGGAGTATTAAATGTAAATGAAGAAAATAGATAATGTTGGTTGCGACAATTTTGCAAGGTGATTTTTTAAGTCTAATTTATCTATGATTTGACAATAAAATACGTATGAATGACAGATTAATTAGACTTAATAGATTCAACTCGCCTTGCAGTTTTCAAACACATTTTGAATTATTATTTTATTAATATCCGAACATCCTTCGGACATCTCGTGAAATACCTAATGTGACATCATAAGTTTTTTATCTGAATTTAAACAACCTTTTGTTGACTTGGTAAGGTTATTTACGAGAGTTATATCATAAAAACGCGGAGTTTCATCCTTATAAAACTCCGTTGGGTAGTTGTTGGTTAGTTCTCAATCTTGGTAATTGTGCAGTGAGGTTTGATGAATTACGCAGTACAACGGAGACACGCTCAGCACACTCACCCATATGAACACACACGCGCAAATCCTACCCCTAGGAGTATCTTCGAAGACTGGACTGACACATTCTCAAGATTGACGAAGTCACTACAGGCGTCTCGCTGTCGACGGAAACGTCGCCTACCACTGAAAGCACAATGTCGTTAAATCTTGAGAAATTTGCTCCCACGAGAAGTTTGATGAATCATGACATTAAATTCAATACTCCATCAGAAATTTTTTTTGTCTTAGTAAGGTAATTAGTGGATGAAGTTTCATGAGATGAGAGAGACTCATCCTCATAACATGTAGTTCTCGGTCTATGTAATGACCTTAGGCTCTGTTTTCTTCCCAAAATTTTTCCCAACTAACCGTCACATCGAATGAAACAGACATTAATTAAGAGTATTAAATGTGAGTTAATGACAAAACTCATTTCATAACCCCTATCTTAATTTTCGAGACAGATCTAACGAGTCTAATTATGTTATGATTAGACAACGTCGTGCTATAGTAAACAATCTCTAATGATGAATTAATTAAGTTTAATAGATTCATCTCGAAATTTCTCGTTTATCTATGTAATTAGTTTTGTAAATAGTCAAGCATGAGGTTCGCCGTTATTTCCGGGCAGCAAAGACAAGAGATCCCTGCATGGAAAGAAACGAGTACTACTCCACTACTGAGTCCTGACATGGACCCTGGTCGCTCTCAGCTCCAGGGTGCACCATAATCGTCTTTCATTCCTATGCATTGTTTTCCTTGTTGCTTTCGCCTCACACTTGGGTTTCTCAAGTACGCACGCCTTGTTGATGAATTTTCCAAGATGCATCATGGACCGGCCCGCCATAATTTGTTTTGGGAGAAAAAATGTCTGCACCTCTTGCATTGGTTGGCACGCAAGGATCACGCGGATGAGTCAGACTGAAATCCGATCCTTTTGGAAGTTTCTTCGTCATGTACCGTACTGGAACAATTCTATTTTTATCATTAATAATAACGGTAGTATTACATGCATGTACAATATATACTCCGCGGAGATCGATCGAGTACATGTATATTGTTACAAATATCTAATCTCCACATGGTGGCACCACCTGTCCCGCGTGGATCTCAAAACGCTCCGATGTCGACCACCTGGGCACGTTTGGTTTTCTAGCTGGCTGACCTAGCCTTTTGCTTTGCCAAAGCAAGGATAACCTTGGCCAGAGAGTTTCGAGCTCGATCAAGCTAGCGAGGAAAATCTAGACACACAGCACGTACAGTCTCCGAGTGTCCTTGCCAGGAAACAAATCTTGCGTGCCCAGCTAGTACGTGAGCTTAGCTCCGGCTCGATGTGGCCTTCTTGAAGAAGCAGAACCCCGACGAGAGCAGCTGCTGCCACCGACCCACCGTGTAGAGCGGGCTGGCGAACACACACGGAACGTATACTCTCCAACACAAGCATGGCCGAGAGAGGGAACACACTACACACGCCGTGCGGGCTACCATATGTTGACTCCGAGGCCTAGGCCAAAGCGTCCTCGGACGTGCCCACGGCCGCCGATCGACCACACGTCGTCCGCGCTGCCTCGTGGCGGAAGTAGAGGACTACGAGAGTCGTACAACCTCGAGTCCTCGATCGATCTCCCTGGACCAGCGTGCAGTGGCGTCTCTCGCGCGCTTGCCAACAAGCTGTACGAGAAGCCAGCCGGTGCCGCCTCTGATGGAGAGCCCGGAGCCCAGCCCTCCTGGCTCTTTTCCCGTTCGATCGAGTTACGTACCGGAGTCCAAGAAGGTCTTCCGTTCCGAGCGCGGGAACTTGCAGGCAAGCTAGCGGCTGTTACCGTTGTGTGCTACAAAACACAGAAAGGGGAAAGGGAGTGATCGGGAACAAGAGTGTGGAGCGCGTGCTTTATATATACACGCACAATGCAAGTCTGGTCAACCAGATCAGAAACTTGTACTATTATTGTAAAACGGCAGGAAAGCAACAGCGCAGGGTGACATGCATGGGTGGCGTAAGGGCAAGAGGCGTATACTACTAGCTTGGGCATTATTACGAGTGGGTGAAATGGAAAACGAGACAATTAGTAATTGTAAAATTTTAACTATTAAATTACCCTACAAAATGAATGATTATATGTTCTCTATCTATATCTTATATCATCAATTGGTGTGATACTACAAGCACCGGAAAGAGCTCTTTCAGAGTGATATGTCATCCAAAGATATTAAAGTTGATGAATAACACTAATCTCCCCGATGTAAAGTTCATTTTACAATTTTACAGGCTGCTCATATCATTTAACTGTGAGGTATTTGATTGGATATGATGAGATGAAATGAAACTTTCTACTCTCCAATGCTAATATCTCCTTTCATATCTCTGTTTATAATTGCCATGTCATGTAATAGCACACAGTGATATGTCACTATATTTAATATGCATGAAACATCTATGAAATTTGCATTGGAATTACCAGACGACTTTTGTGTATCAGAACAGCACTCGGCTTTAAAGTTAGACCACCGCAATTTTTTTTTTAAAAAAACCCTCCGCAACAACTTTTTCCATGTGTGTGAGTGAAGCTGAACAGTAGATAAAACAAACACATGCCTTTTTGCAATTTGTTATTCACTAGTCCGTCAACTTGTGCTTCCGCACGAGCTAGTGATTTTACTTGACATAAATATTTTAATTATTATTTAATAAGAATTAAAATCATTATAATATATTATTGTTTGTTTTATTTATGTTTTGATTTGTTAATATGCCATCATTAAATGGCCACATAAATTTGCAGAATAGGCAACACATAATTTAAATAGTACACAGTATATTAATAATCATTAGTTGTCATAATTAACGCAAGATCAATACATTTTAAGATTACAGTGCATATACATACTATTCTTAAACATTTCTAAGAAGTATGGTTGACGTTGTTTTTATTTCAAAGATCCAAGACAATAAAAGAAAATCACTATGTTTATGTCTTCTCCTCGGTATAGCTTGCGTCTATCGGATATAAGAAAATTAAGTATAACAGATTTTGTACTCTTAAATATTGAGCATAGTTGCTTCATAAACCTATTCCATTAAGTAAAGATAAGTTAATTAAAGGACCAATGGGCCGAGTAAGTACGAGCACAAACAGGCATGTGATTAAGTCTATTGCTTCTGATGGTAGTTTGCAGCCACCGCCGTTGCGTCATGGATTATTGGATTATAGAAAAAAAATGACAGCTCTCTTTTTATATACAGATGTACATGTACAGGGTAATGGATTTGTGAATTTATTAGCTAATGATCCTTTGGGATAGACCTTGAGATTAGTCAAGAGAGTGTGAGAGTTTAAATTTTGCGTTAGATTTGACCGGCAGTACTGTACTCATATGAAATATGGTAGGGTTTGTTAGTTGTATTAGCTAATGGCCCTTTGAGATATATTATTTTTGTTATTTAAATATGGAAGAGAGATTAAAGACCACAATATTAGGTGAGAGCGTTAGAGTTTTAATGGGTGACTGTGTGAAAGATTTTCGGATTTTTTATTTAGTGGTATAGAAATTAGGTGAGATTTAGGGGTTATTTTGGTTAATTCTTCATAATGGCATAGGTGTGTAATTCTATTCTATTCTTCATAATAGCATAGGTGTGTAATTTTTATTCTATTTTTCTACCGTTTTGGTTAATTATGTGGCTTAATGTGGAGGTTCCTTTGCTTTCTTTCTCTTTTTAGAGTGTCCACTTAGAATCTTAGGTGGTTTCACGTCAAGACTTCAAAGAAGTCATCAATTAGTATGTATTTAGTAATAGTAAGATTAGAGTCAGGTCTTGAACTACTATATATGTTGGTTCTCTTCTTTCTAATATTGTAATGTTTTCATACTTAAGAGCTACTCATTGTGAACCCCACTCGTATGGACTACTTTGCCATAAACATTGTGGTTGCTCTAAGACCCGGCCATAGGAATTAAGACCGACGCCGTAACTCTTGAGGTCGACCTTGCCACGTCGTCCATGCTCCTGACGCTCTTCGTGACGATAGAGGTTGACGAGGACCTCGACCAGCAGACCCCTGCGGCAGAGCTTCGTAATTACCGGCCGCAGATAAATAACCTCAGTTAGCTATTGGATAATCTTATTAAACGTAGGTGCGAATAAACGTAATGTCTCTGTGCGAATAACAGGATCGGAGGTGCCAATGCACGACATCGACGATGCTAATTTGTTTAATTTATAGATTATATCGCACTCGTCCAAGGGTTTTCATCTTGGTGTCTCAGCCAACCTCATCGCCTAGGCGGCACCTTTCATCTTCTGGACTGCCTCCCAGCATGTTCGTCGATTCTAGAGCAACACCCATTCTAGAACATCGCAAGAACCCAGCAGAACCAGCTTTAATTTTGTATACTTCCGTCACCTGGCACCAATTTGGTACTTCCTGCAGTGGCGAAGCTACAGCGAGAACAAGGGGTTGCACAACTTTAGCACTATTTTTTTTGTCCGGACAAAGGTACAACTATGTGATAATGGAGGATCCTTTTTCTCAACAAAAAGAAACACCAATAAAACCGTTTAAAAATGTATATATTTAAATAGAGAAATATAAGCAAATTTAACAAAGTTGTATATTGGGTTTCTAATAAGTCTACATAAAATTTTATCTTAAACCTTTATTTTGCATGATTTTTTTTCTAAAACCTGGCCAGAGTAGGTATAGGTTTGTTCTGAATCTGCACAGAGTCGGTATATGAAATTTTAGATGCCAAGGATTATTTTTCAATTAATTGAAAGAAAATTAGTAATTAAAACATCATGTAATCAAAGGGTGATGATCGAGGTGGCTTCGACACAATTAGTAATTAAAGCATCATGCTATGATTGAGACAATCAGCAAGCAACGAACTGTAAATTTAGGTGCTTTGTTTGGGAAGCAATACAGAGATCCAGAACTCATTTTAGATAATGTGATTGTTTTTGAAAGAATAATGGGAGAACTGGAACTACAGAAACTAACATTAGTACATGTCATGTGCAATCAAGGGGTGATGGTCGAGCTAGTTTCGATGCAATCAAGATACAGAGTGGTAGTGTGAAGGAGAGTGCAGCAGTTGCATGTAATTAGTCCATGACTCAAGGTCTTGGGCCTCAATAGTCAATATGTCAAGCATCATGCTACTGGTTGTAGCTAGTAAGCTAGACAATTACTGGTTTGATAGTGTGGGGACCGCCCTATAGGGGTGGGCCCGAATGCCTTTACGTATCATTCTCTGGATCATTAGATGATACGGGCACTTGCACAAGAAGTATCACAAAAGTACTTCATCTATTTATTATGATATTTTACATAAGGCTGAAAATAGAAAACACACTCTATACAAGTGGGGCCGTAGCCTCAACCTTATTCTAGCAGCAGCGTACTACGTAGCGGACTCACACCTCGGGCATCTTGACTCTCTAGCTCGGACCCTGAGGGTCTTCTTCATCATAAGCTTCTGGTTCTTCGTCTGGTAGAAGGGATAAGGGAAGCAAGAGGGAGTACCGAGTAGGGTACTCAACAAATTCCACAGCGGACAAGACCAATACGGAGGGGATTCGGCCACTAGTGGGCCTAAGCACACATCCAGGGTACTGAATGTAAAGTACGGAATTTAAGTGTGAAAGGGAGAAGTATGTAATGCAGCATTATAAAGTGGTTTTGGTCCTGGAGGGCATTCACTTCCCTACCAGTCCCCTGATTATAAAGAGTCTATCCGGGATTCCGTCAGGGACATTCCCGATCCAGCCTTAAGCCATGCTCGGGCCCAATTCAAGGACAACCCGACTCACGATCAAGTTTACCTTCAACTAAAAGTATCTCTAGTTTCCTGAGGTGTATTCTAATCAATGGGAGCTTTTACCAAGAGGGCTCATAACTGCGAGCCTCGGCTATTCGAATAGATTCATAACTCTGGCCAGAGGGGTACACTTTACCCGCACGGTCGATCAACCCATACCCTGTACGGGGGCGGTACTGACCTACGAAACCTGTACCTACCGGCGTCTATTCATGGACTACATTATCGTCCAATCCTAAACTACATTCCCTAGCTCCACCCACATCTATACTGGGGTCTAAACAGGGGTCATACCACCACCATCTGCTACGCGGATCCAGTTTTCTCGGGAAAAGATGCATCAATAAAATGTGGCATTCAATACCACCGCGTCCCCTGACGCCAAAACATACTCGATGACCCGTGCCGACCAGACCTGGGACTATGCAAAGGTCCTACTCCAGCATATCTGTTGCCCACCATGGCCCCTTGGGGTGGTTTACTAGGTGTAGTAGCGGGGTGTGGATCAAGTCCTCACATGAATAGGCATTCCCGAAGGCTATGCCTTTTTGGCCCGTGCAGACGTACATAACACTAGAAAGACTTTCTCATGAACCGGACCTTATACGACTGGAGTAAGCATGGGCAATATCCTCTACTGAGGTTGCCCCATACTCCCATGTCCATCCTTAGAGGTTCTATTATTTTAGTCCAATTCATGCAACTACCATATTCTACTTCTAAGCATTTGAAAAGTAGATACAAAATGTAGAATTTGGTAGTATTTAAGTGGGAAAGCATGAAATAAATGTGAGAAGTTATCTGGATGGTAAGTCAAGGAATGCTGTGGAACTTGCCTTCTTTGAAGTCTTGGTCGTTCAGGGCTTCTTCCTCGTAATCCAGGTCGTCGATCGGATTCTCGAAAAACGTATCGTCTTCTATAAAGCGTAGTTATACGGAAAATTGTAAATCAAACAATTCAAGCATAACAATTCATCAAGCATGGGTTAAGAAAATAATGGAGGGGTTCCTAGGGTTTTGGGATCGATACGGAGGAAAACCCTAATTTCCGGGTGCATAAAATATAGACCCGGTAAATAAGAAAAGATGCTGGAAATTATTCTAGGAGCTAGACATGCGAGATTTGGGTGCAAAGGACATGAATAGGCTCTAAATAGGCTCTAATATTTATGGTGAATGTTTGGGAATTTTTGGGGATTTTTATGATGGCTAACTAAACTTGTGTGTGCATTTGGCCGGGTGTACCTAGCAGAAATAAGGGGAGAGAGAGACTGACGCGTGGGCCAGTGCTGACACGGCGCGGGGCCGCGCAGGTGTGCACACGTGGCATGTACGTGGCGCACACGTGGTGGACCAGCTCCTGCGTGGTTGCTGGCGTGGCCGGGATGTGAGTGAGGTGTACGTGGACCGGGTGGAGGGGAAAGGAAGGGAGAGACGGTGCCGCCCGGTTTGGTCACCGGACCGCCACTGTTGATGGTCGATTTCCGTCAACCGAGAGCACTTGTTACACTTTGGTTTGAGTTTTAAATTATAACTAACCCGCCACTAGGCATACTAATGATGTAACAAGTTCGCACTCACATGTGGTTTTTGGAGTATGTTGTTTACACATGATTTAAGTACTTAAAGGAGCACTTTAGGGCAAGGTTCATCGAGCACTTTATGAGAAGATCACGAAACCCGGCATAAGTCAAGACACGAAGTGAACATGACTCCAAATAACCCGAGGACCGAAGTGTGAAGCCGTGAAACTCCGAGGACCTGAATAAAGACGCGGGAGTTCGCGCGCCAACTACCCTTATCTAAACCGCGGGGAAAATGACGTCAAGGACCCACATGAAGTTCGGCAAATATTCATGAAGACATGAGAAGCGTCGGGGAGCGAACCGGAGCCGAACCGGGCCGAAAAGGGCCCAGGCCGGCCGGCCTACCCTGTTTTGGTGCCGGTTCGGCCTCCCCTTTGACCTAGACCCTCCTCGCTCTATTTATATCGCCTGTCTCTGACGGCCGCCGCATCCATTCATCAGAGAGCCGCCGAATCAAGGAATTCACACCGAAGGAAGCCGTCACCGCCGCGAGTCCTCGTCGTTGCCTAGGAGATGGCTTAGGCTAGACCCTAGCCGCCATGGTTGGCCCTGCGTGGTGAAGCCATGGTGGAGTTCCGGAGCCATGCCTTGGATTCATCAAGGCACATGTACTTTTGACGGTGATATCAATCTAATCTTGTCTCTACTTTTGATCTACTTCGATGCATGCCTTCTCTCATTCATGTGTGTAGCTAGCATATGATCTTAGTAGGAATAGATCTTATCTATGTCTTGCGGATACATCGAAGTAGTGCACGGACTTACAAGTTGTCGTTCGGTGTTGACTACCTTCCGTAGTGACAGTATGATATAGGGAAAGCACCGAAAGAACGTGCAATGGATATCTCCTTATCATGATATGAGCTTTAGGTTAGTTTATCGCTTTGGCCGGAGTTGCAAATAGGAGGCGGTAGGCTAGTGCTACCTTTTGGCGTGTTCCCTTTTGGCTACCGAATGTGATCCATACATCCATCGTGTTTGTATGTTAAACCCTTATGCAATCTATGCTTCAAGTAGAATTAGACCGGTTAGATGGAGAACCCTAGGTAGTTTGCTTCCGATCTACGGATTGATACCTTGGGTCACCCCCGAGTGAAAAAGGTCACACGTGATCCGTACGCTTGCGGATCGAAACGCGATACGTGTTTCAAACGTCAACAAGCCCTTTTTCTGGCGCCGTTGCCGGGGATTGGAACTCGAACCCTAGAGAGATCTATCTTTCTTTTGGACTAACCCTAATTTTATCATTGCATACACGCTTGTTTTTTTGTTTGTGTCCTTGAAAGCAGGTGAAAATCAAGACACAAGACGTTCGATGAGTTCTCTACGTACACACCCCAATAAGATGATCGCAACATCAAGATTCGCTCTTTAGTGGTAGGTGCTAACTTTTATTAGTGGCCCATCATCCGCTATCGAGCCCACACCCTACATGAGCAATGATGAACAAGGTAATCAATGTGTCGATTAAATTTTTAAGACTAAAGTCTCGTAGAGAATTGTTTGATCAAGCAATAAGTATTGAAAGCAATCACGATGCCCCAAGATCACAAGATCAAGCTCGTCAACATCTTCGAAGTTTTTGTTCGCATCAATTTTTGCACAGCCCCATGGGAAGAACAAGCGGATGAGGGCAAGCGGGCGCGGCATGCTGCGGTGGTATGGGTGGTTGCGGCGCTCGCGCAAGTAGGGCGGCAGAGGGCGTGGGGATGCTGCGCGCGTGCGGCTGCCAGCGGCGGCGCTCTGCCTCGACGCGGTGAAGTCAAAGATGGCGGCACGGGGCGGAAAAGCGGATGGCTTTTCCGTCTTTGGGGAAGATGGAGCGGGCGGTATGGGCGGCCTGACGCGCGTGCTCGCGTGCAGTGGGAAGCATCAGGGAGGAGGGATTGCGGCAGCGAGTGCGGCGCGGCGGGGGAAAGGTGCGGCGCGGCGCGAGGAGGACGACGATGATGTCGTCGTTCGTCCGCGCGGGCTGTGCTGGGCCGCTGGGCCGCGCTGGGCTGTGTCGAAGGGAGTGGGAGGTGGTGGGTTGTGCGGGGAGGAGGTGTTGGAGGTGGTTGGATAGACTTTGATGCCGGGCTTAGTGTAGTTTGGCCCAGTTAGGGTTTTAAACTCTTTTCTATTTATTTTGAATTGGATTTGAGTTTAAATTTGAATTCTAATTCTAATTTGAGAAGTTTTGAACTAAGACCTTGAACTAGATAATCCTTAAGGAATTGTTAGTGAGATTTTTGGGGTGAGAAAAGAATATTAGCACAAACAAATGCATATGGATGTGTGATGAAAAAGAAAAGGATTTGTTTATAAATGCAAATATATTGCATTTAGGTCCTTTGGGTTTTAAAGAAATTTTTAGGGACTAAAATTTAAAACCTAAAAAATTCGGGATGTGAGAGATGGTCTGCTTGTGCTTTCACGCACCAAGTTGAGTTGCTGGGGGTGCATGATTCTAAGCTGAGGGGGTGCATGTGTGGTAAAATCAAGGTGGTTAGCACTGATAATAATTTTTTTGGTGAGTGCATTTGCACCTCCCACGGACAATGCAACTTCGCTGATACTTCTCTATAGAAACTTCCTTATAGAAGGACAAGAACTTTAAATTTTCTCACTTACTAATTTGTATAGTGTTAACAGTATATCAAGAATCTGGATTATTATAGTAGGATAGATTATAGCTTCTAAAGCCGTCGTGTCATATTTACTACCAAAACAGTCAAACACTAGTTGAGGCTTTGACAGAAGACTGAATACAACAGGAACTGTAAGCTCATTCAGAACATTCACGCCATTGTCTCTCACGAAAATATAGAATGGAAATACACAGGTCCCAACTGCAACAGAGTTCATGCGCGCGGCATGGACCGTGGACTACGTACAGAAATTTATGGTGCACAACCACGAAACTCCTGAGATATCAATTCCTTCCCAGTTCTTTACTCCACTCCTAGGATTGATTTCAAGAACTGAAGCTTCACGTTGATCTCTGTCAGGTCCGATGCATCCCTCGAGCTAACAGGGGGTTCCACGCCCACGAACATGTATAGCCCTGCAAGCTCGGCTTCCAGAGTCAACGATGTCGACGGGGGTACCCAGTTACTCCCTCGGCTGTTCCACTATATAGTTGTCCTGGTGGAAACAAGTGATAAGTTAACTGATAATTATGTGTCCATGTTAACAATGAAGCATAGGCAGTTCTGGAACATGCTATGCAAATTTTACGATTTTGAACAGAAGCACAATCAATCAGTAAATTGTTATGTAAACTGCCCAACCACCTTGTTCATGACCATATATAGATTACCAGTTAGTAACTTCAACTGTTTCATGTTGTCCCATGCAGGGGCGTAGCCAGGATTCAAACATTGGGGGGGCCAATTAGCCATAAAGGGGACCAAATAACTAATTTTTAAGCCAAAATCGACTAATTTTACTGATTTTGCACTAGTTTTACTGATTTTACACTAATTTTTTTTTTTTTTTATAATGGTAATTTGTTATTTTTTTGAGCATTAGGGGGGCCAGGCCCCTGCCCGCCCCCCCCCCCCTTGGCTCCGCCCCTGGTCCCATGGCATGGAATCATTTAAAGTTTGAGACAACACACCAAGCTTTGAACTGGTTTATTTCTCTCTCCAACCATCATAGATTTTGTTGCTTAGTTTTTCACAAGAACAAAAGTCATATTTTTCATTATGCTTAATTTTAAAACCTGATTCAGGCCGTGCTGTGATATATAGTAACTGGCAAAGGAAGGCCCTTTGGTTTCCTTAAGTCACCTGTTAAGTCAGTCATGTTTGGTTGTATAGGGACTTATAAGTCAGTAAAGAGAAAAAAAATGTGACTTATGCAACTTTAAGTTGGGGTGGAGCAACTTATGGACTTAGACCCCTTTTGGCAGCACTCCGCAAGTCGGAGCCGGAACCAGCAGAGCTGGTTTTTTCAGCTCCCCAGCTCCGCCTGTCTACCAGTCAAAACAGCTCCTCCTCTCCTATAAAACAGCTCCGGGAGCCATTTTTTTCAGGTCTTCGGTACAGCTCCACCAAAGAATAGCTCCCGGAGTCGTTTTGGAGCGCTGCCAAAGGGGGCCTTAAAAGTCAGAGGACTTATGGAGCAAATAAGTCAGAGCTGTTTGGCTCCCACAAGTGACTTATTTGCACTTTTTACACTTTAAGTCAGGTAACTTATGGGAACCAAACAAGGCCGAAATTAGGCCTGACAACAAAAGTTAGAACTATGATTGGATTAAATTGTTCTATTTATCAGCAGACAGTTCTAGCAATTGAAACCACTTTATTGTGTAAACAGTACTCTTCCATCTGTGCTGTAGGATTTGATTTGACTTTGGTTGTATTGCTTCGCTAGATCATGTCGAATGTGGTCATAGTTTTATATGAATGAATATTTTGAAGTCTTCGATCATTAAATGGAAGGACACAAAGATTCAGACCCAACTTTTACTATTCATGATTTGCATGTAACATTTTTTATAAGCAGGACAAAAAAAATATTGCATCAATCTTAATATCTTATGGATATCCTTGTTTTTCTTTGCCAATGAAACTGTAGCCTAGGACGAACGGCGACAGTAGATATCGGCTCTTTTAACAGAATTACTGAGGTTTGTGTAAATATACAAGAACAATGGAATTCTATCCTTTCTTAGGTACACTCACTACAGTAGCAACAAAATAATAAATTCCTTATTTACATGATGTATAACTTCTGGCATCTGCCCAACTAGGGATGAATATTGCCAATAAATGTGTAAACATCTAAACATAGTAACAAATTCTGAATAAGAAATTTGAAGATGATTTAAATGATTTAGCAAACCAGGGGGGGTAGTAAATGTGTCGCTAACTCACCTTATCCTCAGCTACAACCTTCCTCTCGAGTCCTTCATCCAATAGCTTGCTTTCAAGACCAGCTGTTTCGTGAGGGTGCTCAACATCTGGTTTACCTAACACTCTTTATATCTTCACTGATGGCAGAGACATAAGATTTCCTACTGGACATTATATCATCCATGGTCACCAAAGATGCCCCTGAATGCCTGATATAAAACTGGAAGCACCTCCCTCGCTGTATTACTCCACACCCTCCGTGTTTGTATCATCAGTATCCAGTACAACGTCTTCTGTTAAGGTACTCTCGAGAATATCATCAACACACGCAGCTTCTGCCATCGCTTGCGGCTCCTGAGCCACACGATCACTCAGGTGCAGCAATTCACATTCAGGCAGTTCAGTTAAAATGGCTTCCATTTGTACACTAAAATGGCTTCTCAAGAGTGGAGCAATAAAGAAAAATGTTTATAAGACTAAAACGGTTGTGGGTTAACACAAGTTCACTGCAGCTTAACCATGGTAACCAACTGTAAAATTTCAGAGAGTAAACGGGTGAATATTGTTTGATAGAATTATTAGACCCCATTGGCACCATTTTTCAGAATTCAGAAACTAAATTACTTGCACCAGAGGTTGAAACCAAAAACTAAGCTTGAGTTTCCATGTATAATCATATCAACACTGGCAAGGACCGGAGACCTGACCAAAGGTATAATCATATCAACACCAGCAAGACCTGAAGACAAGGCAAATTATCAAGTTCTTCAAAGTCTTAAGGTATCAGCAGTCTGGTGACCACTAAACAGCCGCTAAGTAGATTAACTTTCCTCTTCACCATCTCCGCACCTAAACTACTAAGAAATAATCAATGCTCACAATACCACGAAATTTGAAATTCCATAACTTGTGGACAGATTATTGTATCTTAGGTGTTTAGGGCTTACTCGTCACCTGTTACCAGTATCCATGGGTTATTAACTAATTACACTTCTCATTTTCCAGCAATGATGCCCTCGAGCTTTGCTTGAACTCATTTCTACTGGGGTTCAGAATACTAAAATTTACCTAGAATCGAGGATATATCCAAAAGTATAACCCACATTACCTGTTGAAAAAGTTCTTATCCTACTTGTAAAGGAACGATCCAACGGTCTTCAGCCACCAAAGAAGCTCTATCTTCTCCTTGTTCGCCATGTAGCCATGCAAGAATTCGGTGAGCTCCCCTTCCACCTCCCTCTCTTTCACTGCTTCGGTGCTTCCGTCTCCCAAGCACCCAGCTTCCTGTGAATCAAACCACACAAACCTCAGGACACAGAGACGCAAATAAAACTGTCGCGCACCGCACAGTATTCCTAATCCATACTCGAAATTGCGTCCACCACGCGCGCCATCACTGCTGGTTGCCGCCGCCGCCAGGCGCCAGCTCTGAGGGTGAGCACGTGGCGAGCGGCGAGCTCGTCGGGCCAGGCGGAGCAGACGAAGCGGAGGACGCGGTCGGCCCGGGTGACCTCGACAGTGAGGCTGAGGTGGAGGCGCGGGCCGCGCTCGAGGGACTCGACGCGGCGGAAGAGCGGCGCGTCCTCGGGGAGCGGCTCCGCGGCGCCGTCGAACAAGATAGCCTCGACCTTAACCTCATCATCGGCCTGGGTGCCGGGGGTGCTCCCCCGGGCGGTCCTCCACGCCGAACGACTTGAAGCTCCTCGGTGGCTGCACAAAGAGGAGGAAGGCGTTAGATCGGGTCTTCTGCGAACGCGGGATGTGAATCGTGCGCGGGGAAGAGAGGAGATTACCTTGTATATATGGAGAGCGGCGCTCCGCGATGTAGGTGATCTCGGAGCGCAGGAGGCGGAGAAGGGGTTCATCGAGGGGTGAGCGCGGAGACACGATGGCGGAGGATGAGGATGAAGTGGAAGCGAAGGAGGCGGCGACTCTGGGGATCGCGGGGGCGGAGGTGGCGGCGGAGGATGGCGCGCGCCATGTGTTCGACGTTTTGCCTCTGCGGGAGGCTTGCTGACGACGACGAGGGAGGGGCCCGAGTTCGTTTCATGTTTGGGTTGGGTTGTAGCCCAGCACTTCCTGTCGCTACTACCTACACTGGCGCCTGGCGGGCTAGAAATGCAACCCAATCAACACTACGCTTACAAGTAGCAGATCTCGTCCCTCTCAAAAAAAAAAATTTCTTCTAAGAAAAAAGCAAGTAGCAGATCTCATAATAAAAGAAAAAAAGAGGCAGCGCATGCAAATTACACACTGAACAAACATAATCAAGAGAAAGAGTGCACAGTGGTTCGTCAAGGGAAATTTAATAAAACTGGCATGACTGATGACCACACGACATATATATATAGTATGACACGTTGTACTTGGTTATTACAGAAGAAATTCAAACTCTTGCCTGCCAAGCTGCAATAATCTTGGTCATTCCAGGACACACAGCCCTTTTATTCGGGTTACATTTAGCGTAGGAGTATAAAGATACAGATATAGCACCCATCACCTCACCGTAGCACGCGTTCCTTTGCAATGTTGATCATCATAATCAAGGCTGAAGATCAGGAATGGTTGTAACAACCGACGTACAAGGCCATGACGCCCAGCTGGAAGACAACGGCCGTTAGCATCAGGAGCGCCTGATCAGCTTCACCAAGCCAAGTGCACGCTCCGAGTGCGATGCCAATGACAGCAAGGCCACAGCACGCAATGCGCGTTGCCATTGACTCTGCAGCCAGTATTTTCACCTGAGATTGTCGAGTGAGTAGCTTGGACGTTTGGTGGTGTGAGATAGAGATGAAAGGGGTTGAACGTGCGCGTAGGCGTATATATGGAGAGTAGACGAATGTTTGGAGGGAGCTGACGAAAACAAAAGCAGGAGTAAACGTTTAGCGACTTGGCCTTTGTTTCTGGACGGCAGAGACATATATATATATATATACACACTTGAGTCTTGGAACAAAAGAGACGAATACTCCAGCAGTCCAGCTGGGCTGTGACATGTACCTTGATGGTTCAGCCCCAGCGTGCGCGACGTAATCTTTCCCGGCCGTATGCCGTATATAGTATTCCCTCCATATTTTAACATATGACGTTGCTTAGCTTTAAAATAAACGACTCTATGTTCTTAAATATATAACATTTAGAAAAAAAATTATTCAAAATGAATTAATTTTATTGTCTTAAACGTTATATATTTAAGGACGGAGGGAGTGATCGATCAACATTACGTATAAAAAGCACGGAAGTACTATACATAGGTTTCTATGCATGTTCCTGTCGCCTTGCACTTACTCCCTCCGTCCCAAAATAACCGCCATTGGAGAGTTCAAATTTTGTCCCGGAATGACTGCATTTTTAGCTGAGGTTGTGGGCCATTGTGTGCAGGATTTTCATTAAAAAAACATTCTAATGTCAAAAGAAAAATCACGCACCGTACTCATGTGCTCTCGTCCACTCGTTCATGCATGCACCTTCCAGATGGTTGATTCCTAGCCACTAGTTTTTTTATGACCCTGACGCTGTCCTGTGCAAGACGTTGATGACATCCAGTTCAGAAGGGCATTTTCGTCATTTGCTTGCCACCTTGGTTCTGAGCTCGGTCTCACAATTGCGGTTATTCCGGGACAGAGGGAGTAGGTTTCTCAAATACACACTCTTGTCGATGATGAGTTTTCCAAGGCGTACGGATGGGCCGGCCAGCAGCACCTGTAAGATCCGCCAGGATTCGTGTTTGTCTTTTCTGGTTAGCACGCCAATGGACCCACGGATGAGTCAGAATGAAATTCTGTTGGAAACTTCTCCATTTTCCGGAACCATTTTTCTTTATTATTCACGGTAACTAGTACACACATGTATACTCCGCGGAGATACGGTACAAATGCCAGCGGCGTTTCCATGGGGAAGAAAAAAGCAAAATTATCGCCTGTTGACTGTTGAGCATGCACCCCCACCAACTTCAATTCGATCGGCGCGAGATCATCCCCTGGCGGATCTCAAAGCACTTTGTACGGCTCATGCGACTCGTTCCGGACGAAAGTGAGACGCGGATCGTTGAAGCTGATGACCTCACACTCGTCCCGCGATCACCTTGGCGCGAATTGGCGGTCGTGCCAGCCGGAGCTAGTCCTTGGATTGGGACTTAATTAGGGGATCCGCCCGTTCCAAACCACGCATGCATGCAGTCTCCACGATGGCGCTAATGGCAGAGCCAGGATTTGATATTAGGAGGGGCCAAGAAGAGTGCAAATATTTGTGCTACGCATATTTGTGCTAAGATCATGCACAAAGTCATGCATTTCAGAGCTACGCGTATTTGTGCTAAATATAATACTACTCCATAAGTTCATTGAAAAGTGCATAATTTAATTAACTAAATGTGCAAATTTTATGCCTAATCTAGTGTTAGCATTGATGAGCATAGGGGATCTCATCCCACCTTATTAGCAGGGGAAAAAATGTTGGCGACGGTCCCCAAACCAGGCTCCGTGAGGACCGAGCCGTTGGCCGTGTGACCGACGCGTACGTGGTCATCACATCGCGCGGGCACACCACCCTGCTCGCGCTGCTGCTTCTGTTGATGATGACGAGGAGCCTTGCGATAAGTCAGAGATCATATCATGGGGTTGTGAGCGTTGAGGACGATGATGTTGGAAGATCGAGCCCGTCGGCGCATACCTCATCAGGCCGGCCAGGTTGTGGTGGCGCAGCATGCTTTGCTCAGCATCAACACCTCCACTTGCGGTTGCCCTGAAACCCGTTCCGGTCCAGCTGCTTCACCACCATCGCCACTTGTTATTCCTGCTCCTTGATGCGCACAGCCGGACCTTGTAGACACTTAGGGCACCCGCAATGGTGTAGTTAAGCTTTCTATAAGTGTTCCACGTAGGAGAGAGGGAGGAGGAGAGAGAATAGGCTGCCGCTACGGCTGGCGAGAGCCGATAGCACGCAACCCCGTACGAGCGGCCCCACCACGTGCACTACTCTTCTTTTCTCTCTGCTCCCGGTGGAGGGAAGCGGTGCTCGGCCGCCGGCGTGGAGAGCGGAGCAGTCTGGGTTGCTGTCGCAGTGCAGGCGGAGCGTGGCCCCGCCGCCCGGAGGCAAAGCGAGACTCGCCGGTGGAGGTATGAGGCGGGGGCGGGATGTGGCTGCCGCGCCGCCGCGGAGGATTAGGAGGGGCTGCGGCCGTCCGGCCGCCGCGGACGAGCAGTGGCGGATGAAGTGACAGCGGCGGCGGGCGAGTCGGAGCGAGCGGCCTCGACCTCAGCGCTGTGGGAGAGGAGCAGAGACCGGCGGCAGCCTAGGCGAGGAGCAAGGCGGTCGGTGGTGTGGGCAATGCTTCACTGCTGAGCGCTGCGAGGGTGGATCTCGGCCTCGCCGCAGTTGCCACGGCAGTCTCCGTCGGGGCCGAGGCAGAAGGGCAGGGAGGAGCCAACGGCGCTGGCGCAGCCGCGCAGGGCTGCTGACCTGCTGTGATGCGGGCAGAGACGAAATAGTAATCTGTTCACCCGATGGGGAAGAAGATGTGGAGGAAAATAAAATAATCTATCACATGGGACCCACTGCTATATTGTCACTTGTGTCTCTACCCCTAAAAAACGCGTAAGGGCAACGCCTCCCCCGTGGTTCTGCCCCCGCGCGGTTCTGCCGGCAGAACCACGGGCGTGTGGGTCCCTCCAACGACGCTCTGCATCGCCCCCTGCCCTCCTCCGCTTTCTCCTCTCCCTACCTGCTGCGCACGGCCTCTCCTGCCGCACACCGCGCCTCCCTCCCGCGCCGCCGCGAACCCACCACAACTCCCTCCCTGCGCCGCCGCCCAGAGCGACACCAGCAGAGTCATGGGCGGACGAGCACAGCATCCCGCACCAAATCAACTCTAGCAACCAAATCAGTGCTGTACAAAATCAAATCGGTTGCCAAAAAATCGATTATCAACGAAATCACAACAATCCCCCAATCTATGGATGCACAAATCCTCAAATTTCCAAATTCCGAAAAATCCAAAATCCGCAAACCCCAAATCATCCATGGCCGCCGCCGAATCCAACTCACTCGCGTGCCGTCGCAGCTCCCCAAACTCGCGCGTAGAGGAACTCTACCGAGCAGAGCAGGTGGACGAGGCGACAATGGCCGCCGCCGGTCGGAGCCGCTGGCTGAAGATCCCGCCGCAGCGCTGACGAGCTCGGGACGGGGGAAGACGCTGCCCGCGCCAGGGGGAGGGGAGAGAGCGCCCAACCTCGACCCGGCCGCCGAATCCAGCCCCGCTCGCGCCGCGACTCCTCCTGCGCCCGCCGGCCGGATGCCCCTGGGCCATACCGCCAATTCTCGGGACAGCAGCGGCGGGAGAGGGAAAGAATCAACCCGAGCTCGATTGGGGCCGCTGCAGCTGAGGAGGGGGAGGGGTGCCGGGGTCGTGGAGGAGGCGCGCTGCGCAGGAGGTGCGCCCCGGCGAGCGCGAGGACGGGCCCCAGCTCCAGCTCCTCCGCACCGCCTCAAGACCCGCCGTCGCGAGGCCCATCTCCGGCTCCGCGCCATGGAGGAGCTGCGATGCCCCTCGGCTCCGCGCGGAGGCAGGTGGATGGCTTGCCGCGGAGGCGCGCATGTGATAGGCCCCGCATTGAGGGTGTTGGGCAGAGGCGCATGGTTTGGGGGCAGAGGATGAGGACGCTTGCCTCGCCGGCGGAGTGGACGAGGAGCGCCGGCGATGGAACCTGAGCGGAGCGGAGGTGCAGATGATTTTTTCTTTTTCAGGACGGGGTGCAGGGGATAAGGATTCGTGTGGATCAAACTAGAAGCTCTTTTCATTTTTTTATTACTACCAATGTGAATGTCACGAGCTGGAGCTGGCAGTAAGATATTCCATCTTGAGCTTTTAATTTGTGACAAATGTCAAACTTTAAAAGTGCAAGCACATTACTTGTGAAAAATTGTAAATATCAACAAAATCTTTTAGGCAAGGTTAGAATGACATGAAATATCCACAAAATGGTATACACAAATACATTTGTAGTTGATCTTAAATTACATACGAAACATTAAACAGCTTACAGACGCTCTTTCTGTCTATGGATTGTATGAGCTGTTTGTACATCTGTCTGTATGCTAAGTTCGAGGTTGTGCAGACGACCCACAGTCTATGGACTTTACTCCCTCCAGTTTGGTAAATGAAGTCGTTTTTGACAAGGTATGAGTCAAACATTGAGGGTATAAATCATGAATAGCTTTTAAGTCGCTGAGTTTAGAATGTGAAAACTACATGAGTAGATTTATCTTGCAAAATATTTTCATAAAAGTATACATATGTTAATTTTTTAATAAATATTTTTATAAAAATAAAAAGTCTAAGTTGAACTTTAGAGTGTTGTCCTAACCGACTTAATTTACAAAACCGGAGGGAGTACATGCCCTACGCCAAATAACGCAGTCCCAGTCTCTACCTCCCTGTTTCAACCCTGAGAGCCCCGGCCCAACGCGGCGACTCCCTCCGTGTGCTTCGTCGCTGGCCCCCCGCCGCTCCCTCCTTGTGGCACAAGAAGCCGTGCCCCTGGCTCGGCCGGCCATCGTACCCCAGAGGGAGACCGCGCCCCGCTGCGGGAGGCCAACAGTGAAGCTCTCTGGCCGGCGGGCCGAGCTGGCGGCTCTATCAGAGCCATGGGTGCCCTCCGGCGTCTGCTTCCCCACCCCCAGATCCCGTTTCGTTGGCCCCACCCCGCACGCTGCCACAACCACCCATCGCTCCACCCCACCTGATTTCCTCTGCTCCTCCACCACTTCCGCCAACAGGCAGCTTGCCACCGAGATCTTCTCCCCCATGGGCATGAGCTCTCTCTTCCTTTGTGAATCCAGGCACATAATCAAAATTGGCGACGGACGATGGAAGAGAGATATGAGGTAAAGAGAAGAGGAGGAGTGGAAATGGAGGTCCGTGCGCCGAGTAGGAGTGGAAATGAGGTAAAGAGTAGGAGTGGAAATTGAGGTAAAGATCTGAGAAGAGGAGTGGAAATGAAATATATGATCACTATTCTTTGTGATCTTATTTCAACCGATTATTCTTTGTGATACTTCAAAAAATTATTGTTAAAATATATTTTTATTGTCTGTAGCAAAGCACGTACATAGATCAGTTACTTTAATATTAACAGCCACACACACCAATCCCAAGCTCATTTTAGTATGCACTTTTCTCCATGATGGATGGACTCATACGAGGAACCACGCACACATAACACACTTCATACGAGTACCACAGAAAGTTATGACTTATGAGTATGAAGAAACTACTAACAAAAGAATATAATGAATCTTACTAACGAGCTTGTGAATAGCTAGAATTGATAGGGTGTACCATGCTGGTTCAAATTTTATTCACCCGTAGTAACGCACGGGCTATAACCTAGTTAAAGATAAACCGTTGAGGCCATCGTCGTTTGTGATGTCTATAAGCTGAGCTGTCACTGCTATAGAGAGTAAAATGTCGTTAGTTACTGCGGGTACCCTTACAAAACACAGACACACACACTTGCCAACCATGACCTGAAGAAGCCAACCAATCAGCCCCGCCCGCCGGGGTAATTTTGCATGGGCACCGTCTGGCCCCATGGATGGACCACGCAACCAAACTAGTTGGTCATGCATCCCCGGGACCTGGTTTTAATTGATCCAGCATGCAGCCGCTCGACGCAGTTGTGTGTTGCCGGTATCACGCAGGCTAGCTAGCTGATGCGCTGTTAGTGTTGTCTGCTACAGAAAATTAATGAAGAGAAAAGTGGACTTACTGTTGTGGACCATATCGGAGGCAGGGGGAACGGCGCTATGAACACTTTGTGGTGGACGGCGAGTGCGATCCCAGCCCATCTTATTCTATATATACACACAGTGCAAGGTGGCTTATTAGGTGTGTATCTGGCCACCAAGACTGGCGAACCAAATAAACCAGAAAGTTTTATTGCACAATGCCATGAAAGCAACCTCGCAGGCGACTGTGGAGGCATACTCCGTATCCAAAGCATCTATCTCTGCGAATAACGGAGGCACCAATGGCCAAAGCTTAAAATCAAGAATAATTTTTCGCAACCGTCCAAGGTTTTCATCTCGTTTTCTCAGACGATCCCGCCGCGTAGCCGGCAGCAACTAGGCTAGCATTCGTCTTTTGGACTACCTTCCACTGTCCCACCTCCGATCCTCTAGAAGATGGTAACAAGGACACCAGCTGTACCCCGCACACGCATGCCGTCTCTTAGTATTTCAAAAAAAAAAAAACAACACTTGACAACAAGTGTGTTTCTATTGATGTAGCAGAAAAATACGCCATTATATTTCTGGGAGACCATAATAACCAGGCAACAAAAGGAAAAAAAAATCAAAAAATAACACCAACGGGTTGAATTGGGACATGAACACATACTGAACTCAACACGTTTTTTTCAATTTTTTTCATCCACTTATAGCGTTATACTGAGCACAAGTATATTGCTACACGTAAGCATGTTTAATCATCACGCATGTACATATTATATAACGTCGTCACAACCAACATTAAAGATCCGATTTGTATGCACGTATTGTACCGCAGTGAAATCTAAAATTACTCCTATGTGTCATCTTAGTTTCTTGAAAGTTATCATGTCACATAGCTAAAGTAACATTAAAACTACTATTTTTGAGCTAACCAACGTCATATATTAGAGCTAGTGGTGATCAACCATGCCAGGCCAGGCAGTGTCATATGAATGGCGCCTCGTGGCCCAGGTCGAAGTATGCGCCGGTTGGTCCGCCTTCCGGTAGAAGGGCCACCCTTCACCTGGTTGCTCGCACCTTCCTCGGCCATGTCGGTCTTCACGTAGCCAGGGTGTGCGCAGTTGATGCGCAGCTCAGAGTGTCTTCTCGCTAGGATCCTCGTGTACGCGTTCAGTTCTAGCAGCTCATCGACGATATTCGCTGCTTACACATTGCAGCCAAATTACTTATGGTGGACAAATAATGGGCAATATTTGTTTTCTAGGTGGTGACTGCTGACAAACATTAGCTATTACGACGGGAGTGGCACCAGACTAATATGCCACATGAGTAAGGGTAACTCCAGCAGACCTCTCATCCCCACTTCTCACCCTTCTTTTGAGGTTCCAAAGCAAAAAAACGTCTTCAACCCACTCTCATCTGGCCCCCGACGGATGAGAGTCTCATTTTCCCCCTCTCCACCCTCACATGTAGGAGGCCCCTGACGGAAGCTCTCATCCTCCTGTCACGCCAACGACCGCCCCTCCCACGGCTCCTCGGAGGTTTCCCCTTGCTATCGGCGATGTGGAAGATAGAGGGGAGCAAGGACAGAGAGAGAGAAGGTGGGATTGGGAGAGAGAGAAGAGGTTGTACCTTGTAGATCGACGCCGATAGGGGTCGGCGGTGGTCCGCCTCGTCCGTGCGCATGGCGGCCGGCGGTGGCCTGCCGCGGCTGTGCTCGTGGGGGCCGGCTCGTGGCTGCACGTGGGGGCCGGCGGTGCTCCACCCTGGAGGCCGCGCCTATCCCTATGCCGTCGGCGGAAGAGGAAGAGAGGGGATGGGAACAGAGGAGTGAAGATTGGGGGAGGGAGGGAGAGGGTAAAAAGACCCGCTGACAGGTAGACCTCGCGTGTAAGAAAATAAAAAAAGAAGTTGATTATAAGTAACGAGGTATATGAGAGTTGGGTTGGAGTTAGAAGAAAAAATAGGAACCTCAAATCTAGTCGAGAGGTCCTCGTATGGGTGAATAGGGACTCAAATTTGAGAGTTTTATTGAAATTGCCCTAAGCATAGTAGTTCAAAAATTGAAACAATTGAAAAGAGCGTCTTCCACCCAATAGGTAAGTTTAAGGTCACAGTTCAGCCAACAAAATTAAACATTCCCAAAGACGAAAAATAGAACAGGAACTGTAGGCATATACAGTCATACAGAGCATTCACCGCCGTCTCTCACACGAAAACAGAGAATGGCATATACAGGTGAACAGGTCTCAACTTTCTAACACAAACAACAAAGCTCCTGAGATATCAATTCCCTCTCAGATCCTTACTCCACTCCTATTATCGATTTCAAGAACTGGAGTTTCAAGTTAATTTCTGTCAGGTCTGAGTCATCCCTCGAGCTGACAGGGGGTTCCACACCCACGAATATGTATAACCCCGCAAGCTCGGCTTCCAGAGTCAAGGATGCCACCGGGCGGTACCCAGTTATTGTTCTTAGTGTATCAAGCTGCTCCCTCAACTGTTCCTCTGTGTAGTTGTCCTGGTAAACAAATGAAAATTATGCTTTCATGTTAGTAAAGAAACATAGACGGTTATTGATCATGCTAGGCAAATTATAGCACAGAAGAAAAGCGCAACCAATCAGTATAACCTGCCCAACCGCCTTGTTCATGCACATAGATTTGTGGTTAGTAACTCCGACTGTTTCATGTTGTCCCATGGCATGAAGTCATTAAACATTTGGATAACATACCAAGCTTTGAATTTTTTTTTCTCTACTGCCAGTCTGCCATCATTGATATGTTTCCTTTACGCCATTTATGCTGGTCATGTGACTACTGTCTTTTGCTTAGTTCTTCATAAGAACAAATTATTGAGTAAAGACTGATAAAAGGTAAATATTATTTTTTATTGTGTTTTTGACACATCATTCAGGTGTGTTCTGCTAACTCCCGCCAATATAGTAATGGAAAGGAAATAAGGCCTGACAGCAAATTTAGTACTATGACAGCAATGAATCGTTCTACCTATCAACACATAGTTCTAGCAATTAAAATACACCTTTTGCATAAACAATACCGTTCTGTTGTGCAGTTGGATTTGATTTCACTTCAGTTGTATTGTAACTTCACTAGATCATGACGAATGAAGTCTTAGTGTTCTATGAATGACAGTTTGGGACTCTTCAAATGGTGGAACCCATAATAAGATGAACATTGGCACACAAAGGTTCAGACCCAACTTTTAATACATGATTTGCATGTAACTTTAGTTATAAGCCGGACAAGAAAAATGGCATTGATTTTAATACGTTATGACTTTATTATATGAGTATCTTTATTCCTCTTTGCCAATGAAACTGTAGCCTCTGACTAACGGTGAAAGTAGACATCAGCTATTTAACAGAATTACCGAGGTTTGTATCAATATACAAGAACTATGAATCCTATCATTTATTAGTCACTCACTGTAGTAGCAACAATTTTTTTAAAAAAATCCCTTTTGTGTGAAGTATAACTTCTGGCATCAGTTCAACTAGGGATGCATCGCATACTGCCACTAAATGCATAAATATCCAATAATACGAAATTCTGAATAAGAAAATTAAAGATAATCGGGATGATGTAAAAATGTGTCACTAACTCACCTTGTCCTCAGCTGCAACTTTCTTCTTGAGTCCTTCATCAGTCAGCTTGTTTCCAAAAACAGTTGTTTCATGAGGGTGCTCGACATCTGGCTTACCTTCAACACTCTTTATATCTTCACTGATGGCAGAGACATAAGGTTTCCTACTGGACATTATATCCTCAGCATCATCCATGGTCACCACAGATGCCCCTGAGATAAAACTGGAAGCACCTCCCTCACTGTGTTGCTCCACACCTTCTGTGCTTGTATCATCAGTATCCATCACAATGTCTCCCCTTACAGCACTTTCCTGAATACTTTCAGCAGTTGCAGATCCAGTCACCGGCTGTAACTCTTGTGCCACAAGGTCACTCAGTGGCAGACACTCAATTCCACTAGCGACAATGTCAACTTGCACGCCAACCACCTCCCCTGTAACAAGATCAGTAGTACTCGCCAGTTCTTCCAGCACTGTCTCCACTGTTTCTTCATCTTCTTTCTTGGTCTGATCATCCGGCCCTGGTGATTTAGAAACATCAATTTCTTGTGGTGTCATGCTCCTAGTATACACTTTGCTGTCCATGCTTTTCCTCTCCTCTGTTTTCGCTGACTACAAATTTCACAAACAAATTTGAGACGGGCATATTTACACGTGTCGATTATTTCAAAAATAAAGTAACAAACATGACCCAAAATGTGTCACTAACTCACCTTGTCCTCAGCTGCACCCTTCCTCTTGAGTCCTTCATCCGTCAGCTTGTTTCCAAAAACAGTTGTTTCATGAGGGTGCTGAACATTTGGCTCACCTTTGACACTCTTTATATCTTCACTGATGGCAGAGACATAAGGTTTCCTACTGGACACTACATCCTCAGCATCATCCATAGTCACCGCTGATGCCCCTGAGATAAAACTGGAAGCACCTCCCTCACTGTGTTGCTCCGCACCCTCTGTGCTTGTATCATTAGTACCCATCACAATGTCTCCCCTAACAGTACTTCCCTGAATACTTTCAGCAGTTGCAGATCCAGTCACCGGCTGTAACTCTTGTGCCACAAGGTCACTCAGTGGCAGCGACTCACTTCCACTAGCGACAATGTCCACTTGCACGCCAACCAACTCCCCTGTATCGAGATCAGTAGTACTCTTCACTTCTTCCAGCACCGTATCCACTGTTACTTCATCTTCTTTCTTGCTTTGATTATCCGGCTCTGGTGATTTAGAAACATCAATTTCTTGTGGTGTCATGCTCTTAGTAGACACTTCGCTGTCCATGTTTTTCCTCTCCTTTGTTTTCGCTGACTACAAATTTCACAAACAAATTTGAGACGGGCATATTTACACGTGTCAATTATTTTTAAAAAATAAAGTAACAAACAAGATGATGTGTTGCATAAAACAACATTGACATATAATCATATAAACACTCTAGATAAAAATAAAATTATATAACTCTTTAAATGACAGAGTGAGCCAGGAACACACACCTTGTTCGCCCATGTGTATTCTACACCAGTTGTCTGATTAGAGGAGTCAACATCAGGCCTACTCTCAACATTCACCTTATCATCACTGATAGCTAAGACATTCGGTGTGCTCGTACTGCAAGCTAAATCCACTACATCATCCACAGTCGCCACTGAGACAACACTAGAAACATCTCCGACTCTGATGTGCTCCACACCCTCTGGATTTGTATCACCAATATCCAGTACAATGTCTTCTTTTACAGTACTCTCTAGTACATCATCAACACATTCCGCTACTGCAATGATCTGCGGCTCCTGAGCCACAGGATCACTCAGGTGCAGCGACTCACATTCAGGCAGTTCAGTAGCAATGGCCTCCATTTGCACACCAACCACCTCATCTGTAACTGGATTGGTGTCAATGATCACTTCCTCCAGCACCATCTCCACTGCTACATCATCCGGCACTGGGAAATCACTCACTCCAGTGGTGTCGATACCGATGTCCGGTGACACCATCTCTTTGCTAGACTCCATTCCATCGGTAGCTTTGAGCTTGACATCCTCTGTTTTATCCCCATTGTCCGATACAGATAACTCTTGGACTGGTTCCTCGGCAGCAACCGGAGCTTCTTTGATTCTAGGAACCATATCGTCTTCCTCGCACAACTCCGGTGCTGCTGATCTGGAACTGGAATCATCAAAGGCCCGCGGGGGTGGCGCCTCCATGGTAATATACTCATTATCCTCCTCTTTCTGTGCTGTATTATCGAACACAAATGACTCGTAGCCTGATTCTTGCAAACGAAATTCACCTTCTGACATCGGATTCTCATCGTCGCTTGATGCCGGCACCGGCTCTTCCAACAGACGACATTCCCGTGACAGAGGCAACGACGCGTAGCTCTCGTCTTCCTCCATGATGGCGCCGTCCTCTGCCTCCCTCCAGTAGTCGAATACAGGGTCCTCGCCGCCGGGCCCTTCCGATGCATCCAAGAACTCCTCGTCTTCGAGGTCCCAGGTGCGGCATGGCTGGGTCCGGGGAGGCGGCAGCAGGGCGGCCATGAGGCGTTCGGTGGCGAACACGCTGGCGAGGTAGGCGGCGAAGGGGAAGGACAGCGCGAGGCCGGCGACGGAGAGGACGAGCAGGGGCGGGGCCACGACGGGCGCGGCCGTGGCCGCGACGCCGGCGACGGCGGCCTTCCGAGACAGGTCCCATCCCCGGCGGAGCAGAGCGCGCCCCCAGCTGTCGCCACTGTCGCCGCCCGCATCTGCGGATGTGGCAGTGTCGCCGAGGTCGTCGTGATGGACCCCGGCGGCGGCGACCTGGTCGGGATCCATGCGCGTGGGAGTCGGCTGCGGATGCGGCGGCGTGAGCAGGGTGGTGGGCACTGGGGGCAGTAGCTGCTGAGCTGAGAGGTTGGTTGGGTCGTGGACTCGTTGCTCATGGGAGGCTGCGGGCGGTGGAGGGAGCGGACGACGCGTGTGCTTGAGGCGGCAGGGATGGCGGGCAGGTGTGAGACGGGCACGAGCATAGCTGACACGTGCTCAGGCTACCTTTTTGCAGAATTTACTTTATCGTAACCTTTTTTTACAAATAATCAACCGAATCATAAACATGAACAGATAGTCAGTTTAGTTGGAAAATCTGTGTCTATAAATTTTACAATTTTTTTTGTCATAATATGAATTCAACAAATGGAAATGTTTGGTCCAACAGTAGAGAAAACCTAGTTCATCCTTTCACGCAAAAAAAAAAATCCCAGGTGTCCCCTAAATCCTTTCCTAATCTTTGTTTTTTAAGTAAGATGAGAAAAAAATCACTCTCCAACAACTCCTAATCCATTCACTAATCATTTAGAATTTGAGAAAGGTCACCATGTTCCGTATAAAGTTACGCACTTCTGAGTCACACGTATATTCTCTCCCGTGGTATAGGATTCCTAATGTAAAATTATCTTCTATATTTTAGAAATGGATTATTAAAAATTCTTGAAGAACCTTCTTAATACCTACCAAAATTTTTAGGAGTTGTGAAACTTCATATTTTTAGGAAGACAATATTGAGTACTCTTGGGAATGCTATAATTATAAATGTTGAAATTTATAATAAATTATTCATGATTTTAAATTTTCAAAAATTGTAAAACTGTATTCAACACTTTGAATGTCTTAGTTAACATATTTACAAGTTTCATTGCTTTCAAAAAAAATGTTATATCAGATCTCTTTACATTTTTTTATATAAGCAACATATATGTTTACATGCATGGATTTAAAAATGGACTCATAGTTTCCTTAGAAAAAGGACATTTAAAATTAAATATTAAAACTAAAATTTTATATTGCATCTTGTTAAACTTTTTATTATAAGCAGTATATATGTTTACATGGATTCAAAAATGAACTCATAGTTCCTTCAGAAAAAGGACATTTCAAGTTCAATATTAAAACTAAAATTTATATTGGATCTTGTTAAACTTTTTATTATATAAGCAATATATATGTTTACATAGATTCAAAAATGGACTCATAGTTCGCTAAAAAAAAGGACATTCCAAGGTTGATATTCAAACTAATTAATCAAATCGTTTCATATGTGCTACATATTCAAATGGGCCAGTTGATTTTCTCCCCCACCTCATCTCAATCATCAAAAAAATCTCAATCGTCCACTTCCCTGGCATTAATATCACAATACCTGAGAGACATGAGTACCCATGGGTCCCACCGGCCAGGGTCCCAGGGGCCTTTGACAAGTGGACCTGACCTTCCAGAAGACCCGCCGACTTGCCAAGTGGGCCCAGCGACCTTATCCACACCTTCGACGACCGCGGGCGACCTGATCAAGATCCCGGAAGACCCGCGATGCTTGGCGTGCAAGTCAAGACACTAGGACCTGGCGCGCCGCCGCCTGTAGCTCCGAGTATCACAGGATACTCCTTGTAATCCGGGAGATAAGCTTCCCGCAGTTGTAACCGACCCCGACACGGGTCAACCGACCTTGAATGGAAACCCTAGCCCGTCCTCCCCATATAAAGCGGCCTAGGGCTCCATCCAAGGGGACAACTCATCTTCAACCTCTCGCATAATCCACCACAACTGGACGTAGGGTTTTACTCTCCGGAGGCCTGAACCAGTATAAACCCCCTTGTCTCCCTGTCTTCACCGCCATACTCGCCTAGTTCCGAGTTCACCACGTGGACTACCACCTACGCTCTGAGGTCCCGGTCCTCCATTAACCTGCAAACCTCTAGAGTAGCCCCCTAGCGGATCTGTCCAGGTCTCACCCCCTGACAGTTGGCACGCCAGGTAGGGCCGATCGGGAACTCGCTGTGCAGCATGGTGGCCCAATCTGGCGTCGTCTTCCCGGCGAGCATGGCGGCCTTCCTCGCCAACCCCGTGGAGATCTGCTTTGGATCTTTCACGTCGACCTCTCCTGCTCCGGCAGCCGCAACTCCTTCAGCGACCCCGGAGCAGGTCGTCACGGCGTCCGTCGCCACCCCTGTTCCCGATCTAGTATTGGAGACCCACCCACCCAAACCCTGCGACCTTGTCCAGGGGATGGAGAACGTCATCGACACGATGAGGGAAACTCTGGAGATCTGCGAACGAGCTCAGCGCTCGGCGCAGACAGCGCTACGCCACGACACGTTCCCCTTCGGCCTGAAGTCTGCACCTGGCCTTCGTGTCAGCCAGCTGCTCACGCCTCCCCAGATCCAATCTGGGCGGCGACCTTCCGACGACCCAAGGCCGGCACCTCGTGCTCGGTGCGACCCTCTCGACGTGCCCTGCACCTATCACAAGGGCGCGAAGCACACCCTCCGTGGGTGCTGCCTGCGGAAGAAGATCGACCAAGAGCTCCCTCGCCGAGCTAAACGACCTACCCAGTCCCCGGACTGCGGGGAGTTCCAGAAGGTCCGTGTTCGAGTCTCCCCCAACGACTCGGACATTGTCTTTCGCCAAGTGCTCATGGTTTCCGAGAACGAGCCACCCCGTGCGGGTGCGACCAACTCTGAAGAGGCGGCCCGCATCCAAGCCAATGCCCGCTGTGCCCAGCGACGTGCGGAAGAGCAGCAACGCGTGGCCTTGCCCTGCGCTCGCGACCTGCGCCTGGAGTTCGAGGAAGCTGGGATCCCGACCTTCAACAGCCTCCAAGCCAACCTGGGTGCGGCTATTAGCCGTCTCCAGCAGGCTCATTTGACACCTGAAGCTGAGCAGACCCTCGCGTACCTCCGGGTCGCCAATGCCTTGGTGGAGGAGAAGAGCGCGGCTTCTAAGGCCTCCACGTCTTCATCGACCCGCCACTCGCGCAGTCGATCTCATCGCCCTCAGCGCAACCATCTTTCCCCATCCGGGAAGAGGTCGCTCAGCACAACCCTGAGCAACCCGCCCAGCAGCCTGCTGCTGTTGGCGACCTTCGCGTCAACCTCGACGCCAACAGGCGCACCCGCGACATGCGCGACTACGTCGACCGGCGCCATCGAGAGCGCGAGGAGCGCGAACTTCGTCACCGCTTGGAATACGATCGCGAATATGTCCCACCTAGGGGCGTCCACCGTATCATGGAGCACGAGCTTCGCGACCGCCACGACATCGAGAATAAGCGACGCACCCTCTACGACGCTGAGCACGACGACCCAGGCGTTCTCCACGGCAACCGGGATCGGCAGCCACGCTCCCAGGTTGTCATCCCGGAGCGCAGCGTCCACTCTGCGCCTAGAGAGGCCGCCCCGGCCAGAGGCTCCGGTGACGACCTTGCCGTCACCGCCTTCCTAGCGCTGGCTTCCCGTTTCAGTACGGTAGAGTACCCCGACAACTTCAAGCCCAACATCAAGCCGTATGATGGGCGCTCGGACCCCAACATCTAGTTGTCGACCTACTACGTCACCATCAAGGCGGCTGGTGGCAACTTCGACCATATGGCGGCCTACTTCCCGCTGGTCATGGGCAAGGCTCCCTCGCTGTGGCTCAACAACCTCGAGCCTGGCAGCATCAAGACCTGGGCTGACCTGTCCCAAGCCTTCACATCAAACTTCCAGGCGACCTACGACCGCCCAGGGAACGCCTTCAACCTCGGGCGGGTCGTACAGAAGCCTAAGGAGCGGCTCCGTGACTACAACAACCGGTTCTTCGAGAACCGGAATGAATGCATTAGTGTCAGGGACGATGAGATCGTCGACAGCTACAAGAAGAGCATCAAAGACCGCAAGATCTTTGAGAAGATCCACGAGTCTGGCGCCACCAACGTCAAGGAGCTCATGCACGTCGTCAACAAGCTGATGGACACAGAAGAAGCGCTCCAGAACCAGTTCGACGCTGATGCCACTGGTGCATCTGGCACTGCAGCAGACAAGCTCCGCAAGTGACCTTCCGAGGTCCTAGCGGTCGAAGGGCATCGAGGTTCGACCTTCAACCAGGAGGAGTTCGACCTGGCGCTCGACAGCGTTTGCAGGTTCCACGAGGGGGCTACCCACACTCTCCGCGAGTGCTCCCAGTTCAAGAGGGCTTTCAGCACCCCCGTGGACCCCAAGCGACCCAGGAACGACGGCGGGCGCCGCGACAACCGCCCCTACAACAACAACTACCGCCGCGACGACCGGCACGAGGAGCGATACGACGATCGCCGCGAGCCCCCTTGCAGCGACCCACCACGCAGCGACCCACCTCCAGCAGCTCCTCGTGACGAGACGAACCTGCCTCCTCCACCACCAGCAGGCAACCCCAATGGGCCTTTCTAGGCCGCAAACCGCACGATCAACATGATCGTGGGTGGCATCAAGTCTAGCGTCAGCAGGTGGCGCTACCGCAAGGACAAGCGCGAGGTCCACCTCGTCCACACTCAGCCAACCGCGCCTCTGCGTTGGTCTGAGCAGGCGATCACGTTCGCCAGAGCTGATCACTGGGTGCACATCCCAGACCCCGGGTCCTACCCGCTCGTCGTTGAGCCTACGGTGGACGGGGCCTTGCTTTCCCAGACCCTGATCGATGGGGGGAGCGAGCTCAACATCATCTTTGTTGAGACCCTCAAGAAGATGGGCTTCGACTTCGACAAGCTCATGGAGTGCGATGAGCCCTTCTATGGCATCGTCCCCGGGAAGGCGGCCTACCCCCTGGGTCGGGTCTCCCTCCCCGTCACCTTTGGTACGGAGGCAAACTTCCGCACGGAGTACCTCTGCTTCGAGGTCGCCAACTTCAAGTCCTCCTACCACGCGATCCTAGGTCGCCCGATGCTGGCCAGGTTCATGGCCATCCCGCACTACACCTACTTGGTGTTGAAGATGCCGGCTCCAAATGGGGTCCTCTCTGTCCTGGGGGATCTCATCATCTCCTTCAAGTGCAACACGGAGGCTCTCGACCTCGCCGCGATATCTGTTGTCGTCGACGCCTCCGCAGTCTTGGTCACTGAGGCCAAGGCCGTCGACCCAGTCGACCTACCTGTCCCGGAGCAGAAGCGCACCGACACCACCCTGGACGCGGTCCCCTCGGCCTTGCCGACGCAGAGAAGATGGTGGTGATCGGCGACGGGCTCGACCCCAAATAGGAACTCGCGCTCACCAGTTTCCTCCGGGATAACGCGGACATATTCGCATGGAGTCCATCGGATATGCCGGGTGTCCCCAGGGAGCTGGCTGAGCACTCCTTGGATGTAAGCAAGACAGCCAAGCCTGTCAAGCAGAAGCTTCGCCGCTTTGCGAAAGATCGCAAGGACGTCATTAGGGTAGAATTAATAAAGCTCCTAGCTGCCGGATTTATCCGCGAGTGTAAAAACCCAGTTTGGCTCGCCAACCCGGTCCTTATACCCAAGAAAACCGGTCAATGAAGAATGTGTATCGACTACACTGACCTCAACAGGCACTGCCCTAAAGACCCCTTCCCTCTTCCGCGCATCGACCAGGTCGTGGACTCCACGGCCGGAAGCATCCTCCTATGCTTTCTCGACTGCTACTCAGGGTATGACCAGATAGCCCTGAAGGTCTCTGACCAAGACAAGACGGTGTTCATAACACCCCATGGCATCTACTGCTACACGGCCATGACCTTTGGCCTCAAGAATGCCGGCGCGACCTACCAGAAGGCCATCCAGAAGTGCCTCGCGAGCCAGATCGGCCAGAATGTAGAAGCCTACGTCGACGACGTGGTCGTTAAGACCACCCACGAGGACAAGTTCATAGCTGACCTCGCGGAGACCTTCGCCAACCTCCGTGTCTATCGCTGGAAACTTAATCCAGAGAAGTGCGTCTTCGGTGTCCCATCTGGAAAGCTCCTGGGCTTCATGGTCAGCAACCGGGGCATCGAGGCCAATCCCACCAAGGTGGATGCCATCCTCAGGATGAAGCGACCTACTGGGAAGAAGGACGTCATGAAGCTCACTGGCATGATGGCGGCCCTAGGTCGATTCATTAGCAAACTTGGAGAGAAAGGCCTGTCCTTCTTCAAATTGCTAAAAAAGGTGGACAAGTTCGTCTGGACTGAAGAGGCGGACCAAGCTTTGGAGCAACTCAAGACCTTCCTCACGTCACCCCCGATGATGGTGCCCCCGGTGCCTGAGGAGCCGTTACTGCTCTACATCTCGGTGACTACCCTGGTGGTCAGTTCGGTTTTGGTGGCTGAGTGACCTGAAGAGGGCCGACCCTACCCTGTCCAGCGACCTATCTACTACGTCAGCGAGGTCCTGTCTGACAACAAGACAAGGTACAGCCAGCACCAGAAGATGCTTTACGCGCTGCTCGTCACCTCTCGCAAGCTTCGGCATTACTTCCAGTCTCACAAGATCAAGGTCGTCTCGGCCTTCCCCCTTGGCGAGATCCTGCGGAGCCGCGACACCACTAGACGCATCGTCAAGTGGTCCATCGAGCTAGGAGAGTTCGACGTAGAGTTCTGCCCCAGACAGGCCATCAAGTCCCAGGTCATCGCAGACTTCGTCTCGGAGTGGACCGAGATCCAGCAGCCTCTGCCATCGGAGCGACCTGAGCGCTGGAAAATGTACTTTGACGGTGCCCTGAACCTCGAAGGAGCTGGCGCGGGAGTCCTGTTCATCTCCCCTCAGGGCGACTACCTCAAGTACGTCCTGCAGATCCACTAAAAGGAGTCCAACAACGGCGCCGAGTACGAGGCCCTCATCCATGGGCTACGTATTGCCGTCTCCCTGGGGATCAAACGCCTCATAGCTTACGGTGACTCCAAGGTCGTGATCAACCACGTCAGCAAGGACTTTGAAGCCAGGAAGGATACAATGGATGCCTACTGTGCTGAGGTGTGCAAGCTCGAGTGTCACTTCGAAGGGCTCGAGTTCCACCACGTCTGCCACAACAACAACGTCGCGGCTGACGTCCTCTCCAAGGTCGGCTCCAAACGCGCACTGGTTCCGGCCGGTGTGTTCGTCCAAGACCTGCGCAAGCCGTCCATCAAGCTTATTACCGACCCAGAGTCGCCTGATGATGAAGTGACCTCGCCGGGAGGTCGCGAAGTCCTCATGACCGAGGCAGAAGATGACTGGCGCCTTGACTTCATCGCCTTCCTCCTCGAGCATCGAGTACCTGAGGACAAGGTGGAGCGTGAAAAGATCACGAGGCGTAGCGCCAACTACGTCGTCGTCGGCAACAAACTCTACCGGAGGTCCGCCTCCACAGGGGTTTTGATGAAGTGCATCCTACGATCTGAGGGCCTCAGGCTCTTGGATGAGATCCACGGCAGTGAGTGCGGCAATCACGCCGCCTCTTCCAACCTGGTGGGCAAGGTCTTCAGGTCTGGCTTCTACTGGCCTACGGCCACGGCCGATGCCCAGGAACTTGTACGTCGATGCAAGGGGTGCCAATTCTTCGCCAAGCAGCAGCACGTCCTAGCTCAGGCCCTCAGGACCATCCCTCCGTCCTGGCCCTTCGCAGTGTGGGGTCTCGACTCTGTGGGACCTTTCAAGACCGTCCCTGGCGGCTACAAGCACATCATCATGGCGGTGGACAAGTTCACCAAATGGATCGAGGTCCGTCCCGTATCCAGCGTCACCTCAAAAGAGGCGGCCAAGTTCATCGAGGAGATCACCCACCGCTTCGGGGTGCCCAACGGGATCGTCACCGACCTTGGCATGGCCTTCACAAGAGCTGATTTCTGGGACTTCTGCCAAGACAACCTGATCGATGTATACTACTCCTCGGTGGCGCACCCACGGTGCAACAGCCAGGTAGAGCGGGCCAACAGCATGGTCCTACAGGCCATCAAAGACCGCATCTTCGACGGCTCAGCGCCTTACACAACCAGGTGCCTCTCAGAGCTCCCCCACGTCATCTGGGGTCTTAGGACCCAGGTCAGCTCAGCGACAGGGTACTCGCCCTTCTTTTGGTCTACGGGTCAGAGGCCATCCTCCCCACCAACGTTGCCTTCGGGGCTCCTCGCATCCCGAACTTCGATGAAGGAGAAGTAGAGCAAACACGCAGGCTCGACCTTGACAATGTCGAGGAACATCACGTGGCCGCGCTCATGCGCCACACCTGCCACGAGCAGCAGCTACGTTGCTACCACGACTGCAACATGCGGGAACGTTCCTTCAATGTTAGCGACCTTGTCCTGCGGCGGATCCAGAACACCAAGGACATGCACAAGCTTTCAGCACCTTGGGAAGGCCCCTTCATAGTTAAGGAGGTCATTGGACCGGCGTCCTATCGCCTCTAATGGGCCGATGGCCAGGGTGTCCCGAACCCCTGGAACATCAAGCACTTACGTCGCTTCTATCCTTAGGAGCCTTGTATCGCAATAAAAGCTATGTACTCTATCCTTTGTAATTCGATATATATAAAAATTACCTTTCGACCTACTTGTTTTCTGTTCACCCTTTCCCCTCGACACGCTCGGGGGCTTGGTTTAAAATTGGACCCCTCGCACTCAGGGGCTTGGTGTTAAGCCCGACCCTTCGCGCTCGGGGGCTTGGCTGTGCCAACCTAAGGGTCGTTCGACCTAGGGGTTTTTACCTTCCTTTTACTAGTGTTCCCTTACCACAAGTTTTTGTGCACTTTATAAGTATTCCTAGGTCGTGTGGTTGCTCGACCTTGGGTCCAGGACCCCCCTCCGCGCGCCGGCTGCACATAAGCCTCCACGCTGAGCCGTGTAGTCGGTAAGCCGTTCCTCCACTGAGTTGGGTTAGCAGGGGGAAAGGGTTCGTGCAGCTCCATTACCTTTGCGTTCTTATAACGAGTATATAAGTCAAATAAGGGACCACATCAGTTAATTAAATATGCCTTTTCATTCATGCAAGGTTTATCTTACATCACAAAGCGTCCACGACCCATTGGCACTAACAGTTTGCTACGTCCTAAGTTACCCTTTACAGGTCTATCTTCTTCACGATCTCCTCCGCGGCGGCCTGGATATCTTCAACGCCCACCAGCCGACTCAGGTCGAGCTCCTCCTTGACCTTCTCAAGGTCGAACGTCGGCACATGGTGCCTCACCGTGGCCAGCGCGGCAGCAGAGGCGAGCTTGCCGCTGTCCATCAGCAGGGTCTTCATGCGACCTTCCGCGCCCTCCAGCCGCGCGACGAGCTCCTGTGGCCTGCCTTCGACCTTGGGGACGTAGATGTCCACGAGGTACTCGACGGCCTCCTTGAGGTCGTCTAGCTCCTTCTGAAGATCTGCAGTCATCTCTTGATGATCAATAAGGGTTTGCATTGCTCGGCCAAGGTCGATCTCCAGATCCCTGCGAACACCAAATTCATATGCAGCCTTCCGGGTATAGTAATACTCACTGGCGATGACCTCCTTGTTCTTCTCCTTGAGGGTCTTCACCTGGTCCTTCGACTCCTTGAGGTCTTTCTTCAAGGCGGACTCCTTCTTCTTGGCCTCTGCAATCAGCAAGGTCGGGATTGGTTCAACACGACATAAACTGTGAGTACAAAAGCATAAGGGCATCCCCAGATGTACCCGCAGCGGCGACCTTCAGCTCGTCTTCCGCCTCCTTCGCCTTCAGCTTGGCGGATTCGAGCTCCTTCTTCAAGGCCGCCATCACCTTGTCCTTCAAGGCCGCCTCGTCCTTAAGACGCTTTATTTCTCCTGCGGCCTCAATCCTGGCCTGCAGCACGGCCTCCCGGGCCGTAGACAGCTCTGTGTGAAGCTTGGCGCCCTCCTTCAGCAGGTCCGCCCTGCCCTGCGCCCGCTCAGCGAGAGACTACATCAACACACCACAAAAGGCCATCAACTTCAGTTATCCGAGCAAGTGAATTGAAGACCTAGCCCCAAAAGCGATTGCGACTCACCATGAGTGTCCTGCCGACCGTTTTCACCGCCTCCTTGATCATTGCCTGCGCCGCCTTGAAGTCATCAAGGTCTCGGCCATCGGCAAGGATATCCTCCTCCCACGGGGTGCCGAAATAGAGGCACCGGTTCAGGTCGTTGTCCTCGCCCCCTCCTCCGGTCTCCGCCCCTTGTGTCTGCGGTAGGCCCGACTCGGGTGGGTCCTCCTGGTGAAGGCCTTCCCCTTGCTGAGTGCTGTCAGCAGCGACCTTGGTCGCCGCCGATGATGCCGCCCCCATGGTCTCCTGGACCTGGCTAGTGACATCTCCGCCTGAGGTCGCCGGTGATTGGCCAACCGGTGCCTTCTCGAGCTTCCGCCCAAAGGCCTCTTGGCCTGAAGCGTTCTTGTTATCACCCGATGCAGCGGGAGTTCCCCTGTCCAAGGCAGAGAATTTGTCAAGCACGACGTACTCGAAGTCTGCGAAGGTCAATCAAGTAGAAAATCAAGTCCAACGACGTACCTGCTGCCAGATTTCAACCGAAGTTGCAGCGGCCTGGGCGGCACCCTCTTGGGCTTCTTCTGCGACCCTTGTGTCACCGCACAACGGCCATGTCGATTCAGGTCGACACGGGCCCCTCGTCTCTACGACAGGCCTCCTGAAGGTCGGCGTGATACTTCAGCCCTGCCGGGACCTTGGTAGCTATACCATTGCAGCCCGGGCGCCCCTATAACTACTTAAAACATGACATTCCTCATGTAAAACTATATTTACAACTTCATAAGCTACAAGGAGTTTGGCCCTTGGCCAATTACAAGATACAAAGATATTAAAGGCCCTGAATCACCTTTCAAAGTGCTTACAACTCAGTCTACACTAATAAGGCTTGTCGCAAGCTTTCTTCTAGCTTCAGGACCTTCTCGACGACCTCTACAGCCACTGTGGAGGCAGCTACCACACAGCCACCTCTACTCGAGCTCCAACCGGTCTTCTGTGGTGCCCAACGTCAAGTCTGAGCTTCACCACAAGATTCCTAATGGAGCGAGCTTCAACACCAACCTCGCCGGGTGGAGTGTAGTGTTCACCAGCATCACATCAAGCCTGAAAGTGTCAGGGCCAACGATGCAACAGCTGCTTCATACTCCTCCTGGGTTCCTCGGCGGGACTGGGAGAAGAGGCCAATCGAGTTCTTCGAGCCTCGCAAACATTCTTCTAGCTCCAAGCATGAATTACATCAATCCTATGCTCTGGTGGGCGGACATACGTCCATGGCATGGAAATATTACTACACTGGATCATCCTGGTTAAACTCTGGAGATTGGGCGCTTTGCTTCAAGGTATGGATGCCTATTTATACCTCCAACACCTGCCGCTTGGTCCTATCCGCAAGCCAGCTTGCGTGGCGTCCTTATCACTGTACCCTCGTGGAACACGGGGTCACTGTTCGCCCGTGGGAGGCATTGGCGTACCTGTCCCCTACCTGACTGCATCCTGGAGCACTTGTCTTTTGCGGGTGATAACGACCTGTGCTTCGTCTGCAAGCCGGCTCGTGACCGTATAGTGCACCCGTGACTCCGGCTGTGTCAGCCCTGGCGCCTGGTGACCTCTGCAAGATTCTGGAGCTTTTGTCTTATTGAATTGACATCACAAGAGCATCTGTTTCCTAAGCAGAAGGTCGTAGGTTCGGCTATTTCTTTCTTCTCTTTTTTCGGAGCATCAAACCGGCCATTCTGGTCGCTTTACTGCTCAGGGGCTACTGCACTAGTGCGTCTTTCGACGCCCTATTTTCCCCAGGTCGCCTCGACCTAACGGAAGCCTGCTTCCGCTACTTCTCCGCTCGACCTACCTTCGGTAGGCATGGCGACCTTTCCGAAGGTCGCGACAGCTACTACATCACACCTGACTCAGGTCAGGTCGGCGGTTCTACAAGATCTACGCCTCGTCTTCACTTCGACCTCCTGGTTCTACGTCCCAGAAGCTCGACGTTCTACTTCGTGCGCGCATCGGAGGGGTTTTTCCTTTTGATCCCCGTGCACCCTTCACGACCTCGACGGTGCCGCACCTTCGCCATTCTTCGACACAACCTCACCTCGGCCGCTACGCCTACACGTCGATCGGGGGCTTGAGAGACATGGGTACCCATGGGTCCCCACCGGCCAAGGTCCCAGGGGCCCTTGACAAGTGGACCCGACCTTCCAGAAGACCCGCCGACCTGCCAAGTGGGCCCAGCGACCTTATCCACACCTTCGACGACCGCGGGCGACCTGATCAAGATCCCGAAAGACCCGCGATGCTTGGCGTGCAAGTCAAGACACTAGGACCTGGCGTGCCGCCGCCTGTAGCTCCGAGTATCACGGGATACTCCTTGTAATCCGGGAGATAAGCTTCCCGCAGTTGTAACCGACCCCGACACGGGTCAACCGACCTTGAATGGAAACCCTAGCCCGTCCTCCCATTATAAGGTGGCCTAGGGCTCCATCCAAGGGGACAACTCATCTTCAACCTCTCGCATAATCCACCACAACTGGACGTAGGGTTTTACTCTCCGGAGGCCTGAACCAGTATAAACCCCCTTGTCTCCCTGTCTTCACCGCCATACTCGCCTAGTTCCGAGTTCACCACGTGGACTACCACCTACGCTCTTAGGCCCCGGTCCTCTATTAACCTGCAAACCTCTAGGGTAGCCCCCTAGCGGATCTGTCCAGGTCTCACCCCCTGACAATACCATGGACAAGGTCATCTCTTTTCTTCATAGGCTTATCTTCCTTGCTAGCATGTTACATTTCTTTTCCTTCAATTCATCTTATCACTACTAGAGAAACCATCATTTATACCGATTGGGAGCCTCCATTAGTACCGGATATTGAACCTCCCATTAGTAGTGTATGCAAATCTAGAACAAAGGGTAAAACACTAATTCGCACCCCTAAGATCATCGGTCATCTAACCATCATCCACAATATTGCCTAGATTAACCTTACACAATTATAAAAAAACAACTATTCTTATCTCTGTTGTATGAGTTATCGTCGCATGGAATTCGTAGTTATGCACAATTAAGAGATTGTACAATTAGTATCTGATATGTTCTTGTGGTAATACATGCAGTGGCAGAGGGAAGGGGCTCGGGGCCCATGCCTTGACAGCTTCCACTTAAATATTTGAATGCGATCGAATTTTGATTTTTTTTATATGTTGCCTCTCCCCATAACCAAGAAAAAAATGAGTTAGCTCCACCACTAAATTCATGAAATCATTTATTGCACGACACTAATGTATTTTCCACGATCCATATGGATTTGAGTAGACAATGAATTCATTTTGCACCTCAGTATTACCTCACAAAATTATGTATAAATTGGAGAGGATCATTGTGTTTCCAGACAAGGCGTCTGAGGAGACTAATAATAATACACAAACAAGCCCACAGTGGTGCACCCAGCTGAAATATTACACGTAATTCATCAAGCATCTAACACAGAGGCAGCTATTAGCTGGGTTCTGCGGTCGGGCGGTATATATATGACAGGAAGGCAGAGATGAGGTAAGGAGTAGGAAATATACCCACACAATTCACAACACGTCACTGGCTCACTGCTGGAGAGAAGACGAAATAGGACGAGGTGCATAATTAAACATATATATGCACGAGCACATCACCCGATCATCCCATGGAATTAAAGCGGGTGGGTCGCGGCAAGCAGAATTGTTGCAACGATGAGGAAGACTCTCGCCGGAGCCGCGGCGGCGCCCCCGCCGCCGGCGTCTGGAGGAACTGGAGCTGGAGCCATCATGGCCGCGAACCTCATCTGCACAAGCAGAACGGCGGTAAAAAAAGCGGCTGCCAGGGGCAAGTACTGAGCGGCAGGTGAGTTGTTCGGCGGCGTGTCGCCGTCGTCCCGCGGCGGTGCGGTGCTGCTGATGAGCGTGCACCAGCAGATGATCAGAAGAGCAAAGGCGCGCGCGAGCGTGGCGTCCATGCTGTTCCCTGAGCGTTTTGGTCCAATTTGGAGTGCTAGGGCATGCAAGTAATAAGCCGGCCAATTATTATAGGTGAGTTGGAGCTGGAGAGGACGAAAGCTTCCAAAATGGTCGATCGGGCTATCAGCTTGTCACTGTTGATGATTGATTTTGTTTTATCCGGCGTTATTTGTATATATGGACAGAGCATCTAGGTCTTTTCATCACTGCTCATAGGAAACAAAGTGATGGAAACACATCGTGTTTGTTTTTGTTCGTGCGGTTACCAAAACAAAGAGAAACTGCATCCCACGACAAAACAAATGTCGTCCTCGTGTTTTCATTGCAAATAATGAAAAAAAGCTAGAAAAAAGCTTTATTTTCGAAATTCTCAAAAGACCATTTTCAATTCGGTTTAGTCTAATCGTTATTATTAATTGACAATAGTAATCACTGGATAAATTATATTTTCTAAAGAAAATATCTAGCTCAACATTTACATGCATGATGTGTACGTGGGTGCACTTGATCATGCAGACCAATAGACCATATATATACACTAGTATCACGTTCTGCAAGAAGAGTAATACTCACTTGATCATGGAGTAGTGAGCATATGGATTTTCGTATTAATAAACATTTACAAGCTTCAAGTAAGCTTATATCAAGCACTTGTGCGGGTGAGATGCAAAGAGAAAAAAAACTATATATGAGCAGGAATGAAGAAAAAACACAGAGTAACAACTGGCAATTGCTGGCTGCTGTTGCCGTTTACGCAGATGAAACCATCAGATAGTTGCGTCACCCCTGCTGCTGGCGGTGTTTGGAATAATAATAATATGATTGAGCACACAACAGAGATACAGTATAATAATAAACAAAAGCGTATTGTATTAGCAATAATTCGGTTGCGTGATGCCTAACCGAATGACGAATGATGAGAGACTATATGTCATTAACCTCTGGACCTCAAAGATTATCCCAACATATCATCAGGGACAATAGATACCAAATTATAACTTGAATGGATTTTCATGTTATAAGTGGCGGCACATCTTGGTACCTCTTGAAGGACGGCGTCGTCTTCGGCATCTGTCGAGGAATTGAAGCCGCTCGAAGCAGCACCAAACCTTTACTCCTGTGCATATCTCTCCTGTCCCAAATCACAAAGGAACTGCACGCAGCCCAAGTATGATGCATATGGTACTAGGTGCAAAGCTAGTACTGATGGTGCGCAAGCTAGGGCAACGTACGGAAGCAGCATCATCAGCCGCACGACGATCAGCATGCGTGCCGAGCAGCTGGTTGGTCCGTTGGCGGCGGCGGCGGTCATACTCACGGAGGCGCCGTCGTCTAGAGCGAGCCTGACGCCGTGAGGATGGCGACCCCCATGACGAAGGCAATGACGACGAGCAACGCCGCTTTGGCAAGAGAAAGGAACGGGCTGGTCATCCATTGTTACTGCTGATGCAGGCGTACGTGCAGCAGCACGCCATTCTGTAGTGATGAAATGATGATCGGCATACGCCGGTGCTAATTGCAGTGAGTTCCATTATATTGTGATGTTGCGTCGTTTATGCTCTGACCAAAATCAGCGTGCGTACACGCGCGTTCGGTTTTTTTAGTATGTTCGTACTACGTAGTACTCCCTCCGTCTTTAAATATATGACGTTTATGACAATAAAACTAGTTCAAAATGAACTAATTTTCTTGTCTAAACGTCATATATTTAAGGACGGAGGGAGTACATAGCATAAATAAGGCTGCACTTATTAGGACGTTTTTAGATCCTTGAGCTAAAATTTAGCTCATTCGAATGCTCGGATGCTAATTAAGATGATTATGAGCTACTTATAAAACTAATTGTAAATCCCCAAGCTAATTCACGAAATAAACCTATTAAGATCATATTTGTGTCGGATTATAATCCTCTAGATTATGGGTCATGGGTACTGTGGTAAAAAAATACTTTAGGGCCACCATGCATGAGACCACAAATGGTTTCAAATAATAAGCTACTCTTGTGTAGATTATTTTAGACTATTTGTGGTCCCAATATGATCTTTTACACTAGTACCCTTGGATCATAATATAGCTTATATATAATCTAGGAAGTAAATTAAACAAACAGAGTTGTTGCATGACATTATCAAATCATGAACTAAATAGACAATTTATCTCACCATTAACCTTCATCTATGCAACTTTTTGTAATCAGTCTATGTGTTAATAATACTCCTGATTAGTATCTAAGCATCTGATATGACATTAGCCTCTTTATCGGAACGAGACCTTAATTTGTCGATCATATATAGACTCATACTCCTTCCGTTTTTAAATATATGAAGTTTAGAATAAGAAAATTAGTTTATTTTGAACTAAAATTTATGTTTTAAACGTCATATATTTAAGGACGGAGGTAGTATATAGTACCTGACCGCGAGGTGGAAAACAGATCTGCGTGCAACCCGAGAGACGCGCGCGCTTCTGCAACACACGTATCCTAGTTATGTGTCCTGCAAGTTACGTTGCGCACCAAATTATATTAAGACGTAGCAATAATGCAGGGCATGCAAATTAAGGGAGTCCGGTTGCCGTGCAGACAGTGGATCAGTTGGACCTCAAACGAGCAAAGACGTACGTACATACTAGGCGAGCCATGCACGCACATAACCACTCGTCCGAAGAATGGAGACGGGGCAGACGCGGAGCATGCACTACAGCATGCCGTCAGTCACCTTGTTGAATCAGCAGCATGCAGCCATGGCGAGTGCGTGAATAAGGTGGTGATGCATCATGCATGCAGCAGGGGACACCGTACCACATGCAGCTAGCACAGGACAAACGCAGAGAGCTGAGAGCAGCTAGCGGGGCACCTGCTTGCATATTGTGTGTCGCGCGCGCGTAGTAGGTTCGTGTGTGAGCGTGCCGGCCGGCCGGTTTAATTTGAGTGTGTGCACATCTATATATATGGCTGAGTATAAGCATGTGTCACTGGATACGCATAAGCGTCGAAACTTTAATTTACTACACCTGCAGCTGCAACCACCTTCGTTCCTGTACTCCTTGGATACGGATAGACCGGCTAATATGGCTGAGTATAGCTCTTGGAAATTTCGCACACCCTGTCTGTACTAGCTAATAGGTGTCTTTCACCCAATAACTATTTTTGTTTAAGGAAATAAAGGAGGCATGCGGCCTAGGTCTGTCCTACCTTTACGCAAATTAATCCCAATGTCGTCGCTAGCGCTCGAGAGAAACGCGTACAAAGGTTAGGTCACGTCACTGAACGGACAAAAAGGCTTTGAGAAATAAGCAAAGCTGGCCGTTTTTCACGAGGAACTGCTAGACAGCAGGACATATATCACGGTTCCGCACCGGCCCACTTCACGCCGTCTACTGTGGGTCCGCGCGCTTAGACCGAAGGTTCTCTAACTTAGTGGTTAGAAAGTGCTGAGGTATGATCGCAATCATGAGATTCGGGTTCAATTCTTTGTTAGAGCGAAATTAGGAGATCGGTTTTAAAAAATCCCCTTATTGTTGAAGTCGGAGTTCGAGAATTTTCTAAGTAAAGATCAGATTTTCTTCTCTTAACGAAAACTGTGAGGACGATCTTCTTAACTCCACCGACTTAGTTTTAATTAGGTTCGCGCGCTTACTTGTGCCATTGTGTGAGCAAACTTTGCCTTGCCTGGACTCACCCAGCTAGCACGAGCAACAAGCGCTTGCCAGGAGAGCTCTGATCTGGCTCTCTCTCAAAAGTAAGGTAAAAAAAAGCTCGATAGATACCCATACCATTCGTTCAAACATCTAGCTCACTTTGCTCTTCATGCTCACTAGACCGTACCATACAACCATAGGATCTCGCCCTTTTTGCTGCGCCATTTTCGGTTGACATAGGACGTGACGGCATGCACTATGTGTGCCGAGGATCGTCTATTTAATCCGTTGTCAATCAGTTTGTTTTTTTTAAACTAGCAGATGCAACCATACGACACGCGCAAATAAAAAAATAAAATAAAAATGAAAAAACTATTTTTCTAAGAAACAAAACAAAATAAGAATACCAACGTTGCAGATGATTTTTTTGGCAATACGTGAAGAAATTATTTTTACAAGAAAACATCACTGTGTAAATGTCGAAACGCGAGTAAGGAGAAAATACACGAATGGAAGTATTAACAAAATTTCAAGATTAAAAAACAAAAGGCTGAAATTGGTAGCAATTGCACAAAAATTATCTTGGTTCATGTCGGTTTCACATTTCCTCTTAGGTACACGATGAGATGTTGTGTTTGGAATATCCTGGAACAAAATTTGTCATGGAACCACGTCAAATAATAATAACAAAATTGATGCAAGCAGTAGATTGAAACGAAGAACAAATCAACTTACATGGGTACTGATAGGGAACACGGGGTGTAAAAAAAGAAGGAGTATTGAGTTTTATAGGGAACACGGGGTGTAAAAAAGGAAGGAGTATTGATTGGCGTGATTGAGGGTATTGAACTCAAAAGAAAATAGTCAAGAACTCAAAACATCATTGTCGGTGTCCGGATTAGCTCCGGCACTAACTAGTGAATCACGCTGTGATTTGTCTCTCGAAGGTCGGTGTGAATGCTAACACAGGGACACAGATTTATCCTGGTTCCGGCCACGGGGCCGTACGTCCAGCAGAGTGTGCGTGTGCACTGTATTATCTTGCACCGGGGTGCTCGTAGAGGAGGGCTACAAGCAAGGCGGGAGAGGAGGCGAGTCCTTTAGGTTTCTGATCGCTAGGATGATTGAGGCAGGTGCCAATATTGTGAGTGGGTGGGAGTGCGAAGTGAGCGTGTGAGTTGTGCGAATGGATGAACGTGCCCGCGACTGGGCGTCTGCCTCCTCCTTTTATAGGCTAAGGAGGGGCAGTTACAGGGGTGTTGCACAGTGAAACGTACAGTGTCCGCGTACTAGCGAGCGTGGTGCCAGGGATCGTCGTCCTTGCGGATCCTTGCTCCTGGCGCGGGTTGACAGCGAGCTCCGGCTTCCGCGGGCGTCGTGGCGGCTCCTGTGCTTGTCCGAGAGTGATTTCGAGGGTGCGTTCCTGCTCGTTCGAGGGTTCCGCCATGGGGGAAGGACGGGAGTTGGTGGCACAGGACCGTGGAATGACGTCGGCCTGTCCGCACAGGGCCGTGCAGCTCTTCGCACAGCGTCAAGGATTACCGCACAGCGTCGGGGATGGCCGCACAGCGCCGGAGTTGGTGGACAAGACATGGCCCACATCATCCGTACAGCAGCGCCGGTCAGCGCGTGCGCCCGCTCGCCGCCCGTACACCTTTCGAGGGTGCTCCCATACCCGCTCGAGGGTCTAGCCGCGGGAGGAGGACGGGAGCAGGTGGCACAGTGCCACGAAGTGACGCCGACCTGTCCGCACAGGGCCGCGCAACGCTTGCACAGGACTGGGGATGGCCGCATAGTGACGAGTTCGGCCGCACAGTGACGGTGTCAGATGGGCAGATCCCCAGACCGTGTCTGCGGCGCGGCGTCGGACGAGATTTGCTTTTGACTTTGGCGTCCCGCGGCGGATCTAGGCATTGAATGCCCTTGTCAGGTGAAGCGGAGGGGCAGGGCATCGTTGGTCGAGGAGCGGCCTCGAGCGAGGTGGAGCTTGATATCCGCTCGAGGAGGGTCGAGGCCCTCGAGCGAGGCAGAAAGTTGCTCGAGGGGGCTGTGACCCTCGAGCGAGGCGGAAACTTGCTCGAGAGGGGTGTGACTCTCGAGCGAGGCAGAGAAGGGGTGCGTGGGCAAGCACCCTCGATGGGGAGGCTCGAGCTACTGTCGGGCCGTGGCAGGCCGTGGGCCTAGCGTGCGCCTTGTCCCCTTTTTGGGCCCGCGGTGATTTGGTCATATGTGATTTGCGTTTAATGAGGGTGATTATCCCCTTAGTTAGGGGACCCCTTATGACCGTCCCCAATAGTAGCCCCCGAGCCTTTGCGGGAATGGGAACCAGCCCAACAAAGGCTGGTGGTCTCGAGGCGATGTCCTCAGGTGCTCTGTGTGAGACTCTCCCCTTTGAACATGCATGAATTTCCGTGGGGGGCGCTAGCGCACCCGCGGGTGTAGCCCTCGAAGCCTTGCAGGAGTGTGTGCACTCGTGCAAGGTTTATAAGCGTCGAGTGACAGGCTCACTTTGCATTTGTTTCGGCCGGCTTCGGCGATATTCTAGCCGGCATCAGCGATCTACGCAGGTGGAGCAACGTCGAGCTCATCCAAGACGTCCTTGGGTGGATTTGCTTATTTATTTGGGGGGTTGACCCTCCACAGGTCCTCATGACTGCGTGACATGTTCAGAGGAGATGGTCGTGATGCGAGGAACCCCCGAACCCTGGCCTAGTCAGGGACGATCAGGAAAAGTTCTCGGCTTCGTGTTACGACCCTCGTCGCCCTTCCGCAGGGAGGAGGGGGTGAGGCGGTCCATGCTTCCCTCGAGCGGGTAGCGAGTCATGGATGTCTCGGCGAGCTGTTGACGGATAGTTCAAGTGGGCGTCCGTGCCCCATTCGATAGGGGTCGGCTCGTGGTCAGGAGACACGTCCATGAGAGCGCTCGCAAAGGTTTGCTAAGCAGGGCTCGGTCCCATTCGATAGGGGCCGAGGGTGTGGAAGCACTCCCTCGATTAACTGCCTTTGTCCGGCCTTGAACACGACATGTGGGGCGCCCCCGAACTTCGTGTTCGGGGATAGGCTTGATCGCGCACGCCCTGGTCGTTGCTGACTCTGTTGATCTGAAGCACCTGTTCGAACGCTCCGTGGGTCAGGCTTCGAACCCCTAATCAGTAGGGCCTCGCAGGGAGCGTCGCGCGTCCCCACCTTTGCGCATATGTGGCGCCTGTCGAACCCTCGTTGGGCCAGGCTTCGAACCACTGATCAGTAAGTCCTCACTATGAGGTGCATCTGTGGTGCCTGTCGTACCCTCAGCGGTCCAGGCCTCGAGCCACTGATCAGTAATAGTTTGGAGGGGAAACACAGGATGCCCCCTGGACTTCGTGTTCGAGGGTAGGCTCGAGCGAGCGCGTCCTGGCCGTTCCTGGCTCCCTCGATCTGGGGCGCCCGTTGGATCCTTTCGAGGGGCCGGGCCTCAAGCTCCTGATCACTAGGATTCGAGGGGCCTGCCTTACCTTGGAAGTAACCCCTGTCGTTTGGTCTTCGGTCATGGACCGAATCGTGGCCACGCGCGCGCGGTCGTGGCTGACGTGGCGCGAGGTGGGCGAAGTGGGCGCGCCTTTTTAGGCGAGGTGATGTGTGCGGCAGGCAGTTTTGAAGCGACGTGCCACAGTGCTCCGATTTAACCGCACCACAGTAATTGCCGCCGCGCACGCGCGCGCTGGTTTTGGGGTGGTAGGGCCCTGCTGTTAGCGACAGACGGCGCCCACCGTATTTACTGCGGTTGCCCACCGCACCCGCGGCTATTCTGATCCCTCCTTACTCTACAAAATAGGAAGTGGGGGGGATTTATTTACCTTAGCCATTTGCAAACACCGCTCCTACTTTCGCCTTCCTCTGCATCCACGAACTCCGTCGCCCTAGATCTGTGCGCGCGCGCTTGCTCCGCTTCTGTCCAGCTTCCGCTCCCTTCCTCCCCAACCATGGTTAGGATGGGTGATGTCGTGGCGTGGAGCCCGTCTTCGATGGACGAGCACACCCTGCAGGGGCTCGTCAACGGCGGGCAGCTGTCGAGGATTGTCGAACAGGAGAATGCGGAATGGATCGTCCCGCTGGCGGCGCATCGGGAGCCGAGCCTGCCGTCGGGTTATGTTGTGAGCTTCGCGCGCCTGCACGAGCGAAAATTCAATGTCCCCGCGAGCAAGTTCATGCAGGGCCTGTGCTACCACTACGGGGTGGAGCTCCACAACTTCGCCCCTAATGCCATCTCACAGGCGGCGACTTTCGTTGCCGTCTGCGAGGGATTCCTAGGAATCGAGGCGCACTGGGACCTGTGGATTCATGTCTTCTGAGGTGAGCTCCACACGGTCGCTAGTGGGACGAAGGGGTTGCACAGGCCCATTCACGTCAGTGGGTTCACGTTCATGGTGCGCGAGAAGAGGAAGCACCTGTACCTACCCTGCACCATGACATCAAACAACGCTGACTGGGAGAAGGGCTGGTTCTACCTTCGCAACAATGGTGCCGGGCTCCCGCCGTACACCAGGAAGGTGCTGACGGAACGACCGGAAGCATGGGCGCACGGCGTGTCGCCCCCGGCAAGGCAGAGGAAGCTCGAATCCTTCACCGACACCCTGCACTCGTTGGCAGAGGCCGGGCTGACCACGGCGGCCGTCATCGCGAACTTCCACCAGCGGCGGGTGGTCCCGCTTATGGAGAGGGCGCTCCCCATCTTTGGGATAACAGGGAACACGGATCCCGCGGCCCTGGTAGGCTCGCGGATTTTGGAGGAGCTGCTCCCCCAGTGTATGCGGCCGCGAGGGCGAAGCGCGCGGTGGACACCAGGAAGGTGGGGAGTAACGACGACTACTTTTGGTCGTTCAAGATGCGCCCTGAGGAGGGCTATCGTTCATTGGTAAGAAATTGTCCCTTGCTCCGTCCGCTTTGATCTGCTGAGAAGGGCAATTTGTCCTAATCGTAGTCACGATGACCGGGATTAAGCCGCTCGGCCCACCTGTCGGAGCCCCCGACACCCAATTCTCGTGCTGCTCACCGCGCCAAGCAGCAGTGGAAGAAGGCGAAGGTAGACAGGGAGAAGGAGACAAGGAAGAGGAGGCAGGAGCAGATAGACGCGTACAACGCAGAGTATTTGCGGCGGGAGTAGGAGGGTTTCTCCTCTCTGCCGCTTCTGGAAAACACGCCGGAGCCAGATGACGACAGTAGCGACGGGGAGCGGACCATCACTGAGAGAGAGGAGGAGGAGTAGCCCTCGTCCTCGACAGCGAAGGGCAAGTGAGCCCTTGTCGAGTCCGTGCCCTCACCGACGTGAGTTCGCGTCGCGCCGGCATCCGCGGCGGACGCGGCACCTCTTGATGAGGGCGCGTCGTCGAGGGGGCCGCCCGATTCGGGGGGTGCGCCGCCCCCAAATCCCTTGAAGAAGCGCAAGCGGCAGGTGTCCGCCCTGTAGTAAGGTGTTCTTTGCTCTCCGTGTTCTTCATTTTATTGATCAATTCATTGATTTCCCTCTTCTTCTTCCGCTAGCCGGACGCCCACCGTCCCTGGTCTTGCGCCCACCAAGGCGCTCAAGGCGGGAGCGCAAGACGCGCCACGCGCAACAGGGCCCCGCTCGGCGAGGGTGTCACGATCAGCGACGGCGGCCGCGGCGACCCTTCGGGCGGCGATGGAGCGAGGGGCCGAGCAGGGGAGGCAGAAGCTCCGCGCCGCCGGCATGATCGTTGAGGGCCGCTCGAGGGATGCGGCCCCTGCTGATGGTGATTCGACCCCTGTTGGGGGTCAGGCGGCGGAGGCGACCGCACCAGGAACCGGACCCGCGTTCAGGGTGTTACTGGTGCGGCCTAATTGCCAGGTGGTGTTGCCGGCACTGGTGGCCGGTGCCGGAGCGGATCAAGGGACCGGAGGGTCCACGTCGCGCCAGCCCGGGACCCTCGAAGACTACGACTCGTGGGACCTGAGGTTCGACCACCCCGGGATCCCCGAGAAGCTGGTGCGGGACACAGAGGCGGAGAGGGCCCTGTGGCAGGAGTCCGATCAAATCGGTGTCTCCTTGCAGCGTGCCCTTGACCACACCTACAAGCTCCACACGGGCAGGGCGCTCAAGGTTTTCCAGGTAAGTGTGTTCGCGTTGGTGTTATCCGGTTTTCTTTCTTCGTTCTTGCATGCGCTTCATCAGGCCCCTCTCCCCTCTTGGCAGAAACTCTGGGAGCAGGCGGGGGAGAAGGTCTCCTACATCGTCAACCTGTATGCCCACCTTGACGAGCTCAAGGCGGCGAATGACGAGCTAGGCCCGGCGGTGACCGGGCTCCAGTCTGACATTGGCGCGCAGGCTGACATTGGCTGACATTGGCCTGCGCGACAATGCCCTGCTCCGCGCGTAACAAGAGCGCGATGCTTAGCGGACCGCAGCAGAGTAGATGGCCAAGGAAGTCGAGCAGCTGGGCGCTGCACTTCAGGGGAAAGAGGAGGCGCTGGCGGCGGTGAAGGAAGAGCTCCAGCGGGAGCACGTGACGCTTGCTGAGGTCCGGTCTCAGCTCACGCAGAGGGACTCTCGCCGAGTCACGGGCTCAGCTATAGCAGGACCGCGCAACCCTCGAAGGGGCGCAATCCTGGCAGGCCCAAGCTGCGCAGAAGGTCCAGGAGGCCGAACAACTGGGCACCGCTCTTCAGGAGAAGAACGAGGCGCTGACGGCAGCCAAGAGCCAGCATCAGCAGAAGTGTACGACGCGCGAGAAGGCGCAGACCCAGCTCCAGTAGGAGCGCACGACACTCGAGGAGGCTAGGTCCGCGCTCTAGTAGTGAGGCACGGAGGTTGCGGCGGCTAACTCTCAGCACTAGATCCGGGAAATGGCAGTCGAGCTGCTCACTGGGGCTCTGGTGCGAGAGAGCTGCACCGTCGAGGCCTTACAGACCACCGTCAAGGAGAAGGACGCTTCGGATCTGCAGCTGCAGCAGGAGGCCAGTGCCGCGCAGGCAGAGCTCGAGAGGGAGAAGGTGCAGACCGAGGGTAAGTTGTGGCCCCCGGCACCCTTGATTGTTTCAGGTTCGCCAAGATCCGTCTTGACGTTCCTTTTCATGTTTGAGGGTTGCGGAAAGCTTTGTCGGAGTCGTCGACGCAGGCGAAGGCCCTCCAGGTTGCCTACACAAAGGCTCAGGAAGAGTTCGGGGTCCAGGAGGGTGCGGCCCTCGACGTGTGCAGGGATATCGAGGGGGGTCGTGGGTTCATCGGGTAGCTCGCTGGCGAGCCGCCTGAGATCTTTGGGTGGCCTTGTCGTTGAGCGCCTGAAGGGCGCTGTTCGACTTAGCATCCAGAAAACCCTGGGCGTGGTGTCGACCCACTACCTCGTCAACTTCGATGCACTGACGACGGGCTACATCGTCGCCGAGGGGCTTGATGACAACGACACGGTTGCCGCCATTGATCAAGCTGATGTCGCCGCTGAAGCTCCTGCCATAGCACTTGCCGACCTGTTCGAGGATGAGCTCTTCCCTGACGCTGTCGAAGGCGGGGACGCCGCCGCCGCAAGCCCTCGTGCGCCCTGAAAGAGCTAGGCGTGGAAGCCCGTTGTTCGTATTAAGGATTTTGGCCAAGTGCCTTTTGTAACAAAGAGCTTGTTATTCAAATGTATTAACTTGTTCGCAGTTTGGTTCTATATGCTATCATGTTTTCCTCGCGTCTTAGAGAAATTTCGGTCGGGTAGGTCGCATTCGTGAGTAACTTAAGCGTAGGACAGTGAGGGGGATGCCGTATCCTCTCAGAGGCGTAGGCGGTCCCGCGATTCGACCGGCCCCAGCCTTAGTTATTTCACGCCCTGCTTCTATTTTCTAAGCGTTGGAGGCATAACATGCTAGCATTTTTGAAAGAAAAGGTTTGCGAAAAAATGGGACCATTGGGGGGGTCGCCCCCCGTTGTAGCCCCCGAGGGGGACTTGGTTTTTGAAAGAAAGCCGAGTCTCCCTGATTTTATTCGTGACCTTACTTTATTTACAACTGATAAGATATCAGGTATATACAAAATGACTCGGAAATTCAAGGATAGAAGCGACGTAGTTTCTGAATGTTCCAAGCGTTGGTGAAGGCTTCACCCTTCTTGTTCGCGAGCTTGTACGTGCCAGGCTTGAGGACTTCGGCGATGACGGCAATTCCCACGGCGGCGTGAGCTTGTGCCGACCTTGCTTATCTTGCTATAGCCTCAGCACCAGATCTCCCTTGTTGAGGTCTCGACATCGAACCTTCTATGCTTGATACCTGAGGACCAGGTGTGTCCGAGGACCAGTGGAGGGTCGCTCCTTAGTGATGAGTGATTGACAACGTTGTGTGGACTGATGCTTGGCTAAGTGTGCAGGTACAGGTTGCAGCTTGACTCGTGTCGGTGCAGCTGAAGAACAAGCGCGAAAGGCCTTAGTCGTGGTGGCCTCCGGGTGATGGAGAGGCAAGTAGGCTTGGTTCGATGGACCCGGTGGCCGATGGGGTCAAGTGCGAGCCGTGTGATGCAAGACTGGCGGGCTGAAGTCGTGAACATGGGCCGGTGCAAGGTAGCGGATGGAGCCCGAAGCCTGCACACGGGGTTTGTTGGTTTTCTCACAAAACCATCGGTGGACAGTTTCTTGGTTTGGGCCTCAAAACCAAGTCCGGAGGCCCGATGCGATGGAGACGGGGATCCGGGAGCGTCGGGAAGCTTCGAGGCGGGGAGGGAGGGCACATGGCGTGATCGCGGGACTTGCGTCGATGCTAAGCAAGGCCGCGGTGGAAGCGTGTCCGCTCGATGAAGACTTGACCAAAATGCCCCTGAGGGGTTGTATCTTCATTTCAAGTTGTAGGGGTAGCGTGGTCATTTACCTCCCTCCAATGGACTTCGTATAAATAGCGGAGAGGTGGATGGCATCTCTCTCTCTTGGACTCTAGGGCTTTCTTCCCCGGTAGATTTCTCTGAACTGCTTCTTTTTCCCTCTGTATTCCTTAGGCTAGATTCTTGTATAGACTCTGACCTCTGGATGTATGGTAACATTCGGCGTTGCGGTGATCTCCTAGGCCTTTGTGATTTTCGTGTCATTTTCGGGGCTATTTTTGGGAAGTTTCGTTCTTCGCTCGATTCGGGGATTTGAGGGCGTTTTCCTTCGGATTTCTTTGAGGGGATCATGGGTGGATGCCTTGCGCATCTTTGTGTGTGATCTTGACCCCTCAAACGCCAGGGAAAGCCTTCGATTCGTGAGTTTTGGTTGGAGCCCGAGTTCATGGTGGAGGTTCGTGTGATCCGCGATTCACGGTGATTTAGGGAGTTAGAGGTTGAGATTTTTGGGGCATAGCATCCTTGTGTGACGCTTTTCATCTCCCCAAAATCTTGTCTCAAGAGCTCTAGCCGTTTGAGAGATCCGGTGATGGATTTGGAGAGTTGACTCCCGAGCTCGAGCAGTTTTGGTTCTGTGCGAGTGCTGCGGACAGTCCGCCTGGTGCACGCGGATAGTCCGCAAGGGGGCCAGTTCGTCACAGTTCGTCACTTGTTCATGCGCGTTCTTGTTTCGATCTGTTTCTTCTCTGGGGTTTGGTTGCAGGCGGTTTGCGGACAGTCCGCGGGGTGTTGCCGGACAGTCCGCCGGGTCGAGATTTTGTCTGGGGTGGCTCGAGGGTTGTCTGGGGTTTCCAGAGAGTTTGGCGGACAGCCCGCCTAGGCCTCACGGACGGTCCGCGACACTGGCGGACAGTCCGCTTGGTCCCGTCGGACGGTCCGATTTTTCCAGTGCGTCTCTGGTGGTTCTGTTGCGTTTCTCGGACAGTCCGGGCAGCACCTGCGGACAGTCCGCCGTACCCTAGCGGACGGTCTGCCCGTACTGCACGGACAGTCCGCACTGGTCGTTTCCAGAATTGATCAAGTGCTTTGTTTCTTGTCTTGTGCTTCCGCGGTTTGCTTCTAGGCTTGTCTCTTGATCGTGTGGACTTGTGTGTGCCTTGTGTGTACTCGGAGTGGCAATCGGGGTATAGGCCGAGTTCGACCTTCGGGAATAATTTTTATCGGCTCCCATTCACTCCCCCCTCTCTGGTCGCCTATTCGGTCCTTCAATTGGTATCAGAGCCGGTTACAGATCTTCTTGATTCTAACCAGTCTAAGATCCAAAGATGGGCGATTATGGCAAGGGGTCGGGTCCTCCGCACTTTGATGGCAAGAATTACCCGATGTGGGAGAGGCGCATGGGCATGTTCTTGCGAGGGAAGGGAACTCTGATCTGGGAGGTCACTCAGAATCCTCATTATGTCATCCCAGATAGTTTTCTGCTTCCAGGATCGTGGGACATGTGTGAGGCCAACAACAAGGCCGTTGATTACTTGTTCCGTGCTCTCTGTGCCTCGGAGTTCGAGTGAGTGTACGGTGAGAATGTGGCCAGAAAGATTTGGCTCAAGTTGAGAAATGCTCATGTTGGCAATGCCCAAGTGCAAGCTCGTTTGTTTTCCACTTACCGGAGAGAGTACGAGAACTTCACTCATCTCCCCGGTGAGTCGACCGATGCTATGTTTCAGCGCTTCACTAGCATAGTCAACAACATGAGGGCCAACGTGACAGTGCTCCCATACACGGATCATGATCAAGCTATCAAGATTTTGCATGCCCTGGATAGGTCCGTGTGGAGTGCTAAGGTCAAGGCCATTGAGGAGTCGAGCGTGTATGACACGCTGTCGCTTGACGAGCTATTCTCCAAGCTCAGGTCTTCAGAGGTTGATTGTGGCTTGAGAGCCAAGAGCGAGAGCCCCACTGATCATCATAGTTTGGCTCTTGTCTCAGGATCGAGGACTAACGCTAACTCTGTTGGCTTTTCTTTGTCTTGTCTTGTGTCCTTGCCAGATGAGGTGCTGAGTGAGGATGATCTCGCCTTGTTGAGCAAGAGGTTTGGACGGATGTACGAGAACCGCAAGAATGCAAGGCGGAGCTCGGGGATGTGCTATCGGTGCGAGAAGCACGGGCACTTCATCGCCGAATGCCCTGAAGCCATGGAGATCAAGAACGACTATAAGGGCAAGCCCAAGCACGACTACAACAAGCACCGCTCCCGGAACGACTACAAGGACAAGCGCAAGGACAAGGGCGAGAGAAGGCACAAGAAGAGTGGCGGGTACAAGAAGAAGACGGCTCGAGCGATGGTGGCCGGAGCGAGCGACATCGACTCGACATCAAGTGATGCTTCTTCCGACTCGAGCAGTGATGAAGAGCAAGAACGGCGCAAGGACAAGCGTTCCACGGGCAAGAACTTCACCGGCCTCAGCTTCGTCGCACAAGGAGGTTTTTGCGGCATGGCGCATTCCAAGAAGGGTGGGAGGCACAGCTCGGATTCGAACTCCGACTCCGAGGAAGAGGTACGACAGGATCCCAACTTCTTGCTAGAGGAGAATGCTAGGCTTAATGAGTTGCTTGATAACCGTGATGATGTGCTTAGGAAAACCAACAAGGAGAAGAGAGAATTTAGATCTTTGTTGGGTGATGCTAAGGATAAGATAGCCGAGCTTGAATCCTTGCTTGTGGATGCTAGAAATGAGATAGGCTCTTTGAAATCTGCTCCTGTTGTGTCAGATGAGATTGACTGTGGTGATTGTTTTGTTTTTCTTGCTGATTTGATTCTCTCAAGGAGAAGCATGCCTCTACTTTGGAGGAACTAGATGTGATTAGGATTGAGTGTGATGAATTGAAATCTAGGCCAGCTTTGTTAGGTGCTTGTACCTCATGTCCTGTGTTGCATGCTAGGCTAGATGAATCTCACATTAGAATAGTTTCTCTTGAGGCGGCATTGAAAGCTCCTCTTCCTACATCATGCTCTACCTATGAAATGCATGCTTCCTACATCATGCTCTACCTATGAAATGCATGCTTTGAAAAATATGGAACTTGCACACTATGTTGATCATTTGCAGGATGAAAATGATGAGCTTAGGAAATTGATGAGTTGGTTGTCTGGGCATGAGCCACAATTGAGTTTGATGCTGGCTCAGTTCAAGAGGTTTGATGGTCAGGCGTTGGGGGCTGACAAGAGTGGTGAGAAGAGTGGTGAGGGAGAAGAGAAAGCTGGAGAGATTCCAATTCCACCACATACCACACCCATGAACAAGTTTGCACCCAAGCCAAACCATCTCAGAAACAAGCTAGACACAACCCCAGATCCTCCAGTGTTCCCCCACAAATCTGAGAACTACCAAAAACCCATCAAGTTTGTGAGCACCCAGGGGAGTGTCTTTGGTGGGAAGTCTGGAGAGAAAGTTGTTGAGAAGCCCACAGAAAAGCTACCGCCTAAGCCACAGTCGATCCGCTTCCATTGTGAGTATTATGGGAGGGATGGACATAAGGATGAGTTCTATTTCAGGAGGAAGAGAGATGAGAGGTTTGCTAGGGAGATGGCAAACAAGGACAAGTACCACCTTTCTCGTGGTGTGCCTGAGCCTCGTAGAGGGTCTCTACCTAGGTGTGAGGTGTATGTGCGTACAGTTACCACTCGTGGAGGTGGAGGTGGAGGTGTGTTTCCTCAGGGAGACAGGCGTGTTGGGTTTGGGCGTGATGAGTTGGCTTGACGTGCTCCTTCTCGTGACCGTTACGAGTTTGGGAGGCAGATCGGAGCTCTGGGTCTCAGATGGACTACGAGCCACGTTTTCCCCCTCGTGTTGCGCGTACTCCTCCAGTGAGACGTGACAGGTCCTTTGGTGGTAGGCGTGAGAGGGCTCCGCCTAGGGGTTTTGGTAGGATGGACTTTGCTAACCCTTCTTTTGAGAAAATGGCTCGACACTGGTTTGACTCTTTTGGTACTAACCCCAGTGTTGAGTCGCTTGCTCATTCTCGTTCTCGTTTTTTATTACAGGTGGGAGGCTTGGAGGACTTTTGGTTGATCGACTCCGGTTGCTCACGACACATGACCGGAGATCGTGGGTGGTTCTCCAGCCTCACCCCGGTGAGTACGAGGGAGTACATCACTTTCGGGGATAATGGGAGAGGATGAGTGCTTGCTGAAGGTATGGTGAAGGTGAGTAGCAAGGTGACCTTAAGAAGTGTGGCTCTGGTCAAGTCACTTGGATTTAACCTGTTGTCAGTATCTCAGTTACTGGACGAAGGTTTTGAGGTTCGTTTTAAGTTGGGCGCTTCTCGTGTGCTTGATTCTCGAGGTGATCTTGTCTGTACGATCGTCCCAGAGGGTCAAATCTTCTGTGCTGATTTTTCCCAGTCTGTTGGTCCTCCTCGATGCTTTGTTGCTGGCGTTTTGGCCGAGCTTTGGAAATGGCATAGGAGGTTGGGACACTTGAGCTTTGAGTTGCTTTCCCGCTTGAGTGGTCTTGATCTTGTCTGAGGATTGCCTAAGTTGAAATTCGAGAAGGATTTGGTTTGTGCTTCTTGTCGGCATGGAAAGATGGTTGCTGCTTCTCACACCCCTCTGACTGCGGTTATGACCGAGCGACCTTGTGAGCTGTTGCACATGGATTTGGTTGGGCCAACTCGTGTTCGCTGTGCGGGTGGGAAGTGGTATGTTCTTGTGGTTGTTGATGATTTTTCGAGGTACTCTTGGGTTTTCTTTTTAGAGGATAAGAGCGAGACATTTGGCTTTGTTCGGGACTTGATCTTGAGGTTGAAGAATGAGAGACATGGTGATGCCATTCGAGCTATACACAGTGACAATAGCATGGAGTTTAAGAACTCTCATTTTGATGCCTTTTGCAGTGATCTTGGTCTCGATCATCAGTACTCTTCTCCATACGTCGTTTGCTAGAATGGCGTAGTGGAGAGGAAGACCAGACCCTTTGTGAGATGGCCAGGACGATGCTCGATGAGCATAGGACTCCTAGGCATTTCTGGGCCGAGGCGGTCAATGCTGCTTGCTATGTCTCAAATCGCATCTTCCTTCGTGCCTTTAAGAAGAAGACCTCTTATGAGCTGATGCATGGGCGACAACCCAAGGTGAGTCACTTTAGAGCTTTTGGTTGCAAGTGTTTCATTCTGGAGAAGGGCAAGTTGGATAAGTTTGAGTCTAGATGTTTGGATGGTATTTTCCTTGGTTATGCGATTCATTTTAGAGCATATCGTGTGCTCAACCTTGACACTAACCGAATCATGGAGACTTGCGAGGTAACCTTCGACGAGACACAGCCATGTAGCTCTTCTGCTTTTGAGTGTGCAGGTGACGAGGAGATTGGAGCGAGGATCTTTGAGGATGAGAAGGATGGAGATGGAGACGACAACGATGATGGTGGTGATGCTCCCGTGGCTGATCGTGTACATGCTACTTCCACTACTACAATGACGATCGAGGATGGACCATCCCCTACACCCACTATGACTGAGGCTGTTCGAGTGGAGGCTGCTGCTGAGGGGGAGATTGTGTCCAGGCGAGAGGCTGCTGCTGAGGGGGAGATTGCCCTTGTCTTAGGGGGCCGAGACTTGGTTTGGCGAGTAATCTAGTTTTCGCTTGTCCTTTGGCTTTGGATCACTTGCTTTTGAGGTTTGTGTTCGTGGTTGTTTTCTTTTCTTTTTCTCTATGATGGTTACTATGGGTGTTGTCAATGCACTCATCAAGGGGGAGATTGAGGACCAGGTGTGTCCGAGGACCAGTGGAGAGTCGCTCCGTAGTGATGAGTGATTGACAACGTTGTGTGGACTAATGCTTGGCTAAGTGTGCAGGTATAGGTTGCAGCTTGACTCGTGTCGGTGCAGGTGAAGAACAAGCGCGAAAGGCCTTAGCCGTGACGGCCTCCGGGTGATGGAGAGGTAGGTAGGCTTGGTTCGATGGGCCTGGTGGCCGATGAGGTCAAGTGCGAGCCGTGCGGTGCAAGACTGGCGGGCTGAAGTCGTGAACATGGGCCGGTGCAAAGTAGCGGATGGAGCCCGAAGCTTGCACGCATGGTTTGTTGGTTTGCCCACAAAACCATCGGTGGACGGTTTCTTGGTTTGGGCCTCAAAACCAAGTCCGGAGGCCCGATGCGACGGAGACGGGGATCCGGGAGCGTCGGGAAGCTTCGAGGCGGGGGGGGGGGCACGTGGCGTGATCGCGGGACTTGCATCGATGCTAAGCAAGGCCGCGGTGGAAGCGTGTCCGCTCGATGAAGACTTGACCAAAATGCCCCTGAGGGGTTGTATCTTCATTTCAAGTTGTAGGGGTAGCGTGGTCATTTACCTCCCTCCGATGGACTTCGTATAAATAGCGGAGAGGTGGATGGCATCTCTCTCTCTTGGACTCTAGGGCTTTCTCCCCCGGTAGATTTCTCTGAATTGCTTCTTTTTCCCTCTGTATTCCTTAGGCTAGATTCTTGTATAGACTCTGACCTGTGGATGTATGGAAACATTCGGCGTTGCGGTGATCTCCTAGTCCTTTGTGATTTTCGTGTCATTTTCGGGGCTATTTTTGGGGAGTTTCGTTCTTCGCTCGATTTGGGGATTTGAGGGTGTTTTCCTTCGGATTTCTTTGAGGGGATCATGGGTGGATGCCTTGCGCATCTTTGTGTGTGATCTTGACCCGTCAAACGCCAGGGAAAGCCTTCGATTCGTGAGTTTTGGTTGGAGCCTGAGTTCATGGTGGAGGTTCGTGTGATCCGCGATTCCCGATGATTTAGGGAGTTAGAGGTTGAGATTTTTGGGGCATAGCAACCTTGTGTGACGCTTTTCATCTCCCCAAAATCTTTTCTCAAGAGCTCTAGCCGTTTGAGAGATCCGGTGATGGATTTGGAGAGTTGACTCCCGAGCTCGAGCAGTTTTGGTTCTGTGCGTGTGCTGCGGACAGTCCGCCTGGTGCACGCGGACAGTCCGCGAGGGGGCCAGTTCGTCGCTTGTTCGTGGGCGTTCTTGTTTCGATCTGTTTCTTCTCTGGGGTTTGGTTGCAGGCGGTTTGCGGACAGTCCGCGGGGTGTTGCCGGACAGTCCGTCGGGTCGAGATTTTGTCTGGGGTGGCTCGAGGGTTGTCTGGGGTTTCCAGAGAGTTTGGCGGACAGTCTGCCTAGGCCTCACGGACGGTCCGCGACACTGGCGGACAATCCGCTTGGTCCCGTCGGACGGTCCGATTTTTCCAGTGCGTCTCTGGTGGTTCTGTTTCATTTCTCGGACAGTCCGGGCAGCACCTGCGGACAGTCCGCCGTACCCTAGCGGACAGTCCACCCGTACTGCACGGACAGTCCGCACTGGTCGTTTCCAAAATTGATCAAGTGCTTTGTTTCTTGTCTTGTGCTTCCGCGGTTTGCTTCTAGGCTTGTCTCTTGATCGTGTGGACTTGTGTGTGCCTTGTCTTGAGACTCTTTGGTGTGTGCGAGTACCCGGAGTGGCAATCGGGGGATAGGCTGAGTTCGACCTTCGGGAAAAATTTTTATCGGCTCCCATTCACTCCCTCCCCCTCTCTGGTCGCCTATTCGGTCCTTCAATACTGCCGGAGGGATTGCTGGTATTTTGTCGAGTGTAGGATCGCCACGTCTCGGACCTCGTCAACGCAGTCTAGCGAGTCTTCGCGAGCTTGTTGGTTCTGCTCCTCTTGGTAAGCCTTGACCCTCGGGGATCCGTAGTCCAAGTACGTGGGGAGGACGGCCTCGGCGCCATCGACAAGGAAGAACGGGGTGAATCTCGTGGCTCTGCTCGGGGTGTTTCTGAGGCTCCAGACAACCGAGGGTAGCTCCTGGATCCACTTTCGGCCAAACTTGTTCAGTTTGTTGAAGATTCTCGGTTTCAGTCCTTGTAAAATCATGCCATTGGCATGTTCTACTTGGTTGTTCGTCTATGGTTGTGCTACGGCTGACCAATCCACGCGGATATGGTAGCTATCACAGAACTCCGAGAACTCTTTGCCCGTGAACTGGGTGCCATTGTCAGTTATAATCGAGTTAGGTACCCCGAACTGGTGGATGATGTTCGTGAAGAACAGCACGACCTGCTCGGACCTGAGGCTGCTGATGGGGCGGACCTCGATCCATTTAGAGAACTTGTCGATGGCCACCAACACGTGCGTGAAGCCCCCAGGCGCCTTCCGTAGGGGCTCGACCATATCCAACCCCCACACAGCAAAGGGCCACGTGATGGGGATGGTATGGAGCGCGTGAGCTGGGAGATGGGTCTTGCGGCCGTAGAACTGGCTCCCTTCACAGGTGTGCACGACCTCGTTGTCGTCAGCGACCGCCGCGGGCCAGTAGAAGCATTGGCGGAACGCCTTGCCCATGAGGGTGCGTGGTGCCGCGTGGTGACCGCATTCGCCCGCGTGGACGTCTCGAATCAACTCACGGCCCTCGGGAATGGAGATGCATCGCTGCAAAATCCCCGAGGGGCTGCGCTTGTACAGTTCCCCATCGATCACGACGAAGGGCTTGGCCTTTCTGGCGATGCGCCTCGCCTCGATTCGATCCGGGGGCAGCTCCCCCCGGTCGATCCAAGCGAGGTATTCGTCCCTCCAGTCCCGAGGGGGTGGGGCCTCATCGATCTCCATTGCTTCAGCTTCGTCTACCAGGGACATTTGTGGTCCGAGGCCTTGAGCTCCCCCTTCGAGGGGTCCTCGTCCATGGGCTCGATGCCCGCGGCCTTCGAGGGGCTAGCCCCCGAGGCCTTGCCAGGAGCCTTGGCCGGTTTGTTAAAATCGACGGAGGGCTCGGCAAGGTCGCGGGCGAAAACGTTCAGGGGAACGGTGATTCGCCCCGACACGATCTTGGCCGGCTCATCCGCCTCTTCGTTGTACCTACGCGTGATGTGGTTGAGCTCAAAGCCAAGGAACTTGTCTTCGAGCTTGCGCACCGCGTTGCAGTACGCTTCCATCTTCTCATCATGGCAGCTTGCGTCCTTCATCACTTGGTCGATGACCGACTGAGAATCTCCCCGGATGTCTAGGCGCTTGATGCCAAGCTCATTGGCGATGCGGAGGCCGCTGAGAAGGGCCTCGTACTCCGCCATGTTGTTGGATCCGGGGAAGTGCAAGCGTACCATGTAGCGCATATGTTCTCCGAGGGGTGAGACGAAGAGCAGGCTGCGCCTGTGCCCGTTTTCATCACCGACCTGTCGAAGTACATGGTCTAGCATTCTGCTTGGATCTAGGGCGGGGGCAGCTGGGTGTCGGTCCACTTAGCGACGAAATCCGCCAAGACTTGTGATTTTATCACCTTTCGTGGCGCGTAGGTGAGAGTTTCACCCATGAGTTCCACTGACCACTTAGCTATCCTACCCGAGACGTCCTGATTGTAAACTATCTCTCCCAGGGGAAAGACGAGACCACGGTGACAGGATGGGCCTCGAAGTAGTGCCGCAGCTTGCGCCGCGCGAGCACCACCGCGTAGAGCAGCTTCTGGATCTGCGAGTATCGCATCTTGGTTTCAGACAACACCTCGCTAATGTAGTACACCGGCCTTTGAACAGTAAAGGCATGGCCCTCCTCCATTCTCTCCACGACGATGACCGTGCTAACCACTTGGGTTGTTGCAGCTATGTAGAGATAGAGGGGCTCGCCATTCTGGGGTAGTGTCAGGATCGGAGCGTGGGTGAGTGTCGCCTTTAGCTTGTCGAGGGCCTCCTGGGCCTCGGTGGTCCAAGAAAAGCGCTCGTGCTTGTTCAGGAGCCGGTACAAGGGTAAGCCCTTCTCACCGAGATGTGAGATGAAACACCTCAGAGCCACCAAGCAGCCCAGGACCCTTTGTACCCTCTTTAGGTCTCGGATTGGTCGCATCCGCTCGAGGGCTGAGACTTTCTCGGGGTTGGGCTCGATGCCTCGCTAGGAGACAATGAAACCCAAGAGCATGCCGCGTGGCACCCCGAAGACGCACTTCTCAGGGTTTAATTTCACCCCATTCGCCCAGAGGCAATCGAACACAGCGCGTTGGTTGTTCACCAGGTCGTCCGCCTTCCTAGATTTTACAACAATATCGTCGACGTATGCCTCAACGGTCCGCCTGATGTGATCCCTGAAAACGTGGAGCATACACTGCTGGTATGTAGCCCCGGCGTTTCGGAGACCGAATGGCATTGTGAGAAGCAAAACATACCAAATGGCGTGATAAAAAAGTCACGAGCTGGTTGGACTCCCTCATCTTGATTTGGTGATAACTGGAATACGCATCAAGGAAACATAAAAGCTCACATCCCGCAGTAGAATCTACTATTTGATCAATACATGGCAAAGGAAAAGGAACTTTCGGACATGCTTTATTCAAACCAGTGTAATCTACACACATCCGCCATTTCCCATTCATTTTCTTAACTAATAAAGGGTTAGCTAGCCACTCGGGATGGAATACCTCCTTCATGAACCCGGCCTCTAAGAGCTTCTGCAGCTCCTCTTCGATTGCCCGGCGCTTCTCCTCGTCAAATCATCGCAGACTGTTGCGCCACCGACTTGGAATTAGGCTGGATATCAAGAGAGTGCTCGGCGACCTCCCTCGGAATGCCCGGCATGTCCGAGGGACTCCACGTGAAGATGTCAGCGTTGGCGTGGAGAAAGTCGACGAGCACCACTTCCTATTTCGGGTCGAGGGTGGAGCTGACCCTCAACACCTTGCCCTCGATGGCATTGGGGTCGAGGGGTACAACCTTGGTGTGCTCAGCGGCCTCGAAGCTGCCTGCATGCTTGTTGGGGGAGTCAATGACCTTGTTGGCCATCTTCTCCAAGTCAGCCACGAGGGCCTCGTCATGCACGAGCGCTTCAGCGCGCTCAACATCGCACTCGAAGGCGTGCTCGAACGACAGGCCCACCGTGATGACGCCGTTTGGCCCCGGCATCTTCAGCTTGAGGTAGGTGTAGTTCGGGACCGCCATGAACTTGGCGTAGCACGGGCGCCCAAGGATGGCGTGGTATGCTCCCCGGAACCCCACCACCTCGAAGGTGAGGACCTCCTTGCAGCAGTTGCTTGGCGTGCCGAAGCAAACAGGTAGGTCGATTTGCCCGAGGGGTTGGACTCGCTTGCCCGGTGCAATGCCGTGGAACGGCGACTTGCTGGGACGCAGCTTGTCCAGGCCGATCCCCATGAGCTCTAAGGTGGAGGAGTACATGATGTTGAGGCTGCTGCCCCCGTCCATCAACACCTTGGAGAACCGCGTGTTGCTGATGACGGGATCGACAACAAGCGGGTACTGCCCCGGATTTGGGATGTGGTCCGGGTGGTCCGAGTGGTCTTCGCGACTGAAGGAGATGGTCTCCTCCGACCAGTTGAGGTAGGACGACACGGCTGGGTGTATGGAGTAGACCTCTCACGTTCACGCCTGCACTGCCGGGACGTCATGTCCACCGTTGCCCCCCTGAAGATGAAGAAAACGTTCTCCACCTCGGGGAAACCGTCTTTGCCTCCATTTGGCGGTCGATTTCCATCAACCTAGCCACTTGTTTACCTTCTATGTTGGTATTGATTTGATATTCACACTAACGATCCTAACCCCCATTATATGTTATGTTCGCACTCGTGCATGGTTTTTGGAGTTTATTGTTTACACAGGAATCAAGAGCTTAAATGAGGACTTCCGGGTAAAGTTCATTATGGGATTTACAAGGTGATCATGGACCCCGGGACAAGTCAAGATACAAGATGAACATGACTCCAAATGAGCCAAGGACTAAAGCATGAAGTCGAGAAGTGCGGAGGACCTAGACGGAAGATGCGGGAGTTCATTCGCAAAGCCCCCTCATCTAAACCGCGAGGAAAATGACGTCAAGGGCCCACATGCAACTCGACAAAAACTCAAGAAGTCGCGAGAAGCATCCGGAAGAAAGGCGGTGGCGAACTGGGCCAGAATGGGCCCAGGCCGGCTGGCCCAACCCATTCTGGGCCCTGTTTGCCGCCCCCTTTGACCTAGCTGATCCTCAGGCTATTTATAGCCCCTGTACCTCGACCCACGTATCAAGCCATTCGTCATTCGCCGCCGAGGAGCAGAGGAGCTTGAGGGACACCACCCCGGAGAGGAGGGTCGTGTTAGTCGTCTAGGGTTTGCCTAGTCGGCGTGGGAACCTTGCAAGGAAGACCACGTCGGAGTTCCAGAGGCGTGAATCAAGGTCAAGGTAGGATCCCAGTTGGATCTTATTCATGTATTCATACTTTTGATGGAGTTTTAATGGATCCGATTCCTAGCGATCGAGTACCTTTGTTTGCAATTCTTGTTCTTGCTTGGGTGTTTTCCTCCTCAATCTATTCTCGAGATAGATTGCATGGGATGTTCTTGTAGCCATGGTGGCTAGAGGTGCATACCCGATCTACCAAGTAATTCAACGCACTCCTTGTGAGTGTGCTCTAAGATTCGACCGCGAAGAAAGGGGAACATCGTGACAGGATGTTGACAACGAGTACAGTGGGGCGACTTAGGGGATTTGACCAAAGGTCATGGTTTAAAGAAGCTTTCAGGGAGATTTGTTTTACTCTCTTTATCTTGCTCGGAACGACGACATAAACACAATCTAGACCCTCTCTAGATCGGTACCTCAATGCTTTCTCATGCTACCTCTTTGATCTTAGTAGATTAGATGCAATTCGAAACCTCTTAAAGAAGCAAGTGTTTCTCGGTTATTAGATTGATTTTACATTTCATATTGTTCCATGGATTCGATACCTTGGGTTCACCACTCAAGGGAAGAAGGGTTCCTTAACTACGATGAGGGATTTGTCCGCTTGCAAGTCCAAACAAACTTTGCAACGATAATCAAACGGCAACAAGCCCCTTTTTCTGGTGCCGTTGCCGGGGAACAAGTAATTAAGATCCAATCTAATATCTCGTTTGTAAGTATTTTCAGTTTCTTTTTTATTTTTCTTTTGCATCTACTAAACTTTGATCATCCTCAAAAACCAATCTAATCTAGTTTTTGACTAACCCTTTTTATAGTTTTCTTTTCTTTTTAGATCTTTTGTACATTTTGTTTATCGCTAACCCTAACAGGAGATGGACGGCCACCTCTCCAACAAACCAAAAAATTTTGTGGATGATCCAGAAGAACTTTACAGGCAAAGGAGACGCGAAGCACGATCTAGGAAGCTGGGGATTGTAGATCCAAACACCGGAGATGAAGGAACATCGGGATCTCCAAAGGCATCTCCACCCACAAGTCCGAAGAAAGAATCACCACCTACAAGTCCAAGGAGAGACCAACCTCAACCGCCACCAATGGGAGAGGAGAGGAAGATCGGGGAGCTTTGCATCCCGGAGCTTGGTTATCTACCCATCCTCAACCTAGCCAACATCGGGAGGCCGTTTGAGATCAAGACTTCAACCATCCGCATGGTGCAACATACACCTTTCACCGGTAAAGAGGATCCTAACCTTCACATCCAAGCGTTCATTCAACTTTGTCAGACATTCACGATGGAGGGGCTGGATCAAAATCAATTGAGGGCAAGACTTTTCCCGTTCTCACTTCTCAGAAAAGCCTTGCAATGGTTCTATACTCTACCGGTGGAGACGGTGCAAAATTGGGAAGTATTGATGAGAGCTTTCAGGAAGGAGTACTATCCGCCGGGTAAGACTCAAAGCTTGCATAATAAGATTGCTACTTTTGCTCAATATCCTACGGAGACTATTGCGGAAGCTTTCGAGTGTTTCAATGAGTACACCCGAGCCATGCCACATCACAAGTTCCCAAAGGAAGACCTTGTTCAAAAGTTCTACCAAGGTCTCAATCTAGCATCAAGGACCGTAATTAACGCATCGGCGGGAGGATCTATTATTGAGCTAACTCTGACGGAGGCATTCACTCTTTTCAAGAAGGTTGCGGATAATGATACAAGGGCGTCATCCGGACGCTTACTTCCGGTTCAACCGACGGGCAATGTTAAAGGTGTTTTGCAGGTTGAAAAGGAAGAACTTCTAGAAGGGAAGATTGACTCGCTCATGAGAAGGTTGGAAAAGATGGAGCTAGAAAAGAAGGCCGCCCAAGACTTGAAGGCCGCCGAAGCAAGACCCACGTGTGAAGAATGTGGGGAGTACGGCCATGTCCAAAAAGATTGTCCGGAGGAAGCAAAGGTGCTCGACTACATGAGAAAAGGAGATTTGCCGAACTTCCGCTACGGGCAAGGTAGACCTCAATTTAATGCAAATTCGTCTATTCAAAATTTGATGCCTCTTTGTATACAATTGAAGGATTTCATGGACGAGCAAGCAAAGATCAACAAGGATACCGTCACTAAGTTCAAGGCTATGGATAAAATCTTGGAGAACATTGATGGCAAGGTGACGGAGGTCGGGAGCTCCAACCAACAAGTGCTCAATGTAATGAAGATATTGGAGACGCAAGTAGGACAACTTGCCGGGCGCTTAACCGCTAATGAAGGAAGATTGCCGGGGCAGCCCAAGGTCACGAGACGGCGAAGGCTATTCAAACTCGGTCGGGAAAGGAGACGGAGGATCCCGAACTTCCAGTCGGTGCAAGGAAGCCTAAGCCAACCGTTGAAGCAGATGATCACACTAAGGAGAAGGTGACTACTATTCCGGAGATTGCTACCGAAGAGCCGGAATTCGAAGTGCCAAGTGATGACATGAAGATGACAACACTAAAGACATGCTACTTTCGAGGTAAAATTGATAATCATTTTGAAAAGTTTGTGGAAGTGGTGTGCAGGTTAAGCATCAACATGCCGTTATTGGACGCTCTCCAAGTTCCTACATATTCTTGCTACTTCAAAGACATACTTGCAAACAAGTATGAGATGGCAACACTTGGGGCGGATCACGTCAAGATGTCTGAACAATGTAGTTCCGCCATCGCAAATCAAGGGCCCGAGAAGCAAAGAGACCCTAGATGTCCGACTATCCCATGTTCTATTGGCTCATTCACGTTCGAGAAGGCATTATGCGACCTTAGAGCAAGCGTGAGTGTCATGCAAAGAGATGTGTTCGAGAAGCTACGCTTACCACTTGAGCCTACGGGTATGTGTTTGGAGTTGGGCAACAACTCTATCCGCTATCCCGTGGGAATTGCCGAAGATGTGCCCGTGAAAGTTGGAGATCACTTCATTCCCGTCAACTTTGTGGTACTTGAGATGGGAGAAAGGGAGAAGCCGCCCCTCATCTTAGGGAGGCCCTTCCTCAAGACCGTTGGGGCAACGATCGACGTTGGCACGGGGGAGATCAAGTTCGACATCAATGGCACACGAAGCATATTCAAGTTTCGTCCACGTTTCGAGGTATGCAACATGATCAATGCTAAATATGTTCCACCTCATCGTCGTTTCAGTAAGGAAGAGCCAAAGAAGAAGGAGGAGCCCAAGAAGAAGGAAGCGAAAGTGATCAAGGAAGTCGTTGCATCCGTCAAGACCAAAGAACAAAAGCTGCCTGTGAAGACCAAAAAGATGATTAGGCCGGAGAATAAACCCGTGCCCAAGATGGTGCGGAAGTGGGTACCCAAGATTGCAACACCCTCAAAGAGCGTTGATCTGAAGTGAAGAAGACAAGAAGTCTAGCCATGGACTATAAACGAAGCGCTAGGCGGGAGGCAACCCGTTCGTCGAGCCAAGAATAAGCTACCGGGAGGACAACCCGTTCAAGAATAAAGCTGCCGGGAGGGCAACCCAGATTATTTCCGATTTTCAAGTAAGTTGGTCTTAGAATTTTCTATGCAAGACTTGGTATAAACTCTTAAGTGGTTGAACTTATTTTTGAGACATTTAAGTTGCTCGGATGTTTCATTTGGATTTTATTTGACATAAACCTTTGACATGAGCCATCCTACGATTTATTTACCTCTTTTCGAGAAACCAACTCCAAAAATTCAGAACCTACCCACACCTTTCATCCTCCTCATGATGATAAGGTTGGTTTGTTTTACCTCATAAAAACACACGAGTAGAGCCCCGTGTTGTTTCTTAATGATTTTTAATCTTTGACGCATGCTAGGACTCGCGTGAACCTAGGTTTCTCTAGAATTAGATTTTTCCAAGCCACATTTATTTTTGTTCATTCAAAACATCTCTCTCATATTTAGCCAAAATTAGAACCTAAACCCATACCCCCACGGTCAAGCCGGAGGAGCTCGCTATCAATTAATGAAAGCAAGTGATCCCGGTGTAACCAAAATCAATGTAGTCGGAAAGTTTCGACTTACAAATGTTTTTGATGCCTAAAAACTCCTCTAAAAATATATTTGAACTCATTGATATCTCTGAATTAATTTTTAATTTTCGAAATTAGAGGAGTAATTAGAATCTAAATATGATCAATGGAAGGTTTTGAGCTTAATTGAACCTCTAATGACCCATGATGCATCACGGGAACACATTATCATTCAAGAATCTTTTGGCATGCATGGGACAAGCATGGGGGGCAGCAAGACTTTGATTTTTACAGGTTATGAGTGCAAGCATGGGAGGCAAGGAGGCATGGAAGTGACACAAAGAAAATGATCAAGATGGAGGACTTGACCAAGAAAGAAAAAGGAGTGGCTGAGAGAGTTTGGGTGGTGGATCAGCGTGGAGCACGAGGACACAAGGTCATAATGCAACAAACATCAAGTGGGAGGAAGCTGGAGCCGAGGCAGGGGGCAGGGACCCCAGGCCGGTCGGCCCAGGCCGGCCGGCCTGGCCTATATCTTCGCCCCCCTGCCTCCATCTTTCACAGGTGAGTCTCTTGCTTGCTTGCTAGTTCGTGTTCTTGAGCTCTCAGTCCAGAACCTCCAGAAACTCTCCAAAAAAATTCCTTCTCTCTTGAGTCCAAAAATTCAGAGAATTACATCACAAACCTTGCTCTTCCATATACTTCTTTTGTGTGTATTTCTACCGGCAAGAAACCCCCGGGAGAGTTTGTTTGCGATTTGTGCAGCAACTACAAGATGAAGATGGTCTTTGGCAAGGTTCTTGGGAGTAAGACGCAATCATCATCATCGAAGCAGGCATCAACAAGTTCTTCACGGAGGCACTCGATCTCCGAGTCGCCGCGAAGCATGGAAGAGGATGTGGCGCCTTCAAGGAGCGACACCATGCTCCTTAGTGGAAGGAGAGACACCCGAAGCTCGTCTATGCGGTACACCGAACCGCAAGGGCGAACGGAGGAGCCACCCGTCCAACCTCGTCGCTCGACTCGTTCATCCGCTCCACCACCATACACTCCACAACGTTGCAAGTATGGATTTCTTATGATGTCGGTGGAGGATGAGGAGAAGCTTGGGCGCCTAGAGAAGAGGGTTGTGCCCAATGTTGACTTTGATGATGATGTCCTCCAAGTGTTGGGATTTGCCCTGGATATCTATCAAATGATGAACCATCTTGGATGGGGGCAATTTTCTGATGGAGTAGGAGTAAGTTTTCATTTGGAGCTTGTCATGGAGATTCTCATGACCATAGCACCGGTTATTAATGAAGGGGTGCCATCCCTCTCATTTCGACTCAAGGATGATGAGCACATAGTTTCTAATGAGCAAATTAGAGAGTTGCTCGGTTTTCAGAGGGAAGCCCCGGAGCAAGTTGATGCTAATGAAAGTGTGTTGGAAGGATTTTGGAGCATGATTTCAGGGGAAGATAACCGGCAGAGAAGTAGCATCCGGAATCCCATCATCCGGATATTTCATTCTTGGATGAGCAAAAGGATTTTGGGAAGAATGAAGGAGTCCAAAGTCACCTATATGGAAGTTAATTGGCTTTATTCGGCATTGGTTGCAAGGCAAGCCATTGATCCATCATATATTATGATCAATCGGTGGTGTTGTGAGGCAATATCGGGGAGTGGACAAATTGGTTCGGGATGCTATCTCTCTATGATAGCAATTTCTGTGAAGCCGGGTATTACAAGAAATCCAAAATTCATACTTACGGGAAATTCACTTGGAATTGATTATATGAAGCAAGGAAAATATATTAGTGGAGATGAGAAGAGAGGGTACAAGGTGGCAAAAGTCAATGTTCCTCTCCCCAACATGAAGCTGAAATTATTTATTGAAGGGAGAGAGAATTGGTTAGAGGAAGGAATTCTCGTACCGGCCAAGAAGAACAAGAGGGGGAGAATTATAGAAGAAGGTTCGTCCTCCGCAGCCCAAGAGCAAGGAGGAGCGGCCTACCATCAACCCTATGGCGGAATTCCTATGCCACCACCCTACTACGGGAGTGTGCCAATGCAAGCATGGGGGAGTGGTGCAGCCATGCCACCACCTCCTCCAACATATTTTCCACCAACTTTTGTTGTGCCTAATGAAGCAATTGTGGAACCTTATGCAAGCATGCCCCAGCCCCAACAAAGTGCAGCTATTATTGGGGCGTATATGCAAAGGAATGAACAAGACGTCGAGAGGGTCTGAAGTCATGTCAACCATTGGCATGAAGGAACGGCGGGAATCGCCCATCAATTGGGACGTCTTCAACTCGTGCCGCCTCATCAATTTCATGGAGGGGCCATGCAACAATATTATGAGGAAGGATTCAATGAAAGCCAACCAACGGAGCAAGGACAATCGGATGAAGAATGAAGAAAGAAGAAAGGGATGGAGTTTTTAAGTGTGGTTTGATTTTTCCTTTTCCTTTTCTTTATTTTCATCTTGTGTGCGTTTATGTTTGCGTAGTATTTTCTTGTTTTTATTTAATTTCAGCATGTGTGGTAGTAGTAGTTTGTTATCCATCATCATGAATAAGTTCCACCGTTGCTTTTATGATCTTAATATGGATGGAAAATTTGTACCATGTTGATATGTGATGATCGTTGCCACTTTGCTCAATCTTATGCTTGATTTATGCATGTTTAAGCTAGTGCTCTCTTTTAATATGAATCTGAAATTTAATTTAAATGCTAGCTTAATCTTGTGTCGAGGTTATGATAACTCAAGTCCCATAGTTCTTTTTCGTTGCTCTCAACTTTGAATGAATCAAAGAACCTTCTTATTCTCAAAAAGTTATGCTAACCTTGTCATAAGTACCGCTTGCATTTTGCTCTTCCCATCCAAAGCCTAAGTTTACTTGAGTGCAAAATATTAGTATATACAAGATTTATTTTTGGGTGCATTGATTCAAGGCCTGATTTCTCTGGCCCGAGACTAAGAAGTTGGTCATTCTGTTTTTGTGTATCGTTCTTTATGCTAGCCTCTTCTATCTGTGCATTGTGAGTTTCCACATTGGGAATTTCGCAAACCTCGCCGGATATCCAACCAAAACCCAAATATATCTTTTTTGTGTTCACCTCCTTGACCACAACCCAATATATGAGTATGGATGAATATTTTGGAGAAGATTACAAGGAAGGTACTTCAAGTGAGAAAGGGAGACTTCCAAAAGGATCCCTAGAAGATTTTTCAAGTGTTTCTCTCTAAGAAAAAATGAGAGCTTCAATTCCCACCTTGGCATTTTTATCACCTCTTTGCCCGAGGATGAGCAAACGTCTAAGCATGGGGGGGTTGCCAAGGAAGTGCTAGTATAGTCTAGAGTTCAAGGGGAGCAAAATAAAAAAAGAGGAGAAAAAGTATGATGAAAGAAAGAAAAAAAATGATAAATAAGAAAAAGTATGATGAGAAAGAAAGAAAGAAAATAAAAATAAAGCTCCCCGGTTCTCTAGCTATGTTTTAGTGCTTTTTGAGTTTTCAAGAGGATTTAAGATCAAGACCCATACTCATCTTTCCAACCATGTGCAATCCGATAACGAGGACTTCGTTTGTGCCTTGGGATCACTCTTTGCCATTTGCACATGTCCACCTATCTAAAAAGTGTGTGTTCATCTCTCCCCCCTCCTTGATAACATTATTTTTCCAATGACCTTTTTGACGAGTCTCGGTAAGACCATGAGAAGCTAGTCTTGTTTTAATAATATCTCAACTATAATATCTTAGTAGGACTAAACTTTCCTATAGCTCCACATTAAGCTTTCCACCATATACTTTGAGAGAGGAAAGGAGTAGAACAAGTAGGCTTGAGAGACAAGTGAGATGAGAGTACATGAGCAAAGTGCAAGATGGTTATTTTTGATCTTGGTAAAGCAATTTTTCTCTTTATCTCATTCTTTATTTTTCAAAATTTCTGAGATTTGTTTAAAAGTTTGAGAGCTTGATCAAGTACTTGTGGAAAGAGCTTGAATGATATCTACCCTCCATAAAGATAAAAGTTAGTACATTATGGAACTTTAATGAATATAAAACTCGAGAGCATTATGTTTTCTCATGTATGATCAAGTGTAGGGTTTGAACATCAAAGGGCAACACTGATATCCATAGAAGGCTTACTCGAGGATGAGCAAGGTTTAAGCATGGGGGGATGTTGGCGGTCGATTTCCGTCAACCTAGCCACTTGTTTACCTTCTATGTTGGTATTGATTTGATATTCACACTAACGATCCTAACCCCCATTATATGTTATGTTCGCACTCGTGCATGGTTTTTGGAGTTTATTGTTTACACAGGAATCAAGAGCTTAAATGAGGACTTCCGGGTAAAGTTCATTATGGGATTTACAAGGTGATCATGGACCCCGGGACAAGTCAAGATACAAGATGAACATGACTCCAAATGAGCCAAGGACTAAAGCGTGAAGCCGAGAAGTGCGGAGGACCTAGACGGAAGATGCGGGAGTTCATTCGCAAAGCCCCCTCATCTAAACCGCAAGGAAAATGACGTCAAGGGCCCACATGCAACTCGGCAAAAACTCAAGAAGTCGCGAGAAGCATCCGGAAGAAAGGCGGCGGCGAACTGGGCCAGAATGGGCCCAGGCCGGCCGGCCCAGCCCATTATGGGCCCTGTTCGCTGCCCCCTTTGACCTAGCTGATCCTCTGGCTATTTATAGCCCCTGTACCTCGACCCACGTATCAAGCCATTCGTCATTCACCGCCGAGGAGCAGAGGAGCTTGAGGGACACCACCCCGGAGAGGAGGGTCGTGTTAGTCGTCTAGGGTTAGCCTAGCCGGCGTGGGAACCTTGCAAGGAAGACCACGTCGGAGTTCCAGAGGCGTGAATCAAGGTCAAGGTAGGATCCCAGTTGGATCTTATTCATGTATTCATACTTTTGATGGAGTTTTAATGGATCCGATTCCTAGCGATCGAGTACCTTTGTTTGCAATTCTTGTTGTTGCTTGGGTGTTTTCCTCCTCAATCTATTCTCGAGATAGATTACATGGGATGTTCTTGTAGCCGCGGTGGCTAGAGGTGCATACTCGATCTACCAAGTAATTCAACGCACTCCTTGCGAGTGTGCTCTAAGATTCGACCGCGAAGAAAGGGGAACATCGTGACATGATGTTGACACTGAGTACGGCGGGGCGACTTAGGGGATTTGACCGAAGGTCATGGTTTAAAGAAGCTTTCAATGAGATTCATTTTACTCTCTCTTTATCTTGCTCGGAACGACAACATAAACACGATCTAGACCCTCTCTAGATCGGTACCTCAATGCTTTCTCTTGCTACCTCTTTGATCTTAGTAGATTAGATGCAATTCGAAACCTCTTAAAGAAGCAAGTGTTTCTCAGTTATTAGATTGATTTTAGATTACATATTGTTCCACAGATTCGATACCTTGGGTTCACCACTCAAGAGAAGAAGGGTTCCTTAACTACAACGAGGGATTTGTCCGCTTGCAAGTCCAAACGAACTTTGCAACGATAATCAAACGTCAACACCTCCGTCGCCCGCATCCTTCTTGGCGTTGTCCTTCTTCACGGCGACACGATTGTAGTACTTATTGAGCATGTCGCACTGCTCGAGGGTGTGAGCGACCAGGGTCTTGTGGTATGGGCACAGCTTCTTCAGCATGTCGTCAAACACGCCACCTTGAGGGGGGCCTCGAGCCCCCTTCTTGGCGGGGTCGACAGCGTGGACTTCATCAGAGCCCTCGCCTTGCTCCTGAGCCTTCTTGCCCTGGTTCTTCTTGCCCTTCTTGCCCTGCTTCTGCTTCTTCGTGGAGTCCCGCGGACGCATCCTCCGCTCGCTTGCTCTTCTTGCCGTCAAAGATTGCCCCAACTGCCTCTTCTCCATAGGTGAAGCTGGTGGCAATGTCGAACAGCTCGTTCATACTGGCAGGAGGGTTCCTCCCCAACTCGCGTACCAGGTCCCGACAAGTCGTGCCTTCCAGGAAGGCATGTACGAGGTCGGATTCACCGACGCTCGGGAGCTCAATAGAGGATAATTCCAGGCATTATGGGGAGATAACTACCACATATAGAATTCCAGGAATATAAAATGAATGTTACACATCACATTCAATCCTCACATCCACGTACATACCAAAGAATATCTAAACCATCAGTTTAGAACATCTAATATTCTGCCAAATGCATTTACTTATCAAAAGTGTCATCTTATTCAATCCCTACAATTAGTGTGCCAGAAAAGAGTGGAAATCTAACAAGATCACTCAACTCCCAAATCAAAATAAGAGGGGGAGAAGTATGGTCACTAGGGATCTAGCTTGTTAAGCATCCGCGGAAACAAGAGGAGACATCCTCTAAAATAGTAAATGCTAATCAACATCAAGCATGTTGTTAGACACTTTATGGATATTCAAATCCAAAGCCTATGAATGTTTAGCATTCAAAAGCCAAGTATAGGTATACATAAATTTAGGCACTAGGGCATCATTGGAACATCCTAACTCTATCATCTTGGAAATGAGATAAGAGTTTCTAAAGTATTAATATTTCACATGCTATATTGGTTCCCTTGAATCAATCATACAAAGACTACAAATTGTCGACATATACTCCTCAAAAGATTGCTATACACCTTAAACCGGATCCAGACCAAAAGTCCTAGGCAGAGTGTATCAACACTCAAATTGGGTCAAAGCAAAGGTGGTAATTATGGAGAATTTCTCTCATTCACTAGTGAGAGGTATTTACTGTAGTAATACCATCTTCTCACAAATGCATTCTTTACGAAAGCAAGGTGGTGATATAATAAGAGATTGTAGCAATGGTTTCACGCAGAGGCCGAGAACCATACCCATGTGGTATATGTGAAAATTATGTTCCTATACTTTATCATTGGCAGATCAAATAACTTTCATTGATTAGGATATACAAGTCTTCAACTTATTTCAATCCTAAGTCTAAATAAAAATCACAACATATATTGTGTGTCACTTAAGTCATTCCATGACTTAAAATAGTCAAGTTGTTTGTGGTACAAGTGACTAAGTGAGTATCTTCCGTAGAAGAATTACTCCAATCACAATGGTTGCATGTGTGTTCATAAAAAAATCCAACTTGGATTTTTCATCATCTCAACACACACAAATAAACAAGCAATCATTTTATGACAGAGTTTTGAGATGGAAATTTGGTATAACCAAACTATGCTTAAGTTTACAACTTATGCATGTATATCAGTTTATTAATATTCAATTGATAATGTGTACCAATATTCAAATAATATTGAACAAGCATATCCATCAACACTTATGGTCATGCAATCCCTAAAAATGGATCAATATCCATTTAGACCCTGGGATGATGAATTTAGTGCCAAGAAAGTACTGGTGTATCATACAAATTACAACATGCTTGATATTGCAGTTATCGATACCTTGCTATAGTGCTACTCCAACAACACCATTCTGGTGGAGTTCAAAAAGGATATCCATAGATATCAAATGGTACTAAAAGGTCTTGATTTATTATTATTTTAAGACTTGACTAAGTAGGATATCAATATATTGGCTAACTGATCTCCATATTTGCCAGATCATAAACTGATACAGATAATAAAGTTTTCATGTGAGTCATCATTATGGACTCCATATAAGAAACTTTTATATATCTTTTCAAAGCATCATATTCATATGTATGACTTCAATAAATGATAAAATGTGATTCCATATATTCACTATCATTATCCACAAATGATAATGAATCTTGTATTGATCAAAATATTTATCCTCATTTTTACAAAATGAGAGAATAAATATCTTGCAAAACACACTCACTAATGTACTTATCCACCAATGCATCATAGAATGGTATTCATGGTAAGGGGAAAGTGATAACTTAAAATTTTGCAAGGTTCAAGGGAGATATCCTCATCAATTACAAAAGAAATGAGAGATAGAAATCTTACAAACCAAATCATTGTTGACGGCTGTTAAGTGCTTACTTTAGCCGTCAATATACTTATAAATAAAGGAGCATAAGGCATTTCCCACACGTATTTAGTTAAGAATAATGTAGTTCCACTTGTCCATGGAGATTATTTGATTGCAGGAAAATAAGCAAGAAAAGAGTGGCAAACTCACCTTCTATGATCCATGCCACATCACCTCATCCTAGGTGGGCTGCCAACAAGGATGCCATGCATGCAAAGCTGCCAACCAGGGCGCCATGCATGCATGCCATGCAAGCAATCCAAGTGAAGCACCCACCGACGAATCAGAGTGTGACACGTGGACGTCACATGGATCCATGGGCCCACAAAAGCATGCTAATCACGCCAAAACAGGGTGGACACCGGGAACCGACCTAAGGACCCACAGGATAGCCACCAGGAGAAAGCACACCTCGAGTGGGGCCCACAGGGGGTCGGCCGACCTGTGGGGTCGGCCGAACCGACCTTGAGGCCGCCACTCTGGGGCTTCCACGTGGTGCTTCCCTATTGATCCTAGGAGCCATTCCCGGGGTGTTTGCATCCACTCCTCGCCGGTGCTCGGGCCTATAAATAGAAGGAGAGGGGGCTCACTTAGGAACCATCCACACTTGCAACACCTCTCTCACTTTTAGTCTCAAGGCTAGGAGGTAGGCTAGAGTAGTTCTAATTCAGGTTCCAAGTCTACTTTGGGATCTAGGTATGAGTTCTCTTGTATCTTATTTCATTTGTATGACTTTGATCTACTTCAGTTATTCAGCTATTTCATATAAAGTCGTGTTAGTATACATGGGTGATTTGTTCATGTGTTCTTCACCTGTTCATCATTTAGAGGCTCCTGTTCTTGATGAACAAGGCCTTTCAATCAACTTGACAGGTGACTTTCACATGTTTCTGGTGTTTGTTCATAAGTTAGAGGCTCGTGTTCTTCGCGAACACGACCCTTTGATCCAGTTGAACAGACATAGGAAAACACGAATACGTTTGTGTACCTATCTTGGTTTGATCTAATTAGATGACATGACTGCGTTGTATGAAGTCTGTGCTTAAGCTACGGTACTCGGTGTAATTGGCTGGTTTATCTGGTGGCTTGACCTGGGTCACAATAGCCCGGGCCGGTCAAGTCCGGCTAACAACGTAACCATGGTGCTTGGGTTGCGTAGCTACCTTACTTATGAGTTTATCCCACGGTTTGTCTCGGGGTAGGCCACGGTAGTGATAGCCGTTGGTCCCTCTGAAATCCCCCACGTTCGGATAAGTTGTAGGAGTCTAAAATCTAACAACCGGAGTTGTGCGGAAGCAACACGGGAGGTTAGCTCCCTGTGGTACCTGGGTGCTTAAGTCAATGTTCTTCAACTCTAGTGTATCTAACTCGTTCCTACCAGCTTTATGTGTATAGTACATAAGAATCTAGAACTAACTCGTATGTTGCCTCCTATGCCTAGGACCCCTTAGAGAGAGTGAGTGTGTGTGTGATCACACTACCCCTATTACCATATCTTACCCTTGCACTTGAGTGTCTGATTTATTTCCGTCTATGATCTATACTCATTGCAATAGTGTTGAGCTTGTTAATCCACCAAAGCCTTCCTTGGATTCGATACCCTTTGGAATACTCCTTTGGGGAAATGCTACAATGGTACTTCCGTGCGCTTGTGGACTCCTGTAACGTTAAGAATTACCAACCAGCATTTCTGGCACTATTACCAGGATGGGTTCCAAACCCGTTCTTAGGTGATTGCGTTAAGAAATGTCAACAATCATGTGATAATCTTGCAGATTTATTCACAAAGTCCATACCAACATAATTATTCCAAAAATATGTTTTTGGAATAAGTATGAGACAACTCAAAGATTTGCAAGAATCAGGGGGAGACATTCCTTTGATATAACTTATACATAATCTTCTGATTATGAATATTGTACTCTTTTTCCTATATGAGTTTTTCCTTATAAAGGTTTCTCATAAAAGTATTTTAATAAGGCAATATCAATACAAGAACATATCTCATATCACCTAATTTTTCCACTAAGGTTTTAAGGGTGATATTCAAGACATATTCTATGTCATATCTTCCGTTTTCTCTACAAGTGTTTTTAAGAAGATATAGAATCCCTTCTCATATTTTTTCCATTGGGGTTTTGGGGAAGGTTATTCGAACATGATCCTCAGATCATAATATTATTGATCTCCAAACATACTTATGAGTTTTTCCTTACAAGGTTTTTCATATAAGTTTTTCAATGAGAATAATCTAAAATGCCATATCATTTTCTCCTTATATTTTCCCACGGGGTTTTAAAGCAGTTTTTAGTGGCATATACACATACAAATTGATTTCTCCTCAAGATTTTTCCCATAGGGTTTTTGGAGGAGTTTTACAAGATGATATTCAAAGATGATTGAAGAAGAATTACATCAAGATCCCATGGAGCAATTGATCAAGGGGGAGTGTTATGAAATATTGATTAGTGATCAATTAGCATAACTATGTAATTAAAGGAATCATTAGTGATGTAATTAGGGAGTTACAACCGCCTTGTCCAAAGGCCATCCCGAAGGAGTGCCTACACACCCTTTCACTGTGTATATATTCTAGGGGGTCCCCCCTCATCAATCAATCCAATCATTTTGGCTTCATTCCATTACATTCCATTCACTTTTACTCTAACACTCTCGTCCCCAATCGGTTCAGAAGATGTCGCACGGTGGCGCAAGCTTTGGATGGACAGAGATGGAAGAGAGACATCATCGCGCAGCTCACTGAACAAGGTGTGCGCGAAATTGAATTCTTGTCGGACGTGCTACAGGACTTTCAACTGCGGGACGGCATCAGCGACACCTTCGTTTGACGCTGGACGGACACTCGGACAGCGGCCAGTACACCACACGCTCAGCCTACCGAGCCCTACAGCTTGGGTGTACTAGCATGCCTGGAGCGGATCTGTTATGGTGTGCCAGGGCGCCATTGAAGGTGAAGCTCTTCCGATCCTCTGGCTCACCTTCCATAGACGACACTGGACAGCCGACAGAAGGTTGCGGCATGGGCTCCACGCCACACCCGATTGCTTTCTATGTGACGAGGCAGACAGAACCATGGAACACGTCCTCTTTGGTTGATCCTATGCACAACAAATCTGGTGGCTAATTCTGCAGCGATTAGTAGTGGCAGAGCCAGGAATTGTGCTAAGACTAAGAGGGGGCCGAAATATGTCACATTATACACATGCCAAGAATCACAAATATTAATTGATTGTATTTTCATAACTTTTCAGAAATACAACATGCATTAAGTATTTATAGAAAATCAACATTTGCTTGATCTAAGAAAGGAAAAAATCCTATTAGAGACGAGATGACAAACTAACATTTTAAAATTGTGAGAAAGTTTCCATCTTCATTTTGGCTGACTATAGAAAAAATATAGTTAATAATTTTACCATTGATGAATTAATATTGCAACCTATTTCTTAATGTCAATGCATGTAAGCCTAAACAAATAGTTTGATTGGTAGAATTTGGGGCATGATTTGGACGTGTGGCAAGTGCTGGTGCACTACTTCTCATGGCCTTATGGGTACTCAAGCTCAAGTGCTTGAAGAGTTTGACGGGCTTGCTGCATTTTGTGAATCGTTGTTGCTGCAAAGCTGTGAATGCTACTTGATCTATTAAAGAAAGATGACAACAACAAGGGGGGCCATGGCCCACCTTGGCCAACACTTGGCTCCGCCAGTGCGATTAGTACCTCTCAACTTGGCACCAGGAGGCGTGCAATCGCTGCAAGACTAGTGGATTCACCTGAGGAACAGTGGCATAGATAGGATTTCACTGGTGGGTATGCCAAAAAAAAAAATCGTGTTTGTGTATATATTATATACACAAACTTGGCATAAAAAATAAAAATAGCACACCAACTGTATAAACTTAATACAAATAACATGGTTGCAGTTGGGGCTGGAGAAGGAGATGAAGCAGCAGCCGTTTTCTTTAGCGAATGTTATTGAACAACAGGCCTAATGTTTTTTGGGTGGGCTAGTTGCAAATAACTCTGAAATAGCTCTCCAGTTTGGCTCCTTTTGAGCTATTTGGGGCTAAAAGGGAGGAGCTAAAAACAGCCATAGGATCCAAACAGGGTCCTTGTTATATTGATCAACACTGAGAATTCGTAGATTATACTTACATATATGAGAAAGTTAGCTCATTTTTTAAAGCATTTTCACATAATGTAAGTTTCAACGTCATAAACGTTAATTATAATATATGTGAAATGTTAACCATCAACCGCAAAGGTTTATTAATACATGTTTTGAGACCAAGGGAGAGCTTAGGAGGGGACACCCCCCACTGCAAAATTTGGATAGAATAAAGTTCATTGCGTTTAATTGCACACTAATTTATTCTTTCCAGATAGCATCATGAAATACTTTTTTTCTGATAATCACTTACCTTAAAATTCATCCATCTTTCAATCGTGTGAAGTCTCTAAATATGTCGATTTAAGCAACTCCAAGAGACTCTGTATCTGACATTCATTAGCGAAAAAAAGAAAATGGAGCCTAAAAATCACATCCAACAGACTAGCTATTGGGCTCGTCTTCTATCCCCGCTCGGTCCAGCAGGCGCCGCTCAACATAATTTGCTAGCGCCGTGCGCTCGGTATCCCCCAGCCCTCCCACGTCGCGGCCCACATATCCCATCCGATTTGGCGGAATTGGTCACGACAGCAGCACGGGAGCTACCACGTGGTTCCATGGAAAAAAAGGATCGGTAGTTTTTTTGTTTGTTTCCGTGGGCCCAAAGGGTGATTAGGATATAGATAATTTGTTTTGGAGAGTCTGTTGGGAACTTCACCTTTTTGAAGCTTTTATATTATTGTAGAGATCTTGTAAAACTCTAATTATAGCTAACATTTTACCTAGACTCTTGGAGTTGCTCTAATAATAACATACTTATCTGTATTTAAGCATACATACAACTTCACAATTTAGAATAAAGCATGACGGTTCATTAAAACATAGTGATGTATAGACGCGCCCCTACTGCAAACCACATATTACAGACACACGACACATATATATACTGTTGGGCTATCCCTCCACATGGAGGAAGATTTGGAGCCCAGCAACTAAAGAAAACAACCCACAAGCCCAAGTGCTTGTGCACCATTGATCTAGTGCTTAAATCAATGGTTGAGATTGTTCCTTGAGAGGGAGTGCAAGCTAGAAAAACCTAGCCCTCATCTTTCCCAGGTGCTGAACGCCACTTGAGAGAGAGAGAGAGAGGGAGCAGCACACACACAACACAACCAAGAGAAGAGAGGAAGAAGAAGGAGAAGCAAATCTGTCCAGATTTGGTGGCTCCGGGCAGATCTGACTCAAGCCTGTGATCGGAGGCTCAAACGTGCTTGGATTCACACCAAACTTGGTGAGCTCGTTCTACACTTAGAGTACTTCGATCTGGTCAGTTGGTTTGAGGTTTGGTTCAGCAGAGCATCAGATTTGGGGTCGGTTTTGTCAATTCGGGTGACTGCAGTTTCAGCACAGAGCAGTTTCGGTAGATGATCTGTTTGGGTGGTCAAACGGTGTCCGATTGAGCTGAAATTTTGTCAGTGGTCTGAGGACTCGTGGAATCACAATCCTACCAAAACTTGTGCACAGGGGATCTGTAGTTTGTGAGATACAGACTGATTACCGAAGGGGACAGAATCTGTGTATTCTCTGTTTCAGAGTAATTCCTCTTGCTAAGTGGTTGTTGTTGTTGCAAATGCCTAGGTGCATTATGGTGAATGTATTGCTGCTGGTGTAATCCTCTAGAGGTCCTAGAGAAGACTCCTTGTAACCATTTGTTGATTATAGTGGAAGATTGGAGTGGTCCGTCCCGTGGGTTTTACTCCTCACCTTGAGGAGGTTTCCCACGTAAATCTTTGTGTCTTTGTGCATGTGATTTATTTTATTCCGCTGCATATCTTTTGGTGAATGTTATCCTCATTGGTCATCACAAGATGAGGGATTAATTGGTATATTACTGCCATTTATCCCAAGAGAGTGGTATCAAGAGCATTTGGTTTAGTTTAATTTCAGCTTGTATTCAACTTGATTAACTTGCTGATTTGCCTTGTGTTGAAGATGGAAACAAATACCAGCAGAATGATCTCATTAAATGGTACAAATTACCAAGCTTGGAAGGGCAAGATGGAGGATTTACTCTATGTCAAGGAGTATTGGAAGCCAGTGTTTGCAGAGGCAAAACTAGATGATAAATCTGAAGATGAATGGCGGGTTCTTCATCGTCAAGCTTGTGGGTTCATTCGACAATGGGTTGATGACAATGTTTTGAACCATATCAGTGAGGAGACACATGCACGTACCTTATGGCAGAAATTAGAGGAGTTGTATGCCCAAAAAGAAGGTACTAACAAGATGTTCTTGATCAAGCAATTGATGAATCTGAGGTACCGAGAGGGTGCTCCTATGGCTGATCATGTGAATGTATTTCAAGGCATTATTAATCAGCTATCTTCCATGGGAATCACATTTGAGGATGAGGTTCGAGTCTTGCTGCTACTTGGCTCATTGCCGGACAATTGGGAGACTTTGAAAGTCACTTTGTGCAATTCAGCTCCTAATGGTATTGTTACTTGGAACCTTGTCAAGACAAAGGTGTTAAATGAAGAAACCAGAAGGATTGCTGAAAAGGAACTTGCTCCTCTCAATCTGAGGTGCTAGTCACTGAGTCACGGGGGAGAAGCAAGAGCCGAGGTCCGAAGAAAGGTGCAGCTGAAAGTAGAAGCAAGTCGAGAGGAAGAAACACCGAAATTGTGTGTTATTACTGCCATGATAAGGGACACAAAAAGTGGCAATGCCGCAAATGGAAAAAGAGAAGGGTAAGAAAAAGAAGGAAGCTCAGAAGCAAGATAGTGATAGTGACAGTGATGCTGGCCGTATTACTTCAGCAGTTGAGGAGATGATGATTGTCATTGCTGCTGAAAATGAAGGTAATGAGGGTTGTTCTTATTCCATTGTTGAGCAGATCACTATAGCTTCTGATGATGCAGCCATCAATCATGTGAATGGTGATGAGATAATTTGGATACCGGACAGCGGTGCTACCATACATACTACATCTCACAGGGAGTACTTCACAAACTATACAGCAGGTGATTGTTGTGAAGATGGGCAACAATGATAGGGCAGCCATCATTGGAAAGGGAGATGTGCATTTGGAGACTGCAAATGGTACCAAATTGGTCCTCAAGTTTGTGAGGCATGTTGAGGCACTTCGGCTCAACATTTTTTCAGTTGGATTGCTTGATGAAGATGGGTATTCTAGCAGATTTGGAGATGGACAGTACAAGCTCACCAAGGGCAGCATGGTAGTTGCAAAAGGTAACCGAATTTCATTGTTGTACCATGTTTCTGCTAACCTCTCTAGTGTTTCTGTCAATGCATTAGAGAAAGAAGACACTTGTGTTCTATGGCACAAGAGACTTGGGCACATGAGTGAGAAGGGGATGACTGTGCTAGTGAAGAAAAATCTCTTGAAAGGGATGAAAGGTGTACATTTGAAGAAGTGTGCAGATTGCCTAGCTGGGAAGCAGCACAGGGTTGCTTTCAAGGGTCTACCTCCTCACAAGAAGCCAGAGTTACTGGACTTGGTGCATTCTGATGTTTGCCAAATGTCGGTAAGATCAATGGGTGGTGCTAAGTACTTTGTCACTTTCATTGATGATTTCTCCAGAAAAGTTTGAGCTTTTCCCTTGAAGTCCAAGGATAAGGTGCTAGGTGTATTCAAGCAATTCCAAGCCTCAGTTGAGAGAGAAACTGAGAAGAAGATCAAGTGCATTCACACTGATAATAGAGGCGAGTATATTGGGCCATTTGATGCATATTGCAAAGAGCAAGGGATTAGACACCAATTCACACCTCCAAAGACACCACAACTGATTGGTATTACTAAGAGGATGAACATGACAATTGTGGAGAGAGTGAGATGCATGCTGTCACATGCAAAACTACCTATGAATTATTGGAGTGAGGCTTTAATGACTATAGTTTATCTTATTAACCTCTCACCATCTTATCCTTTGCAGGGAGATGTTCCTAACAGGGTTTGGTATAACAAGGACGTCTCTTATGATCACCTAAAAGTGTTTGGGTGCAAGGCCTTTGTTCATATTCCTCAAGATGAAAGGTTGAAACTTGATGCTAAGACACGACAGTGTATCTTCCTTGGCTATGGATTAGATGAGTTTGGCTATAAACTATTTGATCCAATTGCAAAGAAGATTGTGAGAAGTCGTGATGTTGTGTTTGTTGAAGATCAAACAATTGAGGATATTATGAAGACAAAGGTGCAGGTCTCTCAGCAAGATCCATTGGTTGATTTAGACCCAGGTTCTGCAGCTCCAGCTCCAGTACATGCTGAAAGTGATGTTGCAGATGATGCACAAGATGATGTGCATGGTACAGGTGATGAAAATGCTCCCCAACAGCAAGAGTTTGATGCTGAAGTTGATGATCCGGATCAGCAGCCACCAGTACCAGAAGATCCACCAACACCCCCACTCAGAAGATCTAGTAGAGATCGAGTTTCTTCCACCAGGTATCCTTCAGATCAGTATGTGGTGCTGCTATCTGATGGTTCAAAACCTGAGTGTTTTGCAGATGCAATGGAAGATGAGCACAAGAAGGAGTGGATGAAAGCTATGCAAGAAGAAATGGATTCATTGCATAAGAATCATACTTGTGAGTTGGTGAACTTGCCTAAGGGCAAGAGAGCTTTGAAAAATAAACGTTAATTATAATATATGTGAAATGTTAACCATCAACCGCAAAGGTTTATTAATACATGTTTTGAGACCAAGGGAGAGCTTAGGAGGGGACACCCCCCACTGCAAAATTTGGATAGAATAAAGTTCATTGCGTTTAATTGCACACTAATTTATTCTTTCCAGATAGCATCATGAAATACTTTTTTTCTGATAATCACTTACCTTAAAAGTCATCCATCTTTCAATCGCGTGAAGTCTCTAAATATGTCGATTTAAGCAACTCCAAGAGACTCTGTATCTGACATTCATTAGCGAAAAAAAGAAAATGGAGCCTAAAAATCACATCCAACAGACTAGCTATTGGGCTCGTCTTCTATCCCCGCTCGGTCCAGCAGGCGCCGCTCGACATATTTTGCTAGCGCCGTGCGCTCGGTATCCCCCAGCCCTCCCACGTCGCGGCCCACATATCCCATCCGATTTGGCGGAATTGGTCACGGCAGCAGCATGGGAGCTACCACGTGGTTCCATGGAAAAAAAAGGATCGGTAGTTTTTTTTGTTTGTTCCGTGGGCCCAAAGGGTGATTAGGATATAGATAATTTGTTTTGGAGAGTCTGTTGGGAACTTCACCTTTTTGAAGCTTTTATATTATTTTAGAGATCTTGTAAAACTCTAATTATAGCTAACATTTTACCTAGACTCTTGGAGTTGCTCTAATAATAACATACTTATCTGTATTTAAGCATACATACAACTTCACAATTTAGAATAAAGCATGACGGTTCATTAAAACATAGTGATATATATTAGGACGCGCCCCCACTGCAAACCACATATTACAGACACACGACACATATATATACTGTTGGGCTATCCCTCCACATGGAGGATGATTTGGAGCCCAGCAACTAAAGAAAACAGCCCACAAGCGCAAGTGCTTGTGCACCATTGATCTAGTGCTTGAATCAATGGTTGAGATTGCTCCTTGAGAGGGAGTGGAAGCTAGAAAACCCTAGCCCTCATCTTTCCCAGGTGCTGGACGCCACTTGAGAGAGAGAGAGAGAGGGAGGGAGGGAGTAGCACACACACAACACAACCAAGAGAAGAGAGGAAGAAAAAGGAGAAGCAAATCTGTCCAGATTTAGTGGCTCCGGGCAGATCTGACTCAAGCCTGTGATCGGAGGCTCAAACGTGCTTGGATTCGCGCCAAACTTGGTGAGCTCGTTCTACACTTAGAGTACTTCGATCTGGTCAGTTGGTTTGAGGTTTGGTTCAGCAGAGCATCAGATTTGGGGTCGGTTTTGTCAGTTCGGGTGACTGCAGTTTCAGCACAAAGCAGTTTCGGTAGATGATCTGTTTGGGTGGTCAAACGGTGTCCGATTGAGCTAAAATTTTGTCAGTGGTCTGACGACTTGTGGAATCACAATCCTACCAAAACTTGTGCACAAGAGATCTGTAGTTTGTGAGATATGGACTGATTACCAAAGGGGACAGAATCTGTGTATTCTCTGTTTCAGAGTAATTCCTCTTTCTAAGTGGTTGTTGTTGTTGTTGCAAATGCCTAGGTGCATTATGGTGAATGTATTGCTGCTGGTGTAATCCTCTAGAGGTCCTAGAGAAGACTCCTTGTAACCATTTGTTGATTATAGTGGAAGCTTGGAGTGGTCCGTCCCGTGGGTTTTACTCCTCACCTTGAGGAGGTTTCCCACGTAAATCTTTGTGTCTTTGTGCATGTGATTTATTTTATTCCGCTGCATATCTGTTGGTGAATGTTATCCTCATTGGTCATCACAAGATGAGGGATTAATTGGTATATTGCTGCCATTTATCCCAAGATATACTACTCACATACAACATCAAAACGACACAAATACACACGCAACGCATGCACAGGGAAGGCATGCATTAGAGCACACGTATACGCTAAGAAGAGCAAATTAGCAAAGACTGGAGCCAATACACTTGCAGTCTTGCACCTAATTAATCGTGTTCAGTGGCGAATCTAGGATTGGGTGGTAAGGGGGGGCTGGAGCTTCATCTTCTTCCTCCTCCCTCCTTCTTCTTCCTCTTCCTCCTTCTTCCTCCTCAAAATTTCCATGAAAAACTTGCAGGATTACCATTAGATCCAGGGTGGTAGGGGGGGCTGGAGCCCCCCCCCCCCCGACCCACCGCTGGATCCGCCGCTGACCGTGTTGAAATTGAATTGAAGCATGTCGTCAGTCACCGAGACACTGCACCGACCATCGTTTCTCTGACTTTCAGTTCTTACCTTGATATATATAGCTCACTTGCATGAGAGTTGATCCAAGTAATTCAGAAGCTTAATTATATACTTTGACTTCAGTCTCTCCTGGACATGATGTTTTGAAATCACAACGGGTCGGAAGCTCGGAGCTGCATATATATGCATGCAACTAAATCCAATATATATACATGTATATGCATGCATGCATGCATCATGGTCCAAATTTAACACGTTGCTGGCAGATTCACACCGCTATAGTTTGAGGCTGCACAAATATGACAAATCATATGTGCACGAGGGCCACCGAAGTAGCTGCCGCCGCTGCGGCGGCGGAGACGAGAATCTTCTCCAACGAGACCACGCCACGGTCGTCGGGAGGGAGGGCGCGCGGTCTTGGGCCAGGAGGAGCCATCCTCACGAAGATTGTCAGGACGGCAAGGCAGACCGCCGCGAACCCCATGAGGGCGGCGGCTGGCGTGGTGCTGGTGCTAGGGAACGGCTCGGCTAGAAAGGCAAAGGCGAGCACGAGAAGCGCTTTGGCAAGAGCGAGGTACCTGTCGTCCATTGGCGATAGCGACTTTGGCGTAGCTAGCTAGAGCTAGGTTGAGGTGCTGCGATGGTGAGGTGATCGAGCGAGATGTAGGGGCCGGGCGATTGCCTCTAGATTTATAGACTGGGAGCTAGATCGCGACGTTCTCTTGTCGACCAATCAGCTGATATGTTAGTTTTGTTAAGTTCGCAGCATAGTCGAGGTTGTCTTTGGCAGCACAAGAACATGCTCTTGTTCTTTTTTACGGTGGTAGCTACGTTTACTGCCGATTGCGTCTATGAACACCTCCGAATGACTGAGCACCGGCAGATCTAGAGATTGTCGAAGTCACCACAAGCACCTTGACGGTGGTAGCTACGTTTACTGCCGATTGCGGTTGCTCATGCAGGTCACGTGATTATTGGTCCATCATATTATTTTTTTAGAATTACACAGTACAAAGCAGACGTTCACAACACGTACGCACACTCACCCCTATGAACACCTCCGGAGGACTGAGCACCGGCAGATCTAGAGATTCCCGAAGTCACCACTGGCGCCTCGTCGTCGACGAGAACGTCGCTTACCACTTAAAGCATAACGACAAAAAATCTCGGAATAAATCCAGGAAAAGGTGCGAGCACCAGGATTTGAACCCTGGTGGGTAACGTCGCTGAGGGGGCGGAGGGGGCTAGCAACCAGGCACGGCCACTGAAACCAGGCATGGAGGCAGCGAGGAGGGCGGAGGGGGCTCCAGCCCCCCTACTGCCGCCAAATTCCAAGAAGCCCTCTCAATTTCTCTAATTTTTTTGTCATAGATATGGTCGAATGACTACATTCTGAGGTAGAAAAAAAATCATTTAGTGATTTTTTGACAAAAAAGATCATTAGACCATGTTAATTGTATTGAGTACTTCTATTATGTATTGTTCAGCCTCCCCTAAATTTTATTCTGGATCCGTCACTGACTGAAACTAGCTAGTATATATAGTATATGCATGCATGCATCTCGTTTCAACGTATACGTAGCTCAGCTCAACTGAACACTTGTTATTATCTGCCCCACATCTCCAGCAGTTTAGCTAGCTGCTAGGTGCTAGCTCATGTAGCTAGATACTACCTCCGTCCTTAAATACATGACGTTTAGGACAAGAAACTTAGTTCAAAATGAACTAAGTTTCTTGTCCTAAACGTCATATATTTAAGAACGGAGGGAGTAGTAGTTTTGACCAGTACTGTACCAAAAGCTTCCGGAAACAGCAAGCCTACGAGTGGAGACACTGCATTCCCCCAACTTGGCAGCTTCCCTTGTGTGTGTGGTGGTGGCGCGTCGTTGTGCAGTGTGATGATGGGGCGGTTACGTGATGCGGCGGTTACGTGTCGCAGGCGCGCGGGGCTGGCGGCACGCAGCGGGGGCGCGGACCCACTACTGGAAAGTAATAACAAAACTAAAAAAAATAAAAATTTTAATTCGTACGTCTAAATTAAATTTTGATTCTAAAAATAATTTTTTTATGTCGAGATCTTCAAAATAAAATCTCACTTGACTATGTTTTGATGAAATATTTTAAAATATTTTTTAAATATCAAATATTAATTAGTATTATAGCGAAGAAATGTTTTATTAGCAAGAACAAATAGAGTTGTTTGGCCTTATATATTCTTGTTCGGTCCAAGTGAACTTTTGTTCGGTCTTAGTGATTGTTATTTTTATTATTATTATTTTTATACTTTTCTGGGCCAACGAAATATTTACCGAGACGAACAAAAATTCACTTGGCCGGACAAAACATATTCACTGGGCCGAATAAAAATTCACTTAGGCCGAATAAACATATTCACTGTGGCCGAACAAAAAATCACTTGAGCCGAACAAAAATTTACTGGGGCTGAACAAAACATATTTACTGGAGCCGAACAAAAATTCACTGGGGTCGAACAAAAGTTCAGTTTGGGCAGAACAAAAGTTCAGTTTGGGCAGAACAAAAGTTCACTTGGGCCGAACAAAAATTCACTGGGATAGAACAAAACATATTCAGTGGGACGGAACAAAAATTCATTGGGCCGAACAAAAATTCACTTATACCGAACAAAAATTCATTAGGGCCGACAAAAATAAACTAAGGCCTAACAAATATATTTAATAGGCAGAAAAAGTCACTCGAGCGAAACAAAAATTCACTGAGGCTAAACAAGCATATTCACTAAGGCCGAACAAAAATTCGCTCGAGCCGAGCAGAAAAAATAAAAATATAAAAATAATTTTTTATATACACTTAGACTAAACATAAATTTTATGTATAAAAACATAAATAAACAAATAAATAAATATAATAAGAAATAAAAAAGATGAAAATAGAAACATAAAAATGAAATAAAAAAAGTAGAAATAATAAATAAATAGGAAAAGAAGAAATAAAACAAGAAAAATAAAAATAAAAAGGAAATAGAAAAGAAAAAAGAATAAAAAATAAAAATAAAACAAGCAGAAAAATAAAAACTAATAAATAAATAAATATAAAAAAGATGGAAATAGAAAAAATAAAATAGAAAATAGAAATAAATAAATAAATAAATAAGGAAAGAAGAAATAAAAATAAACAAGAAAATATAAAAGGAAATATAAAATAAAAGGAAAGAAAAATAAAAAAGAAATAAAAACTAAAAAAACTAAAAAGGAAATATATAAAGAAAAAACTAACAAAACGCACCCCGCGGCCCCCACGCGCGGCGCAATGGCTGGTAGCCATCGCAAGCGCGATGTATAGCCGCTCGCGTGTGATGACATCCAATAATACATGCATAATGTAGCGCGGTTCGAGAGAAAGTACAGCGGGCACAACGGCACATCGTCGATCGGTCACGAAGAAGGATAAAGGTGTGTTTGGCAGAGGTGTGGTTGTGCTGGTGGAGTAGATTCTTTGATGAATTTGAATCTGTTTTAGAAAAACGTTTGGCAAAACAGCTTCTCCTAGATGTGTAAGGTGAATAAGAGGGTGAAATGTGCATAATACCCTTCCTTTTTTATTTTCCTTTTTTCCTTCCTATTATTTCCCTCCTTCTCCTTCTTATTTTTCTCTCTCCTTATCTTTCCTTTCACCTTATCCTCAACCTCCAGCTACCGCAGGACCGCACGCATCCTCCACCTCCCCCCGCCCTCCACCATCGGCACCCTCAATCTCCCAACCGGCAGCGCAGCCAGGCACCTCCGCTTCCGACCGACCCGGCGCCCTCCATCTCCCCACCGGTGGCACAGCCGGCATCCTCTGCCCTAACTCGCGAGGCCGCGACGCAGCCGGCCATTTCCGCCCGCCTTGAGCTCCCTCGGCCGGCCCTCGCTGTCGACCTCCCGCCGCCGGGCTTGACCTCTGCTCCTCCCTCTGGCTGAGCCCCGCCCCCATCTTGCCCACGCCGTCGGCTCCCTCCGTCAAGCTCCGCCATGCCGGCCACCTCCGTCCCCGCCACGTCGGCACCCCTTCGAGCTCTGCTCCAACTTGCCGCCGAGCTCTACTCGAACTTGCCCGGCCGCTCCCCCACACCCTGCCACGGAGGGGCAAATCGGAGACACAAGGACAGCAGGTCAGGCGGAGCTGCAATTTTCAGCACTCTGGCTCACTTTTGGCTTCGGTCACTACGATTCACGGGTGCCCTTTTTCGACCCGTTTGGCACAACTCCTAAAACAGCTTCTGGAGCTGCTCCCGGAGCTGTGCCAAAGGGACTCTAAATGGGAGGGAGTGGAGGATCCATCCCCAGTAGATGCACTATGCCTGACTGCCTCAGCAGTTATCATGTACTTGTGTGCGCTTTGTTCGGCTAGCTGATGGTTGGTTCTGATTTGTTGTGTGAGAAAAATATTATTATCTAGTTGGTAATAGGTGGATGGTTCTGATTTGGTATGAGAGAAAAGTATTGCTGGCCGGTAGCTGAAAAGCTGGGCGAAACAAAGCTAGCAGTAGTCACTAACGGCACGGCTCCAAGGCTTAAGTGTAGCAGCGAGGTACACACGCGGCCAGCAGTCCAGCACAGGATCAGCTTCACTTTATAACCATATGCATCGATCGAATATTCGAATCTGTCCCTGCTGGCCTCTCTTCATCTTAGGAACTTACAAAAAAGGGTGCGAAAGCTATGGGCAGGGTGGCTCCTAGCTCGTTACAAGCTAAGGAACGCATATATATATATGATATGGATCGGATTAATTATGGAAACTCCATGTCATTTCATTGCCTGGTCGTTATTTAACAGCAGATAGGAGTATAGTATATACTACATACAAGGTGTGACCTCAGTATTGTCGAATTTTCTTGCCTCTCTACCATCACCCCCAGAAAAACAATGAAGATAAAATACATACGCAATGAGCACATTAAGATATCAGTGAGTACGTCACGCCGGTCGATTCACCCACAGTTTTCTTGCTCATGCACCTGGCAAAGACAAATGAGATATGTCTAGCGCGTCCTGGAGTCCGCTGTATCTTGCTCTCACTATTCCGGCCAGAACGACCTTCTTCCCGTTCTAAAAGTTTACGAACTCACCTGGACGTTTCCATCTAATCAATGGAATAATGGAAATGCATATGGTTGGGGATCCAGCAGCTAGCTTCATTGAGAAAGAGATGGACATATCGGTCGCCGGGGGTGACATCGTTTAATTTGGCGCGGCATAAAACACAGCCACGCAGCATCTGATAAAAGCAATGCAAGGCTGAGACGATGTACTCCTATTTGTTTATTTACTCCTACTAGCATAGACGCACGTGCGACACGCACGTGTTTTAAAAACAAAATAGACAAATATTCAAACATGACCAAAACACACAAACTATCTCGTATTTCCTTTGAAAATGACGCGGCTGATGCCACACGTCAAAGATTTTCGTAACATCCCAAAAGGGTCCAAGCGAAAGGACATTTTCTATTGATTTTTTTTACAAGCAGATCACCCATAGCCAAAGGATGATCCAACATGATTTTTACTCACTCCGTGTCGTTTATTTGATGATAACAAGTCAACGAAGGTGTCAAAATACTTGACGCTGGGTTCTATGCGTATCTGGCTCTCCATCTTTGCCCCCTTTTAGACCATGTCTAGCATTCTTAATTAGTCACTTGATCAGACACTCTATATCTCTAGTTAGCTATCCACCTCTTAAAATTCATCTCTATTTTCCAATGTTACATTGTATAGGTTATGTATATCTCTGAAGGTTTGTTGTTGTTGTAATTTTAAAATTCAAAGAACAAAAGTAGCAATCAGCTTGAACCGGCATGGGTCGTACCACGAGTTAAATCACACAACTTATTTGTTCAAAGAAGGTCACATCACCTAATAATTGACATGATTTTTTTTTCTCAAAGAAGACCTAGCGCATCCTAGCCTAATTGCAAACGTACAAACAGGTTTTGCATATGCAGTAGTAGCACTGACCACGGAGCAACACCAAAGCAGCCAAGCAGAGCTAACACCTCTGACACCGAGCATGCAAATCACATCAACATCAGATCAACATACCGTGGCATAAAAAAGGAGCTTAATAACAAACGCCGGAATCAGACCTAGCTGCTAGTCAGGCCACGACCACCGATGAGCAAGACCTGGGCTGATATGCTGTGCGGCGACAGAGCAAGCCACCAGCAAGCCCAAGGTCGAAGATGACCGGGGCTCACCGGCGGGCCCTTAAAACAAACGGCAACACGCGGACGGCGGGGTGCGGCTGTGAGCGCTTCTCGTTGCTATCGTGCTGGTGCGTGGGAGGATGCCAGGGCCGGATCGGAATATGACACAGTACAGCTGGGCGATGGTGTGTGGGAGTGTGGGAACGGAGCCGATGAGCACCCTCCGATCGGTTCAACGTTTGACGAGATGATGCATGATCCTCCACCACGATGTGAGCAATCCGGCGAGACGGAGAGATGGCGATGGTGTAGATTGATTTGGAGTTGTCGACGTCTACTTTGATCTGGAGATGAGGTCACATACTCGGTTTTATAAACGTAGAGTTACGCTCCTTGCCTCCTTGGCATGCACGGAAGAACTCAATTGCAGCTGCGTAGGCGCGAGAGTCCAACTCGGTATCGGCAAAGTCCGACGTGGGTACGTGGGTGGGTAAGGCGACGTTTGGTAACAAAAATATTAAGATTTTGGCAGAAACGCTCTCCAAATTATGATTTTATATGGGTCTTCTACCCTATCCACTCCTCCAAATATATGACGGTTGGGTCCGGCGTGAAGGGTATGACGGACCCAAATTGGGTGAGAAAGATTTTTCAAATTATTCGATCTTTATAGTATAGATATATATTTACATCGTGATCTCTTTCATATATTTACGTCGTACGTTCCATAGAATAGTTTTTTATATTCTTATTACAAAGATAATGATGCACGCGTACGGTGTACACAAGATCATTAGGCTCCTGATTTCGCTAGTTACAAACGCTTATTTTTGTAACACAGCTTACAGTAACTCTCTGAGCGAGTCTACCCGATCGAAAGCAAAAAAGAAAAAAAAACTCCGAGTCTTGTGCAAGCCCCCGGCTGCCAGCAGGCCTGTACGGTGTACGTCTGGGGTTCTATTAGGATACCGTTTGCTTTCTACGGTAATAAGTAAAGTCCCGTCTCATCTCAGATGCCAGAGGCTAATTAGGAGTATTAAATATAGATAAATGATAAAATTAATTTATAATCTTAAGCCTTTTCACGAGATGGATCAAGTCTAATTAGACCATGATTAGACAATATGCTACAGTAAATATGTGCTAATCATAAATTAATTAGGCTCATTTGATTCGTCCCGCGAAAAAGTATAGTCCTTATGCAATTAATTTATAATCAAACTATGTTTACTTCTACTAAATAGTCTCATCTCATTTGATGTCACAGGACTTGTTACAAGTCAGTGAGGACCAAACACCCACTAGGACACATCATGCTGCATGCATGAACTCTACCGTCCACACTAGTGTGCACTTTTTTTTTTTTGCGAGCTTGCACACAGTATTACTCCCTTCCAAATTATAAATCATTTTAATTTTTCTAGATGTAAATATATATACTATATTATTATGCATATAGATATAGAGTATATCTACTAAGTACATAACAAAGTTTGTGAATCTAATGTTTTTTTTGAAAGACCAGTCCGGCAGACTGCCGGCTTTGTATTAATTAATAGAGAAGAAAATACAAGATTATGATGATGGGAGATCATAAGCAGGAAAAAGAAAAAAAAAGAAAAAATAAATTCGCCCGGTTGGATTGGAACGTCAACACGGGTTATCGCACAACTAATTGAGAAGAAAGTTTGTGAATCTAATTTAAAACTAAAACCACATATAATTTTGGGATGGGAGTATACGGCATCACCGCACAACGCTTGAATCAATTTGGCTTCTGAAAAAAAAATTAATAGATCGAGGTTCAGATACGGTATATAAAAAGATGAAGTTGGGAGACGACTGCAAAATATAATAAGATGTCCATGCATTATCCAGAGTACCTAGGCTTCATTCAGGCGTCCGTCCATACTATGCGCGGATCCACTATGCGCAGCGCACTTGTCTTATTATTTGCAAACGCCAGGCACCGCCGCACCGGGCGACGACAGCAGCCATGGCGGCAGCTGCTCCAACCCCGACCTGGAACCTCTGGAGAGGAAGAACGTGTCCGCCTGGAGCAACTCTGCCGTGGATTGCTGCCATACCGAGGAAGAAGGCCATGATCGTCAGCATGACGGAGGCGACCGCGTAGAACGCAAGATGATCGACCAGCAGAGGGCTTCACCGAATGCAAGGCCGACGAGAGCCATGGCGAGCGAGGGCAGTGTACCTGTCCATTAGGGTTTATAATATTGCTAGGGATCAACCGAGCAGGTGGAAGATATATCTGTATATATAGCTAGGGTAGTTTTTTTTGTTGTTGTGTCAAAAGTTCGAGGGGAGATGTTGTATCAGCAACGTCATTTAATTTGCCTTTTTTAATTAGTACGGTCACCAACACGTACTTGTGCATTGTTTAATTGTTTTCCATAGGATTCACCGATTCAGGCCGTAAACTATTTCCTTGTTGTAGACAAAAAATTTTCCATACTACGATCCATGATATTTCATCAGGTCGCCTAACCCCAGTAACAATATTTGTATGTCACCACACGTTTGTTTATTTATTCCAAGGACACTTTACCAGGGCAAAGAAGGCAGTCACGTTAGAAAATATATATACAAATGGAACCGTCAAATTCAATATTCTAGTAGATACAATTCAATTGGAGAGGAACCAATAAAATCGCAAATCTGTATCCATATCCCGTGACTGGCGAGGCAGTTATATGATCCTCTCCAATTTTAAGATTTTAAAATGCATATTAAAATTATTAATCATATTACCTCCCTATAGGTAATGTATCATTAAATCAACGGTCCACAGTCATTTGGGAGTACTTAAGCAAAGCCCAACAATATTATAGCTAGCTACGTCCGCCCCCTGAGCTTAGTGAAGTCCGGCCGGGCGCTCCGGAGAACGACAAACAATGCAAGACGGTACTCTCATGTTAATAATGCAGGTCGCCCTCATAAACTTAATTAGGCTGATTTTCTTTTTGTCTCTATCAGTCGAGTCTCTCTTTTGTTTCCTTCGTACGCGATCATTTTAGATTTCTCAGATTTTTAAAAAGTTTCATACGGTGCATATGTCTTGTACTTGTCAGTTTCCATTATTTTTCAAAACGGCCCGTTCTGTACTTCTCCCTATAGGGACATTTATTTATGGATGGAAAGAGTATACTCCAGACACTAAATTCCCACATATATGTCCGGGTTTCCTCTCGATCCTCGGACACGGCGAGCTGACGAAGAAGTCATCAAACGAGCAGTGAAAAAGCGCTCTCGATCGGGCACATTATTATCATGAGGACGAGATTTGGAACTTGGCAGGGCTAGCTTGCATTGTATTCCCGCTACCTGCACTCGATCGAACGCTCGCAAGCCACTACTAGAGACGAAGGCCAAAGCCATCCAAGCCTAAACGCTCTAATCGAGTCACACAGGGCAACGAAAGCATGAGAAGAATTGAAGATCGTAGGAAAAGGCACGGGAAAAGAGAACGGATTTATACTCCCCCTGGCAACGTGTGCTCTTACCTCATCTCGGTTGTCCGCATCGAAGACCCCCGAACAATTGCGCAAGCACAAGGCATGGGAACCTCCGACTCCCAGTTCAAAGGTCAGTCTGCGGGTGCCAGGTATCTTCCATGTATACTTCCCCGGCCAACTCCGCCGCCCATCGGGTTCGTCGTCGTCAAGAGACAGTGGAAAACGATGACGCACGGAAGCTCGCCCTCCCATGCATGTATACCCACGGGCACGGCCAGGACAGCCATTGGGCTCCACGATCGCTTTGACGCTTTCCACTGGTATATGGAGCAAGGCAATGGCTCTTGTTCGGGAAAATACGATCAGGCTGCATAGAGTTCAATTGTGCAGGGTGCAAGTACCATGAAAATTTGAACATAATCACTGTTTTTTATTTTTAGGAGTTGCTATAATGCCCCTCTAATCACTATGTAGCTTCACACCTACTCTTAACTTTGACAAATGGCGCCTGCACACATGTGAGGGGATAAACGAGCATGGCGAACATCGTTGGGTTGTCCGACCTTTTTTTTGTTTTTTAACTCTTTTTTCGAAACATTCTCACAAATACAGCTCTGGGAGAAAGAATTCGAAAAATAGACCCTCACCTCGGCACCACCCATCCTGGCGCCGAGTGTACACGTCTCCGCGCCGTCCTCTAGGCCAGCAATACTTTCGATTTTGGACGTGTTCGCGAGGGTGGCCAAGAGCTCGGCTGCACTCCTGGGCTGCAATGGCGGTTGTTTGCGTCGCGTTTGCTCTCAGGAGCCAGGCTCACGGGATGCAAAATGTCTTCTCTCTCATGACTCTGGAGCTACCCGATTTCCCTCCGTTTCTCCATGGCCAGGTTGTGCGATGCTCGAGCGGCTCGTTGGAGCGTGTCGTTGGGATGAAATCACCAGCCGCTGGCTTGCCATGGTCGGAGCAAGCCGCCTCGCGCGCTCGCAGCGCGGTGCGGCGGCAGAGCTGCTGGTTTCTCGTGCGCTAGTGCCGTCGGGTGGCAGCGGCCCGGTCGCCTGATGGCGGTGCTGCGGCTGCGTTGCGCGCTCGTGCTGCGGCGGCCAGCTCGCGTGCTCGCACGCCCGTGGAGCGGCGGCCGGCTCGCACGCTTGCACGGCAGCAGGGCCGTTCACGCTCTGCGCCTCCGTTGCTCACCAGCTCGCTCGCAAGGGCGACGAGGCGCTACACCGGAGGCGAGTCCATGGTCAACCTCACCGCGGGAGGCCTGCACGTTCTTTGCCACCACCGGGATGCCTCCTGAACGATGTCACCTCACCTCCGCTGTTCACCGCGATGTCGGACGCCACGAGCACGGGCTCGAGCTGTCTTGGTCGCCCCGGAGCAGGCATGCCGAGGAACAGCATGGGCGGCACACATCAAGTGTTCGATGAAATGACTGAGGAAAATAGTGTAACGACCCGGGTTTTCAAAAAGAGAAAACCCGTCATTCTGTCTCGTGATAGTCCCTGGATCAGACGCTATCACGCACAGGCATTCATCACAGATAAATATCACAGTCATACATCGAAATAAAGCATCAAAGTACGAATATAAACTTATTATTACAAGTCCTGAATAATCGGAGTACATCAATACACGCCTCTTGGCGGAATAACATGAATAAGAGCCTACGCAGCGGTAGCTAGCTTCCAGAAGGTGTCTCCGTCTTTATTCTCCTCCCACAGGCATCCTTGAGCGAAGCGACGTGCCCCTCAGTCGTACCATCCGCCGGCGTTGTTGTCGAAGTCTGACTCGTACCCTGCAAGCTCAGAGGCTATCCCCAAGGTTCGGGATAGGTCCACGTCACCAACCGTATGCAAGCTTTAAGTGGCCTACTTCTAAAGGTAAAGAGAGGAACAAGGTAGAGGCTGGGTTTCCTAAGCAGCAGCAGCATCAATATAAAATAGATTATCATCTCCATATTCCCACCAAATCCCATATCACTCATCCACAAACGGTTACACCTGGTCACCCAGATCACCGTCACCATCACCTATTTCCATCTATGGTCGGTGCGAGAACTCCCACTCCTCGCACCTCAATGGTTGCACCCAGATCCGCAAGGCAGAGGGAGCAACTCTCCTCTCTCCAAATACAACCACGGCTCACCATATACTCTCATCCTATAAGGGGGGAGGTAGAAATCCCAAAACGTAAGAGTCGGAGTAAACAACGGGCATGTCCATAACCGAGGACGCGGCTATACGTATAGATCTAAACTCTGCAGAGCGTGTACACCAGTACCCAACTCGGAATAGCACCCGGACGGTGTACGACCGACCGAGCCTACCCAACCGAACGAACACTTAGGAGTTACGATTCCATCCTGCATCCGGGTCTCGCTGCGGTCCCTCGCAAAGGACCACCCCAGAACTGTGAACATGCCCCCGTGTGGCCGCACGGGGAGCGCCCAATAGGGAAGGGACTTCACCCTAACCCTCTCACTGATATCCTCTATCCTACTGGCAGGTATGGTATCGCACTTGCTAGGGTCGAAACGGCCCTATCCCCACTCTCGGCGAGGTGGTGTGTACGGAAGTCCCGTGTAACAAAGCGACCCACTCGGTTTCAGACCGGTGCGAGCTCCTATCCTCCAAGTCATCACAAAAACCCCCAACACCTGTGCTCCTAAAACAGTGTACCCGCCATAGGTACTAAACTGGGCATCGTCCGAGAAGACGATCCCTGGCCCCCGATCCCGGATCGGGTTGTCTTGAGCTCACCCCCGCCAAATATCCCAAAAACACCTTCTCCTGCCGGTTTTCCCCCACACACACCAAGATTACTACCACATAATCCCGGCACATGCATAGCAAGCTCAGCGTATCATCACGCGTAAATAAAGTAGTAGTAGTAGTAGTAGTAGGTCAATCAAGGACAAGGTATTTAAAAGGGCAGTGCAAGGGTTTCTTCATATCCATCATCATGCATAAGTAAAGCGCTAGCAGTTCTAAAGCAATGCCTAATGGGCATTCAAAGAAGGTCGGTGTGAACCTGGGTGCGAGTAGTCGTCGTAGCCGAGGTCGTCGTTGTAGTCCTGGTTCAGCTCTCCGGCTCTGGCGGCTCCTAGAATCGTATTTAAATAAATAAACACGGCTGCTATATGCGATAAATCCAAGATGAAGAACAAATAAGACCCAAAAAGAGGCAAACTCTAGCCTAGCGCGGAGTTTGGAATTTTAGAAGATTTTCAGAAGAAGTTTTGTATTTTTTGGAGTTAAAACATATTTAATATGAATTTCCTAAGAGAAAATAGATTTGTGAAAATAAAATACGCATTTACAATATTGCAATCTCCAGGCTAGCTCTAGGCTATCTCTATCTGGCTCAAACAGGGCGTTAAGCCGGCTGCAGGCTATCTCCTCGTGCGCATGTGGCAGACACCGGGGCAGCTTTAAGCCAGCGCTCGCCCACGTGGCGGCTGACACGACGGCGAGCGTGGCGCGGCGCGCGGGATTCGGGACGGATCGCTGCGGCGCGGCGCGGCGCCGTGCGTGCGGGCGTGTGGCTCGGCCCGGGTTGGCCAGCCGCACGGGATCCTCCGGATCCTCTACGTGTACTCGTGTGTGTGTGCTCGTGTGGGGGCAAAACCCCAGGGATTAAGGCCCGGCGCCGTCTCGTGTTCGGCAGAATGCCGCAGAGGGAAGGCGGCGGAAAAGGGGCTCGCCGGTGGCGAGGTATCTCGGGCCAAGCAACAAACGGCAGCGAGTGATCGAGGAAGACCCCGCGAACAATTTAAAGCCAAGAAAAGGCGAGCCTTTGGCCGGGTTTGGGCGCGTCGGCGGCGACGCGGTGAAACGCGCGGCGGCGCGGTGCGGATGGTCGCCGGCGTGGGCGCTGGGGTGTGCAAATACGCCGGTGTGTGCGTGCGTGTCTCCCCTGGGGCAAACCAGCCCCAAAGGTGGGGGCTTTGCCACTTGCCCAGCTGCGCAGGGCAAGTCCGGCCGTGGCGGCGTCGTGAGCGACGCGCGCACCGGCGGAGTGCGAGAGCGCCGGGTTCAGGTCCGCTGGTGAGCGTGCAGGGGTGCGTGTGTGCGCGGCCGGAGATAAAGGGCACGCCGCACCTGAAGGCACGGCCTTCACCTCACCCCCTGCGCGAGAGTGCACCGAGGTGCAAGCCGGCGGCGTAGCCGCGTCGGCGCAAGGCAGGGCGGCGCGGTGTGACGGCGCGGTGCGTGGCCACGAGACAAGGGACGAGCGGAGGCAAGCATGCGCGTGTGACGACGGCAGCGGCTCCTGCAAACGAAAGGCGTGGCACGAAGGCCGGCATCACAGGCGACGGTGTGTGCGCGGCGGCGCGGCGGCGGCGGTGCGGCGCAGACAGGCGCGGGACGCGTTCCCCCTCGGCACGAAGGCCGGGTTCACAACCGATGAGAGTGGGAGCGCGGCCTCACATTGGTGACCACTGGTCGACGTGCAGGCGTTGGGGAAGGTGGCCGGAGCAGGGTCGTCGGCGGCGAGGAAGAAGCGCGGCGCGGAGCAAGGGAAGCAGAGGATGCAGGGGCGTCGCGGTCCTTGGCGTCCAGGAGCTCCACGGGCGGCCTCCGGTCTTCGCGACGGCGCCGGCGTGCTCACGGATGGCCTCTAGTCTTCCTTCTCCTCCCCCCTTCTCCTTCTTCTCCGGCGAGGCAGAGGTGTGCGGCAAAGGGGAAAATCCCCGGGCGGCTAGAGTTGGGAGCTCCGGGGGTTGCGACTGCCGCCTACATATAGGGCAAGGCGCGGCGCAGACACGTGGACGGTTGGATGCTAAAGAAGGGGCGCGGTTGGTGGTGAGCGGGCCTGTGGGCCGTGAAGTGCTGGGCCACGGTAGAAGAGGGAGGTGGTCTTGTGTGCGGGCTGAGCGAGCTGAGGGACCAGCGGTGGACCTGCCTTAATGGTCTGAAGGGGGTTTCGGCCCAGCGGGGGTGAAGAGGTTTTCCCCTTTCCTATTTACCTTACCCCTTAAATCTATTTGATTCAAATTTAAATAAGAATTCAAATTTGAATCACACTTCAAATAAATCCAAATAAACTCCAAGGTTCTCACACTAACATTTTCTATTCCCTAGAAAGTTTTAATTAGATGGAAAATAAATCTAGGAATTTAGGAGAGAAATTAGAAGACATCCTTAATTAAATTATCAACCACTCAAATAATTCACCAAAAAATTTTAAATCCTCATTTTTACTATTAACATTCCGTATTAAAAATGCAGGATGTTACAGACTCCCCCCCTCAAATGAATCTCGTCCTTGAGATTAAGAACTTACCTCCGTCTCGAAGAGGTGTGGGTACTTCTCCCTCATGATCGATTCTTTCTCCCACGTCGCTTCTCGCTCGGTGTGATTGCTCCAAAGCACCTTGCAGAAGCGAGTGGTGGTACTTCTTGTAGCTTTCTCGGCCCGATCTAGTATCTTTACCGGATACTCCAAGTACTCCAGATTGTCTTGCAAGTCGATAGCATCGGTGGAGACATGCTCGTCAAGCTTCGGGTTGAGGCACCTCCGGAGTTGCGATATGTGGAACACAGGATGCACTCCGGCAAGATCAGGTGGTAACTCCAACCTATATGCAAGTTTCCCCACCTTTGCCACGATCAGGTAGGGTCCAACGAACCTCGGGGCTAGCTTCCCCTTCACATGGAACCTCTTCGTGGCTCTAAGCAGTGACACTCTCAGAAGGACGTAGTCACCAACTTCGAAGGACATATCCCTTCGCTTAGGATCAGCATAGCTCTTCTGCCTACTCTGAGCTATCTTCAGGTTCTCTCTAACCTTAGCCACATTCTCCTCAGCCTCAACAATGGAAGCAGGACCGAAGAAAGTCCTCTCCCCCACCTCAGACCACATCAACGGGGTCCTACACTTTCTGTCATACAGAGCTTCAAAGGGTGCCATTTGCAAACTTGCCTGATAGCTGTTGTTGTACGAGAACTCAGCGTAGGGCAGACTCTTCTCCCAATCATTGTTGTAAGTCAACACACAAGCTCTCAGAAGATCTTCGAGAACCTGATTCACCCGTTCTGTCTGTCCATCAGTCTGAGGTGGAATGTTGTACTGTAGTCCAAGTGTGTGCCCATCGAATCATGCAGACTCTTCCAGAACTGAGCAGTGAACTGAGCACCACAATCGGACACGATGCTACGGGGTGCTCCATGCAACCTCAGAATATGCTCTACGTAGAGATCAGCCAACTGACTTACACTGAATCTGTTCTTCACCGGCAGGAAGTGTGCTACCTTGGTCAAACGGTCCACAATCACCCAAATCGAGTCATTTCCCTTCTGAGTGCGGGATAAACCCACCACGAAGTCCATGCTGATATCATCCCATTTCCACTAAGGTATCACAAGTGGCTGTAGCAATCCGGCGGGTCTCTGATGTTCCGCCTTCACTCTCTGACAAGTGTCACATCGAGCAACATACTCGGCGATGTCTTTCTTCATTTTCTCCCACCAGAATCGACACTTCAGGTCTTGGTACATCTTGGTGCAACCGGGGTGAATGGAATACCGAGAATCGTGACCTTCATTCAGAATCGTCTTCCGGATATCCTCAGCACTAGGCACACATATGCGATCTTTCAACCACAACGTGCCTTGCTCATCAATGTGGTAGTCAGGGACCTTACCTCTCGTCAAAAGGTCTTTCACTTCCTCAATCTCAGGACACTTCTTCTGGGCTTGCCTGATTTGGTCTTCTAGACCATACTTCACCCTCAACTCGTTGAGCTGACCCTTCTCGACGATGTCGAGCTTCAATCTCTCCATCTCCTTGTACAACTCTGGCTGTTCCTCCTGCACCATCAGGTTGTTGCAATAGCTTCTTCGACTCAAAGCATCAGCCACGACATTCACTTTGCCGGGGTGGTAGTGAATGTCGAGGTCATAGTCCTTTATCAACTATAGCCATCTGCGTTGCCTCAAGTTCAACTCTGACTGGGTGAAGATATACTTCAGACTCTTGTGATCCATGTAGATATCACATTTGTTGCCCATCAAGTAGTGCCTCCATATCTTCAAAGCATGAACAACAGCTGCTAACTCGAGGTCGTGTGTCGGGTAGTTCTCTTCATGTTTCCAAAGCTGCCTTGAAGCATAAGCAATCACCTTGCCTTTCTGCATCAGCACACAACCAAGACCCTGCCTCGAAGCATCACAGTACACCACAAAGTCCTTGTTGTCATCGGGAAGCGTCAACACAGGAGTTGTGGTGAGTCGGGTCTTAAGCTCTTGGAAGCTTGCTTCACACTTCTCTGACCACACGAAAGGCGTGTTGTTCTTCAGCAACTCGGTCATCAGCTTCGCAATCTTGGAGAAGTTCTCGATGAAACGGCAGTAGTACCCTGCCATCCTGAGAAAACTCCTGATCTCTATCACTATCTTGGGCGACTGCCACTTTGACACAGCTTCGATCTTCAAGGGATCAACAGCAACTCCCTCACCTGACAACACATGCCCAAGGAAAGCCACTTCTTCTAGCCAAAATTCGCACTTGTTGTACTTGGTGTACAACTGACTCTGCCTCAGTTTCTCCAGCACTATCCTCAGATGCTCTTCATGTTCTTCAGCAGTTTCCGAGAAGACCAAGATGTCGTCAATGAAAACCACGACGAACTTGTCTAACTCGTCCATGAACACCTTGTTCATCATGTTCATGAAGTAAGCTGGGGCGTTCGTAAGACCGAACGATACGACAGTGAACTCATACTGCCCGTACCGGGTCACAAACGTTGTCTTGTAGATGTCCTCGGGGCGAATCTTCATCTGATGATAGCCGGATCTAAGGTTGATCTTGCTGAAGTACTTGGCCTTCCTCAACTGATCAAGCAGGTCATCAATGCGCGGCAACGGGTACTTGTTCTTGATGGTTACCGCATTAAGAGCGCGGTAATCGACGCACAGCCGTTGCGTCCCATCCTTCTTCGGTACAAACATCACCGGTGAAGCCCAAGGTGATGCACTCGGTCGGATGTACCCCTTCTGTCGGAGAGCTTCTAATTCCTCCTTCAGCGTTGCCAGCTCTAACTTGTCCATTCTGTAAGGACTCTGTGCCACGGGTGTTGTACCTGGCACAAGGTTGATCACGAACTCCACGTCGCGGTCTGGTGGTAACCCCGGCAGATCATCAGGAAAGACATCGGGGTACTCACAAACCACTAGAACATTGGCCACCGTCTTCGTAGTGAGGTTGTACACAGCTGGTACTTCTCGAGACTTCAGCGGCTCAAACGTGATCTTCGTCCCCTTCGGGTGTATCAGGGTCACTTGTCGGGGTGACAAAGAGATAACCCCTTTGTGAGCGGTGATCCAATCCATGCCCAGAATAACATCAATCCCATTGGACTTCAGCACGGTCAGATCTCCGAGGAACTTGTGACCCTTGATGAACATTTCCACCCCTTTGCATAGTAGGGTGCATCTAATATCTCCGAGCGGTGAGCTCATCACAATAGGTTTCGGTCAGGGAGTCATGGGGAGAGATAGTTTGTTTACAAAGTTAGAGGACACATAAGAACTAGTTGCACCCGTATCAAAAAGATTCAAAGCTTTAGCACCACAAACTAAAAACTCACCGATCACGACGTCAGGAGTGTCGGCAGCCTCCTCCTCAGTCAGGAGGTTGAGCCTCCCGCGGTCAGCGGTCGGCTGGGGAGCGGCCTGAGGTGGCCTCCCTCCTGGAGCTGGTGCCCTGGCAGGTGTAGCAGCGGTCTTCTTGCTAGGGCACGCGTACGACTTGTGGCCTTGCTTGCCACAGGCGTAGCACGTCGGGGTGAAACCTCCTGTGCCGGGTCTTGACGCGCTCTGCTGCGGGCGGTTGTAGTCTCCACCCTGCTGCTGGTAGTCGGAGATCCTTCCTCCAGGGTACGGTGCACGGCTTCCTCCGAAGCCACGTCCAGGCTGGTTGTTCCCCGGGCGGTAGCTCCCTCTCAGCAGGTTGCTCTGCCCACTCCTCGACCTCTAGAAGGATCGGTCGACATGGTCCCGATCTCCCATCCTCTTCTTGCCCTTCATGCGCTCCTCATGCCCCCTCCTTTCTTCCTCCAGCGCGATAGCCCTGTTCACCAGGTGGCGAAGGAACTTGTGCTCACTGGCCTTCAAGCCCTGGCGGAGACCATGGTGGAGGCCTCACAGAAACCAAAACTGCTTCTTGTCATCGGTGTTGGTGTCGTCGGGGGCATAGCGCATCATCTTCATGAAGTGCCTCTCGTACTCCTCCACCCTCATCGCACCCTGAGTCATGGTGCAGAACTCCTGAGCCTTCTGACTCATGAGCTCCCTCGGCAGGTACTGCTCGCGGAACACCTCACAGAACTCTAGCCAGGTGATGAAGGATGGGTTCGGGTGGCTGTCGGAGTAGTTGTCCCACCATGACTTGGCAGGACCCTCGAGCTGGTGGACGGCGAGAGCCACACACTCTTCGTCGGTGTAGGCGGTGAGGTCGAGCTTCGTCTCAATCACGCGGAGCCAGTCGTCGGCCTCGAGAGGATCATCCGAGTAACTGAAGGTAGGGGCCTTCAGGCGGAGGAACCTCTCGATCTTCTTCGTGAAGTCCTCCTCCGGCGGGACGTTGCGGTTCCCACTGTTGACTCGGTTCTCGACGGCTTCCGCCATCCTCTGCATCAGCGCAGTCTGAGCGGCCATCACCTCAGTCAGGTTAGGCGGTGGCGGTGGCGGTGCCTCTCCACAGCCACGACCACGCCCACGACCCTAGAGATCTGGTGCCGGCTCAGGTTCTCCTTCAGCTTCTTCCTCTCCTTCAGCATCGCCTTCACCGATGGGCGGAGGCGGTGGTGGTGGCACCACAATGCCTCGGCCTCGTCCTCAGACAGGTGCGTGTCCATGACCACAGGCGCGTCCACGCCCATGAGCGGGAGCGCGGCCACGCCCACGACCACGGACTGGCGGGGCTTGCTCTTCCTCGGCTTCGACCTCCTCGAGGCGAGCCAACAGACGTCCTGGACTCCTGATGGACATCTTACTAAAAACAAGACCAAGGGCATAGAAAACCTTAGATACGTCACTCACCACCAAATTGAGTCTGATATACAATCATGAAAATATTTTTACTAATATAATTCTAACACTCAATGGGAAAAAGCAATAAGAACGACTAACTCTATTAAGACCAAACATTCAGCATCCATTATGAGTACATAAGTTCCCTCGAGGCTGACTCAAGCCTTGGAGGTCACACACAGCAACGATCTAATATAGCATTATATGAACTCAAAAGGGTGTGCACATCTAGGTGTGAAAAGACTCATAACTCCTCATGTACCGGAACAGGCTCACGGCTGCATGGAACAACTCATGGAAACTACCTATATTACAACTCTACTCTTATTAGCATGATCATGCTCCAGCACGCTACTCAAAGTGAGCCCTCTTGTACCTCACGGGGCAACGGTCCTCCTCGGGGAAGTCTCTGGGGAACATCCGCGTCAGCATGGCGTGAGCAGCCCTCACCTCCTGGGTCTCAACCGGAGCGGGCATGTCAGCCATCGGACACAGGTGAAGCTTGAGGGCGGACGGGTGAAGCTTGAAAGTCTCCTTGCGGATCGCCCGTTGGTGCTCTGGAGGTAGCAGACCGTTGAGCTCCTGAAGCTCGTCCACTCGAAGAGAGTCGGCGTCCTCCCAAGTCCTCAGCATCCTCTTGCACTTGTCCAGCAGGAACACAGAAGTCCTGGTGTGAGCAGCGAGGTTGGCGGTGTTGGAGTACTGGTCCTGCACAAGCTCAGCCACTCTGGCCTTCTCACGAACGAGACTGCATCCCTGCGAGGTGAACTGTGAATCCTTCTGGTTCAGCTTGTCTTGAACCTGGCCTCCTGCTTGCGTAGATCCTCCTTAGCGTAGATCATCTCCTCTCGAGCGGACACTCTCTCTGCCTCAGCTCGTACCACCAGAGAGTTGGCGTGGTGTAGTCCACGCTCGAGCTGCTCGACTCGCTGGCGTAGGGTACGGTTCTCCACGATCAAACTCTGGCAGTGGGGCTGTAGCTCGCGGAACTCCAGCTTAGTGTGCTCAAGTCTGTTGAAGAGTCCACTCGTCTGCTTGCTCAATCGGCGGGCGTGAGTGTCGAGGTCCACGAGGTAGCTCCCTGTGGTGACGAGCGTGTCGTCGGACTCGCGCAGGGGACCCTGGACAACCTCTGCCTCGTAGAGTGCTGTAGGGTCCCGCAGTCCGTCCACGATCGGAGCCACTCTGTAGTAGCCCTGGGGGATCAGCCGCAGGTCTCCTGTCCTGTAGACGTCGCGGTACCTAGCCAGCAGGTGGCGAAGTACGTGGCTGCAGGCGGTGTCTACAGCGTTCCTGACATTGAGTCCGGTGCTGTGCTCGAGCATCCCGGGGAAGTCTGGACGCGCCGGGTGGGTAGGATGGCCACCGTGCAAAGCACCAGTGGTCCTGACAGAGTGCGGACGTCCTCGACGCGGTAGGTGATGTGCGTAGGGGGAATCCCCTGCCTGAGGACGACCCGGTCCACCCAACGAGCAAGTCCCTCCATGTGCTCCGGGAGTAGCTCTATCTCCTGTCGGTCCATTTCCTGTGACACGAAAGAAATTTCTAGTTAGCGCAGGTGAGATAGAACTTTTCAAAGAAGGATAAGTTTTTGTAATATATGCCAAGAATTGTATATAGCAAAAGAGATCGTTTAGAGTCCTAATTTCTATCGACCATTTCTAAGGGCGCGTACTACGGTCAAGTACGGCTCTGATACCATCTGTAACGACCCGGGTTTTCAAAAAGGGGAAACTCGTCATTCTGTCTCGTGATAGTCCCTGGATCAGACGCTATCACGCACAGGCATTCATCACAGATAAATATCATAGTCATACATCGAAATAAAGCATCAGAGTATGAATATAAAATTATTATTACAAGTCCTGAATAATCGGAGTACATCAATACACATCTCTTGGCGGAATAACATGAATAAGAGCCTACGCAGCGGTAGCTAGCTTCCAGAAGGTGTCTCCGTCTTTATTCTCCTCCCACAGGCATCCTTGAGCGAAGCGACGTGCCCCTCAGTCGTACCATCCGTCGACGTTGTTGTCAAAGTCTGACTCGTACCCTGCAAGCTCAGGGGCTATCCCCAAGGTTCGGGATAGGTCCACATCACCAACCGTATGCAAGCTTTAAGTGGCCTACTTCTAAAGGTAAAGAGAGGAACAAGGTAGAGGCTGGGTTTCCTAAGAAGCAGCAGCATCAATATAAAATAGATTATCATCTCCATATTCCCACCAAATCCCATATCACTCATCCACAAACGGTTACACCTGGTCACCCAGATAACCGTCACCATCACCTATCTCCATCTAGGGTCGGTGCGAGAACTCCCACTCCTCGCACCTCAATGGTTGCACCCGGATCCGCGAGGCAGAGGGAGCAACTCTCCTCTCCCCGAATACAACCACGGCTCACCATATACTCTCATCCTATAAGGGGGGAGGTAGAAATCCCAAAACGTAAGAGTCGGAGTAAACAACGGGCATGTCCATAACTGAGGACGCGGCTATACGTACAGATCTAAACTCTGCAGAGCGTGTACACCAGTACCCAACTCGGAATAGCACCCGGACGGTGTACGGCCGACCGAGCCTACCCAACCGAACGAACACCTAGGAGTTACGATTCCATCCTACATCCGGGTCTTGCTGTGGTCCCTCGCAAAGGACCACCCCAGAACTGTGAACATGCCCCCGTGTGGCCGCACGGGGAGCGCCCAATAGGGAAGGGACTTCACCCTAACCATCTCACTGATATCCTCTATCCTACTGGTAGGTATGGTATCGCACTTGCTAGGGTCGAAACGGCCCTATCCCCACTCTCGGCGAGGTGGTGTGTACGAAAGTCCCGTGTAACAAAGCGACCCACTCGGTTTCAGATCGGGGCGAGCTCCTATCCTCCAAGTCATCACAAAAACCCCCAACACTTGTGCTCCTAAAACAGTGTACCCGCCATAAGTACTAAACTGGGCATCGTCCGAGAAGACGATCACTGGCCCCCGATCCCGGATCGGGTTGTCTTGAGCTCACCCCCGCCAAATATCCCAAAAACACCTTCTCCTGCCGGTTTTCCCCACACACGCCAAAAATACTACCACATAATCCCGGCACATGCATAGCAAGCTCAGCGTATCATCACGCGTAAATAAAGTAGTAGTAGTAGTAGGTCAATCAAGGACAAGGTATTTAAAAGGGCAGTGCAAGGGTTTCATCATATCCATGATCATGCATAAGTAAAGCGCTAGCAGTTCTAAAGCAATGCCTAATAGGCATTCAAAGAAGGTCGGGTGTGAACCTGGGTGCGAGTAGTCATCGTAGCCGAGGTCGTCGTCGTAGTCCTGGTTCAGCTCTCCGGCTCGGGCGACTCCTAGAATCGTATTTAAATAAATAAACACGGCTGCTATATGCGATAAATCCAATATGAAGAACAAATAAAACCCAAAAAGAGACAAACTCTAGCCTAGCGCGGAGTTTGGAATTTTAGAAGATTTACAGAAGAAGTTTTGTATTTTTCGGAGTTAAAACGGATTTAATATAAATTTCCTAAGAGAAAATAGATTTCTGAAAATAAAATACGCATTTACAATATTGCAATCTCCAGGCTAGCTCTAGGCTATCTCTATCTGGCTCAAACAGGGCGTTAAGTCGGCTGCAGGCTATCTCCTCGTGCGCACGTGGCAGACACCGGGGCAGCTTTAAGCCAGCGCTCGCCCACGTGGCGGCTGACACGGCGGCGAGCAAGGCGCGGCGCGCGGGATCCAGGACGGATCGCTGCGGCGTGGCGCCGTGCGTGCGAGCGTGTGGCTCGGGCCGGGTTGGCCAGCCGCACGGGATCCTCCGGATCCTCTACTTGTACTCGTGTGTGTGTGTGTGCTCGTGTGGGGGCAAAACCCTAGGGCTTAAGGCCCGGCGCCGTCTCGTGTTCGGCAGAATGCCGCAGAGGGAAGGCGGCGCGGAAAAGGGGCTCGCCGGCGGCGAGGTATCTCGGGCCAAGCAACAAACGGCAGCGAGTGATCGAGGAAGACCCTGCGAACAAGTTAAAGCCAAGAAAAGGCGGGCCTTTGGCCGGGTTTGGGCGCGTCGGCGGCGACGCGGTGAAACGCGCGGCGGCGCGGTGCGGATGTTCACCGGCGTGGGCGCTGGGGTGCGCAAATACGCCGGTGTGTGCGTGCGTGTCTCCCCTGAGGCGAACCGGCCCCAAAGGTGGGGGCTTTGCCCCTTGCCCAGCTGCGCAGGGCAAGTCCGGTCATGGCGGCGTCGTGAGCGACGCGCGCGGCGGCGAAGTGCGAGAGCGCCGGGTTCAGGTCCGCCGGTGAGCATGCAGGGGTGCATGTGTGCGTGGTCGGAGATAAAGGGCACGGCGCACCTGAAGGCACGGCCTTCACCTCACCCCCTGCGCGAGCGTGCATCGAGGTGCAAGCCGGCGGCGTAGCCCCGTCGTCGCAAGGCAGGGCGGCGCGGTGTGACGTCGCGGTGCGTGGCCACGAGACAAGGGACGAGCGGAGGCAAGCGCGCGCGTGACGACGGCGGCGGCTCCTGCAAACGAAAGGCGCGGCACGAAGGCCGGCATCACAAGCGACGGCGTGTGTGCGGCGGCGGCGGCGCGGCGCAGACAGGCGCGGGACGCGTTCCCCCTCGGCACGAAGGCCGGGTTCACAACCGATGAGAGTGGGAGCGCGGCCTCACCTTGGTGACCATTGGTCGACGTGCAGGCGTTGGGGAAGGTGGCCGGAGCAGGGTCGCCGGCAGCGAGGAAGAAGCGCGGTGCGGAGCAGGGGAAGCAGAGGAGGCAAGGGCGTCGCGGTCCTTGGCGTCCAGGAGCTCCACGGGCGGCCTCCGGTCTTCGCGGCGGCGCCGGCGTGCTCACGGACGGCCTCCGGTCTTCCTTATCCTCCCCCCCCTTCTCCTTCTTCTCCGGCGAGGCAGAGGTGTGCGGCAAAGGGGAAAATCCCCGGGCGGCTAGGGTTGGGAGCTCCGGGGGTTGCGGCTGCAGCCTACGTATAGGGCAAGGCGCGGTGCAGACACGTGGACGGCTGGATGCTAAAGAAGGGGCGCGGTTGGTGGTGAGCGGGCCTGTGGGCCGTGAAGTGCTGGGCCGCGGTAGAAGAGGGAGGTGGTCTTGTGTGCGGGCTGAGCGAGTTGAGGGGCCAGCGGTGGACCTGCCTTGCTGGTCTGAAGGGGGTTTCGGCCCAGCGGGGGTGAAGAGGTTTTTCCCCTTTCCTATTTACCTTACCCCTTAAATCTATTTGATTCAAATTTGAATAAGAATTCAAATTTGAATCACACTTCAAATAAATCCAAATAAACTCCAAGGTTCTCACACTAACATTTTCTATTCCCTAGAAAGTTTTAATTAGATCGAAAATAAATCTAGGAATTTAGGAGAGAAATTAGAAGACGTCCTTAATTAAATTATCAAGCACTCAAATAATTCACCAAAAAATTTTAAATCCTCATTTTTACTATTAACATTCCGTATTAAAAATGCGGGATGTTACAGATAGTGGGTGGTAAGGCTACCAGGAACTGGTACATGGTGAGCATATCTATCAGTACAAGCGTCTCAAACACAATCTCGCTTGGGCCAGGCTCATTCGATATATGCATGCAAACACGAGCTGTTGCAGCGGTAGGGACTTGCTCCGCCTGGCTTGTACCAGTTGGGCGGGCTGAGCCGGCCAGGGGCAGGGGCGCAAACACGCCCTTTATACCCTTATTTTAAATGTCCAAACTCACTTTTTCTACCGAAAATTGTTCTAAAATGTTAAACAAAATTCATGAATTCCATTTTGTATGTTGTTGGTTGCATCTTCAAAAAATCGTAAAAGAATTTCAAAATGGGCTAAGTGGCACTATTTTTGGACTTCGTATTTTTCAATCTCCGACACGCTTACTTTCAATTTTGGGGCTCCAATTTAAATATGTAAGCTCACTTCTTCGTGATCAACAACAGTTGTCTAATGTTAACCAAGATGTATGGATTCTATTTTGCATATTATTGGTTACATGTTACATACAAATTGCTTCACAAAAGAATTACACAATAGGGTGACTGACACGGTTTTCAGACTTAGGATATGGTTGAGCTGAATCCCAAGTCTGAAAAATTGTGTCAGTCGCTCTACTTTGTAATTCTTTTGTGAGAAACTTTGTATATAAGATGTGATCAATAACATGCAAAATAGAATTCATAAATCTTGTTTAACACTAGACAACAATTTTTGATCATGGAGAAGTGGGTTGACATATTTAACTTGGAGCCCCAAAATTGAAAGTAAGTCTATCGGAGAAAAATTAAATGAAAAATACTAAGTCCGAAATAGTGTCAGTTAGCCTACTTTGAAATTCTTTTATGAATTTTTGTATGTAATATGCAGCCAACAATATGCAAAATGGAATCCATGAACTTTCTTTAACATTTGACAATAATTTTTTATGAAGAAAAAGTAAGTTTACACATTTAAAATAAAGCTATAAAATCGAAAGTATTGCTGGCCTCTGACCTTGGTGCTAGAGAGGCTTGCGCCGAGACGTGTACGCTCGGCGCCAGGATCGGTGGCGCCGAGGTGAGGGTCCATTTTTCAAATTCTTTCTCGGCGTATTTGTGAGAATCTTTTGAGAGAAGGGCTAAAAAACAAAAAAAGTCGCTACCAAGGCGAGCTCGGCGGAGGAGAAAATGACACTCCACTGGCATGGCAGGAAGAAAATGAGGAGCATTGGCGTCCAAGTGTGCTAATGCGCATCGACAGCTGGAACGTAAAAAGAGACAATGCAATGGTACAAGCACAATGCACAATATCGTAAGTCAAATTGTATGAATTTTGACCAACAAGCTGGCCTATGGAGAATGTACAATATCAAGAGCGTCGACGACGACCATTTGCAAGAGCGTGGACGACGGCTGCGGTGAGAGCCTAGCGAAGCCAGTTGATGGTTGCCAGCAGAAGCTCGTGCCTGAGATGCGACCCTCGCGAGCACAACCCTGATGTCGATCGGTGGGTGCGGGGCCTGTGCGGCAACGCTACCTCACGGTGCGCAGTACAGCTCATGCGTCCACCGTTCCACCTCGACTAGGCTCCTCTTCAGCACCCGCCGCTCGCCATGGTCGCAACGTCCACCTGTCGTGACACCGGTTGTTACTTCTGCTCCTCTTGTTCTCTACTAGATAGATCAGACAAGAGCTTGGCAAAGCACCATTCATCATTTTGCTATGAGTAAATATTAGGCTGATCGCAGCAAGGAGCGCTAAAAGCTCCTGGACCGCTAATCTTAGCGGGTTTAGGGCTGCAGCAACGTCCTGTACCAAAGCCGCCATCACTCAGGATCCGGAACCCAACCGGCAAACATCGAGGGCGCCCGCTCCTCCTCCAAATCGACTTGGTGCCTCCCCTTCTCCCTCGATTCGCGCTGCACGGCGGCCGTGCCGTCCTCCGCCTTTCCCCTCCCCGGCAGCAGCAGATTCTGTAGGAGATATATGTCGAGATGCTTAGCTTGTACTTTGTTTTGCAGGTTGCCGAGTGATGCATGGAGCTCTCGCCCACCAAACTGTTGCAGTCAGCATGGACCTCTAGATGTAGCAGTAGTAGTCTATTTATAAATTATGATATTGCTCCCCTTTCAGCTAATGTAACTTGAGAATCTTGAGCTACTGTTCAACCATGCCACATTTTGGTTTGTTCTGTTGAGCTTCTTGTAAGGATGATAATACATCTATCATAAATCACAATATTCAGTTTCAGTTTCAGAATTATTGGTGCAAATGCCTGTCAGTGATGAGATAGAAGCATGTCACATGTTTCAGTTTCAGTTATAAATTATGATGTTCAACTATGAATGCATATGTTGCCTGTCATGCTCTCATTTATTGATATGGATATGCTGCCTGTAATCAGTATCTTGAAGATAGAAAGATACCTCTGCTGATATGGATATGCTGCCTGTAATCAATTTCTCGAAGATATAAAGATATCTCTGTCATTATGTTACTGGTAGATGCTGCCAATTTTTTTCTGAGATTGTAAATTGTAAATGTTGATTCAACAATTTGTTTCTCTCAGGAATGCTTATATTTGACAATGGTAACCAACAGTCAGATTGCACGATACTATAACAATTTGTATGCTTTCCTCAACAAACAATTTGTATGCTTCTATAAATGCATTTCGCTCTGGAACATTTCCCTTTGATGGAGTGACTGTGATGCCAATATCGTCGAAGTTGGTGTTGGTAGCCTCAGATTTCTCATCCTCAACAATCATGTTATGCATTATAATGCAAGCAGTCATGATGTCACTAAGACGCTCTTTGTCCCATCCATAAGCCGGTCCACGGATCACGGCCCACCTAGATTGAAGCACTCCAAATGCCCTCTTAATGTCTTTGCGTGTACTCTCTTGCACAGCAGCAAAATGTGCGGTCTTCCTCTCCATAGGATGGGGAACACTCTTCACGAATGCATGCCGATCGGGGTAGATACCGTCCGCAACATAGTATCCCATGTCATAAGTATGCCCATTGACTGTAAACTGAACCGAAGGTATCTCTTCTCGGACAAATCCAGAGAAAACATGCGACCTATGCAATACGTTGATGTCATTGCAGCTGCCTGGAAGACCAAAGTAAGCATGCCATATCCAGAGATCATGAGATGCTACAGCCTCTAAGATCATGGACGGTTGCTTAAAGTGTCTAGTGAACTGGCCCTTCAAAGAAGCAGGGCAGTTCCTCCACGTCCAGTGCATACAATCAATGTTGCCATACATACCTAGGAAGTCACAACTCTCATTCTCTTGTAGTAGGCGAGCCAGATCGCAAGGAGTTGGAGAACAGAGGTATTCCTTCCCAAAGGCACATATAACAACACTGCAGAAATGGTGAAGAGCCTCACGAGCAGTAGAGTCGCCAATCTGGACATACTCATCATTAGCATTTGTCAGCATACCATACGCCAGTATGCGAATTGCGGCTACCACCTTCTGCAAAGCGCTCAGTCCTACCAATCCAGTACAATTCACACGCTGCTCGAAGTAGCTGTCCACCGACTTAACTCCATCAAGAATGCGGAGGAACATATGACGCCTCATCCGGAACCTTCTACGGAACTGTTCTGGGGTGTACACAGGGTTTGCAGCAAAGTAGTGCCGTATGATTCTCGCCTCTCCATCAGCATGGTCTCTAGGCACAATTCGTCTCACATGCTTTGAGCGGTGGAAGGACCTCTCCGCATCCATGGCTGCCACCATAGTGGCCACCTCTTCTCCATCATCATCAAACAACAACTCATAATTTGGCCGGTCCTCTGCAATCAAGTACCACAACAAGGCATAATCATCTTCTTCCTCTAACTGGTGCAGCCACATCGATGACCGAGGGGGGTCCATGGGAATAAACAGGTTTAGTACCTGCAAGAAGCACACCAAAGTTTTAGTGATGCATGTGTCTGGTGCAACAGTTCTGCAATAAACAAGTTCTTATTTCTTCAAAGTACATCATGTCATTTTTTTTCCTGGAATCAGTACATTATGTCATGGTCTATAGTTCACTTCACATTCACTGTATACCAAAATAAGCATAACTAGCGAAGCTCCATATTCAGAACACAAAAAAGAACAGAGCGTCCAACCTTGTCTAACTGGAAACACAAATTTTATGTTTTGCTCATTTTCAAGTAGCCAAACGAACTGTTACCGAGAATGCACACTGCACACATATTGACATGTAACATTCACTATAAATATAAGAAACAATTTTAACTTTTAACAGACTCAGATGGGCATTAGGACATACTGCCAGATGCGGTTGTGTGTCAAACATAGACTATGGAACTGAGATAAAAGATAGTACATTTGATCATTACATAATAGACTGTGAGGAACATAACACCATAGTCCATAGGCAGCAGTTTATTTAGGCTAAGGCACAGGTATTCAACCATGTCCAAAAAATTTCTGGATGCTAATTATTCAGCACTAATTGCTAATAATTCAGCACCTTCAAAAAATTGTGACAGAACCGCCCAAGATAATTCCGTATTATCACCTAAGCCGGTCTACGTGGTTATTAAGCGTTAATAAAGAAGTATCATGTCGTCTCTGTCGGGTCAAGCCCGGTGAATCACTTACAATACAGGATCGATAATATGTAACAAAGCCCACACGAAGGCGGGACTAGAGTACAAGTTCAAATTACATAACAGCCCACAGGGTCAAATTATTACAAACCGGTTTTCATGTATAAAAGTAAACGTTCAGAGTTTCAACAGCGAAATAGTAAACTAAACGGAAGATACACATGGGAGGCCATCCATAGCATATCACTCATCGTCATCATTCTCCCACTCAAGTTCCCAGCCCTCAGGGATAGAGTCAGGCCAAATAGGATTACCTGAAAACAACAAATAAAGCAAGGCTGAGTATACTAATACTCAGCAAGACTTACCCGACAAAATAAAATTACAACTAGACATGCAAGACTTTTTGGCTGGTGGGTTTGTTTTGCCAAAAGAGACTAATAGTTGATCCTTAATTCCAAGTTTTAGCTCAAGTTCTAGTATGTTAACCATTCTAGGTAAGCACCTAAACTAATCAAGCAGTTGTGCAAACAAAATTAAGCAAGCAGCCAAATGAATCCATCTGTTCCATATTACAAGATGGGGTAGCTAGTGGTTAAGCCGTCTCAGATAACGGCGAGAGACCAACGATCGATCGAATTTATAAACCTTGCAAAGTAGAACCCAAGACACACGGAAGAAAGTAGACCCCAAGAAACCAAATAAAAGCAAATGCAGGGTCTACCCCGACCAGGCGGTTCCCGTCATTCCCACAGTTTGGGATCAGATGCTACAGTCCTAAGTACAAGGTTTACTGGTACACCCAACACAGTATGTCCAGACTCACACTTGCACTACCGGTGGCGAACCAGGAGGAGCACCTCAAGAGTAGTAGCGATAAAGTTTCTGCACTGGTTCATTAGGTACTAGGCTTACTGGTCTCATTCCCGACAAGTGCTTGGTACGTTCAATAGCTTAAACCAGCACAATGCTACTCGGTCGAGACCGAACCCATTGCTCTTACCACATGAGCGAGTCAGTTTAACCAACTTATGATTCCAACATAAGTAACCTATATCTCGCGAGCAATGAGCCATTACTCGACTTGTACCGTGTCCTTAAAGCATGGCACTAGCGACCTAGCATACTAGTAAAAGAGCATAGGAACCTAAGGATCATGCATCCAGGTTTCAAATCAACTCTTGAAACTTAAATGCACATACATAACATAAATGCGAAAAGTAAATTGTGAGTTTAGGAAAAAGGGTTAATGCACTCCGGTGCTTGCCTTCTTCCTCTTCAGCTACAGCCTTGGGCTCTTCTGGAGCTGCACACCGTTCACTTCACCATCACTAGTCCCGTCTCCCTCCTGGGTCAGTGTGTACGTTCCGTCCGGTAAATCTACACGTATACATGCATATGCATTAGGTGATGATGAGGGTGGGAGAATTACCACCAAACCAACTCTTGTTGGCCACATTCATTTACGCACTAATGTTTTCTCACAAAATGTATTGGGTGGTGCGGTGGTTAACTAAACATTTCTTTGATGGTGATTGTGTGCACATCTAAGTAAAATACATTAATTAACTTCACAAAACAGCAAGAGGATGTGTTTAATGATGACAAACAGAAATAATTCATAATTTCCTTAATTACCCTAAAAGTGAGCAAAAGCATATTTATTTGAATTCTAGCTAGTCTTTCATCAAAAACCCATATTAAATGAAATACACTTCCAACTATCCTAAAATTTGGTACACAGCAACATATACCTAAACTAAGCTTACATGCCAAAAATTAGCTCCAGAACACATATAAATTAATTTATATGAAAAATACATCAATCAGCCTAGCATAACTAAATTAAATCCTACAAAAAGATTTACTGATCTTTTTTATCTCAACATTTTCCTACAGGTCATATATGGCAAATCTAAACCTCTGACCAAGGCACAAGTGTAGATCTATTTTATTTTTCAAGTTATCAATTTAACATCCTACACCAGATTAAATACAAAACATAATCAAACAAAATCCTAAAATCATATACATTCTACCAGAGGTGCTACTCATCATGACAAAACCCTAGGGTTTATTTGTGCTTAAAGAAAAGTTTATAGAGGGGACTATAAAAAGCATCAAAATTAATCTAGCATAAAGATTCCATAAATCATAACTACAAATCTGCATATCAAACTTGTGTCAACTTTGGTCACAAACACACACAAGGCATAAAGAACAACGTAGCCAAATTTCACTTCCATATCATGAGTACTTTTTAAATTACAGTAAAAACATTTCAAACTGAGTTTGATTTTTCATTTCAAATCTACACAGAAAAACCCTATACAACCTTTATAGAAAATGTAGATCTCAACACAAGGAAACCAACAAAACTGGATTTACATTTTTCTGATTTTTCTACGATTTTTTGAAGTTGTAGAGAAAACCTAAAATAGCTTTTACACTCAGGCCCTTGATCTAAGTTTTCTATATTACAACTGGGTCCCTCATTTACGGAAAACTCCCTGAGACTTTTGCAATCGATGCAATGCGGTCCCTGGGCGGTCGTGGCACCTCACCGGCGGCAGGTTCCGGCCGGGCTTTGCCAGGGATTGGCCGGGAGGCTTGCGCGCGCCTACCTGGAGGTGGTAGCAGCGGCGGCTTGGCCCGGGACGGCGCCGGCGGCCCACCGCGGTGTGGCCACGGTGCGGCTCCCGCCGGAACTCGGCGTCCGGGCGGCGGCGACCTAAATGAGAGGCGGCGGCGACGATTGAGGCTCCGGGAGGACCTAAGGGTGGTGTAGGAACGGAGAGGAGGCGGCGAGGAAGAGCGGAGGAGCTAGCTCGGCGTGGCTCTGCTTTGGAGGAGACGGCGGCGTTCGGCTGCGAGCAGATAGCGAGCAAGGCGAGGCAGCCGAGGGGAAAAGAGGACGGCGCCCCTGGTTTTGCCCTTTTATACCGCGGCTCGACACGCCGGGATGTGCGCACGTGGGGCGTGGGTGGCGGCCGTCGTGCTCGGCGCATGGCGCGGGCCGGTGCGCGAACACATGTGGGCGCGGCGTACGGAGAATGGCTCGGGTGGAGGATCCATAGCGCGAGCGTGGTCCACAGCGGAGGAGTCGAGACGTCCGTACGCTGGGGCGACGCTCAAACGACACGTGGACGGCGGATGACCGTGCGCGCGCGGGGTGCGTGGCGACGCCGGCGCCCGGCGCACATTTCGTTTCATTTAGCTCTGTTCGACCCAGCGAAACTCGAATTTTTCAAAACAAGGTTAAAATTCTCCAAATACGAAAGTTGTAGAGCAACTATAGGACTACAACTTTTGTAAAGGGTGACCTATGTTTTGATGAATAATTTAACGGGAAAAACATGGCGAAGTTACAGTTTTTCTCGCCTGATTTTACTGTTCATAAGGACTTAAACCCAGTTTTTGGTTAATTTGCACTCAAAATTTGAATGTCTGCCAATTATAAAAATTGTGTTCCCGGAAACAACGAAAAACTTTTATATTGGCATAATTTAAAATTCTATAATGAAATTTGGAGAACGTGCACGAAAACCATTTCAAGATTATAGAGCTCTAAGGAGTTTGACTAAAATTTGGGAATTTGACTAGGGTTTATTTTGCAAAGTTGGTCAAGCCTAGACTAAGCATGCTTTGGGACTAATCACACTTAATTAACAAGTATAATTCATGTGCTTATGCTAATGAAACATCAGGGATGTTACAAATAAGTGGCCACCAGTACCTGCTCGCCCAGCGTGGGAGCTGCAGCGGCTGCCGCGCCGTCGCGCGTCCCGGGCGTGCGCGCTTCTGCGACTGCCGCCGACGGCGCGTCCCGAGTGTGCGCACTTCCGCAGCCGCCGAGGAGGTGCGGGCGCTTGTGCGGAGCGAGGACGCGGGCGGTGCCGACGACGGGGAGTGCGATGAGGTCGCAGGCGCGAGACGGAGGAGAAACAGGGGAGGGGAGAGGAGATGGGGATCTAAGGGATAGAGGAGAAAATAGAGTCTACTGCTGCAGAAAAAAGTAATTTAATTAATTTAACATAAATATATACATATCGACACAACATAGTAAATATACATATACACAAGAAGAATCGGAAAAGGGGGCACTAGCGCCCCCCCCCCCCACACACACACACACACCCCACCAGCACCCCTTCCCTACTACCTTAGTTGGATTATACCTACATGGTTTCTACCTTGCACTATGTATTTAATTGTTCATTCTCGACACGATTTCTGCCTTCCACTCTACCTCAGGGTAAGTGAAGGAGCACTTTCGTGTGTGTGAGGTTAAGTGAAGGAGCATAGGAGATTCGAACACACGAGACCTCTAACCGTAGTATCATATTAAGTTACATGTACCGATCAATGCAATCACAAAATTTAAGATGATAGGGAATATAGTCAATTATACTTCAACGGGAATGAAAATTGATATCAAATCATAAATGTATATTCTAGTGGTGATACCGAACCCCTAGGGAGCAATATATATTCTAGGTCACTAGTTTAGTTTTTTCCCTACTATAGTAATTAGTTTATGCATTATTTAGTCCATTTTAGTAAGTTTTACATAGAAAATCCTATGTATTTTTTTAAAATAACGTGCATAGCACATATTTCATTAAGAAGAAGAGAATTACAAAGTAAACAACTTCAGAAAAGCTCCCAAAGCGCTGAGTTACAACGAGGAACAATGGCCACACATCCAACCACAACGACTAACACAAGGGAGGACGAAACTAAAAAGGACACGGGAGAAGAACCACGACCAAGACACTACTAGCAAACGGGTCATGACCTAGGATGGCGGAAGCCTGCGAGAGAGAAGGACGTCGTGAGCACCCGCACGTCACCGACTAACTAAGAACTAGTGGCCAGCGGAGGTAGAGTGCGAAGCTCTAGCAAAACGATGCTCCCAAGGAGGAAGCGACAACGCTGCCACCATCGTCCGTCTGCATCCAAGGAAGCCGGCCAAGTCTTCACCTGGCAAAGAGATCAAAATCGGTGACCGCAACGACACCCCCATCGAGGTGTGCTACGTCCACTGACGCAACCGTTGTCAGCCTCGGCAAATGCCCGGCCAAGCTTTCGCCAAAGCCACCAAGACCAACTCCACACCCACAACCGCTCACAACCGGCGGAAAGCCAAGACGATGGAATGACAGCAAGCAGCCCACGACGACGACAATGAGGAACAACTACAGACACAGCGAAATGAGTTGTCATCTTGACCACCGAAGACGACCAAAGTACGACCAAACGACCGAAAGGGAAGAAGGCGTGCCCGCCAAGATAGCCCACATAGAAAAACCCCCATGTAACAATTACACAATATCTCCTCTTTTAAAGAAAGAGTTGCACAGCTTCTAAAGAAGTGTATGAAAATTGAACAGAGAAAAACACGAAACCGTGGCTTGGCTGTTTATCATATTACCCTTGCTTGTCTGGCCCCACTCCCAGGCTCCCAACACCATTCGTGCACGGACATGATGCAAGAGCCAACACATATGCATCTGTAGTTGTTCGGTCAATGGCGCTCCGCGCCTCAGCGTAGGGTAGTGATGATGCACTGATGCTTCATGTCCTCTTTGGAGTCTCGGTTGGTATTCTTGATCCTGGCCTTTGGGTTCAAAGGTTATTCGTCGTATACATAAAACCTTTGAACATTCGCAAGGATTTTTTTTTTTTTTTTGCAGCGAACCTAACACAAAGTTTTGTACATGTGCCAGTACTCAAATTATGATATCAATTTGTTGACGTTTTCTTGGCAGAGGAGTGCCCAACCATGTAGGACGCGAACCCCCACACCGTGATCACCAGCGCCAAAATCTTGAACCCGCTCATCGGGTCATGGAACCAGATCACGGCGGCGACGCTCGTCAGCGGCACCCTGACAGCGTTCAGCACGCCGGCGAGGACGGTGGACGCCAGGAACAGCACGCCGGTGCCGCCAAGCACGCCCAGCTGGAACGTGACGGCCGTCCACACCATCACGTTCGCGTACGCGGCCCCGCCGCCGTGCGCGAACCGCGCCGCCTCGCGCCGCATGGCCGGGAATCCCTCGGCGGCGGCGAGCCCGGCGGAGGTGAATGCGAACGCGCAGAGCGACACCGCCGCCTGCTGCTCCAGCACCACGTGGAAGGACCGCCTGCCGAGGACCTTGGCGAAGACGAGCTCCGAGAGCGCGAAGATGAGGCCGTGGAGCGCCGACCCGAGCACGTCCAGGACGAAGCCGAGCGCGTACTGGCGCGCCGTGACGCCGGGGGGCCTGTCGGACCCGGAGTCCAGCGCGACGATCACCACCCCGGCCGTGATCACGACGACGGCGTTGACGGAGGACAGGCTCAGCCTGTTCTTGGCGATGGCGCGGCCGAAGAGCGCGGAGAAGGCGAGCGACGACGCGGCGACGAGCGAGGCCGTGGACGCCGGGAGGTACGCGTACGCCCACGCGTACATGAGGTTGTCGGCGGCGCTGAGGAAGCCGAGGAGCACAGCGCCAGCGACAGAGGCGTCGGCGACGCCTTGCCGAGGAGGTAGAGCGGGAGCAGGAGCAGCGCGGGCAGGGGCCAGCCCACGACGGCCGCCCACGACAGGATCCACTTGCTCTGGCCGCCGTCGGTGTAGTAGAGCCGCGAGAGGAGGCTTGAGGCCGGGAACGCGGTGAGCATCGCGCCGCTGCTCAGGAACAGTAGTAGCCAGAAGGAGAAAGGCTTGCTCCTGTAGGTCTCCAGCGAGGCGAAGATCACCTCGGCTGCTTTCTGTTTCAGCGACGGTGACTGATTTGGCCCAGAGATCCCGTCCTCCATTTCAGCATCTGTTACACGCAGCACGGAAATTAGCTATTCAGATGCCGCAAACAGCTTGATGATATGTGAAAGGGAAAGAAAAGAAAAGAAAGCTCAAAGATTTATTGCTGTTTCGTAATTACTGATAAGCGGTACTAGATGTATGGGCAGCAGCAGCAGTAATAACCTTTACAGTGAAAATTTGGTTAGTACAGAAATTGGATACAAATAGCTTGTGGCAAACTGAGGGGCAACTGAAGCTTCACCTTTTGCAAAGAGTTTGAAACAGAGTTAACATGTTGCAAACGGTGAGTGATGAGTGATGACTGATGAGTACATATTTTTTAGATAAACGATGAGTGAGCCTTGACGAATTGAGATACTTGGGCGTGAGCAGTTACCCAGAAACAAGGCCTGAATTTCATCATAAACTAAAACTATTTGAGTTTCTGAAAAACTACAGTACCATATGTTTTCACATAAATGTAGTATGTTGTTCCACGTGGTCTTTTAGAAAAGGGAAAAGTCTAATTTTCAACCTCCAACTATAACAGAAGTCTGATTTTCAACTTTCAACTACGAAACCGGACAAAAAGGGCCATCGAACTGTTAAAACCGGGAAAATTTGGCCCTTAGGGTGGTTTTGACGGTGGTTTTGCATTTTCTAGAAATTTCAGTTCTTTTTGATTTGGTCAAAATCCATAACTAATTCGTTTCAAATCTTTAAAAAAAATGAAGCTGATACCAACAGTTTTCTGAAAATGTAGGTCATTTGTTGGTACTCTATTTAGTGTTATTTACATAATATTTGTTGCTATTCTAGTATTTTATTGCTTGTAATAAAATACAAGGAACACAGACAACTAAGTTTCAAATAATGCCAAATAGAATAGCAATAGATAGGTTACATTTTTAGAAAAAATTTGGCACTGATTTGATATTTTTCTGATTTGAAATGAAATAGTTATGAATTTTTGCATTAAATCTAGACTTTTAAAATTTTTATAAATGCAAAACCACTCTTCAAAACCACCCAAAGGGCCAAAATTGTCCGGTTTTGACAGTTCAATGGTCCTCTTTGTCCGGTTTTGTAGTTGCAGGTTGAAAATCAGACTTGTGCAATAGTTGGAGGTTGAAAAATAGACTTTTCCCTTTAGAAAAAGGCCAACCACTTGCAATCATCCATGTACGGCCATGATCGATTAATTCTTTTTGCTTAACGACATGCTTGTGGGGGTCTACTTATAAATTAAAAAAAAGCAAAAGCTCCTAAAATTGCGCTTGCTTTCAGCTTGGTACTTTGCTTCCTAGCCAGCGTGATACTCATTGCAATTTTCAAAGGCTCTACAGCGCACACACAAACGAACGCACGGACTTTTACAATCTGTTGACATACAGATTCCACAGAAATCAACTAGCTCATGAAAAAACTAGTCCAGGTTGGATACGGTGTTGCGCTCTCAAGACGCAATTCTGACGCCGCTGAGAAGAGAGCAGATGGAGAATCCACATCCACCTATCCTTCAGCTATAGCCTCTCTAACCAGTGCAAGCCCCAAACAAACAAGAATCGCATTGGATAAAGGGTGAGGGGGAGAGGATTCAGCAGCCCTAGAACTAGAACAGAGGAAACCGACCGAATTCCCCCACTGGGAGGAAGCAAATTCAGAGTAGTACATCGACAGGAGTCGGGGATCAGACCTTGGGATGCGACGCGGATGGCGTGGTGACGGTGGGCGCCGCCGCCGCCGCCGCTGCCGTCTTCCTCCTCCATCCTCCCGCTGCCCGCAACTAAACCGCCGCCTGGGCCTCGACCTACTCCAGCCGCAAGAGACCACCACACTCTTGGTGCCGATGGCGGCGGCGACCCCGCCGCTCCCCTGATTTTGTAGCCCTGACTTCCTGTGACCACGACCCTCAACGGAAATTGGCAGGGTTGGTGGCGGCCCGGCGGGCAGATGAAAACGAATTGGATACGGACGGATACTGCGGATACACATACATACAGATAGTTTTTCTTTCTCGGACTGAATTCTCGGATCGAATACGGATACAGACACTATATTTTTTTTCGAATAGTGATATTCATCATATTTGGATCATAGAAATTCAATCTTGAATTTCCGGATACTAATGCGGTACGGATAGTTACGGATATTAAATGTCCGGATTCGAATACGGTCTTATCATTTAAGTGTCTGAACCTTTCGGTCGGTCGGTCGGACGAATAATATCCGTACCACTTTCATCCCTAGCACGCGTATCCAAGGGCCCTACGTACGTGTATAAAGTATCTGTGCACGGGGCCCGGGTGTGGATCCTGATGTCTCCACGTCCTTGCCTGGGGTCATGCACGCAACAGCTCCTGCTTCGCAAGTCGTAGCACCGTGGGAAACCATCCTTTCTTTCAGCGTTGCTCGTCGACGGCTCCGGCGCGTCCGGGCGCAGGCCAACCGGAGGAGCCGGTGCGGTGGCGTGGCGGCAGGGCGGCGCTAGGCGTCAGCAGGCAGCTACGACTACGAGCGTGCGCGTGCAGTAGGTAGCGCACGCAGAAACCATCCTCGGCGTCGGCGTGGTACACGCCACCGGGGCTCGGGGCACGCTGAGGCACACGGCGATCTTGGAGCTGATTGACCGAGCACAAGACAGCACCAAGAGATGGATTCCGGCAGCGCGCGCACAAGCTGCAATGGCCTGCCGGCATGAGAAGCTTATTGCTACACTAAACAAATGCGAATAAGAAAATCAGAAACTCTGCACTGCGAATAAGAATACGACCTCGTCCCGTTGAACTTGAACTGGTGGTCAGCAGTCAGCAGACAGCAGGACTTGAGAGCATGTGGCGAGCTCTGGAGGTGCTGGCCACCATACACGTCCAGACTGGTGGAATGCAAACAACCTTTTGTTTTGCAACTTGCAGATACGAAAGATAATGTCAGCATCACGGAATTGCGCTTTACTGACAATATGTTATAACAAGCCTAACACGCAATCATTAAACGCATGGTTGATATAATATATCCCAGTGCTTGTGGAGCAGAATGGGGAACTTTCAAGGAAAAAGTAGATCCATACCATTGAAAGATTGCAAAGTTAGATGAGCCCACATGTCATTGACTCATATGAACCCCACTTTCAAATTATATTCATCTAACAAGACACTGAACACAAGTGAGAAGTGATTCTTTTTCAACAGCATATTATGTAATCAGCCCATACAACAGCATAGTTTCCCCTCATTCAGTCATTCCAGTATGAATAAATATGACTTCAGATATATGGATATGGTACAAAATTCATGGCATTCTTTGGATACTCGGCACATGTATTTCTTTCCCTCTATAAATCTGAATAGTATAAAAGAATCACTAGGGCAATGTGGCAAATTATACTTGTCTGTTGTCAAAAGAATGTACACTATACAATGTAATGCACCAAATTAAGACAGAATTTGCACATCTTGTCTAGCCTGGAACCATGCTGCCGTAGTAGGAACCACCATGAAAACTCCCCTGTCCAGACTTCTAACAAGCAGAAAATTGTCATGCTGGTGGACCTCCTCATCATCCATATAACAGAATAGAGAATAAACAGGTGTGTTTGTATCTGACATATTTGATCTACATCATCTATTGAGAGGTTCAAGCTGGACCTCCATCACGCCGGAAGTACTAGAATCAGAATTCCTGGCTGTACCGTCAGGATGCAAAAGATCAACCGAATCATCTTCATCGGTGTTACCTAGTACCCAGTGCCCGCTGGCACTTCTGTTGCTGCTCTTTCGCTTGACCTCCTTGTATTCCAAGCACAGCACAATAACGATAACTGAAAGCACCCACAGCATTAAGGCCCAAGTGAGCTCCTCTACATTCTCACTGTCGTACCTATGGCCCAAATGCTTCATTCCCGTGAAAAGTGCCACGATTCCGACGATAATCGCCGACCTGCCTGTGATAACATGCAGGTACTCCCACAGGATCCGATTCCGAGATGGAAACTCCCCGTTAGCTGGTTTACTAGGCCGGAATTTAGCATTTAGTGGCTGCAAAACTGCCAGTAATAGGGCCAGCACACCAAACTTAACATGCACTGAGCTGACAAAGAAGCCACGGAGCTCGGCTGCAGCGAAGAGGACGCCAAGAAACATTATAGCAATTCCTGAATACTGCAGGTAGACATGTATTTGGTACCACCCATCACCTTTCAAGCTCTTCAAATACCGGGCAGCCATTATTCCACCAGGAAGCAAGATCCCCCAGGCAACAAACATCATAAACCCATGAACAGCCAGAGCCCAGGACAGGACGCAGATCCTGTTCTGCCTCAGCCGAACCTCTCAACAACAAAACTCGTATAGGCCGACTGCTTGTTACTGAATGCATGTTACTGTCTGTCAAATCATCTCCCGACCAGCTTGCACCCATGGCCCAGACAACCTTAAGGGGTGTGGTCGGATCAATGATGTTCTTGCATTCTACCTTTCCAGTACAGGAAGGTTTAAGAGGGCGGGTAAATTCAAATGTAATAATGCCATTCTCTGACTTACACCGGACAAATGTGATATTCTCGGATGTTGGGTGGATACCTGCTGCACTCTTTCCATCAATCCAATAAGATTTTACTCGCCCAACGCCATCATTGCCGACCCAAGCAACATAGGCGTAGCTATTCACCATCCCACTCCCAAACCCAATAGCAAGGTACCCACTTTTCTTCTCACCACGAGCTGCTATAGATATAGAATCCGGGGACAGACTCCAAAACAAAGTAACCTGTTGATCATCTAAAACAACACTGTTATTATACATGTCACTAAGGCCTCCATCAACCACTTGAACCTTCCATCCCATCTTCTGTTCATACAGCGACTGATAATAGACTAGATCAGGTGTATTCCGATCAGGTAGCCAAACAAGCTCTTTTGGGGTTGCTAGCACACCATGAGCATCAGGTCCACCAGCATATATGACCTCAGTTTTATTCCGCAATGTAGCATTCCCACCAATCGGATCTGAAGTGATGTAGAGTGCCACATCATGCCCAGCCTGCACTGAGAACTTCACTGGCACACCCCTCTCGACCTTCAGCAGCGGCGCCTCCTTCTTGTTGATGTAAAGCACCTTGTCTGGGTTTGGTGGGTTTGGGTAGCGCACCGCTGGAGCAGATGTCACCACAAGTGGTGTTTTCCTATCTGCGATAATCCTCTCCTGATCCTCCTTATTGTCTGCGTCCAACGGTCCGAGGCAATTGTCCACTGTCTCGGATAAATTCAACCGGACAAACCCATAGGCGGTGTCCTTTGGCTCCCCGTGGCTTTGCGGGAGGTAGTGCTGCCGCAGCGTGTCCGGTGGCCGCAGCTTCCCAACGGCCCAAAGCACATCCATCTCCTCCGCAGCACCCACTGGCACGTCGTACTTGGTATCCTCAGAATCAAGCTTCCTCACATACCTCACGAAGGACACTCCATCCCGCCGGTGCCCATACACCAGGATTGAATCGTTCTTCCCGTCCTCATAGACCTTATCAGGGCAAACTCCAGACACCGGCAAGTCATCCTTCCCCATCGTGCACTCCGTGTAGTCACTTATGTAGTAATCCTCGGCAAATGGGGTACCTTCCTCTGTGAAGCCGGCGACAACTACATCGGCGTGGATCATAGCGGGGGAGTTGGCCTTGGGGTCCGCCCACCCGAATGCCATGTAGTACTCGGAGCCAACGGCCGCCTCGAGGCCGATCTCGACGGTGCCGGCGGAGGCGTTGAGCGTCCAGCGGAGGCGGTAGGTCTCCGCCTCCGAGAGGGGGATGCAGTTGTCGAACATGGTGGGCGCCCGCTGGGCGGCGGCGGCGGAGGAGGAGGAGGAGGACGTGCCGAGCTGGTCGGAGGCGGTGCCGTTGGGGAGGAAGACGTGGCCGAAGTCGGAGGAGGTGTCGGGGTCGTAGAGCGCGAGGAGGCGCGGGAGCGGGCGGGCGAAGGGGAGCTCGAGGGAGGCGTTCCGGAAGGTGCGGTTGAGCGGGAGCGGCGAGAAGGCGCGGCCGGCAGCGAGGTCGGCCATGGAGGCGCCGTCGGCGGCCCAGAAGCGCGCGGAGGGGGAGGCGGCGAGGAGGTCGAAGCGGGCGAGCTCGAGCGCGCAGGTACCGTTGGCGGCCAGGCGCACCGTGCCGCGCAGCTGGTGCTGCAGCATGGTGAGGTCGGCGGAGAAGTTGGCCGTCAGGTTGGTGTGCGGGCACGACGCGGCGGCGCACGCGGCCGGGAGCGCCGCGACTAGCAGCAGTAGCAGCGCGCCCGCGAGGAGCGGGAGCAGGGGGTCGGCCGCCATAGCCGCGGCCGGGGGCGGCGGCGGCTGGCCGGCGGATCGGGATCTGGGGCGGCAGGTGTGGCGGAGGGATCTGGAAGCGGAGGGGTTGGAGTTGGGTTTCTGGGGAGGGGGGAGGAGGCGCCGAGGCGGGCGGGCGGCGACGCGGTGCGGTCCGGTGCGCGCGAGGGGACCGGACGGCGGGCGGATATTCGCGGTCGCAGTGGGGGGTGGTCCGGTCGCAGGAGGTGGGCGGCTTGCCGGCTGGCCGAGATCCACTTCGGTTTTGGGGGTGGTCAGGTCGGGTCAGGCTCAGGCGCGGCGGTGGTGGTGGTGGTGACTGGTGCGGGTGCGTGCGAAGGTGCGATGCCGGCAGCCAAGCACAAGCAACCGCACTGCGAGATGCAGCCGTGTGCAGGTGCAGAAATTTCCTGGCAGGGACCTTGGCATCCAAATGGTGTACTGAAAAAGTATGGTGTAGCACCAAAATGTCTCGCTGCTTATGATGAAAACTCATGCAATGGAACAACTGTTTCGGAAATTCTATGAAGTTGTTGTGACGGAAGACATGGTGTAGCACCAAAATGTCTCGCTGCTTATGATGAAAACTCATGCAATGGAACAACTGTTTCGGAAATTCTATGAAGTTGTTGTGACGGAAGACAAAATGTTTGAAACAAAATGTTGCCCTGTTCAGTTCGTTGGAAGTTTTTGGAAAAAAATTTTTGAGGTTCCCTTCCAAGGTCTATTAAGAATATTAAATGTAGACTACTTACAAAACTAACTACACGAATGGACTAGAAATCGCGAGATGAATCCATTAAGCATAATTAACCCGTCATTAGCGATTGGTTACTGTAGCACAATGGTGCCTAATCATGTCATAATTAGGCTCGTTAGATTCGTCTCGAAAATTAAGGTAGGGGTTGTGGAATGGGTTTTGTCATTAATTCACATTTAATACTCCTAATTAGTGTCAGGAGATTGATGTGATGGGTAGTCTGTGAGATATTTTGGAACTAAACAGGGCCTTAGGGTGTGTTCTTTTTCTTCAAAAGTAATAGTGAATAACACTATTCATCTATCACATCTATCACATCTTCTCTCACAAAAAAACATTATTCCGGTACTATTCATTTACAACTTCACTATTCCTTTTCACCGAATAGAACAGGCCCTTAGGTTATATCTCAGAAGCTTTGTAATGGAACAAATTAAAGGCACTGATGATCGATGGTTAAGCTGCTTGTTTTGCTGGCTAAAGGTATTCTTTGCTTGATCAGGAGGCAAGAAGAGCGTTAAGAAACTTCTAGAGGATCAATTTTTGACTTTGACTATTTTCCTATACTTCTATTGTAAGTTTCTTTTGACCGCTAGAACAATAAACTTCGGTAGATTTGTTGTGAGAGAGAAATATTATGTGCAGTTTTTAAAACATATTTATTATGAGAGAAAAATACTACAGAGAAACCGAATAAAAGAAGCCGAATGGAGCCGTGTCTTTGGTTCTTCACCATTGTTGATGAGTAAATTGTTGTTGAATGCTAAGAAACACTTTGCCACTTACCTCACAAATTTTATAACCGTGCTGCTATTTTATTTAGGGACAATAATACCTAGTTTGGTATGCATGCCACCTAAGTGGGGGCATATGACGTATCTTAGCACTGAATCATTGACAAATGGCGACTTTCAAATACAAGACGCTCACGTGTACTACGAGAATGGATTATACTTTTATCTAAACATATACTATGTTAGTTTGAGAAGATGTTGATCAGTGGCTCAGTGCTTTTTATAGATGTAGACATTGATGCACTTGCAGAAGCAGTGGCGAAGCTAGCAGCAGCGCCTAGGGGGGGCTCCTGCTGCCTTCTTCCTCCTCCAGCCCACCTTTTCCTCTTCATCTTCTACCTGCAGCCTAGAGGGGCTCTGGCGGGCTCCATGAGCGCGCCGGCGGTTGGGGGCTCCAGCCCCACCCACCCCGCCGGTGGCTTCGCACTGTGCAGAAGCATGCATGAAAAAGAAATCACTGTGTATTCACCCAATCAAGTCGTAGATGCTTGACAAACACGCCTAAAAGGGTTGTCTGGTTGTCGACCTCAGCTACAGTACCCATGCTGCAGCACAGTACATCACGTTACAGTCAACAACATTTGTTGCGGTTAGCTGTAGTGTCTAGAAAGCATGTCACAGATTGTGGTGTTGCATGACAATTTGTGGCTGGCCACCAAACACGCTCTTAATTAGAAGTTTCTGGTTTACCTAGCTTATTTTTTTCAAGTGTACTATAGATTTCGGCAAAGCGATTGAGATAATGAGTGGGCTAAGTTTTTATTTCTCATTTGGGTTACAACGTAACATGGTCTTCCTCAATTGTTGTCAAACATGACCCATTTTTCCCTAATAAAAGTACACAAGAATAGGTAAAAAAATAATAATTGTTTTGTTCCGAGCTAACTATATGCCAGTTCTTCCGTTGTACTATTAACCGACTTTATTCATATGAGATATAAAGAATAGATTAAAATCCATGTTGTAGAATCTACTTAGAAAAAGATTAGGACAAGGTAGTTTCGAAATTGGAGGTGGTAAGAAAATATAAATATTAAAAAAAATATTTGCAAACCAAAAGGCTTGACGTGTCTTTACTTTGTAGAAGGCGGGGGCAGAGTATATTGTGTCATCTTCCTCCATTTTCCTCTCACGTGTCATGTCACTTGTCTCAACATTACGAGCAATTAACCCGATATGTTATCATGGAGGAAATTAAAGTGTATCACCTTTTTTTTTTGCGAAGGGGAAATATATTAAAGCATAAGCACAGTACATTCCCGAGAAGTTACAGAAAGCACCCTGAAACATAGTGAAATTACAAAACGCAACCCACATCTCTCAGGATGGCTTCTGAAGCGTCGCCGCACGCCGCCGCCGATGAAGAACGCCGACGCCGGCCAGGGTCCACCTCCCGACTCCGCAAGCAGCTTCCAAACATGGACATGCCGCAAGATCCAACGCCTGGAACCTCCTCCAGCACGTATCATCAACTTTGAAAGGACATCGGCCACCAACTTGCGAAGATATAAAGGGGACAGACAAGTCCATCGCCGCCGGCAAGAAAACCAACAACAAGGACAGAACTCCACCGTTGCCAAAGAACTCAGCAACACGGAAGAAGGACGCACCCAAGGGGACGCCAGAAATTCCTCCCCTTCGCACAAAGGGAGAAACACAAAGCTCCAACAGCTATTACCTCCCCCGTCGCCGTTGAAGAAGTAGCTCTGAAGCAGCAAAATCGTCCATGGTCCTGCCTCAAAAGAAGCACCAACGCCCAGCTCCCTTGCAGGAAGGACACAGGGAAAAGAAGCCATCCTCATCCAAACTCCAGCGGAGAGAAGGAGGAGGCAGATTATTGGTTCACACGACCGCGCCGCCGGGAGCAGATCTAAACCTAGCCTACCTAAACCTAAGCTAGTAGGGAAGGTTATGTACACCGGCCGGTGATCTCGCGGCTCCCCATCCCCTCCGGTGCCCGACAGGCCGCCGGAGGCGAGGGAGAGCCGACGATCGACGCCGGATCTTAGTTCGCCCGCCGCTCGCCCTTGTTTACTGTGGAGAGGGGAAAGTGTCACACACTAAGTGTATCACCTTTAAAAACACACAAATAGACATGAAAAACCTCACATTCGAATAGTTCACTAGTTACACTCAGCATTACTGTACATCATTTCAATCTCATCCAAAAACATTGGAAGCAAGAACTAAATGTCCCCATAGGATACTACACTTTTACTTCGGCACTTCAGCGCTAAAAAGTTTGTACAACAGGCATGGCTTGTGTTACTGTACACACGTACTGCCAAACACCATTATCGACGGGTCAAACAAGAATCACGCCCCTAGCACGTGCTACGGCTTACGAGGTCAAACCTCGAACAAAAACTAACCGACACCATCTCGCAATTTCATTTTTCACCAGGGACCTAAGCACGAAAAGATATTTATTGATAAAACCCCCGGGATACCCGTCGCCCGAAGGTTCTTCTTCGCAGCGCGCCGCGCGTCGTCGTCTCTGCCCACCCGACCTCGCGCGCCACGCCGAACCTGCAAGTGCAAGCCATCACCCACCCACCGCCTCGCCTCGCAGATCTCGGGAGCCCGATCCCTCGGGCGGTGACTCCCACCGCCTCCTCGACGATGCGGGCGCCGGCGATGCTCCGGTGCGTCGCGGCGCTCGCGATCCTGCTCGCCGTCGCCGCGCCGGCCGCCGGGTTCTACCTCCCCGGCGTCGCCCCGAGCGATTTTGGGAAGGTTAGTTGGGTCCCTAGGGCTTTCCTCCCCCTTTGTTGTGCACATGGGAATGGTTGTGTAACTGTGGTCGTGTTCGGAGCTGGATCTGGTCAACGGGGTGCCGCTCCCGGGGTTGGGATCCGAGATCCTGCTGACCAGCTCGAGGGTTTGCATGTCGTGTGCAGCTTCCCCGATCGTTCATCCGGTTAAGTTAGTCTCATTCTATACTTGCATATGTGTGCTTGGGATTCACATGTTGCACCTCTTTGTTTCACATGTTGCACCTCAATTCGCGAGCTAGCGCAACCTTTTCGCTTTGGTTTACTGTTCTGATTTTCTGTCACGATCTGAAACATAACCACTAGATTTTGATGTGATCAGAAGCTGTTACTTGTGGAAAAGTCAACATTGCAATCATGTATCCGTACACTTAACACATAGCTTAAGTAGAAGCTAGGCGTTGGTGTGGTTTCTGCACAACTACAAAACATTTGAATAAAGAGTATCGACTCATAAGTCCTAAACGGGGCGCTAGTACATCATATAATAAGATCTCTTGTAGAGGATTACTCATGGTAAAGGAGTGCCATTCATTGTGTGATCTCCTATTACAAATTATTATTGTACTTTTTTTAAAAAAAATTATCAGACAAGGCTACTGATGAGTTTGCTAAACTGGTCTCATCATTTGTCCACAGGGCGATCCGCTTCAAGTGAAGGTGAATAAGTTGACATCGATCAAGACTCAACTCCCGTATACATATTACTCCCTTCCATTCTGTAAGCCAGCTACCATAGTCGACAGTGCCGAGAATCTTGGTGAGGTTCTTCGTGGTGATCGCATTGAGAACTCTCCTTATGTGGTTAGTAATTTATGACACAGTAGATTAACTGAGGTTTAATGTCCTTGGGTAAGGTGCCTAATGTAGATTTTTATCATTCTGCTTTTCATTTAGTTCCAAATGAGAGAGCCCAAGATGTGTCAGATTGTGTGCAAAGCAACCATCAATGAGAAAGAAGCCAAGGAGCTCAAGGAAAAGATAGAGGATGAATACCGTGTTAACATGTAAGGATTATGAACCTATGTGGGTAATGTTACACTTCAGTTAGTGCAGTAATTTCTAGAGCTATATAACTTTCTTCACAGGATTCTGGACAACCTCCCACTAGTCGTTCCTGTTGTAAGGCAAGATAGGAACGGTATTGCTTATCAAGGTGGATATCATGTTGGTGCCAAAGGCCAGTATGCTGGCGTAAGTCATTATGCTCAGCTAATGCTTACCTTTGTTCTATGCGTGCGGTCTGTCTTTTGTTGGAATACTTTATCTATTCATTGGACTAATAAATCCTCATACACAAATGTTTTTTCAGAGTAAGGAGGAGAAATACTTCATCCACAACCATTTGTCATTTACAGTAAAGTATCACAAGGATGATGATTCAGAACTTTCCAGAATAGTGGGATTTGAGGTTCACCCATACAGGTTTACTTTTAACTTTGCTTGGTGGCATTTATTTGTCTTGTGCTTTATGAAATGGACTTAAGTTGGTACATTTTTTCCAGTGTCAAGCATCAGTTTGATGATAAATGGAATGGTGTAGACACTCGTTTGAGCACTTGTGATCCTCATGCGAGCAAATTTGTAACAAGCTCGGAGTCTCCTCAGGAGGTTGAAGCTGACAAGGAAATCATATTCACATATGATGTTAAGTTTGAGGTACTGAGATTCAGGAGTTTGCTTAGTTTAGCTGCTCTTGCATAAGCAATTTTGTACAAGCTTAGTACTCCTTGAATGTCTATCTGTGATGATTTTAATGGGACCTTCTACTACTTCTGCAGGATAGTGAGATCAAGTGGGCTTCCCGTTGGGACACCTACCTGTTGATGACTGATGATCAGATTCACTGGTTTTCTATTGTGAACTCTCTCATGATCGTGCTTTTCCTATCTGGTATGGTAGCCATGATAATGCTTCGCACTCTCTACAGAGATATCTCAAGATACAATCAGCTTGAAACTCAAGAAGAAGCACAAGAGGAAACTGGCTGGAAGCTTGTTCATGGAGATGTGTTCCGTCCTCCAACCAACTCTGACTTACTTTGCGTTTATGTTGGCACTGGTGTCCAATTCTTCGGCATGCTGCTAGTTACGATGGTTTTTGCTGTGTTGGGTTTCCTTTCTCCATCAAACAGAGGAGGGTTGATGACTGCAATGCTTCTAGTCTGGGTTTTGATGGGGCTGCTTGCTGGCTATTCTTCTTCACGCCTCTACAAGATGTTCAACGGTTCAGAGTGGAAAAAGATTACCCTGCAAACAGCTTTCCTGTTCCCAGGGGTTGCATTCGTCATTTTCTTCATCTTGAATGCTCTTATATGGGGGGAGAAGTCATCCGGTGCTGTTCCTTTTACCACAATGTTTGCCTTGGTCCTCCTCTGGTTTGGCATCTCGGTACCCCTTGTCTTTGTTGGGAGCTATCTTGGGTTCAAAAAACCTGCAATGGAACCCCCAGTGAAGACAAACAAGATTCCACGACAGATTCCTGAGCAAGCTTGGTACATGAATCCAATCTTCACCATTCTTATCGGCGGTATTCTCCCATTTGGAGCAGTTTTCATTGAACTCTTTTTCATTCTCACCTCCATCTGGCTGCACCAGTTCTACTACATCTTTGGCTTCCTCTTCCTCGTATTTGTTATCCTCATCATCACCTGCGCCGAGATCACAATCGTGCTCTGCTATTTCCAGCTCTGCAGTGAGGACTACATGTGGTGGTGGAGGTCTTACCTCACCTCAGGATCCTCCGCTTTATATCTCTTCCTTTACGCCGCTTTCTACTTCTCCACAAAGTTGCAGATTACTAAGCTGGTGTCTGGCCTCTTGTACTTCGGGTACATGCTTCTCTCCTCCTACGCCTTCTTTGTGCTGACCGGCACAATTGGTTTCTGTGCCTGCTTCTGGTTCACAAGGTTGATTTACTCATCAGTGAAGATTGATTAGGTGCAACAACGACAGCGGATAGAACATATTTCAGTGATTTGAGTCAAGAGAACTGTATGATTAATGTGGAGTGGGGAATCATCCCCCTTTTTGTTCAGGTTTTCAGGAAAAGTTGCTTTTTAGGATTTAGTTTATGAATGGTCATGTTTTGTTGTCAGATTATACACCTGATTTGAGACAGGAAAAAATTATAAGGGTAAACACATTGTGATGGTACCTTTTGACATTTTGCGGGTCACGGTATAAATTCAATTCATTCTGTCCAGTATGCTTGTACTGATTGAATTACTGGTGAGGCTCCAGCACCAGTATGAAATACATCAGGAATTTGTAACCCCTGTTTCATAAAGATTACAGTTGGCTCTTTTGTTTCCAATCTTATTTCCAGCAATGTGCATTTGTTGTGATGTAAATCTAGCGTTTGACATTTCATAATTGCAGTGTTATAATTAAGTCATTATTATGCTACTACCAAAGCTTTGCTTGAAGCATCAGCAATTCATTATGAAGCTCCCCTGCATGATCCCATTAGCCCATTAGGGTGTAGGGAAATGAAATTATATGATGCTGTAGCTGTTGCCGATCGAGGCAGGATCACAAGAGGAGACCATGGGGATGGAGGAACAGGAACCTGCAGATTTGCTTCTCTTTCGGCGGCTGCCTGTTTGCATTGCTTATTTTTTGCGGCGATCGGTGAAGGTCGGAACTCGCAAGCGCCCATGCTCCAGCTCCACCATGTTCCAAGCCCATCCAGAAAACGAAGGACGAAGCGGGGTGGCGCGTAAAAGGAATCCATTCCCGCCAAATCTGCTGAAATCCCGTGGTGTGTCCGGCAAAACAAGTGGGCCACAATCCACAGCACAGATAAACCATACTGCTGCCACTCGAGCCTGCCACCAGCAAGGCCGCAATATTATTGGTGCTGCCATTGTCTGATTGTCTCCTCTCCTCCAACCCCAGCACACTGCACCTTGCTGCTCTTTCTCCTCGACTCCTCGTCGTCCTCGCCCCTATCCCGCGTGCGCTGCGCTTGCGCACACAGCCACCGTCGATCCACGCACGGCCGTCTCGCTCGCCGACATCCATCGCCCGCCATGTCGTGGGTCCTGGCCGTCGCCGTGCTCGCCGGCTTCGCGGTCGATCTGTCGGCGGCGACGGACCACATCGTGGGCGCCAACCACGGGTGGAACCCCAACATCAACTACTCGCTGTGGTCCGGCAACCAGACCTTCTACGTCGGCGACCTCATCTGTATAGACCATCTCCATCAGATGCTGCAAACACTACCGAATCTGCAAAATGAGGAAGGAATACACACTGTAGCGACTCCAGTAGTTGTTGCAAACACTACCGCATTTTGCAGACAGCCCTCGGTCGATCTCCATTCCTGGGATTCTCTCTCCCTTCTTCATCGCTCTGCGCCAACTGCCTCTCCTGCCTCGCGTCTCTCGTCCAAGCCGACGGCGTCCTTCCCCAGCGGCCAGCACCACCCGCTACCACCTCCAGTGCTCCCTCCCTCCCCAGACTGGTGGCGCCCCTCCCCTGCTCCCTCCCTCCAGCGCTGCCACCTCCCCTGCTGCCTCCCTCCCAAGGCCGGCGGCGCCACCGCTACGAGCTCTGCGCGGATCTGCGTCGGCGAGGTCCGAGCGCGGCAGCTCCTCCGCGAGCTCTTCCTCCACTGCGAGACGGGCCAGGCGAGCTAGCCCGAGCGCGCCGCACGCCTACACTCCCCGCCATGCAGATCCGGTCGGCGGAGGGAGAGCTGCGGCCGCGGGTGAGCCATGGCGGATGCGAGCTGCGACGGCCTCGGGGCGGAGCTCTCATCGTCGGCCGCCACCTCCTTCTCCTCCTTCTTCGCGAGCGGCGGCAGCCTCGGGGGCGGAGCTCGCCGGTCGCTTCCACCCCGCCAGCTGCTGCTCGTTCTGATCCGGCCTCTGTGCCTGCTCCAGCTCCGCCCGCGGCCCCTCCTCGAGCTCTCCACCCCGGAGCACCTCCAGATCCGCGGCGGTCGCCTCCCCTTCTTCCCCGTGGCGGCGAGGGCCGAGGCGGTGCGGTCGAAGAGGACGACGGGGACGATGCAGTCGTCCGTGGCGAGGAAGAGGAGCAGGCGGGAGCCAACTACCGCAAGAGATGCGCGATGTGTTGCACAAAACTGCTGGAAGCCGGACATTTTTGCCTGCGCCCTCCGTCCGTCTCCTTCGCTCAAATCAGGTGATTTGCAGAAGCGCATCCACATCCTTGCTGGAGATGGTCAAGTCCTTCAAAACAAGAAACCCGTGTAGAAAATAGAAATGCAGATCCACTTCAGTCTTCAGCTAACGACACAATGTGGCCGCGCGTGCAGCGTTCCGGTACCAGAAGGGGACGCACAACGTGTTCGAGGTGAACGAGACGGGGTACGACAACTGCACCATGGACGGGGTCGCCGGTAACTGGACCTCCGGCAAGGACTTCATCCCGCTCCCGGAGGCCCGCCGCTACTACTTCATCTGCGGCAACGGCTTCTGCCTGCAGGGCATGAAGGTGGCCATCACCGTCCACCCGCTCCCGCACAACGCCTCCTCCTCCAATGGCTCCAGCGGCCACGGCAGCACCGGCGCGCAGGCAGAGGACTCCGCCGCGGTGGCGCTCAGGGCGAGGAGCGCCGCGTGGCTGCCAGTGCTCGCGGCCACGGCGGCTGCCGTTGCTGCTTTCTGTTAGGAGTTTGATTCCCAGATTTCTCTGAACATTGTTGCCTTGTTATCAGTGTGTTTTGCTCCCATTGTATGGATCCTCATCACCTTCGCATCAACTTCTCTGCAAGCGACACTGCCTGTCCCGAGTAATGTTCGAGCGGAGTCAGATCTGCTGCAAATTCAGCAAACGATGAATGCCAATGCCTAACTATTTTGAGAAGAAAACCATCACCTGAGAGCTCATCCATGCATTTCACAACACCCGGTTTAAGAAACAGCACGCCATGTATTACAGGTTGTGACCACTCTGAACACTAGAAAGAAGGAACAAACCCTATAGAGATTGTAGAATAGAATCCCTTTTCTTATGTACACCACTGGCTATCCTTTTTTTTTTTATGTCTATCACCCACCCACCGGTTAGAGCTCCACAACACGGTGTGCCACTTCATCCTACTTCAGGGGGTTGTAAACTCGTCTGGGCCATTGAGATCGCTGTATACAAAGGCAAGGGCTCAAATTCTGAAAGAGGGACTTTGGGATTTTACAATACCGAGAATTCAATGACTGGCTGATTAGGGTATTTGTCCAAGGAAAGCTTACTTTGGCCGCATCTCTTCTGCAGTCGCTGCAGACTTCTCGGTGCTAGAAGTAGCAGCTGAAAGTGGCATCTTAAACTGAACAATGATAACAGTCATGTTATCGCATCCTTCACCACCAGATGTAGGTGCCACACAGTGGTTGAGCAACTTCTCACACACATTAGATAACTTTTCCTCCTGTGGATATTTTTTGCTGGATTAGGGAAAGAATTTGAAGTGTAATGGTGTCAGCACAGTTTATGTGCTAAACTTACGGTGTTTAAGTGTTTATGTACAAAATCAACCACTTCTTGACTTGACATGCAGTCCCTGTCATAAGGAAATTGGGTATCACTGTCAATAACAATAATACAATAAAAGAGACCTATTAAATTTAATGCAGAAGTATTAATGTTAAATTATCTGGCTAGCAACATGGAAAGTGAATAACCAAAATATCAGGTCTAAAGCCTCAAGATCAGGGACTATGCTCGTCTATCTAGGGTGCTAGCTTTATTCCGTGGAACCATTAATATCTTATGCAGTCAAGTGTGAATCTGTGATAGCTTCCAGTACAATGACTTACATTTGCCTAAAGCCACATGCTGAATGCATATGCATAATATTTGACCCTGATGACAGCTCACCCTATGCTTTGTTTGACACACCCCTCACATCAGTATAGGCATATAGCTGATGTATGTAAAACGAATAAGGGCCGGCAAGTTCAGATTAAATTAATAGTTCACAATATGAATACATTTATCCATCTATGTATGCCACAGAACTGCAGTTACATATCTGCAACTGCAAACTACCTCCCAAGTCCCAAGAAAGGACGTACCCAGTGCCGTAGGCTCCCGCACTGTGCGGGGTCTGGGGGGGGGTTATTAGCGGGAGGTCTTTCCCACACATCGTGCAATGTGTAGAGGCCACCGCTCGAACCTGTGACCTCTCGGTTCACAGGCGGCAAGCACTACCACTTGCACAAGGCCGCCCTTTTCCCAAGTCCCAAGAAAAATTGACTAAATATGCATTTGGTGATATATATATATATACTCCCTCCTTCCAAGTTTATAAGGCGCGCACACATATCAAGATTCAAACTTTGCAATCTTTCACCACTAATTTGACTATTATTTTTTTATTTTTATAATGTGAACTTTATATGGTTGGATTCGTAATCAAATATAGTTTATCATGATTATAAGTTTGTAATCATAGGAGATATGATATATGATAAATGAATGGTCAAAGTGTTATATGGAAGACTGTGCCATGTTCTACTATGCCTTATAAACTTGGAAGGAGGGAGTATATTATTGTGCTTCAGTTACTTAAAAATGTTCACATCACCTCATGCACTAGACTTTGCTTGTCTAAATTTCAAAAAACAGCAGCAAATTCGAATCAATAACATTTTCAGGGTAATAGGTTCATAGATACTTTTGCACACACAAAATTAATCACCATTAGCTAGTTATGGGCCTCACTAGAAGCCTACAATGGCAACTTGGCAAGTGTGCTAGGAATTGATCCCTGTGATAATAATTGTAATACATGTGCCCAAACAATTCATGGCAAAAGAACGAGTGCTACTCTTTCAACTGATCGAACTTAATCAAGCCAAAAGAATGATACAATAGGAACCGATCGAATATGATTTTAGCATCCTCTCAAGGATTCCCCCCCCCCCCCTACCGCAAGCAGGAGGTGCATGCAAATAAAATCAATGCAGATGCATACAACAATGCAACTAACTTTTAGTTACAAATCTGCATTCAGTAGAGAAACTGAATTCATACCATATGCCATCACATGCTAAAACAATGAATTCATCACCTTCAGAAAGCTTCACCTGATCCAAAGACAACGCAAGCCTGAGCAAAATTTGTTCAAAGAAAAAAGGAAATGTTGACAGAAAGGGTCCGGCAAAAATCACCGTTTTCAACTCAGGTTCAGCAGTCACAATCTGTCTCTCAGCTGGTAAAACCTCATTTTGCTTCAGTTCCATGTCACCTGGAGGAAAATCCAAAAATAAATAAATATGATGTATATATCAACAAAATATTTTCTGCTTGAGAAAAAGAAGAGATACCTATTGCCCTTGACAAGTTCAAACTTCCATTGACCCGCCCAGCAACAACAAATCCACCAGCACTCATAATCCTCTCCTTTTCTCCCTCAAGATCTGGCTTGTGATCTGTCGACAAATTGTAAGCCTGCACAACAGATGAGAACAGAACACTGTCTGGTATTTATAATTATGCTTGGAGATTCGAACTAAAACTGGCTTCTGGAAATCTAATGTACCTGACCCTTCCGTGAGATAACACACCGGGAATCCCCAGCATTTGCAACAATGAGTTGATCATTTCTTATGACAGCCACACAAGCTGTGCTTCCAGATGTTGGTCCAGGAAAATTTGAATTCGGACCCTGATATAGTAACTTTGTTAAAAGTGTTAAGATATGCTCTAAGTTTACTAGAAACTAAGCAAAAAATGGAAAATAAATAAGGGTAGGTAAATGGCTCACTGGCCTGGAATGCATATCTTGCGTAACTAAAGCACGAAACATGAATTTGAAATGAAAGGACTATGTATGTAGTATGTACATGCTACAAAAACATTTTCATTTACTTAAAATGAAAGGACTATGTATTAGGACATCAGAGTACATGAATTTGAAAATAAAGGTGCAAAATTTTTCTTCAGTATAGTTGTTAGCCTGTCACCAAACGACCTGAACTCATCAGATGTTCGGCACACCTACTGATGTACCTTGGACCCAAGTCTGAGAAGCAAAAAAATCTTCAGCTGTGACTAGATTTGTCTTGTTCTTATTTTAAAAAAATATATATATCTACTATACAAAGGTATTGACATGGCAATGATATTAAGGACTTCACAATCAGTTGTGAGTGATGAAAACTGGGAGGACCATTCCCAACATCCCTTTAAGCCCATCACAAAATATGGGATCCATTAATAAGCATAGGAGAATTTTTTATACCATGGCACGTGTATTCCTATATAAACTATTTTAAAGCTTCATGCCCAAAAGTATTGGCCGTAATTTCACACACCAGAACACCAGAAAAGTAATGCTTGATGATGACAAAACAGAACAGCCATTTTACCTCCTCAGTCACCCATCCGTCCCCTAGATTTTCTGAATCTCCACCCTTGGGGGACCATATTATGCCCTCTAGCATACCTGATATCTTGTTCCCCTTATCACCCATCTCAGTCAATTCTCTCCAACCCCTCTGACCTTTCATCATCTCATCCATTCTGAAATATTAAAATGTCATTAAAAATTCACTAAACCAACAGCAATGTCAAATTTTTTTAAAAAAAAACTGACTTCATTCTGAAACAAGCAGCAGGAAACTTACCTTAAGAAAGCTTTATAGACAGAAGCAGGTAGATCACCTGATGAGTTTGCTTCGTTTATGAGAACCTGTTTATGCAAATGCCTTGCACAGAATTTAGATACAGCTTTTCCTGAAATAAAAACGTTACCTGAGAAAACATTGCTCATCTGATGCGTGACTTACATGATAAAGTACGCAAAGATTATTGACCTGAATTAACAAGTGATATTTATGGTATGTACTACTTCCAAGTTACAAGTACTCATTAAATAAGAAATGCAGAACAGTTGGATTGTTGGCTTGTTACTGCCACAATAGGAGATTAGTATTTTGTACAACAAAAGTTCAGAATAGCAACAAATAAGTGCTACATTGTGAACAGGTTCAATTGAGATGATTCCAAAAGTTAATATTGCTCACTAGCATTTACACTGTTCACAAAAATCCAGTTGTGCGCTCAACAATGAACTTCACTGGTAGCTTTCTGAGAGCAGTAATAGCACAGTCTACAGGCTAGGCAGTAACTGCAAAGCGTCTATACGGGCAATTTTTTAAACAGTGTGGGAACACTACATTAGAAATACTCATGTTCATTTCTCATAATGAGGCAATATTTTGAGCAAAATCAGATGAACTAGCAACAATAACTTACAAAAGTGCTTCCATGAAGAATGCACAGAACACTTATCAGCAGGGAATTGATATATACACTCAACACTGATAATAGTGTCAGCACCATTTGCATGGTTACAAACATTCACAAGATAAACATGCCCCTGGCTGATAGTAAAATTGCTATAGAATCTTACAGCCAATCCATTTGGCACATGGAAGCCATACTGAATTTACTGTACTTCAGTTATATACTATAGAAAGCATCAATGTATCTAACTGTCAATTGGATAGAATGAGAAAACTCAAACCGATGCAGATTCACCTAGTAATAAATGCAACCGAACACAATACCATAACCTAGATAGGAAACAATCAGACTTACCTCCATGGCCATCATAAACACCAAAAAAGGAAGTGCAGTCATCAAGGTCTGGCAAAGCAGCATGCTGAAACGCAATAGAGAGTGGATCAGTTTTCCAAGTAGAGACGTGCTTACGCAGATAATTCATTCCAAGTGACGTAGACAAGTAAACAACTCATATCGCAAGCAGGCAAGCATGTGCCAGCTTTCATCATGAATCATCACAATCAATATCAGACCTATCAGCAAGCTCCAAGTGCGAGTGCGACAAGCCGACAAACAGCTAACTCAAGCTCTGCATAGGGTGAGGTGCCATTGGCCGATCGTGTGCCAGCTTTCATCATGAATCATCATCACAAGACCTATTAGCGAGCTGCAAGTGCGAGTGCGACAAGCCGACAAACAGCTCACTCAAACTCTGCGCTCATAGGGTGAGGCGTCATTGGCCGATCGTGTGCCAGCTTTCATCATGAATCATCACAATCAATTTATCAGACCTGTTAGCGAGCTCCAAGTGCGAGTGCGACAAGCCGACAAACAGCTATAACTCAAGCCCTGCGCTCATAGGTGAGGCGCCATTGGCGGATCGAATCACGACAGAATTCCTTCTAGGTTGTCGGGTTCCCAGACGGTGGGAAACAGCAATTGGACACTCAATTCATCACGCAAATCTGCGCATAGTAACAGGATCACAACCTCTACTCTAAGCACAGCTGCAAACATCCACATACACACAGATGACAGATGCATCTCACCCAGCAATCGCCCCCCCAATCCAGTTAAGGTAGCAATCGAACGGAACAGTAGGGAGGCAATCCCACCCAATCGGGAAGGGGAATCAGAGGCAACTCACCGCGTCCTCCATGGTGGTCCGCCACCCCTGCATGGAGGAGAGACCGAAGCGGACGCGGTCGTTCTCTCCATCGGCGGAGGCCTTGTCGGTCTTGGGCGTGCTGAGGTACACCCCCATCTGCTCCTCCTGACCTCCTCCCGTGTCCCCCCGAGTAACCCGGGCAGCACCCTGCAGCAAACCACACGGGCCCGTCGTCAATCGCCACCGCCCGACACGCATTCCACCGCGCCGCCGCGGCGAGGTTGATCCGCGAACCCCCGCGACCGCACCTGGCTGCTGCCCGCTCGGGACGAGACCGCCCGACCGGCGCGGCAGCGCTTCGGTGGGGACAGAGGAGGAACGCGCCGATTATAGGGGGGCGGGGGCCGTGAAATACTTACGAGGATGGACGGAGCCGAGCGGCGCGGCGCGGCGCGGCGATGCGAGAAAGAGACGGTCGAGGTGGGGTGGGTCGCGTATTTGTAAGCGGTGATGCGTTTCGGTGCGGTGCCGGGCTGCGGTGGGGGCGGCCGCGCCCGCAGGAAGAGAGAGGAGAGGGGAGGGAAGCGAGGGACGGAGGCCGGGGGTGCGGTGTGGTGTGGGGTGGGGGACTCGGGGAAGATTGCGTATCTCGTTTTTCTATTCACCGCCAGCTCCCAACTTATCTCCCTGCTCCCTCCCTCCTTCCTTCCTCCCGCGCCTGCCACCGGCTCCATTCCACTCCATGGCCACCCCATATGGGCTGGTGATCTCTCGATCTCCCGCTCTTTCCATAAGATTTTGGAGACGCACGGTAGCTTATTGCACGATGCATACTTGGTATGTCACAGTCATATGCATTTTATTCGGTTGCTATGCATTTTGTTTGGTTGATATCATGGTCGAAAATATGACCCCCGGAATAGCTGTCATGGAACGTGTGTCGATGAGTTACTTGGAACTGAGACACGAGGTTTTAACGGATCTGAACAAAACATGAGAAACAACCTCTGGAGGTGCGTTTCACTTCTTCCCGAACTGAAATTCAAAACTTGACGTTTATGTTTCAATTTCCCATTTTATAGCTTTGCTTCTCGTATTTTAGTGAACTTGAAATCTTTAGTACATGCTTCATTTATTTATTTTTTCCATTCCAGGTAAGGTATATGCCAATTCAGCTCGCCACCGTCATCTTTGTTGTCGCGACTCACGAACCTCACTCTCGAGCGATGTCCTAACACATAGCGTGTGTTTTTGCTCTACGTCATCTGCAAAATTCTAGTCTAATAAATATAAAACACGATCAAATGTCCCGAAGTCAAAAAAATAATTTGGAAAGATTCCTTTGCACGAGGTCAAGTGTGATATTATGCCGAAATGGTTGGTTCGAACAAGATACATGGAGGTGGATTTTTCAGGGTGAATGAGGTTTTAGTCGTCAAAATGTTGTTTTCCCCCATATCGTCGTGTTTTGGATTCTTAAAGGAAACTTGAAGTACAAATTTAGGACTATAGGCACGCGATGGGGTTGGAATTTTAGCGGTACACTCTTCAAATAAACTGGACGATAGGAATAAAAACATGACGGCGTGTGATACTCCTAGGCACTCGATAGGAATAAAAACAACTAACGATCACAGCGATCAGTGAGTGGTGTCAGCAGCAAACCACACGAAGCACATGGAAAAGATATCGGACGGATCGATGGTAGTAGTACTGCTGATCTGGGGACCATACCGTACCGCGCTGGTGCGAGGAGCAAACGCTGGCTGCGTAGTACTCCGTATCTCCCAAATCGATCTGGACCGCTGAGAAAATCGCTGAAATAATGTGAGTCTCGGCCACGATAATTCTTCCACACATGACGGCGGCCGCCAAGCCCACAGCGGCGGTGGCGTGCATCTATCGCCGTCGGACTTTTTTTTTACGCCCCCAGGTGGCCGGAGCCCCGACCACCACACACACGCCGTTGCCATGCCGGAGATTCTTTTTTCCCACCGTCCTCCTCTCGCTCTCCCTCTTTTCAGTTTTCACCATCCCTCACCCATGACCGGGCGTCCGGAAAGCAGTCTAGTTGCGTAGCAGTAGAAGAATCATCATCCTGCGCAGCGAAACGGAGATCAAAACAAAGCTCTGAGCAAAAAGTCCTTCTCGTGGCACCACCTTCGCCGAGCCCACAAGTGTCACCCAGCCACCGTTCCGTCCGCGGCACGCAGGCCTTTCGGTGCGAAGGGCTAAGCACACACGTAGTGGCCAGCGATCAACACCTGGCAGCAGCGGCGTACCACGGTACCATGATGATACGTACTCCGCTTTGTGCGTACGAGTGCCGCTACGATGACGGCAGCAAAGCCGGCATCCGGTGTACTCAACTCGCTTAAAAGATTGGGGAAAAAATAAAAGAAAGGAGCACGTCATCAGCTAATCAAACACCCCCAACAACAGCAAGGGCCTGTTTAGATGGCTAAAATTTAGCAAAAGTGACTTTTTCAACTTCTGTAGCACTCTTGTAGCACTTTCGTTTGTTTGTGGTAAATATTGTCCAATCATGGACTAACTAGGCTCAAAAGATGCGTCTCGTGATGTACAACAGAACTGTGTGATTAATTAATTTTTTTACCTACATTTACTGCTCCGAACCTATGTCTTTTGGTATATTTAATGTGATGTGATGGAGAGAGAGTTGAAAAAGTAGCAAACTTTTGATAAATTTCTAGACAACTAAACAGGGCCCAACAGTATTCATTCTACGTGAGCAAAAGTTGGTGCACCCGTGGCATCGAATTGCAACACAACTAAATCCCGCCGCAGACATGACGCACGCCGCCCCAAGGAAGGAGTAGTTCCTTGAGAAAATTCTGTGTATGAGATTAGGAAATGCAATTTATGTGCTCTATGATTTGAAATTAGAACTTGAGTTTTATGTCATTAGTTATATTTTTGATGTGCTCTGTGTCATTGGTTATATTTTTTTTATGTCATAGAGCACATAAAAATACAACTAATGTCATAGAGTATATAAAAATGCAACAAATGACATAGAGTACATAAAAAAATACAACTAATAACATAAAGTTCGAGTTCTAATTTTTGATGGTATAAAGAACATGAGTTGCATTTTTTAATGATGTACAGAGATTTTTCTCTAGTTCCTTTGATGTTTGCTTGATCTCCTCCAAATCTTCCTTCCGGCGGTAGCTGCTTTCGTGGCATCAGACATGTGTGCTCTTGATGCGGCGCGCCGCTGAGAGAGCTCACATCCTTGGGGGGCTTGTCGCCACATGCCATTACGTGGCTGCCAGGAGATCAGTAGGGGGATCAACCAAACCATTCGACCCCCCCTCCGGCCCTCCCTGCTGCGGCGCGATCACGCAGGTCGGCATTGGCGATCGAGTCGAGAGCTTAAAAAAAAAAAAGGTGCCCGCGCGACGCGACCTGTCAAGATTCGGCGTGGACGTGCCATAGATATCGTATCCATTATACTAGTGCTAGTCTACTACTACAGCTACAGTGAGCCCCGGTTTGTTTGCTCCAGCCCACGCCGGGGGTCCCGATTCCGCTGGATTTGCCTTGCCAAAACTGGTAACTTGCGCCACCGGCATGCCGATTAGTTAATCGCAAAAACTACATCGAGAGGGCTCTCGATTTATCCCTAAATCGAGAGCCCCTCAGTTACTTCCTCACCAGAGAAAATCGAAGAGCAAAAAGTAACTGCATCCATGATCAGCTCGTCGGAAGTCGAAGAAGAAGATGACCTGCGGGCGGGAGGTGGGCGGGGCGGTCGGCGGTGGGTCACCGCCGGCCGCGGGTGGCGGTGGAGGCCGGCGGAGTTATTGTTTTGGGGTTACCTGGGTTCGGGGTTGGAGGAAGCTTCCATGGCTGACTCCTTAGAGGGATGTCCGTGGGCGGCGGCCGGCCCGGCGGAGGAGGCGGGGTGTGGGCGGCGAGGCCAGGCGGCGATGGCGCCGCCGGTCGGGCGGTGGCGGACAACCGGTGAGTGGGGTCGGCGGCGGGGGCAAGTCAACGTAGTGGTTAGGAAGGGCGGAGTTGAGGGGGAGGGGCGGTCGGTGGGTGGCGGCGCGGCGGCGAGGTCGCCGCCGGCCGTGGGGGTGGTGGTGGAGGCCGGCGGTGGCGGGGGTGGCGGGGTGCGACAACGATGAGATCTGCTCGGAGGGGAAGAGGAAGGAGGAGGAGGAGTAGGATGAGGAAAAGGAAGGGAGGGCCAGGGTCACGGAGCGTACGGCCAGCGGAGGGCCACGTGGGGTCTCGATGGAATGTTATGCCGAGAGCCCTCTCGACGTAGCTGCCTCCTTAGTTAATTGGCCGGCCGGAGGGCTTTGAGTCTTTGACAGCTATAGAAATTTCTGGTCCCCCCGCCCAGGTCGACGACGATCCGGAATGTGGTGGGCTTGATGTCGACGGATTTTCTGGCAGGATCGTCCGGAGAAAAAGGCTAGCAGTAGAAGATGCTGTAAATATTTCTTTCTTTCCAGCGTGCATGGCTCGTGTGCGCAAGTTGCTGTTTTAAACAAAGGGGTGCAAAGGACAGGGGTACACTAGGCGCGCAAGACTCGTGCTCGTGCCTGCTTTTTCAATACGGTTACGATTGGATTGCTTTGCTTTGCTTTGCCCCCGTGTTATCTGTCCGCCTCCAACCGTCTACTGATTCCGTTTTAGTTTTTTTTTTTATCAGTAACTACATCGTGATACTTGTATTGATGGGATAAAACACCGTGATACTAGTACTTCCCTTCTGGCTGAACATAGTATTCGTCTGCCGTGCCGAATAAGAGCATGTTTGGATCCATGAGACTAATTTTAGTCTGACTTATTTTAATCTATTTGAGAGGCTAAACTTCCAAGCACTCATGACTAAAGAGAGACTAAAACTAGTCTTGGGATTACAATTTTTTAGTAAGGGGAACCCTACTGAACTTTGTTTTAGCTCTCTCTCTTCATTTAACCTCATAGAAATCTGTAACATGCCCCATCTATTGGTGGGAGAGAGAGAAAAGAGAGAGAGGGAGAGAGATAATTAATGCTCATTTACTACATTTTAGTCTCTTTAGGATTTGGATCTAAGCATAGGTGAGACTAACAATTTTTAGTCTGACTAGTTTTAGCCATGAGACTAAAAGTTATCCAAGCACCCTCTAAGACCTTGTCATGCAGGTGCTGGAGAATTGGAGATGCTCCTCCAAACGGCTCTGCTGCCACGCTGCTCTCCGCGAAAAAAAAAGTGGAAAGACATTCGAAAATGAAAAGGCTTCGCATTTGTGGTCCGACGGGAAACACGGAAAATGCTGTAGTCCACGACGGCCCAGACAGAACCCACAACATGGCGGCCCATGCCCGCACTACCGCCGGCCAGCGAAGGAAGGAGGAGACGCGTGTCGGCGGCGCACAGGAGCGAGTCCGCTGTCCGCTGTCCGCGGCAGCACGAGATACCCCATCGCGTCGCCTCCGTGGCTGGCTGAGCCTATCCCTCTCCGACGGGGCTCCCCTGGCCCCCTCCCCCTCGTGTAGTCGTGTTGCCCGAACGACAAGGAAACGTTGACGAAACCACTCGCGAGACACGCACCAGGCAGGGGGGCGAACGGATCTCCGGTCTCCACCACACCCGCCGCTTCCGATCTGATCAGCTCCGAGGCCGGCCACCATGGGGGACGGCAACTGCTGCAGGTTCCTGGAGATCCTCTTCGCCATCATCCTCCCGCCGCTCGGCGTCTTCCTCCGATTCGGCTGCTGCAGCGTAAGCCCACCCCTCCCCCTCTCTCTCCCGCTGTCCGATGCTCTTCCCTCGACGCGCGTATCGTGGCCCCGGATCCGCGCCGCGGTTTCTTCTATCCAGCTGGTTTGAGGATCCGCTAGATTCGAGCTTAGGTTTGGTAGGCGAGCCTTGCGATTCGAAGCTATTGGGACGGTGCTTGGTCTGAATCCCCGAGTTCACGAGCGTCAGACCCTATACTGCATCTGAATCTCGCGCCTTGTCCTGGTAGATCTGCATCTGCTTCATTCCTTTGGGCTTTGGCGAACCACATCGTGCTAGGATTTTTAGTTTGGTTTCATGCAGATGTTATGTTCATGTTTCAGATGCCCTCGCCAGGTGTAGCAATGCTATAGGATCCGTGCCTAAACTGGTCAACGGCATTTTCATTGCACGGCCACATTGCTCCTGATGGATGGAAGTGCGAGCAGATTCAGTACCTGATTTGACTTACTGAAATTGTGAAACCCATTTGAACAAAGTGATGGCATATGGAATTCTGTTTTATCGTGATAACACTATTGACTTTACTAATCTCTGTTTTATGGTAATAACTCTACTGATTTTACTAATCCCTTTATCATACTAATAGTAAAGCCCTTTTTGTATTTCAACAGATGGAGTTCTGCATCTGCTTGCTGCTCACAATCCTTGGCTATATCCCTGGAATGATCTACGCCATCTACGTCCTTGTTGCTCTCGACTCTGACCGGCACGAGAGGGAGTACTATACCCTTGCGTAGCCCGTTTGTTTCTGTCACGCCTAAGAGCCTTGCAGTGCACTAGTTGCTATTTTCTTGTGGATTATCAAGCGGTCCTGTCTTGGAGTAATTCGGTGCTGAAATCTTTCTTTTCCTCTCTTGTGTCTCTTGACGGTGGTCCAGTTTTATCCATTCTGTAATTGTGATGTGCGAGAATAAGATGGACTCCTCTTTCTGAGAGCCATTTGTGATTTATGATTGGTGCTACCATGCAATTGTACACTTGCAATTTTCCCTCCATTCTCGTCGATAATAATTTTGAGATGATGTCTATATGACCCAGTTGTTCACTCTTTTATCAGCCACAACTAACTTCATTGTCTAACAAATGCCTTACTGTGTAACCATGCTAGGCTGGATTGCGTGATTTAAAACTTTAAGCATGGCAAATTCGTGGTACTGGTTCTCTTTATAGCTGCTGTAGAATCAACATTTTACATTGCCGGGCACTGGTTCGAGGTGATCCGACCCTGGCGTATGGTCAGATGGTAGCAACAGATGTTTACACAAAAGTGCTCGTTACCAACAGCTATTTGGGAATAAAAAAATGTGTTGTGCAGAAATTCGGATCTTGTCTGTTACTCTGAACTCTTCTTGACTTTGCACATACCGTCATAAACTGAACCAAAAGTGTTTGCCTCGCCTGGACAGATCGTATCTTGCTGCTGATACTGCATCAACCCACTGATTCTGCCGCGCTGCCGTGAGCGCGGTCCATGCTTTCCGAACGACATTAGTAGAGCAGACCGGTGCTGAATGTTCGTGCCCCTGCATGTGCCGCCCAGCGAGCGATCCTGCTAGATCGCGAGCCACCTGTGTAGATTATGCGCAGCCGCTCCTGGAGCTTTTGTTTATTGGCGCTTCGTGTCCGCGTTGCTGCACGGAGGGGACGCTGCCGCCGGCCGGGGGTCATCTGCGGCGGCGATATGCCGGTTGGTCGATTCAGGTGGTCCGGCACCGGCAGTGGGCGCGTACCAACGCCTGATTTCGCTCCTGCGTTGTTAACGCCACTGCTTCTGATTGTGTCGTTGTGTTAGGGGTACTCCACGGTTGGCTGGCGTCATCGGTGACCTCGAAGTTGAGCGGAGAATCAGTGGCCAGTGGGGAAGATATGATGCGTCGTCGTTGGTAACAAGAATCAGAGCGCCGGGTTTGACGTTGCAACAGACCCACCCCAAGGACGAACGATTTGCATTGCAGCCAACTCTGTTAGCCTAGGACCATCTTATTACATCGCTCCCTAGCTACTAATCAGCGAGACAGCAGGTCGTCGGTGGTACACAGCCGGCCATGCTGCAACCTGCCTGCCACGAAGCTGCTGATTCGCTTCCGAGATTTGGCTCCTGCATTTTTATTTTTATTTTTTTGGAAAGGATTGGCTCCTCCATTTTTATTTTTATTTTTTTGGAAAGGATTGGCTCCTGCATCTGTATTTTTTAGAATTATACAGTACAACGCAGATGCTCATAACACGCACACACTCACCCTTATGAACACACGTACGCAAACCTTACCCCTATGAGCACTTTCGAAGGTGTTGGCGCCTTTTGGAGCCAACAGCACGCAAAGGCAGCTGTCGCAGCGCCTCTGCGTCGACACCGGTCAGACCGATCGCCGGCGAGATTCCGGCGGTAGACCTCCGAACGTCGCCCGGGCAGGATCCCGTCAGGGAGACGCACGTAGGGTTGCTCTAGGGTCGGCAAGGCCACCTAGAACGCCTTCAGACGTCGCGGAGACGAAGGAAGAACAACAGATGGGATTGGAAAAGCTAGGGTTTGGAGATAAAAGTAAATACGAGACAAATAAGGTAAATATGTTTGATCGATTGGATGATACCCTCTCAATCGGTCACGACCCCTCATATTTATTGGGGTGGGAGGACTTGCCCTGCAAGGAAATCCTTTTACAAGTCTAATTCTATCAGGACTCCTTGTTGTAACTCGGACACGGGGAGCACCGGTCAGACCGGTTAGGCACACCGGTCTGACCGGTGTGGCGTGCCGGATCAGCTACAGGAACCATGACCGGTCAGACCGGTGTGAGGGACCGGTCAGACCGGTCTTGTCCTGCCTGGTCGGCTAGGTGCCAATTTTGAGTGTCAACATATGCCCCCTATTTTTTGGCAAAGGATACGTGCCAAAAAATATCTTTCTAAACTAAAAACACTTAGGACGATGTTTAACAAAACAACGGCCGTATACATATTTTACTCAAGTCGAGGATGACGCCTGCTTCGGTCTCCACTCCTTCCGGATCCGTGTTGACTTGACTGGCTTCTCTTCGATCCGCTGCTCCATTGCTCCTCGCTTGCGTAGCCTTTGCAACCTCTTTTTTTGAGTATGAGACAAGCCTGAGGGACACCACCTCGGCTGCATCTCCTTAGCATTTTGCTTATTGCTATTCTCACCTTGCTTAATAGTAGTACACACATTATTTTTGACCAGATTGCTATTGCAAACAATTGGTCTTTGTAATGCATTATAATTTGAGTATGCAACAGGATATTGAATCATATACGAATTCATGTACATACTACTATAATCAGCAGGTGAATAATAGCAAGGATAATACCAAGACGATGGCATAACAGATCCAACAAAAGGATATTGTGAAAAGTTACCTTGTTGGTGATGAATACCTTTATGTCTTGGTGGTGCTTTCACGCCCTTAGCACCGTTTGGCTGATTACTTCGATCCTTAGTAGCTCCTTCCCTCTTATATTTGGCCAGGAGCTCATTAAAACTCAGCCTTGCTTTTTTCTTGGGCTTGGAGCATCTTGAACCTTTGTGGAGGCACCGGTCAGACCGGTCTGGGCACCGGTCAGACCGGTCGACGCGGTACCGGTCGTCTTGATCTTGTCTTGCCCCCCAAGCGTTGAAGTCGCTGAAACCTTGGGGATCACCTCCAGAGGCTGTCTCTCGTCGTGTCTTTGCTCTCCAATGATCACATTCTTCCCTTTAGCGTTTTCGGCTTGATTCGGCCGAATAAGCACCTTAGGATTTGATAACTCAAGAGTATTAACAAAGGCACTGTTAGGGAAAGGATTTTCGTCGACTTGCATCTCATGGAATTTCAAACGACCTTCATTAATGACCGATTGTATTTGCCGACGAAAAGTATTGCAATCATTGGTAGCATGAGAAAAAGAATTATGAAATTTACAATAGGCACGTCTTTTTAATTGATCAATAGGTGGTATAGTGTGAGACATTTTAATTTTACCTGATTTAAATAACTCATCAAATATCTTATCACACTTAGCCACATCAAAAGTAAATTTCATCTCATCCCGACTCTTATGAGTCGGCTTAAGAGAAGCACAAGTGTTTGCCTTATCATTAGGTAACCAAGTAAATTCAGCAGCACACGCTTCTTTACTCTCATCGTCCGATGTTTCATAATCTAGCATATGTATATTAGGACGATCAGATTTGAGCCGAGTATCTTTGCTTCGGCTTTCATGAGCTAAAGCTCTTACTAAGACTTGGGCAACATCAATAAATTCATGACCTTCTAATTTTTCCTTAATATGGGATCGCAAACCATTAAAAGCTAATTCAGCAAGATCCCTTTCGGAGATAACAAGATTATAACAATGGTTTTTGGTTTCTCTAAACCTCCTAATGTAACTAGTAACAGGTTCATCATGCTTTTGCTTAACCGATGTTAAATGACTCAACCTTAACTCATTATCTCCGCTATAAAAGTGGTCATGGAATTTTTGTTCTAATTGTTCCCAAGTACGAATAGAGTTAACAGGTAATGAAGCAAACCATGAAAAAGCATTGCCAGTTAAAGATAAAGAAAATAAACGCACTCTTATTTCCTCTATGGCACTAGTTTCTCCTAGTTGAGCAAGATATTGACTAACATGCTCCCACGTAGTTTTGCTATCATCCCCATTAAACTTTACAAATTCAGGACAACGCTAACCAATAGGATAGGGAACCGAATCAAAACTAGAAGGATACGGTTTTCTATATGAAAGATTTTTATTTTTCACTTCTATCCCATAGTCATCTTTCATTTGTTTAGCAAGATTAGCATTAAACCTATCGACGACTTCCTGGATGGTGGTTGGCATTGGCATAGTGGAAGCATTCGATTGCCCCACATTCGGCTGTATGTATGAGCCAGAAGTGTGGTGTTGCAAACGGCTATTAACTTGGGGATTAGGTGCGTAACCATACCCAACGCCTATCTCAAACGAAACCATAATTGGAATACCTTGAGCTACTGAAGTATTTCCACCAGATCGGCCAGAAGCAGCCTGGACGGGAGGAATAGTAATTATAGGTTCCGGAGACGAGGGAAAAGGCACCACAGCACCGGCACCGGTCTGACCGGTCGGACCCATCGGTCTGACCAGTCTGTTCTGACCAAACGGCGGCGGTGGTGACTGTCCCGCAAAATAATTCAACGACATGCCATACTGAGGATTAATTGTTTGTGCAACCGATGAATTAATAGGTGGGGTCTGAGGTGCCACAATTTTAGAACCAGATGCAATATTATCATCACCCTCTACCCGTTTACCGAGACTCTTATCTACCATGTTTTGCATATTTTCAATCATAGATAAACGAAAACTATCCATCACAGTAGTAAGATCATTGACGGTAACAAAAAGAGGATGGAGATAACGATGTGCTCACATTGGGTGGTACCTCAGGCGGTGGAGTGTCGAAGGTGATGTCCTTGATCTTCTTCACCTTGCCTTCGCGATTCTTCTTGAAGTGCGACAAGTAGTGAAGCCGATCCTCTTCAGCCTTCTTCTTCATGAGCTCTTCTAATTCTTGGCGATCTCGTTCGGCCTTTTGCTTCATGAAGTCCTCCATAGCTTGACGATCTTCAGGTGAGAGCTCTTCATCCGTGAAGTCGATGATGTTGCCCTTGTTTATCTCACACTGAGACATGTCGCCGGAGTTGGATAGATCGGTTAGGATAGCCAGATCTTCGCTCCCCAGCGGAGTCGCCAATTTGTTGGCGCCTTTTGGAGCCAACAGCACGCAAAGGCAGCAGTCGCAGCGCCTCTGTGTCGACACCGGTCAGACCGGTGTGGTGGACCGGTCAGACCGGTCGCCGGCGAGATTCCGGCGGTAGACCTCCGAACGTCGCCCGGGCAGGATCCCGTCAGGGAGACGCACGTAGGGTTGCTCTAGGGTCGGCAAGGCCACCTAGAACGCCTTCAGACGTCGCGGAGACGAAGGAAGAACAGCAGATGGGATTGGAAAAGCTAGGGTTTGGAGATAAATGTAAATACGAGACAAATAAGGTAAATATGTTTGATCGATTGGATGATACCCTCTCAATCGGCCACGACCCCTCATATTTATTGGGGTGGGAGGACTTGCCCTGCAAGGAAATCCTTTTACAAGTCTAATTCTATCAGGACTCCTTGTTGTAACTCGGACACGGGAACACCGGTCAGACCGGTTAGGCACACCGGTCTGACCGGTGTGGCGTGCCGGATCGGCTACAGGAACCATGACCGGTCAGACCGGTGTGAGGGACCGGTCAGACCGGTCTTGTCCTGCCTGGTCGGCTAGGTGCCAATTTTGAGTGTCAACAGAAGGATTAAGCACCGACAGATCTGGAGATTCTCGAAGTCACCACTGGTGTCTTGTCGTCGACGAAAATGTCACTTACCGCTTAATGCATAACACTGAAAAATTTCAAAATAAATTCAGAAAAAGGTGTGAACACTAATATTTGAACCCTGACGGTTATGCTAAAAATTGGGTTGATCCATCCCGAAGAAAGAAGATGGTGAGCGTTTGGCGGGCCGCGTCGTGCGCTCGCTCACTCACTCACTACTGCTCAGCCCGCCCAATGGGTTAGACTTGTGTGAAATTTTTTTATATTTTTTTCTTTATTTTGTAAAAATAAATGGTTCGCCAAAAATTTAGCAGATCTATACATCTGCCGCCGTAGCCCACGGCGGTAGGGTTCCTACCGCCGTGCGGCACGGCGGCAGTGGCCGTGGCCCACTGGCAAGGGCACCTACCGTCGTGCCACATGGCGGTAGGACTAACCGCCGAGAGGCACGGCGGTAGGCGCCTACCGCCAGGCGACAGCGTGACCTCCAGCAATCGCCGTAGGCCACAGCGGTAGGTTTTTTTTTTCTGGTAAGTTTCATTTTTTTGAAGCATTGATACTTAACGACGAACCATTGATACTTAACGACGAATCACATAAACAAACAATGGCACGTACGACACAAATACCGTAACTTTGTGCCGCTGCTAGTCCTAATGTGCCTTAGGGAATTTAGATAAACGATTACAACATTTGTAGTCTAGTTGTACGAGTAGTACCCGGAGAACCCGGACATCATAGACCCGCCGGAGTGCTGGGAGGGTATGTAGTACCCGTACCCCGGCGGGGGTGGAGTTGGATCAGATAGTGGCGGGGTGGAGTTGCTGGTGGAGTGTTGTCCTTCTTCTCGTGGCATGGACAGCAACAGAACTCGTCCTCACAGCCGGTGTTCGTCTTCACCACCATTGGTCCGGTCACCGGTCCGTCGTCGTCGTTGGTAGATGTCGGATCTAGAGAAACCAATGCCGACGCGAGCTCTTGCCTCAGGTTGAAGATGACAACATCCTCGAGGTAGTCGATGTACTGTTGATACGGGTGAATAGCTGGGGGATCCACCCATTGCACGAAACCGCAGTTATCTGGTTGGTCGGAGTACTGCAGAAACCGAGATTACATTAGTAAACCATAAAATGATGAAGGACAAAGGTCATGTAGTTTTGCTTACCCATGCTCGTGAGCAATGCCAGAAGCGTCGACCAGAGTTGTTCCATCCCTGGTAAACTTGCATCACACAGAACTCACCGTGTGCACACCTTGGCCAGTTCACCGTTTGATTTGGTGCGTACTTTCTAACATCACGCATGGATTTGAAATCTCTCTTATCTAAGACTGGAAAATTGTTGTTGAACTCAGGATCTTGCTGGCTCCATAGTGCTGGACCGAGAGAGCCATCATCATCCCCAGTCCAGGAACTCATTGGTGCTTGTTGTGTTGAGAAGTGGCAATGGAGAAGAGTGCTCACATATATGTAGGCAATGAAGCAGACTGGACGGTGGGCCATTCGATCCGGGGTAAGAAAAACGGGCAGTGACTCAGAGGAAACACACCCTAGTACTAGGTCACTGTTTGGTGTAGTGACTCGGAGGAAACACACCCTAGTACTAGGTTCACTGTTTGGTGCAGTGACTCACAGAAAACACACCCTATGTGTTCACTGTTTGACGCAGTGACTCACAGGAAACACACCCTAGTACTAGTTTTACTGTTTGAGGAAACATGCTCTAATGCATCTGAAATCAAGTTCTTAATGATACAAGACGACTCTAGATGATGATGAAATGAAATCATAATTTTTTAGAGATACAGTAGCATTCGTCGTCTAGTACTCTACGTCTACTGTGTACAACGGGGGTATTTCCCCTTCCTCATGGCATCCGGCCCAGCTTCCTTAGCCCGGCGAGCTCTCTCCCTCTTCCTCTCTCTATCTGCTTCACGTGCCGCGGCCGCTTCACGTTCTTTCATCTCCCGGCGAATGCGAATTTCCTCATGCTGCTCCTTACGTTTTTCTTCTTATTTTTCTGCCTCAACCATCCTTTGCCACCTCTCACATGCTGAACGACCCATCGCCTCGACGTAACGCTTGTCTTGTTCGGACTGCTCACAATCTAGCCACTGCATCAAATCACAGAGAGGAGGTGGAGTCTTTTTTCAAAGACAAGTTAGCACATAATAAAATAGCAATGACATATTATTTATTTAGTAATGCAGTTCGTTCTTACTTTTGGTCTAACATTGCGACATGGTGGGAGGGGGTCAGGCTCGTAGTTCACGCACATGAAGAACCTCATCCCGTAGCAGTACCCGAGAACGTTGCACTTGACAAGCTTACAGTTGTCACCGCAGTAGCACATAGGAGTGTGGATCCCCTTTCGCACTGCAACCTTGTCCTTCCTACTGGTGAGCAACTCCAAGTCCAACTCAGGACCCGAGGAAGCCATTGCAAGCCTACAAAAAAGATGAGAAATATGATAATTCAATACATGTTTCATTTGAAATTAGAGAACAATACATAACAGGATATGATAATAAATTTGAAGGCAAGAAGAAAACAACAAGCAAATGAAAAGGTAGTTCAATTATTACAACACGATAACATGCATAAGTTCTGACGGTGTTGCAAATTAAATGGTTCAAATATTACAAGACCTTGCCAAATTAAATGGTTCAAATATTACAAGACGATAACATGCATAAGTATTTCAAATATTACAACACGGTAGCATAAACAAGTACGATCACTGCATTCCTTCGGTGTAGCAACGGGAATGACGTCCACGTCCACTAGCTGAAGGTGCTGGAGAAGTGGCAGTGGAAAAGTAAGATGCTTCGGTGCATTTCTTGTAAGAGTGTCCTGGATTGTTGCACTTAGAGCATATCTGCACCGGAGGACCAGCTTCAGCCTCGTCTATGTTGTTCCTAATCCTCTTCTTCTTGCGTCGACCAACACCTTGGCACATGGTTAGATCTGGATTTGGTATGTACAACGCATTGTCTTTGGGGTCTTGAGTGAAAGTACTAAGATGCAGGTAGCCCTCAATAGTGTGGTTCCAAGTGTCTAGAATGGTTTGCTTCAAAAAGTATTTAGGCACGTACCGACCCCAATGGTTATTCTTTGTTGTAAGGCATGCAGCGATCACATGTGAGCAGGGGTAGTGTAGCAGCAGTGGCTTCTGGCAAGAGCATGAGCATGTCTGATTCTCAATAATTGTTTGTTGTATTGTTATTTCACCATTCGCTTTTGGGATTTGGACTGGCAATTTATCTGATATTTCCACTGAACTTCCTCGCCAGGATCACGACGTAGAGGTTGTGGGTAAGCTCTGTGAGCAAGAGCAGCCTTCTGTTTTGTGGTCAAGTACTCAGTCATCCATGTTGAATACACCTTTTGACAGTCCTGCATAGCTGCATGTGCTGCAGTAGCACGCTCAAGAAAGTACTTCATTGTGCGGTACAAGAAGAACTCAATGATACCAACAAGAGGGAGAGCTCTGACACCATACAAAACCGCGTTGTAGACCTCAGCAAAATTTGTTGTCATTATCCCATGCCTCACACCTCCCTTATCAAACAGGAGACAACATTTCTCCTTAGGCTCATTCTGAATCCACAGGCTAAAGATCTTCACAGCACGTCCCCTTCTCCTTCTGACATTTGGAGCATCTAGCCCTACGTCCTCCAGAGAAACTGGCTCTTCCCTAGGTTTAGTACTTACTGGCTTCTTAGCTATCTCTTCTGATGCTTTCTTCGTCAGATCATCTAATTTTTGCCACAGCTCGTAGAACTTTTTCTCCTGATTCGTCGAACATAACCGCTTGAACAATTGTGTAAGTTCTTTGTTCTTGAACTGGCTATGAAAGTTTGCTCCTATATGCCTCATGCACCACCTGCTATGCACATCTGACCATTGTGCTGCTCTGTGACATTCTTCACTACCTTCTTTGATGTCATTAATGGCCTGCAAAATACCTTTGTGTCTATCGTGTATCACACACACGTCTGACACATCTCCCACCACCATCTGCTTCAATCTCTCCAGAAACCAATACCAACTGTCACCATTCTCTCCCTCTGCAAAAGCAATTACCAATGGCAACAGCTGATTGTTGCCATCTGCAGCCACATCTGTAAGGATTGTGCCCTTGTATTTTCCTGTTAGGAATGTGTCATCTATGCAAATGACTGGTCGACACTGTTTGAATGCAGCAATAGTTGGACCCAATGCTAAGAATGCCCGCTGCAAGACTTGCTTCCCTGGCCTTGATACTAGATTATAAGTCTTGATATCATAATAACTACCAGGATTTAGCGTGGCAATTGTGTTCAGCAATCGAGGCAGATTGTCGTAGGATGCTTCGTAAGTACCCCACCTCAACTCCATTACCTTCTTCTTCGCCATGTATGCCTTACCATAACTTATCAGGTACCTAAATTTCTCCTCAATTGCCAAGATAATAGACTTGGGCTCATAAGCAGGATTTTCCACAATCTTAGCAAACATCTGACTGGCCACAAAACCGGCCGACAAATTATGATGGCTTGTATCTAGCTGGTCAAGTACACAAGTGTGATCCACAACAGACCTGACCTCCCAGTAATTTTTTCACTTGCCCTTGGAAGCATACACTCGAAAAGGACAGTTGGGCTTCACACATTGTACATCATATATGTGTGGAGAACTCTTCACTACCCTGAACTCTCTCTGCTGAGTAAGGGTGGCCCACCTCTTCACTGCATACTTCACCTCGACTGCACTCTTATACATGGCGCCAACACAAATCTGATTCTGTCTATACTCCCAGGACACATTCTCACCAGGATTGACAGATAGCTGTGAGAAATTGTAACTGTCCCATTCCCTTGGCACTAGCGGGTCATCCTCATCATCTGAGGAGTCCTCTTGCAACCCACGTTCATCATCTGAGGCCTCCATTTCGTACTGCCTGAGTACTTCTTCATTAACTTCCCCCTCGTCAATTTCACCACGGGCCTCAAAGGGTGTGTCACCATCTCCTTCTTCTACCTCAGTGGCAGCACCATCTTCTTCTTCTGCCTCAGTGGCAGTGCCATCTCCTTCTTCTGCCTCAGTTGCAGGACCATCTCCTGCTTGTAGTTCAGCCTCACCCTGGTGAGCACCACTACCCTCCTCATGCACTTGACTACTAGACCCAGCCTTATGAACAACTTGGATAAACAACATCACAGGCAAACCAATTTCACATGTTGTTCTGATATAACTCCTCCAATGTTCAGTGCCTTGATGTGGCATAAGCTCCCAATATACTGCCTCACTCCTGTTGATTAGAGCCATAATGGACAAGTCATGTTGCTCTACATCTACTTGGAATGCCTTATAAAAAAAGTTGGTTATGAACCCCTAAGTTCTTTCGACTGCTCTTCTAATCACATGGTCAACCGAATCAAATTCTGACAAGTCAACTCCATGTTCACCATATCTAATCTGGCCATTACCGAAATACAACTTGACAGCAACTGCATCCGACATGTCTGACAGCATGAAAAAAAATAATCGCTATTAACAAGTGGATCTGTAACTACAAAATATATCTACTCGGAGCTACACTATAAATATAATTTTACTAATCGATCTACACTAAAACTATAATTTTACTAATCGATCTACACTAAAACTGTAATTTTACTAAGCAGGTCTACACTAAAACTATATTTTTACTAAGCAGATCTACACTAAAACTATATTTTTACTAAGCAGATCTACACTAAAACAGTATTTCAAAATATGAATTATCACAGTTCAAAATATTAAGTACCAGAGTATTTACCTCTAACGAGACGAAAAACCGGCAGAGCTTCGCACCTTCGCCACCTCCTCCTCACTCCCTTCTCTTCTCCCCCCACCCCTCTTTCTTTTTTTTCCGAATTATTATGACATTTTCGGCTGAATTTCGGCCTTATATAGGCTGCAGATCCTAGTGACGTGGGGCTACAGCGGTATGTCCATCGCACGCTTCGGGCCCACGTCTGGCCGTGGGCCATGGCCTCTGCCGCCATGCCTACCGCCGTGGGCTACGGCGGCAGATGTATAGATCTGCTAAATTTTTGACGGATCATTTATTTTTGCAAAATATATATAAAAAATATATATATAAAAAATTCGACTTGTGTGGATGGACTAGGTCTGCAGGTTTAATAGTAGTGGGCTTTAACAGCGACGCTTAGAGAGGCCCGAGCGAGTAAGGCCCATCCTAAAATAGGTGCAGATCCCACCCATGAGGGAGGAGAGAAATCGGGCAGCTGATTTTTTTTTGAGCGCGGCGGTTGCGGCGGGCGGACCGTCTCGTGGTCGGCATTCATATTCCCGTTCCCCGACCCCGCGTCGTCGTCGATTGCGGCGTGCGTTCGCATCTGATTGGAATCGCCAGGCGCCAGCCTACGGGGGTTTCGAGTTTGACGGTCACAAACGGCTCTGGCGGTCCGGCCTTTTCCCGCCTCACGGTCAGCAGTTAGGTACGAGTGCTATGGCTCAGATGGCCGGGATAAGGTTCTTTTTACGTGCAAAAGTTTTATCAAAATTTCTCACTTTTGGAGAAATTTTGAGAAAAGTGGTGAAAATATTACATTGAGAAACGTGTTCTGCGATGCGAAAATTTTTGGAATTTTTGGAGAACTAAACAGGGTCTTAAAGAACAATGTTAGTTCATTTCTCCTATCTACGCACCCGTTCTAACGCAAAATTTTTATATTTTTGCCAAATTTTTTTGCCAACTAAACATAACCAGGTTGGGAGGGGGAAAGTGTCGGGGACAGCCATAGGGGTCCCCTAACTATGGGGGGGATTACCCTTCCTAAAGAATTAACACAGAACCACGAAAACATTACCTAAACCGACCGCAGCCCAACACGAGAAAGGCCCACGGTCCGCCACGGCCCAATAACCTCCATGGACCATCAAACGGCCGTCCCCAGCCGCCCTCGAGCGAATCTCCGCCTCGCTCGAGGGTCAGGGCACCACGCGGCAAGCACCCGCCCCGCTCGAGGGCGCGGCACCCCGTGGGTAAACTCCCGCCCCGCTCAAAGGCATGGCGCCCCGTGAGCAGGACTCCGCCTCGTTCGAGGGCCCCGGCCCCTCGGGTGAATCTCCGCCTCGCTCGAGGGCTTCAGCCCCTCGAGCGGGTCACCGCTTCGCTCGAGGGATCGGCGCCTCTCGTACAGATCTCCGCCTCGCTCGAGGCTGACCCTCGAGCGATAGCGCCCCGCCTGTCTCACCTGACAGGGGCATTAAATGCCCTTGCCCGCCGCAGGCGCCTTAGTCAAAAGGCAATCCCCGCCCATGCCGCGCCGCTGACACCGCCAGGGCTTCTGACCTTGTCACTGTGCGGCCAAACCCCGTCACTATACCGCCATTCCCAGCACTGTGCAGGTGCTGTGCGGACAGGCCAGTGTCATTCCAAAGCACTGCACCGCCCACTCCCGTCCTTCTCCCACGGCGAGCCCCTCGAAAGGGCATAGGCGCACCCTCGAAGGGTGTACGGGCGGCGACCGGGCGCACGATGCGGGCGGCGCCACGGCGCGGAACACCCTAAGCACGTCTCCTCCATCATCTCCGGCACTGTACAGGCCATCCCCGGTGCTGTGGAGCCATCCCCAGCGCTGTGGAGCCCTGTTACGATGGGACACCACCACGCCGGCCCCTATATGGCATGGGCGCTCCCGCCATCGAGGCCCTCGAAAGGGCATGGATCATCCTCGAAGGGTGTACGGACGGCGAGCAGGCGCGCACACTGACCGGCGCCGCCGTACGAGCGACGTGCGCCGCATCCCCTCCACAAACTTCGGCGCCGCCCGGCCATCCCGGGCGCTATGCAACTGACCCGGGGTCTGTGCGGCCACCACCAGCGCTGCGCGGACATCCCTAGCCCCGTGGCACCATCCCGGGCGCTATGCAGCCATCCCCGGTGCTGTGCGGCCCTGCTCCGATGGGACGCCGCCACGCCGGGCCCTGTACAGCACCAGGTGCCCTCGTCAGCAAGACCCTCGAACTGATGTACGAACGGCGGTTAGATGTGCACGCCGAGCGGGCTACCCTCGAAGCTATTCCCCGGCAAGTACATAGCCGCCACGACACCCGCAAGTACTGAGATTCGTCAGGACACCATCAAGTCGCAAACGCTGTGTACCAGTACCACGATACTGTGTAAAACCCCGTGCGGCACATTTGTAAGCCGTCTCCCCTTGGTCTATAAAAGGAGGAGGCGGTCGCCCGGCCGCCGGGGGACGACATCGTCACTTCTCGCCCGCACGCATCCACACACTCACTTTCGTGATATTGGCACTCTGCCTCAATCATCTAGCAGGGACTTGCAGGCTTTTCCTCCTCTCCCGCCTAGCTTGTAGCCCCCCTCTACAGGCATTACGGTGCATAGCAATACAAGCGCCGCGAGCGCAATCTGCTGGACGTACGGTCCCGCGGTCGGAACCAGGATAAACCCGTGTCCCGTCTTTGCTTAGCACCGGCCATCGAGATACCGATCACAGCGCATTTCACTAGTTAGTGTCGGGACTAATCTTAACACCGACAGTTGGCGCGCCAGGTAGGGAATCTCGCGCTGTGATCAACCCCTCACCAACAATCTCGATGGTGATTCGTATCGAGATGACGTCGCAGAGGTACACCATGGGCAGCTCGGACCCTTTTCCTGCCGGATTCAAAATCCGGTTCGGGAGCCTGAACTTTCAGGCCACGGGGAACGGCTACCACATGCGCCTTACCAATCGGGAGGAACTCCACCCGTGGCGGACGACCGGGCCGGGCCCGATCCCCGCCACACCGACGACCGACGCCTCGGCACCAGAACCCACGACGGCGGCTGCCTCGACGTCTCGACGCCGCAGACGCCCGGGTCAGCGCTCGCGTCAGGCGCGCGCGGAGCGGCGCCGGGCAGCACGCGACGTGGCCCGGAGCGACGCACCACCGCCGAGCGACACGACGGCGCACCCTGCAGGGGAGCGCGCGGCCACGGGGCCGCAGTTCCCCCACGGGATGCGTAACTCCGCCGCAACGTACGCCTCATCCGTCAGCACCGACATGGCCGCATACGAGGATCTCCGAGGCCATCACCTGCTGTCAACCCGGAACCTCATCGCCACCACCAACGACGAGTCGTACCAAGGCTCGGCTAGCGAACTGCCGCCCGCGACCTCACACGGCTACGCGGAGTGGGACTTCTCCGGCGTACCGGACCCCGTGGTGTTCCGGCGGTTCCTTGACGCCGCGGACTACTGGTTCGGTTGCTCCGACGACTCTAGCGAAGGAAGCTACGATCCCACACGCGAGTGCTTCGTTGTCATCATCAACGAGCACGCTGACAGCGCAAACGGAGCAGGCGACGGGGACGCGACCCAGCATCTGGAGCCGAACCCGCCACCGGCCCCACCAGCGGGCAATGCGGACATTAATGCGCAGCTGGCCCAGGTGCATGAGCTCGAGGCGAAGCTCGCAGAAGAGTACCGGCAGGTGCGGCTCCTGCGTGCTACCATCGCAGGGGAAGCCTCGGCGCGCGGCGAACGCGCCCGAGAAGCCGGGAGGCAGGCTCGCGAGCACATCAACGCCGACTTCAACGTGGACGACCCACACACGCCGCCTCGGGCCAGCCAAAAACTCATCACGGCGGCGACACTACTTCGGGCCATGCCCGAGCTATCGACGCCTGAGGCACGTAACCTGCGCCGCGAGGCGCTGGCTCTCATCGAGCAGGCGGCCGTATAGCAGGCCGAGAGCTCCGCGTCCCGCATACGCAACCAGTCCAGCGTGCGGGGCGACGGCGACGCGCAGGACCAGGAGGCATCTGTCCACGCGGACGGCGCAGCGGGACAGCCGGCAAACCGGGGAGGACGCCTGTCAGGGAGCGGATCCTTGACACGCGCGGCCAGGCCCACGACGGCGATGCTCGCAACGTCCTGAACGCCAAGAGGAGGGGCGACGTGGAGGCGCGGACGGCGGCGGGCTACCACCCTCGGCGAGGTGGTCACTACGACAGTCGGGAGGACCGCTCGCCAACACCGAAACCCCCGGGAACCCGTGTGTTCAACCGGGAGATCCGTACGGCGAGTTTCCCCCAGCGCTTCCGCCAGCCCACCACCATCACCAAGTACACGAGGGAGATGGACCCTCGAGTATGGCTCAACGACTACCACCTAGCTTGTCAGCTGGGCGGCGCCACCAACGACGCGGTGATCATCCGCAACCTGCCGCTGCACCTTGCGGATTCGGCCCGAACATGGCTCGAGCATCTGCCACCCAGCCAAATCCACGGCTGGGACGACCTAGTCCGCACCTTCGTGGGAAACTTCCAGGGCACGTATGTGCCCCCGGGAACTCATGGGACCTGCAGGGGTGCACTCAGAAGCCCGGCGAGTCGCTCCGGGACTTCATACGGCGCTTTTCCAAGCGCTGTACCGAGCTCCCGAGCGTCGCTCAGTCGGAGATCGTGCACGCCTTCCTCGAGGGCACGACCTGTCGGTACCTCGTGCGCGAGCTCGGGAGGAGCCCGCTGGTCGACTCCAACGAGTTGTTCGATATCGCCACCAGCTTCGCTTCCGGAGAGGAGGCGGTGGGGGTCATTTTCGACGGCAAGAAAGGCAAGCGCGTGGACGACGCGCCCGCGGAGGGCAGCAAGTCCAAGGAGCCCGCGAAGAAGCAAAAGAGGGGCAAGAAGGGCAAGAAGCTCCACCATGACGCGCGCGCGCAGGGACGCGGTGAAGACGACGACAAGGCCCTCGCCGTCGACCCTGCTCGTAAGGGTCCTCGAGGGCCCCCTCGAGGCCCCGGCGTGTTGGACGAGATGCTGAAGAAGCCCTGCCCGTACCACAAGACCTCGGTCAACCACACCCTCGAGCAATGCAACATGCTCAAGAAGTACTACAGCCGCGTCGCCGCGAAGGAGGACGAGGCCAAGAAGGATGGGGGTGACGGAGGCGCTGACGGTTTCCCCGCCGTGGAGAATGTGTTCCTCATCTTCGGGGGACCGACGGTGGACATGTCCACCAGCCAGCGCAAACATGAGCGGCATGAGGTTCTCGCCGTCGAGAAGGCCCCTCCCTCCTTCCTCGACTGGTCGGAGGAAGCCATCACCTTCAGCCGCAAGGATCACCCAAACCGCATCCCCAATCCGGGTCAATACCCGTTGGTCGTCGACCCCGTCATCGGCAACTCGCGATTCTCCAAGGTGCTGATGGACGGCGGCAGTAGCCTAAACATCCTGTACGCGCACACCCTGTGACTGATGGGGATCAGTCTGGATCAGCTGCGGCCCAGCACGACGCCGTTCCATGGCGTCGCACCGGGCAAGCGCGTCCAGCCCCTCGGGCAGATCGACCTGCCGGTCTAGTTCGGCACGCCGAACAACTTCCGCAAGGAGACCCTCACCTTTGAGGTGGTGGGGTTTTGGGGCGCGTACGACGCCATCCTCAGGCGTCCGTGCTACGCCAAATTCATGGCGGTCCCGAACTACACGTACCTCAAGATGAAGATGCCGGGGCCGAAGGGCGTCATCACGGTGGGCTCGTCGATCGAGCACGCATTCGACTGCGATGTCGAGTGCGTCGAGCACGCCGAGGCACTCGCACTGGACGAGTCGCTCGTTGCGGACATGGAGAAGCTAGCCAACAAGGGCCCCGACTCCCCCACGAAGCATGCGGGCAGCTTCGAGGCTGCAGAGCAGACCAAGGAGGTACCCCTCGACGCCGCTGCCCCCAAGGGCAAGATGTTGAGGGTCAGTTCCACACTCGACCCGAAATAGGAAGTGGTGCTCGTCGACTTCCTCCGCGCCAACGCAGACATCTTCGCGTGGAGCCCCTCGGATATGCCGGGCATTCCGAGGGAGGTCGCCGAGCACTCCCTTGACATCCTACCTCACTCCAGAGCGGTGCAACAGCGCCTACGGCGCTTTGACGAGGAAAGGCGCCGGGCGATTGGAGTGGAGCTACGGAGGCTCCTAGAGGCCGGGTTCATCAAGGAGATGTTTCATCCAGTGTGGCTAGCTAATCCTGTACTAGTTAAGAAAAAGAACGGGAAGTGGCGGATGTGCATTGACTATACCAGTTTGAATAAGGCATGTCCCAAAGTTCCCTTTCCTTTGCCACGGATTGATCAAATAGTTGACTCCACCGCGGGGTGCGAGCTGCTATGCTTCCTTGATGCCTATTCGGGTTACCACCAAATAAAGATGAAAGAGTCCAACCAACTCGCAACCTCTTTCATCACGTCGTTCGGCATATTCTGCTACGTAACGATGCCATTTGGTTTTTGAAACGCTGGGGCTACATACCAGCAATGTATGCAACACGTTTTCGGGGATCACATCGGGCGGACCGTTGAGGCGTACGTAGATGACATTGTCGTCAAAATCAGGAAGGCGGACGACCTGGTCAACGATTTGCGTGTTACATTCGATTGCTTGCGGGCCAATGGGGTAAAGCTAAATCCCGAGAAATGCGTCTTTGGGGTGCCGCGTGGCATGCTACTAGGTTTCATTGTCTCCCAGCGGGGCATCGAGCCCAACCCCGAGAAGCTCTCGGCCCTCGACCGGATGGGGCCAATTCGAGACTTGAAGGGGGTGCAGAAGGTGTTGGGCTGCCTAGCCGCTTTGAGCCGTTTCATTTCGCGGCTCGGCGAAAAGGGCCTGCCCCTCTACCGACTCCTGAAGAAGCACGAGCGCTTCTCCTGGACCATCGAGGCCCAGGACGCGCTCGACAAGCTGAAAGCGACGCTCGCACATGTGCCAATCCTTACGCTGCCTCGAGACGGTGAGCCTCTGTACCTCTACGTCGCGGCAACCACCCAGGTGGTCAGCACGGTCATCGTGGTGGAGAGAACAGAGGAGGGCCACGCCCTACCAGTCCAAAGGCCGGTGTACTACATCAACGAGGTGCTATCCGAAACCAAAGCACGTTATCCACAGATCCAGAAGCTGCTCTACGCGGTGATACTTGCACGGCGCAAGCTGCGGCACTACTTCGAGGCCCACCCGGTCACGGTGGTCTCATCGTTCCCGCTAGGGGAGATAATCCGCAATCCGGATGCCTCGGGTACAATCGCGAAATGGTCCGTGGAACTCATGGGGGAAACACTTACTTACGCGCCGCGTAAGGCAATCAAATCCCAAATTCTCGCGGACTTCATCGCTGAATGGACAGACACTCAATTGCCCCCATTACAGATCCAAGCCGAGTGTTGGACCCTCTACTTCAACGGGTCGGTGATGAAAACCGGAGCGGGCGCGGGCCTGCTCTTCATCTCGCCCCTCGGAGAGCACATGAGGTATGCAGTGCGCCTGCACTTCCCCGCGTCGAACAATATGGCAGAATACGAGGCCCTCCTTTGCAGCCTCCGAATCGCCATTGAGACTGGCATCAAGCGCCTCGACGTCAGGGGAGATTCGCAGCTCGTGATTGACCAAGTCATGAAGGACGCGAGCTGCCACGACGAGAAGATGGAAGCATACTGCAACACCGTACGTGCGCTCGAGGACAAATTTTACAGCGTTGAGCTCAACCACGTTCCCCGCAAGTACAACGAGGAGGCGGTCGAGCTCGCGAAGATTGCGTCGGGGTGGATCACCGTTCCTCCGAACATTTTCGCGCGCGATGTCGCCAAACCTTCCGTCGACCTTAGCAAAACCACCTCGAGTCCGGGAGAACCCTCAGGGGCCCCCTCGAATCCGATGGGCGCTGAGCCCATGGATGAGGACCCCTCGAACGAGGCGTTCGTGCTCTCCCTGCTCGAGGGGTATGGGGCCGACGAGGCCGAGGCCATGGAAACCGATACGGCCTTTTCCGCGGAGGACTGGCGGAGCAAATACCTCGCCTGGATCGATCGAGGGGAGCTACCCTCGGACCGAACCGAGGCGAGGCGCATCGCCAGAAAGGCCAAGTCGTTCACCGTAATTGACGGCCAGCTGTACAAGCATGCCGCGTCTGGAATCCTGCAGCGATGCGTCCCCATCCCCGAAGGCCGCGAGTTGATCCGGGACATCCACGCGGGCGTGTGTGGCCATCACGCAGCGCCGCGCACCCTCGTAGGCAACGCATTCCGCCAGGGCTTCTACTGGCCCACGGCGGTCGCTGACGCCAATGAGGTCGTACGCACCTGCGAGGGATGCCAGTTCTACGCCCGCAAGACCCACCTCCCTGCTCACGCCCTTCAGACCATACCCATTACGTGGTCGTTCGCCTTATGGGGGTTAGACATCGTCGGGCCCCTGCGGAAGGCGCCCGGGGGCTACACGCATTTGCTGGTCGCAATCGATAAATTCTCAAAGTGGATCGAGGCACGTCCCATTACTAACCTCAGATCCGAGCAAGCTGTGTCATTCTTCACCGACATCATCCATAGGTTTGGGGTGCCAAACTCCATCATTACCGACAACGACACCCAGTTCACCGGCAGGAAGTTCCTGGAGTTCTGCGACAACCACCATAGCCGCGTGGATTGGGCGGCCGTCGCACATCCACAGACTAACGGCCAGGTGGAACGTGCCAACGACATGATTCTACAAGGTCTCAAGCCTAGGATCTTCGACAGACTGAGCAAGTTCGGTCGAAATTGGATTCGAGAGCTATCGTCGGTCATTTGGAGCCTCAGGACCGCCCCGAGCGGAGCCACGGGTTTCACGCCATTCTTCCTCGTCTATGGCGCGGAGGCCGTCCTCCCCACAGACCTGGAATACGGATCACCCAGGCTCAGGGCCTATCAAGAAAACTCGAACCAGCGGGCTCGCGAAGACTCGTTGGATCAAGTAGACGAAGCCCGCGATGTGGCAATAATGCACTCAGCGAGATACCAGCAAGCACTCCGGCGACACCAAGCCCAGAAAATCCGACGCCGTGACTTCAGCGAGGACGACCTAGTGCTGAGGCTACGACAGGACAATCGAGGACGACACAAGCTATCGCCGCCATGGGAAGGGCCTTACATCGTCGTCGAGGTGCTCAAGCCCGGCACATATAAGCTTGCAAATGAGCGGGGCGAAGTCTTCACCAACGCTTGGAACATTCAACAGCTACGTCGCTTTTACCCTTAAAAAGTTTCAAGTCGATTTGCGCATATCCGACGCCCCAGTCGGTTGTACATACGTTAAGTTTGTGAATAAAGTCAAGGGCGACTCGGCTTTCCCCTGAAAGCCAAGTCCCCCTCGGTGGCTACTACGGGGGGGCATCCCCCCCTAAGCGGTCCCATTTTTTCGCAAAAATCTTTTTTTCCAAAAATGCTAAGTACGTCCCAACCCGGGAGCTTGGACAGAAAGAAGCAGGGCGCGAGCGGCCAAAAGGTAAAGACGGGTGAGCTAAGGACGGCCCACGCCTCCGGCGGGATACGGCCTCTCCTCCTCACCACTTCACCTTCAGGCTGCTCGTGAAAATGATCGATCCCAGCTGAAATTTGACTAAGCAACGGGAAAGGACATAACGGCATAAACAAAACGAATCGTACTTAACTTACAAACGTCAAAAAGCGAACTGTCTTGTTACAAAAACCACCTGGCTCAAATTCTAATTACAATAATAAGGGCCTCTGCGCCCGGCCACTTTCAGGGCTCGAGGGGTCCCGCAGGAAGAGCGTTCGGGAAGAGGTCCTCCTCGAAGGCGTCAGCAAGGTCCGCGGCGGCGTTCGCAGCAGCAGCGTCGAGTCGGTTCACCACCTCCTGCGCACCGTCATCATCAAGGTCGTCCGCGACGATGTAGCCTGTGGCCAGCGCCGTGAGGTCAACAACGTAGTGTGACTGCACCACGCCGAGGGTCTTCTGGATGCCGAGGCGGAGGGCGCCTTTCATACGCTCGGTGACGCGACCACCCAGAGCCCGGAGGCGGCTCGCCACCGAGCTCCCCGACAGGCCGGCACCCTCGTCGATGTTCTGGCACGCTTCGAGGGCCGCCCAGAAGTCCCAAATCTTGCTGGGATGAGTTGTAGGCCGCCTGGAGCACTCCCGCCTGTGTCGCTGACTCCCCCAGGGCTTTCCGTAGACCTGAGAGAAAAAAGGGGTAAGTCGAGAGCGAATCTTGGCAAACCTGACCAAAAAACGAAGGGCCGCGGGCGGCAACTTACCCTCGACCTGCTTCTTCTCCTTCTCGAGATCCGCACGCACGGCTTCGGCCTCCTGCTGCAGCTGCAGGACCGAAGCGTCCTTCTCCGCGCCGGCAGTCCTCAGGGCCTCGACGGCGACGCCTCCCTCCACCAGCTCCCCGGTGAGCCGCTCGATCTCCGCCTTTCGGAGTTGAAGCGCAGCCCTGGCCTCCGTCAGCGAGGTACGCTCCTGGTGGAGCTGGGACTGCGCCTCCTCCCACGCCGAGCGCTCGCGCTGGATGGCGGACCGAGCGTCCTCGAGCGCGGCTCGCTCCTGCTGGAGCTGAGTCTCCACCTGCGCACGCGCGTCGCGCTCCTGTCGGAGTTGGTCCTCCACCCCCGCGAGCGCCGTGACCTTCTCCTGAAGAGCAGCACCCAGCTTCTCGACCTCCTGGGCCTTCTGCTCGGCCTGGGTCTGCCAGGACCGCGCTCCCTCGAGGGTCGTGCGGTCCTGGAGGAGTTGAGCCTGCGCCTCGGCGAGGGCCGCCTCGCTCTGCGCCAGCAAGGTCTGTGCCTCGGCCAGGGCGTCGCACGCCTTCTGCAGCTCGCCGTCGCCAGCGCCCCTTCCCTCTCTTGGAGCGCGGCCTTCACCTCCTCGACCTCCTTGGTTTTTTCCACTGCCAACGTGCGTTGGTCGGTGTAGGCGTCCTCCAGGCCCATGAGCCTGTACTCCAGCCAGCCGTTGTCTTCCCGCAAGGCCTCCACCATGGCATCCAGGGACTCGTACTGTCCCTGGTACCAATCAAGGTCAGAGCTCAGCTCGGCGAGGCGATTGAACTTCTCGTCCGCCTGGCCCTCCAGCTCCTGCGGGCGGTAACGCGAGGACAAGGGAAGGAATCGAGTCAGAAGACGCCCGAGCGAGAAAAGCAGGGAAGCGAGCGACAGACGGACAGAGGTTCTTACCTGAAAGAGTTCGAGCGACCTTCCTCTGTGGAGCCGGAGTGCCTCGGTCAGAGCAGTGCTGAGAGAGGCGCCGTGGGCACGGAATTCATGCCACCGCGCCCTCTCAGCCCGCGCCTCCTCGATCAGACTCCCCGGCACCCCGGGGAGATGGAGCCTTTGCTCCCACTACGGCACGACACCATCGAACGCCAGGGGCGCGGCACCGGATGTCGACGCCCCAGCACCAAGCGCCGGCTGCTGCGGCATCACGTAGCCGTCGGACCGCACCACCAGTACCCCAGGCGCGGGCCCGGGGGCTGATCCGCTCGCTGCCCCCGCCAGACCCCCACTGGGGGTGGAATCCCCATTGGCAGGGGGCACGGCCGCTCCGCGGCCCTCGACGCCGTGGCTCGCTACGCGAGCCCGCCCGCGCCCTTGGTGGGGATCGCGGGCAACCGACGCCCGTGCGGCCTCCGCCGCCACATCTTCCCGCTGCCGCGGCCTCGCGGCCGCGGTCGCGACGCGTGACGCCTCGCCCGTCGCCGATGTACCCGCCGCCACCCGCGGCGTCCTCTCCGAGCGGGGCCTCGTCACCCGCGGCGCCCCCAGCTTGAGCGCCTTGACGGGCGCAAGCGTGGGGGTAGCAGGCGCCGCCCTGTCGACGGGAAGAAAGAAAGATGAGTCACCGCGGCACGACATCGAGAACGCGGAGGGGGGAACGCAACGCACCTTAAATTAGAGAAGCCCCGCTTGCGCTTCCTCAAGGGTTCGGGAGACGCCTCCCCAGCCCCTGTCGGCGCCACTGGCGCCGATCCTCTGACGGGTGGCACTGCGTCCGCCTCAGGGGTAGGCTCCATGGCGACCCCCTCGACCCCTGGTGACAGGGGCGGCGCGGGTTCCCACCTACCGGAGGTGGTCCGCTCCCCCTCGCTCTCCTCCTCGTCCGAAGACGAGTTCACCGGCTTCGGCGGAGGTGAGAGGCCCTGCTGCTCCCGCAGCCGGTAGTCCTCGTTGTATCTATCGAGGCGCTCCTACCTTCTGATCCTCTTCTCCTTTGCCCGAGCTGCCCGGTCCTGCTCCCTCTGCGCCTGGCGCAGCTGTCGGTCTGCGACCGAGGCGTCGGCGGATCCGACGTGGTGACATTGACCCCCACCGCCTGCCGCCAAGCAACCGCTATCAGGATAAGCACGGAAGAAAGGAAAGCAAAGGGCGAAGGGACAATACTCACTTGGCCGGTGTCGGGGAGCATCACGAACGACCATAGGTCGTCGTCGCTGTGCTGCACCGCCTTGGGATTTATCGCGCGCCTCGCTCGAGTGGCCGCGTATCCTCGGGCGAGCGGCTCCTCCAGCAACCGCGAACGTGCCAAGGACACGGGGTTGGCCACCTCACTCATCTCGAAGATGAGGAGTTCCCTCTCCATGAGGGGAATAATCCGCCGGTGGTGGAAGTTGGCGATGACGGACGCCACCGCCAGCCCAGCGTTCGCCAATTGGCTTATGGCGTCGGTGAGAGGCTCGAGCCTCCTCTGCCTCGCCGGGGGCGACACCCCGTACGTCCACGAGTCCGGCCTCTCCTTCAACACCTTCCCGGTGTACGGCGGAAGGCCGGCGCCGTCGTTGCGAAGGTAAAACCATCCCTTCTCCCAATCGGAGTTGTTTGACGTCATCGTGCACGGGATGTACAGCTCCCTCCGGAGGTCCCGTACCGAGAGTGTGAGGCCGCCGGCGCGAACCGCTCAACGCGTCTTCTTCTCCCCCGTGGCGAGCGTGTGGAGCTCGCCGCGGAAGAGATGGACCCACAGGTCCCAGTGCGCCGGGATCCCCAAGAATCCCTCGCAGACGGCGACGAACGAGGCCGCCTGTGAGATGGTGTTGGGGGCGAAGTTGTGGAGCTCCACCCCGTAATGATGGCACAGCCCCTGCATGAACTTGCTTGCGGGGGCGTTGAAGCCGCACTCGTGTAGCCGCAGGAAGCTGACGACGTAGCCCGGCGGAGGGTTCGGCTCCTCATCCGACGGCGGCGGGACCATCCACGCCGGATTCGGGCCGTCGCCGACCGGCGTCAACTGGCCGCCATGCACCAGCTTGTAACACCCCAGGTGTTTGGTTAAGCGAAATACCCTAATTAATCTTGATAATCAAGGTTAATTAGCTCCTAAGCGTGTTTGGCTTGATCTCACACACATTTGCACAAATGACCTTGGTCGAAATTCAAATTTCCGGTCAACCCTCCTTTCTTGGTCAAACCCCTTTGATCCTAAATGGCTGATTTGGAATTCTTGCGCGTTCTCCAAATTTCACTATAGAAGTTCAAAATCGGCCAATACGAAAGTTGTTCGTTATTTCCGGGAACACATTTTTCGTAATTGGCGGACATTCAAATTTTGAGTGCAAAGCCGCGTAAACTCGAGAGGAACGCGTTGTGCACAGTAATTCCGGGCCGAGTTTTTCCTGCAGTTCAACACGTTTTTCACACAAATCTGTTGAGAAAAACATATGTCGCCCTTTGTAAAAGTTGTAGGTTTATAGCTCCTCTACAACCTATAGTTTTGGAGATTTCCAACTTAGTTGGCAGTTTATGGAGTTACAGAATTTTGAAACCGGTACCGCGAAACGTTTTGGTCGCTGGCGTCGCTGAGCCGCGCCCCAGCGCGTCGTGCGCGCGCGCCAGGACAGCGCCCGCCACGTGCCGTGCACGTCCTGTTCCGGCGTACGGATGGCCTAGGCGTCTTCGCTGTGGACCCGCGCACGTCGTGGAAGCATCCGCCCTCCTAAGGCACCATACACCGCGCCTACGCCGCGTACACGGCCTGGCCGCGGGCCCGACAGGGCCACGCGCCGGCGCACGCCGCCGCCGTGTTGCATCCGGGTGCATGCACGCTGCCCAGCTGGCAAGCCGTGCACTTAACCCCTGGCCGCGTCCCTAACCCCCTCGTGCACGCCCACGCGCGAAGGCCCAGCAGCCGCACGCACCGAGGCCGCCGCGCCCTGTCTCGCGAACGCCGTCGCCGCCGCTCTGCCGCGCGCCGCCGAGCGAGTCCTCCCGCGCCAGCCCAGCGCCGCCCGGCCACTCCTACCCCTTCCCCAAGCCTCCTTGCTTCTTCTCCGCTCCTCCCCGCCACCACATTGCGCCGCCGTCGCCGGGTACACCAGCTCCGGCGGGCGCCGCTCCTGGACGCCGCCGTCGGAGCTCGCCGGCTGCTCCGCCGGCCGGGTCGGTCACCCCTACAGCACCGGTTGGGCCCGCTGGTGCCTCCAAGCCGCTCGCCCGCCCCGCTCCGGTCCTCCTCCGGCCGCCGGCGAAGTGCCCTGCGCCGGCAGGGGCACATTGCGAGGTTTGGAAAAGGTCCAGGGGTGTTTCCGTAAACTAGGGACCTTTGTGTAATTACAAAAACTTATTCCAGGGACCTGGCTGTAAAGTTGTTTAGGGTATTCAGCTGCAGCTTTGAAAATTCATAGAAAATTTTAGAAAAATCAGAAAAATGCAAATCCAATTTTGTTGGGTTCCTGGTGAAGAAACCTATCTTTTCTAGAAAGCATGTATAGGGTTTTTCTGTGTAGTTTTTGAATGAAAATTCAAATTCAGTTTGAGGTGTTTTTAGTGTAGTTTAAAATATACACATGCTATGGATTTGAATTTTGGATATGTTGCTCTTTAAGGCATGTCTAGATCTGTGGCAAAAGTTTGCATGGTTTTGATGGGTATATTTTCAGTTATGATTTATTTAAGCTTTATGCTAGAATAAGTTTGATGCTTTTTATAGCCCCTTCAATGAACTTTTCTTTAAGCACCAGTGCACCCTAGGGCTCTGTCTTGATGAATAGTACCTCTGGTAGAATGGATGTGATTTTAGGATATGTTTTGATATGTGTTTTGGATTTAATCTTGTGTAGGAGTTTAAATTCAAAATCTGAAAAATAATTTGAATCTGCAACCATGCTTTGGTCAGAAACTCATTTTTGGCATACATGACCTGTAGGAGAAAGTTGAGATCAAAAAGTTTAGTAAATCTTTTTATATGAATTAATGTTGATTTGCTAGGCTGAAATTTGTCTTTTTCGTTTAAATTAATTTATAAATGATCTTAAGCCAAATTTTGGTGTGAGAGCTTAAATTAAGCATATGTTGCTGTGTGCAAAAGATTAGGCTCTTTTGAAGTGTTTTTGATTTAATTTTGATTTAAGGTTGAAATGCTTGTTTTGAGCAATTAAAGAAAGAAATGGAAATTAAAGTGTCAAATTGTGAAATCATGTTTGTTTCTGTTTTTATTAATTTAAACACACCCCCTTACTGTTTGGTGAAGTTAAATAATTTATTTTGCTCAAATATGTACACAGTCACCATCAAAAGTTAACCTTAATTAATGCATGTGCATAAACGTGTAGATCTTCCCGACGGGACGTACACGCTTACTCAGGAGGAGGAGGGATCCGCTAGTGGTGAGCTGAACCAAGTTAGTGGGCAGCAAGACCTGGACCAAAGTCCAGAAGAGCCCAAGGCTAGTGCTGAGTCTGAGGAAGGCAAGCACCGGAGTCATATAACCTTTTTGGATTAAAAGCTCATATCCCTTTACATTTCAGTATTTATGTTTTGTTTTGTGCATTTAAGTTTCAGGAGTTGAATTGAAACCTAGATGCATGATCCTTAGGTTCCTATGCTCTTTTACTAGTATGTTAGGACGCTAGTGCCATGCTCTAAGGATACGGTAGAAGTCGAGTAATGACTCATTGCTCGCGAGATATAGGATGCTTATGTTGGAATCATAAGTTGGCTAAATTGACTCGCTCATGTGGTAAGAGCAATGGGTTCGGTCTCGACCGAGTAGCATGGTGCTGGTCTAAGCTATTGAACGTACCAAGTGCTTGTCGGGAATGGGACCGGTAAGCCTAGTACCTAATGAACCAGTGCGGGGACTTTATCGTTACTACTCTTGAGATGCTTCTCCCGGTTTGCTCCCGGAAGTGCAAGTGTGATCCTGGACGTGCCGTGTGAGGGCGTTCCAGTAACCTTGTACTTAGGACTGTTGCGCCTGTCCCTAATCTGGGGAATGACGGGAACCGCCTGGTCGGGGTAGACCCCGCATTCGCTTTTAATTGATTTCTTGGGGTCTACTTTCTTCCGTGTATCTTGGGTTTACCTTGCAAGGATATAAATCGATCGATCGTCGGTCACTCGCCGTTATCTGAGTCGGCTTGACCACTGGCTACCCCATGTTTATTTATGGAACATTTCGGATTAATATTGTTGGATGATTAATCTTGTTTGTACAACCATGCTTACTTAGCTAAGTGCTTACCTAGAATGGTTAACATACTAGAACTTGAGCTAAAATTTGAAATTAAGGATCAACTCTTAGTTGCTTTTGGCAAAACAAACCCACCAGCCAAAAAGCCTTGCATGTCTAGCTGTGTCTTTTATTTTGTCGGGTAAGTCTTGCTGAGTATTAGTATACTCAGCCTTGCTTTTGTTGTTGTTTTCAGGTAATCCCATCTGGCCTGGTTCCATCCCAGATGGTTGGGAACTTGAATGGGAAAACGATGATGAGGAGTGATATGCATGGATGGCCTCCTGTGTGTATCATGCGTCTAGTTTAATTTCCGCTGTCTAAACTCTGAACCATGTTTACTTTTATGTACAAAAACCTGGTTTGTAATAATGTTAAACTTGTGAACCTTTTTATGTAATGTAATGTTGTACTCTGGTCCCGCCTTCGTGTGGGCTTAGCGCATATCAGCGATCCTGTTGTATGTGATTTACCGGGCATGCCCCGGCAGAGGCGACAGAATAGTTCTTTATTATTGCTTAATGGCCACGTGGACCGGCTTAGGCGATAATACGGAATTATTTTGGGCGGTTCTGTCACAGCTGGCATCAGAGCGAGTTATGCACCAGAGTAATTAAAATAACTTAACAAACTTGTTTTTGGAATAAAATTTGCCAAGATTAATAATCTTGCTAAGTGAGTAGGACGTTAAGGTCTAATCTAGTCCGAGAGGCCCTAGAGGGAATTTTTGGGTTCTTTCAGGTGGCTAGTACTCTATGGTGTATTTAATCTGACTTCCAGCACATTTTATTCCTGTCAAAACTTACATTCATGCACAACCATACTAGTTCATCACGTTTTGCCATACGTGGTGGTACCACAGGGAAGTCCTGTGAGGGACTAGTGGGACCTATTCCAATGGGTGCCACGTCGCGTCTGCGTCTTGTCACGTTTTGCCATACGTGATGGTACCACGGGAAAGTCCGTGAGGGATGAGTGAGGCCTATTCCAATGGGCACTCACGTCGCGTCTGTGTCTAGCCATGTTTTGCCATACATGTGCGAACCCGCAATAGGCGGAAAGGACAACTCCATTCAAACGGAGGTGTCCGAGGTTGGACGCTGTCCATGCAGCGGCTTTACGCATGGATACCGTTTCTATAGTGAACGGTAATGAATGTGGACGCTTTTGTGAGTGCTGGCACAAAAGGTCTTGAATATCTGTGATTTTCTGCAGGTACACTAACCACGGTTGTTAGGTACGGTACTTAAGAAACGAATAGCTTTCGACTAGCTATTATAAGGAGAGACGTATATGTATGCCCTGCCACCGGCACTAACTTCGTTTTGAGCTTAAAAGCTTTGTGAGGAAGTTTAGGACGCTTTTTGCATCATGTAAAAGCTATCAAACCAAAACTGAACTTCAATCATGTGTTGCTTGGTCTCTATTTAATTTGTGTTTCTTAAGGACCAATCATGCTAGTTTGATGCTTTGAAGTGGTGTTAAGCAAATATTGTAACTAGATGCTGTCCAAATTTTTCTAAGGATTATCTAGAAGAGTTCTGGCTAGGTTTTCTTTAGGGAAATTGATCATCACCTAGTTATGATTGCTCTCTGAATTTCTCATGATTTTAGGATGCTTAAAACTGAAGTTAGGATCAATTTTGCTAGGCAAGGTCATGCTGAAATGCTGTTGAAATTCTGAGTTAGTCTGAAACTCGAATTTTTACACATAGTTCCTAAATGAATTTGACTAGAGAATCTATAGCAAAAATGTTCATTATCTAGCTTAGATCATGCTGTAAAAATCTCATTGTAATTGGGTACTCAATTTTTGAGTTATGGTCTTTTTAGTGAAGCTCTGTCCTGCTGAAATTTCTGGGCAACAGCACTCTGAAAATGGATCTTCTGCACCCTTTTACAATCTGATTTAATTCAACCATTGAATACCAAAAATGTGAGTTAGAATGTTTCTGAACTACTCACAAAAATTTGGAATTTTTGGGGTACTGGTTTATCAGTTATGAATTTTTGTTCTAAACTGCCAGTTTTTGCCATATGCATGTTAAACTCATCTTTGTGGGTCTAACGTGCGCTTGTAAATTATTTTTACAGATGGCTGCCCCTGGTTTCGTTGCAGTGGGCGCTGATGGCACGTTCTCCACCACTGGCTTGCAGTGGGAGGGCTTCACACGCATTGCGTGGAGAGCCTTGTGTGCTGTCGGTTACACCACCCCTCCGTTCTACGAGGGGGTGGAATACGAGGAGATGGGCGTACCTAGCTGCCGAGTACGGGTGACCGTGCTTCCTCACCCGGGCCACCCCGAGTGGGCGGACTTGAGCATGGAGCTCCTGTGCTACCGCTCCTTCGAGGCAGTGGAGTCGGCAGCCTTGATGGTGCTCCACACCCTCTCTACCCACCGACCGCAGGAGATGCTTCAGACACCGTTGGGGTTGATTCCGGCTTTGGACCCCAACGATCCTTTGTGGCTAGGTCGGATGGCCAATATAGCCACACTTCTCGAGATTGTGCCACCGTATGACACCGTGCAGACTTTGATCACGTGTTTGAGAGCTTTGTACGCTCTCCAGGACGTTCGTCGAGTTATCGCGGATGACTTGGCTAGCCGCCTCACTGGAGCCACTTGGTACATCCACTGGGTTGTCAGTCTCTTTACAGAGCAGCACGGTGGATACACTCAGGCCATGCAGACTATTGCTGACCTCCAGGGTCAGCTACAGCAGCTCCAGGGTCAGGCACACCAGTTCCTGATTGAGCGTGGCGATCACTTGCAGCAAATCGTGGACTTCCAGGCTGGACAACAGGAGTTGCAGGCTCAGTTGGCCGACAGAGATGCTGAGAGGCTTGTGCACCTCCAGCATATCGAGGGCCTGCAGGACCAGGTTGAGGATCTGGAGCATGCTGTTGACGCTTTGGAGGGTGAGATGGGCATGCTTCAGCAGGCACACCACCCACCAGGCATTGGGCCTGATGAGCAGATGGAGATCCAGCTGGACCCGGAGGAGGTTCAGGACGTTCCCGGACTCGATTAGAGGAGCTTGGTGCTCTATTCTTACATGTCGCAGGGAACTCTCCATAGTTTGTACATAGGACCTAGATCCTAGATGATGTAGTAGGAAAACTTGACATGTACTCTTTGTTAGCCCTTTTGGTTGGATTTTGGTGCTAGGCTGACTTAGAGTATTCTTTTGTGTAGCTAGAAGCTACATAGTGACCCCTATGTAATGGTGATCCACCAAATTTTGTAATCTTGTAATTATGGTGGAAAAACACCTTTCCGGCAGCAATCTGCCTAAGAAATGAAATGAAGAAAGTTATGGTCATTTCTGGATTTTGCAATGACTACCAAAGTTGTTTGAAATTTTATAATGGTCATGCTCACCAAAATTCAGCATTTTTGCATGTGTAGTTTAAGAAATATTGAAATTTTAGTAAGTTGCTGGCTGCTGTCCAAACTGCTAGACAGAACTTTGGAAACTGAATTTTTCGACCCCTGTAAAGGATGAATCTGATCTGGAGTTGAATACCAAAGTTGAAGCTTATAAAATTCTACACATGCTGACCAAATTTTATGAATTTTTGACTTCTGTACAGAGAGTTATGATTTATTTACTCAGGACTGTGATGCTGTCTGAATTCTGAAAATTTCTATAAGTCTGAATTTTCGTATACATATTCTTCTTGTATTCTTTTAAGCAAGCTTTGAATATGTATCTAATGAAAGTTCAACTTTTCAGATGTCTGATAACACACAGAATGACTCTCAGGGTGCGGGAGGCAGTGGGGATGCTCCTCTTCCTCCACCTCCACCCATGACACCCGCAGAAGCTTTTATTGCTGCGCAGACCGAAGTGTTGCGCCAAATTCTTCAGACTCAACAGCAAATTGCTCAAAGATTGCAGCAGCCTGTGCACAATCAAGGCCATAATCAGGATGGGCCTAATGCAGTCATGTCCTATGAAAAATTCAGGGCAATGAGGCCACCCCTCTTCACTAAGGCAGAGGAGCCCCTAGAGGCTGATGCTTTCATCAGGGCCCTAGAGGCCATGTTTTCCATATTTACACTGCCTTGCTCAGAAGAAAATAAGGCAGGCTTCGCCGCTCAGCAGCTTAGGGGTGAAGCGCTGATTTGGTGGGAGCATTTTAAATCGATGCAGCCACAGGGCCACCAGATCACTTGGGCTGAGTTTAAAAAGGCTTTCAAAGAGCATTATATCCCTAAGGGGCTTATTGATAGAAAAATGAGAGAGCTAATGAATCTCAAGCAAGGCTCTGACTCAGTTTATCAGTATGCCCAGAAGTTTAATAGTCTCTGTCAGTATGGGGACTATCATGTTGATACTGATAAGAAAAAGATGGAGCGATTCCGTGAAGGGCTTGATGGAGAGCTTTATGAAAGGTTGAACTTAATCAAAATTGATAGCTATCCTGAGCTAGTGAATTTGGCCATCTCTCAGGAGGACGCCATGAAAAGAGCTCAACAGGATAGGAAGAGGAAGTTCAATCAAGCTTCAGGCAGTGGCCAAGGCAAGAAATTCAAGTTTGTGAAGAAGAATGTGCAGGGTGCCACCCAGCCATCTTCATCTGGACGCTGGGTGATGAAGCAATCTCAGTCTAAGCCGTCTGGCAACTTTGGCTATCGCAGCACCCAGCAGACTGCTCCTAGGCCTAATGCACCCCCACCTGCCCGCAACAATGAGGATCGTCGTTGCTTTAATTGTGGACAGCTGGGGCACTATGCCAACAAGTGTACTCGCCCTAGGCAACAGAATCAGCAGAATCAGGGTAAAGGTTCCGAGTCTGGAAATCAGGACAAGCAGCAAACTGTTCGGGTGAAGCAGGGCAAACTGAACTTCACCACAGTATTGAATCTTCCAGCTGGAGCACCAGTCCTGACGGGTACATTTTTTTCTGTCCGAAGTCACCCGGTCACAATTTTTGTTAGATTCTAAGGTTACCCATAGTTTCATAATTGTGAAAATCTTCCGGGTTTTCTTCAACCTAGATATCATAAGTTTCTACCCCTACCATCATCTTTTAAATTCTTAAATCTCGGGACGAGATTTCTTTTAAGGGGGGTAGGTTGTAACACCCCAGGTGTTTGGTTAAGCGAAATACCCTAATTAATCTTGATAATCAAGGTTAATTAGCTCCTAAGCGTGTTTGGCTTGATCTCACACACATTTGCACAAATGACCTTGGTCGAAATTCAAATTTCCGGTCAACCCTCCTTTCTTGGTCAAACCCCTTTGATCCTAAATGGCTGATTTGGAATTCTTGCGCGTTCTCCAAATTTCACTATAGAAGTTCAAAATCGGCCAATACGAAAGTTGTTCGTTATTTCCGGGAACACATTTTTCGTAATTGGCGGACATTCAAATTTTGAGTGCAAAGCCGCGTAAACTCGAGAGGAACGCGTTGTGCACAGTAATTCCGGGCCGAGTTTTTCCTGCAGTTCAACACGTTTTTCACACAAATCTGTTGAGAAAAACATATGTCGCCCTTTGTAAAAGTTGTAGGTTTATAGCTCCTCTACAACCTATAGTTTTGGAGATTTCCAACTTAGTTGGCAGTTTATGGAGTTACAGAATTTTGAAACCGGTACCGCGAAACGTTTTGGTCGCTGGCGTCGCTGAGCCGCGCCCCAGCGCGTCGTGCGCGCGCGCCAGGACAGCGCCCGCCACGTGCCGTGCACGTCCTGTTCCGGCGTACGGATGGCCTAGGCGTCTTCGCTGTGGACCCGCGCACGTCGTGGAAGCATCCGCCCTCCTAAGGCACCATACACCGCGCCTACGCCGCGTACACGGCCTGGCCGCGGGCCCGACAGGGCCACGCGCCGGCGCACGCCGCCGCCGTGTTGCATCCGGGTGCATGCACGCTGCCCAGCTGGCAAGCCGTGCACTTAACCCCTGGCCGCGTCCCTAACCCCCTCGTGCACGCCCACGCGCGAAGGCCCAGCAGCCGCACGCACCGAGGCCGCCGCGCCCTGTCTCGCGAACGCCGTCGCCGCCGCTCTGCCGCGCGCCGCCGAGCGAGTCCTCCCGCGCCAGCCCAGCGCCGCCCGGCCACTCCTACCCCTTCCCCAAGCCTCCTTGCTTCTTCTCCGCTCCTCCCCGCCACCACATTGCGCCGCCGTCGCCGGGTACACCAGCTCCGGCGGGCGCCGCTCCTGGACGCCGCCGTCGGAGCTCGCCGGCTGCTCCGCCGGCCGGGTCGGTCACCCCTACAGCACCGGTTGGGCCCGCTGGTGCCTCCAAGCCGCTCGCCCGCCCCGCTCCGGTCCTCCTCCGGCCGCCGGCGAAGTGCCCTGCGCCGGCAGGGGCACATTGCGAGGTTTGGAAAAGGTCCAGGGGTGTTTCCGTAAACTAGGGACCTTTGTGTAATTACAAAAACTTATTCCAGGGACCTGGCTGTAAAGTTGTTTAGGGTATTCAGCTGCAGCTTTGAAAATTCATAGAAAATTTTAGAAAAATCAGAAAAATGCAAATCCAATTTTGTTGGGTTCCTGGTGAAGAAACCTATCTTTTCTAGAAAGCATGTATAGGGTTTTTCTGTGTAGTTTTTGAATGAAAATTCAAATTAAGTTTGAAGTGTTTTTAGTGTAGTTTAAAATATACACATGCTATGGATTTGAATTTTGGATATGTTGCTCTTTAAGGCATGTCTAGATCTGTGGCAAAAGTTTGCATGGTTTTGATGGGTATATTTTCAGTTATGATTTATTTAAGCTTTATGCTAGAATAAGTTTGATGCTTTTTATAGCCCCTTCAATGAACTTTTCTTTAAGCACCAGTGCACCCTAGGGCTCTGTCTTGATGAATAGTACCTCTGGTAGAATGGATGTGATTTTAGGATATGTTTTGATATGTGTTTTGGATTTAATCTTGTGTAGGAGTTTAAATTCAAAATCTGAAAAATAATTTGAATCTGCAACCATGCTTTGGTCAGAAACTCATTTTTGGCATACATGACCTGTAGGAGAAAGTTGAGATCAAAAAGTTTAGTAAATCTTTTTATATGAATTAATGTTGATTTGCTAGGCTGAAATTTGTCTTTTTCGTTTAAATTAATTTATAAATGATCTTAAGCCAAATTTTGGTGTGAGAGCTTAAATTAAGCATATGTTGCTGTGTGCAAAAGATTAGGCTCTTTTGAAGTGTTTTTGATTTAATTTTGATTTAAGGTTGAAATGCTTGTTTTGAGCAATTAAAGAAAGAAATGGAAATTAAAGTGTCAAATTGTGAAATCATGTTTGTTTCTGTTTTTATTAATTTAAACACACCCCCTTACTGTTTGGTGAAGTTAAATAATTTATTTTGCTCAAATATGTACACAGTCACCATCAAAAGTTAACCTTAATTAATGCATGTGCATAAACGTGTAGATCTTCCCGACGGGACGTACACGCTTACTCAGGAGGAGGAGGGATCCGCTAGTGGTGAGCTGAACCAAGTTAGTGGGCAGCAAGACCTGGACCAAAGTCCAGAAGAGCCCAAGGCTAGTGCTGAGTCTGAGGAAGGCAAGCACCGGAGTCATATAACCTTTTTGGATTAAAAGCTCATATCCCTTTACATTTCAGTATTTATGTTTTGTTTTGTGCATTTAAGTTTCAGGAGTTGAATTGAAACCTAGATGCATGATCCTTAGGTTCCTATGCTCTTTTACTAGTATGTTAGGACGCTAGTGCCATGCTCTAAGGATACGGTAGAAGTCGAGTAATGACTCATTGCTCGCGAGATATAGGATGCTTATGTTGGAATCATAAGTTGGCTAAATTGACTCGCTCATGTGGTAAGAGCAATGGGTTCGGTCTCGACCGAGTAGCATGGTGCTGGTCTAAGCTATTGAACGTACCAAGTGCTTGTCGGGAATGGGACCGGTAAGCCTAGTACCTAATGAACCAGTGCGGGGACTTTATCGTTACTACTCTTGAGATGCTTCTCCCGGTTTGCTCCCGGAAGTGCAAGTGTGATCCTGGACGTGCCGTGTGAGGGCGTTCCAGTAACCTTGTACTTAGGACTGTTGCGCCTGTCCCTAATCTGGGGAATGACGGGAACCGCCTGGTCGGGGTAGACCCCGCATTCGCTTTTAATTGATTTCTTGGGGTCTACTTTCTTCCGTGTATCTTGGGTTTACCTTGCAAGGATATAAATCGATCGATCGTCGGTCACTCGCCGTTATCTGAGTCGGCTTGACCACTGGCTACCCCATGTTTATTTATGGAACATTTCGGATTAATATTGTTGGATGATTAATCTTGTTTGTACAACCATGCTTACTTAGCTAAGTGCTTACCTAGAATGGTTAACATACTAGAACTTGAGCTAAAATTTGAAATTAAGGATCAACTCTTAGTTGCTTTTGGCAAAACAAACCCACCAGCCAAAAAGCCTTGCATGTCTAGCTGTGTCTTTTATTTTGTCGGGTAAGTCTTGCTGAGTATTAGTATACTCAGCCTTGCTTTTGTTGTTGTTTTCAGGTAATCCCATCTGGCCTGGTTCCATCCCAGATGGTTGGGAACTTGAATGGGAAAACGATGATGAGGAGTGATATGCATGGATGGCCTCCTGTGTGTATCATGCGTCTAGTTTAATTTCCGCTGTCTAAACTCTGAACCATGTTTACTTTTATGTACAAAAACCTGGTTTGTAATAATGTTAAACTTGTGAACCTTTTTATGTAATGTAATGTTGTACTCTGGTCCCGCCTTCGTGTGGGCTTAGCGCATATCAGCGATCCTGTTGTATGTGATTTACCGGGCATGCCCCGGCAGAGGCGACAGAATAGTTCTTTATTATTGCTTAATGGCCACGTGGACCGGCTTAGGCGATAATACGGAATTATTTTGGGCGGTTCTGTCACACAGCTCCTCCAGCGACCGCCGATTCACCGTCGACCGAGGCCACGGGAATGCATCCAGCACTTGAACCGGAGCCATGGCGGAAGAAGGGGGGAGCGCGAACAGCGACAGGAGCGAAAAGGCGCAGGCGGGTCCGGCGAGGCGCGCGGCGCGGAGGAAGACGAAATGCGGGGGATGGGTGGAAATGGCGAAGGTAAGGAGCCCCTCCCCTGTTCTCCCCGCGTTTTATAGAATCTGAAGGGGCGGCGTCCCCGGAAACATCGCGCGCGGCGGCAGTTAATGCGGCTGGCGTCCCGCGCCGCTGACGACTGGGCCCCGCCGTGCCGAAACGACCACGCGCACCCGCACGCGCCATGATTACCGCACAGTGATCAGGGGACGCAGCGTCCCGTCTCATCGCCTTCCCACGTCGTCCACGTCGCCCACACCACGCCGCCTAAAAAGGCGCGCCCACTCCGAACGACCCGCACCACGACCGCGGTTCGTCGATGACGGGGATTCCTTCTCGTGTAAGGATAGCCTCCTCGTGAAACCAGAGTCGAGAGCTCGAGGACTGACCCCTCGAGGGTGCGCGATCAATGCCCTGATCTGAAACAAGGTAGAGCCATAAAGTCACGGCTTGTCGACGCGCCGTCAGAGAACGGACTCGAGAGTCCCCAAGGACCGGACCCACGCAAACTTACTGATCAGCGGCTCGAGGCCCAGCCCGCTGAGGGTACGGTGGGCGCCGCAGATGCCCCATGATCTAGGGGTTGACTGGCCTGCACGGCTATACTGATCAGCGGATCGAGGCCCAGCCCGCTGAGGGTACGGTGGGCGCCGCAGATGCCCCATGATCTGGGGGTTGACTGGCCTGCACGGCTATACTGATCAGCGGATCGAGGCCCAGCCCGCTGAGGGTATGGTGGGCGTCGCAGATGCCCCTCGATCTGGGGATTTACTGATCATCGGTTCGAAGCTCGACTCGATAACAGATCAGTGAGCGCCACAGATCCACCAAGATCGGGGCACCCGGTGCCACCCCGCAAAGGCCCTACTAATCAGAGGTGCGGAGCCTGGCCCTCGACGGGTTCGAATAGGCACCTCAGATTAACAGAGTCAGGGACGACCAAGGCGCGCGCGATCGAGCCGGTCCTCGAACTCAAAGGTTCGAGGGCGCCCCATAGTTCGTATTCAAGGCCGAACGAGGGCAGCTAGTCGAGGGATCCCATCGAGGGAGAGCTTCCGCGCCCCCAGTCCTAATCGAACGGGACCGAGCCCTACCTAGCATACCCACGTGAAGTGCTCTCATGGACATATCTCCGGACCACGAGCCGACCCTTATCGAACGGGGCACGGACGTCCACTTGAATTACCTGCTAACAGCTCAACGAGAGATCCATGACTCGCGACCCATTCGATGGGAAGCATGGACCACTTCACCCCTCCGCCTTGCGAAAGGGCGGCGAGGGGCGCACAAACAAGTCGAAGAGCTCGCCCCGATCGCCTCGAATGGGCCCGGGCTCGGGGGCTCATCGCACGGCTACACCTCCTGGACATGTCTGACGAAAGTCGTGTTTTCCCCGCTCCTTCGAGGGCAGCGAGCGAACCCCCCGGGACTCATCCCGGGTAGGGTTAACACACCATTCCGCACGCATAGGATCGCCGAGACCGGCTGAAATATCGCCGAGGCCGGCAGAAACAAATGCCTTACGGATCGGCAGCTCAGCATCAAATCTTGCACGAGTGCACACACTCCTCCAAGGCTTCGGAGGCTACACCTGCGGGTGCGCTAGCGCACCCCCATGGAACGTCATACGCATCCAGAAGGGAAGAAAGTCCTAACAGAGAGCTTCAGCCTTTGCGGGTCCCTCCGGATAACCCTGCAAAGGCTCAGGGGCTACTGTCGGGGACAGCCATAGGGGTCCCCTAACTATGGGGGAAATTACCCTTCCTAAAGAATTAACACAGAACCACGAAAACATTACCTAAACCGACCGCAGCCCAACACGAGAAAGGCCCACGGTCCGCCACGGCCCAATAACCTCCATGGCCCATCAAACGGCCGTCCCCAGCCGCCCTCGAGCGAATCTCCACCTCGCTCGAGGGTCAGGGCACCACGCGGCAAGCACCCGCCCCGCTCGAGGGCGCGGCACCCCGTGGGTAAACTCCCACCCCGCTCAAAGGCATGGCGCCCGGTGAGCAGGACTCCGCCTCGTTCGAGGGCCCCGGCCCCTCGGGCGAATCTCTGCCTCGCTCGAGGGCTTCAGCCCCTCGAGCGGGTCACCGCTTCGCTCGAGGGATCGGCGCCCCTCGTACAGATCTCCGCCTCGCTCGAGGCCGACCCTCGAGCGATAGCGCCCCGCCTGTCTCACCTGACAGGGGCATTAAATGCCCTTGCCCGCCGCAGGTGCCTTAGTCAAAAGGCAATCCCCGCCCATGCCGCGCCGCTGACACCGCCAAGGCTTCTGACCTTGTCACTGTGCGGCCAAACCCCGTCACTATACCGCCATTCCCAGCACTGTGCAGGTGCTGTGCGGACAGGACAGTGTCATTCCAAAGCACTGCACCGCCCACTCCCGTCCTTCTCCCACGGCGAGCCCCTCGAAAGGGCATGGGCGCACCCTCGAAGGGTGTACGGGCGGCGACCGGGCCCACGATGCGGGCGGCGCCACGGAGCGGAACACCCTAAGCACGTCTCCTCCATCATCTCCGGCACTGTACAGGCCATCCCCGGTGCCGTGGAGCCATCCCCAGCGCTGTGGAGCCCTGTTACGATGGGACACCACCACACCGGCCCCTGTATGGCATGGGCGCTCCCGCCATCGAGGCCCTCGAAAGGGCATGGATCATCCTCGAAGGGTGTACGGACGGCGAGCAGGCGCGCACACTGACCGGCGTCGCCGTACGAGCGACGTGCGCCGCGTCCCCTCCACAATCTCCGGCGCCGCCCGGCCATCCCGGGCGCTGTGCAACTGACCCGGGGTCTGTGCGGCCATCACCAGCGCTGCGCGGACATCCCTAGCCCCGTGGCACCATCCCGGGCGCTATGCAGCCATCCCCGGTGCTGTGCGGCCCTGCTCTGATGGGACGCCGCCACGCCGGGCCCTGTACAGCACTAGGTGCCCTCGTCAGCAAGACCCTCGAACTGATGTACGAACGGCGGTCAGACGTGCACGCCAAGCGGGCTACCCTCGAAGCTATTCCCCGGCAAGTACATAGCCGCCACGACACCCGCAAGTACTGAGATTCGTCAGGACACCATCAAGTCGCAAACGCTGTGTACCAGTACCACGATACTGTGTAAAACCCCGTGCGGCACATTTGTAAGCCGCCTCCCCTTGGTCTAGAAAAGGAGGAGGCGGTCGCCCGGCCGCCGGGGGACGACATTGACACTTCTCGCCCACACGCACCCACACACTCACTTCCTTGATATTGGCACTCTGCCTCAATCATCTAGCAGGGACTTGGAGGCTTTTCCTCCTCTCCCGCCTAGCTTGTAGCCCCCCTCTACAGGCATTACGGTGCATAGCAATACAAGCGCCGCGAGCGCAATCTGCTGGACGTACGGCCCCGCGGCCGGAACCAGGATAAACCCGTGTCCCGTCTTTGCTTAGCACCGGCCATCGAGAGACCGATCACAACGCATTTCACTAGTTAGTGTCGGGACTAATCTTAACACCGATAGAAAGAATGACATGTGGGGCTTACTATTATGAAAAGTTCAATTTAAAGTCTTTTGGACCATTCTCTAAAATTATGAAATCTGCTATTTTTAAAAAATCTAAAACTCCAAATCTAACTAACAAAAAATAAAGTTCTCTAAAAAAGAAAAGGAATGGCGAGGAGCCCAAGATCAATGCTCCCCAAAGAAAAACGTCCCAGAGACCAGAGCGGTCGCCGGGTTATCAGGGGCGGTGCCTTGCAAGAACATGGGCTTGACGTTAGCACTCCGTAGGAGTGAGGGTGCGTTTGGCACAGCTCCCCCAACAGCTCCGCGAGCTGTTTCGGGCGGAGCTGTGCCAAAGGGCTACGGAAAACAACTCCGTCGGAGGAGTCGTCGCGAAACCCGCTCTCTAGAGCGATTTGGAGAATGCGGAGCCGAAAAATGTAGCTTCGCTCGCTCCTCTATGCTCTTTGCCAGCCCTGCCCCCGGGTGGGGTCCATTAGGGGATGGCGCGCGGGGGAGATGGCCGTCGGCGGTTGCACGGGCGCGGGGAGATGGTGGCCAGTAGCAGCTGCAGAGGTGCGGGGAGGAGGGGCCTGGCAGCGGACGTGGAGGCCGCGACGGCAGGGGAGTCCTAGGAGACTGTCGATCTGCGCCGCACGGCGAGCCCAGCCAACCTGGCGAGCGCGGCAGCAGCCGTGGTGGCCAGGTGGCGGGCGCAGGGCCGCCGGGGGAGATGGCCGGGAGGATGTCGAGAGGGAGCGAGGTGTGAGGAGGTGGCGGCGGGAGCTTGAGCTGGAGCACGGGGAAGGCAGTCGGTGGTCGCCTGGGGCCTGGGTACCGCCGGCCTCTGACCTCTCCCGCGCCGGCATCGGCAGCGCACGGAGCTGGATCCGCGCGTGCGGTTGGAAAGAGTACTCCGTGAAGAAAGAGGGGAAACGGATAAGGAAGGAAGGGAAAAGAAGTGTGCGGCTGTCGTGGAGTAGATAGGAAAGGTAAAAAATACAAAAAAAAAGGAAAGGGAAAAGTAAAAAGAAGGAAAAATAAAAATAAAAATAAAAATAAAAAAATAAAAAAGAGAAGGATATTATGGACATTTCACTCTCTACATACTCAGGAGAAGTTGTTTTGCCAAATGTTTTTTCAAAACAGATTCAGCTCCCACACAGAATCCGCTCCACCAGCACAGCCACAGCCGGAGCTGCTACATCCACAACCGGAGCCGTGCCAAACGCACCCTGCGTACTCCACACGATCCGCGCAGCAGAACTGTGAACCAGGGCATGTGGCCGTGTGCCCGTGTGGGTGTGGCTGCCACTCACACTCTCATCAGCTCAGATCAGCACTGACTTGGATGCCACATTCTGGAAGCAAGGGGCAAGGCTAGCTGACTAGCTGAGCGGGCCTCAGCTCACACTGCTTTGTATATCCCACATTTAAAAAAAATCATATTACTAAGTTACTACTACCTCCGGTTTTTTAAATATATGAAATTTAGAATAAGCTAGTTAGTTAAAAAAACTAATTTGTTTACCCTAAACGTCATATATTAATGAACTAAGGCGAAAGGGCCTGTAGGCTAATGGTTACAGGAGCCCCGGTAGCACCTTACGTCCTGGGTTCGACTCCCCGTGGGAGCGAATTTCTCAGGATTTAACGGCGTTTGTGCTTTCAGTGGTAGGCGACGTTCCCGTCGACAGCGAGACGTCTGTGGTGACTTCGTCAATCTTGAGGATTTGCCGGCCCAGTCTTCGAAGATACTCCTAGGGGTAGGGTTTGCGCGCGTGTGTTCATAGGGATGAGTGTGCGTGCGTTGTGAGTGTCTCCGATGTACTGTGTAATTTCGCAAAAAAAATATATTAATGAACTAAGGTAGTACTTCTATTTAAAATAGTAGATTTTTTTTTAACTTTTGTTTGTTCATAGGTGTTTCTGTATTTGGAAACGGATGGTGTTCCTTACAAACAAGGTCGAAACACGCCTGTTAATTTGTTACTCCCTCAATATACGACGTTTAGTGCAAGCAAAATAATTCATTTTTGAACTAATTAGTTTCTCTCAAACATCATACATGTTTAAGGACGGAGGTAATATATGCTACGCGTCTTGGAAGATGAGCTTTTTACTTGGAAAAAACAACCTTCTTTTGTACAATTGGTTCAATTTATGAAGCTTTTTTTTATAACAAACAAATTTATAGAATAGCAGCATGAGACTGCTATGTGGGTAAGTTTCCTCCACATTACATGATCAAAAGCATTCTTGAAAGGGCAGCTCGAGATGTGAGAAGCATTGGTACAAGTGGCATCTATTCTTGAAATTACGGTTGTAGATGGAGATACATGTGAGTTATGTCTAGCTTGGGAGGCTAGGACATGAGCAGTTCTATTGATGTTTTTAGATATCTTGTGGATCCTGTAGCATCTTTCTTCACCCGCATTTCGAAAGATCTGACTGTAAAGCTTGGCATCCCATCTTGAAATCTGTTCTGCAGAAGTAGAGTGTTCTGCAGAAGTAGAGTTGAGATATGTTGTTAGCTATCGGAGAAGAGTGTCGCTTTAAAGATATTTAACCTACTAACAATATAAGAACTTCTAAAGCAAGAAGTGCTGCTAACAATAAGAGTTTATGTAGCTTCATGTTGACCAAACCTAACCACATCCGTAAGCATATATACTTTCATGTCGGCAAAGCCAGGTCAGTAACCCTCGCCAGAAACAAAGCCCGTAGCAGTAATCTAGTATGACCACGTTCCTGATTGAAGCGGACAGGCTTCTTCCAGCACCGCGAATGGTGGCGGCATCCGGGCCAGCGGCAGCCACTAGCGGCCGGTTGCCGTCCCGAATGGTCAACCACCGCCGCAGCAATGATTTGAATAGAATACAACGGAATGGAAGCCGCAGCGTCTTCTGTTTCGGCAGCGCAATTTCGACAAGGGCGCGGCCGGCCAGCGGCCAGGACCAGGGGGAGAGAGATGCCGGATGCCACGCCAGCGGCCACCAACCGCGTTACCGCGGGCAAGTGGAAACCGAAAGCGAGGTGGGGCGGCGCGTGGGCGGACGAGACGGGACGGCATCATGGTGGAGAGATGGAGGTCGCTACCAACCGCGGGCGGCCGGGCCGGGGCGGAGCGGGCGCCTGCCTGCCTGCCTGCCGCGTGCCGCCCGCTGGCGGCCGTGGAAAACGAGGGCAACCCGCTCCCGCATGCCGTGGCTGTGGGTCCCACCACGCTCCTCCCACTGACTCCCCTCGCGCCGCGGTGCAGTACCGTCCAGCCCAGCGCGCTGCCGGCCGGCCAAAGCCTAGCCGCCGCTGCCCGCTGATTCGTGAAGCCGGGGACACGGGGATCCCTCCCGTGAGATCTCCCTCCCTGCCCCGCCGCGCGCGCGCCCGCGCCGCGGTCTCCGCTGCGCGTGTTCGCGGCCGCGGGGCTGGATCCGGTCAGCGCTGGCGTCACGCCCCACCCCCGGCGCCGCGCCTGCCTAACCTGTGCGCTCCGACGCGCGTCTCCACTCCACTCCGCCCCCGCCCGGCCCACCGCGCGCGCCTCGCTGACCTCGGGCCCCCACAGCTGGCGGGCGGGCGCGGCAGTTGGCGCGCCGGGCGCACGCGGGCGGGTGGGAGGGGGAGGCCGTGAGGAAGAGGACATTGGACGGGCCGAGCCGAGGGGGTCGGGTGGGGTGGGGGGCCCGGCCGCCTCCCCGGTTCCCGGTCTCCCACTTTCCGCGGCCGCGCTCCCCCACCTCGCGTGCTCTCTCCCTTTCTTTCGCCCCCGCGTAGACGATTCCTCCTCCCCTGCAGAGAGAGCCGCGCGGAGGGAGGAGACGGAGACGGAGCACGAGCACTTTCTCCCCGCAAAATCCTGCGCCATCCTCCTCCTGTGCATTTCGGAGCTCGGCTCGGATCCCGCCGCTCCCTCCCATACCCAGCCATCCTGCTGACCTGCTCTCCCTCTCTCCGCGTCTCGTTCTAGGCCTTGACTGTTCTCGAGTCCCCCAGCTCAGTCACCGCGCGCCAGCTCGGTCTCCTCTTGCTCGCCGCGTTCCGTTCGTTCTCTGCTTGCTTGCCTTAGGAGCTAGGACTTCTGCCGTGTTCCGAGCAATCTTCTGCTCGGGCGCGCCATCCTGTAAACAGTGGAAACCGCCTTGCCTTTCTAGTGTAAGCAAGCTTTCACCTCCCGGAAATTGCTTCTTTTGGTCAATCTTTCCGGGGCCTCCAGGTCTCAGCACCCCTTTTGCCGTGATCTTTCTGTCTGATCACTGCAGTTTAAGCTCGGAGCACCTCCTTTTTCAGACAATTCAGTCCGCTGGACGCTGGTGATCCCATGCGGCGGTAGCTTCAGCAACAGCAAAGATCCCACCATGCCGCAGGCTCCTGCAGAGCCGTTCGCCGTGGCGTAGCTGCACTGCAGCCTCGCTGACCCTGATCGGCCGGTCTGCGCGGCCTGCGAGATTCGGGTTCCTTCTTCTCGGCTTCCGCGCCCGCCATGGACGGACTCCCCGACGCCGACGCCGCCGCGCCGCTGGCGGCCGCCGCGCCGCCGCAGAAGCGCGACGAGTGGAGCGAGGGCGGCATCGTGCGCCTGCTCGAGGCCTACGAGGCCAAGTGGCTGCTGCGGAACCGTGCCAAGCTCAAGTGGAGCGACTGGATCGACATCGCCCGCGAGGTGTCCGCGCATTGCGCCGACGACGCCGCGGCAGCCGGGAAGGCCCCCGGCGGCGGCAACAGCGCCAAGACACCCAACCAGTGCAAGAACAAGATCGAGTCCATGAAGAAGCGGTACCGGGCGGAGTCCGCCGCGGTGGCGCGCGCAGGCCCTGCCGCCGCTGGCCCGTCGTGGCGGTTCTTTGCTCGCATGGACGGGCTGCTCAAAGGCCCGGCCGTCTGCTCTGGTCAGGTTCAACAGCCAGAGTTGGGTAACAGTATAGACCTGCGAGCTCCGGCGAAAGCAGAGGCCGAGGTAGTAGAAGCAGATTTTGCCGCGCAGTTGCCGGATGTGGGTCCTGGTGCATTCTCTGATCTGATGAACATTGACACAAATGGCGCTGTCCCGGAGAAAGCGGAGAAGGTTGACAACAGCGTGCAGAAGGAGAGCAGAGCCGCAGATAGCGATGCCAACGTGAGCTCCCCGAGGAGTAAGGTGGCGAACGAGGACGTAGAGGAGGTGGACAAGGTCTGGGACCGGCCCAAAAAGAGGAAGAGCACAGAGTTTGACATAGCCAAGAGCATCGAGCTGCTGGCTAGCTCATACTTGAAGATTGAACACGCCAGAATGGAGATGTACAGGGAGACAGAGAGGATGAGGGTTGAAGCTGAGATTAAGAAGGGGGAAATGGAGCTCAAGAGAACAGAGATCATGGCAAAAACACACTTGCAGATTGCTAAGCTTTTTGCAAAGAGATTGAAGGAGGGCAGTGGCAAGACTGGTGGCAGTTCGTCTGTAACAGCTGAAGTGGACACCCATAACAAGAAAGGCGAGAATGGTTAGTGTCGACACAACATCCCGATAACATGTTTATAATTCTGCAAATGTTCCTAAAATTCGAGATAATGGATCAATGTGTAGCTTTCTCTCTGTGAGAGTGCCCCATTTGCCAAGTCTGTACCTCTGTCTGTTCCTGAAAATCATGAATAGGATGGAAACTTCAGCCTAAATTAATTATAGCAGTTTGATCTGTCAGAAGTTGATTACTATGTAAAATTGTAGGACACCTTGAGAGTTTGGGTAGTGTTAGGAGTGTAACATTTTCATTTTGCAGCTGTTGTCTGCTTTTCCTTATTCATATGTAATTGTTAGCAATCCACATGTGGATCATCGTCCCCCCATTAAAGAGTGAAACTACCAATACGAAATATTGTCTGCTAAAACTTTCCACGATTAAGACTTGATGTGAATTCTCCGTTAACATTAAGTTGTAATTGGTATTGTGAGTTAATATCTTGCCATATTACATGGACATATGTGCTTATTTAGATATTGTTCTGGGACCATATTTCTTATTTCTTTACTGGTGATAGATAGAAGGGATTGATTGCAGAATGACATAATGGATGGATGCAATGTCCAGCTATAGTGCAAGATTCTGTTTCAGAATGCAGATATTATTTTAGTGCAAAATACTTTATACCTAAATAAAATGATCACGGATGTTCCGAACAAGTCAGCTGAAATTCACTACTCAAATACAGTGTCCCAATAAAATGATCCAGCAAGTCCATATCTTTATTGTGCGAAATAAACTGTAAATGTTTAAAACCATCTAATTACTCCTTATGCATGCTTAGCACTCTTGATTGTGCAATCCTGAAACTTGTACATCCCAAAAGCATAATTAGAAAGGGTGATCCCATCATTCTGACAACATTCAGATGCCATTAATAGACCAAACTTAGTGGCTGGGTACTCTAGGAAGCATTGATGTGTCAATAATAGGCTTAAAACGTTGAAGTTCAGGGTTCTCTTCTTGTTTCCTCTGTATTCAGGTGGTATTTTACTTTCTAAGAAGAATCCTTCCCTACTGTATGTACCCGAGATTGACCTAAAAGACGTGAGCCATACTTGTTTTATTTTTTTATCAATCTGTTCACCCGCTAGTCTATAGGGTATATACAGATTCAGCCACAAATGTCATATGGATGGCATTGCTAGCACTATGATGTTTTACTGTGTTACAATAAAACGAACAATAGGGCTCCAAAGAGTCGAAACTGCTCTGAGCGATTTTTGTTCTTGTGTGCTTCTTTTAAGGTTCAGTACCTTTTACCTTGTCTGTTATGTGTCCCCAACCATATTATTGTGCTGTATCAGGGACTGCATTCCTGTATCACAACTCTTTTACCACTGCATATGTATTTGAATTTCAATTCCGGTTCTGCAAAAGCATTCAAACTACAGCTGTGCTTGTTTAGTTATAGAACAAATTGTTTGTACCAGAAGCAAATATACTGAAGTTTGTACCTGCATTCTTCACCTTTTATTGTTTACCGTGGCAAATTCTCCTCTCACCTTTTGGGCTTGTGCATTTCAGGTTCAGGGTGATGTAATGATGTGCCATTCTCTCATGATCAGCAGCTGATTCTGTTACCAAAAGCAGGCGTTAGGTGCCCTTGTATCACGCTGTTCCTGTGCACTAAATGTATGTCTGATTGATCCAACTTCACTGTGTGCGTGGAGAAAAAGTTTGTTGCAAAATTAGAAATTAGAATACTGATGCAATAATTGGAGCGATGATATTTAGTGGGATTACAGAAGCAAATTTTGAGTCAGGAGTTACAAGTCTGAATGCTATCCCCTTCTGTCCCTGAAGTAATCTTCTGACAACCACCATCTGTAGATATATGTTGTGAAGCAATGAAGCAGCAGTCGCCAGTGCTGCGATAAACTGTATCTTGCTGAGAATTTACCCCTTACTTTGTATTGTAACTAGTTTTTGGAGAGTTTGACGCTATTTTAGTGGGATTACAGAAGTAATTTTTGAATCCGTTAGTTCCAAGTCTGACTGTTATCCCCTTCTACCCCTCGATCCCGACTTTGGGCCTGTTTTAGTTTCCTATGAAAAAAAATCTTTTCATCTGTCACATTGGATGTCCGGTTACTAATTAGGAGTACTAAACGCGAATTAATGATAAAAATCATTCAATAACTCTCAAGTAAAACCGCGAGACACATCGAATGAGCCTAATTATACCATGATTAGACAATATCGTGCTAAATAGATTAATAGATTCATCTATTAATGACGGATTAATTAGGCTCAATAGATACGTTTATGATTTCCCATCCATTCGTGTAATTAGATTTATAATTAGATCATGTTAGTTATCCTAATTAGTGTTGAAAAATCTGAAAAAACTTTTCACCCAATTTTTTTTTAGAACTAAACAAGATCTTTATAATGTAACTAGTTTTTGGAGAATTTCACTATGCAGATCCAAGTCAAAGGTGACTTTTGTGAAAATTGAAAAAATAACTAATCCAAGAACTGAAAATGTCGAGTGCTTGGATGGTTAAAATGCTCGGATAGGCGGATAGCTTGGAGATTCATAATATTGCCAGTTGAAGTACTTTTGGAATGGGAATATTTAACCACAGACACACCTGTCCCCACATGTCAGTGGCCTCGTTACCAGGCTGTGTGGAGTCCTAGTGTAGCCCAAGCTTTCAACAACCGGATGTATGCGAACGCCGAACAGGTCGTAGAGGCAGTCACCACTTGGTCCACCCTCCCTCTGTCCCCTCTCTGGCTCAAGAAACCGCAAAAAGATCGCATTTTTTTCTTTGTCTCCGTCCTTATACTCGAGTTCTTCCGTTCTTCGGAGTCGTCAAATTGAGCGACTCGAGTTTGCCATGGTGTTGATTTGGAACCGGAAGTGCTGCGCTCCCCCTCTGATCCCCTGATTGGCCTCGCTCCAGTTCGGCGCGGGATTTGGGCGGGTGGAGGGTGGGAGAGCAGAGGCGGCCGCCATGTTTGGGTCCAGGGTCCAGGATGAGGTGGAGATGCAGAGGAGGCCTAACAACAGGTGCGGGCTTCACTCCTTGTGCCCTTCCTTTTCTTCTGCGATGTATGGTCACTTCTGAGTTCTGACCATGTGGATCCGCTGTTGGAATGGATGAGTAGCTGCTAGAATTTTTGCTGAATTGGGATTGACTTTGGGTAGCTGTACGGGGAGCGAGATTTGGGTTCGATTCTAATCGAGAGGGGATAAGGGGTGGTGGCGTATAGCTTGCACAATGGGTTCTTCACTACCTCGAGGAACTGGAGAGGACTAAGCTGAAGCTTTGATCCGATTTGAGCCTGAATTTTAGTTGCTTTGCTGAAGAGAGGGGAGGGATGAGGATTGAGATTAAGAGAGCTTTGCTGGAGATCAACCAGTCAAGTCCAGAATAACGTTTTGGTGCTAATCGGACTGTATGATTTTGGTGAACATGTCAACTTCTAATGAAGTTTGTGAAAATTGCAGAATAAAAGGGAAACATTCACTGCATTTCATTTGTTTAAGCTTTTTGTTCCCTTTCATTTATATTCAGCTTCGTGTACAAGCTTCTTTGTCTTTCAACTAGCCTGATTCTCATGCAACTGCGTGGGCAAAATTGAATGACACAGTCTACATATGATTATCTACACTGCTATAATCTGGCATGCAAAATTAAGTGGTGTAGATCCTTTTTTTCCTCTTCGTTAGTGATTGTGAAGGAGAATTTCTAGGGTTTACCTTTCGATATATTCATGTGGGAATTTCTAACCATTAATGGGAAGAAAGCGCCAACCATCTATGGGTATATAGATGTATCGGTGATGATCTATAATTGTTATAGCCTTTGTGGGTGGAGATGTTTTTGTTTTTGTTTTTGCGGGATGCTATGTTCAGATAATAATTCAGTTGCTACTTTCTTTCAAAGCACTCTATTTTAACCCAAAATATGTTGATCATATTGACACATTTTGCTAATTCTTTTAAGTTTCTGTTCTATCTTTAGGATCTTTCCTGACGAGAGACAAAATCAATCTAAGCCATTATATCAAGCTGCACGAGCTGATAGATTTGGGGCAAATAGAATAGACGTGAAGAATCCTGAGAAGCTTAAGATGTTAAATGAAGACAGCAAACCATGGCACCAGCGTATTCTAGACCCTGGAAGCAATATTGTACTGAGCTGGAACAGGGTGTTCCTTGTGGCATGTTTGTTTGCTCTTTTTATCGATCCTTTTTTCTATTACCTTCCATTGGTTAAAAAACATGGTAATGGATCTTTTTGTGTTGCCAAGGACCAGGGACTGAGCATAAGAATCACTGTTCTACGATCACTTGCTGACTTGTTTTACATGTTGAACATTGCAATCAAGTTTCATACTGCATATGTGGATCCAAAATCCCGAGTCCTTGGAAAGGGAGAGCTTGTTGTGGATATTAAGAAGATTCAACAAAGATATATAAGAACTGATTTCTTTGTAGACATACTTGCAGCGGTGCCGCTTCCACAGGTAAAGACCTCACAAATTTAATTTGTGGCAGATCTCATTACATAAATTAATTGCTTATTATTTTCTTATTTTTTCCATTTCTACTGGTATAACAAAGAGCTGTTGTTTTTATATGTTCGGTAGCAATTACATATACATACTATTTTGAACTAAGCTGGTTGAGTAGTGTCTATGCGTCCAACTTTGGTACGATTCTTTTGGTAGGCTTCCAGCATTTACCATTAGTTCCCTTAATATGAAAGGTTATTGAAGGAAGTCTTCTGGCCAGTGCTTCCTGGTAATGTTACTGTTTCCTATCATAGCTAATTGTTGTCACTTGTCAGTAACCAAATATACCTCCAGATTGTGACTTCAATAAGGTGGACCTGGCTAGCTTTCTACATTGTAGAGCCAAAAGACTATTGGTTTGATCTTTTTCATCTCAGATGTACTCATGTATCATCTGAATCTAATTAACTCAAATCCACTTAGATCATAAGAAAACATTAAAATTATGAAATTTTACTGTAATAAGCTATCATAGCCAAATCATTGTAGAACATTTTTGCCTGTGTAGATGAAATTTTGAACGATGATTATCACAAATACCAAATACCCATGACTTGGTTTGCTAGTTCAAACTTCTGTAGTGGTGACTTGAATCTTTCTGGGATGCCTTTGTTTTGCAGGTTACTGTGTGGTTAATTATGCCTGCAATAAAAAACTCAGATTATAATGTCCGGAACACTACATTTGCTCTCATAATTGTGATTCAGTATGTCATAAGAATGTATCTCATCGTCCCTTTAAGCAATCAGATTATCAAAGCTGTTGGAGTTGTTGCAAAGTCAGCTTGGGGAGGAGCAGCATACAATCTTCTGCTCTACATGCTTGCAAGCCATGTATGGTCATCCGTTTCCAATTTCACTTATAAAATTTATAGGATGCTAATTTGGATCAAGCTTTATTTCAGCTTATTTTGTCCTAAGGAATATGCATGATTTATTTGCTATTTAAAATTAAGCTTGTATTTTCTTCATATGGAACCTAAAATCAGTGTTACATTCTTTTTTATTTATATGCATGATTTATAGTGGCAGGGCACCAGCCAATCTTTCCCAGTTTTTTTTACGCTTATACGACAAGCATATCAATTATCCTAGGATGCACTAGGATCCAGTCTCATGAAACACTATTGGAGTAGATATGCACGTGAGCTCAATTGTGAGAAACAATGCGACCACTATCATCTTGCATTTTTTTCGTTACACTTTTGTATGCCCGATACTACAATAATGTGACTTATGACTTGTGTACATCGCTGCAGATTACTGGTGCAATATATTATCTTCTCTCCATCGAACGGCAGATTACGTGTTGGGATCAGCAGTGCCTTGCTGAGTCCAATTGCGACCTTAGATTTATAAGTTGTGAGAGTGATGGTTCTAACAATTATTCCGAGTGGCAAAAGAAAACAAAGATATTTGACAACTGTGATGCCAAAACCAGTTCATTTAAGTACGGAATGTTTTCTAGTGCACTGAGTAAAGGCGCTGTCTCATCCCCATTTCTTGAGAAGTACTTCTTTTGTCTTTGGTGGGGCTTGCTGCAGCTTAGGTAGTGATCTATCAAGATATTCTGTTTTTTTAAGATCCATCAAGATATTCTTTTACCTGGGTTATTTTGTATGCCTCTGATACAATTACTAATGTTAAGGTCTGTGTCTGTTGTCACCTTTCCAGTTCAAGCGGAAATCCTCTTATAACAAGTGCATTTATCGTAGAGAACGTATTTGCGATAGCAATTGGTGCTATCAGTCTCATACTCTTTGCTCAGTTGATTGGCAAGATGCAGGTAATGTCATAAACTCTCACTTCTGCAGTGCGATAAGATGTTTCTGACTTGACAGTTCATACTTTTATGCCCATCTTGCCAAGTTACATCATGAAAACTGAACTAGTTTGGCTAAATAACCTGCAGTCACTTCTGTAGGCTATTTCAACTTTCTGTCATTTTTTTGCTAACAGATGCATTAACAAGCTAGAGTATAACTTCCATTTCATGGTTTGAAATTTCTGCTAAAAACAAGGCTGTTACTGTTTCTGCTAAAAACAAGGCTGTTACTGTTTCTGTGTTCAGCAAGCCATTTTTCATATTGATAGCCCTCTTGATGTCTGATTCAGAGATCACTTTGTATTCTTTTCTTCTTTTAGACATACCTGCAGTCTATCAGTAAAAGGCTTGAGGAGTGGAGGCTGAGGCAAAGGGACATGGATGAGTGGATGAGACATCATCAACTCCCAGCTCATCTTCAAGAACGTGTCCGGCGGTTTGTTCAAGTTAAATGGCTTGCGACACGAGGAGTAGAAGAAGAGTCCATCTTGCAAGCTTTGCCTGCTGACATACGCCGGGATGTGCAGCGACATCTTTGTTTGGACCTTGTTCGACGTGTAAGTTGTGGTTATACTATCATCTCGCAGCTGAATAAGTCGAACTTTTAGCCTTTGATTGTTGATGGAATGTTTACTGTATTTGGATGGAAAGAAAATAACTCACTCTGTTGCTAATTGCAATTGCTTCTCGTGCTAGTTGAAACTTGATATACATTCCATGGCATGCCTCTGATTCCATTCTTCAATGCAGGTCCCTTTTTTCTCTGAGATGGACAACCAACTTCTTGATGCCATCTGTGAGCGGCTGGTGTCTTTCCTGTGCCCTGAGAATACATACATCTCTCGTGAGGGTGATCCTGTGAATGAGATGCTTTTTATTATACGTGGCAAACTAGAGAGTTCAACAACCAACGGTGGCCGCAGCAACTTCTTCAACTCTATCATCCTGCGCCCCGGTGATTTCGCAGGTGAAGAACTGCTCACATGGGCCCTGCTTCCGAAGACCAACGTCCACTTCCCGCTTTCAACAAGGACCGTGCGGAGCCTCACAGAGGTGGAAGCCTTTGCTCTGCGAGCTGAGGACCTGAAGTTCGTTGCAAACCAGTTCCGAAGGCTCCACAGCAAGAAGCTCCAGCACACATTCCGGTTCTACTCGCACCACTGGAGGACATGGGCTGCCTGCTTCATCCAGGCGGCGTGGCGGCAGCACCAGAGAAGGAAGCTGGCTGAAAGCCTTAGCCGATTGGAGTCATACTCATGGTGGTCAGAGGATCATCTGGCTGCTGATAAACCCAGACAAGAAGACACCTCAAGTGGTGGTAGGACGATTGCTGAGGGTGCCATTGCCCATATGCATAAGCTCGCATCTGCTTCCAGAAGGTTCCGTGCCAACGACAGTGCTATTCGCAGGTTGCAGAAGCCTGATGAGCCTGACTTCTCCGAAGACCATTTCGATTGAACCTGATGCTTGCAGCTGGAAATACACGTTGTACAATTACAACCATAGTAGCCTACTGTAATTTATTCTTACTGCCACAAGAATTTTAGGTGTTGTTAATTGTGATAGAAAAGGTGTACCATGTAATCCTTAGCTCGAGAATCTACCCTGTTAATGTATAGACTTCATGTTTGCAGTGCACAGAGTGCATATGGACTTGAGATTTCTGAAGCCTCATATTTTGAGTTTCAGAAATGCCAATGAATCAGGGACAGCAGCGCCAGCACTGACTTGGTACTTAGGCTCCGTTTAGTTGGTGAAATTTTTGGTAAAAATGGTGAAATTTTTGCATTAAGAAACGTGTTATGTGAGAGGTGATACGGTCTGCGATGTGAAAATTTTGAGAACTTTTGGGGAACTAACAGGGCCTTAGACCGTCTCCAGCAGTTTACCGTCGCCCATATGCAAAAATCGGCACTTGCGCACACGAGAGAGAGGATCCGGCGCGAGCGCCTCCAGCAGTCATCGCGGTTCCCCTGCTGCATCCTCCCAGATCATTGGCTCCCCCGCGCGGAGGGAGCCGCGGCGGCGGCGAGAGGGCCGAGGAAGGAGGTCGTGCCGCATCGCCTCGCGCTCCGTCGGTGGCCTAGAGCCGCGACGGCTAGGGGGACGAGGAGGGGGGCCGCGACGAGCTGGGGAGGCCGCTGCGGAACACCCGAGGAGGAGAGGGGCCGCGGCAGGAGGCAGCAGGCGGCGGGTCGAGGCAAGGTCGCCGCGCGCGGCGTAGGAGCGGAGGAGGAGGACGCCTGCTGCCTGCGCCTCCGGGGTGAGGAGGCCGACAGGCCGCGACAGCAGCGGCCGGTCGCCAAGATGGAGGAGGAGGCGCACGGATCTGGGAAAGCGACGGCGGCGACGCCTTCCTCCTCTGCCCCGGCCCACAACCAGCACCAGCGGCGGGAGGCCGGCGCGGGCGCAACTCTGGCGGCGGGAGGCCGATGGCGGGGACCGGGCACTAGACCGCCACCGGGGAGAGAAGTCGCGCCTGCTGGAGTCGGAGTCGCACGACGGGAAGGAGAGAGGGAGGCGGAGGCGAGCGCAGCGGGGCGAGAGAGGACGAGGCAGGCCCGTGACGGTTGGGGTGCAGCGAGAGGGAGACCCCCAGGAATGCGCGAGACGGGAGGCTCACTGCATTTTGCAGCGCTCATTGCGGCGACCGCTGGAGCGCCTACAGTGCTCCCCCCTCCTGCATTTTGCAGATGCGGGGAGGGATGCAGCAGCCGCTGGCGACGGTCTTAGACTGACTCCAGTAATGTTGCGGATCTGCATCTTCAAACAGCAGGTTTGAGCTAAAGAAAGAGAAGGAAACAGTGGGGCAAAACGAGGAGCACTCCAGCGGGGCAGCGGCCATGCGCATCCCCTCGCGCAACCCGCTCCGGCAGTTGGCTCCCGCGCGTCCTGGATCCTGCCGCGCCGAGAGGACCGCTGCCGTCGCGTCGCGCCGAGGAGGTCAATGCGCCTCTGCTTCCTGGAGGCCGCCACTCTCGGGGGATGGAGGAGGCCGCCGCTCCTTGGAGGGCCGCGCCTCCCTGGAGGCCACCGCTCCCGGCGGCGGGATGAGGCGGCCACGGGGTGGAGCGAGCAAGGCGGAGCTCCAGGAGGGGCATGCTCGGTGGATCCAAGTACGGTGACGTGATCACTCCCTCCTGGCGACCTCCGCAGCCTTGGACAGGGTCGGCGCCGGGGCCACCTCCTCTGCTGCCGCCGGGGATCCGGTGGAGGGGCGCCAAGCCCGACGACCTGCGCTGGATCCTGTGGAGGGGCGCCAAGCCCGGCGACCTGCACTGGATCTGGAGGAGGGCCGTCGCCGTGCGTGGACGCGAGGAAGCCGAGGCGGAGGAGTGGATCTGCGTCTCCCGAACCCGAGGTCCGAGCGGGAGCGGGGGACCCGAGGTTCGCAGCTCGCCCGCCGTCGCGGCCCGCCACTTGCGTGCCGGGGACGGAGGGGAGGCGAGGCGGAGGTGGTGGAGCAGGAGGAGGCGGAGCAGGAGGTGATGGATGCGCGGGGAGGCGAAGCAGGCGGCGGAGGACGGGAGGAGGCCGAGACGGGTGGGGTCCGCAGGCCGTTGGGATATGGAAAGGCCCATACCCCCCCCCAGAATGCGGTTGAGTTGTGGTCTCGCTGCAAAATGCAGCACATGTTGCAGCACTGGCTGGAGCCGGAATAGTGCTCGCGCGATCTGATGGGGCAGTTGCTGGAGACGGTCTTAGGGCACTCCCAACCCAGACTCTACTGATAGAGTCTATATGTCGAAGACTCTATCACAAGAAACTATGTTCTCCAATGCAGATTTTCTATCATTGAGTCTATCTAATATGCGTCTCGGATCTTCTGCTCCCGTTTTATTAAATAAGCGGACACGTCGAGCATGCGGGCAGCTACACGGGATCCGCACGGGTTTCGTTTTGCGCGTAGACTTGTTGTCTAACTCATAGTTTTTCGAACCGGACCGGACCGGCGGTTCAACCGGTAAAAGACCGAACCAGGGCCTATACCGGCTCGGTTCACTTAAAAGACCGTCCGTGCAAATGGACCGGTAAAAACCGGTTGAACCGGCCGGTTTTTTATGGAACCGGTGAACCGGCCGGTTCCGTATGAACCGGGGCGGTTTTTTAAGCTGGCCAAAAAAGCTCTCTGTTTACTCAGGAGAGGGTCATCCACTCAGGGGCATTATTGGGAAATTGTGACAACACCTCTTTAGGGTTATCACGCACTTGGTATTTGAGAGTTGAGACTACGTTGCTGTCATTGTGTGTGAGACTATGTTGCTGTGTGTGATACTATGTATTTCAAATTTAAAGACCATCTCATCTTATATTTTCATGATGTGTGAACCTTGTGGTTGTACAATTAAATTATATTGTTTTCATGTGTCAATTATTAAATTATATATGTATATGTATACTGGTTCAAAGTATTTGTGACCGGTTCGATAAAACGGTTCATTCTTAACGAACCGGCGGTTCAACCGGTTCATAACGGTCGGACCAATGAACCGAGGGTCTCGCCGGTTCGATCTCCGGTCCGGTTCGAAAAACTATGGTCTAACTTAGACTTGGTTTCTTAGTTTTCACCTCTCTCTTTCATCATTAAATTGCTTGTCACATCAGCAAATTGCCTATGTGGTCGTGTGACTCTAGACTCTACCGTCGAGTCTGGGTTGGGAGTGCCCTTAGGTAGCGCTAGTGTCTGGTGTACAGTAAAGGTTGGTTAGCTCGAGCACTGTCCAATGTACATTGAGATTCGTGATCACGAGACTATTGTGCTATTTGGCTTTGCTCTCTGTCTGGTGTGGTCTCTGCCTCCGCCCTCCGTCTTGCTCACCCGAGTCACCTCACCTATCCGCCGCGCCCAAGCCTCGGCTTCGTCGGCGTCTTCCTCGCTCAGTCTTCACTGAAGTAAGTGAGATTGAAATGAGCTTAGCATCAGCTGTTAATCCCCTCCCCTCTTCGTTCGATTCCGATTTTGTCTTGCGTTTTTCCCTTGGCGAAGCTCCGATAGCTGAGCTCTGTTCGTGATGGTCATTTCACCCCAATCCAGCAGTGGCATGAGGCCGGGGCGGCCCAAGATCGGCGACCAGGCTACCAGCGACGTGGTTGTGCGGCTACGGACACCGGAGGGCCGCGACGAGTGGCTCTATTGCCACTCCGCCGTCCTCGCCGCCGGCAGCACCTACTTCGCCGACCGCCTCTCCGACGCCTGGCCGACATGCCAGATCCTCGGCTCGCGCTACTGCGTCGAAGTCTACTGCCAGGAGCTCGACCTCAGCTCCCATGTCACCGCGCTCCGCCTCCTATACGCCGCCGAGCCCTGCTCCCGCTTCGGCGTCCGCGGCGCGCTCGGCGTGCTCCAGGCTGCCGTGAGCCTCGGCTGCACCCAGATCGCCGCCGCCTGCGCCGGCTACATCGAGTCCGCCCCCTGGGACGAGGCCGACGAGGATGAGATTCTGAGGACCGTTCCCGGCCTCGGCGCGCAGTACGAATACATCCTTGCGCGTCTCCGGCCAATCGATCCGGCTCCGGTCACCACCATCTTCCTTTCGGCGTTCCGGCACGCGACGCGCTCGTCGGCAGCTGGGTCGGCGCGGGAGCTCAAGTCTTCAGCTCAGGAGCAGCTGGAGTATATGCTCACCGAGGATGACGACGCGCCATTGGTAGCCCTTGACAACGTCAATGTCAAGTCTCAGGTGAAAGACTGTGTCACTGGTTTGCTGAACAGGTTCAGTGATTTCTTGAGTTCTGTACTGACGAAACAGAAGGAGACGCCGCTTGTTGATGACAATGGCCAACTTCAGCAGGAGCTGCACACATTTGTTTGTGACATCTCCTGGGTCTGTCAGATCTTGAGCAAGCTTGAGATGATGAAGTGCATTGTTCTCTATTGGGTTGGAGTGTCATCTGATGTGGTTGAAGCTGTCGACGCAGTATGCCCTGGGCACGACTGTCTGAATACCAGGCTGAAGGTTGTAGAGGTGTCTGCAAAAGTACTGGAGGCTGTTGCGTTTGGCAATATTGTTCTTCCAACTGAGAAACGTCGTCATCTGGTGAATGTCTGGATTGCCTTTGCAAGAACAACAAAGGCTTTGATTGTTCAGGCTGATCGCGACGACGACGATGACGGCGATGTGGAGACACCAAAGGCAAACCTGGACAACGAGGTTTGGCAGAGCCTGGAGTCGGCGTTTGTTTCAATTGTGCTGACACTGCCGTCAAATAGTCAAGCTGATATTTTATCAGAGTGGCTCCAGTCAAAGCATGTTCGATATCCTGACTTGACAGAGGCGTTTGAAGCCTGGTGTTACAGGTCGAAGGTTGCCAAAAGAAGGCTCTCTTTCTTGAGCGACATTGATCTCGTATCTTGATCCTTGACTTTCAGAGTGGAAAATGCCATTTTGTTCATATTATTACCATCTGACTCTTAGACTAGTCAGTGATAGGATTGAGTTGCTGCCTTTCACTGAAACAATCATAGTGGAGTCCCATTATCTTGATTCCAACTCACCACCCATTATCTTGATTCCAACTCACCACAGATCAGGTTGTCGGTTAAGTTTTGGTGGATTATCTGCTTAGAACTTACATTGAACATCGCTGATGGAATACACAGCAGTATACAGCACTATCGAGATAAAGTAGCTGACAGAACATCCTGGTCGTACAAGTCATGATATGCATCTGCGTGTGGTTGAAGCTATGCTGCAAAATTGGAAGAGACGCTGCTGTGGTTGGCAAATGACCGAAGCAAACCGGAGATACCTAAATGGAACAAGTTCATATGGTTTCGCTGTTCGTTCAAATATGCTTTCGCTATTTTTTTAGAAGATGCACAGCTATGTTGATGCTCCCCTTGCTCAGGTTTTGTTACCTCCAGCGTGAATGCTAGAGGCATAACCGCATAAGCAGTGCAGAGAAGGGGCTCTTGCTGCCAGAATGAGATACCTGTGGTTCCTATTGAAATTGACACTACCAGTTGTATCACAGTGAATGTCTTGAATATTGATAGCATCAATTGGCCGACTCTTTACAGGAGGGATGACAGCTAGATGTAGTAGATTACGCAGCATCCCTTGCTCCGCGAAGCAAGAGTCTGTGATTAACAGGGCACCATTTTGTACCCGCAGAAAAGAAATTTGTAATAAGTTGGTGTGAGATCAGCTAATCCTGTCTTTGAGGGAGGAATGGGGGATCCTCGATGTGTCAATTGATCTGAGTATTAATCATGAGATGTTGACAAGTATCCATGTGCTTGTCTCCTTTTGCTCGTGAGGGTCGCGCTCGCGCAGTATTAGCTAGTAGGCAGTGCAAAACTAAAATTTTACCACTTTGACGGTTTACTTTATTATATTTCACTGATCCAAGTAGACAGCAACAGCGCCCATGGCCTAATGGATAAGGCGTCTGACTTCTAATCAGGCGATTGTGGGTTCGACTCCCACTGGGCGTGAATCTTTTTACCTTTTTTTTAACTAGTAAAGTGCACGTGCGACACACACGTGTTTTACTTAAAAATTCTCGATTAAATATGTTTTTATATTTATATAACACATGCATATGGTACGTAGTACTGAAAATAAATGTAATTTACATCAATAATTAGTTAGAACTCAGCTCATATATACATGTGGGATGACCATCTGAAAGGTGGTGCAGGAGATGGGTAATATCAAGGTTGAAAATCAATATTAGTAGGTTCTGCTTATCGATTATATGTAAACTACTGGTACAAGAACTCAACCTGATAAGATAGTACATTATAGACATAAAGAACACAAGTGCAGGACAATGTGCTAGAGCTAAATAAGCAAGTCACAAGCATAGACGAATGCTGGAGCTCAATTATTCATCACCACAATGTGTTGTCACAAATACTGACGAAGAGCACACAATTGCTAGATCACCACAATTATTCAAAACATCGAGCAGCAGTTACTCTTTAGCTGCGAAAAAATTGATGAACAAAAGGCTAAGGTTTATAACAACAGTAAAAGATTGATGAACTTTTGGCTAAGTTTTGTAACAGTAGCTGTTAAATTCCTTCTCATAGCTACATTGTACAGGTAGCATTAACTTTTCAATAACAAACATGATGTATACAAATGCACCGAAAGTTTGATGAAAATGCAATCTCTGAAAACTAAAAAAATCATGATAGTCACAATAATGTTTAGAGCAAATCAGGAAATCACATTGTTGTTAGAGAGGCCACATCTAACAAATCCATGATAGGAATACTCATGCAATATCTAGAAAACCTGATTCTATCCGCACACCTTGTGTGCTCGTTGCAGCAAATATACACTTAAATCATGACTATGGCCATGCTTCAAATAGACACTCACAATCTCAGCTGCCAGCTTTTTGCACATTTGCTGCTTCTGAATCTGCAAATTGGCAATATTTTCAGGGGATGTAAGTTAAAAATGAATGGAAGTTTATTGGGAGCTCGATAGTTTACCAACCTGGAGTGCAGTATGCACAAATAGAGGCTCAATAAGGCTACCACAGTACCACCAACCAACACAACATTTGTCAATGCTTTTTCAGTTACTCCAACCTGCAGTACAAGCAACTCCAGTGATCAACCTTAGAGCTACATGAAGCACTGACCTGCTGTCTATGCTAGTTATGCTGTCTATGCTAGTCATGTGACAGAACCAATTGACTGTTGTTAGAAATTTATTAGAGTAATTCAACTGGAAAACTAAAAAATGTTAAGAACATTAGTCCAATATTATGCACAAGATAAAATGGCAACATATATAAACTAATTACATTTAAGTTAAAGAAATTCTAAAAAGTACATTGAATATTCTGAATAAGCATTTATGATGGAACAACTGAATCACAGTTTCATATCACCACACATACCTTTTCACCTTTAAACATCGTCTCCTTGAGCTTCGCAGCCTATAACAACAAATTATAATTCAAAATTGCAATCCTTGTCTCTTTAGCGATATAAAAAAAGTGGAACAGGAACCACATATGCCAATTTGAGCAGCTTCTCAATGGTTTCGTTTGTCGCCTTTTGCCTCGAGTAATCTAGAATGATCCCCTCATACTCACTGCACCCAACACCATTCAACTTAGCTAAGCAAACAGAATCCACACATGCACGCATGAGAAGAAGTATCATGAGCACAGTGTCAGTGTTTTAGACACCGAGCCTACGACGGGGTACCCGAAGTAGTAGATTGTGCGGTGGGGCTCGTCGAGATCAGGAATACGATGGTGAGACACGGGGCACACAATTAGACAGGTTCGGGCCGCAATGTGCGTAATACCCTACGTCCTGTATGTTGTGTGGCTCTGTATTGATTGCGTATGTTTCGAGAGGGGTCCCTGCCTCGCCTTATATGGCACGTGAGGCAGGGTTACAAGTCAGATTGGTACAAGAGTACTATTCGAGTAGGACCCGGAGTAGCCTATACAGGGTATGGAAAGCTATCCTAGTCTTAGTACAAGTCCTTGTCCGTCTTGTCTTGCCTTGTGGTCCACGGTACCAGCACCGTGGCCCACTAGTCGAGTAGTCCAGGTGTACAGGAACTCATCTCCCGGGTATGGCCCACAATGTGTTGGTGGGCCCAGGGATGCCCGGTCAACAAACCCCCGAGTACTTTGTAGTCGAGTGCGATGCTCCAAGTAGTCTTGAAGGTCTCCACGAGTAGTTCCCAAGCGTCCCCAAGTTCTACAAGCTTCAATCTTCAATAATACTTGAATCATCATGAGGCTACAAGGTACTCCAGCTAACTCCACGAGTAGTCTTGAAGTCTTCTCGAGTTGTTCCCAAGCGTCCCCGAGTACTTCCCTTGAATGTCTTCAATAATACTCGCTTCGTTCTTGAAATCTTTGCATCAAAAATCCATATGGAAATGCGATTACTGAAATCGCATTCCATATGGAATGTAGCCCCCGAGCCTTAGTTCGAATTGACAATTCAAGCTGAGGGTCAATCAGTAGTCTTCGTCAAATAATCCTGTGAAAATCCTGAGAAACATGTTCGCGCCAGTATACAACAGGCTCTGGAAGGATGAAGCAATGATGCAGGAGTGCATCCAGATCCCCGAGCTGCTAGCGAAGATTGCACAGAAGAAGGCGTAAGGCTTGACTGCTAAGAGAGTAGCTTTCAGCTTTATGAAGCGACGGGTACAACCCTTGATGCAGCGAGAGCATCTTGGGTTCGAGTACACTGGAGCGGATGATGGCTCCAGGCTATTTGCTGAAGAGATCAGTGATGATCTCGTGATGGAAAGGCTGCAGAAGATCTTTAAGAATCTTCACAGAATTCCTGCAGTCGTTCGTAAATATAGTGCCGACAATCCTCCGCGTATGGTAAGTTTCCGAGAACTAGCCCCCGAGTACTTATTGTAAGTAGTCGTGTAGCTAACAATTGCCTTGTTTCGCAGGAGGATGTCTTAAAATTTGTGTCCATTCCCCCTCCTCGTCCCCAGGACCCACTACAAGCGCCGGAGGGAGAGCCAACAGGAGTGGAGGCTCAAGCCCCCGAGAGTAGTCAATCTGCTCAAGGGGAAGAAGAAGAAGTCTTGATGGAGGACGCCTCCTCAAGCGATGATGACGGTCAAACACTTCAACAGCGCTTTGAAGTGAAGGGCCGTTATGGATACTCTGGGGCGCCCATCCCTAGTGGCCTTGCTGCAGGATCATCAAAAAGACCAGCATCATCTCTCGCAGATGATGTGACTCTGCCGCTGCGGAAGAAAAGGACCACGGTGGGGAAGCGGGCCGTAAAGAAGATCTCAGGCCTCCCCTGCATTACAGTAAGTGTTGGAGAGCTCTTAAGTAGTCGATGTCGTATTGAGTACTTGTTCTCTGCTGTAATGACTTGATTTTTGACTTGTGCAGGTTATCGAGAGTGCATCCAATGTACCCTCGAGTAGCCCCCCAAGAATAACAGAACCCGAGGAGGTTCCGGCGTCAACCATCGAAATGGTGGTGCATGAGCAACAAGGAGCCGTGGTACCAGGAAGAGTGCCGCCGGTGGAGAGTGTGCCAGAGGTGCCGGCAGCGCCTTCTTTCTTCGACATGCTGGGGCCGAAAGTATTGGTGCCTCGAGCTGCTCTGTAAGTACTCAAGTTCTCGAGTACTTATTAATATTGCTTGCTTTGAATTTGCTGACCAACTTATTGATGCAGAAAATCCACTGATGTAAAGTGGGGCGCCTCTGGAAGTGGTGCTGCTGGAGGAGACCAAACTCCTCAAGAACAACAAGAAGATGTACTTCCAGAGCGCCAAGAAGTACCCGCTGAAGCCGATGCTGCAGAGGCACTGCGCTTCCTTTGGAGCGACGTAGTCAAGGCAGCGGTGGAGGCAGCTTCCAAGCCCAGGGCTGAAGATCCTGATGATATTGAAGCCGCGGCAAATGAAGGCTTGGAGGCTGACCCAGAAGCCGTACTACGCCGTGAAGAAATCCCGGTTGCCGAAGCCCCCGTGCGTCAAGTAGATGCACAACTGGCGCTTGAGGACAACCCAGAAGATTGCATAGTACCGCACGAGTCACTCATTGAAGACTCGGCTCCTCTGCGTAGTGCTGCGAAATACTCTGCAGCGAGCACAAGTACTCAATCCATGGCAGAAGGTTTGATGCCTTATGATGACTCATGCCTGGACGAGGATAACTTGCAAGCTCACAGTGAGATGTTCCGCAGCGTCGAGAAGTTATTCGTGGTAAGTGTGTAGTGTCTTGAAGAGTACTTTTCAGTTAAAGATTTCCTGCCTCTGACTTTTGAGTTGTTGTTGTCTTTGCAGGAAGTAGCCAAGCAGTCGAAGCGCAAGACTCGACTGCTTGAACAACATGCGGCGGACATCGAAGAGGTCACGCGGCTCAGAGAAGAACTTAAGCAGCAGAAAGCTTTGTCTCTGAAGCTGCAAGAGAAGCTTGATGCCAACGCCACCGAGTACCACAATGAGATCCAGAAGCTGACGGCGAAGAAGGATGATGTTGTTGGGAAGAACAAGTCTCTGCGCCAGAAGAATAAAGGTAATCTCCCTTTCTGAATTCGCCGTTGAGTACTTTTGTTCTTTCACACCGCTTTTGATAAGTAGCCTTGATCCTTTGCAGAGCTAACGGAAGAGGTCGACAAGTTCAAGAACAAGGCGCTGGACTGGCAGCTGGCCTTTAATCGCGAATAATCAGCTCATATGGATCTGAAAGAGGACTATAAGGTGCGGTGCTTCGAACTTGAGCGTGAAATGGAGATCTGCCTAGCGGGCTGGAATGACTTGTTGACTTGCATGCAGTCACTGAAGTTCAAAATCGAAGAAGCCGAAGGCCTGCGCACAGAGTTGAAGGCCTTGACTGAAGCAGCCGAGCCAGTAGCCAATCTCTTCGAGCCCAGGGTTGCTGGAGTCCAGCCTCGTCCGCTTGTGGAGAGGTTGAAAGACATGCCGAAGAAGATTCTGGAGTATGCTCAAAGGCTGGCTTGCACAATTCCGAACCAAGTCTTAAATTTCATCAAGTCATTCTATGCCGAGGCAGACCTCACAGTCATCATGAACGGCAGATCTGGAGATTGCACCGACAACCGGCTCAACGAGTTGATGCAACAAACTTCTCCAATCGCGGAAGCAGTCTCCAAGTTCATCGATCTCCGTTAGATGTACCTGTAGAGTAGAAATACTAGGGAAAAAACAAGTGTAATCCCAAACAAGTGTTTATATAATATAATTGAAAACTTTGAGTAAATCAATTATCTGGATCCCTTGTATGCTTATGTGTTGGCCAAGTACTCGAGTTGGTATTGAGTGTATGGCTGCAAAAAGAGATACGATACACGAGTAGAAGTACTCAAGTGTAAACATGTTCCGAAGAACGTTAGCTTAATCATGACGAGTTGAACACCTTAGCTGTAGCAGCGTTAAAAAATGCTTTGTCATGAAATAAGCGAACAGTAGTAACAAGTCGGTGTAGAGTAGCGACTTGAACTAATCACATTGTACAGAGTTTACAATGTCTTAAGTACCTCTGAGGCGAGCTAGCCTAGTGAGAGAGTACTCAAAAAGGACTTATTCATAACGAGTTGAACACCTTAGCTGTAGCAGCGTAAAGAAGGCTTTGTTATGAACAAGTAAAGGACAGTAACAAGTCGGTATAGAGTAGCAACTTTATTATTGAATACATTGTATAGTGTTTACTATGTATTAAGTACCTCTGAGGCTATGAACCTAGTGAGAGAGTACTCGAAAGGATGTTCCGAAGAACGAGTAAGACCGTAGGGGACAGTGTGATGAACTCATCCTTGCTGTAGCAGCAACTTGTATGAGAGTTCCACTGAGACCCTACCAGAAGGGTGTTACTCTAGGCCGAAGCCTCTTATTGAAAAGTAGAGACATGGACAGCATGTGCCACTTATTGTTCTACATGATACATGATCGTCTGGAGAGAGTTATCATGACTCCCTACGAGGTCGCAGAATGAGACTGCCAGGAGAGGGTTGATGAAGCCCCCTGTGAGTGCTTGCAGCTGAAAGCCACAATAAGATACAGCCGAAACTGTCTGGAGAGGATTATCTTGATCCCCTACGAGTAGTGACAACCGTAGCTGTCTGTTGAGTGTTTCCAACCGAAGCTGCCTGGAAAGGGTTGATGAAACCCAATACGAGTTGTCTACAGCCGAAGCCGTCTGGAGAGGGTTGTTGAAACCCCCTACGGGTAGAAGCGACAAAGCTGGTCGATGTTCCAAGAGTTGTAGACTTCCTCGCCTTCTAGAGTTTGAAGACGATATGAGCCTGGGCCAGTAACCTTTGCAACAGAGAAAAGACCTTCCCATAGCGAGTTGAGCTTGTGTAGTCCTGCCGTATTCTGGATGCGACGGAGGACTAAGTCACCAACGTTGAAGGAACGTTCCTTAACATTGCGGTCATGGTAACGGCAAATCTTCTCAAGGTATCGAGCATATTGAACGAGTGCATTGCAGCGAGCTTCTTCGAGACTATTGACATCTGTCTGTCTTGTTTCTTCAGCTACGCCTTCTTCATACTGATCAACCGTCGGAGAACGCCACATGACATCAGCAGGCAAAACGGCTTCAGAGCCGTAGACCAGGAAGTAAGGTGACTGCCCTGTGGGAGTAGTAGGCTGAGTGCGTAACCCCCAGAGTGCATTGGGTAGTTCCTTCATCCACTTGCCGCCCTTGGTATTTGCTGCATCATATAGCCGCTTTTTGAGAGCATCAAGTATCATCTCATTGGCGCGTTCCACTTGGCCGTTGGCACGTGGATGAGCGACGGAGATGTACCGGACGTTAATTCCACTGTTCTCGCAGTACTCCCAGAACTGGTGATTATTGAAATTCGAACCCAGGTCTGTGATGATGCGGTTAGGGAACCCATAACGATGTACGATTTCATCCAAGAAGTCGAGGACACGATCAGCCTTGGGACAGGTGACAGGCTTGACCTCAATCCACTTGGTAAACTTGTCGATAGCCACCAGAACTCTGTTGAATCCCCCTGGCGTATTTGGGAGAGGACCAATCATATCCAGCCCTCAGCAAGCGAAAGGCCAAGTTGGTGGTATCGTGATGAGCTTGTAGGCAGGAACGTGTTGTTGCTTGGCGAAGAATTGGCATCCTTGGCATTTTTTGACTAGTTCCTCTGCATCAGCAAGAGCTGTAGGCCAGTAGAAAGCACATCTGAACACTTTTCCCACCAAGGTGCGGGAAGAAGCGTGATTGCCACAGATTCCTTTGTGTGTCTCCTCCAAGATTTCCTTGCCTTCTTCGCGAGAAACGCACTTCATGAGTACACCAGAGCTTGCGCCTCGCTTGTAGAGTTGATCTCCGACTAGAGCATAAGCCATGACGCGGCGTGAGATGCGCTCGGCTTCTGACTTGTCTTCAGGAGTCAACTGGTGTTTAATGTAGTCGATAAAGGCAGTTCTCCAGTCCACGTCAATCATAAGCACTTCTCGATCAGGTTGAACTGAAGTAGTCACAGGTGCAAATGATTGCTCCGGAATTGAAGGTTTGTGGAGTTCATGGACGAAGATTCCAGCTGGCACTTGAGCTCGTGTAGATCCCAGCTTTGACAAGACATCCGCATCAACATTGTTGTCGCGGACCACATGATGGAACTCGAGACCATGGAATTTGTTCTCGAGTTTGTGTACCTCCTGACAGTATGCATCCATATTCTCAGCATTACGATCCCAAGAATCGTTGACTTGATTGATGACCACCAAAGAATCACCATAGACAAGTAGTCGTGTAATGCCAAGAGAGACTGCAAGGTGAAGACCATGCAGTAGAGCTTCATATTCAGCTTCATTGTTTGAGACCTTCCAGAAGATCTGTAGAACATGTTTGAGTGGCTCGCCCTTGGGGGAAATCAAAAGTACCCCGGCACCAGCGCCTTCCAACTTGAGGGAACCGTCAAAGTACATGACCCAATGTTCTGGACGCTCAATTGGAGTTGGGACTTGATTTTCCCGCCACTCAGCCATGAAATCAACCAAGGCTTGAGACTTGATAGCAGTGCGAGACTTGAACTCGAGCGATAGAGCACCAAGCTCTACAGCCCATTTAGAAATCCTTCATGTGGAATCCCGGTTGTGCAATATCTCGCCAAGCGGGTAGCTAGTGACCACAGAAATCTTGTACTTGTCGAAGTAGTGACGGAGCTTCCGTGAAGTAATCAGAACCGCATAAAGTAGCTTCTGTACCGGAGGGTAGCGAGCCTTGGATTCTGAAAGTACTTCACTTACAAAATAGACAGGCCTCTGAACAGGATAGTCATGGCCTTCTTCCTGCCGCTCAATGACAATAGCAGTACTGACGACATTAGTAGTCGCAGCAATGTAGAGCAAGAGCTCTTCATTGGGCAGAGGAGCTGTGAGGACTGGAGGCTTGGATAAGAACTCCTTCAGCTGAGAAAGAGCTTGATCAGCTTCAGTTGTCCATGTAAACTTCTCCTGCCGCTTGAGTAACTTGAAGAAAGGTAAACCCCGTTCTCCAAGTCGTGAGATGAAGCGATTAAGTGACGCCATGCAACCAGTAAGCTTCTAGACATCTTTGATAGTAGTCGGAGCTTGCATGTTGGAGATGTCAGTAATCTTCTCGGGGTTTGCTTCGATGCCACGGTGGCTGATAATGAACCCGAGTAGTTTTCCAGATGATACGCCAAAGACGTATTTGTTGGGGTTGAGCTTCCATTGGTACTCGCGTAGCGAAGCAAAAGTTTCCTCAAGATCTGTGATAAGCATGTCTGGATCCCTAGTCTTGACAACGACGTCATCCACGTATGCTTCCACGTTCTTGTGAAGCTGCCTCTTGAAGCACGCTTGGATAGCCCTTTGATATGTAGCACCAGCATTTTTCAACCCGAAAGACATTGTTGTGTAACAATAAGCACCAAACGGGGTGATGAATGCAGTCTTCTCTTGATCAGATTCCTTGATTGCGATTTGATGATAACCAGAGTAGCAGTCAAGGAAACAGAGTAGAGCACAGCCCGCCGTAGAGTCAATGACTTGATCGATCCGCGGCAACCCAAAAGGATCCTTGGGCAGTGCTTGTTGAGATCAGTGTAGTCGACACACATCCTCCAATCGTTAGAGTTCTTCTTCCTGACGAGCACAGGGTTAGCAAGCCACTGCGGGTGAAAAACTTCCCAGATGAAGCCGACCGCGAGTAGTTTGGCAAGTTCTTTCTTGATAGCAGCTCTGCGATCATCAGCAAAGTGACGAAGGTGTTGTCTCTTGGGGGTAGCATTAGGATTGACGTTGAGTGAGTGCTTGATCAACCTCCTGGGCACACCTGGCATGTCAGATGGCTTCCACGCAAAGATATCACGGTTAGCCCGAAGGAAGTTGACGAGTGCGTCTTCCTATTTAGGATCAAGCTGTGCACTGATCATGGTCGTCTTGCTGCTGTCACCAGTACCAAGGTCAATGGCTTTGAGCAGGATGTCACCAGACAGTGCAGGCTTGGTGTTGTTGTCAGCCTTTTCAGGAACCTCCAGCTCGCTCGGAGCAAGCTTTTTAGCGGCAGTGAAGACCTCCATCATTGCATTGGGTACTTGAGTAGTCGAGGCAAGTTCTACGGCTTCTGTGTCGCAGTCGTAGGAACACTTCAGGTCCCCTTGCAATGAAAGAACTCCTTTGGGGCTTGGCATTTTGAGAACCAAATACACATAGTGCGGGATAGCCATGAACTTAGCGAGACCAGGCCTGTCGAGAATGGTATGGTAAGAAGTCTCGAAGTCAGCAACCTCAAACTTAATGTACTCGGTGCGATAGTGATCCTTGGTCCCAAAGGTAACGGGTAGTACAACTGAACCCAAAGGAACATTTGCATTGCCCGGGATGATACCATAGAACGGTGAGTTGGTCTTGGTAAGCATATTGGTGATATCCAGGCCCATCTTCTTCAAAGTCTTGGCAAACAGGACATTGAGACCGCTGCCACCATCAATGAGAACCTTGGTAAGCCTGGAGCCTGCCACCACTGGATCCAGAACGAGAGGATATCGTCCTGGCTCAGAGAAACTAGTCCATTGATCCGCCCTTGAGAAGGTAATGGAGTTTCAGACCACTTGAGAAAAGTGGGAGCTGCTGATTGGATGGACATAATCTCTCTGAGTGCTAGCTTTTGCATGCGCTTGGTTGGAATCCCACCAAATATGACATTGACAGTGTTAGAGGGGTGCTGAAACCCAGTGTCTTTGTCGATATTAGCCTTCTTCCCCTTGTGTTTACGAAACCTTGGGTTTGGATGTGTTGGCTCAGGTGTATTCTTCAGCGCACGACGAAGTTGATAACACTGCTCTGTAGTATGATCGCCCTCTGGGTGCCATAAGCATTTCTGCTTGGTCAATGTTGCCCAGTGAGGATCATTTTCAGGCTTGGCGGTAGATTCCATGGCAGCAACAGTGTTGTCGGGGTTGCGCTTGTGATTAGGATTACTTGAGTAGTTATTACCCTGGCGGTTGCCCTGCTGTTGCTTGCCACTACTGCTTCCTCCAGCATTGTTATTGTTGTTGTTGTTCTGGTTGTTGCGAAGATGCTTGAACCGATTCCGAGCCTTGTCTTCCTCGTCCGCCCAGTGAGTGATCATCTCCTTGAGCTTGGTGATGTTGGCTGGGCGAGCGCGACCGAAGTCTTGGAAAAGCCTATCGTCATAGAAACCATCCTGGAAGGTATCAATGACTTTTTTCTCGGTGACATCAACAACAGTAGCCCTTTTCTCAAAGAAGCGGCGCATATACTCGCGAAGAGTCTCGCCTTGTTTTTGCTTGATCAGGGCAAGGTCCATCCGGGTACCATGACGGCCCAAAGAACCCGCGAAGTTGCTGGTGAAGCGGTGTTTGAGTTGTCCCCAGTTGTCAATGTAGCCACGTTTGAGAGACTCAAACCATGTGAGGGGTTCTTGCTCCAAGACAAAAGGGAAATAGATACACTTGGTATCATCATTGCCCCCGGCATTGGAGATGGACAGAGCATAATAGCGCAACCACTGCCTTGGATCTTGCTTGCCATCGTACTTAGAGATGTCGTAAGGCTTGAATTTCTCCGGAAGAAATAGAGCTTGAAGTCGAGGTGAGAAAGCAGGGAAAGAATCAGAATCAGCATCCTTTTGCTTCTCACGCTCAGCGCGTCTGGCGTTGATTGTTGTGCGAGCGTCGTAGCGAGTCTCCCGACTTGCTGTTGACACTATCATCATCGCCTCTGCCCTTGTTACTAGCCTCCGGACGTGTGCGTTGAGGGGTGGGGGTGGTACGATGAGCACCTCCACTGCTGCCATGGTGACTAGGAGCACTGGTATTCTGGCGTAGCATAGTGTAGGCTAGCTCAGCCAGCTTTGCGACTTCAGCAGCCGCCCTGTCACGAGGCATAGAGTGACCGAGTAGATTGATCGCGTTAATAGCTTCCTCTGGAGTGCGATATTCACGAGTTGCAACCGCCTCCAGAGCCTCTTGAAGATTACGGGTAGGTAGAGCTTCTGTGAGTTCCCGACGAAGAGTTGCACGATCAGCATTGCGTTGGCGACGTGCAGTCCTGGCCTCCGCGGCTTCATCAGCAGGAGCATTGGCAGAGAGTTCATTATCAGATACATCATCCGGATAACGATAATTGACACGATGCCCTTGTGGAGTAGTTGCATCAACGACGAACACTTCTCGATGCGACGAATAAGTGCCCGAACTCTGAATGAGCTCAGTATCAGTGTCATAATCAACAAGCTTGGCGCCTTCTTGGAAGGGCAAGTTGTCGAGACAAGCGATAAAGCGCTCCTGATCATCTAGTGTAAGATCAGCAGGTACATGCTCAGGCCAGTAGACGAATCTACCCTCAGGTGTCGATGTGATCACCAGTCCTTGAGCAGGGCCAGACAGTTGTTGTACTTCAGCAGAATTCGAACTGTAGTCGAACTTGAACTCAGATGAATCTGAATAGTAGTCGAGGTTGATATCCGAATCCGAAGAGTACTCGAGCACGATCTTCGGGTCAGGGCACATGAGGCGCTTCAGTGCAGCTTGGTAAGCAGCACTGACATGGAACTTGAAGTAGTAGATTGTGCGGTGGGGCTCGCCGAGATCAGGAACACGATGGTGAGACACGGGGCACACAATTAGACAGGTTCGGGCCGCAATGTGCGTAATACCCTACGTCCTGTATGCTGCGTGGCTCTGTATTGATTGCGTATGTTTCGAGAGAGGTCCCTGCCTCGCCTTATATGCCACGGGAGGCAAGGTTACAAGTCGGATTGGTACAAGGGTACTATTCGAGTAGAACCCAGAGTAACCTATACAGGGTATGGAAAGCTATCCTAGTCTTAGTACAAGTCCTTGTCCGTCTTGTCTTGCCTTGTGGTCCACGGTACCAGCACCGTGACCCACTAGTCGAGTAGTCCAGGTGTACAGGAACTCATTGGTGGGCCCAGGGATGCCCGGTCAACACACAGGCGGCGAGGTTCTAGTCCTGCGCTGTCATTGCCTTCCTGCGGTCAGCGTCGGCCATCAGGTCTCACAGATGCGCAAAAAGATATACCATGCTGAGAGTATGCTGGGCATGAGAACCAGATCATGACAATGAAAGATAATATTGAAATTTAAATTTATAAATCTACCTGAAGAAATAATTAGTATTCTTTAATAAATGGCTACCGACCACATGTTAAGGCCCAGCTCTGCAGGTCACCAAACCTCCTAATCCTTCATTAAACAGCTCTAAATGGTTAAAACAATAAACCCAAGGTATTTCAATACTAACTATTCAGGGTATTCTGCAATTCAATTTTTGAAGCATAGTTACGTACCTCCATGGCCATTTGTCCATAAAAGACATCAGCCAGAAACTTCTGACCACATCATTAAGTATACAAATTTGGACAAAAAACACCCAAAAAACCAGAGCACATGAGCTTAATATGTGATATGCAGACACATTAAGTATTGACTACAAAAAACTATTGGCGAGAAAAGTGACATCCATTTTCTTAAGCTTTGAACTCTATTTTCTTCAAATATGTGATCCTTGTTTTCACTCATATTATGCAATACTCACAGTTTCAATACGATATTCCGAGTATGAAGCCATGATAATATTACCAATTTTTAATAGGTAATAATGCCAATTATTATAGATGTATGTAGCAGAACATATAATGTTGAGCCTGTAGTAGTTACAGATAATAGTTGCTAATGCAGGACCATTATCCGTTAGTTTTTTAATATCCTAATACGTCAAACACAACACAAAACAGTTCTATAGGAAAAAGGGAATCATGCCACACATAGTAAAAAATTAAGGGATGCACAAGAAACTAATATCACATTTCCATATCTATGTCTGGCAGATTCAGACATTTTACAGGGTACAACCTTGCCATATCATAGAAGAGAGTGGAAAAAAATCTAACCTAAATAAAAAGGTGGATGTATCATGTGAACCAAAGAAACAACAAATAAAGAATGTGCCTGGATTTTTGTGGAAACTAAATTCAAAACACTGGGACTCTGGGAGGCTGTTCCTTGCCTGCATGGCTGCATAGACATTAGATGAGCATACATACACAACAAACCACTTAACCATTCTTTGTGGTACCAATTAGAAGAGATTTAGAATTTTCTAATTTTCACACATGGATGCATCTACTATAATTATCTATCATCTCACAAAGTAATTGGAAGAGAGAATAATTTATCAACCACATTAAGAAATAATGTTCTAGTTTTATCGCATAACAAGCTCAATATGGAATTACCGAGCCCATGATCAATTACGGCAGTCACATAAGCATACAAAGTATTTATAAGCACCATATAGTTCTACAAGAGTACATCACTACCTAATTCTAAAAAAAAGAGTACATCACTACCTAATTCCTCTACATCAGTTTCTGGAGCTTCTTTAATCAATCTATCAGACAAAAACAAGAAACCTCAGAATTATCAATTTGATCAATAAGACAGTATAATTTGGGTATCACTACCACATGGTCTACACATTTTCCACTTGTAGCAGAAAATGCATTAATGTTCAACCTTTTCGAAAGAAGATCTGTACACATGTAATTGAACTGGACATGTGGCAAGAAGAAAGAGCCTTCGGTTCATCATATTTTTGTAGGTGCTCTCACACAACTGAACTCAAAGGCTCCACGACAACCTGGACTGAAGGAAAAAAAAGTCAAGTAATTGTACTTGAAAGATTCCACATACAGTAATATTCATACGAAGGAATTTCTACATAGAAAACACAAACTAAGCCAACCATCAACACACTGATTGCAGTACAAATACAATCAAGACAAACAAGTAATAGAAGGGGTGGGGTGGAGCGACGATCACCTGCGCGATGCTGATGACGAAGCCGCAAAACTTGGGGTGGATGCTGGTGTTGACCATTGGTGAGTGAGAAGCCGAGCTTCCCCAGCAGGAAACACCATTGCCATGATGCCCTCGTCCCAGTGGGCGAGAAGTTGAGGCGGGCTGCCGGCGACAGTGCGTCATCCTCATCCACGCTGCCACGCATGGGCCATTGCTGCCTTTACCAGGACGTGTCCTAGATGGCCACCAACATTGAGGCCAGATGGCCGCCGGGTCCCCGGACCGTTCGACTTTCACGGAATTATGTGGGGGGGTTGGAGGGGACGATTATTGGGCACACCACGCCGTCGTCGGCGCCCGGCGGCTTCCACTCTCGTCTCCCTCGGCGCCGCCCAGACGCTCTTCGCGCGCCAAGGCAGAGGCGCTGCTGCGAGCGCTGGAGGGCGCCGGCGCCGCCGCGAGGAGGCGCGAGCACCGGCTCGCCGATTTCCTCAACTCACGCAATCGGACCTCTACATCTCGTCATCGGCGTCAGCGTCCACGCACAGCTAGAGGCAGTAGATCTGACTGGGTCGCACGGCCGCGGTGGAGAGGTTGCCTGGTGAGGGCCGGGTGAGAGGGGAACGTGACAGGGAGGAGTTCCGGTGGCGGCGTGGCTATCCGGATGGAAGGGGAGCGATGTGGCGAGGAGCGCGTCGTGGGGTGCGTGGCCAGGTGGGTTGCGGATGAGTGAAGAATTTTTTTTTTTGAGACGCGGGCGGGTGAAAGGTTTTTGGGTGGGCCCTGCGGGTACACAAGGCGGGTATGCGCCGGGTGGGTGAGAAAAATAATTCGATTTTGCCAGAAACGCTATCCAAATTGCGATTTTTTGGTCCTTCCATAGTCCTTTCACCCTATCCACTACTAAAAACATATGACGGGTGGGTCCGGCGTGAGGGGTACGGTGAACCCAATTTGAATGAGAAAATTTTTTAATTGTTTTCGCTCCTTATAGTATATAGATATAGATTATTCCCCCCAAGTCCTGGCCGCCTGCCCCTCCACAGCAACAGACGCAGGTGTTCATCTCAAACTCAACAAACAAGCAGAGCAACACTAATGATTGACGAGTGAGAACACTTGTTAATTGCTGAGTCCAACTCGAATGGACGGACCGACGGACGCTATCGATGGTTGATCTCTGTCGTAATACGTGCTATTACCACTGCCAAATCAACTTTGTGAAAAGACCAATAAAAGTCTTGCTAGTTCGTTCCTATACTCCACAATCCACATATCGTCCACACACACAGGGACATTCTGTGTTTCTTCTTCTTCTTTTTTTTTTGAATTAAGCATTCTGTGTGTTTTCTGCTGAGTATCTTATCTATCGATTGATGTGTCGACACGTCGTCAGCTCGTCGCTCCTAAAAGTATGAGCTACTCCCTCCGTCCCTTTATATGTGTCGTTGAGGAACTATGCCCCCTTACAATCCAGTTGCCGAGCGACACATATAAAGGGACAGAGGGAGTATCTTGCTAAGCAAAAGCCTTTGCTAATGTCTTTCCATTAAAAATTCTTTTTGGATGCAGTTCCCTTTGAGCTCAAGGAAAAAAGATGAGAAAACTTCATACCTGTCATTGGCATAAACTTTAATCCTACTTAAATCTACTATCGAGGAAACTTGATTCTTGCACCAACGACCGCAACTGCCCCCCCCCCCTCACTCTCCCTTCCCTTTGCTGCACCTGTGGTCGGCGGCTATCGCCTCCTTACCATCCCACCCACCACCCGCTGTTGTTGCTCCAACTTTAACCATCGATTGTCACCCACCATCATCCAAGCAACTGACCGCACCAAGCTCCTTTCTACACCGACGAACACTGAAAACCCCAACCCCCTACCCTAAAATCCTAATCTCTTGAGTTCTCACCGGCATGAGCAAGGAAGGCAGCGGAGCAAGCGGCAACGTGCACGAGTCGGGGAGCTAGGGTTAGGACGAAGTGAGCAAGAAGAGGCATTTGATGCCTCTATGGCTCTATGGACCACGATGTAATCACGAATTTCGAACACGAGAAGATAACTTCATTTCTTTTCTTTCAAAGATGGATGGATTATGATCCCCTGTGTGCGCGGAGTCCCTATCTATCTAGTCGAAGGTAGATGGAGGATGAATCTTTAAGCCCATTTAGGCCCATCTCTTCTCCTTCCCCGACGGAAGTAGTTCCTCTGAAGTAGTTGTATGTCACTGACGTGTGGGCCCGAACCCACTCGTCAGTGACTCAACTTCAGCGAGAAGTACTTCAGAGGATCTCTGCGCTCCCCGACGGCCGCCCACCCCCGCTACCTCCTCCACAAACCCCTATCGGCGGCTGCCGCGCTGCTTGCCTGCTGTCCACCGCTGCCATCCTCCTCCCCCCGCCCTTCATAACTGAATGATTCTTGTGCCCCCGCCGTCGGTCACCGACCCACTGCCCATCTAGCCCTGCCCGATCGGCGGCGCTCCCACACCTTGTCGCCTCGCCTCCATCGCCAGTCGTACCGCCGCTGCAGCCACCGGACCTTTGGCGCACCCACACCTCCATTTTTAGAGTTCGCCAGACAATGGAGCCCTGAAACCCTAACCCTAAGTGTCGCCGTCTCCTCCACCACCGCGGACGACGACCACCTCACCGCCGGCCTCTCCCCCACCTCCCACCGCTCCCCCTGTCTTCTTGCCAGTGCGCGCGAGCGCCAGCGGCGCAGCCAAACAACGGAGGCGATAGGAAGAAGATGACCCGAGGTGGGCTCTGATGGGCTGTGGTGGACCGTTATTTGGACACTAATGAACTAAAGGTGATTTGCTGCTATCTATCTCCCGGAAGATGATGTATTATGTACAGGAGGAGGAGGATTTCCCCCGTCCCAGACCTGTCGGCCCAGGAAATGGCCCATTGCCTGGCTGACCCCAACAAAAAAAAACAAGCGGCTGGCTGCCCAAAAAAGCTCAAGAAATCCTGAAATTTTTATTTTTATATATTATTTTTTCCTGATTTTTAAAAATATACTATGGATCTCAAATTTGACAAAACTATACTACAACCGTTATACCCCATGGTGGTAGGGACCAACCGCTATGGGCCTTGTCGGTTGAAGGTGCTACAGTGTTCAACCGCTGTGAGCTACGGCGGTTGTGAACAGTACCCTCCACGCGAGTACTGTCTGTTTTTAAAAAAATCGTAACTTTTTTTATGAACTCGGATGGAGATAAACTTTATATGAAACTTGTATCTTTCGACGAGATCTACAACTTTATAGTTCAAACTTTTTTCATTTGAAGTTATCTTATGGCTAAAAAAATATATTATTCAGATCTCAATTTTCGGTATCGTGACAGTATATCAATTATTTGAGCCACAAGACGACTTCAAATGAAAAAGTTTGAACTACAAAGTTGTAGATCTCGTCGAAATCTACAAGTTTCATATAAAGTTTATCTCCATCCGAATTCATACAAAAAGTTATGATTTTTTGAAAACGGTTTGACCCTACCGTCATGGGGCACGACGGTTGCAGGTGCTACAATACCACGTCGTAACCCACAGTGGTTGGACACTGTAGCACCTCCAACCGCCGTGGTCCATGGCGGTTGGTCCCTACCGCCATGGGTAAGGCGGTAGTTGTATATTTTTACCAAATTTGAGATCCATAGTATATTTTTGAAAAATCATAAACAAAAATAATATATAAAAAATAAAAAATTCAGAAATCCTTGTTCTCCTGCCACCTGGGCTGCTTCACCATTCGAACTAGGTGATACCCCGCGTGTTGCCGCGGGAATTTTTAAACAAAATTTTAAGGTGAAATGTGAAAGTAGAAACACCAAAACGATTACATGGCGATATTCATCTGTAAACAATATTATATATGAAAGTATGTTAATTTTGTTGAGAGAGAACCATTTTTAAATGATTGATCCTATATGTATTTCAACTGCGAGAATTTTATGACGTGCTACTCGCAAATACAACATGCTATTAGTCACAGAAAATCGACGAAGACATAAAGTGAAATGTGAAAGTAGAAACATCAAAACGATTACATAGCGATATTCATCTGTAAACAATATTATATATGAAAGTATGTTAATTTTGTTGAGAGAGAACCATTTTTAAATGAATGATCTTATATGTATTTCAACTGCGAGAATTTTATAGCATGCTACTCACAAATACAACATGCTATTAGTCACAGAAAATCGACGAAAGACATAAATATATGGTTTGGTAGATGTTGAGATGGTTTAGTGGATATTGACATGACTTATATTGGATAGTGACATGACGTGCAGTGGGTTATGATGTGGTGTGTTGAGAGGCAAAAGAATTCGTTAGTAGGTACCAATTATATAATTTATATAGATAGATGGGAAAATATTAGGTGGAAACTACCGTCTTGGTGGAAACGTGAAAACCACCTTAAACTTCATACTTCGAAGTTTTCAAAAAAATTAAAATAATGTACATCAGTTGTGTATCTATATATTTACTTTGCTGCAAAAGTTGAGATACAAACTCAATGTAGAAAAATTCATACGAAAATGATAAATTTGGAGTGCAAGTGCATTACAGGACAAAATTTCTGGGCGTGTGTATTCTAATGCATATGCACATGAATTTTGTCATTTCCATATGATTTTTTATATAACGAGTTTACATCTCAACTTTTACAACAAAGTACATATAAGAATAAATTATAAATGTGCATCGTTTCAAAATTTTTAGAGATTTCTAAGTGTGTTATTTAGAGTGGTTTTCACGTTTCCACCGAGATGGTGGTTTGCACCTAATATTTCCCCTAGATGGGTTCACAAACTAGCTAGACTTAGAAAAATAGAAAAAAGAAAAAGAAAAGAGAAAGTGCCCGTTCCAATTCGCAAATGGCCACCGCCACCGGACGGTGGCCGCCGCGGCGCTGCCATTCCAGATCCGCCATGGGGTGGTGGCCGGAGCCAAGGGAAAGGGTAGGCACCCAGCAGAAGAGGAAGGGCAAGGCCCGGACTACATCAGCGGCCTTCCGAACGCCGTCCTCGGCGACATCGTCTCCCGCCTCCCCACCAAGGACGGCGCGCGCGCGCAGATCCTCTCCTCCCGGTGGCGCCACGTGTGGCGCTCCGCTCCGCTCAACCTGGACCTCCGCTTCCATCCCATGCCCCTCGGCAAGGTGCCCCGCGTCCTCTCCTCGCACCCTGGCCCTGCCCGCCGCTTCTCCACCCCCGCGAAGCTCCGCGACCGCACCGCCGTGACCCTGGACGGCTGGCTCAGCTCCCGCGCCCTCGACGGCCTCCAGGAGCTCGACTTCCACTACGACATTCCGGCTCGGGATCGGGGGATTCCTCCGCCGCTGCCCGCATCGGCGCTCCGCTTCTCGTGCACTCTTCGCGTCGCCAGGTTCTGCTTCTGCCGTTTCCCGGATGGAATCGATGTTCGCTTGCCGGTTCTAGAGGAGCTGCACCTTTCGCATGGCATCATCTCGGAGAAATCTCTACATGCCTTGCTGGCCGGCTGCCCTTAACAGACAATGATGGCTGCTCTAGTGTTCGGATCGCGTCCCCTACCATTAGAAGCATCGATGTAGGTCGAGGTTCGGGAGACCTCTGTTCGCAGCAACTCGTCGTCGAGGATGCTCCCTGCCTGGAGAGATTACGTCATGATAGGCCTATTTCACATCACAAGATGATGGAAATCTTGGTTATCTCGGCGCCAAAATTTGGTATTCTGGGGCGTTTCTATGATCGCTATCCCAGATTTGAAATTGGCACCACAGTTTTGAAGGTACATGCGTCGTCCTCTCTTTTATCTTTATAAGGATGTCAAGTCTCTTTGCTTCATCATGGTGTCAACTGTCGACCTTCGGATTTTTACTCACATTCATCTTCACAATTCTATCGCTGTCTCTTTGCTTCATTATGGTGTCAACATGTGTATTTTGTGCTTACCTCTTCTTACCCTGTTAGCTTAGGGAGTGCATCTAGTTACCATGGCAACAGCGGTGTGAAGGTCTTATCTTTGTCAAACAAGAATCTTCGTCTGGGTTTGGTTCTTAACTTCATGAAATGCTTTCCCTGCTTGGAGGAGCTGAGCATCAATGTGAGTAAACTCACTCTTAAATTCAGTGACCATCTGCACTGATGATTTTGCAACTTATTCGTTCAATACTTGTTCTAGAGTAGGTTGTCACTATTTTTGTGTTTATTTGGCCTTTCCAGACATTATTCAAAGGAAGGGAAAATGTGTGGGGTAATGGAGAGTGCAATTTTATTAACACACATGGCACTTGTTTGAAGAAAATTGTGTTGAGAAACTATAGAAGCAACGAGTCACATGTTAACTTTGTCAAGTTCTTTGTATTGAATGCAAGGGTTATAGAGTCAATCAGGCTTGTGTTAAAGTTTAGGACTGTTCGCAAAAGTTGGATAAAAGAACAACACAGTCTGCTTCAGTTTGAAATGAGAGCTTCCAAGGGTGCACAGTTGGAGTTTGTGTCTTCTGATATTTGCGTGATGAGGAAACCGCGTGATGAGGAAATAGAGGACCCCATTTCCAGGTATTATGACTGGTCCTGATTTCTTTCCATGAATACTATCTATCAAACACTTACCGTGTGTTTGGTTGGAGAGCCGCGGGAGCGGAGCCGCTCCCGCGGGTGTTTGGATGAGGAGCGGCGGGAGCGGAGCGGCTCCCGGCGGAATATTCCCGCGAGATGCGGGTTGGCTCCGTCCCTCAGAATTCGAGGGACGGAGCCGCTCCGCTCCCGTTTCTGCTCTCTCGTTTCTCTCCGTCTCCCTCCCGTCTCCCTCTCTCCTGTCTGTCTCCTGTCTCGTGAAGACCGTGAAGGCGGCGGCGGCGTGCTTCCCGCGGGCGGAGCCCGTGAGGGCAGCGGCTGAGCTCAAGCTCGCACCTGTGAGGGCGGCGGTGTCGACGGAGCTTGCCTGGGGCCGGCGGAGCGGAGGTGGCGGTAGGGCACGGGGCGGCGGCGTCGGCGGAGCTTGCCTGGATCCCCATGGTGGGCGGCTGACCTGCAGGGCCCGTGAGGGCGGCGGCGGCCCGGAGCATGCCCGGGGCCGGCGGCGCGCGCCTGCGGCGCCGGAGCCCGCCCGGGGCCGGCGGAGCCCGTCCGCGGCGCCGAAGCTCGCGCGCGGCGACGAGGGAGCTCGCGCGGGGCCGGCGAGGGAGCTCGCTCGGGGCCGGCGCTGGGTGGCGGAGGCGCGGCTGGCCGGCGCTGGGCAGAGCTCGCGCCCAGGCAGGGCTCCATCCATGGTGTCTAATGCGAGAGGTAGCCTAGCTAGAAATGTTCCAACGCACCCAAGTTAAGCAGTGTCTGTTAGTTTGATCTCCACCGGTTGGCCCAAAGGCCAACCGGGCCCTTGACTGCTCCCTGATCGGGGGAGCCCAGCCCAACAGATGGCTGGTGGGCTCCTGTCACGCAGCGCCATAAATAGGAGGTGGGGACCACGGCACACGGCACGAGGTGGTCCCTGCCGCCAGTCCCCACCGTCCTAACCCTAGTCCGATCGAGAGGGGCGCTGCAGCCGATGGGAAGCCCACCGCCGGCCGTCACTGCGCTCCACCGCGGGTCACCACTGCACTGCATCGCCGTGCTCCTCTACACCGACGAGTTCCTCCTCTACTTCCCTAATTCCACGGTGAACCTCTCTCTCTATTTCATATCTCTCTCTCTCTCTCTCTCTGTTAACAGATCAGAAACCACCTTTTTACCACTAGTACCCCACCGATCTGCACCTAGATGGATCACTGGAAATAACAATGGTATCAGAGCCCTACTCTAGTGAGTAGATCGAGTTGGGGATGAATGATTCAAAGTCGAATCGAAGAAGGGTAACCCTAGCAGATAAAGGGCATCACCACATCGGTGGCGCCACTACCTTCTCTGTCGCCACGGCGAGGGGGAGGGAAGAAGAGATCGCCGTGCCGACATTGGTCACCGGCGCAAGATGAAAATCAGAACGGAAAAAATGAGAAAAATCCCCAAAATCACAACCCTAACCCTAGATCTAGTCGGGGTTAGGGGAGGAAAATGCAACGGACCGGGGGAGGAGGACCTAATAGTGGGGCTTACCTCGCCGTCGTCTCCGCCGACGGCGTCACCTTGGCACGCGCGGGAGAGATCAAGCCGAGCAGCGGAGGCATCACGGGCTCGGGATCCGGGCGCAGCCGCAAGGCCGCTCGACGGCAGCACGTCCACCCTAGGGCGGGTGCGCACGCCGGCGAGAGGGCTAGAGGCGGCGCCACACCTTCCTCGGGTCGCCATGGGCGACCATCGTTTCTTTGGATCTTGCTGGATGCGAGGCTAGTGAAAGGAGAAAAGAAAGAAAAGAAGGGAGAAGGGGGAGCCGGCCGGAGACCTGCTCCGGCGGCGCTGCCCTTTCGCCATGGACGCTGCCGGGCGCACTCCCTGTCCCTCTCTGGATCTCATTTGCTAAGGCTAGAGAGGAGATAAGAGGAAGAGAAAAGCAAAGCTAAAAGAAATGGGGGAGAGGGTCGCGGGCAAGTGCCGGCGGTGCTGCTCCTCGCCGTCGCCGGTGGGACGTTGGCCACCAGTGCCGGCCACCACCCCTACCGCGCCGCCATGGGCGTCTCTCTCTATCTCTGGAACTCGCACAAGCGGGTGGAAGAATAGAGGAGAGGGAGAAAGAAAGAAGATGGAGAAAGGGGAGACCGCCGCGGCTACGAGCCGGCGGCGCTGCTCCTCGTCGTCGCCGGCGACAGTGCCGGCGGAGGATGTTGCGCGGCAGGGAGGGGGAGAACAGAATGGAGGCTAGGGTTTTCAAGGGTCGGCGCTGGAGGGTTTTGTCCTCGCGAGAAGCGCGCCTGACCGTCCATCGTGATGGACGGCCAGGGACGACCGAAGGCAGACGGGCCTGATATGGCCCAGGCGGGCGCGGCTACTGGGCCGTTTTGGCAGCCCATCTTTTGGCTGCTGGGCAGCAGGCCCAGGCGGGCGCGGAAGGAGGCCGCGGGCCAATTTTTTTTCCTGTGGGCCGTATGCAGAGGAAGAATCGGTGTAGATGGCTATGGCTGTGGCTGCTGGGCTACGAGGCCAGGATGTGACGCACGCGGTCAATATGTTGCCCACGACCCGAAGAAACAGTAACGTTTGAGAAGTGTTTTGGTAATTTTTTCAGAAGCATTATTTGATGACTTAAGCATAATTTTGATGTATTTCGTCAAGTTTTGTATCTCTATTCAATTTTGAACCAATGTGGTAAATTGTTTAGAGAGTAGATGAGAATAAGAAAAGTCTCTAAAAGTAAAGTTGTTTATGTAAAGTTTCCGCTGCAAGTAAAGTTTTATACTCTAATTTAATTAGAGGAGTAGAAAGATATTTCTTTAAAGTTAATTATGATATTGTTATTTTCTGATCAAAGTTGATGATAGCAATATTATAATTTTATCTATGAGTTTAAGCTGAAGTTTGTATCTCTGATAAATTTTACATCAAAGTGATTAATTTTTTCAGAGAGACGATAAAGGTCAAGACACACTCTTGATAAAGAAAAATATGTTTAGTGCTTCTGACAAGTAGATTTTAATCATGTTCGTACATGATAAAGATTATTTTCTGATTAAATCAGATCAAAAGATAGATTATGATGTTGTTGTCTTCTGACTAAAGTTGATGATAACAATATTGTAATATGCATTAGTTCTATTTTCTGCCCAAAGGTGATGTAGAATTAATGTATAAGAAAAATCTTGTATGTTTTAATTTTGATCAAGGTTAAATTAAGGCATATAGAATTTACATGGAGAGAAAAAGATAAAGAATGTTGATTTTCATCAACGAATAAGATATTACTCAGCTACAGTGCTGGTATTTGTAAAGGGAAATGCTTAAGTTAAGCAAGGTTTCATACTTGTTTCATGTCGAAATAAGTCTTTTCGAGTTCCTTTTCTCTCTCATGTACAGCTTCCGCTGAATTTTAGTTAATTAATTTTCTGATTAAGTTGAGAGAAAATTTAATCAGAAAATGAAGTTTAAGTGAACGTTTTTGTACGTCATGACTATGTTCACACTATTGTAAAGTTATGATGTGAATTGTAATAAGCAACACGCATGTCTAATTTTGACCAAAGTTAAATTATACATATGTATAACAGAGTATTAAGAGTTATTTGCAAACACTTCCAGTGTTGTGAAAGCATATCTCGTATGACGGGAGAAGTTAAGCATAAGTTTTATGCTAGACAATCCTGTTTGACAGGAGATGTTTATGTTGACTCCAAAAGAAAGAAGATCATTGCATGAGGAATGTTGTTCCCTTTAAAAAATGGTCTGACAAAATGTATTAGTGGATATTCATCCAACAAGAATGGCTTGGAGTAACACATTTTAACTGAGTAACCTCGGTTGAAGCATGTGAGTTACAGAATATTCGGATTTATTTCTGGATTTACTAAGTGAATACAAGCCATTTCCAGCATTTACATAAGTCACCCGCATGGTGGGAAAAAGTTTAAGATATATACCCACATGGTGGGAAAGCTAGAACAAGTGGTGTCCTCATCAGGCGTTCACTTCCAAGAGTTCATTTATGACATTGTTATTTTCTGACCACAGTTGTTAATAACAATGTTATAAACAGTTTATGAAGAGTTCATGCATTAATTCTATTTTCTGCCCAAAGGTGATGTAGAATTAACATGGTAACAAGATGAAGCGAGACAACCCTTATGTTATTCGAGTATATCTTGCATAGCAAGAGAAGTTTTGGGATAGTACTTAAGCTATCCAGATTTGGCTATGCACTTCTATCGTGACATGGTTGTTAAGTATTCAATGGGTTGATGCCATAAGGGGAGAAGTCCCAAAACCACACCATTTCTAAATATGAAGGTGGAGAGTCGATTGAATGACTCTTTACAAACGTATGCGAGCACTCTACTTGAGTCGCCTGTTGTGAAGCAAGTAATGGTGGAAGACACATATTTTAGTATGTAGTATGGCTAACAAGAAGGAGTCAATTTTATTTGAAGTAAAAAGATAAAAGGAAGTAGTATACTAGTCAAAAGATAAGACAATATGTGAGTTCAACTTGCATAAGTATTGCAGATAAAGTACTCTGTAAGTCATTAAAGTGATATGAGGAAAATAGTACTCCCACACTGAACTGAGAAATAATTTTGTTTACATGATATAGGCATGTGAATGAAGCAAGTTAAGAAAATTCCTCGTTCACAAAAGTTTTTATTTAAGTTTCGAAATTATGGTATTAAAGTTCATACCATATTTCGAGGGGGAGAAATGATCCCCATACAGAATGCGATGCATTAAAGTATGCATTGAAAGAAAAGATGATGCATTGAAGAATGATCTATATCAAGAAATTGTGACCATAAAGGGGAGTACAACGGTCATAATTGAAATATACCCCTAAGATTTAAACCCAAATAAGAGAGTTTGATGATACGTCATTTCTACAGAAGATGAGACAATCTGGGGGAGCATGGTACAAGGAGACCTAACTCCACCTAGGGGATGACTTAAAGATAAAGAATGTGGTAGCTCGAGAAATTGACCTTGAGGAGAAGCGGGTGAGTGTGCCCACTCCAATGATTTAAGGATCCATTGTTCTCACTACCCATTGTTACTACACCGCGTCAATGCCTGGCATTGTTGGTGCTAGTGTTGTTGTTATTCCACCTGTGGCAACCTATTGCCACACATGTGGGGGAGCATGGTATGTCCATTACTCTCGTAGCGATAAGAAGCATAAAGTAGACACCTGTCCTTCAGGATCCTATAGTTACCATTGTCGCGTGTGAAGAAAGAACAACAACAACTCTGAGTGAAAGAGTCCGAGAGAAGTCTTGGAAAATGAAATGAGATCTATGAGTACCAATGTTGTTTTGGGACTTACAAGAAGTTGCTAAAGGGGTCAAACCAATGGACTGTGATAGGTCTACAGAATAATATGTGACTCCAAAGGCAAAGAGAATAAACGTGACGCACGACTTAGGTCAAAAGGCTTCATGTAATGTAAAGACGGCATTCCTCAATCGTGAATATAAGAATATTTACGTGGCATGACCTAAAGTTTTGTCATGGAAGGGAAAAGAATATATGGGATGCTAACTGAAGTAAGGTTTTGGGTTATAAGTAAAGATCACAAGGACAGATTGTATTCATGCAAAGTTTAAGAATAGATCACTACTCCCTAGTGGTGATGTTAGTCTGTTGTTGCAGACAAAGAAGTTATTGTCCTCAAAGTTTTAGTGTATTTTGGTGAAATATCATTCGTTCAAGGAATATAAGTTCGCTGAGATATAAGTAAAGGGGTATCAAGTTTATCGCAAAGAGCATACCTAGAAAAGAATTCTAAAGAAACATAGTATGCGTGCGAGTCAGTCTACGCCTGTTCAATAAGTAGTCAAGGGTAATAGTTTTGGAATTATAGTATTCCAGGAACCAATATATGATCGATCAAGTGAAAGGGTTCCAAGGACTTCAGCTGTTGGAAGCAAAATCAATTGCTCAAGAAAGAAGTTACCCTGACATAGTTTTAGTATCCAGGAAATTTTGGCAGCAGTTCAGTCCAGCTATAGATCACTGGAACTGAGTTAAAGAAAGTTTTTGCAACAATCTTGCAAAGAGTTGTAAGCCTCATGCTAAGTAAGGAAGTAACAAGCACTCACAAAAGATTGTGAGTAAAAAGGATTAAGTTATGACGAGTTGTTTAGTGAAGCCCACAGTAGTAGCTAACACTCGAGCTTGGAGTTTTATTGTGGAAAAGCTCCCAAGCAAAATAGTTGTGATATCATGGGATAAGTATACCCACAGTTCAGCATGATATGAGGCTCAGAACAGGCTAAATGGTTAGAGAAACTTTTGCCCGGAATAGATAATGGTAGACAACAACAACATACCATTCAAGTACATTGTCTCCATAGCAACATGTCAAGTGTGATGCCAAACACATTGAAAACAAGTTATATGTTGCAAAGGAGAAAATCCAGAATCAATTTTGAAAGTATTGAGCATATGAGTACCGAGCGAGTACTTGCGGATCCGCTTACCAAAGGTTTACCGCCTAGTGTGTTGAGAGAACACACAGTCGGTATGGGTCTATGGTAGAACCTACGATTTCTGGATTACTAAGGGCCTAGAATATGATCCGTTCAAAACAGGTAAATGTGCTGTGGCTGGTTAATCTGATGGTCATTACTATCATGATGACCCATGCTCGGTATGCTTATTTGTGATGAAGTGGGTACCAAGCGAAGATCTAAAGTTTAAGAGACCTAAGATGAGATCAAGGGGGAGAATGTTAGTTTGATCTCCACCGGTTGGCCCAAAGGCCAACCGGGCCCTTGACTGCTCCCTGATCGGGGGAGCCCAGCCCAACAGATGGCTGGTGGGCCCCTGTCGCGCAGCGCCATAAATAGGAGGTGGGGACCACGGCACACGGCACGAGGTTGGTCCCTGCCGCCAGTCCCCACCGTCCTAACCCTAGTCCGATCGAGAGGGGCGCTGCAGCCGATGGGAAGCCCACCGCCGGCCGTCACTGCGCTCCACCGTGGGTCACCACTGCACTGCATCGCCGTGCTCCTCTACACCGACGAGTTCCTCCTCTACTTCCCTAAGTCCACGGTGAACCTCTCTCTCTATTTCATATCTCTCTCTCTGTTAACAGATCACAAACCACCTTTTTACCACTAGTACCCCACCGATCTGCACCTAGATGGATCACTGGAAATAACAGTGTCACCTCTACAAATCAATAAAACAACGGATCGATCCACAGTCAATAAACTAACCACAAGTCCTCAACGATCAGTCAGTTATCAGTCAATCATCTAGTGACTAGATACATCCACGACCAAACTAGAAAGAAAGCAAAGCAACCAAGGGGCGATCTTCCCCTCATCACCACCACTGATAAGATGCTACGGCCGATCGATCTATAGATGCAGCTAGAATGCTAGATAGTAAGATAGATGCATCGTGATGCAAGCTAGATGAGCTAAGCGGAGAGGAGAGCCTAGCTGCGTGCGCACACGGCACGCTAGCTCATCATCCCAGTGCGCGCCCCACTCCCTACTGTTTGTGTTGTCCCCGTTTGCCTCATCTGGCTCCAACACGATGCGCGCCCTGATGCTGAGATTTCCGTCTCCTGAACCTGAGAACCCATCGTCCTTCAATTCAGCTGCCTGCTGCTTGAGAGAAACCGAGATGTGGCAGGGTTCGGCACGGCGCAGATATGACAGGATATGGATGCTTGCCTGAGCTCGTGCTACACCCTCGACTGACTTTTATTTCCAGCCACAGGGTAGATGCATCGACCTGACCAGCTTTGCTAGCTCGCTTCTCGATCAGGATGGGATCGTACGTACGTGCGTACGTGTGCTCTCTGCAGCTAGAGGTAACCATAACCATGATGGGTGACACTGCAAGCCGAGCAATTGAACATCAGCAAGGAGAGGAAGCCCGGCCGCTGCTAGGTGCCAGTGCCAGCAAGTCGATCTTCTTCCTGCTGTAGATCGACGACGGCGGGGTTTGGAGCTTTTTGCAGGAGCGGTAGGTATCTTTCTTCAGGGCTGTGGTTTCCCTTGTGTGCTTATTGTGTTAGTCACATGCGTAGGATCAAGCTATGATTGTGATTGTCCAGCAGGAGGGAAAGAATCAAGCAACACCGTCGGTTAGGGGGCTTAGGGCAGCAGCTGGGCACCAAGCCACTAACACACGACATTGTCGCCATCTTCCAGGCACCTATAGATATCTAGCAAACCCTATATATATATATATACTTATATATACATACTACTCCAGTAATGTGCATTGAATAAGAGCTTTGCTTTCCCGGTGCTAGCCATATTAGGGGCAGTTGTCAGCTGCTTGCATGCATGCATACACAAGTTAATTTGTACTCTCTCCGTTCTTAAATATATGACGTTTAAAACAAGAAAATTAGTTCATTCTGAACAAATTTTCTTGTTCTAAACATCATATATTTAAGAACGAAGGAGCACTTACCAACGTGCGTACACTACTGCACTTCCTGGTAGTTCGGTAAGCATACTAGCTTCCTCCATGGAGTACCTGTAAAACAAATCGTTTAGGATATGATTGTGCATATCAAGGAATACGTCAACATAGAGATCGTTTCAGAAACACGCCTTAATTACTGCAACATTAACCACCTGAACGACTATCATTTGAAAACAACCTTCAAGCTTGATTAATTACTTAATTCCAAGCTTGAAGTGTTCTTCTTTTCTCGACAAATCAGTTTGACATGACCTGTTGAGCCGTCATTGATTGGCTAGTGATGAGGCATTAGGCTATTAGCCTATATTGCCACCACGTACATTATTCTGAAGGCATGAACTAACGCTGCATGATTGATCTGTACGTACATACTGATCGAAAGTCTGAAACTGCTCCATGGATGCCACTAACTGTTGCTCATTTGTTTATTGCACCAAAAAAAAATGTTAAGTTGCTTAGCTAGTTTCCTACTTGGGCGGTACAAGGGGCTTCAAGTGCAACTACTTTCTTGCTAGCCTCTCAGCAATCACAACAGATCGATGTAGATAAGCAGCTCCGAGTCGACCGTTTACTGCCTCGTTTTTTTCTTCGCGATGGCACTAGTCGATCTGTACTCATCATCATCACTGCCATGGCAAATCAACTTTCAGAAAAAGGAACACCAAAGTCTTTGCTGCTTCCAATCTATCTAGCTTCTCCATCGCTCATCCGTGACAGGCCACATGGTAACCTTGTCCGAAAACGCCGAATTTCCACTGTCCATGTCCCCCCAAAGTGGCAGGTGTTCGAATACGGCTTATCACCCTGGATGCGTGCAGGTTCACAACTCGTGCAGAAAAGAGTAAGCCTTGTGCTTCAACATCAGTTCATCATGTGTGCAAGTTAATTTACTACGTGTATATATACTCCATAGATTGTGTGTTCAGTAAACATCTATTATTTCGGTCGTCGATGTGTCGACACGCATCATGCTTCAGCATTGCAGACTGCAGAGAGGTAGTTATAGCCCCAGTGATAGATGTCTTCTTCTAGTTGGGTAATAAGGTCATGTATGTAACTACTGAAAGATCCTGCAAACAAAGCAAGAACCACTGCACCCCGGGCGGCCCTCATCAGTGCGTTTTCCATTCAGAGTTTGGGGGACTAGCAAAGCGAAGAGACTTGCAGTCTGGCAAAAGCAAGTTCCGAGAAGAAACCTATAGCTATAGCCAGTTAGCCACAACTTTACCAAAGACACAAGCAAAGGCAAGAACAGCACTAGCCAACAGCACAGCTAGCCCTTTTGCATATATGTTTGGTGAATTGGTGGCCATGTGTCGAGGTAATTTCAGCCGGAGATAAGTTTTTACAGTACAGCACAAGAAAAACGAAAATAGAAGTAGACTTCACTAGATAGATAGCACGAAAATCATATATAGTTTGTGCTCTTTATGCGCGAAAAATCTTGGTTGTCTGGTTTTTTTGGCTTCTTGCATTCTGCTTAGACCTTGTGTAGACGACAGATGCACTTGCTTAAACGTTTGTGTGCTCTTTATCTATTTATTTGCTAGTAAAAAACGTCGTGTAAAGCGTTTGTGTGTTTTTTTGGACAGAAAAAGATTGTTGCGAGATAAATTCCGTGGTTTAAACTCAATAATTAAATTGCAATTTTGCAGTTTCTTTTGTAAGTAGGAGTAGCTAGCAGCCTAGCAACCATAATTTGCTAGCTCATCAATATACTGTCAACACACATGCATGCATGTACACAATTTTGAGCATGCAGGAAATATATATGGCATGATGTCCATGATATCTATAGATAGATGAATATAAATGGGACCATATAAATGGAGAGGCCTAGCTATATAAAGATCTAGATTAGTTGTTGCAGAAAGTTATATATGTACCAACGACTATATATATATACTACTGCTCCGTTCCGTAGCTAGCTAGTCAAAGCTTAAAGCACCCTGATCAAATAGTAGGCCAGCAACAAATTAATAATTGGCTAGCTAAAAGGCGACTTGCACCGGATCGGCCGGAGATTAATTGGACGTACGTACGGCAGATGCAACAACTAATCAAGCATGCATGCAAGCATCTGATCAGAGCCTGAGCGACAGGTCGATCTCCTCCCCATTGTTCCGGCCGTGGCCGAGGCCGAGGCCGAGGCGGCCACAGCCGCCGTCAGCCGCGGCGGCGGCCGTGTCAGCAGCGCCCCAGCCTGCCATGTCCATCACGACGACGCTCGGCGTCGGCGTCGGTGGCGCCGCCGTGGCGTCCTGGACCGCCGCCCCCATGATGGACAGCGTGGCGCCGTACGTCGTCGTGGCCGGCAGCTGCAGGAAGCCGTCGACGTCCCTGTTGTTGTTGTTGCTGCTGCGTTCCGGCGGCGCGGCGTGGAAGACGACGGCCGCAGGCGGCGCGGCGGCGGCGGCGAGGATGTCCCGGCTGCGCTTGGCGAGGGTGCGCTCGAGCTTGTGCGCGTTCTGGTGTCCGCCCAGCGCCTGCGAGCTGTAGAAGGTGCGGTGGCAGTAGTTGCAGGCGAAGAAGGACTCCCCCGGGCGGCGGCCGGCGGCGGGCCCTCCTCCAGCAGAGCGGCGGCCGCGTGGGGAGAGGTCGTCGAGGCGCAGCTCGAGGCTGACGCCGTGGGCGCGCGACGCCGCCAGCTCGTGCGTCTCCATCGATCGGCGAAGCCTCCTCTCTCTCTCTCTGCTAGCTAAGCTAGCTAGCTACGGTGTTGGGAAGTGATCGAGGAGAGGAGGTCGTGAGAGGTAGCGCGGCCGTGTTGGGGATCGGAGGAGGGAGGCTCGAACGAAGCCCACGGACACCACCAACAAGCTAGAACGACGCAGTGGCGTGTGGCCGCGTGAGAGCTAGCACCGGTATATAAAGACAAGCGGTGGCCGCCGGCGCCGGCTCCACTCCCCACGCGTGTGCACGGGCCGGCCGCGTACACTTCGGGAGTAGGAGTACTACGTACAACCGTACGTATCAGGACGTACGTGGCGTATATATTTGGCGATGTACGCCACGTGGACGTACTTCGGCATGTATAGGTACGTGTTTCACCTCTCGCATACACACACACGCTCGAGTGCTGATCGAAAACGACGAGGGGAGAACGGAGAAGTACAGCGTCAGCAGGGGCAGGTCGAGGTCCACGCGGTCAACTCGATGTGGGCGGCCGACATGGAGAGATCAGTGAAAAGAGTAGCTAGCGGACAAGCCGCGGTGAGCAGTTGAACTTGAACATGCGCATGTGCGTGAATGCCGCGATGCGTCCGGCCAGTAGGCGCCCGACACCGGACGGAGGCTGGGCCGCTGGGCTAGCTACTGTACCCTGCTTCAGTGCTCGGTTCCTGATGTGAGAGAGAAGAGAGACGGGGGGGGGGGGGGGGGGGGGCTGGAGCTAGAGGTGCCCGGTCGTCACGTCGCATGCCACGGGCCGGCCGCCGGCCGGGCGGGCGACCGACCGAGACGAGCCCGTGCGCTCTAGCAGCTCTACCGGCACGGCGCGCGCGCTAGCAGCATGGCACTGGTGCCTGGCTGCCTGCGGAACGCGACAACGCGATCGAGGTAGTAGCTCTTGTCCACTCATCGGATCGACCGCTCGCTCTGTCCTTTTCAGTTGGGCCTGCGTCGATCGATATCGATCGGGCGATCCGCGTGCGATGATGCAGCGGCACCCAGCGAGGAGAGAAACGCGTCCTCTCCTCTGAATTTACTGCACACATCGGTGATGAACAATCCATAGGGCCGCGATCTGCATCTGAATGAATGGGAACGAACGATTAGATGCACCCAGCGGGCTCCTGCGTCGTATACGCGGAAGGACCGGCCGCTGCACATGATCGGTGGCGGCGACTGGCGAGGGGACGGACGGGGGCTTCCGCGGACGGGAGCGCAAAAATGGAACCAGGGAAACTGGAGGCGCAGGCTCCGAGCTGTTCAGACTTGACTGGTACTCTACTCGCGTCAGCGTGCTGACGCGCGTTTTGTCCCCGTCATGCATGGTGGCAGCAGTAGAGAGTCTCAGCGCAGCAGAGCCTGAACCTGATGCATGCCTGAATGCTCCTCTCCCGGCCCTCCCAACTGCATCCTTGCAGTGCAGCTGCTTGCACGATGCGGTGAGCCATTACAGTTTACAGACATGTTCCACTGGCAAAGAGATATGGTGGGGTGCCGTGCCAGATCCTGCATGCCACTCTGGTCGATGACAGCATGCATCACATTTTCCAGGACAGAATTGAACGAGCGAAAGTCTTGATTCAGCTCGCCTGGCTTCAAAACTGACACCTCCGAAGGCGAAACTGTCTTCATCCCATGCATCGAACGATGGAAGGTAACAACGCACTGGTGCATGAAACATCGTACCCTACATTACAGTTTCCAAGCTCCAAAACATCTCCGTGATCACACTTTCATATCTTTCAGCAACAGTTTTTTTTTCCCTTTATCCTTTTATAGGTAACAATGCAGGCCAGGAAGAGGAAACACGAAACAAGCATCCACACACAACAGGAAGACAGTCCACAGCTGCACTAGTCTACAGATAGAGTTAACCGCAACAACCTGATAATCTGATGGCTGTTTTATTTAGGCTTAGTACCAGAAATCACAACAGTGATTTCTTCAATAAATAATAGCTCGCTGCAGTCCTGTACATAAACAACCCTTGCTATGCTTGATATCAAGCTGTATATTTCTGGTCCTCGTATACCTCCTACTGAAACAGATCCACAGTTGGCGCCGCTTGCTTCCTACACAAACACATTCTTTTGTATTTGTGTGGAAACTCTTCAACTACAGGCGCGTTTCTCTGTGGGCGGCACGTCACCAAACATCTCTCAAGTATCTCCCTTCCGTCTGTAGGCTCTTCACGTAGCTTTCTGTCTTTGAGTTATCCAGTGACCCCTGCAGAGCACATCCAGGGTATCAGCATTCAGCAGTAAATAGAAGCATTGTACTGCACTGGTTGTGATTTGTGAAGCAATGACAGTAGCAAAGATTTATCATTGGCAAAATTCAAGCAAGCACATGTTCAAGCCCAGTAAGGTAACCTGGAACTTCACTGTATTTGAGTCAACACCACCAATTAATTGCACTTTGAGAGGCTAGGGGGGCTTAACTGACAGATGGTCAGCAACTGAGTTACGTTGGCACTACTCAGAGCAAACGAGATCTCAGGATTGTTTTTTAATAAAATAATAATTGGCCAGAAATCACAGCTTTCTGCATGATTTGATTATCCTTGTTCTGATGTTACTTTCCAGAAAGACACATGGTCAAGGGGAAAATCATCAATAAAAAAAATCCCTATGCATGTTAAGTAGAAGACTTAAGATCATGCTAAATTATTCTTAAAAACCAAGAGTAACATGGTAAACCTAAAACAGCAAAACTCTGATATTAATATGCTGAAAGTAGTCAGCCATGCTGTTTGGTGGTGGTTTCAAAAGCTTGAGTAACAGAGTGAGCAGTGTACTGTCCATTTCTTAGGCCCTTGGTAAAGCAACTAAACTAAATCTAGAAAGCATCAAGCGACAGTGATACAATGACAAACTTTGTGGAACTAGACATACCTGCTCCTGGATGATGGTATGTAGTGTGCGATGCACATCTCTAGCCATGCCCTTTGCATCACCACACACATAAATATAACCACCCTGAGAAATGATGCTCCAAAGCTCGCCAGCCTGGGAAGATTACAGGAATTGTGAGAAAAGGGGGAAGTATTCTAGGTCCTCCTTTTATTTCATTGGGACTTAACGCCCTTGTAAACCTGTATATATTCTTTTTTTTCTATTTTTATAATATGAAAAGATCATGCTGTGAGAAACTCCCCTACAGTTTCCAGTCAATAGTATTCTTTTGAACAAAACATGATTCAGCATTAGACAATCAGTTTACCTTTTGTGCCATTTTGTGCTGAACATACTCTTTTGTAGGACCCTCACGAGAAAAGGCTACAATCAACTCAGAAAGGGCACCAGTATCAACAAAGTTATTAAGCTCATCCTCATATATGAAGTCCTGAAAAAACAAAACATAAATTATTAAAATTTTAAAGAGGCTACAAAGTACATCCAAGTTGAGATCTGCATTTCTGTATGCAACAGAAATGCGAAACATTCTTGGCAGATACGGAGCTTTAACAGAGGAATAATTAGATGGCAGCTAGGTGTTTTTCTATGCAAGAAGTGAGACTGAAAAATTTCAACAAATTATGGACTTATGCAAGCTAATTATTGACGAAGATGAATAATGTTAAAACACAAGCCATACCATCTTCCGATTTCTGCACCCAAAGAAAAGGATAGCAGGGCCTAGTTCCACCCCTGCCTCTTTTAAAGCTAATCGTTCCTGCCAGTGCAAAAAAAGAACACCGGACATGCACATAAGAATCTTAAACGGAGATATAATTTGAAGAACAACGAACAATGACAGCTTAAGACAAAAACAAACCTGTAAGAAGCCCCTGAAAGGTGCCAGACCAGTCCCAGGGCCAACCATTAAAATGGGCACAGTAGGATCAGCAGGCAGTTTGAAGTTTGACTGCCTAACAAAAATTGGTGCCCAACTACATTCTTGGCTCTCTTCCAAGGGAGTTGCATGCTGTAAGTAGGATTAGCAGACCAAATGTTTAAGGGATGGCATGATGAGTGACAAATAACTTTGAAGGACTAAATAATATATGATTGAATACATTCATATAGTTGTACTGATAATAGTATATCCTCGTTTCAAGATTCACCTCAGACGAAAGAGAAGAAAATGTCTTGTAAACATGAAAGAATAGACAACAGGTACCTTCATCCAAGTAGAACAAACTCCTTTGTGGATTCTTCCAGTAGGGGTTGGCCCATATACTAGTGCACATGTCACATGAATCCTTGTTGGTGCCATTCTGCAGCAATATATTAGCATCAGTCCTAATTGATCGATCAACTTGCTCAGGTCACATGAGGTATTATATAGAAGTAAAGGCCAAATGGGTACCTCGGTGAGGAAGAAATGGAGTAATATCTCGGCTGCAGGCGAGGAGAAATAGCTGCAAAGAAGACACCAAGTGGAGGCTTTGCTGACGGGAACTCCAACATAACTTCTAGGAGACTTCTTTGGCTCGTGACTATCCATTGTGAATACTCCTTCTGCCAATGAAAGCCGTGTGAGAAATTGTGAATTAGAACACCATCATAAAGTATATTGATCTATTTTAGAAACCAACCTTTCCAGCAGGAGAAGCAAGGTGTCTAAGCCGCTCAGCTTCTTTGGGATCAGATGCATGAGCAGCCAAAGCGAGCAAAGCACTCTGCAGCAACCATTGAGGAAATAATATGAATGTGAACAAAAACATCATATAGATATGGATGAAAAGAAAAACACAAGTTTACCTTCTTAGGCGAATTCAATAGATCTGCATATCTCGTAAGTGCAGTTCTGACCGTGCAGGGTGATGGGAAAGGAGGTGGCAAAGAACCCCCAGAAAGCGGAGTACCATCCTCTTGGTCAGCATAAATCGAGAATAAAGTATCTGGTGAATAACCTAGAAGCTTTTCTGCCTCTTCGACAATTTCAATGGAGTTTTCAGCATAGACACCAACATGATCTCCAGTCTCATATCTAGTAAGGTAAAAGGGGACTGTCAGAATAATGCATTCTGAAGTCCAATCTAACAATAATGTATGTCTACTCTCTACTCTTATTTTCATGAATCCAGTTTATTGAATATACTTACTTGAGTCCAGTTCCAGCAATATCAAACTCCAAATGAATGCAGGATCTGTCAGAAGCTGGTGTGTGAAGCTCTCGCCGCACAGCCACATTTGCCCTGAAAGATAAGCAGATTGGTATCAGCTCACACTGAGGGCAGACCAAAACTTCCAGGTAATAAGTAAATTGAAAAAAAAATACCTGCAAGGATGTTGAATGTCATAGACAGCATGACCATTACTAAGACTAAATGACTTGTTAATGTTTGTGGCGTCTTCTTGTTTGACAAACACAACTCTATATTCCGGAATAGCAGCTGTGTAAGGAGTTGCTGCTGCTGAAGTGTTGTCTTCCTGGCGGAGCAATTTATCCAATTCTGGCCATAGAAGTTCCTTCCTTTAATAGAAGGAAACAACAGAATGCGTGTGTAAGTGTTAGCCTACTATTGAAACCGAAGTCAAGTGTCCACAAACAAAAGCATTACACGCAAGGGAAGCCTGATGAATCATCAGAAGAGAAAAAGGAAAGAAGCAACCATGAAATTAAGTTCATTGCAATTCATACCACGCATTAAAGTCATCCTCAATGCATTGGTCATCATCTCCAAGACCAACAGGAACGATACGTTTGCCACCTAGAATAGATGTGTAAATGGACAGGAGTTAATTACACTCAAAGTGTTTCAAGAACGCAAGAAAACTGGGAAAAGCATAGTAACACAGGATGCATGATGCAGAAGATCCGATGTATCTCTCTGAAAAATATATATTATGAAACATTTGCTCAATTCTTTTTGAAAATAATGGTCGATTTGGCTTATTTATATAAAGTTCGAAAGTTAGACTCAGGCAGCAAAAAAAAAAACTTTCAACTCTTTAGCATTTGATCATTTTTATTACCAAATAACACTAATACAAAATGAAATGTATTTACAGCGTAAATGGGTCTGCACATATGCAAATAAGACAAGGTACAACACTTAATATGCATTATAAAAGGGAAAAGTTCTGCCTATGAAAGGAGTAGCATGCAGAACTATTCAGTGAGAACAAACATAAATAGTGTATGCAAAGTCAAAAGCTTCAAATCCATCTGAATTGAGATAGAATCAGCGATGTGGCCACTCTAATTTAGTTACCTTGTTCTGCAAGGAGCTGATCAACCATCTTTCCAATCTTCAGCAGAAACAAAATGACAAAAAAGGAACGAAATTAGCATGCGCTGTACAAACAAACATACACATCCAATCAGTGTAGATGCACCAACAAACCTTGTTAAAGTGCTCGTACTGTCTATTTCCAAGTCCAAACACCCCAAACCGAAGATTGCTCAACCACTCACCTCTCTCATTCCCCTGCAGACCAACCAGAACAAGAGGCAATCAATAATTACAGGAAAAAGGACCCCATACATAGGTGCATCCATAAAAAGTGAGCTTGCATTCCAACCTCCGAGAACCATTTATAAAACCTCGCCGCATTGTCAGTTGGCTCCCCATCACCGTAGCTACCAAAGACAGCAAGAAGACATGTCAAGAATTAACCAAAATCGTACTTGCTCCTGTCTTTGGTTTGACTCGATAAGGTACTGGAGATTTGATTCTTACGTTGCCAGGAAGAACAATGCAATGCTCTCCTTCTTGAGCTTCTCGCCGTACTCCTCATCCTCAGCAGCGTAATCATCCTAAACCCCAGTGAAGCACACCATCAATGTTAGCAGATGAGCTGGGAGAACCATGAAATTTTAAGCAGCACTGCAGCAGCGTGAGGATGGAATCAGTCGAGCGTACCAGATCGACCACCTTGAAGACGGCCCTGTCGTACCTCGCCTTGGCCTCCTCCGCGAGCGCCTACACAAATCCACGCCGAAAGTGGGCATCAGTTTCAACCCAATCAGCAGTTGGAAACAAGAGCAGAGCGCCGAGCTCTGCCTCTGTTTTGTGCCAAAAAAAAAGATCAGTAGTAACCTTGGCGAAGCCCTCGGCGGTGCCGGTCTGCGTGCCGAAGAAGACGGTGACCCTCTGCCTGCCGTCGTGGGGGTCGGGCTCGTCCTTGGGCTTCGCGGCGAGTGGCCGCGCCTGCGCCTGGGCGGCAGCCGCGGAGGCGCGGGGCGCGGCGGCGGAGCGGCGGACGAGCAGGGCGACCCCGCAGCCGACGAGCACGGCGAGGGAGGTGGTGAGCAGGACGAGGAGGTTGCGGTCCTCGGCGAGCGAGGACGCCCAGTGCGGCGGCGACCCCCGCCCCGTCAGCAGCGCCGCCAGCAGGTCCAGCGCCGAGGGCTTCAGCCCCGCCGACGCCGAGTCCATCGGGGCGCCCGCCGCCGCGGCTGTCCGCTCTTCGATGGGATCGCGGTCGGTGGAGTGGAGATGCGCGCACGCGAGGAGGAGGAGGGCCACAGGGATTCGCTGATGTCGTCGAGTCGAGACAGTGGCCGCCCCGCCGGCCGAAGGAATTTTTATGTGGCGCGGCCGTGCGCCGGGGGGGCCCGGACCTGGAAGGCTGGAACGGGTGACCGAGCGAGGCGGTGTGTTTCCTTCCTTTTCCTCGTGCCCTTTCCTTTGGGTTTTGGTTGGTGGCTTTGCTTTTCCCTGCCGGGCCGGGGGTTGGTTGGTTCTGGCCGCGTTGTGGCTGTCGTGAGGCCACCGGTCTCTCTCCGTACCCCAATCGGGGCCGCCGCGCCGCGCCGTGACACGTCGAGCCGAGCCAATGTCCGTCGCGGCCAACTCCACCACCACTTCCATCTGGCGATCTTCTGCAAGATCCCGGTTTCTGTCGCCCTCCCTCCTCCCTCTCGCTTTCAAACGATACCGACGACTGGAAGCGTGTAGGCTTCTCGCACTGGAGTCTGAACATCACCGAAAACAGCATAAAAGCCGGGGCCTCAGCGTCTGACTTGGACACATGGTGTGTGTGCTTGTGTGTTTTTCTCCCTGAAACAAGACTTGCCAGTTGCCACTTTGTGTGGCGAAGATTGACAGGCAGCTGCCGTGCACCCGAATCGGGTCGGTATCAGGAGATGTATGGGGCGCGCGGAAAACTCCAGAACGGACGACGGGAACCGGGTGGAGGTGGACGACGAGAGCGCACGACGTCGATGGTGTCCGCGACCGGCGATTCCGTGCTGGGGCTGCAGCCTCCATGTCCGTTACGACCGTGCCACGGAAGATCACGAGTTCTGACTTTCGATGCACTCCAAAGGCTCGAGCTCGTCAGTGCCGGCTGCTCCTCCCGTCCTTCAACACCATTTTCCGGGAATGCAATGCAAGCGCTCAATTGGAGAGTTGGTCTGACTGATCTCCTTCTCCTCCTCCTCTTCTGGACAGAGAGGAATTTGGCCTGACCTCAATCAGACAATGACACCGGGTTTTTTTTTCCCTGCCTCAGCAGTAGCACACTGTGTGTGGAAAAGGGAGGCTGTAGTCTGGACTGGGCCGAACTCAACGTGGGCAATGCTGTGCAAATCAAACCGTGGCCCCGTTTATACCCCGTTCATTCGAAAATTCAATTTATGTTTTCGAAACGTAATGTTTTTAAAATGTCAATTTATGTTTTCCGTAGTGGTGAATTTGCGCTCCAAAAGCCTAGCTAAATCCGTTCGAATCTGTAAAAAATAAAAAAAACACTAGAAAAAAAGTGATCCAACAGCTTCTCCATCTTCCACTCTTTTTTATCCGGCTCGGTATATCCTCTCCCCTCCCCTCGTCATCTTTACCGAGGGGATCCAACTCGCTATCTCCTAGCGTGCGCTCCGCTTTTCCCGCGGCGTTTCCTTCTCCCACGTGCCCTGCCCATGGCGTCCCTTCTAGCCCGCTCGTGCCGTCGTACTATCCATAGCCGCGCTGCCATTCACGTCGTCGTAGCCGTCTCTGCTCGTCGCTTCACGGCACCTCTCTTACACATCTCTGCAGCACGCTTTTGCGGCGCCGTCTCTGTGGCCGCGCCGCAGGCCGCCTCCCGTCCACTGTAGACATACCAGATGTACTTCTTTTATATCCATGGCCCGATCACAGCTTCCGCGTGGACGAAGTACGCGTCTGTCAGTGTTTTAGACACCGAGCCTACGGCGGGGTACCCGAAGTAGTAAATTGTACGATCAGGAACACGATGGTGAGACACGGGGCACACAATTAGACAGGTTCGGGCCGCAATGTGCGTAATACCCTACGTCTTGTATGCTGCGTGGCTCTGTATTGATTGCGTATGTTTTGAGAGGGGTCCCTGCCTCGCCTTATATGCCACGGGAGGCAGGGTCACAAGTCAGATTGGTACAAGGGTACTATTCGAGTAGGACCCGGAGTAGCCTATACAGGGTATGAAAAGCTATCCTAGTCTAAGTACAAGTTCTTGTCCGCCTTGTCTTGCCTTGTGGTCCACGGTACCAGCACCGTGGCCCACTAGTCGAGTAGTCCAGGTGTACATGAACTCATCTCCCGGGTATGGTCCACAATGTGTTGGTGGGCCCAGGGATGCCTGGTCGACAAGCCCCCGAGTACTTTGTAGTCGAGTGCGATGCTCCAAGTTGTCTTGAAGGTCTACACGAGTAGTTCCCAAGCGTCCCCGAGTTCTACAAACTTCAATCTTCAATAGTACTTGAATCATCACGAGGCTGGAAGGTACTCCAGCTAACTCCACGAGTAGTCTTGAAGTCCTCTCGAGTTGTTCCCAAGCGTCCCCGAGTACTTTCCTTGAAGGTCTTCAATAATACCCGCTTCGTTCTTGAAATCTTTGCATCAAAGATCCATATGGAAATGCGATTACTGAAATCGCATTCCATATGAAATATAGCCCCCGAGCCTTAGTTCGAATCCAAGATTCAAGTTGAGGGTCAATCATATATTCTTTGATCTTGCTCCGAAAAATCCTCAGAAAATCCGAAGAAATTGTAACATCCCGCTATTTTATTACGGAATGTTATTTATAAAAATGAGGATTTAAAATTTTTGGTGAATTATTTGAGTGCTTGTCAATTTAATTAAGGATGTCTTCCAATTTCTCTCATATAATTCCTAGATTTATTTTTGAACTAAATAAAATTTCTAGGAAATATAAAATGTTAGTGTGAGAAACTTGGAGTTCATTTGGATTTAATTGTGTGGGTTTCAAATTTGAATTCTTATTCAAATTTGAACCAAAATTAGAAAAGGGTTTAGAAGGAAAAGAAAAGAGAAAAGAGTTCAACTCTGCTGGGCCTCGAACCCCACGACTAAGTCTGTTCAAGGCCCTCCTTCTCTTTTTCTGGGATCACCGCACACCCCCACACTCCTCACGGTCCAGCCCGACGCGGCGCATCTAACCCCGGCCCGCGTACCACCAATCGCTCCCGCGCCGTGTCGCTACCAGGCGGGCCCGACGCGACGTCACGCTCGCGTCACGCCCGACGTCACCCCGTCTTCCTCCCTTTTCCCCTTTCGCTGACGACCGGCGCGCCAAAGCAACGCCGCGCCGCCCATGGCTGCCGTCGCGACGCGCCCCCGCGCCCTCCTTTGCATCCGCGCCGTCCACGCGTCCCACGCCGCACCTTGTCCTATATAAAGGTCGCTGCCACAGCCCCCGGAGCTCCCAACCCTAGCCGCCTTGGGGATTTTCCCCTGTCCACACCACCCTGCTCGCCGGAGGAGGAGGAGAAGGGGGAGAGGAGAAGAAGACCAGAGGCCGTCCAAGGGGGATCGCCGACACCGCCGCGAGGACCGGAGGCCGCCCGTGGAGCTCCTGGTCGCCGTGAAGCCACGAACCGCGACGCCGACTGCCTCCTCTGCTTCCTCTGCCCGGCGCCGCCCGTCTTCCTCACCGCCGACGACCCCGCTCCAACCCTTTTCACCGACGCCTGCGCTTCGACCAGTGGTCACCGAGGTGAGGCCACGCCCTCCCTCTCATCTGTTGAGGTCCCGGCCTTCGAGCCGAGGGGGAACACCCCTGTCCATGTCGTCGCCGCCGCCGCGCACGCCGCTGTGTGAAGCTGGCCATCGAGCCCTGCCGGGATTTTGCAGGTGCCGCCGCCTTCACCACGTGCGCGTGCTCGCCTCCGCCGTTTTCCTTGATCCCTAGTCGCACACGTCGCCGTCCCGCCGGTCCGCCGTCTCCCCCTGTGCGCCGTGGTCGAGCCGAAGCTCGTGCGTTCGCGCGCACGCGCACAGGAGAGGAAGGCCCGGTCTTTGGGGCTACCCGACGAAGCACACGCCCGTGCGCGCACCCACGCACGCACGCGGCGGATGCTTGCACGCCGGCGCGTCCAGCACCGCGCCGTCGTCGTGATGCTCCCGCCGTCGCTCCGCCATGGCCGCCCGGTGTGAGCACACAGGCAAAGGGGCTAAAAGCCCCGGTTTTTGTTTCGTTGGGTTCCCTTGTTGCACGCACGCACACTTCTGGGCATCTGGGTCGCCCGCACGTCGTCGCCGGTGCTCGCCGTCGTGCGCCCGCGCGACCACCTCGCCGCCGTGGCCCCTGCCTCGCCAGCGCCGCGATTTCGCTGGCCAAGCTGCCACCTTGATGCTGCGTAGATGAGCCCTAGGAGCTCCCTGACCTCCCTCTGTCACTCGTTGCCGTGGCCGGACAGACCTCGCCGCCGGCGACCCTCTTTCCGCGCCGCCGCACCTGTGGGGCAATTCCTCGAACACGTGCCGGCGCTGGTCAAAACCCCAGGGTCTTAGCTCACACGGCTGCCCACACGCGGAGGGATCGCAGAAGATCCGGCTGGATCCCATGTGGCTGGCCACCCAGGGCCGTGCCACACCCACGCCTGCACCGCACGCCGCCGCAGCGGATCGCTGGGATCCATCGTGCGCCGCGCCACGCGGGGCCGCCACGCGGGCTGCCACGCCAGCAGCCGCCGGCTTTAAGCCAGGCACGTGGCTGCTGCGAGCTGGCCTGCAGCCGGTCAGGAGTCTTTTTAGAGCTGGCTAGAGATGGTTTAGAGCTAGCTAAAAGATTGCTATATTGTGTATGCGTATTTTAATTTCAGAAATCTATTTAATCTTTGAAAATTCATATTAAATCCGTTTTAACTCCGAAAAATACGAAACTTCTTCTGAAAATCTTGTAAAAATCTAAACTCCGCGCTAGGCTAGAGTTTGCCTCTTTTTGGGTCTTATTTGTTCCTCCTCTTAGATTTTATTGCAATTAGCACCTGTGGTTATATTTTATTACGATTCTAGGAGCTGCCGGAGCCGGAGAGCTGAGCCAGGACTACGAGGACGACCTCGGCTACGATGACTACTCGCACCCAGGTTCACGCCCGACCTACTTTGAATGCCCATTAGGCATTGCTTTAGAACTGCTAGCGCTTTATTATTGCATAGTGATGGAAATGATAAACCCGTGCATAGCCTCTTTTACATACTTGTTCTTGATTGACCTACTACTACTACTTTACTTATGCGTGATGATACGCTGAGCTTGCTATGTATATGTTGGGATTATTGTGGTAGTTTCTTGGCGTGTGTGGGAAAAACCGGCAGGAGAAGGCGTTTTGGGATACTTTGGCGGGGGTGAGCTCAAGACAACCCGATCTGGGATCGGGGGCCAGGGATCGTCTTCTCGGACGTTGCCCAGTGTGGTGCCTATGGCGGGTACACTATTTTAGGACACAGGTGTTGGGGGGTTTTGTGATGACTTGGAGGATAAGAGCTCGCCCCGGTCTGAAACCGAGTGGGTTGCCTGTTACACGGGACTTTCGTACACACCACCTCGCCGAGACTGGGGATAGGACCGTTCGACCATAGCAAGTGTGATACCATACCTGCCAGTAGGATAGAGGGTATCAGTGAGAGGGTAAGGGTGAAGTCCCTTCCCTTGGGGCGTTCCCCGTGTGGCCACACGGGGGCATTTTCACAGTTCTGGGGTGGACCTTTGCGAAGGACCGCAGCGAGACCCGGATGCAGGATGGGATCATAACTCCTAGGTGTTCGTACGGTAGGGTAGGCTCGGTCGACCGTACACCGTCCGGGTACTATTCTGAGTTAGGTACTGGTGTACACGCTCTGCAGAGTTTAGACCTATACGTATAGCTGCGTCCTCAGTTATGGACATGCCCGTTGTTTCTCCAACTCTTACGTTTTGGGATTTCTACCTTCCCCTTTATAGGATGGGAGTGTATGGTGAGCCGTGGTTGTATTCGGGGAGAGGAGAGTTGCTCCCTCTGCCTCGCGGATCCGGGTGCAACCATTGAGGTGCGAGGAGTGGGAGTTCTCGCACCGACCCTAGATGGAGATAGGTGATGGTGACGGTGATCTGGGTGACCAGGTGTAATTGTTTGCGGATGAGAGATATGGGAATTGGTGGGAATATGGAGATACTACTCTATTTATGATGCTGCTGCTGCCTAGGAAACCCAGCTACTTCCTTAATACTTTCTTTACCCTTAGAAGTAGGCTACTTAAAGCTTGCATACGGTTGGTGACGTGGACCTTTCCCAATCCTTGGGGATAGCCCCTGAGCTTGCAGGGTACGAGTCAGACTTCGACAACAACGCTGACGGATGGTACGACTGAGGGGGCACGTTGCTTCACTCAAGGATGCCTGTGGGAGATGAATGAAGACGGAGACACCTTCCGGGAGCTAGCTACCGCTACATAGGCTTTTATCCTTGTTATTCCGCCAAGAGGCGTGTATTGATGTACTCCGATTATTCAGGACTTGTAATAATCAAATCATTATTCGTACTCTGATGCTTGTATTTCGTTGTATGACTGTGATATTTATCTGTGATGAATGCCTGTGAGTGATAGCGTCTGATCCAGGGACTATCACAAGACAGAATGTTGGGTTTTCCATTTTTGAAAAACCTAGGGCGTTACAGATGGTATCAGAGCCGTACTTGACCGTAGTACGTGCCCTTAGAAATGGTCGTTAGAAATTAGGACTCTAAACAATCTCTTTTGGTTATATACCATTCTTGACTTATGTTACAAAAACTTATCCTTCTTTGAAAAGTTCTATCTCACCTGCGCTAACTAGAAATTTCTCCCGTGTCACAGGAGATGGCTCGTCAGGAGGTGGAGTTGCTCCTGGAGCACATGGAGGGACTCGCCACTTGGGTGGACCGGGTCGTCCTCAGGCTGGGGATTCCCCCTACGCACGTCACCTACCGCGCCAAGGACGTCCGCACTCTGTCCGGACCACTAGTGCTTTGCACGGTGGCCATCCTGCCCCACCCGGTGCTTCCAGGCTTCCCCGGGATGCTCGAGCACAGCACAGGACTCAACGTCAGGAACGCTGTGGACACCGCCTGCAGCCATGTACTTCGCCACCTGCTGGCTAGGTACCGCGACGTCTACAGGACTGGAGACCTGCGGCTGATTCCCTAGGACTACTACAGAGTGGCTCCGATCGTGAACGGACTGCCAGACCCTTCAGCACTCTACGAGGAGGAGGTGGTTCAGGGACCTCTACGTGAGTCTAACGACACGCTCGTCACCACTGGGAGCTACCTCGTGGACCTCGACACTCACGCCCGCCGACTGAGCGAGCAGACGAGTGCACTCTTCAGCAGGCTGGAGTACACCACTCTGGAGTTGAAGGAGCTTCAGCCCCGCACCCAGAGTTTGCTCGTGGAGAACCTCACCCTGCGCCAGCGAGTCGAGCAGCTCGAGCGAGGACTACGCCACGCCAACTCTTTGGCAGTGCAGGCAGAGGCTGAGAGGGTGACCGCTCGAGAGGAGAAGATCTACGCTCAGGAGGATCTACGAAGATTGCGCAGAAGAAGGCGCAAGGCTTGACTGCTGAGAGAGTAGCCTTCAGCTTCATGAAGCGATGGGTACAACCCTTGATGCAGTGGGAGCATCTCGGGTTCGAGTACAGTGGAGCTGATGATGGCTCGAGGCTGTCTTCAGAAGAGATCAGCGATGATCTTGTGATGGAGAAGCTACACAAGATCTTCAAGAATCTTCACAGAATTTCTGCAGTCATCCAGGAATATAGTGCTGACAACCCTCCGCGTCTGGTAAGTCTCCAAGTACTCGCCCCCGAGTACTTATTGTAAGTAGTCGAATAGCTAACATTTGCCTTGTTTCGCAGGAGGATGTCCCGAGGATCCACTACAAGCGCCAGAGGAAGAGGCAACAGGAGTTGACGCTCAAGCCCCCGAGAGTAGTCGATCTGCTCAAGAGGAAGAAGAAGAAGTCTTGGTGGAGGACGCCTCCTCAAGCGATGATGACGGCCAGACACTTCAACAACGCTTTGAAGTGAAAAGTCGCTATGGGTACTCTGGGGTGCCAATCCCCAGTGGCCTCGCCGCAGGAGCATCAAAGAGGCTAGCATCATCTCTCGCAGATGATGTGACGCTGCCGCCGCGGAAGAAAAGGACCACGGTGGGAAAGCAGGCTGTGAAGAAAATCACAGGCCTCCCCTCCATTACAGTAAGTGTTGGAGAACCTTTAAGTAGTCGATGTCGTATTGAATACTTGTTCTCTGATGTAATGTCTTGAATTTTGACTTGCGCAGGTTATTGAGAGTGCAACTAGTGTACCCTCAAGTAGCCCCCCAAGAATAACAGAACCCGAGGTGGTTCCAGCGTCGACCGTGGAGACAGTGGCGCACGAGCAACAAGAAGCCGCAGTACCAGGAAGTGTGCCGCCGGTGGAAAGTGTGCCAGAGGTGCCGGCGGCGCCTTCTTTTTTGACATGCTGGGGCCGAAAGTCTCGGTGCCTCGAGCTGCTCTGTAAGTACCCAAGTACTCGAGTGCTTATTAATATTGTTTACTCTGAATTTGCTGACCAACTTGTTGATGCAGAAAATGCACTGATGTGAAGTAGGGCGCCTCTAGAAGTAGTGCTGCTGAAGGAGAACAGACTCCTCAAGAGCAACAAAAAGATGTACTTCCAGAGGGCCAAGAAGTACCCGCTGAAGCTGATGCTGCACAAGCACTGCGCTTCCTCTGGAGCGACGTGGTCAAGGCAGCGGTGGAGGCAGCTTCCAAGCCCAGGGCTGAAGATCCTAATGATATTGAAGTCGTGGTGAATGAAGGCCTGGAGGCTGATCCAGAAGCTATGCTGCGCCACGAAGAAGTTCCAGCTGCTGAAGCCCCCGTGCGCCAAATAGATGCGCAACTGGCGCTTGAAGACAACCCGGAGGGCCGCATAGTACCACAGGAGCCACTCATTGAACTGTTCGCTTAAACGGCCGTTTAGTCCATTTAAACACCGTTTAAATGATAAACAGAGGTCGACCGTGTCATTTAGGCCCTAAACGGTGAATTAAACAGTTGGACCGTTTAAACCTGTTTAAACCGTTCAAAGCCGTCTAAATTTTCTAAACAAAATCAAGTTAATCATGATTACATGCACTAAATGACTGTTTAATTCATAATTTATTCAATAAGAGGATTACAACTACCGCAATTAACATCAAAATAATTAACACTATAAGTATATGAAGTGTTGTAGAATATAAATTTCTTTTAAAAATTATTTGGTAGAATATTTGATTTTTACATGTGCAAATATATAGTCCAACTAGCATATTTGACTTTTATGTACAAAAATATGCATATTTTATTGTTATTATGCAAAATCGTTTAGGCCGTTTAACTCCGTCTAAACACCGTTTAAACGGTCTAAATGCTAAACAAAGGGTGACCGACAGTTTACCGTTTAGTGTTTAGGATAACATTAATGAAGACCCAGCTCCTCTGCGCAGCACTGCGCAATATTCTGCAGCAAGCACAAGTACTCAATCCATGGCTGAAGACTTGATGCCGTACGACGACTCGTGCCTGGATGAAGATAACTTGCAGGCGCATGCTGAGATGTTCCGCAGCGTCGAGAAGCTGTTCGCGGTAAGTGTGTAGTCTCTTGTAGAGTACTTGTTGGTCAAAGATAACTTGTCTCTGACTCTTGTTTTACTTTGCGTGTTGCAGGAAGTAGTCAAGCAGTCGGAGCGCAAGACTCGACTGCTTGAGCAACATGCTGCGGACATCGAGGAAGTCACGCAACTTAGAGAGCAGCTGAAGGAGCAAAAAGCCTTGTCTCTGAAGCTGCAAGAAAGACTTGATGGAAACGCCGCCGAATACCACAACGAGATCCAGAAGCTGACGGCCCAGAAAGATAACGTTATTGGTAAGAACAAATCTCTGCGCCAGAAGAATAAAGGTAATCTCCCTTTCTGAATTCATCGTTGAGTACTTTTTCCATGTATACTGCATCCGATAAGTAGCCTTGTTCCCCTGCAGAGCTGACTGAAGAGGTTGATAAGTTCAAGAACAAGGCGCTAGACTGGCAGCTGGCTTATAACCGCGAAGAATCAACTTGCATGGATCTTGAAGCGGATTATAAGGTGCGGTGCTTCGAACTTGAACGTGAGATGGAGATTCGCCTAGCAGGCTGGAATGACTTATTGACTTGCATGCAGTCGCTCAAGACCAAGATCGAAGAAGCCGAAGGCCTACGCTCAGAGTTGAAAGCCTTGACAGAAGCAGCCGAGCCAGTAGCCAATCTCTTCGAGCCCAGGGTTGCTGGAGTCCAGCCTCGTCCACTTGTGGAGAGGTTGAAAGATACGCCGAAGAAGATTCTGGAGTACGCTCAAAGGCTGGCTTGCACAATCCCAAATCAAGTCTTGAGCTTCATCAAGTCATTCTACACCGAGGCGGATCTCACGGTCATCCTGAACGGCAGATCTGGAGATTGCTCTGATGACAGGCTCAACGAGTTGATGCAATAGACTTCTCCAATCGCGGAAGCAGTCTCCAAGTTCATCGATCTCTGTTAGATGTACCAGTAGAGTAGAAACACTAGGGAAAAACAAGTGTAATCCCGAACAAGTGTTTATGTAATATAATTGAAAACTTGAGTAAGTCAATTATCTGGATCCCTTGTATGCTTGTGTGTTTGCCATGTACTCGAGTTGGTATTGAGTGTGTGGCTGCAAAAAGAGATACGATACACGAGTAGAAGTACTCAAGTGTAGATATGTTCCGAAGAACGTTAGCTTAATCATGACAAGTTAAACACCTTAGCTGTAGCAGCGTAAAAGAAGACTTTGTCATGAAATAAACTAAGAGTGGTAACAAGTCGATGTAGAGTAGCGACTTGAACTAAACACATTGTACAGAGTTTACAATGTCTTAAATACCTCTGAGACTTATTAGCCTAGTGAGAGAGTACTCGAAAAGAACTTATTCACAATGAGTTGAACACCTTAGCTGTAGCAGCGTGAAAGAAGGCTTTGTTGTGAATAAGTAAAGGACAGTAACAAGTCGAAATACAGGATAACAACTTTATTACTGAATACATTGTACAGAGTTTACAATGTCTTAAGTACCTCTGAGGCTATGAGCCTAGTGAGAGAGTACTCGCAAGGATGTTCCGAAGAACGAGTAAGACCGTAGGGGACAGTGTGATGAACTCATCCTTGCTGTAGCAGTAACTTGTATGAGAGTTCCACTGAGACCCTACCAGAAGGGTGTTACTCTAGGCCGAAGCCTCTTATTAAAAATAGAGACATGGACAGCATGTGCCACTTATTACCCTATACGATACAGGATCGTCTGGAGAGAGTTATCATGACTCCCTACGAGGTCGGAGAATGAGACTACCTGAAGAGGATTGATGAAGCCCCTACGGGTGCTCGCGGCTGAAAGCCACGAGAAGATACAGCCAAAACTGTCTGGAGAGGATTGTCTTGATCCCCTACGAGTGGTGGCAACCGTAGCTGCCTGTTGAGTGGTTGCAACCGAAGCTGCCTGGAGAGGGTTGATGAAGCCCCCTACGAGTTGTTTACAGTCATAGCCGTCTGGAGAGGGTTGTTGAGACCCCCTACGGGTAGAAGCGACAAAGCTGGTCGATGTTCCAAGAGTTGTCGACTTTCTCGCCTTCAAGAGTTTGAAGACGATATGAGTCTGGGCCAGTAACCTTTGCAACAGAGAAAGGACCTTCCCATGGCGAGTTGAGTTTGTGTAGCCCTGTCGTATTCTGAATGTGATGCAGGACTAAGTCACCAACGTTGAAGGAGCGTTCCTTAACGTTGCGGTCATGGTAGCGGCGAATCTTCTCAAGGTATCGAGCGGATTGAACAAGTGCGTCGCAGCGAGCTTCCTCGAGACTGTCGACATCTGTCTGTCTTGTTTCTTCAGCTACACCTTCTTCGTACTGATCAACCGTCGGAGAATGCCACATGACATCAGCAGGCAAAACGACTTCAGAGCCATAGACCAAGAAGTAAGGTGACTATCCTGTGGGGGTAGTAGGCTAAGTGCGCAGCCCCCAGAGTGCATTGGATAGTTCCTTGATCCACTTGCCGCCCTTGGTATTTGCTGCATCATACAGTCGCTTCTTGAGAGCATCGAGTATCATCCCATTGGCGCGTTCCACTTGGCCGTTGGCACGTGGCTGAGCAACGGAGACGTACCGGACATCAATTCCACTGTTCTCGCAGTACTCCCAGAACTGGTGGTTATTGAAATTCGAACCCAAGTCTGTGATAATGCGATTGGGGAACCCATAGCGATGTACGATTTCATCCAAGATGTCGAGGACTCTATCAGCCTTGGGACAGGTGACAGGCTTGACCTCAATCCACTTGGTAAACTTGTCGATAACCACCAGAACTCTGTTGAATCCCCCTGACGTATTTGGGAGAGGACCAATCATATCCAGCCCCCAGCAAGCGAAAGACCAAGTTGGTGGTATCGTGATGAGCTTGTAGGCAGGAACATGTTGTTGCTTGGTGAAGAATTGGCATCCTTGGCACTTCTTAACTAGTTCCTCTGCATCAGCAAGAGCTGTGGGCCAATAGAAAGCATGTCTGAACACTTTTCCCACCAAGGTGCGGGAAGAAGCGTGATTGCCACAGATTCCTTTGTGTGTCTCTTCCAAGATTTCCTTGCATTCTTCGTGAGAAACGCACTTCATGAGTACATCAGAGCTTGCGCCTCGCTTGTAGAGTTGATCTCCGATTAGAGCATAAGCCTTGACGCGGCGTGAGATGCGCTCAGCTTCTGACTTGTCTTTAGAAATCAACTGATGTTTAATGTAGTCGATGAAAGGGGTTCTCCAGTCCACATTAATCATAAGCACTTCTCGATCATGTTGAACTGAAGTAGTCATGGGTGCAGATGATTGCTCCGGAATTGATGGTTTACGGAGTTCATGGACGAAGATTCCAGCTGGAACTTGAGCTCGTGTAGATCCCAGCTTCGATAAGACATCCGCAGCAACATTGTTGTCGCGGACCACATGATGGAACTCGAGACCATGGAATTTGTTCTCAAGTTTGTGTACCTCCTGACAGTACGCATCCGTGTTCTCAGCATTACGATCCCAAGAATCATTGACTTGATTGATGACCACCAAAGAATCACCATAAACAAGTAGTCGTGTAATGCCAAGAGAGACTGCAAGGCGAAGACCATGCAGTAGAGCTTCATATTCAGCTTTGTTGTTTGAGACCTTCCAGAAGATCTGCAAAACATACTTGAGTTGCTCGCCCTTGGGAGAAATCAGAAGTACCCCGGCACCTGCGCCTTCCAACTTGAGGGAACCGTCAAAGTACATGACCCAATGTTCTGGACACTCAATTGGAGTTGGGACTTGATTTTCCCGCCACTCAGCCATGAAATCAACCAAGGCTTGAGACTTGATAGCAGTGCGAGACTTGAACTCGAGCGATAGAGCACCAAGCTCTATAGCCCATCTAGAAATCCTTCCTGTGGAGTCCCGGTTGTGACCACAGAAATCTTGTATTCGTCGAAGTAGTGGCGGAGCTTCCGTGAAGTAATCAGAACCGCATAGAGTAGCTTCTGTACCGGAGGGTAACGAGTCTTGGACTCTGAGAGTACTTCACTGACGAAATAGACACTGGACAGGGTAGCCATGGCCTTCCTCCTGCCGCTCAACGACAATAGCAGTGCTGACAACATTAGTAGTCGCAGCGATTTAGAGCAAGAGCTCTTCATTGGGTAGAGGAGCTGTGAGGACTGGAGGCTTGGATAAGAACTCCTTGAGCTGAGAAAGAGCTTGATCAGCTTCAGTTGTCTATGTAAACTTCTCTTGCCGCTTGAGTAGCTTGAAGAAAGGTAGACCCCGTTCTCCAAGTCGCGAGATGAAGCGATTGAGTGACGCCATGCAACCAGTAAGCTTCTGGACATCTTTGATAGTAGTCGGAGCTTGCATGTTGGAGATGGTAGTGATCTTCTCGGGGTTTGCTTCAATGCCACGATGGCTGATAATGAACCCGAGTAGTTTTCCCGATCATACGCCAAAGACGCATTTATTGGGGTTGAGCTTCCATTGGTACTCTCGTAGCGAAGCGAAAGTTTTCTCAAGATCCGTGATAAGCATGTCTGGATCCCTAGTCTTGACAACGACGTCATCCACGTATGCTTCCACGTTCTTGTGAAGCTGCCTCTTGAAGCACGCTTGGATAGCTCTTTGATAAGTAGCACCAGCATTTTTCAACCCGAAGGACATTGTTGTGTAACAATAAGTGCCAAACGGGGTGATGAATGCGGTCTTCTCTTGATCAGACTCCTTGATTGCAATTTGATGATAGCCAGAGTAGCAATCCAGGAAACAGAGTAGAGCACAACCCGTCGTAGAGTCAATGACTTGATCAATCCGCGGTAACCCAAAAGGATCCTTGGGGCAATGCTTGTTGAGATCATTATAGTCGACACACATCCTCCAATCATTAGAGTTCTTCTTTCTGATGAGCACAGGGTTAGCGAGCCATTGCGGGTGAAAAACTTCTCGGATGAAGCCAGTCGCGAGTAGTTTGGCAAGCTCTTTCTTGATAGCAGCCCTGCGGTCATCAGCAAAATGACGAAGGTGTTGTCTCTTGGGGGTAGCGTTAGGATCGACGTTGAGTGAGTGCTCAATCAACCTCTTGGGCACACCTGGCATGTCAGATGGCTTCCACGCAAAAATATCACGATTAGCCCGAAGGAAGTTGACGAGCGCATCTTCCTATTTAGGATCAAGTTGTGCACTAATTATGGTCGTCTTGCTGCTGTCACCAGTACCGAGGTCAATGGCTTTGAGCAGGACGTCACCAGATGGTGCAAGCTTGTTGTTGTTGTATGTCTTCTCAGGAACCTCCAGCTCACTCGGAGCAAGCTTTTCGGCTGCAGCAAAGACTTCCATCATAGCGTTGGGTACTTGAGTAGTCGAGGCAAGTTCTACGGCTTCTGTGTCGCAGTCGTAAGAACGCTTCAAATCCCCTTGCAATGAAAGAACTCCTTTGGGACTCGGTATCTTGAGTACAAGGTACACATAGTGTGGAATAGCCATGAACTTGGCCAAGGCAGGTCTGCCGAGGATGCATGGTAAGAAGTCTCGAAGTCAGCAACCTCGAACTTGATGTACTCGGTGCGATAGTGATCCTTAGTCCCAAAGGTTACGGGTAGTACAACTGAACCCAAAGGAACAGCTGCGTTGCCCGGGATGATACCATAGAACGGCGAGTTGGTCTTGGTAAGCATATTGATGATATCTAGGCCCATCTTCTTCAAGGTCTTGGCAAACAGGATATTGAGACCGCTGCCACCATCAATAAGAACCTTAGTGAGTCTGGAGCCTGCCACCACTGGATCCAGAACGAGAAGACATCGTCTCGGCTCAGAGTAGCTACCGCATCCAGAGCCTCTTGAAGATTACGGGTAGGTAGAGCTTCCGCGAGTTCCCGACGAAGGGTTGCACGATCAGCATTGCGTTGGCGACGTGCAGTCTTGACCTCCGTGATTTCATCAGCAGGAGCATTGGCAGAGAGTTCATCATCAGATACATCATCCGGAAAATGGTAATTGGCATGATGTCCTTGCGGAGTAGATGCATCAACGATGAAAACTTCTCGATGCGACGAATAAGTACCCGTACTCTGAATGAGCTCACTATCGGTGTCATAATCAACAAGCTTGACGCCTTCCTGGAAAGGTAAGTTGTCGAGACAAGTGATAAAGCACTCCTGATCATCCAAGGTGAGATCAGCAGGCACATGCTCAGGCTAGTAGACGAATCTACCCTCAGGTGTCGATGTGATCACCAGTCCTTGAGCGGGGCCAGACAGTTATTGTACTTCAGCAGAATCCGAACCGTAGTCGAACTCGAACTCAGAAGAATCCGAATATTAGTCGAGGTTGACGTCCGAATCCGAAGAGTACTCGAGCACGATCTTCGGGCCAGGGCACATGAGGTGCTTCAATGCGGCTTGGTAAGCAGCACTGACATGGCGATGACCGAAGAGAGGTGGTGCTGGAATGTTATCCAGGCTGAGCGCAAGCTGTGAAGCCAAAGGGAGCAACTCAGGCTAAATAGGAGACGAAGTCGAGTTGTACTCAGACTCCGACTCGAGTTCTCTGAGCGGGTCAGAGATCGAAATTTCACCGAAATTTTCGACGAGTTCTTCCATCAAAGCTTGCGTAAGCGTCGAGGACTTGAGCATTGACTCCGGAGTTGATGCTAAGAAACGCAGGAACGATCCGGTGCCGTCAGCAACGCAAATCCAAGAGCCAAAGACGAAGGTGTCGCCTTGCTGGAAAGTGACAGTCGGCTTGATGATGACGAGAGCCATCGAGTTCACCAGTGGATCAACGACGAGATCCCCTACCTGGCGTGCCAGCTGTCAGTGTTTTAGACACCAAGCCTATGACGGGGTACCCGAAGTAGTAGATTGTGCGGTGGGGCTTGCCGAGATCAGGAACACGATGGTGAGACACGGGGCACACAATTAGACAGGTTCGGGCCGTAATGTGCGTAATACCCTACGTCTTGTATGCTGCGTGGTTCTGTATTGATTGCGTATGTTTTGAGAGGGGTCTCTGCCTCGCCTTATATGCCACGGGAGGCAGGGTTACCAGTCAGATTGGTACAAGGGTACTATTCGAGTAGGACCCGGAGTAGCCTATACAGGGTATGGAAAGCTATCCTAGTCTTAGTACAAGTCCTTGTCCGTCTTGTCTTGCCTTGTGGTCCACGGTACCAGCACCGTGGCCCACTAGTCGAGTAGTCCAGGTGTACAGGAACTCATCTCCCGGGTATGGCCCACAATGTGTTGGTGGGCCCAGGGATGCCCGGTCGACAGCGTCCTCACCGGCAACGAACGAAGAGCACCTCAAATATGCCGAGGATGAACATTCAAGAAGCCAGCATCCTCAAAGTTGACTAGGATCGTGCCCGTGCGTTGCTACAGGCAAATAAATTATGTGTATAAGCATAAAATATCATCATGTGAAATATTTACTTCTACAAACACAAAATCATAAGGCATTTATTTTTCATGCACATATACATTACATTTCTTCGAGGTTTCAACTTATTCGAACACTAAATTTTAGATAAATCATATAACCCAAGAACAGAAGCTGCAAGCAGACATTGATGTTGGATGACGCTACCTGATCCATGTCGATCTGAACTGAGCCACTCAAAGCTAGTGCACCTGCAGACCTTGAGAAACAAAACAATAAGGTACTGCTAGATAACAAGGAGCAACGCCACGAGCTGCTGCACTGCACTGCTATTATTACACAAAGGTAAAGCTCGATCTGAAATCCAACCAAGAGAACAAAGTCGAGGTACTGCAGTTTGGAGACTGCCTCTTGAAGAAATAATTCAGTAAGAATATTTCATCTATTAAGGAGGATTCCCCGAAGGTAAAGCTCGATCTGAAATCCAACCAAGAGAACAAAATCGAGATACTGCAGCTTGGAGAAATTATTGCCGCCTGTTGAAGAAATAATTCAGTGTGCAAATTGTACACCCAATTAAAAATTCAGTGTGATATACCTAATCACATTTAAGCTCAGAATAACAGGTCACCACTTAAAGAAACTGCAAAATTGCAGATAGACACAATATTTGAATTGCATATTCAGAAGTGCAGATTTGGATTGCATATTCTGGATGTGCTGATCATTGATGATTACATGCGATGGGCAATTGGCAGGTACAATTTAAATTACCGCAGTCAGCAAATTAATATGCACTCACATTTATCTCAATTTGTCAAATGTGTGTCAGACAAATGCATCACCCTTTTATCAACAGAGGGACCAAATCTAAACTGATCGGTAATAGAAGCCCATCTGAATTCTGAATAAGGCTGAATTGTTGATAGGATGAATAGTGAAAAGACAGTCACATGAACCTGCTTTAAAGTGGTCACGCCCTTTTTTGTCGAACTATAAAATCATTTGTTATCCCAAGGCTCCATTTCATATCCCAAACAAATCTTTCAAAGCAATATAAGTAGCATTATCCTATAAACTACAGGACTAAATTCTAAAAAAAATATAGCAAGTGTTGGGAAGTTGTTAAAAACTGCAATGGTAAAAACAATAAGTCAAATTATTGGCGATGCATATGATCTAACAATAAATATTGTAGGTATATTACAGCAGCCTAAAATGATAAGGTTTTGCTTTCATGCAATGCACACCAATCCATGAAAATTGTATAGTCAACAAACCAGTAGTAGTGTCAGGGTTTGTTACCGCCGGCAAGTAAATTTATAAGACTGCGTGTCGAGCCTCGGATGGTGTGCGAAATGGACACAAGGATTTATACTGGTTCGGGCCTCCGGAGAGTAATACCCTACGTCCAGTTCGAGTTGCTCGTGTTATTTGCACTGATTTGTAGTAGGGGGATACAAATGAGCGAGAGAGGGAGCTCCGTCCCAAGTCTCTGTGATGTGTGTACGTGGTTCATGTAGTAGGAGTCTGCATACGTGTGTGGGAGCCAAGTCTGGCCGGAGGAAGAAGAAGAACAGAGAGAGAACTCCTCTGGAGAGGAGAAGGAAGAAGTAAAAAAGAAGAAGTCCCCTCTGCTCCCTCCGTGCCTTCTCTTTTATAAGTCGAGAGAAGGCTTACAGGTGAAGACAGTCAAGAGGGAGAGAGAAAGAGGTGGAGTACGAGCCAAGCAAACTCAGAGAGAGAGAGAGAGAGAGAGAGAGAGAGAGAGAAAACTTACTAGCCAAGCAAACTCAGAGAGAGACACCGGGAGGGAGGGGGGAAAAGTCTCACCCCTTGCCTGCCTGCATGCACGCATGCGTACTCAAGTGGTGGCCTTATTTATTGTGCCTTGTTTCTCCATGCCCACCACCGCAAGCCAAGGTCGGGCCCGGTCATTGCATGCCTGCATGCGTCCTCGAGTGGTGAGAGGTGGCCTCCTTGTTGCATGTCGTGGGCCCCACCTTTGGCATGCAAGTGTCCTGTTTGATGTGGACTTGAAGCCATTTTGCTGTGCTGCATCGCGGGTCTTGCTGTCCTGCCTTCCGATGCTTAGGGCATAGCGTGCACTATGCCGTTCGTGGCTCAGCACATCTTACATCGTTCGAGGTACGACGGACACTGTGCCGTTCGTGGCAGGGTGGACGGATCCGCCCCTTGATACCGAATCAGCCAGGCTCGGGCGGACCGCTGTGGTGGAGCGGATGCGTGGCGTTACGTGAGAGAACACGCGCGGAGATCCCGAGATCTCTATGGGAGGGGGCCCGCGCCTCCTTGGCCTTCCACGCGACGCCTGCGCTGGTCGATGACGGAAACTACTCGTGCGAATGAGTAGTCGGAGGAGGAGGCGGTAACTACTCGTACGAGCGAGTAGTCGGAGACGGAGGTGAAGACCCGTCGTGCGGACTGCCATGTACTCGGAGAAAGGGCCTCGGCGACCGCGGGCCGTCTGTCTTTCGGCCCATGACGGAAACAAGTCGTACGAACCTTCAGGTACTCGGGGGCTTAATACTCGCCGTATCAGCCACTGAGTACGTTGTTTGTTGGTCTGTACTGCGTTTTTTAGAGGTTCTGGTGGGCCCTAGTCTATGACCTCGTCAAGTAGCCAAACATAATTCCTATTACCATATAAACTTAAGTCTTCCATGCTCCATACAACACAGTAATATGCAGCAAGCCCTTGTTACAAAACCAAGACAAAATGGCACACCTCACTTGCAGAAAATGATGCCTCAAGTCATCTTGCTAGCAGGGATGAAAGGTCATCATTGTTCTAAACATCTTGCCTACGATTAAACCTGGTGAAAAATGATTGATAAAGAATTTTCATGGGAAAGGTTGAACTCCTGGTAGACAAAATCAGGTTAAAAAAAATCAAATCGTACTAAAAAAACATGCATAAATAGTTGCTCACAGCATGTCTCTCCACTAATGAAAAATGAAGCACTTCAATTGAAACTGTGATAGTAGCTGCAGTTCACAAAACAAATGCACAAACAAAAATAGAAGAGTTAAGAGATCCATAGTGAACATGCAGTAGCCATCAGAATGGCTCATAAACAATGTGCATGTTTTGGGTACTGCTCAATATCTAAGCAGACAAAATAGCTTGAAGAAACAAGAGACATGTTTCAATATTGAACTAGGAGGATGATACCAGTCAGATAACTTTATGCTCAAGAACAGAAACCATTTTCTCAATCATTCAACCATTTGCTCAATTGAAAAACAAGAACAATTAACAATTACCTGCATGTCGATAGAAGTCCCTAGTCACAAAGAACAACCTCTGCATTTTGACAGAAAGCAAATTAGTGTATACATGTAAGACCAATTGAGTTTTAGACACTAAGATAAGTAATCAGCCCAGCCTTTAGAGCACTTGCCTCCAAATTTGCAAAACATCTCCTCTCCGTTTTGCAACTTCAAGAGTCTACACAACCAAATCATGACCATAAGCTACAATATAAACCAGTAATTTAATTAAAATTTGCACAAACCATATTAAGACATGGATCTGTTATCCAAATTATTTTACTTATTCATGTCTAGAATGCCTAATTGTGCTGGAGATGTCCAAGTCTCTGCAGCATATATTTAGTCGATTGACAAAGATGCAGGCTATTAGGCATACGACTTACTTCTCACTATCCATCCAGATCCAGTAAACCAGTGAGCATAGATTTAACAACAACAACATATGTAAGGTATTACACATTTCACCCAAATCAAGAGGTGTATAGAGGAGCAAAAGAAATAGACCTCCTGAAGGCCGCGAACAACATCCTCAACATCCTTCACTTGAGATCACCTTGGCAGGAGGTCGGCTGCGGCGACATCGAAGAGGGCAGGGCGTTAGAGATTGGTGTGGTCGACGACAAACGACGACAGGGGTGAGGTCGTCGATGCCAAGGTCTGGTCCAATGTAGGTGGTGGCCGGATCGGACTTGAGGCACCGGCGAGGGACGTAGTCGACTATAGCAGGGGCGAAGTGCTCGACGCCAGGGACTGGTTTCTCTGCATTGCTGATCTGCAACATAAAACCCGGCAGCAAGAATTGTTGGTCACGGAGAATTACTGATGGCTGATCTGCATCATAAAACCCACCAGCAAGAATTGGATTAACATAAAGTTCACTGATCCAAATATTGTTGACTCAAGAGTTGATCAGACTGACATGGTTTGTCAAATGGAAAATTAGAAACCTAACTTTAGACTTAGACAATGCAAAAGGCAACCTCAGTTCAGATGTGCACACTGGAACATGGGGATTAGTATATATATAAGCCAAATAGTAGGAACAATTTCAACCGTTTAAAACAGTAACACATGCAACTCGCTACAACCGCTGGTGCGACTGGAGGCACCGCCAAGGTCAGACCGACCTCTTGCCCGTGCAGTCGTCAGCAACCTCCACCCCTTTGTTGGGGCTTCTCGACCCGGTGCAGCTTGAGCTCTCCACGAGCTCCGGAACACTGAATGCAAGATTAGGCGGAGATGGGCGAGGAAACGATGCGTAGAAAGGTAGTGGTTTGAGAATCAGGAGCAGGGAAGGAGGCAGGTGCATGGATATGATGGCGGAAGGCAGCGGCCAACGGGAGGAAGGGATGTGTACCTCAGCAGGGCAGGTCATCCGTGATGGTTTTGCAGCCGCGGTTGGTGCTGGTGATTTGCCATGGGAATGCGTGTAGAGCCTCTTGCTGTTGATCATCCTCCATCCTGTTCTAGCAAAGTATTAAATCCAATGAAATGCCCAAGAAAGAAATGAAAGGCATTCAAGAGTAGGAATTTCCATTTAACTTCTGAATAGTCACAGACTCCTAGCCTAAGGGTCAGAAAAATGGAGGACATAATATAAGAAATAACATTGAAAAACTATCTACATTCACCACCATAATTAATTATACTCATAGTTTTAGGAATAATTTTGATAGTAATAAAATGATAGGGGAGCCCGCCATAAGCTAAATCAGATGCCCACATAGCCTACTTGTTTGTTCTGCCTGCCAATTTTGCACCTGAACTACATGTAATAAAATTTGCTTTCCAAACTATTAATGTAGATCAGTTTATCAATTAATAAACACTGGTATCAAATGAAATTCAGATTGGATGTGGGTAATGATCTTGACAAAATTCATACAGAATTTGAAGATATCTGCATTGTTATCTAGATAGGTGCTCTTACTACAATTTGGAGTGCATCTTCTTCTGCACTCACCAAAAATAAATTAGACATAAGCTACAGAACAACTAATCAGTTCAAGTGCCCATTGAATTTCGAAAGATTATATCATGCTTTATTTTGTACTGTTAAATGATCACTGCAAAGGTTGGGCTTTGATCTGACAAAAATTGTCATAACTACATGTTTATTAAGAAAAACTAATCTACTGGAGACAAAGCCTTACTGATCAGTGCAAGTTGGAATGCCTCTGCCCTCATCGATGAAATACTAAGAAAAAAATTAACCAAGATCACAAAGGTACACTCACATTTACGTGTACAGAGTTGATTGAAGTCTCCATTAAACATTTTTCTGCTTCATTTTCGCATGTCAGTATAGGTACACAAATATAGGACTATAATCACACAACCTGTTTTTGGAATCTATCCTAATCAATTTTCCAATTACCTGCAAAAGGGGAACAACAATGCATACTTGAATGAAAAGCATAGGTTTCTGAAATCATCACGATCTGCAAAAACCCACAACAATTATAATCGCATCTATGGAAGACTGTAGCTTCGTTCATGGCAAAGGGGGCAAGTTAATTAGAATGACACATAACCTAAATATTTCAGATTGAATTACAACATCCAATTCACTGACACCTTGCTCACGAGTCATCATAAACAATCAACAAATAAACTTGAAAATCAGTTCACAACCTAATACTTTCGCGCTTCGATCTGCAAGCATGCGGGCTAATTTTATGGTCAGATGTTCTCCATGAATATTGATGCAAGGTGGTTAACAAAGAACTGATCCAACGGAAGACACTGCTGGGCAGATTTGAAGGAGAAGTTGTGAAGGGAATGGGCTCGTACCTGGATCACCTCCGCTGATGGTTGGGGAGGGGACGACCGCTGATGGATGGGCGCGGGATGGCCGCTGCTAATGCAGAAGGAGGAGCGACATGGCGCGGCAGCATCGTTCGTCGCCACCTCCGCGACCGTGATGTCGTCCCGTGCGTGGGGCTGCTGTACTGGATAGCGGTGGCTCGCGGTAGCCCTGCCGTGGCTGCAATGACCGCCGAGGAGCAGGAGGACGCCGACGGTGGGAGCGGACGGTGCGGAAATGGCCTGGCGAGCCGGCGGCGGAGGAGGAGGCCTCAATCCGGTGGTGCGACGAGGCCGATCCAGAGACGCAGAGGGGCGACACCATCTTCTTCTCCACCTCCCTCTCCTCCTCACCCGCTGCCTTGCTGCTCCCCACATGCGCCGCTCCCTCGCAGCCTCGCTGGTGGTCGACCAATGGGCGCAAGGGTGGGGGCTGCCGCCGCTGCCACGTGCAAGGCAGGTCGGGTAGGGTTTGGTAGGGGAGGCACTCGAGATCTAGCGGGGGTGGACGGGGGAGGCGCGGGCGTGGGGAGGAGGTGAGGCGGGGTGGCGCCGTTGCGATGGGGGTGGCGGCGGCGCGTAGTGTTCCGCGGGGGATGTGAATGCAAACTCGTGAGGGGTGGGGTGTGGCCGTGTGGGCCAGGGAGGGCGGAACGGAGGGAGGCGCGGGTGAAAGCGCGTGGAGGCGGAGCGGAGGCACGCTGAGCGATGTTTTGTGGACATTTTATTCTTTTTAGTAGTAGAGATAAGTAAAAAACGCAGATAACGGGAGAGAGAGCACTTGAACCCCTACACACTCACGGCACGACCTCGGCCATGCCGGATTCAAACCCATCCAAGAGTTTGCTGAAGTGGCTCCGCGTCACACGTGTCAGGTGACAGAGCTTCTCCCTGAACTCCACGAACGTCGCGGGGGCGAGCCTAGTGGTAGTAGAGTCGACGTCGCCCTCGGCGCAGCGGTGAAGCCACTCCAGCGACTCCTCGGCCAAGCCCTGGAGGTACTCGCACAGCTCGAGCTTGACCCTGTCGCGCTCCGAGTCCAGGTAGTACACGTACGCGTACGTCCACCGCAGCTCCCGCCGCGCATCCACGATCTCCTCGTACGCTTCCACGACGAAGCCGAGCATCGCCGCCGACGGCACGCCGATGGCGTCGGCGAACTCGTCCAGCCCGCCGCCATGCAGGGCGTCCAGATCCTGCCGCGCCTTCTTCATCGACGCGCCGTGCTCCGACCAGCGCTCGTAGTAGTGCAGGTACCTCTCCAGCGATGCCTTGGCCTGCTCCCGCCGCGTCTCCTCCTCGGCGAACTCCGACTCGCCGCCGCCCGCAGCCGCCGCCGCTGCCGCGGCGGCGTAGCGGTTGCAGTGGTAGTTGTGGCCGGAGTGGTTCTCCCACGAGCCGAGGCAGAGCCAGCAGAACTCGTGCTTGCAGGGGGCGCCGCACCTCATGTGGTTGCACCCCTGGTTCTTCTCGATCGCGCGCTGGCACTTGGGGCACTTCTTCGTGTTCGCCAGCACCCACTGCGAGGTCATCCCGTCTAAGCCGTTCTTGCCCGCCCAAGCGACTGCCGTCTCGCACGACGCCGGCCGGTGCGCCTCCTCGCCGCACCGGAAGCAGAAGACGTGCTTGCACTCGCACGCCACCTTGTACGGCCGGGGGCCTTGCTCGGACCGGACGGCGAGGGTGCACCCGGGCCCGGGGCACCACCGGATGTACTTGCTCGTGCCCTCCTCCACGAAGGACCGGACCACGAACGTGGCGTACCGCGCCCGGTCCTCGCCGGTGGCCACCGCGTCGACCAGCTCCCGCACGACGGGCACCGAGCAGCCCGGGTCCGGGCACCGCAGGATAAGGCAGCGCGCGCCGTCGCCCACCGCCGCGCGGATGTGGCCGCGCCAGCACTCGTGGCAGTAGTAGTGCGAGCACCCCGCCGACCTCATCTCGCCGGGGGCGTAGCTGTCGAAGCATATGGCGCAGGTGAGCGGGACCGCGTTGAGCGCCGTCGGGACGTCGCCGTCGCGCCCCGCTAGGCCGACGGCGTCGCGGACACTCTGCTCGTCGGCGAACCACTCGGTTTCCAGCTGTTCGGTGTCCCACCGGCAGTGCCGCAGGAAGGCGGCGGCGAAGCCCCGTGGGACCGACAGCAGGTCGGAGATCTTCGCCGTGGCCTCGTCCTGGCACCTGCGCACGTGGTCCTCGGTCACGAAATCGTAGCCCTTTTCGTCGTCGTCATCGCTGTCGGTTTCGCAGACGTTGTCCTCGTCTGTGCTATTGATGTCGTCGTCGTCACAACAGTAGTCGTCCTCCTCGCCCTTCCGTGCCATGGCGGCGCTGCGTGCCGGGACCGGGATCAATGGAAACAAATCTTGCCGAGAGTTACGCCGAATATTATAGGCGCGGGGATTTAGGGTTTCTCTCTACCGATCGAACTCGTTTAGCGGATCGATCTCCTTCCCGTTCGGCGGCGTTCGCGTACTCCTACACGGTTCGGTGCGGCTTTAGCTCACGAAAGATCAATTCGGATCTGGGTGGAACTAGTAGTCTTGAACTCCTTTCTCGTTGCAAGCCTTACGCGCACGACACGTCATCGCTACCAAGGAAATTACTTCCTCGTAAAATCCTGTTAATAAAATTACAACCATATGAAAAAAAAGAGTAACACTAGTGTTACTGTCATGCTTTTTCTATTGAGCAAGGCAAATTGCTCGGTAATTAAGCAACACCCTAATTTCTATGGTCGGAACACACGATTGGCATTCCGAACACAAGTGCACCGGCAGCCATTATCAGGAGCTTCGCCGCCGTCGGCGTCGCCGTTGCGCTGTCTCAGCGAAGCACTCCACATCCTGCACGCGCCATCGCTGGGCTCCTTGCATATGAAGCTGATCCCGGCAACGTGCAACCCCGCAATCTTCAGCTTCACCACGCCATTCTTCCTCTGCAGAGACGCCTCGATCAGGCCAATCATGGTGTCGCCGATGGCTCCGTATCTTTCCTCCGGATCCCTCGCCTGCATCAGGACCATATGGACCATGCAATCCTTACCGGCCGCCGCGTCGTCGTCCCGCCTCCGGTCCGCGGCGGGTTCAGCAGCCGGTGAGGCCATCTGGATCTTCAGGCCTTCCAGGACCAGAGACTCCAGCTTGTCCATTGCTCTGACGACGAGAGCTTCCACGAGGTCGTCCCCCGAGCTCAGCCTCGCCGTCCGGTGCACGGGCTCCCCGGGGTTCTGCTTGCCGGTGATGTCCTCCAGCGGCATCATCTGGGTCAGGAACTTGCACAGGGCCTCAGCCTTCATCCCAGCCATCTTGTCAAGAACCTGGCGACGACGACGACGACGACGCAGTTGTTGAGACCAAAACAGGGGACAACAGATCACACGCAATTTCACACAGGTGCATCGAGCGAGCTCACTCACCTCTGACGCGCTCGCCGCGTCCAAGGGCACGACGGGCCGCGACACCTGCACGGCCAGCCGCTCCCACAGCCCGCCGACCCGCCTCACCTCGTGCAAGTAGCTGCCGTCCTCCAGCCTCACAATCTCCTCCACGCCGGCGGTCGCTTGGCCAGCGCTAATAACGCACCTGTTCGTGGCCGTGGGCGCCCTGCTGCTCTCCTCCCTGGCCCTGGCGCCGTTCCTGACGACGCACTCGGTGGCCGGCACGAGCATCTTCTCCTGGCCGAGCCACAAGTTCAGTCTCCTGATCTCCTCCTCCAGCACCTGCACCCTCTTCCAGTACCTCTCCGCGGGATCGGCGGCGCCGTCCGCGTCGCTGCTGCGCGGCAGCGAGCCGCTTCCCCTCGGCGCCGGCGCGGGCGCGGGCGCGGGCGGGCCGCGGCGGTGGCAGGAGAGGCAGGACATGAGGCTGGAACAGCCGGTGGAGGCCACGGGCGGCGCCGGGGCCGCCGTCGGCTTTTTGCGGGACATGGTGGGAGGTGGATCGCCGTCGATGGGGCTGGGCCGGTGGCGAAAGGATTCTTGGTGCACTTGCAGGCGCTCTGCCACGAGCCTTTAGCTGCTTCTTGTAGGTGCGGCGGTTCAGCGGCGGCCGGTGGCGTGGAGTGGGAGCCGTTGGGGGTTAGTTGCGATACGTGAGGGGGCCGGCCGTTCGAAACTTCGAATTCGAACTTGAACTCGGACCCCGTCGAGCTTTGCGGCGGCAAGTGTACGCCGGCCGCGGTGTGCGGTGATGCTGCGCATGCGCATCGGATCGTGTGGTACTGCCGATACGAGCTGCAATAACTTCGGGCTCAAGAGTACACTGCTTGGGTGCTAGCTTGCACTATATTGCGAGTACTACACTGCTGTGACGTTGCAATCTGAATTCATATCTACTGAACCATTCGATCGTACTGACCAATGCTGAGTGTAAATGATGCAGTGACGTCTCGATGTTGAATTTCTTTTCTTGAATGGCAATTGCAAATCTGATCCATGTGCTATTAGAGAGACCTTGAAATGTCACTGACCATTTCCTGCATCCACATGATTTTTTCATTAACTTCTCCAGTCGAGATTAAACGGATAAGATTAAACGGATAACTCCATTTTGAAAATGAGATTATGTCTTGTACAAAAATAAGCGAGGTATATAAGCACTTGCAAGAAAAAGAGACCCACGTAGCAATACATTTTGTTAGTATTTGCCTACTATGAATATACGTCCTGTTCAGCTGGCTGGTGGCTGATGGCTGGTGCTGATTTGTTCTGAGAGGAAAGTACCGCTGACTGGTAGCTGGTGGCTGATAAGCCAAACGAACAGGGCAATATTTTTTATGAATTCGTTTTTGAAGAGGAGGATTGTGAGGATTTCAGTTCACCTCAAATTTTAAAACCAGCAGTTAAATTGATCTCTCCAATTTCAGGAGGAAGTCCTGACTTGGTTGGCCCCACATGTAAGTCTAAGCCAGACAAGAAAACTGGCGGTGCCGCCCTTTTTCACAGGCATCGATCCCCGGAGGCCGGAGATCCCGACGCCTTCCGACTCGAGGACGAGGCCCCTTCCACTCCGCCGCAACACCACCGCTCCCACGCAAGTGCTCCGGCGATGGACGCGGCGGCGGCGGCACTAGGGGCAGCACCCGGCCCTGGCGCTCCACCCCCGGGCGCGGCCGCAGGGGAGCAGCAGGCGGCTCCCCGGGTGGAGCGGCTCAGCGCGGGGGTCCAGCAGCAGCTGAACCTGGAGGGGATGCGCGCGCGCGCCGTGGGGCTCTACAAGGCGATCTCCCGCATCCTCGAGGACTTCGACGTCATCGCCCGCACAAACCCCGCGGCCTCCCCCAAGTGGTAACTCATCCGCTCTGCCCCCCTTCGCACTCGGCTCCCGATTGATGGCCGCAGGGATTCTAGGGTTTAGTTATGATATCTCTGTTGCCGCGGTGTTGCTGCGCGATTGCTGAATGGTGTGGCGTGCCTTCCTCGGGTATGGTGAATTGCAGGCAGGACGTGCTCGGTCAGTTCTCGATGGTGAGCATGGAGCTCTTCAACATCGTGGAGGACATTAAGAATGTGTCCAAGGTGTTTGTTGTGTATCCCCGGAACGTCAATGCCGAGAATGCTTCAAGTATGCTGTTCTGAGACATCCTTTAATTTCCCCCTTTATGGATATGCATATCTGTGCTGGTCTCTGTGTCAACTTTAGTTAGCACATAATGAGATGATTTTTTGTTAGAAATCATAATTAGTATGCAGTTCTCTCTAATATAGGAGAGTTTTCCATGGCTATGTTCTAGTTGAATCTCTGGGTTTACAGATGAAGTTATTAAATGGGGCTACTTCCAGTTCAGGGCTGACAGTTTCAACAGACACCTTAAGAGTCTTCATTAGCTCTGTCTATAGGATTTTAGTTGGTTCAATTAAGACCTGAACGGCAACCTTTTGGGAGCAGTATAAATGGAAGCACATAATTTTGGGAAGAAATTATCTAATACGAAACCAATTGTTGAGTTCAAAGGAATCAATCCATCAAGCAAATGCTGTCCTATTTGGAATTTTGAACAAATACCAAGTAGTCTTTGGCTGTTCATGGCTCAGCATTGCCCAGCACCTGATACGATTAATATTCATCTATGTTTTGATATATTTGAAGGTTTCTTTTTATTGAAGTAAGGATGAACGAGGTCTAGAAGTATTGCCACTTTATCTAATATTGTTACATTTGGCTATGCTATTTGTTTGTTTTTTTTTCCTCACAAGTTGTATTTCACATGAAAAGTTAATTTAAGAATTTAATGGAAATTGCTGATTGCTTGAACTGGTCATAATTAGACTGACCCCAACAATGAGAGGCAATTTGGAGAGGCAAACTGAGTTTTGCCTCGTGGGCACAGTAGAGATTGGAGAGGCAAAAACTTGGTCTCTCCAACAGCGAAGGCGATGCAAATCAGTCTGTGCCGCGCAGAGGAGCTCGCATCCGCTTCCCTTGCCTCCGGCGACGAGATGCCTCGGTTCGGCCACGCGGGGCCCGACTGCCGGGGAGTTTGACGGCAGCGGATCCCGCCTCCTACATGCGCTGCTCACCTCCCTCCTTCCCGTCGAGCGCTGAACCGCGGGGAAGAGGAGGGCAGCGCCGCGCGCCGCGCGGGGGAAGTGGAAGGCGGAGTGAGAGCCGAGAGGAGCTCCAATCCATGGCGGCGGAGCTTCAATCGACGACGGCTGCAGTGGATTCGGTGATGGAGGACCTCGAATCGGCGGAGGAGGGTGCCGTGGCGCCGCTGCCGTGGAGGGGCCGGCGGCGGAGGGCGTAGGAGGGGGAGGCACGCTGACGGACCCGGCCACCGAGACGGAGGAGAGGAAGGAGGAGGGCGGCGCGGAGGTGAGGGAGGAGGCGCTCCTTCCCCGGCCTCCCTCTGACGGCGGCGGAGACCCCACTGGCGGGAAGAGACAGAGGAGGAGGTTGGGTCGTTGGGAGGGCGGCGCAGAGATGCATTAGAGGAGAGAGGGAATGCAAATTTAGCTCACCTCTCTCCTCCGATGCAAAGTGCCTGCTCTGTATGCATGCTCTGTTGGAGAGCATTTTGGTGATGCACAGTGTGTTAGGAGATGCATAAATGGCCTTGCATATCTTTGTTGGAGTCAGCCTTAGCGTTCCCATTTTGCAGATTGTCAATACTCAGTTTGTACAGTTATTTCCTACTTTTGGTGCAGCATAATTCTTATTTGATCTGTATGAGTATTGCAGTACTACCTGTAATGCTGTCGTCAAAACTGTTGCCTGAGATGGAAGTTGAGGAAACTACAAAAAGAGATCAATTATTGTCTGGAATAACAAATCTACCGGTTCCTACCCAGATTGAAAAGATAAAGGTGACCAATTTCAGTATGAAGAACGAAAACAAGTAGTACCTGTTTGATTTATGGCTATCTAGTAAGTAGAATGTACTTGTTATTATTCTTTTCAGGTTAGAATAGACATGATCGGGAGTGCATGTGAAACTGCTGAGAAAGTGATTGCTGAGTGCCGTAAGAACTATGGGCTAGGAACCCGTCAGGGTACAAATCTTGTTCCTACATTGGACAAAGCACAAGCTGCAAAGATACAGGAGCAGGAAAACCTACTTAGAGCAGCTGTAAATTACGGTGAAGGTGAAAGACATAATGTGTTTATCAGTGTTCATAAAAAAATACAATTAAATTTCCAAAATAAATATTACTTTTACTTAGATTTGTGTTACAAGTACAGTATTTAGCCTGCTGATATTATTTGATTGTCAGGATTACGGGTACCTGGAGACCAGAGGCAGCCACAATCTCTTCCTAGCCATTTAGTTGAAGTACTTTCTTTTGGGGATGGGCAACAAAGTTTTGGTGATAATTCTGGTATGTAGATTTTGTTGTGTATCCAAATTGTCTTAATGTTCCTCTCCCTATTTTGGGTTGCCCCATTTTCACATGCTATTGAAGGGACTCCTATCATGCTAGGATTTGTGTTTATCCTTAATTACTAAATTCATAACCATCTTGCATTGAAGATTTGTGCTGTAAAAGTTCCTCATATGTATAACTATTTGCCAGTTAATTGGTGATAGACTGATAGGTGCCATAAAATTTCCTCATATGCTTCTCTCATTGACACTAGCATTGGTATTTCACAGAAAAGCTTCAGTAGCAGCATCTAATTGTTATTTGTATTTGCAGGTGGCTATCCCAAAAATTCATCAACATTCACACCTAGTGGTGTCAACACCCAGGGAAATCCTGTTCAGGTTTCTGCTCTATAATTATAACTGATTTGCCATTATGATATTAGAAGAGGTTTTATTGCCCTTTTAGTTGAAAACCCTCTTCAAAAAGAGGCAGATTGAATCATGTGATTTATTCTGTTTTACATGACATCAATCATCTCTCCATGCTGTTGTTAGGATAGTTTTATAGTTCATATGGAACAGCAATAACCAAACTCAGACAATTGTTTTATCTCTGTCTCAGTTTCGAATTTGTTTCCTTCATACTACAAAGGGTTCTAAATAACACGCAACAGCAGCGCTATACGTTTTATTTGGCTCAACGCTAAGGTAAGGCACTTCAGCCCGCTGTGCTAGCTACAGCTAATATAGCAGCGGAATAGTGCTGCTAAATGGCATAGTGCGTAGTGGGAAACAGTGGTGCTATCTTAGCTCCAAGTAGAGGGGCCTTGTTTAAAGTGAGTTTGTCTGTTAGAGAAAAAAAGAAGTGAGCTTTTCTAGGGGGGACATTTCTTGTTGCGATATATCTGTATCTCCCTGTTCTTCTGGCTGACGACTGGTGGCTGGTGCTGATTTGTTCTGAGAGAAAAGTACCGCTGGCTGGTAGCTGGTGGCTGATTTGTTCTGAGAGAAAAGTACCGCTGGCTGGTGGCTGATAAGCCAGACGAACAGGGCCACTAGAACTTGAAGAGGATTATAACCATTCTAAATCGAGTTTAGACTGCCACTATCAGATTTTGTGGTGGTCCTGTGAACATGATTCACTGTGCTAGTGTTGGGCGTGACTTATCAGCAAATATTAGCATTTCATTTGTACTTATATTTGGAATTTTATTGTTTTATATATTTTCGCTTTAAACAATAGCTTTCATGATAGCTTCTGTAGTGTTTTCCCCCTGTCTGCGAACCCACGAAAAACATGATTTAAAACCTTGATACTACCTGCAGGCATCTGGAGGACAGTTACTTGGCAGACCTGCGCCATCACCTGGAGGCGCAGGAACCCCTAATTTTGAGAATGTGTCTACTCCTCCAATGCCATATGCGAACTCTCCTAGGTCAGGCACCAATATGATGAATACCCCTTCACCCCAGCAGCATCTAACACCACAGCAACAGAGGCAGAAGCTGATACAAGCATCTCACCAGCAGCAGCAACTGCACGCTCAACAGCAGTTGAGGCCATCAGCTGCTGGGATGCTAGCACAGGTAAGTACACATTTACATTTGGAGCTTTGGACGCGCTTTAGTTTATAGATTTTATTTTGCTATGTGCTTTACTTCTCGACTCTATTACATCCATTCTGTATTTGGGTCCATTTCATTTGCTTACTGAATTCATACTTTCCTGTAGAGCACACTTCCTCAGCTACAAGATTTACAGGGACAGGCTCAACAAAAACTACAGGCAATTCTAATCACTGTTAGCCTTTCTTTTCTGCTCAAATAATTTTCCCCCCTGGAAGTTAAATTTCTGGAAAAAAAAACCCTTTGTAGGTCCCTGGTCAACAGCAAATGCAATACAACCAAGCCTTGTCACAACAGTTTCATAACAGGCAGATGCAGCCTGGACGTATGCAACCAGGCATGGCTCAGAGTCAATTGAACCAAGGAACTCAGCTACGAACTCACTTGGGCCAGTTTGCTGGAGCTGCAAATAGCGCAATGTTCACTGCTGCACAAGCATCATCAAACTCACAAATGGTTAGATGTACTCTCCTATTAATTTGGTGTGGAAAACAATCCCATTTGTTTTCCTTAACGGGTCGTTGGACTTTATTATAGCTATGCATTTACAAGCTTATGAATGAACTAGTAAAAAACATTCTTTGTTCAGTGTATAGATTGCTTTTGTACATGGTCCTATGGTTGGCTAATTATGCCTGGTTTGTTTTTGCATTTTAGATGGCAAATATGCCTGGAACAATGCAATCACAGTCGCTTATGCCACAAATGCAGGTCAGTGTCTTTATTTTGTTTCACTGTATATCCAGGTTTCATCAGAAATGATATTCTGCAGCCATTTGAAGAAAATAATTTTCTGCATGTACGGTGTATTTGATCATTGCAATTACCGGGCAATGACAGTCAGTATTTTCCTTTAGGCCTTTACCCTTGTAAATCTTCAAGAAAGAGGACATTCTTACAGCATTGCACATAAGAGTTTACTGTAGGGTCTGATTATAAGACCTATTATCTGCATAGGTTGCATGATTCATATTATCAAAACGCCAAAAGCCCAAGCACGTGCAGAACACGCCTCGATAATTGATGGACTAGGGCAGTAGTTTAAGTGCTCATCTGGGCAACTGGCTTCTCTTACCATTTTATGTTGTCCTCTTATACTAATTGTATCTTGTCCATCATGGACACTATTTTGTGATTAGTGAAGAGGCAATTTTATATAAAGATTGCAGCCTTTTCTTTTGCTGTCTTGTTTCTGGAATGGCTACCATTTTTCACACATAACCTGTTTGTATTGATGATTGTTGATCAGTTCGGTATGGCTGGTGGGCATCCACAAAGGAGTCATCCGTCCCAGATGCTGACCGACCAAAGTATGTACTATTTCCTTTCTTTCTTAAGCTTCTGTAAGTTATCATTGTCAAGTGGATAAAAATGTCGAGTCATGAATTCAAAACATATCATATACACCAACTGTTTTTGGTAGCATTGCTGGTGTATTTGGTAGAAAACTGGCCTTAAAGTTAGAAAACACGTGTCCGCGACTGATGGTGGAGGCAATGCCTTTGAATAACATAAATCCTGATCTGATCGCAAATCACAATTCAAAAGGATAAAATATATTGGAATTTACCGTAAGGCAAAGGTAGGATGTCACTACAAAAGCATCAAGAATAGAGTGCCAAGGAAAAGTTGTAGCAACTGTCCTCTTTATATATATATTTTAAGCATCTTGTCTAGTTTTAATTAGCTGCTTTGGCTCCATAGTGTTGGAAGCATTGCCAAATGATGAGTTGTAAAGCTATACTTTGAGTGCACATACTTTTGATAGTCTAGTTTGCTTTGTCGATGGAATAACCGTCTCAAGTTTCTGCTTTTTTCCTTAGCAATTCTCTGCACTATTTTCTGCTGCAGTGTTTGGTATGGGAGGCACAAATAGCAACATGATGGGAATGCAGCAGCAGCAACAAGGGGTGTACGGGAATATGCAGGCAGGTGCTCAGAACATGCAACAGGGCATGGTGGGCCTTCAGAACCAGGGGCAGAATCCCAACTTTCCTCAGCAGAGACAACAGAACCAGCAATAGTCACCAGCTAACGTCAATTTGCAGATCTATCAGTGTAACATGTGAACAAATGTATAGTCTGTTCGGCAGATCTATCAGTGTATCACCAAGGCGTTGCTAGTTAGTTTATCTGTGGTAGTTGCCAATGTTACTGGACAAGTGGATAGGCCATATGCTCTTGTTGTAAATCGATATACTGTAGTTGTATAACCATTTTTGAGGCGCAGTCCTAGTCTTCATGGTACGTTGTACCCGTGTGTGTTTCAGATATATATGTCTGCTACGGGTAAGATTTTCGGGTTGCTGCTACCAAACTGCATATGCATACAGCATACCGTACTACAGGCACGGGTTATCTATAAATTACGATCTAGTTATTGGGGTGGTGAAATCTTCTCCAAATCGAAGGATTGGCAGCACAATAGCCTCAAGCAATCACTTTAATCTCCTATACAGGGAAATCCAGCGGCCAGAGTAGCCTACGGCCTGCAGCTATCTGAATATCACGCAGTCAGATAACCTGATGAAAATTAGTCATCAGTCGAGCAACCATTCAGGTAATACATTTATGTTGAAAATTGGTGCTGACTAGTTGGTGATTGGTGTTAATTTGTTTTAAGAGAAAAGTACTGCTGGCTGGTGGTTGACAAACAAGACAAATAGGGCGGGAAAACATTTCACAGTGAACAATCAACATTACATGGGCTTAATTCTGACGAGAAGCAATATCACTGGCAGGGAAGCACAACAAAAACATGAAATATCCATGGTATTTAAAACGACACACAAATCTCTGACGTGGAATCAAATGGAGTTTCGGGGAAGAACTGGGTCGAGATAGTCTCCAACTCTCCATGATGAAGCATCACCTGTCAAACCATGTCTTCTTCGGAGGCTATGCGGATCTCCGGAGACGACGGAGCGGCGGCGGCGGCCTCGGAAGCAGACGATCCGGCGCCGGTGTGGACTTGAGAAGTCGATGCAGTGGCGTCGGTCCGGGCCACAGCGCTCGAAGCAGCGGCGCCGTCGGGGAACCCGGAAGTCGACGGTGCGGCGCCGGTGTTTGCTCCGCCGATTGGATCCAGCTCCGTCCTCTGCAGCCTGTCCGCCAAGGTCTCCATCCCCATGTGTGACAGCAGCAACCATATGTAGGTGAGCAGCTCGCCGCCTGTGCCCAAAGCCTTGGCGTGCAGGTATCCCCGCAGTGGAAAGGAATGCGCTGACATTCGAAGGATCACCTGCTAGGAGAGCGAGCGATGTTGTTCAAAGCATATGGGCAGAGGGAGAGCTCTGGGCACGCGCGGGTGCCAAATGGATGGCGGCATTGGGATGGCCGACCTCCTCCACTGCGGTTTCCTGAGTCTGTTCCAAGCTCTAGCGCATATCCCTAGTTGTCCCTTTGCCGTATAGTCCGCTAATGAGTCTTTAACCGTGTGCGAGTGCCCGGATAGCACGCGTTGTAACAAAATTTTATTCTATTATCTTCTTATATAATATAAATATACGCAGCTCTTCTGCGTATTCCCGAAAAAAAATCCCCTGCATCTGCCAGTGGAGAAGCAGAGCATCTCCACCCAGACGCCTTCGATCACCTCCCACATCTTCTTCTCGTCACGCAAATCCAGCAACGCTTTAGCAAGCGTCCAAGCGTCGTGGATGAAACCTTCTGCAGACTTTAACCGAGTAATTATTTTCTGGGCGAGTCCTGTGTCCTGCAGTGGTAGACTCGCCTTTGCTATTTGCAGGGAAAGTTTCGCTCTTTGCAGCAAGGCCTGGAGAGCAGCCTTTGCTCTTTGCAGGCTAGCTTCGGCTCTTTGCAGCAAGGCCTCGAGAGCAGCCTTTGCTACTAGAAGGGAAGCCCAAGCCACGAGACCTGTCACACCTTCCCCTTGTAGTTGAGGATGATCACCATCAAGGACGGTGGGGGTGGGTAATTAAATTACTCCCTCCGTCCCATAATATAATAAGGACTTATTGACTTTTGCTGATCACGTTTGACCACTCGTCTTATTCAAAAAAAATTATGAAAATGTAAAACAATTATGATATACTTAAAATATACATGATGATAAAACATGTCATAAAAAAATAAATAATATTTTCACAAATTTGTTGAATAAGATGAGCGGTCAAACGTGATCAGCAAAAGTCAATAAGACCTTATATTTTGGGACGGAGGGAGTACCTAGCAACCACACGGATAAGTTTGAAACATAGGTTTTTAGCATCTCTTGAGGTACTAAAAAAAAGATGGATCTGTTCCCCGCTCCACCGCTCAAAAAAAGATGGACGTGTTTGGCAGAAAAAATTTGTAGAGTTGGTGGATTGAAGCTCTGCTCCGGAATGCTCCCAAACACTCCCTAAGAAACACTCTACGGTACACAAAGTTGGAAACTTTGAGTTTACCTCACTTTCAATTTATGGTTCTAAATATGCAAATTTGCCAAAAATATAAATAAATAAATATTATTGTAAATAATATATCAATGCTAAAGTAAATGATATTTTTATTTTTTTAAAACACGTGTGTGTCGCACGTGCGTCTATGCTAGTGAATCTAAACACCCCAACTAAATTTTAGTTGACGCCATTAATTTTTAGCTAGCTAAACTTAAGTTGAGGTGGATATGAATAGATGCATGGCTGGTCAACTTTTTCTAGTGTCCTTCCCGTCCCTGAACTCACAAATTGCAAATTTGACTCTCCAAACTTAACTTTGAATGTCATGCCCGTATTTGGTGAGGTATATATGCATTTTCAAAGTATTTAGATCTATAAGACACCAAAAACTACATTTATCCTATGTTCGGAAGAGGAGTGAAATTTTTTTCACCCCTATTAAATGCAACTTTGACCACTAGTTAAGGATATAAATAAAACCAGTTTCAAAACTACCTTCGCAACCCCGAGCAAAATCACGAGACGAACCTAATGAGGTCTTTGACTCTATGATTAGAGCATCATCACTGTAGCATTACTGTAGCAAATCACTAATTAATTATGCTCATTAGATTCGTTGTGAAAAGTTACACTCTTCCGTAAAAAGGTTTTGCAAATAAATTTGACTTAGTACTCCATGCATAGAAGATTCCGTAGAGGGAATTTTTTCCCTTCCTTCCAAACATGGGTAGAGAGTAAAAATGTAAAATATAAAACCAACGAGTTCAGAAACCCTAAATTTAGATCTATATGATTTGGCAAACGTAAACAAAGTTCCAGATTTGGCAAACGTACACAAAGTTACAGATTTGGCCATACTACTACCGTACTACGTCACCCCTTCACTTATTTCATGGTGACCTCATCTCAGTTCAGTTCCAGATTTGGTCCTGCGACTATTACATTACCCCTTCACTTGTTTCGCGGTACAGTGTATCAAATTTCCGGATTGAAATCGATGCTCACTTCAACTTGATCACCATCAACTTCTCTTTCTTGACTCCTAATTTCACGACTGAATGTTAGACTGAATTTCAAATTCTTGTACCCTTCTTGGTTGTCAAAGATTGTGATTACTATTAAGTCCACCTCTACATGGAGTTCTAGTTGCCGACGATATGGCAAGGCGATCACAGCCGGACTCAGTGGAAGAATTGATGTGGGGCCAGAGGGAACAGACCAACTCCTCGCTCTTTCACAGTTAAAGAGGTGCACACTTTTGTTGCCATAGTCAGCAGTGCTCGCCTTGATTTTACCATACAGGCTTCTAGAACCGAGGTCTTTAAGCTTCAACTTGACCTCAACAGTGGTCTCGATGGCCTTGGGAATCACCAAGTATGTGATCTCCAACTTGCGGAAAGCACCTCTGCAGTAGACAGATTGTGTGTATTCTGACGGTTCTATGTCATCATCAACATCATCACAAACATCCCATTCCACTATGAGGGGAATATCAGGGAAAGTGATGGGTGTAGACCCCTCATTGCTAGTCCGGGAAGGGAAAATTTCCAAGGTGAAGACGCTGTGAGCCATGAGAACACCGCGGGGTCCAATAGGGATCAAATCGACCATTCCTTCCTCCTGCGAGCATGAATGTGAAGGGTTTCAATTTATTATAGCATATATCAGAAACATGAAGCATATATCAGACAATTATAAGTAGCAAGTATATACCTCTTGTACTTCCCCCTCGTGCTCCCTGTAGATGCACCGGCCTATTTGCATATCGTAGCCATTGATAGCGCAAACATGGAAGTTCGCACGAATGGCCAACAGCTGCACAGCGCGTTGTGCAAATGGCACGTCTCTATACTCCTCTGATACTGGTCCACAATCATCCTGGTAACCATCTGAAGAATCATCCTGGTCACCATCTGAAGAATCATCCCGATCAGCATCTGCAGAATCATCTTGGTCACCATTTGCAGAATCTTCCTCGCCACCGTAGCCATGATCCTCCAAGGGTGCTGCGGCATCTTCCTCGCCATCACCCTTGTGATCCTCTGGAAGAGCCGCGGCATCATCCTCGATGCCGTTGCCATCCTTGTTAGTAGTATGACGTACGCATACATCAAATTTCTTCAGTTTGGTTCCATACATGTTGTGCCGATTCCACAGTTTATCCATCAGCTGATTGGTGCCGAACTTCTAGCGAACCAAAAACAAAAATCAGAGATGATAATGAAATGAAAGTAACAAATAGGATATGGCACTACAGAATACCCACCAATAAAGTATTTTAGGACTGGCGATAGCTAGCATATCTATAGTACAAACAATAATATGGCAAAGATTTACCCAATTTACCTGTTTTACTTCTCCATTCCACAACCAGTGAATAGCAACAAGAATAATCACACCAGGAGCAATGTATAGTAGAGCACGCTGCACCAACCAGTGAATAGCAACAAGGGTGGATCCGAGACGGCGATGGGTCTAATCGTACCTAGCGGCGGGCGGAGACGAAGAGGGTCGTCGGCGGCGAGAGAAGGGTCGTCAGCGGCGAGAGACCGAAGGTCGGCGCCGTCGGCAGTGCGACCGAGAGAACCAAAGGGTTGCGGCGTCGAGTCGTGGGGCTCTGTGGGCCGGGGGCGATGTGGGGAGGCCTGGGGGCGTGCGCTGTACTATATACCGGTTTCGCAGTCTCCTCCTAAAACGGCTCTGGTGGAGCAGATATAAGCCAGGCAGGACCAGGGTTTTAATTACCAACCGTTGCAGTGCTACCGCCGCTGAGCGGTAACGGTATACCGCTCGGTATACCGCGGTTACCGCTAATTACCGTTCAAATTCAAATTCTTAAACAAAACCCTCTATTCAATCGGTAGCGACCGGTATACCGTTCGGTAATAACGGTATACCGTTCGGTAATAACGGTATACCGAACCGGTTGTGACGATTACCGGTTGAAAAAGCAAATTACTGCTGATCTTTGTATGGATGCTACCGGTATACCGGTCGGTAATAACGGTATACCAGACCGGTTGTGGCGGTAACCGGTCGGTAAATACAAATTACCGAATCAATGAAGAATTTGGTATGTTTTCAAATTTGAATTAAAAAATTGAAAAAAGTGCATGGAATCTAATGGTGTCAAAATTTTTCAATATTAGTGCATTTAGTATTTTTTTGCTGGCATTAGAAGTTCAACCTTGGTTGAACTTCTAATATCCGCAAAAAATACTAAATAAACTAATATTTGAAAAATTTTGACACTATTAGTTTCTACGCACCTTGAAGTATTTTTAGAGATTTTCTTTCATTTTTCAATTTTTTGAATTTAAATTTAAAAAATTTGAAAACCACCGGTTGGTAACCGGCCGGTACCGATACCGGTCCGGACCGGTAACACCGGTTACCGCGGTAAACCGACCGGTTACCAACGGTAATTAAAACCTTGGGCAGGACTCGGACTTTAAAACAGCTCCAGCTCGGATTCTCTATTGTAAGATGGAGTTTGTTTCAGAAAGTGTTCGGCAAAAACACATTCTTCTGTATTTTTGAAATGGCCAATACGTCTTTTGACATATGGCTTGATTGTTAAGAAGATTTGTATCCTTCTCTTCATTTTATCATTTTTCTTCTTGTGAAACCAAAAAAAAAATGAATATAATTATTGATTAATATAATTGTAAATTAACCAATTATTTTACTTTTTAATTTTTATTTTATCCCTTGTTTCAGTTCCTTTTACCCGTTCAACCGTTTTTTTAAAGTAACTAGACAATTTGGCACGCGTTGCGTGCCCTACTGTTTAAACAATTTAATGCAAGCAAATACAATGCAACACAAGTAAATAAAATGCAACAATAGAGCACAAATGCGCGCCTTACTGTTTGAACAATAAAAGGAATCAAATGCAAGTAAATATAAGGCAAAGATGACAAACTACATGCATGATATAGGACTGGCATGCAAACTATATAATTCTTCTTGCAGCTCAAAATTTAGAAGTAGTTCAGTTTCATAACTGAAGGGGGTCATTCAGTTCCAGTTTCCAAGTTGGGCGCTCAACTTTGATCTTGATTCCTGGTGATAATTCCATGAAAGCTTCAGAGGTTTTTGATCTACAAATAAACTCGGTTACATAGGGAATATTATGGGCTAATTATGGATCTAAGAGGAGTAAGATTTCAAGTTCAAAATGCAGCTCAAAGTTTGCCATTTATCACTGTTTGGGTGTTTCCTGACAAAACTGAATTGCAAATCTTAAGTCTAAAAATATGATCGAGTGATCACCTTTGAGCTTAAATTGGAAAGGTTTCATATACAGATTTTGCAACTTTTTGGGCTACAAATGCACTTGGATACTCAGGAAATAGTTTGGTCTAGTTGTTGACCAAGGAAGAGATGTATTTTAATTTTATTTTGGAGGTCAAAGTTTGATAGTTGAACTGTTTAAGAGTTAGACTGACAAACTGAACTACTGTTTAAGTCTGAAAACAGTGATGATTAGCCAAATTTGGGTCAAGATTGCATTAACACTTTGGCCAATATCCTGCAAAATGGGTTTCATGAACTATATTAACTCATATTCTCTAGCACTTGGACTAAGAAAAGAGAGTTTTGATATTTAAAGTGGAGATCAAATATTGAACTTAACCCTATGTCGGTCCTGGCAGTTAACTGAAGAACAGATGTAAAGGAGCTTGATTTTGGCACAATATTCAGAGACTTGCATCTCCAAATCCGTTGGTCTTTGCAACAACTATATATGGGTGGTAGCTGATTGAATCGACTTTAATTTTTGGTTACAATCTCAAGGTGATTTGCAGTAAGGATTTGAATGGAAATTGTCGTAGCACAGGATAGGATCAGTATCTAATCCTCTGCAAATATAAGTCTGAATGCTGGGGTAAATGGCTAGTTTCATGCCAAGATTTTGGGGAACCTTCCATTGGACAATTTCACTGAAAATGGAAAGTGTGATATATGGTTGACAAACTCCAGTAGCTCTTGGCCAAAGAAATGGTTATTTGAATATTTATTTGGAGAGTTAAAAGATTGAACTCTGCACTGTTTATACGCTCGATGTTTAACTGAAGAACATGTTTAAGGGGTTCAGAAAAGAGGTCATGTTTTGCCAGAGTTCAGAGGCTTAGGTCTCCAAATCCTTTGAGCTTGAGCACAAGAAGTCTATGTATGACTTGTCGACGTATGTACTACACTTTTGGTTAAAAGTTCAACATCAGTTTGTGTTTACGCCCTGTTTGGTTCTCATAAGTCACCTGACTTATAAGTGTGACTTATAAGTCAATCGGATTTAAGTTGGTCTTGTTTGATTACAGAGATTTATAAGAGCATCTCCAAGAGTTTTTCAAATTTTACTTGACAAATCTTGTGTTTTGCCAAATTCTAAAATGATATACCAAGTAAAAAAAGAGCTCATCTCCAACCGTTTGGCATAATTCACTTGCCAAACCCAGATCTAATTTACATCACGAACTCTGAGAGAGAAACAAAATTATGTTTATGCCCTTCCACCTCGTGCAAACTTGCATCAGGAACCCTTTTATGTTATTTATTTCTTTTTTCACCCTCCTACCTGTCTAGAAACGACGATGCCAAGCGCGAGCCGCGCACGTATATTTGCGCGTTGCAGGCTGATTTTTCCCAAGTTGTAAAAATTGTCAAGTATTTTGCCAAACTATTGAAGGAGTATTTTTAATTTTTTTTAACCAAAAATCAAGGATGGGAACTCGATTTGGCAAACTACTGGAGATGCTCTAAGTCAATGTGTTCTACTGGCCCCACTCCAGCTACGAGAGGAAAAAAGATGACTTATGCGACTTTAAGTCAGCGACTTAAACGCAAATAAGTCGGAGCTGTTTGGTTCTCACAAGTGACTTATTTGTATTTTTTGCACTTTAAGTCAGGTGGCTTATCTTCTATATACTATAAAGAACTAGTTCTTTTGAAAATAGGCTTCCATCAAAAAATCTACCCTTACCCCTCACAGGCGGTCCCACCGGTCAGAAAAAGACTCACCAAATCCCACCAAAAACCTTCCAAAAACTGTAGATCCCTCCAAAAACTTACCAAAAATGACAGAAAGACGACGACGATTTTGGCTCGCCTCCCCAGATCCCCTTCTCCTTCACCGGGGCACTGCTTACCTTGCCCCACGCTCGCGCCGCCACCGGCCGGCCGCCGTGGGTCGTCCCTCTCGAGATCCCGCGCCCCATCCTCCTATGCCTCTCCCCCTGCTTGAAGGACGACGACGGGGCGACGAGCCGAGGGACGACGATAGGATGGCGACAGCGACGACACCCTTCTCCTTCCCCGTCTCCAGGTACACCTCCTCCTCTCTGCCCCACGTCGTACGACGGCGGCCGTCTCGGGCGGCTCAAGGGCCTCCGCGACGCGGCGCGGTTCATCCACCGCATGGGGAGCCGATGTTGTGGGACATGGGTACCCCTGGGTTCCCACCGACCAGGCTCACGGCCGTCCCCGACAAGTGGGTCCGTCCTACTAGAAGACTTACCGACCTGGTAATGAGCCCAACAGACCTGATATGTGGCCCAGACGACTTCCTGAAGACCTTATCCGGAACGACTAGGAGACTTCGAGCGCACGTCATCAAGACATCGGCTGCACCACCAGACCATCCGAAAATTGCGGGATTCAGTTGTAACCAACTAGAGTTAGGTCTCCTGGTCGTAACCGACTAGAACTCTGAGCGACCGACAAGAACTCTGGGCGACCGACCATGTCCGCTAGCCAATATAAGACGGACATGGCGTCCTCCAATGTACGCGCTCTCAATCAATATACACCAACAACTGAACGTAGGGTTTTACTCTCCGGAGGCCTGAACTAGTATAAACTTGACGTGCCTTGTGTTCTGTGTGCTCTAGCATAACCATCGAGTCCTTAGCTCTAGATCTCCTCCACCGAACAAATGAACCACCGGGGTTGACCCCCCAGTGGACTGTGTAGATCTAAACCTCTGACAGTTGGCGCACCAGGTAGGGGTGATCCATAGTTTTAAATAGCAGGCTATAGCACCGCTATAGCAGCGCTATAGTATTTTTAGAGGGTCCCCGCTACGCTATTTGTATTTTTGCCGCTATGGCAGCTATGGACGCTAAATCGGGCTATAGCTGCGCTAAACAACGTAGCTTTAGCGCCGCTATAGCCTTAGCCTTAGCTCAGTGCTGTAATTGTGATCTTTTGGACAACTGAATATTTGAATTGTATGAATCTTGTTGTACTGTCAACTTAAGTAATGTTCCAGCATCCCTAGACACATATTTATGCTTATGATATTTGCTAATTACTATATTTTTTCATCTATTACTTGTATTTGTCATGGTTTGATGGTAAATTGCTATTTGCAATAGCCCGCTATAGCCTCCGCTATAGCTTCTTAGCCTCAGGAAAAAAAGATGCCGCTATTTGCCATAGCCCGCTATTTAAAACTTTGGGTGATCTAGAGTTCTCCGTGCGACTTCGATGGCTTCGTTCAACATCGTTGTCTTCCCCGCAAGCATGGCGGACTTCCTCGCCAACCCCGTCGACATCACCTTTGGCTCCATATCGTCGGGTCTCGCCGCTCTAGCCGCCGGTTTAGTCTTCCTCGACAATGCCGCGGCCACCCGCGTTCAGCAAGTCGAATCCGACCCGCTGACGAAAACCCACCCACCCACACCTTGCGATCTCGTCGCGGGGTTCGACCGTGTCGCAACTATGCTTGCAGACACAATCAAGATCTGCGAAAGCGTCACGCGCTCTAGAAAGTCCAAGGCGTCTTCAACCTGCATGCCCTTCGGCCTGCAGAACACAGTCTGTGTGGTCTCCGACCACGCAAGGAAGCAGATCCAGATGCAATCTGGGTCGAACTCAACCACCACACAGGCCCCGGCATGTGGACATCGCAGGGACCTCCCAGACGGTCATTGCCCCATCCACAAGAAAGCAAAGCACTCTGCTCGTCAGTGTTGTGCTTTGAAGAAACTTCGTCAACCCACTCCTCCAACAGCGACCCCAGGTCGTCAGACCCATCGTCCCGCACAGTCTCCGGACTGTGACGATTTCCAAGTCGCCTGCGTCATCCTCACGCCCAACGACTACGGTGATGAGATCTGGGCACATCGCGGCTTCCTAGATCGCGAAACTCTCGTGGTCTCCGCGAACGTACCTCCCCATGTAGGCGAAACTGAAGCTCAACGTCTGCAATGTGAAGCAGACAACACTGCTCGAGCTCAGCGCCTCCAGGCGGAAATAGATTAAGCCAACGCGGCTGCTCAGGCCAGTGCTGCGGCCCAGGTCGGTGCGGGAGACGACTGTCGAGCACCTCGAGGAGCGCCAGACCTACTCCAAGGCCGTCGTCGTGCTCGACGTGCTCTGGAACATCACCTTCGTTGTCATAGCCGCAACCGTCCTCGCCACGTCTCTGCGCGAGCGGCCCGCCGCGCCGCTCCGCGTCTGGCTCGCCGACTATGTGCTCCAGTGCCTCCACGTCCTCTGCGTCACCGTCGAGTACAGGCGTAGGAGCATTGGCGGACCTAAGTGGGGGCAAGCCCGGCCACCCGCCCAGGCTCCGACGGCGACGTTGTCATTAAAGTAGCTAGTGTTCAGATTAATCTTCTATGTAGTTGCAAGTTTGCAACCTTGGTACAATGGAGATAGGAAGATAATTTTTTAGTTTTGCCCAGGCTCCATCCGATTTCTGGGTCCGCCACTGCGTAGGAGCAGGGATGCACGGACCTGGAGGGCGCGAGTGATAGGGATTTTCAAGCTCAGGTGAACCTCTGCTTGTATCGAACCCGTGCGTACCACGGCACCGAAGGCCACATCAGGTGATCAGGTTCATCCTCCTCCCCACTGCGGTTCCTCAGTAATTTTGAAGCAGTTGTTTAAGCTTGCTATCCCGTGCGCCCAGCCTCCATTTTCGGATCGAGAGGGAGGGGGAGAAAGACAAAGGGACCCAGAATGTTGCTATGGGGCCCACATGCGTTGGATGGGGTGCTGTAGCATGCTGCTGGGCCTGGCGACACTCTTTTCTCTCTGTTACCTTCTCTTTCCTACGTGGTCACTTATAGAGAGCCTAACTACAGCCACTGCGCGTGTCTTGGGCGACCTCCCTGTTGTCATAATGCGGCCAAGCATTGTGATAAGCACTTTTCAAGATCCATTTCCTGGATGGATAGAAGGAATCAGGTATTAAATTAATACATATGAATATATGCCCCTCTTTTTCATGGAGGCAAGATTTATATTGTATATACACATTTACGGGAACATCATAATTCCATATTCAAGTTATGTGCATATTCAAGAAAATTATGGATTCCATTTTTCCCCACTGGTGGGGAGAAAAATAAAAAAATCCCAAAAGAAAAATAATTAGTAAGTACAATATGTCCAAGGTACTAAATAGCGTTCGTAGCGCCCGCAATAGCGGCCGCTATAGCGGTAGCGGTACTCAGCCGCTACCGCTATAAGGTAGCAGACCCAAGATAGCATGTTTGGACTTAGCGGCCGCTATTATCCGCTATTGCCCGCTATTGGAGCCGCTATTGCCCGTGTTAAGCCGCTATTTGCTACATTTATGCTTCAAATGATATATGAATACGAATTAAATGGTAACAATAATATTTTGATTAGTTATTTAGGTAATGTACAAGAATTATGGAATGATAAATGAATTCTTTATTTATGGATATAATAATTTAATATTAATATATATCCCTAAATCATAATTATATATATTTATTTGTGACTCTTATCATGAATTGTAAATATGTAATTGACTAACTTAAAACTTTAATATTTTTTATGTAAATTTGATGTTAATGCACTAAAATTGTGACTATTTCTTGAATTCCGCTATTTGGACTTAGCACCCGCTATAGCACCTGCTATCCGCGATTCGCTACACCGACACTAATCCGCTACCATATCGCTAAACGCTATTTAGTACCTTGAATATGTCGAATGATTTCCACTACATGTTAAATTATTTTTTGGTTGCAGGACAATGGATGTTAAGATTGCTGGTTCCTACGAGCAAAAGCTTCCATGTTTCATAAGCGGTGACGTACTTGATTCGGTCAGTGATCATCATATATGTGCAACATGCATGTTAGAACAGGAAATTCAGTAATTACAACAATATAGATATTGTTGTATGTAAACTTAATAGTTCCAGGGAATCGGAATAATGCATGCTTAAATTTGCAGATACCGGCAGACATGGTGGTTAATGCTACAATGGTAGCCATGGCCACTCACTACGACTGTTCGGGAACTCAAGTAGTCTACCATGTGACCTCAGCACTCCAAAATCCACTGTCATGCAACCTTCTAGAGGAATCAGCATATGGGTACTTCTTGATCAATCCTTGTGTGAGGGACGACAAGAGGGCCATTTAACATAAAAGGCCTATGTTGTTCAGTAGATATGCATATTTCCCTGCATATATGGTTCTAGCATACAAAACACGTCTCCAGGTGCTCATTTCTCTTTCTTGTATAGGGTTAATTTTGAACACAACATAATATCCTGCTCCATTTAGCTCATGTGGTGATCGTTTGGAAATTTTCTAGGGGCTTTATCTAGCGAATCATCTATTACTTTGTGGGCGCTTCACAGAGTACCACAATAAACTCAACAGGAGCTTGAACTACTTGATGTTTATGGCCAAGCTTTATGCCCCATATATCTTCTTCAAGGGATGGTGAGCATTTACAAACTATCTAATAATTATTTTTTTCCTCTTCATAGTTATTCTGCTTACATTATTTCAATATGACTTGTAAATTAAGTTGAGATGTACACCCCTTTAGAATATAGTTGAGTTTTCAGAAGTGAATATCATCTTATATACATATCATCGATCGACCGCATTGCAATTGCTCATGATTTGAACATCTATTTGTTTAATTGTCGCCAAAGGCTGATGCAATTGAACCATGAGTTAACATAGTTTGCAAATAACTATCAAGCGTGATATATATGCCAGCAAAAAATACTATACATCAGCTAACATGGTAAATATAAGCATCATTGCATTATTAGAGGTCGATGCACATGTGCATACATTGATTCTGTCTGCATGATCTACCGGTACAACACCTGTAATGATAGTTGTACTTTTTAAATTTTTCTGTGATCTCCTGATTGAATCTATGTGTGAAGCTTTGATGACACGAACCTGAGAAAGCTGTTGGGGACGACAGGAGCAGGGCATAGTGATGGATACGTGTTTAACTTTGATCCCAATTGCATCAACTGGAGACTATGTTCAACACCCACATCCCGGCTGTTCTCAAGGAAGCTGCCCAGATGAAGAAACAAGGCAGAGCATTATACGAACCGGTTGATCGATCTCTGCATGAAGGAGATCCTTGCTGTCATATAGGAGTATAACACAATATACGATGTTGGGTGCAAAACCGGAATAAAGCTAGCAATATTATACGTTGCTAAAAATAATTAGTATGATGATTACATGGCCTAATCCGATGTTAAATGACAATAGACCATTGTGAAATTAAGACGGGGATGATAATTGTTCCCATTGTGACAATAGATCCGGAATAAAGCTAGCAATATTATACGTTGCTAAAAATAATTAGTACGATGAATGTCATACTTTCATAACACATGAGGGATGAAAATACACTTTTGTACAGAGTGTTACCTTCCAAATCGAGCCATTTGTAGCTATGAAGCTGCTATATATACCACATGGTATGTACCAAGGACATTTTTTTAGAAATAGGATAAACTTGGTCTCAGCAATCAAAGTTTGAGAGCTTACAACCAATAGAAACACAATGCCCTGCCGCTATTAAGCCGCACACAAGTAGAGAATGATCTCCCAAGTTTAGAGAAAAAACAACACAAGACCACTGCTGCATACAGCAGGAAATAACTTAGAACATAATTCTTCTGAAAGCCCCCCCCCCCCCAAACCAAACTTGTTGAAGAGCTCCAATGCCGTCGCCTCCAGGCCTCCAGGCTTCGACACCCAAGCTTCAAGATGTTCCTCTCCTCCTCTTTACATAGGATTGCCCAGCTCCGAATCCAATACGCTCCCCTAAAGATCACCTGCAAACACGAGTTAGGTTTCGATCTTAGGAAAACAACATCATTTCTACTTAGCCAAATGGCCCAACAAACCGCAGCCACACCCACCATCACACTATTCCTTTGTTTATATGGAAAATCTCTAATCCAAATCCCAAAAAGATCACTTATACTCCTTGGTTTTCTTATGCTAAAAGTTATGCTAATTGTGTTCCATACCACCCTAGCCATCGGGCAATCAAAAAGAAGGTGCTGAATTGTCTCCTTTGCATTACAGAAACAACAATCAGAACCCCCTTCCACTGTCTTTTAGCCAAATACATCTTTCTTTAAATACCAAAGGAAAAATTTGATCTTCAGGGGAACCTTAATTTTCCACAAATAAATATCTTGAGGCACTCCTTTCCCTAACATTATATCATTATACATAGCTTGCACAGAAAAGGTTTTACTTTTTTGTCTAAATGAAAGAGTCCCTGCCAACATTAAGCCACACCTCTAGGAGGCTCCCTACCAATTTTAACCATTTGGTACACGTATCCCCCACCACCGCCCTTCTAGAAGAAACATAAGCGGAGAAGTACTTAATACTTGAGCAACTGTAATATTTTTCTACCTAACAATACTATATAGTGAGGGATACGCCACCATCAAAGGTTCATTAGCGAGCCACAAGTCTTCCCAGAATCTAATCTGAGTACCGTCTTGTACCTTGAACCGGCCCTTTCCCAGGAAAATATTTTTAACTTCCATCAACCCTGACCAGAAATGCGAGTCCCCTTTTTCTTTTCAACCTCGGACAAAGTTTTGTTTTGAAGTATTTTTTCCTAAGGATATCTTTCCACAAACCTTCCTCATTTACCAGCTTAAACAACCATTTACTTAATAGGCATTTATTCTGAATGTCAACGTCTAAAATACCCAAACACCCCGCAGACTTTGGCTTGCGAAAAATACTCCACCTAGCAAGTCTATATTTTTTCTTATGCTCATTACATTGCCAAAAAAATCTTGATCTATAATAGTCTAACTTCTCAAGAACACCTTTAGGTATTCTGAAAAAGGATACCATAAACATTGGCAAGCTTGAGAGAACTGAGTTAATAAGGACAAGCCTACCTCCCAACGAAAGGAGCTTGCCTTTCCAACTACTTAATTTTTTTTATGAAATCTCTCCTCTATTACGCTCCAATCTTTATTTGAAAGTTTACGAGGACACATCGGAATTCCCAGGTACTTATAGGGCATAACCCCCTCCTTAAAACCAAATAAGTCCACGTACTCTGCCAATCTATCCCTCGTTTCCCCGAAACAAAACAACTCACTCTTATAAAAGTTGATCTTAAGGCCTGAAAGCATTTCAAAAGCACCTAGCACTAGTTTCAGATTTTTGACCTTGTCTAAATCATCCTCCAAAAAGAGTATTGTGTCATCCACATACTGAAGTATTGAGAGGCCACCCTCCACAGGGTGAGGGACCAAACCATTGAACTGATTCTGAAGTTTTGATCTCAATTAAAACAGCCACCACATTAAAAAGAACGGGCAAAAGTGGATCACCTTGTCGCAGCCTCATCTTAGTTTGGAAAAAATGCCCCAACTCATCATTTACTATAACACAAACACTTCCACTTGAAACAGTCTGATCAATCCATTGGCACCATTTACTAGAGAAACTCTTCATTCTTAATACTTGCTGCAAGAAGTCCCAATTAACTTTGTCATATGCTTTCTCAAAGTCTATTTTGAGAATAATATCCTTTTGTTTCTTTCTACTTATTTCACGAAGTGTCTCATGCAAAATTACCACACCCTCCAAAATATTCCTTCCAGGTAAGAAGGCCGATTGTGAAGGTCTAATTACTTTGCAACCTAACATTGATAATCTGTTAGCAATCATTTTTGTAAAGATCTTGAAACTAACATTGAGCATATAGATGGGCCGATACTGTTGAATTTTCTTAGCCTCTTCTTCTTTTGGTAACAAAGTAATAATGCCGAAATTTAGACTAAAAAGAGGGAGATCCCCACTATGAAAATCTCGAAACATGACCATTAAGTCATCTTTAATGAGACTCCAAAATACTTGATAAAACTCTGCCGGGAAGCCATCCGGTCCTGGGATTTTATTGTGTTTCATTTGAAAAATCGCCTCTCGCACTCCTTTTCTGAAAACTCGGCCGCCAAAGCCTCATTCTCAGCAGTGGTACCAAGGACATGGTCATAAAAAAGAGAAAAAAAAAGAAATAGAGCAAAAAAAAGATGCCATAAAGCGTGTATGATGTATGGTCCATGGAGCCAGCAGTCGATCGTCTTGACCGTGGGATTCCAGTGGAGATGGCGTCGTGCGGTAGCCCGGCAGGGCCGCACGTCACTGTCAAAGTCGAGGACGTTCCCCTCCACGCTCCAAGGCGGCTGCTCATCATCCTCGCTGCGTGCGCCTGGAAGGCGCGTTCTGTCGCCAACTAGACCGGTGCGATCGCCAGCGAGAACGAGGCGAGCGCGCCGTGTCCTCGCGGCTCGTTGCCGGCCGGACATGACCCCGCGCACGCAACTTGCCCGACGCGTCGCTGTCGAACCTCGGCCCATCTCCAATTCTCCACCAGCACACGTACGTGTTAAACCTCAGGCTTGGAAGAATGGAGTTGTGTGGGTGTGTTAAACCACAGGCTTGGAGAACGGAGTGCGTGGGCGCCAGCTTGTCCTGGTGCGACAAGAATGAAAGGAGCACGACGCGACGCCTTCCCGACACGGGCGCCAGTTCGGTGCACGGCATCAACAACTATGGGTCTAGCTCGCCTCACGGACGACGATCGCAGGCCACGTACAACTTCGGTGCATGTCGATCAATTTGCCTTGGAACGCCGCCCAAGTGTCCGCGGCCAGTAGGCCAGGTCCACCAGCTCGTGCCGCACCTCGCCGCTGACTCCCTCCCATCAGATCCAGGAAACGTCATGCACCACCATGGGGCTTTTGCTGAGGTGCTTGACCTCTATCTCCACGCCATTGTGGTGGATGAACCCCGCCGAGGCGTCCTGGACGGGCGACAACCGACAACCATGGCGAGCATGGCCGTCTTCCCTTTCCGCCTCCGGCCGGGTTGGTGGAGCACAAGACAAGCGGCCTGTTCGCTTGGCTGGTTGCTAGTGGCTGGTGCTGGTTTGTTCTGAGAGAAAAGTACTGCTGGCTGGTTGCTGGTGGCTGATTTTTTCTGAGAGAAAAGTACTGGTGGCTGGTGGCTGATAAGCCAGACGAACAGGGCGAAGGCCAGCGGGCGCAGCTTGGCAGCCTCGCGGGCCTCCGCCTCTGCGCTTCGTCACGTGGTGTAGGTCACAACAACATCATTTTAGTCATCGAGGATGGCGGCAACAGACAGGCCGCGGCGTGGAGATTCTTAATACTGTATTTTGTTTCCAAACAGAACTCCTCACCACGACCAAACGAGCCCCGCGTCGTCTCCAGGAGAGGCGGCTCGGGGGTGACTGCGCCCGCCGCCTGAAGCCCCCGCCATCCAGCCTGCCGGCCGCCGCCGCCGCCGTCGGCGTTGGCGGCCTCCCCCTCTCCTATCCTCTCGGCTCCTCTTCTTCCCTCCCCTCCCCTCCCCCTTCTCCCCACCGCAACACCACCCGGTCGTTGCTGGTCTTCCGCGGCCGCCTCCTCCCCCCACCTTCGGCGCGCGTCGGCGGCGCGCTCGGCGCCGGGGGCCTCCTCCGTCCGTCATGCCGGCCCTCGTCTCGCCCCGCCCGTTCCTCCTCTTCGCGGCCGGGCAACCTAGATCTGGGTTTGCCCGCCGCCGGGCTGGGTGCCGCGAGGGCGGCCGCCGGGGGCCGTCGTGGCGCCGCCGTCGCCGGCTTCGGCCTTCGCACCGCTATACCTGAGCATTTTTGGCCCGGCCCGGGCCCGGCCCGCGCCAGGCCCGCCCACGGACTTTACTTGACGGGCGCGGGCAGAGATCTTGAAGCCCGCGAAAATTTTTTTTGGCCCGAGCCCGGCCCGAAATGCTGTTTTTAGTTACTTTACACTATAAAATGCGCGGGCAGCCCGCCCAAACCCGGGCCCGGCCCGAGCCCAGCCCGAAAACTGAGGCCCGACACGTCCCATGGGACGGTCATGGGCAAGATTTTCTCAGTCCGAAAAACCCAGGTATTTTTTCGGCCCGGTCCGAACCCGGCCCGGCCCGTGGAATGCTCAGGTCTACGCACCGCCGTCACCACCTCCGGCCGTGCTGCCGGATGCGGGCTCTGCTGCCGCAGATCTCTTGCGCTGGGCGAGATCCACCTACGCCGCAGGCGGTTGTGGCGGGCGTGGGGCGTCGGCCTTGCCTAGGTCATCGGCCTCCCGCTGCCTCGAGGTCGTGCCTACGACGCTGCTCGCGGGTGACGCGCTCCTGGCGCTGGCGTTCGGGCACGCGCGCCCGCTGGTGCGCGGCCGCCGGCATCCCCGCCGACCGGGCCCTCCGCGCCGTCGTGGAGCTGGGCAGCGCGGCGGGCGTGGGCGGCGTCGCCGCGGGGCAGTCCGCCGACCTGGAGGGCGAGGGGTCGTCGTCCACCGTGGGCCTCGCCGCGCTGGAGTGCTTCCACGTGCACATGACGGCACGGCTTTGGAGGCCGCGGCGGCGTCGGGCGTCGTGGTCGGCGGAGGAGGGGACGCCGAGATGGAGCGCGTCCGCCGGTACGCGCACTTTGTGGGGCTCCTGTTCTAGGTGGTGGACGTCGTGCTGGACGTGACGGGCACGTCGGAGCAGCTCAGGAAGGCAAGGACACCGCCGCCGGATGGGCCACGTACCCGCGGCTGATGGGCCTGGAGGGTGCCCGCGCGTACACGGGCGAGCTGCTCGCGAAGGCCGAGGCCGAGCTCGACGGTTTCGACGCCGCGCGCGCCGCGCCGCTGCGGCACCAAGCCCGGCCGGTGGCCTGGTTCGCTGGCCTCCGTTCCAGCCACCAGTGCGCCGGCGGGCGGCCGCTCCGGCCCCCACGCGAGGCGGAGTCCACGGCTTTGTCGTGGTGGACCGCCGCGAACCCGCGGCGTGGTGCTCAGAGGCGAGGACGCGCATGCGCAGCTGGCGCTCCTCCATGCGCGGTGCTGCGACCGAGGCTGAGGCCCCCCTCGGCGCTCCTCCCCTGATGCCCGAGGCCGGAGGCCCCTCCTCAGTCATCCTCCTCCGACCCAGCCTCCGTCGGCGCCGGCTCCCCCCGGTCGCGCGCCGTGGTGGACCCAGAGCTCCTCCTCGTCGTCGACATCGTCCGCGGCCCCCCTGGCGCCCCCTCGCCGCCGCTGACTGCGCCTCGCCGACGGGCCCGGCCCGGTGTTCCGCTGCGGCCGTTTCTCCCTGCCCCGGCTTCGCGCCCCCTCGTCCACCTCCTCGCGCTGCCTCCGGCCTCCCCTGCGACGACCTCCTCGTCTCCGCGTCCCCCGCGCCGTCCGCGCACTCCGACGACCCTCCTCAACGTCGACGGTGCGCGGCGGGCTGGGCGCCGGCTCGCCATGCTCCTGCTTTTGCAGCCTCGCCTGCTCCGACGTCTCCTCTGCCGGATTGGCCCACCCATGTGACTCCTCCGTTCCGGCCTCCTCGGCGGCCTCGGCTTCTCCTCGCCATCGTCGGCCGTCTGCGCCCCTTCCTGCCGACCTCGTTGACCGTGCCTGTTGTTTGTTCCTCGCCGTCGCCTGCGGCCCCTCCCGGGCGGTCGGCTCCCTCCTGCCGGCGTCCATCTCTGGGCTGGCGGCCGCGGTCCCTCCCTCCGTGCCGGCGGCCGTTGTGCCCCCCCTCTGCTGGTGGCCGCTGCCCTTACTCCCGTCGGCGGTCACGGCTCCTCCCTCTTCTCGGGGCCCGCAGTTTGGCGGTTTGGACCCTTCTTCAGGTTGCAGTCGGCGATTAGGCGGCGAGGTGGTTCGGACGACTCCGTTTGGTCCCGGGGGAGTTGTTGCCGTTGCCTTGGTTGCGGCGGCTCCCTGCACCTGCACCTGTTCTCCTCTGCCTGCGCCGAGGCTTCCTGCTGCGTTCTCCACCGCCTTGCCCTCTCCTTGTTTGCTGTGGTCGGTCGTGGATTGGCTTCCGAGACTGGGGCGAAAGCCTTGTCTAGCCTCTGCTAGGCTGACAATGAACTTACCCTGCTGGGGGCATTGTCGCGGCCTCCAAACGCTTTGGTTTGCCATGTGAAGGCCTGGCCTACCCCTTCGCGGGTAGGCGGACAATGGCGGCGCCGTCGTCGCTCCCTTCTTGGAGGCATCGTCTTGCGGAACCTCCACTTCGGTCCACGCTGTTGCAAGTTGTTTGGCAAGCGGTGATGTGCGGGTCTCCTCGGTGTTCGTATGTGCAGGATCAGGACTGTCCTTGGGGGCCTCTCCATTGTACCCTTCTCTTTTCTTTTTCCTCTGTTCGTTTCATACGTAACCTTGTTGTTCCTTCGCTCTTTGGGGTTCTCCCATCGTGACGCGTTGTAAAACTCTCTCTTCTCTAAATGAAAAACGTGCTTTGCACGTCTTAAAAAAAAGACAGGCCGCGGCGTGGAGCACGCTGGGCCAGAGGTGAACGATAAATGAAATACCGTCCACCCCTAGGTCTTGTATTAACAGCTGTATCGGATTTGACCGACCGAGATCGTCGAGCGCCATCGTAAAAAGGTCCCTCCCACACCTTTGACCTTTCCTCGCTTGCCCAATTTGGCCGCGGCGCGCTGAACGTCTGAGAGCATGCCGCGGCAGGCACATCACAGTGGGCTATGTCTGGCGCACGCCTGGAATGCGAGCCAGACGCCTGCGTATCGCAGGCGAGCCACAACATATCACGCACCATCGTGAGCCCCTTACTGAGTTGCTCGTTGACTGGCTAAGCGGCGTTGACGCGGGGTGAACGCCCAGAGGCGAGGGTGTGCTACGGCCATGGCCTTGCTCAGTCGGGCGGACTACGACTCGAACTCGACTCGTCGGCTGCCTTCATCCATTATACCATTTCCGCCATACATGTCGGACACGGACCCGATTGGAATTGCTAGCTGCCTGGCTCTTCTTAAGCGAGGGCCTGCGCCGCACCGGCTCGCTCTCCTCCCCGCACCACCATCCATCGATCGATCCGCCGCCGCCATGTCCACGTCCCTTTCCCTGGCCGCCGCCGCCGCCAATCACTACGAGAAAATCGATGTTTGCCGTGCGTTATAATCTTTGTCGTGCGCTTTCTATCAGGCGCACGGCAAAAACCTCTCTTTGCCGTGCGTCTTGAAAAAACGCACGGCAAAGACTCTTTCTCTTTGCCGTGTGTTTCCCTCCGACGCACGGTAAATATTTTTTTCCCACCGGTCGTTACCCACCGTTAGCAGGGTGGGGGGGGGGAAATTTTTTTGTGCCCTCTTTGCCGTGCGTTTTTCAGTCCGGCGCACGGCAAAGATACCTCTTTGCCGTGCGTCTTTGAGAAAACGCACGGCAAAGTTTTTTTCCCATATATATGTCCTCCTAAGCCCCAAATCCAATAGACCTTCAAAATAAATTCTCCTCACTTTGAAATTTTTTCTACTCTATACATACAACATGTGATACTTCATGGTAAAATTTGGTAGATTTTTGTATTTAATTTGCTATATTAAACTAATTAATTGCATTTGAAGCATTTTTTTCAAAGATGTTAAATTTGAACTACAAGTGATTCAAATACTAGAATAAAATGAGGGAAAAATAATATTTATGTTATTTAGCTCAATTTAAGACCTCTTCCATGAAATCAAAAGAAATTTTGAACATCTTGACTAGGAAACACGACTATGATCGTGTGTCCAAATGATTTAAAAATTCTAAAAAAATGCAAATGAAGTCTGAAAATTATAAGATTTGTCAAGAGCTCATGATATCATACGTGGAGGCTATAGTAAAATTTTGAACAAGTTTTGAACATTTTGTCATGTACGGTCTTTACAAATCGAAACATCTCCGAAGAAGTTTCAGAGAGTTGAGAAGTAGATGGTTAGGTTTGAATGAAAAGCGACGATCAAATTTGAATTTGAATTCAATTTTTTTCTATAAGCAATAGACAATATAAGTTGTTGTATGAAAAATTTTGGTGTTTTTTCGAAGTCATTTGATAATTTTAGTGTTTTTCTATGTAAAATTTAGATTTTCTATATAAAGCTTTTGCCGTGCGTTTTTGGTATGGCGCACGGCAAAGTTTTTTCTTATATATATGTCCTCCTAAACCCTAAATTCAATAGCCCCTCAAAAATGCAAATGAAGATAAAAATTGAGTTTTGAGTTCAAATCTTGTTTCTATAAGCAATAGACAACATAATTTAATTTGTGTTAATTTTCTAGATTTTTCAAATTTATTTGATATTTTTTATAAATTTTATAAAAATGATGAAAAATTGTTTGTCGTGCGTCTTATTAAAAAGCTCACGGCAAAGAGGCCTTATTCCAGCCGCTGCGGCCCAAACCGCCACGGCCCACTAAACCGCCATGGCCCATCACACCCCAGCCGCTGCGGACCGTCGATCTCGCGATCGAACGGCCGAGATTCTACGAAAAATTTATATTTATACACCCCTCCACCCCCAAACCCTACATCTACTCCCAGCCTCCTCACACCCCGCGCAGCCGCCCTCATCCCGCGGCACCCTTCCTCCTCCCGGCACCCCTCTCCCTTCTCCTCCCGGCGGCACGGCCGGCCTCCTCCCGGCTGCGCGGCGGCCCGGCCGGCCTCCCAGCGGCGCGGCGCACCGGAGGGCGTCCCTGGCGCGGTGGTGGTGGCCCGCCGGCGCCTCCTCCTCCCCACTCGGCGCGGTGCGGCCCCTCCCCCGATGGCGCGGCGACCCTTTCCTCCTCTACGGCGCCGGCTCCCTCTGCTCCTCCGGTGGGCAAGGCGGCGGCGGGCGCAAGATTCGGCGGCGGCGGTGCCTCACGCGGTGGATGCTCTGGCGCGGTGGTGGCCCGCCGGCGCCGGGCCCGCCCTGTGTGTTTTTTTCTTTTTTTTGATTTTGTATGCCGTGCGTGCCAGAGCAAGGCGCACGGCAAAGACATCACTCTTGCCGTGCGTCTCCAGGCCAGGCGCACGGCAAAGCCAGCGGCACGCCGTCTTGACCGGGCGTGCCGTCAAGCACTCTTTTTCGCCGTGCGCGGGTTATAACGCACGACAAAGAGTCTTTGTGGTGCGTGCGATTAAAAACGCACGGCAAAGACTAAGCCGTGCGTTTCTTAGTCTTTGCCGTGCGTTCGAAATGCACGACAAAGGCTGGTTTTCCTGTTGTGAATGCCGCTGCAGCCGCGTCGTGTTTGTCGGCAACATCCCGTTCCACGCCTCCGAGAAGGAGCTCCGCGACGCTTGCGAGCTGATCGGCCGCATCTGCTCCTTGCGCCTTGCCACCGATCCGGACACCGGCAAGCGCAAGGGGTACGCCTTCGTCGAGTACCCTGTCGACGAGACGTCATGCAGCTCCTGCCGCAACCTCGACGGTCAACCCTGCGCAGCCGCGACCTCCGCGTCAGCCTCGCCAGCCGCCGCCGCCCCAGGGGCGACGACGAGTTCGTCGGCCTGGAGGACGCCATCCATGCCGCGTCCCTTGTCACTGGCACGCAGTCGTCCCACAAATTTCAAGGACTCCTCGGCGAGCAAGACACTAAGTCACTAAGAACCTGACAACCTAATACTTTAATATGACGATTGAAGTATATAGTACTATTAATAAAGAATAATTTGCAACATATATTTAGTTCATGAAAAAAGTAACATTATATTAACAAGGCTAAAAAAGAGCAAAATAATTATTATAATTACCTCAAATCAAGCAGTAAATCACTTACCGTGTGGTACGCCGGTGTCAAAAATCAACCACGTCGGTCGACGCCGTGCAGGATCAATCAGTCCGAGTCTGGGAATGTGATGTTGGATGATCAACGACTTAATGGAAAGATTACTAATGGCAAAAAGGCGAAGAACACTAAACACATATCGTGCATATTCGTCTCGATGTCTAGGCTGACAGAGAGAAGACTCGCCAACTCGTCGCCTCGGCAGACGCGGACGGTCGTTGGCCGCGCAGCGCGTGCCGTCGCCTGCCAACACCACACGTTAGATGCGAGTCATGAATACGAAACGTCGAAGGCTTAAGCGAAAGGATGGGTCGACCGGCCGGAATTCGGAAAGAAATTACAGATATGTGTATGTCTTATACATGAGTAGAGACTTGAGCCCGGACTGATGGACCCTGGCTGCCCCCCTGACGGGCCTGCTGGCACGCCGCCACTCGACCCCGTCACGGTACCTGGTGGCGCAGTCACCGCGGGAGCTCTGGGAAATGGTGGCCGTGCTGGAGGGCGACGACCCCGACACCCTGAAGCTGCTCGAGGAGCACGTCCCGCGGTTGGCCACCGTCATCGAGCAGGTGCATCATCTCCTCGGCACAGCGGCCGCGGATGAAGCCGCGGAAGAGGCCAATACCAAGAAGCGGGAGGCGGCTGCGGAATCAGAGACGACGACGATCGCCGCGCCAAGCTCACCAAGGTAGAAGTACAAGACGGCGTCGGCTTCAAGCACAGGATCGCCGTTTCTTCTGTAGCTGTAGTTACGTGCTTCTGATCTGCTTTTCTAGTTTACCGAGTTGCTGTAACTTTTTTTTTATCCCGAGTGACTGTAACGGGGATTTTTTTAATTTTATTTTCATTACGACTTTGCAAAAAATATTGCGTCTAACGAAAATAGCACTTAACGGCGGGATGAAACGGCAGTGGACACTTACCGCCATTTCATCCTGCGGTTTTATGAAAAAAACACCAGATGACTGTAGCGACATTTAGCAGTAGTTTTAGCAATAAATCTCCAGTTGATTATCCAACATATTTTCAAAAAAATTCTTTAATTCATATGAAATTAGATGGAAATAAGCTTTATATAGACATTGCATATCTCAACGAAACATACAACTTTATCGTTGAAATATTTTTAACTAGCAAGATGGCCCGCGCAAATAGCGCGGGAAGCTAGATTTTTAATAATAATTATTTTATTTTATTTCAAATTAAACATACATATACATGTATGTTAATTATGTCAATGTACAAACAAAGATGATTTGTTTTCATATTGTCACATTTTGTGGCGTGTCTTTCTAATTTTTTTTAAAAAAGAGCATGGATACCGTATATAAAGAATTTAATTTTTTATTTGTTGAGGCAACATAAAGATTTAAATAACTTTGTTTTTAGATTTTTTGTGTGTGTACAATTCTTTATTATGAATTTTGTATCATGGTGATAAATTACCTTATATTACTATATTTTTTGATTGGTTCATAAAAAAGATTTGATTATATGGCTTACATCTAAATAATTTACATTATTTTCTAAAAATAATAATTTTTTAAATAGGTATATTCTAAGTAGGTTGTATATCTAAGGACTTTTTATCAGCAATATCAAGGGCTTTTGCAAAAGTATTTTCTTATTATTTTAATATAGTGTTAGTTATTTATTAGTTGTATTTTGGTTGGACTATTTATTTATCTTAGTACTTCTCAAACCATAAAGAAATCAGATTCATTTTTTGTTTTCAAATATTTTGAATTTATGAATATATCTATTAATTGTATTATGTAGATTGTACTGTCTGGACAATTATATCATTGTAAATATGATTTTCTATATTTTTTCAAATCAATGTGGGAATAATTCTGGACCAAACGTGTTGGCTTCTTTCAACACAAATGTAATAGGAAAATGATGAATCCTTGCCTAGGTTGTTTGAGTGATCTAGACGATAGAATATGGACTTCCGAGAGCCATTTTTAATATAGTGATTGATTGTGATTTCGCACCAACAGTAGGGATCCGAGAAGGCTCTATTTTTTTAGATGCAGCCACGACAGAGATGGCAAATGTGAGCTAAGGGGAGAGGGTTTTGATATTGTAATTTAGACATGTTCAGATCCTTTTTTTTTGCGGCCTTTCTTTCTATCTCACCAGCATATAATGATTGCTTATGTGTTCACCCTCAGGTGAAGCACACATAATCAGATGTGAACCTTTTTATTAGGTGCTTCACCAATTCACCTGCTTCTTTTGGTATCTCACGTATCTTCTAATGATATTTTATAGGATTGATGATTGTCGGGGTTCTCTACCGCCGGCAGTGAATTTGTATCGTATCGTGTGTCGGATCCGGATGGTTGACACGGGAGACACACGGGTTTTATACTGGTTCGGGCCTCCGAGGAGTAATACCCTACATTCAGTTCCGAGTACTCGTGTTCCTATGCCAGGGATGTCTGTAGTAGGGGTTACAAACTTGGTGGTCGGTCAGTCTCTATGTACGTTGCACTCCTCCCCCTTTTATAGATGTAAGGGCGAGGGGCAAAGAGAGAAAAGAAAATAAGCTACAGTGCTACGGCGTTGTGAAGTCCTTTCCGTCATTGATGTTCGTCAGGTGGCGTGGGAGGGCGCTGAGCTGTAGTGTCGTTGGAGGCTGCCGCGTGTGCTGCTACCACTGTTTGTTCCGGCACTTGGCATCTCCTCCGAGTAGTTCATGTGGTGACTCAACCTTCTTGAGAGTGACTTAGGCCCGCCACGTTATGGCCTAAGTGCCTGTAGGTGGTAATCGAGTGCATGCTCTGACGGGGTGGCGTGCAGCTGGCATTGGATGTGACGGCGTGTCGGAGGTCGTGGGGGTGCACTGTGCTCCATTACGGCTCTTGTCAGACCTGACCGTCCTTCCCGTCGTGCCAGCTGCGGTCTTTGCATGGCGTGAAAACCGGCGCCACGCGTGTCGTTGCGAAGAAACTTGGGAGGCTGGGGCAGCGCCACGTTCGTGTGGGGCCCCAGCCCCACGCCGCGACTCCCTCGTGTGGACCCCGCCTTAGTCGGAGATGAAGGTTACTCGTGCGAGCGGGTAGTCGGAGGCGAGGCAGAGTGTACTCGGGGACGAGGCGTACTTGTGCGAGGCGGAGGATACTCGTGCGAGCGGGTAGTCGGAAGTGGGGAAGTCTTGTCAGTAAGGGTCTTGACAAAGATCTGCATCCCTCCCTGTCCTGGATCTTAGCCTTCACATTGTCAATGGTGTCAGAGGACTCCATTTCCAGATTGATTATCTTGTTGCTTAGGGGGCCCTAATCCAGGCCCTCGTCAATGACAAAGTAGAAACCTAGGGTGTATTAGATTTTCTTGCCTCCCCTCCTCGATCATCGCTCCACTATTCAATGAGCGCTAATGTAATATTCTCTAATTTCTTATACACTACACACTTAAGGTAATCGATATAGGAAGGTAATCAGTATAGGATAATTGTCTTGACCCTTGGGATAGTTTTTATCTAGCTCCATATTAGGCAGTGCTCTGGTGATGTTTTTTTACGCTGACCCCTTCACCAAGGAGCATTCCAATCACCTCTATTTTGCGTTCTAAAGGCATGGATCACATGTAAGGTTTGTTTAGGTAGCTCATGGTCAATAGAATAATTGGTTGCCTTCGGTCGTGCTCTCTTCTTAGAGTTGGCGTGACGTTTGTGATATACACATGATTATGACAATTAATATATGCAATTTTTTCCTAGGCCAATATTTTTTTCTTTCTCCTTACCTTTTATGTAAATTAACAATTTGTAGATCTTTTCACATTATGATCACAACGTGTGGTTGTGTTTCATCGGTGCACACAGAGAGTGTTGCGTATTTTGTTTCTTTCAAAATATGTTGCTGACTTTTTCCATACATATATCCCCCATTTTTGTGGTCTTTATGATCCTTTAGAAGCCATGTGTGCTCAGAAACAATGGTGTCGTGCTATCGGCTACTGTTGTTTCTTTCCCCTTCAGCGGGTCAACATATAGTTCATTTCATAGTTCATGTTAGCACTATTCCCATCTATATTAGTTCGATCGAAGTGTTAGATACCCCACTAAATTATTGCCATCTATATTTTTCCCATCTATAAGAAGAAAGTTGAAGTTGACCACTCAATGTCGTAGGTACATCATCCATAGTTACACACAATAGGTTGGGGATTCAAAGTGTAGATGATCCAGTACAATTCATTGGTCATGTATGTGCATACATGTCTATAATTGAAAGTGTAGTAGCTTGTCCGCTTCATCGGATACACTCAACAGGTTCGTGGCATATTAACTAATAAAGCACCAAAATCAATTTGGTCAAAAAGTACCAAAATCAAGATCGTATATTCGTGTTGCATGTGTCACTGTAATTTTTTTTTGGAGTCTATAATCCTCTGTTATAGCTCTTGGTAATTAAGTTAAGTCATTTTAACAAAAAATATGTTGTTGTTAGTTATTTTGTTATTTTCCATAGTATTAAGGTTTTGTACATTTGCTAGTGTCTATACCATTTACCTGGAAAATGACAACATCTATCGCTTTGTTGGCCGCTTCTTCGATATTAGAATAACAGCGACACACCTCCTTTGCCTCTCTTACATCGTATCCTTCAGATATTCCAATAATACGTTAACTTAAGCGATCATTGATCTGGCTTTGGCTTACTTGGTACTGAGATTATCTGTCATCATTTTACAGAGACAGGAGCACACGTGATCTTAGTCATCTAGACCACTGTTCGACGATATCGAGAAATATTGCGGCAAAGCTAGAGTAAGGTTCGTCTAGATCCTTCTCGTGAAGCTTAATGTGCTGATCTCTAGCCATGCAAATTGTCGTGGGGGGGGGGGGGGGGCTAGGGACCAGCGTGCACTTTTGACATCAACTGTTCGGACTTCTTGGCCATAAAGCTGCCAACAATTTCTCTTCGGCATGGGAATAAATTAAGAAAAGGAGAGAAGCAACATTAAAAAATAATATAACCTTCAAATATGAACACTATTTTTATGCAAGATTCGTTGTGAAACATGCAAAAACAATAATACAATATTGATGCTTAAATATTGTAATATATGTCGGAGCGTCTGTTTTTTCCTTCTCCATCTAGACATATGTGTCTCAGCATTAGTGTTCATTCATATATGGTTTGGTTTAGTCATCTAGACATATGTGTCTTAGCATTACTATTCATTTATATATGTTTTGATTTTGTTTTGAACGCATCTTAGACGGTCAGACCATTAGCAACCTTACTTATATATAGCCTGCACGTGTATTGTTAAACAATGCTAGTATCGGGTTAACGTGTGAGCATGAAAATAAAGATAAGCAAGGCATAGTATTGAGTTAGGAAACGGGAAGTGTTTCTTAATTCCAAAGATATATTTATACCTATTAATATTCATTTTTAAATAGACTTTTTGGATTAATTAAGATCATTAGATCTTCATAAAATCCGACAGTCCATATTCTTTTCTTTTTTGGATTAACGTGAGAATTTCTAGACCCTCTCGGTGTACGTGATAGATTCTTTTAACACTGTAATATTAAGATAATAGATTAGAAATCATCTTCGTACTCGAATAATCGACACAATATTATTGTGTGATGAGCTCGAGGAACGCCCTCTCGGAAGCTCTCGTCGTCAGGGCCGGCCGATTCGTGGTCCAGGCTGCTACTTTTGAGCAACCTAAATTAATTGTGTCGCCACTCTCGAGAGTATCGCCGCCAAGCTGGAATATGCCGGCCGTATTGATGACCTGAATTGCCAAGGCTAGGCGCAATGGCCACCGGACGAAGAGAGATCAGCCACCCGGCCGGCGACCGGTCTCGCACACGTATGACGTATGTGAACACACCACCATCCGCAGCGCCCGCGCCGGCCGCCGTGCACCGTCGATTTCACACGAGCGTAGCTAGCTATATGTACGTTGCGGTCTCGATCGGGTCAACGACCGGCTCTGGCTGATCGTGATACACCTGTTTCAAATTCCAACTGTTTGGGGTTCAATTCCAGGTGGTGCTACGAGTTGAGAGAGTGAAATCTCTCACCGATAAAAACTTGCAAGCACCCGAAGCTTATTTGAGCTCCCGCCTATTTTGATTCTCCAGGTACGGAGTATGTCCCACGTAGCAACAATTAACTCAACCGGAAGCTAAAATTTTGGAGCAGTTTGTGTTGGAATTCGATGGCATGGCTTGCTTAGCACCCTGTGGGAGCATGAAAAACACTATAAAGTTACCTGGGGTTGTAGGCAAATATTGCCGCAACAAGCACAACAGCAATCAGTATTCAGTAGCCGGGTAATTTGTTGCTTGCTACTCTCTCAGTCTTTAAATATATGACGTTTATGGCAAACTAAACCGTGGCTAGCCTAAACAGTCATATATTTAAGGATTGAGGTAGTATATAACAGTGGCTAGCCGTATGTTTCTAGACATTTTTTAAGGTGTTAACTGACTAACTTGCTTCTCAAAAATAGTATACGCCATCAACTTGAGCTATGTATAGTACCTATATTGATATACAACTCACAATTATATATACAACTTAATTGCGCCTACGTTGATATATAACTGCAATTTGAATTAAGTCTTCCACTATGCATGGCTTCCCCCCCAAAAAAGAAATTGATGCTTCTTTCGAAGATGGAAAGAAGAAAACGATATGTACCCCCCATCTACCCCTTTTGAACAAAAATGGAAGGAAGAAAACGATTTATAACCATCTACTTTAATTTCCCAAAATAAAGAAGAACTGCATTGGTGGTAATGACTCCCACCTCCGTACTCTATATATTGAGTACTTCTTAGAGAGTTAGACACCAAGAAAAGGCAAGAGCCGCTCATGTGCATTCACAAATTGATAGAATTTGGTAGGCCCCTTTTTTTATCTATATAAGAGGATTCGCTAGCTTGGAGGTTGGTGCACTTGATTTAGGTCCAGCAGCCATGGATGCTACTAAGGTTGCAGGGTGTTTCAAGGATAGGACCATCCTCATCACCGGCTCGACCGGCTTCCTAGGAAAATGTATTTTACATGGATATATACACTGTTAAACTAGAAATATACTCGGTTGTACTAGCATATATTATATATATGGTCCAAAATAAGAAAATACCACATATGCATATATACTATCTGACGTGAGCAAAATCTTGTGCATACAGTGCTGGTGGAGAAGATACTGCGAGTTGAGCCAGGCGTGAAGAAGCTCTACCTGCTGGTGCGCGCGCCGGACGACGCGGCTGCCGAGCAGCGTATGCTCCATGAGGTTGTTGTATTTTCAAGTTGACCCGTGTGCATTCCAATTTCCAAATGCATCATGTCTTAATATTTATATATAACTATATTATTCGCTCATCGATCAGTCTGTGTGTTATCTTTTAGAATTTTGATACAAAGAAAGCAAAATATGATAGAGTTTCCAGAATATATCCCCAATTCCCCATGATGAAATAAAGTAGCATTTGTTCCATATCTCCCTCTTTGTTTTGTTGGCAGATCATAGGGAAAGAACTCTTTAGCGTTCTGCGAGAAGAACATGGAGCTGACTTCCAGTCCTTCATCAAAGAGAAGATATCCCCTTTAGCCGGGGACATGATGCATGAGAATCTTGACCTTGATAGCACCCGAGCCAAGCAGTTGTTTGAGGAGATTGATATTATCGTCAACGGAGCCGCAACCACTAAATTCTATGAGAGGTACATTTTTTAGAAAAAAATGAAATTGTTTCCTACCTCTGCAATAATAGCATGCAGCAAAAATTTTTACATCATTCTCAACACTAAAGCTGATAACTAAATAGGAAAATGAGCACACACATAATAGGAAAAATCAAAAGCAGAGTCTATTATTTATTCTTCATCTATTATTGGCAAAAATATCCAAAGCGACAACCTCAAGTGGTTTGCTTGCCGAACGGATAATCTTCTTGTGTCCCCACGCTGCAGGAGGGATCAGAACTGCAGTCAATATGCTTCTTCGAAAACAGTTTGCATAAAAGAATGAAAATGTTTTTTTCCTGAAAAATCAAGTGGTTACGCGGACACCAAATAGCTCATGTTGCATACTCATGCTGACCTAGCAGGTATGATGTTGCCTTGGCGTCCAACACCTTGGGAACCGTAAATGTATGCAAGTTCGCAAAGCAGTGTTCTCACCTGAAGCTGTTCCTTCATGTTTCCACAGGTAAGCAGTTATTAGCGCACCATATAATAAAGACTGTATCATAAAGAGAAAATTATATATCTGCCAGAAATGTGGAAATTAAATAACCGAGTGCAAATTAATTATAATTCCATGAACAGCCTATGTAGCTGGCTGTAAGCAAAAAGGCCGGCCTGAGGGTCAAGCACTGAGGAAGGGTCGCTGCATCGACGTCGAAGCAGAGCTAGATTTAGCTAATGATGTCAAAGCAAAGCTTGTGAAGACTCGCTCTGGTAACGACACCTCTCATCAGAAGCAACAAAAGGTAGCCATGAAGGAACTCGGCTTGAAGAGGTATATGCACAAACTTGATTAATTAGCTTACACTATAAAATTTTCATTCACTTAATAATAAGCTACATTTTAATTAGAAAGGACCCACTTAAGTACATAAGAACATATATACTCACATAGAGTGGTCTATACTAACACCCAATGTCTTGAATTGAAGGGCAAAGTACTTTGGGTGGCCCAATGTCTATGCGTTCACCAAGGCTCACAACGGGAAACAAGGTAATTGCCGTGCGTTTGCGGCGCACGGCAAAGGCCTGTATGCAAAGGCCTGTATGCGCACGGCAAAATCTTTGCCGTGCGTTTTTTACCGTTGCGCACGGCAAAGGCCGCACGGCAGCAATCTGCACGGCAAAGGATCTTTGCCGTGTGCATTTTATCGTCACGCACGGCAGACACTTTGCCGTGCGTCAGAATCGACGCACGGCAAACAATTTCCAAATCTTTTAAAAATTTGCCGTGCGCCGAAATTGACGCACGGCAAACATTATAGAAAAATAAAAAAAGGCCAGAGGCCTCCCCCGTCGCCGCCACATCCAGCTGCTCCGGCCTCCCCTCCCGACAGCCCGCCGCCACCACCTGTCAAGAGAGAGGGGGGAATGTTAGAGAGAGAAAGATGTTAGAGAGAGAGGGGGGGAGGGAGAGAGAGTGCCACCTGCGCGCGGCCGGAGCCGCCTCCGCCTCCGGATCCGATGCCTCGGCCACCGGAAGGCACCTCCGCGCTCGGATCCGGCGCCGGGAGGGGAGGGAGGACGGGGCCGACGACGGGAGGGAGGTCCGGCGACGGGAGGGAGCTCCAGATGCGGCGCCCCCGACGCCGGACGGCGCCTCCGCGGCCGGAGTTGAAGGCGCGCCTGGATCCTGCGCCTCCACGGCCATGGACCTCCGGATCGGGAGGGGAGGGAGCACGGGGTGCGCCCTCTGCCACCGACGGATCCGGGCCAGTGAGGACGGAGGGGCGCGTGCGCTCGTCGCCGGGACGCAGAGGTCGGAGGGGCGCGTGTGCGGCGGCCATGGAGCTGCTCGTGAGGGGCGCGTGCGCTCCTCGCCGGGACGCAGAGGTCGGAGGGGCGCGTGAAACGTCCGCCGGCGGTGCTAGTGAGGGAGGAGGGGGAAATGGGGCTCGGTGGGCTAGGGTTTCCCCACCCCGGCCGGCTTTATATGGCGCCCGGATTGCCAGCGGCCATCAGATGATATCGACGGCTCAGATCAGAGCACGTGGGGGTGGGGTTGGGGCCGGGTGTGGGGCGCGTGGGTCTGTGGATTTTTAGGGTGCTCTTTGCCGTGTGTGTGCTGTAGGGCGCACGGCAAAGTTTTTTCTTTGCCGTGCACTTTATAATAGTGCGCACGACAAACAAAATTTCATCATTTTTATAAAATTCATAAAAATTACTAAATAATTTTTAAAAAACTTAGAAAATTAACACAAATTAAGTTATCTTGTATGCATATAGTACAAAAAGATTTTAAAGTTAGGAGAATTTTTTTGATGAGCAATGAATTTGGAACTTAGGAAAAATGTGGAAAAAAATCTAAATTTTACATAGAAAAACACTAAAATTATCAAATGGATTCGAAAAAACACCAAAATTTTACATTGAACAACTTATATTGTCTATTGAGTATAGAAAAAAAATTGAATTCAAATTCAAATTCGATCGTCGCTTTTCATTCAAACCTAACCATCTACTTCTCAACTCTCTTAAACTTCTTCGGAGATGTTTCGATTTGTAAGCATCGTACATGACAAAATGTTCAAAACTTGTTCAAATTTTTACTATAGCCTCCACGTATGATATCATGAGCCCTTGACGAATCTTATAATTTTCAGACTTCATTTGCATTTTTTAGAATTTTTAAATCATTTGGACACACGATCATGGTTGTGTTTCCTAGTCAAGGGGTTCAAAATTTCTTTTGATTTCATGGAAGTGGTCTTAAATTTGACTAAATAACACGAATATTATTTTTCAATCATTTTATTCTATTATTTGAATCACTTGTAGTTCAAATCTGGTCTCTTTGACAAAATTGCTCAAAATGAAACTAATTAGTTAAATATAGCAAATTAATACAAAAATCTACCAAATTTTACCATGAAGTATCACATGTTGTATGTATAGAGTAGAAAAAATTTCAAAGTGAAGAGAATTTGTTTTGAGAGACTATTGGATTTGGGGCTTAGGAGGACATATATATGAAAAAAAAATTTTGCCGTGCGTCATAAAAAAAACGCATGGCAAAGAGAAATCTTTGTCGTGCGTTTTTTGAAAAACGCACGGCAAAGGCACTTCGCCTCCGGTCGCTTCCCACTGTCCGGTGGGAGAAAAATGTTTACCGTGCGCCAAGAAATAAAACGCACGGCAAAGATTCTTTGCCGTGCGTTTTATTTTCCGGCGCACGGCAAAGATTCTTTGCCGTGCGTTTTCCAAAACGTACGACAAAATGAGCTCTTTGCCGTGCGCCTGATAAAAAACGCACGGCAAAGATCTAAACGCACGGCAAACGTCGGTTTTCCCGTAGTGGCTATGGGAGAGATGCTGCTTGGCACCATGAGGGGAGACCTCCCTGTTGTGATAATACGACCAAGCATCGTAATAAGCACTTTTCAGGATCCATTTCCTGGATGGATAGAAGGAATCAGGTATTAAATATATGAATATATATACGCCTCTCTTTTTCGTGAGGGCAACACATACACGGGCTCAGAGCATCTCCGATAGTATGCTGAAAAATTCATCCCAAAACTATCTTTTGGGAACTATGCTAAAAAAGTTTTCTCCCAAAATCATGATACTCTACAGCAGGTTGCTAATAATTATTCCCCAATAATAACCATGTCAGCCTTCCAGTGGGACCCACCAACACATTTAAAAATGGATGGAATTTAATAAATAGATTTGTGCTCCGTAGGTGCAAGTCATTTTCCTCTTTGCATCTCCGATTTTGACGGGCATGACCGCATGAGCGATTGGGGGAGGAGCATCTACACGTAAATATGCGGGGCGACGGGGAAGTTTTTAGCATTGCTGTATTTTTTTCTTTGGAAAGAATAGGAGATCTGTTGGAGGGAGATTTCTTGTGTTTTTCTCCCAAAACAAGATTTTGGGATAATATAAGGGATCTTTTGGAGTTGCTCTCATTCACATATTTTCATATTCAAATTATGTGCGTATTCAAGAAAACGATGGATCCAATTTTTCCCCACTGGTGGGGAGAAAAATAAAGAGGACTTTTACGGTGAATCAAGTGGTGGTATGCAGTATATGACTATTTTTTGTAAGGGTAAATAGTTAATTTTACAAATTTTAAGAAATTTGGCAACCTCCTAATTCCACCCCGTGCCCCGTCATTTTTGCCACCGAGATAAAAATTCTAATAATACCGTTATACCACCTATGTATACCACCTATACTACATGTGCAAGTTGTGATGATATACAATTAATCTCAATCGTTGAATCCTTTCATACTGGTCATTTTCCAATAGTGGTATATGGTGATATTGTCCACCGTATAAGAGCCAAAAATAAAAATATATTCCAAGCAAAATTAGCAAGTAAATTCAGTATGTCTAACGATTCCACTACTACATGCTATTATTTTTTGTTGCAGGACAATGGATGTTATGATTGCTGCTTCCTACGAGCAAAAGCTTCCATGTTTCATAAGCGGTCACGTACTTGATTCGGTGAGTGATCATCATACATGTGCAACATGTTAGAGCAGGAAATTCAATAATTACAACAATATATATTGTCGTATGTAAACTTATTAGTTCCATGGAAATAATGCATGCTTAAATTTGACAGATACCGGCAGACATGGTGGTTAATGCTACAATGGTAGCCATGGCCACTCACTACGACTGTTTGGGAACTCAAGTAGTCTACCATGTGACCTCAGCACTCCAAAATCCACTGTCATGCAATCTTCTAGAGGAATCAGGATACGGGTACTTCTTGATCAATCCTCGTGTGAGGGACGACAAGAGGACCATTATTCAACATAGAAGGCCTATGTTGTTCAGTAGATATGCATATTTCCATGCATATATGGTTCTAGCATACAAAACACGACTCCAGGTGGTCATTTCTGTTTCTTGCACAGGGTTAATTTTGAACACAATTTATACTACCCTGCTCCATTTAGCTCATGTGTGGTGATCACTTGGAAATATGTTTTAGGGTCTTTATCTAGCGAATCGTCTATTACTTTGTGGTCGCTTCACAGAGTATCACAATAAACTCAATAGGAGCTTGAACTACTTGATGTTTATGGCCAAGCTTTATGCCCCATATATCTTCTTCAAGGGATGGTGAGCATTTACGAACTATCTAAATATTAATTTTTTCTCTTCAAACTTTATTCTGCTTACATTTGAATATGGCTTGTAGAATAAGTTAAGAGAGTATAGTTGAGTTTTCAGGAGTGAATAATATCATCTTATATACACACATCATCGATCGCGTTGCAATTGCTCATGATTTGAACAGCTATATGTTTAATTGTCGCTGAACGCTGATGCAATTGAACCATTAAAACAGGATGCAATTGAACCATTAAAACAGTTTGCAAATAACTATTATCCTCAGATACACATGATGCATGGAATATATGCCAGCAAAAAATCATAGTAAATATAGGCATCACTACATTAATAGAGGCGATGCACATATGCATATATTGATTCTCTCTGCATGATCTACTGGTACCACACCTGTAATGATAGTTGTACTTCTAAATTTTTTTGTGATCTTGCCTGATTGGATCTATGTGCATGTGAAGCTTTGATGACAAGAACCTGAGAAAGTTGTGGGCGACGACAGGCGCCAGGCATGGTGATGGATACGTGTTTAACTTTGATCCCAATTGCATCAACTGGAGACTGTATCTATTCAACACCCACATCCCGGCTGTTCTCAAGGAGGCTGCCCAGATGAAGAAACAAGGCATTGCATGATACGAACTGGTTGATCGATCTCTGCATGAAGGAGATCCTTGCTATCATATAGGAGTATAACACAATATACGATGGTTGGGTGTAAAACCGGAATAAAGCTAGCAATATATACGTTGCTAAAAATAATTAGTGAGATGATTACATGGCCTAATCCGATGTTAAATGACAATAGACCATTGTGAAACTAAGATGGGGATGATAACTGCTCCCATTTAGTTAGCTAATGGGTTAATTTGCACCAAATGAAATATATATGGAGATGAATGCCATACTTTTTTAATACTTGAGTGATAAAAAATATACTTGTACAAAGTGTTACCTTCCAAATCGAGCCATTCGTAGCTATGAAGCTGTATGATTATGGTCCATGGAGCCAACAGTCGGTCGTCTTGACTGTGGTATTCCAGTGGAGATATATGGCGCCGTGCGGTAGCCCGGCAGGGGTGCACGTCACTGTCACAGCGCAATCGGACCTATGAACGACGGCGTCGCCGACGCGGCTGCTCAGCATCCTCGCCGCGCACGCCACCAGGAAGGCGCGTTCTCTGTCGCCAACGAGCCCGGTGGGATCGCCAGCGAGAGTGAGGCGAGCGCGCCGGCCGTGTCCTCGCGGCTCGTTGCCGGCCATGCATGACCCCGCGCACGCAACTTGCCCGGCCGGCGCGTCGCCGTCGAACCTCGGCCCATCTCCACCAGCACACGTGTTAAATCAACTACAGGCTTGGAAGAACGGAGTTACATGGGTGCCAGCTTGTCCTGCTGCCGCAAGAACGAAGGAGCACGACGCGGGCGGCGCGGCGCCTTCCCGACGCGCGCGCCAGTTCAGTGGACGGCAACAACTCTGGGTCTAACGCAGCCACGATCACGAGCACGTCGATCACTTTGCCCTTGGAACGCTATCCAGGTGTTGGGGCGCACCTCGTCGTCGGCGTCGAACCGCGCCATCCCGATCGATGGCGTCCACTTCGCGCACATGAAGACTATTGACCGTGCAGCCGACTCCCTCCCAGCAGATCCGGCAAACATCTTGCTAAGATGCTCGACCCTGGTCTCGACGTCGTTGACGTGGATGAACCCCGCCGGAGGTGTCCTGGGCGGGCGGCCGGGCGACGTGGCGACTATACATCGCGCCTGCGATGGATAGCAATCCATCGCAGGCGCGTGATTGATCGCGGGGCCACGGGGACAACCGGACGTGGGGGTTGGGGGATGGGAGGACAACAACACGTGGGGGCTGGGATGAGATTGAGCGTTAGTTTTTGTTTATTTTTTATTTTTTCTATTCTTTTTTGTTTGTTTTTATTTCTTTATTTATTATTTATTTATTTATTCTTTTACTTTCTATTTCTTTTTTCATTTTTATTTTCTTGTTTCTTTTTTATTTCTTATTCTTTTTATTTTTCAATTTTATTCTTTTTTACTTTCTTTTTTATTTTTTTGTTTCTTTTTTGTTTCTTCTTTTCTTATTTTTTTAGTATTCATATTTTATTTTTGGTTTCCATCTTCATTTTTTTATTTCTTATTTTTTATATTTTTTTTATTTTTTATGTTTGTTTCGGATATGTTTATTTTTATTTTATTATCTTATTATTTTTCTTATTTCTCTTTTATTTCTTTCTTTCTTATTTCTATTTTTGTTTTCTGTTTTTATTATGTTCGTACAAACATATACGCTTGTTCTGATTAACAAGTTAACTTGTTCCTACAAACATATACGCTTGTTCTGATTAACAAGCTAACTTGTTCCTACAAACATATATGCTTGTTCTGATGAACAAACTAACTTGTTCCTACAAACATATACGCTTGTTCTGATGAAAAAGCTAACTTGTTCCTACAAATATATACGCTTGTTCTATTGAACAACTCTACTTGTTCTTCAGCTTCATCATTTTGTTTCATGAAAATTCACTTTGTCTTAAAATAATGTTAATCTTGTTCGTATAAACATATACGCTTGTTCTGATGAACAAGCTAACTTATTCCTACAAACATATACGCTTGTTCTGATGAAGAAGCTAACTTGTTCCTACAAACATATACGCTTGTTCTGATGAAGAAGCTAACTTGTTTCTACAAACATATACGCTTGTTCTGATGAACAAATTAACTTGTTCGTACAAACATATATGTTTGTTCTATTGAACAACTCTACTTGTTCTTCAGCTTCATCATTTTGTTTAATGAAAATTCACTTTGTCTTTAACAATGTTAATCTTGTTCGTATAAACATATACGTTTGTTCTGATGAACAACCTAACTTGTTCCTACAAATACATGATTGTTCTGAGAAACAACCTAATTAATTTTTGGTATTTAAAAAATGTTTAATAAAATTTTCATCAAAACATAGTCAAGTGGGATCTTATTTTGAAGATCTCGACACAAGAAATCTATTTTTGAAATCAGAATTTAATTTAGACGCACGGTTTATGAGTTATAACTTTTTAAAATTCTAGATTTGTGTGGGCCCCCGCCTTCTGTCCGCGCGCCCCGCGGCCTGCTGCCGCCGCTGCGCTCGCGCGCAGGCGCGATGGGTTCCAACCCATCGCGCCTGCGATGCATAATCGCTCCCGTCGGGCGACAACCTTGGCGAGCATGGCCGTCTTCCCTTTGACGCAGCTTGGCGGGGACGCGTCTAGTCATCACAGTAGCGACAAAAAAACCAAACGTCGCGCTGCATTTAGGCCACGTGGGCGCGGGTCGCTAGAAAAGATAGAAGTAAATCAGAGTCCTGGGGCTAACGAGATTCCTTAGACTGTTTGTGTGGGTACATACAGTCTCTGCATGCGAATAGTAAATAGTCAAACTTGCTGATGTCTTCCTCGTCTAAAGAGTTGTTTGAAACTTAAAAAGCTATAAATGTTAAACCGAGTATCAAAATTAAATTCTGATTTCACCATTGAATTCCTCACAACAAAAACTTCAAAATAAGATCCCACTTAACTATATTTTGACAAACTTTTTTTATTAGTATTTTTTAATTAAAGTTGTATATTCTGGACAATACATTACCGCGAAACAAATTCTACAAACTACCGGAACAAAAAATTATACCCACCGAACAAACTGTATAAAGTGACGGAACAAAATATGTGTAGTCCTCGAATAAATTCTACAAACTAATCTCAAAACTAAAAAAGTTATAAATCATAAATCTTGCGTCTAAATTAAATTTCGATTTCAAAAACGGATTTCTTGTACTGAGATCTTCAAAACAAGATCCCACTTGACTATATTTTGACAAACTTTTTTATTCATATTTTTAAAATTAAGATTATATTCTATTATAGCCAGAACAAAACAAATGAAGTGTCAGAACAAACGAGAACAATTGTCAGAACAAGATCCTATTATAGCCAGAATAAGTTTGTATGTCGTCCCGAACAAAACAAATGTAGTATCAGAACAAGAGTAGAAACAAAATTCTATTATAGCCAGAACAAGTTCGTATGTCATCTCGAACAAAACAAATGTAGTGCTAGAACAAATCAGAACAAAAGTCGGAACAAATTATTATTATTACAGCCAGAACATATTATTATTATAGCCAGAAAAAATATTTGTAGGTACCGAACAAATTATATGAACTGCTGGAACAAATATGTATACTTGTCGAACAAATTATACAAACTATCAGAACAAAACATTTGTAGGTACCGAACAAATTATATGAACTCTCGAAATAAAAAATTTGTACGTACCTAACAAATTATATGAACTAACACAACAAATTTATATGCCATCTTGAACAAACAAATAAAGTATCAGAATAAATATTTCCTAATGTGGAACAAATATTAGCTGAGGAAGGACAAATATTCACTGAGGAGAAACAAATATTCACTTAAATGAACAAATATTCGCTGAGTGGAACAAATATTAAAATATAAATATTAAAAAGTATACATGATGAAAAAAGAATGAGAAACAAAAGATGTAACACAAAAATTGTAAAGAAAAGGGATGAAATATTAAAAAATATTAGAAAATAGAAGAGATGAAAATAAATAAATAAAAGAGAATAAAAGATGTAATAAAAATAAAGAATAGAGAAAGGAAAAAGAACCGTAAGAATGAGTAAAAGAAAAAAGACGGTAGAAAAATGGTAGGACAAAGAATAGAGAAAAAAATAAAGAAACAAGAAAAAATGGAAATGGAAATGAAAATACGTGGAAGGAACTGAGGAGAAACAAATATTCACTTAAATGAACAAATATTCGTTGGGTGGAACAAATATTAAAATATAAACATCAAAAAATATACATGATGAAAAAAGAATGAGAAACAAAAGATGTAACACAAAAATTTGAAGAAAAGAGATAAAATATAAAAAAAATTAAAATATGAGAAAATAGAAGAGATGAAAATAAATAAATAAAAGAGAATAAAATATGTAATAAAAATAAAGAATAGAGAAAGAAAAAAACCGTAAAAATGAGTAAAAGAAAAAAGACGGTAGAAAAAATGATAGGACAAAGAATAGAGAAAAAAAATAAAGAAACAAGAATAAATGGAAATGGAAATACGTGGAAGGAAATAAAAATAAAATGAGAAAAGAAATGAGAAACCTGAGAGAAACAGTATAACATAATTAAAAATAAAAACTAAATAATAAAAAAAGAAAACTAAATAAAAAAGGAAAGGTAGGAACTTACCTGCGTACCTGACTACCTATTGCTCCTCACGAAAAACGCCGCGCGCCAGTTTACCCACTTGCACGGTCCACGTATCTGACCTACTCGCACAACCCACGTTGCCCGACGCCATGGCGTGACGGTAGGTGAAACTGTCACTGAAGCGACACATATGATTTACCACTTGGCGGCCTCGCGTGCCTCCTTCATCTGCGCTTTGTTACGTGGCAAAGGTCACGAACTCACGACGACATCGTTTTTTTGCTGTCGAAGATGGCGGCAACAGGCGGGCCAAGGAGCACCCAGGCCAGGGGCTGACCTTTTTTTTTAAATTTTTTAGCTCTTTTATGAAAAGTTTCTCACAAATACACCCTTGACAGAAATATTTGAGAACTAACCCTGTCTCGGCGCCTGACGTCGTGGCGCCGGCGCCAGGAACGTTGGCACGAGGTAAAAAACCAGCACTACTTCCAATTTTTTGATCCAATTAAAATGTGTAAATTCACTTTTTCTTGATCAACAACTGTTGTCAAATATTAATTAAGATTCATAGATTCCATTTGTATGTTGTTGTACATATCTTAAGTACAAAATTTTTCATAAATAATTTCAAAGTGGGCTGATTGACATAGTTTTCAGACTTAGATTTTCCAGCCTACCGACAACCTTACTTTCAATTTTTGGACTCTAATTTAAATATATAAACTCACTTCCCCTTGGTCAACAAATATTATCGAATGTTAATCAAGATTCATAGATTCCAATTTGCATATCCTTAGCCACATCATACATACAAATATATTAATAAAACAATTTCGAAGTGAGCCAACCAACACTGTTTTCAGACTTTGAGATTTTTGGCCATCGTCGTAAAAAAATTCTCAAATCTGAAATCAGTACAATTACCCTAATTTGAAACTCTTTTGTGAAGAATTTTGTATGTAAGATATAGCTAACAACGTACAAAATAGAATCCGTGAACCTTAGTTAACATTTGACAATAGTTCTTAATTGAGGAGAAGAGTTTGCATATTTAAATTGGAGCCTTAAAATTGAAAGTAAGACTCTTGGTAGGCTGAAAAGTCTAAGTTTGAAAACTGTGTCAATCTGCCCAGTTTGAAATTATTTTATGAAAAACTTTGTATGTAAGATATGGACAAAAACATACAAAATGGAATCTATACATCTTAATTAATATTTGACAACAGTTGTTGATCAAGAAAAGTGAGTTTACACATTTTAATTGGGATCCAAAAATTAAAAGTAGTGCTGGTTTTTGACCTCGGCGCCAGCGTTCCTGATGCCAAGACCAGGCTACAATTTCTTAAATCTTTCTGTCAGAGGTGTATTTGTGAAAAACATTTCATAAAATTGCTTAAAATAAAAAAAAAGTTGGGGCCAAGGGCTGTGCCAGGGGTGTATTTGTGAAAAACTTTTCATAAAAGGGCTAAAAAAAGGTCGAGGCCGGGGGCTGGTGACTATACGTCGCTTCAGCGATAATTAAGTAACCCATCACACCAGGGGTGGGAGAGGCTGAGAGAACCCACCCAGATGTATGCAAGTGAGACAAGATTGCTGACATCATCTTAAATGCAAAACGTTTGAAACTTAAAAAACTATAAACCTTGCATCAAGTATCTGCATCTAAATGAAATTTTGATTGCACCACTAGATTTCTGACAATAAAAATCGTCGTAACAAGACTCCACTTGACTATATTTTGACAGTTTTTTATTTATGTTGTTGTGATGAAGATTATATTTTCTATGTGGCATATACGTGTGGAACAATTTTAAAAACACACAGAACAAAAAATTTGTATGTACCGAACAAATTATATGAACTGACGGAATAAATATATTTGTTCTGTGAGTTCATATAATTTGTTCGGTAACAGAACAAATATGTTTGTTCTGTGAGTTCATATAATTTGTTTATACACACAAATGTTTTGTTCTGCAAGTTTGTAGAATTCGTTCTACATGTTTATGTCACATAAAATATACAATATTGATTGAAAATATGAATAAAAAAGTTCATCCAAAATAGTCAAGTGAGATCTTATTGTGAAGTTTTTATTGTCAAAAATCTAATATTACAAACAAAACTTTTTTTTGATGCTCAATTTAACATATATCTTTTTAAAGGTCAAAACAACTTTGCATGTGAGAATGACATCATTTTTTTTGCCTTTTCTGCATGCATGCATGCAAGGAACAAACAAACTGACGGATTGACCCGCGGCTCAATAGTAATCCCACCTCCACACCAGGTCAGGGGTGCACCCCTATGTTTTGTATTAACTGCTGGATCGGATTTGACCGACCAAAATCGTCAATTGCCATCGCAAAAAGGTCCTTGTCGGCGTCAAGAGAACGGGTCCCCTTAGTTAGCGACTAACTGATGGGGCTCACTGATTTAAGTCCCTTAACACCGGGCTTAGCGAGTTCTAAGACAACAATGGGAGCTGGCTGTCTGGGATCACGTCAGCCCCACGTGGCCTCCAGGCGTGATCTTTGCTTCGACCGGAAGGAAGAGCAGCACGAGAACCGAGGAAGGACAGTTGACATGACAGCACAGCACAGGTGACCACTCCGTCCTCGTAAAAGCATCATGATTACGGGGGCGACCAGAGGGGCCGTGCCTGCAGGGGCCCGTCGAGTCGCGAGCCTGACACTGGCGCTCCGCTCATCCGGCGTCAGCCGGACTCACTCGCGTGCGGAGAACCTGCGTGGAGAAGGAGCAAAGACGGGCCCCACTGATACGAAGTGGGGCCCATGAGAAGACAGAAGAGGAGCTCGTCTGAGCGAAGCAGATGGGCGAACTCTCCGTAGATATATCTCGGGAGGGGTTCCAGGAGACTCTCCTGGGAGTCTCCCGGCCCTGTTCCCGCCAAGCGGGACCCACAAAGGATAGAAAGGGTAACTGCTCTTACCTCGACTGGAAGAGACACGTGACAAACCTGATAGGGGTTGTACAGTCTTGTGGGCGCCCTCACAGCAAGCGGTGTGTTCACACCAAAGGCGGCACATGCAAACCGCCATAGAGTAACTATAAAAGGATAGAGATAGCCTTCTGTAGGGAGGCTCTGGAGAAGCGAACTGGTTACACAAAACCACAACTGCCATCCTTGATAACAAGAGTAAACAAAAACCAGGATGTAGGGTTATTATCCTCCAGAACGCCCGAACCTAACCAATCCCTAAGTGTCTTGTTTTCCATTATTCGATCGTCCGACCAAAATCATTCACCAAATTGATCCCACTTAGCCCACGAAGTCTCCACCAGGTTGGATCTCTTAAAGGGGTTCCACCGAATCCCCGCTCAAGATGTTCATCCACCGATAGCCTTTTTTCCTCACTCATCCAATTTGGTGCCATTGGGGAGCCCAGAAGTCGATGGAGCGGTGCCGGTGTTTGCTCCGCCGATTGGATCTAGCATTCTAGCTCCGTCCTTTGCAGCCTGTCCACCAAGGTCTCCATCCCCATGTGTGACAGCAGCAACCAGATGTTGGTGAGCAGCTCGTAGTTCGTCGCATCTCCCCTAGACAGGCGTTCACAAGTAACCAAGCGGCTCGCTCCCGCGGTAACACATCAAGGATACACACTCACCCAAAACACACGCTAGAATACCGAGATATCCCAATCTCAGTCCAAACCAGAGATCCTTCCATATCATAAATCAGGTAAAATATATGGATAGTAAATATCAAGGACTAGCTAGGGGTCTGTAGGTAGTCCCAAGGTAGGAAGTTCAATGTACAGGATATATCAAAACAAGGCATGGCTAAAAGATTGTCTATGCATTTCAAAATCATCCAAAGTAATAATTGAAGCACTAGCAACTAAATAGCATGCATGGGATCTATATGGTCGGGAGTGACATGACACCTGGTTGGCGTCCGAAGTCCTGGTGCTGGTCGTAGTCGGGGTCGTACTCCTCCTCGGGCTCGTAGCTCTAGTCTGCTCAGCACGAGATACGAGACACTAAGATTACCGGCAAATAACTAAGCATAAATCCAAAGAAACCTAATTTTAAAAGAGGCAAAAAGACCCAAATATTTACAAACAGCACGGGCTCGATTTTAGAAAAATAATGAAACTGGTTTCATATTTTTCGAAGTTATAAATAATTAGTTATGAATTTTCAATGATTAAAGGATTTATTAAATATTTATTAAATCATTTATAAAACAGAAATGGATTTTTGTTAAAAATAATCTGCTGACGTCAGCATGACGTCAGCGTTGACCGGTCAACAGTCAAACGTCAGCGGGTTAGTAAGCCATTAATGGGCCGAAAGTGTTAGTGGGTCGAAATTGGCCCAATGGACTTGGCCCAACAGGGCCCAGTGCGCCAAGTCCTAAAAACCTCCCTAAACTATCCTATCCATCCCGCAGGGCTTCAACGGGCTCAAGTGGGCCTTGACGGGCCAAGGCCCAAACTAGAGCCCATCTCACGGTTCCCTTCGCAGAAGTCCAGATTCGCCCCCTAGACTCTGCTGGGGTTCTCACACACTCCCTGAGCTCCCCTGGGGTTTGCCCCAGTGTTAGATGCCGCAGCGCGGCGTCGGCGTGGCGCTTGGCCGAGGCGGCGCATGGCACGACGGTGACGGCGAGGTGGGAACTAGGGTCAGGGGCGACACGACGAACCAAGGTTAGGTCGGGGTTAGAGCGGCGAGCCTCCTAGCGCGGCTAGGGCCCGGATCGGGACCTCTACGGTCGGCTCGTGTAACACCCTTTGTTTTTAATCAAGTGTTAATTAGTGTTAATCACCTTCTTAATCACTTCTTGATCATTAGTGCTTTAACACTTAGTCAAAGTTGAGGTCAAACCCTAGTTCAAACCCTTTGATCCTTAAACTCTAGCTAGAACTTTTGGCACGTTCTCCAAAATTTACCTAAACACTTCAAATTCTGCCAATACAAAAGTTGTTCAGTTTTTCAAGACAAACAACTTTGCTTTTGGGTGGCAAGTCAAATTCGAAGTGCAAATTGGTGAAAATCTTTGGTCAACGCCTGCATTTCCTGTTCATGCGCGCCGAGAAAATCAGGAAGTTTGCTTGCAGTTCATGCTTGATGTGTTGAGTAAAACACCTGTCGACCTTTGTAAAAGTTGTAGAGGAATGGCTGATCTACAACTTTGTCAATTGGAGCATGGTTCACTCTATAGCAGATTTTCGAGTTTGAGCTGGTCAAAGACGGGCACACCGAAACAAAACTGTGCCGGAACGCACCCCGCACGACACCGTCGCGCTCGAACGCGTGCTACGTCAGCTGGCCGCCGGGCGACTGGGCACGAACATCGAGGCACCCAGGGTCCGCTAGTCCATAGGGGTCGTCGTGAAACACTGTGTTGCGCGGGTAGGTGACGCGGCTAGGCCGTAGGCCGGTGCCACACGGTGCACTCGCACCCGTCGGCGCGCGCACACCGAGGCAGCCATTGGCCGGCAGCACCACCCCACGTCGCCGCCGCTGTAGCCATCCCGTGACCACGACCTATGAGGAGACTTGGGTGGTTACCGCCTCTCCACGCCGCGACCACTATAAAACTCCCGCTCTTCCTCCCCTGCGCGAGCTCACAGCGCCGCCGCCGTCCGTCATTGCCGCCGCTGGTGAACTCCCCCCTCCGCTCGCGCGCCGTGACCAACGCGTGACCCAGACCTCCTCTCTAGCATCTACACAACCTTCCACAGCCACACATGGAGTAGCCCAGCCCCTGCATTCGCCGGAATCCGTGCCGAGGTGGACACGCCGCCGCTGCCTCGCCGCCGGCCATCGCTGGAGGCTTCTCCGACCAAACTAACACCACCAGTCGAGCTCAGGTGAGCAACCACGCAGCCCTGTGCCATTTGTTGGCCAAGTCCAGCCGGCCATCGCCGCCGGCGAGCCCCCCTGCGGCGGAAGGGTACACCTGTGAAGATTTCAATCTTCGCGGGGGCCTTTGTGCAAACCAGGGGCATATCTGTGAACTTTCGAATCTTTCTAGGGTCTGCTGCGAAAGAAGATTCTTCTTCTTTTTCTCTTAAGTCCAGTAACTTGTAAAATGGCTAGAAAATAGTAGAAAAATTGGAAAAATGCAAAACCAATTTTGTTGGTTTCCTTGTGAGCAGATCTACAACTTTTAGAAAGGCTATACATATTTTTGATGTGTAGATGTTGAATGAAAATTCAAACTCAGTTTGAGTAGGTTTGTTCATAACTTGAGTTGTACTCATGCGCTAGGCTTGATTTTTGGATATGTTGGTAGTCAGCACTAGGGTAGGCTATACCTATGTTTTTGCACAAAGTTACTGAGTGAATCTTTAGTTATGTTTTATTTTGTATTTATGCTAGATCTGCATATATATTTTGTACAGCTTCGCATGAATGCTTTCCGTCGCTCATCTTGTGGATATCATCTTGTTATGCTTAGATGTGTTCTTGGGAAATTTATAATGTATTTATTAACTGTTTATGTATCCGTTTCTGAATTATGTTTGTTTATAAAGTTAAATCTATAGCTCAGTTTCTGTTGCTCTAGTGATGCTTATCTTTGGTATAGATGATTTTTATATCATGTTTGTGCTGTGGTAGAAAGTTAGGCTACAGTTTAGTCATATATTTCTCTGTGTAAATACTTTGTGAATATCTAGGCTAAAATTGGTCATTTTTGTGTAACGTGAATGAAATAGGTTCTGGAGCTAATTTTTGGTGTGTAGTTTAGTTTTAGTCCATAGAGGCTTTGTGCAAAATTTGAGCTTCAGTGCATGAGTAGTTTTCTCTATATTAAATGTTCTTGCCCTTGTTAGGAATAACTTGTCGTATTTTTCATGCTCAGTATATAGCTCTGTTGGCCATGAAATTTTAGCAGTAGCTCTGTTGTAGTACTTATTGCATGGTTTAACCAGAATAATTTTTGGAAAAAACTAAGTATATTAAATAGAAAAATAAAGAAATCACTTCTTTATAGGCTTGTGTGTATTTCACTTTAGGAAATGCTACTGTTGGACCACCTGAAAAATATTGTGGTGATTTGTGAAGTGTTTCTAAATTATTGGATAGATGTGCACACAATCACTATCAAAATAATAATTAATAAATGATTGTTTGATTTATCTTTATGGAAGAGTATGCTGAATATATTCTTGTCTAGATGAATGTGGTCAACATGACACCCTATGATTAATGTGTGCTGTTGTGTTTATTATACCATCTCCACCAACTAATTTTTGCATATGCATTCTCCCGTATAGAAGTCTCTGACGGTAGCTACACGCTCGTACCGGCGGACGAGGACGAGGGAGCAGGAGGAGACGTACACTTTGTGACCGTTGATCAAGACCCGGACCAAAGTTCGGAAGATTGTCTGACTGCTGGAGCTGCTGAAGGCAAGCCCCGGTTTAACCATTTACCTATGTGTTTCCTTTTAAAGTTATGAATTTATGCTTGATTATCTATGTGTATTTACGTTCAGGAGTTGAATGGAAACCCTAGATGCATAACCCATAAGTACCTATGATCTTTTACTAGTATGCTAGGTCGCTAGTTGCTATGCACTAAGGACCCGGTACAAGTCAAGTGATGTACTTCGCTCGCGAGAATAGGTTCTTATGTTAGGAATCATAAAACTTGTTAAATTGGATTGCTCACGTGGTAAGAGCATGAGATTTTGGGCTCCGGTCCAGTGGTTAAGAGATTAAGTGTTTGAACGTACTAAACATTTGTCGGAAATTGGTACGGTAAGCCTAGTACCTGAATGATGCTGTGCGGGAACTTTAGGCTACTAATCTTGGGTTGCGGCCCCAGTCTTGCAAACTGTGGTGCATGTGTGACACTGGATGCTAGTGTGAGGCATGCCAGCTAGCCTTGTACGTTGGACTGTGGCATCAAATCCTAATCCGAGGAATGATGAGAACCGTTTGGTTGAATGCACTCATTGTGGGTGTTTTCTCCCGTATGTTTAGGTCCACCTTGCAAGGTTATTAATCGATCGATCGTCGGCCTCTCACCGTGAGAGTGCTTAATTATCTGGCTATGATAATCTCTCTATGATGGAATATTGTTAAACTTGATGTTTGATTAATTTGTTTGCACAACTTATGCTTGCAATAGTTGCTTATCTAGTAATAACTTGATTTACTAGAACTTGAGCTAAAATATTGAAAGTAAGGATTAACTCCTTAGTCACTTTTTGGCAAAACAAACCCACTAGCCAAAAGCCAAGCGTGATTAGAAGGTTAAGTCTTTTATTTTCGACGGGTAAGCCTTGCTGAGTATTAGTATACTCAGCCTTGCTATAAATGTTGTTTTCAGGTGATAACGTTTGGCCTGGTGAAATCCCACCCGGCTGGGAGCTGGAATGGGTGGATGACGAGGAGTAATGGCGTTATGGGTGGCCTCCCATGATGCCAAGTTATCGATTAGTTTAATTTCCGCTGTCTTCAAAACTCTGAACCATTTACCTTTGATGCAAAAATAATGTTTGTAACAGTTTGACCCTATGGGGAATTTGGATTAATTTGTAAGGTACTCTCGACTCTCCTTCGTGGGAGTTTTAATGTATGCGTGTTTGATCCTCTGTGTGTTTACAAGTGATTTACCGGGCTATGACCCGACAACACTCAACAGGATGATTCTTTATTATCACTTAATGACCAAAGTGGATTGGTTTAGGTGATAGTACGGACTTATCTCGGGTAGGGTTGTCACAGCTTGGCACAACGCGGCGGCGACGGCGTGGCGAAATAGAACACTCACGTGGCGGCGCGTGAACGGACTCGTCGGCGCGCAGCGAAGCAAGCGCGGCTAGCTGCATGGCTGGTCAAGGCGCTACCGCGGCCTAGCGCATGGGTGCGCTTGGCCTGGATGCGTGCACGCGCTCAGGACTACTCCCTGGCCGCGACATGGCCGGCCGGTGTGCGGGCATTTGGTGTCCCAGAGCCGCGGCGCGGCGCGACGACGACGAGCGACGCGAGCATCTGCAGAAAAGACTCCACGACTCGAAGGCTGGTTCACAACACAACAGCGGCGCGGCGACTAACAGCGCAGGGCGAGGTCCGGCGAGGCGCTGGGGTGCGCCACGGCGGCGAACTCACGGAACGGCAGCTCGAAGGCACGCTCACAGGCAGACGTTCAATGGGAGCTGACCGCCTGGGATGACGTCAGCCCCCCAAGGCCCCCAAGCGTGGTCTTTGCTTCAACCAGAAGGAAGAGCGGCACGGGAACCGAGGAAGGACAGTTGGCACGACGGCACAACACAGGCGGCCGCTCCGTCCCCGTAAAAGCATCATGATTATGGGGGTGACCTGAGGGGCTGTGCCTGTAGGGGCCTGTCGGGTCGCGAGCCTGACACTGGCGCTCCGCTCAGCCGGCGTCAACCGGACTCACCCGCGTGCGGAGAACCTGCGTGGAGAAGGAGCGAAGGAGGGCCCCACTGATACCAAGTTGGGCCCATGAGAAGACAGAAGAGGAGCTCGTCTGAGCGAAGCAGGTGGGCGAACTCTCCCGAGATATATCCCGGGAGGGGTTCTGGGAGACTCTCCTAGGAGTCTTCCGGCCCTCTGCCCGCCAAGCGAGACCCACAAAGGACAAAAAGGGAAACTGCCCTTACCTCGACCGGAAGAGACACGTGACAAACCTGACAGGGGTTGTATGGTATTGTGCCCCCCTCCCCACAACAAGAGGTATGTTCACACCAAAGGTGGCACATGCAAACCGCCATAGAGTAACTATAAAAGGATAGAGATAGCCTTCTGTAGGGAGGCTCTGGAGAGGCGAACTGGTTACACAAAACCACAACCACCATCCTTGATAACAAGAGCAAACAAACACCAGAACGTAGGGTTATTATCCTCTGGGACGCCCGAACCTAACCAATCCCTAAGTGTCTCATTTTTCATTATTCGATCATCCGACCAAAATCATTCACCAAATTGATCCCACTTAGCACACAAAGTCTCCCCCAGGCTGGATCTCTTAAAGGGGGTTCCACTGAATCCCCGCTCAAGGTGTTCATCCACCGATAGCTAGCCCCCTCCCACACTTTTTCCTCACCCATCCAATTTGGTGCCATTGGGGAGCCCAGAAGTCGATGGAGCGACGCCGGTGTTTGCTCCGCCGATTGGATCTAGCATTCTAGCTCCGTCCTTTGCAGCCTGTCCGCCAAGGTCTCCATCCCTATGTGTGACAGCAGCAACCAGATGTTGGTGAGCAGCTCGCCGTCTGTGCCCAAAGCTTTGGCATGGAGTTATATCCACTGCATGTGCCGACGGAGAAGCCGAGCATCTACACCTAGACGCCTTTGATCACCTATTCACCTCCCACATCTTCTTCCTATCACGCGACTCCAACAAAACCAAGCGCCCAAGCAGCTACGGATTGGGTGGGGGTTGGGGGGCGGCTCAAGCCCTCTTCTACCAACTAAGTTTTCCCTACAAATTTGACGAAGCAGAAGATAAGAAGAGGCTGGAGAAAGAAGAAGGAGGAGGGAGCTCCTCAAACTCGATCCTAGCTCCGTCCAGCCCAAGCATCATGGATGAAACGTTCTTCCTGGTAACCTTCAACTGACTTTAACTGAGCTATTACTCTGTTGGCAAGTCTTGTTTGCACTAGTGGTATACTTCCTCAAGAATTCCTTTGAGCTGGCCGTAAGAGGTTGTAAAAACTAAAAAGGGATGAGGCTCGTCTGTCATTGGGTGTCTGCCATTGAGTCCGACAGGGACTCAACGGCAGAGGGAACAACGGCAAAGGATCTGCTTCCGTAAAAAGATGTAGCAGCAACGGTACTGTAGTACAGTCTTGTAAAATGAAAAATGAAAAAGGGTACTGCAAAAATTGGTCATTAGAAGATGTCCAAACATTACACTAGATGACATGCATTGCGGCAAATGGGAATAAGCTGCGTTACATGGTTCTTGTTAAGGTGAGGAGCACGGCAAGCAAAGAGAAGCGCACCAACGAAAAAACCATGGCACTCCATGTCAAATGAAAGAAAAACAATAATGGCACCTCCACAATCAGTAAACAATCTTGCACAAGAAAGCAATGCAAACAATTGAACGGGAGCGCAGGAGCAAAAGTAGGTCAGAGGGACGAAATAATGGTCCCCAAGGGCATCACCGGTCACTCCATGCCTGGGATAATAATCTCAGTGGTCGGTGCAGCGTCGCCGGCGTGGAGCTCGTCGGAAGTCTGTCGAGCAGCGCCACCGGTGTTTCCTCCATCGCCGCTTGGGAGGTCCGCCCTCTGCATCCTCTCCGCCAGGGTCTCCATCCCCATGTATGACAGCAATAGACAGACATAGTTGAGAAACTCACCGCCGGCGCCCAAGCTCTTGGCGTGCAGGTACCCTCTGCACCTCCCGGCGGAGAAGCAGAGCATCTCCACCCAGACGCCTTGAATCACCTCCCACATCTTCTCGTCACCACCTAAACCCAGCAGCGCTTCAGCAAGCGCCCAAGCATCATGGATTACGGTTACGCCTCCTTGAGAACCTTCAGTAGGCTGCTCCTGCACCTTGACTATTATCCTCTGTGCAATTCTTCCCTCCTCCTCTGGTGGCTTCTCGCCCTTGAAGATTATTTTGGTGAGCGCCTCATAGGTGGCTGTGAACAAGTGTGGTCTCGCGCCGACCATAAGCATCTCAGACTTCTCGTACAGTAGGTGCACCATGTAGTTGGAGATCTTCACCTGTGCATTTTACTGTCAGCTATGTTATTTGACAAATTGGCCTGAAGAGGTTGCACAGCACAACATCCTTGAATTCTTCAGGAAAAGATCAGCCAAGTCGATGCTGCTTATACTTGCATATCCCTTGGCCTTTCTTGCTACGGTGGTTCAGTTCAGGCAAGGAGCGGATGAGTCCCTTCAGTCCCTTCTCCAGCTCTTCTACAGCGTCGAGTGCGACACAGCGGTATAACAGAACAGTATATATGTAACCATGATGTCGGCATCGCTGTAATCTTCTTTGTGGCTCTTGTGGAAGAGGACGATGGCTATCAGTGGCAGTACTGTTCTGAGGGAAAGGCCCATAAGGTCAGACAACATTATTGTCTGATGCTTTCGGAGAAATCCGCTGAGATCAGACAAGCTGGTTTTCATCTTCTCGCCCCTTTTAGTTCGTGAGGTGAAACTTTTGGGTTCTCTTTTAAGGTTTATTAGGAGTATTGAACGTAGATTAGGTACAAAAATAATTACACAAATGAACCAAAAATTACGAGACGAATCCATTAAGTCTAATTAATCCGTCATTAGAGATTGGGTACTGTAGCACAACGTTGTCTAATCATAACATAATTAGACTCGTTAGATTCATCTCGAAAATTAAGGTAGAGATTATGGAATAGGTTTTATCATTAATCTACATTTAATACTCCTAATTAGTGTCCGGAGATTGATGTGACGGGTAGTTAGTGAAATTTTGGAGAACTAAACAGGGCTTCAGGTTGCTCAATTTTGCCCCTTCAATCCCTGAAGATTTTGGTGAAAGTGGTGAAATATTTGCATTGAATCGCATGCACAGAGAGAACAAATTTTTTTTTTTGAAAATGACAGAGAAAAAATGAACCGACACGGTTCTCTAGGTGATAATTTTTTTTAAAACTTTTGGAACTAAACATGGGCGGGCCAGGATTTGCCTAATGGGCTGAACCCGTATCAAAAAAGGGACATCATTGCCTGGTGGTGGTGGACGAGGACAATTTAAAATTTCTAAGTACCATATAAATTCTCTTTATCGTGTATATATTGGGGGGTGGGGGGGGGGTCGGGAAGGAAGACGGAGAAATGTTGAAATTATAACGCACCAGAATCCTATCCTATTAACTGGCCTAATAAATTCCAAACCCTAGCCTTTTCCTGATCCCTGTGTGCGGAACCGCCCTGTGCCCGTGCGGCTCCCCGCACGCCGGTCGCTGTACGGCTCTGCACGCCGTCGGGGACAGGCCGGCGTGCCTCACCTGCGCCGCTGACATGATGCGGCCTCGCACACCGCCTAGGGGCCGACCGACGCGCCTCCTCTGCGTCCTTACCGGCCGGTGCGCCGTGTCGCCATCGTCGGCTGCACATCCGAGGTCGCAACTCGCGAACCCCTCCCCGGCGGACCTCCTCGCGGCGGTCCGGACAGCCGTGACCCCGAACCCTCCCGGTGCGCTCCCCGGCAGGCTTTCCCGCACGCGGCATGCCTCTTGCGCTGCCGCCGGCCTCCTCGTCACCGGCGGCTGGCTAGCTTCGCCCCAGACATCCCCGTCGTCGACCACTGTGATCGAAGATGAAGAAATCTGAAAAATGTTCGGCCTGTTTGTTTGGCTTATCAGCCACCAGCCAGCAGTACTTTTCTCTCAGAATAAACCAGCCACTAGCAACCAGCCAGCAGTACTTTTCTCTCAGAACAAACCAGCATCAGCAACCAGCCACCAGCCAAACGAACAGGCTGGTTTTTGTAACATTTTCTCCAAATAATGTTGGATTCATCTTCTTCCCGTATAAATGTTGGTTCGACAATTTTGAAAAATGTTGTTTCAATGTTTTGAAAATTGTTGACAACAATTTTTGAAAATGTTGGATGAAAAAAAATTAACGAAAAGTTGTTGAAAGAAAAAATGTTGTCAACAATTTTTGAAAATGCTGGATAAAAAAATATTGAACGAAAATTTGTTGGAAGAAAAAATATTGGCAACATTTTTTAAAAATGTTGGAAGAAAAATATTGTCAACATTTCACAAATGATGAACGGAAAAATGTTGTCAATATTTTAAACAATGTTAAACAAAAAAAGTTGTAAACATTTTTCTAGAGAATCATAAGTGGAAAAAAGAATGATGGGCCATACTTAGTGGATAAGATGAGCTTTGGTAGGTTGGAAGTTTCAACTCTTATCCACCTTTCGATAGATATATAGAGGGTGTTGGTAGGCTGCATATGGCCTATCCAGGCTTGTGGAGTGCAGCCCACCATTGTTTGGTAGGGTGCATAGGCCTTTATGCAGGCTTCCCAAGTGCAAAAGTGGGAGCCCAGCCTGCATTCTCAGAAACGGAGTGGAGCTGCATTCCGCTATGCAGGCTTGCATAAGCGCTTTGCCTGATTCCCCTCACCTCTTTTCTTCCACCACCACCGGATCTCAGCAGGTGGCTCGCACCGGAGCTCGCCCCCGCATGGCCGACGACAGCGACCCTGCGCCGGAGCTCGCCCCCGCATGGCTGACGACGGCGGCCCCGCGGTGGAGCTCGCCCGCACGGCCGGCGGCGGCGGCCCCGCGGCGGAGTTCACCCGCACGGCCAGCGACAGCGGCCCCGCGGCGGATCTCTCCCACACGACCGACGGTAGCGGCCCCACGGCGGAGCTTGCCCCGCGGTGGTGGAGGATGGGGAGGGAGGCACAGCAGCAATGGTGGAGGTTGGGAAGGGGCGAGTGGCGGAGGGAGGAGGAGCCCGGGCTCGCTGCCACCACCCACCGCGGGGTCGATTTGAGCTCGATTTCGATGGTACTGGAGCTCGATTTGAGCTCTCCGCTGTCGAATCGATCACCTTGGACCTCTCCGCCGCGGTTCCCCACCATTCCGTCTCCAGCGGCGAGAAGACGAGGAGGCAGACCGCTGGAGCTCGGCCGCGGTTGCGGTTGCGACCGGCGGTTGCGGTTGCGGCTGGTCCTCCCCTGCTTCTCCTGCCGCCGGGGGCCAGGACGATGCCGTCCGCCATGAGAGAAAGAGGGAGGGAGGTGGATAGCTCGAGGGGTCAAGGGGAGATGGTGACAGAGCTTGTCGGCGGGGAGGTTGGGAAGGGGAGAGAAGGGTGGTAACTTCACCTTTAACCAACACAGGGTTATCTCATTCTATTGTGCAGCCTACCAAACATGAGCACGTCAACCCAAGCTATCTCTATTCACCCTACCAAACACGAGGGGATTGCACTGTATTAGACATGCTTGAGCTAGCCTGGCTCCAAATTCTAGCCAGGCTAGAGTTGGCCAGGCTGCCAAACACCCCCATAAGAGCCCCCGTGGGGTGGGGGGAGTGGGGCATGCATGCATGCAAAAGTTGTGCCTGCTAACGACCCGACTGCAGTTTTTGTGTTGGCTGGCGCAACTTTGTAAGTGAAGGCCCGGTTGGTCCTTGAAAAAACATGAAGGGCGCCTTTGTTAAATTGGCCCGCCTCAGCTAGGCCTGTCAGCCAGGCCCAAGCTAGATGGGCCAGGCTCATGAAGTGCAGAGAATTTGTTAAGTAAATTTGAATCTTATGGTGTTGGTTGGGTTGAGACTCTATTTGTTGGGCTGGAGTTTTTTGGTGAGGCTACCTTGCACTTGGGTTAAGGTGGAGTTACCATCATCCCCTTCTCTTTCCTCGCCTCCTTCCTTGCTCCTCTTCTCCGCCGGATCCCACGCGCCGCCTGCAGCTCCTGCATAGCTCCCGCTCCTCCGTGTTCGCGCACCGCAACCGTCGCTTTTCCTCATCTGCATTACAGATCTCCACGGCCCCCTCCTCAGCATTGTCGTGGTCTCTGCCCCTCCTCTGCATCATTGGCTCGTGCTCTGCCCCTCCTCTACGCCGTTGTAGTCACTTGCCCTCCTCCTCCGTGGCGCCACGATTGCTGCCCCTCCTCTGCATCGCCGGCTCGCGGGCCGCCCCAACCATGCGGTGGCGCGACGCCTCCTTCTTGGCGCCGCGGTGGCCACCACAGGCCACCTCGTCGGCAAGCCGTCGCGGCCGCTGCCTCCTCCACTCCTCGCCGCATGTGCCAAGGAAGCAGATGACCTTGATCTCCCTGAAAGATGCTTGATTTGGGTTGCCAGGATCTGGATTTTGCAAGTTGGAGCTTCAAATTTGGTGGTCGGAGACCCGTCGGTTGCTTTGGCGGTGGGGAGTAGGAACAAAGGAACAAACACTGAGACGGGGTTAAATAAACTAATCGGAGGTCACACGAGCAAAGTGTTTCAGCATGCACCGCGAGAAACGACCCCTCTGGCTGTTTCTCAACGTGCAGGCTGGTGGACTCTTTTTGGCACTGCGCCAGCCTGGCCCGGAAGGTTGTGCAGGCCATCAAACAAGGCCAAATGCACCCCGCCGGCCTGGCTACACGCTCGTGCGCGGCAAACAAGCGCGCCCGAAGTTCACCACTCACAAAGTGGCTTGCTAGAAATGTATACACGACATTGACGAGGGCCTGGATTAGGGCCTCCTAAGCGACAAGATAATCACCCTTGAGATGGAGTCTTCTGACACCATTGACAGCGTCAAGGCTAAGACTCAGGACAATGAGGGATGCAGATCTTCGTCAAGACCCTCACCGACAACTTCCCGCCTCGCACGACAACTCTCCGCCTCGCCTCCGACTACTTGTTCGCACGAGTAGTCTCCGCCTCGCCTCCGACTACTCGTTCGCACGAGTAGTTCCCGTCTCCGACTAGGACGGGGCCCACACGTGGAGGTCAGAGCGTGGGATCAGGGGCCCCACACGAATGTGGCGCTGCCCCGACGCTCGAACTTCCCCGCGACGACACGCAAGGTTCCGGCTCTTCACGCCATGCAAACACCCCAGCTGGTGGGACGCGTGGACGACTTGTTCTGACAGGAGCCGTAACGCGGCACTGTGCGCCCGCGCGGCCTCCAACACGCCGTCCCGTCCAACCTCTGCTGCACGCCACCCCGTCAGAGCAGGTACTCAATGACCACCTACGGGCGGTGCCTACCTGCACTTAGGCTATAACGTGGCAGGCCTAATCAACTCTCAAGAGAGCTGAGTCATCTAAGGAAGAACTCGGAGGAGGCGCCAAGTACTCGAAATGTACAGTGCCACCAGCACACGCGGCAATCACCAATGCCACTACAGCTCAGCGCCCTTCAAGGCTTCCTAACGGACATCGACACGGAAAAGACCTCCCAGCACCGTAGCACTGTAGCACATATTTGTATTCCCTTTTTGCCCCTCACCCTTGCGTCTATAAAAGGGGGAGGAGGGCAACCGTTTTAGGGATTGATCGACTAGTTGCTGCATAGTTGTTCGTTCAACACCCACTCATCATACACACGTAGCTCGAGCTAGGGACTTGGGTTCCGACACTCTCTCCCGACAAGTTTGTAACCCCTACTACAGACTTCCCTGACATAAGAACACGACCGCTCAAAACTGGACGTAAGGTATTACTCTCAGGAGGCCCGAACTAGTATAAACCCTCGTGTCTCCTGTGCCAACCATCCGGGTCTGACACACGATCCGATACAAATTTACTACCGGCGGTAGAGAACCCCGACATACATTGATTGCGAAGTGTGCGCTTCACATCAGCGCAGGCTCTCTATCGCAAAGAATCCGATCCTTTTAGAAAAATACTAACCATTCGATGTTTGATGTTAATTAATGTGTTAATGTAGACTAATGACAAAACAAATTACATAATTCTAAATTTTTTCGCGGGACGAATTTATTAAACCTAATTAATTCATAATTAATTCCTGAACAACACTAATTATAAATTAATTAAGTTTAATAGATTCCTCTCAAAAAAAATCTGAACTTATGAAATTAATTTTATAGTTAAATTATATTCAGTCTTCCTAAAAACCATTAAAATATTCGATGTGCAATGCTTCGAGTTGAAGGCAGAGATACTCTGATGCAGCAAGCCGGCCATGTGAGCGGAGAGGTGCGCGAGGCTCCGCTCGTGTACGGAGGCTCCCTCGCGGCACAACAACAACCACCCGCGCGCAGCAGGGCAAGTACAAGAACGTGGCGCGGCGGCCGCCACCAATTTGTGTGCGCCGCGTTTCTTGATCGATCCCACGTACTTGCCTTGCTACCACGCCCTCGATCGGGTGGTCACTTGCTGGGGGAGGTGGTTTTGATGGAATCTTTTTTTAAGACGTGCAAAGCACGTTTTTCATTAAGAGGAGAGAGTTTTACAACACGCAACTTTAGGAGAACCCCTAAAGAGCCGAGAACCAAAAACAGCAACAAGAAAGAAAGAGAGAGGAGGGGGGTTCACCACACCAGCACCACAAAAGGGGGAACACACGGCAACACAAATGCCGGCGGGGAAGAATTACATCCAGGAAAACACGCACATCATTGCTAGTCTAACAGCTCGGAGGCAGCGGAGGCAAATGTAGGGTCTTGCAAAACGACGCCTTCAGGAAGGAAGCAGCACCGCCGCCGTTGTCGTCCGCCCGCCCACGAATGGGTAGGCCAAGTCTTCACCTGGCAGACCAGAGGCAATGGAGGCAATCACAACACCCCCAACAGGGTAATTACGCTAGGATGCGCAACCGCTGCGAGCACTAGCAAGCGCTAGGCAAGACTTTCGCCCAAGAACTCCAAGGCCAACAACAACATTGCCAGCCGCCGGAACCAAAGTGGTAGACCAGGCAATGGGAACCACAGCGTGTGCCCTGATGTCAACAAGGAACAAGTCGCCGCGGAGACCGCGGCAACGCAGCCCGCGCAGATCGCCAGGACAGCAGCACGAACTCCACCGGGCGCCGACAGACCCGCCACACACCACTGCAACACTGGCCGCCGAAGGAAGGGAGGTGCGGAAGGGGGGGAGGGCACCTCCCTCCCGGCCCGCCGCCCACACCCGCACCCGCGTCGAGGGGGTAGGGACGCGGCACCGGCGTGGGACGGCCGTCGACGGTAGGAGGGCGGCGCCCGCCGGCGGGAGCCAGTCGAAGAGACCGAAGACCGCAGGAGGGAGGGGGTGCTCCGGACGATGACGACGAGGCAGCGCGGGAGATGGTTCAGCGGCCGAGGGTGCAGAGGCGGACGGGCCCGACGGACAAACCAATCACTTATTGAATCAGATTTCTATTTGCTCTGAATAAGTCATGAAAAATTTATTAAGGCACAATAACAATTTTTATTTACTTTGATCTGACATAAAACTACATGTTTGCATATATTTTATATTTATGATCATAGAAAGTTTTTATATAATGCAAAAGAGATGATGGTCTGGCTTCAAAACACCTTTGCACTTGGCCATCTATTTAAGTCTTCAATCAATTTTCTGTGATTGAATATAGCCTATAAAGATACACCCCACTAAGAGTCACATTCTATTTCTCTTTACATACAAGCTGTCAATGTCACCATCCACTAAGCCACTAAGGTCATTTATTTTAAGTCTTCCATCGATTTTCTATGATTATATACATGGATGATCAATCGTTTAAGAGATGTTTTCTCTCACCATAATGAACATTTTTTCATGTATAATATCGTTTGCAGAAGAATATTGTCATGCAATCACCTTAGTATTTCTACTTTTAAATTCCACCTTAAAATTATATTTAAAAATTTCCGAAGAACACGCTGAGTATCACCTAATGACAATATGGAACATAGAACCTAAATAGAGAGGTCTCATAAACCGAGAGACCTCTTGTTACCTCTGAGCCTATGGGAAGAAAGTAACTTCTTCAAATAAAGTAACTCGTTGTTGGAGAAGAAGAAGAAAGAGGTTGCGGATTTCATGGGTTGGGGAGTTGATGGGGTCAATCTGTGCTCGCCATGATTAGAGGTACAACTTGGGGCAGTAGTCGTCGGACAATGGTGGTGGGTAGGGCATTGGTAGTCGGGGTGGTGCGGGGATGGAGCATGACAAAGACAACCACAAGTGCAACATGGAGGAGGTGGGGCGGTCAGTGCGTAGAGTGGTCGATGGCGAGGTCGCAGCCGAGAACAGGGGGTGGGGGACGATGGACTAGACTTGAAGAGCAGCGGGGACGGTTGCTGGACGGTGTGGTCGGAGGCGAGGTTGCCGCTAGGCACAGAGCCGTGCTAGCAGCAGCTGGCAAGGTGGATGACGGGGAGAAAGGAGAGGGGGAGGGGAGGGGAGAATAAGGGTGGGGCTCGGCAGCGTCAGGATGACTCTGGCGAGCCGAGGGATGACGGCGGGGCGAGATTAGCAGGGTGTGCGAGGGACCGGAAGGGTGAGTCACGTGGAGAATGAATGGAATGGTGTGGAAGAAGATAAGTTCTACACTTCTACCACTCGTTAGATACTCTCTATATGTGGTGCTCATAGTGAAAGAGGATGGGGTCGTGGGGTTGTCATGTTTGCGCTCGGTGGCCCCTGCCTGGTGGCCGCCGTGCATCTGCGCACAGGCGGTAGGGGGCGACAACAGTCCTCTGTGCTCCAGCTCCCCGACCGTGGTTGGCGGGCCTCTGCTTCAGTAGTGACCGGTAGGCCTGGCACAGCCAGACCAGGATCCAACACACGCACTCTTACGTGTGTTTGGTTGGAGAGCAGGGCGAGCCGGGTTGGAGCGGACCTGTCCCAGCAGTTGTTTGGATGCAAAACGAGAGGGTTGGATTGCCTCCAGCAGAGAATATTCTGGCTAGATGCGGGTTGAACTTGTCCTCCGAAAGATGGCGGTTGGAGCCAACCTAGCTGGGTTCCGTCGCTCGTGTGGGGGCGTCTTCTCTCTGTCCGTCGCTCGCTCCCCGTCCCCGTGCCGCCCGTCCCCGACCCCGCGGCAGAGCTTGCCCGCGAACCCCGCGCCGCCCGTCCCCGACCTCATGGCGCTCGCTCCCCGACCAGCCCACCTGCTGCGAAGGTTGTGTATCCTGCGCTGGCTGCAGAGCTCGCGCCGGCAGGCTTGCTGCGGAGCTCGCCCAGGCCGAGCACGCGCGGCTCCCCCCGTCCGTCGCCTGGCGCGGCTCCCCCACGAAGGAAGAAGAAGAAGGACAAAAATTCGATTTAGTTTCTCTTGCAGGGTTCCTGATGTAAAAATGTCAGAGAGAAAGGTTTGCGACTTCACTGACTTCTGAATAGTTGAGGGGTTCTGATGCAAAAACGCCTCGCTATGTGTTATCTCGCCATCCAACCCATATTCCCAATTCCTTCAACCAATGTGAAGGGTACGGTAGGTTTAAATCAGCTGAGAAAAGTTTTCAGTTGTTTTCGCTCTTTATAGTATATAACTTGCTCTATCAAATCCCAATCACTTACTGAATCAGATTTCTCTTTGCTCTGAATAAGTCATCAAAAAAATTAATAAGCACAATAACAAAAAAAAAGTTGACTTTGATCAAACATAAAACTACATATAATTATGATCATACAAAGTTTTTTATATAATGTAAAAGATAACGGACTGGTTTCAAAACACCTTCGTGCGCCTTGGCTATCATGTATAGCTGTGTCGTCGCCCTGGTCCTCCCATGCAACCAATCAATTCCTCCACAAATGGCACGTTGCTGGAGGGCTTGCATGAAAATGTACATCTCACATCATGTTTGTTTGAGAATAGATTGAATATTGCAGAGTTGTCGAAACCCTTATAATATGTTGTTAATTGTTGGAGCCGGCCCTACCAAAGAGAGTGTACATATATATGAGGAGAACACTAAGGCACTGTTCAGTTCGGTGAAAGTTTGGGGAAAGTGGTGAAAATTTTACATTAGGAAGCGTGTTCTGTGAGAGGTGACACGGTCTGCGATGCGAAAATTTTTAGAATTTTTGGGGAACTAAACAGAGCCTAAGAGTGGAGTAAGAAAAGTTCAAACCACACGGCAACTTAAGTCATTGATAATGTATGGAACACAAGAGCTAAACAAAGAGATCTTATAAACCGAGAGCCATATGTTTGGTACGTGGCTTAATAATCAACATAAGGACTTTAAGCCTCTGATTTGGGTTGGTGTCGCTGCCATTTGCTGAGCTATTTGGAAATGCCGGAATGATATAGTTTTCAAAAAGACGAAGTTTAACTCGATTTTGCAGGTTATTTTCAGGGGAGCTTACTGGTTACGCTTCTGGGCCAAGTTGCAGCGTAAGGAGCAGGCTATGAGCAGGAAATTAGAAGTCGTTGCTCTACAGATTGCCAATGGAGGATGGAACATTTTTTATCGTTTACCTTAGTCGGAGGCATGTTGCCCGTTGCTGCTTGTTTTACTCTTTCGTTGACTGTTCTTTTCAACTCTGTAATAATTGGCTGTGTACATCTTCGGATGTAGAGGCCGGATTTAATTATCCATTATCTAAAAAAAATCTTGTTAACTCGATGGCGTTGGGACGATGCCGGTGAGCCGAGGTCTGGCAGTGGGGTGGGATCATCAGCCAGGCGTGCGGGGGGTGGGGGAGGCCGAGTCACATGGTGAATGGATGGAATGGCGAGGAAAAAGACAAGTTCCACCGCTCATTAGAACCTTATCTATATGTGAGGCCCACGCTGACTTAGGATGGGGTTGGAGGTTCTCGTGTTAGCGCTCGGTAAAGAGTGCTTTCCGGTTAGTTTGTGTCCTATATAGATTGCTATGTTATAATGGATTTGAATGCAATAGTTATAGAGTGTGTGTGCGTAAATTAATGTTAGTGTATGTAAAAGTCATCGTTGATAATTGGGATAATTTAATGCTTTGTTCTAAACGTGGAAACAACAAATAAAACGATCTGTACTTCACCCACCATCTACTTTTCGAAAATGGGAGCGAGGAAGAAAACGATTGATACCCACGCATACCTTAATGGCCCAAAACAAAGGAACGTGTGGTGGATCTTAGATTTAATTGATATTATTGGAGGGCAGGTAAGCACATGATGAGTTGATGACTCCCGCCTGGCTATATATATGGGTATACTTGGCCAGCCTAAACAGGAGTACAAATCGTTAGAATTTGGAAGCTTAGGCTGCCGGCGGGCGCGCATCAGACTGGTGGCATCCATGGACGCTGCTGCTAAGGTTGCAGGGTGTTTCAAGGATAGGACTGTCCTCATCACCGGTTCCACCGGCTTCCTAGGAAAATGTACTTTATTACATGTCTAATCTATCTCTCTATATGCTCTAAATATAATGCACGTACACAGTGTGATATCGATGTGTTGAGCAAAAATCTTTTAACTCGTCTGCGTGCAGTGCTGGTGGAGAAGATCCTGCGAGTTCAGCCCGAAGTGAAGAAGCTCTGTTTGCTGGTGCGGGCGTCTGACGATGCAGCCGCCGAGCAGCGTGTGCTCCATGAGGTGTGGTTGTATTTTTACGTATTTTTTAGTGGGCATCCATTTCATATATGACATATATGTGTTTTCTTTATTATATTATATTTTAAGGCCGGCATCATCATGTGTCTATATATTATCTCTTTTAGATAGAAAAAAAAAGACGATATGCCCTAATCATTCAAGAATATTGATAAAGAAAAGTGTTGGTTAATTATTTACCTTTTTTTCCGTCATCGACAGATTCTAGGGACAGAACTCTTCAGTGTTCTAAGGGACAAACACGGAGCTGACTTCCAGTCCTTTATCAAAGAGAAGATATCACCTTTAGCCGGGGACATGAGACATGAGAATCTTGGACTGGAGATCACCCGAGCCAAGCAGCTGTTCGAGGAGATCGATATTGTCGTCAACGTAGCTGCAATCACTAATTTCTACGAGAGGTACATATCCATATCTCTAGAAATCCAAAAGGATAGATCGTTGGCTGCATATATATACTCATGCTGCCGGCCTAGCAGGTATGATGTTGCCTTGGCATCCAACACCTTCGGAACCCTTCATGTATGCAATTTCGCAAAGCAGTGTTCTCACCTCAAGTTGTTCCTTCATGTTTCCACCGGTAAGTTATATATATGATGCATGTATCATAAATACAAAAACTATATGACATATCTGCGCAATTGAGTGAAAATTATAATTCCTTGAACAGCTTATGTAGCTGGTAAGGAAAAGGGTCGGATACTGGAGAAACCACTCCAGATGGGTCAATCGATAAAGAAGGGTCGCTGCATCGACATTGAAGCAGAGTTCGAGTTAGTTAATGAGGTCAAAGCAAAACTTGTGAAATCTCGCTCTGGTACTGATGCCTCTCATCAGCAGCTAGAAAAGGTAGCCATGAAGAAACTTGGCTTGAAAAGGTATGCAAGAACCCTGTCGATCATGTGCGTCATTACATTCATCGCATCACTTTTTCGTCCATTTCAGTACACATTAATAATTTATTAAGGACCCCCCTTAAGTACATAGTAACATACATATATACATATAGAGTGGTCCAAGTGTGTACTGACTGACAATGTCTTGAATTGAAGGGCAAAGTACTTTGGGTGGCCCAATGTCTATGCGTTCACCAAGGCTATAGGAGAGATGCTGCTTGGCACCATGAGGGGAGACCTCCCTGTTGTCATAATACGGCCAAGCATGGTGATAAGCACTTTTCAAGATCCATTTCCTGGATGGATAGAAGGAATCAGGTATCTCTACCTAATATTAAAGCAAAGATTGCTTCTGCCCTGCTTTTTCGTCTGTCCTGACATGTGGACCCCACATCTACGTGGACCTCTCCCCCCCTCTGTTGGTGTTCGGAGGCCATCTGGGACACCAGACACCTAACCCCAATTCGATCTCTACTCCTATTGCCATGCAAGAGACAAAATATCATAGAAAGAAAGTACAATTAGAATTCAATCAGAGCACAAAAGGGTAAAATAGAGTAGAGAAAAGGGGAAAAAACCAAATAAAAGGTACAGAACGTCCTAGAACTCAATACAACAAAGTAGCTAGCCAAAAATCTTGAAAAAAACAGAACGGCCGCGCCATAGCTTGCGGTGTTTGTTGTCGTCCGCATTGACTTTGTGTTTCTTGTGCAGCGTAGAGCCGTAGATCCAAAAATCATGGGAATTCGCAGGAAATAAAAAAAAGAAAATCAGGAAATAGATCTACATCTACGGAGTACATGATAACAAGAGAATCCACAAGGCAATCCCATAGATCAAAAGAATAAAGGGGGAAAAGAGCAAGAAGACCCACCCGGATCTGAATGGCGGTGGGGTGGGGATGACCAGCGATACTGGGGAGGACCGGAGAGGCGGTGGTGGGGAGGACTGAAGAGACGGCTACGGTGGAGAGGATCGGATGGGCAGCAACGGTGGGTGAGAGGATCTAGGAGCATCGAGAGGGAGGGGGGCTGGGCTGCGGTGGGAAGGAGATGACGGGGTAGGTGTAGATAAGGTTTTGGTTTTTTCCATTTTGCCCCCTTTTTTCCGGTAATTACATTATAGTCCGTACAACTTCTATTTCTTTACACTTTAATACCTAAACTTTTATTTCTTGCACATTTTAGTTCCTATAAAGTAACAAATAAATTTTTAATTGAAGATGATAGTTGAAGGTGGATGGATAAAATATATGGTTATTGGTATAAAGTAAATATATAGAGTGCTGGAGAAGATGGTGTTAATAAGCTCAATTTGCGAATAAGTTGAAGTCTATTTTACAAATATATTAATTTGTATCATAAATTAAGTTGATTGTGCATGTGTGTTAGGTTAGAGATGTCTAATGATATATTCCTGTTGCAACGCACGGGCATATTTGCTAGTTAAATATTAAAATATATATGTGCATGAATATATGCCTCCCTTACCCGCAAAAAAAAAAAGAATATATGCCTCCCTTTTTCCCAGGGGCAAGATTTATTATATTGTATATACACATTTATAGGCTCAACCACATAATTACATATTCAAGTTATGTGCGTATTCAAGAAAATGATGGATCTAATTTTCCATCACGTGTGTGGAGAAAAGTAAAAACAAATTGCAAGTGAAAAATAATTAGTAAGTAAAGTATGTCGAATGATTTCCACTACATGCTATATTATTTTTGGTTGCAGGACAATGGATGTTATGATTGCTGCTTCCTACGAACAAAAGCTTCCATGTTTCATAAGCGGTCACATACTTGATTCGGTCAGTGATCACATCATATATGTGCAACATGTTAGAATAGAAATTCAATAATTACAACAATATATATTGTTGTATGTAAACTTAATAGTTCCATGGAAATAATGCATGCTTAAATTTGATAGATACCGGCAGACATGGTGGTTAATGCTACAATGGTAGCCATGGCCACTCACTGTGATTGTCCGGGAACTCAAGTAGTCTACCACGTGACCTCAGCACTCCAAAACCCACTGTCATGCAAACTTCTGGAGGAATCAGGACATGGGTACTTCTTGATCAATCCTCGTCTGAAGGACGACAAGAGGACCATTATTCAACATAGAAGGCCTATGTTGTTCAGTAGATATGCATATTTCCATGCATATATGGTTCTAGCATACAAGACACGACTCCAGGTGCTCATTTCTGTTTCTTGCATATATAGGGTTAATTTTGAACACAATTTAATACTACCCTGCTCCATTTAGCTCATGTATGGTGATCGGTTGGAAATATGTTTTAGGGTCTTTATCTAGCGAATCGTCTATTACTTTGTGGTCGCTTCAGAGTATCACAATAAACTCAACAGGAGCTTGAACTACTTGATGTTTATGGCCAAGCTTTATGCCCCATATATCTTCTTCAAGGGATGGTGAGAATTTACAACTATCTAATTATTAATTTTTCCTCTTCATATATAGTTATTCTGCTTACATTTGAAATATGACTTGTTGATTAAGTTGAGATGTACACCCCCTTAGAGTATAGTTGAGTTTTCAGGAGTGAAGAATATCATCTTATATACACATCGTCATCAATTGTGTTGCAATATATTGGTCATGATTTGAACAACTATACGTTTAATTGTCGTTGAACGCTGATGCAATTGAGCAACTAATATAGTTTGCAAATAACTATTATCCTCAGATCGATAATACATTAAGCATGATATATGCCAGCAAAAAAAATCTAGACATCATCTAGCATAGTAAATATAGGCAGCATCACTACTTTAACAGAGGTCGACGCACATATGCATTGATTTTATCTGCATGATCTACCGGTACCACCTGTAATAGGATTCAGGATCAGTACTTTCTTTGAGTCCTGTAATTTCTGTAGTTTTTGTCTGAACCTTTTAGGGGCTATTTGTGCTTGTGGCAGGCTGAGTACTGGCAGTTGCTTAGTGTCGGTTGTGGTGTTTATGGCTGTACACATTCACTTGTGAATGTTGAGGCCGGATGTTTTATCCTAAATCTAAAAACCAAAAACCTGTAATGATAGTTGTACTCTAGTTTTTTTCTGTGATCTCCTGATTGAATCTATGTGTGAAGCTTTGATGACACGAACCTGAGAAAGTTGTGGGGGACAACAGGCGCAGGGCATGGTGATGGATACATGTTTAACTTTGATCCCAATTGCATCAACTGGAGACTCTATCTATTCAACACCCACATCCCGGCTGTTCTCAAGGAAGTTGCGGCCCACATGAAGAAACAAGGCAGTGCGTGATACATACGGGTGATCTTTCCATGAAGAAGATCCTCGATATCATATACGATGGTTGGGAGCAAAACCGGAATAAAACTAGCTATATATGCCTTTATCATTTTTTAGATAATATATACCTTTATATAAACAATATATATTGTATTGTGCAAAATGTTACCTTCTAAGTCGAGTCATTACTTGTTCCAAAAAAAATCGAGCCATTACTTGTGAGGACTTTTACGGTGCACAATACTAAGCTGGTAGTAGGATCTTCTAAACAATATATGAAAAGATCCTACTGTTGAGATTAATTGTATACTACTAAATTCTTAAGTTGTAGTATATGTAGTATGAATGAGTAGTATAAGTAGTACAGTGGTATGATTGGAAATAAGTAAAATATCATTATTGAAAATATTTCAAATCTTAATTTTTACTCCTCATCCCTTCATTGTCACCTCATCTTGAAAAATCCAAATAATATGATTAGTGCAAATTACAAATTTACCCATACCAATAAATCGAGTAGTATAAGTAGTACAGTGGTATGATTGGAAATAAGTAAAATATCATTATTGAAAATATTTCAAATCTTAATTTTTACTCCTCATCCCTTCATTGTCACCTCATCTTGAAAAATCCAAATAATATGATTAGTGTAAATTACAAATTTACCCATACCAATAAATCGGCTTATACTCTATACTATCACCTCTTTTTTTTTGCAAGTCTGTATACTGCTACCACCTGGTAGTATTGTGCACCGAAAATTATTTGTAGCTATGAAGTTGCTATACATACCACACGGTATATGTACCGAGGACATGGTCGTAAAAGAGAGAAAAAAAGATGCACAGATATGTAATAATGTGTCATGCGTGTGCGATGTATGGTCCATGGAGGCAGCAGTCAGTCGTTCTTGACCGTGTGATTCCAGTGGAGATTGGCGCCCGTGCGGTAGCCCGGCAGGGCCGCTCGTCACTGTCAATTGTCAAAGTCAAGGACGTTCCCCTCCAACCCTCCAACTCCAAGGCGCGCATCACGCTCGGACGACGCGGCTGCTTATCAGTCATCATCCTCACCACGTAAGCCGCTAGCGAGAGCGAGGCGAGCGCGTCGTGTACTTGCGCCTCGTTGCCATTAGAGATCCAAGCGGCGCGGGTTCTGCCGCCAACCCGCTGGACGAACCCGCCCCGCGAGCCCACCTAACCCCGCATACCAGCCCGCAAAACTGGAGCGGCCCTACGTGATCAACCCGCGACACCCGCCGGCGCCGCAAAGCCCGCAATTGAAAGAGACGAACGGATGAGCTGAGAGGCTGAGACTGCCTCCGCCGCAGCAACGGATCGATAGCAATAGCAGAATCATCGCCGGTGATGGCAGCCGCAGCACCAGCATCAGGAAGCGCGAGCAAAACATGAAGCGGCAAAAGCTGAGAGGGTGTAGGCGCGCGGCCGGCTGAGACGGTGCAGCGCCTGCTTCTGCTCATGCCAGGCGGCGGCGGAGGCCATGCCACTCCCGACGCAGACGACCATGGCATCCCGACGGACAAGACGGCCGGCCTGCCGTCCGCCACGGCGCGAGGAGGGGCAGTAAAGGATCCTCAAATCAGCACGGCTGCAGACACTGCCAGTTGCGAGGAAGGTGTCTGCAACGGTTCATGAAGAAGCGCAAGGGCCCGGTCGCCGCGCGCGGGTCATACCGCCGGCCGGACGGCAGCGACCCCGACGCGTGCACTGGTGACCATCTCGAGCTCGCGCTCTGGTGTTTTTCAAGGCTTTGCGATGAATTGCATGCAAGCAGCAAGCTAATTTGTAGTACTTGTTATTGCGAGCTTCTCCCAGAAGGCCAGGACCAGGGTCCTGCGAAGTAGCCGCGTGTGGCGTCCTGCATTGCGGCTGGACGCGGGCTGCCGCTGTCGTCCGCATAAAGCAAGCGGCGGCATGCGGGCTGCCGTATACGCCCGCAACAGAGCTCGCGGCTCGTGCGGACGCGGGGCGGGCAGCCGCAAACCGCCCCGCTTGCAACCATAGTTGCCATGACCCCGCCTTCCCGACGCGCGCCCAGCTAGCAGTTCGGTGCACGGCAGCAACTCTGGGTCTAGTGCGTCCGCACGGGCGATCGCATTGGCCACGATCACGAGCACACCGATCACTTTGCCTCTGCCTCTGCGCTTCGTCGCACACCCAACTCAGATTCTACTCATAAGTCTATGTGTTGAAGACTCTATAATAAGAAAGTACAGTCTTCAATGCAGATTTTCTATTACGGAGTCTATCTAATATTCTTCTTGGATCGTTTCAAAAAAAAATCTTCTTGGATCTTCTGCTCCCGTTTTATTAAATAAGTGAACATGTCAAGCATGCAGACGGCCACACGAGATCCGCACGGGCTTCGTTTTGCGCGTAGACTTGGTGTCTAACTTAGACTTGGTTTCTTAGTTCGGGACTACTAGCGTTCGGACGTCCGGAGGAGAAGAAAAAATCGGACGCATGCGCAGCTGTCAGATCGAGATACTGTAGACGTCAGATCAAACACTGTAGCATTCGAAAAAGTACAAACCGCGTCGCAACATCAAGTCACGTTGCATGCAACATGAAGAAAAAATTTCACAACATTAAAAAAACAACATACTCCCTCCGTCCGGATTTGATATGCGTCTAACTGTCGCAAAGATCAAGGAGAACTTTAAATTCTCTCTATGATGCATCAACAAACGAGCCAGCTAACTAAGCAACTCATGACACGATTGGCTCCACTTGGGAATACACATATCATTCATGGACACCTTTTATTTTGTTATACGCAGATCAAATCCGGACGGAGGGAGTACACAACATTTGAAAACAACTACCGCAACATCGAGATCTACTTTTGCAACATTGAGATTTACTTTTGCAACATCGAGATCAGCTTTTGCAATATCGAGATCTACTTTGCAACATTCGAAAATAACATCTACAACATCGAGATCTACTTTTGCAACATTACAACATCGAGATCTATTTTTTGCAACATCAGCATGGAACACTTGCAACATTTCTTCAAAACCTCTGGAACACCCAAAACATACACTTGCAACATACTTGCCTCGGCACAGAGTTTCCTGTTCATGGCCGGTTGTCTGGGTGCTGCGCTCGATGGCACCCCTGGCCGTGGAGCGGTGGCTTCGGCCCCAGGCGCACGAGAGGGCGGCCGCCCTCGCGCAGGGCCCGACGCGGCGCGGGGGAGTGGCGGCCGTTGCCCCAGGCTTGAGCGCCCTTGCCCGTGGCGGGAGCGGTGCTGGCCAGCAAGAGGTTCGCCCCCCTGGCTGTTGTGCCGGAGCTCCAGCTCGATCCGCCGCCGCTGTACCCGGATCTGTGTGCTTCGCCACCGGATCCGCACCGTGGGAGGGGAGAGGAACCAGGTGAGAAGGGAGGACGGTGAGCCGCCGGGGGAGCTCTCTCGCCCCTGGCCGTGGGAAGCGACGATCCGTGCCGCTGCTGAGCTTCCATGCCCGACTGCGTCAGTGAGCTTCAGCGCTCGGCCGCGGGGAGCGGGTCGGAGCACCACCATGGTCTCGTACTGGCGCAGGCCCGCGTGGGTAGGGGCGCAGGTCGGCATCTCGCTCCTCCAGCGCTACGAGGAGGTGCTTTCGCCACCTCCCCACCGGAGCTCCGCCGCGTGCGGGCGCCGCCACGGGCTCCGCTGCGGGGGCGATGGCTACAGGAGGGAGCCTCCACCGGCGAGTAGCGCGAGGCGCGAGGAGGGTCCGAGCGGCGCAGCGAAGACGGATGAGCACAGGGCGCGCAAATAGAGGAGAGAGAGGACGGTGGAGAAATGAGTGGTGGCCGGTGGGCGGAGGATTGAAGGATAAGCTTGTTGCGGGACCCACACCTATTGTTGCAGTGCGGGAGGCGTCCGATTTTTCTACAGCCGTCGGACGTCCTACCCCAAGCAATTCTGTTCTTAGTTTTCACCTCTCTCTCATCATTAAATTACTTATCACATCACCAAATTACCTATGTAGCAGTGTAATTAATGACTATAAACTCTACTGTAGAGTCTGGGTTGGAAGTGCCCTCGTGTGGCGTAGTTCACGACACTTTTTTGTCCGTCGACGATGGCGGGCTGCAGCGCGGCGCTCAAGCCAGGACCAGGGGTGGACGGGTCCTGTATTAACTGCAATCGGATTTGACCAACCGAGATGGTCAAGCACCATAGCAGAAAGGACTTCTCCCACACCTTTGACCTTTCCTCACTCGCTCGCCCAATTTGGCCGCGGCGCGTCGAACGTCTGAGAGCACGCCGTGCCAGGCGAGCACATCGCAGTGGGCTATGTCCGCTGGCGCACGCCTGGAACGCAAGCAGCTTCTGCTGCGCGTCGCCGGCAGCCAACCGCCATACTGAGTTGCTCCTTACTGAGTTGCTCCTTGACCGAACATAACCTGACCGCTCCTTACTGAGTTGCTCCTTGACCGGCTAGGCGGCGTTGACGCGGGGTGAACGCCGCCGCAGAGGCGAGGGTGTGCGATGGTCGTGGGCATTGCTCAGTCGGGCGGACTACGACTCCAACTTGAATCGCCGGCTGCCGTCATCCATCAGACCATTACCGCCATAACCTGTCGGACTCGGACCCCGATTCGAATTGCTAGCTACCTGGCTTCATAAGCGAGGGCGTGCGCCGGCTCGCTCTCCACTCTCCTCCCCGCACCATCCATCGATCGATCCGCCGCGCATGGACGGCACCGTGTCCATGTCCCTGTCCCTGGCGGCGGCAACTGCCGCTGCAGCCGCGTGGTGTTCGTCGGCAACATCCCATTCCACGCCTCCGAGACGGAGCTCCACGACGGCTGCGAGCTGATCCATCTCCACCCGCGTACCGTGGCCGTCGATGGCGATGATTGCCGGAGGCCGGAGCCTTCTCCCGGGCGAGGCCAAACACGCACGTCGCACTCCAGTACTCCACCACCTCCACCAGCCTCATCCCCTCGGATCACCTTCACCTTGCATTGGGGTTTGTTCATGATCTGGAAGCCATTGACGTGGACGAAGGACACCTACCAAGGGCGTCGTAGTTGTGTTTCGTGTTCACTGCGATGCACATCGCACACCCTACGATGCCGGGTGCAGGCGACGAGCGCGTCCGGGAGCGCCTGGACACGTCCTCCGCGATGACAAGGTGCGGCACGGCCGAGCCGACGTCCACGAGACAGCACGCCGGAGAGCGCACCCGAGATCCTGTGCAGCAGAATGCCGACGAGGATAGTGGCGAAGGCCACGAGAAGCCGTGGCTGTCGCCGACGAGCCCGGTGAGGTCGCCAGCTAGGCGAGCGCGCCCAGGAGCCGAGACCTCAGGGGCCAGACGGTATTTCATTTACCGTCCACCCCTTGGGTCCCTGTCGACCGTTGGATCGGATTCGAGCGGGTGAGATCGGCTATCCCAAAGAAAAAGCACACCGGTTGGTTTACTTTGCTCGCTCGTCCAAGCCCGCGCGGCGCCTCGTGCGGACCCCTCAAATCGCTCCACGACCTCGGCGATCCCGGCGACTCGGCGGCGCTCGTTCCGTCTCGCCGCGCCGCCAGGTCCACGTCGCGTTTCCGCGCCGCGCACACCTGGAACACGTCGTGCACCAGCATGGACATCTCGCCGAGGTGCTTGCTCTCTAGCTTCACGCCGTCGACATGGATGTCACAAACCCTGCTGTCGTGGGCGGCAACCTTGGCGAGCACGGTCGTCTTCCCGTCCAGGCCGGAGGAGCCATACAGAGGAGTACGAGGCCTTCCGCTGCGCTTAATCATGAAAGCTCATGAAGGCGGGTTTTCCGGAGCCCAACGGCGCGGCGCCCGCCTGCCGCAGAGGTCGGAGCACGGCGCGGCGGTCTCGGTGGGTTCGTCTCTGACTCGTGCCGTCGAGGTCTGTTATGTCGTAGCACACGCCTGGAACGCGAGCCGCTTCTGTTTCCGTCTCGCGGGCGAGCCGGCGCACGTGGCGCACCATGGTGATTCCCTCACCGAGTTGCGCGTCGTCAGTCCAGGCGCCGTTGACGCGGGCGAACACCGCCGCCGGCCGCCGTGGAGGCCAAACACGCACGTCGCACTCCACCTCCACCAGCCTCATCCCCTCGGATCGCCTTCACCTTGCATCGGTGTTTGTTCCTGATCTGGAAGCCACGACGTCCAATAAAGCCGGACGCACGCGACGAGTGCGTCCGGGAGCATCTGGACGTCGGCCACGATGACAATGCGTGACACCGCCGAGCCGGCGACGTCCAAGGGACAACACTCCGGCGAGCGCATCCGAGATCATGTGCAGCAGAACGCTCGCGAAGCTAGCGGCCAAGGCCACGAAGGTGTGGCTTCGCCGACGAGCCAGGTGAGGTCGCCAGCGAGGCGAGAGCGCAAACGGGGCCCCCCTTCTCACCTTTCCTCCCTCGCGTCAAGTCCGCGCGGGTGACCACGCCACCGGTCGGCGGTCGCAGCGTGCCGCGTGCTGGGAGCCTCAGAGGTCGTCGGATCGGAGCACGCCGTGGCGCGGGGGACGCCGGCCCGAGAGCACACCGCGGCTATCTCGGTGGGTTCGTCCCGTGTCTACATCGCGGTCTGTTATGTCGCAGCGCACGCCTGGAACGCGAGCTGCTTCTGCTCCGCGTCCCCGGCATCCTGCCGTCCCAGCGCGCAGCTGCAGCCGCCGTCGACGTCCCGTATGGCCGTATCCCAGGCGAGCCGGGAACACGTCGCGCAAGTATATGTTTTTGCATGGCATGATTACATACATATACATACATGCAGAGGAGCCGGCCGGCAGCGACTACAAGTATATTCTTGCTCGGTACACATGATCGATCATTGCCACACACAGTTTACTGCAGTATAAGCGTATACTACTGCAGATCGAGAGGAAGAAGCTGCTATATATACGTGTACAGTTTAACCTATCTATCTATATACGGTTCTTGTATATCTCTGCAAGTAGTGTGGACACATACGGGGTACACCATGGACCGTTCATCGATCCCTGGCGGGGTCAGTTGTGCGGGATCGGCGCCGTTCCCCCGCGGCGGCGCGTGTCCGGGGTCGGATCCACGAACCCGTAGTCTTGCTCCGCCGCCGCCAGATCACGCCCGGCGCCCCTGCGGCCCCCGCCGGCAGGGTAGTAGTCGTTCACGCGCGCAGCGTCTGCCACTGCCAGGGAGTAGTAGTCCACCAAGGGCGACGTCGACGGTGGGCGTGGCCGCCCACCGTACCCCGCGACGCCGCCGCCGCCGCCGGTGGTGGTGGCCGTGCACGCGCCCACCGCCAGCACCAGCGCCAGGAGGAAGCACGCGCCCGACGCCGCCGCCGCCGCCCCCACCACGAGCAGCAGCCGCGACGTCGTCGTCGACGGCTGCATGGTGGTGGTCATCAGTCACTATATACACTAGCTAATTGATGATCAGCTGGGCGGCCGGCGCCTGGATCGTCGTCATAGCAGGCTTGGTGGCCGGGGGCAATGCAAGCAAGAGCAACGGCGCGCGCGGCGCTATATATCTATCTACACATGCTGCCGTGCCGTGCGAACGCGGTGGCGAGCAAGATGAGGCGGCCGGCGGCCGGCCGGTTAGGTTCGGTTGGCGTCATGGAAATGGCGTGGCGCATCTAATACTCTAGTCTTCTAAATCACCCGAGGTATTAGCTGGCCGGAACTGAAAACATATTAGCAGGCGGAGAGGAAGGCCCGGCCCAACGGCGTGCGCCGGGGAGCTGTTACCTGGCCGGGGCAAATGCGGCCGGTGCTCCAGCCATTTGGTTCGCTCTGCTGCGCCCCGCAACCTGCGTGCTGGGGTCATGGGCGCCGGACCATGCATGCGTCACCCGGTTTGCGGCTGAGCAGTCTTCGTTGTCGTCCAATGTCCAAATGTCACGAACTACTGACGTACGTGCAGTATGTGGCTGACTGGCCATCCAAGAGTACGACGATACACAGCATTCGACTGAGATTTTCTGCAAATTTTTCGTCGGAATTCAATAGGCTTGCAAGAGAAGTCCGCGATGATCAGTACAGTGTACTGCTGCTGCTGAGACGATCTTTCCACTCTGTTGATTATTGACTTCCGGTCCGTGCTCCAAACGGCACGCGCAAGGAGAGGAGTTCTTTGCAAAAACCACTGAAAACGCACAAGCAGGAGAGAACCTGAATGGAGGAGGGTCGATCGGCAAGAGACCCTTGCATTGCTTTCTTTTTATTGTAATTGATAATGCTATATAATACTGCCTTGGTTCTTAAATAGTACTATATAGACTATGCATGGTACATATCACTGATTTTTTTACACTATTTAACTAATTTAACAAGTAAATATTGTTAGTTTTTTTGTGAATACTAAATATTGTTAGTTAAAGTTTCACGGGAAAAAAAAGTGAAAGGTGCCATATACTTAAGAATATAATAGAGGTAGATCTATTGTTGTGCGATTAAAATTATAAAAATTAATTGACACCTCATTTCTCCATAGGATGCATTAAGGTTTGAAAAGATCAAACTTCCTAAATCTTCTCAAGGAATTGGTCAAAGTACATGTATGTTAGCATTTTAAAGCTGCATCGATCAATAGATTCATATCTCACGTATCATTTTTGTGCAATACTCCATATTCATAATATGTAGCAATAGCCAAACCATCCCTTTAGCAAATCTTTCAAATCCAGATCCAAGTCCAACCCATAAAAAGGATGTACTTATTGCTACATAATGAGAAAATATATTTATACTACACATATTCGGTTCCATAAACGACTACGAATCATTAGCTATACTCAAATAGAAATATTTGCAATCTGCGTAAATCTTCTGAGGTTGAGTAAGCCTTTTCTTTGTGTGAAACCCAAGATTTGTGGATGTTACACCAACTCTCACCAAGAAATCCAACGAACAAAAGTCTCTTTCGGACGCAAAAATTAAGCCGTTCGTGAGGTACTAAGATGTAAAGTGACCTATCTCTAAATTCTAAACGAAGTGGGCCGCCCCAGTCAGTCGGTCAGTCGTCGCCGTCGTCGATACGTTCCCGGGGAGTCGGAGGCGCCGCGCTCGTCACGCCGCCGGCCGGCTCTGACGAGGTACACCTCACCTACCAATCCCGCCCATCACCCCTTCTCCGTAGCCCTAGCCATCCAGCCCCTCCATTCATGCCTTCCCCGTGACCCGCTTGCTAGATTGACGAGTCCGCTGATCCCATCCGCCCCTCTTCCGCCGCGTGGGCTGCCATTCTTGATTTGGTTTCTCTCTCCGGTATGGGACTGCTGTGATTCAGTGGATTGTTTGAGATTAGCTGGTCAGTTTAGGGGGTTTTGGTTCTGGATTTGGAAATGGGAGTGCACGGTGCAATTTATTCCCCGATTCGGTGGTCCAGTTGACCAGCTGTTTTTTTCTCAGTTTTGATGTCCTGAAAGTTATTCTGTTAGATTGTGCAAAGAATGGCATCAGCTTTGCTCAGCTAGTTGGAAATTATCGTTTAAGCTGTAAGCTATCGCGTCTTTGTAATTTTACAGTTTAGATGCGCTAGGTTGTTTTCCTGATGTGCTAAATCTTGTTCGTTCAAAAAAAAAATCAGTTATTTTCCCCAAACTAAGTAGTACATATGGATTCGGAAGGTTAAGTGATTGTGTCGTAGTTTGTTTTCTTTTACTGTTGGTATATATGGTATCCAGAGTGCTATCTTGATCAATGAGGATCTCCTGCACTGTGAATACCACTATACCAGATGCTATGCAACAGGGAAAGTTTTACTTCATGTTTGAATGAAAATGCCATAATTTATTCTGTATAGCTATGGACAGAGTTATTTGGCAGTGGGCAGTCAAACTGCGGTATTCAGTTATTTTTTGCAAAGCTTAGTCCATGTCACACCTATCACCACATCTGACTTGATATGTTGTCCTAGTGCATGAAAGTGAAAACTGGATGAATTAATCTGTTCTTCATTTTTGCTCGCTTCTTTCAGATGGAGGATGGGGTATCTACTTATACTGTGGATGAGGCACTTGTGTTCATGGGGTTTGGGAAATTCCATGCATTCGTGCTTGCATACTCCGGGATGGCTAAAATCTCTGAAGCAATGGAGATGATGCTTTTGTCATTTGTTGGGCAATCGGTTCAAGCTGAGTGGGAGCTTTCTGCACAGGCGGAAAGTCTTATAACAAGTGTTGTCTTCGTAGGGATGCTTGTAGGAGCATATGCTTGGGGCATAGTTTCGGATAACTATGGAAGAAGGCAGGTTCCTTACTTCTTTTTCCATTCATTACTGAGATTTTATAGAGTTCTAACCTTAAAAAATTGCAATGTCAGTCTTCGTGGTGATGTTTGTAGGATCATGTGCTAGGAAGCTTAAGTTAGGCACTTTACTGCTCCATGATTAAGTTTTTGGATTTAATTCTAATCTTTCAATGTCCTGTTTGTTTCCCATCTCATTTTATCAGAGACAGTTTCCTATTTTCAAACATGTATTTTTTTTTGGGTGGGTCTCATTCTAATCTAGACCCTTTGTTCTACAGGGTTGGGTTCAACTTCACAGCCATTGTAACTGGTGGGGCTGGTCTTCTTAGCGCGTTTGCTCCAAATTACTTATCTTTGATTGTACTGAGATTTATGGTCGGGGTCGGACTGGGTGGTGGGCCAGTTCTAGGTTCTTGGTTCCTAGAGTTCATCCCCGCTCCTAACCGAGGAACTTGGATGGTTATGTTCTCGGCATTTTGGACCGTTGGCACGATAATGGAAGCTTCTCTTGCTTGGGTAAGTTAATATATTTAGCAAAAGTAAGATCAGTGTTTCCAAGTTGCCTTATGTATAATACTAGATGTTAGAGAGATATTTTTAGCTGGCTTAACAGAAAGTAATATCAGATTTTTCTGAAATGTTGGGGTTGTGTGTAAAAGCTACAGTGGGTGTTACATTCTAGCTACATAGCAAGCCATCTTGACTGCGACAGATTTCATTTTTTTCTCTAGCATGCAAGAGAACTACATATCGTTCCATTATTACGAATAGAACTGGTCCAAGTACAAGATTAAAGGAGAGAGCTGAGGGGAAGGGAAGAGTGGAGAGGGTCCTTGATTCAAATAAAATGATGCTCCACAAACAAATGAATGACACTAACTAGGCTTGTCAAGCTACCAGCTCAGGTTAGCAGGTGTGCTAATCTGCAGGCACTGGATGCACATTACAGCTCCGTGCGCAGATGTTGTTCTGTTCGAGTCTTGGGTTACTGAAGGGATTGGGGATAGATTTCTTTTAGGGTCAGATTGCGGATAGAGTAGAGGATAGATTTGGGGAACTAGGAGGAGAATCAAAGGGAGAGAAAGGAGAAAGTACTGTTCACAATAGATAGTGCTTGATGAACACTACGTGAACAAAGAAGAGAGGAAGAGGGGAAGAACTGCAGGCTGACCTATTGGCGTGCACGCTAAAGTACCCGCGTTCATGCATCAATGGTACCACAGGGCCTTGTGGATCACGGCTGCTGGGCCTTTTGGACCCTGGTGCCCTTTGCCCGTAATGTATTTTGCCCTTATTGCAGCAATTGTAATTCAAGAGTAGCATATACCATTGATTAGCCACCACATTTGTCTTCTTGTTTAATTAATCAGGTCATTGTGCTGTGGTCTTCCGCTCATATGTTGTTCTTATTAAGTGAACATTGATATCTATGGTAATATATATATCGTATATAACCTAATGGCACTGTGCTGGCATAAGTGGTGAAATGGCATACATGTTCATTTTGATCTGTGACTATTGCTATTTCCGAAATCTCCATGTATTTTTCTTTACATATCTGCTTAATTTCCAGGCTGTTATGCCAGCCTTTGGCTGGAGGTGGCTACTGGCACTTTCATCATTGCCATCATTTGCTTTACTACTCTTCTACCCTGTGACACTGGAGTCACCGAGATATCTATGCATGAAGGGTAGAATAGCTGAAGCAGTTCATGTTTTGGAAACAATGGCGCGAGTGAACCGTGTTACTCTTCCCTCTGGTCGACTTGTCTCTGGTCATCGGACAGAGCTTCATGAGATGGGTGATTCCTCAGAAACGGCACAATTGGTAACAACTAAGAAAAATAATACTGGTGATGTTGCTAGCAAATCTGAGATTGGAGGTCTCAATGCCATCTTGAAGCTTCTATCTCCAAACTTGATCAGATCGAGTCTTCTACTGTGGACTGTCTTTCTTGGCCATGCATTCTTATACTATGGTCTTGTTCTACTAACATCAGAACTGAATCATGGAAATAGGATTTGTGGATCAGAAGGCGGAGCAGAAGTGACCACAACAGCCCACATAAATGATGAAAATCTCTATAGAAATGTATTCATCACCAGCTTTGGAGGTACGTGTGCTATTGCCCGTGGTCAACAGAACATCATCAGAAACAATGTCATGGAAATTATTCATATGTAAGCCAACAATGATGCAGAGGTCCCTGGCCTCCTTCTTTCTGCTGCCATCGTGGACAAGTTTGGGCGCAAACTCTCGATGTCTTCCATGCTTTACGTCAGTTGCCTATGCATAGCTCCACTTATGTTTGCTCAGACAGAAGCCCTGACAACCGTCTTTTTATTCGGTGCACGGGTTTGCATCTCAGCAAGCTTCACCGTTCTGCACATCTACGCCCCTGAGGTCTGGTTACTCTTTAAGAGCCTACATTTTGTCTCTTTTGTCAAACCTCTGAAGATCTTTGCATTCCTATGTTTTGTTCCCTGCAGATTTACCCGACTGCAGTCAGGGCCACCGGTGTCGGGTTTGCGAGCTCAATTGCTCGCTTTGGTGGGATCCTGTGCCCCCTTGTGGCCGTTGGTCTGGTTCACGCATGCCACCAGACGGCAGCCATCGTGATATTCATCACGGTGATGCTGGTCTCCGGTGTCGCCGTGTCGTACTTCCCCCTGGAAACAAGTGGCCGAAAGTTGAGCGACCACATTACTGCATAGAGCTGATGGGTTTTGTGACCCGGGAGGGATACATCATACAGAATCAAGGCCTCAGAAGCCATTCATTGTTTTGTCCAGTTCTTTGATAGAGGATACAAAGGCAAGGAAAGAGTATGCCCTCAGAAAAAGAAGGCAAGGAAAAGAGTGAGGCATGAGATTGTTAACTGATCACATTGCTTTGAATAGAGATGTACACTAATGTTTTTAGACTTGTTCTTGTTTTCTTAAGATGGTTGTAGTCTGAATTTTAAACGTTACAAAACTCATCTAAATATGCTTTCAAAATTGCTACTGTTCACTTGATCTGTCCATCTATAAACTGGTGATGTATAAAAAAAAAGGTATAAAATGGTGATAAATAAACAAACCTAAAAAAATTCTGTTGCCGGGACTCAAACCCGGTTATATAAAGGTGATATAAAAAAAAGGTATACAATGGTGATAAACAAAACAAAAAAGAATTCCATTGCCGGGATTCGAACCTGGTTCTATAATGGTGATAAACAAAACAAAAAAAATTCCGTTGCCGGGACTCGAACCCGGGTCTCTCGGGTGAGAGCCGAGTATCCTAACCAGCTAGACTACAACGGATGTTGTTAGGTCGAACTGTAATAAATTATATGATGGTTCCTTATCAGCAATAGGTTTGGTAAGGTAGAGCCTTCAAAGTAACGGCTTCCCGCCACTCTCGCAGCTTGAATGGCCGCACCCGCTTTCCTCCCTCCAATTTGTGCTCGCCATCTCTTCCTCCTCACTTCCTCAGCCTCCTAATTTTGGAAAGCACTCCCTCCCACCACCGGTCCATGACAGAGAGGAGGAGGAGGTCAGGCGACGCGCGTGTGGGGGTCCCCTCCTGCTTGCTATCAGCTGAGACGCGCCGTGCTCCCCTTGGCGCGCAATGGCTCGACGACGGCGCCCCCTGCCGCCGCCGCCGCTCGTCGGGCTGGCCGTCCTTCTTTCCGTGGCAGCGGCCGCAGTGGCCAAGACCGACCAGCCTGACGGTGAGGGTCGGCAAGCCCTTGTTCTTCCCTCTCTGAATCCATCATATCAGTCATGGTTCTGAACATTCTATATATTGCTTGGTTCGTTATTTCAGTTGCGGCGCTTAATGTGATGTTCAATAGCATGAACAAGCCATCCCAATTGTCCGGTTGGAAATCAAGCGGCGGTGATCCCTGCGGTGGCGACGAGGACTGGAAGGGAATACAATGCAGCGGCTCCTCTGTAACAGAAATGTACGTAGTTGCCTTCAACATTTGTCTAAAAATAATATGTTGGAGGCAAAAGAGGGAAGATGGTTACCAAGTTCCAAGAACCATTTTTCTAGCAATGCAATATACTCACTTGAGATTTTTTTTCCTTAACCGTATTGCTTAGAGCAGTAACTTGTCTGGGTTTGGATTAAGCGGCACGCTCGGCTATCAGCTATCAAGCTTGAAATCAGTAACCAAATTGTGAGTTGCCCCAGCAATTTCCTGCACTGATCATCGTAGTTATGCAACTTAGTTGAATTTTCCTTGTTTTACGTAGTACAGCGATGCGAGCAATAATAATCTCAACGGCAATATTCCGTATCAGCTTCCACCGAACATGATTCAATTGTGAGTTTCCACTATTTCTCGTCCATTTACAGTTTTCTGGGTTCATGGCTGATCCAAGCATTCTCTACTCTCTCTTTTTTTTTACACAGAAATCTTTATGGAAATTCTTTTACTGGAGGAGTTCCTTATTCAGTATCTCAGATGGGAGATCTGGAAACACTGTATGAACTCCAATTCTCCTGCTCTTCTTAGTTCTGTTCACTTCACACCATCATTATTTTTGTTCGCATTAATCACCCTAATTCCTTTTTTTATGGAACCACAGAAATGTAGGCAAGAATCACCTAAATGGGCAGTTGACAGATATGTTTTCACAGCTTCCAAAGCTATCAACATTGTAAGTTAAGCAGCAGACTAAAAGTTCTTGGTTAATAAAATAGCAACTTATTTTCTATTAGCTAAGATTTTTATTGACTTATTGTGTAAGCCACTAAGCCTTTCTATATCCCATTTTTTATGGCCTGTATGACTAACATCAACTGTTTTATCAGGGATCTCTCATTCAACCGCTTCTCAGGTAGCCTGCCCCAGAGTTTTCAGCATCTAAGAAACCTCAAGACACTGTAAGGAAACTGAAATTTACACGTTTTAGTAATTTGCATGCTTTTTAAGATCTAAAATCAAAGCTATTCTGTTCAAAAAATGTCTCCAGGAATGTGGAGAGCAACCAATTCAGTGGTCATATAGATGTTCTGGCCAAACTTCCTCTTGAGGATCTGTAAGTATATCTCAAAGTAAACATTTGCAGTAAAAATCAATTTTGATATGATGACTCCAAACGTGTGTGTGGTGGTGCCTGTGCATGGCAGTACAGTACTAATTGTGAAATGCCAATTGTGCATATTTACTGAAAATACACTTGTCTTTCTGAGAACTAAGCTATAATGGTTTCCCCTTTGTGCTCAAGGAATCTGCAGAACAACAAGTTTACAGGGTGGATCCCCAGTAAACTAAAAGACATTAGCAATCTACAGTAAGTAGTAATTCCAGCCAATATAATCCTATATGTTGCACTTGATGAATTCTAACAGTCCTTGACTCTTTCTGAAGGATTGGAGGGAATCAGTGGTCATCTGGATCAGCTCCCCCTGGTATGGAGAAGGGCTCTGCACTCGGAAGCTCTTCAGGTGGAGGGAGTGGTGGTGGAGTAAATGGTCTCCTTATCGCAGCGATAGTTATAGGGGTGCTTCTTGCAGCTCTGATTCTCTTGTCTGTGTTGAAGAAGAATCATTCTTCTCCTGCCTCATCTCATTACCTCATGGACGAGTCTGGTCATAACAGATCATTTGCCCCGCTAGTTGATGACGGCAGAGGTACTTTGTGCATGATATGATTTAGAATTACAAAATTATACAGTTATGCGTTGCGTCCATCATTAAATTATGATGAATCAAGAAAGGCCTCCTTCCCATATGATTCCTGTGGCATCTCAATTTTACATTTATAGTAAGAGTTCACATTGTTTTATTTTCTACAGTTCATAAGGAATCTTCAGCTGTCAACATGAAACCACTGGAGCATTCTTCGTCGATAAGCAGTAGGACACCATCTGCAATTCCCCGCAAGTCGATTAGTGACAATGAGTTCGAGAACAAACTAAATTATTCGAGGCGGAGCACAGACCCAATCAACCTTGTGACTTATTCATCATTAGACCTGCAAGCAGCCACTGGAAACTTCCATAGTACCAGGCTACTAGGTCAGGGGACAATTGGTGGCGTTTACAAGGCAAAATATGCCGATGGAAGGGTAAGATCTTACCGTTTCTTCTTAAACCCATGCCAAAGGAACTTGTTTGCAGATGCAACTTCAGTATTCTTCTGCATCTAAACTTTAAGAATTTTTATCATGTCCAAATATGTTTAATGCTACTCATCAGCTGTTCCCAATAATACCAGCATCATGTATCACTCTTATAATAGGCATCAAATGTGTTCTGCAGTAAGATCTTGAGTTGGCACTCCGTATTGATCGTATGCCTTGCATTCCTGTTGTCCTTATCGTCTCTCATAAAAGAATTTCAGGTGCTGGTCGTTAAGAAGTTTGATCCTTTGAGCTTCTCAGGAAGCAGCGACTTCATGGATCTTGTGAACAGCATTTCCAAGCTGCGCCATCCAAACATCTCTGAGCTTGTTGGTTACTGCTCAGAGCCTGGGCACTACATGCTGGTCTATGATTACCACATGAATGGATCCATCTATGACTTCCTGCACTTGTCTGATGATTACAGCAAGCCACTGACCTGGGACACCCGAGTGCGGATCGCTATTGGTACAGCTAGTGCTCTGGAGTAAGTTGACAAGCAAACATTTAAGCCTAGATCCAGAATTTTCTAGACGTCGTCTGGAAGAGGGGGGGGGGGGGGGTATGATGTTCATAGTTCATAAGAAAAGTGTTAATATTTCTTGTTGTGCAGGTACCTACATGAAGCCTGCTCACCATCAGTGATCCACAAGAACATAAAGGCATCTAATGTGTTGCTTGATGCTGACCTTAACCCTCGCCTCACTGACTGCGGCCTTGCATACTTCTATGAGGTTTGTGGACTGTCTCTTGTTGCATTTGATGAGCAAAATATGATAGTAAAGGCAATGTGATATCAACTCTCTGCAGGATACAAGTGAGAGCCTGGGACCAGGGTACAATCCTCCAGAGTGCACAAGGTCATCAGGTTACGTTATGAAGAGCGATGTCTACTGCTTTGGTGTCGTCATGCTTCAGCTATTGACCGGTCGGAAGCCCTACGATAGGTAATTCAGTGGAAAAACTCCTTCCACTTTGGACTGCACATTTTGTGATTCCGGGGCAGACAAAGCTTGCCTATGGAACATTGTGTTTGCCAGCAATGCTCAGGAGCATGACTGCAGTTAATCCTCTGATGTTCTTTGTGACTCCAGCTCAAAGCCTAGAACGGAGCAGTCCTTGGTCAATTTTGTCACTCCAAAGCTTCATGACATCGACGCCTTGGGAGCTCTGGCAGATCCTGCTCTGCGTGGCCTGTATCCGCCTAAAGCACTCTCCCGCTTTGCCGATGTCCTCGGTCGCTGTGTTCAGGTACACTGATCGAATCATCCTTCGGTGATGAATTCTTTCAGCTTCAACGCTGAAGGCCATGAATCACCTGAAAAACAACTTTAACTCTGAACATTGGTTTTCTGGTGGTGTTGCAGTCCGACCCAGAATTCCGACCATCCATATCAGAGGTGGTGCAATCGCTGCTCCAATGTGTCCAGCGTAACACCAGCAACAGGAGGATGGGCGGTTTCCGCAGCATCTCACAGCGAACTGACGACTCTGATTGGTGATGCTTCTGCTTGTGCGTCCATCTTGTTGCTGTCCTATTGCTGAGACTTTGAAACAGAACCTAGATGTGCAGCTCTTGTGATGCCATTGTACAAAAGAAAAAGGGTTTTACTACATAGTCTGATTGCTCAAACAGTGTGACAACATACAAGTTGGTAAATTTAGAGAAGGTAAATGAGAGCGCATGTTATTGTAGTGAGTAGTGATATAGCAATTGTACCGAATTCTTCTACCCCTTATTATATGTAAAGCACACAGATCCAATGCTGTGGACATAGTAAATGTAGGTAAATAGTATGTCTAGGTGATAGATGATTCAGAAACATCTGTACGACCTTGTCAGCACCAAGCATATACTCATAAGCTCTTAGTCATGCCAAATGGCAAAATGAAAATCCCAGAACTACAGTACAAAGCTAAAACACACATGTTTTCAACTAGCACACTATCAATCGTTCTGCAGAAACCTTAGTCTTTCACACACTAATCAAACAGATACAGCATCATAAAGGTTGTAGAGCTACAAGCAAAAGAAATTGAGCTCACTAAAGCATTGCTTCGTCCTTTATCTAAAAAAGAGCACTGCTTCGTGCCCTTAGCGTACACTAGATTACATCATTGGAATTTGCGAGAAATAGTTCACATCGCAGTGGCCATGATAGTTTCATTTCCTCTGCGCACTCTAGTTGAAATTTTCCTGCAGAACCAGAATGGATATGTCAGTATTACAATAAGTTCACATGTAGTAGAACTGATGAGACACTGTCAATGTGCAATGAGATTACCTGCATGGGCCAACCTCAAAAGCTTTGGTCAGTTTAAATGCAAGCTGTGCAATGGCAATCCTAATGGCTGGTTCTGTAGATCCACTTGTTGCAACTTCCTCCAATGCAGAAAGAAACTCCTTTTGTGCTCTCACAGATGCAAAAAGTTGGCCTGGCTTATAAATTGTGCTTAAAACTGCTAGCTGAAGCAATACAAGCAATCCAAAATTGTAATGAGTAAGTTGCGCAACCTTTTTCAGACTTGGGCATTACTGTAAAGAAAATCTAGTGGACTTACTTGTTGAAGCCAAGGCAGCGCCAAGTCAAAAAACTTTTTATTAAGAAATTGGCCAGTTATAACCCTTAGAAGTTCATTTGCTGTCTCACAGGACAACTTCTCAAGAACTGGCCCAGTTCTATCCATTAAGTCAATCAGATCATCATAATCACCACAGTTTAGGGCTTCCATGTATGCAGGCTCCATTTCGCCAGTACCTTGAAACTCACCAGACTGATTAGATGCACATAATGCATTTTGCATTTCAGGTTGCTCACAGGAACTGGTAAATGAAACTGGCAAAGCCCCTTTAACCACTGATGCTTGACTTCTCGCTGAGCTTGGAACATATCTTCCCAAGTTACTCTCTGAGCTCGCAGTCTCAGGCTTCTTAAATCTGCTGCGAACATGATCCTTCGGAAATTCAGCTCCCTCTTTAGTGCACATGTTTGAGCCCTTAGATGGTAGATCATGCATCCACTTCTTCTCGTGTTTCAAGTGTGAAATTGGTGGCGGCTTATAGTTAGCATCCACAGATGATCTAGGTGTAGAAGTAGAAAGCCTGGGTGAAGAAGAAACGCTTTGGTTCTTAAAAAACTTGGAACCAGGAAGATGATAGCGGCTTTCACTCTGAGTGATTGTATACACAGTTTTGTCCACAGCATTCTCCAAATTGTGAACCTTTGAATTTAGCACCGTCATGTTCTCCACAGAGTTGGACATGAATTCCTACAATTAACCGGGGGGAGTAAGAATTTGACAAAAGATATGAGTGAATTATATTACATACATGATGTCTTCATATGTACTTAACATATGCCACATGGCCTGTATGATGCAGACATGCAATGATAGGAAAAAATGACAGAATTCGAAGATGACTATCCTTACGGTCATTATGCATCGCCATCCTTACAGAGTTTGCAGAAAGCAAAATGCCAAAATAAGATGACAGATTCACATCTCAGGGGTGCCAGTCTTCAGCAAAATCATAAATAATCAAGAAGCATAACAATATAGTAGGCTACTACAAGAATATAAAGTGTGCAGTGCTGAACTGTGAGTTAATAAACAGCATTATACATCCTATGACTGGAATCATAGGCTTGCATTATAACTTGCACCATTATCGCTCTACTCAATATATATGCTTACACAATATTACGTAAAAATAGTTTTTTCAACAAGGGAAGTTTTATTAAATCAAGATTGTTACATCGAGGTGATACCAAATAAATCGGCAAGATCTTCACTACTTAAAACATGACAATTACCTGCAACAAGTCAAAAAGATGTGCTTGCTTCATTTCCATCTCTTGAAGTTGCTTCCTAATGAGTGCCAATTCATTCCTGGCATTCAGGCAACAACTATGTGTGCCATGTGCAGTAACATCTGTAACTGTTGAATCTATGCTCTTACTCTCTCGACCCCTAGGACATCGTTCAGTGACTTCTGTGGATTCACAATCTTCAATGCATTCCTGAGCAGTAGTGACATGCTTTGTCTCACAACTCCTGCTGGCTACTTCTGACACAGAGGAGCATTCTTGTTTATCATCCATGATGTCATAGTCAAACTTACTGTCTTCATCAGTGATTTCATATGCGTTTCTCTTTGCATCTTTTAGGATGCAGACTTTACTGGACCCCTTCTCATCAATATCAACCAATGGCATCATATTCTGCTTAGGAACTGACACCTCAACACGCCAATCACCAGACTTCAAGCGATGCAGATTTGCAGCATTGTTTAGGGCTATTTTGTTGATGGACAAAGGGGATCTCCTCTTTGCTGAAGTGATAGAACTGCCACTGGTAACAGATACGGAAGGCCCGTGCTCTGTTCTCCTAAAAGAAGTATCTCGTGGTCCACCATCGTGTATGCTTCTGGCATCATGATGATCACCAAAGAAGTTCTCTGTGAGAAAAAAAATGATAGGCAATAGAAAATAAGCTGGTTATATGGTTGTGGTTAACCATTACCGAAAGACAAAAGCTAGAAATAATGCAGAGGTCATGTAGCAAATGATTTTGTAGAAGGATCTTCGTTAGCTAGCAGTGTCACACGTTAAGCACAGACCATAAGAAGGCAATAACATGGTATTGTGGTATTCTTGGATGATCATTTAAGCACACAATAAATGTGAAAAATAGAACTCGCAAAGAAAAGGTTGGCATCCATAATTGTACAACTATCCATGATCCAAGAAGTCTATGAAGGGCATTAGCATTGCTACCTTGGCAGCTAGAGTACTTTTATAGTTATTTGATTCTTTTGGTTGAAGATTCCAGAGTTAGCACACATAATCCTGGAAGAGTTCACAAACAAGAGAGGTGCTTACATATCAGGTGGGTTCTTATTAGCTTAATTATTTTGGTAGTCAAACAAATTTCTTAATGAGGTGAATAGAACAAAGTAAGATATATGTAACTTTTGATTTAAAATAAGATAAGGATTAGCAGATTTCAAAGAAGCCAAAACAAAGCAGTGTTATAAGTTATAACCATTTTGCCCATATCAACTGCTAAATGTGAATTAAAGGAACATCTTCTGTACCTTTTGTTGATGATCCAGCTTCCGATGGTTCAGGAGTATGAGACCCTGGAATAGCTTTCCACAGCTGAATTGCTTGTATAATGGCATCACGAACTGGTTTTACCTATAATAGGAGGCATGAAGTCAGTAAGTCATTAGAAAAATATGTTGCAGCATAAATCCTGCAGGTACTATGGGGGATAAAATACCTTATCAAATTTACTACGCTCAAGGGAGCGAAGGCAGGAAGTTCTGAAAGAGGCAACCAAATACCCAGAACTGACAGCAATACTTGAAAGAGCAATAGAGGCAGCCTTCCTTGTATTCCAGTCATTACTCTTAAGTGCATCCATAATACTTGTTAGAGCTGATGATAACGCCTGCTCTGTAGAAGCACCTTCAGCCTGAAAAGGGGGAGCAGAGCAAAATAAGAACACTAACATGATGTAAGATCTTACTGGTAGTTACAAAAAGTGGGAAGTGGAACCAAGTTGAAGATGATGTTTATTACTCTACTCCTTAAAAGATATTAAGAAGTGTTGCGGAATTTATACAGCGTATAAATACCAATCCACATAGTAGTCCAATGCACGGTCTAGACTCGAAGGAGCGATAAAAACATTTGACTTTGTAGGAAGATAGCAGTATTTCTATGGCAAACTAACTAAGCAACCATTGAATATGGAACATATATTGTCACACAAAAGAATGCTACTTTCTCATGGTACTAATTACAAAGTCAGATGAACAAGGTGATCTGTGTTCGATAAAAAACAAGGTGATCTGTAGACATAAAAAAGTATGTCAATAGTGGAACAGCATTGCTTACACAAAAACAAGAGGGCAAACCTGAACAATGCTTCTTATCAATTCAATCGCAGCGGGCTTTGCCATGAAATGGGGATTCTTGAGCAGCTTAACAACACGTACAAGCATCTGTGGGAGAACAGGCCCAGGGAAGTAATTGCTCTCATCTATAACCTTGGCCAAGCACAATGCTGCCCCAGCCTGAACATATCTATTCTGTTCACCCAGTGATTCAAACAGGGGCCGCACCAATGCCACCAATGCTGCACCACCATCCCCATAACTTCTGGCGCACATTGCAAGGGTGCCACAAGTGTCAACACACGCATCTCTGACAACTGAGTCGGTGTCCTTCAGGCGCTTAACGATGCTGGACACCATTTTCACCATGTGTGGTGCCAGTAGGTTCCCATGCAAGCGTGCCAGTGTGCCAATCACCTTGATGCATTCCTTGCGCACTGCACTCTTCTGCTCAGCATCAGTGTCGATCACACATGACAAGAAGGGGCCGATCATGTCAGGGGCCAGGGCGTCCGCCATCTTCTCGAGCTCATCCAATCCAATCTGGTAAGTGTCTCTGTCAGCAATCTTGTTAACAGCTTGGACTAGCCTGTGCTTCAGCTCAAATACGGCCTTGCCCTTCGAAGCAACCGCACTGGACTTCATCATGGTAGTCTGATGCTCTCACAAGATACAGCTCCGCGAACAAATTAGCAGGGAGCTCACAGGGAAGTAAATAGGGAGAGGGGTAATGTCTTCTCCAGCCGGGGAACGGAGACTGTGTTTCCTGTAGCTTCCCCACCCATTCCTCACCTGTCTGTAACACAAAACGCACATGAACTCAGATGAGAGATCAGATACACATACACCTAAGAGGTAATAAAATTGGAGCATTCAGTAAGAGAATGACATATTTGAGCTCCGAAAACAATCAGGTTATCCACATTAGCATCCAAGCTGTGCTCACCTAACAGTTGGTGCTTAATTGCCCAAATCAACACTAGTTCGATTCAGAAATGTACCGAAATAGAACTAACTGATTAAACACCAACCAACCAAAACTAAACGATCAGGGTATTCGAGCTGAGCAGCATCACGACAGTACCTCACGCTTACACTCGCACATTTTACGAACTGCTCAGCAACCCTCCCGCATCAGAGAGCAATTGTAGCCCATCCGGGCTAAAAAAAGGTCACCGGAGCACGAAAACAGCCTAAAAAACGAAGCATAACATTGCCACCAACCGTTGGGGAGAGAAATTTGAAAGCGCCGGTTTCCATCTCCCCCCGCCCCCACCCCCACCAAAAAAAATCACAAAAAACTCAATCACAAGCAACTGCAAATGGCACACTGAAGGAGGAGGAACATCACATACAGCGGAAGCGGCGGGGGATGCTCGGAGATCTCTCCGCCACCGCGAGTAGTGCGAGAGCCCCGCCCGGACGACCGCCGCGCAGGCTTGGAATGGAAGCCTCGCCTCTTTCCAGTACTAGAAGGGATTTTGAATTCCAAACTTACCACGCGGTAATCATGTAAATTGGCAGGCCTTTAACACTTTTCTCTCTCTACACCTTTTCCTCCCTCTCTCTCTCGTGCCCACACCGAGGGAGGACTGGAGGCGAGGAAGGGGAGGAGGAGAGCGCCAATTCCGAGGACCAGTACTAGTCTTCCCCCCTCCGCTGCTGACCTCTCCCTGTCTCCGAGGCGGTATCACCGGGGGACGGCGGCCTCTTCCCACCCACGCCGATCTCGAGCTGACACGTGGGTTCCGGGAGAGACTGAGCCCACAAGTCATGGACTGAGAGGGCGGAGGCTCTTGTGAGGGGAGCAAAGAATGAAGTCGATCGAGGTGGCGAGTTGCCGCAGCTCTCGCGCTTTTGGGTGCCGCGATTCGAATTTCACCGAGAGGTTCGGTCCTGACATGCGGGCCATCATGCTCTGGACCCACAGCTCAGTGAATGTGGGGCCTTGGAGATTCGCTCCCGTATTTGAATCTTGCCCGCTACGGGACAAATGCGGGAGCGCATGCGGGGCGTGTTGTCGTGACGACGGGTCTGGGCCCACAGGCAAGCGACACATTACGAACTGATCCGTCCGAGTAGCTGCGGAGTAGTAGATGCCAACGGGCTGGACAAAAGACTGGCACGGGTCATCCCGACGCGGCCCGTCCTGACGCGGCCCGAAATTCAAAAGTTCCATCACAACCACGCAACAACGATTTCGTTGCTCGATTCAAAACGGATTTAGCCCTTTGGAGTGCTCTCAATATGATTCAGTAGATTTCACACCAACATCATTTCACAAGTGTTGGAAATTCCGAAATCTCTAGGCAAAAGGTGGAAGTAAACTGACAAAAGTCTATGATGTTTCTCTAAAAAAGCTGACCCCTTTACACGGAGGCATGGAGGCTCCTTTTATAGTGCCCGAAGGTCACTTTTACATTCCGAAACTACCTTTTGTAAAGTTACATATACATAGAAATGAGAGGGGTACATAAGTCCGCGGTAATCACGGAGATCCTTTCTAAATTACGAATGAGCCATTGCGTATCCCAGCTTCTTTCTTCTTCCGTAGTCAAGCTTCTCACGTTTCTTTGTATCTTCCTTGATACGCCGTTGACTGAAGTCAGCTCTGGTTCTTTGGAATCCCATTGTAATCTTCGGAAATCTTCAAGGAGCAGCCTCGGGCAAGTTTTTTCCCTGTTGCGCCGCTCCTTCATTCTTTCCTGAAATCTCTGCCAAATGGAAGATTCCCCAGAATTCTCAGATTCCTGAATATCACAAAATACATGGGAAAGAAAAGAACCATAATTCCTCAGGAATTCCGAGGGTCATTAATGTATCAAGTATAAAACAACATTTCATCCAACAATTTGGTTCACCAGAAAACTTTCTTCAATCATAAAAAATGACATCTTTAGACTTGTTCGCAGGTCTGGAAAACTACTGAATCTTCGGAAGATTCCTAAAACTGCCGACGCGTGTCTTCTTGGAAGTTTCCGAGGAAGATGATTTTAAGCCGATCCCCAACAGTAGCCCCTCGGGGAAGCGGGTTGACTTCGACGACTCGTTTCCACGAAGGAAGTTTCTTAAGATTGGCTAAAAACGTCACCCACGGGCGTCGCAGGAGACACGCGTCGGCTCTTTACAGGGTGACGGTTCGTTTTTCGAGGCGCCTTCTCAATGCATCCATTTGTTCCTATAAATAGGGGGCCTGTGGTGACTTTCGCTTTCACCGTTTGCCTTCTTCAGAATCTTCTTGGAATTTTTCTCGAATTCTTTGAAGACTCTTTTTGGTGCCCGTCTCCTGAGTTCTGCTCCTCATCTTCTCCGAAGGTAATTTTTGAACTTCTCGTTTCTTTAGTTCTGTTCTTTGGTATATGAGATTAATTTTTGGTTCTGTATTTTTTTGATATTTTTGGCTTTTAGGTGGCTCGAGTGAGACACACTGCCAAGCCGATGACGGAGGAAGAAATTGCCGAGGCTGCCGCCCTAAATTCCGAGGTTCTGCAATCTTTTGAAGTTCCTTCTTCAAGCGTCGCTCCTCTGGTTCCAGGTCCTGAGGATACAATTCTTGAGGAGGGAGAGATGAATTCGGGTGAAGACTCTGGAACTGAAGAGGACATTTCTCATGTTGAAGTTGAGATGGAAGAGTTAATGCCCCCGAAGGTGGCGTACCCTCCCACTTTTGTTTTCGGAAAATCACTAGTGACCCCTGATCTGATCAAAGATTTTGAGGATGCGAAATTTTTTCCTTCTGGCTGTGGTCGGTCGCCAACAAGCGAAGAAGTTCCTCAGCCTCGACCTGATGAAGTGGTTGTTTTCAGAGATTTTTTCACTACCGGTCTTAGATTTCCCTATGATGAGCATCTTCCTACGATCTTAAATCGATTTCAAGTGAAGATCCACCAACTTACGCCCAACTCTTTTCTTGAATTATCGAAATTTTTCTGGATTCAGAAAACTTTCGAGGGTCATATAAGTGCAGATGTTTTCGCTCGACTCTTTGAGCTTCATATACAGCGGAAAATTATCAAATTAGATGACGATAACTCGTATGAAGCCCACTATGGCTGCAGTACTTTCAACACTCGTCGAAAGAATGCGAGTCAGAAAATCGAAAGGATTCAGCTTGCTCCTTGCAGCAATGATAAGTGGGCAGATGACTGGTAGAGATTTTGGTTCTATGTCAAGGTTGATATGTTGAAAGAGATGGGCCTCGCCGACCCTCTGAATCCTTTCGTTACACCCATCGGACCGATGACAGCTGTGTCCACCGCTTCTTTTAGTAGGAAGTCTCAGGATTTCAAGAAGGGCGAAGACATGTTCTACTTTGCTTGCACTATCCTTGGTGGGCGAGATGTAATCGAAGAATATGTTGCTGCCAGCATATGACCACTGTCTTATGGGTGGCAACCCAAGAAGATTGTGTATCTTTCCGTGGACTGGGCATCATGCAAAGTTTCCTTTGCAAGATTTGATCTTCGCCTCTCCGAAGGTCAAAGTTTGGATGATTTTTATCTTCCTTGTTGAGGAATTGGTGGTTGATATGGTCGGGAAGTGCTACTTAAGCGAGTATAAATAGTTCAAGAATATTGTGAAACACAAACGCCGAGTGAATCGTGTTTTCTCGGAACTTGGCGCGGATCCGGCTCTACGGCCAAGGCCTCCTGGCCCAAAAAAGTTGATGCAGGCGCCTGACGTTACTGGGTCTATTGTAATTGGAGTTCCTGCGAAGTCTCGGAAGAGAAAGAGCCCTAAGTTTTTGGCAATTTTTGAGAAACCTTCTGCACTCAGCAAGACTTTCGAGAAGACAAAAACTTTAGAAATGTCCAAGAAGAGAAAGCTGACTTCCGGGAGCTCATCTTCGCCGCCTCGCAGTTCTGAAGCTGAGAAAACTGCCGTAGCCGCTTTGGCAGATTTGAAGAAGAAGAAAGGAAATAAAAAGGTTATTTCCTCCAAGCCTCGTGCTCGAGTCGCGCCTGCTTTGTCTGATGATGATGAAGATGACAACCAGAAATCAGGTGATTCTTTGTTTTGTTGTGAGGTGGTTCCGGGCCGTGTGGTGTGTTCTCCTTCCTCAGAGAGTACTTTTGTTGATATTGAATCTCTTTCAGATAAGGAACCTGCAGTTGCCGAGAAACTTGGGGCGTCCAAGGTCTCCGAGGCTTCATCTTTGGAGAAAGGGATTATTCTCTTGGAAGACAAGACAAATGACGGTGATGCTTCTCTTAAATTCATGGCTGATCTTGACAAAACAGTGCAGCGAGGTCCTCCTTCTCACTTTCCACTTCTTATTCAAGGTCGGCAAGATGTTCCTGAAAGCGGTGGAGTTTCGGCCGAGACTTACGGATACAATCAGACCTTTGGAACAAACTTGAAGGGTAAGTTAATGTTTGTTGGTGGTGCTGGGATTGGGAGGGATGATGATCCTTATAGCTTTGAAATGCTATGGAATGCTCCAGGATCGTTTGCTTCCTTCGCGAGCTCATCTGGAGGTGAAGCTTTGAAGAAGCCTTCTTTTTCCGTTCAAGATTTAGAAAAAATTCCGGAGTCTCGGATAGAGACGGTTCAAGATGATGCTCATGCGATTGTGAGATCAGCGCATGAAGAAGTTGGTAACTATTTTGATCCTGCAGGTACGTTGGTTCTGACTTGCGTTTACTTTTCCTTCACTTTACCTTAGTTTTGCTTATTATGCTTCTTGTTGTGTACAGTTTTTGAAGATGCGCTGCGGAAACTTCCTGCTAGAGATTTGTCAATGATCAGTACCACCCTTGGCCTGAAATCCGTGATTGCTGGCAAAATCTCTTCTGAGAAAACTCGTGCTGATGAGAACCATGCTCTTTCGCTACAAGGCAAGATTCTTAACCTTGAGCAAGAACTATCTTCTTCAAAGAAACTTTCTCAGGAACTTGAAGTTCACAACAAGTCTTTGAAGGAGATGATGGAACTTGCTAAGGAAGGTAGAAAACATGCTGATGACGCTTACAAGAGTTTAGAAAATGAGCATGCGAAGCTTCAGAAATCTCATGAGGATGACTTAAAAATTATTGAAGAATTGCGCAAGACAATTGAGCGTTATGCTAACCAAATTTCGGATCTTAAGGTTAAAAATGCCGAAGCTATGAAGCAGAATACAGATCTTGCAAAAGCCAATGGTGAGAAAGATCTTAGGATTATTTCTCTGGAAAAGGATCTTGCTGATCAGCTGAAGGTTATGAGTGATGGGGAAAAGAAAATTAAAAATAACTTTGAATTTTTGTTCGAGAAATATAGCGAAGCTCTTGGTGAGTACGAAGCTAGGACAAATCCTTTTCCTGATGTTGAGGATCCAGTGGCAATAATTAACTAGCTTGTTGAAGAATTCGAAAGTCTTCCTGAACTTATTGGTTCTGCCAGTGATTTCGCTGCTACGTTCTGCTCTGAAAGTCTTCTTAAGTTGTTGGAAATTAAAGACTGTGCTGATCTTGGGAAGTTTTGCTCTTCTGGTCTTGAGTTTCCCTCGGCATCTAGTGTTTCCTTGATTCGTGCGAATGAGGATGTTAAGAATATTAAGAAGAATTTTGTTAAGAAGTTTTAGATGGTAAGTGGCAAGGAATATGCCAAGGAAATTGCCCGTGCGAAGCTTGCTAAGGTACTTTTCTTCTTCTTGATACTCTTGAGAATGACTTGGTTTCTTCATTTGTTTGCGCCATTTTTTGCTTAAGGGCATTTTTGCTTGTCTCTTTCAGATTTTGGAAGATGAGGCGCAAGAAGAGCTTCGAGCGGCGTTGGAAATGGATCCCGACGATGATGCTGCTGCAGAAGTTGGTGATAAGAGTGCTGAAGGTGTGGATGCTGCTGATTCTGACGTGGCTCCGGCTGACACAAAGCAGGTTTAGGTTTTAGGATGTTCTTGACTTTTAAAGACTTTGAGATGATTGTGAAAAGATTTGTAACATGTTATTTCTGCGCAGGTCCTTGAAGGGGGGCCTGCGCAGGACGTTATGCTTGTTCGTATGTATCGTGAACGTGTTGTGGTCAGCGGGGCCTCCTGGCGTCTGTATAAAGAAGCTTTTCCTGAAAAATCTTTTAGAGATTTTTGGATGTTCTGCTGTGAATACTTCTCGATGCATAACTTTCCTCTGGGTTGGTTTTTTTCTTCTCGAGATGATTTTGCTGTTTCGACGCTTGAAGAAGACACTGTGCGCTTTGTGAAGACGGAGCCCCTCAGCCCCTTAGCCGCGGATGATGATTTTGCGTATATTTATGATATTGCCGAACAGCGAGGTTCAAAACCTGGCCATGTACTGGAACTTCCTCTGTAAAACATTCTTTTGTACTGTAAGAATTTGTTGTAACGACACGCTGTCCCTTGTGATACGAAATAGCAATTTAAGAAATGTTTTTGCAAAAAACGTCACCCTCCCTACCTTGCGTTTCGTAGAACGAGGGCGTGTCACCTTTTTTCAGAAAAAGATAAGTCTTGAAGTTTACTTCGGTAGTTTTGAAAAAGCTTTCTTAAGGATAAGTCGATAAAACTTTGTAAATAGTTTTATGGACTTAAGATGGAAATTGTGTTGATATGACAACTCTTGATTGTGTTCAACACGCCTTGCGAATTTTGTTTCTAACGTAAATAAATATGTGCGAATCTCATATAATTGGCATCATGCCTTTATATAAACTTGATGGGGGTGGAATATAATTCGTACACTCTTGGGAAAATTAAATAATCACTTGGTCGTTCTTTTTGGATTTTGGCTGCAACCTTCCGTTGCCCTTGGTTCTTGTGATTTTCGTGGGAATCACATTTTTGGAATATGGCCGCAACCTTCCGTTGCCTCGGCCTCAGTGATTTTATTAGATGATCACTGTTTTTTGGAATAATGCCGCAACTTTCCGTTGCCCCGACTTTTGTGATTTTCTTGGATAATCACACTTTTGGAATATGGCCCTCGGCCTTCGTGATTTTCTTGGATAATCACACTTTTGGAATATGGCCCTCGGCCTTCGTGATTTTCTTGGATAATCACACTTTTGGAATATGGCCCTCGGCCTTCTTTTATTTGGACTTTGCAAGAATAAAGAAACGATATAAACATAAATGCAGGAATTTTAGGGGAATACTTCTTTCATTGATGACAGAAAGGAAATTTACATGAGACCCGCCTCATTATAAATCTTGCCTCCATGGTGGAGTTCCCCTTGCAAAGAAAAGAGTACGGTCCCTTTAGGAAAAATAAAAATACAGGAAAAATAAAGCTATTTTTCTCCCTCGGTACTATTTATAGATCCACAGTCCGGGGTTTTTACAATTTTTTCTTAATTTAAATGCGACCTATCTAAATTTATAATTCTATATATATTTTTTAAGGATAATACCTCTTTAAGCTTTCCACGCTCCACGAATGTGGTAGCTCTATTCCCAGTTCATCGGTTAGGCAGAAAGAACCCGGCCTGTTGCTTTCTTTCACTATGTATGGTCCTTCCCAAGTTTCTTGTAGTTTTCCCGGATTTTCCCATTTCTTTTTCTTCTTGATGACCAAGTCTCCGACTCTGATTTCCTTCCTTACAATTTTCTTGTCTTTCTACTTTCTGGTTTCTTGCTGATATTTCTCTAAGTTCTGGGCTGCTTCTAGAATATCTAGTTCGATCATGTCTTTCTCTAGCTTTTCTTTTTCTTGAGAATTTTCGGCTTTTATGTTGGCTCTTAAGCTTCCATTCTTGATTTCTTCTGGTGTCATTGCTTCAGTACCATATAGCAGGCGAAAAGGTGTGAACCCCGTAGCTCTTGAAGTAGTTGTATTGTGAGACCAGATGACTCTAGGTAATTCATCCACCCATTTGCCCTTCTTTTGATCGAATAAGCACTTCTTGACACCCGTGAATATGATTCTATTTGCCCTTTCCACCGCGCCGTTTGATTGAGGGTGGTAAACTGAGGAAAACTTGACATGCGTGCCTATGGTTCCACAGAATTCCTTGAATGTGTAACAGTCAAATTGTTTTCCATTGTCCACTGTGAGTTCCCTTGGAACCCCAAATCTGCAGATTATGTTCTGCCAAAAGAACTTCTGAATAGTTGTAGCAGTGATGTTTGCTAGTGGCTTTGCCTCAATCCATTTTGTGAAATAATCAACAGCTACCGCTGCAAATTTGCAATTGCCCTGAGCTGTGGGTAGTGGTCCCACTAGATCCATTCCCCATCTTTGCAATGACCATGATGGTGAAATGAGCTGAATCAGGAGTGAAGATGCTTTCTGATGTCTTGCTGTTTTTTGGCATGCCTCACATTCTTGAACTAGCTTTCTTGCATCAATAATCATGGATGGCCAGAAGAATCCTTGTTTTACTGCCTTCCCTGCAAGCGCCCTTGCACCAATGTGGGCTCCGCAGAATCCGCTATGAATTTCCGCTAGAAGTTCCTACCCTTTTTCAGAAGTGATGCACCTTAGCCAGGGCTCAGAAATTCCAGATTTATACAACTCTCCATCTACTATGGCATAGCCCCTTGCCCTTTGCCTGAGCCTGTTTAACTCGGTTTCATCTGCAGGTTCATAATGGTCTCTTAGAAATGCCATGATTTGAGCTCTCCAGTCGATGTTTTCTATGACATTTACCATTATCTCTTCTTGCTCTTTTACTGAAGGAGAAGTGATAATTTCAAAGAAAACATCTGGGGGTAGAGATTGATTCTAGGCTGCCGCTTTTGCTAGCTTGTCTGCTTCACCGTTTTCAGCCCTTAGGATATGTTGCACAGTATAGCCTTTGAAATATTTTTCCATTTCTCGAACTTTCTTCAGATACTTGATAAGTTCTGGATTTCTTGCCTCGCTTTCTTTCTCAACGTGTTCTTGAATCACTTTGGAGTCTGATTTAATGACGAAAGTTTGCTGGCCCAAGGCCTTCATTTTTCTTAGTGCTAGTAGCAGGGCTTCATATTCCGTGGTATTGTTGGTGGAGACTGTTTCATCTGGGAAGTCTAGTCTTACTGCATACCTTATTTTGATACCCGAGGGCGATGTTACAATTGCTGAAATTCCCACACCTTTTCCACACCAAGCTCCGTCACAATAAATTATCCATGGCACCTGTTCGCAGCTGTTGCTTTCCATGACTGGTGAAGTCCAGTCCACGACGAAGTCAGCCAAAACTTGGGATTTTATAGCGTTCCTTCTTTCAAAGTCGACCACGTATCCAGACAATTCCGCAGCCCATTTTGCAATTCTTCCAGTTGCGTCTTTGTTTGTGAAGAGGTCGTTTAGAAGCTGGTTTGTGATAACACGAATTTGGTGTCCTTCAAAGTAATGTCTGAGCTTTCTTGCTGCCATGACAACTGCATAGACGATCTTTTCTAGCTCCGGATAAAATAGTTTTGATCCTGATAGAGCTTCGGAGGCGAAGTAGACTGGTACTTGCCTTAATTTCCTGTTTTCTTCTTTCTCTTGAACAAGAACTGCACTTACGGCTGAGTTGGAAGCTGCGAGGTATAGGAGGAGAGGTGACTTTGGCTCTGGTGGGCATAGCTTTGTCATATTTGTCAGATATTCCTTGAGTTCCTTGAATGCTTAGCTTTGGGCTTCGCTCCATTGGAAGTTCTTGGAGCTTCGGAGAAGTTGGAAGAATGGTAAACTTCTCTCTGCTGCTCTGGGAATGAACCTGTTTAGGGCCGCCACTCTCCCTGTCAATTTTTGTATGTCCTTGACCGAGGCTGGTTCCTGCATTTCCACGATTGCTTTGATTTTGTCAGGATTGGCTTCAATACCTTTTGTTGACACTAGGCATCCCAAGACTTTTCCCTTATGAATGCCAAATACACATTTCTCTAGGTTCAATTTGAGGTTCGCTGCCCTTAAATTCGCGAATGTTTCTGCCAAATCTCTGATGTGATCGCATCTTCTGATGCTTTTGACTATGATGTCGTCGACGTATGCTAGAATTTTTCTTAGAAGCTGATAATGTAGCACAATTGCTATCATTCTTGAGAATGTAGATCCTGCGTTCTTCAGCCCTTCTGGCATTCTCACGAAACAATACGTTCCGAATGGAGTTATGAAACTAGTTTTTTCCTCGTCTTCTTTTCTCACCCTGACTTGATGATATCCGGAAAACATGTCCAGAAGTGATAGCATTTCGCTGTTTGCAGCATCATCTACTACTCTGTCCACTCTTTCTAGTGGGTAGTCATCTTTTTTGCAGGCCTTGTTCAAATCCGTGAAATCCACACACATTCTCCATCTTCCGTTCTTTTTCTTGACCGGTACTGTGTTGGCCAGGCATACTGGGTAGATTACTTCTCGGATGACTTGAGCATCTTGTAATCTTTGAACTTCTGCTTCCACGGTCTTTGCTTTTTCTTCTGACATTTTTCTGAGTTTTTTCTTCTTCGGATGAATTTTGTCATTTGTGTCGAGCTTGTGTTCAATGATGTCTCGGTCAACACCCTGCAGATCCTTTGCTGACCAGGCAAAGACATCCTTGTTTTGATTTAGGAAATAGATTAGTTCTTCTTCTTCTTGAGGGCTTAAGTCTGCCCCAATTGTTACTGCTCTGTCTGGCATGCCATCTAAGAATACCTTCTTTGTTTCTCCATCTGCACTTATTTCAATTTTCTCTTTATCTCTTTTTGCTTCGGAGTATGGCTGTTGCCTTTCTTGATCATCTACCAGATGATGGATATTTTGTTGCCCAGGAGTGTTTCCTCGCTCTATTCTTCTTGCTTCACTCTGATCTCCGAAGATTGTGATTACCCCGTGAGGAGCTGGGATTTTCATGCATAGGAAAAGTTGTCTAAATACAGCATCGAATCTGTTGATGAATTCTCTTCCGAAGATGGCATTGTATGGATAATACATGTCAACAATGTCGAACATAATATGTTCTGTTCTTGCGTTGTCCAGATCTCCAAATGACACCGGTAAAGAGATTTTCCCGCTGGGTCTGATTGGTTTTCTTCCGAAACCAACCAATGGTTTCTCTGGCGGTGCCAACATATGAGGAGCGAGGCCCATGCGTTGGAAGGTGCTAGTGAAAATTATGTCTGCTGAACTTCCATTGTCTATCAAGACGTCATTGTGGGAAACTGATTTCAATCTAAAATCTTCTTCAGTGAAAGTTATTGGAACCTTTGCCCATTTTGGCCTTGCTGCTAGACCGTCGTCAATGATTACATTGACTTGTCTGTAGTAATTATTTCTTTGCTTCTTGGTTTCGAATTTCATAGAAGAGCCTCCGGTTATTGGCAAGATCATGCCGAAGGATGGTAAGGCCCTTGAAGTGTTTTGGGAATTGTTTTGCTCAGTTTTTGGAACTTGAGCTGGGGTGGTGGCAGAGTTTCTTTTGCTTGGATTGGCTGGGCTTGTTCGATAACTTGTATGGCTTGGGTTTGTGGGAAGGTTTGTTGCGGAGTTTGGTTTTGCGGAATTGAGGGTTGATGAAAAAATTGTTGCGAAGGTTGTGATGGCGGAAAATGAGTTTGTGGGTAGAATTGTGGCGAAGGTTGCCAGGCTGTTTGATGTGGTTGGGTAAAAGGTTGGGTTTGAGGAAAGGATTGTTGTTGCCAGTAAGTGTGTTGGACTTGTTTGGGTTGTGTGGCTGTTATCTGGGCCACGCGTTGTTGGTCCTGGATTCTTTGGAAGTTCTTCTGAGTTTCTGGGCATGCTTCCGTGTTGTGCCCTCTACCATGATATATGCATTGAAAGTGTGGATCTCTGCTGTCATGGTTTTGTAGTTTTGAAGGTGTTCTTCCTCGACCTCTTCCTCTTCCTCTTCCGGAATGGCCACCTCGCTGAGAGTTCTGGTTGTGGTAATCTTGAGCTTGTGGCGGATTGTTTGATGAATTGTCTTGCACATTCATGATGGCTTGCTTTTTGGCCTTGATTTGCATGACTATCTTGTCTTTCTGTCTTTTCAGAGTTTGGACTTGTTTCAGTGCTACCTGTAACTCTTCATCGGGTACTTCGCGTTCATTGTGTTCATTGCTGGCTTCTGAGATTTCTTCCGACTCCTTGTCCTTGTCATTTCTGTTGCTTTGCAGGTCCTGAACTTGCTCTGGATCTTGCGCGGTGTTGGTTTTGGGGTGGAGAACGAGGCCTTGCTCTGTGTTTTCTTGGATGTCTTCGCTCTCAGGGTCTTGTGCTGTGGATTTCTTGGTTTTCTTCGGTGGAGCCATCGTGGGTTTCTAACGGCTAAGAACACGGTGGGCGCCAATGTTGGAAATTCCGAAATCTCCAGACAAAAGGTGGAAGTAAACTGACAAAAGTCTCTGATGTTTCTCTAAAAAAGCTGACCCATTTACACGGAGGCATGAGGGCTCCTTTTATAGTGCCCGAAGGTCACTTTTACATTTCGAAACTACCCTTTGTAAAGTTACATATACATAGAAATGAGAGGGGTACATAAGTCTGCGGTAATCACGGGGATCCTTTCTAAATTACGAATGAGCCATTGCGTATCCCAGCTTCTTTCTTCTTCCGTAGTCAAGCTTCTCACGTTTCTTTGTATCTTCCTTGATACGCCGTTGACTGAAGTCAGCTCTGGTTCTTTGGAATCCCATTGTAATCTTCGGAAATCTTCAAGGAGCAGCCTCGGGCAAGTTTTTTCCCTGTTGCGCCGTTCCTTCATTCTTTCCTGAAATCTCTGCCAAATGGAAGATTCCCCAGAATTCTCGGAATCCTGAATATCACAAAATACATGGGAAAGAAAAGAACCATAATTCCTCAGGAATTCCGAGGGTCATTAATGTGTCAAGTATAAAACAACATTTCATCCAACAATTTGGTTCACCAGAAAACTTTCTTCAATCATAAAAAATGACATCTTTAGACTTGTTCGCAGGTCTGGAAAACTACTGAATCTTCGGAAGATTCTTAAAACTGCCGACGCGTGTCTTCTTGGAAGTTTCCGAGGAAGATGATTTTAAGCCGATCCCCAACAACAAGGTTGTGTACAGTACTTTCCATTTTGAAGTTTGATTATGGTTGGCACTTGGCAGCTTCCCTCCTTGAGTCCTTTAGCGCCTTTATCCAATAGTCCAATGTCGAGTTATGGTATCTAGCTTAATGGATTGGTATAAAACTGGGTTTGGTCATTTTGCAAATGCACATGGTGCTATAAAGAATTAGTGGGACTGCAGGAGGCATAAATGGTGAGTGGATTAAACATTGCTTAATTGATTTGAATTTATTGTGGTATTGCAACACACATTCGAGCCACCAACTCATCATGTGCTCATATTTTTCTTCATTTAAACCGGTAAAAAGGGTAGATTGTGTATGTGGGCTTGCGTTAATTACATGTTAACCTATTGTTTGTAGATTGTACATGGCTAAACTAGATTTTCTGAACAGGTCATGCTCATAAAGTGTTTTTTGTGCTTCGACAAAAAGGATAGGTAGCATGGAGTGCGCAGTTCGTAAGGACAAAAGACACTCGATCCATGGTGATACTACTCTTAGAGCATGACCTGTTCAAAAAATAAAATAAAAATATGTTCATATTTTCCCTTCAATTGTTTAGTTTATGTAATTTTAATACTAAAAATACAATTTAGTTCGTTACAGTCTACTTTGAATATTATCTAGTTTAGCCCTACAAAGCCGATTACATGTGATTGCAATTTTTTTTCAACTTAAATGGTTAAAAAGTTTAACTTAGATGGAGACAACGGTCGCAAAAAACTTAGATGGAGACAAAAAAAATGTTTAGATGAGGGAAACAAACACCTAATTCAGAAAAGAACCATAATGATAATTTCGACATAAGGAACTCCACAAACAATAAACAAAGTTTGTGAAACAAGCTCTATATTTAGTATTTACTATTCAAATAAAAGATTCAATAAATACTCAAATACATTTTTAAGATTGGAAAAAGTGTATTTTTCATCCTTCAAGTATTGCAGAAGTGTGATATTTATCCCTTACGTTTTATTTGGTGCAAATCAGTCCCTTAACTAACTAAATTGGTGCATTTATCATTCACCTTAGTTTAACAATGGTCTATTATATCTAACAGTGGTTTATGCCTACATAATCAACTGACTAATCACTCTTTAAAGTAATATGTTGAGTCGAAGATATAAGGCTCGCAAGAAAAATTCAATAAATCTTTTAAATTGGCTACCCATAAAAACATTATCAGAAAATTTGATGGAACCGGTTCATATCAGATTTTTAATTCAACATTACTAGCGTGACCAAGTGGTGATTAGTAAGATGATTACATATTTACATTGTCTAAATTGATATTATATAATACTAAACCATTATGAAACAAATGTAGGGATGATAATTGCACCGATTTAGTTAGTTAAAGGATTGATTTGCACCAAATGAAACATGCAGGATGAATGTCACACTTTTGCAATACTTAAAGGATGAAAAATACACTTTTTCCTTAGATTTATTGAGTCTTTTATTTGAATGTTATAGATTATAGAACTTGTTTCATGATCTGCAATTATTTTTGTCCAAGATCTGTTCTGATTTTTTTTTGGAAATGATTCAATAACTTTCCCCCTTATTCAAATATTTTCCCTCGCCCGGATTAAAAAGTCCCTTCCACATCAACCTTTGAATTGCTTTGGATGGGCCCAAGGGTCAAAACTACACTAGCTATAATGGAAATTGGGGTATCCAAACTGTATATAATGTCGAAGTCAAGGGTCCAAAAAATGGGCTGATAGCTATTTCGAATCTGTTTCGGCACACGAATAGCACACTTTTACAAAAATATTTCCTTAATTCTTCATATCCAGTTCCATAATGAATTTTGCTTATGATAGTACTGTAGAATTTTGTCATTTGGCACAACATCGGTTTAATAATCCATAAAGAACCCAAGGAGTACGTCGTTCCAAACAGGACATAGTAGAACTGTTATGGAGTTCTAGTCATCAATTTATTCCGCACAACCCTACTAGCAAAAGTAAAAAAATAAAAATCGATAGCTGTTTCACACGAATGGGAAGGAAAAAAACTAGAAAGTCTCAAAATAAAACAAAAATAAAACTTTTTGAAAGTATTGGCATCAAACCAAAACTAAGTAAATTCGGTAAAAGTAGGCAAATTTTGATGAGGAAAACTCAGTAATCGGAATTAGTAACTGTTAATTTTTTGGGGAGAAAATTGATTTACTCCCGAAGTTTTTTTTTCTCATCCATGGATAATGCACGCGGGAACGTTACGAGCGCGCGGGGGATTCTCACTTCACCCTTCTTCCCTCTCCCCCGACTCGTTCCCCTCCGGTGGCCTCCGCCGTGGCCATGGCCACCGCCACCGCCACTCTCCCGCTCCTCCATCTTCTCCTCTCCAAACCTGCAAGTCCACCAATGCGCGCCCTCCCGCCTCCCGCCCAATTCCACCCCAAAACGCATCCTCACCCTCTCCCCCTCCTCTTCCTCCTCCCGCGCCGCCGCCGCAGTGGGCCCGTAGCTGCCATCCCCGAGACAACATCCTCGTCCACGTCGGCCTCGTCGTCGCCTTCCTACGACGCCCTCGAGGCGGAGGCTGCTGTCGCGGAGCTCCTCCGCGAGAGCGGCGCCTCCCCGGCCGACGCCGCCGCCATCGCCGCGCGCGCACCGGCTTACGCCGCCATGCTCGCGGACGGAGTCCGGGAGCTGGACGAGCTCGGCCTCTGGGCATCGTGGAGCTCCGGCGCCGGGGCCCGGGTGGGCCACGACGGGGCCGTCGAGATGGAGATGGGGAGGCTCGGGTTCGGGAGGAAAGTGTACCTCATGGGGCGGAGCAGGCGCGACCACGGCGTGGTGCCGCTCCTAGAGAGCGTCGGGGTGAGGCTGTCCTCCGCCAAGCTCATCGCGCCGTACGTCGCGGCCGCTGGCCTCCCTGTGCTGATTCATCGGGTGAGAGTTTACTCCAATTTGGGCTCAATTTGCTTGCATTTCGTGAGTTTGGTCTGTGTTGAAAGGATACTTTGTACATGCTGCAATTGGCAGCGAAATTGGTGAAACCTGTAGAAACTGCTAACTGCAGGGTTACTTCATATTTTTTTCTACTAGTCCAACCTAATCCATGACCTCTTATCGGTGTGTTTGGCTGAACTTGATCAAAAGTTCAATCAAGCTAGTATTAAACTTAAACAGGGAGCACTCAAACTGATTTTTGCATTGGTATTGTTCTCATATGCAAGCTTGTAGTCCTGCACAATGCATGTGTTCAAGTATAGCAGTCTTTCTTTTTTTAAAAGACATTATGTGAGTCTTGCTCCTATTCTCATGCACACCACGAATCTCAATAGTACTTCCATTTTCCATAGCATGTCAGAAAGACTGTATAATGGAATCCTTAACATTAGAAATTTAGAATTCGGGTACCAAGTTTTCAGTAACACTTGCCCATGGTGACATTATACAATATGTCCCTAGGGTTGCAGTTGTCCTTGGCACTCTAATATGTTTACTAGATCACCGCACTCATTTCTTATGGTTTATTCACATATAGGTTAAGTTTTTGAAGGAAATGTTATTTTCAAGCAGTGATTATGCAACAATAATCGGAAGGAATTCTAAGCGCATGATGACACACTTATCAATACCTGCAGATGATGCACTCCAAAGTACATTATCATTTTTTGAAAAAGTAAGTTTCATAGTCCCGACTATTGCTTATTGTTCAGTTTCATTGCACTGACTATCAGCAGAAATTATTTTTTTCTTGAACCCTATTATTGCAGATGGAGGCCAGGTACGGTGGTGTTAGCATGTTGGGACATGGAGATGTGTCATTTCCTTACCTCATTGAGTCATTTCCCATGCTGATTCTCTGTTCTGAGGATAATCATCTAAAGCCATTAATTGATTTTCTTGAGTACATTGGAATTCCAAACCCAAGGATTGCATCAGTTTTGCTGTCATTTCCTCCTATCATCCTTTCTGACATTGAAAATGATATCAAGCCGAGGGTTCATGAATGGGAGAAGGTATTTGTGTTCGTGGTGTCCATTGGTATCTGTTAGATTGGTGTTCACTTGAATATAATACAATAATATTAATTATCCCATTTCAAATTACTAGGCTGGCATTGAACAAGGATATATTGGTAGGATGGTGCTGAAGTATCCATGGATCCTTTCAACAAGTGTGATAGAGAACTACAAAAGGATCCTTTTGTTCTTAAAGCGAAAAAAGGTAACTGAAAAAAAAAAGAATTTTCTCACTATGTATGCCTGAATTTCTTGTTCATTTATTTACCCTGTTCTACCTTCTGTTTGTTGTTGCCAATAGTAGTAAGCACTGGCGGAGCTATAGCCTGGCCAAGGTGGGCCATGGCCCCCCCTTGCCGCAAGGATGTAGCAAGCAATTTGGCTTGAAGATGATATTTTTTGCATCACGTTCTCATGTAATTTGGTTTTGCTATCACGTAAAATCCAATATTATTGTATTTCTTTCAATGCAAAGATGAACTATGGCACTTTTTTTGAGAAAAAGGTGAACTATGGCACTTGGAAACGAAAATTTTGAGTAAGTAGTACACACTGGCCTTGGTCAAGTTGACAATTAGGGAGGAACAAATGAGAGCAATTGGCCTCAAGCATCTCTGTCAATACCGCAGTTCATATGATTTGCAAATTTTCAGTTGGTGACTAATTACTCTAGCATATGTCTACACATTAGTTTTCACAAGACAAATTGGCCCCCCCTAAGTATTGATCCTAGCTCCGCCACTGGTAGTAAGTCAATTGCTTTGCTTTCAGATTTCCAGTACAGTCCTTGGCATTTCTGTGAAAAGTTGGCCTCATATTCTTGGCTGCTCTACACAAAGAATGAATTTAATTCTGGAGCTGTTTGATGATTTGGGCATCACTAAGAAAATGGTGGCTCCAGTCATTACATCAAGTCCGCAGTTGTTGCTGAGAAAACCTAACGAGTTTCTGCAGGTGTGTAATCATGAATGTAATTTCATTTACTCCCTCCGTTTCATAATACTTGTCGTTTTGACTTTTTTAGATATATTCTTTTTATTATGTATCTAGACATATATATATCTAGGTGCATAGCAAAAGGAATGTTTCTAGAAAAGCTAAAACGACTAGTATTATGAAACGGAGGGAGCACATATTTATACACCGTTTGGTAAAGGAAAAACTTTACTTTTCTTGCTTATAATTTTCTTAGCAAACTGGAACCGAGCTTCAGTAAAATGAATACTTTGTTTGACCACTATCACATGTTGTCCTTTAAGTTGATGTACAGATTCACATATTTTCCAATTAGCCACAATGGAAATACATAGGATAAAGATTTATCGGTCACGAAAGTGGTGGACAGTAACTCAACATCCAATGTTTGTAACTGTATCCACAGTGGGCACATTTGTATCCAAACTTGGGGATGGCTTTGTGTCTTAAGTCATTGCTCTTATACATCTTTGATGCTCCATCTTCTGAAAATTGTTATCTTAATTCTTAATACTAACTGTTTTTGCCTTGTGTTTCAGATTGTTACGTTTTTCAGGGAAATGGGTTTTGATAAGGAAACAGTGGGGAAACTTTTGTGTCGTTCTCCCGAAATATTTGCTTCAAATGTGGAAAGTACCCTTAAGAAGAAAATTGATTTTCTTATAGACTTTGGTGTTTCCAAACATCATCTTCCTCGCATCATTAGGAAGTATCCTGAGATTTTATTGTTGGACATAAATGATACACTGCTCCCCAGGTATGACTGCAACTTTGTGTGATAGAAAATGCAGCTCAGATAGACATTTTATATGGCAAAACTTAGTGTACATTTTAATTGTGCCATGGTCTATTTTGAGTTTTCTGCAAGCTGCAAGATTTTGGTACCACTATTGCTAATGTTGTTTCCCTACGTGGATGATTGTGCCTTTTAGTGATACTTTTTGCAATTGGATGCTAGTTAGTCATTTTGATCGGTAGCATAATCCACCTGTGCAACTCCTATTACATAATATCTGATTCAACCACTGCTGTATATTTTTTCTAAAGTTTAATGTGATTTTTATTTGTCAAGTACGTTAACAAGATTTTCGTAAGTGCTTGATGCATGTAACTTTTTATTTTAATGTTTACAGAATGAATTACTTATTGGAGGCGGGTTTGTCTAAGAAAGATGTGCGCTCAATGATATTTAGATTTTCCCCACTGCTAGGTTACAGTATCGAGCTTGTTATGAAACCAAAGCTTGAGTTTCTGTTAAGAATCATGAAAAAGCCACTTAAAGCAGTTGTAGAATATCCAAGGTACTTCAGTTATTCACTTGAAGGGAGGATAAAGCCACGGTTTTGGGTACTGCAGAGTAGAAACATAGACTACAGCCTCACAGACATGCTTGCAAAAAACGACGAGCTTTTTGCTGAAGAGTACTTGGGAACAGGAGGGTTACTTCAGAAACCTCTACAATCAAGCAAAGTCAGTTGATTTCCAGACTAAAATGAAGGGCTAACCATGCAAATGTACCATGCCTGAACTGTACAGCTTTATGCTTCCACAAAGGAGGCTGTTTTTCAGATGGGAGTCCACTTTTCCTTTGCTAACGGTTCAGCTTCTGTGTTGACTCGGTACAATCAAGGTGATGAACACCTTGGTTTTTCGCATTCCAAAGTTTCTCGGTGGCATGCTAATTTATGTTGTCATATTGTTCCTTCAGGTTCAGGGTTTCAGGAAAACAAGGGAAATTAACAAAATAATGTGATTTCCAGGTTCCAGCTAGGAACTGAAGGAAAAGGGTGCTCTACACTCAACATCTCTGCTGTGTGAATGACTTCAGGAACCCATGGAGGCCATAATCTATTAATTCTCGATGATCACCTCTTTCTCATGGAACTGAAGCCTCTCGGTGACCTGTGCTGCTGCATCTACGCCAATCTGGGCCGAGGGCTACCGCGGATGTGGTCGCCACTACATTGACTGGCGACAGCAGCAGGGTGTTGGCGTTTCGTTTCCTTACCACAGCTGAGATGCCAAATGCCAATATGTTATGCTGCTTCCTCGAAACGATCTGCCTGTATTTTCGTTTTTGGCGGTGAAACTGCGCATGTAGGTATCTACATTCTATGACTTGGTCTGTTGTAGGTAGATAGTCGAATCATGATTGCGCTTCACGGATCAAATGAATCGGAGCTTGGTCTCTTGGAAACACTAGTACGTGTTGATGTTGCTTTCTTTTTCTTCATATGATTATCTCGTAAAGTTGTAAGGCCTGATAATCGTAGAGTGATTCGTGATGCTATTCCCAGACCTGAGCTCGAAACAGTGTGCCCGCATGCACTTCCTAGCATATAAGAGGGTTCGCCCGTTCTGGCACCAGATCAATTGATGTCTTGATGACACCACTGGTCCTGCGTGCGAGTGCGAGGCAAGCAGCCGTCGCTGACGCACCCAGAGCTGTTCGCACGCTTCTGCGTCGACCCGTCCGCGCGGCCTGCTACTGTGCGCAAGAGGCAAGGCCATGCGTCCACGCTCGCCGAGTGAGCGAGGCCATACGCCATAGCACACCCCCGCCTCCGCGGCGGCGGCCGGCGGTGCTCGCCCGCGTCAAACGGCGCCTGGACTGACGACGCGCAACTCGGTGAGGGAATCACCATGGTGCGCCACGTGTTCCGGCTCGTCTGCGAGACGGCAACAGAAGCGGCTCGCGTTCCAGGCGTGCGCTAAGACATAACAGACCTCGACGGCTGGAGACGAAGAACACACCAAGATCGCCGCGCGTGCTCCGACCTCTGCGGCGGGCGGCATGCGAGCGCCGCGCGGCGACGGGAAGACCACCCTTTTTGCGATCGCAAAAGCTAAACGGAGAGGGCTCTCCATTTAGCCTTATCGCGAGAGTCCTCCCGATTTGGCAATCCGAGAAATAGAAAACCAAATCGAAGACAGAAAAGGAAAGAGGGAGAAAAGTAACAAATCAAAAAGAAGAAAGTAACTTCGTCTTCTCCGGCGATCTCCTCCGTCTCCGACGATTGGTGGGCGGGGCGGCCGACGGCGGGTCGCCGACGGGCGCGGGCGGCGGTGGAGGTCGGCGGCCTTAGGGTTCGGGGTTAGGGTTTGGGGGTTCGGGGGTTGGGGGATTCTCCATGCCCACCGGACCTAGAGGGAGGTCTGGGGCGGCCGCCGGACCGGCGGAGGTCGTGGGGTGCGGGCGGGACGGCGGGCGGCGGCGGCGCCGCCCACCGGGGTGGTGGAGGAAGGCGGTTGGGCAGGGTCGGCGGCGGGGGCGTCACGGTGACATCCCGTGAAGCCGGGTTAGCGCGGCGGCGGCCGGTGGTGGCGGATTCGGCGGTGGAAGCCGCCGGAGACGGAGGAGGTGGGCGGGGCGGGGGCGCAGGTCGTCGGAGCTTTAGGAAGGGCGGGGAAGGGGGCCGCGGCGGTTGGTGGGCGGACGGCCGACGACGAGGTCGCCGCCGGCCGCGGGTGGTGGTGGAGGCCGGCGGTGGCGGGGCGCGCGCCGGGAGTAGGAGGAGAGAAGAAGACGAAAGGATCCGGGAGGAGTTTTGACGGAGGAAGAAGACGACCACCGGCTCCACCCACGCGCGTGAAGGGATAAGGTTGCGGTGCTTTGGTCATGGGGCCCACGTCGCTGTTTCTTTTTTTTAATTACCGAGGGTGGCCGCGTGGGGTGGGGTGGGGGCTCTCGACCGAACGCTATCGGGAGAGCCCTCTCCCCGTAGTAGACTCCTTTTGCGATTACGCTCGTCAATCTCGGCCGCCGGCTTGGTCGCCATCGTCGATGGCAAACCCCGCCGTGATGAGCTCTAGAACATGGTAAAGCGCAAAGGAAGGCCTCGTGCAGTCGTGCTCCTCTGTATGAGGCTCCTCAAGACGACCGTGCTCGCCAAGGTTGTCGTCCACGATAGCGGGGTTCGTGACATCCATGTCAACGGCGTCAAGCTAGAGCGCCGCCGGGACAGCCGCGGTGGTGGAGCGATTCGAGGGGTCCGCGCGGGCTTGGACGAGCGAGCAAGATAAACCGGTGCGCGTTTGCTTTGGGATAGCCGATCTCACCCGTTCGAACCCGATCCGACGGTCGTGAGGGACCCAAGGGTTGGACGGTAAATGAAATACCGTCCACCCCCGGCCCCTGAGGTCTCGGATCCCGGGCGCGTGCTCGCCAACCTCACCGGGCTCGTCGGCGACAGCCACGGCTTCGTGGCCTTCGCCGCTATCTTCGCGGGCGTTCTAATGCACAGGGTCTCGTATGCGCACCGAATGAAGACTCGTGCTCCTCTGTACGGCTTCTCCGGTTCAGGATAGGAAGTCCATGGTCGCCGAGGCAGTCAGCCACGACACCTTGGCGGGATTCAGGGCCTGATTGGTTGGACACCAAATATGCTAAACCAAAATTTTGATCATTTTAAGTTTTGGTCACCAATTCAAAATCTTAATCAATTTCAACAATCTAAATAAATGGATAGCTAAAATGATTCATCTTGTACACCTTAGTTCATTTGAATTGTCAAAATTGATCAAAATTTTAAATTAGTGATCAAAATTTAAAATGGTCAAAATTTTGATTTAGCACATTTGGTATCCAACCTAGCAGACCCTCAGTAGCCTCCATTTGCGATGGACCTGCTCGACATGGATGCATGGACGAGGTTCCATGGTGAAGCGGTTAACATGCACTGATGCACGTGCTTGTGTCTACGGCCTCAACCCTCAAGCTGGCTCCTGCTATCCGCCGTCCGCCGATGCCCGGCGGAAGCGTACGTCTCGATGGTGTTTAGACCCGAGCATTTCACGGGTCGGGTCGGGTTCGGGCCGGGCCGAAAAAAAATCTGGGTTTTTCGGGTCGAGAAAATCCTGCCCATGACCGTCCCATGGGACTTGTCGGGCCTCAGTTTTCGGGCCGGGCTCGGGCCGGGCCCAGACTTGGGCGGGCTGCCCGCGCTTTTTATAGTGTAAAACAGCTAAAAACAGTATTTCGGGCCGGGTTCGGGCCTAGATTTTTTTTCGCGGGCTTTAAGATCTCTGCCCACGCCCGTCCAGTAAGGTCCGTGGGCGGGCCTGGCGCGGGCCGGGCTCAAAATGCTCAGGTCTAATGGTGTTGCAGACTTGCAGGCGTGCGCTGCGCGGAAACGGTGGACGTGACGGCGACGTGGACGTGGCGCCGCGCGGCAAGACGGAGCGAGCACCGCCGAGATCGCCGCTGTGCGTTTCGACGGGTCGGCATGAGGCGGCGCGCGGCGACCGGCGACCACGCGGGCTTTGACTACCGAGCACTGTTGAAACGGCCAAACGGGGGCTCGATTCTTGGCGATAGCCGATCTGTCCCGCTCGAGTCCGATCCAACGGTCACAAGCAGGCACCCAGGGGGTGGACGGCGTTTCGAGTCCGGTGGGGCCAGGAGGGGCAGCCTGACAGGGACACAAGCCCACTCACAGAAGCACGGACGAAACGCAGAACGCGGCCCGGCTCCGCGTGTGCACCCTGCCTGCACGACGTGTGGATCTCCCTGGGTCCCGCACGCCAAGCGCGCTGGCCCGCTGGCCAAGCAGAATCATCGACGGGGAAAAGTAGTTTCGTCTCTCTTCGCCACGCCAGGGCAGCTAAGGGGCTGTTTGGCTGCCCGCCGCAGGCTGCCACTGCCCTGTAGCTCTCGCCACAGCATGTGGCGGATGATTCTTCCGCTACACCGAAATTACTGTAGCGTGGCGGAGAGGCATGTGGCGTGGCGAGGTGTGGTGTCCAGCCAAACAGCCCCTAAGTCTTGCTCCTGGTGGTTCTTCCTGCCATTTGCTAGTCTTGCTCCTGGTGACTTGTCAGAATTATACTTCATCCGTTAAAAAAAATGTCATACATTCAAAATCTGTCAAAAAAAAAGATGTTCTAGAATTTGAATCTTATGCATGCATAATTTGGCACATTGATCTAATAGAAACATATTTTCATCATTTTCCCAATCCAAATAATTATTATCCACTCCTTACCTTTACCAATCCCACCCACATATCCAATAGATAGATAATAAACTTTCTACTAGATATGTATACTTGTCCAATTGATTGATCATATCCTCCCCACACTCTACCCTTCGCATTTCTAATAGGTATAATTTAATTTTCTACCCATACCCTCCTCATTTAAAGTGGGTGTGAATTTGGATATGAATTATGGATACCCAACAACAGGCTTAAGCAAGAGGAACACACCATATATGCATAAACAGTATGACCTTTGAGATTTCTTTTAGGAGTATATAACAACCATATATAAGCATAGCTCCCGCTTAGAAATTTTAGTAACTCATATGAAATTAGTTCACAAAAAAGGAGAAAAACGTCCGTAAGTAACCATGGAATATCATAAGAGATCCTTAATAAATAACTCGGGTAATGCCACAGCTTTTGCACAACATGAAGAAGCTTACCTCATATGAATATTGATGTCAGGTTTCCTCTCTACCCAAAATTCCTGCAGACAAATAAAAACCTAAATGAAGCAAGTGCACCATAGACATACTTTCTTTTCTTTACTGAAAAAATATGACACATATTGTGTAACCCCTTCAATTTTACATCAGTCAATTTTACAGGATTTAAGGAGGAGAAAGAACATGCATGCTCCCAAAAAGAGGCAACAAGCAGTCACGCAGCCAAAACGAAAAGTGAAAATAAAGTGATGGAATTTTTTTTGCGTGTTTTACCTTTTTAACAAACAATTTTCGCGAACAGTGTGTGTGACAACGATAAGCATAGCTCCCACTTAGAAATCCTATTAACTCCATGTGAAACTAGTTCACAAAGGAGAAAAAAGATCCATAACCATGGAATATCTGCAGGCAGGGGCGGAGCTATGTAGCTCCTTGTGGGTGCGGCCGCATCCACACCAAAACTAATTTCAGTGATCGTTAACGATTTTTCACCCTTTACGCACCTCTTTGGTCCAATGTAACGCACCCACAGCTAGCTAAATCAGCACACAAACCATCTAGAAAAGTTTTTTTTTAATAAAGTGTCGCACCTCGCAATTTTACTCTAGCTCCGCCCCTGTCTAGAGGGATCAATCTTTAATAACTCGGGTAATTCCACGGTTTTTAATTTGCAACACATACGAAGATTACCTCAAATGATGTCAAGTCGATGGATGCAGCAGAAGCTAGCGGACAGAGCGGAGGCTTGGGCCGGGCGTCGCGGAAACTCATCGTGGCCATCAATAAGATCCGAGTCGAGTCATCCGAGCCGTTCAAACGAGCCCAACAAGCATTCCTTCCCGTTTTCCCGGCCCCGGCTTTGCTTTCCGCACGCAGCACCACAAAGCCCCCACACTCGTCACCACCGGTAACGTCATCGCCCCAGCAGCTTCCCGTCGATTGAGGTTGGCGCACCTTCGGCGCCGGGGATCGCTTCCTACACCGTCCTCGTCACATGGAGCCTCATCATGAGGTAACATGACATTGTGTCCTTCTCTTACGCCTCGGCCTCCGATCCACACCTCCGGCCTCATGTATGGTGCATGCTTCCACAATTTAGCCAACCGCATTGCGCGATTTCAATTTGTGTGAAACAACGTTGGTGAATCACGATTGAAAACTACATTTGTGTGATGTATAATGAAGCCTACTACTAAATGGGTTGTGGCCAATGTCAATTTAGGTACCATTGCATGTGCGCCAACATAACAGGTAATAAGAGCGTATCTTAAGATGCTACCGAAATGAAAGAGTAACAAGAGGAACACGCCACACGCATAAAAAGCACGACCTTTGATATTTATCATTTTAGGAGTATATAACAATGATAAAAAAGAGAGTGCGCGCACACACACACACACATATATATCATATGAAACTAGTTCACAAATTAAAGGAGATAATTGACAATGGAGTATCAGAATGGATCTTTGTAATTCACTCCTGCCAGGAGGCAAGAGCTTGTTCTGTAATTACAACTTTCGATCAATATATATAATGTAGGTGTGGATCTTCGCTCCGAAGTTGTTCGAAAAAAATAACTCAGGTAATCCACAGTTGTTGCAACATGAAGAAGCGTACCTCGTATGATGTCAGGTTTCCTCTGTACCCGAATCCCTGCAGGCACAAATAATTAAAAACCTAAATGAGGCTACAGCACCATATACATATTTTCTTTTCTTTATTGAAATAATATGCATATTTTGTAAACCCTTCAATTTTACATCAGTCGATGGGTGCAGATGAGATTATAGTTACAGGATTTATAAGGCGGAGGAAGAACATGCTTGCTGCCAAAAAGAAGCAACGGAAAGCGAAAAATAAAGTGATGGATATTTTTCATGTTAAACCTTTTAACAAACAATTTACACGAAAAGGCCCCTGGCCAAGCTCCAAACCGGGCCAGGCCCCCATTTTTTTATCGCGAATCGAACGAAGCTCGATCAGAAGGAATAAAGAACTTCTCATCAAAGCAACAAAGCGGTGCCTCCAAGCGTGCTGGGTCAGTGGGTCCCCAACAGACGATTCGCGTCCTGCACGGCTCCCAGGCCCCACACAATCTCGGCTCTATGAAACGGAAAAGGTAGCCTCGTCTCTCTTCGCCATGGCAGCCTGAGTCGTCGTTCTTCTGGTGGCTCTTCCTGCCATGGCGTGTTCGTCGCCCGATCCATGGCAGCTGAGATAGTGACTTGTCAGAATTATACATCACTAACCTGCTAATAATATAAGTAGCTGAAATAACATTTGTGTTGATTCTCTGTGTTGTTGAATCACGATTGAAAATTAAATTTGTGCGATAAGGAAGCTTACCACTAAATCGGTTCTGGGGCAATGTCAATTTAGGTACCATGTGGGCCAACAATTATATATATTAAGAGCATCTTAAGATGCTACTGAAATGAAAGAGTAAGAGGAACACACCATGCACAAAAAGTAACTCATATGAAACTAGTTCACAAATTAAAGGAGAAAAAAGGTCCGTAAGTAACCATGGAATATCAGAAGGGATCTTTAACAAATAATAACTCGGGTAATGCCACAGTTTTTTGCAAAATGAAGAAACTTACCTCTCTTTTTTTTTAGAAAAAAAGGGACCTCATACGATGTCAGATTTCATCTCCACCCGAAATCCCTGCATACAAATAAAAACAAAATGAGGCAACTGCACCATATACAATTTTTTTTGAAATAATATACATATTTTCTAAGCCCTTCGATTTTACATCAGTCGATGAGTGCAGATGAGATTGTAGTTAGAGGATTTAAGGCGGAGGAAGAAGCATGGTATCCAGAAGAGGAGAATGCATCATGCGCCCAAAAAAAGCAAGACGAAGAGAGGGCGGAAAAGTGTTGAGGTTTTCATTTTAAACCTTGTAATAAATAAATTTCACGACCAAGCCACTGTCTGTCCAATCTCCAAACGGAGCCACCCCGGTCCCATTGCAAGCAAAAAGGGGCCTCGGCGAGGCGAAGGCGAAGGAAATCGAACTCCTCCCAGTTCTCATCGCGAAGCCAAGCGAAGCGAAGCTCGATCAGAAGGAAATGAAACCTTCTCATCAAAGCAGCGCCGCCGATCGACGGCGACGCACACCTTCACCGGAGACAGTACTCATGCAGCCTCGCCAGGTATGAGCAATACCAACATTGTGACCTTCTCGTACGCCTCCCACCTCGACCTCCGCCAAGTTGATCGGCTGCAATTTCCCCTATTGCTTCCACAATTTAGAGTTTAGACAGCCGCAGTGCGCGATTTCTTTCTACACTAGTACCTCTCTTCCTACTCCAGCATATATGTTCACTGCTCACCGGCGCCGCGCCGCGCCGCTTGATGCTTGCCCAAGGACCTCGCAATCTTTACCACCGTGTACCATTTTGTTTTGTGGCAGGAAACAAGAGTTGGGGTCGTTTCATCCTTGATCCGTGTGGTATGGCATTTGAAGATAACCATCTTCTTCCTCGCCATCCTAGCGGGCCGCTTCTTCGACTGGCCCGGGCGTCAGCCTGGTGACGGAGAAAAATTCCGCCTGGTTACAGCAATCGTGGAGGTAAAGGCCTCCTTAACTATTTGCTTGGTGTGTCGTATGGATAGGTAAAGGCTTGGATCTATCTCACGGAATCACACGTTTGGTGTAATTCTATTAAGAATTGATCTAGCATTGAGCAGACAGATAGTATGAAGTAATTCTCTATAACTTGATTTATATGGAATATGCGTAGCCCATATACCCTACCAAATGCAAAACCCTTCCATCCGAACTGAAGCCCAAAAATCCATCCCTCGAGAACTGAGACTCTCCACTCTCCAGTAGCCAGACCTTTGCTATATAAGGAAACGCTCTGTTGTTCAATTATTTCTTTCTCAACAAGCTGCACTATACCCCGTTCACTATTCTAGTGTTGATAATGCTCAAGCATCCAAATTTCTTAGGTCTAGCTATGTTCGCTCCAATTTTTATCATGCGTGTGATACTATAATTTTTCCTATGTCATTCTCATTCCTCTATAAGAATGTTTGGAATCCATTTGCTGGTGAAGTCCATGTAATAAAAAAAATTCCCATACAGTATGTTGGAAGACTACTTAGAGATGAATTGATTATGATTAGCCTCCCCTATGGTGACACATTCTGCTCTTTGGTTGCCTTGTCTTCTATTCATTCTCTAGACTATGCTGCTGCTTGAATAGTAGTTGAAAATGTCTCCCCACCCCCCACCCCATTGAAAGTCTAATTGGTAAATAATCAAAAGTAGGTCTGCCATAATGGGAGGGTATGTATAAATACACTCTTGTTCATATCCAAATCCAAATAATTATTATCTATTTTTTACCCTCTCCAATCTCATCCACATCCCATAGATAATGAACTTTGTACTACCTCTGTCCTTAAATATATGACGTTTAGGACAAGAAATTTAGTTCACTTTGATCTAATTTTCTTGTCATAAACGTCATATATTTAAGAACGGAGGGAGTACTACATATGTATACTTATACAATTGATTAATCGTATTCTCATCACACTCTCCTCTCCTCATTTTTAATGGATAATTCATTTTCTATCCATATTCTTAATTTCTAATTTAAAGTGGGTGTGAATTTGGATATGAATTATGGATACTGACAACAGGCTTAACCAAAAGTCATGGATTGAATCATCCATCAAGCATTCAAAAGTAGCATGTTGAATTTGCATTGCGTACTTTTTGTTTTTCGAGCAGATTGCGTACCTTATTGAGTTGCTGCTGTTGCTGCCTTTCCGTTCGCCGCTCGCCCGGGCCGCGGAACCCCCGGATACGACGACGAGCCAGCCAGGCAGGAGGGGCCAGCCTGCCAGAGACACGCGGCTCACTCACGGAAGCACGCAACGCAGGAACGGGCACGTGATGTGCCTCACCCGTTTTGCCATAGGCTTGGGCGGCGCGGGAATTAATCGTAGCCATCAATAAGATCCAAATCGAGTCATCCGAGCCGTTCAAACGAGCGACGGCGCTACTTTCCTTCCTTCGTGCTTTTTCCCACAGTTCTGCTAGCTAATCGCACCACCACAAAGCCACCCGGAACGGCATCGATATCCCCACTCGAAAGCGTCATTCTCATCAGAGCGGCCGATCGACGTCGCCGCACCTTCACCGGAGAAGTCTTCTGCGAGCCCGTCGCGTCCTACAAGGTCCTCATATATATATGGAGCCTCATCAGGTAAGGTACCAACATTATTGTGGTTGTGGCCTCCGCCTCCCGCTAATAAGTTGATCGGCCGCCATTTCCCATAGGGTTTCCACAATTTAACCAGCCGCAGCGTGCGATTTCTTTCCACTAGTACCTCTCTTTCTACTCCATGTTCACCGCTCACTGGTGCCGCGCCGCTGGAAGTCCACCCTCAAGGACCTCGCCATCTTTACCATTTTGTTTTGTGATAGGGAACAAGAGTTGGGGTTGTTTCATCCTTGATCCGTGTGGTGCGGCGGCATTTGAAGAAGATAACCATCTTCTTCCTCGCCATTCTAGCGGGCCGCTTCTTCGACTGGCCCGGGCGTCAGTCTGGTGACGGAGAAAAATTCCGCCTGGTTATAGCAATCGTGGAGGTAAAGCTAGCTGAGCTCGCGTCTGGCCTCCTTATCTATTTGCTTGGTGTGTCGTATGGATAGGTAAAGGCTTGGATCTGTCTCACGGAATCACACGTTTGGTGTAATTCTATTAAGAATTGATCTAGCATTGAGCAGACAGATAGTATGAAGTAATTCTCTATAACTGAGTTTATATGGAATATGCGTAGCCCATATACCCTACCAAATGCAAACCCCTCCATCCAAACTGATGCCTAAAAATCCGCGATCTCCCTCGAGAACATGAGACTCTCCACTCTCCAGTAGCCAGTACCTTTGCTATATAAGGAAACGCTCTGTTGTTCAATTATTTCTTTCTCAACAAGCTGCACTATACCCCGTTCACTATTCTAGTGTTGATAATGCTCAAGCATCCAAATTTCTTAGGTCTAGCTATGTTCGCTCCCATTTTTACCATGCGTGTGATACTATAATTTTTCCTATGTCATTCTCATTCCTCTATAAGAATGTTTGGAATCCATTATCTAGTGAAGTCCATGTAATAAAAACATTCCCATACAGTATGTTGGAAGACTACTTAGAGATGAATTGATTATGATCAGCCTCCCCCATGGTGACACATTCTGCTCTTTGCATGGTTGTAATTTACTACTCATTCTATGGAAGATCCCAGAAAAGACCCAAACTCCAAAAAGTCTGTTACTATAGGGCAAGCCTAGATAGTTCATAATTAGATAGAGCTTTTTTAATGTGTTTGTGTAGTACCTGGAAGTACCAGGTATTTTGATTTTCCCACCACCTGATTAATTAAAAAGTAAACAAATTAAGAAAAGAGCATTATGGTAATCTATTCTCTCCAATCTCTGTCAACCGGTATACCCTTCGCAATTAATCATGTGAAATTACTCCTATACCCTTTCTTTGGCCGGATTAACCATACGAACTTACTCATATACCCTTTCTGAATTAAAAAATATTAATTAAAATTTGTTGTGGGTCTCACCAAGTTGGTACTTTCCTGTATGAACTTCCTGTTATTTCCACCGTTGGATTTGTCAGATGGATGGCTCATAAAAAAAACAAGCATTCTAAAATTTCTAAATTAGATATCCTAATGTGCAGTTCAGCATATTACAGTCCTGTCATAAGATATACCTCGCTCTCGTGGTAATTTATTTTAAGCCCTGTCATCCATCAAAACAGTGTAGAAGAAAATTCAGGTTCCTAATCGAATCTTTGGTCACCCCCCATCATCGTCATCATCACTACAGTATGACATATGCATATTGCAAGTAGAGGGCAAGTTATAATTCAATCAAACGTGCAGTTCAGGATATTAGCTTTATCCATCATATAAGGTAGCCAGACCATTTGCAGCCGAATTAAACAACCTGAAACCCCTTTGTTACTTGAAATAAGGGTATGTCGTTTGGCTTCTCTTTTTTCTGTGCTTCTTACATAGTAGGTTTCCCTCAGACCAAATATGACGTACAAATCAGCGGAACAATCTACCGAACTGACTAAGGGTTTATAGTTTTTAATACCATTCTCTACATTTTTGTCACTCTTCCAACAAATCCTTTCCTGCACAGTGCTTCCTCTAATAAACATGTTCGTTTCACTCGTAACAGAGAGTTGGGGTGGTCTTGGGGGCGTTGCTCCTTGCAGACCGGCTAGCTGAGTACCTGATGGAACGCCGGCATGGGTTCGTCCTCTTCGTCGTCGGCGTCGTGGCCGCCGTCGCAGCCTGGCGGAGCAACAACACATCCCAACTGGATTGTTGTTCGGTGTTGGGGCAGCCCATCGGTCCAGTGACGCAGGAAGGTTGTCTGGGCCGGCCCATGGAGCAGACAGTGCGAGGTATTATGTTATGTTTGTTTCGTTGAAGAAGGAAGAGCTCTGATATTTTTTTTGTTCTTCGTACACGTCTAATCGATACGTATTTGTTTCCATTCGTGCAGAGGAACTGAGTGGAAAGGGCCACAAGGTCGACGATTGGGCTGGCCCACCTCTTTTAGAGAGGGCTCTATGGTGGTGGAAGTGGCCGAACACATTCCGACTGGATCGTTCAAAGCAGCCCTTCTTCGGCTCAGTAGTGAGGTTGTCGCGGAGCTGGAGGGGTTGTCTGAGGCCCATGAAGCAGAAAACGGACTGTGAGCCACTGACACACACTCTCTAATCTCTATCTGGCTTGCTTCTTGTTCTGCCATGGATAATTATTGGTGATGGCGTGCAGGTACCTGTGCAATTATGGCCTGCACCATGGCCGTCGAGGGGATGCACCGCAAGGTGTACGAGACGCTCCACGGCTCCAACACGTTCCCTGATGCTTGGATGGCCGCCGAGGGTTGGACTGACCACCTGCTGCGCGTGTGCAAGCGCCAAGACGTCGAGGACAATGACGACGGAGCCGCCAAGAAAAAGATCTGGACGGAGGGCGAGGGATCCATCGTGAGCTATGTGCTAGCTAAGATAAAGGAGCTTCGGGGCGTGAGGACTGCCGGCGGCGAAGGGCAGCAGCTGGTGATGCCACTGAACAAGTGGCAGAAGCATAGCGGCGACGAGCTTACCCCGGGGCGCGTGGCTGAGCTGCTAGACCAAGGTCCCTGCGCTGTGAGGCTATGGGCTTGTCCATGGTACCGTCGCTTCAATGCCGCCGAGAACGACGGTTGGGTGTACCGTGGCTGTGGCCGGGATAAAGCTGCCAGGGACGAAAGCACAAGGCTCTACGGCAAGACGATGAATGCCTCGCACGTTGCCGTCTGCTTCCAATATCGGTTGTGCGAAAATGGCGAGATGCATGTGCGCGTGCTGGACAACCACACCGACAACGGCCCGGAGCGGTGGGTTGACGTTGAAGAGCTGGATGCGCTCTACACCCTCAAGGTGGACTGCCTGTGCGGCTCTGCCGAACATCACCATGACGCTGCAGGTGCTTCTGCTTAAGGGTGCAAAGGGGGTAAAAGGGTAACCGTTAGATGCACCTCCGAACCTCTTTAGTTCAATTATTTGTACTATTTCTTCAAAATTTTGAAATAGTAGTACAAATAATTGAATTAAACAGGTTCGGAGGTGCACCACATTATAACCAATTTGCACCCCTACTTCTGCTGCAGGTACTACTGTCACCTAGGCAGAGCAGGTGATACACCACATGTGGAAGTTTCTCGGATATGATACATACGACTTGATTATTAGGAGTAGAATTGTATACTACCTCGCTCCGTTCTTAAACATATATGGCGAAACACCGTGTATTTAAGAATGGAAGGACCAATTTATACTAGGTAGCAAGTGGTACTGCTGTGGTAGGGTTAGGGTTAGATAACCGCCCAAAAAAGGAAAAAGAAAGAAAAGGAATAGGAAAAATGGTAGGGTTTGAGTTTGAGTCAATTTTGTAACTTGGACCTCATAAGATATGGGGCCCTAAGACACCAGAGTTGCTACCCAGACTGCGTCTTATACTCTTCGTTGATTAACTCTCCTGCCTCTTTGATTAACTCTATCTGTTATATTTGACATAGACTATCATTTAGGTGTTTTCCATGTTGATTTTTTGTATGAATTTGAAGTCCTATATGTAAGATTGTAGGATGGCAATTAAGTATAAAAAAATAGAATCTAGGGTTATCATTAATCAGTAAATATGAATTAGTTGAGATAATCTATTAGTTTAACTTCTTACTGAATCTAAACAAGATTAATCCTATTTATATCGATCATTGAATTATCATAGTTTAGTTTGAATTTCCAACATATAATTGCTATAAGATCAATTTAGGGTACGTAGTAGCTAGGTGCAATTAAAGATTTAATTGTAATTAATAGTTTGAGATTAAGGTTAGCTTCGCACCAGCTTTTAAAATAATCATGTTTTGCAATGAGGAGAAGCTATGCCAAACGGGGCGGTAAAATCAGATTCGATATCATATTAGGGTAGTACCTTTTACTATAATTCATTTCAAGTACATGTTTTCGAATGAGAATACAAAAGAATACCTTGAATTTGGATTCATATTTGGATATCGACTTCAATAGCTTCATATAGCAATTAGCAAGTATCAGTTTGTTTTATTGATGGTATTGTAAGAACTGAAGCATCACAAGAACCTACAAGTGTAGATCAAACATAACACATATAGAAAAAACAATTCATTGTACATATTTTTATTTGATATCTGAATAAATAAATTACAGTATATACATATTTTTTACATTAAATTATAATTATTTTAAGAAATTTAACATTAATAATGTATTGGTTTCAAACTGAATCGAAACAATATAGTGATAGCATGGTTTATTAAGTCCTATTCTATACTAATACTGATAATTTCATATCCACATTTATTTTATAAATTAGAATTCAGATATCAAAAAAATGAGTTCTAATGTATCCACTCTAGTTAACGCATACGGATATGTTCATTTTAGTGGATTTCAAACTCAAGTGACCGCTTACTCTATCCCTACTTTGTGTTGCATGCGCTGCGGAGAACCGGAGATTGAGTGGTGATATGATTTAAGTATACATAAAACAATTTTTCATATTAATTTAAAAATATACTTTGCCTTTAGAATGCTAACAGATCTGATTTTAGATTTTGTAATTTAATTGGATTTAATAAGTATCAAGTTAATTCATTAGAAAAATCATCTGGACAGGTTTCTGGTTTGAAATTTGTTATTTTTATATCTCACAAATGAATTCAAGTTTGGACAAAATATTTTACAAAATTGTGCGTCATCATAGCATCTGCATGTGTGATTTCTTTGGTGAATTTAGACGACTTTTTTGCTGTTGTTTGCATAAGTTTTCACGAAAGTTGTGGTTTCCACTCGATACATTCTCATGTATCAATGGTCAATTCTAAGGAGAAAGTTCCATCAAAACAACTATATTCATGTCAAGTTATTTTCGCTCTTAATCTTCAAAAGAAACGAATTTCGTAATGGTAAGATGAAAAAAGAAACAAAGGAAGGCATTAGGAATTTAGGATCATGCATGGTCTTAGGCGAGGACCAAATTCTTTTGATATCTTAACTTAGCATCCATCTAATTTTGATATCTTAACTTAGCCTCCATCTAATTTTGATAAAATATGAAAAAAAATAGCCTTCAACAGTTTTGCAAAACAACTTGGCATCAATAGCAACTTGGCATCCCTCCCCTCGTAGCGCGTATATATGCGCGCGAGTATCCGCGGCGCATCCGTTCCGTAACAAAAAGAGGTGGAAGGACCTAAAAATAATTTTGTTTTCTATCTCGGGATTCCTGATGTAAGTTTTCAAGAGGTGGAAGGACATAACATGATTTTGTTTCTCTCTCAGGGTTCCTGATGTAAGTTAGATCTGAATTTGGTAAGTGAATTATACCAAACTATTGGAGATGAACTCTTTTTTTACTTGTCATATCTTTTTAGAAATTGTCAAAATACAAGATTTGTCAAGTAAAATTTGGCAAACTCTTCAAGATGCTCTAAGTGTAGAAAGTTTGATTGGCCCAGCAGGCCAGCACGGTCCAGCTCCGCGACGGCCCAACCCACGTGATGGCCCAGGCCGAACATTTTTGTTACCAGCGGCGGCGGCGGAACCGGAACATGGCGTGCCCGTGCGGCGTCCGTGGTGATCATAAGCTATAGCGCGGCGGCGCCGCCGCGTTAGTGCGAGCTCGTGCTCGGGAGTCGTGCCTCGTGCAAGAAACTAATTTAAGGCAGTGTGACTGGGTGCGCTATGCTACCAGAACAGCGAGGAAACAGAGAAGGGCAGCGGTGACGACTCACCGATATGATGGTGGCAGATCCGCGGTGTGGCTCTCGACGCCGACGGCGAGGGAATGGATCGGAGCCTCGGAGGAGGATGGCGCCGACAGCTTCAATTCGAACGGCGGCGACTGCTGCGACCGATGGTAGGTTAGTTAGCGCAGTAGCTAGACAGGAAGAACGAGCGCAGCGCGGCTCGGGGGAGGAAGCATATATACCAGCGGCGGCTGTTTGCAATGCAGGTACGGTACGGTGGTGTGGCGAGATCGAGAACTCAGCCTGCTGCGGGCGTTGTTCCTCGCGCTTCAACGTATACTACGCCTCGACCCCCACACTAGCACAGGGGTGCGGCTGGCCGGCTGGGATCTCGGCCAAGCAAGCAGGCGTAGGATGGAAGAGAGGCGTAGCATCAGTTAGTGGAGTCCCGCATGGCATGCGACGACGGTCGAAGCAGGTGGGGTGGGTAAGGTATGCAACGGCCAACGGCAACTCGAACGGCGAGCTGAGGTGCTCAGCACGTGGTTTCTCATCGATCGAGCAGAGCTTTACTCAGAGGGAATCTGTAAATTAGTCTACTCCCTCTGTCCCGTTTTCTTTGCCGCTAGGAGCCTAGGAAACTGTGCCTCCCTTACATTCCAGGTTCCCGAGCGACCAACATATACGGCCGGAGGGAGTACCTGTCAAAGAAAATATTTCATATAATCCTGTTCATTTGGCTTATCAGCCATCAGCCAACAGTACTATTCTCTCAGAACAAATCAGCCACCAGCTACCAGCCAGCAGTACTTTTCTCTCACAACAAATCAGCGTCAGTCATCAGCCACCAGCCAGCTGAACAGGTCAATATGAGCCTGTTTAGTTCCCAAAAATTTTCCCAACCACCCGTCACATCAATCTTCCGACACTGATTAGGAGTATTAAATGTGAATTAATGACAAAACCCATTCCATAACCCCCTACCTAATTTTTCGATACGAATCTAACGAGCCTAATTATACCATGATTAGACAACATCGTGCTACAGTAAACAATCTCTAATGATGGATTAATTAGACTTAATGGATTCGTCTCGCGATTTCCCGTCCATTCGTGTAATTAATTTTGTAATTAGTCTAAAATTTTTTTGCCAAAAATTTTGGCAACTAAACAGGCTCTAGCAGGTTTCGGCCTGATGTATCGCAGCACATTACTGTCATTCATCTTGCGGGCGAAGCCGCGAAGGCAGCAGAAGCTACCTGCGCTGGCGCGAACTGGGCCGCGCCACGGATGCCGCTGGCGTTGAAAGTTGGGCCGTAACGGCCCGATGGCAGAAGTTGGGGGGAGGCCGGAGGAAGAAAGAATGCTCACGAAATGGATTTCAAAACGGGAAAAGGTTTATTCTTTTAGGGAACGGAATCTCCCAGCAGATTCAAACTCAAACTTGAACTGTATTTCAAAATTGAAAAGGTATAAAAAACCACCAAAGGTTAAAAAAAACTCATAACAGTTCCAAAAGAGATCAACATTGTATTGGTGCAACTGTTTGTTTCATTTTTAAGAAAGTATGGTCGCAACCACCCAGGTTCGAATCCTCGTTGGAGCGAATTATAGAGTTGATTTTAAAAAAAATCTCATCGCTGGTGAAACCGGGGTTCAGAAGTTTTTTAAACCGGGAGAAGGTTTCTTCTTCTTAATGAAAACCGTGGGGACGGTCTTACCCCACCGGCTTAGTTTTTTATTTTTAAGAAAGTGATATTTGCTTATATTGCACGCAAACAAAACTCAATTTGGATTTTTTTAAAAAAATCAACATTTATTGTTTTTTAATGAAGAAAGAACACATCTAGGTAGATCTGAGTAAATGAAGCCCGACTCGGTCAACAAGCCCGCCAAGCTCGGTCCAAGCTCATTAGGCCAGTCTCAATGGAAGTTTCATGAGCACTGTTACCAAGACTGTCACGTCAGTTTTTCAGCAGGATGACATTGTCACTCTCAACGTAGAGTTTCATTGCACAGTTTCATAGACAGTATGTAGCATTTAAATCTTGCATTGTGTAGTGATCAAATGTAGTACAAGAACTATGTAGTCTTTTGTAAACAGAACAAAGTTGTATTTCGATTAACTTCACATTTGAAATCATAAAGAAGTTTAATATTCATACATGCAGTCTCGGATTAGGAACAAATTGCCCACCTCATACATTCAGTTCATGTACAGATTAAAGTTTCAATTGCCATGGAAACTAACATAAACTTAAAACCATTGTCTCCCATCTTCTCAAACCTTCCATTTTGTCCACTGAAAATAGCACATCAAAATATTGTAAGCCTTCAGGAATCAGGATACTGAAACAGACCATCTAAAAAATCGATCTCCACAAAGAGGTACTGTCAAGAATCACTTTCGCATAGACAGACAAATGAACTTAACTGAACTGAAGCTCTAAAAGTAGAATCTGTTCAATCGTCAGTCATAAAGGAATCAAGAAAACCCAATCAGTCCATACAAGCTATATGTTGCCTGTCGATGCACAAACTGAAGACATGACAAAAGTGGATTACCATGGATTTGCTGAAGTTGGAGAAGTGGATTGACCTCCATTAATCCTTCCGGTGGCCAAGTTGGGGGCGCATCACCTTGTGATGGGCATGTTGGGTGTGCAGCCAGCGACATGCGGTGGACGAGGGGGTGGCGCAGCATATGTAGATTTCAAGTTGACCGTCAGGGATTGATCTCTTGGTGAAGAACCAGAACTTCTCCTTCCGCAGCATATGCGGTTTGCTCGCATCAGAGCTCAACGCGGCGAAGGCAGGAGCCGTCGCCACACTTGCCGGAGTTGGAAGGGGGAGGAGGCGAGATTGGAAGGGGGAGGTGAGATTGGAAGGGGAAATTTCTGGAAGCACCTTCCATATATGTGCGCTGGAGGATTTGGGGAGAAGAGGACGGGGAGGATTCGCCGTGCAGGAGATCGACGCGCGCCGCGCAGGGCATCGGCGGGGGAGGGGTGGCGACGGCCGACATCTCCGCCGGCGCAGCGGGATCCTGGATGAAACCCTCCCCTCTCAATGCAGTGTCGTCCGCTTCACGAGATCTTGGTAACCGGAGCGAGCTCGTGTCGTCACGATGAAACGCTTCACTCTCTTTCTTCATTAATTTTGTGCCATGTCAGCAAAAATGTCTATGTGGCATCTTATTAAATGCTGATGAAATCCCCACTGAGACTAGCCTTAGGCTAAAGCTCAACCCCTCCATTACTAGGGAAACAAGCTTCCGTCCCAAGCAGATTTTCACATTAGTACCGATTATTTTGACACCCGGTACTAATGTAAACAAAAATCGATATTAATGTGGGAGAGCCCCGCAGCGCTCCCGTGAGAGTACATTAGTACCGGGTGGGAGTTAGCCCCGGTACTAATGTGTTCGTATAGTACAAATGCAGACACATTAGTACCGGTGCAAAAGAATCCCTAGTACACATGCCCTCCACAGCTGCCGCAGCCCCCGCGTCCTCCAACACTTAGCCAAATATAGCGCCGCTGCCTCTGCCTCTCTCATTCTTTTCCTTCCCATTCCTTTCTTATCCGATCCTGGGCCGCGCCACGGATGCCGCTGAATTTTTTTCTTCGATTTTACGAAAATAAATAGTCGGATTCAACATTTGCACAAATAGCCTCGAACCGCCGTTTGGCACGACGGTTGGGGTCCTGCCGCCGTTTGAAGCGGCGGTAGGGACCTACCGTCGTGGACAAAGGCGGTAGGCCACCGGAAACCACCGTTGGCAACGGCGGTTGGCTCATTTGCTACGTGGCACGCCGGTTTGGCACCTACCGCCGTGGCCAATGGCGGTTACTTCTTCCAGGTGGGCCCGAGGGAACCTACTGCCTCTTCCAACGACGGTTGACCCGCTGGTCGTTGGCCGACCCTAGTTGCCGGAGGAGGAGAGCCCCAGGGCGGCGGGGCTCCAGGTGCCGCGTCGGATCCCCGGGCGGCGGTCGACGGCCGTGACGCGGCCTAAGATCTGCGCCGGGGTGGGTCCCGCCTGGGTCGTCGCCGACGATGCGGAAGAATGCCCGTCGGCGGCGTTGAAGAAATGTGGCGCTCCCCGGCGGGCCGCCATCGTTCCCACGACGAAGCTTGGGTGCACTGCCGTGGACGGTCCGGCGAGGTCGGAGGTGAAGTTCGCGGCACTGAAGGAGCGATTGGCCGGCGGTCCGGCCTGAGGGCCGAAGCCGGCGTTGCCGACCGTCTCCGTCGTCTACGGTGCAGGTAAGTTGATGTCGGGGATGACCCCAATACCCTCTGCAGTTGTTCCAGGGCGGCGGATGCGACGCACCAGTGGGCGGTGGGGTTGCTCCACTGATGGCGTCAGCGTCGGAAGACGTGCCATCGCCGGAGCGAAGCGAGGGACCAGACCGGTCGTGTACGGCGGTGTGGCGGTCCTTGTGCGCTCAGAGGAGCGGTTGGTGCTTGCCGCTGGTGAGGCTTGACGTGGTGGTGGAGAACGACGTCGGTGGCCACAGCCACCACGTCTACCACGACGGCCGAAGAGACGACGACCATGGTGCGCCCCACGAGTACAGAAGCAGCAGCGTCCTTGGCGAGCGTTGATGGGGATGGCAAGGTAGGAGCCCATCGGTGTTTCTATGAAACGGAGGGTGGGTTCCATGCTCACCCTGGGATGGAGGCCGGCGGCGTCGCTGGCGAGGCCTTCTAGCCTCTGTATTTCTTCTTGCGTGCGTTTGTGTCAGAGCAAAGGGCTGATAACGTGTTGTGTGTAAATGGATGTAATGGAAATGACAGAAGTGAAATGGATGATTAAATTGATTAGAGAGGGTGTGGACCCCACTATTTATGTACAAGGAAGGGGCACGCAGGCAGCCTTTCCGGGGGGGGGCGTGGAGGCCCCTCCGATGAGGCGGCAGTTGCCACTCTAATTACATCATTAATTAATACACTAATTACATATTAAATTAATTGCTTATTAACTAATATTTCATAACACGTTGTTAGCATCCGGAACGGACGTCCGGACGCTAGCAGCTCCGAAATAAAATAGGAGTAGTTGATTGGCGGTAGCGCCCATGAAACACCATTGCAGATGCGCTACGTGGGTGGTTAGTTGTGGACGACCAGGCGGTCATCGGTCAACGCAAAGTCTATCACCATCCATGGGTATAATGAGATCGGGTGACACTTTATCTCTACGACGCATATATATAATGACGGTGCTCTAACATCTTTCCTACGCATATAAGGCCCCCATGTCTATACTAATAATTAGGACCCCAAAATCAAAAGAAACACTTGAGCACTAGATTGAAGTCGTGCTCATTGTCCAATTCGCATTACTTTCAGTAAAAAAAAATTCTAATAGAAAAAAAAAGGCGTCTCCTGGTAAGCACAATTTCAAGCTACTTTCGTCGAAAGGTTTTCACGGTATACTAAAAAAATTTAAAGAACTGATTCAAAGCGTGTCGATCGACGAGGGGATGTACTATATATGCATATGCCCACGTACTGACAGAATTCCAGGTTACCTAAGGTACGTAGCCAGTGATTAGTGGCAATGGCAGACGCTGGCGAACGCGAAGCCCCGCCAACAGTCGTTGCTCCCACAGGTGCAGCAGCCCGGCTGGTGGTGGGCACACTAGATCCGCGGCTGTTCATGGCTGCTCGCCGCGGCGACAGCAACCGGCTCAAGGAACTGCTGAGACCCGACGAGCAGGGGACGCGAGTCATCGTGCAAGTCGAGCCTCCGCCTCCGCCTGCTCCCTGCTCATCCTCTGGCGCCGAAGCTTCGGAGGGATCGCATCAGCCTCGTCTCCTCCAACTCGATGCGGTGACAAGCAACGAGGGGAACTCCCTACTCCATGTCGTCGCCGCACGCGGCAGTGACGACTCCAGCGATGATCATCGCTTCCTCGATTGCGCCAGGACGATCTACCACAGCAACAACGGCCTCCTGGTCGCGCGCAACAACAAGGGCGACACACCCCTGCACTGCGCCGCTGCCGCCGGGAGCGCCGGCATGGTCTCCTGCCTCGTCGCTCTCAAGACCGCCGCCGGTGACATGACGGCCGTGAAGAAGTTCCTGTGGATACGAAACAACTGCGGGGAGACCGCCCTGCACCAGGCGGTCCGCGCTGCCAGCAAGGCCTGTATAGAAGAGCTGCTGCTTGTGGATCCAAGTCTGGCGACCACCGTTCCACGTGATGAGGGCGAGGAAGGTGCTTGTGCTTCCCCATTTTACCTTGCGATTTCGTTAGGTGAAGTGGATATCGCACGCCATCTTTTCGACGAAAATAACGGCCAGCTTTCCTACTCTGGACCGGACGGACAAAATGTGTTGCATGCGGCTGTTTCTCGTGGTCAAGGTACGTTAATATCACTACCTATTCTTTCTTAACTATCTTGGTTCCCGAAATATAGTAGATAAGTTTATATTTTTTCTATGAAAAAAGAATCCCATGTACAATACGAAATAAGTAGACCATGAAAATATGTTCCATGCTTGACTGATTTTTTGGTACTAATTTGGTGTCATCTTACTATTACAAATTGAGGAACATATCAGGTGGAAACCACAACTTTCGTGAAAATCCATGCAAACTACGACAAAAAGTCGTCTAAATTCACCAAAAAATCACACATGTAGATAATATAATGATACACAACTTTGTAAAATATCTTGTCCAAACTCGAGTTCGTTTGTGAGATATAAAAATAACAAATTTCAAGTCAGAAAGTTGTCCAGATGATTTGTGAGAAAATTATTATTTTTATATCTCACAAAAGAAGTCAATTTCGGAAAAGATATTTTACAAAGGTGTGTATCATCATATCATCCACATGTGTAATTTTTTGTTGAATTTAGACAATTTTTTTACCATGGTTTGCACAGATTTTCATGAAAGTTGTATTTTCCACCTGATATGTTCCCTACAAATTGAAGGCATCTTCTCAAGCCTTCACATGAAACTACCTAGGAATCATAGGTAAACACTCCATAAAAAAGAGAAAACCTAGAAATTCTCTTAACAAAATAAAACATGTGAAAGAGCCTCTAGCCCGGTGGTTAGAGCACCTGAGTAGCACACAGGTCCAGACTCGATTCCCTGTGGCACCGAATTAAAAGGAGTTGGAATAAAATATTAGGTATGGGCTTCCCCTCTTGTCAGGGTTTGTCACTGCCGGCAAGTAAATTTATACGATCGCGTGTCTGGGTCCGTATGGTGGCACAAGAGACACTAGAGTTATACTAGTTCGGGCCTCCGGAGAGTAATACCCTACGTCCAGTCTGAAGGTGTTCTTTATGCCCAAGTTCATAGTAGGAGTTACAAACTAGTCGGGAGAGGATTTCGGAGCCCAAGTCCCTGGTGTGAGTGTGGAGTGATTCTTGTAGCCTGGAGGCATACGTGTGGGCGTGTGAACGTGTGAATGCGTGTAAGCGTGTGTTCTACTGACCCCTTCCTCCCCCTTTTATAGTCACAAGGGAGAGAGAGGGGTAAAAAGAGAACAAAAATTATGTTATAGTGTTGAGTGTTCTTCTTCATGTCGGGCGGTCCTCCAGACATGGTGTGGGTCAGCCAGGGACTGTAGCGGAGTGGTTGTTGACCGTATGGGCTTCCCTGAATTGTGGGTTTCGAGTAGTAGGCACCGAGGACTCCTCGGGTGCGTCTCCGAGTAGTTTGGCACTGTGGATCGTCAACTTCGTGCTCATGCTTCCGTCAGTGTAGTAGGTATCTTTCCGGGGCACTGTGGGACTCCGGTGCAGATGGGACGACGTGTACTGTGCCGTTCGTGGCGCAATGGGCGCCCACGCCTTCTGGCACCTCACACTTCTTGCCGGTACGGCCCGGCATGGAGGAGGGCCACACATGGCGTCGTGGGAGCGAGCCTGCGCGGAGGACTTGTCACATCGGGAGTGAGCCCCGCTTGCGGTTTGCTTCGTCGTGAAGACTGGCCCGGCCGGGGGCGGAAACTACTCATGCGAACGAGTAGTCGTGGCCGAGGCGGAAACTACTCATGTGAACAAGTAGTCGTGACGGAGGATGGAGAAGTAGTCGTGCGAGCCACCAAGTACTCGGAGATTTGTCGTGCGAGCTGCCAAGTACTCGGAGGCGGCAGGAACTGGTCGTATGGTTCTCCAAGTACTCGGAGACGGGGTACTTGTCATACAAGTCGCCAAGTACTCGGAGTGTAGGCCATACCTTCTCTTTTTGGGTAGTCATTGTGTTGGTGGACCCTAATCTAGGCCCTCGTCAGTAGCCCCCGAGCCTGGTGGGGGAGTCAAGGACTCGCTCCCAGGCTCAGTATTCGTAGCGGTGGAGAGGTGTGTTGCAGTTTTCCGGCGGGGGCGCGCGAGCGCACTCGCCGGGGTGTAGCCCCCGAGCCCACGGGGAAGTCGGAGACTTGCTCGTGGGGTTAAAGATTTTGACATCGTGGAGATTTTGTTCCATTGCGTGTTGCTGGAATGTGCGTCGTGGTGGGGTGAGTGGGCAAAAATTTCGCACCGGTTCGGCTTTGTGGGCCCACCGAGGGCGACGTAATGGTGCGCGTGCGTGCGCTAATTGCGCCAAGGGGCGCGTCTTTTGAGGGGTATCGCTTCAGCGTCATGAGGCGTGCCGCCCGGATGTGGGCCCCGGCATTAACTGCCGCCACCCGCATTGTCCCTGCCCTTTTACGCAGTGGCCGCCAGTTGGGATTTTCCCCCTTCTTCTTCCTCGCCTTCCTCACAGCAGCTGCCGTTGCCGCTCTTCTTCGCAGTCGCATCTCCCGCACCGGCGCCCTTTCTCCCTTCTGAATCCGGCCTCGAGCCCCACTTTCTTCCATCGCTATGTCATCCTAGATGCACTCCTCCGTCACCTTCACGTAGCTCGACCAGCTCGTCTCCCATGGCACGCTGCCGGTGCTCACCGAAGCCGAGGAGTGGAAGCTTCCCGGGCTCGAGGACTCCTCCCATCCTCCGCCGGGGTACGTGGTCTCCTTCGTGGCCTTCCACGAGCGCGGCTTCTCCGTCCCCGCCGGGTGGTTCATCCGCGCCGTGCTCCACGAGTACGGGCTGTAGCTGCAGCACCTCAACCCCAACAGAATCCAACAAATGGCGGCGTTCGAGGCGCTGTGCGAGGGGTACCTGGGCGTAGAGGCCCACTGGCACCTGTTCAGGAATTTCTTCATGTTCGTGTGATTGAAGGACGGCACGAGTCCGGCGACGATCGGGTGCGCCACTCTCCGGGCGAAGCAGGGGAGGTCGAGCGACTACATCCCCAGCTCACTGACGAGCTCCAAAAGTGGGTGGCACCGAGAGTGGTTCTACCTCAAGAACGACGCCGAGAATCCGGTCCCGGTGTACGACGGTTTGTGGATTGACCGGGCGGCGGAGAAGTGGAAGTGGGGGCCAGAGAAAGCGCAGCAAGAGAAGCTCCTCCGAGGCTGCTGGGATGCTCTCAAGGTGCTTCGCACATGCAGAGTGGATTTGGTGGCGGTCATCTGCAGCTACCATGCGAAGGGGATTGTCCCGCTCCGACGGCGAGCTCTCGTCATCTTTGAGATGACCCCCGACAAGGCTCCCTTCGCGGGGACGATGACGGCCAACCCCCTGCCCTCACTGGATGAGATCCAGTACCAGGTGGCGCAAGCAGTTGGGAACGCGCGGGCCGTCTGGCTGCCATCTCAGCTGCTGCCAATGCTTCTCGAGGCGGATACCGTGTCTCTGGTGAGTTTCTCTTTCCCCTTCCGACTTGTTTAGGCTTTTTGCTGGTTTTTATTTTCGTGTTCGTTAGATGTCGGCCACGTCCGTACACCCCGCACAGGCTCCCCTTCCCGAAGATAGGCACAGAACCATGTTATTGCTGAGAGGGACAAGAGGCGGGCGGATCGCCGGTCGGGGTGGAAGTCATCGGAGCTCGACAAGCGGTCTCGGAATGAGGAGCACGCGAAGCGCTGGACTGTTGGGGACGGGGACGTCTCCTCAGACGAGGATCCCTCGCGGCCCCTGTGAACACCGGGGATGAGGACTCCGAGGTGGACGTGGACTGGAGCGACATGGAGTCGTCTCCTCAGGTGCCGTCGTCCTGCACGGCGGCGCCTCCACCTCTTCTGACGGCCGCAGAGACCAGCTCAAGTCAGGGAGCGCTGCCGTCTAGCCGAGAACAAGGCGGGGGCGCCGTGGTGCATTCGTCAAACCAAACTTCTCGGGGGAACCAGTTCGAGATTCGTCCCCGCGCGCCCCGACCGATCGTCGTGCCTCCGAAGAGAGGAGGGACTCCTCCCGGCGCGGCGACTCTCATCGCCGGTCGGCCGGCCGACCGCGATTCCTCGTCCCATCCGCCCTCCAGCGACTCGTCGCACCGGAGGTCGCAGTCCCTGAGGAGGCACTCGTTGTGGGAGGAGAGGGCCGCGCCGAGGACTTCTCCCCCCACGGGGCACGAGGAGGGGGACAAGACGCCTCCCCACACCAGCTCCGGTCGGTGATTGTTCAGAGCGGTGGCGCACCTGCCGCCCATGTTCCCATTCTGCCTACGGTGGGTAAGAGGCCGGCCCCTACTCCGAGTTCGGCCCCCACGACTAGCAAGCGCACCCGTGTTGTCTCGTCGAGGTGAGTTCTGTCTTGCCGGTTTCCGACCGGTTGTCGCATTGTCTGGGTTTTATATTCTTGTTCATCTTTGTTTTGCTTTTTGCCCCAACCGTGCCATGACTAATAAGCTGGCTCCAACACCCCAAAAGTCGTTGTGCCGAGGTGCGCAGCTGGTTCCCGGAGCGCCCCCGCCGCCTGCCTCGCTGCCGGTCCCTCTGTCGGAACAAGTCGGCGGGGAGGCGATCGGGACAGCCGCGAACCCAAGGGCGACGGTTCCCCTAAGAGGTGCCGAGAGCCCTGGGAATAATGGCTTGTCACTGAGCCAGACAGGTACGGGGGCCGTCCCCTCGGAAGAACAGGTCTTCGCTCACCAGGTGAAGTTGGAGAAATGCTTGTCGGGGTTCGAGACACCAGCTCCCGAGTCAGTTGCCCCATCCGTCGTCGGGGAGATTCCGGTCGCGACGCCTATTGTTGCGGTCGAGGGAACCGGCGCTGCTGCCCCGGGGTCGGCGCCACCTCCCCTTCGAGGGACGTTCTCGTCGAGGTGGCATACCCGCCAGTTAGGTCTCCCGCGACCGGTGCCGCGTCCTCCCTCAGGGCCCCGGAGGTCATGGTCATCGAGGAGTCTTCTCCTCTCGCCGCACAAGATACCGCGAGCCCTCCAGTGGTGGCGGATGGTTCGCTGTCGGCTGCCACTCGGGAGGCCGACGAGCACTCAGGAGGGCAGGCGGCGGATGGTTTGCTACCAGCTGCCGTTCCGTTGGGCGGCGAGTACTCATGTGGCCTTCCGTCACCCGCCCTCAGCACGTCAGGATCGGTGCTGGTGGAGCCTCAGCAACTCTCGCTCGTGCCAGTCTTGCGGGCAGAGGAGGCCCGTGCCAACTTCGTTTTTCGATTCCCTACCCCGTTTTTCCATTAGACCTTCGGTCTCGTTGTTCCTGATGAGTGTGGAATTTCACGTGGCGCAGGAGCTCGCGGAACGCAGCGTCGGGAAATCGCACACCATCGAGCTCCTTCGAGCCGAGAAGGCACAGCTGGAGATGCAGTTGGCCGCGACCCGCCTCGTCGCTGCGGCGGCTGAGGCCGGCATGGCGACGGAGAGGGCCGCCCTCGAGGAGAGAGCGAAATCTGCGGAGGACCAAGCTGCTGCCGCGCAGACGGCCGCTGATGCCGCCATGTCAGAGAAGGCCTCACTGGAGACGAAGCTGGCAGAGGCGGAGAAGACGACGACGGAGCTGTGATCGGCCGCCGAAGCTGCCGCCCGTACCGCCCAACAGGAGAAGGCGGCGCTCGAGGCAAAGGTAGCGGAGCTGCAGGGGGGCTTGAGCCGCGTAGAGACCGACCTCCTGTCGGCCCATAAGCGGGTGACCATCTTGACCACCGACGGAGACAGGCTCTGCGAAGTCGCCGAGAAGCAAGTGCAGGAGATTCTCGATGAGTGTTCTGGAGTTCATATCTTCGTAGCTTTTTCTTTGCAGCACACAGTTTTGTAACGGTGTTGTCTTGGCTTATAGGAGGATAGGCCTCCACGAGGTCAGCGACAACTTGTCGAAGCAGGTCGCGGACAAGGATAGTCTCTTGACCGATTACTTCGTCAAGAACCAGGAGCTGGTGAAGGTTACCAAGGATCTCTCTGACAAGATGCAATGTACAAGATGTGCCCTTGCTTCTCTTTTTCCTTTTCCTGACAAAGATCTCGGCTGAGCTTGATCTTTTCTTCTCTTTATGTCTCCTCGGAGAGTTCGTGCAGGCCAGGAAATCCGGCGATGAGGCTCGGCAGGAGCTTGAAAATGTGCTCAAGACTCGCCAAAACATGGTGCAAGCCCTCTCGAAGGTGCTTGACGATCTTCAAGTCGGCCCCGCCCCCACCTTGGCAGATCGGCTTGCCCTTGCCGTTCCCACGTCTCGTGAGCAGGCACTGGCCATGGCTCACAACGCGATGCGCAGGGTGGGTGCCATGTTCTTGTCGCACTACCGAACATGGACCGTGAAGTGTTGAGCGGCGGATGGGCGCCTGGCTACGAGAGCCAGGAGTACGACGAGATCGAGGCGGGCTCCGTCGAGTTCGCCGATGCCGTGACCGCCTGCGCCTTGAAAGACCTTGGCCTGTAAAGGCAAAAGATAGCCTTGCAGGGGCTTTTAGTTTCATTTTGTCATGTCTGTACAGAAATATAAACCATACGAGAGTGCTCCTCCGATCTGGTTTATTAACTTATTCGTTGTTCTGTCGCCCATTGTCCTTTTCTGAGTACTTAGGAACTTGCGAGTCCAGGTAGTACCACCTGGGACTTAGTCGGTAGCTTCTGTTCTGTAACCACTGGGGTGTAGGAACTCGAGAGCTCGGCCGAGCTTGGTCATGTAGTAGTACTACTCGGACACATAGCCCTTGGGGACTCTAGGAGAAAGAGCGAGCGTGTGTGTTTTGTGAACGAAAAAACTGCTCGGGGCAGTTGCTCGGACGGTTGCTTGCCCGCTTCCGAGAGAGTGAGGAAAACAACCTGACGGACTAGGTTACGCTCGTAGGTCTTCACACCGTAGCCGCGGAGGCGTAAGTACTCGGAGCCTGGACGAGCGTGGCCCCAGAACCGCCCGAGTCGTCATCCTTCTCTCTTGCAAGCGCAGGTGTACCATGGCGATCATTCGCAGGTGCAATCAATCATAGATGGTTTTTCAGAAGAAAGTTTTTCGAAAACGAAGTGGGGGAGGGGCATTGCACCCCGGGTTGTAGCCCCTGAGCCCACGGGGAAGTCGGAGACTTGCTCGCGGGGTTAACGATTTTGAAATGTCTATCCAGGCAATACGTAAGCCAACAGGGATAGTAAACTTATGAAATATGAACATAGCTCGAAGGATATAAATGGCGTAGCTATTCTATGTTCCACGCGTTGGAGATGACTCTGCCGTCTTTGTGCTTGAGCTTGAATGTTCCCGGACGGAGCACCTGGTCGACGATGAATGGTCCCTCCCATGGTGGTGAGAGCTTGTGTCGGCCTTTGTTGCTTTGAACTCGTCGAAGTACTAGGCCACCGACTTGAAACTCCCGACTCTGTATGTTGCACTCGTGGTAGCCTCACAAGGCTTGCTGGTACGCGGTTGAATGGAGGAGGGTGACGCCGCATGCTTCGTCCAGCTGGTCGATGGCGTCCTTGAGGGCAACCTAATTTCCTTCTTCAGTGTACGCTTGAACCCTTGGGCTGCGGTAGTTGATGTCCGTCGGGAGGACCGCCTCCGACCCGTGTATCAGGAAGAAAGGCGTGCAGCCAGTGGCCCGGCTTGGTGTGGTGCACAGGCTCCACAAGACGGACGGGAGTTCCGCCACCCATGTTGCCCGAAACTTCTCGAGGCGCTTGAAGATTCGCAGCTTCAAGCCTTGTAAGATCATGCCATTCGCCCTCTCCACCTGTATGTTGGTCCTCGGGTGGCTGACGGCGGCCCAGTCCACACGGATGTTGTCATCGTCGCAGAACCTGAGGAACTTTTTGCCGGTGAACTGGGTCCTGTTGTCGGTGATGATGGAGTTCGGAATGCCGAAGTGGTAGATGATGTCGGTGAAGAATGCCACGGCCTCCTCGGAATGGACGCTTGTCATTGGCTTGGCCTCGATCCACTTGGAGAACTTGTCGACAGCCATGTGTAGATGTGTGTAGCCCCCGGGCGCTTTCCTCAGCGGTCCGACTAGATCTAGCCTCCATACTGCGAAAGGCCAAGTGATGGGATGGTTTAGAGTGCCTACGCTGAGAGGTGGTTTGTCGCGCATAGAATTGGCAGCCCTCACAGCTACGCACGATGTTCCTGGCATCAGCGACGGCGGTTGGCCAGTAAAAACCTTGTCGTAACGCCTTTCCGACAAGAGTCTCGGGGCAGCGTGGTGGCCGCACGCCCCGGCGTGGATGTCCCGTAGCAGTTCTTTCCCCTGGTCGAGTAGAATGCAGCGCATGAGGATGCCTTTGGCGCCTTATCGGTGGAGCTCTCCATCGACAAGTTTGTACGACTTGGCCAGTCGTGCGATTCGTCGAGCTTCTTCCTTGTCGGGTGGTAGCTTGCCTTCCATGATCCACTCGAGGAGTAGGGTCCTTCAATCTGGGTCCTCAAGATTGGGTTCTTACACCTCATCAAGCTCCATGACTTCTTGCGTTGAGGGCTCTGGTGGCTTGTCATCGTCGTAGCGGACGGATGGCTCGTACTGGTCGCTGGAAAAAACTCCGTGTGGAACAGGCTTCTGATTAGATGCTGCTTTCACGAGAGTGTTCGCCACTTCGTTGTACTTGTGTAGCACGTGGTTGAGCTCGAGCCCATGGAACTTGTCCTCTAGTTCACGCACTGCTTGACAATACGCCGCCATCTTTGGGCTCAAACAGTTCTTCTCCTTCATCACTTGGCCCACGATGAGGTTGGAATCTCTCCGGATCTCGAGGCAGCGAATCCCGAGCTCGAGGGCGATCCAAAGACTGTTAAGGAGGGCCTCGTACTCTGCGATGTTGTTGGAGGCTGAGGTCACACCATGTACTCCATGCGCACACCCAGAGGCGAGATGAGGACAAATCCCACCCCAGCTCCTTCCTTCATGAGCGAACCGTCGAAGTACATGACCCATGTCTCGTGCTCGACCGACGCCGGAGGGTTTTGGATCTCCGTCCACTCGGCGACGAAATCGGCCAGCACCTGCGACTTGATGGCGCTGCGCGGCGCATATTTGATGTTCTGCCCCATCAACTCGAGGGCTCACTTGGCTATTCTTCCTTCGGCCTCGGGGCTCCGTATCACCTCGCCAAGTGGGTATCTTGACAACACCGTGATGGGGTGAGCATCGAAGTAATGTCGAAGTTTCTGTTTGGTGATGAGGACAACGTACACCAACTTCTGGATCTACGAGTAGCGCGTCTTTGAATCGGAGAGGACTTCGCTGACGAAATATACCGGGCGTTGCACCTTTTGTGTCCTTCCGGGCTCTTCTCGCTTGACAACAAGTGCCGCAATCACGACCTGGGTCGTCGTGGAAATGTACAGGAGCATGAGCTCTTCTTGCGTCGGTGCTGTGAGAACTGGTGGCCTCTTGAGCAGGTTCTTGAGCGAGTCGAGTGCTTCTTGGGCTTCTGGAGTCCAGACGAAATGGTCCGACTTCTTCAGCAGTCGGTATAGCGGCAGGCTGCGCTCTCCGAGTCCATCGATGAAACGGCGAAGCGCAGCGAGGCATCCCGTGATGCGTTGCACCCCTTTCAGGTTTCGGATCGGCCCTATGTATGTGATGGCTGAGATATTCTCAGGGTTTGCTTCAATGTCACATTCCGACACGACAAACCCGAGGAGCATGCCTCTTGGGACCCCGAAAACGCACTTCTCGGGGTTAAGCTTTACACCGTGCTCTCTCAGCTTCTCAAAGACTGCTATGAGATTGGGGACCAGGTCGCCAACTTTTTTCGACTTTACCACGATATCATCAACGTAGGCCTCGATCAGCTTGCCGATGAGATCCCCAAAGACGTGTCGCATGCATCTTTGGAACGTGGCACCAACATTTTTCAACCCAAACTGCATGGACACATAGCAGAACGCACCGAAGGGGGTGATGAACGATGTGGCGAGCTGGTCGGCTAAGCTCATCACGATCTGGTGATACCCAGAGTAATCATCAAGAAAACAGAGGGTTTCGCACCCAAGTGTCGAATCGACTACTTGATCTATGTGCGACAGAGGAAATGGGTCTTTTGGACATACCTTGTTCAGGCTCGTGTAATCAACACACATTCTCCATTTTCCATTCTTCTTTTTCACAAGTACAGGATTTGCTAACCACTCTGGGTGGTACACTTCTCTAATGAATCCTGCACTAAAGAGTTTTTTGATTTCTTCACCGATGGCCTTGCATTTGTCGCTGTTGAAGCAGCGAAGTCGTTGCTTGACCGGCTTCGAGCCGGGTTTTATGTTGAGCTTGTGCTCAGCTACCTCCCTTGGAATCCCCGACATGTCAGAGGGTTTCCACACAAACATGTCGAGGTTCGCTCGGAGGAAGTCGACAAGCACGCGTTCCTATTTAGGATCAAGTGCTGTCCCGATGCAGATCGTGCGGCCGTCATCGGAGACGGTCACCTCCTTGGCGTCCTTGGCGAGCTCGAAAGAGCATGCCGCACGCTTGGACGACTCGGGAATGTCGAGGTCCTCGGGTTCAGCGGCGAGCTTCTCAGACCGGATGAGCGTTTCAGTAAACTGAAAGCACTCGGCATCACGCTCGTATGCGTGCTGGTATGACGTGCCTACTGTGATGACACCCTTCGAATCGGGCATCTTCAACTTTAGGTACATGTAGCTAGGGATGGCCATGAATTTTGCGTAGGCTGGCCTGCCAAGTATCACGTGATACGTCCTCGGAAACCCGACCACCTCGAAGGTGAGGGTTTCCTTTCAGAAGTTGTGTGGCATTCCGAAAGTGACGGGCAGATCGATCTGCCCGAGGGGAACCGCCTCCATACCAGGTACGACCCCATGGAATAGTGTCGTGGACGGTCGCAGTCGGGACCTCAGAATCCCCGTATTGTCAAGGGTCGAGGCGTAGATGATGTTGAGGCTGATGCCTCCGTCCATCAGCACCTTGTGTACACACTTGGTATTGAACAAGGGCGCCACGACAAACGGGTAGGAACCCGGCTGCGGGATGTGGTTGGGGTGGTTGCTATGATCAAAAGTGACCGGCGTCTCCGACCACTTGAGGTACGATGGCGTAACAGGCTCAGTGTTGTAGACCTCTCGTCGGATCAGCTTTTCTTTCCGTCTCAGAGGGCGTGCTGGTGAACCCCCGAATATCATCATGATCGCGCCATCTTCCCCGGGGTAATCGGCATCGTCGTTGTCCTTGTCCTTGGCTCCCTTGCCAGCTGGGGCCAAGTCCCTTTTCTTCAGCGTGCCGGTGAGGTAGCTCTTCATCAAGTTGTAGTCCTTCAGCACGTGCTTGACCGGGCCCTCATGATTGGTACACGAGCCTCCAACAACTTCTCGAAGTGGTTCTTGGGAGGATTGTTCTTGGGTCTCGACATCTTCCGATTAGCTGCCGCCACGAGGTTGTCGTCACGACGCCGCTTGTCCTTGTTCTTCTTTTTCTTGTCGGACCGGGTCGAAGGACCCTTGTCGACCTCCTCCGGCTGCTTTCCCTTGTCGGGACTTAGGGTTGTGGCGACTGCCTCCTCCCCGTTGGCGTGGTCCGTGGTGATGTCGAGGAGCTCTCGAGTAGTTCGCGGCTTCTGACGCCCTATCTTGTGGATCAGCATGGCGCACATGGTCCCATTTTGGAACGTCGAGATGATGTCCATGTCGGTAGTGTTGGGAAGCTCGGTGCACCGCTTGGAGAAGTGTCAGATGTAGTCGCGAAGGCTCTCTCCCTTCTTCTGCTTGCAGTTGCGCAAGTCCCAAGGATTGCCAGGCCGGGCGTACGTGTCTTGAAAGTTGCCGATGAAGGCTTCTTGTAGCTGCGACCAGCTGTCAATCTTGCCTCAGGGCAGGTGCTCCAGCCAAGTGCGGGCCGAGTCGGCGAGGTGGAGTGGGAGGTTCTTGATGATGAATAGGTCGTCCCTTGCCCCTCCAGCGTGACACGCCAGCCGGTAGTCCTCCAGCCAGACGCTAGGGTCGGTCTCCCCGTCGTACTTTGGTACGGTCGTCGGAGTTTGGAAGCGTGGAGGGAAAGGAGCGTTGAGGACGTTCCTCCCGAAGGCACGTGGCCCCTGGGTGTTAGGCGATGTGCTTCGGCTCCAGTATTCGTCGCTATCGTAGCGGCCCGCACGTTGCTTGTTGTACTCCTTGCGTGGCTGGTGCTCATGGTGGTCGTCCCTGTCGGCAGCCGCCTTCTGACGAGCTCGGATGGTGTCGCGGGCATCGCGATCGGGGCCGAGGCATTGCTTGATAGGTACGTTGACCTCCACAGTGCAGTTTGGATGTTGTGACGGGGCGGTCGGCTGACTATGTTTGGAGTGTCCGTGCCCCGGCGAGCCCTGCTGACGTGACGTGGAGCTTTCTGCCTGTTGGACAGTAGCGGTCTCAAGGAGCGTCCTGAGCTGCTAGTGCACTTCCTTCACCTGGGGCGTGGCTGGCTGCGGGACCTTCCGGAGAAGAACAACTGTCATTGCGAGGTTCTGCGACTCCCGCTTGAAGACAGGTGTGCCGTTGACAACGTCACGATTATCATTAATGATGTGTTGTTGGATGTCTTGTGCGCGTGCACGAGCAGGAGTCGGTTCTGCGCCCTCTCCGAGCCGCTGATGGAGCAAGGCACGTTCATCATCGAGCTGGCGCTGCGCTTCGTCGAGCTCGTCCAGCCGAGCGTGTTGTGAGTCGTCTGCGGGCCCGTCTGGAGGCGGTGCGCGACGGTCATTGGCCCCGGTCAAACTGTTAGCAGAATGAACAGCTCCGTTCGGGGTTTCGCACATGAAGCACTCGCGGGAGGGGTCGTACGGTGCCGGCGCAGTCCGCTTGGCGAAGGCTCGACGTGCCGCTCTCCATCCCCATCGACATTGGCGGACGCGACGGCGGGGGCCGGCTCAACGAACGTTGGATCATGCAGCAGACCAGGCTGGACCTCTGGGTACATGGCTTCGTAGCAGCTGATGAACTCATCCTAGGAGAGCTGTTCCTTCCCCGCGACCTGGAACGAGAGGTTGGAGATGGAGTACATGACGGCACGGAAGTCCTCCTCGAATGGGTTCGTCCCCATCACTTTTTCCAGGTCGCTACCCAGCATCCCGTAGACGAAGGCGGTGGGACCTGACATGCCCTGAGGCACCTTGGGCTGCTTGCCCTGATCCTCAGCAGCATGCTCGTCGACGGGAGCTTCGGGGTGTGCGAAGACGGCCCCGATGACAGGTGTCACCGGCTCGCTGACGACGAAGTCGAGGGAGCCAAAACGCAGCGTGGTGCCGGGCACCAAGTGGAAGTCGACGTGGGCCATGCGGGCCCGGAAGTGGATGTCGTGACATGCGAAGCCCCTACCTGGCACGCCAACTGTTGGGGTTTGTCACAACTGGCAAGTAAATTTATACGATCACGTGTCTGGGTCCGTATGGTGGCACAAGAGACACTAGGGTTATACTGGTTCGGGCCTCCGGAGAGTAATACCCTACGTCCAGTCTGAAGGTGGTGTTTTTTATGCCTAAGTTCGTAGTAGGGGTTACAAACTAGTCAGGAGAGGGTTTCGGAGCCCAAGTCCCTTGTGTGAGTGTGGAGTGATTCTTGTAGCCTGGAGGCGTACGTGTGGGTGTGTGAATGTGTGAATACGTGTAAGCGTGTGTTCTACTGACCCCTTCCTCCCCTTTTATAGTCACAAGGGAGAGTAAGAGAGGGGTATAAAGGGAACAAACATTATGTTATAGTGTTGAGTGTCTTTCTCCACGTCCGGCGGCCGTCCGAACGTGGTGGGTCAGCCGGGGACTATAGCGGAGTGGTTGTTGACCGTATGGGCATCCCGGAATTGTGGGTTCCGAGTAGTAGGCGTCGGGGACTCGTCGGGTGCGTCTCCGAGTAGTTTGGCACTGTGGATCGTCAGCTTCGTGCTCATGCTTCCGTCAGCGTAGTAGGTATGTGTCTTTCCGGGGCACTGTAGGACTCCGGTGCGGATGGGACGGCATGTACTATGCTGTTCGTGGCACAATGGGCGCCCACGCCTTCTGGCACCTGACACTCCCTGCCAGTATGGCCCGGCATGGAGAGCCACACGTGGAGTCGTGGGAGCGGGCGTGCGCGGAGGACTTGTCACATCGGGAGTGGGCCCCGCTTGCGGTTTGCTTCGTCGTGAAGACTGGCCCGGCCGGGGGCGGAAACTACTCGTGCGAACGAGTAATCATGGCTGAGGCGGAAACTACTCGTGCGAATGAGTAGTCGTGGTAGAGGATGGAGAAGTAGTCGTGCGAGCCACCAAGTACTCAGAGATTTGTCGTGCGAGCTGGCAAGTACTCGGAGGCAGCGAGAACTGGTCGTACGGTTCTCCAAGTACTCGGAGACGAGGTACTTGTCGTACAAGTCGTCAAGTACTCGGAGTATAGGCCGTACCTTCTCTTTTTGGGTAGTCGTTGTGTTGGTGGGCCTAACCTAGGCCCTCGTCACCTGCTGACTTAGTTCAAAAAGAATCTGGTCATCAATTTGGTAGGCTCAATTATCATACCCATTGAATCTATTATATTTTCTAAACAATTACCCACAAATACCATTATAAAATAATCTAAAGTAACCACATAAATATATAAATATCTAAATTACATACGATTATAGTTTACAGCAACACATAATTTATGTCTAAATATCTATACATGCCTTTATAAAAATAACTTAAAGTATCTTTGTAATTTTTATCTAACTTACCCCCATTTCTCGTTGCACATAAACATCCAAAAGTAAAATAAATATATGATTGCATATTAACTAATTCTATTGTTGTCAATATATAAATACTAAGTTCGGGTATATATGCATAATGTGCAATACTGTGTAGATCATTTATACATGTATGGATGGGAAATTATAAAAAAGTATTGATTTTCAATAATGTTAAACGCAATGTATGGAGACATGGAGGTGTGTCGTAATTGTAAGGTGAAAAAATTATGAATCTGTGGATAAAATGTGTATAGAGTAATTACCAAAAGTAAAATAAAGGTGAAATACCGTAAGAATATTAAATAAATAAAAGAATCATTCTATTGATAATCTAGGGAACCTCATTTTTAAATAATTATATATTTTATAAAAAAATATTAGCCCATGCAAAAACATGGTTGATGAACCAGTAAATTTTAATTTAAGGTAGTTTGACTTTGGTCAAAGTTCAATGTAATCTATATAACCTATATAGATGCATCCCACTAAACATCATTAACTTCATTTCTCTCAACATACAAGCTATCCACGTCATCACCACGTCACCATCCACTAGGATCATTTTTTGATTATTTTGCGAGTACCACACTACAAAATTCAGTAGAATATATACATGGAAGATCAATAATTTAGGAGCAATGTTCCATCTCAATAAAATGAATATGTTTCATATATAATGTCATTTACAAAAGAACATCGTTTTGCAATTATCTTAGTTTTCTACTTTCAAAGTTCACCTTGAAATTTTGCCTAAGAAATTTCTGCAACAACGCGCGGGGTATCACCTGTATATTTTGAGAGGGAGTACCTCTCTACATACTGAGTGAGATGGATTATCCCAATTAAATACTGCAAATGCAAGTACATGCAGCGCTTCCTACGCTTCTGATGTGGCTCAAGGAAATGACGGTGGACGTGCAAGAAGGCAGTGTTCCTCTTGTCTCGCATCTCGCACAACAGAGGGACAAGCAGACGGGGAGCACCCCTCTTCACTTGGCTGCATCGCTGGAGGGGTGGCCATACGTGGGGATTCTTTCCAAGTGGTTCCCAAATGTTTGGCCACGGCCAAAACCAGCGGTGGAGCTACTGCTAGATGCCAACACATGCGCAGCGTATCAGCCGGACGCTGAAGGATTGTACCCTATACATGTAGCTGCGTTGGCTGACAGCCTCGATGCAGTCAGGGTCATGCTGGAGAAGTGTCCGGACTGCGCCTCCCTGCGAGACGCCAGGGGAAGGACTTTCCTCCACGCCGCTGTTGAGGCGGAGGCGTACAGGGTCGTCGAGTATGCCTGCCGCCGGATGCCCAAGGAGCTTTGGTCAGTCCTAAACATGCAGGATAACAACGGGGATACTGCTATACACCGAGCTGTCGATGTTGGGAACCTGCCGGTTTTTAACTACCTGATCCGGAATCAGCATGTGCATCTGAATGTGCCCAACAAGGATGCGTTGACGCCTTATGATCTCTCATGGGTTAGAATCCCCTCGTCGTTCTATTATGATATGGTAAGTGAGTAGTTGTTACTCTTTCTTACACAAATTAATTCATATATATAGGAAGTACTTCCTCGCAAAAAATAAAATCATATACTGCTAGCTAGCTCAATATTTGCCCATCTATCATAGTATCATTCATTCATTCATTCTCGCATGCAGAATCCAAGGGGTCTCGTACAATTATCACTGCAGTTTGTGGGAGCTCCATGCGGTGGAAGTCGCCCCGACCTGTTGTCCCAAAAACACAACCCCAAAATAGACAACGACATGCTCTCGGCGCATCTAACCAATGCAGCGCAGATGCTGGGGGTCGTGTCTGTGCTTGTTGCGGCTGTGACATTTGCATCAGCTTTCACATTGCCCGGAGGTTACCAGCAAGCCGGCCCGGATGGTAATGGTATCGCTGGCACGCCATTGCTTGCTGGGAGCTATGCCTTCGACGCGTTCATCCTCTCCGACACGCTGGCGTTCATCTGCTCGTGTATGGCCACCTTCAGCCTCATCTTCGTCGGGGTGCCTGCGATCGACATCTCTCTACGCTACTGGTACTTCCAACTCTCTGCCCTCTTGCTCCGGAGCTCTGGGAGAAGCTTGGTGGTGGCCTTCGCGCTGGGGTTGTACCTGGTGCTGGCTCCAATTGCTCACGCGACCGCGATTGCCGTCTGTGTGATCATCTTTGCGTGTTCACTCTATGGGAATTCGGAAGCCTGCCAGATCCTTCATGTCGCAGATGCGGCCCGTGCGAGATTGGGAACTCGGATGCATGTTGCATGGACTCTTGGGCTTACATTCTACAGCGTGTTTAACATTGTGTTTCTAAACTTCTGGTCCTTCGTCATCATCTTCGGCCTCCCAGCAGCAATTCGGGTGGCGGCGCACGTGCATGCAAAGTACGAGTAGTTCACTGAATAGCCCTTCTCTTCAAAAACGTGTTTGTATATATGTATGTGGGCCATGTTTGTTTTCCTCCTTTCAAAAGTGCTGTTCCGGTGAGTCATTTGTTTCCTCGCATTGTTGTGCCATCGTGAATGCCCAAATATATAGTCATTGCTCAGAGTCCATCTGATTTCACATCGTTTTCATGCCCAAATAAATCGAAGAACCGGAATAGCACGCCTTATACCGAAAATTCAGAGCAATGGTAGAGCGAAGTCGGATAACTCGTCACCGACGATCAGAGGCACTGCCGCGGGCCCGCGGCCGACGAGGAGCACAGAGTGCACCACAGTGCAGGACACCCCAAGATCTATTCGGCTTCTCTTGTTTCTGCTTCTCGTACACTATATTTCTCTCATAACAAATCAGCTGTATAAATCAGCGTAGCAAAAGATCTGACGAAAAGACTTGACGTGGCCAGCAGGCGTTGGATGATGGTAGAGACACGTGGTGGCAACTCACGTGCTTCAACTATTTGCCCTCTGATTGACGAGAAATGCTCCAATAGTCCTTTCAGTAAAAATTTACACGAATTATAAAGTAATAAAGTAATTAATTTATTCTAATTAACCCAGAAAGAACACCTCACATTTAATTTGCATGATTGTGCTCAAATTTTCGTACATGCAACGAAATTTGGTGAAACCTGTGGAATCTTGTAACTGCAGGGTTACTTCTTAGTGGTCTGGTCAGTATGTTTCTTCAACAGTTGAAGTTGTCCTTGGCACTATAATATGTTCACGAGATCACTGCACTCATTTCTTATGGCTAATTTACATATAGGTTAAGTTTTTCAAGCAAATGTTATTTTCAAGCAGTGATTATGCAACAATAATAGGAAGGAATGCTAAGCGCATGCTGACACACTTATCAATACCTGCAGATGATGCACTCCAAAGCACTTTATCATTTTTTTGCGAACACCTAGCCCCAGGAATCAATAAAAAAACAAAGTATAAGGAAAATGTCCATTTTACTTCCCTCACATATTCACTTTGTGCACTTAAGTCCCTCGACAAATTTAGGCTCACTTTACTCCCTTCAACTATTTGATTTGGTCCAATCTACACCATAATTAGATTTCTCTTTTTTTGTTTCTCTTTGTATAAGTTGGATTTTGGGTTCAAATTCTGTGAGAAGATACAAAACATGATGCCTTATGTTAAAAAATCATACTAATAATTTTCATGATTATTTTCATAAGTTAGGAATATTTAATACAAAATTGATTTGAGATATACAAAACAGTACACAAATTAGTCATGAAAAATTGCTATTGTATTTTTCTACCATAGAGAATCATGTTATAAGTCAACTAGCAAAATTTGAAATTGAAACCCAACCTATAGGTGAAGAAACAAAAAATAGAAATCTAATTAGGGGTAGATTGGATCATTGGACCAAATAAAATAGTACATGGGAGTGAAGTGATCCTAAATTTTGTTTAGGGGGTTAAGTGGTTAAAGTAAATAGGTGAGGGGAGTAAAATACACTTTTTCCTAAGTATATATAATAATCCCGGCTATTGTTTATGTTTAGTTTCATTTCACTGAGTATCAGCAGAAATTAAACTTTTTTCTTTAACCCTTGCAGATGGAGGCCAGGTATGGTGGTGTTAGCATGTTGGGACATGGAGATGTCTCATTTTCTCACCTCATTGAATCATCTAAAGCCATTAATTTATTTTCTTGAGTACATTAGAATTCCAAACCCAAGGATCACATCAGTTCTGCTGTTATTTCCTCCTATCATTCTTTCTGACATTGAAAATGATATCAAGCCGAGGGTTGATGAATGGGATAAGGTATTTATGTTTGTAGTGTCTGGAATCTGCTAGATTGGTGTTCACTTGAATGTAATGTAATAATACTAATTATCCCATTTCTAAATTTACTGGGCTGGCATTGAACAAGAATATATTGGTAGAATGTTGTTGAAGTATCCATGGATGCTTTCAACAGGTGTTATAGAGAACTACAAAAGGATCCTTTTGTTCTTCAAGCAAAAAGGTAACTGAAAAGAGAATGTTCTTACTATGAACTATGTCTGAATTTCCTGTTCATTTATTTATCCTGTTCTACCTTCTGTTGTTGCCAGGAGTAGTAAGTCAATTATTTTGCCTTCAGATTTCCAATACAGTCCTTGGTATTGCTGCAAAAAGTTGGCCTCATATTCTTGACTGCTATACACAAAGAAGGAATTCAATTCTGGAGCTGTTTGAGGATCTGGGCATCAGTAAGAAAATGGTGGTTCCAGTCATTACATCAAGTCCACAGTTGTTGCTGAGAAAACCTAATGAGTTTTTGCAGGTGTATAACCATTATTATAGTTTCATTTACATATTTATACTCCATTGGGTAAAGATAAAACTTTCTTTTGCTCACTTATAATTTTCTTAGCAAACTAGCACCAAACTTCAGTAAAATAAATACTTTGTTTGACCACCATCACCTGGTGCCCTTTAAGTTGACATGGATGAGGACCTTCATAAAGATTAAAGATACATCAGATTTTACAGATACACATTTTTTCCTATCAGCCACAATAGAATTACATTAAGATTTATGGGGCATGAAAGTTGTGGATACTCAACATCCAATGTTTCAGTCTTGTTGTGTATCTGTAACTGTATCCACAGTAGGCACATATATGTCCAAAGTTGGGGATGTTCTTGTGTCTTGAGTTGTTGCTGTTATGCATCTCCGACGCTCCATCTTCCAATAACTGTTATTGTAGTACTAACTTTCTGCCCTGTGTTTCAGATTGTTTTATTTTTCAAGGAAATAGGTTTTGATAAGGAAACAGTGGGAAAGATTTTTTGTCGTTCTCCTGAAATATTTGCTTCAAATTTGGAAAGTACCCTCAAGAAGAAAATTGATTTTCTTGTTGACTTTGGTGATTCAAAACATTATCTTCCTCGCATCATTAGGATGTATCCTGAAATTTTGAGGTTGTTCGGCTTATCTTGGCTTAGCTTATCTCGCCTTGTTTCGGCTTATCTTCTCTCACACAATACTATTCAATCTACCAGCTGAGTACTATTCATTCTACCAGCCGAACAGTATGTTTATTGTTGGACATAAATGATACACTGCTCCCCACGTATGACTGCAACTTCATGTGATAGAAAATGCAGCCTAGATGGCTAGATAGACACTTAATATCGCAAAACTCAATGTACCTCTTTTTTTCGGTAAGGGAAATTTTAGTTGTGCCATGGTGGCATGGTCTATTTTGAGTTTTCTGCAAGCCGCAAGCTTTTGGTGTCGTTATTTGTTAATGTCGTATATCCTTACTTGGATCGTTGTGCCTTCTAGTGATACTTCATTTTGCAATCTTGGATGCTAGTTAGTCATTTTGATTGGTAGCATAATCCACTTGTATATTCTGTTTTTTACTCCTGAATCCTGATACTTAATTTCTGATTCAACCACTGTTGTATGTTTTTTCTAAAGTTCATTTGTCATGTATGTTAGCTAGATCTTTTCATAAGTGTTTGATACATGTAACTTTATTTCAATGTTTACTGAATGAACTACCTATTGGAAGTGGGCTTATCTAAGAAAGACATGCTCTCAAGGATCTTTAGATTTTCCCCACTTCTGGGTTATGGTATCGAGCTTGTTATGAAACCAAAGCTTCAGTTTCTGTTAAGAAGCATGAAGATGCCACTTAAAGCAGTTGTAGAATATCCAAGGTACTTCAGTTATTCACTAGAAGGGAAGATAAAGCCACAGTTTTGGGTACTAAGGAGTTGAAATATAGACTGCAGTCTGACTGACATGCTTGCAAAACAACGATGAACTGTTCGCTGAAGAGCAGTGTTTTCCTAAACGGAATTAAACTCCGTTTAAACAGCATATAAACGCTAAACGGGTGACCACCGTCTATGTCATTTAGCCAAACACCATTTAACCCCGTTTAAACAGATGGTCGACCGACTGTCTACCGTTTACCGTCTAGGAAAACACTGCTGAAGAGTACTTGGGAACAGGAGGATTACAATCCGGCAAAGGTAGTTGATTACTGGACTGAAATGAAGCGATAACCATGCAATGCATCATGCCGGAACTAGACAGCTTTATGCTTTAACTGTTGAGGCTGTTTCCAGATGGGCTTTCAATTTTCTAGTGTTTGGTATTAAGGAGGTAATACACTACTCCACATGAAGTTACCTTAACAAAGCTAACTGTTCCATGTTGGCTTGGAACGGCTTACGTAGGTAATTAGGCAAATGATGCTCAAACCTGGCAGGAGAACGCCAGGTTTCACGGGAGGACATCAGCAGGTTGGCGGACACCTACGGTAAGCGGAGCCTGCAAGCTGGAATATAAGCTGAACGGTTGAACCTTACTCTGGCAAAGGACTAGCTAGCAAGTATGCTTACATGCTGCTACTTACAGAAGCAACCGAATATTAATTAGCATTCAGAAACGGTTGCAGATAGATAATATTACATCATAAGATCTCAGAAACCTCAACAAATCATACTACAAGTTACTGTTGCATCTCTTTATCAGAATCTGAAGACACCATGGTTACAACCGGTTCAAGAAAAAAGTTTCATCCTGGCTTTGAATAGCCAATTGTCTTCAAACTCACACCTATTGCATTGCTTCAGTTCAGGTTGTCCACACTAGTGCGCTTGCTACAAAGTATGGAAAGAAACGTAATAAGGTACTGGAGTACACAAAAATGATTCTAGCAGCAATTACTCTACACACACTAGATTAAAAACTGGTTCTAGCAACAAATTTTCTACACACGTTGACAAAAGAAATGATTGTGGGTGGTCTGCACACATTTTTGACCCAAGTGTTCCACACACATTAACATAAAACTGGTTTTAGGTTGTTGCATGAAGCCATTGAACTACATACCAATCATAATGCGACTGTTAATTTAGCATGTTTAATTTATTCTATAGGGTCAGATGTTTCCAGCACCCACCTTTCTTTCGTTAATATAATTGTGGCACAGAGAAGCACTTATTAAGCCAAAATTATATGCTTCATAATAAACAACTTCAGCCAGAGGCAAACAAATTTGAATATTGCATTGTTTCAATTCTAACAAAGTTAGTGCCAGCAATCAACATGGCTATTATGGCATGGCTCAAGCACCCAACAGTCGCTGGCCAACATCTAATATACAAACAATGCACCTTTACTTGAAAATAATCAGGTTTTGCTAAACGGAGAAGATACACACCAGGCATCTGATACACACCATGCATCTAGCCTAAGTACTGACAATCTTTTTAGAAAAATACAAGCACCAACATCTATGGTGTAGAATGTCATCTAAAAATAAGATTAACGTACTAGTCTCAAGTAAATTGAACTGCAATATTATGCTAACACAACTCATGCTACTAAGAGACATGGAAGATCATGATCAACAAGCAGTGCTTCACATAAGAGATACATTTGACAGGACAGTAGTACGCCTTTGACGGCTTAACCTGACAAACAGCCAAACCACATTGAACCCACCATACTAGTATATCATGCTAGCCATAATCACTGAAGTCAATGACTGTCTCTACAAGTTTTCAGCCAATTTAGAACTTGAGATAGGAATGCAAACTTATGGGGAAAACTCATGCTACTAAGAGACATAGAAGATCATGATCAACAAGCAGTAGTGCACATAAGAGATACTTTTGACAGAACAGTAACAACATAATAGTACTGCACCTTTGATGGCTTAACCTGACAAACAGCCAAAGAACATTGAACCCACCGTACTAGTATACCATGCTAGCCATAATCACTGAAATCAGTGACTTTCTCTACAAGTTTTCAGCCAATTTGAAACCATAAGCTAATGAACTGCTAATCACATTGTAGCAATCCTTGCACGAATCAAAACAGAAACCAACACTAATCTTCAACCAAAAAGTCACCAAGACTGTATGAGGTCGTCAGATCGGGATGCTCAAATTCGGGCAGTAACCTGCTACTACTACCCTAAATCCTAACCATAATTGTCAGCGAAGAACTGAAGAAGGGAGAAGGCACATACCACACAGACCTAGTGTTGCCATTGTTCCTCCTCCGACCTTTATCCTTCTACTAGAATTTGGGGAGCTCCCAATGCTGTCAAAAAAGGAGAAATCAGTTCCATACAGAGGTTGATTAATATAATGCAAAAAAATAACAGGACCACTAAACAAAAAAGTACGCAGATTACTCACCGGGTAAATAATCCAAAGACTTAAGAGGGTAGCCGGACCAATGGGCTAGTGCATACTCTAGGTCTGGCATGGTTTATGGTTTCTAGTACAAAGTCTCATGTTTCAATCACCGTTCCAGCTGAGTTTGCAACAAAAATCTTATGTCCCTTCCAAAAATATGTCAAATTTGAGTTCTGTAGGTGGACTAGGAGAAGAAGACAATCTGCTCTGTCAGAATGCCGGTAAGAATGAAACTCGGGCTGCTCCACCCACTATTGAAATCCAAGGTGTATTGATGTTTCCATAACCTCACACCATCAATTGGATTGAGCAAAGTTCATATTTTTAGAGTATGACATGGCAAACTTGATCATTCCGCTACTGATATTCGTGGTAATAATGAACTCTGCTTGTGTTGTCTGACTTGCTTATGACAATTGAATACAAGTTGGATGATGTTTAAAATGTGTAGTAGATAGAACATTTAATTATTTCCACTAGTTTGATTTATTTGATTATCATTACCCTAACTAGAAAATGGTAGTTATTTAAAGCTCGACATTTTCTGATATTCAAATGATGTTTGTGGAGCTATAATAGTTTTATATATATTCAGCAACCTTAGGAGTATTCTTTCTAAAATGTCAAATCATAGTAGGGTGTTTTTACTTATAATGACTATTTTTATCGCAACAAGGTTCGATATAACTAGAGATATTCATCAGGAGATTTATTAATTCCTTTAGTGGCCTCAACAAAGTAGACAAGAAGCAATTTAACCATTGCTAAAGATATCGGACTACCTAGTAGTATCATTGTTGTTCCGCTAAATCATAGGAATAGTTTTATTTAATTTCCATTTCATTTCGCGGGGATTGAGCTTGCCCATAATGAGAAGGATGTGAGATTAAAGAGAATAAGAGGATGATAGGAGTAATGAATGTAAGTTCATATCCTCTTGTTCTTCAAGAGCATTTAATAGATGTGGGAGAGAAGGAAAATATCACAACATATGCACTTGAGATATTTCTATACTCCACGGACATATAAAAAAATAAGAGCATAAGTGATAGTTGCTCTTGCTATATGCAGTAGGAATATTCTTTCCACCCTATAGTCCTATACACCAGGCCACAATGTACAACTCTTTGACATCAATTTTCAAGGGATACATGTAGTTATTATACTTCACACCCTCTATAAGTAACTATAATGTTGAGGCCCCAAGGGTCGAGCGGATGCAATACCTATATCCTTTATCCTTCGGGAGTCAAGGAGAGTGGGGTATAGGGTTAGGCCGTTAGGGTTGTTCTAAACGCTATGTACCCACCCTTCTTGAAAGGTGGATAAAGGCATCACATGCAATCCCCATAATCAATTAATCATGAGATGATGTGCCAATTGGCGTGGTGAAGGAAAAGACTACCCCCTCTCCGATCCATCAATGGCGAGTGTGTTATTGGTATTGACTAGTGACACAAAGTGTTAGACTGCTTGCGCACGAGTCTGTTGTAGCCTTTTCCCCTTAGACCTTGTTTGGATCCTTGGAGTTGACTTCCATTCTAATACACATAATTTAGACAAAATTATTAATAGATGACATGTTCACCTTGCTAATTATTAGTTGCACATTAGAAACAAAGCATGAGGATCTATAGAATGAATTTCTATCTCCAACCCCATGAATTTAAGATAGCCTTATATCCAAAGTTTGGAAAGTTATGGAGTGCCACATTCCAAGAAAAATATCCTACTGCATTAAGTAGATTCCAATTTCTTCAAAACGAAGGTATTCAAATTAGGCTTTAGGGTATTCTCCCAAGGTGTATCTAATCAACACAATAAGTGAATCGTTATTCAGTTATTGTACTAAGATAATGTTATAACTAAAGAAGAGTTCTATACATGAAAGCCTATAGTACTATGTGATTCATCGTGTGTTGCTGCAAGATTTGAGAGATATTTTCGATAAACTATGAACCAATATGGTTGTTTAATTGCTCGTATAAATAGTACACTCGTAGAGATTACGTTTAAAGCCATGTCAGCGACTTCTTGAATAAAAAATCATAAACTTTTGAGTTACTCTTTGGTTGATTAATGGATGGAGAAGAAATTTAAAAAACAATAAAACATGTATCTAATGGATAGAAAATGTGCACAAAATTGATAGGTTTTACGATAATCAATATGATATGGGTATTTGGGAGAAGAGAGAAATGACAATAAATACTTCTTAGTGGTTTGCTTCTATATAATACTTATAGATACAAATATGTAGTGGAAACCATCTGCTAGGTGTAATCCTCAAAACTCCCATATGTTATGCCGTCAGATCGGAGATAACAACTAAAGTGATGTGTTATTGTAAGAACTCGGATGGCCAGAGCTATTGCTGCTTGCCAAGTGACAAACGACGGCGCCGAGCTCGTGGATGGGGCAGCACCCGAGCCTGAAGATATATGGTTCTGCCTGGGAGACTCCGCGCTGCCAATTCATCGACGCGGCGGTGGACGCCGACCGCGACATATATCTTCCGATCTTCGAGTAACGTACCACAACCGTGTCAGCGTGAACTGAGATGACGCGTATATATAGCTAGATGCAACGCGAATTAAGTGAAGCGTCTCACCGCCGGTCCGGTCCGACGTCGTACTCTCTCCATCTATTTATCCAAGACCCATTTCTATTTGACTCAAAGATCAAGGAATAGAAATCAAATCCTTCCCGTCATTAATTTCCCGAGAAATGTGTGAAAGGTATTTATTCCTCAGACGGACGCCGAAACAACAATTCAGTACTTTCCGGATGTAAAAACATAAATGAGTCTTGCATAAATGAATTTTTCAGATTTCAAAATAGATATTGGATAAATGGATGGAGGGAGAATATATGTACCCGGTCGCAGGGCTAGGGGTGGGCGTTCGGTCTATTCGGTGTTTGAGAATTTCGGGTTTTGGAAAAGTGAGGACCGAAGTTTTTAAAAGAGTAATAGGAACCGAACCCGAATAGACCGATTATTTCGGTTCGGTCCATTCGGTCTACCGAATTACCCGAATTTTCATAGGTATCTTTATCACCTCTCAAAACTCGTAGAAATTCAAATTCCTAGCTTGTTTCAAGTCTATGGATTTAAGGACTACTCGACTAAAGCAAGTAACTAACAAGTTCATGAAAAAATTCAAAAAATAGTTTAAAACACAAAGTTGTAACATCGTAGTTTGGATCAAAATACGCAACTATATTGAATTTCGGGTTATTCGGTCTATTCCGGTTGTAGACCACAAGAACCGAAACCGAACCCGAACTCCGAATTATAAATTTATTTGGACCGAACCCAAATCTCGAAACCCGAATTGACCGACAATTCAGGTTATTTGGGTTCAATTCGGTTCGGTTTTCGGGTTTCGGGTTCAAAGTGCCCACCACTACGCAGGGCGTGCTCAGCACCACAAGCGCTCGCAAAGTAGCATGCACGCACCTAGAAACGTGCACACTGCCGGAATGCCGGATCGATGCGCGGCATGCCAGTATGTATAGGCGGTGGTTCGTGTTCCAGGCAGGCGTACAACGTGCGCACAGCCGTGCCGCCGCAACGTGGTCTGCATGAGGCAGAAGGTGACCTTGCCGCCAGGTTACGGTCGTCAGCGTCGGAGACGACAACCACTGCACGACTTGGCGCCTTGGTAACCGCCGCCGCCACACGCGACATTAGCTAGCTAGCTTTCCTCTGACATTTCCTGACGTTTGCTGATATGACCTCTCGGAATGAAACGCTCATCAGCTCGCCGGCGAGCTGTCCCCGTGCGGCCGTCCGATAGGCAGCGCGCACAGGATCGTCCCGTAGCCAATGATACGAGGACAGGTTACGTGAGCAAATACTATACGTCGCTTCAGCAACATATTCGCCACCCGTCGCGCCGTACGGACAGGTCGTGCGTGGGGCGCAGGCCGGACGCCGCACGGGATGGGAAGGGGCGCCGGTTTCTTTTTTTTCGTGGTTTTTTCTTCTTTTTTATTTTTTCTATTTCTTTCTTTTTATTTCCGTTTTCTTCTTCTTGTTTCTCTTTAATTTCTTCTTTCTTATTTATTTATTTATTTCTATCTTCTATTTTCCATTTTATTTTTTATTTCTATTTTCATTTTTTATATCTTCTTTCTTTTTTATATTTTTCTCATAGTGAATATTTGCTTTCTTCAATGAATTTTTTATTTCTTTCTTTGATTCTTCTTTATTTTTATTTATTTTATTTTTTCTTGTTTCTCTTTTATTTACTTATTTTCTTTTTCTTTTTTTTTGTTTTCATTATATATATATTCTTTCCTTTTTAATTTTTTCTCTCCGTTAATATTTGTTTGTTCGAGATGAGATATAAATTTGTTTTTCTATTATTTTGTTTTTATTTTTTATTATGTTATACTGTTCCTCTTAGGTTTCTCATTTCTTTTCTCATTTTATTTTTATTTTCTTCCACGTATTTCCATTTTTTTCTTGTTTCTTTATTTTTTTCTCTATTCTTTGTCCTACCATTTTTTCTATCGTTTTTTTCTTTTACTCATTCGTACGGTTCTTTTTTCTTTCTCTATTCTTTATTTTTAATACATCTTTTATTCTCTTTTATTTATTTATTTATTTATTTTCATCTCTTCTATTTTCTCATATTTATTTTTTTATATATTTTATCCTTTTTCTTTACAAAAATTTTTGTGTTACATCTTTTGTTTCTCCATGTATATTTTTTTATGTTTATATTTTAATATTTGTTCCACCCAGCGAATATTTGTTCATTTAAGTGAATATTTGTTTCTCCTCAGTGAATATTTGTCCCTCCTCATTAGGAAATATTTATTCTGATACTTTATTTATTTGTTCAAGATGGCATATAAATTTGTTGTGTTAGTTCATATAATTTGTTAGGTACATGTAAATTTTTTGTTTCCAGAGTTTATATAATTTGTTCGGTACCTACAAAGATTTTGTTCTGATAGTTTGCATAATTTGTTCGACAAGTATACATATTTGTTCCGGCAGTTCATATAATTTGTTCGGTACCTACAAATGTTTTGTTCTGGCTATAATAATAATATGTTCTGTCTGTAATAATAATAACTTGTTCCGATCTTTGTTCTGATTTGTTCTGGCACTACATTTGTTTTGTTCGAGATGACATACGAACTTGTTCTGGCTATAATAGAATCTTGTTTCTACTGTTGTTCTAACACTACATTTGTTTTGTTCGGGACGACATACAAACTTGTTCTAGCTATAATAGGATCTTGTTCTGACAGTTGTTCTCGTTTGGTCTGACACTTCATTTGTTTTGTTCTGGCTATAATAGAATATATAACCTTAATTTAAAAAATACGAATGAAAAAAGTTTGTCAAAATATAGTTAAGTGGGATCTTGTTTTGAAGATCTCAGTACAAGAAATTCGTTTTTGAAATCGAAATTTAATTTAGACGCAAGATTTATGATTTATAACTTTTTTAGTTTTGAGATTAGTTTGTAGAATTTATTCGACGACTATACATATTTTGTTCCGTCACTTTATATAGTTTGTTCGGTGGGTACAATTTTTTTGTTCCGGTATTTTGTAGAATTTGTTCCGCGGTGTCAGGGGGTGAGACCTGGACAGATCCGCTAGGGGGTTACCCTAGAGGTTTGCAGGTTAATGGAGAGGATCGGGATCTAAGAGCGTAGGTGGTTATGCACGGGATGCACACGGAAATCTCGGCGAGACACGAGGAACACGGCGATTTATACTGGTTCGGGCTTCCGGAGAGTAAAACCCTATGTCCAGTTTGGTGGTGGAATTATGCCAGGGAGATCTGCCCCCGAGGGGGCGCCCCAGGCCGCCTTATATTGGCCGACGACCTTGGGCTACAAGTCGGTTTCCATCTATCCTAGTTGGTTACAACAGGGAAAGCTTATCCGAGCTAGACTGTCTTGTCTTGTACACCAAGTATCTTTACATCTTTGGGCCCACATGTCAGGTCGGCGGGTCATCTGGTAGGTCGGACCCACCTGTCGGGGAAGGCTGAGACCCTGGTCGGTAGGGACCCATGGGTACCCATGTCTCTCAAGCCCCCGATCGACGTGTAGGCGTAGTGGCCGAGGCGAGGTTGTGTCGAAGAGTAGCGAAAGCGCTGCACCGTCGAGGTCGTGAAGGGTGCACGGGGATCAAAAAAGAAAAACCCCTCCGATGCGCGCACGAAGTTGAACGTCGAGCTCCTGGAACGAAGGACCAGAAGGTCGAAGTGAAGACAAGGCGTCGATCTTGAAGAACCGCCGACCTGACCTGGGTCAGGTATAACAGAGTAACTGCCGCGAACTTCGGAGAGGTCGCCATGCCCACCGCAGGTAGGTCAAGCGGAGAAGTAGTGGAAGCAGGCTTCCATTAGGTCGAGGCGACCTGGGGAAAATAGGACGTCGCAAGACGCACTAGTGTAATAGCCCCCGAGCAGTAAAGCGACCAGAATGGCCGGTTTGATGCTCCGAAGAAGAAGAAAGAAATAGCCGAACCTACGACCTTCTGCTCAGGAAACAGATGCCCTTGTGATGTTAATTCAATAGGACAAAAGCTTCGGAAACTTGCAGAGGTCATCAGGCGCCAGGGCTGACGAGACCTGAGTCATGTGTGCACTGTACGGTCACCGGCCGACTTCCAGGCGAAGCACAAGCTGCTGTCCACTTGCAAGAGACAAAAGCACCAGGATGTAGTCAGGTAGGGGAAAGGCACCCGGTTGTCAGAGCTGCAGTGAGGTCTGGCGACCTAGAGTAGTCAACGACGGAGACGCCGGGAGGTCCGAAGACCTTGAAGAAGACGACGACGGATTCGCCAGGAGGTCCGAAGACCTTGAAGAAGGTGATGACGGAGCCGCCGAGAGGTCTAGCGACCTGAAGTAGACGACGACGGAGACACCGGGAGGTCTAGCAACCTGAAGTAGACGACGACGGAGACGCCGGGAGGTCTGGCGACTTGAAGTAGGCGACGACGGAGACGCCGGGAGGTCTGGCGACCTGAAGTAGGCGACGGCGGAGGCGCCGGGAGGTCTGGCGACCTGAAGTGGGCGACGACGGAGACGCCTGGAGGTCTAGCGACCTGAAGTAGGTGACGACGGAGCCGCCGGGAGGTCTGGCGACCTTGAAGAAGGTGATGACGGTGACGCCGGGAGGTCTAGCGACCTGAAGAGGACGACGACGGTGACACCGGGAGGTCTAGCGACCTGAAGAGGACGACGACGGAGACGCCGGGGGGTCTGGCGACCTGAAGAGGATGATGATGGCGACGCCGGGAGGTCTGGCGACCTGAAGTGGGCGACGACGGAGACGCCGGGAGGTCTAGCGACCTGAAGTAGGTGACGACGGAGCCGCTGGGAGGTCTAGCGACCTTGAAGAAGGCGATAACGGTGACGCCAGGAGGTCTAGCGACCTGAAGAGGACGACGACGGCGACGCCGGGAGGTCTAGCGACCTGAAGTAGGTGACGACGGAGCCGCCAGGAGGTCTGGCTGTCGGTGTTTTAACCCGACAACCTACCAAGGGGAGTACCCAAGGTAGACGTTTGTGACCTCACCGAGATCGGGAACTCGAAGAAGAGACACACGGCACACAATTTAGACAGGTTCGGGCCGCTAGGTGCGTAATACCCTACATCCTGTATGCTGTGTAGCTCTGGATTGATTGGGTGTGTTTACAAGATGATGCGGATGATGAGATAGGGGCCCCTGCCTCGCCTTATATAGTCTGGGAGGCAGGGTTACAAGTCGATTTGCCAGAGGAGCACTAGTCGTGTACGGCTAGGAGTACTCTACATGGACCCGGATATGTCTAGCTTCCTAACCGAGTACCAATCCTCTGTAAGCCTTGCACTCCACGCCAACAGGTGCCGTGTAGCCCAAGTCGGGTAGTCCCAGGGGCGCACGGAGTAGTTGGTCCCAGTACCCACCTGTGTAGTGGGCCCAGGGATGTCCGTACGATAAGCCCCCGAGTACTTTGTAGTCGAGCAGGATGTCTTCGAGTAGTCTTGACGGCCTTGGCGAGTAGTCTTTGAGCGTCCCCAAATTCCACAAGTCGAAAGTCCTCAAGAATGCTTGAATCATCCCGAGGCTGGAAGGTACTCCAGCTATCTTTGAGTAGTCTTGAAGTCTTCTCGAGTAGTTCCCAAGCGTTCCCGAATGCTTCTCTCGAAGGTCTTTAATAGTACTCGTGTTGTCTTGATGAAGAACCATATGGAAAATGCGATTCAGAGAATCGCATTCCATATGGAACGTAGCCCCCGAGCCTTAGGTCGAATCGCAGATTCAAGCTGAGGGTCAATCTGAAGTTCTGCCAATCTTATCCTGAAAAATCCAGAGAAAAAACCGAAGGACACGTGGCACGGAGCCCCCGAGCCTTGAGTCGAGTACTTTCTCTTGAATTGAAGGATCATCTTGACTGTAGAATGTGTCCTGAGTGGGATCTAAATCTGATGTAGCCCACTGAATCCGTCGGACGTAGTCGAGCCCCCGAGACTGAGAGCGTCGAGTACTGGAATGTGAAAGGTCAGGCTGCCGCGACTGAGTCACCCGCCTGGCGCTTATCTGTCCGTCTGGAATTGAGCCGCCCGACAGCTTATAAATAGCCGGTGAAACCCTTAGGGTTTTTTTACTCCCAATGACAGCATTCCCACAGATTAGATCTGAGAGACTGCCCCCTCTGCTCCTCTGCTGCCACCGCCGCCGCGAGCGTAGATTAGATCTACTTGCGCCCGCCGCCGCAGTCCGCCCACCGCCGTAGCCCCCGAGCGAATGCGAGTGAAGACACCCGTAACTTGGAGGATGAAGGCTTCCCTGGCGAAAAGCTCGAAGACAGGCGCGTCGAAGAAGAGGAGCCGCGATGAGGCCGGAGATGCCGGCCAGTTGTCGTCGTCACCGCCTGCCTCCCCTCGCCCCAATCCGGCAAAGGAGTGGAAGAAGGCAGAGTTGAAGACCGAGGACCTCCTCGCCTTGGTCAACAGCAGATTCCTCCGTGAGAAGGGGATAGATTTTTGGTGCACCACCACTGGAGACCCATACCCGATGGAGAAGAATCCAGACGAGATCCCGATGTTCGCGCGATTCGTGGAGCGTGGACTCGCGCTGCCGGCCAGCGACTTCTTCAAGGGGATGCTCAGGTACTATGGTATCGAGTACCTCAACCTCAACCCCAACAGGATCTTCCACACTTCCATCTTTGTGCATTTCTGCGAAGCTTTTGTGGGGATTAAGCCCCACTGGATCTTGTTTCGGAAATTCTTCTGAGTGAAGCCGCAACCGAGCACTGATGACCCGCGAGTAGTCGGAGGCGCCGGAATTCAGATGCGTGAAGACGCTGCCGGCCAGTACCTGCCGTACAAGCTCATCGATTCCAACCAGGACTGGACAGCGAGGTGGTTTTATATTGCCAACCATCACCCCGAGCTGCCGAAGCCGGGCGGGCGTCAACCGAAGCATGCGCCGTGGTGGAACACAGAGCCCACCATGCAGGAGGGTATTCAACTACCCCCGCTGCTGAACAAGATTAAGGCCTTGCGAAAAGCCGGACTGAGGGCCGAGCATGTGGCCTTCAGTTTCATGAAGAGGAGGGTGCAGCCACTGATGGCGCGAGACACCCTCGGGTACCAGTACACCGGCGACAAGGATACGTCCTGGATGCCTGGCTTCGAAGTCGAGGACGACGTCATCATCGAGAGGCTGGGCAAAATCTTCAAGGATATGCCCCCGTACACACCGTGCCCGGTGCCAGAGTACTCCGCGACACGGCCGCCCAACCAGGTCAGTAGTCGTGACATAAGCCCCCGAGTACTGATGTGCTTGACGTAGTCGTACTCATGCTTCCTTGATGTTGTAGGACGATGTGGAAAAGTACGTCTCCACCCCACCCTCCCCTCCGCGACTTGAGGGACAAGCGCAGGGGAAGGGGGAAGCCAAAGCGAAGGAGCGTCGCGAAGTCGGTGAAGGTGATGATGTCGTCGTCATCGAAGACGGCTCTAATGACGAGGATGAAGAGACGCTGCAACAGCGGTTCCAGCTCCGCTCAAGGTTCAGCCGGGCTGGAATGCCTAATATTCCCGTCATCGAGAAGCCATCTAGCCTGGAGGCTAGCTTGCCGGCGCCGCCTAGGAAGCCGCGCAATGTGGCGCGGAAACGCGCTGTGAAGAAATTGAAGCTGTCAGAGGCCGCCAGGCTGGAGATGAGTAGCACGACTAGTGTAGTCGAGTACTGCCGATAAGTAGTCTGTTGCTGACAATATGACTTGTATTGCTGCAGGACATCCCCTCCTCGGATCTCGTTGATCAGGGTGATGAGGATGTCTGGGAGACAGTGGGGGGGGGCAGCTGAAAGGAGCATTAGCCCGCCGCCAGCTACTGAAGATGTCGTGCCAGAAGGGGCACAACAGCAAGCTGACTTCGTGGAGCCGCAGGCGTTAGCGGGAGAAGCCCAAGACCCACATCCGGCTGCGACTGTGGAGCAGCCAGAGGAGATCCCTGTGAAGGCCGGAGCTACAAGCGAAGCTGGCATAGTTGATATCACCAGTATACTGGGCACTCCGACTGTGACCGTGGTGCGGTCAACTCTGTAAGTTCTCTGAACTCTCGAGTAGTCGTGTAGTTGACAAGCTTTATGTGGCTAACTGATCACTTCGTGATGCAGGAAATCCACGGACTTGTCGTGGGACGGTGGGGAGGCCAGCACTCCAGCCGATGGAGAAGACCGTTCGGCAGAGGTGCGCGAACCCACGCCACCACCTCAAACTGGAGCCGTAGTGGAGCCGATGCTTGAAGAGGCTACTTTGGTTGAAGGTACACGTCCAACCACCGCGAGTAGTAATTATGAAGAGTAGTCGTAGCCGTTGTCTGACTTGTTGAAGTGATCCTGACAGGAGCACAAGCCGAGGGAGCTACGATCCCTGAGGCGGTAGCCATGGAGACGGCTGCTGTGGAGTCCACGGAGCCGGTTGTTGAAGTGGCGACAGCAACAGCCCCTGAGCCGGGGACTACGGTAGCCCCCTAGCCGAGCGCGGAGGAGCGGGTTGATCTGCACCCCGAGGCGAGTACTGACGTCGTCGTCCGCGAGGCGATTATAGAAGATGTTGCACCGCTCCGCTCGACGCCCATGCCAGAGACAGGATCTTCAAGCCGCGGTGGTCTTGAGTTGTTGGACGATGATCTCATTGACCCGGCCTTTGTGTCGCTGGGCATGGAGTCGTTGCGCCGAACAGAGAACTGGATCAAGGTACACTGCAAGTACCCTGAGTATACTTGCCTTTTAGAATGCTGAGTACTGACCAGCTGATGTGTCGTACACAGGGCTTGGTGGAGAGATCTCGTTAGAAGACCGATCTTCTGAAGGGATATGGTGACACCGTCCTCCGCGCCGAGGCTCTGGAGAAGGAGCTAGAGAAGTCGAAGAAGCACTCCGCGTTGCTCCAGTCCAAGCTCGATGGCGCCTTAGCCCAATACCATAACAAAGTACAGGAAATGCAGGCGAAGAGGGATGACTTGATCCGGATGAACAAGTCATTGCGCCAGAAGAACAAAGGTATGTCTTCCACCAAAGCCACCGGGTACTTACTGTAGTACGTGTGAGTAGTCTGACCTTGCGTCGAGTTGTCTGCAGATCTTGAGGCAAAGGTTGACTAGCTGAAGGCATCGGAGACGGATCTCAAGAACATCGTGTACCGCGAAACCGACAAGAGAGAGGTACTTGAACCTGAGTACACTCAGTTGCGCCATGAGTGTATCAAGCACATGGAGCTTCGTGAAGCCTCAGACCGTGACCTTGTCAATTGTTATAAATCTCTGCAGAAGCTCAATGAAGACTGCGAGAAGCTTCGAGGTCAGCTGAAGGAACTCGAAGAAGCCGCGCTGCCCATCGCGAGGCTGCTGGTGCCACATCCGGGCGGGCCTAAGATAGCCCCTCTGGTAGACAGGCTGAAGGAAGCCCCCGGGCGTTTGGCGACATACGTCAAGCACCTGGCGAAGTCCATCCCGAACCAGGTGTTGGCGTATATGAAGTCGTACTTCCCAAAGGCACCGGTAGATGTGGTAGCTGGTGGTCTTGCGGCGAACTGTTCCGATGATCAGTACAAGACCCTCCTGGAAGAGATGGCGCCCATCACGGAGCAGGTGGCGGAGAAGCTGAATCTCCGATAGAGCACCTGGCGAAGTCCATCCCGAACCAGGTGTTAGCGTATATGAAGTCGTACTTCCCAAAGGCACCGGTAGATGTGGTAGCTGGTGGTCTTGCGGCGAACTGTTCCGATGATCAGTACAAGACCCTCCTGGAAGAGATGGCGCCCATCACGGAGCAGGTGACGGAGAAGCTGAATCTCCGATAGATGTACCTGTAGAGGTAGCTTAGAGTAGTTGATGTAAGACAAACAAAGTAGTCAGAGACTTGTTTGAAATATCAATGAAAGTTGTCCACTGCTTGTATGTGTAATGAGTACTCGTGGCCGCCACTTGCAGCGAAGTGTGCGGAGTACCAAGCCGTGGGAGTAGTCATGAGTAGTAGTACTCAGTATGATCTGCCTAAGCAGGAGACACAGTAAATAAGTTGAGTAGAATCAAACTTTATTACTGATGAAAAAGGTACACCTGGGTGGCCAGGGCCATTTACAGGTGAGTAGTCGCCAGGACCCGTAGGCCACCTTCGGCTAAGTGTTTACTAGGGCCCTTGAGCCGCTTACAGCTGGAGATCCGTTAGTAGCCATATAGGCTGGATCTATAGAGTACATGGTCCGTAGACTACCGCCAAAGTCCTTTTGCTCTGAGCAGCCCAAGATCCGTTAGTAGCCGTTGACGCTGGATCTTGGAGAGGAGTAGTCCGGAGACTTGTGCTAGGACCGAGAGGCCGCTTACAGCGAAGAGTCCGTGAGTAGCCATGTAGACTTGGACCCGTAAATGAGTAGTCGAGCGACTATGCGTAGAAGCGACACAGCTGGTTGACGTTCCACGAGTTGTTGATGTCGTCACCTTCAGGTGTTTGGAGGCGATATGAGCCAGGTCCGGTCACCTTTGAGACTGAGAAGGGACCTTCCCATGGTGAGCTGAGCTTGCGTAGTCCGTCTGTGTTCTGGATACGATGAAGGACTAGATCGCCGATGTTGAAGGAGCGTTCCTTGACGTTGCGATCGTGATAGCGACGGATACCCTCTAGGTACCTCGCTGACTGGACGAGAGCAGCGCAGCGGGCTTCTTCGAGGCTGTCCATGTCAACCCGTCTGCTGTCTTCGGAGATGCCTTCGTCATACTATTCTACTGTCGGGGATTCCCACATCACATCGGCGGGTAGAATAGCTTCAGAGCCGTAGACCAGGAAGTAGGGTGACTGCCCTGTTGGCTTGGTAGGTTGAGTACGAAGCCCCCACAGTGCGTTGGGTAGTTCCTTGATCCACTTGCCTCCTTTGGTGTTAGCTGCGTCGTGCAATCGTTTCTTGAGGGTGTCGAGTACCATCCCGTTGGCGCGCTCGACTTGTCCGTTGGCGCGCGGGTGGGCGACTGAGACGTACCAGACATCGATCCTGCTGTTCTCGCAGTACTCCCAGAACTGGTGATTGTTGAAGTTGGAACCCAAGTCTGTGATGATGCGATGGGGTAGCCCGTAGCGATGCACGAGTTCATCCAAGAAGTCAAGTACTCTATCGGCCTTTGGGCAGGTTACCGGCTTGACCTCGATCCACTTAGTGAACTTGTCTATGGCCACCAAGACTCTGTTGAATCCTCCTGGCGCAGTTGGCAGAGGCCCAATCATGTCGAGCCCCCAGCAGGCAAAGGGCCAGGTTGGTGGTATGGTAACTAGCTTGTAGGCCGGGACGTGTTGCTGCTTGGCGAAGAATTGACATCCTTGGCACTTTCTGACGAGTTCTTTGGCGTCGACCAGAGCTGTGGGCTAGTAGAAAGCTCGTCGGAAGGCTTTGCTCACCAGTGTGCGAGAAGACGCGTGGTTGCCACAGACGCCCTTGTGGATCTCCTCCAAGATGTCCTTGCCTTCTTCCCGAGGTATGCACTTCATGAGTACTCCAGAAGTGGCACCCCACCTGTAGAGCTTGTCTCCGACGAGTACGTAGGTCTTGGCTCAGTGGACGAGCTGTTCGGCCATGTTCTTGTCGGAGGGAACCTTCTGCTCACGGATGTAGTCGATGAAGGGTTGTCTCCAGTCCACGTCGATCATTAGGACCTCCTGACCAGGATGCGGTGGCACAGGGTCAGTGGTCGTTGGCGCCGGCTCCGGGATGGATGGCGCGTGAAGCTCGTGGACAAAGACTCCGACGGGTACTTGTGCGCGAGTAGAACCAAGCTTCGACAGGACGTCCGCTGCAACGTTGTTGTCGCGGATGACATGGTGGAACTCGAGACCATAGAACTTGTTCTCGAGCTTGCGGACTTCCAGACAGTAGGCGTCCATGTTCTCCTTGTTGCGATCCCAAGACTTGTTGACTTGGTTGATGACCACTGCGGAGTCGCCGTAGACTAGTAGCCGCTTGATGCCCAGTGAGATTGCGAGGCGGAGCCCATGCAGTAGGGCCTCGTACTCGGCTTCATTATTGGAGACCTTCCAAAAGATCTGGAGGACGTATTTGAGTTGTTCGCCCTTTGGAGAAATCAGGAGTACCCCTGCACTCGCGCCCTCGAGTTTGAGTGAACCGTCGAAGTACATCACCCAATGCTCTGGTCGCTCTGCTGGAGTTGGTAGCTGATTCTCCCGCCACTCTGCCATGAAGTCGACTAGTGCCTGGGACTTGATAGCTGTGCGTGGCCTGAAGTCGATGTTGAGGGCGCCAAGTTCGACCACCCATTTAGAGATTCTTCCAGTAGCATCTTGGTTGCGAAGTATGTCACCGAGTGGGTAGTCGGTGATGACGACGATCGAGTACTCCTGGAAGTAGTGTCGTAGCTTCCGCGAGGTGATGAGTACTGCGTAGAGTAGTTGCTGGACTGGCTGGTACCGTGCCTTGGACTCTAACAGAACCTCGCTGACGAAGTAGACTGGTCGCTGGACTGGGTAGGTGTGGCCGTCTTCCTCCCGCTCGACTACGATGGCAGTACTGACCACATGAGAAGTCGCAGCGAGGTAGAGCAGTAGCTGTTCCTTTTTGCGAGGAGCCGTGAGGACCAGTGGCTTTGACAAGAAGTCTTTAAGCTGTGCCAGAGCTTGATCAGCCTCCGCGGTCCACACAAACTTCTCTTGGTGCTTGAGTAGGTTGAAGAAGGGTAGTCTCTGTTCTCCAAGCTTCGAGATGAATCTGTTCAAGGTCGCCATACACCCGGTCAGCTTCTGGACATCCTTGATGCAGGTTGGAGCCTTCATATTGGTGATGGCGGAGATCTTCTTGGGGTTGGCTTCGATGCCGCGATGGCTGATGATGAAGCTGAGTAGTTTCCCAGATGGTACGCCGAAGACGCACTTGTTGGGATTGAGCTTCCACTGGTACTCTCGCAAGGATGCGAAGGTCTCTTCAAGATCGGCGATGAGCGTGTCGGAGTTTCTGGTCTTGACGACCACGTCATCCACATAGGCTTCGACGTTCTTGTTGAGCTGCTTCTTGAAGCAGGCCTGGATGGCTCTCTGGTAGGTAGCGCCGGCGTTCTTCAACCCGAACGACATTGTCGTGTAGCAATAGGCGCCAAACGGGGTGATGAACGCGGTCTTCTCCTGTCTTCTTCCTTGATAGCGATCTGGTGGTAGCCGGAGTAGCAGTCGAGGAAGCAGAGCAGGTCGCAGCCCGCCGTGGAGTCGATGACTTGATCGATCCGCGGCAACCCGAAGGGGTCCTTGGGGCAGTGCTTGTTGAGGTCGGTGTAGTCGACGCACATCCTCCACTCGTTCGTGTTCTTCTTGCAGACAAGGACGGGGTTGGCGAGCCACTCAGGATGGAAGACTTCACGAATGAAGCCGGCCGCGAGTAGTTTGGCGAGTTCCTTCTTGATGGCGTCCCGTCGATCATCAGCGAAGCGGCGGAGATGTTGTCGCTTGGTCGTAGCTTTAGGGTCGACGTTGAGTGAATGCTCGATCAGCCTCCTGGGCACACCTGGCATGTCCGCTGGCTTCCATGCGAAGATGTCTCGGTTAACTCGAAGGAAGCTGACGAGCGCGTCTTCCTATTTTGGGTCGAGCCCCGCGCCGATCATGGTAGTCTTGCTGCTGTCGCCCGTCCCGAGGTCGATGGCTTTCACCTGCACTTCCTCTGTCGGTTGAGGCTTGTTCACGGTGTCGGTCTTCTCGGGTATCTCGAGTTCAGTTGGGGCAAGCTTCTTGGAGGCAGCGAAGATCTCCATCATTGCATTCGGTACTTGATTAGTGGCTGCGAGTTCCACGGCTTCGGTGTCGCAGTTGTAAGAGGCCTTTAAGTCCCCTTGCAGTGCGAGTACTCCAGCAGGACTTGGCATTTTGAGTACCAAGTAGGTGTAGTGAGGGACCGCCATGAACTTGGCGATCGCCGGTCTGCCGAGGATGGCATGGTAGGAGGTTTTGAAGTCCGCAACCTCGAACTTGATGTACTAGGTGCGGTAGTTCTCCCTTGTCTCCCCGAAGGTAACTGGCAGGACCACTGAGCCAAGTGGGATAGCCGCGTTACCCAGGACGATGCCGTAGAAAGGTGACGCGCTCTTAGTAAGCATGTCGGTGATGTCAAGCTTCATCTTCTCTAAGGTCTTGGTGAAGAGGACATTGAGTCCGCTCCCGCCGTCGATGAGTACCTTGTTGAGTTTGGAGCCCGCAACTACTGGCTTCAAGACCAGTGGGAAACGACCTGGCTCAGAGAAGCTTGTCCATTGATCCGCGCGGGAGAAGGTGATGGGTACCTCCGACCACCTTAGAGGTGTCGGTACCACTGGTTCAATGCTCAAGACTTCCCGTAGAGTGAGCTTTTGGGACCGCTTTCTGGGTAGTCCGCCGAACAGGACATTCACCGTCTTGTCAGGTTCCTGGAAGTCGCCATTGCCTTCGTCGACTTTTTTCTTGCCCTTCTTGTCGTGAGGAGGCCGTGGCTCGGGAATATCCTTGAGTGCTCGCCGGAGTTGGTAGCACTGATCGGTGGTGTGATTGCCATCCAGATGCCACGGGCACTTCTCTTTGAGCAAGTCTTTGAAGCCGCCGGAGGTCTTTTTGGAGTTGTCCTTCGCAGGGCGCTGTATAGCCGCGACTGTGTTGTCTGGCTCGCGCTCGCGGTTAGGACCCGAGTAGTTATTGTTGCGACCCTCTTGGTCCTTGTTGGTGTTGTTGCCGCCTGTGTTGTTCTTGTTCTTGCCGCGAATGGAGTCGTACTTGGCGTTCGCCTTGTCCTCTTCGTCGGCCCATGAGGTGATCATGTCCTTGAGCTTAGTGATGGAACTCGAAGGTGCGATGGTGGTAGAGCCCGTCTTGGAAGAGGTCGATGACTTCTTTGTCGGTGACGTCGACTACGGTCGCGCGCTTGTCGAAAAAGCGTCGCATGTACTGGCGGAGCGTCTCGCCTTGTTCCTGTTTGACCATCGCCAGATCCATGCAGGTACCCGAGCGCCCCATGGCGCCCGCAAAGTTGCTGGTGAATTGAGCCTTCAGCTGGTCCCATTGATCGATCGAGTTCTTGTCGAGTGACTCGAGCCAAGTGAGTGGAGCCTGATCCAGACAGAAGGGGAAGTAGAGGCACTTCGTGTCGTTGTTGCCACCAGCATTTTCGATGGACAGAGCATAGCACCTGAGCCACTGAACTGGGTCTTGCTTCGCGTCGTATTTGGTGATTCCAAGAGGCTTGAATTTCTCGGGGAGAAGCAAATCGTGAAGTCGTGCAGAGTAGGCGGGGAAGCCGTCGCTGTCGCTGACTTCAGTAACTTTCTTGGCGCGGCGGATCTCATTGATCTTGTGGCGGGCATCGTTGCCGCCATGAGTATAGCCGGTGTCATGGCTGTTCGCGTGGCCTCGGCCTCCACGGTCGCCGCCGCCACCAGCCCATCTTCCGCCGCCATGGGAGGAACTGCCGCCACTGCTGCCCCCGCCGCCACCGCCCCCACTGATGTGGCCGCCATGAGGGGGCCCTCCCGCAGAGGATCTAGAGCGGTTGGGAGTTGGTTGGTATCCTCCACGGACACGGTTGCGTCCGCCATCTGCTGAAGTGCGGCTGCGACTAGTGGCTTCGTGGTTTCCAGCGGGAGTAACTCTATTGTTGACCAGCATGAAGTAGGCGTCCTCAGCAAGCTTGGTGATGACGTCACCTGCGCGATGCCCCTGGGCCTGCCGTGCTATCGTGGTGATAGACATAAGGCATTGCTCAGGGGTAGTGTGCACCCGGTTGGCGACTTGATCCAGAGCCTCGTTGAGGTTCCGGATGGGGAGAGCTTCCCGGAGGCGTCGGCGTCGATCGACCCGCTTCCTGTTGCGGTCGCACCGAGCGTTCTTGTCTTCGGTAGTCTCATTGGGGGGTGCGTTGGCTGATTCCTCACCGTCCGAGATGTCGTCGAGGTACCAATTGGGCCGGCTTCCTGAGGTTCCAGTTTCCCCGGCCGTCATGAAGACTTCACGGTCAGGAGTGCAGAGGCCGGAGTCAGTAGTCGCCACCTCGGTGGGGGTGTGCTCGTCTTCGTTTGGAGCCAGCAGGGTCCCCTCCTGGAAGAGGAGTGTCTCGAGGTAGGCAACGCAGCGCGAGTTGTCGTCAGTCAGGTCTGCGGGCTTGCAGTCGGGCCAGTAGACGAATCTGCCGGCGGGAGTAGATGTAATGACCAAGCCAGCGGCAGGACCCGACAGCGGCTCCTTGGTTGCATTGAGCTCGGACTCGGACTCGATTGGGTCCGAGCCGAAATCGAACTCGTAGGAGGAGTCCGAGTTGTAGCTGGGTACGGCGTTGGAGTCTGAGGAGTACTCGGAGACAATCTCCTTGCCGGCCCGACGTGCGGCGAGGGCTTCCGCGTGGGCCCTGCTAGAGTTGCAGAGGCCGTACGGAAGTGCTTGTGGAGGAGGACCGTTTCACACGATGGCTCAGGAGCCGGCTCGCATGATTCGATCCATGGCGATGTCGAGTTCGAGTTGGAGTCGGATCCAATCTCGAAGTCGGCGACTTGGTTGCAGAGCGAAAATTCGCCGAACTTTTTGACGAGTGGACCCGTGATGGCTTTGGAAAGCGTCACGAGTCCGGTCTCCGGGTCTGGGGTCATGGTGAGGTAGCGCTGGAACGATCCAGCGCCATCAGCGGTACAGACCCAGGCGCCGAAGACGAAGGTATCGCCACGGTTGAAAGCGGCGGTTGGCTTGATGACGATTGAAGCCGTCGAGTTCGCCATGAGATCTTCGGCAAGATCCCCTACCTGGCGCGCCAGCTGTCGGTGTCTTAACCCAGCAACCTACCAAGGGGAGTACCCAAGGTAGACGTTTGTGGCCTCGTCGAGATCAAGAACTCGAAGGAGAGACACGGCACACAATTTAGACAGGTTCGGGCCGCTAGGTGCGTAATACCCTACATCCTGTATGCTGCGTAGCTCTGGATTGATTGGGTGTGTTTACAAGATGATGCGGATGATGAGATAGGGGCCCCTGCCTCGCCTTATATAGTCCGGGAGGCAGGGTTACAAGTCGATTTGCCAGAGGAGTACTAGTCGTGTACGGCTAGGAGTACTCTACATGGATCCGGACATGTCTAGCTTCCTAACCGAGTATCAATCCTCTGTAAGCCTTGCACTCCACGCCAACAGGTGTCGTATAGCTCAAGTCGGGTAGTCCCAGGGGCGCACGGAGTAGTTGGTCCCAGTACCCACCTGTGTAGTGGGCCCAGGGATGTCCGTACGACACTGGCGAGCTTGAAGAAGGCGATGACGGTGACACCGGGAGGTCTAGCGACCTGAAGAGGACGACGACGACACCGGGAGGTCTAGCGACCTGAAGAGGACGATGACGGAGACGCCAGGGGGTCTGGCGACCTGAAGAGGACGATGATGGCGACGCCGGGAGGTCTGGCGACCTGAAGAGGGCGACGACGGAGACGTCGGGAGGTCTGACGACCTGAAGAGGACGACGACGGCGACGCCGGGAGGTCTAGCGACCTGAAGAGGACGACGACGGCCAAGGGCCAAGGTCCTTCCGGCTATTGAAGCCTTTTATATACACACTTGTATGATAAATGGTGTGTCCGAGTAGATGTAGAGGCACCCGGGCGGTAATGGTATGGCTACCAAGGTTCCAGCTGGGCTGTATTAGCACGCCGACCTCCAGGAGGCCTCAAGAAATGACGAATGGTCCGTGGCGACCTGGATCGTCACGGCCGTTGTGCGATGACACAACGCAGGTAGTCAACCTAAAAAATCTAGGTCTACGCGACCTATAAGGCAGCAGGGCCTTAGCAACCTCAGGGGGGGCTACATGACCAGGAGGTCACCAACGGGCAGTAGAGCCATTAAGCACGGGGCCGTTGGTGTGATTTTATCACTATGGGTCGTGGCGACCTTAAGTAGGCGACGACCTAGAAGGCAGCGGGGCCTTAGCCACCTCAAGGAGGAGCTACTTGGCCCGGAGGTCGTTACTCGGTCAGGAGACCTTGAAGCAGATATCCGTCATAGTATGGGGGCTTGAAGTAGGGCATGACGACGGAGACACCGGGACGTCTAGCGACCTGAAGTAGGCGACGACGGAGCCACCGGGAGGTCAGGCGACCTGAAGTAGGCGACGACGGAGCCGCCGAGAGGTCTGGCGACCTGAAGTAGGCGACGACGGAGTCGCCGGGAGGTCTAGCGAACTGAAGTAGGCGACGATGGAGCCGCCGGGAGGTCAGGTGACCTGAAGTAGGCGACGACAGAGCCGCCGGGAGGTCTGGCGACCTGAAGTAGGCGACGACGGAGCCGTCGGGAGGTCTGGCGACCTGAAGTAGGCGACGACGGAGCCGCCGGGAGGTCTCCCAACCTCGAGAGGGCGACGAGCCCCCGAGTGTGGAAGCTGGATGAGTCGTGGAAGTGCCGAGTCGCCTCCCGCCGCGAGCCAGAGAGGTCCGCTAGGCAACGAGAGACACACCAGGTCGTCGTAGAGTTGGACCTGTCAAACAAGATAAATGCCAGGTCGGTGTATCAATTTGTAAATATAATGAAAATTCAGCCTGAACTTAAGACATGCTTGCATGTTGTTTTGTTTAAGAAAGCGTTCCCCTTATCGTGTCAGGCACAAATTATGCGAACTCAAAAGCTATGAAACTGCAAAACGTGTCCCCTCCGCTAACCCAACTCAGTGGAGGAACGGCTTACCGACTGCACGGCTCAGCGTGGAGGCTTAGGTGCAGCCGGCGCGCGGAGGAGGGCCTTGGACCCAAGGTCTCGCAACCACACGACTTAAAAATGTGCATAGCGAGTAAGAGGCATTTAAAGGAAGAACACACAGAAGTTAATTAAGTTCCTCAAGTCTGACGACCCTTAGATTGGCAAAGCCAAGCCCCTGAGCGTATCGAGGTCGGCTATACCAAGCCCCCGAGCGTGTCGAAGGGAGAGGGAAAATAAAGCAGAAAAAAGCATTTTAAACAGGTCGGCGAAAGAAATTGAAGCCGTAAAATATTTAATTGAAACTAGCACTTAGCTTATGGAGTCGTGGCCGAAGGGGTCGTCGTGGTCGGCGACCGCGAGCTGAAATCATGTCGAGATCGGAACGTCGACGAGGTCGGTGATGCACTGTTGGAAGTCGGCGGTCCCGCGCGTGTCGATGCAACAGGTCGCCGGAGCGAGCTGAAACCGCGCCGAGTTGTCGACGTAGTCGTTGGCACGAGCTGGACTCCTACCGACGCAGTTGCAAACCAAGCCGGCGAGGTGTTGATCTTCAGTGCTGCAGGTTGGAACCCGAGTTGTTGCAGCCATCGCGTGGGATTATGGGGCTGTTTGGTCTCCGGCCACCACCCGCCACAGCACTGTGCTGCTCGCCACACGCCCGCGGCGGACGTTTCGCCCGCCACGGAAATCACTGTTCCGTGGCGGGGGCGTCGGCGGCGAGGCGAGGTGTGGCTGTAGACCAAACAGCCCCTATGACTTGTAGATTGAATTGCTTCCATAGCCCATGTGCAGGTCGCGTCACGAGCTTGTGCATGGGGACGTGGCATGCACAGGGGGCCGGCCCTCCAACAGACGCATCTCGCAAGCAAATCAAAAATAATAAAGCATATTTAAAATAATCCTTACGTGCTAGAAATAATAGTGACACAAGATCGGATAACTAAAAGGAGAAATAAATAACAATAGCAAAGAATATTCCCTGTCTCCATATGCCGTAGATGGATATGACCTTGGACACGCACATGTGTTGGACACGGGGTCAACACACGGGCCTGCCGCCGACCATGATCTCGTCGAGTGGGTGGGCGGACGCGAAGAAAAAAAAATTCTGGCGTGCCATCCGTATAACGAAGACGTCGACCTTGCGATTAGATCGGAGGGCGGCGGCGAGGAGGTCACCGTCGAGGACGTTCTTCGTGCCGTCGCCGAGGATGACGCTGGGTCCGGCCGCCATGCTGCACAGCGAGCTCCCGATCACCCCTACCTGACGCGCCAACTGTCAGGGGGTGAGACCTGGACAGATCCGCTAGGGGGTTACCCTAGAGGTTTACATGTTAATGGAGAGGATCGGGATCTAAGAGCGTAGGTGGTTATGCACGGGATGCACACGGAAATCTCGGCGAGACACGAGGAACACGGTGATTTATACTGGTTCGGGCCTCCGGAGAGTAAAACTCTACGTTCAGTTTGGTGGTGGAATTATGCCAGGGAGATCTGCCCCCGAGGAGGGTGCCCCAGGCCGTCTTATATTGGCCGACGACTTTGGGCTACAAGTCGGTTTCCATCTATCCTATTTGGTTACAACAAGAAAAGCTTATCCGAGCTGTACTGTCTTGTCTTGTACACCAAGTATCTTTACGTTTTTGGGCCCGCATGTCAGGTCGGCGGGTCATCTGGTAGGTCGGACCCACCTGTCGGGGACGGCTGAGACCCTGGTCGGTAGGGACCCATGGGTACCCATGTCTCTCACGCGGTAATATATTGTCCAGAATATACAACTTTAATTAAAAAATACAAATAAAAAAAAAGTTCGTCAAAATATAGTCAAGTTGGATCTTATTTTGAAGTTTTTATTGTCAGAAATACAATGGTGAAATCAGAATTTAATTTTGATTCTCGGTTTAACATTTATAGTTTTTTTAAGTTCAAACAACTCTTTAGACGAGGATGACATCAGCAACTTTGACTATATATACTATTCGCATGCACAGACCGCACGTACACACGCAAACAATCTAATGAATCTCATTAGCCGTAGGATTTCGGTTCCACTACCCACAACAAGTGACGCGATGGTTGATTATTTTGTCGCCGAAGCGACGACTAGACGCGCCCGGTTACGTGGGCTCGCGGGGAGGCCCCGACGTGTTTTTCTTTTTCTTTTTTAGTTTTTAATTTTGTGTTTGTTTATTTTTCTATTTCTTTTCTATTTTTCTTTTTATTTTCTTGTTTCTCTTTTATTTCTTCTTTTCCTATTTATTTCTTTCTGTTTTCTATTTCTATTTCTATTTTCATTTTTTATATTTATTCTTTCTTTTTATATTATTTATTTGTATTTTCTATAAATTTTAAAATTTTTAGCTCTTTATTTATTATTTAATTTAGTTGTATTTGTTCTTCTTTTTATATATTTGTTTGTCATTGCTAGTATATTTGTTTAGTTTTAATGATATGTTTGTTTAGTCTCAGTGAATATTTGTTCGCACGTATTTGTTCATCTCGAGCAGATGTTTGTTCGGTCTCAGTGAATATATTTGTTCGGCCTCAGTGAATTTTTGTACAGTCCAAGTGAATTTTTGTGCAGTCCAAGTGAATTTTTGTTCAGCTCAATGAATATGTTTGTTTGGCCCCATTTAATTTTTGTTCGGCCTCAGTGAATATGTTTGTTCGCTCTCAGTGAATTTTTATTCAGACCAAGTGAATTTTTGTTCGGTTCGATAAATTTTTGTTCGGCCCAGAAAAGTATACTAACACAAAGAGAAATATAAAATATTATTCAATAGGACCGAACAAATATTCACTTGGACGAACAAAATTATATGAGGACGAATAAATCTATTTGTTCTAGTTAGTAAAATATTTGTTCGCTATAACACTAATTAATATTTAGTATTTAATTTAAAGAATATTTTTAAAAATATTTGATCAAAACATAGTCAAGTGTGATTTATTTTGAAGATCTCAGCAAAAAAATAAATTTTGAAATAAAAATTTAATTTAGACGCATGATTTAAGATTTATAATTTTTTTAGTTTTGGAATACTCCCTCCGTCCCAAAGGGTCTGTAGCCTAGTGGTTACAGGAGCCCTGGTAGCACCTCAGGTTCTAGGTTCGACTCCTCGTGGGAGCAAATTTCTCAAGATTTAACGGCGTTTGTGCTTTCTGTGGTAGGTGACGTTTCTGTGGACAGCGAGGCGCCGTCGACGCTTGTGGTGACTTTGTCAATCTTGAGGATTTGTCGGCCCAGTTTTCGAAGATGCTCCTAGGGTTAGGGTTTACGCGTGTGTGTTCATAAGAATGAGTGTGCGTGAGTTATGAGTGTCTCCGATGCATTGTGTAATTCCAAAAAAGAATAACGTACGGCGCCTGGCCCGGACGACGAGTGTACGAGTACGGAAGCTGACGCCGTGCAGGCTTTCAGGCGTGTGTCACACCCTAAAATCTCCAATTTCAAGATGTGAATAGAAAAGATAATTAAACAATAATTTTCTCATAATTCTAAAAATTTTCTCCACATTTATTTTCTTCACAGGAAATATAGTATGGGAAAAAGTTTTTGTTTGTATTTCTAAATTAAACAAAATGTCTATGTGAGTGTTGCATTCATGCCGATGCATCCTGGTGTTTTTTAGTGCAAAAAGGTTTTTAAATGCGCTTAGGTGTTGATCAAACCCTTCCGAGAATTTTCCGGATTTTTTGAAATTTATTCTCATTTTCTCTGAGTTTATTCTATTTATTAGAAGGCTCTAAAAACTTTTTCATGAGATCTAAATATTTTATTTAGATTGTTCGTGTCTCAATCTATCTCTGGGAATTTTCCTGGAATTTTTGAGATTTTCTGAGTATTTTTCGTTTCTTAAAACATTTTATGGTATTTTACTGAATTTGTTTTTGCACTGAAAATTATTTCAGAAAATAAAAAAGAATCCTATCCTATCGGGTCGAGCCTGTGGGCTCGACCCGCTTCAGCCCGCTCCCCGACCCACCAAGGCCCATCCGGGCCCGGCCGCCACAGGCCATGGCCTGCACGGCCAGGGCGCCATCGCCGCGCCCCCTCGGCGTGCGCGCCAAGCCAGGGCGAGCTCCGCGTCCCTATATAGCGCGCGCCCGAGGTCCCGCGTGCCCTAGCTGCCCTAGCCGCCGCCCTGCGCCGCCATCACCTGCAGCGCCGCCGCACGCCGGAGCCGAGCTCGTCGGGCTGTTGCCGTGGTGCCGCGCCGGGACGTCGCCGGACGAAGCCGACCCCGCCACAAGCTTCCCCGCGTCGTGCTGAAGCAGCCACGCTCCTTTCCTTGGCCGGACGTCCACCGGAGCACCGCCGCCCGTGCACACCCGAGCCGGCCGGCCGTGCTCCTCCGCCACCGTCCGAAATTCCGGCCGCCGCCGTCGCCATATTCCGCCGGTGAGCACCCATATGAGTTCACCTCGATCTCCTCCTCCTTTTCTCCACCTCGGCCGAGCCCCACATCGCGTCAATCACCGGCGACGCCAGCGCTCCAGATCCGACGTCCTCCCTGCTCTGTCCCTGAACCGGAGGAGGAAGAAGACGTGGCAGTTTTACATCTAGCCCCCTGAGATCTCCAGTAATTCTTAGATCTGTTTCATGTGTCTTGGCAAAACTACAAGAACCCCCTGAACAGTTTAGTTTCTCCAGATCCAGTCCACCTTGAAGCTTTTGCGAGTAAGCCCTCGGGTTTATATACATAATTATGTATATGCCCTCGGTTTTTCGCAGTTATGCCCCTGGAAGTTTTGAAACCTTGCCAGCAAGTCCCTAGGCCTTTGACAGGTCATATCTTTCATGTTTTAGCTCCGTTTTCATCCGTTCAAGTTGCGTTAGGTTCATAATTAAATAAAGAACACGTTAGTGGTAAGTTTTCTTTATGCATATTTTCTGAAAATTAATTTTTTATTAATTTTGATTAATGCCTAGTTATAAATGTCTTTTATAAATAAAAGCAATATAGTGCTATACACCGTTTTTCATAATTAATAATTAATTTGTTTAATGATTATTTCACGTGATCTTGTAAATAAAATCTAATTAGATCTTTACCTCGGTTTTTCATAAACCAAATATTAATTTGTTTAATATTTAATTAAACTTTTCTAATTAAAAGTTGATATGCTTTTACATCGGTTTTTATAAATAATTGTTAATTTGTTTAACTATCAACATGAATGAGTTTTTAATTATAACTTTATTAGTTTACTTGAATCATAAAGTTACGTTTAGAGGATTCATATAGTTTACCTTTTATAAGTTAAATGTTTAATTGGTATAATTTATATATGAATCTTCATAAATAAAACTTGACTAGGTTCTTTACTTCGGTCTTTGCAAATAAAAAATAATAATGCTGCATTAATTCAACTTGGGGTATTTTATGTATAAAATATCCTTTACATATTTTTGCTAATTAAAATAAACCTAGCTCATAATTGTGTTCTTTCATAAATGCAAATCGTTCGTTAGACGTTCTCCGTCAGCTCGATCTATATCAGTATCTCTTTTGATGATTTAGTCTCTTTGATGCTCTAAACCTTTATAGTTCTAGATCAAGATCAAACCATGTGCCTCGTGTATCCAATCAAGCCTACCTTTTTCCAAATATGGTTGTGTGCCTTAGTACCACATAGTTCACCTTAGAGTTTCTGTTCTATCTAGTAGCTTAATCTGCAGTGAGTAGTTTTGTGCTGCTCGTTTCCCTATCATGTTTTTCAGCATCTAATTCATGGTTATCTTATCTCAGTTTTCTTCGTTGTTTCCTAGCTAATCTGTCTCGGTTATATCTCTTTATGAATCAGCTTTGTTCTTATGTCTAATCTTCTACATCTGTCTTTCATTCCTAGAATCAATCTTGATAGTATCTCTGTCAGCTTAGCTTTCCTAGACCCTAGCTTAAGGTTTCATCTATGTTTGATAGCTCGTTCTTTCTTGTACGTTTGATAGTTGCGTTCACATCGTTCTCGTTCGTTCACCTTAACTTGTACGTTAGCATGTGTATCACCTGTTACTTGTTTTTAACACTAAAGTTGCATGTTAATCTTGACTAATTCTTATTCCCTTGCTTTTCTAACTAAAAGTGATTAGGTGATATCCAGGTTTTCTTTAATCATGGTATAAAATGGTTAACTCTTATTTCTAACTAGTTTTTGTTAAATAAAATATGTTAGAGCTATACAACGAGTTTCTCAATAAAGTTAATATGCTTAATGATATTATAAAATGGTTTTTCATATTAAATATGTTTAGTTGAACACGTAATTCAAAGTTATTCGATTAGTGGTTTATACATGTTTTATCTTTCTTAAGTAAGTGTTAATTTGGCATAACTTATACTTAAACATTGCAAATAAAATATGACTAGACTTATCGTGTTTTCTATAATTAAATATAACTTGCTTAATTCTAACATAGAGTATTTCTTTTGAAATATTCTTGCCACATGATTTTCTGATTAAAATATATCCAGCACCTAGTCTCTTGTTGTTGATAATCTCCTGATAGTTTTCGTCTTTTCGACCTTAGTTCCGTTTTCAGTGTTTCCTTCGTTCATACGCAACCATAGAATCGAGCCTATCCTTTACTGCATTTTTTTAAAGCTTTTCTTTTGATTGGTGCCTTATTCTTAGTTTGCTTGTTTGTCTCCTTTGTATGCTTGTGCCTGATGATTGATGCGAGTAGAATGAACGTCGTTCGAGAGCTTTAGAGAGCAAGAAGTGAAGACATTCTGAGCAACATCATTACACTGGTTAAAGGCAAGTGTGTCCTTGTTCTTTTGTCCTAATAACTGTGTTTAATCACATTGCATATGCTTGCATTAAATTTGATGGGTCCTATTAAGGATTATCCTAGTCTTTATTATCATTCCTTGTCAACCTAGGTTTATCTTTCTGTTGGGTAGCTATGCTTAGTTGCTCTACTTGGGTTATGGTGGTTTTATTGAACTCAATGATGAACTTGCTTTACTTTTATACTGTATCTCTGGTTAATACAAGATCATATAATTAATTGGAACATGGAGCGACCACCCAGGACAACAGTGCAACCACAAGGACTAAATGGCTCTGGTCTTGGTTGAGTAATTATGGAAGTCTTGTGTGGACATTACTCGCATAGTAGCTTGGGTACGGAGGAATGCTTTTAAGGCTCTTCTATTCCAGATAGGTATTGGAACGGAAGTACTCTATGGCTGACCGTCTGTGAATAGAAGTGTGGTACGAAAGATAGCCTCTATGGCATATGCTACTATAGACTAATACACATAGAAGGACTCTTTGTAAAGGCCTCGTAGCGTCCCTATGCAATCACACCTCGGTAGTGTGGATGATGCTTGGCCAGCATCGTGTGGTTGGGTTCAAAGTTCTTCGGGACTTTCACGCGACTTGTGGTGAAAGTGTACAACCTCTGCAGAGTGTAAAACTAATCGATTAGCCGTGCTCACGGTCAAGAGCGGCCTGGACCCTCACATGATAATTGAACTTGAAGATGAACTTAAATCGTGGTTTCTGGTTATGTTAGCCATATGCTTATGGCGTATCTCTTTATGTTAATGTGGGTTGGTATATACTTATACTTTACTAGTAATCAGGTGCTAATAAAATTTGACCAACTAAAAGTGCTTAATGCAGTCAACATGTCAGCCTTTCCTTGTCAAGTTTTTGCATTCATACTTTCCCCACACTTGCTGAGTATGACATGTACTCACCCTTGCTATAAACAATGTTGCTCAGAAAGAGGAAGCTGCTTTGAAGACGTTGTGAAGATGTTGCTGGTGCTAGGCGTACGCAACCCCCAGTCGACTGCTTGTGGATGTTTGGAGCCTTCGTTTCCAGGATTTAAGCGTAATACTCTGATGATATCTCTTTTCTTTATGTGATATTGTTTCTGTTATTCACTTATATGTCACTATATGTATGAAAATGGATCCTGACATACATATAGTTATGCACCTGGTTTTCTTTTGAAAAACAGGTGTGACAGAGTGGTATCAGAGCCATATCGACTGTAGGACATAATCCTAGTTAGCAATGGCCGTTTCTTAAGGTCTCTTTTGTCCTACATTTCATTCTTACCTTGTCCTTGACCTCTCTGATGAATGTTTTCACTTCTTAACCATCTTCTTCTCTCCCTACCATGATAACTCTGATTTCCCAGTTGACCCTTAGGATTTGCACTTTCTTTCTTCACAAATGCTAAACCGTGAATTCTTGAACACCTCTTCGACCTTGACTGTGCATTCTCTCAAGCAATGACACCCCCTTGATTTATTGGTGGAATTGTTACCCTTGATGTCTGTTCGCGCAGCTCTCTGACACATCGTTACTGTTTTAATTCTATCTTGAGCTACGGAACTCCGATCGACATGAAATCAGTTGGGTTAGTTCCATAATTTCATGGGTCAATTTATGTCAAAATTTCAGAAGTATTCGTTCTGTATCAAGAGAGATACACGCGAATTAGTGGAGCATTCAGAATCTGTCAACACTGCTGAAATAGCCATCTTGATTAATCTATATCCCGGGATCTAAATCTCTGATTGAGGTGATTCCAGTTGGGACGAACTCATAATTTCGTACTCCATGATCTGTGAGAAATTCATTATTTATGGATATTCTTACTGGGAGCTACATCTAATCTATTAGGAGGATGCCCTCTGACTTTATTAACAACGTGTAGTATCGTTCCTTTAACTATGCCTTGATTGGTAGAATTCAATGCTTGCATGATGATGTTTGGTTTTATGAGCTTTGATTGATTCGTTTCTTTGTAATGAGTGTTGGTGTACTATGGGTCTTATATCTGCAATAACATCAGTTGCTTAGTTGGGTTCTTCTTTTGTATCTCTCACATCCTTGTTTCTCCCCATTCTTTCTACCCTACTCTTCAATCTATTTGTTTACTCTTGTTCTCTTCTGATCATATTTTATCCACTAACCAGATGGAAAATCCGAAAGGAGGTAACTAAGAGAAAAGCCATGAGAACAATGATAACTATGGATACAACCAAGATGTGTTATCATTTCCACCCTCGGAGGATAAGTATGTAGAGTTCATGAGGACTGAGCCACCAATGTTCCCTAATACCACATACCCCTTAGAAGCTGATGACTGGATCAAGATAATTGAAGAGAAGCTAGATATGGTGCAGTGCAATGATAGAGAAAAGGCTTTGTATGCATCTGGACAACTTGAAGGAGCAGCTTCAGAGTGGTGGGATTCCTACAGTAATGGACATGAGCAACCTGAGAGTATTATGTGGAAGGAATTCAAGGACAACTTTATATCACACCATACTCCTGTAAGTGCGATGAAGCTCAAAAGGAAGGAGTTCCTTAATTTAAAGCAAGGACAGATGTCTGTGACTGAGTATAGGGATAAGTTTATCAAGTTATCTATGTATGCCCCAAGATCGACTGAAAGTGATAAGAAGATCATGAGTAAGAAGAGGAAATTTCCAGAGCAAGCTGACAATTCTCACCTTTATCGTGTGTCCCAAACCCAAGAGTACGTTGAAGATCAGTACGAAGACGCATATCTAGAATATCCTCATGGTTGCACAGTGCAAGTAATTGACGAGACACCACGCAAGCGTCGGAACATTAAGGAAACTAGAGCTTGTTTCTACTGCAAAGCTAGTGGACACTTTATTAGTAGGTGCCCAAAGAAGCGCGTGGATCGGTATCACAAGAAAGCATGACGGCAACGAAACAAGCAAGACAAGACGCCTGATACCTAAGGTTGTTAAGATCAGTTAGGTTGTGAGAGAGTTTTCTGTAATATGAAAGGAGGATTAATGTTGAAGGATATGTAAAGGGTTCGAAATAAACCCTTGTCTCTTGCTAGCCTTTTTCGAATCTCGGGACGAGATTCCTTTTAAGGGGGGTAGATTTGTCACACCCTGAAATCTCCAATTTCAGGATGTGAATAGAAAGAATAATTAAACAATGGTTTTCTCATAATTCTAAAATTTTTCTCCACATTTATTTTCTTCACAGGAAATATAGTATAGGAAAAAGCTTTTATTTGTATTTCTAAATTAAATAAAATGTCTATGTGACTGTTGCATTCACGCCAATGCATCCTGGTTTTTTTAGTGCAAAAAGGTTTTTAAATGCGCTTAGGTACTGATCAAACCCTTCCGAGAATTTTCCGGATTTTTCTGAAATTTATTCTCATTTTCTCTGAGCTTATTCTATTTATTAGAAGGCTCTAAAAACTTTTTCATGAGCTCCAAATATTTTATTTGGATTGCTCGTGTCTCAATCTATCTCTGGGAATTTTCCTGGGATTTTTGGGATTTTCTGAGTATTTTTCGTGCCTTAAAACATTTTTTGGTATTTTATTGAATTTGTTTTTGCACTGAAAATTATTTCAGAAAATAATTAAAAAACGAATCCTATCCTATCGGGCCGAGCCCGTGGGCTCGACCCGCTTCAGCTCGCTCCCCGGCCCGCCAAGGCCCATCCGGGCCCGGCCGCCACAGGCCATGGCCTGCACGGCCAGGGTGCCGCCGCCGCGCCCCCTCGGCGTGCGCGCCACGCCAGGGCGAGCTCCGCGTCCCTATAAAGCGCACGCCCGAGCTCCCGCGTGCCCCAGCTGCCCTAGCCGCCGCCCTGCGCCGCCATCACCTGCAGCGCCGCCGCACGCCGGAGCCGAGCTCGCCTGGCCGTTGACGTGGTGCCGCGCCGGGACGTCGCCGGACGAAGCCTACCCCGCTACAAGCTTCCCCGCGTCGTGCTGAAGCCGTACCTGTCACAATGTCGAGTACACGATTCCTCCCTAGACATGAAAACTGGGTGAACTACCTGTCACAACTTTCAAAACCGTACAATTTACCTCCCTACCCTGGATATAAACCGTACAAAACTAGTGAAAATGTCTACAAAATTTTATTTAGCTCTACCAAAATGGAAAATGTATCAAAAATTAATATGAAGCTAATATAAAATTTTAGATTTTAGATTTTAATATGAATACTTTCTATAATAAAAAAAATGAAATGAAGCTAATATGAAAACATTCATCCAAAATGTATGTGTATGAGGTTTATATGCACTATTATGAGTTTATGACTATGTTATTTGTATGCACTATTATTTCTATGCGTTGGTTTGGTCTTTTGCACAAGTCATGCCAAAATTTTCATTTATTCAACACCGGTGAGCTAGGAAAAAAGTGTCAGTAACTTAGGATAATTCACCGGTATACCACTGAAACCGGCTGATTTACCCCTCAAACCGACCGGTATACCGATCCGTACAGAATGCGTCGGTAACTTAGGATAATTCACCGGTATACCACTGAAACCGACTGGTTTACCCCTCAAACCGATTGGTATACCGATCTGTACCGAATGAATAAGCGTTTCGATTTGGTTTTTTGAATTTGTGCGGTTTTGAGCGATATCCGCGGTAAAGCGGTCGGTATACCGGTACCGGGCCGCAGCGGTTCAACCTTCCGGTTCGAAATTGAAAACCCTGGGCCCTTCAAGAATTATTGATCGGACGCCATTGGTCGATCGTGACACGTAGTGCATCTGAAGGCGATAAATCTGGACTTGTCTCCTGAATAAAAACGTGTCGAGAGGGTAGATGAGTTGTTTGTGCCAGGCACAAGAGTGTGGAATGAAGAGTTAATTAGGAACTCTTTCATCTTTGGGGACGCAGAAGCAATTTTGAGGATCAGGCCGGGGGTGAGAATGCTGGATGAGATGGCCTTTACTCAGTCCGGTCTGCATATAGACATCTGAAAGATATGTCAAGACAAGATGAAGCAAACAAGGGTAATGAGACTAGTACGTCTGGTGATGCAGGGGTTTGGAATAAACCCTGGAAACTGAAAATACCACCAAAAATACGTATCTTTTGGTGGAGGGTTGTCAACAATTTCCTCCCCTCTAAGAAAGAGCTAAAGAGAAGGCATGTGGAGCAGGAGGACCATTGTGAGTTTGTGACACTTGTGGAATGGAGGGAGAATCACTGTTTCACGTGGCTTTTGAATGCTCCATGGCAAGAAGATTCTGGCAGGCTGCAAAGGAGTTAGTCGGCATCAAATTTACCGGCAATGCACCCTGTGACATGGACGAGGGACCTCCTGGATGATAGCTTTCTGCCAAAGGAGAAGGCAACCTTGGTCATCTGTGGAGTGTGGTCTCTTTGGTCAGGGAGAAATGCACGAAGACATGGGAAAGAGATATGGAACCCGGGGGCGGCAGTGAGGCACATTGCAAAAATGTTAGAGGACCTGGTGTGCTCTACGCCAGGGACGGATCCAGGATGCATGCGTTGGGGGGGGGGGGGGGTTGATTCCCCTTCTCCTTCCTTGAGCTCTGCTTCTCTTTCTTCCTCCTCTATTTTTCTCTTCTTCTCCCTCCATCTCTCCTCTATTTCCCATGGTGTTCATGGCGGTAGGAGGGGCTGGAGCCCAGCCGCCCCCCCCCCCCCGCTAGATCCGTCACTGCTCTACGCCGTCTCGGGAGGTGCCGAGGTCTGTGCAGCAAGCTAAATGGAGCAAGCCGCCGGAGGATTGGTTCAAAGTAAACACTGATGCGTCCTTCAAAATGCAGTCTGCTATAGGAGCAAGTGGTGCAGTGCTGCGAAATTCTCAGGGTGAGGTGATTGCAGCGATGGCGAAAGCCTACACAAATGTCGCGGACGTCCTCACAGCAGAAGCGTTGGCGGCGAGAGATGGAGTTTTATTACTAGCGCTCGAGCATGGTGCAGCGAAAGTGATCTTGGAGATGGATAGTACCCAGCTGGTGAACCTTCTTCGGTCAAATGAAAGCATCTATAGCGGTATCTCAGGTATCTGGCATGAAGTCACAGAGCTTTGTAGTTTTTTGTTTACTGTGGTTGATTTTTCTTATGTACCTAGAGGGGGCAATGAGGTTGCTCACACCTGTGCGAGTATGCCATCATCATCGTCTTCCCCTTCCTTTAATTGGGCCGGCTCTCTCCCTAGTTGGCTGTCGGAGATTGCTGCCAAAGGCTGTACTGATCCTTTAAATGAATGAAGCTCTTGTGAGTTGCCCTGAAAAAAAAAAACGTGTCCGGCCGGCCGGCTCCCCAAACCCAGACCACTGCACCAGGCCACGATTCATCATAATTTAGCTAACAAATAATAAGTACAGAGAAATAGAAGAAACCAGAAATAAAATTAAAACAACAAAGAGAAAAAAAACCAATATTTGGATCACAAAGTTATTATTATAAAAGAAAATGGTTAAACAGATTTGTATTTCATTACTCTCACAAATTATCAGTGTTGCAATGGCAACGCGCCATCTTGCTTAGTTGCAGACTTAGAGTTCAATCCCCTCTTCTTTCATCATTTTCAGATTTCATACCAACGCCTTGTAAAAGCCGTGAATACTAACTGAATTATCAGGTCGAAATGAAAAACCACTGATAAAGGGGAGGAAACGAACTAAATGAATAAGCCGAGAGGAAGAATAATTCGGAAACTTCAAGGCATGGCAGGCAGGCCGAACTGCCTCAGTCTACTTACAACTGACGAACCTAATATAGCAGCCATAAAGTTAAAGGAATTAAAGAAGTTCTCAGCCAACTGATGGACCAACTTCTCCAGCGCAAAATCGTGTAGCCAGACAACAATACCATTCGAGAAAATATAAACACTGGAACAGAGCTCTTTTACAATGAAACCCAACCCACTCATGCGACCAAAAAAGCAGACTAGGAGTTCCGTCCTCAGTTCTCACCCTACAACACAGTTATTCTCCCTACATCCTGGAAGCTTGGTCAATCTCGAGACTAAAACCATGAATAGATAAAAATGGTACGGTAGGCTAATGGTGAGCTGCAGTTTCTCCTCTCAGCTTCATCCTACGGCCTTGGCAGCAGTAGCTAGTACCTGACGCTCATCATCGTAGATTCTGGTTTCCAATGTACATCCAGCTCATTCGAAGAAGCTGCAGCCAAACAAATGCAAAGTCAAGGATTGGGCACATCCAATGCACATGCCTATCTGTACTATCAATCAACCATCACATCAAATCACATATGACTATTACAAATGGTGGTTTTGTCTATAAAGTTATGGCAAACAAACCTTCATTCAGGGAAGCCAGATCTGAACAGTTCTCAACATGCAAGAAAACAAGCTTCGATTGCACGGAAGATGATGAAGATTCGATTGGATGATCATTTGCAATCAGCTCAATCTTTGGAAGTAACTTAATCCCTACAAATTCTAGCACCAATTTACTAAGGCCAAGGGGTAGATCAGGGAGTCTCTTCAGTCCAGGGCATAATTCAATAGTTAAAATCTCAAGAGAAAGTGGAAAGCATGTACCAATAAATGCATCAGATTCAATGTGCGCTTCAAAGTCTTCGCCTATGCACCTCAGGTTAGAAAGATGCTCCAACCTTAAATGTTTGAGAGATTGAAGTGCAATAAGTGCAGGGATGCACTCCCAACTCATGCAGTCTTTGATTTCTAGGTAAACCAACTTCAACAATGATTCATCTGCTATCCATATTGGGATACGTCCACTGTAACCCATGATATGCAACTCTTCGAGACCTCTAGGTGGCTCCAGATCATCCAGGATTTGATCATCTAAATTATCTGTTAGTTGTGCACTCCATGTTAGTGACAAAGACCTGAGTTGTGTTTTGTGGCTCAACTTAAACTTTGCTACATCCAGAGGATCAACAACGTTCTCCATTTCATGTAATCCAAGATGTTTTATATCCAAAAGATTACTCAAAGCAGATAATCCACATCCTTTGTTTTTTCGTATCACAAAGTAACATAACTCCTGAAGTTCATGTAACTTCCCAATATGAGTGACTTTGGGATAATAATCTCCAGGTACATCCAAATACCGTAGGTGCTGCAGCTTGATTATATCCTCAAAGTCAGTAGTTTCTGCTGCTAAATGACAAATCTTCAACACTCTGAGGTGATAAAGCTTAAAAACATTTAAAAGATCAAATTTCTCGCACTTAAAAAGGGAAATGTAGCGCAAGTGTATCAAGTTTACAACCTCATGAAGAAAAGATGAAGTTGAAGTTCTTGAGAGAATCAAAACTCGCAAGCACCTTAAACCTTTGAGGATTTCCCCAAGTATATTATCAGCCTTTAGATCACTTAAGTCTCCTTCTATGATGAGGGTGCGCAAATGTTTCAAACGGGAGAGTTCTTTCAGCTTATCATGAGTGAAAAAGTTGTCTTGTGCAATATATAGATGATGGACTCTCTCATTAACATGTTGCAAATCATTTGTGTGAAATCTTGCACACTCACTTGAAGAAAAATGGCATGCCAATTCATGCATTGAACTAGGCACAACATAATATTCTTGATGTTCAGCACACAAACTTCTTTCAACTACTTTATCAAGGAATGATCTTCTGACCAATGTATTAAGATAAATTTGTCCAATGTCCTCAAGACTTTGTTTGGTATCTGAGACTTCAGGAATTAATCTTGACCCAATCCACAGCTTCACGAATTCATCTTTATCAAATTTATGCTCCCATGGGAACATGCTGCAATACCTAAAGCATGCTTGTATATGTGCTGGTAGTCCATGGTAGCATAATTTCAGTAAGCGATAGGTGTCACCTCTGTACTCATTGTACCCCAACAACATAATGATCTCATCTAGATGATTTAAAGGCATACTATCTCCTAGATAACCACCAAGAGCCTTTATCAGCAAAGGACAACCTTCAAATCTTTCAAGTATTCTCCTGATGACAAGAGAAATACTTTCTTCAGAGATTCGAGGTGAAACAACTGCATATGGCTCTAGACCCAATGCATACCTTCTAAAAAGCATCAAACTGTCATCATAACTTAATCCATTCAAATGCAGCAGGTCTGGTTCGGATCCACTTAATTTTGCAAAAGTGTTTACTACTGACAGCTCTTGAGTTGTTAAAAGAATTTTGCTTCCTCTCTGACCATTTCTCAAAGGAGCCACTAATTTTTCCCACTCCTCAATTCTTTCACCATCCTGAGCACCATCTAGGACAAGCAAAAACTTCTTAGCATTCAGCTCACTTATGAGAATCTTCTGGAGATCTTCAAGAGTATCATAGCTGAATCTCCAATTTGCAACTGATTCCAAGATTCTTCGAGTCATTATTTCTGCATCAAAATTCTTGGTAAAATGTAACCAGATCATGGTGTCAAAACACTCCATGACCTCCTCATCTCTATAGACAAGTTGTGCCAAGGTTGTCTTCCCCATACCACCTTTTCCATGTACTGCAAAAACAGAGAGACCCTGGTCAGTTCTCACAGATTCAGGCTGTGTCAGCCAGCAGACAATCTCCTCTTTCTCAATGACCCGACCGATCAAAAGACTGTCAATTGATTCATGGTTATTCTGAGAAGTGTATCCTGTTTCATGATAGGAGTGTAAGTAAGCATCTGCTGCAACTTCATCTAAATCAAGAACAGCATTCTTAAGCCTCGTCATACAAATCCTAGAAACAGAATTTGCAGCCCTGACGTCTTTTCCTTTAACAAATTTGGGCTTTGGGTGCTGTACTTTATGTTGCACTTTCTGAACTTTGGTAGCTCTCTCACACTCGTGGTCCGCAATACTATCAACTGCATCTTCAGTCTCTTCCATAGCATCCCTAACTTGCCATATCCACGTGCAGTACACAGTGCTCTTCTCTTTTATCTCCAGATAGTCAATAGAATCTGACACTGCCTGGATCTCCTCCATCCTCTTCAACAGCCTATCCTTTAAATTTAAAACATCAACACCTTCACCCATACCATAGCTCTCCAGATAGGTGAAGGCCTTGTTGAGCACAAAGTTGAATGCAACAATTGATATTGAAGGCAGGGGAGGGCCCTCCTCCATTCTTTGAGCTGATCCAGAGAGTAGGCACTGCTCCTGCAATTACCAACAATGATACATTCAGATTTTTGCTATTATACCAGATCCATCCATGCAAAAAAACCCCAAACCATAAAAAATTGTACCGTACATCTGCAAGATGGGCATGGACTGCAGCTCCAGCCAACTGGCGTGCCATGTAAACATGGCTGATGTTGGGGAAGGCAATAAGATAGACACCAACCTTGCCCTGCACTTCCTTGAACTGACCAGGCAGCTTCCGACCGCTAAAGTGGTAGGTGATTCTAGTGTTTTGGCAGGCTTTGATGAGACTGTGAATTTGACAAAGAGTCTCTTCTAGAGATATGAGCAACTTCCTTGACTCTGGATTATGAAGCAAATTTAAATTTTGTAGCTGGCGCAAGCAGGCACCAATCATCCTGGAGCGTCGAGCAAGCCTCTCACATTTCTTTTTCTTATGCTTGACTGTTTGTGCTGCCTCCGAAATCAATGAAATAGACCCAAAGGCACTAGCTTCAGTTGGCTGCATCGTCTACTTTGGTAGCTGAAGATGAGTAAAATCAATCATTTTTCTTTTTCTCCAAAGCATATAAAATATAAATTGCAGATAACAGGACAAGATTGAAACGTAATATGGAGTTTTTAACACTAATATGCCCACTGCTACTGCCTTCTACTGTAATGGCGCAGTTACATACAAAAACCCTAGTGCATTCAAAGTTGTACATAGATATAATTGGACAATGTATCAAGATCACAAGTTTAATTGCCATAATCAGTATATTCAAAACCCAAATCAGTTATATACAAAAATCCTAACAAACTCAAAATTGTACACATATGTATGCTTTTTTTTTTGCGAGTACACATATGAATAGATGATGTATCAAGTTCCAAGTTTTATAACTGATACACAAAATCTATAAACTAACAGTATATACGAAAGTTGGTGCCGCGATATTTTTTTCTCGTATAACTATACTGAAGCAGCACGAGGCAGTTTTTCCTGACATAAAGCGAGTGACACTGAACAATGCAATATTTTTCATCCAGTTTACAAAACGATCAAGCCGAGATGGCGGCCAAGGGAGGAGAAACATACATTACCGAACTTACACTTGCTTGTATGAGAGCTCAACAACTGCAGCCACCAATACTGCGCCCTGTCACCGTAGCAAAGTAAGGCCCTTGGCGAGCCCGGGAAGATTCGTCATCATCAATGGTAAAACACTAAAACTAAGAAGAGGAAAATGAGAGAGAGGGACCAGAATAAGCACCGACCTTTGCTTCCGCCTGCGGCCTGGCCGACGGAATCACCGTGGAGGGTGGCTACGGCCTCGTAGGGTTTTGGGGCGGCCGCTTGCTCCTCAAACATGGGGGGAGTGGAGGAGGCGGCGGTGGCGGGGACGCAGGAGAGGAGAGGGACGGCGACGAGCTGTGCTACGGGAACCGCATCGACCTTGACTGGCGGGCGGCGGCGGCAACTTGCGAATCCTGACCGGCGCCGAAGTTGTGGGTTTGCTTATCTGGTGATCGGCGCTCGGCGGCGTATATGCCTCCTACTGGAATCCGGCTGGCTTCCGAAGTCTGAATGGAACCAAATTCCTCTTGGAACAACCATTAGGACTTCAGGATTTGGCTCTAGGGGAACTGGGGTGGAGCCTTCAGCCGTGGAGGGCTTGCGACTCTGCGAGATTTGGAGACGAAGCCGCGCGGCGGTCGGCGCGGGTTTGGGGAGGACGAAAGCCGCGGGCGGCGGGTAATTTGGGGGAGGGAGGTTGTCTGGGCCAGTGGGCCACCATTGTGCGGTCGTGACCGGTTCCGAGCCCACTCATTGTATGGGCCACTACTGACTGGTCGGAATTTTTTTTATATTTAATTTTCGACGATTTTCCGAAAATAAATAGCCGTTTCAAACTTTGTCAAAAGTAGCCTCGAACCGCCGATTGAACTGGCGGCAGGAACCTGCCGCCGTTTCAAACGGCGGCAAGCCCTGTAACCGCCGTTTGAAACGGCGGTAGTGACGTGGCCGTAGAGCGCGTGAACCAGCCGCCAGGTGGTTCGGCGGTTGGAGCAGCCGCCAAAGGAAATGGCGGTTGACCAACCAACCGCCGTGTGAACGGGCTGCAGGTCCAACCGCCAGTTCATCCGGGGGTAGCGAAGGCCTACCGCCAAATCAGAAGGCGGTATGTGCCCCTCCACCTATAAAAGCAGCTGCACCTCCTCCTCGCAGCTCACTCCTCAGCCCATTCGTCATTCGACGGAAGAGAAAGAGCATCCGGCAGAGAAGCTCTTCCGTTCCACTGGTAATATTTCTAGAACTTCTGAAAATATATTAGAAATTTAGAAAATAGTTTAGAAATACTAGAAATATATTAGAAATTTAGAAAATAGTTTAGAAATACTAGAATTAGCGTAGAAATTTAGAAAATAGTTTAGAAATAGTTGAATTAGCGTAGAAATTTAGAAAATAGTTTAAAAATTTAGAAAATAGTTTAGAAACAGTAGAATTAGCGTAGAAATTTAGAAAATAGTTTAGAAATTCAGAAAATAGTTTAGAAATAGTCGAATTAGTGTAGAAAATCGAAAAATAGTTTACAAATAGTATAATTAGCGTAAATAGTTTAGAAATAGTTGAATTTATGTAACAGTAATTAGAGATGGTGTCTGCTGCTGCCGGAGGTGGTGAGGATGGCAATGGTGGTGGTAATCGTGATTCCTCACACCACAGCGGGAAAATCACGTTCGAAACACCACCTGATCTGAAGAAAATGAGCACGCTCGAAAGAGGCATGGTTCGATATATGCAATGAAAAACCGCAGATGCTATTGCAAGAGGAGAGGAACCTCCATGGAATGGTATTTATGCTCCAAAGGGTATGCATCATTATTTGCAACGGAAAACTGTTGATGCCATTGCAAGAGGAGAGGAACCTCCTTATGGTGGTCTTTATGCTCCGGGTGGTCCTTATGCTCCACCAGCAAACCCGAGTGTTGCTAATCCACGAACTACAAAACCTACCAAGGAAGCTAAACCTTCGTCGTCCCGTCGCAGGAAGGGCTGAAGTCTGTCATGTTGTGCGATGTTGTAGTGTTTCTACCTGCAGCGGTGTAATATCTGAAATACTATTTCGTTTGAATCATGGTATTGTAATAATAGTGTAATTGTTCTGTACGAACTGGATTCTATTTTAATTGTGTTGTAATAATTCAACCAGTATTCCTTAATTTATTCTGATATTTCTTTACTGCATTTTTTAAATTTCGTTACAATTTTTGTATTTCCTCATGTGCTAACATCCAAATAATAACTTTTTTTGCAGGTTGGGAATGGCTGCCTCAGGTCCTGACTTGGACTTGGAGTTGCTCACTACGAGTAAAGAGGTGGTTGCGGCGCCTAAGGGGATCCACACTCCTATGTGCTACTGCGGTGACAATTGCAAGGTTGTCAAGTGCAAGGCTCTCGGGTACACTTACGGGATGCGGTTCTTCATGTGCGCCAACTATGCGCACGACCTGATCAAGCTATTGAACCGCAATGATAGACCCAAAGTAAGAAATTCGGGCAATTCTCGATTATTTATTCTTCAATTTTTTTTAATTTTTTACTAACATGTTTTTTTCAAAAAGAGTCCACCTCCTCTTTGTGATTTCATGCAGTGGCTCGATACCAAGCAGTCTGACGACGACAAGAAGTATGTCGAGTCAACAGCCCGTGATGCAAGAGAGAGGTAGTTCCGCATGATTGAGACGGAAAAACAAGAGAAAAAACGCAAACAACAACAGGAGGAAATTCGCGTTCGCCAGCAGATGAGAGAGCGTGAAGAGGCCCAGGCCCGCGAAGCAGATAGAGAGAGGACGAGGGAGAGGGCCCGACGGGCCAAGGAAGCTGGACCTGATGCCATTAGAAAGGGGAAATACCCTCGTTGTACTCAGTAGACCTAGAGTAGAGCGTAGTCGGATTGTATGAATTGCAAACCACGAATTCATCCAGAGGAGCTTCTCTGTGAACTCGAAATCGCAGAACGGAAAGTACCTCTCATCCTCGTGGAGCTTGAATATGGGGTTCGTGTGTTTTCTCTGAGTCACTGCAAATTTCCTCTCCCACGGATCTAAGGACCCACAATGCTACAGTACCATGCTGCTAGGGTGTGTTTCCTCAGAGTCACTGCTTTGATTCCCTTCCCACGGATCGAAGGACCCACCACTCACCCTTCTTCTACATATATCAGTATATCACCCTTCTCTACGATGCCTCTTCACAACAAACTGCAATGGCTTCCGGGAGTGGAGGTGAATATGGGTGTGGTCCTAAGTTCTGGGAGGAGCAAGATCCAGAGTTCAAGGGGGAATTTCCAGTCCTGCAAAAGAGGGACTTCCGTTCCATGCGTGAAGTTAGAAGCTACACACCTAACAAACCGGTGTTGTGGCCAACATGTTCACACGGTGAGCGTTGCGTGATGCAAGTCTACGAGGGCTGGGGAAACTACGGTCGTCGCTTCTGGCACTGCCCACTAGCAAGGGTAAGCTATGGAAATGATATTTGTTCATCAACCATGCTTGGTTTATTAACATTTTTTTGGGAATTTTTCAGTTCTCCGACGATGATGACAACTGTGGCTACTCGCAATGGGTGGATCCCCCAGCCATTGACCCCTATCAAGATTACATCAACTACCTCCACGACATCGTCATCTACAACCTGCAGCGGCGCCTGGACGAAGCACTTGCTTCCCCAAATCGTCCCGCCGATAACCAGTGCTGCCCTTGTGCGACTTGCACTTGTGAATGCCACGCGAAGATGAGAGATTGGTCTCCTCTTCCTTCACCTCCACCACCACCACCGGGGTACTACATGCCGTCTCAGCAGTCCTCAGGCGCCGGCTCCTTGCTCTCTGGCCAGTTCTCGTACAACTAGTTTTTGAATGTAATCCAGTATCTAAATTCCCTAAGGCATGTTAGAATTAGAGTTGTGTCGTGCATGCCATTGCAATTTGGTCGGTGATTTATCTTTAATTTAGATGATGTCATTTCTATTTCATAAAAATAAAAAAAATTAAAAAAAACTACTGCCGTTTTGCACGGCGGTAGGCCCTGACCTACCGCCGGGTGACATGGCGGTTGACCACCAACCCCAGCCGCCAGCCCCAGCCGACCTGCCGCCCGCTACCTTAAGAGGAACCGCTTCATTGTTTGGCGGTTAGGGTTGCCGCCACTTGAACTGGCGGCAAGTCCTTACCGCCGTTTCAAACGGCGGTTACAGGACTTGCCGCCGTTTCAGGTACCTGCCGTCAGTTCAACCGGCGGCTCGAGACTACTTTTGACAAAGTTTGAAACGGCTATTTATTTTCGGAAAATCGTCGAAAATTAAATATAAAAAAAAATTCTGCGTTTTGGAGTTATCCCGGTAGGCCCACGTTAGGAATTGTTCCGCCAGCTCATGGTTTTCGGTGACAGGTCATGATTTTTCGGATTATAGAAGCTCGATTACAGATACTATCATGGTTACATTACTAGGGCAAAAAGGCCACTAAAAAAGCATCGACAATCAGAATAATAAAGATTCTCGTGCGCTAGATCGTAATGCTCCTTGCATAGTTGCATTCATCAAAATCATAGGAATGACAATCGCAACCATGGACAAGGAGTGCTAACTTGCTGCCAGTGGAGAAATTACACCCCCTCCACTGTCTGTCATACCACCAAACTCTGATCGTCCGTCAAGAAAGAAGTGTTTTATGTTTGCAAAAACCTATCAAACAGGATTTCCATGCAGATTCATCTTTGAAACAAACTGAAAGCGTAATGTCACCATCACCCATACAATAGGAGCTTCAACAGTCAGTATATATGCAAAGCCAACCTGCCATGCCCACGTTCACAGGCTTCACAGCGTCAACCAAGCTGGACACCGATCTGTCCCATTGCACGATGAAGTCCGCTTGAAGAGAAGAGAGCACGAGTCTGAAGCGAACGAGATCATCTGAATGCCTGCCAAGGTTGTCGCCCACGTACGACCAGCGGGGTTCGTGAGCCATCCATGTCGACGGGCGTCAATCTAGATAGCAAGCACCTCGGCGAGATGTCCATGCTGGTGCACGACGTTTTCCGGATATGCTGGGAGTCGGCGGCGCAGTAAATAGTCCGCGTTTGCGCTACGGACGCCGTCGGGGTGGAGCGGTTCCATGCCGACGGGCGCGGCCGGTGCACCGCGCTCTGAACTCTGATGATGGACATGCCCGCCACGGACACCTCTACGGCCGACGACGTTCCAACACAAAGTGTGGTCTTCGGGAGCTTGCTCGCGCCCTAGATCAACAGTGCCGCGGCGGCTAGACCTTAGGCGAGGTTGCGTCCCCGGTTTGATTTCACGCCGCCTGATGGACGGCGGAAGCGCCTCGATCGTGTTCCAGGCGTAAGCGCCGCGGTAGACGTGATGCGACGTGGACCTGGCGGCGTGGCGAGATGGAACGAGCGCCGCCGCGATCGTGGAGCGATTCGAGGGGTCCGCGCACGAGACGCCGCGCGGCGACCTGCGCGGGCTTGGACGAGCGAGCAAGGTAGAACACCCTGAGGTCTCGGATCCCGGGTGCGCTCGCCTCGCGGGCGACCTCACCGGGCTCGTCGGCGACAGCCGACAGCCACGGCGCGCTTTGTCATCGCGGAGGACGTCCAGGCGCTCCCGGACGCACTCGCGTGGCCAGCGCCCGGCAAACGATGGGATGGCTAGATTACTGTAGCGAGGGCACTGCAAACAATCACCAAGCAAGCATGGGGCCTCCAACGGATATCTAGGAACTGAGGCCCAGCGGCAAAAGCAGCCTTGGTTGGACACGAGCGAGCTCCCGGGGGGACCCAGCCGACGACTTGCAAGAACTCTAAGCTAGGCTCTGTTTAGTTTCCCAAAAATCCCTAAAATTTTCGCATCACAGATCGTGTCATTTCTTACAGAACACGTTTTCCAATATAAAAATTTCACCACTTTCACCAAAAATTCACGCAACTAAACGGTGTCTAAGGCAGATCCCGGCATCCCGCACGGTGCGTGGGCAGATCCCCGCGGCTCCGCTTTGCCGCCCACCCGCCATGACTGACTTCCGTGAGCCTGCCTCTGCCTGGCCCCTGTCGTGTCGTCACGCACCGGTAGTGTTGGCCCCGGCCGGGCCGGCGGACAGGTGGTACTCGACCATCCGGCGCCAGCGAGACATGAGCTGGCGCGGCGGAGCAGTTGCTGCTGACGGAGTACGGCCAGGGGAGATCGTCCAGCACTATTACTGCACTAGCATGAGAGGAGACAAACAGCCAGGAGCAATTTGTAAGGCCTTCTTTAACGGTTAGAGTCAAGTTAACTCTTATACTCCCTCCGGTTTGGTAAAGGAAGTCGTTTAGGACAGCGACACGGTCTCCAAAGTACAACTTTGACTTCTTATTTTTATAAAAATAATTATTAAAAACTAACATATGTATATTTTTATGAAAGTATTTTACAAGACAAATCTACTCATGTAGTTTTCACATTTCCAAACTCAACGACTTTAAAGTTATTCATGATTTATATTCCCAATGTTTGACTCAAACCTTGTCCAAAACGACTTCTTTTACCAAACCGGAGGGAGTATACAATAAAAAAAGCTACAACAGTGAAGTTGCAGGCCGATGCTGAGAGAGAAGCTCGTCTCTGGAGTTGTGCGAGCTAGCGCTTAAGGCCCTCTCCAATGGCGATCTCTAAGCCACTTTGGAGAATATTTTATTCGGTGAATAGTGCACGGTAGCGCTTCAATCGGCGCTAGCTCGCACATCTCTCAAGACCGAGCTCTCTCACAGCACATCTGATCCACCGTCCTTTCTTTCTTCTCTCTCATACTCTTTTGAGCCAATACTGTCTCTTACCGATGGAGGAGGCCTAAGTCCACGCTAGCGTCGAAATTTTGGTACTATTCAATGAATAAAATATTCTAAGAGCTACTCCCTCTGTCCCTAATTTATAGTCGTGGGAGAAACAACACGATGAACAATGCAAAGTAGAAAAGACTCTGACACCCCTACTCACCCTGACCCTGACACCCCTGCCGCGTGTGATGTGTGAGGAGGAAAGTAGGAAACCGTGGAGGCAGACGAGCTACAACCTACGGTGCTGTACTCTGCTGCTAGGGCGCTCAGAGCTATAGGACCTACGGTGCTGCACTGTGCTGCTAGGGAACGACAAGTATTAAGGGACACAATTCTGTAGCTCTAACGACTAACAAATAGGGACGGAGGGAGTACTACTTATCTTCTCACCGATGGAGAAGAACTAAGCGGCCGTGTCGGTGACAGGTGTCACCCACCCCCATCAAATGAATACACGCACCGTTGCTGCTCGTCCGTCCGCCCGCTGTGTCGCCGCCTTCCCGCTGCCGTGACACCCCGGCCCGCCACACCTGCTCCGGCCGGCACGGACGCGCACCGAGCGGCAGTAAAGTAAATCGGGAGGCAATGGCACTTGGAAATCGATCGGATGCATTCTCCACGACGCCCTCGACCCCGCGCGGCCCCGTTCCAACTCCATCCGTTTCTAGATGTGAGGATTAACTTTTGCTGATCACGTTTCACCGTTCGTCTTATTAAAAAAACATTATGAAAATATTATTTATTTTGTTATGATCATCGTATTTATTTGAGGTCTTTTTCGGTACACAATACCACCTTGTACCACCACTTTAAAAGGACTCGTATGTAATAGAAAATGACCTATTTGTAAGGATCGGACAGTTGAGAAATTAATTCTGTACCACCGGTTTTTTTTTTTGTGGTACGGGTGGTATTCATAGGTGGTATTGGTAGGATATGTGTATTATTGGAAATGAAAAATATTTTTGTTGTAATATATGAAATTGGATATATGAAATGATTTAGGTATTGTACGCGGTATGTTTATGTTTTTTCCAAATAATATTCATTCACCAAATTACCATTTTACCCACAGCAAAAAACCGACAATATCACCGTACTACCAAAGAGTGGTATTGTGTACCGAAAAATAGCTCATTTATTTTAGGTATATCATAATTGTTCTTACATTTTCACAAACTTTCTGAATAAGACGAATGGTCAAACGTGTACCACGAAAACAGAAGAATGCTTATATTTATGAACGGAGGAAGTACATAGCTAGGAACAGTGGAGCTAGCACCAGGTTCTTTATGCCTTGGTCGTATCAGCATTGAAAAATACTACTACATTAGTGTGATATGGAAGGTAGGGTATCACCTACCTAGTATCAGCAGCTACTACTAATTAAGAGCTTCTTAAAATGATTAGTGAAATACATACATAATGCAGGAGCACCTGTGTTTCATAATGATACCGAAATGCCCACAATGCATGATTGTCTCCCTTTTAGATCTTGTCATTCAGAAATCATAGCAACAACGAGCATGCATATATAGCTCCTCCCACTTAATTAGAAATGCTGCCACAGGGACCCATAGACCCGGCAAATTAAATGTTACAGTTTTTACTACTACACAGAAGAAGCTCATTAATACCTCAAACGATGTCATCAATTAAGTTTCATCTCTCCATCCGAAATCCCCTACAGGCAAACAAAAACATAAATGAGGCCCTAAATCCCTTCAATTTACACCAGTGGGCGAATCCAGATTCGGCAATGGTTGGGGGCTTTAATCCGGAAGAAGCGTAGAGTACATTTTTTTTTTTTGAAAGATTTGCAGGAGCTCTACCTTGTCATTTAAGGAAGGAGAAGTAAAGAGTTCAAGGATACATAGGCGATATTACGCAGAGTACATTTTTGCAGATGGTGTCCAGAAGGAATGGAGGTCGGAGGAGGCGCACACCGAAAAGGTGCAGGAGGCTGTGGTGGCGGGGATTCACGTCGATCCACTGAGAGGCGTCCAAGGCCACCCGAGGCGTTCAAATGAGCAACTGCTTCTTTTAAAAAAACCCTTCGGCTCCAATGGACATGATTTGGTCGTGTCCAGGTGCTGGCCTGGTGCACTGATTTTCATGACCTTGTGGGTGCTCAAGCGCTACGGTCGAAAAGTTTCTTTGTTTATTGCTTCGCTGCAATGTTAGATTAGTACGGTTCAGACTGCTGCTCTGAATACTTGGGCTTGGTTTAGATGGCTAAAGTTTCTAACTTTTTTCCACTCTCTCCATCACATCATATTAAATACGTCAAAAGACATATGTTCGGAATATTAAATATAGGTAAAAAAATAATTAATTACACAGTTTGGATGTCCTTTGTGACACGAATCTTTTGAGCCTAGTTAGACCATGGTAGGATAATATTTACCACAAACAAACGAGATCTTGTTGTTACAGCACACTATTGAAAGATGGGCAGTGCCACAAAGCAAGGGAGGGCCATGGCCCACTTGACCAACACTTGGCTCCATGCCAATGGGCTCTATGAATCCGGAATCCAATGCCTGCTACTGTATGGGCGTGGGCGCGTGACGCGCGGCCGGAAAAGGCTAGTACGGAGTACTACCTCTACTGTACTTTGCACCTGGCGTCGGCGGCGCCACCGCCAGTCAGCAGGCGCGGCGCATGTTCCTCATCAGAACGACGGCGGCGCACCTTCACTGGAGACGGTCTGCTGCCAATCCCTTCGCCTTTCCCCCATCGACCTCTCACCTCCTCAGGTGATCGCAGCGCCGCATGCAGCATCCGCGCCCCCCCCCTCCCTTCTTTACCAGCATGTTTTTCTTTTCACCTTCCAATCATTCAGCGCAGGCGAAGCCCCCCAACCCAAAGCACGCCGACAGATGAAGATAGCGGCGGAGGGCTGCCGGAGTTAGGGGAGGAGGGGTTGCCGGGGTGTCCTATATGGTGCATCCCTGGGTTTAGTAAAAGCTAAGAGGCCTGCGGCAGGTATATATAGGCTGGCCCGGCGGTGGAGGTGGAGGTGGGGGCGGCACGGCACGTCACGGCACGGCGAGAGGCTGCGGGTGCTGGCTGCCGCGGGCCAGCGCTAGAAATCCGGTGGGCGGCGGTAGAGGCGCGGAGCAGATAAACAGGTCCATTAGCGTCAGGGCTCGGGAGGGGCCAGCGGCGATATGGTCCGTGTGGGTTGCCGGCCGGGGGCGGAGCACATGCATGACAGCATGAGCGAAGTCACCTTCCACCACCTTCCTCGACAGACTCGAGCATCCAGATCAATTTTAAGCAATGCCTCATTCATCGTTGATCTAGTGTTGACAACAAATGCCCAAGCCTCCAAGTTCTTCGTGTCTAAGTCAGTTTTTCCCATGCGATACTAGAATTTTTTGCTATTATGGAATACATTTGCTAGTGAATTCCATGTAATAAAATTCTGATACATACTATGCAGCAGTACGCTGGAAGACTACTCATAGCTAGATGAATTGGTTAGAATTATTGTAGCGAACATGACCTCATATGTCGTTTGTTCGAGTTTGATTTTGGTGATTCATGACAACATGATCAATGGGACTAACCATTTTGTTGAGCAAGTCTTTGTATACATTTCTAAGTCCCAAAGATGTAAAAATATCACATGCCAAAATGAAAAGATAGTATATATTTTGAGGGTCAAAAACCAAGAAAGAGAAGAGAAGAAAAGACACCGTCGGATGAACCGATGGTATCATAGAAGCAAGCGTCGGTGCAATGGCCAGAGGATTTGGTACTCTGTGTTGAAGACCAAGTCAGATGGGGACCGTCGGATGAACAGACGGTGGGGTTTTAAGTTGCACCGGATGATTGACCAGAGAAGAAGGAGCTGAGACAGGAGCGCCGGATGAACCGACGGTCTATTGGTAGGAGCCGTCAGTCTATCCGATGAGTCATGGAATCAAGACAGAGAGCAGCAGGTTGCACAGGCTTAAGCACCAGATGAACCGACAGCCAAAGGGAGTCAAGCAGCGGTTCATCCGACGGCTACGAAGAAGCTAACAGTAAGGCTTTGACGAGGAACCCTTCAGCCGGATGAACCGACGGTGCGTCGGTTGAAGCGTCGGATGATTTGTGTCAATGGTAATGTGCGGTGGAAGGCAACGGCTAGTAGCACCGGATGAACCGATGCCTGGAAAAAGCATAGCATGATGGTACTACTTTCTGCAGCTTTGGCCCAACGGCCAGTTTGATGCCTTGTCCTATTTATATCCCTTCTACCCCGTCATTTGAGCTTGCTAGAGTGTGTGGAAGTGCAAAGGAGTCCAAGACACATTGAAGATCATATCCAAGCCATCCAAGTGCAAAATTGCTCATCTATAGACTTGCACATGCTTTGTGTGTGTGCTTAGTGCTAGGCTTAGTTTAGAGCTGAGTGAGTGCAAGGTGTGCCTACCTTGTGAGGTGATCCTTGAGTGGATCAAGCTGTACAAGGTGCGCCGAAAGCCTTGGAGTCTAGGTGGCTCTCCGGTGAACGTCTTCGACCCTCCGGCTTGGTGTGGAGCGGCGAGGACACTTTGTGCGGGGGACGTGGAGACCTCTTTCCCTTGGTGGAGAAGCTCCTTAGTGGAGGCGGCATCAAGGTGACCAAGAGAGCTTGGCGAGTGCCTTTGTGGCGAACCTTTGTGGCAAATCAAGTGGTGCTCTTGGGAGAAACTTGGTGACCGGGAAGCAATACTCTTGTGTGGAGTGCTTCAACAACGTGGACTAGGGGTGACTTAGTGCCTACCGATACCACGGGATAAATCGCGTGTCAAGAGTTTGCTTTCTCCTATCCCCCTTTACGTTTTCGTATTACTCTCTTGCAAGTTATAATCCTTACTTGTCTTTACTTTCCTAGAGTAGTATCTTGCTAGGATTAGCTATAGGTTGCAAAACTTGTTTTGGGATGGGAGTTTCACACTAGAACAACCATAGTTGCACATCTAGATAGCATGTTCTAGTTTATGTTTTATGCAAAGTAGTGGAAGGCATAGGTTAAGGTTTTAAGTTGCCTAATTCACCCCGTCCCCCTCTTAGGTTACGAGCATCCGATTCCTTACAATTATTAGCCTCTCTTCCTCTGATGATATATTCTTCTCTATACATCTATACTATAAAGATCGAATAATTTGAAAAATCTTTCTCACCCGATTCGGGTCCACCATACCCCTCACGCCGGACCCACCCGTCATATATTTGGGGGAGTGGATATGGTGGAAGACCCATAAAATCGCAATTTGAAGAGCGTTTCTGCCAAAAAGTTAATATTTTTTCACCCATGCCTTCTTTACCCGCACACTGTACCCGCCTGACACCGCGCCTCCCCTTCTTCTGCGGCATCCTTGCCGGCTTGCCGCCCATCACGCTCATGCTGACATGGTCGACCGATACGCGCGCCTTTTCCTGCCGCCCGGTGCGACACGGGACCACCCAACGATCAACTTGTGCAGGACGGAGGCACCGGCGCTGGGCGCGACCGCGATGGCTCCTATGCTCGTGGTCGCGGCGGAGCGCGGCGTGCTTCGGGACCGGCACAAGCAGTACGCGCGGCGGATGAAGGAGGAGTGGGGCAAGATTGCAAGAAGGTGCGGTACACGGAACTAGCCGGGGTCGGGCACGGGGCCAACGACCCGTGGACGCAGCGCGCCGACGAGCTCGTCCACCTCGTCCGGCGATTCGTCGTCGCACACATGGACGAGGAGTAGGTTCTGTTCCTACCATGCACGGGGGTTTTGGCTAGCTGCTGCTTACTGGATCAGTAATGGCGTGGGTACAAGGCACCGCATGGATGGACCATGGATCTGCTGGTTCTTGGTTGAGGAGTTCCGGTGGTTGATCTGATTTCTGGATTAGGACGGGCTGATTTCATGATTGCTTGATTTCTTGTTCATTTTTGCTTCCAAAACTTCCCTCTTATGATTTGCCAATTGCTTCTTCAGATGACCACATGGTCGATGAAACTAGATCTCAAGCTTCTTGACAGCAAAGTTGATCGATCTGATGGAGCAACTTTTTGGCTGTTCTAAGGGACATCTGTTTGTTTAACTTTATTTTACTTGAGCTGTTAAGATATTTGCTGAGATCTATGTACAATACAGCAGTTGAAATTCAGTGCATTTTATCTACTCATCAAAAAAAAATTGAAGCAGTAAAAGAAAATAAATAACTTAATTTGCATTTTCTTAATATATTTGTAGACAATTTCCTCATGTTCAAAAGCATCGATTCGGTCAGTTAGGGTGCGATTGGTTGGTTGCACGCGGCCTGGCCCGGCCCGCTAGATGCAACCACCTCCTGATCGGTTGCCTGGACAGGAGCTTCAGCCAGGTTGACGACATGCAAAAAGAGGCCCCCGGCCTGGCTCGCGGGGAACGCAGGAAATGGCCGTTTCCCGCGGGCCTGGTTGGCGCGATGCAGGCAATGGAGCATGGCCTAGTACACATACTCACATTAACACCTAACACATGCATGCGAGCTGCGAACCAATCAAAGTTTCAGATGAGCTTGGATGTACAGAAACGCGAACCAATCAATAGAGTCATGTACCTTGGGAGCTTGGCCGGCGAGAGCCTGTCCCGCTGGAGCAAGCCAAGCTCCGGCGGCCAGGAAACCAATCAGGCCCTTAACTACAGGGTGCTGGTTGTGATTATTGGAGCTTCTGAGATAAAGGATAATTTATATCTGACTGAATAAAACAATCGAGTGATGCTACTTGTTTAATAGATATTTACATGTGAGTGTCGTACGTGCACCTTACTATCTATATCTATATATATTATAAAAAATAAGTTCTTTTGAAAACTTTTTTCATCCAATTCGGGTCCGCCTTACCCCTCACACCGGACCCACCTGTCATATATTTAGGGATTGGATAGGGTGGAAGACCCATAGAAATCACAATTTGGAGAGTGTTTCTGCTAAAAACGTAATGTTTTTGTCACCAATTAGGCGTGTACCCACTGGGCGGGCCCACCCAAGTTTCCGTTTCTCTATATCGCATCGCATTGGGGAAAAAACTTCACCTCGCTCGCCTCCTCGCGGCCGGCGTGTCGTCTGGCTCGCCGCACGGCTCACCCAGCCGGAAGCAGGGGAGGGAGGGGATGGCACCATGGTTGTGCCCGCCACGCCGGAGGGAGAAGGGGGAGGAGAGGAAGCTTCGTCAGGTGCTCACAGCCGAGCTCCACCTCGCCGTCGAGATCTGGACCGAATCGCATGAGAGAGAGAAAGAGAGAGAGAGAGAGAGTGCTCCACCTCGCCGGAGAGGGAGCCACTGCGTCGCCGTTGTTGTGAGCCAGACACAAGAAGGTCCCGCCGGCCGCCGCGAGGAGGGAGGGGCGCACGGGCCGGGAAGCAGCTGTGAGCTACGGGGAGGCTAGCCGCGTCGGATCCGGGAGCAGAGGGTAGAGGGGCTCGATGGGAGCTCCGCCGACGCCCGCGTGTGCGAGCTAGAGCTCCGCCTCGGCGTGTGTGCGGGAGTGCCGCCGCGAGCCGCGACCACCCGTTCAAGCGCAGGGGAGGACGGTGCGACCACCGGCCGGGATTCTCGCGCGTCAATGGCGGTCTGGGAGAAACCGGCCTCCTCTATCTTCTCGGGCATCACCGGCGAGGCCAAGTGGCGCCTCTACCCTGCACGCCTCGGGCTCCTCCGCGCGGCTACTGCCTCCCGGAGCTCGAACATGAGTGCCGCCGAGGGCTGGGAGAGCGGGGTTGGGGCCGCGGAACTGGGGCTCGATGTGCATGGGAGGGAGAAGAGGCATGCCGACGGCTCGCCGGCCGCACGCTAGCGCGTAAGGAGAAGGCGTGGGTGGAGACGTGAGGAAAGAGAGGGCCAATGAGAGGAAAGGGAGAGTCGGGGAGTATATACGGTTGAAGTGGGCCCCACTCGTCCTTTAGATTGTTGTATTATGCTAAATATTTTTTATTTTTTAGACACTTGTGACTTTACTGTATAAATATAATTTTTAGTTATTATTTTTTAGACACGTGTGTGTCGTACGTGCATTTTACTAGTGGTTGTAAAATTTGCAACCTACTTCTCATGTTTTGTAACCTAAACCCTAAAGTCCCCCGACTCCAACATATATCTGTTAGTATTAAGCAAGTCTAGATGCTTCCATAGTTAGAAACCCGATGGTCTCGTTGGTGATTCCTTCTAGTGACTTGACTGGTTCTGGAAATCAAGGAGATATGAGGCACGGCTAAAGGATGGACTGCTTGAGTTTCTAAAGGATGTGCGCCTGAATAATGACCAATACAAAGTGACATGAGGGTTGGAGAAATCTGGTGGATATACGACTAGATCGATGTAAAATCAATTATTGGCTTTCTATGAAAGCAAGGTGTATCCTTTTCTCTAAAAAAAATAAGTCAAATCCATCATTGAATTCTGGTGGAGGCATATCCACAACTCTGATCCTATCTAAAGTGTAAAATTCAGATGCTGCCATCTAGCTAGGTACATCAACTTGCTTGAGTTTGTAAAAAAAAACAAGGCATATCCACACAACTCTGATCCTATATATCTAGGATCATGATGCAGTAGGTTGGGATTAGGAGGGAGGTACCAGGAACCAAAGCCCCTCAATTCGTGCAACAAGGTAGATCGGGGCCCGGGAACCATAGATTGAGGACAATGCACCTACTCTTGCTTGTACACACATGCCGCTGCTCTTCATCAACATCACCCATGCATTCACTCACGACTGTCTTGGCCTCCCGCTCCCACTTGAGTGATACCGTAGTGTGGCCAAGGCCTTGTTTAGTTCGTGGGAAAATTTACCTTTTCAACGTTTTGAACTCCTGTAGCACACTGTAGCACTTTCGTTTATTTGTGGTAAATATTATCCTACCATGGCCTAATTAAGCTCAAAAGATTCGTGTCGCGAAGTACATCAAAACTGTGTAATTAGTTATTTTTTTACCTATATTTAATACTCCGAACTTATGTCTTTTGACGTATTTAATGTGATGTGATGAAGAGAGTGGAGAAAACGTTAGAATTTTTAGCAAACTAAACAAGCCCAAGACTTGGGGGAAGGAATCGGATGGGATGGTTAGATTACTGTAGCGGGGGCACTGCAAAGGATCAACAAGCAAGCATGGTAGTTGGAACCTGTGTGTGGAAGCATCCAACGGATATCTAGGAATTGTGGATTCACGATGATTGATTAATTAGCGTACCTCCTCTTGTACCGGCACAAGCTCACCGGGTATAAGGGCACTGACAACCCGGGCTCTACCCATAGAGTTTATATGTCGAAGACTCTATCATAAGAAACTATAGTCTCCAATGCAGATTTTGTATTATGGAGTCTTCATAATATTTCACTCGGATCTTATGCTCCTGTTTTATTAAATAAGTGGACACATCGAACATGTGGGCAGCCACACGGAATCCGCACGGGTCTCGTTCTGTGCGTAGACTTGGAGTCTAACTTAGACTTGGTTTCTATGTTTCCACCTCTCTTTCTTCATTAAATTGCTTGCCACATCAGCAAATTGCTTACATGACAGTGTATTTAATGACTATGAACTCTAACATAGAGTCTGGGTTGGGAGTGCCCTAATTAAAATGAAGCATGTACTTGGATGCCCTTATACTAAACCATGGACATATATACCCTTGGTGGAAAATACAACTCCGTTTTTAAATATATAACGTTTAGGATAAGAAATTTAGTTGAGAATGAACTAATTTTCTTGTCCTAAATGTCATATACTATTTAAGAACGAAGGGAGTATTAATAATGAGCACAAAGAGTTTGGTAATTCCACAAGCCGGAGCTCTGAAATTATGCGACGACGACCTACCTATCTTATCGGCTGTCGCGAGGTCCATTCATTACTACAGGACAGGAGCAAAGAAAGAAGGCCCAGCGGCAAAAGCAGCCTAGGGGTGTGTTTAGAAGTCCAACTTTCCCCAAAATTCACGATGCAAAAAGAAGATTTCCCATCACATCAAACATCACATCAAAAAATGTCGACACATGTATGGAGTACTAAATGTAGATGAAATCAAAAACTAATTACACAGTTTGGATGTACTTTGCGAGACGAATCTTTTGAGTCTAGTTAGACCATGGTAGGATAATATTTACCACAAACAAACGAAAAGTGTTACAGTACTTTTCAGTTCGTAACAGTGCTTTTTAGCTCAAAATCCATGCAAAATCTAAAATTTTACATCTCAGTTCAGGGAACTAAACACACCCGTTGGTTGGGCACGAGCGAGCTCCGGGGGGACGACGACGACTTGCATGTTGCCACTTGCAAGCCCCACTCCACTCCAAGGCAGGCAGACTCCGCTTTGCCGGAGTATGAACCACATTGACCACGGCCGCCCACCCGCCGGTAGTGTGTTGGGCCCGGGCCAGCGAGACATGACATGAGCTGGCGCGGCGGAGCAGTTGCTGACGGAGTACGAGTGCGGCCAGGGGGAGGTCGTCGAGCACTAGTACGTGCACTAGCATGAGACAAACAGCCAGGAGCAATTTGTAAGCGGCCGTGTCACCCACCCCCCATCAGATCACTCCCGTGCGCTGCTACTACCTGTCCTAGCTTGGAGCTCGCACCTGCTTCGTTCAGGGCTGACACCGGCATGCGCTAGCTCCCGCACCATGTACGTGTCAACAATATAACCACACGACGAGCGAGGGAGGCACGGCGATGGCTACCCGAACCGCGAGCCACAGCCACTGCACGGCCCCGTTCCAACTCCAAGCTCGCGGCCGCACCAGAACGTGGTAAAAATGCTGTGGTCAGAATGAGGGGGGAGAGAGGGAGGGAGATCAACACAAAAAAAAAAACAAAGTTGTTAAGATTTACCTTTGACCAATGTGTTTGACGTACTTTTCCCAATAAAACTATGACCTACGTACTCCTACTAGCTAGGAACAGTGGAGCTAGCAGCAGGTTCTTTATGCCTTGGCCGTATCAGCATTGAAAAAAATATAATACTACATTAGTGTGACATACTTAGAATGTAGGGTATCACCTAGTATCAGCAGCTACTAATCAATAGCTTCTTAAAATACATATACATAATGCAGGAGTACCTGTGTTTCATAATGATACCCAAAATGCATGCTTGTCTCCCTTTTAGATCTTGTCATTCAGAAATCATAGCAACAACGAGCATGCATATAGCTCCCACTTCATTAGAAATGCTGCCACAGGCCGGGACCCATAGAGACCCGGCAAATTAAATGTTACAGTTTTTTCTACAGAAGCTCATTACCATGCACTTTTGTTAAAATGGGTGTGGGTGATCTATAACCATGCAGAGGATGATATCTATTGTGGGCTGCTGAAGAGGAAATACCTAAGAACAAAATCCTTCTCCTGTGTAATCCCAAAGGTAGCTTGCAATTCCGGCAGGGAGTCAACAAGGTGAAGGAGAAGTTTAGCCTGGGGGCAACCTTAAGATGCTGTTCTGGGAGGACATTTGGGTAGGAACAGCCCCGCTGAAACTTTTATTCCCTCGCCTATATGATTTTTGCGGGAGAAAACTATGTTTGGTCAGTGAACGGTGGGAAGGGGGTGAATGGGTCATGAACTTGAGAAGACCTCTAGGGCTTGAGGAAGTCATGCAATGGGAGGGACTGGTTGAGTTTCTAAAGGATGTGCGCCTGAATAATGACCAATATATATAATAAGTGACATGAGCGTTGGAGAAATCTAGTGGATATACGGCATATCCACACAACTCTGATCCTAACCAAAGTGTCAAATTCAGATGCTGCCATCTAGGTACATCAACTTGCTTGAGTTTCTAAAAAAACAAAGGCATATCCACACATCTCTGATCCTATATATCTACGATCATGATGCAGTAGGTTGAGATTAGGAGGTACCAGGAACCAAAGCCCCTCAATTCGTGCAAAAAGGTAGATCGGGGAAGTGCCATAATAGAATGGGGCTGATCGTGGAACCTGGATCTTGGCTACGGCACCAACTAGATAGCTTGGCCTCATTGAGGACAATGCACCTACTCTTGCTTGTACGCATGCCGCTGCACTTCATTCACTCACGACTGCCTTGGCCTCCCGCTCCGATCCGACTTGAGTGATACCGTAGCGTGGCCTAGGAATTGTGGATTCACGATGATTGATTAATTAGCATACCCCGGCACAAGCTCACTGGCATCGCATATAATTAAAATGAAGCATGTACTTGCATGCCCTTATATTAAACCATGGTCATATATACCCTTGGTGGAAAATATTAATCATGGACACAAAGAGTTTGGTAACTCCACAAGCCCTAGCTCTGAAATTATGCGACGACGACCTATGTATCCGGCTGTCGCGGGAAGGAAGTACCATCCGATCCATTCATTACTACAGACAGGAGCTAAGAAGCTCCCTCTGGCTGGCCCAGCGGCAAAAGCAGCCTTGGTTGGACCGTTGGACACGAGCTCCTCCGTCCGGCGGCGGGGGGACCCAGCCGACGACTTGGAAGCCCAACTCCAAGGCGGATCCCGCGCGGATCCGCTTATCCGGGCCAGCGAGACATGAGACAGGTATCACCCACCCGTCTGCCACTGCGCAAGGAAGATAGTACTAGTGAGGACGTAAAAGGATCGGACAAGGTCGACAAGGCTTTGTTTTGTTAGGTGAAAAGGAGTAAAATTTTTTGCATTAGACCATGTGCATAAAGAGAAGAAATAAGCTGACAGTCTTTTAGGTGAGAAGTTTGGTAAAACTTCACGGAACTAAACATGGCCAAAGTAAAGTACTACTCCGTCCCAAAATATTTGCATTTTTTGACTTCTACGCTCTACGTTTGACCATTCGTCTTATTAAAAAAAATTGAAAATGTTATTTATTTTGCTATCACATGTTTATCATCATATATATTTTAAGTATATCATAATTATTTTTACATTTTTATAAATTTGTTGAATAAGACAAATGCTCAAACGTGATCCGTAAAAGTCAAAAGGTGCAAATATTTTAGGACGGAGGGACTGTCCCAAAATCTGCGCATGTATAGCTTGAGATAGAGTATAAATGGAAATATAAGATCTTATATATAAATTCATTTGGTTGACGTTGAATGTTCAATTTTTTTCATTTCATTATCTGGATGTATGTACAGATAGTTTCCAAGATGAGTGAACTACAAATTTCAGTTTTTTTTGTTTCATTTTCTGAGTGTAAAGATAGTTTCCCAACAACTTATTTAGTGAGATACGGTTTTCAGTTTTTCATTTTTTGAATGATCCCACCATTTATCGAATGCCATAGCAATTTCTTTTGTTTTTATTTTCTGAATGTAACGATTTTTCCAAAAAAATTGTTGTTGAGATAGCCATTTTTATATTATTTTGTATTTTTAAAATCATTCTGTAGAAATATGGAAGAAAATAATTGAAAGGTAAATGCTATGTTATTTTTTATATGCTTGGAATTGGAAACATCACCGTGTTCCAGTACATTTTAAAACGCTGAATGTTCCAGGGTTCACATGTTATTAGCTGAAGGACAAATGAATCAGTCCACTAACCCACCGACCATGCAAATCATGATGAGACCTCCTCTCTCTTCTATACGACATCTACAGGTCTGGAAGCAACGCCTAGGGCTGCAGGTTTCTTTCTTTGTGGTCCCTTGGCGGAGAATCAAACGGTTGTGAACACTTCCGCGGCACACCGCCAAAATGAATTTCTGCAGTGAGAGACATCCAAAGCCACCCGAGGTGTTCAAAAAAGGGGGTCGTGTTCAATGGAGGTCGTGTCCAGGTGCTGGTGCACTGTTTTTCATGACCTTGTTGTTGTGGGTGCTCAAGCGCTACGCTTGAAAAGTTTCATTGTTCATTGCGTCGCTGCATGCTGATTTTTTTAGTCAACACGGGAGAACATCTCCATCTGAATTTCATTTAAAAGTCTTTATAGCAAGCCAAAAGTCTTACAAACCGGGGGATTTCAGCATGAAAATAGGGGATCAAGGGGAGTACACAGTGAAAAATGTACTCCCTCCATCCTAAAATATAGTTTTGTTTAGACTTTTTCAACTTTGACCAACAATAACTCTTCAAATAATTTATTTCAAATAGAAAAGATTACATATTTTGATAGTTCGTTTTATGACAAATCTATAGATATCATTTTTATGTTATTAACATTTATGATTATTTCGTTATTCATGGTCAAAGTTGAAGAAAATTGACTTTGAAAAAGTCTAAACGAAGCTATATTCTGAGACAGAAGAAGTAGTTCTACATATTTAGAGAATGCTTGGCACCAGACATCCGCTAACACAACCGTTTGATTCTTTGCATGCTGATTACTGTTACAGCACAGTACTACATATTGAAAGATCGCCACAAAGCAAGGGAGGGCCACGGCCCACTTGCCAACACTTTGGCTCCGCCGGTGGGCTCCATCCATATCAATTCCTGAATCCGGCGGAATCCAATGCCTGCTACTGTAGTATGGGCGTGGGCGCGCGGCCGGCGAAGGCTAGTACGGAGTAGCTCTACTTTGCACCTGGCGTCGGCGGCGCCGCCGCTAGTGAGCAGGCGCGGCGCATGTTCATCATCAGAACGACGGCGGCGCACCTTCACTGGAGACGGTCTGCTGCCAATACCTTCGCCTTTCCCCCATCGAACTCTTCAGGTGATCGCGGCGCCGCATGCAGCATCCGCGCCTCCCCTTCTTACCAGCATTTTTTTTTCTTTTCACCTTCCAATCGTTCAGCGCAGGCGAAGCCCCCCAAAGCACGCCGACAGATGAAGATAGCGGCGGAGGGCTGCCGGAGTTAGGGGAGGAGGGGTTGCCGGGCCGGGGTGTCCTATATATGGTGCATCCAGTAATAAGAGGGCTGCGGCAGGTATAGGCTTGGCCCGGCGGTGGAGGTGGGGGCGGCGCGGCACGGCGAGAGGTTGCGGGTGCCGGCTGCCGCGGGCCAGCGCTAGAAATCCGGTGGGCGGCGCGGAGCAGATAAACAAGCTCGGGAGGGGCCAGCGGCGATATGGTCCGTGTGGGTTGCCGCCGGCCGGGGCGGAGAACATGCACGAGCGAAGTCACCTTCCACCACCTTCCTCGACAGACTCGAGCATCCAGATCAATTTTAAGCAATGCCTCATTCATCGTTGATCTAGTGTTGACAACAAATGCCCAAGCCTCCAAGTTCTTCCGTTCGTGTCTAAGTCAGTTTTTCTCATGCGATACTAGAATTTTTTGCTATTATGGAATACATTTGCTAGTGAATTCCCATACAAACTATGCAGCAGTACGCTGGAAGACTACTCATAGCTAGATGAATTGGTTAGAATTAGCCTCTCTTCCCCTGATGACATATTCTTCTCTATACATGGTTGTCAAATTTGCAACCTATTTCTCATGTTTTGCAACATCGCAAAGAAAAAAAAGTCCCCCAACAACTCCAACATATATCTGTTAGTATTAAGCAAGTCTAGATGCTTCCATAGTTAATTAGAAACCCGATGGTCTCGTTGGTGACTCTAGGGACTTGACTGGTTCTGAAAATCAAGGAGATATGAGGCAAGGCAATGGAGTTATGCAGGTGAAAACATCTGAAAAGTGTTGGTTGTTCCTCGGGTTGTTAGTGAGTAATAGCTCATTCCTTGCTCCACCTGCTTAGAGCCTGTTCTAAGTAGGATATGACAGTGCGCCTGTGGCGCATGTAACACACTACTAGAAAATTGAACTTTCTTCCTCATCTGTTTAGTATGAGGCAATAACACCAGTACTTTGTGGGGTGATAGTACTGCTCGCCGGTCGGTAACGGTACAAAATGGTAACATTTAGTACCAGTCGGCAAACCTAGATACCTCATAGTTAGATATGCTCATGTGCAATTCAGGATATTATCAGTATTGTCTGGTACTCTTTGTCCACCCAGAAAACAAAGACCTCCACTCTCGGGGTAATTTACTTTAAGCTCTGACATTCCACTCAAAATAGTATAGAAGAAATTTCATGTTCCTACTAGACGTACTCTTTGTCACCCCCCATTCAATTTGAATGTTTTCATCAAGACCCATTCACTTATTCTTCTATGAAATCCATTGCTGCACAGCATGCTTCGTCCACATTAATCATCTCAAATTCTCAATGAACTCGTTGTGCTTCTTCTGTTTTTCTAAACATTGGTGGTGCTTGTTGCTTTCCAACAGAGTGTAGGGGACTGCTGGTTGTCCGGGCCAGATTATTTGAGGCATCGCAGGTGGGAAAGCTTTTCTGAGCTGGCCTATGGAGCAATCAGGTATCACCGTACCCCTTCCTTGTTTTCTTTATTTTGCCTCACGTAGATCAAGAAAGGAAATGGTTTAGTGTACCCTTCTTTCCTTCCAAATAGTAAGTTGTTTTAGCTTTATCCCAATTAATCTTCTCTAATTTTGACCATACAATATGTATATACAAAAATCCAAATATCAAACTAATTTAACAAATAGACTATAAAAATATATTGAAAATGCATTTATTAGATATTTTAATGACTCTCATTAATTTCAAACACCCTAAAATTCCTCATTAACAGAAATAAAATAGGATACAGAATGGGAGTCTTTGGTTTAGCTAGGGAGCATACCTTTTTAATTTGTTGTCGTTGCGTAGCTGTTCCGCAAACACTGACCAATTTGCTGGCTGCTTTGATCGCGCCATGGGGTACGGTGCAGGTACCCATGCTCCTCTTGTGGCTGGGAAGTTAATAAGCAGGGAGGGCTATTATGGCGGCATGGTGCATGCGGCATTATTCCTCGTTCAAAAGAGAATCAGGTGGGCTAACACATTCCGACTGGATTGTTCGGTGCTGGGGCAGCCCATCGGTCCAGTGTCACGGTCGAATAGCTGGAAGGGTTGTGTGCGGCCCATGAAGCAGACGGTGCCAGGTGAGGGCGTGGGTCAATTTGAATATGTTGTAGTACTTCCCCCGTCTTAAAATGTTTTGATTTTTCTGCATACAGAATGTTTCTAAATATAGTGTATATCTAAGTGTATAATAATTAAAAGCTATATATAAAAACTTAGAGAAGATAGAATGGCATATGCTTGCTTGCAATGTACTCCCCCCTTCTCAAAAAGAAGTTCTAGCTTCTCGAGAGAAAAAGTTTTTTCAACTGCCGGCAATTATATAAAAAAGAATATGAGTGGTAAAAGGTCCCTAGCTTTGAAAATTTAAGGATCGAACTCTGTAAGATCTGAATCATAATGTTGTAGATTTTTGAGTTAATAAGAGGTGAGTTGGATGGTGAAGAATGAATAATAAGAGTCATATGATCCATTACCACCGCTAACTGTATCGGATTGGCACAGTAATCACTCAATACTAGCTAATAATCATCACTGTTTTCTTGTACGGCGTGCAGATACCTGCGCGATTACAGCATCCATCGTGGCCGTGGAGGGGATGCACCGCAAGGTGTACGAGGCGTCCCACGGCGAGGGCACCTTCGCTTGGAAGACCACGGAACGTTGGCCGGAGATCCTGCGGGCCCTGCTAGAGTGCCAGCAAATCTGGAAGAAGGGCGAGGGAGCCTACGTGGAAGACGTGTTAGCCGAGATATGTCACCTTGGGTGCGTGGGGGTCAGCAACGACGAGGTGTGCAGGATGCCACTGCGCGACTGTAAGCCGCACTACAGCAGCCACGACGAGCTTACCCCGGAGCATGTGGCCGCGCTGCTGGACCAAGGCCCCTGCGTCGGGAGGATCTGGGTCTGCCCATGGTACTATTGGTTCGATGCCGCCAACAACGACGACTGGGTCTATCGTGGTTGTGGCCGGGACGAAGCTGCCATTGGCGAAAGCATGAAGCTCTACGGTAAGGAGGCCACATCGCATGCTGTTGTCTGCTTAGGGTACCGATTCTGTGAAACAGCAAGTGGCGGCCAAGAGATGCATGTGCTGGTGATGGACAACCAGGAACACAACGGACCGGAGCGGTGGATCGACGTTGAGGAGCTCCGTGCGCTCTTCACCCTCAGCGTGGACTGCCTTGCAGCTACATAATCCAACGCTGTCCCGTACCCGCAGCAGACAGATGTACTATATAGATTTGTTGTAAGCAGAAACTTGTTGAAGATCTACGATGATGTTTGTGTGGTAGATGGGTTCAACACAAACACTGTGCGGGGATGCAACGTATAAGCTACACGATCGAAGGAGTTCTTCCTCTCTAAAATTCCTCGCCTATATTGCAGAGGCTAGGATATATTCCCTTCTCTAAAAATTCCCCGCCTACAAAATAACATAAATGTTGTTTGATGCAAGCTAGGATGACTCACAATGGTGTGTACGATATAGATTAACAATTAGAGCCAGAGTTGTGTAGGTATTATTTAGTTTGAGCAGACTTTGTAACCAGCCCCCTACCCCATGGATTTCATGGAAGGCCCCCCCACCCCCACAGAGGAGGAAGAAAAAAATAAGGAGGACGAAGTAAAGGAGAAGGGAGAAGAGGAAGGAAGAAGATGAGCCCCCCTAGATTTTCATCTTGGATTCAACCCCTGTTTGTAACAAGTTTAAGCCTAAAGGGAGCATGGGCTCTGAGATGCAAGCGCTGGATGATTTTGGTTTGTAACAAGTTTAAGCCTAAAGGAAGCATGGGCTCTGAGATGCAAGCGCTGGATGATTTTGGAGGAGCAGTCGTTGTCATGCATGCCTTTAGATTTTCACGAGTGAGATTCATGCTTCCATATTTTCTTATAGCTGATTTAAAAATGTCGTAGAAGAAGAAGAAAGTTTCAGGAAACCGACCTACATGTTGTAGAAGAAGAAAGTTTCAGGAAACCGACCCAGCTGCTCTGGGCCTCTGAACGCAAGTTGGCTGCTGGCCCCCCGAATGGATGCACAGGACACTCAGCAACTAAACATCGACAACCAGAACAGCGTGGAACAGAGAAGGGCAGAGGTGACTCACCGATTTTAGCAGTGCCGCGGCGCGGCGACGGCCCGGAGTTCAATAGTGGCTCGGCCCCGAGCCCCTCCGACGGCTCTGAACAGCCAAAAAAAAAAAAACGAGCGGAGGGTTGAAGCACTGATCTCCACTCACCAGTGGCGCTGCTGCTGCTGCAAATGCAGGTGGCGTGGCGAGAACTCCTCGACCTCGAGGAAGAGTCTCCCACGACCCACACGGCACGGTGCTGGCCTGCTGGGTTTGGGATCTCGGTCGAGCAAAGGCGTAGGATGAGGTGATAGCAGAGGAGGCGCTCGCATGCAGCACTGCACGTGCCTTCTCATCGGGGGCAGCTGGGCACAGAGCGAGTACAGTTAACGAGACACTAGGATTACTGCATCCCTTTGTCGGTACTGTCTGTCTGATCATCCATCATCCCCGTTATTACTACTAATTGCTAGCACGGCTGGACCATGAACGCATGCATAGAGTCAGTCGATAGAATATATACAAATCCAAGACATATAATTTACTCTACATATATACAATTGGCGTTGTCAGATCATGTCAGATTTATCAAATGAAACCCCACGCATGTAATCGCAGAAAGGAAAACGTTTTTTTTAAACTAACCGGACAAGAAAATTGCACATCTCTACCTAATATAATATAATTATAATTATATATATATATATATAATATTAAAGCAAGGAAGCAATCCTTCATAAATTCTGCCTCTGTTGTAAGTTTTTCGTCCGTCTGCTTCATTAGTTAGTACCAGCAAACTCAGACTCTCGACCGACTCGGATTCAAACTGCTGTTGCAGCGTGTAGCTCTTGCGACGCACACACGGATATTATTTAAAGCAGACGAGTCCAGGTATCAATACAGATCAAAATAAAGCCGATTGCAAAATCTACATGAGTAGGCGCCGCTGTGGTTAATTCGACGACATCATCGCCCCCGCAGACCCGGCGAGGTCCTGTAACCCCCGTGAGTGGAAGGCGACGGCCTCCTTTTCTTTTCTCGCTCCCGAATTTCTCCTTCGTCTCTCATCGTGGGCAGTAGGGACTGCGGCTGCGTCGGTCACAGTGCTGATCGCTGGGGGTACACGGACCTGGCTTGGGCGACAGAAACGTCACCACGCCATGATCGGCACACGGACCACCTCGCGGATTGATGTCAATCGATCGCGTACAATTAGATGAAGGCGTTGGGGTTCAAGGCATGACGTGGTGTGTGGTTGGCTGGAGGTTTTTGTTCTGGAATGTGCCTCTCTCATGGCTCCAGCCTCCAGCAGCTCTCAAATCCACCTTGTCATGAACCCCTCGTGATGTGAGGGAACATGTAGTATATGTCGTATATGTGCTAGATTGGTCAGGCATGTGTATGCCTAGGTAAGTAGTCGAGGAATAATGTGGAAGGGCAAAAAAGTTTGGTCAGCAACAACCACCACCGCTGTATGGTTTGGGACTAGAGAATTAATTAGTTTAGCTATTTGCTTGTTTTTGCTTTACTCGTGCTCCAAAAACACGTACCTTTTCATGGTACTGCTCGCACCTTGCGATCCATCCTCGCTGCGGACGAGCGTGCTCATTTGGAGACCGGACAAGCAGATGCACTTTGAGACCGACCGTGTGGATGGCTTGATACAGTTCCAGCGCATCCGTGAAATATTTGGATTCTGGCTCAGCGAGCATGTCCGATGTAGCCGAGAAGAACACTACAGCAAGCCAATATAAAATGTTTGGATTTTCGTGCTTGCTTAGGTTCAAACCGTCGAATCCGCTTGGGACCAAATTGCTTGAACTGTACTAATCCCTCCGTTTCAAAATACTTGTCGTCATTGACTTTTTTCTGCAACTTTGATCATTCGTCTTATTCAAAAAATTGTGCAAGCACAATTTATTTGGTTTGCTATATGTTTTAATGTTGTATGTATTTTAAATTTGACTTATCGTTTTACATGTTTGCGATAATTTTTTGAATAATACGAATGGTCAAAGTTACAAAAAAAGTCAACAGCGACAAGTATTTTGAAACAGAAGTACTATATATTGATATTATATTCTAACTAATGTTTTTATGATAACACAATTTAAGTATTAACGTACCATTTTGTTACTAATATTATTAACCACTATGGTTTTTTTTTTTTGGCAGATGGCTTATTCAAAACAATACGAGGGCTGCACTCCATTGAAAGATAGGCACCGTCACCACCACAAGTATATTGATCAATTATAGTATCTATGTAAGTGTTTAAAGCATATGTTGTTACATAACTAATACCTATAGTACTTATTTAGATGGTGACAACATTATCAATGACAATGGCTCCACGGCATCAGGCAACCATCCACCACTCATGGATCCTAGAGAACGTAAGCGGCAGAGGGAAAGGAACTGATATGCACAACTATCTTCTAAGGATAAAGATGAATTACTAAAAAATCGTCGTGAAGCTCGTCAACAAAAAAAAAATAACTGACCATGTTATATTAACACCAGAGCAAATTGAAGCAAGATGTGCGGAAGCTAGAGCACGTTATGCAAATTTAACACCCAAGCAGAGGCGGGCAATACGTGATCGTCAGAGGTTGCTCTATGCGAACATGATATCTGAGAAAAAACAAGCAAAGAGGAATCGTGAAAAAATACGTCATGAGATAAGATGCAACACTATCAGTAAGAATTCCATTGCCATAGAGAACCCTTTGTATAACTCATCAGATTCAGACTGAAAGATTGTTTTGAGAGAATATCCTCATTCAGTCATTCTCAACAGTCTTCAATTGTTTTCTTCTAAGTCTGTCCACACAAGGTCCATAGAAGCATGATGTTCCTGGAATGTTTATCCAAAGAAAGTTGAGCTAAATTTATATTGCACATGTATGGACTATTATTTGACATGTTCCGCTCTCTGGTGATGTATAATATTCATGAAACTGCTTGTTGAAGTATCTAACCATTGTGGAACCGTTGCAACACATGGGCATATCGCTAGTAATAATAACGACAACAACAAAAATAATTTATATTTTTTTAGAGCAAGATTGCTTCTGCTTTTTTTCTTTTCGTTCGTCCTGACAGGTAGGGCCCACAAGTTTCTCCCACCTCCCCGCCGCCGCGACCCTCCCGTCTGGAGGTCTGGTCCGTCTTGGATTGCCGTGGCGCCGCCGGAGTCGCCGTCGTCACATCTACCGTAGACTCGTCCGCGCCGCCGCACATCCTCCGTGCGCCCACATCCTCCTCCGCCCAAATCGCTCCACCTCCATGCGCCACCACGGCGGGCCGCCTCCGCTCGAACCGTGGGCCGCTAAGTCGGATCCAAGGTGGAGGAGAGAGGGAGGGGCGCCGCCGGAAAGCCCACGCGCGCCCGCGGCGGAGCACGCGCTCTCCGGCGAGGCCGCGGTGGATCCACGATGCAAGAGAGAGGGAGGAGGCCGAGGAGGGAGAGAGGGCCGGAGGCAGAGAGAAGCGGCTAGGAATACCACTGCGGTGCTCGAGGGAGCGGACGGTGAGCTCCCGCTTCAGCTCGATCCGCCTCTCGCTCCAACTCGAGCTCGGGGACGGCGATCTAGGGGACGTCGCCGTCTGGGAGGAGGAAGCCCACTCATTTCTGGCGCCCATCGCCGTGGCCGCCGTGGATCTGGCGCGCGCTAAAGCCGGCACCTTGGGGCACCGACTAGCGATGCTCGACGGAGCTGCGCGCCGGCCACGACCGCACGCACCTCCGGCGAGCAAAGCTCGGCGGGGCCACAACCTTTCCCCGGCGCGCGCATCCTTCACATCGCCGTCGCCTCTCAGTTGGCCGCCGCGCCAACGCCGCCGCCAGGAGAGAAAGAGGAAGAGAGAAAAGAAAATGAGAGCTAGGGTTTGGGGGCCTGCGGCTTGCGGCCGAGTGGGCATTTTGATCCGGCCGCCGCAACAGACAGACCGACGGAGCACCGTGATTTGCGGCCCAGGCCCAAGTTTTTGGGCCTGTAGCCCAGCTGGAGAAGCAAAACGCCATATGGGCCAGATCAAAACCGTCTCGGGAAAACTGTAGTTCGAGAAAACTCTACTGCAGAAATACCTTTCTACTTCACAACAAAAAATGACATCTCAGTACTCTATTTTTTTTACACAAACACCTCTAAAATTTTGAGAAATCTCCTTCACACACCTCATCTTCCAACAAAAAATGCCTCCATTTTTCCCATACCTCAACTTTAGAAAAAATAATCCGCAACACACCATTTGAAAAAAAATACACACTTCATAGTCCCCCAACTTTTTTAACAAAAAAAACATCACTTCTAAGGACGGCCAAATTGCACGATTCCATATCAAACTCACCGCATCTCACAATTACATTAAACTATTGCATACTTACAGTCCTCCAACTCAAAAAAAAAATCAAAATCAAACACCTCCTTTCTCCAAAATAAATATGGCAAAAAAAATCATTATCTCCATTTACATATAAACTAACATATTACTTAAACAATACATCTACAAAAACTCAGCATCCAAAATATATAAAACACTACTGTCATAGGTTTAGTTCTGAGTAGTCTAAGGTCAACCTCGGTGGTTTATTTATTCGGTGGAGGAGATCTAGGACTAAAGACTCGATGATTATGCTAGTCGTAGCACACTGACACAAGGACACGGCGAGTTTATACTGGTTCAGACCTCCGGAGAGTAAAACTCTACGTCTAGTTGTTGGTGCAGATTGATTGAGAACGCGTGGTAAGATACATTGGAGGACGCCCTGCCCGCCTTATACTTGTATTGCAGAAGAAGGAATAGAGTTTACCAACTGTTACCACTTGTCTACCTCTCTCATCCCACTTCTAGAGTTTATACAACTCACTTGACCCATTGGGGACCAGACACACGCACACTGAGCTTGACACCTCTCTTGGGCATTGGGCCACCTCAGCAGCAGATGGGTTATTGCCAGTAGAGTCAGCAGTGCTAACATCCCCCCTTCTTGAGTAGCGACTTGTCCCCAAGTCGGAGCATCAGGAAAACGTTGCTTCAAAGCCTCCAAGTTCTCCCAAGTAGCCAAGGCATCCGGCATACCTGACCATTTGACCAACCCCTGCAGCACAGAGTTATCACCTGAGGCTAAGCGACACTGTAGAATCTTCTCAGGGACTTGCAACTGGATTGCCGACGGTAAGGAAGGAGACACCTGCTGATCCCCGACAACAACTTTCAACTGAGAGACGTGGAACACAGGGTGAATAGATGAACTTGGGGGCAGCTCCAACTTGTACGCGACGGATCCCACTCGCTTCAGAATAGTGAAGGAGCCAAAGAACTTGAAGGAAAGCTTCTGGTTAGCGCGCACAGCGACCGAAGACTGGATGTAAGGCTGTAACTTGAGGAAGACCTTATCCCCCACTTGGAAGTGCCTCTTAGAACAGCCCTTGTCGGCCTGACGCTTCATGCAGTTTTGAGCACGCGCCAAGTGCTGCTTAACCAAGTTCTGCATCAACTCTCGGTCCTTCAGCCATAGGGACAAGTCTGGAGTGGAGCAAGCAGCGGATGAAATGCCAAAATGGTGTGGAGTGTTACCATACATCACTTCAAAAGGAGAGCGGCCCAGCGTCGAGTGCTAGCTTGTATTATACCAGAATTCCGCGAGGGATAACCAGCTGGACCACTTGTTGGGGCATGAGTGAACAAAGCAACGTAAGAAGGTCTCCAAGCACTGGTTCACACGCTCCGTCTGACCGTCTGTTTGTGGATGGTAGGCTGTGCTCATACGGAGTGTAACACCAGCCAAGGAAAAGAGTTCCTACCACAAATTGCTTGTGAAGATTCTATCACGGTCTGAGATCAGGGACAACGGCATTCCATGAAGCTTATAAACATTGTCTAGATAAATCTTGGTCACTGACAGAGCTGTGAAAGGGTGCTTGAGCGGTAGAAAGTGCGCAAACTTTGAAAAATTATCAACCACCACCAGTATGTAGTTAAACAATCCCGACTGTGGCAACCCTTCCACAAAAGCAAGAGATACTATCTCCCATGCAGAATTTGGAACTGGCAGAGGCTGGAGCAACCCTGGGTAGCGAGAGCGGCCTGGCTTAGCCTGCTGACAGACAACACAGGATTTCACAAAGGCAACCACAACAGACTTCAATCCAGGCCAATAGAAATAATGTTTCATCCTAGAGTATGTGACAGGAATTCAAGAGTGCCCCCCAGAGCCGAGCTATGCATAACTGCCAACAACTTCTGTCGGAGCTGAGTATCGCTGCCAATCCAGAGCCTATTCTTGAACTTGAGAATACCACTGGTAAAGGAACAATGCGGAACAGACTCGGAGCATAAGGACAACTTGGGAATCAACGCTGTTACCTGCTTATCATTGGCATAGGAGGAAACCACCTCTTGCAACCATTGTGGTGTAGCCACCGATATGGACAACACCTGTTCAGAAGAATGCCGGCGAGACAACGCATCAGCCACACGATTGTCCACCCCTTGCTTGTAAACTATCTTGTACTGCAGCCCTAGACGCTTGGTAAAGACCTTTTGTTGCCAAGGTGTGTGAAGCCGTTGTTCATTGAGGTGGATCAAACTCCGCTGATCTATGAAAATGAAGAATTCACCAAACTGCAAATAATGGCGCCGCTGCTCCACCACTACCAAGATGGCAAGGTACTCTTTCTCATAGGTGGACAATCCTCTATTCTTGGGACCTAATGCCTTGCTGATAAAGGCCAACGGGTGACCTTTCTGTGTGAGGACATCACCCACTCCTGTAGCACAAGCATCGGTTTCAATGGCAAATGGCACTGAGAAATCAGGTAAGGATGATACCGGAGCTGAAGACATTGCTTCCTTAAGAGTAGCAAATGATGTGTCATGGTCTTGTGTCCACACAAACATGGTGTTCTTCTTAAGAAAATTAGTAAGAGGCCATGCAATAATGCCAAAGTGCTGGATAAACTTCTGATAATACCCTGCCATGCCCAGAAAACTACACAGTTCCTTCACAGAGCTAGGCGCTGGTCGAAGGATCTGTGGGAACCCCCTCACCACTGATAATGTGACCCAAGTAGGCCATTGAGCATTGGGTAAAAGAACACTTAGACAGCTTAAGCTTCCACTTGTCTCGGAGGAGCCACTCAAAGACTTGCTTGATGTGGGAGATGTGATCCTCATAAGTATAGCTATACACCAAGATATCATCAAAGAAAACGATCACAAAATGTCTAAGACCCAGAGCCAGTGTAGCATTCATGGCTCCCTGGAAAGTACCCGGAGCTCTAGTGAGCCCAAAGGCCATCACACGAAACAAGGCCATCACACGAAACTCATACTGGCCAAAGTGAGTTTGGAACGCTATCTTGAACTCTTCTCCCGGTTTTAACAGGATCTAGTGGAATCCCGACCTTAAGTCCAACTTAGAGAACCAAGAAGCTTTCCCCAACTCATCCATAAGCTGATCAAACACAGGAATTGGAAACTTGGACTTAACAGTAAATGCATTAAGGTGGCGGAAATCTACACAAACCTGTAGGTACCATCAGGCTTCCTGACCAACAGCACCGGGGAAGAGAAGAGACTAGTACTGGGTTGAATCAAGCCTTTCTGCAACGTTTCTTCGACCTGCTTTTCAATTTCTGTCTTGAGAGCTGGTGGGTAGCGGTAGGGTCTGATATAACCGGCCTTGCACCGGGAATAAGAGGAATTTCATGATCACAAGCTCTGGATGGGGGAAGCCCGGCTGGTTCCTCAAACAAGACAACAAACTGATCCATGAGCGACTGAATTTCAGCAGGAAGAAGCTTGATATTAGACGAGATTTCTCCTTCTAGAGTCAACAAACAAAGTTGGACCAACACTTCATCAGGCAGGCGAGATGCTATGCCTTGCAATGTCACCAACTACCCTTCATAAGGAATTTCCATCCATTTACTTTTCCAGTGCACTCTCATTGGGCTATAAGACTCAAGCCAATCCATGCCAATTAAACATCATAAGTTGTGAGAGGAAGGATCTTGAGATCAGACTGAAAAGCCACATCTCCTATGGACCACAGAGCCTTAGGAAGCACAACAGAGCATTGCAACAGTCTACCTCCAGCCACTTGAACTTGCAATGAGGAGCTCAATGGCACAATGCTAGACAACTGAGCAGCCAAGGCAGAACTTATAAAGGAAGTATTGCTCCTAGAATCCACTAACATAATGACAGGCTTGTGTTGGACAGATCCATGGAACTTGACAGTTTTAGGGGCTTCATCTCATGTTGCAGCCGCCTTGGAGATTGTTAACAGCAACTGCTCTGAACTGCCATTAGAAGACCCAGGAGACAAGGCATCCTCATCATCACTCTAAAATAAATCCCACATTTCTTGAACTACATGTAACTAAACAGTAGGGCCACACTCGTGCTCCTTACCCCATTTCTCACCACATTTAAAGCAAAGCCCCATAGCTCTTCGATAAATACGAAGGGCTGTTGCCTTGGAATCCAAGCTTGAACTCGCTTTGGCTGCTTCGACACCCCGAGAATCATCCGCAACAGATGGAACACCTTGTTTGTCTCGAAGAGGAGGAGCCGGCAGAGGAAGATGGCTTCGAGAGTAGGGCTTGGATTGAGGCCCAGATTCCAGCTTCCTGCAATCGTGCCGTTTGAATGTATCCCCTACTTCCTCCTCCAAAGCAACAAGCACACAAGCAGTATCCAGATCTTGTGGCCTTTGAACCAGCATAATAGATTTGATGTCATCCCTAAGACCATCAATGAAATTTAAAGTATAATAGAGTGGATCAGTGGTGGAAGTGTAGGCAGCTAACTGATCTACCAACTGAGCAAACTGTTCCACATATTCAGCTACAGAGCCATTTTGCTTGATGTGAAAAAGTTGCCTAATCAAAAGCTCATGCTGATCCCTACCAAATCTATCATGCACCATTTTACAAAACACATCCCAACTAACAAAAGCAGCTCTACTCTCAACCGACTGCAACCACCTAGCAGCAGGGCCATCAAAATACATGGTAGAAATGCGCACCCAATTAGACTTATGTACCCCAGACATGTCAAAATAGTTTTCACAACGATACTGTCATAATTTGGGATTGTCTCCGTCAAACTTGGGAAAGGATAACTTAGGCCATCGACCAGCGGTGTTTAGCATCGAAGGGCCACTAGATCCTTGGAATCTATGAGAACCAAGCGAGCGCGCATCATGACCAAGAGACGAGTGTGGATCAGTGTAGGTACCCTTGACCGGGAGTTGGGAGTAGGCCATGATGGACCCAAACCCATTCTCCCAGAGGTGCTTATCGAAGCGGTGCCCTTCAGGGCCGATGACCAAGTTACCGGCAGGTAGAGTCACCGCGGCCATCTCCGGGCTCGGCAGGATCCCTGGTGTAGATCCTTCGCGACCGGGAACCACCCAATCGAGCCTTGCATTGATGTTGGAGACCTACACTTTGAGCGCTTCGAGGTCGGCAGCGGTGTCGATGATGGCGGTCTTGCCGACACGAAGTTCGACAGAGTCGAGCTTGCCGATGAGATCCGAGACGGACGAATCAACCTCTGCCTTCCATGTCGCGGACTCCTCTGCCTTGTCCTCGAGCTGCTTGACGCGAGCATCGTCGACGCCGCCGCGCTTCTCGAGGTTCTCGAGTCGATCGTCCATGTTGTCGAGGTGCTTTTCGATGCGGTCGCTCATCTTCTTCATCTCCTCGAGGAGCAGCTTGGACGAAGCATCCATGGCGCCGTGGAACCTCTTCCGGAAGTGGGTAGAGTGAGGATGCTGGTGATCCAGAATCGAATCACGGCACAACTCAGATTGAGAACAGGAGAAGGAACGGTCACGGCGAATCGCGCTCACCGATCCAACCTAGAACTCGGAGAAGATGAAACCGGACTCGATCCAACGGAACCCAACCCGGGAGAGCTGTCTCTCATACCAGAATGTTAGCAGTGATTGGCGCCGGCGGCGAGAGAGAGTGGGATCGGGGAGGAGAATCGAGATTTAGACGCGGAAGACGGAAGAGAGAGGAAGGTAGTTGTACTGCAGAAGAAGGAATAGAGCTTAGCAACTGTTACCACTCGTCTACCTCTCTCATCCCACTCCTAAAGTTTATACAACTCGAATTTTTTTTTACATTTTTTTCTCTTTTTTTGCAAAAATATATGGTTCGAATTTTTTTTTGCAAAACTATACATCTACCGCCGTGGGGGACGGCGGCAGGGACCTACCGCCGTGCCCCACGGCATTACCTACACACGCGGTACTGTAGCGTCTGCTACCGCCGTGGGCCACGGCGGTAGGGTCCAGTCTGTTTTAAAAAATTTGTAATTTTTTTGTTTGAACTCGGATGGAGGTAAACTTTATATGAAAATTGTAGCTTTCGACGAGATATACAACTTTGTAGTTCAAAGTTTTTTTGTTTGAAGTCATCTTCGTACTCAAATAATCGATATACTATCTAGATCTCAGTTTGCAGTCTTCAAATCTGAATAGTATATCGATTATTTGACTATGAAGATGACTTCAAATGGAAAAACTTTGAACTACAAAATTGTAGATCTCGTCGAAAGCTACAATTTTCATATAAAGTTTACCTCCATCCGAGTTCATGCAAAAAAGTTACAATTTTTTGAACATAAACTGAAAACTGAGATCTCGATATGAAAACTGAGATCTGGATAGTATATCGATTATTTAACTATGAAGATGACTTCAAATGGAAAAATTTTGAACTACAAAGTTGTAGATCTCGTCGAAAGCTACAATTTTCATATAAAGTTACCTCCATCCGAGTTCAAACAAAAAAAATACAATTTTTTGAAAACAGACTGGACCCTACTGCCGTAGCCCACTGCGGTAGCAGGCGCTACAGTACTGTGCGTGTAGGTAACGCCGTGGGGCACGGCGGTAGGTCCTGCCGCCGTCCCCCACGGTGGTAGATGTATAGTTTTGCAATTTTTTGGACGGACCATTTATTTTTGCAAAATTGAGGGGAAAAAATGTAAAAAAAAAATTCATACAACTCAGTTGGCCCATTCGGGACCAGACACACGCACACTGGGCTTGACACCTCTCTTGGGCCTTGGGCCACCTTCAGCAGCAGATGGGCCGTTGCCAGTAGAGCCAGCAGTGCTAACAAGATGCAAGCGCTGGATGATTTTGGAGGAGCAGTCGTTGTCACGCCTTTAGATTCTCTGTCTTAGCTAATTAACCTAAGTTAAAAAGCATTGTGCAAGCTTTTATTGTTTTCTTGCGCCATTCCCCTACCAAATTCTCTGAAGGTCAATTTTGGTGGCTAATCTAATAGGGTGAAAAAGGAACTCCTATGTAGCCGCCCCCCCCCCCCCCCAAAGCTATAGATAGACAGGCCCTGTAACTTTAAATCATCAGGCCCATCTAGCATTCATGAATACAATTCATTTTCTTATATTTTCTTATACTCTTACTTGATTCAACAACAATCTGTTAATACTATGCCAACATTTCGAATGGCCAACTCAACATTGCACAGATATCAAATATTTATTTTTTGACTTGCTTCCTTCACTCCTCTCAGATTTTCACGAGTGATATGCATGCTTCCATATTTTCTTATAGCTGATTTCAAAATCCATGAACCCTAATAAATGTTGTAGAAGAAGAAGAAGAAATTATTTTCAGGAAGCTGACCCAGCTGCTCTGGGCCTCTGAACGTAAGTTGGCGCTTCTAGCCCCCGAATGATGCACAGGACACTCACAAGTCACAGCAACTAACATCGACAACCAGAACAGCGTGGAACAGAGAAGGGCAGAGGTGACTCACCGATTGTAGCAGTGCCGCGGCGCGCCGACGGTCTGAAGTTCAAGGTCGCCGGTGAGGGAATGGTGGCTCGGCCCCGAGCCCCTCCGACGGCTCTGAAAAAAAAACGAGCGGAGGGTTGCCGGGGAGGAAGCACTGATCTCACTCACCAGTGGCGCTGCTGCTGCAAATGCAGGTGGCGTGGCGAGAACTCCTCGATCGGCCTCTCCCAGGAAGGCAGGAATCTCCCGCGAGACCCACACGGCACGGTGCTGGCCTGCTGGGTTTGGGATCTCGGTCGAGCAACAAGGCGTAGGAAGAGGTGATAGCAGAGGAGGCGCTCGCATGCAGCACTGCACGTGCCTTCTCATCGGGGGCAGCTGGGCACAGAGCGAGTACAGTTAACTAGACACTAGCATTACTGCATCCCTTTGTCGGTACTGTCTGTCTGATCGTCCATCATCCCCGTTATCACTACTAATTGATAGCACGCCTGGACCATGCACGCATGCCACAAGTGACTTGGGGTAGAGTCAGTCAATAGGATATATACAGATCCAAGACATATATAATTTACCCTACATATATACAATTGGCGTTGTTAGATCATGTCAGATTTATCGTCTAATTAAACCCCACTTTGATATTGGAGCCATAGATGAGGGGGACTTTTATGTAAAGTTCCTTCTTCGAGATAAATCAAATGACTTCAAATTCGCGTTATACGTGGTTTACAGGCCAGCACAGCTCCAAGATATACAGGCCTTCTTAGTGGAGATGGCTCACACATGCTCTCATGAGGTAAATCCGTATCTTATCGGAGGAGACTTTAACATCATGAGGAAAGCTGAAGAAAAGAGCACAGATAATTTTGACACTAAATGGCCAAATCTCTTTAACGCGGTAATAGAATCGCTAGACCTCAAAGAGATTGACTTATCCGGCCGCCAATACACATGGGCTGGACCAGGGGATGATCCCACTTTTAAAAAATTGGATAGGGTGCTAGTCTCCATAGATTGGGAGGATAAATACCCAATGGCCACTGTTGAGGCGCGAGATAGGAATATCTCAGACCATACACCACTAGTTTTAAATACCGGCTCTTCCACCCACCGAAGCCCACAACCAACCTTTAAGTTTGAGAGGGGTTGACTGCTCCGAGAGGGCTTCTTTGACATGGTCACAGAGGTCTGGCAATCTGAAAATCAGGGGTCAACAACGCTTGAAAGATGGCAAAATAAAATCAGGCGGCTGCATACTGCGGGCATTAATAAAAAAGAGAATGAAAGGCTAATCTCTAAGCTGGAGGCTTTAGATAAAAAAGCAGAAACTAATACCTTAACGGATAATGAGATTAACTTAAAACATTATCTGAAGGAGAGATTAGTTCATCTTTTGAGGGAGGAAGAAATCAAATGGTATGAGAGGGCCAAGGTGAAGACCCTGCTCTATGGTGATGACAATACACGCTTTTTTCACTTAGTGGCCAATGGCAAACACCGAAAACAACACATCTTCAGATTAGACCAAGAGGATGGGGTAGTGGTCGGTGATACTGAGTTGAAGAAATACATCACCAATTATTATAGAAACCTGTTTGGCCAACCAGACGACACTCACATAGAGATGGTCGAAACACAAAGAGATGACATACCACAAGTCTCAGATTTGGAAAATGAACTGCTGACTTCTCAGAAGCGGAGATAAAGGAAGCAATTTCCAAATGGAGCATAATAAAGCACCAGGACCTGATGGTTTCCCATTAGAGTTCTACCAGGTCTTTTGGGAAATCATAAAAGTAGACCTCATGGCTCTCTTCAGAGATTTTCATGAAGAGAGCCTCAACCTTTTTAGTCTAAATTTTGGGGTAATAAGTCTAATCCCCAAAACAGACGAGGCTAAAATGATTCAACAATATAGACCTATCTGTGTGCTAAATGTCAGCTTTAAGATTTTCACTAAAGTTGGCACAAACAGATTAAATAGAGTAGCTTAGACAGTGGTCAGCCCCTCGCAGACAGCTTTTATGCCTGGTAGATATATAATGGAAGGGGTAGTAATTTTACATGAGACTATTCATGCACTACATACGAAAAAGCGTAATGGAGTTATATTTAAAATTGACTTCGAGAAAGCCTATGACAAAGTTAAGTGACCTTTCCTTCAACAAACACTGCGTATGAAAGGGTTTTCACCCAAGTGGTGTAGATGGATAGAAGGTATGGTTACTCGAGGAAGCGTTGGCATCAAAGTAAATGATGATGTTGGCCGCTTCTTCCAAACTAAGAGGGGCCTACGTCAAGGAGACCCTATGTCACCAATTCTGTTTAATATCGTAGCAGATATGCTGTCCTTACTAATTAAAAGAGCAAAGGACGATGGACAGATAACTGGAATACTACCACATTTAATAGATGATGGTTTATCAATCCTACAATATGCGGATGATACCATTATCTTTCTTGACCATGACCTAGAGCAAGCAAGAAATTTGAAACTTTTGCTTACTGTCTTCGAACAAATGTCTGGTCTCAAAATCAACTTCCACAAGAGCGAGATTTTCTGTTATGGCCAAGCTAAAGAGTTCGAAGATGAATATATTGAACTCTTTGGCTGTGATGTGGGAGAGTACCCATTCAGATATCTAGGAATTCCAATGCATCACAGACAACTCCTTAATGTGGAATGGAGTAAGGTAGAAGAACGCTTCCAAAAGAAGTTGAGCTGTTGGAAAGCTAAGCACTTGTCGTATGGAGGTAGATTAATACTCCTAAATTCAGTGCTTAGTAGCCTTCCCATGTTCATGATGTCCTTTTTTGAGATACCAAAAGGTGTCCTCGAAAAACTAGATCAATATAGATCTCGTTTCTTCTGGCAAGGTGGTAAAGAGAAGAAAAAATATCATCTTGCAAAATGGGATATCTTGTGCCGTCCTAAAGATCAAGGAGGACTAGGAATCATCGACCTACAACTCCAAAATAGATGTCTGCTAAGTAAGTGGATTGTTAACTTACTTAATACACAGGGGTTACGACAAACTATGCTTACAAACAAATATCTAAGTAACAAATCTCTAACACAAGTTAAAGCAAAACCAACTGATTCTCATTTTTGGAGAGGATTGATGAAGGTTAAAGATGAAGTGTTAGCGTGTGGGTCCTTTCAAATAATGGATGGGACGCAAACGAGATTTTGGGAGGATACATGGGCAGGCACTAGGCCTTTCAAAGATATTTTTCCTGCTCTATATAATATTGCACATTATCAACACGCTACAGTGGCAAATGTTATGTCGACTATACCAATCAAGTGTTTCCTTTAGGAGAACGTTGACCCAGGAGAAACTCATAGATTGACATAAACTGGTAACTTTGATTTCCAACTTCAGATTACAAGAAGGAAATGATAAGGAACCTTCATAGGGATGGAACCTTCTCGGTGCGCTCTATGTACCTTCATAGATTGGATAGTATTGTGCCCTACCGTAACAAAGGGATTTGGAAATTAAATATTCCTCTAAAGATAAAAATTTTCCTTTGGTTACTTAATAAAAGAGTAATACTAACAAAGGATAATCTAGCGAGGAAAAACTGGAAGGGCAGTCAAAAGTGTTGTTTTTGTAATAATAATGAGACAATACAACATCTTTTCTTTGACTGCCCTCATGCTAGGGAGATCTGGCGCCTAGCTTTCTTTACTATCGGGTTATCCCCGCCTATATCGGTTTCACATATGCTGGGAGATGGCTTTCCAACCAAGATAATAACATTAAAAATATGATTTTGGTGGGAGTCTCTGCACTATGTTGGGCTATCTGGAGATGTCGAAATGACATTATTTTTAACAAAACCAAGCATACTTCATTTATGCAGGCTCTTTTCAGGGGAACCTATTGGTTGCGCTCTTGGTCGCAACTACAGCGTGATGACAACTCAAAGGAGATGTTCCGTAAGGCGAGCTCGATGCTAGAGGTTATCGCTTTGGAACAGACCAATCGTGGATGGAAACATTTTAATAGATTGGCGTCTTTTTAGTCTCTTTGACGTCTCTTGTTCCCTTTTGTATTCAGCAATGTAAGCTGATAACTTGTCAAAATTGTAATAAGGTGGCCGTATTCGTTTCGTAGAGGCCGGATTTTTATCCATTATCTAAAAAAATTAAACCCCACGCATGTAATGGGAAAAGAGAAATATATGTGTGTTGTCACTTAATCACCAAAATCACAAACTGATTTAATGGGATCATGTTCGCTACAACAAGCCTAGCCATACGAGGAAAAACAAATGACTCATTATAATAACACATTGATGGATGATACATACTGTAGTCTGTAGTTTTGAAAGGAGGAAAACAAACATAGCGCGCGCACATACAGGTTATTGTGCCCTGGAGAAGTAGTGGAATGGTGACGAAAGTGAACTACTACTTTGCATGAACCACCTTCCTAATTGCTGCTGGGAGGCCGAAGATTATTATGAAGGACCAGAAGTTCAGCAACACGATGCCGAAGATGCTGTAGAACGTATGTCCAAGAGTCCATGCAACGTGCATCCCAGTCCCCAATCTCGCACGGGCCGCGTCCGCAACACGAAGCATCTGCCAGGCTTCCGAATTCCCATAGAGCGAAGATACAAAGATAATCGCACAGACCGCGGTGGCAGTAGCGCGAGCAACTGGAACCAGCACCAGGTACAACCCCAGCGCAAAGGCGACCACCAAGCTTCTCCCAGAGCTCCGCAGCAAGAGGGCAGAGAGCTCGAAGTACCAGTAGCGTAGAGAGATGTCGATCGCAGGCACCCCGACGAAGATGAGGCTGAAGGTGGCCATGCACGAGCAGATGAACGCCAGCGTGTCGGAGAGGATGAACGCGTCGAAGGCATAGCTCCCAGCAAGCAATGGCGTGCCGGCCTTGTCCGAGCCGGTCTGGTAGTAGCCTCCGGGCAAGGTGAAGGCTGACGCGAATGTCACGGCCGCAACAAGCACGGACACGACGCCCAGCATCTGCGCTGCGTTCGTTAGATGCGCCGAGAGCACGTCGTTGTCTATTTTCGGGCTGTGCTTTTGGGATAAGAGGTCGGGGCGACTCCCGCCGCATGGAGCTCCCACGAACAGTAGTGATAATTGTATGAGACCCCTTGGATTCTGCATGCGAGAATGGGCAGATATTGTTAGATGTATGATGCAGCTACTAGTATCTGAATTTGTGTAAGAAATACTAGTAAAAACTAGAGATAGTATGTAGCTTGTTACTTGCCATATCATAGTAGAACACTGACGGGATTCTAACCCATGAGAGATCATAAGGCGTCATCGCATCCTTGTTGGGTACATTCAGATGCACACGCCGGTTCCGGATCAGACAGTTGAAAACCGGCAGGTTGCCAACATGGACAGCTCGGTGCAGGGCAGTGTCGCCGTTGTTATCCTGCATGTTCAGAACTGGCGAAAATTCTCTCCGCATCCGGCGGCGGCAGGCATATTTGACGACTCTGTACGCCTCCGCCTCAACGGCGGCGTGGAGGAAAGTCCTTCCCCTGGCGTCTCGCAGGGTGGCGCACTCCGGACACTTCTCCAGCATGACCCTGACTGCGTCGAGGCTGTCAGCCAAGGCGGCGACATGTACAGGGTACAATCCTTCAGCGTCCGGTTGATACGCAGCTGCGCATGTGTTGGCATCTAGCAGTAGCTCGACCGCTGGTTTTGGCCGGGGCCAAACGTTTGGAAACCACTTGGAAAGGATCCCCACGCATGGCCACCCCTCCAGCGACGCGGCCAGGTGAAGAGGTGTGCTCCCCGTCTGCTTGTCCCTCTGCTGAGCCAGATGCGAGACAAGAGGCACGCTGCCTTGTTGCAGGTCCACCGTCAGGTTCTTGAGCCACTCCAAAAGCATAGGCAGTGCTGCATGTGTGGAGTTGCAGTATATTTAATTATTGGGATCACCTAACTCACTCTCAATATATGTTATATATATCTATGATAGTGTTAAAGATAATACAATAATAATATTATGAAAAGGCCACAACGTTCGGTGAAAGGATTCACAAATTGCCACATTACTACCTCAAAAGGTCCATGCCCAATCCGACTTTACAAATCTATATATTTTTTTCAAAAAATTAGATAACCTTTAAAAGTAGAATAATTTGGTGATTCTCAAAAGATGTTAAATGCTATATCTTTCTTTATATGCAAAATGGGTTCATCTCCATCTCTTATATCACTATAAAAAGTTTCATAATTTTGAAGGTGATTTGGATATCATTTTGGTCAAGAAAAAGAGGGACATAATTCATGATTTACTGGGAAGTTGAAAAATTGAGAACAAAATAAGAAAAGCTTCTTTTCTTTGGTGTTATATAGGAAATTTCTCAAAAAAGTAGGGGTAGCAACGGAGGGAAAGAATTCGATCCAGGAGTACAAACTGAAATTTAAAAAAAACCTCCCACTTTCTAGTGTTTTTGACGTTTGCCCAAACTGAGGAACACTCGTACCAATTCATCAGCAGAGAAGACGAACTGTGTTCGATAAATTCGTCAAGGAAATTTATAAATTTGTGTATTAGTTGGTTTAAAACACTAGAAAGTGGGGGGGGGGGGGGGGGGGGTGGGCGGGCGGGCGGCGGCGCGCTGGGTGGTGGGGAGCAGGGTATAGAATCGATATGCTGAGGTGGATCTGGACCATAGATTGATGATCCACAAAATTTGATAGAATTTAGGAGTGTAGAAATCTGTAGACAGAGAAATAGACAGACCCATCTAATTAATCACGCTATTTGGACGGGCCGGGTCACCTTGGCAGTTAAGAAACAGCAGTGTAGTAATATCTTTTACACGTACCTTGACCACGAGGAACTGCTGCATGCAACACGTTTTGTCCGTCCAATCCAGAGTATGACAGGTCACCGTTACTTTTGTCGAGCAGATGCCGTGCAATATCCATTCTACCCAACGAAATCGCCAGGTAAAATGGGGAAGCACCCTCCTCTCCCTCACGTGGAACGGCGGCCAGACTTGGATCCACGCGCAGCAGCTCGTCGACGCAGGCCATGCAGGCAGCGCGGACGGCCTGGTGCAGGGCGGTCTCGCCGCACCCGTTCCGCACCCTCACGAACTCCCTCACGGCCGCCTCGTCGCCGCCGGCCGACGACGCCTCGGCGGTCTTGAGAGCGACGAGGCAGGAGACCATGCCGGCGCTGCTCCCGGCGCTGGCGGCGCAGTGCAGGGGCGTGTCGCCCTTGTTGTTGCGTGCGGCCAGGAGGCCGTTGTTGCCGCGGTAGATCGTCTTGGCGCAGTCGAGGAACCGGCGGTCGCCGCCGCGGGCGGCGACGACGTGGAGTAGGGAGTCCCCCTCGTTGCCGGTCACCGCATCGAGTTGGAGGAGACGCTGATGATGCGACCCCGAGCCCGCTGCGCCTGAGGAGGGAGCAGGCGGAGGCTCGATTTGCACGACGACTCGCCCCTCGTCGTCCAGCCCCAGCAGCTCCTTGAGCCGGTTGTTGTCGCCGCGGCAAGCCGCCATGAATAACTGCGGATCCAGTGTCCTCACCGTCACCGGCCGAGCATTTTCTGTTGCTCTTGAGGGCGGAGCAACTGGTGGCGCCGGGGCTTCCTCGACGACGGCGGCTACGCCGGCCATTGATCACTAGCTATAGCTTACTGCGTTCAGTGTACGATCGATCCGTGGTATTCTCAGTACGCGGGCGCATATCCGTATATGCATGGTGGTCGTCCACGGATTCCGTCGTCCACTCGATCGTCCCGTCAATGGATGCGCTTGGAACGAATCAATTCTTTACATTTTTACGAAAAGGAACAGCTCGTCATTGCATTTCGTTAGTATACTGTCAAACATTATTCCCAAGAGCATTATTGCCAAACATAACCTAAACCATGGCTCTTTCCGGGCGCTTACGAGGAGACGCCTTTTTTCATTTGGAAGCAACTAGCAGTGGAATTTCCTGAGCGTTGCTGTGGGAAACTGGGAATTTAGGGACAGTCATAAGCTAGGTTGAGGTGTTGGCTAGCACTACTAGTGGTACGGCTTTGAAGCCAGGTCCCATGTTGGATGCATTTGAAATCTCAAAGTAAACAGGGGAGGGCCTATACCCCTCGTGGCCTCGTTTTAAAAAGAAATTAAGGCTTATATATCTGCTCTTTCACTGATGAAGACGTCCAATAATGGCAGAAGAATTTATAATTGAACTTGAGATCTGTGTTGCTATTATTGCAAATCCAGAGCCTGCTCTAAGAGTAATTCAGAAAGATATATACCCTTGACACAACACCCAACACAACACTGCCTCCGGTCACGCCGGGGGAGCCTGGCTCGGCGGAGCCTGGCCCCTCCGTTCCCTCCTCCAAAGAGCTTTGGGATCTCGAGGCTTCGGGCTCTTCCGCCTCGGGCTCCTACTCCCCGGTGCCGCGCGGTCGCTCCCCCTCTCCCACCTTCTCGGAGCAGGTGCGGGCGGCCGGCATTCCGGTGCCCGGGCGCTCCCCCTCCCCGCCTCCGCACCCGTCTCGGTCGCTCCTCCGTGCCCCCCCCGCGCTGGTCGCCTCCGCCGCTGCCGAGCTTTCGTCGACGACCGCGCCACGGCCCGTGGCCGCTTCCGCCAGGGGGATCCTGGGCAAACGGCCGCTGTCGCCTCCACCGCCGCCTCCGCCCCCCCTCGGCGGCGTGCCAAGGCGGGGGGCGGCCGTGCTGGCCGCCCTGCTGGGCCGCCCGCGGCCGAACCCCACCGCGTTGGGGGTGCAGCCGTGGGGCCGCCGCCGCCTCCAGGCGGGCAAGCCCGGGGGCCGCGGGTGGACGCCGACGGCTTCGTCGAGGTGCGGTCGCGCAAGCAGCTGCGCGCGGAGCGGTCTCCGCCACCTCTGCCACGTCCACCTCCGTCCTCCGTCCCCCCGGATCTAGTGGGGAAATGCTTCAACTGCTTCAGAGAAGACCACATCGCCGCCTCCTGCCCTCACGCGCTGCGCTGCTTCCGGTGCCACCAGCTTGGACACCACGAGAGCTCGTGCGGGCGCCCGAAGGTCTGCCTGGTGACGGTGGAGGGCGCCCGTCCTCGTCCGGGAGGCCGCACCCCCTCCCCACCTCAGGTCGCTTCGCCCCCGGCCGGCCGCTCCCCGCCCCCGCCTCACGCTTTGCAGGGGAGGGGCGCCCGGCCGCCTCCACCTCCGCCTCTTCGGCAGAGGCAGGAGGCGCGGCCGCCTCCGCCCCCGGAGCCTCGTCGTCACCCTGCTCCAGCGGCCCGCGACCCGCCGCCTCCTTCGCCGGAGGGGCGTGGTCGCCCCCCTTCGGCGGCCCGTGACGCCCCGCCGCCACCACCGCAGGTGGCCCGCGGGCGTGCCCCCCCTCCGCGCGCGCGCCATGGCGCGGCGCCTCGGGACGACGCTCCTCCGCCGCCCCGTCGTGCCGCGGCCAGGGCGGGCGAGGTGGCCTGGGGGCCCCCGCCCCCTCCTCCGCTCCCCGCGGGGACCTCCGCTGCGGCCCCCGCTCTTGGGGCCACGGACGGCCGCCCTCCGCCTCCGCCCCTCCCCCCCGGTGCCCTTGGGGCACCCCTCGTGCCGCCCGCAGCTGGAGATGTGCATTGTCGCACGCACTCCTGAGGTCGAGGCCAACGAGGTCGCTCTGGAGCACGCTCTGGTCGCCATGGTCGTGGGCACTCGTCCGTCCGCCACTACGACGGATGTGGTTGACTACCTCACCAGTCGCTTGGGCGTACAGCCGGGGACGTTCATGGCCTACCCTTTCCACCCAAAGGACTTCCTCATCGTCTTCCAGGACGGCCCTGAGATGCTGTGGGTTCTCCAGGCACCAACCCCGGACGGCCCCTTTCGCCTCACCTTCCGCCGGTGGCGGCGGGAGAACTGGGCGGTCGACGCGGCGCTGCGCTACCAGGTGCGAGTGGGCATCAAGGGAGTGCCTCCGCACCTGTGGTTGCGTTCCACGGCGCACGACGTCCTCGGCTCCTCCTGCGCGGTCATCAACCTGGCTCCTAAGTCAGAGTCGAAGGCCAACCTCAAGGAGCTCGTCGTCCTGGCCGGCTGTGTCGACCCGGACTTGATCCCGGTGCAGATGGACATGTTGGCACCGATCGAGTTCCCCGGGTTGGGCGCCGACCAGCCTTGCCTGCGCTACCGGGCGACGGTCGACATCGCCCAGATCATCGACACTCTGGCTCCCCCGGCTGATGGGGCTTCCTAGTCGGGGGGGGGGGGTCGGAGGGTGGCCCTTCTAGCTCTTCAGGTCGCTCTTTTGCCCCTCCACTGCCGGGGCCCTCGGCCGTCGGGGGCGCTGCTGCCGCGCCGTCGTGGGCCCCGAGGGGGGGCCTCCACCCGCTTCCGGCGGGCGGTTTGGTCGTGTCGCATGGGGTGGGCAGGGAGCCGCCTGCTGGGGTGCCCCCACTTCTGCACCTCCGCCGGTCCTTTCGGCTCCCTCCTACCCCTACTGGGCGCTGCAGGGCATCCACCGCCCACCTGCCGTCCCGCCTCGGTCGTCTCGCCTCTCCGCCGCTGCTTCGCCATTTCGCGCCCCGGCTGCCCCCTTCTCTACGCGGCCAGCCGAGGTACGTGCGTCGCCGGTGGTGGCTCCACTCGCCCGGGCTTCCTCTGCTTCCTCTTCGGCTCCGGTCGCGCGGCACTTCAGCTGTGACGAGTACACGCCGCCGGAGCACCTCCCTCCTCTTCGTGAGTCGACGCCGCCCAGGAGCCTCGCCGACGACCCGATGCTTCTTGAGGAGAAGCTTCTGGTCGCATCCTCTGCCTCGCCTGCTCGCGCCGACCTGGCCGTCGCCAGCCGGGCTCCGCTTGCTGCCAGCCTCGGACCGGCCAGCCTTGGCCCGGCCGCTGCCGGCCGCCGCCCGCCCGCGGCAGGCCGACGCCCAACCGCTGCCGGCAGCAGCCTGGCCGCTGCCAGCCTCAGCCTGGCAGCGGCGCGCCGCAGCCTGGCTGCGGCTGGCTGCCGCCCGGTCACCGCGGGCTGTCTCCCGGCCGCTGCTGGTCGTTGCCTGGCTGCTGCTGGCCGCAGCCTAGCCACTGCTAGCCACTGCCTGGCCGCTGCTCGGGGCAGCTTGGCCTCTGCCGGACGCGGCCCGACCGCCGCCTCTGGTTTGGCCGTGGTCGGCCTTGATGGCCCGCCGGCCTCTGGGCTTCACGCGACGACGGCTGCTCTCGTCTCGGTCGTGCCTGACGCTGCCTCCGCGCGTGGGGGGGAGGGGGAGAGCTCTGCCCCGCCTCGCATGGTGCCGGTGGCAGACGTCTTCCGTAGGTTGCTCTCCCCCCTGGTGGCCCGCCAGCTGGCGTTGCCCGCGGGCTCTTCCCTCGTGGTCGCCCCGCCTCCGTTCCGGTCGCCTTCTGCCTCTCCGACCCCCGCCGAGCCCGCCGAGTCATGTCACTCGCCGGACGTCCCTCCGATGGCGCGGAGCTGTCTACCCCCTCCCAGGCTCCCAGGTCGCACTCCCCACCGTCTGCTGCGACTGAGGGGCCATCTCAGGGAGACCTCGAGTCGTTGGTGGCGGACTTCTGCGCCTCTCTACAACGGCCACCCACTCCCCCGGTTCTGGGGGCGCCGCGCCGTCGCAGGGCGAAGGCTTGCCCGCCACTCACCACGCTCCGCCGCAGCAGCCGTCTCGCCGTGGTTTCCAGGGCCCGGGGTCCGAACCCGGTCACCGCGGGCCAGAACCTGCTGATGCGGAAGCTGGGAGTCATGGGGCCGCGCGAGGCACCCGACGCTGCCGCCTTCCAGCGCTACACCAGGCTCTTCGCTGTAGGCCTATCGGAGGAGCACTGCAGAGCTATCCGAGAGCTCTTCGGTGCCCAGGTCGAGGGGTCCTTCCAGTGCTCCGTGCTGGAAGACGACGAGTTCCAGGCGGCGGTTCGTGAGCTCTTCCCCGAGGAGCAGCTGGTCGTCGACGCGCAGGCCTGAGCCTGTGCTAGTCGAGAGGTCGTCTCTTTTTGTGTTTAAATGGATGTAAACATAGCTGTTTGGAATGTCCATGGGCTTAACCAGCGTGCTAGACGCTTGGCTGTCCGCGAGTTGATTGCTTCCGAGCGTGTCTCTCTTCTTTGTCTGCAAGAGACTAAGCTCGCGGTTGTACCCCCCTCATTCATGCTTGATATGTTAGGGCTCGACTTTGATTATGTTGCGTTGCCGGCTGCGGGCTCCCGTGGTGGCATTCTGGTCGCTTGGCGCAAAGACACCTGGCTCGTCTCCTCCACCTCCTTTGGCACTCACCACGTTACGGTGAAGGTCGCGCTGCTCTCCGCACCCTCTCAGTCCTGGTGGCTCACCTCCGTTTACAGCCCGCAGTCCGATGCGGATAAAGTCTCCTTTCTCGCTGAGATCCGTACCCTCCGTCCGATGCTCTCTGGACCTTGGGTTGTTTGCGGGGACTTCAACCTCATCTGCCAGGTGGCCGACAAGAATAATGGCCGCCTCTCGCGCAGAATGATGGGTCGCTTCCATCATTTCCTTAACGACCTTGAGCTTCTTGAGCTACATCTCCAGGGCCGTCTCTTCACTTGGAGCAACGAGAGGTCGCATCCCACCTTGGAGCGTATCGATAGAGTTTTTGTCTCCTAGGACTGAGAGTTTCTTTTCCCCTCCTCCGCTCTACATGTTGTCTCATCTAGGTGTTCTGATCATGCTCCCCTCCTCCTCCTTCTCGGCTGTGGGGTGCATTCTAAGAAACGCTTCACCTTTCAGGCCTTTTGGCCTAAGGTCGAAGGCTTCTTGGACACAGTCACGGCGGTCTGGTCTGGGCCGCGCCCGGATGCTGACCCGCTCCGTATGATCGATCACCTCCTTCGTGAGACAGCGAAGGCGCTTGTAAAGTGGAACTCCAAGGCGGTAGGCAGCATTCGCCTGCAGATCCAGGTTTCCAGGGAGGTCATCTTCCGCCTTGAGGTCGCACAGGACTCACGGTCGCTCTCTCCTGAGGAGATCTCTTTGTGGTGTTTCCTCAAACTACGCTACCTAGGCCTGACCTCGCTGCAGCGAACGATCGTTCGGCAGAAGTCCAGCCTCAGGTGGCTGCGTGAGGGGGACGCCAACACTAAACTTTTCCACCTACATGTCAACCACCGTAGGAGGAAAAATTTCATCCCCTCCCTTCTGGTAGATGGTCGTTCAGTTTTTCGGGAAGAGGACAAGGCTTCGGCAGCCTTTGACTACTTCGACTGAATTCGGGTTGCCCACCATGAGCGTTCCTACACCCTCGATTTTGAGGAACTGGGACTCCCGCGGATGGACTTGGAGGACCTCGGTCTTCCCTTCTCGGAGGCCGAGGTCTGGGAGGTGATCAAGGACCTCCCACTGGACAAGACCCCGGCCCGGATGGTTTCACGGGTCGCTTCTACCGATCTTGCTGGTCGATCATCAGGGGTGATGTGCTGCGGGCGTTCAACACCCTCTCTGACATGGACTTCCGCAGCTTCCACCATCTGAACGGTGCCCTACTCACCCTCTTGCCTAAAAAACCAGACCCGGTCGCTCTTTCGGATTACCGACCCATCAGTCTAATCCATAGCTTTGGGAAACTTTTCTCCAAAGCGGCCGCCAATCGTTTCGCCCTACACCTCTCTTCTCTAATCTCGCCCAACCAAAGTGCCTTCATCAAAGGTCGCCTCATCCACGACAACTTCCACTACGTCCTTGGCACGACGAGAGCGCTTTCTAGTCGAAAGCTCCCTAGGATCATGTTCAAAATTGATCTAGCCAAAGCTTTCGACTCGGCCGGCTGGGTTTTTCTTCTTGAGCTCCTCTCGGCTGTCGGCTGCCCTCGCAGATGGACCGACTGGATCTCAGTCATTCTGTCCACTGCCAGCGCCAGGGTGTTGCTTAACAGTGCCCCTGGGCAGCAGATCTGCCACGGTCGAGGCCTGCGTCAGGGCGACTCCCTTTCCCCACGCTCTTCGTGCTGGTCATGGAATGCTTCCATGCCCTCTTCCGCAAGGCGGAATCCCGTGGTCTCCTTCTGGATCTAGGGAGGAGCATCCGCTTTCGCACCTCTCTCTATGCTGATGATGTGGTAGCTTTCTTCTCTCCGGTCAAGCTAGATCTGCGGGTTGTCAAGGCGGTCTTGTCGCTATTCGAAAGCGCGGCCGGCTTGGCGGCAAACTACACCAAAAGTCAGGTCTACCCCATCAACTACTCTGAGGGTCACTTGTCTCTGGTCCGATCCATTCTCTCCGGCACGATCGCCGACTTCCCTTGCACCTACCTCGGGGTACCCCTTTCTATCAAGAGGCTACCCAAAGCGGCGATGCAGCCATTGGTCGATAAGGTCGCTAGGCGCCTGCCCCCTTGGCAGGGCAGACTGTTGAGCCGTAGTGGCCGCCTCGTGCTTGCCAAATCCACTCTCTCTGCCATCCCGATTCACATTTCGATGGCGATTTCCATCTCCCCCTGGGCACTGCGCGCGGTCGAAACCCTAATCCGTGGCTTCCTCTGGTCCGGCACAGAGGTGGCCTCGGGCGGTCACTGTCTGGTCGCTTGGGTGAACGTCACCTGCCCCACCCGATGCGGTGGACTCGGCCTGCCCAACCTTCGTGTCTTTGGCACCGCGCTGCGCCTACGCTGGTTGTGGCTGGCGAGGACTGACCCGGACAGGACTTGGGCGACGTTCCGCTTCCCTGTTGACAAGGCCACCCAGGCTTTCTTCAACGCCTCTATTTCCGTGGAGGTGGGGGACGGTACCTGTGCGCTGTTCTGGGAGGACAGCTGGATCTCTGGGTGCTCCATCAAATCCCTGGCACCTAACCTCTGGGCCGCGGTCTCACCAAGGGTGCGTCGGGCCCGCACTGTCGCTGAGGCCTTGCAGACCGGGGCGGCCGGGATCTGTTGGGTCGCAGACGTAACCCACGCCCGGACTGTGCAGGTGGTTTTGCAGTACCTTGTCATCTGGGACCTACTGCAGGAGGTCAGGCTCACGACCGAACCTGACCGGTTCATCTGGAAATGGTCGCCTAGCGGAGTCTACTCTTCGGCTTCGGCCTACTCCGCCCTATTTCTTGGTCGCATCGACATCCTCGGTGCACGGCAGATCTGGAAGGTTCACATGCCGGGGAAGTGCAAGTTCTTTGCCTGGCTGGTCTTGCACGGCCGTTGCTGGACGTCGGACCGGCTACACCGTCATGGGCTTAGGGACTCGGACACTTGCGCGCTGTGCGCCCAGGAATCCGAAACGCTAGACCATCTGACAGTGGACTGTGTCTTCTCTAGAGAGACCTGGCTAATGGCCCTCAGGCACATTCTCCTTCAGAAACCTGGCTCCGGATCGCCCGGTGAGGTTCGCCGAGTGGTGGTGCTCCGCCAGGAAACAGGTCGCTAAAGCACGGAGGAAAGGTTTCGACTCCTTCGTCTGGTTGGTCGCTTGGTCGCTGTGGAGGGAGCAGAACCGACGCGTTCATGACAAGGAAGCTCTCATGCCGGTGGCGCTCATTCCGGCAATCCTGGAGGAGGCTACGACTTGGGTTCGTGCGGGCTTCCTCCCGCTCGCTAGGTTGTTAGGTGTTCGCCCGGTGCGGGCGTTGTGATGTTTTCGTCTTCTCCTCTTTTCGTTAGGCCCAGTGCCTGTTGTAATCTAAACCGGATGCTTTTTCTCCTCTCTTAATGAAAAACGTGCTTTGCACGTCTTAAAAAAAAGACAAACTATACCAAAAAAAAGGGACCGAAAAGGATGATAAAATTCGATAATGCTCCTACACGGACGTCCGGAGCGGATGCAAAATATCGGATGGGGTCACGTGCAGTCAAACTCTTACCAATGTTGTTAATGTTGCGAAAATTTTACCAATGTTGCACGCTACACAACCTGATGTTGCGACGTGTGACTGGATGTTGCGACAAGATTTTTTTGCTACAATGCTTAGATCTGATGGCTACATGTTGCAATTAGTTACCTTCATATTGCAATTGTTTGTCGTTCATGTTGTGAACATGTTGCATCCGTGTTCTTGATATGTTGCAAGTGTTTCATGTGAATATTTTCAAAATTAGATATGAATATTTTTGATGTTGTAAACATTATTTTTTCGATGTTTGCGGATGTTTGAGTTTCGATGTTGCAGATATGTGATTCCAGGTGTTGTGTCGAGAATGGGAGCGGGCACGGGCAGCTGCGGCCTCTCCGGCGCTGGCGTCCCGCGCTGCCGCTCCCCGCGGCTGGGGTCGGCCGAGCCGCACCGGGCCACGCCCTCCCACGTGCCCGGAGGTCGAGCCAGCGCTCCCCGCGGTCAGGCGCTGACCGTCGGCCAAGCTCCGCTCCCGGTGGCACGGATGTTGCAAATGTTTCGTATGTGAGTTTGTAATGATGTTGCAAAGAGAATCATGATGTGTGATGTTGCAAATGTTTAATGCACATATTGCAAGTGCTTTATTTGAATGTTGTATTTTTTTAATGAGACATTTGAATGTTCCAATCAACGCGTCGACATTTCTTAACATATTTTTGATGTTGTAAACATTATTTTTTGATGTTGCGGATGTTTAAGTTTCCATGTTGCAGACATGTGATGTTAGGTGTTGTGTCGAGAAGGAGGAGGGGGGAGAGCCCCTGATGTTGGATGTTGCAAATATTAATTTTAAATATTGCAGATGTTGAGTTTTGATGTTGCAGACATGTGATGTTGGGTGTTATGTCGAGGGGGAAGGAGAGAGGAGGGCTCCTCATATTGGATGTTGCACGCAACATGGGTTGCAACATGGGTCGTTGGGTATTGTGTCTGATGTTAGATGTTGCAAGCAACATAGCTCGCAACATGCCCCCAACACGCTGATGTTTGAGATGTTGGTCGCAACATGCTCGCCACAAGCTCGCAACATGATCACCACATGCTCGCAACATCGCTGAATCGCTCGGGCAGAAGGGAGGGAGGCTCCGAGGTTGAATGTTGGTCGCAACATGGTTCGCAACATTTCAAAATCGTTCGCAACATGCTTCGCAACATCAAAACGCTTTGCAACACGATCGTGTGACTACGAACCCGTCCGACGGCTAGCGCCCGGAACGGACGTCCGGACGCTAGCAGCCTCGGATAAAATTACACTTCTTCATGCAGAGCCGGTAAGACTAGCCATCCACCTGATGAAACTACAACATGTCACGCTGCAAACGTGAACTGCACCAACCCTTCATCTCGGTGACTACACTAATAGTTTTGCTAAGTCCCAATCAGCTTAATTAGTGTAGTCCATCTATACAAGCTGCACCGATGTAAGGGATTGTTGCTGCAAGGATAAAGCAAGTTTGAAGCGAAGCCACTTTTTTTTTTTTGGAAGCTTAGTCCTTTTTTCTTTCAGTCTTTTAGCTTCGTATCTTGTTAATTAGTTTTCGATTCTCTATTTTGAGATTTTGAGTTTAATAACTCGTGGTAACTTATGAAATGTAATATGTGATAAAAGTTAGGGTGCAAGTTCAAACTAGAAAAATTCAAACGAAAAATGATAAATTCCATGGATTTTTTCTTCAAAATTATCATTTTCACGTGAATATTTACATCTCCACTTTTTCCATGAAACACATCTATGGATGCACTATGAATGTGTATCATTTCTATTTTTGGCTTGTATGTTTTTTAGGGTTCCACGGTTCATTCTTTTAAGGAAAAAGTTCAATTACTCCACTAAAGTATAACCAAAGTTTGGATAACTCCTAAAGTATTTTTTTCTTCAATTTAGCCTCTAAAAATGTCATTTGGTTCAACTTACCACTTAACACAATTTGTTCATTTTTTCTCCATGCACAAGTAGAGTATTAACTTCAAATCTCTGAAGATGATAGCGGACATTATAAGACATGTTCAAAATATATGATGAATTTTTCAATTATTATTCTGATAAGTTAGGATATTTAATAATTAAATTTATTATTGAAATACAAAATTATGTTAAAAAAATGATTAAAAATTATAAAAATATTTTTAATATAGATTACGAACTTCACTACCATCCTGCAAAGCCTCAATTTAATATTCAACTTGTTTATGAAGAAAATGGAACAAATTGCATTATGTAAAAAAAATTGAACAAAACAACATGGTTTATGAGATAAATTGAACGAAAATATAATTTATATAGTTTATGGGGTTATCAAGAGGATGGGCCAACATAATATTTTAAAGAAAAAAAAGTCAATTTTCGACCATCTAATTATATGCTTAGTTTGGTTTTGGCTATCGAACTCCAAATTCAGAGATCTTTGACCATCCAACTATCAAAATCGTTCCAATTTGGCCATCAGGCTGTTTTAATGGGTGGTTTTAAATTTATTATTGACAATTTAATCCTTTGATATTAAAATGATTATTAATTTTGTCTGTACCTCTGATTTAGGTGATTCTTGCAGTCATGTGTTCATAATGGTGATCTTTATCTTTTCAAGTGTTATTTACACTATTTTATCACCATTTGTTTTATTATTCTTACAAAAAATTTCATTTTTGACCATTTAACTATAGGCTAAGTTTGATTTTGACCTCTGATTTAGGTCATTATTCCGGTCACATGTTCATAACGGTGAGCTTTATCTTTTCGGATGTTATTTATACTATATTATCACTATGTGTTATATTATTCTTATTTTGTGATGTAAAAACAATAATATAAGAAGAGTAAAATAAATAGTTACAAAATAATATGAACAACATTTTAAAAGATAAAGCTAATCGTTACAATGCATGACCATAAGAATCACTTAAATCAGAGATATGAGCAAAAAATAATAATCATTTTAAGGTAGGAGGGCTAAACTGTAAATAAAATGATTACTTTTTCTCTCATATCTCCGATATAAGTGATTCTTGTGGTCATGCTCGCAATGATGAGCATTATCTTTTAAAATGTTGTTCATATGATTTTGTAATTGTTTATTATACTTTGCTTATATTGTTGTTTCTACACCACAACATAAGAATAATATAATAAATAGTGATAAAGTAGTATAAATAACATCTGAAAAGATAAAGCTCGCCACTATGAATGCGTGACCGCAAGAATCATCTAAATAAGAGGTACGGGTAAAGTAATAACCATTTTAAGATCTAAGAACTAAATTGTAAATATAAAAATTTAAAACCACCCATCAAAACAGCCTAATGGTCAATTGAACGGTTTTAACAGTTAGATGGTCAAAGATTTTTGGTTTTGAAGTTTGATGGCCAAAATCAAACTTAGCTTATAGTTGGATGGTCAAAAATAGATTTTTTTCCTTATTCTTATATTGTTGTGTAAAAACAACAGTATAATACAAGTAAAATCGACAATTATAAAATAATATGAATAACATTTTAAAAGATAAATTTCGTCATTATGAACGCATGACCACAAGAATCACTTAAATCAGATATATGAGAAAAATAGTAATCATTTAATATACAAGGACTAAACTATAAATAAAATGATCAAAATAGTTCTTGAATGTTAAAATGATTACTATTTTCTCTGATATCTTAGATTTAAGGGATTCCCGTGGCAATGCGTTCGTAACGATGAGCTTTATCGTTTAAAATGTTGTTCATATTATTTTGTAACTGCTTATTTTACTTTTCTTATATTGTTATTTCTACACAGCAATATAAGAATAATATAAAAAATAGTGATAAGATAATATAAATAACATTTGAAAAGATAAAGCTCACTGTTATGAATGAGTGATTGCAAGAATCATGTAAATCAGAGATACATGCAAAAAGTAATAATCATTTTAAGATCTATGCATTAAATTGTAAATTAAAAAAATTTTAAAATCACCCATCAAAATAGTCCGATAGTCAAATCTGAATAGTTTTTATAGTTTGATGGTTGAAGATTTTCGGTTTTGAAGTTCGATGACCAAAACTAAATCGAGTCTATAGTTGGGTGGTTAAAAATGACATTTTTCATATTTGAAAAATAGTCCTATATTTTATAGCAAACGCAAACCATCGAGTTCCCTTCCAATCCGCTGGTCAAGCGTTCGAATACCCTTGCTTTGCGTCATAAAATCCACGTTCGGAGTTCAGGGCCAAACGGGCAGCGATCGCCGAGGTGGTCACTCCTGGTCATCCGGTGCTACTCCAATGGCGATCGCGTGCCGGCGAATCCATGAATCAGCGTCCAGTTCGGTGCTGCGCGGCGGCGAATCCATCCGCACGAGATATTCATAATCAGCAAGCAGTCTGAGGACGTACAATTTCTGGGTGGTCATTGATTTGAATATTTGATTGATGACGACAGAAGATTTTTTTTAGATGTGTATATAACATATTTTTCATTAAGAGAAGAGAAGGAGTTACATCGAAATGACTTTAGAAGAAACTCCAAAGCGCAAAAGTACAAGAGCTAACAAAGCGACCTATCAACCGAAACAAAGCAAGAAAGAGGGGAGGATAGCCCGTCTGGCTTGGATGCCAGACTCCAAAACCGGAGTGCCGGGTTCGAATCCCAGGTGGGACAGCTCGCTGGAAGTGAGTACGCCACCGGACAAGTGTATCATAGAGAGAACTTATTCCCCTCTTTAGGGTTCGATGAACCTGGGGGTAATCCAGCCTCTGTCCTCCAAAAAAGAACCCCACACCACCACACTACACATGGCCACAGAAGACCCATGAATTTGAATATTTGATGGCGAGGGGAAGAGCTCAACGAGTTAGAGAACCTAATGACGATTGCTTTTTACATCCGGTGTGACATCACCGTCCTGAACAAGCCAGTCGTCAGGCTACACGATCTAGAGATGAAACTTCTCTGTCACTACAAATATCGATGCCCAGACAAGGTGGGTGTTTCTTTAATGCTGCCTTCCCATCCGAGAGGAATCGGCGCTGCAACATGTGTTTTACCAAGATTGAATAACAATTAGTTGCTCCCTTCCTCGCAAAAAATGGAACAATTTGTCCATGTATGTATCCATTCTACTAGTATCTAAATACGGAGGGAAATATGTACAAAACTAAGAGCCTGTTTAGTTCCCCAACAAAAAAATTTGAGATCTCTTTGGAGGCTTATTAGAAGGATTAAATATAGACTAATTACAAAACTAATTACATGAATGGACGGGAAATCGCGAGACGAATCCATTAAGCCTAATTAATCCGTCATTAGAGATTATCTACTGTAGCACGGTGTTGTCTAATTATGGCATAATTAGGCTCGTTAGATTCGTATCGAAAAATTAGGTAGGGGTTATGGAATGAGTTTTGTTATTAATCCACATTTAATACTCCTAATCAGTGTCCAAAGATTGATGTGACGGGTAGTTGAGAAAAAATTTGGGAACTAAACAGGGCCTAAGTGATATATACCGAAATTGCTGAGGGAAAAAGTCTACATCACCCCCTCAACTATGGGGTGTGGACTACATAACCCCCAACCTATGAAACGGTCTATATCACCCTCTGAACTTTTCAAAACCGGTCAAATTCCACCTGAAGCATTTTTGAAAAATCATAGTAAATCATAAAAAATTCAAAAAATAGAAAATCTAATTGTGTTGGACTCTAAATGAGTAGACCTACACAGTGAACATATAATATGGTATGCTTTAGTTTAATTTTTTTGTTGTAGCTTTAGATCTATGATTTTCTTCGTAGCTGTAAAAAAATGTACTAAAGCATATCATATTATATGTTCATTGTGTAGATCTACTCATTTGGAGTCCAACACAATTAGATTTTTCATTTTATGAATTTTCTGTGATTTACTATGATTTTTCAAAATTACTTTAAGGGGTAATTTGACCTGTTTTGAAAAGTTCAGGGGGTGATATAGACTGTTTCATAGGTTGGGGGTTATATAATCTACCCCTCATAGTTGAGGGGGTGATGTAGACTTTTTTCAATTGCTGAGCGGTCAAGTTTTTATGAAGTATATCTGGCTAGTGGCTCTATTAGAATATGATGTCGATACCATATAGACATGAGCGGAGCATCTTTAGCAGACATGGCTACAATAAACATCACAAGTTTAAAAATTCATGTTATGCTCGAAAACCACGGGAGTAGAGTTCAGACTACACATCAAGCGGGGGAAAAGTGTTTCATGTTCACAACCGTATCAAATCAGATCTCGGTTCAACTCTGACACGACCTGAAGGCGTAGCATCACTATCAGTCCATCACATATACACACAAGAAGGGACCTTCAACATTAAGTGGGCAGAGATCAACATGCCATGTCTACATCACAGCATCAAACCCCTCAAGTAAATTCATCAGAGGCTTATGAATCACCAGTTTATTTAAGTTCAGTAGGCACTCCTCATATAACGTGACAAAGAAAAAAAAGTGTCAAAAGACATTACATGAAGCATTATCACTTCATCCAGCATTATCGCTGAGCACAAGTTTTGACAAAAAGAAGGCAAAAGCAAGGTGCCCTCACTCCATGCTAGCTGGAAGGTACTTCAGTACTCCTTGTTGCCAAAGTTTTTGCACCACAGTTGCGATGGGATTGGCCGGACTGGGTGATGCGGGCGTTGCTGCATAGAATTATTACATTTGTTAGCACTGATATAATCTATTTTAAACAAAACGATTGGCACATTAAATCAGTATGCATGCCTCTTAGTGACAGGGCCAGACCATATTACACAAACAGCAGTTCCTGATTGTATCACATATGTAGATCATTTCAATCAAGCAGAAATTCAGCTGTGGCATGAATTTGTGTGACTTTTACATAAAAGTAATAATTGGAAAATTTTCATATTGCTCTAAGAACTGAAAATAATACACTTCTAAAAAATAATGAAAATAAAAAAATTAATGACCATAGAAAAAATCTTTAACAGGCACCCTGTAAATTTGCGGCATACTTGATAGCTGTCAACAAGAATTTGCCAAAATGCAGCACATTTCACAGAGGAGCGACTCAGCTCAGTTTATCATTACCACATAACACATGCTCTCACAGGTACAGAACATGCCAATCAGGACACAGGCGAAGCACCCAACATGTATAACAATGACAATGCTCCATAATTTATTTCAGTATATCATTTGCTTTAGAACATAAAATGCGCATCCCTACATTGGTTATTTCCATTATCTGTGAAAGATGAACGATACCATAAGACATAATGGACATATCATGCATCGCTACAAATCTTTCTAAAAATAAGTAAATTTTGAACTCTGCTTGCACTAGGTTATCTACATGTGGAAGAAGAGCCGCCCCCATGCCTACTATAAGTACCCAAAAAATCCTTTTGGACGTACTAGAAAGTACAGGTGCTCCATTTGACTTCCTGGTGGATGCTTTTTCTCAAAACATATACATGAATTGATTGACTTGTAATGATGTTTACATGATAATGTCAATACTCTACTAATTCTTTTCAGCATTCTAAAAGCACAGGTGCTGGGTGCGCAGCAGGATGGCACCAAGTAAAGATAAGATAAGTGAAAGAGGTTCAGCAATGAGCTTAGACAAATTACAAGAAACACTCGCTGTGCAGGATGATTAGCCCCCACATTTTTCCACAAATTGCTTACATTCTGACTGTCTATTATGTAGGCCAATTGCACTAGTGCGACCTTGCCTGACAAGTGAATGTGGCCTGAAATAGGAGTTGCACACAAGTGGCGGCTGGTACCCTCAAATTGTAGCATCTCATTCCCCCTCATTAGCCTATATACTCCTTACTCCTTAGAGCCTGTTTAGTTCCCAAACAAAAAGATTTGGGGTTCCTTTGGAGGCCAATTAGGAGGATTAAATATAGACTAATTACAAAACTAATTACATGAATGGACGGGAAATCGCAAGACGAATCCATTAAGCCTAATTAATCCATCATTAGAGATTGTTTACTGTAGCACGGTGTTGTCTAATCATGGTATAATTAGGCTCCTTAGATTCGTATCAAAAAATTAGATAGGGGTTATGGAATGGGTTTTGTCATTAATCCACATTTAATACTCCTAATCAGTGTCCGAAGATTGATGTGACGGGTAGTTGGGAAAAAATTTGGGAACTAAACAGGCCCTTAGCTATCTAGAGAGCATACAGCCATCAGAGATGGAGAATTTCAGTGAAATTACTTCAAGGACTCAAGGTGCCATTTGGTCCATTAGCATCTGTGTGCACATGTAGTGCATACCTGGCTAACATGCAAGTGTCAGCAAGTCGTCCACTCATCCCAATGGAAACAAGCACATTCATCAAAATTTCACATCAGACCATTTCAGTACAGCCAGAAAATAGCCACTTTTTCTTTAAAAAAATCCCTAGCATTCTAGCCAGCCGACTCCAATGCCCAATGAAGTAACGTCATACTCGAAACTGCATTCCACGGCAATATACTAAATGGATTCAAGGGCACTTTCACCAGGGGGATCACCAGGATACAAGCATCGGCACTCACAAGTTTGGAGTTTTACAGCTAAATGAAGAGCAGAAGTAGCTATTAACGAACTGGCTATCACATCCACATTCTAGATTGTGTGCTATACAGAACGGGTAAGCGGTTCCTTGTTCCAACAGGGAGACTAGGTTGTGTGCTATACAGATCTAATATCTCGGATAGACTAAGGGTCAGCTCAAATCCTTAAGACCATGTACGCCGAGGAAGGGGAGAAGCCTCGGGGTTAGAGCCTGGGTGGCGAGGGTTGCGCACGCATACCTCGAGCTCCGCGGATTTCATGGCGATGGGGATGCAGACGAGGAAGACGCCGAACATGGCGATGGCGGTGTTGCGGCGCCAGTGGACGGGGCGGCAGTAGGGCCCGCCCGTCATGCTCCAGACCTTGTGGCGGAAGTCGCCGCCCCCGTGCCCGCCGCCATGGTCGCCGCCCATCGCCGCCGCCGGCGCTGCTCCTGCTCGGATTCAATCAGATCGGGGGTTGCGGAGGTGCGGGTGTGAGCCTGACCGTGCAGAGCAGTGGCTCGTGCGGACGGGGTCGATGGCTCGATGGGGAATGGTGCTGTGGACGGCGTTTTTGCACAAGAGACCCTGGTGATTTAGCTAATTACAGTATAACACTTCATTTGGGATTTTTTTTTTGGGTAGGAAATAGCTGCTGCGCGCTTGTCTGATTATGTTATGTTTGTTTTTATGGAGTAAGCTTGTATGTTCTGGTTTGAAATGCATGAACTACAAAATAAAGGCATTATGCCCTTGTTTGGAAATCTGACTATGCCTTATCTTTGATATTTGGTAAGTTCCCTGGTTTGAACTTTGAAGTATGAAATAAGCTCATCAACTCTACCACATCTGGCATTTCTGACATCAAGCTTCAACAACTTTCAAAATCGTTACGGTATGAATATCTATTGAGCATGAATAACACATATCTGAACACTTAACACGAACACAAGAAGAATGAAGTGGCGATTTTTGCTCACGAAATGTTTCCACAGCAAAGGACAATATTTGTTATCATACAGAAAATAAAGATCAGTGCTCGATGTCGTCCCAGAAAAATGCAGTTTCGCAAGTCCAACCAACCCATAATTGTCAGGATAACATACACGTTTGTGTTGAGGCAGAGACAAGTAACACACTTGATTAACAGAAACAAAGTTGTTCCTTGGTTAGGGCAACTTCATTGGGGTAACAAAATCATAAATTTGTATATATAATACATGATATTTGACTCAAGAAAGCTAGGCACGATGAGACTAGCCACTGTGGTTTCTACTCCTGTGAGACCTAACAAGCTCTTTGCCTCTTCCAGAATTACACGTGTAAATACAATCATATAATGACAGGGAAAAACCATAAGAAAGGTACACAAAAACAACTTAAGCATCCAATCAGTTATTCATCCGTACTAGAACCTAGGAGGACTTGTTGGAATTCTTGCAGCCCCCTGCATAATATTTGTACGCCGTTTCCGGTAATATACAAATGGACCGCTTACTAGCAACATCCCGGCCATTAGTACCTGCAAGAACATGACTTTGTGATTCATGCTAAGAAACAAATGGAGTTCTTTACTGGATTCTCATAGACAAACGAAAATTGAAAAGAAAAACAAGCCATCAACAGGATCTGACATTTTAGTGTCAAAGGAGCAAGTGTATGCTAGAAAGGTACAGTAACACATTGCATTTTTAGGGTACACAATTACACAAGCTGTCGTGTACTGAGATAGTGAGATCCTTCAAATAATCAAATTCAAAATTATTTGGAATCCATATCAAACTGCATGGTCAGAACATAAAGCTCCAGATATCTACTATCGCAAACTGAGAAGAAAAGGTCGATGCACACATTCTTATTTAAGGGTGGGATTCAGAGTCCAGTTTTGCAAATATAATGATATATGCAGAACTGTTTCTCAATTTCGTAAGATTTTTTTCACAGTTTTTTTCTCACTATCCGTTCTTTGTTCTGTGGTATGAGCATTAGCAGAAAAGCTACACTAGACTATATAAAGAAGACAGTCCTACAATCTCAGTACTAATAGAAGAGAAGTTTAACGATTAATACCTCAAAACCGAGAACAGACAACTTCTCTTCACCCTCCAATGGCACACAACTCCTGTAAGTAATATAATACTTTGGGCCACCGGATGTGGATTTTGTGCCGCCTGATGTGGGTTTTGTGCTGGCCGGTGTGGATTTTGTGCCGCCTGATGTGGATGTATCATCCAATATCTTCCTCTGCTTGCCCTTGTTTCCTTCTTTTGTACCATTTTCCGCTTGTACGCATTTCAAGGGCAGCCGATAGCCAGTTTCGCTGCAGCTGTACTTTTCATCATTCTAAAAAGAATGATATGTTATTGTCAGGCCAATACAATGGGGGGGGGGGGGGGGGAGCAAGCAAAGGAAGTTGGCACAAAAGCTTGATGGTTGTAAACAGCAATCTGAAGTCTGAACCCAAGCTTGATATCTGCTAAATGCTTAAATGTCAACTTAATTAAGTCAACACACAAAAAAGCAGCAGCAGCAAGAATCATCTAAATGCTAAAATGCCAAATTATCTGTTTTTTTTCTAGCGGAGCAAGCAATCATGTCTGTCTGCCACATTGGACATATGTTTATCATAATTCCTAGTATGCTCATATGGATATATGCATAGCATCGGTAATGCTTAGTAACCCTGGAAAATTCAACTCCATTTTGAGCAAATCATGGTCCATCATAAAAAAATACTGATGTAAGAGTAGGCTGCCATTTTTTGAAACTGATAGTACGAAAAATCAGCCAAACTACAAGCCCTAAGGAATCTAGGTTTGTAAATGTGATGGGACCATTATTAAGGTCATATATTTTCAGTACAAAGCAACGTTGAAACTTGAAACAAAGAGCCATTGTTTGTACAATAAAATTAATAAGTTGGAGGGAGTATACGGGTGGCAATGAGAATTGATGGTTATAAATTCTAACCAATAAAGATAAGGTGAAATTTATGTGTCACAACCTTGGCTCAAGCTATTGTAATACCTTTTCTGAAAATCAAATAAATTTCACAAGAAGATTATTTGGCAATAAAACAAACGAAATAATTTAAATGAGGGAGTAAAAGCTCTCATCTAGTCCTATCGAAGTTGAAAAAGTTTGTCATCTATGACGTCAAGAAAGGGGCAGCATAAAAGCTTTTAGCTATATAAGTTCAGCCTTCAGTTTCAAATTCCAATGGGGAACTTTGCACTTCCATGCACAACTTATATGGCATCAAGATGCACAATGCAGTGCTATGTTCAGTAAAAAGATGGGTCACAAAGAAACCTCTGGAACAATTTAAAACATACCCTACTTGGTACAAATGATCAACATTCCACTCAATCGACAATATCCCCCTTCTTCTTTTTCGAAGATATTCTAAGTACAATATCACACATTTTGACATACATGTTGTAGCATAAACAAGAAAATTAGGATATACAGGCACCAGACACTATGATTGACAAATCAAAGAAAACACCCACCCACCCTAGAGTAAAGTTGTACATTAACAAGTCAAATTAATCTGTGAACCACACAACCTAATTGTCATTGTGTAAATAATAAAGTGACTAATGAAAATAACTAAACACCACTAGCTAATTAAATCCCTACTCCTCCATGCTACCTTATTTTTGGTTCATCTTCATGGATGCTACCTCAAGACCAACCATATATAGACAACTAATCTGAATAGAGCGAGATACTGCAATAAAATTGTGTCCTAAGTCCTAACTACGACTTGATCTTAACCACCGCCTGAAAACAAATTTACTAGGTGAACCACATCTAAGAACCCACTCTAATACACATTTGCAGCAAATAGTGCTCATCTTTTCAATAAGATTAACATTAACCAAGATCTGAACTTTTTCATGACAAACTTCACCAAATACAGGAGCACGAATCATATAAGCTACATAAAAAACAGAGCAAGAAGAAATCAAGCGATTCTCTATTCCTATTGGAATGAGGAAACCTAACACGATCTTCTTGTGTCACCTAACGAGATCGATCTTTTCCCCACGCGAAATCTCAATAGAATGCGATCCTTTTGTCACAGAAGAAGAGAGAATCGCCCAACCTTCTCAGAGTACTGGCACGGGATGCAGGGCCCCGAGGGCGTGCACTTGTAGGAGGCGTTCCCCTGCGCCTCCACGAAGCCGAGCAGCGACCTCCGCCCTCCATTGGCTGTCGATGCGGCGGCCGCCGCTGCAGCAGCAGCGATCGCCGGGGGAATCCAGCATAGGGCAGCCACGGTGACGAGGAGCAGCAGCAGAAGCCGCCACCGCCAGGAGGTCACCGCCGTCGCCTTGTTCGCCATGGCTTCCGCGGCTGCCAGCTGCTCTCGCCGACCTCCCTTGGTGCGGTGGCGACGCAAAGGGGAGGTTGGCCGCGCCCGTTAACCTACTAGTTTTAAACGGGCACTTGTAAATAAACGGGTTCCAACCTGTTAACCCGATTTCGTACTAGTTGTCGTGTCCTCTGCTTCGTCCCTCGCAGGCCAAACAAACGCGCCGCCGCCGCCGGCAATGTTCCGCCGCCTCCTCCCCCACCGCCGCCGCTTCTCCACATCGTCCGCCTCCAACGCCACCCCAACCCTATACTCTAGCGGAACCACCCCATTCTCCCTTCTCTCGTGGGGCCGTGGCGCGTCCGGCCAGCTCGGCGGCGGGAAGGAGGAGCGCCGCCTCTACCCGTCCCCCGTTGCCCACCTCCTTCTCCCCGACTCAGACCCGCGACTCGCGCCCACCCCCGGACGCCTCCCCTCTGCTGAGGAGACGTCTGGCGTGGAGGTGGGGATCTCCTGCGGGCTCTTCCACTCCGCGCTGCTCGTCGAAGGAGGCGCATGGGTGTGGGGCAAGGGCGACGGCGGCCGCCTCGGCCTCGGTGACGAGTCATCCGCCTTCGTCCCCCGCCACAACCCCAACCTCCGGGAGCTCCGCCTCCTGGCGCTCGGCGGCATCCACTCCGCGGCGCTGACCGCCTCCGGTGACGTCTTCACCTGGTGAGGAAACTGCCACATTGCTGATTTGGAAAGTGCTTTACGTTATGTAATTAGATGTCTAATTAGTAGTCTCTTATTACTCCAAGAACAATTTGTGCGAAGAATGAATTGCGTTTTGATGGATATGGCTGCTGCATCAATCAGTTTACTGTAGTCTGCAGGGGTTATGGTGGATTTGGAGCTCTGGGGCACTACGTGTACCATAGGGAGCTTTTGCCGAGGCAAGTGAAAGGTCCTTGGGATGGAAAGATAACGCACATTGCTACAAGTGGAGCGCATACTGCAGCAATCACCGACTCAGGTCAGTCTGATTCACTCTCAATGCCAAACTGTAGTTCTGGATCTGATACCATCCCTTTGCAATCAGATGGTAGTAATATCACTAGTCATGCCATTCTGGCCTTTTGGTGCAACTGAAACTCCTTATCTCTGATCATCGCACTTTGCCAACAGGTGAACTTTACACTTGGGGTCGTGATGAAGGTGATGGAAGGCTGGGGCTTGGGAGTGGAGGTGGCCCAGGTGAAGCCGGCTCCCTCAGTGTTCCTTCCAAGGTGAATGCATTGCCAGTTCCAGTTGCTGCTGTAGCTTGTGGTGGCTTCTTCACAGTGGCGCTGACTTCAGATGGACAATTATGGAGTTGGGGAGGTTAGACTGTGACTAAACATAATCCAACAATTCATACTGCCATACACATTATTCATAGTTGTTTTTTTCTGGATGGCATAGCGGTAGCCAGTAAATAGCCAGTGTTTGTTAGCATATCCAGATCCTTCATTCCATTATCAGACAGATTAGATGACTTGGGTCTTTGGTACCGCCTCTGAAGAACGGTTAAGGTGCTTTCAGTTGGCCATCCTAATAAATTGACTCATTAAATTAGCAAAGGTAATATCAGCATTGACAAGACATTTCTGAATCGATGTGTGTCCATTCCTTCTCCAGTTGCCATGATGCTAGAATCTGTACCTTTTTCTTCTATTCTTTAAGTTAGAGGGGAAAGGAAGATTTCTACTGTAGGAGAATTGATTATTATATCTGAGTTCTGGTTGCACCTCTTATTTATTTACTTATATCAGCTTCAATTTTCCCTATGCATGTTGTGAATTTACTGATATGCTGATTGCTGAATAATCACGTCTTGTGTACCATTTCCAGCAAATTCAAACTTCGAACTGGGAAGAGGAAGCAATTCAAGTGATTGGAAACCACAGCTTGTCCCTAGTCTGAAAAATATCCGTGTAATCCAAGTAGCATGTGGTGGATATCATTCATTAGCTTTGACTGGTGAGTTAGTAGAACCTGCAAAGTCTGTCATTTACTTTTCTTAGAGCTTACAGGCACCAATATAAATCCACAGTATTTATAAAGAGATGTTTGTTTCATTTGTATTAATCTCAAACCTGCAGTTGTAGCAAGAACCTTACAGTACACCTGCTGCACCATAGTATTATATATTTATATGAAATGTCTCACCACTTTAAAATTGTTTACAGATGAAGGTGAAGTTCTCTCTTGGGGGCATGGTGGGCATGGACAACTTGGACATCCAACCCTTCAAAACCATAGGGTCCCACTAGCCATCAAAGCTTTATCTGAGGAGCGAATTGTCTATATAGCCTGTGGAGGATCGACCTCTGCTGCTATATCAGGTGAAATCTAGAGAACTTTCCTCTTAGTTGTACACATCCCCACTGCTCTACCGATCACACTTGACATGTTCTTGGTCTCACTTACCTTTATTTAGTTGACTAAAATGTAAAAGTATTGTACAAAAGAGAATCTTGGTCTAGAAAAAGTTAATATATGTCTCACTGATGATGAGCAGGAAATGAAAAAGGATATACCACCATATGGTTACATCTAAACTGAATTATATTCCGTATTTTGAATATGATCCTAGCATGATCAAAAACATTATGATGTTGAAGAAACTATGCCTGTATATAGGCAACACACCCAGTTATTCATGCATATACACAGATAAAATGCCGTTCAAGACTGTTTGTGTTATTTTTAATTTGTTAAGTCAAATACTCACCCTGTAATTCATATACGACAGATTAAATCTCTGTCATGATGGTCTATGTTTTTCTTTAATCTGTAAAGTTAAAGAAGTCCTAGTGCATTTACATTAACTAGTGTACGGATTGCTCAATTCTATTCTGATTCCCTGACATATGGCGGTGTAAAGGTCATTTCTTTGAGGCATGGTGTTGATCTAGTTTCTGGATCTTGGGTTGCTTTGCTTTATTGTATTTGTACATCATACTTCCTATCAGCTAAATGGCGGTGATCACATTTCCTCACTCTAAGCAACTCACCTGAACATACTTGTTTCTCTGGGCAGAGAAAGGTGACTTGTACATGTGGGGAAATGCAAGAGACTGCCAGTTAGGCGTCCCTGGTCTACCAGAAGTTCAGCCACTCCCTGCCAAGGTGATTTTCCTCAGAGATGGTGATGAAGATTTGGGTCCTCGTGCCATATCTGTTGCAATAGGAGCGTCCCATGCCATGTGCTTGGTCTCCACACAACAAATTGAGAAATAGCGCTGGCAACTGGAAAGTCTTTCTTCTGAGTTTAGTTTGGCAGCAGCAAGAAACAATAAAAGCCTGCCCGGTGCTGATAAAACCAGGAAAAGCCCTCTGGCTGGCTTAAGTCAGGTTAAGCACAGCTATAGAGTTGATTCAAATCTTTAAATTCTAGCACTCAGCTAGAGTTGGTTCAAATCCTTAAATTCTAGCACTGAAAATTCTTCTGTGGGTAAACGTTCTCTGTTGTCTGTAGCACTGACATGAAAGATTATACTGTGAGAATCATGAATGTGCAACATGTGCCCTTGTGAGTTGTGACCAAAGATTTTTGTAGATTATGTTTGTAGTTGAGATGGACAGAGTTTTGTAGCCTGCTGATTTTATTTGTGACTCTGGCAGTGGCAGGTAGCCTGCTTCCAGTTTGCTGTTCAATAAAACCAACCAATGTTTTATGCAAAGTTGTTCCGTCATTTTAATAGAGTTGTTGCCTGGGTTTCTTGTCGTTCAGTACTTCAGTTTAATACAGAGTTGTCGCCTAATCACCATCCATGCAATTTCAAAGCAGAACCACCTCCCACCATCTTATCCGAAATTCCGATATCAGTTCTTTTATGAATTTTTAAACCTACTTAATCTCTAATTTGATAAATATGTGATGACGACAGATTAATTGAACTTAATTGATTTCAGTTTTTTATTAGTATTCAATATGACACCGCAAAACTTTTCACCGCTGGTCTAAACACTTCAATGAATCAGCGAAATGAGATTCGCAGAACGTGTGGGTGGACGAACGAGAAGAATGGGTGGACGCTGGCGCCTTTGTTCGTTCGTTTCCCCGTGTCGTCGTCTTTCGCCGCCGCCATCACCTCCTGCTTCCTAGCTCAGCCCAGGAGGGCGGCGGAAGAGATCCCTCGCTGATTCGCTCCGAGGCGGTCCGTCTCGTCTCAGATTATCAGGGGCTCCTCCCCCAGCCTCCCAGGTACTCTTCTTCCCTTCGCCTCCCGCCGGCAGGGTGTGGCGGCGCCTTGAGATTCTCCCCTTGTTCGCTGCCTGCCCGTTCTGCTTCAGTTCCTGCATTCTGTGACCCCCTTCTTCGTGCGAATCAATCCTTGTTGCGTTTAAAAATTATTAGGTGCGGATCGTGTGGCGAGTAGATTGGTTTCGTTCAAGTTTATGAAGAGGTTATGAAGACATTACTTGTGATTGCTGCTTAACGATTCCGTCTCTCTGTCTCAGGCTCTCAGCACAGCAGGCAGCCGAGGTGTTCCTGGCTTCCAACTGCTGTTATGCTCACCACCTTGTGGGCTCGTCAGATTGCTCATCTGCCCACCAAGTTGGCAAATTCAGAAGTAGCAACTGTCCCTTCCTTCCTTGCTGTCAGGTAGCGGCATCCCCATTTTACTTTGGTTCACAGGGCGTCCTTCAGCTCCAAACACAGCCAACCGACAAGAGGCGTTGCAGGTTAGGAAGATCAGAGCTTTTTTTGTGTTCTGCAGTTCTGCTAACTAACTCTGTCAACATTTTCATTTTTCGGTCACTGAGATAGACAGCTTAAGCAAAAAGGTCTGAAGAACTGAAAGTGCGGTCTTTTATGTGCCGACTAACTGAATTTTGTTCAATGTTCTAGGTCCTGTTATGGCTGAAAGGGAGTTGATTGGGAAGGACAAGCTTGTGCTTAGAGGTTTGCAGTTTCACGGATTCCATGGAGTGAAACAGGAAGAGAAGACTCTGGGCCAAAAATTTGTTGTGGATGTTGATGCTTGGATGGATCTGAGCACTGCTGGTGAAACTGACAGCATATCTGATACAGTCAGTTACACGGATATTTACAGGTAACTGCGTTCGTGTATGTATGATCAATGAACTGAGACTTTTTATTTTACTGTCATATTCTGTTTCCTGACTTCGTGCTCCACAGAATTGCCAAGGATGTGGTTGAAGGCCCATCTCAGAATCTTTTGGAGTCAGTGGCTCACAAGATTGCAAGTGCCACATTGCTCAAGTTCCCACAAATATCTGCTGTCCGGGTTGAAGTGAAGAAACCTCATGTCGCTGTACAAGGAATCCTTGACTATTTAGGTGTTGAGATAGTTAGGTATAGAAAGGATAAGACAGGAAGTTCACCAGGAGCTCCACTGCACTAGCATACAGTGAGGAGGACATGTCCATTTTCAATCTGTCAATTGCGTCTTTGACTGGTCAACATTGCATTTCTGCAGATATGTACTGCAACAATTTGTACTAAATATTGCTCTCAGAATCTGTTTTTCGGCTCAAAATTGACCAGTTTTGTTGGAGTTGAAGTAGGCAGTATTTTTTTCCCAACGGATTGAGCTTGGATGGAGATGGAATTCTGGCATTGGATATTAGTACGAATCTAGTTGATATTTTGCATATTCCATATTGTACCTTCCTTCCCTGGTGTCCGGTCTGCTGTAAAAAGTGTACCCTCTTTTGTTCAGTTCTGTCAAACTATAAGCCAATTGGAGCTGTCATGTGGGTCCCTTGGAATAGCATAAGTTTCTTTACTGACATCGGAAATATCAATGAAACTGTCTTGTACCTAAGAAATCTCCATGAAACTTGTACTGTGAAATTTCCCTGGCTGTTGCGTCTGGCTGTGATACCTATGAAGTCGTCCCTGCAGTGATGTCGCCTAGTGAATACAGACAGATACACGGATTGAGCCAATAATATCCTTGGCAAACCACCAAAGTCTTCTGAAGCAGGAGGAAAGTGACGTGGATGGTTGGGTTAGGTGATCCTTGCCTTTCTGGTTTCCCAGAGGCTCTCAATGACAGGTTGTCTCTCTATCCTTTCAGTTCCTTGCTTCGTCTCTACTCCTAATTCTGATTAATGCCTTGCCTCCTTTTCGTAGTCTCCTGCTGAAGCCTTCTGAAACCACTACATCAACATTTGTTTCTATCTATCATTTTGGGGGAATTGAGCTCTTGCAGCTTGCAGGGAGGGAGTCTTCATTGAGGTGCTTGCTTCGCCACAGGCGGCAATGATGCCGGCAAACGGTGATCCAGCTGGACCAAGCTCCAGCCAGGATGATTCGGTAGCCATTATGAAGAAGCGCAACAGGCCTCAGTGTAATCTCTCCTCAGATAAAGAAGCAAAAAATATGTTCTTCTTTATCTCCAGCCTGAATTTATTCCATTTGAGGACTGGGGTGTTTGCTCCCATTAACAGGCTGTAGGTGCCTACCTTGTTTTGTTATATGACTTGATGTTCTGCAAACTGGAAAACTACCTTTCCAAGACTAGAGGATCATGATTCATAAAGTTAGAAGTAGCCCAAAGTAATTTATTTAATGGTGTTATCTTTGTGGTTTAAATTTGAAACAATACTTATTACTATCTACTCTGTTTATTTTGAAGATCATCCGTTTACTCAGCAGCAGCTTCCAGCTTGCAAGCCTATACTTGCGCCTCAGACAGTAAGTTCAATTGTCCTAATGTTTAAGTTCTTTCTCAACATGAATGTGGTTTGGAAATTCCATATGTGATCACCATCTCCAACTAACCCTTGGCGATCAGGTTATTCCTGTACTTTTGTTTGTGGGCATAATTTTTATCCTGCTTGGCCTTGGTTGCATTGCAGCATCAAATAGGGTAAGTTTGAGCTGGGATTGGCATTATATAATCTGTGCTCTGAACCCGGTTCTGAAATCCAAGTTTGGTGTGACTTTCTGCTTTCAAATAGGTTGTTGAAGTGGTCTATCAATATGAAACTTCATGTGTTCCAAGATACATGCTTGACAACAAAGTTGCTTATATCCAAAATCCTTCTGTAGATAAGACCTGCACAAGGATTCTCAAGGTAATCAGTTATCTTCTGAAAGTAAACAAGATTTGAAACTTTTTCTGTTCTCAGTTGGAGTAAATTTTCATTGGATGGGAGACTGCTCTTTTGTGTAGGTTCCTAAGGATATGAAGCAGCCAATCTACATATATTATCAACTCGACAAGTTCTACCAGAACCATCGAAGGTAAAGTGGTAAACACGTGGCTGCCATTTTAACTGATGATTCTCCGTCGAAGCTATAAGCATTGTACTGACGAAAAATGTGTTGGGAAGCACAGGTATGTGAATAGCCGTAGCGATAAGCAGCTGAGAAGTCCTAATGAGGTCAACACCACACAAGATTGCAAACCTGAAGCTACTCACCATGGAAACCCTGTTATCCCCTGTGGGCTCGTAGCTTGGAGCCTGTTCAACGACACGTACAGCTTCACTCGTGGCAATGAGCTTCTGATGGTTCACAAGCGAGGCATATCATGGAAGAGCGAAACGGAGAACATTTTCGGGAAGCAAGTGTTTCCAAGGAATTTTCAGAACGGATCTGTGATTGGTGGCGGGACGCTCGATCCAAGAATACCTGTAAGTCTTGTGGAACTTTGTTACCGGAACACTGGGCAACTCTCTTGTTTTGCTCTGTCAGTAAAGATCTGCTTGGTTTTTTGGAGTCTGAGGTCTAACTTTCAGCATTTTGAAAAGTTGTGAATCCATATTTTGTTGGTCCTAATTAGTAATTACCTACATTTTATATGCAAACTTGAACAGCTGAGCAGGCAGGAAGATCTGATCGTCTGGATGCGCACCGCGGCGCTGCCGACGTTCCGTAAGCTGTACGGGAGGATCGAGGTGGACCTCCACGCCGACGAGCTGATCACGGTGACGCTGCAGAACAACTACAACACGTACAGCTTCGGTGGGAAGAAGGCGCTGGTGCTGTCGACCGCCGGCGTGCTGGGGGGCAAGAACGGGTTCCTCGGCCGCGGGTACGTAGTCGTCGGCCTCGCCTGCCTCGCGCTGGCAGCGCTCCTGACGCTGCTCTACCTCGTCTTCCCGCTGTGAGTGGCCTCATTACCATTTTGCCAAAGCCTCTGCAAAATTCGCAGCTGCATTTTGGATTTCTCGTGATGGGGAATGGGTTTTGTTGGTTTGCAGGAGAGAGGAGCATCTTGCGCTGCAGTACCCTCTGACCCGGCCTGCGCGATGACCACGCGTGCCCTGGATGGAGATCGTGTACAGATTATACTGAAGCCGTTTCTTTTTCAGGCTTTGGATTTGGTTGGTGATTTGATTTTCTTGCTAGGATCGAACGAGCAGCGATAGAGCTGCGTCGTGTGTGTGTGTGTGTGTACTGTACATCCATCAGATTGCAGCGCTGCATTTACATGCCATTGCCGTGCGTGAAAATGGTATGTTCAGATATGTTGGTTGGCTGCTTATACAGAATTCAGACTGAGCAGATACGAAATGCATCAAGCAGTGATGCAGTATACCGGTGTCTTCAAAATATGGCGATGATCGTTCAGTGCCCATCTTGCTGGTTAGTGGTTACACAAGATGGGATTGCTGGGAGGATATCTAGTTCAGGTCAGTTGTACAGATCACCTTTTTGCTGGGAGGAAGACCCCTATTAGTAAATAGTTGTACCTAGTGGGATGCTATCATTCTAGGAAGACCCCTATGAGTTGCTACAGTTCACTCAATCATTTTGAAGGTGTTCGGTAGAGATCGCTGCTGCTGCGCTGCGGCTACAGCTCAATATACCTGAGCATTTTGAGCCCGGCCCGACCCGGCCCGCAGGCCCGGCCCGGGCCCGGCCCGCGCCAGGCCCGCCCACGAACCTTACTGGACGGGCGTGGGCAGAGATCTTGAAGCCCGCGAAAATTTTTTTTGGCCCGAGCCCGGCCCGAAATGCTGTTTTTAGTTGTTTTACACTATAAAATGCGCGGGCGGCCCGCCCAAGCCCGGGCCCGGCCCGAGCCCGGCCCGAAAATTGAGGCCCGATGCGTCCAGTGGGATGGTCATGGGCAGAATTTTTTCGGCCCGAAATAACAAAAAAAAATTTCAGCCCGGCCCGAACTCGGCCCGACCCGAAAAATGCTCAGGTCTACAGCTCAACAACCAAGTGAGCAACATGAGAATGGTTCTGAGCCTGTTGTCCTGTTCAGCTGCACACACTACCGGAAACGAAGCCTCTGCCGAGAGCAACGGGGCCCGCTCTCAGCAGAGAAAACGCCCACGGCGCAGCGATCCCTTTGCCGAGAGCTTGAGCTCCTGGCTCTCGGCAGAGAGAAAGCCCACGACGCAGGATCTCTTTGACGAGAGCCAGAGGGCCCAGGCTCTCGGCAAAGCGCGCAGCAGACGGCGCATGGGCAACGCCGTCACAGTCGTGCCCTGGCCGTTAGCCCCTGGCTCTCTTTGCCGAGAGCCTGAGGGCCCCAGCTCTCGGCAAAGAACAGACGCACGGCACCTTCCGTCTTTGCCTAGAGCCTTACCTCTTTGCCGAGAACGTAGCTAGAACTCACGGCAAAATGTGTGAGAAAACTTCACATTTTCGGCTTCAAACTTTTTCCTTGCTCAACATACACTCATATAGAGTACATGTTCAAAATTGGCGCCATTTTGACTCAGTTTGCTATATTTAACAATTTTACTTCGTTCTTCGTAATTTTTTCGTATACGTCCGATATGAACTGCAAGTGCATGAAATCTTAGAGCAAAGTTGTTGGAAAAATGATATTCATGTACATGAAATGAAGCTAACTTTCCGTCATTGGGTTCTCTGATCGTGATGAAGATCGTGAGGTAGAAAGGTTGTAAAATTGTATAAAATTCAAATCAAGTTTGAAAATCACGAATTTTGTCAAGCGCTCATGATATCATATGTTGAGTTTGTGGTAAAAATTTGAGAATGTTTTGAATATTTTAACACATACGCTGTTTAGAAACCGGAACATCTCACGAGAAGTTTCAAAGATTTTGAACTAATATCACTTCATTTGGAGACTTAGACAAATTCAAATTTGAGTTTCACTACAAAACTTTTTTATAAGTAAACTGCAACATAAATGGTGCTATGTGAAGTGTTGACAATTTTTCGCATATGTTAGGTATTTTAAAAATTAAATTTGGTAAATACACTCTTGGCCGAGAGGATAACTCTCGGCAAAGTGAGAGCCGTTGCCGAGAGCTGGATCTAGGGCTCTCGGCAAAGAAGGAAGGGCCCGCCTGTCAGCACGACGCCCCCACACGCGTACGTGAGTGGAGGGTGCAGGTGGGCCCCCAGCCCAACCTTTGCCGAGAGCCAAGATCTAGGGCTCTCGGCAAAGAACGGAGGGCCCGCCTGTCAGCACGACGCCCCCACGCGCGTACGTGAGGGGAGGGCACAGGTGGGCCCCCAGCCCTCCCTTTGCTGAGAGCCAAGGTCTAAAGCTCTCGGCAAAGAACGGAGGGCCCGCCTGTCAGCACGAAGCCCCCACGCGCGTACGTGAGTGCGGGGTTCAGGTGGGCCCCCAGCCCTTCCTTTGCCGAGAGCCAAGATCTAGTGCTCTCGGCAAAGAGGTGAGGTCCCACCTGTCAGCACGACTCCACAGGTACGTGGGCCCCGCCTGCCTTCTTTGCCGAGAGCAGTAGATCTTGGCTCTCGGCAAAGCAGCCAGGCCGGGCCCACTGTCGGCCACACACACAACACACACGGCCGGCCACATCACACACACGCCAACACACACCGCACAGACCCGCGCCGCCGCCGTCGTCCTCCGGCGCCGCCGGCCGCCGTGCCTCCACCGCCGCTGGCCGCCCGTGCCTCCACCGCTGCCGCCCGAGCTTCCTCCCCCGGCCGCCCGTGCCTCCACCGCCGTCGGCCGCCGTGCCTCCACCGCCGCCACAGCTCACACCGCCGCCGGCGGGGGCGAGGCCGGCGGGGGCCGCGCGCTGCCCCCTCCGGCGCCGGGGGAGAGGAAGGCCGGGCGGACCACTGCCTGCTGCCGCCCGGGCCACTGCCTGCTGCCGGCCGGCCAGGTGAGTTTTTTTTAAATAGCAATGCTGTTGTAGAATTATAGATAGACAATGTAGTTAAACAATTATAGATAGACAATGTAGTTAAACTTAGTTAAACAATGCTCTAGTAGAATAATTAGTAAATAGCAATTTATAGAATAATGCTCTAGTAGATTGCAATTTTGGATTGCAAGTTAGATAGAAATTTTAGATAGCAATGTATGTAGTGATATAGCAATGTAGGCATGAATTTTAGGTAGTAATTTTTGATGCACTTCTTGGATCGGATGTTTGGATGAGTTACATGGATTTGAAATTACGTTTTACTTCTAAGTCTCTAACAATTTTATAGGGAGAGGTGCCTCTGCCGCACTTATCACCGGGGAGGGAATTTTCGAGGAGGAAGAGGAGTAGGTCGTGCCAACTCCTAGGTGAGGCTCGTGGCTTGGGCCACCACATGTGATTTGTCCGGCCATCGAGCTGTTGGAAGAAAACTCGTGTGTAGCCCGTCCTTCGTGTCGTGGCTTTTGCTTTGCAGGTTTTGGAAACCTCACCGTACAAGGGAGGTGCTGCCGAAATTTTTATTTGACACTATTATGTTCATTTATTTCAGGTTCCCGTAGCTGCAGCCGCCCTCGCCCGCCACCGCTGAACGAGGAGTAGGAGGTCGCGCCGCCCGCCCCTGTCTCGGAGTCCTGGTCTTGCCGCCCGCCCCTGTCTCGGAGTCCTGGTCGTGCCGCCCGCCCCTGTCTCGGAGTACTAGGTGAGCACGCGAAAAATGCTCTTGTTTTCATTTGATGTCGTAGATCGCGAAACCTAGTTAGGCGTCTCCCGTTCGGAAGAGATACAGTTTGAAATATGCAGAACTTTGCATATTTATGACTGTATCTGTTTCGAATTGTCCACATTTTTTGGACAGCTCGTGGATGCGTAGATGGGTTTAGTTTCTATGGTCTACTCCGATTCGAGACAGAGTTTCGGCAGCACCTCCCCGTTGTTCTCCGGATACACAATCTCCATAACGGGACGTGTATTTGGAGAACAGCGGGGAGGTGCTGCCGAAATTCTGTCTCGGGTCGGAGTAGACCATAGGAACTGACCCCATCTACGCATCGACGGGTGGGATTAGGACCTATCTTTACCTATTAGAATGTGTAGACATCGTGTAGAGGATGCAATTTATTTTATATAACTCGCTGATATGATAGAGAATGGATGACCGTGAGTGGATGTACAAAGGATGGGCACCAAATGGTCGTGTGACACAGGAATGGGTTGACAACACTCAAGCTTTCATGGATGAAGCATTTAGAAAGGTTAAAGGGCCTAAAAACAGTAAAACCATTTGGTGTCCCTGCGCCAAGTGCGGAAACTCATGTCAAAAGAACAAGCAGTAAATGGTAGCTCGTCTGCACAACAATGGTTTTACGAAAGACTATTCCAAGTGGACCTTCCATAGTGAAACCTGTCGTATGCGATCCGAGGCCGTGAGACAACGGATCGGAGAACTTGATGGTGATGCTGGAGTAGCAGACATGATAGATGACTTTCATGAAGCACATTTTCAAGGAGAACGTCCAGAGGAGGAGCCAGAGCCAAGTGCGAAGGTGTATTATGACATGTTGGCTGCCGCACAAAAACCCCTTCACAAGCACACCGAACTATCTCAACTAGATGTCATCGGCCGCCTGATGGCCGTAAAGTCCCAGCACAACCTGAGTCGAGATTGCTTCGATACTTTGATGACCGTTTTTTACGACATGCTTCCCAAAGGTCACATTTTGCCGAAGAACATGTATGAAGCACGAAAAGTCCTTCGTGCACTTAAGATGCCATACGAGCAGATACATGCCTATCCGAATGGATGCGTCTTATTCAGGAAAGAACATGAGAAAGCAACACACTGTCCGAAATGTAAAGCGTCTCGGTACGTGGAGGTAGACTCTGGTGAGGGTCGTCCAAAGACGCAGCTCACGATCCCAGTGAGTGTCCTGCGGTACCTCCCGCCCATACAGCGGATCCAACGGATTTACATGACCATGGAATCTGCAAAGCAAATGACTTGGCACAAAACGGGTGTCTGATACAATGATAACCTTACACATCCATCAGATGCTGAAGCATGGACCAAATTTGATGAGATCCATCGTGACAAAGCTGGTGAGGCTCGCAATGTACGTGTCGCACTGGCGACAGATGGGTTCAATCCTTTTGGAATGATGGCTGCCCCGTACACTTGTTGTCCCGTGTTTGTTATCCCCCTCAATCTACCTCCCGGCATCGTCTTTCAACGGCAATACATATTCGTGTCGTTGATAATTCCTGGATACCCGGGAGATAATATGAGTGTGTTCATGGAGCCTCTGATTGATGATTTGCTCAAGGCTTGGAATGAAGGGGTGTGGACATACGACCGAGCTACGAAGACAAACTTCAGAATGCACGTGTGGTACATGTACTCCTTGCATGCCATGCCGGCTTATGGGTTATTTTGCGGCTGGTGTGTCCACGGGAAGTTCCCTTGTCCAATATGTAAGGCAGCTCTGATGTTCATTTGGTTGAAGAGGGGTGGCAAGTATTCTTCCTTCGACAAACATCGACAATTCCTCCCTCTTGACCATCAATTCAGACTAGATACCAAGAACTTTACGAAAGGTGTCGTAGTTCAAGATCCACCCTCGCACATGATGACAGGTGCCGAGGTTCAAACTCAGATAGACGCTCTCGTGCTCAAAGAAGGAGAACGTCATTTTGAGGGATATGGTGTGGAACATGCCTGGACTCAGAAGTCAGGCTTGTGGAGGCTACCCTACATGAAAGATCTTCTTCTTCCACATAACATTGATGTGATGCACACAGAAAAGAATGTTACTGAGGCACTATGGGGTACAATCATGGACATACCAGAGAAGAGTAAGGACAATGTTAAGGCTAGAGTCGATCTAGAAATGTTATGCGATAGGCCAAAGTAAGTCATCCCGAAGCCTGTACCGGGTAAGACATGGAAAAGACCTAAGGCTGATTTCGTCCTTAAAAGGGAACAAAGGAAGGAAGTACTACAATGGATCCAAGATTTAATGTTCCTGATGGATATGCTGCGAATTTGAGGAGGGGAGTCAATTTAACTACTCTGCGATTAAAGGGGTTGAAAAGTCATGACTACCACATATGGATCGAGCGACTTCTTCCGGTGATGGTTCGAGGCTATGTACCTGAGCATGTGTGGAAAGTGCTGGTAGAGGTGAGCTATTTCTTCCGTCAGCTTTGCGCTAAGGAGTTATCTCGTGCTGTGATTGACAAACTTGAAAAAAGTGCACCTGTGTTGCTCTGTAACCTAGAGAAGATCTTTCCACCTGGCTTCTTCAACCCGATGGAACATATGATTTTGCACCTCCCGCGCGAGGCACGATTGGGGGGCCCGTGCAGAACCGTTGGTGCTATCCAATTGAGAGGGTTTGCAAGGTTCTTTGAAGCTCATGTAAAAATAAAAATAAAATTGAAGCTTGCATTGCAGAGTCACACATTCTGCAGGAGGTGTCAAACTTCACAACTAAATACTATGTTGAGCACCTTCCCAGCATGCATAATCGACCTCCTCGGTACAATGCTGGTCAAAATGAATCGAACCTCAGCCTTTTCCGAGGACAACTCAGAAGTGCTAGTGTTCGGACACGCAAGACCTTATCTCTTGAAGAGTGGCGTACTATCACGATATATGTTTTGCGCAACCTTGACGAAGTACGGCCATACATAAAGTAAGTTGTCAATAAAAGCTCATCTTTTTCTTTCTCGTATGTTGCCTCATGTGCATCCAACCTCATTTGATTTGGTGCAGTGAATTTATTGAGCAATTTTGGCATCATTCGGAGCCACCTATTGACCGCGAGGAGGAAACTCTTCTTCGCCAGGGTGCGGGACCCATGCATCCCGATTTCATTACCTGGTTCAGACATAAGGTAATTTAGCTCGTGCTCAGTACATTAAAACTAATTAAGCTCGTACTCAGTATCACATTAACCACTATCCTCCCTTAACTTGCAGGGCCAAACCGATCCGTTGATGAATCCTGAGGTGAGACAGGTTTCCGGAGGTTTCACCTTTAGGGTCAACTCATATCATGTTTATGACGTGAATGGGTACCGCTTTCACACGACACAATACGAGGAGCGAAGGCCCAATCGAAGAACCACAAATAATGGAGTGTGTACGCATAGCCGATCCGATGGGGTAGATTACTATGGAAGACTTGAAGAAATATACGAACTCGAGTATCATGGTTGCAAACCTCTTAAACCTGTCATATTTAAGTGTCATTGGTTTGATCTAAGCGCTAGTGGCATGAGACAGAATAAGAATCTTGGGCTCGTCGAAATTAAACAGTCATCTGTGTACCCAGGGCACGATGTCTATATTGTGGCCCAACAGACCACACGAGTATATTACCTCTCATACCCTTGTAAAACTGACAAGCGTCTCCAGGGTTGGGATGTTGTGTACAAGGTATCGCCACACGGTAAACTACCCGCCCCAAACAAAGAAGATTACCACCTACAAGACCCAAACACATATGAAGGAGAGTTCTTTCAAGAAGATGGGCTAGAAGGGATGTTTGAGATAGACTTAACCCAAGTGCTCGAAATGGAAGTAGACAATGGAACGGTTGTCGACGACGATGTTGCCAAAGAGGTTCAAAATGATGACGACTTAAGATTACTCGAGCGATTATGTTTAGGCAGTGGCAATGATGATGATGACACCGTTCCACCTTTGGAGCACGGCGTTGAGTCTATGGACATGCGAGATAGTGATGATGAGTATGATCCGGAAAATCCGGATCATGATGAATATTTCTAAAACATGTAAGATACTAGGATATGTAGTTATGTTTCTAATTTACTAGGATATTTGTTTCTTATTTACTAATTGTACTTATGTTTCTACTTTACTAGGATATTTGTTTCTTATTTACTAATTGGTATTTAAATGTAATTATGTACTGATTGATTTACTCTTTTTTATTTGAGGTGATTGATCAAAGATGCCGCCAAAGAAGAAGAAGGCGTCGAAGCAGCGCGCCCCTGTGGTGAGGAACCTCAACGACTTCTACCAGGACGAGGGTGAGGGCTCCGGGACGGTGAGGTGGGCGTCGAGGTCCGTGGCACCCTCTGAGTCGTCTGGAGCCAGGGGTCGCAAAGGTGCACCCTCTCCAGCAACTGCTGAGTCGTCCGATGAGGAGTACAGGGTTGATGAGGAGGAGGTGCAGCAGGCGGAGGATGAGGAGCAGGGGGAGGACGAGGAGCAGGTGGAGGGTGAGGAGCAGGGGGAGGGGGAGGAGTAGGGGGAGGGCGAGGAGCAGGGGGAGGATGAGGAGGAGGCGGGGGAGGGGTCAAAGGTCTATTTGCGAGGCCCTGCTCAGCTTCCGGATCGGCCCATACTGCCCGCGAACCGACCGGTTATTAGACCCGAGGGAACACGGTAACTTATCTTAACCTTTTCATTTGTTCTTTTGAAATAAATTAACGATTCAAACTAATACATTGTGTGAATCATTTTGGCAGGGGTGGGAGATCGTCACTCCCGGTAGTCACAGGCGTCTTCCCAATGGCATCTTGGGCGTTCTTACCAGGCTTTGGTACCCCGGGTTCGTGTGGGTTGGCGAGGCAGATGCTCGGCGAGAGGTGCTGGTGACGTCGTTTGACCACTACGCCCTTGCTCCCGATTTCCCTGATCTGACTGGCCGTGACTTCCAGAACGCGGCCGCCAGGGTGGTTGGCGAGTTTTGGGTGAGTTTTCCTAGCAATAAATTATGTTTCTGAATAAATCGACTTAATTACATTTTGCTCAAGTATTGACAACACTTTTATATGCAGGATTTCTACAGATGCATGCCGAGATACGAGCAGGTGGCGGCTAACAACGCCATGTTCATCTGCCGGAAGCTTGTGACGGATATGATCTACGAGTCCCGCATCTCGCAGAACATTATCTGGAATGCTAGGAAGAAGGTGAAAGCCACAAAACGGGAAGTTCGAAACCTGCGGCTCACTCCAGAACAATACATGGAGGTAAATATGCTCAATTCATTTTTCTTCGATTAAATTTGGTCAATTTGATGTTCTTGATGACGTGCAGGTGGCTCTGTGGTGGGTTGCCGACCGGCCTCGGGTTTGGAGAGCGATTGTGGATTAGTGGTTTACGGAGGATTGGGAGGCAAAGCACCTCAAGCGCCGGCGGCGGCGTTTGGCCATGGCAGGTCCAGCACACCACCAAGGCCCTGTTAACCTTCGTGAGTATGGTCGTAGATGGGTACATTAAGTTATTTCTTTATTCCAATTTTTTGTTATCTAACTCTCAATTAGTCTAACATCCACTCTGTTGTTTTCTTGCAGTCTCGGGCACATGGGGATCAGCCTTGCAGCGAGCTCCAGGCATATGGCATGACACACAAGGGCAAGGCGACGTCCGACGTCACCTTCAACGTGGACGACCCGCCCGAGGCGTACAGCAACCCGACAATCCAGCCCCGCATCACAAATTACGTCACGACGGCAAGGGAGGTTCGTGGGCCAGATTTCGATCCAGTGACACAGCCTATTGACGGAGAAAGCGTCATGAGGAGTGGAGGCGGCAAGACGCATGGACGGTACTGGATTGGTGACAGTCTCCTGGTCCCGTCCGAGGTTCCGTCGCTCTCGCAGGTTCGTTCTCGAGATAGGGGCACGAGCTCAGGCCCGCCCATACAACGGCGGCCCACCATTACGGAGAGCTTGCACGAGCAGTTCCAGGTTATTTCTGTTCTCTGCGTCGTCCATTGACATTTTCATATGTTTGCTTTATATTCTAATGTGTAGATCAAATATTGTAGGCCCAGCTTGCGGCAGAGAGGGCCGAGCGGGAGAGGCAGGTAGAAGAGTCGCAGAGGCGCGCCGATGAGCAGATGCAAAGGATGGTCGAGGCCCACCAGAGGCAGATGGATGCGATACAAGAGGCCCACAACCAGCAGTATGCCTCCGTGCTTCAGTACATGCAGACTCTTGGTCACGTGGTGGCACCACAGGCGCAACTCCCTCCACTACCGCAGGTGTACTTGCCTCCAGTCCCACGACCGGCTACTATTTCTCAGTGAGCTACTTTCGAACCCTCCTCTTTTTATTTCTCGTAGTGACCTACAATGACTTCATATAAATGCTCAAAACCTTACATTCATGTTCTCATCGTGGTATACAACTTATAAATGTTAGCAAAACCTAGAATGATGTAGAATTCAAAAATGACTTGTACAAATGACTCGTATTATCATTTCTCACTTTAAATCCTACGCAGAATCTATCGGCGGCATCAAACAAGTGGTCGCCGCCAGTTCAGCAGAGTCCTTGGGGCGGGATGCAGTGGGTGCCGCCTGGCCCTCAGCAGCCGTTTCGCCCTCAGCAGCAGCCGCCTCACAGTTGGCCGGGGATGATGACACAGCCACAGGCGTCTGGGTGGGGGTCGTGGCCACAGCAACCGGCGGGGGGGGGGGGGGGTCGGGTTCCCAGTCGCCACATGATGACGCGGCGAACGAGTGAGTTCGTGAACTACGCACCTTTTATTTGCATTTGGACATTTGTGAGTTGCTGGACCTTTGTGACTTCTACTTCGTGACTTGTACTTACATTTGGACTCGTTATTTGCATTTGTGGACTATGTGATCAATATTACCTGCCTGTGATGATTATTAGCTGCCTGTGATGATTATAATATGCCTGCGATGAATATTAGCTGCCTGTGATGAATATTGTATATCTGTGATGATTTCTGTGATTTGTGGGCTGTTTTGACGCTACTGGTAAATTTAAAAAAAAGAAATAGGCTTTGCCAAGAGCTAAATCCATTGCTCTCGGCAAAGACACCTCTGTGCCGAGAGCAAAATCCACTGCTCTCGGCAAAGGTGCCTGACGTTGCTGCCTGGGACGCTCCTTTGCCGAGAGTAGGACCCACGTGGCTCTCGGCAAAGGCGCGTGCCGTGGGGCCATGCGCAGGCCTGTGCCGAGAGCGGTGGTCCCCGGCTCTCGGCACAGGCGCCCTCTTTGCCGAGAGCGGGAGCCACGTGGCTCTTGGTAGAGCCGCGTGCCGTGGGGCCCTGCGCAGACCTCTGCCGAGAGCGGTGGTCAACGGCTCTCGGCACAGGCCTGCTCTTTGCCGAGAGCACGGTGCCCCGGCTCTCGGCAAAGAAGTTGGGCCCCACGCGTAACGGCGTGATCCGGGGGACGGTGTGAACGCCTCTGCCAAGGGCCAGGTGGGCCTCTCGGCACATATCTGCCGAGAGGATATCCACCGGCTCTCGGCAAAGTGGCCTTTGCCGGCCCAGATGTGCCGAGAGGCCTTTGCCGAGAGCTTCCTCTCGGCAGAGCCTCTGCCGAGAGGAAAAGGCCATCTGCCGAGAGGAACCCCGTTCTCGGCAAAGGGCTCGATTCCGGTAGTGACAGTATAAATGAACACATCATATTGTACATGCTCTTGATGTTATCTCCGGAAGAGGGAGCCACGAGCTTTTAACGGCAACTTAACTCTCCGTTCCGCTTCTCTTATTCGACTTCTTCTGTAGTATTTTTCTCTGCCAACAAATCTATTTGTTGGATTTTGGGAAGCTTCTAGTGGCTGGCAACTCGCCTAGCCCCAATTCCTCTTCCTTATCTTCTTGTTCTTTTACATATGAGCCCTTATACATTTCTCTATTTACACCAACACTCCCCCTCAAGATGGGCTAAATATATCTAACATGCCCATCTTGTTACAACTCAACTCATTTTCACTAGGTCCTAGACCCTTTGTGAGACAATCTGCTAGTTGACTACGTGATTTCACATATTCTAATTTGAGAATCCCACTATCAAGCTTCTCCTTGATGAAGAATCTATCAATCTCCACATGCTTAGTGTGGTCGAACTGAACGGGATTATTTGCAATATTAATTGCTGTAATGTTATCACAATGAAGCATCATGGTTTCATTTCTTAACAGCCGCAACTCCTTCAACAAGCCTTTTAGCCACAACATTTCACACAGACCCAATGCCATTGCCCTGTATTCAGCTTCTGCTGTAGAACGAGCCACAACTGCTTGTTTTTTGCTTCGCCATGAGACAAGATTGCCCCCCACAAACACACAGTAACCAGAGGTAGATCTCCTATCATCCCTGCTACTTGCCCAATCTGCATCACAATAACCTTCCAAATTCAAGTGTCCACTCTTCCTGAACCATATTCCTCTCCCAGGAGTTCCTTTTAGGTACCTCAAAATCCTGTGGACCACTTCCATATGTCCTGTCCTTGGGTCGTGCATATACCTACTTGCCACATTCACCGCATAGGCAATATCTGGTCTCGTATGGCACAAGTATATCAACCTCCCAACCAATCTTTGATATGTCTCTCTATCAACAGAATCTCCGGACTCAGCACTGATTTGATGATTTTTGTCAATAGGAGTACGGCATGGTCGACATCCAAGCATTCCAGTTTCTGCTAATAAATCCAGGACATATTTCCTCTGAGAAATGACAATTCCCCGGGGTGACCTTGCAAACTCAATCCCAAGAAAATACAGAAGAGGCCCTAGATCTTTCACCTCAAAGATTCTTCCCAAATTTTCCTTCAATCATTTGATTTCCTCCTCATCATCTCCAGTAATCACTATGTCATCCACATATACCGCCATAATAGTAATAAATGTTCCTCTATGCTTATAGAAGACTGTATGATCACCATTGCACTGAGTGTATCCCATGGTGCAAACAGCCCTCCTAAATCTATCAAACCATGCTCGAGGTGACTGCTTAAGTCCATAAAGTGACTTCTTGAGTTTGCATACCTTCCCAATAGTCTGATTGTTTGCAAATCCCGGTGGAATCTCCATATAAACCTCTTCCTATAAATCACCATGAAGAAATGCGTTCTTTACATCCATTTGATGAAGAGACCAGCCAAAGTTAACTGCACAAGAGATCAAGGTTCTGACGGTTCCCATTTTCGCCACAGGAGCAAAGGTCTCATCATAATCAATCCCATATGTTTGGCTATATCCTTTTGCAACCAATCTTGCTTTGTATCTATCCACCTCTCCTTTTTGGTTCTGCTTCACAGTGAAGACCCACTTACAACCAACTGGCTTCTTCCCTTTGGGAAGTTGTACTAGTTCCCATGTCTTATTTTTCTGAAGAGGATGCATCTCTTCTTTCATTGCTTCTCTCCACTTAGGATCCTGCTTTGCACACCTCCAGTCTCTTGGAATAGGCACTGTTTGTAAGGATGCAACAAATGCCCTATATGCAGGTGAGAGGCGAGAATATGAAAGAAAGTTGGCTATGTCATGATTTGTACTAGGATGCTCGAAGCCATAACGAACAGGAGGTTTTCCAAAATTAGATCTAGTATCTCTACGTTGTGCAAGAGGTAATTCTACATGTTCATGTTCAGGGATATGAGAAACATTACCACTTGACCCAGGTTGGGTCGATGATGGAGAGGGATCCGAGGAGAGGTTTGGGACTGGAGAGACAGGCTCATGTGGTTGTGATGCATCACCCACTTGCTCCTCCTGACTCCTGACTTGCTCCCCCTGACTCTTGAACCTCTTCCTTCGATACACTATGGGCTCCTTAGCAACTCTTTCCTCAACCTCTGTCCCAACAATCACCTTCTCACTTGCACTATCACTCACATTCACATTCTCATTCTCATTCTCATTCACCTCTTCATTCTCATGGTCATCACTTCTCATATCCACAACATTATCCGGATTCACCACCTTCTTGGTCTCAACCACACCCACTGGACACGGGATAGCACCAACAATTACTCCCCTTTGAGCATCTCCTTCATTTTGCACACTACCACTCTCCCCCTCTCTACTGTCACCCTCAGTGACTGAAGAGAATTCCTCCAATAATGGATCAAGATCCCACGGTTTTGTGTAGTATGGTTCAAACTCACGAAATGTCACATCCATACTCACAAACAATTTCTTTCCAGCAGGGTCCCAACACCTGTACCCCTTTTGTGTAGAGGAGTATCCAACAAAAACACACTTCACTGCTCGAGGATCCAACTTTCCAACTGAAGGTCTATGGTCCCTAACAAAACAAACACAACCAAATACCTTAGGGGGTACCTTAAACTCTTGTCGTCCCAACAACAATTCAGTAGGTGACTTCATACCGAGAATTCTGGACAACATGCGATTTATTAAGTATGTCGCTGTCAGGATTGCTTCACTCCAAAGGTATTTAGGCACATTCATCTGAAACATCATTGATCTTGCTACCTCCAACAAGTGCCTATTCTTCCTCTCAGCTACACCATTCTGGGGTGGGGTATTAGGACAAATAGTTTGATGTATAATCCCATGATCTGAAAGATATGCCTCAAACTCCTTGTTCACATACTCCTTTCCATTATCAGTTCTGATAATCCGAATTCTAGTATTGAACTGATTTGCAACTAACTTATGAAAGTCCTGAAAACACCGTAGGACCTCATGCTTACCTTTAAGCATGTAAACCCAGGTCATACGAGTATAACAATCAATAAAGGTGACAAACCACTTGTATCCTCTTAAAGATGTAATTGAGCAGGGACCCCAAACATCTGAGTGTATTAACATAAAGGGTTCACAACTCCGAAGAGCAATACTAGGATATGTTGATCTTGTATGCTTCCCAAGTTCACAAGCATCACACACAAGTTGTGTTCGATCCACATCCTTAAATACATCAGGATACAACTTATTCAAACTTTCAAAAGGCACATGTCCTAACCGACAATGAAGCAAGATGATCTCCCTCTTCTGTTCCTCCACAGCTACTGCCAATGCTGACTCCCCCTGGTTGATGTACCACAACCCATTACGCCTCTATCCAGTTCCAATCACTCTCCCCGTCTCCTTCTCCTGAAAAATGCGGAGGTTTTCATCAAATGTAACAGTGCATTTAAATTGATCAACAAGAGAGCTAACAGAGAGAAGATTAACTGGGAAGGATGGGACATGTAAGACAGATGATGTGCAAAGGGATGGAGTGCAATCTATAGACCCTACACCATGAATGGGTTGGGAGGTGCCATCAGCGGTTTGAATAGTCTCAGAATGGACATGAGGAGTGTATGCTTTAAATAAACTAGATATGCCTGTAACATGTTTGGAAGCACCTAAATCTATAACCCAATCTATATTATGCCTATATGTGGATGCAAGTGCCTGTGCCTGAGTACCTGTGCCCAAGTGGGCATAGTTGGCAAAGTTACCAAAATGACTGGAGGTGGCAAACACAGAACCAGCTGAAGTGGATTTGGAGGTCTCAGATGCTTTGATCTTCTGCCATTCTTCCCACTGCTTAACTTGTTCTCCAGTCAAGATCAAAGAGGGAACCTCCATTGCGGAAGTAGTACTGACTTGAGAACCACTCTCTAGTGCAGCAACATTGGCTAGAGGACCTCCACGGCCTCTGCCACGACCCCCAGCACGACCTCCTCCACGACCAACACGTCCACCTCCTCGATCACCACGACCTCCACGAGTTCCACTCCTACCACCATAGTTTTTAGGAAAAGGACAGTTATAGCTCAAGTGTCCCTTCTCTCCACAATTGAAGCACTCCCTTTCCGCCACTGTGGTGTAGGCCGATTTCACAGGATTATTAGTACTCATCAGCCGAAGCCTACTTTCTTCATCAATCATAGCTGCGACAACCTCATCCATAGTAGGAAGACTCTCCTGGTGACAGAAGGCAGCTCTCCTACTCTCAAACTCAGGGTCTAGATTTTTTAGGAAGTGAGTCACTCTCCTGTCCTCCACCCACTTATGGACAACCTGAGCATCTCGTGGAGTCTCCATTTGGAGAGGAGCATAGTGATCTAGCTCCTCCCACAGGTACTGAAGCTCACTAGCATACTGCTCCACTGATCTTCCCCCTTGTTTCACTGCATCTGCCTTGCTCTGAATCTCCATCATCATCACATTCCCCTTCTGAGAGTATATGTTACTCAAAGTCCTCCATATCAGTGATGTAGTGTGCATGGCCTCCACCCTCTTGCTAACAGTGGGAGACATAGATGCCAATAACCATGCCACTATCACAGAGTTTGTTTCATGCCAAACTCTCCACTTAGTGCTGAGCTTATCAGCCGGCTCAACACAAGTCTCCTCTAAATAGTGCTCCACTCCTTTACCTCCTAGAATCACACGCACTCTCCCGGACCAGCTCAAATAATCCTTACTGCCTTCTAGCTTCACATCATTTGGCACAAGCTCCAGCTTCAATTTTGATGGGCCTGCATTCATCTTGCCACCAATCAGACCCAACCCCATGAGCTCTTCAATCATACTCCTCATCCCACTCATCATCTCACTCTTTGTGACCAGTGAACCATCACCACTACCCTCTGTTGCCTTCAATGCAGCCTCTTCCGCCTTCCTCTTAGCCTCCATCTCTTCTGGACTCATCTTCTCAACCACGAGCAGACTAGCACACTAGCACACTGTCAAGCAGCAGAACACACCTCCAAGAACAAGCAGGGCAGCCGGCAGCAGCACACTAGCACCCTAGCACTTCCTCACGCTGGACAGCACCACCACTCCCAGCCACGAACAACAAATACTCAAAATCACTCCACCAGAATGCTCGCTGCCTCCACAATCCACTCAATAGCCTACTAAATCACTCGCAGCGCCTACCCTGCTTCCTCCGGCGCACCACCACCGAGCCGCACCGCTGGCCCCACACACCGCTGCCAAGCCGCGGCCGCAGGCCCTCGCCACGCGCGCCCGCACGCGCCTGCACGCCGCCGCGGGTCGCGGAGCCGCGCCCTCCGTCCTGGTGCAGTGGAGCCTCGCGTCGCACGCCCTACACGCCGCCGCCGTCGACGCCCGGGGTAAGCAAAACCCTAGCTCTGATACCATGTTGGATTTTGGGAAGCTTCTAATGGCTGGCAACTCGCCTAGCCCCAATTCCTCTTCCTTACCTTCTTGTTCTTTTACATATGAGCCCTTATACATTTCTCTATTTACACCAACATTATTGTCAAAATCTGAAAGCAATATTTTTTATTTCACAACAAATCTACCGTACAAATCTACTGAATGGAGAGCTTGGAAGGTCGGAATGGCGTCACAGCGAAGGACGTCAGTGACACAGGCCGGAAGCTACTAAGAACTGTGATAGATGGATTAGTCACGTGCTTAATTACCAACTGTTTTTTATCCATCCACTATCACAGCTTTCATCGTCAGGGATGACGCCGAACGTTACAGCAGGTCATCTCCCCGGCTGCTGTGAACCCACCCCACTCGGTTTTAAAAAGTGAACAGTATTCGCCTTTTGCCGCCACCGGGCCATTGCCATACGTGCCGCCCAAACAACCGGCTAGCTACGAGACGATACATGCCACGTAGGCACCTGAACAAACTAACAACTCTTGCAGTTGCAGCATCGCTGCCGGCTCGTACGTGGTCATCTCTTCTCGGATCCTGCTTGGTGAACACTCCACTGTCTGGCACTAGCAGACTGGCAATCTATATATATATGACACACACCGATCGTGTGCTGCCTCCTCGCATCTTCGTCTCCTCTCTGCCTGCAAGCAAGCCCATGGCCATGGAGAAGGCAACCTCCTTCCTCTCCTCCCTCCTTGGCAGCAGCGGCGGTGGCGGTGGGTCGCCGGAGCCAGCGGCCACGGTGCGGTCCATCACCGTGTACCCTCTCAAGTCCTGCAGGGGCATCTCCGTGCCCCAGGCCGCCATCACCGCCACCGGTACTCCATTGCCACGAGCTCTGCTCTGGTGGTCACAAACTCACAATTACACACGCTGATGACTGATCCTGGGATCGTGGCGCGCAGGGTTCAGGTGGGATCGGCAGTGGATGGTGGTGAACGCCAAGGGCCGGGCAGTGACGCAGAGGGTGGAGCCCAGCCTCGCGCTCGTCGAGGCCGACTTGCCGCCGGAGGCCTTCGCCGCCGAGGGCTGGCAGCCAGACGGCCACTCCCACATGGGTATCGTATTCTTCTGTTCATTTTCCTGCAGAGTGCAACTTTTATGAAACTCGAATTCGAGCACTTCTTCGTTTTCGCAGTTATCAGAGCACCCGGGATGGACCCTCTGAAGATCCTCTCGCCGCCGACGCCGAGCAGTACGCCACCGTCGACGGCGTCGGCGTGTGGGACTGGTCGGGCTCTGCGTACGACGAAGGCGCCGAGGCAGCCGAGTGGTTCTCCTCTTACCTTGGAAAGCCCAGCTGGCTAGTGCGCTTCAAAGAAGGTTTCGAAAATCGATTCAGACCTGGTGTTACATCACATGCCTTTGCATTTCTGTTACACAGAAGATGCTTATCCTGCTGTTCTCTCTCACAGCATCGGAGACTAGACAGACCGATCCGGACTATGCTCAAGGCTACACAGTGATGTTCTCTGATGCCTTCCCAATTCTGATAGCCTCCCAGGTAGTGTTTAGACTTTTTGGTTTTTGGAGGGGAAGTGTTCAGATATAGTTCAGTTGTTTCCAGATAACCGCTAGTTCTCTGCAAACGTCGCTACAGTACTTTGATCATTGCATTGCAGGGATCATTGGATGCACTAAACGAGGTTCTTAAGGAGCCTGTGCGAATGAACCGCTTCAGAGCAAAGTGAGAAAGCAGAGTCGCATGCTAGTTTGTACTGTGTCAACTTCTTTCTTGGGTACTAAGCTAGTAGCTGATATCTTTTGACAGTCTTTTAGTGGATGGATGCCATCCATACTCTGAGGATCTGTGGAAAACAGTGAAGATCAACAAGCTAACATTCATGGGTGTCAGGATGCGCGACTGTTGCAAGGTAAAGATACTGATATCGCTGTTATGTTGATCTGTAAGCGATAAAACATGTAGATGTGCACCCTTTCCTTTGAAATCTCAGCTTCTGCGTTGACTGATTCAGGTTCCTACCGTTGACCAAGAAAACGGAACACCTGGCATCGAACCAAATGAAACTCTGCGGACATTTCGATCCGGTGAAGTGCTGCGTCCAAGCCACACAAAGAAAGGGCGGCAGGTAATTAGTTTTCTCTTGCAAACGGTCTTCTCTTCGTTCATCGTCAGACCATTTTGGGCATCTTATCTGTGGCGTTGCTACTCCATGATGCTCACGAAGTATAGGTTCGTAAATCGTAATGGTGGCCAAGTTCACTGAAGAGTGACCGTATTTCTTTATCATCTCTGTAGGTGTACTTTGGGCAGAATCTAGTCTGCAAGGAATCCCTGTCAGCAAATGGCAAAGAAAGGATCGTCAGGGTCGGCGACCCGGTTTATGTTCTGCAATCATATTCTTCTACTGATGAGGCTCCAGCATGAGTCTTATCTTTTACGGAGTATGTAGCAACTGCTTCCTGTTTCTCGTCATACTGTGTGTGCAAGGGACTACCAAGTAGAAGAATAATTGTTCATAGCAACAGCTATGCATATTTCAACAGAGTTCAAACATTCAGAAATTGTCTGTCCAGAGTTCAGAAACTGACAAACTGTGATGTGTGCATGCAATGCAACGAACCCAGTTCTTGAAACCTTTCATAGCATGCGTTCTGGGCCAAACTCCGGCCCGGGTGACAAAGCTCTTTGCTGATTTTTACTCCGGCGCCATTGATCTCGACGGCCTTAACAAGGCTTATCTGGTTCTTCTCCCTAAATGTGAAGGTGTCCGAACCCCGGACAGCTACCGCCCCATCTCGCTTCAAAATTGCCCGATGAAACTCTTCACAAAAGTCATGGCCAACAGGCTGAAACGGGTCATCCCCACCATCGTCGATGCTGACCAAACCGGCTTCGTCCAGGGGCGACACATTGCGGAGAACTTCGTCCTCGCGGCGGACCTTCTGAGCTGCTGTCACAAGTGAGGTGCTCCCACCGCGGTCCTGAAGCTAGACTTCAAAAAGGCGTTCGACTCTGTGTCCTGGGACAGTCTTGACAAAATCCTCGCCTGCCGGGGTTTTGACGAACGGTGGCGCTCTTGGATCTCCCTTGTTCTCACCACTGGCAAGACTGTTGTTATGCTAAATGGTGTGCCGAGGAGGTGGATCAACTGCAAACGTGGCCTGCGCCGGGGCGATCCCATCTGGGCTCGAACACCCTCTAGACGCTACTCACCCCTGCCCGGTTCTTCAATATGCAGATGATACCCTTATTCTTGCCAAAGGCGATGTCAATTCGATGAGGCAGCTGCGTGCAATCCTTGACAGTTTCTCCAGGGCTACCGGGCTGGCCATCAATTTTCACAAATCCACATTTGTGCCCATCCATGTGGCTCCTGCTGTTGCTGCTGAAATGGCAGAGGTGCTAAGCTGTGAAATCTCCTCCTTTCCACAAACCTATCTTGGCCTACCCCTGTCCCCGTACAAGCTTCGTCCAGCCGATTTCCAACCGCTTGTAACGAAATTTGACAGGTATCTTGCTGGCTGGAAAGCTCGCCTCCTAAGCACAGGAGGCCGCCTGGTTCTTGTCAATGCTGTTCTGAGCAGCCTCGCCATCTATCACATGTCCTCAATTCTACTACCCAAAACGACGATCGACTTACTTGAAGCTCGCAGGCGCGCCTTCCTTTGGACAGGGGAAGAGAAGTGCCATGGCTCGAAGTGCCTCATTGCCTGGGATCGCGTCTGCCAAAGCAAGGAGAACGGTGGCCTTGGCATCCGGCCGATCGCCGATCAAAATCATGCTCTCATGCTAAAACTGGTCCACAAACTCCTGGAACAACATGACCTACCATGGATATCTTGGTTCCTGGGGCAGCACACAGGGCTGATCGGGACTGAGGATGACGGCACCTACATTGCCAGATTGCTCCGGGAGGAACTCCCTCGTTACCGTGCCATCACCTCCGTCGTGGTAGGGGATGGCGCTGGCACCTCCTTCTGGCACGATAAATGGCTGCTCGACACTCCTAATAGTGCCGTTTTCCCTGCTCTTTTCTCTCATTGTGTGCGCCCTGACATTTTCGTTTGCGAGGCGCTCCACATCCCCTTGGCCGATCAACTCCGACCTTGCATCTCTGGTTTCGCTACGGAGGAGCAGCATACCTTAGCCTCTTGCATCTCTCAGGTTCAGCTCGCGCCCGGGCAAGACAGGCGTCACCTCGACGCCTTCCCTGGCAAACCGTTCACTTCCAACAACATCCTGACCGCTCTGTCGACTAATCAGCATCGCGCCCCTGATCTTGACCAGGTATGGCGCTGGTGTAGGAAGCCGATGGAGGCGGAGCACAGGTTGACGACGAGCATGCCCTGGTCGCCCCTGACATCAGTGCGGTACGGCTGCAGGGGAACCTTGTAGCAGCCCACCGTGCCATCCCCAGCCGTGACGGAGATGTCGAAGTAGGAGCCGCGGCACAGCTTGAAGTCGACGGCCGCCAGCTTGGAGAGCAGGGGCGCGACGTGGACCTCAGGCGCCACAGTGCGGCCGCGGAGGCGCCCCACAGGGACCGGCAGGACATCCGCCATGGTCATGACGCCGTCACCGCGTCGCGGCGTGGCGGGCCCCTCCAGGAACGTGTGGCCCACCGGAGGCGCGTTGCCCCCCGAAGGCGCGTTGACGTGGAGACCAGCCTGGCCGCCGTGTCCACCATGGTGCCCCAGTGGCGGAGCGTGCAGGTCCCCTGCGGCCGAGTTGGCCCCGCCCGGGCCATGCGCGAGGGGGGGCGTCAGCAGGGCCCCCGGGCATGGGGTCGTTGAAGAGCATGTGCCCAGGGCCCGGCGGCGGACCGTCCCCATCCGAGTCGGAGTCGTCCAGGTCCTCGACCCGCACGAACTGGAGGGTGGCGACAGTACCCAGGCCAGCATGGTTCTTGAAGTTTTCCTCCCAGGGAATGTCGACGACGGATTCGGCATTTACCGTGAGAAGGACAGCAGTGAAGTCGACGCCAAAAAGACATACCGGATCAATGAGGTGCGGGTTGGCGTAGGGACCAGTGCTAAAGATGATGCGCTCGCGGATCCAGTGCTCCAGGGGGTACTCGCGGACGGCGAGGCTGACGAAGGATTCATGCTCGAAGTGGAAGCGGTGGGGGGCCTCCTCATGGCGCTCCAGCGTGACGACGTGCTGGCGCCCCACGAACGGCTCCAGCTGCAGATCTGCCTCCCGGGCCGTCGGGCTCTCGAACGCCACGAGTGCCGCCCCATAGGAGGAGATGGCGAGGAGCACGCGCGGGTTACCCGCCTGGCCGACGAGAGCTTCCCGGACATGCGTGCCCGGGTTCGGAGGCGGCGGCTCGACGTGAGCGAAGGCGAGGTGGGCGAAGCGGGTCATGCGTACCGGCGGCATGTAGACGTCGACGTGGTCGGGGCGAGGCGGGGCGTCGTCGGAGGCGTCGGAGGCACCCGACGCGTCGGAGGCCGAGGATGCAGCAGCAGGCACCGGGTCGGCCGCAGCCGGCGGAATCTCCCCTTCCTCGAGGTCGGCCGCCAGCTCCGCAGGGATCGGCAGCACCGGGACGTCGGGGAGGTCGGGAGCCCATCGCTGGAGACCGAGGCGGAAGTGCGCGGCGAGACCATCGACGAGGATGACGACGACGTCGCCATGGGAGAGGCGGAGCGGGATGAAGCCGCCATTGAAGAGGACAGCGGGTGAGGGCGCGCACGGCAGGAGCGTTGCGTGTGGCCAAAGACCCAGCACCGCTGGCAGCGCACCGGCTCGCGACAAGCGCGCTGGTGGTGGTCGAGCGCGAAGCAGCGGAAGCAGCGGCGGTGATTAGGCGGGAGGTGCTGAAGTGGAGGAGGGGAGCGGTGAGGTGGCAGTGGCTTGGCAGGTGAAGCGGTGACGGCGGCGAAGGAAGGCGAAGGTGGGGTTTTCTGGGAGTGGAAGGGGAAGAGCGGAGGGCGTTAGGGAGCGGGAGGGGGGGAAAGCCTCCTCCGATGGGGAGGGGAAGGAGGCCGGTGCACCCGGTGCACGGCGCAGGCGGCGGATGGCCGTCACGTGGCACAGTGGACGGCCCCGGACGCTGGTTCCCGGTAGGTGGGGCGCACCGGATGCAGGGAGGCGGAAGGGCCCGCACGGAGCGCGAAGCGGGCGCCGCAGAGTTGACGGGATGTGCACAGTGACGCTCCACGTCTGCAGCGTCCACGTCGCCACCCTCGGGCGCCCCGCAAGCCTGGGCCGCCAGGGTCTCCCACCGGGCCGCCAGGGCGTCAACGCACAAGGTGGGGCAACCCTGGGCCGAACCCGGGCGAGGGCCAAGGCCAGAGTAGGCCGACACCCAGGAGCAGGCCGAATCAGGCCCAGCAACAGCAGCGGTGGGAGGCACAGGGGCAGGAGTTTCAGAATTCAAACCCGGGATGGAGGAGGTAGCCGTTGCCAGGCTGCGGAAGAACCTGAGCGCGACACGGCCATGGCGGAGCTCCCCGAGGGTAAGGATGAAATCCACAATGGCAGGACGGGCCACCTCGACGGAGAAGATAGCCGGGGCCACCGCCACCACCGGGACGGCAGGCAGCGAGCCGTCGAGCCAGTAGTTAAGGGTGTTGCGCACCCAAGCCACATTGCAGGAGGGGAGGCGCGGGTAGGGGGAGATCCACAGTCGGGCAGGCCGGAGGAGCGGGGAAGGGTCGGTGACCTGAGCGAAGATGGTGGTGTGGAAGGCGAAGAGGGTGAAGTCGCGGAAGGCCTCGCCCGGCGAGAGGCCCGGGCGGTCCGCCGAGACACCGTCAGGCCCCCACGAAGGAGCGCGGGGCGAGACGAACCCGACCGACGTAGGGAGGGGCCGGCCGACCACCTGGAAGCGGAGGCGGGGCCGGCGAAGGGGGGAGCTACTGAGGAGGTGGGTGGGGTCTGGGGGGGCACGATCGCCGGAGCGGGAGGCGCCGCCTGGGGCGCCACCAGGAGCGGGGTCGGGCTCGGGAGGCATCAGGGGGGAAGATGTCACGGCTGTGACGATGAAGGAGTGAAGACGGACGCCAAGCAAGTAGCGAAGACGTATTTTATTAATTACGTATGTAATGGTGAAACTATCTAGTGTATGACTTGTGGGCCCTCGGGCGCGTCCGGCTACTAAAGGGCAAGCCGTGTAACTCTAAAGACTATTCCGAATCAGAAACGTAACAGAGCTTCGCTCTTGGGGTTCAGGGTTCTCTGCCCACCCCGTCGAATCCGTGCTCTTGTGCTGCTCACGTTGCCGGATCCTCGCCGACGGCCACGGGTTGTGTCAAGTGGTATCAGATTCATTGTATCCTCGGCGCGCTACTGCTGTATCTTTCAATCCGTCGATCGATTTCGCAAACGCAACGGTAGGGTGAAATCGAGCTCTGTGCCGCGCAGAACCGGTCATTGCTCTTGATTTCCCTGTAATTCCTAGCACGTGAGATTATTTGCAGGAGATTCAGTAGGATCCAACCGATTTATCCTGAATCGCGTGCGGATCTGGTGGGTTTCCTTCTTTCTCAAGCAAATTCTAGAGGAGTTGGAGTCGAGTTCGTTGGGGTTTCTTTGGCGGAGTTGGCGGCGGTAGACTGATCCATCTGCATCTTCGGGCGCAGCGTCGAGCAACCCTGACGCTTGTTCGTAGGACCTGCTGGTGTTTGCTGTACTCCGTCGGCTTCGAACGATTGCGATGGGCCTCATCTTGGAGTTAATATCAAATCGCTCTGCAATTCGTTTGGCTTAGGGTGCACTCGCCACGGCTCCTCCCAAGCCCTCCGTGCAGACGAGTATTTTGTTGGCAAGGATGGATGAGAACGAAGAACAAGACCGGACTAGGTGGGAGAGTCTGAATGATAGTTTGGAAGAGTTGTTCACTAAAGTGGGACAAATTGATGCTAACCAACAGAGAGTTGAAGTGAAGTTGGAGATGAACTCCAATGTGTTCGAGCAAATGCTTAAAGACCAGCAGTTCATGGCTAAACAAATTGAGGCAACCGGGAAGGCAGTGGCTCAGTTAACAATAGCACAGATGCAGACTAGACCTGACCCTCCACCAAGCCCAACATCATCTGAGGCATCTCTAGAAAATATCTTTCATAGTGAGAAATATAGAGAGGAAGAAGTGAAAAACAAGACCTATGGAGGGACTTTTGGCAGGAAGGACAGGAACACAACACACTCAAAAGCATTTCTGCCCAAAATGCCATTCCCTCAGTTCACTGGCAAGAACCCATCCATTTGGAAAGATAAATGTCAGGATTATTTCAGAATTTTTGATATTCCTGAGAGTATGTGGGCTACTTATGCATCACTCAACATGGATGACAATGCTGCCAAGTGGTTACAGATGTACAAAAGGAAGTATGGGCTGGGTGATTGGCATTCTTTTATCACAGCAGTAGAGAAGAAATTTGGGGATAATGACTATAGAACTGCTTTGACACAACTGTTGGAACTTCAGCAGGGATACTCTTTGGAAGTCTATATAGCATCATTTGAAGACCTACAGTACCAGATCACTATGCACAACTATGAGTTGGGGGATTTGTTCTTCATCACCCAGTTTCTGAAGGGCCTCAAGCTAGAGATCAGTGCCATAGTACAGGCCCAAGTCCCTGATAGTATGGAAAGAGCCTTGTTATTAGCAAGAATCCAACAGCAAGTGCTAGATAAAGGTAAAAACAAGTGGTCGAAACCTCATGCCAAACAGCTGCAACAACTATCAAAAGGAGACCCTACCAAAGGAAATGGACAAACTTCCAGTCTGTGGAAAGAAAGATAGACTAGGGATTATAGAAGAACCAATAGGCTTTGTTTTTACAGTGCTGAACCTTATGATGCCAATCACAGGAATGTGTGTACCAAAAAGCCACAACCACAGGCTCAAGTTAATGCCTTGGCACTGAATAGCTTGGATGATGTACTTACAGAAGAGGTGTTGATAGAGCTAGCCATAGAAGATGCTCTAACTAATGATTTTGGCCAGTTGTCTCTGAATGCATTAGCTGGAACAGATGTGGGAGAGGCATTGAAGGTCAGAGCCTTGGTGAACAACAAAATCATGCTCACCCTAGTGGATAGTGGGAGTTCACACAGTTTTGTAAATGAATCCTTTCTAGCAAAAGCTGGCCTCCAAGCTATACCAACCACACCAAAGCAAGTGAAATTGCCAAATGGAGACATACTGGTATCTGATCATTGGATTCCAAACATGGAGTGGTGGGCAGATGGGTATACTTTGCAAACCAATATGAGAGTACTACCTCTGGGACCATATGATGCAATTTTAGGATATGATTGGCTTAAACCTCATAGCCCCATGACTTGTCACTAGGAGAACAAGACTATGCAGTTCATGGATCAAGGCAGAGAGATTATGCTGCAGGGCATTACACAACAAACTCTAGAAGTACAAGAAATGCCTATAGAGCAATTGATCAAGTGGTCTAAAGGGAATGATGTCTGGGCCATAGCAGTTCTGGAAACTGTACCAGAGGAAAAGGAAGAAGCTCAACAACCAGCTGTGCAGGCACTATTACAAGAATACAAGGATGTGTTTCAAACACCAACAACATTACCCCCACAAAGATTCTATGATCATCAGATTCCTTTGATACCTAATGCAATTCCAGTGAATACTAGGCCCTACAAATACTCCCCTCATCACAAGGATGAGATTGAAAGACAAATCAAAGAGCTATTGGCAGCTGGCTTAATAACTCTGAGCTCCAGTCCTTTTGCTAGCCCAGTGTTGTTAGTGCTTAAGAAAGATGATAGTTGGCGTTTTTGTGTGGACTACAGGAAGCTCAATGCTATCACTGTGAAAAACAGGTTCCCTATGCCTCTCATAGATGAGATTCTGGATGAATTAGCTGGGACATGCTTCTTTACTAAACTGGACATGCGTTCTGGGTACCATCAAGTACGCATGAAGGAGGAAGATGAATACAAGACAACATTTAAAACGCATCAAGGTCACTACCAGTTTAAGGTAATGCCATTTGGCCTCACTAACGCCCCAGCCACGTTCCAATGCATTATGAATGAGATTCTAGCACCATTTCTGAGAAAATTTGTTATGGTCTTCTTGGATGATATATTGATATATAGTCCTTCCTTAGAGTTACATTTGGAACATCTAGCCTTAGTGCTTCAGAAATTAAGAGAAGATCAATTATACATGAAAACCAGTAAATGCTCCTTTGCACAAACTCAACTAGATTATCTGGGTCATATTATTTCTGCACAAGGAGTAGCTACTGATCCTAGCAAAACAGCAGACATGATGAAATGGCCAATACCCACCACTGTGACTGAACTAAGAGGGTTTTTGGGCTTAACTGGATACTATAGGAAATTTGTCAAGAATTATGGTTGGATAGCCAAACCTTTAACCCAGCTATTGAAGAAACAGCAGTTCAGTTAGAATGAACAGGCACAACAAGCTTTTGAGCAATTGACACAGGCCATGTCTAGTACTCCTGTGTTGGCTTTACCAGATTTCAAGCAAACTTTTATCATTGAGACTGATGCATGTGATGTGGGGATTGGAGCAGTACTGATGCAAAAAGATCAACCTGTGGTTTTTCTCAGTAAAGCTTTAACATAGCCACATAAGCACTTGTCTATATATGAGAAGGAGTTCCTAGCCTTGATTATGGCTGTAGAGAAATGGAGGCAATACCTTCAACATCAGGAGTTTGTAATTAGAACTGATCATAAGAGTTTGGCTTATTTAACTGAACATAATTTACATTCTGATATGCAAAGGAAAGCCATGGCTAGGCTGATGGGCTTACAATTCAAGGTGATGTACAAGAAAGGCAAAGAGAATGTGGTGGCTGATGCATTGTCCAGAATGAATCATCTATATCTCATTCAGGTAGTATCCACAACTGAACCAGTATGGCTTCAGGAGCTTTTAAATGCTTATGTAACTGATCCTAAAGCTCAACATCTACTGGCTGAATTAGCCCTTCATAGTCCAAATGCTCAGGGGTTTTCATTGGACAAGGGACTCATCAGATTTCAAGGCAAGCTGTGGGTAGCTCAGAATTTAGCACTTCAAACCAAATTGATCACAGCATTTCATTCAAGTGCTCTGGGAGGTCATTCTGGAGTGAATGCCACATATTTCAGGATGAAAAAACTATTCTATTGGAAAGGGTTGAAGCAGGATGTGGAGGATTTCATCAAGCAGTGTGTGATCTGTCAACAAGCCAAGCACATTAATGCATTACAAGCTGGCTTACTCCAACCTCTACCCAGTCCAGCAGGGGCATGGCAGGATATCTCAATTGATTTTATTGAAGGACTACCCAAATCTGAAGGATATACTGTGATCATGGTGGTGGTGGACAGGTTCACCAAATATGCCTATTTTATACCACTTAAACACCCTTTTACAGCAAGGACAATGGCTAATGTTCTGCACGACAATGTGATCAAGTTGCATGGCCTACCTAAGACCATGGTGTCTGACAGGGATAAGATCTTCACCAGTAATGTGTGGAGAGAACTATTCAACCTAATGGGTACACAATTGGTGCTCAGTTCAGCTTATCACCCACAGACAGATGGGCAAACTGAAAGGGTCAACCAATGTCTAGAAATGTACTTGAGATGTGTTGTGGCAGATGAACCCAAGAAGTGGAAGGCATGGCTAGCAAGGGCTGAATTTTGGTACAATTCATCTTATCACTCATCTTTGGGATGTTCACCCTTCCAAGCTCTGTATGGACATGAAGCTAATACAGGAGTGGTACCTCAGCTCACACCCACAACCAATCCCACAGTGGCTGAAGTGGTAACTGAGCTGCAGGCTCAAGAAACAATGTTGAAGGCAAGATTGGCTCAGGCTCAATACAAAATGAAACAAAATGCTGATAAGCATCAAAGAGCACAAGAATATCAAGTGGGGGAGAGGGTGCTGTTGAAATTGCAGCCTTATGCACAATCATTGTTGGTGAATCGCCCATTTCCTAAGTTGGCATTCAAGTACTTTGGGCCATACACAGTGGTGGAGAGGATTGGCAAGGCCGCATACAAGCTGGAATTACCAGAAGACTCACTGATCCATCCAGTGTTTCATGTCTCCCAGCTCAAACCGTTCACTTCTAACTACACACCAGTGTTTTCTGAACTACCACAGGTTCCACCGCTAGACGCCATGGACATTCAGCCGGAAGTAATTCTGGGCAGGCGCCTGGTCAAGAAAGGGGGAAAGGCAGTTCCTCAAGTCCTTGTCAAGTGGTCGGGGCTGGTCAAGGAGGCCGCGACATGGGAAGATTGGTACATGTTGAAGGCCAGGTTTCCCAATTGTCTGTCTGGAGGACCAGCAGACTCTGAAGAGGGGGAAGATGTTTTTTTTTGAAGAACAACCACGGCAGGCAAGCAGCCGGCCTGAACGATATATTGAATTAGGTATGCGAGTTTGGGCATACAAGATTTGAGAAAGGGGGCGAGGAGGGAAGCTGCATCACTAGGTTAGATTACACAAGATACTACTCCACAGCAAGAGCCGGTCCCGGTGGCTTGGGTTGCGCAGCCGGTGCACCCAAAGGCGCAAGTCTTGGCCAGCTTGATGAAGAAGAGTCCGAGGGGAGACGAGCTCGGAGTTGAACACCAGGGTGTTGCACCCCTTCCAGATGTTCCATAGAACGGCTACAATGATGGTGGAGCCGAGCTTGACCGGGAGATCTTCAGCGAGCTGAGGCATTGTCCAGAGGTCGTGGCAATCCGCCAGGTGCAGAGCGCAGGTCCAGCCAAGGCAGCACCACAGCCGAACCACCCGAGGGCAGCGCAGGAACAGGTGTTCCTGGTCTTCAAGGTCACCGCAGTACGCACAAAAGGGCGACTCGATGATGTGGTGGTGTAGCAACGCCGCCGTGGGTAGCCGTCGGTGATGCAGGAGCCAGAGGAAGTGGCGGCAGCGCAGGATCGCTGCACTGTCCCAGATGTGAGGCGCAAACGGGTCCAGAGGGCGCCGAGACATGTGATGGTGGTAGAAGATCGAGGAGGAGAAGGGTACCATGGTCGCACCCACTCCACGACGATCAGGCATAGCGTCCAGCAGAGTGACCAGCTGGAGCGCTTGAGTGAGGGTTGTCCGCTGCTGCGCCGTGACCGGGGACAGGCGGGGATGCAGATGGAGGTCCCATGCCATACCGTCGAACGAGGTAGCCACAGTGGCGTTACGGCGAGTGGTGTGGGAGAGGAGCGCCGGGAAGATCTCAGCCAGGGGCTTGGGGCCAATCCAGTGGTCAAACCAGAAGGAAGTATAAAGCCCCGCGCCCAGGTGGATTCTGGTGGAAGAGCGGAACCCCGGCAGCAGGCGGAGGAGGGCAGACCAGACCGGGGTGTCGAGGTGATGACTGTCGCCGAGGTCCTGCCCGGAGCCAGCTCCATAAGTCCGATGGAACCAGCGCTGCCAGTTGGTGGTGGGGGGCAGTGCAGTTTAGCAAGGAACTTGGACAGGAGCCCCCGGTTCTGAAGTGCCAAATCCTTAACCCCCAAGCCCCCTTGGTCTTTGTCGGCGCAGACGAGGGACCATGCCACCTTGCACTGTCCGCCATTGCACACCGAGTCACCCATCCAAAGGAATGCACACCGGCGGTTGTCAATCTCCTCGATGGTGCCTTTGAGGAGTAGGGAAGAACACATTGCATAGACAGCCCGTGCACCCAGGACTGTGTTGGCAAGGATGGTGCGCCCGCTGGGTGTCAGCACTTTGCCACACCAGCCAGGGATGTAGTTCTGCACCGTGGCGACGAGAGGCGTCCAGGCCGCCAGTCGGAGCTTGTGAGTAGACAGTGGCAGACCTAGGTAGGTCTGCGGGAAGGAGGCGATGGGGCAGCCCAGAGAGGCAGCCAGGGAGGCCACATGCTCGTCATCCACCGCAATGGGCACGAAGGTGCTCTTGTCGTAGTTGATGTGTAGCCCAGTGAAGTGGGAGAATGCCTCCAAGAGGGACTTGAGGTGGAGAACTTGCGCAGGGTCAGCCCGGATGATGATGAGGGTGTCATCCGCATATTGAAGCACTGGGCAGGGGAGATCATCCACCAGCGGGTGCTGCAGGAGGCCATTGGCAGAGGCGTCGAGTAGCATCTGTTGTAGGAGGTCAGCCACCAAGATGAAGAGGAAGGGGGAGAGGGGGTCCCCCTGGCGAATCCCTTTCTTGCATTGAATCCATCTGCCGGGGACTCCCTTGAGCACCACGGCTGTCTGGCTGGAAGTGTTGAGAAGGCGGATCCACTGCCGCCAGAGATCAGGGAAGCCCTTGGCCGCCAGGACTTCATCCATGGCACGCCAGTCCACCGAGTCGAAAGCCTTGCGAAAGTCCAGCTTGAGGGCGACGGCCGGGGCAAGTCTCTTGTGGCAGCATTAGAAAATTTCCGCTGCGTAGATGAAGTTCTCCGCAATGCAGCGCCCACGCATGAACCCCGTCTGGTCACAGTGGACGAGTCGGGGCATCCAGGGTTGCAGTCGTGCCGTCAAGACCTTGGTGCAGAGCTTGGTGACGCAGTTCTGCAGCGAGATGGGCCTGTAGTCCTTCGGCAGCAGACAATGTTCCTTCTTGGGTAGCAGGGTGAGGTAGGCCTTGTTGATCCGACAGAGATCCGCAGCACTAGCATGGAAGTTGTTGAGGAGGAGCAGCAGATCAGCCTTGAGCCGATCCCAGTTGCTTTTGAAGAAGAGGGGGGTGAACTCGTCAGGACCGGGGGCACAGTCATCCCTCATGGACTTGAGAGCAGCCTTCAGCTCAGTTTGGTGGAATGGTTGGATTAGTGTTGCGGCTTGGGAGGCAGTGAGGCGGGTGTGACGCAGGAAGTGAGGCAGCCCAGGCAGCGGCTGAGTGTCATCAGCTTCCCCAGCAAGCCACGGTAGAAGGCGTGCAGCAGGCCGGCCTTGCCGGCGTGGTCGGAGATCAGAACCCCCCCATCGTCTTGGAGGGTCCTGATCTGGTTGCGGCGCCACTGGATCGTGGCCGTCAGGTGGTGAAACTTGGTGTTGCCATCTCTCAGGACGTAGGTGCGGACCTTAGCCCGTTGGCGCCAGAAGGTGGCCAACCGAGCGGCGTGCTCCTGAGCAGCATCACGGATGAAGACCCTGAGGGCGAACTCTGCCGGGAAGAGAGGCCAGCACTCCTCCAGGAGGTCAAGAATGCCAAGGGCCAGGTTGCAGTTGGTGAGGGAGTTCTTTGGGGACCTGAGGGTGCGCCGCCAGGCCTTGAGATCAGCCCTGCACCGCTTGAGGCCTAGCACGAGCTTGGCAGTGCCTAGTGGCAGACGAACGCTAGCCAAAGCTGAGGCGATGACAGCGAGCGGTCCCTGCATGTGCAGCCAGTGGTTGTTGAAGCGAAAAATGCTTGGTTTGGGCACCTTAGCAGTCGCGGTCATAATCAGCTGGCAGTGGTCGGAGACCGGGGCAGAGGCGGACGCAATGGCGGAGTCAGGAAGGAGAAGGTTCCAGTCGTTGTTGACGAAGAAACGGTCCAGGCGCACCAGGATCGGGTCGGCCTGGTGATTGGACCAGGTGAAGTGGCGATCCGTCAGTGGGAGCTCCAGCAAGGCCATGTTGTCGATGGCCGTGTTGAAGAGCTGTGCATCCTGATGATCGAAATTGTCGTTGGAGCGATCATCAGGGGAGCGCACCAAGTTGAAGTCCCCGAGCAGTAGCCATGCACCTGAAATCTGAGAAGAAAGAGAGGTAAGTTCATCAAGGAAGCCCGGTTTGTCAGGGCGAAGGGAAGGGCCGTAGCAGTTGGTGATGGTGAGATGGAGATCAGTGGTGGTGGACTGGAGCTGGGTGGTGAGGGAAAAGGTAGCTGAAGACTGGGAGACAAGGGAGAAAAGGGTGGCATCCCAGGCAGTGAGGATGCCCCCCGCGGTCCCGGAGGAGGGCTGGAAGGAGAAGGACCGTGCGTGCGAGGGTGGGAGGAAGGAGGCGGCTTTGAAGGAGTCGATGGAGGCGAGTTTGGATTCCTGGAAGCAAAGGATGGAGGGTGGGTTTTGGGGGAGGGCGAGGCGGACGTTGTTACACTTGACCTTATCACTGAGGCCGCGCACGTTCCAGGACAAGATGGAGATGGTTCTCGATGAGCTAGCCATGGAAAACACGAGCCACCAGCCAGTCGCAGCACGCACACAAGCTCAGCGAGAAAGGAAAAGCGTAGCAACAGAAATAGCAGAGGTCCCGACCAATAGCGCCGCCGAGCAGTTCAGGCACAACATAGTTTCCACGCCAGCAGGCGCATATTACAGACCAGGCGGCAAGGCTGCAAATGTTACAGCAAAAGCAGGAGGTCCTGGGACACCGAGGAGTGTGGTGCATCGTCATCATCATCAGTCGAGGGCGTCGACGATCGGGGCTGGGGCGGCGCCAAGCTGCTCCAGTCTGGTCTCCGGAACACCACAAGCACGGCCCAACAGCTAGAGGTCAGCGACGCACCAGGCCGGGGCAACAGGCGTCGTCGCAGACAGGGGCACGGACAGAGGCACGGAGTCGCCGGAGTCCGACGCGCCGCCCGAGCCCGCCGTGTCGTCAGACGAGACGTCGACGTCATCAGTGGTGGCACGAACCGGCGTGACGTCGCCGAGCTTGCGCTTCTTGAGGCGTGAGGCCCTGTTGGGCACTGTCTCTCGCACAGCCGGTTCCTTGGCGCGGAGCCGCGCACTGCTCCTGCGTGAGGGGCGAAGCGCGACCTGGATGGACTCGTGGCAAAGCAGGTCGACCTCCTCAACGGGCACCACGGGCTCCGTGGCCGGGTGCCCATCTAGGTCCGCCAGTGCCACCATGACCGGCACATCAGGGTCAGGCCGCACACCCCGGACCGGAGCAGCGTTCGGCAGGTCATCCTGCACAAGAAGAGGAACATGGGTGGCAGGGACATCGAACCACGGCTTAGGGAGCGGGAGGGAGGTCTTGGCGACGATGTTGTCGGCGACGTCCCCTCGGAAGAGGGTGCAAGAGGCGGCCGGGATGTTGAAGTTGGCGGCCGCGCCGAGATCTAGCGCATCGAAGTTCGGCTCGCTGCCAGAAGACGGAGCGTCCACCGCCAGGGGCTCCGGAGCTGCCACCAGAAGCGGTGACGAGTCAACCCGCAGGGCAGGAGGTGCCTGCACCGGGGGGACGAGCACAGTCGGCAGGATGGCCGCGTCACAAAGCGCACTGGCTGCCTCCACAGAGAGAGTCGCCAGCGGGAGCGGCCCGCTACAGATGGTGTCCGCCGAGAAGGAGGCGCAGCGTCGGCGGCCGACCCTGGCGACCTGGTGGAGGAAGCCGATGGAGGCGGAGCACAGGTTGACGACGAGCATGCCCTGGTCGCCCCTGACATCAGTACGGTACGGCTGCAGGGGAACCTTGTAGCGGCCCACCGTACCATCCCCAGCCGTGACGGAGATGTCGAAGTAGGAGCCGCGGCACAGCTTGAAGTCGACGGCCGCCGTCTTGGAGAGCAGGGGCGCGACGTGGACCTCAGGCGCCACAGTGCGGTCGCGGAGGCGCCCCACGGGGACCGGCAGGACATCCGCCATGGTCATGACGCCGTCGCCGCGGCGTGGCGGGCCCCTCCAGGAACGTGTGGCCCACCGGAGGCGCGTTGCCCCCCGGAGGCGCGTTGACGTGGAGACCAGCCTGGACGCCGTGTCCACCATGGTGCCCCGGTGGCGGAGCGTGCGGGTCCCCCGCGGCCGAGTTGGCCCCACCCGGGCCATGCGCGAGGGGGGTGTCGTCAGCAGGGCCCCCGGGCATGGGGTCGTTGAAGAGCATGTGCCCAGGGCCCGGCGGCGGACCGTCCCCATCCGAGTCGGAGTCGTCCAGGTCCTCGACCCGCATGAACTGGAGGGTGGCGACAGTACCCAGGCCAGCATGGTTCTTGAAGTTTTCCTCCCAGGGAATGTCGGCGACGGATTCGGCCTTTACCGTGAGAAGGACAGCAGTGAAGTCGACGCCAAAAAGACATACCGGATCAATGAGGTGCGGGTTGGCATAGGGACCAGCGCTAAAGATGATGCGCTCGCGGATCCAGTGCTCCAGGGGTTACTCTCGGACGGCGAGGCTGACAAAGGATTCATGCTCGAAGTGGAAGCGGCGGGGGGCCTCCTCATGGCGCTCCAGCGTGACGACGTGCTGGCGCCCCACGAACGGCTCCAGCTGCAGAGCCGCCTCCCGGGCCGCCGGGCTCTCGAACGCCACGAGCGCCGCCCCATAGGAGGAGATGGCGAGGAGCACGCGCGGGTTACCCGCCTGGCCGACGACAGCTTCCCGTACATGCGTGCCCGGGTTCGGAGGCGGCGGCTCGACGTGAGCGAAGGCGAGGTGGGCGAAACGGTTCATGCGTACCGGCGGCATGTAGACGTCGACGTGGTCGGGGCGAGGCGGGGTGTCGTCGGAGGCGTCGGAGGCACCCGACGCGTTGGAGGCCGAGGACGCAGCAGCAGGCACCGGGTCAGCCGCAGCCGGCGGAATCTCCCCTTCGTCGAGGTCGGCCGCCAGCTCCGCAGGGATCGGCAGCACCGGGACGTCGGGGGAGGTCGGGAGCCCATCGCTGGAGACCGAGGCGGAAGTGCGCGGCGAGACCATCGGCGAGGATGACAACGACGTCGCCATGGGAGAGGCGGAGGGGGATGAAGCCGCCATTGAAGAGGACAGCGGGTGAGGGCGCGCACGGCAGGAGAGTTGCGTGTGGCCAAAGACCCAGCACCGTCGGCAGCGCACCGGCTCGCGACAGGCGCGCTAGTGGTGGTCGAGCGCGAAGCAGCGGAAGCAGCGGCGGTGATTAGGCGGGAGGTGCGGAAGTGGAGGAGGGGAGCGGCGAGGTGGCGGTGGCTTGGCAGGTGAAGCGGCGACGGCGGCGAAGGAAGGTGAAGGTAGGGTTTTCTGGGGAGTGGAAGGGGAAGAGCGGAGGGCGGTGGGGAGCGGGGGGAAGAAGCCTCCTCCGATGGGGAGGAGAAGGAGGCCGGTGCACTCGGTGCACGGCGCAGGCGGCGGATGGCCGGCACGTGGCACAGCGGACAGCCCCGGACGCTGGTTCCCGGCAGGTGGGGCGCACCGGGTGCAGGGAGGCGGAAGGGCCCGCACGGAGCGCGAAGCGGGCGCCGCAGAGTTGACGGGACGTGCACAGTGACGCTCCACGTCTGCAGCGTCCACGTCGCCACCCTCGGGCGCCCTGCAAGCCTGGGCCGCCAAGGTCTCCCGCCGGGCCGCCAGGGCGTCAACACACAAGGTGGGGCAACCCTGGGCCGAACCCCGGCTAGGGCCAAGGCCAGAGCAGGCCGACACCCAGGAGCAGGCCGAATCAGGCCCAGCAACAGCAGCGGTGGGAGGCACAGGGGCGGGAGTTTCAGAATTCAAACCCGGGATGGAGGAGGTAGCCGTTGCCAGGCTGGGGAAGAACCTGAGCGTGACGCGGCCATGGCGGAGCTCCCCGAGGGTGAGGATGAAATCCGCAATGGTAGGACGGGCCACCTTGACGGAGAAGATAGCCGGGGCCACCGCCACCACCGGGACGGCAGGCAGGGAGCCGTCGAGCCAGTAGTTAAGGGTGTTGCGCACCCAGGCCACATTGCAGGAGGGAAGGCGCGGGTAGGGGGAGATCCACAGCCGGGCAGGCCGGAGGAGCGGGGAAGGGTCGGTGACCTGAGCGAAGACGGTGGCGTGGAAGGCGAAGAGGGTGAAGTCGCGGAAGGCCTCGCCCGGCGAGAGGCCCGGGCGGTCCGCCGAGACACCGTCAGGCCCCCACGAAGGAGCGCGGGGCGAGACGAGACGAACCCGACCGACGCAGGGAGGGGCCGGCCGACCACCTGGAAGCGGAGGCAGGGCCGGCGAAGGGGGGGAGCTGCTGAGGAGGTGGGTGGGGTCTGGGGGGGCACGGTCGCCGGAGCGGGAGGCGCCGCCTGGGGCGCCACCAGGAGCGGGGTCGGGCTCGGGAGGCATCAGGGGGAAGATGTCACAGCTGTGACGATGAAGGAGTGAAGATGGACGCCAAGCAAGTAGCGAAGACGTATTTTATTAATTACGTATGTAATGGTGAAACTATCTAGTGTATGACTTGTGGGCCCTCGGGTGCGTCCGGCTACTAAAGGGCAAGCCGTGTAACTCTGAAGACTATTCCGAATCAGAAACGTAACAGAGCTTTGCTCTTGGGGTTCAGGGTTCTCTGCCCACCCCGTCGAATCCGTGCTCTTGTGCTGCTCACGTCGCCGGATCCTCGCCGGCGGCCATGGGTTGTGTCAGTGATGCTTCAGGCCACAGACGGGGTCCTCGCCATTCTCTTTTCGATGGCCTCCCGTCCCCGTCCTGACTCCTGCGGGCCTCTCCCTCGTTCTCTCCGCGGGCATACTCGCCGTTGCCGGGAGTCGCCTGAATTTTCATGTTAGCTTTGAAGATCATCCATTTATTCAGCAACACCTTTCAGCATGTACAGTGAGTTCAATGTTTTTTTTCACTCAATCTTCGTTGTTTTGGATTCTTTCCCCTCCCCGCTGCAATAGTTTGTTCAGAAAATCAATGTATGAGCACATCTATACCTTTGAGGAATCAGGAGGATATTCCTGTACTTGTGTTTGCGGGCTTAATTTTCAGTCTGGTTAGGCAAATCAGAACTTCAAACCTTTTGTTCTTTTAATAGAATAACTGGATGCCTATTGCCTTCTAATTAGGTTGTTGAGTGGTTGATACTACCCAGAAATAAAACATGGTGTGAAAAGAATCTGATATCCACAATAAGATATGCACAAAGGTTGTCAAGGTAAAAAAAAAACTTGTCATCTGAAAGTAATAATAAGGGAATCTCTTCTGCAACCAATTGGCACTCGAAGTTTTCACAAAGTTATTAATGTATTTGTAGGTCCTACATTAACTTAACTTGACTAGTCATACCGTTATGGAATTGCTTAAACTTGCAGAGGAATACAAGCAGGGAGGGTTATCTCCCAGCTCGCCCTCCTTGAGGCTCCGAGCACGGTTGAGATCCTCCTCCTGCTTAACCCAAACTGAATCTCAAATCTAAGCTAAATAGCCTCTATCCTAACCAATTGTTCCTATTATTCAGCCGTGCCAGGAACAACCTTGGCCAGCTCAACAAACCAAAGCAAAGGAAAACAACTAATCTGTTGTGGACGCCTTGGGCTTGGCCTTGCATCCATACTTCTTGCCGAAGGAGTCCACAACACATACTAAAGCCATGAAAAGATAGAAATGTGTGGTATTTCATGTACCATTTTCCACAGAAATTAAATATGAACTTAAAACCATCATACATTCGAAACACAGGTATGCGAGGAGTTGTATAGATCAGCAGCAGAGAAATCCTATAAGAAGGTCAAAATACAAGGGAATACTCCGTATATTGCAAGCCTGAAGTTAATGCACATGGAAGCTCCCTTGCCCTCTGCGGAATCAATAAATCATAGCATGGAACCTGTTCCGTGGCACATACAGCTTCACTCGTGGGCCATTGCAATAAAATGCTGACGGTGAATAAGTAATATGTTTCATGGGAGACTGAAAGAGCACACTAGGCAAGCTTGTGTATGCAAATAACTTTCAGAATGGGACTTCGATTGGTGGTTGAAGGCTCAAACCTATAAGTGTAGTTGAATTTGTCACTGGACTGGGCTATCCTAAAATTGATTAGTCTGCCAAAAAAGTATTACATCTCAAATTTTCGGCATGTCAAAGTCTTGTGCATGTTTTGCAAGTTTCAGTGACGTGCTTTTCTGTTTCCGGCTTTTGAAAGCTGAGTAAGCAGGATGACCTGAGCTTGTGGATGCAAAATGTAGAGCTCCTGACCTTCTGGGAGCTGTGTACAAGGATCTAGGTGGATCTCCGAGCAGAAGAGCTGATAACAGAGAACCAGAACTTGTTAGAATAAATGAGCCTAGAGTCATTTATTACAATAATGAAAGAATTAAATCTCATTTATTTAATGCTAGGGAAAAGTGAGAAATACCAAATGGGTAGTTGAGGAGTCTCCCATCCAACTTATGAGGTAGCCTTTCGGTACACCTCTTGTGAAGTTGAATAAAGGAGATTGGTGTGCCACACGCGCGCGCCTCGCCGAGCCGGGCCGAGGCCGTGGACGTGGTCGTGTCGTGTCGTGTCGAGACGAGCGTGCGTGCGTGCGGTGCGGACGGACGGACGTGAGGTGTTGCGGAACGTGATGTACGTCATCACCGGAAAGGCTCCCGAGGGTGTCTCGGGAGAAAAGTTTAATTCAGATGATAATCTGTTTCGGGGTGCCGTCATCAGCGTTCTGATTGACAATCTGGTGGATACCTATCCCGAGGTGCCGTCATCAGCGTTCTGATTGACAATCTGGTGGATACCTATCTCCATTACAAAACGGGGAAGGACATTTGGGAGGCTCTTGAGGCTCAATACGGAGCTTCTGACGCAGGCAGTGAGCTGTACGTAATGAAACTGTTCCTAGACTACAAGATGGTTGAAGACCGTCCTGTGGTGGAACAGGCCCATGAAGTACAGGCGCTAGCTAAGGAGCTTGAGAACTACAGCAAAGAGGTCCCATGTGTGTTGCCCGAGAAGTTTGTGGCTGGAGCTATTATTGCTAAGCTGCCACATTCTTAGAGGGACTTTGCTATCTCTCTAAAACACAAGAGAAAGGAATTCACTTTTGATGACCTTGTTGGGACTCTTGATGTTGAAGAGAAGGCGAGAGCAAAGGACACACGTGGAAAGGCAATAGCCGGCTCCTCAAACGCAAACTTTGTCAGAGGGGCAATCCCAAGTTCCAGAACAAGAGGAAGAACACAGAACCCGCCCAAGGCTAAGTAAGCCGACGGGCCTGATAAGAAGAAGAGAAAGCCGGGGGTGCTTGCTATACATGTGGCAGTCCGGATCACTTTGCTGCAAAGTGCCCGGATCGCAAAGATCGCAAGGCCCCCAAGACAGCAAACATGGTTGTTAGCGAGGGTGGAGGAACATCGGGGTACGGTAATTTCTTACCTACAGTTCTTTCAGTATGTTCTTCACCAGAGTGGTGGATAGACATCGATGCTAATATTCATGTACGTGCTGACATTTCTATGTTTTCTTCTTACCAAGTCGGGGGGACTACATCCTTGTTGATGGGGAACGGTGCCCATGCGCGTGTTCTTGGTGCTGGTACGGTCACTCTGAAGTTCACTTCGGGGAAGACCATACAATTGAAGAATGTGCAGCATGTACCTACCATCAAGAAGAATTTAGTCAGCGAGTCTCTACTGTGTAGAGACGGTTTTAAGTTAGTCTTTGAGTTGAATAAATGTATCATTTCTAAGTTTGGTACTTTTGTTGGAAAATGCTATGATAGCGGAGGCTTGTTTCGCTTTTCTTTATTGTTCGATGATAATGTCGTGAATCATGTGATGAATGATGAATCAGATGTTTGGCATTCGAAACTTTGTCATGTTAATTTTGGTTGTATGATGCGCTTAGCTAGTTTGAGTTTAATTCCAAAGTTTACCTCGGTCAAAAATTCTAAGTGCCACGTGTGTGTTGAATCAAAACAAACTCGCAAGCCACATAAGGCTGCTGAGGCGAGAAATTTGGCACCTCTAGAATTAGTTCAGTCCGATCTGAGCGAAATGAACGGTGTGTTGACAAAGAGTGGTAAAAGATATTTCATGACTTTGATAGACGATAGCACTATATTTTGTTACATCTACCTGTTAAAATCAAAAGATGAAGCGTTACATTACTTTAAGATCTATAAAGCTGAAGTAGAAAATCAACTTGAGAGAAAGATTAAACACCTAAGGTCTGATCGAGGTGGCGAATACTTCTCTAATACTTTTGATTCATTCTGTGAGGAACACGGTATCGTTCATGAGAGGACACCGCCTTATTCACCCCAATCCAATGGGATTACCGAAAGAAAGAACCGCACGCTGACTGACTTGGTGAATGCCATGTTAGAAACCGCGGGACTATCTAAGGAATGGTGGGGTGAGGCGATACTGACGGCCTGTCATGTCCTGAACCGTGTGCCTATGAAGAATAAGGAAGTAACACCATTCGAGGAATGGGAGAAGAAGAGACTAACTCTTTCATATTTACGCACTTGGGGTTGCTTGGCCAAAGTCAGTGTGCCAATCACCAAGAAACAAAAACTTGGACCAAAGACGGTGGACTGTGTCTTTCTGCGGTATGCTTTTCACAGCGTCGGATATAGATTCTTGGTAGTAAGATTTGGAGTGACTGATTTGCTTGTCGGCACAATTATGGAGTCCAGAGACGCTACATTCTTTGAGAATATTTTTCCAATGAGAGATGAAACAAGTTCATCTAGGCAAGAGTCTGTCGAGAAGGACGACTCCACCAAGTCGATGGAACTCAATGAGCCTACACTTATTGAGCATCCTGAGGAGGATAATGATGAGGCTCCTAGGAGGAGCAACAGACAAAGGACAGAGAAATCCTTTGGAGAAGATTTCATCATATATCTCGTGGATGACACTCCCAAGACCATTGCAGAGGCCTACTCTTCACCTGATGCTGACTATTGGAAGGAAGCAGTGAGGAGTGAAATGAACTCTATCATGTCAAGTGGAACTTGGCATGTTGTTGAGCGTCCTTACGGGTGCAAACCCATGGGATGCAAATGGGTGCTCAAAAAGAAGCTTAGGCCTGATGGTACTATTGATAAGTACAAGGCTAGACTTGTGGCCAAGGGTTACACCCAAAAGGAAGGAGAAGACTTCTTTGATACTTACTCACCAGTCGCTCGATTGACTACCATAAGAGTACTACTTTCTCTGGCAGTCTCTCATGGTCTTCTCGTTCATCAGATGGACATTAAGACAACTTTCCTAAATGGAGAGTTGGAAGAGATCTATATGGATCAGCCGGAAGGATTTGTAGAAAAGGGTCAAGAAAGAATGGTGTGTAAGCTGGTGAAGTCTCTCTATAGCCTCAAGCAAGCACCTAAACAATGGCATGATAAGTTCGACAGAACTTTGACATCTGTTGGCTTTGTTACAAATGAAGCTGACAAATGTGTGTACTATCGCTATGGTGGGGGCGAATGAGTGATTCTGTGTCTGTATGTAGATGACATACTTATCTTTGGCACGAGCCTTGAAGTGATCAAGGAGGTCAAAGACTTTCTATCTCAAAAGTTTGAGATGAAGGATTTGGGAGAGGCTGATGTTATCCTTAACATAAAGCTGATAAAGGGAGAAAATGGTGGGGTGACTCTGTCACAGACTCACTATGTTGAGAAGATGCTAAGTTGGTTTGGCTACAGCAACTTTAAATCTGCACCAACTCCTTACGACGCCAGCTTGATTCTAAGGAAGAACCTGAGGATAATGGTGGATCAACTGAGATACTCCCAGATCATTGGTTCACTGATGTATCTGACTAGCGCCACGAGACCTGACATTGCATATGCAGTTAGTAAACTGAGCCGGTTTGTTTCAAACCCGGGCAGTGAACACTAGCGTGCTCTCGAGAGGGTAATGCGCTATCTACTGGGCACAATGAACTATGGCATTCACTATTCCGGAGACCCCAAAGTCTTGGAGGGATATAGTGATGCAAACTGAATTTCTGATGCTGATGAGTTAAAGGTCACAAGTGGATATGTGTTCACACTTGGAGGTGGCGCTGTTTCCTGGAAGTCTTGCAAGCATACCATTCTAACAAGGTCAACAATGGAAGCAGAACTCGCAGCATTGGATATTGCCACTGTCAAGGCCGAGTGGCTTCGTGAACTCCTAATTGACTTGCCGATAGTTGAAAAACTGATACCGGCAATTCTAATGAACTGTGATTGTCAAGGTGAACAGTTCAAAGGACAACATGAAGTCATCTAGGCATGTCAAGAGGCGGTTGAAGTCTGTCAGGAAAATGAGAAACACCGGTGTCATAGCTTTGGATTACATCCATACGTCTAAGAACTTGGCAGATCAATTTAAAAAGGGTATCACATATTGTGATAGATAATGCATCTTTGGAACTGGGCTTGAGACCCACGTGAGTTTTTCCATAGTGGAAACCTGTCTTATGTGATCGGAGATCCCGTGAATTAAGATGGTGAAACAAGCTATGATTTGACTGAGAGAAGAGAACCTTTGAGAAGGCTCGGTCCATGGGAAGATGCATTTCTCTTCAAAACTGTATGGCAGGCTGGTATGTATACCTTAATGTGCTCCAAGTGGTTTTCATGAAACAAGGTAGTTGTTTCTCTGAAGCAAAGACATAGTTCTACAGTATGTCTTGAAGGAACACACCTATATGAGTATCGACTACTGGTCATAGTTTATGAGATTTGGGTGATCTCTAGAAAACTCATGAAGAGGCACGGAGTGTGACCCATAAGTTCCAACCCGCGGAGATGCTATGTGCAGCCAAGTATCAGTAAAGGGCTCTAGCCAAGCTTAGATGCACAAAACTGGCAATTCAAGGCATAGTCCATTGTTCAGTTGCAAATAAGTGTAACTTGAGTTCCTGGTGGATGTTCAACTTAACAGTCTCCATCGCAGTACTGGTATATCGAAAACAAAAGGGAAGATGAGAGCATTTCCAATGTGGCTTATAATTCTTGGTGGGGATTGTTAGAATAAATGGGCCTAAAGCCATTTATTACAATAATGAAAGAATTAAAGCCCATTTATTTAATGCTAGGGAAAAGTGAGAAATACCAAATGGGTAGTTGAGGAGTCTCCCATCCAACTTATGAGGTAACCTTTCGGTACACCTCTTGTGAAGTTGAATAAAGGAGATATGTGTGCTACACGCGCGCGCGCTCGCTCGCCTCGCCGAGCCGGGCTGAGGCCGTGCTCGTGCTCGTGCTCGTGTCGAGACGAGACGAGCGTGCATGTGTGCGGACGGACGGACGTGAGGTGTTGCGGGGCGGAAGCATCTTTTTGTTGTTGGCTATTGGAAAGGAATAATGGCACCTTAACTGACCGCGACGTCCAGGTTCATCCCCCGCGCCTGCTCGCCTATAGACCTCTCCCTCTGTTTGCTGCTTCTTTTGCATTCCCATCGCCTGCCCCGCGCGCACGGTACCGGCGAGAGCAGAGCCTCCGGAACCTCGTCCTGCTGCTGAGATCCTGCTCGGGGTAGGCGGGCGATAAGGTTTTTGGGGAGCGTCTTCACGCGACTGCTCGCTCCCGTACGACTATTCCTCTACATCGACTTCGTACGACTACTTCCTCTACAGCCGGGTCTTCACTGCGATCATCTTTCTGCACCGAATTCGTACAGCTACATCGACTGAGGTCACTCTACGATCAGTATGACTGATCCAAGTGATATCGGAACTTCGGGTGACACCGTCACCCGACTTTCCACGGGGTACATTCTTAAACTGGTATTCATGCTTATTAGTTGTATAATCATGAATATGTTTATGTTTAATTATTGTTTAAACATGAACATTTGCACATTGATTGTTTCACTCACAAGAATATTGATATGTCTATTTAATTATAGAATTAAAATATACCGAAATATTGCCTATCATCTAACAGAATTATGCGAATGTTGATACACTGCTGAGGAGGACTGTCAACATTGCATCAGCGTGCATGGATTGATCCTTACCTTTATTGTGTCCCACACTCTGAAGGACAGGTTGTCTCTCTATGCTTTTATAATTCTTTGCTTCATCTCTATTCCTAAACCTGCTTGACGCTTTCCCTCCTTTTGTACTCTCGTGGTGAAGCTTTTCTGGCTACTATATCACCATTTGTCTCTTGTCCAAATAAGCTCTTCAAGATTTCAGGACTCATTCATTGGGACACTTCTGTCACCAGGGACAGCAATGCCGCCGGTGAATAGTGATGCAGCCGGACCAAGCTCCACCCAGGATGATCCGTCCGCCGTCACGAGGAAGCGCAACAAACCTCAGTGTAAAGCAATATTTTATATATCTGTCTCCAGCCTGAATTATTCTCATAAGCATAAACTGCAGTTACTTGAGTCTAGAATTGTATATCGTATTTGTGAGAGCTTTTGCAAAAAACTTTAAACATTTGCTAAGGATCTTTCCTTTTTCCAAACTAGAGGAGGTTCATTCATGAATGTGGAAGTTGACTAAAGTAGTCTATTAAATGGGATGTTGTGGGGTTACTTCTGTGGTTTATTCTTTGGATAAGTATTTATTTCTGTCTTTTCTATTGATGTTGAAGATCATCCATTTACTCAGCAGAAGCTTCTAGCACGCGAGCCTGTACTTACAATTCCCGTTGTGAGTTCAATTTCCTATCCTCACTTCAATATTTAGTTTCTATCACAACACGAATATGGTTTAGGAATTCAATTGTAATGACTATCTGTTACCTGTGTTTGTGCGTGATCAGGCTATTGCTGTAATTGCGCCTGTGGGCATAATTTTTATTCTGATAGGTCTTGGTTGCATCGCAATCTCAAATAAGGTATGCCCGCGTTGTGATGATGTGCATCATATAGATCTGTAGCAGAGACCCAGGTCTTGAAAATCCAAGTTTGGAGTGACTTTCTGCTTTCAAATAGGTTGTTGAGGTGTCGGATACATACGAGACTGCATGCGTTCCAGAAAGCATGCACAGCAATCCAGTCGCTTATATCCAAAACCCTTCGGAGGATAAGTCCTGCACAAGAGTTCTCAAGGTAAATTCTAAAGCATCATCATTTGTGAAATGGAATTAGAAAGACAAAGTCGTTCTTCTGCTTTTCAATTGGCACTGAAAGTTTTCATAAGACGAAGTCGTTCTTCTGCTTTTCCATTGGCACTGCAAGTTTTCATAAGATTAGGCTATATATTCAGTTCTTCTCCTTGCAGGTTCCTAGGGATATGAAGAAGCCGATTTACATATACTATCAACTCGACAAGTTCCACCAGAACCACAGACGGTAAGCAAACTCGGCTGCTCACCTCTAATGACGAATTTCCCGCAGAAGCTAAACTACTGTTCTCTTCACAGGTACGCGAGGAGCCGTAGCATCAGGCAGCTAAGCGACCCCAAGATGGCCTCTGCAGACTCAAAACTCTGCAAGCCTGAAGCCACCGCGTACGGAGGCCCCATCGTCCCCTGCGGGCTCGTGGCGTGGAGCCTGTTCAACGACACCTACAGCTTCTCCCGGGGCAACAACGAGACGCTGGCGGTGGACAAGCGGGGCATCTCGTGGAGGAGCGACAGGGATCGCCTGTTCGGCAAGCATGTGTACCCCAAAAACTTTCAGAGCACGGGGCTCATCGGCGGCGGCACGCTCAATCCAAGAAAACCTGTGAGTTTGTCCTGGCAGGAATTCTCTCGTTCCTGCATGCTGGAAGCTTTGGTTGCTTAATTACGTTACCTGCTTGGGTGTTTTGGATTTCTGTACGAGCACAGCTGAGCGAGCAGGAGGATCTGATGGTGTGGATGCGGACGGCGGCGCTGCCGAGGTTCCGGAAGCTGTACGGGAGGATCGAGGTGGACCTCCACGCCGGCGATCGGATACACGTGACGGTGGTGAACAACTACAACACGTACAGCTTCGGCGGGAAGAAGGCGGTGGTGCTGTCGACCGCCGGCGCGCTGGGCGGCAAGAGCACCTTCCTCGGCCGCGCGTACCTGGCCGGCGGCGCGGCGTGCCTCGGCCTGGCGCTGGTCCTCACGCTGCTCTGGTTCCTCGTCCCCATGTGAGTTACCGAAGTCCGAAGTTGCCTTGCTTGCTGTCAGTCTCGACACGAAGACGTTGCTCAATCGATCGATCAGAGACTCCCAGGTTGCTCTCTCTGTTCGCGTTTAGTTTCTGTCGCTGATTGCTACTGCTTGGTTGTGCTTGCAGCAAGGAGGAACCCTTCCTCGGAATCGGACCTGCACGACGATGATCGCGCTTTCCAGTTCACTCGTGCTACGCTGATCGGCGATTTCTTCTTTTGGAACTTTGGTTCGTAGCTGTATATGTAATGCACCCAAAACTCAACAATAATGTACAGTCAGCAGCTGATCTGTAATCTGATGTCAGTTCTCTAGTGAAATGAGAGAAGGGATAGTCATATTTGCTCTGTGCCGCTTCACATGCAGTACTCTGCTCTGCTGCGACCTAATGGCGAAGGCCGCCGTCTCCGTCTGATTCCCGCTCCTCGCTGGCCGCGGCGACGCCGGGGGGACGGTGGGCACGGAAGACTACTTGCGGGATTAGGCAGCAGTAAGCCAGTGACCCGACCGCAAAGCGCGGCGGGCTGCGCGGGACGGCGGGGTGCATGGCTGGCGTCCTGCAGGCTGCAGCCGCTGGCAGGTCGGCACATCCTCGCCGCGTACGCCTGGAAGTACACGAGCCGCTTCTGCCGCCTCCCGGTAGCAGGGGAACTCGGACACGCGGTCCGTCGCGTCCCCGCGGCTCGTTCCCATGACGGCGCGACCGCAACGCAAAGCTGTCCGCGCGCGCCGCCGTCGAGGCCGTCCCCGCCGCGAGGGCAAGGCGGAGCGCGGCCGAGCCAACGTACGTCCACGGGACAGCACGCTGGCGAGCGCATCCTGGATCCTGTGCAGAAGAACGCCGGAAAAACGTGTGGAGAAGGCGTGTTTCGTCGCCGACGAGACCGGTGAGTTCGCCGGTGAGGAGCCGAGGAGAACGCCCGAGACGGCGAGAAGGTACTAAATAGCGTTCGTAGCGCCCGTAATAGCGGCCGCTATAGCGGTAGCGGTACCCCGCCGCTACCGCTATAAGGTAGCGGACCCAAGATAGCATCTTTGGACTTAGCGGCCGCTATTGTCCGCTATTGCCCGCTGTTGGAGCCGCTATTGCTCGTGTTAAGCCGCTATTTGCTACATTTATGGTTCAAATGATATATGAATACGAATTAAATGGTAACAATAATATTTTGATTAATTATTTAGGTACTGTATAAGAATTATGGAGTGATAAATGAATTCTTTATTTATGGATATGATTAATATGTATCCCTAAATAATAAATATATCTATTTTTTAGTGATTCTTGTCATGAAATGTAATTGACTAACTTAAAACTTTAATATTTTCATGTAAATTTGATGTTAATGCACTAAAATTGTGACTATTTTTTGCATTCCGCTATTTGGACTTAGCACCCGCTATCCGTGATTCGCTACCCCGACACTAATCCGCTATCATACCGCTAAACGCTATTTAGTACCTTGGGCGAGACCCCAGGGGGTGGACGGTAAATGAAATACCGCCCACCCCTGGTTCTCTCGCGGCCGTCGGATCGTACTCGAGCGGGTGAGATCGGCTGTCAAAAAGAAAAGGAGGCCCGTTCCCAACCGCGCTCGCTTGAAAAGAAGGAAAAGGTTGAGCCAGATGCGGATCCCTCGGCCCTCGCGACGCACCGCCGCCGCGGCGATCTTGGCGGTGCTCGTTCTGTCTCGCCGCGCTGCCATGTCCGCGCAGCGTCACGTCCATCGTTCCGGCGCCGAACATCGCCAGGAAACGCGAGGCGCTTCCGCCGGGCATCCGGCGGCGGCCAGGGCCGGTCCTGAGTTTTTTTGGGGCCCTGGGCGAGTCCGAAATTGGAGGCCCCTTAATAGACAGGCGTAACCTTCTAAAATGTTTTTTTCGAGGAAATCATCTAAGTATTTATGTGTCTATTGTAAAGTTGATTTTAGGCGTCCATGAAACAAACGAGTCCACTTAAGAAAATTTAAATTCTTACCAGCTACGAATGACCGGCAAGAAATTGCATCCCTAATCACTCTCTTGAACAAGTGAACAATGTCTCCACAAGAAATAAGCCAACACTACTAGAGATCTTTCGATTTTTTTGGGAAATGGTATCTCATTTTGTACAGGAAAAAAGAAAAATGATGAAGCAAAAACACCATGCCGATTCAAGAGCCCAATTAGTTGCCTTCACGTGCGTTGGCTGATGCTCTGACTTGATTTTGATTTAACTGCAGCAAGCAGTGTAAGTTTTAGGCCTTCAGTATACACACTAGACTACACTAGAGGTATGCATGATCAGGGGCCCCTGCGATTTGGGGGGCCCAGAGGCGGCTGCCCCGGTCACGTACACTACAGGGCCGGGCCTGGCGGCGGCGGCGGGAAGCCGGGATGCAAAACTATGTCCAGACCAGCTCGCCCGCAGACAGGAGCACGCGCGTACGTTGATTACTTTTGCCTCGGAACGCCGTCGTCAGGGCGTCCGTGGCGAGCAGGTCCGTCAGCACGCGCTGCGCCTCGCCATCGATCGGCGTCGAACCGCGCCACCGCGACGGCGTCCACATCACGGCTCACGGGTGAAGGCTACCGAACACCCGCCCTGGCGACGTGGGCCGGGCGACTGCCTCGGTGAGCATGGCTTTTCCCGTTCAGAACCTGGAGCTGTTACACAGGACCACGAGCTCCCTTTAACAGAGGACCGACCGACGCACGCACGGGGGGACCTACTGCTTGATCTCTGCGATGCGCGTCGCACCCTCCACCTCCAATATAATGCCGGGCGTAGGCGACGGCCGACGAGACGTGCGGGAGCGCCAACAAGCCGACGTCGACGGGACAGCACGCCGGCGAGCGCATCCGAGATCGATCGTGTGCAGCGGAACGCCCGAGGAAATCGTCGAGAAGCTAGCGGCGATGGCCACGAAGCCGTGTTCCGTCGCCAACGAGCCCGTGGGATCGCGAGCGAGGTGAGCGCGCCGGGGAGCCGAGGGGTGGACGGTAGGAGCAACTTCAGCAGCTTTCCTATCTCCTCCCTAATAGCAAAAAAAAATAGTCATATAGGAGATGAAATCTTCTCCAGCAGATCCCTTATAGCCCCCTTTTTTTCTCCATTGACTAAAACTCCCTCTCCATCCCCTCTATAGAGGGGATCTCTCCTCCATCCCCTATTCTGTGGGATCCATCGGCACCACCACCAGATCGAGCCGCTGCGCAGCGGCGTCTCCCTCCTGCGTGGGCTTCTTCTTGGATGCCGAGCCGATCGGCGAGCCCGGCGCATCCTCCGCCACTGGATCCGCGAGCTCGCCGCGTCGCGGAGCTCGTCCTCAACAACATCCCATGGGCGGTGCCATGGGCCCGGCGGGGTCCGGGTTGGAGGACGCGGCGGCGGAGTCGCCGGCGAGCGCGCGCTCGAGTTCGGCGAGCTGGCCGGAGAAGGCGGAGGCGGAGCGGGCGAGGACCGGGTGGCACGGGGCCTGCGCACGGCGATGCTCCTCCACGCCGGCCCGCTGTGCCGGGAGAACCTGGAGCGCCGCATCGGCACGCAGCTCGAGGACGTGTCGTTGGACGACCTGCTCGTGCCCAACCTCGGGTACCACGTCGAGACGCTCTACGACATCGACTGCGTGCAGCGGATCCTGGACTACTTCATGTCGTCGACGGACGGGACCGGGACGGGGTACACGTCGTCGGCGCTGGCGGAGGACGGCGGCGGCAGCCTCGGGGTGCCCCATGGTGGGACGCCGTCCTCGGCGCTGTCGTCGATCACCATGGTGGCCAAGCTCATGGACGGGTTCCTCGCGGAGGTGGCGCCGGACACCAACCTGAAGCTGCCCAAGTTCCAGGCGCTCGCCGCCGTGGTGCCCGACTACGCGCGCCCCGTCGATGAGTAGGGAGGGCGCAATTCGTCTCCGGCGCCCCATTCTCCGGCCAGATTCGGCCGCGGGAAGGTCTCCTCCACCCTCCCCGGCGGCGGATCGAGGCCCGGCGGCGGCGGATCGAGCGCGGCGGGCTCGTTCCCACGCGCGTTGAACCGCGAGCGGCGCGTGCATCGGGCACGCGAGCAGCGCAGCACGCAGGCGTGCACGCCTGTGGTGGTGGACGGCAAGCGCACGCGGTGGTTTGGGTGGTAATTGAATTGGCTCGCCAGCCCTGCAGCCTCTATGCTCGATTCGGACCTGCCTCGCCGCTCCCGTGCCTGCCGCCGCCTCTTCCCCTGCCTGCCGCGGCTAGACACACCGACGCCGACACAGTCAGAGAGAGAGAGAGAGAGAGAGCTCGCGGCGAGTCGAACGCAGACGATGGCCGGCGACGGCGGCGTGTCTGGGGAACCGGCCACTGGTGGATTCGGAGGCCCCGACGTCGGGCGCCCACGGGATGGCAGCGGCGGGCGGAGGCTGGAGAAAGATGGAAGATTTGGGGTGGGGAGGAGAAAATGACGTGACATGGTGGGACCCATGAGTTAGGAATGAGAATAGGGAAACTGCTGGAGCAAATTATGTTTTAGGGATGAAAATATTTTTACTCCACCCCTAATAACTTCATATAAGGGATCAAATTTACTCCATCTGCTGGAGTTGCTCTGATTGACATACCGTCCACCCACCCCCTGGGGTCCCTGGCGGACTCGAGCGGGTCAGATCGGCAATCGCGAAGAATAGGAGAGCCCCCGCTCCGGACTTCCGGCGTTCCCAACCTGCTCGCTCGTCAGAGTCCGCGGTGGTCGCCGTTCGCCGCGCGCCGCGTCGTGCATGCCGGCCGCCTTGCCGGGGCGATCACCGCCTTGCCGCGACGCCAGGTCCCCGTTGCAGTACACCGCCCATCGTTTCCGCGCCGCGACGGCTGGAACACGATCGAGACGCTTCCGTTCCGCTTCCGCCGGGCATCGGGAGGTCCAGCGTGAGATGCCATCTGGCAGCTTGTGCCCGAATCGGAACAACAAATAAATAATTTTTTTTGCTACATGTCAGCCACCACACATTTTCCATTTCCAAGGCCTTGTTTAGTTCGGTGAAAAATTTACTTTTTCAACGTTTGGAACTCCTGTAGCACACTGTAGTACGTTTCGTTTGTTTGTGGTAAATATTATCCTACCATGGTCTAACTAGGCTCAAAAGATTCGTGTCGCGAAGTACGTCAAAACTGTGTAATTAGTTATTTTTTTACCTATATTTAATACTCCGAACATATATCTTTTGACGTATTTAATGTGATGTGATAGAGAGAGTGAAAAAAACGTTAAAATTTTTAGCAAACTAAACAAGGCCCAAGAATCGGATGAGACAGACGCCATCACACCTGTATCATCATTTCCCACGGTCCCTCACAACTTGTGAGTTGGGGCCTTGGGGGCTTTGGCTGGGCGAGATTTTGCTTTTGAGCGCTTCCGCTTCACCAGTTCACCTGCAGACTCTGCAGTACTCTGCTCTGCTTGGCCCCAGCCGACCCCAATGGCGCAGGCCGCCGCCTCATTCCTCTCCTCGCTCCTCACCGGCGGCGGCGGCGGCGCCGGCGCCGGGGGACCGGCGGCCACCGTGACGTCTATCTTCGTGTACCCAATCAAGTCCTGCAGGGGCATCTCCGTGCCCCAGGCCCCCATCACCGCCACTGGTGCCTCTGGACTCTGCTACCTGCATCTATCCATCGCACTCTCTTGCTTTCTCTCACTCTCGCAGTGATCTTGTCCGGGCAGGGTTCCGGTGGGACCGGCAGTGGATGCTGGTGAACTCCAAAGGGCGAGGCATTACCCAGCGGGTGGAGCCCAAGCTCGCGCTCGTCCAGGTGGACCTGGCGCCGGAGGCCTTCGCCGAGGACTGGCACCCCACGCCCGACGACCACATGGGTATGGTTGCTTCCTTCCAGTGTTCCTTCCGGTGGAGAGAGATTGGGAGCTGGTGGCCGATGGCCGAGGCGGGGATTCGCGAATCCGCCGTCCTCCACGGCGGCGGCGGACGGGCGGAGGAGGAGCGGGCCACGACCAGCCGACCAGGGGGCTATCTGAAAATAATTAGGGTGTTAAGTGAAAATAATCGGATCGCGATTATTTGTAAATTGTAGGGGACGAATTGGAAATTAGCCGAGTGTTTTCTGGCCGGCCGGCAATGTCGCGCGCGCCGGCCCCCACTCGACATGTCCCGCGCTTGCCTCCCGCCCGCCGCGCTTGAGCCACCGCACGGCCGGCTCCGCAGCCTCCTCATCGCCTAGCAAATCCCTCGCCGCTCGTCGTGCTTGTGACTTTGTGAGGTACTCACGTCTCACCCCCAACGCCGCCGTCGTCTCCGCTCGTTTGCTGCCTGCCAGGCGCCGTCGCCGTTTTGCATTCTGCGTCTTCTGGCGTGTCACTGGCTGCCGCGCGGTAGGTGTTCGCTCCTTTGCCTGCATGGAAGCGATGCCCAGGAGTGTGCATGAGCCTGAACCTGCCAACATCTACCTCGTTATCTGATTCTCGTGGTGAAACATCCACAGGACAACAGGTGCCTGTTGATTTGCTACAGTGGAATGTCACTGCACATTTCCGCACAGGGTTACTAATTGTACAACCTTTACTGACACAAATTGAATCATATATGCACTAAAACTAGCTGTAGTTTCAGTTCTCAATTAATCCTAAAGTAGGCATTGCCATTTTTTATCCAACCCAACCGACTACTACATGCTGCAGTTATCAGAGCACCTGGAATGGAGCCATTGAAGATCCCTCTTGCCTCAGAACGAGCTACAGTCTATGATATCTCTGTTTGGGAGTGGTCTGGCTCTGCTTATGATGAAGGAGCTGAAGCAGCCGAATGGTTTTCCACTTTCTTTGGGAACCCAACTCGACTGGTGCGCTTTAAAGAAGGTGCAAACCGTTGTTTCCTGCAGGCCTTTCCACTTGCCCTGAATATTTTGCTAGATGAGATTTCTTATGCTATTTATGGTTTCAATTTTCTCTCTCTATTTTGTAACAGAGTCAGAAACCAGACTGACCGACCCTGACTACGCACGAGGTTACAAAACCATGTTTTCTGATGGCTTCCCTTTTCTGATAACCTCCCAGGTGTTGTTCTTTGTCCCATTCGCTGGTTCCAGGATAAATATTATCTGCAAATGTTACTGAACACCTGACAATGCATGTTTGTTTTCAGGGCTCACTGAATGCGTTAAATGAGAGACTTGAAGAGCACATACCAATTAACCGCTTCAGAACAAAGTGAGCTGCACACATTTGTTGAATGGCTTCTTTTTAGGATAATTGGCGTTGATAACTAGAGCATTGGTCTGTCAATTTCGTAATTCACGTGCTTGCTTTAATTCCTACAAAGGTAATTTATTCTGACAGTATTTTAGTGGAGGGATGCCACCCATATGCAGAGGATCTATGGAAAACAATAAAGATAAACAAGCTAACATTTCGAGGTGTGAAGTTATGTGGCCGTTGCAAGGTAAATAATACTTTTTTCCCGAACAAACACAGCTACACATTTCATTAATCCGAATGGAGGCTGTACAAGCGCTTTTATCTCAAGCTTCCCTAGCATACCGAGAGGTGGAGTGTATTATGTGTGAACTAAATCGAAGTACTCTAGCTGCTAAGTCAATTATGAAATGTTTATGTGAAAGGAAACATGATAGCTGATGGAAAACTCAGTGTCTGAACAAGCTTGTTTTATCATCAGATATTTTACCGGATTATTACTATGTAGTTCTGTATATGATATCTTTATTTTCTTTTTCTTCTTTGCATTGTAAAATCAGCAACAGGACTATGGTCCTTGGGTGTGACTTCAAAATATTCTTTTACTGCATGGTTAGATAATCTGTCGAGACGAATCCTGTGATAATGGAAGTACGTTGTTAGTTGAGTTAGTTCTGCTCTTATGAGGTAATCAGTAATCTCCATAAAATTGCCATATGATTAGTGGTGTCTATAATTTCCAGGAACATAGAAACCAACAAATTCAGTACTATGATGCACACCATTTATTCACTTTTTGTGCTGGATGATTCAGGTGCCTACAATTAATCAAGAGACTGGAATACCTAGCCCTACTGAACCAACTGAAACGCTGCAGAAATATCGGTCCGGAGAAGTGCTGCTTCCAAGCCACAAGAATAAACGCCATGTGATTGTCGCTCACATCTTATCTGCGGCATTTGCTACTCCAAAATTCTCATGAAATAGACTCATGATTGCCAAAATCATTGAAAAAATCACGATTTTCCTATTTATGTAGGTGTACTTTGGGCAAAATGCAGTATGCAATGAATCTCTGTCAGCAAACAGCGAAGGAAGGATCATCAAGGTTGGCGATCCAGTTTATGTCATGCGGTCATTCCGTTCGTCTGATGACGTGCCAGCTTGAGTGACTGAATCAGGGCTACGTAACAGACGCTCCTCCTTTGTTGCCTGTGCATGATACTACTAGCTGTACGTGTATATACTAGCATGGATCATGGTGAAGCATGCCTGACAAAAGTTCAGGCATGCTGGTTGCCCAAAGAAATTCATATACTCTGTTGAATCCATTCAAAGGATTTGAAATGTTTTTTTATGGAGTTAGCAATGCACGAGATCCAGTTGCGTCGGTTTGAAAGGCATGACAGCCTGCCAGCCTGGACTTTTCTGAACTGAAGAACCTTTGTTGGAAACACAGATACGTGAAGACTCAAGAGTTGTACTAGTCTATAAGCAGCGTATCATGTAGGCATGTGTAGACACTCGCATTTTTCTGTACATTTTCCTGAAGAACCTGCAACCTGCTGGAAAATGTGCAGGTACAAAAGTTTCACCGTGCTCTTGGCCCGGCGGGTTTCGCTCTCCTCTGTTCGGGGTTTTCCCGTGTGTTCGGTACTTCCCGATTCCTCCCAATCGTCCAATGGACAACGGCGGCATAAACGCCACCACCCTACGATTGGGTTGTTTTCTTCTCTCTGGCTGTGGCTTGCATACAACTCCGCCCGACGCTGACTTCTCCAATGCACTCCTACTCTTTCGGGGGGCAAAAAAAGAGAGAATTCGTTGAATGGCAGGCGCCAAAAGAGCAGAGCTCCGATATTTGTGGGTGCCGGTCACCGGATGTGGACGCCGCCGCGGTGGCGCGTCACGGTGAGAGCGACGTGGAATGTCAACTCCTCCGCCGGTGCCGATGGGCGGGGCGGAGTCCACGGACCACGGTACCGGGACTCCGTCCGGGAGTCATCAACAGGATCAGTGCTGCAGCTGACCACACTGGAGAGTGGAGTAGAGTATCTTCTCTTTCGATTTGCTTAATCGCTAAACCCGCCTCGATCGAGGTAGTTTATCTTTAGTAGAAGTACCATTTTTTTTTCCACGGGAATCTTTTTTATCAACACGAGAGTTTAAATTAAAACAAGTGCCGCCATGCCCATCGTGCCAGCTGGCCTGCTGCTGCTGGGTTGGACACATCGGCAGACGGAGGCGCAGCACGAGACGGCACCCAGCCAAGACATCTCCCCTTGTGTAGGCATGGCCGCATGGGCTCCCCATTACAGCTCCCGGCGTCACTTCACTAGCACACGAGCATCACGTGCCATCATCCAGCACACCGAGGCGCGCGGCGATAAGCCATGGCCATGGAGAAGGCCGCCTCCTTCCTCTCCTCCCTCATCGGCGGCGGCGGCGGGGAGCCGGCGGCGACGGTGAAGTCCATCCTCATATACCCCATCAAGTCCTGCCGGGGCATCGCCGTGCCCCAGGCCCCCATCGCCTCCACTGGTATGTTATGTATGCTGCCTCTGCGCTCTGCTAGCGCTCCCCGTCCAGGCGCTCTGTAATCCCGTGGCGGCCGCCGCGCAGGGTTCCGCTGGGATCGGCAGTGGGTGGTGGTGAACGCCAAGGGCCGAGCCTACACCCAGCGGGTGGAGCCCAAGCTCGCGCTCGTCCAGGTGGACCTGCCGCCGGAGGCCTTCACCGAGGGATGGCAGCCCACGCCCGACGACCACATGGGTGGGTATTCTTTGGACTCGTCGTTTTCTCTGATGATGATGATTCTCTCTCCCATGTAAGAATACAATAGCACTGCAATGCCCCAACTGCTGGTACCTGTCACTACCTACTTAATCCATGCTGATTAATCTACAATTGCTAGCGATTATGTACCGAGAAAATGTTGTCGCTCCGCTACATGTTTGCCAAATTCCGTTCCGTTCACGGACATGGCATGTTCAGTCTCAGATGTGCACTGTTTGCCGTCAGATTTCCATATTCAGCTTCAAAGGAGACTCTCCTAAATAGAAGACACAACTTTTATTCACACCTCTCCAAATCTCGCAGTTATCACAGCACCCGGAATGGACCCTTTGAAGATCCCTCTTGCTGCTGAATGCGCAACGATTGATGATGTCTCTGTGTGGGAGTGGTCTGGCTCTGCGTACGACGAAGGAGCTGAAGCGGCCGAATGGTTCTCCGCTTACTTTGAGAAGCCGAGTCGACTTGTGCGCTTCAAAGAAGGTACACAACTTAACATTTCCATGGAGTGGTGGGTTTGCTCAGTTAAGAGGATCTTCTCTACTGGTACTTATGGACAAAGCTTGTTCTGCTGCATTTTTTACAGCATCGGAAACTAGATCGTGCTTTCAAGATTTTTCCCCAGGTTACAAGATCATGTTTTCAGATTGCTTCCCGTTTCTGATAGCTTCTCAGGTACAGTCCGTACTTCTATTCAGTTTCTAGATAAATGCCCTGTAGGAATGTTGCCAAACACAAAACTTGCAGCCCACAATGCCTCACTAATTGTGCTGCAGGGCTCACTGGATGCACTAAATGAGATTCTTAAAGAACCTGTACCAATGAACCGCTTCAGACCAAAGTGAGCATCATGCATGTTTACTTGTAATTTTTTTCCTGAATAGATTTATTTGTTGGGTTATCCTGTTGTGGGCTTGCGGTTGATGGCTAGTTGGTTACTAATTGCTTACTCACCTTCTTAGTAAGCTGTTTTTTCTTTGGGCAGTATTTTAGTGGATGGATGCCTCCCATACTCAGAGGACCTGTGGAAAACCTTAAAGATAAACAACCTAACATTTGAAGGTGTGAAGTTATGCAACCGTTGCAAGGTAAGATGCTATCACTAATTTTTTCTCCCGGCTTTGTAGTTGATCATGCAGTTTATGTCTGGAAAGGAACACGATAACTCATGAAAAAAATCAGTGGCCCAACAAGCTTGGCTTTATGGTCTAATGTTGAACTACATAACTGTATGATAATCTTATAATAATAGTTTTTATGCCACTAGTTTGTCCTGGCTGTAGTCTGTAGTATGGTTAGTAATATAACTTTAAGTAATATAGTGATGGTTTTCATGTTACATAGAAACTGGCAAATTGAATGCTTTGGTAGTCTGATGGCGCCTTTTACTTCAGCAAGCCAATATATACAAAAAATCTCGGTTGCTTAGTTGTTGCGTTGACTAATTCAGGTGCCAAACATTAATCAAGACAATGGAATACATGGTGCTGAACCAACTGAAACTCTACTGACATTTCGGTCAGATGAAGTGTTACGTCCAAGCCACAAAAATACACGGCAGGTAATTGTCCCATGCAGATGCAGCTCATTTTATCTGTTCAGGTTGTTAGGGAGTTTTCTGTGGCCTTGGCTAGGTTTTACTTCAACATCCTCAAGATCACTGGGGACTGAAGCTTTTAATCGATTTTTCCAGGTGTACTTTGGTCAGAATTTAGTCTGCAAGGAATCTCTATCAGGAAAGGGCAAAGGAAAGATCGTCAAGGTTGATGATCCAGTTTATGTTCTGCAGGCATTCGCTTCTGCTAATGAAGCCCCAGCCTGAATCAGGGCTTTTCAGGTTTCCCATGTGCAAGGGACTATAGTAGCCTACAAATCGAGTTATCAATTCAACATGATTGCATTTGTCATGTGCACTGTGCCTCAGATTTTTTAAAAATCAGTAAGCTGTTAAGACTGTTGGATGATGCAATAAAACATTTCCCACAGCACACTACTCATAATTTTTGCTGTGCCTTCATCAGAGACTTATTTACTGCTACGAAATTACATGCTTTATTCAGAATAATACAAAACAATAAGAAGTTTGTACCAAAAAGAGGGAAAAAGGAGTTAGAAGACTGTCTAAATAGGATGGATAGAGTCTTTCAGCCTATACAAAATCAGTGATCCACTGCAAGTGCCCTCACAAACATCAGAACAGCATGTACCTCTAGTTCCTCTAATCATCAGGAAATGCTGCTTAGTGGTCCAGCTTCCAAAGGTTCTCCTGTGACGGAATCACATCAAAATGTAACGACAGCCATCGTAACCTGAAAGGGAAAGGGCAAAGCATACACAGTTAGATTACAAATTACATGTAGTGAGCTGAAGAAGCTGTTGCTGGATTCTGAAACATTTGTGCATTTTTTGTTTCTGGTACTACTGAAATGCCGAGGAGATGGCTTACTTGGGTCCTTCGTGATGAGCATGGCTGTGCCGCCGAAGTCGCAGGTGGCGCCGCTGTTCTTGGTGCGCTGCCAGTAGCTGTTGAAGGCGAAGGAGGCGTGCGACAGCATGGTGTCCGGCCGGAAGCAGGGGCCCGACGGCTGGATGGAGTTGCAGTCCGCCCCCGAGCCGCACGCGTAGTCCATGGCCTGCTGCACGATGGGGCCCGGCACCGACGGCTTCGCCACGCACCACTCCGAGCTCACCGTCCCCGGCGACGGCGTCGCGAACGGGGGCGGGAACACCACCGGCGGCAGGAAGCCGCCGCCCCCCGGGGATGGGACGGCCCCCGGCGGCTCCGGTGCGTTCTCCGGCGGAGGGTACGGCGCGTAGATCGGCGGGCTCGGGACGGCCCCCGGCGGTTCCGGCGCGAACTCCGGCGGGCTCGGGACGGACCCCGGCGGTTCCGGCGCGAACTCCGGCGGGCTCGGGACAGACTCCGGCGGTTCCGGCGCGTACTCTGGCGGACTCGGGATGATCCCGGGCGGATACGGCGCGTAGATTGGCGGCGGCTCGTACGTCGGCGGCTCTGGTGCGTACTCCGGCGGGCTCGGCACGATTGCCGGCGGCTCCGGCGCGTAGTACGCCGGTGGGCTCGGGACGTAGGATGGTGGCTCCGGCGCGTTCTCCGGCGGGCTTGGTTCGTAGGTGGGCGGCTCCGGCGTGTACTCCGGCGGGCTCGGCACAATGCTCGGCGGAGCCGGCTCGTAACTAGGCGGGCTGGGTTCGTAGCTTGGTGGGCTCGGGACGATTTCTGGTGGACTTGGGCTGGGGTATGGTGCGATCTCGGGCGGGCTGGGCGTAACTTCTGGTGGGCTGGGCGTGACCTCTGGTGGGCTTGGGTAAATGATGGGCGTGCCTTCCGGTGGGCTTGGGGCGATTTCCGGTGGGCTAGGGCTCGGGTACGGCGCGACCTCCGGCGGCGGGCTGGGTGCGATCTCCGGCGGGCTGGGTGTGACTTCCGGTGGTGGGCTGGGATACGGTGCGACCTCTGGTGGGCTGGGCGTGACTTCTGGTGGGCTGGGGTAAACGATGGGCGGGAGCGGCGGCGTATCTTCCGTTGGTGGTGGGCTTGGGCTGATCTCCGGTGGGCTTGGGCTGATGTACGGCGGTGGTGGAGGGTAGTAGTAGTCCTCCGTCTCCGGCGGCGGCGGGGAGGAGTAGACGAAAGCCGGCGCCGGGACGGTGGTCGGCAGCGGTGGCGGCGGCGGTGCGCCCGGAGGAGTGAGGCCGCAGTTGGGAGAGCCTGGAGGAGGGTTGGGTGTGCCGAACACGTCGCCGTAGGGAGGCATCACCGGCGTGCTGTAGTAGGGGTCAGAGGAAGAGTGGTGGTGAAGCAGCTGCAGCTCCGCTGGTCTCAGCATTCTTGCTCCTCCTGTGCAACCAAATCGACTGGGTATTGTTAGTAATTCATACAGTACTTGTTTTCACCAGAGAGTCAGTGGAAGGAATTGTAACGAGCAAAGCAATGGAGCAATGGCAGCAGCTCACTGAAACGAATGATACGAGTAGAAATGTAGAATAAGTGAATCTTTTTGACAGTCATCATGTCAGGGTACTGGAACAATGAACAAGATGCTTAGGCTTATTGGTTGCTCGAACGGTGATTCCAAATTCTCATATACAAGACGCAACGCAAGTGCAATATGAAGAGAAGGTTACTTGGCATAAGGAAGAAGCCACGGAGAAGATGGATACAGCATACGTACCGCACCGCGCGCGCGCGACCAAGGCGAACGCGACGAACACGACGAAGAGCAGACGCAAGTACCCCGTGCTCGGATCCATGGCGTACGTGGGGCTCCCCTCCATGGCAGAAGGACGACGCATGGCGACCGTGCGAGCCGTTGGTCCAGGGTTGTTTTTATAGCGGTGGCCAAGCCCCCGGTTAAAGCTGAGCTCGAGACGAGTGAAGCAATGCAAGGCTCAAGAGGGAGGGCAGTGAAAGAGACATGGACACCGAGCCAGTGTGAGCTTTTCTGCCAGGAACAAGCGTAGCTCACTGGGGTAAAAGCGTCGCTGGCTGTGTACGAGTGAAGCGGGCGGGGCATGGAAATGATTGGGATTCGTTGGTGATTTTGAGGTTTTGGATTCGCCTGCCTGCCTGCCGGTCGGCCTTTTCTCCTTGGGCAATCTTGGCACAGATGCTTGCTTCGTGCCCAGAGAAATGCAAGAATGGGAAGGTCTCGCCCTCGCTTTTCATTTGCTTGGGTCTCACTCAAGACAGGCCCCACTCCAAACTGGGCACTGCTCCTCCTGCTACTCCTTGGTGTAGTCATGCACACATTTTTGTTGAGATTCTAGGGATGTATGTAACTTGCACCATCCTTGTAGCACACCTGGAACCATTAAAGAACCAGTTGCACATGACACTCAAAAGAGATGACACATCAATCAGTTCCACCAGGTTAAAAAGTTAGTAGGAGGAAGGGTAACAAGGGCAGTGGAAAGATATCCCAAGATCATCCATGATATTCTACTAGGAACAAATTATTCAAATAGGCAACAATTTTATGTTTGCTTTCCAAACAACGAAAACCATCAGGAGCTTATCATTTCACTACAATCAGCCAGAACTTGCCGCAATTCATAATCATCAGATTCCCGGTGAGGTAAAATAAAAAAACAGACCATAAAATAACTTCTAAAGACTAACACTTCATTTCCTCAGCACAGCTGGAAGGATACAAGAGCAAAAGCTCGACACTCCCGGAACATGTCAGAAGCAGCACATTCTTTAGCTGCAAGTAACTCCATTGACTAACTAAATGAACAGGATGAGACTGCTGTCAGCACAGGCAGAGTCCATCGCTCAAATGCAAATACCATCTACCAGCAAGGCCCAGCTTCTTCATAGGGCCATGCGTCCTGCTAGCCGACTTTCCGATATTCTTCGATCAATTGCTGCATCAACTGAGTTCATCTGGTTCATAAAAATCGTGAAACAAAAAACTTAGTGTTAGATATGGTAGACGCCTCAGAAACAATGATTCATCATCTCGGGCTCACTGGCCAAATGAAAGCTGACCTGGAGCAAAACTCTTGCCACATTCTCGACCAAAATTAAGCTACAATAAATGCTACCGTATTGGCAGAACCTCAGCCACCTAGTTTTTGCTACAAACCCATATTTGCATGCAGTGAATTTGCAATGAATAAAAATAATGCTTCAATTGAAATTAAATACATACATATTTGCCAACCGTCCAGGGCTTGGTCGATAACCCTCAGGTCATTAGCATAGCACCACGAGATTTGTCAGATTATAGAAAACTTACTATTATGAAGAACAATGTAAATACCTACTTGGTACTCCTCATGTGCGTGAACTCAGCAGCATATAGGTGATCAATGAAATGAGCACAGCGGGGGTTTGTAAAAAAGTAAAAAGGTAGCACAGAACCACAGAACACAAATCATCTCAGATTCACATACCTATTTCATACCCCCCGCAAAACATTCACGAATAACATGCCCTAGTGACTAAAGTTTACAATTGAGTTTCATGTGCAAAAAAAATTAAGCAAAAATGAAAGTGACAATTGTATCTACGGAACACAAAATAAATGATTGTATTACCAAATAAGGAAACACAAGGACAAGTTTGTATCTGTGTATGACCAACAAGTCGATAGTATTTTTCCAAGATGTTCACTCACTCCTTACAGATAAACATATGACGCAACATGTATGGCTTATAATTTTGCTAGATGGAACAAACTGAGGTAGGACACCACCAGCCCAACACAAAATCTACTGTTCCAGGCAAATTAGCACCACCCCCCGAAAGGCCAAGTTCATGATAGCTGAAAAAACCTTGAATGCATAGCCTAATATTAAACTTTATCCTACTACTACCCTACAATGAACTGCCTATATGAGAACAGCACAAAAAAAATATATAATTACCATGCATACACTTTACGTAAGAATTACTGAGTTCAAGGAAACTAGTTCATAATATTATATACCTATCACTGAGTGCAGAGAGGTCACCTTTTTTGAGAAACTAAAATAATAGTTCAAAACATAAAAAGACACAACTTACCTGGCTAGTTTCATCATGCACCTGATACTTGGGCAATGACAACCTTCTTTCCTCCTGCATATAAGTCAACAAACACTTAATAACGTTATTAACATTTCAAGTCATGTATCACTATAATGCACAAAAATTACAAGTAATCTAAAAGAACAAAAAAAAGAGTAGAAGTGTACCATTGACATCGCTTCATCATCCCACACAAGATAGACCTCATTTGTAGCTGGCTGCGTACCAGATGCTTTATTATTGGATACTGCGGGTGAAGATCCGACAGCTGGACCTGTACCTGGAACAGATGGAAGCACATGTAAGTTCATTGAGAGCATATCTTGCACCACAAGGTAAAAACACATACCAGAAAGACAAGACATCATTCACCTAAAGACCCACACGACTGAATAACAAAGGCAGTAAACAGAATTTTTCCTGTCAAACTAGTTTTCTTTCAGGATAGCAAAATCAAGGAATTTTAAGATGTCACGATAACAGTTAACTGTCTATGTGTGTCTTTGATTCGTCACAAATTCAACAATGCACATGTTGAATTCAACAATATTTTCCCACAAGATATGAAGATGATGCACATTGCACAACATTGACATAAAGAAGGGTTTGAAGATCAATGTACCTTGGTTATTGACTCCATATCCAACTGCTGCAGGAGAGCTTGCCGGGATGGTTCCATGTGCAATAGATGCTACAAATGGGGAACTTGCAGCTCCATTGACAGTGGAAGTGTTAACAGGAAACAAAGGCTGGGAAACCTGAGGTGCAACAGGTGAAGGTACTCCTGGAGGAGCCATAGGAAATGATGTCTGAAGTACATTAGCAGGTGCTGAAGTCATAGGAATAGGCACATTCTGGATAGGAAATAGTGGCTGTTGTGGCGGCAGCCCAGCAACTACTGGAGCAACTGAAACTGTTGGTTGTTGTGGGTATGCTACTTGTTGTGGATACCAAGCATGTGCTGGTGGAGTATGCCAAATTGGAGGTCGGGCCATCAAAGGATTCAGTGCAGGATTATAGCTGCCAGCAATGTGAAAGATTTATAAAATTTCCGAAGTGAGTACTCATAATGAATGCATATGGGATGGGGAACACAAATATTAAATTGTTGACAGGAGGAAGTAGAGCACGTACATTGGAGGTGCTACACCATAAGGTGGCCGTGGAGGAAATGCCATGCCAAGCGAGTTAGGCATAATAACAGGCCTTACCTGTGGCACTTCTACTTTGGCAACTTTCGCTGAAGGATCTTCCTCTGCATGCGAAACAGGTGTCAGGTAAAGTTGGGAAAATGAAACGCTCTTTCTGAGAGAGAAAAGGTGAATTAGCAAGTTCAGCTCTTAGGGTCAATTTATTTCCCGTGAAGGCATAATTTCATTTATTTCCTCTATGTGAGCCTTGGATGCCGTTAACTAGAGAGAAGACGACAAAAGGAGTATTCGAGAAGCCTACAATATCTAGTCCTTTCCTAGTGAGAAGACAACGAAGCAACTGCTACTATTAAAAATAAGAAACTGCAGAGATAGTGCCTTTCCAGATTCATCACAGTTTCCAGCACCCCCATTCATCCAGGAGACAGCAGTAGAGAAACCGACATACCTTCTCCGTAGTGAGCAGCCAATACATGTGCAGGGATTCCTTGCATTCCAAAGATCTCAATATCCGTTGACTCCCTATCAGGCTTCGCATTAGGAACCCTGGAGCAGAAAATGGTTTTGACATACCATAAGTAAACATGTTGAAGTTAGCACAAAGTTATAGAAAAAAACTGCACTGTTGTGGAAGTAACGAGTAAGGCCAAGAGGAACGTGAGGACATCCAGGCTAACATAGTTTCAAAGGTGTCGCCTAGGCGTCCAGGTGGTCCCTGCTCACCTTGGAAAACCAGACGCCTTGTCGCCTAGGCATCACCTAGGCGATAAGGCGTGCCCAGATTTTCAAGGGCGCCTTATCGCCTATGAAACCTGGCTTCTAAATACCAAGTATGACATTAACCGATAAAACAAGCAAAGCAACAAACTAGGCTACGCTGGTAACAGCTCCTAAGTCCTACCACAAGCTTATCATCCAGAATCGCACTCTACTACTCTAGTATTTAAAAGGGGCAGTCCACAATGATTTAATTTCAAAAATACTAGAAAACTCTGGATGCATGGGTGTGAGCATGTTTTCCAAAAAATTCAACCCTCTGTTGCGCCAATCAGGCGGTGCACGTGCAGTCAAATCCATCGACTACGCCGCCAAATAGCAAGGGGACAACAACAGATCAAATCAAGCGGTAATCAGCAGAGGCAAGCCCCTAATCCAGGCTGCCGCGCCGGATCGAGGCGGGAGCGGATCGAGGAGGTGAGGGGAGGAGAGGGGAGGGCGGGCGTTCTCACTTGGTGACGGACTCCTTGTGGACCTGGAGGACGTGTATGGCCATGCCGGAGGCGGTGGAGAGCTTCTTGTGGCAGACGTGGCACTTGAAGTGCTTGGCCTTCTGGTGCTGGACGAGGATCTTCTCGTCGTCGAACTCGCGGTCGCAGTAGTAGCAGAAGACCTTCTCCACGCGCTTCTTCTTCTTCCCCATCGGCGCACCACCTCCTGACGCCCCCTGCTCCTTCCTCTCTGTCTCTCTCTCTCCGGCGGCGGGGAGTTGGGCTAGGGTTTCGGCGAGGTCGGGGAGGAAGCGGGGGAGAGGGAGAGGAGGAAGGAAGAAGGCGAGGGCGAAGACGTCACGCGACGAGGACGCGCACGCGGCTCTCGGTCTCGTGCGGGTGGGAGGGGCTTGGTCGGTCGGTGCGGGATTTGGAGGGGGCTCTTTGCAAATATAGCGCCGTGGCGGAGAGTGCTGAACTGCTGATGCTGTGAAGTGTGAATCGTGATCGGTTTCGGCCTTTCGGGCTCCGATGACGACTGACCGGAATTTTTTTTTATATATATTTTTTTGATTTTCGAAAAATAAATGGATGAATCAAAAATTTCGAGAAATATACATCTGCCGTCGTACCCCACGGCGGCAGCCGTGTGGCACGACGGCAGCACCCTGCCGCCGTGCCCCACGGCATTAAGTCCCTGCCGCCGTGGGGTACGGCGGCAGGAGAGCACCTCTGGCGGCAGGGCCGCGTGGCACGGCGTCAGGCCCAGGCCCCTACCGCCGTGCCACATGGCGGTAAGACCATTTTTATTTTTTTTAATTTTTAATTTTTAAAACACTTTTAACCTTTTTAAAAAACAACAAACTGATAAGTGTAAGCATAATCACAAGATCGTATCATAATCAACGAGTAGATGCAAATAGTTTATATAAAATCATGGTAAAAGTACTACTACATCTAAATGTGTCGGTGCCTCTTCGGCCTAACAGCTCTAGCGCCAGCCCAGGTGTGGTCCCGGGCGTACGTCCAGGGGTCAGGTGGCCTGACCACCCGCGGTCCGAGCTGGTCGGGAGACGGTGTCGCCATGGCCGCCTGCGACGAGCCTGCGGCATCCGGTGTCGCTCCGCCCGCCGGTGTCCCTCCGCCCGCTAACAACGACCCTGCACCAGCCGGTGTCGCTCCGCCGGCCGCCGGGGTCGCTCCGCCCACTGGCTGTGTCTGCTGAGTCCCAACAGGCGGTGCCTGTGTGAACTGTAACGGGCCAACCTCCTCGGCCTGCGGGGCATTCATGGCCGCGAGAATGTCGCCGTACCCAAACTCATCCCAGCCCAGGTGCTCGTCAGGAGTCTCAACGGTGGTCGCGTCGAAACTGGCTGCAACGAATAGTATTAGTTCTCCAAAACGTATCGTACTTAATGAATTTTACTATAAAGTTAAGGTCGTTACCAGGCTGGAACATAGGCGGAGTGGACGAGGAAGGAATATCTGCCGCCGCAAACTGAAAGACCGGCGGTCTGAAACCTCCTAGCAGAAAGATCGGCGCTCTAGGTGCTGTCGTCTCCGGCTGTAGAGGCCCGGCTGTCGGAAAGAGCGGCGGTCGCCCTGTACGATTAGAATATAGTATAACACAAACACACAACAATTCCGTGCATTAGTTGAAAATAAGGTCCACTGAAAGTACCTGCGCCGGGGGAAACAAACGGCCGCTGCACGTAGGTGTGCGGGCCCTGCGCCTGTGGCTGCTGCTGTTCCGTCGGAGCCGAGAAGTCGCCGGCAAAGGTGGAAGGCGCCGGCTGCGAAGCCGCTGTCGAGGCGGAGCTCGAGGACGACGCTGGGTGGCACGGAAGGAGAGGAATCTCTGCGGCCCCGGCGTAGTTCACGACGGCGAAGTACCTCGTGGCAGCATCGAGGATCCTGTCGTACGTGCGCTGGTGCTGCTGAGGCCCCCAGGTAAAACACTGCTCCCTCGCGGACGCTGCGAGCCGCACGATCACAGCAAGCACGTCGTGCTGCTCACAAAATTAGTAACACATGTTATAATGAAAAGTCATATGAATGAAATATGTTTGCAGTATCGTAGCTTACCGCTGTGTCGGCGGTCTGGTCTCGGCGCACCGGGTACGTGGTGTCCGGCAGGATCCTGTCGTGGTCCGGGACCGGTGGCGGGGTAGCAGGCACGTACGTCACCCGCGTCCGCGTCCTCGGGAGGTACCACTGAAGGTACGCTACCCAGGCCGCGCCGTCGTGAAGGCGGTGCTCGGTGACGACGTTCTCCTCGTGCGCCGCGGACGCCCACTCGTCCACGTACGGCTGCAGCTTGTCGACGAACGATGTCGCCGCAGACACGCCCTTACGCGTCCACCTAGCATAGATGAAACAAAAAAATATTTGCAACTGACTATTTGTAACGGAAAATAATTATAACTGGCAAATGGTACCTCACATGTGCGTTGTGGGCGGCAGACGTGGCGCAACGGGTACTAGCGACTCCTGGAAGAGGCCGAACTGCCTCATCACCCGGTGGACGGCGTACTCCTCGACTTAGACGTCGAAGACCAATCGTCGCCGCATCATCCAGTACGCCTGGTCTCGGTAGCACAGGGACGAGAGGCCCTATGGTGCGCGGGCAGCGACCATGGCAGTAGCGTACGGCGTCCACCGGACCTGGGCATCGACCATCCGGTCGATCTGACCCACGAAGTCCTTGTACGCCTTCTTCGCCTGCTCCCCAGCCTAAACATGCTGCACAGAACATGAAAAGTTGATTGAATCAAACTAAAGAACTCATTAAGCGAATAAAACGATAATGGAGGTCATTACCTTCCGGAGGCACCACAGAGAACCTATGGTGGGGAGGTCCGCTGGGTCGGAGTCTTCTGGCAGCGGCACGTACTCCGAGAGGTCGGCCTTGGGCCGACCGATGTCGAACCGCTCGTGGATCCACATCTGCAGCAGGAGAGGGCACCCCAGGAGGATCCCCTCCTTACTCCCCGGCCTCGACACTGCCGAACACAGCCCCCTGAAGGTAGCGGCCAGAACAGCGCTGCCCCAGCTGATCTGGGGCATCTCCTCGACGGGGGAGTCGGCGATCCGCTGAGCCCAGGGGAGCAGGTACCTCGACACCGAGTCCCCCGCTGACTCGCAGAACAGCACCCACCCGAACAGCCAGAGCAGGTAGACCTCCAAAAATCTGTCCGACGTCGGGTCGTCGGCCTCGTCCGCCATGTAGTTAGCCTGCACACACACAAAGGTCCATCGTCACATTCGTTTAAAATGCATACAAACGTTGAAAATAAGAGTTAGAATCACGTACGCTGAACTGCTGGATCCAAATCCAGGTGGGCCCGTGGTTGTTGGCGAAGGGCACGTACGGCTGAGGCGCGCGATCGTTCCGTGGAACGTTCGCGAACCGAGCAAGAAAGTCGGCGTGCCACGTCGCGGGGATGTCGATCGGCCCCATCGCCTCGCCAGCACATGGCAGTCCTCCCAACATCGCGGCGTCCTCCAGACTGAGCGCCATCTCGCCGTCGAGAAGTGGAAGGTGTGTGTCTCTGGTCGCTACCGGTCCATGAACACGACGATCAGCGGGGCATCGTAGCTGAACCGCGTCAACCGCTCCGCCCGGAGAACCTCAGCTCGTAGTCTGTCCCCCTCGACCAACAGCGCGAAAGGGGGAAGTACTGCAGCGCGTTACCTGAAAAAAAATAAAATTAATTTACTTAACGCAATTACTATTGTAAAGAAACAGAAATAAATAATAAAAATGAATTACGTACTTCGGAATCCACCGCTGGTGTATCGGCATCAACGTGCGGGTGGTCCGGAAACGTATACTGCCGGGCGAACGTCCAAGAACAGCCGACACGTACGAGCGGTGGTGCCGGTCCACCGCCTCGTCGAACAACTCCGGCCGTACGTACTCCAACGGTCCAGCCATAGCTGCAAAAAAATAACATAATTTAATCAATAAGTCGAACTATACTAATTAAAACGAATTATGTGAATTAAAAATATTTTCTAAAAATTTTACATTAATTTAATCTAATTATGTGAATTATAACCATTTTCTAGAAATTTTAAATGAATTAAAACGAATTATGTGAATTTAAACTATTTTCTACGAGTTTTATATCAATTTAATCTAATTATGTTAATTATAACCATTTTCTACGAATTTTAAATGAATTCAAACGAATTATGTGAATAAAAAATATTTACTACGAATTTTATATCAATTTAATCTAATTTTGTGAATTATAACCATTTTTTAGGAATTTTAAATGAATTAAAACAATTTATGTGAGTTAATACTATTTTCTACGAATTTTATATCAATTTAGTCTAATTTTGTGAATTATAACCATTTTCTAGAAATTTTAAATAATTTTTATATTAATAAATAATTTTTTTGAATTATAACTATTTTCTAGAAGTTTAAAACCAATTTAAACGAATTATGTGAATTAAAATAATTTTTTAATACTTTTATATTAGTTTAATCTAATTATTTGAATTATAACTATTTCTAAAATTTTTGAAATTTCTAAACTAACTAAACTAAACTAACTAAACTAACTACACTAACTAAACTAACTACACTAACTAAACTAAATTTAGAAACATACCTTAGTCAAAAGTGCTCCGAAGGGTTGAAAGCCGAAGATTTAGATGAGAGAGTGAGGGAGGGAGGAGGGGGTGGCGGCAGCCGTCGCCCCCTTATATAGGGGTGACGCTGCCGCCGTACCCCACGGCGGCAGGCTCCTACCGCCGTGCCCCACGGCGGTAGGGCTCCTGCCGCCGTGGGGTATGGCGGTAGGAAGCTGGCCCCACCTGGCAGGTCAGCCGACCGTTGGCGGAACTCCTGCCGCCGTGAGGTACGGCGGCACATGTATATTTCTCGAAATTTTTGATTCGTCCATTTATTTTTCAAAAATCAAAGAAAAAAATATAAAAAAAATCGAAATGACCGACGTGCGCGGGTGGTGGGCTTTCCCTTTCCACGCCCTCGCCTTTTGGGCTTTGGGCCTCCTCCCGTGCTCGCTCTCTCACCGTCTCTGTATATAACGGATCGTGCGATACGGGCCCATTGCGTGTTTCTCTGCCAACCGAGCAGCTTGGCCCATTTAGTCCTGGGCTTTGAAACTCACGCGCGTCAGAGCATACCTCACTGTCTAGGCATAACGTTAGAAAATCTCGAAATAAATCTAGTAAAAGGTGCAAGTACCAGGATTTGAACTCTGGTGGGTAGCGTTCAATGGTAGGACGGTCTAGTGGGACGCTACCCACCAGGGTTCAAATCCTGGTGCTCGCAACTTTTTCTGGATTTATTCCAGAATTTTCCGGCGTTATGCATTAAGTGGTAAGCGACGTTCCCGTCAACAACAAGACACTAGTGGTGACTTCGAAAATCTTCAGATCTGTCGGTGCTCAGTCATTCGGAAGTGCTCATAGGAGTAGGGTTCGCGTACGTGTGTTCATAGGGGTGGTGTGCGTGCGTGTTGTGAGTGTCTGCGTTGTACTGTGTACTTCTTAAAAATACTCACTGTCACTGGGCATCAACTGCTTACTGACGAATTGACTTGTAATTCAACAGTAGGATGGTTCAGGGGATGCTACGCACCAAAATTCGTGTTCAGGGGATACTATGCACCAAAATTCATACTTTTTTCTTGGATTTTTCCAGAATTTACCAACATTATGGGACAGAATTTGCGTACGCGTGTTCATAGTGGCGTTTTACTTGGGGTATACCTAAAACAAGGAAGCATGTCCTCACACAAGTCTTCAGCCCAACTTCAACTTATGATCTTATTTTCTGCCTGGAAAGGGAATACTTCTTCTTGAGAAGATAAAAACACTCAGCCAAACGATCGTAACTCCGCGACTGTTTAAAGAGCGAAGAGCCAAATCGCATGTCAAACCCATATTGTGCTCTCTATAGTACGCAATGATCCGGAAATGAACTGGAAATGTGTCATAAACATTACACGAAATAAGCAAACGACTAAACTCATCGACAGAGATTTGTCCCTGACTTAGGTCAGAGCGAGGACCAAGAACAGCTGGGGCTCCGGACACAGATGTTAGCACTTTCACTTGCATGGCAGCTCAGTGCTTATAGATCGATGCAATTCTACAGACTCATATTGTGAATGATGCTTGAATCAGCTGCTGCTCCCAGTGATTTCTTTGTAGGTACTCTTGATTTTGCTGATCAGAGCTTCCCTGCACAGGAGCATCGTCAACGCACGGAGTTAGATTACGAAAATCTACCAAACTATAGCTAGTTCCTCTTTTATATATATGCAAACATAGTATCAATATATAATGTTGTTATTTTCTTTGTAAATGCACAGGAGAGCTATCTGTCTTTATAAAGAAGTTAGACGCCTAGACAAAAGTTTAGAAGCAACTTGTGCAGGATCATGTCTTCATCATAACAATATTCCTAAAGAGATATCTTCTTTTTAGTAAACTCAGACAAAAATCGTGCATCTTTTGTGTCATGGCATAATGTAATTCCGTGTCCACATTGGCCGAGTCCTCAAAGACCATAGTTGCTCCAATCAGGATATATCTTACATTTTGAAAAGTTTACGAGTTCAGCAGATAAGCTATATATTTTAATTGGTCACAACTCACAAGTTAAAAGAAAAATAATCACCACGGTTTACTTCCTATCTGTGACAATTTTTGCGTTTCAGAAAAAAAAAGGGAACAATGTGATTTTGCTACAAGAAGAAAGATAAGGATTACATAACCAAGTTGCAACGTAAAAGAAAGAATTGCAACAACGGTGTGTCTCACCTGTCTGGCTGGAAGATGAGGTTGCGGTATGTGAACCACTGCAGCAACAGCAACACATTACGTGTTCATCAGAGGACTTCATGGATCAGTAACACACGACAGAATGAATCTATGCAACTAGAAATGCTTCTAAACTTACCCCAGTATAGCCAATTCCAACAATCTCAAGGATACCAGGAAGGAGAGGAAGCTTGTCGATGGCCTGAATGAGCAAAAAGAGAGGGTGAACTTAGGCGAAGAATGAACAAGGTCCTGACATTAATAGAGCGCCCTGTACCTTGAGAGCCCCCGCCGCCGTCCAGAGCGCGACGATGGCGACGACGCCGATGGTTGCCACGGCGTACTTGTCCTCAACTTTGTCCCACTGCCTAGAAACAACGCTCACGGTAACGCACATTGCGCAGCAAAGCGGCGGCAGCAGAGATACTCGCGGTCGCGGCGCAATCAAATTTAAGATGAGGACGTGTCAACAAGAAAACAGATGGGAGAGCGTAGGGATTCTGACCGCGTCCTGCACAGCTTTGACGATCTCCGGCACCTCCTCCGTCGTGCCCTCTCCGCCGGACGTCGCTCTGACGGCGACGCCTCTCGAGATCTTGGAACCTGCTGGTCAAGTTAACAAGCAAAGCTGTTAGCTGCCCAATCACCATTCCCCAGCTTGTAACAACTAAGATAAGAGAGCGGGGTCCGGCGCTCGAGCGGCGGCAGGACGCGACGAAGGGTGTTTGTGTTCTCACCGCATTGGGCGAAGGACACGACGGCGCCGGCGGGGGCGCGGCCGCGGGGCAGCGGCGCGAGGCCGAGCGGCGCGGCGATGCGGCAGGCGGTGGCCATGGGAGAGGGGGAGCGACTGCGCGCTCAGAGAGCCTCAGATCACGTGGTGGGCGGAGGAGAGGAGGAGGCGGCAGGTCCGTGGCCTGGCTCGGAGCGGCGGCGGCTTTGTGTGGGAGGGGAGGCCGGTGCGCGGCGGAGTGTGGGACGCGAGCGCGCGACAGCGACGGCGGTGTGGTGGAGCGCCGGGGGAGCGGATTTTGGGCGCGACGCTCACCACACGTTGTGGGGCCGGGAATCGCCGTATGGATAGTGTATTGTAACGGTTTCGAAGGGGAAAAACACAGATGAGTACTGTACATGCACACTTCTGTAGTGATGTACGAGCTTTTATCACATCTCGAAACTTTGCATTGTATTTCCTTCAATCATCCAAATTATAAGTCGCTTGACATTTTAAGGTTCACATTTTTTTTAAATGGTTCACAATTTTTATTATGTATCTAAATATGTACTTATGTCTAGATACACAATAACAATTTTAAATTTAAATTTGACAAAAACGACCTACAATTTAGAACGGAAGAAGTAGTATGTTTTTTTATGCGCATTCGTCATGTTCGTTTGGCTTATTAACCACCTGGCTGTTATGTTCATTTGGCTTATCAGTCACCGATCAGTAGTATTTTTCTCTCAAAACAAATCAGCAGCAGTCATCAGCCAGTCAGCTGTATTTTTCTCTCAAAACAAATCAGTATCAACCGTCAGCTAACAACCCAACGAACAGGCTCAAGTAGAGAGGCAGGCATATATTTGTACATACCATATTTTTGTCAAAATACATTATATTATATAGAGAACGCCCCATATATATCAACAGATAAGTGGCAGGAGCTACACTTATTCGATTTAGTTTTGCTATAACTATTCATGCATAAGTGTAGCTTTGCAGAATTGGCTCAAAATATAAGTATCCCTGAATATTATCAATACGTAAACAATATCGAATACGCCAGCCCAACTGCCCAAGATACTGAAAAAGAACACTACATTCCGCTTTTTTTTCTCTCCAGCAAGAGGAACATAGGGTGTTATTGGCAGCCTGGCTAACTCTAGTCTGGCTAGAATCTAGAGCCAGGCTAGTCTAAGCATTATCTAATACAATGCAAACCGCGCATGTTTGGTAGGGTGAATAAAGATAGTTTGTGTTGGTATGCTCGTGTTTGGTAGACTGCACATTGTGGTAGGATAACCCTGTATTCGCTAGAGGTGAGGTTACCACCCATCGTCTCCTTCCCCGACACCTCCCTACTGCTCACTACTCCCCAGTCCTCACCACCTCCATCCTCCAAGGTATCCCTGAGATGCGCACGCGGCCTCCGCTGCCGGTCGCGACGACGCCCATCTATAGCAGCAGCTCGTGCTCACCACGGCAGATCTCGGCCGCCACGGGCCTCCCTCCTCTCTCGGTGCGAAGCAGAGGCTTCGACGCAGGTGTGGAGCAGAGGATGGAGGCGGCTCTTGCCGCCGCCGCGGTCGTCGCCATGGGTAGGGCACCATCCGGCAGCGCCTCCCTAGCTCGCGCGCGCGCCGCACCCTCTCCTGCTCGTGCGCGTGCCGGCTGGGCTCGGTGGCGGGGCGAGGCAACCTCCAGAGGAGCCTCGATCTACGCGAACCGGGAGGGAGCTCCTCTGCTCCGGTGGAGGCGGCACCGAGGTGGCACCCCTCCCCTGCGCACGCCCTCGATTCGAATCGAATCGATGGAGGTGCACGACGCTGAGGCGAGGTGCAGGGGCTTCGCTGATCCTCTGCGGCGGCGCGACGGCAGACGCTGCTATGGCGCGGTGGCCGTCGACGGCATAGGAGGTGCAGGTCCCCGGTGGTGGCGGCGCAACGCGAGCTCCGTCCCCGGCGCGGGGTCTCGGGGCACGAGCGGCGGCGGGCTCGAGCTCAAGCCATGTCAGATCCGGCGACGGCGGCTCGAGCTTGGGCCATGGAGGACCTGACGGCGGCGGTTCTAGGTCGTCGTGGAGCTTCCTCACCGCGCCTCCCTCTGCCTCCCCTCCCGACCTCCTCCCGCCCCGTGTCGGCGACCTACTTTTCTTCCTCGACATCGGTCGTGCCGTCCTAGTCATCTTCCTCGAGCTGAGCCTCGCCGGCCGCGAGCACCGCTCCACGCGTCGCCGCGAGCTCGGCCGCGCCGACCGCGAGCACCGCTGTGGCCATCCGGAGGTGAGGGGAAGCACAAGCTAGCGTGCAAGCCTGCACAACCGGAAACGCTCATCCCACTCGTTTCCGTGGATGCAGTCTGGGGTTCCTTTTGCACAACCTAAACCTGCATAAGGCCCCCTATGCAGGCTGCCAAACAGCAGTGGGCTGCATTTCATAAGTCTGGATAGGACTTATGCAGACTGCCAATCACACTCATATTACATCCGCCTATTTTCAGGGTCATTCCAATACTACCACAACTTCTCATCATGTTTACAAAATGCTACCGTTCAAAAATTGAACAAGTGCTATTCTGCCATGGGATACAGCTATCGCTTTTCAGATTTTATAGGCACGCCCTTGTACATGTTGGCGCGTTGCCGGAGGTCATCCACGCGCGGCCTTGCAACCTTGTTGTTGGGATCAAAGAGGAGGACCTCCTCAAAGGCCTTGAGGGCCGCCTTGAGGTCTTTCTTCAGCTCATACGCGTCGCCTAGGTTGTTCCAAGCCGTCACATAGCCTGGCTGGAGTTCCACGGCCTTCTCAAACTGTTTGATTGCCAAGTCCAGTTTGTTCTCTCGCTTGTAACTGACCCCCAGGGCATTGTACACCTGACCAAAAAGCAACAGTGTTTGAGAAAGAGAATATGAAATGAGTTATCCTGATATCGTGCACAGGGTAATTTCACTCAGATTACAACATCAGATCAGGAATACATGTTATATAGTGTAGTTTCAACAGGAAGTGTCAATATGTGTCTGAAAGAACTAAAGATTTTGTATAAATAATTACTTATTTTACTTTCTATAAGATGATTGACCACAGTACATGTGTTTTGGACTTTTGGTATATCAGCATGTATATTAAATATTTCCTACCTTATCCTTTCTAGCAAACAACAAGAAAATTAACTGGCTATCACAGAGCATCGATTCTTGGGTGCAATAAGAGGGCCATTCTATAGCTTATAATGATCAAATCAACATGTCAAAATAAAGTATCAAGAAATCAATAAAATCTGTTATAATTTCTTCTACCAGAATGCATCACGATAAGCTTGCCATTAGCAAGATTCCAAAATGTAGAAATATTAACTAGTAGTTGAGGCCAACTAACCTGCGCAATATCTTGATCATCTCTATCCCATTTGTCAATTGCTTGCTGCAGATATTTGATAGCGGCTGGATAAAATTTTCTCCGTAGCATAACTGCTCCAAGTTCAAAATACTCGGTGGCGCTTGCATCACCACTTCTCACTTGTTCCTAGTAATTAGGTTGGTGCCTTTTAGTGCATCACATGAGAGACTGATAGGATGTAAACATGAAACTAGAATAACATACAAAAATTGTGCAATTTTATTATGTTCTAAGCATCATCCACATTCCACCACAATACACCGCTATCAGCACAGATAATGACCTTTTCTAAGTATGATATCAGGATTAAACATGGTTTGTGCAAAAGATCAGCTCTATTTTCTAGACAATAATTTTTTTAGCATATGCAATGTGCAACTGCCCTCCTTCCTAAGCAAGATGCTCCCACCATTTTTTATAAAGTGTGCTAAACAAAAGAGAATGGATCGACTAATCAGGTTTATCAAGGATAAAGGATTCTGATAACAATCAATAAGGAAAATACAGTGTTGTGCCCCAATTTATATTGTCAATATTTAATGCAGTATCAATATGAAAACAGATTTTTACATTTCAGAATCACAGTTGTTTCTGTGGCATTTGTAATATGAGTTAGCTATGCACTGTAATGTAACAAAAAAAAAGTTTGAGAGGCTTACTTGCAGCTCTTTGGCAGAAAGATCAAGCTCTCTACGAACGAGAACCTGACGAATAACAAAAAATGTACCAGCTCCAAGCAGGCCAAGTAGTATGAGAAGATATGACAGCTGAATTCCCAGCTCAAACAGCTCTCCAACCTCGTAAACCATATTTAATTTTGTTCCCACACTGGACTGTGCTGATTGTGCAGTACTCAACCATACCATAGTGCAACATGGAAGTGCACCGAATTGCAGAAGCAAATTACTGCTTCTCCTATTATCCTTACCTGGTGACAGAAAGGTTCTGGTACTTAAAGGGCATATAAAACAGCATATGTCGGTTAAAAAAAAATGCAGAGAAGTGATCCCTAGCTTGAAACACCCAAAGTTTGTAGCACCTTATACAACGCATTGCAGTTTACAAAATATGTTAAATGACATTCAGAGGTTTTGCCATTTAAATTTCAGTAAATAATCAGCTGCAAAGGCTACTGGCTAGGTTCCCACATTTGGGCAATATCATATTTACATCAGCTGAATTAGAATCATTTGTAAAATTACCTCTATTTCCCCTTTCTGAGATATTTGCTGACCAATGTGTGTTCTTTTCTATTGTCATTTGCTAATGAGGTACTTTACTATACTACTATTATCAAAAGGACAGAAATCGTACGATCACATTACTAACCTAATCTGCTCACGTTTGCAATCATATTAATAAGCGAGGTTGTTCTCACTTAAACAGCAAACAGTTAATATATAGTTTCAAAACACTGAAGTGCTTATATATAATAAAAGGACAATATGTGGGTTTTCTTTTTCTGGGAAGACAATTCGTACAAGCACAGATATTCGGTAGAACAGACTTACCTTCTATTTCTGAAGCTAAAATGACTCCTCTCGTTGGTGATATGCCTTCCTTAGCAACAAAGAAAAAAAACACAAATAAGATTGGATTTGAAGCTAAGACATGTTGGGTATATAAAATGGTTCTCCACTAGTTAATGAAAATGCTTCTTCTTGTTATTGAACATAGAAGCAACAGAAGACACATACATCATGCGCATAAGAGTGCCCATGCTCGTTTTTAAAAAGAGTGCCCATGCAAATTCAGAAGGAGGGTTTTACTTGGGCTGAATTTAGAACATCATGCGCATCAGGAATTACTTAGTTCTCACAAGTTCATTCCATTGTAGTTAGAACTTAGAATTAGCAGGCATCATGGCCACAAGTTACAGAATTGAAATTTTCAGATGACAAGCATTTGTAATGAAGCTTGCAGAACCCTCTAACTACGTGCGTCTGTAAGAAGAAAAAATACGTCCAAAATGAAATAAGCTCTGCAAACTCTGAAAAGCCGAAGCATTTCGTAGCTCCAAACAGAAGCTCTCATTCCGGAGTCCAACAGCAAGCCGGGTTTACTCACCAACAGAAGCGCCCTCCTTCGAGCAGAGGGCGGGAAGTGGGCGGCGGCGGACAGCGGAAAGGAGCCCGTGGCGGCGATGAGCTCCGGAGGTAGTAGGCCCGGAGGCGCGCTCGGCGGCGCGGGCGATGAAGACGCGACCTCCGTGATGGTTGTGCGCGGAAGGCTTGGCGACCGATGAGGGAGCGGCGGCCGGGCGGAGGAGGAGGCGGCTGGGATCGACCCACGCTTGCGACGGGAAGAGCAGCAGCAGGCGCGCCATGGCCCCGCCGAGGATGGGATTCCCGAGCTGGAAGGAGATAGGCCTGCAGCTGCGCGCCGCTAGACGCTAGTAGTAGTGCAGTACTACACGATTATTTAGGCCCACAGCCGTTTATTTGTCCCGCCGTGAATTCTGGGCCGTTCGTTTCGCGATCCAACCGTTGACGTTTCTAGGAGCAGTAGCGAGTGACGGTTTCAATTTGCTGAATGCTTTGCAAAATTTGCTGAATGGTTTACTCGCTATAACAAATCAACGAGATGCGTTAAATTGGATGTCCATCCGTCATAACCATTCAAGAATGTCTCTGTTATGATTTTTTTTCTAAAATAACATTATTTATGGAAAATTATAAAATTGATTGCAAATTTCAGAAACTGCGATTCTATTAACATGACAGATTTTGGATAGGCTACAACATTTGCAATTTCCACCTGCTATTGCAATTTTTTTATTAAAACAATAGCATTTGAATGTCTTCGGTTCTGCTAATTACACAGACGCTGAGGTACAGCTACACCCACAAAAACTGAAACTACATATTCACACAAGAATTACTCTGCCGCTAGTTCCAGGGCCGCTATGAACAACATGGACGTGTTCAGTAGCAATGCGGCTGCAGGAAACCCTATGCATTGCTCTGTGACCCTACTTGTCCCTCGATCTGCTCCATAAGCCTTTCCGCCTTCATCCAGAAGTCAGCATCGTTGTCATCCTCCTGCAGATACGTGGATCAGTATGCTGTTACAATTGAGCAGACTGAAATTAGCAAAATCAAATAGCAGAGAACCAAGGGGCTACTGACCAAGTTATACGGGTCCGAAGCATGCTCGATGTTCTCGATGCTGTCAGCAAATTTTACCGCTTCTTCCCACCAATCAGGATCCTCGTAACTCTCCATGAAGGATTTACCACCAGACAGATAGCACCCGTTCCTGCTGCTGTCGTCGAAGTTGATTTCTACAACTTCACCCTGGTATTCTGCCTGGGCTGACTCTACTACTGAGCTAAGCTCGGGCATCACGTCCCAGGGTACAGGACGGAGTGGAGAACGATAACCTACTCCAAAGCATAGGCGTTATGAAAAAAGAGGATAGTCTGTGAACTGATATTTAAAATCGATGATCTTCGCTTACCTTGACAGTCAGGGTCATAACACTTTTGGTAGTATGCTGCTCTTTGGAAATCCACAATGTACATAACTGGTGCATTTGACATAATTGTTGATTAGCTAACGTGAACAAGAAATATCACAGTATTGGTTGTCACTGCCACTTTATAAATGTTATTGTTACCATGATTGCTCTTATGCTCTCTTCCAATATGCTCACAGTATCTGCTCCTTAACATACTATATATCATCAAACCATACTGTGAAAACCAGTACCAGGATCGAATTTTTCCTGCAGTGAAATGTTTCAGGTAACAACACATATCTTATTATCCCAACAGTATTATATGCAGATCATACAATGAAGCATTTATTAGCCTTTAATATTGCATTATGCAAATATAGTAACATAAATTATGTTGAATGTAACGTACTATTAGATTAACATATTTATTTATCAGAACACCAAAAATATGCACTAGCAGAGTTTCAATGTTGATGCTTGAGGAGCTGTGGTTATAGAGTATAGACAATGACAAAGTGGATCTCAAACGAGCTCTAGTGACGTCTGTGTGTTTGGAATCTGTATACACACCAAGGCTTCCAATCCAGCTTGGGTTTGGTTTTCGCAAAAATAATTGAAAAGAAAATAAAGAAAAAATATTGGACAATATATCACTTGGGCGTGGATACATCTGGGAATCCCATTTGAATTCAGGTATCTGACTGCAAAACTCTTTGAGGTGAGGTGTTCAGGTAACTACAGTTAATCACAACAATGCACAGCGGTGTCCCAGCCAGATATACTTTTGAGTTTTGAAAGTGGTATGCGTCAGTTGTTCTATTTCAGGAATTCTGATATTTGAAAAAAACAAACCAAGAACTAGATCAACAAAACTTACAATTCCTAGCCTTCAGAAATAAAAACAAATATACATCACAAGTGTGCAAAAATATGATATAAAACCAAGTTCCATAACATGACTACGCACATGAAAATCCATTACGAAATTTGAAAAAGACTAAGGCAACAAACATGGCAAAACATCCTATGGAGTATATCAATAAACACATACTATAAGAACAAATAAAAAGACAATTATGAGGAAGACTAACAACCTGAAACATTTCCAAAAGAAGCGATAGACTCAATAAAGCCATCCAAAGCTGGAAAGGGAGATTTTCCATAGGTATATTCGTGAGGAAAATCGCTTCGATAAGTAGAGATGAGGTCCTTGTTCCTTCCATGAATCTGGTCATGGAAAAATACAGAAAATATATGAAAAAATCAGCATATATTCCATTTTCTTAAGTGGAAAAAGGTAAACTACATACCATCAAGTAGGCACCCGCATATTTTTAAATTTCCAAACTAGAATAAGCACAACTGCACTAGTGCTGAACATAGTGTTCAAGATTAGTGAATCTTCTAACCACAGTAATTATTCACTGGTCACTGCAACTCTTAAACAACTCAAGTTGCCAACCCAATTTGTCATGGTTGGCCTAGGTTACGGTGCGGCCCTATAGGGTGAAGTCGGGCTTCGGGGGTTTTCTCGGCCGGATTGGCTGAGATTTCTTCTTAGTGCAACGCCATGGGGCCGGTCTTTCCCCCGCCGGTCGAGTTTTTTTTAGGTAGCTGGACAAAACACACCTTTAACGCTGGACAAAACAACCAACTATGTTGCCGTTCTTTAGTTGTTCTTAAATTAACCTAACTCCGGCTGTTTATTCAGCAGAACTGACTACACAACTTTGGCTAGGCTTTCAGAGTACAAATGATAAATGTTTAGAGGTACAACTTTATTTTCTGCAATTGGCAGCACAGACACGGAATCCAATGGAAAATCAGAACGGGAGAGGCCACACAATTCCAACCAAGAGGTGAGTTCCTCCATTACCTATATGTGAGGTTTGGGTGGTCTCTAATTGCTTGGTGAACTTTAAGGCTCACGTACTGAATGCAAATTATGTGGTAAACAGGCAAAGGCAACTGGCTCTTGGGCCCTCAGCCGCAAGCAGCTTACATGTCCAAGCATTGCCACTGTCAAATTAAAGACCTACTCCCTCCGCTAGTTATTAATTACAAAAAATGGCTCTAATTAATGTTTATCTTGTGTTAGCTAACAAAATTACCAGAATAAAGGTAACTAGGTCATTTTAACATACATCTAATAGTTATGCCAATGCTGAAGCGATTTGTAAGATGAAGGCAAGAAAATATAAGAGTCAGATTATTTTCAGAAAAGTACGCTAGCATGAAAAACGTAATGCTCTGGATCCATTGCATATACTTACTTGAGGCATGCTGAATTCAGAGTCAAAATGCAATGTTTTCTTGCATTCCAAGTCCAACTTACATATCAAAAGTTTATCACAATTATCATCTAATCTGCAAATAAGTGACTCCATAAAGACATCTTTATCATTCTGTAACAATTAGAATATGATATCAGACTGCTAGAAATACAGATATGAAAATCAAACAAGTTTTTCAAGAGAATGAGATATATAGACAAGTACTGACTGCTGGAATGACAGAGATACATAACAAAAACATGAAAGAAACAGGAAATCAGAGACTATATGTTTTATTATAGTACTCATCTACTGAGCAGGTTTTATGTTCCTTCAAGCAGTAGAATCGGAAGTCAAAATTTCTACCTAAATTGTCTTCTGCAGCCCAGAACTAAGACAAAATAGTCTCACAAAAAAGAGCATTGTTATATGACAATATTGCAAAACAATCAGAGTGAAGTCTAGAAACAGGCTGAATGTAGCTTTTGCTGACAATCATATTCCCCTAGTAACAAAAATAGAGTGTATGATCAAGAGCTAACCATTTCCTTGCATTTGAAGCGTCTGCTAGGCACAAGAAATGATTTCTTCCCAGACTTTGATGAAAAAGCTAAACGGAAACAACGATTACGAGTGTAAACAGCAGTATCCATAAAGAGCTGACCAACAGGACCTGTAGAGCTACTCTCTTTTGTAATATACAGTTTATCAAGGTTAGGATTGGCTGCACGTTGAGCTGCAATTTGTGAACAGATCTATGGTAAGAATAAAACAACAGTCAGTCCTGGAGTGTAGTAAAATAAAGACAAGTACTTGCAAATTTTGATATAGACAGTAGATCTGAAAAATAGAAAACAATATAGTTGAACTGTGATAATCTACAGATAAACAAAGACATAACATGAATTCTCCTATGGGATATCCTACTCTCTAGTACACTCTATTCAAAATACAAAACACAATCCACAATAACTTTTGACTTCCCTGTTGTTAAGCTTAGTACACTCTATTCAAAATATTGCTCAAAAATAAACTTTAAAACTGTAGAGCACTTTAATATAACCAGTAGAGCAGCAGCAGCAGTAGAATGGGAGTTGTCTGATGCAAACAAAAATGGAGATCGAGATTGAATAACACCTCAGAGACAAATGCACCAACATGGGAGTTGTCTTTGAATGCCGTATTAGGTATACGAATGATTAGATGGCGTGAAAACTTCTCTGAAAAGAGAAAAGGATAATATTTGTCATGTGATTATCGTTACAAGGTCATCATGGCAATTGACTAACACATAATGTAAAATACTCTGAAGATGGAAATAATACTTTGTAAAAGCAGGAAGTTACTCAACTCCCCTTCCCCTCTGTGTGTGAAGTGCAAAGAAAAGATAAGACTTGAACAATAGTGACTTCTTAGCAAATTAATGACAGTACCAGACTGCAATATAAACTAAAACTGTTCCACGTTTGCCCAAAAATTATATAGATAAATCACTTCAGTAAGTTAGAAACTTAGAATTGGCATGCCCTCACAGTGGATTCTGCGTAATTTTAATGGCAATTTCTAGGGATTGAACCAGATTTGATTATTTGATCCAATCGAAACATAATTGAGACACCTTCAGTAGATGAGTCTAACTCTGTGATCCACTCTTCTTGTGCTTCAATAGAATATTTGTCACGTAAGGCACTGAATACAACATCAACCAATATATCGACCATTTCATCCGCATCTCTCTTCTTGTTCAATCTTGTTTCAAACTCAAGATCAAAGTAAATGTGGCAAGGCAAACCCTGCAGAAACAATCGAGGTGTTACATTGGAACAATATATTCTTATGAAAAATATAACCATGTGCCTGCTGAATCAGATTACAAAGCACAACAGCACAGCACTTGATTTCCGCAAAGTGAAGGCAAGAATACGTTCGAAATAATTTCACAACTGAATGAGTATATGCACTATAAATGAAGGTCGACCGAATTTATGTGTTTTATCAACTTTCTTTACTTATTCTCTTACATGAGATCCAGCTATACATGAATAGAACATCAAACCAATGTGAGAAAGAAGACTTATTTGCATGATACCGTGCAAGGTGGCATAGAATCAACGGACAATGACTTGCCTCCTGGATAACTTCGTAATGATGGCGAATCTTGGAATCCATATCATTGTACCTGCAAGAATACAGCAATAAGGATTAAGGAGCTGTGACTAAGTGCAGGCTGTACAAATGGCTGGCCATTTAGGGAAAACAAAACAAAAGTTCGTGATTAGTTACGAAATAACGGACCCATTTTCAACTGCAAAAGGGTGATTATGCACACCCAAACAAGAAGCAAAATGGCATGCAAGAGATGCAGTTTACAAAGAACTCAACCTTCTCCAGAACTCGTCATATGTAGACACAAGGAACCTTCTTGTCCCAGTCCTATGATCTTGATAGCTAAAGACATTGGTATGTGTGTGTGCCTTGGAGAACCTGATCGCCTCCTCTTGCCTAGGAAATGTAGCCCACACAACATCCCTGTATAGCCGACAAAATACAGTAGCTCAGAACAGAATGGACATTATGTGCTATATCAACCAGAGCACCCAATGTGGCATTGACCAAATTCCACACCTAGGGATCAAGTCGGTTTGCTTCTTCAGATCAATGCGGATCTCACGCAGCAGCCTCAGGAGGCTGAGTGGCTTCTTCACCGGGACGCCTTGCGGTGAACCGTAGAACACGATTGGGGACATCTGCTTGCGGCCTGTAAATTTGATCGCCCCCGACGACGGCACGCCATGCTAGGAAGCGCGAGGATCCGCAGAAATCCCTCAGTTTTCTTTCGGTCTGTAAAACAGGAACAGTGAAATGCATCGACTTCCTCACCTTGTCCGCCGCGACGTCTGGCGTGGGAGCATAAGAGGAGCTGCTCCCGCCACCGCTACCGGCGGTCCCAGCCGCGGCGGAGACCCGCGACTTCTTGCCCGGCCGGAGCGGCCTCTCCCTGAACGCCGACTCTGGAAGCCATCGGAACGGCGGGCCGAATCACCCGTCAACGACAATCGTGAGCCATTGCAAAATGGGAAAAGAAAATAGTGAAATACTAGCAGATTTTGGGAGAGCGGGGAGCATACGAGGAGGGGAGACGCCGCATTTGAAGCAGGCGAAGAGGCGGTCGACGTCGTCCTTGGGATCGTAGGCCGCCATCGCCCTCAACTCGACTGGGGCTTCGATTTCGCCCCCGTTGGTGCGAGATTTCTCTCTAGGGTTCGTTCGGTTTTGGGGGGTTCCTGCTGCTCGTGAGCGGGAACCTTGTTTTTTCCTCCACGCTGAGGGCGGGAGCCGTTGATTTGGTGAGAGGTCCGCTGACAGTGCTGAGTTGAGTTTTTGATTTGGTGAGAGGTCCGCTGACAGTGCTGAGTTGAGTTTTTGATTTGTGAGACTGAGTCCAACAATAAGATGCATTTTGGGAAGGTAAATTGGCGTTTGCCTACCGTGCACAGTGTTTTGTATTACCTCGTCTCCCTACCGTCTCCAACAGTGGAATCGCATTTGCAAATCCGTCTGGCTGCGCCTCGCCGCCTCCGCCGGCCTGCGCCTCGCCGTCCTCCACCGAGCCGCCAGGAGAGAGAGCTCGCCATCCTCCCCTTCCGTGCTCGACTGCTCCTGCTCGGGCCCGCCGCCCCCTTCTCCCGCAGCAGAGCAGGCCCACGCCGGCGGCCATGGATTCAGGGCAGCGGCGGCGGCTTTGGGCCGGCGCCGCGGCCCCCTTCCCTGCTCCCTCCGCAGGCGAGCCCCTGCCTCCTCCGCACGAAGGTTCGTGCTCGACCTCGCCGGCGAGCCCCTGCCTCCTCCGCGGCCCCGAGTCCTCCTCCGCCGGCGACCCCTGCACCGCGGCCCCTGCCTCATCCGCCTCGAGTTCGCCGGCGAGCCGTCCTCCTCCGCGCCGCGCCGCCGCCCCCGTGCTCGCCTCCCTCCTTCTCCCCTGTGCGCGCGGATGCCTTCGAGGAGAGAGGAGATGCAACCATTGGATTTTTGCCTCCCCCTTTGTCTTCCCTGTTGGAGGTGTTTCCCGGGATGCACAGTAGCCAGCGGGAGGCAAAAATGCATTTGCCTCCCGCTGTTGGAGTCAGTCTCAGTGCAAGTTTTTTTGTTAATGAAAGGGGAAAAAACTGTTAACCATCAACTGCTAACATCCATTCTTCTAGGATAACAAGGGGGGGGGGGGGGCTAACTGTATAAATCAACAAATAATTGACATGATTGATGTTTGTTTCTTACAGGTAGTATATAAAAGAATCGACATGTGTGTTCCTGTACAAAAAGAATTAGCAAACTCCTGTACAGAAATCCCATAGTCTACAAATGAGACGGCCCTATGTCATCATAGAATGCACTGCTGCTAGACATCAGATGCAATTAGACAATTGTGTCGGAATGAGTGGGGAATTCAAGGCCTCGAAGCGCAGGGATGTTATGCAGATCCTCTGTAGAGTATAACGGAACGAACCAGAACAGCCTTTTGGTGCCGAAGACCTGCAGTAACCTGTTGTATTACATACAGGGCATATGATATAAAGATCTGGCAAATAAACGCACCGTAAATATTACCTGCTCTAAGTTTCTTCTCCATCCTAGGTCATATTTCCATGAAACCGACTTCTTCCGCTCGTAGACCTGGAACAAGTTTGGTCAAATGCAATCATATAGTATTTGTTTTATAAATGCTATGAAGGGAACAAGCTATTAATCTACAGGATGCAATGATGAAATTGCTGAGTGCCAACCAAAATTTGAATTAAAATGATTGGACAGTTGGAAATCTTTTCTGTGTGCTATACAATTTCCTTTGATGAATTGAATCGTAGTGTATGATGGACACATATATGGCCCTGTTTGATTCAGATTATTTCCGATTTTGAAGCTCCGATTATGGGAGATCCAAAAGTCAGATGACTCCCATAATCCATCAGGATTATGGACTATGGGAGTCATCTGATTTTTGGATCTTCAAAATCGGGTATAATCTGAATCAAACAGGGTCATAGCCAGTTTCCAAATTAACAGGAAATCAGGTTGATGAATTGATGTTTCAAGGAATTCCTTTAATCTATGACAATTTAAGGAGTTAATGTTCACAGAATTACCTCTATAGAAGTTGTATTTCTTGCAACAAGAGACGTGTGCATGCCAATGAAACAGAGGAGGCTCAGGGCAAATGCTAAATTGATAACTGCAATTAAGACCAGCTGTTATGTAACTTGCACAACTTTGAGGTAAGTTTGGTGCTTCCAAGGGGAAAAAGGTTTTACCAAAAGCAAGAAATAGGATAGCAATATCCCCAGGAGTGCTGGAACGCCTACTTTCATCTTGAAAGAACTGGATAAAATTTGGAAGTAGTACCAAGGTATCCAGCACAGTCTCAGCAAATGTATACACCTATATGAGATACAAAAATTAACTTTGACAGGAACATATTGCAAGAAATAAGGTAACTAAACAGACAAACAGAGAGCTATAACTACGGGAGAGGTAATAAGTAAATAAAAAGCATGCGTTTTAGGGCTTTTTTGCAATGGTTGAGAAACGCAATCATGTCCATTTTTGTTTTTCTAAGTACAACCCTGGGCTTGACTTTTAGGGCTGTTTGCAAATGGTTGAGAAACTTATCTAGTAGCAGAAAGGGCTCACATACTTGCATACGATCAGCTATTGGTAGATGAGCATGTCAACTACAAAGTAGAAGTATTTATTACATAGTTGCAAGAACACCCAAACCACAAAGGTATTACCAAGTAACAATTACATATTCGCAAGAACAACCAAACTATACAAGCAATACAAAGTATGTATTACATGCTTGCAAGAACAACCAAACCAGTACAATGGTTGAACTTGAAGGGAAAATGTTAAAGGCCTTGGTTAGCATTTACAGGCTCCTTATTGCATGAGAATCTAATAATTCTCAGCATAAAGAGATGAACACAAATTTGAGATTGAATTTTGCAGGTTTTGTAGCTCTGTATACTACAGACTAACAGACATGATTTTTTTATGCTTTTTTGAAACACTGGAGCATGTGGTGTTACCTATAGTTATGTATAGTTATGCTTACGGGGATGCCCAAACCATAGGAAAGCAATTAATTTATGTTTATGCTAAAAGGGACGCCATATGAAGTGTTTCAGTTGTACCAGGAAAAGAAGAAAATACTTGTAGTTCCTTGCTCCAACACAATTCACTACCCAAATGCAGTGATGGTCCATTCTAAGCACACATCTGTTACCTGCATAATCCAAGAACCCGGTGAAGGACCAGATGACATCTAACATAATCATCCAAGATTTAACGGACACAGTAGAAATCAGATAAACTTTTTTATTTTTATAAAAAAAGTGAGCAAGATGGCAGATCCTCAGCCAAGCTAATAAAACCAGAAGAAAATCAATGGGCTTCTTGGCTACATCTATATCTATATTGGATATAAGTTGAAAGATAGTTGTCGTGAATAGGAAACATGACTTACAGACAGAACAATGATGACAGCGGGGAGGTTTGCCATTTTGACAACGAGAGCAATATCTAGGAGCACTTCCTTGCTCCTCTGAAGAGGAACCAGGATCCCCACCATATTCGGCGTCATGTCTCCAGTTTTCAGGTACAGAACCAGGATCAGTGAAAACAACCATCAAATAGCACCACATGATCATTGCAAGCTGCAGAAGAAACAAGATCCCTGAAGAAGTTTAAGCGAGACAGAATCAAATATAATCTTTGATTTGTACATTTCAGATTTTTTTAAAGCCCGTGCTAGAAAGCAAAAATGTAATAACTCAAAGCTACCATGGGTAAAATGAAATTATCTCAGACTGTGGAAGAACCAATGTGATCAGTGAATAGACAGGCCAGGGAAATCGAATCTACGGAGCACCAGATTGCACTTTCTGAGAGTGAGAGCATTACTGAGAATAGATAGTTACGTCAGAATCTTGTCAAACCTCTCGGGATCTAGATTCTGATGGCTTCTAGGATTAGCCCCTAGTCCCCGATATTGCGTATCTGTGACGGCACACTGACTAAAAATAGATCTTAACAGGGAAGGGAGCGGAGAAGGGGCAAGAGCGCCGGCGCTTACGAGTACGTGGAAGGCGGCGAGCACGGCTGCAGCTCCCGCGGCGGCGATGCCCCCGGCGATGAGCTTGGGCCCCCAGGCGTAGACGACGACAGCGTAGTAGGATACGGCGACGATGGCGGCGACGAGCGCCACCATGAGGTAGCCCAGCCCGCGAAGGCCCGAGCAGGCCACGCAGGCGCGGAACGGGTTCACGTGCCGGCAGCAGTCCATCCCTGCGGCCGCCGAGGCGGGGTGGGGGGCTCGCTTGGGGAAGGAGGCAACGGCCGATGCGTCGGCGGCGAGGGGACCGGCCGGGAGTAGGCGGAGGGGACGGGGGCTGCGCCTGCGTGTCGGTGGCGGCGCGCGCTGGGCTGTTCCTGCCTTGCTGGTTGGCTGCTGGGTGGGCTTGGTCCGTCGCTGACTACTGGGCCCAGTTGTGAGCGACAGAGATTTTCTTGCTGCCGGCGGGCCCGTCAATCTGCTGTGCCTATTATTTTCTTTATTAATCTACTACCAAGTCAATCCAAGGCGTCACGGCATTGGGGGGAAGGGTGCGAAGTCATCTTGAAAATCCAGTCATCTTTAGCAAAAGAAATGGAGACATTGCGTAGAGACAAGAGAGAACTTCGTCGCGGATGCACGACCGAATCCATGGTCGGACGCTAGCTAGCTCGGAGTCTCGGACTATACTACACATGAGTGACACATCATTTTCGTCAGTAATTCGACCAGGTCAGAATATAGGAAAACCTTTGTTTCTTCAGAGAAACTAGTTTATTTTATTTTCTTTTTTTAAATGAAGACAAAACTAGTTTCAGATTGTTGACGTCTTGAGGATTACTTATGGTCGCGGACCATGTGCAAAGAACAACGAAGACGACCAGTAGTGAGCTTAGACCATCCGCACTGGTTACGGTACGGCCTTGCGCTATCCACGTACCGTAGACATTTAGAGCAAATTTTTCTGCAACGATGTGCGGCAAAGCCTACGGCACCGAAGCGTAAACGAAGCTTTACGACACTCGCAGCGCAAACGAAGCCTTACGGCATAGCTGCTGCAGACCAACTGCCCCTCTCCTCGCGCGCAGTGATGGAAGGAGCAGGGAAGGGAGGGAGGCTCCGCCGCGGTGGGGGAGAAGGGAGGAGGGTGCGGCACCGAAGATGCAGAGGACGAGCGGCGGTAGTCGACCTCCGCTGCTCGATCCGCGCCTCCGCTGGCTCCCCTGCAGCACGAGGCCGAGGCCACCGCCGTCGGGAGCCGTCCGCGCCCCGCTTCACCGGAGAGAGCAGGGGTTGGCGGAGCTGACCGTCGACCTCCGCTGCTCGATCCGCGCATCCACCGACTCCCCTACAGCACGAGGCTGACGCCGCCGCCACCGTCGGGAGCTGTCCGCGCTCCGCTTCGCCGGAGAGTGCAGGGGATGGGCTGAGCAGAGGGATCCGGCCACCGCCGCAGAGGGAGCAGGAGGGAGCCGTCCCTGCTCCTCTGCCGCCGCGCCTTCCACTTCTAGCTGGCGCGACCGGAGAGGGCCGCCGCCGGCCGGCAAGAGAGCGGCCGGCCGAGGAGGAATGTGAGGTCGAGAGAGATCGAGAAAGGGGGTGGGGGGAGAGATAAGGATTGTTTTTTGTTTGCCCCTTTAATTTTGTAATAATTATATTCTAGTCCCTATAACTTCTATTTTCTCACATTCTAGTCCCTAAAACTTATAATTCCTCACATTTTAGTCCCTGTAGAGGTAAAAATGAATTTTTAACAGGACATGGTAGTTGGAGATGGATGAATAAAATATATAGTTGTTGGGTATAGAGTAAATATATAGAGTAACAAGAGTGCATAAGATGTTGATGTAGAGTAAAGATTCTTGATGATGTGGCTAGAATATTCCTTTTGGAGTAAAGGTATAGAGCAATAGCAGTGTAGATGGTCTTATGAATGCCTACTGGCTACTGCACAGCCTAGCTAACGACAGTTTGGCTATCATAGCTTGGCCACGCCCACTGGCCAATGAGGGCTGGTAGCAATGATTTAAATAGCTAGCTATAGCTGTAGCTATGGCCAGATATAGTCTGTTGGGAAGTGTTGCCGCTAGGAGATCACATTTTTAGCCACAATGTTAGCTTGAGGGCTAATAGCTGCATTTAGCCGGCTTTATCCGCTAAATAGGCCTACTTCTAGCCGGCTATATCCGCTAAATGAGTCTACTTCTAGCTGGCTATATCCTCTGATTCTGATAAGTCTCTATGTGTCTCTGATTCTTAGTAGTAGAGCAATGGTCTGATGATATAGTATTTTTTAGTGTATCGCTCTTGTGATGGTGAGGCATAGGTGTGATGGTTGTTGAGTTGATGGCATGGTAATGTATTTTGGTGGTACCAGTGAATCCAGTGGCGAATTCAGAATTGGGTGGTAGAGGGGCTCTCCTTCCTCTTCTTCTTCCTTCCTCCTTCTTCTTCCTCTTTCTCCTCAAAATTTCTATAGAAAATTTGGAAGGATTACCATGGGATCCAGGGTGATAGGGGGCTCTAGCCCCCTCCCCCCCCCCCGACCCACCACTGGATCCGCCGCTGAGTGAATCAGTGATTCAATTGTTGTGTCATGCAAGAAAGTTTTTTTTTACAATTCCGCTAAATGATTTAGGTGCGGTTATAGGCTTATAGCTGAGTTATACCTTCCCTTAACTGTTTCAGAGCCCATCAGCTAAGAGACTTAGCCCACTATTTAAAATATTAACTCGTAGTAGGTGGCTGGGCACAAACGGCACAACCACGATGGAGCTGGACGAACACGCTGCCATGGGGGAATCCGCCGCACCGAACTGGGAGACGGGTTAGGCAGCAAGCATTTTGCCTGGAACAAGGGAACATGCATCCCCGTGCAACCCTCCTACTCCCTCCCTCCCCTTGCCGGCCGGCTGTCACTCCCCTCACTCATGCATTCCGCGTGCACGTACTGCTGCCGCCGCTGGCGGCCGGCGTGATCCGGCGGTTCGGCCAGCAGATCTGATCGCCGTACGCAATGTGCAGTGAGGTCGCCAGTCGCGCGCGCAACGCGACACGCGTGATCCTTCCCGTTTCGATGGGTCCATCCATGATTATTATTGCTAGCAGATCCCGCGCGGCACCCCGTCCCCCGACGTCGTCTCGCCGGCCGGCCGGCCGCTGGCTGGCGCCTGGCGGAGACCCGAGACAACACCCGGCGTCTCGATCGGTCCGGCCGCGCGCGCGATCATGCAAGCGGCATGCGCTGTCCCACTCCCACCAGGTGTGCCCGTGGCGACGTGGCGTGGCCCGCTGGAGCTTTCGGTTTCGCCCAGCCCGGCCAGCTGCTTCCACGCGACGTCGTCATCTCGGCCCCCGCCCGGCCGGGCGCGTCACGCGTGCACCCAACTCAAAGCCCCCCAAACATGGGACGCGTGCAGGGGTTCGCTTCGGCCGTGGCGTGTTGGCAAAAACCATTTCGCCAAAATGGCAACGCGAAGAGCACTAGCTAGAAGCTTATTATTAGCTGCGGGGCACTTGTTTAATTAGCCGCACACCACACATCAACTAGTAGTATATACCTCTGCCATTCCCGCTAGACCTCCCTCCTATCAGTTCTAGTGTGTGTGTTGCACCTTGCACGGTACACTAACTGCACGTCACGTCCTTGTCGCTTGCTTATCCACGCAATATGTGCCGCCGTTGGTGAATGGTGATCGAGGTGGCGATGGCGACTTGCACCGGAGCTGCTACTACTTTCCCATGATAATCTGCTGATGCATAAATACTTGAGAGATCAAATTTTGTTCTCTGCTGGACTACGCATTTCCTTCTCAAGTATAACTAGCCCATCTTTCTTGTAAACTTAACCTTGCCTTATAAGCTAAAATAATCGTTTTTTAACTAATTATTAGTTTGTCCGTGACCGCAGAGGGAGTAGTATATGCTACTGGACAGCATCTTAGTACAGTATCGGAGTCTTGAATTCGGTTTTCTAAGTTGACAATGTCTTAATTTATTTTTTAAAAAAGAAAGATGACTGTGACCTTTTCTATCTCCATCTTTTAGCCAATTGATTTATTGGTCGGTGGAAATTTTTCACTTCCATATGTAGTATGGTAAGAACAGTCTCAATGCACATTTTCATGAATAAGAAATAAATAAATTGTGTTAGCGGTGTCGGTGTTAGGATTAGTCCCGACACTAACTAGTAAGTTACGCTGTGATCAGCTTCTCGATGGTCGGTGCAAATGACAACACAGGGACACGGGTTTATCCTGGTTCCGACCGCGGGGTCGTACGTCCAGCAGATTGGCGCGTGCGCGCTGTATTGATTCGCACCAGTGGTGCCTGTAGAGGGGGGCTACAAGCAAGGCGGGAGAGGAGGAGAGGCCTCCAAGTCCCTACTAAGTGATTGAGGCAAAGTGCCAATATCGAAGGGAACGAGTATGCGAGTGAGCGTGGGTATGAGGTGATGATCTCGTCCCCCTGCGGCCGGGGGACCGCCTCCTCCTTTTATAGACCAAGGGGAGGCGGTTTACAGTCATACCGCATGGCTTTAGGCATGGTGTGGCGGCATGGCGCACAGTGCCGGCGATTCGATGGCCGTCCTGGCGAATCTTGCTCCTGGCGGACGTCGTGGTGACTCCTGTGTCCGTCCAGGAGTGACTTCGAGGGTAGTAGCGCTGGAGCTCTTCGTTTGTTCGCCGTCCGTACACCGGCTCGAGGGCCTGGCTGACGGAGGACCGGAGGCCGCATAGCGGCAGGCGTGGTGATGTCCTGTCAACCTGGATCTGCACAGTGCGGGGGATGGCCCAGCAGTGCCCGGGATGGCGGCACAGTGGCGGGGATGGCCGCTCAGGGCCGGAGGTGATGGAGGTGACGCGCCTCGCCGGCCTTGCGTCACGGCGTCGTCCCAGCCGGGCGGGGAATTGGCGGCCGTACCCCTTTCGAAGGTGCCGCTGTCCTCTTTCCAGGGGCGCGACGTGGAGAAGGTACGGGAGTAGGCGGCACAGCGTCACGGAATGACACCGGCCATCCCGCACAGCACCCGCACAGCGCCGGGGATGGCTGCACAGTGCGGGATGGTCGAACAGCACCGGGATCTGATTCCCAGGCGGTGTCAGAGGGCCGGCGTGGCGGGGATTCGCCTTTGACCCGGGCGCCCGCGACACGCCAGAGCATTTAATGCTCCGGTCGTGGGAGCAGGGATGGTGTCGCGGATCGGAGGAGGCCTCGAGCGAGGCGGACACTCGCCCGAGGGGGCGTCAAGCCCTCGAGCGAGGCGGAAGATTCGAGGTATAGCGCCCGGCCCTCGAGCGGGGCGGAGGTTCGCTCGAGGGGTGCCAGGGGTTGGCTATTTCGATGGGCCGCTGGGGCTTTTTGGGCCGTGGGCCGCGGCATGCGAGGTGTGATTTGCGGTTCGTGAGTTTGCTTGTTCGCTATCGTTATATTTCGAAAAAAGGGGGTGATTTCCCCCGTTATTAGGGGACTCCTATGGCTGTCCCCGACAGTAGCCCCGAGCCTTTGCAATGGTATCCGTAGGAACTTGCAAAGGCTGGTGCTTTCTGATGGGACTTTCTTCCCGCCTGGGCGTTGTGGCGTTCCGTGGGGGCGCGCTAGCGCACCCGCGGGTGTAGCCGCCGAAGCCTTGGAGGAGTGTGTGCATTCCTGCAAGGTTTTTCGCAGCGTGCAGCCGGTGCGCGAGGTGTTTGTTTCAGCCGGCATCGGTGTTAATTCAGCCGGCCTCGGCGGTGTCATGCGCGCGTTCCGGTATTTGCTTGCGTTCGGGCACGCCCAAGAGGTGTAGCCGTGCGTCGAGCCCCCGAGCCTGAGACCACTCAAGGCGATCGGGGTGAGCTCTCCGACTTGTCTGTGCGCCCCTTCGCCGCCCCTTCGCGGGGCAGAGGGGTGAGGTGCTCATGACTCCCATCGAACGGGTCGCGAATCATGGGACCCTCGTCGAGCTGTTAGCGGGTGGTTCAAGTAGACGTCCGTGCCCCGTTCGATAAGGGTCGGCTCGTGGTCCGGAGACACGTCCATAAGAGCGCTTACGCGGGTGTGCTAGGCAGGGCTCGGTCCCGTTCGATTGGGACTGAGGGCGCGGAAGCTCTCTGATGGGGACGTGGGTTCCCGATCTTCCGTCAGGTGAAGGATAACTCGTTTTGGGCGGAGCGCAACACACCAATCCGGCTTCAAGTCAGCAAACTCGAACCCCGCAATCTTAGCACCACAACTCCTCTGGTTATCAACCGTGTCACAATCCGGTTGACCTCGCCAAGAAGGCTAATCCCTGCCTGCGAAACGAAGAACACAAGCAAGAACTCGAAAAAACGCAGCTCTCAATATGAAGTGACACTGCAGATGCATGATTAAGCACGATAGTTGGGGTTCTACAAACCGATAGACGGCGAAACTGTTCTTGACAGATTAATCTAAGCAAAACCCAAGTTTCTAAGATGACGGCTACTGAATATATGAGAAAGGGGGCGTCCTAGGGTTGGGGGCGACCTAGGAGGGGGCGCCCTCAACTTGGGCCTAAAGCCCAACAAAACCGGCGACGCAGCACTAGGCCTGGGCAAAATACCCGATACCCATTACCCGTACCTGAATTACCCGAACCCGAACCCGAATTACCCGAACCTGAGGTACCCGATTCCAAGTTCGGATAGTGATTGTGATTACCCGAAATTAGTTTGGGTAATTCGGGTAATACATTCTGGTACCCGAACTACCCGAACTACCCGAAATTTGCCTTTGTCTTTGTATTTATTCATGTGTTGTTAGTTGAACACTTGAAATTGTCACTTTATTACAATATAATTCTCTTAGTTTGAACAAGTGACTATAATATACTATTCTTCTCAACTTGTAGTTGAAATTCAACACAAACTACTAGTCTATGGAACATTATGTGTGTTTGAGTGTATACTTTGATTATATATTTCGGGTAAATTGGGTAACCCGAACCCGAACCCGATTTTTGCGGGTACCCGAACTTGCGGGTAGTGTTTTTCTGGAGCTGATATCGGGTAATGATTCTCATTACCTGAATTTCGCAAAACCCGAATTACCCGACCCGAACTAATCGGGTAACCCGAACGCCCACCCCTACGCAGCACTTTGGCAGATTCTGGACGTCAACTTGTTTCGACGATTCCCGTTGACTCAGGATGAATTTTGGCATGAGACCGGTGCCATTGGAAGCTCTATGAAATTCCGGTTCCAACCATATATAGAACGTCCAAAACCGACTTCGTATGCGACCTGGGCGTCGTTTTTATTGCACGCTGCTCCTGGACTCCGAACTGGACTCGAACTTGAATTGATTTGGGTCTCCACATTGGGGACTCGAACCGGATTAGCCTTGAACCTCCTCGTTGACTTGGACACCCTCTTTGGACTCCTTCTACTCCATTCCATCCGCTAAGCATGGATGTCATGTCCTCATCATCCTCCCCTTCTTGACGAAAAGCCGTCCTCGGCGTCGTTTGTGCTCTAAGATGGCCCTGCACAACACAAAGAAACACGAGGTTGCGGAAAATATGGGAACTGAGAATATTGTGGGGAGTGACATGACCATGTTTCCAATCTCTCAAAATATCATCTCCTATAGTGTTGTCGGCAAATATGTAGGCTCCTTGATCAAAACTCACACGATCTTTCTCAACACTAACCTGCAAAAGATTAGCACTAACAAAACGCAAGGCAGGAATAGATGGTTGCATAACCGCTAGTATTTGTTCAATGCAAGAAAAATCAGCACTAGCACACATAGGTAGCAGCCAACAACAATGCTCCCCTTCTTGAGAGTGAACCCGATTCGTTATGGTAAAACTAGAGGGACAATCTAGATGATCACAATCTTGTACATCAAAAGGAGATTTCAGATTTGCATAAATATAGACTCGATGTACCATATACTCTCCTTTACAATTATATTTACCAATAAAATGATATGTATAAGTAGACAACCATGGCAACTCAGCACATCGAAATTTCTCTTCCAAACTACTAAGAGCACATAAAGTATCAAACTCAACATAACCCAAAGTGTTTAAAGAAGATAATAATTTCAGTTCGTCATGTGCACAAGTAATCGGCAGAATAATATTATTTTCAGCACATGTATATTGCTTAAAATCAAAAGTATCATGCTCCCTCTCTATTTGTGACAAAGGTAATACAAGAGAAGGTTCTAGTATATCATTATTTGCATCATTGGAGGGCAAATTCAGCACATCAAGAGAGCTTTTACCTGAAAAGTTTACCTGTTCTTGTTCTTTTGTATGGTCATCTTCATTATGTACATGCTGCAAAGTATCAGTTCCAATAATAGGCAAAACAATATCATCATTTTGTAAAAATTCAGATTTAGATGAATTTGTTGTGTCATTGAAAACAACCCATTCTTTTCTAAAAGGTTCATTTTTTCTTCTCTCCTCCCTTTGGAGATCAGCTTCTAAAATTTCAGCAGTAGTCAAAGGTAGAAGTGTAAGTTTTCTGCCGTTGTACTTGAAGGAATATTTATTACCAACCTTTTTGTGTACATTATTCATATTAATCCAAGGCGTGCCTAGCAACAAATGACATGCTTGCATAGGTACTATGTCAAAATCAGCACTATCCTTATAAAAACCAATGCTAAATTCAATATGTGCAATTTCAGTGACCTTGATCTTATCATAAGAATTTACCCATTGCAAGTAGTACGGATGTGGATGTGGCTTTGTGGTCAAGCCAAGCTTCTCAACCAGCTCTAAGCTTGCAAGGTTGTTGCAACTTTCACCATCAATGATGACTCGGCAACGTCTCTCCATCACAACAAAGAAAAGCTGAAATAAATTGTTGATTTGATTTTTCTCCGCTTTCTTCATTTGATAACTTAGTACTTCTCGAACAATCTCGTCGTTCCCTACCATTGTTAGTATGCAGACAAGAGAAAACACAAAAGGTTATCCCTATGAACTACTATATGTGTGTCAGTGGAAACACGCTCTCACACGTCTTACCAAGTTCTTACAAGGTTCTTACCAATGCAAAACAGTGGACGGTACAACCGGTGGCTGGTTCGTGATACCTGTGAGGAAGTAGTACCAAGATTGCAAGGGTTCTTTTCTCTGTACCAATCTGAAGTATATATATGTGGAGCTTTGGGAGGCTTAAAATATGGTAGCAAGGATAAACAATAATTCAATTCAGAAATTGCAAAACTGAAAATTAGTCCCAAGCTAGTCTATGTCGCCGGCCTAAACTCGTCTCAGACCTAGTTCAAGCAAGCAATCGATACAACCAGCCAAGGACAAAAAGGATGCAAGCACTTCTGAATTTTTTTATCTCACTTCTTTTTTCTTCTTTTCTTTTTTTATGGTGCGGCTCTTTCTTTTCTTTTTATTTTTCTACACCCTTGCCTTTTACTTTTTTTTTCTAACAGAAAGTGCTGCAAGAAATATTTTATACAACTCTAGAACTCCACATGCACATGCACCTCAAAGGCACTCGTGGACAAACAGATCACAAGCTGTGACAAAAAGATAGCTATTGCCTGCCTTTCCAAACTATCAGGGAACACTATGGCTGCTTATGTAAAGAAAGATGGTGGCGCACAGCAGCACATGAAAAAAAAATGTGGGAATCAATCTACTAGGCGCTAACAGAAGCAAGCAAGATTTGATGGACCAAGAAAAACCTAGACACAACGAGCACAATGACTCACGAGGGACCAAAATTCAGAAAAGTAATCTGAAAAGAAAAATTGTGCGGGCACAAAAGGGTTATAGGACAGCGGAAACACGATAAATAAATATTTTTGTGGGGTGGTGTTCTGGAGCTTTAGGACGATGGCGAAACGGATGAACACTAAATTAGGGTAAACCTGACGGTAATACCTGAGTCTCTGATTACCACTTGATGGGGACGTGGGTTCCCGATCTTCCGTCAGGTGAAGGATAACTCGTTTTGGGCGGAGCGCAACACACCAATCCGGCTTCAAGTCAGCAAACTCGAACCCCGCAATCTTAGCACCACAACTCCTCTGGTTATCAACCGTGTCACAATCCGGTTGACCTCGCCAAGAAGGCTAATCCCTGCCTGCGAAACGAAGAACACAAGCAAGAACTCGAAAAAACGCAGCTCTCAATATGAAGTGACACTGCAGATGCATGATTAAGCACGATAGTTGGGGTTCTACAAACCGATAGACGGCGAAACTGTTCTTGACAGATTAATCTAAGCAAAACCCAAGTTTCTAAGATGACGGCTACTGAATATATGAGAAAGGGGGCGTCCTAGGGTTGGGGGCGACCTAGGAGGGGGCGCCCTCAACTTGGGCCTAAAGCCCAACAAAACCGGCGACGCAGCACTTTGGCAGATTCTGGACGTCAACTTGTTTCGACGATTCCCGTTGACTCAGGATGAATTTTGGCATGAGACCGGTGCCATTGGAAGCTCTATGAAATTCCGGTTCCAACCATATATAGAACGTCCAAAACCGACTTCGTATGCGACCTGGGCGTCGTTTTTATTGCACGCTGCTCCTGGACTCCGAACTGGACTCGAACTTGAATTGATTTGGGTCTCCACATTGGGGACTCGAACCGGATTAGCCTTGAACCTCCTCGTTGACTTGGACACCCTCTTTGGACTCCTTCTACTCCATTCCATCCGCTAAGCATGGATGTCATGTCCTCATCACTCTCCCTCGGTGGGATCCCTCGACTAGCTGCCCTCGTTGGCCTTGAACACGAACTATGGGGCGCCCCCGAGCTTGTGAGCTCGGGGTCAGGCTCGAATGCGCACGCCCTGGTCGCCCCTGACTCTGTCAATCTGAGGCGTCTGTTCGAACCCGTCGAGGGTCAGGCTTAGAACCTCTGATTAGCAGGGCCTTTGCGGGGTGGCACTAAAGTGCCCCCGTCTTGGCTTGATCTGTGGAGCCCGCTGGGCTGTGGTCGAGCCGATCCTCGAGCCACTGATCAGTAAATCCCCGCTCGAGGGGCATCTGCGGCGCCCACCCTCGACGGGCGGGTCTTAGAACCGCTGATCAGTAAATCCCCGCTCGTGGGCATCTGCGGCGCCCACCCTCGACGGGCAGGTCTTGGAACCGCTGATCAGTAAATACAGCGTTCGAGGGGCCCTGCCCTCGAGTTCGTTCGGTGAGCCACGGCTCCGCCCGTTTTAGATCGATCGCACCCGCGAGGGGTCAGTCCTTGAGCTCTTTGCTCTAGTTTCGTGAGGGGGTCATCTTTACTCAGGAAGGAACCCAGCCATTTAATGGGCGCAGATCGTGGATGCAGATCGTGCGAAGCGGGTGCGCCTTTTCAGGCGGCGCACCGCAGACGTCGTGGGCGACGTGGGGGGCGGACGGGACGGGACGCCGCGCCCCCTCGGTTATTGTGTCGTAATGATAGCGTGCGCGCGTGCGCACGACCGTTTCGGCACGGCCGGGCCCATCCGCCAGCGACGCAGGGCGCCGGCCGCATTAATTGGCGCCGTGTGCGGAGTTTTCGGGGGCGTTGCTCCCCTGGATCTTATAAATCACGGGAGGGGGCAGAGGCGAGGCCCCTTACCTTGCCATTCGCATCCATCTCCGCACGCAGCTCGTCTTCCTTCCGGCTGTGCGCTCCGCCGCTTCGGATCTGCTCGTGTTCCGTGCGCCTCCGCCGCAGTCCTCGCTTCTCCCCCTTGTCTTCCATGGCGCCTCCGACTCGGGTGCTGGAGCCTTTCCCATGGCCCCGGTCGACGGTGACGCCGCTGGCGCTGAACGAGCTGGTGAACGGCAGGCAGTTGGCGCCGGCCGGCGACAGCCTATACCCGGCGTGGATGGTCCCGCCGGCGACGGACAAGGAGCCCACCCCCCCGCACGGCTACGTCGTCAGCTTCGCCCGTCTCCACGAGCGCGGCTTCGCCGCCCCGGCGAGCCCGTTTATGCGGGGGCTGTGCCACCACTACGGGGTGGAGCTGCACAACTTCGCCCCCAATGCCATCTCGCAGGCGGCTTCCTTCGTCGTCGTCTGCGAGGGATTTCTGGGGATTCCGGCGAACTGGGACCTCTGGGTCCATCTCTTTCGCGGCGAGCTCCACACCCTCGCCACGGCCGAGAAGGGGACGCGCCGGGCGGTTCGCGCCGGCGGCCTTACGCTCGCACTCCGGGACGCGCGCAAGGAGTTGTACCCGCTGTGCACCATGACCTCCAACAACGCGGATTGGGAGAAGGGGTGGTTCTACCTCCGCAACGACGGCGTTGGCCTTCCGCCGTACACCGGGAAGGTGCTGATGGGGAAGCCCGACGCCTGGTTTCACGGCGTGTCGCCCCCGTCGCGGCAACGAAGGTTGGAGTCCCTCACCACCGCCCTGTGCCAGCTGGCGGACGCCGGGCTGGGGGTGGCTTCGATCATCGCCAACTTCCACCACCGGCGGGTCATTCCTCTCATGGAGAGGGAGCTCTGCATCTTCGAGATGAGTGATGCGGCCAACCCCACGTCGCTGGCGCGCTCACGGCTGCTGCAGGAGCCTCTCCCCAAGGGGTATGCGGCCACGCGGGCGAGGCACGCGATCAACCTCAAGGTGGTGCCGCACAGCGACGACGACCTTTGGTCGTTCGTGATGCTCCCCGACGCCGAGCCGGTGAGCACCGTTTTTTCTTCTTCGATTCTTGCTTCGCGTTTTTTATTCGTCCTGACAATCCCTGCCCACAGCTGGTGACCGTCGATGCCGCCCGATCGGACCCGCCAACGCCTCGATCTCAGGCCGCCGGTCAGCAGCGGGAGCGGGACCAGGCGGCCCTTGCGAAGGAGAGAAGGATCAGGCGACAGGAGCGCCTCGATCAGTACAATGAGGAGTACCGGCTGCGTGAGCAGCAAGGTCTCTCCCCCCACCGGTGCTGGAGAACTCGTCCTCGGGCGAGGAGGAGAGCGACGGGGAGCGGACCACCTTTGATAGGTGGGAACCCGTGGCGCCTCCGCCCCCGCGGGTCGAGGGGGTGGCCGCGGGATTGACCCTTGAGGCGGGCACGGTGCCGCCCGTCACCGGGTCATCGGTGGAGGTGTCAGCGGGCACCGCGGAGGCACCGGTGGGAGCAGTGGAGGTGCCCCCCCAGCCCTCGAGGAAGAGGAAGCGGGGCTTCTCCAGTTTGAGGTAAGTAGCATCTTTTCCCGCACGCCCTCGATTTCGAGATACAGCCTCTCATCCCCCCCTTTCATTTCGTTGTCAGGGCGTCGCCGGCCGTCCCCGATCTTGCGCCCGCCAAGGCGCTCAAGTTAAGGTCGTCCTTGACGACCGGGCGGTGCTCGGAGAGGGCGCCACGGGCGGCGGTGAGCATGGCGGCGGCGGGCGAGCCATCACGCACCCCGACCGCGGCCGCGGGGTCGCAGCAGGAGGTGGCGGTGGCGGCCGCGATGCCGCAGCAAGCGCTGGTGCTCCGCGACCCTCATCGAGGGCGCGGGCTGGTTCATTCGGAGAGCCGGTCCATCGGGGGCCACGAGACGGCCGAGGCCCCCGCTGGTGGTGATTCCGCCCCCAGGAGGGGCCGGTCGAGGAGGTCGTCCGGGCCAGCCCCCGGGCCTACGCCCGAGGTGCTGGTGATGCGGGCTGACGGCTGCGTGATGTCGCAGCGGCCGGCGCATGATGCCGGGGCGTCGACGTCTCATGCCGCGCCGCCAGCATCCGACGCCACCGCGTCGCTGTCGGAACAGGGGTTGCGTCGCCCCGGGGTGCCGCGTACCCTGCTCGACGAGGCGCAGGCCGAGCAGGCGCTGTGGCAGGAGTTCCGCGAGCACGGCACCTCCCTCAACGCTACGCTGGCCGAGGCGCTCCGACTCCACGAAGGCCGGTCGTTCCAGCTCTTCGAGGTAAGCGTCTTTGCTTGATTGGAGTTCATTTTCTCGTTTGTTTCTCGTTCGAGTGTTTCACGTTCCGCTTCCTCTCTCCGCCCTTTGGTTGTTGCTCGCAGGAGCTGCAGGGCCAGGCGCGCGAGAAGTACAACCGCCTCTCCCAGTTGAGCTTGAGCCTCGACTGGTACCGGGGGCAGTACGAAGCCTTGGACGCCCTGGTGGAGGCCCTGCAGACGGACAACGGCTGGCTGGAGTACCGGCTAATGGCCGTGCCAGATGCGCTCCTGGACCAGCGTGCTCTGACCGCGGAGGGCGCCACCGCGGTCAACAGAGTGAAGGTCGTGCTCCTGGAGAAGGAGGGGGTGCTGACGACAGCGAACGGCAAGCTGCAGAAGGCGCGCGCTGCCCTGGCCGAGGCGCAGACCTTACTGGCGCAGAAAGAGACTGCCCTCGTCGCGGCGCAGACCCAGCTCCAGCAAGACCGCACCACCCTCGAGGGGGTGAGGTCCTGGCAGGCTCAGGCCGAGCAGAAGGCCCAGGAGGCCGAGAAGCTGAGCGCTGATCTGCAGGAGAAGGTCACGTCGCTCGCCGTGGTGGAGGATCAGCTTCGCCAAGAGCGGAGCGCGCGTCAGCAGGTAGAGAGCCAGCTCCAGCAAGAGCGGTCCGCCCTCAAGGAGGCTCAGGCCGCCCTCTAGCGCGAGCGCTCGGCTCGGGAGGAAGCGCAAGGCCAGCTTCAGCGGGAGCGCACCATGCTGGGGGAGGTTCGAGCCGCGCTCCAGTTCCGGGATTCGGAGATCACGCGGCTCGCCGGGGAGTTGGTCCAGGAAGCCGTGTCGTTCGAGGAGCTGCGGCAGGCTAGCGAGGAGAAGGACACCGCTATCCTCGAGCTGCAGCAGGCGGCCGAGACCGCGCGCGCGGCCCTCGAGACAGAGAAGAAGCAGGTCGAGGGTAAGTCGCCTCTCTTAGATTCTTCGTTTGTTACTTGGGTTCGTCGAGATCCGCTCTCAACTTATTCGTCCTCCGTTTTTCAGGCTTGCGGGCTGCTCTCGGGACGTCAGCGACGCAGGCGGAGGTGCTCCAGGTGGCCTACAATTCCTCCCAGCAAGAGCTGGGGGTTCTGCAGGAGGCAGCCCTCGTGGCGTGCCAGAGCATCGACGAGGGCGACGGGCAGGCCGGGAGCAGTGTGGCGAGTCGCCTCCGAGCCTTGGGCGGCCACGTCGCCCGGCGTGTGCGGGGTGCGCTCCGCCTGGGGATCCAGAAGACCCTTGGCGTGGTGCAATCGCATTACCGGGTTAACCTTGCTGTGTTGGCTACGGGCTACATTGTCGCTGACGACCTCGACGACGATGGTGCGGAGGCCGAGGCGAGCCGCCTGGACGCGCTTGCCGCTCCTGCCGCCGACATCCTCGCTGATGACTTCGCGGAGATCCTCTTCCCGGACGCTCCCCCCGCCGGGCCCCTTGAGCCCTGAAAGCGGCTGGGCACTCAGGCCCTTAGATTGTAGTTAGGAATCGAGCCTCGTGGCTTTATGTAATAAACACAGTTTGCTTAAAGTACTTGTAAGTTTAAGTGATATTTCGTTTTTTGTGATTGCGCCGTTCCGTCTCCCCCTGTCATTTAGGCGAATTTCAGCTGGAATCGTTCGTTTTCACGAGTAGCGCTTAGGCAAAGTGGTGAGGGGGAAGGGCCGTATCCTACCGCGAGGCGTAGGCTATCCCCGACTCACCCGTCTTTGCCCTTTGGCCATTCGCGTCCTGCGTCATTTCGCACAAACTCCCGGGTCAAGACGTACTTGGCGCTTTTGAAGTAAAGATTTTTTTGCGAAAAAATAGGACCGTTTAGGGGGGGTGCCCCCCGCAGTTGCCCCCGAGGGGGACTTGGTTTTCGGGGAGAAAGCCGAGTCGCCCTTGACTTTATCGAAAAGAAAACTTTACATTTGTACAGCCGACTGGGGCGTCGGATATGTGCAAAAAGACTTGGAAATCCTTTCTAAGGGTAGAAGCGACGTAGCTGTTGGATGTTCCAAGCGTTGGTGAAGACTTCGCCTTGCTCGTTCGCCAGCTTGTACGTGCCGGGCTTGAGCACCTTGACGACGACGTAGGGCTCCTCCCATGGTGGTGACAGCTTGTGGCGGCCTCGGTTGTCCTGGCGCAGCCTTAACACTAGGTCGCCCTCGTTGAGGTCTCGGCGCCGGATTTTCTGAGCTTGATACCGCCTTACCGCCTGCTGGTATCTTGCCGATTGCATCATGGCCACGTTACGGGCTTCGTCTATTTGATCCAGCGAGTCTTCGCGAGCTCGCTGGTTCGAACCTTCATCGTAGCCCTTAATCTTGGGCGATCCGTATTCCAAGTCCGTGGGGAGAACGGCCTCCGCACCATAGACTAGGAAAAACGACGTGAATCCCGTGGCTCTGCTCGGAGTGGTCCTGAGCCTCCAAATGACCGCTGGGAGCTCCTGAAGCCATTTCCGACCGGACTTGTTCAGTCTGTCGAAGATCCTGGGCTTGAGGCCTTGTAAAATCATGCCATTGGCACGTTCCACTTGGCCGTTAGTCTGTGGGTGCGCGACAGCCGCCCAGTCCACGAGGATGTGGTGGTCGTCGCAAAATTCCAGGAATTTCCTGCCGGTAAATTGGGAGCCGTTGTCGGTGATGATGGAGTTCGGCACTCCAAACCTGTGGATGATGTCGGTGAAGAATGTTACGGCCTGCTCCGCTCTGAGGTTGGTGATTGGGCGTGCCTCGATCCATTTGGAGAACTTGTCCACGGCAACCAGCAGGTGGGTGTAGCCCCCGGGCGCCTTTCGCAAGGGCCCGACAATGTCTAATCCCCACACGGCGAAGGGCCATGTGACGGGTATGGTCTGTAGGGCGTGAGCTGGGAGAAGGGTCCTACGCGCGTAGAACTGGCACCCCTCGCAGGTGCGCACGACCTCGTTGGCATCGGCAACCGCTGTGGGCCAGTAGAAGCCCTGGCGGAACGCGTTGCCCACGAGGGTGCGCGGTGCCGCATGATGGCCGCACACGGCTGCGTGGATGTCACGGATGAGTTCCCGGCTGTGGGGAATGGGAATGCACCGCTGCAGGACGCCGAACGCGGCGCGCTTGTACAGCTCGCCGTCAATCACGGCGAATGACTTGGCTTTCCTGGCGATGCGCCTAGCTTCGGTCCGATCTGAGGGGAGTTCCCCTCGATCGACCCAGGCGAGGTACTTGGCCCGCCAATCCTCCGCGCGGGGGGTCGGCTCGATTTCCATGGCCTCGGCTTCGTCCGCGCCGTATCCCTCGAGTAGGGAGAGCACGAATGTCTCGTTCGAGGGGTCCTCGTCCATGGGTTCCGCACCCGCTGGACTCGAGAGAGCCCCTGAGGGTTCCTCCTGATTCGAGGGGGCCGGACTGAGGTCGACGGACGGTTTGGCGACGTCTCGCGCGAAAACGTTCGGGGGAACGGTGATTCGCCCCGACGCGATCTTCGCGAGCTCGTCCGCCTCCTCGTTATACTTGCGGGGGATGTGATTGAGCTCGATGCCGTAGAACTTGTCCTCGAGGGCGCGTACGGTGTTGCAGTAAGCCTCCATCTTCTCATCGTGGCAGCTCGCATTCTTCATGACCTGATCGATTACGAGCTGCGAATCCCCCCTGATGTCGAGGCGCTTGATGCCTGTCTCGATGGCGATTCGGAGGCCGCAGAGGAGGGCCTTGTACTCCGCCATGTTGTTCGATGCGGGGAAGTGCAAGCGCACTGCGTACCTCATGTGTTCCCCGAGGGGCGAGATGAAGAGCAGGCCCGCGCCCGCTCCGGTTTTCATCACCGACCCATCGAAGTAGAGGGTCCAACACTCGGCCTGGATCTGCAACGGCGGCAGCTGTGTGTCCGTCCACTCGGCGACGAAATCCGCGAGGATCTGAGACTTGATTGCCTTGCGCGGCGCGTAGGTGAGCGTCTCGCCCATGAGCTCTACGGACCACTTTGCGATCCTGCCCGCAGCGTCCGGGTTGCGGATAATCTCACCCAACGGGAATGATGAGACCGTCGTGACCGGATGGGCCTCGAAGTAGTGCCGCAGCTTGCGCCGCGCGAGCACCACTGCGTAGAGCAGCTTCTGGATCTGGGGATACCGCGCCTTGGTCTCAGACAGCACTTCGCTGATATAGTACACCGGCCTTTGAACTGGTAGGGCGTGCCCTTCCTCTGCTCGCTCCACGACGATGACCGCGCTGACCACCTGGGTGGTTGCCGCGACGTAGAGGTACAGAGGCTCGCCGCCTCAAGGCGGCGTGAGGATTGGCGCGTGTGCGAGCGTCGCCTTGAGCTTGTCGAGTGCCTCCTGGGCCTCAACAGTCCAGGAGAAGCGCTCGTGCTTCTTCAGGAGTCGGTAGAGGGGCAGTCCCTTCTCGCCGAGCCGTGAGATGAAACGGCTCAAGGCGGCCAGGCAGCCCAACACCTTCTGCACCCCTTTTAGGTCTCGAATCGGGCCCATTCGGTCGAGGGCGGAGACCTTCTCGGGGTTGGGCTCGATGCCCCGCTGAGAAACAATGTATCCCAGCAGCATGCCGCGCGGCACCCCGAAGACGCACTTCTCGGGGTTGAGTTTCACCCCGTTTGCCCGTAGGCAATCGAACGCGACGCGCAAATCGTTAACCAGGTCGTCCGCCTTCCTGGTTTTGACGACAATGTCATCTACGTATGCCTCTATGGTTCGCCCGATGTGGTCCCCGAAAACGTGCTGCATACATCGCTGGTACATAGCGCCCGCGTTTCGGAGGCCAAATGGCATGGTTACGTAGCAAAACATGCCGAACGGTGTGATGAAAGAGGTCGCGAGTTGATCGGACTCCTTCATCTTTATTTGGTGGTAACCCGAATAGGCATCAAGGAAACATAAGAGTTCACACCCCGCAGTGGAATCTACAATTTGATCGATTCGTGGCAAAGGAAAAGAAACTTTGGGACATGCTTTATTTAAACCGGTGTAATCTACACACATTCTCCACTTCCCATTCTTTTTCTTAACTAGTACAGGATTAGCTAGCCACGCAGGGTGGAAAACTTCCTTGATGAATCCAGCCTCGAGGAGCTTCCGCAGCTCCACTCCGATCGCTCGGCGCCTTTCTTCATCAAAGCACCGCAGCCGCTGTTGCACGGCTCTGGAGTGAGGTAGGATGTCAAGGGAGTGCTCGGCGACCTCCCTCGGAATGCCTGGCATGTCCGAGGGGCTCCACGCGAAGATGTCGGCGTTGGCGCGGAGAAAGTCGACGAGGACCACTTCCTATTTCGGGTTGAGGGTGGAACTGACCCTCAACACCTTGCCCTCGGGGGCGGCAGGGTCGAGGGGCACCTCCTTCGTTTGTTCGGCAGCCTCGAAACTGTCCGCGTGCTTGGCGGAGGAGTCGGGGCCCTCGTTGGCCAGCTTCTCTATGTCCACGACAAGCGTTTCGTCGAGCGCTAGGGCCTCGGCGTGCTCGACGCACTCGACGTCGCAGTCGAATGCGTGCTCGATCGACGAGCCCACGGTGATGACGCCTTTTGGCCCCGGCATCTTCATCTTGAGGTAAGTGTAGTTCGGGACCGCCATGAACTTGGCATAGCACGGACGCCCAAGGATGACGTGGTACGCGCCCCGGAACCCCACCACCTCAAAGGTGAGGACCTCCTTGCGGAAGTTGTCCGGCGTGCCGAACCAGACCGGCAGGTCGATCTGCCGGAGGGGCTGGACGCGCTTGCCCGGCGCGACGCCATGGAACGGCACCGTGCTGGGCCGCAGCTGGTCCAAACCGATCCCCATCAGCCGTAGGGTGTGGGCGTAGAGGATGTTGAGGCTGCTGCCGCCGTCCATCAGCACCTTGGAGAACCGCGCGTTGCCGATGACTGGATCGACACCAACGGGTACTGGCCCGGATTGGGGATGCGGTTCGGGTGATCCTCGCGGCTGAAGGTGATGGCGTCCTCCGACCAATCGAGGAAGGAAGGAGGAGCCCTCTCCGCGGCGAGGACCTCATGCTGGTCTCGCTTGCGCCGGCTGGTGGACATGTCCACCGTCGGTCCCCCGAAGATGAAGAAGACGTTCTCCACCGCGGGGAAGCCATCAGCGCCTCCGTCACCCCCGTCCTTCTTGGCCTCGTCCTCCCTCGCGGCGACGCGGCTGTAGTACTTCTTGAGCATGTCGCACTGCTCGAGGGTGTGGTTGACCGGGGTCTTGTGGTACGGGCAGGGCGTCTTCAACATATCGTCGAATACGCCGGGGCCTCGAGGGGCCCCTCGAGGACCCTTACGGGCAGGGTCAACGGCGAGGGCCTCGTCGCCTTCGCCGCGCCCCTGTGCGTGTGCGTCATGGTGGGGCTTCTTGCCCTTCTTGCCCCGTTTCTGCTTCTTCGCGGGCTCCTTGGACTTGCTGCCCTCCGCGGGCGCGTCGTCCACGCGCTTTCCTTTCTTGCCGTCGAAAATGGCCCCCACTGCCTCCTCTCCGGAAGTGAAGCTGGTGGCGATGTCGAACAGCTCGTTGGAGTCGACCGGCGGGCTCCTCCCGAGCTCGCGCACGAGGTCCCGACAGGTTGTGCCTTCGAGGAAGGCGTGCACGATCTCGGACTGAGCAACACTCGGGAGCTCAGTACAGCGCTTTGAAAAGCGCCGTATGAAGTCCCGGAGCGACTCGCCGGGCTTCTGGGTGCACGCCCGCAGGTCCCAGGAGTTCCCAGGGCGCACGTATGTGCCCTGGAAGTTCCCCACGAACGTGCGGACCAAGTTATCCCAGCTGTGAATCTGGCTGGGTGGCAGGTGCTCGAGCCACGTTCTGGCCGAGTCCGCAAGGTGCAGCGGCAGATTGCGGATGATCACCGCATCGGTGGTGGCGCCGCCCAGCTGGCAAGCCAGGCGGTAGTCGTTGAGCCATACACGAGGGTCCGTCTCCCCCGTGTACTTGTCGATGGTGGTGGGCTGGCGGAAGCGCTGGGGGAAACTCGCCGCACGGATCTCCCGGCTGAACACTCGGGTCCCCGGGGGTTCCGGTGTTGGCGAGCGGTCCTCCCGGCTGTCGTAGCGACCACCTCGTCGAGGGTGGTAGCCCGCCGCCGCTCGCGCCTCCGCGTCGCCCCTTCTCTTGGCGTTCAGGACGTTGCGGGCATCGCCGTCGTGGGCCTGGCCGCGCGTGTCAAGGATCCGTTCCCTGACAGGCGTCCTGTCCTGGTTTGCCGGCTGCCCCACCGCACCGTCCGCGTGGACGGATGCTTCCTGGTCCTGCGTGCCGCCGTCACCCCGCGCGCTGGACTGGTTGCGCATGCGGGACGCGGAGCTCTCGGCCTGCTGCACGGCCGCCTGCTCGATGAGAGTCTGCGCCTCGCGGCGCAGGTTACGTGCCTCGGGCGTCGATGGCTCGGGCAAGGCCCGAAGTAGTGTCGCCGCCGCGATGAGTTTTTGGCTGGCCCGAAGCGGCGTGTGTGGATCGTCCACATTGAAGTCGGCGTTGATGCGCTCACAGGCCTGCTTCCCGGCTTCTCGGGCGCGTTCGCCGCGTGCCGAGGCTTCCCCTGCGATGGTGGCACGCAGGAGCCGCACCTGCCGGTACTCTTCCGCGAGCTTTGCCTCGAGCTCGCGCGCCTGAGCCAGCTGCGCATTAATATCCGCATTGCCCGCTGGTGGGGCCCGTGGCGGGTTCGGCTCCGGATGCTGGGCCGCGTTCCCGTCGCCCGCTCCGTTCGCGCCGTCAGCATGCTCGTTGGCGGCGACAACGAAGCACTCGCGCGATGGATCGTAGCTCCCTTCGCTGGAGTCGTCGGAGTAACCGAACCAGTAGTCTGCGGCGTCAAGGAACCGACGGAATACCACAGGGTCCGGTACGCCGGAAAAGTCCCACTCCGCGTAGCCATGCGAGGTCGAGGGCGGCAGCTCGCTGGGCGAGCCATGGTACGACTCGTCGTTGGTGGTGGCGATGAGGTTCCGGGCTGACATCAGGTGATGCCCCGGGAGATCCTCATATGCAGCCATGTCGGTGCTGACGGATTAGGCATACGCCGCAGCAGGGTTGCGCATCCCGCGGGGGAACTGCGGCCCCGCGGCCGTGTGCTCCCCTGCAGGGTGCGCCGTCGGGTCGCTTGGCGGGGGCACGTCGTTCCGGGCCGCCTCGCGTGCTGCCCAGCGTCGTTCCGCGTGCGCCTGACGCGAGCGCTGACCTGGTCGTTTGCGGCACCGGGACGTCGAGGTGCTCGCAGCAGCCGCCTGGGTGGGTGCCGGAGCATCAGTAGCAGGCGTGGCGGGCATTGGGCCCGGCCCAGTCGACCGCCACGGGTGGAGTTCGTCGCGGTTGGTGAGGCGCATGAGGTAGCCGTTCCCTGTGGCCTGAAAGTTCAGGCTCCCAAACCGGATTTCGAATCCGGTAGGGAGAGGGTCCGAGCTGCTCATGGCGTACCTCTGGGACATCATCTCGGTGCGAATCACCATCGAGACTGCTGGTGAGGGGTCGATCACAGCGCGAGTTCCCCTACCTGGCGCGCCAACTGTCGGTGTTAGGATTAGTCCCGACACTAACTAGTAAGTTACGCTGTGATGAGCTTCTCGATGGTCGGTGCAAATGACAACACAGGGACACGGGTTTATCCTGGTTCCGACCGCGGGGTCGTACGTCCAGCAGATTAGCGTGTGCGCGCTGTATTGATTCGCACCAGTGGTGCCTGTAGAGGGGGGCTACAAGCAAGGCGGGAGAGGAGGAGAGGCCTCCAAGTCCCTACTAAGTGATTGAGGCAAAGTGCCAATATCGAAGGGAATGAGTATGCGACTGAGCGTGGGTATGAGGCGATGATCTCGTCCCCCTGCAGCCGGGGGACCGCCTCCTCCTTTTATAGACCAAGGGGAGGCGGTTTACAGTCATACCGCATGGCTTTAGGCATGGTGTGGTGGCATGGCGCACAGTGCCGGCGATTCGATGGCCGTCCTGGCGAATCTTGCTCCTGGCGGACGTCGTGGTGACTCCTGTGTCCGTCCAGAAGCGACTTCGAGGGTAGTAGCGCTGGAGCTCTTCGTTTGTTCGCCGTCCGTACACCGGCTCGAGGGCCTGGCTGACGGAGGACCGGAGGTCGCATAGCGTCGGGCGTGGTGATGTCCTGTCAACCTGGATCTGCACAGTGCGGGGGATGGCCCAGCAGTGCCCGGGATGGCGGCACAGTGGCGGGGATGGCCGCTCAGGGCCGGAGGTGATGGAGGTGACGCGCCTCGCCGGCCTTGCGTCACGGCGTCGTCCCAGCCGGGCGGGGAATTGGCGGCCGTACCCCTTTCGAGGGTGCCGCTGTCCTCTTTCGAGGGGCGCGACGTGGAGAAGGTACGGGAGTAGGCGGCACAGCGTCACAGAATGACACCGGCCATCCCGCACAGCACCCGCACAGCGCCGGGGATGGCTGCACAGTGCGGGATGGTCGAACAGCGCCGGGATCTGATTCCCAGGCGGTGTCAGAGTGCCGGCGTGGCGGGGATTCGCCTTTGACCCGGGCGCCCGCGACGCGCCAGAGCATTTAATGCTCCGGTCGTGGGAGCAGGGATGGTGTCGCGGATCGGAGGAGGCCTCGAGCGAGGCGGAAACTCGCTCGAGGGGCGTCAAGCCCTCGGGCGAGGCGGACACTCGCCCGAGGGGGCGTCAAGCCCTTGAGCGAGGCGGAAGATTCGAGGTATAGCGCCCGGCCCTCGAGCGGGGCGGAGGTTCGCTCGATAGGTGCCGGGGGTTGGCTATTTCGATGGGCCGCTGGGGCTTTTTGGGCCGTGAGCCGCGGCATGCGAGGTGTGATTTGCGGTTCGTGAGTTTGCTTGTTCGCTTTCGTTATATTTCGAAAAAAAGGGGTGATTTCCCCCGTTCTTAGGGGACCCCTATGGCTGTCCCCGACAAGCGGAGTTTACGAGTACGAAACTCCCACCACATCCAGTAAAACTCTGTCATTCTCTCTCATTGTCACGTAAAATTTGATAGAATTAAATACCATGAAATGAAATTTGTCTAATCATTCTATTTTATTTAGTAGCAGTCCGCATCAAGCACCCACCACTTGTACGCCCCCACTGGGGCTTCGATGAGACAGTCCACCGCCATATTGTTTTTCAATACCGCGAACATGGCTCTCCTTCTTTTCCGAGGAATACTAATAAACACTCTGCCCAATCCCACCTGACCGACGGAGAATGTTCGCTACGGAGTACTCCAACTTCAATTCGCTTCCAATAATCCTACTCTTTTGTCTCGGTCGACCATGCGCATGTGGTTATCAGCTTCGGAGTACTACGTACGTCCCGTCTTGACCAACATTCCTGAGTAAAAAAAACTCTTGGTTTGGTGACGCCACGCGTGGATGGGCAGCAAATCAATGAGCGATTAGGCGCTGTACTGTCCAAAAACTACGACGAACCAGTTGCAAGCCAAATCATTGGAACGGAAGCATTCTTAATGATTGAACTGGTATATAATACGCATTCTTAATTTTCGGTTGTTCCACGTACGTATGATTGGGCACTGCACGAGAGGTCACATGGTCGTGTCGATCGAGTCGAGTACTGGCGCATCGATCGATCATTCATACTGAACGTGCCGGTCGAGCTGGACATACCACATCGCTCGCCTCATGATTGAGGGTCGAAAGAAGCTAGTAGTGGTCGATCTGTACGCTACTAGCTTACCCCTTTCTTTTGGGAAGCTAGCGTGGCATCATTATATGAATGATAAGTGTAGCATCCCTCGCCGCGCCCCTCGGTGCGGAAGAAAGAACGTACGTGATAAGTGTAGCATCGGTTCAGGGTGAACTAGCAGAACGCCGTGCGATTCCTTGGTCCGTGCTGATGGCATGGAGTGCTGGTACGGTGGTCAGATGCTGTCGCTCTCCTCCGATGCTTTGTCGCGATTCCGTGGATTCATTCAGTCAGTCAGTCGTCCATGGCTTCAACTTCAAAGTTCCAAACTGTCCCTTGCGTAGAGTTTTTCACCTTTTTCTAATGGGCTTCCCGCTTCCCATATCTCTATATATGTTTCCAATGGATCAGGCACATTAATTTTGAGTTTTTGCAAACGCTTTGGTGGATTTTTGACACTTATTTATTTACACCGCAAATAGATTATACGGCGAGATTGAACGTGTTCATTTTGTAGCCTCCTACCTATTCGGCTATTCCACCTTGCCACGTAGTACTATGCTTCCCTCCGTTTCAAAATACTTGTCATTCTGACTTGTTCTAGATACATTCTCTTTATTATTCACGCACATAATAAAAGAAATGTACTTAGAAAGATCAGAATGACAAGTATTTTGAAATAGATGAAGTATTTTAATTTGCATATTTTCCCTTTCCCACACTTTGACCATCGCCGATTTTTTTAAAGAAAAAGTCAAACACACACAAAAAAAAATCTCGGTGTCCTATGTTTGTGCAGTATATTCAAATACTCAATATGTAAAACGGTTGGTCGGGGGTCGCCAACCATTTTTCTCTTTTGGGATTTCCCCTCTGGCCCTCTCACTCTCTGTGCTCGTGCGTGCACGGGTGAAACGAGACGAATCTTCACCTTTTTGGAGGTTTTGACCATACCACCACACCCTATCCTCTGTCGCAACTCGCAAGTGCAAGCACAGCACGCGTGAACGACACCCACTGACGTGGCGGGGCCCGCGCGTCAGGAGGGCGGGCGCTAAACTCCAGGAAGCAACTGCCACCGTCGACGTCGTTCCGACCGACGGGTGGACCCTACCGGATGGAGGCGCGTCGGCGGTCGCTTTCGGCTCTGCCGACCGACCGCCCGCTGCGGGGCGGACGACCTGCGGCTGGCTGAGCTGAGACACACCGCACGCAACGCCCCGCTGTCACTGACGTGGTGGGGACGCGCGCGCCTGGCTGGGTTGGCGCGGGCGACCGGTGGGTGGCCCCACACGCCCCGCTCTGCTCTGGATTCTGGAGTGTGTGTGTGCTGGTCTGGACGCGCCAAAAGAGCCACGTTTGCCGGCAGAGCTCCCTCCACCGGGTCCGGATACATGAGTTTTTTTTTTTAAAAAAAACTTGATTAAATAAGATACTACATGATGATGATTTGTTCTGAGTTCCAGTTCCAGCAAAGCAGTTACGTAAATGCCCTTGCTCTTTAACTTGGTTCATCCTCCCTGTGCTCGCAGGTACCCCCGATTTTTGACGTAGTGATTTTTTTTCTCACACTAGATACAGTACGTGAAGCATGTAAAAAACACCGTGGTCAATGTCCGCATAGAAAGCACACGCATGATCTGGTCGTGGATCAGTGCACGGCGTCCAACCACAAACATCGGTAGTGGGATTTCTTTTTGGCATGTGAGCTATGTTGTCTATTTCGTGCCTAGCTTTTCATCAATCAACTACCGTACCTTTTGAAGGCAATAATCGTTTATACACAAAGATACTAGGAGCATATTCAGACAAGTGTTATTCTACGGTGGTTTTCTACGCTGGGTTTTTTCACTCGAGGATTAGGCGGTTTGCTTTGGTCATGACCGGATCTTGTTGCACCCGGTAACAAATATGTATAAGCCTATCCAACTTGTGGACATCAAGATACGTTTAAGACGTGCATGATTATCGTAAGAAGTCCCTACCATATCATAAGATTCACATTCTTGAAATTTGGCACTTCTTCATAACAAACATACGCAGTGGCGGAGCCGCATGTTGGTCTAGTTGGGTCAGAGACCAGCCTGAAATTTTGAGCCAAAGCCTAATACCTTTTAGTAATCAGGTCAGCATATCAAGCTCATAAAATTGGCGCATGTACAGCTATGGCGTGGCATATCAAGCATATTTCAGAATTATTTATTTTATTATATTTGTAACAGATAATTATTTGATCATTATGTTTTACTTATAAATTGGAATATAGTATCTATAGTGTTTATTTTTTGGTTAAGTTGGACCACCCTGACTTGACATCCTAACCTAACCAGGCCACTGAACATGCTAGCCTCATAGGAGCATGCTTCGGCATAATATGTTATGCGATGATTTATGTGATGTGTTCTACATAAGATGTAACGATTTTGCTATGCATAATTGATGAACCAAATAGCATCTCATGAAGATCCAACCATTAATGCACGATAGGTATATGTTGTACTAAAACTCGATGATATAAAAGAACCTACTTTTGCAAATACACATTACGAATTTATCGTAGCACCCCACTTTACTCGTCTGTACACCTTATAATTTGTACATGCAACTGATAACACATCCTCCAACTAAACAACCAGAGGGGCAAATACGTCATTTCCTCAATATCATCCCTCTCCTCTGTCCCATTTCCCAGCCGAAAAATGTCGTCACAAAAATAGTCACAGAAATTAGTATTCCTTCCTCACCCGCTCACCCCCCGAGTCCGCTCCAATGCCGTTGCCTCTCTCCTCCACCTCCGCATCATAAACGCCTCCGGCCTCCCGGACCCAAACCCTAGCCCCGCTCATCCCCCACCACGCCGAGCTCGCCGGAACCCGCCCGGCCCGAGCCCAATTCCGCTCGGGTCCCTGCCGATCCGGCGGCTCCCGACCCGCACAGCCCGGGGCCGCGTCCCCCCGCGGATGCTAGCCTGATCGCGTCCCCACGGTCGATGGGTTCGCCGGGGTCCGCCAATGGCAGACGCGGCGAGTACGTGAGGATCCCGGAGGAGGTGGAGGTGGCAATCAAGGGGGAGGCCGACGCCGCGACCGCCGCCAAGGCGGCCGCGGCGGCGGAGTGCCCGACGGTGCTCCGGTGGCGCGCGATCCGGTGGTGGGCCAAGGTCGCCGTGCTCGGGATCTTCCTTGCGGGGGCCGGAGCTGCCGCGGTCGTCTTCCTCGGCCCGCTCGTCATTAAGAAGGTGCCCGCTTTCGCCCCCACCCCCTCTCCTGCCGCCCCTTTCCGCCGCCGCCTCGATTGCTTCCGTCGCGGATCGTGCGGAGATTCGTCGCAAAATCGAGATCTTCCCGCACTTTCGATTGTAATTCTGCTCGGTCAGTGCCCGTCAAATCGTCGATGGCGACGCGGTTTGCGATTTGTGCAGGAATGTTTGGATACTTGCTGATATTTTTCTGTTTGTGGTGGAAACAATTTCATTGTTCTATCTTTATGGACACGGTCTTTCTTTTCGTGGCCACCTCGTAAGAATAGGTGAGGTGACTAATTTTCCGCTTCGCCTCTATTATCAGCTCGAGTATGACTGTATGAGGTTGTTGAGCGTTCTAGGATCTCAATCTGTAGCAGAATTTGGAATAACCAGTTCTTTGGGAGTGGGAAGAAAGCTACCGATAGATTTCCTTGTGATTTCAGTTTTGGAGATGACTGGGTCAGATGTGGACGTCGGTGTTCAATGTGTGAATTTAGCACTATTCCCAGCTGGAATATGGGAGATTGGGAAATGCTTTGCCAATTCGCGAAGTTTTGACACGGGCCAATGCCTTTCGCAATATCTAGTGGCCCAATATGTGGGGTCTACACTTTTGGTGCTTCGGTAGTGTATAACTGTATATGCTTCCATTAAAAGGTGGATGGGTAGGGATAATCTCACAATCCAATTGGTTCTTGATTTTTTTTGTTGTTGTAAAGATGTGGTACTGTTAATCTTAGTTGTCAGGGACACCAGGCTTACAATTCTTCCATAGCCTTTTAATTAAAAAAAATGAACTCGTTTTGATCAAGACAAGCATAGCTACAACAAGGCAATGGCACATGGAAGTGGTACCCGGAAGTCTGGTACCTGGCATTTGGGCTCTGGAGTCTGGACCCACTTCACTGAGGCCTTGCTTGGAAGCAAACTCTGTTGTGAAAGCCTGGAAGTTCAGGACGAATACATTAGACACACTTTTTGGTAATATCTTTTTGTTGGATGTTGAGGATGGTGTAGTTGTTGATATAAGTCATGTTTTACAAGCTTATTTTATTGTGTTGTGTTCAAGGATATTAATTTTTGATGGCACGGAATATTAATATATCTCTTCAAAAGCCAATTTTTGGGGATGTCTGGTTTGGATGAGGATGTCATTGTTAATGAGTGGAAAAGACTTGATTGTGCTATAGTGGGTAACGACTCTCGGAAAAAAAACATGCACCAATGAGCCACATCTTTCAGCTAATGCTAGTGAATGGCTTTTATATTTAAGATACTACCTCCGTTCTTAAATATATGACGTTTAGGACAAGAAATTTAATTGTTTGTCATAAACGTCATCTATTTAAGAACGGAGGTAGTATGAACTAATGGCCTTGTTTAGTTCGGCAAATTGCTACTATGCTCCCTTATTGTTTGTGCTTGCACAACTACATAAATTGACCAGAATGGTTGTATAATGCTATCAGTTGTGACACCATTTTGTTATGGAAGGATTTAAGTGCTATCAAATTTATGTTTACAGCTCGATCCACCTTTTTTTTCTTTTCTTTTCTTTTCCTTTTTTCTTTTTTTTCCTTTTTTCTTTCTTTCTTTTTTCTTTCTTTTTTCGAAACACAGGTCGATCCACAATTGGTGATTAAACCTTATACCCCTTCCAAAGGTTTACAATATCAAGTCAGACCTGCTTATGTACAATAGGACAGTAGCACATGCAAGGAACAGCCATAAATAGAGGCCATGTGCTTGTGGATGCTGCTTGTTTGCAACCTTTGAAATCAATTTTATGGAACAGAGTTCGTGAAGGAAGTTGATGAGTTATGCTAAATGTTGGACCATAGAACTAACAATATCGTGGTGTTGAATGGACCAATTGGGTGTGACCATCTTATAGTCAACTTGAATAGACTGGTTACTTGGCTTACTTCAGTAGTTTTCAATGCCCTGATACCCCTGGAATTATGTTCTTAGTTTTTTGCTGACCTTGATTTCCACGTTGTCATTGACAGGTTATTGCACCTATTCTTTACTGGGAGTCAACAACTTTCAGCAGACCAGCTATTGCTCTAATATGTTTTGGCGCAATCGCCTTATTCCCAAGTGTTTTGGTACCTTCTTCACCCTTCATGTGGCTTGCGGGGATGACTTTTGGATATTTTTATGGCTTTTTGATAATCACAGCGGGGATGAGCATAGGCATGTCATTGCCATATTTTATAGGCTCTGCATTTCACTGTAGGATACATGTGAGTCTCTTACTGTCATCTTTTCTCCCTCACGTTTTATCCAAATAGAATAGGAAACTGATTACTTGGTTTTGAAATTTTGGTTGAAAATTGCCCTGCAGAGATGGTTGGAAAAGTGGCCAAAGAAAGCAGCTTTTGTAAGGCTTGCTGGCGAAGGAGATTGGCATCATCAATTTAAGGCTGTTGCTTTACTCAGGATTTCTCCATTTCCATATATAGTTTTTAACTATGCTTCTGTGGCTACGAATGTCAAATATTGCCCATACATAGCTGGTTCCATGGCTGGAACCATACACGAAACTTTCCTTGCAATATACAGGTTTGTACATAACATATCTCCTAGCCCTTTCTTCCTCTGATGATCTAGTATTTCTGCCTTTGTTACTTGGCACCCATTGTGGTGAATTTGTGTCATTAAACTAATATGCAGCACCTAATAGCACTTTAGGTGCAACTTTTGCCATGTTATATCTGATTTACTTTTTCGTGATCCGTTTCTCCTAGTCATTCATTGATTGTTTTCGTTGTTGTTCATTGGTTTGTCAATTAGCTTGTTCTATACCTAATATGCTCTTGTTTATGATATATGTTTTGGTGTACATGTTTCTTTTTTATCTGAATCGATAAGTCATGATGCAACCTATTCCTTGCTATTTTGATATGGTGATCAAATGAGCATAAACTTCAAAAAAGTTGAGCTGTTGTAAGATATATTTCATGTATCTCTATCAATCTAGAGAAACTAACCTCTGTCAATTTTCGAGCAGTGGAAAACTTCTTCAAAGCTTGGCTTTGGCAACTAGCCAAGGGTCCTTCTTATCTGTGGATCAGATCATCTACAACGGAATTGGCTTCACAATCGCCGCAGCTTCCACTGCTGCGATCACTATCTATGCAAAGAAAGCGCTTCAAAAGCTCCAAGCGGAGGATGAGATATTCTGAGCTCAAGGGCCTGCGCTCTGGATCAAACCTGAGAAGCTAGTTTCTGTTCAGATGTACTATGTATAAACACTTTCAACTAATCTGTTTTCCTGCGTCGACTACCTGACTACAATCATCAGAGGGGGAGAAGGGCGCTGCAGCAATTGTAAAGAAAATAGACCCAGAAAACACTTACGTTTTCCGTTCTTTTTCTTGTTTTGTTTTCTGTAGAGAGAACCATCAACTTCATCAATGTATTGCTTTGCGCGATTGTATATTCTAATGTGAAAACTTTCTCCTTCCCTTAAGCTGCTTGTAAGTATAACAAAGGTGTGGACTGTTGGATGCCTTCAGCGTCGATATCCATAGCTTTCTGCAGGCACGATTCGCGTGTTGTGTAGGGATGCATCGTTATGCTACTTCAACGTTTGGACAATGCAATTGTTGTGTGTTTAGATTGCAGAACTCTCTTACGTTTAACTTGCCCTCAAATTTAATGCTATTTCCTTTCAGAAAAAAATAATGCTATTTATATTCGTGCAAGGACAATTGATTTTGAAACCAGGCGTCACTATCTCAATAAAGGAAGTACCTGGTACAGAAATAAATCACCATTGTTCCATTAATATTGTACGATGACCCAAATTAAGCACGTGTTCAAGCGGATTTTCTGTAAAGCTAGAAACATCCCAGAAAGTAACCTTTGTTTACCCAATTTGGGTGTTGGTCTGCACATTCAGCACCTGGCTACCGCTAGCACCTATTTATATATCATTAAAACATGCACATCCAAGAACACACAGCAATTTTGAAACCTGAAATATAGTCCACATTAACAGAACAGAATCACTGCATATCCAGGAGGTAATTGAATCTACACAGGGCATCAAATTAAGGACCTTCCACTTGTTATACAACTGACAAATCATACAATTGTGCACAGGCCAATAAAGGTAAAACATCAAAAAGCACAGTATCCAGTCTCACAGGTTCTTCCATCGGCTTCTTGGGTCACAATGCAATATTGTCAGTTCAGGGAGGATTTATCAGATCATGCCGCATTGCCTACCTGAAGGCCGAAGGCACGACAAAGCTAAATCAAACTATACACCTAAGAGTGAAATTTTCAGTGACAGCTAAAGGGAAGTTCTTGCGGCTTTCCTCCCACAAGACACTATGCTTGCTTAATGAGGTTATACCTAAGACCACACTACAGTCTTTTGCGAATTACATGCAATAAGAAGCGGGCGCTAGTTGCCAGCGCTGTTGTGCTCTTTCTGCGACTACTAATGCTGCATCAATTATGTAGACTGCACTGCAGCAGGTGCTGCCACCGCAAGCTTCTTGCTACTTGGAGTCTTGTCATCAGCCTTCTTGGCACCTTCGTTAGCCTTGCCAGGAGTGGATTTCGATCCTGATGCAGAATCAGGCTCGTCGTCTTCGACAACAAGCTGTACAGGACGTTTGCGGCCACGATGCATATGGCGCTCACAGTATTTCTCGTTTGGGATTGTATTTCTCCAGCATCGCCACTTTTTACCATCTGTTCGTCGGCACCTCCCAGGTTCCGGCTCAGGGTTCTTCCCAAAGTCCAGGCATAGTGTTGCCAAGCCCATCACTGTTCAATGTAGATATACAGACTGTTAGAATGCCTAAATAATTCATACATGTGAATCTCCAACATTATGCATTTAAGAAGGTGCTTTAAGCCTAATTTAACCAGGTTCCTTCACTACCCCTAATTCAACCAGGAATAATTCGGTGAAGTCCAAAAATTCAACAGATTTTTACAAGAGCACCGCAGATGATGAGACAGGTTAGAAAGCATACATGTAGGGTACTTCTGGGCGCCTTCAGAGGATGCACCGGTTACACTCTTCCATATGGGGAAGACGAGGTGAGTAGGCACAGGTACTCGAGCAGCCATGTACTGATACACCCGGGACTGCTGCTCTAGTTCCTGAAGTTGCATTGCTGTGAATGATGCACCAGCACCATCAGGGATCGATGCCACGAGTGCTTTCATTTCTTCCTGAAGTGCTGCTATTGCTGCAGCTGTAAACAAATGAATAAAAATTCTCAGAGGTGCTCAGAAAAGAACTTCAAGGGCATATAAATATAAACCTTGAATACATAGATGCATGCTCAAGTACTTATTTCGAACAGTGAGCACAAAAAGACAGACAACAAAAGGTTGCATAACATTAAGCTTCAAACTCTTCACTGTATCAGGGAAAGCTAACATAACAGGGCGGGAAGTGAAAGGAAGGTCTAGCATGGCTACAAGTAAAAAACCTAATAAAGCAATTAGAATAAAACAAACTACCTTTTCTGAATCCTTTACCCTTTATAAGTAACTAAGAGAATTAACAGATTTGTACCACAAGAATAACAATCCCCCATCAACTTCTGATATTTTGCATGTATTCTCAGCAACAGAATAAAACCTTTAAGGTAACCAGAACAGAAAGAGAGAAAAAACTGAAATCCCCCCTCATACATAAGAACAAAAGGCGCTGTTAAATCTGTATAAACGACAAGTTACAGTGTAGATACACTAAACAAATAACCTCGGCCTTGCGAGGTGAAACAAAACTGCTGCGCAATTTATTGGCAAGTAAAGTTACCAGCACCCAAAAAGAATTTTTTCTTTTTCTTTTTGTTTCTCGGCAACTGTTTCAGTAAAGGGAAAGACGTCAAGAACTAGCACTACTGTATCCATGCATCTGACAGCCGATACACTAGCAACAGCGGCAACTGGTAGTCTAGTACTACGGCCAATAGCCGGGGAAAAAAAAAGCTTTGCAGGAATAGCCACCGTACCTTCCTCCGGATCCTCGACGGCGACCGCCTCCGGATCCTCGACCAGGACCAGATCTCTGCACGCGCCGTCGTCCTTTTCCCCCTCTCGATCCGCCTTCTCCCCCTCCGGTACTTGTCCCGTCCCTTGCGCTAGTGCCCCCTGCACCGCCTCCCCCTCAGCGGGCGCCGGCGCCACCGGCGCCGCCTCTAACTGGGGGTTATCCCCTCCTCCGCCTCCACCTCCGCCGCCGCCCGACGGGTTCTTGGCCTCCCCCTCCGCCGCCATGGTCGCAGCAAAACGGCGGCGCGAGGGAGCTGGGGGAAAAGGTATCTTTGTGGCGCGGATCGGAGGGGGGGTGCGGGAGGCCGGTGATACGGCGCTCTCGCTTTGACGGGCGCGGGTAGGGGGTGGAGGGAGGAGGACGGAGGGGGGAGGCGCGTGCAGAAGGGGAAAAAAGATGGGGGGCACTGGTGTTATCAGGGTGCGGGCGAACCCAAATCGCTTGGTGCACCCGAGGGTTTGGTCGAGAGTATGGCCGCTGGATTCTAGGCATTGAATGGTGTGGTGCATTGCAGCATTGAGCATTGGCATGGGAATGGTAAGGTTTTAAAAAGACGCGCTTTCTATTTCTGGAGGTACTGTGTGTGAGTAAGTATCGGTTTCTTTTGTGTTTGTTTTTTGTTAGTGCAATCAATCACATTAGATTAGATTATTAGATTTAGACCCAAAGGTGATGATGGATGCTTATATGGTCCCGTGGACTTATTTACAATTGAAGAGTAATATGAGATTATATCCAACATAATTGTTTTGATTCTTAATCCAACAATTATGTATGCTATATAGCAATCCAAAATTTTGGAGCTATTGGAAAATAATTCTTTTCCTGGTCACTTCTGTACCACCTTCTACATTAACTTTTGTTGGGGTGATGTATTTTTTTAAAAAAATGGGAGATAGAATAAATCGTGAATACTGCACATCTTCAGCATTTGTGCATCATGAAAAAATAATTACTTTGAAAAATATTTTTATATTAAACTTGTAATAAAACATATTAAAATATTATATTATCATTACTTTTAACTTATAATTACAATTGTTTGCATATCAATATACTGAGTTATGTCATGTCACATGTATCTAACACAAGATGCTACAAAAAAATACCTTGGCAAGTGTGCATCCACATCATAATTTAGATGCATGCATAACCAATCAATGTTTCTTCCTCAAAAACATCTTTTAAATGCTTTACGTCATTTCCATAATAGTTTAGATGATTATACATATTTCATCTACAAAGCGTGGAAACACATATTATCAACTTCATATCTGAATGTGTACCCAACAAAATGACATATTGATATTTCATCCACATCAATTCAAACTTTTTGAAATGTTTTGCACCAGTTGTTTGATGGGTCAAATGTCCATACAAGTGTCATCTAACATGCCTTGGGAGACATATCATTGACTCCATAATTTGTAACTACACTTAACAAAATGATATTTCGACCACATCATCCCAAACTTTTTACAGGAATGGTTGAAGAATCAAAGAAAACTTTTTACCCAGGTTGTAAGGACGGAATAAGATCACAAGGTTGTTTGCATTCTAAAACCTTTGTCATTGAAGACATGCAATAGCTACCCCAACAAAAGTTTTATATAGTTGCTGCCATTACTGAAGAAATTGCTTTATGCTGAAAATGTGTCGAATAGTACATAAGGAGGTAAGAAGATTGTTCGAGTCCACTAGGGATAAAAGTGATGAGAATACATGCATATCCATATCCTGTATAACATATCATGAGCATGGTTCAGCTAGGCGGTGCCTAGGCGGCGATTCGCGGTGATTCCGCGCGAGTCGAGGCCTGTCGCCTCGCCTAGGGGGGTAATTGGACCCCTAGGCGGCGGTGGCTCGTCGGCGGCGCTGGTGGGGGAGGTGGAGGGGGTACCGCGACGCCCCTGTGTCTCCACGTGCAGATCCGGCGACCCGGGGACGAGGCGCAGCAGAGAGCGGCAGCAGCGGAGGAGGAGGCAGGGGCATCCGGCGGCGGAGGAGGAAGGGAGGTAGAGGCGGGCGGACGATGTTGGCGGAGGAGGCAGCGGCGGCGGCGCGGTCGGGGGAAGGAGATCCACCTCCCGCTTGGCCGGCGCCGGGGTCGTCGGCGGCGCGATTGGATCTCGAAGAATGGAGAGGCAGCGACGCGGCGTGATAGCTGCGGCGGCGGCCGTGGGTGGGTGGGAGGGAGTGGCCGCCGACGCGGATGGGAGGGGCTGCACGAGGGGAGGGATAGGGTTTGGGAGGTTATGTGGGCTGCGCAACTGTGGGACTTGGGCTGGCTTGGGTTGGGCTGGTTTGATGGCCTTCTTTTTTCCTCCATTTTTCCTTTTTTTTATCTTTTTTGAGGTAATATATGTATATATGTGTATTTGCAAAACGCCTAGGAACGCCTAGGCGCGAGTACTCCCGACTAGGCGCTAGGCAGTGGGTCAGCGCTTAGATTCCGCCTAGCGCCTAGCTGAACCTTGATCATGAGTATGCATACATGCATGAATGTCCAAGCATCTCAAGGCAAACATGATTATTGTATGTACAACCTTTCCATCTTGAAGTAGAATCACTTTATGATACCATTACTAATTCAAGGTTCTAGGCAACTGGGTAAAAACCATTGGTTGGTAATTAATATTGAAAAGTGCCTATGTATGGATAACTACGGAGAAAATAATTAAATCTATAAGCTATGTTTTCTGCACCATCAATGATTAACCATCACTTGGCAACATGTGTCGGCTGACATCAAACACATGAAAAATCGTACTCTCGGTGTTTGCATGAGACCAAAAACTCAAATATACCTAGGTCCTCGGAGATTTCCTTGAGAGTACACATATACTCCCTCCGTCCCACAAAAAAGTGCAATCCTAGCTTTTGAAAAAAATCTCACAAAAAATGCAATTCTAGAAAATAGATCTAATTAGTTGCCTAATTAAACAACCAGATCCGATCTGCATGTCAAAACTTAATGCATTTGGCTAACAAATGAGGGTATTGAAGTCTTTTGATGTCACCACTAATCTGTCCTAAAAAAACTAGGATTGCACTTTTTTTTTGGGACGGAGGGAGTACACCACTAAAACTCTTTTGTTGAATTACGTATTTACCATTGAAGCATTAGGAAATAGTTTGATGAAAAGGAAGATAATGGTACAACTAACACATGTACTTTCCGGATGCGAATAAGTTATGATATGGGTAAACAAACAAAAAAACATTTATGACAAAATGAAAGAACACGAACTTTAAAAATAAAATTGGAATGTGGAAAAAGTAATCAATCCTATTAGAGTTACCTTATCTAGAAAGAGCTGAAAGTTCACCATTGCCTCGATTTCACACACGTGGCAAAGGACACATGTGTGAAAGTATTGTAGCATACTTAGTGTTATCAATTTTTTTCCTTAAAAAGTGATCAAGATTTACGTGGTAAAGTGATTATCAAAATGAAATTAATTGACAAAAATACATCTATCCTAATTCACTCCATACTTAGTATTATTCTATACTTAAAATTTAACCTAAAGAATCACTTTTGGATACATGATCAAACACACTTCACTGAATCACTTCTCGTGCGAAGGAGATCAACCAGACACAAATACACCCCGACCCTTGTTTGCAGGCTTTTTAGCTGTGAGTATTCGTATTCAGAACCTTATTTGATTATATACACGTTCAGTTTCTTTACATTTTTTTTGAAAGGAAATTTACATTTTTTTTTTAAAAAAGCATGGGATACGAAGATCATGTTCGCTATATTTTCTTTAAAAAAAGTACGGAATACAAAGACTCCTATACTCTGGCAAAGCCGTGCAGGTGCAGCGCATGCAGCGGTGAGCCAGTGACCGGTGGCTGACTGGCTGTGGAGTGGGGACGCGCGGGCGGTGAGAGTCTGATGCGGAGGCAGGCTGGCCGGCCGCCGTCCGTCTCGCTGCCAGGCGCACCCGACGGGTCAGTGGTGAGTCACGAGGCACAAGCAGGCGCTCGTCGCTCGTGACCACCCACTGGCCGGCGGTGGGCCCACCAGCGCGCCTCCCCCGCTTTCCCCACTTTGGTCACGCTTTCTTCGTTCCCCGCCTTTGCTGCGCGCCTGGTCCCCCCACCCACGGCGCGTGCGTGCGTGCAGCAACAGAGTGGCCGCCGGCCCGGTCGCGTCTCACCGGCCGGGCAGGGCAGGCCCTACCGCCTTTCATGGCCGTGGCCGTACGCGCGCGTCGTCGGTACGCGGGGATCAACAGCAGCAACCCATTCGGCCCGTTTCAGCAGCGCTGCTCTCTTCCGTTCTCAACTCTCTTGGGTCTTGGATTCTAAAAAAACAATTTTACGTCCTGAATGAAAAACCAGCGAAGATCCCCCATCGTCCTTGTCACGGTAAGAAAAACAGCAGCGGAAGGCGACGTATGGAAGGTAACGCTTCTGGTATTAGTAGTTCCTCGTAGACCTGAGCATTCCACGGGTCGGGTCGGGTTCGGGCCGGGCCGAAAAAATACCCGGGTTTTTCGGGCTGAGAAAATCCTGCCCATGACCGTCCCATGAGACGTGTCGGGCCTCAGTTTTCGGGCCGGGCTTGGGCGGGCCGCCCGCGCATTTTATAGTGTAAAGTAACTAAAAACAGCATTTCGGGCCGGGCTCGGGCCAAAATTTTTTTTCGCGGACTTCAAGATCTCTGCTCACGCCCGTCCAGTAAAGTCCGTGGGCGGGCCTGACGCGGGCCGGGCCCGGGTCGGGCCAGCAGGCCGGGCCGGGCCAAAAATGCTCAGGTATAGTTCCTTGTAAGAAAAATTTTCCTTTTGAAAAATTACTTGTAACAAGCATGCCTCTACCACGAATTTCCTTCTCCATCTCTAGCGTAGACCCAGAAATTAAAATGTCACAAAATAGTCGGCTTCTCTGTTTGCGCAGTGTTTCTCTCTCACAACAACAAATCAATAGAAACCACTTTGAGATCTGCCGAACAAACTGATGTGTCAAATAAACATCAACGTAGGATGGAAAAAAACCCCCAAAAGTGGACCTAGTGGTTTTCGATACACAAACTGAATGGACCTTAGGGTTGGAGGCTATAAATAAAGGTCAGAAACTGATGGATTAACAAAAGAGATTGCACAATGAAAACGATCGAGTTGCTAATGTCGAAGGCGAGCATGATGGTCAGTTGGTCACCACCAAGTAGCAACTAGGAGTAGGTTGTTACCTTATCCATCAAGTGATCAAACTAGCTAGCCTAGTAGGATTATTTGATAAGAATCCATCAGTGTACACCGCTTGTTTGTGAAATTCGCGGGCAAAAATACCAAAATACAAATACAAAAAGAAAAAGAAAAAGAGAAAGAAAAAGAGAGAGAGACAATGGACACGTGAGACGCGACGAATTAAAGGGCAGCGCGGCGGCACAGCACCATCCCATCTGGCCACCGCGGCTCGTGCTCGCCACACACCCCAAATCCTTCCTCCCCAGGCGGCCACGCACACCTCCCCGACTTCAAGGACCCGAGCCATCCAGCGCGACTCCCCACCAAACCACCAAACCAATCCGAAGCCCAGCCGAGAAGCCAAGGCGTCGATGGCGACCCCGTTTTGCGCCGCCGCGTGCCGCCTCTCCGTCGTCGTCGCCCCGCCCGCCATCACGCAGGCGCCTAGGCCCCGGCGCGGCCTGGTGGCCGTGCGGGCAGAGGCGGGCGCCGGCGGCGGGATAAACCCGGCCATCAGGAAGGAGGAGGAAAAGGTCGTCGATACCGTCCTCACCGGCGAGCTCGCCAAGCCGCTCACCGCCTACTGCCGGTACGGACAGCACCTCACCGGATTTCCCTTTCTTGTCGGATGTCCCGATATGGAGAGACGAACAGAGGATCACTAGTGTGCTGATGATTTTAGATGGACGAGTAATTTAACCGCACTATATGATGGCACTGACAACTGTGAGATTACTTCTGCTTATGTTGGGGCATACTCCCTCCGTCCCAAAATGACTGTCGTTGTTGGTTTCTGTGCCACAAGTTTGACCGAGTTTGTAGAAAATATGTGCAACAATTAAATTATTAAAAAAATTTGTAAAAAAAACTAGATTCAAATATGTATCTAATGATATTAATTCTATAACATAAATATTAATATATTTTTATATATATTCAGTCAAAGTTGATAGAATTTAACCGCACTATATGATGGCACTGACAACTGTGAGATTACTTCTGCTTATGTTGGGGCATACTCCCTCCGTCCCAAAATGACTGTCGTTGTTGGAGGGAGTGTGCTGATGATTTTAGATGGACGAGTAATTTAACCGCACTATATGATGGCACTGACAACTGTGAGATTACTTCTGCTTATGTTGGGGCATACGCCATTGCGATTTTGCATCCTGTTCTTTAAAATTCAATTCACTTTTTTACTTGATAGAATTCCTAGTTTAACCTTCATATCGTGGCAGCCTGTTGAACTCCTCAGACAATGCATTTCCATGATAATTCTAAGAAGAAGTCAATAAGCAAGAGTAGGTCTTCTTGTTAGTGCAAACTCAGATACCATTTTCAGGTCCACGTGCTTGACTTTGAATCTTTCTGAATGCCCTAAATGTGCTAGGGATCCTAATAGCAGCTTTACTCATTTCTCTGTAGTCTTGAGATGAGCTTAAAGAAAACTAACTTTCAGAACAAGTAGATAAGAAACATATTCCAACCGTACTTCTGAATTTGTTATGTTTAGTTCAGTTTGAATTTTGAAACTAGTTGTACTGCTGAACTGGACTTTGTTCAGTAATAAACCGTGACAGAGCACAATTCATGCTATATTGCTATCACATAGCATACCGAAGATTTGAAAAAAAGAAAGAAAAATGAAGCATTTGACTGCGGTCTGCGGGAGTTAAACATCAACTTAAACAACTGTACTCATATGAATAATCTACTGACTACTAGTTTGTCGATGGAGTAAACTGACACCATATGCAATTCTAAATGTCAGCCGAAGATAATACTTGCCAGCAAAAAAACAATCCGAACAAATTATTATGTTTGCAGTGGGAGTCGCACACAGGAAATTCGACATGTCTTGCAGAGAACTTTATTCTTTGATACCATTTTCAACATTAATCACGGGCTTATTTTTATCCCACCTGTCTATATATGAGCATGGCTTACCTAGCACAAATATGCGTCCATTTAACCCAGTTCATCATGGATACTTTTACAGAAAGATTGATCGAGTTTTTATACTGCAAGTGCAGATGTATATATGCATGTGTATAGTTCTTCATGGTTTTAGCCACCCAGATTACCACCTTCATAATTATTTGTTAACATTGCATCTGTTCACTGTTCCAAACTGTTCTGACTTTGATTGCTTTAATTTCTTTGTGATAAGGTGCTGGAGGTCAGGAACATTCCCACTGTGCGATGGAGCCCATGTGAAGCACAACAAAGCAACTGGTGATAATGTGGGCCCCCTGCTCGTCAAGAAGTACTAGATGGAGTTCCTTTTGTTGTACTAGGGACTAGGGTTTATGTTGAGTGTTGAGCCGAACACTATCCGAATGTCATGATATATGAATTGTTTTTTTGGTAAGTGTGCAACAATAACATCCTATATATCACGACTGAATTGATCCTCCAATCAGAAAGTAAAATGAGTTGCTCATGTTAAGAGATTCAGCTCCAGGTGTGCTTGTGGGAGGCGTAGATGACAGACTGTTGAGACGATATATGTGTAGTAGTTGGCAAAGAAAGATGGGTAATCATTGATCCAAAACATGTATTCTTGGGTGATGGGGGCGGCAGTGAGGTTATGAGCTATGATTCGCCGTTGTCCTTGAGCTATGTTGTGGTTCTGGTGTTGAGGAAGTTTTTGTGGTTTCACTCGTACATTCTCTTGATGGTTGCATCATTCATGATGGATTTGTAAGGCCTGGGAACATCCGAATAACTGCATGCCTGTACCTGCTGATTGCAAGAAGTTCTCGTACAGTTTTGCGAAGCTTGTAGATGGGGTCTGTCCTGGCAAGGCGTATATCTTGCCACCGCGGTTAATGGTGTGCTCTAGTACCACCGATCGCAAGAGATGTGAGATGCTGGGCCTGGGAGGAAGGAACTGAGGAAGAACGTCAACTTGAGGATTGAGGAAGCACATGGCTCCTGTCGCTGGTTTGCAGGTGTGTTTAGATCCCAAAAAGTTTGAAAAAACATCCCATCATCTATCACATCATCTCTCACTATTTATCTGCATTTACACCAATTCTTTCCTAATTTAGCTAATTTATCTGAATCTAAACACACCCTATGTACAACACCCAAAATTATAAGTCCTTACAGATGGGAGTAGAGCACAGTATATTACGTAAATTCGTTAATCTGATATGGCCATATGGGCACGTAGGCACGCGTTCGGCAATCCGCATCGGGAACTATTGTACGAGGAGCCATCAATCCGCAAACAAAGGACGCGGTGACACACACTGCCACTGCCACTGCCACTGCCACTGCCACAGCCACAGTTTTACAGTTAGCCGGTGTGTGGTATAGGTGGCCGTTTGGCATTAGCACGATGGGTCGGCACGAGCACAGTCCAGGCACGGCAGAGCACGATGGCGATAGTGTCAGTGTCAGATACGGCACGACGTAGTGCCAGTGCCTGGGCCACCAATTAGGCTCGTAGTGCCGGCACGAGTACGACACGGTTAATGGGTCGGCCCGATAGTGGCCCGTATATCTCTTCCCGCCAGTCAAACCCTTAGGTATATAAACCCCCATCTCCCAGACTCCCACCGAGCCTCTCAGGCCTGACGCCGCCGCCCCCTTCTCTTTCTTCCGATCGCTTCCTCCGACCGCGTCCTTCTGCGCCGCCCCCTGCCTCATCGCCCTCCCCTTCGGTCTCTCCGCCGCCTGCACCGCCCACTGCCTCATCGCCGCTCCCCCTCGGCCTCTCTACCTTCTGCGCCGCCCGCTGCCCCCCATCGATCCCTTCACCGCCTGCGCCGCCGTATGCCGCAGGCCCCTCCGCGGCGGCGCGGCCTCAGATCCACGTCGACCACTTTCGCCGCCGCCGCCCTCAACACCACTCCGGGCCCCTACGCCTCGATACCGCACCGACCAACTTCACTGTCGCCGTCGTCGATGACGTGCTGGCTTCCGTCGACCATCACCACCTGGGGTGCGGCGGCGGGCACTGTAGTGCCGCCGTGCCTAGTGGCACGGCACGACACGCCTGGAGACCCTTAGGGTCGTGCCAGTGCCGGCACAACGGCACAGCAGCCCTATTAGGCACAGCACGGCGGGTCGCCGTGCCGCTTAGGGGCGTGCCGTGCCCCGCCGTGCCCGTGCCGTGCCGTGCGGCCTGTTTGGCCATGTAATGTATAGTGGTGGTAGTACTAGCACACTGCTGCTGCTCTCTGCAGTGCCCGTGCGCTTGTTTACTCTTCAATCTTTGGGACCTGCTGCAGCACTGTCATTTGTCTGATACACCTGATTGCATTCGATGGAAGTGGACTGCTAGTGGTCTGTACTCATCTAAATCTGCATACAGGGTGCAATTTCAGGGTTCCTACTGTAGTTTCGACACCAAGGCATTTGGTCAGCTAATGCCGAAGGGAAACACAAATTTTTCCTTTGGTTGCTGTCACACCCGAATTTAAAGACAAATTCGAATGTTCATATTATATGTGCGTCAGGATCAAAGTTCACATATAACGACTCAGTGATAACCAAAACACAGTGCCAAAACGTAAAGAGAGTATTAAACTTTATTACAGACCAGAATGTCTCATAAACGAACTAATATTTAACAAGTAGCAACGCAGCGGATAGGGTCAACACCACAGGCAGTTGACTGGTGACACGCCCGCCTAGAATTCGTCGAAGTCTCCAGGGAAATCTTCAAACCTCTCCAAGTCTGAACAGCATCCGGGTAGTGTCGTTGTAATAATGAAAACAAGTGTGAGCACATGCTGTACTCAGCAAGCGGAAACATAATATAACATGCAAGGCTTTATAGTGGAGGCTCATGAGTTTAAGCATTCAACATTTTAGTTGGTCAGGTTTTATTAGCAGCATAGATACTAGCAAGTGTAAGTTTATACCAAACCCATAATTAACATAAAAGAATAAACAACATAAATAAAGATAGATGCATCAAGTTAATCATTGACTTCCATAGATTATTCATGTGAGGGTCCAGACCGCTCTTGACCGTGAGCACGGCTAATCGATTAGTTTTACACTCTGCAGAGGTTGTACACTTTCACCACAAGTCGCGTAAAAGTTCTAGGAACTTTAAACCCAACCATGCGATGCCGGCCAAGCATCATATCACACTACCGGGGTGTAGAGATGGCAACGGGTAAAAACCCGTCGGGTAGTGCCGTTCCATACCCGCACCCGCAAACTCTAACTCCTACCCGCTAAAAAACCCATACCCGCATGCGGGTTCGAGTTCTTACCCATACCCGTACCCGTGCGGGTTTTTTTACCCGTCGGGTAACCCATACCCAATAGCATACCCGTTGTAAACTAATATATTTGAGAACATAACACGTGATAAGGTGCATACATCAACGAATTTAATTGATAAAAAAGATAAATGATAATTGTTAACTAATTAATAATCTAATAAAGCATAAGATTTTTTTGTTAGTTATCAATATTAAGTTATCCTTCACTAACAATGTACTATTTTACACGTTTATCACATATTGTAGACGGGTTTATTTTACCCGCGGGTATGCGGGTATGGATAGTATGTACCCACACCCGCACCCGCTTACCCGATGGGTACATGATGTTGCCCATTTATGTACCCGCGGGTAGAAATATAATTCCATACCCGTCTCCTTATCGGGTAAAACCCGTCGGGTACTCGGGTTTCGGGTACCCATTGCCATCTCTACCGGGGTGTGATTGCATAGGGACGCGACGAGGCCTTTAAAAAGCTTTCCCAGGAAGTTGCAACCCACAAGGTTACCGGATCAGTTAGCAAGGTATAAAGTCCCATAGCGGGTACCGTGTCTTAGCAAAACCCAACTCCCCGCTAGAGCGAGTCCATACCCCACAGTACCGCCGCCCCTTGTCCTTATCAGGTAAAGCCACTCCTAACCAGGGTCACTAATTAATTAGCCAAGGCCAGAGCCATTTAGCTCTTGCGGTTGCACTGTTGTCCTGGGTGGTTCTCCATATTCCAATTAAACAAGGTGATCTTGTATTAATGAAGGTATATCATAAATAAATCAAGTTCATAAAGTTTCATTAATATCATCCACCAAGTTAAGCATAGCGAGAGTTACCCAACAATAAATTAAATACCCAGGTTCATCAAGGTAAAGGAATAGAATAATCTAGTCAAGTCCTTAATTGGGTCTCATCAATTTAATGCAAGCAAAAATAAGAACAATGAGTTAAATGCATGTTGTATAGGTAAACAGGTATGCATCAAGGAAGACTTGCCTTCAACAGATCCCTGTTGCTGTTCAGACAATTGAGCATCTTGGTCTTCAAATCCTTCAGCCCAAACGTTCTCTACGCATCACATCAAGTACATACAAGCACACAATATAATTAAATAAGAAACAGTCACCAAACAGTATGATCAAAGCAAAACAGGGGCAAAAAGCTATTCTACTCTTCGATACGATCGTTTGGACATAAAGAACGCGAAAAACGGAGTTAAAACGAAGAAGATATGGCTAGAGGAAAATGCATAGGCATAGCTGTGAAGATTCTAAGGTTCCAGGGGTCTATCTGCAAGAAACCGAGGGTTATTACGTAATTAAACATATAAACCGGAGGGTTTAGGTGAAAAAACTTAAGACTGGACCTTGGCTACTAAAACTATAAAGCCCAGGGTCTAAAACGTGAAGAAAAGGACTTATGTGCAAAGATCTTTGTGAGGTGGGAGAACTGTATTGCAAATTTAAAAAGAACAAGGGCTTTTCTGCAAAAGTGGCTTGACCAGCCGGTTTGACCGGTATTGGATCTGTTCCCAGCCGTTGATCTCCGATCCAACGGCTGCGGTGCTGCGCGAGTGACAGGCGGCGGCGCTGAAGCGACGCGCGGCGGCGCATGGCCGGAGCTTCGCCGGCGCAGATCGAAATCGAGCTAGGGTGCTCGAAAATCAACGCGGATAGCTCTGGGACGTGGCTGGCGACACGGCGGAGCAAACCAGGGCTTCAGGGAGATCATACGGGCGACGGCGACGACAAGTGGCTCGGCGCAGCGGCGGCGGCGCAAGAAGCTACTCCGGCGAGCGGGCGCGACCAACACAGAGCACTGGGACGCGCATAAGCGGCACGGACGTCCTTCTAACCTCCACGCGAAGCTTCTGAGCGACTCCCTGACGACGGGGACGCGGCGGAACAGCAACTCGACGGCGGCGGCCGGATTAGGGTTTCGGTCGTCGGCGCGGCACTGGAGCTTGCGGCGATTCAATCCAGGACTCGAGGCAGGGGGTGGAGGCGCTCTTAAAAAGGCCAGCGCCGTGCCTTGACGTGCGGGTCACGAATCCGGGGCGGGGACGCGTGCGGCTGCGGGACGCGGCGGCGTCGGACTCCGGCAGGAGTCCTGCTCGGACGGGGGTCGGGGATGACATCCCGGCCCCACCTGTCGGCGACTCAAGCGAGGGAAGGAGGGACGCGTGACGCGGGACGCGGGCCAGCTGGGCCGCGTTGCTATCTGTGCCAAGCGAAGGGGGAGACCGAGCTGACGAAGGAGAGGAACTCAGGGGGGTCCTCTGGACTTTCTCGCAAGCGACCGAGGAAAAAGATGGGCCGCGAGATGGGCCTAGGTGAAATGGTGGGCTGCGTCCCCTGCTGTAGCTCGCTGGTCCGAAAGGATTCACGGGTTAAAAAGGGAGGGAAGGAAAGGATTTGAACATTTTGAAAAGGATATTTCAAACCAAAGTTTTCAAACTTGAGTCAAACACTTGAATTCAAACATGAGTTTAAATTCAAACAATCAAAATTATGCACCAGCATGAATGCCACAATTAACTCCTATATTTATTTAATTTTATATTTAAATGCCTAAAAATTCAAATACACCTTATATTCCTTAAATTCAAACATTGTTTCTAACAAATTTTATGGAAAACAATTTTTTGTAAAATTAGGGTGTTACAGTTGCTTGTTCAGAACAGGATTCTCACTGCTGACCGTCTTCTGCTTCGTAACTGGCCTTGTAAACCGGTATGTATTCTCTGTGATCAAGCTGACGAAACTGCGGTGCACCTTTGTCTACATTGTGTGTACCCTCGTGAGGTTTGGGTGCTGGTCTCAAGTTGGTCTGATGAAGGCATTCCAATCCCAACTGGGTCTGTATCCACTGAATCGTGGTGGAATGCGGCGGTCCAGGGAAAAACCAAGCATCAGCGGCGCAAGTTGGCGGCCGTTCTCATGTGTACTGCTTGGAACATCTGGAAGGAAAGAAATAGGAGGATTTTTCAGAATCTGTACACAACACCGGCACAGGTTTTCAGGTTCGTCAGAGAAGAATTGCAACTGCGGGTGTTAGCCTTGGGGGGTGGTTCGGGGTCTGTTAGTGCTTAATGTTAGTCCATCTCGTGTGTGTCGAGTCTTTTGCTTTTTGTAATAACAACCTTGTAAGGATCCGCATGTTTCTTCTTCTTATATGACAGGGCAGTGCTCCTGCCTTAATGTTAAAAAAAAACTCTTCAATCTTCTGTGGGCAGGGTGGATTGGATTGGAACCGAACGCTCTACTGTAGTCTGCACGTAGGATTTGCTGCTCAGGCGTGCTGCGTCTGCGTGCACCATCCTTAGATCGACCGATCAGGAGTGGGAGAATATACGTAATGGGTACCCCACTCAACGCTCAAAATGCGCGCTCACATTGCAATTTGAAAACGGTGATCGAATGGGCAACGTTTTTTCTATGTCTTCTTCATGCGTTTACTTTTTTTGAAAAAAAGTTTGACTCTTGTTTTTTAAGGGAAATCGATGTTTCTTTGACGAAAGTGCAAATTTAGCCGGTCGTTTGGTCAAACCTACAGAAAAAAACGTAAGCGGCGGAGCAAATGGTGAGATTTTGATGGGAGATTTTTTTTTATATATTTTTAATCATTTTGCAAAATTATACGACCATCTCAAAATTTTGCAAATATGACCACGGACCGCCATGGCTCACGGCGGCTGCCGTGGCCCACGGCGTTTCCGCAGCCAACCGCCGCCGTAGCGTACGGCGGTTAGGCCAAACGCCGTAGCGCGCGGCGGTCGGAGACGGCGTTTGCCGGTGCTGCTCGGCGGCAGGCAATGGCCATGCAACCGCCGTAGGCCACGGCGGTTGCAACCCAACCGCCGTGGCCCACGTCGTCAATTTTTTTTATTTTTTTTAATATTAAGAAGCCCAACACACACCTTTGCAATGGCATATACGGCGCTCGAAAAACCCTAACAAAACGCCTTACGTACTGATAACATGCCTTAAGTAATTTAGAAAATTGATTACAACAGGTCTAATTAATATAGTTGTACGAGAACTGCCCGGAGAGCAAAGACCCGCCGGAGTCTTGCGACGGCATGTAGTAGTACCCATGTGGGGGTGGAGGTGGTGAAGGTGGAGTGGAGCTGTTCTTCTTGTGGCATTCACAAGTGCAGGTTGAACATTTGCAACATCGACCGTCTCCAGCGCTGGACGATCGATCAGGGGAAGCCAATGCCTCCGACAGCTCCCGCTTCAGGTTGTAGATGACGACGTCCTCAAGGTAGTCGATGTACTCTTGATAGGAGCGAATAGCTAGTGGATCCACCTATTACGAGAAACCGCAGTTCCCTGTTTGGGTGGAGTACTGCAAAAGGCAAGAAAACGTTAGCAAACCAAAGAAAGATGATGAACAAATTTGTGGACATTGCTTACTCATGCATGTGGGCAGTGCCAGAAGCGACGACCGGAGTTGTTCCATCCCTCGTACACTTGCATCACGCAAAACTCACCGTGCGAACACCTAGGCCACAACACCATTTGCTTCGGTGCGTAACTTCTAACTTCACGCATCGATCTGAAGTCACTCTTGCCTTTCAATGGGAAATTGGCTACGAAATCAGGAGATTGCTGATGCCACAACATCGGACCGAAACTGTGCTCATCCCCACTCCAGGAAGTCATTGTTGAATGCTGTGAGAAGAAGGCAATGGAGTGAATGGTGCTACATATAAGCAGAAGAAGGAGCCTGTCTGGGTGGTGGGCCCTTTGATCAGTGGGAAGAGAAACGAAGCAGTGACTCGGAGAAAACACACCCTAGTACTAGGGCACTGCCGCATTGTGGGCTAGTCGATCCGTGGGAGGAGAACACGTCAGTGACTCGGAGGAAACACAACGACTCTGCATATGAAACGCCCTAGTAATTGGGACTCCAACGAAACAAACGTAACGGAGAAAACACACTCTAATGCAGTTCGATTAAAGTTCTTAAGGATACAAACCGAGGACCCTACATCACGATGTCACGAAATCCTGAATTATTTGATACAGTCCGACTAATACTCTAGGTATACTGAGTACAACGGGGGTATTTCCCCTTCCTGATGGCATCAGGCCCAGCTTCCTTGGCTCGGCGAGCCCTCTCCCTCTTCCTCTCTCTGTCGGCTTCACGAGCCTGGGCCGCTTCACGTTCTCTCATCTCCTGGCAAATGCGCATCTCCTTCTCCTCCTCCTTTTTTTCCTCTCTCTTTTCCCACTCAACCATGCGCAACCACCTCTCCCTTGCATCACGGCTCGCTGCTTCGACGTACCTCTTGTCGAACTCAGACTGCTCGGTATCTAGCCACTGCATGAAATCACAAAGATGAGGTGGAGTCTTTTTCCAAAGACATGTCAGACCATGGTATGTACCTACGGTAGCTGAAATCTTTAAGTTCATAACATACGGCAATCACACGGGAGCAGGGTTTGTGTAGTAGTTGTGGCTTTCGGCATGAACATCTGCATATTTCGTTGCCAAGGTCACACACTTGTTGCGTCTTTTCACGCGCTGGACCTAGGCGCATTTTTCCTTTGCACTCAACCTCATATCTCCACATAATTTCATTCTCAGCGGACTGGTACAAAGGCTGCTCTGTGACCGAGTGCAGAAGTGCTTTTTTCTGCTTCGTGTCCAAATACTGAGTCATTCTGGTGCAGTATGTCATTTGAGTCTTCCTCACAACCTCATCCGCTGCCTTGCTCCTTTCGTAGAAATATTGCATTGTACGATACATGAAGAACTCAATGATGCCAACTAGAGGAAGAGGTCTTGACCCACGAAGCACACAGTTGTAGACCTCAAAATTAGTTGTCTTTATCCCATGTCTTACTCCGTCCTCGTCAAACATGAGACACCACTTCTCCTTAGGCTCATTCTGAATCCACTGGCTGAAGGTCTTCACAGCACACCCTCTTCTGCGCCTAACTTGAGGGCCATCTAATCCCACATCCTCGAGAGAAATTGGCTCCTCTCCAGGTTCAGGATTCACTGGGCTCTTTGCTATCTCCTCTGACGCCTTCTTTGTCAGGTCATCTAATTTCTTCCAGATGGCATCAACTTCTTCTGCTGAGTTTGCTCACATAACCGCTCGAACAATTTAGACAGGGCCTTTTTCTTGAACTGGCTGTGGAAGTTTGATTTCATGTGTCTAGTGCTCCACCTGCTCTTAACATTGGGCCACAATGGAACTCTGTATCGCTCTTGGCTGCCATCTTTCATGTCATTCATTGCTTGCAAAATACCTTTGTGCCTATCGTGTATGACACACACATTCTGCACATCCTGCACCACCATGTTCTTCAACCTCTCAAGAAACCAGTACCAACTGTCACCATTCTCCCCCTCCACAAATGCAATGGCCAAAGGAAGCAATTGATTGTTACTATCAGCTGCCACAGCTGTCAGGATTGTTCCTTTGTATTTACCAGTGAGAAAAGTGCCATCTATGCAAATGACTGGTCGACACAGTTTGAAAGCCTCAATGCAGGCACCCAAAGCCAAGAATGACTGCTGAAGCACAAGCTTGCCTGGTTTCTCCTGACAACAAAATCGGCTGAAATGTTTCGGTGCTTTGCATCAATCCGATCAAGAGTACAACTGTGAGGCACAACTTCTTTAACCTCTAAGTAATAATCCCACTTCCCCTTATATGCATACACTCGAAAAGAACAATCCTCCTTCTTGCAACGCACATCATATATCCTCGGAGAGCTTTTCACCACCCTGAACTCCCTATGCAGAGTCAAGGTGGACCACTGCTTGACTGCATCCTTAACATGTGCAGTAGTGGGGTACATGGCGCCTACTGTAACCTCATTCTCCGTGTACTCCCAGGGCACATCCTCACCACGATTAACAGTACACTGTGAGAAATCGTAGTTCTGCCAATCCCAAGGCACATGATCCTCAGACAGATCATCATCATCTGTATCAGCATCAGCATCATAATCATCATCTGAAGAGTCCTCTTCCAATGCACGTTCATCAGCTTCTAACTCTCTCTCGAACTGTCTCATCACCTCAGGGTTTCTTTCTCCCTCATCAACAAAACCAGTGACAACAAAACCTCTAGATGACTCATGACTTTCAGAATCCCCTTCTTCCTCCACTTGTTGTTCCCCTTCTTCATCACCTTCTTCGTCCTCTTGTTGTTCCCCTTCATCATCACCTTGTTGTTCTCCTTCTTCCTCAGCTTCCTCATGTACTTGACTGCTAGACCCACCCTTCAGGTAAACTTGGACAAACAAAATGACGGGCAAACCAACTCGGCATGCATTTCTGATATAACTCCTCCATTGTCGAGTTCCTTCAAGTGGCATGAGTTTCCAATACAAATGTTCACTTCTGTTGATTAGTACAATCATCGACATGCATTGGTGCTCTAAATCTACTACAAATGACTTGACCAGCCACTTGGTTATACCCTCTCAACTTCTTTCTGCTGCTCTTTTAATATTTTGCTCAATTGAACTAAAATTTGACAAGTCAACTCCTTGTGGACCATATATAATTTCTCCAATTCCATAATACAATTTGACTGTGACTGTCTCCGACATGTCTGATTCATAATAAAAACCAATAACTACTATCAAATACTACATCCAGGGACTAACAAACAAAAAGACTAATATCTAAACTAACAGTAAATATCTTACGTAATTTAGTCTAATCAGTGGCAAACATGTAAAGTATAATCTAATCCATAACTACAGATCTATAATCCAATCCATAACTACAGAAAACTCTACATAATTAATAGTAATTATATCTAAGCAAAAATGACTAAAACAGTTAAAATCAGCAAAATACCTGCAATGAAGCGAAGAAGTAGCAGAACTTCGCTGCTCCGCCGCCTCCACCTCACTCTCTTCTCCTTCTAAACACTAAACCCTAGGGAGTTGAACTATTTAATACTACAGATCTAAAAAAATCTAAATAATCAATACTAATTACGATTTCATTACATCTAAGTACATGTGCTAAAAGAGTTGAAATCAACGAAATACTTACAATGAAGCGAAGGACCAGCAGAGCTTCGCTGCTCCGCCCCTTCACTCTCTTCTCCTTTCCTCCCAACCCTCTCTTTCTTTTTTTCCGAATTATTATGACAATTTCGGGCAAATTTTCAGCTCTTATAGGGTCTGACGACCTGCCGCCGTTACCGCCGTGGCCCACGGCGGTTGGGCCTGCCGCCGTGGCCCACAGCGAACGAATGTCAAGTGCCGTGGGTCACAGCGGCTGGGCTTTCCGCCGGTCCGGCCCGTGGCGGTAGGCCTAACCGCCGTAGCCCACGGCGGTTGGCTGCGGAACTGCCGTGGGCCACGGCGGCCGCCGTGGCCCATGGCGGTCTGTGGTCATCTATACTATAAGGAGCGAAAACAATTGAAAACTTTTCTTACCCAATTCGGGCCCATCGTACCCCTCACGACGGACCCACCCGTCATATATTTTTAGGAGTGGGTAGGGTGGAAGGACTATGAAGGACCGAAAAATCACAATTTGGGGAGCGTTTCTACCAAAAACGTAATGTTTTTCTCACCCACCCCACGTCTACCCACCCCCGTACCCAATTTGGTTCAGTCCGTTACGTGCACGTACGCCTGCACCGCGTTCACATACGTCATGGCCGACCCCGTCACGTACTTCATCACGTGGTCCGTGCTCGCGTTCACCATCGTCGGCTGCAACAACGGACCAAGCACCGGGTTCACCACGATCAAGTCCAAGCCATGCATCTGCGCCAACTCCCATGCCCCCTGCTCAGCTACCGTCTTGGCGTAGCCGCGTAGCAGTACCATGAGTTTTGTGATTCATGTATTTTGGATCATTGTCGTCATCGATGTTGTTGTTACTGAACATATCACACAATTATCTGGCTAATTTTTTGCCCAAGATAAAAGGATTTAAACTGCATGTACTGTTTTCAACAGAATTAAAGTTTTGGAATTAATCTTGTAGACCGGGTTCATAACAAACGAAGAACGTGCATGCATTTTGGTTGTTCATCAATATACATATACTAGCAAGAATGCCTGTGCGTAGTGCTTTGTCTCCTCAACTCGTGCTCGATCGATGAGTTTGGCACTGGCTGCTATATATGTGATCTTATGTTTATTGTACCGAGAGTTTGTTCAATCAAAACTGTTTTGGACTCTTTGAGTCACAACAAACCTCGTTAGAGACTTCATATCAAGAGGTTTCACCTCGCTCTCGCGGAACCGCCGCCGCCCCCGCGTCGCCCACGGCGACACGGGCGGCACTGCGTGTGGCCGGCCACCGGCTCCCTCTTCATCACCACCACCGTTGGCCCCCGTCCCTTCTCACCTCCGGCATCTCGTCGTGGTCGAAGGGAGTTGGGATCCATTTCTCTCAATAATCTCCCATAGGCCGAGTCTAGATTAGGGTTAGGGTTTCTCCATGTTGCATTTCGCAGTACGTGAGATTTGTTTCCTCTCTTCGTCAATGGTGGAGAGACAGGGTGGCTTGGATTTCTCCATGGCGGCTCCGATGAAGGTGGTGGTGGCATCTACAACGTCGATAACTTTCCTGTAACTACGACGTGGATATTTAGGTTTCCGGATGGCAACATCGAGGTGGAGTTGGTGCTGTCGTCTTGGAATAATTTTCTCCAGCCACTTCTCCATTTTGTCGTGGTTAGATCCAACCAAGATGTCGGTCAGTCTTGGGTCGAATAGATTGGGATCAGTCTCTCTTCTTCATTGGTGGCAGAAGATGAAGAAGAAAGACGCATGAAGGAAGAAGAAGATTATGCTCAGTCTAGCCTACAAGGATGTTGGTCGTCGTTCTTTGGGCGTTTCTTCTCAGCCTGTTTGCTTAGTGTATGTCTATGCAGTCTTCTATTTGGATTTTTACACGTTTGATATTGAGATTTGGAGTTGCTTAGAGTGTGAGTACATTGAGAGTGTTATGTGTAATTTGCTGATGTACTCAACTTTGATATAATACAATTCTCCCTTTGATTAAAAAAAAAACTTTGTATCAAGAGGTGTAACACGGATCGGAAGAACCTGGCCGATCATGCTGGATTGTCGGTGAGATAAGTTGGAACAAACAAAAAAAGGACAGACGTGATCCTCACTTGGATAATTAATATAAGTGTGTATATATATTTGTAAATGGCACATCTCATTTGTCTAGAACTGTCAAAACATTGTAGCGTTCGTAGTTCCCTCCCTGATGAGGTTGGCAGTGTGGCGGGCAGCCGGCCGAAGCAGGGTCGAGGAGAGAAGGGAGCGAACAGGGTGCGGGACACGGCGGATGAATAAAGAATATTCTTTTTAATATTGCAAAATAGGGGTCACTCTTGCATTGTAATGTTATTTAAGGGTAAAATTTTTTAAAGGAATACCGTAAATTCTTTTTAGAGAGTGACATATGGGAGACTCCGTTGCGATCAGTCTTAGAGCAACTCCAGCAAGGGCCTCCATATGGGCCTCTACTCCAAAATTTAGAGGTTCGGTGTAAAAAATCAACTCCAGCAGAGCCTCTAAATGGACCTCCATTTTACATGCTCCTCTAAATTTCCCCTCCCAACCTCCATTCGTGGAGGCCCTCTACTCCCCCTCCCTCCAAATGTGGGTCCCATCATTTTTATTTTCTTTCCCAACTCGTCCTATTCCCCACACCGCTGCCCACCTCCCGCTTGCCGCCGGCCCCGCGTATGCCGCCGGCAAGGCCGACGCCTCCTCCCCTGCAGGCCCCGCGAGGCTGCCATGAGGGTGCCCGGTCTGCAGCGCCGAGCTCGCCGTCGACGCTGCGCGGCTCCGGCGTCGTGTTGTTCCCGTCCAGGATGACGCGCTCGGCGGCCGGGACGGAGCAGACGAGCGCGAGGGCGGCCGCGGACGCCCATGGCCGTGAGGCGGACCTCGCCCATGGGAGCAGCCGCCATCTGTCCGCCTCGTCCTCGACCTCTACGGCCTCCTCGACATCCCCGACCACGTCCTCGAGGCGCGCCGAGGGGTCAAAGCTGGCGTCGTCCGTCGGCGCCGCCGAGGTCGCGACACGCGGACGGTGAGCCAGACGACGGCGAACAGCAACCTCGCACTCCCGTCCTCTTCCACGTGCGCCATGGATGGCGATGAGGTGAGCAAGATCGAGCATGGGGAGGATGTGGCCCGACGTCGGCAGCGAGCGGCGGCCGCTGCGGGGGTGCTGCGCGCTCGACTCCGGCCGCCGCGGGGTTGTTGCGCGAGGGGAGGTCCGTGCACGTGGGTGCTCGAGGCGATGGAGGCCACGGGGGTCAATCCGGTAGAGGCGGGGCCGCCACGGCGCGGGCCACCCATCACCACCACAAGGCGCGACGGGCTCCTGCTCCTTCGGCGGCGTCTGCACTTTGCAATTGCTGCTGCTGAGGGCTCCAGGCTGAGACGCGCGCCGTGCTGCGCCAAGGTGACCCCGCAAGGACCTGATCTGCGTCGCGTGCGCCACCATTGCCGACTCCAAGCCGCTCTTCGACCCGCAGCTCAAGATCCAGCGCCTCCGCATCCGCGAGCCTCACCAGCAGCGACACAACATCGACGGCCAGGTCATCGCTTCCTCCCCCACCCCCCGCGGAGCCCAGCAGTAGGTCCGCGAGCGCTGTCACGGCGCCGGCCGGCACCGCCCGCCAAGCGTGAAGCCGTCACTAGCTCTGCTGATTCGTCAGCGCGGCGCAGGTGCCCTCCATCTTATCCGATGGCGTCCCTCACCACCACCACCCCCTCACCGGCCGTCCTCCCGGCGGCCACCACCGCCACTGCGGCCTCGTCCGTGTCCGCACATGCCGGCTCGCGGCCGCTCCTCGCGGGCGACGACGCGTCCTGGCGCGCCACCGCGGCCACCGCCGCCGGGGGCCAGGGGTCCAATCGGGGAGGAGCAGGGACGGTCGCGGGCATCGGCGGCGGCGGGTCTACCTGCTCTCCTCCTATCGTTCGCCTGCCAAGAATGGTGGGACCGAGGGAAAAAATTGCTGGGAAGGTGCCTCTCACCGACAGACGGGGCCCACAGAAAATAGAGGCCTGAATTGATATCCCCACTGGAGTGGAGTTCTAATTTTGGACCTCTATTTTTTGCAGTTAGGCCTGCAAATTAGTTTTGGAGGCCTCAATTTGGAGGTCCTTGCTGGAGTTGCTCTTAGATGAAAAAAGTACAGATAGACACATGATGACGGTCGAAACGAACGTGCACACGATGGTCGATTGGGCAGAAAAGACCATGGATTGCTCCCTCCCTTTAATATTATGTTTTTTTCTGCTTGTGAAATAATCCTAGGTAGTAGATCGTTGCCTCTCGATTGAGTATTGTTCTGTGAAAAAAGTTAATGCTTGTGGAATCAAAGTTGCAACTAATACAGTCCTGTGACTAGCTGTCTAGCACTGTTGTGTACCTGTGTTGATAAATTGAAATTATTAAGCAGGTCAGCGACATGTTGAACCACAAGATACTGTGTATGATTTTAACATTATATTTTTTTTATAGATCTATCTCTCTTTTCGGGCTGAATAGATAGGATTGTGAGTGTAAGTGAATTAATGACTTCTCATTCAATTACCTTAGTTAAATTTTTGTGGAAGATCATCAATTGTGCAGGTGAAAGGACCAGTGAGCTAAACTTTTGGATGGTAAAATAACAAGAGGTCTTTTACGGTACACAATACGACCCAACAGTCGTACGATCGTATTATAGCTTTTTTCGGTTGTTTCCCTATGGGTAAAATGGTAATTTGACAGATATATTATTTGGAAAAAAAAATTCCCCGCTGCCCCTTATACTATCTAAAACATTTCATATATTACAACAATATCATTTTACATTTTCGATAATACCCTTATACTACCCATACGATCTTTGAATACTACCGTACGACAGCTAAAAAAACCAGTCGTATAGAATTAATCTCGACCGTCGAATCCTTACATATAGGTCCTTTTCTATTACGTACGAGTCCTTTTTCAACCGGTCGTACAAGTCGTATTGTGTACCGTAAAAAATCTCAACAACAAGTGCTCAATAATATTTTTTGAAAACACGTGCGTGTCGCACGTGCACCTTACTATATACTATAAGGAGCGAAGACAATTGAAAACTTTTCTCACCTAATTCGGGCTCACCTTACCCCTCACGCCAGACCCACCCGTCAGGTTACGTGATGACCAAAAAGGTGGAACGACCATAAAAATCGCAATTTGGGGAGCGTTTATGACAAAAATGTAATATTTTTTTCACCCACCGTGTGTACCCGCCCACTTATACCCGCCGGGCCCACCCACCCAACCCGTGTGTACCCGCGTTATGCCTTCCCCTGTCGCCCTCCCGATGTCATGTGGGCCTCCGGCCGCTCGCGTGAGTCTGTCGGCACCTCGCGCCGCCGGGGAGGATGCCCGACGCGGGGAGGATGGCCGGCGCAGGGAAACGGAGGCTGATGCGAGGAGGGAGAGGAGGTTGGTGCCGCCATGGAGCAGAGATGAGAGGGTGCTCCATGGACGCAGCCTCGGATCCGGCCTCCGCCTCGGACCCCACGCTGCCGCCGGGCCACCCGCGGTTGGGAGAGGGAGGGGCGAGCGGCGGTCGGCGCCGGGGACCGCTGCCGACGGGGAGAGGGAAGGACCGAGCGGAGAGGGCGAGGAGCTACAGGTTTGGCCGCCCCCGCCTTGCCTAGGCGCACCGACCGCCCCTGCCTCCGTGCGCGTTGACAGCCAAGTGAGGGAAGCCTTGGCCGTCACCCCGTGGTGCCCATCAGCTAGCACCGCTGGGCATCGAGCGGCCGGCTCACGGGACCGCCGAAGCAGCAGTGGCGGCGGCGGCTTCGCAAGGAAGATGGTGGCTGGCTGCCACGGAGAAGATTGAGGCGACGCCACATTGATTCCAGGTGACCCTCCGTCGACCCTCTTGCGAATCCAGGTGAATTCCATCCGCTGTCATGTTCCTAATACAGAATATGTTCATAATATGAGTGCTTGGAGCTGTATCAATGATGGCCCACCACCAGCACTAGCACGTGTTCATGATAACAGTCTGATGCAACGTCCTATGCCTTGGCCATCTTTGAATTTTAGCTGCTATCAAGTTGGAAGGCGACCACAACAACAATGGTTGGCATCATTTGTATACATTCATTGGTTGACTATCTTTCTTCTGTGGTTGGGCTGGACGACTGGACTGCAATGAGAAAAATATGACATGGGTTTACTATCTTCAGTATATGCTTCAACAAATCGTGCTCAAGAGTTCAGTTCTGGCAGTTGGCCGTCTAGGCTTTCCATCTGTTGCTTTATGGAAGTGTAATTCATATTCCTAATTCCTCTTACTCTCTTAGCTTAAGATATTGAGCAATACATCCTGTCTGTCAGTTACTGCATCAAGTGTCACTCAGAACAAATTGATGCAATATCAATTATATGGTGGGCGGTCACTGCCACAACAATGGCTACCACCTGCTCCATGTAGTGTCTTCTACAGTTCTACTTGATGATACACCTATGGGTCAGTCAATGAGTCTGGAGTTTTGTCCAGCTGCATTGGGAGGAACATGTAACATTTGATACATACTATTATTTGGTGATATCTGTTGGTCATGTGGTGGTTGCAAGTGAAACCAGTTTGCATCAGGTTTGGTGTTTCACTGAAGTACAACAACACAACTCTATTTTTATGCTTGGATTTTGGAGACTCTTGCACCAATTGTCTTTGGAGAGAGGAGTTGAACTGGCTCTTGAGTGGTTCAACAGTTGCTTGGATTCAAGCATATCAGCATCGGCAAACTATGCAGACCTATGGCCATCTGCAAGAATGCAGACTATCTAGGAAGTTTTGTTAGAGCGAAAATATTTGAACGGCACAAACATGGTTGGATATTTTTACTTTCTGTGGTAGGTCAAGTTAAGCTCCAGGCTTGGCAATATTTATTGAGGACATGCATTTATGTGGTTTCAAGTGTTGGAATCATCCGATAACAGCAAATGCATAATGAAAATTGAAATGGAATTAGTTAAATTGCTTAGCCTACATTGGTTTCAAGAACATAAGCTGACGGAGAGAGGGTAGGGGCCCTGTGATGGCGCCAGTCCAGCCGTACCCCTGCTCCTCTGCCCCGAGGAGGCCGCCGGAGTGGGGAAGGAGGATGTGCGGGCCGGCGAGTGCGAGGACGCCCTTGCTTTGGCTCCGGTTCCTTTCCCGTCGCCTCAAATCCCACTGTCGCAATGGCCCGGCGACGTACGCACCACCCCGAAGCTCGGGAGATCCACGCCTAGGAGCTGTACGTCGCCGTCGCGCCTTGGTTGACCCCTGCGGAGGGAGCTCTGCGGCCGTCGGCGTTGGGAGGGGAGGAGAGAACGGGTGCCGTCCTCGGGGCAGGTGCCGCCGGCCAGCCGGAGGATTGTATCCACAGTTTATAAATAATATATATCATCTTGTTTGTCCAAAACTTATAAATAAAAATTGAGAAACAGGATTACCGCTTAAAATTAATTTTGCTCATCTTGCCGTCTACATTGATTATGTAAGTCTTGAGTATATCTGCATGTTAGGATCCGAAAATATGTGTTGGATGGAGAGCTGAGTGATCATGGCATGATGCCATATTGGTGCTAATGACAAAAGAATAAGATGCTATTCACACATTTCCATCAATTTGGGTGTAAATGTTACAAGAAGAACCTAGCTCTTAAACTATAGCTAATCAAATTCTTTTGGAGCTATACACAATCTTGTTTTTTTTGCAATTTAATTTATTTTTGGGATTATGGTTAGACAATGCATTGCTACATATATAATTTTTATGCTTGCAGGGAGGATCTCAGAACTTTTCTTTCTTATTTCCAATGTGTGTTTTCTACAATATCCTGTAAGCCCTATCATTTTACAACAAGGCAATTGATAATTGCACAATGAGTTCTGATATTGCTATCTTCATAATAAACTGTGATATAATTTTTGTGTCAATTATATTTAAAAAGGTGAAACATGTAGATATTAGTGCATACTAAATTGCAGACCATCTAGATTTGCAGGAAGACTTTGGTTTTAAGAAATTACCATCGTCACTGTCCTCTGAACTGGGAGCAGGCCACACTGCAACTGGCAAGTCATGACTCAATTCTAGAAAATTCGGTGTTCTTTTGTCTCCTCAAATTCAAAGTTACAATTTATTGAATATAAATGAGATTTTGAGAAATTCCAGACCATTCTCTAAGTGTTGCTTGCAAGTTCATTACGTGAGTAGAGAGTGGCTAGCGCGAGTAAGCTAGGGTTTAGAGGGCTCCTGGGAAATCAAGCAAGCTGGCCATGAGTCTCTATCTTCTAAATTGAATTCACTAATTAGAGGTGAAATTGTTGACATTTCAAATGGTGGAGTGCAAGAGTTATGAATGAGGTTTGAATTTAGGATTATACAGTATAATGGCTGTCAAAGACCCTGGTTTCTTTTTTATGCACCTGCAACGGGTAGATATGCAAAGGTTGTTAAGTCATTATGCAAAGAATGTGTTGGTGCCTTTATACATTTAGATATAAGTTTTGTTTATTCCTTTTGCATTCCACCACATTTCAATAAGTTACTTTGCAAACACGTGCGTGTGGCACGTGCACCTTACTAGTATTTGTAAAATTTTGAGATGATGGTATAATTTTGCAAAATGATTAAAAAAATATAAAAAAATTCGACCATGACAAACACACACGGCCCGCAAACTTGACCATGTATGTAGCCCACATTCGCTAAACCAAGCCCGCATTCCCACCCACACTGGGTTTGCGGCCCACAGGCCACAGCACCGAAAGGCTTGGCACGCAGTCGCAGAGCCGCCCGGCCTCTCGCCTCGCCGCCCGAACCAGCGCCGCCGTCTCCTGCGGTCCGCGGCTTACCACCCCCGCCGGCCTCCGCGTCTTCTCCCACAGCACCGGCTTCCGGCGACCTCCTCTACTCCCCGCTCGCGCCGCGCCCCTCTCGTCCTCGGCGTCGACGGCCCTCAGACGATTCGCCCCAATTCCGCCGCCCTTCGGGAGCTCTGGCGATGCATCTCACTCTCGAATTCGGGTAACCCTTCCACCATCGCTTGTGGCTCTCCTCCCGATTCCTCTCGCCTTTCTGCTTTACACCGCACGAGCGCGCGGTTTCTGATGAGTAAAGTTGGTTTTGGGGTTGCAGGGGCGGGCTGGAGCTGCTCCTGGAGAACTCCACCAAGGTGCACAAGGTGGATGTCCCGATCAAGGATGGCGAAGGCAAGGTGGCGATGAAGGGTTTGCTGTCTTGGGTCAAGGCCAATCTGATCAAGGAGCGCCCGGAGATGTTCGTCAAGGGTGATTCCGTGTATGTATTCGCTTTGCCCCCGTTTCCCTCTAAATTCCGTCTAGATCGATTTGTGTGGGTGTAGTTATGATGACATCCAGTGGCGATTTCCTGATGGCTTACTAGTATGGATTCGTGCTCATGTAGTGTCAATTGACTGCAAGATATTGATGCTGTCATTTAGTCCAGATTATTTTGAACCTCTCTGTGGTTTAATTCGACTACATAAAAACAATCAACACCGATTAACAATGTCGTGGATGAGCTTGTTATGACCGGCATCACCTATGGCCGCCGCCAGCCACGCAGTGGCTAAAGGGGAGGCGCGCGGCCGGGCCAAGGGCCCAGTTTGAGAGTCCAAGTTTATTTACAAGAGTCCTAGTTTATTTACAAGAGTCCTAGGGTATTAATCAGGAAAGTAGAGAGTCATAAATACTTTTGTAAACTCTTCGTTTGAGGACAAGCAGAAACATTATTATTGTTTCCGGCTTCCTTCAGGGAGCCGGGAGTTCCAAACCCTAGCCGCCCTCTCTCCCTGTGCACGCACGCCAAAACCATCGACGGCGCCCCAGCGCCGTCCTCGCCGCCGCCCACTGCCGGCCAATCACCCCTATTCGCTAAGGAGCATCGCCGGTGGGATCCGCAATCCTATCAACCTGCGCTCCTGCCACCACCGTTCCGCCGCCGGCGCCGTCCCTGCCCTTGGCGACGCCGCCGCACACGTCCGCACCACCGTCCACAGCGCTGACCCTGACGGCGTCCTCGGGCGCCCTCTCCACTACGTCGGGGGTGTCGACGAGCATCCCCCCCTTGACCAATCAGCAGCTCACGGCGTCCCTCTCCAACCTCGTCGCTGATCAGTCGCAGCTCCGTGATGAGGTTCGTGGAATTCGTGATGAGTTCCGCGAGTTCCGCGACTTCATGATGAGGTACCTTCCCCAGCCGCACGGCCGGACGGCGGCGTGGCCGCATCTGCAGGCGACCATCCCCATGGCCGCCATCACCTCCACCCCGGCGCCGCTGACGACTGGCGTTCCCATCCATCAGCTGTCGTTCCCCCCGTCGCCGTCCCCGATACCGGCGTGGCTCTCGGGCTCTGCTCCGGGCGCGGCGTCGTCCTCATCACCACCACGCACGACGACCTGGTCGTCCCCGTTACTGACGGATTTCACTCACGGGGGACCCTCGGCGTCTGGCGTACTCTACGGTGGAGTCGATGGAACCCTGTTTCCGACCGCCTACGCGCCAGCACCCACCCCTCCCCCGGCGGCGCCCGCGTCGTTTCCATCATCGAACGGCTCGGGCCAGGCTGCTCCTCGCTTCTACAAGCTGGAGTTCCCGACGTACGACGGCCTCGACGACCTGCTAAACTGGCTGAACCACTGCGAGCAGTTCTTCCGCGGCCAGCGTACTCCGATCGACGACTACACGTGGCTGGCATCGTACCACCTCCGCGGTGCAGCCCAGACTTGGTACTTCGCCATCGAGCAGGACGAAGGACGTCCGACGTGGGAGCGGTTCAAGGAGCTCTGCCACCTCACGTTCGGCCCTCCTGTTCGCGGCTCCCGCCTGGCGGAACTGGGTCGCATCCAGTTTACGTCCACCGTCCAGGACTACACCGAGCGCTTCAACGCGATCCTCTGCCACGCGCGCGATCTCACCAGCTCCCAGAAGGCAAACCTCTTTGTGGGGGGACTTCCGGACCATGTCCGGGTCGACGTCGAGCTGCGCGCCCCCCGCGATCTGCCGACCGCGATCTACTTGGCGCGGTCCTTTGAGCTGCGCGCCAAGTCCATGCTCTCCCTACGACCGCTGGAGCCACCACGCGCGGGGCGCCTGCAGCCGCGGTTCCTACCCGCGCCAGCTGGGCGCTAGGCGCTACCACTGCCGGCACCTCCACAGCAGCCGGTACCTACAGGGGGCGCACCGCAGGCATCGGCACCGGCGCAGGCGCTCATCCGGCAGTTCCGCCGCCTCACCCCGGTGGAACAGCAGGAACGTTGTCGACAAGGGCTATGCTACAACTGCGACGAGCCCTTCGTCCGCGGCCATCAGTGCAAGCGGCTCTTCTACCTCGAGTCCGGCGACTACGACGAGGACAGCGTGCCTGCTGACGACGAGGCCACAGCAGAGGACACCATAGCCGACATGATGGCCAATGCCTTGGTCGTCTCTCTGCACGCGTTGGCGGGCATCCAGACGGAGAACACGATGATGGTATACGTGATGATCAAGGGACAGCGCCTCCTGGCCCTCCTCGACACGGGCTCCACTCACAATTTTCTGCAGGGAGCAGCCATGCGGCGACTCGGCCTCGTCTCCGCCGCCGGCGAACACCTTCGCGTCACCGTCGCTAACGGTGATCGACTGCGCTGTGTGGGGGTCGCCCGCGACGTTCCCGTTGCCATCGGGGGCGAACCGTACAGCCTCACCTGCATCGGCATTGACCTAGGCTGCGTCGACTTCATCCTTGGCGTCGACTTCCTCCGTACCTTGGGGCCGATCACCTGGGACTTCGACGCCCGGACGGTGGCCTTCCAACGCGCGGGGCGCCGCTTCGTCTGGCACGGGGCCACTGAGGGGACGCTGCGCGGCGCTCCCCAGGCGGCCGCGGCCCTCACAACAGCCGACCCGAGCAGGCCCATGCTCGAGCGCCTTCTTCAGCAGTACGACGCCGTGTTCGCCGAGCCGCAGGGGCTCCCACCGGCGCGCCCGTATGACCACCACATCCACCTCCTGCCGGGTGCCGCGCCCGTCGCTGTTCGGCCGTACCGCTAGCCACAGCTGCAGAAGGACGAGCTGGAGGATTGGGGGCTCTGACTCAGCGGGATGTTAGGCTCAGGAATTGGATCTGAAAGCACAACCCACTCACAAAGTAAAACATGAGCTCTCTCATGAACTGCAGCTGGTGCGAAGTAACTGTGATCATTTTCCAGCCCTGCGAGCTTGGCTTTACTAAACTGTTGTTTCTTTCCTGTTGCTTATTTCAGGACACTGGTAGCCATAAGAGCCGCAATATTTCCATAACTTATATATAATATGTTCCTTCTTTAATACAAAATGCTCAGTCCACCTGTGTATTTGAGCAAAAAGAAAGAAACACAATCAAGCTTATTGATTTAATTTGAAAAGTAGCATTTATATGATATTCATCTAGATGCTAGCCTTCACCCTGTCCTTTTCTCGGCTTATTTCAGCTTCACCCCGAACAGGCTCATAGCTGCCAAGCACAACTAGTTGAACTCAGGCACAATTCAATAAACTTCTGCTGATTGAGACCTCAGAGCCCACAATTTAGTGCCTACTAGCAGTAGCCACTGCATAACACGGCAAGTACAAAGGCACAAACCAGAGGACTAGAGGAGCAGCGTAATTTGGCTGGGGATTTACTTGAAGGCAACACTAGGCACATCCAGAAAATGTCCAGCTATGACATCTAGACTGTTCATGACCAAGTTTGACTAATCTAGACAGCATAGCTATCTGGCCCTACATTTAGCCCATTTTATTCTGTTTTCGATTGTTTTTTTTGGCTTGCCAATGATTTAGTAGAAATATATATGTTAAATTTTATTGGCCTTGTAGAGGTGTCCATGCTTTGTCAGTGCAGCAGTGTTACAGAGCATTCAACTATTTCAAAGCTAACTAGATAGAGATTCAGGAATTTATTCTTTTCTGAGATCAGGTGCAGCCATCTAATTAGTGTTCATGGTTTTTTATTTTCTTTGCTTAATGTGTGCAGGAGGCCTGGGGTTCTTGTCCTTATAAACGACTGCGATTGGGAGCTGTGTGGTGGTCTTGATGCAGAGTTGGAAGAGAAGGATGTGGTGGTTTTCATATCCACCTTACATGGTGGTTAGTTTAATTATCAGGATGTTACATCTTATGATTATCCTGAGAACCACATCTTGTACCCAGTTGGAAAAGGATTGCAAATCGTGGAACTGAACCTGATGATATCATTATCATCAAACTATAGTTCCATTTGCTTACTGAAACACAGTCACAGAATATTGTACACAACATATCCTGTATTTTTGCAGTACTGCTGTGTTCTCCTTGAACTGCTGTATACATAAGTGGATGGTCAAGTTAACACATTTCTGACCACTGTTCCCTAATGACTACCTCATGGAGTTACCCCAGAAGTGAACATTTCTGAATGCTGCTCATGCTGTTCGATATTTTACTCCCGTTGGAATATTCGCTGCCTCATGGTTTGTACTACTGTTGCCTCAATTCATGAAGCAGTAGGGTCAATCACTTGGCAACATTTCTGCAATTAAGCATAGCATGCAAAAGCACGGAGAATGTGGCTCGCGAGTTTGTTCATATTTGAGTGTTTTACGATTTGGTAACCCTATAATGTTAAAATGTTAAATTGAACTTAATCTTGTCATATTGACGACTGCCCTGCAAGATTATTGTCATGAAGAGACGAGGCTGGACAATGAAAAGAGATGGACACAATGAATCAGGATAGTTTTACAAAAAAGGAGAATGGACATCGCATCAGGTCCACAGCATGGTAGATACTGGATTTCGATTAATACGTGAAGTACATGGATTCTTTGGTTGGAGCAGGTTGAGGTTGACTGTCTGAGACAATATCTGAATTCAGAAATGCACAAGTATCTGGTTCTGTCTTGCAGTAACAGTCTTACAGCGCCAAGGTAGCACCTGCTTACTTCATTTTGTTTAACTGCAGCTATGGATTACACAGGCTTTTCATGGCATATATCCATTGGTTAAGATTTAAGAAGCTTACCGTTCATCAATTTCAGTCACCTGGATTGTAGGAAGCTTGGAAAAGAGAGAGAAAGTTACACAATGGTACGCCATGTTTTCACTCGTGATATGCATTAAGGGTTTGACACTGCCAGTGCCAGTTACAAACACAAGATAGTTGTGGTAGGCTGGCACCAACGCACTCGTTGTCCATCTTTCGCTAACCTTTTGGTTTTTGCGTTACCTTACCGGCCGTCATCCAGCATTCACAGCTAGTGGCGGTGCCCTGCTGCCTCTCCATCCGCCATCCATCTCTTCCACTGGTTCAGCCACCCAAATCCCTTTCTAATCCGGGCAACAACAATCTCTCCCCCAAAACCCATGATCAATCGTCATACCGGACACAAAGAAATCACGCCAGAGAAGAACGACATCCATGTTCAGTGGCATCCGTATATCCGATCCATTTGGACGTATTAGTTTGTCACCTTGGATTGACTGACTGTAGGAAGCTTGGAAAAGAGAGTATTACACGGTTAAAAAAAAGGAGTGTTAGGCCTAAACCATTACTTAATCCATTTCAAGGGACCGTTGCTTCTTTATTTGCACTACTAGTTGGAACAAGACGGATTGCACATTTGGTACATACACAAGACAAGTCATGAAGACCCAACTGTTTTCAACATATAGCACCAGGTACATCTTCACCATTTATTTAACTTTACCTGATCTTATTTTCTAGGTACACTTGGCACAATGATCTCGTTTAAGTAGACATGACTGTTTCAGGCTGTGCCATCTTTCTTCCCGCGAGAAATCTTGAGAGCAGCCGGGATGTGGGTGTCGAACAAATACAAGCGCCAATTGATGCAGTTCGGGTCAAAGTTGAATATGCACCCATCACCCTGGCCTTCGCGTGTCGTCTTCCAAAGCTTCCTCAGGTTCGTGTCATCAAAGCTTCATAAAAAATAATGTTAGAGAGAAAACACTAATCCGTACTATATTGCAATTTGCAAGCAATCCAAGGATGCATGGGACAACATTTCCTTTTTTTACATTGGAGGGAGTGTATAGATGCTCTTTTCTGTTGGTATTTTTTCTGTGGATTAATGTTCTTTTCTCTGTTGGCATTTTTGTTGTTGAACCAAAGGATCACATCCATTTACATTTGTTTAACCTTGTAAGATGATTGTACTTATAAGCATACATTCTTACTTTATCAACTCAATATTCAAATAAGTAATAAAGAGTGAATCATGACATTGTGTATTTAGATGAAAATATTTTAGAATACTTATCTTAAACCTCACCATGCCTTGAAGGTGGTAAACGGGGCATACATCTTAGCCAGAAGCATGAAGAAATTGTAGTTTCGATTGAGCTTATTGATGAACTCTGAGAACATCCCACCGAGTAGCAAGTTTACCAAGTACAACATCTGTTCACCATAAGATATTTTGACTTCTCACTTTTATCGTGAAGAGGGTATTTGTTGAAAAATATTTAGTGAGTCCAAACAAATGTCAAACACATACCTGCAGTGGTATTTTGTATGCTAGAACCATATATGCATGAAAGTAAATATATCTATTGAACAATTGTAGCCTTTTATGTTGGATGGTCCTTGTGCCATCCCTCACACGAGGATTGACAAAAAAGTAGCCATATGCTAATTCCTCTATATGATACCATTGCAGTGGATTTTGGTGGGATGAAGTCACATGATAAATTACTTGCGTCTCCTCACCATAGTGAGCCACCATGGCTACCATAGTAGCATTGACCACCATATCTCCTGGTATCTATAAAAAGTTTTACCTTGAAGTCACAGAGCATACACACACTTGTGTTTTATTCTACAATATCATATCGCACATTACTCACCACATCAACTATGCCATTACGATCACATACGAAACATGGAATGGTTTGCTCGTCATAGGCAACAATCACAGCGTCAATTGTCCTACAATAGAAATATGATGTAATGGCGATCAGTTTGATGTGAACAAGTTATGATGATAAGTTAATTTCTGAAGATTTAATAAATGATGTTTTTGCTGATAATGATGACCAATTATATTATTGAAGATCAAGTGGTGTTTTTGCTGATAACTAGCTAACAATATGCATCATGCATGCATTCATTCTGTTGTATATATGGTGACTTAAATCCTACTTGAATAAGGACACAGGTGTGTGCTATTAGGACTTCAGTTCTAATATGACTTGAGCGTTGAATCTTACTTGGAATATGACTTGTACGCATGTTTATTTGGGGACTTTAGAGGGAACTATATATAATTAAACAAGCCATAGAGATCAATTAAGCCAAGAGCAAATAATTCAAATCAACATAGGCTTCCTCTAAGGCTTGTAAGGGGAAATCAGGAGCACTAAAGAGGATTTAGTAGTTAAATAATTCTGTAGTATTATATTCTTGTATAGAGTAAGTATGAGAGGTTCTAGAAAATCGAGTTGTTCCAGAGGAACAATCACTTGTGCATTTGAAAGTTACGCTTAAAGAATTTGTGGTTGGCTTTGTCAAAAATGTTATCCTCTTGTTGTGGTTGCTTCACTACGTACCTTCATCTAATTAAGATTTTCTACAAGGTTCATCTACATTGTTCTTGATACAGATTTGTAATTTTCTTGATGCGTTGGTTATTGCCATAATTTGGGGCATTGGTTATAAGATATTCATGTATATACATGTCGTATATCGATTCTGGTAGCTATGACGACTGTGATGAAGCTTAAGCTTGTATAGTTGAATGCATTGCATACTGTTTACATACTTAGTGCCTTCGATCCATCCAGGAAAAGGTTCCTCAAAAGTGCTGGTTACAATACTTGGCCGTACAATGACAACAGGGATATCTTCTCTCATGGAGCCGAGCAACATCTCCCCCATTGCCTTGGTGAACACATATACGTTGGGCCAACCAAAATATTTGGCCCTTGAAGAGAAAAAAAATGGTTGATTAGCATATCAATATATTTATCCGAGTAGATTAAAAAAAAGTTCAGAAAAATGCCAAAAGGATCTACAATTTGGAACAGAGGAAGTACTCAGCAGACTCTAATCATCATTGCTAATAATAGCCATGGGATTTTTTATATTTTATAAAAATGCACACAGTTGTCTTACGAAAACAGTTTAAGTAAAAATGTAAGCTAAAGCACCCCCTAATCTTCATATAAGTTATTCACCTATGCCATTTAAAAAAATATATAAAATAACCCATAAATTTGCATTTAAATTACCCACATAGACCATTAAAAAATGGCTATCTATGACATATACCTGTTCAAGCCAAGTTCCTTCATGACCTTCTTTTCTAATTGTCGTGAGCTATCTTGAGTCATAGTGTGCGCTGTGAGTGATGCTTTGACCTCACTAACTAACTGTAGCTCCGCTTCGATGTCCAAGTGGCAGTCTGGCTTCGGTGTTTCCCCCATCAGGATAGGTTTCTCTGGTAGCAGGCCCTCTTGTTCACCAGTTAATACATAAGCTGCTCAAGATAATTAAGATCAGCACGCTAAGCATCCTAATTAGCTATGTTCAGTACAGTTAATTAACTAATAACTGCAGAAGATACTCTATATTTCCTCGATCACAATTGATTAATTTGGTTGTATTTGTTTGTAGCATATTTTTGGGTTCTTTAGTTTATCTCAGTTATTACCTTCCATATACAAATGTCTTGCTTTTTGATCAACTTACCAGTGGAAATATGGAGGAGCATTTTGAGATGGGCACACTGCTTTGCAAATTGGCAAACGTTCACGGTTCCCAATGCATTTGATTCCAGAGCAACATCGTACCTGCACGTCGATATCCAACGAGGAGTAGGTACAGTGTACCAAATAGTGTGTGGTGTGGTTGTGGTATGCACACAGAATTCACAAAACGTTCAAAGCTGTTCCTCCCTGTGAGAGAAGTTATCATTTTGTGATTACCATCGCCTACATACCTCTCATAGAAATTCGTGGTTGCAGCTCCATTGACGATAATATCAATCTCCTCTGACATCTGCTTAACCTGGGAGCTGTGGAGCCCAAGTTCCTCATGTATGATGTCACCGGCCACAGGTGATATTTTCTCTTGGATGAAAGAGTGGAATTCGTCCCCGTGTATTTTTCGAAGACTCCTGAAGAGTTCTTGCCCTACAACCTAATTGTTGACATGAAAATGGAATTTATTTACAGAGCATTTTGAAGAGATGAGATGGTACATGCATGCAAACGTACATGTATATATATATTGTTCACTAGGTGATATCCCACACGTTGCGAGAGAATTTATGAAATTTATTTACAAAGAATTTTGAAGAGACAAGATCATGTATATATATTGTTTACTAGGTGATACCCCGCGCGTTGCGAGGGAATTTCTTAAACAAAATTTTAAAGTAAAATTTGAAAGAAAAACTCCAATAGTGGAATTCGTCCCCGTGTATTTTTCGAAGAGTCCTCAAGAGTTCTTGCCCTACAGCCTGCTAATTTACACCCCAAATGCAAAAAAAAAAGAAAATTAAATTTATTTACGGAGCATTTTGAAGAGACGAGATGGTATATGCGTGCAAACGTACATGTATATATATTGTTGTGATACCTAAGCATTGCGAGAGAATTTATGAAGTTTATTATTTACAGAGCATTTTGAAGAGACGAGATGGTACATGCGTGCAAATACATGTATATATATCGTTTACTAGGTGATACCTCGCACGTTACGAGAAAATTTCTTGAACAAAATTTTAAGGTGAAATTTGAAAGTAGAAACACCAAAGTGATGGCATGATAATATTATTTTGCAAACGACATTATATATAAAAACATATTTTTCTATGATGGAAATTTTATAGCGTGGTACTCGTAAAGACTAATAAATTGTATACATGGATGTTATTAGTCAAAAAAATTGATGAAAGACATAAATAGATGGTCCTAATAAATGATGATATGGTGTCTAATATAGTAAGTTTTCATATGATGTAAATAGCTTGCATGTTGAAAGGAATAGAGTTAGTACCTCTTGGAGCACACGCTGGTGTGCAGCCGCATCGTCTGGCGCCCGCACCAGCAAGTAGAGCTTCTTCACTCCTGGCTCTACTCGTAGGATCTTCTCCACCAGCACTGCACAAACACGAGTTACACTTATCCTGTTTGTATTTTATTGCTCAGCAGTCAACACATCATCACATGGTATGAAATTGTATTTAGAGCTTAATTATGTATACATATATAGCACAGTAGAGTAGATTTCCAGTTTTAATTTGCAGTGTGTGTATGTTTATATGTACGTATATGTAAAGTACATTTCCCTAGGAAGCCGGTCGAGCCGGTGATGAGGATGGTGCGATCCCTGAAACACCCGGCAACTTTAGCAGCGTCCATGGCTCTGCCGGCCTGACGACTTCCGAGCTGTATCGAATGCTATCGATCGCAATGTGTTTTTGCCACGGTATATGCTTATACATATATATAGTAGTAGTAGCTGCATGCCCCTAGCTAGTCAAAGCTATTCATTATATTTGGGTATCAATCGTTTTCTTCCTTCCAATTTTAATTCACAGGTAGATGGGTGTCGGGTACAACATCGTTTTCTGCCTCATGCCGTTCTTAAGTTTCTGTGATCAAGTTTTTTTTTGTTAGTTAGCAACATAGATACCCCACTCTCCCCCGAACCCTCTTTCAGAAAATCGTGTGTGCACTAACTTTGCACATCAATGAAAAGTTCTGGCTGGCTGCTCGACTGCTCTAGATTCATAACTTTTGCTATGTATCTGGACATAGGTGCACAACAAAAGTTATATATCTAAAAAACCAAAACAAATAATAATTTGAGATGAAGGGAGTATATAAGTTTGTAACTCAATCATAACAGAGTTAGGGGCACTCGGCTATTTAATTTAGCGATGCTGTTTCACAAATAGCGGAGTTAGCAGCATTTTATCTCCAAATTAATGATTTCTGCTGGCACATGGATTTTTTTATGGCTGGCGGACCTAATTATCACCCGCCACCACAAAAGATCCCAGAGCCAACATGTTAAAACCCACACCATCACTAGAAATATGTTTATGCTCACCAACCTGTATTAATTATTTTTTAGCAATTAGTACTTAATAGTTCTCATTCGTGAAATAAATTAAAACATCATCATTATTATTATTATTATTATTATTATTATTATTAATGACTCTGCGACAACTGGCTGTATTCTTTTGCTCCGCCATAGCCGACTAGGACCACACATTTCTTATCCCACCTGTGCTCTCATCTTCATCTCTCTTGAACGCCCACATCTCTCTCTGTCTCTCTCTCAGATCGGGAAACATGAAGGAATTGAAGCAGATGAGGGCCTTGTGGATTTCGGGTTTCTGAATTTGGAGATTCGATGGCTGAGCTTTGGGAGAGGAGGGTGGAGACATCCGTGGAGGGAGGTAGGCGGTGGTGGTGGAGGCCGACAGCCTTATAATCTTATAGATTGGGGTTTTAGGGTTTGAGGATTCAATGGGGTATCGGTTGTTTCGGCGGAGGAGGCCAGTTGTGGGTGGTTGAGGCGAGCCGGCAAGGACGCCAGCCGCCGAGCGGCTGAGGACCTTTGGTTGGCGGGCTAGGCAGCGGGGGTGAGAATCGAATTGGTTGGTGGAGGGTGGTGATGGTGCGGCGGGTGTGGGAGGGTGGCGGAAGAAGGAATGAAGAAAGAATAACAATCAATCAATCAATCATGTATACAGTGGCGAATCCAGGATTGGGTGCTAGGGGGGGCTCTCCTTCCTCTTCTTCTTCCTTCCTCCTTCTTCTTCCTCTTTCTCCTCAAAATTTCTATGAAAAATTTGTAGGGTTTACATGGGATCCAGGGTGGTAGGGGGCTGGAGCCCCCCTGACCCACCGTTAGATACGCCGCTGCATGTATAATTTATATTAAACTATAATCAGTTGTAAATGAGTGGCTGTAAATGAGGGTGGGCAACTCGGCCGGTGATGGAGGCATCCGGCGGGGAAGAAAAAAGAGGCAGAAAAATAACTGACAGAGAAGAAGGAAGGAAGAAAGAATAACATCCACATGTAATTCAATTTGTTAGAAGGTAAGCAATATTCTGGTATATTTTAATTTTATGAATAAAGTGATATTCCAATATGGTGAGTGAAACAATTCATATGCTAGTGTTAATGTTTAAACAACAATCAAACATAAACATATTCATGAATATAAAACTAATAAACATGAATATAGGTTTTAGAATGTACCCAATGGGAGGACGGGTGACGGAGTCACCCGGTGTCCCGTTATCACTTGGCTCAGCCATGTGACCTTGGTCGATGTAGTCGAACAAAGTCGGTGCAGGAAGATGATCGCAGTGGAGTCGAAAGGTCGCCGGGAAGTAGACGAAGTAGTCGTACAGGGAGCGAGCAGTCGCGTTGAAACGTTCCCCAAAACCTTATCACCCTCCTACCCCGTGCAGGATCTCGGCAGCAGGACGAGGTTCCGGAGGCTCTGCTCTCGCCGACACCGTGCGCGGTGCAAGCGATGAGAATGCAAAAGGCAAAGCAGCAGACAGAGAGGGAGAAGGAAGAGGTCTCCTGAACAGGAGTACCTTTGATTGTGAATGGGTCGAGTTGAGAGGGAAGAGGAGGGACGCCTTATATAGGCGGGCCCGGGCGGGCACGCAGGGGGTGCGCCCAGATCCAGATCTGGGACGCAGAGAGGACGCGATGGGATGAACCTGGACGGTCGCGGTTAAGGAGACCAAATCACCATTGAGAATATTCCAAAGGATTATTCACTTCCAACGGCAAAAAGGTGCTCCCGCCCCGCGTCACGTCCGTCCGTCCGGCCGGCACCGCACCGCCCGCTCGACTCGACTCGACTCGACACGTCACGCCACACACACGCCCGCTCGACTCGACTCGACACACCATGCCCACGCCCACACCCTCGGCCACGCCCACACCCTCGGCCTCGGCCCGGCTCGGCGAGGCGAGCGAGCGAGCGCGCGTGTGTGGCACCCCATTCTCCTTTATCCAACTTCACAAGAGATGTACCGAAAGTTCACCTCATAAGTCGAATGAAAAGCTCCTCAAATACCCGTACGGTATTTCTCACTTTTCCCTAGCATTAAAACAATGGGGTTTAATTCTTTATTATTAAAATAAATGGCCCTAGGCCCATTTATTCTAACAATCCCCACCAAGAATTATAAGTCTCATTGGAAATGCTTTCCTTTTCCCTTTCTGTTTTGATATACCAGTACTACGGTGGGGACTGTTAAGTTGAACATCCACTAGGAACTCATGTTACAATTATTTGCAACTGAACAAGGGACTATGCCTTGAATTGCCAGTTTTGTGCATCTAAGCTTGGCCAGAGCCCATTACTGATACTAGGCTGCACATAGCATCCCTGCGGGTTGGAGCTTATGGGTCATACTCCGTGCCTCTTCATGAGTTTTCTAGAGATCATCCAAATCTCATAGACTATGACCAGTAGTATGACTCATATAAGTGTGCTCCTCCAAGACATACTGTAGGACTATGTCTTTGCTTCAAAGAAACAACTGCCTTGTTTCATGAAAGCCACTTGGAACACATTAAGGTATACATACCAGCCTGCCATACAGTGTTGAAGAGAAATGCATGTTTCCAGGGACTGAGCCTCTTAAAAGGTTCTCTTCTCTCAGTCGAACCATAGCTTGTTTCACCATCCTAATTCACGGGATCTCCGATCACATAGGGCAGGTTACCACTACGGAAAGACACACGTGGGTCTCAAGCCCAGTTCTCTAGATGCATTATCTATCACAATACGTGATAGACCCTTTGTAAATTGATCTGCTAGGTTCTTAGCCGTATGGATGTAATCCAGAGCTATAACACCAGTGTTTCTCAATTTCCTGACATATTTCAATTGCCTCTTGACATGCGTGGATGACTTCATGTTGTCCTTTGAACTGTTCACCTTGACAATCACAGTTTGATTATCACAGCTCATTAGAATTGCCGGTATCGATTTTTCAACTATCGGCAAGTCCATTAGGAGCTCACGAAGCCACTCAGCCTCGACAGTGGCAGTATCTAATGCTGTGAGTTCTGCTTCCATCGTTGACCTTGTTAGAATGGTCTGCTTGCAAGACTTCCAGGAAATAACACCACCTTCAAGTGTGAACACATATCCACTTGTGGCCTTTAACTCATCAGCATCAGAAATCCAATTTGCATCACTATATCCCTCCAAGACTTTGAGGTCTCCAGAATAGTGAATTTCATAGTTCATTGTTCCTACTAGATAGCGCATTACCCTCTCAATAGCACGCCAGTGTTCACTGCCCGGGTTTGAAACAAACCGACTTAGTTTACTAACTGCGTATGCAATGTCGGGTATCGTGGCGCTAGCCAGATACATCAATGAACCAATGATCTGGGAGTATCTCAGCTGATCCACCATTATCCTTAAGTTCTTCTTTAGAACCAAGCTGGCGTCATAGGGAGTTGAGGCGGGTTTAGCATTGCTCTAGCCAAACTGACTCAGCATCTTCTCAACATAATGAGTATGTGATAGAGTCACCCCACCTCCCTTGATTAGCTTTATGTTAAGGATAGCATCAGCCTCTCCCAAGTTCTTCATCTCAAACTTTTGAGATAGAAAGTCTTTGACTTCCTTGATCACACCAAGGCTCGTGCCAAAGATAAGTATGTCATCTACATACAAACACAAAATCACTCCTTCGCCCCCACCATAGCGATAGTACACACATTTGTCAGCTTCGTTTGCAACAAAGTCAACAGATGTCAAAGTTCTGTCGAACTTATCATGCCATTGCTTAGGTGCTTGCTTGAGGCCATAGAGAGACTTCACCAGCTTACACACCATTCCTTCTTGACCCTTTACTACATATCCATTTGGCTGATCCATATAGATCTCCTCTTCCAACTCTCCATTTAGGAAGCTGTCTTAACGTCCATCTGATGAACGAGAAGACCATATGATGCTGCCAGAGAAAGTAGTACTCTTATGGTGGTCAATCGAGCGACTGGTGAGTAAGTATCGAAGAAGTCTTCTCCTTCTTTCTGGGTGTAACCCTTGGCCACAAGTCTAGCTTTGTACTTATCAATAGTACCATCGAGCCTAAGCTTCTTTTTGAACACCCATTTGCATCCCACGGGCTTGCACCTATAGGGACGCTCAACGACCTCCCAAGTTCCATTCGACATGATAGAGTCCATTTCACTCCTCACTGCTTCCTTCCAATAGTCAGTATCAGGTGAGGAGTAGGCCTCTGCAATGGTCTTAGGAGTGTCATCTATGAGGTATACGACGAAGTCATCTCCAAATGATTTCTATGTCCTTTGTCTCTTGCTCCTCCTAGGAGCTTCATCGTTATCCTCCTCAGGATGCTCAATAAGTGTAGGCTCATCGAGTTCCATCGGCTCGGTGGAGTTGTCCTTCTCGACAGACTCTTGCCTAGATGAACTTGTTTCATCTCTCATTGGAAAAATGTTCTCAAAGAATGTAGCGTCTCTGAATTCCATAATTGTGCCGACAAGCAAGTCGGGCACTCCAGATCTTACTACCAAGAATCTATATCCGACACTGTGAAAAGCATAACCTAGAAAGACACATTCCACCGTCTTCGATCCAAGTTTACGTTTCTTGGTGATTGGCACACTGACTTTGGCCAAACAACCCCAAGTACGTAAATATGAAAGAGTTAGCCTCTTCTTCTCCCATTCCTCGAATGGTGTTACTTCCTTATTCTTCATAGGCACATAATTCAGGACATGACTTGCTGTCAATATCGCCTCACCCCACCATTCCTTAGATAGTCCCGTGGTTTCTAACATGGCATTCACCAAGTCGTCAGCGTGCGGTTCTTTCTTTCGGCAATCCCATTGGATTGGGGTGAATAGGACGGTGTCCTCTTATGAACAATACCGTGTTCCTTACAGAATGAGTCAAAAGCATTTGAGAAGTATTTGCCACCTCGATCAGACCTTAGATGTTTAATCTTTCTCTCAAGTTGGTTTTCTACTTCAGCTTTATAGATTTTAAAGTAATGCAACACTTCATCTTTTGATTTTAACAAGTAGATGTAACAAAATCTAGTGCTATCGTCTATCAAAGTCATGAAATATCGTTTACCACCTTTTGTCAACACACTGTTCATTTCGCTCAAATCGGAATGAACTAATTCTAGTGGTGCCAAGTTTCTCGCCTCAGCAGCCTTATGTGGCTTGCGAGTTTGTTTAGATTCAACACATACGTGGCACTTAGAATTTTTGACAGAGGTAAATCTCGGAAAACTCAAACTAGCTAGGCGCACCATACAACCAATATTAACATGACAAAGCCTCGAATGCCAAACATTTGATTCATCATCATTAAACACATAGTTCACAACATTATTATCATTCGACAAAGAAAAGCGGAACAAGTCTCCGCTATCATAGTCTTTTCCAATAAAAGTACCAAACTTAGAAATGATACATTTATTCGACTCAAAGACTAATTTAAACCCATCTCTACACAGTAGAGACCCGCTGACTATATTCTTCTTGATGGTAGGTACATGCTGCACATTCTTCAATTGTATGGTCTTCCCCGAAGTGAACTTCAGAGTGACCGTACCAGCACCAAGAACACGCACATGGGCACCGTTCTCCATCAACAAGGAGCCAGCCCCCCCGACCTGGTAAGAAGAAAACATAGAAATGTCAGCACATACATGAATATTATATTAGCACCAGTGTCTACCCACCACTCTGGTGAAGAGCACACTGAAAGAACTGTAGGTAAGAAATTACCGTACCCCGATGTTCCTCCACCCTCGCTAACAACCATGTTCGCTGCTTTGGGGGCCTTGCGATCCTTGCAATCCGGACACTTTGCAGCAAAGTGATCCGGACTGCCACATGTACAGCAAGCCTCAGACTTTCTCTTCTTCTTGTCTGGCCCGTCGGCTTGCTTAGCCTTGGGCGGGTTTTGTGAAGTCTTCTTCCTCTTGTTCTGGAACTTGGGATTACCCCTCTGCACAAAATTTGCGCTTGAGGGACCGACTATTCCCTTTCCACGTGTGTCTTTTGCTCTCGCGTTCTCTTCAACATCAAGAGTAGTAACAAGGTCATCAAAAGTGAACACTTGTCTCTTGTGTTTTAGAGTCGTAGCAAAGTCCCTCCAAGACTGTGGCAACTTGGAGATGATAGCTCCAGCCACAAACTTGTCGGGCAACTCACACGGATTCTCTTTGCTACAGTCCTTGAGCTCTTTAGCCAGTGACTGTACCTCATGGGCTTGTTCCACTACCGAACGGTCTTTCACCATCCTGTAGTCTAGGAACTGTTCCATGACGTACAGCTCACTGCCGACGTCAGAAGCTCCGTATTGAGCCTCAAGAGCATTCCAGATCTCCTTCCCCGTCTTGTAACGGAGATAGTGTCAATCAGATTCTCTGCTAGGACGCTAATGACGCAACCCCGGAACAGACTATCAGCAGCCTTAAAGACCGCCTCCGAGATACCCTCGGGAACTATTTCGTAGGTAACTAACATTACATCCATGGCATCAGCCAAAGAGTGGCCAAGTCACGCCACCTCTTATAGTTGGAACCATCAAAAGGCTTTGGTTTGATTGAGTTTGCAAAGCTAGCTATCGGAATCATCCTATCAACATAATAAGGTTTTTGGATTGTTAGAAGATAGGCAATATTCCAGTGTATTTTAATTCCATGAATAAAGTGATATTCCAATATGGTGAGTGAAACAATTTATGTGCTAGTGTTCATGTTTAAACAAGGATCAAACATAAACATATTCATGAATATACAACTAATAAACATGAATATAGGTTTTAGAATGTACCCAATGGGAGGGCGGGTGACGGAGTCACCCGGTGTCCCGTTATCACTTGGCTCAGCTATGTGACCTTGGTCGATGTAGTCGAACAAAGTCGGTGCAGGAAGATGATCGCAATGGAGTCGAAAGGTCGCCGGGAAGTAGACGAAGTAGTCGTACAGGGAGCGAGCAGTCGCGTCGAGACGCTCCCAAAAAACCTTATCGCCCGCCTACCTCATGCAGGATCTCGTCAGCAGGACGAGGTTCCGGAGGCTCTGCTCTCGCTGACACCGTGCGCGCGGTGCAAGCGATGGGAATGCAGAAGGCAAAGCAGCAGACAGAGAGGGAGAATGGAGAGGTCTCCTGAACATGAGTACTTTTGATTGTGAATGGGGCGAGTTGAGAGGGAGGAGGAGGGGCGCCTTATATAAGCTGGCGGGCACGGAGGGGGTGCGCCCAGATCCAGATCTGGGACGCGGAGAGGACGCGGTGGGATGAACCTGGACGGTCGTGGTTAAGAAAACCAAATCACTATTGAGAATATTCCAAAGGATTATTTACTTCCAACGGTAAAAAGGTGCTCCCGCCCCGCAACTCATCACGTCCGTACGTCCGTCCGCACCGCCCCCACGGCCTCGGCCCGGCTCGGCGAGACGAGCGAGCGCGCACGCATGACACCCCTTTCTCCTTTATCCAACTTCACAAGAGATGTACCGAAAGTCCACCTCATAAGTCGAATGAAAAGCTCCTCAAATACCCGTACGGTATTTCTCACTTTCCCTAGCATTAAAACAATAAGCTTTAATTCTTTTATTATTAAAATAAATGACCCTAGGCCCATTTATTCTAACACAATTTAGATTAAATTATAACTGACTGTAAATGGGTAGCATCCTTATTATTATACTCCTTCCGTGCTTAAATATATGACATTTAGGAAAAAATAGTTCATTTTAAACTAATTTGTATCCTAAACGTTGTATATTTAAAGATGGCGGAGTATAATTCACGGATGTGCACGTATACCTGCGTGAATGTCCAGCTAGCAATTAGCGTGCAGCTAGCATTGTGCTACACTGGTAGAAGTTCTGGACGTATAATGAAATGGGAAAGTCTCTTGCGAAACAGCTCGACGGAAGCAGGCAGGAGCGTTTTTTTTACAACATCAGGCAGGAGCGTTGAGCTCGGCGGGCAAGAACCACCGGTGACTATAGAGTGCATGTACCAACGAATTCAACTCAAAATTTTAATCTAAACTAATTAAAAAAGGTGACCAATTCATTTATTCTTCAAAACCCCTATGCAGACTCTCTCAGACCGCATATTAGAATTCGAACTCGAAACCTCTAAACAGTTCACTTATACTCCAACAATTCCTGCGACACTTCTGGTAAGACGACTTCACCTGCACCCGCTATATTAAAGCTTAAATAACCATATTACAAGTAAGTCCTCTAAGAAGACTGAAATTACAACAAGGTCCACATACCAGATTACAACCACAGGAACATTGTCACACCCGATTTCCGTAAAGAAATCAAATGCATCTCATATGTGTGCCAGGATCATAATTTCACACATATGATAGACATAAGAGTGTAATATCAGATACAATACTCAAAAACGCACAAAGAGGTTTATTAACTTTTATTACACTCATGGATAGACACGAAGGTCTTTACACGAACATCGATAACTACAACGGTGCAACTCTGTCTTCAGCTCCACATGCATCTGACTGCGGATGCAAGCCTCAGAACTCATCGAAGTCGCTGAAGTACTCCTCACCGTTGTTCTCCTCTGAACAGCGGTAAGCAAGGGTGAGCACACTTATGGTTGGAGCTCAGCAAGTGGGGGAAAAAGTATGCATGGCTATAAGGGTAGGCTAAGGTTTTGCAGCGGTTAGCATTTTAAGTTGGTCAAGTTTTATTTAGCAAGCGCCTATTTAGTAGTTGTAAGTTTATACTAACCCAAAATTAAGCATTAGAAACATTATCTCCAAAACCATATAAAACCATGATTTAATTCCATGTTTAAGTTCACTTATCATGTGAGGGTCCAAGCCGCTTGAGAGCCAGGTGTGGTTCGAGGACCGGTGGATGGTCGCTTCCTGGTGTGATGAGTGATTGACAACGTGGTGTGGACTGATTCTTGGCTAAGTATTGCAGGTGCAGGTTGCGGCTTGGCTGGTGCAGGTGCAGGTGAAGAACAAGCGTGAAAGGTCGTTGCCGGTGAGGCCTCCAGGTGTGGAGAAGACAAGTAGGCTTGGTTCGAGGGACCCGGTGGCCAGCGGGGTCAAGTGCGGGCCGCATGGTGGCAAGAACGGCAAGATGAAGTCATGGACGGTTTCTTGGTTGAGCCTCAAAACCAAGGTCGAGTCGGGACTACGTGGGAGCCGAGTCATGAGTGGTGATTGGCGGAGGCTACACCGAGTTCGCGGGGTTTCCGGTGGTTCACCAGAAAACCACTGGGTTCCTTGGTTGATCCACAAAGCCAAGACCGAAGAACCGAAGACGGAGGTGCAGCAGCTCCAGACCGGTCTGACCGGTGGGTCTGACTGGTCTGACCGGTGGGTACCGATCTGACCGGTGAGGAGCACCGGTCTGACTGGTGTGCGACGACGCAGTCCGGAATCTTTGAAGCGGAGGACACGCGTCGGGATCGCAAGGCTTGCGTCGAGGCTAAGCAAGTTTGCGGTCGCTGGGCATCCGTCCGATGGTGCGAAGATAAAGACTTCCAATTTCGCCCTCGAGGGGCATGTATCCCTAGTTAGCTAGTAAGGGTATTTTAGTCTTTCGGTTGCCTCCATATAACCCAAGGGGTGAGAGGATGGCAGCCATCTCTTGGAACCCTAGCTCATTTGGTTTTCCTATTTTTCCTTCCTATTTTCTTAGGATTTTCGTAGGACTAGCTTGAGAGCTTCATGGTGAGATCTTGTGAGAGGGAAGGATGATCGGGCGGCAAGCTAGACCTTGTATGAATCTCTTTAGTATGTATAGATGATTCGGCGTGGTTCCTCAAGGCTTGGATGTGTCTTTCCCGTTTCTCCTTTTTGGTGATTTTTGGAGCCCTTTCTTTGTGATTTTCTTGGAGCGATTTCGAGGCCTTTCTCTTTGGGATTTAGTGGGGGATGTATGCATGAACCCTTCGTGGTTCTTTTCCCTTTGATTCCCCTTCCAAATCCGTGAGCAAAGGGGCTCGATTTTGGGGTTTTCGTGGCTCTAGGGTTAGAGGCGTTCTTGGTGGGATTTCTTCGATTCCTCTTGATTTGACAAGTTTTGGTGGACCAAATCTTGGCTATGGAGTACCCATGAGGTGTTCCTACTATCCCCAAAGTCTTGTGCAAAACCGTGGAGCGAATCGGGAGATCGGGAGTTGGATTTGGAGGAGTTGACTCGCGGGCGCTGTTCATCCCGAGCTGCCCAGGCACGACCGGTCTGACCGGTGCTCTTGACCGGTCTGACCGGTGCTAGCCCTTGGTGGGTTTTTGTCTCGGGGAATAGCCTTGTCCGTGTGGTTTTGTCCCGTGGTCCTGCTGATCAGTTCTTGGCGTGTTTGGAGTTGTTTTGCTAGGCTTTGTGAGGGGTTCTTCTTCCTCACAGGTTGTGTTTCGTGGTGGTTTTTGTTCCAGGGCCTAGAGGAGTCACTGAGGCTTCCTGGAACGTTTGCTGTGCGGCTGCTGTAGCCACCGGCCTGACCGGCTCTGTCCACCGATCTGACCAGTGTCACCGGTCTGACCGGCGCAGGCCATCGGTCTGACCGGTGTAGCACAGGCAGCAAGCCGTGCAAGTTTCCGCTGTGTGGTTCGGTGAGTTTTGGCTCAGAAGGTTGAGTGTTGGTTCCTAGGACCAGTAGCACTCCAGTGGCTGTGTGGTCTTGACCAACTTGGGTAGTTGAGTCGGAGACGTGAGTTGGAAGCCTTGTTCGTCTTGTTGGAGTTCTCATCTCCTTCGAGAAGAATTTTTATCGGCTCCCATTCACTCCCCCCGTCTCTGGTTCGCCTAATCGGTCCTTCAATTGGTATCAGAGCCGGTTCGGGTCTTTATTGACTCTTACCAGTCTAAGATCCAAAGATGGCGTACCAGGAACGGGGTTCGGGTCCTCCGCACTTTGATGGGAAGAACTACCAGATGTGGCAAAGGCGGATGGCGGCGTTCCTCCGCGGAAAGGGTCAGATCCTTTGGGATGTCACGGTGAACACAGCTTATGTTCATCCGATGAACTTCCTTGCTCCAGGATCGAGGGATATGTTCGAAGCCAACAACAAGGCTGTCGACTACTTGTTTCGTGCTCTGTGTCAGCCTGAATTCGATCGGGTTCAGACAGAGGACTTAGCTTGTAGGATTTGGGAGCAGTTGAAGGATGCTCATGCTGGGAATGCTCAGGTTCAGGCTCGGATGTACGCGACTTACCGGAGAGAGTACGAGAACTTCACTCATCTCCCCGGCGAGTCCGTCGATGCCCTTTTCCAGCGATTTACGGTCGTTGTGAACAACATGAGAGCCAATGTGGACGTCCTCCCATACAATGATCATGATAGAGCCGTGAAGCTCTTGCACTCGTTGGATCGTACCGTATGGGACGGGAAGTTTGAGGCTATTGTTGAGTCCGAGAAGTATGACACCTTGACGGTGAACGAGCTGTTCTCGAAGCTCAAGTCGGCTGAGTTGGACCGTGGTATGACAGCCAAGATCGAGAGCCCGACTGATTCTCATAGTCTTGCTCTCGTTAGTGGCAAAGGAGCTAAGTCTAACGCTAACGCATCCTCCAGGATGTACTCTCTGTTTTCTTTGATGTCTTTGCCAGATGAGGAGTTCGATGTGCTTGGAGAGGACGAGCTGGCGTTGCTGACCAGGCGATTCGAGAGGCTGCACGAGAACCGGGTGAACACGAGGAGGACAGCACGGACGTGCTTTCAGTGCGGCAAGCCAGGACACTTCGTCGCCGACTGCCCGGAGAAGACGGAGAACAAGGACGGTTACAAGGACGGCTACAGGCACCGATCGAGCAAGGATGGCAAGTACCGATCGAGGCGCGATCACAAGCACAAGAACAAGCACAAGGACGAGCGACGGTCGGGGAAGAAGGATGGCCGTGGTAGGAAGGCCCGAGCAATGGTCGGAGCGAGCGACGTCGACTCCAGCTCCGCCTACTCTTCCTCGAGCTCGAGTAGCAGTGAAGATGAAGGTGATCGGCGCAAGAACAAGAAGTCATCCAGGAACTTGAGCGGGTTGAGCTGCTTCGCGAGAGATGGCTTCTGCGGCATGGCCCGTAGCTCCGGCAGCAAGAAGAGCCACCAGAGTGACTCGGACTCTGACTCCGAGGATGAGGTATGTGATGAGCTCTCTTCTTTGCGCAAGGAGAATGATGAGTTGGTTGAGTTGCTTGATAACCGCGATCACATGCTTAGAGAGGCCAAGAAGATGAGGAAAGAACTTAGGGCCTCACTAGAAGATGCTAGGAACCGTGTGGCTGAGCTAGAAACCCAGAACCTAGATGCTAAGCTTGAGATTGATTCGCTTAAGGCTTCTCCTGTGGTTTCTGATGAGATTGATTGCTGTGATTGCTCTGTGTACCTAGCTGATCTTACTGCTCTTAAGGATAAGCATGCTTCTACTTGTGATGAACTAGATATGCTTAGGGTTGAAGTGGCTGAGCTTAAGTCTAGACCTGCTTTGCTAGGTGCTTGCACTTCTTGCCCTGTTTTGCATGGAAAGATTGATGAGTTGCATGCTTACACTGTTTCGCTTGAGGCTAAGTTGAAAGAGCCTATTCCCACTTCTTGCTCTACTTGTGAATTGCATGCGGTTAAGAATTTGGAGCTTGCACATTATGTTGATCGCTTGCAGGATGAGAATGATGAGCTGAGAAAATGTATGAGCTGGTTGTCAGGTCAGGAGCCTCAGCTTGGTATCATGATAGCGGCTTTCAAACGCTATGATGGTCAGGCACTTGGGGCTGACAAGCTTGGAGAGAACTGTGGTGAGGGAGTTGAGAGAGTTGGAGAGATTCCTATCCCACCACCAAACAGACACAAGAACAAGTTTGAGCCCAAGCCTAACCATCTCAGAAACAAACTTGACACTACTCCAGATCCACCCATATTCCCTCACCCAACAAATGATTTTCAGAAACCGGTGAAGTTTGTGAGCCCAAAGGGAGGTGAGGAAGGAGAGAAGAAGGGTGAGAAGCCGAGTGGGCAGCCCCAACCCAAGCCTAAGCCTAAGCCACAGCCCATAAAGTTCCATTGTGGGTATTGTGGGAGAGATGGTCACAAGGATGAGTTTTGCTTCAAGAGGAAGCATGAGGAGAGAATGGCTAGAGAGTGGGCTAACAAGGACAGGTACCACCCCTCTAATGGTGTACCTGAGCCTCGTATGCAGATGCCCAGGGCCAAGGCGATTGTGAGGACGGTTCCGGCTTGGGGAGACCGGAAGGCTGCAGGTGCTGCTGCTGGCCGAGCTACACCGGTCAGACCGGTGTACTACACCGGTCAGACCGGTGCAGGTCTGGGCAGACAGCGAGTTGGGTTTCGTGCTCGTGAGGATGCTCGGTTTGGTTCTGGAGGTCGTGGTTCTGGTGGTTGGTCTGGAAAGTTTGCAGGTGGTCAGTTTGCTAGGCGTTCTCCACCTCGTGCTCAATACGGGGGTGGGAGGAGTCATAGCTTTGAGATGGAGAGGAGGAACGATCCACGGTTTCCCTTTCGTGGTTTTCGTCCTCCTCCAGCTAGAGAGGGTTGGTTCCCTCGTGGTAGTCACCGTGGTGGTAGCTTTGATAGGCGTGATGATTTGGTTTGTGCTAACCCCACTTTGGAGCAAATGGCTCGGCACTGGTTTTACTCTTTTGGTACTAACCCCAGTGCTGAGTCGTTTGTTCACTCACGTGCTCGCTTTTGAGTTTCAGGTGGGAGACTTGAAGAACATTTGGTTGATTGACTCCGGTTGCTCGAGGCATATGACCGGAGACAAGGGGTGGTTCTCAAGTCTCGTCCCGGTGGTGACAAAGAAGTACATCACCTTTGGGGACAATGGGCGAGGGCGTGTGCTGTCAGAAGGTGAGATTAAGGTAAGTGACAAGATCACTCTCAGGCGTGTTGCTCTTGTTCAATCGCTTGGATACAATTTGCTTTCTGTGTCCCAGTTGTTGGATGAGGGTTTTGAGGTGTTGTTTCGGCCTGGTGGTTCTCGGATTTTAGATTCTCGGGGGGATCTTGTTTGCATGGTCGTTCCCGTGGGTCAAATGTTCCGAGCTGATTTTTCTCAGTCTTCTGGTGTGGAGCGTTGCTTTTTGGCTGGTTCTTCGAGTGAGTTGTGGAAGTGGCATAGGAAGTTGGGTCACTTGAGTTTTGACCTTTTGTCTCGCTTGAGTAAACTCAATTTGGTCCGAGGATTGCCACGGTTGAGGTTTGAGAAAGAGTTGGTTTGTGCGCCGTGTAGGCATGCCAAGATGGTAGCCTCTTCTCACCCGCCTCTCACCGATGTGATGACTGAGCGTCCATGCGAGCTGCTCCATATGGACCTTGTTGGCCCAGCTCGTGTGCGATCTGCGGGTGGGAAGTGGTATGTCCTTGTTGTGGTGGACGACTACTCTCGGTATGCGTGGGTGTTCTTTCTTGAGGAGAAGGGGGAGACGTTTGGTTTTGTTCGAGATCTTGTCTTGAGGTTAAGAAACGAGAGGCACGGAGATGCCATACGAGTGATCCGCAGTGACAATGGCTCGGAATTCAAAAACTCTCGCTTCGAAACCTTTTGCCATGACTTGGGTCTTGAACATCAGTTTTCGAGTCCGTATACGCCTCCCCAGAATGGCGTGGTGGAAAGGAAAAACAGGACCTTGTGCGAGATGGCTCGGACGATGCTCGACGAGCATAGGACTTCGAGAAGGTTCTGGGCTGAGGCGGTCAATACCGCGTGCCATGTGTCGAACAGGATCTACCTCAGGGTTCACAAGAAGAAAACCTGTTACGAGTTGATGCACGGTCGCACACCCAAGGTGAGTCACTTCCATGTCTTTGGTTGTAAATGCTTCATTCTGAAGAAAGGGAAGAAGTTGTACAAGTTCGAGGCTAGGTCTGTCGATGGCATTTTCTTTGGTTATGCATCTCATTCTAGAGCATTTCGTGTGCTCAATCTTGAAACTAACCAAATCGTGGAGACTTGCGAGGTAACCTTCGACGAGACATAGCCACGTAGTCAGCTTGTTTTTGAGTGTGCAGGTGACGACGAACTTGGCGAGGAGATCTTTCAGGAGGAGGAGCATGAACATGGAGATGATGAAGATGGCGGTGTGATGCCCGCGGCTGAACATGTACCTACTACTTCGACGACGATCGAGAATGGACCCTCTCCCACACCTACAACGACAAACCCAGATCAAGGCGAAGCTGCTGTTGAGGGGGAGGTAGCATCAAGGCGAGAACCTCCCCGGCGAGTGCAAGTGGATCACCCAGCTTCGAGAATCATCGGCGACATGAATGAACGTACTACACGGTCGAGGGTTCGGAACAATTCTCATTTCGCTCATGCTGCTTTTGTTGCCACCTTTGAGCCCAAAGACATTGGACACGCGTTATCTGATCATAATTGGGTTAACTCGATGCATGAGGAGTTGGAGAATTTTGAGAGGAACCAAGTTTGGGTGTTGGTTGACCCTCCCCCAGGGTGTAAGCCGATTGGGACAAAATGGGTGTGGAAAAATAAAGAGGGAGAGAAAGGAGAAGTGGTGAGGAACAAGTCGAGACTTGTTGCTCAGGGGTACAGTCAGAAAGAGGGGATCGACTACGAGGAGACTTTCGCTCCTGTAGCTCGTCTGGAGGCGATCAGGATCCTTCTAGCCTTTTCCGTGGCTAAAGGGTTCAAGTTGTACCAGATGGATGTGAAGAGTGCTTTTCTGAACGGTGTGTTGGAGGAAGAGGTGTTTGTGAGGCAACCACCGGGGTTTGAGAGTGAGAAGTACCCTCACCGGGTGTACAAGTTGAGGAAGGCGCTGTATGGGTTGAAACAGGTGCCTAGAGCTTGGTATGGTAGGTTGAGGGGGTTCCTGTTTGAGAGAGGGTTTGAGATGGGGAAGGTCGACCAGACCTTGTTTCTCCTCAGGCAGGGCAGAGATATCCTGATTGTGCAGGTATACGTGGATGATATTGTCTTTGGTGGCTCGTCTAACTCTCTTGTTGCAAGGTTTGCAGAAGACATAAGCAGGGAATTTGAGATGAGCATGATGGGCGAGTTGCAGTTCTTCCTCGGGCTACAAATCAGGCAATCAAAGGAAGGAACATTTGTGCACCAAGCTAAGTACACCAAGGACATTGTGAGGAAGTTCAAGATGGAGGACTCCAAGGCTATGGCAACGCCTATGAGTACGACTACAGCTCTTGATGCGGACGAGGAAGCTGAACACGTGGACCAGAAGGAGTACCGGAGCATGATCGGGTCACTCCTCTACTTGACGGCGACGAGGCCGGACATCCAATTCTCGGTGTGTCTGTGCGCTCGTTTTCAAGCGTCTCCGAGGACTTCGCATCGGCAAGCAGTCAAGCGCATTTTCAGGTATTTGCGACACACTCCCGACTTCGGCCTTTGGTACTCTGCGTCTTCTTCTTTGGCGCTTCATGGATTTTCAGACGCGGATTTTGCCGGGTGTCGGTTGGATAGGAAGTCCACTTCTGGGACTTGCCAGTTCTTGGGTTCTTCTTTGGTGTCTTGGTCTTCCCGCAAACAGTCGAGTGTTGCTCAATCCACTACCGAGGCAGAGTATGTGGCCGCAGCTAGTTGTTGCTCTCAGCTCCTTTGGATCACATACACCATGATTGACTTTGGTGAGGAGTATACCCATGTCCCACTTCAATGTGATAGCACCAGTGCCATAAGCGTTGCAAAGAACCCAGTGCTCCATTCCAAAACCAAGCACATAGAAGTGAGGTATCATTTTCTGAGAGACAACGTAGAGAAAGGGAAGATAGCTTTGATCCATGTACCCACACATGAACAACTAGCCGATATTTTCACCAAACCCCTAGATCAAGCAACTTTCACTCGTTTGCGGGGGGAGCTTGGTGTTTGTTTGATTTCTTGAGTTGGTGTGTGGGAGCTCCTTTGTAGCATATGTATAGCTTTCCTTTGTGCATTTCTTGCATTTGGCATGGCATATGTAACATGATGTATAGGCATCTTTGTATCTTAGGTTGCATGCATTTTGTATCATATGCATTGTTTAGGAAAGGCTTCTCCTATATACATTGTTCACCATGGAATGATATATATGTCTTTGTGAGCTAATTTGGTAAGCTATGGTTAGTTTGGCTTAGCTCTTGATAATCTTGGTTTGTATCCATGGTTGATGGCTATGTTTTTTGAAAATTTCATATGTATGCTCTCTTGTGAGTAAATGCCTTTACATGATCTTGACATGTTTTGTGGCTTGGCTATGCTTAATTTGTGGTTGGATAGCTTATTTTGATCATATGGGGCCAAAGGCTCATTTGCCATCATGAATGTTTAGCCCCCATGCTTCTTGTGGAGGGGCATAAGTTCCTTTTTGTCGCAAAGACATTTCATGTACCAATTATAAATCTGAAAAATAAAATGTAAATTGCTTGAAAAATGTGCTTCCATGTCATATGTGCTAATTTTAATTTGCTTTGGGTGCTAAATCGTTGCATGATGCCTACCAATGAGAAGTCTCATATATAGAAGTAGGCACATGGCTCGATGGCTTTGACATGACATGAGGTGCTTGTGGGTGTTTATGATGGTCTTATGCTTAGAATGGTTGTCCTAGCATGAAGTTTGTGTGGCTTTGCCATTTTGACATGTTTTGTTCATGTTTAGGACTTTGCTCATGAGAGGGTGATTTTTCGCAAAATTGCTAAATTCTATCTTAGCTTCGGCCAATGGTTGTGAAACTTGGTGATCATGAAGTTTATGTCATTACGAAGCTATAGAGTATCTAACTTGCTCGTTTGGACATGTGTAGCATCCTATGTTGAATTTTGTCTATTTGAGAAGCTCTAGGTTGCATTTTTTGCATTTTTGGCTTGATTCATGCATTGTCAACAAGGGGGAGAAGTTTGAGCATGTTTTGGCCTACTGAATGCATTTGGAAGGTTTTCAGGTGGTTTCGAGCCATTTTTGGGCTCTGTTGTGCACCGGTCTGACCGGTTGAGGTCACCGGTCTGACCGGTCAGAGTGCTGGTCCTGTTCACATCTTGCGCACCGGTCTGACCGGTGGTGTCGACCGGTCTGACCGGTCAGAGCTGAGCTGTTGCAGCTGCTCTGTTTCGTGAAGTGGTTCGCATGCATTTGTCCAGGGGGAGTTGCATTGGTTCAGGGGGAGCTTGCATGTGTGTAGGGGGAGCTCTTTGTGGTTTTTGAGGTTTGGTTTGATGGTTTGTGCTCTTTGCTTGAGCATGTTTTGTCTCGGATGTGTCGAGCCGTTGCCCTTGCCTAAGGGGTCCGAGACTTGTCTTCTTCAAGTGATCTTGCTCTTTGCCTTTTCTTTGGCTTTCGATCGCTTGTTGGAGTTTCTTTTAGTCGTTTCTTTTCTTTTCCTTTTCTCTTGGTTACCAAAACGTGTGTGTTGTCAATGCACTCATCAAGGGGGAGATTGAGAGCCAGGTGTGGTTCGAGGACCGGTGGATGGTCGCTTCCTGGTGTGATGAGTGATTGACAACGTGGTGTGGACTGATTCTTGGCTAAGTATTGCAGGTGCAGGTTGCGGCTTGGCTGGTGCAGGTGCAGGTGAAGAACAAGCGTGAAAGGTCGTTGCCGGTGAGGCCTCCAGGTGTGGAGAAGACAAGTAGGCTTGGTTCGAGGGACCCGGTGGCCAGCGGGGTCAAGTGCGGGCCGCATGGTGGCAAGAACGGCAAGATGAAGTCATGGACGGTTTCTTGGTTGAGCCTCAAAACCAAGGTCGAGCCGGGACTATGTGGGAGCCGAGTCATGAGTGGTGATTGGCGGAGGCTACACCGAGTTCGCGGGGTTTCCGGTGGTTCACCAGAAAACCACTGGGTTCCTTGGTTGATCCACAAAGCCAAAACCGAAGAACCGAAGACGGAGGTGCAGCAGCTCCAGACCGGTCTGACCGGTGGGTACCGGTCTGACCGGTGAGGAGCACCGGTCTGACCGGTGTGCGACGACGCAGTCCGGAATCTTCGAAGCGGAGGACACGCGTCGGGATCGCAAGGCTTGCGTCGAGGCTAAGCAAGTTTGCGGTCGCTGGGCATCCGTCCGATGGTGCGAAGATAAAGACTTCCAATTTCGCCCTCGAGGGGCATGTATCCCTAGTTAGCTAGTAAGGGTATTTTAGTCTTTCGGTTGCCTCCATATAACCCAAGGGGTGAGAGGATGGCAGCCATCTCTTGGAACCCTAGCTCATTTGGTTTTCCTATTTTTCCTTCCTATTTTCTTAGGATTTTCGTAGGACTAGCTTGAGAGCTTCATGGTGAGATCTTGTGAGAGGGAAGGATGATCGGGCGGCAAGCTAGACCTTGTATGAACCTCTTTGGTATGTATAGATGATTCGGCGTGGTTCCTCAAGGCTTGGATGTGTCTTTCCCGTTTCTCCTTTTTGGTGATTTTCGGAGCCCTTTCTTGGCGATTTTCTTGGAGCGATTTCGAGGCCTTTCTCTTTGGGATTTGGTGGGGGATGTATGCATGAACCCTTCGTGGTTCTTTTCCCTTTGATTCCACTTCCAAATCCGTGAGCAAAAGGGCTCGATTTTGGGGTTTTCGTGGCTCTAGGGTTAGAGGCGTTCTTGGTGGGATTTCTTCGATTCCTCTTGATTTGACAAGTTTTGGTGGACCAAATCTTGGCTATGGAGTACCCATGAGGTGTTCCTACTATCCCCAAAGTCTTGTGCAAAACCGTGGAGCTAATCGGGAGATCGGGAGTTGGATTTGGAGGAGTTGACTCGCGGGCGCTGTTCATCCCGAGCTGCCCAGGCACGACCGGTCTGACCGGTGCTCTTGACCGGTCTGACCGGTGCTAGCCCTTGGTGGGTTTTTGTCTCGGGGAATAGCCTTGTCCGTGTGGTTTTGTCCCGTGGTCCTGCTGATCAGTTCTTGGCGTGTTTGGAGTTGTTTTGCTAGGCTTTGTGAGGGGTTCTTCTTCCTCACAGGTTGTGTTTCGTGGTGGTTTTTGTTCCAGGGCCTAGAGGAGTCACTGAGGCTTCCTGGAACGTTTGCTGTGCGGCTGCTGTAGCCACCGGCCTGACCGGCTCTGTCCACCGATCTGACCGGTGTCACCGGTCTGACCGGCGCAGGCCATCGGTCTGACCAGTGTAGCACAGGCAGCAAGCCGTGCAAGTTTCCGCTGTGTGGTTCGGTGAGTTTTGGCTCGGAAGGTTGAGTGTTGGTTCCTAGGACCAGTAGCACTCCAGTGGCTGTGTGGTCTTGACCAACTTGGGTAGTTGAGTCGGAGACGTGAGTTGGAAGCCTTGTTCGTCTTGTTGGAGTTCTCATCTCCTTCGAGAAGAATTTTTATCGGCTCCCATTCACTCCCCCCCTCTCTGGTTCGCCTAATCGGTCCTTCACCGCTTTTAACCGTGAGCACGGCTGATTGATCAGTGTTTACTCTGCAGAGATTGTACACTTTACCCACACCTTGTGTTCCCCATGTTGCCCGGGTTAGCCAGACCCTTAAACACTTCCGAGGTGAGTGGCTAGGGGTCCACTATGAAGCCTTTACAAAGGTATGTAGAAAACCAATAGCCCGCATAGTTACAGTAGCAGAGCGGACCATAACCCTCCCTAGTGGACAGCACCTTAGCAAAGGCTGCGACCAAGAGGACCGGGCTATACCCCTTCAACTCTGACCCCCTCTGCTCCTTTAGGATAAGGCTATCTGATAATTCCACACACCTAATTAATTAGCTAAGCCAGAGCCATATGGACTGTGGTTGCACTATTTTCTTGGGTGGTTCTCCATGTTCCAATTAAATTTATATGATCTTGTAAGTTACCAAAGTTCACCAAAGTTACCATGTTCAACATTTTATAAAGATCAAATTCAACCATCCCAAGTTAAGCAACTAAGCATTTTCTACCCAAAACATTTATTTAAACGGGTTGTTCAAGGTAATAGCGATAAAATCTAGTCATGTCCTTAAAAAGGTGATTTCCCCATCAAATTATGCACATCAACAATTAAATGTAAATTTTAGTTATTATGCAAGTTATGTGGGACAAAGTAGAATATGTAGGGGAGGTAATCCACTTGCCTTCCTCACCTAAAAAGTCTGATTCTTCCTCCTCAAAAGGTTGCTCTGGCTCCTCGATCGGAAACTCGGTACCAACTGGCACGATATCTATGAACACATCAAAAATCATACAATAAATAAAAATAGTACATCAAACATTCTAAAAAGCTAAAACAAGCTTCTAAAACTAACGAGCACTAAGAGACGGTCACAAGGACACCAAAAACACCTAAAACGGGCAAAAGACGCAAAAGATATGGCTTAAACAAGCTCTAGGGGCTAAACTGTGAAGCAAACCAACTTCCAGGGGCTTATCTGCAAGAAACCAGGGACCTAAACCTAATTATGTATATAAACAGAAGGTCTAACACATAAAAGATCAAGAGTGGACTGCGTAACAGGAAAACTAAGGAACTTAGGGGCCTAAACATAAGAAAACAGACCTATCTGAAAGGATTTGTGAAGGTGGGAGGGTATACTTGTGAAAAAGAGAAAGCTTAGGGGCTCTTAAGGAAAAAGAGAGGCGGTGCATGGGGTTGACCGTTACGGGTTATTTTGACTAGGGTTTGGGCGCGATCCGAACCGTCCATGCTGGATCGGGCGGCTGGCGCGACTCCGGCGGAAGATTGCGGCGGCGGCTGAGCGACACGCGGCGGCAGCGGGCGGCGCTCTTGCCGGGGACGCTCGAAATCGAGCTCCCTTCCTCAGTTTGCGACGCGAGTGAGCTCTACGTGAAGCTGGGGAGCGCGCGAACTTACCTAGGGGATTGAAGCGACGAGCGACGCGGCGGAGAAGGAGATCGAGGCGTCGGAGCTCCAGCGGGTAGGGGCGCTCCGGTCTTCGAGCAAAGCTGCGCTGTGCGCGAGCGAGGAGGAGCGGAGGAGAGGTGCGGAGGATGAGGGAGCTCGGGGGCGTCTTATATAGGGCGGAGAAGGGCAGGCGGAGGGGCGCGGCAAGGCGGTGGTGGAGCTCCGGCGGTGGGGTGCCATGGATCTTGGAGTGGGGAGGCAGTTGCGGGAGAGGAGGCGAGGAGGTGCAGGAGTGCGCCACTGCGCATTCTAGTGCGCTCGGTGGGGAAGAGGAAGGGCGCGGGGCACCGGAGATGGGGGTGGCCAGCGCGACCATGGGGAGAAGCGGGCGGCGGGAGGTAGGGGGAGGAGCTGACAGGCGGGGCCCGGGGGTCAGTGAGAGGGAGAGGGGAAGAGAGAGGTGGAGTGGGTCGGTGCGGGATTTGCTGGGCCGGGGAGCTGTTCTGGGCCGCCATGGGGAATAAAGAAAAAGGGAGGGAGGAAGAGGTGGCCGCGGGCTACTGGGCCAAGGAAAGAGAAGGGGTTTGCTGGGTTGGGCTAGAAAAGGAAAGGGAAGGGAGAGAAAGGTTTAGGGTTTAAACTTTTCATGATTTTTTTTGAAAACTTCACATACTCAAACAAAAACTATGCAAACCAAAAATGATGCACAGACACTCGTTACTCTAAAATTACTCAAATGATATTTAAATATTTAAAGGCCAAATTTATTTGATAATTTATTTATTTCCTTAGAAAATAAAATTTAACCAAGTTGCTAGTATTATTTTAAGGTGATGGAATTTTTGGGTATTACAAATCCTACCCCCTTAAAGAGAATCTCGTCCTCGAGATTCAGAATGATTGGGAAACAGCTGAGGAAATTCTGCCATAAGCTCATCCTCTCTTTCCCAAGTAGCTTCATCCTCTGAGTGGTGACTCCACTGAACTTTGCACATTTTAATGACCTTGCTCCGAGTGATTCTTTGTGATGTGTCCAAAATTTTGATAGGGTGTTCCTTATAAGTCAAGTCATCCTTCACATCAAGATCTTCTAAAGGTAGATTGTCTACTTTAATCTCACTCGAACACTTCTTGAGCTGAGATACATGAAACACATCATGGACATCTGACAATCGAGATGGAAGTTCCAATTGATATGCCACTTCTCTCTTCCTTTCCAAGATCTGAAAAGGTCCAATGAAATGAGGTGACAACTTCCCTCTAATCTTGAATCTTCATAGGCCTCTAATAGGAGATACTCTGAGATATACATAGTCTCCAACTTCAAACACTACTTCCCTCCTTTTGAGATCAGCATAACTCTTTTGTCGTGACTGTGCAGTCTTAAGATTATCTCGAATTATTTCAACTTGCCTTTCATCTTCTTTTATAATCTCTGGTCCAAAAAGTTGACTCTCTCCTGTCTGATTCCATTACAACGGTATCCTACACTTTCTCCCGTATAAAGCTTCAAAAGGGGCCATCTTGAGGCTGGATTGGTAGCTGTTGTTATAAGCAAACTCTGCATATGGCAAACTTTTATCCCAACTACCTCCATGCTTTAAGGCACAAGCCCTTAACATATGGTCTAGAATTTGGTTTGTCCTTTCAGTTTGACCGTCTGTTTGGGGATGATATGCAGAACTAAAGTTAAGCTTTGTATCCATTGATTCATGCAACTTTTCCCAGAAACGTGACGTAAACTGTGTCCCTCGGTCGGACACTATCTTCTTTAGAACTCCATGTAGACATACAATTCTAGACATATACAACTCTGCCAACTTAGCTCTGGTATAGGTCGTCTTGACTGGTATGAAGTGAGCGACTTTAGTCAACCTATCCACAATTACCCATATAGAATCATATCTATCACGGGTAGGGATGAAAGTGGTACGGATATTATCCGTCCGACCGACCGACCGAAAGGGTCAGACACTCAAATTGTAAGACCGTATTCGAATCCGGACATTTAATATCCGTAACTATCCGTACCGCATTAGTATCCGGAAATTCAAAGTTGAATTTCTATGATCCAAATATGATGAATATCACTATTCGACAAAAAATATACTGTCCGTATCCGTATTCGATCCGAGAATTTAGTCCGAGAAAGAAAAATTATCTGTATCTGTATCCGTAATATCCGTCCGTATCCGATATGTTTTCATCCCTAATCACGGGTACGTGGCAATCCCACAATAAAATCCATACCTATTTCTTCCTATTTCCACTCGGGTACTTTCAACAGTTGAAGCAAACCTGCTGGTCTTTGGTGTTCCGCTTTTACCCTCTGGCATATGTCACACAAGGTAACGTGAGCGGCAACATCCTTTTTCATTCCATACCACCAATATTTCTGTTTCAAGTCTTGATACATCTTGGTGCTTCCGGGATGAATTGAATAAGATGAATCATGTGCTTCCTTTAGTATAGTCTCATAGAGATGGTCAATTTCAGGCACGCAAATCCTATTCCTGAACCAAATAGTTCCATGGTCATCCCTTTTAAAATCTGGAACCTTTTCGGAATCAATCAACTTTCTGTATTCCTTAATCTTCTCATCTGTCAACTGTCCCTTCCTGATCTCTTATTCAAGTGTAGATTCTACTTCCAAAGTTATGGCTTCATTTTGGGCAACAATTCCCAAATTGAGTTGTGCCATCTCCCAACACAACTCTTGAGGCATCAAACGAGCTATGAGCATATTCGTCTGACTTTTCCAACTCAAGGCATCTGCTACAACATTTGCCTTGCCGGGGTCATACTGAATATCCAGGTCATAGTCTTTGATTAATTCTAACCATCTACGTTGTCTGAGATTGAGATCCTTTTGGGTGAAGATATACTTCAAGCTTTTATGGTCAGTAAAGAAATGACACTTATTCCCAATCATGTATTGCCTCCAAATTTTTAGTGCATGCACAATGGCGGCCAACTCTAAATCATGAGTAGGGTAATTCTGTTCATGCTTCCTCAATTGTCTAGAGGCATAAGCAATCACCTTTCCTTCTTGCATTAATACACAACCAAGACCCTGAAGTGAAGCATCACAGTACACATCAAAACCCTTATGAATATTCGGCATTATCAGTACGGGGGCTGTAGTCAACCTCTTCTTCAGTTCCTCAAAACTATCTTGACATTTGGCATCCCATTTAAATTCTTTTCCCTTTTCCAACAAAGATGTTAGAGGTTTTACAATCTTTGAGAAACCTTCGATAAATCGACGGTAGTAACCTGCCAATCCAAGGAAACTCCTGATCTCGGCCACATTTTTAGGAGGATTCCAGTTCAGCACAGCCTGAACCTTGCTCGGATCTACAGCTATTCCACCCTCAGTGATAATATGTCCAAGGAAAGAAACTTCCTTTAACAAAAAATCACATTTGCTGAACTTAGCATATAGCTGATGTTCTTGCAGTTTCTGCAGCACAAGTCTCAGATGTTCTTCATGTTCTTCTTCATTCCGGGAGAATACCAGAATGTCATCAATAAAAACTACCACAAACTTGTCAAGGTACTCCATGAACACTTTGTTCATCAAATACCTGAAGTATGCTTGTGCATTTGTCAACCCAAAGGGCATAACTGTGAACTCATATAGGCCATATCTAGATGTGAATGCGGTTTTGGGAATGTCTTCTAATCGAATTTTTAACTGATGGTACCCGGATCATAGATCGATCTTAGAGAAAACTTTAGCACCTCTCATCTGATCAAACAAATCTCTAATCCTAGGTAGTGGATACTTGTTCTTGATAGTAACCTCATTAAGGGGTCGATAATCTATGCATATTCTTCTAGAACCATCCTTTTTATCAACAAAGAGAATGGGAGGTCCCCAAGGTGACGAGCTAGGTCGGATATAACCTTTACTTAACAACTCATCTATTTGTTTCTTTAATTCAGCCAAATCCTTAGCATTCATTCCATATGGTCTTTTATAAATAGGAGTACCAGGTAAAAGTTCAATGCTGAATTCAATGTCACGGTCAGGCGACATACCTGGTAACTCATCTGGAAACACGTCAGGGTACTCATTCACTACTTTGATATCTTTTAAAGCCTTTTCTTTTATCGAATTCACTGTCCCTTGTTCTGTTGATGAGGCATTAGCAATGAACTCAACTCTTTCTCCTTGTGGGCTGGTTAGGAGTACTGACTTTGTGCGGCACTGGATAACTCCATCACATGCACATAACCAATCCATTCCTAGGATCACATCTATACCCCATGATTTTAGGACCACTAGGTTGGCTAGGAAGTCTATCCCCATGATTTTAAGATTTACTTGTGGGCATAAATGGCTGGCCTTCATTTCACCACCCGGGGAACTAACTAGCAAGGTTGTCTTCATAGGACTCATAGATATATCATGCTTTGCTACGAATTAATCAGTTATAAACGAATGTGATGCTCCAGAATCAAATAATATTGTTGCGAGTACAGAGTTGACAGGGAACGTACCAAGCACAACATTAGAAGCGTCTTGAGCTTGCTCAACTATCACATGGTTCACTCTACCACGCATGGAATTCTGTTGAGCCCTGTTGGCATGAGGTGTTGAGCTTCCAGCGCGAACTTGAGATGATGACTGCCCGGGCTTCTAGCCATTACCCTTCTGTGGGGTCTGCATACCACGCTTGGGGCAGTTGTTGGCATAATGTCCCAGTTCTCCACACTTGAAGCAACCATTAGGCTGGACTGGAGTATTATTCCTCACTGGGGCTCCTGTGACGTTGCGGGGTGCACCTGTGATATTGCCTGAGTGATTTTGCTGCTGATTAGGAGTGCGGGGTGTCTGCTGATTGAAATGCTGAGGTTGCTGAAACAAGCGCTGTAGCTGCAAATTTTGTGGATAATTTCCTCCTTGTCCACCAGAGCGGAACTGAGAATTTTGTGGTGGGTTATAGCGGGGACGTGTGTTGCTTCTAGATTTCCCTTGGGACTGGAACTTGCGCTTCTGCTCACCAAGTTCTTTACGCTTGCTTTCCAGGCCGATGGCCTTGTCTAGCAAGGTCTAGAAGTTAGAGAAGGTGTGACTCTGGAGCTGGTAATTAAGTGGCCCTATGAGACCATCCAAGAAATGTTCTTGTCTCTTGGGATCTGTGTCAACTTCATCTGGAGCATACCGAGATAGTTGGGTGAACTTATCTCGGTACTCACTGACAGTCATGTTGCCTTGCTTCAAAGCAAGAAACTCCTTCTGCTTGAGCTTTATCACACCAGCTGGGATGTGATGTGTATGAAAGCCCTCCTGGAACTCCTGCCACGTGATAATGTTAGCAGCAGTATGTGCGACGGTGTACGCATCCCACCAATCAGCTGCTGCGCCCTCCAGACGTCCTGAAGTGTACAAGACTTTCTCACGATCATTACATTGTACTATATCCAGCTTCTTGTTAATAGTCTTAAGCCAGTTGTCAGCATCGAGGGGTTTCACTGAATGGGAGTAGGTGGGTGGGTGGTGGCTCATGAACTCTCTATGTTTGTTTATAGGTGGCGGTGGTGCCTGAGGTAATGGCTGGTTCTATTGGGCTTGCATGTTTTGAACAGTAGCTGTCAGTGTCTGCAACAACTGTGTCTGGGCTTCTAGGAATTGCTACATTGCAAGATCCATTGCTGGGTTATGTGGTGGAGGTGGTACTTGATTCCGCTGGTTAATGATGTGAGCACGAACCACAGGCGGAATGTCCTGTCCTCCTCCTGACCTGGTTTTTACCATCTGATTGTTAGGGAAAGGTATTTCAGATAAGAAGTTGAATTAATAAAGATAAATAGAAGAAAAAGGGGGCAAATATTCTAATTGAAACTTAATTATTTTATTTAATGCACTTATGGCCATCACTCCATAAGGCATTTCAGTCATGACAAAGATCCAAATCAACCATGTTTTTCACCCAACAAGCATTATTACATCGCGTACGTCCTCGCAGGGATGGATCTATCGATCAAAACTCAAAGGTAGGCATCCTACTCAAGAAGACCCATGGTGGCAGCAGAGGAGCCGTATCGGACCCTCTTGCGAGGTGGTGACAGCGCGAGGTAAGGGATCTCAGCAGGCTGCGCCGGTGGCTCCCTCCCATCGTGCTCAGCCTCTAACTGCGCGATCCTGGCGTATGCCTCCTTTAGCTTCTCATGGGTCTCGTCGAGCTCAGAAGTAGCACCCTCTAGGTCAGTGTTCAGTGTTGCTGTGACCCATGGGAGGATGTTGAGGTGAGGGTTGTCAGAACCTACCAGCGGAACCACTGTCTGCTCGGTGCCACTGGTGCGTCGAGGAACGTGGTGGTAGTCGCTGATGTTCAGCTCGTGGTGGTGCCTGGAGCGGGGAGACCACAGAGCCCTTCTGGCGGCATTGTTCACTGAATCTCTGTAGGTGGAGTGAGGCACGGTGGAGTCATGCACTGTGATTGTCGGGTAGTCTCTGCCAGTCAGCTCAAATGCTCGGATGTGAACCCGAGTCATGTAGTAGGTACCAAGTGGCGGCTCGGTCCAGCTGTGAGTGACATACATCGGCCTCACAGTGATTCCCAACTCTAGCAGCACATCCCGAAGCAAGTAGGGGAAGTAGCCTGGCTCCAGCTCCGACGAGTGGATACGACACGCCGGATTCCCCTCAAGAGGGCCATCGTAGTGGTAGCCTTCCGCATTGTCATCATCCTCATCTTCCTCATCTTCATCATCGCTACCATCGCTGGGATCCTCCGGATATCCTCCAGCAGCAGCAGGTGCTGGAGCAGGAGCAACCGGTGGCGATGGTGGATTGGCCACCACTGGGGATGCAGTCGGGGTCCTCAGCTCTCCGTCTGAGCCGACCTCCATAATGCGATCATCCTCCACCTCGATGAAGTAGTAGGGGTCCTCCTCAACTGGCTCAACCAACAGGGACAGATCCACTCCGTACGGCTAAGTCCTTACCATCTGATAGAACAAAGTTGAACTTAGAGCAGAATAAAACAAAAGGGTCCAATTTTAACAAAGGACAAATAAGATAGATTTTTAGGTGGATTTAAGATTTATTTTTGAAGAGCTGACATGGCTTTCTAGAAGTGAGTCCTTATTTCAGCCATTTCTATCTAAGGCTGCATCCTATAGTGAGCATAGCTCTGGTACCACTCTGTCTCACCTGATTTTTGTAAAGAAATCAAATGCATCCCATATGTGTGCCAGGATCATAATTTCACACATATGATAGACATAAAAGTGTAATATCAGATACAATGCTCAAAAACGTACAAAGAGGTTTATTAACTTTTATTACACTCATGGATAGACACAAAGGTCTTTACACGAACATCGATAACTACAACGGTGGAACTCCGTCTTCAGCTCCACAGGCATCTGACTGCGGATGCAAGCCTCAGAACTCATCGAAGTCGCTGAAGTACTCCTCATCATTGTTCTCCTCTGAACAGCGGTAAGCAAGGGTGAGCACACTTATGGTTGGAGCTCAGCAAGTGGGGGAAAAAGTATGCATGGCTATCAAGGGTAGGCTAAGGTTTTGCAGCGGTTAGCATTTTAAGTTGGTCAAGTTTTATTTAGCAAGCGCCTATTTAGTAGATGTAAGTTTATACCAACCCAAAATTAAGCATTAGAAACATTATCTCCAAAACCATATAAAACCATGATTTAATTCCATGTTTAAGTTCACTTATCATGTGAGGGTCGAAGCCGCTCTTAACCGTGAGCACGGCTGATCGATAAGTTTTCACTCTGCAAAGGTTGTACACTTTACCCATAGCTCGTGTTCCCCATGTTGCCCGGGTTAGCCAGACCCTTAAACACTTCCGAGGTGAGTGGCTAGGGGTCCACAACAAAGCCTTTACAAAGGTATGTAGAAGACCAACAGCCCGCATAGTTACAGTAGCAGAGCGGACCATAACCCTCCCTAGTGGACAACACCTTAGCAAAGGCTGCGGCCAAGAGGACCGGGCTATACCACTTCAACTCTGACCCCGTCTGCTCCTTTCGGATAAGGCTATCGGATAATTCCACACACCTAATTAATTGGCTAAGCCAGAGCCATATGGACTGTGGTTGCACTGTTTTCTTGGGTGGTTCTCCATGTTCCAATTAAATTTATATGATCTTGTAAGTTACCAAAGTTCACCAAAGTTACCATGTTCAACATTTTATAAAGATCCAATTCAACCATCCCAAGTTAAGCAACTAAGCATTTTCTAACCAAAACATTTATTTAAACAGGTTGTTCAAGGTAATAGGGATAAAATCTAGTCATGTCCTTAAAAAGGTGATTTCCCCATCAAGTTATGCATAACAACAATTAACTGTAAATTTTAGTTATTATGCAAGTTATGTGGGACAAAGTAGAATATTCAGGGGAGGTAATCCACTTGCCTTCCTCACCTAAAAAGTCCGATTCTTCCTCCTCAAAAGGTTGCTCTGGCTCCTCGATCGGAAACTCAGTACCAACCGGCACGATATCTACGAACACATAAAAATCATACAATAAATAAAAATAGTACATCAAGAATTCTAAAAAGCTAAAACAAGCTTCTAAAACTAACGAGCACTAAGAGACAGTCGTAAGGACACCAAAAACGCCTAAAACGGACAAAAGACGCAAAAGATATGGCTTAAACAAGCTCTAGGGGATAAATTGTGAAACAAACCAACTTCGAGGGGCTTATCTACAAGAAACCAGGGACCTAAACCTAATTATGTATATAAACATAAGGTCTAATACATAAAATATCAAGAGTGGACCGCGGAACAGGAAAACTAAGGAACTTAGGGGCCTAATCATAAGAAAACGGACCTATCTGAAAGGATTTGTGAAGGTGGGAGGGTATACTTGTGAAAAAGAGAAAGCTCTGGGACTCTTAAGGAAAAAGTGCGACGGCGCATGGGGTTGACTGTTACGGGTTGTTTTGACCAGGGTTTGGGCGCGATCCGAACCGTCCAGGCTGGATCGGGCGGCTGGCGCGACTCCGGCGGAAGATTACGGCGACGGCCGAGCGGCGCGCGACGGCGGCGGGCGGCACTCTCGCCGGAGACACTCGAAATCGAGCTCCTGTCCTCGGTTTGCGACACGGGTGAGCTCTATGTGAAGCTGGGCAGCGCGCGAACTTACCCAGGGGCTTGAAGTGACGAGCGACGCGGCGGAGAAGGAGATCGAGGCGGCGGAGCTCCGACGGCGGCGGCGCTCCGGTCTTCGAGCAAAGCTGTGCTGTGCGCGAGCGAGGAGGAGCGGAGGAGAGGTGTAGGGGATGAGGGAGCTTGGGGGCGTCTTATATAGGGCGGAGAAGGGCAGGTGGAGGGGTGCGGCGAGGCGGTGCGGGAGCTCTGGAGGTGGGGCGCCATCAAAGCTCGGTGGAGCTTGGAATGGGGCGGCAGTTGCGGGAGAGGAGGCGAGGAGGTGCGGGAGTCCACCACTGCGCATTCAAGTGCACTCGGTGGGGAAGAGGAAGGGCACGGGGCGCCGGATATGGGGGGTGGCCAGCTGTTGGCGTTTCTTAACGTCACTACTAACGACGCTGAGTTAGAGTGAACATCAAGACTTGCCAAAGGTAAACCTAACGATCATGAACGAATCCGCAAGCGCACAGATAAACCATTGTAGCATTTCCCCAGGGAAGTGAGTGTTCCAAGGGTATCGAATCCGTGGAAGGCAATGGCGGATATCAAGACTTATGCTTTTGCACTGAATGTAAACCAAGAGATAGATATAGAAGACAACAACTCAAAGACAGGGGTAAGATAAATGATATGATAAGGGTAGTGCGACACACACTCTGATCTATCTCTACACTAGCACACTACGGTTAGGGGGGACATACGAAGCTAGCTCTAGGTTCTATGGTACTAAACATATAGAGTTAGATGATACAAGAGATAAGAATAAAGTATTGCATGAGAGGAAGGTTCAACACCCAGGTACAAACGGGGAGATAGCCCGCGGCGACCAGCACTCTGCGAAACTATCCTTTAGACTCCTACATAAATACCCCAGCGCGGAGGGTTTCAAAGGGTCCAACAGCTGTCACCACTGCGGTCTACCTCAATCATTACAGGGGGAAAGCTCATAACTAACGTAGCCACACAACCCAGGCACCATGCCTGCATCGCTGCTAGACTTCACCCGACCCAGACTATTGTGACCCAGGATGAAGCCACCAGAAGACTGGTCAACTTAGACCGAGTACCGTAGCTTAAACACAAACTTCATGCAATGCAACAATGCTATCAAACAAGATCAAACTAGGGCTAGTCATATGAACGGATACGAACTCTCTTATGTCTAATCAACAAGATCAAAGGGTCATGTTCGTGAAGAACACGAGCCTCTAACTTATGAACAAACACATAAAGAATGAGTAAATCATCCTTCAACTGGATCGAAACGTAGTGTTCACGAAGAACATGAGCCTCTAAATGATGAATAATGGATGAACTCAAGAACATATCAATCATATGATCTACCATTACTTTATATAAAATAGTTGCATAACTGAAGTAGATCAAAGTCATACATAGAAATAAAGATACAAGAGAACTCATACCTAGACTCCTAAGTAGACTTGGAACCTGAATAAGTGCTACTCTAGCCTACCCCCTATCCTTGGAAACTAAAAGTGAGAGGAGAGTCAAGAGAGATGTGTGTGAGAAATGGGAGCCCCTCCCCTTCTATTAATAGGCAAGGACCAGGCTTGCTCAGAGCACCAAATGGCCTCAAAACACCCGGGGATGCAGCAAGTGACCAATAGGGAGCAAGCACATGGAAGGCCAGGATCAATCGACCGTAGGTCGGTTCGGCCGATCCTAGGGTCGACCGACCCCCTCGGGAGGCCTCCTGCCTTGTGCTTTCTCAGGGTGGCTGACATGTCTGTCCTTAGCTCACTCCTCCGTGCATGCCAAGTTTCCTGATAAGATGGAGCTCTGGTGGGCCCATGGATCCTTGTGAAGTCCATGTGTCGCTCTCTGAGTCGTTGGTGAGTGCCTCCCTTGGATCAGTGACATGGATGCCACATGTTTCCTAGGTGGCAGCCATCTCCTCAGCTCAGGTGGCATGGACCACTCATAGAAAGGTGGGTTTCCTTCTCTTTTTATGCTTATTTCACCTACATACAAATAATCTCTAAGGACAAGTGGAACTACATTATTCAAACCAAAATGCAAGTAATAAATGCATATGCCTCCATTTATGTGAGAATATTGATGGCTGATAGTAGTACTTAACAGTTGTCAACAAACTCCCCCAAACTAACCTCTTGCTCGTCTCGAAGCAAGACATTAAGGATTTAGGTTGGTTGATCAGGAGTTGCTATGATGTTGTATCCTTAACTTATGGCAAACATACAACAAAGTACTCTACAAAGAGTTGAACAAGTTGGCAATGTTCTTACCATTCGCTTGATGATGTGGGGTGTGTAGCTTGACCTGCCTTGGGCGGTTTAGAGACAGAATGGTTATATAGTAAATGTATAATCACTCATACCTTGATCAGCTATTAATCCGGAGGTTTTGCAAATTTTTCAAAAGAAAATCAGAGTTCCTCAAATGATACTCTCGGATCGCTCAAAGTGTATGGTTCCTCACGAAGGCATTAAGTTGCCTTTCTTCACATCCTACTCCTAATAGGCTTATGTGGAGCTGTAGGAAGGGAAGAAATGTGGCATACTTGTCTCTCATATTTTGCTAAGTCAAAAACTAGATCCTTGGAAGAAACAAACATACATCCTGATCAAGATGTGCATATGTGTGTGTTGATAATGAGCATGGTAAGGTGTATACTAGGCCCAGAAATGGGTGCTAGATATTATCATACTTTATATGAAAAATGAGGGGTTGATGGTAAGGTGGACACTAGCCCCGGAGTTGGTACTAGTTATTACCATCTACATGGTGGAACTCTGTTTCTTGCACATATCAACCCCTTTTCTCCTTTTGGAATTTTTTGAGACTTGGGCTAGCACTTTTTTTTCTAACTAGCCCTTCGTCTCTTTTGTAGATATTCGGAGAGGGATGAATGATACAAAGATGCATAGAGTTTTATTTGTGGAAGAATGCGTAAGTAAATGGAACAAATGATGAATGCTAACTTCCAGTGTAGAAGTTTTAGCATGAACGTGTATGCGATCTTGATCAGGGGAGTATGAGTTCTAAAAAGGGTCACAATAATTTGACAAAGCTCAATGAGAGAACAAGCTGCATATGTGGAGGCTAATAAGAGCTAGAATCTACATATGGCCTTGGATAGGAAATGCTCATCATTGAGGAACTCATCATGTTTAGATTTTTTTTCTTTTTCAAAAAGGAAAACTCCGGATGTCAAGTATCACTAGGTACAAGATCATAGCACTCTATTATACCATATCATGTCTCACAACAACTTATGCATGGATCATGCTTTTTGCTACCCATAGTTTTTAAGCTAAGGTTTGAACATGTAAGCCAACAAACTCAAAACTTAGGTAGGATACAAAGCTATGTGCAAGACATATGAGAAGAATAAACAGAGCAACTATTCATCATTTCAACCATAGAGGCAAAGCATTCTTACTATGCATATCAAAGCAAACTTGATGACGAAAGCAAATAAATCTTTTTGGTCTTTTTATTTTTGCAGATTTTTATGGGTTTTCATTATAAGACACTCTAAAAACAAAGGAAGATACAAGTTACCTCAGGATGGGGGTCCTCCCCTAAGCTAGCTTCAGGCTCACTGCGGTGGAGGGAAGAAGAAGCCCTGACTCGCAAAGAAAGCCCTCTGCTCCTCTATCTGTCACTGCTGCGCCTGCTGCATGGTGTCGATCCTCTCGCCAGTCTGACGCTGCTACGCTGAGTTAGCCTCAACGTGTGTGTTCAACGTCTCCTCCACTCCCGTGACCTGGACGGTGAGCTCTCCCAGCTGCTACGCGAGCTGAGCCTCTCGTGCAGAGGCCGAAGAGTGCCATCTGAAGGACGAAGACGGAGGTGGACCATCGAAGCTGGAATTAGTGGGTGTAGCCCACCGGTCTCTACTCGCGTTAGCCCAAGCCGTACTACTCGCACCCTGATGGTAGGTGGGCTGGTCCCAACTGGGTGCATACACAGGGGTTACCCCGGCCATGTACCCTGCAGAGGTCCCTCCTACCATAGGTGGTGTAGTAGGCTGTAGCTGTGGTGGCTGCGACTGCTGCTGCTGCTGCATGTGTGCTCTCTTCGTCACGCTTCTGGTGGACTTGCCTGAAACACTAGTACGACGGCCTTCCTCTTGTGTAACAAGGGGAATGGTTAATGACTCCAAGTTATACAATTGAAACCCCGGGTTAGGTAACCGGATCTGATTTGTATAACCTAGGAAGAAGAAAGTCAAAGAATCGTTTGGGCCTCTCTTAAGTATATACCCTTGGATCAAGTACGCCTCATCAATGAGAACTCGAGGCGTCCCAATGAAGGGGACAGGATTCCCGCTTAGAACCCCAAGTCTGAGAGTAATACGAGTCACCAAAGATGTACACTCAATAGCACCTATCATCTTAATCCGTTTAGTAGCGGCATATACAAGCATCAACTCATCGTTGCGCACGGGCCGAACATCCTCTCGTGGAAAGAGAGTAATGGCTAGCCACTTGTGCCACAATTGAAGAGTGGGATGCATGATATCATTGCGCCGAGGTACAAATTTACCACTATAAACCAGACCTGAAATGTCTCCCCAGAAAGAATCTCGAACAAAACCCTCACAAGCCTTTTTCAAAGAAATAGCACAACGATGATCAAAACCAAGGAGACGACTAAGTTCTTTCCATGAAAGTCGGTAATCAGTCCTAAAAAGACGAAACTGAACACCGTTCGCTTCCTCAGTAAGAGAGCAAAGAAACTGGACGGTGAGGGGCCGAGAGCCAAGCTCTATAACCGGCACAAAATCCTCCCAACCGAGAGCATGCCAAATAGAAGTGAACTCGAGGTGCATACCTGTTTTCTCCATAAGTGTCGGGTCTAAGTCCCGGGTGTGGGTGAAGACTCGATCCTTTAGGAGAGTGTAGGCTTGCTTCTCTCGAGCACCTCGCAAGCTGAGGTAGGGGGTGTCATCGACGACCTCCTCCGTTGCTTGTGGTTCGGCTTGTTCTTCTTGCTCTTCTTCATAGTCCATCATTGATGGGCTCGGCATCAACTCGGAGGGGACGGATGAACTTGCGCTTGCCCGTGAACAGGAGCGTGTCACCCTCCGGAAAGCGTTCGCCGCCCTGCTAGCACAACAAAGGGACAACAAAACCAACTCGGTGATGGATTAGTGAAATTGAATGAAATTCTTACTGAGCTTGCTCCACCAATAGCAATACTTGTAGCAACACAATAAGGAGAGTACTTGATGATTCCAAACTTGAGTAAGAAATCCAAGAAAACCAAGAGAGCAAGGAGTAGAGAGGGGAGTGTGAGTGAAAAGAGTTGAATGGGTGAAGAACACCCCCTCTCCCCCTACTATTTATAGGAAAATGCACCGGGCATCCAGACATGGCCGTTGGGCAACGGCTAGGAGCCGTTGGAGCAAGGTGGGGCCCAGCAGCCGTTGGGCTGCGTCGGCCAACCCAGGGATCGGCCGATCCCTGGTCGGGCCCACCTGCCCCCTGCTTTGGCTAGTGGCTCCCCAACGGCTAGCTGGGCGCCTGCCTGAGTGTCTCAGCCCAACTTTCCCCAAAATATTTTTCAAATGATTTTTCTAGAATTTTCGAACTCAGGAATTATTTTCAGAAATTTTATTCGAAAGGGAAAATAGGCTAGATAACTCTAGCATGTAGATGCAAGGTTTGAAAAAAAAATCAAATATGCAATTTGGAAAATCAAATAAAATTTTGGAAAGGGAAATATGAGATAAATACCATCTTTAACCTTTTTGGTAGAAAGGACTCATCATTTTTAGTCCAACGAGTAGGACTCTTCTCAGCGGTTAATAACACTCGGCATCCCACTCCTGAGAAGTAGAGGGTAATGCCTTCTCAACCTTCCGCCACTCTTTACGAACTTTCTTTTGCTTCAATGTTGACGGAGATTTCTTCATTGGGGGTGAAGGCTCCGTCCTTCCCCCAAGCTGCTCAACACTATCCTGCACTAGATATCACTGCTCCTCTTTATCTAGAAACTTGAACATCAAGTTCCTCTTCCCAATGCGGAAACAGATCACTCCGGCTCCCACATTGATTCTAGCTCTGACATCACTGAGAAATGGTCGCCCAAGGATGAGCAGAATTCCTCCCTCATCGTCCATATCAAGGACCACGAAATCCGCGAAGACATAAGAGTTCTTGACCTTGACCAATAGACTCTTAACAATTCCTTCTGGATACCGTATCATTGAATTGGCGAGTTGGACAGTCAGTGCTGTTAGAGAGAGAGAGTTGGATATCCTAGTTGCTCGAACATGGCCTTGGACATGAGATTGATACTTGCACCAAGGTCACAAAGGGCATGCTTGATCGTCTTGTAATAAATTGTGCATGTGATAGTTGGATAGCCAGGATCTCTTCTGTGCAAAACTGCTGATTCCTCCCATGGGTCTTGGATTTGATGTATGGGCTTTCCTGCATAGCTAGGAGCACACGTCTTCCTAGGTGGCTTACCCCACCTAGTCGACACTACACTACCATTTTCACAAGAGGACACGGGTTGCCCCGGGATCCTCCCATTATCAGCAGACGGAACCAAAGCAGCTAACTGAGCTAACTGAGTTTCTAACATTTTATTAAAACTTAGCTGGCTCTTCTGAGCAGAAGAAAAACTTTCAAGCTTAACGTTGAGACTTTCCAAGGATTTATCAAGGGCAGCTAACTTTTTAGTAACACCTTCATTAATTTTAGCCTGCCCGAAGACAAGATCTCTCAAGGAAGGCTGGTTAGAATTGTAAGTATTACCTTGGTTACGTCTTTGATAATAAGGGCGTTGTTGATTCCATGTTTGGCCTCCTTGTTGTTGGGGATGATAACCATTGTTATTGCCATTCATGTACCTCACTTCCTCCCGAGTTTCAGGATAGTAATTTCTCGAATGCCCAGTGTTGCCACAGACTTCACAAGTCATATGAGACTCCATAGGCAGAGTAGTGGTGGCCATGGCAGCCTTCTTGCTGGTGTAGTCATCCAATCTTTTCATAAGAAGGTCCAGCTTGGCAGTAATCATATCTGCTTCCTTGACAGTATGAGTACCCCTCTGACGTGGCTGGAGTCTTTCATCGCTCCACCCTTGGTTGGATATCATCTTCTCAATAAGTGATTTGGCATTATCAACAGTGAGTAAGAAGAATGCTCCCTGAGCAGCAGCATCAATATGGCCTCGGGCTGTCGGAGTCAGCCCGTTATAGAAGCTTTGAAGAATTAGCCAATCCTCCATCCCATGGTGAGGACAGGCTAGGATGTACTCCTGAAGCCTTTCCCAAGCCTCTGGAATAGATTCACTTGCTGCTTGCTGAAAACTAGAAATCCTTCCATGAAGAGCATTGGTTTTGCCCAATGGAAAGAACTTCTTGAGGAATGCTTCCGAACACTTGCCCCAAGTATTGACAGCTTCACGATTCGTATAGAACCATTGCTTGGCTTTCCCCAGGAGAGAAAAAGGAAACAGTCGAAGATGAACAACGTCCATATTTGCACCCCTGATGATGAAAGTGCTGCATAGCTCTAGCAACTGCTGCAGATGGGCATTAGCATCTTCATTTGGCTTGCCACAAAATGGACTAGCCTGTACCATCGTGATTAAACCCGTCTTGATCTCAAAGTTTTCAGTCCCCACAAATACCTCAGGGCCTTGCAGCACCTGGTCGGCAGAAGGAGCTGAGTACTCATGAAGCGTCTTCTGGGCCATAGTGTTTGACGTGGATGGTACAAAGGAAGCTGGATCGCCTTCCGGACGAGTACGACAAGGTGAGTCAAAATGAACTCGAGCTTTCCTCACTAATGACTCGGGATCTTCTGTGAAATTCTCCGGTAAGTCGAAACCAGTCATACACTACCTGTCTTCATCATCCGAAGATAAAAGAAGACAATCAAGGTTAGCCTGCATTGAGAGTTGCTCTAACCTACTCATGATTTATAAACAGATGCAAAGCATAGTCATGATAATCCTGTGCCTTCCCCGGCAACAGCGCCAGAAATGCTTGTTGGCATTTCTTAAAATCACTACTAACGACGCCGAGTTAGAGTGAACATCAAGACTTGCCAAAGGTAAACCTAACGATCATGAACAAATCCACAAGAGCACAGATAAACTATTGTAGCATTTCCCTAGGGAAGTGAGTGTTCCAAGGGTATCGAATCCGTGGAAGGCAATGGCAGATATCAAGACTTATGCTTTTGCACTGAATGTAAACCAAGAGATAGATATAGAAGACAACAGCTCAAAGACAGGGGTAAGATAAATGATATGATAAGGGTAGTGCGACACACATTCTGATCTATCTCTACACTAGCACACTACGGCTTAGGGGGGACATACGAAGCTAGCTCTAGGTTCTATGGTACTAAACATACAAAGTTAGATGATACAAGAGATAAGCATAAAGCATTGCATTAGAGGAAGGTTTAGCACCTAGGTACAAATGGGGAGATAGCCCACGACGACCAGCACTCTGCGAAACTATCCTTTAGACTCCTACAGCAATACCCCAGCGCGGAGGGTTTCAAAGGGTCCAACAGCTGTCACCACTGCGGCCTACCTCAATCATTACGGGGGGCAAGCTCATAACTAACGTAGCCACACAACCCAGGCACCATGCCTGCATCGCTGCTAGACTTCACCCGGCCCAGACTATTGTGACCCAGGATGAAGCCACCAGAAGACTGGTCAACTTAGACCGAGTACCGTAGCTTAAACACAAACTTCATACAACACAACAATGCTATCAAACAAGATCAAACTAGGGCTAGTTATACGAATGGATACGAACTCTCTTATGTCTAATCAACAAGATCAAAGGGTCATGTTCGTGAAGAACACGAGCCTCTAACTTATGAACAAACACATAAGGAATGAGTAAATCATCCTTCAACTAGATCGAAAGGTAGTGTTCACAAAGAACCTGAGCCTCTAAATGATGAACAATGGATGAACTCAATAACATATCAATCATATGATCTACCATAACTTTATATGAAATAACTGAATAACTGAAATAGATCAAAGTCATATATAGAAATAAAGATACAAGAGAACTCATACCTAGACTCCCAAGTAGACATGGAACCTGAATAAGAGCTACTCTAGCCTACCCCCTAGCCTGGAATAAAAGTGAGAGGAGTGTCAAGAGAGATGTGTCTGAGAAATGGGAGCCCCTCCCCTTCTATTTATAGACAAGGACCAGGCTTGCTCGGAGGATCAAATGGCATCAAAACACCCGTGGATGCAGCAAGTGACCAATAGGGAGCAAGCACGTGGAAGGCCAAGATCAACCGACCCTAGGTCGGTTCGGCCGATCCTAGGGTCGACCGACCCCCTCGGGAGGCCTCCTGCCTTGTGCTTTTCAGGGTGGCTGACATGTGGGTCCTTAGCTCACTCCTCTGTGCATGCCAAGTTTCCTGATAAGATGGAGCTTTGGTGGGCCCATGGATCCTTGTGAAGTCCATGTGTCGCTCTCTGATTCGTCGGTGAGTGCCTCCCTTGGATCAGTGACATGGATGCCACATGTTTCCTAGGTGACAGCCATCTTCTCAGCTGAGGTAGCATGGACCACTCATAGAAAGGTGGGTTTCCTTCTCTTTTTATGCTTATTTCACCTACATACAAATAATCTCTAAGGACAAGTGGAACTACATTATTCAAACCAAAATGCAAGTAATAAATGCATATGCCTCCATTTATGTGAGAATATTGATGGCTGAAAGTAGTACTTAACAACCGTCAACACACTACGTGAAAAACAGATATTAGTAACGGGCACGGATGGCTATTGGTAACAGGCAAAACACCCATTACCGATCAAGCGTTACAAATAAGCCAACAAAGGTAACGGGCCGATGCCCGTTACTGATGACACGTAATTGTAATGGGCGTCGAACAAAGACCGTTACCACAACTACTTACCGGTGACCTGAAATGGCTGTTTCTCCGGGCCCACCAGAGCCTTTGGTAACGGGTGCAGACACTGAGCCCGTTACTCATAACACGTATTAGTAACGGGTGTCTAACAAAGACTGTTACCGAAACTAGTTACCGGTCACCTGAAATGTTTGTTTCTCTAGGCCCACATGGGCCTTTGGTAACGACCACAGAAACCGAGCCCGTTACATAAACTCAACATTGAAGACGTGGAAAATGACGCGTCTCCTCTATCTTGACGAAAGGAGACGCGTCGTGTAAGTACGCATCTCCTCCGTCTGGACGAAAGGAGACGCATCTCGTCAGTGCGCGTCTCCTCTGTCTGGACGAAAGGAGACGCGTCTTGTCAGTGCGCGTCTCCTATGTCTCGACAAAAGGAGACGCCTGCTATGAACCCGCGTCTCTCTCTGTCTCGACCAAAGGAGACGCATCTTGTCAGTAGGCGTCTCCCTCTATCTCGACCAAAGGAGATGCGTACTGTGTACGTGCGTCTCCTCTGTCTGGACCAAAGGAGACGCGTACTGTGTACGTGCATCTCCTCTGTCTGGACCAAAGGAGACACCTACTGTGTACGTGCGTCTCCTCTAATCGACCAAAGGAGACGAGTACTGTGAACTTGCGTCTCCTCTGTCTCGACTAAAGGAGACGCGTTGTCTACTTTCACAAAAATTAGGTCCAGCATCAACATTCACAAAACTCCACAAACTGAATAGAAATCCACAAGATTCACATGCATAATCTGTCAAAATTCAGGCATTCAGTATCCTCTTCTAACAAGCTAAGTAAGGTTCACAACAATATCATCACTGGCCATGAGGATTGGTATCAAATACAATGCGAGCCATCATAGCATCATTAATGTGAAATTTTCCTGAGGGTGTGATCACCTGGTCCATGAGGAATGAGGCAGTTCTTTCCCTAAGGTGGAGCAGCGTGTCTCGGTGCAGCTGACAAGTAGGTATGTGAAATGTCTGAATATAACAATGTCAGCAGTCAGCACACAGGTGGTTACCAAACATGTGCAGTGCTAATAAGCAAGAACTGTGCTTAGTTGCAGGTGTTACAATTGCAGACCCCAAGAAAGTACCTCAGGGTCCTTCAATTTATTTTTTACTGTAAGCATGTGATAGGCACAATAGAAGCCGCAGACTCTAGATTTGTAAGGTTGTTGGTGGCACTGCGATAAATATACATAGACAAACAGTGGTGAGAAGAAATAAACTCAAGCTTTAGTACTAGCTTGCACAGGCAGGAAATACTAAGTAATACGTACATCAAAAGCCTTCTCATGGTTCAAGGCGCAGCGGGGCAACTTGTTGTCATCGCAGTAACTATTCCAAGCACTACAACAAAACATGCAACAATGGTTAGGGCACCATTAATAAACTCCGCAGAGTTTGTTGAGGAAGTTTGTAGGTTAAGAAAGAAAAAGAATTTACTCATCAATGGCAAGTACCAACTCGGAGAAATTAGCGCCTAGGATCCTATATGAATCAAGATACAAGACCGTCTTCTGCTTTGGAAAGATCGCCACTGCAATCCAGTGCTCCCCCGTGTTATAGCAGGAAATGATGACTCTCTTTTTAGCATATGACTGGTAGGCACGCTTCGTATAGGACACAAAAAATCCCTGTTATTTTGTATATTTGACATGCTAAAGCATTCAGGATCAAGGAAGGCAATGTGTTCCTTCTTCTGTCGTACTTCTACAGCCATATTCCTAATATTAAGAAAAAACAAAGTGTAAGGAGGCAAAATACATAGTAAAGATGAACTGAGGTAGAAAGCACATTTAGATAGAAAATGATTAGTGAGAAGCAGATTAAATTTTCAAGCAACTTACAGGATCAAACAGCGGATAAGTCCCATATCCAAAGCATCCAAGTTGAAGAGATCGTACAAGTCGCTGATGATCACAGACAACAGCTCGTATTTTTCATCTTCTCTCACAGGCCACCAGCCGTGCTTGGGCCATATTATGCCCTGAATCAGAGACTCATCATTGTCCTTACAACGTCCCATGTAGAAATTATGGAGATTAGTGACAGAAGGAGCAGTATCCGGATGCTTGAGTTCAGCAGCACTGAGCATTGCATTTCCAAATTTGTAGTTTGGGTTAATATGAGTCATAGCAACATTGGCCACCTTCTTCTTGGCGTTTCTCTCAGATGGCTTTCTGGTAGGCTTCTTTTCCTCCTGCTTTGAGATGGCTGAAGAAGGCTTTGTGGTAGGCTTCTGAGACCTTTTATTTTCATCAATTTTCTGCTGCTGCTGCTTTGAGATGGCTGAAGAAGGTTTCTCAGATCGCTTTCTGGTAGACCTTTTATTTTCAGCGAGTTTCTTTTCCTGCTGCTTTGAGATGGCTGAAGAAGGTTTCTCAGGTGGTGTCTGACCAGTAGCTATTGCAGAGATATTGGGCCCATATGTACCTGCAGCTTTCTTCGAACTGTCGTCGACAGATTTCTCAGCATCAGCCAACACATGACTCTGGGCTCCTGCTTTGGCATCATTGTTTTGAGCACTTTCTTTTGGGGATGGAGGTTTTGTTCTTTCATGAGGAGAAGGTGGGGATGTAATTTGCGTTTCTGGGTCTGGAGGAGGAGGAGGTGGGTTACCAGGTTGGGAATGAATCTGTTCTGTAATTTGCGTTTCTGGTTGTGGACGAGGAGAAGGAGGTGGGTTACCAGGTGAGGAATTTTGTTCTGTAATTTGCGTTTCTGGGTTTGGGTTTTGTCCTGTAGTCTGTGAACCAGAAGGAAACTGTACCATAGTGTGCGAACAAGATTTTGCAATTGGTGCTCCCTTGATGTGAATGTGACACCTCTTCCACTGTATCCTCTGGTGTAGAGCTTGTCCAAGTGTCGTCACCTCGTCATTAGGAGGGTGTTCCAGCGCGTGATCCCTAAAGACAGAATATACATGTAGCACTTCGACCACAGCACAGTCTTCATGAATCGGGACTGTGTGTAGCGTAGTCTGCTCTGGTTGAACCACACCAATTGCAGCTTCACATTCAACACTGTGAAATATGATCCATAGGCCACAGTCTGTGGGTTCAGTCAACGTGCCTATAAGGTCTTCCTGTGTGGGGGAAGCAATGTGCACTACCTCTGTCGACAACTCTGTAGCGCCGTTGATCAAACCTACATTATCTGCGGATGCACAGCTGCTCTTCAGTCCGGCGGGTGAAGGGCTTGTGCGATTGGACACTGGTGCAAACACCACCTGGTACCCTCGTGCCATCATGTCAAGCATATCCTTCTCCATCTCAGCCTTGAGTTCTTGCTTGATTTCTTCCTTCATCTGTTGCTTATCAACTGATGAGTCAGTACTGGCCCTCTTCCTCTTCCTGTACATGGAAGCATGCTGAGGCCATGCAAACTTCCAGCCCTGGTAGCTGGAGACACCACGCACGCGACCTGGTTGTTCGGGGCGGCCCAAGCACTAACTTAGCACATCATTCTCCCTCAGCCATGAAGTCATTCCTGAAGATTCTGCAAGTGCATTCTTTTCCATGATGTCTGCAGCCACACTTTCATTTGCTACTTTGTTGAACACTACCTCGGCAACACCGTCTTTCACCGCTAGTTGACTCCTTGCTCGCATCCAATTCCTAGAACGATCATTAGTGATGGCATCATATGGGTTGGCGATCCCAGCCGCAGCTAATTTCCTGTCCTCTTCCTCCCACAGTGGTAGTTTTCCACAATAACTAGCTGGACCCATGCTGTGCTCGTTTGTGTTCAGGCTTCGAAGTGACTTGAACTTGCCACTAAGAGATGAGGCTTCCTCGGTTTCCTGCTATTTCACAAACTCTGTCCACTCTTCCGCCTTGATAAAGTCGTGCTTTCCAAATGGCTTGAGTACTTTTCTGACAAAATCTCGCCTAAGCTGAAATCTGAATTGTCTCCATGCCTTGGCGCAATCTTCCACAAAAGCTTGAATGCCTGCTCTTTCATGTCTTCCTGGAACTCCAAGTGTTTCTGCATATAGGTTTCAAACAAGTACCACTTTTGTTCATCGCTTAGTTTTTTTATTTCTGGCGAATCCAAAGGTATCTTTTGTCTAGCAATGAGCCCTGCAAGCGCCCTGAACCTGCGCTTTTGTGTCAATGGTACTGGCATCCCCCCTCTCTCAACCTCAGTGACTACCATTTTGTCTCTTGGCCACTTTGTCGCTGTCCTTGGGACTCTGGCTCGGCCCGTAGCCCCACCCACCTTCTCTTATTCTTCACTAGCAGTGGCATATCCATCTTCTTCATTATATGCATCTTCTTCAAATTGCCCAGGTCGGCAGTCCTCGACAGAGTTATCCTGTGAATTAATTGTCAAGAGATTATGAGAAAGGTCAGCTTAGTGTCCAAGAATAGCACAAAAAGCAGACCATACTACTAGCTCTCCCAGGAGACATGCTACAACAGGAGACAAGTAGAGCACATTTTTAGTTAACCATGCATAACAGCTAAGCATTTATCTAATCAACACCCACAGAACTGTGTACAAGACCATACAAATGAGAAAATAATTACAGTAACTAGTTTAGCCCACTATAATCTCATTGGTTCTATGGTAAACCATTAACATAAATGCAATATTCAGAAAACAAAAATTAGTTCAGGCAATACGACCTTACCATTCTAAAGAGGAAGATGCTCGCTGCCTCTGTTGCTGATGAGGTACTTATTTAACTTGGAGAGAATGTCCAAATGTACATATGGAACAAGAGCAAAACCAAATATAAGAGTGAGTCCAAAGGAAAATGCTAAGTATACGTTTTGAAACTGGAAACCTTAACTGAGCATCAGTGGCGGAGCCAGAAAAAAAATTAGCTGGGGCGACACCTAATGACGGACCAAACCAAAATGAAACACACACCAATTCACACATCTATATGCTGCAGTTGCACAAATTTTAGCAAAAATTTTCAAAATGTAGTCTTAAATTTGAAGAACAAAGACACAAATTAGCAAGTACTAAGGTCCTATGAGTCATGACGCCATCTAGAAATACTACCGAAGCTTAAAAATATCATCAGAGAAGAAGGAACATAGTCGAGTTAGGGCAGATTAGCTGGGGCGGCTGCCCCAGTTGGCCCCAATGTGGCTACGCTACTGGTGAGCATAGTCAAGAATGTATCTTAATGATGTAGGAGGGATTTCTAGTATGCAGTTCACCTTGTCACTGTCGGAGCGGAGGGATCTCTAGTCGCCATGTCCTCGCGTCGACCTCGTGGCTGGATCCCTCCTCCTCCTAGTCGTCGTCGCTGGAAGGTGAGGGGTGGTGTGGTGCGCATCTCAGCAAAGGTGTGTAGCGTGCGTCGTGTCGCAGGGGGGGAGGAGGTGAGGGGAGGAAGGCGAGGGTGAGGAAGCGGCGGCGGAGGGGGCGAAGGGGGAGGAAGCGGCGGCGACACGAGGGGGAGAAAGACGACGACGCGAGGGGAGAGTGAGGAGGCGACTGCGTGAGGGAGGCGTCTTTCCCTACTAATCCTAGCGCAAGTGGGCGTGTGTGGGACTTAAAACTGAAAGGCCCAATATTATTAGGAAAACGCGTCAGGCTGGGGCTAGTTCTATTCGAATGAAGAACAGTTCGCTTCATTTTCCCCTTTTAATCTGCAATCAAAGATTTGAATCACGTATTTCTCCGTCATTCGTAATCCAAATTTGATGATATTTGTTTCTGATTTTTTCTAAAATAAACTTCTATTCATTTATGACATTGTTTCGTATATAACTCCATTTCCTGGATGTTGTTTATACGCCTTTATCTTGTTTCTTACAAGTAACATAGAAATAATATTTGTTTTACACAACCATTACTAATGAAACTTTGTATTTCGTAATGTTAAGGTGAACACAAGGTTGTGTTAAAATTTCAAATGTATATGAGTTCGAACATGTTGTGAAGTATGGAAAACTTCAATGTTGAAGTATAACATTCTAGGAAACTATGTGAGAGATGTACACATTTGTACACAAGTATGATCTTCCTTTTGAGAAACCATTTGAAATTTTTATGACAAGTTTAGGGACTCAAATTATGTTGCCAAGTCAATTTGTATAATTTTTAGACCAACCTAAGATGTTATTAGAATTATTATATCCCAACCATGAGATAAAAATTCGAATTTTGATAATTTTGGTTACACAAGTGTGCCTGTTGATATTTTATTCGAATACTAAATGACCAACTACGAATTGTTCGTATTTTTAATGAATTTTTAGGTGTTGTTTAATGAGCTCTAATATTTGAGGGAAGCAAGTTTCATTTCAAAAAAAATAGTGTCGGGCCCACGTGTCAGCGTCAGCAGCCTATATAAAAAAGATAACCGTTGCCTGGCCGGTCGAACCCACCTGACTACAAATGAGACGCGGGGTCTCGAACCTGCTTCGGAAATGACTCTCGATTTTGGAAACGAATATAACATCCCGAATGGGATAAACGCAGCACACACGACGCTCTGACCTGTGAGCTCCCTGCTTCTTCTTCCCCGCTCTGAGCTCCTCCGCCGCCCGCCCTTCCTTTCCCCACCGTCGCGCACATGTCGCACTATGCCGATTCGTTTGGAGGTGGACGTGGCAGGAGCAGGTTTCAAGGTGGCCGGGGCAGCCGCATTCACTCCATCGGCTTGGATCCAATCGGTGAGCTAAGCGGCTTCCCACTGGTCCCTTGCCCGGACTGTGGTATGGCTCGGGTTGTGGAGGGGTGGACGCAGAAGGAAGGTGAGAACCACGGTCGTCTTTATTTCAAGTGTGCGAGGAACGCGGTGAGTAGTCTGAGCTGTGATTTCCCAAATCTGAGTTAGGGTTCTTATGTGCTTTTGATTTGCACAGTTCCCCAAGCTTTGTGGATATTATCGTTTCGAGAAGGAGTATCTCTAGATGCTGAAGGATGCTGACGTCATATCTTTTTGACCGTCGAACTGGGCAGACGTGATCGATGAAGTAGTTGATTCAGTGGATTGTCAACTTGGGAGCGACAATCAGAGGAAAGCACCAGACGACAAGCAGAGGAAGAAAGCACTAGAGGAGAAGATGGACAATGTGTTCTGGAAGATGAACTTGATTATTGTGGGTGCTGTTTGTGTAGTATTTGGATGTTTACTGGGGATGTATGCTGCAAAGAAGTAATTGTGATGTGAAAAGTGGTGCTTTAATTTGTTTCATCTGTGTGAATGAGGAATGAAAAATTTGTCACAGATGACAAACTTAAATGTATGAATGAAGAAAATGGAATGGAATGACAATTGGGTCACGAATCTTAATGTGTCACATATCACAAATTTCATCAATTCATCTGTGTTCACATTTCAGTATGAAATTAACCAGCATGCACCCGCGTCTCCAATGATTTTATACAGAGTTTTTCGAAACTCAGAATCTTTTCACTAACAAATAGAGTAACAAACATTGCAATTCATTGTTGGCCCGCTGCCACTCTGCCCTGCCACTCTGCCATTGTTAGATGTAGTTAATCACAAGTTCAACAAACACACAGGAGGAACACATATTAACAGAGGAACATGTTCATGACAAACAAGCAGAGTTCCCAATGTTTGACCAAAAGCCACTCTCCCCTGCCATTTAGATGTAGTTCATCACAAGTTCAACAAACACACAGGAGGAACACATATTAACAGAGGAACATGTTCATGACAAACAAGCAGAGTTCCATGATCAAACAGAGGAGGACGAACACACAGAGGAGGAACAAATTAATTAAGCTAAGGTAGAAGACTTGTCGCCGCCGCCGGAGGAGCCCCACCGTCGGAGTCGGAGTCGGAGCCGCCGAGGCCACGTTCGTCACCACCGTCGGAGCCGCCATTGTCGTCGTCACTGTCGTCGTCATCGTCGCCATGGTCGTCGGCGCAGACCACGACTCTCTGAAGGTCCTTAGCCAACCCATGGATCTTGAAGGTGAAATCCTTCACGGACCTCTGCAGCGGATCGTTGGGTTGTGGCAAGCCGAGCTCAACGGCCACCTCTTGAAGCTTCCTGAAAGCTTCGTACAATATTTGGACGGACCAAATGTTGTCCAAAACTAGTTGAGGACGCAGAGAGGAGGGCTCCACGGGCGGCGGCACCGGTGCCTCCTCGGCCGGCGGCGCTGACACCTCCTCGGGCTTCGGCGCCAGCGCCTCCTGGATGAGCCGACGGCGGCGGTTTGTCGTTGTCGTCCTCCTCCCTTCCCCGCTTCCTCGATGGCTCGCTTGACGATGATGCCAGGTGCGCGCTTGAGGAAGAAGAAGCTCTTGGTGACCGGAGACGGTGGTACTGGGGTTTTCTTGGTGGCGCGCTTGAGGAAAGCTTATGGAAGAAGCTCTTGGCCGGCCGGGCATTTATATGACAAGACGGGGAACCGTCAGGCGGCCAGTCTTCCCACTGCGGCACGCCACTACGCCTCAGAACGCGGTACGCTGCGGCGATGTGTGTCCACTAACCAGTGTCGCATTTGACAAAAGACTTTGACTCCCTCCGTCCCACAAAGACTATTCATATACCTTATTTTAATACCTCTTTTCAAGTTCCAATGCAAAGACTGTTCATATAGCTTATTTTAATTTATTAATACCTCTATTCGCTGCAAACCGACCACAAAGGAAACAGTTCTCCTTTCTCCTTTTAATCTGGAACCAAATTTTGTGTCACGTATTTCTCGGTCATACGTAATCCAAATTTTATGATTGTTTTTTCTTATTTTTTCTAAAATCGCCATCTTTTCATTAATTTCATTGCTTAGTGTATATTTCCTTTTCGTTAGTAATGTTTTTATGCCTTATCTTGTACTTGATAAGTAGAACATAGAAATAATATTTGTTTTACACAACCATTACTAATGAAACTTTGTATTTCGTATTGTTAAGGTGGACACAAGGTTGTGTTAAATTTTCAAATGTATATGAGTTCGAACATGTTGTAAAGTGTGGAAAACTTCAGTGTCAAAGTAACATTCTAGGAAACTATGTGAGAGATGTACACATTTGTACACAAGTATGATCTTCCTTTTTAGAAACCACTTGAAATTTTTATGACAAGTTTAGGGACCCAAATTATGTTGCCAACTCAATTTGTAGAATTTTTAGACCAACCTAATACGTTATTAGAATTATTATATCCCAAACACGAGATAAAAATTCAAATTTTGATAATTTTGGTTACACAAGTGTGCCTGCTGATATTTTATTCGAATACTAAATGATCAACTACTAATTGTTCGTATTTTTAATGAATTTATAGGTGCTATTTTATGGGCTCTAATATTTGAGGGAAGCAAGTTTCATTTCAAAAAAATTAGTGTCGGGCCCACGTGTCAGCGTCAGCAGCCTATATAAAAATGATAACTGTTGCCTGCCCGCCCCCACGTGACAACCAATGTGACGCGAGTTCTCGAACCTGCGTCGGCAATGGCTCTCCATTTTGGAAAATGAATATAAGATCCCGAATGGATAAGCGCAGCACACACGACGCTTTCCTAATTTCTCACTAGGGATTAATGGAGGTTAGCGGAGGCGGCGCCGGCGAGGTGAGCGGAGGCGGGGACACGACGATGAGCGTCGGCGAGGGGCTAAGCAGCGGACGACCCCGCGCATCGTGGATCGAGGAGGAGAAGCCGAACGCGATGCGGTGCCACAACTGGATCCGCGCGCGCGCCTGCGAGATTGCGGCGAAGACGGAGACGATGATGACCGTCGGAGAGGGGCCAAGCGGCGGTGCAGCGAACCCAAAGCCGGAGATGAGCGTCATCGACTGGATCCTCTCAGGTTCCGACGAGGGGCCAAGCAACGGCAGGGAGGAGCGTGCCGGCGAGGGGGCAGCGAAGAGGGCAAGGCACCTGCCTCACGTCTGCGACAGCAAATGTCTTGCAACGACGGAGAGGGGTCGGGGGAGCGGCGAAGGTGTAGAGGACCTCATATCCGACGCTGGCAACTGCCACGACGACGGCGAGGCAAGTTTCTCTAAATCACAATGCCTTTTACTTGTTCTATAAATGGAACAGCTTGAGCTTGAGCTTGATCTACTTGTTCCTATGAAATGGCTTGTTCCATAGAGATTTTGTAGGATTTCTAACATGATCAATGTAGCAACTTGTTCCTATGAAATGGCTAGCTTGTTCCTTTGTTTATCTCAATCTTCTCATTCCTATATATGGTTCATCCAAATGATCAATGTAGCAACTTTCCTATGTTTTTCATTCCAAAGGAATCAAAATGGCATGACACTGTCTGGGAATATGTGAAACCTGAGGTTGATAATATTAAGGAAGAAATGCACATCCTCCTCAAAAAGGCTGCATTCATGAGGCGGTACAAGTTTGTGGCTGAACAAAATCTGCAGCCCATGGAAGATGCGCTCGATGTGTTTCAAGATACCTTGGTTGCATTTGAAGAGGCTGCAAAAAAGCAAACCTTAGTTGAAGATACCATGCTTTTGTTGATGTTGAAGGGGGCATGCTTTTGTTGATGTGGATGGTCAGATAGCATGACCATTGTAAAAATGTGACGGGCAAGTTAAGGCCTAGCTAGATGGACAAGTTAACTGTTTGTAATCATTATGTATATCTGTGTGGATCTTTGTGGACAAGTAATCTTTATCTATATATGTGGACAAGTTATCTTTATCTATATTATGTCTATTTTGTCTCAAAAGATTTTTCGTTGATTATGCCTGTATGTCGAAATGGGAGCCCTGAGAGATCGGGCTGACCTGTCAATCAAGACAGATACAAAGGAGACTACGCGGGATGGTTATTCAGTGTCGCATTTGCCCCTCCAAACCGACGAGGAGGAGCCGGCCCCACGCGCCACCCCCGTGCATTGGAGACGAGGTTTGACTTATCCACGTATCCTTTGTTCCCAATGTTTGACCAAAAGTCACTCTCCCCTGCCACTCTGCCATCCTGCCTTCCTTCTCAAACCTTCTGCCTTCCTCGTCTCCGTCGCCTTCTCTCCCCTTCTCCTTCCTCGTCTCCATCGTAGAGATGGCCGGCGGAAAGCAGTCGTTCCGCCGCCGTGACTCAAGAGGGAGGTTCTGCAGCGAGGAGGAGAAGGCACCGCCCCCGCTCGCCGCCCCCGCCGAGTGAGGTTCCGCAGCGAAGAGGTCGGTTCTTCGTCGGCCAGGGGGAGGAGACCGTACACGCACGCAAGCGCCAAGGGGGTGCACTCCGGCGACGCCCGGCAGGCAGAGGCCGAGCCTTCCTCGAGTTTGGTATGCTTGAAGTTAGATTTATGCTTGAAATTTAATTCCTGGTACTCATCATATGCTGCTCACAAAAATGTTGAACTCATTCTGTATACTGCTTCAATTTCTGAATCTTCATGCTCAGCGACTTTTATTAACTGAACATCCAGTGCCTTCACTGATCAATGGTTCCAATGCATCAATTTTTCATTGTTTTAGGAAGTTGTCGTACCAGCACATAACATTGTCAGGATCTGGACAGAAATCGACAGGCTCAAGAAAACCTTAGACTACATCTGCACATTCCTAAACAGGATGGAAAGAATGAAGAAGGATGACATTGGTAAAGAGAAGCAGCAGGAAAGTTCTGAACCTAGTTACAGCTAAACAACTTTCTTATTTGACCGGTTACAACTTTATGATATTAAACTTGGCAATCTAATTGTGAAGCTTGCTTCAATTTGCCTTTGTTTTAGAAATGTGTTGTTACTCGGGAGCAAAATTATTAACCTTTCGAGTAGAAATTTTGTTATACTTGAAATTTAATGCATGGTACTCATCATATGCTGCTCAAAAAATTGTTGAACTTATTCTATATACTACTTCAATTTCTGAATCTCCATGCTACATCGACTTTTATTAACTGAATATCCAGTGCCTTTGTTTTAGGGAGGTGCTGTAGCTTGGGAGGACATTGACATGATCTGGAAACAAATCCACATGATCAACCAAGCTCTGAACCCAGTTACAGCTAAACAACTTTCTTGTTTGACCAGTTACACCTTTCATGATATTAAACTTGGCAATCTAATTATGAAACTTACATCAATTTGCCTTTGTTGTAGAAATGTGTTGTTACTCGGGAGGATCTTCACTGCATCTGGAAAGTACTCGACAAGGTGGATAGAAGGATGGATGACAAGGCTGTGGATGACATAAGTCTCTTAGCAAATGGTCAGAAAATACTAGAATCTGAGGTGGAGAAGCTTAAAGGCGCACAGAAGATGAAGGATATTGAACTTGCCGAAGCTGCAAAGAAGAATGCTGAGCTGCAGGAAAGACTTGTAAAACTAGAGGCAAAGATAGCTGAACTTGAGGCTGTAGCACAAAAGAAGCCATCTAACTAGTGCCCCTGCTGATGCACGTCAGATGTGATCATGTGAATCTGTTTGTTCTGAACATTATGCATGTCATATGTGAACATGTGATGCTAGCTATATATGCATCTTAAATATGTAGAATATGCTCTTATGACTACTATATATCTATGTGTACTTGTGGTTTTGCATCTTATTAAGAGACATGATTATATGTTTGTGTGATATCCAATATTTGCTATGATGACATAGTCAAATATTTGACGGCAGTGAGAGTGCTAATGGACTTCAATTATTGAGCTCCCAGTCTAGTAACGGGCGTCAAATTGTCATCAGTAATAGACTTAAAAGCACGTTACTGATATGGCAGTGATCGGTAACGGACTTAAAGAGCCCGTTACCGATGGGGCAGTGATCGGTAACGGACTCAAAGGGCCCGTTACCGATAGGTTTAACTTTTGTAACAGTCGCATTTTAACGTCCGTTACAAAGAATAACTGTAACGGGCGTTTAAGAAGCCCGTTACTGGAAGTCCTCATTGGTAACGGGCGCTGTGTTGGCCACGTCGGGGTCGAGCCTACCACGCTTATGCGTAACGGGCGCCAAACAATAACCATTACAGATGGGGTCCATGTAACGGGTGTTAAGGGCCTGTTACAAATGCTGCGTGACCGATTTGAGGTTTTCACGTAGTGACACCAGCGCGGCCATGGGGAGAAGCGGGCAGCGGGAGGTAGGGGGAGGAGCTGACAGGCGGGGCCCGGGGGTCAGTGAGAGGGAGAGGGGAAGGGAGAGGTGGAGCGGGTCGGCGCGGGATTTGCTGGGCCGGGGAGCTGTTCTGGGCTGCCGTGGGGAAAAAAGAAAAAGGGAGGGAAGAAGAGCTGGGCCGCGGGCTACTGGGCCAAGGAAAGAGAAGGGGTTTGCTGGGTTGGGCTAGAAAAGGAAAGGGAAGGGAGAGAAAGGTTTAGGGTTTAAACTTTTCATGATTTTTTTTGAAAACTTCACATACCCAAACGAAAACTATGCAAACCAAAAAATGATGCACAAGCACTTGTTGCTCTAAAATTATTCAAATGATATTTAAATATTTAAAGGCCAAATTTATTTGATAATTTATTTATTTCCTTAGAAAATAAAATTTAACCAAGTTGCTAGTATTATTTTAAGGTGATGAAATTTTTGGGTGTTACAAACATTGATGCGTTCGACGATGGCGAACTCACCGGCGAGGGGCAGCATAGGCACTGGAGTCGCTTGCACCCAGATGGAGGACCGCGCGATACGACAGTTGAAGGAGGGGTGACGAGGCCAAGAAAACCACACCAGGCGACCGAAGAGTAGAAGGTTCACCGTTGCTGGAGATCAAAGATGCGCCACCAAGTCGCATCCCAAGTGGAGGCGAGAACATCAGAACAACCACCAATGTGTTGCTGCTGGAGCGGTAAGGATCTGCCATAGATCTTGGGTGGAGGCGGAAGCTGAAACGGAGGTTCTTCGATGCGTTCAACGACGACGAGCTCACTGCAGAAGGCAAAGGCATCAGAACAACCATCAGTGAACTGCTCGTCAAGTCAACACCCAAAGAACGGCATCGTGATTGCTGTGGATCTGCCGTAGATGTGTGGACGGCTGCAAAGCTTGAGCGGCAGTGGAGGCGGGACGGGTTGGTGGAAAGCGAATCTCGTAGGAGATGCGAAAGGAGCGGCGAGGGAGGGGAGGGGAAGAGATTCACCGGGCGGAAGGGAGAAGGAACTTTATTTAGACATACCTGGGTGACGGGGACAACGACGACGAGCAGGCCGAAGACGACGACGGCGGCAGTAGAATCATGACAGCAAGTACTACAAGGAGACATAAAGACAACTAGAAAAAAAAGTAGTACCAGTAGGTACAGGAGCACCGGATCTACAAACTAAGGGCTCCCTACCGCTCTCGTCTCCGGCAAGGACGAGACGGGGAGGAAAGGAGGGGCCCGAGGAGCAGAGGTGTAGCCAGGATTCAAGTATAGGGGGGGGGGTCAAGTGTGGCCACCTAGACATAGCTCTCTATAGTGGTAGACGACACCATTTTTTCTCGTTTGTTGCTTAACTAGTACTCCATCTGTCTCTAAATAGCTGTCTCCGGAAATCCGTGTTTTCCTCACAAACACACTTCCCGGACGACGTTTATTAAGAGACAGAGGGAGTATATAACTAACCTAGTTCTTCAAAGGAATACCATATGGACAGAGATCTAGTTTATGAGCATAATAGCTTCCAACACTTAATTGATGACAAATAGTAATAACCCATCTCATAAGTAAAATACTAAAAAATATGTGTAGAGAAAAATTAGCATGTACTTATTGTGCCAAAAGGAGTTCAGAGGTGGAGCCGGGAGCACAAAAGTGGCAGCTTGGCCACGAAACCACGAGATGCAGTTGGATTGGAGTTGAACTTACGCAGGCTGCGGCTAGGAGTCTCAATGGGATGGTGTTGGGGCAGCATTTCTTTGTTACTTAACCTTGGTGATTAAACAGATATAGTGGACAAACAGGATCAGGGGGGGGGGGGGGGGGCAGGCCCCTGCGCGTCCCCTGTGGCTTCGCCCCTGCCGAGGAGAAGGCGGCGGAAGGGTCGAGAGCCCGCTAGAACTTTGGGTAACTAACAACCTTGCCCATTGCTACCAGCCAGCTGTTGCAAGTTCGGCAACAAGCCTGAGACGTGTGTCGTCTTCCGTTTAGTTGGTTGAAATTTTGGTGAAACGAGTGAAATTTTTGCATTAAGTTGCGTGTACAGAGAGAAAAAATGAACTGACACGGCTCTCTAAGTGAAAATTTTGGTGAGAATTCCGGGAACTAAACAGAGCCAGCTGCCGTAAGTCCCGCAACACATAAGCGTGAAGGTCGTGCTAGGACGTGTGACACGTGATGCAGTTGCAAAATTTCTAATTCCTCTCTACTATATAGCCACACAATATTGTCTAAAAGTAGATATCACTGAGAATAAAAGATCTACTCTCTCTGTTCCAAATTAATGTCGTTTTGACTTTTCTAAATACTTTCTTCTTGTTATGTATCTAGACATAAATATCTAGGTGCAAAACAAAAAAATATATCTAGAAAATTCAAAATGACAAGTAATTTATAACAGAGTATAAAATAGCTTCATCTATCTTCTTCCTCTCACTGATATCATACCCCACCACCCACGAACTTGTAGCACCTAGTGCAAAGTCCAGCCCCCTCCCCCCTCTCCGGCGTTAAGTGTCTTTGGAATCTTTCTCTCTCAAATCTTGGAGAATACTTCCAAAATCTTAACGCTGGAGCTTCTCTTAGCCACCTTGTCAAAATAGCACCATGTATAAAGGGGGGTTTGACTGGATCTCCATCCTTCAATATGGTGCTATATTTTGTAAAGTGTGAGGAGCTTGAAGAATGAAGATGCACTGACGAAGCATGAGGTGTCCTTGTAGATAGGGATTAACATGTTCTCATCCCGTAATATAGTGAAACACAAGAACCTATTTATGTGTTAGATACTATAAAATTTTGAATTAGTTAATAATCATGATAGAAGAAAAATAAATATGATTGGTTGAATTTAAGGAGGGATCCACACCAAGAAATTATGAGTTGTAGAGTGTAGTTTGTAAAGTGGTATCTTAGTTATGTGGCAACATAGGCACTATATTATATATGTACATATATGTTAGGACTGGCCTAAGGCTGTTTTATTGGGCGCAAGTTGAGAGAGAGAGCTTCCCCGAGTGTTACTGGGCCTTCCCCGAGTGCATTTGGTACTCGGGGAAGCATGCTTCTCCCGTAGTGGAGAGAGAGAGAGAGAGTTGGATTTCAAAAGAAGAAACCAGATATACGCAGTTATCAATGACTTTGAAACTGAAATACATTTCATCTCCACACCTTTTATCATTTTATGGATCCCATGCAGACATATGGTTGGTATATTTTTAGACACAATATAGCAAGTGGCTACATAATTTATTCATATATATGTAACAATGTGATCTGAACATCATGTACAACTCAAATGCCATGCATGGCTGGACTATGAAACCATATTGTAGTAGTATAAGAAATTGTAACAATATGTCATTATTAAGAAAAAAATATTATTTGGGTGGGGAGAGAAACATCATTATGTGCTTTTAGTACCAAGTAGTCAGATTAGTTGTCCTCCCTACGTATCAAATTGTAGATCAGTTTTAAAGTTTTGTAGATATAATATAAATCTAGGCGCAAAAGGTAAATATTGCATATTTAAAAAGTAAAATAACCTAGAATTTGAAACTGAGGGAGTATCATTTTTTTTTACGAATTACACAGTACAACAGAGACACTCACAACGTACGCACACTCATCCCTATGAACACACGCGTACAAACTCTACCCCTAGAGCATCTTCGAAGACCGGGTCGGCAAATCCTCAAGATTGATATTGATGCGTACCCGTGCTTCAATACTGATAGATTTATGTGCTGTACAATATCCAACGACCACTCGGTAAAGATATATGATGTCGTCAACTTTGACATAATTGACCTGATAATGCCTATCCTTTATTATCCAAATTCCCAATCTCCTTTTCAATTACAATGTAATCTGATCATGACAATTTATTATGTTGAATTGTTGATCCGATAAAGTTGTTGTTTTCAAAATAATAAAGTAAAAAACATAACTTGGGAGAAGTGCTCATTCACCTATTTTATCCAGATTTTGACTATTGTTGATCAAATCCAAATTAACCATACAACACACCAAACTTTCCCAAATCTGTCGATGAACGGTGCCACCTATCTAGCCAACCTCAGCTCCGTCAAGGGCAAAAGGTTATTAATCGCAGTAAAGACCAGTCTCTCGACACAAGCGTATCGGTATGTAGCCATCTCATCATGATATATAAACTAATTTTAATATACTAGGAGCAAGGTACAATAAAAATATATATTTAAAGACTAGGATACTTTTAAATATTTTCATATAGTTAAAATGCCACGTTCAGATTATTATGATGATCTCATAAAGTTGTCGTTCTCAAAGAAATAAAGTCAAAAAATACTGGTCGGAAAATTGGCAGCAATGGTATAGTCGATCTTACAGTGATATATATGTATATAATATAGCTGGGTCCATTCCACAACTATTAAGAATAGTGACCTCTAGCTAGATTTCTTTACCGATTGGTCGTTCAATAGTGTACAATAGTCCCTACCGAGGACGCGCGTTTGCCGTGCGCCGATAGCGCACGACAAAGGACGGAAAAACACACAACAATAGTTTTGTGGTGCGTTTTTTGCCCCGGCGCATGACAAACAAAACTAAAAAAAGAAAAAAAAACCAAACACAGGCCGGGGCTGCCGCCTTGCCACCACCGCGCCAGGGCAGCAGCCAGGCAACACCACGCCGGAGTCGCCGCTCACGCCACCACCACAAGGCCTCCATCGCGTCGGGGCTGCTGCCGCCACACCACCACCACAGAGGCCGCAGGTGAGGAGGAGGCTGACGACACCGCTCCAACTCCTGCTGGCTCTTGCTGGACGGAGGACGTGCTGCCAGAGGCCGGCCCCGCAGCATCGGCGGGGATGACGAGGAGGCCAGGCGATGGCCCGACGGCACCACCACTACACCATTAATGCCGGCCATTGCAGCTCCAGCTCCGCGCTTGGGGAGGTGGCCGCCGCGGGCCATGGTAGAAGACGCCGCGCGCCGTGGTGGAGGCCGCCGCGCACTGTTGGGGAGAGGCCGCCGCACGTCGTTGGGGGGAGGATGCCGTCACGCGTCGTGGGGAGGACAAGGCTACGTCGGATCCGGAGAAGCCACCGCGCCGCTGCAGGGGAAGGAGGGTATGGGGCGGCCGGAGACGGAGGGGAGGGTCCAGATCCGGTCGGAGAGCCGCCCTCACCACCGGCGGGAGAGAGGGCAGAGGAGAGCCGGCGACGGTGGAGGAGAGTTGCCGTGGCCGCCGCTCCTCACCCCACCGCCGCCGTGGTCGCCCCTGCTCCTCACCGGCGAGTGAGGGGTGCGCGGAGGGGGAGGGGAGGGAGGGGCAGAGGGTGAGAGCTGGCCGGGGTAGAGAGTCGGCGTCCCCGACGCCGACGCCGTGTCGAGGGGGAGGGAGAGGAGGGGGCACGCATGACGGCTTGGGAGGCAGAGGAGGCAGGAGAGGGGCGTGCGGCGCAGGGAGGGAGAGGGAGGGAGGATAGGGTTTGGGGGAAGGAGGCGGTTTTTATATGGAGCATGACAAATCTCATCCGTCAGATCACCAGATGGACGGTCTGCAGTGAAGAAGCATTTGTTCGCCGCGCGGTATAATACAAACACAGCGCAAAGACGTCTCTTTTGCCGTGCGCCGGACCTAAAAACGCACGACAATCACCTATTTAATCAAAAATCAAATTTTACATAGAACAACACTAAAATTATCAATGACTTCAAAAAACACCAAAATTTTATATAGAACAACTTATGTTGACTATTGCTTATAGAAAAAATTTCGAATTCAAATTCAAATTTAATTGTCACTTTTAATACAAACCTAACCGTATCCTTCTCGAGTCTTTGATTCTTCTCCGGAGATGTTTCCATTTGTAAACATTGTACCTAATAAAATTGCAAAACTCACTCAACTTTTTACCACATCCTCCACATGTGATATCATGAGATATTAACAAATCTTGTAATTTTTAGACTTAATTTGCATTTTTTAGAATTTTAAAATCATTCGGACACACGGTCGTGGTCGTGTTTCCTGATCAAGATGTTGGAAATTTCTTTTGATTTCATGAGAAAGATATTAAATTAGGCTAAATAACATGAATAATATTTTTGCATTCACTTTATACAATTATTTGAATCACTTGCGGTTCAAATTTGAGTTGATTCAAAAAATTACTTGAAATAAAATTAATTAGTTAAAAATAGTAAATCAACTCAAAATTATACCAAATTTTAACATAGAGTATCACATATTGTGTGTGGAGTGGGGAAAAAGTTTATAGTATAAAAGATAAATATAGGTATGAGTTGCTTCACAAGTGTTCCCAACACGTATGTAGAGCTTTGCCGTGCGCAAAAAAAAAAAAAACACGCGGCAAAAACACCTCTTTATCTTGCGCCGAGACAAAGACGCACGCCGAGACAAAGACGCACGACAAAGACACCTCTCTGTCGTGCACCGGAACTATGATGCACGGTAAAGGCCTATTTGATCAAATCCAAATTTTACACAAAAATACACCAGAATTATCAAACAACTTCAAAAAAACACCAAAATTTTACATAGAACAACTTATGTTGTCTATTGCCTATAGAAAAAATTTCAAATTCAAATTCAAATTTGATCCTCACTTTTAATCCAAACCTAACCGCATCCTTCTCGAGTCTTTGATTCTTCTCTGGAGATGTTTCCATTTGTAAACATCATACCTGTTAAAATTGCTAAACTCACTCAATTTTTTACCACAACCTCCACATGTGATATCATGAGGTATTTACAAATATCGTAATTTTCAAACTTCATTTGCATATTTTAGAATTTTAAAATCATTCGGACACACGGTCGTGGTCGCGTTTCCTGGTCAAGATGTTCAAAATTTCTTTTGATTTCATGGTAAAGGTCTTAAATTGGACTAAATAATATGAATAACATTTTTCCATTCACTTTATACAATTATTTGAATCACTTGCAGTTCAAATTTGACTTGATTCAAAAAAATTACATGAAATGCAATTAATAAGTTGAGTGGAGTGGGAAAAAATTAGAGTATAAAAGATAAATATCGATATGAATTGCCGCACGTGCCCTCTGGGAAACGACATGGGGTGCCAGAATGTCCCCTCTTTGCCGTGTGCCAGGGGTCCACGGCGCACGGCAAAGTATGTTTGCCGTGTGCTAGGGGTCCTCGGTGCACGACAAACACTTACTTTGCTGTGCGCTAGGGGTCCTCGGAGCACAGCAAATGTTTTTAGTTTTTTTTCCTCCCTCCGTCACTTACGGTTGCAGCAGATAGTAACAATTGGTTGGCTAAAAAAAATACTTTGGCGTGCGTAAAAAAGAAAGTGCGTGACAAACTCGTGAGTTTGCCATGCGCCACGAAAAAGCACACGACAAAGTCATGAGTTTGCCGTGTGCCAAGAAAAAACGCATGTCAAATAATGAATTTGCTGTGTGCTTTTCCTTTGCCGTGCGCTTTTCCTTTGCCGTGCGCCCGAAATTTCGCGCACGGCAATCATTCCGACGCACGGCAAAGATGCATTTTCCGGTAGTGAGTGACCTCTATCTAGATTATAGTCTGATGGGGGTCATATATCTCCTTGCACTATACTAAGCTGTATCATATTTGTTGGAAGTGGAAAGGAGTCATATTTGAATCGGAGGCCGCACAGAAGAAAGCAGCAGGAATTGAATTACCTACCAAACCATTGGCCCGAGAGCCCCCCCCCCCAATCTCTATCTTTGCGAAGGTGTCCACATTATTGCTGATTGTGAAGGTGTCCACATTATTGCTGATAGATTATTGCTTTATTTTGCACACTATTGAACGATATATTATTGCTTTAGTGTACACTATTGAACGATAGATTATTGCTTTAGTGTACACTATCGAACGACCAATCAGTAAAGAAATACAGTGTCATCAGCTATGACATGATGGTGATGATAGGTCTATCCCTTATTCATGTCTTTCTTTCAACCATGGGCTGAGAGTGAGAGTGCAATGTGTTGCTACCTTGTGATTGGTTCAAGGAGTAAATACAATTGTGGGCTTGGTTTGTCGGCAATTGGCACCTTGGACCTTGGTGGCTCACTGGCAGGTCTTCGACCCTCCAGCTTAATGTGGAACGGCGATGACAATTGTGTGCGGAGGACGAGGAGTGAAGATGACGCCAAGGTGACCGGAAGAAAGGGTGTGGTGAGCCTTTGCCTTTGTGGTGAGCATCTCATTAGGCTTGGCGAGAGCCTTTGTGGTGAGTCCAAGACCTTGACCGGAGAGTCTTGATTACTCGGAGCATATCCTTGATGGAGCTCCAATATGGACTAGAGGTGGAATTTGCCTAAGAATACCATGAGATAAATTGTCGTGCCGAGTTTGCTTCCTTCCTAACTTACTTCTTTACATTTACACTTTTCGTATTTGCAACTTGAGTGTTTTTACTTTTTAGAGTAGTATCTTGCCACGATAGGATTGGCTCCAATTTGCAAAATTCTTTGTGGGTGAGACATTTCATTAGATAAACCGTAGTTGCACATCTAGATAGCATGATCTAATTTTTGTTTTGATGCTTTGTAATGAAAGTCACAGGTTAATGTTTTAAGTTTTTGTCTACTCACCTCCTCCCCCTTCTAGGCTACGAGTACAGATTCCTTACATATAGTAAGAGCATCTCCAACAATTCCCCATCTCAGGTTGTCATTCTTATTTTCTTTGACAAAAGCAGAAAAACCTTCTCCAACAGTTCCCCATCCTAGGTTACCATTTATCCCAAATTGGAAAAAAGAGCCTTCCGCGCGCGGATATATGCGCGCACAGATCCGCGGCGCCCGCATCCGTCGTATCAGAAGAGGTGGAAGGGCATAAGCATAATTTTGTTTCTCTCTCAGGGTTCCTGATGTAAGGTAGATCTGAGTTTGGCAAGTGAATTATGCCAAACTGTTGGAGATAAGCTCTTTTTTAACTTGGTATATCTTTTTAGAAGTTGGCAAAATACAAAATTTGACAAGTAAAATTTGGTAAACTCTTGGAGATGCTCTAATTAATCTCAGTCTCACAGCTCTCTACTTATCATAAAACTGCTAGTAAACCAGAGGCTAAAGGTTAGTCATTCATAGAAACATAGGTGCATAGAAACATCTATGAACCTAGAAAAGTCAACAAAATGACCAATTTAGAACGAATAGAGTACATATAACAAGATTTTTTTAATGCAAAGGGTCTCTAGATTAGTGGTTTTAGCACCGAGTAGCATTCAGTAGGCATAAGTGTTTGAAATAATAAATTATATAAAAAAGGTTAGAAAGCCTTTTTAACAAGTTTTTTCCTTCCATGTACTACTTTTAAGCAAATGTATATTATGTTTTTAGTACCACATGAAAACAATATTAAAAGTGGTAGGTATAAGAGGAAATAAGTTGTAACAATATTACTATTAAAAAATATGATTGATTTGGGTCGGGAGAAAACATCACGTTGTGTTTTAGTACATATGGTATACATATCGTTTTCTTATTTCCATTTTCAACCACAGAAACAGTTTTTGTATACAGTAGCATCCATGCATGAGCTTGCTACTGATAGTGTCTCTTCTTTGGATTTTTGCATTAAAGTATATAGGTATAAGTCGTTTTCTTCGTTCTATTTTCCCCAAAAGTAAGTGCGATACAGATCGTTTTCTGCCAAAAAAAATCTTTTACACAATGCATTCATGCACGTGCATTTTCCTATATCGGCTACTTGCTGAGTTGTGTTTACCTATAATAATCAAAGCTGAGAGACCGTGTATCTCTTATTTGTCTTGGGCCATTGAAGTATAGGTAGAAGTCATTTTCTTTCCAGGTTATAGGATCAGTCTAGCTCAGTGCACAGTTTCACTGCATAGTTCTCTAGATTGCAATGCAAATTTGGTAGTTGTGCGTGCTGAGTTTCACGGGGATGAAAAATCCTCTCTTATTTTATGAAATTATATGCATCCGCTCTCTGTAACATCCAAAATGCATAAAAAATGCTTTGTATGTGTTATGGGCTCTGCTATGGTACTCCAATTACCTCGCAAGAAGTAAATGGTGACAATGTCATTTAAGTAGAACTACTAGCGGGTACTAAATAGCTTTTAGGGAATCTCTAAGAAGCAATTTAGTACGGATTGGTAGTTCTGACCGGTACTAAGGGCCTGTTTGGCAGGGCTCCGGCTCCTCCAAAAACGGCTCCGGCTCCTCCGGTGGAGCGGCTTTTTTGATGGAGCTGAAGCCGTTTTGAAAAACGTTTGGCAAAACGGCTTCACTTGTTGGATTGAGATTGTAAAATGTCTAAATTGCCCTTCTTTTATTTTTTTCATTGCTTTTGTTTTTTTCTTTTCCTTTTATTTTTCTTCTCCTTTCCTTCCTATTTCTTTCTTTTCTTTCCTTTTCCCCTCCCATTCTCTCTCCTTATCCATCCACCTCCTCCTTCCTCACCGCCTCCCCCGGCGCATCGAACAGAGCAGAGGACCGCGGGCTCCTGCCGCCGGCCGCCTCTGCCCCGCCGTGCGCCGCGGCGAGCACCATCTCCACCTCCACCCCCAGCCCACCGCCGACCTCCTCCGCCCCCAGCCCGCCGCCGACCTCCTCCGCCCCCAGCGTGCGCACATCCGCCTCCACCTCCGCCCAGCTCGGGCGCGGAGCGCCTCCGCCCCGCCGGGCCGTGCGCCGCGGCGAGTGCTATCTCCGCCTCCACCCCCAGCCCGCCACCGACCTCCTCTGCCCCCAGCCCGCCGCCGACCTCCGCCCCCAGCACGCGCACATCCGCCTCCGCCTAGCTCGGGCGTGGAGCAGTGGGGGCCGGCGGAAGCGGCGGGCCGGCGGAAGCGGCGGGCCGGCGACCTCCCTCCGGTGCCGCGAGCTCCCGCCGGTCGTCCCGTGCCGCCGCGAGGTCCCTCTGGTGGTCGGCGCCGCATGCCCGCTCGAGCGTCAGGGCAGGGTTGTCAAAGGATTGCTGGAGCCGCGTGGAGCCGGGCGGAGCTAGTGTTTTGTGGCTCCACCCGCGTGAAACGGCTCCAGAGAGCATGATTCCCGGGGCTTCAGCTCCGGAGCCGCCCACAAAACAACCGTTTGGGAGGGCTCCATGTGAAGCTGCTGATGGAGCCGCGGGAGAAGCCCTCCCAAAGAGGCTCTAAATGAGCTCTGGTGGCACTGTTGGTGCCACCCGGTATTAAATACGCATGTTAGTACCGGTCACAATCGCGACCGGTACTAACTTGTTTGGATGAATGTCCGATTCTGTACTAGTGGAGCGTGTGCAGTGGCGGAGCCACCAGTATGACGAGCTCTGGCGGCAGACACCCCCCTGTTGATCGGTCCGTGGCCAATCCTCCTCTGCATCAATGCTGGAAGTCAATTTGCTGGGAATGACAAGGAGGCAGGAGGACATGATTGATCTTGACCTCTTGGGTCTTTGTGTTGTACCTAGCCATGCTGAACTGAGCCCAATAGGATATTACAATACAGACCAACGCACACGCATATCCTCTGCTGCCACCAGCTGCTCTCTCGAGGGGTCTCGCCTCTCGATATTCTGACGATTTGATCTTACACCTAATACTTCTATAGTATGTTCACTCAACTATTCACTTATCACTGTTGAAATTTTTATACAATTGTGATTCACATAATGATCTCTGATATATTTATGCATATTTGATGACTATATCTATAATTAGTAGTAGTAACTTCGCTATAGGTAGATTTTGATCTGGCTCCGCCACTGGGCGTGTGCATCTCGAGTGGTTCCTACACGTCGTGCTCATGCATTTCCACAACAAGTTCTGACCAGGTGCCTCGATCTGTCCCGTCCGACAATAGCGGCAACTGACTAGACTCTACTGTATAAATATTTTTCTCTTTAAAAAACAGGTAAATAAGTAAATAAATATTTCTCCAATTACCTCGTAGGAGGTAATAAGTCATCTAGATCAACTGTCCACATTCACTTTGGTGTAACTTAGCAAAACGTAAAAAGGGTTGCCAAAAGTTATTTTTAAATTCCGTCATTTGGATGGATGAACGGAGATCATGGTTGCGTAGAGCTCGTTGAATCCTTTCAATTTGACTACCCACATGCACCATTTGGAGTTGGGATGAAAGTGTTGATTGCTGTCAATGTCAAGTGGGAGCGCTACAGTACTACCGAGCCCGACCGTGCTGGCTGCTGGGTTGACCGAGTCTTGCTCTAACAAAACCTAGCCGAGCCTTCTTGGTTTTCCCTCCCTTAAAGCATGTATAGGTATAAATCATTTTCTACTATTGATACAAAACTACTATATATTGATATGTCACATAATCTAATGTTCAACAGTATCGCTGATCGTTGTTTGGCTAGTGTGTTAGTCGTTGTAATCTCCATGTCGTGGTGTACTTGTCTTGTTAGTTGTAGCAATTCTCCCTACTCCTTTTATTCCTTTTTCCTCTGTTCCTTTATTTTCCCTCCCTTAAAGCATGTAGGTATAAATAATTTTCTACTATTCGTACAAACTACTATTGATATATCACATAATTTAATGTATATGATCAGTAGAGAAACAACATTTGATTTAACCTCTTTAATCTCTATTCATTTTGAACCCGGGACTAAAGGAGACTAAAGCCCTTTAGTCTGGTTGGTAACAGCAGTCACAAAACGCCATAGGTGATATGAGCTTTAGTCTCAGTTGATAACACCACCTGAGACTAAAGAGAGGGCCTTTAGTCTTGGTTCGTAACACCAATCGAGACTAAAGGGTCTCGAGGTTTTAGTCTCGGTTGGTACAGAGTGTCCCACTTGTTACTATGAGAGAATTGCATCTTCTACTCAGTCAGATGTGCTATGTAGATGAGATGGTAAGGAAGGTACACACGAGGCTAGAGGTCATGAGTTCAAATCCCCGCACCCTGTACATGCATATTTCGTGTGAAAAATCGTGTGACTTGCGTCTGTGTGTGTGCGACCCTCTCGGGGATTTTCAATATTTTTTGACGCAAATGTAATTAGTCCTGGTTGGTATTACCGGTTGTTCACCCGGGACTAGGGGGCTTTTGTCTCTACGGGTTATCCTCAATTGGTCTCTCGGTCGCTAATAAGGCCCATACCAACCGGGACTAAAGCCCGGTTCTCTACCACAACTAAAGCCCGATCGCCAAAATCTTCTTGCGGTCCAAATTTTCATGTGGAATGGGCTTACATACGGTTAACACCTCTCTTACATTTGTCCTCGCTTCGCGTAAAAGTGTTAACACAGAGGTGTTGGGTTTGGAACGATAATAATTACAAGTTAGCCCCCCTCCCCACCCTAACTTCTAAGATGATACTAAACTCATCAATAACAACTACAATTGGACCATATGTGACATCAAACATCAACTACTATGGTATATATTGGGTTGTGTATTACACATCCATTATATTCAAACAGATCCAGATATGGTTATTATCATATATTAGCTCGAAGCGGTAATTTTGGAGGGTTAAAGGAAGCGTGGATGATGGTGATCGAACCCTAGGCTTAGAGGAAGTGTACTAAAAAAACTAAGCTGGTGGGGTTAAGACTGTTTCCTGGTGTTCATTAAGAGAAGGGAACCTAATCGCGGCTTAGAAAATGCCCGAACCTCGGCTTCACCAACAAGGGAATTTTTTAAACCATTATCGTAAATTTGCTCTAACGAGGAATCGAATCCGAGTCTCCTCGTTGCGACCATACCTCAGCCTCCTCTAAGCAACTAGGCTAGAGGAGGAAGGGTACGTGGGTTGAGCTCGTGCGTCAAGGTGATGAGATGTTGGGGGGGGGGGCGGCATGGAGGATGATCTAGTGGGAGGTAGCTAATTAAGAGGTCGATTTAGGATAGTGCGGAGAAGCAGTCGTCTTGGCGTCTTTGCCTAATTTGTTCTTGGCATCTTGCTTTAGGACTTGTTCGGCACGGTTCTGGCTCATGAAAAAACAGCTTTGGGTCAGATCATCTTGGAAAAATATCCTTTTGTACCTTTGACTATTTTTTAGAAAAATGTTTGACAAAACAGTTTCTTCTAACTTTTCAGAATGTATAAAAGATGTTAATTGTCCATTATGCTCTTCAATATGTATGTTGCTGGTATATATGACTTTTATGTCCATAATATCATATTTGTTTAATCATTAATCCAATTTATTTTTCTTTCTTATTCCTCTCTCACCTTTTCCATTTTCTTTTTCTTCAATTCTTTTTTCATATATCTTCTTCCTAGCTATTTTCTTTTTGTGCGCGGCTGCCTCTCCACTTCCTCTGCCGCTGTTGCTCCCCCGCTCGCCGCCTTCTTGTGCCGCTCGGCCTCTCGAAGGCGAGCCATGGCCGACAACTTCTGCTCCCCACTGCAGATCAAGGCCGCCGGGCGCACGGTTATGTCCGCCGCGTTGCTGAGGGGCGCGGGGAGCTCCCCCGCTGGAGTTGCTGCCGGCCACGCCGGCGAGTTCCGCTGCAGCGCCGCGATGGGAAGGGCAGGAGGGAAGCACAGGAGGCGTCGGGGTAGGTGGGGGAGAGAGAGATAATGGAGAGGGAAGGGTGGGCGCCGAGGGTAGGTGGGGATAAATTAAGTAGAGTATGACATATGAGTCCCACAACTGGTAGTTGGTTTGGAGTATGAAATATATGAGATGACAGGTGCAAAAAAATTAGATGTGGAGTATAAAATCTCGATGACCAGATAAGAATATTCTTTTTAAGGATGAAAATGAAGTACGACTAGTGTGGATAGCATTAACACCCTTGAGTAGTATATAAAGGCTAGCCATGCAAGCACTAAACCGCCATGACAGTGAAGCCAGCACTAGATAGCTTGTGTGAAGCTAATTAAGGATGGCCTCAAAGCCAGGTTATCTCACTGACTGGCCATGGCAAGACCTTGGAAATTACAAGGTATGTACTCCACAGCAGCAGTATGACTAACTGTTGCATGCATGCTTGCAAAGGGCTAAGTAAATATGGCTATCACCCACACACATCAGTCCCTCATCTAAATAATTAAATATGCTATATGGAAGTGCTAACTTTTGCATGACATGTCCGCCTAGTATGCGTTGGTAGCTCCCTGGGCGGCACATAGCACGTACAGGTTCGTGACGAGCTGGCGCGGGCAGAGAGACCTGCTGACCTTCCTCGTGCTGCCGGTGCTGCTCCTGAGGCTCCTTTACGCTCAGCTCTGGATCACCGTCTCCCGCTACCAGACTGCCCGGAGCAACCACAAGATTGTCAACAAGAGCCTCGACTTCGACCAGGTCGACAGAGAGAGCAACTGGTACACACACATATATATACTGTTTCTTCGGGGTTTCTATATCTATATATCTAATATGTATAGTGCCTTTTTTATTATATTTAGTAAAGAGCGAGTATATATTTAATTTACAGGCATGAATGATTTATTGTGCAGGGACGACCAGGTCATCCTGACGGCGCTGCTGCTCTACGCCCTTGAGGCGGCGCTTCCGATGGCGAGAGGGTTGCCGTGGTGGGATTCCAGGGGGCTCACCGTCCTCTTCCTCGTGCACGCCGGCCCGGTGGAGTTCCTCTACTACTGGTTCCACCGGGCGCTCCACCACCACTATCTCTACTCTCACTACCACTCCCACCACCATGCCTCCATTGTCACCCAGCCCATAACCGGTACACATCTATCTCGTCGGCCGGCCTTGTATAATACATTTCCCTTTTTTAATCTTCTTGTTACATACTTCTTCCGTCTCAGAATATAGCTTTGTTTAGACTTTTTTCAAAGTCAAACTTTTTTCAATTCTGACCGTGAATAACGAAATAAACATAAATGCTAATAACATATATAAAAATGGTATTTTGGTAGATTTACCATGAAACTAACTATCAAAATATGTAATCTTTTTCTATTTAAAATAAACTATTTTAAAAGTTATTGTTGGTCAAAGTTGAAGAAGTTTGAGTTTGACAAAGTCTAAACGAATTAGCTATATTGCGGGACAAAGGGAGTACTCTCCATGATCATGTATAATAAGCTAGCTAGAGTCATGGATTTGTTGTGCAGCCGTGATCCATCCGTTCGCGGAGGAGCTCGTGTACTTCGCCCTCTTCGTCACCCCTGTGCTCGCCACGATGGCGACCGGCACGGCCTCGGCGTCGGTGATCAACGGGTACCTCCTCTACATCGACTCCATGAACTATCTCGGCCACTGCAACTTCGAGGTCGTCCCCAAGTGGCTCTTCCACGCCTTCCCTCCGCTCAAGTACCTCATGTACACCCCGTCGTTTCACTCGCTGCACCACACGCAGTTCCGCACCAACTACTCGCTCTTCATGCCCTTCTACGACTACATCTACGGCACCCTCGACGTGTCCACCGACCGCCTGCACGACCGGGCTCTGCGGAGGAGCGGAGCCGGCACCGGCGAGGAGGAGGAGGCCGTCGATGTCGTCCACCTCACGCACCTCGCCACGCCAGAGTCCATCTTCCACCTGCGGCTCGGGTTCGCCTCCCTCGCGTCGGTGCCGCTCGCCACCACCGCGGCGGCGACGACGACGCGGCTCAGGGCGGCTGCTCTCGCCGCACTCGCACGCCCGCTGCTCGCGCTCGTCACGCCGCTTCTCGGGACGACCGCACTCAGGGCGGAGGTAAACAGGTTGGGGAAGCTCAACGTCGACACATGGGTCGTTCCAAGATACACCTCCCAGGTAGGTAATAAAATATTGTGCACGATCGAAATGAGATACAACAAGATCTTGTTTTCTATTCGTACATACTCTCTCTGTTCTAAATTACTTGTCGTTTTAACTTTTTTATGTACATTAATTTTGTTATTCATCTAGATATATATTTCGGTTTAGGTGCATAACAAAAAAAATGTATCTAAAAAGCAAAAATGATAAATAATTTGGAACGGAGAGAGTACTGATTTGTTTATTGATGTGTGCAGTACATGACTAAGGGAGGTGCGTATGCAGTTGGTCGTTTGATTGAGAGGGCTGTGTCAGATGCAGAAGCACGGGGCGCTAGAGTGCTGACACTAGGCCTCCTGAACCAGGTAGTAGTCTCAAATTTTTGGCAAGACTCTGCAATTGCAGTATACCACTCAAAATTGTAGCATTTCCTTATGTGCCATAAAAAATTGGGTTAGGTGTGAGGAGTTTTTGGCTTTACCGATCATGCTATGGACTCATTTGGTCAATAGCATGACCTTAGATAGCTAGTTGTGGGGTTTTCGAAAAAAAAGGTTGAACCATAGATGATAAAGTAGTCATTTTTACTAAACAAATGGTTAAATTATCGGAAAGCGAATGATATTTCGATTTCAAAGTTCTTTTATAGATAAAAATCAATCCAGTTAGCCAATTTTTGAAAGCTTTTAAAAGTGCTTTACTAAATAAAGTTCTCTTTTGGCCATTGAGCAAGAGCAAGTATTCAAGTAGGAGTAGAAAGCTTCGATGCATTGGAAGTTCGTTCTTCTACCTGCGAGTTCTGTTACAGCAATTGGGAGTACCCTTTTCACCGCAAGTTCTCTTACATTTAGTAAGCCAGCGGCGAGGGTGCCAACTCTTAGAAATGGCATTATTTCAACTTAAGTACAACACTAGCATATTCATTTGATGGAATAATTATTGACTGGAGTGGTACAAAAGATTGAGATCAAATATTTCAAATAGCTCTTAAGGAAAGCAAAGTTTCAAGTGGCACACAAGGGAACACTACAAATTTTAGTGGCATAAAGGGGAATTTGATCTTATTTTATCTGGCTTATTATCAAGTTAGTAACACGTTTTGAACCTTTTGGCTCTCAACTTTATACTAATCTAATATGACAAAAATGGCTAGCAAGGCCTAGCTTGCTACCGTGCCTATGGCCTGTTGGCAGTACTAGACCACTATGTCATAAATTATTCGCAAGCGTGAAATGGTGGATGATCACTGGCTACTCTGCAAACTTGATTCATTCTTGCCAAACCATGAACTTTCTGCAACTATTATTCTCCAGACTAGGGATCAAAATTTTGCCCAAAATTTCGTGAATTTTTGGTTGTTACCAAAATCACCATTCATCCAAAATATCGCTCTTTACTCACCAAAAAATCTACCCTTTTAACTCAAATTTCACTTGAAATTTTACGAATTTCGCTCATTTCGATGGAGACTGAAAAATTGCCAAAAACGAAATCTAAAACCCTGCTAGTCCAGACTGATGAGAAGCATGTGCCTGCAGGGTTATGAGCTCAACAGGAACGGGGAGCTGTACATCAAGCCGAACATGCGGACAAAGATAGTTGACGGGACGAGCTTGGCCGCCGCCGCTGTTCTCCATATGATCCCTGAAGGCGCAAAATCCGTGCTCCTCCTGTCAAATAATGCAAATAAATAAGATGGCAATCGTGATATCTCTTGCCCTCTGCGAACGTGAAGTTCAGGTAGGATTAGGACGAGACACACTCAAGTACTCTCTCCGTTTCATATTATTACTTGTCGTTTTAACTTTTCTAGATACATTATTTTTGTTATGTATTTAGACATAAGTATATATTTAGGTGCATGCGTATAATACAAAGAATGTATCTAGACAAATCAAAACGACAAGTAATATGGAACAGAGCGAGTATCATCTGGGTTGAATATTTCAATTAAGTTACCAGGGATTCTTTGTTTGAAGCTGCAGATTGAGGTGGTGGACCAGGATCTACATGACTTTCTGAGGCAACAGCTGCCTTCAGAAGCGCACAAGCATCTGGTTCTGTCTCGGAGTTACAGCGCCAAGGTTTATTATGATCGATCATCAGCTGCTTTGCATTACTTGTTTAGTTTAGTTTGCAGCTCCAGTCCTGACCAGCTAGACACACACTATATATGCAGGTGTGGCTTGTTGGCGACGGGCTGACGGATGACGAGCAGGCGAGAGCTCAGGAGGGCGTCCATTTCGTGCCCTACTCCCAGTTCCCTCCCAAGACCATCCGCGAGGACTGCGTCTACCACAGCACGCCGGCGTTGCTGGTCCCGGAGTCTTTCGAGAACCTCCATGCCTGCGAGGTACGTACGCGATCTCTGAATCTGATCGAGATCATGCCTGACGAGTGACGACGGCCGGCATGATGCATGACGATGAGACTCACGGCGGCGCGATCGAATGATTTGGTTTTGCAGAACTGGCTGCCGAGGAGGGTGATGAGCGCGTGGCGGGCGGCGGGCATCGTCCACGCGCTGGAAGACTGGGACGAGCACGAGTGCGGTGGCAGGGTCACCGGCGTCGACAAGGCGTGGCGCGCAGCGCTCGCGCACGGCTTCCGGCCGTACGACGATGGCCGCTGATGCGCTGCAGGCAACTACATGTATGGCAATCATCGTAGCGTAACGTACGTGTGCGTGGCTTGATTTGTCTTCGCTGTGCTGTGTGTTGCGATTCAGTCACAACGATTCTGTGTGTTGGGATTCAGTCACAACGAACGACTAGCTAATGGAATAAAGTTTCCGCTAGAGAAACCTACATATAAAGAATAAATTATCAAATGCTTGTGTACAAAGAATAAAGCTCGTTATTAAATTAACTTATGTTGTGTACTATCATCACGAGGGCTTTGGTGCGCGAAGGCCATGATATACTAGTGATTTAGGCAACAAAACAAGATCATAAATGAATATGTTTTGATTTTTCTTAAAAAATCAACATTTTAAATATAGAAATAGTGCATTGGATCATTTTTTTTAATTTTCTCCAAATTTGTTTTTTTGTTCAGGAACAGTTTCTATTTTTATCAAGAACATCAGAATTTTTTTTTCTATTCTTGTGGTATATGTAGTATCATTGTATCAAATATTTGAAATTGGCAGTTAAAAAATAACAGGGTTGTGGAAGGCTGAGGTTGGGCAAAATGGTGTGTGACAGTGTGAGGCCCAAAACATTACGTCATTTCAAGCAGCGACCTGTGCTTCTTCGTACTACGTACTAGTTTGCAGAAATTGCTCAAAAAATAAAACTAGTTTGCAGAAGACAATATTTTAGAAAATGAAAAATGTTCGACTACACACAATCAATTTTTACAGCATTCTCAGCTCATAAGCTGATCACCAATAAAAAGTAGAAGGGTACCCAAACAATAGGAATAAATACTTACTGCTTCTTTATTCATTCTTGGCAAGTAAATTCAAGATGATGACCTCTAGGGACTAGCGCATTACTTGTAGACGACAACTAGGGCATGTGGTACATAAATGTACACATGACAAATCAGGAATTATAATCTTCCAATATGTAATGCAGCAGTAGGTACTATACTGTGCATTATTTATTTAATACTATCCTTTTTCCCCTGTATAAGTTCTAGCTAGTACCTTGTACGATCTGGGTATACATGGCACAAGGTTAGGTAGAGATGAATATGTTTCGGGCTCTGCCACCTTTCTTCGTACGGGAAATCTTGAGAGCAGCTGGGATGTGGGTGTTCAACAAATATAATCTCCAATTGATGCAGTTGGGATCAAAGTTAAATATGTGCCCATCACCCTGAACTGCGCCTGTCGTCCACCACAACTTCCTCAAGTTTGTGTCATCAAAGCTTCACAAAATAAAAGTAAAAGAAAAAAAGTTAATTACAACTGTTGCAAGTTATGCACGGATGCATGCAACACATTTTCCTTTCATTTACAGTAGTTGATGTCTAATAAAATTTCTTTCGATGATTGATTAATGCTCTTTTTTGTTGGCATTTTCGTTGTTGAACCGTGGCACATGATTGTACTATATACAGATAGGCATACATTCAGGCTTTACGTACTTATATTCAAACGAGTGAAGGCCGAATCACAATATTATGTACTTAGAAAAAGTAGAATACTTTTGTTAAATCTCACCATCCCTTGAATAAGGCAAATGGGGTGTAGAACTTGGCCAGACGCATCAAGAAATTATAGTTTCGATTTAGCTTATTATGAAACTCTGAGAACAACCCGCCGAATAAGAAGTTCACCAGGTACAACATCTGCTCACCACAAGATATTTTGACTTCATGATTATCGATAGGGTGTTTATTGGAAATTCTGGCTCAATTATAAACAAGCCTCGAAGCAAAAGAAATGTCAAGTGCGTACCTGCAGTGGCATTTTGTATACTAGAGCCATATATGCATGGAAATAAGGATATCTATTGAACAACATTAGCCTTTTATGTTTTATGGTCCTCGTGTCACCCCTCACACGAGGGTTGATGAAAAGGTTGTCATACATTGACTCCACTAGAAGATGAAATCGCAGTGGATTTTGGTGTCCTGAAGTCACATGGTATATTACTTGAGTCTCCTCACCATAGTGAGCCGCCATGGCTACCATGGTAGCGTTGACTACCATGTCTCCCGGTATCTGTAAAATTAAATATTTTTCCCTTGCAATTACACAACATATATGTTTATTTGTGGTTTCTTCTACAATCGTAGCGTGCAATACTCACCGTATCAATTGTGATATTATGATCACCTACAAAACATGGAATTATTTGTTCGTCATAGCCAGCAATCACGACGTTAATTGTCCTACAACCAAAGTATGATGTAATGTTGATCAATTTTGTTTGGGCGGGTAATGATGGTCAGATCTATTCCTGAATATCAAAAGACGTTTTTGCTGATAATGATGATCAGTTCTGTTATTCCTAAAGATTCAGTGATTTTGTTGCTGATAATGATGATCAATTTTAAGTAGTTTGTAGCGAACATGGCCTCATATGCCATTTGTTCAAAGCTTAATTTTGGTGATTAATGACAACATGATCAATGGGACTAACCATATTGTTTAGCATGTCTTTGTAGACACTTCTAGGTCCCAAGGATGCAAAAATACCACATGCCAAAATGAGAAGATAGTATATTTTTCAAGGGTAAAAACCGTGGAAGATAAAGAACAGAAATGCCACCGTTGGATGAACCGACGGTACCCTTAGAAGCAGCGTCGGTGCAACCACCGGATGAAGCGGTACACTGCGTGAAGACTGGAGTTTACATGATGACCACCGGATGATCCGTCGGTGGATATTCTAGTTGCACCGGATGATTATCAGTGAAGAAGCAAGCTGGGTTAGTAGCACCGGATGAACCGACGGTGTAGTAGCGGTTCATCCGGTGACCGCATGTTTGCTAACAGAGAGGTCCAGGCGCGAAGCTCTTCAGCACCGGATGAACCGACGGTCAAAAGGAGTCAAGCATCGGTTCATCCGGCGGGCTCGTTTTAGCTAACAGAGACGCCCGGAGAAGATTTCCTTAAGCACCGGATGAACTGACGCACCGTCGGTTGAAGCGTCGGATGAATGACGTCAGCAGGACTCAACGGCTAAGTGCGGTGGAAGGCAACGGTCAGTAGCACCGGATGAACCGACGCCAAGAAAAAGGACAGCGTCGGATCATCTGATGGTACTATTTCCAGGAGCTTTGGCCCAACGGCTAGTTTGATGCCTTGGCCTATTTATACCCCTTCCACCCCATCATTTGGAGTTGCTGGTGTGTGTGGAAGTGCAGAGGAGTTCAAGACTCATAGAAGATCATATCCAAGCCATCCAAGTACTTAATTGCTCATCCATAGACTTGCACATGCTTTGTGTGTGTGCTTAGTGTTAGGTTTAGCTTAGAGCTAAGTGAGTGCAAGGTATGCCTACCTTGTGAGGTGATTCTTGAGTGGATCAAGTTGTACGAGGTGCGCCGGAAGCCTTGGAGCCTAAGTGGCTCTCCAGCAAACGTCTTCGACCCTCCGGCTTGGTGTGGAGCGGCAAGGACACTTTGTGCGGGGGACGTGGAGACCCTCTTCCCTTGGTGGAGAAGCTCCTTAGTGGAGGCGGCATCAAGGTGACCAAGGGAGCTTGGCGAGTGCCTTCGTGGCGAGCCTTTCTGGCAAGTCAAGTGTTGCTCTTGGGAGAGACTTGGTGACCGGGAAGCAATACTCTTGTGTAGAATGCTTCAACGTGGACTAGGGGTGGCTTAGTGCCTACCGATACCATGGGATAAATCGCGTGTCAAGAGTTTGCTTCCTCTCATCCCCCTTTACGTTTCCGCATTACATTCTTGCGATCCTTGTTTGCCTTTACTTACCTAGAGTAGTATCTTGCTAGGATTGGCTATAGGTTGCAAAACTTATTTTGGGATGGGAGTTTCACACTAGAACAACCTAGTTGCACATCTAGATAGTATGTTCTAGTTTATGTTTGATGCAAATAGTGATAAGCCATAGGTTAAGGTTTTAAGTTGTCTAATTCACCCCCTCTCCCTCTTAGGCTACGGCATCCGATTCCTTACAAGTGGTATCAGAGCCGGGACTCACTTCCTTCACAAGGATACGCTAATTCAATTGGCAATTTGTGAAAACTGGCTCATTGGATCGGTTAGGCTTCACCGCCTAGTGAGTTGCTCTTTAGAGGATGAAAGGGGTGGATACCTTAGGTTTGGCTCCACATTTTGATGGCACGGGCTACTCTCGTTGGAAGGTCCTTATGAAAGCTTATTTACAAGCTAAGGATCTTGATGTTTGGAGGGTCACCGATGAGGGTGTTAGAAATGGTACTAGGAAGGAGAAGTAATTTGATGTTATTGCAAAGAGTATCATTTTATCCTCTCTAGATGTAGGTGTTTTCAATAGAGTTTTTACTAGTGAAAATGCTCATGTGCTATGGAATACCATCAAGGAACAAAATGAGGGTTCAAAAGAAGTAGCTAATGAACGCTACGGTTGTCTCCTTGAGGAATTCAATAGGTTTAAGCAACTTGAAAATGAAAATGCCGAATCTATGTACTCACGCCTAAATGTTCTTGTCAATGAGATTAATGCTTTAGGTGTGAAGAACATCACGGACATGAACATGAACCGCAAGATCCTTCAAAGTCTCCGGAAGCCCGATTATGACTTGGTGAAAGCTATCATCTATGAGAAGAAGCTTGAAGAGTTGAAGCCTTCTCAAATCTTGAGCAAGATCATGGCACATGAATTTCAAGTCATGCCTAAGTCTAAGAAAGCTTCCAAGGATGAGCTCAAGACCAAGGAAGAACCAAAAGTTGAGCTCAAGGCAACACCCCAAGAACCATCTTCTCCAACCGCAAGCCATGCTCTCTCAAGCCAACAAGAGAAGAAGTTGAGAAGGATGGTGATTCATGGAAGCTCAAGTGAAGATGATGATGGTGATGATGAAGGATCCTCAAGTGATGAAGAGGTCGAGTCGATGGTTGCCATGTACGTGAAGAAGATCTTCAAGTATGTGAAAAAAGTCAACATGTACGGCTACAACATCCACTTGAGAGAAGGACGTCATCATCAACATATCAAGTTCACCAAGATCAAGCGCAAGCCCAAGAAGAAGGTGGTAAAGGAAGGGAAGCCAAAGCAAGAAGTACTCACCGCCGTCCATGAGTGGATAAGTGGTGGAGAATCAAGTTCTTGTAGCTCAAGTGATGAATCAAGCAAGAACTTCACCACCCGCTTCATGCAAGGTCCCCTCATCATCACACATGTGCCTTATGGCCCAAGGTATGGAAAGCAATGTGAGTGATGATGAATCCGATGCCACTTCAATTGATGATCTTGTTGAGCTAGTAAATGAGCAAAAAGGAATGCTAGAAAAACAATCTAAAGAAATTAAAGAACTTAATGCTCTCAATGATCTTAGTGCTACCCTTGCTACAAATTATGAACATTTGTTGTGCAAATTCAAATTGCTTAGCGAGGAGAATGAAGAGCTAAAATCTAAGCTAGAGAGCATTGAGATTAAAACTAGTGATTCCTTTGAGCTTGATGAATCATCTATCCCTTGTGCAATTCCTATCTCCAAGGTAGATGCTTCAACTTCTTGCATTGATTTAATTGATGAATCTTGCTCACCATCTTGCAATGAGAATGTTAAGATCTTAAGCATGAATAATGATGAGCTCAAGCAAGAAGTGAAATGGCTTCGAGAGAGGTTGGTTAACTTGATGGGCAAGGGCAAGAACAATGAAGAACAAGAAGAAGCCTCTCAAGATATGAAGAGCAATGTCCAACCTTCTCAAGATAACCGTGATGACATGGTGAAGAAGCTTGAGAAGGGATCAACCGTGACTTGCTACAAGTGTCATGAAGAAGGGCACAAGTTCTACAAATACCCTCAATTTGTCAAGAAGATGGACAAGGGTGAGAAGAAGAAGAAGATGAACACCACCATCAAGAGTTCTCTCATCTACACCAAGCCCAACCGCAAGAACAAGACCAAGAGCAACTCCTATGTCATCAAGAAGAAGGCTAATGGCAAGGTGGTTGCACACAAGGTTGGGAAGATGAAGGAGTGGGGTTGGAACCAACCCATTTGGGTGCCCAAGGAAGTCATCACCAACATGAAGGAGCCTCAAAGGGTTTGGGTTCCTAAGGCCACGTGAAGGCCATAAGTACGGGGACTTGGGAGGCTTGGCACAAAGAAGAAGTGAAGATTCAAGTCTAGAAGCCAAGCTTGCAAGATTGGACATGTGTTGCCCAAGCTCCCCGGTTAAGGTAATGGAAACTAGAACTCATCTCATGTATCATTGTAGCTCCATTGCCTTAGGTTGCATTTGTTGCTATGCCTAGTTGTTTACATATGGTAGGTTGCTTGTGTCATGTGCTAACCCATGAGCAACCTACATGGTTTGATTAGTGTGTAGGAAAGCTACACTTGTTTCTTTCATGATGCATGTTTTCATTTATATCTCTTTGCATCATGAGTAAGCTATAGGGTTAGCTTCCCTTTTGTTGTAATAAACAATGTGCATACATTTGATTGGTGATTCAAACACTAAATGCACACATTTAGGGGGAGCTCATCCTATGGTTTGTTTATGGGACTAACATTGTTTCAAGCTTATTTTGTGTAGTCCCTTGGTGACGCGTTCCGGTGCGGTACTTCACTCTAAGAGAATGCTATTTCACTCTAAATGTGATCTAACATCTCTAAGAGAGTGAATATAGCAATATGAGCTTCATGCTATTGAGTCATGTCCTTGCGAGCTTATGTCTTTATATAAGTTCAAAGGCAATGAACTCATACATTCCTAAGCCTTGTGGTACCCAAGTGTCTTCTTTGCAAGCTTCTTTCAAAGTGGTGTCATCTCCAAGTGATATCATTTTCAAGAGGCTCATCTCAATGTGGTGCCAACAAGGTAGAGAGGAAGGATCCCCCGGAGGTATGCAATGCTCAAAATCTACAAGTGGTAATGTTACAAGAACTCTCTTGTCTTATCTCTTGTCTTTTAAAGCTACCTCCTTGCATGATATGCTCTAACCTTCCTTATCTTACAAATGTTTGTAGTTGTGCACTTGATTTTCACACTATCATTTTGTGCACACACTTAGGGGGAGCTTAGTTTATATCATGCTAGTCTCATGAGCTTGTGATCCACCTTAGTTATTCACACATGTGGTATCTTCATTGATATCATACATATGGATCATGGTTCATGCAGCTTTCTCTCTTGCATTTAACATTTCTCTTTGAGCTATGATTGCTAGGACTTGCTAAGTTTTCTTTGGAGACTCTCTTGTTTTGGAAACTTTTTTGGAGATTTTATTCCAAAGGGGGAGAATTTGGAACCAAAGCAAGTCAAAGTTTCCAAAGGGGGAAGCAGCAAGCTACATGTAAAGAGAAGATCATGGAAGAGGGAGAACACATCTAGGGGGAGTTGGATGATGGTAAGCATCCAAGCAAGTGTAAGTGGTTCAATTTTGTCAATTTTTGCAAATTTATGCTTGCTTTGATTGTGTTGTCATAAATCACCAAAAAGGGGGAGAGTGTAGCGAACATGGCCTCATATGCCATTTGTTCAAAGCTTAATTTTGGTGATTAATGACAACATGATCAATGGGACTAACCATATTGTTTAGCATGTCTTTGTAGACACTTCTAGGTCCCAAGGATGCAAAAATACCACATGCCAAAATGAGAAGATAGTATATTTTTCAAGGGTAAAAACCGTGGAAGATAAAGAAAAGAAATGCCATCGTCGGATGAACCGACGGTACCCTTGGAAGCAGCGTCGGTGCAACCACCGGATGAAGCGGTACACTACGTGAAGACTGGAGTTTACATGATGACCACCGGATGATCCGTCGGTGGATATTCTAGTTGCACCGGATGATTATCAGTGAAGAAGCAAGCTGGGTTAGTAGCACCGGATGAACCGACGGTGTAGCAGCGGTTCATCCGGCGACCGCATGTTTGCTAACAGAGAGGTCCAGGCGCGAAGCTCTTCAGCACCGGATGAACCGACGGTCAAAAGAAGTCAAGCATCGGTTCATTCGGCGGGCTCGTTTTAGCTAACAGAGACGCCCGGAGAAGATTTCCTTAAGCACCGGATGAACTGACGCACCGTCGGTTGAAGCGTCGGATGAATGACGTCAGCAGGACTCAACGGCTAAGTGCGGTGGAAGGCAACGGTCAGTAGCACCGGATGAACCGACGCCAAGAAAAAGGACAGCGTCGGATCATCCGATGGTACCATTTCCAGGAGCTTTGGCCCAACGGCTAGTTTGATGCCTTGGCCTATTTATACCCCTTCCACCCCATCATTTGGAGTTGCTGGTGTGTGTGGAAGTGCAGAGGAGTTCAAGACTCATAGAAGATCATATCCAAGCCATCCAAGTACTTAATTGCTCATCCATAGACTTGCACATGCTTTGTGTGTGTGCTTAGTGTTAGGTTTAGCTTAGAGCTAAGTGAGTGTAAGGTGTGCCTACCTTGTGATGTGATTCTTGAGTGGATCAAGTTGTACGAGGTGCGCCGGAAGCCTTGGAGCCTAAGTGGCTCTCCGGCAAACGTCTTCGACCCTCCGGCTTGGTGTGGAGCGGCGAGGACACTTTGTGCGGGGGACGTGGAGACCCCCTTCCCTTGGTGGAGAAGCTCCTTAGTGGAGGCGGCATCAAGGTGACCAAGGGAGCTTGGCGAGTGCCTTCGTTGTGAGCCTTTGTGGCAAGTCAAGTGTTGCTCTTAGGAGAGACTTGGTGACCGGGAAGCAATACTCTTGTGTAGAGTGCTTCAACGTGGACTAGGGGTGGCTTAGTGCCTACCGATACCACGGGATAAATCGTGTGTTAAGAGTTTGCTTCCTCTCATCCCCCTTTACGTTTCCGCATTACATTCTTGCAATCCTTGTTTGCCTTTACTTACCTAGAGTAGTATCTTGCTAGGACTGGCTATAGGTTGCAAAACTTGTTTTGGGATGGGAGTTTCACACTAGAACAACCTAGTTGCACATCTAGATAGTATGTTCTAGTTTATGTTTGATGCTAATAGTGATAAGCCATAGGTTAAGGTTTTAAGTTGCCTAATTCACCCCCTCCCCCTCTTAGACTACGGGCATCCGATTCCTTACATAGTTAACAATCTGTCACAAACATACATGCATGAATATGTACATGTACATACTTCACATCGATTGATTCTGTCAGCTATAAATGTTTACATACCTAGTTCCTTCTGTCCATCCAGGAAACGGTTCCTCAAAAGTGCTTGTTACAATACTTGGCCGTACTATGACAACCGGGAGATCTTCTCTCATGGAGCCAAGCAACATCTCCCCCATCGCCTTGGTGAACACATAGACATTGGGCCAACCAAAATATTTGGCCCTTGAAGAGAAATTAGTTGATTAGCATGTCACTGTATTTATTTGAATGGATTATAATTAAAAAAGACATTACACCACAAGTATTATCATATGCATATGCATATACCTCTTCAAACCAAGTTCCTTCATGGCCTTCTTTTCTAATTGTCGTGGGCTATCTTCAGTAAAAGGGTGCATCGTGAGTGTTGCTATGACCTCACGAACTAACTCTAGCTCTGCTTCAATGTCCAAGTGGCAGCCTGGTTTGGGTGTTTCCCCCATCCGGATCGGTTTCTCTGGTAGCATGCCTTCTTGTTCACCGGTTAATACATAAGCTACTCAAGAAAATTAAGATCAACATGTTAAGCATCCGAAGTATATTTAAGTTAATCATAGCTTTATATATCTGCACAAGATATATTTTGTTTTTTTGGTACCATATACATTTTATACAAAAGTTCCGAACTAGCAACGACTAGAGCAACGTACATATCATGCATGGCCTGCTTATTTGACTTACCGGTTGAGACATGAAGAAGCATTTTAAGATGGGTACAATACTTTGCAAATTGGCAAACGTTCCTGATTCCCAAGGCATTTGATGCCAGAGCAACGTCGTACCTGCAAATCGATAGATCCAACAAGGACTACCATAGAAATTCGCAAAACGTTCAATGCATGCGATCGAGCTATTATACGTACCTCTCGTAGAAATTAGTGATTGCAGCTCCATTGACGATAATATCAATCTTCTCCGACAGCTGCTTAACCTTGAAGCTGTCAAGCCCAAGGTTCTCATGCACGATGTCCCCGGCTAAAGATGATATTTTCTCTTGGATGAAAAAGTGGAATCCATCCCCGTGTATTTTTCCTAATGTGACGAAGAGTTCTTGCCCTACAACCTAATAATTTGCACCCCATTGAAAAAAAGAGACAAATTATAAATTGTTGCATCTACAAATCAAGAGTGATAAACATTTAGAGATATAGTGCGATGTTCATGCGAATAGTCATGTGTGTTGTTTACCTCTTGGAGCACACGCTGGTGTGCAGCTGCGTCGTCCGGCGCACGCACCAGCAGGTAGAGCTTCTTCACGCCCGGCTGAACTCGCAGTATCTTCTCCACCAGCACTGCACACGTACGTACACGCGTGACACAGGATTTTGCTCAACAGATCTCACATATACTAGTACCTTTTTCCGATTTCAATTTGCAGTAGTGTGCATAGATATGATGTAGATCGAGTACATTTTCCTAAGAAGCCGGTGGCGCCGTGACGAGGATGGTCCGATCCCTGAAACACCCTGCAACCTTAGCACCGTCCATGCCTAACTGTGCAGTGGAGAGTACTCGTGTTCTACCTCTATGCAAGCGAGCGCGCTTGCCTTGCCTTCATGTCTCTCTCTCTCTCTCTCTCTCTCTCTCTCTCTCTCTCTCTATATATATATATATATATATATAGTGGGCGGGGCGCCAGAGCTTTCCACTTGCTACTCCTCCTCGTGTTTCTTAATTTAATTTCCTGCTGCTGCATCTGTCTTCTAGAGTGTGGCAAGCTAAGTGAGCCCTGACAGGTGGATGTTAATTGTAATGGTGACACAGTACACACATGACAAGAAAGTGTAGTGCTGTTGTCTCCTGTCATTGTGGTACGTATATACGGAGTACTACCTAACATAACCCCATACCGGCCTGGTGGTTGCCACATAGTTTAGTTGGGAACCACTGCACTTGTTCAATCCAAGTCCCTCCGATCCAACCGTCTCGCCAAGAACAATTCAGAATCCAAGGCTTTGAACCAAACATGGAAAAGATGAACATGAAAGGAATTGCGCCAATCGGCGTGTATTTAATGGGTAACTACTGTTGTTGAGCCGTTGCTCATGTGGGTGTGATCATTACGGTATGGAGATGCTAATCGAACAATGTAAAAAATGTGCATAGATAGGTCGATTTGGTTGGTTGTAGTCTGTATAGTAGTTGCTCTGGAACGTACCACCGAACCAGGGCTTTTTTAGGCATATTTTAATCCATATATATATGACACAATATAAATCATGAAGAGATATCCATTACTATTCAACCTAGACATGCTATATATGTTCGCTAACAAGTATAACGTTCATGTAGAATAATAATACTGAAGACCATCGCCAGGCTCATACAAGAGATCTAAGGACGAAGCTTGTCTTTGTTGTGTGGCGGGTGCCAAACACTTAGCCTCAATAGTTGTTTTACCAAGCCGGGGGTAATCACTTTCTTCTCTTTTATTTGTTGTGGGGCTATTCTCATGCCCCAGTCTATCTTTGTGGTGGGTTTCAAACTTGGTGCTTCTAGTGCCTGTAATTTGCTCCTCTTCTTATTAATTAATGTCGGAATCTTTCCCGATCTTTCAGGAAAAAATAATACTGAAAAGAATAAAAACATCTCTAACAAAAAGTCCGAGAATCTATATCGACACAATCTATATAATGCACCCTACTAAGGCCTCATTCGTTTCCATCGGATTGGATTCGAACCGGAATTGATAGATATAACGAGAAATTAATCATACCGAGTAGGTGTTATAGGAGATCCGGATTTATTCCAGGTCGAAAACTAGTTTACTCAAGGTCGAAAACTAGTTTACTCATCATGATAGGTACACCAAGAGATCGGATACCGAGATTGATTCCACACATCTAGACTAGTAGATTGATTCATGTCTCTTGGTGTACCTATCATAAGTAAATTAGTTTTCGATCCGAAAAATCCGAATCTCTTATACTACCCAACATAATTTTTTTTGTTATATCTATCAATATAATTCCGGCCGGAATCCAATCCGGTGGAAACGAATAAGGCCCACGGATCATTTACTTTATTTCTCTTTTCATACAAGCTCTTTATGTCATCTATAACAATTGCTATTTTGGTCGACATTAATTATTTTTCTCAAAATATATTTCTAGACGCACTTGGCCTCATCTTTGGCGGACTGATTTATTTATGAACAAATAAGTCAGCTAATGGCCGTCATGCAAAAGTTGCATAGGAGGAAGCAAAATAAAAAAAACCAACCAATGGCATAGAAGGAACTTTTTTTTAAGTAAGAGATCAAATTTCAGTTTTAAAAAATAACCTCTTTTACAAACGAGATCTCAACACGAAGTAAAATTACATTGACGTACGTCACTAGATCTTTACCCTTCGTCTTCTTTGCAACCAACGTCGTCACTGCTTTGGAAAACTCCATTACCGTGGAACAATACCGGTCCCACCAGCATAAGACTCCACATATATGGAGGCCGCAAAAGAGGCGATCTATGCTCAAGCATTGCATGGAGTAAAGGACGTCGAACGCACATCGACCATATCTTCTGAATGTTGAATCGAACATAAGATCCAACGCGGCCATTAGTCATCACCAACGGTGGTCGGAAGAGATTAGAATTTATAGAAAATGGTAGTTAAAGGATTTAAGTTTTTAAGGTGATAGATTAGGGATAGAAGTTTTAGACAATGACAAATAAGTAAATTGTCCTTAGATCAATGTACCTCGATCTCTTGATGAAAAACATGGGCTCTTCAAAGAGATTGACACATCCTCTGGAGAAGATCCATAACGGAAATAGAATAGAAAGTCAGATCGAAAACATTGAAAAGACAATCCAAGACTTAACTTAATTATTGTGAAGAAAGAAAAAATATTGAAAGAATTTAACAAAGCAGTAGTATCGGCGTGCACAGCTTGCCGAGGAGGGGGGGTAGGGCGAAAAATAGAAGGAACTTTTTTTTAGGGCAAAAATACAAGGAACTTTCAGTACACCAAGGACGAGGGGAAGTTTTTCTGACGGCAGATCGACAAGGAAATTTTTACTCAGCTTCGTTCAGCATCTCACCTCTCCTTAACTAACTTCTTTTCCGCCCTAAAAAAAACTGAACTTGTTTTCCATGACGAACGGTTGAAGGCCCCTGCTCGATCCATGTCCTCGTCGTCAGATTCAGACCGATGGATCCGCCTTGCTGCCGTTAATTGCATGCTCAGCTTGCTTCGGTTGCTCAAGAGGTCGTTAAACTGTTGAAGTCGATCGAATCATACTCACGTCCCAGTCCATGTATATGCTTCCAAGCTAGGATGGACGCTGACACGAACAGGCTCGCCCATGCCTAGTTTCTGGTAGCATGTCCCCTTCGATCTCTTCCCTTTCAATGAGAGGACGTCGGTCGTCGGTAACGATCGCACTTGGGGGCAAAGGAATATCGAATTGGAGTCACACATGCATGCATGGCTAATGAGAACACTATCGACCCTTCCACCGCACGAAAACCACATGCATGGAAGTGGCACTAATTGTTAGAATAAATGGCCCTAGAGCCATTTATTACAATAATGAATTTATTTAATTAAAGCTCATTTATTTAATACTAGGGAAAAGTGAGAAATACCAAATAGGTATTTGAGGAGTCTCCCATTCAACTTATGAGGTAGCCTTTCGGTACACCTTTTGTGAAGTTGAATAAAGGAGATAGATGTGCCACGCGCGCGCGCGCTCGCTCGCCTCGCCGGGACGAGCGGACGGACGTGTTGCGGGGCGGGCGCATCTTTTTGCTGTTGGCTGTTGGAAAGGAATAATGGCGCCTTAACTGCGACCGTTACTGAGTCTTAACCATGGCGCCTTAACCCGCGACGTCCAGGTTCATCCCCCCGCGCCTCCTCCTCCTGCTCGGATTACCAATTCACACTAAGATTACCAATTCACACTAAGGTACTCCTGTTTAGGAGACCTCCCGCGACGTCCAGGTTCATCCCCCCGCGCCTCCTCCTCCTGCTCGGATTACCAATTCACACTAAGGTACTCCTGTTTAGGAGACCTCTCCCTCTCTTCCTCTGTTTGCTGCTTCTTTTGCATTCCCATCGCCTGCACTGCGCGCACAGTACCGGCGAGAGCAGAGGCTCCGGAACCTCGTCCTGCTGCTGAGATCCTACTCGGGATAGGTGGGCGATAAGGTTTTTGGGGAGCGTCTTCACGCGACTGCTCGCTCCCGTACGACTACTTCCTCTACATCGACTCCGAACGACTACTTCCTCTACAGCCGGGTCTTCACTGCGATCATCTTCCTGCACCGAATTCGTACGGCTACATCGACTGAGGTCACTCTACGATCAGTATGACTGATCCGAGTGATATCGGAACTTCGGGTGACCCCGTCACCCGACCTTCCACGAGGTACATTCTTAAACTGGTATCCATGCTTATTAGTTGTATAACCATGAATAGGTTTATGTTTAATTGTTGTTTAGACATGAACATTTGCACATGGATTGTTTCACTCACCGTAATATTGAAATATCTATTTAATTATGGAATTAAAATATACCGGAATATTGCTTAGCATCTAACAATCCGAAAACCTTATAATGTTGATAGGAATATGTTTGGTGTCACTAGCTTTGCAAATGCAATTAAGCCAAAGCCTTTCGATGGTTCCAATTTTAAGAGGTGGCGTGAGTTGGCCACCCTGTGGCTCACCGCTATGAACGTGATGTACGTCATCACCGGAAAAGCTCCCGAGGGTGTCTCGGGGGAAAAGTTTAATTCAGATGATAATCTGTTCCAGGGTGCCGTCATCAGCGTTCTGATTGACAACCTGGTGGATACCTATCTCCGTTACAAAACGGGGAAGAACATTTGGGAGGCTCTTGAGGCTCAGTACGGAGCTTCTGACGCCGGCGGTGAGCTGTACGTAATGGAATTGTTCCTAGACTATAGGATGGTTGAAGACCGTCCTGTGGTGGAACAGGCCCATGAAGTACAGGCGCTGGCTAAGGAGCTCGAGAACTACAACAGAGAGGTCTCATGTGTGTTGCCTGGCAAGTTTGTGGCTGGAGCTATTATCGCTAAGCTGCCACATTCTTGGAGGGACTTTGCTACCTCTCTAAAACACAAGAGAAAGGAATTCACTTTTGATGACCTTGTTGCGACTCTTGATGTTGAAGAGAAGGCGAGAGCAAAGGACATACGTGGAAAGGCAATAGCCGGCTCCTCAAGCGCAAACTTTGTGCAGAGGGGCAATCCCAAGTTCCAGAACAACCAGAACAAGAGGAAGAAGCCTTCACAGAACCCGCCCAAGGCTAAGCAAGCCGACGGGCCTGATAAGAAGAAGAGAAAGCCGGGGGGTGCTTGCTACACATGTGGCAGTCCGGATCACTTTGCTGCAAAGTGCCTGGATCGCAAAGATCGCAAGGCCCCCAAGACAGTGAACATGGTTGTTAGCGAAGGTGGAGGAACATCGGGGTACGGTAATTTCTTACCTACAGTTATTTCAGTATGTTCTTCACCAGAGTGGTGGATAGACACCGGTGCTAATATTCATGTATGTGCTGACATTTCTATGTTTTCTTCTTACCAGGTCGGGGGGACTACATCCTTGTTGATCGGGAACGGTGCCCATGCGCGTGTTCTTGGTGCTGGTACGGTCACTCTGAAGTTCACTTCGGGGAAGACCATACAATTGAAGAATGTGCAGCATGTACCTACCATCAAGAAGAATCTAGTCAGCGGGTCTCTACTGTGTAGAGACGGTTTTAAGTTAGTCTTTGAGTCGAATAAATGTATCATTTCTAAATTTGGTACCTTTGTTGGAAAAGGCTATGATAGCGGAGGCTTGTTCCGCTTTTCTTTATCGTTTGATAATAATGTCGTGAACCATATGATGAATGATGAATCAGATGTTTGGCATTCGAGGCTTTGTCATGTTAATTTTGGCTGTATGATACGCTTAGCTAGTTTGAGTTTAATTCTAAAGTTTACCTCTGTCAAAAATTCTAAGTGCCACGTATGTGTTGAATCAAAACAAACTCGCAAGCCACATAAGGCTGCTGAGGCGAGAAACTTGGCACCTCTAGAATTAGTTCATTCCGATCTGAGCGAAATGAACGGTGTGTTGACAAAGGGTGGTAAAAGATATTTCATGACTTTGATAGATGATAGCACTAGATTTTGTTACATCTACTTGTTAAAATCAAAAGATGAAGCGTTGCATTACTTTAAAATCTATAAAGCTGAAGTAGGAAACCAACTTGAGAGAAAGATTAAACACCTAAGGTCTGATCGAGGTGGCGAATACTTCTCAAATGTTTTTGACTTATTCTGTGAGGAACACGGCAGCGTTCATGAGAGGACACCGCCTTATTCACCTCAATCCAATGGGATTGCCGAAAGAAAGAACCGCACGCTGACTGACTTGGTGAATGCCATGTTAGAAACCGCGGGACTATCTAAGGAATGGTGGGGTGAGGCGATACTGACGACCTGTCATGTCCTGAACCGTGTTCCTATGAAGAATAAGGAAGTAACACCATTCGAGGAATGGGAGAAGAAGAGGCTAATTCTTTCATATTTACGCACTTGGGGTTGCTTGCCCAAAGTCAGTGTGCCAATCACCAAGAAACGTAAACTTGGACCAAAGACGGTGGACTATGTCTTCCTGGGGTATGCTTTTCACAGCGTCGGATATAGATTCTTGGTAGTAAGATCTGGATTGCCTGACTTGCTTGTCGGCACAATTATGGAGTCCAGAGACGCTACATTCTTTGAGAATATTTTTCCAATGAGAGATGAAACAAGTTCATCTAGACAAGAGTCTGTCGAGAAGGACGACTCCACCAAGCCGATGGAACTCAATGAGCCTACACTTATTGAGCATCCTGAGGAGGATAATGATGAGACTCCTAGGAGGAGCAAGAGACAAAGGACAGAGAAATCCTTTGGAGATGATTTCATCGTATACCTCGTGGATGACACTCCCAAGACCATTGCAGAGGCCTACTCTTCACCTGATGCTGACTATTGGAAGGAAGCAGTGAGGAGTGAAATGGACTCTATCATGTCAAATGGAACTTGGGAGGTTGTTGAGCGTTCTTACAGGTGCAAACCTGTGGGGTGCAAATGGGTGCTCAAAAAGAAGCTTAGGCCTGATGGTACTATTGATAAGTACAAGGCTAGACTTGTGGCCAGGGGTTACACCCAAAAGGAAGGAGAAGACTTCTTTGATACTTACTCACCAGTTGCTCGATTGACTACCATAAGAGTACTACTTTCTCTGGCAGCCTCTCATGGTCTTCTCGTTCATCAGATGGACGTTAAGACAGCTTTCCTAAATGGAGAGTTGGAAGAGGAGATCTATATGGATCAGCCGGAAGGATTTGTAGTAAAGGGTCAAGAAAGAATGGTGTGTAAGCTGGTGAAGTCTTTCTATTGCCTCAAGCAAGCACCTAAGTAATAGCATGATAAGTTCGACAGAACTTTGACATCTGTTGGCTTTGTTACAAACGAAGCTGACAAATGTGTGTACTATCGCTATGGTGGGGGCGAGGAGTGATTTTGTGTCTGTATGTAGATGACATACTTATCTTTGGCACGAACTTTGAAGTGATCAAGGAGGTCAAAGACTTTCTATCTCAAAAGTTTGAGATGAAGGATTTGGGAGAGGCTGATGTTATCCTTAACATAAAGCTGATAAAGGGAGAAAATGGTGGGGTGACTCTATCATAGACTCACTATGTTGAGAAGATACTAAGTCGGTTTGGCTACAACAACTCTAAACCCGCACCAACTCCTTACGACGCCAGCTTGGTTCTAAGGAAGAACCTGAGGATAATGGTGGATCAGCTGAGATACTTCCAGATCATTAGTTCGCTGATGTATCTGGCTAGTGCCACGAGACCTGACATTGCATATGCAGTTAGTAAACTGAGCCGGTTTGTTTCAAACCCGGGCAGTGAACACTGGCGTGCTCTCGAGAGGGTAATACGCTATCTAGTGGGCACAATGAACTATGACATTCACTATTCCGGAGACCCCAAAGTCTTGGAGGGATATAGTGATGCAAACTGGATTTCTGATGCTGATGAGTTAAAGGCCACAAGTGGATATGTGTTCACACTTGGAGGTGGCGCTGTTTCCTGGAAGTCTTGCAAGCAGACCATTCTAACCAGGTCAACAATGGAAGCAGAACTCGCAGCATTGGATATTGCCACTTCGAGGCCGAGTGCCTTCGTGAACTCCTAATGGACTTGCCGATAGTTGAAAACTGATACCGGCAATTCTAATGAACTGTGATAATCAAACTGTGATTGTCAAGGTGAACAGTTCAAAGGACAACATGAAGTCATCTAGGCATGTCAAGAGGCGGTTGAAGTCTATCAGAAAATTGAGAAACACCGGTGTCATAGCTTTGGATTACATTCATACGTCTAAGAACCTGGCAGATCAATTTACAAAGGGTTTATCACGTATTGTGATAGATAATGCATCTATGTAACTGGGCTTGAGATCCACGTGAGTTTTTCCATAGTGGAAACCTGTCTTATGTGATCGGAGATCCCGTGAATTAAGATGATGAAACAAGCTATGGTTTGACTGAGAGAAGAGAACCTTTGAGAAGGCTCGGTCCATGGAAAGGTGCATTTCTCTTCAAAACTGTATGGCAGGCTGGTATGTATACCTTAATGTGCTCCAAGTGGCTTTCATGAAATAAGGTAGTTGTTTCTTCGAAGCAAAGACATAGTTCTACAGTATGTCTTGAAGGAACACACCTATATGAGTATCGACTACTGGTCATAGTCTATGAGATTTGGGTGATCTCTAGAAAACTCATGAAGAGGCACGGAGTGTGACCCATAAGTTCCAACCCGCGGGGATGCTATGTGCAGCCAAGTATCAGTAAAGGGCTCTAGCCAAGCTTAGATGCACAAAACTGGTAATTCAAGGCATAGTCCATTGTTCAGTTGCAAATAAGTGTAACTTGAGTTTCTGGTGGATGTTCAACTTAACAGTCTCCATCGCAGTACTGGTATATCGAAAACAAAAAGGGAAGATGAGAGCATTTCCAATGTGGTTTATAATTCTTGGTGGGGATTGTTAGAATAAATGGGCCTAGAGCCATTTATTACAATAATGAATTTATTTAATTAAAGCCCATTTATTTAATACTAGGGAAAAGTGAGAAATACCAAATGGGTATTTGAGGAGTCTCCCATCCAACTTATGAGGTAGCCTTTCGGTACACCTCTTGTGAAGTTGTATAAAGGAGATAGGCGTGTCACGCGCGTGCGCGCTCGCTCGCCTCACCGAGCCGGGCCTATTTCTCTTTGTTTTGTCATTTTGAATCGGGACGGGAGCATCTTTTTGCTGTTGGCTGTTGGAAAGGAATAATGATGCCTTAACTGCGACCGTTACTACCCGAGGCGCCTTAACCGCGACGTCCAGATTCATCCCCTCGCGCCTGCCCGCCTATATAAGACGCCCCTCCACCTCCTGCTCGGATTACCAATTCACACTAAGGTACTCCTGTTCAGGAGACCTCTCCATCTCTCCCTCTGTTTGCTGCTTCTTTTGCATTTCCATCGCCTGCACTGCGCGCACGGTACCGGCGAGAGCAGAGCCTCCGGAACCTCGTCCTGCTGCTGAGATCCTGCTCGGGATAGGTGGACGATAAGGTTTTTGGGGAGCGTCTTCACGCGACTGCTCGCTCCCGTACGACTACTTCCTCTACATCGACTCCGAACGACTACTTCCTCTACAGCCGGGTCTTCACTGCGATCATCTTCCTGCACCGAATTCGTACGGCTACATCGACTGAGGTCACTCTACAATCAGTATGACTGATCCGAGTGATATCGGAACTTCGGGTGACCTCGTCACCCGACCTTCCACGGGGTACATTCTTAAACTGGTATTCATGCTTATTAGTTGTATAATCATGAATAGGTTTATGTTTAATTGTTGTTTAAACATGAACATTTGCAAATAAATTGTTTCACTCACCGTAATATTGAAATGTCTATTTAATTATGGAATTAAAATATATCAGAATATTGTCTATCATCTAACACTAATGAGAACGCTAGAGGCACAACATGCAGCATGCATCTCTCACAATTCCATGCCGCACACAGATCGACCCTCTCATAACCAAGGGTGTGCTTTCATCGGGCACGACTCCACACCATGAATATTGCTTCAAACAAACCATGAATATTTGATTTGGGACAACACCAAAGTAGCTAGATTTTGGTTTAAATACATTTTGAGAAAAATAATATTGTATGTTTATTTACTGCGACGGCGCCGGCAGTTCAAGAATCGTGATGGCATATACGTGCAGAATTAGTATCTTCTATCTTGATATAAGGTTCCTGCCCATTAGATAGACATTGTCTGAAAGAAATTTCAAGTATGAAATCTATAATCTCATATTTGTACAATATAGGGGGTGATTGGTTCCCGTTGAAGCTCAGCCTGGCTCGCACCAACGTGTCCAGGCCCGTGCTGGCCTGGCTTGCTGGGTGCACCAGGCATTGTTTGCTTGCCTGCGCCTGAACAACCAGGACGGATACAGCTGGTGATCGGTTATCTGCTTCTAGCCTTTGATCTACATTTTTTGTGTCCCTGCATGCTAGGCCCCACGCGGCCCACCTGCACTACGCCGGCCAGGCCCGCGGGAAACGCTCGCTTCTCGCGTTTCCGCTGAGCCAGGCGCTGGCCTCCTTTTTGCATCTACCGGGCCTGGTTGAGTGCTCTAAGCAGACAACCAAACTAACGTCCCCGCATGCCCCGAGCCTGGCTCAGCTTGCGTGCAGGGAACCAATCACCCCCATACTAAATAGATCTCAGACTGGGTTTGTTTGGTGCGGCTTAGACCGGCTTGGCATCGGCACTATTCAGCTACGAGTGTTCATCATCGTAGCGCAAAGTCGGTGAAACTAATTGAAAAAAACAAGCTTAATACCCTTCACCTCTCCCTCAGTTCGTTTTGGTTCTCATTTTGCAACTACTCCCTCCGTCATCGAATATATAACGCTTAGGACGAACATTTTAGCTCATTTTTGAATTAAAATGCTTGTCCTAAACATGGTATATTTAAGGACGAGGGAGTATATTGTTTAGTTTCACGTAGCTGAAGCCAGTGCCAGACACAGCCGCACCAAAAGGAGCCTGAGTACTGATCAAAGGTTAAAAGTTTGAAGGCGTCTTCCTCGTCCCCATCTCACCATCTCACGTCTGTGCTACTTGGGAATGGTTCTACGTGCATGCGCAATGGCAGCGCCAAGTGTCACAAAAAGCTAGCTGCATCTGTTGGGTCGTTCCCGTCGGCAACGAACGTTACGAGATACGCCCTCTATATGTACCGGCTATCGCCATGCCACAACGCCATTCTTCACCGTAGAGTCGAGCATTTCATTTGAGAAACGGGTTTCCAGGACGAACGTGCCGCCATGCTGCGCACAAACTCTCCACCTGCCAAAGCCGCCGCAGGTTGCATGGCATCTGCCGGCGCCACCTCCCTCCATCATCTCGACCTGTGCTCGCAACTATTTGGAGTCATATGCATCTTATCTCTATATAACGAATCCTGAGTCCAAGCTCGCGCACCTGATAGCGCCACGTCACCCGTTAGCCTGCTAACCGTTGGATCCTGCGATGTTGCGATAAAAACCGTTGGATCAGGGATGGAGCGGGTCTCTCGCCCGTTAGTCTGAAGCGGGCGCTCCGGAATCTTCTTGAACCCGCTCGTTCCCCTACCTCCCCGCTTACCACGCCTCCCGCCGCCGCTCTCTGCTCTCTGCCGTCCGTGCCGCCTCGGTTTGAACTATGCGTGCTGCCACTGGTTTACGCAACTCGAGCTCCGAGGCCGCACGCCAGCACCAAACGGTTGCTGTTGCAGCCGCAACAGTTTCTCTCGACTCGAGTTTGCCGGTTCCAGGCTCACGCGGCTTGAGCTCGCCAGTGTCTCCTGCCGGAACCACGCGATGGAAGCGGCGGCCTCTTGGCACAGCTCCAGCTCGCTGGTTCTGTGTCCCGAGACCCTAAGGTGGAGGCAGCGGCCCCTTCCTGCAGCTTCATCTCGCTGATGCCGCGGTCGGCGGCCACTTCGTACGCCGGCGACGCCGATAACTCCTTGCAGGTTTGCACCTTCCCTGTTATTATTTTTGACATATGGAGTAGCAGGAAGCCCGCCCCCAGCACTTGCTACCAATGAAGGTCACTGTCTAAGTGAAGCCTAAACAATTTTCTGCGACGAAGTATGCCAATGTCACTTACTGCCCATAGCCTGTTCGATGTTTTGACTGCTCCGTGAATGCTGACAAGTGACCAAAGCAAAATCATCTGATTCCTGATGTTGAGCAGTTAAGCACAGACGCAGAAATTAGTTGTTCTGACCACGTTGAATGCTTGAGTGTCGTTTACATATTGCTTGACAAGAAAATCAATTATTGATAGTGAAAAATCTGTAGCAGTCAACCAGTGATGTCAAATACAAGTAATGCTAAAGATTGTTTCACTCCATGCATCTTAGCCGTAGGATCCCAAACTGTTAGCTTGCCAACCTCCTCTCTTCCACACATACAATTGACAACCAAATAATCGAACTATCACAAATATGTAGTGCTAATTTTATCTCGTTTTTATTTTAATATACATTTTAAATATAGAAATAGACACACCTAGATTTTTTCTCAATGCCTCAACATCTTTTAACCGACTACTCTTATGATGGACAAAGGTTAGAGAAATTGCACGCTGACCTGTTAACTATATGTGGAAGCATCAGACAAATGTTTCCGGTCAATGTTTACACATTTAAATAGATAACAAGGTGATCCATGTTGTTAATTTCTATTAGCAAGTTTTTTTTACCAATCTACTTCCTGCAAATTGTTCTTCCTCATGCCGCACAACGTTACTTTCAATCAGTTTTTACTTTTTAGTTATAAGGAATCCAATTCTCTTTTACACACTGAGTCTTCTATGCAAGGTAGTTTTTTTTTTACCAATCTACTTCCTGTAAATTGTTCTTCCTCATGCCACACAACGTTACTTTCAATCAGTTTTTACTTTTTAGTTATATACTAGGAATCCAATTCTCTTTTACACAACGAGTCTTCTATGTAAGGTAGTTTTTTACCAATCTACTTCTTGCAAATTGTTCTTCCTCATGCCGCACAACCTTACTTTCAATCAGTTTTTACCTTTTAGTTATATACCAGGAATCCAATTCTCTTTTACACACTGAGTCTTCTATGCAAGGTAGTTCTTAAGTTGGTTTTCTGATGATTTTCCAAGTTTCAGATAATATTAATGGTAATCTGACAGGAGCCAATTGAGCACCAGAAACACAATTTCTCTGGCCATTCAATGATAAATTAGCACCAAATTTAAAACACCAGATTATGGCCTTGGAACTCTAGTAACTGTAGTCAAGTAATTTGGAGTCTAATAAAAATGTCAACTTACTCCAGTTTTTTATCCCACGCAACAAGAGAGGCTGAAATTAAATAAGCAACCCATTTGCAAAGTGAAATGTTTCATCGGATGGTTCACTCCAAAGAGGCGCGGCAAAGCTGCGCCTGTTTTCTAGTTTATTCATATTCTTAGTATTTTTAGAAAAACAATAAAAACTAGAAACATGAACATGTAGTATCAAAAAAACTCGAAACAGTGCACCAATAGATAGGTGATATTTTTATAAAACTTGGATATAAGTTCCATATTTTCTAATTTAAAATGAATTAGTTATGATTTTTTAAGATGAAACCATTGTTTAACATTTTCACAAAATAGAAAATCACCTCCAAAACCACTCAAAGGGCCAAACTTGCGCAGTTTTCATAGTTGGATGACCTTTTATGTCTGGTTTTGTAGTTTAAGATTGAAAACCAGATTTGTGTGCTAGTTCAAGGTTGAAAATTGGACTTTTCCTTATTTTAATTGAGTAAAGTAGTATAGAATAGGAGTTTAGATCCCTGAAAAGAGTAGGGGATAACTTATATTTTTTTAACAAAAAAGTAGAGATTAACTTAAAACTAGGAGATATTCCGCATGGGAAAGTAGAGTCCTTCGACGCCGGTGAGAAAATCGGTGCCGGTGATTCCTCTCCAGCACGGGCTTGTTCTCCTGCGCTACCACTCCGTGTGCTGCCCTAGAGTAGAGGAAAACGGGCAGGTCCGCTTCCAGCACGTTGTGAAGGAAAGGAAGGAGCTGCGAGGGCGCAACATGGTAAGCCGCTGGGAGGCGGGCCTCCAGCGGGCAGGACAATGCAGAGGAGGTGAGGAGGCAGGTCGCCGAGGTCACTATTGACGCTTCCGCTGTGTCACTTTTGTACCCAAGTACCCAACGTGGAGGGATTTGGAAGGATGCATGGCTGCTGCTGCATGCCAAGGTGGCAAGGTTGCGCCATGAAGTCTACTGATTCGGGCGTCCCAGACATTATTGTGTATGGTGTACCAAGCTGAAGCCATGTCTGGCCATGGTGGAACAAAAACAGTGCTAGCTTTCCCATTCTGCATTGAAACTTAAAAATCAGCGGAATGCATTTGCATTCGGTGCTAATTTACTACTGCAAATGTGCCAACTTTATATATTGCTCACTGTCTTCTATTGCGATATTAGTACTTGTCTTCATCATCGTCGAGCGCATCCTCACCATCATCGATGGTGGGTAAGAGGACTAGAACTTGGTTGCACACTCGGTGTTGCCATATGACTTGGTGACCACAGCTGCATCTAAAGAGGCACAGATCGAAGCACACTATGGCCGACCGTGCAGGTAGCATCGAGGAGGGCTCTGGAGATAGTCGCTCATATCTCCTCATGGCGGGGTTGTGGTGTTAGGATCACACAGGTAGAAATGGAAGAATGGTTTGGAAATGGGGAATCGGATTTCAGTATGAGGAACGGAACAGAGTTTCAGAGGTCACGAGGAAGAAGACGATTACAACTCATGCTCGTTCCTCATCTTGGTCATACCCTTCTTTCAACCTTTCCATCCATGATGGAGTACAGAAAGACACTGCATGAATTGTACATTCTTCAGGTGCAGGATATCTAGACAGAGCATTTGCTGCTGTATTAGTAATTCCTTTCTTATACTGAATCTTGAAGTCCAGATCCATGAGTTTCAACATTGCTTTTTGTTGAAGTCTAGTTGTTGCCTTTTGTTCAGTCAAGAATAATAAGCTTCAATGATCTGTCTTGATTATGAATTGTTGACTTTGCAAATAGGACCTCCATTTGTCAACAGCCAAGAGTACAACCATACATTCGTTCTCATAAGTTGATAAGGCTTTGTTTTTTGCCATGAACGGGCTTACTAAAAAAGGACACTAGATGGCCTTCTTGCATTAACACTACTCCAAAACCATCATTACTTGCATCAGTCTCAACTATGAATGGTTTAGTGAAGTCAGGTACAGCTAGTACAGGAGCTTGAGTCAAAGCAGCCTTTAGTAGCTCAAAAGCTTCTTGAGCTTGTTGTGTCCAAAGAAATGGAACTCCTTTCTTCAGTAGAACAGTTAATGGAGAACTCAACATTCCATACTGCTTAATGAACTTTCTATAATATCCAGTCAACCCAAGAAATCCTCTAAGTTGTTTCACAATACTAGGGATTGGCCATTGTTGTACAGCTACAATATTTGAGGGTTCAGTTGCTACTCCTTTTGCAGAGATTAAATGTCGCAAGTATATTCAAGCTCTTGCTGGCCAAATACACACTTTGACAATTTGACAAAGAATTTTTGTTCATGAAGAATCCGCAAAACTTGATGTAGCTGCTCTATGTGTTCAGTCAGAGATGAGCTATAAATCAAAATGTCATCCATGAAAACCAAGACACATTTTCTCAGTAATGGCTCAAACAACTTGTTCATAATGCTCTGAAAAGAGGCAGGGGCATTAGTTAGCCCAAATGGCATGACTTTGAACTCATATAAGCCACTGTGAGTTCTGAATGCAGTTTTCATTTCATCTCCAGGAGCCACTCTTATTTGATGATATAGCTAGACCTGAAATCCAATTTGGTGAACCATTAAGCTCTAGCTAATTCATCCACAATAGGTAAGGGATGCTTGTTTTTGACAGTAATTGCATTTCAATGTTTGTAATCCACACAAAATCGCCATGTATCATCTTTCTTTTTGACCAATAAAACTGGAGAGGCAAAGGGGCTCGAACTATGCTGAATGACACCTCTTCTCAACATATCTTCAATTTGCTTCTCAATTTCAGGTTTGTGATTAGGAGCATATCTGTAAGGTCTGATATTCACAGGTTGTGCCCCAGGTAAGAGGATATGATGATCATCTTGTCTTTGAGAGGGTAACTCAGTTGGTTCCTTAAACAGGTGGTTGAATTTTGAGACCACTTCTTGAATTTGCAGAGGCACATTATCTGGTAAAAGTTTTGTACTAGCTTCTGTTACAGAGTGAATTACTTGGTCACTGGAGGACCATGGTACTTGTCTTAATTCCACACAGTGAGATATAGCTGATCTCCTGAGCAGTGCTTTCAGTTTGCCAGCGCTCAAGGCCTTGCAAGTACTTGTGTTGTCCTGAATCCCATGTATTAACACTTTCTTCCCATTCATGGAAAATCTCATTTTCTTTTTCCTCAAATGAATCTATGTTGGACTGTGATCATCCAACCAATCTGCTCTGGTTATCATGTCAAAGCACTTAAGATGCAACACTCTGGCATCATAAGAGAAAGAGTGTCCCTGAATAAACCGCTAGAAGATGGGTATGGATTTATCAGAATTCATGGGAGTTCCATCTGCAGTTGCAAACTATAGTAGCTCGCATGGTTGTAACTGCTCTTGGAATTGTTGTGCCACTACCTCACTAATGAATGTTCCAGCACTGCATGAATCAAGTAGTATGAGCAATTCCCTTTTTCCAATCATACCTTTGAATCTCATTGTCTTTCTCTTAGGTGGTTTTACCCCGGAGTTTGCTTGCTCTTGCATGGACATGATGCAGTCTTCAGTAGTTTCCTGCTCTGTATCACTGGAATCAGAGTTAGATGACTGATTTGGTTGAAATGCTTCTAATACTTAATGCAACACGTGCATAGGTATTTGATCAGGACATTTATGAGTCCTTCCAGTCCATTGCTTTCCACAAGTAAAGCACAACCCATTAGATTTCCTGAAAGCAAATAGAGCTGCCAATTTATCATCAATTGGTTGCTTGTCTTGTCTCATGGTATCATCTTTCTTGTGGTTGGTTTTAGCTTTGTCCCCAGCAGAGAAAACCTTGCTGCTGGGTTTATGAAAATCCCGAGCATCAGACCTTGCCTGAGAGAATTTTCTTCTGGACTCCACCTCCTCCTCCTGCAACAAGGCGGGGGCACTAGCAGTATCCACATCCTTAGGACGATGTAAATCTATGGGAGCTCTAATTTTGTTGACGGTCAATTTCCGTCAACCAAGAGCACTTGTTACACTTTGGTTTGAGCTTTGATTTATAACTAACCCGCCACTAGGTACACTAATGATGTAACAAGTTCGCACTTGCATGTGGTTTTTGGAGTGTGTTGTTTACGCAGGAATTAGGTACCTAAATGAGGACTTCTGGGTGGAGTTCATCTAGCACTTTGTGAGAAGATCATGAAGCCCGGCACGAGTCAAGACACGAAGTGAACATGACTCCAAATGACCCAAGGACCGAAGCATGAAGCTGTGAAAGTCCAAGGACCTAAACAGAAGATGCGGGAGTTCGTACGCCAAGTACCCTTATCCAAACCGCCGGGAAAACGACGTCAAGGACCCACATGGACTTCGGCAAATATTCAAGAAAGCACGAGAAGCATCGTGGAGGAAGATGGGCCCGAACCGGGTCGAAACAAGCATAGGCCGGCTGGCCCATGCCGACCGACCTAGGGTGTTCCGGGCCCGGTTCGGCCTCCCCTTTGACCTACATGCTCCTCGGCTCATTTATACCCCCCGCCTCCGACGGCCGCCACATCCATTCATTAGAACTCGGCGAAACCTAGAAGTGAGCACCGGAGGGAGACGACGGCAGCAAGTCCTCGAAGTTGTCTAGGGGATGGCCTAGGCCAACCCTAGCCGCCATGGCCGCCCTGCGTGGTTGTGCCATGGTGGAGTTCCGGAGCTAGTTGAGGTCATCAATGGTATTTACTCGGTGGTGATGATCCAAACGCATCTATTATTATGTGAGCAATTACAATCTTGTCATCCGATCTATTAAGCGATTCCATGTCTCCATCTTTAATTTCTACCTATCGTGAATGTGATTTGATCCTTAGTCTAATCCATGGTTAGGCTATATAGCATGCTCTATGTAATCGTGGTGATTAGGTTTAGCATGTGGACCCTTCATGGTTCGTAGACACGCTCGTGTTTGAGCGTGCCCGTGGATCCCCCGCTTCATTAAGGGAGCATCGTGACAGGGTGATTTCCCCCGAAAGAGCGGATGTCTTCGGGAGGTAGGCCGGAGGTAGGAGTTTAAGGATGCTAGTAGATGAGATGCTCGATTCGTTGCTCGTTTGCCGGAGCTTCAACTAGAAGGTGCTAGGCCTAGCTACCCCTTCGGTGGAGCTTTACCTTAGCCGTTGTTCATGGATATGATCAACCTTGTGCTATCACTCATATGTATCAAGGTTTTCCTTTTTATATGCAATCAACGCTTCATATTAGGTTAGATTGGCTAGATAAGGTAGAGATCCTTAGCGGTTTGCTTCCGATCCTTGGATTGACAAACCTTGGGGGACCCTCCTTGGTGAAAAAGGCACCAAGTCACCCGTAGACTTGCGGTGAACTTCAACACGGTTTTGAACCGTCAACAAGCCCTTTTTCTGGCGCCGTTGCCGGGGATCGGCAACTCGAACCCTAGGGTGATCTACCTTTCTTTTTGACTAACCCTAATTTTTATTGTTGCATATACCATTGTTTTCTTGTTTGTGTCCTTGAAAGCAGGTCAAAAGCTAGACACAAGACGTTAGATGAGTTTTCTACATACACACTCCGATAAGATGATTGCAACATCAAGATTTGCTCTTTAGTGGTAGGTGCTAACTTTAGTTAGTGGCCCATCATCCGCTATCGAGCCCACACCCTACACAAGAGCATGTGAACAAGGTAAGTCAACGTGTCAATTAAAATTTTAAGACTAATGTTTTGTGGAGATTTGTTTGTTCAAGCAAAAGGTATTGGAAGCAATCACGATGCCCCCGAAATCACAAACATCTTTGAAGTTTCTGTTCGCATTGATTTTTGCACAGCCTCATGGGAAGAACAATAGGATATCTTTGGATATTTAGAAGCCCCACGAAGTTACGCTTCCAATGAGTCAAGAATCAAATCGATCAGAGGTTCCTACAAGCGGATATGACCGAATCACCGATGATTGCACGTTCTGAAAATTTCTGGACAGCAAGCAAAGCTGAAGTGAAACATCCATAACTCCCTCATTTGGACTCCGATTAAGATGGATGAGTACCCGTTGGAAAGGTAATTTTATAAATTTTTCAATAGAATCATATTTTGGTATATGTTCTGTTATGTATATAGGGGGGAATCCAAAGATGAGGCAGCTGCAATATGATGAGAACAAGATGGCGAAGGTGAGGACGACAACGACGAAGAAGAGCTTAGGGAATGCTTTGGCTAGACCACTCATGAAGAAATTCAGAGGTTTGGAACAAAAAAAGACCCCTGGAGCATTGGCACATGAAGACACAAGTTGGCGACATCCGACGCAAGGAGATGTTTGAAAAAGACCACAATGGACTACACACATAAGACGACATCCAATGGCGCGGATATTTTTGGGCTCTCACATGAAGGATCATGGAACTACATGAAGACATTTAATACATGTGTGAAGCCCCGCAAATGAAGAAGAGGAGTGATCCCACTCAAAGCAACCTTGATGACATGTGGCACAAAGGGAAAAATTGAGAAAAGTCTACGCGAGCCACCTTCGATCATTAAGGATTGTTCGCTTTCAACTCCGGAGGATCACTCACGACGAAAAGCTCGAAGGCTAAGGTACACATTAATCTCTCAAAGGTACTTTTGGATATGATATATTTCTTTTGATATATTTGTGTTCTTATCCAATAGTATGTTTTGATTCTATGCCTTGCGCCTTTAATGATCATGTTGATAGGCTAGAATTTCTTGAGTATGATAAAGAGGCTATGTTGTGCTTGAATCACCTTTGATTTATTTGCCCAATGAACCCATGCCTAATGAGAGCCTTAGCACTGAGTAAGAAACTTACGCTACCTTTAATCACAACATGTTTTGTTCACCAAATTTAAATTGTGGTTATGATTGCATATGTTTGTTTTACACTTTGTGAATCTTGGACTTGCTTCGTGCTTGGTCAAGCTTGTGACCTTAAAAGAGCGTGTGTTGGGAGAAAACCCGAGTTTCACTAACCATGCTGGTCATTAAACCTTAATAAAGAGAAGAGAAGTCATGCCCTAAAGGAATTGCAAGCTCGTGCATCGCCTCCCCCCGAAGCAAAGGAGGAGAAGGTGACGATGATGCAAGGAAACGATCGGGCAAGCCTCTCATCAAGTAAAATGATCGTGTCAAGCGTGGAGAGTGGATCAAAGCTGCATGGACACCTTTAAATCTTGCATGAAGGACCATGGCTTCGCGACAATAAGAAGGTACGTAAGAAAGTCGAGCTCTATGACTTTAAATGAAGCGCTTTACGTGAGGCAACTCGTTTTCTTTTGTTTATGTTTATATATATATAATATGACTGTCTACATTGTGATCTTAAACTGAAACATCAAGTGACATTGTACCATTGCTCTAATAAATACCACAACACCATGTTATTTGATTTAAATGCTATTGAGGGAGCACTTTGTTCTTGATCTTGGAAAACTTGTAGACCTTTTTGTGTGCCTATTAGTGTTTCGTGTCGTTTTCTTTTGTGTCTCTTTAGAGAGAAATATGAAGTTGGCACCATCCTCTAAACTTGTGGCTAGTTAATTTAGGCTAGCTCTTGCATTTGTTTTAGATAACCACCATATCATGTCATTTTATTCATCCCTGTCGTTTTGCATTGCATGCTTTGTGTTGATCTAACTTCTTGCCCAACCAACCTAAGCCTACCTATAGCCCCACCAAAAACCCGTAACCAACAAGGGTGGGGTTGACTTGTGTCGATTGGCTTGCACTATTCTGGTTGGCCAAGCCCACCTCAATCCCTTACTCTAACTAAAAACTTTAACTAGCCCTCCTATGAGAAAACCTTTCACACATTTAGCCTTCCTAAAACCATAGGTTTGTTTTTCATAAAAAAAAGACTCTTAGCACCACCTTAGATAGAATTTCTATGCTTGACTCCCTCTCTTCAAAATTTTTATTTGAAGCCAAAAATATAGGATACCCATAACCTACCCTTAAAACATTGTTAGTTTGGTTGCTTGAACTTTTCAACCCTTGCTAACATTTGTTTGTGCTAACTCTTTGCATTTGCATTTTGTATCCCCCTCATTGTCATCTTCCGCTTTATGTTAGCTTGGTCTTTTTGTGCAACTTTATGATGAATGCTTTCATGTTTATGATAATGCTTTGATCAAGCATTTTTAACTTTGCAATCTTGTGTAAACATGGTGTTTAGACATGATTGGAGACCACCATCATTCAGTTTTGCATACCTTGCTATCTTGTTGCATTGGTTGGTTTATAAACTTTGCAATGCGCCCTACTTATCTTACACTATAAGGAATTGTTAATCTTGAAATAAGCATGGTGTTTTGACCTTGGTTAATAAATCTTTATGGTAAGGGAGAAGTTTGGCAACCACTTTGTAAGCATGGAGCTTAGAATTTGGTGTAAAACATTGTTTTGTCTTTATACTATCCTAGCTTTTGCATTCACGCTTGCACACACGTACACCCACTAGGTTTTGATTTTTTTTCACTAGATTAACTATGCCACAAGTTAAGATCTTAGGGGATGTCTTTGGTTTGTCGGCATAGAGTGAGTATTCCCGACCGTCACCTCGGGGGTACTTTGTGCTGTAAAATTGTTTTCCAGGCATTGTGAATCACTCCCATGAATTCGAGATAAAAGATGAAATCAGGATCGTCAACACCTCCAAAATCCCAAAAGAAACACCGCTGTCTTCATCAAGATTAGGCACATGATCAAAAGTGTACAAAAGAGGAAAATTGGATTTTCAGGAGCTCCATTAAGCTTGCTTTCCAACGCATCAAGATTCAACTTTTTAGGAGACCCGTGCAAAGAGTTACAACCAAATCTTTGAGTGTCACACGTTCTGAAATCAGCCCGGGACAGCTTGCACTCACGGAGTAAAAAGGGTACAACTCCTTTGTCCGAAGTCCGATTGGGATGAATGACCACTTGTTGAAAAGATAATTTCAAGCACTTTGCAATGGAGTGACGATTTAGTACATGTTCTGTTCTGGAAGTATAAGAAAAATTCGTGGAAGATGAACCAGCAATGAGAGACAACATGGAAGGAGGTGAAGATGGAAACGATTGGGACGGAGGCTTGTGACAAAGGGTGGGCATTGGAGGACGATCAAGATAAAGTGAAGAGTATGAAGATCCACACATGGCGGTAGGACTTCAAGATGGTTCATCATCTTCCATGCCTAGCAACATGCTAAGCATGGGGAAGGATTTGGTGGACATGAGAAGACCGCATGGAGCAAGGATCTCGGTTTTTCTTCCATGTTAAGCACAATGCTTAAGCATGGGGGAGGCCACGCTACACTTCAAGGATCAAAGGACGGTAACAAATCCTCAACCCTCTTTTTGTCCTTATCTTTCTATATGCTTGTACATATGTTTATGCCTTCAACAACCTTAGATGCAACATTTGTATATCTCTCTATAGAATAACATGGCTACTAGGAGTACAACCTAGGTTTGTTTTGTTTTCAATCACCATCACCTTGTGCTCGCCATGATGATATCTCGTATGCTCTTGATTATGGATATATGATGATCGTTGCCGCTTTGATCATTCTTGTTCTTGTTTTTTATATGATTAAGCTAGTGCTCTCTCTTTTAATATGAATCTGAAATTTATTTAATGCTAGCCTAATCTTTTGTGGAGGTTATGATAACTTAAGTCCCATAATTCTTTTTCGTTGCTCTCAACTTTGAATGAATCAAAGAACCTTTTTATTCTCAAAAAGTTATGCTAACCTTGTCATGAGTATCGCTTGCATTTTGCTCTACCCATCCAAAGCCCAAACTTACTTGAGTGCAAAACATTAGTATATACAAGATTTATTTTTTGTGTGCATTGATTCAAGGCTTGATTTCTCTGGCTCGAGACTAAGAAGCTGGTCATTCCGTTTTTGCGTATCGTTCTTTATGCTAGCCTCTTCTATCTGTGCATTGTGAGTTTCCATATTGAGAATTTCGCAAACCTCACCGGATATCCAACCAAAACCCAAATATATCTTTTTTTGTGTTCACCTCCTTGACCACAACCCAATATATGAGTATGGATGAATATTTTGAGGAAGATTACAAGGAAGGTGCTTCAAGTCAGGGAGACTTCCAAAAGGACCCTTAAAAGATTTTTCGAGTATCTCTTTCTAAGAAAATATGAGAGCTTCAATTTCTACCTTGGCGTCCTTATCACCTCTTTTGCCCGTGGACGAGCAAACGTCTAAGCATGGGGGAGTTGCCAAGGAAGTGCTAGTATGCTAGTATAGTCTATAGTTCAAGGGGAGCAAATAAAAAAAGAAAAGAAAAAAAGAGAAAAAGTATGATGAAAAAAAATGAATGAATGAAAAAAAATGATAAAGGAGAAAAAGTATGATGAGAAAAAGAAAGAAAGAAAGAAAGAAGAAAAATAATAATAAAATAAAGCTCCTCAGTTCTCTAGCTATGTTTAGTGCTTTTTGAGTTTTCAAAAAGGATTCAAGATCAAGACCCATACTCATCTTTCCAACCATGTGCAATCCGATAACGAGGACTTCGTTTGTGCCTGAGGATCACTCTTTGCCATTTGCACATGTCCACCTATCTAAAAGTGTGTGTTCATCTCTCCCCCCTCCTTGTAACATTATTTTTTCAATGACCTTTTTGACGAGTCTCGGTAAGTCCATGAGAAGCTTGTCTTGTTTTGATAATATCTCGACTATAATATCTTGGAAGGACTAAACTTTCCCATAGCTCCTTATAAAGCCTTCCACCAAATATTTGAGAGAGGAAATGAGTAGAACAAGTAGGCTTGAGAGACAAGATGAGATGAGAGTTCATGAGCAAGATGCAAGGAGGTTTATTATTGATCTTGGTAAAGCAAAGTTTTCTTCATCCCGCTCTTATTTTTTTCAAAATTTCTGAGAGTTGTTTAAAATTTAAGAGTGTTGACGGCTGCTAAGTGCCTACTTTAACCGTCAATATACTCATGAATAAAGGAGCATAAGGCATTTCTTACACGTATTTAGTTAAGAATAATATAGTTCCACTTGTCCTTGGAGATTATTTGATTGCAAGAAAATAAGCAGGAAAAGAGTGACAAACTCACCTTCTATGGTCCATGCCACATCACCTCATCCTAGGTGGGCTGCCAACAAGGATGCCATGCATGCACACCTGCCAACTAGGGAGCCATGCATGCATGCCATGCAAGCAATCCAAGTGAAGCAACCCCCGACGAATCAGAGTGTGACACGTGGACATCACATGGATTCATGGGCCCACAAAGGCATGCAAACCGCGCCAAAACAGAGTGGACACCGGGAACCGACCTAAGGACCCACAGGACAGCCACCAGGAGAATGCATAAGCCAGGGGGCCCACCAGGGGGTCGGCCGACCCTAGGGGTCGGCCGAACCGACCTTGGCTCGGCCTCTCCTGAGCTTCCACGTGGTGCTTCCCTATTGGTCCTAGAGGCCACTCCCAGGGTGTTTGCATCCATTCCTCGCCGGTGCCCGGGCCTATAAATAGAAGGAGAGGGGGCTCACTTATGAACCATCCACACTTGCAACACCTCTCTCACTTTTAGTCTCAAGGCTAGGAGGTAGGCTAGAGTAGTTCTAATTCAGGTTCCAAGTCTACTTTGGGATCTAGGTATGAGTTCTCTTGTATCATATTTCATTTGTATGATTTTGATCTACTTCAGTTATTTATCTATTTCATATAAAGTCGTGTTAGTATACATGAGTAATTTGTTCATGTGTTCTTCACCTGTTCATCATTTAGAGGCTCCTGTTCTTCATGAACAAGGCCTTTCGATCCACTTGACGGGTGACTTTCACATGTTTCTGGTGTTTGTTCATAAGTTAGAGGCTCGTGTTCTTCGCGAACATGACCCTTTGATCCAGTTGAACAGATATAGGAAAACACAAATCCGTTTGTGTACCTAACCTGGTTTGATCTAATTAGATGACATGATTGCGTTGTATGAAGTCTGTGCTTAAGCTACGGTACTCGGTGTAATTGGCTGGTTTATCTGGTGGCTTGACCTGGGTCACAATAGCCCGGGCCGGTCAAGTCTGGCTAACAACGTAAGCATGGTGCTTGGGTTGCGTAGCTACCTTACTTATGAGTTTATCCCACGGTTTGTCTTGGGGTAGGCCGCGGTAGTGACAGCCGTTGGTCCCTCTGAAATCCCCTACGTTCGGATAAGCTGTAGGAGTCTAAAATATAACAACCGTAGTTGTGCAGAAGCAACGCGGGAGGTTATCTCCCCGTGGTACCTGGGTGCTTAAGTCAATATTCTTCAACGCTAGTGTACCTAACTCGTTCCTACCAGCTTTATGTGTATAGTACATAAGAACCTAGAACTAACTCATATGTTGCCTCCTATGTCTAGAACCCTTTAGAGAGAGAGTGAGTGTGTGTGTGATCACACTACCCCTATTATCATATTTTACCCCTGCACTTGAGTGTCTGATTTATTTCCGTCTATGATCTATACTCTTTGCAATAGAGTTCATCTTGTCATTCCGCTAATGCCTTCCTTGGATTCGATACCCTTTGGAATACTCCTTTGGGGAAATGCTACAATGGTACTTCCGTGCGCTTGCGAACTACTGTAACGTTAAGAATTACGAACCAACATTTCTGGCGCTATTACCAGGATGGGTTCCAAACCTGTTCTTAGGTGGTTGCGTTAAGAAATGTTAACAAGCATTTCTGGCGCCGTTGCCGGGGAAGGCTTAAGGATGACATATCAACACTTTGCATATGTTTATAATCATGACAGGAATAAAACAGTTCTCAATGCAGGCTAACTTGGAATGTCTTCTTTGTCTATTGATGATGAAGACAGGTAGTGCATGACTGGTTTCGACTTACCGTCAAATTTTACTGAAGATCCTGAGTCACTCGTAAGGAAGGCACGAACTCATTTCGGCTCTCCTTTGCGTGAATGTTCGGAAGTCAATCCAGCTTCCTTTGTGCCATCCGCATCAACTTCCATGGCCAATCCTGTCGAGAAGACTCTCCGTGAGTACTCCGCTCCCTCTGCTGACCAGGTGCCGACAGGCCCTGTGATCAACACTGGGAATGGAAACTTCGAGATCAAGACTGGTTTAATTACGATGGTACAGGCTAGCCCATTCTGTGGCAAGCCTAATGAAGACGCGAGCGCCCACCTGCAGCAGTTCCTGGAACTATGCAGTACCTTCACTATACGAGGAGTGGAGGAAGATGCTATTCGTCTGCGACTGTTTCCCTTCTCCCTCTTGGGAAAGGCGAAGCAGTGGTTCTATGCTAATCGTGCAGAGATTAACACTTGGGCAAAGTGCTCCGCAGCATTCCTCGCGAAGTTCTTTCCATTGGGCAAAACCAATGTCCTTTGGGGGCGAATTTCAAGTTTCCAGCAAGCGGCAAATGAGACTATCCCAGAAGCTTGGGAGAGACTCTAGGAGTACATCCTGGCTTGTCCTCATCATGGGATGGACAACTGGCTTATTCTTCAGAGTTTCTATAATGGGCTGACTCCGACAGCCCGAGGCCATATTGATGATGTAGCTGGAGGGGCTTTCTTCTCTCTTACTATCACTGAAGCAACTACACTGATTGAGAAGATGGTTACCAATCAAGGGTGGAGTGATGATCGACTCCAGCCACGTCAAAGGGGTACACATACCGTCAAGGAAGCGGATATGTTGCACGCCAAGATGGACCTAATGATGAAGAGAATGGATGATCTAGCCAATGAGAAGGCCGCCATGGCCACCACTACTCAAGCTATGGATGCTCGCATGACTTGCAAAGTTTGTGGTAATAATGGGCATTCAGGGAATTACTGCCCTACTACTCAGGAGGATGTGATGTACATGAACGGCAACAACAACGATTATCGTCCACAAGGAGGTCAAACATGGAATCAATCACGCCCTTATTATCAAGGAGGTAATCAAGGTAATTCTTTCAACCCAAACCAACCATCCTTGAAAGATCTAGTCTTTGGGCAAGCTAAGATTAATGAAGGCTTTAATAAGAAAACAGCTGCCTATGATAAGGCTTTCGAGAGTCTTAATGTTAAAATTGATAGCCTTTCTTTTGCTCTTAAAGACCAGTTGAGCTTTAAGAAGATGATAGAAACCCAGTTGGCTCAACTAGTCGCTTCAGTTCCACCAGTTGAAAATGCAAATGCGGTAGTCACGAGAGGGGGTAAGACCACTTGCGATCCGCCTTATCCTAACCATGCAGGAACAAAGAAAAGCACAAGAGGGGATGAAGAGCTCAGTGGAGAACCACTTGGCGTGAGGGAGCCCTCACAAGAAAGAGCACCTGAAGACAAGGCAGATAAACCTGAGTTTATTAAAACAAATTTATTGCCATTCCCTCAGCGAAACAGGAAGACAACAGTGGATGAGCAATTCACTCGTTTCGTGGACATGATTCAAAAGGTATATATCAATGTTCCACTCCTCGAGGCAATGCGTGTACCCATGTACACACGTTATCTCAAGGATATCCTCACCAAGAAGTGAGCTCTACCCATCTCAGAGGTGGTAAAGCTCACAGAAGAGTGTAGCGCAGCTATACTCAATCGTCTTCCAGAAAAGAAGAAAGACCCAGGGTGCCCCACGATCACATGCACAATTGGAACACAGAGATTCGACCATGCTCTCTGTGATCTTGGTGCCAGTGTTAGCGTCATGCCAAAGGTAGTTTTCGACCAACTCAATTATACGCAACTACCTTGCAGCTGCAGCTAGCCGATTCCTCAGTCTGGTATCCAGCGGGGATAGCCGAGGACATCCCGGTGAAGGTCCGAGATTGCTTCATTCCAGTGGACTTTGTAGTATTTGACATGGACATTGGTAATGAAGTACCACTCATTCTGGGACGTCCATTCCTGAGCACGGCTGATGCACAAATTGATGTTGGCGCTGGAGTGATCCGTCTCCACATCAATGGAAAGGAAGAAAGATTTGAATTCCGCCCACGTAAGGAACAATGCTCAATGGTTGAAGGCACACCAGGGACGGGCACTCCTACCCAAAGAAGTGAAACTACACAACCACAAGTGGACAACCTCATTGCCTTGATGAAGAATTTCTAGAAGCAAGAGCAAGAGCAAATGAGTGCAGGACAGAAATCATATTGGAAATCTAAGTCCCAGTCCAAGGCACCACTCCCCGCACCTCGTATACCACAGACGACCAAGAAGGTGTGGAAAAGAGTGGACAGGGAGCCGACTCCCTCGTCTCCAAGAGCGGCTGACCCTACACTAAGGTAAGTAATGTGGGAGATAATCTGGCTCTGGAAGACTTAAAACAAAAGAGCTCTTTGTCGATAGGTAAGATCGGTAAGTTATCCTATTCAATAAAAGTTCTGACCTCTAAAAAGAATCGAGATATCCTTGTTCCATTCTGTTCGCGCTTTTTTGAAATACGAGCTCATAGGAGAACTCCATCCGGACAACTCCCTTGAGCCTAAACTGTAGCAGAGACAGCTGCGACAGCTGGAGGAGCAGAGGGCTTACTACGCGTGGAGGGATACCACCCTCCACAGCAGTGAGCCTGAAGCTAGCTTGGGGGAGGACCCCCATTCTGAGGTAACTTGTATCTTCTATTGTTTTCAGAACCCCATATGCTAAAAACACATAAAAATCTGAAAAAGTTAAAAAAAACCAAAAACATTTATTTGCTTTCTTAAATTAGTTTGTTTTCATATGCGCGGTAAGAGTGTTTTTATTCTCCATGGTTGAAATGATGAATAGTTGCTCTGTTTATTCCTCTTGTATGTCTTGTTTACAACTTAGTATCCTATCCAAGTTTTGAGTTTGTTGCCTAGTATGATCGAACCTGAGCTTGAAATTTGTGGGTAGCAAAAAGCATGATCTTTGCCTAAGTTGTTGCAAGATATGATATGGTATAATAGAGTTGCTATGAGCTAGTACTAAGTGATGTTTGATATCCGGAGTTTTCTTTTGAAAAATGCTAAAATGATAAGTTCCTCAATGATAAGAAATTCCTATCCAAGGCCATATGTAGATCTTAGCTTCTGTTAACCTCCACATATGCTACTTGATTTCTTCATTGAGTCTTGTCGAATTGTTGTGACCCTCAGCGAGTAAACTTGTCATACTCCTATGATCAAGATCACGTACACACCACCATTTGCGAAACTTCTACACTGGAAGTTAGCAACCATCATTTCATCCATTTCCCATCCATTCCACAAAATAAAGCTCCGCGCATGTTCCATGATTACTCTCCTTCCAAAAATATTCAGTAAGGACTATGGACCATGTAAAAAAAAGAGAGAAACATGCTCAAGGGCATGCATAAAAAAAGAGAAAATAAAGAGACATAGCCCAAGTCTCAAAAATTTCAAAAAGGAGGAGAGTAAAATCATGCAAAAAGGAGTCCATTACCCATTCACCATACACACACTTTTGCACATCTTGATCAGGGTGTATGACTTGTCCCAAGGATCCGGTTTTCGACTCGACAATATATGAGAAATAGGTATGCCACATGTTTTCCCTACCTACAGCTCCACATATCACCTTATTAGGAGTAGGAAGTGAAAGAAGGCAAATCAAAGCCTTGGTGAGGAATCATACACATTGAACGATCCGAGAGTATCAATTGAGGAACTTTGATTTCTTTTTGAAAAACCTGCAAAACCTCCGGGTTGATAACTGATCAAGGTACATGTGATTAGTAATCTTTATACAACCATTCTATCTTTCAACCGCCCAAGGCAGGTGAAGCTACACGCCCCATATCAATCGAGTGTAAGGTAAGATCAATGCCAACTTCTTCAACTCTTGATATAGTACCTAGCTGTATCTTGTCATACACTAGGAATACAACATCGTAGCAACTCTTGATCAACCGACCTAAGTCCTTAATCTCTTTCTCGGGACGAGCAAGAGGCTAGCTTGGGGGAGTTGTTGACGGCTGTTAAGTGCCTACTTTAGCCGTCAATATACTCATGAATAAAGGAGCATAAGGCATTTCTTACACGTATTTAGTTAAGAATAATATAGTTCCACTTGTCCTTGGAGATTATTTGATTGCAGGAAAATAAGCAGGAAAAGAGTGACAAACTCACCTTCTATGGTCCATGCCACATCACCTCATCCTAGGTGGGCTGCCAACAAGGATGCCATGCATGCACACCTGCCAACTAGGGAGCCATGCATGCATGCCATGCAAGCAATCCAAGTGAAGCAACCCCCAACGAATCAGAGTGTGACACGTGGACATCACATGGATTCATGGGCCCACAAAGGCATGCAAACCACGCCAAAACAGGGTGGACACCGGGAACCGACCTAAGGACCCACAGGACAGCCACCAGGAGAAAGCACAAGCCAGGGGGGCCCACCAGGGGGTCGGCCGACCCTAGGGGTCGGCCGAACCGACCTTGGCTCGGCCTCTCCTGAGCTTCCACGTGGTGCTTCCCTATTGGTCCTAGAGGCCACTCCCGAGGTGTTTGCATCCATTCCTCACCGGTGCCCGGGCCTATAAATAGAAGGAGAGGGGGCTCACTTATGAACCATCCACACTTGCAACACCTCTCTCACTTTTAGTCTCAAGGCTAGGAGGTAGGCTAGAGTAGTTCTAATTCAGGTTCCAAGTCTACTTTGGGATCTAGGTATGAGTTCTCTTGTATCTTATTTCATTTGTATGACTTTGATCTACTTCAGTTATTTACCTATTTCATATAAAGTCGTGTTAGTATACATGAGTGATTTGTTCATGTGTTCTTCACCTGTTCATCATTTAGAGGCTCCTGTTCTTCATGAACAAGGCCTTTCGATCCACTTGACGGGTGACTTTCACATGTTTCTGGTGTTTGTTCATAAGTTAGAGGCTCGTGTTCTTCGTGAACACGACCCTTTGATCCTGTTGAACAGACATAGGAAAACACAAATCCGTTTGTGTACTTATCCTGGTTTGATCTAATTAGATGACATGATTACGTTGTATGAAGTCTGTGCTTAAGCTATGGTACTCGGTGTAATTGGCTGGTTTATCTGGTGGCTTGACCTGGGTCACAATAGCCCAGGCTGGTCAAGTCCGGCTAACAACGTAAGCATGGTGCTTGGGTTGCGTAGCTACCTTACTTATGAGTTTATCTCACGGTTTGTCTTGGGGTAGGCCGCGGTAGTGACAGTCGTTGATCCCTCTGAAATCCCCCACGTTCGGATAAGCTGTAGGAGTCTAAAATATAACAACCGGAGTTGTGCAGAAGCAACGCGGGAGGTTATCTCCCCGTGGTACCTGGGTGCTTAAGTCAATGTTCTTCAACACTAGTGTATCTAACTCGTTCCTACCAGCTTTATGTGTATAGTACATAAGAACCTAGAACTAACTCGTATGTCGCCTCCTATGCCTAGGACCCTTTAGAGAGAGAGTGAGTGTGTGTGTGATCACACTACCCCTATTATCATATTTTACCCCTGCACTTGAGTGTCTGATTTATTTCCGTCTATGATCTATACTCATTGCAATAGAGTTGATCTTGTCATTCCGCCAATGCCTTCCTTGGATTCGATACCCTTTGGAATACTCCTTTGGGGAAATGCTACAATGGTACTTCCGTGCGCTTGCAGACTACTGTAACATTAAGAATTACCAACCAGCATTTCTGGCGCTATTACCATGATGGGTTCCAAACCTGTTCTTAGGTGGTTGCGTTAAGAAATGTCAACAGAGAGCATGATCAATTCCTTGTGGAAAGAGCTTAAATAATATCTACCCTCCATAGAGATGAAAGCTAGTTACATTATGAAACTATAACATATATAAACTTGGAGAGCATTATGTTTTCTCATGTATGAACAAGTGCAGGGTATGAACATTGAAAGGCAATACTGACATCCATTAAAGGCTTACTCGAGGACGAGCAAGGTTTAAGCATAGGGGTATGTTGACGGTCAATTTCTGTCAACCAAGAGCACTTGTTACACTTTGGTTTGAGCTTTGATTTATAACTAACCCGCCACTAGGCACACTAATGATGTAACAAGTTCGCACTTGCATGTGGTTTTTAGAGTGTGTTGTTTACACAGGAATTAGGTACCTAAATGAGGACTTCGGGGTGGAGTTCATCTAGCACTTTGTGAGAAGATCACGAAGCTCGGCACGAGTCAAGACACGAAGTGAACATGACTCCAAATGACCCAAGGACCGAAGCATGAAGCTGTGAAAGTCCAAGGACCTAAACAGAAGATGCAGGAGTTCGTACGCCAAGTACCCTTATCCAAACCGCCGGGAAAACGACGTCAAGGACCCACATGGACTTCGGCAAATATTCAAGAAAGCACGAGAAGCATCGTGGAGGAAGATGGGCCCGAACCGGGTCGAAACAGGCCTGGGCGGCTGGCCCATGCCGACCGGCCTAGGGTGTTCCGGGCCCGGTTCAGCCTCCCCGTTGACCTACACGCTCCTCGGCTCATTTATACCCTCCGCCTCCGACGGCCGCCACATCCATTCATCAGAACTCGGCGAAACCTAGAAGTGAGCACCGGAGGGAGACGACGGCGGCAAGTCCTCGAAGTTGTCTAGGGGATAGCCTAGGCCAACCCTAGCCGCCATGGCCGCCCTGCGTGGTTGTGCCATGGTGGAGTTCCGGAGCTAGTTGAGGTCATCAATGGTATGTACTCGGTGGTGATGATCCAAACGCATCTATTATTATGTGATCAATTACAATCTTGTCATCCGATCTATTAAGCGATTCCATGTCTCCGTCTTTACTTTCTACCTATCATGAATGTGATTTGATCCTTAGTCTAATCCTATGTAATCGTGGTGATTAGGTTTAGCATGTGGACCCTTCATGGTTCGTAGACACGCTCGTGTTTGAGCGTGCCCGTGGATCCCCCGCTTCATTAAGGGAGCATCGTGACAGGGTGATTTCCCCCGAAAGAGCGGATGTCTTCGGGAGGTAGGCCGGAGGTAGGAGTTTAAGGATGCTAGTAGATGAGATGCTCGATTCGTTGCTCGTTTGCCAGAGCTTCAACAAGAAGGTGCTAGGCCTAGCTACCCCTTCGGTGGAGCTTTACCTTAGCCGTTGTTCATGGATATGATCAACCTTGTGCTATCACTCATATGTATCAAGGTTTTCCTTTTTATATGCAATCAACGCTTCATATTAGGTTAGATTGGCTAGATAAGGTAGAGATCCTTAGCGGTTTGCTTCCGATCCTTGGATTGACAAACCTTGGGGGACCCTCCTTGGTGAAAAAGGCACCAAGTCACCCGTAGACTTGCGGTGAACTTCAACACGGTTTTGAACCGTCAACAAATTTCATCTTTTAATCCATTGAGAAACCGAACCACTAGGAAGGTATCATCATAAGTTGGATTGTACAACAAGATGCTATGAGCCAACTCTTCAAATCTAGTTTGATACTCAGCTACTGAAACAGTTTGGCGAAGGTTATCTATATGCTTCATGTGCAATTGGTACTGGTCTCTATCAAACCTAGCACAAACTGCCTGATGAAAACTCTCCCAACTTGTGAAACGACTACGAGATTTAGCTGTTTGAAGCCATGCTTCCGCAACACCAGAGAAATTTAAAGTTGCAAATCTCAGTTTCAGAGCCTCGCTAACACCAAAAATCTTGAAATAGGATTCACATTTGTGCTTCCACAGCCTAGGGTTTGAGTCATCAAATATTGGGCAATTGATTTTGGGTTTATGACCATGGGAAACAGGGTTGTTCATGGGACTCATATTGAGAGACATGGGTACCCATGGGTCCCCACCGGCCAGGGTCCCAGAGGCCCCTGACAAGTGGACCCGACCTTTTAGAAGCCCCGCCGACCTGCAAAGTGGGCCCAGCGACCTTATCTACAACACCGACGACCCCGGGCGACCTGATCAAGATCCCGGAAGATCCGCTGAACTTGGCGTGCAAGCCAAGGCTCAAGGACGTGGCGCGTCGCCGCCTGTAGGTCCGAGTATCGTGGGATACTCCTTGTAATATGGAAGCATATCTTCCCAGATTGTAACCGACCCGGACATGGGTCCACCGACCTTGAATGAAGCCCTAGTCCGTCCTCCCCATATAAAGCGGCCAAGGACTCCATTCAAGGTGACATCTCCATCTTCATCCACGCATAATCCACCACAACTGGACGTAGGGTTTTACTCTCCGGAAGCCTGAACCAGTCTAAAAACCCCCTTATCTCCCCGTGTTCTTCGCCATACTCGCCTAGTTCCAAGTTCACCACGTGGACTACCACCTACGCTCTTAGGTCCCAATCCTCCATTAACCTGCAAACCTCTAGGGTAACCCCTAGCAGATTTGTTCAGGTCTCACCCCCTGACAGTTGGTGCGCCAGGTAGGGGTGATCGGGAGCTCGCTGTGCAGCATGGTGGCCAGACCCAGCGTCATCTTCGGCGACGACACGGAAGATTCCATCGTGGCGACCTGCTCGCTGCCACCCTCCGATCTAATCGCGAGGTCGATGTCTTCGTTTTGCAGACGGCGTGCCAAAATTTTTTCAGCGTCCCATCCGCCCATGCCCTACGCCGGCCTCGTCATTGACGTAGGCATCGCTGAGTTGATTTTCCAAGTCGGTGAGACAAGCTGACCTCGTCAGCCCGACGAGACCTCGTCATTGACGTAGGTCCTCTACTTCGTGGTGGTTTCCAACTCTTCAAGCCTGGCACGTGGTCCTAGATGCAATCCGATGTTAGCATGCACCACGACGACTCCGACCCTGTGTCCGTTTCGTGCGGACCAGGCAATCAAATCGATCTACGAGCTAGATTCTGCAACTTGGCGAGAACGCGTGAATTACCCTGGCCTTCATGTCCATGTTCTGTACGGCAAGAAAAGAAACTCATTTACAACTACAACACGTATTCAGGGAAGTCATCTTCGGGTTCTTTTTCTTTCTTTCTTTAATCTATTTTTCTATTCCAAGTTGTTCATCACGGCATCTCACGAGTATTATTCTTTTTTTGTGTTATTGCTACGTGAGGTGTACATGCACCCTTGGTCTGTACATGATGACTGCGATGTGCGTCCGCCGCCAGGACTCAGCTCGACCTGCTTCGTCGATTCGGTGCACTACTACACCATACACCGCGGCTTCTGCGACATCGACCACACGGCTCGGCCTCCTCGGCAGCCTCGACGTGACGGACACGACGACTCGGCAATGAGACGGCCGCCGTCATCAATCTGACCTGATGCCCTACGGCACCACCGACTTCCGACGGTACAACAACGACCACTTCGACCACGTCGACCACGGCCACGACGACGCACAAGCTAAGTGTTATTTGCAATTAATATTTTTACGACTTCCGTATGTTTCATCGATAGTCTCTGCGACTTTCACCGACCTGCTTTACATGCTTTTTCCTACTTTATTTTCCCTCCCCCTTCGACACGCTCGGGGGCTTGGTCTAAAAGCCGGGGCCGACAGGCTCGGGGGCTTGGCTTTGCCAATCTAAGGGTCGTTAGACCTGAGGGGTTTAATTTATTTATGTGCATTCTTCCTGTAAATGCCTTTTACCCATTATTCACATCCTTAAGTCGTGTGGTTGCGAGATCTTGGGTCCAAGGCCCTCCTGCCATACTATGACAAATATCTGCTTCAAGGTCTCCTGACCGAGTAACGACCTCCGGGTCTATCGTATCGCCTCCACGAGGTTGATAAGGCCCCGCTGCCTCCTAGGTCGCAACGACCCACAGTGATAAAATATCACACCAATGGCCCCGTGCTTAATGGCTCTACTGCCCGTTGGCAGCCTCCTGGCCATGTAGCTCCTCCTTGAGGCAGCTAAGGCCCCGCTGCCTCCTAGGTCGCAACGACCCACAGTTATGAAATATCACACCAACGGCCCCGTGCTTAATGCTCTACTGCCCGTTGGCAGCCTCCTGGCCATGTAGCTCCTCCTTGAGGTGGCTAAGGCCCTGCTGCCTTCTAGGTCGTGTAGACCTAGATTTTTCAGGCTGACTACCTGTATTGTGCCATCGCACAACGGCCGTGATGATCCAGCTCGCCACGGACCATTCGTCGTTTCTTGAGGCCTCCTGGAGGTCAGCGTGCTAATACAGCCCAGCTGGGACCTTTGTAGCCATACCATTGCTGCCTGGGCGCCTCTACATCTACTCGGACACACCATTTGTCATACAAATGTGTATCTAAAAGGCTTCAATAGCTGTAAGGACCTTGGCCCTTGGCCGTCGTCGCCCTACTTCAGGTCGCCAGACCTCCCGGCGTCTCCGTCGTCGTCCACTTCAGGTCGCTAGACCTCCCGGCGTCTCTGTCGTCATCCACTTCAGGTTGCTAGACCTCCCGGCGTCTCCGTCGTCGTCCACTTCAGGTCGCTAGACCTCCCGGCATCTTCGTCGTCGTCCACTTCAGGTCGCCAGACCTCCCGGCGTCTCCGTCATTGACTACTTCAGGTCGCCAGACCTCGCTGCAGCTCTGACAGTCGGCGCACCTTTCCCCTACCTGACTACAAGATTCTGGAGCATTTTTGTCTTTTGCGGTTGACAGCGACCTGTGCTTCGCCTGGGAGTCGGCCCGTGATCGTACCGTGCGACCATGACTCAGGTGTTCTGGCCTTTGACGACTTCTGCAAGATTCTGGAGCTTTTGTCTTATTGGATTGGTCTCCCAGAGCACAGTTCCATTTCCCAAGCAGAAGGCTGTAGGTTCGGACATTTATTTCTTCTTCTTCAGAGCATCAAACCGACCATTCTGGTCGCTTTACTGCTCGGGGGCTACTACACTAGTGCGTCTTGCGACGCCCTATTTTCGCTAGGTCGCCTCGACCTAATGGAAGTCCGCTTCCACTACTTCTCCGCTCGACCTACCTGCGGTAGGCATAGCGACCTTTCTTAAGGTCACGGCAGTTACTTCATTATACTTGACCCAGGTCAGGTCGGCGGTTCTTCAAGATCGACGCCTTGTCTTCACTTCGACCTTCTGGTCCTTCGTTTCAGGAGCTCGACGTTCAACTTCGTGCACACATCAGAGGGGTTTTCTTCTTTTTTGGATCCCCGTGCACCCTTCATGACCTTGACGGTGCTGCGCCTTCGCTACTCTTCGACACAACCTCGCCTCGGCCGCTACACCTACACGTCGATCGGGGCTTGAGAGACAAGGGTACCCATGGGTCCCCACCAGGCAGGGTCCCAGAGGCCCCTGACAAGTGGACCCGACCTTCTAGAAGCCCCGCCGACCTGCAAAGTGGGCCCAGCGACCTTATCTACAACACCAATGACCCCGGGCAACCTGATCAAGATCCTGGACGATCCGCTGAACTTGGCGTGCAAGCCAAGGCACCAGGACGTGGCGCGTCGCCGCCTGTAGCTCTGAGTATCGTGGGATACTCCTTGTAATACGGAAGCATATCTTCCCAGATTGTAACCGACCCGGACATGGGTCCACCGATCTTGAATGGAAGCCCTAGTCCGTCCTCCCTATATAAGGCGGCCAAGGACTCCATTCAAGGCGACATCTCCATCTTCATTCACGCATAATCCACCACAACTGGACGTAGGGTTTTACTCTCCGGAGGCCTAAACCAGTCTAAAAACCCCCTTGTCTCCCCGTGTTCTTCGCCATACTCTCCTAGTTCCGAGTTCACCACGTGGACTACCACCTACGCGCTTAGGTCCCGATCCTCCATTAACCTACAAACCTCTAGGGTAACCCCCTAGCGGATCTGTCTAGGTCTCACCCCCTGACACATATGCAATTCAACAGGTCGTGGCTGGCAGGACGTACCCGTGACTGGGAGTGGCAGATGAGATCCAATGCAAGGATCCCACCGCCCACATCCCGGTGGCTGTTGTCATGGCGGTGCCCGCTGGGCCGCTCCGACGGTGGCGCAGATGGGCGCGCGTCGTCTCCCGGAGCTGAGTTTAGGTCGAGTGAAGGGACCCCCACCAGTGGAGATCGTGGAGGCGGCTGTTGCTCGAGGGGGGAGAGAAAAGATGCACCGCTGCATCATTCGACTTGTTGAGGATGGCGGCGACGAACTCGTCGGTTTTCGCCTGCTTCGACTCCATGGCAGAGAGCTTGTCCAGGATCTTCCGGAGCACCGGCTCAACTCCGTCGACCTTGGCGGTGAGGCCATCAAACTTGGTGGTCAGGGATTCGATGGATTCGGCCATTTTCTCTTGATGGTTTTCACGGCACCAGGGTGGATTGCGCCGCACTTGGGGAAAAATTTCTAGTGAATCTGGGGGAAGTAGATGGAGAAAGCTCTGGATACCAATTGTTAGGATCACACAGGTAGAAATGGAAGAAGGGTTTGGAAATAGGGAATCGGATTTCAGTATGAGAAACGGAACAGAGAGCTCAGGAGGAAGAAGACGATTACAACTCATGTTCGTTACATGTCTTCACCTAGGTGACACAAGAGACTTAAGTATCCCTCCGATAGTCGTACATGCAAGCAAACTCGAAACAGGCCACCACGCTTGGTTGGATGTCTTCGCGATCCAGCCCATTACGTGTCAATCACCCACTAGAGGTAGCTTCCGGCCCAATCACTGACCCATTCGTGCTATGCGATGCCTGGTTCATGACATGTGGGCATGCACGAGGCGGACGGAGGTGGCAAGCAACGGACGGGCTTCCGCTTGGGCGGAATCGGCAGTGAAGCAACAAAAAAACATGCCATCAGGGCTTAAAATGGCCAAGTCCCGACTATGTTTGTCTTTGAATCGCTAAAGACTGTTGGATGCAAGATAATGCACGAGATGAAGAGAAAGTTATGACGTGACTTGCAAGAGGTAAGTCAGAGCCACGCAAGAGGAGGTAATGTGACATGCATATCTAGGATCTCTAGCAGTAGATGTAGACAGGTATAAACTTGATAACAAAGATGTGAACTTAGACCTAGATCTACATCACTTCTACCGGTTCTAACCCTAACAAGAACACAACTAGCTAGCACTGAGAGATAGAGGAACCAACCATCAGAGAGGGAGCCGTCCTTGGCCATTGTCGTCGGCGGCGGCGCAATGGCGGCGGTGCAGAGTCGATGACCGTGTCGGTGGAGCTTCCCAGCGGCGCAGTGCTCCCTCGGTCGGTAGGGATGTAGGTGGGGTGGGTGGCGGCGCAGGTGATTCTCGTACTGCATGCCGTGGCCCCCACCTCCTCTATATAGCACTGGTGCTAGGGGCCCACCAACCATCGAACGGTTGGGCGCCCCCGACTAGGGCGCAAGGTCGAGTCCGGCTGGGCCTTTGGGCCGCGTCGGAGAGGAGATCGCACTAACATTCTCCCTCTCAATGTCATCTTTAATTCTCTTGCACTTCAGCCTCTCGTTGGGTATCCACTTCATCACAAATAACCATACCGAGCATGGGTCATATTAATCGTAATGACAATCAGATTAACCAGCCACAATACACTTATCCATTCTGAAGGATCTTAACTCGGGCCCTATCCAGGAATCATAGGCTTTCCCTTAAACCCACACCGGTAATGTGTTCTCTACACACACTAGGTGGTAAGCCTTTTGTGAGCGGATCCGCAAGCATCTCTTTCGTACTTATATGCTTCAGACTTATAGTATTATCCTGGACTCTATCTTTCATAGCATAGAACTTAATTTCTATGGGCTTGGTAGCATTACTCGACTTGTTGTTATGTGCATAACATACTACCGGTGTGTTGTTGCAGTACATCTTTAATGGTCTATGTATGGAATCTACCACTCTCAAGTCAGGTATAAATTTCTTTAGCCACATGACCTGTCATGTTGCCTCAAAACATGCTATAAACTCTGCATACATCGTAGATGTTGCAACTAGTTCTTGCTTGGAACTTCTCCATGAAATAGCCCCTCCTGCGAGAGTGAACACATATCCAGATGTAGACTTTCTATCATCTCTATCTCCTCCATAATCTGCATCCGAATACCCTTTTATCTCTAGAGTATCCGATCTTCTATAGGTTAGCATGAGGCCTGTTGTGCCTTGCAAATATCTTAATGCTTTCTTTGCCATCTTCCAGTGCTCTGCACCCAGATTTGACTGATATCTTCCGAGTACTCCTGTAACAAATGCTAAATCTGGGCGAGTGCACACTTGTGCATACTGTAAGCTACCTACTGCTGAAGCATATGGAACCGCTTTCATTTGATCGATCTCATATTGGTTCCTTGGACACTGATATAGTCCAAACTTATTGCCCTTCTGAATAGGAACAGGTGTGGCTTTACTCGCATGCATACTATACTTCTTTAGAATCTTTTCCAAATATGCCTTTTGCGATAGACCTAAAACCTCATTTCTTCTATCTCGGTGAATTTGTATGCCTAAAACATACGAGACTTCACCTATATCTTTCATATCAAAATTTGAGGACAAAAACTCTTTTGTCTCCTGTAGCAATCTGACATCATTGCTGGCAAGCAAGATATCATCCACATACAGTATTAGGAAAATAAATTTCCCTCTCTTAAACTTTACATAAACGCAATTGTCCTCGATATTTGCTTTGAACCCAAATTTTTTAATCGTCTCATCAAATTTGATGTTCCATTGTCTTGAGGCTTGCTTTAAGCCATAAATGGATTTCTTCAAGTGGCATCCCAAATGTTCTTTGCCTTTCATAACAAAACCTTTGGGTTGAGTCATGTAGACATCTTCATATAAATCTCCATTCAGGAATGCCCTCTTTACATCCATGTGATGTAATTCTAAATCATAGTGTGCCACCAAAGCCATTATGATTCTAAAAGAATCCTTACATGAGACTGGAGAAAATGTCTCATTGTAGTCTATCCCTTTGTAACATCCCGGATGTTTGCTTTGGCTAATTACCTTAATTAGTTGTGCTAATCAAGATTAATTAGTCTCTAAACATGTTTGACATGATTGTGAGCACTTTTTCATTTAAACCCTTGATCAAAGTCCAAATACATGGTCAAACCCCTAGAGCTCCAAAAGGCTGATTCGGTTTTCTTGCGCATTCTCCAAATTTCACTATAGAAGTTCAAAATTGGCCAATATGAAAGTTTTTCCTTATCTCCGAGAACACAATTTTTATAATTGGCGGACATTCAAATTTTGAGTGCAAAGCCGCTTAAATTCGAGTTGAACGCGCTATGCACAGTAAAACGGGGCCGAGAAAAACAGCAAGTTCAACACGTTTTTCCCACCAATCTATTCACCAAAACATATGTCGCCCTTTGGGAAAGTTGTAGTGTTATAGCTCCTCTACAACTTTTATTTTTGAAGATCTTCAAGTTAGATGTCACTTTTTCGAGTTTTGCAATTTCGAAGAGGCTTAAACAGAATAGAACTGGAGACGGGCGACATCATCGCCGCGCCCAGGCGCGCGTGCGCATTCCAGACTACGCCGGCCACGTGTCGATCCCGTGATACTCCGGCGTACGGCGTCTTGTAGTCGTCGCTATGGACCATGTGTGGGTCGTGGGTGCTCCGCCCTCACTCGGGGCCGTACGCCATGCTCAGGAGGCGCATCGCGGCCTGGCCGTGTGCCCGTGCGGCCACGTGCCGACACGAGCGGCATCGCGGCACGTCCCTGCACATGCAGGGCCCCAGCTGGCCGACCCACACTCTAAGGCGCCTTTGGCCATCAACTCGACCATCCTAACCCCGCCGTCTCGCCTCGCTCGCCCCGCTCTGTTCCCTGCTCGCGCCGAGCTCCGCCCGAGCTAGAGCGAGCCGCCGTCGGCCTTGAGTGCGGCACCGCCGCCACCCTGCCTCCTCCAGCCAGCAGTTCGGCTTCCCATCCTCCTCCACGCGACCCTTGTGCCCGCCTCAGCACCACCACGTCGTTACTCGACCGCCGGGACGCGCCTGCGCTGAGCACGGACAGGCGCAGCGGGCTCACGCCGAGCCCCTCACCGCCGGTGCCCGGTGAGGCCATCTCAGGCCCGGCCAACACCTAGAATCGTCCCCGGGAGGTACGTATTGACCTTAGAGCCCGCTCCCGGTGAACTCCGGCAGCCAGACCGCCGCTGGCGAGCTCCTCCTCGCCGGCGGGGACTACATTGCAAAGCCCCCAGTCTTTCTACGGTGATTTCTGTAAACCGAGGACCCTTCTATAATTTCCAAAACTTCTGTCGAGGGTCTAGCTGCAAATGAGTTTTAGGGTTTTGGCAGCAACTTCAAAAATTCGTTAAAAATCGTAGAAAATTCGAAAAAATGTAAATCCAACTGTTTTGGATTCGTTGTGAACAGATCTACAACTTCTACAAAAGTTGTATAGGATTTTTCTGAGTAGTTTTAAAATGTAAATTCAAAATCAGTTTGAGGCATTTTTATTGTAATTCAAAATGTACTTGTGCAAATAAAATGAAATTTGGATATGTTGTTTTATGAGCCATGTTCAGATCTGTGTCCAAGTTTCACACATGTTTGTTGTGTAGAACTAGAGCTATTATTTTTGGAATTTTTATGTTAGTTTAAGCTTGATGCTTTTTATAGTCCCCTCAATATATAAATTCCTTAAGCACCAATGCACCCTAGGCCTTTGACATGTTGTTAAGTACCTCTGGAAAAATAATGGTGATTTTAGGAGCTGTTTTGAATGGTGTTTGGTATTTATGCTTGTGAAAGATGTTAAATGCATAACTTGAAGATAAGATGAATCCACTTGAATATGATGGTCAGGAGCTTAGTGTTATCATTCTTGAACTGTAGTAAAAATTTGAGGTCAAAAAGATTAGTACATCTTTTGTATGAATTAATGAAGCTTATCTAGGCTGAATCTTGTCTTTTTCATTTCAATTAATTTATAAATGGTCTGAGGCTAAAATTTGGTATTTAAGTTTATTTTAGTCATATGCTGATGTAGTAAAAATTTCATGCCAGTTGGAGTCTTATTTTAATTATTATGAATTATGGATGAATGGCTAGTTAAAATGAAATAAATAGATTTATATTTATCTTTTAATTTGAATAGGAGGTGTTTAAGTTTAGTTGCTATTTAAAATAATTTTAAACACACCCCCATACTGATGGTGAAGATTGTTATTTTAATTTGTTTAGATATGCACACAATCACCATCAAAAACATAATTAGTCCATCATCACCCACCCCTTACTTTTTATGAAGTTTGTTATTTTAATTTGCTTAGATGTGCACACAATCCCCATCAAAATAGATGTTAGTTCACCCTCACCACACCCCAATACTTTTTGTAAGCTTTCTTAGATGTTTAGATGGATGTGGCCAACAAGAGTTGGGTTTAGTGGTAATTCTCCCACTTTCACCATAAACTAATGCATATGCATGAACGTGTAGATCTTCCTGACGGGACGTACACGCTTACTCAGGAGGAGGAGGGATCAGCTAGTGGAGAGTTGAACCAGACTGTAGTGCCTCAAGATCTGGACCAAAGTCCAGAAGAGCCCAAGGCTAGTGCTGAGTTAGAAGAAGGCCCGGTTGCATATAACCTTTTTGGATAAAAATCTCACTTTACTTTACTTTTCAGTATTTATGTTTTACTTGTGCATTTAAGTTTCAGGAGTTATTTTGAAACCTAGATGCATGATCCTTAGGATACCTATGCTCTTTTACTAGTATGTTAGGAACGCTAGTGCCATGCTCTAAGGATACGGTACAAGTCGAGTAATGACTCATTGCTCGCGAGATATAGGATGTTTATGTTGGAATCATAAGTTGGTTAAATTGACTCGCTCATGTGGTAAGAGCAATGGGTTTGGTCTCGACCGAGTAGCATGGTGCTGGTCTAATCTATTGAACGTACCAAGTGCTTGTCGGGAATGGGACCGGTAAGCCTAGTACCTAATGAACCAGTGCGGGGACTTTATTCGCTACTACTCTTGAGATGCGTCTCCCGGTTTGATTCCGGTAGTGCAAGTGTAAGTCTGGACGTGCCGTGTGAGGGCGTTCCAGTAACCTTGTACTTAGGACTGTGGCACCTGTCCCTAATCTGGGGAGTGACGGGAACCGCCTGGTCGGGGTAGACCCCGCATTTGTTTTTCTATGGATTCTTTGAGGTCTACCTTCTTCCATGTATCTTGGGTTTACCTTGCAAGGATATAAATCGATCGATCGTCGGTCACTCGCCGTTATCTGAGTCGGCTTGACCACTGGCTACCCCATGTTTACTTATGAAACATTGTGGATTAATATTGTTGACTGATTAATCTTGTTTGCACAACCATGCTTGTTTAGCTAGGTGTCTACCTAGAATGATTAACATACTAGAACTTGAGCTAAAAATTTGAAATTAAGGATCAACTCTTAGATGTTTTTGGCAAAACAAACCCACAAGCCAGAAAGCCTTGTATGTCTAGTTGTATCTTTTATTTTTTTTGACGGGTCAGTCTTGCTGAGTATTAGTATACTCAGCCTTGCTTAAATTGTTGTTTTCAGGTAACCCCATCTGGCCTGGTACTATTCTAGATGGTTGGGAGATTGAATGGGAGAACGATGATGAGGAGTGATATGCTTGGATGGCCTCCCATGTGTATCACACGTTTAGTTTAATTTCCGCTGTTTAAACTCTGAACCATGTTTACTTTCTTGTACTAAAAACCTGGTTTGTAATATGAAGTACTTATGGACTTTTATGTAATGTAATATTGAACTTGTACTCTGGTCCCGCCTTCGAGTGGGCTTAGCGCATATTCTCGATCCTGTATAAGTGATTCACCGGGCATGACCCGGCAGAGGCGACAAAATACATCTGTGTTATCGCTTATGAGCCACGTGGACCGGCTTAGGTGATAATATGGATTTATTTTAGGCGGTTCTGTCACACCCTTCCCTTTGAGTGAAGCCCTTGGCCACAAGACGACCTTTATACTTTTCTATATTCCCTTCAGAGTCATATTTAACTTTGTAGACCCACTTGCAGCCTACTAACTTGGCTCGTTTAGGAATTTCTTCTAAGTTCCAAACTTTATTGGTACTCATTGACCTCATCTCATCCTCCATGGCTTCTTGCCATTTGGATGCATCAGGGCGTCTCATGGCTTCTTCAAAGGAAGTGGGATCGCCCTCTATGTGAATTTCTTCACTGTTATAAACTTCATAATCGTCAGGGATAGCTGATCTTCTAGCTCTTTGAGACCTTCTCAGGGCCTCAGCGGTTGGCACCTCTGGTTCTGAGGACTGTTCTGGTTCTTCTTGTGCGACAGTTGTCTCTGTAGGATCCTGAAGTACAGGTTCCTCATTATCACTCATTGTTTGCACTGGTGAACTAGCAACAAGTTCTGGCACTACAGTGGGCTGCACTGCAGGTCTCGGAACAGCACGTGGGAAGAAAACTGGTTCTTGAGTCATTGGAGTAGGTACATATACCCACTTCTCTTCAAGATCAATCTCTCTCCGCATCGTGCTCCCTCTAATCATCTCATTCTCTAGAAAGATAGCGTGTCTCATTTCCACAAACTTTGTGTGTATGTTAGGACAATAGAAACGATAACCTTTTGACTTCTCAGTGTAGCCAATGAAATGACAACTCACTGTGTTGGAGGGAAAACTCCGCCGGCGTTCAGCCGCGGATACCCCCTCCTCTATTTCTTGCTAGCCCCCTTCTTCTTCTTCCACCTGAAACGTGAAGCCCAGACGGAACAAGAAGATGGCGCCGCCGCTGGCCCTCTCGTCGGCGCGCGCGTTCCCCTCCGTGTGAGCGCGTCACCGTCGAGGGGCCCGGTGGTGGTGCCCTGAACCTCTGCGCCACGCCGGCTCTTCATACGCGAGCAGAAACTTCCCGCACAGAGGCGGTGGTGACGCCGACGAGGTAAGTCCCCGGTGTTTCTCGATCTAGGGTTAGGAAATCATCGATTTCTTCTCTTGTTTTCTTGATTTGGCACGAGTTCTTCCCCTAACCCGAACGGATCTAGGGTTAGGGTTAGGGTCTGTTACTTCGATTCGCTTTGAATCTCGGCTTTCGACTTTGATTTGCATCGAATCATCGCATTCCAGTGTTCCTCTCCCCCTTCTACCTCTTCGATTTGGGGTCAAAACTTAAACTTTTAACACTGGCTTCCCCGATCTAGCAACTACTAACTAGTAGGCGTCTGATACCAATGTGACATGCATATCTAGGATCTCTAGCAGTAGATGTAGACGGGTATAAACTTGATAACAAAGATGTGAACTTAGACCTAGATCTATAGCGCTTCTACCGGTTCTAACCCTAACAAGAACACAACTAGCTAGCACTGAGAGATAGAGGAACCGACCATCAGAGAGGGAGCCGTCCTTGGCCATTGTCGTCGGCGGCGGCGCAATGGCGGCGGTGCAGAGTCGACGACCGTGTCGGTGGAGCCTCCCAGCGGCGCAGTCCTCCCTCGGTCGGTAGGGATGTAGGTGGGGTGTGTGGCGGCGCAGGTGATTCTCGTACTGCGTGCCGTGGCCCCCACCTCCTCTATATAGCACTGGCGTCAGGAGCCCACCAACCATCGAACGGTTGGGCGCCCCCGACTAGGGCGCAAGGTCGAGTGCGACTGGGCCTTTGGGCCGCGTCAGAGAGGAGATCGTACTAACAGGTAAAATGATGTACCGAATTTTATTCTTCTCTTGGTATTTTTTAGGAGTAGAGAAGATCATGATTTGTTCTTAAAACAATTTCTACTTTTATGGAGCAGTTTCATTTCTTAGTCACAATGATATTTTTCATGAAAGATTTTTTTGTTCCATAATGATTTAATTTTTTAAGGAAAATATTTTTATCAGAATATTTTTCTTGTGATCAATTTTTTTTGTATTTTTATTGATGAACTAGCAATAATGTACGTGCAGCACACACGTATGTATCAAATATTTCAATATTCAAAACGCTCTAATCACAAATTGATAAGTTATTCATACCTTTTCTTGTTCCGATCAGATTTAGAGGACAATACTGAGATGATTGAGAAAAAACAAATACATTTGAACCAGGTAAAAAAAAACTCAACCTGCGGGGAGTAGACCACCCTCACGGTATTGTATTAAGAAGAAGAACCTTCAACCTTCTCACACAGGTCGAGAAAATTCCCGAACCCCTACCCCACACGTACACAGCGGCGCCGCAGCTCATGTGAGATTAGACCGGCCTTAGACCTGTACTTTGGCGTGAGACATACGAGGAGATTTTTTTACAACAGCAGAAACTGAGAGGACCACAACGGTCACTCAACCACCGCACACGAGTGCGTCTGCCGGGGATAAATCTCCTGTGCGACACCAGGTCCGTCCCCAACGGGGATCAAACCGTGGTGGGCTGCGTGGACTCCACCAGGACCAACCACCGAGCTATCAGCTCATTCGCTTGAACCAGGTAAATAACATTATCAGACAAACATGAACTATTTAAAGGTGATAGCTCTTTCTTTTGTTCTTTTCCAAATTGTTTACTTTTTTTAAAAAAATGTATTCCAATATTCGAATTAAAACCATCATCCTCAACACATGAAGACCGACCCACCAACCATTTTTTTTCACATAAAAACTGTAGTACAACATCAATTAGTACAATTACTACTACAATTAGTCACAGATGTGCACTGAGCAGAAACTGAACAGGAGCCAATAGGCACCCGGAAGGTATCTTTGGCAGACTGAACGTCGCATGTGACCTTTGACAAACCGAAGTCTGAACGTTGCTTGAGTGGTGCTCGAATGGTGGCTCGGATGCGTGCAGAAGGCAAGGAAGCATCTGCCGTCATTGATCTCTTTGGTCACATGAATCTCTCACATATTAACGAATCAAACAACAGAGAAGAGATCAACAGAGGAACACCTCTAATCCATCCGTAGCTGATCCAAGTGTAGTGCTGCCCCCCAAGGAGTTCGGTGCTGTCTGGGAACTCTTCCCCAGCAACCGCAGGTCGATGCCCGCGCGCGGCGCGAGGATGATCGCGGCGGTGGCCTGAACGCCTTGCGCTGACCCGGTTGATCATTGTTCCCATGGAGAATTTTTCTATCCTTTCATGGAATGTGCGCGGCCTGAATGCGAAGGCACGACGCGATGCAGTACGTACCATCGTGGACGGACCATCGCCTGCCCCCAATCAAAACCTGCAGCAATGGTGGCAGGAGGCGAGGACCATCTGCAACGGCCACAGAAGGAAAGGTTTCGACACTCTCGTCGCACTTGTCACCTGGGAGGTGTGGAAAGAGAGGAATGCAAGAGTCTTCCGTGGCGCCAAACTGACGCCAATCCGGCTGATGCACAAGATCACCGCTGAAGCTCAGCTTTGGATCAGCGCGGGAGCGCATGACTTGGGTAGTTTAGCTAGCGAGTGATTCCTTAGTGCCGGCGGCTGAAATCCTGGTTGATCAATCTCTGTAATTGTTCCCCAAGAACCGTGGGCGCCTTTGGCGCGTTGTGTAAATCTCTATTTCCTACCTTAATACAAAGATACACAAATTCTCTTGCGTATTCGATAAAAAAAGTGTAGTGCTGTTGCACGCTGAATTGCTAATCCGCGCTAGCGCTGCCGACGCAGCGGGCCGATGTATTTTACCGGACGAAGATGCTGTTCGGGGATGTACACCTTTTCTTGTTGCTCGATCATTTACCGGCCACCGCTACCGCGCCCTCCTGCTCCGTGGCCCCGAGCGGCTCCACGCGAATGCTGCCAGGAGAACACCGCGTTTCCCGCAGCATCCCATCAGAGCTCATCACTCACAGTTCAGACTCCACTTATAGAGTCCATAGTCTAGGATATTGTACCAAGACTCTAGTTCTTTCCGATGCTGTTTTCTTTGTGTAGAGTCTAAATAAAAATCAGTCAATCAATTTCTCTCTTGTATCAGGATCCTTAGCGGCATGAATCTAGCAGGTGGTGCTCCCCGCGACCTCGCTGAGCCACTACTAGGGTACGGCCTTTTGTATCGGTGCTAAACTCTCCTTTAGTACCGGTTTTCAAACCGGTATTGTTCGTTCGATACTAATGTGAAGTTACATTAGTACCGGTTTTTCAAACCGGTACTAATCTACACATTAGTACCGGGTGGGATGAGGCCCGGTACTAATGTGGGTGCCCTCCCCGCAGCTCCTCTCCCCCACTCCTTTTTCTTTTCTTTTTCTTTTATTTCTTTGTTTTGTTTCTTTCCCCCACAAATTTCACAAAATCATCTTTTCTCCAAACATTTCACAGAATCATACAACTCACACAAATGCAAATCACATATATATATATATATATATATATATATATATATATATATATATATATATATATATATATATATATATATATATATATATATATATATATATATATATATCACTTACAACAATTTACATCTCACAAATTTCAGATCGAACACTACAAGAACCAATAGATTTACAAACACACATTGGCGCCGGCCAGGAGATCACAAATTTACAAACACACATTCATTCTCACATGAACAAGAACAACACTACAAGAACCAACAGATCGAAGAATCAATTTTTCAGATCGCGACGTCAAACCTCCAGGCCGGGCCACGGCCAGGAGCAGTGCCGGTCACCGCTTCTGCGCGCCGCCGGCCCGCCGCGCGGGCCAGGTCGACCTCCCGCCCCTGCCGGTCGCCGCTTCCGGCGCCGCCGGCCGGGACGCCGTCGGCCCCGCCTCCAGGCACCGCCGCGCGGGCCAGGCCGACCTCCCGCCACCGCCGGTCGCCGCTTGTGCGTGCCGCCGGCCTGGGCCCGCTGCTGGGGCCCGCGGCTCCGCCTGCGCCGGCCGGGACGCCGCCGGCCCCGCCTCCAGGCGCCGCCGCGCGGGCCAAGCCGCGCCTCCGCCTACGCCGGCCGGCGACCTGCATCCAGGGAGAGAGCGAGCTCGGGTGAGCTGGTGATGAGATCCAGAGTTGAGAGAAGAAAGAGAGAAGACATGCAGAAGAAAGAGGAGATAGTTGTGTGCGGTGGGGAGGAGTGGAGGAGATAATATAAGTGAGATGTTGTGTGCGCGTGGTGGAGAAGAGGATTTTTTCTAAGTGTTGTGAAGTACCGACGGAGTCAAGGCATTAGTACCGGGTTTGTTTTGCCCTGGTACTAATGTGCCTACATTAGTACCGGGGCTGGTTCCCACCCGGTACTAATGTGAGTTTCCCACCTGGTACTAATATGCTCTCACGAGAGCGCGACGGAGCTATCCCTTCCCACCTTACATTAGTATTGAGCCTTGTTCACATTAGTACCGGAGTGCAAAATACTCGGTACTAATGTGAAAAAAACTCTGGGATGGAAAGTGGTTTCCCTTGTAGTGGGCGGGCAGACGCGCGACCTCTGTGCGCGGATGAGAGGCGACAGAGATGTGCACTCCGCCAGGTGAAAGGCGAGGCGGGTGATGCGCATGGCAGGCGGCGATGCCGGGCGGCGCACATGGAGTGCGACCACGCTGGAGGTCCCCATGGCGCGGGCGGCGCCTAGGGCGTACCAGACGGCCACGCTGGAGCTCAGCAAGGGCGGCGTCCATGGCCGGCACGGGCCCGACCTTTGGTGCGCGTCCACGGCGAGTGGTCCGACGGGCGTCGTGGCCTTGTTCCACATCCACAGCGAGGGAACTATCGCCAGTCGTCATCTACTTGCTAGGCCCCCGCTGTGGCCCTCTGTGAAGGCACTCATCGTGGGCGTCAGCGCCGGCCGAAAGGCGATTCTCCTCATCGAATCACGCCCTCGCCACCGTGCTCCGTCTCCCATCCATGTCGAGCTCCCTCTCCCCATCCATGGCAGGGCACGCTGACGACGCACGGGATCCAGCAAGTGCTGATGGAAACGACAGACGCCTCCCCAACGCATCGCGAGATGGTTTCTTGGACCTCGTAGCGCCTGAAGACTTCACGTCTAGTTTAGACGTCATTTCTAGGATTTTTCTCCTCTCTCCACATTAAATTCATTGCCACATCAGCAAAATACCTACGTGGCAGTGCAATTAATAGGGATAAACTCTACGGCCTAGTTTAGTTGGTTGAAATTTTAGTGAAATGTGTGAAATTTTTTGCATTAGGTTGCGAGCATAGAGAGAAGAAATAAACTAACACTGTGTTCTAAGTGAAAATTTTAGTGAGAATTTCGGAAACTAAACAGGACCTACTATGGTTTCTGCATTGTGAGTGCCCTGAAGCCGCGCCTCGGGCGGGAGTGGGCCAAGACTTTAATTAATCACTAACAAGATTGTAAACCGGTTCTTTTACCTGGTATCTAGTGCTGCCCGACAAAATTTATGAGCCCCTAGGCAAGTAAGACACTAAGAGCCCGATAATATAATATTTCAATATAACAATTACGAAATCAAATCTTTAAAACCAATCTCTATCCCCGTAAGCATTAATCAAGTACTAATAAATTACAAGTTTGCATCTGCAAGACTGCAATCAAATTCATACCTTTACGGCTTTGCTGTGGAACACTAATCAAGAAGACGAGGAGAAGGAGAACCGTGAACGGAGAACGGCTGAACGGGATGCAAGCGAGCGGGAGGAGAGGAAGACGGACCAATGTCGTTGAATCGATGTTCGCTGATACCCTAGTCACCGACTCTGTCGCCTCGTCTTCTCTCGTTTCGTGCTGTCTGCCAGTCCATGCGTGAAGCCGTGCGATACGTATCACATATGAACTACTAGCTAGGCCTGCAGCGGTGTTGCCGTCGGCCCTAGTGATGATACCGGTGGCCCAGCGCGGGCGCCAGGCCCAGCCGAGCAGGAGGCCGATGACGGCCGCCGCCTAGAAGGGCCCTGCGAGGAGGGCCATCTTGCAGACGGCCCCCATGTTGTTGGCTGCTGCAGCACCCTTGCCACCACCGACAACACGTACCCCATCGGAGGATAGAGAGGCAGGCAGCACAACGGTAGGAGTCTCGATCATTCGGGTAAGGGGGATTGGGAGTCCAGAACATTGAGGAAGACAGAGGAGGTGGATTGGGCCTTCCCAATGCGCATCGGTAAGGCCTCAGGGAACGGACAACGGACGAACATTGCATTATGTGTCATGTGGGAGATGTGGGTACAACGGCGGATAGAACAACTTTGGGTGACAAAAGAATTACGATTTTGACAAAAACGCTCTCCAAATTGTGGTTTCTATGGTTCTACCCTCTATTATTTGGTCATCCGATTAGGTGACAGGTGGGTCCGGCGTGAGAGGTAAGGCAGGTCCGAATTGAGTGAAAAACGTTTTCAATTAGTTTCGATCTTTAGTATAGACTAGTATAGACCCACGTGCGACACGCACATGATTTAAAAAAATTATTTACCTGCTATAGTCACAAGAGCGTGAGCATCATTGAAGTAGACTATTGTTACTCTTGTATGTTGCATATCACAATGGATGTCTATTTGTCTGCATCATTTGCATTGGGCTTCTCAATTTTTTTATGCTTTTGATAAATGAATGTAAAATTGCACATTTGAAGGTTCTTTAGGTATACATAATAAAATGTTTAGTGTGAGTATGATTCTAACGACCAAAAATTAGTATCTGTTAAGTGCACATTTATCACGCTACATTCTCGATCATTCGTGCCTATAAGGATTCGCCGGAACCAATAAATATAATATAGAAGAAAGAAAAACACAAAAATAAAAAATACCTTTGAAACGCAAGAAATCATGTAAGAAAAAAATTAAATCAAATAATGATAAATGAACTATTGTTATTTATAATGATGGAATGAATTAAAAATATATAATTCAATATGGTATAATTTGGGTTTAAGTTAAGTGGGCCCCATGAGCTGAATGAAAAACTGAAAAAGAATCACACCGGTATGCCTATCCATTCATCAGCAACCTACTACGCGTCTACGGTGTACCGAAGCCAGCCTTATCCCCAAGCATGAACGGCAGAGTTCTCGCCTACAAAACTATACATGTTTGAAAATTAAAAAAAAAGAGATTTAAGGACATCCTGAATCTGTTATCTCAAAAATCTCAACTATAAACTTGATGCATATATAAATAAAAGCATATGCTAATAGGATGCAACCGTCACACCATCAACAGCAGATCACACAGCATCACAACATGATCATGATCAAGCAAATACGCATGTTTTTGCAGTAACAAGGGCCCCCAAAACACATGTGTATCTGATAACAAAAAATTTGGTAGTAAAAAAAAGGAACAATCTGATACTTCGAGGTGATCAATTGCAGATAATTTTGCGTCATCTAGGGGAAAAAACTAAATAAACATGCAGACCGTATCTATATTTTCCCTAAATTAAATAAACTGTCGTACTATCTGCAGGGCACAGAACCCTCGTATTTCAACGATCTACCAATCGAATCAAGCAATTTGATACCTAATGCAACAAAACACACGACACGCACATCAATCCAGGTGAAAACCGCAACAAACCCATGCTAATCCGGGCATCACGAAACCAGATCGAAGAAACCCGGGAAGAACGTAATTTGTTACACACGGCACAAGTCGCCCCCTCCCCCTCGTGTCGTCTCCTCTGAGGCGACTCGAGGGGCGCCCCGCCTCCGCCGCCTAGCCCCCCGTCGCGCGCTCCGACGGCCGCCGCTGCCACCCCTAGGCGCCGGCAGCGGCCAGCGGTGCCATCGCACAACCACTGCCGCCGCTTTCATCCTCCTCCTCCCTCTCTCCCCTCTTCCCCCTTCTTCCCCCCCCCCCCCACACCACTACCGGGTCGTGCCCCCTGGGTCGCCGGCAAAGGCGCCCCCCGGTGCCGGCTTCCCTCCGGCGCGGATCCGTGTCCCCGGCGGATTCCCCCTCCTCGCTCCGTCCTCCCTCACCGCCCGCCGCCGCTGGGCCCAAACCCTAGATCTGGGCCCGCCAGCTCCTCTGGTGCTCTCCGGTGCGCCGCGGCGGCTGATGAAGGTGGGCGCGTCGCTTCCCCCGTGGCGTGACACGCTCCGCGTCCGCTCCGGCCCGTGGGACGGCGGTTGGGAGCTCGACCTCGGCCACCTCCCCGCGGCCTGCCTGGACGCGCTGCGGGAGTACCTGCGTGCGCTAGCGGGGCTCGGGAAGGAGTTGGCCGGGCTGCTGTCCGAGGCGCTCGGCGTCGCAGCGATACGGCCGGAGCAGGCGACGCCTCCGCACCGTCTCCGCCGGGGTCCTCCGCCGTTTCCCCTGGTTCTGGGCTGGTCGAGGGCCCGCGTCGCCGGCCTCTCCTCCTGCGCCGTTGCCGCCGCCGTCCCCCACCACCTTCGACCAGGACCCGGCTGCCCTGCTCTGCTCCGGCCGGCGGGAGGACCTCCAGGCGCGATTCCGGCCGCCCCGCTGCGGACTCTCCGGCGATGGCAACCCGGCGGCTGCTCCTCCTCCCAGCCTCGGCATCGGGCAGGACCGGCTCCTTCTCCCAGCCGCCGCTCCCTGTTTTCGCCGTTGCAACCCCATCCGGCGGCGTCGCTCCCCTCCCAGCGACCCCGTCCCGGCGCGCCCCCTGCACCGACAGCCTGCGGCAACGTGGCCGTGGCCCTCCCCGCCGGCGGCCGCACTCTGACGCCGCGGACAGGTCCCGCGTCTGGTGCCTCGTCCGGTGGCAGCCCCCTTCCACCACGTCGCGCTCGCCTCGGACCTGCTGCGGAAGCCCCCTGTTCCTGTCGCGCAGGCCTCCCTCCCATCTTCCTCCGTTCCAGCCTCCTCGACGGCGGCCTCAGCTCCTCGCCAACGCTGACCGTTTGCGCCCCCACCCCGCCGACCTCGTTGACTGCGCCCGCTGAACATTCCCTGCCGTCGCCCGTGGCCCCTCTCGGGCGGTCGGCTTCCCCCTGCCGGCACCCTTCTCCGGGCTGGCGGCCGCGGCCCCTCCCCGCGTGCCGGCGGCCATTGTGCCCCTCCCCCTCTGCTGGTGCCCGCTGCCCTTCCTCCCGTCAGCGGCCCCAGCTCCTCCCTCTTCTCGGGGCCTGCAGTCTGACAGCTTGGATCCTCCGTCAGGTTGTAGTCGGCGCTTAGGCGGTGAGGTGGTTTGGACGGCTCCGTTTGGTCCCGGGGGCGTTGTTGCCGTTGTCTTGTTTGTGGCGGTTCCCTGCACCTGTCCTCCTCTGCCACCGTCGAGGTTTCCTGCTACGTTCTCCATCGCCTTGCTCTCACCTTGTTTGATGTGGCCGGTTATGTGGATTCGCTTTCGAGGCCTGGGCGAAAGCCTTGTCTAACTTCTGCTAGGTCGACAATGGTTGCGCTCCTTCCGTAACTCACCTTGCTGGGGGCATTGTCACGGCCTCCAAATGCCTTGGTTTGCCAGGTGAAGACCTGGCCTGTCCCTTTGCGGGTGGGCGGATGATGGCGGTGTCGTCGTCGCTCCCTTCCTGAAGGCATCGTCCTGCGGAACCTCCACTTCGGTCGCCGCTCTTGCAAGCTGTTTGGCAAGCGGTGATGTGCGGGTTTTCTCGGTGTTCGTCTGTGCAGGCCCTGGTTGTCCATGGGGGCCTCTCCTCTCCGTTGTACCCCTCTCTGCTTCCTAGTGGTAGTCTCTCTTGTGATGGTGGTGTGGGTTCTTTTCTCTTTTCTCTGTTCGTTTCAGGTGTAACCTTCTTGTTTCCTCGCTCTTTGGGGGTTCTCCCACTGTGGCGCTTTGTAACTCTCCCTTCTCTTAATGAAAAACATGCTTTGCACGTCTTAAAAAAAAGATCGAAGAAACCCTAACCCGATTGCTATGCTGGATCCCCCAACAAGGCATGAGAAACCTCTGATTAACCTACCAAATCACTGCAACAAAAAAACGAAGGTGTCGGCAAAGGCACCACACCTGCGTGGGATGGGCGTGAGCACCGCGCGGGCGCCCGGTGGCGGCCTACGCAACCGATGGAGCGGCGGGCGAGTCCGCAGTCCTCCCGATCCCTCAGCCTCGCTCAGCGTTTGGTCCGGCGTGTGGCGTTGCGGCTTTGGCCTGTTTGTTTGCGAGAAGCGGCGGTGCTTTATATTCTGTGGGACGGAACCGGCGAGGTGGAGGCCGAGATGGTTGCGAACTCTTTGCGAACACGCACGAAGCAAGCTATCGGAGCTCCGCGTCCACGGGATGCGCACACCGCTGGGTACATTGACACGGGTGGGCCCACACAGGTACGAGAGGTGGGTAAAGTGAGGTTGGATGAGAAAAACAATTGGTTTTTGGCAGAAACGCTCTCCAAATTGCGATTTTTTGGTCCTTTCATAGTCCTTCCACCTTATCCACTCCTAAAAAGATATGACAGGTGGGTCCGGCGTGAGGGGTACGGCAGACCCAAATTAAATGAGAATTGTTTTCAATTGTTTTCACTTCTTATAGTATAGATAGATAGACTAACAATATATCATGTTTCATTCCGGTCTATACGAAAGTTGAGTTTCATCTCTCTATCTTTTCTACAATGAATTTTCGGAGTTGGAACGATGGATTTGGAGCAAGAAGAGAGGACAAAAGAGCTGTTCCTCTGGGACCCATACTATCAAATATCTTTTTTTTTTTTTGAGAACGTGCCTGAGCACGAGTTTTATTAGGAGACGTGAGAACTACAACCACAAAGTCTCGAAAGGAACCTCACATGTTATCAAATGTCATTTTCGTGTTTAATTTCATACCTCTCCTTTTTTTTCTTTTTTTAAGACGTGCAAAGCACGTTTTTCATTAAGACAAGGGAGAACAATGTTTGAGAGTAAGCAAAGAGAAGGGCAAACCAGCCGAAAAGAAAGCAAACACAAGGTTAAAACAGAAATTACAACGGTCTCAGAGGCCGCACGTCAAGCAGACGAGCTAGAGGAAGGAAGCCCGCGCACGCCCAGGTCTTAGCCTCCTCCAAGATTGACCAAATATTCAACTTTGAGAATTTCTCAGGAAAAATAGTCATGTTCGTGATTGTTTGAACATAATATACTTATATGTATATCATTATATAACAACATGTATACGTGTATCACTATGTGTACGTGAAAACCATCAAAATTCTAATTATGTGTACATGTTATATATATTTATACATCAAATATCATGAGTTTGGAGATTTTTTGTTTAATGGACCAATGGGCAGCCCGACCCCCTTAGCACGACGGGCCGTGGGCCGGCACAGCCTGTATAAATCCAACTCAGGCTAGGCCTGGGCTTAGAAGATGGCATAGCAGGCGACCCGACCTGGCCCACCACTATGACTGGGCCAATGCAAGCCAAGATGGGCCCGGGTCGGGCCGCACGTTTGACCATGTATAACCGTACTCGAGCAAGGCATATCCGAAACCATACGCATGGATTCTAAAAAAAGGAAACAACACACATGGCAGTGGCAGTGGCACTGACGACAGAGGCGAATCCAGCGATGGGTCGGGGGTCTGGAGCCCTCCTACCGCTGGCGCCACCATGAGAGTCCCACCGAAGCCCTCCTAGGCTGGAGGAGGAAGAGGATGTTAAAGAAGAGAGAAAGAGAGGTATGAAGGTGGAAGAAAGCAATATCAGCCCCTCCTAGGCATCGGTTCTAACTTCGCTAGTGACTGACAATGAAAACGCTAGAGGCACACATGTACCGCGCATAGGATTGAGAGGTTTTGGAACTTTATAGGAGTAGCATTTTGTTGCTGGGAAATACCCAAATGCTCCGGTATCTTTCATCCGTATATCTAGCCAGTCCATCTTTGCCGTGGTACATCTCTCACAAGTCACAAGTCACAAGTCCATGTTAAACGTGATGAGTCTCCTCTATATATGTCGCTATGCCACGACGCCATTCTTCTTCATCCTGCCATAGAGTCGAGCATTTAGTTTGGTATACGACTGCCGAGGCAGCAAGGGACGGATTTCCAGGATGAACGCGCCGCCCATGCTGCTCACACGCACTCTGTCCGCCGCCGCCGCCGCCGCCCCCCCCCCCCCCCCCCCCGGCATCGGCCGGCGCCGTCAGCTGCCCTTGTCTCGCGCCGTGTTCGCATCGCGTCCACGTCGTCGCCCCGCGCCCGCAGGCCGGACGCGGAGGCGGCCATGGCCGAGGCGCTCTTCCGGGAGAGCGGGCTGCGGGCGGAGTCGCTGCCGCGGCATGTAGGGGTGGTGATCGACGGGCACGCGCGATGGGCGCGCGCCCGGGGCCTGTCGGTGTCGGAGGGCGACGAGGCCGGGCGGCGCCCGTTGGAGCGCACGGTGCGGCTCTCCCGGGCCTTGGGCATCCCGGCGCTCACCGTCTTCATCTGCTCCCACGAGAACATGATGACCCGTCCCAAGGCACGGCAATGGCTAGCTCGCCTTCGCCAGTTCGCCACCGATCGGCCGATCGAGAGCCTGATGAGAACTTACAAATTATTCTTGGTTGGCATTTGCAGGCGGAGATCGACTTCTTGATGCAGCTGTACGTGGGGTTTATCCGTGACAACGTCGACGAGTTCTCCAGGTACGCACGCATGCACTTCCTGCACCCCAAATTAAAATCCATGGCAAACTGTAACTTGTGTTTTTGCTGCATGCGCAGGGAGGGGATCCGGCTGCACCTCATCGGCGACTCGCCGGGGCAGCCAGCCTCGCTGGTGAGCGCGGCAAGGGACGCCCACGAGGCCACGAGGAGCAGCTCGGAGATGGTCCTGATGCTGGTGATCGGCTACAGCGGGCGGAGGGACATTGCGCAGGCGTGCCGAGAGCTCGCCTCAGAAGTGCGGCGCAACCAGCTCGAGCCGGAGGACATCGACGAGGCGCTCGTCGCCGAGAGGCTGGGGACCAGCGTCGCGGCGGGGGGCGGCGAGCTCTCCTGCCCCGACCTCGTCATCAGGACCAGCGGCGAGCTGAGGCTCAGCAACTTCCTGCTGTGGCAGTCGGCGTTCTCGGAGCTCGTCTTCCCGGACGTCATGTGGCCTGATTTCGGGGAGGACGACTACCTGCAAGCGTTGCACTCCTACCCCTACCAGAGCAGACAACGCCGCTTCGGCCAGCGGAAATAGTAATATTTATACTTATTCATGCCTTCTCAAAATGCTTCAGCAAGCACAATAATATGGACTATTTATGTCATATCATGATTTTAAATATATATTGGTAAAGTTTAAGTGTACTATGAGATCAAATGTCGCTAGTAGAATGACACTCGTGGTGATGGATAGAATTTATTGGTGTTGGAGGTTTGGAGTTAGTGGCAACCGGTTATAACTTATAATACAGCTAAGGTTTAGGCTAGATCTTATGTCTTTTTGTTGTGATGGTAGTCACATAGAGGTAGTGGTTCATTTAATTTGGTGGATACTCTGCCGCGTGATAAATTTTTTTCTCTTCTCTTTTTTTCCCTAGGCTTTTGTGCTATATATTAATTAGGAATAGAGTTTTTTTCCCTTTTATTATAATAACAGCTATATGCATTTTTTGGATGCATAGACTGGAATATTAATATACTAGAAACAACACGTCATGTTGTCGCGCTTCAGCTTTTGTTGGGCCAGCGTGGATACCGTGAGCTCATTTATCTATCAGGTTCGAGTGTGGAGATTTATATTTCTTTGGTACCCATGATCCCTTCTTTGGTGCTCATGATCCTTGTGGAGAAATTCAGGAGATCAAAGCGTGTGGTGTATCCTGTAAATGCAATATACGAGGAACACATCTCTTCATTCACAAATCTTTTGCTCGTATAATTTTTATGAAATGCATACTTCAACTCAGCTGCACTTTTAGCTATAAAATTGTCCCATGTTACCAAAGTACATATTTATTATTGTTTGTTGAGCTTCAGAATAATGCAACAGACTTAGCTCACCTGGTGATTACACAATGATAGACTTTTTAGCACACTTTAGTGGTGAACAAGGCTAATATGACAAAGGTTCACAAAAAAAAGGTTAATATGACAAAGATATATCGAAGATATTTTACATTAATTTTACACGATTCTATATACACAAGATATTTATAACAATATTGACATGAGAAAACAGCAATAAATTTATATATAGTTGTAGATGTATTTTATGATCACGGAAACTTTGATGAAGTTAATACATCATAAAACTATTTGTTCTGGCATCGTGGTTGTGGATGACAACTATTTCATTTATTGTTGTACAGTAGGTATATTTTATGGACATGAAAAATAAAGAAAATTTAGAGTATCATAAATTGGATACTGATTTTATAAGGGTGTAACAGTCCTTTGACCAGGATTAGCATTTTTTGTGTGGCACGTAGAGTTAGATATTTTATATCCATTTTGCAAACAGAAAGATATCCGGCCGTTTCGAGCAGTGCAAGCCCATCTAGCAGGCCGCATGTCCTGCCAGCCCAGACCCATGCGTGCTCTCATCGTCTCTCTCGCTTCTTCTTCTGTAGACGCACAGTGAAGGAACGGTGGCCGGCCGTTGGTCGGCGATTTCTTGCCGGCGGCGACCCTGTTGGCGACGAGGACACCATGGGAAGCATCAGCGTGAGGAGGCGAACCCGTTTTGTCCATGGCCATGGGATGCGGCCGGAGACGGCCGGATGACGTGGGCGGTCTACTGCCATGATACGGCTCGTTTTGTAGCGAGAGGAGCTGAGGAAAATGGAGAGGGAGGGCGCCTGAACTGTGTGACAGTGGCGGAGCCAAAAAAAAAATAGCTGGGGCGACTTCTAACAATGGATCACACGAAAATGAAACACACAATAATTCACACATTCATATTCTGCAATTACACAAATTTTATGCAAAATTTGAAAATGTAACCTAAAAAGAATTAAAACATAAATTAGCAAGTACTAAGAGTTTTGGGCACTATAGGCATTTGCGCTAGCACAGATTTAGCTGGGGCAGCTGCCCCAGCTTGCCCCAATGTGGCTACGGCACTGTTGTGTGATGGTGAGGGGATCCAACCTAGTTCCTTGTTGCGGGTGGACAGGGGTCAGACGTAAGAATTTTTCAAAATAGTCATTCGTGAAAACTATTTTTACCAATGGACTTCTAGGAAACTATTTCGGAAAATGGACCCGAAGCTCGGCGTGAGGGGTACGAGCGCCGAGGTTAGTTACTCGGCCCTAAGGGCTCTAGCGCCAACCTCCGCCACGTCAGCACCGAGCTGGCGCCTCCTGCTTGCGTGGCAGGAAGCTCGGCGCTCAGGCCCTTAGCGCCGAGCCACAGACCTCGACGCCGCCGCCTCTGGTGCCGAGGTTTGGGCACTTAAAGCCGGTCGAGCCCCCTTCTTCCTCTTCCCCCCTCCATTTCTTCCACGGCCTGTACGCCGCCGCCGCAGCAGCACCTGGCCGCCGGGCCACCGCCGCCACCACACCTGGGCGCCGGGCCCCCACATCTGGTCGTCGGGCCACCGCCCCCACCTCGCGCCCAAGTTAGGGTTTCCGGGGGCTGCAGCTGCCCAGCCACACCGGCGCGGTCTCCTCGTCGCCGCACGCCGCCTCGGTTTCCTCACTGCTGCACGGTCTCCAAGCTGCAACCGCGCCTAGGGTTTCTAGGGTTTCGCTGCCGCCTAGCGTTTCGGACGTGGAAGAAACGGAGGGAGGGAGGAGGAAGAAGGGGCCTCGACCGGGGTTAAGTCCCTAGACCTCGGTGCCAGAGGCGGCGGCGCCGAGGTCTGTGGCTCGGTGCTAAAGGCTTGAGCGCCGAGCTCCCTGCCACGTAGGCAGAGGTGCCAGCTCGACGCTGACGTGGCGGAGGTCGGCCCTAGAGACCTTAGGGCCGAGCAACTGACCTCGGCGCTTGTACCCCTCACGCCGAGCTTCGGATCCATTTTCCGAAATAATTTCCCCAGGGATTCATTAGTAAAAAGAGTTTTCACGAAGAGCTATTTAGAAAAAAACGTTACTGCCACGAGGATGGAGCACTACGGTGGCGCGGCCGTGGTAAACAGCGACAACAAGCGGGGCTGCGCAGTGCGATTTCGAGCGGCGCAAGGCGGGGCGCATGTGGAGAAGACTGACGCGCGACCGATTGGAGTTTGGTCGGCGGCAGAAGTGCGGCTGCGGGCAGGGCAGCGACGAAGAACGGCCGCGCCGGCAGAAGATGTCGTGAGTCGTGTGACTCGTGAGGACGACGATATTGTGCGAAGCATGGAGAAGATGGCCCAAGGGCCCGCACTCGTTTTGATCGTCGATCCCAGTTCCAGATCCAACGGCCGAGAAATACTGTAGACGGCTTAATCTTTTCCATGTGAGTATGTGTCAAGTTTGCGTCTTTAAAGAGTCCCTATTTCTAAAAAATATGTCGCCAGTAGAATGACATTCGTGGTGTGCAATATTATTGATGGGCTGCAACGGTTATGCTAGATGGGCCTGCTGGTGGGCTTTACAGTTACAAAAGTGGACGTTTTCTAATTCTAAAAAATATAACTTAAAGTGCCATGCCATCTGAATATAAGTGATCACTATATACAAAATATCTACATAAATAGCTAGTACCGCTATACATAATTTGATAATAAAAATAAAAAATAATTTGAACCTATGAAAAGCTAGATCTTGTTTCGTAGATAAAACCATAATAAACATAATGGTGGAAATAGATTCGAAAATTGATGCTTAGCAAGGAAGTCACGAACATTAACGTGACATTATCCAACTGACAGTCTTGCACTAGCATGAATGGCTCCACGTGACGACAGAACACCCGGCGCTCACACCTACTCCCCCGTCCCAAAATATAAGATTCGTTAATTCTTTTTATGTTCACGTTTGACGGTTCGTCTTATTAAAAAAATATGAAAATATTATTTATTTTGTTATGACATGTTTTATCGTCGTATATAGTTTAAGTATATCATAATTGTTTTTATATTTTTTCAAATTTTTTGAATAAGACGAATGGTCAAACATGATGTGCAGAAATCGAGAAATGCTTATATTTTAGGACGGAGGGAGTACATGCTCTACACATCTGATTTGCTCTGGATAGTGGGTTGCACAATCACCTTTTTCCAGGACCGGTAGCATGTTAACGCAACTCCTCAGTCCTCACACCTATGAAAACGTGCACATGCACCATGCTCTTGTATACCTTTGACTCTAACACGGAGCTAGCATCAACTCCTAGAAGGGGTTATTCTTCTTCCTCTCTCTTCTCCTTCCTCTTCCTCCCTCCTTCTCCCTCTTCTTCTTCTTCCTCCTTTCTTGTCAAAAATGGAGGAGGGGCTCAAGAGGGGGCTCCATGGTTGGACCAGCGGTAGGGGGGCTTGAGCCCCACCCGCCCCACCACTGGCTCCGTTCCTGCCTTGCCTTTGAGAGGTGCATGTGTCTCAGAGCAGGTACAATGAGCCATGTCAACTTGGCTTGTAGCTAAGTCAGCTTAGCAAATGTAGACGTGGAAGGAAGAGAAAATTGGAGAGAGAAGATGCTTGGCGCTAGCATGGGTGACCAGCTGAACACGAAACCAGCGTTGAGAGTGGAGGTTTGAGCTGAGTGAGTGAATAAAAAATGGCTACAGAAGTTGAGTTAGTGGATTGTGGGGTCCTTTTGGAGACCATATTATTGTATGGACCGTCGCATGTATGGTCTCCAAAACCTTATAGACAAGCTCAGGCGACAAGTTATTGGTCTTGCTCTTAGAATATTTTGTAGTTAGTATGAGAACTCAAACCCGATGGGTATGTTCCGTCATAAGGAGCACAATCACCAACATTGTAGCTTTACTTAGTTTGCATGGTGGGTTATTTTCTCTGTAAGTAAGGATATATATTTTAAAAGGTTAAAATACATATATTTTAGGAATATTTATACTTAAGATAGACTATTTTGTCTTTAAGCCAGAATATTTTTATGGTGAAATTAGAATAATTTTAAATGAGTAAAGTAGCAACATGAACCAATGGTATGTATCAATGCAGCATAGAATAGGAGTTTAGATCCCTCAAAAGAGTAGGAGATAACTTTTTATTTTTTTAACAAGAAAGCAGAGATTAACTTAAAACTAGGAGATATTTCGCATGGGAAAGTAGAGTCCTTCGACGCCGGTGAGAAAATCGGCGCCGGTGGACTCCTCTCTCCAGCACGGGCTTGTTCTCCTGCGCTTACCACTCCGTGTGCTGCCCCAGAGTAGAGGAAAACGGGCAGGTCCGATCCGCTTCCAGCAGGGAGGAAGGGAAGGGCTGCGAGGGCGCAACATGGTAAGCCGCTGGGGCGCGAAGGCGGGCCTCCGGCGGGCAGGACAATGCAGAGGAGGTGAGGAGGCAGGTCGTCGAGGTCACTGTTGACGCTTCTGCTGTGTCACTTCTGTACCCAACGTGGAGGGATTTGGAAGGATGGATGGCTGCTGCTGCATGCCAAGGTTGAGCCATGAAGTCTACTGATCCGGGCGTTCCAGACTTTATTGTGTATGGTGTACCAAGCTGAAGCCATGTCTGGCCATGGTGGAACAAAAACAGTGCTAGCTTTCCCATTCTGCATTGAAACTTAAAAATCGGCCGAATGCATTTGCATTCGGTGCTAATTTACTACTGCAAATGTGCCAACTTTATATATTGCTCACTGTCTTCTATTGCGACATTAGCACTTGTCTTCATCATCGTCGAGCACATCCTCACCATCATCGATGGTGGGTAGGAGGACCAGAACTTGGCTGCACACTCGGTGTTGCCGTATGACTTCGTGACCGCAGCTGCATCTGAAGAGGCACAGATCGAAGCACGCTGTCGCCGACCGTGCAGGTAGCATCGAGGAGGGCTCTGGAGATGGTCGCTCATATCTCCTCATGGCGGGGCTGTGGGCACGCACGAGGCGGAGGTGGCCGGCGACGACGGCTTCCGCTTCGGCGGAATCAGCAGAAAAGCAACAAAAAAAAACATGCCAGCAGGGCTTAGGGTAACTCCAACCCACTTCTTAAATTTGGATCTTATTCTTCTATACGAGGATCTCTCATCTACATTTGAGGGTTCTATTTTGCTTCCAACTCCAACCCAACTCTAATATATCCTTACTTCTAACCAAATCTCTTTTTTTATTCACTTCTTACACGTGGATCCCACATGTCAGCAACTAATTTGTTTTTAACCCCTCCCCCGTCTCCACCCACCCTGCTACTTCCCATCCTCCCACCCACCCTACCCTGCCACGAAACCCCACCTCCGGCGCCCGATTCCGGCGAGATACCAGCGGAGGAGCTCTGCCCCGGACCGGATCTGGCGGCTAGACCCCTCCTCCTACCTCTCCCGCAAGTGAATCGAGCCCTAGCGTCCCTTTCCCCGGGTGGATCGAGCGTGCGCGGGCGGCGTTGACCGGTGATCCCATGGCCGCGATCACCAGGAGGAGCGTCGCCGACCCGCCGGCCGCCATGGGCGCAGCCGCGGGGAGGCCGTCGCCCGGCCCCGCGGCGGAGGGGAGCGGTCGTCGGCTCCCATGGCGCGGCCGCGGGGATGGGGACGCCCGGCCACCAGCAGCGCGGAGACGGGGAGCAGCCGTCCGCTCCCATGGCACGACCGCGGGGATGAGGAGCCCGCCGCCAGCCACCAGCGGTGCCAAGACGGGGAGCGGCCGCTAGCTCCCATGGGCGCACCGACGGGGCGAGGAAAGGTCCGTGCAGGCGTGGGAGCTCCAGTGGTTGGCGTCTGCCAGATGAGAGTTTGGGTGAGAAGCTCACACAAGTGAACGTCGAGAGGTGAAAATAAGAGTGCATCATCCATCAGGGAGCTGATGAGAGATGGGTTGGAGAGCATTTTTTGTGTTTCAACCCTCATAGATGAGGTAGGGGTGCGAGTGAGGAGTTAGTTGGAGTTTCCATTAAAATGGCCAAGTTCTGACTCTGTTTGTCTTTGAATCGCTGAAGACTGTAGGATGCCAGATAACGCACGAGACGAAGAGAAAGTTATGACGTGACTTGCAAGAGGCAAGTCAGAGCCATGCGAGAGGAGGTAAAATGAGGAATGAGATTCTATGCAGTTGTGACCTCTGCAGTTGGGTCACCGACTTGTGGGCCTCACTGTAATGGAGCTTACATGTCAGCCACCTAGCCACCTAACTGCAGAGGTTGAACTGCAGAGGATCTGGTTCCATAAACTGATGTACCGAATTTTATTCTTCTCTTGGTATTTTTTAGGAGTCGAGAAGATCATGATTTGTTCTTAAGACAATTTCTATTTTTATGAAGCGGTTTCATTTCTTAGTCACAATGATATTTTTCATGAAACAATTTTTTGTTCCATAATGATTTAATTTTTTAAAAGAAAAATATTTTACCAGAATATTTTTCTTGTGATAAAAATATTTTTGTATATTTATTGATGAACTAACAAATATATCCACTTGGGCTCTCCCGTGGTTGCAGTCATGTTTCATTCCGGTCTATACGAACGTTTTGAGTTTCCTCTATCTTTTCTACAAGGAATTTTCGGATTTGGAACGATGGATTTGGAGCAAGAGGAGAGGACAAAAGAGTTGTTCCACTGCGATCCTGTCACACCTGTTTTTCCAAAGAAAACCAAATGTATAACTATATGTATGCCAGGATTAAGTTTCATACATATAGTAGACATAAGTGAATAGTAGTAACATTATCATGTAAAGAACATAAACAAAACTTACTATTCTATCAGAGTTATACTGCTCAATCTTGGAAACGGAGACACCAAATTTCACAGGCAAACGACTGGGGGTGCGTACGTCTAGCATCATCTTCAATACTTCACGAATCTTCTCCTTCTGAGCAGCAATTTAGCAAGGATGAGTACACTTATGATTGGTACACAGCAAAGCCACAAAAAATAACCAGAAACAATTTAAAGTCCATCTTTAAGTTTATTAATCACGTGAGGGTCCAGACCGCTCTTGACCGTGAGCACGGCTAATCGATTAGTTTTACACTCTGCAAAGGTTGTACATCTTTACCCACAAGTCGCATAAAAGTTCCGAAGAACTTTGAACCCAACCATGTGATGCTTGCAAGACATCATACCACACTACCAAGGTGTGATAGGGACGCTACGAGGCCTTTACAAAGATTCCCTAGTATGGGCTGCTCGCTAGGTTACATGGTCAGTGCAATGCATAAACCTCCCTCAAGACTGCGAAGCTACCATAGAGCAGATCAGCCTGAAGGCCGGGCTATACACCATCTACCACCACCCCCTAGCCCTTATCAGGTAAAGCATACCACACACTAAGATTTCTAATTAATTAACCAAGAAAGAGCCATATGTCTTGTGGTTGCATTGTTTTTCTAGGTGATCGCTCCATGTTCCGATTAATGCATAGTATTCTTGTAAATAGAGCATAGGTAGAAGGGTAGTTAGGGACACTTTCCTTTCTCTAACGAAAAGTTACTCTTACTGCTCTTTCTTCAACTCGCTTTCTTGAAACTCTTTATCTTCAAAGCTTTTGAACAACAATCTTCTACTCGAAGCAATCATGGGGCACAAACATACAAAGCAACAAGTCCAACTAAGAACAATGCACCAATCAAAAGAAAAGCTTTAAAAGAGCGCACTAAAGGATAGACTCGATTCTATGGTCACGAAACATTGAGAACATAACAACGGTCGAAAAGACAAAACTATCGAGAGGTTATCATCAAACAACAAGAGACTACATAATTTCGTTTGATGCAAATCCAGTCGGGTTAGTTCAGAAAAGAATTTTAGAGCCTTCTAATAAATAGAAATAGCTCACGGAAAGTGAGAATAAATTCTAGAAAAAATTTTAAAATTCTCAGAAGGATTTGGTCAGCACCTTAACGCATTTTAAAACCTTTTGCACTCATGAACAGTCAGATGCATCAGCATGAATGCAACACAAACACTGAATCATTTATTTAATTTAGAAAAACAATCAAAGGTTTTTTCCTATACTATATTTTCTCTAAAGAAAATAAATGTTAGAAAACTTTAAAATTATGGGGAAAATGTTGTTTAAATATTCTTTCTGTTCGCATCCTGAAATTCAGAAATTTTAGGGTGTGACAGACCCATACAATCAAGGGTGCATTTGCGAGGGTGTATCTCGCCAGCCTGGCTGGCCGGCCACCGCCTGGACACTCATAGCCCGGCCCAAATGGTGCAAGTGCTCATATTTGTGAACATGATTCAGCGGAGTCGAGCTCGATTGTGATCGTGTTTGTCTCGCTTGTACAGATAGATATAGTGACCTTGGACTCAGAACGTGGTAACATTACCCCAAATAGTTGTTATTGCAATTTCATCGAACATGTGGACGGCGAGCACCATGGTTAACACAGACTCTTCCACCTCGGTCTAGAAGCTGCTGCCGCCGCCCATCTCCGGCGCCATCGCAGGATAGGAGAAGATGGGGGAGGAAGACGGTGGTGTGCTGGGGACGTCGGCCGGCAACCAGCACCAGCGGGCGAGGCCGCCCTGCCGCACCCTGCGCCGTGAGCTGCTGCCAACGCCAGCGGGCGAGGTCGTCCTTCCGCTGCACCGCAAGATGGGCCAGCGTCGTGCCGCCTGCTCGCGCCGCACCGCCAACTTTCCCAGCGAGTGGTGTATGCCTCCGAGGGACGTCGCGCTGCGGCAGGCCACAGAGAAGTTGGTGCTGGGCAAGACGCAAGACCGGCCTGAGCCACCCTCGCAAACGCATCCCAAGTATCATTGCTTTTTTTGAGAACGTGCCTGAGAGCAACTCCAAGAGACTAGCTACAATCCTAGCTAAATTTAGAGTTCTAGAAGATCTGTAAAAAAAATAAAGAGCTCTATAATGAGAGAGTAAACCAACAGTCTCTTCAAATTTCTTAGCTGTTCATATTCAAAATTCCTCTCCACACACACTGACACATGGGACCCATTTGTCATCCCTCACTTCCACCTTATCCTCCCTTTCTCTCTACTCCTGCTATCATGTGGTCATGCCGGCCTCACATTCACCCTCTTCCACTGCTCTCCCTCCGCACCCGCGCCTAGCAGCGGTGCTTGCTCTACGGTCAGCGCCGCCCGCGCCCCTGCCCGATCCTCTGTCACTGTCATTTTTCTTCTCTAGAACAGAGCCCGAGTGTAACGACCCGCCTATCCGAGGCCGGGCCCGCCTATGCCTGGCAGCTCTTTAGGACCCCAAGAATATCCTCACAGACCAACACATGTCTTTTCTGCGCACTTTGTCCTCACTCATGCGCACCCGGGAATGACTTCCCGGTCGGTCACCCATCGCTCCAGGCCAAACATGCTTAACTTTGGAGTTCTTTCGAGATGGGCTTTCGGAAAAGAAGTTGCAACTTGTTGATATGAGTATCCTTATCAATCCTATTAAGCCTTGGGTCGGGATGTCACACCGAGCTCCTGGAGCCGCTTGCCCCCAGCGGCTGCCCCGGCGGCGCGGCCCCCGATGCCACCTGGAGTAGCTCCCCGGCAGCCCTGGCCCAAGTGGCGCCTGGCGCACCCGCAGCGGTCGGTGCAGATCCCGGCTCGGCGCAACCCCCCGGCGGTCTGAGTAGCTCCCCGGCGGCTGACGTAGCTCTTTGAGACCTGCCCGCAGCGGCACCCGACGGCCCTGCCTCGACGGCGCCCGGCGCAGCTCCCGACCGGCAGAGTCTCCAGCGGCCGGTGAAGATCCCGGCCAGCGCAGATCCTGGACGGCGCTGCCCTCGGTGGCAAGCGCAGCTCCTCAGCGGCCGGCACAGCTCCCGGCCAGCGTCGGTCGGCCATACCATGATGCTGTCCTTGCCCCTGCGCGTCAGGCCCACGGTTGGCGGATGGATTTGTCGAGCATTATCGCTCGTCAAAGATGACGAGCAGGTGGGACTCGATGGCGAGGGGATACCGAGCAGGGCATGACGGCGATGCTGTTGAAACAGGATTTGACGTTGTTTTCTTTTTTTTACCAATAGAAACATTTTACCCAAGTTGTTGGAGTTGCTCTGAGCACGTGTTTGGGAACTGCAACCACAAAGTCTCCAAAGGAACCTCACATGTTATCAAATGTCATTTTTCGTGTTTCATACCTCTGCTTTTTTTTTCCTGAGAAATTCTCGAAGTTGAATGATGGATTTAGAGCAAGAAGAGATGATACAAAAGGCACAATGGCCATCTCGGTCAGTATATGGTCGTCAGGAAACAGTTGCATAGATAAGGAAGCAAATTAAGAAAAGATGATGAACCAATGGTATGGAGTTAACTCAAAATTTTCAGTTGCATCGAAGGATGTGAATTTTCTTTCCTGACGGCAGAGACTCTTAGAGACGAGAAAATAACGACCCCTGCTCATCATGTCCTCGTCAGATCGATGGACCCGTCTTGCATGTCGCTTGCTCATCATGTATGACAAGGATGGATGCTGACAACACAAGCTCGGCTCCTTGCAGTAAGGACGATCACGAGTTGACGACCGCACTTATAGATGGTGGATAGATGCTAACAACACAAGCTCGCCTCCTTTCAGTAAGGACGATTACGAGTTGACGACCGCACTTATAGGTGGCCAAATGGGTCGGGCTTAACGGGCGGTATGATTTGGCACGACCCAAGCACGACCCGGCCCGATTAATGATGAGCCAGGTCGGCATAGTCCGGTATGGCGGGCCAGGTTTGGGCCACTATTGTGCCACATGGACTGGCGTGGGCACAACCTGTTTAATTGGATGACATGATTTGGTTCGCTGTATCTTTCCTCACTCATTATAAACAATCATATTTGTGATTGTTTGGACATAATATACTTATATGTATATCATTGTATGACAACATGTATACGTGTATCACTATGTGTACATGTTATATATATTTATGCATCACATATCATGAGTTAGAAGATTTTTTTTGTTTAACGGGTCAATGGGCGGCCTGACCCCCTTAGCATGACGGGCCGTGGGCGTCACGATCTGTGTATAAATCCAACCTAGGCTGGGCTTGGGCTTAGAAGATGGCATAGCGGGCGGCCCGACCTGACCCGCCACTGTGACTGGGCCAATGCAGGCCGGGTCTAAACAGGTCGGGCCGGGCCGCACGTTTGACCATGTATAACTGCACTCGAGCAAGGTATATTGGAAACCACACGCATGGCAGTGGCACTGATGATGAAAACGCTAGAGGCACATGTGCTCACCTCCATCGTCCACATGTACCGCACATAGGATTGAGAGGTTTTGGAACTTTCTAAGAGTAGCATTTTGTTGGGAAAAAGTCTATGCGGAGTGGACTACATAACCCCCAACTTATGAAATGGTCTATATCACTCCCGAACTTTTCAAAACCGGTCAAATTACCTCTAAAGCAGTTTTGAAAAATCATAATAAATCACAAAAAAATCATAAAATAGAAAATCGAATTGTGTTGGACTCCAAATGAGTATATCTATGAGCATATAATATAGTCTGCTTTAGTACATTTTTTACAGCTATGAAGAAAAGCGTAGATCTAAAGCTACATCAAAAGAATTGTACTAAAGCATTATTTGTTCATTGTGTAGATCTACTCATTTGGAGTCCAACACAATTAGATTTTTCATTTTATGATTTACTATGATTTTTAAAAATTACTTAGGAGGTAATTGACCGGTTTTTCAGAAGGTGATATAAACCGTTTCATAAATTGGGGGGTTATGTAGTCCAACCCCCATAGGTGAAGAGGTGATCTAGACTTTTTCCCGTTTTGTTGCTGGAAAAACCCAAGTGCTCTGGTATCTTTCATCCGTATATCTAGCCAGTTCATCTTTGTCGTAGTACATCTCTCACAAGTCCGTGTTAAACGTGATGAGTAGAGTATAGCTAGCATTTATTTTATCGAGCATAACTGGCATTTATTTTATCTTTTGACTAACAACAGAGCAGAAAAAAGTTGCTATCCGGTTCTTAAATATATGACACTATTATTTTTTATTCATTTTACTACTTCTCTTTTCTATATAGAAAGGCTCTGTTCGGTAGATCTTCTGCTGATTTGACATGCAGATTTATTATAAGAGAAAAATATGATGTGCTGATTGGTACGGTATAGGGGAGATATGTTGTGACTTGTGAGAGAAAAATACTGCAGAAAAAACCGAAACAAGACAAGCGAGCGAAGCCAAAGTTAGGAAAAAATATAAATTACTTCCCTCGAGTATAAGCATAACCAAAGTCTACATGACCGCCTAAAGTATTTTTTTTGTTCAATTTACCTGTAGACAAAAATTCTAAACTATGACATTTGATTCAATTTACCTCTTAACACAATTTATCTTTTTTATTTCTTCATGCACAAGTGGAATCTAAGTCCAAATTTTGCAAGATAATATCATACATCATAAGACATGTTAAATAAATATATGATAATAATAATTATTTTGATATAGTTGACAATAAAATTTATTTTTGAGATATAAAAATTATACAAAAATATGATGAAAACTTCATAAAATATCTTTCAAACTTAGATTATGATGTCCACTACGACCTTGCTAAATCTCAAAATAAAATTCAAATTACATACAGAGAAACAAATAGGAAAAAAAATATATTATGGGATAAGTTAAACCAAATTTATAGTGGTAAACTGAACCAAAATATAGTTTAGGGGATTATTTGAACTTTCACTATATTTGAAGGTCGCAATTTGGACTTTTCCTATATGTTAAATCTAAAGTACTTTCGATGATAAACGTAGCAGTGATCATTTTGTTTTATTTAACTAATCTATCAAATAAATATTATTGGCCAAAGTTTGAGCAAAGAGTCATCATCATGAGTACATGTTATAATAGTTGGCATCGCCATGAATTTTTACACTGTCAATCTTATGATTTTTTTACTATTTATGATCAAAGTAAAAAGTATTTGGTGTCATACATAAGAGCAACTCCAACAGCCTTTGTATTTTTATTAGCTAAATTTAAAGTTTTAGCACTTTGTAAAAATAGAAGACTTCATAATCATATAGGATGATCCAACAAACTCTTGAAATTGAACTCCCTATAATAAGTGGAGCCCACATATCATTCTTATCCACCCACCCACCCAACCTTATCCATCCCCTCCACCAGGAACTAAGATTCTATATACCAGGCAGTTGCAAGAGGGGTTCTCCGGTACAATCATTTTGAATCTGTTCAATTTCGAGATCTGTGAAAGTGTCCAGACACGGTACAGTGGTTAGCAATTATGTCTCATCACGTATTTTGTATGATACGTATTCATGTGGACAGAATACAAGAAGTTGGCACATAATGAATGATACAGAGTACATAATACATACAGAATCACTACTCGCTACAATATATTTAACCCGTCCTCCTCTGCACGGATTCAAAATCATTCGAATGCTTATGCCCCTCTCTCTCCTCCGCTCTCAGATCCGGACACCGGCAAGGTGTGGGCGTCGGTGCCGGCAAACATGGCCGCCGTTGGCACCGGCCGGCGCTCCGTGCACCGGCCGACCTCGGATCTGGACGGAGCGGCGGCGAGGTCGGCGTGGCTCGGCTCGTCCCGCCGCTAGCTGCCGGCGAGGTGTAGGCGCGCCGGCCCTCGGCCATTGTTGCGAGGCGACAGGTCCGGCGAGGTGGGACCGCTGGTGTGGATCTTCGTCGGCGGCCGCCACAGATCCTGAACCTCCTCGACGGCGGCGGCCTACTCCTCCCTGCTCCGAGATCCGCCACTGGCGCTTCTGGTTGTCGACTCCGCCACCGTCATCTCGTACGCCCCTCGTCGGCGTCGACGCCGTGGAGCTGGCGGTGGCGGCGGGATGCGGCACCGATGTGTCGCCAGACGGCCTGAGTGCCGAGGCTCGGTGCAATGCGGTGGCCGTCGCTGCAGGTTGGTGGTCTGCCACGAGGAGACCGGATCTGAGGTCGCCGGCGTGAACCTGTCGCTCCGCCTCTGGCCTGATCTGCCTCGCCCTCGGTCTCCTCGTGCGCCGGGGGGGGGGGGGGGGGGTGACGGTTACCTTCGCATCGCCGGCGGTCGTGACCCGCGAGGCTCGTCACTACTGGCAGCCCTGCACGACGACGGGCATCATGGTCGCAGATCCAGCGGCGGTGATGCTCAAGACGATCCAGCGGCGGGGATGCTCCATCGCGCTGAGCTCGGCTGTTCTCGGTAAAAGCATGGCGAACACCGCACGGGTGCTGCTCCGCTTGCCGTCGTGCTTATCGGAAGGATTTGCTTGGTGAGTGGATAAGGTAGTTGCTAACCACGCTGCCAAACAGGCCATCGTCTGATTTTTGGTTTGTGCGGAGCTGCAACATGTTGATGCAACTAGTTGTCGTGTTTTTCTTTTTCTTCATTTTTTTCAATGTTTTTTTGGTTTTGTGTGCTAGATATGTAAGTAGATTATAGATGTGCATCACTTTCTTTATTCGACCTCCTTTTTGTTTTTTCTTGATGTTCTTTGCTTTTCGATCTTTTTGGAATATCAGTGAGCACACCATTGTGTCTGCAGATCAGACATCGATTCTATGTATTTGTTGATGTTTTAATCAGGTATTTTGTAAGCCATTTAAGGTTTATGTTGGCAAATGTACATACATGTGTAACGTTGAGCATCGCATGCTTAGCATCGCGTAGTATGAATGAGCAAAAGGTGCGCTAAGATGTACATAGTACAATCTGGGCATCTTTTCACGTGCTAGTATTTTTTAAAATTTTCTCCAATTTTTTTTTGTAATTTTGGATTTGTGGGCATTTTACAACTATGAGCGATATTGTCGATGTACAAAATCGTTGACGATAGAAGTTAAAAGACAAATAGGACAGGGAAAAGAATAGTTAAAAAGTAAAATAAAAGTTTAAAAGTATTGGAAAACAATAGTTAAAAAGTAAAAATTTAAAATTTAAAATATTGGAAAAGAATAGTTAAAAAGTAAAATAAAAGTTTAAGAGTATCGGAAAATAAAAAGTAAAAACAAAAGTTTAAGAGTATTGGAAAACAATAGTTGAAAAGTAAAAATAAAAATTTAAAAGTATGCGGTGCACATAGCAACGGAGTGTAAGACTGTCTCCAGCGGCTGCTGCATCCCTCCCCGCATCTGCAAAATGCAGCAGCCATAGGAACTGTAGGTGCTCCAGCAGTCACTGCAATAGCTGCTGCAAAATGCAGCGACACCCCTCAGCACGCGCATCCCTGGGGACTCCGGGGGAGTCTGCATCTCAAATGTCCGGCTCTCTCCTCCTCCCGCAGCCTTCTCTTTCCTCCTTCTCCTTCCCCACCCCGACGGGCCTCCTCCTTCCTGGTGCGGATCTCAGCGGAGGCGAGCAGAGGAGCGGTCGTGCGGCAGCCATGGCGAGCTTCAAGGTGACGCGGATCTCGGAGGGCCCGGTGAAGCAGGCGTCGGCGACCTCGGAGGAGACGCTGCCGCTGGCGTGGGTGGACCGGGAGGCGCTGGGCAAGGCAGACGTCTTCTTCTACCTGCTGGCGGGGCGCATCGCGGAAGCAGAGAGCGCCGAGCCCGGGTGCCCCGCCATCCGCTGCACCGCCGACAGCGTCTACTTCGCGGAGGCCGAAGCGGACTACAGCCTCGAGGACGTCTGGTTCCTCGAGCGCCCGCTGCTGCTGCCCAAGAAGGACGTCGGAGGCCGAGGCGGACTGCCGCCTCGATCCCGCGTGAGATGGGCGGCGGCGCACGTGAATCAAGACGCTGGTGCCTCGATCCCGCGCGAGATGGACGGCGGCGCGCGTGATCAAGCTCGCCGGCCGCCTCCCCGGATCCGGCGGAGCTACGGCGGTCTCCCCGGCGAGGGCCGGCAGCTGCCTTCTCTTCTCCCCTCTCCCTCTCCTCTCTGCCTCGAGCAGAGGCCGGCCTCGATCTAGAGGCACGGGAGCTCCTCCGGGCTCGATCTGTGTGGGCGGCGTGGCCCGCCGGCGGAGGAGCGAGGAGCAGGACGGCGACGGCGAGCTCCGCCGCACGCCCGCGGCCCTCTCCCTCCTGGCGGGAGGCAACTGCCCCTGCGGATGCGCGAATGGTTGCGCAGTCCTGCTGGAGTGGTTGATTTTTACGTGTGGGATTTCATCTCTCTCCTCGCTGCAGAAGGCCTGGATGCAGATGCGGATCGGCTCAGCTGCTGGAGACGGTCTAACGGTGCACATATGAGTGGTGTGTTTCAAAAGTCAAAAAGTTGTTAGTTACTTTATGTCAGTCGGTACTGGGTGTAAAGGACTTTATGCAGAGCTCTTATTTGGCGAGCGTTCGCTGCAACATGGCAGCAGCGCGCGATCGCTTCCCCATGCTAGCGGCGCGTGAGCGTTCCTAGCGAACACCGTTTCCCAACTCTAACATCTTCCGTACCTCATTTCTCCTTCCACATACACATAGATGTCAGCACGTGGTCCTCCTTTGCTATACCGTCATTTTTTTTCTCTTTTTTTTTTCTTTCGGGACCACGGTGTGAGGGAAGTATAAACGGGCGGGGAGATTGCCTTTACATACGTATGAAAGTAGAAGTTGAACTCTGTTTCATCCATCCTAAATTTTACACATTGAATAAAAAATTAAAATAATGGGAAAAATACAAAATAAAAAGGGACGCCATGAAGTACATGACTTCAACAAATAAGAACACCATGCTATGTCATGAAAAAAGTGTGCTATTCTTCTACTACATCATATGAAAAAAAATCTATATACATGGTGCAAAGAATATGAGACGAACAAAAAGAATTCGAAAAAAGCATGAGATGATAGAGGCGCCAAACTCATGGTTGTGTATTTACATACTACAAACATGACTGCATTAACATGTTGGTCTAAACGAAGTTCTCGTTTTGTTAAGAATATGAGCATGATCCAACGAGACATGTGTTGCAAATTCCTCAGTTGCTAGTTACTTGGTTCGCCGCCATCCTGTAAAATACATTGAGAAAATAATTTAAAGACTTTCATACCATATATCTAAAACTTTGGACAAACTGATTCAAAAGGAGCATTATGCTAATCTAATGGCAAATTATCCAGGAAAACCCCATGACAATGTGCTTTGATCACATACAAGAGAAACATTGTACCTTGATTTTTCTAACTTATACATATATATTATGCTAATGTAATTGCAAAAAACTAAACCTCTTGTCATTCCAACTTATATTTGAAACACAAAGAATAAAGGTTCCTAGCAAAATCCACATGATCTGAGCTGCAAATATATGAACACAAAACAAGTTTTTCAAAACTCATCCCGACCAAGACGAGGTGCATAGAGAAATAGTAGTTGAATTTACACTCACTTGATTGAATAAAGTGCTATATACCACTATGGTAGGTTCATCACAAATATACCAACATCACAACTGTTAACACCAAGAGAATTATATCAATATAGTGACTTGTGTAATTTATAAGAAGAAAATTAACCAACAAATGTTATTATAAACCTCAGTTTCACTAATCTTTAAGTAACATATTCCAAATTTTATATTTTTGATTTGAAAAAAATTAAATTAATATACTAAAAACTTAATTTGTGCATCCCCTTTCAACAGAATGTGCTCGAGATCTATATAACCATGTCAAAAACTTTTATAATGATATCTATTGAACTTTATACCTACAACTTCCAAATCTGACATAAAAACTTTAAATGAAAACATATATAACTTTACAAATCCCAATTTTAACATAGTGTTCTGAAACTTAGAAGCATAAATGTAAAAATTGTGTAGGCAGAATGCAAAATTTTGTAATAACTTTTAAATAGCAAGTTTCAAGCATTGTATTCCTAGAATAAAAATTTTGCAGTACAAATCAGAAACTTCATTCAAGCAATTAACTTCCTAGACCCAAAACTTCATAATTCCAAACTTGGCAGTCTGAATATGTGAACTTTGTTCCAGCATATCATACACTTTGTATTGTTATATCCTACTCCAAATTTGGAAACTTTGTACTAGCAAAGTTGAAACTTTGTAATGACAGATCTAATACTACATAGTTTATATACCAACTTTCAAGTGATAGATAGAAAACATTATGTTACGAATATAAAAACTTTTAATATATATGCTTCAGACTGAGCATTCTCCTTCTAGAAAAGGTTGAATAAAGTGCAATGCATGAATACAGTTAGGATATTTATAAGTTATAGCTGTTGTACAAGTTAAAGCTATGGGGGAAAGTCAGTAAAACTTAAGAGATAGGACCGAATCCAACATTTTTAACCTAAACAAAATGGGGTTAAGTAAGTTTCATGGTAACAACAGGATTTTAACATATCACACATGCATGACCAATGAAATATTCTCACATGCATTATTAACATGTCAGTTACAAAACTCTGTAATCATTGATAAGAAACTTTTCACTAAACACGTTTTCTACCAGTAGGTCAAAGACTTTCAAAATAAAAAAAGATACTATACTTGAATGTTGAAAACTTTATAGTGAAAACTGAAAAGACATTCTACAAAAAATAACTTTACACATGTAGATTTTTATTCTAGCCCAAAGATACATGAACTTTGTACTACTGCATTTGAAATGTTGTAGTCTTAGATCCAAATCTTTATAATTTAAAACTTTGAACTCTGAATTTACAAACTTTCTACTCGCACATTAGAAAGTTTTGTATTCCCAGTTTCAATACTTTTATTCTAAAATTTGCACTCTAAATTCAGATTTATACAATAGCATTATTAACTTTACGCTCTAAAATTAAAAAGTTTACACTGAGCATTATTGACTTTGAGCTCTAGAACTAGTAATTTTATATTGTATCATTATTAACTTTGCACTCCTACCAATAAGCTTTGACCTACACAAATCTAAAATTTCAAAAACTTTACTTCAAAAAATCCTTCAGCTTTGTACTAAATTATTTGGAATTTATAACTCCCTGTTCTAAATCTTTCAGCCTGGCATATTCAAATCTTTCTACTTGAATACTGAAAACTAGTGGCTCATACTTAAAACTCTCAAGTCATGCATAACTTACATTCATGGCTAATATTCTCTCTATATCTACATAAGTGTTGGTGAAGCTATATGGAATGACTATGAACCTACCAAAAGAAAAATTTTAATGCAACACACGAATACTTGAATAATAATTTTATTAGATAAAACTCCAGTCCTATATGTTGAAAACTTTCAAATTGCAAGTCAGACACTTTAACATTGCACAATAAAAAACTTAGAGAACATATATTGGATAAAACTTTGGACACCTATGTTGAGAGCTTTCAAGCATGAAGCTTGAAACTTTCAAATTTTCAGCATATGCAACCATTATCTTGACCGAGAACTCGGACTAAATTAGTAAGTATGAACTACTGCCAACCATTTTTTCCTCTCCTGGAATTTCCTCGACAGCACAAAAATTGAAGCAAAGAACTAATGACCAAAAAACTTCTTCGTAGAGCGTGCTAGTGGATTCTATCTATCAGATAGAGCTGGTTCTTGCTTGCAACATGCAATGGCAGCAGCAAGCATTGCTACTAGAAAAAGAGCTGACTAGATTTCAATGAAAAACACAGAACTACTAGTCAAAAACTTCCAGGTCACTAGTCAAAAACTTTGTACTAGAAATAAACTCTAAAGTTTATGTTCTGATTTTTAGGAGGCTTCTTCTAGCAATGTTATAGACTTTATTACTCCCATATCTTAAACTTTCTAATGTCTGGATTTAAACTTTTGTACATAAAAACTTTATGCATATGTAGTTGGAACTCCCTACATGGAAATGTTCTACACAAATAAAAAAAACTTTGTGCTCTAAAGTCAATAACTTTGTACTTTGGGTTCAAGGTCTTTAAAGTCACTAGTCAAAAAACTTCACACATAGTTGTTCGCTGCTGTATTATACTAGAGAATTTGTACCGGCACATCTAAAAATATTATGCTCTTAATTCCAAACATTGCATCTAACATAAATTTTGCATCAAAAACTTAAGATGATGTAAGAACTATCAAGTATGTCATACATTAAGAGTTCTATTTGTAAGTTTGATAGTTTTTGTACATCAATGGAGATTTCTTGGTTGTAGAGCTCTTAAAAAAAAGAGTTTTACACTACAAATAAAAAACCTTACTAGTTACTACTTGCACACTTCAAACATTACACTCGTAACAGAAAACTTTGCCCTCTAGATTTAGAAACTTTGTAGCATCACATTATGATGGGGACGTGGGTTCCCGATCTTCCGTCAGGTGGAGATAGCTATCGATTTGGTGGAGATGTCACACAAACGATCCGGCTTCCAATCAACACGACTAGAACCCCGCAATCGCAGCACCACTTCTCCTCTGGTTATCAACCATGCACTGCACGATTGACCTCGCCACGAGGGCTAATCCTTGCCTGAGAATCGAAAGACACAAGCAAGAACAAGAAAGAAACACAATCTGGAAAATTGCAGATGAATGATTAAGCTCACAAGTTGGGGTCTCACAAACCGATCGAGCGGCGAACTGTTCTTGACAGAATGACTTAAGCAAAACCCCAGTTTCTAAGATGACGGCTACTGAATATATGAGAAAGGGGGCGTCCTAGGGTTGGGGGCGACCTAGGAGGGGGCGCCCTCAACTTGGGCCTAAAGCCCAACAAAACCGGCGACGCAGCACTTTGGCAGATTCTGGACGTCAACTTGTTTCGACGATTCCCGTTGACTCAGGATGAATTTTGGCATGAGACCGGTGCCATTGGAAGCTCTATGAAATTCCGGTTCCAACCATATATAGAACGTCCAAAACCGACTTCGTATGCGACCTGGGCGTCGTTTTTATTGCACGCTGCTCCTGGACTCCGAACTGGACTCGAACTTGAATTGATTTGGGTCTCCACATTGGGGACTCGAACCGGATTAGCCTTGAACCTCCTCGTTGACTTGGACACCCTCTTTGGACTCCTTCTACTCCATTCCATCCGCTAAGCATGGATGTCATGTCCTCATCATCCTCCCCTTCTTGACGAAAAGCCGTCCTCGGCGTCGTTTGTGCTCTAAGATGGCCCTGCACAACACAAAGAAACACGAGGTTGCGGAAAATATGGGAACTGAGAATATTGTGGGGAGTGACATGACCATGTTTCCAATCTCTCAAAATATCATCTCCTATAGTGTTGTCGGCAAATATGTAGGCTCCTTGATCAAAACTCACACGATCTTTCTCAACACTAACCTGCAAAAGATTAGCACTAACAAAACGCAAGGCAGGAATAGATGGTTGCATAACCGCTAGTATTTGTTCAATGCAAGAAAAATCAGCACTAGCACACATAGGTAGCAGCCAACAACAATGCTCCCCTTCTTGAGAGTGAACCCGATTCGTTATGGTAAAACTAGAGGGACAATCTAGATGATCACAATCTTGTACATCAAAAGGAGATTTCAGATTTGCATAAATATAGACTCGATGTACCATATACTCTCCTTTACAATTATATTTACCAATAAAATGATATGTATAAGTAGACAACCATGGCAACTCAGCACATCGAAATTTCTCTTCCAAACTACTAAGAGCACATAAAGTATCAAACTCAACATAACCCAAAGTGTTTAAAGAAGATAATAATTTCAGTTCGTCATGTGCACAAGTAATCGGCAGAATAATATTATTTTCAGCACATGTATATTGCTTAAAATCAAAAGTATCATGCTCCCTCTCTATTTGTGACAAAGGTAATACAAGAGAAGGTTCTAGTATATCATTATTTGCATCATTGGAGGGCAAATTCAGCACATCAAGAGAGCTTTTACCTGAAAAGTTTACCTGTTCTTGTTCTTTTGTATGGTCATCTTCATTATGTACATGCTGCAAAGTATCAGTTCCAATAATAGGCAAAACAATATCATCATTTTGTAAAAATTCAGATTTAGATGAATTTGTTGTGTCATTGAAAACAACCCATTCTTTTCTAAAAGGTTCATTTTTTCTTCTCTCCTCCCTTTGGAGATCAGCTTCTAAAATTTCAGCAGTAGTCAAAGGTAGAAGTGTAAGTTTTCTGCCGTTGTACTTGAAGGAATATTTATTACCAACCTTTTTGTGTACATTATTCATATTAATCCAAGGCGTGCCTAGCAACAAATGACATGCTTGCATAGGTACTATGTCAAAATCAGCACTATCCTTATAAAAACCAATGCTAAATTCAATATGTGCAATTTCAGTGACCTTGATCTTATCATAAGAATTTACCCATTGCAAGTAGTACGGATGTGGATGTGGCTTTGTGGTCAAGCCAAGCTTCTCAACCAGCTCTAAGCTTGCAAGGTTGTTGCAACTTTCACCATCAATGATGACTCGGCAACGTCTCTCCATCACAACAAAGAAAAGCTGGAATAAATTGTTGATTTGATTTTTCTCCGCTTTCTTCATTTGATAACTTAGTACTTCTCGAACAATCTCGTCGTTCCCTGCCATTGTTAGTATGCAGACAAGAGAAAACACAAAAGGTTATCCCTATGAACTACTATATGTGTGTCAGTGGAAACACGCTCTCACACGTCTTACCAAGTTCTTACAAGGTTCTTACCAATGCAAAACAGTGGACGGTACAACCGGTGGCTGGTTCGTGATACCTGTGAGGAAGTAGTACCAAGATTGCAAGGGTTCTTTTCTCTGTACCGATCTGAAGTATATATATGTGGAGCTTTGGGAGGCTTAAAATATGGTAGCAAGGATAAACAATAATTCAATTCAGAAATTGCAAAACTGAAAATTAGTCCCAAGCTAGTCTATGTCGCCGGCCTAAACTCGTCTCAGACCTAGTTCAAGCAAGCAATCGATACAACCAGCCAAGGACAAAAAAAATGCAAGCACTTCTGAATTTTTTTTTATCTCACTTCTTTTATCTTCTCTTCTTTTTTTTATGGTGCGGCTCTTTCTTTTCTTTTTATGTTTCTACACCCTTGCCTTTTACTGTTTTTTTTTCTAACAGAAAGTGCTGCAAGAAATATTTTATACAACTCTAGAACTCCACATGCACATGCACCTCAAAGGCACTCGCGGACAAACAGATCACAAGCTGTGACAAAAAGATAGCTATTGGCTCAATTGATTTGCTTGCATATATATCAACCTCTACAACAGGCAAGAAGCAAGGTTGAAAGATCAAGTAACGAACTTGATTTCTGTGTACCAACTGTAGCGTAGGGATCAAAAGTGCATGCACACAAAACAAATAAGGATGGTAAAATATAATATATGGGCACAATATCTTTCCCTGTTTTCAACCAAAACTCGTTGTTCAAACTAGGCACGAAATCAACTGCTTTTTGCCTGCCTTTCCAAACTATCAGGGAACACTATGGCTGCTTATGTAAAGAAAGATGGTGGCGCACAGCAGCACATGAAAAAAAATGTGGGAATCAATCTACTAGGCGCTAACAGAAGCAAGAAAGATTTGATGGACCAAGAAAAACCTAGACACAACGAGCACAATGACTCACGAGGGACCAAAATTCAGAAAAGTAATCTGAAAAGAAAAATTGTGCGGGCACAAAAGGGTTATAGGACAGCGGAAACACGATAAATAAATATTTTTGTGGGGTGGTGTTCTGGAGCTTTAGGACGATGGCGAAACGGATGAACACTAAATTAGGGTAAACCTGACGGTAATACCTGAGTCTCTGATTACCACTTGATGGGGACGTGGGTTCCCGATCTTCCGTCAGGTGGAGATAGCTATCGATTTGGTGGAGATGTCACACAAACGATCCGGCTTCCAATCAACACGACTAGAACCCCGCAATCGCAGCACCACTTCTCCTCTGGTTATCAACCATGCACTGCACGATTGACCTCGCCACGAGGGCTAATCCTTGCCTGAGAATCGAAAGACACAAGCAAGAACAAGAAAGAAACACAATCTGGAAAATTGCAGATGAATGATTAAGCTCACAAGTTGGGGTCTCACAAACCGATCGAGCGGCGAACTGTTCTTGACAGAATGACTTAAGCAAAACCCCAGTTTCTAAGATGACGGCTACTGAATATATGAGAAAGGGGGCGTCCTAGGGTTGGGGGCGACCTAGGAGGGGGCGCCCTCAACTTGGGCCTAAAGCCCAACAAAACCGGCGACGCAGCACTTTGGCAGATTCTGGACGTCAACTTGTTTCGACGATTCCCGTTGACTCAGGATGAATTTTGGCATGAGACCGGTGCCATTGGAAGCTCTATGAAATTCCGGTTCCAACCATATATAGAACGTCCAAAACCGACTTCGTATGCGACCTGGGCGTCGTTTTTATTGCACGCTGCTCCTGGACTCCGAACTGGACTCGAACTTGAATTGATTTGGGTCTCCACATTGGGGACTCGAACCGGATTAGCCTTGAACCTCCTCGTTGACTTGGACACCCTCTTTGGACTCCTTCTACTCCATTCCATCCGCTAAGCATGGATGTCATGTCCTCATCACATTATAAACTTTATACTCCTAGCTACGAAACTTTATACCTACAAAAGGTGAGACTACTAATTCAATAACTTTGTGCTATAACATTTAGAAATTATTAATATAAGGTTTAATACTTTATAAAAATCATGTATAGGAACTTTATGACTCAAACAAATTTGCACTCCCAAATATAGAAACTTTAGACTATAACATTATAAACTTTGTACTCTCAACTTTTAACTTTTATTTTGAAAGGGTTAAACTTCTAAATTATATGTTCAGAACTTTGGACCCTAGAGGTTTAAAACTTTGAACTCATAGATCTAAAACTTTGAAACCAGAAAATTAAAACTTTGATGTTTGTGTGGAATAACTCAAAGGATGCTATTATTAAGTTTCCTACCCTTGTAACCTTGCAGTTCCACTCCTACAAAAATTTCATGGACCACTAGGATACAGTGGAGCAATATGTAAAAATCTGTTACAAATGCTACAGGCATACAGATTTACAATCATACTTTTTTTGATTTTTTCTACAAATAGAACCTGCTTGGTCAAGTATTATCTGTGTGATACACTATCTATACTAGTGCCTTGAGTACTAAAACTGAGTTGTTGCCACCCAAAACTGCAACACAATAAATATGATGGCATGGTCAAACAGAAACTAAAAGTAGTGATCTCATATTTACATAGCAGAACTAATTAGCAATCTAAGGAAGGGTCCAAGAAAGAAATATTTGCACAATTAAATTAAACTAGTAGGAGGGTGAATTTGTCAGTACACTATTGGCTCCTAAAACAAACTATCTAACATGCATATCACCAACAAGAACGAGATGCGGAGCTTGTATGCCTGGGCAGGGAAGAAATGACATACCATATCCTTCTTGATCTCAAGATCATGCAATGTGAACATGAAAACTTCTGAATTAATCTTTCTAAATATTATCGTGGAACTTTGTACGCCTCTCCTTTCGCTCTCCGATTTTCATGCTAGGGATCTAGGTGTTTATACACCAAGTAATAAAATATCAGACATGCATGCAAAAAAATATGTGCGCACATCTCAACATGAGAAAAAGATTCATCTCCATTGAAAAAAATAAGTACCTCTCCACTTGCTCCATTAATAAAGTCTGCATCCAACCTCAAAAATGTCCTGCTGGAAAATATCACAAAAATCTTAAGTCAGTTGCAATTCCACTGAAAAGGTAATTAGTGCTAGCTAATGCTAACACCAAAAAATATGCTCGGGCTTGAAAAAAATTAGGCACTGAATCACATAGGAGAGTAGCTTGCTGATTAATACTAACATGAAGTTACTTGTAAACATCAATTTTAATATTTGAGTAATGTAAGTCAATGGCTGAAGCATTGAGAAGAAGGCATACAACCTATGTCGTATAAGGTCTTCTCTTGCATATATATAGTTTCAACTTTCAATTTAGTTATCTACACATGAAGGTGGGCCTAAGCTCCCAGGAAATGAACCAACAATGAATAAGCTGACATTTCAGAAACATGTTCCTTAAACATTAGTGAAAACCTATAAAAACGCATGACACACTCCAAGAGTCCAAAATACATAATTGAGGAGACCTTCCAAGTATGGTTTTACATTATTAGGTACGACATCTTCCAAGCATTCGTCTATCCTGGTGTTAGCTATTGAATTAATCTAAAAAATAGCATGGGCTTATTATAGAACAGTCGTTCTCTATTCTAATGTCATGCAGTTGCAGAATGAGCAGCAAAACTGTGCATACATAGGTTGAGATAGCTAATAAAAAGTAACTACCAATGTGAGAGAGATATGACAGATTAAGGGATCACTGCTTCAATGCAAATAAACTGAAGTAGAACACACCAACTGTAGTAGCCAAAAGTGAAAGTTTGCCATGGACGTAATGAGCTCTTGTGCCCTTAAGAACCTTGAGATCAGCACTGCCACCTCCCCAGGTCCTGCAGTGAGGCCAATCACGATAAAATGAATGCCCATGCCAATCCATCAACACCAAAAGCACTTGAGTTGACACTCCCCACATTTAGCGTCCAGGATGGAGGGGCCGAGCTGCTATCGACCGCCAAGAGGCGCGATGGCAGAGCTCAATGTGTCATGGCTGCCTAGACCACAACCTGGCTTGCGTGATAATAGGGCCAAGTTCGTGTCGTGGTGACTGATTAGCGAGAGAGACGCGCAGGATCAGCAATGCAGTGGCGAGGGGCATCGACATCGTGGTCGAGCCACCACCTCCAATTCCATCCCCGCCACTAATAGCATCTCCAAACCCTAGCAACCCAAATCCCACCCCTTTTTCTCTGTTTTTTTGCCGGATGTAGCTGCAGTAGTTTGCCTCCAGTGAGCATAGATGCTACCGAATCCATTTTTGGAGACGGAACGAAGAGAGAAGATGGGGGAGGACGCAGGATTGGAGCAGGCAACATGAACTCAGGGAGACAACGCGAGTGGAAGGGAGGGGATAAAGTTGGGCTCACCGCTCGAATACAGGCACACAGGGGCGGTGATGGCGTCCGGTGAGATCGACGCGGACGAATCGCAGCATGGGTCACCTTGCTTCCGCTTCCCCCTCGACGTAGGTGAAATGGCGGGAGGCGCGACGAGCTCAACACATGACCCTCACTCCGACGGTGATGAATCGTAGGGGAGCGAGTGCATCACCGGCGAGATCTACGCCGCAAGCGGTGCCAGGAAGCAGGTTGCGAGGTCGTCAATGGCGGTCGTGGTGGCGTTGTTGCAAGCGTGCGTGGCGCCTCCTTGCGCTCTTGTTGCCGGGGGACCTCCAACGGCGCCTGATCCCGCGGGGCGGGCCTCCCACGGCCGCGTGAAGATCAGCCTCCGGATCGACGCGAACGAATCGCCGGGGGCGGATGCGTCACTGGCGAGATCCACGGGGCAGTGATTTGGATGGGACGGAGAAGGGGAGAACAGGAAGCATCGCTGGTGAGATCTAGGGTTTGGATGGGAGAAAGAGAAAATGAAAGCGGTGTCGTCTGCCGAGGGTGGGGGATGCGGTCGAATACGAAACGGGAAGGTAGGAAGTCTTAGGAGGTTGCCAGGCCTGGGCGTTCGCTGCAACGGGCAAGCGGCGCGCGTGCGTCAAATAAGAAATTTGGACTTTATGTCCAACATCGTCAAACGCGTGTGGTAGAGTGCATCTCATACGGTGGAAAACAAATGAAATACGAGAGAGAATACACACATAAGAAGACAAAAGTGCACACATATCGGTACATCTTGACGGCGCGGATAGCTTCACTCCGGAGTGCCGGGCGTACAGAATAATTTTCGCTCCACCAGACCACCACGCAAAAGGGTCGGAGGTGGGCGAGCTCATAGTTGGCACCGACGGGCCGAGCTCCGCGGCAGCACCGCGCGGCCGGCCGGCCGGCGCGTCCTCCGCGAGTCCGCGGCAGCCCAGCGCGGCTCGGCGTCCTCCTCCTGCACCTCCCCGCGCACACAGCCGGCGGCACAGGCGTCAGAGCGTCCTCCCCGGCGGCATCCTCCAGACCTCCACCACCTGCTGCGCCTCCTCCACCTCACTGTAGTGCGGGCGGCCGGCGCGGCTCGGCTTCCTCCTCCACCTCCCCGCGGCGCGGGCCGGCAAGGATCGGGCCGGCAAGGTCGCCCGGCAGGACAGGGGCCTCTGCTGTCCCTCCGCTGGTGCTACTCATGATGACGATGCTGCTGTCCGTGGCGGCGAATTGCGTGTCGTGGGGTTTATCCGTGACAACGTTGACGAGTTCTGCAGGTATACGCACGCACTTATTCCTGCACCCAAAAATCCATGGCAAAGTGGCAAACTGTAACCCGTGCTCTGCTGCATGGGCAGGGAGGGGATCCGGCTGCACCTCATCGGCGACTCGCCGGGGCAGCCAGCCTCGCTGGTGAGAGCGTCAAGGGACGCCCACGAGGCCACGAGGAGCAACTCGGAGATGGTCCTGATGCTGGCGATCGGCTACAGCGGGCGGAGGGACATTGCGCAGGCGTGCCGGGCACTCGCTGAGGAGGCGCGGCGCAACCGGCTCCAGCCGGAGGACATCGACGAGGCGCTCATCGGCGAGAGGCTGGGGACCAGCGTCGCCGCGGGCGGCGAGCTCTCCTGCCCCGACCTCGTCATCAGGACCAGCGGCGAGCTGAGGCTAAGCAACTTCCTGCTGTGGCAGTCGGCGTTCTCGGAGCTCGTCTTCCCGGACGTCATGTGGCCTGATTTCGGGGAGGACGACTACCTGGAAGCGTTGCGCTCCTACCAGAGCAGACAACGCCGCTTCGGCCAGCGGAAATAGTATAATATTTATCCTTATGCCTTCTCAAAATGCTTCACCAAGCACAATAATATGGACTATTTATGTCATATCATGATTTTAAAAATATATAGGTAAAGTTTAAGTGTACTATGAGATCAAATGTCGCTAGTAGAGTGACATTCATGGTGTGGAATATTGATGGGCTGCAATGGTTATGCTAGATGGGCCTGCTGATGGGCTTTAAAGTTACAAAAGAGGACGTTTTTCCTTTTTTTTCCAAAAAAATACAACTTAAAGTGCTATGCCGTCTGAATATAAGTGATTACTATATACAAAATATCTACATAAATAGCTAGTACCGCTAAAACATAATTTGATAATAGAAATTAAAATACTTCAAACCTATGAAAAGCTAGACCTTGTTTCAACCTATGAAAAGCTAGACCATGTTTTGTAGATAAAACCATAAGAATGGAAATGGATCCGAAAATTAATGCTTAGCGAGGAAGTCAAGACCACTAAAAAACGGAACGAAATAGATAAGATGACATCACCATGACAGTGTCCAACTGCCAGTCTTTGCACTCGCACGAATTGCTCCACGTGACGACAAAGTGTCTCGAGCTCACCCCTATATGCTCGACGCACGTGACTTGCTTGTGTTGCAAAATCACATGTTGCACGACCGACAGCACGTTAACCTTTCTCCTTACACCTATGAACACACGTACATGCACTCTGATCATGTGTACCTTTGAAAGGTGCACGTGTCTCACATTTGATAAGAATAGTTTGTAGTAAGTATGAGAATTCAAACCCGACAAGTATGTTCCGTCACAAGGAGCCCAATCACAAACATTGTAGCTTTACTTAGTTTGCAACTATTGAAGTAGGAATACATATTTTAGGAATATATTAAAAGGTTATAATTTACGAAGAAAATACATATATTTTAGGAATATTTATATTCAAGTGACAATATCTTGTGTTTAAGTAGGAATATTTTTATCGTGAAATTGGAATATTTTGAAAACAGTAAAGTAGTAACATGAACCAAGGGTGCGTAGCAATGCAGCATAGCACAGGAGTTTAGATCCCGAAAAAGACTAGGAGATTTTTTTTTTGAAAAAAAGAGATTAACTAAAAAGTAGGGAGATATTCCGCGCGATGAGACAGACGATGCATAAACAATCAACTTTTTTGGTCCTTTTGAAGCCCAAACCCATCATCGCTGTGTTTGCGTGTAGGAGCAACCACCATCCATGAACTGATGAACTGTTGTGTGTCCTGTCCCATACATGTAGATCGCCAGCTCGATCATCCATACAGTGGCACACTGCATGCACGTAAATGCCGAAAGGCATACATGTTTGCACGAATTGACGGGAAAATCTAGCTTTTGAAACTTTTAAACGTATCAGTTTTTTGGACGAGCAATTGAAAAGAAGCATTCCGTTGCACAAAAGCAAGTCTACTACGGTTTTCACTCATGTACTCTCCTTGTTTAGAGTGAGAGTAGTGAAATTTTGACGTTTTGAGAAGAAATGAACTGACACGGTCCTTTAAGTGAGAATTTTAGTGAAATTTTGGGGAACTAAACAGGGCCTAATCCCGGAACAAACACCAAAAGTCCAAAACGAAGGGCACAGCCGCACAGGAGATACAGTGACCGGGGATGCGTCGATTTGGATGCGGTGTGCCCGGACGGAGGTGTTGGGCTGCGTGCAGGAACGAAGGAGGAAACTGTGCCACATAGAAGAGAGAGAAAATATAAAGTACTAGTACTCGCTGTCAGTCTACAGAGATCTAGGATACAAAGTACTAGGAGAAAGAGAAAAATGCAACTTTTTTTACTTAAAAAAGGAAAATACAACGATAATTCACATTTGATGACCAATGAGCCATGAGTATAAAACATAATAGTATTTTAATGAGGAGGACCATAGAACATTCACATCAGTCTCATTTGTTTCTAACAAAATTGACATGGTTTTTCATTTGTTCACATTACGCATGACACGCTCAAATGTAAGACAAATTCTAATTCATGTAAGAGTTTTGCTTCGCTACTTGAGAGTACCAAAAAGTGAATAGTATTTTGTATTAATATTTTTTTCACTGGCTGGTTTAATAAATAGAATTAGGCCTACCAAATTGGTACTTCATAGTATTACTCTATTGTTCATAGTATTACTCTATTGGTACTTCGACTATTACATCTCACCGGATGTATAACTCACATTAATTATGTACTTTTCCTTATCCTAAAAGAGGCACAAACCCAAAAAATTTGTTCAACTTTTTCTACTCCCTCCGTCCCTTAAAGATAGTAGTCGTCGGTTTCGTGTCGGAAGTTTGACTCAATTTGTAGAAAATACATGCAACATTTATATCTATAAATAAATTTGTTAAAAAACTAGATTCAAATATCTATTTAATGATGTTAATTTTGTAGTATAAATATTAATATATCATATATATATTTAGTCAAAGTTGTTTATCGAGAAGCAAGAAAAACAATCATTTTAGAACGGAGGGAGTACATTTTTGCAAAAAGAAAAAAACCATTTTGTTCCTATGTAAATAGCCAATCATGGCAATTACAACCCTTGCGCAACTTCAGTTTCCAAACTGAACATAAGAAGCATAGCATTTTTTTGGTAGGAAGAAGATTAGTTTTCACTTTATTTATTTATTTATTTATTATTCAGTAGGACTCACAGCTATATCCACGTAACATGAGTGACGGAAAATAAAAATTATTTTCATTTGAACTCAAGAAAACATGAGTGTTAAAATAAACCTACTCCGTACCCCTCTTTCCCATTGGGCATCGAGCCTCTCTCCTCTGTGGCTCTGCAGGCCTGCAGCTCCGGTCTACTCTACCTCTGCAGCTCTGCTCCCACTCTAACACCTACTCTCTCTCTGGTCCGTTCAGCAGTGGATCAACGGTTGCTGAGACCGCCGCTTGGGCACACCGCCACCGAAATGAATTAGCGAGTGACTGGACTTTGCGTTGATGCATGGGCGCAAAGAGCTCTTTCATAACTTAGGTCTAGGTTTGTTGGGAGGCCGGGACTTGACACAAGCTTGTGAAAATGCTTCATCAAACACAATATACATGGACTATTATTTATGTCAAAACTCAAAACAAAAACATATATATATTATGGGTTTTAAAAACATATAGGTAAAGTGTAAGTGTACTATACATGAGATCAAATGAATACTTGCTAGTAGAATGACACTCACGGTGGAATATTGAACTTGTTCGGCTTATCTTGGCTTGGCTTATCTCGGATTGTTTCGGCTTATTTTCCCTCACACGATACTATTCAATCTATCAGCCGAATACTATTCATTCTACCAGCTGAACAATTGATGGATTGCAATGGTGATGCTAGATGAGCCTGGTGGGGTTTAAAGTTTCAAAAAGAAGATTATTCTAGTTCTAGAAATACAACTTAAAGTGATATGCCATCTTAATATAAGTGATTATTGTATACACAAAATATCTACATATATAAATAGCTAGTACCGCTATACATAACTTGATAATAAAAATAAAAATACTTCGAACCTATGAAAGCTAAACCTTGTTTCGTAGATAAAACCATAAAAAACATGATGGTGGAAATGGATTTGAAAATTGATGTTTAGAGAGGAAGTCATGATCACTGAAAGAAAATGGAACAAAATAGATAATACAACATCACAATGACATTATCCAACTGCCAGTCTTGCACTAGCATGAATTGCTCCACGCGACGACAAAATGCCTAGAGCTCACACCTATATGCTTGATGCACGCAATTCTTATCTAATGAGCCTAATTATGTCATGATTAGACAATGTTGTGCTACAGTAAACAATCTCTAATGACAGATTAATTAGATTTAATGAATTCGTCTCGGATTTTGCCGTCCATTCATGTAATTAGTTTTATAATTAGTCGATGTTTACTACCTCTAATAGAGCTGAAAAGACCCTAAACCCTAAACACCCTTAGGTAGGACTGTACATATTTGAAGAACATATATTTTTTAGGGTAATGCATATATTTAAAATTTCATTATTTATGCAAAAAATACATATATTTTTGAAGTATTTGTATTTGGGGCTCCTATATAGCTACCGGAAGGTAGATAAGCGTTGAAACTTCCAGCCCCTAAGGCCCATGTAAACTTCCTTCTTATTTCTTTCTACCAGCCCACCTCATGACTATTAACAAAAATGTTTCAACATTTTTAATAAATGTTCCAATATTTTTCAGAAATGTTAGTTCTTTCAATATGTTTTCGTCAACATTTTGGAAAATGTTCCAATATTTTTTGAAAATGTTGGACAACACTCTCTCCGGTTCCAACATTTTTCAAAAATGTTTCAACATTTTACAGAAATGTTGACTTTTTCAATACGTTTTTGTCAACATTTTACAAAATGATCCAACATTTTTTTTGAAATGTTGGACAATTTTTTTTTGCCTTCTTCTACCTCCTACCGTGCGCTGCCGGCGCAGCAGCCGGCGAGCCCACGCGCGGAGCCGCGGCGCCGGTGAGCTCGCGCGCGGCGCACGCAGGCGCGGCGGCCGCCGGCGGGGGTCGGGGCGGTGCGGGGGTGCGCCGACGCGGCACAGGGGTGCGCGTGGGGTGGCGGCACGCGTGGGAGCGCGGGGTGGCGCACGGGCGGCGGCGCGGGGGAGGCTGGGAGCTCGGGGTAGGAGAAAAATGAGTTAGGGTTTGAAGTGGAGACCAACGATGGTAGTTGTCTGCACGAATCGCAAAGCAAGTGGAAGTTAAAATCGATACTACCTTCCAGAAGGTATATAGGATTCCCGGCAACCGGGGCACGAGTCACAGATGCCTAAACCATCACTAGAGCCCAACCCATCATCTCTGTGTTGCGTAGGACGGTAGGAGCAACCTGTTGTCGTCTGTCCAATACATGTAGATCGCCAGCTCGATCGTCCGTAGTGGCAGTGTGGCACACGGAAATGCCGAAACGCATATATGTTTGCACGAAATTGACGGAAAAAAAATCTAGCTTTTGAAACTTGTAAACGCATCAGTTTTTTTGGACGAGCAATTGAAAAGAAAAAGTGCTTGTGCACTCTAGCCTACTACGGTTTTCACTCACGCTAAGCTGGAAGACAACAAATTAAAACGAAGGGCATGCATAATCGAAAAGGGAGGCTGATAGATTTTTGCTATGCAGTTGATTTGGATCGTCGTCAGAGCTACGCTGGAAGGAAGGCACCAAACTCTATCACTTATTTGGCACGCTGTCATGTGCTAGCTATTGTATTGGTTAAGGGTATGCAATTTTAAAAATTCGGAATGGTATATTTTTATGGATCCGTGGTAGAATTTAGAACATCAGCTGGATCAATTCAGATCTGTCGAGAAATATATAAACAATTACTATATTCTATTTCGAGCTTGGTATGTTAATGCACATTTCTGCATGCGCTGATTGATTGTTTCCAGATTTCCAGCACCTTATATGTTTTGATTAATGGAAAATTAAATCCAGCGGTTGTTTGTTGAAAGAATTACACCGTAGTAACTATTTTATTTAATAAATAATAATGATGACCTTTTTTCCTCCAAAAATTATTTTAAATCTTCCCAACTGGTCCATATATGTAGAAACTACTCTAGGAACAATCATTTTAAATAATAATAATGATTGATTGTTTCCAAATTTGCACCATTTCAGTTCAAATCACTACGGGATTCCGCGCGTTTGCCACAGAAAACACTCAGCAAATGCACGGTTCCCGTGATAGAGAGCTAGCTTTTATGTTTTATAAAAAAAAAGCCTTGTATTTCTTTTTCACCAAGAGGAAAAAAACCAAGGCGTCAATGGAAAAGGTTATACTAGGCGCCCATTTAAATGCGTTTATTATTGATTATTACAACCAGGATTGTCGCTCATTCACTTGGCAATATTGCAATTAGTGCCGAATATTTGCGATTTAAACGGAAATCAGCAAATTATCTGCCACAAATCGCTGCACTCTCCCCCTATTTAAAGGCTCCCTTCCCCTCCGAACCATTCCACCAAACCACACCACTCTTCTCTGACTTCTCTCCCATCACCCACCAAGCACAGCAGTCATGGTGCTTACCATGACCACCGGCCAGGAGGACTCCCTCCTCCTGCTCCTCCTCCCGACCACCTCCCCCCTCCCGCCCATCGTAGCCGTCCTCTTCCTCGCCTCCGCCCTCCTGTGGCTCTCCCCCGGCGGCCCGGCGTGGGCGCTCTCCCGCTCCCGCCGCCCGCCGTCCGGCCCCACTGGCGTGCTCACCGCGCTCTCCAGCCCCGTGGCGCACCGCACGCTGGCGGCGCTGTCCCGCGCCGTCGACGGCGGCGCGGCGCTCATGTCCTTCTCCGTCGGCGTCACCCGCCTCGTGGTGTCGAGCCAGCCCGGCACGGCGCGTGAGATCCTCACCAGCCCGGCGTTCGGCGACCGCCCCATCAAGGACGCGGCGCGCCACCTCCTGTTCCACCGCGCCATGGGCTTCGCCCCGTCCGGCGACTCGCACTGGCGCGGTCTCCGCCGCCTCGCCGCAGCGCACCTCTTCGGCCCGCGCCGCGTGGCGGGGGCAGCCCACCACCGCGAGTCCATCGGCGCCGCCATGGTAGCCGACGTCGCCGCCGCCGTGGCGCGCCACGGCGAGGTCCCCCTGAAGCGCGTGCTCCACGCCGCGTCGCTCAAGCACATCATGGCCACCGTATTCGGCAAGCACTACGACGACCTGTCGAGCCAGGAGGGCGTTATGCTGGAGGAGATGGTGACCGAGGGGTACGACCTCCTGGGCACTTTCAACTGGGCCGATCACCTGCCATTGCTCAAGTGGCTCGACCTCCAGGGCGTGCGCCGCCGCTGCGACAGGTTAGTTAAGAAGGTCGAGGTGTTCGTTGGCAAGATCATCCAGGAGCACAGGGAGAAACGCGCCAATGGAGGCGTCGCTGATGAGTTTGCCGGTGACTTCGTCGACGTCCTTCTCGGCCTCGAGGGAGAGGACAAGTTGTCAGATTCCGACATGATCGCCGTTCTTTGGGTAAGATAGATCGATCGAGTTTATTTCCTGTGTAGCGTATAGTACAATGTAATGCATGATCTTTTAATTATTAATTCCGCGGTTGCATTTTGAATTTACGCACATTTTGTTCTTTTTTTTGTCATCGTCAGGAAATGATCTTCAGGGGCGCCGACACCGTGGCGATCCTGATGGAGTGGGTCATGGCGAGGATGGTGCTGCACCCGGACATCCAGGCGAAGGCGCAGGCGGAGCTGGACGCCGTGGTGGGCTGCGGAGTCGCCGTCGCCGATGCCGACGTGGGCAGCCTCCCCTACATCCAGTGCATCGTGAAGGAGACCCTGCGGATGCACCCGCCGGGCCCGCTCCTCTCGTGGGCGCGCCTCGCCATCCACGACGCGCATGTCGGCGGCCACCTCGTCCCCGCCGGCACGACGGCGATGGTGAACATGTGGGCCATCGCGCACGACCCGGCCATCTGGGCCGAGCCGGAGGCGTTCCGCCCGGAGCGCTTCCAGGAGGAGGACGTGAGCGTGCTCGGCAGCGACCTCCGCCTCGCCCCCTTCGGCGCCGGCCGCCGCGTCTGCCCCGGCAAGATGCTCGCGCTCGCCACCACCCACCTCTGGATCGCCCAGCTGCTGCAGCAGTTCGACTGGGCCCCCGCTGCCGCCGGCGGCGGAGTCGACCTGTCGGAGCGCCTCAACATGTCCCTGGAGATGGCCACGCCGCTGGTGTGCAAGGCCGTCGCCAGGGCCCAGGCAGCCTGATCCGGCGACCGTCGTCAGAGAAGCCAGGGCGCGTCCGACGATCCACCTCCGTGCATGGCCCGCCGCCGCGTCTCGTCTACTAGTAATGGTGGCGCACCTTGCATGCCGTACGTCGTGTCAGTTTGTCTCCTATATGTGTTGGTCGTGTCAAGTCCTTCCATTTGCATCCCTCAGCAGTCAGCACGTTGTGGGGGTTGCTGATTTGTGTGCTTCGTCGTCGTCGTGTCGGATAATAAGCTGGTGTGATCGTTTGTGACCTTGGTTATATAGAGTGTGTTATGATAAAATCTGGCTAGTCTCTTGTCTTCTCGATCTGTTTCTTTGTTCGCATCGGAGAGATCGGCTGGCCTCATGCAGGCGTGACCGACTCAAGCACGGAATCGGAGCAGGATCTAAACAAACTCCTCAACAAATTTTATCTGCACGGAGTATCGTTTAATAAACAAAAAAATATCTCTAGTCTAATTCCAAAGCATTATATAAACACCCAGCCGCAGGGTTTGGCACGTCGTCGTCCATCGCCAACACACGCGCGCCCTCAACGCTAGCAGCCATGGGATCCTCAAAGCTCGTCGCCGCCCTCTTCCTCGCCCTGGCGCTGGCCTCGGCCACCACCACGCAAGCCACCAGGGAGGAGCCCTCGCTGGCGCCGTCGCCGTCGCCGAGCTCGGCGACGACGTCGTCGTGCATGTCGTGGTTCATGGGGATGACCCCGTGCATGGACTTCTTGACCGACGCCGACGTGGCGGCGCCCTCGGGCACGTGCTGCAAGGGCCTCGAGTCGCTTGTCGACGGCGCCGCCGTCTGCCTCTGCCACGCCATGAACGGAGACATTGACAACTTCATGCCGGCGAACACGGACTTCAGCCGCGTGTCGGACCTCCCGGCGACCTGCGGCGTCTCGCTGCCGGCGGAAACGCTCTCCAAGTGCTACAGTAAGTCGATCGAATAGATGCGTCTGGGCTTTGAACTTGTAATGTAAGTTTCATGTTTGTTTTGCATAGCATCTAACTTTTGGTGAATACGGTTTGAATATTTAATTTGAACAGCGGAAGCTGTGCCGCCGTTGATTCCTTCTAGTCCTGCCGCATAACATAAGCATGATCACATTATGGTAGGTTTTCTTTTCAATTACTTTTTCTAGCAATTATTGTTATGGTAACGTGTTCTGATCAAATCCATGTATGCTTTTATGTTTTGCAGGAACACCATTATTAGTAGCATTTGAGGTAGTATATTCAGTCTGTAATAGATAGATTAGATTACATGTGCATTGCAAAATTGCAGTGTACTAGGAAAAAGGGAGTTACCTAGTTATCCAGTGTAATAGGAACTGTGTTCAGAGGACTATTGCACGATGTTCCCAAAAAAAAAAAGAGGACTATTGCACGATATGATCAATAATATAAATTATTCTCTTTACCTTATTGGATGAATGGGTGGGATTTCAATTTTCTTAGTCAAAGACAAGATTACACTACGGCACCTCCTTTCATATCTCTGATCGCTTTCATGTGGTGGATTGGCATTAACTGATCGAGTGTGTATTAGTTATGATTCCTGTGGTGAAAACCTGTCTACCTAGATTCAGTTTAATTTAGTACTCACACCATGAGTTTTCACATTTTCCTTTACAAACTAATTACATCTACAGTTGTGTATTGCTACAAGCGAAACAAATTTTGTCTGTGACCATCAAACATCATCGTATGAAATATTTATACTTCTATAAACACACAAGACATTAATTGTTTTTCCAGCACTTGTGTATTATGTTCACCACATTTTTAACCAAGTCATATAATACTCTGAAATGCCAAATGCCCCATCGTGAAATGAAAAAACATTGTGCAATAACAAAAGCACTTTTATCTCAACCTGCTAAATATTAATCATATGATAACTCCCCTAACAATATATGATTTAATAACAACGTATTCAGACTCAATAAATCATATGAGCGCTCCATCTATATTGTTTATAAGGCATGACATGACTTGGCACAGTCTTTCAAATAGTACTTTGACCATATGTATTTATCTTATATATATTATATTATTTATGATTTTAAACTTATGATCATTTTTTAATATATTATTTGATTATGAATACAACCATATAAAGTGTGTGTATACACACACACAATAGTTAAATTATTATTGATAAAAATTGCATAGTTTGAATTTTGATATGTGTGTACGTCTTATAAAAATAAACTAAGGGAGTATGAGAATGGGCTACATGAGTTTTTTTGAGCGGAATAGCAGGGGAAGTCCCCTTCCTTTTTTTATATATAAATATGAGAGGGTGGAATATATACAATGGTTTACAAAGGCATCAAGCCCAAAAGAAAAGGAGAGAAATCATAAAAGACTACTAACCAACTAACAATCGACTCCCTAAGTGTCGGCTTAACTCTTAAAGTTAGCAGCTTCAATTCATGAGGAGCTTTGCATAAACAGACATTATCTCCCAGCCGAGCATTGCACTTGGCAAACATGAAAATATTTTCTGACAGGCTCATAATATCTCTCCACCAGAAAGAACCAATTTTAGGTCTTGCATGAGGAGGTTTACCATTTTTGTAAAGACATTTCCAAGTGAGATCAACCCAAGGCAGGTCCTGCTTATTGTAAAATTTGTGCAGGAATTTAAGAAGAAGAGAGGTGTTATGAGACTTGAGATCAATGATGCCCAGGACATCTTCATCCTTTGATCTACAAGCTGTTTTCCAAGCCACCAACCGCCCACCTTTTTTAGATAAGCCCTCCCATTCCAGAGACAATGTTTCATATATTTGTCCACTTGTTGAGAAATAATTTCTACTGGCAGCTTCAAAGTGCACATGTAGAAAGTGGGCATGATAAATAGAGTTCACCAAAATTAATCTACCTGAGTAAGTTAAGAATTTTGAAATACCCATCAAAGTGTTTCCCAATCTAGTGAGAATAGGCATGAACTCTAAAACTGCTGGTCTAGTGGTCCCTAAAGGAAGACCCAAGTAAGTGATGGGCTACATGAGTTGCTAGCCGTCATTGATGTGGTTGGGTAAAGCACCACCACACTAGCTGTCATGGTTTGGTTATTAAAATTGCATAAACACCACCATAAACCACTTCAAATTTGAGATTGACTCTCATAAGTCATTTTATTCCAAATATGTACACACCTAATATGCATACATGTATATTAACTAATTCAATACGTTTACAAATACCCACTTATATGTGCACACTTAATGTGCATTTTTTTACTTTGAGTTTATGCTAACCACGCCTACCACGTGGTATGACAACAGTAGGGTCGGGTGTAACGACCCGGGTTTTCGGTGAGGAAAACCCGACTCCCTGTACCCTTGTGATAGTCCCTGAATCAGTAGCTATCACGTACAGAACTCATTACAGTATAATATCATTTCCATACAACAAAATCAGAGTACAAAACAGAGTATTTACATCCGAAAACAGCTCGGTATACGATTTTAAGTATAAGCCCCTTGGGCTAAACGACAAGTAGAAACTCTACGCAACGGTAGCTAAGGCTTCAAGTCTTCATCCTCGATCTTCACCACAGGCATCCTTGAGCGAAGCAATGCAACCCTTCCTCCATGGATTCTTCATAAATGGACTTTCGCTCCAAGTCCAATCCTGCACACTCACAAACTATCCCCAAGGAATGGGATAGGTTCACGTCACCAACCGTATGCAAACTTTAAGTGGCCTAAAGCTAAAGGTATAAAAAATAGTCAAGGAGTAGGCTCAGGTTTTCCTATGCAGCAGTAGCAAAGCATAAATAATAAATATCCATATCCCACCAATCCCAAACTCTCATCCACAATCGGATACACCTGGTCACCCAGATCACCGTCTCCAAATTCTATCTCCATCTAGGGTCGGTGCGAGAACTCCCACTCCTCGCACCTCAATGATTGCACCCGGATCCGCGAGGCAGAGGGAGCAACTCTCCTCTCCCCGAATGCAACCACGGCTCGCCACACTCAATCCTATAAGGGGAGGTAGAAATCCCAAAACATGAGAGTCGGAGTAAACATCGGGCATGTCCATAACCGAGGACGCGGCTATACGTATAGATCTAAACTCTACAGAGCGTGCACACCTGTACCAAACTAAGGATGGAGCCCAGTCGGTAGCAAGTCGACTGAACCCACCCTACCGGACGAACACCTAGGAGTTACGATTCCACCCTGCATCCGGGTCTCGCTGCGGTCCCCCGCAGAAGACCACCCCGGAACTGTGAACATGCCACACGGGGAGCGCCGCAAAGGGAAGGGGCCCTCACCGGCTTCCCTTTCACTGATACCCTCTATCCTACTAGCAGGTATGGTATCGCACTTGCCAGGGTCGACCCGGCCCTATCCCCACTCTCGGCGAGGTGGTGTGTACGGAAGTCCCGTGAAAACAAAGCAACCCACTCGGTTTCAGACCGGGGCGAGCTCCTGTCCTCCAAAGTAATCACGAAACCCCAACACCTGTGCTCCGAAAACATTGTGCCTGCCATAGGACAAGGTAATAGAGAGAGAGAGAAAGAGAGAGAGAGAGTAGTGGTAGGGCAATCAAGGACAAGGTAAATAAAGAAGGTAGTGCAAGGTTTATCATATCCATCATCATGCATAAAGTAAAGCGCTAGCAGTTCTATAAGCAATGCCTAATAGGATTTCAAAGTCGGTCGGGCGTGAACACCTGTGTGCAAGTAGTCGTCATAGTTTTCGTAGTCGTACTTGATCTTCTGGCTTGTCTCCTCAGCTCCGGGAAATCCTAGATTCGCAAATATAAATAAATAACGAGGATCTATTTGCAAATAAACTCCAAAGAGAAGCAATAAAGAACCAAATAACTCCGAAAGCTAGTCTAACGGGAGCTTCAACATTTTAGAAGAATAAAGAAACTGATTTCATATTTTTCTAAGCTAGAATCAATTTATTATTGATTTTCAAATAAAGAAATATTTTATGAATTTAATTAATTGCGATAAAGCACAGAAAAACATAAGTTAGCAAGTTAGAGAACCACAAACTAGGTTTTGGGTGGTCTGCAAGGTTTAGTTGACTAGTCAACGATCTTAGTTGACCAAGTCAAAGGAAAAGGTCAACCGGACCCCACAAGTCATCTTGTGGCCCCGGGACCAGGCTGGATAGTTAGCGGTCTCACAAGTTAGTGGGTCCCATCGGTAAGTCTGCGGACCCCCTTTGGTTAGAGTAGAGAGATAGCAGAAACGATATGGAGAAACTTAGCTCAAGCTGGAACATGGCAGAGATGTGGCGAGGATGGATTCCTCCATGGTATGGCGGATGGTTCAGTTAGCGCACGCGTCGTGCACGACGAAAGCGTCGCACGGCCACGACGAAAGGTATGGTCGGGACTTGAAAGATCGGATCCAAGCATCGATGTTCAAGTTTTAAGGACCAAGGTTGATTTAGCACGTACATGACTTTAGGCAAACACACGCAACAACTAAACTAAGGATGTGTGTGGCTGGAGACACATGCTAGAACTAAGTTTGTGCCGGTTCAGCTATAGGCAGAAAGGAAGAATAGAAAGTAGTTGCTGCTTGTATGGTTTGAGGTTCGAAACAGAGACTAGTAAAGTGCTAGCATTGGCACATAGCTCGGCATCCAGCAAAGTGCTAGCAAGAAAGATTAAGGCTCATAATTAAACACGTAAGATTATATGCCTTCGGAAACAAGACAGGAGAGGCCCGGCGTGCTAGCTTTTGCTCGGACCGAAACTTCATGGTGTGGAACAGATAGACCATAAGCAGCTCGTTGGAGAGGTAAGCTGCACAGAGGCTGTAGGATTGGCATGGTAAACTAAAAGGAGAGAGTTGGTGGATGGTCAGAGAAAAACTAGCACTACAGGCTGCAGGTTTGGTTCTAAGCTCTGGTGGGAAAAGGAAAGACTGATGCTTAGTAAGGCAAAACAGGAATAGGATTAAGGTTGGAAGATAGATTAAGGCAAAGGGCTGTGAGCTAGCATAGTTAGCATGTACATGGCCTTCCAACACACATACAGCTGCCACTGCTACCTTGCTTGAGGACAGCACACAGACCGGCAGTATAACACACAGGTTGAGCAGGCTTTGATAAAGGTTTCACAAGTTTGCACAGGTTCAGATAGAGCTTCAAACAGGACGAGCACTTGCTGATTAGAACACATGGTCACATAGGACTAGCAAGCAGGGTGAAGACTGAAGGTTTGTTGGCCACCAACATGGCCTTGTTTAGAACATGCAGCAGCTAGGCATGCATGATCGTGGCCTGATCACAGGCTAGGAAGCACTACAGCTTTAGCATATTAGAGTCCTGCACACAGCTCGGCAGCGAGCAATGCACAATCAAGAAGGATAAAGGATCAAGGTTAAACATTTGAAGGTGTATGGCTTGGTAACAAAACAGAAGATGGCTGTTCATAGGTGTTTGTGCAGGTTCAGCTGAAGAGAAAGAGCATGGCAAGCATTGTTGCAGACCGGTGATCCAGAGTTACGTGCTGACATGGTGAGGTGTGTTTGTGCTTAAACAGGCAGAACAGAAAGGAAGGGTAGCAAGCTTCTGCTTGCTGTTCTTAGCTGCAACAAATAGGAAAAAGGTGGCAGCTTGGCAGCAAAACTGGTAGGCTAACAAGGGCGAGGACAGGGCTGCGTGTGCGCGGTGACATGGTGTCCCATGGCCGCGGCATGGCCGTGTCGCACGCGCGGGCACCTGGTTCTCCAGGGCCGCGGTGTGCACGACTGCAGGGTTGTGCAGTAGGCTAGACTGCTAGGCTATGGCGCAAACAGCTCCGGTGAGGCTCAGGAGGAGCTAGGGTTCCTCCTAGGGCGGTTAAAGGTTGGAGCTTTGGCCGATTGTTCGCACGGCGGCGACGAAAAACAGGACGGCGGCAGAGGCGGGCGCTGGATTTGAACCATGGGTATTCAAAATTTCATATGGCAAGAATTTTTATTTTTTTTGACAACCTAAATCATATGGCAAGATTTTTTTTTGACAGTCTACCATTCTACCCTTGAAATACCACCATCTGCATCTGGCTTTCATTGCAAGACTGAGGAAGAGGAACACTCTCTGATTTTGCAGCAGCTCTTGCCCAAGAAAGTTATGAAAGCAGTAATGACACTATTTTTTTTTTTGAAAAGGTAGCAGGAGCACTGCTCTGTCATTTAAGAAGAAGAAGCAAATGTACATAACGAGCCGAAGCTGACACCACCACACGAACACACCCTGAACAAAACAAACACACCCACAACAACACACCACCAACCCCAACCAACTGGGAGAGAAGACTGAAAAAAGTCGCCGCCACCTGCGCCGCCGTCACCAACGCTGTGCCACGCCGAAGCGCAACCCGCTGCAGGCACCAACACCCCCCCGGGCTCCTCCACCATGGGATTGTCAACCTCAAACTGCTCGTACATGACCGTCGATCCCTCAGATCCATAGAACCAATGACACTATTTTTCCTCTTCATGTTTCAGACCTAAAACTAAAATCATACAAGTATCAATAGTACTGCTGACTATTATGACACATTGTCATGAGTTGATATCACACGGATTGACAAATTGCAATAACAAATAGACCAATTTAACGAATCCATGCAAATCGCAATCCCAATTTCAGGTCAATGCTCACCTGTGTCTTGCTGCAGTCCTGTTGTAGCGTCGTCCTGGTGCTCCTTGCCTCCCTGCTCGGCTGCTCCCGTGCTTGCTCCGGCATCAGCTGCTCGCGGCCCGCCAGTCCCCGCCGGCTGCTGTGGACAACGGCACAGCGTGTGCGGTGCACCCTGCGCCAAGGGCGGCACCGCGCCTCCGCATCCGCCCGCAACGACCCCCGCCGCTCGCCATCCAGCATCTCGTCCTCCTCGCCGGCAGTCTGCCCACCAGCCGCCGCTAGGGTTAGACGAGCGTGCGTGCGGCTGCGTGGGACAGGGCAGATGAAAAGCCACAGGCCAGGAAGGGGTGGGGGATTGGCCGACTGGGCCAGTTGGGCTATCGGGCCAGAGTGGGGAATGGCGGGAATGAAAAGAGGATTTTAAGTGGGCTTTTGATCTGTTTAGATCGAACTTGTGGCTGTTTTTTATTTTTTATGCATATACACAAAGGATACACTATATATACAAAACAATTTTGCAAAAATAATGGGTATTCAGTTGAATACCCATGAATACACGTGGGCCCGCCCCTGGACGGCGGCGCGAGGCTGCGGTCAGGTCGCCGGCGTGCGCGCACGAGTGCGCGTGTGCGCTTGGGCGTGCACGGGTTCGATGTGGTGCGGAATATCGACCCCAAAGGAGGGGCTTTGTCCCCTGTTCGTGCGTGCTCCGGCCAGGGCTTGGGCCAAGGCGGCGCCTTGCCCGGCGTGCGTGACAGCAAGGCACGGAAGATCACGACTTGGCCGCCGGCGAGTGTGCGTGGGTGCGCGGGTGCTCGGCGGGTGGTCGGTACGCGGCGAACCAAAGGCAAGGCCTTCCGCCTCCCTGCACGTGCGTGCACGAGCGTGCAAACCGGCGGCTTGGCTGCGTCGGCGCAGCGGACAGGGCGGCGCGTTCGTCGGCGTCGGGCAACTGGTACAAGGCCAGGCGGGGCTTGCGCGCGCGTTGATGAAGGCAGTGGCACCTGCAGGCGTAAGGCTCGACTCGATGGTCGGCACACAAGCGTCGGCGGTCGCACGGCGGCGCGGTGCAAGCAAAGCAGAGCATGCGCACGCAACAACGGCGCACGGGATTTTCTCCCTCCATCCGTTGGAAGGCCTCCAACTCATCCAAACAGGGGACTTGGGCACCAGCGCTCACCTCGAGTTGTCTTGACGGCGAACGGTGAAAGACGGTGGTGCAGAGGAAGCAGAACAGCGGCAACATCGGCGTTGTCGGGGCCGGCATGCTCGCGGTCGGTCCCTTCCTCGACGGCGACGGCGTCCTTAGCGGAGGGCAACTCCTCCCTGCATCGGCGTCGGCAGCAGCAAGTAGGTGTGGCCGGCTCGGTGCAGAACGTGGCTTGGGGTACGTACGGCTGCAGTTTGTCGTCAAGGTGTTCAAAGATCAGTTCAGGCATTGCATCGAACAGTTGGAGGGCAAGGAAGATGTTTGGTTGTGTGCTCACCGTGAGGGCTCGTCGGTGTTCAAGGCGAGGCAGGGCGGCGGCGCAGCACCTGCAGGACAGCGGCACGAAGGCCGAGCACACAGTGGGAGGAGGCGCGGTGATGACGGCTTGCGGTTCGGCGGCGGCGTGGTGCTCCTCCTCTGTGACGGGCAGCACTTCTGGACGGTGATGTCGTGGCTTCCCTGGCAGCGTCTCCTCCACGCGGCCGGCAGCTCCAGCTTCGACGTCGTGGTTCAAGCGGCGGCGACGGTTTTGGAATTGGGGTTTTCCCCTGTCCGGTTTGGGCAAAGAGGGGCTGCGCCTTGGGTAGCTGCGGCTGCTGTTCTTGCGAGAGGAAAAAGGAATCAGAGAGGGAGAGCAGAAGATAGCGAGAAGGGAAAGGAGCAGCTTGCTGGTTCTTGCGGTGGGGAAGAAAAGGAGCGGCAGGCTGCATCAGAAGAGTGGAAAAAGAAAGCCATGCTCGATCTGGTGGCTGGAAGAGAGGGGGCAGCGGCTGCTGTGTTGTTTCAGAGGATGAATAAATCAGAGAGGAGATCGAGTGGGCAAGCTCTGCTTGCTTGTTCTTGCAGACCGATGAAAAAAAAACAGAGACCAAGATGTTGCCAGCGGATCTAGGAGAGAGAGAGATAGAGAGTTGGTGGCTAGGAGGCGGAGTTGCTACGGTTAAGAACCAAGAACAGGTGCGGCGGCTGCAGGGAAAAAAGGTACGGGAGAGAATGGAAATGGAGATGGGAGAGAGGAGAACGTGAGGGTATTAGGGTTAGAAGATGGGCTTTGAGATGAGCCCGGTGAGTTCGGCTGAATCTAAATAAGCCCGAATTTAGATTATTTTTCCGGAAATGACTTAAATAGCAAAGTAATTATTCAAGAAGTCGGAAAACATCGTCGTAATTCAAATGAGCTCTCGGAAATTTAATTCAAGGATTTATAGTCTATTCCCCGAAATCGAATCAATTGCAAAAGATTAATTCGAAGAGTCGGAAAATAATTCTATAATCCATTCAATAAATTCCGGAGCACTTTTGAAAGAGATTAGGCCGGGAAGGATTAAAGGGCCGAAAAAGTTGGAGGGTCCACCGAGTTAGCAGGTGAAGACCCGAGAGATGGTTTAGCCGGGTTTGAAGGTTAGGAAGGGTAGTTAGTTTAATTAGCTTTTGATTTATATTTGAAATTATATTTCAAATATAAACCACATTCAAAGATTTAAGAAAATTCCAAATAAAACCAAATCACACTAACATAGAATTTATCCTCAGCACTCAAAGCAATTTAATTAATTTTATTACTAAGAATTTGGAAAGGGCACGAGAAGATAGTCTTATGATTCTGATAAAGGACATCAAGCACGAAATTTTTTGAAATTCCACATTTTTGCAAACATTAACATTCCGGATCCCCCTTACAAGAATCTCGTCCTCGAGATTAAAACATCAGTGGGTACATTGGGGTACCCGCTTCTTCAAGGTGTATGCATGCTTCAGGTATCTTCAGTTCCATAGTAGTTGCTCACTTGTCAATTCCAATAGTGTGCAAGCAACCAAAATCTTTGCAATTGAAAAAGTTCTGAGGTAAGGTTGATCTTGATCTCAATCTCAATCTCTTGATCCTTAGCATAGTGATCCTTTATGTCTCTTCATGAGTATAACTTGAGAGACTCTGATAGTAGATTCTCTACTCCTTGTATGCTTCTTCAAATACTGGCAACTTCGAGGTAGTGGGTGGTTCCAACTTTCCATAATCTCAACCTCAAGTCAGTAAGCTTGATTCCAACACGTACAAGATAGCTTATTCAAAATCTTGGTCTCATAGGCTGCAGTGTCGTATTCTTCTTCAACTTCGGCTGAATAGGCATGACTCCGATACTCCTTATTCCTGGCTTATAGTGATAACTTGTCCTCCTTCTGTGGGTTACCTCAGGGTTCCTTAGGCTAATAGTCTTCAAAGCATTTCGTAGTGGTGGTCTTTTCTAACTTGGATAACACTAGGGTTACCTATTCTAGGAGTCAAGTACAAGCATGAAAATATTACTAATATATAACCCTACACACAATTGTAAGAACCATAAGATCCAATAAGATTCACAAGGATCAAGCACTCAGACATTCAAAGCATTATAGATAGTGCTATCTCAAGGCTGACTCTAATAACCTTTGAGATCTTGCACACTAATCGGTCTATTTATTTCGTGGTATGTCAAACCAGGTAGACTCTACTCTTAGTGGTTCAAGGTGTTCTCATAGCACCCAAGCTATCTTCTGACTCATCCTGGCTAGTCCACGTAAGAAGTTGCTTCAACGAAGGAAAGATAGAGTTTTTCAAAGTAGGAGAGGCAGAATTAATATAGTTCAAGGGGGTATATATAAAATAGAGCGTTAAGAATGTTCTAAAGCTAACAACCAACATAGGGTTACGTGCTACGGTCAAGTACGGCTCTGATACTATTTGTAACGACCCGAGTTTTCGGTGAGGAAAACCCGACTCCCTGTACCCTTGTGATAGTCACTGGATCAGTAGCTATCACGTACAGAACTCATTACAGTATAATATCATTTCCATACAACAAAATCAAAGTACAAAATAGAGTATTTACATCCGAAAACAGCTCGGTATACGATTTTAAGTACAAGCCCCTTGGGCTAAACGACAAGTAGAAACTCTACGCAACGGTAGCTAAGGCTTCAAGTCTTCATCCTCGATCTTCACCACAGGCATCCTTGAGCGAAGCAACGCAACCCTTCCTCTATGGATTCTTCATAAATGGACTTTCGCTCCAAATCCAATCCTGCACACTCACAAACTATCCCCAAGGAATGTGATAGGTTCACATCACCAACCGTATGCAAGCTTTAAGTGGCCTAAAGCTAAAGGTATAAAAAGTAGTCAAGGAGTAGGCTCAGGTTTTCCTATGCAGCAGTAGCAAAGCATAAATAATAAATCTCCATATCCCACCAATCCTAAACTCTCATCCACAATCGGATACACCTGGTCACCCAGATCACCGTCTCCAAATCCTATCTCCATCTAGGGTCGGTGCGAGAACTCCCACTCCTCGCACCTCAATGATTGCACCCGGATCCGCGAGGCAGAGGGAGCAACTCGCCTCTCCCCGAATGCAACCACGGCTCGCCACACTCAATCCTATAAGGGGAGGTAGAAATCCCAAAACATGAGAGTCGGAGTAAACATCGGGCATGTGACGCCCCAAGTTTTTAATTAACCCTAATTGCTGGTCAAACCTGTTGACTGTGGTCAAATCATGGTCAACCTGGGTCATCACCTCGAAAACCTAGTCAACAATCACCCATTAGCACCTTAAGCAAGTCAACACCATCTACCATGGTCAAAACCCTAGTTGGAGTGGTCAAACCCCTAATGTCTATCTCCTTGTCCTAGAACTTTGGTCACGTTCTCCAAATTTTGTCTAAACACTCAAAAATCTCCCAATATAAAAGTTGTGCAGAATTTCCAGGAACACATTTCATCTTCAGGATGGCATTTCAAATTTTGAGTGGAAAAGGTTCAAATTTGCCAGTCAAACCCAGAGTTACTATTCACCCGAGCCATGAAATTCTTCAAATTGGCATTTGGATTTCTTCCTCGTTTCAAATCAAAATCCACTTCGGCTTGTTCCTTTGTTTAGAGGGTTAGCTCGTCTACAAGTTTCCTATCTACAGTTTTTGAAGTTGGAGTTCAAAATTTACTTCTACACACAGTCAAACACGGGAACATGCGACGGACCGGGCCGGGAGCGCGCCCAGCGCGACGTCACGCGCGCGCGCAGCGTCCACGCGTCGCCGCCGTGCGCCGCCGTACTACGGCCACCCATGAAAGTCCGTGCATGATCTCGGCCTACGTCGGCTCGCGCGCGCACCCCTAGACGCAGCCTCGGCCGGAGGAGCCGCGCGCCACGCGGCGTGTACGCGCGCCCGCGGCACCGTCCTTACCCCTACGCGCACGCACGCCGAGGGACGCCGCCGTACCGCGCGTTAAAGCGCCGGGATGCCTTAGCTGCTAAGCGTCTCGACCCCGTGAGCGCCCGGCTATAAATAGCCGTCCCCATCTCCTCCCGCGCGCGAACGCCGTCCGCCCGCCCGCCGTTGCCGCCGCCGCCGCGAGCTCGAGCTTCTGCTAGCTCCCGTCGCCGGCCAACCCTCCCAACCGCTTCACTAGACCCCTGTGTAGCTCCCACAGCCGCACATTGACCCACTTTGCCTCGGGCCTCGCCGGATTTTGGTGAACCGCGGGCGCGCCGCCGCGGCCTCGCCACCACCGCTCGCCGGAGACGTCCCCGACCACGCCACCACCATCAATTGGCTCGGGGTGAGGTCAATCGCACGCCCCTCCATTTGTTGCCCTGCTCCGGCCTTGCTTCGCCGCCGGCGAGCTCCCCCGCCGCCGGCAAGGGCATGGATGTGAAGTCCAGGGACGGATTTGTAAACCAGGGGCTTGGTTGTAATGAAAGTTAACTTAGTTTCTTTGCAACTTAGTCCAGCACCTTAGAAAAAGTATAGAAATTCATAGAAAATTCAGAAAAATGCAAACCCAATTTTGTTGGTCTCAGTGAGAGTAGATCTGCAACTTCTACAAAGCATGACCATAGTTTTGACTTATAGATTTTGAATGGAAATTCAAATTCAGTTTGACACCTTTTTGCTGTAGTTCAAAATCTAGAAAGGCTATGGAGCTGAATTTTGGATATGTTGCTAGACATGTCATGTATAGACTCTGGACCAAAATTTGCACAAAGTTATTGAACAGATCTTTTTATATGATTTACTTTGCATTTATGTTATTTCTGCCTTATTGATTTTTATGGCAAGATGTAAATATATTTTTGTGCTCATCTTGTGGCTATGCTCATGTTATGACTAGATTCAACTTTCCTGCATTTACCATGATTTTATCTCTGCCAGAAGTATTTATTCTTGTTATATGCTTAGATTTAAGTTTAAATGCATAGTTCAAATTTCAAATGTGATCTTGATGTGTTTGTTGGTTTCCTAAGCTTGTTTTAGGCCAAAGATGTTGTAGGGATGAGTTGGCTGCAGTAATGCTTTATTTATTTATTTGTGCATTTCTCATATTTCTTTTAGCTAGGAAATGTCTTTTGATGTATATATGTTTTGTGGCTCTTTTGCATGTGTAAGCTTGGACCAGTAGTTTGTTTGGGTCACTAGGACTAGCAAAGCACCCTTCCCCTGTTTTATAATTTGGTTTGGTATTTAAAAGCTTAGAATCCATTTAAGCTCCCTAATAGGTTTATTTAGGAAAAATCATTTCCGCTTCCTTAACAACCTTGTTAAATTGTTGTTTACCTTAATTAAGGGCTATGGATCAACCTTTGCTGTTTTGTGTGATTAAATAATTTTATTTGCTTTAATGTGTACGCTGTCACTATTAAAAGACTAAATAATAAATCTTCACATGAAATGACCTTAATGAAAAGAAGCACTAATTAATTGTTTGTCAAGATGAATATGGCCAACAAGAGTTGGATGTGATGGTTAAGCTCTCACTCCACTCAATAACCCTGCATTGCATTCCGTGTAGAGCTTCCTGACGGTAACTACGCGCTCGTGTCGGAAGCCGAGGAAGGAGGAGCTGACGCGGAGCTGCAGTACGTGGAAGTGAACGAGGACACCGAGGACCCCCAGGCTAACTTTGCTGACGAAGGCAAGCCCCGGTGCTTTAACCTATTTGTTTTTGGAAATTATACAACCATCTATGGATGTTTGTGCATTTACGTTCAGGAGTTGAAATGAAACCCTAGATGCATGATCCCTAGGTACCTATGTCTTTTACTAGTATGCTAGGTCGATAGCTGCTATGCTATAGGACCGTTACAAGCCGAGTGATACTTGTCACTCGCGAGAATAGGTTCTTATATTGGAATCATAAGATCTTTATAAATGGATTGCTCATGTGGTAAGAGCATGGGATGTGGGCTCTGGCCCAATGACTTTCGTGGGTTAAGTGTTTGAACGTACTAAACACTTGTCGGAAATGGGCACGGTAAGCCTAGTACCTAAATGAGGCGGTGTGGGAACTTTGCGCTACTAATCTTAGGGTTGCGGCCCCGGGCTCGCCACCTGAGTATATGGGTGAGACTGGGCGACCTTGGTGGCGTAGCCCAGTAAACCTTGTACTTAAGACTGTAACATCTGATCCCAATCCGAGGAATGACGGGAACCGCCTGGTTGGTGAACTCGTGGTGAGGGCGCCTCCCGTGTGTTTAGGTGTACCTTGCAAGGTTTTAAATCAACTGGTTGTCGGCCTCTCACCGTTATCTGAGACTACTTATCCGACTGGCCATGGTATCCCTAATGATGGAACTTTGTGAATATTTATGCTTGATTAATTGTATTGCACAACTTATGCTTGCAATAGCTTGCTCATTTAGAAAAGAGTAATCAACTAGAATCTGTGCTAAAATCTTGAAAGTAAGGACAAACTCTTTGTTGCTTTTCAGCAAAAGAACCCCACCAGCCAAAAAGCCTTTCATGTCTAGAGTTGGTGATGTAGTTGTCACCGACGGGTAAGTCTTGCTGAGTATTAGCATACTCAGCCTTGCTGTAATGTGTTGATTTCAGGTAATGCTTTTAGTGATGTGTGGCCTGGAGAGATCCCGCCTGGCTGGGAGCTGGAGTGGGTGGAGGACGATGATTGAAGGCATCATGGCAGGCCTCCTGTGATGCTCCTCGCGCCGTTTATTTTAATTCCGCTGTTTTCAAAACTCTGAACTTCGTTACCATGTCAAGTACTTTGGTTTGTAATAATTAAACCTTTCGGGGCAGATTTGGACTTAATCATGTGTCGTACTCTGGACTCGCCTTCGCGTGAGTTTTAATGCATATTTGTCGATCCTTTGTTGCTATGTAAGTGATTTCACCGGGCTTGACCTGGCAACCAACGATGGGATGATACTTTATTATTGCTTAATGACCAAAGTGGAATGGTTTAGGCAATAGTACGGTATTTTCCTGGGCGGGTTGTCACAGCTGGTACCAGAGCGATTATATGCACCAGAGTTTAATTAACAATCTTAATCACCGGTTTTTGGAATAAAACTTGCCAAGATTGTTTGGATTTGCAAAATACGTTGGTCCGTTAAGGATGGATATAGACCGAGAGGCCCTAGAGGGAATTTTGGGTTCTTTCAGGTGGCTTATAAATCTATGGTTTATTTTGCTAACCCCCAGCACATTTGATTTCTGTCAGAACTTACTTTCTGCACAACCATACTAGTTCATCACGTTTTGCCATACGTGGTGGTGCCACAGGAAAGTCCTGTGAGGGATGGATGGGACCTATTCTAATGGGAACCCACGTCGCGTCAGTGTCTCAACACGTTTTGCCATACGTGGTGGTACCGCATGGAAGTCATGTGAGGGATGGATGAGACCTATTCCAAAGGGAACCCACCGTCGTGTCTGTGTCTCGCCACGTTTTGCCATACGTGGACGTTCCGCATTGTGAATATGCGAGGCAAGGATGCACTCCATTCCAAAGGAGAGTATCTGAGGTTGGACGCTGTCCATGCAGCGGCTTGACGCATGGATATTGTTTCTATAGTAAACGGTAATGTATGTGGACGCTTCCGTGACGTGCTGGCACGGAAGGTTCTTTTCTGCAGGTACACTAACAACGATCCGTTAGTCGCTAAGTGAGTATCGAATAGCTCTCGGCTAGTTATTATAGGGAGAGACGAATAAAAGCCTTGCCATCGGCACTAACTTCGATTTTTGGCTTGATTGCCGTGTGAGGACGAATAGGACGTCTTGCATGCATATTAAAAATCGAAACAACTTCAAAATGGACCCAAACTTGAATTGTTTGCTCTCTAAGGAAGTTTTTGCTAGTATGTGGTTTTTGTGTCCTAGCTCTACTTCTCATGTCTAGGTTGTTGTTGCTGTCCAAAAGTTGAGTGGCTGCTAGCTTGAATTTTTGCACCATATTCTAAAAATATTTGGACTAGTTGACCTATACCAAAGTTGCTCCATATCCAATCTAGTTTTTGCTCGCAAAAATTCATGGGCATAGCTGTTGTAGATCTTGAGTTGTATCCTTTTTAGTGAACCTAGGTCATGCTGTTTTTCTGAGGACAGAACCTTGAACATTGCATCCTTCGACCTTGTTCCTAAATGATCTAGCTCAACCTTTGAATACCAAAATTGTGCATAAAAACCTTACGGAGTAGCTGGTGAAATTTGAGAAATTTTGGGGTTCTGGTTTTTGAGTTATGAATGTTTATTCACAGCTGCCAGAATTTTGCACCATTGACATGTTGTCCTCTTTGAGTTCTAACATGCGTTACATTTTTGTACAGATGGCTGCCCCCGTGTTTCTCGAGTACGGCGCTGACGGTTCGGTCCGTACCGACGGACTGCACTGGGAGGGTTTTCCACGCCTTGCGTGGGAGGCACTCAGCGCTGTCGGCTACACCATTCCGCCCGTCTACGAGGCGCTCGAGTTAGAGCACCTGGGCGTGCCTCGTTGTAGGGTGACCGTCACCGTACCACCCCACCCAGACCACCCCGACTGGTTCGATTTGAGCTCCGTGTACTGGGGTTTTCGTCAGCAGGAGTCTTTCGAGTCGGCTGCCCTCTGGGTGCTGACGGACTTCTGCGATCACAACCCGACGGTGGTAGCACTGTCACCATTCGGACTGTTTCCGGTGGTGAACCCGCACGACCTGGCATGGAGAGACCGTGTGGACCACCTACAGGAGTTACTGCTGCTCGCAGTTCTACTGGATGTCACGCAGACGCTGACGCGTTGCCTGGACGCTGTGTTCACACTTCAGGGGCTGCGTAACACCACTCAGTTGATGATCAGCCAGCGTCTGGAGTCGGCTCGGCTGGCCTGGCACAGTCTCTCAGTGGCTTACCAGCAGCAGAGCTTCACTCTCTTCCAGACTCAGCAGGAGAACGACAGGCTTCGTACCAGGAGATTGCAGTTGGAGTTAGAGAGAGGCGACCGCTTACAGAGAATCCTAGACCTGGAGGCAGAGGTCACTACCCTTCAGGAGGACGTGGACGCTAGAGACATCGAGAGGTTGACACTGCTGCAGAACATCATCGAGATGCAGCAGCAGGTGGAGGAGGCCGAGGTGCAGATAGCAGCACTGCAGGCCATTGTGGCTCTGCAGCCACCACCTCCGGTGGAGGCACCTCCGGAGGAGCAGCAGGGTCAGTCCGGTCTTGACCAGGCAAGTCAGGCAGGACCACCCCCACAGACCCCACCTGCTTCACCTGCTGCCAGTGACGCTTCGGTCGGCAACTAAATTACCGTAGTGTTGTAATAGGATGACTCATACTCCTGTGTATAACCGCTTGGTTGGTTTTTGTGGTAGGCTAACGTAAGAGTATTCTTTTGTGCAGCACGACTGCAGAGTAACCCATGTTGTATTTTGGTGATCCCAAAACTTGCACCTATGTAATGCTCGGTTGAACACCTTTCCTGTAGTGTTTGTCGTAAGGAAAATGTTTAAGCTATTGTGGTCAGATTCGATTCCTGTGTTGAATACCAAACTTGTTCGGAATTTTATGACGATCGCGCTCGCAAAAATTCAGCCATTGAGTACTTTCATACTGAGAGTTATGCAATTTTTAATCCAGTCCTGGCTGCTGTCCAAACAACTAGACAGAGCATGGAAATGAAATTTTTTGAGCGATTGAACGTCGGAATCTTATCATGCGTTGAATACCAAAGTTGTGCGGAATATTGTGTTGACCGTGCTCACCAAAATTCAGCATTTTGCATGAGGGTACTGAGAGTTACGGAAATTTCGGTGAGTGTCGGCCTGCTGCCGGGACAGCTAGGCAGATTTTCGCAATTCGAATTCTTCGGGCACGCGAACTTGGAAATTCGCTGCGAGGTTGAATACCAACTTTGGAGCGCATGAAATCCTACATCTACTGACCCGGATTGGAAATTTTTCAGTGACTAAGCTGTTGGATATGAAACTTTTCGTATGACCGTGTTGCTGCAAATTTCGATAAACTTGCACGAATGAGCGTTTGTGATGCATGTTTACACTTGTCATTTCTTTCTAAGCAAGATTATGGCTACGTGTCTAATAAAGGCTCACATTTTTCAGATGGTGGGACCCACGCGCAGCTCTCCCAACGGTTTTGGAGCGTCCGGCAGTGGTGAACTGCCACCGCCACCGCCCATGACGCCGTCGGAGGCATTCATGGCTACTCAGACCGAGGTGCTACGCCAGATCCTGCAGACGCAGCAACAGATCGCCCAGCAGCTGAACCAGAGGCCGCCTCATGGGGCAAATCATGAGGGGCCGAATTAGGTCACCACCTACCCTCAGTTCATCGGGATGAAGCCCCCGACCTTCACCAAGGCGGAAGACCCCCTTGAAGCTGAGGCGTGGATCAAGGCCATTGAGGCCAAGTTCTCTGCCTTTGTGCTACCATGCTCGGAGGAAAACAAGGCCAACTTCGTCGCCTTGCAACTTCGAGGTGAAGCTTTGATGTGGTGGGAACATTTCAAGACCATGCAGCAGGCCGGGCATGCTGTCACTTGGAATGAATTCAAGCAAGCTTTCAAAAGCCACCACATTCCTAAGGGATTAATGGATAGGAAGATGAGGGAGTTGCTGGCCCTCAGGCAGGGATCTGACACTGTGTATCACTATGCACAGAAATTCAATAGCCTTTGCCAGTATGGTGGGCATCATGTCGATACCGATGCAAAGAAGATGAAAATGTTCCGTGATGGCCTGGATGGTGAGTTGTATGAACGGCTGAATTTGATAGAGCCCAACAACTTCCATGAGTTGGTGAACAAGGCTATATCCCAAGAGGATGCTATGAAGAAGGCCCAGAGAGACAAGAAGAGGCATGCTGGTTTTGCTTCGGGCAGCGGGACTAACAAAAAGTTTCGCTTTGTGAAGAAGAATGTTCCTAACTCGTCCCAGAAATCTTCAACTGGACGCTGGACGATGAAGCCATCACAGAGCAAACCTTCAGGAAACTTTCAGTTCCGCAACACCCAGCAGCAAGCTTCCAAGCCCAACGCACCCCCACGCAACACCGGTGACCGCCGTTGTTACAATTGTGGACAGCCTGAGCATTATATAAGTGACTGCCCAAAGCCCAAGCAGATTAAACCCAACCAGTAGAATCAAGGTTCCGGGACCAAGCCGGTCAATCTAGCCAAGAAGCCGATGGTGCAAGTCCGTCAGGGTAAACTGAACTTCACCACCATGAGTGATATTCCAGAAGGAGCTTCAGTGCTTACGGGTACTTTCTCTATCAATGACATCCCCATTAAGATATTGTTCGATTCTGGAGCTACCCATAGCTTGATTAGTGGGAGTTTGGTAGAAAAATTGGGTTTAAGAGGTTCGCATGTTAAGGATGCTTTTACCATTGTCACTCCGGGTGGAAAAATCTCTTCTCACACCTTATCCTGCGGAGTACATTTGAAATTGGGTAGTAAGACTGTTAAATCACACCTCATTATCATAGGCTTAGAGGGTATGGATGTTATCTTGGGTATGGATTGGATGACCCGACATAAGGTGGTTCTAGATATCTCTAGTAGAGTTGTAGCGATCAATTCACCTACCGTCGGACACACCACCCTGTACCTACCTTTTAAGGACGGTGCAGATCCTTGTGCCTATGTGACCATTACTTCTCACCTTGAAGAAATTCTAGTAGTTTGTGAATATCCTGATGTCTTTCCCGATGAATTGCCTGGCATGCCACCAGACCGGGATGTCGAGTTTGTGATTGAACTCCAACCGGGCACTGCGCCCATTTCCAAACGACCTTACCGTATGCCTCCGAAAGAGCTAGCTGAACTGAAAAATCAACTCCAGGAATTGTTGGATAAGGGCTATATCCGCCCAAGTTCTTCTCCTTGGGGCTGCCCCGCACTCTTTGTCAAAAAGAAAGATGGTAGTTTGAGGTTATGTGTTGACTACAGACCTCTCAATGAGGTGACCATCAAAAACAAATATCCTCTTCCCCGCATTGATGTTCTTTTTGATCAATTGGCTAGAGCCAAGGTTTTCTCCAAGATCGATCTTCGGTCTGGTTATCACCAAATCAAAATTCGACCTTGTGACATTCCCAAAACTGCTTTCTCCACCCGATATGGTCTCTATGAGTATCTGGTGATGTCTTTTGGTCTCACAAATGCCCCAGCTTACTTCATGTATCTCATGAACTCTGTATTCATGACGGAGCTTGACAAATTCGTAGTGGTCTTTATTGATGATATTCTGATCTATTCCAAAAATGAGAAGGAACATGCCGAACATCTTCGAATTGTTCTACAGCGTTTGAGAGATCACAAACTCTACGCTAAATTCTCCAAATGCGAATTCTGGTTGGATAGTGTGAAATTCTTGGGGCACACTATTTCCAAAGATGGCATATCCGTAGATCCTAGCAAAGTACAAGAGGTGATGGATTGGAAACCACCCAAGTCCGTACACCAAATTCGCAGTTTTCTGGGTCTGGCGGGTTATTACCGTCGATTCATTCCGGACTTCTCCAGGATCGCCAAACCTATGACTGAACTGTTCAAGAAAGGGGTGAAATTTGTGTGGAGTGAAGCATGTGAGAAAGCTTTCCACACGTTGAGACAACACCTAACTTCAGCCCCAATGCTAGTACAACCGGATAATTCCAAACCTTTTGAAGTTTTCTGTGATGCGTCGGGCATTGGTCTCGGTTGCGTTCTTATGCAAGAGGGCCGAGTCATTGCCTATGCCTCACGGGCACTTCGACCCCATGAGATAAATTATCCCACTCATGATCTAGATCTAGCAGCGGTTGTTCATACTCTCAAGATTTGGAGACACTATCTGATGGGCAATCGTTGCAACATCTTCACCGATCACAAGAGTCTCAAATATATCTTTACTCAATCAGACCTGAATATGAGGCAAAGAAGATGGCTTGAGTTGATTAAAGATTATGATCTAGAAGTGCACTATCACCCCGGGAAAGCCAATGTTGTCGCGGATGCTTAGCCGCAAAGTTCACTGCAACCATCTAGAGGTGGAGCCGTATAGTGACACTTTGTGTGAAGACATGTGGAAACTTCATTTGGAAGTGGTAGAACAAGGAAATCTATATGCCATAGCTGCAGAATCTAATCTTTATGATAGAATTGTCACTGCTCAAAGCATTGATGAGGGCATACAGCTAATAAAACAGAAATTAGCGGAAGGAGACCCCAAGTATACTTGTTTCCAGAGGGATTCAAATGATGTAGTATGGTTTGGGAAACGTCTTGTGATTCCTGCTGACCAGGAAATTAAGAAGGAAATTTTTGATGAGGCTCATCTTTCCAAATTCTCTATTCATCCTGGAAGCACCAAAATGTATCAAGATCTAAAGGAAAATTTTTGGTGGTCAAATATGAAGGTAGACATAGCAAAGTATGTGTCCGAGTGTGATACTTGTCATAGAATGAAAGCAAGCCACTTGAAATCGGTAGGTGTACTCCAACCCTTGTCGATACCTATGTGGAAGTGGGATGACATAAGTATGGATTTTATTGTGGGTTTACCCCTGACTGCCAGAAAGAAGGACTCTATTTGGGTTATCGTGGACAGACTCACCAAAACTGCTCACTTCATCGCAGTTCACACCACTTATTCAGTGCAAGCCTATGTGGAGATCTATATGGACCAAATAGTCCGCTTGCATGGAATTCCAAAGACCATAATCTCTGATCGAGGAACTCAATTTGTAGCTCGTTTCTGGGAGCAATTGCATGAATGTTTAGGAACCAAATTGATCTGTATTTCCAGCTATCATCCGCAGACCGATGGTCAGACGGAAAGGGTGAATCAAATTGTGGAAGACATGCTACGGGCAAGCATCTTGCATTTTTATAAGAGTTGGGACAAGTGTTTGTCCTTGGCAGAGTTCTCATATAACAATAGTTACCAAGCTAGTTTGAAGATGGCACCATTTGATGCTCTTTATGGACGGAGGTGTCGTACCCCTTTGAACTGGTCAGAAGCCGGAGAAAGGACACTCTTTGGTCCGGACTTAGTCAAAGACGCCGAAGAGAAGGTGCAAGTGATAAGGGAGAATTTGAAGTTAGCCCAAATGAGGCAAAAGAGCTATCATGACAGAGGGACAGCATCCCGACAATTTGAAGTTGGTAATTATGTATACCTAAAGGTTTCACCAACCAAAGGTGTGCAAAGGTTCGGTGTTAAAGGAAAGTTAGCTCCGCGATATATTGGACCTTATGAAATCATTGAGGTATGTGGGCCAGTGGCTTATCGCATCCGACTTCCGGAGCGGTTCTCCGCAGTCCACAATGTGTTTCATGTGACCCAATTGAAGAAAGACGTGCCTGTGCCTGAGACCGAGGTAATCACGGAAGCAAATGCTTGGATTGAGCCGGATTTCTCGCTCATCGAGCATCCTATGAGGGTGTTAGACCAAAAGGAGAGGAAGACCCGAAGACATACCGTAAGGATGTACAAGATACAATGGAGTCATCATACGGAAGAAGAAGCAACTTGGGAGACGGAAGATTTTCTCAACACCAAGTACCCAGGTTTTCTACAATCTCGAAACCGTAAGTTTCTTTTGTCCTATCTTGTTCTTTAAAATCGAATCTCGGGGCGAGATTCCGCTTAAGGGGGGTAGGCTGTGACGCCCCAGGTTTTTAATTAACCCTAATTGCTGGTCAAACCTGTTGACTGTGGTCAAATCATGGTCAACCTGGGTCATCACCTCGAAAACCTAGTCAACAATCACCCATTAGCACCTTAAGCAAGTCAACACCATCTACCATGGTCAAAACCCTAGTTGGAGTGGTCAAACCCCTAATGTCTATCTCCTTGTCCTAGAACTTTGGCCACGTTCTCCAAATTTTGTCTAAACACTCAAAAATATCCCAATATAAAAGTTGTGCAGAATTTCCAGGAACACATTTCATCTTCAGGATGGCATTTCAAATTTTGAGTGGAAAAGGTTCAAATTTGCCAGTCAAACCCAGAGTTACTATTCACCCGAGCCATGAAATTCTTCAAATTGGCATTTGGATTTCTTCCTCGTTTCAAATCCAAATCCACTTCGGCTTGTGCCATTGTTTAGAGGGTTAGCTCGTCTACAAGTTTCCTATCTATAGTTTTTGAAGTTGGAGTTCAAAATTTACTTCTACACACAGTCAAACACGGGAACATGCGACGGACCGGGCCGGGAGCGCGCCCGGCGCGACGTCACGCGCGCGCGCGGCGTCCACGCGTCGCCGCCGTGCGCCGCCGTACTACGGCCACCCATGAAAGTCCGTGCGTGATCTCAGCCTACATCGGCTCGCGCGCGCACCCCTAGACGCAGCCTCGGCCGGAGGAGCCGCGCGCCACGCGGCGTGTACGCGCGCCCGCGGCGCTGTCCTTGCCCCTGCGCGCACGCACGCCGAGGGACGCCGCCGTACCGCACGTTAAAGCACCGGGATGCCTTAGCTGCTAAGCATCTCGACCCCGTGCGCGCCCGGCTATAAATAGCCGTCCCCATCTCCTCCCGCGCGCGAACGCCGTCCGCCCGCCCGCCATTGCCGCCGCCGCCGCGAGCTCGAGCTTCCGGTAGCTCCCGTCGCCGGCCAACCCTCCCAACCGCTTCACTAGACCCCTGTGTAGCTCCTACGGCCGCGCATTGACCCACTTTGCCTCGGGCCTCGCCGGATTTTGGTGAACCGCGGGCGCGCCACCGCGGCCTCGCCACCACCGCTCGCCGGAGACGTCCCCGACCGCGCCACCACCATCAATCGGCTCGGGGTGAGGTCAACCGCACGCCCCCTCCATTTGTTGCCCTGCTCCGGCCTTGCTTCGCCGCCGGCGAGCTCTCCCGCCGCCGGCAAGGGCATGGATGTGAAGTCCAGGGACGGATTTGTAAACCAGGGGCTTGGTTGTAATGAAAGTTAACTTAGTTTCTTTGCAACTTAGTCCAGCACCTTAGAAAAAGCATAGAAATTCATAGAAAATTCAGAAAAATGCAAACCCAATTTTGTTGGTCTCAGTGAGAGTAGATCTGCAACTTCTACAAAGCATGACCATAGTTTTGACTTATAGATTTTGAATGGAAATTCAAATTCAGTTTGACACCTTTTTGCCGTAGTTCAAAATCTATAAAGGATATGGAGTTGAATTTTGGATATGTTGCTAGACATGTCATGTATAGACTCTGAACCAAAATTTGCACAAAGTTATTGAACAGATCTTTTTATATGATTTACTTTGCATTTATGTTATTTCTGCCTTATTGATTTTTATGGCAAGAAGTAAATATATTTTTGTGCTCATCTTGTGGCTATGCTCATGTTATGACTAGATTCAACTTTCTTGCATTTACCATGATTTTATCTCTGCCAGAAGAATTTATTCTTGTTATATGCTTAGATTTAAGTTTAAATGCATAGTTCAAATTTCAAATGTGATCTTGATGTGTTTGTTGGTTTCCTAAGCTTGTTTTAGGCCAGAGATGTTGTAGGGATGAGTTTGGCTGCAGTAATGCTTTATTTATTTATTTGTGCATTTCTCATATTTCTTTTAGCTAGGAAATGTCTTTTGATGTATATATGTTTTGTGGCTCTTTTGCATGTGTAAGCTTGGACCAGTAGTTTGTTTAGGTCACTAGGACCAGCAAAGCACCCTTCCCCTGTTTTATAATTTGTTTTGGTATTTAAAAGCTTGGAATCCATTTAAGCTCCCTAATAGGTTTATTTAGGAAAAATCATTTCCGCTTCCTTAATAACCTTGTTAAATTGTTGTTTACCTTAATTAAGGGCTATGGATCAACCTTTGCTGTTTTGTATGATTAAATAATTTTATTTGCTTTAATGTGTACGCTGTCACTATTAAAAGACTAAATAATAAATCTTCACATGAAATGACCTTAATGAAAAGAAGCACTAATTAATTGTTTGTCAAGATGAATATGGCCAACAAGAGTTGGATGTGATGGTTAAGCTCTCACTCCACTCAATAACCCTGCATTGCATTCCGTGTAGAGCTTCCTGACGGTAACTACGCGCTCGTGCCGGAAGCCGAGGAAGGAGGAGCTGACGCGGAACTGCAGTACGTGGAAGTGAACGAGGACACCGAGAACCCCCAGGCTAACTTTGCTGACGAAGGCAAGCCCCGGTGCATTAACCTATTTGTTTTTGGAAATTATGCAACCATCTATGGATGTTTGTGCATTTACGTTCAGGAGTTGAAATGAAACCCTAGATGCATGATCCCTAGGTACCTATGTCTTTTACTAGTATGCTAGGTCGATAGCTGCTATGCTATAGGACCGTTACAAGCCGAGTGATACTTGTCACTCGCGAGAATAAGTTCTTATGTTGGAATCATAAGATCTTTATAAATGGATTGCTCATGTGGTAAGAGCATGAGATGTGGGCTCTGGCCCAATGGCTTTCGTGGGTTAAGTGTTTGAACATACTAAACACTTGTCGGAAATAGGCACGGTAAGCCTAGTACCTAAATGAGGTGGTGCGGGAACTTTGCGCTACTAATCTTAGGGTTGCGGCCCCGGGCTCGCCACCTAAGTATATGGGTGAGACTGGGCGACCTTGGTGGCGTAGCCCAGTAAACCTTGTACTTAAGACTGTAACATCTGATCCCAATCCGAGGAATGACGGGAACCACCTGGTTGGTGAACTCGTGGTGAGGGCGCCTCCCGTGTGTTTAGGTCTACCTTGCAAGGTTTTAAATCCACTGGTTGTCGGCCTCTCACCGTTATCTGAGACTACTTATCCGACTGGCCATGGTATCCCTAATGATGGAACTTTGTGAATATTTATGCTTGATTAATTGTATTGCACAACTTATGCTTGCAATAGCTTGCTCATTTAGAAAAGAGTAATCAACTAGAATCTGTGCTAAAATCTCGAAAGTAAGGACAAACTCTTTGTTGCTTTTCAGCAAAAGAACCCCACCAGCCAAAAAGCCTTTCATGTCTAGAGTTGGTGATGTAGTTGTCACCGACGGGTAAGTCTTGCTGAGTATTAGCATACTCAGCCTTGCTGTAATGTGTTGATTTCAGGTAATGCTTTTAGTGATGTGTGGCCTGGAGAGATCCCGCCTGGCTGGGAGCTGGAGTGGGTGGAGGACGATGATTGAAGGCATCATGGCAGGCCTCCTGTGATGCTCCTCGCGCCGTTTAGTTTAATTCCGCTGTTTTCAAAACTCTGAACTTCGTTACCATGTCAAGTACTTTGGTTTGTAATAATTAAACCCTTCGGGGCAGATTTGGACTTAATCATGTGTCGTACTCTGGACTCGCCTTCGCGTGAGTTTTAATGCATATTTGTCGATCCTTTGTTGCTATGTAAGTGATTTCACCGGGCTTGACCCGGCAACCAACGATGAGATGATACTTTATTATTGCTTAATGACCAAAGTGGAATGGTTTAGGCAATAGTACGGTATTTTCCTGGGCGGGTTGTCACAGGGCATGTCCATAACCGAGGACGCGGCTATACGTATAGATCTAAACTCTATAGAGCGTGCACACCTGTACCAAACTCAGGATGGAGCCCAGTCGGTAGCAAGTCGACTGAACCCACCCTACCGGACGAACACCTAGGAGTTACGATTCCACCCTGCATCCGGGTCTCGCTGCGGTCTCCCGCAGAAGACCACCCCGGAACTGTGAACATGCCCCCGTGTGGCCACACGGGGAGCGCCGCAAAGGGAAGGGGCCCTCAACCGCTTCCCTTTCACTGATACCCTGTATCCTACTAGCAGGTATGGTATCGCACTTGCCAGGGTCGACCCGGCCCTATCCCCACTCTCGGCGAGGTGGTGTGTACGGAAGTCCCGTGAAAACAAAGCGACCCACTCGATTTCATACCAGGGCGCGCTCCTGTCCTCCAAAGTAATCACAAAACCCCAACACCTGTGCTCTGAAAACATTGTGCCTGCCATAGGCACGAAATAGGGATCGCCCGAGAAGGCGAACCCCCGGCCCCCGATCCCAGATCGGGTTGTCTTGAGCTCACCCCTGCCAAGTCACCCAAAAACACCTTCTCCTGCCAGTTTTTCCCCACACACGCCAAGAATCTATCCACATATCCCATACACATGCAACGAAGCTCAGCGTATATACACACATATATATATATACATATACATATATATATATATATAGTAGTGGTAGGGCAATCAAGGACAAGGTAAATAAAGAAGGCAGTGCAAGGTTTATCATATCCATCATCATGCATAAAGTAAAGCGCTAGCAGTTCTATAAGCAATGCCTAATAGGATTTCAAAGTCGGTCGGGCGTGAACACCTGTGTGGAAGTAGTCGTCATAGTTTCCATAGTCGTACTTGATCTTCTGGCTTGTCTCCTCAGCTCCGGAAAATCCTAGATTCGCAAATATAAATAAATAACGAGGATCTATTTGCAAATAAACTCCAAAGAGAAGCAATAAAGAACCAAATAACTCCAAAAGCTAGTCTAACGGGTGCTTCAACATTTTAGAAGAATAACGAAACTAATTTCATATTTTTCTAAGCTAGAATCAATTTATTATTGATTTTCAAATAAAGAAATATTTTATGAATTTAATTAATTGCGATAAAACACAGAAAAACATAAGTTAGCAAGTTAGAGAACCACAAGCTAGGTTTTGGGTGGTCTGCAAGGTTTAGTTGACTAGTCAACGATCTTAGTTGACCAAGTCAAAGGAAAAGGTCAAAGGTCAACTGGACCCCACAAGTCATCCTGTGGCCCCGGGACCAGGCTGGATAGTTAGCGGTCTCACAAGTTAGTGGGTCCCATCGGTAAGTCTGCGGACCCCCTTTGGTTAGAGTAGAGAGATAGCAGAAACGATATGGAGAAACTTAGCTCAAGCTGGAACATGGCAGAGATGTGGCGAGGATGGATTCATCCATGGTATAGTGGATGGTTCAGTTAGCGCACGCGTCGCACGGCCGCGGCGAAAGGTATGGTCGGGACTTGAAAGATCGGATCCAAGCATCGATATTCAAGTTTTAAGGACCAAGGTTGATTTGCACGTACACGACTTTAGGCAAACACACGCAGCAACTAAACTAAGGATGTGTGTGGCTGGAGACACATGCTAGAACTAAGCTTGTGCCGGTTCAGCTATAGGCAGAAAGGAAGAATAGATAGTAGTTGCTGCTTGTATGGTTTGAGGTTCGAAACAGAGACTAGTAAAGTGCTAGCATTGGCACATAGCTCGACATCCAGCAAAGTGCTAGCAAGAAAGATTAAGGCTCGTAATTAAACACGTAAGATTATATGCCTTCGGAAACAAGACAGGAGAGGCCCGGCGTGCTAGCTTTTGCTCGGACTGAAACTTCATGGTGTGGAACAGATAGACCATAAGCAGCTCGTTCGAGAGGTAAGCTGCACAGAGGCTGAAGGATTGGCATGGTAAACTAAAAGGAGAGAGTTGGTGGATGGTCAGAGAAAAACTAGCACTACAGGCTGCAGGTTTGGTTCTAAGCTCTGGTGGGAAAAGGAAAGACTGATGCTTAGTAAGGCAAAACAGGAATAGGATTAAGGTTGGAAGATAGATTAAGGCAAAGGGCTGTGAGCTAGCATAGTTAGCATGTACATGGCCTTCCAACACACATACAACTGCCCCTGCTACCTTGCTTGAGGACAGCACACAGACCGGCAGTACAACACACAGGTTGAGTAGGCTTAGATAAAGGTCTCACAAGTTTGCACAGGTTCAGATAGAGCTTCAAACAGGACGGGCACTTGCTGATTTAGAACACATGGTCACATAGGACTAGCAAGCAGGGTGAAGACTGAAGGTTTGTTGGCCACCAACATGGCCTTGTTTAGAACATGCAGCAGCTAGGATGCATGATCGTGGCCTGATCACATGCTAGGAAGCACTACAGCTTTAGCATATTAGAGTCCTGGACACAGCTCGGCTGCGAGCAATGCACAATCAAGAAGGATAAAGGATCAAGGTTAAACATTTGAAGGTGTATGGCTTGGTAACAAAACAGAAGATGGCTGTTCATAGGTGTTTGTGCAGGTTCAGCTGAAGAGAAAGGGCATGGCAAGCATTGTTGCAGACCGGTGATCTAGAGTTACGTGCTGACATGGTGAGGTGTGTTTGTGCTTAAACAGACAGAACAGAAAGGAAGGGTAGCAAGCTTCTGCTTGCTGTTCTTGGCTGCAATAAATAGGAAAAAGGTGGCAGCTTGGCAGCAAAACTGGTAGGCTAACAAGGGTGAGGACAGGGCTGCGTGTGCGTGGTGACATGGTGTCCCATGGCCGCGGCATGGCCGTGTCGCACGCGCGGGCACCTGGTTCTCCAGGGCTGCGGTGTGCACGGTTGCAGGGTTGTTGTAATGACCCGGGTTTTCGGTGAGGAAAACCCGACTCCCTGTACCCTTGTGATAGTCCCTGGATCAGTAGCTATCACGTACAGAACTCATTACAGTATAATATCATTTCCATACAACGAAATCAGAGTACAAAACGAAGTATTTACATCCGAATACAACTCGGCATACGATTCAAGTACAAGCCCCTTGGGCTAAACGACAAGTAGAAACTCTACGTAGCGATAGATAAGGCTTCAAGTCTTCATCCTCGATCTTCTCCACAGGCAACCTTGAGCGAAGCAACGCAACCCTTCCTCCATGGACTCTTCTTAGATGGACTTTCGCTCCAAGCCCAAATCCTGCACACTCACCAACTATCCCCAAGGATTGGGATAGGTTCACGTGACCAACCGTATGCAAGCTTTAAGTGGCCTACTTCTAAAGGTATATAAAGGTATCAAGGTAAGAGCTGGGGTTTCCTAAGCAGCAGCAACAACATAAATAGAATAATATCTCCATAATCCCACCATTTCCCATAACTCTCATCCGCAAACGGATACACCTGGTCACCCAGATCACCGTCACCATCACCTAGCTCCATTTAGGGTCGGTGCGAGAACTCCCACTCCTCGCACCTCAATGGTTGCACCCGGATCCGCGAGGCAGAGGGAGCAACTCTCCTCTCCCCAAATACAACCACGGCTCACCATACACTCTCATCCTATAAGGGGGGAGGTAGAAATCCCAAAACTCAAGAGTCGGAGAAACAACGGGCATGTCCATAACCGAGGACGCGGCTATACGTATAGATCTAAACTCTGCAGAGCGTGTACACCAGTACCCAACTCGGATTGGCACCCGACGGTAGCAAGTCGACCGAGCCCATCCTACTGAACGAACATCTAGGAGTTACGATCCATCCTGCATCCGAGTCTCGCTGCGGTCCTTCGCAAAGGTCCACCCCAAAACTGTGAAAATGCCCCCGTGTGGCCACACGGGGAACGCCCAAAGGGAAGGGACTTCACCCTACACCCTCTCACTGATACCCTCTATCCTACTGGCAGGTATGGTATCGCACTTGCTAGGGTCGAATGGCCCTATCCCCACTCTCGGCGAGGTGGTGTGTACGAAAGTCCCGTGTAACAGGCGACCCACTCGGTTTCAGACCGAGGCGAGCTCCTATCCTCCAAGTCATCACAAAAACCCCAACACCTGTGCTCCTAAAACAGTGTACCCACCATAGGCACCAAACTGGGCAACGTCCGAGAAGACGATCCCTGGCCCCCGATCCCAGATCGGGTTGTCTTGAGCTCACCCCCGCCAAAATATCCCAAAACACCTTCTCCTGTCGGTTTTTCCCCACACACGCCAAGAAACTACCACAATAATCCCAACACATGCATAGCAAGCTCAACGTATCATCACGCATAAGTAATGTAGTAGTAGTAGGTCAATCAAGGACAAGTATGTAAAAGAGGCTATGCACGGGTTCATCATATCCATCACTATGCAGTAAATAAAGCACTAGCAGTTCTATTAGCCATGCCTAATGGGCATTCAAAGAATGGTCGGGCGTGGACACCTGTGTGCAGGTAGTCGTAGTAGTTTCCGTAGTTGTTCTTGATCTTCTGGCTTGTCTCCTCAGCTCCGGGAAAACCTAGATTCGCAAATATAAATAAACACGGTGTCTAGATGCAAATAACTCCAAAGGGAAGCAATAAAGAACCAAATAACTCCAAAAACTAGTCTAACGGGTGCTTCAGGATTTTAGAAGAATAAAGAAACTGATTTCATAATTTTCTAAGGTAGAAACAAATTATTACAGATTTTCAAATAAAGAAATATGTTATGAGTTTAATTAATTGCGATAAAGCACAGAAAACACATGTTAGCAAGTTAGAGAACCATATACTAGGTTTTGGGTTGATCTGCATGGTAAGTTGACTAGTCAACGATCATTGTTGACCAAGTCAAAAAGGAAGGTCAAAGGTCAACCGAACCCCACAAGTCATCCTGTGGGTCCCGTATGCCTGATTAGAGAGATTAAGCAAGACAGATCAGCTAGAAGTGATGTGGTGTGGTTGAGAAACTTGGCGAACCTAGCTCAAGCTGGAACATGGCAGAGGTGTGGCATGGCCGATGGTTTAGTTAGCGCACGCGTCGTGCACGACGAAGGCATGACACGATCGCGGCGAAAGGTATGGTCGGGACTTGAAACATTGAGAACAGACACATGGTTCGAAGACTAAGGCTCGGTGGAAAAAGGATATGTGTTGCTGCTAGCAAGCAACACCCAAACAGGATATACTAGGTACCACAGTTGGCTTGCCCGCACATGGTCTAGGCAAGCTCTGGCAGTAGGCACACTTGTATGGTAAAGGTTGGAACACAGGTAACAAGATATAAGGGTCTTTGTTAGGGATAAAAAGGAGAGAGCTTGCAGCGCCTTGGTTAAAAGCGAAGCACAGAAACCATTAGCTTCAGGCCACTAAGTGAATAGCGGTCACTTGTGGCCGGCAGCAACAAGGCATGGCCGGCTATAGCCAAGCATGGCCGGTTGTTGCTTGTTGTGGCTATTCGATCCTAGCTATGGCAGTCTGGAGTTCATGGGCAAGGCCCCTCTGTGAGGATGCTTAGCTGGGACAAGGTGTGCATTAGCGTAGCTAGATGGGCGAGCATCCGCACAGCGATGCAGCACTGCTGACTTGCTTTGTGCACCCACTCATAAGCCGAAGCTAAAGCATCAAGTAGCGACCAAGCTGTCTTACGTTCAAGGCATTTATACCCACCACGTATTGGTTGTTGCAGTTCCACCTTACAAGATTGTATAGGGCACTATACAACTAGCATAGAAGAAGGCTTCAAGGATGGCGAGATCAGGCGGTCCGATAGCTTACTCGAGCGGAGAAAAGAGGGGGCTTGGCGTGACAAGCATCGCAGCAAACCGATGATCCGGGGGTGCGTGCTGTCAAGGTGACGTAAGGTACAGGTTCATGGCGAGTGCACCCGCGGCAAGGGTGCGATGCTTAGAGATGGTTAAAGGTGACGGCTTGCAAAACAGAGGCTAGGTGCACGTGTTCGGTCACGTGGTGTCCCACGGCCGGGACACGATTGCGGCACACACGTTTGCACTCAACTATGCGAGTTCGCGGCGGCACACAACTGCAAGGGTTTAGCGGTGGTGAAAGCAAATGCCACCTGCAGCTGTAGGATAAGGCGGCACGGCTTGAATACCGGCTCACAAGGATCAGCAGACTGCAGCGATGCGACACAACAATCTCCTCGGCATGAAAGCCGACACACAGATGGGGAGTGCAAACCCAGTTTGCTTTGGTGGAAGAGGATAGAGAACCATTGTGGTAAGGCTAAGAAAGGTGGCAGGGTCTAGGAAAGTTAGAGGTTCGGTTAGAAGGGTTAAAGATTCAGGATTTGCCGGCTTTAGGGCACTGCGCACCTCGCGCCAGTGGGACAAGCAGAGAGCGGCGGAAAGGCAAGGCTCACCGGCGTCGACCCCTTTTTGGTGGCTGGCGGACAGAAACGACGGCGAGGCTCCAGGGCGGTGTGCTCGCGGTCGAGTCGCCGGCGTGCTCGCACTGGCGCGTGTGTGCGCCAGAAACGCGCACGGGTTGGTACTGTGCTCGGGTGTGCAAGACGACGGTTTGAGCTGGTGTGTGCGTGAAAGCTGACGAGATGTCCTCGGCGGCGAGTTTGATGACGGTACGCGCGCAGAGCTTGTGACGGCGAACTGGGATGCTCGGCAAGGCGAGCCTAGGGTTTCGATCAAGGCGCAGAAAGGTGCAACCTTCGGCCGGAATCCGGCACATCGGCGACAACCGATTTCCGGGCGGTGAAGAAAAACAGGACAGCGTTGCTGGCTTGGGCGCCAGTGCCGGCATACTTGCTCGCGTGCGTGCGTGTGGACAAGCGTGAGCACGGGTTCAAGATGGCGCTCACACGTGCAAGCCGAAGAAAAGCCCTCGGCGGCGAACTCTGGGCGAGATGGATAGAGCGGCGGCTTGGCCCGGCTCACACGCGCACAAGCGTGTGCACGGTTCGAGGTTGGGCACGGCGGGCTAAAGGCAAAGCTTTTCGCCTCCCTGTGCGTGTGTGCACGCGAGTGCAAGAAGACCCCTCCGGGTTTATAGGGCAAGGCCAGCAGGTGCTCGACGAAACGCCCCAAAGGGACGGTGAAGCGGCAAAGCTTGCCGGCGGTGGGATGTCGCGGCTGCTGACCAACTGAAACGTCGGTAAGGTCCAGGACGACCAAGGAAAACCTCCAGGGTGGCTGAAGGGCATGCATGAGCTAACATGGGCACAGCTCGCACAGCGGCGAGCTATGGCGGCAAGCTCTGGTTCGGCGGCTCGTGGGCCGGCAACACAAGCAAGCAAGGCAGCGGCTTGGACGGTGCAAGAGAGGGAAAAAGATAGCATGTTCGTGAAGCTCATGGCTCATACACCAAACGTCCAGCAGGTTGTAGACATGCAAAAGTGCAGCTACGGCCAAGGGAGCTTTGATCACTTACGTCCCAGAGGAAACAAGGCACCCACGGCCCGACGGCCGGCCATCGCAGGCAGACAAGGAGGCGGCTGGGACGATCCTGGTTAGCGGGTGCAAGGAAAAGAAAAGGAGAGTGTGTAAGTGTGGTGCACATGGCAGCTTTGGCTCTTGCACAAAACATCGAACAGGTAGGGTGCGTGCCGGCGTGTGGGAGTCCACGACCATGACATGGCGGAACGACGCGCGACACAAGGTCGGGACACGGCGGAGGACAGTGGCTTGGCCAGGCTCGTGCACGCGCAGGCGAGCGCACGATGGATGGTGCTCTCGGCGCGGCCGGGATCGGCCGGTGCTCACAACTCAACGCAGCGAGCACACGACAGCTGGGACAAACAGAGGTGACGGTCGAGCAGGGGTGCGCGCGCGCGGTCGACAGCAGCGACACCTGCAGGCGTAAGGCTCGACTCGATGGTCGGCACACAAGCGACGGCGTCTGCGCGGCGGCGCGAAGCAAAGCAGGCACATGTTTGGCTCGGTCTCTCGGGCTTGGCCCGTTTCTTCCCCACGGCACGACGGTCGGCACACAGAGCAGGAGAAGGGACACAACATGCTCACCTTGGGGTCCTGGTTGCTGCGGTGAACAGCGGTGAAGCAGGTACACTGCGCAGGGGTACAAAGCGGAGCGGTGCGGGCATTCTACCGAACAAGTGGTGGTCGATGTCGCGGTACGAGCGCTCCAGCACTTGGGCGGCTCCAGCTTCAGCTTCACGGCGTCGTGGACATCCATGGCGGCAGAGGCACTCCGGTCCTGGCGTCGTGGTCCACGGCGGCTGCTCAGGGTCGGCGATGCGGGTCGGAACAGAGGCAGCGCTTGGCGTAGGAGAAGCAGAGCAGCACGTCGCAGGTCCTCGACACAGGCAGCTCAGTCCTCCGGTTCGCGGCGTCGGCTCCCTTGCGTAGCAGCTCTGGCTCCTCGGTTCGCGAGCGGTCGTCGGTGTCGAAGCTCCTGCGGCGTGGGCGGCGTCGACGCACCAGGCGCGCGCGGCTCTGGCTTTAGGGGCTGGCGGCGAGGGCGGCCCCGAGACGGCTTCACGGCGCTACGGTCTCCTCAGTGGGCGCTCCTCTCCCCCTTCCCTTCTTCTTCCCCTCCTCTTCTCCTTTCTCTTGTGGTGGACAGGGGCAAATTCCCCATGGTGGCGGCGGACAGGGAGACGGCCGGGGGATTGGATTTATAGGGCGGTGCCCTAGGGTTTGGAGGCAGGCGGGCGGTGGAGATTCCTTGGCGTCCGCGCTCGAGGCCACGCGGCGCGCATCCAACCGGAGCGGAGTGAGCTCGACGCGGGGCAGAGGGTGGCTGCCGTGGCGCGTGCGTGCGTCACGGGAGAAAGAAAGTGAAACAGGAGAAAGGATGGCTGACGAGCGGGACCCGCATGGCAGCGTCATAAGGAGAGAGGTGGAAACTGGGCTACGGTGGGCTGCAAGGTTAGATGGGCTGACGAGAAGGGAGGCTCGGCGAACTCTGTGACATGCCTAGGGACGTCTGGCAGACTTTCACCGGCGAAGCTAAAGCCCAGTAGAGCTTAGGGAGTTTTTCCCATTTTCCTGTTTCCTAAAAACCATACACATGATTCAAATTCGAATTTAGAATTCAAATTTGAATCCCACACAAATAAAATCCAAACAAAATTCATTAAACCCCAAAGTTCTCACACTAGCATTTTATAATTCTTAAATTTTATTATTTTGCTCAAAATAAATCTAAGAAATTAGGGAAGGATCAAAGAAGACATCCTCACCAATTAAATGAGCACTCAAATCCATTCAAAAATTTTGAAATCCACATTTTTGCAAACATTAACATTCCGGAAAAATCCGGGATGTTACAGTTGTGCAGCAGGCTAGACTGCTAGGCTATGGTGCAAATAGCTCCGGTGAGGCTCAGGAGGAGCTAGGGTTCCTCCTAGGGCGGTTAAAGGTTGGACCTTTGGTCGATTGTTCGCACGACGGCGATGAAAAATAGGACGGCGGCGCGAGGCTGCGGTCAGGTCGCCGGCGTGCGCGCACGAGTGCGCGTGTGCGCTTGGGCGTGCACGGGTTCGATGTGGTGCGGAATATCGACCCCAAAGGAGGGGCTTTGTCCCTTGTTCGTGCGCGCTCCGGCCAGGGCTTGGGCCAAGGCGGCGCCTTGCCCGGCGTGCGCGACGGCGAGGCACGGAAGATCACGACTTGACCGCCGGCGAGTGCGCGTGGGTGCGCGGGCGCTCGGCGGGTGGTCGGTGTGCGGCGAACCAAAGGCAAGGCATTCCGCCTCCCTGCGCGTGCGTGCACGGGCGTGCAAACCGGCGGCTTGGCCGCGTCGGCGTAGCGGACAGGGCGGCGCGCTCGTCGGCGTCGGGCAACTAGTACAAGGCCAGGCGAGGCTTGCGCGCGTGTTGATGAAGGCAGCGGCACCTGCAGGCGTAAGGCTCGACTCGATGGTCGGCACACAAGCGTCGGTGGTCGCGCGGCGGCGCGGTGCAAGCAAGGCAGAGCATGCGCACGCAACAACGACGCACGGGATTTTCTCCCTCCATCAGTTGGAAGGCCTCCAACTCATCCAAACAGGGGACTTGGGCACCAGCGCTCACCTCGAGTTGGCTTGACGGCGAGCGGTGAAAGACGGTGGTGCAGAGGAAGCAGAACAGCGGCAACATCGGCGTTGTCGGGGCCGGCATGCTCGCGGTCGGTCCCTTCCTCGGCAGCGACGGCGTCCTTAGCGGAGGGCAACTCCTCCCTGCACCGGCGTCGGCAGCAGCGAGTAGGTGTGGCCGGCTTGGTGCGGAACGTGGCTGGGGGTACGTACGGATGCAGTTTGTCGTCAAGGTGTTCAAAGATCAGTTCAGGCTTTTCATCGAACAGTTGGAGGGCAAGGAAGATGTTTGGTTGTGTGCTCACCGTGAGGGCTTGTCGGTGTTCAAGGCGAGGCAGGGCGGCGGCGCAGCACCTGCAGGACAGCGGCACGAAGGCCGAGCACACAGTGGGGAGGAGGCGCGGTGATGACGGCTTGCGGTTCGGCGGCGGCGTGGCGCTCCTCCTCTGCGACGGGCAGCACTTCTGGACGGTGATGTCGTGGCTTCCCTGGCAGCGTCTCCTCCACGCGGCCGGCAGCTCCAGCTTCGACGTCGTGGTTCAAGCGGCGGCGATGGTTTTGGAATTGGGGTTTTCCCCTGTCCGGTTTGGGCAAAGAGGGGCTGCGCCTTGGGTAGCTGCGGCTGCTGTTCTTGCGAGAGGAAAAAGGAATCAGAGAGGGAGAGCAGAAGATAGCGAGAAGGGAAAGGAGCAGCTTGCTGGTTCTTGCGGTGGGGAAGAAAAGGAGCGGCAGGCTGCATCAGAAGAGTGGAAAAAGAAAGCCATGCTCGATCTGGTGGCTGGAAGAGAGGGGGCAGCGGCTGCTGTGTTGTTTCAGAGGATGAATAAATCAGAGAGGAGATCGAGTGGGCCAGCGGATCTAGGAGAGAGAGAGAGAGAATTGGTGGCTAGGTGGTGGAGTTGCTACGGTGAAGAACCAAGAACAGGTGCGGCGGCTGTAGGGGAAAAAGGTAGGGGAGAGAAGGGAAATGGAGATGGGAGAGAGGAGAATGTGAGAGACTTTTCCACACAGCCCATTAAAAAAGTTGCTTGGGACACACAGACCACTAGAAAATTTTTGTGGACATCCAAGCCATCGGGTGAACTTTTGTTGACGCATACCCCATTCCATCCGTCTTCTGTTAGTTTAGCACCGTTAGTGGGCTATGACAGGTGGGGCCGCGCTACGAAATGACCATCTTACCCTCCCTCCCTTTCAGCCTCAGGACACCGCATCGCACCCCTCCCGCATCGCATCAGCAAACCTCTCTCGCATCTCATCCCTCCCGCATCCGCAACCCTAGGCGAAACCCTAGCGGCTCGCGTCGGGCCGCAGCAGCTGCTCGCGTGGCCAGCACGCGGGCGCGCGGTACGGCTCGCGCCGCCAGGCGGCCGGGCACGCGCGGGGCGGCTCGCGGCACGCGCACGCGCGGGCCGTGCGCAGGCGGGGGCGCGCGAGCCGTGCGCAGGCGGGGCCTAGGCGGGCGCGCGGCACCAGGAGGCGCGCGCGGTAGCAGCAGCACCGGCGGCGGGCGCGGCAGCAGCAGGACAGCGTGGCGGCGATGAACAAGAACGTGAGCAAGCGTCCAGACTGGCTTCCGGAAGGGTGAGCGATTCAATTCTTCCCCTTCTTGATTGATTGCTTGTTCTTAGACTAGCAGAACTGAGATTGATACTTAGTTCTTTGCATTTTATTCATCTGTAGGATGGACGCAAATAGTAGCTTTCACTTAGAAATCCGGATTGTTACTCCTAATTGTCGGGGTGGTGGGTGGTTTTTGTTGGACAAAGTTGTGGATTCAGATGTCACCAACTTCACAGACCTGATTAATGAAATTGTCGACAAATATCCCTGTGATTACGGTGATGTAGTGAGGCTATTTTACTTCTGCATGGAAAATAAGGTGAACATTCAGATCTGCTCTGACCAAGAATTACTTCAAATGTTTGCAAAACATAAGGCTTCCAAGTGCTGTTTGTTGACTCTTGCTTATCATAGCCCAAGTAATGAGCCCATTGAGATTCCTGATTGGGATGTTAGTACCACTGTCTCTTCCATTGAACCTCCAATCACCCCTTCAGTTGTTTGTGCAAAATTACCAGAACCAAGCCAATCCACCCAAAATCAACTTAGTGAGCATGAATACCTAGCTAACCCAAACCCATTGAATGAGCATGTGGGAATTGATGATGAAGGGTTATATATTGACTATGGTCCCCAACATCCCCCACCCCAGCCCAATCCTCCGATGCAAGCTGATAGTCCTATTGCTAGTGTTGATGCATGCTCAGATGATGACTCAGATGATCTTAAAAGCTTAAAAAGGCAGCAAGTTGTAACACAGAGACTAGTATTATTGCTGTTACTCCATCAGAAATGGTCTTCCCATACAATGAGGCAGTGACCAATGCTACACATAAGAAAAAGAAGAAGGCAGCTACCAAAGAAAAATCATCATCTACTTCAGGTTCCAGGAACAGCAAGGGGGCAGCTACCACTACATCAAGTTCTACTCCTGTCAGTACTTCTAGCACGTAACTAGTTGTCCATTTGTTTTCATATATATCTATTTTCATGCTGTTATGGCTAATAACATAAATGTACAGATCTGGAACTAGTTCGAATAACCCTATTCTTCCAATCCAAGTCTTGCCACCGGTTGCATCTCATGAAGGTACAACAACTACAGGCACGGCGCCCTTTTCACCAAGGAAGAAGATGGCTGTGAAGAAGAAACTGACACCAAGGAAGCTTCAAATTGCAGCAGCTAGTCCAACCACTCCAGATAGCCCTTCTTCCAATACCAGAAGCAAGAAGCAACTTAATATGCAGTGAAAGCATCCTGCATCAATGTTGGCGTTTTTGTTATGTTCATGTGATCTTTTGGTATGATGTAATGCAAAATCAATGACTTAGCTATTGTAAATTTGAAAACCAGTAAAGTAGTTGTTATGTGATGAAAACCAGTTATGTGATGGAAACTTAGCTGCTGAGATGCTTGTGAGATGAAAAATCTGGAGATATTTGTGAGATGAAAATCTTTAATGTTGTGTTGGTTAAATATTTCTGAGATGAATATTTGCTCGGTTGGTTTGTTTAAATAAAAGCTGCTGCGTTGGTTAAATATTTGTGAGATGAAAAATATTTAATGTTGTGTTGGTTAAATATTTCTGAGATGAATATTTGATCGTTTGGTTTATTTAAGAAAAAGCTGCTACATTTGTTAAATATTTGTGAGATGAAAAAATATTTAATGTTTAGTTGATTAAATATTTCTGAGTTGAATATAATTTGTGAGACGAAAATTATTTGATGCTATGTTCATTAAAATTTGTGAGATGCGATTTTTTTCCTCTCCATGAGTTAATGCGCTAATTTATTTGCAGTGAAACGGAGTGAGGGCAAGATGGTCATTTTACAGCACGGCCCCACCTGTCATAGCCCACTAACGGTGCTAAACTAACAGAAGACGGATGGAATGGGGTATGCGTCAACAAAAGTTCACCCGATGACTTGGATGTCCACAAAAACTTTCTAGTGGCCTGTGTGTCCCAAGCAACTTTTTTAATTGGCTGTGTGGAAAAGTCTCAGAATGTGAGGGTATTAGGGTTAGAAGATGGGCTTTGAGATGAGCCCAGTGGGTTGGGCCGAATCTAAATAAGCCCGCGAAAAAAATTGATGACAATTTATTTCGTAAATTTGGTACAAATGAATTTAGACTATTTTTCCGGAAATGACTTAAATAGCAAAGTATTTATTCAAGAAGCCGGAAAACATCGTCGTAATTCAAATGAGCTCTCGGAAATTTAATTCAAGGATTTATAGTTTATTCCCCGAAATCGAATCAATTGCAAAAGATTAATTCGAAGAGTCGGAAAATAATTCTATAATCCATTTAATAAATTCCGGAGCACTTTTGAAAAAGATTAGGCCGGGAAGGATTAAAGGGCCGAAAAAGTTGGAGGGTCCACCGAGTTAGCAGGTGAAGACCCGAGAGATGGTTTGGCCGGGTCTGAAGGTTAGAGAGGGTAGTTAGTTTAATTAGCTTTTGATTTATATTTGAAATTAGATTTCAAATATAAACCACACTTAAAGATTCAAGAAAATTCCAAATAAAACCAAATCACACTAAGATAGAATTTTTCCTTAGCACTCAAAGCAATTTAATTAATTTTATTACTAAGAATTTGGAAAGGGCACGAGAAGATAGTCTTATGATTCTGATAAAGCACATCAAGCACGAAATTTTTTGAAATTCCACATTTTTGCAAACATTAATATTCCGGAAAAATTCAGGATGTTACATCGGGGCTAGATCACAATGTGGAATTGATTAGGAAGGAGCGCATGCAGGTTGATAGAAGGACGTAGGATGTTGGGGAGGGTTCAGGAGCTGCCGATAACAAACCGGTCAGAACAGAAGAAAACAGATATCTCTCACATCCAAACACAAACAGAAACAAGTGTATCTCTATTTCCAATGCCAAAACCATCCCTATAAATACACCCATAGACTCGCACAACATATTATCCACATCAAACACATCATCTTTTTCACGATGGCAGAGCTCACATTCATCTCATTCCTTCTCCTCGCCTTTGGAAAGCTCACATTCATCTCATTCCTTCTCCTCGCCTTCATCCTACAGTCAGTGAACATGCAGTTGTTGGCAATGGCCGATGGCCACCCTTCGCAGCTGCTCGCTTTCAAATGCGACCCAGGCGTCATGCTGCTTACATTAGTTTTTTGTATACTATATCTATTTTAGAGTCATCTTGTTAACCGACTTTGTCATAAGCTCCATACCAACAAACATAATAAGAAAAAAATTCTTAAGTTGTTTTTCAATTACGAGTAGTCCTTGCATAGTGTATGCAACATAATATAAATTGTTCTCTTAATATATATGAGATATTATGTTTTAACATTTAAGAATAATATTTTGCTACTGCTATCATCTCATGGTTGAAACGAACATATTTACAAATATATTTACAAATTTAGTGGCTGACCTAAATTAAAATTATAAATGTTTTCAAGTGATAAAATATGGAAGTTGCGAATACATAAACAAAATATATTCAAATTGCGCAACTTCAATATTTTTAATTTTGGAGTTGCTCTATATAAAACACATGGCGGGATCAAAATATCATACAAGCTGCTTTCAGTAGATTGAGGCCCACCAGACCATATATTTAACTCCTCTGACCTTCTTCTCACAACTCTTAATATCTCCACCGAACTCTTCACCATTATTACATCTCTTGGTGAACTCCATACCTCTATTATTATTATCTCTGAAGCCTGGAATATTCTAAACATGCAACTGAGGTGCACGCTTGATAATACACAAAAGGTAGTCTTCCTCCTCATCCTCCTCCTCTCCATCCCTCTCTTCTTAAGTAGGTGGTGGCGCAACCGCATGTGGACCCCGCTGGGTTAGATTGGAAGAACATGAAGTTAGTTATTCAGGATAAATGACCTGGATCCATTACCTAAGAATTGGTCGACTTTATGTAGATTAGTATTATTATGAGAAGGAAGACCAAGGTGTCTACTCTTGTGATAATGGTTGGGTCTAGCATGTGTTGATGATAATGGATATCTTCAAATGTCAAGTGTAGACCATCATTATATATCCTCCATAGATCCCACAACTCCATACCAACAACAAACACACCATCTTCCTCAATGGCAAGCTTGTTCGAGTTTACATAGTGAGTGTATATGCGCGTGTGCGAATGTTTGCACATGTGTTGTGTGTCAAATAAAAGTATAAGTGTGGGCTAGAGTTATGAGGACCTGTGTGTGTCCGAGGACCGGTGGATGGTTGCTCCTTAGTGATGAGTGATTGACAACGTTGTGTGGACTGACTCTTGGCCTAGCTAGTATTGCAGGTGCGGATTGCGGCTTGATTCGCGTGGTGCAGGTGAAGGGCAAGCGCGAAAGGTCTATCCTTGTGTGGCCTCCTAGAAGTGGAGAGACAAGTAGGCTTTGTTCGAGGCATCCGATGGCCGACAGGATCAAGTGCGGGCCGCATGTTGGCAAGAAGAGCAAGACAAGGTCGGGAACATGGAGCCGGTGCAAGGTAGCAACTAACAACTGAAGCTTGCACGCGAGGATTGTTGGTTTGGCCGCAAAACCAACACCGAGCTGGGACGATAGTGGCGGCCAAGTCATGAGTGGGATTGGCATGGAGGCTGCACCAAGTCCGCGGGGTTTGCAGTGATTTTGCCACAAAACCACTATGTTACTTGGATGAGTCACAAAGCTAAGACCGAAGGCCGGAGCGCGGCGGCTCAGCACTGGGCCGGTCTGACTGGTGGGCCTGACTGGCCTGACCGGTGGACCGGTCTGACCGGTGAGGAGCATCGGTCTGACCGGTGGGTCCCGTGGGTGTCCGAAAGCTTCGAAGCGGAGGACATGCGACGTGATCGCAATGCTTGCGTGGAGTTGAAGCAGGCTTGCGGTCAACGAGCATCCGTTCGATGGAGATTCGACAAGATTACCCAAAATGCCCTCAGTGGGCTTGTATCTTACTATTATGTTGTAGGGGTAGTTTGGTCATTCGGCACCGACCATATAAACTCATTGTAGTGAGAGATGGCAGCCGACTCTTGGAACCCTAGCTCATTTGCTCCTTTGGTTTTCCCCTTTCTCTTGTTTCCGTAGGGTTAGCTAGAGCAAATTGCAAATCTCAAGTCGGTAGGACGAAGGGAGGTTGCTAGCCTCTTTGTAAAAAATCTTTCCTGATGATGTATGGAAGGTTTGGAGTTCATCCTCTTTGTCCTTTGTGATTTGTGGTTGATTCCCGTGGCTTTTCTTTTTGTGGATTTTTGGAGCCTTTTTGTGAGAATTTCGTGGTGAGCTTTTGAAGGTGTTTCCTTGCAGGGTTTGTAGTGGGATTCACTCATGAGGTCCTTGTGCCTCTTTTCTTGGTGATCTTGCCCCTCAAATCTCGTGAAAAGTCCTTCGATTTTTGGGTTTTTGGAGTTCCTTGTGTTCTTGAGGTAGAGGCACGAGATTTGAGATTCCTCCTATTCTAGAGGGTTTTGGGGCTTGTGCTTCGAGCTAGAGTTCACCCATGAGGTGTTCCTACCTTCCCCAAAGTTTCTCTTGAATCTGTGGAGCGAATCGGGAGATCGGGCGAGTTGATTCTTGGAGTTGACCCGCGGGTGGAGTTCATCCTGTGTGCCCAGGTCTAACCGGTGCAAGCCCTTTGTGGTTTTTAGCTCGAGTGAACGTTTGGTTCGATGGGAAATTGTTGTGGTTTTCCCAGGGTCAGTTCTTGGCAGGAATCGTGCTGGTTTGCCTCAGTCTGCCTCGGTTGGTGAAGCTTCTTGTGTTCGTTGCTTCTTTGGTTTGAGGCGGTTTTTGTTCCAGGGCCTAGAGAACTCACTTAGGCTTTCTAGAACATTTTTGTGCGCTTGTTGTGCACACCGGCCTGACCACTGTAGCACACCAGCCTGACCGGTGCACTCCATCAGTCTGACCGGTGTAGCCCAGGCAGCAAGCGGTGCAGATTTTCCGTTGCGGTTTTGGATGTGTGTTTGGGTAGGAGAACTTGCTCCTACGATCAGTAGCACCTCCAGTGGCTACGTGATCTTGGCAATGTGTGCGCGGGATTGGTTGGAAGTGAAATCGGGGTATAGGCCGTAGTTCTCACGGGAGAATTTTTATTAGCTCCCATTCACTCTCCCCCTCTTTGGTCGCCTAATCGGTCCTTCAAGTTAGAAGTAGGATGAGAAAGAATAACTATATTATCTTAGTTTGTTCGCATGAGAATTATCTTATTTTCAAAATCATCGCATAATGTGAATCATCGCACGGTGTGAATCATAACTTTAGCAACTTAAAACTCAGCAATACTCCATTACAAAACAAAATTTACATTATATATCTCTGTGTGTGTGTGTCATCTCCCATGTCAAAGAAATTGATGTCTTTGCAAACACCTGATCATCGGCCATCCAACCTGATAAACCCGATCCGACCCACCAAAAAAACCTGATCCAATCAAAAAGTTGCATGGGAATGGGCTGATATATTTATGACCCAATCTTAAACACGAGTCGGACATGGGCCAAATTGTTGGACAAAACTTTAAAAACCTCCAACCCAACCCAATATTTACGTGACAACCCAAACCTGACCCGACATAACCATGTGATAGGTTGGGTGTGGGTTAAAAAAATATGACTTAGTCAGCACAGGTCGAGCACGTGCCAACATTTTTGACCCGAACCTTGAAAGAACCGACCCGAACCCGATTCGACATGACCATGTGACAAGTCGGGCGTGGGCTAAAAAAATCTGACCAGACCGTCAGCATGGGCCAACGTTTTTGATCCGAAACTTGAGAGAACTGACACAAACCCGATCTGACATGACCTTGTGACAGGTCGGGGCGAGGGCTAAAGAATTTGACTTGATGGTTAGCACGGGTAAATGTTTTTTACCCAAAATTTGAAAGAACCAACAGGAACCTGATCCGACATGACCATGTGACAGGTCGGGCACGAGCTAAAAAATCTGACCTGATGGTTAGCACGGGTCGGGCATAGGCCAACTTTTTTGACTCGAAACCTGAAACACTCTGAAATTTCCAATTTTAAGATGTGAATAGGAAGAATAATTACACAATAATTTTCTCATAATTTTAAAAATTTTCCAACATTTATTTTCTTTACAATAAATATAGTATAGGAAAAAGCTTTTTGTTTTTTTGAACTAAATAAAATGATTATGTGATTGTTGCATTCATGCCGATGCATTTGGGTGTTCATGAGTGAAAAAGGTTTTAAAATGCGCTTAGGTGCTGACCAAATCCTTCCAAGAATTTTCCGGATTTTTCTGGAATTTATTCTCATTTTTTCTTGAGCTATTTCTATTTATTAGAAGGCTCTAAAATCCTTTTCATGGGCTCCAAATATTTTATTTGGCTTATTCATGTCCCAATTTGGCTCTGGGAATTTTCCTGGAATTTTTGGAATTTTCTGAGTATTTTTAGTGCCTCTAAATATTTTCTAGAATTTTTCTGAATTTGTTTTTACACTAGAAATATTTTCGAGAAAAAAACCTATCCTACTGGGCCGAGCTCGACCCAGTCCGCGACCCACTCCAGCCCGCTCCGACCTAGCTGCAGGCCCAGCGGAGCCCGACCAAGCCGCCGCCATGGCGCGTACACGGCCAGGACACGGCTGCGCCGCCGGTCGTCCTTGGCTTCCGCGCCACGCCAGGCCGCCTCCCGCGCCCCTATAAAGGGAAGCCCGAGGCCGCGCACCCCTGCCCTTGCGCTCGCCTACTCCCTCCGTCCACCTGCGCCTCGCCCTGCCTTGCGCCGCCGCCTGCAGCGCCGTGCTGCCACCCGAGCCGGCCGCCCGGCCGCCGCTTGTACGCCGCCTCCAACGAGTTGCTGGACGAGCCGAGACCGCCATCCGCTTCGCGACGCCGTGCCGAGTCCGTGGAGCTCTCGCCCTCCGCCAGAGTTGCACCGGAGCACCGCTACAGCCTGGAGGCCGAGCTCCATCGTTAGTCGCCGTCCTCCATCGAAATCCGGCCGCTCCCCTTGGTCTCCAGCGTTGGTGAGCACAACATCGCAATCCTCTCGTCCTCCTCTATCGATTCCTAGCCCTAGCCGAGCTCCTAGAGGTCTGAGCCACCGGCGATTTGGAACCACCCGTCCTCCCTGTCCGCTCCTTCCGTTCCAGACCGAAGGAAGAAGAAGATGCCTATTTTTCATTTAGGCCCCTAGAGAAAAAGGATATCTAGATGGTTTAGTTTGTGTCTTGCGTCTTTTGCAGAAGAACCCTCAGAAGCTTTAGATTCTCTCGATCCAATCCATCCTACGGATTTTGCGTGTAAACCCTCGGGTTTACATACATAATTCCGTATATGCCCCCAGTTTATCGCGGTTATGTTCCTGGAAGTTCCTAAATCTTGCCAGCAAGTCCCTAGACCTTTGTTAAGCCATAGTTTTCATGTTTTAGCTCCGTTTTTATCCGTTCAAATTGCGTTAGGTTCATAATGACATGAAGTACACGTTAGTAGTGAACTCTCATCATGTTTGTTTTCTGAAAATAAATTTAATATTAATTTTGATTAATGCTTAGCTAAAAATGTCTTTTCTAAATAAAAACTATATAGTGCTACACACTGTTTTTCATAATCAATGTTAACTTGATTCATGATTATTTCATGTGCTTTTGTAAATAAAATCTAATTAGATCTTTACCTCGATTTTTCGTAAACCAAATGTTAATTTGCTTAATATTTAATTAACTTTTCTAATTAAAAGTTGATTAGGCTTTTACTCCGGTTTTATAAATAAATGTTAATTTGATTAATACCAATATCATGATGTTTTCAATAATAATATGATCCACTCAAATCATAAAGTTACGTTTAGAGGATTCATATAGTTTACTTTTTCTAAGTTAAATGTTTAATTAGTATAATTCATACATGAACATTTATAAATAAAATTTGACTAGTTCTTTACTTCGGTCTTTGCAAATAAAATATAATATTACATTAATTCCAACTTAGGGTATTTTATTTATGAAATATCCTTTACATATCCTTTGTTAATTAAAATAAACCTAGCTCATTGTTATGTTCTTTCATAAATGCAAATCGTTCGTTAGCCATTCTTTATCAAGCTCTGTCTCAGTGTGTCTCTGTTGTAGAGCTAGTCTTCTTTCAAGCTCTAGATCCTTTTGGTCCTAGTTCATGCTCAAACCTAGTATCTTTCATAAAGCTAACCAAGCCTTTCCTTTTCTCAGCACGGTTTTTGTGCTTTAGTAATCCATAGAATCGAGCCTATCCTTTAGCATGTTCTTTTAAAGTTTTGTTTTGATTGGTGCATTGTTCTTAGTTTGCTTGTATGTTCGCTTTGTATGCTTGTGCCGATGATTGATGCGAGTAGAATGAATGTGGTTCGAGAGCTTTGGAGAGCAAGAAGTTGAAGATATTCCGAGTAGCAACATTACTTTGGTTAAAGACAAGTGTGTCCTTGTTCTTTTGTCCCAATAACTATGTTTAATCACCATTGCATATGCTTACATTAATATTGATGGGTACTATTAAGGATTATCCTAGTCTTTATTACCTTTATTCCTTGTCAACCTGGGTTTACCTTTCCGTTGGGTAGCTATGCTTAGTTGCTCTATCTGAGTTATGGTGGTTCTAATGAACAATAATGATGAACTTTCTTTACTTTCATGCTATATATCTCTGGTTAATACAAGCTCATATGCTTAATCGGAACATGGAGAACCACCCAGGACAACAGTGCAACCACACGGCTATATGGCTCTGGCTTGGCTAATTAATTAGGGACTCTAGTGTTGGGGTGACCATACCGAAAGGGCAAGGGGGAGCGTTAGTTGGGGTATAGACTCGCTCTAGTAGGGAGTTGGGCTTGGCTAAGACACGGTACCTACTAGGGGACTTTATACCTTACGGCGGCTCGGAACCTTCGCGGGTTGTTTCACACTGGGGAAACTTTGTAAAGGCCTCGTAGCGTCCCTATGCAATCACACCTCGGCAGTGTGGTATGATGGCTGATCAGCATTGTGTGGTTGGGTTTGAAGTTCTTTGAACTTTTACGTGACTTGTGGGTAAAGATGTACAACCTCTGTAGAGTGTTTAAAACTAATCGATTAGCCGTGCTCACGGTCAAAAGCGGCCTGGACCCTCACATGATAATCGAACTTGAAGATGGGCTTAAATTGTGGTTTATGGTTATGTTAGCCATATGCTTATGGCATCCCTTTATGTTAATTGTGGGTTGGTATTGAAACGAACCGGATTTCCAAGAAAGGAAACCCGATCCCTGCACCTCAGTGATAGTCCCAGGAGGCTATCACGTGCAAATCCCAGTCTCAGAAAGTAAAGAAAACCGTACAACAGAAGGAAATATATGAAGGTCCACATAAATAATATTATAATAATTAATCATCTGAGTACAGTATTACGACACATGCCGGGTACAAGTCCAACAGGACTGAATCAAACAGAGTAAACATCTACGCAGCGGCTCTCATGTAGCGAAGTAGACTCCATCCCCATAGGCAGCTCGAGTGTAGAACGGCCTCAGTCCTCCCATCCATCGTGCTCAAAGTCGTAGTCCGGCTCCTGGTCTAAAAACCCGTCATCTACTCGATAAGCAAGTAGGTCATGTCAGCTTCCCAATAAAGAGCATAAGCAAGAGAATAATTCTAGTATGCATGGATATTCCTATATATGGCTGTAGAAGGTTATGCAAGCAGCGGTAGCAACAACAAGGAACGCAGAAATGCCGAGAGGTCACCATCTCCGAGGAGATCCACACCTCCGAGGCCAACACCTCCGGGGTCAACACCCCCAACCAAGGAAAGAACACCAAACACTGGATCTCAACCGAGTCACAGCATCCCACTCTCATCTGCGATGTGGGGTCACCAACTCCTATCCCCACATCTCAACGGCACGAAGCCGGGCTCACACACACAGGGGAGAGAAAGCAGCACCAAAGAATACGAGCTAGGTGAGAGATCGAAAGGGTTGTCCATACCAGTGGACACATACTATAGCTATAGGTTTAACACTCTGCAGAGGTGGTACAACTAGACCCACCGAGTAGAGCAGAATCAGATGCCTCCGATCCACATCTCTGCCTAACGGCCGGAGACCAAGCAGTGGATGGCACTCTCCTACCTCTCTGAGCCTGACTCGTCCTGAACTGGGGCGCGAAACTTGCCAGCAGGGCCTCGAAGCTGTGAAACCATCCCCGGAGAAGCCGGGGTGACGTCTACTCAGGGGGTATAACCCGTCCCCCTCACACGACCACACCGATCCGTCTACAGGCTGGATGCCATCCACATACTAGTTCTCGGACCGAACCCCGCCCATAACAAGGCGAACGGTTTGTACGAAAACAGCCCAGAGATCAAGGTCACACAGACGATCGGTCATTAATTGCAAGAGCAAGCACTCACCAACTCCATCCGAACGACACGCCGCTAGGGCGGGAGGCCAGGTCGCATCTCCCATAGACAGGCGTTCACAAGTAACCAAAGTGGCTCGCTCCCGCGGTAACACTAGGGATGGAACCGGATACCAATTCGGATAGATTTTTTAGCTGTTCTTTTTTGATTTTAGCTAAATTAGGCACAATATTTTGTATCTAAAAATTTATATTCTTGTTCTTGGCATTGTGCTTGTTAAGATTCATACAAAATAAACCTCAAATGTGTGCTATATTTTGATCAAATGATGAAAAGAAATTTGGATTCGGATCGGATTCGGATACGGATGTTTTTTTTACCTTTTTCTCTATCGAAAGCAAATAATCCATAAAAAAATTGTAGCTAATTTTTTTTATTTTTCCAATAATTAGCTGGTTATAATGCATAAAAAATTAGCACCAAATTTATTTTATTGTGATCTAAAAAATCAATCTATTACACAATTCGGATGTTTTGGTTCCATCCCTAGGTAACACGTCAAGGATACACACTCACCCAAAACACACGTAAGAATACCGAGATATCCCAATCTCAGTCCAAACCAGAGATCCATCCATAACTAAGGGTAAAATATAAGGATAGATATAGCTGGGAACTACCTAGGGGTCTGTAGCTAGTTCCGAAAAGTAGGAAATTCAAGGTACAGGATAATCAATTCCAAGGCATGGCTAAAAGATTGTCTATGCAATTCAAGAACATTCAAATAATAATAATAATTAAGCACTAGCAACTAAAGCATGCATGGGATCTATATGGTTGGGAGTGACATGACACCTAGTTGGCGTCTGTAGTCCTGGTCTGGGTTGAAGTCAGGGTCGTAGTCCTCCTCCGGCTCGTAGCTCGGGTCTGCTTAGCACGAGATACGAGACACTAAATTACCAGCAATCAACTAAGCATAAATCCAAAGAAACCCAATTTTAAACGATCCAAAAAGATCCAAACTATCTACAAACAGCACTGTCTATTTTTAGAAAAATAATGAAACTGGTTTCATATTTTTCGGAGTTATAAATAATAAGTTATGATTTTTCAAAGGTTAAAGGATTTATAAATTAATTTTCAAATTCATTTATAAATCTGAAAAGATTTTAATTTTGAAAATAAGTGATGACGTCAGCATGACCTTAGCATGACGTCATCGCCTCTGGTTAGTGGGCCATTAATGGGCCGAAACTGTTAGTGGGCCAAATTCGGCCCAGTGGACTCAGCCCAATGGGCCTAATGGACTAAGTCCATTCCTCACCCCTGAACTTAAATCAGAGAGCGAAAAGGAAAAAGAAAAAAGCCGGGACCACTAAGGCCCATGTAAGGTTCACTTCATGCCCCGCAGCAAAGAAGTCCGATAACCGCCCTCGGACTCTGCTGGGGCGTGCACGTGCACCCTGGACTCTGCTGGGGTTCACTCTCGACGGCGTCGTGCGGCACGGTGCCCAGAGCGCGATCTCGGCGCGGCGGCGCGAGGCCGGCGACGACGGCGAAGTAGGTTAGCAGGTTAGAGGCGACGCGGATGATGATGGCCAGGTCGGCGACAGCCGGGCGAGCAGCGCCTCACTCCTTTGGCCATCCCCGGAACCTCCTCGGCCGGCTTGGCGTACGCCATGGGCAGCGCGGCGGAGCAAGGCCGGCATGCGGCTGCGCAGAACTGACGCGACGAAGCGCAGCAGTGGAGCGGATGCGCGTATCAGTAGAAACAACAGCGCAGCATGGCCAGCACTTGGGCATGCTTGGTTTAGGCACGCGTGTGAGCACAGGCCAAGCCTGGCCGCGACATGGCCGGCCGGCGCGCGGATGCTCGCCGAACCAAGGCCGTGGCGCGGCACATCAGCGGTGGCGACGCGAGCGAAGGCGCCCGGCTCGAAGGCCGGTTCACAGGCAGGCGCAAAACAGCGACGGGCAAAAGAGACGGCGAGGCTCAGCGCGGTGCTGGGGTGCGCCACGGCGGCGACGCGAGAACTACGCACGGCGCGAAGGCCGGCGGCGCGGCGCAGGGGCGTGTCCCGATTCAAGGAACAAGGGAAGGAGCAAAGGGAGCAGAACGGCAACTCATAGGGAGGCGAAGGTGTAGGCGTAGCAGTGGTGTCGTATGTCGGTGAAGCAGCGTCGAGGTACACGGCGGCGCGACGTCTGCTCTGCTCCGGCTCCGGCGTGTCGCGGACAGCCTTCTTCTTCTCTCGAACGGGCTCCGGTCTCGATGGCGTCGGCTTCAATGGGGTGGCACGGCGGCGAGGCACGCCCCTCCTTCCTTCTTCTCCTCCTCCTTCTTCCTCCTCCGCTCCTTCTCCTCTCTCTCGGCTCGGCGGCGAAGCAGGGGAAAGGGGAAGTCCCCAACTGCGGATTGGCTTGCAAGGGCTCGGTCCCGGGGGTTTTAGCGGCTGGTGCGGTGCGGTGCAGGGGCACGAACGTCCATGCCGTGCCTTAATTGGACGGCCGCGGCACGCTGGCCGACGTGGCCGCTCCTCAGTGGCGGGGAGCGACTCTAAGGGCGTGGTGGAGGGGGTAGAGGGGTCTTTTCCCCCTTGGACCCTCGCGCGCCACTTGGTTCAGGTGCGGCGCCTGGCTCGGCGTCCGTGCCGGCCGGTTGGCGTGTCCCATCGCGGGCGCGCGCGCGCGCGTGTGGGCGCGGCGGCGTGGAAGGGGGCCGAGGCGTGTGTGAACGGAAGACCAGAGCGGCGGGGACGACGACCGGACGCGGGGCCCGCCTGCCAGTGGCTTGTCCGCGGGGAGTTGATGATGGGCCGAAACGGGCCGGCTTGGGTGGCGGAGCAAAAAGGCCGGGGTGAAGCAGCAGCTGCGTGCTGAGAGATGGAGGGGGACTAATGGACTTGGAAGATGTTAATTGGCCCAAGATAGTTAGATAGGTTTTGAATTTAGATTTCGAATTCATATAAACTTTAGATTTGAGTTTGATTTCATTCAAATTCAAAACACACTCAAATAAATTCAAATAAAATCCATAAAATCCAAATCACTTATTTAAACCATAATTTGAATTTTATATTTTTACATTTAGGTTTTATTTATATGGAATTTAGGTGAGAGACTAGCACATGGTTTTAAGTATGGTGTCACTCATCAAATAAATAAAAAGTTTTAAATTTTTCAGAAAATTCATACTTCCAAATTTACGGGATGTTACAGATATATACTTATACTTTATTAGTAATCAGGTGCTAATAAAATTTGACCAACTAAAAGTGCTTAATGCAGTCAACCTGTCAGCTTTTCCTTGTTAAGCCCTTGCATTCATACTTTCCCCACACTTGCTGAGTACGACATGTGCTCACCCTTACTATAAACAATGTTGCTCAGAAAGAGGAAGCTGCTATGAAGTCGTTGAGAAGATGTTGCTGGAGCTAGGCGTACGCAACCCCCAGTCGACTGCCTGTGATGTTTGAAGCCTTCGTTTTCGGGATTTAAGCGTAATACTCTGATGATCTCTCTCTTCCTTACGTGATATTATTTTTGTTATTCACTTATGTCAACTATATGCATGAAACTTGATCTTAGCATGCATATAGACCTGCACTTGGTTTTCTTTGGAAAAACAGGTGTGACAGTACCCGACATGTGACCCGACAAATGATCAGATCTATCTAGCTACATGCACATAAGGTTTGGATGAAAAATAACAACTATTTTGGAATGAACCATGATTGGGAATGTATGTACATAGATGGTATTGCAAACAAATGTAATCAAGTGTTGGTGTTAGTGCATCAACGTAACATAGGATCACATGACTGATATATTTATTCAGACTGACATATCTGCAACATGAATACAATTCGTGCATGCTGGATTACTTAACCAACCAACCATTCATCAGCGGCAATTGAAAGAATAGCTAGTGATTTGCACTTGAGAACACATACCTGGAGACGATAGATGCTTTTACACCAACCCTTATCAATGCCTCTGTAAAACTCCCAACATTTGGGTCAAAGAGATGCCAAGCTTAGCAAACAAATATTAAACATCATTTGCGATTCACAAGTTATTATAATGGCCAAAGTTAACTGCATTATTATTGCAAACTAGATTAGATGCAGTCTTTGACTTGCTGCTGTGGTCAGACTACAAACTAAGCAAAATCCCTGTACTGTAAATAGCCTAGCGCCTACAAGTTGATCAAATCAATTGGCTGCACTATTAGAACACAAACTAGACAGCATCCCAGCAAAGAAGAGAAAACCCCAATTACTGAAGTGTACATCGTCGATCTCAAGAAAACAAACTCCTTATTGTCCAGTCGATCGGACAACCATCAATTGCTGAACTTTCAGTTTTAAAATAGTTTGTCAAATACACTATCATTTGAAGCAGCTACTCCTAAAAAAAACTAAAAACATTAAGAAATAGAAACTACATGCATTTCATCAATCCAAATGGTGTACTAGGGCAATGGAGGTAGATGCGGCAGCGGCGAGCGCCTAATAATAATAGTGTGATGGCCTGGAATGGAGTAGAACCGACACATGAATGAAGCTATGACAGACCAATACGCCAGGTAGCGCATTGACCGTAGGAACAAATATTTTTTTTGAACCGAGGCTTCCCCCATTCCATTACCGAAATAACGGAAATCATAGAGTCTTACAGGCCACGCCTGCTCAGAAGAGTCAGAGCAGAGAGAAATAGGACACTCGACATCCCTAACCTGAGTCAAGCTAAGAAGACGAGCAAGTACATGGACAGCCAAAATAAGAAGTTGCCTTGTTTAGTTCCGGTGAGAATGGTGAAATTTTGGCGCTTGGGAAGCGTGCGTAGAGTGAAGAAATGAACTGACACGGTCCTCTAGATGAGAATTTTGGTGAGAATTCAGGGAACTAAACAGCCAAGACCAGCATAACAACCAAAATACATATAAGACAAGAAAGGTATCAGTCTTCTCTCCTGATGATGTCCTGCTGGATCACCTACGCTCCCTGGTCCTCTTGATCTTCCACTGGGCCTTGTTCATCTGCTGCTGTCAGTGATAGCTGAGATGCTTCACCTTGACCCGCCAGAAGCCTGCACGCCATTGCCAGCAAGATGTCGATCCCCCTCACCACTTGTTCCTGGACTTCTATCTTGTATAAACCCGTCCAATACTTCATTAGTGCACAAGCATGTAAAACAATCTCAGAGGGATGCCTGATTGTTTTCTTTCCAAAGCATCATTTATTTCTTGCTAGCCAAATCGCCCTGCAAATCACAATCAGGCCTAACACGTATACATGTTCCCCACCATGGATATATTTCCTTATCCACAACCAATATTGCTCGATGGAGGCAGGGATATCTTAAGCCCCCACACACCCAGCAACCCTGGCCCATATGCACCTGGCCGTAGGACATCTAAAGAACAGATGTGCAATATCTTCTACTTCCTCACAAAATTGACAGGAAGGGTTGCCAATCCACTTCCTTTTTACCATGTTGTCCTTTGTTAAGATGGCTCCATTTTCAATTAGCCACAAGAAGATCTTAATTTTATATGGTATTTTAGCTTTCCAGATTCTAGTATAAGACATCCCAGCATCATTTACTGTCAGCTGGTTATACATGGCTTTGACAGTGAATTTTGCACAATAGGCTTAGATTCATTTTCTTTATGTCTTTTATGCCTAAACCTCCTTTTTTCTTGCTCTTACAAATGATCTGCCATGTGCCATCTAATCAGATGATATTTTCTTTTTTGGCATCCTCCTTGCCAGAAACTCATCATTGGAGGAGACCTCAATGGCCATGTGGGAGCGACGAATGTAGGGTTTGAGCGAGTGCATGGGGGGTTTGGGTATGGTAGTAGGAATCAAGAGGGAGAGGATGTTTTGAACTTCGCGGTGGCCTACGACCTCTTGATAGCAAATACCGTCTTTAGAAAGAGGGAATCCCATCTAGTGACCTTTCAGAGTGGTCACCACTCGAGCCAGATCGACTTTATCCTTGCAAGGAGGAGAGATAGAAGTGCTTGCTTAGATTGTAAGGTGTTTCCTGGGGAGTGTGTTGTCTCTCAACACAAGCTTGTGGTGGCAGATTTTCGCTTTCAGGTACGTGTTCACAGGAACAAACGTGCCAAGGTCGCGAGAACAAAGTGGTGGAAGCTTAGAGGGGAAGCGGCACAAATGTTTAAGGACAAGATGCTAGGAGAGGGACCATGGGAGGTAGGAGAAGATGCAGATGACATGTGGCTAAAGATGGCAATATGTGTTCGAAAGGTGGCTGCAGAAGTACTTGGCGTGAGTAAGGGAGGCAAACAAGAAGCGAAAGACACCTGGTGGTGGAATGATGAGGTGCAAAGGGCTATTAAGGAGAAGAAGGAGTGTTTCAAGCGCCTCCACCTTGACAAGAGTGCAGCCAACATCGAGAGCTATAAAACAGCGAAGAGGGCTGCAAAGCGAGCTGTGAGTGTAGCCAAGGGCCAGGCGTATGAGGACCTTTATCAGCGGCTAGGCACGAAGGAAGGGGAGAAGGACATTTATCGGTTGGCTAGGACCCGAGAGAGGAAGACAAGGGACATAAACCAAATCAAGTGCATCAAGGATGGGACAGATCGCCTTCTGGTGAAGGATGAAGAGATCAAGGATAGATGGCGAGAGTACTTCGATAAGTTGTTTAATGGGGAGGATGAGAGTCCTACCGTGGAGTTGGACGACTCATTTGACGATACCAACAGACGTTTTGTGAGGAGAATTTAGGAGGCAGAGATTGAGGAGGCTTTGAAGAGAATGAAGAGGGGTAAAGCGATGGGTCCAGATGGTATCCCCATTGAGGTGTGGAGATGTCTTGGTGCTAGAGCAGTAGTTTGGTTAACTAAGCTTTTTAACCTTATTTTTCAGTCAAACAAGATGCCTGATGAATGGAGGAGAAGTATATTAGTACCGATCTTCAAGAACAAGGGAGATGTTCAGAGTTGTACCAACTACCGAGGGATTAAGCTAATGAGCCATACAATGAAGCTCTGGGAGAGGGTTATCGAGCACCGCCTCAGAAGAGGGACAAGTGTGACCCAAAACCAGTTTGGGTTCATGCCAGGGAGGTCGACTATGGAGGCGATTTACTTAATACGGCAATTAATGGAGAGATATAGGGGACAGAAGAAGGACTTGCATATGGTCTTTATTGACCTTGAGAAGGCATACGACAAAGTACCAAGGAATGTCATGTGGTGGGCCTTGGAAAAGCACAAAGTCCCAACTAAGTACATTACCCTCATCAAGGATATGTACAATGATACGAGGACGGTTGTCCGAACATGTGATGGTGACACTAGTGACTTTCCAATTAAAATTGGACTACATCAGGGATCAGCATTGAGCCCTTATATTTTTGCTTTGGTAATGGATGAGGTCACAAGGGATATACAAGATGATATCCCGTGGTGTATGCTCTTTGCTGATGATGTAGTGTTAGTTGACGAGACTAGAGCAGGGGTTAATCGGAAGCTTGAGTTGTGAAGAGACTCGCTAGAGTCAAAAGGTTTCAGACTCAGTAGGACCAAGACTGAGTACATGAGGTGCGATTTCAGCGCGACTGGACATGAGATTGGAGATGTTAGCCTCGATGGGCAAGTGGTGGCCAAGAAGGATACTTTTCGGTACCTAGGATCGATGCTACAGAAGGATGGCAACATTGATGAAGACGTTAGGCATAGGATCTCAGTCGGTTGGTTGAAATGGCGTCAAGCTTCTGGCGTCCTATGTGACAAGAGGGTACCCCAAAAGCTAAAAGGCAAGTTCTACAGGACGGCGATTCGTCCGGCGATGTTGTACGGTGCCGAATGTTGGCCTACAAAAAGGCGACATGTCCAGCAACTGAGTGTAGCAGAGATGCATATGTTGCGTTGGCTCTGTGGGCATACAAGAAGGGATAGAGTCCGCAATGAAGATATTCGAGATAGGGTTGGAGTGGCACCGATTGAGGAAAAATTGATTCAACATCGGTTGAGATGGTTTGGTCATGTCCAAAGGAGGCCTCCTGAGGCGCCGGTGCGTAGTGGGGTTCTAGAGTGGGTCGATAACGTAAAGAGAGGTAGAGGTCGACCTAGACTGACCTGGGACGAGGCGGTTAAAAGAGACCTTAAGGAGTGGAACATCCCCAAGGAGTTAGCTATGGATAGGAGTGCTTGGAGACTAGCCATCAGTGTGCCTGAACCATGATCTCTATTTCACCCTTTGTTTACCCTTAACACTTCGTGTGTGTGTGTGGGGGGGTGGGTGTGTGTGTGTGTGTTTCGCCTTTCATGGTTTCCTGTGGGTTTCATCTCTAGCCTACCCCAACTTGCTTGGGACAAAAGGCTTTGTTGTTGTTGTTGTTGTTGTTGTTGCCTTGCCAGAAGAACGTCCTCCGTTGTTTGTCCAATTCTTTGGTTACCATTTTTGGGAGGAGATATAAAGACATATGGTATATGAATGAACTAGATAGGCTGGAATTAATCATGATAGTTCTCCCGGCTATTGACATTGTCCCACCTTTCCATATGTCCAACTTTTTCCCATTTTTTTCTTTTAAAGGCTCCCAGTCCCCCACATGTAACCTTCTGGGACTGACTGGGATGCCTAGGTATTTAATTGGGAAACTCCCTGTTTGGCAGTTAAATATATCAACAAACTGAATTTCCAGTGCGTCACTCCCATTAATTGTGAGTACTTCACTCTTGGCAAAATTGATTTTGAGGCCGGCCATTTGTTCATAGATGTATAGCAACATCTTCATATTCCTAGCTCTAGCTATGTCATTTTAAGGCATATAATGGTATCATCCGCATATTGGAGTATAGCTACCCCTCTAGGAATTAGGTTGCTTGCCAGGTCAGTGATCAACCCATTGACCCGAGCTTGTTTGACCATTTTGGTCAGGCAATCTGCCACAAAGTTGAACATGATAGGGGACAAAGGATCTCCTTGCCTCACCCCTTTATGGCTCATAAAGTATGGCCCCATTTGATCATTAATTCTCACACACACCGTTCCTCCAGTCAACATTTGATTGATCCATCCACACCATTTTTCACTAAATCCTCTCAATTTGAGACATTCAAAAAGGAATCTCCAGCACACCTTATCGTAAGCCTTCTCAAAATCTAGTTTAAGGATTATTCTAGTTTCTTTTTTCCTTTTAGTTTCATGCATCACTTCATGTAGACCCATAATCCAATTCATTATGTTTCTCCCCTTGATGAAAGTTGTTTGCTCCTGCACAAATCAGCCTTCCTGCTATGGGGGTTAGTCTAATGGTAAAGACTTTAGTTATCCATTTATAGACAATTCAGCAGACAAATGGGCCTAAATTGTTGAATCTTGTTAGCATTTGACACCTTTGGTAACAAGGTAATCACACCATAATTGATTCTGCTTACATCTAGCTTGCCTTTGTATAGATCATCGAAGAGTTTGTTGGCGGTTAATTTTCATGAACCTATCCATGAGTTTACCTTCAATGTTGGTATTAATTTGATATCCAAACTAACGATCCTAACCCCCTTGATATATTAAGTTCGCACTCGCATGTGGTTTTTGGAGTATGTTGTTTACGCAGGATTTAAGTGCCTAAATGAGGACTTCCGGGTAAAGTTCATCGAGCACTTTATAAGAAGATCATGAAGCCCGACACAAGTCAAGACACGAAGTGAACATGACTCCAAATGACCAGAGGACTGAAGCATGAAGCTGTAAAACTCGTGGACCTGAACAGAAGGTGCAGAAGCTTGCGCGACAAGTACCCTTATCTAAACCGCGGAGAAAATAACGTCAAGGACCCACATACAGAGAGGTGGAAATTCAAAAAGACGCGAGAAGCTTCAGGAAGAAAGATGGGACCGAATTGGGTCAAAGTGGGCCCAGGCCGGCCGGCCCAGCCCATTTCAGGCCCGGTTCGGCGCCTCCTTTGACCTAGCACCCCCTCGGGCTATTTGTAGTCCTCACGCCAAGACTCACGGATCAATCCATTCGTCATTCGCCACCGAGGAGAGGAGGGTCGTGCTAGTTGCCTAGGGCTACCCTAGCCGGTGTGGGAACCTTGCAAGGAAGACCATGTCGGAGTTCTGGAACTAGGATCAAGATCGAGGTAGGATCCAAATGGTGATCTTGTTCATGTAATCATTCATGGTAAAGTTTTGTTATAAATCTGATTTCTAGCAATCAAGTGCCTTCTTCTATGATTTTGCTCTCTCTTGGTTTTGCTTCTTCCTCAATCTATTCTCGAGATAGATTGCCCGGGGTGTTCTTGTAGCCGCGGTGGCTAGAGGTGCATACCGGATGTACCAAGTGGGTTCAACACATTTTTCGTGAGCGTGCTCTATGTTTTGCCCGTGAAGAAAGGGGGGCATCGTGACGGGATATCGACACCAAGTACAGCGGGTGACTTAGGGGGTTTGATCGAAGGTCACGATTTAAAGATGCTTTTTATGAGATTCATATGGTTTTCTTCATCTATCTTGTTCGGAGCTACAACAAAAGCATGATCTAGGCTCTCTAGATCGGTTATCTCTACGCTTTCTCTCGCTACCTCTCGTGTTTAGTAGATTAGATGTATTTGAAACCTCTCAAGAAGATAGTGTTTTCTTGGTTATTAGATTGAATCTTGAGTTGCACATGTTCCACGGATTCGATAACCTTTGGGTAATACTCAAGGAAAAAAGGTACTACATGATCCGTAAGCTTGCAGTGAACCTTGACGCATTATTGAACCGTCAACAAAGTTCAATGATGTCACTCTTTATGATCTCCCAACATGTTCGATAGAATTCCACTAGGATCTTATCCGGCCCTGCCGCTTTATTATGTTCCATTTGAAATAAAGCATGTTTAATCTCACTTTCAGAGAAAGGTCTACACATGTGTTCATTTTCTACATCTGTAACATGCTCCTCTTGCCCCCACAACTCAGGGTTTAAGGGAATATTATGGTCAATTGTAGGTCCAAATAATCCCTTGTAGAAATAAGTTGTTAGAGATACTAGATTCTTGTCCCCCCTCCACCAATCCATTTCCCCCTTGTATGGAAAAAATGGTGTTTTTTCTCTTCCTCCCATTTGCCACTTGTTGGCGGTCGATTTCCGTCAACCTAGCCATGAGTTTACCTTCAATGTTGGTATTAATTTGATATTCACACTAACGATCCTAACCCCCATTATATATTAAGTTCGCACTCGCGCATGGTTTTTGGAGTTTATTGTTTACACAGGAATCAAGAGCTTAAATGAGGACTTCCGGGTAAAGTTCATCAAGGGTTTTCCGAGAAGATCATGGAGCCCGGTACAAGTCAAGATACAAGATGAACATGACTCCAAATGAACCAAGGACTAAATCGTGAAGTCGAGAAGTATCGAGGACCTAGACGAAAGATGCGGGAGTTCATACGCCAAGCACCCTTATCTAAACCGCAAGGAAAATGATGTTAAGGACCCACATGCAACTCGGCAAAAACTCAGGAAGTCACGAGAAGCTTCGGGAAGAAAACCGGGGGCAAACCGGGCCGAGGATGCCCTGGGCCGGTCGGCCCAAGCCGGCCGGCCTGGCCCTCCTGTGGGTCGGTTCGCCGCCCCCTTTGACCAAGCACCCATTCGGGCTATTTATAGTCCCCGTGCGAAGTACCATTCATCAAGCCATTTGTCATTCGCCGCCGAGGAGCAGAGGAGCTAGAGGTACACCATCTCGGAGAGGAGGGTCATGCTAGTTGTCTAGGGTTTACCTAGCCGGCATGGGAACCTTGCAAGGAAGACCACGTCGGAGTTCCGGAGGCTTGAATTAAGATCAAGGTAGGATCCCGGTTGTGATCTTATTCATGTATACACTTATGATGGAGTTTTAATGGATCTGATTTCTAGGGATCGAGTTCCTTTGTTTATGATTCTTGTTCTTGCTTGGGTGTTTTCTTCCTCAATCTATTCTCGAGATAGATTGCATGGCATGTTCTTGTAGCCGCGGTGGCTAGAGGTGCATGCCCGATCTACCAAGTAGTTCAACGCACTCCTCGTGAGTGTGCTCTAAGATTCAACCGCGAAGAAAGGGGAACATCGTGACAGGATGTTGACACCGAGTACGGCGGGGTGACTTAGGGGATTTGACCCAAGGTCAAGGTTTAAAGACGCTTTTAATGAGATTCATTTTGCTTTCTTCTATCTTGCTCGGAACTACAACATAAGCGCGATCTAGACCCCTCTAGATCGGTTACCTCTATGCTTTCTCTTGCTACCTCTCATGAGCTTAGTAGATTAGATGCATTCGAAACTTCTTCAAGATGTAAGTGTTTCTCGGTTATTAGATTGAGTCTTGCGTTGCACATGTTCCACGGATTCGATACCTTGGGTAATACTGGAGGAAAAAAGGTACTACATGATCCGTAAGCTTGCGGTGAACCTTGGCACGTTGTTGAACCGTCAACACCACTATATGGAAGAATTCAATATTATTGTCTCCTTCCAGATCCATTTTTCATGAGATCTTTTATACCAATATAATTCCTCCTCAACTAGCATCTTCATGGTTTCACATTGTAAATCTGATTTTCTCAGATAATTTGTTGATGTCAGAGGATTCTCCTCCTCCATCTGTTATAGTTACCATAATTCATGTTGTATTTCTTGTTTCTTCTTCCTCATTTCCCCTTGCAAGTTAAATCCCCATCCTTTGAAATGTTTTTTGAATTTTTTTCAACTTGCTTTGTATCTTGTCAAATGCTATTTCAGCATAACAGGGTTTGTTCCATATTTCAACCACAATTTTGAGGAAATCTGGGTGATTCACCCAAGAAAGTTCAAACCTGAAGCTCAAGTGCTTGAGCCTTGTGGCATTGTCAGTAGATAGTATAAGAGCGTTGTGGTCAGACACTTCTCTAGGTTTTTCCTAACTGTTACTCCTGGAAAAATATCTTCCCAATCCTTGCTCATAAGGAACCTGTCAAGCTTCTCCAGGGTAGGTGAGGATTGGTTGTTGGACCAAGTATATTTCTCAATGTCAATCAGCTCATACACCGAAATTATAGTATCCAACACCCTAGAAAATCTTTTCAGGGTTGTTTTCTTTTTTTCTGAAGGGTATCTTATTATGTAAAAATCTCCACATACAAGATATGGTTCTTTATTTCTATCGCAAAAATGTGCTAGCTCAGCCAAGAATTCGTCCTTCATTTCATCTTGCGCGACACCATATACATTGATTAGATTCCACTTCCTCCTTTGTTCTTTATCCGATAGACATAGTTGTAGCAAGAATTCCCCTTCAACAAAGGATCCCACATCAAACCTGTTTAGGCAAACTCCCATCAGGATCCCCCCTGAGTTGCCTCTAGAGGGCAGCCACTTCCACAAATATGACTGGTTGGGATCAATCTTTTTGATCGTTTTATCCTCTATATGTTCTCTTGCATAGTTTCTTGCAAGCAAATAAAGTGGAACTTGTATTCCATGATAAGGTTTCTTAGGAAGGATGAGACTCCTTTTTTATGCCTCTACAATTCCATGAAAGGCCTATCATTTGGTACCTTTGGGTTTTCTACCTTTCTTTGGAGGTTCAGGAGAGTTGGCATGTTCCTTTCCTTCCTTTTTTAGGAGCAGGATTTTCCTTCCTCCTATCATTCTTCTTGGGTTTCCCAGAAAGTGACAATCTTGAAGGTTTCTTCACCTTCCTTTCCCTAGGTACCAGTGGAAAGTCAGTAATCTCACTGTCAAAATCCACATCAGTGGTTTCATCCATTATTTCCTCCTCAGGAGTTTCCTCCATCCCTTCTAGATTAGTAATTATTTTATTGTTTGTTTGTTTAATTTCAAGAGCATGTCTAGCAATTTCCAAATCTTTCATCAAGTTAATCACTTCAAAATTTTCTTCCCCCAGATCAACACCCATACCACCAGATATAGCAGCTATCTCATTATTACTTAGTGTTGAAAAAGAATTAGAAGAGTTGAGGTTAGTACCTTCGAGGTTTCTTTTCCTCGCCATCTGTTTGTTCTTTTCATCAGTGGTTAGGACCAGATCTCCCATCAGCCTAGAGCATCTCCTTCTCTCCTCCCTTGGTTTCTGTATATCTGTTGGTATTTCTTAACGTCACCACTATGGCGCCGGGTTAGCGTGAGCATGTAAGAATCACCCGGGTATACTGACGGGTGCGAACGAATACGCAAGCGCACGGATACACCGTTGTAGCACTTCACCTCAGGAGTATTCCCAAGGGTATCGAATCCAAGGAACAGTATGGGGGACTCTACGAGTGACTATCCAAGGGAACACAGTCCCTGCTGAGGTAGGTGAGTGATGTGAAGTCTCCAGTAGGTTCTCGATTCTAGAGAGGAACAAGCTCGGATAAGATCTCGCTTCGGACACCGACCCCTCCTGACAATAACAGTTGGTTCACGGCAAAGGGTCGCCTACACGCTGTATCCGAACGTGGGGGATTTCAGAGGGTTCAACGGCTGTCACTACCGCGGCCTACCCCAAGACAAATCGTGGGACACAGGGCATTTGAAGGATAACCAGCAGTCTAGACACCACGTCTACACCGCCGACTACTACTATAGCACGGCTACGTCTGACATCCCATAGAAACACTATAGCACTCCGTATAAATACGGAGCAACGAACCCGCGAGGTTGAGCTAGACCTTACTCGTCACTAAGTTGATTCGCACAAGGAGATATGATTGATACTTGGTCTAAATCAGATATGCATGAGCTCACTATATTCCATAGACAGGCAATCATACAAACGAGATGCAAACTTATGCGATGATAACAGAAGATCTAGGGTCGTGTTCGTGAAGAACACGAGCCTCTAACTTATGGACAAACGCAAAAGTATGAATTACTTGTTCGTCAACTAGATCGAGGAGACACGTTCATGAAGAACGTGGGCCTCTAAATGATGAACGAACGAAGAACTCAAGAACAACTCATTCATGCATGAGAGCCACTTTAGTCTAAATAGGAAATAATGAAATACTCACTTTAGTCTAAATGAAGAACAGCATCGCTCACGAGGTACAAGGGGCAGATGGATGATGAACGGATCATCACCACCTCACCTCTACTCATCCACACACTCCTCTCTACCTAGCACCACCTAGTCTAGATCCTCCTCACACACACACTCATGGTGGGATGAGGTTTCACCTCCACCAAGAGAGAATGAGAGAGGGAGAAAGAGGAAAAGGTGAGAAATGGCTTCAAGTGTGCTTCACCCTCTTCCTACCCCCCTCTCCTCCTATTTATAGGCTTGTGCAACCGGCGTGAGAGCACCCAAACACCCCGGGGATGGCTTCTAGGACCAATGGGCGAGCTCCACGTGGAAGGACGGGATGAACCGCCCTTAAGGCGGTTCGGCCGATCCTAGGGGTCGGCCGACCCCTAGGTGGCGCCTTTCACGCGGTGCTTTCTCCAGGAGGCTGTCATGTGGGTCCTGAGGTCGGTTCCCGGTGCCCACGTGGTTTGGAGGCGGTTTAGGAGCTCTGGTGGGCCATGGGATCCATGTGATGCCCGCATGGCGGCTTCTGATTCGCCGAAGCTTCCTTCCTTGGATTGGTGATGTCATGGATCTAGGGGATGCTTGCATGCAGCCTCTCATTGGCTGAGCCTATCTTGCTAGGATCATGAGGGTGTCTTTTCTCTTCATTTCTTATGCCAAACACCTGCATTCAACTTAGCATAGCCACTGGTGGAAATTGTCAGTTTAAACCCCTATTCTAGTGTGGATGCTTAGTTCTTATGATAAAATGCAGGGATTGACGGCCCTAAATTAGGTACTTAACAGCCGTCAACAACTCCCCCACACTTGCCTTTTGCTCGTCCCGAGCGAAAGGGGAGATCACATGGGTTTGAACCAAAGGTATAAGACAAACATAAGAGTTATTCCAAGTCATACCTTGCTCTTGTGAACTCTGTGGATTGGCTACAATGCCATCTTGGGTAGTTGATAAGAGGAATGACCATGAATCGAGTCCCTTAAGCACCTGTTGGTAAGCACTTGGGGTTTTCTTGATAATTTTCAAAGAAAAAGAACCGCTCTGCCCTCCTTTGATTCTCTCGGATCGCTCAATGTGTATATGTCCTCGCCAAGGCATTAGATTGCCTTTCTTCACCCTACTTCTAATAATGGCTGTATTTGGGGCTCAGGGTAGGTATGAATGATAGGGCATACTTGCATCACATATATTGCAAAGTCAAAAACTGGATCCACAGAGAAAATCAAATCATACAATCAGATCAAGATGTGCACATGTATGGGTACGGTGAGTATGGTAAGGTGGATACTAGGCCCAAAGTGGGTGCTAGAGATTACCATACATATATGATGAATGTTGATTGATGATAAGGTGGACACTAGCCCCGGAATGGATACTAGTTATCACCATCTAGATTATGGAACTCCTTTTTGCATGATTCTCCCTCTGGTATAAAAATCTTTTGAGAACATGGCTATCTCTATATTTTTTTTCGTGGACCTTCATGTGTCCAACTCTCTCTTTTTTTAAATAGCCATGTCTCTTGTGTAACAAAAACTAGGAGGGAGAGATCAACGTTTATGGAGCCTTATTATCACGGAATGGATTAATGATACAATGCTAACTTCCAGTGTAGAAGCATAGCAAGGGGGATAAAGTGGCGTGCACATGAATCTTGACCATGAAAGTAATGAAGAGAATTCTCACAAGGGTCACAGAATTTGGCAAAGCTCAATGCAATAACAAGCAGCATATGAGTATAAGGTTTTCAACTAAAAACATCATATGGCTTTGGTAGGACTGTGACATACCAAAGAAGAGCTTTGCAAGAGCATTTTTTTTTCGAAAACAAAATTATCCCAAGGGCCAGAACCAACAGAGTTAAGATCATGTCATCAAGTCATATCTCACTTGTCAATTACTTAGATAAGCATGTTGTCCTTATGATGATTTTGTTCACAAGCCTCAAGGTTAAAAACGAGGAATAAAACTTACGCATGTCAACCCTAGGCATGGAGTAAGCATTACCATAGATTTCTTAAGTTGATTTATCAAACATGAGTGCACAAACTCAGAAATCATGGTGAATAGGAAGAGATGCAAACCAGCGCTGATTTTTGTGTGGACCAGACGGGGATTCCTGTGATGCGCACGAATGCATGTCCTGTTTAGGTTCCCTAAGCGTGGTCGATCGTAAGCGCTGTGTGAGCGTAGTGTGGGTGCAATAATGATCCGTCGTGTTTGCGTTTGGAGAGTGCAACTCTCTCCCACACTGTTTTGTACCTGGGTGCAGTTCTTCGATACAAAACAGGAAAAACAGAAATAACTAACACACGAGTGACTCAACCGGGTTACATGACCGGTGAAGCCAAAATTTATTCATTCAAGTTCACTAATAAAAAAGAAATAGGCGCTTTCACAAATGATGGGAAGAAAGGAAATAAATGGAAGGAAAATAAATTAAGGAAAATAAATTAAATCTAACTTAAGCACCTATGAAGGGAAATAAAAGTGGGGCACGACCCTCTACTCAGCATCATAGAGGTCCTCGTGCCCCGTGGCCACAAAGAGGCACCTCATCTTGGCGCATAGGCCACGGCGGAGATCGTGGAGGCCATCTCTAAGCTCAGCAAGATCCACCTTCTGCTCCACACTGATGGTCTTCAGCTTCTCGCACTCCCTGCCTAGTTCCTCCACTAGTGGGGTGATCCTGGCTGCAGTGGGAGTCTTAGGAGATCGCTCGGGCGCCCGAGTCCTCTCCCTCGACTTCCTGGATGCCCGTGGTGTGGAACTACTGCCCAACTCAAAGTCTTCATTAGTTTCCCGTCAGAGTCGGAGGTGCACGACTGCTCTTCCTACTGGTGCTGTCTGGGCTAGCGAACCTAGGCTTCCCAGTCTGAGAGACTGGTGGAGGCGACGATGACACAGCAGGGGCCGATCGGCCTCTCACTCCGGAGGCTTCCGGAATGTTGAGCCGAGGTGGTGGAACCACCAGAGGCGGCAGAGTTGCTGTGGGTCGTGGCTGGACCTCCACCTTCCTCTGGTAGGGGCTGCTGGCACGCCCCCGTGGCTTCCTCGCTTTCCCGGGCGAGGCAGATCGGCTGGAAGTGCGTGGAACCGGGGGTGTGAAAGGCGGCACAACCATCCCCTTGAGCTCTGAAGTTCCGCCGATGGTGGTGCTCGGTCCTTGGTTCCCAACCGGAGGACGGGAGGCGAGCGGTGGCACCTTGAAGATGCACGCAACCTCCATAGGTGCCACTCCTGTGGGAGATGCAGCAATGGCAGGGACATCCCCCTCAACGGGTTCACCGGAGGAGGGTGCCATGGCGAAGGGGACAAGGCTCTTGTCGGCCATGGGGACTGCCGCAATGGTGAGTGAGGGAGATGAGCAGGGGAGGCAAGGGTTCTGCGCGACGCAAAACTCCGTCACGCGGCGAGAGAAGGGTTTCTGGAGGACGAAAGAGTGCGCACGCGAAAAACGAGAGGCGGCAGCGGCCCTAGTGGGTCGACCGACCTAGGGGTCGGCCGAGCCCATCTGGGCTCCGCTGGGCCTCAGCTTCGGCGTGCGGGCTCTGGCGGGGCTCAGGGTCTCTAGGTCAAGTGGCCCACCAAATCTAAGGTCGAAGGCTTTAGCAAGGGCTAGAATGGGATTTTGGGCGATATGCCGCATTCTATCCCAAACAACTTTACTTAACCTCTTTATACTTTAATAGCTCAACTTGGGGACCTTACCTGAACTCATACCTGGATGAAGAGTTATTGTTGCCCCGTTGCTCATATCGTCCATCTTCTCTGATGATATCCTCCTGCTCTGCTCTGTGGTCCTCCTTGCAGGTTTCTTTATGATAGGACATATTTTCTTTCCTGCATAGTTAGTGCATATGTACGACGCAAGCTGTATATATGGTAAAGTAGAGATAAACCTCACAACCATCCTAAGGGAACTATGATGGGTAACCTTAGGAAGGGAGCGCAGCTAGCAAGGCTATAGCACTACGGACGAGAGATGATAGAGGTGCTGGAGTTGAGCACAAAATCCGGGCCTAAGGCCTAGAGTGCTCTAAGAGTGAAGCTTTCACCTCTAGAACTCAATGATGATCAGACCCCAGCTTGAGTGAGTGAAAGTTTATGGGGCGAACGATCACTTGAGCTGTAGATCGAGAGTGACAGACTTGCTAGTTCATCCTCTCCTAGGGTCGACAAAGGACCTCACCCTCACCTAGGTGGGATGACACAAAAGCTAACCCAAGCTTCCAACGGGAGTGTAAAGGATAGGTGTGTAACCACACTCCCATAGGGCATCGATCAGGTCAAGAAGTGAAGAGTAGGATTTGCATCCACTTGACTTGATCGGCATCGGTCTTAGCTGAACTTAAGATGATGAGATGGATTGCTCAGCTAGACCGGATATAAGTTCGTGCTTCCGTAAGCCAAAGATATGGAGGTTTTATGCGCCAGGGCTCGTGTCTTAGCATAACCCTTAGTGTGGCGGCACTTTGGATTAAGCCTTGACATGAAGCACGAAAAACTTCTACCGTGACCTCTCCTGGAGAGTTGCGGGCAAGGTTGAAGTGATCGTCCCCGCCAGGAACGATTCCTCTTCCTCGACTACTACCCTCCTCCTTCCCTCGAGACTAAGTCTCGAAGGCCGGGTTTTTAAGAGAAGAAACGATAGGGGAATCTAGGGGTAGAATTTGCACTAGGTGCTCTTTCCCATAGATTCCTGCCAGTGAGGAGCGATATCTTCGACCAGAGCACAGAGAAATTTGGCATGTAAGCTCGGGCTCTCTCGAATATTGGCTTAGGCATTTCGACATTTTCTCGTTTGGCTACCTCGTCACTTGAGTCAGGTGGGGAGCTGAAATCTCGGATTTCTCCTACAATTTCCAGTCCCTGTTCTGGCTCTAAGAACACAAAGGTGCCTCCCGAAATGGCATCAAGCGTCATGCCACAGTCTCTCTGTAAACCAAACCGGAAATGCTGCAAGAGCACTGGGTCGGGTAGACCAAGGATTGGGCACGTTTCAACCAAAGAGGCGAAACGATGCCATGCCATGCCTAAGGTTTCCTTCTCTCTTTGTTTGAAATTGATGATTGCCATCCTTAAGGAAACGACACGGCGCACCGGAAAGAATCGAGTGCAAAAAGATGCTCTTAATTCCTCCCAGCGTAGGTGGGTGCAACCAAAACAATGGTACCAAGATTTCGCTTCCCCGGAGAGGGAGAACGGAAACAGGTTCCTCTTAAGAACATCTTCTGTTGCCCCGGTTTTACCCTGGGTAGAACACAATTGCTCAAAATCTCTTACGTGATCATAGGGATTCTCATGACTCATCCCTGAGAAGGGTTTTTCCTCAACTAGATTCATGAGAGATGGGTGAACCATACAAGGTGTTAGAAGAGCGGGTTGTCTCCAGAAAGTTGATTCCATGGTTTCACTCATAATGGGCGGAAGGTGTGTACAAGGATAACCTTTCTAGGATAGCGGGAGTAAAGGTAGAACAAAAGGAAAACAAAAGATACGAGGATAGTCGTGTTCGTAGATTCTCGACAACCGTTCCCCGGCAATGGTGCCAGAAATGCTTGTTGGTATTTCTTAACGTCACCACTATGGCGCCGGGTTAGCGTGAGCGTCTAAGAATCACCCGGGTATACTGACGGGTGCGAACGAATCCGCAAGCGCACGGATACACCGTTGTAGCACTTCACCTCAGGAGTATTCCCAAGGGTATCAAATCCAAGGAACGGTACGGGGGACTCTACGAGTGACTATCCAAGGGAACACAGTCCCTGCTGAGGTAGGTGAGTGATGCGAAGTCTCCTGTAGGTTCTCGATTCTAGAGAGGAACAAGCTCGGATAAGATCTCGCTTCGGACACCAGCCCCTCCTGACTATAACAGTTGGTTCACGGCAAAGGGTCGCCTACACGCTGTATCCGAACGTGGGGGATTTCAGAGGGTCCAACGGCTGTCACTACCGCGGCCTACCCCAAGACAAACCGTGGGATATAGGGCATTCAAAGGATAACCAGCAGTCTAGACACCACATCTACACCGCCGACTACTACTATAGCACGGCTACGTCTGACGTCCCGTAGAAACACTATAGCACTCTGTATAAATACGGAGCGACGAACCCGCGAGGTTGAGCTAGACCTTACTCGTCACTGAGTCGATTCGCGCAAGGAGATATGATTGATACTTGGTCTAAATCAGATATGCATGAGCTCACTATATTCTAATAGACAGGCAATCATACAAACGAGATGCAAACTTATGCGATGATAACAGAAGATCTAGGGTCGTGTTTGTGAAGAACACGAGCCTCTAACTTATGAACAAACGCAAAAGTATGAATTACTTGTTCGTCAACTAGATCGAGGAGACACGTTCATGAAGAACGTGGGCCTCTAAATGATGAACGAACGAAGAACTCAAGAACGACTCATTCATGCATGAGAGCCACTTTAGTCTAAATAGGAAATAATGAAATACTCACTTTAGTCTAAATGAAGAACAGCATCGCTCACGAGGTACAAGGGGCAGATGGATGATGAACGGATCATCACTACCTCACCTCTACTCATCCACACACTCCTCTCTACCTAGCACCACCTAGTCTAGATCCTCCTCACACACACACACATGGTGGGATGAGGTTTCACCTCCACCAAGAGAGAATGAGAGAGGGAGAAAGAGGCAAAGGTGAGAAATGGCTTCAAGTGTGATTCACCCTCTTCTTACCCCCCCCTCTCCTCCTATTTATAGGCTTGTGCAACCGGCGTGAGAGCACCCAAACACCCTGGGGATGGCTTCTAGACCAACGGGCGAGCTCCACGTGGAAGGCCGGGATGAACCGCCCTTAAGGCGGTTCGGCCGATCCTAGGGGTCGGCCGACCCCTAGGTGGCGCCTTTCACGCGGTGCTTTCTCCAGGAGGCTGTCATGTGGGTCCTGAGGTCGGTTCCCGGTGTCCACGTGGTTTGGAGGCGGTTTAGGAGCTCTGGTGGGCCATGGGATCCATGTGATGCCTGCATGGCGGCTTCTGATTCGCCGAAGCTTCCTTCCTTGGATTGGTGATGTCATGGATCCAGAGGATGCTTGCATGCAGCCTCTCATTGGCTGAGCCTATCTTGCTAGGATCATGAGGGTGTCTTTTCTCTTCATTTCTTATGCCAAACACCTGCATTCAACTTAGCATAGCCACTGGTTGAAATTGTCAGTTTAAACCCCTATTCTAGTGTGGATGCTTAGTTCTTATGATAAAATGCAAGGATTGACAGCCCTAAATTAGGTACTTAACAGCCGTCAACAATATCCTTCTCTAGATTTTGTGCTTTCATGACTGCCTCCTTCTCAGGAATCTGTGAGTCTACCTCTTGGTCTTGCTTTTGCCCAAGGTTGTCATGACTCAAGGTGGTTGCTGGGTCAGCGGCATTCACCTCCACACATTTGGGCCCCTCCTTTACCGATATAGTAGAATTATCCTCATTTTTGCTGTTATGCAACTGGCTGTTTTCACTCCCCAACATCTCCTGGGAATTTATGATCTCAGTTATCTTGACTGAAGATTTTCTCATCAGTTCATTTTCCTTTCCACCACCAACTGCCTCTGGGTATCCGGGGCTTCTGTATGAACACATCTTAACATCCAGGGGTTATTTGTCTGAGAGGAACCCCCTCCTGAAATTGCCCCTGTATCTTAAGCACTTGACTCTGGAAATCATCACTGTCCTCAGAGTCACCACCAAAGTCTAAGTATGATATCCTCCCCTCTCTTCATCATGGGAAGTATATTCAACATTTTCTTTATCTTTCACGCCTTTATCTTCCATGTTCAGTGTGTTGCCCACTTCTAGGTTGGCCTCAGCCACCTTGTGTTGTTTCTGCTAGCCCACAGACTCCTCACCACCCCCAAATGTGCTAGCTGACTTATCCCCCATCTTAGGCATGGGTTTGTCACTGAATTTGGCTCTTTCTTGGCTAGGCTGATTTGCATTGTTATCCACTTGAATGCCCTCTTTTTCACTCTTTCCTTGAACTTTCTCCATCACTTCTCTTTCATAGAAGAAATCATATAGCCACATCTCTAAGGCCCCTTTAGCTGAAGCAGAGACCTGTGTTACATCCTGCAGGCTATTTTTACCCTCACAAACTCATTCTTGAGTATTGTTTTCTCATCAATGGCAATACCTTTCCGTACCAACCCTGCCACCTTTGCCACTGTTCTTTTGGATCTTTGGTCAGTTAGAATTCCCTTCACCCTGAACCAAGCTTGTTGCAGTCTGCCTTTAGCATTTACCGCAGCAGTCCATGGTTCAACTATTATTTGTGCATCAGCTGCCTTCATGCCTAGGCTTGTGAAGTTGCAGTATACTTGCATCAGCTTTGCATCTAGGAATCGCATGGTGAACTTCTTATCTGAAACCTTCCTGGCAGCCCATCTCCATACACTATTGTCCACTGAGCGCTTGAATTCATCTTCAATCTGCTTGGCCATGGCATGCCCGCCAATCACGGTGATTACTGTTGTGCTTGCCTTCTCCTTACTCACTGGTGATTACTTCTGTGCTTGCCTTCTCCTTACTCACTTTTATGTCAGTGCGCTCCTCAATGAAGAAAAAACTTTGATTCTCCACCTGTCACACACAATTCCGGCCCCTCATTCCATTGCGGTAGTCTGTGACACTCGTAAGTGATGTGATTGTTCAACCCACATATTTCACAGCTCAGCCTTCCGTTGCACTCTTCTGTAGTGTGATTCTTCAAGCCATATATGTTGCAACCATATGCACCTGGACTGGATCTCTCTAATCTCAGGCTGTTTATCTCTACCTCTTTGTGCTTGATTTGCCGCAGCTGATTTGCTTAATTTTGGGGCATCCTGGGCGATCTGCCATTCTCCCTGGTTCCCCCCAGTTTGCTCTTTCCACCCCACGCCCACAGTGTCCAGTTTGATTCTGCTTGTGAGCCTCCCGTTCCCACACAGTTTTTGGATTTGTCATCTCAGCACTCGTACCCTCTTCGGATTCACCCTCACACGGACCTGATGCGCCTAGGGGTGGTAATGGATCATGGTCCTACTTCATTCTTCACAATCCAACTAAGCCCTATATATATTTAGCTCAAAATTGAATAGTATTATGGCCTGATCCTAATAGGGCCCGATCCTTAAATTTCTTAGGCTAAATTGCAAAGCCCTTTACCACCCCTAGATGCGCCACCTTCCATCAGATGCTTCTCTTGTTGTTCTTCCTCGATCCATCACATCCCATCTCCGTATCCACGGTCTTCTACATTGCCTCTCTCATCTCTTCTCTGCCATACGTTGAGCCTTCCTCCAGTGCGCCCGGCACCGTGCCCTTCCCTGCCTGCGCTGAAGCCATCGCGGCCGCCGCCTCGCGTCCTTGCCGAGAACACCATGATCTGAGGCGCCGACACAGCTTTCACTACTTGTGTGTAGGATTTGGACCCCTGCGGGATCCCCTGCTTGAGACTTGAATTGAAAAAGCAACCAGCGAATTTTGACAAATTTTTGAATCTAGGGTTCGTCGGTGGAGGTGGTGGCGGCTGTGGGGGGATTGGAAGAGGGGAAAGGAGCACGATCCCCCGGTAGCTGATTCAGCTGTGGAAAATCGGCTCTTAAGTCCCCCTCACCCCCCGCGAGTCTCACCACCTACCTCGCCTCCGCGATGGCCGCCGCGTGTCCCTGCTACAGGGCATAAGCCCACCACCCTCCTGATTTCTCCACCCGCAGCGGTGCTCGTACCCTTGGCGCAGACTGCGTGATGGGTCCGAATCCCGTCCAATGGGGATCCCAAAAACGGCCGCCCTGCCACTGTGTTTGTCGCCGGCGAGCCTCCCTCCGCCGGCTCTCCATTGTTCCCGGACCCTTTCTTTCTCCTTGCCTCTCTACCAGTCTTCCATTGGAAGCAAATCGGTGCATCATTCAGGGTCACCGCATCCCTCTCGAAGCTCTCGATCAGGAACCGCAGCTCCGAGCATGCGCGCCGGAACGATCTCGTCGTCGAGTCGACGAGGAACCCTAGTGGTCGTCCGAAGAGGTACGCCTCCGCCATCTTGTCACGTATCATGGAGACCTTTCCTCCCAAACAGATATGATGCTACTGTGCGTTCATTAGAACGCCGTTGGGCGTCGGGTTCAATTCCTAGGGATCGGAGAGGTGACGTGCCAGACTGCCAGATGCAGAGCGGACAGGCGACGGTCACACGAGATATCACCACGGACGCGCTACGGTGCCAACGTGGCCGGGAATTACGGAGGAGAGGGTACGGGATTGAGATCAAATCGTTAAGATATACCTGCACTAGGTTCCGGATTGAATCTGTACTTTATAGGCTGTTGTTAACTGTGAATTGCCTACGTCTTTCTCGTCTAACACGTTCCGGATTGAATCTGTACGTGTGATATGTGGCGCTGACATGTGTAATGTGTTGAGGCTAAGCACGCAACGCAACTACGACGATCTTCTATGAACGCACGGTACGTGTCAACAAACGTTTGCATGCATGATGAGAACGAGCAGTCGATCAGGAGGTCGTTCACGCGCGTACACAACTCATCCAAAGTGCTAACCACATATCAGGCTAGCTGTGTTGCACCAAACTAGCTACTATAGGATCGATTTAATAAAGACGCCTGTGTAACAAAAACTAACCCAAACTAAACTTAATTTAAGAGATCCAAAGACTAAATCTACTAAGCTGACTACTACTTGTTGATTCTTATCCCTAATAATTAGGATGATTCTGCTGGTGGCGTTGCCACTTGCGTCGATGGTGATTCCGGCGCAGGTGTCGATGACGATTCGGGTGCTGGTGGAGAGGCCGCCGGTGCGTCATCGTCGGACGGTGGTGCCTCCTCCGATGGAGAGGCCACCGGTGCGTCGTCGTCGGACGGTGGTGCCTCCTCCGGCGGAGAGGGCGCCGGTGCGTCGTCGTCGGACGGTGGTGCCTCCTCCGGCGGAGAGGGCGCCGGTGCGTCGTCGTCGGACGGTGGTGCCTCCTCCGGCGGAGAGGGCGCCGGTGCGTCATCGTCGGACGGCGGTGCCTCCTCCGGCGGAGAGGAGGCCGGTGCGTCATCGTCGGACGGCGGTGCCGCTGGTGCATCATCCGGTGGTGAGGCCGGTGCATCATCATCTGATGGTGGTGCTTCATCAGGTGGCGAGGCTGCCGGCGCATCATCATCCGACGGTGGTGCCTCATCCGGTGGTGAGGCAGCCGGTGCATCATCATCCGATGGTGGTGCTTCCGCCGGTGGTGAGGCCGCCGGCGCATCATCTGATGGTGGTGCCTCATCCGGTGGCGAGGCCGCTGGGGGAGACGAGGGTGTTGCCGGTGGCGTTGCTTCAGGCGTCGGTGCAGGTGGCGACGTCGACGGTGGAGTCACGGGCGCCGGTGGCGGGTTCATCGGCGGCACATGCCCCCCTGAACAAACAAGTGCACACCGTAGATTAGTTTCAACAATCTAAGGACAAAAAACATGGCACGATCGAAGAGGATAATATGAATCTTTGGCACGATCGACGAGGATAATATATACGAGACTTACTGCACTGGGGGAGGATTGCACGCGGGAACGGGACGCGGCACATGCGGGGGAGCTGCATCATGCGCAGGCGCAGCATGGGCGCCGGCAGGAGCTTGCCAATGTCGCCGTTGACGACGTGGCAGATGCAGATGGGCGCGCCGGTGACGAGGTTCCTGAAGCCGTCGCAGCACGCAGCGGCGGGCGCGAACACGCTGGCGTTGGTGAGGAAGTTGGCGCAGGGCATCAGCCCCGAGACCGAGGTGTAGCACTCGGCCGGCTGCGGCGGCGGCGCCGGGCAGGGCGGCAGCCACGGCGGGCGCTGCTCGCCGGGGACGCATGGGACGGGAGGCAGGTGTGAAGGTCGTTGGTCATCGGCCGCCGACGACTGCGGGGTGGACGCTGCCGCCACCACCAGAGTAACGGCGAGAAGGAAGGAAATCAAGGTGAGCTTCGTCATCCTTGACGCTGGAAATTGTTGCTGGTGTATGGAATAGATGTGTGGACGGGGTGTTATTTATAAAGAAAGGAGAGAAGAGATATGGGAAGGGGTTAAAGACTTAAGAGATATCTGCGGAAGTAACGTGTTTAATTTGATGGTTTTTGTTAGAAAACCTGCTCAGGCTATCCTCAGCTCCTCTCTCCTCGCGGTCAGATATATCCAATCCAACAAATAAGCAACCAATTATTGCGCAACAAACCTACTCATGCGCTATATATCCTCGTTGACCAGATGACCTCCAGCAAAATATGCGTAACTGTTAACGATTTGCCTCACGATCGCGTACTGTTGTGCATGCATGAACCGAAGGATGATGAGAGTTTTTGGCCTACTACTGGCCTGTGCGGCTGTGCTGGGTCTTCCTAGTTCAAGCACTGAAGCACACAACCCATATAAATGCAGATCAACGCTTTTTTAATAACTATATTGTACGGCACTAATATTTGCATTCTTCTCCTTCTTCATATATATGAATAGTCAGTGCTCCTGCCATGTTTTTTTTTAAAAGATAGACGCTTTTCCTAGCCAATGGTCCTGTCCATACTAACGCATGGCTATTGACTAAAGCCTCCCGTCGCCCGTCACCTCGGTCACAAGTACTAATTCACCACAGTACCAAACGACATATTCGTTAAACATACATGTAGGCTCATCTAGCTCCTCCCCAAACAAGCTAGGACCTCACAAAACATGGTGTAACAAACAAACTAACTTCAAACTTGTTTTTTAATTCACAACAAATTAAATTTGCTTTATCAAAACTAGTTTTCCTAAAATTCAAAGCAAAAATATTCTTAAAACTACAAGCGCAAGGCTGTAGAGATCACAGTAGAGTCGCGACCTGGCCCCCACGTCACCCCCGCTCAGGGCGACTCGGGCGGCGCCCAGCCCCGGCCGGCCCTCGCCGCCCTCCCCACTCCCCTCCCCTGCCGCCACCAGAGAGGGCAGTTGGAGGCGCGTGCGGCCCTCCAAGACGGCGGCGGCGGGGCTTCTTCAGTTGCCGGTGCAGCTTCCGAGCGGGGAAGTGGCACGGCGGGGCTCCGCCGGCGAGGCCGTCGACGGCGGCCCGGAGCTCCGGATCCGGCGGCCTGGAGGATGGATCCGGCCAAGGGTTGGCCGGATATACGGCGAGCGACGCTGCAACGACGGGGATCGCGGGTCAACTCGACGGCCGTCGTGGTGGCTGTCAGGTTGAAGTCCGGCGGCAGGCCGCTGCGGTGCTGTTGCGAAGCTACGTTGGGTGCGGCGGTGATGGCAAGGTGGCACAGGAGGTGGCCCTCAAGCGGCCAAGTGGCACCGGCGAGCTCTCCCCTGTAGCGGCAACTTCCGGGCGGCGCGACGGCGTGGGATGGCGGGGCCGCCGGGTCTCGTCGGAGTTGGGCCGGGGGACCCTAGATCTGCCGCCTTGGGGGGCTGATCTGGTGTCCCCGAGGCCGGATCTGCAACCTCCGGCTGGGCTGCGGCCGGGCGTGCTGCTGCGGCGGCGGCAGCTTGGCTGTCGGCGCGACAGACGAGGGTGGGGGAAGCGATGGGGGGCTCCTCTGGGTCTTCTCCTCCCCCTGCCCCTCGTTGGGGCCCGCACCGCACTGCTGCACGACGGCAGCGTCGACCGTCGGGCTACTTTGGTGGCCGACTCCCACCATGGTGGTGGGGCCGGGTGGCCTGCTCCCTCCCCTGATGCGGTGTGGATCTGGCGCGATGCCGTGGTGGCGTGGTGCCAAGAGGTGGTGACGGCGACAGAGAGGCGAGACTTTGGCGGCGACAGGATGTGGGGAGTTGCGACAGATACGTCCCTCGGCTGGGGTGACCGTGGTGGTGGTGTCGGCTTGCCGTGTCGAACGCGTGCAACAGAGGCTTGATGCTCCGGGCGAAATCCCTCGCTAGATTCTTTCTGGCAGAATGGCGGTGGCACCTTCGGGCGTCGCTCCCCCTGTTGAGGGCACCATTTTGGAGCAACAACCTTGCTGCACGACGTCTCTGGGTGAAAACCCGGTCCAGCTCCTGGACGAGCGACAGCGGTGCCTGTGGGCATCATGACCTCCTTGGGGGTGTCGTCTCTAGAGACAATGTTCGCCCGACGGTATGGCGGTCCCCTGCTTGTGGGTGCTTCGGCCGGTGGTGACAAATTTGTCTAGGGCAAGTAAAAAGGGGGTTGCCTACCTCACGACAAGACGTCTGCCCTCTTGTTGGTGGCTGAGGGTCTTCACTCAGTTGTCATTCGTCTGCTCGCAGCGTTACGCGGTGCCTGGTGTTGCTCGGCAATCCCCAGTGCGGTGTCGGACAACGTCGAAGGATGGTGCTTGCGGCAACGACAACCAATACGGACTTGGCCTACAGCGGATCGCGGTAGGGTTTTCAGCACGGCTGAACACTCCCAGTGCGGTACAACGTCGGAAGACGGCGCAGGCGACATCTTCTATTTGCTAGTTGGATGGCGACGTCTGGTGCGAGGGGGAAGCAACGTGAGGATCTCGAACCACGGCCGTGGTCTGGCGGCTTGATACGGGTCCCGGGGGCGGGGCACTTCTTCTTTTTCTTCCTTGACGGCAATCCCTGGAACGAGTCCGGAGCATGGAGCCATGCGGCGGGTTGGAGGTCCCCGCACACGGGAGAGAGGGCGTGCTAGTGGCGGGTTGGAGGTTCCTGCGCACGCGAGAGTGACGTCCAACGGCAGAAGCGGCGAGGCCCTCGTGTGTTGGGTGCCTCCGGACTCGGTGTTCTTCACGGTGTCGGGCGGTCGGTTGGGGTGCAGCAGCACTACAGCGGTGGGTCCTGCACGGCGGTGATCCTCTCGGTGCGACACCGATGGTGTCTGCCTCTCTGGTTCCCTATCAAGTGGTGGATCACTTCAGCGGTTTCGATACAAGCAAGAGTGTGGTGGCTAGGTGGAAGTCGCGGTCTGTCTTGTCTCTTTTGTCGTCGTCTGTGAGTAGTGCTTGGCCGTGTTGATGTCTCACTCCAACCGATCTGTGTTTATAGCCGAGTAGTAACCCATGTTGAGGTCCCAATCCAACCAGGTGAGTTTGTTTTTTTATTTCTTTTCATTTCCTGCCTATGATCTCCCAAGATCATAATTTTATATTTTTTTCTTTTATATTAATGAAACACGCACTATCTTGTGCGGTTCGTTCAAAAAAAATTTAAAGCAAAACTAGCTAGTTTTGTTAAAACTAGATTATTTCATTCAGGAGCTAACGGCTAACAATTGATCCATCTAAGCAAGTTGGAGTATCCAAACATCGTTTAGCTGTTCTTAGGCTAAAATTTCTTTTTATAAAATCTGGTTTTCACAAAGCACAGGATTAGGGATAATTTTCAGACTTGTTTAGCAACGAATGAGAAACAAATCTAGAATTATTCATCCTATTAGTTAAATTTTTATTATAATAAAGAATTTTACTGATGTCCAAAAAAATTACAACTAAGTTCATACAAAACCCTTAAAAGTGACGCCGATCTTTGCAAATTAAAGCAGCACGCACACAGCCTAAAATAGCACATCGAAAAACTAAATACGTCCCAAATCTTAAAAAAAATCGCACTACGGGAAACACTGAGAATGCCATGAGTCCCGTACTCACGGCAAAGGCCAAATTTCTCTCGGTAAAAGGTTTATCAAGAGTAACTCTTGGCAAAGAGCTCACGGCAAATGATTTCACGGTAAAGAGCTCTTTGCCGAGAGCCACCTGTCGTACAGTCGGCACATGTGTACCGTGAGTATAAATTTGGCTCTCAGCAAAAGATACTCCCTCCGTATCGAAATACTTGTCGCCATTGACTTTTTGTTCCAACTTTGACCGTTCGTCTTATTCAAAAAATTATCACAAATGTGTAACAGGATAAGTCAAGCTTAAAATATCTACAATAACAAAGTATGTAGCAAACAAAGTAAATGATACTTGCATAACTTTTTGAATAAGACGAATGATCAAAGTTCTGAAAAAAAGTCAATAGCGACAAATATTTCGATATGGAGGGAGTATTTGACAAGAATAAAAAAAGAAATTCCATGGGTCGGGCCCACTGCTGGCCACTGCCACCGCTGCTCCACCGTCGCCGTAGGGAGGAGGTCGCCACGAGGAGACCCCACCGCTACAGGGAGGAGACCCCACCGCTGTCACCACCACCATGCTGAGCTCCCCCGCCGCCGCCGTGCCGTGGAAATCTCGATGTCGGAGGGGAGGCCGCCGCCGCCATGCCGTAGAGATATCGATGCAAAGGGAGAAAGGAAGTCGTCGACGCCGTGCCGTGGAGATCTCGATGCCGGAGGAGAGGAAGGAGATCACCGCCGCCGGACGATGGAGATCTCGCCCGCACCTTGCTCCACGCGCCGGATCCGCCGCCGGGAAGGGAGCTCGAGGCTGCGCTGCTGGACGAAGCTTGAGGTCGAAGCGCCGCCGCCGGTGCAGAGCAGGCCGTAGATCCTGCCGGTCGCCGTCCATGTGCCGTCGTCGTCATCGAAGATCTCGCCGCCTCCGTGGAAGATCTCGTTGTTGCCGTCGAAGATCGTGCGGTTGCCGTCACACCTCTCCTCGACGTTGCCATCGCAGATGCGCCGCCGTCCTCGCACCTCCGGCCTGCTCGTCGAGATGCGCCACCGCCGCACCTCACCCCGCCGCTGCTCCTCATCGCGGTGAGGGGTGAGAGGAAAGTGAAGGGGAGGAGAGGTAGATGGGCGAGCGGAGGGAGAGGGGAGGGGAGGCAGAGGGGCTAGCGGAGGGTGAAGGGGCGGGAGAGGAGGAGCGGCGGCGCGGAGAGAGAGGAGGGGTGACGACCGAGAGGGAAAGGGAAGGGGAATGAGTTAGGGTTTGTGGGGGAGGGGGTTTAAATACTCCTCCCGGTAGATTTTGGGCCACCAGTGGGGTTATTGGGCCGCGGCTGGCCCAATACGGGTTTGCCGTGAGCCCAAAATCCGGCTCACGATAACGAATTTTTTGTTAAAAAATGCTGCAAATGCATTTAGTTATTAAATATAGCAAATTAATTAAAAAATATACCAAATTTTAACATGAAGTGTCACATGTTGTATGTGAAAAGTAGAAATTTTTTGAATTCAAATTCCAATTTGAACGTCACTTCGCCTACAAAGCTAACCGCTCACTTCATAACTCTATGAAACTTCTTTGCAGATGTTTCGGTTTAAGCGTCATGCCTGAAAATATGTACGAAACTCACTCAATTTTTTACCACAACCTCTATGTATATTATCATGAGATATTGATAAATTTCATGATTTTCAGACTTTATTTGCATTTTTTTAGAATTTTAAAATCATTCGGACGCGCATCTTTGATTGTGTTTCCTGGACAAGATGTTTAAATTTTCTTTTCATTTTATGGGTGAGGTCTCAAATTTGGCTAAATAACATGAATATCATTTTTTTCACTTATTTTCTTCTATTATTTGAATCAGTTGCATTTCAAATTTGACTTGATTCGCAAAAATGTTTGAAATGCAATTAATTAGCTAAATATAGCAAAAACATTCAAAAATGAACCAAATTTTAACATGGAGTACAAAATGTTGTATGTGGAGAGTAGAAAAAGTTTTGAATTCAAATTCCAATTTGAACATCACTTCGCTTACAAATCTAGTCGCTTCATAACTCTATGAAACTTCTTGGCAGATGTTTCAGTTTGTAAGCATCGTATATGATAAAATGTGTGAAATACACTCAATTTTTTTCCACAACCGTTATGTATTATATCATGAGATATTTACAATTTTCATGATTTTGCGACTTCATTTGTATTTTTTGGAATTTTAAAATCATTTGGGTGCGCGTCTCTAATCGTGTGTTCCTGTACAAGATGTTGACAAATTATATCATTTTATGTCTAGGATATTAAATTTGGCTAAATAACATGAATACAATTTTTCACTCATTTTCTTCTATTATTTGGATCACTTGTAGTTCAAATTTGACTTAACTCAAAAAATTGCGTGAAATGCAAATAATTGATTAAATATAGAAAACAAATACAAAAATGTATCAGATTTAAACATAGAGTAGCACATGTTGTATGGGGGAGATTATAAAAAGTTTAGGGTATAGAAGATAAGTATAACTATGGGTTACTTCACAAGTGTTCCTTCCATATTCAATCAAAAATGAAAAACACATATTTAAATTGAATTTTTTGAAAAACTTTCTTAATAAAAGTTGTAGAAGGTTTTGCTTTATCAAGAGTTGTATGAAAAAGCTATGGAAATATTTTAAGGTGGGAAGATGGATTTTGCCGTCAGCCTAAACAAAAGCTGTCGGCAAAATAAGTCTTTACCGTGAGTCGGGAAAAATTGTATTTGGCGTGAGCCGGGCTTTAGGCTCACGGCAAAGTCCAATTTTGCAGCAAATACCTTTTTTGATGAGAGTCCTGATTTTTGCAGTGAGTTTTCATTGTGGCCGTCAGCAAAATTAGATTTTACGTTGAGCCCGACAAAAAGCTCACGACAAAAAACAGGACTCTCGGCAAACTACGATTTTTCCTGTAGTGTCAGATGCTTGATATATGTTGCAATAGTTAAACATCGACGTTGCAACTGTTGTTTATGCATGTTTCAAAGTGAGGATTGCACGAACACACTATTTATGTTGCGGTGGAAATTTTCTATCGCAGAGTCGACAACGTCATCATTTTTACACATTATTTTTCCACTGCAAAATAACGAAGACTTATGTTGCACTAGGTAATTTTTCTATATACTATAAAGAGCGAAGACAATTGAGAACTTTTCTCACCCAAATCGAGCCCACCGTACCCCTCACGCCGGACCCACCCGTCATATGTTTTTAGGAGTGCATAGGGTGGAAGGACTATAGAACGACCGAAAAATCGCAATTTAAAGAGTGTTTCTGCCAAAAACGAATTATTTTTCTCACCTAACCTTTCTTTACCCACCCACCTATACCCGTGTTGAACCCACCCGCATTTTGTGCCCCGCGCCGCGCTGGAAAAAAAAACCTGCGGCGGGTTCGCGGTCGGGATCTGCTTCAGCCACCTGGTGTTCGACGGGCAGGGCGCAGTGCAGTTCCTCAAGGCAGCGGGCGAGATGGCGTGTGGGCTGCCGGCGCCGTCGGTGGCGCAGTCTGGGACCGCGAAGCGATCCCGGACCCGCCCAAGCTGCCGCGCGGCCCCCGCCGTCGTTCACGACGTTTAGTTTCGTGACCCAGGTGGTCGACATCCCGCCGGAGAGCATCGCACGCATCAAGGACGAGTTCGGTGCCGCGACGGGGCAGACCTGCTCCACCTTCGACGCCGTCACGGCCGTGGTGTTCAAGTGCGCACGCTGGCGGCAAGGCTCCTCGATGATGCCGAGGTCCGGCTCGGATTCGCCGCCAGCACGCGGCACCTCCTCCAGGGCGTGCTGCCGTCGGTGGAAGGCTACTACGGCAACTGCGTGTACCCGGTAACCATGGTAACCATGGTCGGGAGACTTGGTTGTCAACATCAGCGCAAAAATCTCCCAACTTGCAAGGTAGGGGTCCTTTGCCAAATGCTAAGGTACGGTGGCAGCTTAGAGAATTTTCAGGCAAGGTGTTCGATTAAATTCCTTTCAAGTTGTTTTCTATGTGCTCCAAAAAAAATTTATGTGTGTTCATGTCTACTGATTTGTTTTGGTGAATAGAGATCTTGAAATCAATAACTCGATTCATATCTGGTTTGCTGCTGAGCATGCTTTGTTTCTATGATCACTGAACCCTGAAGAAGATGCTCTGTTTGCTAGCCCATGATGTGCTTGAAAAAATGCACAATAGATATTGCTCCATGATGTGTACCTATGTTTCTAGATGGTTTCACGCAGAACTCTCAAGGATATGGTGAACATGTACAGCGAGACGAAGTGGGTGGTGGTGCCGGAGCACCTCACCAGTCGGATTGGCAAGAAGTGCCGTAAGCACTGAACCAACGACCACCTGTGTGCCTCGACATCGAAAAGGTCCCTCTATCTTTTAGATTGGACATTGCATCAGGTGTGTGTCAAATAATTGATTGCATAACGTGTGATTGTCAAATAATTGACTGCAATTAGACATGCATAGGGTAGATATTGCATCAGGTGTGTGTTGAATAATGACTAAGGGGCGAGTGTCTAATAATTGACTGCAATTAGATATGCATATAGGAAAATAGTATTTTTCCAATTCTTTTCATATGTAGATAGTTTTCAATAATTGATTTATATAATGGCAATATATTATTGTAGCTATTCTAGAGCTTCCTCTTTTCCTTCTGTTTTTTCGTTCTTGTTTGAGGCCATATATGAGACTGCCTTGAATTGTTTGGTTCTAATATTTGTTAGATATTTGTCATGTTTGAACATAGAAGCTTAATCCTCTGTACTTGTATTCTTTATTCAAGTGATGATTAACTTGGAAACTGGTTAGGAAGATTCACTATGAAAAATGTTTTAGTCCATTATTCATGGTCAATCTGATTTTTTACTGCTCCCTGAGATGATGGTGCTCATGAGCTTTTCAAGCACCTGCAGCATCCACCTCGTGAACTTCATGAGCAGGGAGGTCATCAGGTCGCTTGCACTCATCAGGTCATCAAGGGTGCACAACGACCTGAGATCAAGCGATCAGAATGAGAGGCTTTCTGTCGTAGCTGATGTTTTTTTTGCCGACCCAAAACACCAAGACCATATTGCTTTGGACAGGGTCGACCCAAAACCCCAAACGATATTTGCTGGGTAAAACGGGTCAGTGTTTGGGACGACCAATTCCGACCCACTTGTATCCTTATGTGAAGGGGTTTTGGTCCTAGGGGTTTCAATTTTTTCCCCGTTCCACCCCTTTTGAATTTCATTCTCTAAATTTCATTATAACTAGTATAAATTCTAAGTGCGATCAATTGTAGTTTTAATTGTTGTAAATTGAATTTTGAATTCATTGCTCTGTAAAAAACATCCCAATTGTCCTCCGTGGTCGCAAGTAGAGATACCCCGTTCGACAATTGATATATGTACGGACAAAGGTCAGTATACAATATTTCTTTTGGACGCATATTGTTCAGAAAGAGTGTCGACTCCAAATTAATGTGTCTTGTTTCTTCTCTATTTCTCTTCCTCTGCTAGTTATTTTTTTTCAACATGGACACATAATGTTTTTTGTTCATGTGTTATTTGCTCGAGTAGAACACATGTCAGAGATCAGCTGCTCTGCAAAAACCCACCACTACTGATCCTATTGATCTGCATTTGGTCTAACTTTTCGGTAGGTACATTCTTATCATAAATATATTGTCAATCTTGGTATTCTGATTTTTAATCATTTATAGCATCTAATATCCACTTTCTTTCTCTCTTTTACAGTTATACATGACAGTTAGTTCCAGTTCAAACATTGCGAATAGGCATGTTTAAATTTTCTTGAAATCATTTTGGAGAACTGATTTCTGAAGAAAGAAAAGTTGTTTGGTGAAAAGACAGGGCTCATTAAGGCATGCCGCCAGCATTCAAGTATTTTTCAGATTTTGCACAAATTATTTGTGCAAAACTAAAAGTTTCTGATAATATGCAGGCTTTTCTCTGTTTTTGTCACTAATAAGCTTGATAAACTGAGTAATTGAATTAACTAGGACGGCTACTAGCAAACCGTCTGCTGACAAAAAAATGCTTCATTATATTGTCTGTTTGATATAAGGGTCATTGCAAAATCTTGGAAATGTAGTTTGTTTCGGATACTTTCTTGGCATATCTTGCACGAGTCCAAGCATCCACACAGTCCACACCCCAGATTGGCAGATTCGCCCTCGCCCCCGCGTCGCCCAGACGGCGACACGGGCGGCGCGCCCTTCCTCCGGCGCCTGTTTTCCTCCCGTTCCTCCACTATTGGTCCCCCTCACTTCTCATCTCTGGCATCTCGTCGGAGGTCTGAAGGAGGGGGATCCATCTTTCCCAATAATCCAGTTCGTGATTAGGTTAGGGTTAAAGTTTCTCCATGCCGCGTTTTGCGGTATGGGAGATTTGTTTCCTCCTTCTCCTCTCCGGCAACGGTGATGAGATAGGGAGGCTTGTGTCTCTCCATGGCGGCTTCGATGAAAGAGGTGGCGACGGCATCTACGGCGTCAACAATTTTTTTTGGGTGACGACATGGAGATTTAGGTTTCCGGATGGCGACACTGAGGCGGTGATGGTGCCGTCGTCATGGAATAATTTTTTCCGGCCACTTCTCCATTTTGTCGTGGTTAGATCCAACCACGGTGAAAGGCTTGTGAGACTAAGTCTGTCTTCGGATAGATTGAGATCAGTCTCTCTTCTCCAACGGTCGCAGAAAGAGGAAGAAGAAAGACGCGTGAAGGAAGAAGAAGATTGTGCTCGTTCCAACCTACAGGGATGTTGGTCGTCATTCTTTGGGCGCTTGTTCTCAGCCTGCTTGCTGAGCGTATGCCTGTGCGGTCTTCTATTTGATTTTTTACACAAGTTTGGGATTGAGATTTGGAGCTGCTTTGAGCGTGAGTACTTTGAGAGTGTTGTTTGTAATTTGATGATGTACTCCGCTTTGATATAATATAATTCTTCCTTTGATCTCAAAAAAAAAATACTTTCTTGGCATGACCTGAATATTAACATGTGCTTTGCGACCGGGTGACATGTGCTACAGAAAGTTATTATCTTCCTTTAATTTGGATATGGTGATCGGCAAAAAATAAAGTAATGCTGGGAAAGAATGGATGGAGCTGCAGATTTGGAAAACTGAAGTCTGAGTAGAGAGAAAACATATTCGGCCTAAGTTGATGGAGTCCACCAGATGAGGGAACACACAAGATCAATAATGTTGTAGCTTTCTCTGCCAATGAAATGAATGGGGTTAGGGCTTTGTGGCAATAAGTATCCTTGTTTTGAGATGGTTATGAACTCGGGAGTTTATATACGAATTTTTTTAAAAATAAAGAAAACGTGTATGATTCTAGAAAAATAAACGATTTGATTAACTACGCCAAGCGTGAGGTTTCATGCATTGGATTCTTCGATGGTTGAAATTCCACCTTTTATGTTTGACCAAATTTATTTAAAGATATATCAATATTTTTTATGTCTAACAAATTTTAGTAGGTTCATTATGAAATATAGCATATCTATAAATATTGATACTCTTTGTTGTAAAGTTGGTTAAATTTAAAATAGTTTAACTTAGAATAAACTTAAGTAAACAAATATTTTGAGACAGAGAGAGTACTTAATAAGTTTTAATTAAAAAAAGAAATCGGTACTATGATACATGTTATATGAAAAATAACAAGTGCTCAATAATAGTTTTCTTAAAACACGTGCATGTCGCACGTGCACTTTACTAGTAATTGAAAATTTCCCATATGACAACCAATCGCTGGCAGCGCCGAACCTGTAAATCCTATAACCGAATTTAGCGATTAAACCCGCCCGTCAGGTTGACGACAGGTTTAATCTCTACCTAATATTAAAGCAAGGACTGCTTCTGTCCAAATTTTCGTCCGTCGTTCCCTTAATGAATCGGAATCGGCCATTAGCCCCCAAAACCGTGAAGAACCGGCGAGGAACCGTTCAAAACCACTGTGAACCGTGCGATCAAAAGAAAACCAAAACGGTAAAGAACGAACCGGCCAGAGTCAACCAGGCCACGGAAAAAACAACCAGCGCTCCTTGTCGTGCCAGAACATCCACCGGGCCCAGCTAGGCCTTCACGACCCATCTTAAATGACGGATTTTAGCATTTTGTGAATCAACAATTCTTAGATCAGGCCAGAAAGCCCAGAAGCTAGCAGGTCCATTGCAACATACATACATTGACGACGCAAAAAAAATTACTCGAGAGGAAAAATCATAATAACATGTATATAAATCGGGAACGTATCAGGCAGAACCAAATATCAAAACATTACGTTAGATTTCACAAATAAAAGAGCTGAAATCCTCTTCTTTGTATAACATATTTCATGTTCATATTAGTCCCTTATAAATTTAATTTTTATTTACATTAAGCCACTGCAGCCTCTTGAAGCTCATAATTTTCAAAACACTTTTTTCATTTTTGCGCATGCCGCATCAATAAGACTGTTATTATTATTATTTAATTGTCTAGAAATGACATAAATAGGACAAGAAGCATTATAGTTTTATGGAAACGTACTTACCATTATTTGAAAGAGATAATATATAGTACATCTAATATTAAATATTAAAGCGTCATTGTTTCTACTGAGAAAAGCTTCTCACCTTTTTCATAAAAAAACATCCATGTCATTGATAGCTGAGTCCTCAAGCAGCAGCACATTAACATTTGATGTGTTATCTCATCCATTTATGATGAAGAGGCGCGTGGGCAGTGGGGATGACGATGTGGCCACACAAAGCAAGGCTGGGTGAACAGCGGTGGGCAAAGTCAGGGTGATGGAAGCGTGATGGTGAGGCCAAGGAGGTGGGGATCAAAACTGAGAATGACAGTACGACCAGGGCGGACGACAACGAGGCTGTAAGGCACAGACAACACCGAGTGAGGTCGGGGTGTGGCGTGCGCGCGATGGGAACGACAACATGACCAGGGAACACGAGGTTGGGGCAGATAATGGCAAGGTTCAACGAGGTTAGAGTGGTGCGGGCGCAACGGGAACGACTGGTGTCGGGGGAGTGGCAACGGGGTGGTAACACAGTTGGGGGTGGATGACGGTGGACGAGGTCGGGTTGGCTTGTGGCCTATGCGGATGACGACACATCCGGAAAACATGAGGTCGGACAGACGGCAGTGGGGTTGTGGACTCGTGGTAGACAACTATGAGGTTCGGGGTGATGGCATGACCGATTCAAATGGCGTTGAGACGGGCATAATTTCTAGTCTTTAGATAAACCAGCACCGTAGAAGTAGATATGTAGAGTCCAATCTTCTTGGTACACGTTCGTTAAAAAAAGATCTTTTCGGTACACGAGACGACAGAAAACGTCGAGATAAACTGATCTCCAAGCAACAAGATTACCGTTTAAATCCTCTATCTCGACACCACGCCGTCCAATAAATAGCTGCCCTGCACGCACGTCGTCCCATACCATACCAGCGAAACAACCAAAACCCGTCGTTGGCATCCAAAGCGATGGCGCCGTCCAAGTTCACGATCGCCCTCCTCCTCGTCGTCGCCGCGGTGTCCGCCAGCCTCCACCCCTCGTCGGCGGCCAGGGTCCAGGCAGCAGAGGAAGGGGCGTCTCCGCAGCCGCCCTCGCCCTTCTGGCGACCCCGGGTGCCGCTCCCGTCGTTCCCCTGCATCCCGGGCCTGCCGCGACCCCGGTTCCTGCCCCCCTGCAACGGCTCCTCCTCCGGCGCCGCGCCGCTGCCGCCGCTCCCGCCGCTACCGTCGTTCCCGCCTCTCCCGTCGTTCCCCTGCATCCCGGGCGTGCCGCGTCCCCGGTTCCTGCCACCCTGCAACGACTCCTCCTCCTCCGCCGGAGGCGCGCTGCCTCTCCCACCGCCGGCGCCGGCGGCGCCGCAGCCGGCGGAGTGCGGCACGTCCCTGTCGCCGCTGAAGGCGTGCGCGGACTTCCTCACCTTCAACGCCACCGGCAGCCGCTTCGACGTGCCGGCGCCGCCCGCGGCCGCGTGCTGCGACGGGGTGAAGGCGCTCGTCAAGGACGCGCCCATCTGCCTCTGCCACGTGATGAGCGGCGACCTCGGCAAGCTCCTGCCGGCGCCCGTGCTTCGCCTCCGCGCCAGGGCGCTCCCCCGCGTCTGCGGCGCCGCGGTGCCGTTCGGCACCCTTCGCCAGTGCATCAGTAAGCCATCGTATATATTATATATACATATATATCATATATGTAAATATGCAATCTTGATGCGTGTTAGCTTGATCGTGTAATCGACATATCCATGTCATCATGAAACTTATCCATGCATTGTGGTTGGACTGATGAACAGGAGGACCTGTGCCGCCGATGGACGCTCCAGCACCACCGTCGTGAGCAGAGACGAGACCAACGCCGCCGGCATCAGCTTTGATAAGGTACTGCTATTTTGTTTATCTTTTTTGTTGCTTTTTCAAAAGATTGCTCTGGTATAATTATATGAGTTATATGTTCTTATAGATCTGCATCTGAATTTGTTTTGCAGTGAGATGAAGTTCATGATGAGGTGCAGCAAGCGGCTGGTTGGATTATTTTGCCAGAAGTAGTAGATTAGGTATAGATGTGGTTTGCACGAGAATACTAGTCGTCGTTTGTGCATCGTAGCAGTGTGTCAGGGATATCTTCCATACTGGTTAGCAGGAGGGTTGATTAGAAGGATTTGTCACGTGTCAATCAGGAGAGGTCGTCGTTGCACTTATGCAACCTTGGAATTTTCAGTGTGACCATTATCCTCTTCTATTAATTAAGCTTGTCTGGTTCGTGTGATGTGATTGTTGCGATTTAATTTTCTAATTTTTTCAGTGGGATCTGGTTCATACAAACCACGCCTATATATATGTGTGATATAATCCGCATTGCAATAACAGCCAAGCTATTATCTTCCATACTGGTTAGCAGGAGGGTTGATTAGAAGGATTTGTCACGTGTCAATCAGGAGAGGTCGTCGTTGCACTTATGCAACCTTGGAATTTTCAGTGTGACCATTATCCTCTTCTATTAATTAAGCTTGTCTGGTTCGTGTGATGTGATTGTTGCGATTTAATTTTCTAATTTTTTCAGTGGGATCTGGTTCATACAAACCACGCCTATATATATGTGTGATATAATCCGCATTGCAATAACAGCCAAGCTATTTTATCAAATATGCAAGAGAATTGTGCATCTATATATTAAAATAGAAGAGTTTTACAACAAGGCACATAAATAAGTGCTTGTTAGGAATAATGAACTGGGTTTAAGCAAGCCTTCAAAAGGAGATATCACAAGATCCCCCAGAATTGAGGCCACAAAGCCGAAGTGCTGATCATCCTCCAACAGTTGGTTGCGATGGATTTTAATTACGTGGAGTCGTGGACATGTCGATCGGGTGCTCCCATGACATAGGCAGTGAGTGAGTGCTCGACAGATCACCACCATATTAGAAACCTTAATTGATCCATGAATCTATAGCTAGCTTGCTCGACAGATCACCATATTAGAAACCTTAATTGATCCATGATTCTAGCTATAGCTTGGACAAGGTTGGCCACACAGGGGCCCCTTCCCTATAAAAGTAAGTCATGCCATGACGTACGATACGACTAGAAATCCAGCTAGCAGATTGGCACAAACACCGGATTCTTTTTTTTTTTTCGAGATTACACAGTACAACGCAGACGCTCACAACACGCACGCACACTCACCCCTATGAATACACGTACGTAAACCCTACCCCTATGAGCACCTCCGAAGGACTGAGCACCGGCAGATCTGGAAATTCTCGAAGTCACCACTAGCGCCTCGTCGTCGACGGGAACGTCGCTTACCACTTAAAGCATAACGCCGGAAAATCCCGGAATAAATCCAGGAAAAGGTGCGAGCACCAGGATTTGAACCCTGGTGGGTAGCGTCCCACTGGACCGTCCTACCATTGGACTACAAACCCATTCGCACCTAATTATGCGGATTCTTTAATTATGCGGCGAACCTACGATGTGGCGTGCGTGAATAAAATTGTTTTTCACTTTGGGTCTACACTACAAAAACCGACAAATATTAATTGCTTATATTTGATAAAAATACAAACACACAAGAGACACATGCAGCAGGTACTATATGGACCATATATAGGCCAAGCCGGAATCGAGAGGAGCCAAAGCCACGCGACGAATCGACGACAAATAAGGCTCGATCGGTGTGCATCCTGGTGGTGGTGAGCAACAGAGAACTAAAGAGGGTGACGGCGAAGATTGTGCTGCGCTAGAGCTAGAACAGTTGCCATGGCGAGCTCCTCGAGCGCCGCCCGTGCGACACCGGCGGCCACCGCGGCCACCTCAGGGAAGCGAGTGGCGACGAAGGAGAGCAACACGAGCACTGTCCCCGCCATCCACAGCAGGAAACCCACGAGGATTCGGTCGTGGTCGTGGTCGCGATCTCCGGCGGCGGCGACGAGCAATAACAATGAGGCGCCCAGCGCCATGTACCCGGCCGAGCATGCCCGGAGCCGCTGCGCCACGTGGCGACGGTGGCGGCCGGGGACGACGCCAACAAGGTCGTCGACGTCGCGGCGGTGGTGGTTGAGCGCGGCGGCGGCAACGGCGGCGAGAACCGCGTCCATCTCTCGCCGTGTGTCGACTGTCGAGTGGGCACTGAGCAGTGGCTACGTCGTCTGATGTGTCTCACTGCCCTGGAGCGAGCTAGCTCCAGGCCTCCAGCCCGATGCGTCGTTATATACTCGCGGTAAATCCTGTGATGCCTCCGCGAGCTTTTTCTGTACACTGACCAGTAAAAAAGCGCGCATTGTTACTGGCCTTCACACAAAGATATATGTTGGAGAACTAATGGACTTATTATCTAGTATTAAATCTCAATTAAGCTCTTAGTATAGCTCAATTTGGTATTGTTATAATTATAATCTCGTTTAGTTCAGTTTCTTTAAATATCTAACAACCACATATTGTCAGGCACATATTGTCAGGCAAAGGGCATGGGAAATAAAGACATTTTTGGGCAACTGAAAATTGGTCAATTGGAAACCTGATGATCTACTCTTTTGCCTTTTCAGTGTGCTGAGTGGTATTTCTGTACCAGAGTGATGGAAATGGAAGAGAGCCACATCATGCAAGATGCAACTAGCAAAGCCGCATACAGAATATTCACACGAGAGTAAACAGGAGCGGAGCTGCATGCGGCCGACGGGGAAATTTGCCAAAATCAATGAAAAAACACTGTTCAGCACACAATTTATCCACGTGGCCGACCTCAGCGTTTAATGCATCCGACCCAGGCGGCTTTCTCATTTGGCTGTGCCCCTGAGAGTAAATTGTCAATGAACTAACATATATACAGACGACATGTGTGATGCTCTTTTATGCGGCAATTATACGCTGATGAAGGGATTCTAGCAGTTTGAGGGGATCTTTTCTTCTTATTTTGTATCTCACCAAGTGCGTGGATCACGTAACAAGGTGACTTTGGTATCCAAAAAGGCTGAAATAATGCATCTTATAAAACTGCAGCCAGTGATATCATCACTGCTTTGATTTCCCTTTGAGCATTAGGAACTTACCATGCAAACACTACCGTTGCACAGTAACTAAAGTTACTTTGAATTATAGTATTTCCTATGCAGCGTGTTCGGCTGGCTAGTGGCTGGTGTTGATTTGTTCTGAGAAAAAAAATATCGTTGGCTGATTGAGAAAAGCATCGCTGGTTGGTGGCTGATAATCTAAACGAACATAGGCTCAACTTATTCTTCTTTTTCTTTATTTGCTCAGATCATTTGTATTTTTATTTGTCGCGTACAAATCCAACTGAGTACAAGGTTTTCCACTATTATCCTTCCCTATTGTTTCTTTTTTAATTGTCACTGGCTCGGCAGAGAGCTCTTTTTTTTTTTTTGGCTGCATCCTGGTCAACTAGAAAGGAACACAGTACCATGAGAACTGAGATTTGTCAAGACTTCAACATAGCAGGATTCTTAATTTTACAAATCAAAACGTAGTCTAATTCTAGTACTATATATATATGTGTGTGTGTGTGTGTGTGTGTGTGTGTGTGTGTGTGTGTGTGTGTGTGTGTGTGTGTGTGTGTGTGTGTGTGTGTGTGTGTGTGTGTGTGTGTGTGTGTGTGTGAATTGCAATCAGATGAAAAGGCAAAGGGTATGCTTGATTCTCCATTGAAATTGCCATATATAAAATTTAAGCAGTATGCATCTACCTACTATACGTGTCTACAAAGGTTGTGTGACTAAATGTTCTATGAAGTATGAACTACTAATAATAATGTCCCCTCTATCCAATTATTCGTACTTTCAAAAGCTAATGATCTTTTGGCCAATGCCTTGCGATGCAACGATGAGGGGAGGCTCGTCACCAAAGCACCAATAGTGCTGAAAATATGCTATTTTTATACAAAGTTCTTTCCACTATCCTAGTCAGTCATCAGTAAGGTCAGGTTTGGGACTTGGGAGGATGTTCGGTTATGCGGTGACCTGCCGCCACACTAATATGCTTAGGTAGTACAAGCCTTGAAAATCAGATATTCGGAAAGAATACAAAGTAAAAATGCATTTCACCTTTTCTGGATTCATGGTAGTTTGTTAATTAGATGCATACGTTTTAAGTGTGACCTGACAAACCAGCTGCAGGTGGATTGAGCACTTTAAGGTCTTTTCAATTTTGTTACCATTCCATGCCTTAGTGGGGAAAAAAGTCTCTTGCTGAGTGGATCAATACTCATCGTCCAAGCAAAATGTGTTGGTTATTATGATTGTGGTGTGGATCAATACTTACCATTCAAGCAACCTGTCCAAGATAGTTGCACAAGGAGATCAGGCGATCAGCAGTATTCTTGTTTTGAGCATATATGATCAAGTCCGTATGTGAGAAAAAATGCCTTAATGTGTTCATATAAGGAGCAACAGCAAGGCAACAAAAACTTACTAATATCTTTGGTTGCAAATAGTAGCTAGCTAGTGAGTATAATTTCGCGGTGCATCATTTCAATCCACACACTAGAAGGGACAAGGGATGTGAAATTTTTGTTTGGCCATTTATGATCCAGGTAAATATAAGACTGAGACCAATTATGTAATGCACTAAACAATAAGGTTTGGACTTATAAATTTCAGAATAGGGAATAACTCCCTCCCAAAGATGCTTAATTTTTTTAAATTACAGCAATATAAATTTGTATCCGTTCAATTATTGGCATTACAATTTATAGAAAGTTATATACCCATACTGTATCAAGTGCCTTGATGATGACCACTTATCGTATGAAATTGTTCCTTGGCTCTTAACAATTTGTCACAGGATTATAACTAAATGTTAGTTCTATCAACCACATGCTATCGATGACTACTCTTGCTTAGTTTTCCATCAAGTTTAGCGAACTACTCTTTTTTTTGTAAGCTAATTAATTGGCCAACTTTCATAACAGAACCATATAGGAATATAGGATGAAAAATTTTATTATACTTGGGGAAAAGTTGATTGGCTCACGTTCACCGAGAGCCTCCGATCGTGTGGCTACGAAGCTAGGAGGAAATGGGATGGAGGAAAAATTTTCCTCCTCCTATCTCTATGACGAGTGGGCCTTGGAGGAAAAAATTTCCTCCACTTTCCTCCACAAATGTGAGGATTAGGAGATGGTAAAAATGGCAGTTTCGTAGTTTTTATTTTTTTAATAAGGGTAGAATGGTAACTTCAAAATTGTGAAGATAATGTTTGGAATATTATAGTTAAGATGTATATCATTGATCTAGTATAGTTTTTCTTTTTTTAAGATCAGGCCGGCTAGGGTTCGTCAAGGGCGACGCCGCCACCGCCGCCGCCGGAAGCCACCGCCCGCGGGCATGACCGCAGTCCGCAGCTCCGGCGAGAGTCTCCGAGCGCCTCCACCACCGCCGGAGCAGCTGCGACCTTGCCATCCCTATCTTCCTCTTGCCCACGGTTGAGGGGAGACGGCGGCGGCGGTGGCGGGGGCCTCACCGATTGGGCGCGCCAGATCCTTCGCGGCCTCGCCTACCTCCACGCCCACGACCCGCCGGTGATCCACCATGACCTCAAGTGCAACAACATCCTCGTCAATGGCCACCATGGCCAGGTTAAGATCGGCGCCCTTTTTCCTCGCGGCCATGCTCCGCCACCACCCGACGGTGCACAACGTCATCAACATGCTCCATTTCATGGCGCCCGAGATGTACAACGAGGAGTACGACGATGAGTGTGAGCACATAGATTGAAGAAGTATGATTTGAAAATGAAATTTTGAATTTTGAAATCTGTTCAGGTTTTGAATGTCTTGTGAAAATAGCACATTGACAACTTCTGTTTCTGTGATTTAGTAGTAGTTCAGATATTAACTGAATTGATGGCTGAGTTATATTTTGATAACTGAATGTCATGGCAAATACTGTCTATTTGGGTGTAAGTTCAGATCAATGACATATTGTTCATGAATTGTGTTTCTTTTCTTGTTCTTGCTGAATGAATTACTCTGCAAAACAATACAGATCATTTGAATAGTAATTGCATTCAGTTGAACTGGCTTGGCATTGAAGTATATTGATGCCATGAATTATGCTGACTGAATGTGGAGTGATCCCTGGGCCATGAATCCAGTTTTTTGAGGTGAATGAACACTGCAAATGATGTTATAGATTTCAGTTTTAAGTGAGGTACCATGTGACGAGCTTTTGTTAGGTGATGTTGGTAGATTGTAGGGTTGCCATGGAAACCTGTGAAATCTAGGTGTTTTATGTTCAGGTCTTATGTCTGAACTCGTGTTATAAGAAACCTAAGAGTTGAAGCATAACTGTCTGCAGCTCTGCGTGATGATCGATCTCATCTGTGACATTCTGGAAACATAATTGTTTGTAGCTGGTGCTGAAATGGTAGTGTTTAAACCTATATTTGTGGCTTAGCCGAGTGGTTCAGGGAAAGGCATCAGATCAACGACTGCTGAACTATCTCGTAACAAACAGACAGAATGATATCCTTTTGAGATTCATCAGGCACCGATTGCCTGTCACAACCATTTCTACAATCTCAACGACAAATATCATCTGATTTCGGGCATTTGTACATGCATGATTTGCATATGTACTAGCTGAACCAAATAACGTAGGCATTTCACATCAAAAGATCAAAACTGTAAAATTTCAGACACAGACAATTCCATTCACCAGCTGAGACCACAAGTAATTAACTACTGAACATGAGTACTGGATTCAGAAGTAGTTCACATAACTTCTGGAATTTCATCCATATTTACAGACTCAGTCAGCACAAAAGCACTACTTGTTGTTTGTTGCCTTCTCGACTGCAGCAACAGCCACAAGCATCGACCATCTGTGTCACCAAGAGTTCACACACGCTGGGGTTGGCACACATAAAGATCACCAAGAGAAAACCAGGGTTGAGACCAGCCAAAGCTTACAAAAACAGGAAAGACTAAAACGGATCATACAGACAGCACAGGCTAAATCCCCTACACTCCTTTCAGAAGATGTCCTCGACCGGTGCTTTTTCCTTCGGACTCTCCTGAAATTGCATCAGCCATTCTGTGACTTGCGCCACCCCGGCGTCCAACTTGATTTGCTCTTCTGCTCTTAGCTACATGCAAGATGGAGAATTAGGACACACCCCTCAATAACAAAATCATTTCTTGTAATCCATTAGACCCACAAAACCACCCAAATATAGGAACAGGACACACACCATCTAGCAATCTTTGTAAGTTGAATGAGACAACTAATTAGTTCCAGTGCTCATAAAATAAATCAAACACAGCAGGGACTTACAGTGAGTTATGCACAGATCAGTGCTCTACAGAAGACCTATTTAGTTCAAGTGCTCAATAAATTTGAAAAGATTCTATATTTCAGCAAAGAGATAAAAGCTTTCACGGCAAAAAATATCATACTTTGTTTTGAACTGTTATCGACAGAGGACAAGTTAATTTCGTAAGTACCGCGTTGCAATCGAAATAACAACGCCATCGCCTCATCTAATTCATCTAAGGAATGAACCTATGATTCAGTTGAAATTGAAACTGAAAGAGTGAAGAAAGGGGACTAATTCACCTTCTTCTCCATACCCTTCTTCACCTTCTCCTTCGGAGTCTTGAGCCCCACCTAGTCAGAACACTAATCCGGAACCCTAACCTCACCGGAGATGATAGTGGGACGCGGATTAGAGAGGGACAGTGGTGGACAAAAATCGTACTCACATTGTGCTCCGACGACAAGGACGAGGACGCGGTGGCGCCGGCCATGGTCTTCTTGGCCACGACGACGGAGCCGGAGCGCATCTCACCCCGCGTGATGGCTCTTAGCGTGCGCTCGGAGGCGGAGGGGATCTCCAGGCCGGCGCTGTCCTCAGGCGCGCGCTCGGCGGCGGAGGGGATCTCCTGGCCCGCGCTGGCCTCAGGCGCCACCTCGACGCCGGATCCCCGGGTGAACTTCCTGGATGCGTCCCGCTTTTGTCGAAAGGCGTGTGCTCACTGGCCATGGTTCTTCCCAACCTTGCCCATCTTCGAGATGGAGGCGGAAGGGGCGGCGGAGAAACCCTAACTGGCAGCGGCGAGCCGCGACTGGAACGGGGAGGAGAAGGACTCAACTGGAACTTGTGTGCACGGATGGGACGAGAGGAGCCGATGAGGTCCCACTTGTCATTGGTAGTAGAAAAGTACGTTTCCATGTAAAGAACATGTAAAACAATCGACGGCCCCACATGCCAGTGACTCAATTCAAAATCATTCCATGAATTTTAAAAACTTGTACATATATTAATATTTTCAAAAAAATGAACCAAAATTGGTGCAGTTCCTCAAGAATGTAACAGATCCCTATACCTAAATTCGCATTCAAATTAAAAGTATTTTAGGAGATACAAAAATAATAATTTTAAAATATTTTTTGAATTAATTTGACTATTTTTATTTCAAAAAATATAATGAATTTTGAACTCAAATTTGTTGTGGAGAGGTTTCAAACCATCCCTAATATGCTTATATATTTAGATATTTTTTAGATTTCGGGAAAAAATTGTATTCTAAAGGGACACCGAGCTACATGTGATACGATACTTGAACACAAGCATCCAACGAGATGACTCAAATCAACTGTAAACATTTGCAAATTAGTTACCAAAAATTGTGCTTGTGTCTATGAACAAGGTAAGTCATTACACAAGAAATTAGAATAAAATTCGTTTCGATTGCGACTTTAGAAAATATTTGAGAAAATCAAAAAGTCACCACAAAATGGTTTTCATTATTAATGTTTAATGTAACTTCGAAAGCTACATGGAATGCGTTTAGTTGGTAGAGGGTGCTTTTAGAAGTTTGTAGGAAAAAAAATCAACTCATTTGGAGTTCGGATGACGAAGAAAAACAAGTTTGAAATTTTAAATACAAATCAAAAACAAAAACAGTGGAATTCCATGAACTCGGCGAAGAACATAATGTCAGGGTGGGCGCCCACACGTGGGCCCCACATGTCGGAGACTGATGCAGCGGGGGCGGCCGGGTGAGGTGGCAGGGGCGGCCTGGTGACGTGGCGTCCAAGGAACAAGTACAAAAATAATTAAGGATCATATAATTTCACAAGAACATGTGTAGCTTAATGGTTTGTCTCGTTTAAAGATTACTTGAGGTCTTGAGTTCAAATCTCCACTCTCCTCTTTTTTTATTTTAAGAAGATTTTATCAATTTTTTCCATCCTTTTTTTTATTTTTATTTTTTTGATTTTTTGGAACTTGTGTGCAAGGATGGGACGAGAGGAGCCGACGAGGTCCCACTTGTCATTGGTAGCAGAAAAGTACGTTTCCGTGTCAAGAACACGTAAAACAATCGACGGCCCCACATGCCGGTGACTCAATTCAAAATCATTCCATGAATTTTAAAAACTTGTACATATATTAATATTTCCAAAAAAATGAATCAAAATTGGTGCAGTTCCTGAGGAATGTAACAGATCCCTATACCTAAAGTCGCATTCAAATTAAAAGTATTTTAGGAGATACAAAAATAATAAATTTAAAATATTTTTGAATTAATTTGACTATTTTTATTTCAAAAAATATAATGAATTTTGAACTCAAATTTGTTGTGGAGAGGTTTCAAACCATCCCTAACATGCTTATATATTTAGATATTTTTTTAGATTTCGTGAAAAAAATTGTATTCTAAAGGGACACCGAGCTACATGTGATATGATACTTGAACACAAGCATCCAACGAGATGACTCAAATCAACTGTAAACATTTGCAAATTAGTTACCAAAAATTGTGCTTGTGTCTATGAACAAGGGAAGTCATTACACAAGAAATTAGAATAAAAATCGTTTCGATTGCGACTTTAGAAAATATTTGAGAAAATCAAAAAGTCACCACAAAATGGTTTTCATTATTAAAGCTTAATGTAACTTTGAAAGCTAAATGGAATGCGTTTAGTTGGTAGAGGGTGCTTTTAGAAGTTTGTAGGAAAAAAATCAACTCATTTGGAGTTCGGATGACGAAGAAAAACAAGTTTGAAATTTTAAATACGAATCAAAAACAAAAACAGTGAAATTCCATGAACTCAGCGAAGAACATAATGTCAGGGTGGGCGCCCCCACGTGGGCCCCACATGTCGGAGACTGATGCAGCGGGGGTGGCCGGGTGAGGTGGCAGGGGCGGCCTGGTGACGTGGCATCCAAGGAACAAGTACAAAAATAATTAAGGATCATAGAATTTCACAAGGACACGTGTAGCTTAATGGTTTGTCTGGTCTGAAGATTACTTGAGGTCTTGAGTTCAAATCTCCACTCTCCTCTTTTTTTATTTTTTTAAGATTTTATCAATTTTTTCCATCCTCTTTTTTAATTTTGGGAGATCCCTATACCTAAATTCGCATTCAAATTAAAAGTATTTTGGGAGATACAAAAATAATAAATTTAAAATGTTTTTAAAATTAATCTGACTATTTTTGTTTCAAACAAATATATTGAATTTTGAACTCAAAAAATATAATTTGACTATTAATTTGTCTAACTTGTGCAACGCCTGCTTAAAATGTTAGCTTCGTCCGAGTGCTTTTAGCTTCGTCCGAGTGCTTTTATTGAGTACCATGATCCATCCGAATGCTTTATAACTGGTCTGACCAGGTTAATGACCCAATCCTTGTTAAATCTTATCTTGGTTCAGTTTGAACACTCGATACAGCAAGCACTCCATGATAAAAACCACAAACAATGAAAATTATGAAGAGAATAAAATTACTAAATAACCACAAAACGTGAACATTGTTCTGTCATACAATGTGATCTACAAACCCTAACTTTCTTTTGCCAGAAAATGTTCCATGTGACAGATTATCATTCATACAAGAAACTCAACAGCCAAGGCGTGTATACATGTAAAAATTCTCAAGTTGCAGCAGCTGAAAGGTACCATATCAGAAAATATATGGCTGCACCACAAATTTCCAGAACTGAACCTGAATAGTTGAAAATCATAATTTATAAATTATCATGCTTCTATCTCACAAGACCAAGGAAATTTATGACAGATAACTCAACAGCCAAGGCATCCAGAGGAACTACTACTGCTACATCTAGAGGAAGAGACAGCGTCCAGAGGCCAACGCGCAGCGGCAGCAGCAATGCCGAGTTAGGCTGACGACGATGAAGAAGACTTCCCTACTGACTGCAACAGGTTGGTGGACGAGAGCTCCATGCATCAGTCGACAACATGCAAAACAAGTATCAGGAGAGCTTGGGATTGGGATATAGTGAAAACATTCATTCTGAAAGCATTGCAATGGCAGTGAAAGCCCACAGTAGGATAGTAGGTTGTGTACCAAGACTATTAAACATGATGTTGAGCAGGCACGCCTGACACCTACCCATAAAATACCAAAGATCAAGAGATAATTCATCATATTGAACATCAACATCGTTTGAGCAAAGGAAACAAAGAAGCCACAAAGTGGTACAGAAGTAACTCAATGTGAGAAACTAACTTGAATGTTGGCAGGCCTGGCTTCAACCATCCTTTTGAGATCAGCTATAGTCTTTTTGAGATAAGCGATAGTCTGGGACATTTTGTATATCTGCCTTGCTTGGTAGATTTGTTCATTTTTCATAGCAACAAGCCTCTTTTTTGTAGCACGGGCCTTCCTTTTAAGCATCTGCAATTTCCGTGACTGAGAAGAGGAAACTTAATGTGAAAAACCTAATGCCTATGCAACAAATTAGATGCAGTAATGTGGCATGTGGATTGTGTAGTAAAAAAGTCATTGTTGCTTTGCCAGAAAATTACCTCATAATCTGAGATGTCGTCGTCGGAACTCGAATCCGAGAGACTGCAACCCATGACGCATCTGCATACCTCTGTGCACCAGCAGTTGCAGCACATTGCGTTCGGGTTGCCGATGCCACCGATTGGAGATTTGCATGAAGAGATAAAAATTGCACAGTTAGGACATAAGTAATGCTGGCATCGGCTTATGCACTGACTGCATGGGGGAGGCTGTAACCCCTGAAAGATTGTGCTCTGTTTTTTGCAGGGATCTGCCATATCGATCATTGGGCGCGAGAGATGGGAGGTGCATGGGGTTTGGGGATGCAGGAGAGATGGGAGTGTGTAGGGGAAGGGGCGCAACCGAGGTGGCTTCCCACATTATATCGTGGTAGGGCGACACCGGGCGCAACAAAATAGGAAGGATCCTGAAATTACGATAGGGCCGTCGCCGATTCCATGCAAGTTGCTTATGATCCTATAATTGCGGGACAAGCGGGGACGGAGGGCCAAGGAGTGTGGTCAAGCGCCCTGTAATCACGGCTGAAAACTTCGTGGCAGTCACGGATAATCACGGTCACGGTTTCCCTCCCAAGAGAGGCCCCTACTGGACCGGTAATGCGGTTTTGCCTCCCGCGAGCGCTCGGTGGAGGAGGAGAAGGACTCACCTCGTTGTGGATTTGCACTGGCGGCTGTCGATTTGAACCCCTCACTGCACTTTCGGGAAAGCTCCTTGTGCCGCCCCTCGCCGCGCAGCCCGGCCGTACCACGAGATCCACCCCGCGCCGCGAGATCCGGTCATGCTGGGGCACACAGGAGGCCGGGAGGAGTGGAGGTGCCACCAGAGCCCGGGCTCCGCCGCCGTCGCCGCCGCGTCGTGAGATCCGACGGTCGGGGCAGGGGAGAAGGGTGGGGGACAGAGGCGGGTGGGGCAGACCGAATGAGGAAGATGGACTGGAGTGTTGAGAGAAGTGGGAAGAAATAATCGATAAGGAAAAATAAGGTGCTGACAGGTGGGCTCCATAGGTCCTGTACATTGTTTAAATAAAATAATTCTCTGTCATTACCCAACATACATACAAAGCCCAATGGTAAGACCAACTGGCTGTAAACCCCTGACTCCAAGGTTCGAAACCCAGGGTGGGCAAATTTTTTCATCATTGTTTGTATTAAATTATTTGTTTTCGTTTATTTTTTCTCTATGTCGTATACCTTTTTTTTGCATAGACACATCATTTTGGATCGATGAACATCCTAGTCAAGTTTCAGAAGATTTGGAGATAGTTGTGGTACACATATATATACGACATCTCTCACATAGTCACATTGGTCGTAGTGAGACATGTATGCAGTCGTGACGATGTGGACCACCACTTTGTCAGAATCAATTGAAACTTTTGTTTCATGACTATACACCAAAATGGTTTGTCCATGCAAGTTTTAGATTTTTCTACTTAACCTAGGGTAATTTAAAATTTATTCTTTAGTAAGTCAACAAATAATTACAAAAAATATGAAAAATTGCTCTGAAAATTGCACAAATGCACACATCATCTTAGTTTGTCTCCATGAACAAACCATCAAGTTTTGAAACGATTATGACAAAGTTACACTACGCATCCATCACAACCATGAACGACTCTCAATAAAGTCACATGAGTCTATGTGAGACATGTTCTTGGTTGTGAAGGATGTGTGTGTCCACATTCTCAAAATCATCTGACATTTTTATGTCATGATCATACAACAAAATATGTTGTCCATGCAAGTTTTTAGTTTTTTCTACCTAGCTTAGGGTATTTTAAAATTTATTCTTTAGTAAATCAACACATAATTACCAAAAAAAGGAAAAAGATGCTCTGAAATATGCACAAATGCCCACGACATCTTAGTTTGTCTCCATGTACATCCTAGTAAAGTTACAAAATATTTGGAGGTAGTTGTGATACACATATCACATGTGGCGACATATCTGACATAGTCACATTGGTCGTAGTGGGATATGTATGCAGTTGTGAGGATTTCCACCACCACTTTGTCAGAATCAATTAAATATTTTTTCGTGACTATAAACCAAAATGGTGTGTCCATGCAAGTTTTTACATCTTTGTACTTATCTTACTGTAGGACGAAAACATGTCCTCGGCGCACCATTCAGGGAGGTAAATAGGACTTCCTTCAAAGCAAAAGCCCATTTGGGCGCGACGTGGGAGGTGGGCGGGTCGAGGGAGAAACCGTGCGCGGGATTTGGTGGCGGCGTAACTTACGTCGCATGACCGTAATTATAGGATCTAAATTTCTCTTTTCTTTCCTGCCGAAGCCGCCAGGTGTTCGTCATTTCTCTCTCCATCCATTGCTCTGCGATCTGGTACACGGCCCAGGAACCATGGACACGTCAGGAGCTGGAGAGCGGTCGCCAGCTACGCCGATCAACAATCCGACAGGTACGTTGGATTGGTGTTAATGGTTTTAGTTGGTAGGATCCGGCGAACGGCGGCGGCGACGAGTCGGCGCCCTCGTCGGCAAATCCCGCGCAACGCTGCGGCCATGAGGAGCACAGCGAGGGCGGAGAGCAGCACGGCCATCGCGAGGAGCGCGGCGTGGCACGCGTCGCGCTCACGGTAGCCTGCGATGCTCGTATGCTTCTGTGGAGGGTTTAGGTGCAGCAAAAAGGTTTAGGCTTCGTAATGGGTTTTCAATGGGTTGAAGCTCAGGTTTATATGCTAGGAAAGCATGATTGCATTTGTGGGGATCGGTTTGTACATGATGAAGTTTGCCGTGGGGTGTGTACTATTTTCTTTGCATGCTACAATAAAATGGTGTTATGTTGGGTTCTCCTGTGATGCCAAATTGAATCCTCACTATGTTCTTGTTTGCAACATTTATGCAGGTGCGGCCAATGGTGGCAATTATCGCACTAAAAACAACCATGATGGGTCCATCAACACGGTATGAAGTTTTATTTTCCTTTACGTTGCCTCTTTTTTTATACCAATTAAAGCATCGCCAACTGGTTGCTGCAGAATTCTAATAATAAGATGCGTTTGATCCACTCTCTCATGAGATTTTGTAATGCCGTGGCAAAATTCAAGGATTCTAAACCACACGTAGAGGCTATTGAGTCTATTGGCTTTGGTGGACTGCTTCAAATGCCTAGTATCCTTTTGAGGAAATTAATGTTACAGAAAATTGCAGATACATACGACAGCAGGGAAAAAGGTTTCAAGATATGTGGTCAAGTGGTTAGGATTGCTCTGGATGATGTGCACCATATAATGGGACTCCAGATTGCAGGCAATGATGTATTGCAACATATAAAAGGAAAAACAAAGACTGAACAGGAATTTGTGGGCAGTGAACTTTACAAAAGGTTTGCAAGTGATAACTAGAAGCTCGAGCTACTAAGGTTGGAAAACATGCTTCACAAAGGTCGACCTGTGGACCAAGATTTTATGAGAGCCTTCGTCTTGTTCTCGATTGGTGTCCTCCTAGCATCAAACACAGGGACCAGCATCCATTGGAGCTATATAGAAGTTGTTAGAGATGTACCACAAATTCGAGATTTGAACTGGGGCCAATTTACTCTGAATCATCTATTGAACTCGTGCTTCTTACAAGAATAGTAAGGAAAAAACCCTGAAGCGTAATTTGGTTCTTCTAAAGGTCAGTTCTTTACTGTACATCAAACCCTTTAAATAATGTATATTTTCTGACATACATATGTGTTTATTTTTTAAATAGTTTTGGTACTGGGAGCGACTTAGAGTGAACAGTCGTTATAACATCAACTATGATGACGAAAAGAGAACCCAACCACCAGTAATGGTATTTTGGGATGATGAAAATGCCAAGCGTCGACAAATTGCTTGGGAGACGGAAGGGTTGGACGTAGGAACGGTAAGTTTGCAAACATAGCACAAAGGATGTTCTGTTGTTACGCATATCATTAACAACTTCAATTGTTTGTAGCTTAATTTGCCTGTGGCTTCGCAAACCAAAGAAACAAGAGAAGCAACTGTGTCAGAATCAAAAAAAGCAAATTACGCACACGAGGGTCCAAGCAGGAACCTAGAAGTAAGTATGACATATGTTTAAGTGTCGTATTTCATTTGTGTGGTTAATTCACAATTTAGTAAATTTGCAGGCGCGAAGCCTTGAACATTGGAAGACAGCATTGAAATTTGAGGTTAAACTAGATGTGGAGCAGAAGCTTCTTGAGTTGGAACACAAACAGGATAAGAAGTATCTGGAACAAAAGAAGGAATTTGCTTTGTTTAGAAATGACAACATCCTGGATGATAGGTTCAATAGGCTAGAAGCTAAGGTAGACGCAAATCACGAACAAACACGAACGGAGATGCAGGTAACCAGCGTGATATTATTCAACCTGCCCATGCTATCCGAGTGCTTTTAACTGATATGTTTTGTATGGGTGATCTCAATGAATTCATGCATGTCAATGAAAAGCTAGGTTCTAGTCGGGATGATGTTAATCATATCACTGGTTTCTGTTCCCACTTATGAAAGACTTGATCGTTCTTTGCATGTTAGCTTCCCTTGGAGACCACCGGCTACTAGCAAATTATCCTTCACTGCCATGGTACTGATCTGAGTATGACAAAATCCTTCTAATAAGCTTTCTAGGTGCTTCTGCTGAAAGTGTGAGATAGTAGATTTCACTGATCCAATATTTTGTCCGAATTCGTAATATGTTCCGCCCTTCTCAGTAGATTTGCATGCCTACTTTAACTTTAGAATAACACACAATGTGATGGGTACTTTTTCCTATGTAAAGTAAGCAAACCTTAAAAGATTACGAATGCCATTTCTCCCATATCCCACTTTTGTGCGACAATGAAAGTGCCATCAAGCTTGCAAATAACCCCGTAAGCCACTCTCGTTCAAAACATATAGACATCCGTCATCACTTCTTGAGAGACCACGAAACCAAAGGAGATATCGCTCTTAGTCATGTGAGCACCGAAAAACAACTAGCCGATATCTTCACAAAGCCTCTCGATGAGTCAACGTTTTGTAGTTTAAGGAATGAGCTAAACATCCTTGATTCTCGCCACGTGGTTTGATCTCTGGCACACTTTGTTGATGTGTGTTATCTCCCTGAAAATTACTTTTGCAAAACTTAAATAATGTGTTTCAAAATCTATTTTGTATCCCAACTTGTCTCAAATGGCTATAGCTGTGTGATGTTTGATTGATTCCTAGCCTATTGAGACAAGGTGTCCATGACCTAAGTGATAAACAAAAGGAAAAGACCAATCTTCAGATCAATCTGGCAGCTCTCTATCTCTGTTCTCCAGTTTGCAGAGGTTCTGCATTTATATGCAGAGGTGCTGCGTTTATTTGCAGAGGTTCTGCATTTTTATCTGACAGATCAAAACGATTCAGTTCGTCAGCAGTCCAAGGGATCAGCGACTCGGTCAACGACAAAGGGAATATTCTTTCACCCTTATCCTTTACCCTGCTAGGGTAACTTCCATCTACCGCAGTCATTCCCGTTTTCACCGCGCCTCGCATCTCTCTCTCTCTCCCGCTCCCGCAACCGCATCCACCGCACCGCGCCGCCGCCGCCATTGTCGCCGGGGACTCCCTCCGGCCACGCCTCAAGACGAAGAAGGTGCTGTGCCCGCTGCTTGTCCGTGCCCGAGTTACTGAAGGTGGAGAAGGAAGGGGGAGCCGCCCGCGCCGTGGTGACCTAGATCTACGCCGGCGAGAACCTCCGGCGTCCTCAAGTCAAGAGAAGATCGAGAAGGAGTTCCTGCACACTTCGTCAACCTCTCGACAACTTCTACCTCCTCCAGCGCAGATCCTACCTTGTGAAGCAGGGGAAACCATTGCACAAACCGGTTCTTCCCGGTCGGTTTCTCCAGCGCCACTAGATCACCTTGTGATCTAGGAGGGCCTCTGGGCTACGTCCTCGGCGCAAAAGCTTCACAAGCTTCTCCTCTCACCCCCGAATCGAGAGGTAAAAACCTAACCCTAACTCTTACCAGATCTGTCTTCTTTCTGGGTTCTAAGGACAATTTCTTGTGTAGATCCTCTCATCCTTTCCTGTTAGTGTTGTTGATTTAGTGCATTTTGGATTGAGGCTCAGTTGAAAGGTGAATCAAGTATCACAGTCCTGTCACTGCAGAACGCAGAAAGTCCGCGTTTTTTCGCAGAAGTTCTGCATTCTGCAGAGACAGTCACCGTGTCGTCGATTCAAAGTTCAACTGAGTTTCTATCTAGAGTGTTGCTGTTTCACATTGCACTTGTACCTTATCTTTGCTCTCTTTATCTCTAGATGCAGCCAGGGAGCTCTCAGAGGAAGGACAAGAGGGTTGTGCCCTCTGATGACTCTGAGGGAGAGGAGGCATACAATCTGACCATAGAATCAGTGGGAAGGCACCAGTCCAGTTCAAGGAAGGTTGTTGCAAAGAGGGGAAGAGGATCAACAGGTCCTGTCAGTGGTAGGGGCAGTCGTGCAGCTGCAACTCCTGTGAAGAATGATGGAGGCATTGAAGGCAAAACTATCTCTATGGAGCTAGAGCCTACAACCAGGCTTGGAGACATTGACACCTCCCACATCAGAGACTTCAAAGGTAATCCCCAAAAGCAACCTCCCACCAAGTATGATCACACCTATCTCATAGAACATGCCACTTATGATAGATTGGGAATTCAAGTCAAGACTGCTAGAGAAGTAAATCCATATCAATATGCTAGATGTGCTACTATTGACTATAGGTTCTGGTCACCCTTTCATTATGACTTCTACAACACAGTGATTAGAAACAAGAGTAGGATCATGACCATGAAGTGGGTGGATTGGGGCCATATAGAGAGTAAAAGGACCTCTGAGTCAAGAGAGTTGCTCAAAATTGTAGATGAACATGATTTGAGGGACATTATGGGTTTCAACTATGACTGGAACACTGAAGTTATCAATCAATTTCATGCCACTTTTCATTGGGAAGCCAAGCATGACACCATCCACTGGATGACAGAAGGTGTGCACTACAAGGTGGATTTCACCACCTTCTCTAGGCTTTTGGGATTTGTACAAGATGACAGGAATGCTGACAATATCTACTTTGAGAGAAAGCTCAGAGGAAGAGATGTGCCTGAGCTGTTTGAGTGTGAAGAGATGGCAAACAACAAGACCACAGGGCTGAAACCATTGTACTATGCACTAAACAACCTGTTTAGGGAAACCATAAACCCAAAGGGGAACAACGATGCTACCTCTCTCCGCAAGTATGCTGTGAATCTATTGAAGAGGATGCTCCCTACAGGCAAGCGCTTCTCAGTGAGCAATTACATCTAGTATGAATTGAGTGATTCCTTGAATGATGCTAGGAACAATTTTCCCTATGCACCCTATATCATGTATGTGATTGAGATGGTCAGTGGCCTGAGGTTCCCTAAGAATTGTGCTCACAAGTCCTATCAGCTGACCTCTTGGGGTCACAAGCTGAAGGGAAGTGTGCTCAAGTCCCTTCATGAGCAATCAGCTAAAGGAACACATCATTCAGAAGCTGGTCCTAGCACTACTGCAAGGAATGAGGGCAAGAAACTCAGGACCATGATCAGGGACACCTTTGCTATGTGTAGGTACACAGCCACTCAGGTCTTTGAGCTGAGGAAGGATGTCAATCAGCTTATGTTCAAGGCCAACATCTCTACTCCTACCCCTGCCCCTCCTCCTACCTTCTTTGTGGACACATCTAGTGAGGAAGAAGTGGCAAAAGAAGTACCTGATGATGATGAGCCACTCAGTGCCAGGCTGCCTCGCAAGGGACCCAAGATAGGTGCTGGGAGGAAGAAAATCAGTTCCAAGATACCCCTGAAGAAACCCATAGAAGTTGAAATATGATTCTGAGACAGAGGAAGATGAAGAAGCTGCTGCTGCTACTCCTGAAGCCACCAGATCCACATCTCCAGAGACAGACTAGAGCCAGGAGGAGTGAAGAAGGTGAACAGGTTGAAGCCCCTTCCTCTCTTTCTTCTTTTCTTCCCTTTTGTGTTATCTGTTGACAAAGGGGGAGAATAAAGAAAGATTGAGATGCATCTGGGCTGAAAAACTTTATCTTTTGTGAATCTTTTGTGAGATGTGAGAGTGTTCTCTATAACTTTATCTCTGACCCTGGTCTGTAAGATATTTGGGCCTTGCCTCTGTTGGCAAGCCATAATGGTTGGTTGTGGACAAAATTTATGGGATTTAAAACTTTAAACCTGTGTGATGTGATGTAATAAGACTAGATGAGCTTGTTCTGCTTATTTCTTAATCTAGATCCTGTTTTTTGCTGGTTTTAGTTATGTATCTATCTGCCTGTGATGATTGTTGGAGCTGCTGTGTTCCAGAACGCAGAGGTTCTGCAAATTTTCGCAGAGGTTCTGCTCTGCAGAGGTTCCTCCAAGGTACACAAGATACCCAGAGCTCAATACCAGATGGCAGACTCAGTTTGTACAAGTGTCTTTCCACATTATGCAGTAATCTTATACATTCTCATAGGTGCCCTCTTTTGTGTCCACTCCAGCTTGTAACCATTAACATTGTAATGGTTTTAACAGCTTCACGCTGTTAGTTATGAATGAAGAGTCAGCTTGTAACCATTAACATTGTCATGAAATGTTTGTTGTCAACAAAAAAACCATGGTCAGGCAACTTGGGTACAGTAGAAGGGACATGTTCACACAGTATGTTAACTTACATGGTATGTTAACCTACATACTCACATAGTATGTTAACTTACACGGTATGTTAACCTACAATGTGTCGCCTGTCAGTGGTATGGTACCTTAAACAATGATACGTTAGCTTAGACACCGATATGGTAACTTGCTGATGATATGTTATTCATACATTACATGTTAACTTAACGACGGTATGTTAACGTTCCTTTCGCACTCTCAATCAACAAGAAATGCAGACAAGTTACTGGACCAACGCCCACACAACTACTTGAAACACCTAGTAGACAATACTAACATATGGCCGCACCAAAAATTTTAGCTAACTTGTGCAATGCCTATTTAAAATTTTAGCTTCGTCCGAGTGCTTTTAGCTTCGTCCGAGTGCTTTTATTGAGTTCCATATAACCACAGCACGTGAACATTATTCTGTCATATAATGTGATCTATCACCAAACTAACTGATAACAACACAGCACACCTATAATACAGAATACATCTCTCCAATCAAAGGTGTTGGTTTCATTAAGCCAAACAAGAACCCACAGGTACATGAGAAAGAGAACTGTTGGTTTCATGAAGCCAAACAAGAACCCACAGGTACAGGAGAAAGAGAAGTCATATACAGGGATACAATGTGATCTATCATCAAACTAACTGATAACAACACAGCACACCTATAATACAGAATTCATCTCTCCAATCAAAGGTGTTGGTTTCATGAAGCCAAACAAGAACCCACAGGTACAGGAGAAAGAAAAGTCATATATAGGGATCTAGAATTTTGTTGGAATGTATACCTTTGCCAATTCATTTATCCAACACATCCTCAGGGAGTTTTTTATCCTACAAATGAAGAGGGACATTAGCAAAAAGTACACATGGCTCACAGACAACCAATTTTTAACTTTGATCACAATTACTCTTAGCTTACCTCATCGATCAAGTTGCATGTTCGCCAATTGTGACCCAGATCTTTACATAGGGTACATTTCCTGTCAGTTTTATCTGAACTTGACTTCAACTTTTTCTTCGGGGCCCCTCTGCCAGGCACACGTATGGGATCTAATACATTGCAGCACTTCGCAGAATTGACATTCAGGGCTTGTGGGAGCACAGGACCAAACATCTTGCGTCCACCCTCTCCTCTATTTCGATGGATCATAGTAGCTTCCTCTTCAAGAACATGTTTGAGGTGTTCAAATGCTTCTTGTGATTGAGCTGCTGCAAAGGCTGTCTTTTCACTGATATTGTGTAGGTCATTGTACCTCTGTACACTATCAGAATAGTCATACATTGTGCTCTTCCTTGCAGGAGGAAATCCACGCTTGGCACCCATCGTCCACCTTTCCACAACACAGCAGTCTGGAAGCTGACTTTCTTCGCGAAGGCCCAACACAAAGAAGATGTGCGAGCATGGGGTTCCAAGGGACTGTAACTTTAGACAAGAACATGAAATTTCCTTGACCTTGTCCTCAACAACACATATGTGACATTTCACAGAGTATCGTTTTTCTCCCTTATCAACCCTTGCAACTTTATTCTCAACAATTTCATAGCCATCCATTTCCTTAATCAGATAACACTTATCGGCTGCTTTCAGACTGTACAGCACATCATCATAAAAAACACTTGTTGTGAACCTTTTTGCAGCCTCATGCACCAAAATTGAAGCATCTGGTTCCAAGCATGGCTTGTAATTGGATACAAAATCCAGATTCGCTTCTCTAGTGCGCAGCTTTTCAAGACAGTTGTCAAAGTGTTGAAAAAGCTCTAGCAGTGTCATTTTCCGATCTAGATTAAACTAGATCCTACAGTGTAGGCTCTCGCTACGCTGGTTGCTCCTCAGTCCTAAATAGCACTTACTAGCATGATACGCAGCACACCAGGATTCCCTCCTCTCGTACATCTGATATAGCCACGAGTTCTCATCTGTGACATCATGCTTACTCAATAAAACTATCCATTTCAACTCAATCTCTTCTATAGAGCAACGATCATAAAGAAAGCACCTAATCCCTTCCTTCACATTGTCATCCTTAATATTACTCACAATGTTATTCTTAATATGCCATCCACACAGCCTATGTGATGCATTGGACCACACAATACTGATTGGATTTTGCATAGCAAGGTCTCCATCGGTGATCACAGATACTGGATGTTTCTGAGACATGGCTTTAGTGAATGCACTAAGCAGCCACACATAGGTCTGAGTATCCTCATGAGCAACAAGTCCACAAGCAAAAAGAACTGTGCTTTTATGATGATTCACCCCAACAAATGGAACAAGAGGCAGGTTGTATCTATTGGTTTTGTACGTGCCATCAAATACGAGGACATCACCAAATGCTCTATAATTCATCTTAGATTGAAAGTCGCACCAAAGCACTCCCGTCAGATGCCCTCTCCCATCTCTCTTGTGGTCGAAATGGAAGTCTGGATCTCTGTGTTTCTGAGCTATCAAGTAATTCATGATTGTTTGAGAGTCACCGGCGGAGAGCGTCTGCAACTTATTGCGATGGCAGAAATTGTAAAGGTCCCTTACTGTAAATCCAACCTTATCATAACCACCGTACCGCTTCAGCATACTGTCCATTATCTGGTGTTTACGGATTCCAGAAACCTGCATATGCACAATCTCTGCTTTCTGCTCATCACTAATATTTCTGTGAGAACGAAGGAAACAAGGAAGGTCTGGTTGAATCATCGGATGGTTGTGTTCGTCGATGAAATCCTTCACATGCCACTGCTCTATGTTATAATCCAGTGCAATCACAAATTTAGCACGGCATCCAGTGCGAGTGATATTCCGCGACCTCCGCAACTTGATCTCCCTCGTCAGGTGCTTCTCTGCGCGGAAACCTTGACTGCTGCAAACAAATTTGCGAAGGTTCCTCTCATTGTGGTCCATGTCCCACTCGTAGTAATCCTTTCTCACACTAAATCCTTTCTCATAAGCGTACTCGTTATAAAACTCAAATACTTCATCCTCACTGGTAAACATCTTCATAACTATTTCATTGTACTCCAACAAAGAACTATCATTGGCCATTTCCTCTTCCATTTGCCTGCAGGGGTTCATAAATTCAGAGTATGAATTCAACAACTAATTTGGCAGCTACTGAATATAACTAGCAACCTTCCATTCCTATACTAGCCGGGCAAACAAAACAATTATCATATAGACATCGGTAGCCACACAGCTATGAAATCAGAGCTCACACCAACAGAATCATTGTGTCGAGGTATAATACTCAAAATCACCACCAATTATTGCGAATCAAGAATCACTAGTATATCACACACTTATCTACGAACAATCCCACTGAATTATCATGTACAGAGATGAATTACCAGTACATCTACAAGATCTAGTAAAGGAATCAACAACTACTGCATCTACAAGGGGTGCCTACAGTAGATCAATAACAAGTAAATGAATCAAGAAATACTACATCGACAAGGTTCTTCTTCATGAATCAAGAAATCCTAAAAAGCACGGGAGAGATGAGGAGAAAGGCGTGGTTGCTTGACTCACCGGCGAGAAGAACAGGGTCCGATGGGGATGGGCGCTTGATGGAAGAAGACCGTGTCGGCGTCACCGTAACGACCTGTCTTGCCGCCGGGGCACGTCGTTGGGAGAGGCAGGGAGAAGTCGCCGGCGTCCAGATGCGGCGGCGCGGCAAGGCCACCGGTGCGACGCCTTGCGAGGGCGCCGGCGGCAGCTGGAGGGAGGGAGAGATGAGGGTTGTGTTGGCTACGGAGCAGGGAGGCGCGAGGGAGGGCCGTCGTTCGGGATCCTCGCCGGAGGAGCCGCCGCCGCGGTCTAGGGCGTTCGCCTCTCGGTTCGCGTGCTGCGTGAGCGTCGACTGAGGAGCGAACGTGGGTGGGGGCGCAGTTTTGGGGGGCGACACTCAAACGCGAAATGACCAAAATACCATTTGTGGTAGAAAATACTTTTGGTGGAGAAAACGGGAGGAAATGGGAGGATATTCCGAGCACCATTCAAGCAACCTGTCCAAGATAGTTGCACAAGGAGATCAGGCGATCAGCAGTATTCTTGTTTTGAGCATATATGATCAAGTCCGTATGTGAGAAAAAATGCATGTGTTCATATAAGGAGCAACAGCAAGGCAACAAAAACTTACTAATATCTTTGGTTGCAAATAGTAGCTAGCTAGTGAGTATAATTTCGCGGTGCATCATTTCAATCCACACACTAGAAGGGACAAGGGATGTGAAATTTTTGTTTGGCCATTTATGATCCAGGTAAATATAAGACTGAGACCAATTATGTAATGCACTAAACAATAAGGTTTGGACTTATAAATTTCAGAATAGGGAATAACTCCCTCCCAAAGATGCTTAATTTTTTAAATTACAGCAATATAAATTTGTATCCGTTCAATTATTGGCATTACAATTTATAGAAAGTTATATACCCATACTGTATGAAGTGCCTTGATGATGACCACTTATCGTATGAAAATGTTCCTTGGCTCTTAACAATTTGTCACAGGATTATAACTAAATGTTAGTTCTATCAACCACATGCTATCGATGACTACTCTTGCTTAGTTTTCCATCAAGTTTAGCGAACTACTCTTTTTTTTTGTAAGCTAATTAATTGGCCAAGTTTCATAACAGAACCATATAGGAATATAGGATATGGTTCATCATCAAAAGAGCAAGATGCAGTTGGATTTTGTTCTACAGGCACTGGTGGAAAAACAGGCTTCTGTCCCGGGTGGGAAAGGCTTTAAGTCTCTAAAGCCCACCCGGGACGAAAAGGGAGAGACAAAAGGCCCCCCTTTGTCACCGGGTGGGCAACCGGGAATAAAGGGTGGCCTTTATTCCCGGGTGGTAGCCCCGCCCGGGACAAAAGGAAAGGGCACACCAGCGCCTGTGCGCCACCCCTTTAGTCCCGGGAGGTAGCCCCGCCCGGGACAAAAGGGAGGGCACACCAGCGCCTGTACGCCACCCCTTTAGTCCCGGATGGTATTACCACCCGGGACTAGAGACCCCGCTGTCATTTTTTTTGTTTTAATTCTAATTGTTCTAATAATATTATACGCGTATATTCTCACATATTTGGGTGTAATTTACGTGTACGTATAAATGTTTGCACTAATTATATGTGTCTACTATATATACTATATGAAGAGAATAAACTTATAAATAAATATATACACACATTATATTACATCGAAAGCATAGATAGTATTTTCTGAAAGTAGTATATATATACATCAAGATACCGTTTCATTCTAATTCTAGTCTAAAGTTCCACGGGAGGTGCTAATTAAACTTTATCAATTCGATGACCGTCATAGTGATTTCTGCCTTGTGGATTAATCACCTGGTCCATTATGAATCCGCAGAGACTTTCTTGAATCGCCAAGAGTCGGTCCTTCTCAATGATTGCGTCCCTAATCATATTGTTCTGTAATGTGCAAATAATTTAATATATTACACACAAGAATTAAATATATAAGCGGTTAGAAAAAATGTATTATTAACTAGTTTAAAATAATACTTATAGTATAATCTGACGGGTCTGCCTCGCAGAAATTGTGGATGAACTCACACAGATAGTATGCACATAAATGTGTCCCTTGTTCCTGTCTCATACACTAAATTGAAGAAGATAATTATGAAAAATTAGTGTTATACATTTTTAATTTGCCCAAGCTGAAGTTGTTATTTGGTTTACGTACCGGAAAATTTGTAGAGAAGTTTATTCTAGGTCTCCATTGTCCAGGGTTGACAGCCTTGAATTTTTCCCAAGGTCTGGCAGAAAATAATGAAAGTTAGAGCTAGATAGTGTTAGTAAAAGCACACTATTGCATAAAAGGGAACATATGGATAGAATTATTACTCTTGAAACATATCTTGAAGGTCCAAGTATTTGTTAGGATCTCTTCTCAATGAATCAAAGACAAGGACATTGCTTCTGTTGACATCAATTATGAGAAGAATCCAGTGGAAACTGTATATACATAGAAGCTCAAAAGATTAGAACTAAATAATGTTAACTAAGATAATTAGAAATGCGAACCCTTAGCAATTAAGATGGTAATCACACTTACTCGAAGTTGTAAGGTAGAAGTATCAAATCCTTGTAATGCAAATTACACAAGGTCCTTAGGATTGTTTTGAATGTTGTTTCTGGTTGGAGCTTTACTTGATCTTGATTAACTAAAGATGGGTCCATGAAACCTATTTGTTGGTAACCATTCTTCCGCATGTTATGCATTTCCAGGCTACAGAAAATGAAAGACAAAGTTAATAATTAGAGTATGCATTAATTTGTTAATTAGGGTATGTATTGCACCGTCACTTACAGGCACCAAGCCATGACAAGATCGGTATTCAAGGAGTCAAGATGGTAAATTTCATAAATATCCTTGAATTGCAGCCAGACCAACTTTTCGCCTTCACCAGCAAAATCTCCCGGTTTAACAAGCATGCCAATCATCTCCAGGCCCGCCTTAGACGTCTTCATGTAGAAGTCATGCAATCTGCGCATCTGAGTAGGGAGTTTCTTCACCAACTCAGGCCTGACAAAAGATTTTCCATGTTCGTAGTGCCATCTAGGTACGAAGTTTTTGTCCCGAGGAGGTGATTCGTGGACGAGAACATATTCTAGTGAGAGCCCTGTTGCTTCTTGCATTTGAATGACATTTGCTAGTTGTGCTGTGTCCATAAGTGCAAGAGCTCGTTCAGTTGCAGTGAGGCCGGAGGCTACGTAAGTCTGTACTCCCGACGTCGACGCTTCTGTTGCCTTCTTCGTTGAAGGCTCTTTCGCTGACGTCGACATTTGTGTTGCCTTCTTCGTTGAAGGCTCTTTCGTCGACGTCGACGTTTGTGTTGCCTTCTTCATTGAAGGCTCTTTCGTCGATATCGACGTTTGTGTTGCCTTCTTCGTTGAAGGCTCTTTCGCCGACGTCGACGTTTGTGTTGTCTTCTTCGTTGAAGGCTCTTTCGTCGACGTCGATGCTTCTGTTGCCTTCTTCTTCTTCCTATAATCCTGTGGCATTGTCGACCCCGGTACTTGGTTGATGTAACTATTTGGTGACCCTCCTTGTCTCTTCTTCTTTAGGGACATGTGCAGCGACCGGTCATAATCACTTAGTAGGGGTTTTATAATTTCTTGTCTCTTTTCTGCTTCCTTCTTCTCTATGAAAGCTTTGAGTTTCTGCGGACGATCTTTATTCTTTTCTACTTCCTTTTCTTCGAGCAGTTTTTGTCTAGCAGCCTCTTTATTCCCTTCAATCCACGCCTTGAGTTGCTTATCACACTCCGCCTCATTTTCTGATGTTGTCATGTCATATGGCAGCTTCCTTTTAACAGGTAGCTTTTTCCCTTTCTTCTTCGGGGGATCCGGATTTGGCACGGGCATAGACGCGGTAGATTTTGATCGGGACCGCCTCTCGGCAGGATTTGGTGAAGGCTGCTTTGGTGGTGATTGATGCTTTGGTGGTGATTGCTGACGATCGTCATCGCTCGCGGCAGGAGAATTCCCCCATTGTGGAGACGGTGAGCTCCAATCATTCTGCGACGACCGGCCTGGTGACGGCCTGGGAGATGGTGGCTGCTGCTCGGCAACACTCGGAGGGATCGTTGACGGCCCGGGAGATAGTGGCTGCTGCTCGGCAACACTCGGAGGGATCGGTGGCGGCATGTTAGGTATTATGATGTAACGTTTGGGCCACAATATGATACTGTGAAGCGCATCGTGGAGTGTCCTTTTCCGTCACCTCCTTGGATGTCTAGCTCTATGTCGTTAAACTTTGGGTCAACAATCTCCTCCAAACCAACTGAGGCGTAGCCAGCTGGAATCTCCATGCCGTGGCTTGTACGTCCTGGGAGATGTGCTAAAGCCATTCCGTACGCCACCTATATATATGTAGAGAAATGATGAAGTTATTAAATGCCTGAGACATGCATCAAAGGTTGAGATAATTGCACGTATAATCAGGTTTATACCGTCATTGTGATGTTGCCGATCGGCTTGTGCAGCTCACATGCGGTGCGCTGACAGAGTTCATCCACAGGATACCGTTCGTTGTCCTCTACTTGAACTTCTTAGTACAAATGAATGAAAGAAGATAATCATAACAAATGAAAATTACTTATTACCAAATCCAAAGTATACTAATATAAAAACTACATCTTTTAGCTTTTAAATCAAATTTTCTATTTTCTTAATTATAGCATAAATTTTAAGTATAAAAAATATACACTATCCCTAGGTCTCATTTTCTAATAACTAAATTAATAAATTCTATTTTCTCTAATAATAAATAAAGCTAGCTAAAAGTAAAATTTTTATAAAAACAAAAAAAATCTTAGTACAAATGAATGATAGAAGATTATCATAACAAATGATAACTACTTATTACTAAATCTAAAGTATACTAAAAATCTCATCTCTTAGCTCTTAAATCAAAATTTCTATTTTCTCCTTCTCTAAATCATAACACGAAATTTAAACACAACAAATGAATGGAGGATGAAGAATAATACCTTAGCAACACCTTGGAGGTGAGAAAACTCCACAAATTGATCACGAAAAATTTGGGCAACACCTCCCTAGGTTTGAGGCGCCATGGAGCTGAGAGGAGCTTGCTCTTTGAGCTCTCGGTGAAAAATGGTCGCGCAGGGAAGAAGAAGGGAGCGTACTGTCGATTTTGTATAGGGGAGGCCTTTTGTCCCGGTTGGTTTTACCAACCGGGACAAAAGGCCTCTGAAGGCCGGCCCCGCCAACCCTTTAGTCCCGGGTTGGTTTACCACCCGAGACTAAAGGCCGGTCCCAATCATTACGGCCGTGGAGGGCTGGCCTTTAGTCCCGGGTTGGATTACCAACCGAGACTAAAGGATCGCCCCCCCAATGACCCTGTTGTTTTTTTAGTTTAATATATATTAAGGTCTTCAAAATTTGTGATAAAGGCTAATATTAAGGCTTAATCAATACTTTGGAGGTGAGAACCCTAATATTAAGGTTTCCAATAAATTAGTCACTGGCCTAACATCAATACTTAAAGTCTAAACAAAAAATATAAAAAAGTTCATACATCAATACTTAATTAAGGTCTTACAAACATAAAAAGTTCATACATGAATACTTAAGGTACGGTCTTAACAAAGATAGAGGGGTGCATCAATGCACGACACATATTTCATACTTCATTCTTCCTTAGATAGTCCATATAGTTGAAGTCTCCGATCTTGAAGTCGAGAACTTTAGCGAAATATGTCATAGAATAGATCAGTGCACTCTCTATCGCTTCACAATTACGGTCACATGGACTTCCATAAATTTCAAACAGTAGCGGCGAGGAAAACTGATATGGCCTGTAAAATGAAAGATGAGTCTGATACTTCCAATTTCTTGTTTATATAGCATTTGAATCTGTGTAAGAAAATCCCACAACATCCATCACTTGCTCTAGAATTGCATGAAAGCTCATTGCCGCAAAGGTTTGACCAAACATATCCTACAGTTAAGAATAATGTTATTACGACGCATTAAAAATGCTAAATAAGAAGATTAAAAAAAGTTAAATCGTGCTCCATACCATGTCATGTTCATTTAGCCGACAAAGTCTCTCTGCGGTCGTGGTGACACTTTCTCCTTCCTCGAGTGACTTTATTAGAAAATAAGAGTAATCTGACACAAAATACCCATTAGCGTTTAGTTGTTGTAAACATGCCTGCACGGCGGTCCTTTCATAAGTCCTCTTAACCAGTGCAGGGTACCCCACCCAACAATTGATACCATTTGGATGGGTTCTGAAGACAGCGAGGAGTAATTTTGTCCTCGAACGGCTATGTCAAACGAGATTTTTAATTGTATGCAATTATTTGGACCGACAATGGCGCATTGTGTAACAAGAGGGGTACCACCTAAATTTTCAACAACATGTGCGAGCCACTGCAAATGATTGAGAACCTGCATTGTATGAAAATAATATTATTATCCGTGTGTAGTACGTAAACATCAAATTTATACAACGAAAGAATATTACTATGTTGGGACGAGGTCCCTGGCTTCGATCACCAGTAGGTAACTTAATCACACCATGGGTGAAGTGTATGCCTGGACGACGAGTCAAAGGTGGCCGGTCATCAAAACTGATTCCACGACCGCCGCCATGGCAACCACCGTGACCAGAATAACTTGCCATAGTTATTCTGGATTACTCTGTAATATATGTAAAACAATGCTTAAATAAGAGAATGCTTAAATCTATTCTATATAAAAACATAATATATAAGACATATTTTCTCATTTTCTAATAACTAAACAGATAAGTGCAAGAGCTCGTTCAGGTGCAGTGAGCTCGGAGGCGACGTAAGTCTGTACTATACCTTTTCTAATCACCCCGATCATTTAGGAAGTACAACCTCACCTCACCTCACCATCATATACACACACCTCGCTCTCCCACTTACAGTACATCGCCAAGCTACAGCCCTGCATCTCCTACTTGGCTACAGCCCAACATCACCGAGCCACGTATAGCCCCAGCTCGTAGGTGATGTTGGACTGTAGCTAGCTAGAATGTAAGGCTATTGGTACAGAACGTCCAACCGACTGTATATATGGAAAAAAGAAAAAAAATAAGAGAATGTCTAAATATATTCTAAATAAATACAAGAAATACTTAATAAAAATAAATTAAATAAGTAGGTAGTATATTTTCATTTGGTAATGACCATTTTTTTAATAAACTAACTTCTAATAAATTAAGCTAAATGTAAAATTAAATGCATCTCTCATCTAAAAGTTAAAATCAATTATCTCTATAGCAAAAACTATAAAAGTAGAGGATAAATCCCTATGTGAAACTATGCTTAAAAAATATGTGAAACTAAATACAATGTTAGCTAAATCTAAAACATCTGAAAACATCATCTCTTAGCTCCTCCTACCACCTAAAAATCTAAATCCATATTTTCTCCATTTCTAATCATAACAAATGAAGGAAGGATGAAGAATCAAACCTTAGCAACACTTTGGAAGAGAGAAATCTTCACAAATTGATGACGAAAAAATTGAGCATCACCTCCCTAGGAGAAGAACTAGCTAGCTCTTCACAAACTATCTCTTAAGCTCTCAGGTGAATGTGAGCTCGGGCAGAGGAAAAAGAAGGGAGGCAGGGATATATAAGCGCACCCTTTAGTCCCGGGTGATATTACCACCCTGGACTAAAGATGAGACTTTAGTCTCGGGTGGTAATACCACCCGGGACAAAAACTTTAGTCCCGGGTGGTGTTATGACCCGGTACTAAAGGCTCACCCTTTAGTCTCGGGTCGTAACACCACCCGGGACTAAAGTCTGACGCCAATAATTACGGCTCGGAGCAGTTGGACGCCAGGCCTTTAGTCCTGGGTGGTATTACCACCCGAGACTAAAGGTGGGGCGGCGCAAACAGCCTTCCGAGGCCACGTCACCCCAAAAGCATTTGTCCCGATTCCAAAGTTGAACCGGGACAAATGCTTGGGAACAAAGATCGTTTTTCTATCAGTGAGGTTGGATGTTCCAATATGTTACTCTAATAACATAAACTGTCTCCGTTATCTTCGTCACGCACTCAGCAGCAAGCTCAGCGACAGGTGTGGAGGATGATGTTGGCCTGGGTTATGCGGTGACCACCCGCCGGGACGTTGCTTACGTACATGTGTTGAAAATTCAGACAAATGACAAGTCCGAAAGACGACAAGTGCATTTCACTTTGCTAGCTTCACACATATTGGAGACTGCTTAAATTTCTTGGATGCAGAGGTTGAGATTAGTGGCCTGAGAAAACATTTTGGGTCTTCGGGGCGTAAGTGGAGGGAGCATTATTTCAGGATTCTTCATTTATTTTATATAATAATACCACTTAATGATTCCGGAGAAAAGCTTGGTCAAGTCATGCCTGGTTTGTGAGTTTGCTTGATAAAGTGCACGGAGATGATAAGTATGATATGCTTCATCAGTTATCATCCATGCATGCATGATTCCATATGTGATTTCTCCAACAATGGGTGGCCTTGGGAAAACCTCTTGACTGAGTCAGAGATGCACCAATGAATCACTCAGGACATGCCCGAAGGTGCAAGTTCTTTTTATTTGCCTTTTAGCTTTGCTAAAGGAACTACTGTAATTTCTTGGAAGGAACCACAGGTTTTGAATGAGCTAGCACAATAAATAACCCTCTTTTTTCTGGAGGTAAAATTGGAGCACCATAAAGTCCCTTTAACTTTGTTATTTTTTCAAACATAAATCATCCTGGATCGTCTCTTTAAGTTTTTAAAATGTTTCTGTTGCGGCATTAGATCACCAGGAGAAGATAAGAGTGTACATGTATGAAAAGAGATGTGTAGCCTTATGCCTTATCAGGACAAGAGGAACATACTAATGGCGTCTGCATATGTTATATGATTGTTTTGTGACGCAAGGTTTCGTCGCTAATGATACTGAAACTGAAGTTACTAAACCAGAAGCTCTGAGAGTCAGGATGAGGCGCATATTGGCCGGTGGAACATAAGGGAATTTGTTTAATTAGGAACTCGTCAGGATCTTCTTCAAGTTAAACAATGGGGTTTTGCTGCAGATGAGAGACCACAGTCCCTACTCACGGGAAAGTAAAATTTCTTATTTTGATGCGCTCATAATATCTCTGTTTTTCTAGACTGAAAGACCAATCGATGCTAGGGTTAATGGTCTTAGGAGAAGCATATATGCGAAGGAGTATGCAAAACAGGCTGGTGTTATTGATGCTGGATTAAATTTATCACTCTCTAAACCAAAAGATATGTTCTGATCCAGGTGCATACTGGTGCATAGCAAAAGCATGTTTTATAAGTCACAATAATTCCTAAACATCGAACTAGGCCAGTCCCTCAACATTGGTAACAAATACAGCAGAAGAGATCTTATTGTGGACAGACCGGTTAGACCGGTGCTCGTAGTCGGTTTGACCGGTCCTGGCCGCTATAGTTGGTCCGGCAAGCCACACCGGTCTGACCCCCGTGTCCGAGATAAATCAAGGAGTCCTGCTAGGTTTAGACTTGTAAAAGAAATTCCTTGCGGAGCAACTCTCCTCCCAACCCTAATAAATATGAACGGTCGTGGCCGATTGAGAAAAAAAATCAAAATCGATCAAATCAATCTATTTTTAACGTTTTTACCTTTCTTCCAACCCTATCATGTTGTTCTTCTCTCATCTCCATGGTGTTTGAGGATGTCCTAGCTGGACTGCCGAGCCTAGGACAACCCAAGGTGCGCCGACCCCGATGGGGTCCCTCCCAGGCGGGCGTTTGTTGGTTTACCGCTAGGATCATCGGCGACCAATCTGATCGGTGCCTGCGTGGAGGTGCTGCAAGGAGCTCCTCCGCGTGCTTGTTGATTCCAAAAAGACATCAACAAATTGGCGACTCCGCTGGGGACAGAGGTGTTTCAGTTTCGATAGCTAAAAATAAGTCCAAGCAATATGACGTCGTTTGAAGATCTACGCAAGGGCACCATCAAGATAAAGGAGTTGCAGCAACCATGTACCTTCGAGATATTGAAGGAGATGTACTCTTCAGTAATAAAATGGTGCTTTATCCATCTTTGAGAATTATAGTCTCAAATTCTTGATTGATAAAAATGATAGTGTAGATTCAATTCTCGTTGTTCAAAAGTCGGCTATTGAAATGCCGGCTAATGATATTATTAATCTCAACGCGCGCCGCCGCACTTGATCCGCCGCGTATTCACTCGATTTGCGCTTGCCTGTGCTAGAATCGCGTGCGGAGAGGTCGGGGGAAGGTGCCGCCGACCGGATCGAAACCGAAGAGGTGCAGTGTATCGCGCCGGATGTCGTGGAGAGCGCCGCCGCCACACCCACGCCGAGGATAGATAGGTCTCTGATACCACGGTAACGACCCGTTGCTGCCGGTGAGCCACCACCGGGACGTGAGCACGTGTATAGGGTGTCGCCGCCGAGAGGGACGGTCGATGGCTCGCCGGGAACTCCTCCGAGAGGATCGCCGGAGGAAGAAAGGGGATAACCCTAGATTGTTTTCTGAATATTATTCGATGCTTCCACTGTGTTGTCGATTGTATTGTATAGGCTGCTCTTGGGCCGTGTTTTGAGTTGGGCTTGTCTTGGGCTGAACTGGGCTCCTTTTGGTCCACCAATGGGTCATGACACTCCTGCTTTCAAAAAAAAAAGAGCCTCCTCCTCCTCCTCCTCCGGCCATTCAAAATGTAGCAATAAAAAAAAAGAGCCTCCCTCCTCCATTCCCAAGCCCTCGCCGGCGTCGCAGCCGCCTCATCTCCTACCTTTCCAGCCTTTCGGGCCTCCTCTGCCGCCACCTCCGCATTCTGTTCAATCTATCGTGCCTTCTCCAGAAATCATGTCTATTCACACACAACAGCCACACAAAAGATCTGGCCCTGTTGTTGGAGTTGACCTTGCGATTGTTGTCATAATTGACAACACTTCACAGGTAAAACTGCTATGATAGATTCATCATCGTGACTTCATTGAATTGAAGTTGTTTATCGTCAAATCTGAGAGGTTCATCGTCACTTTCTGTTTTTGATTAAGGAAGTTGTTTATAGCTGTGTTTCAAATCTTGATAGATTCAACTGCTATTGTTTGAGTTGAAGTAATTTATTGTTGTGTGTTTCAAATTGTCTAGTCCTCTAGTGTCTTAAATTATTTTGTGCATCATGTTCAATTAACTGGTTTATAAAGGTAATGTGCAAGTTGACTAATCATCTACTTATTCTCTGCATTTATCAGGTTTTACAGCTTCAAGTGAACAATATACCAATAGACGAGGCGTCAAGTGTTACCTCAGTTGATCCCTTTCCTGGAGACTCCTGCTGTCGCGGACGACGTCCGGCCTATCATTCATGGGCGGAGCCATGTTGATGCCCATGTATTCCTGGGAATACACAACTTTTTTTACAAGAGAACAGATATACTTGTAGTTTGCACAAACATACATATGATGTTAGGCTAAAATCCTGATTTCTTGAGAAGATACAAAGTCCAATAATGCTCAACCAGGCCGCAAGAAGGCACATCCCAGACGGCCACACCCGGCGTTCCAGCCCCCGTCTCTCCCTCCTGTGCTGCAAGTTGGGTTCGTCATCGGCAAATTGTCACGCACTGACGCGCCTTGCTCGACGCCTCCCTCCCCCAACCAGCTGGTGAAATCAAATCTCCTTCCCCTCAATCAGCAAATCCCTAGGCAACGACTAAACCAAATCGATCAGCCTCCGATCTCTACAATGACTGACCAAAGCATGAGGTGAGCACCGCATGTACGACCTAGCCTCTGCAGAGCAGAGTAGAATTGATGTTTATTAGAATCATAGGCACTGTATTATTGTATGATTATTAGATTGTATGTCCTTAATGTGAACCGCGTGCATGAAGGAACCCAAAGTTAAACTACTCTTTCCTGTATTTTGTAACTTTTTTGGTTTCATGGTCACATTTAAGTTGAACAATTTGTACCTTTATTTTTCGATTATCGTATTGACATAATGTGAGTTGTGGACTATTTTTACGGTGAATGTTTTGTTGTTAGATGGGAATACCCAACTTTCTATTCCTGGCTCCGCCACTGCTATCATTGCCAAGAAGTTTGGCAACATAATAGATAGTTGCTACATTTTTTTTATAAGTTTTAGGGTTGGTCTTGTTTGCTCACATAGTGGAACAAAAAACTACATGACATGTTAACATGACTAGTTGGGACTTGATTTTTCTCTTTAAAGCAAGCTGGTTTCATAGGATCGATAGTCTTGGTACGGGGCAATTTCTTAGAACTGTACATATCCTCAATTTTGGTTCTTTTGACTTCATACATAGAATGCTAATGGAAACGAAAGGCTGAAAGTTTCTTGCAAATTTTGGTTCTTTGCAAATTTCTTCTGTGTGTTCTTGCCATGTGCACAAAGACTTTGTAAAAAAAAATTGAGTTATGAGGTCGAGGGGATCGATCTTGTGATTGCTCTTCAGATTTCCTGGAGGGAAATGGTCTACAAATAAGGTTGTGCGTGATAAAAATGTTCCTTTTCTTTTTCTTCATAATTGTTGTATCAACATTTTGATAAAAAAATTTATATCATATTGTTGTTTCTTTTTTCTTTTTCCAAACTTGCAATTCAATCTCAACTCAAAAAATTGGATATCATATTTTAATCGAAAGGAATATCATGACTACAGCAAGAAATTTCAAATTTCATGTTTTAATGTGTAAACTAAAATTTCACTTCTAAAAAGAAAAAGAAAAATTCCAAACTAAACTTTTCAGAAGTACCAGTTTAGTTTGGAATTTTTCGCTCCCAACAGAGTAGTATATACAGTTTAATTCGCTCCCAACAGAGTAGTATATACAGTTTAGTATAACATTATCGTCCTGGTAATTCGCTCCCAACAGAGTAGTATTATTATAATATATTTAATCTTTATGATTTAACATTATCGTCATTTCTACTGTATATACTAACCAGTCCGAACAGAGTGCGAGAGAATGGATCGAGTATATAAAGTAGAAATGACGATAATGTTAAATCATAAAGATTAAATATATTATAATAATATTATTTTACGTATTTCCGATCATACCTTATACTACTCATACTACATATGTATACTACCCATATTACAATTAAAAACCGGTAGTATATAATTAATCTCAACCATCAAAGTCTTTTTACATATAGATCTTTTTTATTTTATACGAGTATACTTTCCAAACGGTAGCACCAGGTAGTATTGTGCATTGTAAAAGACTTTCTTAAGATTCAGGACTTAGGGAATTCCATTATAAGGAACACATCGAACCAGTACGTGTTCAACTTGACCATGTCGGCGTCATCGGTCGCAAGATCCTCCGCCCCTCTTATGTACTCAACAACTGAACCCACCACTTGCTTCTCTCTCACGTCAACGGCAACCAGCGAGACCTTGTCCACGTGGCCCTGCCACACGAGGTCGTCGTAGACGAAGTAGTCGTGGATCACCGCTTTGTAAGACGTGGGGTGCTTCTCGGTGGAGTCGAGGACAACGGAGTCCAACCTGAAGAGGATGAGAGGCTGTCGCGCCGCCACGAGGTGGGACACCACCTCACCACCCCGCTCTTAGACCATCCACACTCGTCATCCTCTATTTCTTCCTTCAAAACGAAATATTTATGTCCAGTCAGCGAGATTCTATCCTTTATATCTACTTCTCTCACATCTATCATCATTTATATCTCTCCTTCGTCCCAACAACCAGATATTTTTATCCCCTTGTCTCCCTCACCCACCCGCCTATCCCAACTACTCCCTCTTCCCACCCATCGTCTCTTTGTCTCCTCTCTGCTCTCCCATCGCCGGCGAGGAAGGCGCAACACAGGCGGACCGGCGGAGCTCAACCCTTTCCCACTGCGCCGGCCTCCCCACCGAGCTCCCTGCCGGCCCTCTCTCTGTCCCAACCGTCTCGCCCTCCCCAGCTCCAACTCCGACATCCGCAGCTCGTCGCCGGCCTCCTCGCACGCCAGCGGCGGCGAAGCTCAAGATCTTCTCTCTGCGCTCCCCCTCTCCTACTCCGCTGCCTTCGAGCTCGCACCGGCCGCAAACACAGCGTGTCTCCACCCCTCCTCGAGCGCGTCGCCCTCCCGCGCCGGCGCCGGCACCGGATCCGCCTCCCTCAAGGTCGCGCGAGGCGAAGCGAGCAAGGCCCGCGACGGAGGAGCTCCACGCAGTGCCTCGTCGAGCAGGTCGAGCAGCAGCGCCACCGCACGGCGAGGCGAGGCGGGCAAGGCCAGCGATAGAGGAGCTCCCTGCAGTGCCTCGTCGAGCTGGAGCAGCAGCAGGAGAGGAGGTGCTCACGAGGCGGCGACCTCGATCTGCTTTCCCTGGCCGGCGGAGGAGGGGCGCGGCGGCGGCGAGCGCCACCGCACGGTGAGGCGAGACAGAATCGGCCTCCAGCTCTCCCCTGCTCCCCTTCCCTCCCTCCTCCCTCTCTCCGCTCGAAGGCTCCGCCTCGAGGTCCTCCTCGAGCTCGGGCGGAGGCCAAATCGAGCGCGGAGGAGGAGCAACGTCGCATCGACCTGGGGGTGTCCGCCCGTCTCTCTCTCTCTCTCTCTCTCTCTCTCTCTGCGGCAGATCTTGACAAGGACAGCTGGCGTCCATGGAGCTCCGACAGTGGTGGTGAGGACACGCCGGCACCCCTGCTCCAGCGGCAGCGGGAGGAGCTCCCCGCCTCCTCGAGCTCCCACACGGCGACGACGACGGCAACGAGCCCCCCTCTTCTCTCTCCCTCTCCTTTCGGCGGTCCCTCCTCACGCACATCCATGGAGGCGCCCTCCTCCCCAGCAGCTCCTCTTCTCTCTCCCTTCCTCTTCCCGACGTGGATGACCTGTCGGCGCGTGGGCCCGCGCCATGCCGGGCTTTCGCGTTCTCTGCTGCAGTGGTCAAAAGGAAGAATCGCAGGTCGACAGGATTTCAGCGTCACTTTTACCGTCGCCTGCTGCAGTGTGTTTTCTTCAAAAACGCATGAGAAACTGATAGCGGGATGGATGCCGTCGCGTCGGGCCACAACATGTAGAGGCACGACGGGGTGCCGGCGGAGGTCAAGGAGCTCGCCGATGTCCTCTCATCGTCGCGGAAGGACCAGCATGGCAGCATCACCTAGCTAGGGAGGGCGCTGTCGGCGTCGTGGTCGGACGCTGCCATGGTCGATCGCACGGCTCTGTTTGTGGAGGCGATCGACGAGGCGCCGACTCAGAGAAACTGAGAAATGTATCGAACTATCTCTAGGGTCTTGCATTGGTCCGATGAACATGGAACCTATGTGTAGATTTCCCCTTGTGACAAGAAAAGACCAGTTCAAGAAGACCGGACAACGCATTGTACGTACAAGAACCGGATTGCATTATTGTTCTATAAAAAAAAGGAAAGGACGACGGACATTTATACGTGAACCCACAGGAGCATGTTAGCTAGTAGCGTTTTTTTTTTTTTGGATAGTTGGAGAGATCAATTTGGAGCAGAGTTTACTACTCACGACAATATTCTGACCAATGCAACACAAGGACTTGCTATGTGTTCTTTATTGAAGGCCGTCATAGTGGCATCCAGAGAGTTAATTGGATATTCCGTGCGTGATGGTGAAAGGGATGCACGGACGAGTCGATCGATCAAATAAAAGGCAGTGTACAGAGAAGCCACCTCCCAATCTCCCATCTTCCATCCAGTATTTTCCAAACTGCGAAAACAAAGTGTAGTAAGAGAACAATCTTAGTCCACGCTGAGGCTGAGCTCATTGTCTCAGAGTATACATGAGATCGATGCAATGCACACTTTGAAACACTCCGATTATTCCAGCATCTTTTTAGGAATAGGCGTCACTGGGAAAATCCTAGCCAAGGTATGCTGAAGCCTTAGCTCGACTATACTAGTGACTTGGAGCCACAGTGCTAAATCTACCTTCCCCAAGAAAGGACCGTAGGGCGAGAAGGCAAGACGGAGGACGCTTTAGGGGGTGTTTGGTGCCGTGCACCGAGCTCAGCTAGGCTCGCTGCCTGCGGCGTGCGTCTGTGCTGTTTGCTTGCCTGCTCTCTCTTGCGAACCTGGCTGGTTGGATGCAAAAAGCATCGCAGGGCCTGGCTCCCAAGGAACGTGGGAACCGGCTGTTCTTGGTGAGCAAGGCTCACGGCATGCAACATTAGTTCAGTTAATGATGCTATTGACACATAATTAATGTATATTAAGTGATTTTAATTTATTTCAAGGTAGATTAACATTGTATAAGGTAAGTTAAGTTCTATTAGAACCTAATATTATAAATTTAGTATTTATTTTGATATGTTCTTGTTACATGATTTATACTCGTACGAGTAATCAAACAACATCTCTTCCGAACCAAGCTATATACATGCAAGAAACCAACAAAAACACATGCATGTGCTTAGTCTGGCTCACCCGAGACAGGCTGGTGAATGCGGACCAGGCTAGATATGTGCAAGCAACCAAACAGACCCAAGCGATCTCGATTCGTGAGGCTTGCTGCTCTGCCAGAAGCTGGTCGGCATCAACTTTCTTCGCTAGAAGCCTAGAAGGCTAGAAGCAATAATAACTGTGGTTCCTAAGCCTCATCAATCGATCAGCTGGTTGGTTTTGCCCCCCAAAAACCGTAGTAAATGATAATCGTGTGATGATAGGGTTTCTCAATTGGGATGCAGGGGAAAAGGGCAAAGGCCCCCAAACTATACTCATCGAGGTCTATTATATATTGTTCTCCCCTTGTATAAGTTAGTTCTGTCAAATCTACCAACTATACTTTCACCGTCATCGGATCGTAAACACAAGACGATTGTAACCATTTTTTGAAGATGAAAAATCAAGAACCGATGGTGATGTGTGTTCTCTATCTTGAACTATAAATTTTACGTTGCTTTTTAGTGATGTTTCAATCTCATCTTCTGAGTCCTCCACTCTTATTACTGTTGTAATTTCTTCTCAAAGAAGAATGAACTCGTGCAGTTCCGCAACTGTGAGAATTGGAGTGATGATGTGACTTATCCATCTGTTGTTTTCTATAGCTTTTAAAACTGTGATTTTTCCTCTTCGATTTCTGAAATAGGGATGGGATCAAGTTTTTTTTTGGCTCGTCTGTTGATCCAGTTTGAATTCCAGAAGCTGGCCTTGTTCCCTTTCCTCACTGTAATGACTGTAGAAGCATCGAACAGGTCTCTATCTGTCTTATCGTACGGGATATCAAGTTCGGTCCAAGGTCGGTCAGCTTGCTGCCATTTAACCATAGCCATCACAAACGTAGAGCTCGTGCAAATCTTTCAAGGTCCAGTATGCCAAGCCCCCCAAGCTCTATGTTTCAATATGTGATTTCCATTTAGGGCCTGTTTGGGAGGGCTTCTCCCACGGCTCCGGCTCCGGCTTCACAAGGAGCCCTGCCAAAGAGGTTGAGGCGAGGTGCTCCATGGGTGGCTCCGGCTCCAAGTCCCGGAAAACCCGGTGACTGGAGCTGTTCGGGCGAGGCGGAGCCACAAAAACGTGGCTCCGTCCGGCTCCGCCTCGCCCTTTCCAGCCTCGTCCCCGGGTGGGCCCGCTGGAGGAGCACGCGGCCGAGGCAGGGAGGCGGCCGAGGAGCACCCGGCCGAGGCGGGGAGCGGCAGTTGGGGTAGGGAGGAGGCGCCGGCGGTTGGGGCGGGCGGGGTGCCGGCGCGCAGGGCGGTTGGGGCAGGGAGGAGGCGCCGGCGGTTGGGGCGGGCGGGGCGCCGGCACGGCGGGAGCTACGCGGGCGGGCGGGACGCCGGCGCGGCGGGAGCTCGGCGGGCGGGAGCTTCGCGGGCGAGCCACCGGCGCCGGCGCGGCTGGCAGGAGCTCGGCAGGCGGGCCACCGGCGCGGCGGGCGGACCACCGGCGCGGCGGGCGGGAGCTTCGCGAGCGGGCGGGTCGGGGCGTGGGGTGCGATGAAGAGAATGGATAAGGGAGTCAGGGAGAGGAAGGGGAAAAAAGGAGAGGAAGATAAAAGAAGTGGAAAATGGAAAATAAAGATAAGGGAAAAAAGAAAATAGAAAAAAGAAAAAGGGGCAATTTAGACATTTTACCACCTCAATCCAACAGGTGAAGCCGTTTTGCCAAACGTTTTCCAAAACCGCTTCAGCTCCATCAGAAAAGCCGCTCCACCGAAGGAGCCAGAGCCGGAGCCGTTTTTGGAGGAGCCGGAGCCCTGCCAAACAGGCCCTTAATAGAGCGAGACTTTCTTCTTTCCCACACGGACACACATCACATTCTCATTCCCATCTCTTCGTTCTTATCCTCATTTTCTTCTTCTTCCTCACACACATATCTTCTCTCTTATTCAGGTTGTCGGCTAGAGGCGACGACCGACAGCCTCTAGCTCGCGGTTGCAGGACCTAGAGGCCAGTGGTGTGGCTCTGGCGTAGGGGCGGCGCGGCCACCGGGCGGCCTTCCGGACTGGCGTGGGGACGACGCAAGCCGGCGAAGGAGCACGGCCTACCGGCCTGGCGCGGCCTCCCGACGCAGCACGGGGGCGGCGCAACCTAGTGGTTCTCTCTATAGATGTGTTCTTGTTGCTTTTAATTCTATTCTTGTGAGATGAATTTCTTTTTTGATTATGTGAAATGTGATAGAGATTTTTGTGAGATGTGTGATGGTGAGTGATAGTACTTTTATCATGGTTCATGTGATTGTGAATACGTAGTTGTGATTCTGGCTATGAATGTGTGATTGAGTAAATGAGAAAATAAAAGAAAGAGAAATGAGAAAATAAAAAAGAAAAAAAAGGAATGGATGGGAGGCGGGCGGGCGGATGGCGGACGGTACAGGCATTAGTATCAGGTGTAAATAACACCGGTACCCAGTATTAATTTTTTTTGAATATTGGTACCCAGTATTAATGCTTCTCTTCTTTTAGTACAGACGTGGCAATACTGATTAACACCCAGTACTAAAAGGGGTTGATACTCGGTACTAAATGTCGTTTCTTGGTAGTGTTGGTACCAGATGGGTAGGTTCTTGATCTCCCACTTTTCAATTTCGCCTTCGTCACCGCCACCGGTCACTGTGGAGAGCACCCACAGCTTGGCTGACGAGGTCATGGACTAGGGCCCACTAAGACCCCTGAAAAACGTGGTACGGACCCACGTACGGCATGCGCCGTCAGCTAACACAACGAATGTTACGCTGCCCCAGCACGTGGTGGCCCGTACGACCAGTTTTCGCCATGGGCAACAAGGCAAGCGGCTCCCGGCCATCCGTACCCTCTTCCCCGAGTACGCGGTGGTCCATACGACAAGTTTCCGCCTCCACTCCCGACTACTCGCTCGCACGAGTAGTTTCCGCCTCACGGCCGCGGCTACTCGCTCGCATGAGTAGTTTCCGCCCCGCAGCTACAACTACTCGTTCGCACGAGTAGTTTCCGTCACCGACCCGCGTAGGCTTCGCGGGGAAGGCACGGGGCGCGTGGACCCACCAGATCGAGATCCCGGGATCTCCGCACACGCTCCTCCGCGCACCGCCACGTGTCCGCCCCGCTGCGGCGGTCCTCCCGGGCCCGGCCGATTCGGTGTCAGAGGACGGATTCGTCAAACCCTGCCAGCACAGTGACCGTCGTACCGCGGACGGCGTAATGGGCATTGGACGGCGTACGGTACAGTACACACTATGCCCTAAGCATTGGGAGACGCGGCGTAGATCGCCTACTCGCACGAGTAGTTTCCCGCCTCCGACCAGTTCAAGACTTGGCCGTCAAGACCGCAGGTACACAGGCCCCGTTGACGTCCCGTGATACCCCGGTACACGGTCCGCCACGTGTTGGCCTCCCTGCGCGGGTCCGCCCTGACCAAGTCAATCTTGTGTCAGAGGACGGATCCTCCTACCGCTCCCCAGCAGGGGCGGTACGCATCGTACCACGGAGGGCACGGGGAATGCTGTGACACCAACGGCACAGTGCAAGCTGTCACCTATCCCTCGATCTCCACGGTGCAGACTACTCCATTCCCACGGTATCAAGAAAAGACAAGCCCCTGATTCACTGACGAGATCAGGGCACGTACTCTGCCTCCTGTACCCGACTAACTACTCGGAGGAGGGCGCAGGGGGCCCCGGGACGGCTACTTGGGACGCACGGGATCTGCACCGTCACCCAAGGCCCCGTAACAGTGCTTCGCCGCTGCTGCCGTCTGACAGCCTGATGCAGAGAAGGACGTCTCGCACTGTAGACCAGCTCACATACTCAATGTAACCGCCCTGGGCCTCTCCCTTGCGACTATAAAAGGGAGAGACAGAGGCACTCACAAGACACGTTCGTTTCCACCCCCACACGCACTTAGCATCGATATCCCATCTCATACAAACAATGCAAGCACTCACACACACTCACGTACGCAGACTTCTGCTACTTGAACCACTCGCACACCAGCGACTTGGGCTCTACACCCTCTCCCAACCTATTTGTACCCCATACTACAAACTCCCGAGCATAAGGAACACTTCCTCTCAGACTGGACGTAGGGTATTACTCTCCGGAGGCCCGAACCAGTATAACCCCGAGTGTCTCCTGTGCTACCGTGCGGATCAGAACATGCGCTCTTATATAAATTTACTTGCCAGCGGTAACAAACCCCGACAGTTGGCGCATCAGGTAGGGGCCTTCGCGTGTTTTCGACGTTCTTTTTAGGGTCCGCACGGCCCTCTCATCATCCGCTTCGACGAAAGCCTTCACCAAGCCGACGTTGATGGACTCCCTCGTGGGATCACCGGGCTCGCTCCAGGCTGGGCTTGAGCTCCGCTTCGGAAGCCTGAACTTCCAGGCAACCGGAGATGGCTACCTCATGCGCCTCGTCAACGAGACCACCGACGCATCCGCGTCAGCACCTGCTCCGACTGCCGCGACACGCCTGCCTCGATGCAAGAAGCGCTCAGGCAAGCGCTCCAAGCAGGCCAAGGCAGACCGACGCCGGGCGAGGCGTGCCAGCTCCCCTTCACAGGTCGAGGCTGGCGCACCACCGGCCACCGACGCAGTGGAGGACTCCCAACCGTCGGACTCGACGGAGCGCATCGCCAGGGAGAGCGCGCCGAAGCCACCTCCCCCTCGAGGGACGTGCTACGCGGCGGCGTACTCCTCTTCATCAAGCACAGACCCGGCTGCGTATGACAACTACCCGAGCCATCGCTTGTGAGGCAACAGGGGGCTCCCGGTTTGGCCTTTAGTCTCGGTTCGTAACACCAACCTAGACTAAAGGGTCTCGGGCCTTTAGTCTAGGTTGGTGTTACAAACCGAGACTAAAGGCTCCCCTTTAGTCTCGGTTCTTGTTACGAACCGAGACTAAAGGGTCAGAGCTCTCCTACCACTCATGGCCACGTCGCCCCAAAACCTTTAGTCTCGGCTCCAAAATTCAACCGGGACTAATGTGTAGGAACAAAGGTCGTTTTTCCACCAGTGTTACGGAAGAAGGCGCAATCATTGTTGGCACTAGCATACGCTAGGCAAAGCTTTCGCCAAAGGCCTCCAAGACCAAATCAACACAGCTGACCGCCGCAAGCAAGATGAGAGCTAAAGCGATGGAATTTACAGCAGGAGTCCTTAGTGATGGCAAAGACGGACAAATGCAGGTACTGTCGAGAGAAGAGGAGATAAGCCCAAAAGCGACGTAGGGATGACCTATGGGTGACCAAGACAACCGAGATCAGACGGAGACCTGTCGAAAGAGGGAGCAAGCCATCAGGTCGGCGCATCAAGGGGAGGGGGCTAAGCAAAGCACGCCGAGCAACGAAGCGAAGGGGCGTCGAGACCCGCACGACCAGCCGCCGAAAAAGCAGGTGGGACGGGGCTGTGAAGATGGCGTCCGCCACGACTCGTCGATGAGTCAGAGACGACGATGCCAAGTGCAGGGAGCAGAGGGCCTCCGGCGCTGTGCCTGTCAGAAGGGAGGAGAGGGCAGCACAGAGTAGTCTCACACGCCCGCACTCGCACCGAAGAGTGAAGAGGCACCTGGACCCACATGAAGCCCGAACCGCCGATCGTTTGAGGAGAGGAGGGGGCGGGACGGAGCTGTGGTGACAGCGCACACCACGGCCTGCAGGTGCGTCAGAGTGAGATGCATGGAAGGAGTCGGATGCAGGGGCCCACAGCGGTCGACAGCAGCGACGATGCCAGGCGAGGAGGAGACGGCTGACAATGGTGATGGTGACGAGAGAAGAAGGAGGTGGTCGCGTGGGACACGCGACCCTGACCACCAGCCCTTGGACCCGGCAGCACAGCCCACAGGCGGAAGCGGTGGCGACGACCCGAGCTCCAAGAGAGGGGACATGAGGGGCAGGGCGGAGAGGCTGCAAGCGCCATGCCCCGACCACGGCGGAACAACATCATCGGCGGCGTCCTGACCAAGCGGAAGAGAAGGAGGTGGGGGCGGCCGTCGTCAGCCACGCGGGCGGGCCCCAAGCGGTGAGGTGGTAGCCCCCGGGCCGCCTCCCAAGCTCGCCGCGGCCGGAGGCACGTGAGGCGAAGCCGTCAGGACAACCAGACCAAGGATGGGGAGCTGCAGCTCGGAGCAGCCCCACACAGAGGCTGCTCACCAGCACCCGCGCTGGGGAGCGGAGCGAAGGGTCGTCACGGCCCGCACAAGGCCTCACGGTGCCGCCGATCGCCAGAGGGGGCGGGGTCAGGATGGAACCATAGTGGAAGCAGCCTCCTCCTCCTCCTTCTCCCATGGTGCCCAGACAAACCCTAGATCTGGGTGGGTCCATGGCATTGACAACCTTGCCTCCTCCGGGGCGGGCCGCCGGGGTCGAGGCTGCGCGTGCGCCCGGCCGATGGTCCTCTCCGCCCTGCCCCGTTCGCACTCCTGCCTTCCCTTCCCTTCCCTACCTCCCTCTCTCGGCGCTCACAAACCCTAGGCCTGGTGGGCCCTTGGCCGCCGCCGCCGCCGACGTCGGCGGGCTGTGCTGTTGGGGCCGGCACGACTGCCTCCTCCTCATCGCTTGGCGTCGCGTGCGCCGTCTTCGCGATTCCATCCCGCTGGGGCCGCTGCTACCGACCACCTCTTCCTCTACGCCCCGCTGCAGACTCTCTCCTCCGACGCACCGGTGGTGGGGACCGTCTTCGCGATTCCGTCCCGTCCCTCGGAGCCGAGCGTCCCGACGCAGGCGCCTCCCCCTCCTGGACCGACGTCATCCCCTCTGCCGGCCGCTGGGTGCTGGCGGGCTGGCCGTCAAGGTCCGGATATGGTGTCGCCTCCTCGCCTGCAGCTAGCGTGCCGCTGCGGGCACATTCACAAGGTGAGGCTGTTAATAAGTACGGAGTAAAGGCTGTCTATATATTGTATGAAAGACAAGTAATAAGCTGCTTCCCCATTTTCTACCATTTCCACTGCGAACATGAAGTGGTAAAAGAAAAAACTTAGTCCGCTCTATAGCTAATAGCACAACTCACTTGGAGACCGGCCCAATCCCAACATAGGATTATAGGAATGGGCGTCATTGGGAAAAACGACATGCGTGACAATGCAGGCAGCAGCACTGTGCTTTTGCTTAGCTGATGTACTATGAAAGCTGGGATCTTACCAATGGATGACACATGTTGGTAGCTTGCATCGTTTTTGTTCTTGTGTTGTCTAGAGATACTAGGCGCTGAAACAATGGCATACCGCATACGCCATGATTTTTGGTTCGGTTTGGGGCTTCCATTTCTGCACGTATAGGGCGCAGGTTCCTCCCTGGCTGTTCGTCTGAACTTCATCTCTCTCTCTTTTTTTCTATATTTTTGCAAGAATTTGAATTGCTCCATACGAGTAGACAGTTTTGATTAGCACCCTCCCCCTCGATCTGCTAGTTATGGGGACTACTGCAGGTTTTATGCTTGCTTCAATGGAAAAGATCCTAAGGGGGAAAACCCCTGATTCTGTTGTTATTATCTCTACTCGTAAAAAAATGAAAATAAGACAAAAATTTTATCGTACGTTCATCGTGAGTCTGCCCCCCCCCCCTCACATGTCGTCCGCTCATCCTCCGCATCCCCTCATTCGCGGAATCCTACGCGCCGCCATCGCCCCCATCGCTCCGCCGCCATCACGCCTGGCCTCCACTCCAGTGCACGTTGCGTCTCCCCTGTAATCTCGAGCCCTCCCCCGTTTCCCCCTCCTTCTCTGCCTCCTCCTCCTCCTCCTCCTCCTCCTCGCCTCCATCCTTCCCTCCGCCGTCGCCTCCCCAATCTGCACCCTTTGGCTCCGCTTCCGCCTCCGGTTGCGCTGGCTTCGGCTGAGCTCGCCGCGGGACGACGATGAGGGCAGCTACTTCTCCCTCCCTATGTCGTCGCTGATTCCTCGCGGTGCCTGCTTGACGAGGAGTGTCCTGCATCGGGGACGACGGGCGCGGGGTCCGGCGGCGAGGACGACCGGCGCTTGACGGCCAGCGGTAGAGACTGCCATCCGCGTGGACGCACCCAAACCCTACCGCACCCCCACCACATGCGCGGCTGCCTCCTCTTCTTCCTCCTCTCCGATGTGGCTACCCTGACCTCGACGGAGCACTCGAGGCAGCGGCCGGATGTACGTGAGCCGCCCGCCTCCCTTCCCATTTTCCCCCTAAGTTCCTGCCGCTGCTCCTTGCCTCCGCTCGGCCCACGCCACTCCTCCCCTCCGCGCCGGTCCCCGCCGCCCCTCCCCTGCGCTAGCTACTGCTACTACCCGGAGCTTCCATTCTCGACGGGCGCCGCCCGCTTCCCTCAACATCAACGCTACTCTGAGCGCTCCCCTTCTGTTGGCGTCTCCTCTCCGCCTGCGCCAGCTGCACACACTACAACCCAGAGGAGGAGATCACTCAAGGAGGCAGCACGGCTCCAGCCCTGCCTAGGGGTTCTGGAGAAGTGCTTCCCCTGGCACCCGCTGGTGACCCCGACGAATGTTGCTCTTACTTCCACAAGCATTGATCCTCCTACAGTTGGGATTGAGAAATCTCCAGGTGTCAGGCTTATACAGGTTAGATCTGTGGAGTATTTACTAATTTGATGTCCAATTAGCCATCTTGAACCGATAGAAATTCCATTAGCTTATGATTTTTTTTGTTTGATAGTACATTGTAATCATCTGCTTGTTAACCATTCCCTGCATACAATATACATTCTAAATGTGTTATTATTAGAGTGATGTGTGTCCTTCGTTACTCTCACTGATTGTACATGCTTTTCTTATTATTCATCAGGACATAGTGGTTCTTGAAATACATTTTTTGTGAAAAAATATTTCTTCAGCTGGAGGGGAGGCAATCTCCTATGCACACCACCTGCATCTTAGTGGAGAGATAAGTGTCTTGTGACCTTCTATGCAACCTTGCATCTTAGTAATGTATGATGTCATTATTAGTCTACATTAAAACTTTAGCCTGTAATGTATGATGTTATTATTAGTAACGTATGATGTCATTAAAACTTTAAAACTTCTGCTGAGGTTCAGGTGTAATTATGCCGGTACCCTCCTGTACCAGTTATTGCTTCTAATTACAAATATCAGGCCAAGAGAATGCCATTTTCTATGCTGCTGTCTATTTAATTGCTATTTAGCTTGTTCTCTGAAATGTCAGGACAAGACAATGCCATCTTTATGCATGTGTCTATTTAATTATTGTTTCTTTTGTAAGTGCCATTGTTCCAATCTTTTAAGCAACCGGCAAACTCATGGCAAGTGTTGTCAGAACACTACACTAAAAGAAAATCGATTTTCTAGAAGACCTTGTGCGAGCTGAATTCATATAGCTCTAAGGCTATTTCAAGAGTAATTAATATCTATCTCAGTATGCAATGCAGATTTGATATGAGTAGTCCAATTTGGCTTATCCTTTTACATTTACACAAAAACATTTTAAGCAATATTTTTTTTTCTTTTCATGCTAAAATAGAAGTCAATTTTTTGTTATGAGCTGCCATTATTTCAGTAGTTCCAGAAGATTTTTGTCCCAATAATTAGTACTTTGTCTGGCTAACATTGCATTCAGTAACCTGGACCATGCTTCATTAACTGGGTTGGCCGATGCTGCGGTTAGCAGTTTGAGAAGTTCGATAGTGACAGATATATTTGCTTTTATGCTTTACCATGTCGCCAACATTATTAATTTTCAATAGTTTACCATTGCTTCAACATGTATATTCAAGGAGATTTGAGTAGGTAAACAATAAAGAATTAGAATAATCAAAGAATCACAAGTTGAAATATAGTTCAAAGTTCAATCAAGTGCTCAAACATAGCTGACTCAGATTCTAGGTATACTCTGAGAATACAAGAACAGTTGCTGACTATAGCTGCTTCCTCTGACAATTTTATTGCATTGCTGGTTGTTTTCATTTGCACAAGAAGACTAAAATGATCCTTCTATAATTGCCAATTTTATAGTGGTATGACTGCATTTTTGTAGTAGTTATAATTTCCAATTTTAGTTTGCACTGACTATTTGGGCAGGTCTCCTAGAGGTTGCAATAGCAAGCCTGAAGCAGACACGGTGGAGTGATGTGTCTATAAAGATAAAGTTTTCTGGTGTTTGAAGAAGATGATTTTTAGGGAAATAAGTCTGTCAACGAGAATGACAGCCAGCTGTGTTCCACTGCCTAAGAAATTTAATTCACTTTAAGAATTCTGATCTCAAATTGCTCTGCTAGGTCTGTGAAGACAGATGCCATAATTTCTCTCTTTTTTTTAACTGTAGAGAGGATCATTTGTATGGATCAAAGAAATTCAATTGGAATTGACTTCTCGAAGATATGAAATTCTTTTATATGTTTGTGTGTTGCATTTTGCTAAATATGTATAAATATAGAGTTTTTATTTACTAAGTTACTTAAAACACATGCATGTCATATCTTCGTGAAAACTTCGAAGGATGAAAGGAATTGTGCCTACATCTAAAATTAATATGAATATAAATTTGTCTACTATATTTTCTAACAATGTGTGTGTCTCAGTGCAATATTGTTGCTATAAGATCAGGTACATTGTGTTGCATATTGGTCAAAACATCATGTTTTTCAGTTATTTATAGTATTGAAACTTTTTTCTATTGTCTTTGCATGATAAACTGTAATTCAATATTATGATTTATTGTTGTTGTTTCCATACTATATAATTTTATTGAATCTTTTGTGCATTGCGTTGGTAGCAAATAGTCTATAGGAATTGAATAGGAGTCAAGCACTTACGGCGCTATGATTGCACCCCCCCCCCCCCCCTCGGGAGTGAAGCACACAGAGGAAGAGGAGCCACAGTGCTAAATCCATCTATACCAATCCTCATGCTGCCCGAGCTAGGTGTAGGTTCTCGATTTGTCGATCGTGCTGGCAGCGCTGCAATGGCATCAAGCAGTTTGGCAAATTTCTCTGGCCGGAACCAACAATACCGGATTAATTTTCCTGGGGTGCTCAAACAGGTTATTTTTTGCCAAAATAAAGCAAAACGAAAATGGTAATCGTGTGATGTGCACGGGTGACTCGTCAAATGTCTATTGTTCTCCAGCCACTTGATCGAATTAGCAGCACTATCGAGCAGATCTATAAGGAATAAATGCAAAGCACAATCAAATCAAAAGATAACTGGCCGTTCGGCTAAAAAAAAGAAAAAAAAAAACTGGTCGCTAGCTAGGACGACACATTGAGTAGTGTCTTTATTGTAGTTACAATGTCTGATCCTTCAAGGATCCTCCGTCAGTCTCTCAAGTCTGAAGATGAGAGACCACATGGAAAGATCACAAGCAGAAGATCGCTTGACACTGGCGCCGGCATCCACTCAGAGTCGGTGGCCTGTCCATCATGATGCTAGAAGGGATCCGAAAATAAATGGCACAATGTCCACGGGACGAGACACGGTCAATATAAAAGGCTGTGTATGTGACAAGCTCCCTTCTATCGTCTTTCATTTTCTTCAGCACTTCAAAATTAAACCACGGTTGTCTAAAAAAAAATACGATTCCAACACATGTTTTTAGGAACGGGTGACATTGGGAAAACTCGAGCCAAGACACGATTGCACCTTTGCTTAGCTACCCACAAGACAATGAGTCAGATTGATGAATCCTGCTTCCAGTGCACAGGACCCATGGGCAGAATCACAAGAACATGTACTGGGGACCGAGTTGACAGGTCTATGAGTCTTGTGTATTGTTCCGATTGATGTGGCCACGGGAGCGGGAAATGTCCTGCGACCTACTTCAAGTCTTCAATTCGTTTTGCGTTTGTCTTATCTGCATATCATGATCACATGATGCGGTTGCGCATGCTAAAGAGATAAGCTAGTCCAATTATCTGTTCATCCAATTATATCTGCACATCAATCAAACACTGCAAGCTTCGTCCAATCTTTTAATTTTATTTCTGTAGCTAGTTACAGACATCTTCCTGTTCCAATTACAGGCCAGAGAGATAGAGCTCATGCGAACTTACATAAGAAAGCAATAATGGAGCGGGAAAAAATCCGTCATAGTTATGGATTCTGGCATAACTTTAAGATTATAATTGTCGTCGGTGTAGTCATGGCCTCATGGGGGTAGAAATGCAACTGCTGCAAGATGTTACCAACAAACCAATAAAATATGAAAGTAAATCGACCCTGCAACTACAACTACAAGCACGCCAATCCGACGCTTATCCTCCATTTGTGGAATGCGGTTCATATTTTTGGCCCAGCCACGGATGCCCCCGCCACGCCCCAAAACAATCATTTTGGCCCAGCCCAGCCCACCTCTGAACCGTCGGCCCTTTGCTGTCTCTCTCTCTTCCTCATACTTCTTTTTTTTAAAAAAAAACCTCATACTCCTTTTCTTGGCTGATCGTCTGCCGCCACAGTCATTTCCATCAGAATCACCACTACCTATAGAAGAAGAATCGCCACCTACAAAACTTGACCCCCCTTGCTCCCATTCCGCCTGGCACCGGCCGCCAATTGGATGCGGCCATGACATTACCGGAGCAACCAATCGCCGGCCATCGTCAGGCGCGGTCGATCCCAACCCTCCCCGACGAGCTCTATGCTGAGATCCTCCTCCGCTTGCCCACCCCCGTCGACCTAGTTCGGACCTCCGCCGCCTGCTCATCCTTCCACCGGATCGTCACCGACCGCTCCTTCCTCCGCCGCTTCCGCGCCGCCCAGCCGCCGCCCCTCCTGGGCTTCGTCACCATCTTGGGCTTCCACCCAGCACAGCCGCCCCATCCATCCGCGCCGCTCGACCGCGCCCTTGCCGACGCCGCCGACTTCTCCTACTCCTTCATCCCCAGAGAAAGGTCTTTATCATGTTGTACTCACGACATTCGCCGGGGCCGCGTCCTCGTCGAGTTTTTCCCCCCACGGGAGCCTGACAGGGAGCTGGGGAAGCTCCAGCTCGCGGTGTGTGATCCCTTATTCCGGCGGTACGTGCTGATTCCTGCTATACCTGACGAGTTAACAGCCCAGCATGGGTACCTTTTTGTATCCGGCGTCTTGCTGGTGCCCTCCGGCGAGGATGAAAAGACTTCATTCAGGGTGGTATGCATGTCGTGGAATGAAACTAAGCTATTTGTGTTTGTCTTCTCATCCATCACTGGGCAATGGGGTCTTGCTGCATCCCCTTGCTGGGGTACTTTGGGAACTGGTGTGCCCTATGGTAAACTTAAAGATGATAACTTGTCCTGTTGGGCTGATGCACGGGGCTGCCTGTACATGATGGTGCGTTGGAGTCACAAGTTGATTATTCTTAACACGCTCAGGACGGAGTTCTCTGTGATCGACGAAGCTCCTTCAGGCATTGTAGTGAGTGCAGATGGATCTCTTCGGATGGTTTCTCTCAGTCTAGACGATGAATATTACTGGATCGTCCAATCGCATATCTTCAAGCTAAATGATGGCGAACTTTCTGGTGAATGGCAATTGGAGAACAATATACCGTTGCCCAGACAGTATACTTATTCTGTCTTGGGTGTGGCTGAGGGTTTCTTTTTCCTTGGTGGCATACCAAGAGCTCATAACTCAGTATCTTTGGTTGAATATTTTTCGCTGGACGTAAGGACTTCTGAACTTAAGAAACTCTGTGGGGTGAAGCAAGATTCAATGTATGATGTGGATGGTGCATATTTTGGCTTCCCACCGTCACTGTCGGAACCATGTCTATGAAGTGGTAAGCTACTAATCTTGCTTATAAGCTATGCATGCTTATTCTACTTTCTCCAGTAGTCCAGAGATTCGGAATTTACTTGCCATGTTAGTAGTACTTCACTACTGTACTTATTATTATTGTAGACAGAGACTGGAAACTGTATAACTCCCCATTTTTATTTGTAGGTGCTACCATGTAGCCTGTCTGCTATTTGTGAATCTAGCTGCTGTAGTTTTTTCTTCAGTTGTATACTTTTATTGTATATGCCTTTTAGTATATAGTGGGTTATTGAGTGTTTTTGGTTTAAGACAACTGAACAAATAAAATTAGAGCTGAGGGTTTTTTTTTTACCATACCGTCTCTGCAACTTCTGATAGATTTCCTAGTCATAATTAATAATGGTTTGTTTTGCACAATACTAAGTATGTTTTCTCCTAAGATTTAATACAAAACAATTGAACAGGAAAAACTAAGGCAAATGCCAATCCTTCATAAAACTAAGCATGTGTGGATATAAGAAATCAAGGGGTGCAGTGCACCTATAACAGAACCTATTTATTTCATCATGGATGCCAATAATTACATTTTAAAATCTAAAGTAAAACTATATGTATCGAAATACAATTTTTTACCCAAAGCAAAAAATAAGGTGCAACGCACTAATATCTTTGACATGAAGTTTCTAGGATTCAAATATCAGAATGGGTCGAGTTAAGTCTCCATTATGAATTTGCATGCATTCTTAGTTGGAACAGAGCCTGTAGTAAAGGGACTTATCCATCTTTTTGTAAAATTTAAATCAAATTTTTTATATTTCACCAGGTGAAAATGTTGCTATTCAGTTCTTACTGTTCAGTATCCCTAGTTGCAAACAAATGTGTGGGTTCCTAGATTTTGACTTCTGGGTAACGATTTGTTTTCCTTTCCAGTTCTTTGACTCTTTCACTGTACTATACTTGCAATCTGATATTGTAATCCCTGAAGATGAAAATTCAGGTGTTTGGTTCATTCTATTGGAATCTGATTGTACAGGATTTAAGTCTTTAAGATTGCATTAATGACTTTTTGAAGTGCAATTGTAATCCCTACTTTGAAGTGCAATTGTGTTTGTATTTTTACCCCTATTTTGTAAACTTTGTGATTTTTCCCTCACCTATTCACAAGTTAATGTGATTTTTCCCTTGGTCTTTGCGTCGTATTTGCCCCTGTATTGACCATTGACTAGGGGTAAAATCGCATTGACTTGTGAGTCGCTGAGGGCAAAATCGCAAAGTTGAAAAAATGAGGGTAGAATCACAATTACACTTCGAAGCATTGGTATGAACACAAATGTCCCTAAATTAATTTGCTAGTCCTTCATGGATGGATGCCATGATGACGTACTGATGGGTATCAGATTTACTTTGGATCAGGTGCACTGGTGCAACCAAGAGAAGCATGGAGAAACCTTACTGCCTGATCAACCATCAACCAGGAACTTTTGCAGTATTCCCTTCATCAACAGCCTAAGATCAAATGAAAATGTCAGGCCCTCAGAAGCAACTATAGTCATCAAGGTCGTTAGTTCTGTTGAATCAAGTTATTCTAGTGACTGGATTTCCACCTTGTATCGTTTTTAAGCACTTTGTTGCTTTTGCTTTAATATATCTGCCCTTCTGTTCCGTGCAATGTGTAAGAAACTGCATGATATTAGAGACTACCGGACTAGAGAGGCTAGCACGCTATAAAAATGACTGAAGTTTAAAGGATACGCAAGACATTGAAAGGAGTCCCTGTCCAGTATATATTTGCATTGTTGTGATGTCCATGGTAACATGTTAGGAATAGGTGGCATTAGGATTTACATCCACACAATCAGGAACCCAATAACATCATCAACGAGAGAAGAAAGTTGTCAAAAAAAAAAACGAGAGAAGAAAGTGCAGCGGGGCTCCCATTGTCGGTCTGCTCCTGGATGAGAATTTGTACATGGCTGCACGATAGAGGACTCCAAGAGGCTAGAATCGTTTCTTGAGGGAACTGCTTCACTAATAAACAGTGAAAACCCACAAAATAGAATCGTTTCTTTGAGGGAACTGCTTCACTAATAAACAGTGAAAACCCACAAAATACGCTAGAAGGATTCTTTATCATGCACATTCTCTAACATACGGTCCATTCGTATCAGTGGCGAAGCTAGAACCGGAACTTAGGGAGGGCTGATGTTGCCTTTTTCCACCTCCGGACCTCTCTTTCCCTCTTCTCCAACATCTTCTTCCTTCTCTAGCTTAGAAGGGTTTCGGTGGGGTTCCCATGGTGGCACCAGCGGTTGGGGGGCTCCAGACCCCCCCCCCCCCCGGCCCGGTGCTGGATCCGCTCCTGATTTGTATGGTTTTCTTCCATGTTTCTTTGTCTTTAATTCTTTGTGCACTTGTACTAGTCAAGCTCCATTTGGCTACCTCAAGTATTGTATCTGTAACTGCTTTTCTTAATGAAATTTGTGCCAAGGTATGATCAAAAAAATCGTGTGGTTTCGAGAGAAAAAAAAATAGTGTGGTTACCAACAGAGGACTTAGACTTCCTGTATTCAAGGCGGTCACACGCCACAGTGGCATCCAGAGTTGACCGGCCATCCGGCCGTGGCTTTGTCCGTGACGCTACAAGCAAGGGATCCAATAAAAGGTGACAAACTGCCTCGCTCCCGTTCCCGTCTTGTATCATTTTCCACACCTCTGAGAACCATGAGATCCCAACATCTTTTTTAGCGTTTTAGGAATGGGCGTCATCAGAAAAACGCCAGGCAAGCCAAGTTCCCACATTAGCTCCACTTCGCCAAGAAAAGGTAGCCACAAGGCATAGGAGGACAAAGCACCGGAATTGTCTTGTGCACCTTGCACAACTCGTGTAGCCTGAGCTTTGGTTCTCCGATCACCAAGCAACTGCTAGGCATCTTCCTCTGGTGAAACAACTGATAGTAACGTCACGTGCCGTTATGTATGTGTTTAGTTTGTTTCCTGGGCCCTCAAACAGCTGATCGGTTTTGTTTTGCATAGAAAGAAATTAGGAAGGAAATGTGAAAGGAACTGAAATTATTTGAAGGATTCTCCTGTCAAGTATATACATTTGCAGAGCTTTTTTGTGATGTCCTTCAAATAATTTCAGTTCCTTGCACGAGTTCTATTATAGGTACATTATTTCTGCAAGCAAATGTATTGTTCTAATGACCATGGTAACAGGGTTTGGAGTAGGTGGTATTGGGGAGTTAAAACGACATAATCAGGGTCATCAATGGGAGAAGCAATTGCTTTCATTGGTGCACCCTGCACCTACATTGGGCGAAAACACTATAAAACATCTCTGAGGAGGTGCACGAAACAGAAGGCTTAGGTTTGGAATTTTTACATGCCAAGCATGATAGCCCTCCGAGGATTATTCTATCTCTGGTCAAAACGCTTCATTGATGCATGCTTTGCTCATTGGTTTGGTTCCTGTTAAAAAACTAAGCAATTTCCACATTATTTTAATCCAGAAAATTGACGGCTTAAACATGATGACATATATATAATTAATCATGATGAAAAGAACAATTTCTGAACATGCATATAAAAAAGAACCATAAAGAACAGATAGGAAGAACAAGGCATAAATAAATATGAGAGGTAGAAACAGATACCCAAAATTACCAGTAGCGTTGGAGGTACCCGGATCAACCATGTTGTCGTTGTCGTCGTCGTAGCAGAGTAGTCGTTGCAGGCAGTCTGGAATCGTCGTCGTCGAAGTAGGCAGTCGCGCGAACGCTCTCCAAAAACCAAATTATCGTACACCCCGAGCAGAGTTCACGTACGGTGTCGGTTCCGGAAGCACCTGCCCTCCAGCGATCCCGTGCGCGCAGGAGCACTAGATGGAGATTCCCGAGAAGCAGCAGAGTTGTGATGTGTTTGTTCTCTTGACCCACTTTTATTGTTGAGTTTTGTGTCTCTTTATAGACAAATGACATGCTGAAGTTTTATTGAGGAAGAGAGATACCCGCATGCAAACTCATTAAATGACTCAGCATGCAACGCCCACACGAGGAGACCCTCCTCCTCTTCCACTCACGCCGATGGTATGCCAAAAGACAGTAACTCCCGTGATCAAGTGAGAAATTAAGAGAGAAACTCCCATGATCAAGTGAGAAATTAAGAGAGAAACTCCCATGATCAAGTGAAAAACTCCCAGCTAATGAAGGAGACATTTAATCATCTTAAGTGGCAATATCAAACATCGCGTGTCACATTACTTCAGCCTTTTCTCAACCATCATGCTGGTATTATTTATTTCAAACCATAGAGATATTAGGATTATTAAATCATTTAATTTGGACCAATCACATTAAATAATCCAACAATCTCCACCAATCTCTAAGGTTTGGATAAATAATCTCAAGTATCACAACTTTTTGATATACCAAAGTTTCGACGGAGACTGTTAAGTTGAACATCCGTCTAGAACTAGAATTTTACTTAATCACAACTATACAATGGACTAAGCCTTGAATTGACAGTTTTCTGTGAAATGAGATCCATTCAAGTCCTTTACTAGTACTAGGCTGCAAAAGGCATCCCCTCTGTTTGAAGCATATAAGTCACACTTATGTACCGTTTCATGAGAATTTAGAGATTACCCAAGTCTCATAGACTGTGACCAGCAGTCTATCTCACATAGGTGTATTTCTCAATATATGTTCTGTAGGACAACATCTCGATTGAAATACATTAAGGTAAAAACCATCCTGCCTTACAGAAAGGAAAAATATGCACCAGAGATGAGTTCAGAAGGGATCTTTCCACACAATCTACTACTAGCTTGTTTCACCATCCTAATTCACGGGATCTCCGATCACATAGGACAGGTTACCACTAAAGTAGAATTCAAATGGGTCTCATACCCCTCTCTCTCGATGCACTCTCTATCACATTACGTGATAAGCCCTTGGTAAATTGATCTGCCAGATTTTTCGACGTATGGACATAATCCAACGCTATTACTCCGGAGTTTCTCAACTTTCTGACAGATTTCAGTCGTCTCTTAACATGCCTTGAAGACTTCATGTTATCATTGGAACTGTTAACCTTTGTGATCACGGTTTGGTTATCACAGTTCATGGAAATAGCCGGAATTGACTTTTCAACCACCGGTAAATCCAAAAGGAGTTCACGAAGCCACTCGGCCTCAGTTCCAGCAGTATCCAGTGTAGTGAGCTCTGCTTCTATTGTAGACTTCGTTAAGATAGTCTGCTTGCAAGACTTCCAGGAAACAACGCCACCTCCAAACAGAAACACATATCTGCTTGTGGTATAAAGCTCATCAGCATCAGAGATCCAGTTGGCATCACTGTATCCCTCTAACACTAACTTTTGGGTGTCCTGAATAATGAATACCATAACTCATGGTACCCTTTAAGTAGCGCATCACTCTCTCAAGAGCACTCCAATGCACATCTCTAAGGTTTTTCACAAAACGGCTCAGTTTGCTTACAGCATAGGAGATATCAGGTCGTGTAGCATTTGCAAGATACATGAGAAAACCAATGATCTGGGAGTACCTCAATTGATCCCTTGCTATTCTGCGGTTCTTTCTCAAAGGAACACTTGGATCATAAGGTGTAGAAGAAGGAATACAGTCACTATATCCAAAGCGACTTAAAACCTTTTCCACATAGTGAGATTGTAACAAAGTTACCCCACCATCACTATCTCTTGATAGCTTGATATTAAGAATAACATCAGCTTCTCCCAAATCTTTCATTTCAAAATTATTTGACAAAAATTGCTTGACTTCCTCAACAACTTTGAGACTAGATCCGAAGATCAATATGTCATCAACATATAAACACAATATGACACTTTCACCCCTACCATGTCGATAGTACACACATTTGTCAGCTTCATTCACAATAAAGCCCGCAGACGTCAATGTGTTATCGAATTTCTCATGCCATTGCTTAGGAGCTTGTTTAAGGTCATATAACGACTTCAATAACTTACACACCTTGTTCTCTTGATCATTTGCAATGAAACCATCAGGCTGATCCATATAGATCTCCTCCTCCAACTCTCCATTTAGGAAAGCGGTCTTAACATCCATTTGATGGACTATAAGACCATATGAGGCTGCCACGGAAAGCAACGTTCGAATGGTCATCAATCGAGCAACAGGTGAATAAGTATCAAAAAAGTCTTCATCCTCCTTTTGAGTGTAACCTTTAGCCACAAGCCTTGCCTTGTACCTCTCGATCGTACCATCAGGCCTAAGCTTTTTCTTGAACACCCATTTACATCCAATAGGTTTGCACCCATAGGGACGATCAACAACCTCCCAAGTTCCATTAGACATTATTGATTCCATGTCACTCCTAACTGCTTCCTTCCACAAGTCAGCATCAGGAGAGGAAAATGCCTCTTCAATAGTTGTTGGAGTATTATCCACAAGATACACAATGTAGTCATCACCAAAGTATTTTGCAACCCTTTGTCTCTTACTCTTTCGAGTTACTACAATGTCATTCTCCTCTGAATTTTGTACATGGGTTTCCTCAAATTGTTCATCTGAAATGAGATTATCATGCTCATGTGAACTTATAGATTCATGATTAGAAGTACTATGTGTTGATTTCATTGGAAAATCATTTTCAAAAAATGTAGGGTCTCTTGATTCCATTATTGTACCAATATGCATGTCAGGTACCTCAGATTTTATAATCAAGAACCGATATCCCACACTGTGAAAAGCATAACCAAGGAACACACAGTCAACGGTTAAAGGTCCAAGTTTGTGCTTCTTATTGATTGGCACATTCACTTTAGCCAAACAACCCCAAGTGCGTAAATAAGAAAGATTTAATCTTTTCTTTTCCCATTCATCGAATGGTGTGACTTCTTTGTCTTTCATAGTAATTTTGTTTAGGACATGACAAGCTGTCAAAATCGCCTCACCCCACCATTCCTTAGATAATCCCGCAGTGTCTAACATGGCATTCACCAATTCTGTTAGAGTGCGGTTTTTCCTCTCAGCAATCCCATTGGATTGTGGTGAGTATGGTGGTGTCCTCTCATGAACACTCCCATGTTCAACACAGAATTCATCAAAAGCATTAGAGAAATATTCTCCACCTCTATCAGACCTTAAACGTTTAATTTTCCTCTCAAGTTGGTTTTCTGCTTCAGCTTTATAGGCCTTGAAAAAATTTAACACTTCATCTTTTGTTTTCAAGAGATACACATAGCAGAATCTAGTACTATCATCTATAAAAGTCATAAAGTATCTTTTTCCGTCTTTTGTCAAAGGGAGCGTATCCTATGCAAATTATAGAAAACCAATCAGAACCACAGGATCTCCGTCTGATGGATAGAGGTGGAGGTGGGATAATTTTTCAAAAAAATGCCCGCAATCAGCAAGGCTAATCTTGTTTTTCTTTGCATTGGACCCCTATGTCTCGGTACGGAGCGTCGCTTCGCCTGGACTGCGGATGGCACGCGGGCCTGCCGCCTGGACTCCGCGTCGACCGCGAGACACCACCGCCGCCAGTTCATCACGAGATCCTGTTGCTGCGCACTTCACCGACGCGCCGCAGGGGCTCCTCGACGGCTCGCACCCCGCCGGCAGCGCCGGCGCCGCCGCATCACACGGACACCACCACCAGCACGCCGGTGACGTGGTGACGGCGTTGTAGATGCTGCAGGACATGTCATCGTACATGAAGTTCGGTCACTTCACCGCGAACTAGGCCATCCTCGAGGGGTTCGCGGGCGACCACCGCGTGCACGTCGTCGACTACGACATCACCGAGGGCGTCGCTGATGCAGGCCATGATCTCGCGCCACGACGGAGTGCCGCCGCCGCACCTGCGCATAACCGCCGTCTCCCGGGGCGGCGACGGCAACGGCAGTGCCCAGGTGGTGCAGGAATGCCAGGAAGTCGGCCGGCGCCTGGCAGCCTTTGCGGCGTCAATCGGGCAACCCTTCTCATTCGAGCAGTGCCGCCTCGACTCCGGTGACAGGTTCCGTCCGGCCACCGTCCGCATGGTCAAGGGGGAGACCCTCGTTGCCAACTGCGTGCTCAACCTGGCCGCGGCGACCACAACAATTAGGCGCCCCACCGGCTTTGTGGCGTCTTTTCTAGCCGGCATGGCTACACTCGGTGCCAAGGTCGTGATGGTAGAAGATCATTACCGGTGGTGGAGGAGGACCAAGGGTAACCCGAGAAGGACGACAAGGAGGCCGGCGACGGCTTCGTGGCGAGGTTCATGGAGGAGCTCCACCGCTACTCGGCGGTGTGGGACTCGATGGAGGCCGGGTTCCCGACGCAGAGCCGGGTGCGGGGGCTGGTGGAGCGGGCCATCCTCGCCCCGAACATCACCGGCATCGTGAGTCGCTCTCCTGCGGGGCTGCGGTGGCGTCTTCTCATGATGGACCGGCGTACCCAGGGGGCAGGGGCGCCAGACAGGGGTCCAATGCAAAAAAAAAAACAAGATTAGCCTTGCTCATTGCGGGCGTTTTTTTGGAAAATTATCCCACCTCCACCCCTATCCATCAGATGGAGATCTTGTGGTTCTGATTGGAGTTTCTATAGTTTGTATAGAGTGGTTGGTTTGCATAGGATACGCTCCCAAAAAACACCATTCATCTCACAAAGATCGGAATGAACTAGCTCTAGAGGTGTCAAATTTCTTGGCTCGGCAACCTTGTGAGGCTTGCGCGTTTGTTTAGATTGCACACATGCATGACACTTAGAGTTTTTGACATGATTAAATTTCGGGATTAAACTCATATTTGCTAGCCGTGTTAAACGTTCGTAATTAACATGACATAAACGTGAATGTCATAAATCTGTCTCATCACAAACATTAACAAAGTTCACGACATTATTACACACATCCATCAAAGACAAGCGGAACAAACCTCCGCAATCATAACCCTTACCAACAAATGTTCCATGTCTCGACACGACACACTTATTGGACTCAAAAACAACTTTATAGCCCTCATGACACAACAAAGAAACGCTAACAAGATTCTTCTTTATTGAGGGGACATGTTGCACGTGCTTCAATAGCACCGTCTTTCCCGAAGTAAACTTTAGATTGACGGAACCAACACCTTGAACATGCGCACGCGATCCGTTCCCCATCAGCAAGGCTCCAGTCCTGCCGATCTGAAAAGATGCAAACAAAGAGATATCAGCACACACATGGATATTAGCTTCACTATCCATCCACCATTCAGGTGAATTACAAACTGAAAGAACATATGGTAAAGAATTACCATACCTAGATGTTCCTCCTCCAGTTTCATTAATCACCATGTTAGCTGATTTCTTCTCCTTGCCAAATTTGCGGTCAGGGCATGCACTAGCCCAGTGCTCATCACTCCTGCAAACAAAGCTTCCTTCATTCTTTTTCTTGTTATTTTTCTTCTTGAACTCAGTGGTGTGCTTAGGCTTAGGGTTGTGATCTTATTTTCCCTTGTTCTTCTTCTTGAAATTACGAGATGCATGAAAATTCTTCTTCTGCACCATGTTGGCAGCAGAGGACTCAGGATCTTTTCCACGGTTGTCTTTTCCCCTTGCCCTCTCCTCCATATCAAGAGTACCAATGAGATCAGCCACATAAAACTCTTGTCTCTTGTGTTTTAGGGAGGTGGCAAAATCCTTCCAAGAAGGTGGTAACTTGGCGATGATACCGCCAGTCACAAACTTGTCAGGAAGAACACATGGAAAATGTTCAAGTTCTTTAGCCAAAGTCTGAATCTCATGAGCTTGCTCTACAACAGAACGGTTCTCAACCATTTTGTACTCATAGAGTTGCTCCAAGAGATAGAGCTCACTTCCGGCATTAGAAACTCCAAATTTGTCATTCAGTGCATCCCATAATTGTTTGCCAGATGTGTAAGATATGTAGTTTTTCTCATACTTGGTATGAAGTGCACAAATCACAGCGCCTCTGAAGAGGTTATCGGGAGCCCGAAATTTAGCCTCCTCATCGGCAGGCAAGTTATCGGGCTTCCCCTCCGCGACATGATAGCAATTCATAGCAGTCAACCACAACTCCATCTTAGCACGCCAAGTCATGAAATTCTTTCCATCAAAAGCAGTAGGCTTCAACACGGCAGCAAAACCAGTAACGGAAAATTGCCTAGTATTTGTTTTTTTATTGTTAGAAAACTAAGCAATTTCCACATTATTTTAATCCAGAAAATTGACGGCTTAAACATGATGACATATATATAATTAATCATGATGAAAAGAATAATTTCTGAACATGCATATAAAAAAGAACCATAAAGAACAGGCAGGAAGAACAACGCATAAATAAAGATGAGAGATAGAAACAGATACCCAGAATTGCCGGTAGCGTTGGAGGTACCCGGATCAACCATGTTGTCGTTGTCGTCGTCGTAGCAGAGTAGTCGTTGCAGGCAGTCTGGAATCGTCGTCGTCGAAGTAGGCAGTCACGCGAACGCTCCCCAAAAACCAAATTGTCGTACACCCCAAGCAGAGTTCACGTACGGCGTCAGTTCCGGAGGCACCTGCCCTCCAGCGATCCCGTGCGCGCAGGAGCACTGGACGGAGATTCCCGAGAAGCAGCAGAGTTGTGATGTGTTTGTTCTCTTGACCCACTTTTACTCTTGAGTTTTGTGTCTCTTTATAGACAAATGACATGCTGAAGTTTTATTGAGGAAGAGAGAGACCCGCATGCAAACTCATTAAATGACTCGGCATGCAACGCCCACACGAGGAGACCCTCCTCCTCTTCCACTCACGCCGATGGTATGCCAAAAGACAGTAACTCCCGTGATCAAGTGAGAAATTAAGAGAGAAACTCCCATGATCAAGTGAGAAATTAAGAGAGAAACTCCCATGATCAAGTGAAAAACTCTCAGCTAATGAAGGAGACATTTAATCGTCTTAAGTGGCAATATCAAACATCGTGTGTCACATTACTTCAGCCTTTTCTCAACCATCATGCTGGTATTATTTATTTCAAACCATAGATATATTAAGATTATTAAATCATTTAATTTGAACCAATCACATTAAATAATCCAACAGTTCCTTGTTATTACTCTCCCGGATTAGAAGTCGTCCATGTCCGCGCGATGGAGGACTCCAAGCTAGAATTGTTGCTCTGGTGGAATGGATTCACTAAACAGTGAAAACCACAATAATGTAAGTTTTCTACAATGCAAATACTTGGTGGCTTTTATTGAAGGCCTTCGCTGTGGCAATGGCAACCGCAGAGTCGGTGGCATCCAAATAATAAATGGTGTGGATCCATCAAGGGCAAGGCGGCTAAATATATGACACTAGGCTGCCTCCCATCTTCCACCATTTTCCACACACTTTTTTTTGCGAATACCATTTTCCACACTCTTAAAAACCATGATGTTAACATATTTGTAGGTATGCGCGTCATTGAGAAAACCCCAGCCAAGGGACGTTTTAGTCTTAGGTCAAGTACGCTAAGCAAAAGGAGACTCTATCCAAAGGTCAGGGTCGTTTCCCACAACACTAAGACACGACAGAGCGCCAAGAACGTCTTGTGAACCAAGTTAAATTCGTGTAGCCTTAGCTTTAGTTTCTTAGATTTGCAGATCATGAAGCACCTACAAATGATCAGCATGGTAACAGGGTTAGGAATAGGTGGTACGGGGAAGCTTAGTTAGTTAGTTACGTCGACACCATTGGGAATTGAATAGCATCGCCAGTCTGAGAGGCAAAAGCTTTGTCTCATACGCCGAATCAGTGTGTTACAATATTAGAGGCGAACAAAAACTACTCCGTATATTTTTACTGCAACATTGTTTACTTGCAACAACTCATAAACCTCTGCATACTGATATCAATCAAACAGTACAAGCTTGGTCCAAATTTTTATGTCTGGAGATAGTTACACACATCTTCCCTGGAACCTTCATACAATTATTTGTACGAACTGCAAGACAGATATGAGGTCACGCAAACTTACATAAGCAAGAAAGAAATTCCCTTAACAGTCATGGGTTACAACATACTAATTTTAAGATCATGATTGGCAGTGTAGCCATGGGTAGTCATGCAACTGAAAAGATGATACCAACAAACCAATAAGCTGGTGCCAAGCCAATCGTTAGGTTCAGAGAAGATGGCCTAAGGGACAGTTGAACATGAATGCATGTTTAAAGAACATACATTACAATAGCAGCAATATGGAGCAGATCTTTAACAAATAAATGCAGAGGAGGACAATGAAATCAAAGGATAACTGGCCACTAGGACCCATCAAGGAGTCTTGATGAAATTGCTGTTCCAAGGATTCGCTGTTGTGCCAGTTTCTGAAGCCTGAAGATGAGGAGCACACTGAAAGATAACACAGAGAGCTTCCATCACTTGATCCTTCCGCACACCACCGGCTATGGAGGATGTTGAGTGACGCAGGCATGGCTGCTGACCATGGACGGAGTAAGATCAGCAGAATGCTAACTGATTTTGTTCTAACAAAAAGACAAAGAAAGAATTAAGAACATCAGTTGTCCACAGATTGACCTGACTATTGTTGTAATCAAACAGCTGTTTATATTATGCTAACTCGTCACCCGAACTTAAATGTATGATTCTCAAGTTTAAGAACTCAATCACTTAACTGTGCACTTCTCAAGGTCCAAGAGCTGCAACACTTACATACAAGTTTAGACACCTACGGTGGATTTCACTCCAAGATAAATAATGGAACTACCCTGTTTGTATGTGCCTTATACCTAGAATGTCAACCATGTATGGTTCCCTTATGCACCTTTACCAGTAGGCAAGTGTAAGCAAGGATTTTCTTTGATTTAAACCAGAGTTTCTGAAACCAGTAATTTTTGTGCCAGCTATCCTGAATGAGAAAGGGTTGGCAAGACAACCCAGCAGGCCTCACTTCCCTTGAGACTTTGCAAAAGCACAACCCCCTATCTAGTTCTATGTACCATTCTCTCTTCAGCTTTCACATTTATTTCCTCCTATCTAGCTGTTGGTAGCCACCATATAAAAACAGGGCCATGTCGGTTACCGTGTGTTTGGTTGGAGAGCGGCGGGAGCGGAGCGGAGCCGACCCGCTCCCGTGGCTGTTTGGATGGGGAGCGGCGGGAGCGGAGCGGCTCCAGGGAGAATATACCCGCAAGATGCGGGTTGGCTCCGTACCTCAAAATTCGAGGGACGGAGCCGCTCCGCTCCCGTTTCTCTCTCTCGTCTCTCTCCCATCTCCCTCCCGTCTCTCATTCCTCCAACCAAACAAAAAAGAGGGTCGGAGCCACTCCAACCCGACCTTTGCAACCAAACATGAGAAGGGTTGGAGCCGTCCCCAAAATGAAGGTCGGCTCCGCTCCGCTCCGCTCCGCTCGCTCTCCAACCAAACACACGGTAAGGAGCTAGAAAAGACATGATGTGAGCCAAAACATATACCAATAAAGTGCAAATGATATGGGAAAACACAAGTACTCTACTTTCAATGTGTATATTTCTTGCAACCTCCTTTCCTAGAGTTATCTTCTTCATAATTTGTAGGGAAAAAAACATGAAAAGAATGCATTGCTCTTGTAAATCAGGTGGCTGTTTGGGAATAAGTAGCATCAGGAACAATCCAGCTACATCAGTTTTGAGTCTAGCTTCATTTGAAAGGACTATTGCTAGATTATGGTCCCGGATCAGATATCTCAAGGACGGTGACACAAACACCTCCTTCTTTCATAAGCAGGCTGCTTTTCATAAGAGGAAAAATTATATATCCAAACTCATTGATGGGGATAGAGTTGCCACATCTTAAGAGGATAAACATGAGGTTATGCACTCTTTCATTGAGAACCTGATTGGTACAGCTGCTGAACCACCTTTATCTTTGGATTTACAAGCTTTCCATAGGTCTGGTATGGATCTGTCCATGCTTGACAGTCCTATTACTGAAGAAGAGGTTTGGACAACAATTAATTGTAATTTGTGTTGAATCAATTTGAGTAAAGTGTACGTCCGGTTCCTAAACTATCGCGGGTGTGTCATCCCGGTCCATAAACTCTCAAAATAACTGTTTAGGTTCTCAAACTTGTTGTGATGTGTCATCCCGATCCCTAAACTTGTAAATCACCCATTTAGGTCCTCAAACTTTTTCAGTTGTATCACCTGTGTGGCGAACATGGCCTCATATGCCATTTGTTCAAAGCTTAATTTTGGTGATTGATGACAACATGATCAATGGGACTAACCATATTGTCTAGTATGTCTTTGTAGACACTTCTAGGTCCCAAGGATGCAAAAATACCATATGCCAAAATGAGAAGATAGTGTATTTTTCAAGGGTCAAAACCGTGGAAGAAAAAGAAAGAAAAGAGTAGCGTCGGATGAACCGACGGTACACTAGAAGACAGCGTCGGTGCAACCACCGGATGAAGCGGTACACTGTGTGAAGACTGGAGTTTACATGATGACCACCGGATGATCCGACGGTGGATATTCTAGTTGCGCCGGATGAATTCAAGAGACCAAGCAACTGTTAGCTCGCAGGAATCAGTAGCACCGGATGAACTGACGGTGTAGCAGCAGTTCATCCGATGACCATGTGATTACTAACGGAGAGGTCCGGGCTCGAAGCTCTTCAGCACCGGATGAACCGATGGACATAAGGATTCAGCAGCGGTTCATCCGACGACAGAAAAATAGCTACCAGTAAGGTTTTGGGAAGAAATCCTTTAGCACCGGATGAACCAACGGCATGAGAGAAGGACTGTCGGTGCAAGCGTCGGAGGATATGTGTCAGTGGAAATACAACGGCTAAGTGACGTGGAGGGCACCGGATGAACCGATCGACGCCTGGGAAAAATATAGCGGCGGTTCATCCGACGGTACTAGTTTCAACAGCTTTTAGCCAACGGCTCTTTGGACGCCTTGGGCTATTTATACCCCCTCCACTCACCCATTTGGAGTTGCTGGAGTGTGTGGAAGTGAAGAGGAGTTCAAGACTCATAGAAGATCATATCCAAGCCATCCAAGTGCTAAATTACTCATCTATAGACTTGCACATGCTTTGTGTGTGTGCTTAGTGTTAGGTTTATCTTAGAGCTAAGTGAGTGCAAGGTGTGCCTACCTTGTGAGGTGATTCTCGAGTGGATTAAGTTGTACGAGGTGTGCCGAAGGTCTTGGAGCCTAGGTGGCTCTCCGGCAAACGTCTTCGACCCTCCGGCTTGGTGTGGAGCGGCGAGGACACTTTGTGCGGGGGACATGGAGACCCCCTTCCCTTGGTGGAGAAGCTCCTTAGTGGAGGCGGCATCAAGGTGACCAAGGGAGCTTGGCGAGCGCCTATGTGACGAGCCTTTGTGGCAAGTCAAGTGGTGCTCTTGGGAGAGACTTGGTGACCGGGAAGCAATACTCTTGTGTAGAGTGCTTCAACAACGTGGACTAGGGGTGGCTTAGTGCCTATCGATACCACGGGATAAATCGCGTGTCAAGAGTTTGCTTCCTCTCATCCCTCTTTACGTTTCCGCATTACATTCATGCATCCTTGCTTGCCTTTACTTTCCTAGAGTAGTATCTTGCTAGGATTGGCTATAGGTTGCAAAACTTGTTTTGGGATGGGAGTTTCACACTAGAACAACCCTAGTTGCACATCTAGATAGTATGTTCTAGTTTATCTTCGATGCAAATAGTATTAAGCCATATGATAAGTTTTTAAGTTGCCTAATTCACCCCCTCCCCCTCTTAGGCTACGAGCATTCGATTCCTTACAACCTGGTCCCCAACTTGGTTTTGAATCTGATCTGAGCCAAAACATGACGATCTAAAAACTTTATATAAAAAATAATTCATAATTTTTTCATACGAAATTGAATGAAAACAATTTTTATATCAAAATTGCAGTCCTCAACGTGATCGATAACTTTGTAGTTGAAAAGTTTTTGAACTAAAACTGTTTAGGGTTCCAAAATATTACTGTATGTTTATATATTTTGAAATTTAAAATTAAATTTTGGGACATGAAACGACTTCAAATAAAAACCTTTTCAACTATAATGTTGTAGATTGTATTGATTATTATAACTTTCATATAGACCATGTCAATATCTAAAATTGTTTGATAATTTTAAATTTTAAAATATATAAACATACAACAATATTTGAGGACCTTAAATAGTTTTAATTCAAAACCTTTGCAACTACGAAGTTGTAGATCACTTTGAGGGCTGCAATTTTTATATATAAAGTTTGTCTTCATTCGAGTTTGTACGGAAAAATTATGAATTATTTTTATATAAAATTTTAGATCGCTTTGACTTGACTCAGATGAGATTCAAAACTAAGTTTGGGGACTGAGATGACATAATTGAACAAGTTTGAGAACCTATATGAGTGATTTGCAAGTTTAGGGACCGGGATGACACACTAACAATAGTTTAGGAACCGGTCGTGCACTTTACTCAATCAAGTTATTATAAATGGATCTCGAGTCAAGTCGGTCGTTCTTAAGCATTTCGTTGCGTTCTCTCTTTTAAAAAAAATATATGCAAGATGCATACGGTGTAAACCATTTTGAAGATGGAAAAGAACCGATATATGAACATGTGCTTCAATTATCTAGAGCCGTCACTGTGCGTGTGGTTTTTTGTAGCGATGACTTGACCTGTGTTTCCAGAGAACAACAGCGAGGCTTTCTTGCGATACTAGTAGAGTACGAATATATTGCTTCCTTCTATTTTAGCTAAAAACGTATGCTGGTGACAAGCATATATATCCACAGGATCGCTCGCTCCAGTGGTTTCTTGACAAATCTCACATTGTGTCGTGCAACCAAGAGCAGGAAACAGGGTGACAAACAAAGTGCTGTGGTTGACAAGGTGTACGAAACACAAGGCCTATGATTATAATTTTTACATGCCAAGCATGATATAGCCTCCGAGAATTCTATCTCTGGTTGGAGGGTTCATTATGTTGTTGTACCATTAATCCATACAGTGTCTCGTCTTTTTAGATTTTGATGCATGGTTTGTGATGAGCATTTGGTTTCTTGACTTGTTATTAATTACTCTCATGCATGAGACTTTGTACATGGCTGCACGATAGAGGACTCAGATCGTTTCTCTTATGCAAATCCTTCACCAAGAGTGAAAACCACAAGAAAAAACGCTGGAAGGGATCCTTTATCATGCAAGTTCTCAACATACGTACTGTTAATTCGTGTGGTTTCACCCCCAAAAAAATGTGTGGTTACCAACAAAGAGGACTTCAGCGTCCTTTATTGAAGGCCGTCGCACGCCACGTTGGCATCCAGCCAGAGTCGACCGGCCATCCAGCTGATGGCTTTGTCAGTGACGCTACAAGCAAGGGATCCAATAAAAGGCGACAAACTAACTGCCTCCCGTTCCCGTCTTGTATCATTTTCCACACCTTTGAGAATCATGAGATCCCAACATCTTTTAGAACTTTTAGGAATGGGCGTCATCAGGAAAACCCCAGCCAAGTCAAGTTTCCACACCAGCTCCACTTCGCCAAGAAAAGGTAGCCACGGTGCTAATCTGCTTTGCATAGGACAGAACAACTGGGCAACAAGGCAGGACAGAGCACCAGAATTCTCTAGTGCACCTAGCACAATTCGTCTAGCCTAAGCTTTAGCTTTATCTGGATCTGCAGATCATGAAGCAGCAGCTAGGCAGTTTCCTCCGGAGAATCAGCTGATCGGTTTTGCATAGAAAGAAATTAGGAAGGAAATGTGCAAGGCACTGAAATTATTTAAAGGTTACTCATGTCAAGTATATACATTTGCATTGTTGTCATGTCCATCAACGCTCACCCGAGTTCTATTATAGGTACATTATTTCTGAAAGGGAATGTATTGTTCTGATGATCATGTGGCCTGGTAATAATAGGGTTTAATTGAAATAGGTGGTGTTTAATTGGGAGTTACATCGACATAATCAGGGTCGTCAATGCGAGAAGCAATTGCTTTCATTGGTGCACCTACATTGGGCGAAAACACTATAAGATGGGATTGGAATTTTTACGAGGTGCACTAAACAGAAGGCCTAGGTTTGGAATTTTTACTTGCCAAGCCTGATATCCTCTGTGGATTATTATTCCATCTCTGGTCGAAACGCTTCGTTGATGCATGCTTTGCTCGTTGCATGTGGTTCTTGTTATTACTCTCCCGGATTATAATTCGTCCATGGCCGCACGATAGAGGACTCCAAACAAGAATTGTTTCTCTGTGGAACTGCTTCACTAGACAATGAAAACCACCACAAACACTGGAAATGATCCTCTATTGTTCAATTTTTTCTAATATATTGTTAATTCGTGTGCTGATAGTCTCATCACGGCATTAAAAGTTTTCGGCAATGCAAATACTTGGGGCCTTATATTGAAAGCCTTCGCTGTGGCAATGGCATCCACAAGAGTCGGTGGCATCCAATTATAAATAGCGCAGCAACGGACGAGGCGGTTAAATAAAAGGCGCTGCATATGACACTAGGCTGCCTCCCATCTTCTATCATTTTCCACGCTAAGGAAAACCATGATTTTAACATGATTTAGGAATGGGTGTCATTGGGAAAACCCCAGCCAAGGAATGCTTTAGTCGTAGGTCAACTACACGAAGGAAAAGGAGACTATCCAAAGGAGTCCGCAAGACACAACATAGCGCCAAGAACATCTTGTGAACCTAGTTCAATACGTGTAGGCTTCGCTTTAGTTTCTCAGATCTGCGGATCATGAAGCAGCTACAACGCATCTTTCTCTGGAAACAACAATAATGCGCGCTATGTGTGTGTCCTCAGACAGCTGATCGGCTATGCAATCCTGTGATATGCATGTGGGGGTACTCGATCGAATGAAATGTTGATCAAAGGTCCCCAGGCAAGGTCTACTTGTAAATCGAGTTAAATTTAATTGGTACAGAACACGGTGCAAAACATCTTTTAAGACGGTGCAAAACACATGCATAGTATTGGAGAGGCACGCACGCCATAAAAAAGGGCTGAAGTTTAAAGGATATACATGCAAGGCAGTGGAAAGGACTCTCCTGTCAAGTTCTTGCATTGCTGTGATGCAGCATCCCTCACCCTCAACGCTCACTCAGCTTCTCTTACGTACATTATTTCTGGGAGGAACTGTATTGTTCTGATGTCATGGTAACAGGGTTAGGAATAGGTGGTACTGGGAAGCTTACTGAAAACCACACCATTGGGAATTGAATAGCATGGCCAGTCTGAGAAGCAAAAGCTTTGTCTCATACGCCAAATTGGGTCCAAGGGAGTAGAATCAGTGTTTTACAATATTAGAGGCGAACCCAAACCTCTACAGACTGATATCAATCAAACAGTACAAGCTTCCTGTAAGAACTGCAAACCAGATATAAGCTCATTTACATAAGCAAAAAAAAAAACCCCTTAATAGTCTTGGGTTACAACATATACTAATTTTAAGATCATGATTGACCGTGTAGCCATGGGTAGTCATGCAACTGCAAAGATGTTACCAACAAATCAATAAGCTGGTGCCAAGCCAATCGTTAGGTTCAGAGATGCCTAAGGGACAGTTGAACATGAAAGCATGTTTAAAGAATATTGAGCAGATCTTTACCAAATAAATGCAAAGGATAATGAAATCAAAGGATAACTGGCCACTAGGACCCATCAAGTAGTCTTGATGCAATTGATGTTCCAAGGATCCGCTGCTGTGCCAGTCTCTATAGTCTGAAGATGAGGAGCACACTGAAAGATAACTGGGAGAGCTTCCATCACTTGATCCTTCCAGCACAGCACTGGCTATGGAGGATGTTGAGTGATGCAGGCATGGCTGCTGATCATGGACGGAGTAAGATCAGCAGAATGCTAATTGATTTTGTTCCAACAAAAAAAAACCAAATAACTAAGAACATCAGTTGCCTACAGATTGATCTGACTATTTATGTAACCAAACAGCTGTTTATATTATGCTAGCTTGTCACCTGCGAACTTAAATGTACGATTCTCAAGTTTAAGGGCTTCATGACTTAAGCATGCACTCCTCAAGATCCAAGATCCACGACACTAATAGTCTAATACACAAGCTTAGACATCTATGGCCCACTTCACTCCAAACAAAATAATGAGGCTACCCTGTTTGTATGTGCCTTATGTCTAATGTCAACCATGTACGGTTCCCTTGTGCACCTTTACCACTAGCCAAGTGTAAGCAAGGATTGGCTTTGATTTAAACCAGAGTTTCTGAAACCAGTAATTTCTGTGCCAGCTATGCTGAATGATCAAGGGTTGGCAAGACAACCCAGCATGCCTCAATTCCACTGAGACTTTGCAAAAGCACAACCCCTATCTAGTTCTATCACTTCTATGTACTATTATCTCTTCAGCTTTCATATTTATTCCCTCCTATCTAGCTGTTGGTAGACACCATATAATGAGCTAAAAAAGACATGATGTGACCCAAAACATATAACAATAAAGGGCAAATGATATGGGAAAATCATGAGTACTCTGCCTTCAATGTGTCATGTTCTTGCGACCTCCTTTCCTAGAGTTATCTTCTTCATTAATTTGAAGAAAAAAAGAGAGAAAAGAATGCATTGCTTTTGTGAATCAGGTTCCTGTTTGGGAATAAGTAGCATCAGGAACAATCCAGCTACATCAGGTTATCACGGAATGGAATCATATGGTGAGCTGGAGAAGCATAGAGCCTAAGTACTAAGCTGGATTCAACGTCATAGGCATCCCAAACAGCAATGTTTTTCCACTCCAAGTAAATCATGAACCGAGATTCTGATTCCAACGACATACAAGTCAGTTTTCTTGTTTTTGACAGAAATCACTTTACTAGACAAGGCAAGGAAATTGGCCAGGCAGTCCGGAATGTGTTTATTCATGATTATCAATATTCAATATTACAAACTAGCAATCAGCTAGTATTGAGTCAGGGTCTCAGGGACCAGTTTTATTTTGAGCTACAAGTTGGGAGCAATAACCTGACCAAAAACAGAATGTTCACGAATAATCCTTGAACAATTATATTTGGCTAGTAAGTGACTGAAGGCTCCCCAGCCTAAATCTGTCGTATCAACCAGCAAGTTTCTGAGCAGCTGTGATCCAAACAACCTAGGATTGGACAATTAGATCCATACTTACTTGTTCCTTTCAAATTTCATGCTACACAATCTCTGAACTATTCGGATTTGTACTTACAAATGCACTTCCTGAACAACATCCAAAAATGAAGAGGGGGTGGTTACCAGCAACGCAACAACAATCTCTGCTCTGCTCTGGTCAACTAATCTTGGTGCCGACGTCGGTGCGAGATCCGGCGGAGACCCAGGGCGGGGAGCACGTACAGCCACGCCACGGAGGTGCAGAGCGCAGCCGCGGCGGCGATCTCCGCCGGCGACGGCCGCTCGGCGAGGCCGACCCCGCCGGCGCGCCACCGGCGGATGAGGATGTAGAGGGAGGCCACCGCCAGCACCCTGAAGACGCGGTCGGTGTGGCTGCCCATCGCCGAGGCCGAAGCAAGGTCGGCGCCGGCGAGGTGGGTCGAGTTCATGGCGAGATTTTGAGGAGGGGAGTCGGGGAGGACGGGCAGAGACCAGGAGAATTGACTGTCGCAAGTCAAAGGTCGTTGAATTTCTCTGTTTTTCCTTTCTTTTTTGAGATTTTTTTTGAGATTTTTTTTGATATTGCGTTTTTCGCATGGCACGAGGATCGGATGGGCCGACAGCCCAACGAGCAAAAACTACACAATTCTTTTTTTAAATGATTCACAGTCAGTTATCAGTTACTTTTTCTGCGCTTGCAAAAAAAATAATCACAACTTCAGCCATTTTACTTCAAATGGATCTGTTAAATTTTTTTGTGACAAATCCGATTCGAACAATTCTATGATTTTTCTAAGATGGCAAATCTAATGACACATTTACCATTTTGGTTAAACAAATAATTTGAAGAAAAAAAATATTGTTACTCAAAAATGAATAGTAAAAAAATACATGTATGTCAACAAATCTATATAAACTATATAATTAGTCCCACTAACGATTTCTCTTGACTCTCAACGCGCCACGTCATAACTCACTACACTACACGTCATGTCACTATCCAATGTAAGCCATGTCAACATCCACCAAATCATTTATTTATGTCTTCATCGATTTTCTGTGACTAATAGCATATTGTATTTGCGAGTAACACGTCATAAAATTCTCGCAGTTGAAATACATGTAGGATCAGTCATTTAAAAATGGTTCTCTCTCAACAAAATTAACATACTTTCATATATAATGTTGTTTACAGATGAATATCGTTATGTAATCGTTTTGGTGTTTCTACTTTCACATTTCATCTCAAAATTTTGTTTAAAATTTTGGTGTTTACAATATTCTGACCGGTCAAATACGTAGTACATATTTCTGTGTCGTGTTGTGAACTGTATTCAACTCAACAGAAATACTAGAGCAATGCAAAGAGTCATTGGGGAAGAATCGATTGAACAAGTTGGCAATTATATTCCTACAGCTTTCATGTGCTTTCAAACAACATTACAACAATGAGTACTACTAATTCTACACTCGTGTGCAAATTTCAATGGCACATAAAAAAACACTTCAATAGTTTGGCCGGAGGACAAATGCATCTCCAACAAGCAAGGTCATGTAGAAGGTACATTGATCACCAGAAAAAAAACATATGTACACTGATCACAAAAGGCTCCAGATTGCTAAATATTTTAAATCAACATACTCAATGAACTGAATAGGAAATAGATAGTGATGTCCTATCATTCAAGTAAAGAAAATGCAGATAAAGCACCACTTCATTTCCATCTATGGGTAGCATTCATGCAAAGTAATTACTGAATAGAACAGCTACACACATGAGTTCCAAATAAAATGGCATAGATAAGACCAAGAAATAGATCAGTTACTCAAACATTCTTGTTGAGTACAGATCTATGGTATTTATAAATAATCAGAGCTGACAACTAATTCAGAAGCTTGCTACTATCACAGTACATGAGAGATGAAGCTTATAGATGCAGCTGGCTTTTAAAAGTAAACTTCAGAAATCAGGAAGGCTCTAAACTCCAACACTATAAATAAATCATGTTCATTTAACTTCAGAAATCAGCTACATACTGCTATGGCTTCAACATATCAACTATATTAACTACTTAAATCATGGATCAGCTAACATTATGTTTTCATGATTTCACAAAATTAACTACATATCATTTATATATATGTTGTCTGTGTCCAAACATTCCATGAAAGCAAACAATAAACAAGAGACATGCATGTAAACATAGAAGATTACTGAATACACACATATAGTCCACACACATAGGTTAATTAGCTGGTCCTGATTAATTACTCCATGACACCAAATGATTCAAGACCAGACACAATGGTACTTAATTGATGCATACATATTGGAGCTTCCATATTCAAAAGCACAGGATGTTTATATACTAGTACATGATATGTAGAGAACAAAATATAGGGCCAATCAACTGCTTGGCTAAAATACAACCAATTGATGCAAGGCAGGTTTGTTTAAGGTTACCTTCCAGGGCAAAACAAGAATGATATCATACAAAACTATGTTAGAGCTCCCCACTTAGGGAATTCTTTGGACTCTCAGCCATCCACATCACCTCCGGCCCCACCACTCCATCTCCATCCCGCGTCCCACCCGTACATGACGCGCCGCCCCGCACTCAATCCCCCCATCCCACCCGCGTCGTCCCCATCGAAACCGCTGCAGCCCCTCTTCCTCTTCCTCCCCGCCAGCGCCCCTCGAGGCCGCGCCTTCCCGGCCCCTCGCCTCCACGCCACCCTCTCGCCTCCCCGCCGCCACCCACTCACCTGTCTCCATAAAGCCTCTCCGCCCGCCCCTCTCTGCGCCATCCCTGCCTAAGGTGCTCGGAGTCACCGGCGGGAGCTCCGCAGCCGTCCATGGTCGCCTTTCCCCGCGCCGTCCATGTCCAAGGTGAGGAGCAGAATCGGTTCCCCTCGCTCCCCTCTCCGTTTTGCCCTTCTTCCCAGCCGCCGCCATGCCCGGAGTCACCGGCGGGAGCACCACCGGTTGCCCAGACCGGCTTCTTTCCTCTCCAGCCGCCGCCATCGATCTCGCTCCGCACGTCGTTACTGCCCAAGGTGAGGAGAGGAATCGGTTCCCCTTGCTTCCCTCTCAGTTTTGCCCCTCTCCTCGGCTGCCGCTATGCCAGGAGTCACCGGCGGGAGCTGTCCAGGGACGCCCCCTCAACCATGCCGGTCAGGTCTGTATCTGAATTTGGTTTCTATCTGAATTTTGTGCACTGTTGCTATTTTGGTAAACTTCGTCATGATCATGGCAGTTTCAGCAAAAACATATAATATGAAAGTTGCACATAATTTCACCAAATTTCTGCTGTCAAAATTTTAGAATTTTTGGACATACAGTTTGGGAGATACGAATTTTCGAATCTCGCTGTCTACAGATTTTAGAAATTGTACAGAAATATGTTTTCTCAGATTACATCCAGATAAACTGGGAATTGGTCCTGACATTGAATACAAAAGTTTTTGGAAATTTTTTGTACATTCTTGGTATGTATTTATTTTCGATGTTCCAAAATCTGGAGTGGAAGTTATGATTAAAATAGTAGAGTCAATGTTTAAGTTAAAACCTGTCTCTGAATTGCAGTAGTGTTCATGGGTCTTAAATTGAGGTGTGGTAATTGCAGTAGTGTTTATGGAGCTCTGAATTACAGTACTGATTATGGTGCAATTGTTTATTAGTCATCCAAGAACCTCCAAGTCTGTCTCCGAATAACATGGTGCAATTGCAGTAGTGTTCATAGGTCTTAAAAGCAGGTCTGTGATTTGTCATGATGTTTACTATATCAGTTTATGTTTACAATCCCTAAACAATTGTTATCCAGAATCATGTGCTCTGTTGTTCTACGACACATGATTCTCTTATAAATCATAAGCTTGGTCTCTACGAGTGTTCTCATTATGTGTGTTTTGTTGGGTACACATGGATCTGTCATCGAATGAGTTTACTGGAAGCATTCTTGGCACTATAGGTTCATCAAAGTTACAGACCATGTAAGTATACTTTTGAACTACTATTTGCAGTTGTTTATGACCTATTGCTGCAGCCTTTAGCAACCTACAATGTACATATCAAAGTTCTGTGGGAATTGTTGAATAACATTTGTAGCATTATTGTTGTGAAATCGTCATTCCAATACATAGTGTTCTACCGTCCCAACAATATTGGTTCATAGTTTATCAAAAATTTCTTTTGAATCCTGCAGCAACGCGCGGGGAATCACCTAGCCTCACAAGAAAGGGACAGCCGGGCAACAAGAGGAATCATAGTGGCCAACAAGAGTTTTTCTGACTTGCAAAAATCATGAGCAGAGACTTACAAATGCAATTAAAATTTCTCAAAGGTCGGTCATATTAGCAATCATGCCATAACCAGGAGTAACATTTGTACTGACTCCAAAAAATCGATCTGAATGCAAATTAAATGCAGCTGATTATATATATGGACCACGCACATGCCCAACTAAATACAATTGACGTCGCAACTAATCATGGAGCAAGGTATGTAGTACTTAACTACCATATGCTGCACCTCAGTTGACGGTTAAACAGGTTGCTTTGCTACTGCAAATTATCAGAACTACTTCCAATAATTGGTCCTGAAATCACTACAAGAAATCTTGTGATCTATGACGAAATCGTCATGACGAAATCAGAAATCGTCACGGATCAGCGAATAGCCCATTCAGGCTCAAACCGGACCCGATTTCTATGACGAAAATTTTGTGTTCGTCATAGATTAAAAAATGAACCCGATTTTTGTGACGAAAATTTGGTGTCCGTCATAGATTGAAAAATGAAAACATCATGGAGTTGAAACTGATAAAATAAATGTGTACTTGGTTTTGCCACCGGCCAACTGCGGCCGCGCTCGGCTGACGGTGCCACGCCGCGGCCGAGCCACAGCCGGCAACGCCACGGCCCCGACCGGCCGCAGCCAGCCGCGCAACGGCCCGGCCAGCCGCACCCTGGCCGTGGCTGTGGGATTCGAACTCAGGTCTTGCAGCTAAGATTCCCAAGCCTTACCACTACACTACAACATTAGTTGTTAAAAAGTTTGGTATTATAATATTTATACTATAAGGCATAGGTTATAAATAAAAAAAACTTGGCACAAAGGGGAGGAAGTTGGGAGTCGAACCCAGGTGGTGGAGACAAAAGACACAGCACCCTACCACTACGCTACACCCACGATAGTGACCAAGTGTGGTAATAACTTCTTATTAACTGTGTTCATGTTTTATATCAGAAAATAAAAGGAAAGATAAAATAAAATCATGCTTGTGATTTGGAAGGTAAATGTAAGAATGAGTCAACATTTGAGGTTCATATGAGTTAAAAAAAAAGTTACAAGGTATTAAAATCCTAAAGTTTGACTTTATTTATAAGAAACTATATGAGACATGTATACATTTTATGAATAATGTATACTCCAATTTTTCAAAATGTTATGAAACTTTTTTTAAACCTTATACATCCATAAAATGATTCTATGACAATTTACATAATTTTCAGAGAAGTTTTAGATATTATTATCATTATTTTATAATAAGATGGCTAGTAGAAGTTTGAATTTTCCCTATATGTCAAATGAATTTTTCGTCAATCTCCTAAATATTGGCTAGAATAGACCATAGAAGCTTAAATATAATTTTGTTGAATTTTTGTGAATCTTATTAGAGGTACATATAGGTCAATTTGGAATTACTTTCGGAAAACATGCAAAAATTTATTTAAATGATAGAAAATAGCAAATCTACTTGAAAAATCTTGAAACTCCTAGGTGACAACTTATATGTTGTATTTTACATATGAAAAATGTTTTGAGGGTATGTAAGGTAATAGTTTCTCAAGTTACTTCACAAGGGTGTAGTCATGAGTGATTTAAAAAATAGAAAAATAACTTTTTTGCACAACAAATGGAAATGTGAACCCCCATATGTTAATATAAGAGTAAATGTAAGATTATGTCCATAATTAAGGTGTACATGAGTAAGAAAATAATTTATGATATACAAACTTCAATGTGAGAGACATATATAGTTTGTGAACATGTAAACTCTAATTTTCGTAAAATCTTATAAAACTTTTATGTCAAGTTTGTACATCTATAAAATGAATCTATGCCAATTTACATAATTTTCAGAGAAGTTTTAGATATTATTATCATTATTTTATAATAAGATGGCTAGTAGAAGTTTGAATTTTTCCCTATATGTCAATTGAATTTTTCGTCAATCTCTTATATATGAGCTAGAATAGGCCATAGAAGTCTAAATATAATTTTTTTTGAATTTTTGTGAATCTTATTAGAGGTACATATAGGTCAATTTAGAATTACTTTTAGTAAATATGCAGAAATTCATTTAAATGATAGAAAATAGAAAATCTACTTGAAAATTCTTGAAACTCCTAGGTGACAACTTATATATTGTATTTTACATGTGAAAAATGTTTTGAGGGTATGTAAGGTAATAGTTTTTCAAGTTACTTCACAAGGGTGTACTCATGAGTGATTTAAAAAATAGACAAATAACTTTTTTGCACAACAAATAGAAATGTGAACCCCCATATGTTAATATAAGAGTAAATGTAAGGTTATGTCCATAATTGAGGTGTACATCAGTAAGAAAATAATTTATGATATACAAACTTCAAAGTTTAAGTTGAGTTGTAAGAAACAATATGAGAGACCTATATAGTTTGTGAACATGCAAACTCTAATTTTCGTAAAATCTTATGAAACTTTTATGTCAAGCTTGTACATCTATAAAATGAATCTATGCCAATTTACATAATTTTCGGAGAAATTTTAAATATTATTATCATTATTTTATTATCTTAGTTGATTATGCTTTGTTGACAGAAATTATATTTTGTTTGCTATTGAGGTGGTGTGAATATACTAGAAATTTATTAATTTAAGAATTATTATTGAATTGTGTGGCTTCGTTGTTGTATTCTGGCTTGTGGAATTACCACAAGTATTGAATCTGGCCACATCAGCGCCATGTGGCCGCCATGTCATCTGCCACGTGCCGCCCCGTCATCTCACACGTGGCAGCCACTCATCTGCCACGTGCCGCCCCATCATCTCACACGTGGCAGCCATGTCATCTGCCACGTATCTACCACGTCATCTGCCACGTGGCTGCTATTGCCACGTCCTCATCCACATCAGCAACCAATTCATCTGTACGAGTGACGTGGCAAGTTAATCCATGACGATCAATTTCGTCACAGATTTTGGGCTTCGGGCCGGGTTCAATGGGCTTTACACCGATCTATGACAGTTTGAGAACGTCATGAATCACGCTAATCTATGACGAAAATGTTAGTTCGTCACAACGTCTAATCTGTGACACTCAATACATGACGTTCTGAAAATTCGTCATAAATGCTATTTTATGACGAAATTTTGATGATCCGTGACGAAAATCGACCGTCATAGACCGCAAGGTTTTTTTTTTAGTGAATGGCTTCCAATAATCACGACAAACTCCAACAAGCAGATCGATGCAGCAAATATTCTTGCAAGAAATTATTTTGTCCTAGGAAATCAAGAACATAGGGTGCAGCCGAACATACAGACACAAGAACCCTAACCCATGAGGACTATCTAGAACTTACTGGGGAGAAGGCAGCGGAGGAGGTGGAGTCGTTCGCCGTCGAGGATGCGTCGGCCCGCCACGCTGTGACCTCGCGCCGCCACTTCGCGTCGCTGCTTCGTCGCCAGCTCCGCGTCGCGATCTCCTTCGGCGAGAAAGGGTCCGGAGGCGTGGGGTCGAACGGGATGCCGTCGTCGTCGCCGTCGTGGTGGTCGTGCTGTGCCACCGCGCCGACGCCTCCCACCTTCTGCCTTCTCCCGCTGCCGCCTCCTCACAGCTCGCGCTAGGGTTGGAGACGCGTTGACGACGCCGCCTCGCGCTGGAATGTGGATGCGTTCCACAGGTGAGGAGGTGTGGCTTCGATTCCAGGCCTCCGAGACGGGGAATGAGCCGTTCCTGGGTTGCTTCGTTTTTGGACCGGTTGTAAACGAACGACATTTTTTCGTGGGCTGGTTCTAATTCGGCTGAAAAAAGAATCCGAGTGGAACGGGCCGTTCCAGGCCTTGTTCCGGGAAAACCGAACGGGCCCTGATACTGTTCTCGTCGTCCAAGCCAGATCGCAGCAATTGGGACTAGACCTGAGCATTTCACGGACCGGGCCGGGTTCGGGCCGGGACGAAAAAAAATTCGATTTTTTCGGGCCGAGAAAATCCTGCCCATTACCGTCCCATGAGACGTGTCGGGCCTCAGTTTTCGGGCCGGGCCCGGCCTTGGGCGGGCCGCCCGCGTATTTTACACTGTAAAATAGCTAAAAACAGCATGTCGGGCCGGGCTCGGACCAAGATTTTTTTTCGCGGGCTTCAAGATCTCTGCCCACGCCCGTCCAGTAAGGTCCGTGGGCGGACCTGGCGCGGGCCGGGCCCGGGCCGGGCCAGCGGGCCGGGCCAAAAATGCTCAGGTATAATTGGGACAACGGTAAGTTATACAACTCCAGGACGACCTTCTCAAAACCTTGCGTCACTGAAAACTGAAGACCGTCTCTTGCCGCCATTGCCTCCGCTGTCAACGCATCCGGCACATGGCTATATTGCGCCACGGAGGATGTAGTTGGGCGATTGGCAGAATGTTGATTTAATTTGTTCCAGAAAAAAAAGAAAGATTTTAAGAGCATCAGTTGTTCACAGATGGACCTGACTAGTTTGTAGCCAAATAGCCGTTTAGACTATAAGCCAGCTTGTCATTTGAGAGCTTAAATGTACAGTTCTCATGTTTAATTAAGAACCTGAATTTGAACCTCTCTAGTGCCAAGACCCACAACACTGATCAGTATAAATGCTTATACACGTATGCTGCGCTTTCACTCCAAGGAAAACAATGTAGCCATTCTGTTCGTTTGTGCATTTATATATATGTGTGAAATGTAGACCATGTCTGGCTCATCAATTCCCAGTTTAGTTTCTCTGGAGCTTGGGGCAAAACCGCAACACATATCCTATATATACAGTCCTCACTCCTATGCATCATTCTCCAGTAAGCTTTTCTATTTATACCCTTCTATCTTTGTTGTCTGATCTCCAGTTCTGCACCGTATAATGTGCTAGAAAAGACATCATGTGCCAGTAGAGTACTCTAGTTGTGTATATATTATATATGTACAACTATGTTCCTGTGACTGTTGCCCTCCTGGAGTTCTTTTCTGCATAATTAGAACAAACGAAGAAACTATCGATTTTGTGTGCTAGGTGGGAATAGGTGGCATCGGAAAATTGGATTCCAGAGACCCCCCAAGGAGAAGAACTGGGGGGTCCAACTTCAGGTAGCTATTTTTGGTGCCAATGTCCGTACATCCTTCGGCGTAGAGCAGGGCGGGCGCATACAACCACGTCGGAAGTGGGTCATGCAGCCGCGATAGCTATCTCTGCCGGCGGTGGTCACTCGCCAGGGCTGGCCCAGCTGACGCGCCGCTGACGAAGAAAGCACCGGCTCCATGAAGACACGGTCGGTGTGACCGAACATTGCCGAGGCTGAAGAAAGGTCAGCTCCACTCGATCGAGCGCATGGAAAAATTCGGAGGGGACGCGCTTTGGGGTTACTGTAAAGGCGAGTAGAGCAGGAGGACTGCCACAGGTAGGTCGAAGGATGCAGCATATTTTCCAAGGAATCTCGGTGATCAGAGGCCAGCTAGAACATCGTGTTTTTCAGAAAAAAAAGAGCTAGAACATTGTATTATCACCAGGGAAAAAGAACAGTTAGCCGATGGGTCGTCAATGCGAGAAGCAATTGCTTTCATTGGTGCACCTACATTGGGCGAAAACACTATAACATCTCTAGAAGCAGAATTAACGTTTTAAAAGCTACAAGAGTTTTATGGCCGTTTCAGCTGAATTTTAAGATCATAATGGCCGCATATTGCCATGCAACTGCAAGACGTTACCAACAAATCAATATGTTGGTGCCAAGCCGTCAATCCTATGGCTCATTTCGGTGGCCTTGCTGAATGATGTTGTGGCTGAGTGGCTGACAAGGTGACCAAATAGAATGCCTAGGATTAGAATTTTTACATGCCAAGCATGGTAGCCTCCGAGGAGTATTATTCCATCTCTGGTCAAAACGCTTCGCTGATGCATGCTTTGTTCGTTGCATTTGGTTCCTTGTTATTACTCTCCAGGATTAGAATTTGTACATGACCGCACGACAGAGGACTCCAAGCTAGAATTGTTTCTCTGGTGGAATTGATTCACTAGACAGTGAAAACCACAACAAACACATGAAATGATCCTCTACCATTCAAAATTTTATAACTGTTAACTCGTGTGCTCATAGTCTGATCACAACATTGCAAGTTTTCTACAATGCAAATACTTGGGGCCTTTTATTGAAGGCTGTCGCTACGACATGGTATCCAAACAATAGATGGCACAGATCCAAGGGGCGAGGCGCTCGTATAAAAGGCGAGCGGTTCTATTATTTTCCACACTTTTTAAAAACCAAGATTATAACATATTTTAGGGATGGGAGTCACTGGGAAAACCCCAGCCAAGGGATGTTTTAGTCTTAGGTCAAGTACGCTAAGAAAAAGGAGACGCTATCGGAAAGACATGGCAAGAGCGCTGAGAACGTCTTGTGAACCTATTCAATTCGTGTAGCCTTAACTTTAGTTTCTCACATTTGCAGATCATGAAGCACCTGCAAATGATCATCATGGTAACAGGGTTAGGAATAGGTGGTACCAATTTCAAAGAAAAAAAGAATAGGTGGTACGGGGAAGCTTACTTACATCCACATCATTGGGAATCGAATAGCATCCCTAGTCTGAGAAACAAAAGCTTTGTCTCATACGCCAAGATTGGGTCCAAGTGAGTAGAATCAGTGTTCCACAATATTAGAGGCGAACAAAAAAAAACTATGTTTTTACTGAAACATTGTTTACTTGCAACAACTGATAAACCTATGCAGACTGATGTCAATCAAACAGTACAGGCTTGGTCCATCCTTTTATGTCTGGAGATAGTTACACACATCTTCCCCGGAACCCTTTATCCAATTATCTGTAAGAACTGCAACCCATAAGATATATGAGCTCATGCAAACTTACATAAGCAAGAAAAAATTCCCTTAATAGTCATCAGTTACAACATACGAGGGACAAAATCGCATTGACTTGTGGGTAGTTGAGAGCAAAATTTCAAAGTTGAAAAAATGAGGATGTAATCACAATTACACTTCGAACCAGGGGTATGAGCACAAAATGCCCTTAAATTAATTTGTTATTCCTTCTTGGTTGGGTGTCATGATGACGTACTGATTAGTATCAGATTTACTTTGGATCAGGCACTGGTGCAGCCAATAGGCCAAGAGAAGCATGGAGAAACCTTACTGCCTGATCAATCATCAAACCAGGAACTTTTGTTGTTCCCTTCATCAACAGCCTACGATCAAAAGAAAAGTCAGGGCCTCGGGGAAGCAGAAGAACTATAGTCATCAAGGTTGTTAGTTCTGTTGAATCAAGTTATTATAATGACTGGATTTCCACCTTTTGTTGTTTTTAAGCGCTTTGTTGCTTTCGCTTTAATCTATCTTGAACCATCACTCTGTGTCCACTAAATTAGCAGTTGAGGTACTAATTTGATTGGCTTACTTCTATGTAACAAAAAAAAACCGTAATGTAATGCTTGCTGGGCAAGTAGCTTTCTCAAAGTCTAGTTTCAGTATTAGAAGTTCTCTCCTGCTGTAGTACATTGTCTAGAGACCAAAGCATTAATGTTCCTTTAATAATTTTGGGGACTAGGACATTTGTGTGTGCCAATTGGATATGTGTGTGCTTATTTCTAGGTGCTACTCTCCTCATTGTGTTTCTGTTTCCCAACAGATGGGTATACTCCATGCGTTGGGCTTGCTTAATTAATAATGAGCGGTGTCGGGGAAATCAGAGCACACCCAGGATCCAGTAGGGATGTAAGATGAGCGGTATCAGGAGACAATATTGTAGTCATCATCCAGTAGCAAAGGCGGAAGTTGGTAGTCATCTTCTCATCTCCTTTTGGGGTAGAACCGGTTAGGTGGCCTCTAAGGCTCTGTTCTTTTGGTCACAAAGGAACAGTGAAAAGCACTATTTACCTATCACATCTTCTCTCATAAGAAATACTATTCCAACACTATTCATTTGCAACTTCACTATTCCTTTTTACCCAAAAGAACGGGCCCTAAAGGACAATACGTGACTATGCGAGTTTCGTTGTGGAGGCCTCTTGTGTGTGTGTGTGTGTGCGCGTGCATGGCCAGTCAATAATGTGTTTCCTTGTAGTGTTTGGTTGGGGTGAAAAATTTTACACACACTTTTGACCTCTAATTAGGGTATTAAATAAAGTCAGTTTACAGAACTACCTCCACGGCCTTTAAGCTATTTCTTGAGATGAATCTAATGAGGCGTAGAGAATGGTCCCATGCTCAGAGAATGGTTACCGTAGCATTACTGTAGCAAATTATAGATTAATTAGGCTCATTAGATGTGTCACGCAAAGTTTCACTCATCTGTGAAAATATTTTTGCAAATAGACTAATATACTCCGTACATGCAAGATTCCCTGAGTGAGTATAGCTTTTTTTTTACCATTACAAATCTACTTGTAGACTATGCCACTAAGCCAATGACTACAAACTTGAAATCCTTGTTCTGTTTCAAGAAAGTCTTGCATTTACTTTTAACTCCTTGCACTTCTTCTCATCTTTAGCCTGAATGTTTCATCTATTGTATTAGGCACTATCCTGTATATTTGAACTTATAGAGAGCATGAGCCCTTTGAGCACATGAAAAAGAATACAGAACGTTCTCTAGAAGACACTGTGGCACTATCTTAGAAAGTTACGCATTCATTCATTGGTTTAGGTTGGAAATTAAATTGTGGGTCCTTTCATTAAGAAATAGTATGGAGATATTAATTGTATGTTTTGTGTATTGAATTACAGATTTTTTTATACCCGTAGCAATGCACGGACACTTTTCTACTACTATAATATACTAATCGATAGGGGGTCTGACCCTTATGTTTCTTAAAACAACAGTTGCAGTCAAAGATTGTGATGGAATCCGTTGATTATACATATTGATATAAAGTTATTTATTTGACAAAATGTATGGTTGTAAGTCCATTCACAAAGACAATGGAAATCAATAAGTAAACATTTTTCAAACGAACAATTGTTTTCTCTTCTCTCTTGGAAATTAAATGCCATCGATATAATATGCAAAATACAAAAGCATATATACCACCAGTCCACCGAAGACATTAGTAAAGCAGAGACCTTCCACATGGATCGTTCAACTATGTAGTACTCTCCTTCTTTAGCGTCTTTATTTATACACCCTTGTTGGGTACCATGATCCATCACAGTATCACACGCACTAGCTGCCTTCAATTCGCTCACCACATGAGGAACTGTGAGGCCACAGATCAATCATGTGTCAGCCAGGACGTCTCCCGGCGGCGAGCAAGCAGCGAGTGTGGGTGAGAGGCAGAGAAGGAAGATGAACAGGGGATGTTTTTGTGCCGCAACAGCGCAGCGTTTTCTGACTCTATTGATGTTTATAAACAAGGATTACAACTCAAAGGAAACGAGGAGTGGTGTAGTGCCCTCCTGGATGCGCGGCCACGATCTCCTACCGGCGTGCGCCATCCCAAACGCGAGTTCGTGCCACGCCATCCGGACTTCGTCGCCACGACGCGGGCGACGTGCTAGGACGCGCTCTGCTCCAGGGAAGCCGGGACAGAGCTCAAGTCTAACAAACTTGCAACTGAAAAACTATCCTAACATATACAGAACACAAGTTTAAAACGGCCACGATCCTTCCAACTCCAAGCAGAATGCGCAACTCGCAGAACTTGTCACGCCCGAGTGGCTTCGTCAGGATGTCGGCCAGCTGCTCCTCAGTACGAACATGTTCAATATCCACCAATCCATTCTCCAGACAATCATGAATAAAATGGAATCGAACATCTATATGCTTACTCATGTCATGAAAGACAGGATTCTTACTGAGGGCTATCGCAGATTGGCTGTCCATCTTCAGCCTGAATGTCTTGCGCTGCTCACACTTCAATTCAGAGAGCAGCTGTGAAAGCTAGAGTCCTTGACATGTTGCCATTGATCCTGCAATGTACTCCGCTTCACATGTTGAATGTGCAACCACTTTTTGCTTCTGTGATTGCCAGCTAGTCGCACATGATCCAAAGAAGAACAGAACTCCCGTGGTGCTCTTCCTGGTATCAATGTCACCTCCCATGTCAGCATCACTAAAACCTAGCCACCTTGCTTCAGCTTCACCCCTTCTGTAGTGAGCGCCAAAGTCAATTGTCCCTGCGATGTACCTGAGGATCCTCTTCTTCACAGCAGCCAGGTGTTCAGTGGTTGGAGCCTCCATGAACCGGCTGACATACCCCACAGAGAAGGTGATGTCAGGTCTTGTGTGCACAAGATACCTCAAGGAGCCGACGATCCCGCGGTACTCGGTGGTGTCGATGGGCGGGGCTAAGCTGATCTTGCTAAGCTTGAATCTAGGCTCCATCGGCGTATGGCAGGGGTTGCAGTCCTGCATGCCCGCCTTGTCGAGTACCTTGCGCGCGTACGCCACCTGGGAGAGGCAGATGTCGTCGCTCCTCTAGTTCACCTCGATGCCCAAGTAGAAGCTGAGCAACCCAAGGTCACTCATCTTGAATTGGGCCTGCATCTCGAGCTTGAAGCACTTGATCTCGCCGTCGTCGTTCCCGGTGATGACGAGGTCGTCGACGTACACACCCACCAGCAATCGGGACACCCCATGGCCCCTGGCGTATACAGCGTGCTCGGAGGTGCTGTGCTTGAAGCCAAGCACGCGTAAGGCTTGATCCAGCCTCGCGTTCCAAGTGCGTGGCGCCTGGCAGAGCCCATACAGCGCCTTGGAGAGGCGTAGCACCTTGTCTTCCTGGCCGGCGATGATGAAGCCCGGCGGCTGGCGCACATACACTTCCTCCTTGAGGTCGCCGTTGAGGAACGTCGATTTGACGTCCATGTGGTGCACTGGCCACCCCTCCTGGGCAGCGAGAGCTAGCAGCAGGCAGACTGACTCGATGTGCGCCACCGGAGCGAAGACCTCCTCGAAGTCCACCCCCGACTGCTAGATGTACCCCTTGGCGACGAGTCTGGCTTGTGCTTCACCACCTCGCCGGAGTAGTTGTTCTTGACCTTGAACACCCACTTGAGGTCAATCGGGCGTTGGTCGACCGGCAAAGTGGTCAGGTGCCAGGTGCCGTTGCTCTCAATGGAGCTCATCTCCTCGAGCATTGCACGATGCCAGGACTCGTGCTGCTCTGCTTCAGCAAACGTCGTCGGTTCTTCACCAATCTGCAAGAAGAGCTCAGCTTCAAGATTACGGGGTGCCAAACCCGGTGGAGAGGCCAGTCCGAGGACATTGTTGATCGTCCTGAACTGGGGTAGCAGTGTAGCACGTCGTCATTGTCATCGTCCAGGAACTCGAAGGCGTTCGGCGGCGGCGACACGACCGTCGGCGTTCCCGCCGGTGCTGGGTAGGTGTTCACGTCGGTGCTGATGCAGGTGGAGCCGAGTCACTGCTGCCGCCGAGTGGAGGACCTGGTGTGCCCACTCCCCCGATCATAGTCTCCTCCATGCTGTAGTCGATGACGAGGTCCACCGTGTGTTGCACTTTGTCGTCATTCACCTTGCTCCAGTCCCAGTTTGCCTCCTCCTGGAACACAACATCGCGGGACACATGCACACACCGCACCATTGGGTCATAGAAGCACCACGCCTTGGCGCCTTGCTCGTACCCAATGAACACCATGGGAGAGCTCCTGTCGTCGAGCTTCTTGGGGTTGAGGATGCGTCGTCTTCACGTGTGCGACGCAGCCGAAGGTGCACAGGAACTCAACGTTGGGCTTGCGGCCATGCCAGGCTTCGAACGAAGTCTTGCCTGCCACGCTCTTCGTGGGCACCCGGTTCAAGAGGAAGACCACCGTCGTGATAGCCTCTCCCCAGAATGTCGCGGGCACCCCTCTTCCCTTCAGCAAGCTTCTCACTATGGTCATCATGGATTGGTTCCTCCTCTCCACGACATCATTCTACTGCGGCGTGTAAGGAGCGGAGTGTTGACACTTGACGCCGTGCTTAGTGCAGTGCTCCTCGAACGCCATAGAGGTGAATTCACCCCCGTTATTAGTATGTAACACTCAGAGGCGCCGCCCGGTCTCCACCTCCACGTGAGCCTGGAAGCACGAGACGGCCTCCAGTGTCTCTGCCTTGCTCGAAAGTAGAGTGAGCCACATGAAGCGGCTGTGGTCATCGACGAGGATGAGAAAGTAGGATTTCCCTCCCGGAGTCACTGGCGAAATCAGCCCGCAGAGGTCTCTGTGGACCAGGTCAAGGATGTCGTCGGCTCGGCCCTTCGCCTGCGCTGGGAAAGGCCTCTGCTTGAGCTTGGTGGCAACACAGTCCATGCAGAGTTGGTGCACGTGCTCCACTGGTGGCAGCCCATCCACCATCTTCTCCTTGCAGAGATTCCAAAGAGCGTCGAAGTGGAGATGGCCATAGCGCTTGTGCTAGAGCCACGGGCCTCAATCGCGGTGTGCCGCCAGGCAGAGCGGTCAGGCGATGTTGACGCACAGGGTGTACAGGCGGTTGGCGGAGCGCTTCACCTTGGTGATGTGCCTGTCACCCTCGTCGCGGACACGCAGGATGTCATGCTTGACGTGGACGTCGCACCCCCCTTCGTCGAGTTGACCGAGACTGACGATGTTGGTGGTGAGCCTTGGGATGAAATACATGCCCGTGATGGGGATGTGCTCGCTGCTCTTTGCCTACAAGATCATTGTCCCTGCGTCCTTGATTGGCACCACGGAGCTGTCACCAAACTTGACCACACTGCGAATTTGGGTGTCGAGGTCGTGGAATGTCGTGCGGCACCCGAACATGTGGTTGGTGGCGTCGGTGTCCAAGTGCCATAGGGCCTCGTCATGGTCATCCTCGCTGGCGTCGAGCTGGGCGAACACCTTCGCCTCGACAAGCTGCAACGGGCGGCGATCGCCGGCTATTTGGGATGCTGCATGATGGGGAAGTGGATCAGGAGTCAACGAGGCTGACACCATGAGCAAGGTGGGCTCGTTGTCATCATCTTCCGCCTGGGCCACCTGGGCTAGGTGGGCTTTATCACGGAGCCTAGACTTGCATTCCTTGGCCTAATGGCCCTTTTTTCCATAGTACTTGCACTTATCACCTTTCTTGGGCTGGCCCATTATTGGCGGTCAAATATGACACCCCTAAGGAACTTGTTACACTTTGGTTTCAGCTTTGATTTGGAACTAACCCGCCACTAGGCATACTAATGATGTAACAAATTCGACACGAGCATGTGTTTTTGGAGTTGTATGTTTATGCATGAAATCACAAGCTTAATGGATAAGTTTGCATCAAGTTCGGAAGGTGTTAAGCAAGAGGATCAAGGAGCTCCGTTCGCGTGAGAATACAAGATGAACTTACTTCCAAAGGTGGCAAGGACCAAGAAGCAACCGCAAGATATTCCCGAGGACCAAGACAAAAGACCGAAGTTCATGCGACAAGACCCTCTATCTTGATCGCAGGGATAACGACGTCCAAGGCCCACATGCGAAGGAGCAAAAGATTCAAGGGCCGAGAGAAGCCTGCACGAGCAAGACGGAGCCGAGCCGGGCCAAAACGGGCCTAGGCCGGCCGGCCCATGCCAACCAGCCTAGGGGGTTTTGTGGCGGTTCGTCCTCCCCTTTCTTGTACATGATGTTTATCGAACCCTAAGTCTATGCTTCCGCCGCCATTCGCCAAAAAAAGACCACCAAAAAAAGACCCTAGGTCGACCACATCAAGGGATTCAGCTTTCAGAGATTCAACGAAGGGAGATAGCCACATAGAGGAGAGAGGAGGATGCCTAGAAGCCCTGGCAAGGTCCCTCCGGCACCGCCACAAGATCAAGAGCAAAGAGGAGATTGGATCTTCAAGGGAGAAAGCAAGGCAGAGAGCATCTTCCTCGTCGATCTTCATCTACTTCGGAGGATTCTACACCATGTCCCGCGCTACAATGTGTAACATTATGGGGGCAAAGTCCTTGTTTGTCCTTGGGGTTGAAGGGAGAGCTTGAGTTGTAATCACCGAACCTATGTTTTGGATCTATTTGCTATCATATTCATGTTGATGGTGCTTCAATCTTTATGACCGGCTGGTTTGCTTTGGGGATGCATCACTCGTAGCTTCGCTTATCGTGTTCGTTTTTGTTCCTTATTTGATTACCGTCGTGTAGTGACAGTACGCGGGAGGGAAAGCATATCGATCTTGGTTCACATCCCCTAGTTTTGCATACCTAGATCACATCAACGTCTCATGCCCTTGTTGTCTAATCACATATTACCCTCGCGTAGTGGCTAGTACGCGAGAGGGAAAGGGTTGGACTTGGTGCACCTTTACCTTTGATAGATTAGATCGGTTTGTTCTTGCTAGGTGGTTACACCTCTAAGTGATCCTAGACCCCTTGGACAAGCTTTCTAGATTCTTGTACTCTCAATACCTTTACTCTCTACGTTAATCTCTTTAACCTAGATTAGATTAGTTCTCATATATATCATCACTTGATAAAGAGCTTTAAATCAACGAGATTAGTGCTTAGTTGAGCGTAGCAATCCACTTGTTCCACAGATTGATAAACCTTGGGGTATACTCTAAGGGAAAAGCTACAACCGACCCGTGCACTTGCGGACCATAATTTGGCGTGTTATCTACCATCAACACCCATACCTTCTCCTGGAGCTTGGCGTGAACTGTTGTTGCCACGGCGTCGCCCACGAGATCCGCCGGCGCCGCGCTTGTTCCCCGCGCTCCCGCCGGAGCCGCGGGAGCCGCTGGAGCTCCCCTTCTCTCTGGGGCTGCCACCAAGCTTGAGCTTGGCCATCCACTCCTCCTGCGTCAGAAGGAGTCGACACTAGCTATCAACAATGGGCACCGGTTTGCGACGGTGCTGCTCGATGGCGCGGAGCTGCCCGGTAACCGCCTCGATCGAGATGGTGTTGAGATTGAGGAGTGTCTCGATTGAGACAACAACTTGCTCTAGGTGCTCGGGGACCACATCCAACATCTTGCGGACGAGGTCGACATCAGGGATGTCGTCGCCAAGTGTGCGGAGATTGTTGGCGAGCCCGGTGACTCGAACAGAGAAATCCTCGGCGGATTCCCCCTCTTTCCAGCTCAGCACCGCGAAGTCTCGCCGGAGTTGTTGCGCCTTGGACTTGCATACGTGCTCGACGCCGACATGAATCGTCTTCACCGCCTCCCACGCAACTCGTGCCATGTGCTTGCCACGGAGGGTGGGCAGCATCTCTGATGGAACGGAGCGCAGGATCGCCGCCAGCGCCAAACGGTCATCGCGGTACTCGATCTCCTCATCCGGGTACGGCTCGACGGCGTACCAGGTACCCGCTGCCTCCATGTTCACCTGCATCAACATCACTCATTCATCATAGTTGGTGCGGGTGAGCGTGGGGTATTGGATCGTCGCGTTGGCCTCCTTAATCGTCCGCCTGATGATGATTTTCGGTGCACCGCGACCGCGGGTGGGCTCGGGCGACAGCGACAGGCGACGACGGTGTGGTGGTGTATGCGAGCGACCGTCGTGGGGCTCTGAACATCGAGACCTCAGGTCCCTCCCTCAATCAAAGCTCTGATGCCAAATGTCAGCCAGGACGTCTCTCGGCGGCGAGCAAGCAGCGAGCGTGGGTGAGAGGCAGAGGAGGAAGATGAACAGGGGATGTTTTTGTGCCGCAATAGCACAGTATTTTCTGAATCTATTGATGTTTGTAAACAAGGATTACAACTCAAAGGAAACGAGGAGTGCCGTATTGCCCTCCTGGATGCGCGGCCACGATCTCCTACCGGCGTGCGCCATCCCACACGCGAGTTCGTGTTGGGCCATCCGGACTCCGTCGTCACGACGTGGGCGACGTGCTAGGACGCGCTCTGCTCCAGGGAAGCCGGGACAGAGCTCAAGTCTAACAAACTTGCAACTGAAAAAACTATCCTAACAGATACAGAACACAAGTTTAAAACGGCTAACATCATGCAATTGGTGAAAAGGGATATGGGTGATTAGCTTTTGAATGGGTGGCATCGAGAAAACTAAGTCTATACTAGTTCAACGAGCAGCGGGTATGTGGTGATCTAGTTCAACGAGCAACAGGTATGTGGTGATCTAGTGGTGGGTGTGGTCTCTAGCCAGTCTGGAACACGACACACATAGAGAGCTGGGGACAGGCTCGTGTGTTCTTCCCTCATCACTAGCTAGTAGGAAGCACAGAAACCCAGCAAAATCGTACACTAGCAGAGGTTGATAGTTGATACATACCCTGCACAACATGGATGCATAGTGCATGTCCTTGCGACATCAGCTCTTCCTTGTGCACTAGAATGATCCGTACACTGTGAAGTTGCTGGACTAATTGTAAAATGATCTTGAAGACAATGTTCAGTACCATTAATTGATATCAGATTGTTGTATCTGTCAGTAGTACTTATAGGAATTGAACAAGCACCAATCAAATAGTACAAGATTTAATTTGTTTGTCAAGAAAAATGGCACTTTACAATATAATACTAATGAAAAGTGATAGAGGCTTAAATGAACAAGCTCAGTGCTTTATATTGCAGCATTGTTTATTTGTAACAACTCATAAACCTCTAATCATACACCTGACATCAATCAAATAGTACAAGCTTTGTTCGATCTTTTTATTATGTATAGGTACAGTTTAGGCATGAGAAACAGTTGAACATGCATGGATGCATGAGATTAGAGTGTACCCGTGATCCAGCAGCACGAGATCAACCAGAATTCAGAAGTCTCACCTCCTTTTTGGGTAGAACCGGTTAGGTTGCCTAAAACAGAGCATGTGATTATGTGATTACCATTATGCAGACTTCTTGCTCATATGGATTGCCAGGATACTAGTTCTCTTCATCAGAAACATTCTGAATAAGTAATCATGTGTATGCTATGACCTCACAATAATTTTTTGGAACTCAAATGCAAGTAATTAAGCCACCATTATTTTGGCCAGTTGTATTCCTAGATGAAGCTTTTGTACATGTAGCTAGGTTTGTTCTCTATCATTTCGTCCATGGGAAGAAGTTTGTGCAACACAAATTAAACTCAGTTGGATTGTCTTCTCCTTTCTTTCTTCCTTTTAATCTTACCATCACTTTTGTAAACTTTTTTAACTTTACTTCAAATATAATCGGTAGGGGCCTAACGAACCCTTCTGTTTCTTAAAACAAATAGTTTTTAATCAAAGGCATTAGTTGACTAAATAGATTCATATACACTACATTGATTTGCGCAAATTCATGTATGATTTTAAGTCCTTTTGCAAAGACTTAGTTCAAATCAATAAGAGTTTAACATTCTTCAAACAACCTACTGTATTGTTTTCTCCTCTCTCTTGGAAAAATGCCATCGAATGTGCAAGATGCAAAACATATATACCACCAGGCAATAGTTCACCGAAGACATTAGTACAGATAGAGACCTTTCACATGGGTCGTTCAAGTATATGTGTGCGTGTAAGGAATAGATGCTCGTAACCTAAGAGGGGGAGGGGATGAATTAGGCAACTTAAAACCTTAAACCTAGGGTTGTCACTATTTGCTTAAAACATAAACTAGAACATACTACCTAGATGTGCAACTACGGTTGTTCTAGTGTGAAACTCCCATCCTAAAAATTTTGCAACCTATAGCCAATCCTAGCAAGATACTACTCTAGGAAAGTAAAGGCAAGCAAGGATTGCAAGAATGTAATGCAGAAACGTAAATGGGGATGAGAGGAAGCAAACTCTTGACACACGATTTATCCCGTGGTATCGGTAGGCACTAAGCCACCTCTAGTCCACGTTGTTGAAGCACTCCACACAAGAGTATTACTTCCCGGTCACCAAGTCTCTCCCAAGAGCACCACTTGACTTGCCACTTGGGCTCGGTCACAAAGGCACTCGCGAAGCTCTCTTGGTCACATTGATGCCGACTCCACTAAGGAGCTTCTCCACCAAGGAAGGGGGTCTCCACGTCCTCCGCACAAAGTGTCCTCGCCGCTCCACACTAAGCCGGAGGGTCGAAGACGTTTGCTGGAGAGCCACTTAGACTCCAAGACTTCCGGCGCACCTTGTACAGCTTGATCCACTCAAGAATCACCTCACAAGGTAGGCACACCATGTACTCACTCAGCTCTAAGCTAACCTAGCACTAAGCACACACACCAAGCATGTGCAAAGCTTTTGGATGTTCACTTAAGCACTAGCATGGCATGGATATGATCTCCAATGTGTCTTGCACTCCTCTGCACTTCCACATACTCCAACCAGCTCAAATGACGGGGTGGAAGGGGTATAAATAGCCCAAGATAACAAACTAGCCGTTGGCCAAAAGCTGCTGAGAAATGTACCATCGGATGATCTGACGCTATGCTTTTCCTGGGCGTCAGTTCATCCGGTGCTACTAGCTGTTGGCCTTCCACCTCACTTGACCGTTGACACAAATCATCCTGCGCATTGACCGACGCACTGTCGGTTCATCCGGTGCTGAAGACTCCGCAGCAAAACCCTCTCTGTTAGCTTCTTTAGTGCCGTAGGATGAACCGCTGCTCAAACCCTTGTAACCATCGGTTCATCCGGTGCTGAAGACTTCGCGGCCAAAACCTTACTGTTAGCAAACACACGGCCATCGGATGAACCGCTGCTACACCGTCATCCGGTGGTTAAGCTTGTGCAACCTGCTGCTCTCTGTCTTGATTTCACTGATCATCGGATAGACCGACGGTGCCTGCTAATGGACCGTCGGTTCATCCGATGCTATTGATTCCTGCGAGCTGGCTGTTGCTTGGTCTCTTGAATTCATCCAGCGCATGAAAAACTGGGGGCGTTGGTTCATCCGGTGGTCCATTCTGACTTGAGTCTTCCTCCGCAGTGTACCACTTCATCCGGCCATTACACCGATGCCTTCTTCCAAGGTACCGCCGGTTCATCCGACGGTGTCTTTTCTTCTCTTCTTTTTCTTGGTTTTGACCCTCAAAATATATACTATCTTCTTATTTTGGCATGTGGTATTTTTGCATCCTTGGGACCTAGAAATGTCTACAAAGACATGCTCAACAAAATGGTTAGTCTCATTGATCATGTTGTCATGAATCACCAAAATCATACTCGAACTAATGGCATATGAGGCCATGTTCGCTACAGTGCGGTAGCGGTAGTGTGGTACCTATAGCACTCTCCTTCAGCGTCTGTATTTATACACCCTTGGGTACCACACCATGATGACATGATCCATCACACCACTAGCTGCCTTCACTCACCACATGAGAAATTGTGAGGACACAGATCATCAATCATCATGCATGGGTTGAAAAGGATGAAATTAAATATGCCGTCAAGCACTCCTTATTCAGTTCCTCTATAATATGGCAACTGTTGCTGCAATACATCTTTGTTCAATTTCTCGTTTATGAGGCAGGGTATAGGCCCATAAATGGTTAGCTTTTGAATGGGTGGCGTCGAGAAAACTAAGTCTATATCAATTCAACAAGCAGCGGGTATATGGTGATCTAGTGGTCCTCTAGCCAGTCTGAAACACGGCACAAATAATAGAAGCTGGGGTCAGACACTCAAGACTCGTGTTCTTCCCTGCTGTCATCACTAGCCAGAAAGAAGCATACCAACTAGAATATGCACAATATGCATGGATGCATAGTGTCCTTGCGATCTCTTCCTTGCACTAGAATGATGCATACACCACACAGTAGTACTCTATTTGCAAGACAAATTGTAAAATGATATCGAAGACAATATTCAGTACCACTAATTGATGTCTGATTGTTGTGTCTGTTAGTACTCGGAGGAACGTATGAAAAATAGTACAAGATTTAATTTGTTTGTCAAGAAAAACGGCACTTTACAATATGGTAGCGATGTAAAGTGATATAGATGTGTAAATGAACAAGCTCAGTGCTTTATATTGCAGCATTGTTTACCCGTAGCAACTCATAAACCTCTAATAAATATGAAATCATACACCTGGCTTCAATCAAATAGTACAAGCTTTGTTCGATCTTTTATTATGTATAGGTGCAGTTGAGGCCTGAGAAAACAGTTGAATACATGTTTAAAGAACATACCACTTCTACATCATCAATATGGAGCAGATAAGGAGCACATGGATGGAGCCATTACAAGGTGGCCGGGCTTCCACAGTCGCTTGACCCTGCCAGCACACCCCACTGGCCGTGGAGGATCAATGTTTAGCCGTCGGCAGAATGCTAATTGATTTTCATCAATCGTGGAAAAAAGCAAGACTTTACAAGCATCTTAGTTATCCACAGATGGTCTTAACTATTTTTGTAGCCAAACAGCTGTTTAGATTATAAGCTAGCTTGTCTCATTTGCGAGCTTAAATGTACAGTTCTCATGTTTAATTAAGACCCACAGCACTCAGTATACATGCTTAGACAACTATGTTCATATGTGCATTTATGTATCTGTTGATTGTAGACCATATATATTGTCTGGTTCCAGCATGCCTTAGTTTCTCTGGAACTTGAGCAAAACCACAACACCTATCCTATATATAAACAGTCCTAACTCCTACGCATCATTCTCCGGTCAGCTTTTCTATTTATACACTTATATCTATATGTTGTCTGATCTCCCGTTCTCCATCATATATATAATGTGTGCCAAGCAAAAGATAGTACTCTAGCTAGTTAATGTCTCAAATATATGTAACTATGATCATCCTGTGACTTCCGTTCCTGCATAATTAGAACAAACGAGAAACTATCGATCTCGTGTACCAGGTGGGAATAGGTGGCATCAGAAAATCGGATTCCAGATATCCAACGACGGTCCAGCGGCCCGGCTGGCAGCTAATCTTGGTGCCGATGTCGGTACCGGCTCCAGTGTAGAGTAGGAAGCACGTACAACCACGTCAGATGTGTGTAATGCAGCCGCGGCAGCTATCTCCGCCGGTGGTAGTCGGTCGCCAGGGCTAGCCCAGCCGACCCACCGCCGACGAAGCAACCGTCGGCTCCATGAAGACACGGTCGGTGTGGCCGAACATCGCCAAGGGTGAAGAAAGGTCATATCTGCTCGCTGGTAAAGTCCTCAATTTTTAGTAAGATGCTCTTTCTTTAACAACTTCTAATCCATCCATCGAATTTGTTAGGACTTGGAAAAACATCTCAGTCGTTCCACGTAAAGTTACGTGCCTGATCTTAAGGTGGAAGGACAGAGAAAGGATAAAGAGTAGTTAAGGTTTCCTCATGCAAATGTACGAGAGAGAGAAAGAATATATAAAAGTGGTTAGGATAATTTAGAAATAATATAGGATTCCCGATGTAAAATTGCCTTATATATTTTAGGAGTGGATTATTAGAAACTTTTGGAGATGACCTTCTTTATTAATTCCAATACTTGTTTAGGAGTCCTAAAACTTCATATTTTTAAGAGGAAAAAATTGGGTACTTTTGGAGATGCTCTTACTGCCGAGGCGAGTAGATCAGGAGGATCCACTACCGCCAGTAGGTCAAAGTTGCAGCATACTCCGTATTTTCAGAGGTATCTTGGTGATCAGCCAGAACATGGTATTATCACAGGGGGAAAATTAGTTAGCCGATGGGTCACCAAATTAAAGATGCTCATTACAGTTTGTATTAATTGTAGCAACTGAAAAGAAACATGATGCATCGTTCTTTCGTTTATATTAATTATGTTTGTGGAATTCAGATAACAAAGAGAGAAAGGTCATCATGCCATAGTTTCTTGCAGTAAAGCATGTGCATAGCAAAATATTGCCACATCCCCTTCATAAGAAGTTCTTTGGTCGATGAAATAAAACACAGTAATATAATAGCAAAACTTCCCTTCAGCTCCATCTTCTTCTGGTCTAATCTCTCTCTATATATATATATCATCCAAGAAAGCTACCATTATCCACCGCTCACTTGGCATACAAGTGCACTTCAATCCTGTTCTGATGAGTTCTACTCAAAAAAAAAAATCCTGTTCTGATGAGTTCTACTTGTAGCCTATTAGGAATAAGAGGCTCAAGGAATTCACCTGGTTTCCTTGCAAGATTAGTGGTTACCGGCTTCCTTAATGGTTGTTATTTCAGTTTCCATATGTCTCCATCTATCTTGTCTTGCACGCACGCAAACCCACCTTGGTGTGTGTGTCTCTTCTCCGGTGCATCTCAGTTCCCCGTAGTCTCTGTGGCGGCAAATCTCCTAGCGTTGGGAGAGTAGCTACATGCTGGATTACAATAAGATCCCGCCTCGTTCGGCTTCGGTAGCACTTGTAGCTAGGCCAGTTGCTAGTAGAAACCCAGCTGCAACAATGCAGGTCATTGAGGAATTTTATATAGGAAATAAATTACTTTTCATGGTTACCAGACCCAGTTGAAAAGGCCAAGTTGGGATCATTCCGGAATTTTGCATTTTTGGTGAAATTTAGATGGAACTTCTAAACTTGGCCAAACCGGTCCAAATCAGATATATCGTTGGTCTACTGGAATACTAGTACAAATGAACTAATTTTCTCTATTTATACATCTAAAACAAATGAAACTGGCGTTAATAAAAAAGTAAAGGTTAAATATTTTTGTAACTGCCACTCTAAAACCTCTTGTATATGGTCAATAAAAGATTGACGTATTGATTCTCACATGTGTGTAGATCCTCTGAATATGGAATGCATGATTGTTCCTACATTGAAAACTAGTATGATGTATGCGTCAACTTGACTGTCTAAAAAGTACGAATACATTTAGGTATTTTAATGTTCATGTTTATTCTTGTGTACCATCCAATCAAAAAGTTGAGATAAACTTTCATAACAACCAATTTATTTCCCCTCTTTAGTGCGTGGCAGAGGCCACTCATGATACATGTGTCCATGTTATCTTTTACTAAGGCCGAATACAACCGAAATCTGGAATTTTACTCCTCCTATATCACGGATTCCGTTTCAATTATACATGTATGCATGCAGTACACTGTGTTTCTTCGTCTTCTGAATATAATGCACACTATTGTCAGAAGTGTATGGCAGTAGTCACTGCAAGTCTGCAACGTGTGCCCTTTTTTTTTTGCGGTAATTTTTTTTGCGGTAATGCAACGTGTGCCCTTGATCTGGGTTCCTTTTCACTGCAGGTCCATAAACTTTTTTCGAGATGTCATCTAAGCCGCAAACTAAAAAAGTGGTCATCTAGGTCCATAAACTTTCTTGACGTCTCATCTAGGTCCGCAAACTAAATAAGTGGTCATCTAAGTCTATGAACTTTTAAAGAACGGTCGTCTAGATGACCGCTTATTTAGTTTACGGACCTAGATGAGATCTGGAGAAAAGTTTATGAACCTAGATGACCGTTTTTTTAGTTTGCGGACCTATATGACATCTCGGAAAAAGTTCATGGACCTACGGTGAAATTCACTCTTTTAGAAATAATGAAAAGCCGTCCTCAATGCGCAGCGCAGATGACTAGTTTGAGAATATGGGCGGCATCAAGAAATCTGAAGTTTAGAAAACAAGAAGAACCTGTAGATATGTTTAGCTGTTGAACGCGTGTTCCATGGTTGTGCTTCTCTGAACACATTTGGACACATCGAGCAGGACTAAAAAGCTTTAGGAGATATTCATGGCGACTAGTGACGACCTGGTAACAAGCGGAGTAAAAAGGAGATCACTGATTTCACTCTCGATCACATGGTTCTGTTCAAAGTGAGATTGTCTTGCTGCTCCTTGAATTGTTTTTTTTAACCAAGTTTTTTTTGGTGTCCTTATTTTTGCGGGGAGAGATGATGGAGAGGACGGGTGGAAGCGGAGTCCAATGACTAGTTTGCCACAGCCCCTGTATACAAGTTCTTGTGTCAATGAAAGCAGACTAACAGAGCAGAACTTCCGTTCAACTCAATTTCCTTCTTTCATAAGTAAATAAATAAATAAAAACTCAATCTCCTTTTGTCAATGTACCTATATAACTATCATATATAGTCATGGAAGCCACGTTCACTTGGCACACAAGCACACCTCAGTTGTGATGGGTTAAGGAATAGGTGGCTCAAGGAATTCACCCGACTTCCTAGCAAGATTAGTGATTACCAGCTTCCTCGGTGATGGTAATTTGAGTTCGCATATGTCGCCAGCCATCTAGTCCTACACGCACACAGATGCACCTTGGCGCTCATCTCTGTTATGTGGAATGCCTATGGCTCGATTTGTCATGGAGATTTCCGTGCATTGGGAGAGTACCTTCCTGCGGAGCTGCGATGAGATGGCAACAGTAACATTTCTGTTATGTGACTCGCGCTTGTAGCTGTCCACGGGGTCCTAAGAGAGTTAGGCCAGTTGCTACAAGACCCAGCTTCACCGGTAACATTTCATATACTCCATCCGTCTCATAATAAGTGCAATTCTAGTTTTTGAAAAAAATCTCACAAAGAGTGCAATTTTAGAAAATAGATCTAATTACTTACCTAATTAAGTGGTCAGATCTGATTTGCATGTCAAAACTTACTGCATATAGCCAACAAATGAGGGTATTAGAGTCTTTTCATATCGTCACTAATCTGTTCTAAAAAAATTAGAATTGCACTCTTTGTGGGACGGAGGGAGTATGTAGATTACTTCCAGAGTTTCCTAGAGAATTTTCCATAAATCACCTTGCAGGAACGCAAAATATATACGTGCCCACATACATAATAAAAATTACTATTTAGTTCATTAAAACAGCACATCTTCCCTTCAACTCCTATATATACAGTCCTAACTCGTACACATCATACTCCGGTCAGCTTTTCTATTTATACCCTTCCATCTATGTAGTCTGATCTCCAGTTCTCCATCATGTATATAATGTACTAGAAAATACATCATGTGCCAAGCAAAAGATAGTACTCTAGCTAATGTCTCAAATATAGGTGCAACCATGCTCCTGTGACTTGCCCTCCTGGAGTTCTTTTCAGCATAATTAGAAGTTTAGAACAAACGAAGAAACTATCCATCTTGTGTGTGCCAGATGGGAATAGGCGGCATCGGAAAATTGGATTCCAGAGATCCCCCAAGGAGAAGGTTAAGGATACGGCGTGTGACAGCTAATTTTGATGCCAATGTCGGTACAGGCTCCGGCGTAGAGCAGGGAACATTTACAACCACGACGGAAATGCGGATCGAAGCCGCGACAGCAACCTTCGCTAGTGGTGGTCGCTTGTCGGGGCTGGCCTAGCCGATGCGCCGTCGATGAAGCAACCACCGGCTCCATGAAGACACGGTCGGTGTGGTCGAACATCACCGAGGCCGAAGAAAGGTCAGCTCCGCTCGCCGGCGGAGTGGGTCGAGCACATGGGAAAATTCTGAGGGGGTGTAACGACTCGGGTTTTCAAAAGAGAAAAAAACAGTTAACCTGTACTCGTGATAGTCCCTGGATCAGACGTTATCACGCACAGACATCCATCACAGATAAATATCACAACCTTACAACGAAATCAGAGTACAAAACGAAGTATTTACATCCGAATACAACTAGGTATACGATTCAAGTACAAGCCCCTTGGGCTAAACGACAAGTAGAAACTCTACGCAGCGGTAGCTAAGGCTTCAAGTCTTCATTCCTCGATTTTCACCACAGGCATCCTTGAGCGAAGCGACGCAACCCTTCCTCCATGGATTCTTCATAAATGGACTTTCGCTCCAAGTCCAATCCTGCACACTCACAGACTATCCCCAAGGAATTGGATAGGTTCACGTCACCAACCGTATGCAAGCTTTAAGCGACCTAAAGCTAAGGGTATAAAAAGTAGTCAAGGAGTAGGCTCAGGTTTTCCCTATGCAGCAGTAGCAAAGCATAAATAATAAATCTTCATATCCCACCAATTCCAATATCACTCATCCACAAACGGTTACACCTGGTCACCCAGATCACCGTCTCCAAATCCTATCTCCATCTAGGGTCGGTGCGAGAACTCCCACTCCTCACACCTCAATGATTGCACCCGGATCCGCGAGGCAGAGGGAGCAACTCTCCTCTCCCCGAGTACAACCACAGCTCACCATACACTCTCATCCTATAAAGGGGGAGGTAGAAATCCCAAAACGTAAGAGTCGGAGAAACAACGGACATGTCCATAACCGAGGACGCGGCTATACGTATAGATCTAAACTCTGCAGAGCGTGTACACCAGTACCCAACTCGGAATGGCACCCGGTGGTGATCAGCCAACCAAGCCCATCCTACCGGACGAATACCTAGGAGTTACGATTCCATCCTGCATTCGGGTCTCGCTGCGGTCCTTCGCAAAGGTCCGCCCCAGAACTGTGAAAATACCCCCGCGTGGCCACACGGGGAACGCCCAAAGGGAAGGGACTTCACCCTAACTCTCTCACTGATATCCTCTATCCTACTGGCAGGTATGGTATCGAACGGCCCTATCCCCACTCTTGGCGAGGTGGTGTGTACGAAAGTCCCGTGTAACATGCGACCCACTCGGTTTCAGACCGGGGCGAGCTCCTATCCTCCGAGTCATCACAAAAACCCCAACACCTGTGCTCCTAAAACAGTGTACCCGCCATAGGCACTAAACTGGGCAAAGTCCGAGAAGACGATCCCTGGCCCCCGATCCCAGATCGGGTTGTCTTGAGCTCACCCCCGTCAAAATATCCCAAAACAGCTTCTCCTGCCGGTTTTTCCCACACACGCCAAGAAACTACCACAATAATCCCAACACATGCATAGCAAGCTCAGCGTATCATCATGCATAAGTAAAGTAGTAGTAGTAGTAGGTCAATCAAGGACAAGTATGTAAGAGAGGCTATGCACGGGTTCATCATATCCATCACTATGCGGTAAATAAAGCACTAGCAGTTCTAATAGCCATGCCTAATGGGCATTCAAAGTAGGTCGGGCGTGAACACCTGTGTGCAAGTAGTCGTTGTAGTTTCTGTAGCCGTACTTGATCTTCTGGCTCGCCTCCTCAGCTCCGGGAAATCCTAGATTCGGAAATTGAAATAAATACCGGAGCTAAATGCAAATAAACTCCAACGAGAAGCAATAAAGAACCAAATAACTCCAACAACTAGTCTAACGGGTGCTTCATGATTTTAAAAGAATAAAGAAACTGATTTCGTATTTTTCTAAGCTAGAAGCATTTTATTATTGATTTTCAAATAAAGAAATATTTTATGAATTTAAGTCATTGCGATAAAGCACAGAAAACATAAGTCAGCAAGTTAGAGATCACAGGCTAGGTTTCAGGTTGGTTTGCAAGCTCAGTTGACTTAGTCAACGATCATTGTTGACCAAGTCAAAGGGAAAGGTCAAAGGTCAACCGGAACCCGCAAGTGACCCTGTGGGTCCCGTATGTCAGATGGGAACAAGATAGGCAGATCACGACCTCACGAGTTAGTGGGACCCATCGGTAAGTTCGTGGGACCCCCTTTGGTCAGATTAGCGAGATTGTGCAAAAAGGATCAGCTAGAAGCGATGTGGTGATTAAGAAACTTGGCTAAAGCCGGAACATGACAAAGGTGTGGCATGGATGGATACCTCCATGGGATGGCTGATGGTTCAGGCTTAAGGTTTGATAAGAACTTCAAACTGGGCTAGCACCTGGCTGATTTAGAACTCATGGTCAGCTTAGCACCGGCAAGCAGGGTTTAGACCGAAGGCTTGTCGGTCCCCACATGGCCTTGGTCAGAACATGCAGCAGCTAGGCTTGCATGACTGTAGCCCGATCACAGGCTAGGAGGCACTACAGCTTTAGCAGATTAGAGTCTTGCACACAACTCGGCTGCGAGCTATGCATAGGCAAGAAAGATTAAGGCACAAGTATAGACTGAACTTGTACTGGGTATTAGCAAACATGCTAGCTTCTAGCATGAGCTCGCAGCTTCGTGATTTGAAACAGAACAATCCGCAGATTAGGGATAACAAGAGAAGGCTTGCGGCGGCTTGATCAAAAGCAAAACACAGAATCCATTAGCTTCATGCTGCCAAGTGAAATGCTGTCACTTGTGTCCGGCAGTAGCAAGGCATGGCCGACTATGTCCAAGCATGGTCAGAGCATAAGCTAGCTTTATAGGCTGCAAGTTTAGGTTAGAGCTTCCTGTTTGCGTGGAAGAGGATCGCCTGCCGCAGCGCAGGTAGGTCGAAGATTGCAGCATATTTTTCGAGGAATCTCGGTGATCAGCGGCCAGATTAGCCAAAACATCATATTACTATCACCGAGACATTACAATTTGTATGATTATCTATAGTAACAACTACATCAAACGACATGAATTCAACAGTGAAGGCAAACTTCTGTAAGCATCAAAGCCCCACCGCACCTTTGGTAAGGGTGTGTTTCGGTGATAAATGACAATCATATACTTGTGACTAACCTTTGTTTTGTAGCAGATTTATTCTTGGGTTATTGTCATGAGATATAAGTGAAATGAGACCCCTCAATTGAAATTATGGACGATCAATGGACAAAGACTACAAGGCTAAGGACATTCTTAGTTCCAAGTGTCACAAGGAGATGAAGGACACTTGGATTTGCTAGTTTGTAGTGTTTGACCGTAATATTAAGAGGGGTTCACACTTTAGTAGCTTGATCATGCCAAATGCTATGCTATATTCATGCACTATCAAGCTCCTTGGTTACTAAATAGCTCAAAGTACTCATGGAAAGACATTAGAAGCAAAAGAATTTAAGGGAAACTCAAAGGCAATTGAATTGGATGAGTTGAAATGAAAAAAGGCCCGTCGGATGATCCGACAGCATCATTTCTAGTTGCACCGGTGATCTATGTGACTGTTGCTGAGAAAACAGCATCGTCGAATGAACCGACGGTACATCAGCGGTTCATCCGGTGACCTAGGGTTTGGTAACAGTAAGGATTGGAGTCAAGTGCCTTCAGCACCGGATGAAGCGACGGTCCAAGCATCGGTTCATCCGGCATGTGCATATAATTCATACAGAGACGCACCGAGTGAACTTGCTTCAGCACCAGATGAAACGACGCTCATGAAGACACTCATCGGTTCATCCGACGCCTATGGATATTTCATACAGAGACGCACTGAGTAAAGTTGCTTCAACACCGGATAAACTGACACAGCAATAGTGCATGTGTCAGATGAAGTGATACAGCGTTTGGGTTCAACGGCTATATTTCTTCAGACAGAGTGACCGGATGATCCGACGCTACCGCAGGGGGAACCGTCGGTTCATCCGACGGTACTACTTTTCAGAGGACTTTTCTAACGGCTAGCCTTCCTTGCTAGGCCTATAAATTGGCCCCCCTGTGTCTCTTGAGCTGCCTTTGCCACTCTGAAGAACCACAGCAGCCAAGGAGAAGAGGAGTTAGTGCTTTGATCATTTGGATTTCATCTTCCTAGCCAAGAGGGATTCTTTCTTGGTGATCAAGAGTTTCAAGGTGCTTTCAATGGCATAGCTGGGTGCATTGGTCAAGTGAAAGTGTGTGAGCTTGTTACTCTTGGAGTTTGACGGCTCCTAGACGGTCTCGGTGATTTGGAGTTCTTGGTGAGCTCTTGGAGATTGTGGGAGCCCCGGGAAGTTCTTGGTGTAAATGGATTGAGACCCACCATTCCGGAGATAGAGAACGGGTACTCTTAGTGAGCACTCAAGTCTAAGTGGCTTGAGGGGGAGCAAAACTCTTTATGAGTGCTCCAACGTGGATTAGGGAGAAGCGTCAACTTCTCGATACCACAGGAAAAAATTCGGTTGTCTCTTGTCCACTTGCTCTACCTTCTTGCACTTATTTCCGTATTTACTTTCAGCTCTTGATTTCCTTTGCTCTAGTTTTCTTCTAGTGTGCTTTGCTTGTTGCTTATCTTGACTAGGGTGCTTTTCTCATGTTAGTGTGAATCTTGCTAAGGAACTTTGTTGCTAGTGTGCTTAGTTGGTAGAAAGAAACCTTTTTAGATGGGCAACACTAGAGATATAGGTTAAGGTTTGCTTTATGTTCTAGAAATTTGAAGAAGGCCCGTATTCAACCCCCCCCCCCTTCTATAGGCCATCGATCCTACAAGTGGTTTAAGAGCTTAGGCTCTCTTTTTGGTGGCTTAACCGCCTAGAGAGATGGGCAAGGGTAGTGGCAATAGCCCTCCCAAGTTGGCGGGGAAACAGTTCACTTTTTGGGCACATAGAATGGCTAGCTTTCTTCAAGCACAACACCATGATGCATGGATCACCACCATGTATCCTTTTCCTAATGTTCCTACCGAGAGTGAAACTAAGTGGAACTATCGTACTAGAAACTTTATCTTTGAGACTCTTGAGGAGGATTTGTTTGATAGGGTGTTTGCTTTGGAGACCGCTCATGAGGTTTGGATGGAGCTCAAAAGAATCCATGTAGGCAACAAGAAAATCCGTGAGGAGAAGTATGAGTTGCTTAGGGTTGAGCTCAATGAGTTTAAGATGAAGGATGATGAGGGTGTAGAGGAAATGTACTCTAGGATGGGTGTTCTTATTCAAAATATCAATGCTCTCGATGTTGCTAACGTGTCCGAGTAGGAAATTATTCAGAAAATTCTTCAAACGCTTCCCAAGCCCAAGTACAACATTGTCAAGGCACTCATCTTTGAGAAGGACTTCGAAACTCTCACCATCACCGAAGTTGTGAACAAGATTCGGTCTCATGAGATGTTCTTGATGGGTCAAATTGAATCATCTACTTCCACATCAAGCTCCAAGAAGGATCTTGCACTCAAGGCTAGTGACAAGACCAAGCCCAAGCCAAAGTCAAAAGCAAAGCCTCCTCCCTCCTCAAGTGAAAGTGAAGACAAGAGTGACTCAAGTGATGAAGATGATGGTGAACTTGCTTTCCTCATGAGGAGGACTACCAAATTGCTCTCCAAGATTGGCAAGAAAGGCTACAACTATGATCCTAAGAAGAACAAGTTTCGCTCATCAAGAAGAAGTGGTGAAGGTGGCAAGAGAAAGTGCTACAATTGCCAAAGCTATGATCATCTATCATATGATTGCCCCAAGCCCGACAAGCGAGTGTCAAGCTCAAGTAAGAAGAACGACAATGATGATGAGAATGAGAAAGATGACAAGCACTCTAAGAAGGACTCATACAAGAAGAAGTCGTCTAGCAAGCCCTACTACAAGAAGAAGGGTGGTCATCGTTCTCTCTTGGCAAATGAGTGGATCACGGATGGTAAAACTTCAAGTGAATCAAGCGGTAGTGAAGATAAGAAGAACAAGAAGTTTGGCGATCTTGTGATCAGGGATGATGAAGAACCTCCTCTTCCTCCACCACCTATGTGCTTCATGGCTAAACACTCCAAGGTGAGCGATAGTGAAGATAGTGACTCCTCGGATAGTGATAATGAACTTTCACCTCATGCTCTTAAGAGACTTCTAGATCAATACACCGACATGATCAAGAAACAAAAGAGTAAGCTCAAGGCTCTTGAAGAGACACATGAGAAGCTTAAGCTATCCAATGATGAGTTGCTTGTGAAACACAATGACCTTAGCAAAGAACATGAAGCTTTGGTAGTGTCTAATAAGTCACTTAGAGATGACCACAACAAGTTACTTGATAAGCACAATGAGCTAATCGTCAAACATGATGATTTAACTGTGCTTAACAAGTCTCTTGAGTCAAGTCAAAAGATGCTTAAGAAAGATCATGTGGTCTTAGAGATGAAGTATCAAGAGATTGAGCTTGCTTATGAGGCTATTTGTTCTAGTGGGCAAGAAATTGCTAAAGACATCACTAAGACAAATGCTTCTACTTCTTGTGATGATTTGATTGAAGAACCTAAGATCTTGCTAAATGATGAGAATATTGCCTCCTCTTCTAAGACTAACCATGCTAGGGTGAAAGCACTTGAAGAGGAAGTAAGAAGCCTAAGATCTTGTGTGAAGAATTTGGCCAAGGGTGAAGAATTGCATAAGGAGATCCTCTATTACAATGCAAGAGATTATGGCTCTAAGGGACTTGGCTCCTTCCCTCAACCCATCAAAGAGACTCCCAAGTCAAAAGAACTCTATGGGTGCTTTGTGAAGGAGGTTGGGTCTTATTGCCAACATTGCAAGATCACCGGTCATCACACAAGGGAGTGTCCTATACCTTCACATCCATTGCCTATCTTACCTTGCAACTATCGTTCCATGTTCAACAATAACCATTTCTTCTTGTTGAAGAATAGTAAAGGCAAGGTGGTGGCAAGGTTCATAGGGACCAAGGCTAAAGTGAATCATCCTAGGCAAATTTGGGTTCACAAAGCTTTAGTAACTCTTGTGATTGGACCCAAACTTGCTTTGGTTCCTAAATCTTCAACTTGATCTATTTGTGTGTAGGTGAACTACAAGGCCGGGGGAAGTCATTGGGTCCTTGATAGTGGATGTACTCAACACATGACCGGCCAAGTTAAAATGTTCACCTCTCTAGTGGATGATGCGGGGAATCATGAGCAAGTTACCTTTGGTGATAATTCTAAAGGAAGGGTCTCCAGTTTGGGTGGCATAACCATTGCAAAAGATCTCTCTCTTTCCAATGTTTTGTTTGTAGACTCTTGTAGTTATAACTTTCTTTCCATTACTCAATTTTGTGATCTTGGCTTATCTTGCTTATTTGATGATGAGGGAGTTATCATTACTAACAAGAAATCTAATGAAGTTGTGTTCAAAGGTTTTCGCCATGGGAATATCTATCTTGTAGACTTCTCCTCTCATGAAGCGAACTTGACTACTTGTCTATTCACCAAGACATCCAAGGGTTGGCTATGGCATCGTCGTATTGCACATATAGGCATGAGTCAACTCAAGAAGGCATTCAAAAGGGGTTTAGTTCTTGGTGTGAAGGATGTCACATTTGAGAAGGACAAGTTATGTGGAGCGTGTCAAGCCGGCAAGCAAGTAGCAAGTCACCATCCTATGAAGGCTTATGTTTCTACCTCAAGACCATTGGAAATCTTACACACGGACCTCTTCGGCCCTACTACATACAAAAGTCTTGGTGGTAATCTCTATTGCCTTGTCATTGTTGATGATTACTCACGCTACACTTGAACATTCTTTTTGGAGGACAAGAGCAAGACGTTCGGGATCTTCAAGAACTTTGCTACAAGGGCTCAAAATGAATTTGAGTCATCTATTGTGAAGATCCAGAGTGACAATGGATCAGAATTCCGGAATACTAAAGTGGAAGAGTATTGTGATGAGCTAGGCATCAAGTATGAATTCTCTTCAACCTACACACCACAACAAAATTGTGTGGTAGAAAGGAAGAACAAGACTCTCATCACCTTGGCTAGAGCAATGTTAGATGATTATGGTGTCTCTCAAAGATTTTGGGCGGAAGCTATCAACACGGTGTGTCATGCTTCAAATAGGGTGTATCTCCACCGACTATTAATGAAGACACCATGTGAGCTTCTCATTAGGAGGAAGCCCAGCATCTCCTACTTCCGAGTCTTTGGGTGTAAGTGTTTCATTTACAAGAAGAGGAAGCACCTCGGGAAGTTTGAGAGTAGGGTAGATGAGGGCATGTTTCTTGGTTATGCATCCAACTCCAAGGCATATAGAGTATTCAACAACACTACACGTGCCGTTGAAGAAACATGTGACGTGGAGTTTGATGAATTTAATGGCTCCCAAGGAGATGGCTATTATTGTGATGATGTAGGAAAAGAACCTCTCCGAGAAGCAATGAAGAAGATGGCTATTGGGGACATCAAGCCCAAGGAGGACGATGATACACCTTCTACTTCCCACAACCATGAAGACTCTCCTCTTCCGATGATGATAATGATGACCATCAAAGGCACACAAGACAAGAAAGCTCATCTTCCTCACATGGACCACCACCTACATCACAAGACACACAAGATCAAGAAGAAGAAGAATCGGAAGTAGTGCGACCTCAAGATGATCCAACTTCTACCACACTTGAAAGGCGTACAAGGACTACATCAAACCACCCCATCAATCTTGTTTTGGGTGATCCCAAGGGTGGTACACGTACTCGCCGCAAATAATATGCTTCTTTTTGCAAACATCATGCATTTGTTTCTTTTGTAGAACCCATTACTATAGAGGAAGCTCTCGAGGACCCGGATTGGATCTTGGCTATGCAAGAAGAGCTCAACAACTTCACAAGAAATGAAGTTTGGGTCCTAGTAGAGCACCCCAAGAACAAGAACGTGATTGGCACCAAGTGGGTCTACCGAAACAAGCAAGATGAACATGGAGTTGTGGTGAAGAACAAGGCAAGACTTGTCGCCAAGGGTTACTCTCAAGTAGAAGGCTTGGACTATGGAGAGACCTTTGCTCCGGTTGCACGTCTTGAAGCAATCTGTATCCTTCTTGCTTATGCTTCTTGTCACAAAATGAAATTATTCCAAATGGATGTCAAGAGTGCCTTCTTAAATGGCTTCATTAATGAAGAAGTCTATGTTGAGCAACCTCCCGGTTTTGAGGATCCCACACATACTAACCATGTCTATAGGTTGATCAAGGCTTTGTATGGACTCAAGCAAGCTCCTAGGGCATGGTATGAGAGGCTCCAGGACTTTCTCATCAAGGAAGGCTTCAAGATTGGAAGAGTGGACAATACTCTATTCACCAAGATCATCAACGGAGAGCTCTTCATTTGTCAAATCTATGTTGATGATATCATCTTTGGATCTACCAATCTCAAAGTGTGCAAGGACTTTAGTGATCTCATGACTAGGGAATTCGAGATGTCTATGATTGGAGAACTCAACTTCTTCCTTAGGTTTCAAATCAAGCAATTGGAGGAAGGGACTTTCATTCACCAAGAAAAGTACACCAATGATATTCTCAAGAAGTTCGATGGATGATTGCAAGCCAATCAAGACACCAATGCCTACAAATGGACATCTCGACTTAGATGAGGAAGGTAAACCGGTTGACCAAAAGCTTTACCGTTCTATGATCAGCTCTCTTCTTTACCTTACCACATCTAGGCCCGATATCATGTTTAATGTTTGCATGTATGCTCGGTTTCAAGCCAACCCTAAAGAATCTCACCTAAGTGCTTTGAAAAGGATCCTTAGATACTTAAAATGCACACCTAGCATTGGCTTGTGGTACCCCCATGATGCTTGTTTTGAGCTCTTGGGTTATTCGGATTCGGATTTTGCCGGATGTCGAGTAGACCGCAAGAGCACTTCGGGTGGGTGCCATTTGCTAGGTTGATCTTTGGTTGCTTGGTCCTCTAAGGAGCAAAACTCCGTGGCCTTATCCACCGCGGAGGCGGAATACATTTCCGCCGGGGCTTGTTGTGCTCAAATCCTCTATATGAAGCAAAGCCTCTTGGATTATGGTGTGGTTCTAGATAGGGTTCCTCTCCTTTGTGACAATGAAAGTGCCGTAAAAATTGTTAACAACCCGGTTCAACATTCACGCACCAAGCACATTGATATCCGCCATCACTTCTTGCGAGACCATGTTGCTAAAAGTGATATTCTCCTTTGTGGTGTTCGCTCCGAGGAGCAATTGGCGGATATATTCACTAAGCCTCTTGATGAAAACACCTTTTGTAGGCTAAGGAGTGAATTAAATGTGCTTGATGCATCCAACATCATGTGATGCTTGTCATATAGTTTGCATTTGCATATGTACATGTTCTAGGGGCTTGTCTAACCTTGTTAAGATAGTAGTGAGTATGGGTCTTGCTTGAGCCGGTGGTTCCCAAGTTTCGCTCAAGGCATGTTGAAAGGCTCACCATGAGTAAGCTTAACAAGGGCTCAAACTTGACAAGATAGTTTATCTTTTCGCTTTGCATCTTTGCTTGTCATATAGAATGCATTCATGTTTATTTTCATGCATTTGTTCTTACATTGCATTGCGTGAGAGGTGTCACAAAGGAAAATCACACTATGAGAAAGTTGCTTAGCGTTCAATTCAAATCAACAACTCCAAAGTGTGATGAGACAAATGATTGTGCTTAATGCCTATTGAGTATGTCCTAACGAGCTAAAAGTTTCTATCTCTAAGTTCAAAGGCAATAACTCATACATTCCCTTTTTGGATCTTATTTCGCCTATTTTTCTAAAAATTTATAAGGTCCATCCCTTGTAGGGAATCTATGGTTTATATACTTGTATTTTGCAAAGGAGTGCTTGAGGGGTGAGGTTGTCCCTCAGAATTGGTACAAAAATGTGCTTGTGTTGGCTTGTGTGTGACATTTGTTGGATCAAAAATGAGCTTTAGATCAACATTCTGTTTTTGTCACCGACGGATGAACCGCTGCTATGTAGGTTCCAGGCGTCGGTTCATCCGGTGGTCGGGTCAGTTTGAATTTTGCTCAGCGTGCCTCTGGTTCCTACCGTCGGATGAACCGACGCTCACCTCTGAGGAAGCAACGGTTCATCCGGTGCTACTGAGTTTTGAGGCAAAATCAGACCCGCGACACGTTCATCCGACGAATCTAAACAACTGGCCATCGGTTCATCCGGTGATACCTATCTCTGATCTGCTCACTTCATCCGGCGGTTCGACCGACGCTGTGCTTTCTTCTACCGTCGGTTCATCCGGTGCTTCACTACGACGTGGCCCCACATGTCATAATCTTCCTGGCCGTTTTCTTCCCCCAAATCAAATCCCGCGCTGCCTCACTCGTTCGCACCGTACACCGCCATCATCGCCGCCCCCGGCCTCCTCCGCCCGTGCTCCGCCACACACAACCTCCGCCGGCCTCCAGCCTCACCGCTGGCCTGCTCCGCCGCCGCGCCGCCGCATCCTCCGTGCGGAATTTCGCACGCGGACTGCGAAACCCTAGGTTAGGGTTCCGACCACCGCCGCCTTTTCTGGCCGGTCGCCGTCGCCAGAGCTCGTCGGCGTTCTTCTGCGGGCTCACCGTAGCGTTCTCCACCACATCTGCTTCTTCTCCTTCGCAGCCCTTAGTAGTGGTGAGCACCCGCCTGATTTCCCCTTCCCCTGTTCCTGTTTATTCATGATCTTTGGGAAATTAAGTGGTGCTTGTGTGGCCTTAGACTGTGATTATGAGCTGTGCTTCTTTGTTTCCTTCTAGATTGCTCATTTGATCATAGTTGTTGCTTAGTTCCTACAAATCCTGTTAAATCTCATACAAATTGAGCCTCTATGCTACTGTTCATGCTCTGTTCATATCATATCTCTTGTCAGTAGCTCCTATTCTATCTCTCACTCACACATACACATCCTGTTGCACATAAGGACATTCCTAGACATACCTTTCTTTATCTTGTGACATGTCCATCTACTAGCATTTCATGAATAGGCTCCATCTTTTTCATATGCTTTGCTTAAGGACCTCTCACCTTTAGATATTTATCTTGTTTATATTCTCCGCTCGCCATTCTATAATCTTCCACTGTTTCTTTGGCAGATGGCAGGCAACAAGAGGAAGGGCAAGGCTGTTCTTGAGCCAAAGAAGAAGAAGAGCAAGCAGGATAAGGAGTGGGAGCGTGTGCTCTGAGTGCCCGACACCCAGGGACAGCCTCAGAGGGGCATTCGGATTGGGAGCAGTGCACAGAGTCAGGGGGAGCAGCCCCATGAGCAGCAGCAATTACGGCGTTCAGGCCGTACCAGTACACGTCTGACAGAGACAGAGACACCTCCCTCTGCACCACGTACCGGTCCTCACTCGTGGTGGACACACTCAGCCGACTCCGAGGCAGAGGAGGACAGCAGCAGAGCAGCAGGTTGAGCAGGAGCAGCAGGATCAGCCACCTGAGGGCCCTGAGGTTCGGATTGTTGCACAGCGAGCAGAGGCCTTTGGGGTCTATCTCCGTGATCTGAGGAGCCTTTCTGGGCTAAAGATCCGGAAGTTGAGGTTTGTTGAGGAGGACGAGTGGTTTCCTCGTTGCAGAGAGGATCGTGACCCCAGGTTTTGGACTATCCTTCAGGAGAGCTTCTATGCCTCCTATGTCAGGAAGGGGTCACAGCTGAGCCAGCACCAGATGCTTCAGTGGACAGCACTTAGAGCAGCAGCAGCTGGAGTCCTGATTCTCCCACACTTTGACTATATACCGGGACTTGCAGCTTTGGTCAGTGAGAGGCCGCGTTACGTGCCTGAGTGGGTCCGAGTCTTCTATGCCACTGTTTACGTTGAGGATGCCCGGCTTTCTATCAGGTTCATGTTTATGGGGCAGCAGTTCAGACTCACCAGAGGGGGGATAGCTGAGTTGCTTGGGGTGGCACTCGACGACACTTCGATTCACTACCTGGCCTACCCTGACGTTGAGGCTCCTCGTCATGCTCACACTCCTATAGTTCCGTCTGACGAGGAGATCAACTTTCTGTTCCAGCAGCCGTTCCTCCCCAGCACCCCTCGGACCCCTGACCAGTTGACACGTGAGGCCTACGTGGTCCACTTTGCTCTCAGGAGGTCCCTACTCTTCAGGATGGGGAATGCCGAGTCGATCAAGTGGCTACTTCTTTATATCATGACTCACCGGCCGTTCGACATTGTGGATATTCTGCTCAGTGAGATCGAGGATGCAATCATGGATGGTATGGGGATGACCCGACAGTTTCCGTTCGCTCACTGGATCAGTTGGATGCTCTCTCGGCTAGAGTCTCAGCGCTATATCTCAGTCTTGGAGCGATCCAAGTACGTGTTCAAGACTTATCAGCCACCGATGCCAGGGGACAGGAGGCAGGGACCCAGAGGACGGAGGAGAGCTGTTGAGGACCTCCAGGCTCGTGTTGCAGCTGAGGCAGCTATGGACGAGGCCGCACGTCAGGACGAGCTTCTTGCTCTAGCTGAGGGGCCTCTACCTCAGTACCTTACCACCGACACCGAGGACTCCAGCGAGGACGAGGACTTTGAGCCCGAGACATAGCCCATCTTTTGTGTCTGTCGTACCCACGACGACGAGGCGGGAGGCTCCAGTTTGCCAGGACAGCGAGAGGCTGAGTCACCGATACCTCCGATCTCTACTTCTCAGGTTACTCAGCCCGACTCTTTGGCATCAGTGATCCAGTCCTTGGCACACCAGTCCAAGGCCACGATGGAGATTCAGCGCGAGATGCAGGCGTAGTTTCAGCGGCAGCAGGAGGCTCAGCAGGTTATACTTGGCAGTATTCGCCAGCAGCAGGAGGCTCAGAGGCAGCAGATCTAGCAGCAGCAGATGATGACCGCTCAAATGTTCTCTTTCATGTCCACCTGCTTGGGTCAGCTTTTCCAGCACACAGGGCTTTAGCTTCCGACACTTCCTACCCAGCAGCTACTTCAGCCTGAGCCGGCAGTCTCTCTCCCTCCCGCCAGTGTTGTGAGCCTCCCCATCCCGACCGTCTCGATCTCACCGTTCCTTCAGTCAGGGACGTTTGCCACTCAGCCGCTCTCGACTCCACAGACGACCACTTTACTTGAGCAGCTCAGGGCGGGTCAGTTCTCACAGATGACTACACCTTCGACCCAGTTGATGTCTCCGTTCCCGACAGGTCCTCTTATCTTTGAGACACCGGCACGTCCTTCCTCGAGGTTCACCTCGCCTCTGCCGACTATGGCTACTCCTCAGACAGAACGACTCGATCAGGAGGATACCACACTTCGTACGATAACTCAACAGATCGAGTCAGAGATGGCAGTGGCGAGCTCTCAGGCGCTTCCTACCTCTACCGGCACCGACACCGCTCTAGCTTCTTCACCAGTACGTTCTTCAGAGCTGTCGGGGTTCGAGTCCGACGACGGCGACGCCTCCGAGTACCACGTCGCACCTTCGGTCACTGTCACTTCCTCGACGCCGCCAGCTTCTCCTCCACCTCAGCAGGACTAGGTCCCTGTTTTGTGCTTGTTGCCAAAGGGGGAGATAGATAGGGGAGAGTAGAGATAGGGGGAGCTTGGGAGTGTGCTTTGAGAGCTTTTGTGCCCCTTGTTTGTTTTGTGGAGTTCATGATGAGACATGTATTTGGATCTTGTGTATGTTGATGGTTTACATGTCTACTCATGCTTGTGTGTTTGTTTAATTAAAGCATGTGTGCTTGTTTATATCCTTTCCATGCATTAGTTGTAGAGTCTATGCTTTAATTTCAAATTCTCGTATATCTCTACTTGTGTTGTCATCTATCACCAAAAAGGGGGAGATTGTAAGCATCAAGGCCCCACCGCACCTTTGGTAAGGGTGTGTTTCGGTGATAAATGACAACTATATACTTGTGACTAACCTTTGTTTTGTAGCGGATTTATTCTTGGGTTATTGTCATGAGATATAAGTGAAATGAGACCCCTCAATTGAAATTATGGATGATCAATGGACAAAGACTACAAGGCTAAGGACATTCTTAGTTCCAAGTGTCACAAGGAGATGAAGGACACTTGGATTTGCTAGTTTGTAGTGTTTGACCATAATATTAAGAGGGGTTCACACTTTAGTAGCTTGACCATGCCAAATGCTATGCTATATTCATGCACTATCAAGCTCCTTGGTTACTAAACAGCTCAAAGTACTCATGGAAAGACATTGGAAGCAAAAGAATTTAAGGGAAACTCAAAGACGATTGAATTGGATGAGTTGAAATGAAAAAGGGCCCGTCGGATGATCCGACAGCATCATTTCTAGTTGCACCGGTGATCTATGTGACTGTTGCTGAGAAAACAACATCGTCGGATGAACCGACGGTACATCAGCGGTTCATCCGGTGACCTAGGGTTTGGTAACAATAAGAAGAATTGGAGTCAAGTGCCTTCAGCACCGGATGAAGCGACGGTCCAAGCATCGGTTCATCCGACGCGTGCATACAATTCATACAGAGACGCACCGAGTGAACTTGCTTCAGCACCGGATGAAACGACGCTCATGAAGACACTCATTGGTTCATCCGGCGCCTATGGATATTTCATACAGAGACGCACTGAGTAAAGTTGCTTCAGCACCGGATAAACCGACGCAGTATCGGTGCATGCGTCAGATGTAGTGGTAGAGCGTTTGGGTTCAACGGCTATATTTCTTCAGACAGAGTGACCGGATGATCCGACGTTGTCGCAGGGGGAAACGTCGGTTCATCCGACGGAACTACTTTTCAGAGGACTTTTCTAGCCGCCTCCCTTGCTAGGCCTATAAATTGGACCCCTTGCGTCTCTTGAGCTGCCTTTGCCACTCTGAAGAACCACAGCAGCCAAGGAGAAGAGGAGTTAGTGCTTTGATCATTTGGATTTCATCTTCCTAGCCAAGAGGGATTCTTTCTTGGTGATAAAGAGTTTCAAGGTGCTTTCAATGGCATAGCTGAGTGCATTGGTCAAGTGAAAGTGTGTGAGCTTGTTACTCTTGGAGTTTGACGGCTCCTAGACGGTCTCGGTGATTTGGGGTTCTTAGTGAGCTCTTGGAGATTGTGGGAGCCCCGGGAAGTTCTTAGTGTAAATGGATTGAGACCCACCATTCCGGAGATGGAGAACGGGTACTCTTAGTGAGCACTCAAGTCTAAGTGGCTTGAGGGGGAGCAAAACTCTTTGTGAGTGCTCCAACTTGGATTAGGGAGAAGCGTCAACTTCTCGATACCACGGGAAAAAATTCGGTTGTCTCTTGTCCACTTGCTCTACCTTCTTGCACTTATTTGCGCATTTACTTTCAGCTCTTGAGTTCCTTTGCTCTAGTTTTCTTCTAGTGTGCTTTGCTTGTTGCTTATCTTGACTAGGGTGCTTTTCTCATGTTAGTGTGAATCTTGCTAAGGAACTTTGTTGCTAGTATGCTTAGTTGGTAGAAAGAAACTTTTTTAGATGGGCAACACTAGAGATATAGGTTAAGGTTTGCTTTATGTTCTAGAAATTTGAAGAAGGCCCATATTCAACCCCCCTCTATAGGCCATCGATCCTACAACTTCTTTTTTTAAAAAAATGATTGTAGAGGAGTACCTCACAATGTAAATGGTGTCGCACCCAGGATTTCAACCCTGGGTGGGAGCCCCCCAGCCAGTGGCTTTTACCACTCTAACTGTGAGACCCTTGACGAAGGTAAATTTCTTGTACTTGTTTAAAACTTTTGCAGGTGGATCTCATTGTTGGAGAATGAATGTCATTAAGACCACAAAGGTACGTTTGATATTAATTCGGTTTGTGAAATTTGGTTATGTACATATATAAAGTTGTTTGGTTGATGAAATTAAACAGAATATAATAGCAGAACTTCGCTTCAGCTAGCTCCATCTTCTAATCCAGACATCCAGTCTCTACATATCATGGAAGCTATCGTTATCCACCGCTCACTTGGCACAAAAGTGCACTTCTACTTTGATGGGTTCTAGTTGTAGCCTATTAGGAATAGGAGGCTCAAGGAATTCGCCTGGCTTCCTTGCAAGATTAGGGGTTAGTAGTTTGCTCGAAAATAGTTATTTGAGCTTCCATATCACCAATGATCTTATCATGCACGCACACAAATCCAACTTGGCGCACATGTCTCTTCTCCCGCACATCTCTGTTCTTCAGAGGTCCTGTGGCGGCAGATCTCCTAGGGTTGGGAGAGCAACTACATGCCGGATTACAATAAGATCCCGCCTCGTCGGGCCGTAGTAACACTTGTAACTAGGCCAGTTGCTAATAGAAACCCAGCTGCAACAATGCAGGTCTCTCTTGAATTTTATAAAGGACATAGATTATCCATTTCATGCTTACCAGACCCAGTTGAAAAGGCGCAATTAGGATCATTCGAGAATTTTGCATTTTTGATGAAATTTCAGTGGAACTTCTGAATTTGGCCAGACTTGTGTCCAAACCATATATATCATCTAATTAACTAGTAAAAACTAAATATTTCTTTTTTTTAAATACGCGGGCAGCGTATCATTGTATTAAGAAGACAAGAATTTGGTACAATTTCGGTTACAACCCAAATGGAACGGACTCCAGATGAATGCAAGCCGGCACACCAGCTGAACACAACCCGAACTAGAAACTCTCATAAGAACTACTCACAACCAAGACGACCAAAACACCTGGCTCAGCACTGAGCCCTCATCCAACACTCAATCCCATGAAGGGAGAGGCCTTACTCTTGTTCCTCAACGCCGGGAAAATATCTATCAAGGCATCCATGTTACTCGGCGAAGGTCCTTCGGCAAAAAAATGATCGACCGCTGCACGTGTAGTCGTCGTCGTAGGCAGTGATGTGACGGCCTCACCGAGATGACGCATTTGAACCACCTCTCCTCGCTTTGCCACCTTGACGGCAGATAGAAGGTCCACAACTTGGTGATGGCTTCGCCTGAGACCGAATGCCTCAAACGAAGGTAGCTGAGGAGGCACATGAACTAGGACAGGATCAACACGATGATGACGAGGCAGCTTGTCGAGGAGAGGCACCGGAATGACCTTCGTTGATGGCGACGAAGTCCTCCAAAGCCACAGAGTCGTCAACCTCCGGCACCTCTGACGTGGCGGTAGCCTCCGAAGTTGGCACCACCGCAGGGGGAGGGGTGGCAGCCTGCTCAACAGCACTGTCACGAGCGAGGTCACCAGGGAGTGTGTTGTCAATGGCAACTGGTGACACCTCCCGTGAAGCGCCCGCCACTGAAGCTCGATCTCGGATCTCCTGAGACCGAAAGGTGGCCACGAGCAACACGGGGAAGGCAGGCTTGAGAGTGAAGTCCTCCTCCTCGACGTTCAGCACAGCCCAGATGGCGGACTTGGCCGCCTCCAGAGCAACCTTGGCCAAGGCAACATTGGCGGAAAGCGTGAGGACGAGTATACCGTCAGCAGCAGCAACAACAACAGGCGACGCACGCACGTTCGAGGATGAAGTGCGAGCATGGCAATGCCCAATCCCAGAAGGGGCAGCACGACCGTCCAGGCGAGGCTGGTCCGAGCGAGACGGTGGGCGGTGAGGCCGTGTGCAGTCCTTGGCACGGTGCCGAAGACCATGGCAGCGCAAGCACCGCGACGGTTGCCGACACAAAGCAACCCGATGCTTGAAGGAGGACACTAAATATTTGAGGTTTTTTCGGTACACAATACCACCCAGCGGTAGTACGGTGGTATTATCGGTTTTTTGCTATGAGTAAAATGGTAATTTGCTCGATGTATATTATTTGGAAAAATTTTCCTCCTCCCTCCATTCACCCTGTCACCCGTGACGCACATTTCATTTCATATATTACAACAATATCACTTTGCATTTCCGATAATACCCGTATACTACCTATACCACCTATGAATACCACCCATACCACACAAAAAAACCGGTGGTACAGAATTAATCTCAACCGTCGGATCCTTACACATAGATCCTTTTCTATTACATACGAGTCCTTTTCAACCGGTGGTACAGGGTGGTATTGTGTACCCAAAAAACCTCAAATATTTCTGGAGCAAATGAACTAGTCTTTCTCTGTTTATACATATAAAATAAATGAAATTGACGTTAATAAAGAGTAAAGAGGTAAAACCTCTGGTATATGACCAATACAAGATCAACATATTGATTCTCACATGTGTGTAGATCCTCTGAATATGGAATGCATGCTTGTACCTTCTTTAGTGCGTGGCAGAGGCCACTCACGATACATGTGTCCTGTATCATGGATTCCTATCAATTGTACATGTATGCATGCACTACACTCTGTTTCTTCAGCTTCTGAATATAATGCACACTATCCATCACACTTCACACTACCGCTTAGGGAGGATACTGGGCACATGCACTATTGTCAGAAGTGTATGGCAGTTGTCACTACAACGTGTGTTCTCGATCTGGTTTCCTTTTAGAAATAACGAAAAGCCATCCTCAGTGCGCAGATGACTAGTTTGAGAGTGGGTGGCATCAAGAAAGCTGAAGTTTATGAAACAAGATGAAGTTGTAGATATGTTGCGTTGTTGCACACATGTTCAATGGTTGTGGCTTGTCTGAACACATTTGGACACATTGACCAGGAATAGAAAGCTTTGGAAGATATTCATGGCGACTAGTGATGACCTGGCAACAAGCAGCGTAAAAAAGAGATCACTGATTTCACTCTCGATCGCATGGTTCTTCAAAGTGAGATTGTCTTACTGCACCTTGATTTTTTTTTTGTTTGAACCAAGTTTTTTCGCGATTCTTTTTTTCGCGGGGAGAGAAGATGGAGAGGACATGTGGAAGGTGAGTCCAATGACTAGTTTGCCACAGCCCCTGTATATAAGTTCTTGTGTCAATGAAAACAGAGTGAGCAGAACTTTCGTTCCACTCAATCTCCTAATTCTTTCATTTTTTATATATAAAAAAACTCAAGGTTCTCTAGCCAGTCTGGAACAGGACACAAATGGAGAGCTGGGGACAGGCTCGTGTTCTGCCCTGCTGTAATCACTAGCCAGAAGGAAGCATAGCAACCTAGCACCGTTCACTCGCAGAGGTTGATGCATACCTTGCACAGCACGGATGCTTAGTGTCCTTGCGACCTCTTCCTTGCAGACTAGAGAGTGATGCATTACACCATTCCGACTGACTATTTCAAGGTAATTACCAACAAGGCAACAACCGATAAGCCATTCCTCAGGTTCAGAGGTACCGCTACATCAATATCGAGCAGATGAGGAGCACATGGATGAAGCCATTCCACAGCCGCTTGACCCTGCCAGCAACCCAACTGGCCATGGAGGATGTTGAGCGATGGGCAGAGTGCTAATTGATTTAGTTTGTTCCAGAAAAAGGAAGACTTTAAGAGCATCTGTTGTGCACAGATGGACCTGACTATTTTGTAACGAATGCAAACAGCCGTTTATATTATAAGCTAGCTTGTCATTTGCGAGCTTAAATGCACAGTTCTCATGTTTAATTTAGACCCACAACGCTCATGCTTGGACACCTACGTTGCACTTCCACTCCAAGGAAAACAATGTAGCCATTCTGTTCGTATGTGCATTTATATATCTGTGTAATGTAGACCATATTATTATTTGGCTCCCAGCATGCCTTTAGTTTCTCTGGAACTTTGCAAAACCACAACACCTATATATATGGTCCTACACATCATTCTCCTGTCAGTTTATTTCTATTTACACACTTATATTTAGTTGTTGTCTGATCTCCAGTTCTCCACCATATATATAGTGTGCTAGAAAAGACATCATGTGCCAGGCAAAAGATAGTACTTCTAGCTAATGTCTTAAATATATGTGCAAGTATGTTCATCTGACTTGCCCTCCTAGAGTTCTTTTTCACATAATTAGAACAAATGAAGAAAATATCGATCTCGTGTGCCAGGTGTGAATAGGTGGCATCGGAAAATCGAATTCCAGAGATCCCCCGAGGAGAAGATCGACGATACGCCGTGTGGCAGCTAGTCTTGGTGCCGATGTCGGCACAGGCTTCGGCGTAGAGCACGGAACACGTACAACCACGGTGGAACTGCGACGTGCAGCCGCGGCAGCTATCTCCATCGACGGCGGTCACTTGCCGAGGCTAGCCCGGCCGATGCGCCACCGACGAGGCAACCGCCGGCTCCACGAAGACACTGTCGGTGTTGCCGAACATCACCGATGCCAAAGAAAGGTCAGCTCCGCCGCTCGCCTGCGGAGTGGGTCGAGCACATGGTAAAATTATGAGGGGGCGCTTGGGGTTACTGAGAAGACGTGTAGATCAGGAGGATCGACTGCTGCAGGTAGGTCAAACATTGCAGCATATCTTCCAAGGAATCTCTTTCATCACTGGGAAAAAGCAGTTAGCCAATGGATGACCAAATCAAAGATGCTCATGCTGTATTACAGTTTGTATTGTAGCAACTGAAAAGAAACGTTCTGGTTCTCCATGGATCATGGAAGTAAGTGTTGGAAATAAATTCAGCAGTTGAAGTATATATGGATGTAGGAATGCTCTATTACAAACGACACTAAGCATGAATCCAACAAACGACACTGAACCTGAATCCAAAGAGTGATGGCAAACTTCATGTAGTGTTTAAAACTTCTGCAGGTGGATCTCATTGTTGGGGAGTGAATGTCATTGAGACCATCAGAAAGATACGGTGTCTCCCATTATTGTTTAGGTCACATGATAAATCTGTCTTGCACTGATATTAATTATGTTTGCATAATTCAGGTAACAAAGAGAGGAAGGTCATGTCATTTGTTTCTTGCAGGAAGGCATGTGCATAGCAAAATATTGTCGCATCCCCTTCATAAAAAGTTGTTTGGTCGATGAAATTAAACACATTAACATAATAGCAAAACTTCCCTTCAACTCCGTCTCCTTCTGATCCGGTCTCTTATTATATCATACATGGAAGGTATCGTTATCCACAGCTCACTTGGCACACAAGTGCACTTCAATTCTATTCTAATGCTGAGTTCTAGTTGTATTAGGAAGAGGAGGCTCAAGGAATTCACCTAGCTTCCTTGCAAGATTAGTGGTTAATGGATTCCTAAAAGGCTGTTATTTGAGCTTTCATATGTCGCCGTACATCTTATCTTCCACACACACAAATCCACCTGAGCGCCCATCCAACTTCTCTGGTGGATCGCTATTCTCCGGTGTCCCTGTGGTGGCAGATCTCCTAGCGTTGGGAAAGCAGCTACATGCTGGATTACAATAAGATCCCACCTCATCTGGAAGCAATAATACTTGTAGCTAGGCCAGTTGCTAGTACAAGCCCAGCTGCAAAAATGCAGGTCTCTCATGAACTCTCTATAAAGAAAATAAATTACATTTCATGCTTACCAGACCTGGTTGAAAAGGCCAAGTTGGGATCAATCGAGAAATTTGCATTTTGGATGAAATTTAGATCGAACTTCTAAATTTGGCCAAACTTGTCCAAACCAGATATGGACGTAGCGATGAAAATGGATCAGATACGAACGGATACTAATAGTTTTTTTTCTCGGACTGAATTCTCGGATCGGATTCGGATACGAACAATAGATGATGTATCGAATAGTGATATTCATCATATTTAGATCTTAAAAATCCAACTTTGAATATCCGTATACTAATACGGTACGTATAATTACGGATATTGAATGCTCGGATTCGGATACGATCTTTACCATTTGAGTGTTTGACCCTTTCGGTTGGACGGTATACGGATAATATCCGTACCACTTTCATCCCTATATGGATGTACAAGTGAACTGGTTTTTTTTTCTGTATTCACCTACGAAACAAATGAAACTGACGGCAATCAAAGAGTAAAGACTAAATATTTCTATAACTAGCGCTCTAAAACCTCTGGTATATGGCCAATACAACATCAACGTATTGATTCTGGCATGCGTGTAGATCTCCTGAATATGGAATGCATGCTTGTACCTACATTGAAAACTAAACAAGTATGAATACCTTTATGTAGTTTAATGTTCATGTTGATGCTTGTGTACCGTCCAATCAAAAAGTTGAGATAAACCTTCATAATAACCAATTTATTTTCCCTCTTTAGTGCATGGCAGAGGCCACTCATGATACATGGGTCATCAATGTGCAGATGACTAGTTTGAGAATGGGTGGCATCAAGAAAGCTGAAGATTATCAAACAAGAAGAACCGTAGATATGTTGTGCTGTTGCACACGTGTTCCATGGCTGTGCTTGTCTGAAGTCTGAACACATTTGGACACATCGAGCAGGAATAGAAAGCTTGGGAGAGATTCATGGCGACTAGTGGCGACATGACAACAAGCACTGCAAAAAAGAGATCATTGATTTCACTCTTGGTCACATTGTTTTCTGTTCAAAGTGAGATTGCCATGCTGCTCCCCAAAATTTCTTTGTTTTATGTGACTGGAGGTCTGCTCGATTTCTTTCGTTGTACAGCTCTGTCACAGAACTGAGCAAGTGCTCTCGATTTCATGACTTAAGCATGCACTCCTCAAGATCCAAGACCCGCAACACAAATAGTCTAATACACAAGCTTAGACACCTATGGCCCACTTCACTCCAAACAAAAGAATGAAGCTACCCTGTTTGTATGTGCCTTATATGTAGAATCTCAACCATGTTTGGTCCCCTTGTGCACCTTTACCACTAGGCAAGTGTAAGCAAGGATTTGCTTTGATTTAAACCAGAGTTTCTGAAACCAGTAATTTCTGTGCCAGCTATCCTGAATGAGAAAGGGTTGGCAAGACAACCCAGCATGCCTCACTTCCCCTGAGACTTTGCAAAAGCACAACCCCTATCTAGTTCTATGTACCATTCTCTTCAGCTTTCATATTTATTCCCTCCTATCTAGCTGTTGGTAGCCACCATATAATGAGCTAAAAGGCATGATGCATATACCAATAAAGGGCAAATGATATGGGAAAAAATGAGTACTCTGCCTTCAATGTGTCATGTTCTTGTGACCTCCTTTCATAGAGTTATCTTCTCATAATTTGAAGAAAAAACAAAGAGAGAAGAGAATGTATTGCTCTTGTGAATCAGGTGGCTGTCTGGGAATAAGTAGCATCGGGAACAATCCAGCTACATCATGTTATCGCGGAATGAAATCATAGGGTGAGCCGGAGAAGCATGGAGCCTAAGTAAGCCTGTACATCACAGCTTCACTACGCAAGAAACCACACTGTAGACATTACAAAATGCAATGTTGTTCACTCGTAGTAAATCATGAACCAAGACTGAACAACCACATAGAGGTCAGCTTTCATCTTTTGACAGAAATCACTTTACTTGACAAGGCAAGGTAATGGACCCAGATGGCCTGGAATGTGTTTATTCATGATTATCGAGATTATGAATTGAGTAATCAGCTAGTATTGAGTCAGATGAGCAATATAAGGGGGGAAACAGTTTGATTTTAAACTACAAGTCGGTAGCATTAACCTGGCCAAAAACGGCAGGTTCACAAATAATCGAACAATTCTATTTGGCCAGTCACTGACTGAAGGCTCCCCAGCCTAAATCTGTCATATCAACCAGCAAGTTTCTGAGCAGCTGTGATCCAAACAACCCTGATTTGGACAATTAGATCGATGCTTAGTTGTTCCTTTCACGCTAGGCAATCTCTGAACTATTCGGATCCGTACTTGCACATGCATTTCCTGAATGAACTTGAACTACATCAAAAAAAATGAAGAGGGGGTGGTTACCAGCAACGCAACAGCAATATCTGCTCTGCTCTGCTCTGGTCAACTAATCTTGGTGCCGATGTCGATCGGAGATCCGGCGGAGGCCCAGGGCGGGGAGCACGTACAGCCATGCCACGGAGGTGCAGAGCGCAGCCGCGGCGGCGATCTCCGCCGGTGACGGCCGCTCGGCGAGGCCGACCCCGCCGGCGCGCCACCGGCGGATGAGGATGTAGAGGGAGCCATCGCCAGCGCCCTAAAGACGCGGTCGGTGTGGCTGCTCGTCGCCGAGGCCGAAGCAAGGTCGACGCCGGCGAGGTGGGTCGAGCTCATGTCAAGATTTTGTTTGAGGGACGGGCAGCAGGTCAAAGGCCGTTGGATTTTTTTTTCCTTTCTCTTTTGTGGATTTCTTCTAGCGATTTCTTCGCATGGCACGAGGAGGGGATGGGCCGACAGCCCAGCAAGCAAAAACTGCACATTTTTCTTTTTCTGCGCTTGCAAAAACAAAATCGCAACTTCAGCCATTTTACTTAGAATGTATCTTTTTCTTTTTTATCACAAATCCGTATTCGAACAATTGTATGATTTTATTAAGATGGCAAATCTAATGACACATACATTACCATTTTAGCTAAACAAATAATTTAAAAATATATTGTCACTTAAAAATAAATCGTGAAAGTCAAAAGGTATCATTGAGATTAATAATGAATAGTCGCACATGTAGAGATTTTGTAGCAATTTACATGTTCACAGTGTCAAGACAGCTGACACAACTCTAATAGCGCATTTTGGATATTGGCCATGTGCAGATTGATGACACCTATGTCACAGAGCTATTCTCTCCGTTTCAAAATAATTGTCATTCTGGATTTTCTACATACATTCTCTTTATTATGTATGTGAACATACTAACTATCTAGGTGCATAATAAGTGAATGTATCTAAAAAAACTAGAATGACAAGTATTTTGAAACTGAAGGAGTAGCTCTTAACCAAGCAGGCAAGCACCAGAGGTCAGAGGGTACAACTGCAAAAAAGTATAACAACTAACAGAATTTACTCAATCCTACTCTTGAGCACACGGAAATGATGTGTTTCCTTCAATCCTGTTTCCTGTTGTACATTGTCCAGAGCATATATTTTCCTTTAATTTTGTCCTTGAACGACACGTGATAAAAAGATTAGTACTCTTGTGCGTGCCAATTGGATATGTGTGTGCTTATTTCTGGGTGCTGCTCTCTTCATTGTGTTTCTGTTCTCCATGCGTTGGACTTGCTTAAGAATGAGCACCATCAGGAAATCATAGTCCTGTTGAGTAGCAGGAGATCCACTAGGAATGTAAGATGCACCGGTGGAAAAACGACTTTTGTTCCCAAGCATTTGTCCCGGTTCAACTTTGGAACCGGGACAAATGCTTTTGGGGCGACGTGGCTTCGGAAGTCTGTTTGCGCCGTCCCCCTTTTAGTCTAATACCACCCGGGACTAAAGGCCTGGCGTCCAACGGCTCCGAGCCGTAATTATTGGCGCCAGACTTTAGTCCCGGGTGGTATTACCACCCGAGACTAAAGGGTGAGCCTTTAGTCCCGGGTCGTAACACCACCCGGGACTAAAGTTTTTGTCCCGGGTGGTATTACCACCCGAGACTAAAGTCTCATCTTTAGTCCAGGGTGGTAATACCACCCGGGACTAAAGGGTGTGTCTATATATCTCTGCCTCCCTTCTTCTTCCTCTGCCCGAGCTCACATTCACCCGAGACTTAAAAGATAGTTTGTGAAGAGTTAGCTAGTTCTTCTCCTAGGGAGGTGATGTCCAATTTTTTCGTCATCAATTTGTGAAGATTTCTCTCCTCCAAAGTGTTGCTAAGGTTTGATTCTTCATCCTTCCTTCATTTGTTATGATTAAATTTTGTTTTTATTATTAGAAATGGAGAAAATATGGATTTAGATTTTTAGGTGGTAGGAGGAGCTAAGAGATGATGTTTTCAGATGTTTTAGATTTAGCTAACATTGTATTTAGTTTCACATATTTTTTAAGCATAGTTTCACATAGGGATTTATCCTCTAATTTTATAGTTTTTGTTATAGAGATAATTGATTTTAACTTTTAGATGAGAGATGCATTTAATTTTACATTTAGCTTAATTTATTAGAAGTTAGTTTTTTAAAAAATAGTCATTACCAAATGAAAATATACTACCTACCTATTTAATTCATTTTTGTTAAGTATTTCTTGTATTTATTTAGAATACATTTAGGTATTCGCTTATTTTTTTTTCTTTTTTCCACATATACAGTCGGTTGGACGTTCTGTACCAGTAGCCTTACATCCTAGCTAGCTACAGTCCAACATCACCTACGAGCTAGGGCTATACGTGGCTCGGTGATGTTGGGCTGTAGCCAGGTAGGAGATGCAGGGTTGTAGTTTGGCGATGTACTGTAAGTGGGAGAGCGAGGTGTGTGTATATGATGGTGAGGTGAGGTTGTACTTCCTAAATGATCGGGGTGATTAGAAAAGGTATAGTACAGACTTACGTCGCCTCCGGGCTCACTGCACCTGAACGAGCTCTTGCACTTATCTGTTTAGTTATTAGAAAATGAGAAAATAAGTCTTATATATTATGTTTTTATATAGAATAGATTTAAACATTCTCTTATTCAAGCATTGTTTTATATATATTACAGAGTAGTCCAGAATAACTATGGCAAGTTATTCTAGTCACGGTGGTTGCCGTGGAGGTCGCCATGGCGGCGGTCGTGGAATCAGTTTTGATGACCGGTCACCTTTGGCTCATCGTCCAGGCATACACTTCACCCATGGTGTGATTGAGTTACCTACTGGTGATCGAAGCCAGGGACCTCATCTCAACATAGTAATATTCTTTCGTTGTATAAATTTGATATTTACGTAGTACACACGGACAATAATATTATTTTCATACAATACAGGTTCTCAATCATACTATGGTTCTGCTAGTTACACTCTCACCAAGAAAGAGAAGGAAAGCGTGTTTGATTGCCTGAACAGTATTAAGGTTCCGTCAGGCTACTCGTCGAATTTAAAGGGGATCATAAATATGAAAGAGAAGAAGTTCACAAATCTAAAGGCCCACGACTGTCACATGTTGATGACACAGTTGCTTCCAGTTGCGTTGAGGGGTGTTCTATCAGAGAATGTACGATTACTGGTCGTAAAGCTTTGTGCATTTCTCAATGCAATTTCACAGAAGGCAATCGATCCAGCCAAGCTAGGAAAGCTACAGAATGATGTGGTTCAATATCTTGTCGGCTTTGAGTTGGCATTTCCACCTACCTTCCTCGATGTTATGACGCACCTCCAGGTACACCTTGTGAAAGAAATTACTATTCTCGGTCCAGTATAACTTCACAACATGTGGCCTTCTGAGAGGTTCATGTCGATTCTCAAGAAATATGTTCTTAACCGTGCCCGTCCGGAAGGAAGCATTGCTAAGGGATATGGAACTGAGGAGATCATTGAGTTTTGTGTTGATTTTGTCGACACAATTGACTCGATTGGGCTTCCAGAATCACGACACGAGGGGAGGCTACAGGAAAAGGGTACCATCAGAAGGAAATCAAGTTTGAGTAATAATACTGATTTATTACATAAAGCACACCTAACAGTCCTGCAACAATCATCACTGGTGACTCCGTATAGGATGAAACACGAGCAGATTATTGCTTCTCAAAATCCAACCAAATCCCCAGTCTGGATTGCACGCCGTCACTTGGAAACATTTCCCTCATGGTTGAGTGAACAACTAATCGGAAACTCAACGATTCATCCACAACTAGCTTTGTTAGCCAGGGGACCTTGTAGCACAATTACAAGATTTCAAACTTACGATATGAATGGTTACAATTTTTACACGAGAGCTCAAGATCGCAAAAGCACAAACCAAAATAGTGGTGTCCGTATGGACGTCATCGGAAAAGATGGGGGCAAGTCCTGCTATTATGGTATCATAGAAGAGATATGGGAGCTTGAGTACGGAGCGATGAACGTCCCTCTGTTTTTTTGCCAATGGGTAAACCTGAATGGCGTAAAGAAAGATGAATATGGAATGACAATAGTTGACCTTACCAAGATTGGGTTCAAAGATGATCTATGTGAAGGATATGACTAGCATACCGAAGAATAAAAATCCCCAAGAAGCAGGTCCACAAGATGCAAAGCGTCACATAGTTCTTCCAGGTAAAAGAGTAATCGTGGGAGTCAAGGACAAAACAGATCAATCCGATGATTATGATCAGTTTGATGGCATACCTCCGTTCGCTGTCGAAGTTGACCCAAGCATATTGCTGGGACGTGAAGAGACACCGTACTTACGTGCTTGAGATTAATATCGTAATGTAATAATTATTGATAAAATCAATTGTGTATCGGTCTCAAAATTTTTATGAAGCTTGAATATGTCATGTGAGATTGACCCACCAAGTTTGAGATTTTTCTGAATTAATTTACTATTTTTTCGGTTTAATTGAATTTCTGTGCAACATCACCTAAAAATTAAAAGTTGAGCTGAGAGCACCCCTGAAACAATCCAGAATGGTGCCAAACTTGGCCACAAGTTCTCTTGTGCCTTAGGAGTCTAATTTATCTGGAAGCCGAATCATAATTCTTGAGTTATTGATGTGTGATTCACAATATTCTAGCTCCTTTAGCACGAAGAAAAAACCTAAAATACATTTAGTCATCAGAAAAATCTAAGATCTTGCGTGAGCTAATATTTTGAGTGTAAATGATAACCAAAAAAATTTCAGACCATTTCGACATAGATAGCGTACACGTGCTTCACAAAGCTATATAGAACCTTTCATCGAACCATGTCTATACCACTTATGTCTTAACGATTCTGAAGTCTATGCACTTTGTAGTGTTGTATCGGTCTCAAAATTTTTATGAAACTTGAATATGTCATGTGAGATTGACCCACCAAGTTTGAGATTTTTCTGAATTAATTTACTTTTTTCGGTTTAATTGAATTTTATTGGGAATGCACATCAATATTGCAAATGAAAATTGGAAGTGAATGTTTACAACTCTAAAATATAATTTTGCATAGCAAAGTACAGTTTATTATAATTTAACTAAATATAATTTTGCATGGAAAAAATAGTAAAAGTTACTATATTTTTTTGATTTCAAAGAGATAGAATGTGAAAATGAGAAAAGAAATGGGAGGAGAAAAACAGTTCCCGCCGAAAATTATACTTTAGTCTCGGGTGGTAACACCACCCAGGACAAAAGGCCGAAATTTTACCCTTGCGGTCCTCTCGCGCGAAAGGGGCCTTTAGTCCCGGGTGGAGATACGACCCGGGACAAGCCTTTGTCCCGGGTCGTATCTCCACCCGGGACAAAAGGCTCTTTGCTCCCGGGTCTGATTACGACCCGAGGCTAAAGAGGGGGATATATATTCCACGGATCCACCCCTTCTTCCCCAACTCCTCCATTTCACACTTCATCGTCCGGCGTCCCCCTGCTGATCTCCGCCGGCCGTCGTCTTCCCCCGCCGTCGCCCAGCCTCCATCGTCGTCGAAGCTCGCACCCCACCGCCGTCGACCCCGTCACACCCCGCCGTCCCTGCCCGCGCCCGGCCGTCGACACATCCGGCCGGCCCCGCGCCCTCCGCCACCGGAGCTCCCGGCCGCCGTCGTCCGCACGCCGCCCGTCGACCCCGCCCGCGCCCGGTCGTCGTCCCCACGCCCGTCGACGTCTCCGCAGCGCCCGTCCGTCGCCCGCCGCCGCTCCCGGCCGACGTCGCCCCCGCTCCGTCGCTGCCGCTCCTGGCCACCCGTCGACCCCGCTCCGCCGCGCCCGGGGGCCGTCTCCGCGCCGGCCCCCACGCCCGGCCGCCGTCTCCCCCGCGCCCAGCCGTCGCCCGCCGCCGCTCCCTGCCGCCGACGTCGTCGCCCCCCTCAGCCCGCCGTCGCTGCCGGTGAGGGGATCTGCTGACGTCAGCCCCTGATGGCTGACGTCAGCAATTTTTTTTAATATTTTTAGTTAATTTATTTATGAATTTAGATTAGAATTAGAGACTTAGATTTGAGTTTAGAGATTTTAGAATCGAATTTAGAGATTTTAGATTTGAATTTAGAGATTTTAAATTTGAATTTAGAGATAAAATATGTATTTAGAGATGAAATGTATTTAGAGATAAAATATCTATTTAGAGATATTAATTTTTTCGCTCGCCCGACAATTAGGTAGTATCGCTCGACACGCTCGATTCTTTCCCGACTCGCTCGACCCCATCTGACACTTAGGTTTTCTCGCTCGACTCGCTCGACTCCCGCCCGACTCGCTCGACTCCCGCCTGACTAGCTCGACCCCGCCCGACACTTAGGTTTTCTCGCCCGACTCGGTCGACTCCCGCCCGACACTTAGGTAGTCTCGCTCGACTCGCGCCCGACTCGGTCAACTCCCGCCCGACACTTAGGTAGTCTCGCTCGACTCCCGCTCGACTCGCTCGACTCCCGCCCGACACTTAGGTAGTTTCGCTCGACTCTCGCCTGACACTTAGAAATCATTTATGTATTCAGAAATCATTTACGTAACCAGAAATTCATTTATGTGCTCAGAAAATCATTTATGTGCTCAGAAAATCATTTATGTATTCAGAAATTAATTTATGTATTCAGAAAATAATTTATGTGCTCAGAAAATCATTTATGTGCTCAGAAAATCATTTATGTATTCAGAAATTCATTTATGTATCCAGAAAATCATTTATGTGCTCAGAAAATCATTTATGTATTCAGAAATTCATTTATGTATTCAGAAATTTATTTATGTATTCAGAAAATCATTTATGTGCTCAGAAAATTATTTATGTATTCAGAAATTCATTTATGTATTCAGAAAATCATTTATGTGCTCAGAAAATTATTTATGTGCTCAGAAAATCATTTATGTGCTCAGAAATTCATTTATGTTTTCAGAAATTTCTAGTTATGGATAACAATGAGGACGAGGAGCGGCTGATGGAGAGCCTTATTGCTGGGGGTCCAAATACCGAGGTCCCAACCTTCACCGAGGAGGAGCGTAGCCAGGCGGACGCGTTCCTCAACATAACCGGGGACATCGACACCCGCACCGCGGACATCGACTCCCGCACCGCGGACATCGACAGCTGTGTCGAGGACAATAATGAAGACCTTTTCATAGTTAATGCAGAAGGTTCCAACGAGGTATATATATCTTGCATTAACAAATCCATAAATGCATTAACAACGAGGTATATATATCATTCTGGAACCCCGCGTGAATAACAAATCCGCAACTTGTAGGCTTCAATCTCGACAAGCAAAAAGACTAAGAGAGGCCGTACAAAAGTAATCGTCGATCATGACGTGAAGTTTCATATCACTGAAGTGAACGAGCTTGGCCAGCCATGGGAACCAAAGAAGGTCAGGGACAAGTTTGTGTCCCAATGCGGTGCTATTGTGAGGGACAACGTGCCCATATCATATAGAGAATGGAAGGGAAGGGAAGATAATCCATGGGTGGTTCCGGATTCACTTAAGAATATGTTATGGGATGATATCCTAAAACACTTCACACTTCCACCGGGCGTGAACGCAAACCTTGTGAAGCAGTGGACTCTCACGAAGATGGCAACTCAATTGCAGAGTTTCAAGAAGCAGCTGCACAGAGATTATATCAAGCAGAATCGAACTCCAAATTTTGATGATTATCCCAAGCTAAAGGATCACTGGCAGTCCTTTGTGGATTACAAGAATAGTGAAGAATTTGCCAACAAGAGCGCACGAGCTCAGAAAAGTGCAAGTAAGAAGACGGATTACAATCATCGTCTTGGTCGCGGTGGTTACGCGGTTGCAGCACCCAAGTGGCGGAAGATTGAACAAGACCTCCTCAACAAAGGTATCATACCAGCGGTCTTTGACTGGGAAGAACGATCGAAGAATTGATATTATGCCCGCGGTGGAAGATTGAACCCTGATGATGGTTCCCTCGAATTCCCACCCACGTTACGGGAGGCAGCACATGAGATAATAAAAAAGAATGAAGACATCAAAGTGGGCAGATTGGTTCCTGACAGAGACATGGATGAGCTCACTTTGGCGCTCGGGAATCCGGAACACCCAGGACGTTGCAGGGGCTACGGGGTAGTCCCGTGGAAATTTGCTTTCAAGGGAAGCGCCGACACCTACAGAAGCCGCAAAAGAAGAAGGGAGCGTGAAGAGGGGTGGTGGCGTGAAATGATGGAGCAGAGACTTAAAGAACAAGAAGAACGTATGAATGCAGAGATTGAACGACGAGTGGCCGCCGCGGTAGCTCAGATCACCCCTGCCGGAGCACTGCCCCAAGCACCGGTGGATCCCGTCATTAGCCCTTCCGCTCGCAAAAGCAGCTGTGTTTCCACAGAGGCCCCTCGAAGAACAAAGGGCGGCAAACCAAGAAGAAGTTCAAGTAGAGGACAACGAACGGTACCATGTGGATGAACTCTGTCAGCGCACCGCATGTGAGCTGCACAAGCCGATCGGCAACATCACAATGACGGTATAAACCTGATTATATGTGCAATTATCTCAACTTTTGATGCATGTCTCAGGCATTTAATAACTTCATCATTTCTCTACATATATATAGGTGGCGTACGGAATGGCTTTAGCACATCTCGCAGGACGTACAAGCCACAGCATGGAGATTCCAGCTGGCTACGCCTCAGTTGGTTTGGAGGAGATTGTTGACCCAAAGTTTAACGGCATAGAGCTAGACATCCAAGGAGGTGACGGGGAAAGGACACTCAACGATGCGCTTCACAGTATCATATTGTGGCCCAAACGTTACATCATAATACCTAACATGCCGCCACCGATCCCTCCGAGTGTTGCCGAGCAGCAGCCACTATCTCCCGGGCCGTCAATGATCCCTCCGAGTGTTGCCGAGCAGCAGGCACCATCTCCCGGGCCGTCACCGGGCCGGTCGTCACCGAATGATTGGAGCTCACCGTCTCCACAACGGGGGAATTCTCCTGCCGCGAGCGATGACGATCGTCAGCAATCACCACCAAAGCATCAATCACCACCAAAGCAGCCTTCACCAAAGCCTGCCAAGAGGCGGTCCCGATCAAAATCTACCGCGTCTATGCCCGTGCCAAATCCGGATCCCCCGAAGAAGAAAGGGAAAAAGCTGCCTGTTAAAAGGAAGCTACCATATGACATGACAGTATCAGAAAATGAGGCGGAGTGTGATAAGCAACTCAAGGCGTGGATTGAAGGGAATAAAGAGGCTGCTAAACAAAAACTGCTCGAAGAAATGGAAGCAGAAAAGAATAAAGATCGTCCGCAGAAACTCAAAGCTTTCATAGAGAAGAAGGAAGCAGAAAAGAGACAAGAAATTATAAAACCCCTACTAAGTGATTATGACCGGTCGCTGCACAAGTCCCTAAAGAAGAAGAGACAAGGAGGGTCACCAAATAGTTACATCGACCAAGTACCGGGGTCGACGTTGCCACAAGATTATAGGAAGAAGAGGAAGGCAACACAAGCGTCGACGTCGACGAAAGAGCCTTCAACGAAGAAGGCAACACAAACGTCGACGTCGGCGAAAGAGCCTTCAACGAAGAAGGCAACACAAACGTCGACGTCAGAGAAAGAACCTTCAACGAAGAAGGCAACACAAGCGTCGACGTCGGGAGTACAGACTTACATCGCCTCCGGCCTCACTACAACTGAACGAGCTCTTGCACTTATGGACGCAGAACAAGTAGCGGCGGTCATTGCAATGCAAGAAGCAACAGGGTTCCCACTAGAATATGTTTTGGCCACGAATCACCTCCTCGGGACACAAACTTCGTACCTAGATGGCACTACGACCATGGGAAATCTTTTGTCAGGCCCGAGTTGGTGAAGAAACTCCCTACTCAGATGCGCAGATTGCATGACTTCTACATGAAGACGTCTAAGAAGGGCCTAGAGATGATTGGCATGCTTGTTAAACTGGGAGATTTTGCTGGTGAAGGCGAGAATTTGGTCCGGCTGCGATTCAAGGATATTTATGAAATTTACCATCTTGACTCCTTGAATACCGATCTTGTCATGGCCTGTTGCATGTAAGTGACGGTGCAATACATACCCTAATTAACAAATTAATGCATACTCTAATTATTAACTTTGTCTTTCATTTTTTGTAGCCTGGAAATGCATAACATGCGGAAGAATGGTTACCGACGAATAGGTTTCATGGACCCATCTTTAGTTAATCAAGATCAAGTAAAGCTCCAACCAGAAACAACATTCAAAACAATCCTAAGGACCTTGTGTAATTTGCATTACAAGGATTTGATACTTCTACCTTACAACTTCGAGTAAGTGTGATTACCATCTTAATTACTAAGGGTTCGCATTTCTAATTATCTTAGTTAACATTATTTAGTTCTAATCTTTTGAGCTTCTATGTATATACAGTTTCCACTGGATTCTTCTCATAATTGATGTCAACAGAAGCAACGTCCTTGTCTTTGATTCGTTGAGAAGAGATCCGAACAAATACTTGGACCTTCAAGATATGTTTCAAGAGTAATAATTCTATCCATACGTTCCCTTTTATGCAATAGTGTGCTTTTACTAACACTATCTAGCTCTAACTTTCATTATTTTCTGCCAGAGCTTGGGAAAAATTCAAGGCTGTCAACCCTGGACAATGGAGACCTAGAATAAATTTCTCTACAAATTTTCCGGTACGTAAACCAAATAACTTCAGCTTGGGCAAATTAAAAATGTATAACACTAATTTTTCATAATTATCTTCTTCAATTTAGTGTATGAGACAGGAACCAGGGATACATTTATGTGCATACTATGTGTGTGAGTTCATCCACAATTTCTGCGAGGCAGACCCGTCAGATTATACTGTAAGTATTATTTTAAACCAATTAATAATACATCTTTTTCTAATCGCTTATATATTTAATTCTTGTGTGTAATATATTAAATTATTTGCACATTGCAGAACAATATGATTAGGGACGTAATCATTGAGAAGGTCCGACTCTTGGCGATTCAAGAAAGTCTCTGCGGATTCATAATGGATCAGGTGATTAATCCACAAGGCAGAAATCACTATGACGGTCATCGAATTGATAAAGTTTAATTAGCACCTCCGGTGGAACTTTAGACTAGAATTAGAATGAAACAGTATTTTGATGTATATATATACTACTTTCAGAAAATACTATCTATGCTTTCGATGTAATATAATGTGTGTATATATTTATTTATAAGTTTATTCTCTTCATATAGTACGTATAGTAGACACGTATAATTAGTGCAAACATTTATACGTATATGTAAATTACACCCAAATACGTGAGAATATACACGTATAATATTATTAGAACAATTGGAAATGAAATAAAAAAATTCACAGCGGGGTCTTTAGTCCCGGGTGGTAATACCACCTGGGACTAAAGGGGTGGCGCACAGGCACTGGTGTGCCCTCCCCTTTTGTCCCGGGCGGGGCTACCACCCGGGACTAAAGGGGTGGCGCACAGGCGTTGGTGTGCCCTCCCCTTTTTATCCCGGGCGGGGCTACCACCCGGGAATAAAGGCCACCCTTTATTCCCGGTTGCCCACCCGGTGACAAAGGGGAGGGCCTTTTGTCTCTCCCTTTTCATCCCGGTTGGGCTTTAGAGACTTAAAGTCTTTACCAACCGGGACGGAAGGGTGTTTTTCCACCAATGATGATCGATATGAGGAGATTAGAGTGTACCCAGGATCCAGCAGCATGAGATCAACCAGAAATCAGTGCTCTTATCTCCTTTTTGGGTAGAAGGGCAGAAGCGGTTAGGCGTCTCAAAGGGACATCATGTGATTGAGTATTGTTATCGTGCAGACCTGTTGTGCTCATATGCATTGCCAGGTTACTAGTTCTCTTCATCAGGAACATTCTGAACAAGTAATCTTGTGTATGCAATGACCTCACAAGTTTCTGGAACTCAAATGCAAGTAAGCCACAAATATTATGGCCAGTTGTTTTCCTACATGAAGCTTTTGTACATGTGACTTAGCTAGGTTTGTTCTTTATCATTTCCTCTATGAGAAGAAGTTTGTGACAGACAAATTAGACTCAATTGGATTGTATTCTACTTTGATTCTTCTTTTGTATCTCATTATCACCTTTTGTAAACTTTCTCTTTAACTTTACTTCAAATATAATCGGTAGGGGGCCTAACAAAGCCTTCTGTAATTTCTTAAAACAAATAGTTGTAGACAAAGACATTGGTTCACTAAATAGATTCATATACAATATATTGATTTGCAGAAATTCATAGTCATTTGACAAAATGTATGATTGTAAGTTCTTTCACAAAGACAATTGAAATCAATAAGTAAACAGTTTTCAAACGATGGATTGTTTTCTCTTTTCTCTCTCTTGGAAATGCAAATACAAATACAAAGCATATCTACCACCAGTTCACCAAAGACATTAGTACAGATACAGAGACCTTTCACATGGCTCATTCAACTATATATGTGTGTGGATCAATCATGCATGGGTGAAGAAGGATGGAATTTACAAAGCATATCTACCACCAGTTCACCAAAGACATTAGTACAGATACAGATACCTTTCACATGGGTCATTCAAGTATATATTTGTGTGGATCAATCATGCATGGGTGAAAAAGGATGGAATCGTCTGTTGTGAAGCACTACTTCAATTTCTCCTTGGGCGTGTTTGTTTTGTAGAGACTAAACTTTAGTCTCAAGGAATCTTGCATGCATGAAGCAGTAAAAAGAATTTATTTGCAAAAATTTTTCACAGATGAGTGCAACTTTACGTGATGAATCTAATGAGCCTAATTAAGTCATGATTTGCTACAGTAATGCTACAGTAAACACCATCTAATCGTGCAGTCAAAGACCTCATTAGACTCGTCTCGTGATTTAGCCCCAGGGTTATAAAGGTAGTTTTGTTAAATAACTTTATTTAATACATCTAATTTGTGGTCAAAGTTGTCTATTTAGACCGGCTAAATTTAGCTACCTAAAACAAACACGCCCCTTTACAACATTGCAAGTTGGGAACTGTCCCTGCAACACCTCTCTGTTCAATTTCTCGTTGAGGAGGCAGGGTATAGGCCCATGAATGGTTAGCTTTTGAATGGGTGGCGTCAAGAAAACTAAGTCTATATCAGTTCAACGAGCAGCGGGTGTATTGTAATCTGTCACGACCAGGACCGTGACCCATGTGTGAATGAGTAATTGGGCCTGCGAGCCTAGCGTTGGGCCTGATGAGCCCGTGTAAAGGCCCAAGTCGGCCATTACTTGTACCCAGCTTGGCATGGGAATGAACATCAATGAATCATTATCAGAAAGGCACAGCCTTCTTCCTCCTTGCTGCGGCGATCTCCCTTCTTCTTCCTCCCTCCAACTGCTTCTGAGACGGCGCAGCCGATCTCCTCCGCCGTGCGTGTCGCCGACAACAACCTCTAGTTATCTGTATCGATCCCTAGGATCGTTACATTTGGTATTCAGAGCAGGCACCGAGCAGTTCCCTGCCGGTGTTCGATCTGAGCCTACCCGACCACCGCCGCCTACCACCGTCGCTGCCGCATCATCCCCGCCCACCACCTTCCCCGCCGTCGTTCCATCCTCACCGCCCCCACTGCAAACCACCGCGCAGCAGCCTGCCGGTGCTCGATTTTGCCTTCCACGAAACCCTATCCCGCACCACCACCCCCGCCGCCGCTGCCCACCACCGCCGTGCCGCGCCATCCCCGCTGCACCACCACCCTCCAAGGCAACCGCAGCCGCCGCACAAATCCTCAAACCCTAGCCCCCAAATCCGCCGCACAATCCACATCCACCGAGACCCACCACTGCTACTGCCTTGACTCCACCTTCCCAGCTGCCACCAAAAATCCGCGCCGCCAATCCAGCCCCAATCCCACCATGCCTATCTTCCAAGACGAGCTCGCCTACGCGTTGTTCGTCAAACGGGATCGAGAGCGCCGGAGGCAAGAAATCGACGAGATGTGGAGCGCCTATCCGCCAGGAAACAAACTTCAGGGACTGGAGCAATTCACCATCACCTCGGTGGGAACAGCAGCACCTTCTCCGGCGCCCGTGGACTCCCTCAGCTCGCCGACGTCATCCGCCACTCCGCCGACCCTGACGCACACCGCCTCGGCCTCCATCGACATCACCAAGGAACCCCTGCAAACCCCGCCTGCAAGGTGTTCGACACAAGACCACAGCCACGATGAGCGCGCTCTAGCGCCCATGGTTGAAGAAGAGGAGGTCATTCCCGCAACGGCCGCCAAAGGTTCGATGAGGTACATCACCAACTCAAGCCATCTGTCCGATGGTATGATTCTGTGTGAGATGGACACTGATGTTCAGAAGAACCAAAATAGTCAGAACCTGGTCTTGCTAGAACTGTTACCTGCTATTTTTGCTGACAAGGAACCTAGACCATATATTCTGAAGTTTGAGCAAAATGACATGTCACCAAAGCCACCATGGCCAGGAGTCTATCTAGAACCTGATAGAGCAAAAGGCATATTTAATTCTCAGTCATGCTTTAGCTTGTGGTTGTGGTTCAATCATATTTGGAGTGCTAGACAACTGAGACCACCGTGGCCACCACCAAAACAGCAACAATGGCAGTCTGATGACATTCAGCTCAGGCCAGAGCCGCCATGGCCACTAGTCTCTATACCACATGATGGTTCTCATAATGATTGTGCTAATCAGAATGCTTGGATGATAAGCTCAGATCTCCTGAAGAACAGTGCATATAGTATTTGGTCCAGGGTGAAACCTCTATTAAACAGTTGGTGTTCCTTTCAATTGGTGGAATTATACCCTGTTGATAGGAGGCTGTTTCACTTTGGGGAAGGATCACTTTTGATTGATATGTACCTGCATAAATCAGTTCCAGTACTTCCTGTTCCATCTACAACAACGATGCAAATCAAATTTTATATCAGCCTGCTAGTATCTGATACGGCACAAATTTGGAGGTGCCAATATCAGCAAGGGATTCTGTTCGGCTACAGTGGAAGGGTAACATGCATTCTACCCTTCTCACAGATGACTTGCGGTTTCCTCTGCCCTTTCTGTGCTTCAGCTTGTTTTGCCTTATGCAATGCTTGCCACCTCGAGCCTTGTATCTACATGGATTGGTCCACATTCAGTGCAGAGGCCAGGGTCATACAAGGGACTGAAAAAAGGCATCAACCACTAATTGATTACAATTATCTCCTATGCAACTGTCCATCAGTTATGTTCGGGCTGAGTTTCTGTCAGCACTACAACAATCAAGGGTTGATGTTAGTGGAATTGACCAGGAGAACTATTGGTCTGGTACTTTACATACAACACATCAGCAGTGTATTGGCCATCATTCTAGGGCTGTTTACTGTGCAAATGCTATCAGAACATACCCTTGCAGGGGAGTCGTCACTAGAGCACATGATTCATTCCTCTGGTAACAGTTTAATGGACAATGCCTGTGCACTTCACTTACAGCATGATACAGATGTGGTTAGCATAATTCTAAGGCTGCATACTGTACAGTTGCTTTCAGAATATGAGTTTGTTGTGGAATTATCCCTACAACACGAGTCTGAGCCCTACAGTAACAGTCTGATGGACATAACAGTCTGGGCTGCACTAAGTATGATCAAGACAAACTATCCTAGCAAAGCTGAAGGTTTCACAATGATAGAAATGCTGACAAGTTCAGGAGTTTATGGGATGAATAGAGCACAAGCAAATTTTCAGAATGACAAACATATGCTGATTTATGTCACAGTTTTACTCAACTTCCAAAACAGTTTGCTTCGCTTCAGCCAGCTGTCCACTCTCCAATTGAATGGCAAGAGCTGGAGATACGTCAAGGTGTGCAAGCAAGCTTCCAGGCCTCATACCACAAGGATGATGCACATGCATATAAAGCAATCTGGTGATAGTGTGATGGGAGGTATTCTTTCCAATGCTACACCTTTCTGTTGGCCTATTCCATGGCTTGCAATACATGTCTGTGCATACCTCACACGTATTGGTTCAAGGATATTTGGAGCTATTCACAGCCTAATCTTTATGCTTCACTTCTATCATCTGGCGACCGACGACCCTGGATGAACTTGATCAAGCTGTTGAACTACATCAATTTCAAGATCTACTAATTTCAGCATACATTCTGGTGGACTTCAACTTCAGAAAGCTAAGCACAATATGGTAGTATTCAGTGGTACTATTTCTACCGTCTCCAATGTTAAGCAACCCTCATCTTCTAATTATCTGGTAGTTTAATGTCTCACAGCTTGAGGGCAAGCTGTTGCTTAAGGGGGAGGGAATGTCACGACCAGGACCGTGACCCATGTGTGAATGAGTAATTGGGCATGCGAGCCTAGCGTTGGGCCTGATGAGCCTGTGTAAAGGCCCAAGTCGGCCATTACTTGTACCCAGCTTGGCATGGGAATGAACATCAATGAATCATTATCAGAAAGGCACAGCCTTCTTCCTCCTCGCTGCGGCGATCTCCCTTCTTCTTCCTCCCTCCAACTGCTTCTGAGACGGCGCAGCCGATCTCCTCCGCCGTGCGTGTCGCCGGCAACAACCTCTAGTTATCTGTATCGATCCCTAGGATCGTTACATAATCTCGTGCTGGGTGTGGTTCTCTAGCCAGTCTAGAACACGACACAAATGGAGAGCTGGGGACATGCTCGTGTTCTTCACTTCTTCCCTGCTGTAATCACTATCCAGAAGGAAGCACGGATGTTGATGCATACTCTGGACAACACGGATGCAGTGTCCTTGCGACCTCTTCCTTGCAGACTAGAGAGTGATGCATACACCATGAAGTTGCTTGACCAGTTATTGTAAAATGATGTCGAAGACAATATTCAGTGCCTTGAATTGATGTCAGATTGTTGCGCTATCAGTCCTTCGAGGAACGAGCACCAATCAAATGATACAAGCTTATTAGTTGTCTGATCTTCAATTCTCCACCATATATATAATGTGCTAGAAAAGACATCATGTGCCAAGCAAAAGATAGTACTCTAATGTCAAATATATCATATATTTGACAATATCAACTATGTTCCTGTGACTTGCCCTTTCTGAATAATTAGAACAAACAAAGAAACTGTCGACTTTGTGTGTGCCTGCCAGCCAGGTGGGAATAGGTGGCATCGGAAAATTGGATTCCAGAGATTCCATGAGTAGCCAGCGTATGACATCTAATCTTGGTGCTGATGTCGGTACAGGCTCCTGGGTAGAGCTGGGAGAACGTACAATCACGGCTGAAGTGCGACGTGTAGCCGCGGCAGCTATATGCCGACAGTCGCTCGCCGGGGCTAGCCGAGCCGACGCGCCGCCGACGAAGCAACCACCAGCTTCGTGAAGACACGGTCGGTGTGTCCAAACGTCACCGGGGACAAAGAAATGGCAGCTCCACTCGCCGGTGAAAGTGGGTCGAATGCGTGGGAAAATTCTGTGAGGGCCCTTGGGGTTACTGCGAAGGCACGTACATCAGGAGGATCGACTGCTGCAACAACTGTAGCAACTGAAAAGAAATGTTCTACATTGTTCTTCATGAATCATGGAAGTTTGTGTTGGAAATAAATTCAGTAGTTGTAGTATATATGGTGGATGCACGAATGCTCCATATTAACTAGTACATCAAACGGTACTAAACTAAACATGAATCCAAGAGTCAAGGCAAACTTCATGTAGTTGTTGTTCAAAACTTCTGCAGGTGGATCTCATTGTTGGGAGTGAATGTCATTGAGACCACAAAGGCACATTTGATATTAGTTTGGTTTGTGAAATTCGGTTATGTACATATATAAAGTTGTTTGGGCGATGAAATAAAACCCAATAATAGCAGAACTTCCCTTCAGATAGCTCCATCTTCTTCTAATCCAGACATCCAGTCTCTATATATCATGGAAGCTATCGTTATCCACAGTTCACTTGGCACACAAGTGCACTTCTACTCTTATGGGTTCTAGTACTAGTCGTAGCCTGTTAGGAATAGGAGGCTCAAGGAATTCGCCTGGCTTCCTTGCAAGATTAGTGGTTAGTAGCTTGCTCGAAAGTTGTTGTTTGTGCTTCCATATGTCGCCAGCCATGCTGTCATGCACGCACGAAAATCCACCTTAGTGCACATGTCTCTTCTACAGCGCATCTGTTTTTTTCGGAGTTTCTGTGACGGCAGATCTCTTAGCACGGGAGAGCAGCTATATGTTGGATTACAATAAGATCCCGCCTCATCTGGCAGCAATAACACTTGTAGCTAGGCCAGTTGCTAGTAGAAACCCAGCTGCAACAATGCAGGTCTCTCATGAATTTTATGAAAGATAAATTATACATTTCATGCTTACCTAACCCGCGTGGTTGAAAAGGCCAAGTTGGGATCATTTGAGAATGTTGCATTTTTTATGAAATTTCGACGGAACTTCTGAATTTGACCAAACTTTGGATTAGTAAAACAAATGAATTAGTAAAGACTAAATATTTCTGGAACAAATGAACTAGTTTTTCTTTGTTTATACATATATATAAAACAAATGAAACTGACGTTAATAAAAGAGTAGTAAAGATTAAATATTTATGCAACTGATGCTCCAAAACCTTTGGTATATGGTCAATACAAGATCAACGTATTGATTCTCACATGTGTGTAGATCCCTTGAATATGGAATGCATGCTTGTGCCTACATTGAAAACTAGTATGCGTCAACTTGACTACCTAAACAAGTACGATTACACTTAGGTAGTTTAATGTTCATGTTTATGCTTCTGTATCATCCAATCAAAAAGTTGAGATAAACCTTCGTACTCCCTCCATTTCAAAATTAGGTTTTCTTCGGTACACAATACGACCTGTACGACTAGTTGGAAAAGGACTCGTATGTAACAGAAAAGGACCTATATGTAAGGATCGGACGATTGAGATTAATTCTATACGACCGGTTGTTTTAGCTGTCGTACGGTCGTATCCAAAGATCGTATTGGTAGTTAAAGGGTATTATCGGAAATGTAAAATGTAGCGGGGTCACCGGAGGGAGGAGGTGCGCACGGGTACCGGGTGGAAACCGGGGAATTTTTTCCTAAAAGATATACAATCAAATTATCATTTTACCCTTAGAGAAAAAACGAAGAAACCGACAATACAACCGTACGACCGACAGGTCGTATTGTGTACAGAAGAAAACCTCTTCAAAATACTTGTCATTCTAGTTTTTCTAGATACATTTTCTTTGTTATGCACCTAGATATATATTATGTCCACATACATAATTAAGTGAATGTATCTAGAAAAGCTAGAATGACAAGTATTTTTGAAACGGAGGGAGTAATAACCAATTTATTTCCCCTCTTTAGTGCGGGTCAGAGGCCACTCATGATACATGTGTCCATCTATAATAAGGCCAAGTACCACCTAAATCTGAAATTTTACTCCTCCTATATCACGGATTCCCTATCAATTATACATTTATGCATGCAGTACACTCTATTTCTTCAGCTTCTAAATATAATGAACCCTAGCTATCACACTACCTCTCCGACAGGACACCGAGCACATTCACTATTGTCGGAAGTGTATGGTAGTTGTCGCTGCAACGTGTGCCCTCGATCTGGTTTCCTTTTAGAAATAATGAAAAACAGTGTCCTCGATGTGCAGATGACTAGTTTGAGAATGGGTGACAGCAAGAAAGCTCAAGTTTATCAAACAAGACAAAGTTGTAGATATGTTGTGCTGCTGCACGCGTGTTCCATGGTTGTGCCTGTCAGAACACATTTGGACACATCGAGCAGGAATAGAAAGCTTTGGGAGAGATTCAAGGCGACTAGTGGCGACATGGCAACAGGCAGTGCAAAAAAGAGATCATTGATTTTACTATCGATCACATCGTTCCGTTCAAAGTGAGATTGCCATGCTGCTCCTCAAAATTTCTTTGTTTTTAACCCAGTTTTTTGGGGGTCTTTTTTTGTGGGGAGAGAAGATGGAGAGGACAGAGGTGAGTCCAATGACTAGTTTGCCACAGCCCCTATATATAAGTTCTTGAGCCAATGAAAACAGAGTAATAGAAGAACTTCCGTTCAACTCGATCCTTCTGCCCTGTACCTAGCTATATACTATCATCATGGATCCAGCCACATTCACTTGGCACACAAGCGCACCTCAGTTCTGATGGGCTCTATCGTTGTATCCTTCACTTTTAGGAATAGGAGGCTCAAGGAATTCACCAGCATTCCTAGCAAAATCAGTGCGTAGCGGTTGTCTGAAAGGTTGTTATTTGAGTTTAGATATGTTGCTAGCTGTCGTGCCAAATCCACCTTAATGCACCCCTGGCGCTCATCTATGTTCTGCGGAGTGCCTACTGTTGAATTTGTGATGGAGTTTTTCATGCATTGAGAAAGTAGCTATATGGGGAACTATGATGAGATCCCGCCTTGCCATAGCAGCAATAACACTTGTTTTATGTGACTGGATCTCTGCTCAATTTCTTTCTCTGTACACAACTCTGTCAAGAAACTAAGGAAGTGCTCCCGTCTTTCCTGACCTCCACCTCCAAGCTCCCACCCCTCTTCGACGGCTCGACCAGATAGGCATGTTCGACCCAAAAACTTTATTTTTTCAAGGTTCTTCATCTTCTTGTGAGCAGAAACAGATCACAAGTGTAATGACATTAGCTTCATTTGTTTATTATATAAGTAATAGTACATTCCAATCAATTTTTTTTAGTCCACCGTGTGTGTCGCACGGGTACCTCTGCTACTAGTACGACAAATGCAAGGACATTTCATTTGTTAGCATTGGTTTGGGAAATCCAGAACAATAATAGGAAGGTGCATATAGCTTTGTCAGATTTTCATATATGTGCCCACATACATATTACTCCCTCCATCCTCAAATAGATGAGATGACGTTTAGGACAAAAAATTGTCCTAAACGTCATCTATTTAAGGATGGAAATGAACTAAATTTCTTGTCCTAAACGTCATCTATTTGAGGATGGAGGGATTAATAAATTATTATTTGGTCCATATAAAAACATAGTAGTAGTACAGCTTCCCTTCAGCTCCTATATATATAGTCCTAACTCCTACGCATCATTCTATAAAATCCTAACTCCTACCCATCATTCTATGGTCACCTTTCCTATTTATACCCTTCTATCTATGTTGTCTGATCTCTAGTTCTCCGTCATACAATGTGCTAGAAAAGATATCATGTGCCAAGTGAAAAGATAGTACTCCAGCTAATGTCTCAAACATATATGATCATGTGACTAGCTTTCCCTCCCGGAGTTCATTTCTGCATAATTAGAACAAACGAAGAAACTATCAATCTTGTGTGCGCTAGGTGGGAATAGGTGGCATGGCATCAGAAAATCGGATTCCAGAGATCCCTCGAGGAGAAGAACAAGGGTCCAACTGCTGGCAGCTAGTCTTGGTGCCGATGTTGGTAACGGCGAGTGGAAAGGTGGGGAGAGGAAAATCACTGCAAAATCACTGCAAAGGAAAGATCTCAACCACCATCGCCTGATCCAAGGTGGTGGACGACGGTGTCGGCGATGATCTCATCGGCGGCCGCTCTTCGTCCCTCTGCCGGCCGATTTTGGGACTCAGACTCCGATTCGGAGGGTGAGCACCTCGCAGAAGCAGAGCATTGCAGCTCCGCACCGTCGCCGGCGTGCAGGATGACCACCGTGGTAGCCGCGCCGCCATCAACTGGGAGGGCGCCGGCGAAACCACCTCCTACTACGCCGCGTTGGCTGCCTTGGAGGTCTCTCTGGAAAGGTCCCCTACCTCCCGCTAGAGTTTCGCCGGCGAGGACACTGGGGGATTACCTCCCGCCGGTGTTCTTGGCCACGGGAGGGGACGACTCCGCCGCGCGTTCCGCCAAGGCGGCGTCTGAGGCCGACCGGGCGCTCGAACCGGATCCCGCGCGTCAACGGGGCGCTCACGGCCCGGGTCCGGCCCACCTGGTGTCACGGTCTCCCCCTCCTATCCGGAAAGACCAGGGGGCGCATCGTGTTTTTCCCACGAATTCAGCACCGCGGCCGCCGCCTTTCTCCGCAGCAAACCCTTCCGGCCGCCGGCGTCGCCTGGTTAACGCGGTGACTCCGCCGCACCTGCTCTCCCCCACGCCCTACCGCGACGCGCTTATGGTGGGGAGTGGCCGTTTCTTCCGTCGTCGGGGCCAGGGCGGCCGCGGCCCTCAGGTGGGGGGTCGCGGCACCGCCGCTCCTGCTTCTGGTGCCGGCAGCCAGGCTGATCCTCCGGCGACCGATCGAGGTCGAGGGAACCTGGCGCCGCGTGGACGCGGGGCTAACCCCCAGCCCGTGCAGTCTGGCGGTACTGCTGCCGGGCATGACCGCGGCGCTCACGCTCGGGGTGCTGGGCCCGGGCGTGGCCGTGGCCGCGATGGTGGGCCCCGGCGTGGAGGAGCGCAACCTGCCGAACGTGATCAACCTCGCCGGGAACGCGGCGACGACACTGCTGTCCCTGTCGACGCCACGGCGACAGTTGCGACTGTTGAGGGCGGAAAAGGGAAGCGAAAGCGCACTATGGAGTGCGTTATTTGCACTGATGATCACTACACCAATCAGTGTCCGCTGCTTCGTGGCCCGAAGCCGTCAGTCGCTTACTGTGCTGCCTCTGACGACAATGGAGGTTTTTTCATATTCAGGCAGCTAATGAACATGATTTAGTTTCAACAGATTTTTCTCCCACCGCAGCTGTCATTAAAGTGGAGTCTGGCGAGGTTTCTAAGGATCTGCTCTTGGCAACGCTAGCACGGATCATTCCTGTCCCCTGGGTTTGGGAAGCACAAGAGGAGGGGCACAAGTGTTTTATTGTACCCTTTCCCAGCAAGGAGGAGTTGACCCGTATGGTTGCTATCGGAACTATCATGACACGGAACAAGGAAGGTATCTTTTCTATTGAAGAATATGTTGATGATGTTCAACCCATCAAAGTTCTGGATCAGGTTTGGGTGACTGTCACTAAGGTACCGAGAGCACTTCGCTCTTTCCTTCCGCTGTGGGCTGTTGGAACTATGATAGGTGCTACTCAAAAGGTTGATGTGTACCACCTGCGGCGCACTGGGGAGGTGCGTATTCTGGTTGCGGTTTTGGATGTCAAAAAAATCCCAAAATTCGCTGATGTTTGCGTGAAGGGATGCATGTACCGCCTCTTTTTCAAGCCTGATGAGGTGGTTGTGGCAGACCAGGACCAGGATGAGGATGAGGACTTGCTCACTGATGAGGACAAAGGTAATGATGCAGATGGGGATAAGCACATGGGAGACGCTATTCCCCCTCCAAAGCCACAGGGTGACAAGGGGACTAAATCTACCAGCTCACAGCCTTCTCTATCCCAGAGCGAACAATCTCACAGGCAGGCTACTTTGCTACAAGGAGCACTGGATTTAGCTTGTGAGCAGCTTTTTGATGAGATTAGCATTAAGGTCATGGCGGAAAAGGATTCAGTGGGTTGGAAACGCTACAGCCCGCTGACTGATGAAGAGCGGAGGATGTACAATGCTATGGTGTCACCTCCTGTTAACCCTCACCCTTTTTTCTCTGATGAGTTTGAACAGGCTGCTGTAACTCACCTCTCTTCGGTGGGGGGAACACCGTTCTTCTGCTACCCGGAGTCTACGCCACACCCCGCGGAGGGGGTGGTCGGAGGCGCGCCCACCCATGTTCCATCTGGGGGGGGCGGAGTCTCCGGTGGGGGCTGCCATGCTGCATCCGCCAGTCGCCATGGAGGACATTGTCGACGCCGAGGAGGACGGGCGGTCTCTGCCTGCGGTTGGGGGGATGCTTCCCTCCCCACTCCCGCTGAGGTGACCGTGGTGGCTGCAGGTGACACCGCCGAGGTGACCGTGGTGGCTGCGGGTGACACCACCACGGCCACCCCTGAGGGGGCCGTACTCCCTGCTAAGGGGGACACCGCCGCGGCCACTCCCGAGGGGGCCGCAGTCCCAGTTGTGGACGAGACCGAGCTGGTCACCAGCGTTGCACCGCGGCGAGTGGTGGCACCTGCGCCTACTCCACCTGAGGAGGATGCCCCCAGGACGCTACGTCGGAGCAGCAGAAACGCGGGAAAGGCTGACGAACATACCCTACTCAAGGCGGAACGTTTGGCAAAGAAAAAGAACCTCGAAGGTATTTCCTTTTCTAGCTTTTCAGATTCACGCATTATTTCAAACCTTGGTAGGTTAGCCATCAATACAAATACCTCGGGTGTCGTTCGTATTAAGAACTTAGAGGTAGATAGATTAGTCGTCTGCGCTAACAAAAATAATAAAGTTAACGCTAATGATCTAATAAGTGATGATGAAAGGGAAGAAAGACTGCAGGAAGCTCTCAACCACGCTGGTGGTTTCCTAAATGAGAGCTTGTTTGATGCAGAGAATGATCATATCCTAGATCTCTCTCCTATCAGTCGTAAGAAAAAATTTAATAAGGCCAAGAAACAAAAAACTGGCAATCTTCCCAAGAAGCCAAAAACCCCTTCAAAGATTATTATAAAATGAAAGGGGTATTCTGGAATAGCAGAGGTCTTGCAGACTTGGCTAAACACAGATTTTTGGCTGAACTAGTTAGAGAAGAGCAGATTAATTTTATTGCTCTCTCTGAAACTGGTCGTGAGTCCTTTCCTGATCACGTCCTCAAAAATTTATGTGCTGGACGTGATTTTCTTTGGCACGCTATGGCTCCCCATGGCAGATCAGGTGGGATCTTGCTTGGGGTGGATCTTAGTGTGTTTGATATTGGTGCCATCGATGAGGGGATTTCTATGTGAAATTCACCCTTAGATACAAGTCAACTGACTTCAAGTTTGTCCTTTATTCTATTTATGGACCGGCTCAATCACAAAACAAATGTGCGTTTCTTGCCGAACTCGCTAATACCTGCTCAAAGGAGAACCTTTCTTTTCTCATTGGCGGGGATTTTAATATTATGCGAAAACCTGAGGACAAAAGCAGTGGTGATTTTGATACTAAATGGCCTTCCCTTTTTAATGCTGTCATTGAGTCCCTTGATCTTAGGGAAATTGTCATGACAGGTCGCCAGTATACTTGGGCGGGTGCGGGGGATAATCCGACTTATGAAAAGTTTGATAGAGTTTTAGCTAGTACGGAATGGGAAATTAATTTCCTCTTGGCCAAGGTCGAAGCTAGAGACAGGAACATATCAGATCATACTCCACTAGTTGTGTCCACAGGCGCATCCACTCACCAGTCCGGATCCAGACCTTTTCGATTTGAGAGGGGATGGCTCCTAAAGGAGGGTTTTTATGATATGGTTGCAAATATTTGGCGATCAGAAAACTCTGGATCTTCTCCACTACAGCGGTGGCAGTCCAAGATCCGCAGATTAAGGCAGCATCTTAGAGGCTGGGCGTCTAATATGGTGGGCTCCTATAAAAAGGAGAAAAATACTCTTCTGGCCCTTCTGCAGGATCTTGATAAAAAAGCAGAAATTGATAGGCTATCTGATCATGAGATCAATTTAAAGCACTATCTTAAAGAGCGGCTAGTTTCGCTTTTGAGGGAGGAAGAGCTTAAGTGGTATGAAAGAGGTAAGGTTAAAACTCTCTTGGAAGGGGGTGCTAATACAAGGTTCTTTCACCTTGTTGCTAATGGCAAACACCGTAAGCAGCATATTTATAGGCTTGAAGATGACAATGGGGTTGTTGTTAGTTCTGACCGTCTTAAATGCCACATCACGAATTATTACAAAAATCTGTTCGGGGTCCCAGAACAGATGGAAATCACCTTGATGGAGGATCAGATTCATGATATTCCACAAGTATCTGATGAGGAAAACGAGATCCTCATTGCCGATTTCTCTGAAAATGAGGTGAGAGAGGCAGTCTTCCAAATGGAGCATAATAAGGCTCCTGGACCAGATGGCTTCCCAGCTGAATTCTATCAAGTGTTCTGGGGGGTGATCAAAGATGACCTTTTGGCTATGTTTCATGAATTCCACAAGGACACTCTTGACCTCTTTAGCCTCAACTTTGGGATCATTACTTTAATTCCAAAAATTGAAAATGCCACTAAGATTCAGCAATCTAGACCTATTTGTGTCCTCAACGTTAGTTTCAAGATTTTCACTAAAGTTGGAACTAACAGGCTGAATAAAGTAGCAAGGACGGCGGTGAGCCCAACACAAACTGCCTTCATGCCTGGTAGGAATATCATGGAAGGTGTTGTTATTCTACACGAGACCATCCATGAACTTCATACAAAAAAATCTAATGGAGTTACTTTTAAGATTGACTTTGAAAAGGCCTATGATAAGGTTAAGTGGTCATTCCTCTAGCAGACTTTACGCATGAAAGGCTTCTCACCTAAATGGTGTAGATGGATCCAAAACATGGTTTCGGGAGGGAGTGTTGGAATCAAAGTTAATGATGACATTGGACCCTACTTCCAAACGAAACGGGGGCTCAGACAAGGGGATCCTATGTCCCCTATCTTATTTAACATTGTCGCTGACATGCTAGCCCTGCTCATTAATCGAGCGAAAACAGATGGGCAAATAAGAGGGGTGCTACCCCATCTAGTTGATGATGGTTTGTCTATCTTACAATACGCAGACGACACCATAATCTTTCTAGACCATGACCTTGAGCAAGCTAAAAATCTGAAGCTCCTTTTATGTGCTTTTGAGCAGCTTTCGGGGCTGAAGATTAACTTCCACAAGAGTGAAGTCTTCTGTTATGGTGCGGCCAGAGAGATGGAGTCTTCCTATACTTCTCTCTTTGGCTGTAATTCGGGAAATTACCCTTTTAGATATTTAGGTATTCCGATGCATCATCGACAACTCCTAAATTCCGAATGGAGTAAAGTCGAAGAACGCTTCCAGCAAAAGCTCTCGTGTTGGAAAGCAAAATATCTATCCTATGGGGGGAGGTTGGTCCTGCTAAATTCGGTGTTAAGTAGCCTACCCATGTTCATGATGTCCTTTTTTGAGGTCCCTAAGGGAGTTCTTAAAAACCTGGATCATTTCAGATCTAGATTTTTCTGGCAAGGTTCTGCTAATAAGCACAAATATAGGCTTGCCAAATGGGACATCTTGTGTCGCCCCAAAGATCAGGGTGGCCTTGGGATTTTGAACCTCCAGCTACAAAACAAATGCCTGTTGGCAAAGTGGTTAGTGAACCTCTTGAACACTGATGGGACCTGGCAATCATTGCTAAGGAACAAATATTTGCGAACCAAAACCCTCACGCAAGTATCATCAAAACCAAATGACTCTCACTTTTGGAGAGGACTCATGCGTAGTAAAGATGAGGTTCTGTCTAACGGTTCTTTCGTTATTAAAGATGGAACCAACATGAGATTTTGGGATGATACGTGGATAGGGGATAAGCCGCTCAAGGATACCTACCCATCCTTATACCATATAGCGCGGGATAAGCATGTCACGGTTTCTAAGGTTTTGTCTTCTAGACCCCTTAATATTTCTTTCAGGCGGTCGTTGGTGGATAATAACCTAAGCCATTGGCTTCACCTAGTAGCTCGGGTCTCTAATGTTGTTCTGGTGGATCCTAAGGATTATTTTAAATGGCGGCTGACAAAAAGTGGTTTTTTCACTGTTCGGTCATTGTATCTACATGACATAGATACTCATCCACCTTTTCAGCATAGGAAGATCTGGAAGTGGAAAATACCTCTAAAGATCAAGATTTTTCTTTGGTTTCTTCAGAAGGGGGTCGTTTTGACAAAAGATAATCTTGCAAAGAAAAATTGGAAAGGGAGCCAGCAATGTGTCTGCTGTAATTTGAATGAAACCATCCAGCACCTGTTTCTAGATTGCCCTTCCGCAAAAATGATTTGGAGGATTATTTTCTATGCTACTAATTTGACCCAGCCTAGATCTATTAGCCATATGTTTGGTACGTGGCTTAATAATCAACATAAGGACCGTAAGCCCCTGATTTGGGTTGGTGTCGCTGCCATTTGCTGGGCTATTTGGAATTGCCGGAATGATATAGTTTTCAAAAAGACGAAATTTAATTCGATTTTGCAGGTTATTTTCAGGGGAGCTTACTGGCTACGCTTCTGGGCCCAGTTGCAGCATAAGGAGTAGGCTAAGGATACACTCATCGCTATGAGCAGGAAATTAGAAGTCGTTGCTCTGCAGTTTGCTAATGGAGGATGGAACAATTTTTTTCGTTTACCTTAGTCGGGGGCTTGTTGCCTGTTGCTACTTATTTCTACCCTTTTGTGGACAGTTCTTTTGAACTCTGTAATAATTGGCTGTGTACATCTTCGGATGTAGAGGCCAAATTTAATTATCCAATATCTAAAAAAGAGCAGCTCTCTGCACTGGCGTCGGACGCTCGCCGAGGCTAGCCCAGCCGACGCGCCACGAACGAAGCAACCACCGGCTCCATGAAGACACTAGACACGGTCGGTGTGGCCGAACATCACGGAGGCTGAAGAAAGGGCAGCTCTGCTCGTCGGCAGAGTGGTTCGAGTGCATGGGAAAATTGCGAGGGGCGCTTGGGGTTACAGGTTACTGAGTGGGTAGGTCAAAGGTTGCAGCATATAATCTCAACCGTCGGAACCTTACATATAGATCATTTTCTATTACATACGAGTCATTTTTCAATCGGTAGTACAGGTCGTATTGTGCGTCGTAAAAAACCTCTATTTTCCGAGGTATCTCGGTGATCAGCGCAAAGGCCGGAACATCGTATTATCACCCAAAAAAACAGTTAGCTGATGGGTCACCAAATTGAAGTTCGTGTTGTAGCAACTGAAAAGAAACGTTTTGCATTAATGTTCTTCATGAATCATGGACGGACTGGACGAGCCACGAAACTCAGTGGTATAGGCATCTAGCTAGCTGGTAGTACTTGGGTCTTGGGAGTAGGAAAAAAGTGCTGGAAATCAATTCAGCAGTTGTAGTATATATGGATGCAGGAATATGCTCTACATATATTAACTAGTACAACAAATGACACTAAATATGAATCCAAAGAGTGAAGGTAAATTGTGTCATTGTTGGGGAATGAATGTCATTGAGACCAGAAGGATACGGTGTCTGCCATTATTGTGCGGGTCACATCATGATAAATCTGTCTTGTGCTGATACTGATTCTCTTTGCGGAATTCAGATAACAATGAGATATTATTGTGTGGGTCACATCAATAAGGTCCATAAGGTCACTTGTCGCTAAGGTCGCTAGGCTACCCAAGGCGGCTCTGCAGCCACTAGTCGATTAGGTCGCTAGGCGTCTGCCTCCTTGGCAGGGCATACTTTTGAGCCGCAGTGGTCGCCTCGTTCTTGCCAAATCTACTCTCTCTGTCATCCCAGTTCATATTTCGATGGTGATTTCCATCTCCCCTTGAGCACTGCGCGCGGTCGAAACCCTCATCCGAGGCTTCCTCTGGTCCGGCACAGAGGTGGCCTCGGGCGGTCGCTGTCTGGTCGCTTGGGTGAATGTCACCTGCCCCACTCGCTGCGGAGGTCTCGGCCTGCCCAACCTTCGTGTCTTTGGTACGGCGTTGCGCCTCCGTTGGCTTTGGTTGGCGAGGACTGACCCGGACAGGACATGGGCGGCGTTCCGCTTCCCTGTTGACCAGGCCACTTAGGCCTTTTTCAACACCTCCATTTCCGTGGAGGTTAGGGACGGTACCCGTGCACTCTTCTGGGAGGACAGTTGGATCTCCGGGTGCTCCGTCAAGTCCTTGGCACCAAACCTCTAGGCCGCGGTCTCGCCAAGGGTGCGTCGATCCCGCACTGTTGCTGAGGCCTTGCAGATGGGGGCAACCGGGATTCGTTGGGTCGCGGATGTAACCCACGCCCGGACTGTGCAAGTGGTCCTGCAGTACCTTGTCATCTGGAACCTACTGCAGGAGGTCAGGCTCACGTCCGAACCTGACCGGTTCATCTGGAAGTGGTCGCCTAGCGGAGATTACTCCTCGGCTTCGGCCTACTCCGCCCTCTTTCTTGGTCGCGTCGACATCCTCGGAGTACGACAGATACAGAAGGTTCACATGCCGGGGAAGTGCAAGTTCTTCGCATGGCTGGTCTTGCACGGCCGTTGCTGGACGTCTGACCGGCTACACCATCACGGGCTTATGGACTCGGACACCTGCGCGCTCTGCGCCCAGGAATCCGAAACGCTGGACCACTTGACGATGGACTGTGTCTTCTCTAGAGAGACCTAGCTCTTGGCTCTCAGGCACATTCTCCTTCCGAGCCTTGCTCCGGATCGCCCGGTGAGGTTCGCAGAGTGGTGGTGCTCCGTCAGGAAGCAAGTCGCTAAGGCGCGGAGGAAAGGCTTCGACTCCTTCGTTTGGCTGGTCGCTTGGTCGCTTTGGAGGGAGCGGAACAGGCGCGTTCATGACAAGGAGACTCTCATGCCGGTGGCGCTCGTTCCGGCGATCCTAGATGAGGCTAGGTCTTGGGCGCGCGTGGGCTTCCTCCCGCTCGCTAGGTTGTTAGGTGTTCGCCCGGTGAGGGCGGTGTAAAGCTTTCGCCTTCTTTTCTTTAGACCCCGTGCCTTGTTGTATGTTAAACCGGATTTTTTTTCTCCTCTCTTTATGAAAAACGTGCTTTGCACGTCTTAAAAAAAGATAACAATGTGAGGAAGGTCATGCCATTAGTTTCTTGCAGGAAGGCATGTGCATAGCTAAATATTGCCGCATCCCCTTCATAAAGAGTAGTTTGGTCGATGAAATAAAGCACAGTAATAGCAGAACTTTCCTTCAGCTAGCTCCATCTTCTTGATCTGATCCAGTCTCTCTCTATAAATCATCGAAGCTATTGTTATCCACAGCTCACTTGGCACACAAGTGCACTTCAATTCAGTTCTGATGAGTTCTAGTCGTAGCCTATTAGGAATAAGAGGCTTAAGGAATTCACCTGGATTCCTTGCGAGATTAGTGGTTAGAATTATTTTCAAAGGTTGTTATTTGAGCTTCCATATGTCGACAACCATGGTCTTGCACGCACGCAAACCCACCTTGGCGCGCATCTCTCTTCTTCAGCGCATCTCTGTTCTCCAGAGTCCCTGTGGCAGCAGATCTTCTAGCGTTGGGAGAGCAGCTACATGCTGGATTACAATAAGATCCCGCCTCTTTTGACCGCAGTAACACTTGCAGCTAGGCCAGGTGCTAGTAGAAACCCAGCTGCAACAATGCAGGTCACTAAGGAATTTTATATAGAAAATAAATTACTTTTCATGCTTACCAGACCCAGTTGAAAAAGCTAAGTTGGGATCATTCGGATGCATTTTGTATGAAACTTCGATGGAACTTCTAAACTTGGCCAAACATGTCCAGATCAGATATATCGTCTACGGTCTACTGGAGTACTGGTGCAGATGAACTAGTTTTTCTGTTTATACATATAAAACAAATGAAATTGACATTAATAAAATAGTAAAGATTAAATATTTATGTAATTGCTTCTCTAAAATGTAAAACCTCTGGCATATGGCCAATACAAGACGAACGCATTGATTCTCACATGTGGATCCCCTGAATATGGAACACATGCTTGTGCCTACATTGAAAACTAGTATGCGTCAACTTGACTATACCTAAACAAGTACGAATACCTTTAGATATTTTAATGTTCATGTTTATGCTTTTGTACCATCCAATCAAAAAATGAGATTAACCTTCATAATATATAACCAACTTATTTCACCTCTTTAATTAGTATGTGGCAGAGGCCACTCACCATACATGTGTCCATTTATCTAATAAGGCCAAAGTACCACCGAAATCTGAACTTTTACTACTACTATCAATTCAATCTCCTTCTGTCCCTGTACCTATGTATCATCGTGGAAACCACGTTCACTTGGCAGTTGGCACACAAGCGTACCTCAGTTCTGATGGGTTCTATTGTTGCATCCTTCACTTCTAGGAATAGGAGGCTCAAGGAATTTGTTGACGGTTCGAAACCGTGTTCAACTTCACCTCAAGTCCACGAAGTGACTTGGTGTCTTTTTCACCAAGGGAGGGGACCCCCTAGGTTCTTGTCAATCCACGGAGTAAGGAAATTACTTGCGTTTAACCTAACACTAACTTAGTTGATTAAGGACTTTATGATGTAAAGATTAATCTATAAAGTAAAGACAAACTAACCCTAGATTATGTTAAGAGAAAGAGAGAGGTGTTCACGAGTATGAAAGACGTATGCCCATGGAGTCTAGGTACTTGAGATGCAATCACCCAAAACATGGTAAAACTCCGATCCAATCTATCTAAGGATGTGAACAAAGAGTTAAGTGTTTCCCTTCCCTCGTGCTAGTCACTACGCGAAGGTAATCGTCTCTAACCCTAATGAACACGGTATGTTGACGTGATCTACGGGAGCAACCCCGATGGCAATGGTAGCTAACCTTAAACATTAAGCATCATCAACATGAAGATATGATAGGTAAAGATCCAAACAAGAGAGCGGGTGACTACATGTCAAGATCCATTACAACTCCATGGACAAATGATTACTTTACCCCATCAAGACGCTAGGCATGGCACCGTTGAACATGGTGGATGCCTCCGATGGAGTCCGTCTCTCGGTGTCCTTCAACTCCGGCGGCGCCGTGGCAAAGCCTCGGCGTCCTCCTTCCTCGTGGTGGCCTCCGTTGACCTAGGTGGTGATCCTCCTCGATCTTCACCCTCTCGATCAACCATCTTCCTTGTGTTTGATCTCCCGAGGCTTCTCTGTTCGTCTTTCGCGAATGGCTCCCCGCCCCAAACAATTAGGGTTCCGCGAATATATCACCGAAGAAAGGCGGCGGCGAACCGAGGCAAAGAGGGGGTGGGCCGGCCGGCCTGACCCACTTCCGGCCCGGTTCGTCTCCGTCTTTTGCCACGTGTTGTTTCTTGCACTTTGGGGATTTTCCTCCTTCGGATATGGGCTTTGGACGTCGTTATCTCCACGACTAAGTCAAGGGGTGTTTATGCATGATCTTCCAGTCTTTTCATCTTGGTCTTCGGAGATTCTTCTTTGAAGCACATTGGTCCTTGCCACCTTTGGAGTCAAGTTCACGCACGGTCGGAGCCTCTTGATCATCATGTAAATCGTCCTCCGAACCGAATGTATTTCTTCTCATTTAGTGCATGAATTCCTGCGTAAACATTATACTCCAAAACACACATCCAACGATGAACTTGTTATATCATTAGTATGCCTAGTGGCGGGTTAGTTCCAAAATGAAATCCAAACTATAACATAACAAGTGTTCTTGGTTGACGGAAATCGACCGCCAACATCCCCCCACGCTTAGATCTTGCGCGTCCTAGAGCAAGTTGCTCAAAAGTTGATCATCCATGGAGTTTGAAAACATGCTTCGTCAAATCCTTCCTTTCAAGTTAGTCAATCATTCATCTTTAATATAAGAGACATGAAACAAAAATCATAATGTAAACATGGGCGTTCAGAAACTACCAATTCAAGACTTACCCCACAACTCTTACCTTTTCACTAGAGATCTTCAACTTCATCCACACTTGCTTTCTTACTTCCTTTGGAGGGTTTTTACACTTTAAAAAATGAAATTCCTGCACAAAGTATCAGACAAATCCCTTCTACAAGTTCTTTCATGTCACTCAATAAGGTGGCTATCCTAGATAATTTTATAAACTCTCACCTCCCACAAGTCTCTCATATGTGATGTAAGTGGAGCTATAGGTGTGGCTAGTGAAGTTAGCACAAGTGTTGTCAAGCTAAGAGAATCCTCTAGTGGTTGTTCACCTTCCAAGCCAATGATCATGAGAATTAACCATAATGTAGGAGTGTCAAGGATGAGAAGATTTAGATTGGTGGACATGTGCAAAGGGAAAAAGAATAATGACTTCAAGGCACTAATGATGTCCTCGATGTCGGATTGCACATGGTATGGAATAAGATTTGTTCCTAACATCGTGGCATCCTTCTTTGCACTTCATTTGGTCCTCATTTGACTTGTCATCCCTTACTACACCTTCCTTGCCTTGCTTTGGATTTCCTTTCCTTTCTTTTCCTTCTTTTTTTTCTTTTTCTCTTCTCTTTTTTTTCTTTTTCTTTTTCTTTTCTTCCTTTTTTTCTTTTTCTTTTCTTTTTCTCCCATTTTTTTCTTGTGTGCGCACTACACACATACACACATTTTTTCTTTCTCTTCACCTCTTTACCTTCTTCTCCCATGGTTTTCGCTCAACTTTTGAACATGATCACAATCTGAATTTTAAATATAAACATACCTAAAGATTGAATGAATCTTTGAATATAGGTTGTGTTCATGGAGTAAGATGATAAAAAGATGTATATAGGTTTGGGTAAGGAATCCGGTGATTTACGGAGCATTTCAATGTGAAATTTCCGTTACCGAATACACGAAGAGGCTAGCAACAAAAAGTATATATCAAGGACATGACCATTGCTTGAAATTAGACCTCCCAAGAGAGTAGAATCCTAACTTAACTCATCATGCTAATCAACACTTATGGTGGAGCTCATATATGTATGTAAAGGCTTTGTATAGGATAGATATCACTCTCAACTTGGAGAAAGAACTTGCTAACCTTCATAGCAAGATGTTTTTCTTAATTTTCAGAAATAAAACCTCCAAAGTTTAGCAATACTAAGAGCATGGACGAAGCAAAGTCCTAGATTAAATTTTGAGTATGGGTACTTTACAAAGGTAGGTTTCCACTAAGCACCACGGTAAACAATTAATCAAAAAGCTCATACTCAAATAAGAAAGATAAATTAAAGATATAACAGGAAAAGAAACATGAGACTTTGCATAAGACACTTTTTATTTCTTTTTTCTTTGACTCAACGCTAATTTAGGACTCTTTCAAGCTAAAAAGATAAAACAAAGACTCACACACTCTCACACTTGACTCAAAAATTAAAGACTAGACTCTCACACCACTTTAAGCAAAAATTTAAAAAGGTAGCTAGCTAGCTCCCCCCACGCTTAGATCTTATGACGTCCTCGTCGTAACTTTACAAAAGACACAAGGGAGAGAACTTTCTAACTACGACACCTAGTGGTACTTTCCGCACAAGTTGCACCACTTCTTCTTCTTGAAATTTTTATTCATCCCGAAGAGCTTTCTTATGTTGCGGTTGAGGTACTTGAAGTCATCTTCCGCCATGCGCTCCCAATCCTCAATTCTTTGTTGCATGGCGTTGATGGTGTGGAAACACTCATCAAGGGATGAGAAGTGCTCCGCAATGACGTTGCGGCATGCCGTGCAACACATGTTGTGCTCTTCCTCCGGATCATCATCTCCATGGTCTCCACCGTCCGGATCATTACCGCCGCCTGGGTTGCCTCCTTCGCCTTGCTCTTCCGGATGCTCCTCCGGCTCCTCCTTGGGCACCTCCTCCCAAACGTAGAGATCATTGTCGTCTCTTCCGCCGGCTGCCCACGAGCTAGGGCTTCGATCATCGGAGTAATCACTATCTCCGTAGAAATCCGCCGGTTCGGGGATCTTCTCCTTGTAGTCCTTCCTCTTCTTCCCAAGGAGCCTCTCTGAGTGGCGAACGGGAGAAGCGGGCTTCTCCTTCTTCTCCTCGACCCAGGGATTTGGGCTGGCGATGCGCCCTCTCGAGACACGCCCTCCGCATTGAATCCTCGCGATTCTCTTCACTTGCTTCTTGGGTTTTGGCACCTCGCACCGGCGAAGCTCCTCCGTCGCCGGGGTTGGAGAGGGGAGGCGTACTTCTTCTTCCATGGTCGCCTTCACCTCCTCCTTGTCCTTGGTGCTGCTCGAGGATGTCATGGGTGCTTGGGTGCTTTTGTGGAGGTTGGAGATTGCAATTGAGATGCAAACCTTGAGCTCCCCAGACATCCTTAAATATCCCTGGAAAGATTCGGCCGAAACCCTCCCTTACCTATTTTTGTCACCCCCAAAAAGGGAAGACAGGAAAAGGAAATGCACCGAACCGTGTCCCAGAGAAAAACGAGCGAAAACGGGTGAAGGGGGGTAGTGGGCCGGTCGGCATGGGCCGGCCGGCCTACCCCCTCTTTTGGGCCCCCGCGGCCCAACTTTCGCGACCCTCGGTGTTTTGTGAATACTAGCCTAGGTGGTGGTAGGGTCCAACTAAAAATTATGAAAAAGACTCGAAATAAATACGAAAACAAAAACATATTTACATAAAATGTACCTCGTTTTACGTCTTAGGCTTGACGCTCGGGCTCATCCTCCATGTGATATATATCAATATAGTCGATGGGCACGATGTCTTGTTCAAGAAAAACCTTTAACCGTTGACCATTAACCACATATTGATCTCCTTTCACGTCCATGATTGTGACCGCTCCACTTGGCGAGACCGAGTGAACGATGTACGGTCCATCCCATTTGCTCTTCAATTTTCCTTTCCCGAATATTTTGAACTTTGAATTATAGAGGAGAACCTTGTCACCTTCTTTGAATTCCTTTGCTTGAAGCCTTTTATCATACCACCTCTTCATTCTTTCCTTGTAGATGGTTGCACTCTCATAAGCTTTGAGCTTCATCTCTTCTAGTTCACTTATTTGAATTTTCCGTTTGATTCCCGCGGCGTCAGAGTCAAGATTCATCTCTTTGATTGCCCAATACGCTTTATGTTCCAACTCCAAAGGTAGATGACACGATTTTCCATAGACAAATTGATATGGTGTCATACCTATGGGTGTCTTGTATGCCGTTCGATATGCCCACAATGCTCCATCTAATTTCTTTGACCAATCTTTACCTCCCTTTTCAACGGTCTTGTTAAGAATGCTCTTGAGCTGCCTATTTGAAGTTTCCGCTTGACCATTGGTTTGTGGGTGGTAAACCGTGGCCACTCTATGCTCAATCCCCAACTTAGATAAGCATTTTCTGAAGCTATTTCCTGTGAAGTGTGTTCCTCCATCACTTATCAATACTCGCGGGACTCCATAGCGTGGGAATATAGTGTTTTTTATCATGCATATGGATTCTTCTGTTGAAGCTCTTCGACAAGGGATAGCTTCCACCCATTTGGATACATAATCAACCATAACCAAAATATGCTCATATCCATTTGAACTAGTGAAAGGTCCCATGAAGTCAATCCCCCATACGTCGAATAGATCAATTTGCAAGTTGTAATTCAAAGGCATAGCATTTCTTTGATTTATATTCCTCGTTCTTTGACATTCCGAACAAGAAGCAACATACCTTTTCGAATCTTCATGCATCTCCAGCCAATAAAATCCACTAGCCCATACCTTTGCTTGAGTCCTAAAGTGTCCATAATGTCCTCCATATTCGTCTGAGTGACACTTCCTCAATATTTCGCCTCTTTCATCTCTTGGTATACACCTTCGTAAGACTCCATCCGCTCCAAGTCTAAAGAGGTAAGGTGCATCCCAATAATATTTTCGGCTCTCGGCGATCTCTCTCCTTTGAGCGTTCCTATCCAAATGATCAAGTGGCATTTTCCGTATGGCTCGAATAATGTTGATCATCCAAGTATCTTTGTCAAGGATGTGGTAGAGATGATCATCTCTCATCTTATCTTCAATAGGCTCTTTATCATCCTCACGATTCATCCTTGATAAATGGTCGGTCACAACATTTTCCACCCCCTTTTTGTCTTTAATTTCCACATCAAATTCTTGCAAGAGAAGGATCCATCGAATCAACCTTGGTGTGGCATCTTTTTTAGACAAGAGATACTTGATCGCCGCATGATCGGTGTAGACAATCACCTTAGAATTCACAATATACGATCTGAATTTTTCAAAGGCAAACACTACGGCGAGCAATTCCTTCTCCGTTGTTGCATAATTTAATTGAGCTCCATTGAGGGTTTTTCTAGCATAGTAAATAGCATGTATCTTGCCTTCTTTTCTTTGTCCCAACACCGCTCCAACGGCATAGTCACTAGCGTCACACATTATCTCAAAAGGTTGATTCCAATCGGGCGGTTGGATGATGGGTGCGGTTACGAGAGCTCTCTTTAATGTCTGAAATGCCGTCAAGCACTTCTCATTAAAATTGAATGGCACATCTTTTTGGAGAAGATTGGTCAATGGCTTGGTAATTTTTGAGAAATTCTTGATGAACCTTCTATAGAATCCCGCATGGCCTAAGAAACTCCTCAAAGATTTGACATCCATTGGGGGTGGAAGTTTTTCAACCGTTTCAACCTTAGCTTTGTCCACCTCAACCCCTTTCTCGGATATCACATGTCCCAACACTATACCTTGTTTCACCATAAAGTGACACTTCTCCCAATTTAGAACCAAATCAACCTCCGAACATTTAGTGAGAACTTTATCCAAGTTTTCCAAGCACTCCGCAAAAGATTCACCATAAACGGAGAAATTATCCATAAATACCTCAATAATTTCCTCGACGAACTCCGAAAATACCGCCATCATACATCGTTGAAAAGAGGCTGGAGCATTGCATAAACCGAAAGGCATTCTTCTATACGCAAATGTTCCATAAGGGCATGTGAACGTTGTCTTATGTTGATCATCCGGGTGAATAGGTATTTGCATGAACCTTGAGTACCCATCAAGAAAGCAAAAATATGCATGATTTGCTAACCTCTCAAGCATCTAGTCGATGAACGGTAGGGGGAAGTGATCCTTCTTTGTTGCTTTATTCAATTTCCGATAGTCAATACACATCCTCCATCCGGTCACGGTTCTTTACGGTATCAATTCATTCTTCTCATTCTTCACCACGGTCAAACCTCCTTTCTTAGGCACACAATGTACGGGGCTCACCCATTCGCTATGCGGCACCGGGTAGATGATTCCGGCGTCCAACAACTTGATAACCTCCTTCTTCACTACCTTTCGCATGGCATGGGTTAACCTCCTTTGATGGTCCACTACGGGCTTGCATTGATCCTCCATAGGTATGCGGTGAGTGCAAAATGCTGGGCTAAGTCCTTTAATGTCATTAATCGAATATCCCATCACTTTCTTGTGCTTCTTCAATAAATTCAACAATATATCATTCTCCTCGGGACTCAATTCATTACTCATAATCACAGGATAAGTCTTGTCCGGACCCAAAAATTCATATTTCAATCCCTTGGGCAATGGCTTAAGATCCACCTCCGGTGCTTATGGTTCCTCATGTACAATTTCTCCAAGATCTTCAAATTTATCCTCCTCTAAGCTTCCGTCTTGCGGTTCTAGTCCTTTGGTTGCTTCCACTAACTCTTCATCTAGCTCATCATTAGATTGATTCTCCATAGCTCTTTGTAGCGGATCCCTGAAAGTTTCAACAAAACGAAGGCTCCCTACCTCTTCGTCATCAAGAGGTAGGGGTGAGGCAATTCTAGAAGCAGGAAGGAAATTGTATGTGTGATTATTTCCATCAAGATTAATAGTTACTTTTCCTTTTCCGGCATCTAAAACGGCATTAACCAACTTAAGAAAAGGTCTACCAAGAATTACATGATCATTCTTATCATAGTAGACATCAACAATGAAGAAATCGGTTGGAATGCACTTTTTGGAAATTAAAACTTCTAGGTCACGAGCAATTCCTAGAGGTTTAACAATTCTACCATCTACATAATTAATTTAGTAGAGGTTGGAACTAGGTCAATGGTGTGATCATGAATTGCATCAAAAATCTTAGAAGACAAGACACTTACTTGTGCTCCAATGTCACATAACGCCTTGCAATTAATGTTGTTGACCTTGCAATCTATACGCGGCGATGTCTTCTCTTCTTCATCGGATCCTATGGCAAAAATTTCAGCGAGGCGGGCAAATGGTGACGCCTCGGGCTTGATTCTCATGATTCTTTTAGCTTCGGCCACATGATTCGGATCAACTTCTTCTTCGCTAAAGAGTTTTTGAAGGACCTCCCCGGTTGTCTCTATGTTGTATGAATGTTCCACTTGTTTTTCCGGCGGGAAAGTCTATCTCCAAAATTTTTGCCATCCCTTTTTATTAGGGAACGGTCTCCTCTTGTCAAAGATTTCTCCAAAATAAAGTGGGATCTAATCCATTTGCTCAAACTCCCTTAGTGGCTTCGCGCTTGACATAGTTCTTTCATTTGCTTTGCTTGTCTCGGCATGATCACTCTCCGGGATAGTTCTAGTTTCCTCATGTTTGGTTTCTTCAACCTTTTCAAGGATTGGTTCCTCTTTCTTCTCTTCCGGAGCCGTATTTCTGAAAATTGCAGTAAGGGGTGCCACACTTGTGTCGCATTCCGGCTTTCCCAAAAGTTGTATTTCCCAATCTCTTCGCATGACTGCCGCTTTATTTATTTTTTTAGAAGTTTGGCAGCTTCCGTGAGTGTTTTCTCCATGAGATCCCCTCCTGCACACATTTGAACGTATTCCATGCAACTAGGGGTTAGGGGAAAAAGAATGTATGCAATAGTATGTCACCTGAGAATCCGAGTATTGGTCCTTGTTCAACTAGCTCGTTGAATCGATTCCACGCTTGATCAATCCCCTCTTCTTCTCCTTGCTTGAAAGTCATCACTTGCATCCTTATATGTTGAACCTTGGTTATAGGGAAAAACTTGGTACAAAATTTCTTTACCAATTGATCCCAATTTCCCTCGACTTCGAATGACACAAATGAATACCACTTTGTTGCTTCATCGGCAAGTGAGTAGGAAAAAAGATTCTATTTAAACCAAGTGTCGGGAACTCCCTCTTGTCGCACCGTATTGCACAATGTCGAGAAGCGCTGGATATGTCTATATGGATTGTCCATCTCTATCCCTCAGAATGGATTAGTTGCTGCCATCTTGATGATTTGAACTCTAATTTCGTACCTTGTCTCCTAGAGAATCGAATCCGACTCTTGTACCTTGATGTCCTCACATCGAGAGCTAGCATAGTCTCTTAATGATTTTTCCGATCCCTCCAAATGATTTCCAACGAGCGCCATCTAGACAATCAAAAACAAAAAACAAAAAGTGTTTTTATATAACACAAAGGTTAGATGTTAGTAATCAACAAAATTAATGAGAGATTAAACGAAGTAAACTGGCTTGCTCCCCGGCAACGGCGCCAGAAAAAGGGGCTTGTTGACGGTTCGAAACCGCGTTCAACTTCACCGTAAGTCCACGGAGTGACTTGGTGCCTTTTTCACCAAGGGAGGGGACCCCGTAGGTTCTTGTCAATCCACGGAGCAAGGGAATTACTTGCGTTTAACCTAACACTAACTTAGTTGATTAAGGACTTTATGATGTAAAGATTAATCTAAAAAGTAAAGACAAACTAACCCTAGATTATGTTAAGAGAAAGAGAGAGGTGTTCACGAGTATGAAAGACGTATGCCCATGGGGTCTAGGTACTTGAGATGCAATCACCCAAAACATGGTAAAACTCCGATCCAATCTATCTAAGGATGTGAACAATGAGTTAAGCGTTTCCCTTCCGTCGTACTAGTCACTGCGCGAAGGTAATCGTCTCTAACCCTAATGAACACGGTATGTTGACGTGATCTACGGGAGCAACCCCGATGGCAATGGTAGCTAACCTTAAACATTAAGCATCATCAACATGAAGATATGATAGATAAAGATCCAAACAAGAGAGCGGGTGACTACATGTCAAGATCCATTACAACTCCATGGACAAACGATTACTTTACCCCATCAAGACGCTAGGCATGGCACCGTTAAACATGGTGGATGCCTCCGATGGAGTCCGTCTCTCGGTGTCCTTCAACTCCGGCGGCGCCGTGGCAAAGCCTCGGCGTCCTCCTTCCTCGCGGTGGCCTCCGTTGACCTAGGTGGTGATCCTCCTCGATCTTCACCCTCTCGATCAACCCTCTTCCTTGTGTTTGATCTCCCGAGGCTTCTCTGTTCGTCTTTCGCGAATGGCTCCCCGCCCCAAACAATTAGGGTTCCGCGAATATATCACCGAAGAAAGGCGGCGGCGAACCGAGGCAAAGAGGGGGTGGGCCGGCCGGCCCAGGACGGCCGGCCTGGCCCACTTCCGGCCCGGATCGTCTCCGTCTTTTGCCACGTGTTGTTTCTTGCACTTTGGGATTTTTCCTCCTTCGGATTGGGGCTTTGGACGTCGTTATCTCCGCGACCAAGTCAAGGGGTGTTTATACATGATCTTCCGGTCTTTTCATCTTGGTCCTCGGAGATTCTTCTTCGAAGCACATTGGTCCTTGCCACCTTTGGAGTCAAGTACTCAAGTTCACGCACGGTCGGAGCCTCTTGATCATCATGTAAATCGTCCTCCGAACCGAATGTATTTCTTCTCATTTAGTGCATGAATTCCTGTGTAAACATTATAATCCAAAACATACATCTAATGATGAACTTGTTATATCGTTAGTATACCTAGTGGCGGGTTAGTTCCAAAATGAAATCCAAACTATAACATAACAAGTGTTCTTGGTTGGCGGAAATCGACCGCCAACAGAATTCATCTGCATTCCCAGCAAAATTAGCGCCTAGAGGTTGTCTCAAAGGTCGTTATTTGAGTTTCCATATGTCACTAGCTGTCACGCCCAAATCCACGACAATTTACATCGGCGCTCATCTCTGCTCCGCGGATGCCCATTGCTGAAGAGGATTTGTGATAGAGTTTTTCATGCATTGGGCGAGTAGCTATATGCGGAACTGCGATGTGATCACTCCTTGCCTCGGCAACAATAACACATGTTTTATGTGACTGGCGCTTGTAACTGTCCACACGAGGTCCTAGGATGCTAGGCCAGTTGCTGCAAAACCCAGCTTCTTCAGTGCAGATCTCTCAGGAATTTTACAAAGGAAACAAAATATTTTTTATGTTTATCGGACCAATTGAAAAAGGCCAATGAGTTTTGTTGGTATGATTTAAGAATTTAGTGTCTCGGATGAAATTTTGTTGGAACTTAGATTTGGTCAAACTAGTTCGAACTATATAGTGTGGTTACTTGTATAACTAGCTAGTCTCTCTCTATTTGCATATAAAACAAATTAACTTAACGACTCAAAGATTAAATATCAATCTTTCTGTCACTGTTGCTTGTGTGCTTTATATTTATAAGAATCTGAAATTTTACTCCTTCCTTCACCAACTCTGTCAATTACCTGACTAGTATACTATGCATGGGGCTTCGATCTCTTCTGTATATATTACTAAACCCTACCATCTTCTTGTTGCCGGTGTACCACTATCCATCACACTATCTACAAACCCCTCCACTGACCACTTGGCTTTGCACACTGTTGTCATGTGTATGGCAAATTGGTCACTACAACATTTCCCCCATTGATTTCGTTTTAGAAATAATGAAAAGGCATCCTCAATGCGCTAGATTTTTTTAGAAATTGGATTAACTCCGGTCTCAGCAACCAAACGTTTGATAGCTTACAACCGATGAAGAGCAACTACCCCACAACAAGTACACTGCTAGTGCTAACCGCAAACAGTTTGGGAAGAACAAATATGCCTGATGTACTCAGGCAGAACAAAGTCTCAAAAGGCCTAAACAAGACAAGACTAAGCACAGTCAAAGACACTAAGACCCGATGCGCCTCAGCACATTCCATCCTGCCTTGCCGCCAAATTCCATAATTGTGATCTCTAGCCTCTTACATCCTTCCTTCAAAATGCCTTTGTCCTCTTCTTTAGACAGAAGAGACCAACTCCTTATCCAATATGTCGTTCTGAAAATGACCTGCAAACAAGATTTAGGTTTTGTTCTATTAAAAACGGTATCATTTCTGCAAAGCCACACGGCCCAAACCAAAGCAGCAGCACCAATAAGCACTAGGTTTCTTCTATTGGAAAGGAAATTATTGAGCCAAGAACCAAAAAGATGAGCAACACTCGAAGGTGGGTTAAAACCAGATGGGTATAGTTTGAGAATGGGTGGCATCAAGAAAGCTTTAGACCATCGTCATATGCATATTTTAGATAAGTTCTGCGTGGTTGCACGCTTGTTTCCCACATGCCGTTTTGTGGCCACATTTGGACAAATCTGAGATGAGAAGAAGCTGTTGAGAGATTCAATATATTATCCTCGTAATTGGCTTACAGTGCAAAAGAAATTTTGGCGACAGCCAACATGTTCATGTTTGCCCTTGGAATGAAACCTGGCATATAGAATATCCTGAGAGCTTGTTGCAGAAATTCATAAGTTGTGTGACGTTTTAAGACTCCTAACTCCTAGAGTCCTAGTATATCCTGTGTTGGGCCAATGATTATTAGTACAATCAATTGAAATATTATTCAATTCATTTCTTTTGAATTATTTTACATACTATTAGGCTATTTGCACTCTTAAATTTTTCATTATAACCACGTCTTCGTATATACACCACATATGCACACTGAAGTCCTCTATCCTTCTAATGTTCTATCATGTATGAAGAACCAAGTTTTCTTGAACCAACAAAACTTAGTATACAACATAAGTTAACTTACATAAATGATCAATGACATGCAAACTTGTCTAAAGACATTCAAATGTTCATTTTGTCATATTGTTCAGATTCATTTGTCAAGCATTTGCGAACCTGGACCGAATAGTGAATCAGCCATCAATACTATCACCACCAAAACCACCACAAAACTAAAGAGGTTTCACATGGAAATCACCTTTGATCTCCGATTACATGGGGATGGCACTTCGTCATGAAAATCCTCCAAATCAATCATCAAAATCCTTAGCTATGTAAGCCATGATCAGCAATTTAGGTCCCCACATTTTCTCGGAACAGATTCCCAGAGGTGAGTAGTGGCGATTGGCAACATGCAACAGGCAGAGTGGAAGGAGAAGTCTTGTAAAATTAGTGAGATCATCTTGCTCCTCGCCATTTCTTTGTTTTTAACTAAAATTTTAATGATAATCTTAAAATTTTGTGGTAAAATGTTTTGAATATGGAAGTAATAATCAAGATCAGATCAGGACTACTTGGCTTAGCAAACATATAACTTCTTAATATATTTTGAAATTAGCACAATTGGTATATGCCATATGTACGAACCAAAGAACATGTCTTGTGCAGAGATTAGGATTTCACTTTTCGATGTTTTTAGTCCCCCCGAGAAAGCACTGATTTCACGAAATTTTGACCGAAATTTGGACTAAAAATGAATCTTTCAACAAAGAGAATGATTTTTTGGGCAAATAGTGATTTTAGCCACCATCAAAAAGATCGAAATAAAATGAAATTCGTGAAATTTTGAACCCTAATCTTGTGGACCTAGAGGAGAGAGATCTAAGAGTAGAAGATTCAATTCAAGAGGTGGTAGCTGGCTTGGTGAAATGCGAAACAAGGGGGAAGGTCAGTCCATCATTTTGAAGAATATGAAAATTATTAATTGTATGAATTATTGTGGTTTGCCTTTGCTTTTACAGACAAGAAGGCAGGAAGCTGGTGAATTGTTTGTAGTTGCTGCTAGAAACTTTTTTTTTTTGAGATTACACAGTATAACGGAACGCAGACGCTCACAACACGCACGCAAACTCACCTCTATGAATACACGTACGCAAACCCTACCCCTATGAGCACCTCCGAAGGACTGAGCACCGACAGATATGGAGATTCTCAAAGTCACCACTAGCACCTCGTCGTCGAGAGGAACGTCGCTTACCACTCACTTAATGCATAACGCCGGACAATCTCGGAATAAATCCAGAAAAATGTGCGAGCACCAGGATTTGAACCCTGGTGGGTAACGTCCCACTAGACCGTCCTACCATTGGACTATGAATCCATTCGCGTTGCTGCTAGAACCTTAGACCGACTCCAACAACACCCCTATCCCAACCCGCAAGCTCAAAATGAGCACCCAATGACCACTGTAGCGCGGTCCAGCAATTCACGCATGCGCATCCCCAATTTGTGGCCGCCGGCTTCGGAGCACTCATACTCGGGGAAATCTCTCGCTTCCCCCATCCCACTTCTCCAACCGTTTTTTCTTCCACCTCCCGTCCTTGATTCCCTCTGCTCAGATCTCGGCAGCCTCCAAGGCGGCGCGCGCGGTGCCGAGCTTCAAGGCGCGGCGGCGGCGGTCCTCAGCTCGTGCGGCGGCGGTCCTTGGCGAGGGCACGCAGCGGAGGCGCGCGACAACCCTCCTGCGCGAGTGTCCGCGTCGGCACGCGCGGCGAAGCTCCTCGGCCCGCGCGGCGGACCCCTGCGGCGGTGACCTCCAAGGCGCGGCAGCGCTCCTCGCCCCAGACGACGGCCCGCGCTGGAAACGCAGCAGCCCCCTGCTACGGTTGTAGGATTTCTCCTGCAACACATTCAACAAATCAAGAGCAAGGAACTTTAGAGCAGAATTTTAATCATGGGAACAGCTCAAGCTCGCTGATTTGTGCTTTGACAAATTTCAATTCCTTGTACCATAGTCAAGCAAGATTCAAATCTTGCAGTCCCAGGAGAGGGGAGAAACACATCTCGTAGAAACTGGCCAGTACGACAATGGTATGTGCAAATAAATCAAGAGCTTGCCTATGGGGAACCAGCACCAACTGAGATTAGAGGAGAAATAGCACCACAGAAGACTGTATGGATCCAGAATAGGCCACCAAGAAACGCAGACTACGGCACCACCAATCAACCACTACAGGATGGGCAGACGAGGTCGGAGGGCGGAGCGGCGACGCGGCTTGCGGGCCTCGGCGGCGGTTGGCCGTTCGTGATGCCGACGCCGCGCGCACCAGCCTGCAGCAAAGGGGATCAACAGGTTAGATGCTGAGCACGGCGATGGGCAGCACCTGCGAGCACGGGACAAGGGAACGGAGCTAAGCTGAACCTGGAAACGTCGACACGCCGCCGCCGCCGCCGCCGCTCGATGCGAGGGCTGGAGCGCGCCCGCCGCCGCTCGCCCGCGGAAGCGCGGGAGCCAACTGCCGCAGCCCGCGCTGGCAGGATGAGTGAAGGGATCCGCAGTACCGCTGCGAAGGCCCATCATTTGGGCGTGAGGCCCATTCTCTCTCTTTCGCTCATAACGTGTTTTTGCATATGCATGTGGGGTATATTGTTGGAGTCGGTCAAACGCGAAAAGGAGATAGAACAAAAAAACTTCTACGCACAGCCAGGCGAGAACCGAGAAGGGATAACGGTAGCGCGGCCACCCGCTCCCGCCGCGTGGCGCTCGTATATTGGTTATCTGGTCCCCACTCGTGCACAGACGGTACCCGCGCCAGGCGTGAGCGCGAACGCGAGCCACGAACGCCGCACCACGCGCGCGCGCGCGCCATGGCAGCCGCCTCAGCAGCAGCAGCAGCAGCCGGAGGCCTCGTCCGCCTCCGGCCTCCGCAGTCCGCCGCACCTAGCTTCGGCGCCTCACGCGCGGTGCCGCTCCGCTGGCGGAGGTCAGGCCAGCACCGGCCTCGCCGTTGCCGCGGTGGGGCCGGGCGGCTCTTCGCGCGGTCGGCCGCGGTCGAGGAGGCGGCGTACGCGGAGCCCGAGGCGGCGCTCCTCGAGGCCCTCCTCGGCGTCCAAGGCCGCGGCCGCGCCGTCGCGCCGCGCCAGCTCCAGGTAAGGCAAGGAGCACCCGTGGTTCACTTTTGACTGACAGAGTGACAATCTCCTCTAGCGTGCCAGGCGCGCCCCAGCTGCTTGATGAAATTCGCGTGGGCGTGCTGCTGATGGTTTTCTCTGTGTCCCACGTGTGTGCAGGAGGTGCAGAGCGCTGTGCAGGCCCTCGAGGCCCTGGGAGGCGTTCCTGATCCGGTGCGTGTGCTGTTCAATTTCTATGTGCTCTGCTCCACTGTAATCTAGTCACAGCTTGCCTACTGGTCGGTAGATGTTGTCAATGATTCAGGAATTATAAGCAGATGACTACTTGGAATTTTTTTTAGTCAATTTGAAGCCGAACCGAGAACTCTGCTGGGGTCTATGTTTAAATTAGCAAGTTTACTGCCTTACAAAAGAAATATGCTGGAGATGAGTCTTGATTGCTTAGAGCTTGGTATGATTTATTCTTCTTTGCAGAATGAATCATTTAACTTCTCAATTATAGTGCAAACTCCATAAGCTTGACTGCATAGCACTATTGTTCGTTTTGGTAGGATTTGATTGAGGTGACAGTTAATATCTGGAATAGCAAGGCACTGAACTTGGTCAAGTGTTGTATTTCTTACCGAAATTGAAATGAAGTGACTAAAAGAAGTTGAAAAACTGTTAGCATGTCTGTACCCAATAAATCTGAAAAGGTTTAGAATGAGCATGAGAGGAAAGCTGGCCTTCTTAGCTTTCATGGTTTCCCTGCAGACAAGTTCAAGTTTAATTGAAGGTAGTTGGCAGCTCATCTTCACTACGAGACCGGGGACGGCATCTCCTATTCAGGTTAAGTAAAAATAATAATTGCTTCTGTACAGGGGAAATAACAGTATTTCATCTACTATATGCCTCTCTGCCCTTTCAACTTTGGATTGTTCAGTCTCTAGACACATGACTAAAATTATTGCCATTTTGCATTGCCTGCAGAGGACTTTTGTTGGAGTTGACTCTTTCAAGATCTTCCAGGAAGTTTACCTCCGGACAGATGATCCAAGGGTGGTTAATGTTGTGAGGTTTTCAGAATCAGTTGGTGATCTGAAAGTAGAGGTGACTTATTTGTCAATATCATGCCAGTTTTAACTATGCACAGGCTTTACAGATTCCGATCCATCCTGTGTGATACTGTATCATTTTGTGATTCTGCATTACCAATGCCACCACTTCGTTTGTTATTACCTTGTGTCAAATTATGCCTTTTGGAGCCTTATCACGTTACACATGCTTACACTACAGTGATGTTTCAGTGGTATCATGTTCTAGGGAAGTTCTTTGATTTTACTCCAATAGAAATGAAGAAAGATTCCATGCTTGTATTTCATTATCTTGAAGTCTTGAACAGACTTTTGAAGACTCGCCAACAAATTGTTGAAGATTCACTAAGTGTTATTCCAATCTTGTCAACTATAAAAATAGAGGAGTTTTCGGAGATAAGGCCTAGTACTGCCTTAACAGTTAACTAAGACACATGCTTCTATGTTTTTGTTGAACAGAAAACAGCGAGGGAGACCCCCGCTGTTGAAATTTTATTAAAAGAAAAGATATTTACAAAAGGAGCAAAAATCAGAAATTTACAACCCAGCTGGAGAAGCTGAACTACTGAGCAAACAAAAAGGAGAAGAAACTGAACTACTAATAAAAAGAAATGAACTTTACAGTTAAACTGAGCTGTCAGACCAAACTAAGAAGGGAGATTTCAGAGATGCTTTCATTCGTTGGGCTTGAAGAGTACATTCTGCTTTGAAATTTCTTTTCCAACTGGTTATGCTTGCTTGACTATTTTCAAAGATCAGGTTATTTCTCTGTTTCCAAATGTGCCAAGTTGCAATGATGAAAACTTCCATGAAAAAAGAATGATTGAAGTCATGTTTAGCCGATTCCATCATCTGAAAGAAAGGAACACCCATCTGCCACTGAATTCCAATCAGCCTCCAACATTCTATGTTACTAATAAGTGTGAATCCTTCCGTCCCAAATTACTGTTTGTTTTGGCTTTTCTAGATACATCATTTTGATATGCACCTAGTAAGTACTATGTCTAGATACATAGCAAAAGTTATGTATCTAGAAGCTAAAATGAATAGTAATTTGGGACGGAGGGAATACTTTATATGTGTATAACACTTCACCATGTTCTTACAGTAAGATTTTTCTGAAAATAAAACAGGCAGAAGCGACTATTGAGGATGGAAAGCGCATTCTTTTCCGGTTTGACCGAGCAGCATTCACCTTCAAATTTCTGCCATTCAAAGTTCCATACCCTGTGCCATTTAGACTTCTTGGAGATGAAGCAAAGGGTTGGCTTGACACAACATACTTATCTCACGCTGGGAACATACGTATTTCAAGGGGAAACAAGGTACAATTACATAACCTTGATGTTGTTTTACTACCTTGACAACATCAGAGTGTTCATAGATTCAGCCTTAAGGCATGAATTAAAGGATTCCATGCTTGTATTTCATCGTCTTTCCAAAACAATCTGTAGTGCAGGGAACCACATTTGTCCTACAGAAGAGAGCAGATGCAAGGCAAACTTTGCTGTCAGCTATATCTGCAGGGACACGAGTAGAAGAGGTGTGTCATTGCATCTTGCATCATCCATTGTCATGCCAAATGAAGAAAGGTCTCTGTATAATATTTTCTTCTTTTTTTTTTGCTAGACAGGTCATTGATGATTTTATTTCAAGCCAAAATAGATCTGAAGTTGATCTGGACATTCTGGTTGGAGAATGGCAACTGCTGTGGCGTTCACAGGTTACCAGGGTGCTTACTGAACTAAATCTCATAATATTTATTTGCATACATTAGGTATTAAGCCTTTCTTTGGGTGCAGACTGAAGGTGAAAGTTGGTCGTCTGTTGCATCTGCCGGTCTCAAGGATTTCCAGGTTAGTTTCAGAACGAAGTCGAGCCTTGCAAAATGATGAAGTGGTAGTGCAATACTGAAGTGTCCTTACTGGCTTTGGGTACCTCCTCACATGACTAACACTAAAATGGACTTCCATTTAGATTATTAGAGAAGATGGTCAATTGAAGAATTCTGTGAGCCCCTTTCCAGGTGTCAACCTCAGTGCAAGAGGCAACATATGGTAAGTCTGCAGAGCTTTCATGAATTAATGGTTGTGTGTAATTTCTTGTCGAGCATAATTCGCATCTGTCCAACCATCTCTTAAAAAAGAACTTCACTCCTGTATCTGTAGTGTGATCTATAACTGTTCAAAAGCAGTGTCTTCGATAGTTCTATACTGAAAGAATTCTAGTTTGTTGTACTTACAGAGTGTTATTGTAGTAAGAGCGAGAATGTAAAACAAAGCTGTGCACTGTGCACTTACAGGGAAGGCAAATGAACGTTTTGCATTAAAACGAGTGAAATATTACAAGGAGTGTGCTTTCAGTTCACACTTATATTTTCAGTTTGGACTCAGAGCTTTGCATTGGACATGCAGTAAAACAGGGAAAATCAATACCTTCAGCGTGTCCATGAATAAAGGAGCTGTTCAAGTTGGTGGTGTGCAGTTTCCCTTGGATACTAAAGGAGAGTTTGTCATGGAAATCTTGTATGTCATTCATGATTTCTGAAAATCTAAAGACAAGTTATATTTAGGAAATATGTGTAGCATATAACTAATGCTTGTCTGAATGAGTTTTCTTTTGCAGGTACATCGACAACAAGATAAGGATATCCAGGCTTGACCAGCACATGCTAGTCCACTTACGCATCGCTAATGCAACGTAAACACCATAATGAAGGATATGTGGGCATATTTCCTTTTTTAAAAAGTTGTTGAGCACACCTAAAATCAATATGGTTAGTTTGGGCAAATATAATTTAGATTTCTGAGACTGTCCATTCGTGTACAACTAACCCTTGTAAAGCAAAACTCGAAGTATATGATTTACATGTACTCAAAACGTCTCTCAGAAATATGTAATCACTGCTGAGCAATGATCGTCTGTGAGCCTGTTTAAACTTCAAAGCCAGGTTTCCCAAGGAATTAACTTCAGACCAAGTGAGAGTGGAGTTCCTAAGGTAGTCTAATGCATCTCACAAATATTGAAAACGGTGAAAATTCCAGAAACATACTACATACCCAACGAGGCAACAAGTGTATCTCCTCAAAACAGGCAGACTTTGTATGTATGTATGTCTTTCTTGCAAATGTTTATACTCTTCTACCGATGGGCTCCTGTTTCATGATTGAACGGGTTGAAACTGCTTGTCATTCTCATCTTACACAATTGTATCTGAGCTGAGTACCTGAGATCGCACAAGACCACATATTAATCTGACGATGCTATTGGAATTTGGAACACCATCAAAACCTGTCAAGCCATCTCTACACAACATCACACAAGAAATGTCCACAGGATTCAGTTCTGAACAAATGGACGCAATGTTAACATTGCCAAAATCAGATGGTCCACGAGAACTTCAGCAGCAGCAAAGATGATAATGTACTCTGTTATGATATGAGACCGTCGAAAACATCCTAACCTAAATTGCAGTATAGTTACTGAACCAAGATAAAATAATGACTGGTATGAACAATGTCTTCTATCATAAAAAAAATACAACAATGCCCTGAGAGGAAAGATTTTACATGGTACAGTACTTCATTATTTGATCAATTTTGGGTCGACTCAGTTCCCCCAAGAGCCAAAAGCAATGTGACTTTTGGGATCGGGGAGGTGAGGGCTACCACAAGCACATGGCAACTCTTCAGAATTTGCAGACAAGTTTGAACGGGGACTCATGCAGCACCAATCTTCATTCAAAATTATCTATGCAGCAGCCAAACTATCGCATAAGGTCTGGTATGCTGCACTGCAATGCTTGAATTTCTCCTCCGCTTTAGCCTGTCCGTCGAACATAACCAATATGCTTAATTAGCTACATAGAACAACAAATAGTTAATTACTTATGTACTAATTGAAGAGAAACGTCCAGAACATTGTCTAATCATTAATTGATATAGCCATACTATTTAATGTTCAGTTCAATCCTACACAACGGTGGCACCTCACGTGTGCTCAGGACATGTGCCGTAGACTACCAGCTACCAGCACGTTGTTCAGAGAAAAACAGAAGTCCAACATTGTGCAAAGTAAACGATAAACTTTGGGTGTCAAACAACTTACCTTAGATGCTCCATTGTGGCGATCTGGGTGCCATCTAAGTGCGCATGCTCGGTATCTAGTATCATGAGAAAGGAAAAAATGATGAAAGAATGTTGAAAAAGTTCAAAAAGAAGGAAATTATAGACTATCATGGCACAGTCTCTGCCAGAAAGGGAAAATGACTCAGCCATGGAAATGCTCAAAGATCTTACGCGCTTTTAACATCTTCAAGTTTTAGTTGACCAGAAGCGCTCAATCCAAGAACTTGCCGTGCCAAAGATACCTCTGATGGAGTGGACACTTTGTCCTCATCATCTGTTTCAGAACTCCATTTTCTGGATTTTTCTGAGCGAGAACGTCTGGAGTTCCTCCATTGAAAATTATCGGAGGAAAAAGACCAATAACATGTGTGATGGTCTCGAAAAGCATCACGAAACAGAACCTCTGGTTCATCCTCATCCTCATCACTCGTGCAAAACTCAAATCCTCCTGTTGCCAGACAAGAAACACATTAAGTTTAAACTTCACAAAGTTCATCATAATGTCATTTAAGGATTTGTAACTTTCATAACATAAGTTACTTTGCACAATCAAATACATCTGTAACATTTCCAACAAAAACTGTTAGACATGGAAGGCTGCAGAAGAAGTTTTACATCGAATTAAGAGTTATAGAGAAGAATAATACAAATATGCTTATAACATAGGAAAACAAAAAAGTGTTGGACCTCTGCTTCTGAAATTCCCGTAATAAAAATCATGTGTGCGGAAACCATTGCTGTTTGAATTCCTAACCCAACGATGTCCTCTAAACCATGAAGGTCCACTAGATGCATCAGTTTTCTCGTCTTCATCACGCCAACTCTGAACATAAGAAAACATAAAAATATTAAAATATAAATGGACCAGAACATTCTATATCTGCATTAAGCATTTGAGAGACATAGTTACTGAAAGCTGCAGCCAACGTTGTAGCGAGAACAAAACGAACACAAATGTCTCAAGCAATGGAAAGCAGAAACAGAACATGGTGATAAATAAAAGGATATAAATAAGAACTTTCTGTTTTATTTTATCCCAAATTTCACATCATTATTGAATTCCACACTCTTTAAGAGACACAAAAGCCTGGAGTATGAAGCGTCAAACCTACCAAGTCATCTTCCAGGAATACAAACAGCTGATTCTGAACCACTAATTTTTCCTAGCTTAGGCAAAAAAGATTTTTTTTCCTTGTTATGTTCTCTTTTCCTATTCTGTTGAACTTTCTCCTTAGTTGCGGTTGGATGCTCCTGTAAGCTGGCAACCCCAGCGGTGAATGTGTGATGGTGTAACTTGGTGAAACCTATATGCTTTCAATATAAGCAGGGAGTGTTTCCTTTGTCAAAAAAAAATACAAACAGCTGATTCTGAACCACTAATTTATTCCAAAATCTCCTAGGGATTCAATTGGCATTTTAGGACCCAATTTGCAATTATTGTGCTTTGCTGTGGAATCTAGAAAGAGTTTCTGAACGCAGCCCACCATTCTAAATTTTTTTAGGATTCATTCCTCTACTTTGCAAAGGAATATGATAAAACACAATAAAAAATATGTTGATATAGTTTTAATAATAAAAAACGTCAGAAGACTTACAGGATTTGTGGGAGCTAATAATCTACCTACTCTTATGTTTCCGACATAACAGGAAAATGATCAATATTAAACTAACATGAAAATGTGAAACATTTCATTACACTAACCTGGAAGAGATACTCTGCATACTCTGACATATTCCGTATCATCGACCTTTTATTTTCTCTATTCCTCCTACGCTTTGTGTAATAGTTGAATCTCTGCTCAAACAAAAGATAACTTGTGTTGATTCTTTCTCCATTCAAAGCACAAACTTCTTTGCAATATGGAAACACATATCTTGTGAATAGTCAAGTTAGCACAAACTTCTATCCAGAATTCCAGATACAATGCTAGATCATAGAAACTTAAGTAGGCAGAACAGAGAAACCAGATGAACTGAGCACTGTTGACACAGTTTCACGTGCATAACATCAAGTAAAAAAACAATCCACTTAAAAATCACAGTGCAATTTACCAGAGTCAAACCCTCAACAATCTGATGAAATTCGGCAGCCAAAATCTAAATGTAGCATCAAGCATAAAATGCGCAATACAGAAAACAATGTCCGAGCACCCAGAGGAACAGAAGGTTGACAAGCATCAAAGATTGAGCAAGGTATCCCCAACTTAGGCATCTATCACCCGGTACAGAGCTGTGTAAATAGCCCCCAATTCCAAATGATACCGCCCAGTAATGTAGTTTTATAATGCAAATGATCACAAGGAATCGAGCAATAACACTGTACGGACAAACCGATCCTTCGCCGAATGATAATTTCCACTAAACGTGTGCGTATAAAAGCATATCAATGGTGCGGCAGACCTGGCTCCATACAGGCATTTCATCAAACAGATTTCCGGCCAGATACAAATCACGGTCGGATCAAGCAAAAGGAGACATCTTTGTTTCAGCAATGAAAACGAGGGCCTGCTAATAATACATCACAAGATAAGGGGCGAAGAATGAAGTAGGGATTACGTTGTCCCACTGCGTCTTGCGCTTCCGCTGCAGGACGGGGGTGGAGTGGAACGACGCGGCGCCCCCCACCTTGTGATGCTGCGGGGGCGCCGCCGCCACCGCAGCCGCCGCGAGGGGGTGCGGGCGGTGGCTGGAGAGGAGAGCCGACTTGATGCTGTTCATCATGGCGGGGTACGGCAGCCCTCGAAGCCGGCGGCGGCGGCTGCCGGCGGAGGCTGGTGGTTACCCTCCGGGGACGGAACGACCGGAGGTGGCGTGGCGCTCCGCGAGAGGAAGGAGTGGCTGTTTGGGTAATTGGGTTGGGCAGTGGCTGATAGCTGGGTCCGGTCCGTTAGAGGCCCAATAGGCCCTTCTATGTCCTTTACTATAGAGACATACGTGCGTACTGTACTTGCTAAAAAAACAGATAGTCCTCCGGCCTTGCTAAAAAAAGAGAGACTCCTCCGGCCAAATTTGCATGTCGTTTCAGTCTTTCAGACATCACCTTTTGAGTTGAAGGTGGTTGTACATTTGTACTGGTTCAATTTTGTTGCCCAAAGCGTCATGTAGTATAAGTGATTGGAGGTAGTAATTTTTTGTTTGATTCTTAACATTGACATGATTTGGTATAAAAAATTCTGGAAATAGTTCAAACTTGGCTTACACGGTAAATTGATCATAATCACTTGTTGCACCACTTAACATTTTTAAGACAATAGGATTGGGAAAGTTGAGATATGTAGTTTAGAGAGTCCCAGATAGAACTTATCATGGATTGATGGTATAAAACTTTATACCATGAACTATACCAGCCTACTGTCGGTTACTACTTACTAGCAAGTACTCTGTAGTCTCTATCATGACACAAGTAATTAACTTTAATTTTGCCATATCTTCCAACTATTCTATTTTACTACTAGTTGATAATTGATTCGGTCATGACGACTTGGGTAGAGAAACTAAAATACCTAATAACAAAAGTTATGGTAAATTATGACAACAACTATGTCGATGTATTGCGGAAATACCTATTCCGACATAGGAATTTAGGAAACAATTCTAGGAGGAAAATGTTTTGTTATATGCCCTTCAAATGTAGAAAAAAGATACATCTCTAAACAAGTAACATCATTGGAAAAAAACATGGAAATAATTGGGCAAGACATGCTCGTTAACATTGCCAAAGAGTCTTCTCGCTAAAAGAAAGAACTCAGGCGTGGCTTCTTTAGTATGTAGTTTAGAGTTGGTGTAGGTTGAGCATAATTCGGAATAAATCAAATCTTCCTTGCAATATAGTACAAAACAATATGCTGCATACTTGCATTAAGTCATATTGCTACATTTGTGGTGATATACTGTTATATAAGAGATGATACAATGAAATTGTTGCTCAGGACGATAACCACAAAAAAATATATGGAATCACATTGAAGCAAATCGTACTGTTTGTTTTGAAGTGGTACTTGCTAAGAATTAAAAAAAAACCCTTACAATTGTAAAGTAACATTATTTTTCTAGTATAAAATCTTATATCCCCATTTTATTTTCTTGTCTTTGCGACTCCAATACATGACTGCTGTCTCTATTATGACTCACCGTATTATTACTTCATTGTTATTATCAACCCCAAAGTGATCATGGGTCGCTCAGCCCCATCCAACAAACCAAAAAAATCTGATCTGCCCGACCATGCGACGGTCGAGTGCGGGTCAAATTTTTTGATCTAGAGATTCCGGAAAAATCCAACCAACACGAAAATTATAAAAGAATCTCGAACCCGATCCATCAATGTGCTGGTTCTGGTACATGTTCTAAAAATTCCGACCCGACAACCCAAAAGAACGTGACCCGACCCGACAAATGTTCAAATCTATACGTAGTAGAGTAGTAGCGCGTTCCATTTTTGAATGAATATTTGAAAAGAAAGATTTTGAATGAATCTTTTCCATACTAGATGTATTTATTTTTTGAAATTTAAAAGCAGAGGAGTAAATTTCCCCCAACAGTTTAGCCCCGCCCATTGTCTGACCAAGCGCGTACGCCGCCGCAGCAGATCCGCCGCCGCCGCTATATTCCTCGTGCTCGCAAACCCCATCGCTTTGACTCCCAACCGCGGCGGCCAAAGAGAGAAAAAAACGAACCGCTTCGAGAAGCCTCCTCCCGTCCCCTTCGCCCCTTCCGCGCGAAGCAATCCGCAGAGTCCAATCCAACTCCGGCCAGATCCGGAGTTCCGGACCCCACCTCTCTCCCACGAACAAGCCCTAGCATGCCCCGCCGCCGCCGACGACGATGAGGACGCTCCGCCGGGTCCTCGTCCCGCTCGTCCTCCTCGCGGGGCTCGCCTTCCGCGTGGACGACGGCGGCGCCGCGCTCCTCCCGCCGCACCACGCGCCCCTTCCCCCCGCGCTCCCCGGGCCGCCGCCCCGCCTAGCGCTCCCTGGAGTAGCTGGTCCGGAGGATGATGGAGCGGCGGCGGCATCGCGCTCCACGGAGATCGCCGCCGCGGGGCCGGCGACCTCCACCGAGGTCGTCGCGCCGGCGGCACCCAAGAAGCAGAGTCTCCGGGAGCTCTTCTTCCTGCCGAAGCCCTCGCGCCACGAGCCGGCGCACGCGGTGAGCGGCGAGGCGGAGGCCGAACCCCGGTGAGCCTCGTTGTTTCCCTCCCTCCCTTGTGTTCCCGCTGTGGCTGTGGTGTGGATTTGGCTTGTGCGTGGTTGCCTCTTCTTGGCCGAATTGGAGTCTCTGTGCTTGAGATTTTGGACTGTATGGCGACGGAAATGTAGCATGAGGTTTCTTGTAGTGAAGGGGGCTTCCTTGGTTTATCTGTTATAAAAGTAGAAGTGTCTTCGGGCTCTTCTTGTTCTGTGTTGCTATTGAGCAGGTCTTGCTGATTAGGTTTCTTGGAAGGGATGTAGTCACTGTTTCTGCACCATAGTACTTGTTGGACTGAGGTTACCTCACTGATGTTTAGCCATAAATATTGACATAATTTTGGGGCCTCTGGAGTGGAAGGAGGCATGTGAGTTGTGTTTCGTTGATAGGTCTGATTGATTGACATGAGTTACTTTTGATTTTGTCTGTAAACAGCTCGGTGCTTCAGTTTTACGACAACGGCACAATTCAGCTTGTGGACCGGTCGTCACAGTCTCCTCTCTGGGAGATCTCCACAGGGCCTCCACTTTCAGATCATATTACTACCGCCGAGTCTGGTCTGAATTACCTCATATATCCTTTGAACGGGAACGAGAACATGAACGGGAATGGGACTGAACTTTGGGAAGTTTATAACGGAAACAACGTGGTATGTTTTTCTCAGGCAAAGTGCTTTTCTGAAATCCTCATTGTACAAACATTTGTTTTCTCATCTGTGTCTATTCCTGCAGATGCTTCCGTGGAAACTGGAGGAATTTATTGCCAGAAGTCCATACATACGAGATTCTGTTGTTACGGTTGGATCAAAAGCTTCAACCGTTTTTGTAGTTGATGCTGACAATGGTGAGGTTATTTACAAGCGCAGCATCCCAGCTCCCTTGAATGAATTGGAAGGACCAGGGGTTGAAGGAGCACCACCCAAGTTAAATGCTCGTACTAGTGATGACAGTGATAATATCATAGTGGTTGTTAGAACTGACTATTCTCTCAGTGCATCAGATCTTGGCAAGCATTTATTTAACTGGACGAGGACTTCTTTCACTGCAAACTACTATATGAAATACAACCACCCTGACATGCTTGATCAGTCATCCTGCCTGCGAGGAGATATTCCGTGCATTAGAACTGAGGGTTTGCCACTTGCCTTACCTGATTCAGATTCAGCTAGTGCAATCATCTTGAGAAATGAGGCCCCAATAACCTCCAGGGATAGTACTGATGTTCTGAAATTACTTCAAACCTCAAGGAAGCTACCAAAAGTTCCTGGCAAGTCAAACATTGTCTTGGATGATGCTCAAAATCAAACCCATGATGATGCTCGATCTCATTTCATCTCTCCTGATCCTGAAGCTACCAACATGCCCACTAGGAACACTTATAGATGGTTTTTCCCTCTGTTCCCCATATTTCTGGTCATTGGTTATCTGTTGAGCTTGACCTCTGCAAACAAGACATGTAGGCAGTTTGTTATTCAGTTTATGAGGCCATTCATGCGTGAAAAGAAACCGGTTGACATTAGAGGCAGGTCAGAGGGAACTCCTAATAAGAGAAGAAAAGCACGGAAGAAAGATGGGCTTGTCAATGGCCATGAGACCTTATCAGTATCTGACAAGGAGAGCAATGAAACTGGTGGGTCAACAGAGGCACCAGTTAGGGAAAATTCTGCAGTGACAGATAAGGGGATTATAGGTGGCCTTGATGGTCGACAGATTGGTAAACTCTCTGTGTCCAATAAAGAAATTGGTAGAGGGAGCAATGGCACAGTTGTTTTTGAAGGATCCTATGATGGTCGTCAAGTTGCTGTGAAACGTCTGCTGCGTTCCCACAATGATATAGCTGAAAAGGAGACTCAGAACCTTATTATATCTGACCAGGATCCTAATATTGTCAGACTATATGGTTGTGAGCATGACAGCGATTTTGTTTATATCTCCCTTGAGAGGTGCCAGTGCAGCTTAGCCGATCTAATCCAAAAACAGTCCTCATTATCTTCTGGAGAATCTATTGCTAACATTGAAGTTAGTATTAGCATCAAGTCAAAGATTTCAAATGTTAAGGGAGTAGACGTGGAGTTGTGGACGCAGGATGGGCTTCCCTCTGCACAACTCCTAAAGCTGATGAGGTATGCTGATGGTCTCCCATTACTCAGTTATGCTTTTCGCTAGTGATATTGATTAAGTTTCATGTTGCTGTATGCTTCTCTAATAATCCAGGACCATTTCTTCTTTCTCAATTTGTAGTGCCTATATATATTTAATGGATGCATTTTAAAAGGATCAGGCCCAGTTTTTAAACAGTTGCAATAGTTTGTATTGTTGTGCTGTGTGCTGATTTTATCGCGGAATCTAAATAGTCAAGTTTTTTTACGAATTGTAGTCTAAATGAGTACAAAGCTTCTTTTTTTTTTGGTCTGTGTGTGTTTTGACTCGGAGACCGATGTACTCACACAGAGGATGCCCTCTCATAGAAAAACAAAAGGCTCCTATTGAAGGTCACGACAATTGCGAACATGTCAACTTACCTGCATGTTGTGCAACAATACTTCCACCACATTCTATTTGTAACACTGTGATTTTGTGTCTTCTTATTGCTATGTTGGGTGGAGCATTCTATGATGCGTACCTGTAATAACTGTCGCCTGTAGGTGTTGCTTATTTTTTGTGATTTTTCTTATGCAGAGATGTAGTTGCTGGTCTTGCACATTTGCATAACTTGGGAATTATACATCGTGATTTGAAGCCTCAGAATGTCTTAATAAGTGCAGAAGGACCTATTAGAGCAAAGCTTTCTGATATGGGTATCAGTAAGCGCCTTCAAGATGACATGACTTCTGTTAGCCATCATGGCACAGGTAGGGAGGTTTTCCTATGCAGAGTTGCACAGTTAGGAAATACATTCTTATGTTGTTTACGGCATTGCTTAAGCTCAGTTAGCTAGCAGTTTAATCCTTGATTGTCTACTGCAGGAATTGGAAGCTCTGGCTGGCAAGCACCTGAACAGCTTTGTTATGGTCGTCAAACTCGTGCAATGGACCTGTTTAGTTTGGGCTGCCTTATTTTCTATTGTATCACTAAAGGGAAGCATCCTTTTGGTGAGTACTATGAACGGGATAGGAACATTGTAAACAATTGCTTTGATCTCTTTGTGGTGGACTACATACCAGAAGCAGTACATCTTATTTCTCAATTGTTACATCCAAATCCAGAGATGAGGTAAAGAACTAAGATCCTGTGCAGTCTAACCTTCCCTGATTTGCGTAGCCTATGTATCGTCTTCTTGATTTTACTGAACTGGCTTTTTATAACATTAACAGACCAACAGCAGTATACGTGATGCATCATCCTCTATTCTGGAGCCCTGAATTGCGCCTTTCCTTTCTAAGGGATACCAGTGACAGAATTGAAAAAACCAGTGAAACTGACCTTATAAATGCCCTGGAAGGCGTAGGACCTGTGGCGTTTGGTGGAAAATGGGGAGATAAATTGGATGCTGCTTTGATTACAGACATGGGTCGTTATAGAAAATATAACTTTGAGTCCATTCGTGATCTTCTGAGGTATATCAGAAATAAATCAGGCCATTACAGAGAACTTTCAGATGACCTCAAGGTTCGTTGGGCTGCATTTATTACTGTGTTTGATTTTGTCTTTTGATTCATGGATGCAGTTAAATTATCGATTAGTTGCTGACCTAATTAGCATAGGCTGCATGCATTACCTGGTACTCTTTGGCTAGATGCCTAGATTTCTACCATCTCAACTGCATGCCAAAGAACATCCAAGATGCAGAAGGTTGGAAATGAATAGTGGAGAGAATTTTGTATAATGAAAGGACAAATTATTAGCTGAATGATCTATGCTGAATCAGCTAGCTTGCTTTGAAATGTGATATTAACTAAGTTTTGTGTCATGCTAGTCACCCCTCCTATTTTCTGCCAAGAAATGTTTTTCTGTGCGCAAGTGAATGGATAGAATAGTGGTGCAAAGGTTCAGTTATAAAGTACAAAAATCTAGATTTAGTTGCCAGTGTTATTAGAATCCGCCAATTCGGAGGAGGAAATACTAGTTCTGTCATACCTAATTATGGTATGCTGACACCTACATTCATCATACGTGGGCAAAGGTTGAACATGATAAAATAAATATTTGTTCCTTGGTATTTAAACTTCACTTTACGTGGCATTACACTTAGATTTGAAAAGTAGCCTGCCAGAGGTGGCAAGATTTTTGACTATCATCAGTTTGATGATAGGAGGGCACTGCTTCAGGGTTTTTGTATGAGTTAGTATACTAGGCTACCATCACCCTTTTTTCTTCCCTCTCATTTTTGGAGAAGTCCTATGGCAATTTGTAGATAAATTATGCTTTCTATTGCAAATTGTTTTTGCTTGCCAGTTGAGTCAAACTTTGTTTTGTTCTCACAAGGCAACACAATTGATGAATATGAATTCCAGGGGATACTTGGATCACTGCCAGAGGGATTCGACCGCTACTTTGCAAGCCGATTTCCAAAGCTGCTAATTGAGGTGTACAAGGTCATGTTGGTTCATTGCAAGGAGGAGGAAGCTTTCAGTAAATATTTCAATGGAAGCTTGGTATAGTTGGAGGGGTTGCCCTTTCCACATTTGTACAAACTAACACTGATGTAGCGAAAGTTGTATGTACATGCGATATCTGTACCATATTGTCATAGAATAAAAGAGTTCAATCTGTACATTATGTAGCATAGAACTGTGTTGCATATAAATGGAAGCATACGTTGGGTGGAAACCATTTGTAAAACCGTATTATTTAGACACATATAAATGCTAACACCACGATTTTATCTTGAGATAGACTCATTAAATCCTGTCATTTGAGCAAGACTCTGTCTACTGTTTGATCTGGACAAGGACGACTTGTATGCCACGGCAATAAGGCCGGCAGCACTTGTATTTGTAGGAGCAAAATGATTTCTCAATTTCTGGTCCCTCCATGCCAAATTGCTATTCATTTTTTATCAGGTACATGTATTAGACAGTTGTATTTAGGAGAGTATTTTTTTGTATCACTGGGATCGGTATCGCCTACCACGATAAGAGTGATGCTACAGTCGTCTCTTCTCTTTGTTCATCACTTCCAATACACATTGTAGAGGGACTTCAAAAATAGTAGATTTTGGACAAAGATTTTGACAACAATTTGAATTCGAGTTCAAATTCTAAATGTAAATTTTAGGTAATAAATGACTTTCACAATGATCAAGTGTAAAATGAAACAGAGTACAGAAAATGGGCATCTGGAGTTCTGAATTTTCCGAGCAACATTTCGGGTCGCGACTTCCCGTAACCGTGATGGCGTAAACCCCGCGCGACGGGCAGCGCGTAAACCCAAGGCGGCCGCCGACGATGGAGGCGCTCCTCCGGTGGGCGGCCGAGCTGGGCGTCTCCGACACGCCGCCTCTGCCGTTGCCTTCCTCCGCCTCCGCATACGCCGCCTCGTCCTCTGCGCCGTCCTCCCGCATCGGCCGCTCCCTCGTCGTCGCCGACTTCCCCGACGCCGGCGGGTAAAACCCAGCCCCCCGTCCGCTCGCAGTGCTTGGTCCCTGTGCTCGCCTCACCGCGTTTGCCTTGCTTCCACCGCAGGAGGGGCCTTGCGGCGGCGCGCGACCTGCGGCGCGGCGAGCTGGTGCTGCGCGTGCCCCGCGCCGCGCTGCTCACGAGCGACCGCGTCACGGCCGACGACCCCAGGGTCGCCGCCTGCATCAGCGCCCACCGGCCCCACCTCTGCCCTGTGCAGGTAAACATAGTTTCTTGGGCGTCCTAGTTTGTTTTTTCTTTCTTCAACAGATGTCGTGGTACAGGCTCTTGTGAAGCTGCCCGTGATGTTATTAGGAATTGGGGATAAGTGGTGACTACTGACTAGGGTTTGTGAGCACAGTGTTGCTGTAGTGTAATTGTATTTGTCCACCACACTGTGATTTCAGGCGAAGTTTGGGTACAAGTTTGGTTTGTGCTATGCATTTTGTTGCTTTGAAGTTCAAACACAGTTTGTATGCTCGATTTTGCAAACTTATAGCATTCCTTTTGCTTATGAAATCAAACTAAATGCTAATTAGTTTTATCACTAGCAAATTGCACAATTATCTATACTGGCATAACATACTGGTGTTTCTGTTTTTGTTTCCCAAGTGCCAGTATAGAACATTCTTGTTTTCCTTTTTATGTCTTATTGAGCATTCATTTTAGTGCTTGCCGACCTTCTCTTTATAATATATTACAGATATTGATTGTGTGCTTATTAGCTGAAGTGGGGAAAGGGAGGAATTCTGTCTGGTATACCTATCTGTCTCAGCTGCCCAGCTACTACACTATCTTGGCTACCTTCAATGATTTTGAAGTTGAAGCTCTCCAAGTATAGCTCGGTAGATCTGTCAACAAATTCTCTGTTCCCCATTATCCTTGGCTATACACTCCAAAAGGATCCAGTAACTTTTTGTTAGCAGGTTGATGATGCCATTTGGGTTGCACAAAGGGCTAATAGTGCCATACAATCAGACTGGGAAGATGCGACACCACTGATGAAAGAATTGGAATTTAAACCTAAACTTCTGATGTTTAAATCGTGGCTCTGGGCGTTTGCAACGGTATAGTTGTTTTTATTCTCAGTTTGTTTTTGTTATTTTCAAATAGGTTATGTAGCCCTAAAAGTTTTTCTATACTGTACTTGTTTGTTTTCTAAAGTTACATTTTTCCTACATTAAGGTGTCTTCGCGCACATTACATATTGCATGGGATGAAGCTGGTTGCCTATGCCCTGTGGGTGATCTGTTCAACTATGCTGCTCCTGATGATGCTTCACTTGAGGAAGAAGATATAGCTGAAAGTGAGAGATTAACAGATGGTGGGTATGAAGATTCTAAGGCCTACTGTTTGTATGCCAGAAAAAGTTATAAAAAGGGAGAGCAGGTTTGTTTTTATTCTTTGCTAATATAGCATTATCTTGCTTCTTTTTTCCTTTTGATGTCCCTGTTTTTTATGCACTTATGCCATTTTGTACAGGTCCTCCTTGGTTATGGGACATACACAAACTTGGAACTTCTTGAACACTATGGTTTTCTTTTGAGTGAGAACCCTAATGAGAAAACTTTCATCCAATTAGATGTGGATATTTACTCAATCGGAACTTGGCCAAAAGATTCTCTGTATATTCATCCAAATGGACACCCCTCATTTGCATTGTTGTGTGCGTTAAGGCTGTGGGCAACTCCCGCAAACCGTAGAAAGGCTGTCAGTCATCATATTTACTCTGGATCAATCCTTTCGACTGAAAATGAGGTGGGGATTATGAAATGGTTAATCAGCAAATGTGAAGGAACTTTACAACAATTACCTACTACTGTTGAATTCGATGAAAGTCTGCTTGTCTTCTTACACAAAATACAGAACAGTACCAACTGCAGAGCAGATGTCAAGCAGTCAGGTTTTGAGCAGGAGTTTGCTGTGTTCCTCCGTTTCCATCATCAATCGAAGCTTCAATGTTCTGATAACAGTCAACTCCCGGCTCAACTTGTGAGATCTCTGGAAAGATGGGAACTAGCCGTCCAGTGGAGATGCAACTATAAGAAGACGCTGAAGAAATGTATTTCATACTGCGAAAGTTTGGTTCACGGACTTCCCTTGCAACGAAACCAGCAATAGTCAAGGACTCCTGTCATGTACTATTAATTTTCCTGCTTCTTTCTTTAGATTCTGTAGTAGAGTGTCTGTCTTTCTGAACTGAAACCTTGCTTTTAACGCCATTCCATCAGTTGAGATGAGCTTTGACCAGTTAATGTACTGCTAAATTGACTGTTATTCATTGTTTCAGTTTTAACCTTGGTGAACTTGTCAGCATTTTGGTCGGAGCGTAACTTGTGATCGTACACGTTACTCGTTTCTCCAACAAGAAAGGAGTGGAGAATCTCTATTTCAATGTCCTATACTCCTATTTGAATTAGAAATGCAACAACAATTATCTTGAGGGTCCTACATACACCAAGAGTTAATTTCATTGGCAGTCCTTAAACTTATCTCATGTTCTCATTTCGATCTCGATACTCTCAAAATGTATCATAAAAATTTTAAACTTATCATGCGTTCTCATCCCAGCCCATATACTCTAAAATGCATTTATTTATGAAAAAAAAACTTTAATAATTTGTTTCCAACTTTTAGGATTTCAAACCAAGTTTGAATCCGTAAAAGTTTTCACATGATAACCTAGATTCAAAAAAAATTGTGATTTTCTTTCAAATTTTAGAGCAAAGGTTTTCAAATCTCTTATTAATCTCTAAAATAAAATCAGCTACTAAGTAAATATGTTAAAAATATATATAAATGACACAAAATTTGGACCAATATTGAGTGGATTCGAATTTGGTTTGGAACCTTAAAGATTTGAAACAAATAAATAAAGTTTTTCTAAATAAATGAATGCATATGTGTAATTATAGGGGTGGAGAGAACACAAAATTACTATGCATTTTGGGAGTATGGGACTGATATGAGAAGATGGAATAAGTTCAAGAACCATTAATATTCACTTTGGGAGTATTGATTGGGACCACAATGAGAATACGAGATAAGTTTAAAGACCTATTCATGAGATAAGATGGATCGCTAAGAGTGAGCTTCTACATAGACCTTCCGGCGCTCGACTTGGATGGCTGAGAACATGGTACAACACCCCCCTAAAAGCATAGGAGCCTAAGGGGCACCATGCTAGAACATAGTAATTAGCTTCTATATATCCCAACAAAGTCTCTTATATAGTTGATCTATAATAATACTACTAAATTACTAGCACTTTTGAGGCTCCATCGCAATATTGAAAATTAAATGCTACAATATTAAAAATCACATATTGTAAAAAAAAATGAGTCTATCATCCATTTCTAGGATAGAAAGTTCTAGCAACATGACATTATGTTCCATGCAATATCCATTGAGAGTGCCAAAAAAATTTACAACATCACCTGAATTTTTTGTTGCAACATTACCTTAAATTTTTTGCAACATGACATTTTGTAATAATTTGTAACATCACCTTGCAATTTTTTTGTAATATTTAAAATTATATTTTTAATATTTTTAAATTACAATTTCAGCAGTCTAAAAGCACATTTCAAATTTAAACAGAATATAAAAAATTCAAAAAAAATTAAAATAGTGGGTTCACCATCAACTTGGGAGGTCTACCATCAAGTATGAATAGCAACAAATCCATTGAGTAAGTATATATCAAAATACAACTCCGACCCTTGGTGCACTGAAGATGGTTAAGGAGTGCCAACCAAACCACATCTAAGCTACAACATTACATGCCGACCAAGATCTCTTCCTATTTACTAAAATGGAGGCATCATTTTTGGAAAAAGTACACATTACTCCCTTCAAGTATAACGAAAGTCCACATACAATTTACCCCCAAAATTATGCTATATAGTTCAACTTACTCCATAATTAATTTATCATTTTTTTCTCATACTCAAGTTGAATCGTAATTTGAAACTTTGAAGGGTGTAGTGAACATCATAATATATATTAAAAAATATTTGACAAATTTTTTATCATTAGTTTTTATATAATTTTGTATTTTAAGGATAAATTTTACTGTTAAATATTTTGTGTTATCAAAATAGTGATGAAAAATTCATGGTATACTTATTAACATATCTTATGTTGTCTACTATAAACTTGCAAAATTTGGACGTAAAACTTCACTTGTGCCTGGAGAAATAAAAAAGACAAACTCCACTTGTGCCTGGAGATTGAACCAAATAGCATAATTTAGGGGGTAATATTAAGTGAACCAAAAAATACTATAGGAGTAATACAAATTGTGGTTCCTATAGTAATTTAGACTTTTTCCATTTTTATACATCCAACCCTGACAATTGTACATATCATGTGGTTCCTATAATAAAGCAAAGCAGGTCTCTTTTTTGACGTCCTATTACAAATTAGAAATAAAAATACGTCGAAGATCTAAAAAATAGTTTGTAAAATTACACTAATTAATCTAGATCATCCATAAAGTAGTGAACTGTAGTAGAATCACCGTCACACAAAAACAGCTATGCGTTGGCAAGTGAGATATCTCAAGATACAACTCAATTCCCTCGCCGGCCGTCCACCATAATGGCCCGACGGCCCTGACCTCACCCAGACACCCACGGATAAGTCCGTGTTTGGATAGAGGCACTTTTTTTCACTCAAAAGGAATCTTTCATGCATGGAGGACTAAATAAAATTTATTTGTAAAATCTTTTTACAGATGAGTGCAACTTTGCGCGACGAATCTAATGAGCATAATTAATCCATAATTTGCTATAGTGAGTAACCATCCTCTAATTACGCGGTCAAAGACCTCATTAGATTCGTCTCGGAAATTTACCTAGAGTTGTGAAGGTAGTTTTGAAAATTGACTTTATTTAATACCTTTAATTTGTGGTCAAAGTTGCATTTAATAGGGGGTGAAAATTTTTTTTTACCTCCATCCAAACACCGAGGGGGAAAAGGAGAAGGGGAGAATGCGATCCTCTCTCCTCGAATGAGATCCTCTCTCAGCTCGCTTTTGCGTCCCATCGTTTTTGCAAGTGCAGCATGTACATTCGATCCAAAACGGACGAAGATGAATAAGGGTGTCGGTTTAACACAAACAGGAGAGCCTCTCGAGGTAGGATTCACTCTCAGATGTCCACAAGCGTCGTGTGTAACAATAATACGTCTGTTGTGAAGTCATGATTATACTCTTTCCGAGGTTAGACCGGAGGCATTTCGTTCCGACTGACGTGGCATGAGGCTTGTATGTTCGTTACCGACAAGGACAAACGTTGGCCAGTTTTAGTGGAGTGTCATGAGAGATTTTATGAGCATTAAATTCTGTCACATAAGTAGATTTTATGACTTGGCACTCTAATTATGAAGGGAGAGATTATAAGAGTTTCATGGGAGTTTCGTCACTATGAAACTCACATGGCACACTTACCTAGTCTCATGAAACCTAATGAAACTTGCGAGTGTCTATGACACATGATCATTAGCTCCATGCAAAAATTAAATGATACAAGGTGTCTATGAAAGTATGCAATGAAATTGTGCACTGAGAGTGAGATGATATATATGACAATCTTGATAATAGTACGATGAAATCATGCACTGATGAGACTGATCTAAACTTCACGAGACCCTGTGACCGACCAGTCTGGACAGTACTCGCCAATGACCGAAGAGGCTTTAGCATTCCAATTCATTAGTAGTACTTACATTTTGGAGATTGCATTACTCAAGACTTGGAGACACGACCATCAATACAGCTTAGTCAGAGGTTTTCCGTAGTGGTTAATCTACGGATGTAATTAACCGGGTTGTCTTAGGAGATCCCGGGAACTAGTGACAACACAATCACTAATTTAGTCGGATAGATTGATCAAGGCGCAATGTGATGTAAAATCCCAAGGGGACTTGTACTTTGTAATTCTGTAAAGAATTAATATAATGAAGAGTTCCCTATTTGTTTTGTGTGTTCTTTAGTTAACTTTTGTATACTTTAGTATACTGCCGCGTCCATACATTCTTAACATAATTGATAATTCTAGGGACTACTCCTTTAGAGAGTGTTTCTCTTCGTGAAACACACGGCTCTCTCTTAGATCTTTCCTCTCGATCGGGATATACCAATCACGCACGGCTCTCTCGACGAGATCCAAACAGATCTTAAACCAATCATAACGTCTGTCCATCAAGAATCCAAACACGATGTCAAAACAGCCTGGTGTGCCCACTTGACGACGTATCCAGACAGTCAAAGAGTACAATTCCAAAATGTATTAAGTAAGCAAACATATTCGTCAAACAAACAATTTGTCATCTTATATTATCTAAAAGAGTGGCTTTATTAACATCCAATTCACTCGAAACGTGTATACCAAACGCGTACGACTCTCTCAAGGAGATCCACAGATCTTTACTCTCAATCCACATATACCAATCGTGCACGGCTCTCTCAATGAGATCCGAGCGTATCTCAACCCAATTTTGACCGTCTGTCCATCACGAATCCAAAACATGGTGCCAAAACAGCTCGATGGGCCCACTTGGTGATGTATCCAAGCACTCAAAGGAGTACAATTCTAGAACGTATTAAGAAGCAAGCATATCTGTCCAACAAATAATCTGTCATTTTATATATATATATATCAAAAAAGTGACTATTCACATCTAGCTCACTCGAAATGCATATACCAATCGCGCACGACTCTCTCAATGCAACAAGAACCGAATGAAACCTTCCTTTTGAACCAAGTGTATCAAACCCGCATGGCTCTCTCAACGAGATCCGAACGGATCTTTCCTCTCGATCCACATATACCAATCGTGCACGGCTCTCTTGACGAGATCTGAGTGGATCTCAAACCAATCTTGATCGTCCGTCCATCACGAACCCAAAGCACGATGCCAAAACTAGCCTAGTGGGGGCCCCACTTGGTGAGGTATCCAGGCAATCAAGAAGTACAATTCTAGAACGTATTAACTAAGGAAACATATCAGTAAAACAGACAATATGTCATCTTATATATCTAAAAAGTAGCTTTATTCACATCCAGCTCACTCGAAACGCGTATACCAATCGCGCACGACACAACGAGATCCGAGCGAATCCTTCCTTTTGAACCGCGTGTAGCAAACACGCACGACTCTCTCAACGAGATCCGAATGGATCTTTCCTCTCGATCCGCATATACCAATCGCGTGCGGCTCTCTCGACAAGATCCGAGTGGATCTCCAACCAATGCAATCCTGATCGTTCGTCCATCACGAACCCAAAGCACGGCGCCGAAAACAGCCTAGTGTGGGGGCCCACTTGGTGACGTATCTAGGCAGTCAAGAAGTGCAATTCTAGAACGTAATAAGTAAGCCAGCATCTGTAAAACAAACAATCTGTCATCTTATATATATCTAAAAAGTGGCTTTATTCACGTCCAGCTCACTCGAAACGCGTATACCAATCGTGCACGACTCTCTCAACGAGATCCGAGCAAATCCTTCCTTTTGAACCGTGTGTACAAAACATGCACGACTCTCTCAACAAGATCCAAACGGATCTTTCCTCCCGATCCGCATATACCAATTGTGCACGGCTCTCTCGATGAGATCCGAGCAGATCTCAAATCAATCCTGACCGTCCATCCATCAAGAATCCAAAGCATGGCACCGAAAACCGCCTGGTGGGCCCACTTGGTGACTTATCGAGGCAGTCAAGGAGTACAATTGTAGAACGTATTAAGAAGCAAGTATATCCATCGAACAAATAATCTGTCATCTTATCTCTTATTAGTATTCTTGGCTAATAAGGAGCCCAACAAAGCTAGCCACGTCGCCAGCAATTCCCGACCGTCGGATCGGGCGCGCGGACAGTCTGGATCGGCCAAGCAATGGTCATTTTGTAGAAAAGCCCTTCCATTTAGCAAAAATCGTGCCCGAGGTTCATGGATTTTTACATACGAACCTCTAAACTTTTTGGAAAATATATTTGTAGTCCATGATTTTACACATGAACCCCTAAAGTTTCGGGAAAATATGTTTGTAGTCCATAATTTTTCAAAAAGGACCTCGAACTTCGTTATAATCCACCAGAAAACCTCACTGTCTATGAATTTTTACGTATGAGTAAGTAAATATTTGAAAAAAATTGCAGCCCACAATTTTTGAAAAAGATCTCAAACTTCGATGCAACCCACCCGTAGACCCCAGACTTTAAAAAAAGTCTTCAATTTCGCACGGACAGCCCAGAATGGCCGAGCAACAGTCATTTTGTAAAAATCCCCTTCCACTTATCAAAAATCATGACCGCGGTCCACGGATTTTTTCATACCAACCCCTAAACTTTCAGGAAAATATGTTTGCAGTCCATGATTTTACATATGAACCGCTAAACTTTCATAAGAATATGTTTGTAGTCCATGATTTCCCAAAAATGACCTCGAATTTTGTAACAATCCACCCGAAAACTCCACTGTCTATGAATTTTTACATATGGGCATCTAAACTTTTGAGAAAAAATCACAGCCCATAATTTTCCAAAAAACACCTCAAACTTCGATACAACCACACGTAGACCCTAGACTTTTACAAAATAAGCCTTCAACTTCCCACAAATTAACAAAACACCCAAACATAATCAAACAACCTCAAACTTTACAACCACCACTCCATACTCTGCACTGTCAGAAAGAAGATGCTGTCGAATCAATGAAGGACACTGGCCTCGCGTGGCAAGGCCACATTCCTTTTCTAGTATATCTTAAAAAGTGGCTTTATTCACATCCAGCTCACTCGAAACGTGTATACCAATCGTGCACGAGTCTCTCAATGCAACGAGATCCGAGCGAAACCTTCCGTTTGAACCGCGTGTACCAAACCTGCACGGCTCTCTCAACGAGATCTGAACGGATTTTTCCTCTCGATCCACATATACCAATCGCGCACGGCTCTCTCGATGAGATCTGAGTGAATCTCAAACCAATCTTGATCGTCCGTCCATCACGAACCCAAAGCACGGTGCCGAAAACAACCTAGTGGGGGGGCCCACTTGGTGACGTATGCAGGCAGTCAAGAAGTACAATTCTATAACGTATTAAGTAAGCAAGCATATCTGTAAAATAAACAATCTGTCATCTTATATATCTAAAAGGACGCTTTATTCACATCCAACTCACTCAAAATGCGTATACCAATCGTGCACGACTCTCTCAACGAGATCTGAGCGAATCCTTCCTTTTGAATCGTGTGTACAAAACGCGCACGACTCTCTCAACGAGATCCGAACATATCTTTCCTCTGAATCTGCATATATCAATTCTGCACGACTCTCTCGATGAGATCCGAGTGGATCTCAAATCAATCCTCGTGGGCCCACTTGGTGACGTATCCAGGCAGACAAGGAGTACAATTCTAGAACGTATTAAGAAGCAAGCATATTTGTTGAACAAATAATATGTCATCTTATATATCTAAAAAGTGGCTTTATCCACATGCAGCTCACTCGATACGCGTATACCAATTGTGCACGACTATCTCAATGCAGCGAGATCCGAGCAAAACCATACTTTTGAACCGTGTGTACCAAACCCGCACGACTCTTTCAACAAGATCCGAACATATCTTTCCTCTCGATCCGCATATACCAATCGCGCACTGTAAGGAATCGGATGCTCGTAGCCTAATAGGGGGAGGGGGTGAATTAGACAACATAAAAACTTAACCTATAGCTTATCACTATTTGCATAAAACATAAACTAGAACATACTATCTAGATGTGCAACTAAGGTTGTTCTAGTGTGAAACTCTCATCCCAAAACAAGTCTTGCAACCTATAGCCAATCCTAGCAAGATACTACTCTACGAAAGTAAAGGCAAGCAAGGATTGAAAGAGAGTAATGCGGAAACGTAAATGGGATGAGAGGAAGTAAACTCTTGACACGCGATTTATCCCGTGGTATCGGTAGGCACTAAGCCACCCCTAGTCCACGTTGTTGAAGCACTCCACACAAGAGTATTGCTTCCCAGTCACCAAGTCTCTCCCAAGAGCACTACTTGACTAGCCACAAAGGCTCGCCACGAAGGCACTCGTCAAGCTCCCTTGGTCACCTTGATGCCGCCTCCACTAAGGAGCTTCTCCACCAAGGGAAGGGGGTCTCCACATCCCCCGCACAAAGTGTCCTCGCCGCTCCACACCAAAACCGGAGGGTCGAAGACGTTTGCCGGAGAGCCACCTAGGCTCCAAGGCTTCCGGCGCACCTCGTATAACTTGATCCACTCGAGAATCACCTCACAAGGTAGGCACACCTTGCACTCACTCAGCTCTAAGCTAAGCCTAACACTAAGCACACACAAAGCATGTGCAAGTCTATGGATGAGCAATTTAGCACTTGGATGGCTTGGATATGATCTTCTATGTGTCTTGAACTCCTCTGGTTTTCCTCAGCATCCAACCTTCTCAAATGGGTGAGTGGAGGGGATATAAATAGCCCAAGGCGTCCAAAGAGCCGTTAGCTAACGACCACTAAAAAGTATAGCGTTGGATGAACCGATGCTAGTATTCCAGGGCCATCGGTTCATCTGGTGCCCCATCCACGTCACTTAGCCGTTGCAATCCACTGACATAGTTGTTCCGACGCATAGACCGACTGGTTCCTCACTTAACCGTCGGTTCATCCGGTGCTGAAGGATTTCTTTCAAAAACCTTATTGTTAGCTTCTTTGGTGCCGTCGGATGAACCGTCGCTCAATCCTTTATATCCATCGATTCATCCGGTGCTGAAGAGCTTCGCGCCCGAACCTCTCTGTTAGCAAACATACAGTCGCCGGATGAACCGCTGCTACACCGTCGGTTCATCCGGTGCTACCAACCCAGCTGCTTATCCTCCAAGAATTCATCCGGCACATGTAAAACAGGGGGCGTCGGTTCATCCGGTGGTCCATGTTGACTTGAGTCTTCCTCAGCAGTGTACTACTTCATCCGGCCATTGCACCGACGCCTTCTTCCAAGGTACCGCCGGTTTATCCGACGGTGCTCTTTTCTTCTTTTTCTTCTTGTTGGTTTTGCCTCAAAATATATACTATCTTCTCATTTTGGCATATGGTATTTTTGCATACTTATGACCTAGAAATGTCTACAAAGACATGCTCAACAATATAGTTAGTCCTATTGATCATGTTGTCATTAATCACCAAAATCAAACTTGAATAAATGGCATATGAAGCCATGTTCGCTACACGCACGGCTCTCTCGGCGAGATCTGAGCGGATCTTAAACTAATCTTTTTGATTGTCCGTCCATCACGAACCCAAAACACGACGCCGAAAATAGCCTAGTGGGGGGCCCACTTGGTGATGTATCGAGGAAGTCAAGAAGTACAATTCTAGAACGTATTAACTAAGCAAGCATATCTGTAAAACAAACAATCTTTCATCTTATATATCTAAAAAGTGGCCTTATTCACATCCAGCTCAATCGAAACACGTATACCAATCATGCATGACTCTCTCAACGAGATCCGAGCGAATCTTTCCTTTTGAACCGTGTGTAAAAAACGCGTACAACTCTCTTAACGAGATCCGAACGGATATTTCCTCTCGATCCACATTATACCTGAGCATTTTTAGCCGGGCCCGGCCCGCTGACCCGGCCCGAACCAGGCCCGCCCACGGACTTTACTGGACGGGCGCGGGCAGAGATCTTGAAGCCCGCGAAAAAAACTTGGCCCGAGCCCGACCCGAAATGTTGTTTTTAGCTATTTTACACTATAAAATGTGCGGGCGGTCCGCCCAAACCCGAGCCCGGCCCGAAAACTGAGGCCCGACGCGTCCCATGGGACGGTCATGGACAGGATTTTCTCAACCCGAAAAACCAGGTTTTTTCGGCTCGACCCGTGGAATGCTCATGTCTAATCCACATATACCAATTGCGCATGGCTCTCTCGATGAGATCCGAGCGGATCTCAAATCACCATTCATGACTGTCCATCCATCAGGAATCCAAAGCACGACGCCGAAAAACAGCCTGGTGGCCCCACTTGGTGACGTATCCAGGCAGTGAAAGAGTACAATTCTAGAACGTATTAAGAAGCAAGCATATATGTCGAACAAATAATCTTTCATCTTAAATATGTAAAAAAGTAGCTTTATTCACATCCAGCTCAGCTCGAAACGCGTATACCAATCGCGCACGGTTCTCCCAACGAGATCCGAGCGAATCCTTCACCTTTTGAACCGCGTCTACCAAACGCGCACGGCTCTCTCAAAAAGATCCACGGGTCACAGGGCCGGGCACAGGGCACTCCTCCCCCGAGCTGAGCATTTCCCTCTTTTCCTTTGGCACGGTGTAAAGAACTTTGAGAGAGAGGCTGCACCAGATTCGCTAGCTGCTGAAAGCACTACTACAACTAAACCCAACTTTCAGTCAGCAGATGGAATTTGGTGCACATTTTCCTTTCAAATCGGTCGCCGAGAAAAAGCAAGCAACATGGTCCTAGTAGCGCCAACGCCAGATGCAATGGTGAATTGGTGATGGTGATGGCCTGGTACGTACATTCCGATTGTATGGCAGCAGGCAGCAGCGTAGGAGGTGGCATGAGCTGCCTAGTGCCTAGTGCCTCCTGTGATTGGGATCGGCAAGCAGCACCAAGCAGCAGGAAACGGCGCGAAAGGGGGATCACCGATCGACGGAGGCAGCAGGATCGCCTCGCCGCAGAGATTGTTTTCTCCGCGCGCGCGCGCCGGGGGGGCCCTGCGTCTGCGTGCACCGCAAAGGCAAAAGCCGGCCATGCATGGGTCGGGGGGCCCCGGCCGGCGGCGTTCACCGGCACGACATGACCGCCCCTTTTGGTCCCCGACCGACCGGCGCCGGTGGAGGGCGCGACCCGCTCGCTCCGCGTCGTTTTCGGCTCGACCAGGGAGTGATCACCGGGGGCGGCTTCTGACATACTGTTCATCTGGTTGGCAGTTGGTGACTGATTTGTTCTGAGAGAAAAATACTACTGGTTGGTGGCTGATAAGCGAGACGAACAGGGCGAATCGTTCTCTGGCGGCCCCGGCCCCCTGAACGGCCGCCTGTGTCCAACTCCAAAGTCCAGGAGGCGCTGGAGACCCAGATCGAGCAGCTTGACCGTTTGCTTGCTAACAAAAGAAAATTAATTAACAAAAAAGATGTGAAAGGAACGGGTAAAAGAAAAGATAGAAGCAGCAGCAAAGCAGGTTAGGTGTCCGTACGGACGGACGGAGGAGGTGGGGCGTGTGGGCGCCGCCGCTGGCTGGATTACTTGCTTGCCACTCCTCGAGTCCTAGTTAATCCGCCGTGCTAAGACTAGGACTAGTCTATCAGGCCGGGCACAGGGCACTCCTCCCCCAGTCACCAAAAAGCCGCGCGCCGGAGCAGTTCGCACTGAGTCCCGAGAACCACGCGCGCGACAGAGAGGAAGAAGACGAGCAGACGGTGTGAGCCAGGGGAGAGACACCCACCTCCCTCTCTCCCTCCCCGGCCTGTCCGCCGCCGTGTTCCGCATCTCTCCTCGCCGGCGGCCGTCGTCTATCCCTGGTACACAAGCTAGGTTAGACACACATCACCCCACTCGCTATTTCGATCTTCCCGAGTAGTTCTAGCTAGTGCATATCGATAGGAGATCGCGCATGCTGCCGTGTACTTGTGCTCGATCGGATCTGCGATGCTTGTTTCCTGTATAAATAATAGATCTCTTTAATTTGTTTTTTTACCGTCGTCTTCGTCATTGGTCGCTGCTGTGTTGAGTGTGTTTTTTTGTGCGAAAACTGTTGTGAGTGTTTGGACTACGTGTCCAGGGCACTTCTCTTCTCCTTCCTCTGGAAAGGGACTTTGCCTCTTCGATCGTTTTGTCGTGTTCAGTTTTTTTTCTCCTTCCTCGTGTCTCTCTCCTTGTCTCGCACGGTGAATTTTCTAGCTTCTTGAAGCTTATTATATGTTTCGCTTGTTTAATTTGGCTTTGTTTTTGACGAGGAAACACGTACGGGTGTACTGGACACACGGTTTCTCTGAATCTGTGGGGGTTCTTGGATCCTCGGACCATGTGTTTGGAGGCTCCTGATCTGGTATTTTAATGAATCTTTTGTACGGAGTATACATTACAAGTAGAAAAAGGACTGTCTTGTGCAATGGCAGCAAGGTTTTCTGGTCTCTACATACCATGGTCTTCGTTGGTTCCTATAACGCTTGTCATTTAGGTTTTCTACGATGAACAGAATAATTCTCTTCGTTTTTGTCGGTTGGGTTCATTGACTCTTTATTCTTTCAATTCTTTAATTTTTCTTGCCACTGCACGGTTGGATTTTTTTTTTAATCAGCGGTGTGAATCTAGTTGCTCCATTTTCTTTTGTGCTAACCCGTCATATAAATGAGAACATATATATGGAGTATATGTTCAAATACTTGTGCGTACAACACTTGTTTGAATATGTGCAAAGTGTAAGTAGCGAGTAAGGAAACAAATGCAAGAGTGCAAAATGACCGTTTTATCGGAATGATATCAAATTAAGTTTGTTCATGTGCAGAGTTTTGTTTTATTGGATAATGTCAAACATGGTAAAACTGCGATTAATTTCTTTCCCATTTCCACTTTCCATAACCATCGGAGTTTCCACACTACAAGTTGTTTCCTTTTCCGATCCATCCGCGTGCTTTATCAATTGTGACGTGTTGTAGCTGACCACACACGCGCTTGTGTGCGTGACGCACTTGTTCTTTTCGCAGGATCGATCGTGAACAGGTTTCATGGCGAGCCATCACCGTGGAGGAGGCCGAGTCGGTGGTGGCGGCCGGGGTCAGGCGAACCCGAACGTCGCTCAGGGCGGCTACGGCGGAGGAGGAGGTGGCGGCCGAGGCGGGCAGTACTACGGCGATGACACCGGTGGACGCGGCGGTGGCGGCGGCAGGGGCCGTGGCTTCGACGGTGGCCGTGGCGGCGGCTACCAGCATGGAGGCCGTGATGGGGGGCGAGGCGCTGGCGGCGGCTACCGAGGTGGCCGTGATGGGGGCGGCGGCGGTCGAGGCTACGGTGGTTACCAGCAGGAAGGCCATGGCGGAGGCCGAGGTGCTGGCGGTTACCACCAGGGCGGCCGTGACGGGGGCCGTGGCGGCAGAGGCGACGTTGGCGGCTACCATCAGGAAGGCCGTGGCGGGGGGCGCGGTCGTGGCGGCGATGGTGGTGGCAACGACTACTACGGACGCGGCGGTGGCAGCAACCAGCAAAGCCATCGTCCCGATCAGCGCCAAGCCGCCGGGCCGCCGCCCGTCATGGATCGCTACGCGGCCGAGGCCGCCGCGCTGCGGGACAAGTTCAAGGCGATGGACATCCACCGCGACGCGCCCATGTTCCCGGCGCGCCCCGGGTTCGGCACCGCAGGGCAGCCATGCGTCGTCAAGGCCAACCACTTCTTCGCCGGCCTCGTCGACAAGGGCCTTCACCACTACGACGTAAGACCGCTCGCTCCGCATACACATACACATTTTGTCAGTCGTGTGCCTCGTGAGCAAGTGTGGCATGCACATACACCATCACTATGTGTTTGTGCAGGTGACGATCACACCGGAGTCGACGCTGAAGGGAGTGTACAGGCAGGTCATGTCGAAGCTGGTGTCGGAGAAACGGCAGACTGAGCTCGGCGGTCGCCTCCCGGCCTACGACGGCCGGAAGTCGCTGTTCACCGCCGGCGAGCTGCCGTTCACGTCCAGGGAGTTCGAGGTCACCTTGCTTGGCAGGACGGAGAGGAGGTACAAGGTGGTGATCAAGCACGCCACGTCAGTCAGCCTGCACCAGCTGATGATGCTCATGGCAGGCTACCATACGGACATTCCAGGGCAGGCGCTGCAGGCCCTCGGCATCGTCCTGCGTGACATCGTGCTCAACGAACGCAACAACATGGAGTAAGCACTTTGCTTCGTTCTTGGGATTTTTTTTCTTTCTTCATCTTTTTGGCATTAATTCTTGATTTGAGATTACACAATGCAAAATACCTTATGCTCTTGACAATACAATGCACAGGTATATTGCTGTTGGCCGGTCCTTCTACTCACCAGCCATAGACACTGTAAATCTTGGCCTGGGTGCCGAGGGATGGAAGGGTTTCCACCAGAGCATCAGGCCGACACAGATGGGCTTGTCTGTGGTCCTAGGTCAGATTTCACTTAAACCTCTGAATTAATTATTTATCAATTTATCTACATTGTCTTCATAAAACGCAATTGGGATGCTTGGAATATTGAAATGATATCAGCCCCGGGGGGGGGGGGGGGCGGGGATAAATGGCTGATACACATGTGGGATCGATTGGAAGTTCTGAACCTTCTGTGATTCAATTGCAGTCCTGTTTTTTTTGTATGTTTTTAATTAGATGTCTGAGTGCTGCATATTTTCCATTGCAGACTTGTCTTCTACAGCTTTTATTCGACCCCTGCCACTGATTGATTTTGTGATGGTGATTCTGAACAAAGATAACCGGCAGGCCTTCAGAAATATCACTACCATGGACTACGTGAAGGTAAGCATCCGCCTGACGCCTGTGGATGGAAAGTGTATTGTGCATGTGCAAAGTACACTTGAGTTGGATGTGGTACATTCTGAATTTGCAGATCAAGGAGGCCCTTAGGGGTGTGAGGGTTGAAGTCACACACCGAGGAGATGCTTGCCAAAGAAAGTACCGGATCGCCACCGTGACGCAAAGCCGTCCTTCTGTATTGGAGTAGGACTCCTTTTAATTTCCTCCATGCTCCCTAGTTCAGAAATGTCTGGAACATATTCTAGCCATTAGCTTCTTTTTAATATTTTTTCCTTGAAATCAACAGCTTCGAATCATCATCTGGAGTTCGGAAGACTGTCACGGATTACTTCAGAGAGGCATACCAGCTGGATATACAGTATGGTTTTCTCCCGTGTCTTCAAGTTGGAAGCGATCAGAAGCCGAACTATCTCCCTATGGAGGTTGCTTACCATGAATTTGAACTTTGTTATGCCACTCTTTCACTTCCTTATTTTATTATGTTCCTGTTTCTGAATCATTTGGATTTCAGGTTTGCAAGATAGTTCCTGGACAAAAGTATCAGAAGAAGCTGGAAAGCCAACAGGTATCTAAGCTAATGGACTCAATCTGCCTGGACCCACCTGTTCGTGAGCGCAACATTTGTCAGGTTCTTGCTCTTACTGCATTTTATGCTCTTACTATGGGGGGTCTAAAAAAAGTTTATACTATGAGGAAAACAAACTTTATGTGTTCTCTAAACCCGTTTTGCTTAGGTTGTAATGCACAACGACTACAATGGAACAGAGCGTGCTGATGAATTTGGCTTAGAGGTTGACTATCGGCCTACTTCGGTTCAGGCTAGAGTTCTGCCAGCTCCCACTGTAATCCTACTTCCATATGTGTTATGCAGTTTTGTTATGTGCTCTTTATGTTCAATGCACTTTTTTTGTAATACCATGTTGTATTTTTATTTCTGTAGCTGAGGTACCACGGTAATGGATCTGATAGTATATGCAACCCAAATGGTGGACAATGGAACATGATGAAGAAGGTATGACACGAGCAGCTGAACCACCATTAACATTTACAGCTAAGGAGATGGGTATTTGAAGAACCTTATGCAATCCAATGTGCAAGGAACACAATATATGTTCTTTGCACAAATAACTATTTCCATGATAATTAAATTTACCATGATAGATTGATATTAGAAGCTTGACCTGTTGCTTGAGTTTTGTTCAGTCAATACCAGCTTCTGTCATTACCCCAAAAGCCTTGCTAATTCACTCAAATGGCCGTTTTTTTTTGCACTGGAATTATGGAATTAATGAGGGTAGATATATGTTATTGATCTCCATTGTTTAACATTTTATTTTTGTTATTTCAGCAAGTAGTAGATGGTGCAAGGGTCCGCAACTGGGTCTGCATTAACTTTTGTCGTGATTTACACATGAATATTGTTCATAAATTCTGCGTTGATCTGGTTAGATCATCTTGTACTACTGGAGTGGTAATCTACGTTTTGAATATCTGTTTCATTTGATTTTCTATCATCTAAAAATATTGTTGCATGACTGCTAGCATTTCACTCTGTTTGCAGAAAATGGATGACTTGAGGCTTCCTATATTCACTGCTCGCCCTGAACAAGTTGAAGCTGATCTTCATATGTGCTATCGTGATGCACGGAACAAGCTGGGAGGGCAAAAGATTGACCTTCTGCTTGCTATATTACCAGAGAAAAATGGTAGCTTATATGGTAATAATTCTTATAGCGAACTTAGTTTCTTCACTGATTATGGCATATATGTCATGTCTGACGCTACTCTGAATAACAGGCAATTTCAAAAGGATTTGTGAGACCGAGATTGGGATCATGTCACAGTGTTGTCTGGGGAAATTTGTAACACTTCCACGTGGTGCAGGTCCTGCGTACTTTGCTAATGTTGCTATTAAGATCAATGCCAAGGTTAGCCTAAACTATGTCTCTTCAAGAGTAGTTTCACAAAGTCTTTTGAACAACGTGATACTGATATATTCAATATTTCTGCAGCTTGGGGGAAGGAACTCAGAATTTGCTAACCCCCAACAAAGTTTACCAGTTGTTTCGAGTGAACCGACGATTATATTTGGTGCTGATGTTACTCACCCTGCTGCTCTAGATGATACTGCTCCTTCCATTGCTTCTGTAAGATTTTCTTTTCTGTTTACAAAGAGGATATATAGGTTGTAACCATCATCTCATTACAATGATGCTTTGTGCCTGGTTTCACAAAGGTTGTTGCCTCCCAAGACTGGCCCAACGTAGCCAGGTATAATGGTGTTGTCAATGCGCAAGGCCGCCGTCAAGAGCTCATCGCTGGCCTGGAAGACATTGTTAAGTATGTTCTTCACAAAGTGCATCTTTGAAATTTGAATGACACAACATTGAGAAGTAAGTTAATTTTACAAAATATTTGCAGGGAGTTGCTACGTGCATTCGAACAAGGGTCTGGGCGGAGACCCAAGCAGCTGATATTCTACAGGTAATCTTTCAGTTGCTCTCTTCTGATCATCATGCCATGCCCGTTGACAATTTGTTCAACCTCCCAACTCACCCACAGGGATGGAGTAAGTGAGGGCCAATTCAAACAAGTGCTGGAACAAGAAATCCCAGAGATAGAGAAGGTACTAAACAATTTGAGGGAAAATTGTGTGCGCCAAGTGGACCCTCTAATTACAAATGTTCATACTTCATGCTTGCCGCTACTCCCTTCTCCAGGCATGGAAATCTCTGTACAATGAGAAGCCACAAATCACCTTCATAGTTGTGCAGAAGAGGCACCACACAAGGCTCTTCCCCATTGATCCCCGCATGGCGGACAGGAAGGGAAATGTGCTACCAGGTCAGCCATATTTGCAACTGTTGTGTTGGTGCCATGTTTTGACAATAATTTTGATGCCATGTTTCTGAAATCTGCAGGCACTGTTGTCGATAGGAATATATGCCACCCAACAGAATTTGATTTCTTCCTGTGCAGCCATGCTGGTATCAAGGTATGCTCCTAGTGTGTCACACTTTTCCTCGAATACGCAGGAGAGCTGCGCATCATTGTATTAAGAAGAAAATTTAGTACAAGCACACAAGGGTGCGTTACATCTCATGCGGACTACTCGCAAAATAAACTCCCTAACTTGCACGCTCCCGCGACCGTCCACAACTGTACCTCAGCCTTTATCCTGTCTAGGATGACGGAGTTGGGTGCCGGGTGTCGCTCGAACACTCTTGCGTTGCGCTCTTTCCAAATTTCCTACTCAACTACCATGAAAAGCGAAGCAGCGCCCTTCCTCTTCCGCGGTGCCTGCACATCCAGCAGCTCTTGCCACCATTCCTTCACCGTTTGCGCCGCGCCAAAAGGACAAATACAACCGGCCCAGGTGAAGGCCAGCCAGAAGAGTTCTCGTGTCACAAGGCAGGACACCAGTAGGTGGTCGGCGGTCTCCGGAAGCTGGTCACACAGGAGGCAGGCTGCATGCGCGTCAAGCCCTCTCCTACGTCGTCGGTCGGCCGTCCAGAGGCGATCGCGGCAAGCAAGCCAAAGGAATAGCTTTACTCTTAATGGCGCCCAGGTTTTCCAGAGCAGCCGAGCACCTGGGGAGTCCGGGCGGTCTTGGTGAAGTAACTTGTAGGCTGATATCGCAGTGTAGCGTCCATTCGAAGTGCCCTTCCAGCGCACGACGTCGTCATGGTCCGGCCGTAGTTGCACCTCCTCCAGCCGGTCCCATAGGTGTAGATACTCGATAATTGCTGTCACCGTGAGCCCCCCAGAGATGTCACGAACCCAATGGCGGTCAAGTAGAGCTTGTTGTACCGTACGAGTCTTCTTAATCCTGTCGGCTACCAAGGTGATGAGAACCGGCGCCAAATCAGCCACCGACTCGCCGGCGATCCATTTGTCGGTCCAGAATAACGCTTGAGTCCCGTTGCCCAGCTGGACGGAGATGGAGGTGTCGAATAGTTGTTGAACGTCCGGCTCAACTCGCATCGGTAGCGCTGCCCATGCTTTGTCAGGGTCCGTGCGCTGCAGCCATAACCATCTGGTTCTCAAGGCAGTGCCGGCAGCCGGAGATCAACGACCCCCAGACCGCCCTTTGCCGTCGGCAAGCATACAGAGGCCCACGCAACCATGCATTTGCCTCGAACGGAGACGTCAGCGCCCGCCCAGAAAAATTTTCTTCTGATCTTGTCAATTTCGTCGATCGCCCATGCCGATAGTTGAGTAGCCATGATCGTGTAAGTGGGGATCGTAGAGAGCACAGCCTTTGTAAGGACTAGGCGGCCACTCTTGGGCATAAGAGGCCCCTTCCATTTAGGCAGTCTTGCGGCTACCTTGTCCACCAGTGGTCGGATGTAGTAACGCGGCACCACTCCAGTGGATAGAGGGACCCCCAAGTAGGTGATTGGGAACTCAGCGATCTTGCACGGCAGCACCCTCTGTAGCTGGTCTAGGATCTCGTCAGCACCAAAGATCGGAGTTATGGAGCACTTGGAGATGTTCGTCCTCAACACGGTGGCATTGCCGAAAATGCTTAGGATTTTGCAATTGCTTGTGCTTCCCGGACGGTCAGAGAGGTGAAGAGGATGACATCATCCGCATACATACTGCACTGGTGCTTCACCGCCGGATGCCCCATGGGTCGAAGGAGACCTTGCTCACTTGCCTTGGTGAATAATCTGTTGAGGACGTCCATGACAAGGATGAAGAGCATAGGTGACAGTGGGTCACCCTGGCGTAGCCCGCGGCGGTGGCCAATCGTGTCGCCCGGCACTCCATTTAGCAGGATTCTGGTCGAGGCTGTGGAGAGGAGCAGCGCAATCCAATCACGCCAACGGTTTCCAAACCCCCAAGCATGGAGTAGCTCGAGAAGGAAGGGCCATGCGACAGTGTCAAACGCCTTAGATATGTCAAGCTTCAACAAGACCTTGGGGATCTTTCGCTTCTTCAACAATTTTGCCGCGCATTGGACGTACTTGAAGTTATCCAAGATGGATCGCCCCTTGATGAACGCGCTCTGGTTGCGCTGGATGATGGTGTCAAGCCGCGGCGATAATCTGTTAGCCATCATCTTGGAGACAAGCTTTGGAAAACTGTGAATCAAGCTGATGGGCCTGTAGTCCTGTGGTGCAGCCGCGTCTGCCTTCTTGGGGATGAGTGTGAGGAGGGCGCCCTTGAGACAATGGAACTGCCAGTTATCAATCTAGTAGAAGGCATTGATCGCGCGTAGGATATCAGCTTTGATCACCGGCCATGCGGTCTTGAAGAAGGCTCCTGTCAGACCATCGGGGCCCGGCGACTTGTCAGAAGGCAATTGCTTGATGGTGCTCCAGACTTCGTCTTCAGTGAATGGCAGGTCGAGAGCATCAAGGTCTTGTTGCACAATGCCAAGGAACTGGAAGTCTATGGTGGCCTGTCTTGTCGGTTCGTGTCCCAGCAGCTGCTCAAAGTACTCCTTTAGAATACCGGCCATACCCTCATGGGTTGTTGTGCGGACGCCGTCAGTCTCCAACACCCTGATGTGGTTCTTCCTCTTCCTGTAACTAGCATGCAGGTGAAAGAACTTTGTGTTGGCATCTCCCTCTTTAAGATATGTGATTCTGGATCGTTGTCGAGCAATCGTGCGCTCGAGGGAAGCAAGGCCAAGACAGTGTCCCTTCAGCTGCTTCCTCATCTCAACTTCTTCCGGTGATAGCAACCTCCTGTCCTGGGCGCGATCGAGCTGCAGAATAATCTCTTTAGCCATCAGAAGTTGCTCCTTGATGTTTCCAATTTTCCTCGCTGCCCAGCTCTGAAGCTCACGGCCAGTGTTGCGGATCAGGCAGTCAAGCCGCCGGAAAGGGTCGGTGACCTCTGCCGCACAAGTCCGTCCGTGCTGCACTGCCTCCAGATAATCATCGAATTTTGTCCAGAAGTACTCAAAATGAAAGCGGGGCTTTGATTTGAGCATCGATGCGTTGGAGTGCATTAGGATGGGGCAATGGTCGGAAATGTCGGAGGATAGCGCTTCGAGGAAGCAGAAAGGGAACATGTCCTACCACTCCAGAGAAGCGAATAGGCGGTCGAGCTTGACCAGGGTGGGATTAGCTCGCTCGTTGCTCCAAGTATATCGGCGGCCATGAAGATGGATGTCACGGAGTTCGAGCCTGTCAACCACCCGCCGGAACAGCACCATATTACGCCTGTTGACACGCGCATTATTTTTGTCAGAAGCATCGAGCACCAGGTTAAAATCTCCCACCGCCGCCCATGGCCCGGGGCAGGCATCGTGTGTTGCCTCCAGTTCGTCGAGGAAGAGGGCCTTGTCGCCATCCGCTTGTGGTCCGTACACAGAAGTTAGCCACCAAGCGAGGCCATCCTCCATATTGGTGATTCTCACAGTGATCGAAAAGCAACCAACGTGGGGGTCAGTCACGGTTACGACGGATTGTCGAGCGGCAATCAGGATACCGCCTCTCGTAGAAGAAGCCGGCAAATAAGCGAATTCACTATATTCCACACCTAGCATTGATAACAGCACGTCCTGGGAGATCACTGCCAGCTTGGTTTCCTGGATACACAGGATGGCTGGCTTGATCTCACCCACCAGAACCCGAGCGGCGTCACGGCGAGCTCTCATGTTCAGCCCGCGGACGTTCCAAGACAAAAGGTTGTACTGATCCTAGACCTGAGCATTCCACGGGCCGGGCCGGGTTCGGGCCGGACCAAAAAAAAATCCGGGTTTTTCGGGCTGAGAAAATCCTGCCCATGACCGTCCCATGGGACGTGTCGGGCCTCATTTTTCGGGCCGGACTCGGGCCGGGCCCGGGCTTGGGCGGGCCGCCCGCGCATTTTATAGTGTAAAGTAACTAAAAACAGCATTTCGGGCCGGGCTCGGGCCAAAAAAAAATTTCGCGGGCTTCAAGATCTCTGCCCACGCCCGTCCAGTAAGGTCCGTGGGCGGGCCTGGCGCGGGCCGGGCCCGGGCCGGGCCAGCGGGCCGGGTCGGGCCGGGCCAAAAATGCTCAGGTATAACTGATCCATAGAATGTTACACCTAGTAGAGAAGCAGCCCCACCCGAGGTTAGGCCGCCAACACTCCCAAGGAGGGAGGGATCCTGCCAAGAGAGGGGAAGAGGTGGTTTATCGCCTCTCTGCGCGAACCAGGTAGGGCGTTGCCGGCAAAGTACTCGTCGACCGCCGCCCTGGAGGCAGCCGGTGTGACCGGCTTGTTTTTCACCAGGCCGAGACGCTGGGAGAGAAGGACTTCGGCACGCCGAGCAGGGGGAACGTTGGCCAATGCCATGGTGGCCTGGCGCTGGCTTCACTTTGGGAGCTCTGACACGGTTGTTGTGGTCTTGCGGCGCGGCTGAGGCGGCATGTCGATCAGCGGCATCGGGATCTTGCGTTGCACAGCATCCGCGAAGGTACGCAACGCAGTCATCTCCTCCGAAGGGGACGTTGAGCTCGTGGCAATCGCTGCCATGTCGATGGGGACGGCCACCGGCGTGGACGATTCGGTCTGCTCCTGGCCGGCGGGGTCCTGGGCCGTATGGCCAGGGGCCGTGAGTACCCGGTCCAGGTGAGTCGTGGGCTCGGGTAGGCTGGGAACCGGCTGTTGGGCCAAGCTCAGGTCCACAGCGGTCTGCGTGTTGTCACCCCTGCCCAATTCTTGAGTAGGCGAAACCGTCGCTGGGTTGGCCGCCGGTTTGCCGCCCACAGAGAGGCCGTGGTCTTCCGTGTCCCGCGGCAGAGGGCATGATGGGATAGCCGCCTCCAGCCGCATCGGGTCCAGCTCCCTGTTTGGCTCGTGGTCCTCGCTGGAAAGCAGGAGCAGGTCGTCAGGCGCCGTGCTGTCTCGACGACCGGCGTGATGTTTCTTGACTAGCTGTTGAATCATGCGGGGAGATGAGGATGTGTCGCTTGTCTTGTCCGCAGGTGGAGACTGCTGCTGGTTTGTGGGTCCCGGCGCCGCTCCTTCCCTTGTCGACGTGCAGTTGTTTGAATCCTTCGCGGGGCCCACGGCTGGTTGCGCTACGGCAGCGTCGTGGTCGACGTCGATCCTGACGTGAGCAGCAGGCATGATTGCCCCGCCCACCGCCGGCGTACGGCCGCGGGCAGTGCCGTCCGCGGGGGCATCACATCACGGTAGCGTCAAGAACCTTGGCCCAGCGTGTCCCTGGCGATCACCGTAGTGTCGGTCTGGGTTGCCGTCCGGGCCACTGTCTTCGTCGTCCGAGAGTGAGGAGCTCGACGTCGAAGGTGTTCGGGGGCTGAAGTCCGCAATGCTGCGAAGATGGAAGTCGACGTTGTAGATGAGCGTGCGCTTCTTCCGCAAGTAGGGGGAGGTTGCCGAAGACCCTCTACATGACAGGGTCGTCGAACTCCACCGGGATCTCACGCTCGGCGATGCGGAGCTTCCGCGAAGGCGGGATGGCGGCGGCGTTGTCGGTCCACGCCGTGAGCACGAACTGGGTGAGGTCGTCCTTGGTAGCTGTCGCCTCGTCCAGGCGCTCCACCCAGCAGAACGGGGCGAGCAGCTTGCTCACCGTGTCCAGGTTCCATGCGTGGGCCGGGATGCCGACGAGCTCGAGGCGAATTTTGAGGAAGAGCGTCGCTGAGGTAGCATGCGCCAGGCGCGTCCACGGTCGTAGCGAGATCACCGTAGTGGCGAGAGGGATGGGGCTGGCCGCCATCACCTGATCGCGGACGGCTTGGCTTGGACAGAAGATCAAGAAGTTCTCCGGGTGGAAGGCCTTCACCAGGAGTTGTTCCGGCGAGAGGCCAGTGGCAGCAGTGATGGCCGCCAGGCCGTCCACCGGGACGAAAGCACGGGACGCATTGCCGACTTGGCCAACGAGAGAGAACCGCAGTCGTTGCTCCTCAGCAGCCATCTCCTGTGAGAACTCCACGAAGCAGCACTCCGGGTCCGGCAGTTGCGCGGATGCGCAAGGGGAACCCGTCGAGGCGCTCACCTCTGGAGTGGACGAACGCCGTGAGGCCAACGGCGGTGGGGAGGGTGTGCGGCCAGGCGCATCTGATCCGGGTGGCGTGGCAGAGCCGTCCACACGGATGAACCGACCACCAGTGCCCGCATGGCGCGCCGGCGGCGGGCGATGCCTCGGTCCGCCCGCAGCCGCGGCCACCGGCGGGGATCTGGGACGCGGACACTGCCTGGCGAGGTGGCGTAGACCATGGCAGTTATAGCAGCGCCGTTCTTGTCTGCAGGTGGCGATGAGGTGGGCGGTGGAGAGGTAGTTGAGGCAGCGGCCTTCCAGTTCCGGCGGAATCCGTCGAACCGGCGGCGAGGTGGGCGACGAGTGGTGGGGGGAGGAGGAAGCGCGAGCCTCGCGTCGCCTCGTGGAACGCGAGACTACCTCCTCGAAGCCATCAGCGCCCACACGTGGCCGGCGGCCAAGATGGGGTAGAGGCGCGGGCGGGATGGGGCCGAGCCGCGCCGCCAGCTCCGGGGAGATGCGACGCCTACCGGGGTTCTGGCGCGGCCCAAGCTGTGCAGCCAGCTCCGGGGAGAGGCGGCGTCCACCAGCGCTGACGTGGGGACCAAGGCGCGCCGCCAGCTCCGGGGAAATGCGGCGCCCGCGGCCAGGTTGCGCGGGGACGGCGTGGCTCCCGGAGGCAGCATCGGAAGGCGCCTGTCGTCGTTGGCGTGTCCGCCGCGAAGGCCGTCGGCGGCGGCGGCGGCGAGTCGGTGCGGCGTTCTCCCGCAGTTCAGGGGCCGGTTGCGCCTGTCGCATCACCGGCACCGTCGCCTCCACAGGGGAGGCCGGTTTAGGCGAGCTGCAGAGCACATCCCGGTAGCTGGGGCGCGGTGAAGGCGACGGGGAGGGGGAGAAGCTGTAGTCGACCATGTCCAGGTCATCCGCCTCGTCGTCATCTTCCACGAACTCCAAGGGGCGGGCCGCGGCGGAGGTGGAAGCCGGGAAGAAGGGTTGGGCGGTGGGGGAGAGAGGGGTGGTGGCGGATCTGGGGGCACCAGATCTGGGACCAAGGGAGGGGGCTACCGCAGCAGGCGGGACGGAGATCAGGACAGGCGTCGGCGAGCCGGAGCGGGTGGGGAGACCCGCGGCCATGGCGACCGGTGGGGTGGCCGTGGCGGCGGGGGCGCTCGCGAGGAGGGGGATCACGAGCTCAAGGATGAATATGCCATGACTTGAGTGTTGAGTCGTCCGCCGCAGAGCACGCAACAGCCCGAAGGATGCCAGGCCCTTAGAACGTCCCTGTGTCACACTAATTTGGACATTCTACTTGCCAACTGCATCTGAAAACTAAGCTTCTTGTGAAAATGCAGGGAACAAGCCGTCCTGCGCATTACCATGTGCTGCGAGATGACAACAAGTTCACTGCAGATGGTCTTCAGTCTCTCACATATAACTTGTGCTACATGTAAGCATGCTCTTCCCTGCCATATTGTTGATAATTTTCATTAGTTGTCTGACAGTTGATCTTGTATTTTCCTTTCAGGTATTCAAACTGCACTCGCTCGGTGTCAATCGGTATGTCCTCTCTTCTCAGTGAGAACTTAAAACCTTCATAAAACCAAAGTGTTCTGGTCAATACTAATACCCTGAGTCCCTGTATATGATTATATGAATGTAACATAAAATTGACGTTCTGGTGCTTTTTAAATTGCAGCTCCTCCTGCATACTACGCCCACAAGCTTGCATTCCGTGCCCGCTTCTACGTCAACCAAGGCTCTGATGTGGCGAGCTCCAGCAATTTATCGGCTCCTCCTGCTGGTCCGAACCAACTTCCGCAGATCAAGGATGAGCTCAAGAGATCCATGTTCTACTGCTAGTCCTTGACCAGTGAAGCCCCTCTGCTAAGAATGCGCTCTGAAGGAGACCGGGAGAACAATGTCTGCACTGGCTGCTTTTCTGCTTGCTGTTCTTTTTTAAGTATTGTTTTTTTCAGAGACCCTATTAAGACTCTTGGTGTTTTATGGATAAACATTTAAGTTAATAATCATTATACCCAATATTTAGGAGAGGGTTGAATATCTTCGTACTCCCTCTGGAGACGGACAATTTGATACTTTGGGGTTTTTCAGGCTTTGCTTTAGTATTCTAATGTTTGGTTGCATAATACTGTACTTGTTATATGTTGATTTTGGATATAAAAAATTGATATTAGATTTGCCTCAAAATGTAGTTCCATAAAAATTATAAACTATGCTATGTTTTTTTTAAAAAAAAGTTATGGAGACCTGTCTAAATGTCCAAGCTAGCGTTTACTAGTTAAAATCTAGTTTCAGAGACTGTCAACGACGAAAACATTACTTATGCGTGTGATTGGACGGAGTAGGTAACGTGTAAACTACTAATAATTGTTGATGCATCAACACTTTGTCACGAGTTCAATTGCAAATAAAGCACTGATCCGGATATGTCATCTAGTCATGATATTTTCGTCAGTATAGTTGCACCTGATCTAGCAACGAATTGAAACTTAAGCTTTATATTAGTACTGAACATGCATACTTGCCTCCATCGGTTTGGGCGTCTTTTCATTTCTGGTTGAGCACTGATCTGAATATGTGTTATCCATATGCCATCACGATCTTCGTTTGAGAAATCGCTATTGCTGTCTTTTGATGATGCTGGTGTGTGCTGGGAGGAGGGGTTGTCATGAGAATTTGAAGAGGAACTGGCGGCGTCGGCGGGGCCATATCCGCTCCATCGGTAGATCCAACTCGAACCTGGCCGTGTCTATTCTCGCCACGGCCGCCAGTGCTCCACGGATGCCGTTGCCGCCGGCTCCTCTATCGATTGGTGGAGGGGAGCACGGGACGCAGCACGGCGGAGCAGCGTCGCCGGACGCCGGACCGCCCGGACACCATCACCGCCGGCGCCGAATGTTTCGCAGAACAGTCCCGAATAGTTGCAAATACCACCCTTGGTTTCTGGTTTGGATCGCGATTAATAACCGTGATCGTGTTATTTGCAAATACCCCCAGTTGTTTTACATATAAGGAGTATATGTAATAATCGGATCACAACTATTCATCATGATTCAAATTAGGAGATGATGAATAGTCGTGATCCGATTATTTGTAAACTCACCCTTATACTTTGCAAATGGCCCCCTGTCGTTGTATGTCTTCCCGGCCGTCCACCGTGGGGAGCCCAGCCCTAGCACCGGTTGTGGACGGCTCTTAGCAACCGTAGAAAAAAAATTTATGAACGAATATTACTTGAGGGAATAAAAGTTAGTTATCTAAATTTAGTTATTTATCGTGATTATCCGTTTGTCCCTATATAAGTGGGGTATGCAAATTTGTGAAAATTAGTTAATTTTTTTTCTCTTTTGTGAGATTGTGGCCATGGCGAGCTACCACGGCAAGCAAGTTGTTGACGGCAGCGGAGATAACATCATCCGTGTGGCAAAGCCCATCTTGCCGGCACGCCCAGGGTTGGGTGCCGCGGGAACGCCGTGCGTCGTCAAGAGTAGCCACTTCATCGTCCGTATGCTCGATGAGGGCATGCACTACTATGATGTAAGGCGTCTCGTCTACTGTGCTCCGGTGTTGATCTCATCTGACGTGGTTCGTTTTTGCAGGTGACAATCTCGCCGGAGCCGGCGGCACCGGCGAACGACGTGTACAGGGAGGTTATGTCCAAGCTGGTGTTGGAGCACCAGCAGGACGAACTCGGTGGCCGCCTCCTCGCGTACGACGACGGCACGTCGCTGTTCACCGCGGGCGTGCTGCCGTTCGACACCAAGGAGTTCGAGATCGCCCTCGGGAAGGGGTACGTAAACTCTGCTTCCCTGGTCATCAGACTTGTCCCATGCCCGATCGCTGCTTGACGAATTGCGCAGGACGGACACCACCAAGTACAAGGTCATGATCAAGCACGCCGCGGCGATCAGCCTGATGCAGCTGAGGATGCTCTTGGCGGGCTACCCCACAGACATCCCGGCGCAGGCGCTGCAGGTCCTTGACATGGCGCTTCGCGACGTCACCCTCGGCGAACGCAGTGACACAGAGTGAGTAATCGACGGCAACTTCTCTGTGTGCATGGGGTGACGAATTAATGGGTTTGTTCGTGTGGACTATGCGCAGATGCATTGTGGTGGGCACGAAGGACTCCGGACTGGGAAGTGAGGGATGGAAGGGGCTCTATCCGAGCATAAGGCAGATGCAGAACGGATTGTCTCTGACTATAGGTCAGAATTCAGATAACAATTAATTTACTTCTGAGTTTGGGCTATTTGTTTCAGTTAAGTAGGAGTCAGGACGCCTGAATAGTATAACTGACCAGTATGGCCAATATGGATAGATATAGGACATGTGTGATTTGATTTTATTTGGTTTGCAGAACCTGTGATTTTCTAGTGATTGCTTGGAGGAAAGCCTTGCAACTATACTTCTTTGTGGCTAGTAATATTCTAGTTCAGATGTCCCTTTGCCAGATGTTTGACGTGCTGCACATGTTTCCATTGCAGACGTGTCTTCAACAGTTTTCGTTCAACCCCTGCTACTGATTGACATCGTTCAGAACATTCTGAAGATAGATACCTTGGATAGGAACTTTACTGAACAGGAATATGCCAAGGTATGCATTTTTTTTTCTCCTGCCTGGATGGTTTGATACAAACTTCATTGTGGGAAGTTGAACTTGAGGATGTATTTTCCTGAATGTGCAGCTTTTGAAGGCTCTCAAGGGTGTGAAGGTTGAAGTCACATACCTTGGAGATGCATGCCGGAGGTACAGAATTTCTGGCTTGTCGGTGAAGCCTACCAATGATTTGAGGTAGGATTGCTATCCTTTACTTTGTGATGTTCAACAGAGTATCCTAGCCTCTCTAGTTCAAAAATGGCACCTCCTGGTTCTGTCATCAGTGCTTATTCTAACCAAATATTACTTCCATCCTTAAAATATCAGTTTTGAATCAACATGTGGAGCTACTAAGACTGTCGTGGATTACTTCAAAGAAAGGTACAATCTGGAACTGAAATACAAGTTTCTCCCATGCCTTGAAGTTGGCAGCGAGCAGAACCTGATCTATCTTCCCATAGAGGTTGGTAATTATGGACTTTAACTTGAAGTGTTTCTATTCTCCTTACCGTTCCATATATTCTGCTCCTCTTTCTAAATTTTCATTCGGATTTCAGGTTTGCAAGATAGTTCCGAGACAGCGTTACCATAAGAAGCTGGAAGGCAGTCAGGTTTCTACACCAATGAAATCATCCATCCCTAAGGTTCATGATCTTACTGTATTTTGGGAAAACTTGTGTCATATGTAAACTGTGAGCAAACAAATTTGAAGTTTTCTCTAACATTTCCTTGGTTGTTGATTGCCACTAGGGCAATAGCACAAAACGTGCAAATGAATTTGGTGTAGAAGTTGATGACAATCTTACCACAATTGAGGCTAGAGTTCTGCCGGCTCCAAATGTACGAGATCATGAGTTCTGCTATAGTTTTTTTTTCTAAAAATCTTTTCTAAAGCACTTGTAACTGTCTTCCGTGCTCTCTTTTGTTTTATTGTAGCTTAAGTACCATGATTCTGGATCTCACAAAACGTGGATCCCATAGAATGGGAAGTGGAACATGAAAGAAAAGGTATGTCATGAGTTTCTGAACTGCTCAATGTTAGAGCTACAGTAAAAACAATTTTTAGAACCTTTTCCAACTGTTATTTGGGGATTTCTCTTTTAATTTTTTCCTTTACATGACAAATTTATCATGAGCTGATGAAGATGCTTAGCTTATGTTCCAGTTGTGTAATATCTGTTGAGTTGTCACAACATTATTCCATCACCACAAACTTTTATTCGAACATTTGTGATTCTATAGTTTGTAAATAAAACATGATGCTTCCTTTCGATAGGACCACAATTTGACCGTACATATCAACATATGTTAGTCCTTAATTTGTTAAAACTGTTTGAATATTTCATTTTTTTATTGTGCTACTAAACAAGTCTTAATATTAGAGCTTCAATGAAGGTACAATTTGAGAACCTTTTCCAGTAGTGTCGTTTACTTACCGTTATGTTCGTTAGTGAATTAATACATCAAGAAAAGTTTTGCTTTAACTTCCCATGGATTTTTTAGTAAACATATATTCTTAATCTTAACCTAAATATTTCATATGTTTACAGAAAGTAGTAAATGGTGCCAAGATCAGCAACTGGGCATGTGTAAACTTCTGTCAAGATTTATCCGAGAATGTTGTTGAGCAGTTTTGTTTTAAGCTGGCTGAAATGTCTCGTGCTATTGGAGTGGTAATATATTATTTTCGTCGTCCACTTTGACTCTATCTCAGTACAAACTGCCCAAATACTACTCCCACCTTACCACTCACTTCAATTTCAGGACTTAGCTGATTTGAAGCTTCCAATATTTACTGCACGGCCAGATCAAGTTGAAAATGATATTGGCATATGCTACCAGGAGGCACAGAAAGAGCTGAGGGATCAGAAGATTGACCTACTGCTTGCTATACTGCCAGATGAAAATGGCAGCTTATATGGTAATGTTTATGATAGGAGACCTAGTTTCTTCGCCATCTGTTACATATATGTCATGCCTGATGTTACTTATAATCACAGGAAATGTTAAAAGGATCTGTGAGACAGATATTGGTCTTGTGTCACAATGTTGTCGAAGGTCAAATGTATTCACGAAAAGTAACCAGATATTGGCAAACATTGCTATTAAGATCAATGCCAAGGTATTAAACCTCAGCTTCGCTTCTTCATGTATTGTTTCAAAATGCTGTCTGATCAACATGATATGATCAATCCATTGTCTTGACAGGCTGGAGGAAGGAACTCAGTGTTCAATGATACAAAAAAGAGTTTGCCGGTTGTTTCAAACAAGCCAACGATTATTTTTGGTGCTGATGTTACACATCCTGATGCTCTAGATGATTCCGCCCCTTCCATTGCTTCTGTAAGATCACCTCTTGTTCAGAAATTGAGGATTACCTTCTCTTGTTTTATATCATTAGACTAACAGATGGTGGATGGGGTTCCATTTAGGTTGTCGCGTCCCAAGACTGGCATGAGGTTGTCAAGTATAATAGTTTTGTTCGTGCACAAGGTCACCGTGGAGAGATCATCAGTGGCCTTGAAGAAATTGTCAGGTAAGACTTTAACTCTCTATGTGCATGTATTTGAATTCATGCGACACCATTGGGATGTATCTTAATTTGTGAAAAAAATTGCAGGGAGCTCCTCGATGCATTTGGAAAAGAGTCTAATATGAAGCCCCAGCAGCTGATCTTCTACAGGTTCTATCATTTTCAGCTGTTTTGGGATGCTTTCTTTTGACCATCATGCTAGGAAAATTGACAGTTTATCTCTCTCTTCTAGGGTTGGCATATGTGAGAGCCGGTTCAAACAAGTTTTGGAGAAGGAAATCCCAGAGATAGAAAAGGTAATATTAATTTATGGGCAAAAAAACGCTTTCTAGCTAATATGTTTATTTGATAGACATTGAGTAACAACATTCCTTCTACAGGCATGGAAATCTCTATACAATAACGACAAGCCACAGATCACCTACATTGTATTGCAGAAGAGCCATCACAGAAGGCTGTTCCCCAACAGCAACAAATGTAAGGCCCTTATTGGTGATAATGGAAATGTTGAGCCAGGTAAGAACTTGAAGCCTTGAGCTTGTTTCCTACCATCGTTTATGGTATCATGTTCTCGTAATCACCTTGGTTAATTACATTTTTTGTTTCTGGAAAAAAAATTGTAGGCACGGTGATTGATAGGGAGATGTGCCAACCAACGGAATTTGATTTCTTCCTGTGCAGCCATCGTGGGACCAAAGTGAGATGTCAACAACATCGCTGGTAATTTACACTGTCTTGTTGCCGATTGTATCCTAAATGTTGGTCGCTTATGCAAATGCAGGGGCCAAGCCGTCCTGTGCAGTACCTTGTGCTGCGAGATGACAACAACTTCACAGCAGATGAACTGCAGTCTCTCACGAATAACCTCTGCTACACGTAAGCATGCTCCCCATTTCGTTGTTTCCGCTGTTCAGTTGTTCGTCAATTGATCTGTTTTCCCTCTTTCCAGCCATGCAAGCTCCACCCAGTCAGTGTCGATCGGTATGCCATTCTTCTCTCAGTTTTGCTAATTTTTCTTGCTTAAACATCATGGTTTTAGCACAAAGGAAATCCAAACTCGAGTCGCGTATATTTTATAAAACTGGAAAATTAGATCTGGCCAGAAATCAGAATTTGTAAATCGTAATCTAAATTGAGGAATTGATGGAGAAGTGCAAGGATATTAATATATTATGACACATGGGTATGGCCGTATGGGAGAACAGAGTTTAAAAAAAACGAAGCAGTGTTACTTCTGACTACCTGTCAGCCGTGTATGCAATCCATTCTAACCTGATGCTGTGCTACCGTTTGGAACTGCAGCTCCTCCTGCATACTACGCCCAAAAGCTCGCGCAACGTGCCCGCCTGTACCTCGCTCAAGGTTCCGACGCGGCGGCGGCGGTGAGCTCCGGCGGTGCAGCTACTGCTCCTGATGGTGGTGGTGCAAAGCAGCTTCCGGAGATAAAGGACGAGCTGAAGAGGTCCATGTTTTATTGCTAGTCCTTGTTCTTGACCTCCTGAATGCTATGGATCGACGACGATGCCTCACTTCTGAAAGAATCGATGAGTGTGTTCTGAGTGAGATTTGGTTAATGATGACATGCCACCTGTGATGGTTGATGCTGTGTTTCGTCGTTTCACTAGGCCTGCTGAAATTGATGTCACCGGTTTTTTTTTTCGAATCGAGGGTAGGCCCCCATTTCCATTCCAAGAACGGAAATTCCAGACAAAACGGGAAACAGAAGGGAGAACCTATCACCTCGCACCAGAAAGCGCGCTACTCTAACCTGTCTCAGGCTAAAGCGGACGCTAAAGCAAGGCCCCTAGAGATCCTAAGGGAGGTACTGGGGGAAGTTTGAACCAGTTACATAGTTCGAAGTTCAACCATACAACGAGGGGGGTAGACAAAAGAACAACAGAGATAAACATTGGCCTTCCAGCTTCTCTTCCACGCCTTTTTCTTCATCATCTTCAGATGTTCTCGTCGTCCCCCACATGGTCGTCTTGTGGTGCAGGCAGCATCAAAACGGCCGGCGCCTTCCTCCTGGCCAGAAGTCTGTACACGATTGTCAGCATTGCCTCGACCCCCTCCGCCACCTGGTCCTGGATTGCTGCATTGTAAAGCCCCGACCAGTAAGTCATGAAAGCACTAGCATGTATGATGATTTCCGCCGGATGTCTGATCAGTGCTTTATCAAACACAGCTTTGTTTCCACATTTCCAGATAGCCCAACATATCGTTGCGAAGCCGAAGTGATAGATCACCTCCCCTCCCGGCAAAGCAGCACCGATCCAATGCCTGTATTGTGCTATGTTTCTGGAGATGGTGTTTGTTCCTATACAGGCCCCCACAATCCCCCACACACATTTGGCTACTGAACATTGGAAGAAAAGGTGGTCAGCAGTTTCAGCTTGTGTACAAAATACACAGGATGGGTTGCCAACCCATTTCCTTCTGATCATATTATCCCTTGTTAATACTGCATTGTTTTCAAGCAGCCATGTAAAGATTTTAACTTTGTATGGGATCTTTGACTTCCAAATATGTTTAAAAGGCTTTCCAATCTCACCACTAGTTAATTGATCATACACTGATTTGGTGGTGAAGTGGCCTTTCCCACCCCACCTCCACTTGATGTTATCTTCCCTATTTTGGAATCTGTGCTGATAAACAGCATTCACAATTCCCAGCCATTGCTCAAAGAGCAGCGGAGGAAGCCACCTATCAATGTGAATCTGGGCATTCGCCATGAGGAATTGATGTACTGTCCAATTTTTATCAGTACAAAGATCATAGAGGGTGGGTGAGAGGATAGCCAATGGGACATCAGATAGCCAAGGGTCTATCCAAAAAAGTGTTTTTTGTCCATTGTTAGTTTCCACCTTCCTCCCTTTCATGTAAATTGGTTTTATTTTCAGCTGTCAGTCCATACAGGGGAATCATTCAACCTGTGTTTCACAGTGCTGACAGAGTCCCTTCTGAGGTACTTGGCCTTGATAATTTCTTGTCAAAGACCCTCTTCTTTTTCTAGTCTCCACCACCATTTGTTTAGGAGGCTGATATTCATCCTCCTAATATCCTTAATCCTCCTTTTTTCTTGCTTTTACATATCACAGCCCAGCAGACTAATCTGTATTTCCTTTTTGAGCTTCCCCCTTGCCAGAAGAACATCCTTCTGTGCTTATCAAGTCTATCATACACTGTCTTTGGTAGGAGATACATGGACATGTGGTAAATGAAGGAACCAGAAAGACTAGAGTTGATAAGTGTTGTCCTGCCAGCAATAGACATGGTGCCCCCCTTCCAGATGGCAAGTTTTTTCTCACATTTTTCTTCTAAAGAGGCCCAGTCCTTTATATGCAGTCTGCTAGGACTTACAGGTACCCCTAAGTACTTAATAGGGAATACCCCCAATTGGCAATTGAATAGTTCTGCAATTTGTAGTTTTCTTTCATCACTTCCATTTATCATAACTATTTCGATCTTAGCAAAATTGATTTTGAGCCCTGACATTAGTTCATACAAGTACAACAATAATTTCGTGTTCCTTGCTATTTCAAGATCATCTTGGAGACACAGTATAGTGTCATCAACATATTGAAGAATTGCAACCCCTTTAGGAATCAGGTTGTCTGCCAGCCCAAGTATAAGGTTATTTTCTTGAGCTTTTCTCACCATCCTGGTTAGGCAGTCTGCTGCCATATTAAAGAGGATTGGTGAGAGGGGATCCCCTGCCTCACACCTTTTTTACTCACAAAATAAGACCCAATTTTGGTATTTACCTTAACAACTACTGTGCCCCCAGTAACTACTTGTTTCATCCACTCACCCCATTTCTCATTGAAACCTCTTATTCTGAGACTCTCAAAGAGGAAGTCCCAATTATCAGAATATATGCTAGTGGTTTTGCAAAATTGAAAAGGAAATGTAGGAATGCGTGTTCATCGGCTGCGTATCAACAAGCGCGGAAATATATACTTATATATATGTTGAAATTTCTGTTACCGATGGTCTATCATATCATGAATGCTACAATATCTGCATCAATGTATGATCACCGGCTCGTAACCGCAATACAAAGCCAAAGAGATGATCCTGTAAGGGGAGATCACACGTACTTCTGAAAATATAAATCGTGACGTTTTGGCTCAACTTTGCAAAGTTTGGTTGAAAAATTATGGTGAAAATCGTGGCGTAAGACATGGAGCAAGACCAAAATAATAATAATAATAATTTGAAGTTGCAAGTGGGAGGACAATGTTGGAATGGGATCAAACTCATTTAATAAATGAAGAAGTCAGTTAGTTTGCTGACTTGTCTATTTTTATTCTTTCGCAGGCCAGGTGAAGAGGGGAACTCAATCCAAATTTCAAAAAGAAAAGCTACAGTAAAAATACACAAAAAATTACATTGCATTTCTGGAAAAAAGAAATCACCGCGTTTTCTCGACTAGTAGCAGCTTTTATTTAAGCCGGTGGTGCACGGCGTTGGTGAGCCACTTGCCCACTTGATTTCCTCCCCTTCCCCCCCTCACCTCTTCCTGCGTAACAAACCCTGCGCGGGGCGCTCGTGAGCAGTTGCGGCCATGGCTGGCGGAGGAGGGCGCCGCCGCAGCGGTGGCGGCGGGCGGCGGCCGCGGCGGGGCAAGGCGAACCCGAGCGGCGCGGAGGCGGGGAACAGCAACGGGCACCACCACGACGACCGCGGCGACGACCTCCCTGGAGAAGGAGGCGGCGTCGGCGTCGGCGACAACGAAGCGTACCACAACGGGGGCGCCAAGCACCATGATGGCGGCGGAGTCGGCGCGGACTGCTTCGGCGACGACCGCGACCGCGCCGGCCCGAGCAAGCCCGCCGATCCGCGCCAAGCCAAGCCGCCCCTCGCCGCGAGCGACGACGAGCCCGAGGAGGAGCCCGCCGCGCTGCTGCTGGAGGAGTTCGAGGCGCTCGGCATCCACGTCCGCCGCGCCGGGCCCGTGCTCCCGCCGCGCCCCGGGTACGGCGACGCGGGGACGCCGTGCGTCGTCGGGGCCGACCGCTTCCTCGCCCGCCTCACCGACGAGGGCCTGCACCACTACGACGTAAGTGCCCGCCGCGCTCTCTCGCTCGTCCACTGCACTCTTCGTTGTTGGTTTTGATCTGATCTCGCCGAGCGCCACTGCCGTTTGTTGCCGTGCTTGCGGTGGTGGTTCGTTTCGTTGCAGGTGACCATCTGGCCGGAGCCGACGCCGAAGGGCGGGTACAGGGAGGTCATGTCGAAGCTGGTGTCCGAGAACCTGCACACCGAGCTCGGCGGCCGCTTCCCCGCGTACGACGGCCGCGACTCGCTCTTCACCGCGGGCGCCCTGCCGTTCGACAGCAAGGAGTTCGAGGTCACCCTACCTGCTGACGTCGAGAAAAGGTACGTAAACTCTCCTTCTCTCGTCCCATGTCGATCGGTCGCTCCCGAGATGCGATGCAAATGCTCGACGAAATGTGCAGGAGGATGAGGCTCAGGAAGCACAAGGTGGTGATCAAGCATGCTGCAGCGATCAGCCTGATGCACCTGAGGATGCTCTTGGCAGGCTACCCCACGGACATCCCCGCGCAGGCACTGCAGGTCCTTGACATCGTGCTGAACGACGTCGTCCTCAACGAACGCAATGACATGGAGTAATTGACCAAACTTTCACTGTTTCCCGTTATCTCAGCATGTTCATGATTTGTGATGAGTGTTTCTTCGTCTGGACTACGTGCATATACAGCATGGTTGGCGCACTGGGTGCTGAGGCATGGAAGGGGCTCTATCAGAACATCAGACTGATGCAGAATGGCTTGTCTGTGCTTGTAGGTCAGATATCACTTCCCTTCTGAATTTAGATTTTCTTTTTTAGTTATGTACATTACTGTCAGAAATGTAGATAGAAAATTTAAATAGCTGAATTTCCAGTAGGGGGAATGTAGATGCTATGCAGTACTTGTGCAATTTGATTACATAAGTCAAGTGGATGCTGTGAGTTCGTGATTGTTTGAAAGTAAAACCTGTGATTGCACTACTATGTGGTTAGTAAAGTTGCAGTTCAGATCTTGTGTCTTTACTGGATGTTTCACGTGCTGCTCATTTTTTCATTGCAGACGTGTCCTCGTCAGTATTCATCAAACCCCTGCTACTAATTGACTTTGTTCAGAAAAATCTGAAGATAGATGTGTCGAATAGGAAATTGACTAAACCTGAGTATGCCAAGGTATGGAGGTTTTCTCCTTCCAGGATACAAAACGGATTGTGCAATGTCGAACTTCACATGCATATTCTTTGCTGTTGTTTTCTGAATTTTGTAGCTCTTGAAGGCTGTCAGGGGTGTGAGGATTGAAGTCACACACCGAGGAGATGAACGCCGTAAGCACAGAATTTCTGGCTTGTCAGTGAAACCTACTAAAGAATTGAGGTAGGGCTGCCCTCCTTTTCCTTTCTGTTCAACAAAATATCCTAGCCTCACTAGTTTAGAGGCATAAATTCTGTCATCAGCACTTTTCTGAACAAAATTTTACCTGGGTGCTTAACATATCAGTTTTAAATCACCGACTGGAGCTACAAAGACTGTCATTGGTTACTTCAAAGAAAGATACAATCTGGAACTGAAGTTCAATTATCTTCCATGCCTTAATGTTGGCAGTGAGCAGAAGGCAGTTTATCTTCCTATAGAGGTTGGTAATTATGGCCTTCTAAACTTCAACATGATTTCTTATGCTATTATAGTCTGCTGCTATTTCTGAATCTCAATTTGAATTTCAGGTTTGTAAGATAGTTCCCAGACAGCACTACCAGAAGAAGCTGGATGGCAGTCAGGTTTCTATTCTAAGGGAGTCAACCTGTCAGATCCAGCCAGAACCCGATGGCAGTCAGGTTTCTATTCTAAGGGAGTCAACCTGTCAGATCCAGCCAGAACCCAAGCAATCCATCCCTCAGGTTCATGATCTCACTGCACTTTGTGAGCTGTTATCAAACATATCTTCAGTTATCTGGACCTAACTTCCACTTTTCTTAGGCTGTGGAGCCCAAGCAGTCTAACAGCACCAAACGTGCTAATGAATTTGCCCTGGATGCTGATGACAATCTTACTACAGTTCATGCTAGAGTTCTGCCGCCTCCAAATGTACTCCTACTTCCATAAGTTCTGGTGTAGTATTTTTAAGTATAAAGCAGGTTGTGATTTCCTTGTGTGCTCTCGTTTTGTTGGTATTGTAGCTTAAGTACCATGATTCTGGATCTCAGAAAACATCTTTTCCAACGAATGGGAACTGGAACCTGAAAGACAAGGTATGTCATGAGCTGCCAAACCAGTCTTAATGTTAGAGGTTCAATGACAGTCCACTTTAAGAACCTTTTCCAGTACTGTAGTTTACTTTCTAGGGACCCTACTTTCTATTATGTTCCTTTAGTGCAGTAATACTAAATACGTCAAGAAAAGTTTTTCTTTAACTTCCCATGGGAATTTTGTTTAAACTTATTTTAGGAAAGTTTAAACATATATTTATTCCTGACCTTTAACCATTGTTTAATTATTATTTTTTTGAAAGATTGTTTTTAAATATTTCATTTGGTTTCTTTGCAGAAAGTAGTAAATGGTGCCAAGATCAGCAATTGGGCATGTGTAAACTTCTGTGAAGATTTATCCAAGGATGTTATTGAGCAGTTTTGCTATAAGCTAGCTGAAATGTCTCGTATTATTGGAGTGGTAATATATTATTTTCGTCATCCCCTTTGACTCTATCTCAGTACAAACCGTGCAAACAGTATTCCCAGCCTCCCACGTTCACTTCGATTTCAGGACTTGGCGGATTTGAAGTTCCCAATATTCACTGCGCATCCAGATCATGTTGAACATGATATTCGTACATGCTATAAGAAAACACAGTTCAAGCTGACGGATCAGAATATTGACCTGCTGCTCGTTATACTGCCAGATGACAATGGTGGCTTATATGGTAATGTTATGATAGGAGACATAATTTTGTCACTTCTGTTACATATATGCCATGCCTGATGTTACTTCTAACCACAGGAAATGTTAAAAGGATCTGTGAGACAGATATTGGTCTCTTATCACAGTGTTGTCGAAGGTCAAATGTCTTCACAGAAAGTAACCAGATATTGGTAAACATTGCTATTAAGATCAATGCCAAGGTATTAAACCTCAGCTTCGCTTCTTCATGTATTGTTTCGAAATGCTGTCTGATCAACATGATATGATGCATCCATTGTCTTGACAGGCTGGCGGAAGGAACTCAGTATTCAATGATGCACAAAAGAGTTTGCCTGTTGTTTCGAACAAGCCAACGATTATATTTGGTGCTCATGTTACTCATTCTTCCGCTGTAGATGATTCTGCTCCTTCCATTGCTTCTGTAAGATTTTCTTTTGTTTGGAAAACAGATAAATACCTTCTCCAGCTTGATCTCATTAAATTAACAGATACTTCCTGAGGTTCTTTTTAGGTCGTTGCATCCAAAGACTGGCATGTGGTGGACAAGTATAATGGTGTTGTTCGTGCACAAGGTCGTGAAAATATCATCAGTGGCCTTGAAGACATTGTCAAGTAAGGCCTTCACTTTATGTTACTATTTGAAACATGCATGCTACCACATAGTGTTGCGTTTTTAATTTGTTAAACTTTTGAAGGGAGCTCCTTCGTGCATTTGAAAAGGAGTCCAACAAGAAGCCCCAGCAGCTGATATTCTACAGGTTCAGATATTTTAGCTGTTCTGTGATGTGCTCTTTTGATCATCATCCTCCCATGAAAATTGACAGTTGGTTGCTTTTCTCTCTGCGTTCTTTTGTTTTGTATTTGATTGCTAGGGATGGCGTATGTGAGAGCCAGTCCAAACTGGTTTTGGAAAAAGAAATCCCAGAGATAGAAAAGGTAGGCATGATTTGAGAGCAAATAATGCTTGCCAATATCATGTTTGATAGAACATTTAGTAACAACCATTTCTTCTTCAGGCTTGGAAAGCGCTGTATGATAATGAGAAACCACAAATCACCTTCATTTTAGTGCAGAAGAGGCATAGCCTAAGGCTGTTCCCCAACGACAACAAATATAAGCATCATGTTGCTAAGAAGAAAAATGTTGAGCCTGGTTAGAACTTAGAACCACGAGCTTATTTGCAGTAGTTACTTCGGTATCCTGTTTCATCAGTCATCTTGATCGCATCTTTGTGAAATAATTTGCAGGCACAGTGGTTGATAGTGAGATCTGTCACCCAGCAGAGTTTGATTTCTTCCTTTGCAGCCATCTTGAGACCAAAGAGGTCTACAACATCACACTTAACTTGAACTGTCTTCTTATCTATTGTATTCTAAAGTTTTATTGGGTGATTATATGTGTCAATGCAGGGGCCAAGCCATCCTGTGCGTTACCTTGTGCTGCGAGATGACAACAACTTCAGAGCAGATGAACTGCAGGCTCTCACGAATAACCTGTGCTACACGTAAGCATGATGTTACTAGCCAGTCTTCATTTTGCGGTTTGCACTGCTTAGATTTATGACAGTTTGTCCTTTTTCTTCTTTTCAGGTATGCAAGCTGCACTCAGTCGGTGTCGATCGGTATGTTATTCTTTGTGTTTTCTGATAGTTTGGTTTAAACGAACTTGCCACATATTTTTCCTGCTTAAGCATGGTATCTAGTGAAGAATACATTCAGACTCGAGTTGCATAGTTCACAAAACTGGAAAAATTCTGGGTGAATCAATAACCTACATCCATGCATAGATGGAGAAGCACAAGGATATATCTGCATCAGTCAGCAATTTCAATAATAAGTTACTACCACAATCTTGCCATCTGCATGAAAGGGGATTTTAACGTGATGCTGCACTGGTTGTTTGGAATTGCAGCTCCTCCTGCTTACTACGCCCACAAGCTCGCGCAACGTGCCCACTTGTACCTCACTCACGGTTCCGGCATGGCTACGGCGGCGAGCTCCTCCGGTGGCGCAACTGCTCCTGGTGGTCCAAAGCAACTTCCAGAGATAAAAGATGAGCTGAAGAGGTCGATGTTCTACTGCTAGTCCGCCGCCTGAATGGACGAAGCTTTGCTTTGCTGAGCACTGAGTGTAGTCCGAGTGCGATCTGGAGACTGATTGACATTGTGCAATAGCTCTGGCTCTGCTCTGTTGCTGTTTTCAGTAGATCCGAAATGGATGGATGTTTTGGTTGAGAGTTTATTATGCGAACAGTCTGGTGTTTCCAGTGACCAGGATGTATGTTTGTGGAAGTCTTAACGTTGGATTAGTGTTTCCAGTAAATTTTCAGAACGAATGAGGGTAAAACCCTCATATGTCGTGGCCTGGTGTGCAGAGCTTAAACTGGTGGGGCTGGCAGTTTCTTCTTCCTCTACGGGACGGTTCCTCTGGCCTCTGTAGTGCTGGTGGGAAAGGGAATGATGCTGCTGCCCATCAAGTTAACAATAATCAGAATTGTTATAGCCACCACGGCGAAGCTAAGACATACTGTAATTGTTATCGTCGTAGCCTTGATTCTTGAAGATGCTGAGAAGTAGAGACTGCTGAAAGAAATGCAGTGCTGAAACTCTGAAGGCCACAATGAGCAAGAAATGAGTTAGGCGATGTGTGGGCCGTTTGGGCCAGTATGGTTTGAGCCCGTCAGTCGTCAAGTCCAGCCGGGCAAATAAATGGAGGGGGAGGGGGTGTCAGTGAACGGGCCGAGATCCCATGTAACGACGGGTGACCTAAATCCCTCAAACTGGCAATGGCAAACCGCCCGGATATCCGTTGGTTAACTGAATCTCCGAATGAGACGTCATCTTCTTCCCCTGTTGTTCGTCTTCCCGCGACCGCCCTCCATCCGATCCCTCTGATTCCGTCCAGTCCTTACCAAAATTCACCACCTTACCATATCCATTCGGGATCGTAGGCTCGTACCACATGCATATCAGTTCTCTTTCTTCTTTTCCTTTTCGGTTTTGTGACGATCATGGTGAAGCAAATTCGAAATTTCGAATCGATCTGGTAAGATCACCTAGGGTTCTGGCTGGCTGTGCGTGCCTCTGTCAATTCCATGCCGTCGTCGACTCGTCGTCGCGGAGACACCAAGCGAGCAGAGACGGTACGCGGTCAACACGAGCCGAGCGTGAGGTGGAGGCCGCCCAGTCTTGCTCGCTGGCGTTGTCGGTTGCGGAGGCAAAAGGGGGCTCCATCCACGTCTTTTCCTACATATTTCTTGCTTGTTTGTTTCTCCTCCTTCGAAAACAAAGCAGAAAAGGGGGGAGAAAGAGAGCGCGAGAGACGGCAAAAAAAAAAAAACTAGCGTCGCGTTCATCGTCCTTTCTTTCCATGCTTTGGAGTCGTCAATTATTCTTTCAAGTGCCTATCTTCTGCTCTCCTTTTGTCTGGTCTCCGATTTGTCCTTCCTTGCTTGAGGAAGGAACGCTACTCTACGCTAGGTCCTATCTTTGCAAGTTTGTGCTACTGCTCATTCCGTACTAACAGAAACTTTTGCATTGAATCCCATCGCAAAAACACTGTCACAGCAGCTGCATACAGAAATCAAGCAAAAACAAAACTTTGTGTCTCAGCACTAAGCAGGGTATATACAAGACTGAAACCAAAATGAAAATATTTGCACAGTACATATTCAGAATTTGTTACTGCTTCTTAGAGTCATGCATGATGCATTTGCGTTTAGCAGTTACATCATATAAGCATGTATCATCTGCAAATGATTGGGGGGCACATATATTTGCTTTGAAGAGCATTGACAAATGAGGTGGGTCAGTTGAAGGGTTAATTCATTGGTTTTTTTTTCTGTATAAAAAATTGGATTCGTGCTAGATGAGGTAGGGTAAAGGGTTCTTGCATTGTCAGTGCCAGGTCTTGCTCCTGTGCGATTGGATTTCGAGGGAAAAGCTACGATTCATCCCAGAAAGTATTTAACTACCATAGAAAAAGGTCGCAATTATGACCTAATTGTTTGGGGTCGTTTTGAAGATCAGAAGGCAGAAGCTTACACTAAAGGATTTTTTTTTTGCAATGCCAAAGCATGCTTTGTGTGCGCGTCACCTGCACCAGATCAAAGCTTTTTTTGTCCATGAATCTTACAAAAAGCATATACTCTTCCTCCATTTATTGGCCCTGAATTTTTTTTAATCAAGAAAGAAGAACACTCGTACATTGTTGATTGTTCGTTCCTTGATTAAATATGCCTTCTTCGTAAAGATGTTCAAAACAAAATGTATGGATGACTCGTATCGATCAATTGGTTGTAGCAAAGATGAAGAAAAGTTCCCATCTTCACCTCAAAGTTAACAATCTTAACCCTCCTGTTGCTATGAACATTATATTGCAAGAGTCAGGAAATGACTAGAACAAAGGGAACCCAAAGCTGTGCTGAAAAAGCTTGATGCTCCACTTCTACTTTTTTTTTTGACAACAACCACAATAAATTATCACTTAAGCATCCAAATTACAATGAGGTCCTCGAAGTAAAAGAAAATTACAACAAGGTCCTCAGCCCGGGTGAGATCCACAAGCTCACCGACGCGTTCAACAACAGCACGAACGCCGGCGGAGGCAGCAGAGGCTTCACAGAAGCTTGCACCGAGATGGAGGGCCGTGCACTGCATCGGTTGAAGGCGAGGCGACGGGGTCAATGAAGATTGCACCGAACGACAAAGAGATGTGGGATTAAGTGTCGCCGGAGATTGAAGATTGACCACCAAGATGCCATCAGGGGGGAGGCTTGAGCGTCGGAACAACCGACGGCGAGCGGCAGCAAAGGCCAAGGGGATCCACCAAGGTACAGGAGGGTGCTTGAAGTGGTGGAAGCTGGCGGAGCTGCAGAGAATGGCCTGCCTGTGCGTTCGACGAGAGCCTCTCCACATCCCAGAGGGAGGAAAAGCGCCCGGAACAATCACCGGAAGGCAGCGACGGTCATCATCTTCAAGGCGGAAGCAAAAGTAGAAGCGGCATGGTGCGTTCAACAGCAAGAAGTGCCAGAACAACCACCAAGAATGCTCAAGAGCAGCTTCCACAGGAACACCAACGACCGGCAAACTCCACAAGCAGAGGCAAGGCAATCCGGAAGTCAACGCAACACCGGCCAGATCTAGATCGGCGGCGGGGCGACTCCAGCAAGGGAAGGGGGAGGAGGGCGAGGTGGAGAGCAGAGGAGAGGATTTATTGAGACGTACCTCGAAGGTGACCTCACCGGCGACGAGGAGGCCGAGGAGAACCCCGGCAACCACGGCGAGGGTGGCGGCGAACTTCGGGACCGACGCCATACTGCGAAATACTACAAAGAGCATACTACTACGAGCTGTAACTACGGCTACTTGCGAGGTTGGGGCCCCTCTCCCTTCCTGCTGTGGCGAGACAAGCTCGCCGGAGTCGGGAGGGAGGGGGCCGGAGGAGCGGAGGTGGGAGTCTTCCTTCGAGGCGAAGGAAGCGAGGTCGGCCACCGCCCAACCAAATCCAATGCTCCACTTCTACTTTGAATGAGTAAGTAACTGATACTAGGTTGATATCCATGGAAGACTAGTATACAGATCTGACAGGTATGGAAGCCCCTGGATTTATTTTCTGACAGCTACTTATGATCTTGTTGGACCATAATTTTTCTTTTGTAGTTTTATATGCCCTGGTCATTTTTCATAAAATATGTCACTTTGTGGTAGAACTAACAATGTTATTCAACTATCATATTTCATTAAGTTTTACATTTCTTCTATCTGAATGTGATATAGTATAACAGTAAAACTAATTAAATATTGATACTAACAACATTGTATTGCATCGATCATTCCTCACTCATCAAGAGAAGCATTCTTGTATTTTTATTTAATTTTCTTTTTTTATAAGGTGATTGATGTGAAAGAATGACTTGTAGCTAGGAATTGAAAAATAGAATACAATTCTTCCCAAGAAGTGACTGATGCAATGCATAGCCGAAGTTCCTTTAAGAAAAGAGACACAATTGTAAAGAGAACTTATTCCGATTCCATTGATTGGTCTAATCACATTATAGGAGGTGATGCATATATCGCCAGCGTACGATTGTCTAGGCAGCTAACTTCCTAGTACATAAGTGTTTGTGCAGAATCGTAGAGACAATAATTAACTCTCGTGACTCATATAGTAAAAACACAAATCTTATTCATAACCCTTTTTGCGAAGAAAAGTTATTATGCACAACCTGATTAATAAAGCCACATAGACACAAATTGTCAGCAATAAATTACGCTCTTACTTTTTATCTGATTGAGAGATTAACATGATAATGCCAACCCCCTAGTCCTCAAATCTACTACAGACCCTCTGTTCCTTTTAGCCTAACTATACCCTATGTTTAATTGAACAACCCCTCGTTTATCTCTGCCTCACTTTTATTTGTTTTTTTTCATAGTTTATCGAACAGCTAGGTAGTGCACTCTAACTCATATGTTTTTAATCTTATCATCTCATAGAACATATATATAGTTACTAAACAGACCCAACTAGCTGGATATAGATATAACACTGTATTGCTTATTAGTGGGGGTTGACTTGGTTAGTTACTTAGGTAGCTAACCCGTGCACGATATGTGCGGATAAACTCCATAAACGTTGACAGAAGTCAACTGCTGCAGCCAGTAGATTGTGCTTATATATGATAGTAGTTTCTACCTGTCGATACCATAGCGTTAGCGAGGCCATTATGTTTGACACATTGATGAATTGACCCCTCAATTAGTGATAGATGTTTAAAAAAATGGTTGCTTTTAGTCACAATGGCGTGCCGTACATAGTTGGAAATCAGCTAGGAATGTGATGCCATGCACGCTCTGCATTATCGATTAGCGAAAGCGGCATGCTAATGGAGGGCCTTGTTGAATATTATTATAATGAAATAATGTTCTTTGTTTTACATGCCACAAAAGTAGGATTGTGTTGGTCATGGGGGGCTTCTTATATACGGAGGAAAATTAAAATGAGGAGGAAAGGCTGTGTCATAAAGGGCCTCAACATTTGTTTAACTAAAAGGAAACTGTAGAGTGAGATTGCTCTCCTTCTTACAACACCCCCTTTTGGTTATGGAATGTCTTTCGTATACCTAATTAAAGTTGATTGTACATTTATATTATTTGGCAACATAGTTTCTAGGTTAATTTCCATTACTAATGGCAAGGTTAATTACTGTTTTTTACTTAAAACAGCATGCCAGCATGTCTCTCTTTCTTTTAGGAAAAAAAGGCTAACATGTGAGCTCATTAAGTTTTATGCATGTACAAACCATTTAATTTCACCCAAAAACTAAGAATTTGATGGAAAAGTTGGTGATGTATATAATTAGCGCTAGCATAGCTATGTCGATTGATCATGTTTTCATTTAGAGTCCTTTTATTTAACTAATTATCCATTTGTACATACATACATTGCTAGAGTCAGCCCCACTCTAGGTAGCACTCAAGTAAAACTTTACAAGACACACCTTTCAATTAGTATTGAAATGTTAGATGAGGAAGCAGAACGAAACATGATCCTCAAAGCAGGCATGCTTATGTAACAAAGTGCATCCTCATAGCGACAGGTGAGTATTGTTGTGGGTTAGGGCTCATAATAATTGGAGGAAAGAATTAATTGCCGTGAGACGGTGGTTAACGATGGGCGGAAAGCAATCAACGTAGAGAGGAGAAGAGAGGAGGAGGGCAGAGGGAAGAAAAATAAAATGAGAGAGACCTTGCAAAGTGATCGATGAACGCTGAAAAAGCATTGCTCAAGTGGGAAGAGATGTCACACGATTGTCTAAGGGGCTAAGGCTCAGGACCAGGCGTGGTGTGTGGGGAGCCACCACTCCCCATCACAACCACCAACCACGCATCCGGGTCTAGCTCAAGCAACACCAAGCTTTTAGCAATGGTGAAGAGGAGAAAAGCTTTAGTTAGAGGTGACAATATATACATATAATTCAAAGGGAGGGGGAATGCAGCGACTAAAATAATCCAACTGAAACTCATGGAAGTCTATCTTCTAACCCCTTTTTCGAGCAGCAATTCTTATTGAATTCAAGTGTTGACAAAACTGCGATGATTAGTGCTGCCTCTGCCTGCAGATTATTGCTAGTGTGTTATAAGCTTCGCTAGCTTTGCAAGCCTAACCGCTATGATTGGAGCAAAAGGAATGTTCTTGGATGTGGGGGGAGGAGAATGAAGAAGGTGTGCAAACTAATTGGCGCCATGCGTTGGAGATGGAAACAAAAAAGTCATCTCGATCGTGCATGGTCTATCCGAGTCCAGATCTCACACACAACTCATGATCACTAAAGGTATAACAGCGGCGACAAAGCAGGTTAACTAGTCAACTCACACTCTCGAGTGGATGCGTAGAACGATTTAGTTTGTAGATTCACTAGCTATAGTTAGTAGTACTAAGCTATATATATAGCTCAAGCATGTCCCGTATATCCTTTGCCTTTAATTTGTAGGCAAATTAATCTGGCATATAGTATTTGTGTGAACAGCATGCAAAAATTGATGTGGGTAATTTTGATCAAAATCTGAAAATTAAGTTTATATGGGTAAGCTTGCTACTGCTATTTAATTTCTTCTGAATGTCTGTTTTGTGTGGAGGCCGGGCACAAACACTAGTTGGAAGTATGGTACCTAGTATTAGCTTAAATTTTATTTGCTCCACAAGCAGAGATGAAGAAGTTGAAATGAAAGGCACTCTCTACCCCTATATAAAGCAGTTTGTCTTGGTGAATCCCTGGTTTAAGGAACCCGCCTCTTGGCGCATCCGATTTGACAGTGATCCATCGATCTTGCTTGGACTTAACAGCAGTGACGACATGGACCCATATTCAAGCCCATCTCTGCATATGCTTTGGCTGATTATATTTATTAATTTCCTGCAATAATCTACATAATAGAATTAATTAATGTCAATAACCTGATCATGGAGTGAGATATGATCGACCAGATCGAGTAGTTGGCAGACGACACCCCCGGCCTAGCCGGCCGGTAAAATCGCCGTGAAAGGACGGCGGTGTCGCGCGTGCCCCCGTCACCGGGCAGACAGCATGTCCAGTCGAGCTGTTGGCTGCTGCCACGGTCGGAGCTCTCGCCGGCCTCCCTCACGCACGCTTTCAAACGCCACATGAAGGTTTCAATCCTTTTTCGCACACATACAGCATAGGTATAGCTTGGAGATCAGAGATAGGTGCTACATGATGTTCAAAGTGCAATCATATTATATATGCCAGGCCAGGCCAAAGCTTCGTCCTCGTTCCCATAGATCGTCTTTGGATATTGTATTATTGTGTAAGTGTGTCGATTTAGAGCTTGGGCACTTTAGTTGTTAGTGATTGCTGGTGCTCTTGAAAATAAACAAAATCCCCGCCCCATACTTAGTATGACGGTAACGTCGATCCTAGGGTATGCTTGGTTGTTGCTCTCTAATTACATAATCTGTTAATTGTGAGCAACAAAGAACTCATCATATTATTGTTCACATTATATAATCTCTATACCTCTAGATTATCGTAATCTCATAAGCTGCCTAATTAAGAGGAGTTTATTTCAGCTTATTTCACCTACCCATTGCTACCTACAAATATATTTTCAAACTCGAAGCACGCTGTAGATATAGGTTCACATTTTTTTTCGCGATCAACTATTTGTGCATCTTAATGACTTTGTATATGAAGTTTTTTATGAACATTTTTTTACCTATGGTTTGGAATATCTTGTTGGTATTGATCTTTTTTAAAATTTAGGATGACAACATGCCAGCACTAGAGATGTGCTCTAAATATTTGATCTGCAAATTAAAAAATATATGTACCAAAGTGTGTCTTAATGATTTTGTATATGAAGCTTTTTATGAACATTTTTTATCTATGGTTTGGAATATCTCGTTGGTACTGGTCTTTTTTTATTTAGGATGACACAACATGCCAGCACTAGATGTGCTCTAAATATTTGATCTGCAAATAAAAAAAATATGTACCAAAGTGCAGGCACAATGCTACGCGTATTCGTGTTGGCCGCTCCTCCACACTCACAGGGAGGTTGACGAACCCTAGGTGATATCCGCCCCCAGCAGACCCTCACGTAGTCACGTGTGATCTCAGCGCAGGCTGCTACGCCTTACGCCAACAGCAAGGGACTGTGACAAGATTCCATGCGATTTGCTGCTGCGGTTGGTGATTTTGACACTAGCTGCCTGGCTGCTATGCATGCTAGGGCATGGTGGGCGATGGGTGCTGTGGTCCTCCGATCCGCTGAATTCCATGGCGCGCGCGTGTGGGCGTGTGGCTGATGGCGATGTACTGAGGCACTCCACCACAAGGGAACAAATTTGACAAGAGCACATGCTCATCAGCAAGAGGTGGCACTGGTGACGGCAGGAACACTGCTATCTCATCAGTACACTGGTGGGTACGGTGGTGGTGCGAATGCAGAATTAGTGGGGTCAAAATGCATGTTGGCGTTAGGGTTTCGATCAGCAATAATATGCGTGTAGCACCGCTCCTGTTCGGCTGGCGGCTGGTGCTGATTTATTCTGACAGAAAAATACTGTTGGCTGATAACTGATTTGTTTTAAGATAAGCCAGACGAACAGGTATTTGCGACCGGCCAGCAGCTAGTCGCAAATACCTATTTCGAAGATAATGAAGATGTAATTTTGTTTGTGTTGATCTGGGTTTAAATAAACAGGTAGTACTTAAGTAGAAACAATTAATATATGATATGACCCTAATAATGTTACGATTGTATTTGTTGATATATTTATATTATATATGGCACAATATACTATTGTGAAATAAAGTCAAACTAAACATATACTCCCTCCGTCCCATGAAAAGTGTAATCCTAACTTTTGAAAAAAAATCTCAAAAAGAATGCAATTCTAGAAATAGATCTATTAACTTTCTAATTAAGTTGTCAGATCTGATTTGCATGTCAAAACTTACTGCAGTTGACAAATAAATAAGGTTAGAGTCTTTTCATATCACCACTAATTTGTCTTAAAAAAACTAGAATTACAGTCTTTTATGGGACGGAGTGAGTAGTGGGCATCTGAATTAATGTGTGCTTTTTTAATTAACAGGTGAATTTGTGCACTGATGTGCAAAAAAGGTGATGCCTAAGCAGCTGGTTCTTGCATTGCTTTCTAAGATTCTCTTTTAGCATCAATAAAAGGTGGTTTGTTGTCGATTTACAGTACGATAATGCTGTCAAACAATGACTGATTGATACACCACACTCACTAGTCCATCAACTCATACTTCTGCACGGCTCACGGCTCCATAAATATTTTAATAACAACATATGTGGGTAATATATATAAGGGTTTGTTTATAATGGCATATGTGGCATGTGGGCTATTAGATAAATACAAGGGGTTACTTTATATTATTTTCCATAGCGGTAGAGATGAGTAATTTATATATAGGTTCAATGAAGAGATTACTTTAGACTATTTTCATAATGGTTGAAGTGTGTTTTTTTAGGAAACATAACGGATCCAATGGCTATGATGGTTAGAATCTACCGGATTGATGGCTAGATGTTTCTGATTTTTGTGAGAATTTTTAGAATTTATCCTTTTGTCTAGCACATTTTGTAAGGATTAATATAGAGGATCCAAAAGGAACATCCAATTAGTAGTAAGATGGTAATAACATATACTTTGAGCTCCATAACAATGATATAACAAAATATTTACTTGGTGACACCAATGCTAAGATAAGATCGTAGAAAAAAGTTAGTTGATTTTCGCTAGGAACCACTAATAAATAGGAAAATTAGCATGGCATGAAAAAATTGACCAACATTGGGGAATGAATTGTGTGACATTGTGAATAAGAAGAAACATGCACCCAAGATGTATGCTAGTCGCTAGAGTGAGAACTTGAACCTTAGGTACTGGGTGTGTGCATCCAAACACCTCCCACAAATTGGCTAGCCAAGCCAGCTCCTAATAACGTTTACATGACAAAATTTGTTTTTAAAAAACAAATAAATTTCTAGGCAGTAATTTGATACCACCTATTAAATTGATAGAACACAATTAGTAATAGCAACTTGGTGCTCGGCAAATTGGCTAGCCAAGCCAGCTCCTAATAACGTTTAGATGACAAAATTTGTTTTTAAAAAACATCTAAATTTCTAGGTAGTAATTTGATACCACACCTATTAAATTGATAGAACACAATTATTAATAGCAACTTGGTGCTCGGATGACACCACGGGAAAAGTTTGTGCCCCTAGTATATAAATCATTTGTTATTTCTTAAATTATAAGAAATTGTTGTTGTTGACTAATTATTCTTCAAAGAAAAATCTCAGAATCGAAGTTGACTTTGTGAAGTAAACCTCGCTTATCAAAAGGTAAAGAAACATTTCTAATTTCCTACAACTCTCGATCACATTCAGTCAAACTTTTTTGACATGCTCTCTGTATTGGATATTTTGGGTGCTTCTCATGCTGTTGGTGTTGGCATCATGCAGAGTGCGATCGACTTGAGTGTGCGTAAAGACTAATCTTGGATGGTAGTAGTGAATAAGGTCAGATCTGAACTATTTCTCCTTTGCCGCAGAATTCAAGCCCACACACTGAGTCACTGACTGACTGCAGCAGCAGCTGTGGTCGCTTTCAGAGCACATTGTTTGCCCCTTTGACATTCTTCTGTGGTCTTGCATGCACATCGCCTTCAATTCAGTCCAAATCACATCCATATCAACCCAGACTTTTATGCTGCCAAGATACACCAACACCATATCTTGTACACACATTTGTTCCATTTCATCCCATCACTGAATATATCTAGACACGTTGTGTACGATATTTTTGGAATGATTGGTCAAAACTTGACAATAAAGTCAACCACCAACTTAGTGCAGACACACAAACCGCACCAGGTTGACTATTGAATCTACATGAAAGAAATAGGACTAGTAGTCATATTAGTTAATTAATTGTCAAAGCATATAATCAAGAAATTATATGTAAAGGAAACACACCACTTTTTTAAATGATATATAGCCATAATAATTCCATAAAAGGGAATGACATAAATTACCTCATTTTCTAAAAATGAAAGTGAAGTGAGCCTATATACTATATGTTATTTGCTTAAATGCCAGGTAGCAATAATATCAGGTGCTTTGTGTTTTTCTCACAAAAAAAACTTTTACTTGCGAAAATATTAATTATGTTATAATATAATATAGCATTTGACACTATGGATCTGAGTTGACACTTGACGCAGATATTAGCGGGCGACACAAACAAATGGGAGGGCAAAGGAGGAAGGCGGCTTTACAAGACTTACTCGAAAACGCGTCTGAAATTATTGGGGAACATGATGACAAGCAATAGATGTCAAGGTTGAAAACCCTTGTTAAGGTTGAAGTCTCCACTTGAGCCACCACCACAACAAGCATGCTTCAACTCGCTTGCCTTTCTTTTTCCCACTGTATCTTTCAGGCTCCACTAAGAGGGTGGAGGTCAAAATTTAGGTAAAGATTCAAATTTTGAATAATAACTGGGTTTTCCGTAACCCGAATAAATCCAAATGCGAATGACCATCATGCCCGGTGATGCGGACCACCACCAATTGTTTTGACAAGGTAAAGAGAAACTAAAAAGATAGATGTGCTGACTAGCTGCTGAAGGAGATATTTACATGTTGATGTGGACCAAAGGTAACTCGCACAGGCGGCCATGATTGGATTCAGGAACAAGTTGTGCACTCTACTCCTCTAGTAGTGCACACAGTTATAGAGGACTTTTTTTTTTGCCTAAAACACAGCATGACTCCAAACTTGGCATGTAGTGTAACATTACTGTTTGTGTTCTCTGTGATTGTAGTGTGGTAGTCCCTTTTGTTGTGAAATCCAGGTGCATGCATGAATCATAATATTTGGCATGGTTGGTTAAAAAGATTGTCTTAGGTTGGCAGGCATGGCTTCCTGCAATAGTAATATGGGCATGATGATGAGAAAGAATGTGCAACAGCCAACAGGCAACAGCTAGCACAGCACCAGAAAGGGCAGAATCAGCAGTGGTTTCTGTGCGAGATAGGGTGAACCTCTTTCTCTCTCTGTCTCCCTCTCTTTCTACATGAGCATCACTTTCATGGTAGAAAAGCTTGGTGTACGAGAGCTTTTTGTTGGTACCCACCAATTATTATAGACCATGCATGGATCTTGGTTATATTTGTATCCAACCGATTGATAATAAACTTGTTAGTTACAAATTAGTTGTCGAGTCCTAGTCAGCTAGTCTCTTAGCGGCAAATATTGATTTTAAGCAAAACAAAATGCATATGCATGTATGTTTCTTTTGGGGTATGTTAAGTTGACCATCATATCATACTCGAAACACGTACTAGTCCATTTTGATGTAGTAACCCTTCGTTTCAAATTGTAGTTCGTTGTTTTAACTTTTATAGGTTTCCACAGATTTTATTATGCTGGCATAATAAGCAGAAGTATAGTTTTTTAGCACATAAGGTAATTTCCGTTGGTAGTAGTGGCTATCTGATCCGTATGAGAAATTAACCTGATCCCTTCTAAATTTCTTCGAGTTATATATTGCGATCGAAACATCAACATCATTTAATATTGCGATCGAAACATCATCATCATTTAATTTAATAAGCTCTAATAACCAATCATTAGAACATATTTACATTGTCTCGTTATATATATATATGTGCTTGTGCACAACTGCACACCACCGTGCTGCAAAGCAATGATGCCACAAATCTGCAGGATCCTGCAGGGTGTGAGAAATTCTCCTGAGTTCATGTGGTGTGTAGGGCCAGATGAGATAAGAGAATCCAGTGATAACGATCGAGGGCATGCTATATACTAGTTCCAAATCATATATCTGAAGGCATCCTATGCATGCTCTCAGATCAGTCCTTTTGACTTCACTGAGAAGGTTTTCAGCTGAGTTTCTGCTTGTCCACTTAGATTACAATAATGGCATGGATAGAAAGAAAGTCGGATGTTTCAGACTTTCAGGGCACAAATATGTACTACCCGTGCACTGAATATCACTGCTAAAGTAAACCCTACCTATAACTGAAAATGTTTTGCATTGCCTTTATTTAGGTTGCGTGGAAGTGGAACCCGGCCAAGCACGGTTTCTAAAAATAATAATGACGAACCGCACAAGATGGCGAGTCTCTATTGATATATAGCTAACAGAATACAAGACTACGATTCTCAGGTTGATTAGAACATTAAATTGGAATTGTGGAGGTTCTCAGGAGTCAAGAATCCTAAGGTTAGCAACAAGCTTAACCACCACTTAATGACAAAGCAGGGAGTGACACACTACGCTTAGCTTACTGCTGATCGAGTTAACCAATGCAAAGCCCCTGGTCGAAAAGGATAGAGATGTCCAAAGCCACAAACAGGGACTACTCCACACTAGGCCCCTGCTGGGCTGCTATGCAGGACATCTGACGTCACTGCGACGTAGCCATCCATTCCTCCTTTAAAAAGCTACCAGTCTCACCCCACAAGCTCTGCTCTCCTCTCCTATCACGCAGCCAAATTCATTCTCCTCCTCCTTCCTCCTCGATCTCTCTCTCTAGCTCCCCTCCTCGATCGATCTCTTTCTAATTCCCCACCAGGCCACCACGCACCAGCCAGCTATAGCCTGCGTCAGCTAGCTGTCCTGCCCTGCCCTGCAGAGCCCGCGCGCGCGTGCATGCAGTGCATGGCGCAGGAGGGCTCCGAGGCCTCCGTCGCAAGCTCCCCGCCGCCGGCGGCCTCCTCGTCGTCAACGTCCTCCGCCGCCGCCGCGGCCTCCTGGTGGCGCGACAATATGCACCCGGCCGCGTACGGCGCCGCCTGGCCACCCCCGTCCGCCGCCGCGGCGCCACGGTGGCCTCCGATGGCGCCGGCCGCGCAGCACCAGCACCACCACCACCACCACGGCCGGACGACGACGTCCTCTGGCGGCGGCGGCGGGGCCGACGACGACCTCTCCGCATCCAACGCCACCATGACGTCCTTCACCAACACCTCCACCACCAACCACTCCGGCCTCAGCATGGACTCCTCCGTCCCCGGCGCCGAGGCCGCCGCCGCCGCCGCCGCCGTCGCCGCCGAGAGCCACCTCTGGAACCAAGTCCTCATGTGAGTACGACACGTACGCGCGCGCACACATATGCATGTATGCAGTATGTATCTCCATGAACACATGTCGAGATCGATAGTACTCCTACAAAGATTTGCATATTCGATTCGGAGACGGAGAGGGTGATGAAAAGATGGCATGCGTCCACTACCCTTTGTCCCAAACGCCTCCAAAGCGACCTCACTTTGCTTAGATTCTAGCATCTAATTTCACGAATAATCTTTGCGCATATATGTCTAGCAAGCTAGTAGTGACACCGATTTCCGATTAATCTCTGCTAAATTCCTAGCTAGCAAGCTAACTAGACTGAATGAATTTAAAACAAATCAGAACAAGAATATGTGCCGCAAAGTTAGTATATGTGTGCAGTAGTAGCTTCTAGCTCTAGTGGCAGGCCAGGGGGGAAAGAAATTGCATAAAGCACGAGGATCAGGAACCAAAGCAAAGGGAGAGAAAGGGGCTTTCCGATATCGAAACGGCGCGGCATAGCGGGGAAAGGGGTTACATGTGTACCACATAAGTATTTGTGTGATTCTTTTGCGACAAGGTTCTTTGATTGTAGCCTATCTAGCTATACCTCTAGCAAGGTTCTTGCTGCTGCAAATAAAGTGTTTACAAGACTTGCATATATGCAAGTCCACTGGGATTGGAATTAGCATATATAATAGATATATAAATATATAATTAACAAATGAGATTGCTTGGAATGGAATTTCTTCTTTGGAGGGCATGGATGTTAAAGTTGTTGCCACCTAGGGTTGGATAGAAGTAGAACCTAGCTAGCCAGATAACAATGCCAAACAAGCTAGATAGCCACTAATTATTTCTGTGAAGAAGCAAACTAAGATCTGCTGTTTGGTACGGATCACCAAAAAAAGTAGAACCATATCAAGCATCCATGTCCCCTTAGCTTGTTACTAGCACTTTAATCCGATTCCCAAAGTTGATCCCTCTTTGGTTATTACCACAACTCCACATGTATGTACTTCATTTGTGACAAAGTTTTGCCTACTTTAATCGATTGCACAATAATGATATAGATCACTGCTGAATTAGTGCTCATCATAAGTAAAGGTTCAGAACAAAGAACTTTATTTCCGGCATTTCGGTGCAATCAGTACGTGCAACATCTGTGTTTCACCTTTCATTGCTCCCTCGTTTCCTCAGGGGTGCCGCCGGCGGCGAGGGCGGGAGGAGCATGCAGGCCGTGCACGACGCCCATGACGACAGCGAGAACTTCCTCGAGCTGCTCAACTCGAGGACGCTCGCGCCCGAGCTCTTCGCCGAGCCGCCGGCCTGCGACTACCTCAAGAAGATGGAGTACGGCACCAGCCATGGTGGCGGCGGCGGATGGCCGGACCACCAGTTCACGGCAGCCGCGCTGGAGAAGCACCTGAGCTCCGGTGGCTACGGCGCCGCGCTCGCGCACCACCAGCACCACCACCACGCGGCGTCCGGCGCGCCGGAGCGGCTCACGGCGAACCTGTCTGACCTCGTGAGCAACTGGTCCATCGCGCCGCCCGACCCGTGCCCCGGAGACGCGCACCACCGCGCCGGCGCCGCCGCGGCATGCGATAACAACGCCGCGGTGGCGTCCTTGGGCCACGGCGCCAAGGCTGGCTTGTTCCTGGACTCGGGCGGCCATGGGGGGTTGCTGCAGGAAGCAGCCGGGGGCGGTGGTGGTCAAGAGTTCCTCCGGCCCACGGGTTACAGCTCCATGCTCGGGTTCAGCAGCAGCAACAGGCTGTACGGTGCCGGTCCCGCCATGGACGTGCCGTGGGGCAACAATGCCGGCGCGGCGAGGAGCCTGTCGGACCTGATATCCTTCGGCGGAACGCGGCTGGGAAAGCCGGAGCAGCCGGCGCCCACGCCGACGACGAAGGCGCAGGCGGAGTACAAGAAGCAACAAGGGCAGGAGATTTCGTCGCCGGTAAGGTCGACGACGGTTTATCACGCGCATGAGTGGCCCGGCCGGGGAAACAGCTAATGTGATCTGAGAGTGTTTCTTCAGGCGAAGACGAGTAGCGGCGGCGGCAGCAAGGGGAGCTCGGAGGGGAAGAAGAAGAGATCGGAGGAGCAGCAGGGGTCGGATGGGAACACCAAGAAGTCCAAGAATGAGGCCTCCTCGCCCACGTCGTCTCTCAAGGTATATTCATGCAGGTCTTGGTCCATTAATTTAATTTACACGTAATATTCCTGCTATGTGCATTTTGGATGGAGCGCGCAATTCACCTGCAATCCTTAAACTTGCCCGGTATTCTCATCAACCCCCCTTAAAAAAAGCATTCTCCAATATTTCCCTAAACTTGCTGATGATGGATGCTTAAGGTCCAAATCACCCTTTTGGAATTTTTCCAGAATTTGATTCTAGTCCGTAGATTGATGCTCCTTGTGAATGTCTTTGACACCAAACTAAATTCTCAAGGAAGTTAGGCATATCTTGGTCCTCGAATTCTGCATTCTGACTATGGGTGTGTTTAGAAGCCCAAATTTTTCCAAAAAACATCCCATCATCTATCATATCCCATCACATCACCTCTCACTATTCATCTGACGCTACAGTGTATTTTGCACCAATTTTGACCAGAATTGTCAAACTTTGCCCAAACGTTTGAGCTCTAAACACACCCTACTATTATTTTCGAATGCAAACAACTTCAATTAGAGTGCGAATAACATTGCATCGATCTAGTTACTAAAATTAGTATGATTCAAACTGAATAGACTAGCTAGGGCACTAGCATGTAAACACATTACTATAGGATGTAAACACATTACTATTGCAATAATGTTTAAGAGAGATACACACAATCTATCATATATATTGGTCGAGATGTTGATGTTGCTTAGTTTAATAGGCATCGCAGGTGCCAAAAGTGAAGTTGGGAGACAAGATCACTGCACTGCAACAGATCGTTTCACCATTTGGAAAGGTACGTTTGGTACTGAATGTATACAGTATGTTATCAATGGATTCTGTATATACTGACGCTGTTAATTACATCCTCTTATGTGCGAATGCCGTAGACCGATACAGCATCAGTTCTGTATGAGGCGATAAATTACATCAAATGGTTGCATGAACAAGTGCAGGTAATAACTTTGACTCTACTTCTTCATATTTGGTTCTTACTTTTTTCCAAGATATAGAAGTATGTCTAATGTTCTAATAATCACTGAGAGTTATAGAAAGATAATTTTAAGGAGTTAATTTTATCTTCTGCTAACAATAACAGTATTTAATTTTTAGAAACAATATTGTGAAACCAGTGGTAGTATCAGGGAACCAACTTGATTGACCTTGTGTAGTACCAGTGAACTAAGTCTTTTGGTACTATCCCTTTTAAGGGCATGTATATGTTCCTTAAAGACCTTAATCAATGAGAAAGACTGAAAGAGTGTCAAAGCTTTCTGTCATTGGCAAAATTTTGTAATGGAGAACCTTTTACAATCTTTTTATGGCCTACGTAATATGACCAGTGCAATTATTGATTTGTCAAAAAGGGATGTTTTTAAAAAGGCCCAAATTTTGCTAGGGAAAAGCCACTCCTTAAGATCAGGGGGGGCCTGGAATGATATGATGCAACGCAACCAACTACCCGGAGACACGTGTCCTACCTCCAAAGCCTATGTCGACTCATACCCTTCCTAGTGGGCCCCTTCAAGTTCCCCTTTGCTCGTATTTTGCACAACATGGATGTTAGTAGTGCTGCTACTTTTGTGTAATGGAATGCATGGTCATGGCCCCCTTAGAGATCCCCCTCCTTTGGCAGTTTGGCTCTATCACTTCATGATATAAAACGAGGAATACTTTCTTTGAATTCCATTGTGCCTTTTGGGAGTTTTATTTGATGAACTGACTCCTCTTTCTGGTTTGTTGCATCAGTTGCTGAGTGATCCATACATGAAGACAAGTAGTAGCAAGGTACAATACTAAAGATGCCTACCTCTTTTCCACTATTACATTACATGCATAGAAACAATTTTGGCGACAACTCACCTTAAAATGGTTAATTACACTTACACAAATGTGAAAAAAAGTTGTTATATAGGCATGGTATCATAGAAAGTTACTATATATAGCAAATATATATGTTGCGAGTGATCATTATTGAATTATGATCTAACAATCAGCATACTTTTTTTTATTAGGACTACAATGCATGGGGAGGATTGGATAGGAAGGAGAAGTCGGAGGCAGAGATGGACCTGCGAAGTAGAGGCCTATGCTTGGTACCCGTCTCATGCACTCCTCAAGTGTATAGGGATAACAATGGCCCGGACTACTGGACGCCCCCATATAGAAGCTGCTTATACAGATGAATTTATTAATTAGTAGCTACTGTTATTCGATTGGTTACCTTAATAATTTGTGGTGAATATATATATGTTAAAGAAGACAAATCATGATTAGCTGCATGAGTTAATTTAAGTTAAAACCCTGATGTATCTGGTTCTAAATTAGAGGCTACGTGACATTAATCTCATCAGCATTCATATTGATGTATTGATTCTTTTTTACTCCAAGTGGGAGATATCTTATCAGCTTTGGTGTATGACTCAGTTTTCTCTAGTTTCTTATTGTAATATAGAGTGTGATTTGCTTTGCAAGAGAAGTGGTTAGTTAAATCCCTACCTTTTCTAAACAAAATCCCTACCTTTGCCATTCTCCTCGTTGTGTGCCTATCTGCCAATATAATGCGAGTCGAAGGTAAGAAAAATAGAATAGGAACAACCGAACAAGCGGTCACATCTTGGTTTTCCTTCGAAGTTGTAATAGGGAATTATATGTGCACATAACTTTAAGATTTTCTGTTTGCAATCACGGATTACATCGAAAGCATGACTAGAGTTGTTGGCTTATAAACATCTTTCAGTAATATAACTTTGATGAAAAAAATGTAACATAGATACAAAATTTTCAACTATATATATGAAATCAACACACGCAAATCATAGAACATTAAGATGCAACACCAAGGACCGTTGCAAAAAGAGAGCGAGAGAGAGTAATTCAAAATGTGTAACTCATTTCTTAGGAACAACAACATCTCGCTAATAAAAGGCAACATCATGGAACATGAAAGTTGAAACATAAGGGTATTTGTGAGGACAACTTTGATATGAGCGAGGAGGCAGAACCTGCAATAATATTTGTACGACAGATTTGTTCTAAGACAAAAGTATGACAGATTCGTTCTAAGAGAAAAGTACCGCACGCTGATTTGTACGACAGATTTGTTCTGTGACAAAAGTACTGCGTAAGAAGTCGAAATAAGACAAGCCGAACAAAGCCTGGGAGGAACTAGTAGATAGGACGTGATCAGCTGCCATTGCTAGCAGTAAAGGAGCGAGGAGGCAAGATTAAGCAGTGGAGAAGGAACAAGACGATCTTGAATAAAGTTTGTAGGTACTTCTTCCTTCTACACCCCTTACTAGCAAATATAAAGTGTGTTGCTATGGCGATTGGCGAAGGGTCATATGTGTACTACTATATTATCATACTGCAATGCTAAACATGATTGTGTAAAGTGGTATATTATATGCTATTTATGCATTTTAAGATAAAAAAAAGAGTAACAATTGTTGTCTCGCCCGTACTATCGCATATGCGCAAAAAATTGTAAAAAAAAGATAGAGCTAAAATGTGAGTGATGAAAGCTAGCTTTTAAAGGTCATAGGGGCTTAAACATAAACAAGAACTAAGTGTTAGGGGGTTAAAGGAAAGATTCGTATAAAGAAGATTGTGGGTTGATTAATCTAAAGGTCAACAGTTTTTCTGCTAAACTCGGCGCAACGTGTAGACCAGCCCAACTTTTCTAGCTTGGCCCGGTTTGGCTTTGGCTTCACGGCTAGATCACTAAGTGTTGGGGGCTAATAGTAATAGGTGATGCGAAGACCTTATTACCCATACAACATTGTTGCTATTAAGGTGATTGGTTTGTTTACCATGTTGATTGTTAGATGCATATTTATAGAGCGAGACAAAATAGGAAATAAAGGTAAACGGTATTCAAAATTGTTGATGGACTTTGAGCAAAGGATGAGAGGAAATAATATATGTATTAGTTTGGAGGTCATTCAGAAAAAGCAACCGACGCATGAGTTTTTTTTTTTGAAAATATGAAAATGAGCTGGTTAAATTTAAAATACAAATTGTCCCGTCCGTTTTCACCCAGCCACTTCTAGTGCAGTGTGACTTGAAATAATGCAAGTGGACGAAGGGAGTTCTTGAACCTTTTCTGTCTTAGCCATAGGCCCAAAGCCATCAAGGTAAATAGAAAGCAAGTTTCTTTCTGATAAAAAAACAGAAGGGCACTCAGTCCTAATTAAGGCACAGTGATCCTACAAGCGACAGGTATATTTCCAGTTTCATTGTCTAGTTCCTCTTTGTTAGGCCTTCTCCAATGAGGTGACTTAGAGCTACCTAAAATAATATTTTAGCCTTTAATTCTTAATACGGGAGCTTCTACCCATCATTCTGGCTCGCCTCCTTTCAAATTTGAGAGAGGATGGTTCCTCCGGGATGGTTTTTATAATATGATTGCAAATATTTGGCAATCAAAGTCGAGTGGAAGTACGCCTTTACAGCGATGGCAGAATAAGATCCGTAAGCTTAGACAATATTTGAGAGGTTGGGCTAAGCATACGTCTGGAACTCTTCGGAAAGAGAAGAAAAAGCTTCTATCTCTTTTAGATAGTCTGCATAAAAAAACTGAGAATATGGTCCTTTCGGATCAAGAAATTAATTTCAAACACTACCTAAAGGAGCGTCTGGTTCTTCTCTTGCGGGAGGAAGAAATCCGGTGGTATGAGAGAGCTAAGGTTAAGACCCTTTTAGAAGGGGATGATAACACTAGGTTCTTCCATTTGGTTGCAAATGGGAAACATCGAAAACAACACATTTATAGACTTGAGAATGATCAAGGTGTTGTTGTTGGTGATTCCCACCTTAAGAGCCATATCACCCAGTATTATAAGAACCTCTTTGGTGAACCTGATGTTTCTACTATTACACTGGTAGAAGATCAGATTCATGATATCCCTCAGGTATCCGAAGAGGAAAACGACACTCTCATTCGAGAGTTCACAGAAACTGGAGTGAAGGAGGTTGTTTTCCAGATGGAACACAACAAGGCCCCAGGACCAGATGGTTTCCCAGCTGAATTCTACCAGTCTGTTGGGAAATAATTAAGTCTGATCTTATAGCTCTTTTCTCAGACTTTCATAAGGAGGATTTAAATATTTTACAAAATGCAGACGATACTATTATCTTTATTGACCATGATCTGGAGCAGGCAAAAAATTTAAAACTTTTGCTCTCTGCTTTTGAGCATTTGTCTGGGCTCAAGATCAATTTCCATAAGAGTGAGGTCTTTTGTTATGGTGCAGCTAAAGAAGTTGAAGATTCTTATTTAGACATCTTTGGTTGTAATGCAGGAGAATACCCATTTTGTTATTTGGGGATTCCGATGCACCATAGACAACTTCTAAATTCCGAGTGGCATAAGGTAGAGGAGCGCTTTGAAAAGAAGCTCTCCTGCTGGAAAGCCAAGTACCTCTCTTATGGAGGGCGTTTAGTCCTTCTTAATTCAGTCCTTAGCAGCTTACCCATGTTTATGATGTCCTTTTTTGAACTTCCAAAAGGGGTTTTAAAAAACCTTGATCATTTCAGATCACGCTTTTTTTGGCAAGGCTCTTCTGAAAAACATAAATATAAGCTTGCTAAATGGGACATCTTGTGTCGCCCAAAAGATCAGGGTGGACTTGGAATCTTGGATTTACAATTACAAAACAAGTGCCTTTTGGCTAAATGGTTGATCAATTTGCTCAACACGAGTGGGTTGTGGCAAACTTTGTTAACCAAGAAATATCTTAGGTTCAAGTCCTTAACTCAGGTCAAAGCTAAACCTTATGATTCCCATTTCTGGAGGGGTCTAATGAAAATTAAGGATGAAGTTCTCTCAAATGGCTCATTCATTATCAAAGACGAGAGTTGACGAGGGCCTGGATTAGGGCCCTCTAAGCGACAAGATAATCACCTCTGAGATGGAGTCTTCTGACACCATTGACAACGTCAAGGCTAAGATCCAGGACAGAGAGGGATGCAGATCTTCATCAAGACCCTCATCGACAAGACTTCCTCATCTCCGAGTACTCTCCGCCTCGTACGAGTACTCTCCGCCTTGCATGAGTACTCTCCGCCTCGCATGAGTGCTTTCCGCCTCGCCTCCGACTACTCGTTCGCACGAGTAGTTTCCGTTTCCGACTAGGGCGGGGCCCACACATGGAGGTCGGAGCGCGGGATCAGGGGCCCCACATGAACGTGGTGCTGCCCCGATGCTCGAACTCCCCCGCAATGACACGCAAGGCTCCGGTTCTCCACGCCATGCAAACACCCCAGCTGGCAGGACGCGAGGACAGCTTGTTCTGACAAGAGCCGTATTGACGCATTATGCGCCCGCACGGCCTCCAACACGCCGTCCTGTTCAACCTCTGCAGCACGCCACCCCATCAGAACAGGTACTCAATGACCATCTACGGGCGGCACCTACCTGCACTTAGGCCATAACGTGGTGGGCCTAATCAACTCTCAAGGAAGTTGAGTCATCTAAGGAGGAACTCGGAGGAGGTGCCAAGTACTCGAAATGTACAGTACCGCCCACACACGCGTCAACAGCCAACGCCACCATAGCTCAGCACCCTTCAATGCTTCCTGACGGACATCGACATGGGAAAAGACCTCCCAATACCATAGCACTGTAGCACATATTTGTATTCCCTTTTTGCCCCTCACCCTTACGTCTATAAAAGGGGGAGGAGGGCAACCGTTCGACGTTAGTGTTGACATTTGATTATCATTGCAAAGTTCATTTGGACTTGCAAGCGGACAAATCCCTCGTCGTAGTTAAGGAACCCTTCTTCTCTTGAGTGGTGAACCCAAGGTATCGAATCCGTGGAACAATATGTAATGTAAAATCAATCTAATAACCAAGAAACACTTCTTCTTTGAGAGGTTTCGAATTGCATCTAATCTACTAAGATCAAAAGAGGTAGCAAGAGAAAGCATTGAGGTACCGATCTAGAGAGGGTCTAGATCGTGTTTATGTCGTCGTTCCGAGCAAGATAAAGAGAGAGTAAAACGAATCTCATTGAAAGCTTCTTCAAACCGTGACCTTCGGTCAAACCCCCTAAGTCGCCCCGCCGTACTCGGTGTCAACATCCTGTCACGATGTTCCCCTTTCTTCGCGGTCGAATCTTAGAGCACACCCACAAGGGGTGCGTTGAACTACTTGGTAGATCGGGTATGCACCTCTAGCCACCGTGGCTACAAGAACATCCCATGCAATCTATCTCGAGAATAGATTGAGGAAGAAAACACCCAAGCAAGAACAAGAATTGCAAACAAAGGTACTTGATCACTAGGAATCAGATCCATTAAAACTCCATCAAAAGTATGAATACATGAATAAGATCCAACCGGGATCCTACCTTGACCTTGATTCACACCTCCGGAACTCCGACGTGGTCTTCCTTGCAAGGTTCCCACACCGGCTAGGCAAACCCTAGACGACTAACACGACCCTCTTCTCCGGGGTGGTGTCCCTCAAGCTCCTCTGCTCCTCGGTGGCGAATGACGAATGGCTTGATGCGTGGCTCGAGGTACCGGGGCTATAAATAGCCCAAGGATCAGCTAGGTCAAAGGGGGCTGCGAACAGGGCCCAGAATGGGCTGTGTCGGCCGGCCTGGGCCCATTCTGGCCCAGTTCGGTGCCGCCTTTCTTCCGGATGCTTCTCGCGACTTCTTGAGTTTTTGCCGAGTTGCATGTGGGCCCTTGACGTCATTTTCCTCGTGGTTTAGATGAGGGGGCTTTGCGAATGAACTCACGCATCTTCTGTCTAGGTCCTCCGCACTTCTCGACTTCACGCTTTAGTCCTTGGCTCGTTTGGAGTCATGTTCATCTTGTATCTTGACTTGTCCCGGGGTCCATGATCACCTTGTAAATCCCTTGATGAACTTTACCCAGAAGTCCTCATTTAAGCTCTTGATTCCTGTGTAAACAATAAACTCTAAAAACCATGCACGAGTGCGAACATAACATATAATGGGGTTAGGATCGTTAGTGTGAATATCAAATCAATACCAACATAGAAGGTAAACAAGTGGCTAGTTTGACGGAAATCGACCGCCAACAGCCCCCCCATGCTTAAACCTTGCTCGTCCTCGAGTAAGCCTTCTATGGATATCAGCGTTACCCTTCGATGCTCAAACCCTACACTTGATTATACATGAGAAAACATAATGCTCACTAGTTTTATATTCATTTAAGTTCCATAATGTACTAACTTTTATCTTTATGGAGGGTAGATATCATTCAAGCTCTTTCCACAAGTACTTGATCAAGCTCTCAAACTTTTAAACAAATCTCAAAAATTTTGAAAAATAAAGAATGAGATAAAGAGAAAAATTGCTTTACCAAGATAAAAAAATAACCATCTTGCACTTTGCTCATGTACTCTCATCTTACTTGTCTCTCAAGCCTACTTGTTCTACTCCTTTCCTCTCTCAAAGTATATGGTGGAAAGCTTTATGTGGAGCTAAAGTAAAGTTTAGTCCTATCAAGATGTTATAGTTGAGATATTATTAAAACAAGACTAGCTTCTCATGGTCTTACCGAGACTCGTCAAAAAGGTCATTGGAAAAATAATGTTATCAAGGAGGGGGGAGAGATGAACACACACTTTTAGATAGGTGGACATGTGCAAATGGCAAAGAGTGATCCCAAGGCACAAACGAAGTCCTTGTTATCGGATTGCACATGGTTGGAAAGATGAGTATGGGCCTTGATCTTGAATCCTCTTGAAAACTCAAAGGCACTAAACATAGCTAGAGAACCAGTGAGCTTTATTATTATTATTATTATTATTATTATTATTATTATTTTCTTTCTTTCTTTTTCTCATTATTATTTTTTCATCATTTTTTTCTTTCATCATACTTTTTCTCTCTTTTTTCTCTCTTTTTTTATTTGCTCCCCTTGGACTCTAGACTATACTAGCACTTCCTTAGCAACCCCCCATGCTTAGACGTTTGCTCGTCCTCGGGCAAAAGAGGTGATAAATATGCCAAGGTGGGAATTGGAGCTCTCATTTTTTCTTAGAGAGAGACACTCGAAAAATCTTCTAGGGATCCTTTTGGAAGTTTCCCTTTCTCACTTGAAGTACCTTCCTTGTAATCTTCTCCAAAATATTCATCCATACTCATATATTCAGTTGTGGTCAAGGAGGTGTACACAAAAAAGATATATTTGGGTTTTGGTTGGATATCCGGCGAGGTTTGCAAAATTCCCAATGTGGAAACTCACAATGCACGGATAGAAAGGCTAGCATAAAGAACGATACACAAAAACGGAATGACCAACTTCTTAGTCTTGGGCCAGAGAAATCAGGCCTTGAATTAATGCACCCAAAAATAAATCTTGTATATACTAAGGTTTTGCACTCAAGTAAACTTAGGCTTTGGATGGGTAGAGCAAAATGCAAGCGGTACTCATGACAAAGTTAGCATAACTTTTTGAGAATAAAAAGGTTCTTTGATTCATCCAAAGTTGAGGGCAATGAAAAAGAACTATGAGACTTGAGTTATCATAACCTCCACACAAGATTAAGCTAGTATTTAATTAAATTTCAGATTCATATTAAAAGAGAGCACTAGCTTAAACATGCATAAATCAAGCATAAGATTGAGCAAAGCGGCAACGATCATCACATATCAACATGGTACAAATTTTCCATCCATATTAAGATCATAAAAGCAACGGTGAAACTTATTCATGATGATGGATAACAAACTACTACTACCACACATGCTGAAATTAAAAAAACAAGAAAATACTACGCAAACATAAACGCACACAAGATGAAAATAAAGAAAAAGAAAAGGAAAAATCAAACTACACTTAAAAAGCTCTGTCCCTTCCTTCTTTCTTCATTCTTCATCCGATTGACCTTGCTCCGTTGGTTGGTTTTCATTGAATCCTTGCTCATAATATTGTTGCATGGCCCCTCCATGAAATTGATGAGGCGGCACGAGTTGAAGACGTCCCAATTGATGGGTGATTCCCGCCGTTCCTTCATGCCAATGGTTGACATGGCTTCGGATCCTCTCGACGTCTTGTTCGTTCCTTGGGGTTGGGGCATGCTTGCATAAGGCGCCACAAATGCTTCATTAGGCACAACAAAAGTTGGTGGAAAATATGTTGGAGGAGGTGGTGGCATGGCTGCACCACTCCCCCATGCTTGCATTGACACACTTCCATAGTAGGGTGGTGGCATAGGAATTCCGCCATAGGGTTGATGGTAGGCCGCTCCTCCTTGCTCTTGGGCTGTGGAGGATGAACCTTCTTCTACGATTCTTCCCCTCTTGTTCTTCTTGGCCGGTACGAGAATTCCTTCTTCTAACCAATTCTCTCTCCCTTCAATAAATAATTTCACCTTCATGTTGGGGAGAGGAACATTGACTTTTACCACCTTGTACCCTCTCTTCTCATCTCCACTAATATATTTTTCCTTACTTCATATAATCAATTCCAAGTGAATTTCCCGCAAGTATGAATTTTGGATTTCTTGTAATACCCGGCTTCACAGAAATTGCTATCATAGAGAGATAGCATCCCGAATCAATTTGTCCACTCCCCGATATTACCTCACAACACCACCGATTGATCATGATATATGATGGATCAATGGCTTGCCTTGCAACCAATGCCGAATAAAGCCAATTAACTTCCATATCGGTGACCTTGGACTGCTTCATTCTTCCCAAAATCCTTTTGCTCATCCAAGAATGAAATATCCGGATAATGGGATTCCAGATGCTACTTCTTTGCCGGTTATCTTCCCCTGAAATCATGCTCCAAAATCCTTCCAACACACTTTCATTAGCATCAACTTGCTCCGGGGTTTCCCTCTGAAAATCGAGCAACTCTCTAATTTGCTCATTAGAAACTATGTGCTCATCAACCTTGAGTCGAAATGAGAGGGATGGCACCCCTTCATTAATAACCGGTGCCATGGTCATGAGAATTTTCATGGCAAGCTCCAAATGAAAACTCACTCCTACTCCATCGGAAAATTGCCCCCATCCAAGGTGGTTCATCATTTGATAGATATCCGGGGCAAATCCCAATACTTGGAGGGCATCATCATCAAAGTCAACATTGGGCACAACCCTCTTCTCTAGGCGCCTAAGCCTCTCCTCCTCCTCCTCCTCCGACATCATGAGAAATCCATACTTGCAACGTCATGGAGTGTATGGTGGTGGAGCGGATGAACGAGTCGAGCGACGAGGTGGAACGGGCGGCTCATCGGTTCGCTCTTGCGGTTCGGTGTACCGCATAGACGAGCTTCGGGCGTCTCTCCTTCCACTAAGGAACATGGTGTCACTCCTTGATGGCACCACGTCCTCTTCCATGCTTCGCGGCGACTCAGAGATTGAGTGCCTCCGCGAAGAACTTGTTGATGCCGGCTTCGATGATGATGATTGCATCTTCCTTCCAAGGACCTTGCCAAATACCTTCTTCATCTTGTAGTTGCTGCACAAATCACAAACAAACTCTCCCGGGGGTTTCTTGCTGGTAGAAATACACACAAAAGAAGTATATGGAAGAGCAAGGTTTGTGATGCAATTCTTTGAATTTTTGGACTCAAGAGAGGAGAATGAATTTTTCTGGAGAGTTTCTGGAGGTTCTGGACTGAGAGCTCAAGAACACGAACTAGCAAGCAAGCAAGAGGCTCACCTGTGAAAGATGGAGGCAGGGGGGCAAAGATATAAGCCAAGCCGGTCGGCCTGGGCCAACAGGCCTGGGGTCCCTGCCCCCTACCTTGGCTCCAGCTTCCTCCCACTTGATGTTTGTTGCATTATGACCTTGTGTCCTCGTGCTCCACGCTGATCCACCGCCCAAACTCTCTCAGCCATTCCTTTTTCTTTCATGGTCAAGTCCTCATCTTGATCATTTCCTTTGTGTCACTTCCATGCCTCCTTGCCTCCCATGCTTGCACTCATAACCTGCAAAAATCAAAGCCTTGCTGCCCCCCATGCTTGTCCCATGCATGCCAAAAGATTCTTGAATGATGATGTGTTCCCGTGATGCATCATGGGTCATTAGAGGTTCAATTAAGCTCAAAACCTTCCCTTGATCATGTTTAGATGCTAACTACCCCTCTAATTTCGAAAATTAAAAATTAATAAGAGATATCAATGAGTTCAAATGTATTTTTAGAGGAGTTTTTAGGCATCAAAAACATTTGTAAGTCGAAACTTTTCGACTACATTGATTTTGGTTACACCGGGATCACTTGCTTTCATTAATTGATAGCGAGCTCCTCCGGCTTGACTGTGGGGGTATGGGTTTAGGTTCTAATTTTGGCTAAATATGAGAGAGATGTTTTGAATGAACAAAAATAAATGTGGATTGGAAAAATTCTAATTCTAGAGGAACCTAGGTTCACGCGAGTCCTAGCATGCGTCAAAGATTAAAAATCATTAAGAAACAACGCGGGGCTCTACTCGTGTGTTTTTATGAGGTAAAACAAACCAACCTTATCATCATGAGGAGGATGAAAGGTGTCGGTAGGTTCTGAAATTTTGGAGTTGGTTTCTCGAAAAGAGGCAAATAAGTCGTAGGATGGCTCATGTCAAAGGTTTATGTCAAATAAAATCCAAATGAAACATCCGAGCAACTTAAATGTCTCAAAAATAAGTTCAACCACTTAAGAGTTTATACCAAGTCTTGCGTAGAAAATTCTAAGACCAACTTACTTGAAAATCGTAAATAATCCGGGTTGCCCTCCCGGCAGCTTTATTCTTGAACGGGTTGTCCTCCCGGTAGCTTATTCTTGACTCGACGAACGGGTTGCCTCCCGCCTAGCGCTTCATTTATAGTCCATGGCTAGACTTCTTGTCTTCTTTACTTCGGATCAACACTCTTTGTGGGTGTTGCAATCTTGGGTACCCACTTCCGCACCATCTTGGGCACGGGCTTATTCTCCGGCCTAGTCATCTTTTTGGTCTTCACAGGCAGCTTTTGTTCTTTGGTCTTGACGGATGCAACGACTTCCTTGATCACTTTCGCTTCCTTCTTCTTGGGCTCCTCCTTCTTCTTTTGGCTCTTCCTTGCTAAAACGACGATGAGGCGGAACATATTTAGCATTGATCATGTTGCATACCTCGAAACGTGGACGAAACTTGAATATGCTTCGTGTGCCATTGATGTCGAACTTGATCTCCCCCTTGCCAACGTCGATCGTTGCCCCGACGGTCTTGAGGAAGGGCCTCCCTAAGATGAGGGGAGGCTTCTCCCTTTCTCCCATCTCAAGTACCACGAAGTCGACGGGAATGAAGTGATCTCCAACTTTCACGGGCACATCTTCGGCAATTCCCACGGGATAGCGGATGGAGTTGTCGCCCAACTCTAAACACATACCCGTAGGCTCAAGTGGTAAGCGTAGCTTCTCGAACACATCTCTTGGCATGACACTCACGCTTGCTCCAAGGTCGCATAATGCCTTCTCGAACGTGAATGAGCCAATAGAACATGGGATAGTCGGACATCCAGGGTCTCTTTGCTTCTCGGGCCCTTGATTTGCGATGGCGGCAGTACATTGTACGGACATCTTGACATGGTCTGCTCCAAGTGTTGCCATCTCATACTTGTTTGCAAGTATGTCTTTGAAGTAGCGAGAATATGTAGGAACTTGGAGAGCGTCCAATAGCGGCATGTTGATGCTTAACCTGTGCACCACTTCCACAAACTTTTCAAAATGATTATCAATTTTACCTCGAAAGTAGTGTGTCTTTAGTGTTGTCATCTTTGTGTCATCACTTGGCATTTCGAATTCCGGCTCTTCGGTAGCAATCTCCGGAATAGTAGTCACTTTCTCCTTAGTGTGATCATCCACTTCAACGGTTGGCTTAGGCTTCCTTGCTCCGGCTGGAAGTTCGGGATCCTCAGCCTCCTTTCCAGACCGAAATTTGAATAGCCTTTGCAGTCTCGGGACCTTGGGGTTGCCCCGGCAATCTTTCTTCACTAGCGGTTAAGCGCCCGGCAAGTTGTCCCACTTGCGTCTCCAATATCTTCATTATGTTGACCACTTGTTGGTTGGAGCTCCCGACCTCTGTCACCTTACCATCAATGTTCTCCAAGATTTTATCCATAGTCTTGAACTTAGTGACAGTGTCCTTGTTGATCTTTGCTTGCTCGTCCATGAAATCCTTCAATTGTATATGAAGAGGCACCGAATTTTGAATAGACGAACTTGCATTAAATTGAGGTCTACCTTGCTTGTAGCGGAAGTTTGGCAAATCTTCTTTTCTCATGTAGTCGAGCACCTTTGCTTCCTCCGGACAATCTCTTTGGACATGGCCGTACTCCCCACATTCTTCACACGTGGATCTTGCTTTGGCGGCCTTCAAGTCTTGGGCGGTCTTCTTTTCTAGCTCCATATTTTCCAACCTTCTCATAAGTGAGTCAATCTTCCCTTTTAGAAGTTCTTCCTTTTCAACCTGCAAAACACCTTTAACATTGCCCGCCGGTTGAACCGGAAGTAAGCGTCCGGATGACGCCCATGTATCATTATCTGTAACCTTCTTGAAAAGAGTGAATGCCTCCATCGGAGTTAGCTCAATAATAGATCCTCCCGCCTGTTGTATGCTTTTGGAGAGAATTTTTATGCATTGGGAGAATTTTAAATGAAGGACCGAATAGGCGACCAGAGAGGGGGGGAGTGAATGGGAGCTGATAAAAATTCTTCCCAAAGGTCGAACTCAGCCTATACCCTGATTGCCACTCCGAGTTCTCGCACACACCAAAGAATCTCAAGACAAGGCACAAACAAGCTCACAAGAACAATAAACACCCCTAGAAGCAAACCGCGGAAGCACGAGACAAGAATCAGGGCACCTGGCAAATTCTGGAAACGCCAGGCGCGGACTGTCCGTGCAGTACGGGCGGATCGTCCGCTAGAGTACGATGGACTGTCCGCGGGTGCTACTCGGACTGTCCGGAATAAGCAACAGAACCACCAGAGACTCCCTGAAAAAATCGGACTGTCCGGAAGGACCAAGCGGACAGTCCGCCAGTGTCGCAGACCGTCGGTGAGGCCTGGGCGGACTGTCCGCCAACCTTGCTGGAAACCCCAGACAAAATCTTCACCACGCAGACTGTCTGTGAGTGACACGCGGACTGTCCGCAAACCACTTGCAACAAAACCCTAGCGCCATGACGGAACAAAACGCGAGTTCGCAAGAACAGACGACGAACACGCGACGAACACCAGACGCGCGGACTGTCTGTGGCCACCGCGCGGACTGTCCGCGAGCCACGAACAGAACCAAAAACGCCCGACCCGCAGGGTCAACTCCACAAACTCATCACCGGATCTCCCAAACGGCTGAAGCTCTTGAGACAAGATTTTGGGGAGATGAAAAGCGTCACACAAGCAACCACCAAGAACTCGAACTCCGGTCAAAAACTCACGAATCGAAGGCTTTCCCCGATGTTTGAGGGGTCAAGATCACACACAAAGATGCGCAAGGCATCCACCCATGATCCCCTCAAAGAAATCCAAAGGAAAACACCCTCAAATCCCCGAATCGAGCGAAGAACAAAACTCCCTAAAAATAGCCCCGAAAATGACACGAAAATCACAGAGGACTAGGAGATCACCGCAACGCCGAATGCTTCCATACATCCAGAGGTCAGAGTCTATACAAGAATCTAGCCTAAGGAATACAGAGGGATAAGAAGCAGTTCAGAGCAATCTACCGGGGGAGGAAAACCTAGGGTCCAAGAGAGAGAGATGCCATCCACCTCTCCGCTATTTATGTTGACGGTCGATATTTGCCATTTTTATGACCGTCAACTCCTGCAAATTGGAGCATGAATTGCACATCCACACTAGAATAGGTGCTTAAACTCATACTTTCCACCAGTGTCGATGTCTATTCGAATGCAGGTATTTAGCTTAAGAAATGGGAGGAATCCATGCACTTTCACTCCACTCTAATCCAAGGCACTCAAATGCTGTCCAATCAGGGGCTGCCACATGGATTCTCCTGTATCCATGATGTCACCAGTCCATGTGACGGACTCTCGACGAATCATACGCTGCCACGTCAGCATCACATGGATCCATGGGCCCACTTTGCCAACTAAACCGCCAGGAAACGTGCCATGCACGGAGGAGAGGCATTATGGCCCACATGGAAGCGAGCCAGAGGAAGTACAGGCCAGATGGCTGGCCAGGGGTTTCGGCCGACCCTAGGATCGGCCGAACCGACCTAGGGTTGGTAGATCCTCTCCGTCCACATGTCGCTCGCTCATTGGTCCTTGGCTGCATTCCCAGGTGTTTAGGGGCACTTTGAGCCCCGGAGCAAGCCTCCTCCTTGTCTATAAATAGGAGGGGAGGGGCTCCATTTCTCACACACCACCAAGCTCTCAAGTTTCACTTCTCTCTTGTGTAGCTCTCTCTCCCTCTCTCCAATTCTACCCATGAGAGGTGATTCTCACCTCTATGTGGTAGAATGGTGATGAGAAGAGATCTAAATTAGGATTAGTTGAGAGGTAAGAGTAGGGGTAAGGAGTGAGTTGATGTCCTCATGGATGCTTGTTCTTCATTTAGATCAAAGTGAGTATTTCAGCATTTCTTATTTAGACTATAGTGGACATCATGCATTATTGATTTGTTCTTGTGTTCGTGGCTCATTCATAAGTTAGAGGCTTGTGTTCTTCATGACACAAGGCTTCGATCCTTTAGAGCCAGAGTCGTAGTTCATTTACATGTTTGCATGCTCTGATCCTGTTTAGTTAAGTAAGTCCGCTGCATCTCGTTTAGCTGCATCCATAGCTTCCCTTCTGCTCCCAGTTCAATGATATGATCTGATTCCGATCTTTCCCTTGTTCGTGGGACCGTATCTATACAGTTGCTATAGTGTAGTTAGCGGGTCGACAGACATAACCGCACTATAGTGTTTATCTGGGGTACAGACGTGGTGTCTGGGCCCTGGTTTTCCTGCGAAGACCACGTACGATCGTAGCGTAGAGGTAGGCCGTAGTGGTGACAGCCTGTTGGACCTTTTGTCAACCCTCTACGTCGCGTACCGAGTTGGGCTCTCTTGCCAGCACCTTGGAGTGTTGTCGCCCCGCGGGGATGACTGAGACCTGACAGAATACATCTTGAGAGCTAAGTCCCTTAAGGAAGTGCTTCTTGTATCCTGACCTATCCCAGTGAAAGCTGGTGTCCTTGGATAGACCCTCTCTGGTTACTCACCGTCCTAGGAACGAAACCCGACGGGAATACTCATTCCCCTAGGGAGAAGTGCTACAGCGGTGTATCCATGCGCTTGCGGATTCGTTCGCACTCGTCAGTGTACCCGGGAGTTTCTTACACGCTCACGCTGCCACGGCGCCCAGTGTTGAGATTAAGAAACGCCAACAAGCATTTCTGGCGCCGTTGCCGGGGACGGTTGTTGTTAACCTTCGAGCCCGTCTATCCTTGTATTTATCTTTTTCCTTTTTCTTCTACCTTCACCCCCGTTACCCTTTTTGAGATATCTCTTTTTGTTTTCTTTACTTCTACCTCTACCCCCGCTACCCATGGAAGGTTATCCTTGTAAACACCTTCCGCCTTTGAGGAGTGAACCCTCAGAGCCATGTTCGTCAAGACCCACTCTTACATCTGGCCTTTGGCTTCACCCCTCTCTCATGAAGCTAATTCAGGATCTATCCTTCTCGGGGTTAACTCAGGAGAACCCCTTTGATCATGTGAGAGACTACGAGCGTCTGATTGAAACTCAGGGTAAAACCGGAGAATCATCGGATGCTCGAAAAAGAGAGTGTTTCCCGCTATCCCTCTCCGGGGAAGCACGGGATTGGCACTGTTGTTTTGGTAGAGACTACCTTACTTGGGAAAGGTTGAGAGCAGCTTTTTGCTCCCACTTCTTCCCAATACAACGTGTCATCTCGTTAAGGGCAAAGATTCTCTGTTTCAAGTAATGTGAGGAGGAATCACTAGGAATGGCATGGAATCGTTTCGCATCTGCGGTGGAAGATTGCCCAGTCCTCTACATTCCCGATTGGATGTTGCTTCAGCACTTCTGGTTTGGATTGCGGAAGGATGATGCCATGAGGCTTAATGCTCTCTCCAGAGGATCCTTTGTGCACCTAGATGTTGTCGAGGGAAAAGAGATCCTGGATAATCTCCGAGATTTCAGCTCCCCTTGCATCCCGGTCAATGAGGCACCCACCAGTGGAAACGTTAAGCCACCTAGATCCATCATCAGCCGAGTTCCCTGTTTCATATCCATTCTTTCTGAGCTTTGGCTGAAGATGTCGTCCCTGAATAGCAGGAATCTAAGGGAAAGATTTCATGGTGCGAGATCTACCCTTGGGTTCCCCTCTCATACGTCTTCTTAGACCTCCGCGAGACTTTGTCTCGTGGGAGGATGAAGAGAGTAGTTCGGAAAGAATGACCATTCCCGGCCAAGATGACTTGTTCGATCCTCACTACTATCTCCTAAGGAGGGTATGAGAGGCCTATCGTGTTTCTACATCGAGGTTTGAGCTGAAGTGCTTTGCACTGAAGTTTCGTATAAACCAAGACATCGGTCTCTGCTTTATAATCCATTGGATTGATCCATCAGACCGAAGGAGCACGATCATCTATTGATCGAATGGAGTGCATTCACTTTTATCTCGAGCACATCGATCGATGCCGATCAATCAGGAGAAGCTTGCACTTCGTATCTTATGCCTGATTTGACCGATGCCCAATGGGAGGTGCACTTTCTAGCTTATCCATAACCCCCCATTGGAAGCTTAGGCCAGGCTTCGGAATGCTTCCATCGCACTGATGAGGACATCGAACCCTTTGCCTAAGGTAAGAGCGAGTTAAACCTTGCTCTTCGTCCGAACTCTGGTTCTTGATCGTACACCGGCCTCTGGAAGTCCATGCTCTATCCTCTTTGAGGGCCGAGTGTCCTTCTGAGCTTGAGTTCACTCGGAGATCGGTGCCTATTGGTGAAGCACTAGCCTCAGTGCTCGATCTTTTCGTCTCCGAGTTCCGCGACCCCAGTGCTATAGTCCTCGAGTCCCGTGACCACCCCAGAGGATGCCTCTGCATCTCTGGGATGATCATGTCTGCTTTCAGCTTCGATATACCTTTTCAGGCTCGAGTTCGTATATGCACCACCCTTGCAGATCAGAGCTTATCATCATATCAACATTGTCTGTAAGGAGATGGTCATAAGTTGAGACAGGAGATCACAAGACACCCGCATCCTGACTACTCTTGGGACTCATCTTGTTTCCCCAGGAAGAATTATCCTCCGGGTATCTTGTGGACCGTGGTCATACAGGATAAAGAAATTACCAAGATGAAGAGAAGTAGGCAAAAGGTCCACAGGAAGGCAGCACCATTGTGGCGACATAAACGCTTCGTGATTACCGTCAGAGGTGCCTACACTTTTGATGAACCGAGTATGTCGCCAAGGTGACTTCCCCCAGATTCTCTATGGTTATATCATGGTTTGGCCAAGGTTGGTATATAGTGGAGGATGAATTTTTAACCTCAACCTTATCTTAGCCTTAAGCCTAAGCCAATCTTTCCATCTCGGGGAATCCACCTGGGTCGTCGATCCTGAGACTTGCTGGAGCCCACACGAGAAAGGGGAGGACCAGAGGGGCCCATAGGGGGCCGGCCGAACCCAGGTTCGGTCGAAACTCTAGTGCCGCCTCTCCCCTTCTTCCTTCGTGTGTGCGACTCCTTCTCCTCCAGAAACCTTCTCCTTGCCGCCCGACGAGTTTTCGCATCGCGAAATCCATCTCCTCCACCTCACCATCCTCAGCTCATCGCCACATCCATGGCCGGAAGGAGTGTTGTCCCTTTCGACAGCTCCACCTCGTCCACCGGTCCCGGGGCAGGAGGCAACCCCTCCGTCGTTGCCGCCCCCACTGCGGACCTCGCAATGGTGGCCGGTGTTCTGGATGTTCCTCCGCTCGCCACCGTCCCACCGGGTGGGAGGATTCCAGGCACACCACCCTCAAGGCGCTCCGCCTCGCCTGGGAAGAGGCACATGAGACGGGCGGTCAGCCCATACGGCAGGCCGACCACGGCTCAGCTTCGCCCCAGGAGATTACCGCTCGCTCCACCTAGCACACCTGGATCATCGCTAGCTGGAGGGCAGACGAGCTCAGCACAGTCTGCTCCTTCACCGCAGCCGCCGGTGACCATAAAGCCGGCACTGCCTAAGGAGAAGGCTTCTGAGGCACGCCCAGCTCCAGTTCCGCCAGAAGAGGAGGAAGACTTTGGCATGGACAATGGGTTGCCACCACCGCCCTACACCAGGAGGTCCAGGGAGAGGACTCGGGCAACCGAGCAACTCCCTAGGCTCTCCTCAGTGGCCAAGCTAACCCCGCTGATGAAGGAATTGTAGGCCAGCAACGAGAAGCTTAGGGCTGCTTACTCAGAGCAGAAGTTGGACCTGGCCGAGCTGAGAGATGACATGCGCGATCTTCGCCGAGGCCTTTGTGCGAAGATTAGGAGGCTGTTCTCGGCTACGGGGCATGCAGCCCTCTATGATGCCGAGTAGTGGGGATTAGCCCCAGCTTTAGTTCATTAGGCGCTAGTCTAGGTCTAGGTTTGTTTTTCCTTTATTTCCCTTTATTTCATTTATTTCTGTTGCATGTGTGTAGGCGCCTAATCATTTCGTTTGAAACATTTGAATTTGAATAAAGTGGCTCACCGGTCATGTAACCCGGTTTAGCCACTCATTGTGTCATTACTTTGGTCTCTTTGATTTAGAGGACATCTAGGTTCGAGACAGTGTGGGGGAAGAGCCACGACTCTCCCAATGCAGGCACGACGTTTCCCATACGTACCCACTATGAGCACTCCGCGCTAGCTGATCGATCACCTACCGCGAACCTGAACAGGACCCGCACGAGTTCACTCCTGTGGAGAGCCTCTAACGGCTCATCTCCCATGCATAGCGCCGGTTTGCATCTCGACAACTCACTCTCTGTCATTCCTGAGTTTTATAAGCTATATCTATCTATCTCTAAACTAAAACTCGAATGATGATGCTAAAGATCACTCAGCTTGCTTGTACCTGAGTAGACTTACGTATGTTTTATTCCTTGTTATCTACCGAATGCTTGTGAACCATAATCTCCTTAAGGACAAGCATGCTCACCTAAGTAATTGATGAGTATGATATGGCTGGATGTTATGATCTGTTGCTCTGATGACTAACTCTCTTGGGGAATTTATTTTTTAAAACTCAAAACCTTTTGGAAAGGCTCCTCTTTGATATGCCTTCGTCCCATTAGAGCTATATGATCTTTGTAGGTAAAAAAAGCTTCGATTCATATGCTGCTTGTTATTACTTTGAGCTTTGTCAAATTCTGCGACCCTTATGAGAATTCTTATCATTACTTTCATGATCAAGATTTATATGCACCCCACCTATTTCCCCATTGCTATGCTTCTACACTGGAAGTTAGCATTGTATCATTCGTACCACGAAAGTAAAAGCTCCATATGTGGTATGACCGCTCTCTCTAAAAGTATCCTTCAAGGAAGAGATATGGGCTATGAAATATATATATATACACACACATGCCCAAAGCATGTTTTGAAAAAAGAGAGAGAGAGAGAGAGAAAGGATAGCCCATATCCAAAATAAAGGAGGAGAAAAGGAGATGGATGGTCATGCAAAAAGGAGTTCCATATCATAGATGGTAATAACTAGTGTCCATTCCGGGGCTAGTGTCCACCTTACCATCAACCCACAGTTCTCACCATATATATGTATGGTAATATCTAGCACCCATTCCGGGCCTAGTATCCACTTTACCATACACACCATAGCCATACCAGTGCACATCTTGATCTGATGGTATGATTTGATTTTCTCTGTGGATCCAGTCTTTGACTTTGCAAAATATGTGATGCAAGTATGTTTCTTCTTTATCCTACCCTGAGCTCCACATATAGTCATCATTAGAAGTAGGATGAAGAAAGGCAAATGCCTCAGTGAGGACATATACACATTGAGCGATCAGAGAGAGTCAAATGAGGAAGCCATCAAGAGTTTTGTTTATGAAAATCTTGCAAAACCCCAAGGTGTTTATCATCAGGTGCATAAGTGACTTGATTCACAGCTGTTCTACTCTTCAATCACCCAAGGGAACATGATAGCCACTACACAGAGGTTCACAAGAGCAAGGTATGACTTGGAATATCTCTTATGTCTGTCTTACTCTTTGGTATTCGTGACCCACTTGGCTTTGTTTCCCCTTCACTCGGGACGAGCAAAGGTCAAGTGTGGGGGTGTTGTTGACGGTCGATATTTGCCATTTTTATGACCGTCAACTCCTGCAAATTGAAGCATGAATTGCACATCCACACTAGAATAGGTGCTTAAACTCATACTTTCCACCAGTGTCGAAGTCTATTCGAATGCAGGTATTTAGCTTAAGAAATGGGAGGAATCCATGCACTTTCACTCCACTCCAATCCAAGGCACTCAAATGCTGGCCAATCAGGGGCTGCCACATGGATTCTCCTGGATCCATGATGTCACCAATCCATGTGAAGGACTCTCAACGAATCATACGATGCCACGTCAGCATCACATGGATCCATGGGCCCACTTTGCCAACTAAACCGCCAGGAAACGTGCCATGCACGGAGGAGAGGCATTATGGCCCACATGGAAGCGAGCCAGAGGAAGCACAAGCCAGATGGCTGGCCAAGGGTTTCGGCCGACCCTAGGATCGGCCGAACCGACCTAGGGTCGGTTGATCCTCCCCATCCACGTGTCGCTCGCTCATTGGTCCTTGGCTGCATTCCTGGGTGTTTAGGGGCACTTTGAGCCCCAGAGCAAGCCTCCTCCTTGTCTATAAATAGGAGGGGAGGGGCTCCATTTCTCACACACCACCAAGCTCTCAAGTTTCACTTCTCTCTTGTGTAGCTCTGTCTCCCTCTCTCCAATTCTGCCCATGAGAGGTGATTCTCACCTCTATGTGGTAGAATGGTGATGAGGAGAGATCTAGATTATAATTAGTTGAGAGGTAGAGTAGGGGTAAGGAGTGAGTTGATGTCCTCATGGATGTTTGTTCTTCATTTAGATCAAAGTGAGTATTTCAGCATTTCTTATTTAGACTATAGTGGACATCATGCATGATTGATTTGTTCTTGTGTTCGTGGCTCGTTCATAAGTTAGAGGCTTGTGTTCTTCATGACACAAGGCTTCGATCCTTTAGAGCCAGAGCCGTAGTTCAATTACATGTTTGCATGCTCTGATCATGTTTAGTTAAGTAAGTCCGCTGTATCTCGTTTAGCTGCATCCATAGCTTCCCTTCTGCTCCCAGTTCAATGATATGATCTGATTCCAATCTTTCCCTTGTTCGTGGGACCGTATCTATACGGCTGCTATAGTGTAGTTAGCGGTTTGACAGACGTAACCGCACTATAGTGTTTATCTGGGGTACAGACGTGGTGTCTGGGCCCTGGTTTTCCTGCGAAGACCACGTACGATCGTAGCGTAAAGGTAGGCCGCAGTGGTGATAGCCTGTTGGACCCTTTGTCAACCCTCTACGTCGCGTACCGAGTTGGGCTCGCTTGCCAGCACCTTGGAGTGTTGTCACCCCACGAGGATGACTGAGACCTGACAGAATACATCTTGAGAGCTAAGTCCCTTAAGGAAGTACTTCGTGTATCCCGACCTATCCCAACGAAAGCTGGTGTCCTTGGATAGACCCTCTCTGGTTACTCACCATCCTAGGAACGAAACCCGACGGGAATACTCATTCCCATAGGGAGAAGTGCTACAGCGGTGTATCCGTGTGCTTGCGGATTCGTTCGCACTCGTCAGTGTACCCGGGAGTTTCTTACATGCTCACACTGCCACGGCGCCCAGTGTTGAGATTAAGAAACGCCAACAATTTATACGAAGTCCATCGGAGGGAGGAAAATGACCACGCTACCCCTACAACTTGAAATGAAGATACAACCCCTCAGGGGCATTTTGGTCAAGTCTTCATTGAGCGGACACGCTTCCACCGCGGCCTTGCTTAGCATCGACACAAGCCCCGCGATCACGCCACGTGCCCCCCGCCTCGAAGCTTCCCGAAGATCCCGGATCACCGTCTCCGTCGCCTCGGGCCTCCGGACTTGGTTTTGAGTCCCAAACCAAGAAACCGTCCACCGATGGTTTTGTGGGCAAACCTGCAAACCCCGCGTGCAAACTTCGGGCTCGATCCGCTACCTTGCACCGGCCCATGTTCACGACTTCAGCCCGCCAGTCTTGCACCGCACGGCTCACACTTGACCCCATCGGCCACCGGGTCCATCGAACCAAGCCTACTTGCCTCTCCATCACCCGGAGGCCGCCACGGCTAAGGCCTTTCACGCTTGTTCTTCACCTGCACCAACACGAGTCAAGCCGCAACATGTACCTGCACACTTAGCCAAGCATCAGTCCACACAACATTGTCAATCACTCATCACTAAGGAACAACCCTCCACTGGTCCTCGGACACACCTGGTCCTCAACCTCCCCCTTGATGAGTGCATTGACAACACCCATAGTAACCATGATAGAGAAAAAGAAAAGAAAACAACCACGAACACAAACCTCCAAAGCAAGTGATCCAAAGCCAAAGAACAAGCGAAAACAAGATCACTCGCCAATCCAAATCTCGGCCCCCTAAGACAAGGGCAATGGCTCCACACAGTCGAGACAAAAACAAAGCTCACAAGTAGCACACCACAAAGCACAAAACTCAGGAAAAATCAAAGGAGCTCCCCCTGCATATATGCAAACTCCCCCTGAGCAAATGCAACTTCCTCTTCTCAATTTTTCTCCTCACATGCAACATCTCACAAATGCATACCAATTTTCCACAAAATTCTCCCAATGCATGAAAATTCTCTCCAAAAGCATACAACATCTCCCCCTTGTTGACAATGCATGAATCAAGGTATATGAACCTCTACCCCTTGTTTTCATGAAAAATGCATGTCAAAGCATATATACAGTCTACCAAGCTTCTCAAATATACAATGAGCACAACAAAATGCTACACATGAGACATAGAGCAAGCAAAGGTAGACATGGTGTAGTTAGCACATAGCCATCAAGAAGGTAGAGACATATAAGCATGTGACATGGTCAAAAGCAATTTTAAGCAATTTTCACAGAAAAACATTCATCTCATGAGCAAGAACCTATCCATGACAATTTGAACGCAAAGGCACTAGATCATCCAAAATTTATGCAAGATCACAAATTCTCATCACAAGATCATTATAAACGCCCACAAGCTACTCAAGTCATGTTAAAGTCATCGAGCCATGTGTCTACTTCTTAAAATGAGACTTCTCATGGTAGACAACACGCTACGGTTTAGCACCCAAGATATGAATATCCAAACATAAAATATGATTAGGAGCTCATTTTTCAAGCATAAGGCAATTCACACACCAATTTCATTTTCAAGATTAAACATAGTACATGAAGTGCCTTTGCGGCAAAAAGAAGCTTATGCTCCTCCCCAAGCAAGCAACTGGGCTAAACATTTACAATGACAAAAGGTCTTTGACCCCAAGCAAAGAGAACATGATTCCTCAAGCACAGACCAAGCATGATATAAGCATTTGAGCACAAATTGAGCATAGACAAGCATCTACTCGTGAGAGAGGCAATTTTATCATTTTCATAAACAAAATGCTATCTCATCATACATATATGGCAAAACCATCAAGAGCGTAGCATTCACATCACCATTTACCAACCATGCACATATCTCACACAAAGCACATCAGTGATCAATGTATATAAGAGAAGCTCATTCCTAGCACAGGTGATCCAAAGATGGCTATCCTACCAGGTTTTGTACAGAAATTAAAATGCATGAAGGAAATGCAACAAACTAAAACATATGACACATATATACATGAGAAGCTCCAAGACTAAGCTAGAAAGGAAGCACACCCCAAGTGCACCCCACAAGCGAGTGAAAGTGAGTTGGTCAAGTGGTTTGGTGAAGATGTCAGCTAGCTGATCTTGGGTAGGGACATAGGACAAAGATATGTTTCCCTTCTCAACATTGTCCCTCAAAAAGTGGTACCTCACTTCTATGTGTTTTGTTTTGGAGTGGAGGACATGATTTTTTGCTACACTTATGGCACTGGTGCTGTCACAAAAGAGTGGAACCTGGGAACACTCCTCACCAAAGTCGCTCATAGTGTAGGTCATCCAAAGCAGCTGGGAACAACAACTAGCAGCAGCTACATACTCAGCCTCGGTGGTGGACTGGGCTACACTGGATTGCTTGCGAGATGACCAAGAGACCAAAGAAGAACCAAGGAACTAACAACACCCAGAGGTAGACTTGCGGTCCAATCGACACCCAGCGAAATCAGCATCGGAGTACCCGTGAAGTCTGAGTGTCGACGAGGCAGAGTAGCAAAGACCAAACTCAGGAGTGTAGTTCAAGTACCTGAAAATCCACTTGACGGCCTACCGATGTGAAGTCCTCGGTGAAGCCTGAAAACGAGCACACAGACACACGCTGAACTGTATGTCTGGCCTCGTCGCCGTCAAGTAGAGGAGGGAGCCGATCATGCTCCGGTACTCCTTCTGGTCCACGGGTTCGCCGTCCTCGTCCGCGTCCAAAGCTGTAGTAGTGCTTATCGGTGTAGTCAGCGGCTTGGAGTCGTTCATGCCAAACTTCTTCACCATGTCCCTGGTGTACTTCGCCTGATGTACAAACGTCCCGTCCTTGCACTGCTTGATCTGGAGTCCTAAGAAAAACTGCAGCTCGCCCATCATGGACATCTCAAATTCCCTGCTCATGTCATCTGCAAATCTGGCAACAAGATCATGAGAAGAGCCACCAAAGATTATGCCATCCACATATATCTGAATAATCAAAAGGTCATTCCTATGCTTTAGGAGGAAGAGGGTCTTATCAACTGTGCCCATCACAAACCCCTTACTCAGCAAAAACCCTCTCAACCTGCCATACCAAGCTCTAGGTGCATGTTTCAACCCATAGAGCGCTCTCTAGAGTTTGTATACACGGTGTGGGTATTTTTCACTCTCAAACCCCGGGGGTTGCCTCACATACACTTCTTCCTCTATCTCCCCATTCAAGAAAGCACTCTTGACATCCATTTGGTACAACTTGAACCCTTTAGCCACGGCAAAGGCTAGAAGGATCTTAATTGCCTTCAAACGGGCCACAGGAGCAAATGTCTCCTCATAATCTATGCCCTCTTTCTGGTTGAACCCCTGAGCCACCAACCTCGACTTGTTTCTCACAACCATCCCATTCTCACCCTCTTTGTTCTTCCACACCCACTTGGTACCTATGGGACGGCAATTTGGCGGTGGATCGACTAACACCCAGACTTGGTTTCTCTCAAAGTTTTCCAACTCCTCATGCATGGAATTCACCCAATTCTCGTCAGACAAAGCGTGTCGAATATCTTTGGGCTCGAAAGAAGCAACAAAAGCAGAGTGAGCGAAATGAGAAGTATTCCTTTACCTCGACCGTGTAGTGCGTTCATGAAGGTCACCAATGATCGTCGTCGGTGGGTGATCCACCTGTACTCGCCGGGGAGCCTCTCGCCTGGACACAATCTCCCCCTCAGCAACAGCCTCCACTTGAACAGCCTCAGTCGTAGTGGATGTAGGGGATGGTCCATCCTCGATCGTCGTCGTAGTAGTGGAAGTAGTATGTACATGATCAGCCCCGGAAGCATCACCACCATCATCAACGTCGTCTCCATCTCCATCCTTCTCATCCTCAAAGATCCTAGTTCCAATCTCCTCATCACCTGCACACTCAAAAGCAGAAGAGCTACATGGCTGTGTCTCGTCGAAGGTTACCTCGCAAGTCTCCATGATTCTGTTAGTATCAAGGTTGAGCACACGATATGCTCTAGAACGAATCGCATAACCAAGGAAAATATCATCCGAACATCTAGACTCAAACTTATCCAACTTGCCCTTCTTCAGAATGAAACACTTGCAACCAAAAGCTCTAAAGTGACTCACCTTGGGTTGTCGCCCATGCATCAGCTCATAAGAAGTATTCTTCTTAAAGGCAAGAAGGAAGATGCGATTTGAGACATAGCAAGCGGTATTGACCGCCTCGGCCCAGAAACGCCTAGGAGTCCTATGCTCATCGAGCATCGTCCTGGCCATCTCACAAAGAGTCCAGTTCTTCCTCTCCACTACGCCATTCTGGCAAGCGACGTATGGAGAAGAGTACTGATGATCGAGACCAAGATCACTGCAAAAGGCAACAAAATGAGAGTTCTTAAACTCCATGCCATTGTCACTGCGTATAGCTCGAATGGCATCACCATGTCTCTCATTCTTCAGCCTCAAGATCAAGTCCCGAACAAAACCAAATGTCTCGCTCTTATCCTCCAAAAAGAAAACCCAAGAGTACCTCGAAAAATCATCAACAACCACAAGAACATACCACTTCCCACCAGCAGAGCGAACACGAGCTGGCCCAACCAAATCCATGTACAACAGCTCACAAGGTCACTCGGTTATGACCGCAGTCAGAGGGGCGTGGGAAGCAGCAACCATCTTTCCATGCCGACAAAAAGCACAAACCAAATCCTTCTCGAATTTCAACTTAGGCAATCCTCGGACAAGATCACGACCACTCAAGAAGGAAAGCAACTCAAAGCTCAAGTGTCCCAACCTCCTATGCCATTTCCAAAGCTCGGCCGAAACACCAGCAACAAAGCATCGAGGAGGACCAACAGACTGGGAAAAGTCGCCACGAAAGATTTGACCCTCGGGGACGATCGTATAGACAAGATCGCCTCGAGAATCAAGCACACGAGAAGCACCCGACTTAAAACGAACCTCAAAACCTTCATCAAGTAATTGAGATACTGACAATAGGTTAAAACCAAGTGACTTGACCAGGGCCACACTTCTTAAGGTCACCTTACTACTCACCTTCACCATGCCTTTAGCAAGCACTCGTCCTCTCCCATTGTCCCCAAAAGTGATGTACTCCCTCGTACTCACCGGGGTGAGGTTGGAGAACCACCCACGATCTCCGGTCATGTGTCGTGAGCAACCGGAGTCGATCAACCAAAAGTTCTCCAAGCCTCCCACATGCAATCAAAAATGAGAACGAGAATGAGCAAGTGACTCAACACTAGGGTTAGTACCAAAAGAGTCAAACCAGTGTCGAGCCATTTGCTCAAAAGAAGGGTTAGCAAAGTCCATCCTACCAAAAACCCCTAGGGGGAGCCCTTTCATGCCTACCACCAAAGGACCTATCATGTCTCACTGGAGGAGTACGTGCACCACGAGGGGGAAGACGTGGCCCGTAGTCCATCTGAGACCCAAAGCTCCGATCGTGCCTCCCAAACTCGTAATGGTCACGAGAAGGAGCACGTCAAGCCAACTCACCACGCCCAAACCCAACACGTCTATCTCTCTGAGGAAACACACCTCCACCTCCACCTCCACGAGTGGGAACAGTACGCACAGTATGCAAGAAGTTGGGATCTTGTCGTACCTCTTCCTTAGAGTCGGAGTTCGAATCCGAGCTGTGCCTCCCACCCTTCTTGGAATGCGCCATGCCGCAAAAGCCTCCTTGTGCGACGAAGCTGAGACCGGTGAAGTTCTTGCCGGTGTGCCTCTTGTCCTTGCGCCTTTCTTGCTCTTCCTCGCTGCTCGAGTCGGAAAAAGCATCGCTTGATGTCAAGTCGATGTTGCTCGCTCCGGCCACCATCGCTCGAGCGGTCTTCCTCTTGTAGCCGCCAATCTTCTTGTGCCTTCTCTCACCCTTGTCCTTGTGTTTGTCCTTGTAGTCATTCCGGAAGCAGTGCTTGTTGTAGTCATGCTTGGGCTTGCCCTTGTAGTCGTTCTTGATCTCCGTGACTTCAGGGCATTCGGCGATGAAGTGCCCGTGCTTCCCGCACCGATAGCACATCCCCGAGCTCCGCCTTGCATTCTTGCGGTTCTCGTACATCCGCTCAAACCTCTTGCTCAACAAGGCGAGACCATCCTCGCTCAGCACCTCAGAGTCCTCATCTGGCAAGGACACAAGACAAGACAAAGAAAACCCAACAGAGTTAGTGTTAGTCCTCGATCCTGAGACAAGAGCCAAACTATGAGGGTCAGTGGGGATCTCACTCTTGGCTCTCAAGCCACGATCAACCTCTGAAGACCTGAGCTTGGAGAATAGCTCGTCAAGCGTCAGCGTGTCGTACACGCTCGACTCCTCAATGGCCTCGATCTTGGCACTCCACACGGACCTATCCAGGGCATGCAAAAGTTTGATAGCTTGATCATGATCCGTGTATGGGAGCACTGTCACATTGGCCCTCGTGTTGTTGACTATGCTAGTGAAGCGCTGAAACATAGCATCGGTCGACTCACTGGGGAGATGAGTGAAGTTCTCGTACTCTCTCCGGTATGTGGAAAACAAACGGGCTTGCACTTGGGCATTACCAACATGAGCATTTCTCAACTTGAGCCAAAACTTTTCGACCACATCCTCTCCGTACACTCGATCAAACTCCGAGGCACAGAGAGCACGGAATAAGTAATCAACGGCCTTGCTGTTGGCCTCAAACATGTCCCACGATCCTGGAAGCAGAAAACTATCTGGGATGACATAATGAGGATTCTGAGTGACCTCCCAGATCAGAGTTCCCTTCCCTCGCAAAAACGCGCCCATGCGCCTCTCCCACATCGGGTAATTCTTGCCATCAAAGTGCGGAGGACCCGACCCCTTGCCATAATCGCCCATCTTTGGATCTTAGACTGGTTAGAATCAAGAAGATCCGTAACCAGCTCTGATACAAATTGAAGGACCGAATAGGCGACCAAAGAGGGGGGGAGTAAATGTGAGTCGATAAAAATTCTTCCCGAAGGTCGAACTCAGCCTATACCCTGATTGCCACTTCGAGTTCTCGCACACACCAAACAATCTCAAGACAAGGCACAAATAAGCTCACAAGAATAAGAAACACCCCTAGAAGCAAACCGCGGAAGCAGGCAAGAATCAAGGCACTTGGCAAATTCTGGAAACGCCAGGCGCGGACTGTCCGTGCAGTACGGGTGGACCGTCCGTTAGAGTACGGCGGACTGTCCGCGGGTGCTGCTCGGACTGTCCGGAATAAGCAACAGAACCACCAGAGACTCCCTGGAAAAATCGGACTGTCCGGAAGGACCAAGCAGACTGTCCGCCAGTGTCGCGGACCGTCGGTGAGGCCTGGGCGGACTGTCCGCCAACCTTGCTGGAAACCCCAGACAAAATCTTCACCACGCGGACTGTTCGTGAGTGACACGCGGGCTGTCCGCAAACCACTTGCAACAAAACCCTAGTGCCACGACGGATCAAAATGCGAGTTCGCAAGAACAGACGACGAACACCAAACGCGCGGACTGTCCGTGGCCACCACGCGGACTGTCCGTGAGCCACGAACAGAACCAAAAACGCCCGACCCGCGGGGTCAACTCCACAAACTCATCACCAAATCTCCCAAATGGCTGAAGCTCTTGAGACAAGATTTTGGGGAGATGAAAAGCGTCACACAAGCAACCACCAAGAACTCGAACTCCGGCCAAAAACTCACGAATCGAAGGCTTTCCCTAGGGTTTGAGGGGTCAAGATCACACACAAAGGTGCGCAAGGCATTCACCCATGATCCCCTCAAAGAAATTCAAAGGAAAACACCCTCAAATCCCCGAATCGAGCGAAGAACGAAACTCCCTAAAAATAGCCCCGAAAATGACACGAAAATCACAGAGGACTAGGAGATCACTGCAACGCCGAATGCTTCCATACATCCAGAGGTCAGAGTCTATACAAGAATCTAGCCTAAGGAATACAGAGGGAAAAGAAGCAGTTCAGAGCAATCTACCGGGGGAGGAAAACCTAGGGTCCAAGAGAGAGAGATGCCATCCACCTCTCCGCTATTTATACGAAGTCCATTGGAGGGAGGTAAATGACCACGCTACCCCTACAACTTGAAATTAAGATACAACCCCTCAGGGGCATTTTGGTCAAGTCTTCATCGAGCGGACACGCTTCCACCGCGGCCTTGCTTAGCATCGACGCAAGCCCCGCGATCACGCCACGTGCCCCCGGCCTGGAAGCTTCCCGAAGCTCCCGGATCACCGTCTCCGTCACCTCGGGCCTCCGAACTTGGTTTTGAGGCCCAAACCAAGAAACCGTCCACTGATGGTTTTGTGGGCAAACCAACAAACCCCGCGCGCAAGCTTCGGGCTGGATCCGCTACCTTGCACCGGCCCATGTTCACAACTTCAGCCCGCCAGTCTTGCACCGCATGGCTCGCACTTGACCCCATCGGCCACCGGGTCCATCGAACCAAGCCTACTTGCCTCTCCATCACCCGGAGGCCGCCACGGCTAAGGCCTTTCGCTCTTGTTCTTCACCTGCACCAACACGAGTCAAGCCGTAACCTGTACCTGCACACTTAGCCAAGCATCAGTCCACACAACGTTGTCAATCACTCATCACTAAGGAGCGACCCTCCACTGATCCTCAGACACACCTGGTCCTCACCGCTGATGCGTCGATTACGATCCTTGATGCTAGATTGAGACCTTGGTAGAACTTTTGAACAAGATCTTCCTTTGGGAACTTGTGATGTGGCACAGCTCGGGTGTACTCATTGAAATGCTCGAAAGCTTCCGCGATAGTCTCCGTAGGATATTGAGCAAAAGTAGCAATATTATTACGCAAGCTTTGAGTCTTACCCGGCGAATAGTACTCCTTCATGAAAGCTCTCATCAATGCTTCCCAATTTTGCACCGTCTCCACTGGTAGAGTGTAGAACCATTGCAAAGCTTTCCCGAGAAGTGAGAACGGGAAAAGTCTTGCCCTCAATTGATTTTGATCCAGCCCTTCCATCGTGAATGTCTGATAAAGTTGAATGAATGCTTGGATGTGAAGGTTAGGATTCTCTTTACCGGTGAAAGGTGTATGTTGCACCATGCAGATGGTTGAAGTCTTGATCTCAAATAGCCTCCCAATGTCAGCTAGGTTGAGGATGGGTAGATCACCAAGCTCCGGGATGCAAAGCTCCCCAATCTTCCTCTCCTCTCCCATTAGTGGCGGTTGAGGTTGATCTCTCCTTGGACTTGTAGGTGGTGATTCTTTCTTCGGACTTGTGGGTGGAGATTCCTTTGGAGACCCCGATGTTCCTTCGTCTCCGGTGTTTGGATCTACAATTCCCAGCTTCCTAGATCGTGCTTCGCGTCTCCTTTGCCTGTAAAGTTTTTCTGGATCATCCACAAAATTTTTTGGTTTGTTGGAGAGGTGGCCGTCCATCTCCTGTTAAGGTTAGCGATAAATAAAATATACAAAATATCTAAAAAGAAAAGAAAAGTATAAAAAGGGTTAGTCAAAAACTAGATTAGATTGGTTTTTGAGGATGATCAAAGTTTAGTAGATGCAAAAGAAAAATCAAAAAGAAACTAAAAATACTTACAAACGAGATATTAGATTGGATCTTAATTACTTGTTCCCCGGCAACGGTGCCAGAAAAAGGGACTTGTTGACATTTGATTATCATTGCAAAGTTCGTTTGGACTTGCAAGCGGACAAATCCCTCGTCGTAGTTAAGGAGCCCTTCTTTCCCTTGAGTGGTGAACCCAAGGTATCGAATCCGTGGAACAATATGTAATGTAAAATCAATCTAATAACCAAGAAACACTTCTTCTTTGAGAGGTTTCGAATTGCATCTAATCTACTAAGATCAAAAGAGGTAGCAAGAGAAAGCATTGAGGTACCGATCTAGAGAGGGTCTAGATCGTGTTTATGTCGTCGTTCCGAGCAAGATAAAGAGAGAGTAAAACGAATCTCATTGAAAACTTCTTTAAACTGTGACCTTCGGTCAAACCCCCTAAGTCGCCCCGTCGAACTTGGTGTCAACATCCTGTCACGATGTTCCCTTTTCTTCGCGGTCGAATCTTAGAGCACACCCACAAGGGGTGCGTTGAACTACTTGGTAGATCGGTATGCACCTCTAGCCACCGCGGCTACAAGAACATCCCATGCAATCTATCTTCGAGAATAGATTGAGGAAGAAAACACCCAAGCAAGAACAAGAATTGCAAACAAAGGTACTCGATCGCTAGGAATCGGATCCATTAAAACTCCATCAAAAGTATGAATACATGAATAAGATCCAACCGGGATCCTACCTTGACCTTGATTCACACCTCCGGAACTCCGACGTGGTCTTCCTTGCAAGGTTCCCACGCCGGCTAGGCAAACCCTAGACGACTAACACAACTCCTCGGTGGCGAATGACGAATGGCTTGATGCGTGGCTCGAGGTACCGGGGCTATAAATAACCCAAGGATCAGTTAGGTCAAAGGGGGCGGTGAACAGGACCTGGAATGGGCTGGGCCGGCCGGCCTGGGCCCATCCTGGCCCAGTTCGGTGCCGCCTTTCTTCTGGATGTTTCTCACGACTTCTTGAGTTTTTGCCGAGTTGCATGTGAGCCCTTGACGTCATTTTCCTAGCGGTTTAGATGAGGGGGCTTTGCGAATGAACTCCCGCATCTTCCGTCTAGGTCCTCCGCACTTCTCGGCTTCACGCTTTAGTCCTTGGCTCGTTTGGAGTCATGTTCATCTTGTATCTTGACTTGTCCCGGGGTCCATGATTACCTTCTAAACCTCTTGATGAACTTTACCCGGAAGTCCTCATTTAAGCTCTTGATTCCTGTGTAAATAATAAACTCCAAAAACCATGCACGAGTGCGAACATAACATATAATGGGGGTTAGGATCGTTAGTGTGAATATCAAATCAATACTAACATAGAAGGTAAACAAGTGGCTAGGTTGACGGAAATCGACCGCCAACAGTTAGCTTAGCTGAACTCTCGTACAACACCCACAGAGACTTGGGCTCCGACACCCTCTCCCGACTAGTTTGTAACCCCTACTACAGACTTCCCTGGCATAAGAACACGACCACTCGAAACTGGACGTAGGGTATTACTCTCAGGAGGCCTGAACCAGTATAAACCCTCGTGTCTCCTGTGCCAACCATTCGGGTCCGACACACGATCCGATACAAATTTACTGCCGGCGGTAGAGAACCCCGACAGGAGTACAACTCGCTTTTGGGAAGACACTTGGGTAGGCGAGGTGCCTTTCAAGTTTAGATATCCAAACCTGTATAATGTGGTGAGAGATCCTCATGCCACAGTGGCTAAAGTTATGGCCACTCAGCCTCTTAATGTTTCTTTTAGGAGAGCACTTGTGGATAATAAACTTGTTGAATGGCATAAATTGGTAGCACAAATAGCTAATGTTGTTCTGGTGGCTAGTGCAGATACTTTTGTTTGGAATTTAAAACGCTCCGTCTCTTTTACTGTTCGGTCTATGTATCTCCACTTTCTCAATTCTCAACCACCTTTTCGACATAAATTTATTTGGAAGTTACGCATTTCTCTGAAAATTAAAAATTTTCTTTAGTTTCTTAAAAGAGGTGTAGTCTTAACTAAAGACAACCTCGCAAAGAAAAATTGGAAAGGAAGTAAAAAGTGTGTTGGGTGCAATCTTGATGAAACAATCCAACACATCTTCCTTGACTGCAGTGGCGAAGCCAGCAGCAGCGCCTAGGGGGGGCTCCTGCTGCCTTCTTCTTCCTCCAGCCCACCTTTCCCTCTTCATCTTCCACCTGCAGCTTAGGGGGGGCTCTGGAGGGGCTCCATGGGGGCACCGGCGGTGGGGGGGGCTCCAGCCCCACCCGCCCCACCGGTGGCTCCGCCACTGCTTGACTGCCATTTTGCTAGAATGGTTTGGAGGATTATTTTTATTGCTACCGGGTTGTCTCCGCCTAGGTCCATAAGCCATTTGTTCGGAAGTTGGCTTACTAATCATAATGTTAAGATTAGGAATTTGATCTGGGTGGAAGTTTCTGCTGTATGCTAGGCCATTTGGAATTGCCGAAATGATATTATTTTTGATAAAATCAAAATCAACTCTATTATGCAGGTTATTTTCAGGGGAACGTATTGGATGCGTTTCTGGGCACAGCTGCAGCGTAACGACCAAGCCAAGGACACACTCTCCGCCATTAGTAGGAAGCTTGAAGTTATTGCTTTAGAGCAAGTTAAAGGAGGGTGGTAGCATAATTTGCGTTTGTTGTAGTTCTTTTGGTGGACTTTAGTTCATTGACGTTTTGTTGAATTTTGTAATTTTTGGGCTGTGTACGTCTTCAGACGTAGAGGCCGGATGGTTATCCTTTATCTAAAAAATGCACAGTAGCAAAACATCTGAACTAGCGCGGTGGGACGAGTCAGTCGTGGACGCCCTTCCCTCTCACTGCCCGTTTACTGTCCTCCACTGTGCATCACTGTTCCGTCATTGTTCCCTGTAGCTGCGAGCTGACCACTGGCTCTAACCTTTGGAGGAGGCCTTAGAGCAAGACCAATAACTTGTCGCCTGAGCTTGTCTGCAAGTTTTTGGAGACCATACATGCGATCGTCCATACAACAATACGATCTCCAAAAAGACCCCACATTCCACTACTCAACTTCTATAGCTATTTTTTATTCACTCACTCAGCTCAAACCTCCGCTCACAGAACGCTGTCTTGAATGCGTCACCCCCCATTCCTGCCTTGGGTTGCGCGTTCAGCTGGGGGATCGCTAATCAGCGACCGGTCGCTGCGAGCGACCGGTTCAGCTGGGTCTTCTCCCCCTTCTAACTTTCCTTTTCTGAAAAGTTTTTTCTTCCCACGAGTTTCTATTTTTGGAATATCATCACTTATACACACAACTTTGATGTATAATTTCGACTTATAAATTGTGTCACATAATTTTTCAGCATAAGTTTGATTCGTGCAAAACTTGTGCGTACAACTTGTATACACAACTAATTGAAGAATAACTTGTGCGTATATTTTTCTATCTAACGATAAGTTGTGCGCATAATTTTTTTCTGTAAACGTCGAGTTGTGTGCATAACTTATTCCTTAAGGACGAGTTGTGCACATAACTTATGTATAAAAAAAATTGTTGAAAAAAACTAAAAAAAAGAGAAGTAAGCCCCCGTGGGCGCGCGCTGGACGGGCGGCGCGGTTGCTTGGAGCGACCGCGCGCCGAACTAGTTTTTCGGTTCAGCTGGTCGCACATGCAAGCGCCAAGCATCCTCTCTCTCCTATTTTCTCTTCCTTCCACGTCTACATTTGCTGAGCTGTCTTGGCTACAAGCCAAGCTGACATGGCTCATTGTACCTGCTCTTAGGGCCTGTTCTACTCCCTCCGTCCCTAAAAGATGATCGTCGTCAGTTTTCGTGCCACAAGTTTGACCGAATTTGGAGGAAATTCATGAAATATTTGGATCTCCAAATAAATTTGTTAAAAAACTAGATTCAAATATCTATATAATAATATTAATTTTGTACCATAAATAATAATATATATTTTTATATATTTGGTCAAAATTGTTTTTAGGAAGCGAAAACGACAGTTTTTAAGGACGGAGGGAGTAAGTGTGAATGAATAGTGAATGATAGTGAATAAATAGTGAAAATTTTTGAGGTGTCTAGAGTGAAAAAGTGGTGAGATGTGATGGAAGAATAGTGAAAGTCACATCGATATGTGCAAGCTGCTACTCTACACACAAGGCAACCTAGCCATGTCCACGACAACATAAACACGGCTAGTTGTAGCTGTGGCACACAGATCAACAGTTCTACAGTAAGTTACAGCGACTCAGCACAGCTCCAAGTAGGGATGGATTCGGATCGAATATGCACGGATACGAATTCGGATGTCACTATTTACCACATTTTAATTCGAATTCGGATACGAATACGAATATTATCGAATATGAATACAAAACGGATATTTCGAATTCGGATTCGCATTCGAATACTTACTTAATTTATAGCATGGAGCCATAATGAGTATCAATTTCATTTGTCGGTGATTTTATAATTGATCAAATCATATTACAAGTAGAGAGTAAATTATGATCATTATACATAATAGATATCTTATTACAAATAACATATGTATTATTAAATAAATATATATATCACTATAAATATAAAATAAGTATTTTTGTAAATATATAAATATCTTTGAATAGTAAAAATAAGTACATAAATACATTGAAATATAATTTATTTATTTGCTAAATAATATGATGTATTTAAAATTACTATGATTAGCCACATTAAAATTAATTAAAAAAGATCATTATATAATCTAGAAATATTAGGTTAACATAATTAGTTAGTTCTCATATAAATAATTTTTAATAATTAAAATGGTGTAAATAATTATTTTATTAGCAATATTAAAATTAACATCATTTGTAAGTAGTATTTAGTAATATAAATTAATTTCAGATGGCTTCTATGGGTACTTTATTCTTTGCGAATACGAATATTGTCGAATATGTCGGATTTTTGTCGAATAATAGCGGATACTGTCGAATACGGATAATGATGAAAATCGGATTCGAATACATCCATCTGACATCCATATTAAAAACGAATACGAATACGAATTCCATATTAGCGTTTTTAGCAGATACGAATACGGATAATTCGGATTTCCAGACATCCGAATCTATCCCTAGCTCCAAGTAGAGAACAGAGGCAGCAGGAACAACGAGCGGAGCAGACAAACCCTGACGAAGTGACGAAGAAACCCTCCTGTGCAATTAGCCAAAATATCATTGAGTGATTGAAAAGAACCTGCATCCCAGGGAGCACCCCTCTTAAAGACAAGCTCTGCAGGTCATCTCCAAAGCGAGAAGAGCAGATCTTCCGGTCCAGGCCTGGTTTAGATGGCTAAAGTTTCTAATTTTTTTTCACTCTCTCCATCACATCACATTAAATACGTCAAAAGATATATGTTCGGAGTATTAAATATAGGTAAAAAAAATAACTAATTACACAGTTTGGATGTCCTTTGCGACACGAATCTTTTGAGCCTAGTTAGGTCATGGTAGGATAATATTTACCACAAACAAACGAAACGTGCTACAATGTGCTACAGGAGTTCCAGCAGTTAAATTTGCAAATTTTTCAACCAAGGCCTTGTTTAGTTCGTGGGAAAATTTGTCTTTTCAACGTTTTGAACTCCTGTAGCACACTGTAGCACTTTCGTTTGTTTGTGGTAAATATTATCCTACCATGGCCTAACTAAGCTCAAAAGATTCGTGACGCGAAGTACATCAAAACTGTGTAATTAGTTATTTTTTTACCTATATTTAATACTCCGAACTTATGTCTTTTGGCGTATTTAATGTGATGTAATGGAGAGAGAGTGGAGAAAACGTTAGAATTTTTAGCAAACTAAACAAGGCCCCAGTAAGAAACAAGTGCAAGCACAACTGCAAAAAGACCAGAAATTAGAAGCAATGCTATTGCCGCCAACTGCCAGTTTAGCTATGTGGACAGCTCTCCTGTAGTCCTGTACTCCTGTGTCATAGAATTTCAGCATTACTAATGTACTGACAATTAATGATAGCCCTCACAAATAATAATATTTGGATTCAACATTACAGCATATTGTCAACAGAATTTCATTATGACTGTAACTTCAGAAAACAAATCTGGCAAACATGTGAACATGATATTATCCACTATGGGTCTGGTTAGTTCAAGAAATCGGCCATAAAGGCAGAAAGTAGTATCAAATACCAAGCAGGAACTGTATTGCTATCACTCGTGTAGTTATATAAACCAAGAAGTGGTTCTGACTTTTTTTTCCAGTCTATCAATAATCTAGGTCTTTAACAAGCAAACAAGCAATAACACACATCAGAATGTTAACCATACGACGATACAGCAAATGGTAATGCTATTGAGATTTTCAAGCACTATTGGTTAGTAAGTAGAGGTACACACAAATCTTCTATCTGGATTCTTATATCTTGAATCAAGCCTGACTCACTACCGATCACCAGTTTCAGAACCTATAACTATATCAACATTTCCTTGTAAAGTGTAAGCTGATCCTAAATATTTGGTACATGTCATTTCTTGACTAACTGAACTGCAACATTATTTTTTCCAGTTTCTATATACGCAACCAGTGCATTATGCGAAGGAATAAGCTCATCAGTTCTGTATTCAAGAAGAGCATTTGTTCTTAGGCCTTCTGATACTCCAGTCCCATAGCAAGTTGCCAGACCGATACAAGTAACTTTATCTGGTTTGAGCCCTAAATCATTCATCCGCATAAACAAGCCGAAAGCCTTTTCCACCTTCCCACAAGAAGCATAGACCTTGAAGCAAACATTATATGCACATGCATCAATTGTCCACTCAGGCCTTAATAACTGCTCACAAATCTCTAGCGCAGCAGCATGCATGCCAGCTGTGGAGAATAAGAATGCCACAATAGCTTGCTTGGCAGAACTCTTGCCGTCATTATATGCTGACTCTAACTGAGAAACTTCTTCGGAGGATACATGGCCATTCTGCAGTATAGAAAAAATCATTCCAAATGTTGAGGCATCTGGTGGGATGTTAGCCGCAACCATTTCTTGCACTAACTCTGCACAATCACTAAGGTTGCCCTTGGCCACATAACAAGCCATAACAGCATTGTATGAAGCACAGTCAGATAGTAAGCCTGACTTCTGTAATTCACATGCAATTTTAATGGATTCGTTAAGCAAGCCCATGCCCTTGTAGAGGTACACCATGGTAGTGTATGAAACACTATCTGCAATACTATTTCTCCTCAGGCTATAAAAGATTTCTTTTGCTTCAGTGACCATCCCAAGATTTGCATAAAGGTTTAGCATGGCATTAGAGGCAATGATGTCAGGGCCACCATCCATGTTGTTCATCCTTGAATATAAATCTTGTGCTTCCTTCCAGCAATTGTATTTGCTGTAGGCTTTAATAAGAGAAGTTAGAACAACCTGGTTTGGAGAGATTCCAGATTCTTCCAACAGGTTACTATAGTGCAGTGCTTCCTTAACATTTCCTGTCTCTGCAAACATATCAATCAGCAGTCCATAAACAACGATATTCGGCTCAACACCAGAGGACTTCATTTCATTGAACAGGCCTATGGCCTCTGGTACCAAACAATGCCGGGAATAACTTCTAATGACAGCAGAGTATGTCTCACACTTTGGTTCAAATCCTGCATCTTTCATTTTAACTAGTAGTTTCTTAGCTCTATGTGGAAATCCACCAACAGAAAACATTTGAATCAAGGAATTATATGTGCACTCATCTGGTGACACACCAGACTCCTCCATGCTCTCAAGCAGAGAAGAGACTTGATCATACTGCTTTGCCCGACCATAAGCCTTCACCATCACATTATACTCCATTATGTCCTTGTTGTTCGCATCTCCTCTTATAGAGAAGAAAATATGCTCAGCTTCTTCCCACAGACCCTTCACTGCAAACGCATCTATTATGGCAGCAAAATTCTTAGATGAAACCCCTTTACCTCTGCAATGCTTCTCAAAGAATGTGTTTGCCTCATCAAGCAATCCTAGATCAACATACATCTTCATGACAACAGGCAGGGACTGCTCATGGACAGAACCGCCCGAATTCAGAATCCCTTCAATCACGTCTTCTGCTTCACGCACCATCTTCTTCTCGCATAGCGCCTGCAGCACAATCCTTGAGCTCACAGCATCCACATGTAGCCCTGCCTTCCCAATTTGCCGGTAGTACTTAAGAACTCCATCTAAATCCCCAATCGATGCAAATACAGTCATCATCACATTGAATGTCTTAGTGTCAGGATTGATGCCTCTAACTACCATGCTGGCAAACAGAGCCTCTGCCTGTGCTGTGTTGCCAGAGAACCCAAATATGTTGATCAATGTGTTGAACGTGTACGTGTCTGGCACAACCCCATGAGCCGGCATATCCAGAAACATTTCCAACACGTCCTTCAGCCTCCCAGCCTTTCCATAGAGATCAATCAACGTGTTATATGTTGCCACAAGCTTCGGCTTCCTAGGACCGTGTTCATCAATGGCTAGTGCACCAGCAGCAGCAAATTTTTCATCACAGATATTAGCAAGCAAGAACTGCATCGGGCCGTCAGAATCAATCGCGATGCCGTCAAGATCAAGGAAGTCAACCTCGAACCTGCCGTCGCACCAGTCGCGAAAGAGGGCGAGCGCGTCAGCGTAGCGGCCCTGGTCCTTGAGGACGCGGACGAAGGTGTTCATCGACACCTCGTCCGGCGCGACGCCCCGGGCGCGCATGTGCCGGAGCAGCAGGAGGGATCCCCGCGCCAACCCGGCCTTGGCGAGCGCGTCGGCGAGGGCCGCGTAGGCCGGGTTGGAGGGCGGGAGTGTCATCCCGAGCCAGGCGCTGCGGAGCTCGTCCCAGCGGCGCGCGCGGGCGAGGTGGCGGAGGAGGACGGCGTCGTGGACGGGGTTGGGGGCGTACCCGGGGAGCGCGCGCAGGCGGTCGAAGAGGTCCCGGGCGCGGCGCCAGCAGCGCTGCCGCGAGAGGAGGGAGGTGTGCTCCCGCGGGGACATGGCGGACAGGGCCTCGTCAGAGGGGTGGAGGGCGGAGGCGGCGGCGGGGCTGGCGGGGGTGCTGGAGGAAGAGAGGGAAGGTGGTGGGGCTAAGCGGGGGAGGTGGATACGGGAGGCGGCAGCGTGGGGAGGTGGAGGAGGTAAGGGGCCGGAGCGAGCGCTGCCGGGCGGTGGCGCGCCGGCTCCGGTGACGGCGCCGCCGCCGGGCGGCGGGCAGTGGGGAACGGGAGTCATCGCTTTCGGGGGGAGACAGGTGACTATAGATGGCCAAACGTGCGTGCCGTGCCGACACGGGCACGAACACGACGCGGCACGACACGGCTAGGCACAGCACGGCAGGCATGGCGTGCCGGCATCACAGCCCAGGCACGGCACTAAGGAAGCTGGAGCGTGCCGTGTCGTGTTACTCGGCACGGCGGCCCAGCAGTGCCCGTGCCAGCCCAGGCACGATGCAGGTGCCCAGATTAAAACACAGCACACAGATTCACCAAGTGTTCAAACACAAAGATTCATTCATTCAAAGTAGCAGCGGTAGCAGCGGCCGCGCCGGCGGAAGGAGCGGCCTCGCCGGCGGAAGTAGTGACCTCGCCGGCGGCGCCCGTCTGGCCCAAGATCTCCTCTGCCGCAGAGCGGCCAAGGAGAGCCTCAGCATCCCCAAGAAGATCGTCCTCGTCATCTCCGCGCATCCCAAAGAGGCGGAGCTCGTCGTTCGAGGTCATAGAATGACCGATCTCCTCCACCTCGTCGTCCGACATCTCGTTGCCGCCGGCCTCCGGTCCCTCAACGGCTGCACAGAAGCTCGAGTTAGTTCCAGATCTAGGGGTTAGGGTTCAAGAAGAAGCAGTAGGGTTAGGGTTAGGGTTAGGGTTACAACTTACCTCTTTCACCGAAGCACCAGAGACGCCAGCGACATCGGCGACAGCGTCGACGCCCAGATCCGGCACCTTGGTACCTCAACGCGTAGTCACGATCGCGGAGCCCCAAGGTTCCCAGATCCCGGCGAGCACGTCGACGAGGCAGAGACGAGGAGGATGAGGGAAAGGTGGAGAGGATGAGGCTACATCGCCGGTGAGGAGTGACGATGAATGGTGGAAGATGCCAATCCACGCCGGTGCCGACGGTGGAGGATGAGGGAGAGAGTGGAGAGAGCAGCCGCCGCGAGAGAGGAGAGAGACGATGGGGGCGTGGAAATGAACTAGGGTTAGGGTTCGGGGTACGACCGAGCGCCGCTGGCCTTTATATAGGAGGGGAGGGGAGGCCGGGATCCAACGGTCACGAGGGAGGGGCGGCCGGGATCCAACGGCTATCGTGCCTGCCCCCGTGCCGGCCGTTGGAGCGAGCCGTGCCCGTGTCGTGTTCGCGTGCTGGGATTCCAGCCCAACACGGGCACGGGGGCCGGCCCGTGCCAGGCACGAGCACGGGGCAGTCTGTGCCGTGTCGTTCGTGGGCCGTGTTTAAACGGGCCGTGTCCGTGCCGGCCCAACGGGCTGAGCCCATTTGGACATCTAGACAGGTGACGAGGGGTTTTAAGGTACGTGGGGACCACTTCTCAGACAGAGAAGCCGTCCTCACTCCTCACTGTTTTTCTTTTTTTTTTGGGAGACCTGGTCGTCGTCGGCGAAGAATTTTTTTTATATTTATTTTATCGTGATTTTGCAAAAATATATGGTCCGCCACAAATTTTGCAAAAATATACATCTGCCGCCGTGGGCCACGGCGTCAGGGACATAACGCCGTGGCCCACGGCGGTAGGAGCCGCCAGGAGTGGGCCCGTACCCTTAACGCCGAGGGCCACGGCGTTACGACCCTGACGCCGTGGGCCACGGCGTTAGGGGTCTAACGCCAGGCGGCAGCGTGGCGCTGAGCTAACGCCGCGGCCCGTGGCGTTATCTATTCCTTGCCGCCGCGGGCTGCGGCGGTAGGAATTTTTTTTTAATTTTTTTTAAGTTTCAATTGTTGAAGGATTGATAAAACGACGAACCATTAATACTTAACAACGAATTTAGATAAACGATTACAACATTTGCAATGGCACGTGCGACACAATTACCCTAACTTTGTGCCGCTCTTGCTAGTCCTAACGTGCCTTAGGGGATTTAAATAAACGATTACAACAATTGTAGTCTAGTTGTACGAATAATACCCGGAGAACCCGGACATCATAGACCCGCCGGAGTGCTGGGAGGGCATGTACCCCGACGGGGGTGGAGTTGGATCAGATGGTGGCGGGGGTGGAGTTGCTGGTAGAGTGTTGTCCTTCTTTTCGTGGCACGGACAACAGCAGTACTCGTCCTCACAGCCGATGTTCGTCTTCACCATCATTGGTCCGGTCACCGGTCCGTCGTCGCCGTTGGTAGATGTCGGATCTGGAGAAGCCAATGCCGACGCGAGTTCTTGCCTCAGGTTGAAGATGACAACATCCTCGAGGTAGTTGATGTACTCTTGATACGGGTGAATAGCTGGGGGATCCACCCATTGCACGAAACCGCAGTTATCTGGTTGTTCGGAGTACTGCAGAAACCGTGATTACATTAGTAAATCATAAAATGATGAAGGACAGAGGTCATGGAGTTTTGTCTGCCTACCCATGCTCATGAGCAATGCCAGAAGCGGCGACCAGAGTTGTCCCATCCCTGATAAACCTGCATCACACAGAACTCATCGTGTGCACACCTTGGCCAGTTCATCGTTTGATTTGGTGCGTACTTTCTAACATCACGCATGGATTTGAAATCTCTCTTGTCTAAGACTGGAAAATTGGTGTTGAACTCTGGATCTTGCTGGCTCCATAGTGCTGGACCGATGGAGTCATCATCATCAGCCCCAGTCCAGGAACTCATTGTTGCTTGTTGTGTTATGAAGTGAGACTGGAGAAGAGTGCTCACATATATGTAGGCGGAAACTGGATGGTGGGCCATTCGATCCGGGGCAAGAAAACGGCCAGTGACTCAGAGGAAACACACCCTAGTACTAGGTACACTGTTTGGTGCAGTGACTCACAGAAAACACGCCCTATGTGTTCAATATTTGGAGCAGTTCACAGAAAACACAACCTAGTACGAGTTTTACTATTCGCATTTGAAATTCATCTTAAATCAAGTTCTCAAAGATACAACCCGACTCTAGAGAATGATGAAATGAAATCATAATTTTTTATGGATACAGTAGCACTCGGCGTCGAGTACTCTACGTCTACTGGGTACAACGGGGGTATTTCCCCTTCCTCATAGCATCCGGCCCAGCTTCCTTAGCCCGGCGAGCTCTCTCCCTCTTCCTCTCTCTATCTGCTTCACGGGCCGCGGCCGCTTCACGTTCTTTGATCTCCCGCCGAATGCGAATTTCCTCCTGCTGCTCCTTACGTTTTTGTTCTTGTTTTTCTGCCTCAACCATCCTTTGCCACCTCTCACGTGCTGAACGACCCGTCTCCTCGACGTAACGCTTGTCTTGTTCGGACTGCTCACAATCTAGCCACTGCATGAAATCACAGAGAGGAGGTGGAGTCTTTTTTCAAAGACAAGTTAGCACATAATAAAATAGCAATGACATAATATTTATTTAGTAATGCAGTTAGTTCTTACTTTTGGTCTAACATTACGACATGGTGGGAGGGGGTCATGCTCGTAGTTCTCGCACATGAAGAACCTCATCCCGTAGCAGTACCCGAGAACGTTGCACTTGACAAGCTTACAGTTGTCACCGCAGTAGCACATAGGAGTGTGGATCCCCTTTGGCACCTCAACCTTGTCCTTCCTACTGGTGAGCAACTCCAAATCCAACTCAGGACCCATTGAAGCCATTGAAAGCCTACAAAACAGAAGAGAAATATGATTAATTCATTACTTGTTTCATTTGAAATTATAGAACAAAACATAATCGGATATGATAAGAAATTCGACGGCTAGAATAAAACAACAAGCAAATGAAAAGGTAGTTCAATTATTACAACACGATAACATGCATAAGTTCAAATATTACAAGACCTTGCAAGATAAAATTGTTCAAATATTACAAGACGACAACATGCATAAGTAGTTCAATTATTACAACACGATAGCACAAACAAGTACGGTCACTGCATTCCTTCGTTGTAGCGACTGGAACGACGATCACGTGCACTAGCTGCAGGTGGTGTAGAAGTGGGAGTGGAAAAGTAAGATGCTTCGGTGCATTTCTTGTAGGAGTGTCCAGGATTGTTGCACTTGGAGCATATCTGCCCCTGACGTCCAGCTTCAGCCTCATCCATGTTGTTCCTAATCCTCTTCTTCTTGCGTCGACCGACACCTTGACACATGGTTGGATCTGGATTTGGTATGTACAACGCACTGTCTTTGGGGTCTTGAGTGAAAGTTCCAAGATGCAGGTAACCCTCAATAGTGTGGTTCCAAGTGTCTAGAACGGTTTGCTTCAGAAAGTATTTAGGCACGTAGCGGCCCCAATGCTGATTCTTTGTTGCAAGGCATGCAGCGATCACATGTGAGCAGGGGTAGTGTAGCAGCAGTGGCTTCTGGCAAGAGCATGAGCATGTCTGATTCCCAATCACTGTTTTCTGTATTGTTATTTCACCATTTGCCTTTTGTGATTTGGACTGACAACTTATCTGATATTTCCACTGCACTTCCTCGCCAGGATCACGACGTAGAGGTTGTGGGTAAGCTCTGTGAGAGAGAGCAGCCTTCTGTTTTTTGTTCAAGTACTCAGTCATCCATGTTGAATACACCTTCTGAGGGTCCTGCATTGCTACATGTGCTGCATTAGCACGGTGAAGAAAGTACTTCATTGTGTGGTACAAGAAGAACTCAATGATACCAACAAGAGGTTGAGCTCTGGCACCACGCAAAACAGCGTTGTAGGCCTCAGCAAATTTTGTTGTCATTATCCCATGCCTCACACCTCCCTTATCAAACAGGAGGGACCATTTCTCCTTAGGCTCATTCTGAATCCACTGGCTGAAGGTCTTCACAGCACGTCCCCTTCTCCTTCTGACATTTGGAGCATCTAGCCCCACGTCCTTCAGAGAAACTGGCTCTTCCCCGGGTTCAGTACTTACAGGCTTCTTAGCTATCTCTTCTGATGCTTTCTTCGTCAGATCATCTAATTTTTGCCATAGGTCGAAGAATTTTTTCTCCTGATTGGTCGAACATAAGCGCTTGAACAATTTTGTAAGTTCTTTGTTCTTGAACTGGCTATGAAAGTTTGCTCCCATATACCTCATGCACCACCTGCTATGCACATCTGGCCATTGTGCTGCTCTGTAACGCTCTTCACTACCTTCTTTGATGTCACTAATGGCCTGCAAAATACCTTTGTGTCTATCGTGTATCACACACACGTCTGACACATCTCCCACCACCATTTGCTTCAATCTCTCCAGAAACCAATACCAACTGTCATCATTCTCTCCCTCGGCAAAAGCAATTGCTAATGGCAACAACTGATTGTTGCCATATGCAGCCACAGCTGTAAGGATTGTGCCTTTGTATTTTCCTGTTAGGAATGTGCCATCTATGCAAATAACTGGTCGACACTGTTTGAATGCAGCAATAGCAGGACCCAATGCTAAGAATGTCCGCTGCAAGACTTGCTTCCCTGGCCTTGATACAATATTATAAGTCTTGATATCATAATAACTACCAGGATTTAGCGTGGCAATTGTGTTCAGCAATCGAGGCAGATTGTCATAGGATGCTTCATAAGTTCCCCACCTTATCTCCATTACCTTCTTCTTTGCCATGTATGCCTTACCATAACTTATCTGATACCTAAATTTCTCCTCAATTGCCAAGATAATGGACTTAGGCTCAAAAGCAGGATTTTCCACAATCTTAGCAAACATCTGACTAGCCACAAAACCGGATGACAAATTACGATGGCTTGCATTCAGCTGCTCAAGTACACAAGTGTGATCCACAACAGATTTGATCTCCCAATAATTTTTCCACTTGCCCTTGGAAGCATACACTCGAAAAGGACAGTTGGGCTTCAGACATTGTACATCATATATATGTGGAGAACTCTTCACTACCCTGAACTCTCTCTGCAGAGTAAGGGTGGACCACCTCTTCACTGCATCCTTCACCTCTACTGCACTCTTATACATGACGCCAACAGAAACTGAATTTTCTCTATACTCCCAGGCCACATTCTCACCAGGATTGACAAATAGCTGTGAGAAATTGTAACTGTCCCAATCCCTTGGAACTAGCGGGTCATCCTCATAATCTGAGGAGTCCTCTTCCAACCCACATTCATCCCCATTGGCCTCCATTTCGTACCGCCTGAGTAGTTCTTCATTAACTTCCCCCTCGTCAATTGCACCCTCAAAGTGTGTGTCACCATCTCCTTCTTCTTCCTCACTGGAACCACCATCTTTTTCTTCTTGTGGCTCAGTTGCATGACCATCTCCTGCTTGTAGTTCAGCCTCACTCTGGTGACCATCACTCACAGGCACTTGACTACTAGACCCAGCCTTATGAACAACTTGGATAAACAGCATCACAGGCAAACCAATTTCACATGCTGTTTTGATATAACTCCTCCAATGTTCAGTGCCTTGAAGTGGCATAAGCTCCCAATATAATAACTCACTCCTGTTGATTAGAGCCATAATGGACAAGTCATGCTGCTCTGCATCTACATGAAATGCCCTAAAAAAAACTGGGTAATGGACCCCCAAGTTCTTGAGGCTGCTCTTCTAATCACATGGTCAACCGAATCAAATTCTGACAAGTCAACTCCATGTTCACCATATCTAATCTGCCCATTACCGAAATACAACTTGACACTGAGATCATCTGACATGTCTGACAGCATGAAAAAATAAAATGCTATTAAGAAGTGGATCTGCAACTACAAAATATATCTACTCAGAGCTACACTAAAACTATAATTTTACTAAGCAGATCTACACTACAAATATAATTTTTCTAAGCAGATCTACACTACAACTATAATTTTACTAAATAGATCTACACTAAACTATGTATTTACTAAGCAGATCTACAATAAAACTATGTATTTACTGAGCAGATCTACACTAAAACTATATATCTACTAAGCACATCTACACTAAAACTATTAAGTGTCAGAGTATTACCTCTAACGAGACGAAAAACCGGCAGAGCTTCGCACCTTCACCACCTCCTCCTCACTCCCTTCTCCTCTTCCCCCTCTCTTTTCTTTTTTTTTCGAATTATTATGACATTTTCGGCTGAATTTCGGTGTTATATAGGCAGGCAGACCCTAGCGCCGTGGGCCACGGCGCTAGGAGGCCTGCTGCCGCCGTGGCCCATGGCGCTAGGACCTAACACCGTGGCCCGCGGCGCTAGGCTCTTGACGCCGTGGCGTACGGCGCTATGTTTCGCCCACGCTAAGGGCCCACTCCTGGCGGCTCCTACCGCCGTGGGCTGCGGCGTTATGTCCCTGACGCCGTGACCCACGGCGGCAGATGTATATTTTTGCAAAATTTGTGGCGGACCATATATTTTTGCAAAATCACGATAAAATAAATATAAAAAAAAATTCGTCGGCGAACGGACGCCAGATCGATCTATCTGGGCTGAATGGACCACGTTTAGGCCCAGGACTTGATCAGAGAGATTCAGAGCAGCCCATTTTCTGGTCCAGAACTGCAAGGCCCTCACTCTAAGATCGGCTCAAGAAGAAAGTGTGTGTGCTCACTGGCAAGGCCTCACCTGAACTATTTGTTTTTTTTCTTTTCAACCCTCAATCATAGATTCATAGAGTTGTCGATAATCTCACAATGAAAAGAAAAGGGAAGAAAATAAGGATTAAAGTAAAAGCAGTACACGTTCAACATTCATAACATTAGGAATGTCGGGTTAACATCTTCAGCTAAATCAGTATGCTACTAGTATGATTTACAAAGCTAAGTGCCACGTATGACGTATCAAGCAAAATGAGAAATGACACATCTAGATGCTTTATCGCTTACAGGTCAAGTGTTTTTTTTTCAGAGTACAGATCAAGAGTTTTACAAATGGATTTGATCATTGGAATGCTAAAGATGCCAGAGGAGCAAATTACAAAAATATCAGTATTGTTACCTTGCAACAGCCGCGTACACCTATATGATAATATGAATATAATGTTAGCTTGTTGATCTTCACTGTTTTTCAGTATGGATAGCATCCATCCACTAAAAGACTGTCACAAGATAAGGGGCTTCATAAGAACCCGTGCACAGCAAATTCGTTAAGGATAGGTGAGAATTTCACTAAGCAACTTTACTAGTACAGTAGTTATCCATCACAAGTTCACAACAAAATAACCCCATGAAAGAAATTCTCAGGAAAAAATAATCAGAAAGTAGAAACTAGCACGCGATAGATTGTGCTTCTCGCTTTGGTCTGATATGAAGTGGTTCATTGGTATAGGCTCCTCAAGAATCTCGTTTAGCCATCCAATGATCCCTGCGACGATCAAAGTGTTGTAGCAATATATAATGTGTGCAGAGAGTATTTGTCCGGAAACCACTGAAAAAACTCTGAACGTTACCTGGGATGCTATCAGAAATTCAGAATTGGAAATGCATCACGCAGTAAACATGACAAATGCAGAGACGAAATGACTGAGCAACAGAAAACGCAAAGGTAAGCAGAGAACCCACCCTCTGCATCACCGCTCGGCCTCTGGCGTTCACCACCATGGCACCATCGACTGCCCTGCCGATCCCACCTGAACCCTGCGCGCCAGGATCGGTGTGCACGTGTGACCGGAGCAGCGGAGCTCGTGTCAATGGAGATGAGATCGGCCAGGTCAGCATAGACCTGAATGAGCAGGAGGATCGGAGGCAGTCTGCGATCGAACTCGAACCAATGCGCCGGTGACCCCCACCCGTCCGTCGCCGGGCAGCAACACCATAACCGCGTGCGCAAAAGTGCGCGGCGGGGATTTCCGATAGGGAATCGGATACGGGGAGAACCGGAGGCCACTCGGGGTGACGAGGCGGCCGTCGCCATCGCCGGAGCAGAAGGGGAGAACGCGCGGAGGGATTCCTGCGGAAATGTGGAGCCGGTTGCAAAAGTGTTCGGACACATTTTACACTTACACCCCTAAAATCGGATCGCGACTATTGATCGCGATCCAAATCAGGGTGCGGCCGGCGCCCTCCATCCCGAGACTGGGGAGAAGAAGAGACGCAGCGTCGTCAGCGCCAACGGCTGGGGAGGAGGCGGAGCTCTTGCGGCGATGGACTTGGAAGCCGGAGCTGAGCGGAAGGTGCCGGGCACTGCCCGCAGAGCCAGACGCGGTGCGGCGGCGCGCATAGGAGGCTGTGCCATCGAGTTCAAGGGTGATTCGTGGAGGATCGACGGGAAATCTCTCCCAGCACGCTCTGAGCCTACGATAATGGCAGATCCTGTATACAAAGACGGTGACACTGCAATTGCAACCGAAACAACTGGCTGCGGCTGCGGTGAAGTTCAATTTTGATCTCCCAGCCTTCCACTATGTCTCTCATGTACACGTCTGAAGATTGGCTTACAGACATAGTGGATGCAGGAGATGGAGTAGCAGACCGCCGCGCCGCCGCCCGCCGGCCATGATGAACCTTCGCGTTTACAGCCAACTCCCACCAACCGAGCTGGAGCTAGAGCTCGTTCGCGTTTCTCGTGTATGTCTGAATATTGTCTGAAGATTGAAGGCTTCTACTGCTTCAGGTTGCGCCTATTCAGAACAATGAGCAACAAGCACTACGGGAGCTAGCGGATTCCGCGAGTGCCGGTTGCACTCGGGGAAGTCTTCCCAGAGTGCAACACTCGGAGAAGAGGCTTCGGGGATGCCTCTAACGGTGAAGCCGGCTTCCCCGAGAGCCGAGAATCGCGCACTCGGAGAAGTCTTCACCGAGAGGCGTGCTAGCACTCGGGGAAGACTTTTGGTTTTTTTTAAAAAAAAATCCCACAGGCCGGTCGGGCACTGTGGGCCTCCTCCATCCACCCGCCTCTCTGCCGTCACCGTCGCCGCCTCCGCCTCCGCCTCATAGATCCCGTCGCACTTGGAGAAGAGGAGGTCGCGCCGCCGCACCTCGTAGATCCCGACGCGCCGGAGGAGGAGGGCGTCGTCCTTGGGCCGCCGCACCTCGCCGGGAAGGAGTGGCGGCCGCCGTCCTTGGGCCGCGCCGTCGAGCCTGGAGAAGGAGGCCGCGCCGCCGGAGAAAGAGCCCGCCGCCGCCGCGCCGAGGAGGGAGTCGAGGCCGGCGTCCTTGGGCCGCCGCCGCACCTCGCCGGGACGGAGTGGAGGCCGCCGTCCTGGGGCCGCCGCCGCACCTCGCCGGGGTGGAGAGGAGGCGCCGTCCTCGGGACGCCGCCGCAGCTCGCCGGGACAGAGAGGAGGCCGCCGTCCTCGGGCCGCCGCCGCAGCTCGCCGGGATGGAGAGGAGGCCGCCGTCCTCGGGCCGCTGCCGCACCACGCCGGGGAGGGAGCTCGCGGGCTCGTGGCGGATCTGGAGTAGAGGAGTTGCGGCGGGTGGGGGTTGCGGCGGACGGCTGAGAGAGAGGGGTGAGGTGGGTGGGGTGGGGAGGGGAGTTATATGGTTAGGGTTTTTTTAATGGGCCGGCCGGTAGATGGGCCTGCTGGACCGTTCTCGAGTGTCCTGTATGCCTGGCACTCGGGGAAGGGTCTCTTCCCCGAGTGTTAGGGAAGGCACTCGGGAAATTAATTGTTTTTTTTAGTTTTTTTGTCTCATTTTTTTTGTGAGGGCATTCCACTTTATTTGAAACTCCTTGCTCAAATTTGGGGTATATTTGAATTTGTTTGGTATATTTCGTTAGTTTTTTTCGTTTTGTTGAATTTTTCTTCATACTTCAAAATTGAACTGCGGGTGCATGAAGTAATGAAATTTCTTGATTCAAAAAATGATATTCATAATATATGGTGTATGTTGAGGCTGTATCCAAGAACTCACATAAAATGTGAAGCATCTTGTTGCCGTAACATCAGGAACAACTTGCGGGAAAAGTGTTTGTAAATTATATAAAATCCGAACAAAATCCGAAAATCACGAAACTTATCTGCGCATCATGATATCGTATTTAAAGCCTGTGGTAAAAAAATTGAGATGATTTCGAGTAAGTTGCGATGTCGGATACCTAAAACCTAGACATCTCCACGTGTGTTATCACGGTGATCATATGTGGAGGTGTCTAGGTTTTAGGCATCCGACGTCGCAACTTGGTCGAAATCCTCTCAATTTTTTCACACAGCCTCTAAATGTGATAACAAGACTCCCAGACAAGTTTCGTGATTTTCGGACTTCGTTCAGATTTTATAAAAATTTCCAAATACTTTTCCCGCAAGTTGTTCGTGATGTTACGGCAACAAGGTGCTCCACATTTTATGTGAGTTCTTAGATACGACCTCAACATACACCATATATTATGAATATCATTTTTTGAATCAAGAAATTTCATTACTTCATGCACCTGCAGTTCAAATTCGAAGTATGTAAAAATATTCAACAAAAAGAAAAAAACTAATGAAATATACCAAACTAATTTAAAATTACCCTAAATTTGAATAAGAAGTTTCAAATAATGTGGTATGGCCTCACAAAAAAATTAAGGTAAAAAAACTAAAAAAAATTAATTCCCTGAGTGCCTTGCACTAGCACTCGGGGAAGAGACCCTTCCCCGAGTGCTAAGGGAAGGCACTCGGGGAAGAGGCTTGCTTCCCTGAGTGTTAGGGGAAGGCACTCGGGGAAGAGTGTTTTTACAATATCTTCATTTTTCCCCGTCACTTTTCGTCTGCGAGTGCCTCTCTTCCCCGAGTGTTGCACTCGGAGAAGAGGGCCTTCCCCGAGTGCCTCCCTTCCCCGAGTGCCATGGACTCTACGGCACTCGGGGAAGCCTCTCTTCCCCGAGTGCATTTCTTCCCTAAGTGCAACACTCGGGGAAGAGTTTCTTCCCCGAGTGCTCGATATTTGGCACTCGGGGAAGCCCGGAGCACTCGGGGAATTTCCATTCTCCCGTAGTGAAGGGGACGGTAATGCAAGGCAACCAAGCCCTGGTTAAGACTTAAGACATGCTGCGTCGCCCCCGAGGGGCGACACGGGTGGAGCCGCTGCCGTCCGCCCTTGCGCCGCCACCGCCGTCCGCCTCCGGCCCCCGTTCTCCCTCGTCCCCGGCTTCCTAGCCGGTGGTAAGGGGAGCGGAGGTTCATCCTTTTAGTTGATCGAGTTTTCATCGAGTCCATCTAGGTTTAAGGTTTGCTCGTCGTCGATGCTCGGCGGCGGAGTTAGGATTTGCCGGTGGAGCGTGGCTCCTCTGCGGCTTGTTTTTCCTGGCGGCGCCGGCGATGCGGAAGCGACGGCGTTGCAGAGAAATAATTTCTCCCGGTTTCTTCCGTTCTCCGATGGCGATCTACTCCGACGTCAACGGAGAGGCTGGGGAGACCTGTCCAGGAGTCGAGGGCTGGCACATCGTCGTCTTCTTCAGGTGATGGTGTGGTTGACCCTGTTAATCTCAAGAAAGATGATCTTTGAAGGAAATCTGAGCATTGCTTGGGTTGCCGGCGATGGAAACGAAGGATGCGTCGTGGGTACTGGAGTTGGCCGATGCGTCTGGGAGGCAGCGTACTCGGCTGACTCGCCTAGCAGTAAGCCCTCCTCTGCCGTCTCCACTTTGTGGAGTTTGGCTCTGGTGCCCGGCGACGATTGGGAAGCAGTTTCGACGGCGGCGACGAACGGATCGCTGAAGGCTTTGAGGAAGATGAACAAGAGTTTTGAACTTCTTTGTAATTTTCCTTTTCTTTCGGATTCTGTTTGTAAACAAGCTGGTGTAATGCGCTAAGATCAATACATGTTCCTTCTTTAAAAAAAAACTTAAGACATGCCCGAGCTGACCCTCAAGCAAGCACTCCATGTAAAACTGTAGATGCTACGGCAATTGCACAGCAGGTAAACTTCATAAGCTAAGATGTACTTGGCAGGGTGGACTGGCACCTTACGGTGTAAACTTATAGTCCTGAAGATATTCACAAATAAACAAAAAAGCATCCAAAAATGGATCCACCAAAAGAACCATATCTAGCCATTTTACAGCGAGCCACTAATGCTAATGTGTTGCATTTTTCTTTTCAGTAAATCTAGACTATACAGATCCAGCACGTTGTCTAATCCCTTCGAACTCCTAAGAACTCCCTTGCGATGGACATCTTCCCTCCAACAGATTACTCGGCAAGAACACGCCTTACACAACATTGCCTTGGAGTGCTGCTGAAGCTCTTTTCGGCGTTGGCACTGCCGTCACTTTTCTTTTTTGAAGAAACCCAGAACTGCATCGTGGAGTATGATACGATACCGCTGCCAGATTAACCTGTTCCAACAAGTAATAATCAGAGGAAGATTTATAAGTTCATGTGTGACGACCATGGGTAGCTGTTTAGTCTGAAGCGGAGTTTATCTTCGATTTTGAATTTAAGGATTCAACGTGACAAGATAAAATGAGCTCCTGGTGCTGGATCCTGATGTGCCAAGCCGTTATCCCAGCAACTTACTGCATGCTATCAGCCGAATTGCTAGCGTAAACATTAGTTCATATGGATCCTAAAAATGTAAGTTTTTTTAGGGTCGACAGGGGGGAGAGCATCCCCACCTGATTTCATTGATGGGCTTTTAGGCAAGCCAAAGTGCTACAACACATGAAGTTCAGCAATTTTACAACAACCCACACAACACAAGGAAACAGAAGACAGAGGTGGCAACAAACCTACAGTTCAATAGACAAAGCTGTCAATTCTAATCACGTATGCATTTGCTCAACGCCTGCTGCAACCAGTGTACTTGGCAAAGTGTTCACTTTTATATTAACTATTTGTTTTACTATTCCTAATGTTTTACAATAATAATAATAAGAAGAAGATATTTTGAACCTACAATGATTTTGAGGCACATTTTTCTTTCTCTACTTATTGTAATCATGCTTAGATGTTCCTCGCCTGCATAACTTCCTTAATTCATGTGGTAAAAAAATAAATGGGCGGATCTGTTAGTAAGACGTAAGAGAAAAGTTCCTAATTAATAAGATTTACCATTAGTTGAACCTCCCGTAGTTGACTGAGAACTTATATCAGATATGGGAGGATCGGCATGGCTAACAGAATTTTCATGAGCTTCATTATGGCCAACCATGGACTGCTCCCTTATCCCATAGGCTTCCTTCTCTCTGAGTTCGCTTTGCTCCACAGGACTCAAACTAGGTACAGCTGCCTCACTGGAAGAAACCTCCATTCTTGATGGTGAACCCTCTTCAAGATTACGAGCATGACCTGCAACTTTGATTCTGTACTTTAGGAAAAAGAATGAAATGTTATGTGGTGATTAGAACTAAACAATTATTGCGGTCTTTAATTACCATCTTGCGGGACAGCTTCATCGATTACTAAACCAATAGGTGCAGGCTTCTCGCTTCCTGAAGGACTTGAATCATAAACAGGATCAAGAATGTGGGTATCATCAATGACCACCATTTCCTTGGCTAAAAAGTAGGAAAACACTTGTAAGATGTGGAATTCATTATATAAATCACTAGCTGCATAAAGAGATATTTCTATCTGGGATTACCTGATAGTTCGATGTCATTCACTTCAAAAGGATCATCAGTGCTATCAGATGACAACGACGTCAACTCAAGATCATTGGAATGTGGTGACATATGATGCAACCCATTGCTTGCCATATCAATTTCTTGATGGTGCTGCATAAAACTAGAATCCTCTAATAATGTATTATGTGGAAAACTGAAATCACTCTGTTGTGCTTCTTCCCAGCCATTTGTATGTTCACCAGACAGTGATATGTCATCGTCAGATGAATCGCTTATTAGTACAGGTGGCTCCATGTCAAGGGCAAGAGAAACCTCCCTCACATGCCGAGCTATATGTGCATTTTGATCTGTTTGACTGAATGAAGACTGTTGCCCTTGGTTTGAGAAATCCTCCAAAATATCCTTCTGGCTTTCTTGATCGGCAACTGATGAAGTACTGTCCGAGTCTTGATCTGAACTGGCCTTGGAGTTGCTCTTTTCACTAGTTTCCCTTTCAAGAACTGGGGCTGTGATTTCTTCATTAGCCATGTTTTCTGTAACAAAGTATGGTCTAAAACGGGAAGGACGTGCATCTTGCAAAAAGTCACTGAGGAATGGTGCTCCTTCAGTGAAGCTCTCGTGCCTCCTTAACAATGCACTCCTTTGTGAATGAGATGCTGCAGGAATAGGTTCTGCATGTATTGAGTTGGTTCCTCCAGAGGAGCTGCTCTCATTTGCTTGTTCGCTTGGTAAATCGAATGGGTTTCCTATTAACAGTGGCGCAGATGGAGCAGAACCTGGGAAGTTATCTTCATTGTAAGGAAGATCAAAAGGATTTCTCCTAGGAGCAAAAATAGAAGGGATTTGAACATTGAACTTTGATAGCTCTTCAATAGTAGGTAACGAATCACTGCTACCAAAATCTATCAAGTTCCTGTCCGTGCATTTCCTCGCCCGACGCCTAGCAATTAAGGTCTCCAATCTTTGGTTACGCTCAATCTCCAAGCATCCGATTTTCAGTATGTTCTTTTGGTCATCAGCAGTCCATGCCATAACTTTAACATGCCGTTTCCCCTCACGTACATTGCCCTCATTGTCCTGTTGATTCTCCATTCCATCTTCAACGCTGCTGTCATTGGAGTCGCCATCTTGAGAAGACTGTGATGAATTGCTGCCCGATCTAAGATGATGAAATGCATGCAGCATCGGAATGTGATCAGTATCTGAACCATCTGATTCACTTGATCCTTGTTCGGAAGAAGAAGCTACACTGTGAGATACCTTCCTAATCTTCTTATCTCTGTTTATGTGTTTGGCCACTCTCTCTTCAGATGGAATTCTCGGAAGAGGTACTTCCCTAACTGATTTGTTGCTATCATGAGTATTCGGACACCGAGCTTTCTCAATCTTTTTGTAGACATGATCTTTTTCAGAATTGTTTGGTTCACCAAAAACAAGGATGATTCCAAGAAAGACGCCAGCGATTAGGAAGATTGGTGATGTGGTCACAAGGAGGGTGAACCAGCCGAAGAAGTACTTGTACAATATAAGTAGAAGCAGCACCAAGCAGAGAACCGAAGGATGGCGCCGAAAGAATCTGCCCGTAGTCCTCAATGGTGTCATTTCCTTCAAAATCTTTCTCCATTTCATTGTACAGTTTCCTACGTTCTTCCACATGTAAAAAAATGAGTCAGCTCCCATGTATGCATCTAACAAAACTTAGAAAGTGCAAGAAGAAACAATTCTTTTGGGATTATGAATCTCAGATTTTGTACATTTGCACAATTGCACAACAAGAAACAACTTTGTGACGATACATTTGCTTGGATCACCTCATGAATCATGAGTTCATGATGGATTAGTCATCAGGTGCGTTTTTTTTTTTTTTGAGAATTAGGTGCGTAATTGACGTGAGCCTAAAAATCTGGAGAATGTAAACCACCACAAGGCATTAAAAAAATGTACTACGACAGGTTCGGCGAGAAATAATCGAAGGTCTTGAAATCGAGCGCTGCTGCCTGACGGTACAGGAAAAACGAAATGTGTTTGCAGAAGGAAATGAGGATCTCCACCACGGGTTCTCTTACCGACGAGCGAGAGAAGAGGCCGAGCCGAGTCGGGGCGGATCTGCGCTCCACAGCGGCAGCGCCCGGGAGGTCGCGGCGAGGACGGCGAGAGCGCCTGCGGCGCGGGAGGGAAGGGAGCCTGGGAGGAGGAAGAGGAGAGGTGCGGTGAGGCGCGCAAGGCGGTGGTATAGGGGTGCAGCTGGACGTCTCTTCGGGGACAGAAAAACAATCTGTCACGCTGATGTATCGCGGGTGGAGGAAAACTAGAGGAGGCTTCTGTGCACTGTTTGCGCATGGGCTTCACTTCTCTTGTATGCATGCAAAAAAAACAACAAAATGCTGATGTTATTTTTGCATGCAAATTATTTGAAATTTTAAAAAAAATCTATAAATCATAAATCGAGTATCAAAATTAAATTTCGACTGCACTATTGAATTTTTGACAATAAAAACTTCGAAACAAGATCTTATTTGACTATATTTTGATAAACTTTTTTATTCATATTTTTAGTTAAGGTTATATATTCTATTATCGTTAGAACAATGCAAATGAAGTGTCAGAACAAACGAGAACAACTGCCAGAACAAAATCTTATTATAGCCAGAACAAATTTGTATGTCATCCCAACAAAAAAATGAAGTGTCAGAACAAATCAAAACAAGGGTCAGAACATGTTATTACTATAGCCAGAATAAGTTATTATTATAGCCAGAACAAGTTTGTATGTCATCTCGAACAAAACAAATATAGTGTCAGAACAAATCAGAATAAAGGTTAGAACAAATTAGTTTTTATATCCAGAACATGTTATTATTATAGTCAGAACAAGTTATTACTATAGTCAGAACAAGTTATTATTATGACCAGAACAACTTTGTATGTCAACTCGAACAAACAAATACAATGTCAGAACAAATGACAATAACTGTTAGAACAAGTTAAATATGACATAATAATTTTATCATAGTAAACAAATAATCGAACACCTAAAAAATGATTATCTAGTTAAAAAATATTAATATAAACAAAATTTTTATAAACAGTAAATGAAACACTAAATATCACAGAAGATCATGTGATGCAAAATAGAATAAATAAATAAACTAAGGGAATAAAAATTAAAATAAAGAAAAAAAGAAATTAAAAAAAGAAAGAATAAAAGATAAAAATAGAAATAAATAAAAAAATAGAAAGAAAGAAAGAAAAAAGAGAAAGAAGAAAAAAAATAGAAAGAAAGAAAAAAAGAAAGGAATGAAGAAAAAAAAGAAAGAAATTGAAAAATAAAAGAGAAACAAAAAAGTAAAGAATAGAATAAATAAAAAGAGACAAGAAAAAGAAAATTGAACAAAGAAAGTAAAGAAAAATAAAAAGAGAGAAAATGGAAAGATAAATCTCAACATTAAAAAGGAGAGAGAAGGAAAACAAAATATATAAAATAGGAAAAAGAAAAATACTCAGCAATAGAAATTCTAAAAAAAGAAACTGAAAACAAAATAAAAATAGAAAATAAAAGGAAAAAGAAAAAGAAAAAGAAAGCAAAACTAAAAATAGAAAAAAAGAGAAAAGAGTAACATAAAATAAAAATATAAATAGAAAAAATAAAAAAAGAAACAAACCACGTACCGTACCGCGGCTTCCGTCCCGCGTCCGCCCGCTCCACGTCCGTACGGTGTGACGGTGGGTGATTTTGTCGCTTCAGCGACACATAGTATCCATGGTGGTATAGGCCTAACAAAAGCAAGAGCAGTATGTAAACTAACTCTTGTATTCTTATTATAAATATGACATAAATGTTGGAGTATATTTTGATTTAAAATTTTATGCAGACATAAATTGTCTAATCAGGATTGAAGAATGGTAGATTAAGTTGGTAATAACGCATGAAATTTTCCCAAAAAATCCTGTATACAGAAACATGAAAATACACTCACTCTTTTGTTTACTCCCTCTCGAAGCATGTTCGCCACTATTCACGCCGTTTCTATACTATTCTTCGCAATAGCAACGCAACCAGTTTTTTTTAAGTGGCAGCCAAGTTAAAACACACGCAAAAGTAGAGATGAAAGTGGTGTGCATAATTTCCGCATCCGAATCCGAATTTTGCGAATATGGAGAAGAGTTTTTGATATCCAAGTGGATATGGATAATCCGAATCCGATTGTGTGCGGACGTGGATTAGGATATGGTGTTAACGATATCCGACGATATGAATTATCCGATAATTGAATGCGGATAATCCGAAGTTTATAATAGGATATCCGACTACTATGATAGCCCAATACGGCCCATACACTATGACTTTTTGCTTATACATAACAAAAAGGGCATAATAAAAGGGTTTAAGCATCCATATTTAGTTATTTCGTTTGACGTGCTTGCTATACTCTTAAGTATAAGTTGAGAACTCATAATAATTTTATTCGAAGTCAGAATGTGAACTGTGAAGTGTCAAGCTCGACAATAAAGATTACTTTCGTTATTAGCGAACCATAAAAAGTATTTTTCATATTATGTTGCTACTTTTCGACTTTGCTTTAAAAAAATATTGATCACCATTTGAAGTTGAATATAAGTATGTATTATCCGACTATATTAATCTGCGTTCGCTCCGACTCCGCACCATATCCGACATCCGAAAAAATCTGCATCCGTAACCGCATCTGTGTAATATCCGCTCCGCTCCACATCCGACAAAAAAATATGGATGTGGATTTGAAAAATGTATTATCCGATCCGATCCGATCCGCTTTCATCCCCACGCAAAATTATTTTTGTCATGTGATTACTTTAAAAATAGATCAAGCAAAATGATCTTATTTTGAAGAGTTGGTTGCAAGAGAACGTTGAAGAGAAGGGCATGTGAATGTTTATCTTTAAAAGTATTGCATTTACAAAGTTTGGAATTACCTACCTACCTGTGCAAGACGTTGGATTTAGATCCGAAGACCACGGAGAGAGGTGGAACACATTTGCAGATAACTGCCCGCCAGCCCCCTCACTAATCGTTTTTTTTTGCAAATCACCCCTTCCCCTGGCGTACGTCGCACGACCCATCCGCGCGCGTCGCTTTGCATCTGCCGAACCCGCGAATCACCGCCGCTGCAGAACCGTCGGACCGCCGCTCCCTCGCCGGCCGGCCGCCCCTTCCCGCTTGTGCACCTCAGGTGTTTCTTTTGGACTGAATCTGCGGATCATGAGGCTGCGTACACGACTACACGAGCCAATGGGTGGTAGCACCTGAAGCTGCCAGGAGAGACAGACAATGACTACTAGTCTACTACCATGGCCATGGGGGCGACGGCCACACGCATTGTGACTTTTCTTTGCCGCGAAGTTCATACTCCAGAGTAAAAGTTTCAGAGCAAATGCTCGCCAGCGGACACGATCGCACGAATCTGCAGAGATCACCTTGCGTCGCTAGCCGCTTCAGCCTTTAAGCTCGAAGCATGGATGCAGAAGATGATCAGAGAAGGGGAGTACAGGGCCGGTTGAACACGCACATGGTGGCCTCCAGTCCCTCACTGCCTCCTACTGCGGCCTTCAGCGCGTGCCGCAGCCGGCCTATCGCAGCTGCCGCAGGACGCGGGCGCGCGGCTGGCCGCGGATGCTCACGCACGCTGCTCGTCGGTGCCTGTGTTTTTTCATTCCCGCAGAAGCAAGTGAAGGCGAGGTGAGGGGCGGCGGCGGACCATGGGCTTAGTGGAGAGGCGGCGCTGGGAAGGGGCGGGCGGGCGGCCGGCCGGCGAGGGAGCGGCGGTCCGACGGGTCTACGGCGGCGGCGACTTGCGCGGGTTCGGCAGATGCACAGCGACGCGCGCGGATGGGTCGTGCACTCGTGCGCCAGGGAAAGGGGTACTTCGCAAAAAAAAAAAAAGGGACTACTAAGGGGGCTGAAGGGCGGGTATCTGCAAATGTGTCCCAACTCTCTTCGTATGCTTTGGATCTAGATCCAACATCTCTGATCGGAGTTTGCATAGTTTGCACAAGTGAATTGGTTTCCACCTGATACACTCGCTATGCGGAGTGCCTAAAGTGAAGCGATTGGAATTAAGTATTGCACTCCTTTTTTATATGGAAAGTAAAATCCATTAACCAGAGACCACACTCGCAAACGGGTCATTAGGTAGCACTCCTCATGTTCAGAGTTCGCTCGCCTGTGCTCGATCGGATCCCCCGCATGTCAGTTTTTTTAGAGGTCACACTCGATGTCAGCGGCCACTACAGGCTTATAGATGATACGGTTCCATGTTCCAAGTCTATGTAAATTGTGTGCAGTTAAACCGTTAAACGCACAATGGTTTAATGACATGTAACCATGAACAATATATTCATGAAATGTTTAAATCGGCAACGAATATATACAACAAAAATGTGTTTTAGAACCATATCAATGAGTAAAACATGTATCTGTGACTAAAGTACCCTGATAAAAAATGTGTGCACATCATATAGTTCCATTTGACAACCTTTTTTTAAACGTCCTATATACACACTAGTACACAACAACAATAACCTCGACAGATGAGCAAATGCTAAGTTTAGGTTCTGTGAATAAGATAAAATATTCAGATAAATTGAGCACCGATGTAGATTGTTCACTACAAAAAATGAACATAAAAGAATAGTTTTATACAACACCTCGTCCCATTTTTTACAAGCAACCTCAAACCAAGAATACTGAACAAAAAAAGGTCAACCTCTGCTCAGAAAAAATGCTGATCCATGTCACAGAAGACATAGGCCAATCTCTTTTTTTAGCTGAGAGCAGAATATCAGCAAAAACAAGAGAGTGATGTGTGAGAGTATATCATTCCCTTGCCAGTGTGTCCACCATAATATGGACAGAAATTTCTGCACCTACTTCACACTCACGTATATTCCCGAACAAGCATTCATAATCACCCACCAAAAAGTTGAAAAGAATGCTATGTAACTTTGAGTGCGTCAATCTGTGAGCACTAATACAATCTGTTCCAGGGTATGTATGGGAAATATGTACCTCCATGTAAATTCTGTGGGAAAATACAAAACTTTTTACAGTTAGCAGGAATAGAGATATACTAGAGTGCCAGCTGGTACCTGCCAGGTCCTCAATCTTGAGGATGGTTGTCTCTGGATAAGTATTTATTATCCTCAGCAACCAAATCAATAGTAGAAATCTAATGCAAAAGAATGTGCCTCTCCACAATAACATATGTCCAAGCCAGAAAATTGGTATTTGGTCAGCACTCAGCCACAATGTATCACCGATATCTCCCGATTTGCACTTTACTCATGCTGCTCTCCAACCTCTGTATACTCGCAGCAACCCGACCAACATTCGGTTTTGTGTCAACACTGCTATCCTCGCTGACAACACTTCCAGTGTTAGTCTGTACATCAGTGTTCTTGGCATCAATGTTTGCAACAATTCCAGTGTTGGATTTTACAGTAGCTTTGATGTCATCGTTGCTCTTAACACTTCCGCTGGTTGGTTTCACGTCCATACACTCATCACTGTTTGCAACAATTCCAGTGTTGGATTTGGCATCGTTGCTCTTGACACTTCCGCCGATTGGTTTTACGTCCATACACTTAGCATCATCAGCATTCACAACACTTCTAGTGCTGGGTTTCGTATCTGGGGTCCTGGCATCACTGTTAGCAGTGCTTCCAGTGTTACACTTCGCATCAAAATTCTTGATATAAGAATTAACAACACTTCTGATGCTGCGCTTCACATCTCTGTTGACAACATTGGAAGTGGTGGTGTCCGCATTACTGCTCTTTTCATCCATGCTTGAGATGCTGCCAGTGTTGGGCTTCGTATCAATAGTTTTGGAATTTTTGTTGGTGGTGTTACTTGTGTCCATTTTGACACTAGAGCTTTTGGCAATGCTGTTGGCTATGCTTCCAATGTGGGACTTTGTATCAGAATTCTTGGCATCTCTGTTGGTGATTGATCCAATGTTCAGGTTTACATCAGCATTTTTGGCAAGTCTGTTGGCAATGCTTCCAATATTGGGCTGCACATCAGTGCTCATGGAAGCATTGTTGGTAATACTACTATTGTTGTGTTTCGCATCAGCAGTCTTGTTGCAACTTCCAGTGAGGCTCCCTTTTTTGTCCGTCACATCAATATTTGTACAGGCACCACTGGTGGTATTCCCTGTGCTTTGGGCATCATTATTGTTATGAGGCTCAGAAGTTTTATCCTCATCATATTGAAGCCATGGATGCTTTAGGCATTCTGCAGCTGTCAACCTCTTCTCTGGTGCAAAGTCAAGTAAAGGGCACAGAAAATTGGCAAATTCACGTGCATCAGATTCAGAAATCTTGTATTTGTCAACAAGGATGCGTTCAACAGATGACAACTTCAGCCTTCTTATCCGCTTTAGATCTCCATGGCGGTCAAAATACTCCTTTGATCGTGTTCCCATGGTGGCGATCTGAACTCATTTAAATGTTATTAAACAGGTTAGTTTGATATTTCAGAAACCAAGGATTGAGTACAAAAGAGTGCTGCACGTACCTTTTTTGGCATCTTGCCAAGTAATTCCATCATTAAAGCCAAGTGATCCTACAATGACAAATCTTCAGTCCTCAATGATGTCACTAAGGGTTACAATTAACTAAAATTTGCAAGGCCCTCCTAGAGTACATGGTACGCCAAATTCAACTTAAATTTAAGTTCCAATACTGGAACTGGTGCTTCAGAACGTTGTAGATTAATCTAATATTGAAAGTTGCAACCCCTAGTAGTTTTTAAATTACCTGAACAGTTCCACTGTTATTTTTTGGGTGCACGTTTATTTGTGGATGATATTCAAGGTAAATAGTTATCTATCTATTAATACAATGACGCCTGCGTGTTCGAGGAAAAAAAATTGAGGTGAACAGGAGTGATAGAATTTAAAATTCTAACGCCAAGCATACTTATGTTGACTGTGACTGTTTTCTGATGTTAGACATATACTCATCTGATAGATAACATCAAGTGTGTCCAAGTCAATGCTTACTTTTTCACAATTTCACTTCACTAAATTGTATAAGTCTCTAGTGAGAAAGCACTGCAAAATTGAAGTCAACTCAAAGATCAAAACAATAGGTAGGCTCATGAGGAATATGATATGTACCTCATCTTCGCTGTATCCATGGCCTTCCTTGGGTGTAAATAGCATTTCTCCTGTTGCAAGCTCAAAAGCAATGCACGCAAATGACCACATGTCAACAGAAAACGAGTATCCTGCACCTAGAATGATCTCTGGCGCCCGATACTGCCTTGTCTGAATAAAATCAGTAAATTGCTTGTCAGCCCAACAAGCATTCCCGAAATCCACAATTTTGCATGTCAGATCAATCCCATCCAAGCTCCTTTCTGAACGCGAAGATTCTACAATTGATTTTCTTCTCTCAGCAAGCTTTGCAAGCACCCTCCTTGCTCTCATCTTTAGTTTCTTCTCGATTGGGTTAAGACCAACTTCTCCGTTAGGATTCCCCTCAGGCTTCTCAAGGTTAGGTTTAAGCCCAGATCGAATGGGGTCCTTCGAGGGATCAATCGTTGAGACAAGGAGAACATTCTCAAGCTTCAAATCCGAATGGATGATGCCAAGCTCATTGTGCAAGTAATCAAGACCTACCAAAATTGACTTGCATATTCGCTTAACCCTGTCAAAACCAATGCCTTTGTACCGGTTGTACTGTACAAGCTTGAGCAAGCTATCTCCAAGGAACTCAAAGACAAGGCAGATGTGTTGCCCATTCGGTCCTGTGTGCTTGAAGTGATCTATTAGGTGGATGATACATTTGCGATTTGACGGATCCCTTTTTGTGATTTCTGACAGGAACTCTATTTCATGAAGAGCAGCCTGCGCAAACTCAGGGGCGCTCTTTTGTATCTTCAGGGCCACATATCTCTGCAGAAAAGAGAGTGCAGTTTGTAACAACAGTGTTTAATTATGTGTTCAATTTCATAACTCTTGTTAAAGAGACCACCCTATCCAGATCAATAATTACAAACATGTTTAGTTAAATGTAAGCCATATTTTCAGAAAAGAGAAGCATTAAAAGAGTTGCCCTCAGTACTGGCAACCAAATTTATTTTTGTATTGTACCAGAAAATAAATGAAAACTTCAATTTGGCATGATTTCGCTCCAGCGTGTAAGACCTGATCCCACCTGATCGCATTTGATAACGAGAGTAAAGGCTCTCCCAATGGCAGCGGCAAACGGATGAACCAAACTACCAAATGGGGAAACGGACAAATTGAATCCCTAGTCTAGTGAAACCCAAGCCTACAAAAATCCAACAGCTCGCCCCATCATCCCTCCCCCGTCACAATCCCAATCCCAAGACCCATTCCCCTCGCGTGGGACCCACGGGGAAGTGCGCGCGCCCGCCAACCCAGGCAAAGGCTGCAGCGACCCCTTGCGATCCGATCAGGCGATCGATCAGCCCCCTGCAAATCGATAAAAGCGCGAGATCTAGGCGGGCGATCGCATTACGAAGCGGAGGGCAGGGATCGCTGGCGCGAAGGCGGGCGATCTTTGGGTCCCCCCTCGATCGCCGGGAATGCCGGGAGATGCCGCGATCTCGGGCGGATCAGGATGGAAGGGGCGTACCTGCGATTGGACGTCGAAGGCGAGCCAGACGGTGGAGAAGTTGCCCCACCCGAGCTTCCGCTGGGCGACGTAGCGGCCGGCGGCGAACTGGTCCCCGGGGCGGACGGCGTGGTAGCCCCCCTTGCGGTACCCGTCGACGCCCTCGTCCTCCTCCTCTTCCTCCACCTCCACCTCGTCGCCCGACAGCGACTGCGACATCCTCGGTTTTCTCCTCCAAACGCTTCGTGCCTCAGGGGTCCGTCCCGAGGAGCCGCGCGCGTGTCCGTGCCCGGCGATCCCACCGGCGGCGAGCTCTTCGTTCCGTGCTAATTGGGCTGCGAATCGCGGCAGGCAGATGGTGGTGGGTTTGGTTGGGTCGCTTTTTTTTTCCCCAGGTGGTGGGGGTGAGGGGATCGGAGGGAGGGAGGGAGAGGAGGAAGCGGGGGGCTTTCCCACGTCGCACCTCCTATTTTGGATGTATTGCACGTTCTCACCCACGACGACAGCTTCGAGCTTCCTCCTCACCACCTCCTCCTACCAGCTTCATCGAAACTACTCTCCTTTTTCGAATTTCGATTTCAAAATCATAAAGCAGATTCTTGTCACCGGGAGATAGAAGCCCATTATTGATCATGATTTGTACTCAATATGTTTTCTCTTTCTTGCTGTTGACTGTTTAGTTATGCGAAGCATTAACGAAACTGTGCAGCATGGTCAAAGTGGGGATAATAATTGATTAACTGAAAAACTATCCATCTCTACCAAAGTCATCTTGTAATAATATAATGGCAAAAAAAATTACAGCAATGGTAACTATATCATAGAACCGGTCATAATAATTGAATAACTGAAAAACTACCCATCTCCACCAAAATCATCTTGTATATCATAGAACCTATCATAAAATGACTATCTCTGCCCATATCTCAAAGGTAATCGATATACTCCCTCCGTCCCACGAAGACCGTTCGTTTAGAAAATTCAAGACATGCTAGTAGTTGTGACAAATAATTTTGTTACCCCTAATAAATCATGTATTGAAACTTGAAAAGAGACATCAAATAAATATTTTATTGGCTCCGTGTGTTTCTCAATGCATTATTTTCTTAGTATTTGGTGTTGATTTAATGAGAAGAACATTTAATACGAACTAAAAAAACACTCTTTGTGTGACAAACATACGGGACGGAGGGAGTAGTTATTAGAGAACACGAAAAAAAAGAAACGGTCACACAGCTGTTATCCGCAAAAAATGGCAAATGCACTAATTAATTCAAATCCAATACAAAAATAAAGAGATTCAAGTGGGCGTAACATGGATAGAAACTTGAGAAAAAATAAGTGACAAACTGAATGCAAAACGAGAAGAAACAGAAATAGGAAGGCAGCACGATAATAATAATGCTACTATACCACCGGCGATTAACGTAAGCAGTTCGACAATCCAGGATAACATAGCGTATAGCATTACACATTGCACGCTAGGATAAGTAGCACCACAAAAATAAACCAACAACTCAGGGTTCTGGAAGGAATAACGAGGACAACTAAGCTAATTCGACTCAAAAGAAAACCACCAAGCCGCTTAATCAACCTCCTCCATCTTGCTCTCACCAGCATCATCCTCAAGAGGGGGCATGTCAGTGTCCGCCTCTGGGGTCTCGTCCTCGTCGATGCTCAGGCCAAGCTTGAGCATGCGGTGGATACGGCTGCCAAAGGTGTTGGGGTCATCAAGGCTGAAGCCAGAGGTGAGGAGCGCAGTATCAAACAGCAGCATGACAAGGTCCTTAACAGACTTGTCGTTCTTGTCAGCTTCAGCACGCTTGCGGAGTTCCTCCATGATGGCGTTCTCAGGGTTGATCTCCATGGTCTTCTTGGAGGACATGTACCCAGACATGCTGGAGTCCTTCAGTGCCTGAGCCTTCATGATCCTCTCCATGTTGGCGGTCCAGCCATACTCGCCGGTGACCAGGCAGCAGGGGGAGTCCACCACACGGTCAGAGACCACCACCTTCTCAACCTTGTCACCCAGCACCTCCTTTATCACCTTGCAGAGGCCTTCAAACTTCTCCTTGAGCTCCTCCTTTCTCTTCTTCTCATCCTCGGTTTCCTCCAGCTTGAGGCCCTCCTTGGTGGCAGAGACGAGTTTCTTGCCTTCAAACTCCTTCAGCTGGCCAATGGCATACTCATCAATTGCGTCAACCATGTACAGGACTTCATAGCCCTTCTTCTTCAGCTTCTCAAGGAAGGGGGAGTTCTCCACAGCCTTCTTGCTCTCACCAGTGATGTAGTAGATGTCACTCTGACCCTCCTTCATCCTCGTAACATAGTCCTTGAGGCTAGTTAGCTCATCACCGCTCTTGGTGGAGTGGTACCTAAGGAGCTCAGCAATCTTGTTCCTGTTCTGGGAGTCCTCGTGGATGCCAAGCTTGAGGTTCTTACAGAAGGCCTCGTAGAACTTGTTGTAGTCCTCCTTGTTCTCAGCAATCTCAAAGAAGAGCTCAATGCACTTCTTGACCAGGTTCTTGCGGATGACCTTGAGGATCTTGTTCTGCTGGAGTGTCTCACGGGAGATGTTGAGGGGAAGGTCCTCAGAGTCCACAATGCCCTTGACAAAGCTCAGCCACTCTGGGATCAGCTCCTCACAGTTGTCCATGATGAAGACACGGCGCACATAGAGCTTGATGTTGTTCTGCTTCTTTCTGGTGTCGAAGAGGTCAAAAGGAGCCCTCTTGGGTACAAAGAGGACAGCCTTGAACTCAAGCTGACCCTCAACAGAGAAGTGCTTCACAGCAAGATGCTCCTCCCAGTCGTTGGTCAAGCTCTTGTAGAAAGCAGCATACTCTTCCTTGGTGATCTCCTCAGGCTTCCTCATCCAGATTGGCTTCTGCTTGTTCACCAATTGCCACTCATGAGAAACCTCCTTGATCTTCTTCTTTTTCTTCTCCTTCTCTTCCTTCTCCTCGTCAACATCCTCAACCTTGCCCTCCTCATCCTTCTTATCTTCTTCATCTTCATCATCAGATATTTCCTTCTCTGTGGTCTTCTCCGTCCAGAGAGAGATGGGGTAGCTGATGAACTCAGAGTGCTTCTTGACAAGATCCTTGAGGCGTCGCTCCTCAAGATACTCCAACTGCACAAAATAGAAGAAAATTATAAGAGTGTTCAAAATGATGGAATTACTTTCAGATGCTAACAGAAAATGATGACATAACTAGAAAAACATGCACACTGAATACAGTTTCACAATAATTATAGTCTCTAAAGATCAGTTATGCAAAAAAAGACTAATTAGATAAATAGCATGCTTAAGTGTTCCTAAGAATCTGAGAAATGCATTATCTAACAGCAATATCTGAAATAATCCTAAGTGGTTATAATAAAACAAACTAACATAGCATAACAGAACCATGTGATTTCAAGAAACGACCAAAAAACATCAGCACTATCTAAATAATCCTGTAAACATTAAACAACTGGCAATGGCAGCATCAACAACAGTAATTAACACACAGCAAGCTCAAAACCAGGAAATGTCTGAGATACCTGATCATCCTTGAGGTAGAGGGTCATCTTAGTACCCCTGCCAAGGGTCTCCCCAGAGGTATCACGTGTGACGGTAAAGGAGCCACCAGCCTGAGATTCCCACACATACTGCTCATCATCGTTGTGCTTGGTGGTCACAACTACTCGCTCAGCGACAAGGTAGGCAGAGTAGAAGCCAACACCAAACTGACCAATCATAGACACATCAGCACCAGCAGCCAGAGCCTCCATGAACTCCTTTGTGCCTGACCGTGCAATTGTACCAAGGTTGTTCACAAGATCTGACTTGGTCATACCAATACCACTGTCAATGATTGTAAGAGTGTTGGAGGCCTTGTCAGGAACAATGTGGATGAACAGCTCGGGCTGGGCATCAAGCTTGCTCTTGTCCGTCAAGCTCTCAAACCTGATCTTGTCCAACGCCTGTCAAACCCCACAAAAACATTCATGGTTGGATTCATATATCATTCAGTAGAATATAAAGTGCTTAGTAATTAAGTGGAGCGTGCACAGCTTTTGCCTAAGGAGGTTATTCTGTCAGAAAAGGGTAACATGCCATTTACTGCAATAAACAAGACTAACACACAATCAATTTAACCATGTAGTAGTTGTTAAAGCACCAACAAAAAAACATGTCTACCTTCTCAGCATAATCCATTCTAATCTAGCAAGACTAGATAAAGTTTATCAATAACAATCATGCTTTCATTTGTACATTCTAGATTAGAACTGCAATAAACAGAATTAACTGCATCAGCACGCAATCGACTTAACCATGTAGCTGCAGCAGGTACTACAATAAACCAGCCTAGCAAAGACTATACATTTATAAAGATCAATCACGCTTTCATTCTCATTAGTCTCAGATCGTTCAGAACTTCAGATTAGTCATAAACCTTGCAAGTACAGATGCCACAGACACAACCGAGATCAGACAAAATTATTATTTACGACTTCAGAAGTACATGCTGAATAGTCAACAAGGAACTAGCACAAAACCCTACATAACCCCACATCACCAGATCCGGATGCGATGCGGAACACACCGATCCCTTGAGCGACACAAGGGTTTAGCGCACAGATCTAGAGCCGCAAACAGAAGAGCATTAGGAGGTAGGGTGGAAACTTACATCGGAGGAGTTGGAGATGAGCTCCCGGAGGAAGATCTCCTTGTTGGAGTAGAAGGTGTTGATGATGAGCGAGAGCAGCTGGTTGATCTCCGCCTGGAAGGCGAACGTCTCCGTCTCGGAGGCCATGGCGAGACCTTCCTTCCGAAGGCGAGGAGAGAGGCGGCGGCGCTTGGGAGGAGAGGAGGCGACGAGGGTTTGTGGGGAACCGAGGGAGAGCGTGAGATGAGATTGCCCTGCGGCCTCCGGGGTGATATAGGCGGGGCGGGTTGACTGACTTCCCGTTGGGCCCGAAGTCTTCTAGGCCCAGCCATTCTGGGGCTGTATGCCCCGTGGCCCACGCGTCAGCAGGCTGTGTCTTTGTTTTTTTTTCCGACTTGGAAGGTTCTAGAGCATGAGTACCTCACGATTAACAGGCAGTTGGCAGCTTCGTCTGCAACTCCCTCCGTCCCAAAATGAAATGGTGCGGAGGGTTCAAATTTTGTGCGAAAATTTAAGATTTTGGAAGGATATGACAAAATTAAATGAGATTTGTGAGTAGTTGGAGAGTTGGTAAATAGTGCAAAATGAGAAGTACTCCCTCCGTCCAAAAAAAACTGCATTTGTAAGACCAAGCACACAAATCAATGCCAAGGTGAAATTACAAAATTGCCCCTGGAAGTACTCGTGAGTTCACACCTGGCTTGCAACGTGGTTCCCTGCCATTGGCTTGCACTGGCATGCTGGAACAACCAGCGGCGGATCCAGCGGTGGGTCGGGGGGGGGGGGCTCCAGCCCCCTACCACCCTGGATCCCATGGTAATACCTCTATTTTGAGGAGAAAGAAGGAGAAAGAGGAAGAAGAAGAAGGAGGGAGGAAGAAGAGGAGGAAGGAGAGCCCCCTACAACTCAGTCCTGGATTCGCCACTGGGAACAACCGAGAAGGTTTCAGACAGGAGATGGTTGAAGCGCTAGCCTTTGGGATTTTTTTTTTTTTTGCAGATGAGCCCCACATGTGCATTGTGCGGTGGAGGAAGGCCGGGTAGCAGGAAGTTCACTAGTTCAAGGTTCTTTTTAAAAATGGGCCCCACGTGCACAGGTGTACAGTGCAGCATGAATGGATGAGCACCTAGGAGTATGTGCTATTGTGTGTTTAATTTGGGATTTTTTTCTGAATGCTACAATTGCACTTAAAGTGGGACATACGGAGTATAGAGGTCATTTACTCTCACTGTTGTTTCTTGAGTTTGAACCGTTCAGGACTTTATATTTTAGGATGGAGGAAGTAGCTCGTGTGTTGCTTGATTTACGAAAGTTTTTTTTCTACAAAAGAGATACTACCTCCGTCCTTAAATATATGACGTTTAGGATAAGAAAATTAATTCATTTTGAACTAATTTTCTATCCTAAACGTCATATATTTAAAAACAGAGGGAGTACGAACTTTTTGTCGTGTTTTGAGTTGCTTTTGGGAGTTTTTATAGGTCGCGAATTTCCAAATTCCGAGAAACTTTTTCTTCGTTTAAGGTCTTGTTTAGATCCTTAAGGTATTATTTAGATCGGTAAGTTTTTAGAGTAACTCCCACAATTTATGTATTTTATTAGTTAAATTTGAAGAATGTACTCCTTTGTAAAAATAAAAAACCACCTAATTCTATGGAGGTAATCCAAGAGACTATGGGTGTGTTTGGCAGGGCTCTGGCTGTGGCTGTGGCAGCTCTGGCTGTGGCTGTGCTGATGGAGCGGATTCTGTGGAGGAGCTGAAGCCGTTTTAGAAAAACGTTTGGCAAAACAGCTTCTCCTGGCTGTATAAAGGGTGAAATGTCCATAGTACCTTTCCATTTTTTTTCCTTTTCTCTTTCTTTTTTTATGAAATGTTAATATTTATTTTGAACCATACCCTTTTAACTTGTCTTAAAGAATTCTACGTAATTTGCATCTTTATGAGGACTATAATGTAAAATGATGGAAGATAATTCTACCATCGTGGTGTCTTGCCGGTCTCTCTCGTTGACTCTCTGCTCTCTCTCTCTCTCGTTTCGATCTGGGAGGTGCGGGTCTTGCGGGCGGCACAGCTCGGCATCGGAGGCCAGCAGGTGGCAGGGAGCCGACGAGCGGCGGCCACGATGCGCCCGTGGTGCCGCCGGCCTCCGCCACCTACCGCCTCCAGCTACCAGCGCCGGCCACCTCCTCCACCTCTAGCTCCCAGCAACGCCGACGACCTTCTCCGCGTCGCGCCGTCGCGTACCGGCCTCCCGGCTCCACCGCGCCCGTCGGTGACCTCCTCTGCGCCGTGCCGTCGCGGATCCGACCTCCCGGCTCCACCGCGCCCGCTGGCGGCCTCCTCTGCGCCGACGTCCTCGGGAAATTTGGCCGTCCGACCATGGGTCCCCCGAGGGCAGGGCGGGGATTTGCAGGGAGGAGCCGCAGGCGGAGCCCGGCTCCGCCTGCGGCAAAACGCTCCAGAGAGCATGTTTTGCGGGTGCTCTGCACCGGGAGCCGTTTTTGATCGGTCTTTGGCAGGGCTTCCGGTAGGCCTGGGCAAAATACCCGATACTCATTACCCGTACCCGAATTACCCGAACCCGAACCCGAATTACCCGAACCCGAGGTACCCGATCCCAAGTTCGGATAGTGATTGTCATTACCCGAAATTAGTTTGGGTAATTCGGGTAATACACTCCGGTACCCGAACTACCCGAAATTTGCCTTTGTCTTTGTATTTATTCACGTGTTGTTAGTTGAATACTTGAAATTGTCACTTTACTAGAATATAATTCTCTTAATTTGAACAAGTGACTATAATATATTATTCTTCTCAACTTGTAGTTGAAATTCAACACAAACTACTAGTCTATGCAAAATTATGTGTGTTTGAGTGTATACTTTGATTATAGATTTCGGGTAAATTGGGTAACCCGAACCCGAACCTAATTTTTGCGGGTACCCGAATTTGCGGGTAGTGTTTTTCTGGAGCTGATATCGGGTAATGATTCTCATTACCCGAATTTATCAAAACCCGAATTACCCGACCCGAACTAATCGGGTAACCCGAACGCCCACCCCTAGCTTCCGGCTCCTCGCGTGAAAGCGGAGCTGGTGAGAGCCCTGCCAAACGCACCCTATGTAAAACTTGATGGTCTTATATTCAAAACAATTAATCGGGTCCACATAAGCTGTCCGCGACGCATCCCTTGCCTGATGCCGCCATCGCGATGGGCACGAAGACAACATCGTGCCTGACGCCGCCGCCGCCGCCGACTTGAAGCTGACGACGCCCCTATCCCGTCCACTCTTGCGCGTTCCATCAAAATCATCATGTCCGCTCGTTCCATAAAAATCAATTTGAGGTGATTGACTCTCCCGGTTTGCAGGCGGCGGCGCGGGCTGCGTGCGGCGGCGAGCGGAAGGGTGCGGCGACGCACGGAAGGGGACGGCGGAGAGGATGCGTCGGCGGGATTTATACGTGGGAGGGCGCGCGATGGAGGCCGCGGGAGAGCGCGAAGGAGGAATCGCCCGGGCGGGAGCTACAGGAGCGCGCGAAGAGGGAATTGGCGAGCAGAATTGCACGCCAAAAATCGCGAGCGCACGAACCGGGATGACGAGCAAGATCGCAGAGGCGGGTGCGATAGCGAGCCTCTTGGATAGGGTTATACCGCCGTTTTTTTATTTTTTATTTTTGCCGATGTAAATCAATTTAGGGTCTGTTTGGGATGGCTCCAACTCTGGCCGGAGCTACTCTACTCCAAAACTCTAGGTGGAGCCAGCTCTGGATGGAGTTAGAGTTGCCCAACGTGGGTGTTTGGCTACCAACTCCAGAAATGAAATGCAGCACAGTACAATGACATGTGGGTCCTATCAGTCAGTCTCACGACTACCCTTTCTCCTCTCTATCCCTCCCAAGCACAACAGAGCATATCCGGCGAGGAGATGGGCACCGGTGAGGAGATGGGCACCGACGACGCCAGCGGCCAATAGCAGGAGTTCTTCTTGGCATCGGCTGGGCATGAGATGACGACGCAATCGACGGAGGGCGGGCTCCGACGGGGAGGGCGCGGGGAGGCCGCGCTCCGACATCCGACGGCAAGGGCGTGCGGCGGCGCGGAGGTCAAGGGCCGGCGACGGGAGGGCCAGGCGGCGGCGCGCGGCGTCTGACGGTGGGGATGCCAAGGCCGGCGAGCTCGTGGCGCGGCGGCGGGCCTGACTGACGCTGCGCACGGCTGCGGATCGAGAGGGGCGCGGCCGCGGGGCCTGACCAGCACGGCCATACGCAGGCGAGCTCGGGGCGTGGCTACGGCGCAACACGACTGCAGGGTCAGCGGGCACAGGCCAAGGTCGCGAGAGGGCCACGCGCAATGGTGGTGCCAGGCCAGCAACCGGGAGAGAGGAAGCTCCGAGGGGCGGGCCAGCCACCTCCGGCGACGGCCGGTGACGGATCTTGGGAGAGAGAGAGGGAAGGGGGAAATTGAAGAGGGAGACGACGGGATCCGGCTGGCAGCTCTGGGACGGGGCGGGTAGGGCGGCGTCCGGCGGCCAGCAGTAGGAAGGACGACGAGATCCTCGGGGAGCAGCGGAGGTTAGGTGGCGGCGGCGGCAGATGTGTCGCGACGGGGTGGGGAGGGCGCGGGGAAAGAAAGGAACGAAACGTTTTTTCCCACTTAAGAGTGGCATTGGTGGGTAATTACCCACCAACTCCATGAGTTGGTTCATATTGAGGTGTTTTGGAGCAGCAAAAGAGGTGCTCCAAAACTCCACCCTCATTTGCACTACAGCTCCATGGAGTTGGTAACTCCATGGAGTTTTGGAGTTGGGGTGTTTGGCTGAAAAAGTTGCTGGAGTTGTTAGAGTTCGGCTCTGGAGCCATGCCAAACACCCCCTTAGAATGTATGTTGGAGTTGCTCCTACTATTCACTCCTCACATACGGATGTTCTCGTACTAATTAAGAGTATTAAGAGCAACTTCAACAGTTTCTCTATTCTTGCTAGCTAAATTTGGAGTTTGAGTCCTTAGTAAAAATAGAGAACTCTATATTTCAAGGGGTATTCCAACAGACTAGGTAAAAACTGGGTAACTAAAACCAGGCCAACCGGACAGAACAGAATCAACGACACCCTTGCATCCCACGCCGCGCGCGACCGTCCGTCGCGGAACAGGAAGGCGACGACGCCCTCTGTCGCCGCCGGACAGAAAAATCAAGCGGCCGTGGCCGCCGGGGACTGAAGGTCATTGACGACGCCACCATCCTGTCCGCAGCTCCTCTTCCCTGAGAACTCTTGGCTGTTGCACAAGCACTAGGAGGCATGACAGGTTGAGATTGTTAAAGTCCATTCACTAGCCGTGTGTTTGGTTGTGGGTTGGGGCGGGTTGGGACGGAGCCAACTCGCTCCCGCAGCTGTTTGGATGCAAATGAGGAGGGTTGGGTTGGCTCCAGAGGAGAATATTCCTCAAAGATGCGGGTTCGCTCCCACCCCCAAAATATGGCGGATGAGTTCGCTCCGCTCCGGCTCACGGTCGCGTCTCTCTCCTGTCATCTCTCTCGCGGCGCTCGCAACGGAGGCGGAGCTCGCGCCAGGGTGATCCTCCTCCTGCTCGTCCTCCTCGTCGCCGCCTGCAGGAGCGGGTACCCCCTCCGTCTCCGCCTGCGACGGCGCAGGCGCGCCCGCCGCCGCCGCCGCCGCTCCCGCGGACGCCACGGGCTGCGCGGCGGCGTCCTCGCCGACGCTCTTCTGCCGCGGCGGCCGGAGGACTCACCCGCCGCACCCACCTGCCGTGCTCGACGTCGCCTCACCCGCTGTGCTCGAGGTCGTGGTGGGCTCCGCGCGCAAGCCGAGCTCGCCCAGGCCGACGGCGGGGGACCTCGCCCAGGCCGAGCTCGCCCAGGCCGGCGGCGGCGGAGCTCGTCCAGGCCGAGCTCGCCCAGGCCGGCAGCGACGGAGGTCGCCCAGGCCGACGGCGGTGGTCCTCTCCAGGGCGGCGGCGGTGAATCCCGCCCAAGGCTGAGGATAAGGTTTTGAAAAAAAATAAAAAGAAAAGAGGAACATAATGGTAGCATGAGAGTTTGACAGGTGGGGTCCGTTGGTGACAGATGGGACCCGTCCTAACGGTGTTATTTTGACATCCATCCCAGATTTCCAATCCCTTCATCCAAACAAAAGTTGGAACGAACCCATCCCCAATCCAATAAAATGAACCAAACATAACACGGGTTGTCATCGACTACTTCGTCTCGCGCGGCTAGTCATCAACTACTTCACCTCACGTGGCTCGTCGTCGACTACTTCGCCTACGCCGCGCGTCCGGGTGCCTCGGCACGTCGCGCGGCTCGTCGCGCGGCTCGTCGTCGACTACTTCACCTCGCGCGGCTCGTCGTCGACTACTTCGCCTACGCCGCGCGTCCGGGTGCCTCGGCACATCGCGCGGCTCGTCGTCGACTACTTCGCCTCGCGCGGCTCGTCGTCGACTACTTCGCCTACGCCGCGCGTCCGGGTGCCTCGGCACGTCGCGCGGCTCGTCGACTACTTCGCCTCGCGCGGCTCGTCGTCGACTACTTCGCCTACGCCGTGCGATCGGGTGCCTCGACTGGTCGCGCGGCTCGTCGTCGACTACTTCGCCTATGCTGTGCGATCGGATGCCTCGGCTCCTCGCGCGGCTCGTCGTCGACCACGCGCCGTCTCGCCGCTCGACTTCTCGTCGGTCGGTCGCACTGGCTCTCGCCGTGCGCCCGGTCGCTCCGTCTCGTGGCTCGACTACTCCGTACGCCGCCGCTCGACTTGTTGTCCGGTCGCGCTGGCTCTCGCCGTGCGCCCGGTCGCTCCGTCTTGCGGCTCGACTACTCCGTGCGCCGCCGCTCGACTTGTTGTCCGGTCGCACTGGCTCTACTTCAGCCACGCCGTGCGTCGCGACTACTTGTCTCGCGGCAACACCGGCTCTACTTCGAGTACGCTGCGCACCGCCGCGACATCGTCTTCCGGCCGCATCGCGTTGACCACTCATCTTGACTAGTTTTCCAAACTAGTCGAGAACGACAGAAACGCCCCAACAACTAGTCGGAATCAATTCTGACTCGTCAAACTTCAGCAACAATCGTCGCGACTCCATCTCCGACCACCACGGCTTCATCTACAAAACTGCCCTGACGGTAACAGCTAAGTTATTTATTTAAATGATTATTTTTTCTTCTTTGGCTTGTCTTCCATGCGCAGGACAAACACGCCAAGGACTACCCGTCTGTGCATGCTTCTACACGGGAACTACACTTCAGAACTGCACAATCTCAAGTCCGCTACGGCGGCACAAGTCGACGCCAACAGTCGCAATCTAAAGTCCGCTACAGCGGCACAACTCGACTCTGGTCGCATCAACAGTCTGCCCAGGCAGCAACAGCTAAGTCATTTATTTAAATGATTACTGTTTTCTTTTCTTGGCTTGTTCTTCTCATCATGTAGGACAACATGCCGATTACTCATCGGTGTACGCTTCTCGGCGGGTTTTTCACGAGGGCTACACTCTGCTGACTACTCTTGGGGTATATCTATCAAGTCACCACGAGACTACTTCATCAACTCGGGGACTATCCCAACGAGGCAGCTTCTAAAGTCCGCTCCGCGCGGTAACTTATAGTCGACTCCGGTCGCACCTTCGCCTGCTTCGGCGGCATACTGCGTGTGTAAGCTTCGATGGAACTTAGCTGTAAGTGGCCCTCGCGTCCTGGTGACGATAGTACCTAGCTGCACGTGGTTTTCATACCCTGTACCATGGGTTTCGTACCGTAAGTACTCGCGCTCTGTACCTTGGGTCTGAAATCCATGGCCCAGGTACTCAAGTCGACTCCGGTCGCACCTTCAAGCCCGCTCCGGCGGCAACCGTACCTTGGGTCTGAAATCCATGGCCCAGGTACTCAAGTCGCCTCCGGTCGCACCTTCAAGTCCACTACGGTGGCAACCGTACCTTGGGTCTGAAATCTATAACCCAGGTACACAAGTCGACTCCGGTCGCACCTTCAAGCTCGCTCCTGCGGCAACTGTACCTTGGGTCTGAAATCCATGGCTCGGGTACTCAAGCCCACTCCGGTGGCACAAGTCGACGCTAACGGTCGCACCCAAGCCCACTCCGGTGGCACAAGCTGACTTCGGTCGCAATCTTAAGCCCGCTCCGGCGGCAAAACTACTCGTTTTCTCTGATTTTTCTTTCGCTTTGGCTTTCCGGAAAGTGCTTTTCGTTTTTTGCATCTTAAGTCCACTCCGCGTGGCACAAAGTCGACTACTGTAGTTGCATCTCAAAGTCCGCTCTACGCGGTAATCTAAAGTCGACTTCTTCAGTCGCATCTCAAAGTCCGCTCTACGAGACAATCTAAAGTCGAATTCGGTTTTCAAGTCGCATATCAAAGTCCGCTCCACGCGGCATCCTAAAGCCGACTTCGATTTTCAAGTCGCATCTCAAAGTCCGCTCCGCGCGGCACAAAGTCGACTTCGGTTTTTAAGTCGCATTCTAAAGTTCGCACTACCGACATCTAAAGTCGACTTTGGTTGCATCTAAAGTCCGCTCTGACGGCATGGCTACTTTTCAAGCTACACGGCTCGATGCTAAATTACTACTCGGAATCTCTCCAGCTCGGGGGCTGCACTTCAATTACTACTCGAGGATAACTTCAGCAGGCTTTGCTCGCTCTCAAGCTCGGGGGCTCCGCACCAACAACTACTCGACGTGGCTCATACGACTCTCTTATCTCGAGGGCTACACGCTGCAAGAGTACTCGGATGATGGCTTTCGCGAACACTGAAGACCCTTGGATTGATTACCTAATCATTTCAAGGCTCGGGGGCTGCTATAATACACCCATCATTCAATTTTTTCAAGAACAGAAGATCCAGAACCAAGATTGACCCTCAGCTAGAGTCTGCGACTCAATCCAAGATTCGGAGGCTACTCCATATGGAGTGCGATTTTGCAACCGCATTTCCATATAATCTCGACTTCAAGACTGACGAGCTGGACCACCTTCCAGCCTCGTGGCAGTTCAAGTACTATTGAAGACTTCTCCAAGCAGTACTCGAGGACGCTCAAGAACTACTCGAAGAAACTTCAAGACTACTCGAACTACTACTCTCGACTACAACGTGCTCGGAGGCTTGTCGAGCATACTCCCGGGTACCCATACGAGGAAGGATGAAGACGGACTCCTATCAGAATTCCCCTGTAATCCTATTAGGACTCGTTTCGTGTAATCCTCTTAGGACTCCTGCCTTGTAACCGACTAGGAACCCGCCCCCTGGACTATATAAAGGAGGGTCGGGTACCTAGTCGGACACCTGAACAACCCAACACCAAGCGCAGGACGCCATACTTGATCCCCCAAACAGGACGTAGGGTTCGCCACCTTGGCGGCCCGAACCTGTATAAATCTTGTGTCCCGTGTCCTTGCACATACCTTCGAGTTCTCGGTCTCCCGATCATGATCCTCCACCGCATAATCTACTACCTCGGGTACCCCTTGGTAGGTTTGCCGGTCTAAAACACCGACAGAGCCGTCCCCAAAACGAGGGTCGGAGCCACTCCAACCCAGTCATCCCGCAACCAAACACACGGTAGGAGGTCAGTGTAATACGTTGCATCCGTAGCACCTGCCACATAAAAATTAATTATAATGGCACCTCCTGAAATACACATGCACCAGGGACCATACAGATCCTTACTGAGAGATTCAGAAATGGAGAACCAGTGATGCATCATTTAATCAGAAAACTGAAAACTGATTGTGATAATTATTTGTTAAGCAATCAGTACTGTGACATGATTGTGATAATATGCAAAGTTTAATCAGAACAGTGACGTGATTGTGATAATTATTTATTAAGCAATCAGTACCTCATCAACACAGAAAAATAAACAGCTAGCTGTAGCACTCTAGATTAATCAACATATTATCCCAGAGATCATGTCCTCTTGATTAATCGACAACCAGAGATGCAGTACATAATAAACAAGCACATCTAGCACTCTTGAGTTATAAAAAATTTATCCCAAATATCATGTCCTGTTAGTACTAAAGCACAGGCTCATCAACTGAAGCACATGTTATATTCACAGGTTATATTCACAGCCTCATCACAGGGTACATTCACTGGCAAAGTACTATCAACTGAAGCACTGAACAACATCATTTTTAAAAAAAGTACTAATATATTGGAGTAGTGTGGACATTATTTGTTGTATGATCTGTCAATATACTTCAGAAGACTTTGCATATCAAAATACATTCACTGTTTATTGGTAGCTTCATTGCTTCAGTGAGATGAGATTGACTGCGCAGCTGCACCTCCAAGTTTTTAGTTCAATGACAATTTATTAGCAGTTTCATACCATTTTACGATCGCACCAGTACACTGGCTAGCAAAATTGTGAGGAAACTAAAGCTAGAGCTCCTCATGCACTAGATTTGATTAATTCACATATAAATAACTAAAGCTAGAGCTCCTTGATTGCACACATGGAACCAAATTTTGCGTACCAATTTATTCGCAGGTTATATTCACAGGCAAAGTACTATCAACTAATGAACAAATAACTAAAGCTAGAGCTCCTCAAGTTGCTCTAAACAGATGTACACAGAGATTAATCATGCCTTTCAACACCACCATTCACAGGCTCCAGACAGTACAAGGACACAAAATTCCCACACGAGCAATGAACAAACAACGAATGATTGACCAATTGGAACACCGATCTTTGACCAATTGGAACACTGATCTCACCAGTGTAAGCCTCATGTCCGTCGAATTCCTCACCATTCAGCACATCTTCCTGTGACCGGCAGCCCTGGGATTGATCCAAATCCCCCAACGCATCCACGCTTCCTGACGCAAAAGGAGCAAAGAGAGGCGCCGTTGCCGATCGATTCGTCAACCCGGTATCCCAATCAACGGTTGAATGAGGACGCGGCGGCCTATACATGGCGGCGCCTTCGCGTTCTTCCGCAGCGACGACGAAGGCAGTCAGTGCGACGGCGACTTGGCAAATGTGCGGGAGGGTGTGGGCACGAGGGTGGGATGGCGCGGGAAATAGATTTGGCACGACAACGGGAGGGCGGGAGCCTCAGATTGCGCGCGGGAGCCTTGGACTGCGCGCGGCGCGGGAGGGGTACCGAGGGGGAGGCGGCTTCCATCTTTGACGAGGGGAAGGGGCTTTTTCGCGAGTGAGATACCGCCTACTCGACGGAGCCGACCGGGTTTGGATAAGGGCATGTACAGCCCTTAGACGCCGACTCGTCTGTAGAATCTCGAACTGTGCGTACAAACAGATGTACAGACAGTTCATACAGCCTATAGAGAAGAGGGTGTCTGTAAGCTGTTTAATGCTTTGCATGAAACTTAAGATCAACTACAAATGCATTTGTGTGTACACTGTGTGGCTATTTGATTGAATAATGTCAAACATACATAATAGAAATATGATTACAATAATTTATAAGAATCATAAAAATAATAACTATATTGTATATATAGTCACAATGTCTTTTATATATTTTTTTCTTTATTTCCTTTGAGATCAAGCCTCCCACATGACCTGCATCTTCCCCTCAAGTTACGTGGCCTCTCCTCCTCCACTCAACGTGCTTCTTCTTTACTCTCCTCTGTCTCTCTCCATCTTGTTCAGCCAACGCTCTGTAGTAAGTACCAACTCCTTGCTTTGCTCCGTCCGCCATGGACTAGCTATCGGAGATCTGCAAAATTGAATCATATAGGAGCTCCCGTAGCACACCTACCCACCATTCAACCCATCACCAGGGAAGGAGACGGGCTGCTCCCCGTGCATGGGGTGAGCTTATCCCGCAGCGAGCCATGGCAGCTCGATCAGCGGTGGTAGAGCTCCAGGGCCGCTGCTCCTCCCCGCGCCGCCACCGGCCGGGCCTCCCGGTACTCGCGCGGCCTCTCCCTAACTCTCTTCCCCCGCGGCCCCTCCACTCCCTCTCCCTCCTTTCCTTCCCCGGCATCCCCTGCCTCTCCTGCGGCGGCCCGCCATGGGAGCACAGGCTGCAGCGCGGGCGCGAAGCAGAGGCCCTCCTCGTCGTGGAGCTCGAGCTCGGGCCGGCGGCGGTGGATCTGCTAGGTCACTGTGGTGTGGAGCTCGTGGACGACGACGACGACAACGTCCGGACAGTGGTGCGGCACCGGCTCCCTCTCCTCCACGTCATCTTCCTCCTCCGGCAGCGGCCCCGACCCTCTCTCCCCCGGCCGGCGCCCCTGCCTTCTGTCCCGACCTCCCTCTCCTGCAGCCCTCTTCCTCCTCCAGATGAACGTGCGCGAGCTTTTGGCGGGGGAACTCCTGCGCGCGCGGTGAGCTTTTGGCGGGGGCGCGCGGGATCCTGGCCGCCGCCGCTTGGAGAAGGCGAGCTCGTACAGCCCGGGGGCGCCGCGTCTGCTGGGCGTCGGGGAACGGACGCCTGCGTCGCTTGGTCAAGCGACGCGCGGGCCGTCGGTAGCCGGATGCGTTTTTTTTTTCAAATTTACCGCTCTACATACGGGGCTATAGACGGGCTGTACATGGCATGTATACAACCCACGGACGAGCAGAATCTCGATTTTAGCATACAGACAGATGTACAGACAGCTCGTACAACGTACAGACAGAGAGGTTATCTGTAAAACGGCTGGTCGTCTGCAGAATCTCGATTTTAACATACAGACAGATGTACAGACAGCTCGTACAACGTACAGACAGAGAACCTCTCTGTAAGTTGTATAATAGTTTGTATGCATATTAAAATCAACTACAAATAGATCTGTATATACCATTGTGTGGCAGGTGGTATAAACTCCAGCCCCAAAAATTATAGAAATTAGTTAAAATGGTCTCTATTTTACCCTTTGTTTACTATGACACCAGCAAAATGCTACTATTATACAGTACAGAAATGGTCGAAATCTGGGCTGTGTTTAAATGAGTTCCAAAAAATTTTCAGAAAAGAGAATCTCGCATGCATGGAGTACTAAATGAAATCTATTTGCAAAACCTTTTCACACATAGGTGTAACTTTCCGTGATGAATCTAATGAGCATAATTAATTTAATAATTTGCTACATTAATGCTACATTAACTATTTTCTAATCATGTGGTCAAAGCCTTCGTTAGACTCCTCTCGGAAATTTTCCTAGGGGTGCGAAGGTAATTTTGTAAACTGCATTTATTTAACACCCTTAATTATTGGTCAAAGTTGCATTTAATACTTCAAATTTTTTACGTAAACACGGCCTTGGACGGGGACGTGGCGCAAGCGAGTCAAGTTTTCTTCCTGAAGTCCTCCTGTCCACACATCCATCCGCACATCATTGCCTCGCATCGTTGAGTACAACCTCGCAGCAATAAATGTCTCTGTGATACTCGCGTTCTTATCCACTCGCACAGCCGGTGTTGAGCAGCTCGGGCGGCCAGGGCGGAGCATCCCAGGGCGCAGCTCGCGGCGGCCGACGCGGAGCAGCCCGCCGCGCGGCTCACGGCGGCCGACGCGGAGCAGCTCGCGACGGCCGGCTCGGAGTCGGAGCAGCTCGCGGCAGCCGGGACGGAGCAGCCCGCCGTGCGGCTTGTGGCGACCGGCGCGGAGCAGCCTCGCACCCGCTGCGTCGCGGCCCCGGCCCGTGTACCTCGTCGATGTTGTCTTCTGGAAGCTGGAGCCGTTGCGACCGCGGTCGGCGGGCCTCGGCGTGACGGCGGGATCTTGAGCGGGGAAGGAGCAGGACGCCCGCGACTCTACCGCTGCTGCTCCCCACGAGCCTGGCGCCGACGTCTTCCACGCCATCGACTTTGGCACCGACCAGCCATAATCCAGCGGCGTACTCTCCACCGGATCCAGTACCCCGCGTGGCGCCCTCTTCGTCCCCTGCGTCCGGATCTCGACGGCCTCCTCCCCTGCAGTGGCCATGGAGGCCTCCTCCTCTTGGAGTTGGATTTGGCGGGTAATCTCCCGCGCGCGGGCTCTCCGCGCGGGATCCGGCCGCGCGACGATTTGGGGCGACGACTCTGTACAACGCGGCGTCGTGCGGGAAAAAAATACGGTGCGCGCGGTGCGCACCTCGCGCTGCGTGCGCGCCCCTTGCATGCCGCCGCTGACCGTGGGTCTGACCTCCCCATGCATGTGCGCCTTGCCCTTCCTGTACATGTGCTCCTGCCTTTTCGGTGGGCCTACCCTTCCCGTGGGTCTGCTTGTCGCACCCTGCGCGGTCGTCCGATCCCAGACGGAGCGCGATGCGCAGGGGCGCGCACGCTGGGCGTGGTGCGCACCGCGCGCACAGAATCGTGTGCGTCTATTCCGCCTCTGGGAACGGGACGATCCCGTTGAGTCCTGAGGCGACGGGGGAGCCGTCGGTAGGAGGTAGCGGGGGGTTTTCGCAAAAGGATCGGCTCCCAGATGGCTCACAGACGGGGAGGGGAGGGGACCCGACCCAAACGCCGCCGCTTGAGTCATGGACACCTGGCGGTGGGGTGAGTGCGACGTGTCAAACTATCTGTGGGAGCCAGCACAGTACTCCTAGGTAGTACAAGCGACGTGTCGGAGCTGCACATGAAACTTAATAATTAAAAAGAAAAGGCAGTGAGGGGCTACGGCCCACGCCCAGGATGTCAATGAGCCCGCCACCCGTTTACCTGCGGGCAAAAGCCCTATTAGGGTGCGGGTTAGGAGGATTTTGTTCTCACATGGGTCTGTTAATGGGTGAAAACCTCACCCATAAGGTGAAGCGGGTACGGGTGTGTTCTTGAGTACCCCATACTCGTTACCCGATGGGTCACCTATTTGAATATGAGATGTAGGTCCAACCAGTCATTCCCTGAATGTTTACTATTATATAAAAGATAGAAAATCCTAATTCACCAATCAATGTTCCCATTCCAACCCACCCAGCCGACGCCACACCTCCCTCTGAGTCTCTCCGCGGCCCGCACGCGGTGTGCCAGCGCTAGGTCGACGCCAAGCCCCCGTTGCTTCCTACGCCGGACCTCGCCTACTCCAAGCTCGTCACCATCGAGGCGTCGTCGCTCGCTCACTCCCTGCGCCTGGATGGCTTCACCTCCCTCCAACCCCGGCAAGCCACCAGCGCTCCCTGTGCTAGACCTCAAGACGCGGCCGCTCCCTGTGCCCGACCAGCCAGGCCACCGCCCCGAGCTCTTCGCCGGCACCCGATGGATCTCCGCGCCGCCGCCACTCTGCTGTCTGCACCTCCATTCCTCCAAGCTGGGGCCGGTGGATCTGGATCCTCACCACCGGAGACTGCAACTTCGTCTCGTGCATGGAGGATAGGGCTGCGACGGCCTAGGCGGTGGGCGCGCATGGACTCCGGTGCGGACTGCGGAGGTGCGGCTCGGGGGCATCAGCGGTGGCGGGTGTGGGTCACCCGATGGGTACCCATTACCCACGCAGGTGGCGGGTGTGGGGGGATTTGAGACCCGACACGAGTGACGGGTGCGGGTGACGGGTGATTTCTACCCTAGTGGGGGCGGGTGTGTTCTTCTACCCCCACCAGGTTTCACACCCGTTGACATCCCTACCCACGGCAACCGCGAGTCCGTCACCCGCGAATCCGTGACCGTACCATTTCACCATTGGTGTTCAGCGAAACGTGAACTCGAAAGAGGACGTCAAGCAGTCTGTTTCAGTGTTCCTACGGTTCGTTTTAGTATTATGCCAGTACTAATTAGCTTCAAATCAAACGATTATTTGTATACAAGATCAATTCATACTGATTCAGTCCTGGCTCAGCAGCGATTTTGGATCAATTCATACTGATTCAGTCCTGACTTAGCAGCGATTTTGGATCCGCCCTGCACCCGTACCAAAATTTTACCGAAGTGTTCGGCAGACTTGAGAAGTGATTACCCGCTGCCACTTTGGTAATAAAGAATCTGGTATATGGGTTCTGTTAATATGTGATTCTCTGCTTGAACCGAGAATGATTGGTGGAGGAGAGGGACGTCGTCGAGGTAGAAGGCGGGCGAGGCGGCACCGAACCGGGGAGGAGGCGCGGCGGGGACGACGGGGCGACGGCGGCCGCTGCCGCGGCGGAGACGACGGCGGCCGCAGCCGTGGCGGAGACGAGGTGACGGCGGCCGCGGCGGAGATGAAGCCCGCGGCGGTGGTAGGCGGCGCACGCCGGGAGCAGGAGGAGCCCCTCGCGCAGATCCGGTCTCCCCTCGTGGTGCCGCCGCCCGTCGCCTGCGCGGCCTACACTGTGCGTCCGGGGCCGCGTCGCCGGGCCTTCATCGGGCGTCGCGCCCTCCTCTGCGGCGGGCACGCAGGAGGAGCCGCGCACGTCCCCGGCAGCCCGCAACAGAGGTAAGCGGCGGCGGTGGTGGGTGCCGCAGGCTCTAGACCCAGATCTAAGGTTGGAGGGGGGAGGGAGAGGGGAAGGCCGAGGGGGAGGGGGAGAAGGAGGTCACCGCGGCGGTAACAACGTTCATAATCCTGACTTAAAAACTTGCTTTGCACGTCTTTAAAAAAAGTAACTAGCGGACTAGGAGCAAACAATGCAAGTTCATAATCCTACCAACTGAGGCCTTACTATTTCTATCTTCCATTAGCTGTTGGTAATGTGTGTGATTCGTCATCTTCTCACATTTTTTTGTTTAGTTTGGGACAGATTTCTCATATTTTTTCTTCCATTTTGATGTAAATTTTAACAGTTGGGTTCTTTCTTGCCAATTGTATTGAATAATTTTACATTGGTGCTTACCGTGTCTAATAATTTTTTATTGATCATTGATATAGTTCTTCCAATGCAGTATTTCATTTTTTAGAAAAATATGGAAAGTAGTCATTTTTCACGCCAAAGTATAGTTTTGTAAAACTACATTTCAAAATGTAGTCTGCGGTAGTTTATATAATCATAATTTGTAAAGTTCATTGATCTAGTATTTCAAATACTGATATTAGTTGGAAGCAGGATTTTAAAAGAAATATTAAGCGACCAATATATTCCTCTACTTACAAGATGGATTAGTATATGCAGTGGTAGATCTTAGCGATTACTAGGTAACACGTCCCATATATAGATATCCTTGCCACAATTTTGTTCTAAATATATCCCTAAGTTCCATCAGGACGGAAACACAACGGATTGTCAAAAGGATCCGTCCGATCGGGTCAGCAGACGGTCCAGATCAGCTGTGGCTGCTCTGTTTGAAAGCGGCCGCATTTCCATTCAAAACTAGAAAGCCTCGCGGCGTTGCCGCGGAGGGCCACTGGTAGGACTTTTTTTAAAATAAGAGTCCAATTGCGTTGTAGTTTCTTCGTATGTATAGATAATTTTCATGTTTGCTATGGGAGAAGATGATATAATTTCCATAGCACTTGATATAATGTGGTTGTATGCGCGATGAAGACGCTTTATTTAATGATTTGAACCAGAAGCATGATGATTATCAATTTGAGGTATGAATTGGAACTTGTTTAGCTCTAATTCAGTAGGACAACAAATTTGATTTGAATTTTACATTGCGTAGCTCGGTGTGGAATATAACTGTTTTTTGTTTCTACGAAAATAATACGAAATCTGTAATGGTTGCTTTTGCTCGTGTTGTGTGGTCCTTTATATTGTAGGCTATTCTTATTTTTTTCTCGTCCGAAATTCTCAAGAGTTGTTATGTTTGTGGAACATTTCGGTCCCGTTAAAATCAGTCGGAAACTTTAAAACTTTAGCAATAATGAACTGCTAATTAGAAGGACTAATCAGTTATTACAGATTGTTTACTGTAAGTCTGTAACATAATATTATTTAATTATGACCTAATTTGACTTAGATTTGTTTTAAAATTTAACCGAAAGTTATGAAATGAGTTTTGTCATTAATCTTCATTGAATTCTAATTAGTGTCTATACATCTGATGAACTTTTCAAAGTATTTTTTGAAATCTAAACGGAACTAAAAATATTCTAAGCTTTTAGATGTTACAGCTGTACCAAATGAGAGGTTTGAAAAAAATAGTTTGAATTTGTGTTAAGCAAGTTGTGCGGGTGACAGCTATACGAGCCGGCAGGAGCCCTCCGGACTCCGGTCGACGGGACTCTGATGATATTTCTTCTTCCCACCACCCACCGGTCTTCGCGTGAGCCTTTGACCTTATCTTCACATCTCAACTTCGTTTTTCTTTTTTGTCCTTTTCTCTCTCTCTCCTTTCTTCCACTACACGGATGATCCATCATCCATGGGTGGAGTGATGGCGGGCGCTGCGGCCTGCGGGCTCCTGCTGGATGAGCGATGAAGCAGGTCCCCATGTGGGACACGACGGGGAGGGGCTTGGCTGGGTGAAGCAGCTCACCAGCTATCGTGCGACGAGCACGCCCACGTCCGCGATGGGGAGTGGCGCCACAGGGTGGAGCAGCAGCTCCTCCGGCGTCGCACGGCGAGCGCGGGGGCATCACTGTGGCGAGCCCGAAGGCCGGATGGCGCGACAGCATCCCGTGGTGGTGGTTGGGTGGGTGACTCGGCAGCGCGTGGTCTCACCGGTGGGTGCGCTGCGGCCTGGCGGCGCTCTACTTCCCGGCGCTGGACGGGGGGACCGGGACGCAGCCTGCGGCGACGCTGGAGGCGCGGGAGGCCGGAGATCTTTATTTGGACAGCGGATTGATTCTGGCAAAGATCAGGGTGTTTTTTGGAAAAGGACCGATGCTTGTCTGATCCTGACCGTTCGCACGGCTGATCCGACGGTCGGGAGCAGGTGGCGACGTGGGCACGCTCCCTGACCTCGGTATTGGCCAGGTTTTTCGCCGTCCAGTGTGCACCGAGCTGTGTTGGGATACGCATTAGTCCCCACTTGCATAGGAAAAGTTCCTCCCTGACCGGCCTTTTTTATTGTGGTGGGACCCAACCGGTCAACCCAATATGTGCATGGTAGCCGGCGTCAAACCTGCCTCGCGAAAAGGTTCCAGGCGGAATCCAGATGAGCTCCTGCCGTAGCGAGGCACAACTCGCGTGAACCCGGGATTATTAACTTTTTACCATCATAACGGTTGGCCGCCTCTCGAGATAGCAGCTTCCTAGATAACGCTACATCTTTACCATGCTACAGTGCCGAGGACATACAGATTTATCACATTTGCTGATGTGGCACGCCACATCGTCTGTCCAGCGTGGATCTGAGAGAGAGGTGTGACAAATGACTCTGGTGCCCCTATTCCTTCTCCCAGCCGACCATGGCATCCCGTCCATGCCGGGGATGAGCTGACGATGGCGCTGCTGAGTGGCCTTCAGCGCACGCCATGGGAGACCAGGGGGGGTGAGCTGACGGCAGTTCCGTCCCCGGACGAGAAGATCCTCGCCAGGGAGAAGTCGACAATGAGATGCTTGTGCTCGAGAATCCGCCGCCGGATGAGCAGCTCCTTGAGGTCACGCCCGCGCGGGCTGCAGGATGAGCGTGTCCTCCTCCGCCGCTCGCCATTGGCGCCGACGCCGAGCTTCCCCTTCTAGCCATCCCCGTCGCCAACCTCCCTCACCAGCGCCTCCCTCCCGCTCCCCTGCAGCTCCCAGGCCACCTCATTGCCCTAGCCGAGCCCTTGCTTCGCCGAAAAATGAGTCGTCGCGGGCGCACTGCCCTTGCCTCGCCGCCGGCCATCACCGGAGCAACCTCCGTCCTCAGCTTCGTCACCAATAGACTCGTGGTGAGCCAACCGCCGCCTTGTCGAGCTCCTGCCGTGCCTGCCTTGCCTCGCTCCGGCCGGGAAGGAGGAGGGTCACGGAGGGGACGAGGAACGTCGACGGCCGCGAGGAAGGAGGAACACCGGCCACTGCGCCACTCGCCTCGGCCCGAACAAACCGTCATCCCAAACACTCGTCGCCGCCCCAACCACCCACCATTGCCCCTTCCTGGCTCGAGCTGCGCCACTGCGCCTGGGCTGCGCCGCCAGTATGCGCGGGCGAGGTGCGCCGCCGGGCCCGAGCTCCACCGCCAGCGTGCGTGGGTGAGCGACGCCGCTGAGTGGCCGGCAGGCCGCGGCGAGCTTCCCCAGCGGTGGAGACGTGGCTGTGGCTCAAGCCCGCGGGGTCGAGCTCCCCCGGCGAGGACGGTGCTGGCACCTCAGCGGCCGCCACCCTTTTCCCGAGGGGCACGGGGCCATTTGACACACCTCTCTCTCTCAGATCCACGCTGGACGAGCGATGTGGCGTGCCACATCAGCGAATGTGGTAAATCTGTATGTCATTAGCACTGTAACATGATAAAAATGTAGCATTACTTAGGAAGCTGCTATCCGGAGAGGCGCCAGTTATGATGGTAAAAAGTTAATAATCCCCGTGAAGCCCTACCTTAAAAAGGTCCCTGCCAGCTGCCACATTGCAAAACAGCGCTGCTGCCCCCCTCGCCCGTCCTTCATCCACATCTCGCCGAGGAGCTCGCCTTCCTCCCCGCCGGAACCCTAGCGCCGCCGCAAACACACCGACGAGTTTCCCTCCACGCCGAGGAGCTCGCCTCGCTCCCCGGAACTGTAGCGCCGTCGCAATCACACCGACGAGCTCCACTACCCCACCCCCTGCATCGGCATCTCAACGAGCTCCCCGAGGTTGCGCCATGGACGGCTGTCAGACTCCAACGCGCATGAGCCCCGCAACTATTGGGGGACGCGCGAGCTCGGCTGCTACTCCAGGGAAAAGGAACTTTCAGGTCTGTACCTTGATCTGAGCTTTGTTGTTCATGTTTTCAGTCTCCTCTTTTCTGTGATTATGAGATATCCTAATTTATATTTCAACACTACCCAGAGCGGCACATCATCCTCAACAATGGTGAGTGCAAGCAGGGAGATCACAAGCTCGGCGGCGGCAGATCCAGCTGAACCGCTTTTGACTTGCTTATCCAGGTCAGTTTCTGGTAGATCCACTACTTAGCTGAAATTAATAAAAAGGATATACTTTTATTTGTAGATCCAATCTGTAGTAGTTTGATGAAGTGCCGAGACTTAATTAGATTCGTTTGGATTCGTTGAGACTTAATTAGATTCGTTATGCATTGATGAGAAACATACACTGAGTTCCAAGATTTGGTCTGAACTGTTCAGTACTAATTAACAAAATTCTATTATGTGTTCATAATACTTATTAAGCACGCTAGAAAAAAAAACTCAGGTAGGTGTCAGGGGGACACGAAGAAGACACAGACTGGTACATAAAAAGTTCCATGTGCCGTACTTTTTTATCTAGCTCAGCAGAAGAAATTGAGACATTTTGTCGTATAAAAAGCCCCAAAAAAGACCATGATATGTGCTTAGATTATATTATGTTACCAATTTTTCAGTAGTATCACATTTTACTTTTTTTAAATTTTGAAAGCAATTGGCTTAATAAGGTTAACTCTTCCTTGTTTGAAGGGAGTGGGGCAAACAATTCACATTCCTCTGAAGACTATCCTGATCGGAGTCATGAAGAAAATGCCAGCAAAGAAAGTTCTTGTTTTCAAGTGTACCAAATACAGTTCTGATCGGTTTGAAGCTAGTGTGGAACTTAACGTGTCAGGATCAAGGGTTTCAGTTGAGCACACCAGCCTTAACACAACTGAGTGCAGTGAAGAAAGCTATTGAGTACTGGGAGAAGGAACATTTTGTTCATGTCAATGACTACAGCAGCGATGTTGTTGATGAGTATGAAGACAAGAGTGTTTGGGGGGATGTGAACTATGTTGTGTATACACTTGAGAAAGTTCTGGGTGAATGGAGTGCAGTCATAGATAAAATTGAGAACTTCCACTTGCAGCTTGAGAGCGATGAGTACTTAGAAACGACACATAGTGTGAGGAGTGTGCTGGGGATAATTGTGCTGAATCAAAGAACTTCATTGGTGGTCTGCTGACTAGGTACCGTGAAAAGCACCAGGCAAATGAGTCGGGATATAGGGAATATGAAGCTAGGCGGTCCAAGTACCTAAGAGAATCAAATGATAAAGCAACTTCTTGATGATTTTTGTTCGTGGCTTTGTGCTATGTAGCTGGCGAGGTCCCCCGTGATGATTCAGAGAATGAACTCCCCTAAATGATCGTCCCCAAGAAGTAAATCGGAGACTTTCCATTAGATCTTGTTTAGGTATGTTTATTGCCCATAAGGAAGTTTGTCTAGGTCATTGCTTCTACTGGATATGCTCCTATTTAGTGCCGATTAAGCATTTTGGACGATACAGGCTTGTTTCACTTTGGTCAATTGGCATTCACATCTGGCTGGTGTCCCCTTATTGTCCAAAAACTTGGTGTTGTTTCCTTTTCGTGGAACTACTGGGAATGAACTTTTACTATATTTTTTTTCTCAAAGAGATCACCTTCTGTGCAATAGCATTTAATCAGTAGTAACAGTTCAGAGTTGGGCAAAAGGGGAAAGTAAAAGGAACTGAGTTTGGTTCAGTCTGGAATCCAGGCATTAGCTCTGTATGCATATTGTCTTGATTTTGCTTGCAATATATTTTTAATAATCTTAATTCTTGTGTGCCATGTGGTCGGGGATCATCACTATTTTTTCATAAAAATGCCTGTCGGGTGTAGATCAGACAATTGACATCCCTCTGAATCAATAGATATATAGTCTAAATTGTTTATTATGTTCTGAAATGCATTGTTTAACCCTAATAATATACACACTTGCTAGTATGGCGTAGGACAAACAATTGATATTATTGCCCTTAAGATCATCCTGGCCAAGTCGTTGCTGTCACTCCCATGCACATAAGAAACTACCAAAATGTGCCCATTATGAAGTTGCATTTCATGCTCTATATAAGATGACAAAATGTTTGAATATTGACTGAAATGTCCTAATAAAAAAGGTGGGCAAACTGAAATGTGACTTACTGAGCTACCATTTTGTCCTCAGTATAGCATAATGAACTGTTCAGATATTGGTGAAAAACTGAAAATGACAGCCCTGATCACAAAGAGTGCAGTGCGTGGTCATTATTGAGACCCATTCAACTTTTTTTTAATCTCAACTCACTCATAATTTATTCCAGCATGATAATTTATAAATAGGAGTATCCATCACTTTATAAAGTGATGTGACACAGAAAGTCAAAAGAACAATAGTTGGTACATTTCAGAATGCTGACAATAGTTCTATCTGCATCTAGATTGGTTGTTTTTGTAGCATATTATTTTCCAAAGTGTTCAGTTTCTAGCATTGACACAAAATTGGCATGGTTTTGGTTTCCTGTAGATCTAATGCGCATGGTGGCCTGAGGTTCTAGTCTTAAATCTCTGTACTCTAGTGATTTGTAGAAGCAGTTCTCATTGGATGAAATTTATTCCAATCCCAGATGTTATGTACTAAATTATTTGTTTTCTCTAGCTGTATCCAAATCTGTCATGCACTGTTGAACTACAAGAACTATTTTCTTGTTGTATTATTTTACCACAGCATATTTATCTTGATACATTAAAAACATGTGCTTGAATCAGTTGTGAATGGTGTTTCTATTTTAGTTATCTTACATAAACTAAAAATAGATGTCCATTATGTTTGCCTATAAACTCCATTTGTTGGATCTACATTCAAATGCTAATGACAAAAAAACTTATGCATCATAGAGTCCTTGTGGCAAATTGTTGTTAATAATAGTTAATTTCATGACATCATAAGGTTCTGGACTTCTAGATATGAAAGCATGTCATTATAGTGAAATGTTCTAGCACACATTGATAAGGCCAGTCTAATCTTTCTTTTGCACCTCTATTTCTGAACTATGTGAACATTTGGTAGAGGAGAAAGGAGCTGGTTCTGACTACGAAGTGTGTCATACAAGTGGGTCACGAATGAGATTCATTCAGTTCGCATGATTATCCATAATGAGTTCTTTTATGGCAGAAGTCAGAACACTATCCAGCGAACTGAGTCAGATATATTTCGGTAACTCAAGGGACACAATGATGAATCATATATCCATTAGAACACTATCCAGCGAAAATAAAGTTCTACTGATGCAGTGTTTTGGTGCGGTGAGTTCTCATCGCTGCATTGTAAAAAGTCCCCCATCTTTTCTTATATGTTTGTAGAGTTCCAATTTTTTGAATGGAATGCATGCCTGCGTGTGTTTCTTGCGTCGGTCTGGGGACCAGTTACTCTATTTGCATTCGATTGTAGTGCCCCAGTGTACTCAATTTGTAAAGGTCTGTCTCCACCTGTAACTATTGATTCTCCCATGAATTCTAGAAATGTTCCTATTTTTAAATTGAATGCATGCCTTGGATTTCGTTCTATTTGCATTCCAAACTTGTCGTTCTCATTTCATTCTACTACAAGAACTTGTCCTAGACATGATGGGTGTCCCTCAGCTTCTCGCATGGCGTACGTGTTCTTCATCTGTCTTCTGCGATTCTGCCTTAGCTTCTTGCATGGTTACTTGTTCTTCCAGCAAGTAGTGTGTGCAGGCTGGGCTTAACTGAATGATACGTAATATAGATATTTGACACTAGCAATAGTGTTGTAATATAATTCAAATGTAGTGGGCACCACACAACTCTGGAAAGAATACTTGAGTAGGAACATGCTGGAACCATTTTAGATGCTATATAGCCAGTCGATGTGTTCATTTCTATTGTTGAATAAATACTACCTCCATTCTTATTTATTTGACGTTGGATAGCACAAATTATAACTAACCAACGTCAAATATATGAGAACAGAGGGAGTACAACACAAGAAATCCAACTAACTTTTGATACTTCAGGAATTTATATGGTCAATTTAAGAATGTGATGCTATTTGAGTTGCTGCTGATGAAGCCAAAGCACTAATCAAATACAAGATATCCAAAGAAGCAATCAAAAATGATGAACACCATGGCTAGTGTGTGGTTACAACTAGGCTTTTGTGGCTCCCTGGTTACTGTTCCTTTTAATTGCACTAGAACTCTCTGTCTATATGCTCCTTTTACTTTATTCTATGGTATTACCTAGGAACTTTTTGATCGGCCTATATGTTAGTCATCAAATGTGACATGTTCTTGATTTTATTCTATATTTCTACCCCCTCGGTGCTAATATGTATCTCAACATTGTTTTTAGTAACTTTCTGATCTAGCAACATTTTATTCTAATCATTTTTTTTTGTGTTTTTCTATTATGTCTTGGAGGAGCGAAAAGGTTTTGCGCAAAGGGAAGGAGAGCCTTGTCAGTTGTCACTTTAAACTGAAAAAAAAGGTTTCCTTTAAAGGTCCGAATTGTTCAGTTGCACAAAGAAGTGGCCTTGCAACTTTCAGAAGAGGATACCGTCGAAGCTCTCGACCCTTCGCTCCTTTCCCCTTGCTACAGTTGCTTAGGGCGAAAAGAGGGCGAATCCCGCTTCCGGCGGCGATTCCGCCGGCCCCCTTCTTCCCCGGCGGCCGGAGAGGCGTCGGGGAAGGTGGTGGGCTACGGAATCGCCGTGCGGATGTATATATAGTAGCTAGGTGTAGGGTTTGCTTGCCGGCGCGGGTTGTCGGTGGAGCTAGGGTTAGGGTTCGCTCGTCGACGGTGGGTGTCGGCGGAGCTAGGTCTAGCCGGGAGGGTGTTCCTCTGCGGCGGCGCCGGCGGGGTGAAGGCGGCGGCGTCGTGTGCAATAATGCTCCAACTCCTCCTCGCCCCGATGGTGCTTTACTCCGGCGCCACCGGCGAGTTCGGGAGCTGCTGTACAGGAGTCCGAGTCTGGAGCTTCGTTGCCGTCCAGGTGAAGTTGCTCCTGCTCTCTTCCTTCATGGATGCGGGTTGTGCTGTGGGTTCTGCGGAAGATGGCGAGCTGGGCCTGCCTCGATTTCCCCTCGGCGGCGGCGAGCGTCGTCGATGGCGAGCGCGGATCTGGGAGCTGGAGGAGTTGGGGCGCGGCCCCGGTCGATGGTCGATCGCCGACGGCTTCATCCCGTCCTCAGGGACGGGTGTCTACTTCGACTCCGTTCAAAGCCAGCGGGTGATGGAGCTCTTCCAGTTCATGGTGGTGCGCGGTGACTTCTTCGTCGTCGGCGGTCGGCGGCGATGTTCCCGTGCGCTGGTGGAGCGCACTGGATCTGGATCTGAGGACTTCAGTGTAATTTTTTGTTTCTTTAGAGTCCTTTGCGTAGTTTTGGCAGGACAGCTGTTTCCGTATCCTTCTACTACGTCTCTGTATTTCTACATGTATTTGTATGCTTTCCTTATCTAAGAAATACAGATACGTATTATCAAAAAAAAAAAAAGAGGATACCGTCCGAGTGGCTGATGGGGAATTCCATGGAGTCGTGCACATCAGAGTTTAGACCTATGCGTTTGGTACATTTGAGATGGCTATAACCGAAATGTTCCATGTGGAATGTCATGGAGTACTGTTAAATGTATATTACATTTCAGATGTCTAATAGTGGTTGAAAAGTTCTACAGTAGTATTTGAAAAGTTCCCAGATTAGAAGAACGAAGATATGGTACTTTTTGGCAATAACATCAACTATATGTATTTTCTAGCAAGTGTTTCTGAGCGATTCTCAAATGAGCAAAATGTATCATACCTTTAGGCGTGCTGGCCAGCATCAATGTTTGGGGAGGGGGTTAAAATTGTATCGTACTGGATTGAATATACTCCAATGAATCATTTCTGTTTTCTGTTTGGCTTCACAAAAAGAGGTGTGGCCGTGTGGGGAGCCTACAGCTCAATCCGAATGCTGCTTTTTAATGTGTCTTGTTGGAACATTTCAATTACCATATAAGCATGTCATTAATGTGTCCCTTCTGATTTCAAAATGTACCAAAATCTCAACCATGTTGCAGTGGCTGCGGTAGCAAGGCATAGTCGTACCAAAGATTGAGAAATAGTCCGGTTTGTCAGAGTCACTGGACATCTTTGTGAATGGTCCTGCCACCTCATGCCCCTGAGTTTAACGCTAGATTCTTGCTTAGTGACAGCAGGACAAAACTCCTGTTCTTTATATGACTTGGGAAATGTAGTGAGGTGTACAAAGTAGTATACTAATTAAAGCGCTGCCCATGTCACAACATTACACAAGTTTGAAATGCAAACAAAAATGCTGCAAACTGAACCGAGTTTTTCAATGATTAATGCAGCCATATTTTGTCAATTTGTATAACATCATACCAAACACCAAAAATAAAAAGTGATACTTTTAGTACAAAGACAATTCAGATTATAGGCCAACAAGGACAACTAGTCAACTATCTACGGTTCTACAAATCATGTGCACCAATACAAAGGTCCCGTGTCAATGCACAAAGGTCTAGTAAAGTAAACACTAAACTGAAAATGTTCCATCCAAGGATCCCTGCATACAAATAAAATGGCATAAGTCACCACTCACCAGGATATAGTTTTGGGTGTAACCCTTTTTGTCTCGAATAAGATTAATGTGGCTGTCCAAATGTGAGTATATGACACATTTTAGATCGGTCATAAGGAATGAAAGGTTCTCATCACAGGAAAATGAATAATATACTGCCTTGCAATATAAGGATATATAATATGTGATTTCTAGCACAAAAGTTATGGAAAATGATGCAAAAGCAATGGTATAATAAGTATATAATGCTACGGTACCTAGCAGATGATAGCTAAATGGTACATCTGAAGTTATATTAAAAGAAACAGGGATACCAGGTTCCTGTTATGGAAAAAAATTATAGGATCTGTAAGTAAAGATAGCTAGATCACCATAAGTGATAGTTTGATACATTATAGATTGGACATATCTGTTACGAAAGTACTTGAAATGTTACAACCTGTACAATTCAACTGATAATTGTTAAACGAGGAAATTCAGTTTTAAAGGAATATTTACTAACCAAAACATCTTCCTAGTCAAAATCTTTGTAATTTCAGCAAATTTAAGCTATTGCTTAACTTTGAGAAAGCCGATTCAGAGTCTGCGAACTCCCATCAGTATTGCAGTGCAAATTTGTAGGAACATTTTGGCCAATACTTAATGGTAGATACATTTTAGTTTGGCCTCCAATGGGAAGGATAATTCAGACAATACCTGGACATTTGTTTGGAATGTTTCACTGCTATTGGACAAAATGATACAGGGAACTAGCAAATCGACTGGGGTAAAAGAACACTTTGAACAGAACACCAGGAAATATCATTACCTTGACAAGCAATACTAGTGCGGACAGGTCCTCACAGAGCTTGGAGGAGAATAGACCGTCACCGAGCTCCCAAACTGGATCTGCAGGAAAGAGAGACTGATGAATTGCAAAAAAAAAAAAAAAAAGTAAAAAGTAAACCTGGCATTGTCAATAATGTTCTGATCAGTAGCAAAAAGATAGAAATGATTTTAACACTAAGTTAGGTAAAATGTGGCTTATATGTCTACACAAGAGGCATTTGAATCACAGATCATATCAGACGTCCATTAGATAAACAAGATGAATAACAAGCTAGAGATTTTTAGTCATGGGCAGAGTAAATGGAACAGAAAGAAACAACTCGACAGGGAACAGAAAGAAACAATTCTAGTTGCAACAAATTGTTAATCTCAATGGATTACTTTATTTCCTAACTCGCATGGCACACCAGAACAATGTAACAACAGAAGCTCCTTTGATGTTTGGTTCAGATTTATTAAAACTGGAACAACTCTGCATAACTTGTTTTTACATCACAGATAATAAACTACAACATAGAAGCAATTTTCAAATCTACAAAATGGTACCCTTATAACAAAAAGGTACCTACTGGGAAGTCACCAAACTGGACGCAACCCACACAGCAGGAACTGCATCCAACATCTAAATTACAGACCATCACCGTGCAGGAGACAAGGCATCCATGCCGAAAAGTTCCAACACTGGCATAATGTACAGGTCACGATTGTTCGAAACACAAGATAGCTGCATTATAGAGATAAAAAAAAACACTGATTAGAAGTGATGGCCACTATATGGAGAAACAAAAAAATGCAGCTACACACATCTAATGACATACAGATACATGGAGGGGAATCCATGGGAGGCCACCGGAGCTCATTGCCTCATTGGGAAGGAAGGTGCACTCGAGCTCTGCCTAGAGGGAATGTCGCCATCCCCTCCGTCATCCTCCCCTCCAGCGCCTTCCTCTCCGGTGTCCCTGCCCCGCTGCACAGGCGAGATCCACAGGGGGGAGCTCGGCCGCGGGCGCGAGCTCCTCTGCTGGACGCTCCGTCGCGCACGAGCGCGGCCGTCACGACCCGCCGCTGGTCCCATGCCGCCTCGGCGCTCCAGGCCGGCGCGCCCAGGAAGCGCCGCCGCTGCGGATGGACGCAGCCAGCCCTGGCCGGCTGGCGTGGTCGGCCCCTGCGGGAGGGCGCAGCCAGCCCCGGCGTGCGGTGGCGGGCGCGGCCAGCCCCAGCCGGCCCCGGCGTACGGCATGAGGGCCCGGCCTGAATAAACAACCCACTTGGTTGCATGCATGGTGGGTCCGACTGCAGAGCCCGAGGTGCGATCAACGGCTCAGATCGGTTCAAATTAGCTCCGCGGCCGCTTATAGAAGTGGACCTGCATTTCTGCCCGCCGCCGCCGCCCGAGAAGACGAGAACCGGCGCCTCCGCCTCCAGTCCCGAGCTCCGACCATGACCTCCCCCTCCCGCTCGCCGCCGGAGTGGTCCTGCGCCCAGTGCACGCTGCTGAATCCCATCTGCTCCGATTCCTGCGAGGCATGCGAGGCCCCGCGCCCCTTGGATTTGGAGGTCGACGCCGACAGCCCCGTCGTCGTGGTCGCCGCCCCCGCGTCGCCGCATCGGCGGTACGGGAAGAAAAGGGAGCGCTCTCCGGAGGTTAAGAAGGCGGAGCGCCCCGTGGAGGTCCACGCTGATAGCCCCGTCATCGTGGTCGACGCCTCCGCGTCGCCCCCTCGGCGGTGCGGGGCGAAGAGGGAGCGCTCTCCGGCGGTTGCGGAGGCGGATCCCCCCGTGGAGGTCCACGCAGATACCCCCACCGTCGTGGTCGACGCCTCCGCGTCGCCCCCTCTGCGGTGCGGGAAGAAGAGGGAGCGCTCTCCGGCGGTTGCGGAGGCGGAGATCCCCGTGAAGGTCCACGCCGATAGCTCCGTCGTCGTGGTCGACGCCTCCGCGTCGCCCCCTCGGCGGTGCGGGACGAAGAGGGAGCACTCTCCGGTGGTTGCGGAGGCGGAGAACCCCGTGAAGGTCTCCGCCGATAGCCCCACTGTCGTGGTCGATGCCTCCGGGTCGCCCCCTCGGCGGTGCGAGAGGAAGAGGGAGCGCGCTGCGTCACCGGATGTCGTTGAGATCTGTGATAGCGCGGGCCGTGGCGGGGACGCGGACGGGGAGGGGGAGGACAAGGCGCCTGCCGCCAAGAAAGGTTCGCTCGCGGCCCTCTGTACTGTATTGCAGGTTATTCAACAGATTGGGATGGTTCTTGAGCTGGTGAATTGCCCCCAGCTCCCCAATCCGTTCCGTCATGTTATTGTCCTATAATTGTGTTATGCTATGTTGCTTATCTGTTATATATTTTGAGAAAAGAAGAATTAAATTTTGTTATTCCAATTGTTTAGGGCTGGGGTTGTGGGCATGTGGTGAACTGGTGACAAATATACAAGTATTTAGCAATTCTGATCCGGGTCAATGTGTTGGAAAAGGACATGATGGACTGCCACAGATGGGGCATTGCAGTAAAGTTAGTTTGAGAGCGTCCCAATAAGAGTAATAATGTTATGTCAGCTGACAATTGGTAGTCATTATTCAGGTAGTATACCCATGTGGCCATGTCGCTATATTTCTGTTGCATGGTGTACTAAGCTGAATGGATGTATGACTTGTGCAGAACTTGTTGTTATCTGTTTCTTCTGGCTTCATTTTGTTCCAAGCTGTTACTTGTGCATTTTGTTTTTGTTTCAAGCTGTTACTTGTACATTTTGTTTTTTTGTTTGAAGCTGTTAGTTAGTTGTGCATTTTTGTTTTTAGTATAGTCACATGAAAACTCAAAATGTCCTTCCACAGCAAATCTTGGGATTCATTTGGATAAGAAGACCTTCAAAATCATGACATACAATGTCTGGTTCCGGGAGGATATGGAACTGAACAGAAGAATGGATGCTCTTGGAGATCTTATTATGCACCACAGCCCGGACTTTATCTGCTTCCAGGTCCCCATTTATAGCTTTGCATAAATGCATATTTTCCTTTTTGTCTTCTCAGTGGAATCTGATATGTGGATACGCAGGAGGTTACACCATACATACATCTTCTTATGCAAAACTCTAAATGGTGGCAACAATACAAATGCTTGTTGTCACAGGAGATGGCTATTCTGAAGCCGTATTACTGCATGCAGGTAGTTCTTCTCTCCAACTTCATGTTTGATATATATGATTTCAAATACCTGGGATGAATGCCTTCAGTTCTTGCAACAGAACATGCATAAAGAAAACCATTTCTAACTGCACCAAAAGAAGTTACTCAATGTTTTCCTTTTCAGGTACTCTTAAGATACATTTTCTGTTTATGTAAGGCTTGCAAAATATGGAGGGGTTTAAAGAGCTATGCATACTTACATATTCATATGGTCAATCCAAACATCTACACATATTTTTTGTCAAGTTTAATTAACTTGACTGCATGTTATTGTACCTAAACTTAATAAAAAACTTATGATGTGTTGGGTTCATCTGGCATCATGTTTACTTGATGTACTCACCTCAAGTGTATAGTTGAACTCTAGGGGCAATTCAATAGTGTGGAGTTAAATCACCATCACCACAGTTTGCATGTTAAAAAAAAACTTGAGAGATCATTGACCTAGTGCCACTATGCGGTTTTCTACTGCCAACACATGGACACAACACATTCCAGACATTATCTCACAAGCTGTCATTTATGAATTCAGGTGTTATAAATCCCTCTCACGATATTTGGCTAGTTTAGATTCCTCAACTTTGATCTTTTCCCAGGGTTACTGCTTTGTTCCCTTTATGGTCCATATGTTCTTTTTCTGTAGTTCATTTATTTTTACTGATTTGTTTCAACCTCAACAATTGCAGTTGAGCAAAGTGCCGGTTGAGCCATCTGAATGCATCCCATTTTTTAACTCAAATATGGGAAGGGAGCTTTGCATCTCAAGTATTAGCACAGGAGAGATGATGAAGTTGGTGATAGCCACAACCCACCTAGAGAGCCCATGCCCTGCACCTCCTAAGTGGGACCAGATGTATAGCAAAGAACGTGTAGATCAGGCAAAGAAATCCCTGGAAATTCTGGGACGTTTCCGCAATGCAATACTCTGTGGGGATATGAACTGGGATGATAAAGGAGACGGTCCCTTCCCTCTGCAGGATGATTGGATTGATGCTTGGGTTGAGCTGAAGCCTGGAGAGAGTGGCTGGACCTATGACACGAAGGCCAATGGCATGCTGTCAGGCAACCGCAAGCTGCAGAAACGAATGGACAGGTTTCTGTGCAAGCTGGAAGACTTCAAGATTGACAACATTGATATGATCGGGAAGGAGGCGATACCGGGAATCTCATACTTCAAGGAGAAGAAGATTCGGAAAGAGATCCAGAAGATTGAACTACCTGTCTTCCCTAGTGACCACTTTGGTCTTGTTTTGACCATCACCAAGCAGGGGAAAGACAGCTTCTGAACTATTGTTACAGTGGTCATGCAGCATTTACTGGATGTTATGCTCCTCAATTTTGTAAATTTTGTGAAGGAGGCATACGCTACGCGAACGTGCTGATGGTGGTGATTATCAGCTGCTGCTTATTGCTTAGCTTTAACAAAAATAAAGTTAATCAATATCATATTTTGAGATATGTGGAGGGGAAGCAATAATGTTTGGTCCATTTGATAATAATAAATAACGTTGAATCTTACTATTTATCGATGATTTCATCATAATGCTTCACTATTTCGTCCCAGCAACATGTTGCTGCTGTGCCTATCTGGCCTGGCAATTACTTATTATTCACCAAAAAAATACTTATTTTTGGGTTTGTTTAGATTGGCCAATTGGCCTCCCAATTTCCTATTCACCCGTCGCATCGAGTCGCATCTTCTCTCATAGCACACGGTCCAATACACATTTTTCCCACAACTTTTCACTCCAATGCACTCTACTCATTCGCACCAATTTGCCAATCTAAAGTCTAAACACACCCATGGGAAAGCTGTAGGATATAGAGTACCAGTTATCATTTCTGTTCCCGAGATGCGAGATTGTTCAGGATCTAGTAATACATGCATTTCGTCACATAGGCAGAAAGTACTCTACTACAAGAACGTTGATCAGAGCTTCATTGAGTAAGTCGGCTCTACAGACAAGAAATGCCAGTAACCCATGGGTCAAGCTCATTCCTGCCCAAGAGGGGGAGGAAGCTATCGTCAGTTGGCCGCTGCTTCATTTCCTTGCTCACATCTAAAGGTTCCTGAGACACTTCATTCTTTACATGTACCCATACAAGGTGCACCTTCCACAGGTTACTATCATGAGTTTTCTTATTCCATCAACAATAAATCCATCTTAGAGCTAGAAAAGTACCAGTAGTTATTACTTACTAGGTAATCTAGCTTGCTCAGCTTGGTGCATTCCATCAACAATATGCAGCAAGTTCTTCACCCGTGCAGCATGCCAACATAAAACCATCAAGGACCAAAGGCAATTCGTTGCACAAAATCAGGCCTTCTCTTGCTTGGCATCCGAAGAAGGCCAGTGATTTGCATCTCAGTAACAGCTCTGCAGAACCTTGCTCTGGAAGACATTGCGTTAAGGATTATGTTGACTTAGAATCATGTATAAGATACAATGAACCAATATTTGTCCAAGGAAAATATCAGTGGTTCCACACTCCCCTACAAACTAATCCCATGATTATAGAAGTAGTGAGTGGCAGAATAGTGGATTGTCAAAATTAAGCTCTTATCATGCTTTCAAATTTCTGATTTTCCTATTTTTGGAGAGCAGCACTACAGAAATATATTTATGGAGCTTGCAAAGGATACTGGATCATAGCTTCGCTCTCTGGAGGTGTAGATTTTGATTTCTTCTTTGAGGGGGAACCATATGATTTCCGTTTGACTTTTGAGTTTTTGTTGTTGATAATTCCCTCGAAGGATATGTACCAATCATGAAGGTTAATTACATCACCATACTCTTGGGCTAGATTGCACCTGCAAAGCAGAAGGATACAAATCATCTCACCAAGATTAATTAAAATTAATCTCCAGAGTTCATTACAAAATTCAATTGAATTACTATTCTTTAATCTTCTAGGGTCCTTCAAACTTCGGCTGAAATGGTAGCTAGCTGGATCAATACAAAGCCAACTGGCAGCACAGCACTGTTCACAGGGTGGTAGTTGGTAACTTGGATGTAGGAAAGAGTATTTTGATTAGGGTTTAAATAAAAACAAGTATCACACAATAGTTTGTCTTCTGTGTCATCTAGTTACTTTCCACATACTTAAGGTCCCCACTGAGTTCATCTATAGACATTTCTAAAAAAAAGAGTTCATCTAGAGACATGAACAAATTCAATAAAGTTTCTTTAATCTCCTTCCCTTTGGCAGTAAGGTTCATTGATTTTTCTTTTGATAAAACGGAAAGCATATATATTCTGTTGGAATTTACTATATAAGGAGTAAATAAATTATCTGTCATTGCTTTCCCTTAATCATGGTGCAGTAGCATTTACTCCCTCCGTCCCAAATTACTTGTTGTTTTGGCTTTTCTAGATACATTCTTTTTTTATGCACCTAGATATATATTTATGTCTAGATACATAACAAAAAGAATGCACCTAGAAAAGCCAAAACGACAAGTAATTTGGAACGGAGGGAGTATATTCTAAGAATCACAACTTTAAAGAAACCAGTCAAATGTTATTTAAATGAAAATATGGACTTACATAATTGATGTGTCATGCAAGGATCCTGAGACAGCAGTCCCACTTCTACTGCAACAAGAGCATTTCAGATGGCTCTGTGACTTCAGTAGATCAAGTTGAACCATTCTTCTTGGATTTCCAATCAGCGCCTGGATTGAGATGCAATGCTAGAAATCACGATAATGTTCTTTTACAAGTTTACTTAACTTTTTGGTTTCAGAACAGGACTAGATAATTTAACACCATCAGTAAGTCAGAAGTGCACTTACAGATTGGAGAACACTAACATTCTTGAAGCAGATGATTTCATGAAATGGTAAACACTCAACAGGCACCAAGTATTTCCTGTTTGAATATACGGAATTCAAATGTTGAGAAAAATGAACTGAAAATTAAAAGAATTTTCCAAAATAAAATGATAAAGTGGTTTTGATGATGATGATGTCAACACAATCTCAATGTGTATGAAATTTCTTATCTTAGGTTTAATTATACAGAGTTAATAATTTGCTATATATTTTACCTAGTAACATCCTGTAATAGCTTGGCAGCTTTCTCATTTAGTGGAGCTGCCCCATTTCCAGCACTGCCAGTTGATCTCCTGATGTAGCATAAGAAATTGATAGTGAGCTAGTTTCAGGTAATAACAAAAATAGTAAATTCAAGTTTTGAGTACCTAGTCTGATCACCCTCACGTTACTAATATAATAAAGTATTTTAAGGAATACTAAACTAACCAGATCGATCACCAGGATCTGCAATGATTCTACTACATTAACTATATTCAGTACACTTGTTCATGTTTAGCTGCCTTCTTCAATCAAATTTTACATGGGAAGGGACTTACCTGGTCCACTTTTCCTTTGCGGACCTTGCACTATCTGCATCAATTGTGGTTGACTGAAGCTCTTTCACTTTCTCATGGATCTAGAAAGGGAACAAGAACTCTGAGAACTAGCACAACTGTCTTTGCAACTATTATGTCTGACATCCGCAACAAGTTCAAATCTGGTCACTTCAATTAAACTAAGGGCTAAAGTATCCATTTGGTCAAAGAAGGTTGTCAGAGGAAAAATGTTCTGAAGGTAGTTTAACAAAAGAAAAAAAGCAAAAAAAAAACCTATGATTTGAACATCAAGGAACAAAAAGATAGCTCATTTTTATAGCAAAATCCATCATTGCAAGCAGAAATACCTACAATAACTAAATGTTTAAGCTTCACAGAAATGAACTTGGAGAGCAAATATAATAAATCAATTCCTGTGGTTTACTATAGAGAAACAAAATGACATAAAATCTCTGGTACATTAAGGTACGTATTTTCCAATAAACAGTATGGGATAGATTAAGTCCTGGATAATTCATAATAATTTGTTAGTAGTGCCTGTGTGCACTTTATCCTTGGGTGGTTCGTGCCTACATACACCTTATCTCCTTATTGCTTTAGATGCTTTGCTTAGTTTCTAAGCCTTGTGGGTGTGGTTAATGAGAAGAGATCCATTTGGGCTAACTGTATGCAATATGAAAGAGATCATTAAAAAGAATTCAAGAAGCTCAACTGCTGATAGCTCAGTATATGCATGCCGATTACCGAACTGTTTGTAAGAAGAAATAATGCAGAAGTGAACTTACCTCACTAATTCCCTTTAAATGGTTGCTCCAAACTTCAAGGACATGTAATAAAGTTTCCATTGGCAGGTACCTGATCCAGAAGAACACATTTCATTCACTTTTACACTCCAGAATAACATAATTGCAAATGGAGATAAATCTTACAGCAAAATGTATTTCCTTTAAAGTTGTTTTTTTTCCTGAACGACACAAGAGAGCTGTGTGTCATTTCATTAAGATAGAAAAGAGAGTACAACAAGACCAGTTAAGGACAAAAGACCCGAGTACAAAGAACACACCCACACACATCCAAGAAAAAGCTTACAGACGCGCCACAAAAAAACTTACAGGATCTCGACCAAGAACATATCAACCTAGCAACGTGAGGGCAGCGACCTAACAAGGAGCTCCTGAAGTTTGGTGGCCCTAGCCATACCCCAAAGTTCTTCAAATGACAAAATCAGTAAGTTTGACTGCATGACTCGTACAAAAATTACTTGTGTCAGTGAATCGATATTGCTTCATAGGATCAGCAACAGTGGCATTTGTTTGGACCTAGTTTTTGTTTTTATTGTCTATCATCCCTAGTTAAGCTGCATTTTTCTTCCTTCCCTTTTTCAGGTCCAGGAAAGAGTTCCTATCCATATAATTCAACATGAACTGAGCCCAAGTTGCCAATCATTGCACTAAAACACATCCTCGAACAATCCAGTTCTAATAATGGTAATAATGTAGATTGGTGCACCCAAATCCTGAAACCAAATTTTAATATCTTACCTTATTGCATTCATTACTTGGGCCATAAATACATCACCGGATCCCAGCTTAACTCCTGATATTTTTTCACTGTTCACTTTAGAGGCGAACATATCACTGTTTGACGCGTTTTGAGTTTGCAGATCTGGGTTGATTGCCTCACAGAAAATATCTAAAAGCTGCACTTTGTCATGTCTTCCAGCTTCATACAGGCACTGTGTAAAACAATGTATATACACAGATATTATTATTATAATTATGGCAGTATATGTAAGATTTAATTTTGACAACTTGCAATGATTGAAAAATTTGACACAAAAATACAACAATTCATGGATGCAATGAAAGCTTACCAAGAGAACAGAACCCCAATCCTTTTGTAATTTCAGTAGGTTAGACATTCCTTTTACAATGTCATTGCTAGAATTGCTTGAGTTCTTTGCACTGCAATGCAAACATTATATATTACAGTAAAGTACTTATTGAAAATTGTGTTTCCAAGTCTTATACCTTGAACATGAGGGAAGACCAAAAGCATATTTCTGTATTACTTGAGGTAGTGCTTCAAATTTATCACGCCAAAATTCCTAAATGAAGTAAATCAATCAAAGTCAGATTTGGATAATGAAGTCAAAATAAGTATATCAATTAGTAATTAGACAATAAGTATATCAATTAGTAATAGGAGAAACTAAAAGGTTCTAATATAGATACTAGTAATAATATGTAAACAGTTAATATTGTATGATCTTCAGAATATTTATAACAGCAACCTCACATTCTTCCTCAAGTACTCCCATGCACAAAAAGCTTAGAGGTTCCATGGAGAAGTGCTTACTGCATGCAAGCTGATGTTTGAGTTAGTCCTAGTTGCCCATAGCATATGAAGAAAACAGAGACAACATAATTGATAACATAAAAGGGGGATGAAAAAATAATTGAATATTAAGCACTAACCTTGAGTGCACTAATAAAAGAAGTTATTGTTCCATCATGCCTAAAGAAGTAATTTCTGAGGAATGTTGCCACTTCATGACTGATGCAGAATCCAGTGCATGGTTTAACAAGGACGGCCTCCACAAGTGCATTCATTCTATCCGAGGGAGACCCCAAGGTAAGTTTGCAGGAATCTAATCGTTGAAGAGCCTCTGACGAGAGCAGTTTCTTAGGTGCATCAAGGGTAGTTGCTATCCCCATCACAAAGAAGATTGGAATTTTAATTACCCATTCACTGCAACACAGAGGCCACGTTTTAAGCTGCAAATATACTATGTATGTGCTCGAATGAAGTCTATACATACAGAATATATAATTTTGAGCTTTAGTTGAACTACATATTATGTTTGTAATTGATAGTCTTCTATCTTCTAACAAAGATATAGATAAGGTGAGTTCCATGGAGCACAAACACATTTCTAGTGAGGTGAAGGCCACAGCAAGATGCCTCTGTGCTTTCCCAGATCAAATCAAATGAGGAATCTAAGTGTGATCATAATGGGATAGGTTGGTCACTTGAAACAAGTACATGGTCCTTGATTGATGTAACATGGACCTTTTTAAAGACAAGTTTGTACTTATTTATATTCGAGTCAGCATGGAAGATGGAGACATATGCCGAAGGAATTGAACAAATGCATGGATGTAATACCTCAGCATCATCACAAGCTCACCCAGGACATCACCGGAACATTGCTCCAAATCATCAATTATGATAACAATAGGCTGATCATTGTTCTCAGCTTCACAGTACCAAGATGCCAGCGCATATACATCAGCAACCTTTTGTAGTGAGAATAGGCCACATGAGAACACTTAGTTAGGACTAGCAGTACGCCAGTACACCATAAAAGATTTAAGCCAAGTCATGTCACTCACATCTGGAACGTCTGATAGTAGCTGCCTCAACAAGCTCCTAAAGCAACCCCCAACTCCATGTTTCACTGAAAATTCAGCTGCTGACAACTTGGCCAGGTGACATCCATTGGACTGGAGATGCTCCGCGAGATCCCGGAATGTTGTGATATCATCAACAAACTCCGCATTCTCTGCAAAAGACCAAAGTATGAGCGGATCAATATGCAATTCTTCTGCAATGGGGACAATCATCTATTGGACATTTGTCAGGGAGCACTGACTGGTGAGAACAAATGCAGTTGGTATCCTTCTGCAGATCACATCAGTTAGGAGAGGGTACGGCTGCTGGATTTCAGTGTGGCAGGGTTTTGCAACAGCACGGACTGCAAAGAATGAGTCCTGCGCCCACTGCAGCACCTGCTCGAACAGCTTGAGGTTGATGCCCCTGAGGACCTCCTGAAGGCAATCGACAAGGATCCAAAGAAAACAATTCCAAGATGAGAAACCACCCTGTTAAAATCAGGACGCGGAATGGAATGGAATTACAGAGATGCGAGAGGGGCGTACATCGATGGTGGACTGGATCTTGGACCAGGTTCGGTGGAAGGCCTCCAGGCGGAGCTGCTCGTACAGCTCCGAGTCTTCCTCATCCTGCACATCAGCGTCGCGGGACCTCTTCTTCGGCGATTTGGGGTTGGGGGAGGATGGGAGTGAGGCATCGACCCGCCGCCGTGCACGGGAGGATGGCACCGCTGAAGCGGCGGCCGCGGCTGCCTTGTGGAGGACGAAGAACGGCTGCAAAGAAGAAAGGAAGGGAGAAACGAATAAGCATCAGCCATCAGCAGAGCAGTTGTGGAGGCTGGAGGGGGATAAAGGCGAATCGGGAATGGACGGTGCACCTGGATATTGTTGGCGGCGGTGAGGGGAGCGTCGCCGGGGGGCGCGGCCATGGCTGGTGCGCGGACCTAGCGAACGGAACGGAACGAAACGCTGCACTGCACTTGCCGTGCGCCGCCGCCGCCGCTGAGCGCGCCAAAAGGAAGAAGCTGCGCGGGATTGTGGGAGAAAGCGCGAGCAATTTACCAGCACCGCACCTCAACTATACCGGCCGGCCCACGAGACAAGCACAAGGAAACGGCCCAGTAGCCCGAGCATCTATCTGACTGACTGATCAACTTGAACAAAAATCCCTGCCGCGGCCAGGGATGCCTGCTACGTCGCTAGAATTCGCGGCCGTCCGATCGGCTAGATCTGGCGGCCCAGAGGTTGCCAACAGTGCGTGGAACTTTATCTAAGCTCTCTCTTCCGCGACCCTTGCCGCGGCCAGGGACGCCTGCTACGTTGCCTGGAATTCGCGACCGTCTGATCGGCTAGATCTGGCGGCCCAGAGGTTGCCAGCAGTGCGTGGAACTTTACAAAAAAGTCCTTGTGTATTGTGTTATTTCCTTTCATGTCCAGCAAGGGACTTGCACTACAGAACACACACACGTTTTTTGTTGGTCAAAGCCCCTCACACGTTTTTGTTGGCCAAAGCCCCTCGTATTCTAAAATATTTGTATACCAAGAAGAGAAAACTCTGATTTCGCAGCGATTTTGCAGGAAACCGTCCGCCTGCGCATTTGCGGGAAACCCCCCGCCGATCGTCCGCCGCCCCCTCCCCCGTCTTATCCCTTCCCTCCTCCTCTGTCCCCACTCATTCATGGTGCCGGGAGCGCCGCGCCGCCGCCCGCCGTCCTCCGGCCGATGTCCACGGTCTCCCTCTTCCCCGCCAGACACCCGCGGCCCAAACCGCCCCTTCCGTTTCTCTTCTTCTCCTCTCTCCCATGTGCTCCCTCCCGAACACGTGCCTGGCGGAAACCCTAGACGGCGGCGTGTGCTCACCCCAGCGGCGGCACGACCCTCCCCGGCCAGATCCGGCCGGCGGCATGCTTCCTCACCCATCCCTCCGCGCGGATCCGGCGCGGGAGGCGGCGAATCGGGCGCAAAATCGGAGCGGGCGGCGCTGGCGTTGACCAGCAGAAGCGGGCCAACAGCTTCATCCCTGACTTCCTCCCTTCTTCGGCGACTTCTTCGGCTTCCATGGCAGGCAGTCCGAGCACAAGCGACGTGGTGCACCCGGTCGGCGCAAGGCACGCGGCCAGTGTGGCCCCCGCGGACGGCGCGACGCGGCGCGCGTGGTGGCTCCCATGCGTGTTTCTGGGCGAGTTCATGCTCTCGGATTGGGATATGTTCCACTCATTCCACCCAGCTAGCGATTACCACGGCTCAGCCCGTGCAACCAGTGGCGACCTGTCACACCTGTTTTTCCGAGGAAAACCAAGTGATAACTATATGTATGCCAGGATCTATTTGCATACATATAGTGATATATAAGTGAATAACAGAAACAGTATCACGTAAGATAAAAGAGATTATCAGAGATTTACAGCAGAATCCTGGGAAACAAAAGCTCCAAACTTCACAGGCAATCGACTGGGGGTTGCGTACGCCTAGCACCATCTTCTGAACTTCATACACCTTCTTCTTCTGAACAGCAGGTAAGCAAGGGTGAGCACACTTATGGTTGGAGCTCAGCAAGTGGGGAAAGATGCAAAGCTATCAAGGATAGGCTAAGGTTTTTTTACAGCGGTTAGCATTTTAATGTTGGTCAAATTTTATTAGCAAGCACCTATTTACTAGGTGTAAGTTTATACCAACCCAAAATTAAGTATTTAGAAAATATTATCTCAAAACCATATAAAACCATGATTTAATTCCATCTTCAAGTTCACTTATCATGTGAGGGTCCAGGCCGCTCTTGACCGTGAGCACGGCTGATCGATCAGTTTTCACTCTGCAGAGGTCGTACACTTTACCCACAGTTCGTGTTCCCCATGTTGCCCGGGTTGGCCAAACCCTTAAACACTTCCGAGGTGAGTGGCTAGGGGTCCATTACGAAACCTTTACAAAGGTATGCAGAAGACCAACAACCTGCATAGTTACAGTAGCAGAGCGGACCATAACCCTCCCTAATGGTCAGCACTTTAGCAAAGGCTGCTACCCCAAGAAGACCGGGCTATACCCCTGCAACTCTGACTCCCTCTGCTCCTTTCGGATAAGGCTGTCAGATAATTCCACACACCTAATTAACTGGCTAAGCCAGAGTCATATGGACTGTGGTTGCACTGTTTTCGTGGGTGGTTCTCCATGTTCCAATTAATTCATATGATCTTGTAATACCAAAGTTCACCAATTTGCTCATCATTCATCATTTTGTAAAGTTTCATTTCAACCATCCCAAGGTATAGCAACTAAGCATTTTCTACCCAAAACATTTATTTTAAACGGGTTGTTCAAGGTGATAGGGATAAAATCTAGTCATGTCCTTAAAAAGGTAATTTCCCATCAAATTTATGCATAACAACATTTAAATGTAAATTTAGTTATTATGCAAGTGATGTAGGACAAAGTAGAATATGCAGAGGGAGAATCCACTTGCCTTTCTCCAACGAAAAGCTACTCTTGCTCTTCAGATCAGCAGCTCGATCTTCTACTCGAAACAAGCATGAGGCACAAACATGCAAAAGCAAACGAGCACAACTAAGAACAATATACCAAGCATGAAAGGCTTAAAAAGAGAACAAGGTTTGGCTCTAGGACAGCAAACGCAAGAAACACTCGGAACTATCGAGAAATTTGGATTATATCACACAAGGCTATGTGCTTGGTATATTTTAATTCAATAAAGATGTGCATAGGTTATTTCAGAGAAATATCCTATTTAGAATTAAGCAAGTTATATTTATATTAAAAAGACGATGTGAACCTAGTCCAATTTTATTTACAAATATTCAAGTATGATTTATGCAAATTAAATATTTAGTTTTAAAAGAAGCATGTATAACATCTAAGCATATAACTTTATGTTTCGGGTTGAACTAATCAAATTATAATTTAAAAAAACACATTTATATCCTTATTAGTCAAATTAACATTTAATTAAGAAAACTCGAGATAGCCTATGTTGCTTTTATTTAGAAAGCAAATTGAATATTTATTAATCAATTTAAGTTTTGCTATGATAATCGAGGTATAACTCTAATTACATTTTATTTGGAAAACACCATTAAGTAAGATTAGTCAACTTAATTTAGAATAAATTCACAAAACACATTTTAGGGTAAACATCATGACTAGCGTGTATTTATTGTTAAACGAAACTATGCCAACAAGAACGAGCTTAAACTACGCACTGAACAAGATTGGAAGGATCTAGATGTGATTAACTATAGATTGAAAGGACTATCAAAGAAGATTCTTGAGACACAAGATAAAAGAAAAAAGGTATAGGTTATGTTGCTGAAAAAGACTTGCTGAAATTTATTGGAATTGTATTTGGAAGGAAAACATGTATATGACATAAGCATGATGAAATGCTTACATCACCGAGGTGTCCAAGGTGTATTTATAGTTTTCTAGCGTGTACTGTACTTGAGTATGGCAAACACACGTGCATGCAAGCATGTATTAAACAAGGTGTGCTAGTTCGTGGTTGCTAGCATGTGTAGACTGATGTGCTATCATGCATGCATGATGGACAGGCTTCAGTTCGTGATCACAGTGCATGGCAAAGGATGGAAAACTATAAGGATTATGAGATCAGCGAGAATTAAACTATTCAAGTTTGCATGCAGCAACTACTATGGGTGATGGCCGGCGTGAGAACGAATCAGAGACAACACATGCTTTGTGAGCCATGGAGCACGCTGGAACTAGAAAGGAATTAGGCTAGCATGGAGCTTCTCACCTTCTGATATGATGACTGATGGTGAACGGCGGCGAGGAGCCGATGAAGGGGCGCTGGTGATAGCTTCATACAGAAACGATGAGACTCCAAACGGGCATCAGCTCCTGTACGTGCCGGCGAACAGCAACAGCGCAGCAGAAACTTTAAGCGTCCATCCTCGTCGGGGGCCTCGGGGCACAGCAGCAACGAGTCGGTGAAGAAGACAGAGGCGGATGGATTTTGGTGGAGACGGTGGCTGGCGCACGGGCTTCTTGATGCGACGGCGTTCCAGTGACGGGATGCGGACGGAGACTGACGGCGAACTCGGCATCCTGGCCCTGTTGGCGGCATCAGAGGCGGCGAATCAAGATGGTCGAGGCTGCCGCGGCCCGCGGCGGTAGCTCGATCGGCGTCCCGGCCGTGGCGGCGCTCCGAGGATCGATCTGCGATGGGCACCGGTGAAATAGACGCAGCTCGACGAGCAGCGTCGTCTTGGCTCCAGGGACTGTTAGTAACTCAGGTGCTGCACTTAGCTTGTTTTTGGGTTCATGTTTGTTACAAATAAGGTGTTCCATGGGCGGCTTGTGCCCTGGCACGTAGGTGAGTTCGGGTGCGAGATTTGCTCGCACAGGAACGCGTCTTAGGCACGCCCGCGTCGTGCGCGCGCTCTGGAGCTGTGGGATGGCGCAGTTCGTTCAGGGGCGTGGCGCTCTTCGCGGGCGTCGTGGTTCCGTGGCCGATTAGCCACGTTCTTGTATCTTCCCTTTATATGCATCAATCAAAGATAGAAAACGCGGTTGTTGTTTTGCCGCACAAAGTTCCTGAGTTTCACAGTGCTTTGCGTTGAGTTCTTGAGCCCTCCTGTGCTTCTTCCCCAGCTCCGGCGTGAGCTGGTCGGAACAATTGGCATCAGAGCCGGGGTTCAAGGTGTGAGTGCGTGATGCCTCGACGGCGTTCGGTGTCGCCCACTCACGGTGGACCGAGCGGGTCAAAGAGCCGCGGCAAGGGCATCGGCGGTATGTCCGGCGGCGACCACGGTTCGCCAGAGCGCGGCATTATGATCCATCGGATCACAAAGGAGGTCTCGAGCAACGCCAAGTTCCCGGTGCTCACGAAGACGAACTACATCGACTGGGCGGCGCTCATGCGTGTGATGCTGCAGGCGAGAGGCCTGTGGATCGCCGTGAGCATGGGGACGGACGACTACACCGAAGATCGCATGGCGTTGGAGGTCATCGCCAAGGCAGTCCCGGCGGAGATGATGGGCTCTATCGCCACCAAGGCTACGGCCAAGATCGCGTGGGACGCGATCAGGACCATGTTCGTCGGCGTGGAGCGTGTGCGGAAGGCGAAGGCGAACACACTCCGGCGCGAGTTCGACGCCCTCACGTTCCGCGACGGGGAGACGCTCGACGAGTTCTACGTCCGCCTCAACAAGATCTCCCTCGAGCTCGCGACGCTAGGCGACGGGTGCATGGAGGAGGAACTGGTGCGCAAGATTCTGCAGGCGCTCCCGGAAAGGTATCATCAAGTTGCAATCTCGATCGAGACTCTGCTTGATCTCAGCGTCATGTCAACGGAGGAGTTGATGGGGCGTCTCAAGTCGACGGAGCAGCGACTTAGGCTTGGCGGGGGATCCGACTCCGTCGCCAAGGTCAACCTCTCTGAAGAGGAACTCGTCATGCGCGTCGCCGCCAAGATGCGGATCTCTGGCGGCAAACCGGCGAACCTGGTGAAATCATCGTCGGGCCAGAGTCGTGGCCGCGGCGGTGGTCGCGGTCGCGGTCGCGGTCGCGGCAACGGCCGTGGCGGTTCCAGGCCGCCCTGGGCAGGCGGCTCCTTCGGCGGCAATGGCGGGAACGGCGGAGAAGACGTTGCTGAAGACCAGTGCCGCTACTGCAAGAAGACGGGCCATTGGTCCCATGAATGTCGTAAGAAGAAGCGCGATGAAGCGGCCCAGGCGGCCCATTCGGCCCAAGTAGAGGAGGAGGAGCACACACTTCTGGTGGCCACGGCGCAGGTCAACGCTCCCCTCCCCACCGCTCCATCCCCGGCAGCTCTCGCCGGTGAGATCCACCTCGACGAGCAGAAGCTGTTCGTCCACCTCGGCGACAAGAAGGAGGGGGACTGCACGCGATGGATCCTCGACACCGGCGCCACCAACCACATGACCGGGGAGCGCGACGTCTTCTCCGAGCTCGACACCGGCGTGCACGGCACTGTGCGGTTCGACGACGGGTCGGTGGTCGGCATCGAGGGTCGCGGCACGGTCCTCGTCAAGTTCAAGAGCGGTGAACACCAGGCGCTCGACGGGGTGTATCACATCCCGCGCCTCACCTCCAACATCGTGAGCCTGGGTCAGCTCGAGGAGGACGGATTCAAGATCGTGATGGAGAACAGTGTGCTGAAGATCTGGGATCAGCGGCGACGTCTTCTGGCCCGGGTTCCCCGCTCTACCAACAGGCTGTACGTGCTGAAGGTCGACAACGACAAACCAGTGTGCCTGGCGGCGCAGGGCTCGTCTCCGGCGTGGACCTGGCACGCCAGGTACGGGCATCTTCACTTCCGCGGACTTCGACAACTTGCTCAGGGCGACATGGTGCGAGGGCTACCGCAGATCAACCACGTCGATCAAGTCTGCGACAGCTGTCTCGCCGGCAAGCAACGGCGACAGCGATTCCCGAGCAAGGCAAAGTACCGCGCAGGCCAGAAGCTGGAGTTGGTCCATGGAGACATCTGTGGTCCCGTGACGCCGACGACGCTGAGCGGGAACAAGCTGTTCTTGCTGCTCGTCGACGACCTCAGCCACTACATGTGGGTGGTGCTCCTGAAGACGAAGGATCAAGCCGCGGCGGCGATCGTGGCGTTCCAGAAGCGCACCGAGGCAGAAGCTGGGAGGAGACTCGGCACCCTGCGCACGGACCGCGGTGGGGAGTTCACCGCGCGCGCATTCAGCGAGTACGCAGCAAGCAAGGAGTGCAGCGACACCTCACTGCTCCCTACTCCCCTCAGCAAAACGGAGTGGTGGAACGAAGAAACCAGACGGTGATGGGCGCGGCGCGCAGCATGATGAAGGCCATGTCCATGCCCGGCTGGTTCTGGGGCGAAGTAGTGAACACGGTGGTGTTCGTGCTCAACAGAGCTCCGACGCAGAGCGTGGAGGGAAAGACACCGTACGAGGTATGGTTTGGCTCCAAGCCCTTGGTGCATTTCTTCCGTACATTTGGCTGCGTCGCGCACATCAAGAACGCCGGCGCACACCTCACCAAGCTCGACGACAGAAGCGTGCCGGTGGTGTTCGTCGGGTACGAGGCCGGCTCGAAGGCCTACCGCTTCTACAATCCTGTCACGCGGCGCGTCCTGATCTCCAGGGACGCTGTGTTCGAAGAACACCGTGCCTGGGATTGGGGTGAGGAGAAAGGAGTCGGGCCAGACGAAGACGCCGAGCCGTTCCAGTTCGAGTGGGTCTCGATGGATCCCGGAGCAGGCGGCTCTTTACACGCAGCGCCGGCGACGACGGGTACGCCTACATCGAGCAGCGGAGCAATGCCCACGTGCGGGTTTGAGCCCCGCACACCGTCTACACCGGCGACACCCGGGAGCAAGGGAGGAGGAAGCGCGACACCACAGCAGATCGAGTACGCGACGCCACCACCAGAAGCAGAGCTGGATGCTGATCATGAAGAAGATGCTCCTCTCCGGTTCAGAACACTAGAGAACATTTTGGGGGACTCCATGTTCCCAGGTATGGCAACTCGCTCTGATCTCGCACTACTGCTTGCTGTTGGGGACGAGCCTGTGTCTGCTGAAGAAGCCAAAGGCGTCAAGGAGTGGCGAGCTGCTATGCTGGAGGAGATAGCATCCATCGAGGAGAACCAAACATGGTCTCTGGTGGATCTGCCGAAAGGACACCGTGCCATAGGTCTGAAATGGGTGTTCAAGATCAAGAAGAATGATCATGGAGAGGTGGTGAAGCACAAAGCCCGTCTGGTGGCAAAAGGATATGTGCATCGGCAAGGGATTGACTATGAAGAGGTTTTTGCACCTGTGGCCAGAATGGAGTCAGTGAGGGTGATTCTGGCAGTGGCAGCACATCAAGGATGGGCTGTGCATCATATGGATGTCAAGTCTGCATTCCTCAATGGAGACTTGTCTGAAAAAGTGTATGTGGTTCAGCCACCTGGCTTCACTGCTGCTGGTCATGAAGCAAAGGTATTGAGGCTGCACAAGGCTCTGTATGGCCTTAAGCAGGCTCCAAGGGCATGGAATGCCAAACTTGATCATAGTCTTGGACAGCTGGGGTTTGTGAGAAGTGGCTGTGAACATGGGCTTTATACCAGAGGTGCAGGCAAGGCAAGGCTGGTGGTGGGGATCTATGTAGATGACCTCATCATCACAGGTCAAGACTCTGAAGAGATCAGTGTTTTCAAAGCTGAGATGAAAGTGATGTTCAAGATGAGTGACTTGGGAAGTCTGTCATACTATCTGGGGATTGAAGTGAAGCAGATTCCAGGAAGAATTGAGCTAGGACAGAGCTCATATGCAAAGAAGCTGCTGGAGAGAGCAGGAATGGGAACCTGCAACCCATGTGCTGTTCCAATGGAGAATAGGCTGAAATTGTCCAAGAACAGTAACACACCATCAGTTGATGCAACACTGTACAGAAGCTTGATTGGCAGCTTAAGGTACTTGATTCACACAAGGCCTGATCTGTCATTTGCAGTGGGTTATCTGAGGAGGTTCATGGAGGAGCCAAAGCAAGAACACATGGCAGCAATGAAGCACTTGCTGAGATATGTTGCTGGTACACTTGACTTTGGGCTGTGTTACAAAAACAACCAGGCTGATCTGAAGCTGGTAGGATACAGTGACAGTGACATGGCTGGAGACATTGATGATCGCAAGAGCACATCTGGGGTGATATTCTTTTTGGGTGGGAATCCTGTAACCTAGTTCTCACAGAAGCAGAAGGTGGTTGCTCTATCCTCATGTGAAGCTGAGTACATTGCAGGAGCAGGAGCAGCATGTCAGGCAGTTTGGTTGAGGAGGCTGATCAGAGATGTACTAGATGTTGAGGTTCCATCACCCCTGATCAAGATGGACAACATGTCAGTGATGGCATTGAGCAAGAACCTGGTGCTACACGACAGAAGCAAGCACATCGACACCAAATTCCATTTCATCAGAGAATGTGTTGAGAAGGGGGAGATTGCTCTAGATTTTGCAAGCACACAAGATCAGCTTGCAGATGTCTTCACCAAGTCATTGGGGAAGGCTAAGTTTCAGGAGCTACATCGACGCATTGGCGTGACAGACCTACAGCAGCACCAGACTTAGGAGGAGATTGTTAGTAACTCAGGTGCTGCACTTAGCTTGTTTTTGGGTTCATGTTTGTTACAAATAAGGTGTTCCATGGGCGGCTTGTGCCCTGGCACGTAGGTGAGTTCAGGTGCGAGATTTGCTCGCACAGGAATGCGTCTTAGGCACGCCAGCATTGTGCGCGCGCTCTGGAGCTATGGGATGGCGCAGTTCGTTCAGGGGCGTGGCGCTCTTCGCGGGTGTCGTGGTTCCGTGGCCGATTAGCCACGTTCTTGTATCTTCCCTTTATATGCATCGATCAAAGATAGAAAACGCGGTTGTTGTTTTGCCGCACAAAGTTCCTGAGTTTCACAGTGCTTCGCGTTGAGTTCTTGAGCCCTCCTGTGCTTCTTCCCCAGCTTCGGCGTGAGCTGGTCGGAACAGGGACTTCATGTCGACGAACCGGCAAGGCCGCCGGTGCTCTGTCCGGCACTCCGGCTTCGACGGGCAGCGACGATACGGCAAGGCACGGCGGGCGAGGGGGCGACCAGCTGGGCGTGCAGCAGGGGTGCAACAGGGCTCGAGCTACTGATTTTATAGGCACTGAAGAGGAAAATGAGGCGGCTTCGATGGGGATTGAAAGTGGGTAACGGCTGGTCATTGATGGCTTTAGTGGTGGCCGTTTCTGGATTCTGGAAGAGCGGAAGAAAAGAAACGGAGGCAGTGCAGTTGATCACTCCATCGAGCATTGAAGATGAAGGGCGAGCAGACGTGGAAGCCGGACGGGTGCTGTAGACCATGAGGAGCCGAGCAGCCCTCGGGCGCGGGCGCGGGAGAGAGGGAAACAAGAGGTGGTGGGCCATTGACGGCCATTGCATGGTGGGCGGCCATTACTGATGCAGAAGAACGGGAAACGGAGATGACAGCTGTACTGTTAATGCTCCACCGAGCATTGAAGGGCGGACGGCCGGCGAGAGCAAGCGGCGTGGGTAGGCGGCCAAGCACGCACATAGGTGGGTGGCCGAGTGTGCACGTCGAGATAGCGACGGCGCGCAGACTGGCTCGGGCATAGCGTACGGGTGTGGACGCGGGACGGCGAGCAGGTGCGGTCAGGAAGGCCGACAGGAGCACGTGGTACGACGCTCAGGCGCGAGCGGCAGGATGGCACGTCCATGCGCCGGTTTTGCAGACGGTCGGCCACAACATGGGAGAAAGGCCTGAACATGCGGCGCTCGCACGTTGATGGAGAGGAAGCGGCGCGGTCGGGGAAGCGGATGGGTGCTCGTGAGCTGACCGGCTCGGTCACGGGCGAGCATGTGCGCGAGGGAGCCGGGCAGATGCGACGGTGCACGGCTCGGTCCGAGTTGGTCATGTGTGCGAGACGAGAGAGACGAGCTTCACGGGTGGGCACGGAGCCGAGGAGGCCGAGCGACACGGCCAGGCGGATGGTTGGGCGCACACGCTGAGATGGCGATGGCACACTGATCGGCTCGGGCACGGTCATGTGCGCCCGGAGATTGGAAATAGCCTGGCGCATAGGCCCAGGCTGTCGCGGCACGCGAGGAGGATCCGAGCGGGCACGGGGAGCCTAGCATATATATATGGACGTAGTGTGGTGGTAGCGCAGGCGTGACGGCAGTGGTCGTTCGAGCGATAGGGTGCAGAGAGGCTGAGCGGCACAGAAGGAGAGCGGATGTGGGGTAGCGAGCCAGCACAAGCGGCGCGCGATGGCGACCGAGCGACGCGGACGCAACACACACGTGCGTGTCGTCATGGGCATGGGAAAAGAGAACGGAAGGGACAACAACACACCGTGGAAGGGAAACGACGGGCGTCGCGGCCCGCGGGGTATCCAGCAGCTCGGGCGCAAGCGCCGGCGCTGGCGCACGGGTGTGTAGAGCCTGTTAGAATAAATGGGCCTAGAGCCATTTATTTTAATAATTAAAGAATTAAAGCTCATTGTTTTAATGTTAAGAAAAGTGAGAAATACCGTACGGGTAATTGAGGAGTCTTTTATTCGACTTATGAGGTAGACCTTTGGTACATCTCTTATGAAGTTGAATAAAGGAGAAAGGCGTGCCCTACGCGCACACGCTCGCTCGCCGCGCCGGGCCGTGGGCGTGGCGTGGCGAGACGAGACGAGCGTGCGATGCGGGACGGGACGGACGAGATGAGCTGCGGGGCAGGAGTATCTTTTTGCCGTTGGAAGGGAATAATCCTTGGCATATTCCCAACGGTGATTTGGTTTTCTTAACCGCGACCGTCCAGGTTCATCCACCGCATCCTCTCCGCATCCCAGATCTGGATCTGGGCGCACCCCTCCGCCTTCGCCCGCCTATATAAGGAGGCCCTCCTCCTCCCCTTCAACTCATCAATTCACAATCTAGGTACTCCAGTTTAGGAGACCTCTCCCTTCTCCCTCTCTGTCTGCTACTCTAGTTTTTGCATTCCCATCGCCTGCACCGCGCACACAGTGTTGGCGAGAGCAGAGCCTCCGGAACCTCGTCCTGCTGCGAAGATCCTGCTCGGGGTACGCGGGCGATAAGGTTTTTGGGGAGCATCTTCACGCGACTGCTCGCTCCCTGTACGACTACTTCCCGGCTTCACTGCTATCATCTTCCTGCATCGACTTCGTACGACTACATCAAGCAAGGTCCGCGCACGATCATGACTGATCCAGCGGATAACAGCGCATCGGGTGTCTCCGACACCTGCTCCGCTTCTGGGTACATCCTTAAACTAATTCGGTTTCTCATTTTCATGTTTAATAGTTGTTTAAACATGAACACATGCACATGCTTTTTATCACTCACGATAGTCATATCTATGAAATATCTAATTAATTACGGAATTAAAATATACCAAAATATTGCCTATCGTCTAACAATCCAAAAACCTTATAATGTTGATAGGAATATGTTTGGTGTCACTAGCTTTGCAAATGCAATTAAGCCAAAGCCTTTCGATGGTTCCAACTTTAAGAGGTGGCGTGAGTTGGCCACCTTGTGGCTCACCGCCATGAACGTGATGTACGTCATCACCGGAAAAGCTCCCGAGGGTGTCTCGGGGGAAAAGTTTAATTCAGATGATAATCTGTTCCGGGGTGCCATCATCAGTGTTCTGGTTGACAACCTGGTGGACACCTATCTCCGTTACAAGACGGGAAAGGACATTTGGGAGGCTCTTGAGGCTCAGTACGGAGATTCTGATGCCGGCGGTGAGCTGTACGTAATGGAACAGTTCCTAGACTATAGGATGGTTGAAGACCGTCCTGTGGTGGAACAGGCCCATGAAGTACAGGCGCTGGCTAAGGAGCTTGAGAACTACAGCAAAGAGGCCCCATGTGTGTTGCCCGACAAGTTTGTGGCTGGAGCTATTTTGGCTAAGCTGCCGCAGCCTTGGAGGGACTTTGCTACCTCTCTAAAACACAAGAGAAAGGAATTCACTTTTGATGACCTTGTTGCGACTCTTGATGTTGAAGAGAAGGCGAGAGCAATGGACACACGTGGAAAGACAATAGCCGGTCCCTCAAGCGCAAACTTTGTGCAGAGGGGTAATCCCAAGTTCCAGAACAACCAGAACAAGAGGAAGAAGCCTTCACAATACCCGCCCAAGGCTAAGCAAGCCGATGGGCCTGACAAGAAGAAGAGAAAGCCGGGCGGAGCTTGCTATACATGTGGCAGTCCGGATCACTTTGCTGCAAAGTGCCCGGATCGCAAAGATCGCAAGGCTCCCAAGATAGCGAACATGGTTGTTAGCGAGGGTGGAGGAACATCGGCGTACGGTAATTTCTTACCTACAGTTCTTTCAGTATGTTCTTCACCAGTGTGGTGGATAGACACCGGTGCTAATATTCATGTATGTGCTGACATTTCTATGTTTTCTTCTTACCAGGTCGGGGGGACTACATCCTTGTTGATGGGGAACGGTGCCCATGTGCGTGTTCTTGGTGCTGGTACGGTCACTCTGAAGTTCACTTCGGGGAAGACCATACAATTTAAGAATGTGCAGCATGTACCTACCATCAAGAAGAATCTAGTCAGTGGGTCTCTACTATGTAGAGACGGGTTTAAATTAGTCTTCGAGTCGAATAAATGTATCATTTCTAAGTTTGGTACTTTTGTTGGAAAAGGTTATGATAGCGGAGGCTTGTTCCGCTTTTCTTTATCATTTGATAATAGTGTTGTGAACCATGTGATGAATGACGTATGTGTTTGGCATTCGAGGTTTTGTCATGTTAATGTTGGTTGTATGATGCGCTTAGCTAATTTGAGTTTAATTCCGAAGTTTACCTCTGTCAAAAATTATATGTGCCACGTATGTGTTGAATCAAAACAAACAAGCCACATAAGGCTGCTGAGGCGAGAAACTTGGCACCTCTAGAATTAGTTCATTCTGATTTGAGCGAAATGAATGGTGTGTTGACAAAGGGTGGTAAAAGATATTTCATGACTTTGATAGACGATAGCACTAGATTTTGTTACATCTACTTGTTAAAATCAAAAGATGAAGCGTTACATTACTTTAAGATCTATAAAGCTGAAGTAGAAAATCAACTTGAGAGAAAGATTAAACACCTAAGGTCTGATCGAGGTGGCGAATACTTCTCAAATGCTTTTGACTTATTCTGTGAGGAACACGGTATTGTTCATGAGAGGACACCGCCCTATTCACCCCAATCCAATGGGATTGCTGAAAGAAAGAACCGCACGCTGACTGACTTGGTGAATACCATGTTAGAGACCGCGGGACTATCTAAGGAATGGTGGGGTGAGGCAATATTGACAGCCTGTCATGTCCTGAACCGTGATGAAGAATAAGGAAGTGACACCATTCGAGGAATGGGAGAAGAAGAGGCTAACTCTTTCATACTTACGCACTTGGGGTTGCTTGGCCAAAGTCAGTGTGCCAATTACCAAGAAATGTAAACTTGGACCAAAGACGGTGGACTGTCTTTCTGGGGTATGCTTTTCACAGCGTCGGATATAGATTCTTGGTAGTGAAATCTAGAGTGCCTGACTTGCTTGTCGGCACAATTATGGAGTCCAGAGACGCTATATTCTTTGAGAATATTTTTCCAATGAGAGATGAAACAAGTTCATCTAGGCAAGAGTATGTAGAGAAGGACAGCTCCACCGAGCCGATGGCACTCAATGAGCCTACACTTATTGAGCATCCTGAGGAGGTTAACGATGAGGCTCCTAGGAGGAGCAAGAGGCAAAGAACAGAGAAAACCTTTGGAGATGACTTCATCGTATATCTCATAGATGACACTAAGACCATTGCAGAGGCCTACTCCTCACCTGATGCTGACTATTGGAAGGAAGCAGTGAGGAGTGAGATGGACTCTATCATGTCGAATGGTACTTGGGAGGTCGTTGAGCGTCCCTATGGGTGCAAGCCAGTGGGATGCAAATGGGTGTTCAAAAAGAAGCTTAGGCCCGATGGTACTATTGATAAGTACAAGGCTAGACTTGTGGCTAAGGGTTACACCCAAAAGGAAGGAGAAGACTTCTTTGATACTTATTCACCAGTCGCTCGATTGACTACTATTAGAGTACTACTTTCTCTGGCGGCCTCACATGGTCTTCTCGTCCATCAGATGGACGTCAAGACGGCTTTCCTAAACGGAGAGTTGGAAGAGGAGATCTATATGGATCAGCCGGACGGATATGTAGTAAAGGGTCAAGAAGGAATGGTGTGCAAGCTAGTGAAGTCTCTCTATGGCCTCAAGCAAGCACCTAAGCAATGGCATGATAAGTTCGACAGAACTTTGACTTCTGTTGGCTTTGTTGCAAACGAAGCTGACAAATGTGTGTACTATCGCTATGGTGGGGGCGAAGGAGTGATTTTATGTTTGTATGTAGATGACATACTCATCTTTGGCACGAGCCTTGAAGTGATCAAGGAAGTCAAAGACTTTCTATCTCAAAAGTTTGAGATGAAGGACTTGGGAGAGGCTGATGTTATCCTTAACATAAAGCTAATCAAGGGAGAAAATGGTGGGGTGACTCTGTCACAGACCCACTATGTTGAGAAGATACTGAGTCGGTTTGGCTACAGCAATGCTAAACCCGCCTCGACTCCCTATGATGCCAGCTTGGTTCTTAAAAAGAACTTAAGGATAATGGTAGATCAGCTGAGATACTCTCAGATCATTGGTTCCTTGATGTAAATGGCTAGCACCACGAGACCCGACATCGCATATGCAGTTAGTAAACTGAGCCGGTTTGTTTCAAACCCGGGCAGTGAACACTGATGTGCTGTTGAAAGGGTGATGCGCTATCTAGTAGGAACAATGAACTATGGAATTCACTATTCCGGAGATCTCAAAGTCTTGGAGGGAAATAGTGATGCAAACTGGATTTCTGATGCTGATGAGTTAAAGGCCACAAGTGGGTATGTGTTCACACTTGGAGGTGGCGCTGTTTCCTGGAAGTCTTGCAAGCAGACCATCTTAACAAGGTCAACAATGGAAGCAGAACTCGCAGCATTAGATACTGCCACTGTAGAGGCCGAATGGCTCCGTGAACTCCTTATGGACTTGCCGGTAGTTGAGAAACCGATACCGGCAATTCTAATGAACTGTGATAATCAAACTGTGATTGTCAAGGTGAACAGTTCAAAGGACAACATGAAGTCATCCAGGCATGTCAAGAGGCGGTTGAAATCTGTCAGGAAATTGAGAAACACCGGTGTTATAGCCCTGGACTACATCCATATGGCTAAGAACCTGGCAGATCAATTTACAAAGGGTCTGTCACGTATTGTGATAGATAATGCATCTAGGGAACTGGGCTTGAGATCCACGTGTGTCCTTCCATAGTGGTAACCTGTCCTATGTGATCGGAGATCCCGTGAATTAGGATGATGAAACAAGCTATGGTCTGACTGAGAGAAAAGAACCTTTGAAGTGGCTCTATCCCTGGAAAGATGGATTTCTCTTCAACACTGTATGGCAGGCTAGTATGCATACCTTAATGTGTTTCAAGCGGCTTCCATGAAACAAGGCAGTTGTTTCTTTAAAGCAAAGACATAGTCCTACAGTATGTCTTGGAGGAGCACACCTATATGAGTCAGACTACTGGTCACAGTCTATGAGATGTGGGTAATCTCTAGAAAACTCATGAAGAGGCACGGAGTATGACCCATAAGCTCCAACCCGCGGGGATGCTATGTGCAACCTAGTATCAGTAATGGGCTCGGGCCAAGCTTAGATGCACGAAACTGGCAATTCAAGGCATAGTCCATTGTTCAGTTGCAAATAAGTGTAACCTGAAGTTCCTGGTGGATGTTCAACTTAACAGTCTCCACCGCAGTACTGGTATATCAAAATAGAAAGGGAAAATGAGAGCATTTCCAATGTGACTTGTAATTCTTGGTGGGGATGGTTAGAATAAATGGGCCTAGAGCCATTTATTTTAATAATTAAAGAATTAAAGCCTATTGTTTTAATGCTAAGGAAAAGTGAGAAATACCGTACGGGTAATTGAGGAGTCTTTTATTCGACTTATGAGGTAAACCTTTGGTACATCTCTTGTGAAGTTGAATAAAGGAGAAAGGCGTGCCACACACCTGCGCGCTCGCTCGCCGCGCCGCGCCGGGCCGAGGCCGTGGGCGTGGGTGTTGGCGTTGGCGTGACGAGCGTGCGGTGCGGTGCGGCGGGACAGGAGCATCTTTTTGCCGTTGGAAGGGAATAATCCTTGGCATATTCGGGGTACGCGGGCGATAAGGTTTTTGGGGAGCGTCTTCACGCGACTGCTCGCTCCCTGTACGACTACTTCCCGGCTTCACTGCGATCATCTTCCTGCATCGACTTCGTACGACTACATCAAGCAAGGTCCACACACGATCATGACTGATCCAGTGGATAACAGCGCATCGGGTGTCTCCGACACCCGCTCCGCTTCTGGGTACATCCTTAAACTAATTCGGTTTCTCATTTTCATATTTAATAGTTGTTTAAACATGAACACATGCACATGCTTTTTATCACTCACGATAATCATATCTATGAAATATCTAATTAATTACAGAATTAAAATATACCAAAATATTGCCTATCATCTAACAGAGCCGAGCGAGGCATGCAGTGTGAGGCAGGTGGCCAGGGGCACCCGGGCACGACGGCCAGGCAGGCGGCGGGCTGCGCAGGTGCGTGAGAGTGCGTGGCTTGGATGAACAGGCATGCTGGCAGTGCTGGCGCGATGGGCAACGTCGCTGGTGCACGCGCAGGCGAGTGGAGGCGGTCGAGCAGCGCACGAGAAGGTGAGGGCGCGCGAGATAGGTGTGCTGCACACGGAAGCTGAGCGGACGAGTGCAGGCATAGCGCACGGGCGCACGAGCGGTGCGGCGGCGCACAAGTGCGTGCATGTGCGAGGTAGCGGTGAGGGCGCATAGGACGAGGATAGATGGAGGCGGCACACAGATGTGGCTCGAGCTGGGTGCAGAGGGGTGCGGGAGGCCAGGGAGGCGGATGAGCACACGAGACAGGTGCGGCGGGCGCGGCAGGAGGCCGTGAGGCACGTGGGTGGGCATGTGCGTGCGGCAATGCTGTCCAGAGGTGGGAGGAGAGAGATCGGCTGCAATGATGGCAAGTTGTTCTGGCACGGGTAGCCGAGTGGTGCGACCACGGCGCAGGAGAGGAGAGCGGCCATGGGAGACGGAGGAACGCAGGGAGGTGAGCGAGCGCAAGGCAGCCGGACGGTTGCAACAGCGCACGAAGGGGCCTAGCGGCGCGGGAGTGCGCCGGTCGGTGGTGGAAGACGCACCTGACGGTGGAGCCACGTCGTCAGTGTTAGGAAAGAGGGACGAGAGGGTGAGCTGGGCCAACCGATAGATAACTGGCCGACAGTTGTGATTGCTCCTGGGTCGAGCTAAGATTTGGGCCGAGAAAAGAAAGATAGCCGGATGGGTTGGAAACATAGATAGAGAGAGAATGACTTGGATGTATCATAAAAAGATAGAGAGATGGAGAGAGAGATTTGGATTTGATCTTTTTATGATTTTTTTAAACACTAACTCAAACAAAACAAATGAAATCGAAATAAAAGAAGCACTCAGAGAAACATTTTATTTAATTTAGAAAAGCAAACAATGGTTCTCTTGTACTAAATTTTCTGTAAAGAAAATAAATGTTGGAAAATTTTAAAATTATGAGAAATCATTGTTTTATTATTCTTCCTATTAACATCCTGAAATCAAAAATATTCAGGGTGTTACACGACCCCGTTCATGTCAGGTTGCCAATTCATTTTACATTTTTATTCCTGAGAAATTGTGATGCTTTGCCCCATGAAACATGGCTGACATGTGTGTTTTGGCGATGAATTTGCACTTTTGCAGTGATGCCCCAGGGAAGCACAACTTCTTCGAGCTGCTGAAGAAGATTCTCTTGCCGGATGGCTCCATTCTTCGTGCATGTCTGCCAGGCCGGCCGACCAAGGATTGCTTGTTCACTGACCCGGACGTGACGGCATTACGTGAGCTCAATCCCCATTTTTTCCGTTCTGGTCTGTTCACAGGGCAGGTGTTGCATGGGCAGGTATTCTGACAGTGTCATGCCATGGCATCCTTCCCGCAGCTTCCTAAAGATCTGGAACATGAACAAGTTCGCCGACATGTTGGGTGTGTACAGAGCTCCGTGGAGAAGAGCATCTTCCAGCAGACCGGCACTGATGTCCTGAGTCCTGACCAACGGCCCCATACTTGTCCCATATTTGGTTTCACATGTAGATGCATTGGCAACAAAGAGAGGGAAAGAGCGGATGGGTTGTCTACTATTTTATATCTGGACTGGTCTGGACCATTGCAGAGTAATTAGTTAGTTTTAAGAATCTATTAATGCTGCTAATAACCAATGGTGCATACATGAACTTTTTTTTTGTTAAATTTTTAGTTCATGTCCAAAATATCATAGCCAAATGCCTGAACTGATTGGCAGAAAAATCAGCTAGGTTCAGAATTATGTATAGTTTTTTTAAAAAATATTTTTGACTGAGCTTTTGTTTGTTACTAATGCACTTAATAGTCCAAGGAAGTAGCTAGAGCTTTTGGAGTAGTCTTCACACCAGAGTTTTACTTGTTTAAAAAGGTGACAGAACTGGTCATGCATTACATTTCTATACAAAAGTGGACAAATCTGATTCCCATCTTTTATTAGTCTATCATCCTGTTAGACCTCATTTTCCACCATGTGTCGGGGTTCTCAACCGCCGGCAGTAGATTTGTATCGAATCGTGTGTCGGATCCGGATGGTTGACACAGGAGACACAAGGGTTTTATACTGGTTCGGGCCTCCGAGGAGTAATACCCTACGTCCAGTTCCGAGTACTCGTGTTCCTATGCCGGGGGTGTCTGTAGTAGGGGTTACAAACTTGGTGATCGGTCATCCTCATGTACGTTGCACCCCTCCCTCTTTTATAGTCACAAGGGCGAGGGGAAAAGAAGGAAAACGAAAATAAGCTACAGTGCTATGGCGTCGTGAAGTCTTTTCCGTCATTGATGTCCGTCAGGCGGCGTGGGAGGGCACTGAGCTGTGATGTCGTCGGAGGCCGCCGCGTGTGCTGTCGCCACTGTTCGTCCTGGGCACTTGGCACCTCCTCCGAGTAGTTCACACGGTGACTCAGCCCTCTTGAGTACGTTTTAAGCTCGCCACGTTGTGGCCTAAGAGCTGGTAGATGGTAATCGAGTGCCTATTCTGACAGGGTGGCGTGCAGCTGGCGTTGGATGTGACGGCATGTCGGAGGTCGTGGGGGGTGTACTGTGCGCCATTACAGCCCCTGCCAGACCCTGCCGTCCTCCCGTCGCGTCAGCTGTGGTCTTTGCATGCCGTGGAGAACGGTGTCACGCGTGTCATCGCGGAGAAGCTTGGGGGGCGGGGGCGGTGCCACGTTCGTGTGGGGCCCCTGCCCCACGCTCCGGCCCCTCCGTGGGAACTCCGCCTTAGTCGGAGACGGAGATTACTCATGCGAACGAGTAGTCGGAGGCGAGGCGGCGTGTACTCAGAGACGACGCGTTCTCGTGCGAGGCGGAGAGTACTCGTGTGAAGCGGAGGGTACTCGGAGCCGAGGCGAACTCGTGCGAGGCGGAAGATACTCGTGCGAAGCGGAGGGTACTCGGAGCCGAGGCGCACTCGTGCGAGGCGGAAGATACTCGGAAGTGCGGAAGTCTTGTCAGCGAGGGTCTTGACGAAGATCTGCATCCCTCCCTGTCCTGGATCTTAGCCTTCACATTGTCAATGGTGTCAGAGGACTCCATCTTTGAGGTAATTATCTCGTTGCTTAGGGGGCCCTAATCCAGGCCCTCGTCAGTAGCCCCCGAGCCTGTGGTGGGAGTCAAGGACTCGCTCGCAGGCTCTACGTCGGGGAAATGTTGTAGTTGTTGTTTCTTGATCTAGTCGGTGGGTGCGCGCGAGCGCATCCGCCGGATGTAGCCCCCGAGCCCATGAAGGAGTTGTAGACTCGTTTATGGGGTTTTGAATTTTGAAATGTTGTTGCTTCGAAATCTCCGGTGATGGCGGTTGTGGCTGCATCGGTAACTGTGTCCATTCCGCCTGTCGTGGCTGACGCGGCGATGGTGACGGCTGGAGGGGACGGCGCGTGGCTGATTCAGACCTGCGGGCCCACCCGGTATCGAACCGTCACGCGGGCGTGCCTCGGGGGATGCGCCCACCAGACAGGCGGTTTTACGGCGTGGTGGGGCCGGCATTAAATGCCGGCGGCCACATTTGCCCCTTATAAACCGCGCGCCGGTTGAGCTCCGTACTTTTTCCCTGATTCCTTGCTCTTGCCAGCGCTGCTCGCTCATCTGCTCCTAACCCTTGCGTCGCCGCCACCGCTGCTTCGTCCTTCTTCTTGCCCTCGAGCTCGACAAGCGCCATGTCGAACTGGACGTGCTCCAACGTCTCCCGCTCAATCCTTCAGCGGCTCGTCGCAGCCGGTCAGCTGCCGATCCTCACTGCCGCCGAGGAGTGGAAGGTTCCGGGCAGCGAGTCGGTGCCGTACCCGCCGGAGGGCTATGTCATCTCGTTCGTGACATTCCACAAGCGGGGCTTCACCATTCCGGCCAGCTGGTTCTTCCGCGCCGTCCTCTCAGAGTACCGGCTGCAACTTCACCACCTCAACCCCAATAGCATCCAACAAATGGCGGCGTTCGAGGCGCTATGCGAGGGGTACTTGGGAGTGGGCGCCCATTGGCACCTCTTCCGGTACTTCTTCAAGTTCGTGTGCTTGAAGGACAAGTCGATCCCGGGCACCCTTGGATGCGCCAATCTTCGGATGAAGACGAAGAGGGGTGAGGAGTACATCTCCGGCACACTGATGAGCTCCAACAGTGGCTGGCACAAGGGGTGCTTCTATCTCAAAGACTGCCCCGAGTATCCGCTGCCGAAGTATACCGGCTCCTCAATCGCCGAGGCGCCGGCGAACTGGAGCTATGGGCCCCCGGAGACGGAGGTGGAGAGGTTGCTCGGGGATTGCTTTCTGGTGCTGGCCAAGCTGCGCAACGCCAGGGTCGACCTGGCGACTGTCATTGGCCATAACCACACGCTGGGGGTCATCCCGCTCTAGCGGCGCCGCCTGCGCATCTGCCAGATGACACCGGACCGCGCTCCCTTCGTCGGGACCGTGTCTGCGCCCCAGCTCCCTACGTTGGATGAGATCCAGCGTCGCGTGGGGCAGGCGATTGGGAAGGCCAGCTACTCGTGGCGCCGCCCCAAGTTCTACCCATGCTCCCCCACGAGGGGACTAAGAATTATGTAAGTCCTTCTTTCCTCCGATTAACGCTCCGACTATTTCGCAGTCTTTGTGTTGATTCTCGTCTTCTTCCTTGCCTTCAGTTGAGGCCTGCGGCCCCTCTCCCCGCGAAGCCGCCTCTTCTTGAGGACGCGATACCGAATCGCGCCCAGGCAGCCGCGGATAGGAGGAGGGCCGCTCGTAAGGCCCAGCACAAAGACAAGGAGATCGCGAAGTGTGAGCGGAACGACCACCGCGCTAAGCGTAGGAAGATGAGGGAGGGCACCATCTCCTCAGATGAGGACCCTTCATCGTCGCCGCCCTGGTCCGGTGATGATGGTGGCGCTAGCGTCGACTGGAACGCGCTGTCATCTCCATCGCCCCCTTCCCAGCGGCAGGCCGTGGGGTCTAGCCCGAGGCAGCAGCCGGAGCCCGCTACCCAAGAACAGGGAACGAGCTCCAGCTCGCACCCGCCTCCACGTCCAGACCATGAGGATCGGGGGGTGACCCACTCCCGGCCGAGCCCCGGCGGCCAGGAGTAGCGGAGGGAGAGGAGGAGGTCGCCGCGACGAGACAACTCGCCCAGGCGTTCGGGGGACCGCAGCTCGTCCGCTCGCCGTCCCTCTGGTGACTCGTCGTGGCAGGGGTCGCACTCCCCGAGAAGGCGGTCGCCCCCTAAGGCAAGATCGACATTGCCGGCGCCTGCTCCCATCGCGCCGCACGGGGTGAATGCGGATGCTGCCCCACAGCATCTTCAGTCGTTGATCATCCGTGGCGGCGGCGCCCCAACCGTGCAGGTCCCTCTCGCCCAGGGTGACAGTCGGAACCCGCCCTCCGTTCAGCCGGGGGGCAAGAGGCCAGCCCCCGAGTCGTCGGGTGCCACCTCCAGGCCTGTTAAGCGGGCCTACATCACTTCCTCCATGTAAGTGTTATCTCGTGCTGTCGCATTGTCTTATTCTTCGATTTTTCGTTCGCCTTGTTGATTTGCTCTTTTCGTGTCAGCCGCTCCAACATTGGTGCGCTCAGCCTTGCGCCGCGAAAGCGCGCGGCTCTGAGCACGCACACTCCCTCATCCGCTCCCCGCTCTTCAACCCCTCTGTCTGCGCTGGAGACTACCCCCGAGCCGACAGCAGTGGCGCCGGAGACTCGTGATGTGGCGGCGCCCCCACCGTCGTCGGGGGATGTAGGTGTGGTCGGGGGGCAAGCAGCCCCCGAGCGATCCGAGCCCCCGGCGGCGCCTGTCGTTGATCCCATGGCGCCGTCGCGCAGGTGGCTCTAGAGGCAGACCAACTCCCGGCATCGGGCGCCGACGACGGCGAGACTGTGGAAGTGGCGGTCCCCTCGACGTCTCCGCGGCTCCCGGAGGCCACGGATATGGGGGACCAATCCTCCCAGGTGTTGACGCAGCCGCCTATGCGACCGAGCTGGAGCAGTGCTTGCTGGCGCCGGAGGAGTTGCCAGCTGAGGCGCCCGTGCCGCCCGCCCCGGAGGTCGTCGTGGCGGTTGAGGAGGACGCGGCAGTCGAGGAGGTCACGGCGAGCCCTGAGGCGTCCAGAACCCAGACGGCAGAAGTGGCACCGGACTCCATCGCGCTGCCGGAGCCGCCGCGCCAGCCTGCTGCTATCGTCGTGGAGGTGGTTGAGATTGCGGACTCGCCTCTTCCCGGCGCGCAGGCGCCTACTTCCCTCGAGAACGTGATGGGCCGCGCTTCTCCAACCTCCATCCGAGAAGTTGGCGAGAGCTCGAGTGCTTGTTCCTCCTCAGCCCCCGAGGGAAGTGGACATGGCCTGGGCCTCGGGCGCGCCACGTGGGCCGGAGCCCAGGACGCCGAGGCGCACGACGGCGAAGATGAAGAAGCCACGACATGCCACCACTTCGTGTGGGGTCTGCGGTGGGCGGAGCAGGCGATCAACGAGCTTGTCGTCCGGGCTTCATCGGTAAGTTGGCCGAGCCCAATCCTTGATTCTGTGTTTCGATTTCCGAGTTGCTGCTGTGGTTGACCTTCTTCTCGACCCAGGTGTTCACCAGCTGCAGCACCAAGAAGACGCACACCATCAAGGAGCTCCAGGCTGAGAAGGCCCTGCTAGAGATGCTGCTGGCGGCTGCCCGACTGGCGGCTGTAGGAGCGGTGGCGGGCGAGGCGTCGGTGAGGACCGCTCTCGAAGCTGCGGCAAAGTTGGCGGAGGACCATGCAGTCACCGCGGAGTCTACCGCGGGCGCCGCCGTGTCGGAGAAGGCTGCCCTCGAGGACAAGCTGGCCCAGGTGGAGGCCACCGCCGCGGAGCTGCGAACTGCAACCGCCACAGCCGCCGAAACAGCTCGAAATGCAGCTGCCGCTGCCACTGCCGCCGAGGCCGCATCCTGGACCTCCGCCGAAGAGAAGGCGACGCTTGAGAAGAAGGTGGCCGACCTGCAACAAGACCTGGCGGACCATGAGGCAGACCTGAAGATGACGAACAATCAGGTTTGCAACCTCTCCACCAAGCTGCAGGAGGTCACCGACGAGGGGATACGGCTCCGTGAGGAGAACAGCCAGATGGAGCGAGAGATCCAGGGTGAGTATCTTCGCGTTCTTCGACTTTCATGACGTTTTCTTCCCTGCGTTAACCACTGCTGAGGCTGCTTCACTTTTTGGTTTTCACAGGGATCCGCATAGCTCGTATTGCACAGGCGGCCAAGCAGGCGGAGAAGGCTCAAGAGGTCGTGGCCGCGGAGCTCAAAATCCACGAGATGTCTGAGACGGCCAAGAATTTGGCGGACCAGCTCTCGAGTACATTCTTATCTTGACCCCTTCTTACTCATGCTTGTGTCTCCCTTGGCTCGATGCTGACTCGTTCTTTGTTCCCAGAGGTCAAAGCCGAGCTGGAGGATTCTCGGAAGGCCCAGCACGAGATGGAGGAGGCACTCAAAAAGAACATACTGGACCGCGCCAAGCTTGGACGTCATGTTGACATGATCTTGACGGAGAGCGGCGTCCCGCCAGTGCAAATGCCTCCCCATGTGCTTGGCGACCGGCTCAATCTTCTGCCGGGCTTCGTCAAGGAGAAAGAGTTGTCGACCTCTCGGCAGGTGGTGCACCGGGTCCTCTCCATGTTCCGCTCGCACTACCAGGGGCTGGATTTTAAGGCACTGAGTGGTGGTTGGGTCCCCGGCTACTCGAGCAAGGAGCTCAACAAGATCGAAGAGGATTCCGCCGCCCCTGCCCGCGCCATGGCCGACACCGCGATGAAGGACCTGGAGCTGATCCCAAAAGACACACCAGAAGACGGCTCTGGGCCTTCGCATTAGATGTATCAAGTTATATGACAGTTAAACAAAACTTTTTATTTTGTTTTGAAACCATCGCCTCCTGAGGCATTCCCCGAGTACCTGCGGATGACTGTAGAACGGAATGGCGGCACTTAGACGCTCAAGCCGATCGAACTTTTCTCTAGAGCCGCGGAGGCGTAAGAGTCGGAAAGCTCGACCTGAGCCACGAAGTGACGCCATGCATTCGTAGCCCCCGAGTACTCAGAAACACTTAAGAAAAGACACACAAGCTTTTTGTAAAAGACGTTTTGAGCCGGAGCTCAAGCGGTTACCCATGTTCCCTCTGAAAGTAGTCGGACGTCAACCTGTAGGTCCGAGCTGCGCTTGCAAGTTTTCGTGCTGTAGCCGCGGGGGCGTATGTGCTAAAAGACTTGGACAAGCAACAACGTCGAAACGCTTGCAGATCAACATCCTTTCCCCTCGCGAGGTAAAAGGCATTCCGCCAAAAAGAACCGTTCGCTCATGCGATTGGTCGCGATAAAGTTGTCGAAGAGTTTTTGTTTTGAAAAAGAAAAACGAAAAAGGGGGGCATCATGCCCCGGGTAGCCCCCGAGTGGCAGGTGTTTTTGCATGGGCGCAAGGACACTTGCCACTCAGCCTTTAGATAGCGTTGAAACATATGAAAGATGGCAACACAAGTATATCGAGAAGCTTATGAAACGAGAACAAAGACATATGGCATTATTCATTGATCATAAGCTGAAACAAAGAACGTTACTCAAGGGTAAAAACGTCGTAGATGTTCTATGTTTCATGCGTTGGCGATGATCGTTCCATCGTCGTGCCGAACCTTGAAAGTTCCTGGTCGGCGATGTACGGCCCTTCCCATGGGGCGCGAGCTTGTGTCTGTCCTTGTTGCTCAGACACGTTGGACTACCAGGTCTCCGACTTGAAATTGCCGCTCGTGGATGTTGCGCTCGTGGTAGCGTCGTAAGGCTTGCTGGTACCGGGCTGAATGTAGAAGTGCCACATCGCGAGCTTCATCGAGTTGGTCGATCGCATCTTCGAGCGCGACTTGGTTCCCTTCTTCGGTGTACACACGGACTGTTGGGCTGCCGTAGTCAATATCCGTCGGGAGAACCACCTCCGACCCATGCACCATGAAGAATGGTGTTCCACCGGTGGACCAACTCGGTGTGGTGCGCAGGCTCCACAGAACGGACGGTAGCTCGGCGACCTATCTTGCTTGGAACTTCTCGAGTCGCCTGAAGATTCGGGGCTTTAATCCTTGTAGGATCATACCGTTGGCCCTCTCAGCCTGCCCGTTGGCCCTCGGGTGTGGCACAGTAGTCCAGTCCACGCGAATGTTGTTGTCGTCGCAGAACTTGAGGAACTTCTTTCCCGTGAACTGTGTGCCGTTGTCGGTGATGATCGAGTTCGGGACCCCGAAGTGGTAGATGATGTCGATGAAGAACGCCACGGCTTCCTCGGAACGGATCTTGGCCACGGGTCGAGCTTCAATCCACTTTGAAAACTTATCGACGACAATGAGCAGATGCGTGAAGCCCCCGGGCGCTTGCTTGAATGGTTCGACTATGTCCAGCCCCCATACTGCGAATGGCCACGTGATGGGAATGTTCTGAAGTGCTTGCATCGGGAGATGAGTTTGTCGAGCGTAGAACTGGCAACCCGCACATCGTCGTACGATATCTTTGGCGTCTGCCAGTGCCGTGGGCCAGTAGAAACCTTGTCGGAATGCCTTTCCGACTAAGGTTCTGGCGGCGGCGTGGTGTCCACACGTGCCAGCATGAATTCCTGAAGCAGGTCTCGGCCTTGATCTCTCTGAATGCAGCGCATGAGTATATCTGCTGCGCCTCGCTTGTGGAGCTCGCCGTCGATAAGGACATAAGATTTGGCTCGCCGTGAGATGCGACGTGCCTCCGTTTGATCTGAGGGCAACGTCCCCTCGACCAGCCATTCGAGGATTGGGAAACACCAGTCAGGATCTTCTAAGTTTGGCTCTTGGTCAATCTCCATGACTTCTGGCTCCTCCGACTCTGGTTGTTGCTCTCCATCTACTCGGACGGACAGTGCGTGCTGATCGCTAGCAAACACTCCATGCGGCACAGGCTTGCGGCTTGACGCTGCCTTGGCGAGGATGTCCGCAGCTTTGTTGTTGTCGCGAAGCACATGATGAAGCTCGAGCCCATGGAACTTGTCTTCTAGTTGACACACAGTTCGACAATAGGCTGCCATCTTGGGGTCGACACAGTTCTTCTCCTTCATCACTTGGTCTACGACAAGCTCAGAGTCCCCACGGATCTCGAGACGGCGGATTCCGAGCTCGACCGCGATCTGAAGGCCGTTGATGAGCGCTTCATATTCAGCCACGTTGTTGGAGGCGGGAAAATGCAGTCGAACCATGTACTCCATACGCACGCCCAGAGGCGAGATGAAAACAAGGCCTGCCCCTGCCCCTTCCTTCATGACTGAGCCGTCGAAATACATTGTCCATGTCTCGTGCTCGATTTGTGCCGGCGGAGTCTGAATCTCCGTCCATTCAGCGACGAAATCCGCCAATACCTGTGACTTAATTGCACTGCGCGGCGCATAAGTCACCGTTGTGCCCCATGAGCTCGAGGGCCCACTTATCTATCCTCCCCTCAACCTCGGGATTCTGGATCACCTCCCCGAGGGGGTACTTGGACACTACTGTGATGGGGTGCTGGTCAAAGTAATGTCAGAGCTTGCGTTTGGTGATCAAGACAGCGTATACAAGCTTCTAGATCTGAGAGTAGCGGGTCTTTGAGTCGGAGAGAACCTCACTTGTGAAATAAACGGGCCGCTGCACCTTAAGTGACTTCCCAGGCTCTTCTCGTTCAACGACCAGAGCAGCACTCACGACTTGCGTCGTTGCAGCCATGTACAAGAGCATCGGCTCTTCTGGCATGGGCGCCGTGAGCACTGGTGGACTCTTCAAGAGATTCTTGAGTTTATCGTGTGCTTCCTGAGCATCAGGCGTCCACGTAAAGTGGTCGGACTTCTTCATTAGGTGGTACAGTGGCAGGCTACGCTCTCCGAGTCGGGTAATGAACCGACTAAGAGCTGCGAGGCAACCTGTGACGCGCTACACGCCCTTCAGGTTCTGGATCGGCCCCATGTTTGTGATGGCTGAGATCTTCTCGGGATTAGCTTCAATGCCGCGTTCGGACACGACAAAGCCTAGGAGCATGCCCCTTGGAACCCCGAAACGCATTTCTTGGGGTTTAGCTTCACCCCGTGTTCTCTCAGCTTCGCGAATACTTCCGTAAGATCAGGGATTAGATCGCCCGTCTTCTTTGACTTGACCACGATGCATCGACGTATGCCTCGATTATTCGTCCTATGAGATCACCGAAAACGCGTCGTATACATCTCTGAAACGTAGCGCCCGCATTCTTGAGCCCGAACGGCATCGAGTTGTAACAATAAGCGCCAAAGGAAGTGATGGAGGACGTTGCGAGTTGGTCCGCTATGCACATCGCGATCTGGTGGTACCCGGAGTATGCATCGAGAAAACAGAGGGTTTCGCACCCTACCGTTGAATCGACTACCTGATCTATGCGAGGCAAAGGAAACAGATCCTTGGGACATGCCTTGTTAAGGCTCGTGTAGTCAACACACATCCTCCATTTCTTGTTCTTCTTCTTTACAAGTACAGGGTTAGCTAACCACTCGGGGTGGAATACTTCTTGGATGAACCCTGCACTAAGGAGCTTCTTGATCTCCTCACCTATGACCTTGCACTTGTCGTCATTGAAGCGGCGCAGGCGCTGCTTGACCGGTTTCGATCCCGGTTTGATGTTGAGTTTGTGCTCGGCAACTTCTCTCGGGACCCCCTTCATGTCGGAGGGTTTCCATGCGAACACGTCGAGGTTCGCTTTGAGGAAGTCGACGAGCACACTTTCCTATTTAGGATCGAGCGCCGTCGTGCGGCCATCATCGGTGACAGCCACATCCTTGGCGGGCTCGAAAGAGCAGACCGCTCGCTTGGATGACTCGGGGATGTCTTGGTCCTCGGAGGGAGGCTCGGCGTGGAGCTTCTCGGACCGGATGAGCGTTTCAGCGAATTGAAAGCACTCAGTATCGCATTCGTATACGTACTGGAACGTAGTCCCCTCTGTGATGACCCCCTTCGGACCGGGGATCTTCAACTTGAGATACGTGTAGTTGGGCACGGCCATAAACTTCGCGTTGGCCGACCTCCCGAGGATGGGATGGTACGTCCTCGAGAACCCCACTACTTCGAAGGTGAGGGTTTCTGTGCGGAAGTTCCGCGACGTCCCGAACGTGACGGGCAGATCGATCTGCCCTAACGGGAGCGCATCTTTCCCGGGGATGACCCCATGGAAAGGAGGTTGTGATGGGCGCAATCGGGACTGCGAGATGCCCATGCTGTCGAGCGTCGTTGCGTACAGGATGTTGAGCCAGCTCCCTCCATCCATCAGCACCTTGTGGACCCGCTTCGTCCTGATCAATGGAGCCACCACGAGGGGGTAGCATCCTGGCTACGGTACGTGGTCGGGGTGGTCCGCTCGGTCGAAGGTGATCAGAGTCTCCGACCACTTGAGGTACGACAGCGTCGCAGGCTCAGTGTTGTACACCTCACGCCGGATCAGCTTCTCCTTGCGCCTCGATGGTCGTGCTGGTGTCCCGCCAAAGATCATGTGGACCGCGCCATCTTCTCGGGGGAAGACCACCTCCTCGTCATCGTCGTCGTTGTCGGGGAGGGGTGGCGCATCCTTCTTCGGGGCGTCCGCCGTCTTGGGCTTGAGCGTGCCGTTGACATAGTTCTTCATCAACTGGCAGTCCTTGAGCGCGTGCTTGACGGGCGTCTCGTGGTGGGTGCATGGCGCCTCCAAGAGCCTCTCAAAATGACCCCTCGGAAGGCCGTTCTGATTGTTCTTGGGGCGAGTTGCCTTGCGCTCGATTGCCGCAATAATGTTGTCGTCACGGCCTTGTTTATCGCCCTTCTTCTTCTTCTTGGACCGCGTGGAAGGCCCCTCACCGGCGTCCACGACTTGCTTCCCCTTTCCCGGAGGGGGAATCAATGTTGTAGCTACCGCCTCTTCCCCGTCGGCGTGGTTGGTCGCGATGTCCAGAAGCTCACGAGTTGTCCTCGGGGTTCTCCGCCCTAGCCGGTGGATGAGGGTGGTGCAGGTGGTGCCGTTTTGGAACGCCGAGATGGTGTCGTTGTCCGTCGCGGTGGGGAGCTCGGTGCAGCGTCTTGAGAAGCACCTCATGTAGTCATGCAGGCTCTCCCCCGGCTGCTGCTTGCAGTTGCGCAGCTCCCACTGCTTGCTGAGCCGGGCGTACGTGCCCTGGAAGTTGCCGATGAACGTCTCCCGTAGGTCTTTCCAGCTATTGATCCTTCCACGCGGCAGGTGCTCGAGCTAGGTCAACGCAGAGTCGGCGAGGTGGAGCGACAGGTTCTTGATGATGAACAGGTCGTCTGTCGCCCCACCCGCGCGACATGCGAGCCTGTAGTCCTCCAACCACACGCTAGGGTTGGTCTCTCCGTCATATCTTGGTATTGATGTCGGAGCTCGGAAACGCGAGGGGAACTTGGCGTCTTGCACCTTCCGACCGAAAGCGTGCGGGCCCTTCGGGTCGGGCGACCAGCTACGGTCACGGTCCTCGTCACTGTCGTAGCGTCCCTCACGCCTCTGGCTATGCCGTCGGTGTGAGCGGTGCTCGTCACGCCTGTTGCGGCCGTCGTCATTGCTGCCATAGACGTAGTCCTGGCCGTCGTCGCCCGTAGCCCGGCGATGAGCCTCGAGCGTGTCGCGAGCGTCACGGTTGTGCCCCAGTCGCGACTTGACTGATGGTTCGCCGGCGGCTCGGTGTCTTGAGGGGGATCGATCCTGCCGTCGTACGGATGGTGCACCTCGCGCCTCTCGCGCGCGCGATGCCGAGCTTTCGGCCTGTTGTGCGGCCGCCGTCTCGAGGAGGGTCTTGAGCTGTTGTCGAACCCTCTTCTCCTCAGGTGTGGCCGGCTCGGGGCAACCACGCAAGAGCATGGCTGCTGCCGCAAGGTTCTGTGATGCGCGCCTGAACCGCGGCATGCCGTCATCGTCGACGGCGGCATCCTCGTTGATGCGCCGGTTCACATCACGTGCCCGTGCACGAGCTTACGGTACCAGCTGTTCTGCCTCCTGCTCGCAGTGCTGCTCGCGCCGGCGGCTTTGTTGGGGCTCGTCCTCCACGCTGAGCTCTTGGTGAAGGTTTGCCAGCTCTTCGTCGAGCTAGCGCTGGGCCTCGGCGTTCTCGTCGAGGCGCGCCCGACGCTGGGCGTCCCTGTTGCGGTGACGAGGGTTCTCCTCGCCGTCCGTCGAGCTGGTGGCGGTGCGGGCCTCCAGGACGTTGCATTCTCGCGTGTAGTCCGGTGGGGGTGCCGGTGGCCCCCGTCGCGGGGCCGCGGAGCCAGGGGCAACGTACGAAGCCCGGAGCTCGTTCACGTAGGCCGTCACCGGGTCGTCCGGGAGGCCTGGCTGTCCACGGGGGTACAGAGCTTCGTACCGCTCCGCGAACCCCCCAGGTCAGCGGCTCGGACCCACTAGCCTGGAAGGCGAGGTCGGTGAGGTGGAAGGCAGCGAGCCTGAAGCGCTCCTGCGTCAGATTTGGCCCCAGCAGGGCCATGATCGATTCGTCCGTGAAACCACGGACGAAGGCTGCTCGCGCCGCCGCCGCCGTCGAGGCAGTGGGACGCGCGGGTCGGGAAAAAGTCCTCCCGACGACGGACTCCGCCGGCCCGGTGAAGACGAAGCCGAGGGAGCCGAAATGCACGGTCGTGCTGGGAGTCAGCGAGACCCCGCGGCCCTCCATCTGGGTCGCTGGTGAAGTTCGGCGAGACACACGATGTCCCCCTACCTGGCGCGCCAACTGTCGGGGTTCTCAACCGCCGGCAGTAGATTTGTATCGAATCGTGTGTCGGATCCGGATGGTTGACACGGGAGACACAATGGTTTTATACTGGTTCGGACCTCCGAGGAGTAATACCCTACGTCCAATTCTGAGTACTCGTGTTCCTATGCCGGGGGTGTCTGTAGTAGGGGTTACAAACTTGGTGATCGGTCATCCTCGTGTACGTTGCACCCCTCCCCCTTTTATAGTCACAAGGGTGAGGGGCAAAGAAGGAAAACGAAAATAAGCTACAGTGCTATGGCGTCGTGAAGTCTTTTCCGTCATTGATGTCCGTCAGGCGGCGTGGGAGGGCGCTGAGCTGTGATGTCGTCGGAGGCCGTCGCGTGTGCTATCGCCACTGTTCGTCCTGGGCACTTGGCACCACCTCCGAGTAGTTCACACGGTGACTCAGCCCTCTTGAGTACGTTTTAGGCTTGCCACGTTGTGGCCTAAGAGCTGGTAGATGGTAATCGAGTGCCTGTTCTGACGGGGAGGCTTGCAGCTGGCGTTGGATGTGACGGCATGTCGGAGGTCGTGGGGGTGTACTGTGCGCCATTACGGCCCCTGCCAGACCCTGCCGTCCTCCCGTCGCGCCAGCTGTGGTCTTTGCATGGTGTGGAGAACGGTGTCACGCGTGTCGTCGCGGAGAAGCTTGGGGGGCGGGGGCGGCACCACGTTCGTGTGGGGCCCCTGCCCCACGCTCCGGCCCCTCCCTGGGAACTCCGCCTTAGTCGGAGACGGAGATTACTCGTGCGAACGAGTAGTCGGAGGCGAGGCGGCGTGTACTCGGAGACGACGCGTTCTCGTGCGAGGCGGAGAGTACTCGTGCGAAGCGGAGGGTACTCGGAGCCGAGGCGAACTCGTGCGAGGCGGAAGATACTCGTGCGAAGCGGAGGGTACTCGTAGCTGAGGCGAACTCGTGCGAGGCGGAAGATATTCGGAAGTGCGGAAGTCTTGTCAGCGAGGGTCTTGACGAAGATCTGCATCCCTCCCTGTCCTGGATCTTAACCTTCACATTGTCAATAGTGTCAGAGGACTCCATCTTCGAGGTAATTATCTCGTTGCTTAGGGGGCCCTAATCCAGGCCCTCGTCACCATGTTTTTCGCTTGTAGGATCGAACTGCTCAAGTGATTATTTGCATTCTCAGTTTTTATTAAATTAGTGCGCTTGACATGGACATGGAGGGGGAGCATTCCTATCGAAATAGATAATTACATTTTGCATCCATAATCTTTATTTTTGCAATTGTGCTTCGCTGCACTTCACTTGTAATTGAATGATAAAATGCGACTTATGCATTGAAGAAAAAACTTTGGTGGGTATTTTCCATTGGTTTGAAGACCGGTTCTAATTATGGCCATGTCAATCGAACTTGCTAAGGATAGCATAATGCACGTTAGATTGCTTATGTGCGCCTGACCTTTAGTTCCAAACTAGATGAGAAGGCAGAATGTAGCTAAAACATAAGCCAATACCTTAGTCAGTCAGTTAACCCTACTACCAACCATGGTTTAAAAATAACCATAGTAATTTCACAAATACGATGCAAAAAAAAATGAACTCACTGCAGTAATCAGTTGGATATAGAAAAGTTGAGGTTTCCTGGTCTCCAAAAAGAATGGGCTCTCCAAAAAAAAAATAGTGTAGAACAAAAACCACCTGCAGAAAAGAGAGATATGAACAGTAACTCATTGACTCAGAGTTATTTTGACAAACTTTTGACATTATTACTCTGGTAAATCCAGCATATAGCTAAAACAGGTACAAGCTATGCCTTTTTGTCCATATGGTACTGTGGTGAGTTCAAATGCAAAATGTAGGATTGTCCTTCCACATCTGTTTATTGTTCCTAGACTCAGTTAAATTGGTCTGTTTGCTATCTGATTTAAGGTGTTGCATGGATGTGATGTGCACTCAATATTTGGTTACCAAATTATTTCCACTTTGTTGTGTTTTTATTCTTAAAATTTTGGTTTTGTAGTTACTTAGTTCCTAAAGAAAAATAGGAGGGGATGGGGGGGGGGGGGGGCTCCTTTGCTGCAGATATGAAAGGTTTTTCTGTGAACTTTACCTTCATTGGCTAATATGTATAGTTCTTTTTTGTGTGGCCTTAAAGATATTCACTCTCTGGAGTAATGCTCTCCTGTGTGCTTCTTCAAACTGGTGGTGATATCTCATGGAAATGGCTAAGAAACAAAGGATCAATTTTGCTGCTATTTGCTTAAGTGTCAGTGGGGCATTTGAAGGTCCATCTTGGTGACCTGAAATTCTAATTATGTTGTCAAACGTTGTGTTGTCCTTTCAACTTGTCCCCTGCAACGAGTCTGGATAAATTATAGCTTTTTTGTACCAAAGTATTTTTCTTTTAATTCTATGTAAGGAACATATTTTAATTCTATGTAAGGTACATTTCTTAGCGCCCGGACGTCCGGAGAGACGCGGGCCTCCGGACGGGCGCAGAGCCGTCAGATCTACAGTGGACGTCAGATCCACTGTAGCACACGTCAGATCCACTGTAGCACTCAAAAAAGAAAAGTAGGAAAAAAATCCTGTCGCAACATAAGTCATGTTGCGTGCAACATGAAGAAAGAATTCTGCGACATTAAAAAACATCTGCAACATTTGGAAACAACATCCGCAACATCGAGATCTACTTTTGCAACATTGAAACATTCAGATCAACTCTTGCTACATCCGCGTGAAACAATTACAACACCCGCACAAACCATCCGCAACACATGGAACGCACGATTGCAACATGCACCAAAAACCCAACCGCACCAGTTCTTCCTCCTGCCATGACGAGGAGGAGGGCTTCACCTTCGCCGTCGTCCAACTGCTGCCTGTCGGTACTGCGTTCCCCGACGACAGCCGCGTCAGCACCGTGTACCCTGTCTTCGGCCACCTGTGGTCGCCGCCGCTGCGGGAGGCGGAGGATGGGGGCAACATGGAAAAGTAGCAGCTGAAAATGGCAACAAATGTTGCGACATCATCAAAACAATAGTGAAACATCTCAAGTCACTTCATGCAACATCGAACAACCAGTTGAAACATCTCAATCAATTCGTGCAACATCAAATGGAGCCAGGTGAAACATCTCAACTCGCTTCATGCAACATCGAAAACACAGACCTGGAATCCAACCACGGGCACAACAGCTGAGGATGACGTCGCATCGGCGACGGCACGGGATGAAGGCCCGCGCGACGGCGGAGCTCTCGTCCTCACGGGAACTCCGTCAAGCTGGCTCTCGTCCTCACGGGAGCGGCAGCTTGCTCCTCCGGCCGTGGGGGGCACCAGCATGTGCCACTGGCTGCGTGCGGCCTCCAGGCCGGTGGAGCCCGAAGGGGGAGGGTGGGGGAGGCGCGATGCCATGGAGCTTTCCCCAAGGCCAGCACGCCACCGGGGCGTAAGGGGAGCTCGCGCTGGCGGAGGGCTCGCCGCCGAGGAGCCGTCGACGGAGCTCGTGCACGGGGCGCGCGCTGCCACCTTCCGGCCTCCGCGTGCTGGCCTTGGGCCCCACGCCGATCGGGGAAGGAAGCAGCACGGCCGCCGGAGCCACCGAGGGGAGGATGGGCGCTTGATGCGGCGATTCCCGCCGTCAAGGGTGGGCGGCGCGGTGCCGTGCAGCAACCGGCAAGCCTGCTGGAAAGGATAGAGATGGGGGCAGCGACGGACGCGAGATGTGGATAAGAACGAAGCTGAGCTCGGGCATCAGATATTTGTGGTGGGCAGCATCTTTCTTGCGTGGTGGCGAACAGGCCACGTGGCCGTCCGATTTTTTTCCTTGGTTCCGGACGTACGAGTCCTAGCATTACCGTTAAATATACCTGACGATGCTTCTTTGTTGCCCCCAATCGATGTTAACCATGAAACTATTTTTCTTTCTTGACATTGTTTTATTTTAACTTATTTATGTTTATATGTATACCGCAAATGGTCAGCTTCTATTTTTTAAAATTCCAGTTCATGAGCAGGATATATAATTCGCTCTGAGTAGTAGTTTGAACGTTACGTATCAGATGATTTAAATTTGTACCTACATACTTCATTCTGACGGCATAATAGCGGCAGTGTGAACCTCATGGCCTTCACGTGTTCAAAAATCATTTCTATTAAAGTTCATTCAATGATTAAAAAAGATAATAACATTTAGACCCGACGTGAAAATCCTCCTCTCTGGCTGATCCGGCCCAGTACAAATGATGTCAACCTCTGGTGTCGTTGTTGGACGAAGTTTGCAGCATCGATATATACAAAAAAGTAAGCTTCCGACATTGAATATGCCATCGGTATCGTCGTTGCTCGTATAGCAGAGATGAGATCGGCGCGCAAATAAAGGTAGGTAGATCCGTAGATGTCGACATACATGAGAGATCAAGTACGTCGCGACTCAAATCGCCGGACAGCTATATATTGTTGGAATGTACTCTAAAACTGAAAGCTCAGCGTGATGGGCCGCGCGCACAAACGTGAGGACGGAGCCGGCTCTGCGTGCCTAGTACCTACACAAACCGCCGGAAACTGTTGCTGTTTCTGCGCACGATGCAATGCAGCAGAAACTAATACAGTAGTATATGAGACCTCAAATAAGCCCATGTGATGCATGTGCCCCCGTCTGGATCTGCGTTATCCGCCCACACGGCTGCATGCGATTGGCGCAGCTTGGCATCTTCGATAGCTAGTGGCAGCTCTTCCTCCACTGGGATCATTTCCTTGTGGTTGAAGCTGCAGTGTTCTTGAGGCCATGCGTCGTTGATGAGGGAGAGATTTGAGGGTCACATCATGCATGTAGTTATATACTAGGTGATACCTCGCGTGTTGTTGCGGAAATTTTTAGTTGCCTAAAGAAAGAATGTCCACACAATAATTAATGTGCAAAGTAATAGAATAAGGATATGCACACTTACAAATGCTAATAAAGTTAAAGCATAGTTTGTGAGTCAGGAAAGCCAAAACTCTTGCTATTTTCAAAAGTGAAATCAATTTATATGAAATAAAGATATGCAGAGAAATTTCAGGACGGTCTCTAGAATCTCCTGGAGGCAATACATAGAACATGTTAAGTGCACGAAACTAAAAATCATACGGCGAGTGGTAAGTTCACAAAATCACACGATGGTAAAACAAAAAACAAAAACTCTGTTACAGCCTGAAGCTCTGAAACAGTGCAGTTTTTTCACAAAGCAAACACCATCCGACACCTGGACAGACACTTAATCACTTAATCAGAAACAAATTTGAGTCAGAACGTGAGCAAATTTGGGGAAAAGAAGACAAAAGGTTGGGAAAACAAAATCTTAGAAAAGAAAAATGCCATCATTGCCGCAACGCTCTTCTACCGAGATGCTCGCCGCACCACTGTGCCCAGGCGTCGTGGCTCCTAGGCTCAGTTGTATGAATTCTCACCGAAATTTTCACTTAGAGGATCGGGCCAATTCATTTCTTCACTCTACGCACGCTTCCCAAGCGTCAAAATTTTACCATTCTCACCTAACTAAACAGGGTAAACAGGTAGGCAACAGCGCATCGTTGTTGGGCTGAGTTAACGGTGGCTGCGAGCCTCCCTGCCACCGCCGCCGCGAGGGGACGGCCGCGAAGCCACCGTTGGGCCCCACCTGCTACCGTCAGCTGCTGCTTGCTCTGTTGCTCCACGTCTCCCACATCTGCAAGGGAAGAGAAACGGAAAGGATACAGGAAAAGGAAAGCGTAGAGATCGGGTAGAGAGTTGGACCTCAGACGGCCAGTGAGCTTTAAGTAGCATGGGACTTGAACTGTCCACAGAATATCAAGCGCTACATCTCTTGTTTACACTCGCGCATAGAATGATTATTGCAGCTAGCCTGTTCAGCTGCCGCGATGGGAGTGTCGGCAGAAGAGCAGGGGACGGAAGGAGAGGTGAGTGGAAGCAGGGAGAAGAAACGTGTGTGAGGTGATGATGCGGGCTGAGTAATTATTATTATTTATTAATGACGTCAGCAGATGACGTGGATGGCTGTGGTTTGAGAGAATGATACCGATTATATAGTTTTGTATGATGGCATCCACGTACGAAACTAAGTCGATGGAATTAAGATCCATCCACTATTTTTATTAACCTATTCTTGCTTAAAAAATTCTCGAACCGCAGCTCACCGGTGAGAATTTTTTTAAAAAAAACAATCTCATAAATTCGCTCTAACGAATTAAGGTAGAGGACCTTTGGTATGGCGTCTACGTACGCCCACGCCGGCCGTAATTATTAACCCCTCCTGCCAAGTCCGGTCCATACGCATGAGATTTTTTTGTACCGTGTGGGCATGAGATTTGGTATGCTTGATTGGACGTCATGGACTTATAGTAAAAGTTTCGGGAGAAATTAGTGTCAAGTTTAATTTGTAGACATACGGATAATATAAGAAAGCTAACGGAAGGGTTTCAATTATTTAAGCACAACTAGTATTGTTAGGAAAATAGCCAGGGTGATTTTGGTGATTAACGATAGTCTGCCTTTCTTTCTTTCTCATTTTGACTTAAAAATTTGATCAAACTTGAAATTTATCCTATGTTGCTGTGCCCACGTATGGTGCAGGAGATTTGTTGTGCTGCTGCTTCGTAGCTTCCCCTACCATCGTTGTTGCAGCTTTCCGCGCTGTGCTCCTCCCGCACCAACCCTGCCTCTCACCCCAAGGCCCAAGATCTGCCTCCGTCCCTTGCCCACCACCGCTCCTCACTACCCGGCAATGAGAGGGGAAAGGGAGGGGCGCTAGCCGCTGTCACTGGAATAGGGTAAATCGAGGAGAGACGGAGGACGACGTGAGAGAGGAGACAAAGAGGGAGAAACCGTCGGCTCTTCTTTGAATTCAGCTGAAATAATTACGACGCAGACCTGAAAGAACTCTTTGGATGTAGCCAAAGTGATTTTCCTATAAAGTATTTAGGAATTTTTATTCATTTTAGGAAACTTGCAAATGCCCATTGGAAACAAGTAGAGCCGAGCGATTTGAAAAATGTCTAAGTAGGAGAGTGATTTGAAAAATGTCTAAGAAGCTGGAAAGGGAAACATTTATTAACTCGGTTCTTAGAGCATCTCCAAGAGTATTCAATTTTTTCCTCCTAAAAATTTGAAGTTTTACAACTCCTAAAAAGTATTGAAAGGAATAAAGAAGGTCATTTTCAAGAGTTTATAATAATCAGCTCCTAAAATATAGAAAACAATTTTACCTCAGAAATCATATACTATTTCTAAATTATCCTAACCACTTCTATGTTTATTCTTTCTGCGCCCTTCCACCTTTAGACTAGGCACGACTCAAGAGCACTTAACTTTACGCGGAATGAGATGATTTTTCTAGATTCTAAAATCTTAAAAGATTAGGAGGATGTATTAGGAGTTGTTTGAGAGGAATTTTTTATTATCTTACTAAAAATCAAGGATTGCTGGAGATACTCTTGGAGATCATATGCATGAGCCAGGAACAAGATGAATTTTACTAGAACCTTCATCCTTCTGGACAGTTCTCAGTAAAGTCTTACTATTTAGCCTTGATTTTTTTTGTGAAATACTATTTAGCCTTGATTGGTGCTTATGTCCCCAACATGAATAAATGACTATGGAAACTTAAGGCCCCTTAAAAATCAAAAAAAGAATTGTGGTATTTACGGAGGGGAGTGGTGTTGACAAAAGACAACCTAGTTAAAAGCAACCAGCAAGGCAACAAGAAGTGTTGTTTTTGTTCTAGTGATGAGATGATTCAACATTTATTTTTTGATTGTCATTTTGCCTGCGTAGTTTGGTCCATCACGCATGGGGCTTCAGGTCTTCAGCGGCCCCATAGTGTATCACATATGTTTGGGAATTGGCTATGGGGTATAGGTAAAGAAATGAAACTGCTAGCAGTCATGCTTGGAGCGGCTGCTACTTGTTGGTCGTTATGACTTTGCATGAATGATTGTATTTTTTGAAAGAAAACTTAACCCTTCTCCTTTGCAGGTTATCTTCCGGCCTTTGTAGGTTATCTTCTCAGTTGCCCATCAGTTTTGCAAGACTTGGTTGCAGTAGCATCGCAACTCTTGGCTCAGGTGGCCAAAGAGTTTTTTACCCAAACACATTTAATTTGGTGGCAGTCTACTCTACATATTGACAGTCATTAAGCATCATGTGCCATCGTGTTTTTAGTTATCATATTTATGGTACGGTTGTGTGCATTCTAGTAAGCAAAGGTCGGGATTGTGGTTAAAGACATTTGGATCAACTCGACGTCTCGACGTAAAAATCTTGAATTCAATAAAATTCGTTTATCGAAAAAAATCTGAAAAGACAGCGTTGGCCGGCCTATCGTGAGGATATATGAGAAAGTATGGTATGCTGGCACACACGTGATGGGTATAAGTTTGGGGATAAGTGTTCAAGTTTATTTTGTAGACATATATGACCACGTGGACACGCGGTTAACAATGTATTACACATATGGATAAAAAGGACCTGAATACATCAAACCTATATACTCCTATATGACAACGTGGATACGTGGTTAACAATGTATTATGCATATGGGGAAAAAAAGGACCTGAATGCATCAAACCTATATATATATGACAACGTGGTTATCTGTCTGCCATGTGATTTTAAATTGACTTTACAATGATAACACAAGATAGTTGTTCTCAAAGACCTATGTGTAAGGGTGAAGCTAGCTTTTCCATGATCATTCTTGTGTAGGCTAGTGTTGTGCCCGTTTTCCTTGGCAAAATTGCTTTCAATTTACTCGGCATACATACATTTTTCATAATTTTATTTTTTAGATCCGGCTTTTGACGGGGGGTCCACAATTAAGTCCAGGTACACTACTTTGCACAAAGTAGTGGACTATCAAATTGAGTCATCTACACAAATTTCAGCTCATTTCTCTAAAATTTTAAGATGTGAACACGCGTACGAGGTTTTGGTTTAAGGATCTAGCTCTTGATGCAGGCCCACGCATAGGTTCAACCGCACCACTTTGCACAAATTAGCGAGCTATCAAATTGAGTCATCTACATAAATATCAATAAATTTCTCTAAAATTTTAAGGTGTGAACGTGAAGTTTTAGTTTTAGGATCCGACTCTTGACGCGGGGCCCATGTATAGGTCCAGGTGCACCACTTTGTACAAAGAAGTGGGCTATCAAATTGAGTCATCTGCACAAATTTCAACCAATTTCTCTAAAATTTTAAGATTTCAATGCAAGATTTTAATTTCAAAGTCTGACTCTTCATGTATTTTTTTTAGAAAAGAGATTACTCTGCTTTTATAGAAAGCAATAAGGTTTGATACAAGCCAACACACTCCGCCACCCGAACGAGCATATAGCTCAACAAACAAAAGAAAAGCACAGTTCACCACTTCCAATTACAGCCGACCAATTCCACTACATCAGAACAATGCGCTGTAGCCGGAGTATACTGGAGAAGTCACTCCTGGATCTTCTTCACAACCGCCTGGACCCTCCCTTGGTCAGAATCCTTCAACAATGGCCGACACTTCTGCACAAACATGTGACGCCCCAGGTTTTAATTAGCACTAATGACCCAGTCAAACCCCATTGACTTGGTCAAACCTTGCTCAACCTGGGACATCACCTCGAAAACTTAGCCAACAAACACCCATGATCATCTTAAGCAAGTCAACACACATGGGCATGGTCAAAACCCTAGTCAAAGTGGTCAAACCCTTTAACGTCCACACCTTGTCCTAGAACTTTGGCCACGTTCTCCAAATTTTGTCTAAACACTCAAAAAAAATCGACCAATATAAAAGTTGTGCAGAATTTCATGGAACACATTTCCTCTTCAGGATGGCATGTCAAATTTTGAGAGGAAGGGGTTCAAATTTGCAAGTCAAACCCAATTTTACTATTCACCCGAGCCATGATTTTCTTCATTTTGGCATTCAAATTTCTCCCTCATTTCAAATCCAAATCAGGTTCGGTTTGTCCCTATGGTGTAGAGGGATGACTCATCTACAAATGTCCTATCTACGGATTTTGAAGTTTGAATTCAAAATGCTGAAGATTTTGCAGTGGAACAGGGTGACATGGGGCTGACCGGGGCAGAGCGCGCGCCGGCGCGACGTCACGCGCGCGTGGGCACCACGCGTTGCCGCCGCGCGCCGCCGTACCACGGCCGGCCAGGGGCTCCGTGCGTGACCGGCACTGGCGTCGGCCTCTCACGCGCGCCCCGAGACGGCGCCTCGGTCGGGGGAGCCGCGCAGGCCACGCGGCGCGTACGCACGCCCATGACGTCGTTCCCCCCTGCCGCGCACGCACGCCGAGGGACGGGCCGCCGTACCCGTGACATAAACACCGGAATCCCTTAACCGCGAAGCTTTCTACACCCCCGTGCACGCCCTGGCTATAAATAGCCACCCCCACCGCAGCTCGCGCGCACGCAAGCTCCGCCGGTCCGCCATTGCCACCGTCGCGGTGAGCACACCCCTCCGCCAACTCCCGTCGCCGGCCAAGCCTTCGAGCACCTCCCCTAGGTTCCAGTGAAGCTTCCACAGCCACGTGTTGCCCCGCATTGCACCTCCCCTCACCGGATTTTGAGCTGGGGCGGCCGCGCCACCGCGGTCTCGCCGCCGCCGCTCGCCGGAGCCGCCTCCGGCCAAGCCACCGCCACCAATCGGCTCGTGGTAAGCCAAATCGAACATCCATGCCACTTGTTGCCCTGCTCCGGCCGTGGTTCGCCGCCGGCGAGCTTGCCCCGCCACGGAGGGCATGGTTGTGAATTTCTAGGGGCATATGTGTGAACCAGGGACTTGTTTGTAATGAAAGTAATCTTAGTTTCCTTGCAACTTAGTCCAGCACCTTAGAAAAATCATAGAAATCCGTAGAAAAATGAGAAAAATAAAAACCCAATTTTGTTGGTTTCACTGAGTCTATATCTACAACTTCTACAAAGCATGACCATATATTTGACTTGTAGATTTTGAATGAAAATTTAAACTCTGTTTGACACACATTTGCTGTCGTTCAAAATCTAGAGAAGCTATGGAGCTGAATTTTGGATATGTTGCTAGACATGTCATGTATAGACTCTGTTCCAAAATTTACACAAAGTTATTGAGCAGATCTTTTAATATGATTTAGTTTGCATTTATGCTATTTCTGCCTTAATGATTTTTATAGCCAAATGTATATAGATTTTTGTGCTCAACTTGTGGCCATGCTCATGAAATGAATAGATTCAACTTTCCTGCATTTATCATGATTTTATCTCTGTCAGAAGTATTTATTCTTGTTTTATGCTTAGATTTACATTTAAATGCCTAGTTCAAATTTTAAATTGGTCCTTGTGGTGTTTGTTAGTCTTCTAGGCTTGTTTTTAGGTCAGAGAGGATATAGGAATGAGTTTGGCTCCAGAGATGCTTTATTTATTTATGTATGTGTTCCTCATAATTTTTGGTAGCTAGGAAATGTCATTTTTTGGTATATTTAATTTGTGGCTCAATCAAATGTGTATCTTGTATCAGTGGCTTTGTTTAAGTATTTAGGACCTGCTATGCACCTCCCACTGTTTTTATAACTTATTTTGTAATTAAAAACTATGGAATCCAAATAAGCTTCACAATAAATTAAATAGGAGAAATCCCAATTCTCACTTAATGGCCTTGCTAAAATGTTGAGGAGTATGTTTAGGAGCTAAGATCAACCCTTGCTGTTTTGTGAACATAAATTGCTTTAATTGCTTAAACATGTACACATTCACTATCAAAAGGAGTAAATGATAAAACCCCACAAGTCATGTCTTTAATAGAAAGAAGCTGCTAATTAAATGCTTATCTAGGTGAATATGGCCAACAAGAGTTGGATGTGATAATTAATCTCACTTCACACCATAACCCTGCATTGTATCTCGTGTAGAACTTCCCGACGGTAACTACTCGCTCTTGCCGGAAGCCGAGGAAGGAGGAGCTGACGCGGAGCTCCAGTACGTGGAAGGGATCCAGGACACCGAGGAGCTCCAGGCTAACTTTGCTGACGAAGGCAAGCCCTGGTGCATTAACCTAAGTGTTTTTGGAAATTTATGCAACTATCTATGGATGTTTGTGCATTTACGTTCAGGAGTTGAAATGAAACCCTAGATGCATGATCCCTAGGTGCCCTTGTCCTTTACTAGTATGCTAGGTCGATAGCTGCCATGCTATAGGACCGTTACAAGTCGAGTGATGCTTGTCACTCGCGAGAATAGGCTCTTATGTTGGAATCATAAGATTTTTATAAATGGATTGCTCATGTGGTAAGAGCATGGGATGTGGGCTCCGGTCCAATGGCTTTCGTGGGTTAAGTGTTTGAAAGTACTAAGCACTTGTCGGGAATGGGACCGGTAAGCCTAGTACCTTAATGAGGCGGTGAGGGATCTTACTATTACTCATCTTGAGATGCGTCTCACGGCTAGCTACCGGTGGTGCATGTGTGATTCTGGGTGCCTTGCGGGGTATGCCAGATAGCCTTGTACCAAAGACTGTGAGATTCGATCCTGAGCTGAAGAGTTTTGGGAACCGCCTGGTGGTTGTCCAGTGTGAGGGCACCCTACCGTGTGTTTAGGTTCACCTTGCAAGGTTTAAATCAATCGGTTGTCGGCCTCTCACCGTTATCTGAGACTACTTATCCAACTGGCCATGATATCCCTTAATGATGGAACTTTGTGAATATTTATGTCTGATTAATTGAATTGCACAACTTATGCTTGCAGTAGCTTGCTCATGTAGAAAAGAGTAATCAACTAGAATCTGAGCTAAAATCTTGAAAGTAAGGACATACTCCTTGTTGCTTTTCGGCAAAAGAACCCCACTGGCCAAAAAGCCTCTCATGTCTAGAGTTGGTGATGTAGTTGTCACCGACGGGTAAGACTTGCTGAGTATTAGTATACTTAGCCTTGCTATAATTTTTGTTGATTTCAGGTAATGCCTTTAGTGATGTGTGGCCTGGAGAGATACCACCCGGCTGGGAGCTGGAGTGGGTGGAAGACGACGAGTGAAGGCATCATGGCAGGCCCCCCTGTGATGATCATCGCACCGCTTAGTTAATCTCCGCTATTTTCGAACTCTGAACCTCATTTATCATGTCAAGTACTTCGGTTTGTAATAATTAAACCCTTCGGGGCAGATTTGGACTTAATCTATGTATTGTACTCTGGACTCGCCTTCGCGTGAGTTTTAATGCATATTTGTCAATCCTTTGTTGCTATGTAAGTGATTTCACCGGGCTCGACCCGGCAACTAACGACGGGATGATACTTTATTATTGCTTCATGACCAAAGTGGATTGGTTTAGGCGATAGTACGGTATTTTCCCGGGCGGGTTGTCACAAAACATTACACATGAGTACATTACATCAAGTGGATTAGCAGGGAAGCTTTTCTCAATAGCCATCTTGTTTCTAGTTTTCCAAAGAGCCCAAGTTAAACTGGCGAACAAGAAAAGGCTAAGCCTGCTGTGAATATCAAATTTCCCAGACAGCCAGCCCCCAAGCATGTCCCCCCATGATTTGGGAGCATCCCTCCACCTAAATATCTCCTTAAGACAACTCCATATAAACTGAGCCATATAACACTGAAAAAGATATGGTTAGTAGTTTCCACCCTGCCACACAAGTAGCACTGGACATCCCCTTTCCATGCTCTATCTTTCAGGTTACATGCAGTTGGGAGCCTGTTATTAGATAATTACCAGAGGAACACTTTGATTTTCAGAGGTGATTTAGTTTTCCATATGTCTCGAGAGTTTGCAATACACACACCCCTATGAGAAAGAAATATGTACAAAGATTTAGTGGTGTACTGTTTAGACTTTTCTAAGGCCCACATTACTTCGTCAGGGGAGGAATCATCCATCTTTACCTGATTTAAGCTATCCAGGAGAGCAGCCCTTTGCTCTGCTTCAGCCACACTCAGAGTTCTCCTAAAGTCTACATGCAACTCCCCATTGTCATAGCACTCAGCCACACTAATAGTAGGGTCATCACAAAAACCATATAGAGTAGGGAACTGAATTCTCAAGGGGGTATCACCCAGCCAGACATCATCCCAAAAAGATACCTTTTCCCCATTATGTACCTTATGCATAGCTCCCCATTTAAAAAGTTGTTTAACTTTGTGAAGCCCCTGCCAAAATTGGGAAGTCCCCCTGGTCTGGGATTGGAAGAAGTTCCCAGTAGGCATGTACTTAGCCTTAAGAATTTTGTACCACAAACCCTCTGATCACTGCACAATTTTCCATATCCATTTAACAAGAAGACACTCATTCATCCTTGTTGTATTAAGAATGCCTAGACCACCTTGGTCTTTTGGCCTGCTGATCGTATCCATCTTAGCCATGTGATATTTAGACCATCCTTCGGCTCCTTGCCAAAAGAACTTTCCTCTAATTGAGTCCATTTCCTCGTGGATCCCTTTAGGAAGCAAGTAAAAGCCCATGGTATACAAGGGTAAGCTAGATAAGCAAGAATTAGTTAGAATCAGCTTCCCTCCAGAAGATAAGTGCTTCCCTTTCCATGGATCCAGTCTCTTCACCATCTTGCTTTTCAGGCCAGCAAAAGCTGCCTTACCTAGTCTACCCTCAGAGATTGGGATTCCTAAATATGTCATCGGCCAAACTCCAAGCTTGCAATTCAGCATAGTTGCCATTTTTTTCTTTTTGTTGCTGCGCCTCCCGAAACACATAAACCTCACTCTTGTGGAAGTTAATTTTAAGACTAGAAAGCCATTCAAAACAATAAAGGATAAGCTTCAGGTTAACAATGGAGCAATCAGACCCATCTATCATGATGACAGTGTCATCTGCATACTGAATATGCGAAATACCCCCTGGGATTAGGTTAGGCAGGACCCGTGATGTGAGACTTTTCCACTGCTTTATCAAGCATGCTACTAAGGACGTCTGCAACTAAGTTGAACAGAAGAGGAGAAAGCGGGTCTCCCTGTCATAGACCCTGGTAAGTCCTGAAGTAGACAATAATGTATGTGTTGCAAAACAATAATAGCAAATAACCAAATAACTACAAATCATTTACATCCGCACACAATGAGGCCGGGCGGGGCGGGTGGGTAGACAAGTTATCTGGGACGAGGCGGGGTAGATTAGCAAAATTGATTATCACTTATGAGGAGGGGTGGGTAATCCCTCCATTAGCAAGCCTATGCTACTGTAGCTGTAAGCCACCACAAACGAGGATGAGGTCTCTTCCCAGCTCATGAAAATACAAGGTGGCCTCTCTAATGAGATAGAGACCCTTCGCCAACTTATGCACACATGAGTTACACTATATAAACGACCCCAAGCAGCATGCTGCAGCCGTGCCAATGCAAAACTGAAGCCTAAACAAACAGGTTCAATAGTTGATTTCATCTGTAATTCTGTATACAGATAGGCCTCCCCGTACCCGTAGACAACGTAGCTACAACTAGTAATTGTCGGCGATGGGCACCTTGCCACTCGACGCATCACTGCGTCCCCTGGACCCCAAGGCCTTCTCCGGTGAGTCGCGCGCCGTCATGGACTTCCTCGCCGAGTACTACCGCAACGTCGACAAGTACCCGGTCCGGGCGGTCGACCTCGAGCCAGGCCTGCTACGAAAGCTTCTCCCCGGGGCGGCGCCGGAGCACGGCGAGCCGTTGGAGGGCGTACTGGAGGACGTGCGGCGGGACATCCTGCCGGGGCTCACCCACTGGCAGAGCCCCAACTTCTTCGCCTACTTCCCCATGAACGCTAGTGCCGCCGGGTTCGCCGGCGAGATGCTGTCCGTCGGCCTCAACGTCGTCCCATTCGTGTGGGCCGCGTCGCCGGCCGCAGCCGAGCTTGAGGCCGTCGTGGTGGACTGGATGGGTAAGCTGCTCGGGCTGCCGCAGCGGTTACTCTTCTCGGGCGGCGGTGGCGGCGTCCTGCAGGGGAGCACGTGCGAGGCCGTGGTGTGCACACTCGCCGCCGCGCGGGACCGCGCGCTGGCCAAGCTGGGTCACGAGGCCATCACGAAGCTGGTTGTCTACGCCTCCGACCAGACACACGCCACGTTCCAGAAGGGCGCGCGGCTCATCGGCATCCCGCCGTCCAACTTCCGCGTCATCCCGACGTCGGCGTCCTCCGGGTACGGCCTGACCGCCGACGCCGTCCGCGCCGTGGTCGATCGCGACGTCGCCAGCGGCCTGGTGCCTCTGTACCTCTGCGCCACGATTGGCACGACGGGGCTCGGTGCGGCCGACCCCGTGCGCGAGCTCGGAGAGGAGGCGCGGCGCCACGACATGTGGCTGCACGTCGACGCCGCGTACGCTGGCAGCGCGGCCATCTGCTCGGAGTTCCAGGGCTACCTCGACGGCGCCGAGCTCGCCGACTCCGTGAGCATGAACCCGCACAAGTGGTTCCTCACCAACACGGACTGCTGCTGTCTATGGGTGGCGAAACCCCGTGACCTAACCTCTGCGCTGTCCACCGACCCGGAGTACCTCAAGAACGTGGGCACGAACGGCACGGGGAAGCCGGCCGCCATAGACTATAAGGATTGGCAGATCTCCATGTCGCGCCGGTTCCGCGCCATCAAGCTCTGGGTGGTGCTGCGGCGCTACGGAGCCGTCGGCCTGCGCGCGCACATTCGCCGACACGTCGCGGCAGCCAAGTGGTTCGAGCAGACGGTGGACGCGGACGAGCGCTTCGAGGTGGTGGTTCCGAGGAGGTTCTCTCTCGTATGCTTCCGACTCCGACCAAGGTCGTCTATGGGGGACGACGCGGTGAACGACGTGAACCGGGAGCTCCTCGCGTCGGTGAACGAGAGCGGGCGGGCGTTCATGACGCACTTCGTGGTGGACGGCAAGTTCGTGATCCGGCTCGCCGTCGGCGGGGCCATGACCGAGATGCAGCATGTCAGGGACGTGTGGGAGCTGCTGCAGGACAAGGCCGACCACGTCTTACGTGATCTAGCAGGGGGCTAGATCTCCACGCACACATCAGTAGTTGCCCGCAACAACCAGATGGCACGTCCACGCACATGCATGTTTTTTTTCCAGCTCTCCTTTGTTTTGGGCATTCGACGTTTGTGCACGTTTAAGTGTGTATTGTCGCCATATAATATCAGTAATTTCTGAGAATTCTTTTTATGTGGTTGATGTATTGCTTCTCTTTTCTCTTTTGGATAGAGTTTCCTAGTCTAATTTGAACATTTTTTTGAAAATAAAAAAGAAGCAACCAAGAATCCTGAACTAACATTTCCACAAAAATCAGCCAGCAACATTTTTTTTTCATTTGTTTTCATGAACCAATCAGTGCCAATTTCTTCCTTTACTTTTGCTCTCCTTTTTGAGCACATGACGTTTGTGCACGCGTAAGTGTGTCGCGGGATTGCTCACCACCTGATATCCAAATAATTCTAAGGTCCCGTTTGGATACTTGGAATTGAATTCCATTCTAATAAATCATATTTTAGATACAAATTAATTAAGCTGATATAGTTATATGTAGAATATATTTGTATATTATTGTTGGCCATATGAGAGACATACATACTTATTTCCTACACTTTTGCTATATGTAGGGAAGCCAGTCGAAGAGCTATAAGTTGCACATTTGAAACATAGCATGAGAATAATGTAGATAATCAATTTACATCTTCCATCCTATGAATTTAGGATAGGCTTATATCAAAACTTCGAAAAGTTGTGAAATACCACATTCCAAGACAAATATAATAGCCTATTCCATTAAGTAGATTACAATTCCTTCAAAATGAAGAGATCCAAACGAGAGGGTTGTTTTCAAGTCGCCAAGGTATTGTTTCTTCAATTTCTTAGTATGTGGTCATGGTTTTATAGTCTATTTGGACAATTTTGAGCAAGATACAAAGTAGTAACCAAGAATCCCCGTCCAACATTTCCAAGAAAAAACACTGTCGGCAATATTTTATTTTAATTTTCAATTCTTTATTTTATGAACCAATCAATTCAAATCTCTTCGTGTTGCATGCATTTCTCATTAGCTAGTAGCTAGTAAGGTGCTTTGGCTCATGGTTCATTTCAATTTTAGTTATGTAAATAAATAATGAAAAACAAGAAGCCTATATTTCCCTTCTAATCTAATTTTAAGAAAAATCTTGTGAAACAACCTTGTGAGGATTCGAACTCACGACATCTTGCCTCGTGTGTCGCTTCTTTACAGCACATCTGACCGAGTAGGAGGTATTCTTTTGTAGTAACTCATGGGAGAACCTTTAGCATTAGTTGGTAACACCAACCGAGACTAAAGGTGACCCTTTACTCCAGGTTAGTGTTCCTCCATCGCCAATGGCCATTGGTGATCGTTTTTCCAATCGAGACTAAAGAGGTTTTAATCCTGGATCCAAAATCATCCGGGACTAAAGGAGTTGGATCGAATGTTGTTTCTCTACTAATGTATCATTTGCACATGTACTCTTTGTCCACCTTGTTGCGCACTATGATATCTTTTTTTAAAAAAACTAACATATGAAAGGCTCATGAGCCTCGATAAATCAGAAAAAAACATCGAATGTGAGCAGTAAATATACCAAGAGATGTGTCAAATGGGAAACTACTCCGTAGTTAAGCGATGAGGCACCAAGAAGAATCCTTTATGAGGCAAGTCGCACACTTTTATTGTACAATTATCTAGACTGAAAACTAGGTAACTGTACCACTCCTCTCACATACTATATGATAAAAATCATTCTTCTCCTCTCATAAATACCTTGCCACATCTACAAAATTGGTAATGTAGCATAAAAATTAACTCTATGAAACTTTCACTGAAACTAACATATTATTCCCGCCTGACAATAGGCCTGGATATCGAGCCAGCTCGGCTAGAGTTACGGCTCAGCTCGTTACATGAGCTGGCTTGTTATAAAATGAGTTGGCTTGTTATATGACGAGTCAAGCTCGAGCTGAACCATTAATGAGCTGGCTTGTTATATGACGAGTCGAGCTCGAGCTGAGTTATTAACGAGCGAATTATCGAGTTACTAGTTTTTCGTCCAGCTACCTGACAGCGGAGGGATCTTATTGAATAGTTAATTACAACTACTGAACATTCAGTAGTCAGCATCGTTCACTGGCCAATAAAACTTAGATAACGGTACAACAATAATAACATGAATAATAAACTAGACATAAGTTGTTGAGTAATAAATTGCTCGAAGAGTCTTAAAATTTTGATCATGAACGTACAGGCTAGTAACAGCCACCCTGTATGCTAGGATGTCTTGCCTGATTGTCCAGCCAGTTGATCAGATATTAAAGTCTTGGACTGGAACACCCTACGACATCGTTCTTTCCAAATATTCCATGTATTTCCAGGTTGGAAAACTGCTGTACCGCCTAGAAAGATTTGTGTTTTCCCCTATTTGTGTTCGTTTTGTTACATTTTCCCTATTGTACTCGAGTAAAGAACGAAAACTGGCCTCTAGCAGGATGACATGTGACGGCTTCCCAAATCTCATCGTCCCACAAGTATAAACTCAAATTTTCTTGGAAATGCAAACCGTGTGTGCACTTAAACAATCTGTTGGTTGCCGAAAAATGCATCTTATGGTGTGGATTTTATTGTACATCTACGTAATCAAATGAAAAGGATCAGCTGTCCGACTGGTGACAGGTCCATCGCTGACCACTAGCTAGACAATATCTCCAACCCTTACGTGTTAGAGATGCTATGTAGATTAAAATTTCCAGGTGGCAACAATCACTTATCCTAACAGCTAGACTGGTTCTTATATAAGGGGCCAAGCCTCTTCAAGACTACCTACTCCCTCCGTCCCTTTATTTAAGCATTTGAGGGGTTCAAAATTTTGTTCACAATGTTAGCATTTGTAGTACCGTGTGGGCCCCACGCACACAGATTCCCCACATGACCACCAAAATATCTCAATCCACTTCCTTCTCAGCCGCACAAAAAAAAGGCCGCACAAGACCCGTCGCTCTCCCAGCCGCACAAGTCACTGACCCCATCGTCTCCGCCGCTCTCGCATCCTTGGCCGCCGATCCAGACCTCCCCACCCGCTGTGCTCCTCCTTCGATCTCCTCCCTCCCCCATGTCGTCCGCACCGCCGGGGCCCGAGGGAGAAGGAGCCCGATGCCGGACGGCGAGTCGATGACCATCAGCCCCGCCACCAGGGCGGCCCCTTCCTCCTTCCCTCCCTCCATCCTGTCCTGCCTCTCTTTCTTCCCTTCCTTCTTCTACATCTAGATCTGAGTTAGTCTGGGGCGGCGGCGGCGGTGGCGAGCGTGGAGGGGCCAGACTGCGGTGGTGCCGGGTCCTGGGCCGAGGTCCCACGTTGGTGGCCGCTTCTTGCGGCGGCGGCGGCGGAGCCCAGCTCTGGTGGTGCCTGGCTGCCTTGGCTAGGCTTCGGCTGTGGCCCGCGCGGGGCATGCCCTGGCCGCGACGGCATCAACGACTGGGGCCGCCATGGCTGCGGGGAGGAGGATGTGGTGGCCGCCATGGCTGCGGGGAGGAGGTGGGGGTCTGCCGTGGCGCGAGAAGGAGGACGTGGGCGACGCTGCGACTGGGCGGAGGAGCAGGAGCTCGTCGGATCTGCCGCCGGCCGGCCGGATGCTCGTTCGGGAGGAGAGAGGGGCGGCGGAGCACGGACTAGGAGTGGGAGGGCGACATGAGGAAGGAGACTGCGGCGGAGAGAAAAAAAATCAGGGAGGGGCACATGCGTAATTTCCTCTCACTGCTATTTTGGAGTTTGAATGCTTCGAATGCTAATATTAAGGGACGGAGGGAGTACCTCAGAGACAAGGGATGATAAGAATAGAAGCTCGCTGAGTTTATTGGCATAGGCATGCCGGCATCAGTGGCGATCAATGACTGCAACGGCAGTGGCAATGCAGCGGAGCTTGTGATGCCGGAAATCAAGTTCACCAAGCTCTTCATCAACGGCGAGTTTGTTGATGCTGTCTCGGGTACACACTTACACTGCACCTCATCTAATTTCTTTCGTTTTGATCGCCTACTCATCGCAGTGAGCTGTTTATGATTTTGTTTTGACAGGCAATACATTTGAGACACGGGACCCGCGGACGGGTAATGTGCTGGCCCACATCCAGAGGCGGATAAAGCTGATGTTGACCTGGCCGTGAAGGCCGCCAGGGAGGCCTTCGGGGGTTGCCCGTGCGTTGCGAGCGATCGGTTTGAGACCGCAGTGCCACTGCTCTGACCACTGCTAGCCGTGGTCCCCGCGGATTTGGGACAACATGCAGCACGCCACTGCTCTGGACAATGGTCCCCTTGTGCCCGTCACGTCCACCCGCATGTGGCCCAGTTAGTCCTCTCTCCACGCTATCTCCCTGAGCAACAACATATATATGCATAATTTATATACCCAAACAAACTTATGCACCTAAATGTTTGCTATGAACAATTTATGTACATAATTTTTTTGCTACAATAATTTATGTGCATAATTTTTCTCTAACAACGAGTTATGTATATAACTTTTCCCTAAGGGCGAGGTATGTGTATAACTTTTACTCAAATGACGAGTTATGTGCATATTTTTTTTCCTAACAACAATTTATATGTATAACTTTTCTCTAATGATGAGTTATGCTCATAATATTTTTTAGAATAATTTATGTGTATAACTTTTTTTTTCTGCAACAAGGTATATGCATGTTTTATACATTATATTTTACATAGAAAGAAAAAATGCAAAAAAAACAAAAAGAGAAAACCAGACCACCATGCACATGGGTGCTAGTGCGCCACAGCCAAAATCACTGTTGTGTCGCAGGAAAAAGGAGTAAAGGAGTGGGAAAAGTAGCAACAGGGCCCACCCACATGGAATAGTAGCTGTGCGCGCGTGGTCTGATCGATCGTCGCTAGCGCGCGCTCCGAGGGCACTCCCAACAAGACTCTATGGCAGAGTCCATAGTCATTAATTACACTGCTACATAGGTAATTTGGTGATGTGACAAGCAATTAAATGATGAGAGGGAGGTGAAAACTTAGAAACTAAGTCTAAGTTAGACACCAAGTCTAGGCGCAAAACGAGGTCTGTGCGGATCTCGTGTGGCTGCCACATGCTTGACATATCCGCTTATCTGATAAAACAGGAGCAGAAGATCCGAAATGAATATTAGATAGACTTCGTGATGCAAAATCTGTATTGGAGACCATAGTTTGTTGTGATTCTTCGAGATAGACTCTATGGATAGAATCTGGGTTGTGAGTGCCCTTAGAATTGATATTTCGGAGACCTTCGACCATGGCACGTGGCCTCGCATGTCAGGCTACGTAAGTAAAACACGTCCCTTAAATCATATCAAAGCAACAATTAGCGGAAAATTAAAATTGGTAAAGGCGTGTCGTCGTCGTCGTGCTCAGAAGAGGGGCCGGATCATGAACAAGCTGGCGGACCTGGTGGAGCAGCACACGGATCGGAGGAGCTGGCGGCGCTGGACGGGGCCGACGCCGGGAAGCTGCTGCTGCTGGGCAAGCATCCCGTTGGCGGCGCAGACACTGCGCTACTACGCGGGCGCGGCCGACAAGGTCCACAGCGAGGTGCTGCGCCTCTCCGGCAAGTACCAGGGGTACACGCTCAAGGAGCCCATCGGCGTCGTCGGCATCATCATCCCCTGGAACTTCCCGTCGCTCATGTTCTTCCTCAAGATCAGCCCAGCGCTCGCCGCCGGATGCACCGTCGTCGTCAAGCCCGCCGAGCAAACGCCCCTCTCCGCACTCTACTATGCCCACCTCGCCAAGCAGGCCGACATTCCGGACGGAGTGATCAACGTCGTCCCGGGGTTTGGGCCGACCGCCGGCGCGGCCATCACCTCCCACATGGACGTCGACAGCGTGAGAACGCACTGACACCATTATTCCAACCCCTGGTTGCTTGTTGGTTCGTTACCAAAATCTTGCCATATTCCAGGTGTCTTTCACCGGCTCCGGTGAAGTTGGACGCCTCGTCATGGAGTCGGCCGCGAGGAGCAACCTTAAGACGGTCTCGCTGGAGCTCGGTGGCAAGTTGCCGCTAATATAATAATCTTCGACGACGCCGACGTGGACATGGCTGTGAACCTGTCACGACTCGCCATCTTCTACAACAAGGTACTAAATCATGGAGTTGCTCTTAACACATATTAATGTCAAACCCCATTTCATAACTCGGGTAAATTCGCGAGACGAATATATTGAGCCGAAGTAGATCGTAATTAGACAATATTATGCTACAGTAACATCTTCCAATGATAACTTGATTAGGTTTAACAAATTCGCCTCGTGATTTCCAATGTGGATATAAAAGTATTTGTTTGAGATTTTTATCATTATTTCACATACTATTGTATGTTTGAACAATTTTATTTAATTCTAAAACATTAAATCATGTATGCATTATAACCTCCAAGTTCTGAGTTGTACACCTCGTTTTTGCTTGTATAGCTCAGAATATATAAACTCACATCACATGTATGTAGTTATTATATATATCTATACTTAGGTTATATCACGAGTTGAAAATTATTCATCAATGAAATACTCATGGGGATAAATGTGCACCAATATCCTGCTTCCAACGAGCAACAACTTTGGATTAGCGGTGCTTTCGATGGATGAAAAGCAAACTAATCAGTTTTATCCATATTAAAATGGATGCATCCGTGAAATTTAGAAAGTCCGAGATGCCATATGTGAATTTGCCGTAGACGGTAAAACTTGTTGCGTTGGAATTTCAGGTCATCGGGATGGTGCACGGTGCACCTCGGTCTGTTGACAACTCCTCTGTTCGTCTGGCTCATCAGCCACCAGACAACGGTACTTTTCTCTCAGAATAAATCAGCCATCAACTACCAACCATCGGTATTTTTCTCTCAGAACAAATCAGCACCAGCTACCAGTCGTCAGCCAGACGAACAGGGTAAGTCTGAAAGCTGTGACTGTGAGCAGCAGCAGGCAGCCCCATCATTTGATGCTGGTGCTCAAATCATTGGACAATGTTTAGATTCTTTCTCGAATTTTTTTGAGAAAAGAAATCTTGTATGCATGAAGTACTAAATGAAACTTATTTGCAATTTTTTTCACAGATGAGTACAACTTTGCGTGATGAATCTAATTAGCATAATTTATTCATGATGTTGCTATAGTAACCATCCCGAGGTGTGTGCGAAGAATTACTACCACCACCGATTCCCGAAGCGGGACTCAAGGAAAAATGAGTAGACCTTGCAAAAGTGAAATTTTGAGGTTTTATAATACACCTTGTATAGATGAATGAAGAGAGTATGATAGATTTGTAAAGGGTCTGTAAGGAAAAAAACGAATTGAATATGCACAACAATCATTTTTTACTTTAGTTCAAGAATTCTAGCGGCAGATCTTTGGCAGATTTGTATAACAGATTTGTTGTGTGAGAAAAATAATATGTGCGGAAGAAGTTGGCTGATTTGTTGTGAGAGAAAAATACTGTAGAAGAATCCGAAAATAAAACCTGCCAAACGCTCTAAGTGGCTGTTGAGACTTGAGAAGAAAAAATGAATTTACCTCCTTTCTCTATTAAAAAATAGATCCTTTATATTACTAAAATTCAAATTGGAGTTTTTTTTTCTTATCTGTATCATTTAAGGTCAAATTGGAGTTGACCTCGGGATTCACCTCCATCCTTCCAACTCTCCGAAGTCCCGAATTGCAGACATCTCACGCCACTGCCACAGTGCTGCCTGATCTTTGGGCCCACCTGTCAGCCAACGTGGCACGGCCGCGATCCAACTCCTCGTCTCTCCTCCTCCGGCCGTTTGCCACCGACGGCGGCCACCCCCACCTCCTCCCTCCTCCCCTCCGCTGAGGCCGTCCGAGATCCCGGCCGCCTCCTTGTTCTCTTCCCGCCTCACCCTCAATTCGAAGCAAACCCTCCCGGTCTAATCCCCGCGAGCGGGCCAGATTTGGATCCGTCTCAGCGAGATGGATCCCGAGGAGAGCGCCGCGGCGCCGAATCAGGGGGAAGAGGCGGCGGAGCCTGCGCCGGCGGAAGAAGAGAAGGCGCCGCCTGAGCAGGAAGTGCCGGCAGGGGATGGCAGCCCGGGCAGCGGCGGCGAGGCGGCGTCGCGGGCCCACCATGAGGAGAAGGAGGAGCTCGCGCGGGAGGTCATGGAGCTCGGCCTCCAGAACGAGTACCTCAAGTCCCAGATTGCCGACGCCCGGCCGGCGGGCGGTGCGGACGAGGGCTCGGAGCTCGTCAGGGCCTTGAAGGAGCAGGTGGAGAAGCTGACCAGGGAGGTGCAGGAGCAGCGGCTGACGCGGGAGGCCACGGAGAAAGCCCTGGAGCACGTCAACGTGGCCTACGCCGAGGCCGACGGCAAGGTGCAGGGGCTCACCGCCAAGCTCGCCCAAGGTTAGCCGCTACTCCCCTTGAGCCTTCGCTGATGAAGTGTAGCCGGTCACCGAGCATTGATGAACTTGGGATATCTCTCACTTTTGCTAAGCTCGTGTTTTATCCCTGTTTCCCTTACTAGTTCTCCACATTGCAAGTAGCAAGCTACTCCCTCCGTCCCAAAATAAGTGCTCATCTCACATTTCGAGGAGTCAACAAGATGTAAATTTGACCGGATATACAGAAAAAAAATATTAACATTTATAACTTGTTATGAAAATACATGACATGATTAATCTAATGGTATTTATTTAGTATCATAATTATTAATATTTTTTAATATATATTTGGTCAAACTTTGAAGTGCTTGACTCCTCGAAGTGCGAGATGTGCACTTATTTTGGGACGGAGGGAGTATCCTCGATTGACTGAAAACCACCAAAGGCCAAACTTCATCGTATGTCAGTTAAAGACTTGTCTTGCTAATAATTTGAATCATCCAACATAATTGTAGGCGGCGAATTGTAGACAAAGCTTTTCCTAATGTATGACTGTGATTATGAAATACAAGTTGGCAAACTAGCATACCAGTCAAAATGGCTAGGGCATTGTTTGGTTTATAATATCCCGTCTTGTAGAGGACCTGATACATTGAGAACTGGTGGGCGTGAGGTTTGTCAGATCAGCATACACTCTGATATGCCACTCATGGCATAAGTAAAGTAACAATGTACCAAATACCCCAACAGGCATGCCTCTTTTGGCAGAAATGTGTGGGGTGTAAAAAGGGTAAGTACGAAAGTTAATCTTATTTACTTGTGTGGCTGAAAGTGATTCTCTAAGATAAACTCTATGGGGTAAGTGATCATGGGTGTGAAATGAACCAGGAGAAGCTAGTTCTTTTATTTATTTATTTATCTCCAAGCATCTAGTTTACTTCAAAGAATCACTTCATGGAATCAGTGATTCCCTGTAAACTGCCGTTTGGCAGAGCTTCCCACTATGTGCATTATTACAGTTCTGAGCCAATCGCATGTTAAACATGTGCGCGATTACTTCTCTGAATTTATTTCTAGAATTGCTGTATCTTAGCTTGATCAGAGCACACCCTGTTATTTCATTATAATGTGTCATACAACCTCGCCCTTGCTGCTACTGTTTTTGTCTTTCTTGTTTCACAATCTTATTCATCATTAGTTCCATGCATGTAGCTGAACAGAAAATGGAAAAGGAACTAAAAGAACGTGACGACAAATATGTTGAGCTGGACACCAAGTTCCAGAGGCTTCACAAGCGTGCAAAACAGCGTATACAAGATATACAAAAGGTAGTGGTCAAATTTTCAGCTGTCCTATCTTCACATTAGCTTGAGAATATTAGATCTTATAATTTGCTGCTTTGGCCTTCTCCCTAAATATGGAAACTTTCTGCTGTCCTCTTGCACCTTAGCTTGAAAATAAAAACAAGAAGCAGTTGAGTTTTAGTGTCCCTTCCTACACATTTACAGGAAAAAGAGGACCTGGAAGCTCGATTTAATGAAGTCAATCAGAAGGCTGAGCAGGCTGCTTCTCTGCAATTAGCGGCACAACAGGAACTGGAACGTGCTCGTCAAAAGGCTAGTGAGGCCTTGCGGTCAATGGATGCTGAAAGGCAGCAGTTGCGGGCAGTGAACAGCAAGTGAGTGACTTTATTAATGTCGTTGTACAATGCACATGCCATCTTCTAGCATATTGTGAATATAGTACTAAACTTCCGTTTCTCTCCTTCCTTGGGGTTGATGGATCTGAGTGGTATAGTCACATGAAGTCTGACTATGTTTGCAGTCCTTTCATGAAGACTTTCACAACATGCTAATTTAACATGATATACATATTAAAAGTGAATGCAAACCATGTTTAGGTTGAGAGCTAACCTTGATGAGACACATCTCACCCTGGAGGCCAGAAACAATTCCCTCGAGAAACTGCAACAATCAGTGCTTGAAAAAGAGCAGGTATGTAAACATAATGGTTTTTGTCTTTTTTTTTGTTTGATGACCTTAAAAAGTGGAAATGCATGGCCTGAGACAGGATTAAAGAGTTGCGTGGCATGTAGTTGGAATCCTAAAGATTCTTTTATGGCTTTAGGAGGGTGCCAAGTTCTATGGTGCTTATATGGATGCGGAAGGGGGAGATAGGTCTAGCTAGCATTGACTAAGTTACTTTCTAAAATGTTGGTTTATATATCTAAGCTAAAATAAGCAAAGTGAAACTGTAAGGGATTCAGGCTCATTTCAACAGTCTAATATATAGGTTGTATAACAGGTTGTTGATGTATTTGGTCAGCACTAGAAATTATCATTTGTTCTGATCTAAACTGCTCACATTTTGAGTCAAATCTACATAACTGTTAATATAATTGTGTTAGCTTATTTAATTTATGTAACAAGTACACAAGTGACCGATGTGATGTTTGTAAAGTTGCTAGAGAAAGTTCAAGGATCCCTTCAATCTGCTGAAGATAAGAGGATGGCAATAATTTCAGAGCTCACTGCTAAGCATCAGAAGGTAAGAGCAAAATTCAGGAAATAAATTTCGAAAGCATGATTTCACAAAAAAAATGATAGTAATCTGAGCTAGCTTCATTTTTGTCTTCAGCAATTAGAAAGCTTGCAGGCACAGCTAGCTGAAATTTCTGCAGAAAGGATGAAGGCATCTGAAACCATACAGTCTTTACAGGTAATGAACCCAGTAAATAGCATCATTTATATATCATAAAACTATATTTCCATTAATTGTTAATCATGTTAAGGTGTTGGCTAATTGCTTTGTAATATTACCATTTTCTTGGTCTGTTTTAATGTTGGCAAAGTAGTGAGTAGCTGAATAGATTGATCTCAGTATGCTGGGAACAAATGGTGAATTATAGTAAACAAGCACAGTTAGCTGGAATTTTTTCATATAGTTATACTTTTTCAGGCAGTACTAACAGAGAAAGACTCAGAAATAGCTGAAATAGAAGCAGCATCAACGGGTGAAGCTGCCCGGCTTAGAGCTACTCTGGAGGAGGTTAAAAGGGAGATTGCTCATCTAAAGGATGAACACGTATGTTTCTCTAATTTGTGCTGATACATACCATTGTTGTACGAAGTTGAGCATACCTTGTCATAGATGCCAAATTCAAATTGGCAGATATATGAAGAGTAGTAGTTCTAATGCTGATTAGTTTTGTACAAACCATGACGAGTTTTAGATTAATGAGCTTACTGCTTGCTCGCATTTGAGGCTGGCATAACCGCAGAAGAAATGCTGAACAAAAAGACTTCTGTGGCTTGAAACTCTGCCCATTAATCAAAGCAGACAGAGCATTCTGTTTGTAGATTACGGTAACCTGAAGTTTAATGGGTCTGTACAACTTCTAGGCCTCACATGAATTTAATTTGCTGTCACATGTTCTCTGAATTCAACCATATTTCTGCATATTCCTTAATTTATTCAGTATTGTCTTGTATATGGGATTGCCACATAATGCATTAATTTGCATCACAATCATTTGATTTGAAAAGTAACTTGATTCCAGTAAAACCTAGGAATTAGTGTTAGCGCGACTACTATTTTTACCAATCCATCACTAGAATATTTTTAATTTTTAGTCAAGACAACTGTTGAGCAGCTCTTGTTATGTTTGGTAGATCATTTATGATATGTCTTGGAGAAACTAAAAAAAAAAACTCATCTAACTTCTATAATTACTCAGGAAAAAGAAAGGCAAAGCTGGGAGGCTACTTGTGAATCTCTTAGGTCCAAGCTGGAAGCATCAGAAAATGCACGCCTTAAATCTGAAATAGAATCTACAAAACTTAAGAGTAAGTTTGCAACCTCCCATTTTGATTTTGGTGCAACATTGATACATCTATTAACCTGTTCTGCAGGTCAATTGGAGTTAGAGTTGTCAACACAAAATCAGCTGTTACAAACCAAAGACTCTGATCTAATGGCAGCGAAACACGAGGTATATTGGTAGGATGAGTTTAATGTTAGCAAACATGAAGCAAAATTAACTTCCCTGATATTTTTATTGCAAGTTTTGCTTGGTTCATATATGTCTTCTTCCTGCACAGCTAGAAGAGTCAACATAGTTCATTCCTTACTACCACTTTTTTATATTCTCATTCCCTGCTTGTTGTACACAATATCAGGTAAGGTAGTGGATGGGAAGAACCTTCCTTCCTTCCTTTTTATTGCACCCCTTTTCTCCAGGTTGTTAGTTGCATTAGGTGGCGAAGCTACACATTATTTACTTACTATCACTATTTTGGCACCAAACACCCCCTCACAACAACTAGCAGCTGCTGCAAGAGCTCAGAATGTAGCAAATGAACTGCCTTTGCCATTCCTATGGCTGGGATACATATACACATATGTCTACCTACTCCCTACACCTCAAGTACAACACTGTACATACACCTAATGTGAGGTATGCCACTATATGGCACTGCTCCTACATACTTCTAGTACTACAGCCACTACTTGGCTTAATCAATGGCACTATTGCCACATACTAGATACAACAGGCAATGCTGCAATGACTTGCGCATGCCCAGAATTTCAGGGGGGAGGAGAGAAGTGGAGCTGCAGCAAATTATCTCACACACTACACTATCATCATGAGGCTCATGATAGCTTGTTTTATCCAAGTAACGTCAAGATTATTCATGCATATCTTTTATCATCGCAAGCACATTGCATTTTTTGCCCATTAACACCATGAGCTTCTGTACTGAGGTAGTAGTGGGGACATTGGAGTACAGATGCAGGATGAATAAAAAATAAGGATTCCTTGTATAGTATGAACTCATTGGCTTAATATTGGAAAGTGAATTGCATAGTTGTGTTATGTATATCTTCCTTAAAAGATGGTTTCTGCCTTAACGGCAGCGAAACTTTATTAACATTTTCAGTTTTGGAGAACTCGTGAAAGAGTGGCTTAGCACACAGATAGTTATCTTTAAGCCTGGGAAATACATTAAAATGGTCTTGATCAATTAATTGTTCCAGCCTAATTTTAAGTACTGGTTTCATTGACATTTTCAAATGGAAAATATGGCATGCACTGTGACTTGTAATTGTACAGTAACATCATATTAAGCCCTTCAAATTTTGCAGATTAGTCGACTGGAAAGTGAATTTTCTGCGTACAAAGTCCGGGCACATGCACTTCTACAAAAGAAGGATGCTGAGATTAACGCAGCTAAAAGTTCAGATTTGGTTAAAGAACATGAAGAGGCACTAAGGGTATGCCATCCTTTTATCTAGATATTTGATGTAACTGAAGATTTTTGGACTGGTTTAATTGATTGCTCTTGCTTTCAATCAAGGAAGCCGAAAAGGAGGTGGCAGCTGCTTTGGCAGAACGAGATAAAGCAATCCATGATCTTCAAGAAGCACAATCCAGACATGGTGATGAGATTGAGGCAAGGTAGGAGGACTTCACTTTCTGCTCAGCAAAAATCAAATCTGATAGGCTTCCATCAGCACTTGATGTGCTTGACATTAACCTCCCAACTTAATTTGTCAAATGTGTTATCTGCAGTAGCTGCAGGTCTCTTAACTTTAGTTATTGCTTGGAGATCACTAGCAAAGAAGTACACATTGTAGCAAACTATGCATGCTATACTGTTTTACTCTGGTTGTTAACTTACTGTTGTTCACAGCACAAAACCTGTTAGCTGATGCATTATATACCATTCCATCAACCTTTGCCTTGTGAGTTTTATCATTTGCCAAGTATTCACTCTTTACTTTTATTTTCATTCAGAGATATGGCACTTGCTGATGCTGAGAAAAAGCTAAAGAATGTAATAAAGAAGTTGGATTCTGTTACTTCTAATTTCATCATGGAAAAGGAAACGTGGGATAAAAACTTGGCAAGCGTAGAGGAAAACTGGAGATGTAAGCTGCTAATTCTATTTACTTCAGAAAGATCCCCTTTCTTTTTATGGGAAATGATGACAAAAAATTATGAATGTGATGGCGCAGTGAAATGTGAGTCTTTGAAGGCTCAGACCAAAGGCCATGTTGATGATGAACTTCAAAAGAATTTAGGGGAGCTGACACTAAAATACGAGAAACTGAAGGTTTCTTCCTGGACATTGCGCTTGCTACCCGCATGCCCTTATTATGCCTTTGATCCAGGATTTTAATGTATGCTTGGTTTTTTAGGAAGAACATCAATCATTCCGTGATATTGCTGATAGAATGATTGAAGATAAGGAGCAAGAAATAGCTAAACTCCTCAAGGAAAACAGGGATCTTCACCTTTCTATAGAGGCTAAACCAGCAGTAAGTCATTTAGCTCAACCCATTCATTGCTACCTTTATAATCTATATAAGGTAGTGGCCAAAGCTCCATATTGGGGATCATGTTGATGTCCAGAACATCATAAATTTACTTATGGAGGGAAAATATAACAGCTGGCACTTTCAAATCAAGAATACAATGATGAAAACACTTAAGGGCCTGTTTGAATGTTATAGTTTAGAAAGAACAAGAAATAAGGTTTTATAAATCAGAGAGACACAATACCATGGTTTAGAAAAAAGAGTCCAAAACGAAAATACTCTACAGGACTGTAGTAATTTTTTTTTCTCAAAAACTCTTAAAATAACTGTGCATCAAAACAAGGTCTTACTAACTACGTTAACCATTGCATTGCAGAATTCTCCCCTTATGATACATTGTATTCTACAAAATTTAAAATAAGGACTATTATTTTGAGATAATATTGATGATATTATTTCATTGATGTCACAGGTTAGCAACAATGATTATCAAAGTCAAGGTATTTTTTTTGCATCAGTATCATGTTTCATTGTTCGCTTCTGTGTTCTTCCTCTTAATTGAATAGCTGGATTGTTTTGTCACTAATTACCATTAGCTTATATTTGCAGGATCTGTTAAAGATACGACGAGTGTTGAATTGGCTGAGCAGCAAATTCTGGTACTTTGCCATTTCCCTGAAGAAAGAAGTAGGGAGTGCATATAAAATGTTGCAATTGGGATTGATTGATATTTTAGCTTTGGTGTTAGTCTTAAAAAGGACATGCTTCAATTTGGACTTGTACCCTGTGCTTTGGTACTTTGCACTCTGATTTTGTATGAAAAGTTTCAACTAATCATTCAAACTAGAACACTTTTGTGTTTACTGATACATAGGCCGATTGAATTTACTTAGATGGGAAAGATTGTCAACTTATACTCCATGCCTACATTTTCAGCTTCTTGCACGGCAGCAAGCGCAACGAGAAGAGGAATTGGCTCAGTCACAGAGGCATATCTTAGCACTTCAAGTAGGCTTGAGTTTAGCAGGATCCCCCCCCCCCAGTTTTGGTGACCAAGTGGATAAGGTTTTGTTTTCTTTTATTTTTCAGCAAGAAATTGAGGAGCTCGAGCGTGAAAACCGTCTTCATGATCAACAGGTGGGTCATTTATCAGTTGCATAATTAGGTGTGCGGCAGTGATCTGGCCATGCATCTGATTTTTTTGTCATGGAATGTTAGCTAGGATTAAATTTTATTATGGTCTATATTAAGCAATGATTTCTTCACTGGAAGAACATACTGTGTAGAGTATATGTGTTAACTAACAATTTCCAGGTGTTATTGCGGTCATGATTGTTCTTTTACACTCCAGCTGATACTGAAGTATTCGTTGTCGAGTATAAACAATTTGGATACCTGGCCTTGTTGCTACTGCAGATCTTAATGGTTTTTTCTTTAGTATTTCTGATGTTTGTAATCTTACAATTGAATATGGCTTGTTTTCTATCATGATTAAACTGAAACTAGAAAAAAAGTTATTGGTTAATGGATTTGACATATCTTGTTTTCATAAGAGGCATCCCTTTTTTTCCTTTTGTTTTTTTGTAGGAAGCAATGTTGAAAACAGAGCTTCGCAATATGGAGAGATCACAAAAGCGAGAAGGAATAGATATGACATATCTCAAGAATGTGATTCTTAAGCTTCTGGAAACAGGTAATTAGAACGGCTTATTGTCTATATATCTGAGTATTAACAGATGATGTGAAACATTAGTATGATATTATGTCCCAGGGGAAGTGGGGGCTTTGCTGCCTGTGGTTGGGACACTACTACAATTCAGTCCTGACGAGGTAAAACGGGTATTTTATCGCGGAAGTTCATTCCTGCTGATGCTTTTTACATGGCCATTCTTGTTTTTACATGGTATACTATATGTGTGGATGCCTTGGAGCCTAAGCTCTATTCAAGTCAATTTGAATGGGAGTTTGACATTTCCTCGCTTGAAACTTGGCAGCTCAAGAAGTGCCAGCAAGGTGTCCTCTCAAGTGTGGCTTCTTCACAAGCTGCTGCGGTGTCAGATGGTGCAACCACACCGAATTCATTCTTTTCGAGATTCTCTTTCTAGTGGAGACACTGGCCATTGCTTCCAGAGATTCACACAATCAAAGCCGGGGATCCGGGGATGTTCCAAGCCTACAGATCCACAGTTTTGCTAATTGTAGAAGACGCTTATTCATTTATTATTTGCAGGCACCCCCACCCCTTGTCACCTTTTGTAAAAGTAGTGTATATAGAGGTTTAACTACTTGTTCCACAGCGAGACAAGATAATAAAAGTGGAACTTAGATATAAATTGGCATATATAGCAGCTCATGTTAGGTGGGGGGAATGGCTTGTATACTGTTGTATAATTTTTTGCTGAACATTCTGACGAACCATGAAATCATTTGACATTGGACTGAGTTCTATCGTTCCGGCTACGGTGCAGGTCTTTGCTGCTTACAGCATGCTTTCTGTTGCTGGACCTAATATGGGTCACTTTAATACACTGAAAGAAATAATACCCAAGTTTTATTTTTAAACTGTCTGGAGGGCAGGAAGCAGCATACCGCGTATTTTCAGCTCGGATGGTCGGATTACGCTCAGCGGAAACAGCAAAAAGCAGCATTCGTCTCCTATTACATAATGTTAGGGTCTTGCTGCTTTCTTGCATGATTTTGATCTTATATCGTATAGGATCGGCACAAACCACCACACGTTTTGTTTGATACTATGACCTTTATGTAAGTAATCAAAAAGGGAGGAAACAGAAAAGGAAAGAAAATTCCGAAGCTGAGACGGGGAAAAGAAGCAAGACTTCACATTTTCATCTCAGTTCTCTACCCATTCATCAATCATCACCGATGTCAAAAATGGTTGGTTCACTGTCCGGGTTCTCTTTTTTTCTGTTTTTTACGCAATATATTTTTCTCACAATAAATCAACAGTACAAATCAGCACACAATAATTTTCTTTGAGAATAAATTATCTTTACAAATCAGCAGAAAATTTATAATCTACCTTTACAAAATGCACAATTGCTTCCTGCCACTTTTGGGCAAGGGAGATTTAAAGAATTCACTCAATGCAAAAACATACGTTGCGGTTACCATAATAACCGTGATTACCATCATTACCATAAACAACGCGCCTCCGCACAAATTAACGACCGCGCATGCCACGCCTGCCCGCCCTTGAGGGCCCATGAGACAGTGACGCCACCCAGGTGCCGGCCCGTGACTCCGTGAGAGAGAATTGGCGACGCTGACGCAGACCAATTCGAAAAAGGGTGGAGAGCCGAGACGACCGTTGGAGCCGACGCCCCTCCGCTTAAAAACCTCCTCGCCTCGCCCCACATCGTCGTCTTCCCCACATCCCAACCCGAGAGGCCGAACAAGCAACCACCACCGCGCCACCGGCCATGGACCGCCGCCCTCCACTCGCCGTCTCCCCGCGCCGCCTCCGCCCGCGCCCGAACCGCGTTCCCCGGCCGCCGCTGGTGCCGGCCTCCTCCGTCAAGACACCGCCAGGTACGGGCTCCCCCCGATCCCCATAACTCAATCCCCGTTTCGTTCGCCGGTTGGTTTTCGGTTCATCAGCGACGGCCGACGGGTGGATCTGATGCGCGTTCCTTCTGAAACTCCTTAGGGTCGATGAAGAAGGCGGCGGCCCCGATGCGCGCGTCCATCTGCGCGATCCCGTCCCCGATCCGCCTCGAGCCGAGCCCGATGCGCGCCTCCATCTCCGCGCTCCCGTCGCCGGTCCGCTTCGAGCCGAGCCCCATGCGCGCCTCCGTCTCCGCGCTCCCGTCGCCGGTCCGCTTCGAGCCGAGCCCGGCGCGCGCGCCCACCATGGCCGCGCCTGCGCCGCTCCCGCCCACGACGCGCGCCAAGCTCGACTTCCCCGCCGCCGCCGCCGCCGCCGCCGCCGAGGCGTCGCCCCCGGCGCGGGCGCCGGCCGGGAAGGAGAACCTCGTACCTGCCGCGGCGCCGTCAACGCCCCCGGCGGGGTTCCCCGCCGAGAAGGAGAACCTCCTCCCCGCCGGCGCGAACGCGCACGACGAGCTGGTGGCGCTCAACCTCGCCGCGGTGGCCAGGGCCGCGGGCACGCCGGCCGCCGGCCCGCTCTTCGTGCGCGGCAGGCTCTACGACCTCTACTCCGCGCGCCGCAACGAGCGCCTGAAGCGCAAGCACGGCTTCCCCTACTCCTACGAGGACTCGCCGTCCGCGGCGCCGCTGGACCCCGAGGCGGTGGGCGAGGACCCCTGCGTCGCCGTCGAGCTGTCCAAGCGCCGCGTCGCCAAGAAGGCCTACACCGCCACCGGGGCCGAGTCCGTGAGGAGGTCCATGCCGGCCGCTGGCTTCGCGGCGGGCCGCGCCGGGGCCCTGGGGCCCCGGTCCTCCTTCGGGAACACCAAGGAGATGAAGAAGGCCTCCGCCGCGTCTGGTGCCGTGTCGATGGCCGTCAAGGATAGGAGGATCAACCCCAGGTCGTCCACTCGAAGGATCTGAGGACTGGGGCGCCTCTCACCCGAGTTGTGTGATCTCCAGGAGGTGGTGGTGTTCTTGCTCCCTCTCTTGGATTGGTTATGTGGATATCGTGATGATGCAGTCTACCTATCTAGTAGATGTCATATTGGTACCTATTGATTGAGTTGTCTCGAAATACTATTTTTGTGCTGGGAGTTGGTTTGGGCGGCTGAAATACAGATGCGTATTTTGCCATACAATTGTTGGTGAATAAAGTCAAATCACCTCTAATGCAAATTCAGAATCTCGTTTTGTTTTGTTTGCTTGATTGGTCATAATCTTGTTAACAAGTACTTGTACGAGGTGCTGTTAATTTGGATTGGGTGCAGTATGGCAAATCTGAATGTTGGAATTAGGCCCTGTTTAGTTTCCCAAAACTCCCCAAAATTTTTGCATTGCAGATCGTAGCACCTCTCACAGAACATGTTTACCAATGCAAAAATTTCACCATTTTCACCAAAATTTTCACCAACTAGTAGTTTTTACAAGGGATTTGCAACTTCAGTAGCTGTAGTACAGCTGTTATCTCAATGAATGCACGGAAAAATTTGCTACTGGTATCTTTGCTGTAGGACACTAAAATATATTTTCTTTGTGAAATTAGCTGTAGGACACTAAAATATATTTTCTTTGCTCTAACACACTAGTTTCTTTGCTGTAGGACACCGCCTAGTGTTTTGTAGCCAATTATTTTTTTTATAGTGTCCCACAGCAATATTGAAAACGAGCAGTGTCCTATAGCAAAATTTCCCATGATGCACTGGTATCTGCTCCGTCCATAAAAAAGTCAAATTTGGTGCCGCACAGGGGGTCTCTCCCCTGTACTTAAGTTTCAGACTTCTGTTTGTCTGCTGGGTTCACAATTTCACATTATGTCAGAGAATTTTATGAGTTGTGGTCATATTCTGAATTTAATGTGGTAAATGAATGAGGTTCACAAGTTCACATTCTGTCGGAGAATTTTATGAATTGTGGTCATATTCCGAATTCAATGTGGTAAATGAGGCATGAAAAGCACACAACACGGGTGTGGCCGCGAGGTGCCTCGGCTCGGGGCGGCCAACGAAGAGCCGGAGGGTCTCAGGACGTGCGGGAGATCGCTGTGACGGCGGATCTGCGCGGCGTCGGCGGCGGTTTTTAGGAGGAGATCATGATAAAGTCTACATAACTCCCCTCACATATGGCATGTCTTCTACATAACCTCTTCACCTACAAAACCGGTTGTTTTACCCCCTCACCTTTGCAAAACCATCCACTTAACCCCTTATAGCGGTTTTGCTAGGTTGGCACGCTGATATGGCCTGAGCTGTTGATGTGGATTCGCTGCCATATGGGGACCCGCTTGTAAGTGGGAGTATTCATTTCTTCCCCCTTCGAGCCTGTCCGTCCACGCACGACGATGGTAGGAGCTTGCGTAGCGATGTGAGAACCGCGACAGCAAGGAGAGCTTGGTCGGTGGAGCGTGGCACGCGGTTGCGGCGAGGAGCGCAACGACGGAGCGAGCCCCACGGCGTCAGCGAGGCACACAGCGGCGACCGTTGAGCTTGAGGCAGTGGTGGGGCGAGCGCCGCTCCGGCCAACCGGTGGCCGCGGTAGAGCTTAGGAACGTGTTGGGGCGAGGACCGCGTTGACTAGCTGGGGTTGGGCGAGCGTCGCTCAGGCCCTCCACGATTGAGCTTGCGGACGGGCTTCACGCTGGCTGGCCATGGTCGAGCTCGCGGCCACAGTGGATCTCACGAAGGAGGAGGGATGAGCTTCGCGCCAGCCGTCCGTTGTCAGGCAAGCGCCACTCCGACAGGCCGCCCGCGATTGAGGTTGCGAACGGGAGTCACGCTGGCCAGCCACGGTCGAGCTCTCAGCCCCGGTGGGCCTTTTTTTTAAGACGTGCAAAGCACGTTTTTCATTAAGAGAAGAGAAGCTTACAAAACACGACTCTAGAAGAACCTCTAGAGCATGAGACAACAAGAACAACAGCACGAACGACAGGGAGAAAAGAAAGAGACCACGCCACGACCACCACTACCACCACAACAGAACGAGCACAACCTAAGGCAGCTGCAACCAGATCACCGCGGACACCCACACGTCATCGATCGTCTCACACCCCAGACCAAACAAGGTAGAGCAAGCGGTCTTGCAAGACGAAGCCTCCAAGGTGGGAACGACGTTGCCGCCGCCGACGTCCGTCTGCTCACGACGGAGCAGACCAAGTTTTCACTTGGCAAGAGCAAGGAGAATGGAAGCCCGACAGTGCCCTCAACAGGGTGAACTACATCCAGAGATGCAGCCGCTGTCTGCTCGACAACGCCAGAGCAAAGCTTTCACCAGGCTTCCACGTCCATCCGCGCAGCCGACCGAGCTTGGTTGAGGACAGAGGCAGATCGATGGAAAAGCAGCGGGCGTCCGTAGAGATGACGAGAACGAACAGCAGCAGGCTAGCGAACCACGAAGAAGAAGCTCCTCCGATCCGGGCGACGAGCAGCAGAACAGGACAGTGGCCGGCCAACAGCCGAAGACGGCACAGCCACACCACGGGACGGGACGGACGGCGACGAGAGCCACCAGCAACGACGCCGGTGGAGGGCCAGGTGTTGGTATTTGTTAAGCCTACAGAAATATTATGATGGATAATCCGCAAGCGCACGGATACCGGTGAGCACTTCACCCGGGAAGAGGGTTTTAAATATCGAATCCACAGGGAGAAAGATAGAGAGAGTGGTCTGAGATATATAACTAATCCCTGAGCAGTTATCAATGACTTGATAGAAAGAGCGATAAGGAAAACTTAAGGATGTCTAGTTCTTACTCGCACAAGCTATGTTTATATTGTTCTTATGGGGGATTGTTTGAAAACACGCTTAGGAAAGGGAATCTCCCGACAATCTATGGGGGGAGTCCTACGGTTTCTATAGACGGGAGGTGGACTGCAAAGGACAGACGGGAACGAGGTCACTTCCCGCTTCTACCACACGATCCGGAATATAGAAGGTATTCACAAGCTAGCTAGTCTAAGCACCACACTTACACTAAACATGCAACTTTAACTCAAGAGCGACATGAATTAAAGTACTCTTAGAAGAGTTATGAACCGTAAGAACAATAATAACAATGTTACTCACTTGAATAAGAAGTTGATCTCTCCACAAGTTCTCAAGATCAGGCTCCAATGGAGTCGATCCCAGAGGAGGAAGATGAAGAGGAGACACCGACAGGTCCGGGCCTTCCTTCAACTCCGCCTCTACCGCGCTCTAATTTTCTCGAACAAGATTAGCTAGATCTGAATAGATCGTGGCTCTAATATCTCAACTTGATACTAACTCTCCAACTCTAATTCTAATCTAGAGCTTCTATCTCAGGTAGGCATTGATGATCTGATAGAATGAATTGGTTGTTCACCCTGGGGTCAGGGGGGCTGTTTATATAGTCATGAGGAGGTGCTTTGCCGCCGTAGGATCAAACCGACCTAATATACGGTTTAGATTGCTTCTCATAGGCGGTGGAAGAACATTCCAGAAGGGGAGCTGAGGTGGCGCTAGGGGGGCCCGTCGGCCCCACCACCAGGCCGATCGGCCTGGTGTGGGTCCCCCTCGGGGTCTGCCTTGGCCAGGAAGGTCCTTGCCCCTTCCAGATGCTTCTTTCTTGCAAGCCAAGTCACGTTGAGTTCGGGAGTGTTCTAGAGCCTTCTAGACTTGTTTCTTTTCTTGTTTTTCTGGATAGTCCCTGTAATTTTATAAATTCACCAAAACTCGTGGAAATTATCAGTGTAAACCCTAATAAGGTGATCTAATTATATTTTAGTCCTTTTTCCAGTAAATGTGAGGGGAAATATTTATAGATAAAATGTGTCAACAAACTCCCCCACACTTAGGCTTTTACTCGTCCTCGATAAAAGGATGGTCTAACAACCGTAGAGACAAAGAATCAACATAATCATACTCCTTAGTCATACCTGCACTTATGGAATATCTGAGCATGAAACAGTTAGAAATAGATTACCTTTATTTCTCAAATCAAGTCAATGGAGAGCTTTTGAATAAGTTTTTGAAAAGAAAATATAGCCTTACTTACTCCTTTGTGATACTCTCAAAATATATCATATCCTCACCAGAGCATTCATTTCAAAGTATATGTGGAGTAAAGATGCAGCAAACTTACCTTGCATATATTGCCGAGTCAAAACCGGATCCATGGAGAGGTATGTCATGAGTCATAGATCAAGATATGTGTGTGTATCAACTTTAAAACCACTGCTCTGACTTTTTAGAATCCTCTATCTTTTTCCCATTTTTTTATAACAAGGTATTTAGCTATTTTGTGGAGATGTGGGTTCTACTCACCCTCGGACACACATCCATTATTACACTCTCACTTTTATTAGAGAAGTGGGCCCTACTCACCCTCAGACATATGTCCATTTTTCTTCTCTTATTTATGCTTTTTTCTTTTCAAAGAGGGGGGGGGGGTTCTTCTGACCCGTAGAACACTTGTCCATTTTCTCCTCTCTCTCACTTTTCTCTCCACTCTGAATTTTTTTATTTGGCTTTTTTATAGCTATACCTTTTTCACGATAAAATTTATGGGAGATAGAGATCAAAAATTTAGAGCATGGATACTTTAGTGAAAGCAGTGTACGTGATCTTGATCTTAGACTTAGACAAAACTTCAACATGGGTCGTAGATTTGACAAAGCTCAATATAAGTAAGCAGCAATTAAATTAAATTTTCAATGATTGCTAAGGCTCTACTGGGACATATTATTGATTACAAAGGAGAAGCATAGCTAATTATTTTAATCTTTTTGAAATAAAGAACTCTCCAGAGACAAGATAAAAGAAAGATGGTTCTCATTATTCTAACTTTATTCTAAGCATTTAAAACATCCCAAAAGCAACAAGTATTTCTGGGAGAATAAATATGCAAAACTTTATCCTTTAGGTTAACAAGACATCTTTTGGAAAGCATATCATAACATGGCATCTTTGTTTTAATTCGAAACGGAAAGCAATTTGCAAAAATTTTAAAAAAAGTTCAGGAAGCAAACCGAGTGGTGGACGAAACGTGGTCGAAGTGGGCCCCATAGCAGGCCGACCGGCCCAGGGAGGAGGCCGATCAGCCTCCCCCTGCTGTGGTTCGGGGTGCGTTTCGTCGTGCGAGTCGATGGTTCCGTTCTTTTTCCGTTTTTGGTCGTGGAAGATGCCGTTTGGTCGTCAATTTTTCTCCCCCACACTTGTTTTCTGTTATCTTGCATACACAACATGGTGGAGACAAAAACATATCCAGAAAATATAGATAGAAAATATGACTCAACTTGTGGATCACTTCATTGATAAGAGAGAGCACTCTATTACACGACTCCTACTATTAAAGCAAACTAACTAAATGGAACTAACTAAGACTAATGTGCTCTCTAACTATGGTGCTTACAAAGGGCCCTTGCCCTTCTTCGGGTCGCGGCTAGCGTCTCCTTCTTCGTCCCTACGCTTCTTTGTTTTTAGCAGATGGAGGATGGTTTTAGTGAGGGAGCTATTTACATGATGGATCTCCTTACAAGTTTCTGCAAGGGATGCTACTTCCTGTGCGAGCTCAGCTACGGTCTTTCTGGTCTTCTGCTTCTGTGGCATCCGCTGGCTGGCCTCGATGATAGGAATCATTTTAATCTGCGGTTCCTTAGCGCGGATTCCGTCAATGACAACACGACCTGGAGGAGCAGTAGTGTACTTGTGCACCCTCGTGTTGCCGTGCATGTCCATGCGCACCTTGGTGAGTCGCTCACCATCCCTGGGCTCCTGCAGGTCCATGTAGCTAGGAATACAGATCGGTTTCTTCAGGGCTGCTTCACGGCGGCGATCGTACGGCTGAGCGTACATCACCTGCTTGCGTCCTTCAGGTGGTGGCGGCGAACGTGGACGACTAGGTGGAACAGGTGGGAGAGGGATGCGATCAGGTGGTATGACGGCAAGCGGCTTTGCTTCCTTCACGAAGGGGATGATCGCCTTGGCTTCTTTGTTGTAGGGAATAAGCTGTTTGTCGGCCATGGCTGCTGCTTGGGAGGTTTAGATGAGAAAAAGGAGAGGTCTGCCCTTGGTTATATATCGGTCGTGATCTTACACGAGGGGTTGACCTAGATTGGAATGGCTGCGGGATATCTAGAAAACGATTCCCGAAAGTGGTTTTTCCAAATCTAAACACCTAAGAGATAGCGTGGGCGAAAAGCTGGCTGCGAGAGGAGGCAGGCAGGGGCCGATCGGCCCAATGAGGAGGCCGATCGGCTTCCCACCGTGTCGCCTCGCGACGCTCTTCGACGTGGGGTGCTCTAACCGTGTGCTGATCCCGAAAAACCCTAAGTTGACCCATTAGTGCCTAAAATTAATATTCTTAGGTAAATAAAAGAATTCTATCACATCTAAATCCTCAGACTCTTTATTGGGCTCTAAAAATATTTTAAGGTGTTGACCATTTACCTTGAATAACGTACCTTCATTGTCTTGAAGAGTGACGGCCCCGTGTGACGATGAACTCACCACCTTGTATGGCCCGTCCCACTTGCTTCGTAGCTTCCCATGCCCAAAGAGTCATACCCTGGAATTAAAGAGTAATACCTGATCGCCTGGGTTGAATTCCTTCTTCGTGATTCTCCTGTCGTGCCATCTTTTGGTTCTTTCCTTGTAGATCTTGGCACTGTGGTATGCCTTCTCTCCCCATTCTTCTAACTCAGACAGTTGCATTTTCCATTTTGTTCTGGCTGCTTCAATGTCCATGTTCCATCTCTTGATTGCCCAATGAGCCTTGAATTCTAGTTCAACCGGCAAGTGACATGTTTTCCCGTAAACCAGTTGGTAGGGAGACATTCCAATGGGAGTCTTATAGGCTGTCCGATAAGCCCAGAGTGCTTCGGGTAGCTTGTCCTTCCATTTTATTCCCATTTGGTCCACCGTCTTCTGCAGAATGTTCTTGATCTGCTTATTTGACGTCTCTGCTTGACCACTTGTTTGCGGGTGGTAAGGAGTAGCGACATTGTGTTGGATCTCACGGTCCGAGAGGTATTTCTCGAAGCGCTTATCGATGAAATGGGATCCTCCATCACTTATCACTAGCCTTGGCGTACCGAATCTTGGAAATATTGTCTCTTCAAACATCCTTATTGAGCTCTTGTAGTCAGCAGATCTGCATGGCAGGGCTTCAACCCACTTGGAGACATAGTCAACTGCCACCAAGATGTACTCGTATTTTCCGGACTTTGCGAATGGTCCCATGTAGTCAATTCCCCAGACATCAAAGAGCTCGATCTGAAGGTTGGTCGTCAGTGGCATGGCATTTCTGGAATTGATGTTTCCGTGCCTCTGACAGGAGTTGCACCTTCGTACGAAATCTTTTGTGTCTTGATACATGGTTGGACAGAAAAATCCGCTTTGCCAGATCTTTGCATGTGTGCGGAAAGCTCCATAATGACCTCCATATGATGAGTGGCACTTCTCGATGATCTTCATTCCTTCTTCTGCCGGTACACACCTCCTGAGTAACCCGTTAGAGCATACTCGAAAGAGGTATGGTTCATCCCACAGGTGATTCTGACTCTCGTAAATGAGCTTTTTCTTGTCGGCCCCTGGTCGTACATACCCTGCAACCATAAAATTAACAATATCTGCATACCAGGGGTCGGACCGGGCGATCCGATAGAGCATGTCATCCCTCATTGCGTCATTGATGGGTAGTTCCTGCGGTTTCTCAAAATACATTCTAGACAAATGATCAGCAACAGAATTTTCTACTCCCTTCTTATCTTTTATTTCTAAGTCAAACTCTTGGAGCAGCAAAATCCATCTTATTAATCTAGGTTTAGCATCTTTCTTAGTGAGCAAATATTTTAAAGCAGCATGATCAGTGTAAACAATAACTTTTGCTCCTACTAAGTAAGATCTAAACTTGTCAATGGCATAAACAACATCTAGCAGTTCTTTTTCAGTTGTGGCATAATTAAGTTGAGGTCCCATCAAAGTTTTACTAGCATAAGTAATGGCATGATGTTTCTTGTCTTTTGTTTGCCCCAAAACAACCCCCACAGCATAATCACTTGCATCACACATAATTTCAAAAGGTAAAGACCAATTAGGGGGTTGAATAATAGGTGAAGAAATAAGAGCATTCTTCAGAGTTTTGAAAGATTTAAGACAAGCATCATCAAAGTCAAAGGGAACATCTTTGGCAAGCTGGTTTGTAAGAGGTCTAGCAATATGAGAAAAATTCTTTATAAACCTTCTATAAAAACCAGCATGGCCAAGAAAACTTCTGATTCCTTTGACATTAACAGGTGGAGGTAGTTGTTCAATTACTTCTATCTTAGCTTTATCTACCTCAATTCCTCTTTCAGAAACTAGATGGCCTAGCACTATTCCTTCTCTAACCATGAAATGACATTTTTCCCAATTAAGGACTAAGTGCTTTTCTCCACATCTTTGCAAAACCTTATCTAAGTTTTCTAGACAATCATCAAAAGTTTTTCCATATACAGAAAAATCATCCATGAAAACTTCCATGATCTCTTCAATCATATTAGAGAATATAGACATCATGCATCTTTGAAAAGAAGCTGGAGCATTACATAGTCCAAAAGACATTCTACGATAAGCATAAGTTCCATAAGGACATGTAAAAGTGGTTTTGCTCTGGTCACTGGGATGGATCGGGATTTGGTGATACCCAGAATATCCATCAAGAAAGCAAAAGAAAGAGTGATTTGCCAACCGCTCTAACATTTCATCAATGAAGGGCAGTGGAAAGTGATCTTTCCTTGTGGCTTTATTGAGTTTCCTATAATCTATGCACATACGCCAACCAGTGATAGTTCTCTGAGGAATTAATTCGTTCCTCTCATTTTTCACAACTGTCATGCCTCCCTTTTTAGGCACGACTTGCACAGGGCTCACCCACTCACTATGTGGCACAGGATATATAATCCCGGTGTGTAAAAGTTTCAGAACTTCTTTCTTCACTACCTCTCTCATCGCATTGTTGAGTCTTCGTTGGGGTTCTCTAGATGGTAGAACATCAGGGTCTGTAGGAATGCGATGTATGCAAAGGGCAGGACTGATGCCCTTAAGGTCTTGGAGTGAGTAGCCAAAGGCTGAGCGGTGTTGTTCTAAGATAGTTATCATCCTATGAGTCTCTTCCTGAGTGAGTTTGTCATTAATGATCACAGGAGACTCAGGATCATTGTGCAAAAAGGCATATCTAAGACCAGGTGGTAATGGTTTAATTTCAATGGGAGGTCTCGAGGTTTCCTCGAATTCATCGAGGGGTTCAGATTATGTAGGATTTTCTTCTTCCTCCTCGATGAAGAATTCAGTGACATCTTCTTGATTGGATTCTACGAAATGTTCTAGAGATGCTTCATTCACCTATTCCATTGGGTCTGGTTCTGGACTGGGTTCGGTCTTAGTATGGATCGAATGTGCGAAGTGTAAGGGAGCTTTAATAGTTTTGCCTAGGCAAATATCAAGTTTCCCTGTGTGTCCTTCTTTAAGGATTCTTTCCAAAGGATGGCCTATTAAAAGGTCAAACTCCTTAATATCAAAAATGTGGAAGCTCAGGTGAATTGGCATGTCGTTTACCGAAACGAGTATGACATAAAGAATTTCTGAACTTTGAATAATTTGTCTTGAGGAGCACTTTAATAATTTCGTTGTGGGAGATAATGGCGTGTTTTTAGTAAACTGATAGAAAAAGGATAATGCCATTATATTAATTCCCACAACTGGATTATAAAAGGCATCAAAGGGGGTTCCATTGATTATACATTGAATTGGTATAGAAGGTGAATCCAAACGAACCATGTCAGAGGAAAGCTCTGACTCTTCTAACCATTCCCCACTCATGATGGATGCAAGCTCCACAGTGTGCTTTCTTGAGAAGGTTTGCTCAAAAGGGTCTATCTCTTCATGTGAAAATGACTTGTACTTTTGAGGCCTCTTCTCTTTATGATAATTCGAGGTGTTTCCATAATTGGAAAATAAATCATCCTCAATATCATTAATAAAATCAGGTAGAGGAATTTCTTCCTGTGGTAATTCTATTGGTTGGATAGCTATTGGTTGAGATGATTCTGGCATAAGTTCTGGTGTAGCTATGTCTGGAATCTCTTCTTCTAAAGTTTTCTCTTCTAATGGATCATCATTGGTGCTGGCTAGAATGTTATCTAGGATAGTTCTAGATTCACTGGATGTAAGGTGTATGAATGATCCATGCGAGGAGGTATTTAAGTAGGCTCCAGATTCCTTATTAAGACCAATATAGAAATATTGAAGGAGAATATGGTCTTGAAGGCCTAGATCTGGTCCGGATTTGTAAAGGAGTTCAAAACGTTTCCAGGATGAACTCATAGACTCACTATCCCCCTGTTTGAAGGATATGATCTTGGTTATGAGGTTGACTACTCTAGATAAAGGGTAGAAATCCATGCAGAAATCCGCACGGAGAGTTCCCCAATCGCCTTTCTTCTTCTCTTTGGTTCTGTCATACCATTGGCGAGCTTTTCCTTTCAATGTGAATGGAAAAAGATTCCAACGGATAGTCTCGTCAGACATACCCTCTATATGAAGGTAGTCACAAGTTTGTTCGAACTGTTGGAGATGATGATAAGGGTCTATGTATTCTATTCCTAAGAAAGTGTTGGTTTGGACCATCTCTATTAACCGTGGGCGCAGCTCATAGGCATCAGATAGGATTGGCTTTGATGATGGTATGGGCCTAAGGCTGAGCTCTGAGGGTACCGAAAAATCTTTAATGAGGGTAGTATCCATAAGGACAGTAGAAAAGATAAAATCTAAAACTAAAAAGGAAAATATAAAAGTATACGTACAAGATATAGTTATACTCACGAGTTCTCTCTTAACCGTTCTCCCCGGCAACGGCGCCAGAAATACTTGTTGGTATTTGTTAAGCCTACAGAAATATTATGATGGATAATCTGTAAGCGCACGGATACTGGTGAGCACTTCACCCGGGAAGAGGGTTTTAAATATCGAATCCACAGGGAGAATGATAGAGAGAGTGGTCTGAGATATATAGCTAATCCCTGAGCAGTTATCAAGGACTTGATAGAAAGAGAGATAAGGAAAACTTAAGGATGTCTAGTTCTTACTCGCACAAGCTATGTTTATATTGTTCTTATGGGGGATTGTCTGAAAACATGCTTAGGAAAGGGAATCTCCCGACAATCTATGGGGGGAGTCCTACGGTTTCTATAGACGGGAGGTGGACTGCAAAGGACAGACGGGAACGAGGTCACTTCCCGCTTCTACCACACGATCCAGAATATAGAAGGTATTCACAAGCTAGCTAGTCTAAGCACCACGCCTACACTAAACATGCAACTTTAACTCAAGAGCGACAGGAATTAAAGTACTCTTAAAAGAGTTATGAACCGTAAGAACAATAATAACAATGTTACTCACTTGAATAAGAAGTTGATCTCTCCACAAGTTCTCAAGATCAGGCTCCAATGGAAGCGATCCCAGAGGAAGAAGATGAAGAGGAAACACCGGCAGGTCCGGGTCTTCCTTCAACTCCGCCTCTACCACGCTCTAATTCTCTCTAACAAGATTAGCTAGATCTGAATAGATCGTGGCTCTAATCTCTCAACTTGATACTAACTCTCCAACTCTAATTCTAATCTAGAGCTTCTATCTCAGGTAGGCATTGATGATCTGATAGAATGAATTGGTTGTTCACCCTGGGGTCAGGGGGCCTGTTTATATAGTCCTGAGGAGGTGCCTTGCCGCCGTAGGATCAAACCGACCTAATATACGGTTTAGATTGCTTCTCATAGGCGGTGGAAGAACATTCCAGAAGGGGAGCTGAGGTGGCGCCAGGGGGGGGCGGTCGGCCCCACCACTAGGCCGATCGGCCTGGTGTGGGTCCCCCTCGGGGTCTGCCTTGGCCAAGAAGGTCCTTGCCCCTTCCAGATGCTTCTTTCTTGCAAGCCAAGTCACGTTGAGTTCGGGAGTGTTCTAGAGCCTTCTAGACTTGTTTATTTTCTTGTTTTTCTAGATAGTCCCTGTAATTTTATAATTTCACCAAAACTCGTAGAAATTGTCAGTGTAAACCCTAATAAGGTGATCTAATTATATTTTATTCCTTTTTCCAGTAAATATGAGGGGAAATATTTATAGATATGATGTGTCAACACCAGGCAAGGGGGGAGGGCCCAGCCCCGAGGCCGACGGCGAAGCAGAGCTCCGGGGAGGGGGAGCTCGGCCCCGCGGCTGACGTCGAGGCAGAGCACCGGGGAGGCCGCAGGAGGGCCACCGCCGAAGGGACTGCCAAAGGAGGGGAGGGGCCGTGGCCGTCGTCGCGGAGGTGGCACCGAGGCTTCCGTCGGAGAACCGTGGTCGCCGAGTAGAGAAGTAGTCGTCACGGAGGGAGCAGCTGCGTCCAGCGGAGCGAGGAGGTGGTGCTGAGGGGTAGGCGAGGTTCGCCAGTGCCGTGTCCAAAGAGGCCAGCGCCGTCGCCGAGACCGAAGCCCGCCGCCAGAAGCACCTGTCCGCACCAGCCACGCCGCAGCCTCCGGAGGGAGCAAGCCGCAACAGGGAAGGAAGCGCAGGGGGAGGGCACCTCCCTCCCGTCCCGCTGCCCGCATCCAAGCCGGTGCTGAGAGGGAAGGGGCGCCAGGAGGGAGGGGCCGCGCGCGCAGCCTGGACGACGTCCGGCACCAGCGGCCGAGGGGATCCCACACTGGCCCGCAAGAGGAGGGGGGCGGGCGGAGGAAGAGGCTGGGCCGCCGGCCGGCGCGAACCAAATGGCGGACGCCGCCGGGTCGAATGGGGGGTCTGCCGACGCCGCAGAGGGAGGAACCGCGTCACAGTACACCGCCTGGCACGGACACCGCCGGGCCCCCGGTGAGCGCCCCCAATGACGTCAGCAGACAGCAGCAGCGGGCGTCAGGCGTCATCTGCGGTCGGCCCAACCCTAGATCTGGTTGGGCCCGGCACCGCCGCACCTACCCCGGACGACGCGGGGAGCACCGAGACAAACGGTCGCCGTAGGGGAGGGGGTAGGGGTGGTGGCCGCGTCAGGGGCAGGGGGAGGGGGTAGCAGCGGAGTCACCCAGCGACTGCGAGCGCCCGGAGGGAGGCGCGACGAGGACGAAGCGGGCAGAGCCGGGGAGTTGCGAGGACGAGGACGTGGCCGCCGGTGCAGGACCAAGGTAGGAGGCGGCGGTGGAGCACCAAGGACGCGGCCACGGCCCTCGATCTGTCCGCCGGATCTAGGGTCGACCGGGTGGGCCCGCGCCGAAACTGCTACCTCGCACGCCAGATCCGCGAGGGAGGAGGCCGATCCACGCCGGAGAAGCCGCAACAGGCGCCAGGAGGGCCGCCGCCGACGACCGAGCGAGGCGACCAGGCAAGGTGGTGGTGGTACGGAGGAGGAAGGAGAAGGAAAGAGGGGAGGGAAGGAGAGGAGGGTGGTGCGAGGACGGCGGTTGTGCGCCGCCCTCGCTGGCCGCCACCACCGACGGAGAGGGCGGCGGCGGCCATCAAGAGGTTGGCGAGGGCGGGGTAGGCGGCAGCGGGTGGTGCATCCCAGAGTCGCCTCTCGCGAGACGACGTGAGGGACCCGTGCAAAAACTCAAGCGGATATGGCCCCGGTGGGTCTCGTGGAGGCGGAGGGATGAGCGTCGCGCCAGCTGGTCGCGGTCGGTCGAGCGCCGCTCTAGCCACCCACGGTCGAGCTTGCGGCCGCGGTTGAGGAAGCTCCGCACCATGCGCAGTCGATCTCACGAGCGAACCGGGCCTTTTTATCTCACACAGGGGCTGCCGGCTTGTGCAGGCTCTCCCACACGGACGTCCCTCCTACACCTCACGGCTGGCGGAGGTGGCCGTAGGACCCGTGCAGGCTGCCGCGGTGACTCCTCCCCGACTGGCTCGCATTCATGGTGTTGTGGAGGACGTACTGGAGGTCCGGCGGTGGCTTCGTGATGCAGCGTCAGCGTGGGAGGGTTTACCTCCTTGTCAGTTGTCTGAGATTTAGTTTTTCCATCAGTCACCCTTAATAGCCTTTAGATCTCGCCGGGAGGCTTAAAGGGGAGAGTGAACCAAGCAGCACCTTATTGGACTTGTTTTGGGCCAGATTGAGATCGAAATAGAGCCCGAAACATTTGAGCCCGCCAGAGAAAGATCGTGTTGGGCTAGCATTGGCCAAGGGTTTTGGCTGCGGGAATCCTATATATCTTCCGGAAGTTAGTATAGATTGAAACTTTAACCCAACAGAAGCCCAATACTAGCCCACAACAGTCCAAATTTGCTAACCCTAGCCTCACCGCTTCTCTCTCCTCCCTCTGCCTCCCACCGCCGGAATCAAGCCCGTACGCCGCACCGGGCGCGCCCACCGCCGGCGCCGACCTCCTCCTCCCGGTGCGCCGCCTCCCGCGCCCGAGCTCCTCCGCGCCCGGCCTCCTCCGCCCGGCGCGCCGCCTCCAGCGCGTGGCCCGCCGGCCGCCATGGCTGCGCGCGCAGGCTCGCGCGACCGCCGCAGCCCCGCGTGGCCTGGCCGGCCGCCGCGGCCCCCGCGCGCCGGGGCCCCGCGGTTGCCGGCCGGCGCGCCGCCGCCGCCGGCTTTGAGGAAGAACCCGAAGAATGTTAAAAAAAAATCCAACATTTCTGAAAAATGTTGGAACATTTTTGTAAAATGTTGAAAAATAATGTTGAAGAAACCAACATTTTCGAAAAATGTTGCAACATTTTTGTATAATGTTGACGAAATCATGTTGAAAAAACCAACATTGTTGTGAAATGTTGGAACATTTTTGAAAAATGTTGGAACAGAATAGTGATGAGGTGGGCTGTTGAGATAATAACTAGCAAGTTAGATGGGCTTTTGGTGAGTTGGAAGTTTCAATGCTTATCCACCTTTTGCAAGCCATATAGGAGCCCCTTTTGGCGGCCGGATAAGAACAAGAGGGGAAAAGAAACTTCCTTGATACGGGGGAGGGAGGGATGGATTTTTTTAGAAAGAAGACCCTTGATCCGACTTTACTTAAAAAACAAGGATTGTAAGAGCAACTTCGAGAGACTCACTTAAATTAGACTAGTTAAATTCATATTTAGCTAGTCATTTAGCTAGTTTTCTTTCTTTATATTTCATCTTCTTCCAACAGACTAGCTAAAATGACTAGTCATCCCACAACTAGGCTCACATGTCATATCTTATCTCTTCTCCCACCCTTTGGCTAGCGAAGGATAGCTAGCAGAGGGCGCTAGTCATCTTTGGCTAGCGAAGGCACAAGTTTAGCTAGCGAGGGTAGCTAGCAGGGTGTTTGGCTAGTCTGTTGGAATGCTGTTTTTGTTGATTTTTTCATTTTTTAGCTAGTCAAGCGAAGATAGCTAGTCTCTTGAAGTTCCTCTAATGGGGTTACTAGTTTTACATAGTTTTACAGGAAGCGACCAACCAGTCGTACGAGCCACAAGATAATTCGAGATAAGCCAACCTACTTGCACAACTACCTCACTCTAACTACCTCTACCAGGTCTACCAAAGGACAACAAGCGACGAAATAGTCAAAGCGCGCATAGAGATACAAGTTATCGAAAGAAGCTAAGACTCGATGGGAGGACTGCAACGAACGGCTTCAGTCTTCAGAGGGCGTCTTAGCTTGTGTATCACCAAACCTATCCAGAGTCGCGCCTTCTCCTTGTGTAGAATACTCTATTTCTGCATGAAAGAAATTGTTCGGAAGATTACAACATTAGGCGAAGTGATTACCGTGCCATTGAAAATTAAGTCATTCCTAATTAGCCAAAGGATCCAGGCTAAGCATCCAAAGATAAAGGCGAAGTACCCATTCATTCTATTAGACCCCTCTATTAGTTTGTAGTGTAAGTCATCCAAACATCTAGGCACTGAACTCCATTCCAAGGTATCGTTGAGTAGGGTCCATGAGAATTCGGCCATCGCACACTTGACAAAGATGTGTTCTGTGCTTTCCACTTCCCCGCACAGCTTACACTCTACAGGACCCGACCAATTTTTTCTTTTTCATCTGCTCTGTCGATTGAATCTTATCGTTACAAACTTGCCATAGAATTTTTTTTTATTTTTAGTGGCAACTTTGCTCTCCAGATGCACATCATCCATTTGTTAACCACTCCAAGGAAAACTAACTCTCTATATAGGGATGCCGTGGTGAATAGACCCGACCTCTCAAAAGTCCATTTCACAGAATCAATTGATTGCGATAGAGCAACTCCCTCCATCAGAGTTATTAGGTTAGCCCACTCCAGCGCTTGGGATTCCCCAAAGGATCTTCTAGAAGTTAAGTTAACACCTTCATTTCCCAGCACTCTAAAGGCTGTCCATCCTGCTGATTGCAAATTTCAAATAGGTCTGGGAAGGCCACCCTCAAGGCACAATTTCCCATCCAAACATCCAACCGGAACCTAGCTTTCTTTCCATTCCCTATAACATAGGTTAACCCTCTGGATACATCTTCTCTAACTGTCATAAGGCCTCTCCAGAATTGAGACCCATTATTTCTTTTATAGATGAAAATCCCTCTCTCACCTAAGTATTTTTGCCTGAGAAGATTACAACAAAGGGTATCATCTCCTCCTTCAATTTTAACCAGCCATTTGGCAAGCAAACATCTATTCATCACTCTAGTGTTTGTAAAACCAGCACCTCCTGCACTCTTACGGGTCATCATGAGATCCCATCTAGCCATGTGGTATTTTCTTTTCAAGTTAGGTCCATGCCAGAAGAAATTAGCTCTTGCTGTGTCCATTTTCTGGTGTATCTCCTCTTGAAGGTGGTATATCCCCATTGTGTACATAAGGATTGAGCTAAGACATGTTTCAACAAGTATCATTCCCCCCAGAAGATAGCCCCACATTTGCCAAGTCGGGACCCTTTTCTCTACTTTTTGGTGTACGTAACTCAGGTTAGCCACCGTCATGTGCCTGTTATGTACTAGGACTCCCAAGTACTTCATGGGTAATGTTCCTGTATTGCAGTTAAACATCTCCGCCACAAAGCTAAGAGATTTCGCCCTGTGATCGATCAGGCGTGGAGATGCCTGTTCGGATTCGTCGCAAAGCTCGGCTCCGCTGCACCCATGGTGCCCGACAGACCAGGGCGGGACAGGGAGAGCAAGAAGATGCATCTTTCAAATACGCCCTGGGAGAGCAGTCCGCCCCGGGAGAGGAGGCCCTGTCCCTGGACAGAGGCTCCTACCTGGCCCTGGGAGGGCATTTGGGAGTGGAGACCGTGGCCGTGTCCCTGCCCCATTATGTTCATTGGTATTTCAACTTTTTATCTGACGACAGCGACGACTCCTCTTCGACGAGGTCCGAATATCTTCACGGTTTTTTCTATCGCCCACCCTTTCAAGTTGACGACCACTTGGGGAGGCTCGAAAGCCTTCGCTTATTACCATACCAAAAGATTGTTAATAGACTCGCTGGTCCGTCTTTCCTTGATTATTTGGGACTTGCTCTGCCTTCCCTATCGTATGATCAGAAGGAGTCTAAAGAGTACATGACTATCCAGAAGCAAAAAAATGCTGATCTTAGCGAGCTTGCTGGTACCACTGTGCAAGCAGTGCAGGATTCTGAAGAATCGTCTCCCAGTGATTATGACAGAAACACCATTACACTAGAGCAAAAGCTGAGGCAATTGGACATCGGTGAAGAGATCAGCGAAGAAGAGTTACTGGATTTCATAGCCCAGTTGCCTCCTACTTACTACATCGACTCTTATCAAAAACTGCACTGGGATCAGCAAAAGTTGCTCTATGAGGGCCACACGTTGTATCGCATCAGAGCTTGCAAGGTAGCTAATTTGATTCCTCAATTGTCCCCATATGCATCATTGTTACCACTTGTTACAAATTCACATTGGTTGCTTCTCACACGTCTATATGTGCTCCCATTTTCTGTAGTTACTGGAAGGAAAGTATCAACACAAGCTACAATATGCTGATTTGAAGAGGAGGTACACACCAGAGTATCTTGTGGAAAAGGGATACTTAATGCGCTATGAACCTATGACAAAGATGGCACCTTTTGTTGGTTTTTTCATCTTGGTCACTGCGAGCTTGCTTGCTTGGATGACTACCAACGTCTAGTCCTTCTAAATGATGTATGTATCCATCTACCAATTGCTTTGTTAAGTAATTATTTGAGTTCATAATAATAAGATTACTACACGGTTAGTGTTTTGAGTATGCTTTTGAATGTTTGAAAAGTTAAAGGGAATCTAGTTCAATTTTCTTCTGTTATACTCCCTCCGTTCCAAATTATAGGTCGTTTTGAGTTTTCTAGATTCATAGATATTATTATGCATCTATACATAGTGTATATCTAAAAGCATAACGTCATCTATGAATCTAATAAAGCCAAAACGACCTATAATTTGGAACGGAGGGAGTAGATTGTTTATTAAAGTACCACCAACGGTCGTACAACCTGTGTTGTACATTGACCCCTCAACTCTGCTATTTGATCAAATCCATGCTCAAACAGCATACAGAATCTAGGATTCTGAATTGATATTTAGCGAACCCTTTCATTTTGATACAAATCCTCACACTAATTAACTCCCACTGCTCTAGCGTGTTAGCACAATCACGTGGCCTCCGAACTTTAACTTCATGATTATCATAGTTCCAATTTCACATATGTATTGTTGGGCCTGACATCTTAGTGTTACCTTCGAATCTATGAGATTACATAAGCATCCACACCCAAAGAAAATGCAGCCGGTTTGACTCATTCACACTTTACCAACCTCAGAAATATTTTGCCTTCTGCCGCACTTCCTTGGTACATGGCACTAGTTACCACCTGCTTTGGTCACAGGTGATCCCTTTTGCAATAATCTCAATGCCTACTAGTTTCTTTGAAACTAGGTGATACCCCGCGCGTTGCTGCCAGAATTTTGAAACAAAATTTTAAGGTGAAATATAAAAGTAGAAACACCAAAGTGATTACATTGCGATATTCATCTGTAAACAATATTATATATGAAAGTATGTTAATTTTGTTGAGAGAGAACCATTTTTAAATGATTGATCCTACATGTATTTCAACTGTGAGAATTTTATGGTGTGCTACTCGCAAATACAACATGATATTAGTCACAGAAAATCGACGAAGACATAAATATATGGTTTGGTGGATGTTGACATGGCTTGGTGGATGTTGACATGGCTTATAGTGGATAGTGACATGGCGTGTAGTGGGTCATGACGTGACGCGTTGAGAGGCGAGAGAAATCGTTAGTGGGTACCAATTATATAGTTTATATAGATGAATTCCCAAATGTATAAATGACTTCTTTAATTAGGAATTTGTGTATGCATTCTTTACTTCAAAATTATTAATCTTTGTTCCTTGTTGAATTTTGAACTAAAACCATTACTTTCTGATGTGGTTGAAGCTTTCTAGTATTTTTTTTCTAGAGCTATTCATTCTCCATATTCATAAACACTCACTATTAAGCTGTAATCTCTTGGTTTCCTTCTTGGTGAAGGGTGGCTATAAGTATATAGATTGGGATGAGTAGTGCTCCAGTTATCACACCGTTGAAATTGATCGAGAGTATGTCAAGTACTGTGAAACATTTTCTAAACAAGTAGAGGTATGCAACACACTACTAGTTAATTCGAGACATTATCATGTGCTAATTTTTGTTGGACTAGTCCGTTGTCCTTTGGCAGTGGATTGAAGAATACTTGGATCTATATTCGACATGCCCTGAGAAAGTAACCATGTTATTACATCGGATGCATAGTGTTCCATCTTCATGACTAACTCCTCTGCTATTTTAGTGGTGGAAGATGAGAGACATAGCTTTTCGTCAAGCAATGAAGATTGCAACAAGCTTTACCAAAATTTCTGTGCATCTAATCCGTCTTGCTTTCAGAGTAGGATTCCTTGAACATTAGTTTGTTTAGGCTGTCTACACTAATTTTTAGTTCTACTTTATTCATGCTTGCTAATTTTCAGTGCAAAATTCTTTGAACACTGTTTCTAGTTCTACTTGATTCATGCTTTCTTATTTTTATTCAATTCAGGAATATTCATCCAGCATTACCTTTGATTTTTACAATCTCAAAGACCTTAATCGTGTCTATTTTGAGATTTGGAAACGGGTCACCAAACAACAAGTTATTCGCCTACTGGTCTTATGCTGATATAATAAACTATATTACTTTGTTCTTGTTTGTGTTTGTAAAATTGTCTATATTTATATGCACCCTAAGGCAGTTTTCTTGTACAATTTTCAGAAGAGTTTCCAAGTTGCTTTGAAAGAAGTCTACCAACATAACAAGTTTCCATTATACCAAGGTCGTCTGAAGTATGCACTTGAGATTGACTGCTCTTCCTGTGAAGAAGAGGTAAGCTTCCTTTGTTTGGACAAGTTCTGCAACTAAATTGATAATTTATTTATTTATTGCCATAATGCTAATAGCTTTCATATGTTTTCTTTTTTTAGTTCCGCTCTTTCACAGCTGGTATAACTGGAGAAGTAAGTAATATGCTGTGTTTGGATATGCTAGTGGAATCTATCAGAATATATTATCTCCTCTCATTTCATATCATTCACATGTTCTTACCTTAGGTTGCAGAGGATAAAGCCCTTGAGTCAATTGCAAAGATAATTAAAAAGGAGGTATGTTTTTATCTAAGTTATTTCTGTGTGCTTGCTTTCTATCCAGTGATTAACTGAAATGGAATTCTTTTTATAGTGTATGAAGCCAAAGAGGTATGAACAATATGCTAGGAAGAAGCTAAAGATCGTAGAACTACTTGGTTTGATTACCAAGGTATTCTTAATTTGATATGTTATTGCTCATTCTGCTTTATGCTTGGCTATCAAAATTAGGCATGCAGACTACACGATTATTGTGTAATTTACCTTTGCAGGCTTGAAGTGATACTGTGATATGAGCAAATGTTCTCATTTTCCTAGATTTATCTACAGAGAATGTATTCACAATGTATCTCTGCTGAGAGTATATGGAGATGCTTGGTGCAGATGTGCATGGGTGTAGTGGTTATCAGATGTCTATGCGTTCTCCTTAAATTTGATGCTACAACATTAACTTTGTCCATACCAGGATGCATATACGCATTATAGTGGGCCGTGCCATTACAGGTGGGGAGGGTTCTTAATGTACCAAACAACTACTAAAGATTTGATTTGAGCCATTGGCTGATATTTTTTGCTCATGGGGCAGACATGGAGGGATGAGATGGCAAAGTTCCATGCCGGATCAAGTGTCACAGTGCCTCGGTCTATGCCACAATCACACAGCAAGCACCACCGCAGTCACTTAATTCAGCTGCTGGTGTGACTTCTGATCTTGCCATTAATACTGCACTCCCTATAGTGTCATGCTCTCTCGCACGTATGATGGCACCAGCAATCACTTTGAATGTCCCCTGCATGCCTTGTTCTATTTGCTCTGTGGGTGCTCATGGTTTTTGTGGACTTAGCCATCAAACCCCCACCCACAGTAATTTGCATATAGGTTAGTGGCTTCATGTAATTTCCTGGAATACTTTCCAGTCAGCACATGCGTGTTGCCTGCACACCTAGTTGGCCTCTGTGTTATTCGCATTCGTTATTTTCCATTTTATATTTTTAAGGGTCTCTTATTGTTACCCACTCTTGTTCTGACTTCTCAGAGGCTGCTAGTAAACTGTCATTGACCATGATACCTGCAGAGGTGAAAATCGATGACATATAACATTGCCATCTAGGGCTAAAACCCTATTTCTGGAGCTTCTTCATGATCATGAAATGGAATTTAATGCTTTTTTTATGTTAATATTTATTACCAGGACTAGTACTCTTCCTTTCGAGGCACTTTATCGTTTCCCGGGGAAGCATGTAGTGTTATATATTAATATGTTCACACGAGCATTTTGACATGATCATATCAATTGCTTCTTTGAAATATGGGGTGCCATAACTTTTTTTTTGAATATCTTCATAGTTCTATATGTACCAAGCTGATTGACTCTTTGGGTTCAATTGCATCGGCTTTTTGTTATTAGAAATAGGTTTGCTTAATTTAGACGACATAACTTATAGGTTACTTTATTGGATATGTGGTTGATTAGAAATAGCAGATTGTATCTGATAAGTTTCCCGCATCACGTCTACGTGTAACATCCCGCAATTTTATTACGGAATGTTATTTATAAAAATGAGGATTTAAAATTTTTTTGTGAATTATTTGAGTGCTTGATAAATTAATTAAGGATGTCTTCTAAATTCTCTCCTAAAAATCCTAGATTTATTTTGAGCCAATTAAAAATTTCTAGGAAATATAAAATGCTAGTGTGAGAACCTTGGATTTTATTTGATTTATTTTTGGAATTATTTGAGTGTGATTCAAATTTGAATCCTAATTCAAATTTGAATCAAAGTTAGTTTTGGTGTTAGGCTAAAAAGAAAAAGGGGAAGGGGGCCAACCAGTCTTGGGCCTCGACTTCACACCTGTAGTCCACCAGAGGACCTCCAACTCTTCCCCGTGCTCGACTAGCAGCCCTGCACTCTTCCCCCGGCCCATCACTCCGCGGCCCACATAACCAGCCGGCACGCTCACCACCAACCCCGCGCGTCGTGACGCAGACGAGTGGGGCCGGTCGCCAGCGTCATCTCCCTCCTCTCTTTTTCCCTTTTGCTGACGCGCGCGGCCAAAGCCTGCCGGAGCGCCGCCCATGGCCGCCGTCGCGATGCGCCCGCGCCCCTCCTTTCGCATCCGGCCGTCCACGTGTCCCGCGCCGTGCCTTGCCCTATATGTAGGCCGCAACCGCAACCCCCCGGAGCTCCCAACCCTAGCCGCCCGGGGATTTTCCCCTTTTGCCGCACACCTCTGCCTCGCCGGAGAAGAAGGAGAAGGGGGGAGGAAAAGGAAGACCGGAGGCCGTCCGTGAGCACACCGGCGCCGCCGCGAAGACCGGAGGCCGCCCGTGGAGCTCCTGGATGCCGAGAAGCCAAGTACCGCGACGCCGCTGCCTCCTCTGCTTCCTCTGCATCCCCTGCTCGGCGCCGCGCTTCTTCCTCGCCGCCGACGACCCTGCTCCGGCCACCTTCCCCAACGCGTGCACGTCGACCAGTGGTCACCAAGGTGAGGCCGCGCTCCCTCTCTCATCGGTTGTGAACCCGGCCTTCGTGCTGAGGGGGAACGCGTCCCGCGCCTGTCTGTGCTGCCGCGCCGCCGCGCACACCGCCGTCGCGTGTGAAGCCGGCCTTCGTGCCGTGCCTTTCGTTTGCAGGAGCCACCGCCGTCGTCACGTGCGCGCGCTTGCCTCCGCTTTTCCCCTTGTCTCGTGGTCGCACGTCGCTGTCACACCTTGCCGCTCCGCCGTGCGCCGACGCGTTTCGCCGCCGGCCTGCACCTCGGCGCGCGCACGCGCAGGTGTTCTCCTCGTCCTCTTTTACACGCCTTCGTGCACACCTCATCACCATGGTCCCCGCGCACCCACGCGCGACGTTGCCCCGCGGCGGGAGCCAGCACCTCGCTGCCGCCGCGCCGGCCAGGGGCTCCGCCATGGCCGCACCGGCGCTATACACCCGGGCAGGGGCAAAGCCCCAGTTTTCGATCGCGTTTGCACTCACCGGGTACACGCGCGCACGCCCCTGCGTTCTGGCCTGTCCACACGCGCGCGCCGGCGGTCAACCGCACCACGCCGCCTCGCGTCTCACCGTGTCGCCGCCAACGAGCACCGCGCAGGCCCAAGATGCCGCCTTTCTTGGCCGAGGCATGTGCGCAAGGATCCCCCGAGTAGAACCGCGCCGTTTGTTGGTCGACCCGCTGCACACCTCGCCGCCGGCGAGCCTTGCCGCGCCGGAGATGCCTCTGCGGTATTTCCACGAACACGTGCTGGCGCCGCCCTAAAACCCCTGGGGTTTTGCCGACGCACGCACGCACACACACACACGTAGCCACTGAGGATCCGCGGGGATCTCGTGCGGCTGGCCAACCCCGGCCGAGCCACACGCGCGCACACACGGCGCAGCGCCGCAACGATCCGTCCCGGATCCCGCTCGCCCCGCCACGCGTAGGAGCCACGCAGGCAGCCAGGATGGCGCTGGCTTAGAGCCACGCCGTGGCAGCCACGTGGCCAACAAGGGCCAGCCTGCCGCCGGCTTATATCCCCGTTTGAGACAGCAAGAGTTACCCAATAGCTGGCCTAAAGTTTGCAATATTGTAAATGCATATTTTATTTTCAGAAATGTATTTTATCTTTGGAAATTCATAATAAATCTGTTTTAACTCCGAAAAATACAAAACCTTTTCTGAAAATCTTCTAAAATCTCAAACTCTGCGCTAGGCTAGAGTTTGCTCCTTTTTGGGTCTTATTTGCTCTTCCTCTTGGATTTAATTGCATAGCAGCCATGTTTATTTATTTAAATACGATTCTAGGAGCCGCCGGAGCCGGAGAGCTGAACCAGGACTACGACGACGACCTCGGCTACGACGACTACTCGCACCCAGGTTCACGCTCGACCTACTTTGAATGCCCATTAGGCATGGCTATTAGAACTGCTAGCGCTTTAATTATTGCATAGTGATGATTATGTTGAAACCATGCATAGCCTCTTTTAAATGCCTTGTCCTTGATTGACCCACTACTACTACTATATTTACACGTGATGATACGCTGAGCTTGCTTTGCATGTGTTGGGATTTCGTGGTAGTATTCTTGGCGTGTGTGGGGAAAAACCGGCAGGAGAAGGTGTTTTTGGGATACTTGGCGGGGGTGAGCTCAAGACAACCCGATCCGGGATCGGGGGCCAGGGATCGTCTTCTCGGGCGATGCCCAGTGTGGTACCTATGGCGGGTACACTGTTTTAGGAGCACAGGTGTTGGGGATTTTTGGTGATGACTTGGAGGATAGGAGCTCGCCCCGGTCTGAAACCGAGTGGGTCGCTTTGTTACACGGGACTTTCGTACACACCACCTCGCCGAGAGTGGGGATATGGCCGATTCGACCCTAGCAAGTGCGATACCATTCCTGCCAGTAGGATAGAGGGTATCAGTGAGAGGGTGTAGGGTGAAGTCCCTTCCCTCTGGGTGCTCCCCGTGTGGCCACACGGGGGCATGTTCACAGTTCTGGGGTGGTCCTTTGCGAAGGACCGCATCGAGACCCGGATGCAGGATGGAATCGTAACTCCTAGGTGTTCGTTCGGTTGGGTAGGCTCGGTCGGCCGTACACCGTCCGGGTGCTATTCCGAGATGGGTACTGGTGTACATGCTCTGCAGAGTTTAGATCTATACGTATAGCCGCGTCCTCGGTTATGGACACGCCCGTTGTTTACTTCGACTCTTGCGTTTTGGGATTTCTACCTCCCCCTTATAGGATGAGAGTGTATGGTGAGCCGTGGTTGTATTCGGGGAGAGGAGAATTGCTCCCTCTGCCTCGCGGATCCAGGTGCAACCATTAAGGTGCGAGGAGTGGGAGTTCTCGCACCGACCCTAGATGGAGTTAGGTGATGGTGACGGTGATCTGGGTAACCAGGTGTAACCGTTGGCGGATGAGTGATATGGGAAATGGTGGGAATATGGAGATGCTATTCTATTTATATTGATGATGCTGCTGCTTAGGAAACCCAACCTCTACCTTGTTCCTCTCTTTACCTTTAGAAGTAGTCCACTTAAAGCTTGTATACGGTTGGTGACGTGGACCTATCCCGATCCTTGGGGATAGCCCCTGAGCTTGCAGGGTACGAGTCAGACTACGACAACAACGCCGACAGATGGTACGACTGAGGGGCACGTTGCTTCGCTCAAGGATGCCTGTGGGAGAAGAATAAAGACGGAGACACCTTCTAGAAGCTAGCTACCGCTGCGTAGGCTCTTATTCATGTTATTCCGCCAAGTGACGTGTATTGATGTACTCCGATTATTCAGGACATGTAATAATAAGATTATATACGTACTCTGATGCTTTATTTCCATGTATGACTGTGATATTTAACTGTGATGAATGCATGTGCGTGATAGCGTCTGATCCAGGGACTATCACGAGACAGAATGACGGGTTTTCCGATTTTGAAAACCCGGGTCGTTACATTAGGTTCTAGCAGAAAAGTCATGTACAGCCGTCAGACCTTGTTGCAGTCTGATGAGATGCCTATAATAAATTCCTAAAGTAAACCTGTATGATTTTTCTAGGTTGTTGAATAATTGTGAGAGGCAGTTTGGAGAAGAATCTCATTCTCAAAGATAAATGTGAATGTGCCTTTGCCTATTTGCTAAGTATTATTTTTCTTATCTTGTTTCATGTAGCATATAGTTTTCTTTCTCTGCAATTGAATTTGGCTACAATATGTACATTGATTGTGTTCATTGTCCTACCTTTTCTCCATTTATTCTATTGATATTGGATATTACAAAGTTGTGGCTGTTGTGTGAAAATAGACCAATGTTTAATGGTTAGTTTATTTATGTTTGTTTACAGTTTGAATAAGAAAAATTTTGAAACTTTCAAAGCATTCTACTGGAAGCACGAGAAGTTGGTTTGTGGGGAAGTCCAGATCAAGGATGAAATGTGAGGTTACAAGATTTTGATCGTTCCAGGATGAATCTTTTCAAAGGAGAATTCAAATTAGATATCTTGGAAATAGATTTTTGTATTAAGAAGGCTACTAAGGAACATCCAATCATTATGTTTTTATTCAGTCTAATGAAAAATTTTAGACATTAAAATGTTGTGATAATTGAGTGTTTCTACAAAGAAGGAAATCAGTTCAGACTGATGCTATCACCTCCAATTGATGGTACATTAGAAGGATGGGCTCATGAGCGTGGAATTAATACTCTATTCTTCACCACTAATGAAAGTACAAGCTTTTCTATCCTATACAGACAAATCATTATGTGAGTAAACATAGTTGTTATCATTCATGTTTGTAGCACCATCTTAGTTATGTGTCCTGCATAATAATTACTATAAATTCTCTTAGAATCCACATTTATTTATAGTTACATTTTCATCAATTTATTGATGAAATATATAATGCCTGACTTCAACCTTGATTTAGTAAATATCTTTTTTGGTAATCACGCGCACAATGTGTGTGTGTGTATAAATGAGTGCAGGAGGGTGGAGCGCTCACAACCTGTATAATTGCGTTGAATCAGGGCAGTAAAACGTGCCCGTCAGACATAATTTGAACTACTGCATGAGATTTCAGACATCAGGTGCAGTAAATTATGGGATAAAAAAATTCTTCATCTTACTCATTTACCTTGTCGCTTCCATTGTGATGCAAAGTGTAGATTGGTGTTCGAATTCAATTTAAATTGTCCATTATTTATATACAGAATCATTATCAGAAAGATTAAAGCAAAGATAATGGTTATCCGGTTAAAAGTTCATCATAATAAAGCATATAAAAGGTCAAGGTGATGTTTCATGTTTGTGGTGACCTGGAAACGTACTTTCAACTGATTTCCTTGTCGATCTTGCACTACATTAATCTGTGGTGTGTTAATGTAAACAACAGTTCTAGACGGATTTGACCAACATCAAGTTTTCTAGCAAGTTTCTAGCCAATAAAATGTTCAAACCTGGTTCTGACCATTGTAGAAGGTCCAATAACAAGCAATGTATGTTCTGGTTTTTGAAGTCGTCGATGCTACTTAATTTAAATGTGGTAAAATGTACCCTTATCAGAAACGGCTGCTACACGCCCGTGCTCAACAGCCCGAATAATCAATCCTGCAAAATAATTGTTGGTATACACATCATATATACGTAGCAAAATAATTGAGAGAATCTTCTAAAAACACTCCTGTACGCATGCATGTGTGCACGCATGGGCAGGCATCGGACTACTGTAGTCTGTTGCTAGCCTCGCTTGTGATCTTTGTCCTGGAGGCTGGAGCCGCAACAAGCTACGATTCTTAATCAGCAACTGTTAATATAGTTAATACTCCCAAACAAGATCGATCACCTAATTACCTGACTGCGAGCGAATCACATTGACACAATATGGGCGAGTGGCGACAACGGCAACAGAGTCTGTAGGAATCGCTAGCTGGTAGGGGGAGCTAGCAGAGCACTTTTCTGACCGTTGATCTGTTTTCACACGGCCGCGGGCGCCGGCTGCCGTGGGAAGTGCAGTGCCGCTGCGTTCGATCTGGCGACCACCGGGGGTCTCCCTAGTCATTGTGTGCTGCTGCCACGGTATATACATGTTTTTTTAATCCGAAGCGTGATTAGAATCGTCGAGCTATTTTTCTCTCTCGAAATTGTATTAATAGTACTCCTTCTATCATTAAATATATGACGTTTAGGATAAGAAAATTAGTTTATTTTGAACTAATTTGTTTGTCCTAAACATCATATATTTAAGAACGGAGAGAGTAGTAGAATAGTAGAAGAAGTGAGTTAAATATATTTTTATTTGATTGCCTTTTGATTAGGTCTCAAAATTTGATTAATTTGTTCTTGTTTATTTGGCCAATTGGCCACCTGTGGTCATTTTGGCGACAAAGTTAACAAAAAAAAACAGAGACCCTAATCCGAACTCTAAACTCGAACCCTAAACTCGAACCTTAAACTCGCCACCTCTGGTCATTTTGGCGAGCAGCAGCCCCCCACGAACCCTAGAACCCTAACCCGAACCCTAAACTCGCCAGAGTTGGTCGCCAGAGTTGGAGAAGATGAAGAATGAGTGAAGATGGAGGTGAAGAAAAATTCGTGTGAGAAGGAGCTCTAAATCACATGAGTAAGATATAGCTTTCCCTCAATTTTATGAACTGTGGTCATATTATGAATTCAATGCGATAAATGAGGCACGAAAGCACACAACATGATTTTATAAGACATTGCACACATCTCAGATAAGGGTTTCCAAAACCAACATGCTGGACTGGATTGGTCCCGGAAGGCTCCATTTTGTGCCAACCCAACCTGAATAAGCTGCTTCATCTCTCTAGATCCTGCCACCAGTTTTAGTTGTGCCTCTCATTATTTTCATTATTTCATATATTACACACATGACACTTGCATCTTGAAGCACTTATCTAATGTTTAAATTTTAATATAAACATTAGATATACTCCTGCAAGGATGCAAGTTCCTACCCGACGTTGCCACTAGAACACAATCAAGAGGTTGCTGCAGCTGCTGCAAGCTTCCTGAGCAGCCTGCCGGCCGCCTCAAGCATCACAATCCCAGCCTCCTCCTTGCTGCTGCTTGCGACATCGTCACTTCCCTCCCCTTGTTCTTCGTCGTCGTCGTCGTCCCCGCCGCCGTCTGGTGGGAAGCAGTACGCGGGCGCCTGCCACTGCGCGTCCTCCAGCGCCACGCCGGGCTCGAAGCTCATCACGTACTGCTTGATCCCCGTCACTGCAGATTAGTGCGTTCGATCATTAGCGAATGACAAGTAATTAACGCAAGTCTCTGTTTACAAAATGTTTCTGCTTCTTTGCTGCACAATATTCGGGCTGGTTACCTACCGTCGTCGATGAAGTCCCACCGCACGGGCCTCCCCGTGGCGGCCTCCTCGTAGTAGAGGATGAAGCCGACCTTCCCCCAGACGTGGCACTCGATGCCGCCTTCGACGACGCGGCCCGCGTACTCGGCGCCGCCGCCGGAGAGCCACCAGGGCGGCAGCACGCCGACGGGGAACCGCTCGACGCGGCAGGCGGAGGAGTCGAAGTAGAAGGAGGTGCCGTTGTCCCACTCCACGTCGTAGAGCGGGTCGGCGGAGAGCTGGTGGCGGACGAGGTTGAGGTTCCGCCGCCGCGGCCAGTCGTAGTAGAGGTCCGTGATGCGGAGCGGCGGGCCCGTGGAGGCCGACAAGTAGTTGGTCAGGTTCGTGAACAGCACCGCGTGGAACCGCTCCGGCCACGGCGTCGGCGATGGGGATGCTGCATCCTCTGTCGCCGTGGCGGCGGCGGCGACGACGGCGAACAGGAGGAGGAGGAGGAATGGCGGCGGGGGCCAGCGGGTGGGCGCCATGGTGCGCGAGCTGCGGCTGTAGCGGGCGGGCCTTATCTTCGTTGTGTGCTCGTTGGTGTCGTGTTCGGCTGGTGGTGTGTGTTGGCGAGTGTCCGACCAGAGGTCCAGAGTCCACAGGCAATGGAAGCAGAGGTTGGCGATCCGGCCGCACAAACTCCGTTGAGATTTGTGCACAAGCTTTTCCATCCGCCGAGCAAAAGGCCAACGAGATGGCAGAGCTAACGGTAGTCGGTGCAGTGCAAGTGCAACGAGGAGTAGGATGCAGATCATTGCACATTTCATCATGCTATAAGATCTTTCGAAAAAAAAATCATGCTATAAGTTCTCTCCCTGGTTATTTTTCACCTTTCAACTCCATCTGGCTGTCGTTTGAATGTTTGATCCTTGGTTGAAAATAAATAGATTCCACAAGCAGTTCTCTCTTTAAAAAAAAAGAAAAAGGAAAAACGCCATATTCTGAAAATTGTACCCTACCAGACCCGTGGGCTAAATCTGAGACTATCTGGCCTTTAATATTCACGTTGTTTTTTTTGAAAAAGTTTGTTTTACCTCCCTTAACGCAGCACCAAGTCCACTTTTCCTCCCCAGACTTGAAAACTGGGTGAATTACCTCCCTCAAGTTTCAAAACTGTTTACTTTACCTCCCTGTCCGGATTATAAGCATTTTCAAAAGTGGTTTTGTCTTTTCAATTAAAAATAAATCTTATAAATAATTTCTAAACCACTAAAAATATCCCTAAACTTTTATAAAATTGTAAGAAAAACTCTAGAGATGAATTGGGACAGAAAGATCTAAATAAAATATTTAAAACTATCAAAAATGTCTATAAAGTTTTTGAAAAAAATCAAATGTAGCTCTAGAAAAATGAAAATATGTTGAAAAAATTAAAGCATCATAAAATTTTCTAATCGCGCCTGAAATATTTTTCAGAATAAAAACACAAAATGAAACCGACACGAAATAAAGTTTTAATATTTTTTGGATATACTTATCCATTTTGCTAGAGAAAAATCTAAATTTTAGAAATTTTAATAGGCATTTTCATAAGTTCAAATGTTTTATTTAGATTTCTTGCATCCCATTCCATCTCTAGGATTTTTATTAAAATTTTGAAAGCTTAGAGATATTTTCATGATTTAATAACCTCATTAGTATTTACAAGATTTATTTTAAATTAAAAATGACAAAACCATATATGAAAACCGCTTGAAACAAGGGTAGGAAGGTAAATTGAATGGTTTTTAAAGCTAAGGGAGGTAGTTCACCCGCTTTTCTGGTTTGAGGAGGAAATGTGGACTCGGTGTTGCGTTCAGCGAGGTAAAACATACTTTTTCTTGTTGTTTTTTGCCAAGAGGGCCGGTCCAAAAACGTGACGTTCTGTCTCTATAACAGCCCAAAATAGTGATCCAGCAAAATAGCCCAAAAACCTCAACAGCCACAGATGGATCCAGAGATGCAGCAGTTCTTGTAGGCTCAGTCTCAGCTCCTCCAGAACCTGACCAACACTGTGGTCAACTTGCAAGCTTAGGCCAACAATCCACCCCATGGACAACAGCAGGCTCCAGCAAACAAGCATCGGACGTTCATGAGCCACCAGCCCCCAAGCTTTTCTCATGCAGCTGATCCGTTGGAGGCTGAAGACTGGCTGAAGATTGTAGAGAAGATGCTCACCATTGCCCAGTGTGATGACTGGGAGAAGGTCATGTATGCTTCAGGGCGACTCCAGGAGTCTGCTTCAGCTTGGTGGGATGCTTTTGTCGCCGCTCATGCCAACCCAGGTGCTATCACTTGGCAGGAGTTCGCTATCAACTTCAGGGGCCATCACATACCTTCCGGTGTCATGAAGCTGAAGAAGAAGGAGTTCCTTGCCCTCAAGTAGGGAGGGATGTCAGTGGCAGGGTACAGGGACCAGTTCATTGAGTTGTCTCACTATGCGCCTGAGGATGCTGCTACTGATAGAAAGAAACAAGAGTTGTTTCTGGATGGGTTAGCTGGACCACTTCAGTACTAGCTTATGTCTCATACCTTCCCGACCCTTCAGGAGTTGATTGATAGAGCCATATGCTTGGAGTCCAAGCGCAGAGAGTTGGGGATCTGAAGAGGAAGGTCACTACTTTTGGACAGTCTGGGACCATCACCCGCCCTCGCTTCAATCCACAGCAGGAATTAATTCATTCTTCTCATTTTTCACAACTGTCATGCCTCCCTTTTTAGGCACAACTTGCACGGGGCTCACCCACTCGCTATGTAGCACAGGATATATAATCCCGGCGTGTAAGAGTTTCAGAACTTCTTTCTTCACTACCTCTCTCATCGCATTGTTGAGTCTTCGTTGTGGCTCTCTAGATGGTAGAACATCAGGGTCTGTAGGAATGCGATGAGTGCAAAGGGCAGGACTGATGCCCTTAAGGTCTTGGAGCGAGTAGCCAAAGGCTGAGCGATGTTTTTCTAAGATGGTTATCAGCCTATGAGTCTCTTCCTGAGTGAGTTGGTCATTAATGATCACAGGAGACTCAGAATCATTATGCAAAAAGGCATATCTAAGACCAGGTGGTAAAGGTTTAAGCTCAATGGGAGGTCTCGAGGGTTCCTCGGTTTCATCGAGGGGCTCAGATTCTGTAGGATTTTCTTCTTCCTCCTCGATGAAGAATTCAGTGACATCTTCTTGATTGGATTCTACGAAATGTTCTAGAGATGCTTCATTCACCTCTTCCATTGGGTCAGGTTCAGGACTAGATTCGGTCTTAGTATGGATCGAATGTGAGAAGTGTAAGGGAACTTTAATGGTTTTGCCTAGGCAAACATCAAGTTTCCCTGTGTGTCCTTCCTTAAGGAGTTTTTCTAAAGGATAGCCTATTAAAAGATCGAACTCCTTAATATCACAAATGTGAAAGCTCAGGTGAATTGACATGTCGTAAACTGAAACAGGTAAGACATAGAGAATTCCCGAACTTTGAATAATTTGTCCTGAGGAGCACTTTAATAATTTCGTTGTGGGAGATAATGGCTTGTTTTTAATAAACTGATGGAAAAAGGATAAGGCCATTATATTGATTCCCACAACTGGATTATAAAGGGCATCAAAGGGGGTTCCATTGATTGTACATTGAATTGGTATAGAAGGTGAATCCAAATGGACTACATCAGAGGAAAGCTCTGACTCTTCCAACCATTCCCCACTCATAATGGATGCAAGCTCCACAGTGCGTTCTCTTGAGAAGGTTTGCTCAAAAGGGTCTACCTTCTCATGGGTAGAAGATGTGTGCTTTTGAGGCCTCTTCTCTTTGTGATATCATTTATAAAATCAGGTAGAGGAATTTCTTCCTGTGGTGATTCTATATGTTGGATAGCTATATGTTGGATAGCTATAGGTTGAGATGTTTCTGGCATAGGTTCTGGTGTAGCTATCTCTGGAATCTCTTCTTCTAAAGTTTTCTCTTCTAAAGGACCATCATTAGTGCTGGCTAGAATGTTGTCTAGGACGGTTCTAGCTCCACTAGATGTAAGGTGTATGAATGATCCATGAGAGGAGGTATTCAAATAGGCTCTAGATTCATTATTAAGACCAATATAGAAATGTTGAAGGAGAATATGGTCTTGAAGGCTTAGATCTGGTCCGGATTTGCAAAGAAGTTCAAAACGCTCCCAGGATGAACTCATAGACTCATTATCCCCCTGTTTGAAGGATATGATCTTGATTCTAAGGTCGACTACTTTGGATAAGGGATAAAAATCCATGCAAAAATCTGCACGGAGAGTTCCCCAATCGCCTTTCATCTTCTCTTTGGTTCGGTCGTACCATTGGCGAGCTTTTCCTTTCAGAGTGAATGGAAAAAGCTTCCAACGGATAGTCTCGTCTGACATACCCTCAATGTGCAGGCAGTCACAAGTTTGCTCAAACTGTTGGAGATGATGATAAGGGTCTTCGTCTTCTATTCTTAAGAAAGTGTTGGTTTGGACCATCTCTATTAACCGTGGGCGCAGCTCATAGGCATCAGCTAGGATTGGTTTCGATGAGGGCATAGGCCTAAGGCTGAGCTCTGAGGGTGCCGAAAAATCTTTGATAAGGGTGGTGTCCATGAGGACAGTAGGTAATCTAAAACTAAAAAGAAAAAAGAAAGATACAAGATTAGTTATTCCTCGAAGAGTTTTCTCTTAACCGTTCTCCCCGGTAACGGTGCCAGAAATGCTTGTTGGTATTTGATAAGCCTACAGAAATATTATGATGGATAATCCGCAAGCGCACGGATACCGGTGAGCATTCCACCCGGGAGAGGGTTTTAAATATTGAATCCACAGGGAGAATGGTAAAGAGAGTATCTGAGGTATATAACTAATCAACTGAGTAGCTATCAAGGACTGGACAGAAAGAAGAGATAAGGAGCACTTAAAGATGTCTGGTTCTTATCCTCACAAGCTATGTCTCTATTGTTCTTATGGGGTGATTGTCTGAAGGCACACTTAGTAAAGGGAACCTCCCGAGAATCTATGGGGGAGTCCTACGGTTTCTATAGACGGGAGGTGGACTACGAAGGACTCAATGGTCCTGTCACCACCACGATCTACCACACGATCCGGAATATAGAAGGCATTCATAAGCTAGCTAGTCTAAGCACCACGCTTACACTAAACATGCAACTTTAATTCAAGAGCGACAGGAATTAAAGTACTCAAAGAGTTATGAACCGTAAGAACAATAAAAACAATGGTGCTCACTTGAATAAGAAGTCGATCTTTCCTGCAAGGTCTCAGGATCAGGCTCCAATGGAGTTGATCCCAGAGGTAGAAGATGAAGAGGAGACACCGACAGGTCCAGGCCTTCCTTCAGCTTCGCCTCAACCGCTCTCTAATCCTCTCGAACAAGATTAGCTAGGTCTAATTAGACCGTGGATCTAATCTCTCAACTTGATACTAACTCTCCAACTCTAATTCTAATCTAGAGCTCTAATCTCAGGTAGGCATGGAGGATCTGATAGAATGAGTTGCCCTCTGCCCTGGGGTCAGGGGGTCTGCTTATATAGTCCAGAGGAGATGACGTGCACCGTAGGATCAAACCGACCTAAACATGTGGTTTAGATTGATCTTCATAGGCGGTGGAGGAACATTCCAGAAGTCGGGCCCAGATGGCGCCAGGGGGTGGCCGACCGGCCCCACCACTGGGCCGGTCGGTCTGGTGTGGGCCCCATTCGGGGTCCACTTCGGCCAGGTGGGTCCTTGATCCTTCTAGATGCTTCTTTTTTAGGTGCTAAGTCACGTTGAGTTCCGGAGCCTTCTGGAGTCTTCTAGAGAGGTTTCTTTGCATATTTTCTGAATAGTCCCTGCAAATTCATAGATTCACCAAAACTCGTGGAAATTGTCAATATAAACCCTAATAAGGTGATCTAATCATGTTTTAGCCCTTTTTCCATTTAATGTGAGGGATAAAATTCATAGATAAAAAGTGTCAACAGTCAGCCGAAGTCTGGCGGAGGTCCCCGGACTTGCTCGCTACGCTCGTGTCTCATCCCTCGGCTTCGAAGCCTAGCCAGTTGAAGGCATCTAGGCCCCTAAATTGTGTTTTGGTAATTAATGACAATCATCGTGGACTAACATTTGTATTGAGATATAAGAATAGGTTAGTCCGGAGAAGTGTTGCGCTCATGGAATATGCAAAGAGGAAGGTATGTGTGCTTTGGATGAAAAGGAGCTCAAGGCAAAGGTATAAAGATAGGGTTTTTAATTTTACCAGTCATGAGGTGATTAGAGGATGATGAATGACCGGATTGATAGGCTAGATAGTCGTACTATCAAGAGGGATCAATTTCATTGGCTTGACTTTCTATAGTGCCACTTTGATCAAGAACTTGCATGGTTTGCATTTAGATGAGTGGCGATTTCAAAAGTTGAAAGAGGCTTTGTTGAAAACCTTGGAAAAATCAGCTTTCTGCGGTTGGGGCGGACAGTCCGGGCCCTAGGGGCGGACAGTCCGCGAGTTATAAATTTTATTGAAAATATACAAGTTTTTGGGCGAAGGTTTTCGAGAAATTTCAGTTTGGGGCGGACAGTCCGCGAGGCTCTCGCGGACGGTCCGATATTTGTCTCGAACCTAACAGAAAGGTTGCTGGCTCGGGGGTGCCGGGCGGACGGTCCGCGGGCTCCTGGCGAACGGTCCGCGGGCACCTGGCAGACAGTCCGCGGGCACCTGGCGGACGGTCCGCCCGGTCCAACAGTCACCTCTGACACCGTTTGACTTCGCGTTTTTACCGTTGAAATTTAAACGCGGACAGTCCGTGATGAGGTTGCAGACAGTCCGCGAGGCACGCGTTTTGAACTGTTTTGAACATAACGGCTAGTTTCGTGGGCAGGGAGTATATATACTCCATGCCCGGGGTGGGAGAGCTCCTCTTGGCACTTTGAAAGGCTTGTACTCCATTGTTGAACTCTCTCCCTCCTCTCTCTCACTCACTTTGCTTAGAGGTTGCATCTTTGGTGAGATTGAGAGCATCTAGTGCATTGCATCAAGGTTTTGATCATTGTGGCACTAGGGAATCATCAAGCAAGTGGTTGATTTGTTACTCTTGGAGGTTGCCGCCTCCTAGACGGCTTGGTGGTGGTGAATCCGTGGAAGCTTGCAAGAAGATTGTGCGTGGCTCCGGATCTATTAGTGTGAGAGGTCTTGTGCTCACCTTGCCGGAGTGGTGAAGAGCAACTCTAGTGGAAAAGAGATTTGGAGCGGTTCTTTGGTTCTAACCGGCTCATAGATCAAGTGGTGACTTGATAGAGGAGTGGTTGTACATTGAATCCATCTCAACGTGGATTAGGGGTGACCGGCAAGTCATCGATACCACGGGATAAAATTCGTCTCTTGTGTTTGTTGATTCTCTTGCTCAATTTACTTTCAAGCATTTACTTTGAGCAATTATCTTCATAGAGATTGAATTGTGTTCTTGTCATCCTAGGTTGCAAACCTTCAACATAGGCTTAGTATAGCTAGAGATTTAATCCTCCTTGTGGTTCTAATTAAATTTCTCTAGTGTTGTGGTTTTAGATTTTAATCCGCCTATTCACCCTCCCTCTAGTCGGTATCCTAGATCCTACACTAGTGTCGGCCCGCGCTCGCCACCTCTCTCGCAGACGCCGACAGGGGGACCCCACTTGTCATCCCCTTCCTCCCGTCGTAGCCGAGCGGGACTCGAGCTCGGGTTGAGTCCCGGACGCGCCCGCCGCCTCTTCCGGCTTGGCCCGCACGTCAAGGGTGGTGCCCGGCCTATTTAAGGCGTTGTCGCTCTTGTCTCGCGTCCGCAAACCCTAGCCGCCCCTGTGTGCCAGCGCCGCCGTCGCGAAACCCTAGCTTGCGCCGCCGCCGTCGATCCGTCACTCCGCCGTCTTCCCGTCGTCGTGAAGCCACCCTGGAGAACCGCAAGAAGGTGAGGAAGTTGTCGGTGTCGCTTGTGTGCGACCTCGTGCCTTGCATCTCAAGTGTGCGCTCGCCAAAGCTTGAACTCCGCCGTCGTCTACCTCGCCGAGCCTTGCGCCGCCTACGTCGCCCGACTCTCCTCCCTGAATCCCTAGATCGCCTCGCCGTCTCGCCTGCGTCATCCCTGGCTAGCCTGTGTTGCAGGTTGAGCAACCCAGCTCGAGTTCGAGCCGCGCCGGCAAGGTTTCCACCGTTCGCCGCCGCTCGTCGTTGTGCTCCGCCGCTGCTTCGCGCCGCTTTTGACCACATCCGCCCACCCCGTGATCAGCGACCCAGATCGAGTCATCCGGTCAGCGTACCGGTCAACCCAGAGTCGCCGCCGGCCTTTTTGCTTAAGAGACCCCTAGTTTCCTTAGCTCCGCAAGCCGGTCCTTCCACCTATAAAGATCCTTACCTATAAGTCCTTTTCTTTACGGTTTAGACCCTGAGCTTTTTGGTTTTAGCACCTGATGTAACACCCTGAAATTTTCAAATTTCGGGATGTTAATAGGAAGAATAATTAAGCAACGATTTTCTCATAATTTTAAAATTTGCCTAAATTTTGTCCTCTTTACAGGAAATTTAGTATAGAAAAAAAGCAATTGATTATTTTTATAAATTAAATAAAATGAATCTTTTTGTGTGATGCATTTATATCGTTTGCATGGTTTTTGGTTGTTGAGTGTGGTTTTCAAAATCATAAAAGTCCTAAAACCCACCTCAAACCCCTCTCTCTTTCTCAGCCCGACCCACCAACCCGTCTTGCCCTTTCCTTTGGCCCAAACCGCAATAGCAGCAAGCCCAGCTTCACCTCGTGGCCCAGTTCAGCCCACCAAGCGGCCCAACTCCCACCTCCCTCCTTTCTCTCTCTGACTGATGGGGCCCGCCCATCAGGGTTATCCCTAACCTCCAGCCACCCATCTCTCCACCATGCCGCACCACCGGCGGTCGTTTCCCTAGCACCCTCCCCTCTCCCGCGCCTCTCCTTCCTCTTCACCGCCACAGCCTTCAATGCTCAGTGGCGCACTCCCGCCATCACCTCACCCCTTCCTCTCCCGAAACGCATCCACCATCACCATGCCTTCATGGCCAAGCTCCACCACCGAGCTCCACCGTCGTACCGCCCCTTCTCCTACCCCTCCTCACGGTATAAAAGGGGGAGCCCGAGCCCCTGCCACCCCGCACCTCTCATCCATAGGCGGAGGCAGTGGGTGGCACGGGTATGGCGTGGCATACCCTAAGCTCTACAAGTATACATCTAGTATATACAAAAAATTCCAATTTAACTTTTGTTTTGCAGCCAGCCGCTCATCCTCACTCGCGAGAGAAAATTGCATATTGAGACTCTAAATAAAGATGGGCGTAGGTGCACCACGGGGCGAACCGCAACCGAACCATCGATCCATATAGTGTATAATGGAGCACCAGAAAATCCATTTTAATTAGTTGGTGACCCGTGGTGCTCCAATGGATATTACGGATCGCTTCATTTTTTGAAGCGGTAAGCTGCTACCCCTGTTGCTACGCTTACATCCTGATATACTGATATTTTGTTGCTGCTAGCCTGCTACGCCTGGATGGCACGGGCATGACTGCTAATCATTTTGTGGAGACTGCGCTGCCGCGCTAACATCTAGATGTGTCTGTGAACTATAGTTTTTGTTGATTCACCATCCTTTGAAGTTCTTCTATGGATGTGGCGCTCCGGCTTTGCTTGCTGCCGGTGAACTTGAGAAGTTCGCTTTGCTTGCTCTGGTGTCGGCGGAGCTTGCTCAGGCATGGCGGTGGCATGGACGGCTGCCAATTGCGGGCGGTGGGCCTCATGCAGTCGCCGGCAAGCTGGGTGATGGCAGCGATCTGCAGCAGCACACATGCATCGATCGCACGACTACAGGTTCCAGATGTGGCAGTGCTGCAAGCGCGCGTGGCGAGCGGCGGTGAGGCCAACGGCTCGCCATTGCTGAGAGGCGGCGTGTGCGAACACGGCGACGGCCAGGTTGCTCTCTGCGGACTTGGCAACGAGCGATCGCACATGCAGACTCGGCAGCGCTGGCGGCGAGTCGCGACGACACGGCAGGGGCTGGAGCGAGGGCGGCGCGCCGGCTGCATGGATGAAACGAGGTGCGGTGCTCACCCCCAACGCCAAACATCAATTTCTCTGATCCTCATTGCGCGCGCTAGACCTTCTCAATTTGCTCAGAGTTGTGTCTCACCGCTGCCGAGTCGAAGCTTGAAGGACGAGGTCGGGTCGAACCCCTGGAACCATTGGTTCTCTGGTTTCTGACCCCCTGAACCAAAGTGACTTCGTGGATTAGAAAAGGAGCCCATTAGGATTGCTTTTCCGGATCGGTTCGAGGAACCAACGGTTCGAACCGCACCACCCCCATCTTTAACTCTAAATGTGATGGTTCATAGTTTTATCATTCCAAACGTAGACTTTTTAAAAATTCGAAACGTTACTCTCTTGATTAGACATTAACATAAAGTTGATGTTTGAAATGGCAAACTACGAATCACTACATTTGGAGTCCAAAATATCTAATTTTCTTCATGCACAACCCACGACTTCATGAGGTCGATGATTGAGACAGGGAGACACCCGTCCATTTTCCTCGGCGGGTGATGATAATCGACCAGCTAGGCGGCGACACGCGGCTCCCTCCCTTTTCCTCGACGGTGATCGGCGAGCGGCCGGTGCGCCCTGGCTCCACCACGACCTCATCCATTTTGCTGCAAGCCGCTCAGGCCTTACTCGCGTCTTTGCGAGCAATGATGCCCGGTGGTGCATGACTCCCTCTTGTTTTCTTGGCAGCAATTGGCGAGTGGTTGGTGCATATCGTATCCACCCCAGCCTCATCCCTCGGCGGAAGCCCTAGCTAGATAGCCTCTTCCTGGCTCCTGGAGAACCCGTCTTCCCCTCCGAACTCCCGACCAGCTGTCCTAGCGCCCCCAGCCCAGTGTACGGCCATGCCTGAGGCTCCATAACTTGATCTCGTCTACTTTTCTGTGCATTTTTAAATCCTATTTGTTATTTAAGCATATGTCGTTTATATTACAAACTATTAATGTGTTGGTTTAAACTATCTGGATTGTTTAAGGACTTATTATGTCATTCGGTAGTTGTGTACGGAATTGTTCGGTAATTTTTATGATTTTTTACTGAATTGCTAAATGGATTTTACCGATTTGCATAACAACAATTTTGTTTGGCATACCCCATGCAAAAATTCTAGCTCCGCCACTGCTCTCATCTCTTCCACCCTCGCCTCGCACCCTCTCCACGCGCAGCGCCGTCGCCTCCCGAGCCAAAGCAGAGTGCCAGCCGGCCGGCCGTCGCTCAATTCGCCGACCAGGGGCCCTTCCGAAGCAAGCTGCTACCACAGCAAGCTCCGCGAGGACGATCCGAACACCGCCGCCTCTCCCCGATGCCGGAGCCCCGCTGGCCACGCGAGTGCCCGAGTGCTGACGTCTGTCCGCTTGCAAAACAGAGCTGGCAGCCTCCTCCAAATCCTGCAGCTCCAGTTCGTTCCCATCCTTGGTGAGCACACATCCGCACTCCCTTCGATCTCCTCTCTCCATTCTGCTTTGCTCCCAAGCTTCTAGGCCGCCGGATAGCCAGGATTTTGGCCGGCCATGGCTTCTCTGACCACCGGCCATGGCTGTTCAGAAGCAACCCGTGGCCTTCATCGTGAAGAAGATAAGGCATGGTTGTTTTGCCATTAGGTCCCTAGGAAATCCCCAAACAAAAGCTTCATAATTTGTGTCTTGCACCTTTTGTGGAAAACCCCCTACAGAAATCCCACCTTTTGCATATAAACCCCACTCTCGCTCTTTTTCCTGTTAGCCACTGCCTTTTATCCTTATCGCGAGCACTATTTATAGTGTCTTGCAAAACTTATCAGCTAGCCTTCCTGATCTTTAGTTAATTGCGTTTAGATCCTTCCAACCTTGTTTAGTTCATAGATCTTGCATTTTAGCTCCGTTTAAGGTCGTTCTTGTTGCGTTAGTCCTGTCTCACAATAAAATACGCACTAGACATGATGGTTCAACATAAAATGTGTTTTATGAATTTTTCCTAAATTCATTTGATTAATGCCTATTAGAATGCCTTTTCTTAATATCATTTGATTAGGGTCTATATAACGGTTTTCATAGATAATGTTAAATTGATTAATGATTATGCAATTTGCTTTCTAAATAAAAGCAACATAGGTCTATCTCGAGTTTTCATAATTAAATGTTAATTTGACCAATATGAATATAAATATGTTTTTGAATTATAATTTGCTTAGTACAACTCGAAATATAAAGTTACACGTTTAGTTGCTTTACATGCTTTTTTCGAAATTAAATGCTTAATTTGCATAAATCATACTTGAATATTTATAAATAAAATTTGAATAAGTTCTATATTGTCTTTTTAATACAAATATAACTTGCTTAATCATAAATAGGTATTTCTCTGAAATAACCTATGCACACCTTTATTGAATTAAAATATATCAAGCACATAGCCTTGTGTGATATAATATAAATCTCTCGATAGTTCCGAGTGTTTTTGCGTTCGCGGTCCTAGAACCAAACTCTGCTCTCTTTTAAAGCCTCTCTTGATTGGTGTATTGTTCTTAGTTGTTCCTGTTTGTCTGCTCTGCATGTTGTGCTCGATGTTTGCTTCGAGTAGAAGATCGAGCTGCTGATCGGAAGTCTTGAAGATCAAGAGAGCAAGAGCAGAAGAGCAAGAGTAGCTTTTTGTTGAGGTAAGTGACCCTAACCATCCTTCTACCTATGCTTTAAACAAGAATACTATGAATTAATTGGAACATGGAGAACCACCCAGGAAAACAGTACAACCACAAGACATATGGCTCTGTCTTGGCTAATTAATTAGGGAAGTCTTGTGTGGCTATTAGTCATGGTAGCTTGTGGTACGGAGAAATGCTTTTATGACTCTTCTACTCTGGACAGGTATTGGAACGGAATTGATATTCTAGGCTAACCTGGTCCGAGAGTAGGAGGGTACGAAAGATAGCCTCTAGGACGTGCTACTATGGACTAATACACATAGGAGGACTCTTTGTAAAGGCCTCATAGCGTCCCTATGCAACCACACCTCGGAAGTGTGGTATTGTGCCTTTTGCACAGCATGGTTGGGTTCAAAGTTCTTCGGAACTTTTACGCGACTTGTGGTGAAAGTGTACAACCTCTGCAGAGTGTAAAACTGTTATAACAGCCGTGCTCACGGTCAAGAGCGGTCTGGACCCTCACATGATTAATATACTTAAAGATGGATTTTAATTTGCTTTCTGGTTAATTTTCGTGGCCTTGCTGAGTACCAACCATAAGTGTACTCATCCTTGCTAGCCGCTGCTCAGAAGAACAAGAAGAAGGTGTATGATGTCCAGAAGATGGTGCTAGGCGTACGCAACCCCCAGTCGTTTGCCTGTGAAGTTGGAGCCTTTGCTTCCCAGGATTCCGTTGTAAATCTCTGATAATCTCTCTTTCTTTATGTGATATTGTTTCTGTTATTCACTATGATGTCACTATATGTATGAAACTAGATCCTGGCATACATATAGCTATCACTTGGTTTTCTTCGGAAAATCGGGTGTAACACCCGAGGTCCAAATCTTTACTTTTGCACTGTAGCCCTTTAGTTTTTATGCATAATTATGTTTTAGTCCTCGGTTTCTTGCTGTTAGGCCCCTGCAAGCCTAGTTTTCTCGCAGATAAGCCCCTACACATTGTTTAAGCCATATCTTCTTCGTTATAGCTCCGTTTTTAGCGTTCTTTATGTCCAAACGATCATATCGAAGTGTAGAATAGTTTTATGCCTCTATTCTGTTCTGTTTCTATTGTTTGATGATTGTTTCCTAATTTATTCCATTGTTTGCTTGTATGTTATTGATGTGATATGTAGAGAGCGATTCGTTCGTGGAATTTGAAGAGCAAGACTTCCAAGCGTCTTAGCAGCAACACAATTTGGTTGAAGGCAAGTCCACCTTGATGCATTCCCGTTTACCTATATAACATGCATTTAATTCATTGTATTTACTTTTGCTTGCATTAACTTGATGGGTCCCAATTAAGGTTCGACTAGATGATTTTGCCCTAAGCCTTGATCAACCGGGTTTTACTTTTATGTTGGGTAGTTCTCGCTATACTATACATGATTATGGTGGTATTAATGAAGCAATATTAATCTTGATTTTTATTTATGTCATACCTTCATTAATACAAGATCATATGCTTAATTGGAACATGGAGGACCACCCAGGACAACAGTGCAACCATGAGAACTAAATGACTCTGGTCTTGGCTAAGTAATTAGTGACTCTGGCTAGGAGTGGCCTTACCGGTACTGTGGGGTATGGACTCGCTCTAGCGGGGAGTTGGGCTTTGCTAAGACACGGTACCCTGCAGAGTGTAAAACTAACCGGTTAGCCGTGCTCACAGTCAAGAGCGGCCTGGATCCTCACATGATTAATTTATGAAAGATGATAATTAAACTTGATGCATTTTACCTTTATTTATGTTCATGATCTTTATGTTAATTATGGGTTGGTATGAACTTACATTGGCTAGTAATTATGATGCTAATAAAATTGACCAACTAAAATGCTTACTTGCTTAACCCATCAGCCATCCACAAAAAGGCCTTACATGTTATATACATTTTCCGCTTGCTGAGTACGGCATGTGCTCACGCTTGTCTTTATTATTGCAACTACACTACTCGGATGCTGCTCAGACTGGGAGAGATTTGAAGACTTTTCCGGAGACTTCGACGAGTTCTAGGTATTCGTGTCTTCAGTCAGCTATGGAGGTGTTAGTTCCGCTGCTAGCTACTCGATTTTGTGTTCGCTATGAGACTTTCGGTTGTAATAAATTATAATACTCTCTCTTCGTTGAGACACTGTCTTTTGGTATACACTATGTCGTTATATGTGTGAAACTTGATCCTGGCGCACATGTAATTATGCATTCGAGTTTGTCTTTAAATTCGGGTGTGACAGTAAGCTTTTAGAGGGTGCTCCAAAACATCTCTATCACTTTTCCAAGCGCCGAACGATGAAGGGGAGGGCACCACCGAGCTCTAGTTTAGCACATGCGCCAAAGTAAGCCGCTAGTGCCTGGGATTTAAAAAATTGCTCCATGGTGAAATAGCTATATGATTCAGCAATTAATGCAACACCTTGGTGGGGGAGCTGCACGTTGCAGAGAAATATGAAGCTTTGCCTCTGCCTAACTTGTGAAGCTCTGGCACTACTTCTTGCATTAGAGCACTCACAGTGCAAACTCTACATAGAGTCTAAGACTAATTATTACCTCGAAGGTATCATGGACTTGAAGTCTAAATAAAACTTGAAGTCTTGATTTTTCTTTCTCTCTCTTCCATAAATAGAGTGCTACATATAAACTCCACATCAGCAAAGTACAATAAATATGAAGGTAAAAAAAAGTTGTATACTCTATGGTAGAGTATGCAGTGGGAGTACCCTTATATGGTGCTGCTACAGTAATCACAGCCCTAAAAGAAATCTACAACGGTCACACAGTCACACTATATACACACGACGCCTCCTCGCTGTTGTCGGTCGACAGAAACCTAGTTACTTGCAAAGGAGGATCTCTGATTTTTTATCCTCCCTGTGGTTGTTTCCCTTGTCCTCTAGCCATCTGGTTTCGGGTAGTGATCTTATTTGGGAATAATTGACCATTTATTAGATCAAACAGTGGCGAAGCTAGAGCAAATTAGAGGGAGGTGCAATTACCTTGCGGGTGCATAGAATTGAGTTATAGGAGGTGCAAATATGGTGAAAAATTGAGCAAATACACTGTTTTTCAAAATTTGGGGGGGGGGGGGTTGCATTTGCACCCCCTAATCAGTACCTAGGTCCGCCCCTGAGATCAAAACCTTCAACTCAAGTTGTGCACTAAGCTGATTTGTCAATGACCTTGTCTTAAGGGCTCAGTAATTGTCTGTCTAGAGCAAATTAAAAGCTACGTACAGTGTCTTGTCACGCTCGAACTAATCTAATAAGAACTCAGCGTAGTACATCGAATTCTTCCATGTCCTTCTCTCACAATTAATGCATGGTTCCAAAGAAAAGAACTATCCACATCCTATCAAGAAGAAAATAAAAGGTGGCGCCACAATGGCAACTTACCGTGATCATTCCCCGCACCTCTCTTATGCAAGTGTTCACAACCGGGGAGACCGTAACTTTTTTTGAATATATAGAAGCAGCTTGTACTTCCTTCATCTCGAATTATTACTCATTTGATTTTACTAAATATAATATTTATTACGTATCTAGAAAAATTAAAATGAATGTCATGTACATGTGCTCTGATCACTCTTCTATCCCAGAGAGATAGCTACAGCTGGTCGGCGTGAACTGTGATCATCACCCCGTGGGACATGTGTATAGCTACAAGATGGAGCTGCGTGGAAACTGGGCAGAGATCAGCCGGCCGCAACAACACCCGTGCATGCACTGACACCCAAGTCCTTATTGGGTGCCCTTGGACGCATGGAACCCTACAGAGGTTGCAATCACCCGCCGGACGACGAATCGTTCATCACTACTCCGTACTCATCAGATATGCGTCGCTGTCGCTTTTGTCGCGCGCCGATCCGATCTTGCCTTGTCCTTTGGGCGGCTACTAGCTCTCGTGAATCCTGAATTCCTGATTGATGATGGGCTACTAGCTGCGGCTGCTAGACGCCCGTGCTCACAGAACGAATAATCAATCCTGCAAAATAATTGCTGCTGTATATACTCCCTCCGTTCTTAAACGTCGTATATTTAAAGACGGAGGGAGTATATGGTATGCTTGGAACTAGCTACATGTTCCGCGAGAGAATCTTCTAAAAAACACTCCTGTACGCATACATGTGTGCACGCATGGGCATCGTACTGCTGTTGCTATAGCCTCGCTTGTGATCTTTGTCCTGGAGCCGCAACAAGCTACGATTCTTAATCAGCAACTGTTAATACTTAATGCTCCCAAACAAGATCACCTAATTACCTGACCGCGAGTGCGAATCTAGTGATAGATTTATTCGTCACAAGGACACAATGGGGGTGATTGGTTGCCTGTGCGCAGCCCAACCAGTCTCATGGGATGCAGACCCGTGCAGTTTGGTTGCCTGGTCCTCCCGTGGAGCCAGGCTGCCTCCGTGCAAAATAGTCCCCGCGGCCAGGCTCCGGAGGAACGGGGAAATCGGGCGTTTTCGCTCAGCCTGGCCGGAGCCAGCTCGTGTGCTGCACCAGATGTGAGAGAGTCGTTGGACAGGGCAACCAATCACCTGCTTATCTTGACCTGGCTGCATACGTTCAGAGAACCAAACTGCAGGCGTTGCATGGTGTCAGCCTGGCTGAGCAGAGCCTGGTTCGCGGGTGCCGTGCAGGCTAGGGCCGGCCAGGCAACCAATCACCCATGGGCCAGTGGCAACAACGGCAACAGAGTCTGTAGGAAGTCACAGACGTAGTGATATCCAGCTTGCTACTAGCTACGTACTGTAGCTGGTAGGGAGAGCTAGCGGAGCACTTTTGTGACCGTTGATCTGTTTGCACACCGCCGCCGGCCGCCGTGGGAAGTGCAGTGCTGTTGGGTCTCAAAATTTGATTAATTTGTTCCTGCTTATTTGGCCACCTCTGGTCATTTTGGCGGCAAAGTTAACAAAAAAAAACAGGGACACTAACAAATTGGCTGGCTGGAATTAGATGAATCTTGCTTCGTTTCTTTCTTCTTAATTTTTTGGTTTTCTCCTAACAATAGAACCACCAACAACCAACGGTGGCTATAGTAATCGAACTTCTCATCAAGTTGCATCACCACAAGTGACCTCGCGTATGTCGGCAGTGCTGCCTCATTTCGATACCCTTGTCATGAGGGATCAGCAATTGACCATGCATGTAGAGAGAACTAAATGCTATGTACAGCTTGTCTTGTATGTTCAAACTAATCACTTCTAAATATCAGATGGTTGTCACTATTTTTTCTAAGCACAAAAAAAAAAATCTCCAACTCCAGCAATAATCCCCAGGGATAGAGAGCTCCCTAGAGACCCTATAAATGGAGGATGGGAGGGGGAATTTGGAGGCCTCCCGAAAATAAGGACACAAGTAGTAAAAGATATGTTGGAGTTTTTTTTAAAACTTGACCCTCTGAACTTGGAGTAGGAGGCTGTTTAGAGAGTCTGTTGGAGTTGCTCTAGAAACAGTCAACCTCCCAATTTAGAGAGAAAAAAACAAGTTAGTGTGCAGTGAGTGGCACATGAAGAATGGCAATTGCCCTCAATTGTATTCGTTTTACAGTAGCCTATATATAGGCAGTACATATACATGGGTTGTTACAACAAGATGAACTCTATCCATCGCTAGAGGAGCTACAATTACGGAGAGCCATTGACAGGGAAACGTTGAGGACGTTGAGGACCGGTTCTCCTGGAGTAGTGGCCGTTCTGGACTCCGTCAGACTTGGTGGCGTGGAGGACACAGTCAAGGAACGTGAGGAACATATGTTCCAATAGCCCCCCTCAGCCGGGACGTGGTTGAACGTGCAGGCTGTGACGAAACTCTTCATGCAGCACACGGGGAAGGCCCTTTGTAAATATATCAGCAAACTGAGACTGGGAAGGAACATGGAGAACCTTGACCTCACCGAGAGCCACCTTGTCACGGACAAAATGCAAATCAATCTCAATATGTTTTGTCCGTTGATGCTGCACCGGATTAGTAGCCAAATATTGTGCGCTAACATTGTCACAAAAGACTAGTGTAGCACGCTGCGTGGGACGGTGTAGCTCCTGCAGAAGTTGTCTCAACCAACAAGTTTCTGAAACCGCATTTGCAACAGCCCTATATTCAGCCTCCGCACTTGAGCGAGACACAGTGTGTTGCCGCTTAGACGACCAGGCAACTAAATTATCTCCAAGGAAAACACAATACCCAGAAGTAGACCTCCTCGTATCTGGACAGCCCGCCCAATCGGCGTCTGAATATGCAGTGATGTCAAAGGATGAAGACTTGGTGATCTTGAGTCCATATGACATAGTACCCTCCAGGTAACGGAGTACCCGTTTGAGGAGCTGTAGATGCGGTTCCTTGGGATCATGCATGAACAAGCATATCTGTTGGACAGCATAAGAGATGTCTGGTCGAGTGATTGTCAAATATTGCAAAGCTCCAGCCAAACTCCTGAATTCTGTTGCATTACTGACTGATGTGCCAATGGTGGATGAAATTTTTGGCTTGGTGTCGACGGGAGTAGTGGATGGGTTGCAATTTAGCATGTGGGCGTGGTCAAGCAAATCATGGACATATTGTTCTTGGGATAAAAAGAGTCCAGAAGGACTTGGCTGGACATGGATACCAAGAAAATGAGTCAATGGACCAAGATCTTTCATGGCAAATTCACCATGGAGTTTGGCAATAACAGATTGCAATAGGCTAGTGGAGCTGGCTGTTAAGATGATGTCATCGACATAAAGCAAGATATATGAAGTGGCTGCAGCAGTATGTAAAATAAATAATGAGGAGTCAGCCTTAGGGGCATGATAGCCAATGGACAGCAAGAATGCCTTGAAGCGAAGGAACCACGTGCGAGGTGCTTGTTTCAAGCCATATAGAGATTTATTGAGTTTGCAAACATGAGAAGGTCTGGTGGGATCAATAAAACCAGATGGCTGAGCACAATACACAGTTTCAGAAAGATTACCGTGCAAAAACGCATTCTTCACATCCAATTGATGAATCGGCCAAGATGACGATGTGGCAATACTCAAGACAGTTCGAATGGTTGCTGGTTTGATGACAGGACTAAAAGTTTCACCATAATCAATCCCCGGCTGCTGCGAACAGCCACGGACCACCCACCGAGCCTTGTAACGAGATAGCGTACCATCCGGCTTGTACTTGTACGTATAAATCCATTTGCCACTAACCACATTAGCACCTGCAGGTTTAGGAACAAGACACCACGTATTGTTTTTCATCAAAGCATCATATTCATCAGTCATAGCATTGTGCCAATTAGGATCTTTAAGTGCTTGACGATAGGTGTGGGGAAGAGGTGAAATGGTGGCAACAGCAGAAAGATTAAAATTCCGTTTAGGAACAGAAATCCCAGCCTTGGCCCTGGTCTGCATATGATGGCGTGTAGACTGCGTTGGGTGCATGTAGCGGGGAAGGACTCTGGGTGGTGTGGGCGCGGAAGGTTGGACAGCCGGCGTGCGCGGACTGGCCGACGGAGGCGTGCGGATCGGGGAGGAGACAGGCGGCGCTTGCGGCTGAATTGGAGAGGGACGTGGCGGCGAGCCGTTGGCCGGGAGCGGATCCCCTGGGCTCGGAGCGGACGAGGATGTCGGAGGTGGCCCGGATTTTCTGCAGCTGGCTCGTGCTGGGGCTGCTGAAGCTGGAAAGGAAAGCAAGATTCATCAAAAATAACATGCCGGGATATGATTATTTTCCGAGTTGCCAAATCCAAGCACCGGTTGCCTTTGTGCTCAGGTGAATAGCCCAGAAAAACACACCTACAGGACCGGGGTGCTAGTTTGTGAGGTGTAGTGGGAAGAAGATTGGGATAGCAAAGGCACCCAAAGGTCTTGAGATGTGAGTAGTCTGGTTGTTGATGGAATAAAGCTTGGTATGGAGTTTGAAGGTTTATAGGTTTGCAAGGTCGTCGGTTCAGAAGATAGGTGGAGGTGTGAAGAGCTTCAACCCAATATTGGAGCGGCATGTGAGCTTGCAAAAGAAGAGTACGCATGATGTCATTGGTGGTTCGTATAGCTCGTTCGGCTTTCCCATTTTGAGAGGATGTGTAAGGGCACGATAGGCGATAGGTGATCCCACGAGCTAAAAAGAATTCACGCAGCTCATTGTTGACAAATTCGCCACCATTATCACATTGAAAGGATTGTACGGAAAGATGAAATTGGTTTAAAATAATAGCATAAAATTGCTTAATGGTGCTGGTAGCATCAGATTTATTGCGCAAGGGGTAAGTCCACGTATAATGGCTGTAATCGTCAACAAGGACAAGGTAATATTTATAGCCAGTAAAGCTCACAATGGGAGAAGTCCAAAGATCACAATGTATTATTTGGAATGGAAAATATGTAAAGGAAGAGGAACTGGAAAAAGGTAGCCGAACATGCTGACCACGTTGACAAGCATCAGAAACACCAGAAGGGGCTGCTTTATTTGTACAAGGAAAGGGAAAAATTGGAAATCAAACGAGCCAAGGAGGGATGGCCGGGATGTCCAAGACGCCGGTGCCACACCTTAGCACTTGGATAACATGCTGTGAGAGCCAAAGGAGCTGTGAGCTTGCTGGGGCCGAAGGAGTAGAGGTCACCATCACTACTGGATCTCATGATTTCTTTCCTGCTGTGAAGATCCTTAACAGAAAAACCATGGGGGTCAAATTCAATGGAACAAGCATTATCCTTGGTGAATTTGCGAACAGAAATGAGATTTTTTATTAAGTGAGGTGTGTGCAGAACATTGGATAGGATGAAACGCGCATTAGGTGAATTAATAGCAGTGCTACCTATGCCAATAACAGGAAGTGTAGATCCATTGCCAACAACTATGTGTGATGAATTATGCAATGAGGAAGGACAATATGTAGGCAAGTTACCTTGGTCGCTGGTCATGTGGGTGCTGGCGCCTGTGTCCATAAACCACTCTCCATTTGAAGGTTGTTGAAGAGAAGCAGCATGGAGTGCTTGCATGAGGCCGGTGTTGTCCCAGGTCAACGGCGCAGAAACAGTAGATGGCTGAGAAAAGGCGTTGTACGCCTAATGAGGAGGACGAGCGCTGTTGCCTGGCCCCGTGGATCCGGTCCAGGGCGCACGCCAGCCTCCACCCCATGGAACACCCAAGGGCGGAAAGAACGCAGCCCAGTTCGGAGACTGCTGCTGGAACGGCGGGCGGCCGCTGTTGTTGTAGTAGTTGCCGCGCCCACCGCCCCGGCCGCGACCACGACCGCGACCATTGCCGCGCCCGCCATTGTTGGAGCTGTTGGAGTTGGAACGGCCCCCACCACGGCCGCCGGAGTTGTTGGTGCCGGGACGTTCGCTCGAGTCAGATCGGGCGGGAGGTTGGTCACCGGTAGAAGGGGTACCCTCGGTGGCGACGAGTGCAGTCTCGGACGCAGCCGCCGGCTTGGATTTGTTCTGGGATGCCTCCTCCGTAAGAAGCATCGTGTGCGCCTGGATAAAACTGGGAAACTGTGGCAGCGCCGAAATCATGGTCTGCAGCGTATGGTAACGGGGGTTTAGCCCAACGACCAACTTGTGGACGAGCGCACGCCCACGAAGTGGCTGATCACAATCGGAGAGAGCGTCGGCGAGGGTCTTCTGGCGATGGCAGTACTCCGAAGCGGAGAGGTCGCCCTGCTGGAGGCCATGGAACTCGGCCTCCAACTGAACGGCGCAGCTTGCCTTGTTGGTGGTGAAAAAATCAGCGATTTGTGTCCAGACGGAGTAGGCTGTCAGATTGTCCTCCATGACCATATCCATTAGGTCATCAGCCAAAGTGGCATGAAGCCACATGAGAACGGTAAGATCCACTTGGACCCAGGCAGCATCATTGGGGCGCGGATTGTTGGCGTCGACATGACTGAGAAGATCGAACCGGCCAAGGACGATACGGAACGTATTCCGCCAGCGCCTGTAGGAGTTGGACTCCATATCAAGAGTGATGGGAATAAGGCTCTTGATGTTGATGTTCTGGTGGGAACCAGAATTGGAGGAGGAAGCTGCGGCAATGGCGGCGGTGCTCGCAATCTCAGAGATAAGCGCGGCCGTGGTGGCATCGGTGAGAGCAGCGGTGGTGGAGCTCTGGGCAGCGTCCTGGGTGCCGGACATTGTTGCGCGCACAGGAAAGGAAAGCGAAAGCGAAAAAAAATGGAAGGCTCAGGATTGATTGGCTCTGATTACCATGAAGAATGGCAATTGCCCTCAATTGTATTCGTTTTACAGTAGCCTATATATAGGCAGTACATATACATGGGTTGTTACAACAAGATGAACTCTATCCATCGCTAGAGGAGCTACAATTACGGAGAGCCATTGACAGGGAAACGTTGAGGACGTTGAGGACCGGTTCTCCTGGAGTAGTGGCCGTTCTGGACTCCGTCAGACTTGGTGGCGTCAGACTTGGTGGCGTGGAGGACACAGTCAAGGGACGTGAGGAACATATGTTCCAATAGCACACTGGCACTACTTTTCATTATGCAAGTTGTAAATTACCTTTTGGGTGTACTCAGATTCACATGTTTTATATGCAAGACGACTTGTTATATTTTAACTAAATCTGAGAAATTTTAATAACTCAAAATCCTCATCTTCCCGCTGAGCCTCTCAGCTCGATTGTTTCCCGAAAGGGTCATGGATTGCTGCATATATACGTTTGTCTTCGTGCAGTCTAATTTCATTCTGCTGTCACGGGTGTGCTCTTTTTGGCGTAAGGAGACTTGCAGGGAGACGATCGAGGCGAATAGGCGATCAAATGATTTGGCTGCTTATGGATTGCTTTTTTTTTTTCCTTTTTTGAGAGTAGCTTGTGGATTGTTGTTGACACTCTTGACAGGAGAGTGTCACCCGTCTGTTTTGCATTTCAATCGTGTACGTTCTTTGACGCCGTCGTTCTTTTGGACCAAATATACTTTTTTTTTAAATTAAAGCAGGAGCACTGTTATGTCATATAAGAAACGATAATGGTACATAACGGGCCGAAGCACACATCACCACACGAACAAACCCAAGAACGGAAACAAACGCACTCGACACAACACACCACCAACCACACCCACATGGGAGAGAAGACCGAAAGAAGCCGCCGACACCAGTGCCGTCGTCACCAACGTTGTGCCACGCCGAGGAGCAACCCGCTGCAGGCACCAACAGCCCCCAAAGCTCCTCCACCATGGGACTGTCATCCTCAACTGCACATACCCGACCGTCGATCCCTCAGATCCATAGAGGCTTCAGCACATACTCCCACCACAGCACCTGGGACGCCCACTCATCCTGGCCACTCTGCGTGGGGGCCTCGCCTCACCCACTGCCTCTCTCTCTGCCAAGGACTCAGGTAACAACCGTCGCGAAGAGAGCAACTCCTCCACCCTGCCGTCACTGAGGTCACCACCGCACCAAGCACAGCAGCGCAAGTCTTCCAGCACCCATGGACCCTCAGCACCCCGACAGCAGCACGAACCAACACGCTTCCAGCAGCACCACCGGCCAGCTCCACCACCACCACTAGCGACGGGGCTCCAAACACGATGCCTTCAAGAAGGTTACGACGCTAAGGCGCCGCCGTCGCACGTCCAGAAGCGAGGTTTTCACCCTGAGAGCCCCCCGCAACGAGAAGGTAGTGCCTCGCCATGATACCCCCAGCAGGGAGACCGACGCCCAAGAGCGCCGCCATCATGCCCACCGTCAACCGGTGAGGACTTTCGCCCGACTGCACTACTCCCGTCGCCCGCTCGTGAGCATGGAGGAAGCCAGCACCCGCCGCCTCCGCAAAACTGCCAGCAGGGAGGCCAGATGCCCCCTGAAGCACCACCACGGCGCTGCGAGAAGCTCCGGCCAACCCCTGGCCCCACCGCCATGGTAACGCCAACCAGCAGCAGGAGCAGAGGGGGGGCGGCCAGCCCTGGCCCGTAGTGGCCACCCAGGACCAGCCGCGGCCACCCCACGCAGAGCCGCCCCAGCCACCGGCCGCCGGAGCCGGTGCAGACCCGCTCCGGCCGCCATAGCCGATGCAGACCAGCACCGGCCGCCAGCACGACCGCCGACCCGCCACAGGCCTGCCGGCCCGCGACAGGCCCACCGGCCCGCGCCACTAGTAGGTCGCCGTTGCTGGCCCGCAGCCCGGCCGTCCCCGGCATCGCCGCCCCGCGCCAACCGTCGCCGGCATGCGCCGGCCGCAAGCCAGAATGCCGCCATCAGCCCGCCGCCGCGCCGCAGTCTGCCACCATGGCCACCATCGCCGCCGCCCGGCCACAGGTCGCCACCCGAACGGAGCCGACCGCTCGCACCATGCAAACACCAGATCCGGGCCAGGCGCCGCCGGATCTGGGCTTGCACCACCCGCCGCCGCCGGTGGACGGCCCGACCTGCGAGCCTCGCTGCCGGAACAGGGACGGCCGCGCCCGCCCTAGCCCGCGCGAGAGTGGAGCAGGAGGCCACGCCACCGCCGTCCTCGCGGCCGCGCGGGTTCCCGGCGGCCCGCTCGGGCGGCGGCTGGCGGCGGCTAGGGTTTGGGAGCCGCGGGTCGCCTACGCGGGGCGACGCGCGACTCGGTTTCACCTACCCGGTCAAGAGGTCCATCAACATTGGACCCCGACCAAAAATACTTCATCCAAAGTTCTTACGGAACAGCTCACTCCACAAGAATTTCATCGGAATTCTGTGTGTAATCCTTTGCTTCATCAAATACATATACCTTTATATATGAAATTTATCCACACAATTCTAATTGAACGAAATTATTCAAAATTTTCTCTTGTTTGGGACCTCAATTCCAACGCACCTTTTTCTCTACATACGCACATCTAGTACCGGACTACTCCAATTTTAATTTTATTGCTTTTCCTCTGACTCTGAAACACCCGGACACTTTATCCGAGTAATGATCTGTAGGATTTAGCGAATTAGTTTGAAAAAAAACAATTCAAATCGTCCATTTTTTTTCCTGCTCTTAACTTTTGAGAACAATCCTGCGTTGGAATATGTCCAGCATCTATCGGGCCTAGCTATTAGCTAGTTTCTCGAGTGGGTTTTGGATTTCTGGATACGTTGTTAATTTGTCCGCGTGCAGTTTTTTTTCTCGTCTCACGGGTGTACGCGTCTTGGCGTGTGGAGACTGTAGGAGAGGAGATAAAATGATTTGGCAGCATACAGAATGTTGGAGTGACAGGCCGGGGCTAATTGGATGGGGATGTACCATGCATGGGTTCTTTTGACGTGTTCCTTCCTTATTTTTGGACCAAGCCAACACTGCAACAACACATGCAGCTAGCGGCAGTCAGGTAGCTGTCAGTATGTAGCTGATGGAGATCATGAGGCACCACTAGAACCCTAGGTGTAGCCTCTAGTTTAATTAGGTTCGAAACCCTGTGAATGCATATGTAAATCAATACCAATTTCTTGAGTGCGTTTAGTTTGAAGAAACTTTTGGGAAGAAAATTTTGAACCCTAAAATAAGCTCTATTAGGAGAACTAAACATAGATTAATTAGGATACTCTTAATGCTAGAAACTATCATAATTTCTATATTCTAAGATTTTGTGTCAAGAAATTATCTTTCACAATGTAATTTTCTATCATAGCATCACATGACCCACTTGTCTCTCTCACAACCGATCTTGATTTGCGCGAAGACTTGGTTTGACTAGGAGTCTTATGTTTTCCCTCTGTTTCTTTAATAATTACAGTGCTACATCAGCAAAGAGTTATAAATGAGTGGGTAATTAATAGACTTAGACTCCATGATGAAGTCTGCATTGGAAGTACCCTTACAAAACTAATTACACGGATGGGCGGAAAATCGCTAGACGAATCCATTAAACTGGTAGAGAGCGAGGCTTTGGTTCGGGCCTTTAGTCCCGGTTCAACTTTGGAGCCGGGACTAAAGGCCTTTCGTCGACGTGGCCCGAAATGGCTGCTGTAGCCGGCCCCCCTTTAGTCCCGGCTCGTATTACCAACCGTGACAAAAGGGGGGGGGGCTCCCAACGGCTCCATCCGGCAATAATTGCCCCCGGTCTTTAGTCCCGGGTGGTGTTACGAGCCGAGACTAAAGGGTGCCCCTTTAGTCTCGGTTCGTAACACCACCCGAGACAAGCATTAGTCCCGGCTGGTGTTACGAGCCGAGACTAAAGGGGTACCCTTTAGTCTCGGCTCGTAACACCAGCCGAGACTAATGGTCGGCATCCATATAAGCACCGTACCTCCTTCTTCCTCCTGCCACCCGAGCCATTCACCGTACCAGTCACCCGCGAGCTCAAGCTCCTCCCCTCCATGGCGACTCAAGCCTAGGGTGGTGCTGCGATTTTTTTCTTCATTAGTTTGTGAAGATTTCTCTCCTCCAAAGTGTTGTCAAGGTTGGAATCTTCATCCTCCCTTAATTTGTTGTGATTAAATTTTGTTTTATGGTTTAGAGATGGAGAAAATAGAAATGTTAATTTGTACCTAGGTAGGAGGAGCTTAAATTAATTAGAGAGATGAGATTTTGTATATACACGTGAAAATGTAGTTAGGATGGTACTTGCATTGTTCCTTCTTTCATTAAATTTGTATTAATAAGCATTCTCTTATTTTCTTGTTTTTCATAGTATTGAATTTTTCTTGTACATATATATAGTTTATAAAATATATGCTCATAAAGGAAGACATACAGAAAATGTACTAGGTATTTCCATTCTTTCATCGTTTAGAAATGATTTTATTCTAGGTAGCTATTGGAGGAAATAGAAGATTAAATTCTTTTGTTAAGTATGTTTTTTATTTTTATATAGAATAAATGTAAGCATTCTCTTATTTTCGTGTTTTTCATAAAATTGAATTTTACTTGTACATATAGTTTATAAAATATATGCTCATAAAGAAAATAATAGACATACAGAAAATGTACTAGATATGTATTTCCATTCTTTCATTATTTAGAAATGCTTTTATTTCTAGGTAGCTATAGGTGGAAATAGAAGATTAAATTCTTTTATTAAGTATTTTTTATTTTTATATACAATAAATGTAAGCATTTTCTTATTTTTCTTGTTTTTGATACACAGCCCCACGTCCTAATTAGCTACAGTTTAACGTCACGGGCTAGGTGGGGACTGCAGCTCCGTGACGTTGGACTGTAGCTAGATAGGAGGTGTAGGGCATGGTGAGTAGTACTGTAAGTGGGAGAGCCAGGTGTATATGACGGTGAGGTGAGACTGTTGTAGTTCCCGGAGTATCTGAGTCTTCTGAGTCGCTGGTTCATAAAGGTTATGTACAATAATAATAGTGTTGAATTCTATGGCCCCTTTTGTTTTTCTATTTATGCATATACTGAATCCAATCTATATATATGTGTAGGTATGTGTACATATAGTTTACAAAATATAGTGTTGAATTCTATGACCCCTTTTATTTCTAGGTTGCTATAGGAGGAAATAGAAGATTAAATTCTTTTATTAAGTATTGTTTATTTTTATATACAATAAATGTAAGCATTTTCTTTTTTTTCTTGTTTTTGATACACAGCCCCACGTCCTAATTAGGTACAGTCTAACATCACGGGCTAGGTGGGGACTGCCTGCAGCTCCGTGATGTTGGACTGTATCCAGATAGGAGGTGTAGGGCATGTGTAGTACTGTAAGTGGGAGAGTCAGGTGTATATGACGGTGAGGTGAGACTGTTGTAGTTCCCGGAGCATCTGGGTCTTCTGAGTCGCTGGTTCATAAAGGTTATATACAGTAATAATAGTGTTGAATTCTATGGCCGCTTTTGTTTTTCTATTTATGCATATATTGAATCCAATCTATATATGCAAAATAATCCTATTTATTGTGAATAATGTGTGTTATTTTGATTTGGATATAGTTTGAGCTAACAATGTCGTCGTCAAGTGGTGTTGGTAATGGCGCTCGTGGCTGTGGCATAGTCCGTCGCCGTGGCGGGCGTGGTGGCCGTGGCATTGACCGTGGAGGTCTTGGTGGCCGTGGAGGTGTTTTGGAGGACCCGTTGCCTCTACGTCCAGGATTGCACTTTCACCGCGAGATTACCTTGCAAATGGGTGATCCGGGACATGTAGCTAACGTGGTAATATAAGAATTGAAATTAATTTGCTTTACATAGAACTTTTTTCATTTCACATGGAAAATTTGTAATTTTAGTTACATATATAATTATTGTAGGTTATCAACAATATCAGATGGCTCAGAGACATTATCGGGGATATGAATGGTACTCCTCCTATAGTGCAAACTGAGCACGTTGATGAGCACATGGCAAGAGTGTATATCTCTTTCACCGTACCTGCTCAATATGTAGACTACGGCCAGTTGCCAGTAGGCGCACCACACCCGATGGTTGCCATTGCAATAGTTGGCTCAACATCACCTATTCGGTTAACCCGAGAGAGGACTGCCGTGGAGAATTGTCTACAACAGCTCCAGAATAATGTTGGGTGCTTCGTGTCGGACCTTTCCTATTTTAAATTAAGGCAACTCGAGGCGGGTGAAGGCAATGTGATTGAGACTACGGAGAGGCTTTGCAGGGCTCATCGAGTTGTGGTATAATAATATACATTTATATATAAAAGATTTTTTATTCATTCTTAATTAATTTGTTTCTGGTACATATATATTTTGAACTTTCATAAGGTTATTATATCTCATCATCATCTGATTGTGTGCAGGATCGCTCTGGTTCTACCTATGCTTCAATTAGCTTCCGTGCGATTCTTAATCAAGTCGTGGAAAGAGTTGGGGTGGATTACTATGGTGGGGAGCCGTTTTTCACCAACAATTGGAAGAGTCAAGCAATTCTAACTTTCTACAAGCCAGCAGAACCCGAGGCTCCATTGTTTGATGTCTGCAGTGTTGTTTGTGACACTCCTCCGGAAGCGGAGGAGAGTGCACTAGTACGCGCTCTAGCTTATTTTGAGGGAGTTCTAGGCTGGAGGATTGCATACATTAATCATATTCCATATCTACAAGCGTGTGCTGCTACGTAACATTATGCATGCATGGATAAGACTTTGTACCGTACCCTATTATATGACCTTGTATTAATTAGCTAGCTATGTGAACCTTTATGAACTTATTATTAATTATTATTAATTAGCTACTTTATTATGAATTCATGTATTGTCTTCAACATGTTTAGTAAGCGATAGTGTTTTTGGTGACACCTCCCGTACCATGCATTCAGACATATATTGCACTACCTCCAGTACCGATAGGAGCAAGCTGCCCAAGCATAGTGTTTTCGGTGACACCTCTCAGGAGGTCAGCTCCAGCATATATATACTAGCTCTTAGACACCTTTTCCAGAGAGTGAGAAAGAGAATGTCGACATCTTGCTTGAACAGCTTGCTCCGTCAGTACTGGAGGTTACGTGCGCTATATATGTATTCCGTCGGTACTGGAGGTTACGTGCCCTCATTATATCAAAAAGTAAACAAAGACAAAGATGAGAAGAAGGGTGAGTTTGATGATATATATTCCGTTATGAGCTGGATGATGAGAACTGGAGGCCTAAGCTACATACATTCTTCCTGAGCATGTTGATCATTCGAAGACAATACGCAAATTCATAAATGTGTTTGAAGCAGAGGTTCAAAAGCTAGAAGCTGACCAGCTTCAGCTTGGGACTTGTACTCATTGGTATTAATTAATGTCGTGCCTTGTAATAGCCATCAGGTGACCTCTGTATGTATACGTAAGTCATTGTAAAAAATTAGGTAAATGTAAAATTGATAATTAGATATATTGATCATTATATCAAAAAGTAAATAAAGACAAAGATGAGAAGAAGGGTGAGTTTGATGATATATATTCCGTTATGAGCTGGATGATGAGAACTGGAGGCCTAAGCTACATACATTCTTCCTGAGCATGTTGACATTCGAAGACAATACGCGAATTCATAAATATGTTTGAAGCAGAGGTTCAAAAGCTAGAAGCTGACCAGCTTCAGCTTGGGACTTGTACTCATTGGTATTAATTAATGTCGTGCGTTGTAATAGCCATCAGGTGACCTCTGTATGTTTTTTGAGTTGGTTTACTAATATTTTCAATTTAATTTATTTTCCCCTTCAAATTGTAAACGAAAATTAGAAATAATTGTTTCAACTCTTGAAATAATATGTGCATAGAAAAGTAGGTATTTTTTGGTCTTAACTTAATATAATTTTGCATGGCACAAATATTTTAACTAATGATTTTTTTAAATGTTCAAAGCAAAAAGGAATGAGATAAATGAGGAAGGAAAAGAGAAATGTTAACTTCCCGCGCAAAATTGCCCTTTAGTCCCGGGTGGTGTTACCACCCGAGACAAAAGGACCTTTTGTCTCGGGTGGTAACACCACCCGGGACTAAAGGGCGAAAATTTGTCTTCAGGGGGCTCCAGCGCGAAATACCCCTTTTGTCACGGGTCGTGAGGCCACCCGTGACAAAAGGGGGGCCTTTAGTCTCGGGTCATAATACGACCCGAGACTAAAGGGCCTTTTCTCACGGTTGGGAATACGACCCGTGACAAAAGGTGGGGGTTCTATAAAAGCCCCGTCGCCTTTCAGATCGGCACTTAGCCGTTTTTCCCCCAAATCGCCGCCTCGCCTCTCTTCCTCCGTCGTCGCCGCCGCCTCTCCTCGCCGCGCCCGTCCCCGATGCGCCCCTCCTTGATGAGAGGCTCCTCTCCGATGCGCCGCCCCTCCCCGACGCGACGCCCCTCCCCGACACGCGCGCATCGCCGTCTCCCGCCGCCGGCCAGCTCGGCCGCGCCGACGTCCGCCCCTCACCGTGCGCGGTACGACCCCGACGCGCCGCCCCTTTCCGACGCGCCGCCCCTCCCCGACGCGCATCTCCTCCCCGACTCGCCGCCCTCTCCCTGCCGCGGTGCCGGCGCCCGCCCCCGCCGGCCCCTCCTCCACGCGCGCCGTCGCCCCTCGATCCGGATCCAGGACCGTACCAGCCGGCCAGCCCGACCGGTATGCCGCGCCGCCGCCGCCGCTTGCCAACCCCCCTGTGCGGCCGCCGGCCGGCGTGCGTGTGCCCCGATGGCCGGCCGGGCCGCGCGCTGGGGTTTTGCCTTGCTGACGCCAGCCCGCGAAATGCTTGCGTCAGCAAACATTTTTAATTAAATTTATTTGATTTAGTTTACCAATTGATATATATGTAGTTATAAAAAATTCATAGATATGCATGAAAGTTTTTAAATTTATAGGAATGAAAAGAAATTTTAATTAGAAACAAATTGTAATGTTTTGTATATTTTTGTGTTTATATACAGTCATACATATAAATTTATTAGCACCAACGACTATGGACCAAAATCTTATTTGTGTATTTGAGTTCTTAATTGTTTTCTCATATACAATTTCATAGTTTGATAGTTCTGAAGTCGACGACTGCCGCGTCGTCGTCTCGAACAAGTGACTTCCCGTCACCTCTGTCATTCTCCCACACGGCACCGCCACCAACAAGCATCGTTCGTCCACAAGTTAGTAGAAATATTTCGACTTTGTTTATTCAAGAAAATTCGTAGTAAATACTTGTTTATTCTAGAAAGTTTTAGAAATTGTTGATTATTCCAGAAATTCATAGAAAAAACTTGTTGCTTATTCTAGAAATTCAAAGAAAATTCTTGTTCAATAAAGAAATTCTTAGTAAATTCTTGTTTATTCTAGAAAGTTTTAGAAATTGTTGATTATTCCAGAAATTCATAGAAAAAACTTGTTGCTTATTATAGAAATTCAAAGAAAATTCTTGTTCAATAAAGAAATTCTTAGTAAATTCTTGTTTATTCTACAAAGTTTTAGAAATTGTTGATTATTCCATAAATTCATAGGAAAAACTTGTTGCTTATTCTAGAAATTCAAAGAATATTCTTGTTCAATAAAGAAATTCTTAGTAAATTCTTGTTTATTCTAGAAAGTTTTAGAAATTGTTGATTATTCCAGAAATTCATAGGAAAAACTTGTTGCTTATTCCAGAAATTCATAGAAAATTCTTGTTCAATAAAGAAATTCTTAGTAAATTCTTGTTTATTCTAGAAAGTTTTAGAAATTGTTGATTATTCCAGAAATTCATAGAAAAAACTTGTTGCTTATTCTAGAAATTCAAAGAAAATTCTTGTTTATTGAAGAAATTCTTAGAAAATTCTTGTTTATTTTAGAAATTCATAGAAAATTCTTGTTTATTCCAGATGGATGACAACCATGACAACTTTATGGCCGACATTATTGCTAGTGGTACAAATACGATTGCAACCTTCACCGACGAGGAGTGTAGTCAGGCGGACATGTACTTGAACATACCTCCGAATGAGGAAGATGCCGCCCCTGTCGAGGACACAACAGCAAATATTGAGGACACAACAACAAATATTGAGGATGCCGCCCCTGTCGAGGATGCCGCCCCTGTGAATGAAAGTATTGAATGTTCCCACGAGGTATATATATATATCTCATGCATTAACTTCATAGTTCTTATTTCTCTAACATCAATTCTTAGGTACTAATTAATTAAATAACGAATCTTCAACTTGTAGGCTTCAGGCTCCACATCAAAAAAGACAAAGAGAGGGCGTACACAAGTACTCACCGGCCATGTCATGTATAAGATCACAGAAGTTAATGATGCTGGCCAACCATGTGCTCCAAAAAAATCAAGGACACGTATGTGTCACAGTGCGGGGCCATTGTAAGGGACAACGTGCCCATCAGCTACAGAGAATGGAAGGGAAAAGCAGATAATCCACACGTGGTTCCAGACTCAGTGAAAAATTTATTGTGGGATGAAATCCTAAAACACTTCACACTTCCTGAAGGTGTTGAACCAAACAATGTGAAGCGTTGGACTCTCACGAGGATGGTAACACAATTTCAGAAGTTCAAGCAGCACCTGGATAAAGATTATATCAAGAAGAATCGAACTCCGAATTGGATTGAATATCCCAAGTTAAAAGAACACTGGACGTCCTTTGTGGAATACAAGAAAAGTGAAGATTTCGCCAAGGCGAGTGCACGAGGGAAGAAAAGTCGTGGTAAGAAGGAGCACGACCATCATCTTGGTCGAGGTGGTTACGCATTTGCAGTTCCCAAGTGGCGGAAGATGGAAGAAGACCTTCTCGCACAAGGTACCATACCAGCGGTCTATGATTGGCCCGAGCGAGTGAAGAATTGGTATTATGCTCATGGAGGCACAATTAACTCCGAAGATGGTACCCTTGATTACCCACCCTCGTTACGAGAGGCTGCACTTGAAATATTGAAATCAATTGAAGATGTCAGAGCGGGCAGAGTGAAGGTTGACAGAGAGATGGATGAGCTCACTATGGCGCTCAAGAATCCAGAACACCCAGGATGTTGCAGGGGCTACGGGGTGGTACCATGGAAATTTGCCTTCAAGTGAGACATTGCCACCTATCGAAGCCGGAGAAGAAGAAGAGAGCGCGAAGAGGAGGAACGGCGGCAAGAGATAGAGAAAAGACTTAAAGAACACAGAGAAAAGGTGACGGCAGAAATTGAACGGCGAGTGACCGCCGCAGTAAATGAGATGGCCCCATCTGGAGGACTGCCTCTAGTACAAGTTCATTCTGCTCACAAAAGCAGTTGTGCTTCCGCAGCGGTTCCCGAAGAGCAAAGGGCAATAGAAGGAGTTCAAGTGGACAGCCAACGGTACCCTGTGGATGACATCTGTCGGCGCACCACATGTGAGCTTCACAAGCCATTCGGCAACATCAAAATGAAGGTATGTATAATTTATGCTTTTATTATCTCAATAATTGATGCATATATATTACTTTGAATTTTGTGTACAGGCATTCACAATGACGGTATAATTCATGCTAATAATAACTATTTAATTATTATTTCTCAGGTGGCGGACGGAAGTGCTTTTGCGCAGTTTCCTGGACAGACGAGCCACGGCATGCCGATTCCACCTGGCTACGCCTCAGTTAGCGTAGAGAAGATCTGTCAACCTGATTTTGAGAAGCTAGAGCTAGAGATCCCAGGAGGTGATGGGGAAAAGACACTTAAGGATGCGCTACACGGTATCATATTATGGCCAAAACGTTACATCGTCATAATCCCCGAGAATGATGGATCTCCGAGAGACCCCCTGGAGCCGGGGCCGTCATCGTCACTACCTGCTCGCGAGCCTCTACAATCGTCTCTGGGGCCATCATCGTCAGTACCTGCTCGCGAGCCTCTACAATCGTCTCCGGGGCCGTCATCGTCACTACCTGCTCGCTCACCTTCTCCGCAAGAACCATACGACAATTCGGGAGAAGCGAGCTCCAGCGATCACGATGATGACATCCCTCCCAATTCACCTCAGCAACCATCGGCCGCAGAGCCACAAAGGTCTCGAGCGCAATCTTTCAAGTCGGTGCAACCACCAAAGAAAAAACGAAAACGACCAGCAAAGAAAAAGCCCGAGCCAAAGAAGCTACCATGGGAGAAGACAGATGAAGAAACAGACGCGACTGTAGATAAAGAAGTCAAGGACTTCTTTGCAAATTGGAGAGAAAAAAGAAAACAGGAAGAGCTGGAGGCCAAAAAAAATGAAGGTCATAAGGAGAGACTCAAGGCTTTCATAGACGAGAAGGAAGCAATAAGGAGAAGGAAACCGCCGTTGAAAACGGACTATGACCGTTCGGTGGACAAGTCTTATGCTAAGAAGAGACAACGAGGGTCGCCGAATAGTTACATCGAGCAAATACCTGCGTCGACGTCGGAGACTGCCACAAACAAGAACAAGGAGAAGCAAATAGATGAATCCACAACCGATCCGACTAACTTGTTTGTGGGCCTCAGTGCAGAAGCACAAAAAGTAATTGACAACATGTCTGCAGAAGAACTGGCTCGTGTCATTAACTTTTATGAACAAACAAAGATGCCTATTGCTAGTATTCTGGGCCTTGAAGACCTACCAGCGGATAAAAATTACGTACCTAGATGGCACTTTGAGCTAGGACAACCTCTAGTGAAGCCAGAATTGGTCAACAAGCTCCCAACTAAGATGCGCAGATTTCATGACTGGTACTTGAAGAAGTCAGCTGAGGGCCTGGAGATGTTTGGTATGCTCGTGAGACCTGGAGATTTTGCCCTTCAAAACGAGAAGGTGGTCTGGCTCCGATTCATTGATATCTATGAAATTTACCATCTGGACGCCGTGAATACCGATCTTATGATGGCCTGGTGTCTGTAAGTGACATATTTTCATATGTTTATTAATAAATTTATTACATTTGTCGATCTACTAATTAACATTTGGCTTTCTTCTTGTGTAGCCTGCAACTTAATGAGATGCGAAGGAAGGGTTATTCAAGAATTGCTTTCATGGACCCATCAAAAGTTAACGAGGATGAGATCCGGAACCAACGAAAAACAACAATCGAGACCATTTATAGGCACTTAGATGAGTTTCATTACAAGAACCTTATACTACTGCCTTACAACTTCAGGTAAGTACGATTGTCATCTAATTATCCTTGTTAATTCTATTTAGTCAATTCTAATCTCCATGAGCATGCATACAGATTCCACTGGATTCTACTCATAATCAGTATCGACAATAGCAACATCAATGTGTATGATTCATTGAGAAAAGATCCCTCAGAATACCAAGACCTTCAAGATGTATTTCACGAGTAATAATTCTATCTATGACATTTTCTTTAATGCAATATATATATTTAGCTTTTATACTAACATATTGTATCTTTTATTATTTTGCCTCAGAGCTTGGACCATGTTCATTGCAAATCACCGAGGAACATTTCGAGAAAAAATTAGATGGGTGTATGATTTTCCGGTACGTATACAAATAACAACTTCAGATTGGGAATATTTAAAATGTATAACACTAGAATTTCATAATCTGTTCTCCTCTCCACTTTAGTGTTTGAAACAAGAACAAGGAAATAATTTATGCGGGTACTACGTCTGTGAGCACATACACCATTACAGTGGCAACGCGGATGATGATAGTGTAAGTAAAATAAACCTATTAATAATACATCATTTTTATCCTTTTTTGTATATTTAATCGCTTGGTGTATTATATCAACCTATTTGCAAATTACAGAGGATTATAAAAAGGGACGCACTCATTGAGAAGGATCGTCTCTTGGCAATTCAAGAAGCTCTCATGGGATTCCTCATGGACGAGGTGGTTAATCCACAAGGAAAACATTATTATGACAGCCATCCAATTGACCGACTCACCTCCGAGGAAAGCTAATTGAGACTAGAAATTTGAACTGAATGATATTTTGATGTATATATATTATATGGGGTTTTGATGTATATATACTAATTTAAGAAAATACTATTTATTTTCATGTGTACAAATTATTATGTGTATATACATTTATAAGTTTATATATGTAGATATATAGGGTTTAATTTATATATAAGTCTAATCTAAGTGCGTATATGATATATAGACAGGTATACATATATACAATTACAAATACGTATACGTATATATACGGGTTAGACAACAATTACAACATACGGTCAAATCGAAAACATCAAAAAAAAAAGAGACGAGACCCTTTAGTCACGGCTGGTATTACCAACCGAGACTAAAGGGGGTGGGCGCTGGCGCTGGCGTGCCACCCCCCCTTTAGTCTCGGTTCGTAATACGAACCGGGACTAAAGGACCCCTTTAGTCCAGATTGGTTCACCCGGGACTAAAGGGGGGGCCTTTTGTCTCTCATCATTAGTCCCGGTTGGACTTGAGAGACCTATTCCTCTTACCAACCGGGACTAAAGGCCCTCTCTCTACCAGTGGTCTTGAGCTTTGAGGTGCGGTTATGAAATGATTTTTGTCACTAATTCACATTTAATACGCCTAATTAGTGTTCGTGGATTCGATATGACAGGTGGATGGAGAAATTTTTAGAACTAAACGACCTCGAACTGGGAATGAATCACACGAAAGATTGATGAATGCAGCTGGCCTTTCCTCTGTTTGTATCTGTTACGTACATGTCTCCTCTCTAATTCTCAGTATATATCCCACTCAGAGTCACAGCAGCCATGCCTTTGTCCTGCCGGCCGGGGGCCATCCCACTGCACGGCCGCCATGGGAGATGCATGGATGAAGGGGACTGGGTGTTCATTTCGTCAATTTTCTCGGGCTGCAACCAGAGTTCCCTACTTCCCTGCCAAATTAAGTTGGATGTCGGTTTCCACGTACGACAAAAGAATGGCACGTCGACGTCCAACAACTGTCTTTCTTGCCCCGTGAGGCCCGTCCTAGTGTGGAATCCAACTTCACTACAGCCATTCACGTCACCGTCCGTCCTCCCGGCCGATTTGTCCCCGTGACAGCAACCCACTGCCATGCCCAACACTCCAGAGCTCGATCCAGTAGAGAGAGACCCTGTCAACTTTGCTTCTGACTTCTGAGTTCAATTCGCCACAAATTTTAACGCGTTGGATCGAGTGCGTACGCACAGTCGACGAATCAATGCATGGGATCGAGTGCGTACGACGCATAATTCCTTGTAGCAGTACACTTTGATCAGAGTATGAATGGCGTAGCTTCTGCGTTTTGCTAGGAACAGCACCATGTGGCAGTACACTTTGATCTCGACGAACAGACTCACTGGCTACACACCTCTCTCGGATTAGATGTCCATCCGGGCCGCCCAGCATGGCCCTAGCCCGGGCCCGGCATGGCCTGGTGAGCTTTGTGCTGGGCCTGGCCCGACACTACTCTCGTCGTGCTGTGCCGAGCCAGCACAAGGGCTGCACTGGCGGCCCAAGCCCGGGCCCGTAGGCTGCTTTCGTGCCGTGCCAGTATACCTGAGCATTTTTTGCCCGACCCGGCCCGCTGGCCCGGCCCGGGCCCGGCCCGCGTCAGGCCCGCCCACGGACCTTACTGGACGGGCGTGGGTAGAGATCTTGAAGCCCGCGAAATTTTTTTTTTTCCCGAGCTCGGCCCGAAATGCTGTTTTTAGTTACTTTACACTATAAAATGCGCGGGCGGCCCGCCCAAGCCCGGGCCCGGCCCGAGCCCGGCCCGAAAACTGAGGCCCGACACGTCCCATGGCACGGTCATGGGCAGGATTTTCTCGACCCGAAAAACCCGAGTTTTTTTTCGGCCCGGCCCGAACCCGGCCCGGTCCGTGGAATGCTCAGGTCTACGTGCCAGCCCGACATAACCCGGCCCTATGCGCTTCCACGGGTGGCTCGGAGCCCGCACCAGGCTCTGGCCCCAGCCGCGTCGACAGTGCAAAGGGCGGGAGGCGTAGCGCCACCGCGTGCGCTAGCGATGGCGGAGGTGGAGAGCAGGGCGAGAGGAGCGTGTCCTGGTGCCGCTGGTCGTCATGGCGAGGAGCACCGAAGGAGAGAGTGGCGGACCGCAGCGCCGACGGAGGGGGAAGGGGAGCAGTGGCAGAGGGGAGGTGCAAGTGGCCCGTCGCCAGTGGTCGGCATGTAGCAGGTCTGCGCGGAGGGAGGCAGGAAAGGTGAGCGGCAGCCTGCTGCACCGGACGCCGGAGTGACGCCATTGCGGCAGCACCAGAGGAGAGGAGGGAGTGGCGGCGCCGCTGGAGGGGACAAGTGCGTCGGTGTCAGGGGGTGAGACCTGGACAGATCCGCTAGGGGGTTGCCCTAGAGGTTTGCAGGTTAATGGAGGACCGGGACCTAAGAGCGTAGGTGGTTATGAACGGGATGCACACGGAACTAGGCGAGTATGGCGGCGAGGAACAGGGAGGCAAGGGTTTATACTGGTTCGGACCTCCGGAGAGTAATACCCTACGTCCAGTTGTGGTGGATTATGCGGAAGGTTGAAGATGAGTTCCCCCTATGCATGGAGCCCTAGGCCGCCTTATATGGGGAGGACGGGCTAGGGTTTGCATGCAAGGTCGGTTGACCCGTGTCGGGGTCGGTTACAACTGCGGGAGGCTTATCTTCTCGGATTACAAGGAGTATCCCGTGATACTTGGAGCTACAGGCGGTGGCGCGCCAGGTCCTAGTGTCTTGACTTGCACGCCAAGCATCGCGGGTCTTCCAGGGTCTTGATCAGGTCGCCCGCGGTCGTCGGAGGTGCGGATAAGGTCGCTGGGCCCACTTGGCAGGTCGGCGGGTCTTCTGGAAGGTCGAGTCCACTTGTCAGGGGCCCCTGGGACCCTGACCAGTGGGGACCCATGGGTACCCATGTCTCTCAAGCTCCCGATCGACGTGTAGGCGTAGCAGTCGAGGCGAGGTTGTGTCGAAGAGGAGCGAAGGCGCGGCACCGTCGAGGTCGTGAAGGGTGCACGGAGATCAAAAAGAAAAAAAAAACCCTCCGATGCGCGCACGAAGTTGAACGCCGGGCTTCTGGGTCGAAGGACCATAAGGTCGAAGTGAAGATGAGGCATAGATCTTGCAGAACCGCCGACCTGACCTGAATCAGGTGCAACGTAGTAGCTGTCGCGACCTTCAGAAAGGTCGCCGTGCCTACCAGGGGTAGGTCGAGCGGAGATGTGATGGAAGCAGGCTTCCATTAGGTCGAGGCGACCTGAAGAAAATAGGGTGTCGAAAGACGCACTAGTGTAGTAGTCCCCGAGCAGTAAAGCGACCAAGATGACCGGTTTGATGCTCCGAAGAAGAAGAAGAAAGAAATAATCCGAACCTACGACCTTCTGCGCAGGAAACAGATGTTCTTGTGGTGTCAATGTAATAAGACAAAAGCTCCAGAACCTTGCAGAGGTCATCAGATGCCAGGGCTAACACAGCCAGATTCACAGGTGCACTGTACGGTCATGGGCCGGCTTGCAGACGTAGCACAGGTCGCTATCAGCCGCAAAAGACAAAAGCGCTCCAGGATGCAGTCAGGTAGGGGACAGGGGCGCCGATGCCTCCCACGGGCGAACAGTGACCTCGTGTTCCACGAGGGTACAGCAATCTTGAGGATAAGGACGCCACGCAAGCTGGCTTGCGGATAACACCCAAAGGCAGGTGCTGGCGTATAAATAGGCACCCATACCTCAAAGCAAAGTGCGCAATCTCCAGAGGAAAGCCACGATGATCCGGTGTAGTAATATTTCCATGCCATGGATGTGTGTCCGTCCACCAGAGCATAGGATTGATGTAGTTCATGCTTGGAGCTAGAAGAATGCTTACGAGGCTCGAAGAACTCGATTGATCTCTTCTCCCAGTCCCGCCGAGGAACCCAGGAGGAGTATGAAACAGCAGTTGCATCGTCGGCCCTGACACTTTCAGGCCGGATGTGATGCTGGTGAACGCTGTGCTCCACCCGGCGAGGTTGGTGTTGAAGCTCGCTCCTTCTGTAATCTTGCGGGGAAGCTCAGACTTGACGCTGGGCGCCGCAGGAGACCGGTTGGTGCGCGAGTAGAGGTGGCTGTGTGGCAGCTGCCTCCACAGTGGCTGTAGAGGTCATCGAGTAGGTCCTGAAGCTAGAAGAAAGCTTGCGACAAGCCTTATTAGTGTAGACTAAGTCGTAAGCACTTTGGAAGGTAATTCAGAGCCTTTGATATCTTTGTATCTTGTAATTGGCCAAGGGTCAAACTCCTTGTAGCTTATGAAGCTGTAAATATAGTTTTGCATGAGAAATATCATGATTTCAGTAGTTGTAAGGGCGCCCGGGCTGCAATGGTATGGCTACCAAGGTCCCGACAGGGCAGATATAGCACGCTGACCTTCAGGAGGCCTTTCGTAGAGACGGGGAGCTCGTGTCGACCTGAATCGATACAGCCGTTGTGTAGTGACACAACGCAGGTAGTCAGCCTGTAAAAATCTAGGTCTATACAACCTAGAAGGTAGCAGGGCCTTAGCGACCTCAGGGAGGCGCTACTTGACCAAGAGGTCGCCAACGGGCAGTGGAGCCATTAAGCGCGGGGCCGTTGGTATAAACCAGCCGTAAAGGCTAAAGCAATCCAGTAGGTAGCAGGACCTAGGAGCTGGGGTGTGAACCCGCTATTGAAAGCTTAGGCAACCTACCAAGAGGTAGTACCTATCGACCTTGTGAAGGTGATGTCATAGACCCGGAGGTCGTCAGAGGCCAGTAGACCTTGAAGAAAATGTTGGGAAGGGGGCTTGAAGTAGGGCATAACGAGTCCATGAACGTCGGGCCGTTGGGCAGAAGGCCAACGGGCATGGATTCCCGCACGGCGCAAGCCGTTACTGTCTGTGACCGTTAGGCCGAAAGGGGCATTGGGCGATGTAGCTGTTGGGTCGACGGGAATATCGCCGAACCTGAAGTGACGTTTGGGGCGCCGCGGCCCACCGCGCTGATGCGGCCCAGTTATAAAAAGGCCGAGTGAGGGGTCGGGGACCCCACTCGCTTTCATTCCCCCGCACTCGCTAGGGTTTCCGAGCTACCGCCGAGAGCTTTCGTGCGCAGATTCGCCGGCGCCGCCGTGCTTAGATCCACCGCACCGAGCGCCGCCACATGCGCAAGAAGTCCTTGATAGTATTTAGAGCTAGATCCACCGGGTTCGACGAAGAAGCCCCAGAGCATGCGCCAGCCCCGGAGAGCGTTTGGGAGCACTCGACGGTGACAGAGGTGCAACTCCAAGGTCTGGTGGAGCGCGGGCTGCTGAAGCCCAGGGAGCAGGTGGGCTGGAGGCCAGCCGCCGGCGAAGCCTTCCCCTCCGAGGGAACTGGGGAAACCGTCGCCTTCATCGCGTACGTCGAGCGCGGATTTGGAGTCCCGGCGGGTGATTTCTTCCGCGGGCTGCTTCAGTTCTACATGATCGACCTGGTACATCTCGTCCCCAATGCCGTCACCACTGTTTCCTCGTTCATCCATCTATGAGAGGCGTACTTGGGGATACCGCCACACTTCGACCTGTGGCGGTACTTCTTCGAGGTGAAGAAAACGGGAAAGAATGGTGTCGTTGGATTCGTGGGCTTCATGCTACGCTGTCACATGAAGACAGTGTACATCAACATGGGGCTGCCTGACAACACCCAGGGCTGGAGGCGAGGGTGGTTCCACATCGACAACCCGAAGCCGGTGCTGGCCATTAGGTCGGGACTTGCACCAGTCCCGGTGCTGGAGTGGACCAACCAACTGACATCGCGGGAGATGGACACCATCAAGCCGCTGCTGGATGACCTCAAGGCACTAAAGGCGGGAGGGCTGACGGGCGGTGCGGTGGCCATCAGTTTCAGCCAGAGGCTGCTGCAACCGATCCAAGATCGGGTGCATCCGGCCTACGAGGACTGGGGCCAGACCGACCCGACCCGCGTGGCGCAGCGCAAGGTCTCCAAGCAGGAGATGGTGGCACGGGTGAGGGAGCTCTTCAACAGGGTGATCCGGAACCGGATGTGCCCCTAGGAATTTTCCCTCAAGAGGCCCACCGAAGTGGTAAGTCGCCTGATCGACCTTGATTCTTGTTGTGTTGAATTTGCTCTCCCCCGATCTAAGACGAAGGTCGCCTGTTGCAGGGTCGCGAGGGCTTGTTCTGGAGCCCAGCTCCCCTCGCTGACGAGGGTGAGCGCAACTTCAAGGTCCGCGCGGCGGAGGGCGTGCAGGCTCCGCCGCAAGAGTACTTCGACAACTACCTCTCCGACTCATCGGTGGGAGGAAGTGATGATGAGGATCCTCCCGCGGTGAGTTCCACACCAATGACTCGGCGCACACGGCAGGTCGCTGGCAAGATCCCGGCGCACAAGGGCGTCAAGATCGTCTCCGCCACCATCGAGGCGGAGAAGAAGAAGAGAAAGAGGAGGGACACTACTGCGTCGTCGGAGACGGCGACAGCCAGTGTTGAGGTTATCGTCGATGAGGACGATTGTGCGGGGTCACATGACATCGCCGTAGGGTCGGGCGACACGGCGGCCGCAGGAGGAGACGACGTCCCGCTCGGGGTTATAAACGAGCAACAGCCGAAGCCGAGCGCGGAGGGTGTGAGCGACCAAGGGTCGCAGAAGAAGTCAAGGCGGGCGCCACCCAGGCCGGTGTCGCTTCGATTGAAGACTGGCAGCGGGCACGTTATTGAGCTTGATTTCATGCTTTGGTTAATCTTCGCAGCTTGTTGAGTACGTCGTGCTGACAAATTTATGTACCTTGGGTAGGGGGACTCCTGCTGCATCAGGTACCAGCAAGAACGCCTCAGGCCAAGAGACCTTTGGGCGGAAGCTTGAAAAGTTGCCGGTGTGGCAGTCGCTGACAACGTCGGGCGGTGATGTCACCAGCCAAGTCCCTGAGACCGTAGGGGCGACATCATCGGCGGCGGCCAAGGTCGCAGCTGATAGCGCTCAGCATGTGGAAGGTCTTCACCAGGAGGACCCACCCGAGTCGGGCCTACCGCAGGCGCAAGGGGCGGAGACCGAAGGAGGGGGGCGAACGACGACCTGAACGGGTGCCTCTATACCGGCACCCTGTGGGAGGATGACGTCCTTGCCGACGGCCGGGACCTTGACGACTTCAAGGCGGCGCAGGCGACGATCAAGGAGGCGGCGAAAACGATCGGCAGGACGCTCATGGTGAGTCTCGATTCCTTTGGAGATAGGTCTTCAATTTCTCCTGGATGCTTTGATTTGACGATCTTTTTGCTGTGTGTGGTCGCAGTCTCTCGCCGAGCGAGCGCAAGGCAGGGCGAACCTGCTGACGGAGGGCGCCAAGCTTCACGCGGAGCTGACCACGGCGCGGGAGGCCGTGCTGCAGGCCAGGATTGAGGCCACAGGAGAGATAAAGCGCCTCAAGTTTGAAGCGGCCTTGAAGGACAAGGCGATGGAGGCCTTGAAGCAGGAGCTTGAATCCGCCAGGCTGGAGGTGAAGGAGGCGGAGGACGAGCTGAAGGTCGCCGCTGTGGGTACATCTGGGGGTCCCTCATGCTTGATGCTTGAATTTTACATCGTGATGAACCGTTCCTGACCTTACTGATTTGCAGAGGCCAAGAGAAAGGAGTCCACCTTGAGGAAGGACCTCAAGAAGTCGAAGGACCAGGTGAAGATCCTTAAGGAGAAGAACAAGGAGGTCGTCGCCAGTGAGTATTACTATACCCGGAAGGTTGCATATGAATTTGGTGTCCGCAGGGATCTGGAGATCTACCTTGCTGATGCAAACCCTTATAGATCATCATGAGATGACTGCAGATCTTCAGAAGGAGCTGGACGACCTTAAGGAGGCCGCCGAGTACCTTGTGGACGTGTACGTCCCCAAGGTCGAAGGTGGGCCGCAGGAGCTCGTCGCGCGGCTGGAGGAAGCGGAAGGTCGCATGAAGACCCTGCTGATGGACAGCAGCAAGCTCGCCGCTGCCGCCGCGCTGGCCACGGTGAGGCACCATGTGCCGACGTTCGACCTTGAGAAGGTAAAGGAGGAGCTCAACCTGAGCCGGCTGGTGGGTGTTGAAGATATCCAGGCCGCCGCGGAGGAGATCGTGAAGAAGATAGACCTGTAGAGTGTAACTTAGGACGTAGCAAACTGTTAGTGCCAACGGGTCGTGGGCCCTTTTGATGTAAGATTAACCTTGCATAAATCAAAAAGGCATGTTTAATTAATTTGATGTGTTCCCTTATTTGACTCATATACTCCTTATAAGGATGCAAAAGTAATGGAGCTGCAAGAACCCTTTTCCCCCCGCTGGCCCAACTCAGTGGAGGAACGGCTTACCGACTACACGGCTCGGCGTGGAGGCTTATGTGCAACCGGCGCGCGGAGGGCGGTCCGGGACCCAAGGTTGAGCAGCCCCACGGCCTAGGAATACTTGTAAGGTGTACAAAAAGTTGTTGTAAGGGAACACTGTCAAAAAGAAAGGTAGAAACCCCTAGGTCGAACAACCCTTAGGTTGGCAAAGCCAAGCCCCCGAGCGTGAAGGGTCGAGCCTAACACCAAGCCCCCGAGCGTGAGGGGTCCAGTTTTAAACCAAGCCCCTGAGCGTGTCGAGGGGGAGGGGCGAACAGAAAAGAAGTAGGTCGAAAAGTAATCTTTATATATATCGAATTACAAAGGATAGAGTACATAGCTTTTATTGCGATACAAGGCTCCTAAGGATAAAAGCGACGTAAGTGCTCGATGTTCCAGGGGTTCGGGACACCCTGACCATTGGCCCATTGGAGGCGATAGGTCGCCGGTCCAATGACCTCCTTAACTATGAAGGGGCCTTCCCAAGGTGTTGAGAGCTTGTGCATGTCCTTGGTCTTCTGGATCCGCCGCAGGACTAGGTCGCCAACGTTGAAGGAACGTTCCCGCACGTTACGGTCATGGAAGCGACGTAGCTGCTGTTCGTGGTGGGTGTCGTGCATGAGCATGGCCACACGATGTTCCTCGATGCTGTCGAGGTCGAGCCTGCGTGTTTGTTCCACTTCTCCTTCATCGAAGTTCTGGATGCGAGGAGCCCCGAAGGCAACGTCGGTGGGGAGGATGGCCTCTGACCCGTAGACCAGGAAGAAGGGTGAATACCCTGTAGCCGAGCTGACCTAGGTCCTGAGACCCCAGATCACATGGGGAAGCTCTGAGAGCCACCTGGTTGCGTAAGGTGCTGAGCCGTTGAAGATGCGGTCTTTGATGACCTGCAGGACCATGCCGTTGGCCCGTTCGACCTGGCCGTTGCACCGTGGGTGCGCCACTGAGGAGTAGTACACATCGATCAGGTTGTCCTGGCAGAAGTCCCAGAAATCAGCTCCTGTGAAGGCCATGCCAAGGTCGGTGATGATCCTGTTGGGCACCCCGAAACGGTGGGTGATCTCCTCGATGAACTTGGCCGCCTCCTTTGAGGTGACGCTAGATACCGGACGGACCTCGATCCATTTGGTGAACTTGTCCACCGCCACGATGATATGTTTGTAGCCGCCAGGGGCGGTCTTGAAAGGTCCCACAGAGTCAAGACCCCACACTGCAAAGGGCCAGGACGGAGGGATTGTCCTCAGGGCCTGGGCCGGGACGTGCTGCTGCTTAGCGAAGAATTGGCACCCCTTGCACCGACGTACAAGTTCCTGGGCATCAGCCATGGCCGTGGGCCAGTAGAAGCCAGACCTGAAGACCTTGCCCACCAGGTTGGAAGATGCGGCATGATTGCCGCATTCACCACCGTGGATCTCATACAAGAGCCTGAGGCCCTCGGATCGTAGGATGCACTTCATCAACACCCCTGTGGAGGCGGACCTCCGGTAGAGTTCATTACCGATGACGACGTAGTTGGCGCTACGCCTCGTTATCTTTTCACACTCCGCCTTGTCCTTGGGTACTCGATGCTTGAGGAGGAAGACGATGAAGTCAAGGCGCCAATCGTCTTCTGCCTCGGTCATGAGGACTTCGCGACCTCACAGCGAGGTTACTTCATCATCAGGCGACTCTGGGTCGGGGATGAGCTTGATGGACGGCTTGCGTAGGTCCTGGACGAACACACCGGCCGGAACCAGAGCGCGCTTGGAGCTGAGCTTTGAGAGGACGTCAGCTGTGACTGTTGCGGCAGACGTGGTGGCACTCGAGCCCTTCGAAGTGACGCTCGAGCTTGCGCACCTCAGCGCAGTAGGCATCCATCGTGTCCTTCCTGGCTTCAGAATCGTTCCAGACTTGGTCGATTATGACCTTGGAATCACCGTAGGCCATGAGGCGCTTGATCCCGAGGGAGACAACAATGCGTAGCCCGTGGATGAGGGCCTCGTACTCGGTGCCATTGTTGGACGCCTTGTAGTGGATCTGCAGTACGTACTTGAGGTAGTCGCCCTGGGGGGAGATGAACAGGACGCCCGCGCCGGCTCCTTCGAGGTTCAGGGAACCATCAAAGTACATTTTCCAGTGCTCAGGTCGCTCCGACGGCGGGGGCTGCTGGATCTCTGTCCACTCTGAGACGAAGTCTGCGATGACTTGGGACTTGATGGCCTGCCTGGGGCAGAATTCCAGGTCGAACTCGCCTAGCTCGATGGACCACATGATGATGCGTCTAGTGGTGTCGTGGCTCCGCAGGATCTCGCCAAGAGGGAAGGCCGAAACGACCTTGATCTTGTGCGACTGGAAGTAAATGCCGGAGCTTGCGAGAGGTGATGAGTAGCGCGTAGAGCATCTTCTGGGGCTGGCTGTACCTGGTTTTGCTGTCTAACAGGACCTCGCTGACGTAGTAGATAGGTCGCTGGACAGGGTAAGGTCGCCCCTCTTCAGGTCGCTCAGCCACCAGAACCGAACTGACCACCAGGGTGGTCGCCGAGATGTAGAGTAGTAACGGCTCCTGAGGCACCGGGGGTACCATCACCGGGGGTGATGTGAGGAAGGTCTTGAGTTGCTCTAGAGCTTGGTCCGCTTCCTCGGTCCAGACGAACTTGTCCGCCTTTTTTAGCAGCTTGAAGAAGGGCAGGTCTTTCTCTCCAAGTTTGCTAATGAATCGACCTAGGGCCGCCATCATGCCAGTGAGCTTCATGACGTCCTTCTTCCCGGTAGGTCGCTTCATCCTGAGGATGGCATCCACCTTGGTGGGATTGGCCTCGATGCCCCGGTTGCTGACCATGAAGCCCAGGAGCTTGCCAGACGGGACACCGAAGACGCACTTCTCTGGATTAAGTTTCCAGCGGTAGACGCAAAGGTTGGCGAAGGTCTCCGCGAGGTCAGCTATGAGCTTGTCCTCATGGGTGGTCTTGACGACCACGTCGTCGACGTAGGCTTCTACGTTCTTGCTGATCTGGCTAGCGGGGCACTTCTGGATGGCCTTTTGATAGGTCGTGCCGGCATTCTTGGGGCCAAAGGTCATGGTCGTGTAGCAGTAGATGCCATGGGGCGTTATGAACGCGGTCTTGTCTTGGTCAGAGACCTTCAGGGCTATCTGGTGATACCCTGAGTAGCAGTCGAGAAAGCAGAGGAGGACGCTTCCGGCAGTGGAGTCCACGACCTAGTCGATGCGCGGAAGGGGGAAGGGGTCTTTAGGGCAGTGCCTGTTGAGGTCGGTGTAGTCGATACACATTCTCCATTGACCGGTTTTCTTGGGTACAAGGACCGGGTTGGCGAGCCAAACCGGGTTTTTACACTCGCGGATGAATCCGGCAGCTAGGAGCTTTATTAATTCTATCCTAATGACGTCCTTGCGATCTTTCGCAAAGCGGTGAAGCTTCCGCTTGACAAGCTTGGCCGTTTTGCTTACATCCAAGGAGTGCTCAGCCAGCTCCATGCGAATATGTCCGCGTTATCCCGGAGGAAACTGTTGAGCGCGAGTTCCTATTTGGGGTCGAGCCCATCACCGATCACCACTGCCTTCTCTGCGTCGGCAAGGCCGAGGCAGACCTTCTTCGTCGAGGGGACCGCATCTAGGGCAGTGTCGGTGCATTTCTGCTCTGGGATAGGTAGGTCGACTGGGTCGACGATCTTGGCCTCAGCGACCAAAACTGCGGAGGCGTCGAGGACGGCGGAGGTCGCGGCAAGGTCGAGGACCTCCGTGTTGCACTTGAAAGAGATGATGAGATCCCCAAAGACGGAGAGGACCCCATTTAGCGCCGGCGTCTTCAACACCAAGTAGGTGTAGTGCGGGATGGCCATGAACCTGGCCAACATCGGGCGACCTAGGATCACGTGGTAGGAGGACTTGAAGTTGGCGACCTCGAAGCTGAGGTACTCCGTGCGGAAGTTGGCCTCCGTACCAAAAGTGACGGGGAGGGAGACCCGACCCAGGGGGTAGGCCGCCTTCCCGGGGATGATGCCATAGAAGGGCTCATCGCAATCTGTGAGCTTGTCGAAGTCGAAGCCCATCTTCTTGAGGGTATCCACGAAGATGATGTTGAGCCCGCTCCCCCCATCGATCAGGGTCTGGGAGAGCAAGGCCCCGTCCACCGTAGGTTCGACGACGAGCGGGTAGGACCCGGGGTCTGGGATGTGCACCCAGTGATCTGCTCTGGAGAACGTGATCGCTTGCTCAGACCAACGCAGGGGCGCGGTTGGCCGAGTGTGGACGAGGTGGACCTCGCGCTTGTCCTTGCGGTAGCGCCTTTTGCTGACGCCGGACTTGATGCCACCCACGATCATGTTGATCGTGCGGTTTGCGGCCTAGAAAGGCCCATTGGGATTGCCTACTGGTGGTGGAGGAGGCAGGTCGGTCTCGTCGCGAGGAGCCGCTGGAGGTGGGTCGCTGCGTGGTGGGTCGCTGCGAGGAGGCTCGCGGCGATCGTCGTATCGCTCTTTGCGGCGGTCGTCAAGTCGATCTCGCCGGTCGTCGTGGCGGTAGTTGCTGTTGTAGGGACGGTTGTCGTAGCGCCCGCCGTCGTTCCTAGGTCGCTTGGGGTCAGCGGGGGTGCTGAAAGCCCTCTTGAACTGGGAGCACTCGCGGAGAGTGTGGGTAGCCCCCTCGTGGAACCCGCAAACGCTATCGAGCACCAGGTCGAACTCCTCCTAGTTGACGGTCGAGCCTCGGCGCCCTTCGACTGCTAGGACCTCGAAAGGTCGCTTGCGGAGCTTGTCTGCTGCAGTGCCAGATGCACCAGCGGCATCAGCGTCGAACTGGTTCTGGAGCGCGTCTTCTGTGTCCATCAACTTGTTGACGACGTGCATGAGCTCCTTGACATTAGTGGTGCCAGACTCGTGGATCTTCTCGAAGATCTTGCGGTCTTTGATGCCCTTCTTGTAGCTGTCGACGATCTGATCATCCCTGACGCCAATGCACTCGTTCCGGTTCTCGAAGAACCGGTGGTTGTAATCGCGGAGCCGCTCCTTAGGGTTTTGCACGACCCGCCCCATGCTGAAGGTGTTTCCAAGGCGATCGTAGGTCGCCTAGAAGTTGGACGTGAAGGCCTGGGATAGGTCAGCCCAGGTCTTGATGCTGCCAGGCTCGAGATTGTTGAGCCACAGCGAAGGGGCCTTGCCCATCACCAGCGGGAAGTAGGCCGCCATATGGTCGAAGCTACCACCGGCCGCCTTGACGGCGACGTAGTAGGTTGACAGCCAGATGTTAGGGTCCGAGCGCCCATCGTACGGCTTGATGTTGGGCTTAAAGTTGTCGGAGCACTCCACCCTCTTGAAACGTGAATCCAGTGCTGGGAAGGCGGTGACGGCCAGGTCGTCACCGGAGCCTCTGGCCGGAGCAGCCTCTCTCGGCGCAGAGTGGACGCTGCGCTCCGGGACGACAACCTGGGAACGTGGCTGCCGATCCCGGATGGTCCGGAGGATGCCTGGGTCGCCGTGCTCAGCGTCGTAGAGGGCACATCGCTTGTTCTCAATGTCGTGTCGGTCACGGAGCTCATGCTCCATGGTGCGGTGAACGCCCCCAGGTTGACCGTACTCGCGGTCGTACTCCAAGCGGTGACGAAGTTCGCGCTCCTCGCGCTCTCGATGGCGCTGGTCGACGTAGTCGCGGGTGCGCCTATTGGCGTCGAGGTTGACGCGAAGGTCGCGGGCAGCAGCAGGCTGCTGGGCGGGTTGCTCAGGGTTGTGCTGAGCGACCTCCTCCCGGATGGGGGAGAGATGGCTGCGCTGAGGTCGATGAGATCGACTGCGCGAATGGCGGGTCGATGAAGACGCGGCGGATTTAGAGGCCGCACTTTTCTCCTCCACCAAGGCGTTGGCGACCCGGAGGTACGCCAGGGCCTGCTCAGCTTCAGGCGTCATCTGGACTTGCTGGAGCCGGGTTATGGCCGCGCCCAGGTTGGCCTGGGGGCTGTTGAAGGTCAGGATCCCAGCTTCCTCGAACTCTAGGCGCAGGTCCCGAGCGCAAGGCAAGACCGCGTGCTGCTGCTCCTCCGCACATCGCTGGGCGCGGCGGGCGTTGGCTTGGATGCGAGCCGCTTCCTCGGAGTTGGTTGCGCTCGCGCGGGGTGGCTCGTTCTCGGAGATTACGAGCACTTGGCGAAAGATGATGTCCGAATCGTTGGGGGAGATTCGAACACGGACCTTTTGGAACTCCCCGCAGTCCGGAGACTGGGTAGGTCGTTTAGCTCGGCGAGGGAGCTCTTGGTCGATCTTCTTCCGCAGGCGGCACCCGCGGAGGGTGTGCTTCGCACCCTTGTGATTGGTGCAGGGCACGTCGAGAGGGTCGCGCCGAGCGCGCGGTGCCGGCCTTAGGTCGCCAGAAGGTCGCCGCCCAGATTGGATCTGGGGAGGCGTGGAGAGCTGACTGAGGCGAAGGCCGGGCGCAGACGTCAGGCCGAAGGGGAATGTGTCGTGGCGCAGCGCTATCTGCGCCGAGCGTTGAGCTCGTTCGCAGATCTCCAAGGTTTCCCTCATCGAGCCGATGACGCTCTCCATCCCCTGGACAAGGTCACAGGGTCTGGGTGGGTGGGTCTCCGATACTAGATCGGGAACGGGGGTGGTGACGGGCGCCGTGACGACCTGCTCCGGGGGCACTGGAAGAGCTGCGGCTGCCGGAGCAGGGGAGGTTGACGTGAACGATCCAAAGCAGATCTCCACAGGGTTGGCGAGGAAGGCCGCCATGCTCGCCGGGAAGACGACGTCAGATTGGGCCACCATGCTGCACAGCGAGTTCCCGATCGCCCCTACCTGGCGCGCCAACTGTTAGGGGGTGAGACCTGGACAGATCCGCTAGGGGGTTGCCCTAGAGGTTTGCAGGTTAATGGAGGACCGGGACCTAAGAGCGTAGGTGGTTATGCACGGGATGCACACGGAACTAGGCGAGTATGGCGGCAAGGAACAGGGAGGCAAGGGTTTGTACTGGTTCGGGCCTCTGGAGAGTAATACCCTACGTCCAGTTGTGGTGGATTATGCGGGAGGTTGAAGATGAGTTCCCCCTATGCATGGAGCCCTAGGCCGCCTTATATGGGGAGGACGGGCTAGGGTTTGCATGCAAGGTCGGTTGACCCGTGTCGGGGTCGGTTTCAACTGCGGGAGGCTTATCTTCCCGGATTACAAGGAGTATCCCGTGATACTCGGAGCTACAGGCGGCGGCGCACCAGGTCCTAGTGTCTTGACTTGCACGCCAAGCATCGCGGGTCTTCCAGGGTCTTGATCAGGTCACCCGCGGTCGTCGGAGGTGCGGATAAGGTCGTTGGGCCCACTTGGCAGGTCGGCAGGTCTTCTGGAAGGTCGGGTCCACTTGTCAGGGCCCCTAGGACCCTGGCCGGTGGGGACCCATGGGTACCCATGTCTCTCAGTCGGGCGGCAGCACATGCGAGGTAGGGAGGGTGAGGGAGAAGGCGAGAACAGAGAGGCTGAAGGGGGCAGGCCAACAGGCGACAGTGAGAGAGAGGAAACAGAGAGGAGGCGGCACAGGGGTAGGACAGAGAGGAAGTTAGGGTTTGGGAATTAATTTATAGCTGCTTATATATGGGGGTGGGGAATAGCAGACCGGCATCGGCCGATTGCTATTTTTCGCGTCGGGCCAGGCGGCCTGCCATGCTGGGGTGGCGGCCCACGCCCAGCCTCAAGCACCGTGCCGGGCCAGTCCGGGCCTGAAGGGTAACGTGTCGTGCCGGGTTTGGACCGAGCTAAAAAATCGTGCCTTCGGATGGACTGTCGAGTCGCGGGCTTTTTGACATCTATACTCTCGGCTAGCTCTCCCTTGCCACCAAAACAGTTAGGCGTGAACGGGCTTGTAGTCCAATGGTAGGACGGTCCAGTAGGACGCTACCTACCAGAGTTCAAATCCTGGTGCTCGTACCTTTTTCTGGATTTATTTCGGGATTTTCCGGCGTTATGCATTAAGTGGTAAACGACGTTCCTGTCGACGGCGAGACACCACTGGTGACTTTGGGAATCCACAAAGCTGTCGGTGCTCATAGAGGTAGTGTTTACGTACATGTGTTCATAGAGATGAGTGTAGGATTAGTGACGTGTTGTGAGCGTGTGCATGTACTGTGTAATTAAAAAAACCAAAACAGCTAGGTGGGTAGGGTTGGTGGCGCATGTGAACTTTGAACAACACCAGAATCCAGGCCAAGTTCAAGGAAGGAAGACATTGCCACTGCGCTTCTGTATTGTGCTCATTGATTATTCTAACCATTAGCATTCATTCAGCAGGGTGGTAGCAGCCACATTTGCTTGCATCTACAACGTCTCCTCCTGCACTCACGCAGCTGCAGGGAGCATGCATATGATTCATGAGTAATGTACAAACTGCGATAGCAGAGCTCAAGACCAAAGAGATCATTCACAGGGCGAAGCCGTCTTCTTCCTTCCTCCTCTCGACACAGCAGCAAGCGGCTGGATGGAGGTACTACGGTGCTCTTTCTCCACCACCGCGCCATTGCTGCTCTCTTACTCTGTCGCCATACGGCGAGTCCTACTGACGACAGGTGTTAGTATGTCCTACATGTTTTTTTACTATTATATCTACCCAGCAGCTAGCCGTCGATCACTTCCAGTCCAGCGGGGCGTCGCCGGCGCCGGCGCCGCAGCCCTGCTGGCAGCCGTCGTCCCTGGCGACGTCGGCGATCCGGACGCCGGTGTCGTAGACCTGGCCTGGCCGCCACCCCGCCGGGAGCACCTCCCGCTCGGCCCACACCCACTTGCCGTCGTACCCGCCGGTGACCACGGCCCGGAACTGCAGCGGGCCGGCGGGGGCCCGGTCCGTGCGCCACACCGGCCCGCGGATCCGCGTCATGAACCGCCACTCCGACGACCCCACCGGCGCCACGTCCACCGCCAGGATGTCGGTCTGCCCGCCCTGGTACAGGAACTTGATCACCAGGCTGCTTGGACTCTTGCTCCCTTCTTCCACGAGTATCGACAGGTTCTTGTCCTTGTAGTCGCAGGGAATTCTGCAACCCAACAAACAGATCAGTATGCATGATACATGTATTCAGAGTGTTTGTATGCAGCTTCACTTTGAAAAAAAAAACCACACTAGCACCCTATGTGCTTAATTTCCATGGAAGGCATTTGATGAATCTCTCTTTAACTAACTTGTGCTACATTCCAGAAAGACTAGAGGAAAATTGCGGTGGCTCTTGTGGCAACTCATGTCAAATCACTGTGACTGTAAATATCAGTAAACCCAAATACAGGGCACAGTTCAGAAATATACTGTGACTGTAAAATCTGCAGTTAATTAAAAGTTCATGTTCACATAAATCTGACGAATTATTGAATGATTTAATAAATTTCCAATTTTTCTTAAATTTTAATAAACCCCAACTTCAGAATTCATAAATGAACAGTAGCTTACTCCCATGTCATTTTTTTCTTGAAACGAAAATATTTTGAGAATCTGCCTGCGCATTTTTCTATACAAAGTTTCCAGCTAATTACCTCTTGTAGTCCACGGAGAGAGCATCCAGCCTCTTCAACTCGTGGGCCATCCCGGGCTTGGCCAGGGCCGCGAAGGCGGGCCCGCCGAGCAGGAAGTCAGTACGGTTGCTCCTGTGGAAGTCGGTGAGCACGACGCGCACTCCCCCGCTGCTGCACAGCCTTGCATCTCTGCATCTCATCTGTTTCCAAATCGAAAAGTAAAAAGATTAACAACAAAAGAAACTGAAATGAACTGAAAAGAAATAAAAATCCTCTAAGTTGAATGGCATATTCAGCAGCACGGCTGATTCTTCTGAGAATCCAAAGAAATGTTTGCAAAAAGCCAAAGTAGAAGGCCACTGAGCAGAGCAGAGCAAATACATTTGGTACCTACAACTACAAGGTAACGTACCCTTGGTTTTTCAGAACTACATTTGGCACAAAGGTGAACAGAAAGTTCCAAATTTGGTCACTTGATTGAGTGGAGGCAACTAACTGACATAAAAATAGCACAGAGATTCCCCCAGAATTCGCAGATTGCTTTGCTTGCTGGCTCTGAACTTGTGAAGATAAAACGAGAAGTCCAGCCCCAAAAGCATCAACTTGGAGTACATCAGCGCACCTTCCCCAAAATTCAGAAACAAAAGTGCAAAGCCAACAATGCCACAAATCCAAGGTACCGAAAGGATCTTGAGGCCCGAGGAGAAGACTCGAGGAAGACGCGTCTTGCCAACCGAATCAAATTAAGTACACAGGAACACACACACCAAAAAAAAAGGGAGCGCAAATTTTGGAACCGACAATCCCGATTGATGTGATGGAATGGAAGGAATCGAGTCGTGATACCTGGAAGCACCTCCCGCAGCCGAGCCCTCCGCGGTGCTGCCTGGGCCCTCCGGCGGCGAGGAAGCCCCCATTGATCTCCGCTGCCATGGCGCCGTACCCGCAGACTCCGCCGCCTGCTTGTCACCAACCGACCAAGAATCTCTCAGAACCGTGGCGGAGAAAGCAACAATACAGGAATCTACTCTCGTGGAATCGGCCGGCCGCCGGCCGTCGATCTGTAGTCACACCTACCTTGAGGGAGCGGGGACGGCGCGTAGGCCGCCTTGCCCTGCCGCACGCACCTCTCGCCTCCGGCGCCGGATGCGCCGGCGCCGGCGGAGCAGGCGGAGGCGAGGAGCGCCAGGAGGGAGAAGAGGAAGACGCCCATGGCGACGGCGGCGTCGAGTAGCAGAGGGAGAAGAGGAAGACTGTGACCTGCCCTCTGGCTAGCAGCACATGCCACTGTGTGTTTTTAATAACCCGCGCCCGCCGATATATAGCGAGCAACGGCGAGGGCCTGCGCGTGCGTGCTGTGCGAGGAGGACGCACACGGCCCGCGCGCGTCTCCCTGCCTGCGGGCCCTGCCGGTGCACGGAGCTATCCGGGCCCACCTGTCGGTGTTTGCGAGGATATTTTGGCTGGAGAAACTCGCGGGTGTGGGGCATGCCTTTTGGGAGCTTTTTAGCGCTTTTTTCTTTTGTGTGTGTGTGTGATTGTAACTTTTGTGCTGAGAAAAGTGCAGGCACGTAGTAATCGGGGAGGGAAAAAGAAAAAGAAAAGATGTGTATGGGCCACCTACAAGCGTCCGAGGAATCAGTCAGAGGGCATCATGGAGACCACCGACCGGCTGTGGGCGAGACCCGTGATCTCAGACCGCGCGGAGTGTAGTTTACTCCTCCGGCTCTCATGAACCGTGATGATGATAATTTAGTTAACTTGATCACATTGGTTATGATCGTTTGTTAGGGAAAGTTTAATTGGTGGTGGTTTGTACATAAATACATAATCCCCTGCGAATTCACAAGAGTGAATGTCCTCCATCTCCTACACGCATTTTGTTTCTTTGGTATTCCTCGTGTAAGCCTCTGATATCCGTTTTGTTTGTCGTCGCACCACATTTGGAGATAGAGATCGTATTAAGCAAGTAGTCTTTAATCTCGGTTGGAAAGAGTCGTATAGGAACCTAAAGTCCAACTAGGACTAAAGTGGAGAGACAAAAAATCTCTCTTTTAACGGACTGAAGAGGTTCTAAAAAAAAACCCAAGCTGGTGTTCACCAGCTCCAGCTCCGGTGCCGCTGGCTTCAGCTTCACCGCTGCCAGCACTAACTCCAAAAAACAAGTTCAATTCCACCACGAGCACAAGTTCGACAAACAAACATTCATAAATCATGAACAACAACTTCTACCATCACACAAATTCGATTTCATTCACAACACATTACAACAAGAAATCAACAACATAATCTTTCAATTCACCACTCCTTCACACAAGAAAATAAAAAAAAACTCACACATGTTCACCAGAAGGTCACGTCGGCAACCTCACGTGCCCGCGCCGGCCTGCGATGCTGCGCGTAGCCCACCGGCACTAGGGCTACGCGTGGCTCCTCCGCCCGTGCCCTGCGAATGGAGGAGAAAGAGAGATGAGATAGAGTAGAGAGAAGGAGATAAGAATGAGTGGCGTAGGTGGTGAGAAGGAGAGGAGTATTTAAAGATAAGGTGAGAGAGAGGGGGCATCGATGGAGGGAGAACCGAAGAACCTTTAGTGTGAGGTGGTGTTTCCACCCGAGACTAAATGGGAGCCTTTAGTCTCGGGTGGAAACACCACCTCAGACTAAATGTTTATTTGCTACATTTGTGTTCACAGCCGCGAACGCACAAACCCTTTTGTCCCGGTTGGTATTACCAACCGGGACTAAAAGCTCTACGTCAAAAGCCAATGTAGCAGCAATCACCTTTAGTCTCGACTGGTATTTCCACCCGGGACTAAAGGCCCCCCTTTTAGTCTCGGGTGAAAACACCACCCAATTAGTCCCGGGTGGTGTTTTCACCCGAGACTAAAGAGGGGGCTTTAGTCCTGGGTAGAAGTATCACCCGAGACTAAAGAATCTTCACAGACGCCTGCATCCCTATCTTTATTTTTCTCCCTCCTTCGGCAGCCATCTAGCCATTCTTTTCTTTCTCCTCTTCTCTTCTCTCTATTTTCTCTTTCTCTTGTCTTTGCGCAGGGGAGAGGCGCAACGACGCGCGAGATCCAAGTACAGCGGTGTGGGCCTCCAGGTGCGGCGGCGCGGGCCTCCAGTCGTGGTGCCTCGAGATCTCAGCGGCGGTGGCGCGGACCTCCGAGTGTGGCGGGCGCGGCCTCCTCGCCTCTCCCTCTGCTCCCTTCTCCATCACGAGATGGCCGGCGCGGGTAGAGTTGCCTGGTGCGGCGGCACCGTGGAGGAGCCTCAGCACTGGCAGGCTCGACACAGGGAGGCGGCGGGTGAGGACCCAGTGCGACGGCGTGGATCTCCCTGGAGCGGTTCAGGAGGGCAGCGCGCGTGTGCCGGTTCGATTTTGTTCGTCATTTTGGTACATTTTTTTATGATTTTTGTGAATTCAAAGTGTTTTGTGAATGAATTCGGAATTCATGTGATGTGAATCTTATGTGAATTGAATTTGTATGAGTGTGAGGAGATGGAGTTGATTTATATGAGCATGAGGAGATGAAATTGCGTTGAATAAATTTGTGTGATGGTGGAATGAGTTTCTTTTAAGATGTGTTGAATGCAATTTATTCATTTGTGAAGTTTGTGTTCTTGATTTGGAGCTCAAGCTCCAGGACAGGAGATGGGGGATGGGGATTGGGGGATGGGGATGGCGGGAAGCTTTTTTTTTAAACTCTTTAGTCCCAGGTCATATTATGACCCGAGACTAAAGGGCTCCTTTAGTCCCGGTTCATTTACCCGGGACTAAAGAGAGACCTTTTGTCTCTAACCATTAGTCCCGGTTGGCCTTTAGAGCTTTATGGCTCTTACCATCCGGGACTAAAAGCTTGGTGCATTACCGGCTATTTGAGGCCACGTCGACTCATGACCTTTAGTCCGGATTTCAAATTTCAACCAAGACTAAAGACCTGAACCAAAAGTTGGTTCTCTACTAGTGCCGCTATCTACAAGAAGCGGCATTTCTTTCCGATATTTGCAATCGCTCGGTTTGCTGGCAGCGTTTATCACTACATCCGCAACATCCTTAGCTCATCATCATCCTCACCGTTGCCATTAATTTCTAACGACACATGGGTATTAAAAATGAATATCTTTTCTTCCATATGCGGCATTTTGTTTTCTCATTCCTCTAGAGGCTTTGTTAATCGTGGCACCGCCTTTATAGATAGGGATCATATCTGTCTACAAGGAGCGTCCATTCTTTCCAACGTCTGCAACTCCTCGGCTTACCGGCAATATGTTATCACTATCCGCAACATCTTGAGTCCATCATCACCACCGCCACTGTCAATCTTCTAACGACACATGGGTATCTAAAAATGGATATCTCTTCTTGCACAAGCATTTATTTTGTTTTCTTATCCCACATATATGCCTCGAATATCTTTTTTATTCATGGTGACACCGCCGTCTTTATAGATAGGGATCGTAGCCATCTTCAAGGAGCATCCATTCTTTCCACAATGTCTTCAACCGCTTGGCTTGCTGGTATCATTACCGCTACATCAACAACATCTCGTGTCCACCACCACCACCACCACCACCACCACCGTCGACTTCCTGACGAAAGATAAATATCTAAAAGAAGGTGAACATCCTTCTCCCATATGCATTTATTATTTTCATCCGTCCTTTATGCCGCCAATATCCATTTTGTTCATCGTGACACCACCTTTTTTGTGATATAGGGATCATAGCCATCTCTCGGCTTGTTGCCATCACTACAGCATAGTCATTATCATTGTTGCTACATCTCTAGCAGCCTATGTAGTTCATCATGGCCGTCACCATCGTCAACTCCCTAAATGACACGTGGATATCTACAAAAAAAAAGGCCTTCCACTTGGTCGTCAATGGTCATTGTGCTTTTACGGTACTGCACATTGTGGTGTGTTTTGCCATTGTTGTTGCTGCTACATTTATGATTTCAATACCATAATGATATGTAAAAAAGCATCCATCCAAAAGCTACACATAATGTAATAATATATTAGAGAATACCAATAACCAAGCTTTATTTCATGTAAAAACTAGTTCCCTATCCATATCATACGTGAAGACCAAATTTTTTCGACACATATTCCTGCCACAATAGGCTTGCCTCCTCTTTCATTTGTCGGAACCGGCTCATCGGTATTTAGGAGAAATGGCCCTACTATCTATTGTTAACACTCGCGTGTTGGTGGCTTAACTATGGAGTCACCAGCATTATGGCTATTGGCAATTTCAAAACATCTGGATAGAAGGGCTACTTCTCTCCTCATTCTCCCTTCAACTTGCTCCTTTTCTTTTTTTTTATCGGCCCGTACCCATTTCCAAAACTTGAGAGCTTGGTTTTTTTACCCATTGCCAACTTGCTCCATTATCCATTCGTCACAATTGCCACACCGCCAACTCCTCTAATAACTATACATAGAGAGTATCATTTCCTTCCTTTTTGGATGTAAATAATCCTTATGCTTTAGGACCATGTAGGAATAAATTTAGAAGAAATATGAGCACATGTACTAAGTCGTGGAGGTGGAGCAAGTTTTACAAAAAAAAAGCATTACAACTGAGTTCCACTCATCTGACATGAAGGCATACTGTTTTACAATATAAATCAAAGAAAAATTAAAATTTTGCACGCGTAATAATTCATCTTTTATTGGCCCATCTATAATTTCTAGCTTCGCCGATGGCTACTTGATTATCATTTGGTTTGTTTCTAAAATCTTGAACGGAAATCATAGCATTAGCATATTTGTTCCTTTTAATTTGTTCAAACTTTAGCTCTAAGGAACTGTCACTGGTGGAGGAGGAGCCTTTCGTCCCGGTTGGGAAGTGCGTTATCTCCCTAAGGCCCAACCGGGACAAAAGGTGAGAGACAAAAGGCCTCCCCTTTGTCACTGGGTGACCAACTGGGAATAAAGAGTGTCTTTATTCCCGGATGGTAATACCACCCGGGACTAAAGGGGGCACGCCGAACCACATCCTAGCAGCCCCTGTCCCCACCTTCTGCCACCACCTCGAGCTCCACTCCATCATGCACAGTAGAACTTCAAGTTCATCACACTCACAAGCACAACTTCAATTCGATTCACAACAAATTCATCATCACAAATTCGATTCCACCACAAGAGCAAATTCGATTCCATTCATAACACAATATTCAACACAAATCATCATAGATTACAACATTCACAACCCATTCTCCATCTCAATCTCACATCACACATGCTCATCTCATCTTATCACCAGAACAAATCGCAAAAAAATTAAAAAAACACTCACGGGAGCACGGCCGGCCGCGCCGCCACCCGCAGCAAGGACGGCCGCGCCGGAGGCCGGGGAGACGCGCGCCGCTGGGCGCCCCCCGCGTGGGTGGCTAGCGCCGCCGCCCGCAGCAGGGCCGGCCGCGCCGGAGGTCGGGGGGCGCGCGCCCCCTCGCCACCGCTGCCGCTGGGCGCCCCCGCGTCGGTGGCCCGCGCGGCCGCCCGCAGCATGGCCGGCCGCGGCAGATGCCGGGGAGCGCGCCTGCCTCGCCGCCCCCCCTGTGCCGGTGGCCCGCGCCGCCACCCGCAGCAGGGTCGGCCGCACGCCGCCGGGCGCCCCCCGCGCCGGTGGCCTGCGCCCGCGCCCGTGCTGGCGGCGGCCTCCCGCGCCCGAGCTCGCGCACACGGATTCCTCCCCATGCCTGCCCAACAATGAGGAAGAGGAGAAGATGAGAAAAAAGAGAGAGTGGAGAGGAAGAGACTCCCGTGAGAAGATAAAGGAGAGAGAGAGAGTGGGGACGGGAGCACGGTAGGTGGAGGGGAGGGTTTTTTCTCTCGGGTCGTTTGCTCACCCGGGATTAAAGGTTCTCCTTTAGTCTCGGGAGACTAAATCTTTACTCTCGGGTGGTGTTTTCACCCGAGAATAAAGACTCCCTCTTTAGTTTCGGGTGGTAACACCACCCGGGACTAAAAGCCGAAGCTAATTATTATGGTCACGCAGTCACTGGTGGTCAGACCTTTAGTCCCGAGCGGTTTTACCACCCGAGACTAAAGGAGGAGCGGCGCAAACAGCCTTTAGATGTCACGTCGCTCCAAACCCTTTTGTCCCGGCTCCAAAGTTCAACCGGGACAAAAGGGGTGGATCAAAGGTCGTCTCTCCACCAGTGTGTGTTCGACCAGGTCAAATTTTCACAACGAAACATGTTCATACACAAACAAACAAGCATGCCTACAAATCATGAAATAAGCTATATTTTCCATATATCTAGATAAGGTAATTAAGTTGTGTATGAGACATATTTATAAATGCTCGATTTGTATGCTTCATACATAAGGTAGCTTATCGTTGCGGCGCTGTAAACTATGTAAGCTCAAGCTCAAGCCCTGGATATCTTTTCTCCATCGATAGGTGCAGTCAATTTTCTTTGTCCAACATTTAGTGCGAGTTAGCTGTTTGTTTCTAATGTAGTAATGTACTAGTAGGTTGGGAAACTTGCATTTAGTGTGAGTTGGTTGTTTGTCTGAATTTATCAGGAGGGAGTGTGCATGACTCAGTCAATGAATCTTTTTCAAAATGCATATTTGAAATAGAAAAAAAAAGCATACAGCAAAGGTTCAGATCAGATATGATAGAATTTGAAAAGGTTACACTTGGTAGACTTGTACGAGGATTTTTGTTTTTTAGAAGTTCAAATCTTGTTTTTCTCACGTGATCGCACACTTGAACTAAGTGCTTCCATCAATGTGCTTATTATGTTGACAGTAAAAATATGGTTCACACATTTCCGGATCGGAGAATATCTGGCTGTGGGGTACGGTATAACTCTTTTTTTTGGTCTTTGGGTAACTTTTTTTGGGAGTGTATATTTGTGTGAAGGGTAGTGTGCGTACCACATATGGTTCTTAATTACGAAGTTAACAAAAAGCCACGGCACCACCGTCAGGCTTTTGCACAGGACTGGTAATTTGAGGAATTAATAAGGTGTATATAGGCATCAGGATATACCCTCTTTGTCCGCTTTTACAATGCATAATTTTTTAATATGTTTTTCTCAATAATAATTACCCATCGAACCACATGCATCTTTACTGTACAAAAGTTACATAGAGATTCATATTTCAATGTGCTTTGGCACGACATTAATTTTATATCAGTTGACAATATATTAGATAGAATTAAAATTTTAAAGATACTCTTAAAAATTTTGTACAATCAGAAAAATGTTTTACAAAACTAAAATTGTGAGGGCACTTCCTTTAGTAGAACCTAAATGAAGTAGTGCTACCGAAAAATATATGAAAACAACCGCATAAAGCAGACACTAAATTAGGTCAATCCGCATGAAGCAGATACACTACAAATTTTAACCATAGATGAGGAGGAGGAAGAAGGAAAAGAGAGGGTGCAGGAAGAAGGAGAAGAAGAGCCCCCTAAATCTAATTTGTGGAGCTGGATCCGTTCCTGAGTTCAATCGAGTACACCCTCATTTCCCTCCAAATTAGGCAAGCGTGCAGTAGATGCTATGTATTGGGTCGCTTCTTCTACCAATTGCGATTTTGAAAGCGATCAAAGTTGTGGCAGATTGGCAATCAGCCCTAGTCATTAGTAAGAACCTTACTCAAGTCGCTATCGATGTCTAGAGGATGTGTCTAAGATTTTCTTGTAACAACATTTAGTGCGAGTTAGTTGTCGGTTCGGAAACTACACTTATGCATTTGTCATCCCAACAATTTCACAAAACATACAGTTTTTATATAAATACAAAAAATTCAGGGATAAAATGGAAAATTTTAGAAAATAAGAACTTTCGTTCACGAGTAACAGACTTGCCCAAGAGATTTTTTTCAGAAACTATCATCTAAATTTCCCGCATGTGGCCATATATTGAATAAATGTGAATGTTAGAAATTTTAAAGTGCTCATAATTAACATGAGTCGTTCATATGATGAAATCTAACGGTTACCAATAGAGTAGTACCACAAAGTACCACTTTTGTGGCTCGACAACTAATTTTATTTTTTTTATTTTTTATTAAATTAGTTCATGAGAAAATCTTAACGCAAGGTACTAATCAGTACCTTTCGATACTATCCAAATACCATAACAAAGCTCTCAACCAACATCTAATATTCGAGAATGAAATATTAGCATTATTAAAGGACGTAATAGGTTCAGAAATGGAGCCATAAAGGGACACATGGAAGGCAAGCATCACAGCGTGTGGTCTTCTTCTTGCAAGGTGTAGCGAACATGGCCTCATATGTCATTTGTTCAAAGCTTAATTTTGGTGATTAATGACAACATGATCAATGAGACTAACCATATTGTCTAGCATGTCTTTGTAGACACTTCTAGGTCCCAAGGATGCAAAAATACCATATGCCAAAATGAGAAGATAGTATATTTTTCAAGGGTAAAAACCGTGGAAGAAAAAGAAAAGAAATGCCACCGTCGGATGAATCGACGGTACCCTTGGAAGCGGCGTCGGTGCAATTACCGGATGAAGTAGTACACTGCGGGAAGACTCAAGTCAACATGATGATCACCGGATCAACCGACGTCCCCTTTTCTAGTTGCGCCGGATGAATCAAAAGACCAAGCCTACAGAAATCAGTAGCACCGGATGAACCGATGGGTGAGCAGTAGTTCATCTGACGGCGTCAAATAAGCTAACAGAGAGGTCCGGGAGCGAAGCTCTTCAGCACCAGATGAACCGATGGACATAAGGGTTTCAGTAGCGGTTCATACGATGGCCGCGTGTTTGCTAACAGAGAGGTTTTGGCCACGAGTCTATCAGCACCGGATGAACCGACGGCTAGGAAAGAAGACCGTCGGTGCAAGCGTTGGAGGATGTGTCAGTGGAAATGCAACGGCTAAGTGACGTGGAGGGCACCGGATGAACCGACGCCTGGGAAAGTTATAGCGGCGGTTCATCCGACGGTACTAGTTTCAGCAGCTTTTAGCCAACAGCTCTTTGGACGCCTTGGGCTATTTATACCCCCTCCACTCACCCATTTGGAGTTGCTGGAGTGTGTGGAAGTGCAGAGGAGTTCAAGACTCATAGAAGATCATATCCAAGCCATCCAAGTGCTAAATTGCTCATCTATAGACTTGCACATGCATTGTGTGAGTGCTTAGTGTTAGGTTTAGCTTAGAGCTAAGTGAGTGCAAGGTGTGCCTACCTTGTGAGGTGATTCTCGAGTGGATCAAGTTGTACGAGGTGTGCCGGAAGCCTTGGAGCCTAGGTGGCTCTCCGGCAAACGTCTTCGACCCTCCGGCTTGGTGTGGAGCGGCGAGGACACTTTGTGCGGGGGACGTGGAGACCCCCTTCCCTTGGTGGAGAAGCTCCTTAGTGGAGGCGGCATCAAGGTGACCAAGGGAGCTTGGCGAGTGCCTTCGTGGCGAGCCTTTGTGGCAAGTCAAATGGTGCTCTTGGGAGAGACTTGGTGACCGGGAAGCAATACTCTTGTGTAGAGTGCTTCAACAACGTGGACTAGAGGTGGCTTAGTGTCTACCGATACCACGGGATAAATCGCGTGTCAAGAGTTTGCTTCCTCTCATCCCCTTTACGTTTCCGCATTACTTTCTTGCAATCCTTGTGTGACTTTACTTTCCTAGAGTAGTATCTTGCTAGTATTGGCTATAGGTTGCAAAACTTGTTTTGGGATGGGAGTTTCACACTAGAACAACCTTAGTTGCACATCTAGATAACATATTCTAGTTTATGTTTGATGCAAATAGTGATAAACCATAGGTTAAGGTTTTAAGTTGCCTAATTCACCACCTCCCCCTCTTAGACTACGAGCATCCGATTCCTTACACAAGGGCGAATAATGGCTGCTACACTACACCTGTCTCAATGAAGCCAAATGGAAGAGAGCTAGAAATTTAACTTAATTTTCTTCCATGAAACTTCAGTTTACTTGACTGGAGGTGGAGGGCAATCATGAACAGTCCCCCCACCAACCGTGGTTTCGCAGACAAAGTGGAAGAGATGCCGGTGCGTTTCCAGGAGGGTTGTCCCACAGCATTTTGGCTGCATCGGCACGTACTAGTATATTACTCATACTGTCAGAGCTGCTGGGAGACCAATGCTTTTGGTTTGGTGCGGCGAAGAGCATTTTATATACGAACTCTGAAATTTCCTGCATTATATCTTTGTCTAATATGTGACTTATATTTTAACAAGTAATAATACTGTTTGATGGATGCATGGTACATGACCTCTATCAGAAGATATATATTAAAATTAGTACTCTAAAGCATGTTCCAGATTAAGGAGTTTGGATTCTCTTTAACAATCTAATTAAGGGTAGCTTTGCATTGGTGATTGGTGCCATTCTCTTCCATCTTGGGAGTTGATGAAAGAGAGAGGAGAAGCATGTTATGGAGGTATGGTCAGTCTTGCAGAGATCATGTGGTGTTGGAACTTTCCGCGCGATCTCGTGCCTTGTTCTTTGACAATTGCGAAACCTTGTCCCGGTGGCACATGTAGTGCCTTGAGTATGTAGCCATGTAGGAGTCATTTTCAAGACTTGTGAACTCTCTCCTTTTCAATACATTCTTGACAAATTGACACCTCTATTACAAAACTAAGTCGGTGGGCTGATACCGTCCTACAACTTTTCATTAACAAGAAGGAACCTACTCCCGACTTAAATAATCACTGAACCCCGCGATTTTTTTTAACCAATCATGTAAATTCGCGTTTATAAGGATTTGAACTCCAGTCTACTGGATGCGTGCATAGCTCAACCCCTCTAACCAACTAGACTATAAGACCTTTGGTCTCAAACTCCTAACTCTATTACACGCCAAACCCTTGTCATGTGAAATCTAGGTGAGACGTGCACATTATTTGCCAATTCCTTTCACTAAGCATTCAACAAAATATTGAAATTAGAGAAGATTTTTTTAAGCATATAATACCCGTAGAGTGACACATGGAAGAACAACAGTGCCTCTGTGTGATTCTTCTGCTAGCAAGCAAGGCTGCTACTGCACTTGCTACCCAAAAAAATGCATGGATATGGCGTGCGTTGGTACAATAAAAAAACTGATCATTTTCTGTTTCTCCTTTTTTTCAAAAAGAAATATTAAGCTGACCACACCATCGTATAAGTATGACTTCAGCTTTCAAGCCAGACAAAAAAGAAAAAATAAAAACACATGAGCTAGATGCTTCTGGAGTCTGGACACTCAGGGTCAGGGGCCGGTGACAACCAACAACCAGGCACAAGCCAGAAATGCATGATACTTGCCCAGTGCTACATTGACCATATGCACGTTAATTTCATAATTCTTCAAAGTATAAGAAACTTTTGTTCGGTCGCATAGAGAGGATGGCTACCTGATCCATCTTGCAGAAATATTTCTTTTGGCAAAAAAAAAAAAAGGAATGACCGGTGTCCCACCAACCATGGTTCTTGGGACATTCATGGAGGAATATAATGCCACAGTGTCCCCCGAGCGCAGGCCCTGCCCTTATGTATGCCTGCACGTACTTTCACACATTTCATTGACCTGATAAGCTGTCATTGTCTGGAGTAGTCTTCTAGCTTTCTTACTTTGTTTTTTTAGAGATTTCTTTCTTGTATGTTCTCTCTCATTTTCGAGAATTTGAGTCTGGCAAAGAGCCTGGACCCTAAATTGTATCTTGCACTGTCGAAGAAAACTAATTAAGTCATTAATTAGTAACTATTATTGGGTCTTTGTCTCTTGCATTATCTTTGTCTACTCTATATATAGAGATTGAGAGCTTTGCAATATTGGCTCAGCTTTAACATGAAAGACAAAGAATGATGAAAGCATACGTGGAGGAGATGGTCCTAAAATCTAAATCGTGTGGGGCTGCTGGAACTTAGCATATAGTTGTCTCTTGTCCAATTTGACAATGGCAAAAAAAATCTGTTTCCATGCCACACGGGTAGGCCTCCTTGAGCCTCAGTTTAGATTCCCTCCAAAAAATTTTCGGAGAAAGGAATCTTGTATGCATGAAGCACTAAATAAAGTTTATTTGCAAAACATTTTCACAGATGAGTGCAACTTTGCGTGATGAATCTAATAGTATACTTTAATTTAACGATTTGCTACAGTAACACTACAGTAACCATTCTCTAATTGTTTAGTCAAAGCCCTCATTAGATTGCTCTCGGAAATTTATATTGAGGTGTGGAAGTAGTTTTGTAAACTGTTTTATTTAATACCTTTAATTAGTGGTCAAAATCATATTTAATACTTTAAATTTTTTCCTAAACACGATCTGAGTTCCAGAAAGCTACGATTTGAAAAGCATATTCTCTTTCATCTCTCTGTGACTCTGTATATACTGGGGTTGGCCATTGCGGTGTAGTATACTCCGTTTCAAATTATAAGTAGCTTTTTGAAATATAAATTATTTCAGTATACTAAGTCAATTTTCTTTAGTTTTGGCCGAATTTATTGAAAATACATAAATATCTACAACATCAAACAAGTTTGACTAGATAGTAGAATATGAAAAACACAATGCATTTATTGTAGATGTTAATACGTTTTTATATTAACTTGGTCAAAACCAGTGGCGAAGCCACCTCTAGCAATTAGGGGCTCTAGGAGGGGCTTTATGGCGGCTTCAGCCCCGACAGTCCCACCGTTGGTTCCACCATTGGTCAAAACTAGATAAGTTTGACTTGGGATAAAGCCAAACCCAAACCGATGATTTATAATTTGAAATGGATGGAGTAGTATTTTTTGTGATGACATAAAAATTTGTTCATTTGGACACATGTACATTACCGTTTTGGGATAGTTAAACCAAGATAATCTCACCACATGGAAATGCCTAAATATTTTTTTAACCAAAAAAATGCCTAAATACTTTTTGATTATAGTGGCATCCAAAATTATTCAAACTAGTTCATCGTGCTCTACTTTTCTTGCATTTGACTAGTAATTCTAAAAGATAGAGGTGTTAGAAGTTCATACATAAATTTGAACCCGCTCGACTAATCTTTAGTTGTTGATGCAGATACTATTGATACAGTTGTTCAGTCGATCGATAACTAGCATTCAGTTATTTTTGTTATGCCACATTTAGATAATTCAGGGTTTGTGATGCTGCGTCATCGACCGGTTTCTGCTGCTGTTGCAATCATCGCTGCATCACTTGCAAAACTGGTATCAGCCATGACAGAACAATGAACTTGTCGAGACATGTAAACTAGCACGTAAGGCGAGCGAAGTCAGGCTAAATAACGCGATTTTTCTTCAGGGGCAAGCGCTTTTGGCCCAACAACCGTGAAGTGGGTGATTTGTCCCAAGCACATTTTAGTAGGCCGTGCCGACATTAGTCTCCGTCACAAAGGCCCGTCTTAAAATGCCATCCTGGGCCGAGTTATGTTGCTGGTGTCCATTTGTAAAATGTAGGCCCAACTTTCTCTTGGCCCTTCCAAGACTTCACTTTGACCGTTCATTTATCATAAGTTATATTATCTACTATCAGAGTGAAAATGCCACTAGTATGAGCGGCCGCGGAGCCTATCCGTGAGGTTCTATTGGCCGCATGCAACCGCGGACCCCACATTTGCATGCGTCTCCTGGTATTGTTTATATGTCGTGGGCCCCAGCAGTCAACAAGCCGCTAGGCACAGATCGTGCCTCGGCGACCTTGGGTGCCTCCGCCAGGCAAGCCTCGCGCGGTCGAGCCCCCCTCTACCCCCCTCGCTTCCACCCACGCCTGCCCCGGCCTTATCCGCTCCCTGCTGCCGCTGCCGCTGCCGCTGCCCCTCCCGGCTGCCGCTGGATCGCATCTGCAGCGCCGCCGCCGCGTTGCCGCGCTCGCTGCCTCTTTCCGTCTCCGTCATCTCTCTCCATACGTCTCCCTCCACCGTTGTCTCCTTTTCTCCCCGATCTACACCGCCGCCGCTGTCTCCGTTTCTCCTTGATCTACACTGCCGCCGCCGCTCTCCCGGCGCCGTTGCTCCACATTCGCTCCTCTACTTGGTGACGCACATTCTGTCTCCTGCTGCACGCTGCCGTCCTCCAGGACCTCTAGGTTCGTCGTTTCCTTTGGATCTTGTCCATGCCCGAGATGGCCGGTGACTCGACCCCGATACCCATGGTCAACGGTGGCAACTCTTTCTTTGACAGCCTGCTCGTGCTCCGGAGATTGGCGACACCAAAGGTCCACCCTATTCTCTATTACCTCTTGATTGCTACACTAATAGTCCAATGAATTCCAAAATTCAAATGGACTCGTTCGTTTCAGTTTAATCTCAACATTTAGACATTTAGTATCATTCTTATCACATCTCCAATGCTACAATTAAGATTTTTGGCAGAAGACACGCGATACTATTATTAGCACTTTACCTGCTTGATTATTGCTTCCTCTGCTTGTTAGGCACTATATTTTTTGTTCACTGTGAACCTGAGCAAGAGTTGGGAGTCTGGGGAAGGTGTTTGGAGCCCAAAATGGTTCCCTCTGAATGCATAGATAAGTGGGAGTTGCCTGAGATGATTTCACATGGAAAGTTGTTTTTCAAAAAAAAAGGACTTTCCCCTACATGTTTTTCAATATCATTCTCAATATCATTCTCAATATCAATCAGTCAGTATTTGTTATTAGGATCTAACAAAATTTGAAAATGTGAAATATTTCTATTCACTTACATCTCTACTTTATGAACTGCAGTGTCTAAGGTTAGATGCTTTGTTATTTCCATTCTGTTTCCCCATCACTTCATAAGTACCTATTCATTGATATCATACAACTTGCACTTTCATAGTTTAAATATTGCACAAAAGTTTACAGTTCAGATTTTGTTAGATAATCTTATTTATCTTTAGATAATTATAATTTATTAAATTGCTTCTGTTCAGAGTCCTTTTTTACTTCTAAGTATTCAGACTAACTGGGCTAATCACTCAACTAGATTACTACCACTCTGGATTCCTGCCACTCAACATGTATAGTTGACATTCACCTTTGATGTAACTGATTTGATCCTTTTTATTTGCAATTACGCAGCCTTGTAATGATATCTCTTCATGATGAAGTAATCCCAGCTTAACAAGGAAGAGTGCAGGTCACTTGTTTCATACTATTGAAGTATAGTCTTGTGTTTGCTATTTCCATGCATGTACCGTATGCTCCCAATGTAATCATGTAAATTGAGCTTGTTCTATAACTGAAACCAATATGTTAAACAATCTATAATCACAGGGTCAACTTTGTGTTGCGCTCCTTTCACATGCAACAAGAGTGTCATCAACAATCCAGCGAACCCTGCAGCCCTTGTCTCCTCAGACTCACCACCAGCTGCAGCCCTCGTCTCCACCGCATGCTACCAGGCCTATACCTGTAGTTCTGTTGTTGTGTCCTGTCAAGCTTGCTTGTCGCAACTGCAGCGTGCCTCGGTATTGCAGCAGTTCACCTGGTGCCAACTGCTTGGCATATAGTAGTATTATAGCAGCATCCTACCTATATATGCCTTTTAGTTGTGTTGCTTATTTTTAAATTTTTCTATCAGTTTTATTTATGAAGTGAGCACCCTGTATAATCTTGAAAATATATTATTGAACTTGTCAATATAGTTATTTGGGCAATAGGCATATATACATGCCATTCAGTTATTTTGATTAATATAGTACATAGCTTATATATATTATCATCATGTTCTGGCTGTCATTACATCACCAGTACACCTATTGGTCTTTCTCATGAATTTTCATACACATTCAGACTATGTTTATATAGTTTTTCCTCTTGAGGTAGTGAAGCTACTGCCTTACCTTGTAATATTTGTTTTTTTATTTCAGCAGCCTTCCATTTTTAAATTACTAGCATATCATGCATCAAACTAAAAAAAATGTTATATAGTACATATAGATGCATACAATTTGTCAGCTTACACTTACCAAGATTCAGATATAGTAATAGTAACTTTTCTCTATTATCAACATGGTCTTTACATATGGATCTCACAAAGGTTTTATCTTGTTTATATACTATAGTAACCTAGTATATGTCCCAAGTTTCAGCTGAAGGAATAATGGACACATATCTTGGTTATTGTTGACATAGTAGCCTAGTGTATGTCCCAGTTTATTTTTTTTTACCATCAAGAGCATTGCATCTGAGCATTAGTTTTTTTTCTAAAAAAATGTTTTCTGCTTACTAGTTGTGTAGTTCATTAAAGCACACTATGTTTTCCCTTTCTCAAAATACTTGGTTACTATGCACTTGAGGTGCTATAAAAAGTCCAGAGTTCTGGTGTTCACAGGCGTGGATTCTTATTCTAATATTTTCCAAGATTCCAAGTTCAAGAGCTGCTTCCACTATTTTTGGGCAAAGTGTGTACAGACAACTTTCAAATGAGCAAAATCCACTCTACTATACTTTTTGGCATGTATCAACAGAAAGGTAATGTGCCCTTCCAAATAGCATTTCAAAATGTTCTACTCATTAGAATGTCAGCCTTGGAACCAAATGGTATTGACAATATTATTTTAAGTGTGTCCTGTTTCTATATATTATACATATTATAAGCAGTTCAAATCGTTAGTCTTTGTGAGATTGAACCGCATGTATGAAGTGATTAAAATTAAAGACTAGTAAGTGCATATAATTGGAAAAGAATGATAACATGTTCTTAAGAACTGATGTCATATGCTTCGTCTCGGCTCTAGCCTCTAGGAATGACCTTGTTCAGTTTCCAGGTACTTTTGCTCCACTTCGCCAAACACGACTCTCACATTTCTGTCCAAAAGGACATATCTGATCTTTTTCTTTTGCACCTCTATTTCTGAGCTTTGTGAAAGGTAATGCTTCTGAAGCATTTGGTAGAGAAAGGAGCTGGTTGGTCGAATAGGCAGGAGTGCATTTATGTTCTTCATTTTATAGATATCATGAATACTCTTTTTTTAATGACATATTCTGGTAGTGTTTAGGTACTTGGCAGGAATTCATTTTCTTTTGAAGTGTAATACATTTTTTGGTGCCTGAACTTATATGGTTTTAGTGTTATTGCATATCAAATATGTATCTTATATAATAGTGCCTCAAATTCTGTTTTTAGTGAACTTCGGTGAGTTCTACTTTACATTCTGGTAAAAAGTGTTGTGAGCCATATGTACATTGATAATTGAGGCTACTTTGAATAAATGAAGAATCTGATAGAGTATAAACGAGGGTGGTTGTCTTTGCTGGAACTCTCTGTGGGCAAATTATTTGATTCAATGTAATGGAACTATGTTCTTGATATCACTATAATGAAACACTGATCCGTGCGACCGTGCGTCTGCAGCTCTCCTCGCTGACGATGTCACATCACATCTGCCGATCTAACGCTGACGAGGAGTAGAAGTAACCAGGTGGTCTGAAGCATGAATAGTAGATAGCGCTATAATATATGACGAGCAGTTGTCACCAGGTGGCCAGGTTGTCACTAGGTCGCCAGTCCTAGATATTCTCCAGAGCGAAACCGTTTCGCCTGCTAGCCTAGCGCAACCTAACGTTTCTCTCCTCTTTTTCCCACACGCTTGCCTGATGATTCCCATCTCCCCATCAGACCATCCCACTGACCACGCCAAGATGTGAAGCAACTACAATACTGAAGTACAGCTGGGCACTTGTCCTAGTAAAAAAAAACCAATAGCGCTAATATATGCTATAAGCAGTTGACACCAGGTAACATTGCTCTAGGCTCCACCCTCCATGTTATGTCGCTTGGCCCAGCAGGTTCACAGGTTCATCGCAAGGTCGCCTGGCATTTTTATTGTTGCAGCCTTGCAGGTGAAAGGAGGGGAGCAGAAAGTTGACATTTACCTGGTACGGATGTGTTGATGTCCTCACCACCTGCCGCACGGCCCGCACCGTGCGGCCCTGCCTGGGCGGTCCCCCACCTGCTCGCGTGGTACCCACACCACACCTGCCTGCCCGTCATGTCGGAACCACCCATGCAATAAAAATGCAAACAGTTCAAGTTCCAAACTGTTCAACTATTTGAAGCATAATAGTGCCACACTGTTTTTTTTAACAACAATAATGTCTCAAGGACTTCGTGTGTGATTGGTTTGAGATCAAAGTTGTCCGATCAAAATTTTGACTATTTTAAATTTTGACTACCAATTCAAAATCTTAACCAATTTCAACAATCTAGATAAATAGGTGGCTAAAAAGTTTCATCTTGTGCATCTTAATTCATTTGAATTGTCAAAATGGTCAAGATTTTGAATTGTTGGTCAAATTTTAAAATAGTCAAAATTTTGATCAAGCAAATTTGACCTCGAACCAATCAGGCCCTTCTTCCTTCGTTCGGCAAAGAGCATCCCTTTGTCTTTTAAACTTTGAATGTTCTCGCACATCATAAAAAATTATACAGTTAAAGCAACACTTATCAATAAAAATAAGTGTCGGAGAAGTGTGTAGAACCAATTAAATGATCACTTGATATCATTTGTTATTTATTTAGGATTTAGAAAATTAAACAAACATTAGGAGTTCCAAACATAATTACTATTCATTACTCCCTCCGTCCCGAAATATAGGGTCTTGTTGACTTTTACTGATCACGTTTGACCGCTCGTCTTATTAAAAAAATTATGAAAATATTATTTATTTTGTTATGACATGTTTTATCATCATGTATATTTTAAGTATATCGTAATTGTTTTTACACTGTCATAAATTTTTTGAATAAGACGAGTGGTCAAACGTGATCGACAAAAGTCAACAAGACCTTATATTCTGAGACGGAGGGAGTAATAAAAATAATATAACATTTTTCACCTCTACTATTATGTCTAAAATAGTATAAAAATACTCCTACTCCATACTACTCCGTAGTACCCGTGATGAGACTGGTCACCGGTACAAAGAAAGAATACTTCAAACGTTGGATGCTCTTGCTGCTGAGAGCCTAGAGGCATGCAGCAGGTGCAGGTCTGAGTAGCTAGTAGCCAAGCGTGCTCGTACATGCACATCGAACTGTATTGCAAGTAAAGCATGGCACATTACCTTCAAAAAAAAGTAGAGCATGACACTTTGCACATGACATTTTAAGTGGCCAAAACAGGAAAATAAAATATTTATATAAAATTCAAGTACAATATACTTACAAAGAAATATGTCTTAATTGAAAATTAACTTAAATTTTCTGTGTATATAATATCTGGACCGGTGCAGATAGATCTAATGAAAATGGGTATACATAATCAAGAAGTAGGAAAATAAAAAAGAAGAACGTGCATAGTTCATTAAGAAGAGAAGTTTGAGTTACAACCACAACGACAAGCTTACAGGAGCTTAAGCAGGCAAAACAAAGCTAAAACAGGAACAAGAACAGAGCACAAGGAGCTGGACGCGACCTAAACCTACAAACAAGGGAGAAAAACTAAGCGACCGAACTGAAAAGAATGTGATCAGTGAAGAACTTCCAGTTGATAGCTTCTGTGCCGCAGGCAGCCGCAGCAGGGGCTTCGGCACCTCCTAGACAGACGCATCCCTAGGGCGTCGTCAAGCCACGACACTGATCTTGCAATTCATCAAAGTAGCAAGGGATTCAAAGTGACTGCATGTCTGATGTGTATAGCACAACTAGTAGCTGTTGACTCAAGTCCTTGTTTCGTGAGTTGTGCTTTCAGAAACCTGAAAATGGCTTTGAAGTGCAAATGGGAAGCCATATGAGAACAAGTTTTGCTAAGCTTTGTTGACTTGTTTGAAATTCCCGGGTATGCAGAGTCCTGGGTGTTGCTAAAAAGTCTGAACAAACAGTATTTCATTGTTAAGAAAAGGGGAATAAATTAATATCAACGAAAAACAAACAATATTGACAAATGCCTGCTTGCCTGGTAGTGGCAACATATTCAGTATTGGCAAAGCACCACATGAGACCAAATAGTGAGACCATTTTTTTTTAAAAAAAGCGACACCAGGTTTATTTACTCATGAAAGTACATTGGAACATCAGAAGATACGAAACATAAGCATTGCATACCTTGCCAGCATTTCTAAGTGATACCTCCAGCTTCGAGAATGTGGTATTCAAGACAATGAATAATGTATGCAGTGATTTATCTGAGTTTGCAGTTAACCCTTCTCTGCATTTATCAACTTCAGAATGAATCTATAGAAGAGGCAAGTTAGAGTTAATATTAATGTGTGTGAAATGTGTATGCCTGTAACATAATGCATTATAATTAAATGTGAGTTTGATTGAACTGTCAGTTATGTTTGGAAGTACCCAAAAAAGTTAACACTGAATGTAAAATAAAATTTTACTCTACCAGGCATAAGCAGAGCTACCACAATTACAGGATTACTAGTTTACTACTGGTCTGTTATAATAATTGCACTTAATGAAGTGAAGTAAATGAGCTCGAAGTCAAACCTCTGCAAGAAAAGCAGCCAAGCAGTGTTGCATACTTGTCAGGGCAGCAAGTTTTATTGACACCATATCAGATGCAGAATGCAAAATGTATTGGACTGGACGTTCATTGCTCCCAAGTCTAGTGAGTGTTTGATATGTTGTGTCAACAAAGGCCCTCGGACCTCTCTCAAAGATCATAAAGTACACTTTCTGAGAATTTGTTCCCTGAGAAGAAGTATTCCACAAGTAAATAATACAAACAATAAGATGCATCTCTTCTCTAAATACTTAGATCTTAAAAATACTTGTCCACTATAGTACATTGAGCCAAACAAGCAAAACACCTGTTTCCAAGTCCGCAGGAGATGGTGCATGTGCAGAATTTTGATCATTGTTTTCTTGCATTATAATGTCTCCATTTTCCCATATGAATTGTTGATGGGTCCCATATGCAACTTGATTAACCGCTGCCAAGCCTTCACTGCCATGAAATGGTTTAGCGGACACTTGGTGCAGCAAGGCCTGTAATGATTTTCCTGAAACAAAATCAAAAGCAGCCACACTGTACACTAGATGCAGGTCATACGAGCCTTGCAGATGCGGCAAAATAAATAAGTTCCTGTAAGCAACTTGTATGCGAGAAAATAAATGATTTTCGAGCAAGCAACATTAACCGTATCTTTGAGCTTGATGGTAACAGATTACAAATGCTACAGGGCTACAGATTGCAAATGTAATATAGGCAACAGGGCTAGCAACTTGTATGCAACAGATTACAAATGCTACAGCACATTGTCCACACCCTACTACATATTTAGGCTAATCAAAACCAAATGGCATGATTCAATGCTGGTGTGCCAGGACTCGGCAATTGGTATTCAAGGCATGAAGTAAGAGATCTCATGCACTGTTATATCGCAGAGTAAGACAACATGTAAAAAAATGGTTCAAAAAAGCATAAGCACATGTTTAAATACCTGGAGCAGGGCTTTGTATCCCATGATTGAGGGGATCCATCAGAAATTGGTTGCTGAAGTTGGGTTGTACTTGGTGGGGATGCATCAGAAATTAGTTGCCGAATTGAGGAGGAGCTTCTTGTTGATAATATTGAACAAAGGGTGTGGTAGGGGGAGGAAAAGCCATGGATCCCCATGGGACACCTCTTCCTGGTGCCGCAGGACCTGGGAGAGCACCTACGGCGGCAGGGCGACCGTTGGCGTTGCCCTGGGGAACGCCGAAGCCGCCGCATCCCAGAGCGTGGAGGGGCGCATGGGGAACCGCCGAACTCGCCGGATGCCAACCGGGAAGGGGAGCGTAGAGAGCGGCCGGCCGGGGACGGGGAGCGACCGGTCGGGGACGGGGAGCGGGCGGTCGGGGACGTATGGGGACATACCGGCCGGCGCCGCCGTCGCCGTCGCAACCGCCGAATGCGCCGCCGTCAAGGGACCCAGCCTCGTGGACACTCGAATGGGCAGCGGAATTGGAACCGGGGATGGAGGTGCCGGCGGCGCCGCCGCCGCCGCTCATTCCCGGATGAGTTGGGGGTTAGGGTTTGGTGTGTCAGGCAGTGAGGTGTGTGTGGCTATGGCGAGTTCTTCCCCGGGTGAGGTGAAAAATTGGATCCCGCCACAGGTCCGCGCGCGAGGCAAAAAAAAGGAATGGGAACCCGCCACAACGCCGGCCGGCGAGGCAGATTGGGTTGACCGTGTGTGGGACCCGCACACATTTTATATCATGCAATCCCGCATGCACCGCGGGCCCCATGGCGGCATGCATCCAATCAGCGAGCGTGGATAGGCTGTGCGAGCGCTCATAGCAACGGCAATGCATTTCTGATTTCCCGAGCCTTGCGGAGAAAGGATATGCTTTGTAGCAGCATTGAGATCTTACTTTGCTGGGCAAGTGTTCTCGCGCAAGCAAAGAGGATCCTTGCCAAATCAATCCATCATCCTACTCGATCGGGCAAGGCAAGCAGGTGAAGCGGGGGAAAGCGCCTGCCGGAAGGGGACGCTAGCTCCGGCCTGCCTGTCTGTGTGCGCACACTGCTGCTACTGGGGAAATCAGAAATGCATTGCCGTTGCTATGAGCGCTCGCACAGCCTATCCACGCTCGCTGATTGGATGCATGCCGCCATGGGGCCCGCGGTGCATGCGGGATTGCATGATATAAAATGTGTGCGGGTCCCACACACGGTCAACCCAATCTGCCTCGCCGGCCGGCGTTGTGGCGGGTTCCCATTCCTTTTTTTTGCCTCTCTGCTCGGGAAATCGCATCGATCGGATCTCTCCGTCCGGAGGCCTCAGGCGGCATCAAGCAAGCTATCTAATCGCTGTAGGCTGTAGCTGTGGGGAACAAGCCTCGAAAAAAAATTACTACTCAGTTCCCAACAGTGTTCATGTACCATCGTCCACACGAACGAACGCACACACCGTACCACAGCGACAGGTTATGGCCACGCCGTTGTTGATCTCTCTTTTTCTAAAAAAGAAAAAAAGAAAATAAAAACAACGACTGGCCCGCTGATGAAAACACGCATGTGTAATGCGTTGCGTGTATTATATGTACGTTTCACCTTGATCCACGTCGTGCATGTAAGGCGACAGGCCTGCTGCGTGCACGCAGTAGATATTTCGTAGTACTTGCCAAATAAGGCCAAAACCTTGATCCATACGTGTACAGACAGATTTAATAATGGCTTCAATTCCATATACATCCGTCGTGTCAAATCGTACTGCCTACAGGCTAGCTACAGGAGGATGCATGCACACGTATATGTCCTGCCACTGCCTTTCCAGCTCTCTTCTGTGTCGCGCCGGCGGAGGCGCTTGGTGTTTCCCCGGCGAGAGGTACGGGGCAACCGCGACCGCGCCGGGTCCGTCCGCCGGTTGCCCCACTGGCATCGACCGGAGCCGATATTTTGTTCCGCCCCGCCGTCGCCGATCGCGAGCACACCCACGCGACGCCGAATCCGTCCGTTGTTCGCATCCCTGCCCGCCCGGAATAATGCGTGCGTGCGCTCCCCGGCCGGGATCGGGTCCCTAGCCTATCCGATCCCTGTGCTCGCGGCCAGCGGGTGGCTGCCGTGCCGTGCGGATAGAGCTGGTGATGAGCACGCATATATACGGCCATGCATACAGCTAGCGCGACTACTACGTGCGGAGCTCAATTTCTTCCTATATGATTTATACTGTTTTGTGGGGTAGTAGCCAAAACTAATTAAGATGGCGCCACGTGAATAATATACTGGTGGCGGAGGCTGCTATTGCATTGGAGCCGGGCACTAGCGCACATGCTCCAGAACCAAAGGTGCGCCTCCGCGATGTAGCAGCGGGAAAAGGTGCCATCGCTTTCGTTTCAGCAGCTGATGCATACAAGAAAAAGATAACGTACTAGTACGGATGTGGTGGTGCGCCGCAACTTAATGGAGGTGCAAGAAAAATATCTCCACGACTTACCGAATTCGCCATCTACGACGGCCTATCCTATACCCCCCAAATTAAAAAGTTCTATGAGTAAAACTGCTAACGTGCAGGGTGTCATCGTACTGTTATCAAGACTGTCAAGCCAGCTTTTTACTATAATAAAACTTCCGTTATCAATGCACAATTTCATCAATACTACAAGAAGCGAAGATAATTGAAAACTTTTCTCACCCAATTCAGATCCACCTTACTCCTCACACCGGACCTACCCGTCAGGTTGCATGATGACCAAAAAGATGAAACAATCATAAAAATCGTAATTTATGGAGCGTTTCTGCTAAAAACGAAATAATTTTGTTACTCGACGCTTGCCTTACCCGCCCGCATACCCGCGGCTATGGGCCCTCTCCCACCGTTTTTTTAGTCCCGTCTCCCCGCAGCTATCCTCCTCTTCCCCGTTCTCATCGCACGCAGCACACCATGTGTCCATGTCGCCTCCTCCACTCCTTCCCGGCCGCCAGGGAGCGGAGGCGGCGCTGCCCGGACTCCTCGGCCTCGCCGACGATCCGAACTGCTCCGACCTCCTCCCGTTGTTCCCTAACCTCGACCAGGCCGCGTCCTCCTCCGCGACCTGCCGCCGTCGATGCCGATGTCGATGAGCCCCGTCCCCGCCAAGAGCTGCCCGTCGCCGGCCGCCGAGAGCTGCATCTTCAGCGAGTTTCGCGACCCAACACCGTCCCTCGCGACCCCCGACGCTGCGGCAGCGGACGAACCCGGGGAGCTCGACTTCGATGACAATGACAGCTTCGACGCCTTTCCAATTCCCCGCACAAGATGGAGCAGCTTGAAATCCTTCTGTTTGTAGCCATTGCCTTGTATTGCTTGAGTTGCTTCTGCTTCCTGCTATCCCTGTTGATGTCGTTCTGCCTTGGACGACCAGTGCTAAACAAGCTGCCAAGGTATGTAGCAGTGTTCTTGAATTTCTACATTTTTGGATTGTGTGAGCATGCAGTATATGTCTTTAGAGAAAAGTGGCTGGTTGTCTTTATTTAATCAGCTGTTCATTTCTTTATACCGTCATTTAGCCATTTACTGTAGGTTCTATAGAGAGTTAGGGACAATCTAATGTGACGATGGTGAAGTTTTCTTTTAGGAATTGGAGATGCACTGGTTATATCTTTTGGTTTGAAACGTGATGTATACAAATGTTTGCATCAGTCATTTAGGAACAATAAAGACAATTTTTATTTAAATTTGTGCCTGCCAATTCTTTGGGAACTTGGACAAATGCAACGGAGGACACAGATGCTTCAAATGAGACTAAAAGGAGCATGGATGGGACGACACAGTTCATGGAGTGCTTGGGGGACACAAGTCAGCCAGCAGCAGCGACTGATGCGGTAGGGAGATGTGTCTAATTGCTTGCTACAATTTGTCACCCGGGTACATTTGGCAAATGATTGGGCGTCTGAATTGCCCAATTCATGATAAATAGGTATATGACCGGTTGCCCTGTGCTAACATTTGGACTTGTTAAATTTTCTTTGCACTCTGATTGAACAATACATTATCCAAGTGAAATGGATGAATTCCCTTTAGCCACTGACATTAAATAACCTGTTTTGTGATTGTATATATAAACAAGTGATATTGATAGATGTATTCTTTGTTTTTCCCTGTAATGATAGCATTGAGCATTTATTGATTGTAAACTTAAATTAGTAACTTACCATGTGATTGTCTTATTTATCATTTATTTATAATACGTGCGTACCGCACGTGCACTTTACTAGTCACATAAATATCATAGACAAACCATAGTGTTTAATTCTTGAATGAAGTTACGATTGATTGTACCATGTGAACTATGTAGCCTTTGAAATTAATTAGCATACTAGAACATGAAGCCACAATAAATCCGGGTACGAAACTATTCTCTCCTCAATGCAAATTTCATTGTGTTTCGTGGAACTTGGTAATCGAGCCGTCTGGGTTTCGTGGAACTATTTTCATCTATTATAACTATGAAACCAAACCAAATCAACTATTATAGATGTCAAATCAAGTTGAACCACATCTAAAACCCAACTAAAGAAACCGGTTCAAACCCCGAACCGTTGGCAGGTTTATATATATGCCGTTAGTCCGTTAGAGAAAGGTGTTGGACAGTGTTTTGTGCTTTTGCTGGCCTACTACTTTTTTTTGCTGGCCTACTACTATGAAGCGATGATGATGAATGAGTTGGACTGTGTTTTGTGCTTTGCTGGGCTTCGCGGCCCAATCCGACTTGGCCACCCAAGTAAGTGTTCGTTCTATTTCTATCTAGTGCTGCTGCTGCTGCTTTTTTTTTTTTTTTGAGATTATGCTGCTGCTGCTGGATGATGGATGATGATGAGGGGGGACATGAGCGATTGGCGGCCCAACAAGTTTTTTTTTTTTGAGAAGGCCCAACAAGTTAATACGACGCTAAACACAACGTTTGTTTTCGAAAAAAAAAGAGAGAGAGGGAGATGCGATGGAAAAGGGGAGGAGGAATGAATCGAAACAATCAGCGCCGCACTCTCACGCATATTTGGTGAGTGACCAGGATGTAGACAAACAAATAACCTCAGTCTAGGCCTAGTGTGTTGTGGCAGGATCAGCCACCTAGCTTTTTGTTATCCTCTTTACAGAGTGATTGTAACCTTCCAGTTTGTTAAAAAAAAAAACTCAGCTAGGTAGGTGCAACCATGCGTGACGCGTTGGACCGTTGGGGGGGCTATCCCCTAGCCAACGAGAAACGCGTGCTCCTCGCGGTGCCAACTGCCAAAGCTTAAACGGCCGAACTCTGGGCATGCGCTCGTGAACGGAGCTGCCGAAACTCCTGCACCCGGAGAGTCATCTGTCATCACCGAGGGTGGCCGGCTGCCCGTCACTTCTGGTCAAAAAGAACCTACCCATCGCATCGCATATTGTTCAGCCGCTTCCTCTGATCCCCTGTATAAACAAATCGGTGTAAATTTTAGGGACGACCCGGCCCGCGACCGGATCGGTTCTTCTCCAAAAGGGTACTTTTCGATGCGTGTGCCCGCCCATTTAAAACCTATCATCCACACTCGTCATCCTTCATATTCTCCTTCAAAACGTAATATTCATGTCTGGTCAGCGAGATTTTTTCCTTTATATTCACTTCTACCGCATCCATCATCCTTTATATTTCTCCTTCATCTCAACTACCCGCACCAGGACCCACATGTCACTCTCTCTCCTATCTCTCTCCCCCTTTTCTTTTTCTCTCCGGCACTCTCTCTCCTCCATCACTCTCTCTCTGCCTCCCCTCGCATCCTCCGCCGGCACCCCTGCCCTCAGCCTCGCTCCCTCCACCGGCCGGCGGCGTGCCCCTTCCCTCCGCTGCAGATCTAGCAGCAGCAGCACAGCGGCGAAGGAGGTGCGGCCTCACGGTGGGTCTCGCGCCGACGACGGAGGTGCTTGCGAGCCGGGCATGGCGTCCTCCCCTTCCTCCGCGGAATAGAGCCCGTGCCGGCCTCCTCTCCCACTCCCGGCGGTCGCGTCTCGGTGGAGCAGGGGCCCGCGGCTCGGCGCCGACCTCCCCCTTCTCCCGGCGCTCTCTCTCCTCCCGCACCGGCTTCCTCCACGGCGTCGGCCGTCCCTCCTCCCGATGCGATGCCGCGCTCCCCTTGCTCGCCGAAGCCCACCGTCCTACCGCTCCTCCTCCTCCTTTGCGCCAGCACTGCCACCCTCACCGCGGTGTAGTCCCAGCCGGTGGCGTCGTCGCAGGCGAAGGCGCTCCTCCGCGTGCGCAAAGTGTTGTGCTACCCGCCGCCGCTTGAGCCGCTGCGTGCCGCGCCGGACCCTTGCGCGCTGCCGCAGACTTCGACGCTCTCCGTGGCCTGCGACGACGGTGGCGAGGTCACGGTGCTCTCGGTCCGGGGCAACCGCGACCCAGACACGGCCTAGCGCGCCACGCGCTCCCGGCCTCCTTCTCCTCCCAGCCTGTCGCACAACCGCCTCGGCCCGACGTTCCCGGAGGTCGGGAAGTCGGTGGTGCGGCTAGTCCTCGCCGGCAACAACTTCACCGGGAAGATTCCGGCGGGGTGAGCGCGCTGGGCCAGCTCCAGTACCTCGACGTCTCGGCGAACCTGCTCACCGGGGCGCGCCCAACGTGCATGCGGGGTAACTCCTCGGGGCGCACGGTACTCGTCGCCGGCAACTGCTTCGTCGACGCCAAGCAGCAGCAGGCCAGCACCTACTGCAGCCCCGGCGCACTGGCCTGTGTGTTTCCCGACGACGATGTCGAGGCAGCTGCGGCGGCGCGAGGAGGTCCGCTCCAGCCACTGCTCTCCCCGGCGACGGCGACGAGGTGGTCGCGGCGATTTCGGGCGCGAAGACCGGCTGGTCGGCTGTGTGAGCGGAGGAGCAGAGGGGCCCACGCCACGCAACCATAAAGGAGGTCCTCTTCTCCGCTGGATACGAAGAATTATATATATATATATATATATATATATATATATATATATATATATATATATATATATATATATATATATATATATATATATATATATATATATATATATATTCTCTATTTTGCAAAAATAAATGACTCCCCAAAAATTGAGCAGATCTATACTACTGCCGTCGTACCCCACGGCGGCAGGGTTCCTACCGCCGTGTGGCACGGCGGCAATTGCCCTACCCCACACGGTGGAACGGCCGGACGCGGGTCCCAACTGTCCGATGGACATACCGCCGTACCACACGGCGGTATGTCCCTACCGCCGTGGGGTACGGCGACATGTCCTGGCGCCGTATGGCACGGCGGCTGCAGGCCTGCAATCGCCGTGCCCCACAGCGCTTGGATCTGCTACCTATATAAGGCCGAAATCCAGCAGAAAATGTCATAATAATTCGGAAAAAAAAGAGAAAGGGGTGGGGAGAAGAGAAGGGAGTGAGGAGGAGGTGGCGAAGGTGCGAAGCTCTGCCGGTTTTTCGTCTCATTAGAGGTAAATACTCTGGTAATTAATATTTTGAACTCTGATAATTCATATTTTGAAGTACTGTTTTAGTGTAGATCTGCTTAGTAAAAATATAGTTTTAGTGTAGATCTGCTTAGTAAAATTATAGTTTTAGTGTAGATAGATTAGTAAAATTATAATTGTAGTGTAGATTTGCTTAGTAAAATTATAGTTTTAGTGTACATAGATTAGTAAAATTATAATTATAGTGTACATCTGAGTAGATATATTTTGTAGTTACAGATCCACTTGTTAATAGCGATTATTTTTTTTCATGCTGTCAGACATGTCGGATGCAGTTACTGTCAAGTTGTATTTCAGTAATGGCCAGATTAGATATGGTGAAAATGGAGTTGACTTGTCAGAATTTGATTCGGTTGACCATGTGATTAGAAGAGCAGCAGAAAGAACTTGGGGGGCCATAACCAACTTTTTTTATAAGGCATTCCATGTAGATGTAGAGCAACATGACTTGTCCATTATGGCTCTAATCAACAGGAGTAAGGCAGTATATTGGGAGCTTATGCTACTTCAAGGCACTGAACATTGGAGGAGTTATATCAGGACTGCATGTCAAATTGGTTTGCCTGTGATTTTATTTATCCAAACTGTTCACAAGGCTGGGTCTAGTAGTCAAGTGCATGAGGAGGGTAGTGGTGCTCACCAGGGTGAGGCTGAACTAGAAGCAGGAGATGGTCCTGCAACTAAGGCAGAAGAAGGAGATGGTGCTGCCACTGAGGCAGAAGTAGGAGATGGTCACACACCCTTTGAGGCCCGTGGTGAAATTGACGAGGGGGAAGTTAATGAAGAAGTGCTGAGGCAGTACGAAATGGAGGCCGGTGACGATGAACGTGGGTTGCAAGAGGACTCCTCAGATGATGAGGATGACCCGCTAGTGCCAAGGGACTGGGACAGCTACAATTTCTCACAACTATCTGTCAATCCTGGTGAGAATGTGTCCTGGGAGTATAAAGATAATCAGGTTTGTGTTGGCGCCATGTATAAGAGTGCAGTCGTGGTGAAGGATGCAGTGAAGAGGTGGGCCACTCTTACTCAGCAGAGAGAGTTCAGGGTAGTGAAGAGTTCTCCACACATATATGATGTACAATGTGTGAAGCCCAACTGTCCTTTTCGAGTGTATGCTTCTAAAGGCAAGTGGAAAAATTACTGGGAGGTCAGGTCTGTTGTGGATCACACTTGTGTACTTGACCAGCTAGATGCAAGTCATCGTAATTTGTCGGCCGGTTTTGTGGTCAGCCAGATGTTTACTAAGATTGTGGAAAATCCTGCTTATGAGCCCAAGTCCATTATCTTGGCAATTGAGGAGAAATTTAGGTACTTGATAAGTTATGGTAAGGCATACATGGCGAAGAAGAAGGTAATGGAGTTGAGGTGGGGTACTTACGAAGCATCCTATGACAATCTGCCTCTATTGCTGAACACAATTGCCACGCTAAATCCTGGTAGTTATTATGATATCAAGACTTATAATCTTGTATCAAGGCCAGGGAAGCAAGTCTTGCAGCGGGCATCCTTAGCATTAGGTCCCACTATTGTTGCATTCAAACAGTGTCGACCAGTGATTTGCATAGATGGCACATTCCTAACAGGAAAATACAAGGGCACAATCATTACAGTTGTGGCTGCAGATGACAACAATCAGTTGTTGCCATTGGCAATTGCTTTTGCAGAGGGAGAGAATGGTGACAGTTGGTATTGGTTTCTGGAGAGAGTGAAGCAGATGGTGGTGGGAGATGTGTCAAACATGTGTGTGATACACGATAGACACAAAGGTATTTTGCAGGCGATTAATGACATCAAAGAAGGTAGTCAAGAACGTCACAGATCAGCACAATGGCCAGATGTGCATAGCAGGTGGTGCATGAGGCATATGGGAGCAAACTTTCATAGCCAGGTCAAGAACAAAGAACTTACAACATTGTTCAAGCGGTTATGTTCGAGGAATCAGGAGAAAAAGTTCAACGAGCTCTGGAAAAAATTAGATGATCTAACGAAGAAAGCATTAGAAGAGATAGCTAAGAAGCCAATAAGTACTGAACCCGGGGAAGAGCCAGTATCTCTGGATGACGTGGGGCTAGATGCTCCAGATGTCAGAAGGAGAAGGGGACGTGCTGTGAAGACCTTTAGCCAGTGGATTCAGAATGAGACTAACGAGAAATTGTGTCTCCTGTTTGATAAGGGAGGTGTGAGGCATGGGACAATGACAACAAATTTTGCTGAGGTCTACAACGTAGTTTTACGTGGTGCCAGAGCTCTCCCTCTTGTTGGTATCATTGAGTTCTTCTTGTACCGCACAATGAAGTACTTTCTTGAGCGTGCTACTGCAGCACATGCAGCTATGAAGGACTGTCAAAAGGTGTATTCAACATGGATGACTAAGTACTTGGACAAAAAACAGAAGGGTGCTCTTGCTCACAGAGCTTACCCACAACCTCTACGTCGTGATCCTGGCAAGGAAGTTTAGTGGAAGTATCAGATAAGTTGTCAGTCCAAATCACAAAAAGCGAATGGTGAAATAACAATACAACAAACAGTTATTGGGAATCAAACATGCTCATGCTCTTGCCAGAAGCCGCGGCTGCTACACCTCCCCTGCTCACATGTGATCGCTGCATGCCTTGCAACAAAGAATATCCATTGGGGTCGGTACGTGCCTAAATACTTTTTGAAGCAAACCATTCTAGACACTTGGAACCACACTGTTGAGGGCTACCTGCATCTTGGTACTTTCACTCAAGACCCCAAAGACAATGTGTTGTACATACCAAATCCAGATCCAACCATGTGCCAAGGTGTTGGTCGACGCAAGAAGAATAGGATTAGGAACAACATGGACGAGGCTGAAGCTGGTCCTGCGGTGCAGATATGCTCTAAGTGCAACAATCCAGGACACTCCTACAAGAAATGCACTGAAGCATCTTACTTTTCCACTGTCACTGCTCCAGCACCTTCAGCTAGTGGACGTGGACGTCGTTCCCATCGCTACAGCGAAGGAATGCAGTGATCGTACTTGTTTGTGCTACCGTGTTGTAATATTCAAAATACTTATGCATGTTATCGTCTTGTAATATTTGAACCATTTAATTTGCCAAGGTCTTGTAATATTTGAACCGTTTAGTTTGCAACACCGTCAGAACTTATGCATGTTATTGTGTTGTAATAATTGAACTATCTTTTCAGTTCTTTGTTGTTTTCTTATTACTTACAAAATTATTACCATATCATGTTATGTATTGTTCTCTAATTTGAAATGAAATATGTAATGAGTTATGATATTTGTCATCTTTTTTGTAGGTTTGCAATGACTTCCTCGAGTCCTGAGTTGGACTTAGAGTTGCTCACCAGTAGGAAGGCTAAGGTTGCGGTCCCAAAGGGGATCCACACTCCTATGTGCTACTGTGGTGACAACTGTAAGCTTGTCAAGTGCAACGTTCTCGGCTACGTCTACGGGATGAGGTTCTTCATGTGCGTGAACTACGAGCATGACCCCCTCCCACCATGTCGCAATGTTAGACCAAAAGTAAGAACAAACTGCATTATTAAATAAATAATATGTCATTACTATTTTATTATGTGCTAACTTGTCTTTGAAAAAAGACTCTACCTCCTCTCTGTGATTTTATGCAGTGGCTAGATTGTGAGCAGTCCGAACAAGACAAGCGTTACGTCGAGCCGATGTGTCGTTCAGCACGTGAGAGGTGGCAAAGGATGGTTGAGGCAGAAAAACAAGAAGAAAAACGTAAGGAGCAGCAGGAGGAAATTCGCATTCGCCGGGAGATGAAAGAATGTGAAGCGGCCGCGGCCCGTGAAGCAGATAGAGAGAGGAAGAGGGAGAGAGCTCGCCGGGCTAAGGAAGCTGGGCCGGATGCCATGAGGAAGGGGAAATACCCCCGTTGTACCCAGTAGACGTAGAGTACTAAACGTCGAGTGCTACTGTATCTCTAAAAACTATGATTTCATTTCATCATCCACTACAGTCGGCTTGTATCATTAAGAACTTGATTTCAGATACATTAGAGCTTGTTTCCTCAAACAGTAAACCTAGTACTAGGGTGTGTTTCCTGTGAGTCACTGCATCAAACAGTGAACACATAGGGTGTGTTTTCTGTGAGTCACTGCATCAAACAGTGGTGACTTGTACTAAGGTGTGTTTCCTCTGATTCACTACGTGTTTCTCTTGCCCCGGATCGAATGGCCCACCGTCCAGTCTGCTTCATTGCCTACATATATGTGAGCACTCTTCTCCAGTGACATTTCTCAACACAACAAGCACCAATGAGTTCCTGGACTGGGGATGATGATGGCTCCCTCGGTCCAGCACTGTGGAGCCAGCAAGATCCAGAGTTCAACAGCAATTTTCCACTCTTAGATAAGAGAGATTTCAAATCCATGCGTGATGTTAGAAAGTACACACCAAATCAAATGGTGAACTGGCCAAGGTGTGCACACGGTGAGTTTTGTGTGATGCAAGTTTACCAGGGATGGAACAACTCTGGTCGACGCTTCTGGCATTGCTCACGAGCATGGGTAAGCAAAACTACATGACCTTTGTCCTTCATCATTTTATGGTTTACTAATGTAATCTCGGTTTCTGCAGTACTCTGACCAACCAGATAACTGCGGTTTCGTGCAATGGGTGGATCCCCCCAGCTATTCACCCGTATCAACAGTACATCGACTACCTCGAGGATGTTGTCATCTTCAACCTGAGGCAAGAGCTCGCGTCGGCATTGGCTTCTCCAGATCCGACATTATGACAACCCGCCCAGGAAAATACCGTACTATCGCCTAAACCAATCCCCTTTGGTCATTAAGCAATAATAAAGTATCATCTTGTCGTTAGTTGCCGGGTTAACGCCCGGTAAATCACTTACAAAGCAACAAGGATCGACATATATGCATTAAAACTCACGCGAAGGCGAGTCCAGAGAACAACATGTGATTAACATCCAAATTTACCCCGAAGGGTTTAATTATTACAAACCGGAGTTTTTGGACATGATAACGAAGTTCAGAATTTTGAAAACAGCGGAATTAACTAAACGGCACGAGGAAACATCACGGGAGGCCTGCCATGATGCCTTCATTCATCGTCTTCAACCCACTCCAGCTCCCAGCCAGGCGGGATCTCTCCAGGCCACACATCAGCAAAGGCATTACCTGGAACAACAGATTATAGCAAGGCTGAGTATACTAATACTCAGCAAGACTTACCCGTCGGTGATAACTACTTCACCAACTCTAGACATGAAAGGCTTTTTGGCCACTGGGGTTTCTTTTGCTGAAAAGCAACAAAGAGTATGTCCTTACTTTCAATATTTTAGCACAAGTTCTAGTTGATTATTCCTTTCTAAATTAGCAAGCTAGTGCAAGCATAAGTTGTGCAAACAATTAATCAAGCATAATATTCATCAACTTCCATCATTAGGGATCTCATGGCTAGTGGAGTAAGTAGTCTCAGATAACGGTGAGAGGCCGACAATCGATTGATTTAAACCTTGCAAGGTAGACCTAAACACACGGTAGGGTGCCCCCGCGAGGACAACCACCAGGCGGTTCCCAAAAGTCCTCGGTTCGGGATAAAAGGCGACAGTCTTCGGTACAGGCTATCTGGTATACCCCGCAAGGCACCCAGCATCGCACATGCACCACCGGTAGCTAGCCGGGGGACACATCCCAAGATTAGTCACAGTAAAATCCCTTACCGTCTCGTTAAAGTACTAAGCTTACCGTACCCATTTCCGACAAGTGCTTAGCACGTTCAAACACTTAACCCAGGAAAGCCATTGGACCGGAGCCCACATCCCATGCTCTTACCACATGAGCAATCCATTTAAGGAGATCTTATGATTCCAACATAAGAACCTATTCTCGCGAGTGACAAGCATCACTCGACTTGTAACGGTCCTATAGCATAGCAACTACCGACCTATCATACTAGTAAGAACATAGGTACCTAGGGATCATGCATCTAGGGTTTCATTTCAACTCCTGAACGTAAATGCATAATCATCCATAGATAGTTGCATAAAGTTTCAAAAACACGTGGTTAAATGCACCGGGGCTTGCCTTCGTCAGCAGGGTTAGCCTGAGGGTCCTCGGTGTCGTCGATCACCTCCACGTACCGTAGCTCTACGTCAGCTCCTCCTTCCTCGGCTTCCGGCACGAGCGCGTAGTTACCGTCAGGAAGCTCTACACGGAATGCAATGCAGGGTTCGGGTGGAGTGATAGATTATTATTTCACCAACTCTTGTTGGCCACCTTCACCTTAACAAACAATTAATTATTAATTCTTTTTCATTAAGGTTATTATGGACAAGAGTTTTAATCCTTGCCCAACAATTAACTAATGTTCATTTTCATGATTGTTATTTCATGTGAGATTTACTATTCAAGCTTTCAATAGCAAAGGTGTGCACATACATGTAAATATTTCCATTTAAATGTTTAAAACAACAAGAGTGAATTTAAAGGTTCCAAAGTAAGCCATGCATCCATTTACAAGGGTCACAAGGTCAAACGGTCACACTTTTGGAATTAACTCCCACTAGCAAGCTTATGCATCTAACTTGTAAATGCCAAACTTAAACATACAAACAAGGGTAGGAGCCCCTGCTGGTCTAAAGTTACTAAACATACCACTGGATCAAACTTGGCCATTAAAAGAACTATAAAACTTATATAAGCAAGATTACATTTCCTAGCCATGCAAATTAAAGGAAATGCATAAATAATTAAAAGTAAAGCTCCTGCATCCAACAACAAGCCTACAGCTACTCTGACCCTAAACAAGATCAGAACACCTATGGGTTCATCTCAAACCAATTTGAAATATGAACCATGCATTTAAATATATATCTAGGCATAAAACAAGATTAAATATTTATAACAGAGAGAAATTCATGATAAATTCAGGAAAGTTACTTATAGGCATAACATGAACATTGCCACAAGTTGAGCACAAAAATCAATTCATATTTTGCTACAAAAATCAGTAAAGCAGAAATAGCATAAATATGAAGTAATTCATATAAAAAATATCTGTTCAACAACTTTGTGAAATTTTTGGTCCAGAGTCTAATCATGACAAGTCTAGCAACATATCCAAAATTCAGCTCCATAGCCTTTCTAGATTTTGAATTATAGCAAAAAGGTGTCAAACTGAATTTGAATTTTCATTCAAAATCTATAAGTCAAAACTATGGTCATGCTTTGTAGAAGTTGCAGATCTACTCTCACTGAGACCAACAAAATTGGGTTTGCATTTTTCTAAATTTGTTGTGAATTTCTAGGCTATTTCTAAGGTACTAGACTGACTTGCAAAGAAACTAAGAATCTTTCTATTGCAACCGGGTCCCTGGGTTCACAACTAAGCCCTTGGACTTCACACAAATGCCCTTGCGGCGGCGGGAGAGTTCGCCGGCGGCGAACGGTGGTCGGGCTTGGCAAACAAGCGACACTGGCGTGTGATTGGCCTCACCCCTAGCCGATTGGTGGTGGTGGCGGGGTCGGGGATGTCACCGGCGAGTGGCGGCGGCGAGGTCGCGGCGGCGCGCCCGCTGCGGCTCGGGTTCCGGCGAGTGGCGGCGCAATGTGGGTGAACACGCGGCCGTGGGAGCTTCACTGGTGTCTAGGGAGGAGGTTGAGATGGTCGGCCGGCGACGGAAGCGAGCGGAGGGGGAAGCTCGCCTGCGGCGGCGGCAATGGCGGGCGGCGGACGGTGGCTCACGCGCGGTCAGTGAGGAGGGGGCTATTTATAGCTGGGAGTGCGCACGCAGGAGCGAGATCGCTTCGTGGTTAAGCATCCCGGCGCGTTTAAAGCGTGGTACGGCGGCGGCATCGGCGTGCGTGCGCGGCGGGCCAGGACGACGCCACGGCGAGCGCGTACACGCCGCGTGGCGCGCGGTTCCTCCGGCCGAGGCAGCTCCTAGGGGTGTGCACGAGGCCAACGCATGCCGAGGTCACGCCCAAACTCCGAGACCCGGCCGTAGTACGGCGGCGCACGGCGGCGGCGCGGCGGCGACGCGTGGACACGCGCGCGCGCATGACGTCGCGCCGTGGCACCCTCGGCCCGGTCCAGTGCGTGTGCCCTTGTTTGCTTGCACGGTTCTCAAGAATTTGCATAAAAACTTCAAAACCCGTAGATAGGAAAGTTGTAGATGAGTGGATCCTCTAAATGATGGCTGAAACCGAATTTGAAATAGATTCAAATCGAAGGAGAAATTCGAATGCCAATTTGGGGAAATTTCATGTCTCGGTGAACAGGAATTCTGAGCTTGCTTGGCAATTTAGCACCTTTTCCACTCAAAACCAGCAATGCCACTCAACATGAAAGTTGTGTCTCATGAAAAACTAGACAACTTTTATATTGGGAGATTTTGAAGTGTTAGGTGAAATTTGGAGAACGCGGCAAAAGTTCCAGATCGACACAAAGACATCAAGGGGTTTGTCCCCCTTAGCTAGGGTTTTGACCATGGGAAGGGCATTAGACTTGTTTAAGATGCTAATAGGTTAGTGTTGGTGAGATTTGCAAGGTGATGACCCAGGTTGACCGTGCTTTGACCCTAGTCAACAAGTTTGACCGGCAATTAGGGTTAATTAAAAACCTGGGGTGTCAAAGCCTACCCCCCTTAAACGGAATCTCGTCCCGAGATTCGATTCAAGAAAAACAAGGTAGGTAGTAGAACTCACGGTTTCGAGATTGCAGAAAACCCGAGTACTTGGTGTTGAGATACTCTTCCGTCTCCCAAGTTGCTTCTTCCTCCGTATGATGACTCCATTGTATCTTGTACATCCTTACGGTTTGTCTTCGGGTCTTCCTTTCCTTTTTGTCCAACACCCTCATGGGATGCTCGATGAGCGAGAAATCCGGCTCAATCCAAGCATTTGCTTCTGTGATCACTTCGGTTTCAGGCACAGGCACGCCTTTCTTCAGTTGGGTCACATGGAATACATTGTGAACTGCGGAGAACCGCTCCGGAAGTCGGATGCGATAAGCCACTGGCCCACATACCTCAATGATTTCATAAGGTCCGATATAGCGCGGGGCTAACTTTCCCTTAACACCGAACCTTTGCACACCCTTGGTTAGTGAAACTTTTAGGTATACATAATTACCAACTTCAAATTGTCGGGGTGCTGTTCCTCTATCGTGATAGCTCTTTTGCCTCATCTGTGCTAACTTCAAGTTCTCCCGTATCACTTGCACTTTCTCTTCGGCGTCTTTGACTAGGTCCGGACCAAAGAGTGTCCTTTCTCCGGCTTCTGACCAGTTCAAAGGAGTACGACATCTCCGTCCATAAAGAGCATCGAACGGTGCCATCTTCAAACTAGCTTGGTAGCTATTGTTATAAGAGAACTCTGCCAAGGACAAACACTTGTCCCAACTTTTATCAAAATGCAGGATGCTTGCCCGTAGCATGTCTTCCAAGATTTGATTTACCCTTTCCGTCTGACCATCGGTCTACGGGTGATAGCTGGAACTACGGATCAACTTGGTTCCTAAACATTCATGCAACTGCTCCCAGAAACGAGCTACAAACTGAGTTCCTCTATCCGAGATTATGGTCTTCGGAATTCCATGCAAACGGACTATTTGATCCATATATAACTCTGCATATTGCTGCACTGAATAAGTAGTATGAACTGCAATGAAATGGGCAGTCTTCGTGAGTCTGTCCACGATAACCCAAATAGAATCCTTCTTTCTAGCAGTCAGGGGTAAACCCACAATGAAGTCCATACTTATGTCATCCCATTTCCACATAGGTATCGACAAGGGTTGGAGTACACCTGCCGATTTCAAATGTCTTGCTTTCATTCTATGACACGTATCACACTCTGACACATACTTTGCTATGTCGACTTTCATATTGGACCACCAGAAATTTTCCTTCAGATCTTGATACATCTTGGTGCTTCCGGGATGAATTGAGAATTTGGAAAGATGAGCCTCATCAAAGATGGTTTTCTGAATTTCTTGGTCAATGGGAACCACAAGACGTTTCCCAAACCATACCACATCGTTTGCATCCCTCCGGAAACAGGTATACTTGGGATCTCCTTCTGCTAACTTCTGTTTGATTAGCTGCATGCCCTCATCATTGCGTTGAGCAGTGACAATTCTATCATAAAGATTGGATTCGGCAGCTAGGACATATAGATTTCCTTGCTCTACTACTTCCAAGTTAAGCTTCCTCATGTCTTCACACAAGGTGTCACTATACGGCTCCACTTCGAGATGATTGCAGTGAACTTTGCGGCTAAGAGCATCCGCAACAACATTGGCTTTCCCGGGGTGATAGTGCACTTCTAAATCATAATTTTTAATCAACTCAAGCCATCTCCTTTGTCTCATGTTTAAATCCGATTGAGTGAAGATATATTTGAGACTCTTGTGATCGGTGAAGATATTGCAACGATTGCCCATCAGATAGTGCCTCCAAATCTTAAGAGCATGAACAACCGCTGCTAGCTCTTGATCATGGGTGGGATAATTGATCTCATGGGATCGAAGTGCCCGTGAGGCATAGGCAATGACTCGGCCCTCTTGCATAAGAACACAACCGAGACCAGTGCCTGACGCGTCACAAAAAACTTCAAAAGGTTTGGAATTATCCGGTTGCACTAGCACGGGGGCTGAAGTTAAGTGTTGTCTCAGCGTGTGGAAGGCTTTCTCACATGCTTCACTCCATACAAATTTCACTCCTTTCTTGAGCAGTTCAGTCATAGGTTTAGCGATCCTGGAGAAGTCCGGAATGAATCGACGGTAATAACCCGCCAAACCTAGAAAACTGCGGATTTGGTGTACGGATTTGGGTGGTTTCCAATCCATCACCTCTTGTACTTTGCTAGGATCTACGGATATGCCATCTTTGGAAATAGTGTGCCCCAAGAATTTCACACTATCCAACCAGAATTCGCATTTGGAGAATTTAGCATAGAGCTTATGATCTCTCAAACGCTGTAGGACAATTCGAAGATTTCTGGCATGTTCCTTCTCATTTTTGGAATAGATTAGAATATCATCGATGAAGACCACTACGAATTTGTCAAGCTCCGTCATGAATACGGAGTTCATGAGATACATGAAGTAGGCTGGGGCATTTGTGAGACCGAAGGACATCACCAAGAACTCATAGAGACCATAACGAGTGGAGAAAGCTGTTTTGGGAATGTCACAAGGTCGAATTTTGATTTGATGATAACCAGAACGGAGATCGATCTTGGAGAAAACTTTGGCTCCAGCCAACTGATCAAAAAGAACATCAATGCGGGGAAGAGGATATTTGTTTTTGATGGTCACCGCATTGAGCGGTCTGTAGTCAACACATAGCCTCAAACTACCATCTTTCTTCTTGACAAAGAGTGCGGGGCAACCCCAAGGAGAAGAACTTGGGCGAATGTAGCCCTTATCTAACAATTCCTGGAGTTGGTTTTTCAGTTCAGCTAATTCCTTGGGAGGCATACGATAAGGTCGTTTAGAAATGGGCGCAGTGCCAGGTTGGAGTTCAATCACAAACTCGACATCCCTGTCTGGTGGCATGCCAGGCAACTCATCGGGAAAGACATCAGGATATTCACACACTACTGGAATTTCTTCAAGATGAGAGATAATGGTCACATAGGCACAAGGGTCTGCACCGTCCTGAAAAGGTAAGTACAAGGTGGTGTGCCCGACCGTAGGTGAATTGATTGCTACAACTCTACCTGCGATATCTAGAACCACCTTATGTCGGGTCATCCAATCCATACCCAAGATAACATCCATACCCTCTAAGCCTATGACAATGAGGTTTGGTTGAACCGTCTTACTTCCCAACCTTAATTGTACTCCACAGATTAAGGTACTAGAAGAGATTTGTCCACCTGGAGTGATAATTTTATAAGCTGAATTGAGGTGAGAACTCATCAAACTCAATTTGCCTACTAGCTTTTCACTTATGAAACTGTGGGTAGCTCCAGAATCGAACAAAATCTTAACAGGGGTGTCATCGATAGAGAATGTACCCGTAAGCACTGGAGCTCCCTCTGGGATGTCACTCATGGTGGTAAAGTTCAGCTTGCCTTGGCGGACTTGCACCGTTGGCTTCTTAGCCGGATTGGCCGGCTTGGCCCCTGAACCTTGATTCTGCTGGTTGGGCTTATTCTGCTTAGGTTTAGGGCAATCACTTATGTAGTGCCCCGGCTGTCCACAATTGTAACAACGGCGTTCACCGATGTTGCGTGGGGGTGCGTTAGGCTTGGGAGCCTGCTGCTGAGTGTTGCGGAACTGGAAGTTCCCTGAAGGCTTGCTCTGTGATGGCTTCATCGTCCAGCGTCCAGTTGAAGATTGCTGGAATGAGTTAGGAACATTCTTCTTCACAAAGCGAAACTTTTTGTTAGTCCCACTGCCCGAAGCAAAACCAGCCTGCCTCTTCTTGTCTCTCTGGGCCTTCTTCATAGCATCCTCTTGGGATATAGCCTTGTTTACGAGCTCATGGAAGTTGTTGGGCTCGATCAAGTTTAGCCGTTCGTACAACTCACCATCCAGGCCATCACGGAACCTTTCCATCTTCTTTGCATCGGTATCCACGTGATGTCCACCATACTGGCAAAGGCTATTGAATTTCTGTGCATAGTGATACACAGTGTCAGATCCCTGCCTGAGGGCCAGTAACTCCCTCATCTTCCTATCCATTAATCCCTTAGGAATGTGATGGCTCTTGAAAGCTTGCTTGAATTCATCCCAAGTGACAGCATGCCCCTGCTGCATGGTCTTGAAATGATCCCACCACATCAAGGCTTCACCTCGCAGTTGCAGAGCTACGAAGTTGGCTTTGTTTTCCTCGGAGCAAGGCAGTACAAAGGCAGAGAATTTTGCCTCGATGGCCTTGATAAACGCCTCAGCTTCAAGGGGGTCTTCCGCCTTGGAAAAGGTCGGAGGCTTCATCCCGATGAACTGAGGGTAGGTGGTGACCTGATTTGGCCCCTCATGATTTGCCACATGTGGCGGCCTTTGGTTCAGCTGCTGGGCGATTTGTTGCTGCGTTTGCAGGATCTGGCGCAGCACCTCGGTCTGAGTGGCCATGAATGCCTCCGCCGGCGTCACGGGCGGTGGCGGTGGTAGTTCACCACTGCCCGACGTTCCGAAACCGTTGGGGGAGCTGCGTGTTGGTCCCACCATCTGAAATGCGAGCCTTTGTTAGACACATAGCCATAATCTTGCTTAGAAAGAAATGACAAGTGTAAAACATGCATGACAAAAGCTCATTCGCGCATTCATTCGACATTTGCAGCAACACAGTCATAAGAGTACTTCACATCCAACAGCCTAGTCACCGAGATATTTTCCAAAATTGGTTAGTAGATGTCAAATTTCATACTCCCCAAAGTTAGCATTCCACATTGCGGCGAACTACAACTTCGCATGCCCGAAGAATGCAATTGCGGAAAGCTACCTAGCTGTCCTGGCAGCCGGCCGACACTCACCGAAAATTTCGTAGCTCCCTCTACTCTTATGCAAAAATGCTGAATTTTGGTGAGCGCGGTCATTGCAACACTCCGCACAACTTTGGTATTCAACGCATGCTAAGATTCCGACGTTCAATTGTTCGAAAACTCCCTTTCCTAAACTGTTTGGACAGCAGCCCGGATTAGATTAAAACTTGCATAACTTCCAATAAGAAAGTGCACGATTGCTGAGATTTAGAGAACACGATCGTCACAAAAATTCCAAACAAGCTTGGTATACAACACCGAACTCGATTCTGACCACAAATTGCTTAAGCATTCCCTTACAACAAACATTACGGATAAAGTGTTCACAGAACATTACAAAGGTTCCAAGGTTTGAAAATATCACATTACAACCTGGGTTACACTGCAGTCATGCTGCACAAAAGCATTCTCCTATGCTCACCTACCACAAACCAACCAAAAGGCTACACACAGGAGTATGACCCATCTTATTACAACACTACGGCAACCTAGTTGCCGACCGAAGCACCACTGCCAGCAGGTGAAGCCGGTGGGGTCGGTAGCGGTGGTCCAGCCTGACTCGCCTGGTCAAGACCAGACTGACCCTGCTGCTCCTCCGGAGGTGCCTCCACCGGAGGTGGTGGCTGCAGAGCCACAATGGCCTGCAGAGCTGCTACCTGTACCTCAGCCTCCTCTACCTGCTGCTGCATCTCGATGATGTTCTGTAACAGTGTCAACCTCTCGATCTCTCTAGTGTCCACATCCTCCTCAAGGGTAGTGACCTCTGCCTCCAGGTCTAAGATTCTCTGCAGGCGGTCACCTCTCTCTAACTCCAACTGGAACCTCCTGGCACGCAGTCGGTCATTCTCCTGCTGAGTCTGGGTGAGGGTGAAGCTCAGCTGCTGGTACGCTGCTGAAAGATTGTGCCAGGCCAGCCGAGCCGACTCCAGTCGTTGGCTGATCATCAGCTGGGTGGTGTTACGCAGCCCCTGGAGAGTGAACACAGCGTCCAGGCAACGCGTTAGCATCTGCGTGACGTCCAGTGGGACTGCGAGCATCAGTAACTCCTGAAGGTGGTCCACACGGTCCCTCCATGCCGGATCGTGCGGGTTCACCGCCGGAAACAGTCCGAATGGTGATAGTGCTACCACCGTCGGGTTATGGTCGCAGAAATCCGTCAATACCCAGAGGGCAGCCGACTCGAAGGACTCCTGCAGACGAAAACCCCAGTACACAGAGCTCAAGTCGAACCAGTCGGGGTGGTCCGGGTGAGGTGGTACAGTGACGGTCACTCTGCAACGAGGCACGCCCAGGTGCTCTAACTCGAGTGCCTCGTAGACGGGCGGAATGGTGTAGCCGGCAGCGCTGAGTGCCTCCCACGCAAGGCGTGGAAAACCCTCCCAGTGCAGTCCGTTGGTACGGACTGAACCGTCAGCACCGTACTCGAGAAACATGGGGGCGGCCATCTGTACAAAAATGTAACGCATGTTAGAACTCAAAAGAGAGCAACATGTCAAATGGTGCAAATTCTGGCAGCTGTGAATAAAAATTCATAACTAAAAATCCAGAACCCCAAAAATTCCCAAATTTTACAAGCTACTCCGTAAGGTTTTTCTACACACTTTTGGTATTCAAAGGTTGAGCTAGATCATTTAGGAACAAGGTCGAAAGTTGCAAGGTTTCAGGTTCTGCCTTCCTGAAAAACAGCATGACCTGAGTTCACTAAAAAGGGTACAACTCAAGATTTACGGAAGCTATGACCATGAATTTTTGCGAGCAAAAACTAGATTAGATATGGAGCGACTTTGATATAGGTCAACTAGTCTAAACATTTTTAGAATCTGGTGCAAAAATTCAAGCTAGCAGCACCACAAATTGTTGGACAGCAACACACCTATGCATGAGAGGTAATCTAGTTCACAGAAACCACACACTAGCAAATCTTCCTTAGAGAGCATATAAGTTCTGTTTTGGGTCCATTTTAAATGTTTCGACTTTTAGTATGCATGCAAGACGTCCTATTCGACCTCACACGGCAATCAAGCCAAAAATCGAAGTCAGTGCCGGTGGCAAGGCTTTTATTCGTCTCTCCCTATAATAACTAGTCGAGAGCTACACGGTACTCACTTAGCGTCTAACGAAGCGCTGTTATGTACCTGCAGAAAAGAACCTTCCGTGCCAGCACGTCACAGAAGCGTCCACATACAGTACCGTTCACTTATAGAAACGGTATCCATGCGTCAAGCCGCTGCATGGACAGCGTCCAACCTCAGATACGCTCCTTTTGGAATGAAGCGGATCCTTGCCTCGCATATACAAAATGCGGAACGTCCACGTATGGCAAAACGTGACGAGACACAGACGCGACGGTGGGTTCCCTTTGGAATAGGTCCCATCCATCCCTCGCATGACTTCCATGCGGTACCACCACGTATAGCAAAACGTGATGAGACGCAGACGCGACGTGGGTGCCCATTTGAATAGGTCCCATCCATCCCTCACAGGACTTTCCTGTGGTACCACCACGTATGGCAAAACGTGATGAACTAGTATGGTTGTGCAGAAAGTAAGTTCTGACAGAAAGTAAATGTGCTGGGAGTTAGCAAAATAAACCATAGATTAATAAGCCACCTGAAAGAACCCAAAATTCCCTCTAGGGCCTCTCGGTCTAGTTTATCCTTAACGGACCAACGTGTTTTGCAAATCCAAACAATCTTGGCAAATTTTATTCAAAAACCAGTGATTAAGGTTATTAATTAATCTCTGGTGCATATAATTGCTCTGATGCCAGCTGTGACAACCCGCCCAGGAAAATACCGTACTATCGCCTAAACCAATCCCCTTTGGTCATTAAGCAATAATAAAGTATCATCCTGTCGTTAGTTGCCGGGTTAACGCCCGGTAAATCACTTACAAAGCAACAAGGATCGACATATATGCATTAAAACTCACGCGAAGGCGAGTCCAGAGAACAACATGTGATTAACATCCAAATTTACCCCGAAGGGTTTAATTATTACAAACCGGAGTTTTTGGACATGATAACGAAGTTCAGAGTTTTGAAAACAACGGAATTAACTAAACGGCACGAGGAAACATCACGGGAGGCCTGCCATGATGCCTTCATTCATCGTCTTCAACCCACTCCAGCTCCCAGCCAGGCGGGATCTCTCCAGGCCACACATCAGCAAAGGCATTACCTGGAACAACATATTATAGCAAGGTTGAGTATACTAATACTCAGCAAGACTTACCCGTCGGTGATAACTACTTCACCAACTCTAGACATGAAAGGCTTTTTGGCCACTGGGGTTTCTTTTGCTGAAAAGCAACAAAGAGTATGTCCTTACTTTCAATATTTTAGCACAAGTTCTAGTTGATTATTCCTTTCTAAATTAGCAAGCTAGTGCAAGCATAAGTTGTGCAAACAATTAATCAAGCATAATATTCATCAACTTCCATCATTAGGGATCTCATGGCTAGTGGAGTAAGTAGTCTCAGATAACGGTGAGAGGCCGACAATCAATTGATTTAAACCTTGCAAGGTAGACCTAAACACACGGTAGGGTGCCCCCGCGAGGACAACCACCAGGCGGTTCCCAAAAGTCCTCGGTTCGGGATAAAAGGCGACAGTCTTCGGTACAGGCTATCTGGTATACCCCGCAAGGCACCCAGCATCGCACATGCACCACCGGTAGCTAGCCGGGGGACACATCCCAAGATTAGTCACAGTAAAATCCCTTACCGTCTCGTTAAGGTACTAGGCTTACCATACCCATTTCCGACAAGTGCTTAGCACGTTCAAACACTTAACCCACGAAAGCCATTGGACCGGAGCCCACATCCTATGCTCTTACCACATGAGCAATCCATTTAAGGAGATCTTATGATTCCAACATAAGAACCTATTCTCGCGAGTGACAAGCATCACTCGACTTGTAACGGTCCTATAGCATAGCAACTACCGACCTATCATACTAGTAAGAACATAGGTACCTAGGGATCATGCATCTAGGGTTTCATTTCAACTCCTGAACGTAAATGCATAATCATCCATAGATAGTTGCATAAAGTTTCAAAAACACGTGGTTAAATGCACCGGGGCTTGCCTTCGTCAGCAGGGTTAGCCTGAGGGTCCTCGGTGTCGTCGATCACCTCCACGCACCGTAGCTCCGCGTCAGCTCCTCCTTCCTCGGCTTCCGGCACGAGCGCGTAGTTACCGTCAGGAAGCTCTACACGGAATGCAATGCAGGGTTCAGGTGGAGTGATAGATTATTATTTCACCAACTCTTGTTGGCCACCTTCACCTTAACAAACAATTAATTATTAATTCTTTTTCATTAAGGTTATTATGGACAAGAGTTTTAATCCTTGCCCAACAATTAACTAATGTTCATTTTCATGATTGTTATTTCATGTGAGATTTACTATTCAAGCTTTCAATAGCAAAGGTGTGCACATACATGTAAATATTTCCATTTAAATGTTTAAAACAACAAGAGTGAATTTAAAGGTTCCAAAGTAAGCCATGCATCCATTTACAAGGGTCACAAGGTCAAACGGTCACACTTTTGGAATTAACTCCCACTAGCAAGCTTATGCATCTAACTTGTAAATGCCAAACTTAAACATACAAACAAGGGTAGGAGCCCCTGCTGGTCTAAAGTTACTAAACATACCACTGGATCAAACTTGGCCATTAAAAGAACTATAAAACTTATATAAGCAAGATTACATTTCCTAGCCATGCAAATTAAAGGAAATGCATAAATAATTAAAAGTAAAGCTCCTGCATCCAACAACAAGCCTACAGCTACTCTGACCCTAAACAAGATCAGAACACCTATGGGTTCATCTCAAACCAATTTGAAATATGAACCATGCATTTAAATATATATCTAGGCATAAAACAAGATTAAATATTTATAACAGAGAGAAATTCATGATAAATTCAGGAAAGTTACTTATAGGCATAACATGAACATTGCCACAAGTTGAGCACAAAAATCAATTCATATTTTGCTACAAAAATCAGTAAAGCAGAAATAGCATAAATATGAAGTAATTCATATAAAAAATATCTGTTCAACAACTTTGTGAAATTTTTGGTCCAGAGTCTAATCATGACAAGTCTAGCAACATATCCAAAATTCAGCTCCATAGCCTTTCTAGATTTTGAATTATAGCAAAAAGGTGTCAAACTGAATTTGAATTTTCATTCAAAATCTATAAGTCAAAACTATGGTCATGCTTTGTAGAAGTTGCAGATCTACTCTCACTAAGACCAACAAAATTGGGATTGTATTTTTCTGAATTTTCTGTGAATTTCTAGGCTATTTCTAAGGTACTGGACTGACTTGTAAAGAAACTAAGAATCTTTCTATTGCAACCGGGTCCCTGGGTTCACAACTAAGCCCTTGGCCTTCACACAAATGCCCTTGCGGCGGCGGGAGAGTTCGCCGGCGGTGAACGACGGTCGGGCTTGGCAAACAAGCGACACTGGCGTGTGATTGGCCTCACCCCTAGCCGATTGGTGGTGGTGGCGGGGTCGGGGATGTCACCGGCGAGCGGCGGCGGCGAGGTCGCGGCGGCGCGCCGACTGCGGCTCAGGTTCCGGCGAGCGGCGGCGCAATGTGGGTGAACACGCGGCCGTGGGAGCTTCACTGGTGTCTAGGGAGGACGTTGAGATGGTCGGCGGGCGACGGAAGCGAGCGGAGGGGGAAGCTCGTCTGCGGCGGCGGCAATGGCGGGCGGCGGACGGTGGCTCACGCGCGGTCGGCGAGGAGGGGGCTATTTATAGCTGGGAGTGCGCGCGCAGGAGTGAGATCGCTTCATGGTTAAGCATCCCGGCGCGTTTAAAGCGCGGTACGGCGGCGGCATCGGCGTGCGTGCGCGGCGGGCGAGGACGACGCCGCGGCGAGCGCGTACACGCCGCGTGGCGCGCGGTTCCTCCGGCCGAGGCAGCTCCTAGGGGTGTGCGCGAGGCCAACGCATGCCGAGGTCACGCCCAAACTCCGAGACCCGGCCGTAGTACGGCGGCGCACGGCGGCGGCGCGGCGGCGACGCGTGGACACGCGCGCGCGCATGACGTCACGCCGTGGCGCCCTCGGCCCGGTCCAGTGCGTGTGCCCCTGTTTGCTTGCACGGTTCTCAAGAATTTGCATAAAAACTTCAAAACCCGTAGATAGGAAAGTTGTAGATGAGTGGATCCTCTAAATGATGGCTGAAACCGAATTTGAAATAGATTCAAATCGAAGGAGAAATTCGAATGCCAATTTGGGGAAATTTCATGTCTCGGTGAACAGGAATTCTGAGCTTGCTTGGCAATTTAGCACCTTTTCCACTCAAAACCAGCAATGCCACTCAACATGAAAGTTGTGTCTCATGAAAAACTAGACAACTTTTATATTGGGAGATTTTGAAGTGTTTAGGTGAAATTTGGAGAACGCGGCAAAAGTTCCAGATCGACACAAAGACATCAAGGGGTTTGTCCCCCTTAGCTAGGGTTTTGACCATGGGAAGGGCATTAGACTTGTTTAAGATGCTAATAGGTGAGTGTTGGTGAGATTTGCAAGGTGATGACCCAGGTTGACCGTGCTTTGACCCTAGTCAACAAGTTTGACCGGCAATTAGGGTTAATTAAAAACCTGGGGCGTCACAGACATCTACCAACGACGACGACGGACCGGTGACCGGACCAATGGTGGTGAAGATGAACACCGGCTGTGAGGACGAGTTCTGCTGCTGTCCATGCCACGAGAAGAAGGACAACACTCCACCAGCAACTCCACCCCCGCCACCGTCTGATCCAACTCCACCCCCACCGGGGTACGGGTACATGCCCTCCCAACACTCCGACGGGTCTATGATGTCCGGGTTCTCCGGGTACTACTCGTACAACTAGACTACAAATGTTGTAACCGTTTATCTAAATTCCCTAAGGCACGTTAGGACTAGCAGCGGCACAAAGTTAGGGTATTTGCGTCGTACGTGCCATTGTTTGTTTATGTGATTCGTCGTTAAGTAGCAATGGTTCGTCGTTAAGTATCAATGGTTCAAAAAATGAAACGTACCAGGCCAATAAAAATACCGCCGTAGGGCACGGCGGTAGGTAGGGACCTACCGCCGTGCCCCACGGTGATTGCTGGAGGCACTGCTGCCGCCGGGCGGTAAGCACCAACCACCGTACCCCACGGCGTTTAGTCCTACCGCCGTGTGGTACGACGGTTGGTGCCCTTGCCAGTGGGTCACGGCAGCTGCCGCCGTACCACACGGCGGTAGGAACCCTACCGCCGTGGGGTACGGCGGCAGTAGTATAGATCTGCTAAATTTTTGGGGAGTCATTTTTTTTGCAAAATAGAGAAAAATATATATAAAAAAATCCGGATACGAAGCTTCCCAGTTACCCGCTGCAGGGGATTTTCCCTCATATCCTCCTCCAGTTAGTTTTCCAGTAGACCAGTGCGGGTGGTCTCAGCGACGAATTGAAAGTTCGAAACATGTGGATCCATCGGCAGTGTCGCAGTGGGCTGCCCTTTGACTCGGTTGACTCACTCGACACTGATGCTGATTCTACATTTGACAATCCTTGATAGTCGAGAGACTCGAGCTGATGCCCCCTGCAATTTTAGTTCGCCGGAATTTTGTTTGAATTTTTTAGGATTCTCTTTCAAATTCTATTAGCAATATTGAACGTAGACTAATTATAAGATTAATTACACGAATAAATTGGAAATCGCGAGACTGTAGCACGATGTTACACGAATAAGCTTAATTAATCAGTTATTAGAGGTTGATTACTGTAGTACGATGTTGTCTAATCATAACATAATTAACTCGTTAGATTCGTCTCGAAAATTAAGGTATAAATTGTGGAATGAGTTTTGTCATCAATTCACTTTTAATATTCATAATTAGTGTTCTAAAATTGATGTGACGAGTAGTTAGTAAACAGGGTCTACGCGAGATATTCTGAGCTTCTTCGAAGCACCATCTCACTTTCTGACTTTTGTCGTCGGTTTGCTACTCACCACTCGCCTGCCTGCCTCCTCCGGTAGTGCGTGCGTCGTATGTGCAGTTGTGCACCGGCCAGTGCTTGCCAACAGCCTGAACGGTCGACTACGAGCCTTGTGGACATCGTATCCCTTGCTGATTCTTCAGGGCTCGTGCACACATGTACTCAGTACTCGGTTGATTTGTCAGAGCGCACTCGGCCGGCCGGTGACTAGCGAAGAGGAACGAATCGAGCAAAGCGGTCGACGACTTCCGAATAAAGCCTGCATCGAATCGGATGCGCTCTAGGTGAAAAGAAATAGTAAAGTTACAAATAAATAGTATTGTAATAGTGTTTTTAAGAAGATGTGATGAATACGGTGAATAATAGTGTTTTCAGTGTTTCTTTTTAACGAAAAGAACATGTAGGGTGGTCCGACCTCCCAAGATCCAAGCTTCCGATGCAAAATGATAGAGGAATGCAACTAGTATGTTTATTTTTTTACTAATCACAACAAGGATAATGGTAGGGCTAATTTTCTAGGGTGGTCCACCCTCTAGCTCCGCCACTGCTCTGTTACTTTGTAGCGTAGCGTGCTCGAGTGGTGACGAGTGGCTACTCCAGTTCCTCGCCCGACTGGCGTCGCCTGCATGCCTTGGCCAGTCAAACCGATACCAGGGTTTTAAATACCGTTCGGTACCGGTCGGAATTCCGCGAAAACCGACAATACTGGTCCGGAACAGTTACGGTACCGACCGGTTTTTTCCCCTCAAACCGAGTCTATAAAAACGATACTTCGGTTAACCGGCCCGGTTCACCGGTCCGGTTTTGGGAGTTCAAAAAACCGGACCGGTATCGGTTTTGTGAACCCTGACCGAGACCGGATAGCTGCTCCGCCCAGGCGGCGAAGACGGACGACCCTACCTGGCCGCCTGCCTTGGCCGCTTTTGTAGGTTCGTGGCGAGAGATGAGGGCCGTACGCGTCGCGGGCCCCACGCCGTCGCCGTCCGCCGAGCGCCGGTAAGAATCGGAATCGAATCGAATCGATCGGAAGAAGCTTTTGACCGGCGCCCGCCCCGCCCCGCCTCGGCGGCCGGCCGGTCTTCCACGCTTCCACCGGGGTCCCTTTCGGCACATGCACGTCTGTCCAAGCGAAGGGGCCCCCCGCCGCGCGCATCGGGTCGAGCGCAGTGTGCACCGCACTGCGACGTGTGCACGTACCGTACGGTACGTTGCATATGACTTCGTGCACAGCACGCAGGCGACATCCTGCTGCTGCTCCCTCGTTGTGTGGCTGCGCGCGGCTGGCGTGCGGATGCGGCGCCGCCGCGGCGCGCGATCGTCTCGATGTGCCCAAACAAGAAGAGAAGGCGCCCGGGCAGGCCAACGGCAGTGTCGTGCGTCACGTCTCGCGATTCACAAACGTGTGTAGGGGGCGTAGCAAAGGCCGCCCCGCCCGTCCACCTGCTACCCGGCCGGCAACCGCTACGCGGCCGTGGCCTGGCAGTGATTTAGCGCGAGAGACCATCACGCGTGATGCGAGCGGTTGCGCGAGCGGACAACGAACTCGGTCGTGTCGACCCAGGCCCACACGCCAACCGGCTCCGACCCATCCACCCCACCCGACTGTGGCCGAGAGAGACCCCGAGTTGGTGATCCAGTCGGTCAAGGCGGCCATGATGTGTAGTGGACTCGCGCATCATGGTTAAGTGCATCTACATCGTATATACTATACGATTTATCCGTTATCGGAACGAAAACATTATAAAAGAATAACAAATAATGTGCTGCCAAGAATACAAAGAGGCGCAAGAATACAAAAGACACTGGTTCGTTCGGTCGAGTTCACGCGCTGGATGACGGCCAGGGCCAGCTAGTTTCCAATCCAACGACAGCACTTCCACGTGTTCCGCCGCGGCCGTGCGTTGAATTGGTTTCGACTCCAACAACTTGTCACAACGCACTATTTCCAAATATTTGATGTCTTTCTCTTTTCCCAAATGCTAAACGAAGAGGATTCTCTATTTAGTGTTAAATGGAGAGCCTTTCGAGGTTACTTCCTGCGATACATAAGTTACTTCCCGCGACACATAGAGGCTGTTCGGCTTATTTAGCCTTGGCTTATCTCGACTTATTTTGACTTATCTTCCCTCACACAATACTATTCAATCTACCAGTCGAGTACTATTCATTTTACTAGCCGAACAACCTCATAAGTTACTTCTCACGATAAAAAAAAGTTACTTCCCGCGACAAAAAGTTACTTCCTGCTGTGCGTTTCTTTCTGTTCAGAGAAGTAATTTTGTGTCGCAGGAAGTAACCTCGGAGGGCTCTCCATGTATGACCAAAAGTTACTTCCTTGTGTGTACTTTTTCTATTGAGGTAAGTAATTTTGTATCGTAGGAAGTAACCTCGTAGGGCTCTCCATGTAAGACTAAATGGAGAGCCCTCTTCGTTTAGTCACCTCCTTTCTCTTTTTTGTAATTTCTTTTTAAAATTCATTCGTATCCCCCGAATTTGGTAGTTTGTCCCTTAAATTTTTCGGCGCTGCTAGCGCCCGGACGTCCGTTCCGGACGCTAGCCGTCGGACGGGTTCGCAGCCACACGATCGGGGTCATGAAGCATATCAGCCGTCGGATTGTGTTGCGAAGCGTTTTGATGTTGCGAACGGTTTTGAAATGTTGCGAACCATGTTGCGACCAACATTCAACCTCGGAGCCCCCCTCCTGATCGAGCGATTCGGCGATGTTAAGAGCATGTGGTGATAATGTTGCGAGCTTGTGACGATCATGTTGCGACCGGCATCCAAACATCAGCGTGTTGGGGGCATGTTGCGAGCTATGTTGCTTGCAACATCCAAGCGCCAGGGTGTTACGAGGTATGTTGGTTGCAACATCCAACATCAGAGGCTCTCCCCCTCCTCCCCCTCCGACACAACACACAACATCACATGTCTGCAACATCGAAACTCAACATCCACAACATTAAAATTTAATGTTTGCAACATACAACATCAGGGGCCCTCCTCCTCCCTCCTCATCGACACAACACCCAACATATGTCTGCAATATCGAAACTCAACATCTGCAACATCGAAAAATCATGTTTGCAACATCAAAATTATTTAGATCTAATTTTGAAACATTCACATGGACCACTCGCAACATGTAAGAACACGGATGCAACATGTTCACGCCGATTGCAACATGAAGACAAACGATTACGTCATGAAGGCGACCAATGGCAACATGCTAAGAACACTGGTGCAACATCGCATAAAACACTACGAAAACATGTCGAGAACGCATGTCCAACATCGGTTGGCAGTGATTGCGACATCTGTAGACAAACATTTGCAACATCCTAAAAAATTCAAACTCTAGGACATTAGAACATCAGCGTGAAAAGGAATATTGATCACAACATCAATATACACTGATTGCAACATCTAAAAATGGCGATTGCAACACCCCGGAGGCGAGGACGAAGGCCCAGGTCCCGTGCGCACTCGTCGCCGCTGAGGAGAACCTGGCTCGCCGGCCGGTGGGCGGAGCAGGGGAGGGGTCGGCGGCTCGACTCGTCGGCGGGTGGAGCACGGGGAGAGCGCGGCTTGGGCTCGGCGAGCTCCGCCGCCCCTGGCTTAGAGGAGTGGGTGCTCACACCACCAGCGAGCTCCGCCGCCTGCGCTAGGACCGTGCTCGGCGAGCTCCTCCAGCGACCCGCGTCTTGGTGTTGACTAGCGCCGCCTGCTCGATCCGCGGCCGCCGCGCCCCGGTCCGGTCGCTCTGCCGCCGGGTCGACGTCGCCGGCACCGCTCCTCACGCCGCCACCCATCTCCCAGGCCGCCTCCCTCTACCTCCCGAACTCCCCAACACCACCGCCGCCTGCAGCCCACCCGCCGCCGTCGATCCGCCTCCACGAGCCATCCCAGCCCAAGGTGAGAACGGGAATCGGTTGCCCTCGACCTCCTCTCTCCGTTACCCCACCTCCTGGCCGCTGCCGTGCCCAGGAAGGCCGCCGCCCACCACGATCAGAGCCGCCCCCTTCCCCCCTTCCTCTGTTCTGAGTCGAGGGAGGAAGAAGAATGCAGTTTTGCCTTGAGGCCCCTCCCCCGTTTTCCTTTCCACATCGAGGCCCTTCCACCCTCTCTCTCTAATCTGATACGGTGCGGTCACGCGGACGGCTGAGCGTCCGATATTTTCGCCCCGTCCGGACGCCCGGACTGGAGAATTATCGTAAATTTTTTGTTTCCAGAGTCCATTCTGTTTTCAGAAAATCTGTGTGAGCCTGTGTAGCACGCGGGCAACGGCCTGTTCGTCTGGTTTATCAGCCACCAGTCAGCGGTACTTTTCTCTCAAAACAAATCAGCCACCAGCTACCAGTCAGCGGTACTTATCTCTCAGAACAAATCAGCACCAGCCACCAGTCGTCAGCCAGATGAACAGGGTGCAAATCTGAAAATCTGTGTAGCACGCGGGCAAATCTGGAATCACCCCTGTCCTCGGCGTTCTCGTCACAATTTCTCAGAAATACCCCGCCACTTCCACAAATTCCCCACCTAACCCCTCCCACCGCCGCACTGCTCCCTCCTCACCCGCGGCACCTCCGTCCTCTCCCCTCCCCTCGCTCGTCTCGTCTCTCCTCCTGCCTCCTCGCCTTCCCCATTCCACCCAGCCGATTCATCCGCGCCCCCCAAACCCCCCACCTCGAATCCCCCGTCGCGTCGCCTCCCGATGTCGCCGGCAGCTGGTGGTGCCGCGCCTGCGCAATCGGCGCCGGTGGCGGCCATCGCCCCGCCGGCGATCGCGGCGCCGCCGGAGCCCGGCCGCGCGGCGCCCCGCCGGGATCCGCCGGGACAGCCGGAGGGGGCCGATCCCGCCAATGCGGCGGCGAGGAAGACGGCGTGGAGCGTGCCGGCCCCGCCCCCAGCTGCTGCCGCGGCGGCGGCTGGGGTCACCCCCGGCGGCGGCGGCGGCATCATCGGCGGGGACGCCTCGTGGCCGGCGCTCGCGGAGTCGGCGCGCGCGTGGCCCAAGTCGGCCTCCTCCGACTCCCTCAAGTCCCTCTCCGATGGCTCCGTCCCGTCCCAACAGGTACTGAATCTCGCGATCAAGTCAATCTGTTTCTGTGCAAGTGCATCTACGCAAATTTATCCTGTTTTGGTAATCGTGTTAGAGATGATTACTCATATGTGTTTGATGAATCTACTAATTCTATCAGGAGGATTCCACCGCTTCATTGGTACCCTCTGCTCATCCAGTTGTTGAGGTTAATCCGATCTCTACTGGCTCAAACCCTACCTCCACACTTCCTCCCAATGCAACTGCTGTGGCCTCTTCACAGCAGAACGGCTCCACTACCCAGCCAAATCCAGTTCGGCGCAGTGGCAGCAATGGTGGAAATAATGGAGGTGGCAGCCGTGGGAGCGGTAGCAATGGTGGCCGCAGGGCTGCCAATAGTAGTGGAGGTGATGGGAGCAGTGGCAGTGGCGGTGATGGCAACTGGAATGATGGAAGCCTCAGTACTGGCAGCGGTTGCAACAGCAGCAATGGCAATGTTTCGAGCAACTTGAGTGATAATGTCCCTGGTGGTGGTGACAGTGGGAATGTCAATGAAGGCAGTAGAAATTATCCTAGCAATATCCACTGGAACAACAACTTTAGAGGTGTTGGTGCTAGCAGCAGTAATGGTACTAGTAGTGGTGATGGGAACAATAGAAGTAGTGGTGGTAGCAGCTACCACTGGAACAATAATCATCGAAACAGCAGTGGTGGTAACAATGGTGTTGGAGGTCGTGGTGGTTACCGGGGTCGTCGTGACCACGAGAGAGGAGGTAATTTCTCCCCAAGGAACTTTCCTAGAGTTCCACTAATGCCATATCAACAACAGCAGCAGCAGCAGCAGCCACCTGGTGCCTACCAGCCTGGGCCCTTTCACCGACCGCCGCCGCTACACGCTGCCCATTTCATGGTGCCGCAGCATTTTTATGTTCCGCCATTTCCCTACTCTGGTGAGCCTGAAAACTCATCCTTTTATTTTCTATGAATAACTTCATGTCTATTTGTTGCAATGTGGCTAATTTGGTGATGTGCAGCTGATGTGCAACATTACCCTTATCTCCCACCAGTTGAACAGTTTCACAACATGCATCTTGTCCGGCCGCCCATGCAGCCTGCATGGGTTCCTCCTCAAGATCAGCCAAATCTCCAAGATGATATTAGGAATCAGATAGAGTTCTACTTTAGGTAGTGAATCTGCTTGGTTTCTCTTGGCATGCTATTGTTGTTTCTTGATCTTAATATTTGTTTCTACTCTTGTCTCGCTAGCACAAATAATCTATGCCATGACACATTCTTGAGGAGACATATGAATGATCAAGGATGGGTACCTATTGACCTAATCTTGGGGTTCAATCGGGTGAGTTGATTTTTCTCTTTTGCTTCTTGGTTGTCGCTTTCATTTCATATAGGATGTTACGTTTTTGTGATTTCCATATATTTGTCCATGTCCATCTCAGGCTGAGTGTTGATAGGCTGATTTGTATACTTTTCCATCCCAGAACATGAAGTTCTACTTGACCCGTACATAAGTTGGCTCATAAATGGGTGGTTTACCACTATAGTTAATTTTTCTATGTTGGAAAAGGCATATGATTCGCAATGTTAACCAAAAAAATGTGATGCACCTTATACAAATTTTAAAGATGATGTTACGTTTTTTATTAAGCATGTGGATAACAAAAGGTGCTTCTTTGAAGTATTGTGGTGTATTTCTTGATCTTTAGGTCAGAAATAGCGTATATGTTATGACAATAAAACTTATCAGAAATAAAAATTTGTAGCCTGCAGTAGTCTTCTTGCTCCCTCTCTGCACAGTCTAAAGGTCTGCTGGTTGCATTTTTGTTTCTGGGTACTACCTACTTCATGACATTGTTTATCTTCCAGAGTGACATGAGTTTGATGGCTTGTTCTTTATAGATATGATATATGTGACAGAACCGCCCAAAATAATTCTGTATTATCGCCTAAGCCTGTCCACGTGGCTATTAAGCGATAATAAAGAACTATTCTGTCGCCTCTGCCGGGTCATGCCCGGTAAATCACTTACACAGGATCGATTTATGCGCTAAGCCCACACGAAGGCGGGACCAGAGTACAATATTACATTACATAAAAGTTCATAAGTACTTAAAATTACAAACCAAGTTTTGACTACATAAAAGTAAAGGTGATTCAGAGTTTAAACAACGGAAATAAAACTAGCGGAAGATACACATGGGAGGCCATCCATGGAGTATCACTCATCAACATCGTTTTCCCACTCAAGTTTCCAACCATCTGGAATAGATCCAGGCCAGATGAAATTACCTGAAAACAACAACAAAAGCAAGGCTGAGTATACTAATACTCAGCAAGACTGACCCGTCAAAATAAAGACACATCTAGACATGCAAGGCTTTTTGGCTGGTGGGTTTGTTTTGCCAAAAACATCTAAGAGTTCATCCTTACTTTCATGTTTTAGCTCAAGTTCTAGTATGTTAACCATTCTAGGTGAGCACCTAGCTAAGCAAGCATGGTTGTACAAACAAGATTAATCATCCAACAATATTAATCCGAAATGTTCCATAAATAAATATGGGGTAGCCAGTGGTCAAGCCGACTCAGATAACGGCGAGTGACCGACGATCGATCGATTTATATCCTTGCAAGGTAAACCCAAGATACACGGGAGAAGGTAGACCAAGTGCAGTGTCTACCCCAACCAGGCGGTTCCCAACATCCCACAGTTTGGGATCAGACGCTACAAACTCTGGTACACGGTTATCCGGAGGGTCTAACCCGACCAGTCCGGACTCACACACTATACCACGGGTAGCTAGCCCGGAGACGCAACCCAAGCCGGTAGCTAGAAAGATCCCGCCCCGGTTCAGAAGGTACTAGGCTTACCGGTCCCATTCCCGACAAGCACTTGGTACGTTCAATAGCTTAAACCAGCACAATGCTACTCGGTCGAGACCGAACCCATTGCTCTTACCACATGAGCGAGTCATTTTAACCAACTTATGATTCCAACATAAGCATCCTATATCTCGCGAGCAATGAGTCATTACTCGACTTGTACCGTGTCCTTAAAGCATGGCACTAGCGTTTCTAACATACTAGTAAAAGAGCATAGGAGTCCTAAGGATCATGCATCTAGGTTTCAAAGCAACTCCTGAAACTTAAATGCACAAATCATAACATAAATACGAAAAGTAAAGATATGAGTTTAGAAAAAGGGTTAGATGTATCCGGGGCTTGCCTTCCTCTGACTCAACACTAACACTAGCCTTGGACTCTTCTGGACTTTGGTCCAGGTCTTGCTGCACACTAACTTGATTCAACTCTCCAGTAGCTGCTCCCTCCTCCTCCTGGGTGAGCGTGTATGTCCCGTCGGGAAGATCTACACGTTTACATGCACATGCATTAGATTATGGTGGAGGTGGGAGAATTACCACAAAACCAACTCTTGTTGGACACATTCATCCAAACATTATCATTTTCTCACAGAAATTATTAGGGTGTGTGATGATAAGCAAAACACTACTTTGATGGTGATTGTGTGCACATCTAAACAATTTAAGTTACTTAACTACACCAAACAGCAAGGGGGTGTGTTTAAATTAATAAAAACAGAAACAAACATGATTTCACAATTTAACACTTTTAATTTCCATTTCTTTCTTTAATTACTTAAAACAAGCCTTTCAACCATAAACCCAAATTAAATCAAAAACACTTCAAATGAGCCTAATCTTTTGCACACAGCAACATATGCCTATTTTAAGCTCTCAAACCAAAATATAGCTTAAGATCATTTATAAATTAATTTATACGAAAAAGACAAATTTCAGCCTAGTAAATCAACATTAATTCATATAAAAATATTTAATAAAATTTTTGATCTCAACTTTCTCCTACAGGTCATGTATGCCAATAATGAGTTTCTGACCAAAGCATGCTTGCAGATTCAAATTAGTTTTCAGATCTTGAATTTAAGCTCCTACACAAGATTAAATCCAAAACATCTATTAAACAATTCCCTAAAATCACATCCATCATACCAGAGGTACTACTCAACAAGGCAAAGCCCTAGGGTGCACTGGTGCTCAAAGAAAAGTTCATTAAAGAGGCTATAAAAAGCATCAAACTTAATCTAGCATAAGGCTTAAATAAATCATAACTGAAAACCTACACATCAAAAACATGCCAACTTTGGTCACAAATCTATACATATCATAAAGAGCAACATATCCAAAATTCAAGTCCATAGCATGTGTATATTTTAAACTACACTAAAAACACTTCAAACTGAATTTGAATTTTCATTCAAAAACTACACAGAAAAACCCTATACATGCTTTCTAGAAAAGGTAGGTTTCTTTACCAGGAACCCAACAAAATTAGATTTGCATTTTTATGATTTTTCTACAATTTTCTATGGATTTTACAAGGTACAGCTGAAAACCCTAATATACTTTTACAGAGGGACCCTCGGGAAATTTTCCTAAATCACAGATATGCCCTTCTTTTGCACAAAACACCCTGACAAGAATCAAATTCTTGCAATGTGACCCCCGGGGCGGACTGGCCCTCGCCGGCGGCGGGATTCACGGCTGGAGGTCGACGGACTTGGCCGGAGGAGGTGTCCTGAGGCTGCACTGACCTTGTTCCGTTGTTGGCTGGCCGTGGCCGGGCTTGGGAGGGCGGCGCCCGCGGCCTGCAGCAGGCGGCCCCTGCGTGCCCGCTGCAGAGCGCCGTAGGCCAGCGGCGGCGAGGCCGGTGGTCCGGCGGCGACTTGGCCGAGTGGAGGGAGGCACAGGGATCGCGTGGAGGAGGATGGGGAGTGGAGCAACTGGCCGGAAGGAGGGACAGCCGGCTCGGCTCTCCTCTGCTCCAGGCCGAGGGCGGCAGTGGACGGCGGCAAGGAGCAAAGGCGGCCGGCGTCGTGCGAACAGAATGCAGCCTTGCGTTTTTGCTGCGCGGACATGTGGTCAAGGTCGTGATGGCCCACGACGCGCGCGCACGGCCAAGGAAGCGGCCACATGGCTCGTTGCATGCGCGGCGCGCATGCACAGGCGCGCGGGCGCACGGCGCGTGGCCGGGCCCGGCTCTTACGGCGTGCGTGGGTGCGGTGTACAGCTAGAGGCGAGGCGGAGGGTCCACAGCGCGTGAACGGGTCCATAGCGAAGGCGCCGAGGCGTCCGTACGCCGGAGCTATGCGTGCGCGGCACGTGGCCGGCGCTGTCCGGGCGCGCGCACGACGCGCTGGGGCGCGGCTCAGCGACACCGGTGACCAAAATCGTTTCGCGGTACCGGTTTCAAAATTGTATAGCTCTTGAAAATGTCAACATACTTGAAAATCTCCAAAAGGCAAAGTTGTAGAGGATCTATAGACCTACAACTTTCCCAAAGGGCGACATATGTTTTGATCAACGGTTTGTCCGGGAACGTCGGTCGAAGTTGCAGTTTTTCCACGGCTCGAGTTACTGTTCACAGCGCAGTCAACTCGATTTTTGGCCAAATTGCACTCAAAATTGGAATGTCCGCCAATTACGAAAAATGTGTTCCCGGAAATAACGAAGAACTTTTATATTGGCCGATTTTGAACTTCTATAGCAAAATTTGGAGAACGCGGAAGAACTCCAAATCAGCCATTTGGGATCTATAGGGGTTTGACCGGGAATTTGAACTTTGACCAAGGTCTTTAGTGCAAAAGAGTGCAAGATCATGTCAAACATGTTTATGAGCCAATTAAACATGATTAACACAACTAATTAAGGTATTTATCTTTAATAAACACCTGGGGTGTTACAGTCTACCCCCCTTAAAAGGAATCTCGTCCCGAGATTCAACACAAGATCAGAGGGAAACCTCTTGGGGAGATAACGGGTTTCATGAGGAAACTACAGAGCAAAGATAAACTCTTCCGTATCTAAATCTCAAGGATGATAAAAGGTACATGGGCTGCCTCACACATCATCAATGTCGCTCGTGAGGAAGCGGGCGATGAATGTACACATGAAAAGCTAAAATCATCAAGAATTGGAACACAAAGCAGACGTACAGTCCTACTAGAGTCCAGCAGATGGAATCAAACATCTCCAGAAAACAACCCATAGTTGATGATGTGGGGTTGGCTCCCTCTTGTGGCTCTCTTCTCGAGCTTCTTCTTTGTGATGTTGGCACCAACCTTCAGTGGACGAGCTTCAGGGAAAGGCTCGGACTTGACACCTATAGCTGGAGGAGCTTGACTCTCCTTCATATTGCTGGGGAAGATAGAGGAAAGAGCTTAATCGACGAGGAATACTGTAAGCGGTGAAAGTAGCCGGTGTGTGCTCAAAGAAAACAACTAGAGAGAAGGGAGGGCGACGAGATATGGTGGCTCAAGTGGATGCAACTCTGAGCGGTGAATGTCGACGGGGAGATGCCCCTTTTATTGATGCTCACCGTGGTGTAGTGGCAGTGGTGCTTGCGCCACTTGGGTAGGGGCCAGTGGCAAGGAGGTATGGTGGTGGCATGTGGCACGATGGTGGCCAGCATTGGATGCCTTGACGACGAGACGGCCACGATCAGCCGCAGCACAGAGCAGGCGAAGCATGGATAGGAGGAGTCAAATTGGCCCCCGAGAGGATTGACCGAGACTTTGGGAGAAAGAGAAGAGTTGGGGTATCTACCATCCTAAATTGGGATTGTACCAAGGAAAACCTATCAAAGGATTTTGCCCATCCTTTATTTACTGGTATCCCGGTTCCTTTGATTAGGAGGAAACGTGCTAAAGGACCAAAGATTACTGACTCAGAAGAAGGCTCTTCTTATCTTAACTTTTGGAGAACTTGCTCATACTCCTTCAACCAGCTTAGTTGAGTCACTACCAAGTGAATTTTGAAATTTAGAAGGAAGAAGACCAAGTTGAAAGGTTCCAAAAAGATTCCCATAAAGAAGGGAAACCTCAAATATTTGGGTAAATTTGTTTACGGAGGTTCATGAATTTGTTTTTAGGAGATCAATAAAAAGGTCAACTCTTAGAGTATCCTGGAAAGTACAATTGTCAATGGCAAGTGACAAGATTTTGGAAACAAAATTGGGAAGGGAGTGAGGAAAATACCCTTGCTCAAGGTTTATCTTAATGAAGTATTTTAATTACTTTATGCACCACACCAGGGCGTAATGATTTTGAGTTGAAACTCATGCACTTGATGAGTCATGGGATGACAATGCTTATGCATATGGGAAATGACTCGTGCAACAATGGGATGGTGCACATGTGGATGCTCATGATGAAGTGCATATAGTATGATGTACATGTATATGAGCATATGATGTTTATGCATATGAACTTATGGTGCATAGTGAGAGATGCACATGATGTGTATATGATGAGGTGCATGCATGATGATGCACATGTTTATGAATGCGTGATGCGTATGCTAATGAGATATGGTGCTCATGATGCAGTGTCAGCATGATTTGCATTATTCACGAAATTAGACAGTGGCTTGGAGGACTGAGAAATTAGGATCCGTGGTGAGTCGCATTCTCACAAACAAGATACCTAGCATGCTCCTAGTGGTAATCACATGGCTGCAGCACACATGATACATTAGGTTCCATTGCGGCACCTTCGTTCATGGATCACAACATCACCACCGTAAAGAGAATAGAGTAGAAAGGGTGAAACTTTCAGTGCGTATGCATGTTAGTCCAAACCCAGGTTTCCAGATGCACATGTCGTGTAATGCATTTCCATGCTCATGAATTATGTTGTTAGAGATGCAGCATATGCATGCTGGAATGATGCTCATTATGCATACCAACAGATTTTTGGTGCCTTGTAACCATGTTCTCATTTATTTGTTTGTGAGCAAGCATAAGGATTTTTAGGTCAAGGGTTGAGAATTTATAGTGATCAATGTAGGGATATCGATGCAAGAAAAGTGGAGTGATCACCTTTACATAGCCATAGGAAGTTGGTGGATCACCTTTAAATTGAAGAAAAGGTGTACAAGTAATCAGGAGAGTACAACGGGGTTCCACTTGACTCGGCAAGGATATGATTATGCTTCTATTAGAAACCATCCTAAGAGAAGAAGGGGATAGATGGATCTTGCACTGATTGTATTCATCTGTGGATAGAAACTTCAAAAACATACGTGGAGCATTCCTCCACCACCTAAATATCATCATCTTTAGGCAGGGGATGTAAAATCTCGTGCCTTCCAATATTGGTATTCAACTTAGAGATAATGCTGAGGCTATCATGCCCGAAAATTCAGATATCGCTTTGCTGTCAGGGCTGTTGGACAGCAGGCCGAGGGTCACTAAAAATTCCATATCTCTCAGCTCAAAACTGTAACGATGCTGAAATTTTACGAGCATGCAGAATATGAAATTCTAAACAACTTTGGTATTCAAGGTTTGCTCTGGATTTCAAAGGAAGATGACCTAAAAAAATTTGAATTTCAGAGATCACTAGTTCTGAAATTCAGCAGGGCAGAGACCTAATGTTTTGGGCATATCTCCCAAACTAAAAATCTAGTGACCTTGAGATTTCTACAGGAGGTAGATAGATACCTAAGAAGCATTTTTGGTATTCAAGGGTCGAATTAAATCAGATTGTAAAAGGGTGTAAAAGGTTCATTTTCAGAGTGCTGTTGCCCAGAAATTTCAGCAGGACAGAGCTTCACTAAAGACCATAACTCAAAAATTGAGTACCCAATTACCATGAGATTTTTACAGCATGATCTAAGCTAGATAAAGAACATTTTTGCTATAGATTTTCTGGTCAAAATCATTTAGGAACTAGATGCAAAAATTCGAGTTTTCAGACTGACTCGGGAATTTGACAGCCTTTCAGCATGACCTTGCCTAGCAAATTGGATCCTAACTTCAGTTTTAAGCATCCTAAAATCATGAGAAATTCAGAGAGCAATCATAACTAGGTGATGAGCAATTTTCCTAAAGATCACCTAACCAAAAACTTTCTAGATCATCCTTAGAAAAAATTTGGACAGCAACTAGACATACTTTTGATCACATCACATAATTTACCAAACTAGCATGAATGGTCCTTAAGAACTATAAATTCAACTGATAGAGACCAAGCAACACATGATTTAAGTTCAGAGTTAGGTTTGGTAGTTTTTACATGATGCAAAAAGCGTCCTAAACTTCCTCACAAAGCTTTTAAGCTCAAAAACGAAGTTAGTGCCGGTGGCAAGGCATAAATATACGTCTCTCCTTATAATAGCTAGTCGGAAGCTATTCGTTTCTTAAATTACCGTTCCTAACAACCGTGGTTAGTGTACCTGCAGAAAATCACAGATATTCAAGACCTTTTGTGCCAGCACTCACAAAAGCGTCCACATTCATTACCGTTCACTATAGAAACGGTATCCATGCGTAAAGCCGCTGCATGGACAGCGTCCAACCTCGGACACCTCCGTTTGAATGGAGTCGTCCTTTCCGCCTATTGCGGGTTCGCACATGTATGGCAAAACATGGCTAGACACAGACGCGACGTGAGTGCCCATTGGAATAGGCCTCACTCATCCCTCACGGACTTTCCCGTGGCACCATCACGTATGGCAAAACGTGACGAGACGCAGACGCGACGTGGCACCCATTGGAATAGGTCCCACTAGTCCCTCACAGGACTTCCCTGTGGTACCACCACGTATGGCAAAACGTGATGAACTAGTATGGTTGTGCATGAAAGTAAGTTTTGACAGGAATAAAATGTGCTGGAAGTTAGACTAAATACACCATAGAGTACTAGCCACCTGAAAGAACCCAAAAATTCCCTCTAGGGCCTCTCGGACTAGATTAGACCTTAACGTCCTACTCACTTAGCAAGATTATTAATCTTGGCAAATTTTATTCCAAAAACAAGTTTGTTAAGGTATTTTAATTACTCTGGTGCATAACTCGCTCTGGTACCAGCTGTGACAGAACCGCCCAAAATAATTCTGTATTATCGCCTAAGCCTGTCCACGTGGCTATTAAGCGATAATAAAGAACTATTCTGTCGCCTCTGCCGGGTCATGCCCGGTAAATCACTTACACAGGATCGATTTATGCGCTAAGCCCACACGAAGGCGGGACCAGAGTACAATATTACATTACATAAAAGTTCATAAGTACTTAAAATTACAAACCAAGTTTTGACTACATAAAAGTAAAGGTGATTCAGAGTTTAAACAACGGAAATAAAACTAGCGGAAGATACACATGGGAGGCCATCCATGGAGTATCACTCATCAACATCGTTTTCCCACTCAAGTTTCCAACCATCTGGAATAGATCCAGGCCAGATGAAATTACCTGAAAACAACAACAAAAGCAAGGCTGAGTATACTAATACTCAGCAAGACTGACCCGTCAAAATAAAGACACATCTAGACATGCAAGGCTTTTTGGCTGGTGGGTTTGTTTTGCCAAAAACATCTAAGAGTTCATCCTTACTTTCATGTTTTAGCTCAAGTTCTAGTATGTTAACCATTCTAGGTGAGCACCTAGCTAAGCAAGCATGGTTGTACAAACAAGATTAATCATCCAACAATATTAATCCGAAATGTTCCATAAATAAATATGGGGTAGCCAGTGGTCAAGCCGACTCAGATAACGGCGAGTGACCGACGATCGATCGATTTATATCCTTGCAAGGTAAACCCAAGATACACGGGAGAAGGTAGACCAAGTGCAGTGTCTACCCCAACCAGGCGGTTCCCAACATCCCACAGTTTGGGATCAGACGCTACAAACTCTGGTACACGGTTATCCGGAGGGTCTAACCCGACCAGTCCGGACTCACACACTATACCACGGGTAGCTAGCCCGGAGACGCAACCCAAGCCGGTAGCTAGAAAGATCCCGCCCCGGTTCAGAAGGTACTAGGCTTACCGGTCCCATTCCCGACAAGCACTTGGTACGTTCAATAGCTTAAACCAGCACAATGCTACTCGGTCGAGACCGAACCCATTGCTCTTACCACATGAGCGAGTCATTTTAACCAACTTATGATTCCAACATAAGCATCCTATATCTCGCGAGCAATGAGTCATTACTCGACTTGTACCGTGTCCTTAAAGCATGGCACTAGCGTTTCTAACATACTAGTAAAAGAGCATAGGAGTCCTAAGGATCATGCATCTAGGTTTCAAAGCAACTCCTGAAACTTAAATGCACAAATCATAACATAAATACGAAAAGTAAAGATATGAGTTTAGAAAAAGGGTTAGATGTATCCGGGGCTTGCCTTCCTCTGACTCAACACTAACACTAGCCTTGGACTCTTCTGGACTTTGGTCCAGGTCTTGCTGCACACTAACTTGATTCAACTCTCCAGTAGCTGCTCCCTCCTCCTCCTGGGTGAGCGTGTATGTCCCGTCGGGAAGATCTACACGTTTACATGCACATGCATTAGATTATGGTGGAGGTGGGAGAATTACCACAAAACCAACTCTTGTTGGACACATTCATCCAAACATTATCATTTTCTCACAGAAATTATTAGGGTGTGTGATGATAAGCAAAACACTACTTTGATGGTGATTGTGTGCACATCTAAACAATTTAAGTTACTTAACTACACCAAACAGCAAGGGGGTGTGTTTAAATTAATAAAAACAGAAACAAACATGATTTCACAATTTAACACTTTTAATTTCCATTTCTTTCTTTAATTACTTAAAACAAGCCTTTCAACCATAAACCCAAATTAAATCAAAAACACTTCAAATGAGCCTAATCTTTTGCACACAGCAACATATGCCTATTTTAAGCTCTCAAACCAAAATATAGCTTAAGATCATTTATAAATTAATTTATACGAAAAAGACAAATTTCAGCCTAGTAAATCAACATTAATTCATATAAAAATATTTAATAAAATTTTTGATCTCAACTTTCTCCTACAGGTCATGTATGCCAATAATGAGTTTCTGACCAAAGCATGCTTGCAGATTCAAATTAGTTTTCAGATCTTGAATTTAAGCTCCTACACAAGATTAAATCCAAAACATCTATTAAACAATTCCCTAAAATCACATCCATCATACCAGAGGTACTACTCAACAAGGCAAAGCCCTAGGGTGCACTGGTGCTCAAAGAAAAGTTCATTAAAGAGGCTATAAAAAGCATCAAACTTAATCTAGCATAAGGCTTAAATAAATCATAACTGAAAACCTACACATCAAAAACATGCCAACTTTGGTCACAAATCTATACATATCATAAAGAGCAACATATCCAAAATTCAAGTCCATAGCATGTGTATATTTTAAACTACACTAAAAACACTTCAAACTGAATTTGAATTTTCATTCAAAAACTACACAGAAAAACCCTATACATGCTTTCTAGAAAAGGTAGGTTTCTTTACCAGGAACCCAACAAAATTAGATTTGCATTTTTATGATTTTTCTACAATTTTCTATGGATTTTACAAGGTACAGCTGAAAACCCTAATATACTTTTACAGAGGGACCCTCGGGAAATTTTCCTAAATCACAGATATGCCCTTCTTTTGCACAAAACACCCTGACAAGAATCAAATTCTTGCAATGTGACCCCCGGGGCGGACTGGCCCTCGCCGGCGGCGGGATTCACGGCTGGAGGTCGACGGACTTGGCCGGAGGAGGTGTCCTGAGGCTGCACTGACCTTGTTCCGTTGTTGGCTGGCCGTGGCCGGGCTTGGGAGGGCGGCGCCCGCGGCCTGCAGCAGGCGGCCCCTGCGTGCCCGCTGCAGAGCGCCGTAGGCCAGCGGCGGCGAGGCCGGTGGTCCGGCGGCGACTTGGCCGAGTGGAGGGAGGCACAGGGATCGCGTGGAGGAGGATGGGGAGTGGAGCAACTGGCCGGAAGGAGGGACAGCCGGCTCGGCTCTCCTCTGCTCCAGGCCGAGGGCGGCAGTGGACGGCGGCAAGGAGCAAAGGCGGCCGGCGTCGTGCGAACAGAATGCAGCCTTGCGTTTTTGCTGCGCGGACATGTGGTCAAGGTCGTGATGGCCCACGACGCGCGCGCACGGCCAAGGAAGCGGCCACATGGCTCGTTGCATGCGCGGCGCGCATGCACAGGCGCGCGGGCGCACGGCGCGTGGCCGGGCCCGGCTCTTACGGCGTGCGTGGGTGCGGTGTACAGCTAGAGGCGAGGCGGAGGGTCCACAGCGCGTGAACGGGTCCATAGCGAAGGCGCCGAGGCGTCCGTACGCCGGAGCTATGCGTGCGCGGCACGTGGCCGGCGCTGTCCGGGCGCGCGCACGACGCGCTGGGGCGCGGCTCAGCGACACCGGTGACCAAAATCGTTTCGCGGTACCGGTTTCAAAATTGTATAGCTCTTGAAAATGTCAACATACTTGAAAATCTCCAAAAGGCAAAGTTGTAGAGGATCTATAGACCTACAACTTTCCCAAAGGGCGACATATGTTTTGATCAACGGTTTGTCCGGGAACGTCGGTCGAAGTTGCAGTTTTTCCACGGCTCGAGTTACTGTTCACAGCGCAGTCAACTCGATTTTTGGCCAAATTGCACTCAAAATTGGAATGTCCGCCAATTACGAAAAATGTGTTCCCGGAAATAACGAAGAACTTTTATATTGGCCGATTTTGAACTTCTATAGCAAAATTTGGAGAACGCGGAAGAACTCCAAATCAGCCATTTGGGATCTATAGGGGTTTGACCGGGAATTTGAACTTTGACCAAGGTCTTTAGTGCAAAAGAGTGCAAGATCATGTCAAACATGTTTATGAGCCAATTAAACATGATTAACACAACTAATTAAGGTATTTATCTTTAATAAACACCTGGGGTGTTACAATATAACTGACTAAGCAAGTAAAATCAACAAAACACATGAGAATGAAGATATCCTAAAGCTAATGAACCGGATGGAAGAGACTCGCTTTTTAGTTAAAACAAGCTAATTCGTTTGTTCTAGTCCGGGTTCATAGGTTTGGCTGTGAGCATGTTTGCCTTCTTAAGTAGATTTCTCAAGTACTTGGATTGATCAATGCAACTTGAACTTGTGTAGAGGCAATATTTTTGTGTGTTCTGTTTTTGCCATGGTCCTACTTTTTTGGTGTTTACTTTTGTCTTTGGTAATAAAGCTGACTATAATTTAGGCTAGTTTTTCTACCTTTTCACTTGAGCAAGTTATAATTTCAATTTTCCTGTTGCACTCTATACAATCCACCATTTGTTGCTGCTAAACTTATGCCTGTTAAACTTTTCTTCATTCTTTTTTATTTGCAAATTGTTCTACTCAAAGTTCTAATGGTAACTGAGAGAATTGTTGAAGGTAAGGTGATTGACTTGAGACTCTGGCTTTCAGTTTCACTCTACGAGTCCATGTCCTGAAATCTGTTATTTATGCTTGTTTTCTGCTCTATTTACTGTAAAAGCATGGCACGCTGTGAGGCCTCATCTTGTGTCCAGGCATCGTTGCATGTTTCAAGTTAACAATACTATACGTCAGTTTTAGTATGGAACAAATTCATAGATCTCATCTCCGCATACTGACAAACTACCTGAAGTATTAAGTGATTTTGGGATATCGAAAGAATTCCCAAGAGGGTAATATCAATACGGCATAGTTAAAAACATTTCGAGATTCCCAGAACGGCTGGCAAATTAATGTGCATTTGGTAATGATGATTGAATGACAAACTTGCATGCTCTGCTTCAACTCATATTAGACAGTTTGTGTCTGCTAAAATTCAAGTTTTAGACATTGGAGATAAATAATCTGGAGTATTTTCACAATAATGTTTGGTTATATGCATCACGTGGATTTGGGACTACTAGATAATAAATCATATTTTTTTAACAGGGTCTGAAAAATAGTCTGCAGATAATTTGGTATCAATTATGTTGCGCACATGCTCATAAAGTCGTGCAAATTCAATTCTTGCAACTGTTCTGAAGTCGTGCGAATTCAATCTTTTGCTTTGGCACGGATTAGATCAATACATACTATGCAATGATTAAGATGCATTCATCTTACAGTTACGTTCACCGTTGCTTTATGATTTTCCTTCTTAGATGAGGGCATTTACAGACTTGGTAGACAAAAACTACATACTATATGCTATTCGTCTATGTTTTTCTAACTGTTGCTTTCCCTGTTGCTTTATTATGTTCTTTCTTAGATGAGGGCATTTACAGGCTTGGTAGACACCAACTACATACTAGATGCTATTCGTGGTTCTGATATATTGGAAGTACAGGTTAGGCTATAAACTAGTACAACATTTTCTTTATGTTTAATTTTTTTAGACTGCAAAAGTAGTGACATCTGGCATGGATTGTTTGTACACATTTTCAAACTTCTACTGCACCTTATCTATTGTACAGGGAAATAACGTCCGAAGGCGCAATGATTGGTTCGAGTGGTTACTTCCTTAAGGCTGTCCACTAGCGAATCAGGTTACTTCTTCTACCAGAGTCACTAGATCGACTTCGTTCCATGATCAAATTGTCATTATTCCTTGAAGCCACCTTTAGATGAATGTACTAGCTCCAATGTTTCACAGGTTCAGATGCTGAAAAGCAACTGCATGCTATCATCGGGGAACTGAATAGGAAGTCTTGAATCTTGACGGAGATCGCGGGCACTGGTTCCGTGATAGATTGATGTACAGTGGACGGGTCAACTGAAAGCCAAAAGATTTTGTTTGTTTAGATCAGACGTGATGGCTGCAGGCACATTTGAAAGGCCATTATTGAGGGTTTGACACCAATAACAGGAAATAAATTCCACAAAGTATAAATCATTTTTTTTGGTCTGTATAGTTTCGTTGGGGAAAAAGAAATTATCTTGCCTTCTCATCATGGATGATAGGTCATGTTGAACGATTTTGGTGTTACATGTGGTCTATTCGAGGAATCACTCCTCATTTTTTGGTAGCATGCACCTGGTTTTGCTGTTCTTGTGGGGAACGATTCAGGCTGTTACCATTGCTATGAGAATAATATTGTTTCGTATCGTATGTTGGTGATCTGGTGGAGGCATGGAATGTGATTGTCACTCTCCATTCTGCTCCGAGTCCTAGGTGATCATGTCTATTATTCTCCAGCAACATTCTGGAATTTTACAAGCTTCTTAAGGCATCAGGTTGTTCTGTTTTTTTTTTTTGGAGCACAATCAGGTTGTTCTGTTGAAACTTACTCTGTGGAATCAAACTTTAGCTCAATCCTGGCGACGGTGCGAATAATGTTTGGTTGATTAGGGTTTGTAAAGTGGGCCCTTGTCGGGCCTCAGATACTCCTTTTAACGGGAGGTAGAGCAGCATCTGTCCATATGATTGGCACTCTACGTTGCCGTAGGCCCGTAGTAGTAACTTGCGTTGCATCGCCCGGCCAGAAAGCAGGCGGCGGCCAGTGGATGACCTCATCGATCGTTCGTCTCCTGTGCTCCGGCGGGCCAATCCGGCGCCCTGGCCGTGGCCGTGGTCGTGGCGTGCATGTGCGCCGTGCCGTCCACCTCCATCCTCGCCGGACAGCTGCTGCTGATATTGCACGCGCCACTCGGCCCGCTGGCTGGAAAATTTGCCATGTCTACGCGCTAGCCTCCGCGTCACAGTTCGGCTTCTCTGTTACACATTTTTTATTTTTTATTATCAGCAATTTTCTCACAACAAATCTATACCAATCTATAATTTTCGGTACTGTCCTTCACCCCCCCCCCCCCCCTAATCCGTCGCCCCTCCCCCCCTCCCCTCTGGTCTCCCTTACGCGCCCGCGCCAGGCGCGACGCCGACGAGGACGAGGACGGGCTGGGGACCGCGCCAGGCGCGACGCCGACGAGGACGAGGACGGGCCGGGGATCCGCGGACGCGGGTGCTCCGCCGCGAGCCCCGCCTGCGCGCCGCACGGGAATCCGCCGCGTGGGTGCTCCGCCGCCGGTCGGAGCCCTGCCCCGCCGGATGGGAGATGCCCGCCTCCACGCCGAGGCCCGCCGGTCGCAGTCGCGGCGGCTCCAGAGACGGGCGACGCGGGCGAGGCAGTCGCGAGCCGCGCGGCGGGCTGCTCCGCGCTGGCCGCCGCGAGCTGCGCCCCGGGATGCTCCGCCCCGACTGCACGAGCTGCCCAACGCCGGCCGAAGCTGGAGGAAGGACAGGTTGGGAACGTCGAGCAGGAGGTGGGGAAGCTGTGGGAGGCGGCGATTCGAAGGTGGTGCAGCGGGGGCGGCGGATTTGGCCGCTGCGAGCTCCGCGCCGACCCGAGCCCCGGCGTCGGATCCACCCGCGCGCGCCTGCGGGGAGCGAGATCGCTCCACGAGTAGGCGTCGGGGATGCGACCCTGCGGCTTGGGCAGCGGGATTTGCCGCCGGGGGAGAGAGATAGGGAGCGGCAAAGAGGATGGCGCGCCGCTGCCCTCCGCGTCGCTGGCTTCAGGGCCGCGCGCCGCTGTCCTCCTTGTGCCCCGGGGCCGAAGCTCGCCGAAGGTGCCGCGTGCGCCCGTCCCGGCGGGAGTCCGGAGGAGCGAACGGTGAGGGGAGATGCCGAAGTGGCTAGGCGGCAGCGGAGCTCGTGCTCCTGCGCGCGTCCGCCTAGGAGTTGGCCGGAGTGCTCCCCCGAGCTGACCACTGACGGATGGAGCTCGGATGAGATGGAGTGATATGAGTGACGACTTGGAGCAGAATAGAGTAGAAGGAGCTCGAAGCTCCACCGACGCTGCTAGGAATGGGATAACGTAAACAAATATATGGTGAGAAATATTTGATGTTTTACTTATGTCTTTTTTTACCACCAAATGCTGACAATAAAATATTTTACCATATTAGACAAAGATAACTATATGTGTAAAGGAAACGAAGAATATTATAACTATGTAGCACTCACACATCTTGCATACATCTCCAAATGGTCACACAATGGTATACACAAATTCATTTATAGTTCATCTTAGCTACTTTCAAAATATTAAATAGCTTACAGACACTCTTTTGTTTATGGGCTGTATGAACTGTCTGTACATCTGTCTATATGTGCAGTTAATGTTTTAGTTGGATTTTTTACATGCATTTACATCTCTTGTACTATCAAAACATAGTATCTTACTGTTCATGCATTTACTATCATTGTTCTTATTGTTAATTTTTATGAATTTCGAAAATTAAAATATGTAAGTCATTGCAAATAGTATTCTTTTGCGGAAAGGTAACATGCTTATCACTGTAGCACAATACCTAACCTATCTACTAAACATATGGTTACTTTCATTGTTCTTATTATTAATTATGAATTTCGAAAATTAAAATATGTATTTACGATGGAGGAAATGCTTCATTTAATTTAAGTGCATGGGAAGATACAATCATTTAGTGTTCAATCCCCGTGGCAACGCACGGGCACTTCGCTAGTCAGTCATAATGCGTGATTTGTCCTTGCGTGTACCAGCATTAAACATCAAACCATAATGCTATGTACTGCCTCCTTCCTTTTATATATGATTTTATATATAACGTTAGTTAGCTCAAAATTGAGCTAACCAACGTTATATATAAAAGGAAGGAGGGAGTACCTCAGAGTGCGCTGGCACGCCTGTAGGTTGGGTCGGATCATGGTGCCGCACCCAAGCGTGATGCGTGCGATGGGGAGGCGGAGGTTCGAAACGAGTCCTTTGAAAGGGTGTATCTAGAGGGAGGGAGGGAGTCAGGGAGATTAGTGGCTTGGTGGAGATTAGTGGTCGATATTGATTCGGTTCATACAGGCACAAGGATCAACAAGCAGCAGGTGATCCTTGACTGTAGGACGTCTCTAACATCAAGAGTAGAGATGACAACGGATAGAAACCCGTCGGGTAGTACCATTTCATACCCGCACCCGTTAACTTTAACTATACCCGCTAAAAAACCCGTACCCACATGCGGGTACAAGTTCTTACCCATACCCGCACGGGTTTTTTTACCCGTCGGGTAACTCGTACCCGATAGTATACTCATTGTACTCTAATATAATCGGAAATGTAACACATAGAAAAGCGCAGATATCAACAAATTTGAATAAACAAAAAGATAAATTATAATTCTTAACCAATTAATAGTCTAATAAAGCATAACATTATTAGTTAGTTATCAATATTAAGCTATCCTTCACTAACAATATTGTGCAAATTTACAAGTTTATCACATATTGTAGACGGGTATATTTTACCTGCGGGTATGGGTAGTATGCACCCGTACCCGCACCTGCTAACCCGATGGGTACATGATATTGTCCATTTGTGTACCCGCGGGTAGAGATATGTTTTCATACCCGGCTTCTTGTCGGGTAAAACCCGTCGGGTACTCGGGTTTCGGGTACCCATTGCCATCCCTAATCAAGAGTTTCTAAGTAGACGAGCGATGTGAAGATGTGTTACCCAATGAGAAGAAAACAAGTTGGTAGCAAGAATGTAGAAGTCTAAAGCTAGTCTTTGTAGATTTTGTTGGGGGTAAATATTTTGCGCTTAACCCCTTCTTTCATTTCGGCTCGAAAGAGAGATTGGGAATGCTCCTCGGTTTTTAAAAATGTGCAAGACCCGAAATGAAGGTGCAAGAACGTGTTCAAACTTTGGTACAGATCGCCACAGACGAAAATCATCGAGCAAGACGTGGTCGGTAAAGACCGAAGTCTAAAGAGCTTCGGTGGGAAGTGACAGAAGACCACAGCGAACGACACTTCGGCGGGAGGAAGGCAGTATCAGTCGAAGATCGCCAACACTTCGGGAGGAAATTCCGAAGGGCAGGGGCGTAGGAGCCGAAGATATGCGACAGACCTTCAGAGCATAGTGGCGGAGCGACCACCGAAGTGCTTTACACGGGCGCGAGGTTGACTGGGTTGTAAACAGAGGATGACACGTTGTAAAGTGATGAGATGTAAAATTAGGGTTAGCATGCGTGTTGTGAAAGTACCAAAATGCCTTCGAGATGCTTCGTACGAGGAGAAAACACAGGGGTAAATGTTGTAAAGTTTAAGTGTTACGGACCTATAAAAGAGACCCGCGAGGAGTGTGAAAGGGCAATCAACTGACGGGTGAGCATTTCAGGGCTCGACGGAAGAGAGGTTCATTTCGTTGTCTTGTCTTGCGGTTTGCTTTTTTGTCTTAGTTTCAGTATTGGTTGGCCCCTCTTGGGTAAAAGTTTTCCACGCTTTTGGTGGGCACAACAGGAGAATGAAAACAAGCTGCATTGGTTATCATGGGAGTTGATGTGTAGCCACAAGGAGAAAGGAGGTTTGGGGTTTCGGGATTTGCATCTGTTCAATCTCGCAATGTTGGCAAAACAAGGCTGGTGCCTGTTGATGGAACCTGACTCTTTATGTGCTCAAGTATTAAAGGCGAAATATTATCCGGAGGGGGATATGTTAAATGCTGTTGAGAAGCCGGGCATCTCTTACTCGTGGAGGAGCATCGTGCGGGGCTTTCAAGCTATAAAGGCCGGAATTATCTGGAGGGTGGGGGATGGTACCCAAATCAATATCTGGCGAGATCCTTGGCTGCCAAGGGGTGTATCTAGGCGCCCGATCACACCAAGGGGACACTCCATTCTAACCATGGTCTCTGATTTAATTGATCCCATGACAGGGAATTGGGACAAGGAACTAGTTGAGGATATTTTTTGGGAGGAAGATGCAAAAGTGATCTTAGCTATTCCAATCAAGCATGGCCGGGAGGATGCATTTGCATGGCATTATGACCCAAAGGGCGTCTTCTCGGTAAAATCTGCATACCATGTTTTGGAAGATGAACGTGAACAACATGACAAAAGGCAGAGGGGTTCTTCTAGCTCATCGTCGTCTTCTACTGGCTGCTCCAAATGGTTACATCTCTGGAATTTCAAGTGCCCCCCAAAGGTCAAACAGTTTCTATGGCGGCTAGCACATAACAGTCTTCCTTTGCGTCTGAATATTAAACGCAGAGGCATCAAGGATGCAGATACCAAATGCCCGGTCTGCCAACGTCTGGATGAGGATGGAGGTCATTGTTTTCTCAAGTGCAAATTTGTTAAAAGATGCTGGCAATCCCTCAATCTAGAGCATGTGCGCATGGCCCTGGTCGAGGTACATTCGGCTCTTGAATTAGTCCAACACATCCTACGGTTGCAGGAGAAGGAAAGGGCCATTGTATCCAGCTTCCTATGGGTCTGGTGGAATAATAGGAACAAGGCAAATGCTGAGGAGAGAACACTGTCAGTGGGAGAAATTTCACATAGAACTATGGATGCAGCTTGGGGCTTCAGTTTACTGTCTAGGGATGAACCTGTCCACGAGCAAGGTGAGAAGAAGACAGTGAAGTGGCAACCTCCACCAACTGATGTTCTGAAGATAAATTCGGATGGGGCCTTCAGGGAGAAAGAGAGAGATGGAGCATGGGGCTTTGTAATCAGAGATAACCATGGGCATGGAGTTCTGGCGGGGTTTGGTCGTTTGATGGCCGTGCATGATGCGCTAGAAGCGAGGGGGAGGCCTGTCTTGCCGCTCTCAATGCAGCTACTTCGCTTGGTATTTCTCAGGTCATCATCGAGACTGACTCTGCGGTGTTGGTCAATGCAATTCGGTCGGCGTCATATGATCAAGCGCCAGGGGGAGCCATTTTCAGTGCCATTCGTGATATCCTAATGTTACATTTCAATGTTTTGGGTGTGGTTCACGTACCGCGTTCGTGTAACCGGTGTGCACATGAGTTGGCTCGTTCTGGTTTGGTTCGGGACCCGGACACTCCCTTGATTTGGAGTGATCCCCTCCCTAGCTTTGTACAAACTCTTGTGGGTCGTGATCTCACTGACCCTCAGTTTGCTGAATAAAGAACGAGTATGATGCTTTCAAAAAAAAAAGTTTTCCATCCAACATATTACTTTTTTAACCTTTTGAGGTCCTTTTGTTTGTTGAGTTTCTCAATGTTAGAATTAAAGTCTAAAAACTCCTGTAATTATTGTTGGTTACATATATTTAAATGTGGATGTCGGATTTTATCCATTATATTATAAATTTATAATACTATTTATGCGCACCACCAAAATATCCTGGATCTGAAACAGCAAAGAGAGTACGAAAACGTCGACTTTTATTAAGGCCGACATGGCACATCAGTGCTGGATCCTGGATCGGAGAAAACAAAAACACTGCCCGATATTCTCTTGCCCCCGCTCACCCCCTATCATCGCGAAACGGCGTCCCGGCCGTGGAGCCACCTGTTTCGACTTTCGACTCGCCGTGCACGGCTGCACAGTGCCCTCCATCGGCGCGGCCGCTCCCTTGACGCCGGCAGCAGTCCAGCACAGCACTACTACTCCCTCTATATCGTTTTATTTGTCGTCAGCAGTTCAAACCGAAAGAAAGCAAAATATTTGTCGCTGCGCTTAACAGGGAACGTGGCATGTCAGTTTTGCCCCTGACAGCAGCCACGAGCCACCTACAGCTAGCATACTACGTCTGCATGAGCGCGTCTACACAGGCGGCTGGCGGGGAAACAAGCTAGCAAAGCCTGTCTCACAGGGGCAAAATGATAACTACACGCCATCCTTAATTTCTGTGAAGTTGTCTGAAATGACAAGTAAAACGAATCGGAGGGAGTACTAGTCTACTACCACAGTATAGATCGCTGCAGCCTGCAAGGGCGGCATCAGAGGCAAAGCTGGGTGCGATGCGGTCGTGTCGTGTGCGTTGCGCGGGCGGGTGGGTACGTGCGGGCGGCAGGGAGCGCGCGTACGTCGCGGCGCGGGTGTCCGACACGTCAAATATTCTGCTTTCTTGTGATGGCCGCCCGACCTTGGCTTGGTCCGCCGGGTACACGCGCATGCATGCCAATATTGCCATGCCGTACCTGCCGATGCGAGCTCATCCACACCTCAGCAGCAGCCCATCCTCGTGTTCGTGGTGTGGTGGTGGTGGAGGGTATTTTCTTTTCAGAAAAGGAGGTGAGGTGGAGGGTACACGTGCACTTTTTTTTCCTTCCCGTCCTTGATACATCTCGTTGAATGACCAATGACGAGCGCTTACTCCGTTTCGTCCTGAAAAATCTCGCCACAAATCCGAAATTTCTAAGGCTACTCGAGGACCACGTACAAGCGCATTACGCTGATACAAGCGCATTTCTAAGGCTACTTTTTTTCCCTTCCCGTCCTTGATACATCTCGTTGAATTGCGCGCACCCGTTAGTTTTATTCTGTTGAGCACGTACAAGCGCATTACGCTTCGCAAAAAACAACATGGGTCAAAATGTTCTCATTGCTTTACCGGTACTGCTGCACAAAACAAGAAGCTTGATTGGTTGGGTTAGCCCAACCAAATTCAAAGCATGCCTAAAAATTTTGGATAGCAATTGGTTCTTCACCAAGAATTTGGCGTGCCACTTTTTTTTAGCCAAATCCATGACATGTTACTAGAAACTTTATAAAGAAACAAAATATATTATGTTGTCACATTTTGGTAATGAAGCAAGTGATGCCTAAATTTCTTGGCCTCATTTTTGGCAAGCTCACATTTTGACATGCCCTCATTTTGGCTGGGCAAAAATTGGGACCAAACAAAGAAGGCTCAAGATTCTCCTGCCTACCACTTTATTTCTCGTCTTTAACTAGTAAACCTCTTACCATGAAGGTACATGGAGCACCTGCAGTGGTACTTTCCTTTTCTTATCCTTCTCATAAAAAATGCAATAGATTTATACATAATTAAAAGGGTAAAATAGTTTTTTTTCAATATTTAATATATTTATATATAATTAAAAGGGTAGAAATAGTATTTTTCAATATTTTTATACTTCATGGTACTTCCGGGTACAGAAGGATCACTCTCATTAATTTGCACTCTAAAATTTCTATTAAAGATAAAAAATATTTGTATTTTTTTTGTACAACTTTGAAATTGTTTCACTCTTCGGGAAAGAGGATTGCATTCTTTTTTACGGAGGGCTACTGGATGTACAATCCCGGCGGTTGTATACTTCTATTTCAATTGGAAGAAAAAAAAATCTCCCCTCTAAGAGTGTTGGAGAAAATAGATGGATAATATTATTTGTAAGCAAACGGCTTGACACATGAAAAAGAGCGACCATAGGTGTGGCTAGATTTGCCACTGCTTTATATTTCACCTCCTTCAAGGCTAAACGAAAGTGTTTTCTCTTAACAATAACCTCTATCGGTACTTCTTGTATAGCGGTGAACAATATACGGATAGATTAGCTACACCAAAAATCTCTTTTATAGTTTAGACCATCTCCAGCAATAGACTGGTTCCCCATCTGCAAATAGGTCTTTTGAGCAAAAGAGAGAGAAGAAATTCAACTGCAAAAGAGCCCAGCCTTCCAGCAGCACACCTTCCCGTCGCGCATCCTCCCAGCGGCCGTTGGCTCGCGCCAGGAGGGAGAAGGCCGCGGCCGGCCGACGGCGAGCTCCGCCCCAAGGCCGCTCGCCGGATCCGCCACTGCGGGCAGGCCTCGGCGTCGGCACCCTCTCCGCGCGGACGCTCTAGGCAGGGGGCCGCATCTTCCGGCGGTGTGGAGGTTTGATTCAACAGCGGAGGAGCTCGCCTGCGTGTCCATGGAGGTCCCGGCGGAGGTCGAGCTCAACCATGGAGGTCTCGGCGGAGGTCGAGCTCGACCATGGAGGTCCCGGCGGATGCAGGAGCGCGAGGTCGTTCCCCACGTCCGCCGGCCGCTGGCGCTGCTCCCCGCCTCCGTCGGCCGCCGAGATCCACCGCGGCCTCCGCACCGCCGAGATCCACCGCGGCCTCCGCGCGCTCCTCCGTGAGCTCCAGGGCCTGCTCCCGAGCTACTCCGTGGCCTCCGCACTCCGTAGTGACAGGAGCCTTGCCGGCCATGGCGCTCCGCCGTCTCAGGGAGAGAGCAGGGGCGCGAGGAGGGAGGGTGGAGGGGAGTGTGGAGGCGACGGTTGCCCAGGACCGACGCGCAAACGAGCGAGAATCCCCCAGGAATGCGGTAGGCGGAGGGGACATCTTCATTTTGCAGATCCGGTTGAAGCACCTGCTGGAGGGGGAAACAGTGCCCTCTGTTGCTCATTTTGAAGATACAGATCCGATTGAAGCACCTGTCGGAGACAGTCTTAGCAAATATATTTGTCGGCTCAAATGATCATGGTCACAAGGACGATTGGACGAAGACCCAAAGGAAATTATGGCTTTATCGTTTTGAGCTATCCCATCAGTCCCGTACGCTCATGTCCTTGGCCAGGACGATTGCTGTGTTGCCACAGGCTCGAAACACTTACTATATTACAATAAGAATAAAACATGACAATAATAATGTGAAAATAAACTCACTACTATCAGGAAGTATTTATTCCAAAAATGTAATTACTGAATTAAAAAAAAGTTAGCTATGCATGGTATCCAAGAACAACTAAATCTATTTTTGTATTTTTCCCTGCGACTAAGACAACACTTTTGATATAAATATGTAGCTCAGTTCAAACTGAGAGAAACAACACTAATCCCCAAAGATCTCGTGATGAAACAAAAATTTTAAGGCTACTCGAGAACGACACTTAAATCACATGAGATACCTAGAACTAAGATTATTACGACCTGGAAGCCAGAGTGGTTTCAATCCAGACCGTGCACATGTGATCCCGTACCATCTCGAGATGTGCATCTGATTCGAATGCAATAGGTATTATGTCCCATCCGAACCACACTTTATGTCACACCATATGTTAATACGTTCCACTTTTCCATGATGTACATAAGCGACAATAAATGTTCTCGTCCTCCATACCACCTGTTTCAAACCCATTCCAATCTGACCCTTTCTTGCTCCTCTTTGTCTCGCTCTCTCCTCATGTCGACACAGGCCCCAGTGCGAGCCCCGCACAGATTTGCTGAGGCGCGGTCGCCAGCGGCCGGATCCGCGTGACACTAGGCTTGTTTAGGTACGATACGACTAGATCTTAGCGCACAAGTGACGTCAATCGAATCCAAGGGCAAGAGTGGCACCGGCTCAGCGCACTCTCGAGGCCGCCGGATCCGATCGGTGCGTCCGCAGTGGTACGCAGGGTACTGAAAGTGCATCTAGGCCCCTAAGTGGATTTTGGTGAATTGAATGACAAAGCGATTAAAGGTCTAACATATTTGTCTAAGATTGCGAGCATGATTTATTTATACATTCATGAGTTATTGATGGGATATATAGTGGATCATAGCAAGAGAAGATGGTAATTTTCTCTCCGGGTTAAATGCAAGACTTCATGTGGCAAATGAAAGAGGACACACGGATGAGTATAGATTTTATGATCCTTATTTGGAAGCTTGCATATTCGTTGTCAATCAAGAACAAGCATTTGAAGCAGGATTTCAAATGAAGACTAATTGTGGATGAAGCAACGCTTAACTCAACGTGGATTGGATAAGTGATGAAGAGATCAACCGAGATGACTAGGGTGAGGGACTAAGCAATCTTTGGGGTCCTAGCTAAACCGCCATTTTGTGTTTTGCTAAGGTGAAGTTCTAGCATCCGTGGGGTCTTCAAGTATCATATTCAAGCCTTAACCGAGGGAAGCAATGCAACTCATTGATAAGTTGTTTGGCAATATGGAGTGACTTAAGGATCTAAGTGTGCATTTCGATGCTATATGGAAAAACCTTAAGTCACTAGCTCAAGTATGGACGTGCTCAAGACATTGGTCAAAGTAGGAAGCCCTCAAAGTGGAAAGCAATCAAGTATGACAAGGTTGGAGACATTCAAGCTCAGGAAGTTGAAAAGGTGTTTTTATTTAATCTTGAGTATAGGTATGCCGTACTATCAAGAGGGATGCAACTTTCGCTTTATGACCAAGTCAAGTGCTCTTAGAAAAATTATGTGAGAAACAACCTCAGAGTGTGCTAACAACCCCTCCTAACCTAACCTGAGCCACTTCATCTTTTAGATGAAGTGTTAGTTTGACAGAAAGGGTTTTGGGGGTTTCTCGGGCTCCACCGGTCTGACCGGTGGGGGCACCGGTCTGACCGGTGCAACTAGGCCCAACGACTAGTTTTTCAAACACCGGTCTGACCGGTGCCGCCCGACAGCTAACGGCTAGTTTCCTTCTTTTGGGGTATAAGTACCCCAAGCCCTCCTCTTGGATGGGCTGCTGTTCTTGGTGAACTTGCTGAGCTTCCAGGTCATTTCTAGCAAGCCTAAAGCCTTAGTGGCTCTCCCCAACCTCTCTCTTTATGAGATTTGTGGATTCAAGCCATATTCTTGAGTTGGGTTGAGTTAGTGAGATCTTGAGAGCCTTTGTGAGCTAACAAGAGCATTCCCATAGCTTGAGCACTTGAGTTTCGCGTCTACAAGCATTAAAGCATTTGTTACGCTTGGAGGTTTGCCTCCTAGACGGCTAGGCGTCGCCGGCTAGCTCCCAAGTTGTGGTGAGAAGCGGCAAGTTTGTAAGGGCTGTGATCTTGCCTATTCGTGGAAAAGATCGCCTTAGTGGAATCGAGGAAAGTGGTTGAAATAGACCCGGCTTGTTGTGGGAAGAGTTAGTTGAGAACTCGAATCCCTTACAAGCTCCTCAACGGAGACGTAGCTTCCTTGGTGGAAGTGAACTTCGGGAAACAAATCCTTGCGTCTCATTGTGGTTTGCCTCTCTAAGTTGTTGTTCTAGCATATTTGATTTGCTTCCGCTTCGATCTACTTGGGTGCGCTATTTGTGTGTGCAAGGATCATTACCTTGCTCGAGATCATCTACTCAGGCCACACACCAAGTTTGGTTCGTGCTAGAAGTCAAGAGGAGCTTGAAGCTGTTTTTGCAGGTGCTCTGTGCTGCACCGGCCTGACCGGTGTGGGGAACCGGTCTGACCGGTGCTCACCTGTGAAGCTTTGCTTGCACCGGTCTGACCGGTGGAGCCTGGCAGTTGAAGTCTGCGGGGAAGAAAAGTTTAATTCAGTCGTTCGCCTATTCACCCCCCTCTAGGCGATATCAAGATCCTTTCAGGTACACCGCCGCGAGGTTTCTCTACTTTGTAATGGCTGAAGGACGGTCGAGTAGCACCCTCACGCTATTCCCAGTGCCGCTACCTGACGTGGCATTGAGGCGCAACCACCCACTGGTGCTAGAGTGGGCCGCAACGACTCTGAGGTTCGTGGCTCGCACTACACAGAAGCAAGCTCTAACCTTAGCTACGGGGCGCCGCCGCAGCCCGACAAAGCACGCGGCCAGGCCGCGGACCACACAGCATGTGTGCCGATGGTGTGTGATGCGGGCTGCTAGCATCGTCCATCCCAAGGTGGGCGCGACATGGCAAGTATGCTGGATTCGGGTGGTACGATGCAGGTCAATGGTGGGGACGTTGGATTCGGTGCAACGGGATGTGGAGACGCTGGTGGCCCATGAGGTGCAGCGCCGGTGCAGTAAGAGTGGATCAGGCATGACAACCGGCGGCAGCCCAAGCATCGAAGCAGATCTGCCACGACCATGCACGGGGCTGTAGAGGTAGTGGGTGCAGGTCCACAACACAGCCTGGGTGCTGCTACGATGCCATGGTCGACACGGTATGGAGGGGTGATGCTCGCCCACCGACATGGGTGCAGGACGCGGCGAGGTGCGGAGGGGCTGACCGCGCATGGGGACGTCCACAACCCCCTGCTCAGCGCAAACACCATTCTCGCGGTGGCCCTCGTCTTGCTCCTCGCTGGCCCGACCACCACAACCAGGCAGATTGGCCAGATGCCTGTGTGAAGATCAGCAGGTGTCAGGACGAGGGTTGCCCGCCAACGATCTTCCCGACGCGGAGGCCAAGACGAGGTGAGAGGTGACGGGTTGCTCCTTTTATCTTTTCTTTGGTTTCTGTGTTCATTTTTGTTTGTTTGATCTCTTTCATGAGTCATGTTATTGGCATGCTTTGTACAAAGATGGCACACTCATCTTTTTTTCGCATACAATCTTCCTAGGTAAACATCGAGCAGAGAGTTTAGTCATGAGCATGCTTCAAACGTTTATCTACATTCTTGGTGAGAGAATTTTTTGTCCGTGTACATCCAGATTTTCCTGTATAGAGAATTTTATTTTTCTAGCTTTTTCTTAGTAAATTATTTATTATTCATTATATGTTCATGCGTAGTGTCAAAATTACACTTCAGAATTATAAGTGCTGAATTCATGTGCAGATCATGACCAATGTATTATAGGTACATCTCGTGTACAACATGAAAAACTCTGTGCATACGACTTCTAATGGTTTGCATGTGGTGAACATGTTCGGTATTTACCGTGTACGTGTATAATCATGTACTTCAACATGACACTAAATGAATTAAAATAACCAACTTATGTAATTTATTATTAAATCAACATGAAAACAATATTTTTCATATTTTGAAAAAATAGCTGTCAAGTACAAAATATCAGATGGTGGATGTGCCAAAGGTGTCCACTTGCATGCATGTTGAGCAAGAATCAATAAAGGAACTAACATGTTGTACCACTCGTTAGATTCTTATGTCGTGTTACTCAGGTTACTTAGTAAAATACGAGCAAAAAATAGAATAGAGCGCAATTACACTTGGAAGAGACAATGTTTCACGGGAACCAAGGCTAGATCTCTGATTCGGATTGAATCCACCGCGACTTCCAGATGATGAACAACATTTTTCTTTGGGGACGTACAACCGCACAAATACGCTTCACAAACAAATTGGATCAAAAGCTCTGACTGCTATACCGTCACTACTACACAAAACGAGATTCTGTGGCCTACTAATTTATTTCTTGTCTTAAATAAATAAGTGTGTATGTGTATGTAGTACTTAAATTATAAGTTACTCTACCTTGCTCGACCAATTGGCATCTGACCGACACCTCTAGGGTCCAGCTAGCCAGCCTGCTTTGTGTTGTCACATCTCGAAAACCCTTTTTCAACAGTGAATAAGTGTTAATTTTTTGCAAATTTGTTTCCTACCCGTCCTAAAAACTGCAACAGTTCTCGATTTTGGCTACATTCTTATAAGATAATACTGAATTTATGGTACAAAATTAGTATGGTTAGATTAGATTAAGCATACTACCTCCGTCCTAAAAAGAATGCAACTCTCGGTTCCTGAGGAGTCAAACATATTCAAATTTGACTAAATTTATACACAAATGTATTGACATTCACATCTTCAAATTGATTTAGTGTGAAAATATATTACATGATTAATATAATTATATTTATTTTATATCATAAATGATAGTACTATTTTGTATAAATTTGGTCAAACTTAAAATTGATTGACTCCTCGGGAATGCGAAAATTGCATTCTTTCTGAGACAGAGGGAGTAGAATATATTTTCATACTTAACATATTTAAAGATACAATTGTTCGTAATTTTTGTACAAATTGAAATTTTGGTTATGAGAGTCCATTATTTTTTTACGGAAGGCTACCAAATTTACTTTGCGGGTTGTCTCCTTTTTGAGAGCGCAAGAGAAAATAGCTGGAAATTTTTGTTTAAGAATGTATGTAGTATAAACAAACAGCGGCATGACCACAACATCTTTGTTCTTTGAAGTATGTGGCCAGATTTGTCACTATTTTTATTCACCCTTCGAGGAAGAAGGAAATTAAATTTGCTCTCTGAAAATAACCTTTACCGTACCGGTACTTCGAGTACAGCGGTGAACATTATACGAGTACATTAGCTGCACCAAATATCACTTGTATAGTTTCGCAAGATATCTTGCCGGCTCAAATGGTAATGATCACGAGGATGATTGAACTAAGACCCAGAGAAAATTCCGGCTTTATCACCTTGGCAAGCTATCCCGTCCATGTCGTACCCTCATGGTCTGATTTGTTAGCCTGTGGGGTCGGCACATTTCATTATAGCTTTTGTGATAGAAGAGTTTGTTAATTAATGTAGTAAAAGTGGTTCCTGGAGGAGTATATGGTTGTTATTGTGGTGACGTTGCCTATTCTAGGAAAACTATTTGGACCTTTTGACGCTTATATGAATGGATTAGGCGATTAGCAATGGTAGCTTTATCTGGAAAAGGAAATTACAGAAAGACCCACAGAAAGAATCATCACGCTACTGACCAGTGAGTGACCACGGTCTGCAAACAGTTAAGCGCCGTGTTACGCTAACGACCACGATTCGCAACAGCTAGTCAACGCAGCTCGACATCAGGAGATGTGAGCCACGGAGCAGCGACCAGTTTCACAACCTTTTTCTTTTCCTTCCATCTTTCAGGAAAGCAACAAAGGGTGGCAGAATACGATCCATTTCCCCGAATTTCGCCGAAAACGAAATGGCCCTTTCCCTCATGGCCTCGCCAAAGTTGAGCAGCAAATTGAAGAAGGCATCTACTAGAAAACAGCAACGTCCCTTTCTGATTGTAAGTTATCGCTAACCTAGGAGCATACCAAACTAACAGTGGTCCCGTCTGTTTTAGCAGAGACCAGCATGGAAACACTGCATATGCTCTTTCAGGTTCAGGGGCTCTGAACCTCCTCCAAACCAGAGTCGAAGAAAACGACCTCACCTGCAGGCTGCAGCAAATATTCAGCAGCCCAAAAAGACTATTCCGAAATAAAGCCGAGTCCCGAAATAATTCCAAAATCGACAGGGGAACAAACGAGTCCATCGAGATAACATGGATGACGAGAGGATAGGTTGCAAGTGGGGGGAAGAGAGAAAAAACAACATTCGCCATGTAATCATAGAGGAGTACGAATGCAAGCGGGGCGGTTGCGGCTGCCCGCCCCGCAACCGCACGAGCCGCTAGTCTTGTAGCGGGCATATGTGGCGGTCCGCATAGCGCTGCTTTACTTTTGCGGGCGTTGCGGCGGCCCGCATGCATCCGCTTGCTAGCCTCAGAGGGCGCATCCATCGCGGCCATTTTATGCGGAGACTGCATGCGTGTGATGGGCTGTGGCGTACGTGCAGCTGCCGCAGTTGTTGCAAACTAGTCGCATGAAGCGAGTTCGAGAGCTTCTACATGGCGATGATTCTAGCACTCACAGATTCATCGCCATGTAGAAGCTCTCGAACTCGCTTCATGCGACTAGTTTGCAACAACTGCGGCAGCTGCACGTACGCCACAGCACATCACACGCATGCAGTCCGTGACCGTGAGGGCGGGAGCTTTTGCCATGGCCTCGCCGGTGAGAATGATCGAGCTTGCCATTGACATCTCAGCATGAAGTAGTCGCCCCGTGGAATCTTCAATGCGTGCTTGTCAGCTTGCCAGGGGTACCGCTGATGACGAAGGACACGACCTGAACATTCTGGTTCACGACTTTCATCCATTTGTATAGCTGCGGCTTGCTATACGACTATACGAGTATACGCACATACTGGCATTCAGAAGGCAGTCAAACCGTTCTTGAGCTCCACCGTGCCTACACTGGTGTCGGGTGCATTGCTGCCGCCGTCAGCCTGTAGCAGGGTCTCAAGGTTGATCGCCGTGGATAGAAAAGGTTAGAAGCTCCTTTTAGGCTTGCTATCGAACACCTTCCTTGCGCTCACCTCTCCCTGCGCTATCAATGGTGCTCCACTCGAGAGAGCAGCTGCCGCCACTCATTTGCTGCTTCAGTAGTGTGCCGCGAATGCGGATGTAATTCCGCAGCATCGTCCCGGTTGCCACCGGCGTCCGCTGATGTCGCGTGCCGCAAGGGATGAGCCGATGAGGTGCGGGCTTGCGGCGCCGCCGGGCATTGCAGGCAAAGCCGCGTTATCCGCTTCTCCGATGCGGACATGCGGCGCGGGCTGTGCGGGTTCGCGGTGCGGGTTGAGCCGACGGGTTCGCGGCAAAACCCGCCCCGCTTGCATCCCAGAGGAGAAAAAACAGAGGAGACCAGCTTCCTGGATTGTTCTTTCTTGCGGCCCGAAATGTCATTGTTCCAGGAAGCAATAGTTACCACTTACCACATTTGTACAAGCAGGCTCACCATCTTTCCGCCTAATCCCACGCGACAAGCAAGCTACACACATACTTATAGACATAGGTATATATATATATATAGCAGCCAGCAGCACGCCGCCATGTAGGCTTGCAGGCGGGGCGGGTTCTTCTACAAGGCCGCAAACCCGCCCCGCTAAATCATGCTTTGCGACCGATGCGGTACAGCTGCGATTGTCTTGCGGACTCATGCGGGTTGGTCCGCTTAGTCCAGTGGACGAGAGCTCGTGACCGCAACAACCCGCGAGAACCCGCAGTCGGCAGGACGACAGCATTGCGCTCGCGAGTGTTTGCCTGCTTACCCGGTCATCGCTTTTTGCCTCGCTGCAAGGGACGCGTTCGCCGTCCGCCGCGCCGGAGTGTTCGACAGCCAGCCGTAAACACCACCGTAGGCGCAATCACGCCATGCGCATGAGCACCATGGGAGGAGCGCGTCACAGCCCGCCTGGAGTCGAGGCTCCGGCGGCGGCGGCGACAGCACGGCGGACCAGGAGAATGGAGGCTGCGGTGCGAGGGTAGTCGGGAACTCGGGATGTGCAGCTCCGGCTCCACCAACCTATCGCTGCACGACCGCACAACGAGCCTCCTCGCAGAGGACACGCGCAAGCTCGTCGATGGCAAGGTTTGGGACTAGGAGTTCGCCGAGTACTCCTGTCGGGAGCTCGTCGCCGGCCTCCCTGACAAGCACTACGCGAGTACGCGTACCGCGCGCATTATTAGCAGCTCTGAAATGCGGTGCTCGTGACGCTCCGACGCGTGCTCAAGCTCGTCGAGGTGGTCATCTCTTTCAGTTTTTCCTTGATTTCTTTAGCAGCATCAAGCGGCATGATCAGGCAAGCAAGGTACTGCATGCAACCTATGCGGCCATGCGGGCTTCCGCGGGCCAGCCACTGCGTCCACAAAAGAAATCTCAGCGGCTAGATTGACTTAGTGGACAGTCACAAACCCGCAAGATTTATTTTGCGACAAGCTTTGCGGGTTTGTGGTCGACCACAACCCGCCCCGCCTGCAAGTTGACCGCCAGCGCTGGCAGGCAGCCCTCTTCTAGCTAGGCAGCTGCCGCTGTACAGATCGATCCGAGGCAAAAGCTACTAGGACATGCCCTAGACGAAATCGAACGTGACCCATGGTGTTTGTACATGGACGGCGAGCTAAGCAGAGTAGTAGGAGCACTACTGGTCGCGAGCTTAGTATGAGCTCATGTGAGCAGTTGTCGTAGCAGCACTCACTAATTAGTCGCTTACATGTAATCACTGTTGATTACCGCATCAAAAGGAGAAGAGCAACCCCAACCGCTTGCTTGGATGGATGGATCGATCGACGTCCTCAAAATGGCGCGGACGGCATCCTCTGCAGGGTCTTCTTCTTCACCGGCAGCGGCAGCGGCACCGGCACCGGCAGCGGTACCGGCAGCGGCACCTCCGCGGACACACTTGGCTGCAGAATCAAAGAAAGGCGCGAGCTTTGACTTTGGCCCTTGTATGGGTTTGAAGGATGGGTAGGTGCGGGGGAGTGGGGCTTCCGATCGGTTACCTGCTGGTACTTGGCGCGGAGCCTCTCGTTCTCCTCCTGCACGAGCTGCAACTCCGTCTCCAGCTGGCGGATGTAGGCCTGCTTGCGCAAGCGGGAGCGCGCCGCGGACTCGCGGTTCTTGATCATGCGCTTCTTACGGCGATCGGAGCCGCCGACCCCGGCGCAGGAGCTGCCCCAGGCCGCGCCGGGGCCTATGCACATCTCGTCCTCGAGCGCGCTGCGGGCGGCGCCGGCGTCGATGGGCGCGACGGCGCTGCCGGCGTCGAGGCCGTAGGCGGAGTAGAAGGGCGCCGGGGGCGCGGCAGCATTGCGAAAGCCGCCGCCGCAGTCGCCGAGGCCCATGTGGTGGCGGAGGTCGTCCGCGGCGAAGATGCCAGCGCCGACGGAGTGGGGAGGGGAGGAGCCGCCCGCGGCCGCGGTGGTGGAGAGGAGGTGGAGGCAGGAGTTGAGGCTGAGCTGCGTGGAGATGAAGGCGCCGCAGGGGGCGACCACGGCCGCGGTGAGGGGCTGCGGCGGGGACGCGCTCGGGCTGCTGGCGGTGTTCCCCCAAATGTCCTCGTCGTCCTCCAAGTCCATGGCCGCTCACCGCGATCCCCCTGGCTCGCTCGCTCGTTGGCGTGGCGCCTCTGCGCTTGCTAGTTTTGGGCACGCACCGGCGCCCCACAGGGCCACAGGGCTGGGTGGGTGGGTGGCTTAGTAGCCGCGGCCTCCCTCCAAACGGGGCGGAGCCCAGTTCAGCTCACCGTGCCAGTGGCACTGTGTGTGAGGCAGCCAATGCCCGGGGAGATCACTGTTCACTGGTGAACGAGACCCGGCCCTGGTCAAATGGCGCCCGCGATCGCGAGTCTCAGATCGCCCGTGTCTCCGATTGGTCCGCTCGGGTCCCCCCTCTCTGGAATGATGGAATCTGGGTTCGCAAAAAAATCTCCAATCTTCACGTAGAATATTAGACATAGATTAATAATAGTAATACTTATTTCGTAACTCTTTTCATCTTTGAAGACGATTATAACGAGTCTAATTATATTATGAATAGACAACGTCGTCCTATAATAAACAATCTCTAATTAACAAGTCAAATGGCGCCTGCGACCGCGAGTCTCAGATCGCCCGTATCTCCGATTGGTCCGCTCGGGTCCCCCCTCTCTGGAATGATGGAATCTGGGTTCGCAAAAAATAATCTCCAATCTTCACGTAGAGTATTAGACATAGATTAATAATAATAATACTTATTTCGTAACTCTTTTCATCCTTTTCATCTTTGGAGACGAATATAACGAGTCTAATTATGTTATGATTAGACAACGTCGTGTTACAATAAACAATCTCTAATGATGAATTAATTAGTCTTAATGAATTTATCTCGCGATTTTCTATTCATCAATGTAATTAGTTTTATAATTAATCTAGTTTTAATACTTTTAATAAATCTTTAAGGGGACTCCAAAAGTTTTTACCAAACTAAACATGAGTACATGCTCACCTACATGCCACGAGTCAGTGGAACCAGTTGCCAATGACAGTTTCTATTGCAGGTACTTTTAGGACAGTAGGACACTGTGCACGGTGAAAATCATCTATATGAGCATATACCACTAAAAGTCGTAACTCTATTTTTCTGAGCATGCAAATTATTTATGTCCTCATCCATTATACGTCATGTCTATATCCAATATACGTTATGTCACCATCTAATAGACTATTTATTTATATCTTCAACCGATTTTCTGTGAATAATAACATGTCTTTGAGAGTAGTACGTCAAAAATTTCCACAATATGTGGAAATACGTGTTGGGTCAATCATCTAAGAATGATTCTCTCCACAAAATGAACATGCTTTCATGTATAATGTTATTTAAAAACATGATCCTATGTAATGAGTTTGATGTTTCTAATTTTATCATTTCACTTATAGTTTTTTATAACAGACTCCCGCAGCAACGCGTGAGATATTACCTAATATACTGTATAGTAGAATGTCAAACTCTTCAGAGTAAAAGTAAGACATAGTTTAAAATACACACAAAAAGCGTGACTCATAGGGTTAGAACATGTGGGACATGGGTACCCTGGGTCCCCACCGACCAGTCTCACGAATGTCCACGACAAGTGGGTCCGGCCCACCAGAAGACCAACCGACCTGACAGTGGGCCCAACAGACCTGATCTGTGGCCCACACGACCTCCTGAAGACCTTATCCAGAACGACTGCAAGATTTGGTGTGCAAGACAAGATAGCGGTGGACCCGACAGACAGTCCAGGATATATGAAAATAGTTGTAATCAGTTAGAATTAGGTCTCTCGGTCGTAACCGACCAGGAGTCTAGGCACCGACCTTGTCCGCTGGCCATATAAGGCGGGCAGGGTGACTCCCATTGTAACCAATACACAATCCTCAAGCAATCTACACCAACAACTGGACGTAGGGTTTTACTCCCTGGAGGCCCGAACCAGTATAAAACTCGCCGTGTTCCGTGTGCTCCTGCATAACCATCGAGTCCTTAGCTTCCGATCGCCTCCAACCGAATCTAAACCACCGGGACTAACCCCCATGTGGACTGTGCGGAACTAAACCTCCGACGGTTGGCGCGCTAGGTAGGAGCAGATCGAAAGTTCTTCGTGCGACTTCGATGGCTTCGTTCAACGACGTCATCTTCCCCGCCAGCATGGCGGACTTCCTCGCTAATCCCGTCAACATCAGCTTCGGCTCTATGCCGTCGGGATCCACCGCTCCAGCCGCCGGCCAAGTCGTCCTCGACAACGCCGCGGTCCACTCCGTTCAACAGGTCGAATCTGGCTTGTTAACGGAAACCCACCCACCCACTCCTAGCGACATCGTCGCGGGGCTTGACCGTGTCGCAACCATGCTTGCGAATATGATCAAGATCTGCGAAGGCGTCCAGCGCTCCAGCAGTTCGACTCCGATTCCAACACACATGCCTCTGGGCCTGCGTAGTCAGCTCGTGGGGCGTCCACCCACATGAGGAAGAAGATCCAGATCCAATCTGGATCGGACTCGACTACCCCCCAGACCCAGGTCTGCGGGCACCGCAGGGACCTCAACGACGATCCCTGCCCTCTCCACAAAAAGGCTAAGCACACTGCCCACCATTGCCGTGCTTTGAAGAAGCTCCACCGACCTACACCTCCTGCAGCGACTTCAGGTCGCCCGATCCATCTACCCGCGCAGTCTCCGGACTGTGGCGAGTTTCAGGTCGCCCGTGTCATCCTCACGCACAACTCCTACGGCGACGAGATCTTGGCATGTCGCGGTCTCTCCAATCGCAAGGTCCTCGTGGTCTTAGTGGATGTGCCAGTTCAGGCTGGTGAAACTAACGCTCAACGACTGCAGTGTGAAGCTGACAACGCCAACCGTGCCATACGCCGTTAGGCTGAGGCCGACCAAGCTAACGCAGCAGCTCAGGCCGCCGCGGTCGCAGCACCAGGTGGTCAAGTACCACAGAATAACGCGCAGAACAACGCTCAAGGTGCACCCCAGGGGGTCAAGGTGTGGTCCAGCCACAGGAGCAAGTCCAGATGCCACCTCCTCGAGGTCGTATGCGTGCACGCGACTTGCGTAAAGATTTTGAAGACGCTGGCCATGAGGTCTACGGTTCCCCCAAGCCAACTTGGGAGCAAGTCTAGCAGAAATCCAACAGCTAGGGGATACCCCACAAGCACGGCGAGCTATCGCCAAGATCAAGGTCGCTATGGCCCAGGTCGAGGAACGTAGCCAAGTCTACAGCAGGACAACAACGCGCACCGCGCACTCAAGGAGTAGGTCGATGCAAGACAACAACAATAACAACACTCGACAAGCTCCTCAGCAGCCCGCTGCAGAGGGAGGCGGTGAGAACGAAGTGGTGCAACAACCCAACCCAAGACCTCAAGGTAGAGGACCTCAAGCTGCTAGGAACATGTCGGTCCAGGTCGCACAGGCTCCCGCGACCAACCCCCAGCAGCCACTACGAGACGAGCATGAGATCCGGTGTCGTGCGGACTACGATCGCATCAATGGTCGCCCAGACCCGCTTGATGCCAACAATCCAATCCAAGCAACCGACCTCCGGGTGATGCACGACGTCGAGATCTAGCGGTGGGCCAATTATGACCAAGTCAATGGCGCACCCAACAATCTGTACGTCGTCCCCTTGGGACCTCGTGCAGCCGACCAGCCAGGCTCCAGTACCATCAATAACTTCGCGGCCTTCTCACGACGACTTCGCAAGTTGACCTACCCCAAGGATTTCAAGCCGAACATCGACAAGTACGACGGTCGCTCCGACCCGAGTATCTGGCTGAAGATGTACACCATCGCTGCTCAGACAGCCAGTGGCAATGAAGACCACATGGCGGGATACTTTCCCTTGGCCATGGGCCAAGCGCCACTCTTGTGGCTCAATAACTTACCAGATGAGTGCATCTCATCCTGGGCAAGTCTGTCGTGGTTGTTCACCACAAACTACCAGGCGACCTACAATCGACCAGGAAACACGCATCACCTCACAAGGGTGACCATGAAGACTGGTGAAACCCTCTAGGACTACACCAATTGGTTCTTCGAGAACCGCAATATGCTCGCTGGAGTTACGGACGACGACGTCATCAGCGCATACAAGAAAGGCGTCACTAACACCAAGCTCTTCAAGAAGATCCACGAATCAGGAACCAAGACTATCGCCGAACTCATGGAGTACGTCGACAAGCTCGTGGATACTCAAGATGTGGTGATCCACGACTTCAAGGGAGTAAGAACCAACGATATGTCCGGGGCCCTGGCCCCCGACGGTGCTGGAAAGTCACGCAAGCGCTCCAACGAGGTCTTAATGGCCAATTCCAGCTTCATGCGACCTGAGTTCGAGTCAACTCTGGACGACATGTGCCAGTTCCACCATGGTGCCAAGCACTCCATGCGTAACTGCATCGAGCTAAAGTGCGCTCTGGGTGTGCAGAAGAATCCAAGCCAGCGAAGAAGGCCGTCAGCAACGACAACTGCTACAACAGCAACTGGCGCTACAACAACCGTTTCCGCCGACCTGATTGGCGTGATAACCAAGACAGGCCACTTCGAGGGAGTAGAATTCCACCACGTTCCACGCGAGAACAATGTCGCGGCAGATGTCCTCTCTAAGATGGGCTCTAAGCGAGCACTAGTCCCGGCCGGTGTGTTCGTTCAAGACCTACGCAAACCGTCGATCAAAATCCTGGACCCGGACAATCCGGCTCCAGAGCAACCAGACTCAGCGCCGGCACCTCCCCGAGACGTGCTCATGGCGGATGCAGAAGACGATTGGCGCCAGCCTTTCCTAGACCTCCTGATCCACCAGCTGGTTCCGGAGAACAAGGTACAACATGAAAAACTCACGCGGTGTGGTGCTAACTACGTCATGATCAGAGAAGAGCTCTGCCGTAGAGCAGCCTCTACCGGTGTGCTAATGAAGCGCATCTTGCAATCAGAGGGTCTCCAGCTCTTAGCTGAGATTCATGGTGGTGAGTGTGGTTGCCACACTGTTGACGGCTAAAAAGTACCACTTTCAGCCCTCAATATTCTCACATAAATGGAGGCATATGCATTATTTACTTGCATTTGGGTTGGAATAATGTAGTTCCACTTGTCCTTGGAGATTATTTGTATGTAGGTGAAATACCTCTTAAAAGAGATGGAAACCCACCTTCTATGAAGAAACCATGCCAACTCAGCTGAGGAGGTGGCTGCCACCAAGGGAATACATGGCATTCCACATCATTGATCCAAGGGAGGCACTCACCGACGAATCAGAGAGCGCCACATGGACTTCACATGGATCAAAGGGCCCACCTCGGATACCAAATCAAGCCACACATCGGGGGAGGATCAAAGGGCTCACAGGGCAGCCAACCAGAGGAAGCACACCAGGTGGGGCCACCCTAGAGGGCCGGTCGATCCTAGGATCGGCCGAACTGACCTAGGGGGCGCCCATCTGGTCCCTACATGTGGCAGCTGCTCATTGGTCACTTGCTGCATCCCGGGGTGTTTTGGAGCACTTTGAGCCTCCGAGCAAGCCTGGTCCTTGCCTATAAATAGAAGGGGAGGGGCTCCCATTTCCCACACACAACTCTCTCATTCTCCTCTCACTTTTAGTTTTCAAGGCTAGGGGGTAGGCTAGAGTAGCTCTTATTCAGGTTCCAAGTCTTCTTTGGAGTCTAGGTATGAGTTCTCTTTTATCTTTATTTCATTGTATGACTTTGATCTACTTCAGTTATTCAGCTATTTCATATAAAGTCATGGTAGATCATATGCTTGATATGTTCTTGAGTTCATCCTTTGTTCATCATTTAGAGGCTTGTGTTCTTCATGAGCACTAGCTTTTGATCCACTTGAAGGGTGATAAACTCATTCCTTATGTGTTTGTTCATAAGTTAGAGGCTCATGTTCTTCACGAACACGACCCTTTGATCTTATTGACTAGACATAAGAGAGTCTGTATCTGTTCATATGTCTAGCCTTAGTTGATCTTGTTAGATGGCATGAGAGTGTTGTATGAGGTTTGTGTTCAAGCTACGGTACTCGGTCTAAGTTGACCAGTCTTCTGGTGGCTTTCACCCTAGGTCACAATAGCCCGGGCCGGGTGGAGTCTAGCAGCAACGTAGGCATGGTGCCTGGGTTGTCTGGCTACATTAGTTATGAGCATACCTCCCGTAACGATAGAGGTAGGTCCGCAGTGGTGACAGCTGTTGGATCCTGTGCAACCCTCCGCGCTGGGGTACCTGCTGTAGGAGTCTAAAGTCTAGTTTCGCAGAGTGCTGGTCGTCGCGGGCTAGCTCCCCGTTTGTACCTGGGTGTTGAACCTTACCCTCTCATGCAATACTCATGCCTATCTCCTGTATCTTCTAGCTTTGTATGTTTAGTACATTTGAACCTATAGCTAACTCGTTTGTTCCCCCTAAGCCGTAGTGTGCTAGAGTAGAGGTAGATCTGAGTGTGTGTGTCACACTACCCTTTATATCTTTTATCTTACCCCTGCCTTTGAGTTTGTTGTTTCCTATATCTATCTCTTAGTTTACATTCAGAGCAAAACCATAAGTCTATGATATCCGCCATTGCCTTCCACGGATACGATACCTTTGGAATATTCTCCTTCCTTGGGGAAATGCTACAATAGTTTATCTGTGCGCTTGCGGATTCGTTCATGATCGTTTAGATTAACCTTTGGCAAGTCTTGATGTTCACGCTAACTCAGTGTCGTTAGTTGTGACGTTAAGAGGTGCCTACAAGGTGTTTCTTGGTGTTGTCACTAAGGATGGATCCCAGATCTGTTCTTAAGATGACGGCGCTACGAAACACCAACACACACAGCGTCAGCCAATCTGGTCGGCAAGGCGTACCGATCTGGTTTCTACTGGCCCACGACCATGAGCGACGCCAAAGACCTTGTGAAGAGGTGCAAAAGATGCCAATTCTTTGCCAAATAGTAGCACCTGCCCGCTCAGGTCTTGCGCACGATCCCCCCTTCATGGCCCTTCGCCATGTGGGGTTTGGACTCCATAGGTCCATTCAAAACCGCTCCTGGCGGCTACAAGCACATCATTGTTGTTGTAGACAAATTCACCAAGTGGATTGAGGTTCGACCTGTCATCAAGTCACATCGGAGGAGGCGGCAAATTCTTCAAGGAGATCACATATCGTTTCGGTGTGCCCAATAGGATCATCACCGACCTAGGGTCAACCTTTACAGGCTCTGCGTTCTGGGATTTCTGCTAGGACAACATGATCGATGTCTACTACTCGTCTGTCGCTCACCCTAGGTGTAACGGCCAGGTCGAGCATGCCAATGGCATGGTTCTACAAGCTCTGAAGGATCACATCTTCGACGATGCCTCCAATTATGCTACCCGCTGGTTAGCTGAACTACCAAACCCTTCTTCCTGGTCTACGGGTCAGAAGCCATCCTCCCCACCGATGTAGTGTTTGGTGCACCTCGCATCCAGCACTACGACGAAGGCGAAGCAGAGCAGACACGTTGAGTCAACCTCGACAGCCTTGAAGAAAGTAGAGTGGCAGCCATAATGCGACATGCGCGCCACGACCAGCAACTACGCTGCTATCATGATTGCAACGTCAAGGAGTGCTCCTTCAACGTCGGCGACCTGGTCCTGCGAAGAATCCAGAAGACTGACGGGATGCACAAGCTATCGGCCCCATAGGAGGGTCCCTTCATCGTCACGGAAGTCATCAGCCCATCGACCTATCGTCTCCAATGGGGCGACGGTCAAGGGGTTCCAAACCCCTCGACGTGGAACATCTGCGACGATTCTATCCGTAGAATATTTATAATACTAAGACATGTACTCTTTACTGTTATTAAAGTTAGTTCAATAAAGTTCAGTTTTTTGTAAAGTTTTCTGTCGACCTTTGAAGTTGCTGTGCTTTTCTCTGTGTGTTGTGCTTATTCCCTCGCCCTCGACATGCTCGGGGGCTTGGCCTTGCCAACTACTGGGTTGTTAGACTTGAGTGAATTGAAAACACATGTGCTTCCGAGCCATCAAGGTCGAACAGGTAAAAGACTTGGCATTTCAAAAGTTAGACCACTTTTATTAAATATTTTTACACAAGCACAGAGATTGTTGTGCTCCGGCCAACAAGGGCATGCAAAAGACTAACATTTTTACATGTTAGAATTACTACTCCTCGTCATCTTCAAAAACAAGGCTCTCTACGACCTTGTCAGCAGCAACCTCCACTTCGGCCTCGACCTCCTGAAGGTCGACCCCAGCTTTGGGACCATCCGCAATCTTCTGGAGTTCTACCTCGAGGAAGTGCGACTTCACCCGAACCAACATCTCCACTGCAGCAGTTCGCCGACCTTCTCCGGAGCCGCCATGAGCCGCTCCAGAAGACCCTTTGGTGGGTTGCGGGACGACCTTGTCCATGATGAAGCCCGCAGCATTTCGGAGGTCACACAGCTCCACCTCATGACCTGCAATGATCACTTGATCATTATATAGAGACTGCATTGCAACTACGAGGTCGATCTCAAGATCCCTCCTAACTTGCTTCTCGTAAGCAAGTTTCTGACAAACTGTGTACTCACTGCCGGCAAGAGCCTTATTCTCCTCCTTGAGGGTGGTAATGGTCTTCTCAGCCTCCTGGAGGTCTTCCTTCATGTGCTTCTTTGTGGCTTTGGCATCTGTTCCATGAGCAGCTGTCAGACCAAGTTTATCACAAAACAAGCATCATCTTCGACCTAAAGGTAGCAATGTCTTACCTTCGCTCACCGACTTCAACGCCGCATTAGTATTCACGGCCAGGAGCTTCTGCTCAGTCAGCTCGTCCGCAAGCTTCTTCTTCTCATCCTCGAGTCTCTTCTTCACGAGGGCAGCCTCCTTCTTCACCCGTTCGAGCTCCGTGCCCAACTGGTGTGCCTCCAGCGTTACAACTGCAGCCCCCTGCATAAGTCATCTCGAGCTTTGGCTCGAGTGGCCATCCTCTGCAAAGACCAAAAACAAGTCGTTAGCTTGCTAACATAGCTGTATCCTTTGAGATAACAGTGACTCCTTACCCCCAAAGCCTCCGAGAGGCTGGCGATTGAACCCTTCACCACCTTGGTGTCTTCCAAGTTGTCGAGGATATCTTCCTCGAATGGAGTGCCATTCCAGTCCAATTCTTTGGCATGGTACATCTCATACTTAGGCCAATCCTTGCCCTGACCACTTCTTTTCAGTGCAGCCCCTCCTAGGTGTGGTGGCCGGTCAAGCTGAGCTTGATCAGCTGCGACCTTGTGCACCTCTCCTGAGGGCTGCACGTTGATTGGAGCCACCTCGACCACGACCTCTAGGCTCGTGGGCGGCGGTGTAGCACTTGCAGCCCCGACATCAGCCCAGAGGTCCCAGCTGGCGGAGTGGAGCTCTACGCTCCCAAGTCAGCACCTTGTGTCGTCACTAACACGCTCGGTGAAGATGTCACCGACCTAAACAAAAACAATTCATCAGACTTCAAGCACGCGAAAGACAAAATAGTAAGAAGGTCGTCGGATCTACTTACTTCGTGATGGACTTGCGGTGTATCTTCAAGGCCTTGGGAGGAGGTCTTGGAGGTATTGCGACTGAATCCCAGATTCAACCCAGTACCGCTCCTTAATCTTCTGCAGGTACTCCTGGGTAACCTTCTCCACTTCTTCTTTCTGGTGCTTAGTCTTTGGACTCAGCTCTGGGACCTCAAAGGTCTCGTCCATTTCTTCGGATTTGCCATCACTAGCAACCTCCTTATCCTTTTCCTGCTGCTCTGGCGGCGGAGTGGAGCTCCGGCCCCTCTTGCGCTTCTTTTTGGCACTTTCCGGCTTCACTGTCTTGGCGGCCTCCGCCTTTGACTGAGAAACCTTGCCAGCAGACTACCGTGTTCGGCGAGTCTACCGGCTCGCGCTCTGCGTGACCTCCTGTACGTCTTCCCCGTCTGCCTTGATCGATAAGTCGGACAAGTACTCGTCCACTAGCTGGGCTGGTGGCTGCTGGGTATCATCTAGCACCCTCAGCTTTCTTCTCGCCTCCTCGCCTTCGGGTAGCGGCGCAGGACACCAACTTGCAGCGACCATGACCTGCATAACGACAAAGACGACACAAAGAGATTATTAGTGAGGTCGACCTAATAAAAGCAATAAAGAAACGACAACAGCTCTGACGACTTACATAATCTGTTGGACGCTTCAATGAGTGTGCCTTAGGGCAGATCTTGTTGCGGATTACCCCGCAAAAGAGCTCCTTCACCCGGGCGACCATCTCCTGTTTGGAAACCTTCCTCATGACCTCACGAGTCGGGTCCGTCTGACCCTAATACTCGTAGGCCGGGTGCACTCGATCCTTGATCGGTTGGATTAAGCGACGGTTGAAACTTATCGCCACCGCACCTCTTGTGAGGCCCGCCTCCTTAAGAGCATCGACTTTCACAACCAGAGGCTTAATATCCTCCTTGACGAGGGCCTGGATTAGGGCCCCCTAAGCAATGAGATAATCACCTTGAAGATGGAGTCCTCTAACACCACAGACAATGTGAAGGCTAAGATCCAGGACAGGGAGGGATGCAGATCTTCGTCAAGACCCTCACTGACAAGACTTCCCCACTTCCGAGTGTCTTCCGCCTCGGACGAGTACGCCTCATCTCCGACCACTCTCCGCTTCGCCCGAGTGCTCTCTGCCTCGCACGAGAACGCTCCGTCTCCGAGTAACACGCCGCCTCGCCTCCGACTACTCATTCGCACGAGTAATCTCCGTCTCCGACTAAGGCGGAGTCCCCACGGAGGAGCCGGAGCGTGGGGCAGGGGCCCCACATGAACGTGGCGTCGCCCCAGCCCCCAAGATTCTCCGCGACGACACACGTGACGCTGTTCTCCACGCCATGCAAAGACCACAGCTGGCGCGACGGGAGGACGGTAGGGTCTGGCAGGGGCTGTAATGGCGCACAGTATACCCCCCACGTCCGACATGCCGTCACATCCAACGCCAGCTGCACGCCACCCCGTCAGAACAGGCACTCGATTACCATCTACCAGCTCTTAGGCCATAACGTGGCAAGCCTAAAGCGTACTCAAGAGGGCTGAGTCACTATGTGAGCTACTCGGAGGAGGTGCCAAGTGCCCGGAATGAACAGTGGTGACAGCACAGCAGCGGCCTCCGACGACACCACAACTCAGCACCCCCCACTACGCCTGACGGACATCAATGACGGAAAAGACTTCACAATGCCATAGCAATGTAGCTTATTTTCATTTTCCTTCTTTGCCCCTCGCCCTTGTGACTATAAAAGGGGGAGGGGTGCAACGTACATGAAGAGGACCGACCACCAAGTTTGTAACCCCTACTACAGACACCCTCGGCATAGGAACACGAGTACTCGGAACTGGACGTAGGGTATTACTCCTCAGAGGCCCGAACCAGTATAAAACCATTGTGTCTCCCGTGTCAACCATCCGGATCCGACACACGATTCGATACAAATCTACTACCGGCGGTTGAGAACCCCGACAGTTGGCGCGCCAGGTAGTGGCACATCGTGTGTCTCGCCGAACTTCACCAGCGATGCAGATGGAGGGCCGCGGGGTCTCTCTGACTCCTGGCACGATCGTGCATTTTGTCTCCCTCAGCTTCGTCTTCACCAGGCCAGCGGAGTCCGTCGTCGGGAGGACTTTCTCCCGACCCGCGCGTCCCGCCGCCTCGACGGCGGCGGCAGCGCGAGCAGCTTTCGTCCGTGGTTTCACGGACGAATCGATCATGGCCCTGCTAGGGCCAAGTCCGACGCAGGAGCGCTTCAGGCTCACCGCCTTCCACCTCACTGACCTCACCTTCCAGGACAGTGGGTCCGAGACACTGACCTGGGGGGAGTTCACGGAGCGGTACGAAGCTCTGTACCCCCGCGGACAGCCAGGCCTCCTGGACGACCCGGTGACGTCCTACGTTAACGAGCTCCGGGCTTCGTACGTTGCCCCTGGCTCCGCGGCCCCACGACGGGGACCACCGGCGCTCCCACCGGACTTCACGCGAGAGTGCAACGTCCTGGAGGCCCGCACCGCAACCAGCTCGGCGGGCGGCGAGGAGAACCCTCGTCACCGCAACGTGGACGCCCAGCGTTGGGCGCGCCTCGACGAGATCGCCGAGGCCCAGCGCCAGCTCGACGAAGAGCTGGCAAACCTTCACCAAGAGCTCGGTGTGGAGGACGAGCCCCAACAAGCCGTCGGCGCGAGCAGCACCACGAGCAGGAGGCAGAACAGCCAGTACCGCAAGCTCGTGCACGGGCGCGTGATGTAAACTGGCGCATCAATGAGGATGCCACCGTCGACAATGACGGCACGCCACGCTTCAGGCGCGCATCGCAGAACCTTGCGGCAGCAGCCATGCTCTTGCGTGGTTGCCCCGAGCCGGCCACACCTGAGGAGAAGAGGGTTCGACAGCAGCTCAAGACCCTCCTCGAGATGGCGGCCGCACAACAGGCTGAAAGCTCGGCATCGCACGCGCGAGAGGCGCGAGGTGCGCTATCCGTACGACGACAGGATCGATCCCCCTCAAGACACTGAGCCGCTGGCAAACCATCAGTCAAGTCGCGACTGGGGCACAACCGCGACGCTCGCGACACGCTCGAGGCTCATCGCCGGGCTGCGGGCGACGACGGCCACGACTACGGCAGCAACGACGACGGCCGCGGCAGGCGTGACGAGCACCGCTCATGCCGATGGCATAGCCAGAGGCGTGAGGGATGTTATGACAGCGATGAGGACCGTGACCGTAGTTGGTCGCCCGACCTGAAGGGCCCGCGCGCTTTCGGTCGGAAGGTGCAAGACGCCAAGTTCCCCTCGCGTTTCCGAGCTCCGACAGCAATACCAAGATACGACGGAAAGACCAACCCTAGCGTGTGGTTGGAAGACTACAGGCTCGCATGTCGCGCGGGTGGGGCGACAGACGACCTTTTTATCATCAAGAACCTGTCGTTCCATCTCGCCGACTCTGCGCGGACCTGGCTCGAGCACCTGCCGTGTGGAAGGATCAACAGCTAGAAAGACATACGGGAGACGTTCATCGGCAACTTCTAGGGCACGTACGCCCGGCCCGGCAAGCAGTGGGAGCTGCGCAACTGCAAGCAGCAGCCGGGGGAGAGCCTGCGTGACTACATCAGGCGCTTCTCAAGACGCTGCACCGAGCTCCCCACCGCAACAGACATCGACCCCATCTCGGCATTCCAGAACGGCACCACCTGCACCACCTTCATCCACCGGCTAGGGCGAAGGACCCCGAGGACTACTCGGGAGCTCCTCGACATCGCAACCAACCACGCCGACGGGGAGGAGGCGGTAGCTGCAACATTGATTCCCCCTCCGGGTAAGGTGAAGCAAGTCGTGGATGCCGGAGAGGGGCCCTCCACACGGTCCAAGAAGAAGAAGAAGGGTGACAAACGAGGCCGTGACGACAACACTGTTGCGGCAATCGAGCGCAAGGCAACTCGCCCTAAGAACAATTAGAACGACCTTCCAGAGGGGTCATTTTGAGAGGCTCTAGGAGGCGCCATGCACCCACCACGAGACGCCCGTCAAGCACACACTCAAGGACTGCCAGTTGTTGAAGAACTATGTCAACGGCACGCTCAAGCCCAAGACAACGGATGCCCTGAAGAAGGATGCGCCACCCCTCCCCGACACCGACGACGATGACGAGGAGGTGGTCTTCCCCCGAGAAGATGGCGCGGTCCACATGATCTTTGGCGGGGCACCAGCACGACCATCGAGGCGCAAGGAGAAGCTGATCCGGCGCGAGGTGTACAACACCGAGCCTGCGACGCCGTCGTACCTCAAGTGGTCGGAGACTCCGATCAGCTTCGACCGAGCGGACCATCCCGACCACGTACCGCAGCCAGGATGCTACCCCCTCGTGGTGTCTCCATTAATCGGGACGAAGCGGGTCCACAAGGTGCTGATGGATGGAGGGAGCGGGCTCAACATCCTGTACGCAACGACGCTCGACAGCATGGGCATCTCGCGGTCCCGACTGCGCCCATCGCCAACTCCTTTCCACGGGGTCATCCCCGGGAAAGATGCGCTCCCGTTAGGGCAGATCGATCTGCCCGTCACGTTCGGGACGTCGCGGAACTTCCGCACGGAAACCCTCACCTTCGAAGTGGTAGGGTTCTTGGGGATGTACCACGCCATCCTCGGGAGGCCGGCCTACGCGAAGTTTATGGCCGTGCCCAACTACACGTATCTCAAGTTGAACATCCCCGGTTCGAAGGGGGTCATCACAGAGGGGACTACGTTCTAGTACGTATACGAATGCGATACTGAGTGCTTTCAAATCACTGAAACGCTCATCCGGTCCGAGAAGCTCTACGCCGAGCCTCCCTCCGAGGACCAAGACATCCCCGAGTCATCCACGCGAGCGGCCTGCTCTTTCGAGTCCGCCAAGGATGTCAAGGATGTGACTGTCACCGATGATGGCCGCACGCTCCGTATCGGGACGACGCTCGATCCTAAATAGGAAAGCGCGCTCGTCGACTTCCTCAAAGCGAACCTCGACGTGTTCGCATGGAAACCCTCCGACATGAAGGGGATCCCGAGAGAAGTTACCGAGCACAAACTCAACATCAAGCCGGGATCGAAACCAGTCAAGTAGCACCTGCGCCGCTTCAACGACGACCAGTGCAAGGCCATAGGCGAGGAGATCAAGAAGCTCCTTAGTGCAGGGTTCATCCAAGAAGTATTCCACGCCGAGTGGTTAGACAACCCTGTACTTGTAAAGAAGAAGAACAAGAAATGGGGGATGTGTGTTGACTACACGAGCCTTAACAAGGCATGTACCAAGGATCTGTTTCCTTTGCCTCGCATAGATCAAGTAGTCGATTCAACGGCAGGGTGCGAAACCCTCTGTTTTCTCGATGCGTACTCCGGGTACCACCAGATCGCGATGTGCATAGCGGACCAACTCGCAACGTCCTTCATCACTCCCTTTGGCGCTTATTGTTACAACTCGATGCCGTTCGGGCTTAAGAATGCGGGCGCTACGTTTCAAAGATGCATGCGACGCGTTTTCAGTGATCTCATAGGACGAATAATCGAGGCATACGTCGATGACATCGTGGTCAAGTAAAAAAAGATGGGCGATCTAATCCCCGATCTTACGGAAGTGTTCGCGAAACGGAGAGAGCACGGGGTGAAGCTAAACCCCGAGAAATGTGTTTTTGGGGTTCCAAGGGGCATGCTCCTTGGCTTTGTCGTGTCCGAACGCAGCATTGAGGCTAATCCTGAGAAGATCTCAGCCATCACCAACATGGGGCCGATCCAGAACCTGAAGGGCGTGCAGCACGTCACAGGCTGCCTCGCAGCTCTTAGTCGGTTCATTGCCCGACTCGGAGAGCGTAGCCTGCCACTGTACTGCCTAATGAAGAAGTCCGACCACTTTACGTGGACGCCTGAAGCTCAGGAAGCGCTTGATAAACTCAAGAATCTCTTGAAGAGCCCACCAGTGCTCACGGCGCCCATGCCAGAAGAGCCGATGCTCTTGTACGTGGCTGCAACGACGCAGGTCGTGAGCGCTGCTCTAGTCGTTGAACGAGAAGAGCCTAGGAAGTCACTTAAGGTGCAGCGGCCTGTTTATTTCATAAGTGAGGTTCTCTCCAACTCAAAGACCCGCTACTCTTAGATCCAGAAGCTCGTATACGCTGTCTTGATCACCAAACGCAAGCTCCGACATTACTTCGACCAGCACCCCATCACAGTAGTGTCCAAGTACCCCCTCGGGGAGGTGATCCAGAATCCCGAGGCTGAGGGGAGGATAGCTAAGTGGGCCCTTGAGCTCATGGGGCACAACGTGACTTATGCGCCGCGCAGTGCAATTAATCACAGGTGTTGGCGGATTTCGTCGCTGAATGGACGGAGATTCAGACTCCGCCGGCACCAATCGAGCACGAGACATGGACAATGTATTTCGATGGCTCAGTCATGAAGGAAGGGGCAGGGGCAGGCCTTGTCTTCATCTCGCCTCTGGGCGTGCGTATGGAGTACATGGTCCGACTGCATTTTCCCGCCTCCAACAACGTGGCTGAATATGAAGCGCTCGTCAACGGCCTTCGGATTGCGGTCGAGCTCGGAATCCGCCGTCTCGAGATCCGTGGGGACTCTGAGCTTGTCGTAGACCAAGTGATGAAGGAGAAGAACTGTGTCGACCCCAAGATGGCAGCCTATTGTCGAACTGTGGGTCAACTAGAAGACAAGTTCCATGGGCTCGAGCTTCATCATGTGCTGCGCGACAATAATAAAGCTGCGGACATCCTTGCTAAGGCAGCGTCATGCCGCAAGCTCGTGCCGCATGGAGTGTTCGCTAGCGATCAGCATGCACCGTTCGTCTGAGTAGATGGAGAGCAACAACCAGAGTCGGAGGAGCCAGAAGTCATGGAGATTGACCAAGAGCAAACTTAGAAGATCCTGACTGGCGTTTCCCAATCCTCGAATGGCTGGTCGAGGGGAGGTTGCCCTCAGATCAAACAGAGGCACGTTGCATCTCACGGCGAGCCAAATCTTATGTCCTTATCGACGGCGAGCTCCACAAGTGGGGTGCAAAGGATATACTCATGCGCTGCATTCAGAGAGATCAAGGCCGAGACCTACTTCAGGAAATTCATGCTGGCACGTGCGGACACCACGCCGCCGCCAGAACCTTAGTCGGAAAGGCGTTCCGACAAGGTTTCTACTGGCCCATGATGTTGGCAGATGCCAAAGATATCGTACGACGATGTGCGGGTTGCCAGTTCTACGCTCGACAAACTCATCTCCTGGCGCAAGCACTTCAGAACATTCCCATCATGTGGCCGTTCGCAGTATGGGGGCTGGACATAGTCGGACCATTCAAGCAAGCGCCCGGGGGCTTCACGCATCTGCTCGTTGTCGTCGATAAGTTTTCAAAGTGGATTGAAGCTCGACCCGTGGCCAAGATCCGTTCCGAGGAAGCCGTGGTGTTCTTCACCGACATCATCTACCGCTTCGGGATCCCGAACTCGATCATCACCGACAACGGCACACAGTTCACGGGAAAGAAGTTCCTCAAGTTCTGCGACGACAACAACATTCGCGTGGACTGGACTGTTGTGGCACACCCGAGGGCCAACGGGCAGGCTCAGAGGGCCAACGGTATGATCCTACAAGGATTAAAGCCCCGAATCTTCAGGTGACTCGAGAAGTTCCGAGCAAGATGGGTCGCCGAGCTGCCGTCCGTTCTGTGGAGCCTGCGCACCACACCGAGTCGGTCCACCGGTGCAACACCATTCTTCATGGTGCACGGGTCGGAGGCGGTTCTTCCAACGGATATTGACTACGGCAGCCCAAGAGTCCGGGCGTACACCGAAGAAGGGAACCAAGTTGCGCTCGAAGATGCGATTGACCAACTCGACGAAGCTCGCGACGTGGCACTCCTACATTCAGCCCGGTACCAGCAAGCCTTACGACGCTACCACGAGCTCAACATCCACGAGCGGCAATTTCAAGTTGGAGACCTGGTACTCCGACGTGTCATGGCAACAAGGACAGACACAAGTTCGCGCCCCCATGGGAAGGGCCGTACATCGTTGACCAGGTGCTCCGACCAGGAACGTTCAAGCTTCGGCACGACGATGGAATGATCATCGCCAACGCATGGAACATAGAACACCTACGACGTTTTTACCCTTGAGTAACGTTCTTTGTTTCAGCTTATGATCAATGAATAATGCCATATGTCTTTATTCTCATTTCATAAGCTTCTCGATATACTTGTGTTGGCATCTTTCATACGTTTCAACGCTATCTAAAGGCTGAGTGGCAGGTGTCCTTGCGCCCATGCAAAAACACCTGCCGCTCGGGGGCTACCCAGGGCATGATGCCCCCCTTTCGTTTTTCGTTTTCAAAACAAAAACTCTCCGACAACTTTGTTGCGACCAATCGCACGAGCGAACGGTTCTTTTTGGCGGAACGCCTTTTACCTCGCGAGGGGAAAGGATGTTGATCTGCAAGCATTTCGATGTTGTTGCTTGTCCAAGTGTTTTAGCACCTACGCCCCCGCGGCTACGGCACGAAAACTTGCAAGCGCAGCTCGGACCTACAGGTCGACGTTCGACTACTTTCAGAGGGAACACGGGTAACCGCTTGAGCTCCGGCTCAAAATGTCTTTTACAAAAAGCATGTGAGTCTTTTCTTGAGCGTTTCTAAGTACTCGGGGGCTACGAATGCATGGCGTCACTTGGATGCTCTGGTCGAGCTTTTCGACTCTTATGCCTCCGCGGCTCTAGAGAAAAGTTCGATCGGCTTGAGCGTCTAAGTGTCGCCATTCCGTTCTACAGTCATCCGCAGGTACTCGAGGAATGCTTCAGGAGGCGACGTTTTCAAAACAAAATAAAAAACTGTTCAACACAGCATGAATACAAGTTTTGTTCAACTGTCATACAACTTGATACATCTAATGCGAAGGCCTAGAGCCGTCTTCTGGTGTGTCTTTTGGGATCAGCTCCAGGTCCTTCATCGCGGTGTCGGCCATGGCACGGGCAGGGGCGGCGCAATACTCTTCGATCTTGTCGAGCTCCTCGCTCGAGTAGCCAGGGGCCCAACCACCACTCAGTGCCTTAAAATCCAGCCCCTGGTAGTGCGAGCTGAACATGGAGAGGACTCGGTGCACCACCTGCCGAGAGGTCGACAGCTCTTTCTCCTTCACGAAGCCCGGCAGAAGATTGAGCTGGTCGCCAAGCACATGGGGAGGCATTTGCACTGGCGGGACGCCGCTCTCCGTCAGGATCATGTCAACGTGACGTCCAAGCTTGGCGCGGTCCAGTATGTTCTTTTTGAGCACCTCCTCCATCTCGTGCTGGGCCTTCCGAGAATCCTGCAGCTCAGCTTTGACCTCTGGGAACAGAGAACGAGTCAGCATTGAGCCAAGGGAGACACAAGCATGAGTAAGAAGGGGTCAAGATAAGAAGAATGTACTCAAGAGCTGGTCCGCCAAATTCTTGGCCGTCTCAGACATCTCGTGGATTTTGAGCTCCGCGGCCATGACCTCTTGAGCCTTCTCCGCTAGCTTGGCTGCCTGTGCAGTACGAGCTATGCGAATCCCTGTGAAAACCGAAGAGTGAAGCAGCCTCAGCAGTGATTAACGCAGGGAAGGAAACATCATGAAAGTCGAAGAACGCAATGATACTCACCCTGGATCTCTCGCGCTGTCCAGCTGTTCTCCTCACGGAGCCGTGTCCCCTCGTCGGTGACCTCCTGCAGCTTGGTGGAAAGGTTGCAGACTTGATTACTCGCCGTCTTCAGGTCTGCCACATGGTCCGCCAGGTCTTGTTGCAGGTCCTCCACCTTCTCCTCAAGCGTCACCTTCTCTTCGGCGGCGGTCCGGGACGCGGCCTCGGCGGCAGCGGCAGCTGCATTCCGAGCTATTTCGGCGGTTGTGGCAGCTGCAGTTCGCAGCTCCGCGGCGGTGGCCTCCATCTGGACAAGCTTGGCCTCGAGGGAAGCCTTCTCCGACACGGTGCCGTTTGCGGCAGACTGTGCGGCGACTGCGCGGTCCTCCACCGACTTTGCTGCAGCTTCGAGAGCGGTCCTCACCGATGCCTCGCCCGCCACCGCTCCTACAGCCGCCAGTCGGGCAGCGGCCAGCTGCATCTCCAGCAAGGCCTTCTCGGCCTGGAGCTCCTCGATGGTGTGCGTCCTCTTGGCGCTGCAGATGGCGAGCACCTGGGTTGAGAAAAGGGTCAACCGCAGCAACAACTCGGAAATCGAAACACAAGATCAAGGAGTAGGGCTCGGCCAACTCACCGACGAAGCCGGGACGACAAGCTCGTTGATCGCTCGCTCCGCCCACCGCAGACCCCACACGAAGCGGCAGCGTGTCGTGGCTTCTTCATCCTCGCCGTCGCGCGACTCGGCGTCATGGGCTCCGGCCCACGTGGCGCGCCCGAGGCCCAGGCCATGTCCACTTTCCTTGGGGGCTGAGAAGGGGTGGGCTTCTGAGCTCTCGCCAACCTCTCGGACGATGGTTGGAGAAGCACGGCCCGTCGCGTCCTCGAGGGAAGTAGGCGCCTGCGTGTCGGGAAGAGGCGAGTTTGCAATCTCGACCACCTCTCCGACGACGGAGGCTGGCTGGCGTGGCGGCTCCGACGGCTCAATGGAGTCCGCCACCACTTCTTCCGCCTGGGTCCTGGACGCCTCAGGGCTCACCGCGACCCCCTCAGCCGCCACGTCCTTCTCGACCGCCACGGTGACCTCCAGGGCGGGCAGCGCGGACGCCTCGGCTGGCAACTCCTCCGTTGCCAGCAGGCACTGCTCCAGTTCGGCCGCATAGGCGGCTGCGTCACCACCTGGGAGGTTTGGTCCCCCCATATCCGTGGCCTCCGGGAGCCGCGAGGATGACGAGGGGGCCGCCGCTTCCACAGTTTCGCCGTCGCCTGACGCCGGGAGCTGGTCCGCCTCTGGAGCGACCTGCGCGACGACGCCCTGATAAACGACAGGCGCCGCCGGGGGCTCGAATCGCTGGGGGGCTACTTGCCCCCCGACCATGCCTATGTCCCCCGATGACGACGGTGGGGGTGCCGCCGCATCACGAGTCTCCGACGCCGCCGCTGCCAGCTCGGGGGCTGACTCTGAAACGGACGGAGGAGTTGAAGAGCGGGGAGCGAACGAGGAAGTGCACGTGCTCAGAGCCGCGCACTTCCGCGGCGCAAGGCTGAGCGCACCAACGTTGGAGCGGCTGATGCGAAAAGAGCAAATCAACAAGGTGAACGAAAATCGAAGAATAAGATAACAAGATAGCACGAGATGACACTTACACGGAGGAGGTGATGCAGGCCTGCTTAACAGGCCTGGAGGCGGCGCCCGATGACTCGGGGGCTGGCCTCTTACCCCCCGGCTAGACGGAGGACGGGCCTCGACTGTCACTCTGGGTGAGAGGGACCTGCACGGGCGGGGCCCCGCCGCCGCGGGGGAGCATCCGCGCTCTCCCCGTGCGACGCGGTCAGAGCTGGCGCCGATGACGTCGATCTCACCTTGGGGGCGACCGCCTCCTCGGGGAGCGCGACCCACGCCGCGATGAGTCGCCGGAGGGACGGCGAGCGGACGGATCATGGTCCGCCGGACGCCTGGACGAGTCGTCTCGCCGTGGGGACCTCCTCCTCTCCCTCTGCTGGTCTTGGCCGCCAGGGCCCGATCGGGAACGAGTCACTCTCCGATCCTCTTGGTCCGGACGCGGAGACGGGCGCGAGCTGGAGCTCGTTCCCCGTTCGTGGGCAGCAGGCTCCGGTCGCTGCCTTGAGCTGGACGTCGCAGCCTGCCACTGGGGAGGAGGCGACGGAGACGACAGCGCGCTCCAGTCAACGCTGGCACCACCATCATCACCGGACCAGGGCGGCGATGACGAAGGGTCCTCATCCGAGGAGACGGTGCCCTCCCTCATCTTCCTACGCTTAGCGCGGCGGTCGTTCCGCTCGCGCTTCGCAATCTCCTTATCCTTATGCTGGGCCTTGCGGTCGGCCCTCCTCCTGTCCGCGGCAGCCTGGGCGTGATTCGGCATCACATCCTCAGGAAGAGGCGGCTTCGTGGGGAGAGGGGCCGCAGGCCTCAAATGAAAGCAAGGAAGAAGACGAGAATCAACACAAAAGATACATGATAGTCGGAGCGTTAGTCAGAAGAAAGAAAGACTTACAAAATCTTTGGTCCCCTCGTGGGGGAGCATGGGTAGGAATTGGGGCGGTGGCCATGAGTAGCTAGCCCTCCCGATTGCCTGCCCACGCGACGCTGGATCTCATCCAACGAAGAGAGCTGAGGCGCCGACACGGTCCCAATGAAGGGAGCCCTGTCCGGCGTCATCTGGCAGATGCGCAGGCGGTGCTGCTGGAGCGGGATGACCCCCAGCGCCTGATATTGGCCGATGATGGCCGCCAAGTCAACCCTGGCGCCACGCAGCTTGGCCAGCACTGTCCAGCAGTCCCTGAGAAGCCTGTCCTGCTCCGCCTCCGGGGGCCCGTTGCTCCAGTTCGCCGGCGCCTCGGCGATTGAGAAGCCGATATACTTCGGCAGCGGGAACTCGGGGCAGTCCTTGAGGTAGAACCACCCCTTGTGCCAGCCGCTGTTGGAGCTCGTCAGCGTGCCAGAGATGTACTCCTCGACCCTCTTCGTCTTCATCCGAAGATTGGCGCATCCAAGGGTGCCCGGGATCGACTTGTCCTTCAGGCACACGAACTTGAAGAAGTACCGGAAGAGGTGCCAATGGGCGCCCACTCCCAAGTACCCCTCGCACAGCGCCTCGAACGCCGCCATTTGTTGTATGCTGTTGGGGTTGAGGTGGTGGAATTGCAGTCGGTACTCGGAGAGGACAGCGCGGATGAACCGGCCGGCAGGAATGGTGAAGCCCCGCTCCTGGAATGTCACGAACGAGACGACATATCCCTCCGGCGGGTGCGGCACCGACTCGTTGCCTAGAACCTTCCACTCCTCAGCGGCGATGAGGACCGGCAGTTGTCCGATGGCAATGAGCCGCTGGAGGATCAAGCGGGTAACATTGGAGCACATCCAGTTCGACATGGCGCCTGTCGAGCTCAAGGGCGAGAAGAAGGATGAAGCAGTGGTGGCGGCGGCGCAAGGGTTAGGAGCAGATGAGCGAGCGGCGCTGGCAAAAGCAAGGAATCGGGAAAAAAGTACAGAGCTCAACCAGCGCGCGGTTTATAAGGGGCTAACATGGCCGCCGACATTTAATGCCGGCCTCACCACGCCGTAGAACCGCCTGCTTGGTGGACGCATCCCCCGAGGCAACAGAGGCACGCCCGTGTGACGGTTCAATACTGGGTGGACCCGTAGGTCTGTATCAGCCATGCGCCGTCCCCTCCAACCGTCACCATCGCCACGTCAGCCACGACCGGGGGAGTGGACACAGCTACCGATGCTGCCACAACCGCCACCACCGGAGATTTTGAAGCAACGACAACATTTCTAAATTCAAAACTCCATAAACGAGTCTACAACTCCTTCATGGGCTCGGGGGCTACATCCGGCGCATGCGCTCGTGCGCACCCACCGACTAAATCAAGGAACAACAACTACAACATTCCCCGGACGCAGAGCCTGCGAGCGAGTCCTTGACTCCTACCACAGGCTCGGGAGCTACTGACGAGGGCCTGGATTAGGGCCCCCTAAGCAACGAGATAATCACCTTGAAGATGGAGACCTCTGACACCACTAACAATGTGAAGGCTAAGATCCAGGACAAGGAGGGATGCAGATCTTCGTCAAGACCCTCACTGACAAGACTTCCCCACTTCCGAGTATCTTCCGCCTCGCACGAGTACGCCTCATCTCCGACCACTCTCCGCTTCGCCTGAGTGCTCTCCGCCTCGCACGAGAACGCTCCGTCTCTGAGTAACACACCGCCTCGCCTCCGACTACTCGTTCGCACGAGTAATCTCCGTCTCCGACTAAGGCGGAGTCCCCACGGAGGAGCCGGAGCGTGGGGCAGGGGCCCCACACGAACGTGGCGTCGCCCCTACCCCCAAGCTTCTCCGCGACGACACGCGTGATGCCGTTCTCCACGCCATGCAAAACCACAGCTGGTGCGACGGGAGGACAGTAGGGTCTGGCAGGGGCTGTAATGGCGCACAGTACACCCCCCACGACCTCCAACATGCCGTCACATCCAACGCCAGCTGCACGCCACCCCGTCAGAACAGGCACTCGATTACCATCTACCAGCTCTTAGGCCATAACGTGGCAAGCCTAAAGCGTACTTAAGAGGGCTGAGTCACTATGTGAGCTACTCGGAGGAGGTGCTAAGTGCCCGGAATGAACAGTGGCGACAGCACACGCGGTGGCCTCCGACGACACCACAACTCAGCACCACCCACTACGCCTGACGGACATCAATGACAGAAAAGACTTCACAACGCCATAGCACTGTAGCTTATTTTCGTTTTCCTTCTTTGACCCTCGCCCTTGTGACTATAAAAGGGGGAGGGGTGCAATGTACATGAAGAGGACCGACCACCAAGTTTGTAACCCCTACTACAGACACCCCTGCCATAGGAACACGAGTACTCGGAACTGGACGTAGTGTATTACTCCTCGGAGGCCTGAACCAGTATAAAACCCTTGTGTCTCCCGTGGCAACCATCTGGATCTGACACACGATTCGATACAAATCTACTGCCGGCGGTTGAGAACCCCGACACTCCTCCTCACGAGACGTCAACGCAAGATCCCACTCAGGGACCTTGGTTGGCCCAAAGCCAGTGCGCCTCGGGACCTCCGACTTCTCATCTGACACATAAAACCACTCTGACTTCCAGCCAGAGTTGTTGTCCGACAACTCCATATCTATGTATTCTACCTTACGACCTGATCTAAGGTAGAATCCTGCACTACCTACGACTGGCGACTTCCCAGGTCGCTTGACTTGAAAAAAGTACCACCACAAGTTGAAGTGTGGCGGTATGCCTATGTAGGCCTCACACATGTGAATGAAGGAAGAGATAATAGTGATGGAATTTGGTACAAGATGTACCAGCTCTAAGCGGTAGGAATGGAGAAGACCTCTGAAGAAATCCCCTGCGGGGATGTTGAAGCCGCGGTCGAAGAAGGAGGCGAAGACGACCTGCTCCGTGACGTCATTCGTCGCGAAGCGTTGGCCGATAGGCGCCTTCCACTCCACCTCCTCCTCGGGCCTCAGCAGCCCGCGGTCCACCAGTGCCTGGATGCGGGCCTCCGTCATCTCCGACGAGACCTACTGCTTCTCCGGCGTAGGGATCCGCTTCTCTGGCGCGGAACCCTACTACGACGACATCTCCTCCTCTTCCTCGGTGAACCCTTGTGATCTAGCTCTAAAGATGTAGAGGGTCTTCAAGCACATGCGCTGGGGACGGTGGTGGTGCGGCGCGCGGTGGCGAGTTCTGACTCTAGCTGCGGTGGCGTAAGGGATTCGAGCGGCGGCGACGGCGAAATGACAAACCCTAGATCTGCAGGATGTGAAAGAGTGCGAGTGGGGTCTACCCCCACACGCCAAGACCTTAATATAGGCCTCCGAGGCCCAACAAGTCATCGCTAGGTCAGCGCGCCCAACGGCTCCACGCCAACGGGTCGCTGCAGCCCAACGTCTATTTACTGTGTATCAATTTTTACCGCTAACGGCTAGTTCTCCACGAACAGCTACGCCCAACAGCTATATCCTAATTTACTCCAGTAATTTAGTACGTCTCTCCGGAATCACAATTTGGTGACCCACTAGGTCGTCAAGGCCTCCCTGCAGGTCGGAGGAACTATGCTTGCTATCAGGTCGTCCCAATAGCGTCCACGACCTCTTCCAGGTCAGTGGACCTCTCAACACCATCTCTGACCTTCTCAAGGTCGGGAGACACATACAGAACATCAAAACAGGTTGTAGGGGGTTCGTTCCCTCTACGAGTGAAATTACACACGAATTGACAGAAGAGTGTGAACTTTACATACGTGACTCCATGGCTACATGGTCGTCGCAAGCCCCATCTGGTCCTCGACCAGTTACAAGATACAAACTAGATCATCCCCATAATGCGAATGATTGAAGACATGATCTACATAGAGCGAATCTTGCCATGCTTTCTGCTACAGCAGGGTACATCGCAAGTTTTCTTCTAGCTTCAGGACCTTCGTGGAGACCTCTCGCGGATCGGTGGCTCGACGCTGGTCCTAGCAGGCCGTCTAGAGCCCCCTGACTTGGGCATGTAGATTTGCGCTTCCCTCTAAGTCACCAGGCAGCAGGGCAGCATTGCCCGCTGTTGCAAACAATGTAGCCAAATCTCTCCTGGCCTCCGGACCAAGACATAGACAAAAGGGTGCAGGATGGGAGAATCATGTGCCTGTCACTAATTCTTCCCTCCTGAATCCTCCCACCTCCCCGAAGGGGCCATCTTGGGTGCAAGGGAAAGCGCTCATCGCGGTGCTCCACACTTCGCAAGTATTCTTCTAGCCTCAGCTTTCTACATTTTCTTTCTTCTACACTCCGGTGGATGAAGGCATGCCCACAACATGATATTTTGGCTACACTGAAACTCCATGATCTTCTCTATGGTGATAGCTTTGCCTCTGGGCATCGCTCCTATTTATAGGCGAGTCCCGCACTCGGTCAACCTATGCACTGTGTGCACGTGATCCTGGTCACTGTGTACACGTGAAGCTCTTATTATTCTCTCCCCGATACCAGACGACAAAATTAGGTGTCTTACACCTGACGCAACGTGCACTGTGCGCATGTGAGAACCCCCACTTTCACCACCCGTGACCTACACAATATGTGTTTGTCGGTGTCCGGATTAGCACCGGCTCCAACTAGTGATTTGCACTGCGATCGGCTCCTCGATGGTCGGCGCTGGCTAAGATGACACGGATGTTTATCCTGGTTCTGACCTCGCGGCCGTACGTCCAGTAGATGTGCTTTCGCACTTGTATTAGCTAGCACCGGCGGTGCCTGTAGAGGGGGGCTACAAGCATGGTGGGAGAGGAGGAAATCCCCCCAAGTCCCGTTTAAGTGATTGAGGCAAATGCCAATATGTAGAGCGTGGTTACGAGGTGTGAGTGTGTAGTGTCTTTTTTCTTTCGTCCGTGTGCATGGGGCTCTGCCTCTCTCTTTTATAGGCCAAGGGAGGGCAGTTACAGGTGTTGCACAGCAGCCGGTACAGTGGCTATGTACTATTAAGCATGGTGTCGGCAGTCTTGTCCCACGCGTCATGGTCCCTAGCGCGGGCTGGTGGCGCCCTCCGGCTTCCGTGGGTGGCGTGGCAGTTGATGTGACCTGCCCTGCTTTGACTTCGAGGGGTGGCCCTGCCAAATCGAGGGCCCATCCGCCGGAGGAAGGACTGGAGTTGGTGGCGCGGGACGGCGGCGCATCACCGGCTTGTCCGCACAGCGACGTGCGTCTCGTCGTATAGTGGCCGGGATGGTGGCACAGTGTTGGGAGTGGCCGCACAGCGCCCGGGACGGTTGTACAGCGCCCGGAATGGCCAGGCGGCGCCGGAGTTGGCGGAGGGGACCCGGCGTACGTTGCCTGCACGCCGGCGTCAGTCGGGACGCGCGCCCGCTTGCCGTCCGTACACCCTTCGAGGGTGCCCCATGCCCGTTCGAGGGTCTTGTCGCAGAGGAGGACGAGGGCAGGTCGCACAGTAGCACGAAATGACACTGGCCTACCCGCACAGGGCCGCGCGGCTCCCGCACAGGGCTAGGTATGGCCGCACAGTGACGGGTTAGGCCGTACTGTGGCCGTGTCAGGTGCGCGGCGTGGGGGAAAGGTTCCCCCTTTGACTTTGGCGTCCCGCCGTGGGGCCGGGAATTTAAATGCTGCCATCGAGCGGAGCGCGGGTGGTTGCCCGGTTGAGGGGGTCCGAGTCCCTCGAGCGAAACGGAGATCGGCTCGAGGGGCCGGAACCCTCGAGCGAGGCGGAGACTCGCTCGAGGGGCCGGAGCCCTCGAATGAGGCGGAGACCCGCATGAGGGGTCTGTGCCCTCGAGCGAGGCGGCCAAGTGGGCCTCCCAGGCCGCTGCTGGGCCGTGGTGGGCTGCGGGCCTGTGCTGTCCTATAGCTAAGGATAAAGGGTCCCTGGACGGTTTTGCGCTTAACGAGGGTGATTATCCCCTTAGTTAGGGGATCCCTAATTACCGTCCCCGACAGTATTCCTGCCAGACTTTTGTCTGTTGCGCTCGGACAAACATCTTTTTGTCGGATGCGATTTTGTCACGTTGTGTTGAGTGAGATGGCTGGCGACCTCATGCCACTATACACTGTTGCCACCTTCTTAACTAGCCTGACTCCGCGTCAGATGGCCCAGCTGCCACATGGTCTTGCACCTGCTAGTTCTACGACCACCTCAAATCTACGACCTGCTACGACTTCATTCGACGACATTCGCACCCGCTATGGCTCTGCGTCTTATTTGCACCCTCTGTGGCTCTGCGTCCTGGTGCACTCGCTACGGCTCTGCATGTAAACAAACATTGTACCAATCAATCTATATTTTTGTCTCACGAGCAGAATGGTCGTAGGTTCGATTGAAGACCTTCCAGGATAGGCGTGCCTCGCTGCTCTGCTAGATTCATCTGGGCGCCTGGAGTCTGCATCAACCACTTCTATGACAATCTACGATTTCGACGGGCCTCCTGAAGGTCGGTGTGCCCGGTACCTTGGTCGGCAATACCTCGGTACCATGGCTCCGCTGAGTGATTGGTAGTTATGCTGGTCGTCTGGGCACCAAACTGGTCTTTCCGAAGGTCGGCGTGTCGTAGTTCCCAGGTCTTTCAATACCTGGTGCTACCTTTGGCCCTGCCAGCCTAGTTGGGCGCCCCAGATGTGTGACCTCCTGCAGGTCGGTGTGCGTTTTTAGCCCTTCCAGCCCATTCTGGACACCACTGGAGTAAACTACTTTAAGGAATGAAGGCCTCTCCGTGGGGTGCACGCCAATTTGGCCCTGCCAAGTATCTCCGGAACTTGGGCGCTTTTAGCGTGAGACCTTCTTGAGGTCGGCATGCCTCGAGTGGCTCTGCTTGACTCTTTGCAGCTATGCAAAGACATCTGGGTGTCTCTACAACTGATCCTACACGACTACAACGAAAATCGCCTCTTCACGACGAGACACAAGAGACACTGTGATCTATTTTTCTTTTCTTTTTGGATCATCGAAGCAGTCCTGCTGCCTACTTCAATGCTCGGGGACTACTATACGAGTGCGTTTTTCAAACACCCTCTTATATTCCTCGACACTTTGACCTTCTGGGAAACCTTGTATCTCTTCAAGTCGGCTCTTGAGCTGATTTCTTCTTCTTCTCCTTTTTGGATCATCGAAGCAGTCCTGCTGCCTACTTCAATGCTCGGGGACTACTATACAAGTGCGTTTTTCAAACGCCATCTGTTTTTTCATCGTCGCTCCAACTTATTGGAAGTCTGCTTCCTTTAGGTCGTCACTTGACCTCACTGTGTTCAGGATTCTACAATCTGGTCGGCTATTAAAGATCTTTTCTTTTTTGGACCGACGTGCACGCTTATCGACCTGACGATAGTTCCACGACTTCGTCATGATTCTATCCAATCTGACGCGCCTACACATCGCTCGGGGGCTTGTGGGACATAGGTACCCTGAGCTCCCTACCGACCAGTCTCACGGCCGTCCCCGACAAGTGGGTCTGGCCCACCAGAAGACCAACCGACCTGACAGTGGGCCCAACAGACCTGATCTGTGGCCCACACGACCTCCTGAAGACCTTATCCGGAACGACTACAAGACTTGGCGTGCAAGACAAGATAGCGGTGGACCCGACAGGCAGTCCGGGATATATGAAAATAGTTGTAATCAGCTAGACTTAGGTCTCCCGATCGTAACCGACCAGGAGTCTGGGCGCCGACCTTGTCCGCTGGCCATATAAGGCGGGCAGGGTGACCCCCATTGTAACCAATACGCAATCCTCAAGCAATCTACACAAACAACTGGACGTAGGGTTTTACTCTCCGGAGGCCCGAACCAGTATAAAACTCGCCGTGTTCCATGTGCTCCTGCATAACCATCGAGTCCTTAGCTTCCGATCGCCCCCAACCGAATCTAAACTACTAGGACTAACCCCCTTGGGGACTGTGCGGAACTAAACCTCCGACAGAACAAGAGCACATGTCCCGTTTGGAGCCCGGCAGATTCTGAGGATTTGGGAGCTGAAATTTTAGAATGACTACAAACGGATTAGATTTTAGGCTGAGTCCCGTCTAGTTCCTCAAAAATTTTGAGCAATTTTTTTAACGTCTCTTTCAGAATCTATTAAGAGTACTAAATATAGATTAATTGTAAAATCAATTACACGGATTCGCGAGAAATCACGAGACGAATCCATTAAACTTAGTTAATTCATAAATTAAAATTGTTTATTGTAGCATGGCGTTTTCTAATCATGACATCATTAGGTTCATAAGATTCGTCTCGAGTTTTTTAGGTGGAGTTTAGGAATGAGTTTTGTCATTAATCCATGTTTAATGCTCCTAATTAGTGTTCGTTCATTCGATGTGACGGAGCGCATGTCAGCTGATTAGCCAAGTCTGTTTAGATGGGCAAATAATTACTATTCATCTGTCCCATCGAGCGATTCACTCGTCACATCGAGTCACATCTTTTCTCTGTGCGCGTGACCCGACAACTTTACACAACTTTCCATTCAAAAGCAATATTTATACGCGCAAATTTTTCAATATGTTTAGCTCTAAATGTTTGTACTATACACCACACTTTTAGTCATGCCATGATTGTTTTATAAATGTTGTTTATAGTTGACCGTCCTAGCTAGTGTTTTTGCATCAGTTCCGTATACTTCTTTGGATCATACTGTATGTCGTATAGTCCACTTTCTGCATAAACTTTTGTTTTATGTTGTATAGTTAATCATCGTAGTGTCACATCGTTTTTTTGTTGGGAAAAACATCATTTTTTTACAACAGGGAAAAACATCATTGTCTCACGTAACGGTAGCAACTAGGCATAGATGTTGCTCTGTTGACCACAATTACAATTCTTCCACAGCTCCTCTCATACAACTAGGATGAGAGCTACAACATCTGCTCGAGGATGACATTTTCCTATAGCCTTCACCACTACGATTTTCTAATCATGGTTTAAAATTGTTTACTGTAGGCTGAAGCATGGCGACCACTACGATTTTCTAAGATTGGGGCTGCGGTTCGGCGCTCACTCCCCTTTCCTGGTGCCGCTCCTCCCCCTGGACCTGACGCGGGAGCGCCGCGGCGGGCATGCCAGGGCCCTCCTCCTGGTGCGCGGCGGCGACGGCGACGGCTGGTTCTCGATCGCCAACCAGGAGAAGACGGTGCTCGAGACAAGAGCGGGTCGGCCGAGTCCGACCTCCAGGTGGCCCGCGAAAGGGTGACTGCTCTCGAGGCCCAACTTAGCGACGTCAACACTGAGAAGGACCGGCTTGGGGAAGTCGCGAAGAAGCACGAGGAGGAGATCGCCGTTGAGCGCCCCGCGACTTGTTGTCCTTACGCTTTTGCTTACGTGTAGTTGCTTGATTATGTGATGTTGTTTCGTTTTTGGCAATGAGCAGCTCTTCGTTTGGCCCGCAACGAATTGGCGAAGCACGTCGCGGATCAGGAGAGCGTTGCGGCCACTCAGCTCGTCGAGAACGAGAAGTTGGCGGACCTTGCCCGTGAGTCTACCGAGAGGCTCAACAGTAAGAGGCGTACCTTCTTCGTGTTTTGCCCTTCCTCAACGAGATGTTTTCCACTAATGCTCGTCTTTTTTTGCTTTAGAAATCGTGACGGAGCTCGAGGAGGCACGAAAGTCGCACAAGGAGACCAAGAAGACCCTTGCGACAGTGCGATTGATCCACGACAAGATGGCCGAGACCATCGTGAAGGCGATGGATGATCTTAGGGTCCCCGCTGGCTCCAATTTTAAGGACCGCCTGGGACTGGCCGTCGCGACAGCTCGTCGGCAATCACTGGATGTGGCACGCGACGTCGTCCGCAAGGTGGTAGCGATCTTCTTGTCACACTATCTGAAGCTGGACCGGAAGTTGCTGAGCCAAGGGTGGTGCCCGGGCTACGACGACGGTGGGTATGATGCTATCGAGAGTGGCACCGTCAACTTTGCGGAAGCCATGACCAAGCATGCCCTCCATGATATGGGCATGTAAAAAGAAACACAGTAGCCTCGCAGGGGCTTTTGATCATATTTTGTGACAGTCTGTAACAAACTTGTGGGTCATGTGACCATTTACCGCTCTAAGTTAAGAACTCGTTTGTTTTTCGTTGTGTGTTATCCTTCTCCCGAGTAGTTAAGGAACTTGCGAGTCCGAGTAGTGTAGCTTAAGACTTCGTCGGTGGTGTCTAGCTCCGTAGCCGCGGGGGCGTAGGAACCTGGCGACCCGGCCGGACTTAACCTTAAAGTAGCACTACTCGGACAAGTAGCCCCCGAGTACTTTGAGAATGATAAACGAACGCGCATGTTTTTGCAAACAAGAAAACTCTTCGGAACCATGGTTTGGACGGTTGCCCGATTGCTTTCGAGGAAGCGAATGAGTAACAACTCGGAGTTACGAACTTTGCTCGTGGGTCTTTGCACCGTAGCCGCAGGGGCGTAAGTACTTGGGGCCCGGACGAGCGCAGGTTCACGATAGCGCGAGTTATCACCCATCTCCCTTTAGCAAGTGTGGGTGTACCATGACGATCATACGAGAAACCGTAGATGGTTTTTGATCGAAAATGTTTTCAAAACGTGTGGGGAAGGGGTGCCGTGACCCCAGGTAGCCCCCGAGCCCATGGGCAAGTCGGAGACTTGCCCATGGGATGAAACAAACTTAAAAAACATTTTACTCGAGTAAAAAATATAATCTTGAACGAAGATATCATCTCATGAAAAGAACATAGCTCGAAGCCCTTTCATTATCATAAGACGAAACAAAGGAAAAAATTAAGGGTAAAAGCGGCGTAACTGCTCTATGTTCCATGCATTGGAGATGACCCTGCCGTCCTCGTATTTGAGCTTGAAAGTTCCCGGACGGAGCACTTGGTTGACGATGAATGGACCCTCCCATGGTTGCGAGAGCTTGTGCCGGACCTCGTTGCTTTGAACTCGTCGGAGGACGAGGTCGCCGACTTGGAACTCGCGTTCCCGTATGTTGCGCTCGTGGTAGTGGCGTAGGGCCTGCTGGTATTATGTCAAGTGGAGGAGAGCGATACTGCGTGCTTCGTCCAGCTGGTCGACGGCGTCCTCGAGGGCGACCTGGTTGCCTTCTTCGGTGTAGGCTTGAACTCGCGGGCTGCCGTAGTCGATGTCAGTCGGGAGGATTGCCTCTGACCCGTGGACCAGGAAGAAAGGTGTACAGCCAGTGGTCTGACTAGGTGTGGTGCGTAGGCTCCACAAGACAGACGGGAGCTCAGCCCATGTTGCTCAAAACTTCTCGAGGCGCTTGAAAATCCGTGGCTTCAGGCCTTGCAGGATCATGCCGTTCGCCCTCTCCACCTGCCCGTTGGTCCTTGGATGGCTGACGGCGGCCCAGTCCACGCGGATGTTGTTGTCATCACAGAACTTGAGGAACTTTTTCCCGGTGAACTGGGTACCGTTGTCGGTGATGATGGAGTTCGGGATCCCAAAGTGATAGATGATGTCGGTGAAAAACGCGACGACCTCCTCGGAGCGAACGTTCGTTATGGGTTTGGCCTCTATCCATTTCGAGAACTTGTCGTTGGCCACGAGCACATGTGTGTAGCCCCCGGGCACTTTCCTTAGGGGTCCGACCATGTCCAATCCCCAGACCGCGAAAGGCCAAGTGATAGGGATGGTTTGAAGCGCCTGCGCTGGAAGATGGGTTTGTCGCGCGTAGAACTGGCAACCTTCGTAGCTGCGCACGATTCGGGTTGCGTCAGTGACCGCGGTGGGCCAGTGAAAACCTTGTCGGAAGGCTTTCCTGACAATGGTCTTTGGGCCAGCGTGGTGCCCGCATGTACCAGAGTGAATCTCCTGCAACAGCTCCTTGCCCTGGACGGCTAGGATGCAACACATAAGTATGCCCTCAGCGCCCTTTCACCGGAGCTCGCCATAGACCAGCCTGTACGACTTGGCCATACGCGCGATCCGTCTGGCTTCCTCCTTCTCGGGCGGCAGCTTTCCTTCCACCATCCACTCGAGGATCAGGATCCTCCAGTCTGGGTCTTCGAGATTTGGCTCTTGCACCTCATCGATCTCCATGACCTCTTGTGTCGAGGGTTCCGGTGGCTTGTCTTCCTCGGAGCAGACGGATGGCTCGTACTGGTCGCTGGCAAAGACCCTGTGCGGAACGGGTTTTCGGTTCGATGCCACCTTTGCAAGAGTGTCTGCTGCTTCATTGTACTTGCGCAGCACATGATTAAGCTCGAGCCCGTGGAACATGTCTTCCAACTCGCGCACCGCCTGGCAGTACGCGGCCATTTTTGGACTCAAGCAGTTCTTCTCCTTCATCACTTGTCCTACGACCAGGTCGGAGTCTCCCCGGATCTCAAGACGTCGAATTCCGAGTTCGAGGGCGATCCTGAGACCGTTGACGAGGGCCTCGTACTCTGCAACATTGTTGGAGGCTGCAAAATGTAGTCGGGCCATATACTCCATGCACACGCCCAGAGGCGAGATGAAGACAAGTCTGTCCCCGGCTCCTTCTTTCATGAGAGACCCGTCAAAGTACATAAGCCACGTTTCGTGCTCGATGGGAGCAGGAGGAGTCTGGATCTCCGTCCACTCGGCAACGAAGTTGGCCAGTGCTTGCGACTTGATGGCGCTGCGGGGCGCATATGTGATATTCTGTCCCATCAATTCGAGGGCCCATTTAGCAATTATTCCTTCTGCTTCCGGGCTCTGTATGACCTCGCCAAGTGGATATTTGGACACTACCATGATGCGGTGTGAGTCAAAATAATGTCAGAGCTTTTGCTTGGTGATGAGGATAGCGTAGATTAGCTTTTGGATTTGTGGGTAGCGCGTCTTCGAGTCGGAGAGGACCTCGCTCACAAAGTAGACGGGGCGGTGCACCTTCTGTGTCTTCCCGAGCTCGTCCCGCTCGACCACCAGTGCCACGCTCACGACATGAGCAGCGATGTACAGAAGCATGGGCTCCTCCTCTGTTGGTGCGGTGAGTACTGGTGGGCTTTTGAGTGTGTTCTTGAGCGAGTCGAGCACCTCTTGTGCCTCGGGCGTCCACGTGAAGTGCTCTGACTTCTTCATGAGCTTGTATAGTGGCAGGCTGCGTTCACCAAGTCGGGCGATGAATCGGCTGAGGGCTGCGAGGCATCCCGTGACGCGGTGCACTCCCTTTAGGTTCTTGATCAGACCCATGCTTGTGATCGCGGAGATCTTTTCGGGGTTCGCCTCGATGCCGCGTTCTGATACGACGAAACCGAGCAGCATGCCTCTGGGGACCCCGAAGATGCACTTCTCGGGGTTAAGTTTTACACCGTGCTCCCTTAGCTTCTCGAAGACCGCGGTGAGGTTGGGGATCAGGTCGCCCATTTTTTTGATTTCACCATGATATCATCTACGTAGGCTTCGATCAGTCGTCCGATGAGGTCGCCAAAGACGCGTCGCATGCATCTCTGGAATGTGGCTCCTGCGTTCTTCAACCCGAACGGCATGAACGCGCCGAAAGGGGTGATGAACGAGGTCGTGAGCTGGTCGGCCAAGCTCATCGTGATTTGGTGGTACCCGGAATAAGCGTCGAGAAAACAAAGGGTTTCGCACCCGGCTGTCGAATCGACTACTTGATCTATTCGCGGCAACGGAAATGGATGTTTTGGACACACCTTGTTCAGGCTCGTGTAGTCGACACACATCCTCCACTTTCCATTCTTCTTCTTAATGAGTACAGGATTTGCTACCCACTCGGGGTGGTACACTTCACGAATGAACCCTGCACTAAGGAGCTTCTTGATCTCCTCGCCGATGGCCTTGCACTTGTCGGAGTTAAAGCGGTGAAGACGCTGCATGATCGGCTTCGAGTCGAGCTTAATGTTAAGCTTGTCGGACCGGATCAGTGCCTTAGCGAACTGAAAGCACTCAGCATCGCACTCGTATGCGTGCTGGAACGTCGCACCTACTGTGATGATGCCCTTTGAGCCAGGCATCTTCAGCTTAAGGTACATGTAGTTGGGGATGGCCATAAACTTCGCGTATGCTGGCCTTCTGAGTATCGCATGATACGTCCCCGGGAATCCGACCACCTCGAAGGTGAGGGTCTCCTTTCGGAAGTTGCTCGGTGTTCCGAAAGTGACGAGCAGGTCGATCTGCCTGAGGGGAAACGCCTCCATCCCGAGTACGACCCCGTGGAATGGCGCCGTCGATGGCCACAGTCGGGACCGCGGGATCCCCATGTCGTCAAGAGTTGAGACGTAGATGATGTTGAGGCCGCTGCCTCCATCCATCAACACCTTGTGCACGCGTGTGACAAACAAGGGTGCCATGACTAGCGGATAGTTGCCTGGCCGTGGAACGTGGTCGGGGTGGTCGCGACGGTCAAACGTGACCGGCGTCTCTGACCGCTTCAGATACGTCGGCGTTGCGCGCTCGACGTGCTAGACTTCTTGCCGGATCAGCTTCTCCTGGCGTCTGGGTGGCCGCGCCACCGAGCCCCCGAAGATCATCATGACTGCGCCGTCTTCTCCGGGGTAGCCGGCTTCGTTGTTGCTCTTGTCCTTCCCTCCGTCGTTGGTCGGAGCGGAGTCACGCTTTTTCAGCGTGCCGGCGAGATAAGCCTTCATCAGGTTACAGTTCTTGAGCGCATGCTTGACCGGGCCTTCGTGGTTGCAGGATGGTGCCTCCAGCAACTTCTCGAAGTGATCCTTGGGTGGGTTGCCCCTGGGCCTCGCCGTCTTCCGATCGACAGCAGCCACCAGGGTGTCATCGCGATACCGCTTGTCCTTGTTCTTCTTCTTTTTGTTGGACGGGGCGGACGGACCCCCATCAGCTTCCGCTGGTTGCTTCCCTTTGCTAGTGCCGGGACTGAGCGTCGCTGCTACGGCTTCTTCTCTGTTGGCATGGTCCGTGGCGATGTCGAGGACCTCCTGAGTAGATCCCGGCTTCCGTCGCCCGATCCGGTGGATCAGAGTGGCGCACGTGGTGCCGTTCTGGAACGCCGAGACGATGTCCGTGTCGGTGGTGCTGGGCAACTCGGTGCACCACTTGGAGAAGCACCGGATGTAGTCGCGCAGGCTTTCGTCCTTCATCTACTTGCAGTTGGGCAAGTCCCATGGATTTCCTAGTCGGGCGTACGTGCCCTGAAATTTGCCAATGAAGGCATCGCACAGCTGCGACCAGCTGTCGATCCTGCCTCGAGCCAGGTGCTCGAGCCACGTGCGGGCCGAGTCTGCGAGGTGTAGCGGGAGACTCTTGATGATGAATAGGTTGTCCCATGCACCGCCGGTGTTGCACGCCAGCCGGTAATCTTCCAACCAAACGCTAGTGTTGGTTTCTCCGTCGTACTTGGGTATGGAGGTCGAAGCTCGGAAACGAGAAGAAAAACGTGTGTTGCGCACGTTCTTTCAAAAGGCTCGCGGCCCTTGGGCGTCGGGCGAGTTGCTCCGGCTGCGATCCTCATCGCTGTCGTAAAGGCCATCTCGTCGCTAGTTGTACTCCTTGCGAGGCTTTTGCTTGTGGTCATCACCCTGGCCCACGTCCACCCTCCGCCGCGCCTTGATGGTGTCGCGTGCGTCACGGTCGGGACCCAGGCAGCTTTTGACGAGAATGTTGACTTCCTCGGACCGACGCGGCTGCTGTGACGGAGCCGCAGGCTGTCGTGGCTCGAAGTGCCCGCGACCCTGCGAGCCCTGCTGATGAGAGGCGGAGCTCTCCGCCTACTACACGGTGGCAGTCTCAAGGAGTGTCTTGATTTGTTGATGCATCTCTTTTTCCTGAGGCGTGGCAGGCTCTGGGATCCTTCGTGTGACGCCCCAGATTTTTAATTAGCGTCATTAATGCTAATGACCGGATCAGCTGAGTCAAACCTGCTGACATTGGTCAAACCATGGTCAACTTGGGTCATCACCTCGAAAATCTCGTCAACAATCCCTAATGACCCTCTTGATCAAGTCAACACACACTTGTGGTCAAACCTTGGTCAAAGGCACGGTCAAACCCTACTTAAACCCTAATGTCTTTGAACTCCCTCCGGAACTTTTGCCGCATTCTCCAAAATTCACGTAAACACTTCAAAATCTCCCAATATAAAAGTTGTCTAGTTTTTCGAGGGACACAACTTTGCTTTTGGGTGACATTTCAAATTTTGAGTGTAAAAGGGTGCAAAACTTGGTCAACTGCAGGAAACACTATTCACCTGAGCCGTGGAAAACCTGCAACTTTGTCTGCAGTTTATGCTCAAACCATTGAGGAAAACATAGGACGGCCTTTGTAAGAGTTGTAGAGGGATCATTACTCTACAACTTTGCTATTTACACCATGTGGCACTTCTGTTGCGAAATTTTGAGAAACTCTTGGTCGAAGACAGCTAAACGGAACGCGTTAGGGCGTGTCGCGCCGTGATGTCGTGGCCGCGCTCCAGAGCGCGCCCGCGCGCGCCGCGCCACGTCGGCGCCGCCGTACGCTGCCGTACGCGCACGCCGAGGTGGGCCTGCGATCGCCGGTCCGTGCGCCATACCTCTCGTGACGCACTCCCCTGCCACGCGGAGCTCCCTCACGCGTCGGTCGGACCGCACCACCGTTGCCTCGCTGGTCCGTCCGCGTCCTCCCTGCCGGCGCGCCTGCCGATGCCGCTCGCCGTACCTACGGCTTAATGGTCGGGGCATCCCTTCGCGATGAAGGCACTGCCCCCTCTCCCTGTCCCCTGGCTATAAAAACGGCTGCCGTGCTTCCCCCTCGCGCGAACACGCCGGTGCGCCCTCGCCTTGCTCCGCCGCCGGTCACCATTGGAGTGCCACCGCCGAGATCCATCCTTCTCTTGCCACCACGGCCGACCAACCCCTCGAACACCTCTTCTAGGATCCATAGAAGCTCGAGCCGCCGCCCGTTGCCCGGTACTTCCTCGCCGTCGCCGGAATTCCAGCCCGCAGCGGCCGCCGCCGCCGCGCGCCGCCGAGCGAGCTCGCCGGCGATTCCCCCGCCCCAACTCCGGTCACCAGCGAGTCCTAGGTGAGCATCTGGTCGTGTTTCCCCTTTTCCCCGGCTGAGAGCGCCACCGGCCTCGCCGGAATCCGGCAAGCCGCGCCGCCCGCGCCCCAGGGACCCAATTGCTTGGTTTTAAATTTGTCCAGGGGTCTAAATGCGAACCGAGGGCATATCTGTGACAGTCAAAAACTTCCCAGGGACCCCGCTGCAAACTAGATCTTCAATAGTGTAGCAGGTTTGTCTGATTCTTGGAAAATCCGTACAAAATCATAGAAAAATAAGAAAAATGCAAACTCAATTTTGTTGGATTTCTAGTGAAAAACCATACAACTTTTGTAAAGAATGACCATAGTTTTTCCTGATAGTTTTTGTATGAAAAATACAAAACTTAAAAACCTAGATCTGTTGTATCTCAAAATATACAAGAGCTCTGTAGCTGAATTTTGGATATGTTGTGTGTTATGTCATGTCTAGCTCCAGCACCAAAACTTGCACAAAGTTATGTTGTAAACCTTTTTATATGATTTATTTTGTATTTATGCATAATCTGTCTAAATGATTTTTGTAGCTAAAAGTAAATATATTTTTGTGCTCAACTTCTGCATGTAATCTTGTTATGCCAAAATGCACCTCTGGTGAATTAATAGCAATTTTATAATTGTCAGAAATATTTATTCTTGAAATATGCTCGATTTTCAATGTAATTGCATAACCCAAGATCTATAGAAGCTCTAGGTGTATTTGTTGCATGCCTAGCTTAGATTTTGACCAGAGGCCATGTGTGAGAAAATTGGGATCCTTTTGATGTGTATTTATTTTCATATGCATTTATCTTGCTTTAGTAGCTAGCTTTTGTTATTTTTGGTATTTAATTTCATAGCTTTCCTAAGTGTGCATGTGTGTGCAGTGGCTTTGTATAGGTTTGTAGTGCTTCATAACACACCCCACTGAATTTTATTAATTTATTTTATGAATAAAAGCAATGGAAGCCAATTAAGCTTAATATTAAAGTTAATTGGAAAATCACCTTTGCCACACCTAATAACCTTATGCATGTGTTGAAAAACATTCTAAGAAGGTTGAGACCACCTCCTTGCTGTTTTGTGATTTGAATTAATTTATTTACATAAATATGTACACAGTCACTATTAAAAAGGATAGTTAATAAAGAATCGCATATTGTTCCTTTATTGGAAGAGTATGCTGAATGTATTTCTTATCTAGGTGAATGTGGTCAACCATGCACCCCATGGTTGTCATTTGTTGTTTGTAATCAATTAAATTAAAAATCGTCAATTAAATCTTGCATTTGCATCCTCGTGTAGATCTTCCCGATGGTAGTTATACGCTCGTGCCGGAAGCCGAGGACGGAGGAGCTGAAGTGGAGCTGCAGTACGTGGAGGTGATCAAAGACACCGAGGGCACTCAGGCTAACCCTACTGACGAAGGCAAGCCCCGGTGCATTAACCCTAGTGTTTTTAAACTCTTGTGCAACTATCTATGGATGATGGTGCATTTACGTCTAGGAGTTGAAATGAAACCCTAGATGCATGATCCCTAGGTACCTATGTCCTTTACTAGTATGTTAGGTCGGTAGCTGCTATGCTATAGGACCGTACAAGTCGAGTGATGCTTGTCACTCGTGAGAATAGGTTCTTATGTTGGAATCATAAGATCTTTATAAATGGATTGCTCATGTGGTAAGAGCATGGGATGTGGGCTCCGGTCCAATGGCTTTCGTGGGTTAAGTGTTTGAACGTACTAAACACTTGTCGGAAATGGGTACGGTAAGCCTAGTACCTAAATGAGGCGGTGCGGGAACTTTGCGCTACTAATCTTAGGGTTGCGGCCCCGGGCTCGCCACCTGAGTACATGTGTGAGGCTAGGTGACCTTGGTGGCGTAGCCTAGCAAGCCTTGTACTTAAGACTGTAACATCTGATCCCAATCCGAAGATTTTTGGGAACCGCCTGGTGGTTGTCCTCGCGGGGACACACTACCATGTGTTTAGGTCTACCTTGCAAGGTTATAAATCAATCGATTGTCGGCCTCTCACCGTTATCTGAGACTGCTTAATCAACTGGCCATGATATCCCTTAATGATGGAACTCGGTGAATTTTACTGCTTGAATTAATTGCTTGTACAATTCTTGATTTAATTAGTTGGCACACTTAGAAATGGTAATCAACTAGAACTTGTGCTAAAATATTGAAAGTAAGGACATACTCTTTGTTGCTTTTCAGTAAAAGAACTCCACCGGCCAAAAAGCCTCTCATGTCTAGAGTTTGGTGGTGTAGTTGTCACCCGACGGTTAAGTCTTGCTGAGTATTAGTATACTCAGCCTTGCTTTAAAAATGTTGTTGCAGGTGTTGTTTGATCTGGTGAGATTTCACCCAGCTGGGAGCAGGGATGGGTGGATGACGACAAGTGATGGCATCACGGATGGCCTCCTGTGATGTTTACCATTGCGCTAGTTTATTTATTTCCACTGTTTTTGAACTCTGAACCTCTACTTCATGTCATGAGAAATGGTTTGTAATAAATGGGATTTAATTTGTGTGTACTCTGGACTCGCCTTCGCGTGAGTTTTAATGCATATGTTCGATCCTCTGTGTGAATTCCAAGTGATTTACCGGGTGTTAACCCGGCAACTAACGACAGGATGATACTTTATTATTGCTTAATGACCAAAGTGGATTGGTTTAGGCGATAGTACGGTATTTTCCTGGACGGGTTGTCACAGAGGAGAACAGCTCCCGCCGCCAGGTTCTGTGACGCTCTCTTGAAAATGGGCGTGCTGTTGATGACGTCGCGATCGTCATTGATGATGCGCTGATGGACGTCCCTCGCGCGTGCGCGAGCAGGAGTCGGGTTCGGGTCCTGCCTGAGTTGTTGGTGGAGCTGAGCCCGCTCGTCGTCGAGCTGGCGCTGTGCATCCTCCAATTCGTCTAGTCGTGCACGTTGCGCGGCACCGTTGGGTGGTTCCTGCGCCACAACTACGCTATCTGCCGTCGAGCTGTGGGCGGACTGGGCGACCCCTTCCAGAGTCTGGGCCGGCGCTGGTGCGACCGGCGTGTTGCCAACGACGAAGCACTCGCACGTGGGGTCATACCCCTCGGCGTCGGAGTCGTCGGAGTAGCCAAAGTAGTAGTCTGCCGCCGTCTAGAAGCGGCGGAAAGCGCCAGCGTCCTGGAGCCCGGAGTAGTCTGATTCAAATCCCAAGATGCCGTCCATGTCATCGGTGTCGAGGTACTGTTTGTCGGGCGAGGTCGCCGGAAGCCTCATGTTGCACACGATGCGATGGCTCAAGAGGTTCTCGTACGCGGCCAGGTCTGTGCCTGACGACGAGGAGTATGTTGTCGTTGCGTCACGCATCACGCGGGGGTGCAGCGGGGCTAGCACATTTCCCCTGGCGTGGCGCACTGTCGAGCCCGCTGACAGCAGGGTTTCGTCTGTAGTGTCGACGAGATGCGGCTCGCCAGCTTCGACCTGCGGAGGGGAGCCGGCATGTGCCGCCCTGCGTCGTTCCGCCTTGGCCTGCCGTGAGCACCTGCCAGAGCATCTCTTGCGTCGGTGCGATCGCGGGGCAGACGCCGGAGCTGGTGTTGGCACAGGTGCGTCGGCGCCCCTGTCGAAGAGGCGCATGAGGTAGTCGTTTTCGGTCGCCTGGAAGTCCAGGCTCCCGAAACGGATCTCGTACCCGACCGGGAGTGGGTCAGACGATCCCATGGGGTAGCTCATCGGTTGCGGTTTGGCGATGATCACCGTCGAAGATGACGATGGATGGGCCGTGCGGACCCTGAAAATAAACGTCGAGACACGCGAAGGCCCCTACCTGGCGCGCCAACTGTCGGGGTTTGTTACTGCCGGCAAGTAAATTTATACGAGCGCGTGTCTAGATCCGCATGGTTGCACAAGAGACACTTGGGATTATACTAGTTCGGGCCTCCGGAGAGTAATACCCTACGTCCAGTCTGAGAGAGGGTGTTCTTTATGCTCAAGTGTCTGTAGTAGGGGTTACAAACAGGTCGGGAGAGGGTCTCTGCGCCCAAGTCCCTAGTGCGCGTGCGCTGGGTTCTTGTAGTAGAGTTCTGCGTACATGAGTGTGTGTATGACTGCGGGATGGTATGAGATGAGATATCGATGCTAAGTGCGTGTGGGGGTGAATGTGCACGTGTGTTACAAGTGTTCCCCTCCTCCCCTTTTATAGTCGCAAGGGAGAGGTCTATGGGGGTACAATCGAGGGTGCAGACTAGTTTACAGCGTAGGGTGTCCTTCTAAGTGTCGGACCGTCATGATGCTGCGGCGAAGAACTGTTACGGGGTCGCAGATGACGGCGTAGGCTTTCCTGGAACCGCGTGTCCCGAGTAGTCGCCTCCGGGGCTTCTCGGGCTCTCCTTCGAGTAGTTCGTTGTTGACGGTTGTTAAGTACCTACTTTAGCCGTCAATATACTCATGAATAAAGGAGCATAAGGCATTTCTTACACATATTTAGTTAAGAATAATGTAGTTCCACTTGTCCTTGGAGATTATTTGATTGCAGGAAAATAAGCAGGAAAAGAGTGACAAACTCACCTTCTATGGTCCATGCCACATCACCTCATCCTAGGTGGGCTGCCAACAAGGATGCCATGCATGCACACCTGCTAACTAGGGAGCCACGCATGCATGCCATGCAAGCAATCCAAGTGAAGCAACCCCCGACGAATCAGAGCGTGACACGTGGACATCACATGGATCCATAGGCCCACAAAGGCATGCAAACCGCGCCAAAATAGGGTGGACACCGGGAACCGACCTAAGGACCCACAGGACAGCCACCAGGAGAAAGCACAAGCCAGGGGGGCCGACCAGGGGGTCGGTCGACCCCTGGGGTCGGCCGAACCGACCTTGGCTCGGCCTCTCCTGAGCTTCCACATGGGGGTTCCCTATTGGTCCTAGAGGCCACTCCCGGGGTGTTTGCATCCATTCCTCGCCGGTGCCCGAGACTATAAATAGAAGGAGAGGGGGCTCACTTATGAACCATCCACACTTGCAACACCTCTCTCACTTTTAGTCTCAAGGCTAGGAGGAAGGCTAGAGTAGTTCTAATTCAGGTTCCAAGTCTACTTTGGGATCTAGGTATGAGTTTTCTTGTATCTTATTTCATTTGTATGACTTTGATCTACTTCAGTTATTTATCTATTTCATATAAAGTTGTGTTAGTATGCATGAGTGATTTGTTCATGTGTTCTTCACCTGTTCATCATTTAGAGGCTCCTGTTCTTGATGAACAAGGCCTTTCGATCCACTTGACAGGTGACTTTTACATGTTTCTGGTGTTTGTTCATAAGTTAGAGGCTCGTGTTCTTCGCGAACACGACCCTTTGATCCAGTTGAACAAACATAGGAAAACACGAATCCGTTTGTGTACATAACCTGGTTTGATCTAATTAGATGACATGATTGCGTTGTATGAAGTCTGTGCTTAAGCTACGGTACTCGGTGTAATTGGCTGGTTTATCTGGTGGCTTGACCTGGGTCACAATAGCCCGGGCCGGTCAAGTGCGGCTAACAACGTAAGCATGGTGCTTGGGTTGCGTAGCTACCTTACTTATGAGTTTATCCCACGGTTTGTATTGGGGTAGGCCGCGGTAGTGACAGCCGTTGGTCCCTCTGAAATCCCTCACGTTCGGATAAGCTGTAGGAGTCTAAAACTTAACAACCGGAGTTGTGCGGAAGCAACACGGGAGGTTATCTCCCCGTGGTACCTGAGTGCTTAAGTCAATGTTCTTCAACGCTAGTGTATCTAACTCATTCCTACCAGCTTTATGTGTTTAGTACATAAGAACCTAGAACTAACTCGTATGTCACCTCCTATGCCTAGGACCCCTTAGAGAGAGAGAGTGAGTGTGTGTGTGATCACACTACCCCTATTATCATATTTTACCCCTGCACTTGAGTGTCTGATTTATTTCTGTCTATGATCTATACTCATTGCAATAGAGTTGATCTTGTCATTCCACCAATGCCTCCTTGGATTCGATACCCTTTGGAGTACTCCTTTGGGGAAATGCTACAATGGTACTTCCGTGCGCTTGCGGACTCCTGTAACGTTAAGAATTACCAACCAGCATTTCTGGTGCTATTACCAGGATGGGTTCCAAACCTATTCTTAGGTGATTGCGTTAAGAAACGTCAACAAGCATTTCTGGCGCCGTTGCTGGGGAAGGCTTAAGGATGACATATCAACACTTTGCATATGTTTGTAATCATGATAGGAATAAAATAGTTCTCAATGCAGGCTAACTTGGATTGTCTTCTATGTCTATTGATGATGAAGACAGGTAGTGCATGACTGGTTTCGACTTACCGTCAAATTTTACTGAAGATCCTGAGTCACTCGTAAGGAAGGCACGAACTCATTTCGGCTCTCCTTTGCGTGAACGTTCGGAAGTCGATCCAGCTTCCTTTGTGTCATCCGCATCAACTTCCATGGCCAACCCTGTCGAGAAGACTCTCCGTGAGTACTCCGCTCCCTCTGCTGACCAGGTGCCGACAAGCCCTGTGAACAACACTGGGAATGGAAACTTCGAGATCAAGACTGGCTTAATTACGATGGTACAGGCTATCCCATTCTGTGGAAAGCCTAATGAAGACGCGAGCGCCCACCTGCAGCAGTTCCTGGAACTATGCAGTACCTTCACTATACGAGGAGTGGAGGAAGATGATATTCGTCTGCGACTGTTTCCCTTCTCCCTCTTGGGAAAGGCGAAGCAGTGGTTCTATGCTAACCGTGCAGAGATTAACACTTGGGCAAAGTGCTCCGCAGCATTCCTCGCGAAGTTCTTTCCGTTGGGCAAAACCAATGTCCTTCGGGGGCGAATTTCAAGTTTCCAGCAAGCGGCAAATGAGGCTATCCCAAAAGCTTGGGAGAGACTCCAGGAGTACATCCTGGCTTGTCCTCATCATGGGATGGACAACTGGCTTATTCTTCAGAGTTTCTATAATGGGCTAACTCCGACAGCCCGAGGCCATATTGATGCTGCAGCTAGAGGGGCTTTCTTCTCTCTTACTATTACTGAAGCTACTACACTGATTGAGAAGATGGTTACCAATCAAGGGTGGAGTGATGATCGACTCCAGCCACGTCAAAGGGGTACACATACCGTCAAGGAAGCGGATATGTTACACACCAAGATGGACCTAATGATGAAGAGAATGGATGATCTAGCCAATGAGAAGGCCGCCATGGCCACCACTACTCAAGCTATGGATGCTCGCATGACTTGCGAAGTCTGTGGTAATACTGGGCATTCAGGGAATTACTGCCCTGCTACTCAGGAGGATGTGATGTACATGAACGGCAACAACAACGGTTATCGTCCACAAGGAGGTCAAACATGGAATCAATCGCACCCTTATTATCAAGGAGGTAATCAAGGTAATTCTTTCAACCCAAACCAACCTTCCTTGAAAGATCTAGTCTTTGGGCAAGCTAAGATTAATGAAGGTTTTAATAAGAAAACAGCTGCCTATGATAAGGCTTTTGAGAGCCTTAATGTTAAAATTGATAGCCTTTCTTCTGCTCTTAAAATCCAGTTGAGCTTTAATAAGATGATAGAAACCCAGTTGGCTCAATTAGCTGCTTTGGTTCCCTCTGCTGAAGACGGGAAGATTCCGGGGCAACCCGTATCTTCCTGTGAAAATGTTTGTGTAGTGTCCACCAGATGGGGTAAGCCATCTGGGCGGGCACAAGCCACTGACTATGCAGGGAAGCCTATACAGTAGGTACTTGACCCATGGGAATCTTCAACAATCACACACAAGAAAGATCCTGGTTATCCGGCTATCACCTGCAAGATATATTACCAGAAGATTAAGCATGCTCTCTGCGACCTTGGTGCAAGTGTTAACCTCATGTCCAAGGCCATGTTTGAACAATTGGGGTATCCAGCTCTAACTCCAACTGCGACGACCGTCCAACTTGCTGATGCATTGATCCGATATCCAGAGGGGATAGTAGAGAACATATTGGTATTCATCCAAGGTTCATGCATCTTTGCGGATTTCGTGATCCTTGATATGCAAGATGATGAGGGAATGCCTCTCATTCTTGGGAGACCGTTCCTGAGTGACGCCAACGCAAGGATCAATGTGGGTGCTGGAACGATCCGATTCCGCATTGGGAAGAGGAACTTGATGTTCCGATTTCAGGCAACAAAAGAGAAATGCTATACACTGCAGGGCAAAAAGGAGCAATCAGGGGCATGGACAGAGCCACAGCCCACGAGACTTCCCACCACTCCAACAAAGCCTAAGAAAACAAGAAGGGTGTGGCGGGAAATACAGAAATCATTTCCATCAATTTCTTGGGAATGGGGTGACGAGTGGAATTGATTTCTGAGAAAAGTCTCGCTCTCAGACTTAAAAAGATGAGTCCTTTTTGTCAAAAGGTAAAATTGGTATTTATCTCATATTTCCCTTCCAAAAGTTTATTTGATTTTTTTTCCAAATGCATATTTGAATTTTTTCAACCTTGCATCTGCATGCTAGATTTTTTCTAGCAAATTTCCCTTTTCAAATAAAATTCTAAAAACAAATCTTTGAGTAGAAAGTCCTAGAAAAAAATTCGAGCAACATTTTGGGCGAATCTGGACCTAGACATCAGGGCAGGATATCAGGTGGCCGTTAGAGAGCCGTTGCAAAAAGTTGGAAGCAGGCGGGCCCGGCAGGGGGTCGACCGACCCCAAGGGTCGGCCGACCCCAAGGGTCGGCCGACCCTGGCCAATGGTCAAGTGGGCCCCGCCTCTTCCAACGGCTCCTAGCCGTTGCCCTTGTCCTCTACCCCGGTACCTGGCTCGGTTGCCTATAAATAGAAGGGGGATTGAGGGGTTTCTTCACCCATTCACTCATTTCCATCACCCTCTCTCCCTCTTTGCTCTTGCTCTTTGGTTTTCTTGGATTTCTTGCTCAAGTGGAAGTGTCAAGCACTCCCTCCAATTTGTCGCTGAGTATTGAATATTTGTGGAGCAAGCTCGGTAAGGATTTCAATTCGATTGCACTAACCCATCACTGAGTTGCTCGTGTTGTCCTATTGTTGTGCAAGATGAGTTGGATTACCGGTGCGTACCGAAAGGTGACCCGCTCACGCCGTTCTAGAGATGGAGAGGGCTCGTCTCACCACTCCGGAGCTACACCGAGTCCAATGTCAACCGACCGTGAAGAAGAGGAAGAGGAGGAGCTACCCATGCCACGAGCCGAAGGGGTGATCAACACCGATGCCGCCTTCATCGACTTAAGGGACGACCGGGAGACACAGGCCTATGCTCTCATCAAGGATCGAGTCTTCGCCGACACCAAGGAGTTCGACTCGGCCCTTCTCGAGAAAACAGGTAGGGACTCCGAGTTCGATTCCATTTGGCATGCTCTTGGTTGGGAGAACTTTGTTCTGGTGTGGGAGATCAGTTCTAGGCCTCTCACCATTCAATTCCTTTGTACTCTTCGGGAGGATGAGACCGGTATTACGTTTCGTTTCCATGGAACGTCGTATCGAGTCTCATGGCATGATCTTAGTCGTGCTCTCGGTTTTCATCGTCGTTGTGCTATTTCTCTCGATCAACCTTGCAGTGATTTTATTCGAGACAATTTTTGGGAAGAGATTTCTGGTCGGCCTGTCCGTGGCAAGTTAGCACCTCGGTGCAACGATATCACGCATCCTACTCTCCGACTGTGGCACAAGTGGCTCGCCATCACTCTCTTTCCAAGAGATGATGTTCGAACCGTGCGCACAGACGAGATGAGGATATTATACGCCGCGGTCAGACGAATCAAAATCGCCCCAGTGCAAGCTATGATTCGGCAGTGGTTGACAAATTTTAGGATGACGGGTTCTATTGAGTGTACATCTCTGATCACACGTATCATTTCGAGTCTTGGGATTACACAAGGTGCTAACGTTCCCTACATTGATTCTCCCCGGGCCATGATAGATGAGGCGTATCTAATTCAAGGACATACTCTTAAAAAGGACTCGGATGATTCATTGGTTTTCTTTTACCCTGGCTATGCAAACCAGATTCAGTTACCTAACCCGGATTTCTGTTTGTACGGCCAAGGGCCACTGACCTCTCCTCTTGAGGAACCTCGTCGTTCTAGTGTTTCTGGAGACAAGGTCACTAGGAGTGCATCGAGGAGGGCAGCGACAGCACAACAACCGCCACAACATCCGCCACCACAGCCATCACCGCAGCCGTCACCTCAGCCACAGCCTCAGCCTACAGCACCGTTGTCTGGCGTATGGGCCTCGGCCGGATACATGTCTTGAGTTACACCCGGATATGCCCCCGGTTGGGACCAACGCATGAGTCAGCCGGGTGCGAGTAGCTCAACCTGGGCTAGTGCAGGGAGTGGTGAGTGGGTTCGACCCACCAGTGCTACCTACGGGGACTCGTCCTCATCGTCCGGGTTGCGCTCGTCATCTCGTGGGGCCACCCTCACTCAGCAGATGAGCGAGCTCAACATCCGTGTCGGTACCATGGAGGAGACAATGCACCAGCAGGCTGAGTCCACTCGGGACTGGCAGCGTATGATGGGCGAGAGGATTCACACCATGGAGCAGAGACAGCTACGACAGCTGGAGGAGCAGAGGGCTTACTATGCGTGGTTGGGATACCACCCTCCACAGCAGTGAGCCTGAAGCTAGCTTGAGGACCCCCATTCTGAGGTAACTTGTATCTTCTTTTATTTTCAGAACCCCATATGCTAAAAACACATAAAAATCTGAAAAAAGTTAAAAAGACCAAAAATATTTATTTGCTTTCTTAAATTAGTTTGTTTTCATATGCGCGGTAAGAGTGTTCTTATTCACCATGGTTGAAATGATGAATAGTTGCTCTGTTTATTCCTCTTGTATGCCTTGTTTACAACTTAGTATCCTATCCAAGTTTTGAGTTTGTTGGCTAGTATTATCGAACTTGAGCTTGAAAGTTGTGGGTAGCAAAAAGCATGATCTTTGCCTAAGTTGTTGCGAGGTATGATATGGTATAATAGAGTTGCTATGAGCTAGTACTAAATGATGTTTGATATCCGGAGTTTTCTTTTGAAAATTGATAAAATGATAAGTTCCTCAATGATAAGAAATTCCTATCCAAGGCTATATGTAGATCTTAGCTTCTGTTAACCTCCACATATGCTACCTGATTTCTTCATTGAGTCTTGTCGAATTGTTGTGACCCTCGGCGAGTAAAACTTGTCATACTCCTATGATCAAGATCACGTACACACCACCATATGCAAAACTTCTACACTGGAAGTTAGCAACCATCATTTCATCCATTTCCCATCCATTCCACAAAATAAAGCTCCGCGCATGTTCCATGATTACTCTCCCTCCAAAAATATTCAGCAAGGACTATGGGCTATGTAAAAAAAGAGAGAGAAACATGCTCAAGGGCATGCATAAAAAAAGAAAGAATAAAGAGACATAGCCCAAATCTCAAAAAATTCGAAAAGGAGGAGAGTAAAATCATGCAATTAGGAGTCTATTATCCATTCACCATACACACACTTTTGCACATCTTGATCAGGGTGTATGACTTGTTCTCCCAAGGACCCGGTTTTCGACTCGACAATATATGAGAAACAGGTATGCCACATGTTTTCCTTACCTGCAGCTCCACATATCACCTTATTAGGAGTAGGAAGTGAAAGAAGGCAAATCAAAGCCTTGGTGAGGAATCATACACATTGAGCGATCCGAGAGTATCATTTGAGGAACTTTGATTTCTTTTTGGAAAAAAAACCTGCAAAACCTCTGGATTGATAACTGATCAAGGTACATGTGATTAGTAATCTTTATACAACCATTCTATCTTTCAACCGCCCAAGGCAGGTGAAGATACACGCCCCATATCAATCGAGTGTAAGGTAAGATCAATGCCAACTTCATCAACTCTTGATAGAGTACCTAGCTGTATCTTGTTATACATTAGGAATACAACATCGTAGCAACTCCTGAGCAACCAACCTAAGTTCTTAATCTCTTGCTCGGGACGACCAAGAGGCTAGCTTGGGGGAGTTGTTGACAGCTGTTAAGTACCTACTTTAGCCGTCAATATACTCATGAATAAAGGAGCATAAGGCATTTCTTACACGTATTTGGTTAAGAATAATGTAGTTCCACTTGTCCTTGGAGATTATTTGATTGCAGGAAAATAAGCAGGAAAAGAGTGACAAACTCACCTTCTATGGTCCATGCCACATCACCTCATCCTAGGTGGGCTGCCAACAAGGATGCCATGCACGCACACCTGCCAACTAGGGAGCCATGCATGCATGCCATGCAAGCAATCCAAGTGAAGCAACCCCTGACGAATCAGAGCGTGACACGTGGACATCACATGGATCCATGGGCCCACAAAGGCATGCAAACCGCGCCAAAACAGGGTGGACACCGGGAACCAACGTAAGGACCCACAGGACAGCCACCAGGTGAAAGCACAAGCCAGGGGGCCCACCAAGGGGTCGGCCGACCCCTGGGGTCGGCCGAACCGACCGTGGCTTGGCCTCTCTTGAGCTTCCACGTGGTGGTTCCCTATTGGTCCTAGAGGCCACTCCCGGGGTGTTTGCATCCATTCCTCGCTGGTGCCCAGGCCTATAAATAGAAGGAGAGGGGGCTCACTTATGAACCATCCACACTTGCAACACCTCTCTCACTTTTAGTCTCAAGGCTAGGAGGTAGCCTAGAGTAGTTCTAATTCAGGTACCAAGTCTACTTTGGGATCTAGGTATGAGTTTTCTTGTATCTTATTTCATTTGTATGACTTTGATCTACTTCAGTTATTTATCTATTTCATATAAAGTTGTGTTAGTATGCATGAGTGATTTGTTCATGTGTTCTTCACCTGTTCATCATTTAGAGGCTCCTGTTCTTGATGAACAAGGCCTTTCGATCCACTTGACGTGTGACTTTTACATGTTTCTGGTGTTTGTTCATAAGTTGGAGCCTCGTGTTCTTCGCGAACATGACCCTTTGATCCAGTTGAACAGACACAGGAAAACACGAATCCGTTTGTGTACATAACCTGGTTTGATCTAATTAGATGACATGATTGTGTTGTATGAAGTCTGTGCTTAAGCTACGGTACTCGGTGTAATTGGCTGAGGTGGCTTGACCTGGGTTACAATAGCCCGGGCCGGTCAAGTGCGGCTAACAACGTAAGCATGGTGCTTGGGTTGCGTAGCTACCTTACTTATGAGTTTATCCCACGGTTTGTATTGGGGTAGGCCGCGGTAGTGACAGCCGTTGGTCCCTCTGAAATCCCCCACGTTCGGATAAGCTGTAGGAGTCTAAAATATAACAACCGGAGTTGTGCGGAAGCAACGCAGGAGGTTATCTCCCCGTGGTACCTGGGTGCTTAAGTCAATGTTCTTCAACGCTAGTGTATCTAACTCGTTCCTACCAGCTTTATGTGTTTAGTCCATAAGAACCTAGAACTAACTCGTATGTCGCCTCCTATGCCTAGGACCCCTTAGAGAGAGAGTGAGTGTGTGTGTGATCACACTACCCCTATTATCATATTTTACCCCTACACTTGAGTGTCTGATTTATTTCCGTCTATGATCTGTCCTCATTGCGATAGAGTTGATCTTGTCATTCCACCAATTCCTTCCTTGGATTCGATACCCTTTGGAGTACTCCTTTGGGGAAATGCTACAATGGTACTTCCGTGCGCTTGCGGACTCCTGTAACGTTAAGAATTACCAACCAGCATTTCTGACGCTATTACCAGGATGGGTTCCAAACCTGTTCTTAGGTGATTACGTTAAGAAATGTCAACATTCGTTGAGGGTGGGGTGTAGGGATCGTATCCTATCACCGTCAGTGGAACAGGAGCATGTCTTTCCTGGATACTGTGGGAATGGAGTGGCCTACGCCACGCCGTTCGAAGTTTAGGGAGAGGCGTACACTGTGTCGTTCGTGGCACAGCGCTCCCCGTGCCGTTCGTAGTACGACTCGCACCGTGCAGTTCGTGGCATCGCAAGCGGATACGCCCTCTGTCACCAGATCGACCTGGTCAGGGCGGCCCGGCATGGAGAGGTTGGCACGTGGCGGTACGTGGGTTAGCGTACGTGGAAATCTCAGAATATTAGCGGGGGGCCCGCGTCGCCGCTTGTGGAGCTTTGAACTTGTCGTGGACGGAAACTACTCGTGCGAGCGAGTAGTCTACGCCACGCCTTTCGAGATTTAGGTGATAGCGCGCACTGTGCCGCCTATGGCACAGCGCGCACTGTTCCGTTCGTGGCACAGTGGATGGATCCACCTTCTGACACCATATCGGACCGGTCCGCCTTCTAACACCAGATCGCCCTGGTCAGGGCGGCTCGGCGTCGAGAAGCTTGCACGTGGCGGCGTGCGGGCGAGTGCGTGCGGGCGAGTGCGTGCGGATATCCCGGGATCTTAGCCGGGGGCCCACGTCGCCGTTGCCTTCGGTGAGAAGTTTGAGCTGGTCGGAGACGGAAACTACTCATGAGAGCGAGTAGTCGGGGAGGGGGACGGTAACTACTCGTGCGGAGTGCCATGTGGCCGGGGACTTGTCGCGTGGGCCGGCATGTACTCGGAGGAGGAGGCAGTGGAGCCTGTGGGCCGACTAGCTCCTGACCCATGACGGAAACTGGTCGTACGGGCTGGCCGGTACTCAGAGGCGTAGTACTCATTGTACTGGCCGCTGAGTACGTTGTGTGTTAGTCCGTACTGTGTTTTTTAATGGTCGTGATGGGCCCTGGTCTAGGGCCTCGTCAGTTCTCGTTCAGACAGACGAATGATGGCGGCGCTCACGTTGTTCCCTCCTTGGTGGCATCATCCTGCAAGACATCATCGCTCTGCCTCCGTAGGCTCTGGTTGTTAGACTCCCGGTGATGAGCGTGTGCTCTTGGTGTCCCTTGATGCAGGCTAGGCGTCGCTCTTAGTTTCTTGTTTGATGTGGTGGTGGTGTGGTGTGTGGAAGTTTCTTCTCTTTTCGGTTGTCTTGACCACCTTTGTTAGTCTGTGTACTCTGCGTTTTGGGGTTCCTCCTTAAATCACTTGTTATTTTTCTTCTCCTCTTAATGAAAAACATGCTTTGCACGTCTTAAAAAACTACGATTTTCTACTTGATAATCGGCTCTCCTACCACTCTGGTTATCTATCGAATGATGTCACACTATCATCAGAGTCAAAGTCCTCAATCTTACTCACATCCCACCCCACCACAATACATGCAAGAAGCTCGGTGGAGGAGAGAGGGCGAAGCAGCTATCTATAATAACCCCATCTAATTTCTCCAAATAGAGGGCAAAACCAAAGGTTTGTGTTAGTTGGCAGCAATGATGTGCGATGAGTGTAGACAAGCGGTCACAATTCCTTTTCCACATCAACAAATTTATGAGGAGAGAGAAGGGAGAGTGCCATGAGATGAGATAGGAGAGTCATCACCATGACACTACGTTGTCACAGTTCTCAAGTTTTCAATCTTGGTAACCACGTGATGACACTCTCCACTGAGACTGGCCTATACAACATGACGTATGGCGATTTTAGCCCGCCGCGCTCAGTCTGACTTTGTTGATGGAGCTCAATTACATCTTACAAAATTCTTTTTTATATATAAAAAAGGCATGAGTTGGATGCATATCCTCATTTTAAATGAGGAAATGAAAAAAAATATAATACTAAAAAAAGGATTGGATACTCAAAGTAACAAGTGGACTAGATCAAATTAGTGGATATCATTAATCAAATTAAGCTCTATTTATGTATCACACTTCCTTTTCTTTCTTTCACTTTTCTTTAAAAGAAGGCACCACAACCTTGTCAAAAACAAGTCTTTATTGTAGGGGAAATTTGTCTATAGGACATCCTCAAAGGATTGTTTTGTGTGAGACACAATCTATTTGTTGAGTTAGTTCCATGGACACTCTGATTTTATTTTTCAGTCTCCAGCACACCGCAACACATAAAATAGCTTCGTTGCCTTTGGAGATCTAGCCTACTCTTGACATTTCTTAACGCAAGTACCAACAAACAGGTTTGGAACGCATCCTGGTAATAGCGCCTGAAATGTTGGTCAGTAATTCTTAACATTACAGGAGTCCGCAAGCGCACGGAAGTACCATTGTAGCATTTCCCCAAAGGAGTATTCCAAAGGGTATCGAATCCAAGGAAGGCTTTGGTGGATTAACAAGCTCAACACTATTGCAATGAGTATAGATCATAGACGGAAATAAATCAGACACTCAAGTGCAGGGGTAAGAAATGATAATGGGGTAGTGTGATCACACACACACTCACTCTCTCTCTCTCTAAGGGGTCCTAGGCATAGGAGGCAACATACGAGTTAGTTCTAGGTTCTTATGTACTAAACACATAAAGCTGGTAAGAACGAGTTAGATACACTAGCATTGAAGAATATTGACTTAAGCACCCACATACCACGGGGACCTAACCTCCCGCGTTCCTTCCGCACAACTCTAGTTGTTAGATTTTAGACTCCTACAACTTATCCAAACGTGGGGGATTTCAGAGGGACCAACGGCTGTCACTACCGCGGCCTACCCCAATACAAACCGTGGGATAAACTCATAAGTAAGGTAGCTACGCAACCCAAGCACCATGCTTACGTTGTTAGCCGGACTTGACCGTCCTGGGCTATTGTGACCCAGGTCAAGCCACCAGATAAACCAGCCAATTACACCGAGTACTGTAGCTTAAGCACATACTTCATACAACGTAGTCATGTCATCTAACTAGATCAAACCAGGTTAGGTACACAAACGTATTCGTGTTTTCCTATGTTTGTTCAACTGGATCAAAGGGTCGTGTTCGCGAAGAACACGAGTCTCTAACTTATGAACAAACACCAGAAACATTTGAAAGTCACTCGTCAAGTGGATCGAAAGGCCTTGTTCATCAAGAACAAGAGCCTCTAAATGATGAACAGGTGAAGAACACATGAACAAATCACCCATGTATACTAACACGACGTTATATGAAATAGCTGAATAACTGAAGTAGATCAAAGTCATACAAATGAATAAAGATACAAGAGAACTCATACCTATATCCCAAAGTAGACTTGGAACCTGAAGTAGAACTACTCCAGCCTACCTCCTAGCCTTGAAACTAAAAGTGAGAGAGGTGTTGCAAGTGTGAATGTCTAAGAATGAGCCCCCTCCCCTTCTATTTATAGGCCAAGGCACCGGCGAGGAGTGGATGCAAACAGCCCGGGAATGGCCTCTAGGACCAATAGGGAAGCACCACGTGGAGGCCCCTGAGTGGAGGCCTCAAGGTCGGTTCGGCCGACCCCATGGGTCGGCCGACCCCTGTGGGCCCCACTCGGGGTGTGCTTCCTCCTGGTGGCTGTCCTATGGCTCCTAAGGTCGGTTCCCGGAGTCCACTTCCATTTGATGCGGTGGTGGGTCCATGGATCCATCATGTGATGTCCATGTGTCACACTCTGATTCGTCAGAGTGTGCTTCACTTGGATTGCTTGCATGGCATGCATGCATGGCACCCTTGTTGGCAGGTTTGCATGCATGGCATCCTTGTTGGCAGTCCTCCTAGGATGAGGTGATGTGGCATGGATCATAGAAGGTGAGTTTGCCACTCTTTTCTTGCTTATTTTCCTGCAATCAAATATTCTCCAAGGACAAGTGGAACTATATTATTCTTAACTAAATACGTGTAAGAAATGCCTTACGCTCCTTTATTCATTAGTATATTGACGGCTAAAGTAGGCACTTAACAGCCGTCAACACCTACCCGTCAGTTCAACCCTCTCTTGCTTCCTCTTTCCTCTTCGCCTTCGTCGCTCCACCGATGATGCCAACCACATTATCACAACCTGGGCCTGGCCCATGTGGGAGTAACCGACCCACGAGCCATAACAGGCCTAAAGCCCATGTAAGTGTCGTCCGGCCGGTGTGCCGCTAAAACACTATGTATGTGTGGGTGTCCAGTAGGGGGACACAACAATGAACAAGTAAAACCTAATCTATCTCTCATTCGCCTCCCTTCTTCCTTCTCTTGCTCGAGTGGAGGCGCCGCCGACCCTCACCGTCGTGCGTGTCATCGGCAACCCCTCTCGCTATCTATGGCAGCCCCTAGGGATGTCACATCTGGTATCAAGAGCCTTCCAGCTCGAGCTGCTCCGCCGAGGGAAGTCCTGGCACCACCTCAGAACAAGACCCCGCTGCCTAGATCCACTGCCGCATCCGCCACCAACCCCACCGCCGCCACCGTCTCAATCAACCCACCACCACCTCTGCCGCCACCATCCTCACCACCTCCGCCACCACCATCATCTCCACAACCTAGCCACACACAACCATCATCTCTATCTCCCCCCAAATCCTGATCCAAACTATACCTGAGCATTTTTAGCCCGGCCCCGCCCCGCCCGGCCCGCCCACGAACCATATTGGACGGGCGTGGGCACAGATCTTGCAGCCCGAGAAAAAAATCTTGGCCCGAGCCCGGCCTGAAATGCTATTTTTATCCATTTTACACTATAAAATGTGCGCGTGGTCCGCCCAAGCCCGGGCCCGGCCCGACGCGTCCAGTGGGACGGTCATAAGCAGGATTTTCTCAGCCCGAAATAACCGGGTTTTTTTCGGCCCGGCCGAACCCGGCCCGGCCCGAAAAATGCTTAGGTCTAATCCAAACCAAAATCAAGCTCAAGACACAAAAAGCCAGGCCTCCAACCTTAACCCTACGCATGGCAATCGTGGAGGACTGGTTCGAAATCTCCTTATGGAAGTCAAGACCATCCAAGTCAAGCAGATCGAGCACTACTCAAAGCTAGATGAGGTTGTCAACTGGAAGAGTACAGCGGAGAAGACGACCGGATATTTTCAAGATACAATCAAGAGTCTCACACCGTGCATCGCCACCTTGGAAGCCCTCACATCAAGTGCTCCAAAACCAGCCCCGTCACGCAAGGAAGCGAGACGAGTCGATGGCCGCAGCATTCCAAATATCCAGCAGGGTTCGGAATTCAAGGGGAAACCCCTAGATTCCACCCTGCTCAAGGGTGTGTTTAGTTCTCCAAACCACTATTTACTACTTATGAGAAGCCTGAATCTAGTACTAGTACCCGGCATGTCCTACACACATCCCAGGGTTCACCTAGAGAGTACAAATTACCCAAACTAGATTTCCCTATGTTTTATGGAGAACACCCACAAGTTTGGAGAGTGAAGTGTGAGAAATATTTCGGCATGTTTAATGTTCCTGTCCATGTTTGAGTTCCTTTTGGCACCATCAATTTTAAGGGGAATGCTGAATTATGGCTTCAAACCTATGAAGCTCAACACACAATTGATAGTTGGGCTGAGTTGTGTGTTGCTGTAGAACAAAATTTTGGTAGGGACCTTCATCATAATTACATGAAAGACCTTCTTACCATTAGGCAAACCTCTGATGTTATAGAGTATGCTGCTAGATTTGAGCAAGCTAAGCATAGAGTTTTAGTGCACAACAAGGATATGGGTGAAGTGTTCTTTGTGCAAAAGTTCTTAGATGGTCTGAAATACAACATTAGCAATGTAATTTCATTGCATAAACCTAGAACAGTTGATGTTGCATTATCATTGGCAATCATACAGGAAGAAATTCTAGAGGCATCTTCAAAGAGATACTCTACAAGATACAAAGATTTGTCCAAGTCACAAAATAGGACAAGTACAAGTCAGACACAAACTGGTGTCACCAATCCTGGTATTCTGGGCACATCACCAAGACAAGACAAGGCACAAGGCAAACCCAAGTGGGATGACAAGCTGTCAGCCTTGAGATCGGCTAGAAAAGCCAAGGGCTTATGCATGAAATGTGGAGAGCAATACAGCCCACAACATAGATGTCCCAAACAAATACCTCTACATGTCTTGGAAGAAGTGTTGGAAGTAATCCAGCTGGACCAATCTGAAACTACACACAATGACAAGAGCAGCCATAGCAGTGACGAGGAACTGTTAACATTGTCATATAGTGCAACAGTGGGTATCCAAGGCAAGAAGACAATGAAACTCCAGGGCACTATGAAAGGCAAGGATGTCCTGATACTTGTGGATTCTGGCAGTTCTGGGACATTCATAAGTTCCAACTTGGCTCAAGAACTGCATTTGCCTCTCACCAAGACAAGCACAGTGCAAGTTACAGTTGCTAATGGAGGAAAGTTACAATCAAACACACAGAAGTCAGAGAAATACAATGGTGGACACAAGGGCATGAATTCACATCTATAGCCAGAGTGTTGCCCCTAGGTTGCTATGACGTAATCTTGGGCATGGATTGGTTGGAGCAATTAAGCCTAATGTGGGTTTATTGGAAAAAGAAGAAAATGAGATTCAAGCACAAAGGCTCAAGAATTACCTTGACAGGCATCAAAGATTGCACATCTCAGTGTATACCTGTCAAAGGGAAGAAACTGAAAGGCCTTCTCCGCAAGGGACAAGTGGCTCAGTTGGTGCAGTTATTAAAAGTGCATCTAGGCCCCTAAGTGGATTTTGGTGAATTGAATGACAAAGCGATTAAAGAACTAACTTGTTTGTTTAAGAATGTGAGCAGGTTTTTATCTAACTATTCATGAGTTAATATTGTTATATATTTGAGAATGAATATTGTATGGCTCACATGATGAAGACAAGCAAGTGTGTGGTCCCTTGATAAGAAATGATAAATGTCAAGCAATCAAATGAGGATATTTTACAAAGATCAATTCCGAGTCTCCAATGATTGTGGTAGCTTGATTAAAAATCAATGGGTCATAAGAAGAGAAATGGTATTCTCTACTAAATAATAAAAGTAAGGCTTCATGTGGTGATTGTAAAAGGATACAAGGATGAGTGTATATTTGATGATCTTAAATTGGAAGCTTGCATATTCGTTGTCAATCAAGAACAAGCATTTGAAGCGGTATTTCAAATAAAGATCAAATATGGATGAAGCAAAGTCGAACTCAATGTGGTTTGGATAAGTGATGAAGAGATCAACCGAGATGACTAGGGTGAGGGACTAAGCAATCTTTGGGGTCCTAGCTAGGCCGTCATTTCGTGTTTTGCTAAGGTGAAGTTCTGTTATCCGTGGGGTCTCCAAGTATCATATCCAAGCCTTGACCGAGGGAAGTAATGCAACTCATCTACATGTTATGTTTGGCAATATGGAGTAACTTAAGGATCTAAGTGTGCATTCCTATGCTATATGGAAAGATCTTAAGTTGCTAGCTCAAGTATGGATGTGCTCATGAAGATAGCAATTGTTGGAAGCCCTCAAGTTGAAGTTGTACAAGTATGGCAAGATGGAAGATATACAAGCTCAAGAGGTTGACTAGGTATTTACTTTTGTTCTTGAGTATAGGAATGTCGTACTATCAAGAGGGATGCAACATTAGCTTCATGACAAGTATCAAAAGTGCTCATTAGTTGACCTATGTGAGAAATAGCCTTGAGAGAGTTCCTGAGTGATCTAACAAACCTCTAACTCATCCTTAGGCACTTCATCGTGTTGGTGAAGTGTTGGTGAGAAGAGAATAGGGTTTTGGGGGTCTCTCTGTCTAGGGCGATCTAACCGCCTCTGGGGGGCGGTCTAACCGCCCCAGGCAGCCAACTGCTAGTTTTTCAAACTGGCCGGAGGGGGGCAGTCTAACCGTCTTGACCAGGCGGTCTAACTGCTCTGGTCACTTTTCTAACGACTAGTTTTCCTTGAGTGGGGTATAAGTACCCCACGAGCTCCACTTGTTGGAGCTACTGATTCTGGGGTTGCTGGTGTGCTTCCCCTACTGTTTTTGCTGAGCCAAAGCCATAGATCCTCTCCCCAACCATCTCTTTGTGAGATTTGTGAGATTCAAGCTCTATTCTTTGGTTGGGTTGAGAGAGTGAGTTTGTGTGAGTTTTGAGAGCTGAGAAAAGCCATTCCATAGCTTGAGCACTTGTGATTCGCGTCTACAAGCCTTCAAGCATTTGTTACTCTTGGAGGTTTGCCTCCTAGACGGCTAGGCGTCACCGGCTAGCTCCCAAGTTGTGGTGAGCAGCACCAAGTTTGTGAGGGCTGTGATCTTGCCTCTTCGTGGAAAAGATCGCCTTAGTGGAATCGAGGAAAGTGGTTGAAAGAGACCCGGCTTGTTGTGGGAAGAGTTAGTTGAGAACTCGAATCCCTTACAAGCTCCTCAACGGAGACGTGGCTTCCTTGGTGGAAGTGAACTTCGGGAAACAAATCTTTGTGTCTCCATTGTGGTTTGCTTCACTTGTGATTTTCTAGCATATTTCTACTTGCTTCCGCTTCGATCTACTTGGGTGTGCTTGTCTTTGAGTACAGGGATCATTACCCTGCTTGTGACCATCTACCAAGGCCACTCACCAAGTTTGGTTCGTGCTAGAAGTCAAGAGGAGCTTGAGCCACCCTTTGCTGGTTTTCTGTGTGTAGGCGGTCTAACCGCATCCAAGAGGTAGTGTGACGCCCCAGGTTTTTAATTAACCTTAATTGCCGGTCAAACTTGCTGACTAGGGTCAAAACATGGTCAACCTAGGTCATCACCTCGAAAACCTCACCAACACTCACCCATTAGCATCTTAAGCGAGTCAAACACACTCTCCTTGGTCAAAACCCTAGCTAAGGGGGACAAACCCCTTGATGTCATTGTGACGATCTGGAACTTTTGCCGCGTTCTCCAAATTTTGCCTAAACACTTCAAAATCTCCCAATATAAAAGTTGTCCAGTTTTTCATGGGACACAACTTCCATGTTGAGCGGCATTTCAAATTTTGAGTGGAAAAGGTTCGAATTTGCCAGTCAAACTCAGATTCACTGTTCCCCCGAGACATAAAAATCTGCAAGTTGGCATTCGAATTTCTCTTTCATTTTGAATCCAAATTCATTTCGGCCTGTGCCATTGTGTAGATGGTTAACTGGTCTACAATTGTCCTATCTACAGTTTGGGGGGCTAAGATTGAAAAATTTGTGTTGTGCACGGTCAAACAGGGGCACATCGCATGGACCGGGCCGAGAACGCGCTCGGCGCGACGTCACGCGCGCGCGCGACGCCACGCGTCGCCGCCGCGCCTTCGCCGTGCGCCGCCGTGCTACGGCCGGTCTTGAGGTCCGTGCGTGAGCTCGGCTGACGTCTGCCTCGTGCGCGCTCTCCGAGACGCGACCTCGGCCGGGGAGCCGAGCGCCACGCGGCGCGTACGCACACCCGCAGCGCCGTCCTCTCCCCCGCCGCGCACGCACGCCGAGGGCGCCGCCGTACCGCGCGTTAATGTGCCGGGATGCTTAGCTGCTAAGCGTCCTCGCCTCCCGCGCGCGCGCCTCGGCTATAAAAGCCCCGCCGTCGTAGCTCCCGCGCGTGAGGCCGCTGTCCGCCGCCCGCCATTGCCGCCGCCGCAGGCGAGCACCCCCCTCCGCTCGCTCCCATCGCCGGCCGACCCTACCAAACTCCTCCCTAGACCCCTGTGTAGCTTCCACGGCCGCGCATTGATCCCCATCGCACTCACCCTCGCCGGAACCCGAGCCGCAGCGGGCGCGCCGCCGCGACCTCGCCGCCGCCGCTCGCCGGTGACCTCCCCGACCGCGCCACCACCACCATTCGGCTCTGGGTGAGGCCAATCGCCCGGTTGTGCCGCTTGTTGATCTGCCCCGGCCCCAAATCGCCGGCGGCGAACTCTCCCCTGCCGCCTAGGGCACGGGTGTGAATCCCCAAGGGCTTATTTGTAAACCAGGGGCCTGGTTGTAATGATAGTTATCTTAGTTTTCTTGCAAGTTGGTCCAGTACCTTAGAAAAAGCCTAGAAATTCAGAGGAAGATCAGAAAAATTCAAACACAATTTTTTTGGTCTCAGTGAGAGTAGATATGCAACTTCTACAAAGCATGACCATAGTTTTGACTTATAGATTTTGAATGAAAATTCAAATTCAATTTGACACCTTTTTGCTGTAGTTCAAAATCTAGAAAGGCTATGGAGCTGAATTTTGGATATGTTGCTAGACTTGTCATGTATAGACTCTGGACCAAAGTTTGCTCAAAGTTGTTGAACAGATATTTTATTATGAATTACTTTGCATTTATGCTATTTCTGCTTTACTGATTTTTGTAGCAAAATATAAATTGAATTTTTGTGCTCAACTTGTGGCTATGTTCATGTTGTGCCTAGATGCAACTTTCCTGATTTTTATCATGAATTTATCTCTGTTAGAAATATTTAATCTTGTTTTATGCTTAGATTTACATTTAAATGCATAGTTCAAATTTCAAATGTGTGTATGTTGAACCTGCTGGTGTTCTGATCTTGTTTTAGGCCAGAGTAGCTGTAGGTTTGTTTTTGGATGCAGGAGCTTTTTATTTATTTATTTATTTATGCTTTTCCTTTAATTCAAATAGCGAGGAAATGTCATCTTTGCATATATAGGTTTTGTAGCTCTTTTAATGACCAAGCTTGATCCAGTGGTTGCTTAGTAGTATTTAGGCCAGCAAGGACCCCTGTCCGTGTTTGTATAATTTATTTGTGCTTTTAAAAGTTAGGGTGCACATAAGCTTGTTATTAGGAGTTAATTAGGAAAATGTGTCCTTTAACCTTGTGACCCTTGTAAATGGTTGCATAGCTTAATTTTAGGATCTCTAAATACACCTTGCTGTTTTAAGAATTTAAATGGAATTATCTACATAGATGTGCACACAATTGCTATTAAAAGATTGAATAATAAATCTCACATGAAATAACAATCATGAAAGTAAACATTAATTAATTGTTGGTCAAAGATTAAACCCTTGTCCATAATAACCTTAATGAAAAGGAATTAATAATTAATTGTTTGTTAAGGTGAATGTGGCCAACAAGAGTTGGATGAAATAATTAATCTATCACTCCACCTGAACCCTGCATTGCATTCCGTGTAGAACTCCCTGACGGTAACTACGCGCTCGTGCCGGAAGCCGAGGAAGGAGGAGCTGACGTGGAGCTGCAGTACGTGGAGGTGATCGACGACACCGAGGACCCTCAGGCTAACCCTGCTGACAAAGGCAAGCCCCGGTGCATTAACCAAGTGTTTTTGAAACTTTATGCGACTATCTATGGATGATTGTGCATTTACGTTCAGGAGTTGAAATGAAACCCTAGATGCATGATCCCTAGGTACCTATGTCCTTTACTAGTATGTTAGGTCGGTAGCTGCTATGCTATAGGACCGTTAAAAGTCGAGTGATGCTTGTCACTCGCGAGAATAGGTTCTTATGTTGGAATCATAAGATCTCCTTAAATGGATTGCTCATGTGGTAAGAGCATGGGATGTGGGCTCCGGTCCAATGGCTTTCGTGGGTTAAGTGTTTGAACGTACTAAACACTTGTCGGAAATGGGTACGGTAAGCCTAGTACCTAAATGAGGCGGTGCGGGAACTTTGCGCTACTAATCTTAGGGTTGCGGCCCCGGGCTCGCCACCTGAGTACATGTGTGAAGCTAGGTGACCTTGGTGGCGTAGCCTAGCAAGCCTTGTACTTAAGACTGTAACATCTGATCCCAATCCGAAGATTTTTGGGAACCGCCTGGTGGTTGTCCTCGCGGGGGCACCCCACCGTGTGTTTAGGTCTACCTTGCAAGGTTTAAATCAATCGATTGTCGGCCTCTCACCGTTATCTGAGACTACTTACTCCACTGGCCATGAGATCCCTAATGATGGAAGTTGATGAATATTATGCTTGATTAATTGTCTTGCACAACTTATGCTTGCAATAGTTGGCTAATTTAGAAAAGAATATTCAACTAGAACTTGTGCTAAAATCTTGAAAGTAAGGACATACTCTTCGTTGCTTTTCAGCTAAAGAAACCCCAGTGGCCAAAAAGCCTTTCATGTCTAGAGTTGGTGAAGTAGTTATCACCGACGGGTAAGTCTTACTGAGTATCAGTATACTCAGCCTTACTATAATCTGTTGCTTCAGGTAATGCCTTTGCTGATGTGTGGCCTGGAGAGATCCCGCCTGGCTGGGAGCTGGAGTGGATTGAAGACGATGAATGAAGACATCATGGCAGGCCTCCCGTGATGTTTCCTCGTGCCGTTTAGTTTAATTGCGCTGATTTCAAAACTCTGAACTTCGTTGTCGTGTCAAAGACTTCGGTTTGTAATAATTAAGCCCTTCGGGGTAAATTTGGATGTTAATCATATGTTGTTCTCTGGACTCGCCTCCGCGTGAGTTTTAATGCATATATGTCGATCCTCGTCGCTTTGTAAAGTGATTTACCGGGCGTTAACCCGGCAACTAACGACGGAATGATACTTTATTATTGCTTAATGGCCAAAGTGGATTGGTTTAGGCGATAGTACGGTATTTTCCTGGGCGGGTTGTCACAGCTGGCATCAGAGCAATTATATGCACCAGAGATTAATTAATAACCTTAATCACTGGTTTTTGAATAAAATTTGCCAAGATTGTTTGGATTTGCAAAACACGTTGGTCCGTTAAAGATAAACTAGACCGAGAGGCCCTAGAGGGAATTTTGGGTTCTTTCAGGTGGCTTATTAATATATGGTTTATTTTGCTAACTCCCAGCACATTTACTTTTTGTCAGAACTTACTTTCTGTACAACCATACTAGTTCATCACGTTTTGCTATACGTGGTGGTACCACAGGAATGTCCTGTGAGGGATGGATGGGACCTATTCAAATGGGCACCCACGTCGCGTCTGTGTCTCATCACGTTTTGCTATACGTGGTGGTACCGCATGGAAGTCATGCGAGGGATGGATGAGACCTATTCCAAAGGGAACCCACCGTCGCGTCTGTGTCTCGCCACGTTTTGCCATACGTGGATGTTCCGCATTTTGTATATGCGAGGCAAGGATCCGCTTCATTCCAAAAGGAGCGTATCTGAGGTTGGACGCTGTCCATGCAGCGGCTTGACGCATGGATACCGTTTCTATAAGTGAACGGTACTGTATGTGGACGCTTCCGTGACGTGCTGGCATGGAAGGTTCTATTCTGCAGGTACATAACAGCGCTTCGTTAGACGCTAAGTGAGTACCGAGTAGCTCTCGACTAGCTATTATAGGGAGAGACGAGTAAAAGTCTTGCCACCGGCACTAACTTCGATTTTTGGCTTGATTGCCGTGTGAGGTCGAATAGGACGTCTTGCATGCATACTAAAAATCGAAACGAATTAAAAATGCACCCAAAACAGAACTTATATGCTCTCTAAGGAAAATTTTTGCTAGTGTGTGGTTTCTGTGAACTAGATTACCTCTCATGCATAGGTGTTGTGCTGTCCAAATTCTTGTAGGATTGTTCGCTATGTTTTTGCATCATGTTCTAGGAGTAATTGGACTAGTTGATCTATACCAAAGTTGCTCCATACCTAATCTAGTTTTTGCTCGCAAAAATTCATGGTCATAGCTTTTGTAAATCTTGAGTTGTACCCTTTTTAGTGAACTTAGGTCATGCTGTTTTCAGGAAGGCAGAACCTGAAACTTTGCAACTTTCGACCTTGTTTCTAAATGATCTAGCTCAACCTTTGAATACCAAAAGTGTGTATAAAAACCTTACGGAGTAGCCTGTAAAATTTGGGAATTTTTGGGGTTCTGGATTTTTAGTTATGAATTTTTATTCACAGCTGACAGAATTTGCACCATTTGGCATGTTGCTCTCTTTTGAGTTCTAACATGCGTTACATTTTTGTACAGATGGCTGCCCCCGTGTTTCTCGAGTACGGCGCTGATGGTTCGGTCCGTACTGACGGACTGCACTGGGAGGGTTTTCCACGCCTTGCGTGGGAGGCACTCAGCGCTGCCGGCTACACCATTCCGCCTGTCTACGAGGCACTCGAGTTAGAGCACCTGGGCGTGCCTCGTTGCAGGGTGACCGTCACCGTACCACCTCACCCGGACCACCCCGACTGGTTCGACTTGAGCTCCATGTACTGGGGTTTTCGTCTGCAGGAGTCTTTCGAGTCGGCTGCCCTCTGGGTATTGACGGATTTCTGCGACCGTAACCCGACGGTGGTAGCACTGTCACCATTCGGACTGTTTCCGGCGGTAAACCCGCACGATCCGGCATGGAGGGACCGCGTGGACCACCTACAGGAGTTACTGCTGCTCGCAGTCCCGCTGGACGTCACGCAGACGCTAACGCGTTGCCTGGACGCTGTGTTCACACTTCAGGGGCTGCGTAACACCACCCAGCTGATGATCAGCCAGCGTCTGGAGTCGGCTCGGCTGGCCTGGCACAATCTCTCAGCAGCGTACCAGCAGCTGAGCTTCACTCTCGCCCAGACTCAGCAGGAGAACGACAGGCTTCGTACCAGGAGATTCCAGTTGGAGTTAGAGAGAGGCGACTGCTTACAGAGAATCCTAGACCTGGAGGCAGAGGTCACTACCCTTCAGGAGGACGTGGACGCTAGAGAGATCGAGAGGTTGACACTGCTGCAGAACATCATCGAGATGCAGCAGCAGGTAGAAGAGGCTGAAGTTCAGGTAGCAGCTCTGCAGGCCATTGTGGCTCTGCAGCCACCACCTCCGGTGGAGGCACCTCCGGAGGAGCAGCAGGGTCAGTCTGGTCTTGACCAGGCGAGTCAGGCTGGACCACCGCTACCGACCCCACCGGCTTCACCTGCTGGCAGTGGTGCTTCGGTCGGCAACTAGGTTGCCGTAGTGTGTGATAAGATGGGTCATACTCCTGTGTGTAGCCTTTTGGTTGGTTTGTGGTAGGTGAGCATAGGAGTATGCTTTTGTGCAGCTTGACTGCAATATAACCCAGGTTGTAATGTGGTAATTTCAAACCTTGAAACCTTTGTAATGTTCTGTGAACACCTTATCCGTAATGTTTGTTGTAAGGAAATTCTTAAGCAATTTGTGATCAGAATCGAGTTCGATGTTGTATACCAAACTTGTTTGGAATTTTGTGACGATCGTGCTCTCAAAATCTCAGCAATCGTGCACTTTCTTATTGAGAGTTATGCAATTTCTAACCCAATCCTGTCTGCTGCCCAAACAGCGAGACAAGGCTTAGGAAAGGGAGTTTTCGAGCATTTGAACGTCGGAATCTTATCATGCGTTGAATACCAAAGTTGTGCGGAATGTGCAATGACCGCGCTCGCCAAAATTCAGCATTTTTGCCTAAGGGTAGAGAAAACTACGAGTTTTCGGTGAGTGTCGGCCTGCGGCCGAGACAGCTAGGTAGCTTCCCGCAATTTGCATTCTTCGGACATGCGAAGTGGGAATTCGCTGCGGTGTTGAAAGCCAACTTTGAGGCATATGAAATCCTGCATCTACTAACCAATTTTGGAGAAAATTTCGGTGACTGGGCTGTTGGACGTGAATTATTCCTATGACTGAGTTGCTGCAATTTTCGAGTGAATGCACGAATGAGCTTTTGTCATGCATGTTTTACACTTGTCATTTCTTTCTAAGCAAGATTGTGGCTACGTGTCTAATCAAGGCTCACATTTTCAGATGGTGGGACCAACGCGCAGCTACCCCAACGGTTTCGGAACGTCGGGTAGTGGTGAACTACCACCGCCACCGCCCATGACGCCGTCGGAGGCCTTCATGGCCACTCAAACCGAGGTGTTGCGCCAAATCCTACAGACGCAGCAACAGATCGCCCAGCAGCTGAACCAGAGGCCACCCCATGGGGCAAATCATGAGGGGCCAAATCAGGTCACCACCTACCCTCAGTTCATCGGGATGAAGCCCCCGACCTTTTCCAAGGCGGAAGACCCCCTTGAAGCTGAGGCGTGGATCAAGGCCATCGAGGCAAAATTTTCTGCCTTGGTACTGCCTTGCTCAGAGGAAAACAAGGCCAACTTCGCAGCCTTACAACTGTGAGGTGAAGCCTTAATGTGGTGGGATCATTTCAAGACCATGCAGCAGGGGCATGCTGTCACTTGGAATGAATTCAAGCAAGCTTTCAAGAGCCATCACATTCCTAAGGGATAAATGGATAGGAAGATGAGGGAGTTACTGGCCCTCAGGCAGGGATCTGACACTGTGTATCACTATGCACAGAAATTTAATAGCCTTTGCCAGTATGGCGGACATCACGTGGATACCTATGCAAAGAAGATGGAAAGGTTCCGTGATGGCATGGATGGTGAGTTGTACAAATGGCTGAACTTGATCGAGCCCAACAACTTCCATGAGCTCGTAAACAAGGCTATATCCCAAGAGGATGCTATGAAGAAGGCCCAGAGAGACAAGAAGAGGCAGGCTGGTCTTGCTTCGGGTAGTGGAACTAACAAAAAGTTTCGCTTTGTGAAAAAGAATGTTCCTAACTCATCCCAGCAATCTTCAACTGGACGCTGGACGATGAAGCCATCACAGAGCAAGCCTTCAGGGAATTTCCAGTTCCGCAACACTTAGCAGCAGGCTCCCAAGCCTAATGCACCCCCACGTAACCCCGGTGATCGTCGCTGTTACAACTGTGGACAGCCGGGGCACTATATCAATGACTGCCCCAAGCCCAGGCAGAACAAGCCCAACCCACAGAATCAAGGTGCAGGGCCCAAGCCGGCCAATCCGGCTAAGAAGCCAATGGTGCAAGTCCGCCAAGGCAAGCTAAACTTCACCACCATGAGTGACATACCGGAGGGAGCTGCAGTGCTTACGGGTACATTCTCTATCAATGACAATCCCGTTAAAATATTGTTCGACTCCGGGGCCACTCATAGTTTCATAAGTGAAAAGCTAGTAGGCAAATTGGGTTTAAGTGGTTCACATGTTAAGGAGGCTTTTACAATTGTCACTCCGGGTGGAAAAATCTCTTCCCACACCTTAGCCCTCGGAGTACCCTTGAAATTGGGGAGTAAAACGGTTAAATCAAACCTTATCGTCATAGGCCTAGAGGGTATGGATGTTATCTTGGGTATGGATTGGATGACCCGACATAAGGTGGTTCTAGATATCTCAGGTAGAGTGGTAGCAATCAATTCACCTACGGTCGGGCACACCACCTTGTACCTACCTTTTAAGGACGGTGCAGACCCTTGTGTCTATGTGACCATTATCTCTCATCTTGAAGAAATTCCAGTAGTTTGTGAATATCCTGATGTCTTTCCCGATGAGTTGCCTGGCGTGCCACCAGACAGGGATGTCGAGTTTGTGATTGAACTCCAACCGGGCACTGCGCCCATTTCTAAACGACCTTATTGTATGCCTCCCAAAGAATTAGCTAAACTGAAAAACCAACTCCAGGAATTGTTAGATAAGGGCTACATTCGCCCAAGTTCTTCTCCTTGGGGTTGTCCCGCACTCTTTGTCAAGAAGAAAGATGGTAGTTTGAGGCTATGTGTTGACTACAGACCGCTCAATGCGGTGACCATCAAGAACAAATATCCTCTTCCCCGAATTGATGTTCTTTTTGATCAGTTGGCTGGAGCCAAAGTTTTCTCCAAGATCGATCTTCGGTCTGGTTATCACCAAATCAAAATTCAACCTTGTGACATTCCCAAAACTGCTTTCTCCACTCGTTATGTTCTCTACGAGTTCTTGGTGATGTCCTTCGGTCTCACAAATGCCCCAGCCTACTTCATGTATCTCATGAACTCCGTATTCATGATGGAGCTTGACAAATTTGTAGTGGTCTTCATCGATGATATTCTAATCTATTCCAAAAATGAGAAAGACCATGCCAAACATCTTCGAATTGTCCTACAGCATTTGAGAGATCATAAGCTCTATGCTAAATTCTCCAAATGCGAATTCTGGTTGGATAGTGTGAAATTCTTGGGGCACACTATTTCCAAGGATGGCATATCCGTAGATCCCAGCAAAGTACAAAAGGTGATGGATTGGAAACCACCCAAGTCCGTACACCAAATTCGCAATTTTCTAGGTTTGGCGGGTTATTACCGTCGATTCATTCCGGACTTCTCCAGGATCGCTAAACCTATGACTGAACTGCTCAAGAAAGGAGTGAAATTTGTATGGAGTGAAGCATGTGAGAAAGCCTTCCACACGCTGAGACAACACTTAACTTCAGCCCCAGTGCTAGTGCAACCGGATAATTCCAAACCTTTTGAAGTTTTCTGTGACGCGTCAGGCACTGGTCTCGGTTGTGTTCTCATGCAAGAGGGCCGAGTCATTGCCTATGCCTCACGAGCGCTTCGACCCCATGAGATAAATTATCCCACTCATGATCTAGAGCTAGCAGTGGTTGTTCATGCTCTTAAGATTTGGAGACACTATCTGATGGGCAATCATTGCAATATCTTCACCGATCACAAGAGTCTCAAATATATCTTCACTCAATCGGATCTCAACATGAGACAAAGGAGATGGCTTGAGCTGATTAAGGATTATGATCTAGAAGTGCACTATCACCCCGGGAAAGCCAATGTTGTTGCGGATGCTCTTAGCTGCAAAGTTCACTGCAACCGTCTAGAAGTGGAGCCGTATAGTGACACCTTATGTGAAGACATGAGGAAGCTTAACTTGGAAGTGGTAGAGCAAGGAAATCTATATGTCCTAGCTGCCGAATCTAATCTTTATGATAGAATTGTCACTGCTCAACGCAATGACGAGGGCATACAGCTAATCAAACAGAAATTAGCAGAAGGAGATCCCAAGTATACTTGTTTCCAGAGGGATTCGAATGATGTGGTATGGTTTGGGAAACGTCTTGTGGTTCCCACTGACCAAGAAATTAAGAAAACAATCCTTGATGAAGCTCATCTTTCCAAATTCTCCATTCATCCCAGCAGCACCAAGATGTATCAAGATTTGAAGGAAAATTTCTGGTGGTCCAATATGAAAGTCGACATAGCAAAATATGTGTCAGAGTGTGATACTTGCCACAGAATGAAAGCAAGCCATTTGAAATCGGCAGGTGTACTCCAACCCTTGTCGATACCTATGTGGAAATGGGATGACATAAGTATGGACTTCATTGTGGGTTTACCCCTGACTGCTAGAAAGAAGGATTCTATTTGGGTTATCGTGGACAGACTCACCAAGACTGCCTATTTCATTGCAGTTCATACTACTTATTCAGTGCAGCAATATGCAGAGTTATATATGGATCAAATAGTTCGTTTGCATGGAATTCCGAAGACCGTAATCTCGGATAGAGGAACTCAATTTATAGCTCGTTTCTGGGAGCAATTGCATGAATGCCTAGGAACCAAGTTGATCCGTAGTTCCAGCTATCACCCGCAGAACGATGGTCAGACGGAAAGGGTAAATCAAATTTTGGAAGACATGCTACGGGCAAGCATCCTGCATTTTGATAAAAGCTGGGATAAGTGCCTGTCCTTGGCAGAGTTCTCTTATAACAATAGCTACCAAGCTAGTTTGAGAGAGTGAGTTTGTGTGAGTTTTGTGAGCTGAGAAAAGCCATTCCATAGCTTGAGCACTTGTGATTCGCGTCTACAAGCCTTGAAGTATTTGTTACTCTTGGAGGTTTGCCTCCTAGACGGCTAGGCGTCACCGGCTAGCTCCCAAGTTGTGGTGAGTGTCGGTGCGGAAAGTAGTCCCGACACTAACTAGTAAGTTACGCTGTGATCAGCTTCTCGATGGTCGGTGCAAACGACAACACAGGGGACACAAGTTTATCCTGGTTCCGGCCGGGGCCGTACGTCCAGCAGTGGTGTGCTCGAGGCACTGTATTGCGTTGCACCGTGGTGCTTGCAGAGAGGAGCTACAAGCGGGGCGGGAGAGGAGGCCGGACCTCCAGGTCCCTGAGGTTTTGATTGAGGCGAGTGCCAATATCGTGATGAAGGCAGAAAGCGTGTGGGTCAGTGCTCTCCGTCGTCCCCCCGCGGCCAGGGGACTGCCCCTCCTTTTATAGGCCAAGGAGGAGGCTGTTTACAGGCGTGCCGCACTGTTCTAGCTACGTGTGATGGCATGGCGGACAGTGCAACGGAGTGGACGGCCGTCCTGGTGAATCTTGCTTCTGGCGGAGCGTCATGGCGTGCCCTGTATCCGTCCAGGAGCGGCTTCGAGGGTGGCGGCGTAGGAGCTTCCCGTGTGGTCGTCGTCCGTACGCTGACTCGAGGGTGCGGCTGACGGGAGGTCGTAAGGGGCACAGCCGCGGGCGTGGCGGTGTCTTGTCGTCCCGCACTCCCACAGCGTCAGGGATGGTGCTGCAGTGCCCGGGATGGCGTCGTGATGGCGGGGATGGCCACGCAGGACCGACGGTGATGGAGGTGACGCGCCTCACTGGTCCGACGTCATGGCGTGGCCCCGGGCAGGCGCGGAGCAGGCGTCCATCCCCTTTTCGAGGGTTCCGCCGTCCTCTTTCGAGGGTGCGGCGCGTTGGCCGTACGAGAGTGGGTGGCACAGTGTCACAGAGCTAACACTGGCCTTGCCGCACAGTGGTGGGGATGGCCTCACCGGGAGAGTTGGCAGAACAGCGCCGGGATATGATTCCTGGGCGTGTCAGAGGGACGGCACGGCGTGGATTCGTCTTTGACCCGGGCGCCTGCAAGTGTCAGAACATTAAACGCCCCTGTCGGGGGAGCAGGTGCGGGGGCGGCGAGGCCGTGAGGGCCTCGAGCGAGGCGGAGTCCCATCCGAGGGGGCGACCGGCCCTCGAGCGAGGCGGAGTCTCACCCGAGGGGGCGACCGGCCCTCGAGCGAGGCGGAGTCCCGTTAGCGTGGCGCTGCGCCCCTCGAGCGAAGCGGAGTTTCGCCCGGGGGTGGCTGGGCCGACTGTTCTGGTGGGCCGCTGGGGCCACCAGGGCTGTGGGCCCGGCCGCTGGGCCGTGACTATCTTGAGCGTGTTTTAGGTTTGTGAATTCGTTTGTATTTTATTTTTTGCGAAAGTGAATGGGTTTCCCCCGGTTTTTTAGGGGACCCTTATGGCTGTCCCCGACAGTAGCCCCCGAGCATCTGCGGGTGTATCCGTTAGGATCCCGCAGATGTTGACGCTTGCTGATGGGACTTTCTTCCCTCCTGATTGCTGTGCTATTCCGTGGGGGCGCTAGCGGACCCGCGGGTCTAGCCCCTGAAGCCTTGGAGGAGTGTGTGTACTCCTTCAAGGTTTTTTTTCACAGCGTCGTCATTGTGCGAGGCGTTTATATCAGCCGGCCTCGGCGGTGTTTCAGCTGGCCTCGGCGGTGCCGTACGCATGTGCCGACGTTCGCGTGCGTTCGGTGCATATCCAGGAGGTGTAGCCACGCGTCGAGCCCCCGAGCCTGGGCCCGTTCGAGGCGATCAGGGCGGGCTCTCCGACTTGTTTGTACGTTCCCCCGCCATCCCTCCACGGGACGGGGGGTGAGGTTTCCGCAACTCCCATCGAGCGGGTCGCGAATCGCGGATTCCTCATTGAGCTGTTACCGGGTGATTCAAGTGGACGCCCATGCCCCGTTCGATAAGGGTTGGCTCGTGGTCCGGAGACTCGTCCATGAAAGCGCTTACGTGGGTTTGCTAGGCAGGGCTCGGTCCCGTTCGCTGGGGACCGAGGGCGCGGAAGCTCTCCCTCGATGGGATCCCTCGACTAGCTGCCCTCGTTGGCTCTTGAATACGACATGTGGGGCACCCTCGAGCTGGTGAGCTCGAGGATAGGCTCGAATGCGCGCGCCCTCGTCGTCCCTGACTCTATTGATCTGGGGCGCCTGTTCGAACCCTTCGAGGGTCAGTGCTTCGAACCCCTGATCAGTAGGGCCGTTGCGGGGTGGCAGCTAAGTGCCCCCGTCTTGATTGCATCTGCAGGATTCGTGGGTTCGCGGTCGAGCCAACCCCCGAGCTGCTGATCAGTAATCCTCTAGAATCGAGGGCACCTGTGGCGCCCGCTTTCACCGAGCGGGTCTCGAGGCCACTGGTCAGTAATCGCACCCTTCGAGGGTCTGGTTTTTCGAGCACTGGGCTCGGGCCGCGCGAGGGTCACGCTTACTTAGTAAGGGACCAGGCCGTTAAATGCCCACAATTGTGGCTTCAGTCGTGCGTCGCGGGCGCGCCTTTTCAGGCGTTGCGGCCGCGCGCGTAGTGGGCGACGTGGGGAGCGGACGTGACGGGCCGCCGCGGCTCTTCTGTTGCCGCGCCGTAATGATCGTGCATGCGCGCGCGGCCGGCCGTTTCGATGCGGTGGGCCCCGCTTGTCAGTGGCAGATGCAGCCGCCTGCAGTTAATGCGCGCGGCGCGCGGTTTGGGGAGCGTGGCTCCCTTAGATCTATAAATCCAAGGAGAGGGAGGCGGAAGCTCCTTACCTCGTTACTTAGCGCCGCCGCCCTGGGCTCCTTGCCTTCGCTTCTCGGCTGTGCGCCCTTTCGTTTCGCCCGCCGCTAGCTTCGTCTTCGTGCGCCGCCGCCAACCGCAATGGCTCCCCCCCAGCCAATCACAGTGCTGGATCCGCTGCCGTGGAGCCGCTCGACGGTGACGGTGCTCGCCCTGAGCGATCTCGTGAACAGCGGCCAGCTGGCGCCGAACGTGGAGGGGCAGCCCCCGGCGAGGATCGTTCCGCCGGCGACGGATCGGGAGCCCAACCCGCCGTACGGCTACGTCGTCAGCTTCATCCGGCACCATGAGCGCGGCTTCGCCGCGCCGGCGAGCCGCTTCTTGCGCGGACTGTGCCACCACTACGGGGTGGAGCTGCACAACTTCGCCCCCAACGCGATTTCGCAAGCGGCCACCTTCGTCGGCGTCTGCGAGGGGTTCCTGGGGATCCCAGTGAACTGGGATCTCTGGGTCCACCTATTCCGCGCGGAGCTGCACACGGTCGCTACGCCCGAGGCACGGGTGCGCCGGGCGGTGCGCGCCGGTGGCCTGTCGATCTCGTTGCGGGATTCGCGCAAGGAGTTATACATCCCCTGCACGATGACATCCAACAACGCGGAATGGGAGCGGGGGTGGTTCTACCTCCGCAACGACGGCGCCGGCCTCCCCCCTACACCGGCAAGGTGCTGAAGGAGAAGGCCGACTCCTGGCACCACGGTGTGTCTCCCTCCTCGCACCAGGCGCGATTGGATTCGCTCCTAACCGCGTTGAAGAGCCTGGCGGACGCCGGGTTGGGGGCGGCTTCGGTCCTCGTGAACCTCCACCACCGGCGGATCGTCCCCCTCATGGAGAGGGAGCTCCGTATTCACGAGATGAGCGAGGCGGCCAACCCTACGTCGTTGGCGTGCTCGCGGTTCCTGAATGAGCGCCTCGCTCGGGAATACGCGGCCACGAGGGCGAGGCGCGCCATCAGCCTCAAGGCCGGCCGGCACAGCAACGACGACCTCTGGTCGTTCGTTATGCTCCCCGACGCCCCGGCGGTGAGTAGGCCTTCCTCCCTTTCTCGTTCCCTTGCAACGTACCAGCATGGTTTTGACAGTCGCTTTTTAGCAGAGGGTGACCGTGGACGCCTCGCGGTCCGACCCGCCCACGCCCCGAGCTCGAGCGGTTGCCCGCGCCACGCAGCGACGGGAGCAGGAGCGGGCGGCGCGCAGGAAGGAGAAGAGAATCTGGCGGCGGGAGCGCCGGGAGCAGCGGGACGAGGAGTACCGGCTGCGCGAGCAGCAGGGACTCTCTTCCCCGGTGACTCCGGAGAACTCGTCGTCGGGAGAGGAGGAAGAAGAGGAGAGCGATGGGGGCGGGCCCCCCCGAGAGGTGGAATCCCTCAACCCCCTCACCAAGAGCCGCAGAGGCGGCAGAGGAGCAGGCGCCCGTGGTGGGCGCAGAAGCGCCCGCCGCCGGGCGGTCCGTGGAAGAGGCGGCGCGCGTCGCGGAAGCGCCAGCGCGCGCCGCGGAAGCGTCTAGGAGCGCTGCGGCAGCGACGACGGGCGCCACAGCAGCGCCTGCCGAACCCTCAAGAAAGAGGAAGCGAGGCTTCTCCACCTTGAGGTAAGCAGTCCCTCCTCCAGACGTTCCGGTTTCGAGGGGTTGGAGCTCAGTTTTTTGTCTCCGTGTTCGCAGGGTGGCGCCGACCGTCTCCGCCCTTGCGCCCGCTAAAGCGCTCAGGTCGGACACGTTCGTACCCACGAGGCGGCGCTCGTCGAGGGCGCCACGGGCGGCCGGGAGCGCGGCGATGACGGGCGAGCCACCGCGCAGCGCGGCCGTGGCCACGGAGCCGCAGCAGGAGGCGACGGCCGTGGCGGCGGCTACGACAGCGGCAACCGCCGCGCCGACGGTCCGACCTCTGCCTGTCCCAGCGGCGGGTGGTCAGGCGGCCGTGGTGGAGATCCCCGACGACGACGCACCGCCGCCTGGATGGGGCCAATGGGAGAACTAGCCCGCGCCAGCCCCCGAGCCCGCGGCGGGGGTGTTAGTGATGCGGGAGGATGGCTGCGTGATGCCGCAGCCCCCGACGCATGGCGCCGAGGCCTCGTCGTCTCGTGCCGGCCCTCCCGCCCCCGATGGCACCGTGACGCGTGTGGAGCGGGAGCGGGAGCAAGCCAGCGCGCCGCCAGCCCTCTGCATCGAGGCCCAGGCTGAGCAGGCGCTGTGGCAAGAGTTCCGCGACCACGGCGCCGCGCTCAACAACGCGCTGGACGAGGCGCTGCAGATCCACGGGGGTCCTGCGTGGCGGATTTTCCAGGTACGCGTCCTTTCTGTTGGATTTTGGAGTTTCTTCCCCCCTCGTCTCTGCCGCGTTCGCGCTTTTTCCGACTCAAATTCTCTTCTGCCTTGTCTGCCGGTGACAGGAATTGGAGGGTCGAGCCCGGGAGAAGTACGGCCACCTCGACCGGCTGAGCTCCGAGCGCAACTGGTACCGGGACCAATACGACGCTCTTGACGCCCTTGTCGAGGCCCTGCGGACTGACAACGGGTGGCTGGAGTACCGGCTCCAGGCAGTGCGAGACGAGCTCCTGGGGCAGGACGCCCAGGCTGCGAAAGACGCCTCTGCAGTCGCGAAGGTGCGGACAGCGCTCCTGGAGCGGGACGAGGCGCTACGGAAGGCGCGCGAGGACGCAGCCGCGATGCAGACCGTGGCAGCGGAGTGGGAGACGGAGGTGGCCTCGATTCGCGCCCAGCTCGAACAGGATCGTGCAGCCCTCGAGGGAGCACGGTCTTGGCAGAGCCAGGCCGAGGAAAGGGCCAAGGAGGCCGAGCAGCTGAGGACCAGCCTGGCGGACCAGGCCGCCTCCCTCGCCTCAGCGGGGGAGCAGCTTCAGCGGGAGCGGGACGCGCACCAACAGGCGGACGCTCAGCTCCAGCAGGAGCGAACCGCCCTTGCTGAGGCTCGGGCCGCCCTCGAGCACGAGCGCCTGGCGCGAGAAGAGGCCCAGGGCCTCCTTCAGCAGGAGCGCGCCGCACTCGAGGGGGCGCAGGCAACCCTCAAGCAACGGGACGAAGAAGTCTCGCGGCTCGATGGGGAGCTGAACCAGCTCAGCGTCTCCCACGAGGATCTGCGCCAGGCTGTCGTGGAGCAGGAAGCTACGGTCCTTAGCCTGCAGCAGGAGGCCGAGGTCGCGCGCAAGGCCCTCGATTCGGAGAAGAAACAGGTCGAAGGTGAGTCGCCTCTCTTCGCATTTTGCTTGTTGATTTGGTTTGCTTGGGATCCGCTCCCAATTTTTGTTTTTCGTTCATGGGTTTCAGGCCTGCGGAACGCTCTTGGGAACTCGACGACCCAGGCAGAGTCCCTCCAGACGGCCTACAACTCCTCACAACAGGAGCTGGAGGAGCTGCGGGCCGCCGCCCTCGAGGCGTGCCAGGGGGTCGAGGAGGGCGAAGTGCAGGCTGGGAGCTCGATGGCGAGTCGCCTCCGCGCCCTTGGCAGGCACGTTACCCAGCGCGTGCGCCGTGCCCTTCACCTGGGAGTTCAGAAAGCTCTTGGCGTGGTGGCCTCCCACTACCAGGTCGACCTCGAGGCCGTTTCCACGGGCTACGTCGTTCCCGTCGGCGTCGACGACGAGGTGGCGATGAACCGTGCGGATGCGCTCGTTGCTCCTGCCGCCGACATCCTCGCCGAGGACTTCATGGACTTCCTCTTCCCGGCCGCTCCCCCGGCCGGCGGCCCCCAAGCCTGAAGACCATTGGGCGTTTGTGCCCTTTATGTTTTTGATGTTAGAATTCGAGCCGCGCGGCTGTTGTAATAAACATTTGCTGTTTAAAACACTTTAATGTTTGTAAGCTGAAAAACTCGTTGTTTATTTCGGCAATTGTGTTGTTCTGCCTCCCCGCTTTCTTAGGCGAACCTTGGCTGGGAAGGTTTTCGTTCGCGCGAGTAGCTTATAGGCAAAGTGGCGAGGGGGAAGGGCCGTATCCTGCCGGAGGCGTGGGCTATCCCCGACTCGCGCTTCTTCGCCCTTTGGCCACTCGCGTCCCGCGTGAGTCCACCCAAAGTTTGGGTCGAGGCATACTTAGCACATTTGCGGCGAATTTTGCGAAAAAATGGGACCATTTTTTGGGGGGGACGCCCCCCGCAGTAGCCCCCGAGGGGGATTTGGTTTTCGGGGGAAAACCGAGTCCCCCTTTAGCTTTATTAATTTGATGGAAATTACAGCCAACTGGGGTGTTGGGTATGTAAATGACAAGAAAAACTTGGAAATCCTTTCTAAGGGTAGAAGCGACGTAGCTGTTGGATGTTCCAAGCGTTGGTGAGTTCCTCGCCGTCCTCGTTGGCCAGCTTGTAGGTGCCGGGCTTGAGCACTTTGACAACGACGTAGGGTCCCTCCCATGGGGGCGATAGCTTGTGGCGGCCTCGATTGTCTTGGCGCAGCCTTAGGACTAGGTCCCCTTCGTCGAAGTCTCGGCGTCGTATCTTCCGGGCCTGGTGCCGCCTCAGAGCCTGCTGGTATCTTGCTGAATGCATCAGGGCCACAGTGCGGGCTTCGTCCAATTGATCCAGTGAGTCCTCACGGGCTCGCTGGTTGGTGCCCTCGTTGTAGCTCTTGACTCTGGGCGACCCGTATTCCAGGTCCGTGGGGAGGACGGCCTCCGCGCCATAGACGAGGAAGAACGGGGTGAATCCCGTGGCCCTGCTCGGAGTGGTTCTGAGGCTCCACACGACCGCCGGCAGCTCCTGGAGCCATTTTCGGCCAGACTTGTTCAGTCTGTCGAAAATCCTGGGCTTGAGGCCTTGTAGGATCATGCCATTGGCCCACTCCACTTGACCGTTGGTCTGTGGGTGCGCGACGGCCGCCCAGTCCACGCGGATGTGGTGCTTGTCGCAGAATTCCAGGAACTTCCTGCCGGTGAACTGGGACCCGTTGTCGGTGATGATGGAGTTAGGCACCCCGAACCGGTGGATGATGTCGGTGAAGAATGTTACGGCCTGCTCTGCCCCGAGATTCGTGATTGGGCGCGCTTCGACCCACTTGGAGAACTTGTCAATGACGACTAGCAGGTGCGTGTAGCCCCCGGGCGCCCTTCGCAGGGGCCCGACAATGTCCAGCCCCCACACGGCAAAAGGCCACGTGATGGGGATCGTCTGGAGGGTATGCGCCGGGAGATTGGTCTTGCGGGCGTAAAATTGGCACCCTTCGCAGGTGCGCACGATCTCGCTGGCATCAGCAACCGCGGTAGGCCAATAGAAGCCCTGGCGAAACGCGTTGCCCACGAGGGTGTGTGGCGCCGCGTGGTGGCCACACACGCCCGCGTGGATGTCCCGGAGGAGCTCGCGCCCCTGGGGGATGGGTATGCACTGTTGCAGGACGCCTGACGCAGCGCGCTTGTATAGCTCGCCGTTGACGAGGGTGATCGACTTGGCCATCCTGGCGATGCGTCTGGCCTCGGCCCGATCTGAGGGAAGCTCCCCCCGCTCCATCTAGGCGAGGTACTTGGCCCGCTAGTCCTCCGCGCGGGGGGCTGGCTCCGTGTCCATGGCCTCGGCCTCGTCCGCACCGTAGCCCTCGAGCAAGGAGAGCACAAACGCCTCGTTCGAGGGGTCTTCATCCATGGGCTCCGCGCCCGCTGGGTTCGAGGGAGCCCCCGAGGGTTCCTCTTGACTCGAGGGTGTCGACTCGAGGTTGACGGACGGCCTGGCGACGTCCCGCGCAAAAACGTTCGGGGGGACGGTGATTCGCCCCGACGCGATTTTTGCGAGTTCGTCCGCCTCCTCGTTGTATCTGCGGGGTACGTGGTTAAGCTCGAGGCCGTAGAACTTGTCTTCGAGGGCTCGTACGGCGTTGCAGTAGGCCTCCATTTTGTCGTCGCGACAACTCGCATTCTTCATGACTTGGTCAATCACGAGCTGCGAGTCCCCCCTGACGTCGAGGCGTTTGATGCCTGTCTCAATGGCGATTCGGAGGCCGCAAAGGAGGGCCTCGTACTCCGCCATGTTGTTCGACGCGGGGAAATGCAGGCGTACCGCGTATCTCATGTGCTCCCCGAGGGGTGAGATGAAGAGTAGGCCCGCGCCCGCCCCTGTTTTCATCACCGACCCGTCGAAGTAGAGGGTCCAGCATTCGACCTGGATTTGCGGCGGCGGCAGTTGTGTGTCCGTCCATTCGGCGACGAAATCCGCCAGGATTTGGGACTTGATTGCCTTGCGCGGCACATAGGCGAGCATCTCGCCCATCAATTCCACAGACCACTTGGCGATTCTGCCCGCCGCGTCTGGGTTGCGGATGATCTCCCCCAACGGGAACGAGGAGACAACCGTGACCGGGTGGGCCTCGAAGTAGTGCCGGAGCTTGCGCCGCGCAAGTACTACTGCATAGAGCAGCTTCTGGATCTGTGGGTACCGTGCCTTGGTCTCGGACAGCACTTCGCTGATGTAGTACACGGGCCTCTGGACTGGTAGGGCGTGCCTCTCCTCTGTACGCTCCACCACGATGACGGCGCTGACCACCTGAGTGGTCGCGGTGACGTAGAGGTACAGAGGCTCGCCGTCCTGGGGCGGTGTTAAGATTGGCGCGTGGGCGAGCGTCGCCTTGAGTTTGTCAAGCGCCTCCTGGGCTTCGACGGTCCAGGAGAAGCGCTCGTGTTTCTTCAGGAGTCGGTAGAGGGGTAATCCCTTCTCGCCAAGCCGCGAGATGAAGCGGCTCAAGGCGGCGAGGCACCCCAACACCTTCTGGACCCCCTTGAGGTCTCGAATCGGGCCCATCCGTTCGAGGGCTGCGACCTTCTCGGGGTTAGGCTCGATGCCCCGCTGGGAAACTATGTATCCCAGCAGCATGCCTCGCGGCACTCCGAAGACGCACTTCTCGGGGTTCAGCTTCACCCCGTTGGCTCGCAGGCAATCGAATGCCACGCGCAGGTCGCTAACCAGGTCGTCCGCCTTCCTGGTTTTCATGACTATGTCGTCTACGTAAGCCTCAACGGTTCGCCCGATGTGGTCTCCGAAGACGTGCTGCATACATCGCTGGTATGTAGCGCCCGCGTTTCGGAGGCCAAACGGCATCGTTACGTAGCAGAACATTCCGAACGGCGTGATGAACGAAGTCGCAAGCTGGTCGGACTCCTTCATCTTTATTTGGTGGTACCCGGAATAGGCATCGAGGAAACACAATAGTTCACACCCTGCAGTTGAGTCAACGATTTGATCGATTCGTGGCAAAGGAAAAGGAACTTTGGGACATGCTTTATTCAAACTAGTGTAATCTACACACATCCGCCACTTCCCATTCTTTTTCTTAACTAGTACAGGATTAGCTAGCCACGTAGGGTGAAATACTTCCTTGATGAACCCGGCCTCGAGGAGCTTCCGCAGCTCTACTCCGATCGCCCGGCACCGCTCTTCGTCAAAGCGGCGCAGCCGTTGTTGCACAGCTCGGGAGTGAGGTAGGATATCAAGGGAGTGCTCGGCGACCTCCCTCGGGATGCCTGGCATATCCGAGGGGCTCCACGCGAAGATATCGGCGTTGGCGCGGAGAAAGTCGACGAGCACCACTTCCTATTTCGGGTCGAGGGTAGAACTGACCCTCAACACCTTGCCCTCAGGGGCTGCAGGGTCGAGGGGCACCTCCTTCGTTTGTTCGGCAGCCTCGAAACTGCCCGCATGCTTGGCGGAGGAGTCGGGGCCCTCATTGGCCAGCTTCTCCATGTCCGCGACAAACGTTTCGTCGAGCGCCAGGGCCTCAGCGTGCTCGACGCACTCGATGTCGCAGTCGAATGCGTGCTCGATCGACGAGCCCACGGTGATTACGCCTTTTGGCCCCGGCATCTTCATCTTGAGGTAAGTGTAGTTCGGGACCGCCATGAACTTGGCATAGCACGGACGGCCAAGGATGGCGTGGTACGCGCCCCGGAACCCCACTACCTCAAAGGTGAGGATCTCCTTGCGGAAGTTGTCCGGTGTGCCGAACCAGACCGGCAGGTCGATCTGCCCGAGGGGCTGGACGCGCTTGCCTGGCGCAACGCCATGGAACGGCGCCGTGCTGGGCCGCAGCTGGTCCAACCCAATCCCCATCAGCCGTAGTGTGTGGGCGTAGAGGATGTTGAGGCTGCTGCCGCCGTCCATCAGCACCTTGGAAAACCGCGCGTTGCCGATGATAGGATCGACGACCAACGGGTACTGGCCCGGGTTGGGGATGCGGTTCGGGTGGTCCTCGCGGCTGAAGGTGATGGCATCCTCCGACCAGTTGAGGAAGGAAGGAGGTGCCCTCTCCGCGGCGAGGACCTCGTGCCGCTCTCGCTTGCGCCGGTTGGTGGACATGTCCACCGTCGGTCCCCCGAAGATGAAGAAAACGTTCTCCACCGCGGGGAAGCCATCAGCGTCTCCGCCACCCCCGTCCTTCTTGGCCTCGTCCTCCTTCGCGGCGACGCGGCGGTAGTACTTCTTGAGCATGTCGCACTGCTTGAGGGTGTGGTTGACTGGGGTCTTGTGGTACGGGCAGGGCTTTTTCAACATATCGTCGAATACGCCGGGGCCTCGAGGGGCTCCTCGAGGGCCCTTTCGAGCCGGGTCAACTGCGAGGGCCTCGTCCCCGCCGTCGTCGTGCCCCTGCGTGCGCGCCTCGTGGCGCGGCTTCTTGCCTTTCTTGCCCCGCTTGTGTTTTTGCTGGGGCTCCTTGGACTTGCTGCCCTCCGCGGGCGTGTCGTCCACGCGCTTGCCCTTCTTGCCGTCGAAAATGGCCCCCACTGCCTCCTCTCCGGAGGCGAAGCTGGTGGCGATGTCGAACAGCTCGTTGGAGTCGACCGGCGGGCTCCTCCCGAGCTCGCGCACGAGGTCCCGATAGGTCGTGCCTTCGAGGAAGGCGTGCACGATCTCGGACTGAGCGACGCTCAGGAGCTCAGTACAGCGCTTTGAAAAGCACCGTATGAAGTCCCGGAGCGACTCGCCGGGCTTCTGGGTGCACGCTCGTAGGTCCCAGGAGTTCCCAGGGCGCACATATGTGCCCTGGAAGTTCCCCACGAACGTGCGGACTAAGTCATCCCAGCTGTGGATCTGGCTGGGCGGTAGGTGCTCGAGCCACGTTCTGGCCGAATCCGCAAGGTGCAGCGGCAGATTGCGGATGATCACCGCATCGGTGGTGGCTCCGCCCAGCTGGCAAGCCAGACGGTAGTCGTTGAGCCACACACGAGGGTCCGTCTCCCCCGTGTACTTGTCGATGGTGGTGGGCTGGCGGAAACGCTGGGGGAAACTCGCCGCACGGATTTCCCGACTGAACACTCGGGTTCCCGGGGGTTCCGGTGTTGGCGAGCGGTCCTCGCGGCTGTCGTAGCGACCACCTCGTCGAGGGTGGTAGCCCGCCGCCACTCGCGCCTCCGCGTCACCCTTTCTCTTGGCGTTCAGGACGTTGCGGGCGTCTCCGTCGTGGGCCTCGCCGCGCGTGTCAAGGATCCGCTCCTTGACAGGCGCCCTGTCCCGGTTTGGCGGCTACTCCGCCGCGCCGTCCGCGTGGACGGATGCCTCCTGGTCCTTCACGCTGTCGTCGCCCCGCGCGCTGGACTGGTTGCGCATGCGGGACGCGGAGCTCTCGGCCTGCTGCACGGCCGCTTGCTCGATGAGAGTCTGCGCCTCGCGGCGCAGGTTACGTGCCTCGGGTGTCGATGGCTCGGGCATGGCCCGAAGTAGTGTTGCCGCCACGATGAGTTTTTGGCTGGCACGAAGTGGCGTGTGTGGGTCGTCCACGTTGAAGTTGGCATTGATGCGCTCGCAGGCTTGCTTCCCGGCTTCTCGGGCGCGTTCGCCGCGCGCTGAGGCTTCCCCTGCGATAGTTGCACGCAGGAGCCGCACCTGCCGGTACTCTTCCGCGAGCTTCGCCTCGAGCTCGCGTGCCTGGGCCAGCTGCGCATTGATATCCGCATTGCCCGCTAGTGGGGCTGGTGGCGGGTTCGGCTCCGGATGCTGGGCCGCGTTCCCGTCGCCCGCTCCGTTTGCGCCGTCAGCTTGCTCGTTGGCGGCGACAACGAAGCACTCGAGCGAGGGATCATAGCTCCCCTCGCTGGAGTCGTCGGAGCAACCGAACCAGTAGTCCGCGGCATCAAGGAATCGCCGGAAGACCACAGGGTCCGGTACGCCGGAGAAGTCCCACTCTGCGTAGCCATGCGAGGTTGAGGGCGGCAGTTCGCTGGGCGAGCCGTGGTACGACTCGTCGTTGGTGGTGGCGATGAGGTTCCGGACTGACAGCAAGTGATGGCCCGGGAGATCCTCGTACGCGGCCATGTCGGTGCTGACGGATGAGGCGTACGCCGCAGCAGGGTTGCGCATCCCGTGGGGAAACTGCGGCCCCGCGGCCACGTGCTCCCCCGCAGGGTGCGCCGCTGTGTCGCTCGGCGGGGGCGCGTCGTTCCGGGCCGCCTCGCGTGTTGCCCGGCGTCGCTCCGTGCGCGCCTGGCGCGAGCGCTGACCGGGGTGTTTGCGGCGCCGGGATGTCGAGGCGCTCGTGGCAGCCACCCGGGTGGGTGTCGGAGCGTCAGTAGCAGGCGTGACGGGCATTGGGCCCGGCCTAGTCGACCGCCACGGGTGGAGTTCGTCGAAGTTGGTGAGGCGCATGAGGTAGCCGTTCCCTGTGGCCTGGAAGTTCAGGCTCCCAAACCGGATTTCGAATCCAGCGGGGAGAGGGTCCGAGCTGCCCATGGCGTACCTCTGGGACGTCATCTCGGTACGAATCACCATCGAGAATGCTGGTGAGGGGTCGATCACAGCGCGGGTCCCCTACCTGGCGCGCCAACTGTCGGTGCGGAAAGTAGTCCCAACACTAACTAGTAAGTTACGCTGTGATCAGCTTCTCGATGGTCGGTGCAAACGACAACACAGGGGACACAAGTTTATCCTGGTTCCGGCCAGGGCCGTACGTCCAGCAGTGGTGTGCTCGAGGCACTGTATTGCGTTGCACCGTGGTGCTTGCAGAGAGGAGCTACAAGCGGGGCGGGAGAGGAGGCCGGACCTCCAGGTCCCTGAGGTTTTGATTGAGGCGAGTGCCAATATCGTGATGAAGGCAGAAAGCGTGTGGGTCAGTGCTCTCCGTCGTCCCCCCGCGGCCAGGGGACTGCCCCTCCTTTTATAGGCCAAGGAGGAGGCAGTTTACAGGCGTGCCGCACTGTTCTAGCTACGTGTGATGGCATGGCGGACAGTGCAACGGAGTGGACGGCCGTCCTGGCGAATCTTGCTTCTGGCGGAGCATCATGGCGTGCCCTGTATCCGTCCAGGAGCGGCTTCGAGGGTGGCGGCGTAGGAGCTTCCCGTGTGGTCGTCGTCCGTACGCTGACTCGAGGGTGCGGCTGACGGGAGGTCGTAAGGGGCACAGCCGCGGGCGTGGCGGTGTCTTGTCGCCCCGCACTCCCACAGCGTCAGGGATGGCGCTGCAGTGCCCGGGATGGCGTCGTGATGGCGGGGATGGCCGCGCAGGACCGACGGTGACGGAGGTGACGCGCCTCACTGGTCCGACGTCATGGCGTGGCCCCGGGCAGGCGCGGAGCAGGCGTCCGTCCCCTTTTCGAGGGTTCCGCCGTCCTCTTTCGAGGGTGCGGCGCATTGGCCGTACGAGAGTGGGTGGCGCAGTGTCACGGAGCTAACACTGGCCTTGCCGCACAGTGGTGGGGATGGCCTCACCGGGAGAGTTGGCAGAACAACGCCGGGATATGATTCCCGGGCGTGTCATAGGGACGGCACGGCGTGGATTCGTCTTTGACCCGGGCGCCTGCAAGTGTCAGAACATTAAACGCCCCTGTCGGGGGAGCAGGTGCGGGGGCGGCGAGGCCGTGAGGGCCTCGAGCGAGGCGGAGTCCCATCCGAGGGGGTGACCGGCCCTCGAGCGAGGCGGAGTCTCACCCAAGGGGGCGACCGGCCCTCGAGCGAGGCGGAGTCCCGTTAGCGCGGCGCTGCGCCCCTCGAGCGAAGCGGAGTTTCGCCCGGGGGTGGCTGGGCCGACTGTTCTGGTGGGCCGCTGGGGCCACCAGGGCTGTGGGCCCGGCCGCTGGGCCGTGACTATCTTGAGCGTGTTTTAGGTTTGTGAATTCGTTTGTGTTTTATTTTTTGCGAAAGTGAATGGGTTTCCCCCGGTTTTTTAGGGGACCCTTATGGCTGTCCCCGACAGTGAGCAGCGGCAAGTTTGTGAGGGCTGTGATCTTGCCTCTTCGTGGAAAAGATCGCCTTAGTGGAATCGAGGAAAGTGGTTGAAAGAGACCCAGCTTGTTGTGGGAAGAGTTAGTTGAGAACTCGAATCCCTTACAAGCTCCTCAACGGAGACGTGGCTTCCTTGGTGGAAGTGAACTTCGGGAAACAAATATTTGTGTCTCCATTGTGGTTTGCTTCACTTGTGATTTTCTAGCATATTTCTACTTGCTTCCGCTTCGATCTACTTGGGTGTGCTTGTCTTTGAGTACAGGGATCATTACCCTGCTTGTGACCATCTACCAAGGCCACTCACCAAGTTTGGTTCGTGCTAAAAGTCAAGAGGAGCTTGAGCCACCCTTTGCTGGTTTTTTGCGTGCAGGCGGTCTAACCGCATCCAAGAGGTAGTGTGACGCCCCAGGTTTTTAATTAACCTTAATTGCCGGTCAAACTTGCTGACTAGGGTCAAAACATGGTCAACCTGGGTCATCACCTCGAAAACCTCACCAACACTCACCCATTAGCATCTTAAGCGAGTCAAACACACTCTCCTTGGTCAAAACCCTAGCTAAGGGGGACAAACCCCTTGATGTCATTGTGTCGATCTGGAACTTTTGCCGCGTTCTCCAAATTTTGCCTAAACACTTCAAAATCTCCCAATATAAAAGTTGTCCAGTTTTTCATGGGACACAACTTCCATGTTGAGCGGCATTTCAAATTTTGAGTGGAAAAGGTTCGAATTTGCCAGTCAAACTCAGATTCACTGTTCCCCCGAGACATAAAAATCTGCAAGTTGGCATTCGAATTTCTCTTTCATTTTGAATCCAAATTCATTTCGGCCTGTGCCATTGTGTAGATGGTTAACTGGTCTACAATTGTCCTATCTACAGTTTGGGGGGTTAAGATTGAAAATTTTGTGTTGTGCACGGTCAAACAGGGGCACATCGCATGGACCGGGCCAAGAACGCGCTCGGCGCGACGTCACGCGCGCGCGCGACGCCACGCGTCGCCGCCGCGCCGCCACCGTGCGCCGCCGTGCTACGGCCGGTCTTGAGGTCCGTGCGTCAGCGCGGCTGACGTCCGCCTCGTGCGCGCACTCCGAGACGTGACCTCGGCCGGGGAGCCGAGCGCCACGCGGCGCGTACGCACACCCGCGGCGCCGTCCTCTCCCCCGCCGCGCACGCACGCCGAGGGCGCCGCCGTACCGCGCGTTAATGCGCCGGGATGCTTAGCTGCTAAGCGTCCTCGCCTCCCGCGCGCGCGCCTCGGCTATAAAAGCCCCGCCGTCGCAGCTCTCGCGCGTGAGCCCGCTGTCCGCCGCCCGCCATTGCCGCCGCCGCAGGCAAGCACCCCCCTCCGCTCGCTCCCATCGCCGACCGACCCTACCAAACTCCTCCCTAGACCCCTGTGTAGCTTCCACGGCCGCGCATTGATCCCCATCGCACTCACCCTCGCCGGAACCTGAGCCGCAGCGGGCGCGCCGCCGCGACCTCGCCGCCGCCGCTCGCCGGTGACCTCCCCGACCGCGCCACCACCACCATTCGGCTCTGGGTGAGGCCAATCGCCCGGTTGTGCCGCTTGTTGATCTGCCCCGGCCCCAAATCGCCGGCGGCGAACTCTCCCCTGCCGCCTAGGGCACGGGTGTGAATCCCCAAGGGCTTATTTGTAAACCAGGGGCCTGGTTGTAATGATAGTTATCTTAGTTTTCTTGCAAGTTGGTCCAGTACCTTAGAAAAAGCCTAGAAATTCAGAGGAAGATCAGAAAAATTCAAACCCAATTTTTTTGGTCTCAGTGAGAGTAGATATGCAACTTCTACAAAGCATGACCATAGTTTTGACTTATAGATTTTGAATGAAAATTCAAATTCAGTTTGACACCTTTTTGTGTAGTTCAAAATCTAGAAAGGCTATGGAGCTGAATTTTGGATATGTTGCTAGACTTGTCATGTATAGACTCTGGACCAAAGTTTGCTCAAAGTTGTTGAACAGATATTTTATTATGAATTACTTTACATTTATGCTATTTCTGCTTTACTGATTTTTGTAGCAAAATATAAATTGAATTTTTGTGCTCAACTTGTGGCTATGTTCATGTTGTGCCTAGATGCAACTTTCCTGATTTTTATCATGAATTTATCTCTGTTAGAAATATTTAATCTTGTTTTATGCTTAGATTTACATTTAAATGCATAGTTCAAATTTCAAATGTGTGTATGTTGAACCTGCTGGTGTTCTGATCTTGTTTTAGGCCAGAGTAGCTGTAGGTTTGTTTTTGGATGCAGGAGCTTTTTATTTATTTATTTATGCTTTTCCTTTAATTCAAATAGCGAGGAAATGTCATCTTTGCATATATAGGTTTTGTAGCTCTTTTAATGACCAAGCTTGATCCAGTGGTTGCTTAGTAGTATTTAGGCCAGCAAGGACCCCTGTCTGTGTTTGTATAATTTATTTGTGCTTTTAAAAGTTAGGGTGCACATAAGCTTGTTATTAGGAGTTAATTAGGAAAATGTGTCCTTTAACCTTGTGACCCTTGTAAATGGTTGCATAGCTTAATTTTAGGATCTCTAAATACACCTTGCTGTTTTAAGAATTTAAATGGAATTATCTACATAGATGTGCACACAATTGCTATTAAAAGATTGAATAATAAATCTCACATGAAATAACAATCATGAAAGTAAACATTAATTAATTGTTGGTCAAAGATTAAACCCTTGTCCATAATAACCTTAATGAAAAGGAATTAATAATTAATTGTTTGTTAAGGTGAATGTGGCCAACAAGAGTTGGATGAAATAATTAATCTATCACTCCACCTGAACCCTGCATTGCATTCCGTGTAGAACTCCCTGACGGTAACTACGCGCTCGTGCCGGAAGCCGAGGAAGGAGGAGGTGACGTGGAGCTGCAGTACGTGGAGGTGATCGACGACACCGAGGACCCTCAGGCTAACCCTGCTGACGAAGGCAAGCCCCGGTGCATTAACCAAGTGTTTTTGAAACTTTATGCAACTATCTATGGATGATTGTGCATTTACGTTCAGGAGTTGAAATGAAACCCTAGATGCATGATCCCTAGGTACCTATGTCCTTTACTAGTATGTTAGGTCAGTAGCTGCTATGCTATAGGACCGTTAAAAGTCGAGTGATGCTTGTCACTCGCGAGAATAGGTTCTTATGTTGGAATCATAAGATCTCCTTAAATGGATTGCTCATGTGGTAAGAGCATGGGATGTGGGCTCCGGTCCAATGGCTTTCGTGGGTTAAGTGTTTGAACGTACTAAACACTTGTCGGAAATGGGTACGGTAAGCCTAGTACCTAAATGAGGCGGTGCGGGAACTTTGCGCTACTAATCTTAGGGTTGCGGCCCCGGGCTCGCCACCTGAGTACATGTGTGAAGCTAGGTGACCTTGGTGGCGTAGCCTAGCAAGCCTTGTACTTAAGACTGTAACATCTGATCCCAATCCGAAGATTTTTGGGAACCGCCTGGTGGTTGTCCTCGCGGGGGCACCCCACCGTGTGTTTAGGTCTACCTTGCAAGGTTTAAATCAATCGATTGTCGGCCTCTCACCGTTATCTGAGACTACTTACTCCACTGGCCATGAGATCCCTAATGATGGAAGTTGATGAATATTATGCTTGATTAATTGTCTTGCACAACTTATGCTTGCAATAGTTGGCTAATTTAGAAAAGAATATTCAACTAGAACTTGTGCTAAAATCTTGAAAGTAAGGACATACTCTTCGTTGCTTTTCAGCTAAAGAAACCCCAGTGGCCAAAAAGCCTTTCATGTCTAGAGTTGGTGAAGTAGTTATCACCGACGGGTAAGTCTTGCTGAGTATCAGTATACTCAGCCTTACTATAATCTGTTGCTTCAGGTAATGCCTTTGCTGATGTGTGGCCTGGAGAGATCCCGCCTGGCTGGGAGCTGGAGTGGGTTGAAGACGATGAATGAAGACATCATGGCAGGCCTCCCGTGATGTTTCCTCGTGCCGTTTAGTTTAATTGCGCTGATTTCAAAACTCCGAACTTCGTTGTCGTGTCAAAGACTTCGGTTTGTAATAATTAAGCCCTTCGGGGTAAATTTGGATGTTAATCATATGTTGTTCTCTGGACTCGCCTCCGCGTGAGTTTTAATGCATATATGTCGATCCTCGTCGCTTTGTAAAGTGATTTACCGGGCGTTAACCCGGCAACTAACGACGGGATGATACTTTATTATTGCTTAATGGCCAAAGTGGATTGGTTTAGGCGATAGTACGGTATTTTCCTGGGCGGGTTGTCACAGGTAGTCTAACCTCCCTCCCCCAGCAGAAACCAGCAGGGCGGTCTAACCGCCCTGTGGAGGCGGTCTGACCGCCTGTGCCAGGGAGCTCAAGTTTTCGGGGGGAAAGTTTTATTTGGTCGACTCGCCTATTCACCCCCCCTCTAGGCGACATCAAGGTCCTTTCAGTTATCCAGAAAAGAGTCACAAGCTATTTCTGAATCCAACAATACTCATGAAGAGATACAGAAATTGGTGAAATAGATCAACACCTATTCTAAGAGCCTCAAGTGCTACCCCCTCAAAGAGAGTTTGATTACAGTATACCTCTCCACCAAGGTGTCAAACCTATCAACATCAAACCTTATAGATACAGTCCAACACAGAAAGATGGGATAGGAAGGCAAATCAAAGAAATGCTCCACAATGGGACCATACAACAGAGTTGCGACCCATTTGCCTCCCCAGTCTTTCTAGTTGTTGACGGCTGTTAAGTGCTACTTTCAGCCCTCAATATTCTCAAATAAATAGAGGCATATGCATTATTTACTTGCATTTTGGTTTAAATAATGTAGTTCCACTTGTCCTTGGAGATTATTTGTATGTAGGTGAAATACCTACTAAAAGAGATGGAAACCCACCTTCTATGGAAGAACCATGCCAACTCAGCTGAGGAGGCGGCTGCCACCAAGGAAACACATGGCATTCCACGTCACTGATCCAAGGGAGGCACTCACCGACGAATCAGAGAGTGCCACATGGATCAAAGGGCCTACCTCGGATACCAAATCAAGCCATGCACCGGGGAAAGCTCAGAGGGCCCACAGGGTAGCCACCTGGAGAAAACACAGGCCAGGGGGCCACCCTAGGGGGCCGGCCGATCCTAGGATCGGCCGAACCGCCTTAGGGCCCCCTGATCCTGGCCCTCCACGTGGTAGCTCCCTATTGGTCCATTAGCACATCCCCGGGTGTTTTGGTGGAGTTTGAGCCCCGAAGCAAGCCTGGTCCTTGCCTATAAATAGAAGGGGAGGGGCTCCATTTCTCACACACCACTCTCTCATTCTCCTCTCACTTTTAGTTTCCAAGGCTAGGGGGTAGGCTAGAGTAGATCTTCTTCAGGTTCCAAGTCTTCTTTGGAGTCTAGGTATGAGTTTTATTTTATCTTTATTTCATTGTATGACTTTGATATACTTTAGTTATTCAGCTATTTCATATAAGTCATGGTAGATCATATGCTTGATATGTTCTTGAGTTCATCCTTTGTTCATCATTTAGAGGCTTGTGTTCTTCATGAACACTACCTTTTGATCCACTTGAAGGATGATAAACTCATTCCTTATGTGTTTGTTCATAAGTTAGAGGCTCGTGTTCTTCACGAACACGACCCTTTGATCTTGTTGACTAGACATAAGAGAGTTCGTATCCCTTCGTATGTCTAGCCTTAGTTGATCTTGTTAGATGGCATGATAGTGTTGCATGAGGTTTGTGTTCAAGCTACGGTACTCGGTCTAAGTTGACCAGTTTTCTGGTGGCTCTCACCCTGGGTCACAATAACCCGGGCCGGGTGAAGTCTAGCAGCAACGCAGGCATGGTGCCTGGGTTGTGTGGCTACGTTAGTTATGAGCATACCCCCAGTAACGATAGAGGTAGGCCGTAGTGGTGACAGCTGTTGGACCCTTTGGAACCCTCCGCGCTGGGGTACTTGCTGTAGGAGTCTAAAGTCTAGTTTCGCAGAGTGCTGGTCGTCGTGGGCTAGCTCCCCGTTTGTACCTGGGTGCTGAACCTTACCCTCTCATGCAATGCTCATGCCTATCTCCTGTATCTTCTAGCTTTGTATGTTTAGTACATTAGAACCTAGAGCTAACTCGTATGTTCCCCTAAGCCATAGTGTGCTAGAGTAGAGGTAGATCTGAGTGTGTGTCACACTACCCTATCATATCTTTATCTTACCCCTGCCTTTGAGTTTGTTGTTTCCTATATCTATCTCTTGGTTTACATTCAGTGCAAAAGCATAAGTCTATGATATCCGCCATTGCCTTCCACGGATACGATACCCTTAGAATATTCTCCTACCTTGGGGAAATGCTACAATGGTTTATCTGTGCGCTTGCGGATTCGTTCATGATCGTTTAGATTTACCTTTGGCAAGTCTTGATGTTCACGCTAACTCGGCGTGATTAGTGGTGACGTTAAGAAATGCCAACAGGAATTTCTGGCGAAGTCGCTGAGGATGGATTCCAAATCTGTTCTTAAAGTGATCGCGCTAAGAAATGCTAACACTAGTAAAGAAAAAAGATGGAACCTGGAGGTTCTGTGTCGACTACGAACACCTCAATGCATTAACCATCAAGAACAAATACCCACTACCAGTGGTAGATGAATTACATGGTGCCAAGTGGTTCTCTAAGCTGGATATAAGATCAGGTTACAACCAGATCAGGGTGAAACCAAAGGATGAGCACAAAACAGCCTTCAAAACCCACAATGGCCACTGGGAATTCAAGGTAGCAACTATTTTTGAGCCTTTGTTGCGGAAATGTGTCTTTGTTGCGGAAGTGTGTCTTAATCTTAATGGATGACATCTTGGTCTATAGTCCAACTCTGGAAGATCATGCTCAACACCTACAAGTAGTCTTTCAGCTACTTCAAGACAATAATTGTGCCTCAAGGAGTCCAAATGCTCTTTTGCACAACAGAGTATAGAGTACTTGAGACATGTGATCAATGGTGAAGGAGTTGCAAATCACTTGCCAAAATTGAGGCTGTCAAACTACGGCCATCTCCTACTGATGTTAAACAGCTCAGATCCTTCCTTGGGCTAGCTGGCTATTACAGGAAGTTTAACAAAAACTATGGGTTAACAACTAAGCAGCTGACAGACTTGCTGAAGAAAGGCACCCCATTTGTATGGACCCCAGAACATCAATTGTGCTTTGACACATTGAAATAGGCCCTGATCACTGCACCTATTCTCAGTCTGCCCAATTTCTCTCAAGAGTTGATCATAAAAACAGATGCATGTGACCAAGGGATTGGAGCCGTCTTAATGCAACAAAACCATACTATAGCATACATGAGCAAAGCTCTAAGCAAGAGATCTCAAACACTATCCACTTATGGAAAAGAGTGCTTGGCAATCATAATGGCTATGGACAAATGGAAACCATATCTACACCATCAACCATTTACCATTGCAACAGATACCAAAAGAGTATAATTCACCTGGGTGATCAAAAGTTGGTAGATGGTGTTCAACATAAAGCATTTCTTAAACTCATGGGGCTGCAGTACATAATGATGTACAAAAGAGGCCAACAAAATAAAGTTGTTGATGCACTTTCAAGAAAAGCATAACACACTGAAGTATGTGCCATCTCTATCAGTCAACCCAAATGGCTGGAAATCATAGTAGAGGGGTATCAGCAAGATGGTCACACCAAACAACTCTTGACTAAACTAAGTATAACTCGATCTAATGACAAGGGGTTTTCTTTGCAAGATGGCATTATCAAATATCAAGGGAGAATATGGTTGGGAGCTCATGAAGAAGCCAAGCAAACTATCTGACAAGCTCTCCATGACAGTGGTATTGCAGGGCATAGTGGCATCTCGGCCACATACAACAAGATCAAGGCTCTCTTTGCATGGCCCAGAATGAAACAAAACATCACTGCTTATGTCAATGGGTGCAAGGTATGTCAACAGTCCAAACCTGAACATTCCAAATTGCCTGGTCTCTTGCAACCATTACCAGTACCTAATCAAGCTTGGGAAATAGTCAGTTTTGACTTCATAGAAGGCCTTCCTAAATCAAAACGCTATGACACAATACTTGTTGTGATTGACAAATTCACCAAATATGGCCATTTGATCCCACTCTCACACCCATACACTACCATGTCCATAGCCCAGCTCTACCTCAACAATGTCTATAAACTACATGGCCTACCTAAGATGATCATCTCAGATAGAGATAGAATCTTCACCGGGGCAGTTTGGAAAGAGTTTTTTCGCTTAACTGAAACCACACTGAATATGAGATCCTCTAACCATCCTCAAACAGATGGGCAAACAGAATGCCTAAACCAATGTCTTGAAACTTACCTCTGTTGTATGGTGAACTCCTACCCAGCTAAATGGTCAGATTGACTGGCTTTGGCAGAATACTGGTACAACACAACACCACACTCTGCCCATGGGAAGACACCATTTCAGGTGCTTTATGGCCATCCTCCTTGCCACTTTGGTATTTCTGATATATCCCAGTGTATTGTCCCAGATCTAGATCAGTGGCTTTAGGAAGACAACTCATGTTTGAGTTGATCAAGCAAAACTTGCTCAGGGCTCAACAGCGCATGAAACATCAGGCTGACCAGCACAGACAAGAGAGGCAAATCAATGTGGGTGATTGGGTTTATCTGAAGCTCCAGCCCTATGCTCAACACTCTGTGGCACGAAGAGCAAATCACAAGCTCAGTTACAAGCTCTTTGGCCCTTACCTGATCATTGACAAGATTGGTGCAGTCGTTTATAAACTGCAGTTACCAGAACATAACCACATCCATCCTGTGGTGCATGTCTCTTAGCTGAAGCCTGCTTTGCTTCCTAATGTTTCGGTGAGTGCTGACAATGAGTTGAATTACATTTCACCATGCAATAGTTATACTCATGTGCAGGTTACAGACATCAAGATGAGAAAGGTGGGTAACAAGATGGTGCCATTTGGGTGTGTTCAGTGGCAAGAACTCCTAGCAAACTGGACAACGTGGGCAAACCTCAATGTCCTACTCTAGCAATTTCCCCAATGTAAGGCAATTGGTTGAATTATAAACTACTTGTTGGTGTTCTATGTTAATCTGGAAGCTCGAGGACAAGCTTCTGCTGAAGGAGGGGAGAATGTTACAACCTGGGCCTGGTCCATGTGTGAGTAACCGGCCTGCGAACCGTCATGAGCCTAAAGCCCATGTAAGTGTCGTCCGGTTGGTGGGCCGCTAAAACACTATGTATGTGTGGGTGTCCAGTGGGGGACACAATAATGAATAAGTAAAACCTAATATATGGATTACTGTAGAACAAGTAAAACATTATGCATTATTGTAGTAAATTATGGAATAATTATGTTAATTAGATTCGTCGTGCAAAATTACACTCACCCGTGTTTTTTTTTTTTTTGCAAATAGACTTTTTTTAAAAAAAAGCAGGAGCACTACCATATCATTTAAGAAGGAGAAGCAAATTTACAAATTACAAGTAAAGGATTACTTGGAAAGACAAAAGCTCAAGAAACACCCAAAAAGACTAATGTAGAAAAAGAAAGCTACTCTGGAGGCACAACTTCACCACACATTTTCACCATGTTCGTCTGCCTGACGGCTGGTGGCTGGTGTTGATTTGTTCTGAGAGAAAAATACCGCTGGCTTGTACTCCCTCCGTACCGGAAAAATAGTCGTCCAAGCGTTTGAATTTTGTCCCAAATAAAGTGTCGTTCTAAACGACTGACGCACCTACAGCACCCAGCAGCCTATACTCGAGAACCCCTGCAGCCTACGCGAGAGCCACTGCAGCCTATGGCACCCCGTTGCTTTTCGTCTGCTGCCTACAAAATCAAGGGGTTGCAGTGTCTTTTGCCTTGAGCCTTGGTACCTGCGTTCGGTGCTAGAACGACCGAAATTTTGGGACAAAGGGAGTAGCTGATAAGCCAGACGAACAAGGTATTTAAGCTGGGAGCTGTCGACTATCACGAGGGAACGGTGCCAGACTGCGGCAGTGTTTGGTAGGGGGTGAAAATTTTTTCACCCCCTATTAAATGCTACTTTGACCACTTATTAAGATTATTAAATAAAGTCAGTTTCAAAACTATATTCACAATCCTGAGCAAAATCATGAGACGAACCTAATGAGGTCTTTAACCGCATGATTAGACCATAGTTACTGTAGCATTACTGTAGCAAATCGCTAATTACTTATGTTCGTTAGATTTGTCGCGTAAAGTTATACTCATCTGTGAAAAGATTTTGCAAATAAACTTCATTTGGTGCTCCATGCGTGTAAGATTCCTTTTGCATGAAATTTTTTTCGAGGGCAACCAAACACGGTCTGCGTCCTCGCGGGGAGACCAAGGGCCTGTTTAGATGGTAAACTTTTAGCAAAAGTAACTTCTGGAACTCCTGTAGCACACTGTAGCACGTTTCGTTTGTTTGTGGTAAATATTGTCCAATCATGAACTAACTAAGCTCAAAAGATTCATCTCGTGATGTACAACAGAACTGTGTGATTAGTTAATTTTTTTACCTACATTTACTGCTTCGAATATATGTCTTTTGGTGTATTTAATGTGATGTGATGGAGAGAGTTGAAAATTTAGCAAATTTTTGGCAAATTTCAAACCAACTAAACAGGGCCCAAAGCGCATTGGTGACTGCACGCACAGGATCCACATCTCTCGGCAGCAGCAGACCCACCACACCAATGGCAGCGCTTGGTCACTCACGCGAGAAGGACGACGCGACGCTGTGTGTGCACAGTGTACGAGCAGCATTTCTTGGGCGGGTGTTCCTGCCGATGCGTCGTGGTGGTACAAAAGGCGTCATGTGGGAGAGCCCGTCCGTCCCGTCCTCTGGTGCCCGCGCGTGACGCGTCCGCTTGCAAGCCCTGTCGATCTCCTCTTGGCTCCCCATGGGGGCCGGTACACGAGGGCGTCAGAGGCAAACATGGAACCCTGCCTTGCATGTCATTTGTAGGAGTACGCTGCTGGTAGGGCCAGTATTGGAGGCGACCAGAAATAGGACTAGTAGTACCAGCAAAACCATGGGCATCAACGTTCAGCAACACTGCACATGCACCCACCCCCAACAGGCGCAGAGGGCACAGGCTCCCCATCCCCGGGCACGAAAGCCGCCCGAGCCTCGTCGCACCTTGCCGGAGCCGGCGCACGCCTGACGCCTGCCTCCCTCGATTTGGGCGTCGCGCTGCCGCCTGGTACACTGCCAATTAAAGAGAGGCAGATACACCAGGCCCCAGCGACTGATTGACGCGACGGGAGGCATGCAGATGCTTCCTGCTACTAGTGGAGCACGTACGCGCGGCGCTGTGACTGTGCCTAGGGATGGATTCGGATCGGATACGCACAGATACGAATTCGGATGTCACTATTTACCATATTTTATTTCGAATTCAGATACGAATATGAATATTATCGAATACGAATACAAAACGGATATTTCGAATTCGGATTCGCATTCGAATACTTACTCGATTTATAGCATAGAGTCATAATGAGTATCAATTTTATTTGTCGATGGCTTTATAATTGATCAAATCATGTTACAAGTAGAGAGTTAATTATGATCATTATACATAATAGATATCTTATTGTAAATAACATATTAATTAATTAATTAATATATCACAATAAATATAAAATAAGTAATTTTGTAAATATATAAACATCTTTTATTAGTAAAAATAAGTACATAAATACATTTAAATATAATTTATTTATTTGCTAAATAATATAATGTATTTAAAATTACTATGATTAGACACATCAAAATTAATTAAAAATATCATTACATGATTTAGTAATATTAGGTTAGCATAATTAGTTAGCGGTCATATATATAATTTTTAATAGTTAAAATGGTGTAAATAATTATTTTACTAGCAATATTAAAATTAACATCATTTGTAATTAGTATTTAGTAATATAAATAAATTTTAAATGGTTTCTATGGGTACTTTATTTTTTGCGGACACGAATAATGTCGGATCTGTCGGATTTTTGTCGGATAATTCGGATAATGTCGAATACGGATAATATTGAAAATCGGATTCGAATACATCCATCTGACATCCATATTAAAAACGAATACGAATACAGATATCCATATTAACGTTTTTAGCGGATACGAATACGGATAATTCGGATTTCCAGACATCCGAATCCATCCCTACCTGTGCCGAGGCCGCCCACGGGGAGGGAGTACACGCTACTACTCCCTCCGTTCCTTTATATAAGCATTCCAAACATTTAAACTCAACAAATAATAATGGAAGAAATGACATCTATACTCCTCGTTTTACACTACCCACCAACTCTCCATCTACCCACCAACCCCATTTGATTTTGTTTTGTCTCTAGAAATACTTATATTTTGACGAAAATTTTGAACCCTAGTAATACTTATATAAAAAGGAACGGAGGGAGTACTCGTACTCCTAGCGCCCCAGCCTTCGCGTCTCCCAACAGCATCATCGAGGCAGCGCAGCGTACGTGGCGCGCTGACACGGGAGGAGGACACGGCCACGTGCCGCGACCGGGACTGACTGAGCGCGACCACGAGCGTGACTACACGGGCGGTGGGGGTCTGGGCGCCTGGGGCAGCTGAGCTCAGCTCCCCGCCGCGCCGCGCCGTGCCGCGCCTCCGCCTCCGCCTCGGTGCTCGGTCGTGGTGACTGGGGAGCAAGGCAAAGCGGCAGTGGAAGCCGTAGCTATCCGTGGTCCTCGGGGTTGCTCGTGTCGTGCCGTGCGTGGCCGTGGCCGTGGCTTTTGTGTGCGGTGGCGGCAAGGCCGCTGTGCGGTGGCGGCAAGGCCGCGGCAGCGACGAGGAGGCGCGGCGCGGCACGGTTCGTCGTCCGCGGCCCGCACGGCGGTCGTGCCGTGCGAGAGCGCGCGCGCGCGTTTCCTGATGCCTTTTCTGCGCCCTTTTTCCCTTGGCATCCGCCACGGCGCGTACGGCGGCCGGCGGCGGGAGGCGTGGCGTGGCGTGGCTGTTGCGTGCGCCGTGTTGACCGTCTGCCGGCCAACAAGCCGGGGATGCGGCGGTGGCTTGACGACGTGCGTGCGGGGTCGGTCCGTTCAGAGTAGCAGTAGCAGCACAGGCAACTTGTGGCTGGGACCTGGCCGGCACTGGGACTGGGAGGGCACGCGACGCGACTGGGGACAGAAATTCACTTTGGCGGAGGTGTGCCGCGGCGGTGGTGTCGTGGCGGAGTGGGAGTGTGTGCACATAATTCAAAAATAGATGATTAGTTATATTCAAACACTAATATCTTCTCGATGGTTTAACTAAATTAGAATCTGACTGCATATTAATATTCCTTACAATTAAATCTACGAAACAAGATATCACTTGATCATGTTTCATCACAAAATAAAAATAATATGTTTTGGTAAGTCTACAATCAAATATAACTTTCTCATGATTTGATCATGCTCATGATTTTAATCAATAATCATGATCAAAATTTGGTATGGTTGAATGGGTCACAAAATGTTTATGATTTTGGTCATAATCAAAATTTGGTATGGTTGAATGAGTCGCAAATCAAACTTGTTAGTGTGATACATAGATTTATATGTTATTTATATTTTGTAACGAAATATGATCAAGTGATATCTTGTTTCGTAGATTTAATTGCAAGGAATATTAATATGCAATCGGATTCTAATTTAAATAAATCATCAAAAAGATATCAGTGTTTAAATACAACTAATCACTTATTATTGAATTTCGTGCAAACAATCTCATCATCCCACCAAGACCTCCGCCGCAGCACAGGGCCATCAAAACGACGCGTCCGACTGGGGACTGGTGGGAGCCCCGGCGACGAGCCGGCCGACCGGCATTGGCCGCCGTTGCCCTGGCCCCTGGCTGGGCTGGGCTGGCTGCATCGATCCTCCTTTTGGGGTAAAAGAGCCGGACGCCGGAAATGAACGGCAGCCTGCCTGCACTCCAGCGGCAGCGCCGCGTTGGCTGGCCGACGGTTCGTTCCCAGACCGCTGCCTGCCACGTTCTCGGTACCCCAGGCCCTGCCAAGTGCAAGGGTGTGTTTAGATCCAGATGAATTGGTTGAATTGGGGAAGAATTAGAAAAAAATTGGTGTAAATGATGATGGGATGTGATGTGAGAGGTGATGTGATAGATGATGGGATGTTTTTTGCAAATTTTTTAAGATCTAAACACATACAAGTTTTGTTTGACTGGACGAAGCTGATGAGATGCGCAAATGTCATTTGGTTGCCGGCAGCGCGGGAAGTTTGAATCCGAGCCGGTCAGCTGTACTCGGGATGTGAGTGTTTTTGTCTCATCTAAGACCATCCACACTCGTTATCCTCTATTTTCTCCTTTAAAACAGAATATTTCATCCTTATCATCAAGATACTCTCCTTTATATTCACTTCTCTCGCATCCATACTCCTTCGTATCTCTCCTTCATGGCTCACACAAATTTTTTAATCCCCTCCCTCCCCACCCCCACCCACCCTCCTCCTCTCGGGCTCCCCACCCCGGCTCTCTCCTCTCTACTCTCCCTCCGTCGGCGAAGAACGAGGCACAGCAAGGCCGGCCTCGAGCGTCCCCTCCTCCCCTACGCCGCGGACGCCTCCATCCGTGACGCCGAGCACGCACGGCACGGCGCAGGCGGCCTCGGCTCGGCATCACCGACGGCTCCTTCCCTCTCCCGGCCAAGCAGCAGCGGCGGCGGACTCCCGAGGCAGCGCGCCAACGAGGTCATCGACGGCATCCGCGTGCATCGGCTTCCTCACCTTCTCCTCGAGCTCCGTGGGAACACGGGCGGCGAGCCCCACCGCGCGGCGCCGCCAGCCTCGAGGAGCAGCCCGGCGGCGCGGTGGAGCTCCCGCTCCCTCCTCCCGCGGCGGCGCGCCCGGATCCGGAGCCATCCCTCCTCTCCGACAGCGGGGAGCTGCAGGCGGCCTCGAGGGCGGCCCGGAGCTCCTCCTCGAGCTCCCTCCATGGAGGTCCTCCTCCAGCGCGGCGGCCCTGCTCGTGCGGCGGTGGCGGCGGCGGCGTCGTGCGGTGGCGGCGGCGTCTGCTCACCCTCTGGCTCGTGCGGCTCCGGCGGCCCTGCCCCGGCCTCTCTTCTCTCTCTCCATCTTGGCGCGGACAAATGGCCGTCGCGCGGGCGGTGGTCACAAGGTCCGGCGGCGCTCCCCGAAGCTCCGTCCCCGCCGGCGGTGGTCACGAGGTCCGGCGGCGCTCCCCTCCGACGACGACGACAGCGGATCGAGCAGGGACTCGAGCTCCATGGGCGAGGGCGGGGCACATGCAGGCGCGGAGCGCGCCCGCGGGCCGAGCGCGCGGGGAGGAGCAGGGTGGAGCTCCGCCGCGGCCTTCCTCCCTCCCTCTGGCGCAACCTCGTCGCTGGAGCTCCGCCGCCGCACTTCCCTTCTACTCCGACTTCGGGCGTGAGGTCGTTGGGCGGACGCGTGGTGGGCCCGTCGCAGGCTGGCGGAGGCCCTCCATCACGCCAGATTCAAAGGAAGCAAGGGGGCGACGCCTTTTTGACGTACTCCTCCAGGACGCCGCTGCGGGCGATTTCACGCCAAAAAGTCTCTGGAGGAGGTGATCGCGTTTTTTTAAAAGAGCCGGTGCGGATAGTCTAAGTGTATAGGTTTGTATTCTGAATATTTTATAAACCGTATACGTCAGAGATGTGACATAAAGCATAGACAAAGCTGCAGCACAAGCATGACTTCGAGGCACCCACGCCGCGCGGCCTCCCGAGTCAATTTTTTAAATGATCCAACGCACCTCATGGCTCATGCTGTACCACCTGCACCACCAACATTGTATTTTTTTAGCTAATTTTTTAATACTTCTATTTCTATCGTCTTTGCCAAGCCCGGACATGTTGGTTCATCACGCATTGGACATACCCGTGCATGCAATGCTCATGTGATGTTCCTTAGATGTACACATCCACCGAAAAAGAAAAATAAAAGAGAAAATGTTATATGTTGAGTATGTCATGTTCAGTAGTCACCGGTGGCTAGGGATGGAAACGGATCGGATTCGCATGGAATCGGATTCGGATAGCACCTTTTACCATATTTTTACTCGAATACGAATACGGATTCGAATGTTCTCGAATACGAATACAAAACGGATGTCTCGAATTCGGAAACGGATCGGATATTTACTCGATTCGGAAGACAGCATTTACCAATTTTCTTTATTGATAATTTACAATTACAAACATGTAAAGACTAACGTATTAGTACATAAGAGAGATCGCTTATTAAGAATAATCACATTCATCCATATTTATTTTAATAATTAATCATATAATAAATAAAACTATTAATAAATACATATTTTTAGTATATATTTATCAAACAAATAATAAAAAATACATGAAAAATATTTTCATCAATACTTAAATAAACTAGGGTAATTAAAATTAAATATATTAATGTATTTTTGTCATTAGAATTAATGATATTGGTCATTAAATTTAAATATAACTTTTAAATTGTTTTATGGATGCAATATTTTTAATATTAAGATTAATGCCATAATCATTAGTTATGGATATAATTTTTTCAATTATACACTATCATTATTAGTATTTTATTGAACCTAATTTGTCATTAGTTATAGAGATAAGTTACAGTTTTATATAGTCGAATACGGATAGTGCCGGATATTGCCGAATACGCATGGAATCGGATAGAGAAAAAATCGACAAAAACGAATTCGGATGTATCCACTTTCTTACCACATTTGAATTCGAATACGGATACGGATATCCATATTTACGTTTTAGCAGATACGGATATCGGATAATTCGGATTCCATTTCCATATTTCCATCCCTACCGGTGGCATGATCCTGAAACAACTAAGCAAGAAAAATAGAAAAAAATGGAAAAGATCATGTTGTTCTGGTAGAGATTGAAAGGGGGGAAAAGATGAATCTGATCAGGCTGAAAGCTTGCGACCGCTCAAGGCCTAGCACATGTAGCATGCTGTTCTTGTAGAGATTGAAAGAAAAAAAAAGAAAAAAGACGAATCTGATTAGGCTGGGAGCCTGGGCCGCAGCAAGGCCGCCATCCGCACTGAGCACGGCGTTGTGCTGGCGATGCTGGGCGCCGAGCGTGCGCCTGGAGCTTGCCGGCGCCCCCCCCCCCTCGAGCCGCACCAGCAACCACCGTCTTCACCCCCGAGCCGAGCCATGAGCTTGCTGCGACGCCGCGTCGCTCTCCCTACGAAGACGCGACCGGTGTCGTGGCTGCATCCGCATCCCGCGCCACACCGGAGGTCGTCGTCACTGCTGCACACGGCCGACGTGTTGAGCGGAGCTTGCCGGCCCCCGCGTCCGACGCTGTACAAGATCCGGGCGCCGCGAGCGCTCCCCTGATGCGCGGGGAGGAGTCCGCCGCGTCCTGGAGCGCGCGGATCCGGAGAGAGCGGAGGCGAGGAGGCACTCGAGCGGGGAGGAGGCGGCGGCGACCGCCTTGGCCGGGAGGAGGAGTACAAGGAGGTCGCAACCGACAGGGCCGGGAGCGAGGTGTGGACGGCGAGGGAGAGGAGCAGGAGGAGCCCTCCACGGCGAGGGAGAGGAGCAGGAACCCGCGACGGCCTGAGGAGCTGGGCGCCGATGACCGCGCCGCGCTGGAGCTTGTCGTCGCTGCAGTTCGCCCCGCGCCCGCGCCGCCAAACCTCGTCGTCGTCGTCGTCCGCAAGGAGGAGGGCCACCGACGCCGCGTTGCCGTTGGCGGGAGGAGCTCGTGGATGACTCCGGTGCCGTCGCAAGCAGCCCCGCAGCCCGACGGGCCGCCTCGCCAGAAGAAGCTTGTCCTCGCACCGTGGCTTGGCCTCGCCGCGCAACCGGTCGGTACGGCTTGTCCTCCCCGTCCGCCGGATCTGGATGCTGGGCCACGGCCGCCGGTCGTCAACACGGTAATCGGTGCCGGATCCGTGAGCTTGCGCAGGACGCCGCCATGGTCGGGGGAGGCGGAGCTCCTGGATCTGGATCTCGAGAGAGGAGAGAGAGAGTCATGGTTCAAAATGATTTTGAAATGAACCGAGGGGAGAGAAGCTGATATTTATGATGCAGGTTCGGTACATTTCAGGTCACCTGATCTTATGTACCAGTACAGGACATGTATCACCTGTCCAAATACGTATCCACTTTTTCAACCGGTATTATCGCTGACACCAACCTGCAAGCCCTGCACACGCACGGATCTTGGTACCAGGTCGGGACCACAAACCTACGGTGAGATGAGATGGGCCTGCTCCGTCGTCCAGCGACGGGACGGGTCGGGCGCATCGCTCCGGTCGCCTGCCATTCCCTCCTGTCGCCTCGACCTGGGACGTGACACCCAGGCGCAGCGAATGATTGCGACGCTCAACCACGACGGGTCGAGCAGAGGAGCATCAGATGCTGCTGCATGCCAGGACCAGGATCGCCAGCAACCACACAAAAGTGATCCACAACCGATCAGGATTTAGGACGGAGTACACAAGGCTCAATCAGACAAAAGATCCAGACAAGGCAAGCAGACCCGTCATACGGATTTAATTAAAGAGTCACCGCTTAATGATATCCATCCATCCTTGCAGGGGCCAAACGGTACCAAAGCAAGAGTACTACAGTAGTACACGCTAATAACATCACACGATCCATCGAATACAACCGCTACCATTGGACAGGCAAAGGCCAGAGAGGCAGTCAGTTATCCTGCAGAGAGTAGTAGTCATCACAGTAGATGCTCTCCGCCATCTCCCAGATCTGGAGGGCGTTATCTTCAGCCACGCTGGCAACGACCCATTTCTCGCTGGGGTTCCACGACAGCTCAGATATCTTCGCTGTGTGGCCTCCGTGGACGAACAGCAGCTCCGGTGGTCCGTCGTCTGCGTCCTCCTCTGATTGCTCATCTCCAATCCTGACAGACACAAGACAATCAGAACCAGAAAGATGGAAAAGGGGCAGTGGTCAAATGAAATTGCCAAGCCACGAGGCTTTGCTTCAACTGTCATGCCGGGGATGGATGCAATGTAATCAGCATTAAAAACACCCACAAGGATTTGACTTGCTGAATGTGAAAAATTATGCACGAGCGTTTGCACCTAGTAAAAGCTCTGCATGGTACAGTAATGCCTAACAACTACTGCATGTAGATCTGTAATAGTAGATCTGTTAGAGGCTGTTCGGCTGATCTTGGCACGGCTTATCTCAGCTTATTTCGGCTTATTTTCTCTCACACAACACTATTCAATCTATCAGCCGAACACTATTCAATCTACCACCCGAACGGGTTCTTAATTATTCGCATGTAGAGCCCCCATCGTAGCTGTTGAATTGGAAGGACTGAAAAATAAACATCTACTGCAAATACAATACAACTTTGGAGTTGGTTTCACTCAATGTACCTGTTGACATCCCATATCATCACTCTTTTGTCTGCGGCAGATGAAGCTAATACAGTAGCCAAATTTGGGTTCCATTCAACCTGAAACACCTCCCCCCTGCACATGCAAATTGTGCAGCATAATATTTCAGATACAAACGAAAACCAAAGATAAGCTACACAAACCAGATAGGTTGGAGAAACAGATGGACTGATTAATAACAAAGGATATGCTAACTAATGCAGAGCACTTCACTGCTTCAAAGTAGACTAAGTTAATAGGTCAATTACTTTTGTGAACGGAACCTTTCAAACTCATAGCTTTGCACATTAAAGAAAAAGATGTGCTCCAGTGGTATTAAAACATGCACAGTTTTTTTTAAGCAAATCAAAGGTGGACATTACATTAGCTAATTATCTAGTGGAAGGATATTCACACTGTGAGGGAGGGGGGGGGGGTTAAGTAGTGGGAACAACAGACAGCCCCTGCCCGAGAACAACCTTTGGGCTGGTTCTCTAAAGTAGGAACACTGCAGCAATTATCTAGTATCATCTTTATTATGGACCCGTCACATGTTACAACAATTAGTGCCATAAATCACGGACCTCTTTTTGCAACTGAAATCTGCCACTGGCCCATTAATATACTGGTAATCCAACATATAGGTTTCCAGTGCATATCAAATATAATATCAAACCATAGCATAATGTAAAAGGGGTTACATTTATGAAGCTGTTAAATTAGCGATGACAAATTTTCTGGCAACAGATGACATAAAGACTGAAGCACAAAGGGCAGACAAAAATTACGTACTCATGGCTGTCAAAAGTGTGCAAGCTTCTTGATAATTTTCGCATGTCAAATAGTTTAACAGTCGCATCTCCAGACGCTGTAGCCAAGATCCATTCATTAAATGGATTGAACGACAGAGAGTTGACCTAAAAAATATGAATCACGCACAATTATCAATATAAATCAATCCATGAACTAGGACAGGAATGAAATAGTGAGCATTTATTTATTTTTTATTTTTTTTGCAGGAGTGAATACAAAAGCAAACAAAAAGGTCAGCATGATGCCCAATGCATCACCATTGCCAATCACAAGGGAGGGCTATATATAAATGAATCATGTGCATAATTTCATATTGCCGTTCAGCTCAAAGTCCACAAAAATTGAAATTATCTTAGGCGAAATATGGCACCAGCTGTAACAAGGCCAAATGCATAACGTCCCATTATAAACTGAAAACAGCAAACATTTAACTGATGCAGATGGATTGAGCACTAGCTTATAGCTTTTTAGAGTTTGTCTCCCATACTGCTCCTAAGCACCAAAGCAAGAACTGATGAGCTGTTGGTTAATGAACATATAAAGGTATCGTGCAAATGCAATTATGTGATCATCAAGACCTGAACATACAGTTTGATAATTGTTGGTTAAACCATGCTTACCTCCTTTTCGTGTGCAGCAATATATTGTTCTGGTTTGTTTGTACGCAGGTCCCACATCATCAACTTGCAGTCATCCCCAACAGATCCAAATATATTTTCATCTTTAAGGTGCCAAGCAACATCTTCAACAAGATCCTCATGAGCCTGCAAAAGCAAATATCCATCAGACACTCAGAATATAAACAATATTACACTAGCAATAATAAGATAGTCGACATTTAGTTGAAGGGACAACTGATGGACTTCTTTACATTGGAGTTCGACATATACCAAATAATGCTGAGACAGTTCCACAGATTTCTAACAGACCTTAAATGAATGTGATCTGACAGTTGTACTTAGATAGGCGAGATAAGTTGTTATGGTCGGCAAGGTCTACACCAGGCGCAAGAAAGGGGGCGGCTGAGCAAAAGCAGAGCAAGCCGTTGGCAGCCGCTATCTTCCGCAAGACATGCGATTAGTTGAGATTCTTAGCGATTAGTTCGGTTTAGCTTTAGTTGATTCGGATTAGCTTGAGTTGGTTAGGATTTGGAGTTGTGTGATTGGCTATATAAGCCGAAACAGTGCAATCAATAAAGCTTAAGCTGGAGATTGATTTATCTCCCCAGCATTCCCTGCCTCTCGAGTCGCCGGCACGGCGACTCGCCAGCCTCGCCGCCGGGAGCCCAAGCCCCGGCCTCCCACCTCGCACAGCTACTTCCTCCGTCACCACCCGGGACACAACAACCTGGTATCAGAGCGTCATCCTGACGGTGGTAGATCGCCTGTCCAAGTACGCCCATTTCATACCTCTCGGCCATCCCTACACGGCCTCCTCCGTCGCCAGGGCGTTCTTCAACGACATCGTGCGCCTCCATGGATTTCCGGAGTCCGTAGTCAGCGACCGCGACCCCGTCTTCACCAGCAACATCTGGCGGGAGCTCTTCACCCTCGCCGGCGTCGTCCTGAAGCCCAGCACGGCCTTCCATCCTCAGACCGATGGCCAGTCCGAAGCCGTGAACAAGATGATCGCGATGTATCTGCGCTGCATCACCGGCGACCGGCCGCGCGCGTGGCTCGAGTGGCTGCCCTGGGCGGAGTATTGCTACAACACGGCGTTCCACTCCGCGCTCCGCACTACACCATTTGAAGTCGTCTACGGCCGGCCGCCGCCGGCCCTGCTGCCGTACAAGCCGGGCACCGCTCAGACACAGGTGGTCGACGCCATGCTGTCCAGCCGCGACGAGTTTCTCCAGGAGGTGCGTACACGCTTGCTGCAGGCCCAGGAGTACGCTCGCCGCTACTACGACGCGCACCACCGCGCCGTGGAGTTCGCAGTTGGCGATTGGGTGTGGCTGCGCCTGCTGAACTGCCACACCCAGTCTCTCGTCCCGGGCGCCCGTAGCAAGCTGGGGCCGCGCTTCGCCGGGCCATTTCAGGTGCTGGAACGGGTGGGCGCCGTCGCCTACCGCCTTCAACTCCCGGCGAACGCGCGCATCCACGACGTTTTCCATGTCGGCGTCCTCAAGCCTTTCCGGGGAACGCCACCGGCAACGACTCCGCCACTGCCCCCTCTACAGAACGGCCGTCTCCTTCCTCAGCCGGAACGCGTGCTCCGCGCCAACCTCCGACGCGGCGTGTGGCACGTTCTGGTGCACTGGGAGGGCATGTCCGCTGCAAGAGCGACCTGGGAGCCACTGGAGGGCTTCCGTGCAGCGCATCCCCCCTTCCAGCTCGAGGACGAGCTGTTCGTCGAGGGGGGGAGAGATGTTATGGTCGGCAAGGTCTACACCAGGCTCAAGAAAGGGGGCGGCTGAGCAAAAGCAGAGCAAGCCGTTGGCAGCCGCTATCTTCCGCAAGACATGCGATTAGTTGAGATTCTTAGCGATTAGTTCGGTTTAGCTTTAGTTGATTCGGATTAGCTTGAGTTGGTTAGGATTTGGAGTTGTGTGATTGGCTATATAAGCCGGAACAGTGCAATCAATAAAGCTTAAGCTGGAGATTGATTTATCTCCCCAGCATTCCCTGCCTCTCGAGTCGCCGGCACGGCGACTCGCCAGCCTCGCCGCCGGGAGCCCAAGCCCCGGCCTCCCACCTCGCACAGCTACTTCCTCCGTCACCACCCGGGACACAACATAAGTAATACTAACGACAATGTCCTGACATCTACAAATATAGGAAACAACGCAGTGCACAACAAACATAGTCACATTTCCAAAGTAATAAATGGTGTTCACAAAAATTCTTTTTTACATGACGAGAAACATGGCAGAAAACAATTGTTGCAATAACAAAGTAATAAATAGTCAGATGCTAAAAAAAAGAGACAGTTATAGGCTTACAGGAAAAAAAACAAATTTTCTCTCAATTACCTTTTTTTCATATAGAACTGTAGGTATGGGTACCACATGAATAAGGAACACAAAGTCTAAGGTTGAATAACATTAATAAGGAAATAATAAATTACACTTCAGAACTATAGGATGTCTGAACGAGAGCAGAGTTCAACAATTTCTGTGGCAAAGCCTGATTTCAAAACAAGGAAGCTAAGCTACCTAAAACTATGCTGGTTGCAAAGCATATAAGTGAAAACAGAACTATCCTTAGGCCGCGTTTAGTTGGTGAAAAGTGGGTGAAATTTTTTGCACTGGACCGCGTGCGCAGAGAGAAGAAATGAGCTGATACGGTACTCTAGGTGAGAATTGTGGTGAAAATTTGGAAATCTGTAACAAAGGATGCAAGTTCTCCATGGATTTACAGAAACAAGAGGCAGATGGACAGGGCTACAAGATGATCATTATTTTTGCTTCAAATTGGGCTCTGGGTCTTTGGGAACAGAGAACTCCTGCTTCCATTGAAGGAATGGGGACAGAGAAAATACTCTCTGGGATTGATTAGTCAACAGGTAAAGGCCCTTCTATCTGCAGCTCAGAGACCGCAGCTAACTTATGGAATAAGAGAAACAGGGAAGCTTCAGCATGCTACGGAAAGCATTGCAGTGAATCACTAGCAAAATGGAGGAATCGAACAATTGGTAGATTAAATGTCACGGAAGGTTAATTCAAATTGCTGGACAGCACAAAGAGAACTATTATCTTAGTGCAAAAGTGCAAACAAAATAAATCGATTTACAATAACATGTACATCAAAAGTATGAAGCCATGCTCTAATTTCCCTCAGCATGTGCCTAAGCTTGCTACTTTTTCTAAACCTACATTATCACCTTCGGGTGTACCATACATATTTACTGCACATACTGTCCCAAAGCCAAAAAAATACAAATCAAATTGAACCATGCAATAAGTCGCACGTTAATAAAATGATTGCGAGTATCTGACCCGAAAATGCAGTGGTGCTGAATAAAGTGGCACATGAATTGAAGAAAAAAGAAAAGGAGTGTAAAATGGGACATTACCTCAAACACCTGTTGTGCATCCAGAACAGGAGCTCCATCCCCAGAGGCAAGATCCCACAGGCAAATCTTCTTATCATACGAGCCGCTCAGCAGCCACCCCTCCTTCATCGGGCTCCACGCCAAACCATAACCCTCCGCGTCATGCCCCATTAGCACAACATCGGCGCCGCTTTTCCCGCTGCCGTCACCGTCGCCGAGATGGTACACGTGCACCTCGTCCAGGCACGTTTTGGTGGCCACCGTAAAGGGCCGCTGCGGCATGCAGCGCGCGCGGTTGACCTCGCCCCGATGCGGCGCCACGCGGGAGACGGACACGGACGGGGCCGGGAGGGCGCCGCCTGAGGCAGCAACGGTCGCTGCCAGGCGGGGCGGGAGCGGGAGCATCGCGTCCAAGACCATGAGGTTATTGGGGGCCTCGTCGGAGGTGTGAGTGCCCACGACGAGCCGGTGGCTGCGGGTCGAGGACTCGGAGGGAAGCCACTGCACGGTGAGCGACGGCCACTCGAGCGGGTGGGAGAGGACGACGTCGTAGAGCACCGCGGCGTTCTTCTTCCAGTTTTGGTACTCCTCCATCTCCTCCGCGGACGGACCCGCCGTCGGTGGGGGGCTCGCGGGCGAGGAGGACCCGCCGTCCATGGCTTGCTCCGATCTGCTGCTTTGCGCGGGAAGTGGTGGCGGCGTGCTGCTCGTCTCCCGCCAAAGGTTTGGGGACGAAGCGGCGGGCGTGTGCGGCGGTAGGCAAGGGCTTTTAACGCGGGCATATTGGGCCACCGGACACAAGGCCCAGTAGTGTAACATCTCGGCCCAGGTGATGAGCCCACGAAGTGGATTGCTGGCTTAATGCGCGTCCTCCTCCACGCACGGGTCGAGTACGCGTCCGATTGCTGCGCCTGCGCCTGCGCCTGCGCCCTCCGCCGCCACCGCCGCCCGCCGCCGTGATGATGCAGTCACACATGCCTTCCCCGGCGAGGCTGGGGCTCACCGCCTCGTCGCCATCGCTCCCGCCCAACCCGTCCCCGTTGAACCCCACTTCCTCGCCTCCACAGGGCAGCCTGCCCGCTAGCACAACCGCAGGCTCCGGCGCGGCCCCAACCCTAACCACCTCGCCGTCGCTGCTCCCGCTCCTGCCGCCGCTGCCCCGCGCGCAGTCGCTGCTCCAGCTTATATCGTCGCTGGCGTCCAACCTCTTCGAGCTCTCGCCCAACCGGGGCGCGTGGATCTCGGCGTACCGGGGGTCGCTCCCCACCTTCCTTCCCTCGGCGTCGTCCTCACCACCGCCGCCGCTCCTGACCCCGATCTCCTCCACCAAGGACGCGCTGTCGCTCCTCACCACCCTCCAGACGCAGCTCTTCGAGGCCGTCGCCGAGCTGCAAGAGACTCTCGACCTGCAGGACGCCCGAGTGCGGCTTTCCCGCGAGGCGCGTGCCAAGGACGCTGCGCTGCTGGCCTTCGCGAAGAAGCTGCACGAGGCCCACCACGTGCTTGACCGCCTCGTCGACGACTACGCCGACTACCGCCGCGACCCCAAGCGCCCGCGTGGTGCTGCTGCGGCCGACGACCCCGAGCCGGTGTCGGAGGGCGACTTCGGCGCGTCCCTCCATTCCAGGATCAAGCTGGAGGACATACTGATCTACGCGCACCACATTAGTTACACGACCTTCGCTCCGCCGGAGCATGGCGCTGGGCTGCCTCTCCGTGGGGCGATGCCACCTGCACCACAGGAAAGTGAGATGCGGGCGTCGAAGCTGTATCAGTTTGCTGATATGGATGTAGGGGTGCCCAAGAAGCCATTGGAAGGGGAGGAGGGGATCACAGCACAAGTGGAGGCCATGCCGCTGTATGAGCCGCCGCCGCAGGAAGAGGTGCCAAGGCTACCAAACACCCTGCCACCCATATTCCGGAAGGAGCTTAAGCCACCACCGGGATGGAAGCCTGGTGATCCAATCACGCTGCCACTGGATGACATTCTACCTGGTGTCAAGGTTGAAGAACCAAAGGCCACTGTGCCACAGGAACCTGTCTTCGTGCAGCCAATGGTGCCCGTGGCCCCAACACATGTTGTCCCGACTGTTCGGCTTGATTTTGGGAGCAGTAGCAGTGATGAGTACAGTAGTGATGTTGGGAGCTCAGAAGAAGATGATGAGGATTAGTTGTGCTTGGTAAGCTCCATCATTTCATCATTAATGTGTTTTAAAGCCATTGTAACCATGCAATAGCAAAGACATATATCATAATCTTTAGCTGATGTTGTTCCTTCCTGTCTGCTCTGACTGTTCCAGCACAAAATCTAGCATATTGGTTCGATCCGCTGATGGTTGAAATCTGTACTAGTTTAGTTGCTAGAGCGCTATTCCTATTCGTTGTTCTTATAAATGGTTCCTCATCAGTTGTGTTGTCCGGGCATTTGTAGTTCAGTATGTGTGAATGATGAAATCCAAACCACATGGCTTCTTCTATGGCATGATGAAAATGATGAGTTTGTGCTTCCTGCACCCCTTTGTAGGGATTCAGTTATTATTGCCTGCTATCATATGCTTGGGCTTTTCAATTAGGATCTTCCATGCTCGCAATTTGTCTGCTCATGTCGTCCTGACTCCTGACTACTTGTGAACTTTGGAGCTGATTCTCAGATCAATGTGATAGTGCTTTTTCCAAAACATCATAAACCAATGTATTGTACCATTGCTTTACTTACAATATTCCTAATGTCAATCATTTACCTTATTTCACATTATATTCCTGTAACCCAGTAGATTGTACCATTAGTTTCAAATTGTTTGAATTCTTGGCGAATAGTGATAGCTGAATCTTTTCTTTGCATAAGTGATATGTCTTTTCTTTGCATAAGTGATATGTCGAGTGAGCTGAGATGTTCTGTTACTGTTGTTTTTCTTTATCCTAGAAGGCTAGAAGCATTATGTGACCTTTGTTTTACAGACATTACTTCAAATTTTTCTTATATCTCAATATCTGCTTATCTTTCACATTGTAAAGATGCATAGACTCTACTACATTGGAATAACCTGGGAAATCACTGAAATGATTCCATCACTGATACTTCAATTTGCTTTAGCAGGGTGTGCATCGTACCTGGGAAAGGGTTTTTAAGAGATATCCGACTACTACTTGTTATTGATTAAATATGTTGAAGATTAGCCTAGGGAACGCCGGATAATCGATCTGGGATTCTTTCTTGGACACATGGTTTGTGCCCATGTTTGCATGTTTCACCATCTCCACCAGGAAAAGAACATCCTGGGACTTGACCTTTGGTCAGTTTATGCCATTCCATATCGTTGGAACAACACGTCAACACCACGCCTCCATCATTTGCTTAATTCATCATAGTTCATTGATGACATTAAATGTATGCTTAATGTATTTATCAACAGTTGCAAAGCCTTTTAGTGCCAAGCAAGTTGAGGTTGGGTAGAGATGAAACCCAACACGAGCCACCAGCAAAAAGGAAAAAGAAATCTTGTATGGAGTCTAAGTAGTGGATCTAGGTGTTCTAAGACCTATAAAGTGTGTTTTCTTGATGCTGGAAATGATGTGTAATGTGTTAGACCTTACACGTAAAGAAAAGGGGAACATATCTGGTGCAAACCAACCTCTGCGTGCAATTGTGCAAACTTCTTATTTGAACCTGATACGTTGCCAAAGAAAAGAGGTCATCTGTGTATTTCTTTCAGTGTGTATATGTTCAGGTAGTGTTGTCAGTGGTCCGGCAGGACTTACCTAAATTTATTATTCCGACATTTTCCAGTGACGTTGCCATGTTTCATGCCAATTTTCAGCATTGTAATATCACAAAATTCACATATAAGCATTAGTCAGCATGTACTGAAAGTATTTGTCTCAGCATAAAGATCTGTGAAACCATAGTCATCTTGGGTTCATGGTCTTGCCGTGCTGTAGCTTACTAGCAGTTTTACGTTAACACACGGTTCGCTTCTGCTCAGGATATCTATTACTGGACTGTGGTGCTTCTTTTCAATGCTGGCATGGACATATAGATACAACAAAAAGCACATCTGGCCCGTGACTTGAACATGATTGATGTTGATGGCCTTGTATCACTATATGCAAACAGGATTGGAGCGAGCTTATAGGCGCCAACCTCGCATGTGCTCACCATTCCATTATTGGGCATATCTGCATGTCTCTGTGAAATGTACATGTCTGTCAATCTCAAGCCTTCCGACATCGTTTCTGCGCTACTGAATCCCAATCCATCCCAAGTTTCCCTTCCTCCTGCTGCTGCTCCTCCTTACCAGATTGGCTTCAGACATGTTTAACGATCGATTGTGTTTCGTCGTGTTTAACTGGATGTTTGTAATTTTTTATATGAATGTACATGGATGCATGCGATTCAAACGAAGGCGTCGAGCGTGCCCAAATGTTTACGAGGTACCGTGCATCACGTAGCCATTCCACAGGTTGAAACAAAGATGGTCACAACTCACAAGTCCCGGACAGGTAAGTGGCTGGAGTTCATCGAGTGACTGGCGCGACCAGAAACCTGTCTTGCCCTGCTGCCGACGCCCACCTGTGCAGCTAGCTTCTCATGAGCCCAAACCAAAGGCTTCTTATTCCAATCATGGTGCCACGGTGGCGAGAGTGGTAGCGATCGAAGGAAACAAACCGCAGTGGTTAGGGATACAGCTCATGGCCATGGGTCGCGCCGGTGCCGCCCTGTCGCTGTTGCCGCTGCTCGTCCTCGCCGTGTCGCCATGGCAGTGCCAGGTCGCGGCGGGCAACGTCACGGCGGCGGGCGGCGGTGGCGGCCGGCCGCGGGTGCCCGCCGTCCTGGTGTTCGGCGACTCCATCGTCGACACGGGCAACAACAACGCCGTCCTCACGCTCACCAAGTCCAACTTCAGGCCGTACGGCCAGGACCTCAACGGCGGCGTCCCCACCGGCCGCTTCTCCAACGGCCGGATCCCCAGCGACTTGCTAGGTTCGTCGTCGTTGCTTCCTAGTTCCTACATATCCGCTCAAAACTCAATCACCCGGCTAACGATCGAACAGGCGAGAAAATTGATCAAATCCTGCAATAATGACTTTCCTGCAGCGTCCCGTCTGGGCCTGAAGGACCTGGTTCCGGCGTACCTTGGCACTGACCTCACCGACAACGACCTCCGCACCGGCGTCAGCTTCGCTTCAGCGGGCACCGGCTACGACCCTCTCACCTCCACTCTGGTGGTAAGCAGCCACAAGTCCAATGCTGAAGCTTTGCGTTCCGAATGCTGCGCTGACCGTTGCTCGTTCCAGGCTGTCCTGCCGATGCAGGAAGAGCTCAACATGTTCGCCGAGTACAAGGAGAAGCTCGCGGGGGTCGTCGGAGACGCCGCCGCCGCGGGGGTCGTGGCCGAGAGCCTCTTCCTCGTCTGCGCTGGGTCAGACGACATCGCCAACAACTACTACCTCGCCCCCGTCAGACCCCTGCAGTACGACATCTCGGCATACGTCGATTTCCTTGTCCAGCAGGCCTGCGACTTCATGAGGGTGAATTTCGCTGTTCGAGCAACTGAATTCGTTCATCGATTTTGCATTTCTTGAATCTGCTGTCAGCCTGTCACTGTCGACACTGAATGAAAGTTTCATTCAGGCTCCTGAAAAGAAATCATCGGGTGTTGTCGCTGCAGCAACTGTACGAGCAGGGGGCCAGGAGGATCGCGATCCTGGGGCTCCCGCCGATCGGGTGCGTGCCGTCGCAGCGGACGCTCGCCGGGGACTGCGACGCGGCGCGCAACCGCGCCGCGCGGATGTTCAACTCCCGGCTGCGCGGGGCGGTCGCGCGGCTGCAGGGGGAGCTCCGGTGCCAGCGGATCGGCTACGTGGACATCTACGACGTCCTGCACGACATGGTCGCGGACCCCTGCAGGTACGGCTTCGACGTCTCGGTGAGAGGGTGCTGCGGCACCGGGAAATTCGAGGTGTCGCTCCTGTGCAACCGGCTGACGGCGGCGACGTGCCCCGACGACCGCAAGTACGTGTTCTGGGACAGCTTCCACCCGACCCAGAGAGCGTACGAGATCATCGTGGACTACCTGTTCCCGAGATACGTAGAGAAGCTACTGTGATTGCTGCTGATGCTGCTGCTTTTTATCATGGCTACTGTACTACTCCTATGAACTGAACTGGCCCAATTGCTGCCGTCTCGATCTTCTCTTCGCTAGCTATTTCTGTATGTGTCCTGAAGCAAAATCTTCGATTGCAGGGAGTTTGTTTGTTCTTTGTTGTATCATCAGTCCGGCAAGTCTGTATTGTTTTTTCCCAAGGCATACGCAAACACACGACAGCGCATCTAGTGATGATCGAGTTTTTTTTTTTTTTAAACGTGACCAAAAGCTTGCGTTATTGCATCTTTGCGCATAGGTTAGTAACTCCCCGGTCCGGTTTTAGTGACCTGGACCATCTGGTGCGAAAGAAACAACAGAATCTTAAATGATCAGAAAAAATCGATCACCGGGCTGGTTCAAGAGATCAAGGATGAAGTGAAGCTGTGGTGTGTTGTGGGGGCCAAGCATTTAGCATCGATAGTTGTTCCACCATATCGCGAGTAATCGCATTAGTTTCTCTTTTGTGTTGCGGGGCAGGCTATTCCGATGCCGCGGCCTATCCCTAGGATGGGTTCAAACTTGGCGACCTTGGCGCCTGTAATTGCTCTTCTTATTAATTAATGTCGGAATCATTCCGGATGTTTCGAAAAAAAAACTCCCCGGTCTGGTACCCCAAAGTTTTGGGCTGCCGGCGAGCTGGCCATCATGGGCTACAGCGTCAGTGGCCTTTTAAATCCCTGAGATAGATCATCAGCTGAAGGCCTACTTCAGGCTAACTCCTAAAGGCACCTGGTGATCTTGCTTAGAGCAACTCCAGCAATAGCACATGTTCAAAGCTCTTACTTTATTGAATAGGGGTTGTGCCTAACTTTTTGGGGTTTAATTTTTATCCTCAACTCCAACGATAACCCCTACATCTCAGCTCCTACTTTATCATGACAGGTGGGACCCGTATGTCATCTACTTAACCCACTCTTCTTCTCCACCGCCGTGGTCTCTCTTCCTCTCCCAATAGCCAATGCTGCTGCTGCACATCATTCCTTCCAACGTGTTCTCCCTGGCCTCCCAGATCCAGCCACCATGGTCCGGCTCCACCTCAAATCGAGCAAGGAGGAAGAGAAGCAAGCAGCCATAGGAGCAAAGAGGAGCGGCGGGAGCGACCCGAGTAGCTCCGAGCTTGAGGGGCCCTCACGGCCGGGCTGCACGACGACGCCGGAAGGGGCCCGCGCAGCGAGTCTGCGCGACGGCGCGACGAGTGGCCCGCATGACCGGTCTGCACAGCTGCGCGGCGAGGGTCCCGCGCGGCCCGACTTTGCGGCGGCGCGACGAGGGGCCCGGGCGGCCAGGCTTCGCGGCGGCGCGGGGGCATGACGAGGAGCTCCGCTCACGTGCCCTAGTCCCCACCCCGGATCTAGGCGGACGGCGGCGCTTGGGAGCTCGACTGGGCGCAGAGGCGACAACACAGGCGGAGCTCGGCCGGGCGCGATGGTGACAGTGCGGGAGGAATCGAGCGGCGAGCCCGAGGTGTTGCGCGACATCCCCAACTCTGTCCCCAGGCGGCAGCGGTTGGAGGTGCTCAGGGCGTGGCGGCAGCGGGTGCTCGGGTCCAACCGCTGCTCGGGGATAGGGGCGGCGTAGTCGCGCAGATCCGAGCGGCAGCGGAGTACGGGAGAAAGGACTCCGTGCGAGGGCGGGCGGGAGGAACGGCTCCAATCGTGGAGTAGGGGCTCCTCTCTCCACCTGCAGGAGAAGGGGCCGGAGGGGGGATTTGGGTGCCCCCTAGGGTAGGTGCCTGAGTAGGAGATCTGCTGAAGTGCGATTTTTGGCTCTCAACCCCTACTTTTTGAGTTGGGACTCAAGTAGAGGGTCTGCAGGAGTTGCTCTTAGGCCATCTTCAGCAAATTGCTAATATACATTTCAATAAAAAGAATATTTGTAGGAGATTTAGAAGATGGAAGAGAGAACTTCAGCAGACTACCAATCAAATCTGCTCCAAACATTTTGAGCAATTGTTTATAACTCACATTCTCTTTCCTTTGTACAGGGGAATGCAAGTATCTCCCTTATTGGGTTACGTGTAGGCACATGAGGTATTGAAGATCAATTTTGGTAGTCAATTGCAGCGGTGATTACCAAAAATACAAAAGTACTAACTGTTGATGATGGAGAGAGAAGATATTTTAGTGGTGGAAGATGAGTAATCTGCTGAAGATGCTCTTAGATTGTCTCCAGCAATTTCCCCATCTGCATCGCGGTTGAGGAAAAGAGAGAGAAGGAATCGCTGCTTCAAAAAGGTGAGACGTCCAGCAGCGTGCGGTTCCCGTCACGCATCTCCCGTGATGGTTGCTCCGCGCGCCCTGGGTGAAGCCGCTGCACGGATCCAGGGAGCCCCGCTCCGGCTCCAGGCGGAGTAGAGGAGCGGCCGCCGGCGCGTGGATCTGCTGGCGGCGCGACGAAGATGACGTGCAACAGTGGTGACGGCGTGGCGCGCGAGGATGACGTGCGGATGGTGGAGTTGTGTCCCCGACGACGGTGGAGCTCCGCCTCTGCGGCTACCTCGAGCTCGACGACGACCTCAACCTTGACCGTGGAGCTCCGCCTTACGCCGGCACCTCAGGCTCTCTGCCTCTAGCTCCGTCGCCGCCTCCACGTCGGCACCTCAGGCTCCCCGCCTCCAGCTCTGTCGCCGCCTCTGCTGCCAGATCCAGGCCTGGGAAGGGGAGAGGCGTGGAGGAGGCGGCCAGATCTGCCTCGCTGTGGAGGGGAGACGGGGTGGTGCGGGTTCTTGGAGACCGTCGTGGAGGAGACTGCCAGATCTGCGTTGCCGTGGAGGAGGCTGGACGGGAAAGGAGGCAGCGGCTGTGACAGAAGTGATTTATGATCATTTTCAGTTGGGAAGGTTTTAACATGATGCAAAAACGTCATATAAGCCATCACCAAGCTTTTTAAGTTTAAAATCGAAGTTAGTGCCGGTGGCAAGGCATATAAATATGTCTCTCCCTATAATAGCTAGTCGAAAGTTATTCGTGTCTTAATTACCGTACCTAACAAATCATAGTTAGTGTACCTGCAGAAAATCACATAAATTCAGAACTTTTTGTGACAGCACTCACAAAAGCGTCCACATTCATTACCGTTCACTATAGAAACGGCATCTATGCGTAAAGCCGCTGCATGGACAGCGTCCAACCTCGGACACCTCCGTTTGAATGGAGTTGTCCTTTCTGCCTATTGCGGGATTGCACATGTATGGCAAAACATGACTAGACACAGACGCGACGTGGGTTCCCATTAGAATAGGTCTCATCCATCCCTCACGGACTTTCCCGTGGCACGAGCACGTATGGCAAAACGTGTTGAACTAGTATGGTTGTGCACGAAAGTAAGTTTTGACAGGAATAAAATGTGCTAGAAGTCCGTATAAATACACCATAGAGTACTAGCCACCTGAAAGAACCCAAAAATTCCCTCTAGGGCCTCTCAGACTAGTTTAAACCTTAACGTCCTACGCACTTAGCAAGATTCTTATTCTTGGCAAATTTTATTCCAAAAACAAGTTATTAAGGTATTTTTAATACTCTAGTGCATATCATCGCTCTGGTACCAGCTGTGACAGAACCGCCCAAAATAAATCCGTATTATCACCTAAGCCGGTTCACTTGGCTAATAAACGATAACAAGGAGTTATTTTGTCGCCTCTGTCGGGTCAAGTCCGGTAAATCACTTACAACAGGATTGTTGATATGCGCAAAGCCCACATGAAAGCGAGACCAGAGTACAAGTTCAACATTACATAACAGTTCACAAAGTTACATTATTACAAACCAGGTTTTCATACATAAAAAGTAAAGTGTTTCAAAGTTTAACAGCGGAAATAAAACTAAGCGGAAGATACACATGAGAGGCCATCCATAGAGTATCTCTCATCGTCATCCTGCTCCCACTCAAGCTCCCAACCATCTGGAATAGAACCGGGCCAGATGGGGTTACCTGAAAACCACAAATTAAGCAAGGCTGAGTATGCTAATACTCAGCAAGACTGACCCGACAAAAAGAAAAGAACAACTAGACATGCAAGGCTTTTTGACTGGTGGGTTTGTTTTGCCAAAAGCGACTAAGAGTTGATTCTTAATTTCCGATTTTAGCTCAAGTTCTAGTATGTTAACCATTCTAGGTAAGCACCTAACTAATCAAGCATGTTTGTGCAAACAACATTAATCAGGCAACAATACTAATCCAAATGTTCCATAAATAAATATGTGGTAGCCAGTGGTCAAGCCGACTCAGATAACGACGAGTGACCGACGATCGATCGATTTATATCCTTGCAAGGTAAACCCAAGACACACGGAAGAAGATAGACCCCAAGAACTCAAATAAAAGCGAATGTGGGGTCTATCCTGACCAGGCGGTTCCCGTCATTCCCCAGATTAGGAAAAGATGCCACAGTCCTAAGTACAAGGTTTACTGGTACGCCCACTCATGGCACGTCCAGACTCACACTTGCACTACCGGTAGCGAACCGGGAGATGCATCTCAAGAGTAGTACGATAAAATTCCCGCACTGGTTCATTAGGTACTAGGCTTACCGGTCCCATTCCCGACAAGTGCTTGGTACGTTCAATAGCTTAAACCAGCACAGTGCTACTCGGTCGAGACCGAACCCATTGCTCTTACCACATGAGCGAGTCAATTTAATCAACTTATGATTCCAACATAAGTAGCCTATATCTCGCGAGTAATGAGTCATTACTCGACTTGTACCGTGTCCTTAAAGCATTGCACTAGCGACCTAACATACTAGTAAAAGAGCATAGGAACCTAAGGATTATGCATCTGGGTTTCAAATCAACTCCTGAAACTTAAATGCACAAAACATAACACAAATACTGGAAAGTAAAGATGTGAGTTTATCCAAAAAGGTTATATGCACTCCTGGGCTTGCCTTCTTCTATGTTAGCAACAGCCTTTGGCTCTTCTGGACTTTGGTCCAGGTCTTGGTGAACACCCAACTCGATCTCTTCACCAACTAACGTCCCGTCTGGTAAATCTACACGTACACATGCATATGCATTAGGTTATGGTGAGGGTGGGAGAATTACCACCAAACCAACTCTTGTTAGCCACAATCATCTAAAGAATTATTAACTCTCACAAAAAGTATGAGTGTGGTGTGATGGTGAACTAATTACTACTTTGATGGTGATTGTGTGAACATTTAAACAAATTAAGTTAACAAACTTCACCAAACAGCATGAGGTGTGTTTAAATGACATCACACAGGAACTTAAACATGAAAAAAACTTATCTAAACTTAAATAATAAATATAAACCTATTTATTCAAATCCTAGCTAGTCATTCATCCAAAATTCATATTAAATGAAATGTAACTCTAACTGATCTCAAACTTTTCACACAGGAGCATATGACTCATTCAAGCTTAAATACCAAAAATTAGCTCCAGATTACTTATAGATTAATTTATATGAAAAAGATAAATTTCAGCCTAATTTAACTTCATTAAATCATACAAAAATATTTACTAATCTTTTTTACCGCAACTTTTTCTTACTGGTCATTCATGTCAAATTTAATCTACTGACCAATTTCAAATATAGATCTACTTTGTTTTTCAGGTTATTAATTTAGCATCCTACACAAGATTAAATACAAAACATCATTCAAACAATTTCCTAAAATCATAATTTTTTTCCAGAGATGATATTCATCATGACAAAGACATGGGGTGCATTGGTGCTTAAAGAAAAGATTTCTTGAGGGGACTATAAAAAGCATCAAGCTTAACCTAACATAAAGCTTACAAAAATCATAACTACAAATCTATACATCAAAATTGTGTCAACTTTGGTCACAGATCTAAACATAGCACAAAGAACAACATATACAAATTTCATCTCCATTGCACAAGTGCATTTTGAACTACAATAAAAGTACCTCAAACTGAGTTTGAATTTTCATTTTAAAACTACACAGAAAAACCTTATACACCCTTTCTATAAACTGTAGATCTCGTCACAAGGAAACCAACACAATTGGATTTACATTTTTCTGATTTTTCTACGATTTTTAATGGATTTTCGAAGTTGCAGTTGAAACCCTAAAGAACCTTATTACAACCAGGTCCCTGGATATTGCAGATAGGCCCCTAGAAAGATCTCAGATCTTGCAATGTAGTCCCTGGTCGCGGCCAGCGACGGGGATCGCTAGAATCCGGCTAAGGGAAGGCCGGGCTTGGCTGGGAAAGGGTGCGGGAGTGATCCTCACATACCTAGGGTTCCATTCCAGGGCTCGGACGGGTCGAAGGAGGTGCCGGTGGGGGTCCTTGGCGGCGCCGTGGATCTGCAGCCGCGAATGCTCAGTCTCCGGCGAAGTGGAGCCCGACCGTGGTGAGGTGACGTCCTGGGTAGCTCCGATGGGTGTTTGTGGTGGAGGATGGCTCAGGCGACTGCAGCCATGGTGGCCGACGGAGGCAGACAGGGGCAATGCCGGCTCGGTGCTACTCCAGCAGGCGAATGAGGAAGGGGAGAGGGCTTGTGGCAGAGCTGGTTGTCATCCACCTCGCTTGGGGGTGCAGCTGGCGCGGACAGCTGCCGGACAGCGGCGACGCAGGGGCGTGGAGGCCGGCGCGTGTCCGCCAGGATGTCGCTGCACGGCGCGTGGCGTGGGCGAGCTGGGGAAGGGGGTTTCTGGCGGTGACGTGGCGTGCAGGAGAGCGGTCGTGACGTGGAGACAGGAGGACCGTCGATCCTCGGCTTGGGTGCCAGGTGGCACTGCCTGTGGCAGGCGGACGCAGGCACCGGTCGACGCTCTGGAGCTTGCCGACGCGCGCGGGAGCAACGATCAGCGCACGTTTGACCGATCAAAACTCCAAAAACTTGAACTGTGCGACAAAAACTCCAAAAACAAAAGTTGTAGAGTGAAGTACCAGCTGCAACTTTTTTAAAGGTCGACATATGTTTTGATGAACTGTTTGACGGGGAACGCGCGCCGAATTTTCAGTTTTTCTCGGCCCTGTTTACTGTTCACAATGAGTTCGACTCGATTTTTAGCTGATTTGCACTCAAAATTCGAATGTCCACCAAATATGAAAAATGTGTTCCTAGAAACAAGGAAAAACTTTTATATTGGCAGAATTTGAAGTTCTATAGTAAAATTTGGAGAACGCGCAAGAAAACCATTTTAGCAATATGGAAGACTTGGAGGTTTGACCAAGATTTTGAGATTTTGACCAAGGTCTTATTTGCAAAATTGATCACCATCATGCTAAACATGCTTAAGAACTAATTATTCCTTATTATCATGACTAATTGAAGTACTTAACTTAAGTAACATCAGGGATGTTACAGACTACCCCCTTAAAAGGAATCTCGTCCTGAGATTCGACATCAAGATTAGAGTAAAATCTCCAGAGGAGATAACGGTTTCATGAGGAAACCACAGAGCAAAGATAAACTCTTCCATATCTAAATCTCAAAGATGATAAAAGGTACATGGGTTGCCTCACACATCATCAATGTCGCTCGTGAGGAAGCAGGCGATGAATGTACACATGAAAAGCTAAAACCATCAAGAACTGGAATGCAAAGCAGACGTACAGTCCTACTAGAGTCAAGCAGATGGAATCAAACATCTCCAGAAAACGAGCCATGGTTGGCGACATCGGGTTGGATCCTTCTTGTGGCCTTATCCTAAACTTCTTCTTTAGGTCACCGAGGAGATGATGGAAAGCTTGCTTGATGATGAAAACCGCAAACGATGAAGATGGTTGGTGTGAGCGCCGAAGGAGCAGCCGAAGGAAAAAGATGGTGATGGAGGTTTAAAGCTCGAGTGGAGGTTTGGCTCGGAGGTGGTAGAAAATGACGAGCGATACTCTCCTTTTATCGAGGGTCGCCATGGTGCAACAGCGGTGGCACATCAACCACTTGTGGTAGGACTGGCGGAGGGTTGCAGCGATGGTTGTTGCGGTGAGGGGTGACAGAGTGATAGAACGACACTAGGCAGGTGGAGCATAGATATGTAGGCGGTCAAACGACCGTCAAGACTTGGTCGTGGTGCGAGAAAAGAGATGAGAGAAACTTATATGGTTGAGAATTCTCTGTATTTTTTTATGGGATCATCGTTCTGAATTTATGATGATTGGATCAGTTTCCCTAGTAGGACCAAAAATCGAATTATGGCCGTTTCTTAGAACTCCATAACAATATGTCGGAAGAATTTGAAGAACCAGATCATCTCTTCATGATCCCTTTCCATTGATGCCTAATAAGAATATCAATTCCTTATGGTATCTACGGAGAACATCCTTCAGTTTCCAAAACAATTTTCGGATGAGAAATAGTTTCTCGAGTTTAATATATTCATAAAAGGAAGCGAATGAAGTGTTCTGTCTTTACTCCTTCATTTCGTGCATGGGTCACTTGTTGCAGGTGATCGCCAGTGCTATGGCGACAAGGATGCACGATAGTCGAGATGTCATTGGCGACATGGCAGTGATGCTGCAGTGATGCATAGGCGGCGATCAACAGCTTTGACAAAATATGGCAAAGCGACAATGCTGCGCAATGCCGGCATGGTACTGAAAAGGATGGGGTCAATAGCTCGAGAGGTTTGACCGTGATGTTGGGGAAAAACTAGAAGCGCTCGGTGTATCCTCAATTCAAAATCAGAATTGCATTGAGAAAGCTTATCGAGGGAATTGCCTCAACACTTCCGTCTGAGTAGCCATGAAAGCCTCAGCGGGTGTCATTTGTGGGGGTGGGGGAGGATCACCACCACTAGGAACTCCAGAACCCCCAGGGGTGTTATGTGCATTATCTGCCATATGAAAATTTGAATTTTCTTTAGATATATATTCAAAGCTTGCTCATCATAATACAAGTAGAATATGCATACGAAAATTCAAAGTATTAAAAATTCAGAATTTAGATAGCATAACAGCCCTGAGTATAAAATTCATAACTTTCTGTACAAATGTAAAAAATTTCTAAATTTTGGTCAGCATGTGTAGAATTTTGTAAGCTACAACTTTGGTATTCAACTCCAGGACAGATTCAACTTTTACAGGGGTCGAAAATTTTAATTACCAAAGCTCTGTCTAGCAGTTTTGACAGCAAGCAGGAGCTTACTAAAAATTCGATATTTCTCAATCTACACATGAAAAAATACTAAATTTTTGTGAACATGACCATCACAAAATTATGAACCATTTTGGTATTCAGCACCAGACCCCATCGTGATCACAAATAGCTTAACTTTATTCCTCACGTAGATTACTGCATAAGGTTGTGCATCTATATGGTTACATCAGACTTAAGTTTTTGGGATCACCATTACATTAAGGATTTTCATGTAGATTCTAACCACACAAGGTACATACTCTAGGTCAGCCTAACATATACAATCGCATGTTAGACCCCAAAATGAGTTTAATAAGTTAATGGCAAAAACTGGCAGTTCTGAACAAAAATTCATAACTGAATAACCAATACCCCAAAAATTCCAAATTTTTGTGAGCATCTCGACCAAGTTATAACTCACCTTTTTGGTATTCAAAGGTTGAATCAACTCAGATTGGAAAAGGGTCTAACAGATCCATTTTCAGAGTGCTATTGCCCAGAAATTTTCAGCAGAGTAGAGCTTCCCTAAAATGATCATATCTCAAAATCTGAGAACCCAATGACCTTGAAATTTTTACAGCACAAACTAGGCTATATATGGAACATTTTTTTATAGATACTCTGGTCAAATTCATTTTGAAACTATATTTAAAAATTTGAGTTTTCAGCCTTACTCTGAATTTTGACAGAATTTCAGCATGACCTATGCTCAGTAATTTAATCATAACTTCAGTTTTAATCATCCTAAAATCATGAAAAATCCATGGAAGAAGCTTATCTAGCTGATGAGCAATTTCTCTAAAGAACACCTAGCCAGAATTTTTCTAAATAATCCTTAGAAAAATTTGGACAGCATCTAGTTACAACTTTGCTCATCACCATATCAATGCATCAAACTAGCATGAATAGTCCTTGAGAAACATAAATCTGGTAGAGACCATACAACAAGTGATTTATGATCATTTTCAGTTGGGTAGTTTTTAACATGATGCAAAAACGTCCTATAAGTCCTCACCAAGCTTTTTAAGCTTAAAATCGAAGTTAGTGCCGGTGGCAAGGCATATAAATACGTCTCTCCCTATAATAGCTAGTCGAAAGCTGTTCGTGTCTTAATTACCGTACCTAACAAATCATAGTTAGTGTACCTGCAGAAAATCACATATATTCAGAACCTTTTGTGCCAGCACTCACAAAAGCGTCCACATTCATGTCAAATTTAATCTACTGACCAATTTCAAATATAGATCTACTTTGTTTTTCAGGTTATTAATTTAGCATCCTACACAAGATTAAATACAAAACATCATTCAAACAATTTCCTAAAATCATAATTATTTTTCCAGAGATGATATTCATCATGACAAAGACATGGGGTGCATTGGTGCTTAAAGAAAAGATTTCTTGTGGGGACTATAAAAAGCATCAAGCTTAACCTAACATAAAGCTTACAAAAATCATAACTACAAATCTATACATCAGAAATGTGTCAACTTTGGTCACAAATCTAAACACAGCACAAAGAATAACATATACAAATTTCATCTCTATTGCACAAGTACATTTTGAACTACAATAAAAGTACCTCAAACTGAGTTTAAATTTTCATTTTAAAACTACACAGAAAAACCTTATACACCCTTTCTATAAACTGTAGATCTCGTCACAAGGAAACCAACACAATTGGATTTACATTTTTCTGATTTTTCTACGATTTTTAATGGATTTTCGAAGTTGCAGCTGAAATCCTAAAGAACCTTATTACAACCAGGTCCCTGGATATTGCAGATAGGCCCCCTAGGAAGATCTCAGATCTTGCAATGTAGTCCCTGGTCGCGGCCAAGGACGGGGATCGCCGGAATCCGGCTAAGGGAAGGCCGAGCTTGGTCGGGGAAGGGTGGGGGAGTGATCCTCACATACCTAGGGTTCCATTCCAGGGCTCGGACGGATCGGAGGAGGTGCCGGTGGGGGTCCTTGGCGGCGCCGTGGATCTGCAGCCGCGAATGCTCAGTCTCCGGCGAAGTGGAGCCCGACGTGGTGAGGTGACGACCTGGGTAGCTCCGGTGGGTGTTTGTGGTGGTGGAGGATGGCTCAGGCGACTGCGGAAAGACGCTGGAGGAGGAGCTCCATGGTAGCTGCAGCCATGGCGGCCGACGGAGGCGGACAAGGGCAATGCCGGCTCGGTGCTACTCCAGCAGGCGAATGAGGAAGGGGAGAGGGCTTGTGGCAGAGCTGGTTGTCGTCCACCTCGCCTGGGGGTGCAGCTGCCGCGGACAGCGGCGACGCAGGGGCGTGGAGGCCGGTGCGTGTCCGCCAGGACGTCGCTGCGCGGCGCGTGGCGTGGGCGAGCTGGGGAAGGGGTTTCTAGCGGTGACGTGGCGTGCAGGAGAGTGGTCGTGACGTGGAGACAGGAGGACTGTCGATCCTCGGCTTGGGTGCCAGGTGGCACTGCCTGTGGCAGGCGGACGCAGGCACCGGTCGACGCTCTGGAGCTTGCCGACGCGCGCGGGAGCAACGATCAGCGCACGTTTGACCGATCAAAACTCCAAAAACTTGAACTGTGCAACAAAAACTCCAAAAACAAAAGTTGTAGAGTGAAGTACTAGCTGCAACTTTTGTAAAGGTTGACATATGTTTTGATGAACCGTTTGACGGGGAACGCACGCCGAAGTTTCAGTTTTTCTCGGCCCCGTTTACTGTTCACAGCGGCTTCGACTCGATTTTTAGCTAATTTGCACTCAAAATTGGAATGTCCACCAATTATGAAAAATGTGTTCCCGGAAACAAGGAAAAATTTTATATTGGCAGAATTTGAAGTTCTATAGTAAAATTTGGAAAACGCGCAAGAAAACCATTTCAGCAATATGGAAGACTTAGAGGTTTGACCAAGATTTTGACCAAGGTCTTATTTGAAAAAGTGATCACCATCATGCTAAACATGCTTAAGAACTAATTATTCTTGATTATCATGACTAATTGAAGTACTTAACTTAAGTAACATCAGGGATGTTACAGCGGCCTCAAGCTCCTTCACTGTCCGCGTGGGGAAAGAGGCGGCCGGGGATGGAGGAGGTAGTTGGGGAAGGAGGCGGCGTCGCGGAGGTGGAGGAGGCGGCGGTGGAGCTCCTCCGTGGCGGCCATGGAGCTCCTTCGCGCCGCGCCCCTGCTCCGAATCAATGCTGCGGGCCGGAGAGGGCGCGGAGACGGAGGGAGGGAGGCGAGGGGTGGGAGGGAGGCGAGGCGGGCGGGTGGAGCCGGGCAATGCAGCGAGGAGAGAGATTCCCCACTATCCCAGGAATGCGCTCACCCGGACGCCATTGCTCATTTTGCAGTTGCGGTTGCAGGCACTGCTGGAGGCGCTACAGTAGCATTTTTTTTTGTTCATTTTGCAGATGAGGCAGGAGTTGAAAAAACCGCTGGAGACGATCTTATATCGCAAACATGTAAAAGAGTCACTTGTCGATGAACTCAACGCTAGAGTTGCTCCATGTGGAACTCTATATTGAAAGGGACCAGGACATGATATACTCATGACAAATAAGGTTTTTTTTTTTGACAACTATGACAAATAAGGTTGAGTTTTTTCGAAAGGACGTCATGCGGGTGATGTGATATGTGCTAGTATGTTCGACAGATCTTGAATAGATTTGTACGATTCATTTGTTATGGACAGGAAATATTGTACAAAGAATAAAAAATACTGCACAAACAAAAAAGCAACTTTTACTAAATGCTACCGGTAGTCTCTCATCTTCGAAGTAAAAAATGCGGCGACCTCGACAAGTTTAATTTCTTTTTGCGAACTAAGGATACCAAGGAAGGCTGTTTGCTTGGAGCACAAAGAAACACTGCAATGCTGCACTTCATCCCGGCACTCCCTCTATTTCTAAAAAACTGATATTTAAAACAAAATTTGGGTTAAACATTAGTAATATAAATCATCAATAACTTTTAAAAGTTGTTGAGTTTGCAAATGTGAAAACTATATGAACAGATTTGTCTTAAGAAAAATACTTTCATAAAAATATACATATATCACTATTCGATAAATATTTTTATAATAACAAGATTGGAGATCGTATCGTTGTCCTAAACGTCAGTTTATTAGAAATGGAGGATGTAAGAGTAACTAAAGGGTTTTCTAGATTCAATTTTTTTTCAACAACCCTGGATCTACCACGACTGCACACGGGCACACGGCATTCGCAATCAGCTGGCGAGCTCCTACTCCTAGCAGGCTGTCAGCTTGACTTGCTCGCTCACAGCAGGTTAGAAATCGAAACCTCACGTTAAAAAAAAATCTCACACGCAGGCGGCGGAGGTAGCGAAACCTCTGGCCCGTGCACGTCACGGGCGGGCCTCGTGCGCTCCGCCCGTTCCGAGTCCTCTCTCTCCTCGACACGCCCGCTGCGCCCAGCCGAGTATAAACTAGTACGCCCCGCCACCCCCCAGACCCCCCGCCCACCCGTCGCCTGCAACTGCAATTCTGCAACCCATTTCTCCCGAGCCGTCCTGCACCCTCGCCGCCGCCGCCACTCCAGCTCGGCCCCGATGGCTTCCCTCGCCGGATCCGCCCTCTCCTTCGCGAGGCCCGTCAAGGTATGGCGCCGGATCGCCTCTCGCGTTGTCTGATCTGTGAGATAATCCGGGGGTACGGGTAGGGGTTTAGCCTTTGCGGCGCGGGGGGTTTCGGTATTCGCGTGGTGTTGCGATTTCGCTGGTCAATGGTTGCGTGCTTGCTTGGTGTCGATCTGAAGGGGTCTGGTCGTTCACGCGTTGGGAGTTGGGACGCGTTTGAGGTACCCCTTTGGTGCGGATTGAGCCATTTACGGTGATCAAATCGGTGGGCGGTACAGTTGAAACCCATAGATCTGTGCTTACATGACATAGTATGTTACACCAGTGTCCTATGAGAATAATGACACCGTGTCCGTGGTGTTTATGAACTTGTATCCGAATGGTGTGTGGAGTCAGAAGCTCTGTGCTGGGGCCATCAGATATTTGGGATTTTCTACTTTGAGCTTGGGATCAACTCTAAGATTGTCTAACGTGGCTCAACGATTATATGGTATATTTATGACAAATCTAGTGAGCCCTTTCATTTCGTGCCCTGCTTATTAATGTACTGCCACCTTAATGAGTATGCCCTTGACCAGTAAAAATAATCCTAGAAATTGTGCCATAGGAGGCAATACTCTGATATAGTTACACAATCCTTGGTTCATTCATGATTTAAGGCGTGTTCCTTTTGTTTGGACTGATGTCTACTTCCTTGGTTCTAGTATGCCAGAAGGATTGCCTAGTCCGCATATTTTAGGAATTTAAGTAGATGGAGTCGGAAAATTTAAGAGGTCATTGTTTCTTTCCCCGCATAAGTGGCATCCATGAGATGTGGCTGTTAGCATGCCTCAGTTGATGTGAAGGACATTAAACTGCATGTCTGAACATGGTACACTAAAGTACAAATAGTATACCAGCCTGGGTTTCAGATGATGAGGCTGATACTTGATACTGTAACTCCATCCTATTGTAATGATAACACTGATGTCATGCAGCACATTCAAACACAGAATCAATTATGTTTTTTTTTGCACAAAAATAGAAACACTTCTAACTGCCAGTAGATCAATATCAACTAGAAGTGCTATTTTCTTTTCAAAAACTATAAACAAACAGGAAAATTAGTTGCCATATGTGGTCTGGTGAACCTTTTCTTGTGTAATTTTGTGTTGCCTTTTTGGGGTTAAAAGAAAGTAAACATTTTGGTGTTTGTGATGATAAACACAGAGATATCCATTTTATTTTGTGTAATGGAGGATGCACTATCACAATCTTTTGAGCGGTTTATCCTTGTTCCCTATTTTTCCATGTAATGTCGATAGAGGTCTTTGATTCTGTCTTTTGATGTATAGTCAAGTAGACAATTTGGTAGAAGAATAAGCTTGATACAGTACTTCATAGCTTGAGTTTAGTTTGGTTCATGCAATCTGACCTTTGCTTCACTTACCTTACAATGTTACCTTTTGTGTTTCACAGGCAATCAACATCAAGTCGGTCTCTTTCTCTGGTTTAAAGAAGAATAATGTAGCCTTCCGCCAGCAGCCAGTGCCACAAAGATTTGCTGTCTGCTGTCCTGTAAGTAACTAAGTATTGTGTTCTGGATTTGCATGATGATGCAGCTATGCATCTCCTTTTAATTTTCATAATGTCGTTGGGCAATTGTTTCAATTCAACAGATTACAAATTTATTTGGCTTCTAGCAGAGATTGTGTGCATTGTGCTTGACAGAGCTTCCATTTTGGACATTGATTGTGTTACTGTACAGACATGTCTCTGATGACAGCAATACTGAAGAGATTTCACGAAAAATAGTAAATAGTTTATTCTCTTATTTTGGCATCCGTGGATATTCGCCTCTGACATGCGAACCTTCTGTTAAGCTGTAAAATGTTCTGTAACCATTGCGTGGCTTGTGATTTGACCTGGTAGATCTGGTGATACCTTCTTTTGAAATTGTCACCATCATATTTTTGTTGCTAATGATCTTCCTATTGGTGCTGTACAATATGCACTTGACCAGGCTAAAAAGGAGACGGTGGATCAGGTTTGTGATATTGTCAAGAAGCAGCTCGCACTCGCTGATGGCACTGAAGTTTCTGGCTCCTCCAAGTTCCAAGATCTTGGTGCTGACTCATTGGACACTGTAAGTGAACTATATATATATCACACTTTTACGTTTGTAACCATCGAATTTATCTCTATAAATTTTTGGGTATTATCTTGGTTAGCAGAACAACAGTTGGCTATCATTTTGTTGTAGTTTGTACTTATACCAATCATAAATTGATAATAAGGGTTGGTAAAAGGCTCTCTAATTTAGCCTAGCAAATTTAAGACACGGGCTAAATAAGGGACAGATAATAATATTGTATGATTTTAAACTAAAAATAGATATAGCTGAATTGGATTGTGGAGGAGGCATGAGGGCCATGATCCATTACCACCCTGAATAACTTGTAAGATCAGTACTCTGGCTCTCTACTCAGTCTTCAAGTTCTCTAACCTGCTAGCAGTAGACAGGGGCGGAGGCACAGGGGGGGCGCGCAGGGGCCTGGCCCCCCCTGATGCTGCCGTAAGACCCCAAGACGTCATAAGAAAGTTTTTTTATTATTTTGGTAATTACAAGAATTAGTCCTTCAAGTAAGACAGAATTAACCCAAAACAAATATCAATCTCACCATCATAAAGTTAGATTGCTCGGTAGGGATGCGAATACCTCAATAGAGCATTATAGATGCATGAAAATTACTCCCTTTGCAGTTCTTTATTTTTCCCCCCAACCATTAGATGATGTACATCCTTAAGAGTTATTGGTTGTTCCTCTCAAATTTTTTGGACAAATGTCACGAAGAGAAGGAAACAATTGATTCATGATTATTGAGAAAAAATATATAATTGGTGTGTAACTTCTATGTTTTTTCATGTTTCTTATTTCAAGATTTCGTACGAGATTATTTCTACTCGGTGTCTCGGCCCCCCCTATGGTCAATTCCTGGCTACGCCCCTGGCAGTAGATATAACCTCGTGTGCAGATGTGCCATGCTCTTGTTATTGTTCCTCTGGACCTGTTTTTGTACCAGTACTTCTGGATTGAAGTTTATACAAACTTATATTTTCACTTGTGTTTCTAAGTATAAACTGGGTGTGCGTCTTATTTTGTATTTCCGTCATCTCGCTCATTTTCCAAAGAGACTAAAGCTTCTAGTGTCCATGTTTTCTAGGTTGAGATTGTTATGGGCCTTGAGGAGGCTTTCGGGATCAGTGTGGAGGAGTCCAGCGCGCAGTCAATCGCAACCGTGGAAGATGCTGCTAATCTCATCGATGACCTTGTTGCTGCTGATGCAAAGTCGTCATAAACTCGTGGTCGTAATGATTTGGGTGCTTATACTGCCCCTGTACCAGGGCATCCCTTGTTCTGTCCCCCTTCCCTGCTAGATTTTACCCTGGAGAGTTGTTTCTTTGTCAAGACTATCACTGTGGCTCCTGCGATATTATTGTATTGCAGCATTTGCATTTGTTCACGCAAAATTTTGTCGTGTCTATATAATTGAAGTGATTGGAGGATAGGGGTGAGGATCTTGGCAATCTGGGAATTTCCTTTACGCCTGTGGTTTGGATGCTTTCATTTTCATTTTGAAGGAATTGTATCTATGTAGCATTACATAACTTTCAAAGTTTAGATATAAGCCTATCTAAAATTTATGGAATTCATGGGGTGGGAGATAAAAAAATACTGATTATATATTCTCATGCTATGTTTCTATGTGCAACTTAGGGCAGTCCAACAGAAGAAATCACGTAGTTTCTATAGCATAGGATCTCACACCAAGAAACTACTTCTTCCCGATCAATAGTTTCTACAACATTGATCATACAAAGGGTCAATTAAATGCAGCACCAAAAACAGGTAGATCAACTGTGGCAACTCTTTTTACGGTCAACATGTATCAACAACACACAATGGCAAAGAAACAAAAAAAAATGATTGATCATCCAACAAATCAATCTTCGATAGCCGCCAGCAAATCAGCACCGCCGGCAAACAAATCAATCTTCATCACACTAGAGCCCAACGGAGTGGATTTTGTCCAGCTCACAGGAAAACCAGCGGCTTGCAAGTGTATAGTAGGAGATGCTGCAGCAGCAACAGGGCGGCGGCCGAACTGGATACAGCAGCAGCAACAGGGCGGTCGTCGAACTGGATACAGCTGCAGCAGGGGCGGCGGGAGCACCATCGACCGAAGCATATCGGGGGACGGTGGCGGGAGCACCACTGCCTCACCTTGTCATACCTTGCCCTGTCTTGATTTGCCTGGAGCTTGAGGATGGCAGACGAAGGGGATTCATGGTCGAAGAAACAGGGGATGGATTGGGGCCGGATGAAGCAAGGATTTGAGACCTGTGCACGGGATGGCGACAAGCACGCGCGGGAGAAATCAGAGGAAAGAAGCGAGTGCGCGGGGAAATCGGAGGGGGAGCAGCGCGGGGGGAGGGCGAGCGTGCCCAAGCCCTCGCGGCGGCGGCGCAGCGGATCAGACATGCCGGGGGAAAGAAACGAGTAGTTTCTTCCCAACGGCGTTTTGCCGGTTTCCTACTGCATCGGTGCCAGTGTCGACCCGATTTCTACAGGAAGAAATCGTTTCTCTGTCTGTCTTCGTTAACTCCAGTACCACGTACTTCCTCCATCTCACAAAGACTGTTCATAGACTCCAAAATTTGTCTCACAAAGACTGTCTATATAGATTTCAAACATACTAATAAGAAGTCTCATAATAGCTGTCGGCTCAGTTAACGAAACAACTCATTAATCATCTTATTGAACCACGAGCCTGAGAAGGAATTCATTGCCCTGTCCTCCACTCCTCTTTTAGTATCAGCTTCACCCACCGTGCATGCACAATTAGGAGTGCTTGGTATTCCATCCGGTGGCACAATTACACAGACTAATTAAGCATATTTATTAGGGGTACTTTGGTCATCAGCTATTGCTACTATTCTGTCCAAAAAAAGTCTATATGAACAATCTTTGTGGGACAGAGGGAGTAGGCAAAAAGCTGAGTTGTCATGCTAATTAATAGACATAAAAATTATCATAAATTCACCATTGGGACTGCCTTTATAGCATGCTCTTGACCTGCTTATTTATATCAGAAGTGTAATAAATACTCTCTCTATTCATCTATGTAAGGTCTATTTTTGCTTGGCTCAAAGACCAAGAAAGCACTCATCATTAGTTTTTTCTTGGTAAAAAGCAACCAGCGTTTATTTCCGATTCGGTTACTTCACTCATAAGATGTGCATGCGATGAATTACTGTTGCAGCTTGCAACAATTCTCGAAGCATTGCTCTTAAGAAAAAAAAATGAGAATAGGTCTTGCAAAAGAGAATTTTGAGATTTCATAATAGACTTTGCATAGATGAATGGAGGAAGTAGTGTTTAAATTATGATTATTAGAAATTAGAATGAAATTTGATTTCAAGGATCCAAACGGTGAAACGAACCGGGTTTCCGAAGACGGGAACCCGATCCCTGCACCTCTGTGATAGTCCCAGGAGGCTATCACGTGCAAATCCCTGTCTCAGAAAGAAAAGCAAAGTACCGTACAACAAGAATAAATACAAGAGGGTCCATAATATAATTTAATAATTAAGCATCTGAGTACATCATTTCGGCACATGCCGGGTACAAGTCCAACAGGACTGAATCAAGCAGAGTAAACATCTACGCAACGGCTCTCATGTAGCGAAGTAGACTCCATATCCGCAAGCAACTCGAGTGTAGGGCGAGCTTCAGTCCTCCCAGCCGTCGTCCTCAAAGTCGTAGTCCGGCTCCTCGTCTGAAAGTCCGTCATCTACTCGATAAGCGAGTAGGTCATGTCAGCTTCCCAACAAAGAGCATAAGCAAGAGAGAATAATTCTACTATGCATGAGTAATCCTATTTATGGCTGTAGAAGGTTAAGCAAGCAGCGGTAGCTACATCAAGGTAAGCAGAATAGCCGAGAGGTATCCATCTCCGAAGAGATCCACACCTCCGAGGTCAACGCCTCCGGGGTCAACGCCCCAACAAGGAAAGAAGCACCAAATACTGGATCTCAACCAAGATACAGCATCCCACTCTCATCTGCGACGTGGGGTCACCAACTCCTATCCCCACGTCTCAACGGCACGAAGCCGGGCTCACAACACATAGGGGAGAGAAAGCAGCACAAGAAGAGACTAGCCAGAGTAACAGACCCGTGGGCTGTCCATACCAGTGGACACGGACTATAGCTATAGGTTTAACACTCTGCAGAGGTTGTACAACTGGACCCGCCGGATAGGGCAGAAACGGATGCCTCCGTTCCACCTCCCTACCTAACGACCGGAGACCTAGCAGTGGGTGGCACTCTCTTGCCTCTCCAAGCCTGACTCGTCCTGAACTGGGGTGCGAAACTTGCCAGCAGGGCCTCGGAGCTGTGAGACCATCCCCGGAGGAGCCGGGGCGACGTCTACTCGGGGGGTATAACCCGTCCCCCTCACACGACCACACCGGTCCGCCTACAGGCTGGATGCCATCCACCTACTAGTTCTCGGACCGAACCCCGCCCATAACAAGGCGAACGGTTTGTACGAAAATAACCCAAAGATCATGGTTAAACTGTCGATCGGTCCTTAATTGCAGGAGCAAGCACTCACCAACTCCATCCGTCCGACACGCCGCTAGGGCGGGAGGCCAAGTCGCATCTCCCCTAGACAGGCGTTCACAAGTAACCAAAGCGGCTCGCTCCCGCGGTAACACGTCAAGGATACACACTCACCCAAAACACACGCAAGAGTTCCGAGGTATCCCAACCTCGGTCCAAACCTGAGATCCATCCATAACTAAGGGTAAAAATATATGGATGGAGAAGTGCCGGGAACTAGCTAGGGGTCTGTAGCTAGTTCCAAAAGTAGGTATTCCAAGGACAAGATAAACAATTCCAAGGCACGGCTAATCAATTGTCTATGCAATTTCAAAACATGCATCAAAAGTAATTAAGCACTAGCAACTATAGCAAGCATGGGATCTATATGGTTGGGAGTGACATGACACCTGGCTGGTGTCCGAAGTCCTGATCTGGGTTGTAGTCGGGGTCGTAGGCCTCCTCCTGGTTGTAGCTCGGGTCTGTGCAGCACGAGATACGAGACACTAAGATACCGACAAACAACTAGGCAATAAATCCAAAGAAACCCAATTTTAGAAGATTCAAATAGAACCATACTACCTACAAACAGTACCGTCTCATTTTTAGAAAAATATAGAAACTGGTTTCATATTTTTTTGGAGTTATAAATAATTAGTTATGAATTTTCAAAAATTAAAGGATTTATAAAATAATTTCCAAAATTATTTTTAAAACAGAAAAGGATTTTTATATTTTGAAAATAGGGATGACATCAGCATGACGTCATCGTGACGTCAGCGTCACATGTTAGTGGGCCTTGATGGGCCGAAAAGGGTTAGTGGGCCAGATTCGGCCCATTAGGCTCGGCCCGTTGGGCCTACCGGACCAAGTCTAACAGAGCTCCCTGGACAAAAATCCAGAGTGCACTCGTTAAAGGAAAAGGGGCCGTAACAGCCCGACTTGGGTTGTGCGGCCCACATCCATCTCAGTCCCGCACCAGAGAAGTCTGGTGAGGGCCCTTGAGGAAAACTGGGGTGCGTTAGCACCCCCTTCGACACGCACGCGCGCGCCGGCGTGCTCTGGTGCAGGCCCAGCGGCGACGGCGAGCGACGCTTTGACGGCGGCGACTGCCTTGGCGTCCAGGCAAGCGCACAGAGGGAGGCTCTAGGACCTCGGGAAGAACTTGACGCGGCCACGGCCCTAGGCTTGGGCCCGTGTGGCCGTTGCGCAGCGCGTCGCGGTGGGAGCCCCGGCGCGGCGAGGCGCACGACGGCGTCGCGGCGTGCGGCGAGCAGCGCTGCGTCGGTGGTCGGAAACAGAAAGATGCGACGCGGCGGTGCTGTGCTAACCGAGTGGCTTTACTGTGCGGCCGGGTGCCCGACGGGAACCCCTAGAGCCGGCTCGGCCTGTTGCCACGGCGGGGCGAGACGCGGCGTGGCGAGCAGCACGGCGGCGACGCAAGACGATGCGGCTTAGTTTACGCAGAAAAGCGAGTGTGAACGAGATCAGCAGCAAGCAGCGCTTCAATCGTGACTAAGCGCGTGGGTGCGCTCGGCCTGGGTGCGTGCGCGCGCAGGCGCGCCACAACCTGGACTGGCAAGCGGGCTCCTGGTAACCCAGGGCCGCGGCACGACGGCGAAGCGGCACCGCAGCGAGGCACCTGCAAGGAACACCACGGCACGAAGGCCGGACACAGACGGTTGACAGCACGGCGGAAAGGACGGCGACGACCGGCGCGGCGTTGGGGTACGCCACGGCGGTGAACGCACGGACGGTGCACGGCACGAAGGCCGGCGGCGCGGCGCAGGGGCGCGCTCCCACGGGTGAAGAAGAGAGAGGGCGCGGTCTGGCTCACCGAGAGGCGAAGGTGAAGGCGTTGCAGAGAAGGCCGCGGCGGTGAAGGTGTTGACGACGACGGCGAAGCCCGGCGGCGACGCGTTCGGCTCCTCTGCTCCGGTCCCGTGCTCCCGCGGACAGCCCTCCTCCGGTCACGAGCGGCTTCCGGGGGTATGGCTTCGGCTTCCGGGTGACGGCGCGACGGCGACGCGCCTCCCTGCTCCTCTCCTCTCCTTCTCTCCTCCGTTTCCCCCTTCCCCCTTCTTCCGGCGGCGAGAGAGAGAGCCAAGGGGGAAAACCCCAAATGCTTGCTGCCTTGCAGTAGGGGGCTCGCCCGGGGGATTAGAAGCTTATGCACGACGACGCAAGGGTAGAATGGTCACGGATGGGCGTCCATTGGCTGCTGAGAGGTGGGTTGCCGATGTGGCGGTGCGGCAGTGGCTGGCGGGGCGCGCGTTGTGTCACGGCTCGGGGGCAAAAGGGGAAAAGGCCCTGGGAGTGCGCGGGCGCAGCCGCCTGGCTCGGCGTCCGTGCCACGGACTCGGTCGGGGGCTTGTCCCCTGGTCGAGGCGTGCGCGCACGCGCGAGCGCGGCGGCGGAGCGGCTTTGACCCGGGGGAGAACGAAGAACAGGGGATCGAGGTGACGGCCCCACCTGTCTGCGACATAGGCGCGGGGTAGGTTAGCTGGGCCACACTGGGCCGTCTCCTAAGCGGGGTAAGAAGGCCGACGTGAAGGTTTGTTTGCGGGCTTAGAGTCGGAGGGGAACAGCTGGACTTAGAAGATAGATAGCTGGCCCAGGTTGGAAGAAAGGGTTTTGAATTTAGTTTTGAAATTTAGTTCAATCTATAGATTTGAATTTGAATATTTTCAAATTCAAAACACACTCAAATAAAAACCAAATAAAATCCATAAAATCCAAATCACATATTTTACCATATTTTGGAAATATATTTTTATATATTTGGTTTTATTTATTTAGGAATTTAGGAAGAGAGGCTAGAGAGGGTTTAAATATGGTGACACATCATCAACAAATGAAAAATTCAAATTTTCTCACATTTTCATAACTTAATTTTTCTGGGTTGTTACATTCTCCCCCACCACCGGGAATCTCGTCCTCGAGATTTAAGCTCCATCCTCTCCCTCGAACAAGTGAGGGAACTCTCTCCTGAGGTCGGCTTCCTTCTCCCAGGTTGCTTCTCGCTCCGTGTGGTGACTCCACAACACTTTGCAGTAAGGAATTGTGGTCCTCCTGGTTTCCTTTGTTGCTCTGTCCAAGATCCTCTCAGGGTACTCTGCATACTCCAGGGTGTTCTGCAGGTCGAGTATCTCCACCGGAACTTGCTTTGCTTCCACTTCCTTCTCACTCTTCTTCAACTGTGACACGTGGAACACAGGGTGTACAGCGGACATCTCTGCTGGTAGTGCGAGCCTGTAAGCGAGCTTTCCAACTCTCTGAGTGATCCGGTACGGTCCCACGTACCTTGGGGCAAGCTTTCCCTTCACAGCAAACCTCTTGGTTCCTCTCATCGGTGACACTTTCAAGTAGACGTAGTCACCCACCTCGAACGACAAGTCTCTCCGGTGTCGGTCGGCGTAGCTCTTCTGTCTGCTTTGGGCAATCCTTAGGTTGTCTCGAACCTTCTCCACTTTCTCCTCGGCTTCCTGGATAGCATCGGCTCCAAAGACCATCCTTTCACCTACTTCTGACCACATCAAAGGTGTCCTGCACTTCCTCCCGTAGAGTGCCTCGAAGGGTGCCATCTTGAGACTTGCTTGGAAGCTGTTGTTGTAAGAGAACTCTGCATAGGCCAAGCTGCTCTCCCAATCTGTGCCGTAGGTCAAAGCGCAAGCTCTCAGCATATCCTCCAACACCTGGTTTACTCTCTCAGTCTGCCCGTCCGTCTGAGGGTGAAAAGCTGTGCTGTAGCTGAGTGTGGTTCCCATTCTTGCGTGGAAGCTCTTCCAGAACCTGGCCACAAACTGGGGCCCTCTGTCTGACACTATGCTCCTCGGAGCTCCGTGTAGTCTGAGAATGTGATCCACGTACAGGTTTGCCAACTGATCTGTTGTATTCGTAGCTTTGACTGGCACAAAGTGTGACACCTTGGTCAAGCGGTCTACTATGACCCACACCGAGTCGTGTCCCTTCTGTGTCCTGGGTAGTCCCACCACAAAGTCCATGGAGATGTCATCCCACTTCCACTGAGGAATATCCAAAGGCTTCAACAGTCCTGCTGGCCTCTGGTGCTCGATCTTCACTCTGCTGCACGTGTCACAACAAGCCACGTAGTAGGCTATATCCTTCTTCATGTCTTTCCACCAGAACCTCAGTTTCAAATCTTGGTACATCTTTGTGCTTCCTGGGTGAATGGAGTACCGTGAATCATGGGCTTCTTTCAGTATCTGCTCTCGGAGTTCCTTGCTCTGCGGAACACAGATCCGGTTCTTCAACCACACGGTTCCCTGTTCATCGATCCGGTAATCCTCAGCTTTTCCTTCCAACATTTGCTCTTGAAGTGCTCCAATCTCCTTGCAATCTTTCTGAGCTTCCCGAATTCTGCCTTCCAAGTCGTAGGTCACTTGCAGTGTGTTGAGTTGTCCTTGCTCCACAATCTCGACCTGAAGCTGCTTTAGCTCGTCGTGAAGTGCTGGCTGCTCCTGCCTCACCATCAAGTTGTTGCAGTAGGACTTTCTGCTCAGTGCATCTGCCACAACGTTTGCCTTGCCAGGGTGGTAGTGAATCTCCAAGTCGTAGTCCTTGATCAGCTCTAGCCACCTCCTCTGCCTCATGTTCAACTCCGACTGAGTGAAGAAGTACTTCAGACTCTTGTGATCGGTGTACAGCTCACACTTGTTGCTGATCAGGTAGTGTCTCCAAATCTTCAGAGCGTGAACGACTGCTACTAGCTCCAAGTCGTGAGTGGGGTAGTTCTCCTCGTGTTTCTTGAGCTGCCTCGACGCGTAAGCAACAACTTTGCCCTCTTGCATCAGCACACAACCCAATCCTTGCTTCGAGGCATCACAGTACACCACGAAATCCTTCTTGATGTCTGGCAGGGTAAGAATCAGAGCTGTCGTGAGCCTCTTCTTCAACTCCTGGAAACTCCTCTCACAGGCCTCTGACCACACAAATTTCTTGTCGTTCTTCAACAGCTCTGTCATCGGCTTCGCTATCTTGGAGAAGTTTTCTATGAACCTCCTGTAGTAACCTGCCAACCCGAGAAAGCTCCGAATATCTGTCACTGTGAGTGGCTGCTCCCACTTGGTAACTGCTTCCACTTTCGAAGGGTCAACCGCAACTCCCTCTGCTGACAACACGTGTCCCAAGAAAGCAACTTCCTCCATCCAGAACTCACACTTGCTGAACTTTGCGTACAACTTCTGTTGTCTCAGCCTTTCCATCACAATCCGAAGGTGTTCCTCGTGCTCCTCCGCTGTCTCTGAGAAAATCAGAATGTCATCTATGAACACTACCACGAACTTGTCCAGCTCTTCCATGAAGACCTTGTTCATCATGTTCATGAAGTAGGCAGGTGCGTTGGTCAGTCCGAAGGAAACCACTACGAACTCGTACAAGCCGTACCGAGTCGTGAAAGCTGTCTTCGGGATATCCTAATCCCGAATCTTCATCTGGTAGTAGCCTGACCTCAAGTCGATCTTGGAAAAGAACTTTGCCTTCCGCAGCCTGTCTAGCAAATCGTCAATCCTGGGCAAAGGGTACCGGTTCTTGATCGTCATCGAGTTGAGTGTCCGGTAGTCCACACACATCCTCTTGGTGCCATCCTTCTTATCCACAAACAGAACTGGCGAACCCCAAGGTGAAGCACTCGGCCGAATGAACCCTTGCTCTTGCAGTTTCTTGAGTTGCTTCTTCAGCTCATCTAGTTCATCCGCGGACATCCTGTACGGGCTTTTGGCCACGGGTCCAGCTCCTGGCATCAGCTCAATCACGAACTCAATATCCCTGTCTGGTGGTAACTCGGTCAACTCCTCTGGAAACACGTCGGGGTACTCCCTCACCACCGGGATTTCCTCCAAATCCTTTCCTTTCATGTTGCACAACATCGGCGTCGACCTCTGGCCCTGTGGCTTGATCAACACTCTGACTCCGCTGGGGTGCTCCAACTGCACGTACACAGGGTTGCAGTTCACCAATCCCTTGTGCTGAGCTAACCACTCCATCCCAAGTATCACGTCGATCCCGGTCGACTCCAGAACGGTCAGGTCTGCCACGAACAACTGCTTCTCGAACACCATGTTCACTCCTCTACACTCCAGCGTACTCCGCTTCTCGCCTAGCGGGGAGCTGGTAACTATAGGCCGTGGTCTGGGCTTAGTTGGTAATGACCTTTCCTTTACAAACTTAGTAGAGATGTACGAAAACTGAGCACCGGTGTCAAACAGAACGGTAGCCATAAATGAATCGACTAAAAACTCACCGAGAGCCACGTCTGGCGCTGCAGCTGCCTCCTCTGCGGTCAGGTGGTTCAGTCTGCCTCGAGTCGGTGGGGGCGCGCTCTTCTGCTGGTTCTGTTGAGGCTGTCCTCCTGGAACTGGTGCCTTCGCCGGTGTCTGGTACTGGGTGTTCTTGCTCTGACCTCCCTGTTGAAACTTCTGCGGGCACACGTTGGACTTGTGGCCTAGCTGACGGCAGTGGTAGCAAGTGACCTGTGAGCTGTCGTACGCGGGTGGCTGCTGCGGCCTGGGCTTCCACTGGCTCGAACCTCCACTACCTCCAGGGTGTCCTCTGCTCTGCTGAGTGAACTGAGTCTGCGGCTGCTGAGGGTAAGGACGCTGTCTCTGCTGTGAGTACTGTGGCGGAGCGGACCTCTATCGCTGGTGTGACCCTGGGTACCCTGCACGTTCTGCACGCTGTCTCTTCTCTCCGCGGACCTCCACGTAGTCCAGTCTCGACTTCTCCACAACCAAAGCCTTGCCCACCAGGGCGTGAAGAGTGTCACAGTCGTGAGCTGCCAAGTGGTGCGCCATCCCTCTGTGGAGTCCCTTGCGGTACCAGTACATCTTCTTTTTCTCGGTGTTGGAGTCATCTGGGGCGTACCGCATCAGCTCCTGGAACCGGTTCGTGTACTCCTGCACTGTCATCGATCCCATCTTCAAGTGCCTGAACTCGTCTGCCTTCCTGTCCATCACAGCCTCTGGGATGTGGAACGCTCTGAAAGCCTCCACAAACTCCTCCCACGTGATGCGGGTAGGGTCCGCGTGTGAGTCACAGTAACTGTCCCACCAGGCTCCTGCCGTGCCGACCAGCTGGTGCGCGGCGACGTACACGCACTCCTCCTCTGAAAGGTCGGTGAGCTCCAACTTCTTCTCAATCTCCCTCAACCAGTTGTCTGCCACGAGTGGGTCTGGAGAGTTGTCAAAGGTAGGTGGACGCAGCTTGGTGAAACCCTCCACTCTCTTCTGCAAGCTCTCCGGCTGGTTCCTGACGTTTCTCCGGTTGTTGTTGTTCTGGACCACAGCATCGGCGATTGTCTGCATCAGCTGAGTCTGAAGCGCCATCACGGCTGCTAGGTTGGACGGTGGTGCCGGCTGCTCGGGCTCCTGCTCTGGCTCAGGCTCAGCCTCCCCCTCGAGCTCCTCCTCGGGGTCAGCTGGTGCTCGGCCTCCTCCTTGGTCTCCTCGACCTCCTCGCCCGGCGCGGCGTCCACCACGGCGTCCGCCACGTGGTGCACGACCTCCACGGCGGCCACAACCTCGACCTCCTGCGGGGAGAGGGACATCCTCCTGCTCGGCGTCCTCCCTGGCTGCCTCCTCGAAGCGGCGTAGGAGCCGTCCCGACCTCCTTGCCACCGACATCTGTTTTAAGAGTTCGAGATCGTGAGAAACGAGTTGTCGGAAATTAACTTTAAAGTACTTAAGCATATAAGGAGTATCTAGCTAACAACAATCAATTTCACACAAACATATAAGAAGCATGAAAACCAGCAAAAGATCGATAACTCCAATCACTCATGCAAGATCACCATACAAAAGGTGTGTATCTCGAGGCCTACTCCACAACCTTCGAGATTACACAGAAGTATGAGAACTACATCGCGATACATAAGAGGTGGTCAACTAAGCATGAACATCATGAAGAACTCTATCCTAGCTGACTACAGGATCATCCCCTCAAGGTGCCTGCTCCTGATCTGTAACTGGTGAGAGCGGTGGTGACACGGTCTTCGGACTGGGCGGAACCGAGTAGAACGGCGGGTCGTTCACTCCTGGGTAATCTGGTATCTCAATCTCTGGTAGGTTGAAGTAGCATGCCAAGCTCCTCAAAGCTCTGCTCATCTCTGGAGTATCTGAACTGCCTCGTGGGTAAGGTCGCTGTGACCGAAGTAGAGTAGGGGGTAGCTCAAACGTCTCTGTCCTCACCCTGGGCCTCTTCTGCGGTGGTAGCATCTCTGCCAACTCCCTGAACTCTGCCACTCGTCGTAGGTCGGAGTCCCTCCAAGCTGAGCTGGTCCTGCTGGCTGTGTCCTGGGCCTCGTACACTCTGCCTCCCAAGTACCAGAGGTGGTCGTAGTTCTGGGTCAACCTCTCCTCGTGTTCCCACAACCGCAGCTGGTAGTCGATGCAAGCTGCTCCAAGAGACTCTACCAGGTACTCCTTCTCACGCAGCTTCAACCGCTCCTCTCTGGTCGCTGCCTCTGACTCCCGCAAGGCGGTCTGGGTCTCCTCCAGTCTGGCTCTCAGTGTGGCGATCTCAAGTGCATCTCTCTCTGTGCTGGCTCTGGCGGCCGCGAGTCCCCACTCTGTGATCTGGATGTTCCTCCTGTGCGCTTCGTTGAAAAGGTACACCAACTGGCTGTTCTCTCTCTCCAGCTGGGCGTTCCGTCCCAAGGTGTCGTCCCACTTCTGTCGCAGAAACATGATCTCTGAATCTGCCCAGTAGAGTGCCTGGTCCTGAGCTTGAATGAACTGGCTGGCCAACTGGTTCTTCTCATCCTTGCCCTTTGTGTTCTCCTCAGTGTAAGCTGCCTCGTCTGTGTGCCACCTGCTGTGGTCGTACAGTGCTGTCGGAAGAACCTCGAAGGGTGTATCCTTCAACCTCTGCTCCAACTGTCGACACACTTTCTTCAGCGCGAGTCTAGCACAACACTGGTGAGCCTCTAGGGTAGAGTTGTCGAAACACGTGACTCTGACCTCCTCGAACTCTGGCACGCGTGGGTCAGCCGGTATCTTCAAGGTCAGTTTCGTCGGTGACTGGTCCACGACGGCCGTGGTGCGTCCTTCGTAGAACACCTCACTTGTCTCCACTCCTGTGGTCTCCAAACAGTTCTTAAGGATCTTGCAGAACCCTTTGGCCCACTGGCCGTCGGTCTTGAGGGGGATCCACGTCAGCTGGTCCATCTGCACGTTGTTAGGGGTGTTAGTAAGAGTTAGTCTTGTTAATCAAGGTGGTATATAGTAAAGTGCAAGGTATTTATATAAAGTTTCATGGATTGCATATAAAGCACAAGGTGTTCGGGTTTTCCTATACTATCGTCCGTTCCTAGGCTCGTCCTACAGTCAAGTACGGCTCTGATACCAGCTGAAACGAACCGGGTTTCCGAAGACGGGAACCCGATCCCTGCACCTCTGTGATAGTCCTAGGAGGCTATCACGTGCAAATCCCTGTCTCAGAAAGTTAAGCAAAGTACCGTACAACAAGAATAAATACAAGAGGGTCCATAATATAATTTAATAATTAAGCATCTGAGTACATCATTTCGGCACATGCCGGGTACAAGTCCAACAGGACTGAATCAAGCAGAGTAAACATCTACGCAACGGCTCTCATGTAGCGAAGTAGACTCCATATCCGCAGGCAACTTGAGTGTAGGGCGAGCTTCAGTCCTCCCAGCCGTCGTCCTCAAAGTCGTAGTCCGGCTCCTGGTCTGAAAGTCCGTCATCTACTCGATAAGCGAGTAGGTCATGTCAGCTTCCCAACAAAGAGCATAAGCAAGAGAGAATAATTCTACTATGCATGAGTAATCCTATTTATGGCTGTAGAAGGTTAAGCAAGCAGCGGTAGCTACATCAAGGTAAGCAGAATAGCCGAGAGGTATCCATCTCCGAAGAGATCCACACCTCCGAGGTCAACGCCTCCGTGGTCAACGCCCCAACAAGGAAAGAAGCACCAAATACTGGATCTCAACCAAGATACAGCATCCCACTCTCATCTGCGACGTGGGGTCACCAACTCCTATCCCCACGTCTCAACGGCACGAAGCCGGGCTCACAACACATAGGGGAGAGAAAGCAGCACAAGAAGAGACTAGCCAGAGTAACAGACCCGTGGGCTGTCCATACCAGTGGACACGGACTATAGCTATAGGTTTAACACTCTGCAGAGGTTGTACAACTGGACCCGCCGGATAGGGCAGAAACGGATGCCTCCGTTCCACCTCCCTACCTAACGACCAGAGACCAAGCAGTGGGTGGCACTCTCCTGCCTCTCCAAGCCTGACTCGTCCTGAACTGGGGCGCGAAACTTGCCAGCAGGGCCTCGGAGCTGTGAGACCATCCCCGGAGGAGCCGGGGCGACGTCTACTCGGGGGGTATAACCCGTCCCCCTCACACGACCACACCGGTCTGCCTACAGGCTGGATGCCATCCACCTACTAGTTCTCGGACCGAACCCCACCCATAACAAGGCGAACGGTTTGTACGAAAATAGCCCAAAGATCATGGTTAAACTGTCGATCGGTCCTTAATTGCAGGAGCAAGCACTCACCAACTCCATCCGTCCGACACGCCGCTAGGGCGGGAGGCCAGGTCGCATCTCCCCTAGACAGGCGTTCACAAGTAACCAAAGCGGCTCGCTCCCGCGGTAACACGTCATGGATACACACTCACCCAAAACACACGCAAGAGTTCCGAGGTATCCCAACCTCGGTCCAAACCTGAGATCCATCCATAACTAAGGGTAAAATATATGGATGGAGAAGTGCCGGGAACTAGCTAGGGGTCTGTAGCTAGTTCGAAAAGTAGGTATTCCAAGGACAAGATAAACAATTCCAAGGCACGGCTAATCAATTGTCTATGCAATTTCAAAACATGCATCAAAAGTAATTAAGCACTAGCAACTATAGCAAGCATGGGATCTATATGGTTGGGAGTGACATGACACCTGGCTGGCGTCCGAAGTCCTGATCTGGGTTGTAGTCGGGGTCGTAGGCCTCCTCCTGGTTGTAGCTTGGGTCTGTGCAGCACGAGATACGAGACACTAAGATACCGACAAACAACTAGGTAATAAATCCAAAGAAACCCAATTTTAGGAGATTCAAATAGAACCATACTACCTACAAACAGCACCGTCTCATTTTTAGAAAAATATAGAAACTGATTTCATATTTTTCGGAGTTATAAATAATTAGTTATGAATTTTCAAAGATTAAAGGATTTATAAAATAATTTCCAAAATTATTTTTAAAACAGAAAAGGATTTTTATATTTTGAAAATAGGGATGACGTCAGCATGACGTCATCGTGACGTCAGCGTCACATGTTAGTGGGCCTTGATGGGCCGAAAAGGGTTAGTGGGCCAGATTCGGCCCATTAGGCTCGGCCCGTTGGGCCTACCGGACCAAGTCTAACAGAGCTCCCTGGACAAAAATCCAAAGTGCACTCGTTAAAGGAAAAGGGGCCGTAACAGGCCGACTTGGGTTGTGCGGCCCACATCCATCTCAGTCCCGCACCAGAGAAGTCTGGTGAGGGCCCTTGAGGAAAACTGGGGTGCGTTAGCACCCCCTTCGACACGCACGCGCGCGCCGGCGTGCTCTGGTGCAGGCCCAGCGGTGACGGCCAGCGACGCTTTGACGGCGGCGACTGCCTTGGCGTCTAGGCAAGCGCACAGGGGGAGGCTCTAGGACCTCGGGAAGAACTTGACGCTGCCACGGCCCTGGGGTTGGGCCCGTGTGGCCGTTGCGCAGCGTGGCGCGGTGGGAGCCCCGGCGCGGCGAGGCGCACGACGGCGTCGCGGCGTGCGGCGAGCAGCGCTGCGTCGGTGGTCGGAAACAGAAAGATGCGACGCGGCGGTGCTGTGCTAACCGAGTGGCTTTACTGTGCGGCCGGGTGCCCGACGGGAACCCCTAGAGCCGGCTCGGCCTGTTGCCACGGCGGGGCGAGACGCGACGTGGCGAGCAGCACGGCGGCGACGCAAGACGATGCGGCTCGGTTTACGCAGAAAAGCGAGCGTGAACGAGATCAGCAGCAAGCAGCGCTTCAACCGTGACTAAGCGCGTGGGTGCGCTCGGCTGCTGCTTCAACCGTGACTAAGCGCGTGGGTGCGCTCGGCCATGGTGCGTGCGCGCGCAGGCGCGCCACAACCTGGACTGGCAAGCGGGCTCCTGGTAACCCAGGGCCGCGGCACGACGGCGAAGCGGCACCGCAGCGAGGCACCTGCAAGGAACACCACGGCACGAAGGCCGGACACAGACGCTTGACAGCACGTCGGAAAGGACGGCGACGACCAGCGCCGCGTTGGGGTACGCCATGGCGGTGAACGCACGGACGGTGCACGGCACGAAGGCCGGCGGCGCGGCGCAGGGGCGCGCTCCCACGGGTGAAGAAGAGAGAGGGCGCGGTCTGGCTCACCGAGGGGCGAAGGTGAAGGCGTTACAGAGAAGGCCGCGGCGGTGAAGGTGTTGACGACGACGACGAAGCCCGGCGGCGACGCGTTCGACTCCTCTGCTCCGGTCCCGTGCTCCCGCGGACAGCCCTCCTCCGGTCACGAGCGGCTTCCGCGGGTATGGCTTCGGCTTCCGGGTGACGGCGCGACGGCGACGCGCCTCCCTGCTCCTCCCCTCTCCTTCTCTCCTCCGTTTCCCCCTTCCCCCTTCTTCCGGCGGCGAGAGAGAGAGCCAAGGGGGAAAACCCCAAATGCTTGCTGCCTTGCAGTAGGGGGCTCGCCCGGGGGATTAGAAGCTTATGCACGACGACGGAAGGGTAGAATGGTCACGGATGGGCGTCCATTGGCTGCTGAGAGGTGGGTTGCCGATGTGGCGGTGCGGCAGTGGCTGGCGGGGCGCGCGTTGTGTCACGGCTCGGGGGCAAAAGGGGAAAAGGCCCTGGGAGTGCGCGGGCGCGGCCGCCTGGCTCGGCGTCCGTGCCACGGACTCGGTCGGGGGCTTGTCCCCTGGTCGAGGCGTGCACGCACGCGCGAGCGCGGCGGCGGAGCGGCTTTGACCCGGGGGAGAACGAAGAACAGGGGATCGAGGTGACGGCCCCACCTGTCTGCGACATAGGCGCGGGGTAGGTTAGCTGGGCCACACTGGGCCGTCTCCTAAGCGGGGTAAGAAGGCCGAGGTGAAGGTTTGTTTGCGGGCTTAGAGTCGGAGGGGAACAGCTGGACTTAGAAGATAGATAGCTGGCCCAGATTGGAAGAAAGGGTTTTGAATTTAGTTTTGAAATTTAGTTCAATCTATAGATTTGAATTTGAATATTTTCAAATTCAAAACACACTCAAATAAAAACCAAATAAAATCCATAAAATCCAAATCACATATTTTACCATATTTTGGAAATATATTTTTATATATTTGTTTTTATTTATCTAGGAATTTAGGAAGAGAGGCTAGAGAGGGTTTAAATATGGTGACACATCATCAACAAATGAAAAATTCAAATTTTCTCACATTTTCATAACTTAATTTTTCTGGGTTGTTACAAACGGGACCACTATCCAGCTTATTTGTCTTTTGGTCAAGATATCAAGCAATTTTAAATTTGATCAAATTTATAAAAATACTAATATTTATGATATAAAATAAATATTAATAGATTAATTATGTCATATATTTTGCATATTAAATCTTTTTGGAGATGTGAATGCTAACTAGTATTTATAAATGCAGTCAAACTTGAAACGGTTTGATTTTCTCGACAAGCAAGGGAGTACATCATTTCACCACCTAGCTCGATTCTTGAACCCAAGTCCCAAGGTGTCGGTAGAATTCAAATTCAAATATTTCATTTGTACTATTTGACAACTCCATTTTGATGTACTCTCTGTCTCTAAATATAAGCATTCTTTGTTTTTCGTGTTACACGTTTGATCATTCGTCTTATTCAAAAAATTTATGAAAATGTAAAAATACTTATGATATACTTAAAATATATACAATGATAAAACATGTCATAACAAAATAAATAATATTTTCATAAATTTTTTGAATAAGATGAATGTTCAAACGCGGTGAGCAAAAGTCAACAAATACTCACATTTAGAGACGGAAGGAGTACCTAAGGTAACATTAAACAATTGGAGTACCTAAGGTATCGGGGGAATTCATAAACCCAGTCATTCAGTGGGCTCATGCTCTGCTTTCTAATGGCATGATTAGCTTGCTCATTGCGAGACTGCAAACCGAGGGGAAAAGACCATCATTCTGGTTGCAGGCGGTCAAGCACGCGCACGGGACAAACGAAAACGCACGAGCCTCAGGCGTGCTTCCCTATCCAGCTTTTACTCATGACATGGTTAGCTCTGTGTAGCATACAAAATTACAGCCATACAAGTTGGATTAGCAAACTAATCAAATCAAATTGAAACTTACAATACAAACCATCAATTAGAGCAAGTATTATGATGAGCTGCAAGCGGGCTACGTTCGACGTGGAGCATAGAGAAACGACGAGAGAGAAGTGCGCCAGCGTTTCGCGACTAGCGGGCGCAGACGCGCGGGCACGATCCTGATTGGCTGAAGGAGGCGCAGTGCATTCAATTCCGACGGGACCCACCACCAAATGCGCCACCTCACCTTCGGTTGCAGCCTGCTGCTGCCGGCGAAATTACTAAACTTGCTCTTAAGCTACTTATGTACTGTTCATCCAACTCCACTGTCATCAGAGAGCACACCACCATGAGTGGTCCTGCAGCGCTGCTGCTGCCTGCTGGCGCCGTCCCCTTGCCGTGGGCGTCGTCTGAGCCTCTGAGGCCGAGACGAGACGCCGAGTAGTGGTGGCTCTGCAGGAACGAGAATATTCTGCCCTTGTCGGAGCGAATTCCCGACACCGACAGCCATCACCACGGGCTGCATGCCTGAGTGGCTGTCGGCTCGGCAGGCGCAGGCGCGCGACACCCCCTGCGCCCATGGATCGATTAGCCCTGAGACCTTTTCGCGCCCCCCAACACAACTGGTTGGAAGCGCAGTAGAAAAGCAGCTAGCTGCCTAGCTCCACCGCAAGCAAAGCCGAGCAGGAGCTAGAGCTAGCAGAGGAGGCGAAAGAAAAGCGAGAGAAAGGGGAGCGAGCTGTGCTGAGGATGGCGGAAGGGAAGAAGAAGGCGAGGCCGCGGGAGGAGGAGCTCGTGGAGGCCGCGCTTGCCGCGGCGGCGGCGGCGCTGCTCGTGTCGGGCGTCAAGAGGCTGGTGGTGGCGCCGGCGGCCGCGCTCGCGGCGCCGTGGTGGTGGCCCGCGCCGCTCTCGGTGCCGTCGCCCGCGCTGTTCCTGCTCCTCAACGTCGTCATCGCGTCCATCGTCGTGGCGTCCGTGCAGCCGCGGCGAGGCGCGGCGGCGGCTTCGTCGGGCGCCGTCCACACCCAGGAGGAGGAGGAGGAGGCGGCGGCGCGGCCGGGAGACGGCGCGAAGAGGCTGAAGAGGAGGAAGAGCAAGAAGCGGACGGCCGCCGAGGCCGCCGTTGTGGATGGCCGCTGCATGGCGCTGGTGGCCACGGACGGGACGGTAGAGGCGCCGCCGGCGGCGAAGGTGGTGGAGGAGCTGACGGCGGCGGATGAGGAAGCGGCCGGCAACGCGGAGGAGGTGAACAAGCGGGCGGAGGAGTTCATCTCGGCGTTCCGGCACCACCTCAGGGTCGACTCCTTCTCGTCCGGAATCGCCCGGAAAAGCAACGCTAGAATGGACTCATGCCTTTGAATGGAACAAATTGCATGCATCTTGTGTTGCGAGCTTGCAAACATATTTGTTTTCATCCCGGTTCTAAAGAACTTTTTTCCATTCCAGGATTTATTTTTTCATTTGAGCTGTACTAGTTACTATCAGTGGACTCGAAATGGCTCACTTGGTTTTATCAGTGGACTCGAAAAATGCTCTTGTTTGTTAGAGAAGTATTGGAGGGAAATGAAAGAGATTGAGACAAACAATGAACTAATTTTCACTCAAGTCCCCCCATTCCACAACAATACTCTTCTTTCCAAACAAATCCATTCTGATAATCTTATTTCCAAACAAATCCATTCCAATACTCTTCTTTATAAACAAACCCTCGAGAATTTTCGATCCTATGTATAGTTCTAGTTTGTATCAAATACTAGCTAGAAATGCTAGGATAGAGGATCTAACAAAACAGAAGTAAAAAAAATCATCCAAATGGGTCCGGCCCATGGAACTTTACGGACCACATGTGACATGATCTACCTCCCCGAGGTACCACCAACGCAATGGCATGGCCTAGATATATTAAACGGGGTTCTCTCCAATTTTTGTTTCAATCTAGCAAAGTCACATGACAACGTATTTAATAAAGAAATAGAAAAAATCTTTAAAATGTTTTTCTCGTGAAGAAATGAGATATTCTCTTCATCCAATGCACTCATCTCCAAGAGTTTGCTAAATTTTACTTGGCAAATCTTGTGTTTTGCCAACTTCTAAAAAGATATGCCAAGTAAAAAAAGAACTCGTCTCCAACAGTTTGGTATAATTCACTTGTCAAATCCAGATCTAATTTACATCAGGAACCCTGAGAGAAACAAAATCATGTTATGTCCTTCCACTTCTTGAAAACTTACATCAGGAATCCTGAGATAGAAACAAAATTATTTTTAGGTCCTTCCACCTCTCTGTTACGGAGCGGATGCGCCACGGATACGCGCGCATATATACGCGCGGCGAGGGGAGGATGCCAAGTTGCTATTGATGCCAAATTGTTTTGCCAAATTGTTGGAGGCTAATTTTTCACATTTTGCCAAAATTAGATGGATGTCAAGTTAAAATAGCAAACTGTTGGAGTTACTCTAAGAAATCATGAAATCATTTTTGCTGAGAAATCACCAGTTTTTTAGGAACTCGTGCCACGTTAGAATTGGATGAGAGAAAAAACAATTATTACACAAAGATATCTTCATTGTGGAAGATAATTTCTATAGATAATTCTTTTATTATGGAAACCAGATCAGTTTTTTCTATTCGGTTATTTTCAAAAAAAATAAGTTTTTTTCTATTCGGTCAAGGGAAGGTAAAGAAACATTGAGCCGAAGCTACCGACCTTCCTTGTTTGACGATCAAGTACGTGTCACCACATGTGCTGACTAGGTGAGAAGATTGAATTGACCGATTATTAAAATTTCAGAGATGTTTGCGTTGTGCCAAACATGGCCACACTATTAGAAATGCACGATTTCTATTTGTTCACCAGGTGATACCCCGCGGGTTACTGCGGGAATTTTAATAAAATTTGAAGATGTAATTTGAAAGTAGAAATACTAAAATGGTTGCATTGCAACTTTTTTTTTTTCAAACAACAATGTAAATGAAAACACATTCATTTTATTGAGAGAACTACTTAGAAATTTGTAGCATGGTACTCACAAATACTAACACAATGCACAGCCGCAGAAAATCGTTAGACGACATAAATTCATGATTCTAGTGGATGGTGATGTGGACAACTTGCATGTTGAGAGAAGATCTAGTGGATGGTGACGTGGACCTCTTGCATGTTGAGAGAAGTCTATCCATGACTTGTAGTGAGTCTCACCTATATAGTTGTTATAGATTCCAAAGTTGCAATTTACTACAATTTCTTAGCATATATTGTTGGAGATATGCCCTAGAGCCAACTGGATTAGATCCATTAGTTGGTTCAGATGGATTTGATCCATTAGGTTGTAAAAGTCATGATGGGCCACAATTGTTGTAAAGCCCATTAGCGTTAGAAGGGGGTGCAACATCTATTAGTCACGTATTGCTAATGGACGATGGTGTGGGGGATTTTCCCCTCATAAATACGGACCATACCCCCCTGACTTGGATGACTCTTGAGCAACAGCCGTGCCGCCGTGCCGCCCACTCCTCGTCGCGCCCGCGGACCTAACAGTCCGGTGTGCGACACTTCCTTCCCGTACGTGTGGATACCTTGGAGGTGCTACGTTTGGAGCACAAGGACAAACCGCACGCGAAGGACCAGGCGGACGTGAGCAACTACACTGCCCGCTACCCTCGACGCGTTCGTCTACATCGAGACGGTTCCGCTGCATCTGCGCGTCTAGTGGTAATCCCGTGATCTTTGACAGCAGCAGTTCATGTTTTATGGGGAAATTTTGTTTTGCGCTAGCGTAGCCTCCCCGTATCCCTTTAGTGGTATCAGAGCCATGACTGCTAAGTTTTAGATTCGAGATGTGTGCATATGGTGATATGTGTGGACGTAGATCAAAATTGTGATCGATTTCGTGTTCTTGTCGTGATGGTCGTGTAACGAATTACTCCTACCGGTCGGAATTCCGCCATCGGAGTTAAGTGATACACGTAAACCTAGTCACGACGAGAAGAAGATCAATTGGATTGGTCGAATCTAAGCTAGGTCAAGTGCCATGCGTATGGGATGCGCGGCGGCAGCGGATTGGATCCGCTACCGGCCCTGAGAAAATCGGAAAACATGATGTTCAGTAAAAATAATCGTAACTTTCTGTGGTTAACTCGGATGGAGACGTTTTCTATATGAAAATTGATCTACAGAAAATTTTACACATGAGATTAACTAGCTTTGCTAGTATTGGCGAAATTAGATTTCCCAAAATCGGCTTGTAAGATGGGTTTTTCGACGGTTTAAGTTTAGACGTCAGAAGTACGGTAATCTGTTTTGCAGGTTTTGTGATCGGTATGGCCCGTATGTGTATGTGATGCATGTGTGTAATTTATTCGTGACCTGCGTGTCACGCGTACGGCAATACGGCTGGAGCCACATGTATTGTCAAAATTGATGTAATGGTCTGCGTACCAATTTGTGATGATCTAATGCGCAATTGTGTAACTTAGTGTACTATCACACGTTAGATATTTCATGGAGGACTCATCACTGGAGGATGGCATACATGGATCATGGAGATGGAGATCATCATGATGGACAGTACAATGGAGATGGAGATCACCATGTGTTAATGGGTCATACCGTGTCATTACTATGTGAATGCCGTTCTTATTGTTTTATTTCTACATATGCGATGATAATAGTTATTTTTCTGCACGTGATGGTAGAAGTAGAACGATCCCTCGGTAATATTTAAGTTGCATGCCCTCCCAAATCTTGCACTGTCATAAGTCTTGTACGATTGGTGGTGGGTCTATGAAATTAGGGTGCCACCAATTTTCCTCGACTAGATGGGTTTGTATCGGATACTTACAGCATAAGGTTTGGTTACTTGATCAAAATCATCTTAACGGTTAAGAGCTTTGGGGCATAAAGGTTGGGCGCCGAGACATAGTGATGTCACCCAACAACAGGAGTCATATGTGATATGATTAGCAAAGAGTTGCTTACCGATCTACATGTCTTCTAGCGGTGATGCTAAAGCTCACTAGTCGACTTGGTAGTTGTGGGTCCTGAATCACTAAGTATCAATTGAGGGATATTGATTTTAGTGGGAGTAGATTCCGTTAAATGCTTAATATAATCTACTCTGTCACGGATGCGTTGTCTTAGTATTTTGCATTATTTTGTTGTATATCAATGGCACCTAGCAACACCACATCGTTTACTTTACGTATGGTCCTTGAGAAGGACAAATTGAATGGAACGAACTATACAGATTGGATCCGTAACTTGAGAATTGTTCTCAAGACTGAGAAAAAGTAAGAAGTTCTAGACACCCCGTTACCAACAGAGAGTGATATCGAGAAAGGCGCTGATAGTAGCCATGTGATGGCAATCCAGAACAAGCCTACCTTTAAAAGGAAAGGTAATTCTTGGAAGAAGAAGAGCAAGGCTAAAGATGGGATATCTAAGCCAACACCCAAGGCTAAAGCTAGATCAACTGCTGATAATGAGTTCTTTCACTATCATGACCTGGGTCACTGAAAAAGAAACTACAAGTTGTACTTAGCTTCTATGAAAAGCAAGGGAAGTAAGGGTACTTCCACTTCAGGTACACTTAATGTTTATGTTACAGACATTTTTCTCGCTAGTTCTTATATTAATTCTTGGGTATTTGATACCGGATCGGTTGCTCAGATTTGCAACTCGATGCAAGGAATGATAAGAAGTAGAAGCGTGAAACGAATTCTTATATTAATTCTTGGGTATTCGATATCGGATCGGTTGCTCACATTTGCAACTCGATGCAAGGAATGATAAGAAGTAGAAGCGTGGAACGAGGAGAAGTTGATTTCCGCGTAGGCAATATTGCAAGAGTTGCTGCATTGAGCGTTGGAACGATGCAACTACACCTCTCGTCAGGATTTATTTTGGAATTGAATAAATGTTATTTTGTTCCTAGTTTGAGTCAAAACATTGTGTCTCCTTCATGCTTGATGAAGGATGGTTATTCATTTGCGAGTGAAAACAATGGTTGTGTGATCTCTAAGAATGGAATGTTTGTGGCTTTTGCATCCATTGTGAATGGATTGTTTATTTTAAGTCTTGATGATGCGCCTATCTATAATATAAGTGCTAAAAGGCCTTGACTTAATGATTTAAGTCCTACCTACGTGTGGCGTTGTTGTTTGGGTCATATAAGTGAAAAGCGCATGAAAAAGCTCCATACTGATGGACTTTTAACTTCGTTTGATTTCGAATCTTACGAGACATGTGAGACTTGTTTGCTCAGCAAGATGACCAAGATGCCTTTCTCAGGTTTTCCTGAGAGAGCCTCAGACTTGTTGGAACTCATACATACGGATGTGTGCAGACCAATGAGTACGACAGCTAGAGGTGGATACAAATACTTCATAACGTTCACTGATGATCTAAGTAGATATGGTTATATCTACCTAAAGAGGCATAAGTCTGAAACATTTGAAAAGTTCAAAGAATTTCAGAATGAAGTAGAAAATCAGCGTGGCAAGAAAATTAAGGCCTTACGATCTGATCGTGGAGGCGAGTTTTTTTAGTCACGAGTTTAGCAGTCATCTGAAGAGTTGCGGAATTGTTCCACAGCTTACGCCACCTGGAACACCTCAGAGAAATGGTGTATCCGAGCGACGTAATCGAACTTTGTTGGACATGGTTCGATCAATGATGAGCTAGTCGGACCTACCGTTGTCATTTTGGGGTTACGCTCTAAAAACCGCAGCTTTCACATTAAATAGGGTACCATCTAATTCCGTAGATAAGACACCATATGCGATATGGACTGGTAAGACTCCCAGTTGGTCTTTTCTTAAAATTTGGAGTTGTGAAGTCTTTGTCAAGCGACTTCAGTCAGACAAGCTTACATCCAAGTCGGACAAGTGCATATTCGTGGGATATCCTAAGGAGACTTTAGGGTATTATTTCTACAACCGCTCAGAGGGCAAAGTGTTTGTCGCTCGGAATGGTGTTTTCTTAGAGAAAGAGTTTCTCAAACGAGAGAAAAGTGGACAAAAGGTGTATCTTGAAGAAGTTCAAGATGAGCCGCTCGGGCAAGAGTTCACAAATGATGCTAATGTAGCTGAACGAGTTGAGATGCCTATGGTAAGAGAAACACCATCGCAACCACGAAGGTCTGAAAGGGCACATCGTGCAACTAATAAGCTCAATCTCATGATTGCGGGAGAGCGCGACATATTGTTGTTGGACAATGATGAGCCTATGACATATACGGAAGCAATGATGGACCTAGATTCCGAGAAATGGCAAAGTGCCATGAGATCCGAGATAGATTCCATGGGTGACAATCAAGTTTGGAACTTGGTGGACCCACCAAATGGTATTAAACCTATAGAGTGCAAATGGATCTATAAAAGGAAGAGAGATATGGATGGAAATATTCATATCTATAAAGCTCGACTTGTTGCAAAAGGTTTTCGACAAGTTTAAGGGGTTGACTACGATGAGACATTCTCGCCCGTAGCGATGCTTTAAATCTATTCGGATTATTCTAGCTATAGCTGCATATTTCGATTATGAGATATGGCAGATGAATATCAAGACAGCTTTTCTAAATGGGAATCTGACTGAGGATGTGTATATGACACAGCATGAGGGATTTGTCGATCCGACCAATGCTGGAAAGGTATGCAAACTTCAGAAGTCCATTTATGGATTGAAGCAAGCATCTCGGAGTTGGAACCTTCGCTTTGATGAAGTGGTCAAAGGGTTTGGCTTCATTCAAAGTGAAGAAGAACCTTGTGTTTACAAGAAGGCAAGTGGGAGCTCCGTAGTATTTCTAATATTATATGTGGATGACATATTGCTGATTGGAAATAACATTCCTATACTTGAGGTCGCTAAGACCTCATTCAAAAATAGTTTTTCGATGAAGGACTTAGGTGAGGCAGTATACATTTTGGGCATCACAATCTATAGAGATAGATCAAAAGTGCTTATAGGATTAAGCCAAGACACTTACATTGACAAAGTGTTGAAACGATTCAACATGGAAGAGGCGAAGAAAGGGTTCTTACCTATGTCACATGGCATACATCTTAGCAAGACTCAGTGTCCTTCGACTGCTCATGAGCGGGAACGCATGAGTAGAATACCGTATGCTTCGGCTATTGGATCTATTATGTATGCAATGATATGTACACGTCCAGATATTTCGTATGCGCATAGTGTTACAAGCAGATACCAATCTGATCCAGGTGAGGGTCACTGGACAGCGGTTAAAAATGTTTTTAAGTACTTAAGAAGGACTAAAGACATGTTCCTAGTCTATGGTAGTGAGGAGGAGCTCGTTGTAACGGGTTACACCGATGCTAGTTTCCAAACTGACCAAGACGATTCAAAATCGCAATCAAGATACGTATTTACGATAAACGGTGGTGCTGTGAGCTGGAAGAGTTCCAAGCAGGAGACGGTGGCTGATTCTACAACAGAAGCCGAGTACATCGCGGCTTCGGAAGCTGCGAAGGAGGGTGTTTGGATAAGGAAGTTCCTTACTAAAATTGGTGTGTTTCCGAATGTCTCCAGCCCATTGGATCTCTATTGTGACACAATGAAGCTATTGCGCAAGCAAAAGAGCCTAAGAATCATCAAAAGAACAAACATGTACCGCGGAAATTTCATCTGATACGAGAGATCGTTAGACGAGGTGATATCAAAATATGCAAAGTACACACGGATTTGAATGTTGCAGATCCTTTGACAAAACCCCTTCCACAGCCTAAGCATGTGGCGCAACTAAGAGCTATGGGTATTAGATACATTCTAAATTAGCTCAAATGCAAGTGGAAGAATGTTAGAAATATGTCCTAGAAGGAATCATAGAGATGATTATATTTCATTGTATCCAAGACACATTATTCTTTTATTGAATATCCATGAAAGACGACTTGTATTAGATTGGCAATTATGTGAATTGTTTGTGAAACTCTTTTTACTTGTATGGTTATTCAAAAGTTGTCCCTAGTATGAGTTAATGACTAGCACATTTATTAGTTGATGACTATGTTTCACAAGTCATGAACATGGAGATGTATAACTAATAATGTGGGCACATGTATGACATGAGGCTGGACTGACCTAATTTGAGATTTTGTTACATAGTTATCTCTTTACACAACGTGTATGCTATGTCCTTAGACTTGAGATTGTCGCATGTACTCAAGATGTGAATTGACCTACTTAGGGTCTATCAACCGCTACTTCGTAACTGGGTAGTTATAAAGGTGGCTTTCGGGTTTGTCAGGAAGCATGCTGTGAGGCATGGCCAATCAAGATGGAATTTGCCCCTCTCTGTTTGAGAGAGATATCTCTGGGCCCCTCGAGTGATCAGATCAAGAAATGCATGGCCGTGCTGGGTTAAGTGTTAACCTATTAAAGGATCTAAATCACAGTATCGAGAAAGAGAGGTCAACATGGAGCTAGACCAAATATCGTGAGGCAAAGGGAATAGCATGTATGCTACGCTGTGATGCTACGTCTGATATGATCTTTACGTATACATAGGAGTTGACACGTCTTGCTAGAGGCCGCTGTCAACTATTGGTCGAGTAGGAGTACTCGAGCCATGTCTACGTGTGCGTGAACCCGTAGGGTCACACACTTAAGGGATTGGAAGTCGAATGAGGAAGTACTTGCATAGTTGACTCTAGTGCAAGTGGGAGACTGTTGGAGATATGCCCTAGAACTAACTGGATTAGATCCATTAGTGGGTTCAGATGGATTTGATCCATTGGGTTGTAAAAGTCATAATGGGCCACAATTGTTGTAAAGCCCATTAGCGTTGGAAGGGGTGCACCATCTATTAGTCCCGTATTGCTAATGGACGATGGTGGGGGGATTTTCCCCTCATAAATATGGACCATACCCCCTGACTTGGATGACTCTTGAGCAACAGCCGCGCCGTCGTGCCGCCCACTCCTCGTCGCGCCCGCGGACCTAGCAGTCCGGTGTGCGACACTTCCTTCCCGTACGTGTGGATACCAGGTGCTACGTTTGGAGCACAAGGATGAACCGCACGTGAAGGACCAGGCGGACTTGAGCAACTGCACTGCCCGCTACCCTCGACGCGTTCGTCTACATCGAGACGGTTCTGCTGCATCTGCGCGTCTAGTGGTAATCCCGTGATCTTTGACAGCAGCAGTTCCTGTTTTATGGGAAAATTTTGTTTTGCGCTAGCGTAGCCTCCCCGTATCCCTTCATATATCTCAGATGCCGTAGACATAATTTGTTGCTAAACTTTTAAAAACCCATTTTTAATTTTGTTGGCAACACACTTTCTTTGAAAACCCAACTTAGTTAAAAAAACTAAAATTGTTCGGAACAAGTTTTTAATTTGTAATATCAGAAAATGGACAGTTCGTTAAAAATGAACAGTGAAAAGCACTGTTCACCTATTACATCTAACACATCTACTCTCACAAGAAACACTTTTCCAGTACCATTCATTTACAATTTCACTATTCCTTTTCACTCAAAAGAACACGCCCTCACGCAAACCAAAAAAAAAAGCCTAGCACTCCAGCCCGTCCGAAGGCCCAAACAGAACATCCCGCCCGGCCCAGGAACAGGTACCGTAAGCGTCTTCGCCTCCGCACTCCGCAGCGCCGGCAATAAAGCCGCAACCCGTCCCCATTCCCCTCCATCGCGATCGCTTCGCTTCCGCCGCCTAGGGTTTCGCCTTCAGCTTCCACGCCACACCAATCGCCCCCCACACACCCCAACCCCTCTTCCACCCGGCGATCGGATCGATGGCGGCGGACGCGGCGGCGGCTGCGGCGGGGAAGGACAAGATGCTGGTGCTGGTCAGCTGCGACAAGGAGAACTTCGAGGTGGAGGAGTCGGTGGCGAGGGAGTCGCGCACCATCCTGCACATGATCGAGGACGGCTGCACCGACAACGGCATCCCGATCCCCAACGTCAACGGCAAGATCCTCGCCAAGGTCATCGAGTACTGCAAGAAGCACGTCGAGGCGCGCCGCGGCGCCGATGGCGACGGGGACGCCGCCGAGCCGACTGCCGCGACCAACAAGGCCTCCGAGGAGGAGCTCAAGACCTTTGATGCCGACTTCGTCAAGGTCGACCAGGGCACCCTCTTCGACCTCATCCTGGTGAGGCCCCCCTCCTGTTCTCCTCCCGTCCCCACCACTTCGGTCTTTGTTTAAATTGTTTAGGTCCGTTTGTACCCTCTACTGAAAGGTTGATGATTAGGTTGCTGCCTCCTTGTTGCGAGTAGGGTTATTTTGCGCGGAGATTCGCAAATACTTGAAATTATTGCTATTTGCTTGTGTTGCTACTGTTGCCTTTGGGGTTTAGGTGCGCTAATGACTGTATAGTGGTGATGACTAGGGACGCAAGTGGACTCGGAACCTCCTTATTGCTATATGTTCAGTTTGTTGGCTGACCCACTTTTATCCTAGTGATGGTATGCCTGTCACATGTTTCTGGCATGGTTAGATCAATTTTTGGTTACATTTCATCTGAATTTGTTAAATTTGTATCAAGTTATTACATATAAGGAAGATTTTTGTTAATATGCTCCTTCTTTGGTTGTATCATCTTTCAAATTAGTTTTCTATGTTATTTGGGTCAAATTGCCTCGATTGCTATTATGCAGGCATGGGAAGAGTTTGTGCATTAGTGCCTATTTAAGGTGTTCTTGAACTGTCCAGAATGAGTTCCGGATATCAGGCCCGTCTCCAGGAATTTGGGGCCCCGGTTCGAAATACTAAATGGGGCCCTAAAATGTTAAAAGACCATATGTTTACTCCAACTAAAGCATACTTTCACACAACTATGTAACTTCAAAATATCTTATTTCGTAGAACATTTAGAATTATATCTAATATCAGTGGTAAAAGTAAGTAACAATTTATAGTAATGACCTCATGTTGTACTAGGAAGAGAAGAAAATCAATTTGAATTAATATTCAATTCCAACGCAGAACAACACGTGCATGAATGAGCCATCATGAAGTAAAGTTCAAAAAAAATATATATATAGCCATCATGAAGACATGAACTTAGCCCACGGCAGTGGCTCACGATTGGGTCTTTCTGTCTTGGCAACAGTGGATTGCAGCTTGCCGGCTATGCCGCTGCTGGAAGGATTGCGAGGGATCAGGAATGGATCAATTAACATAAATAGTAGATTGAGTATTGGGCTGGTGCCCCCCCCCCCCCCCCTGATTTTGGGGCCCAGCAGGAGCGGTCGCTCACCTTGCTCCTGCCTGTCGACGGGCCTGCCGGATATCATCTGTTCCAATTGCTATCATGGGTTGTGATAAGTTTATTAGAGACTGTGAGGGGCATTGTGGGGCATTTGGTGCAAATTGTTTGTCTGTCCTATTTAGTTTTTTATTGTTTCCTTTCAAACAGCATATGTTATGTTACTGTAAGCCAACGTTTAATATGCTTGTCCTGAGTTGTCTCCTTGTGGAATTGGTTTCTGTGCTGTTTAGTTAAATTTTTGATATGATAATTGGTAATACTCTTATGTATGCTACAGCATGTTTGAAATTATTAGATTGGTGCTTAAGATAGTTTAGCTTATTGCTTGATGCCTCTGCTGTACTTGCTGAATGGGTATACATTGTAGGACTGGTGTTGTGGAAACTTGGTTGTTTAAACTTACTGTTGTTCATTCATATTTCTGTATAGTGCATATATGATCCTTTCTTGATGTCACCATGCGCCATATTGCAAGTATATAAGTGAATATGCTTTTTCTTCATTGTTAATTGTTTTCCTTGAGACATGTTTTTTTAGATATGTTCTGCTATTTCAGATGTTGAGGTTGTCTTAGCTTGAGTTGATATTTTTTATTATATATCTTATTATGTGATATTTGGAATTGTTCAGTTGGTAATTATGAATGGGTTTGGCTGGTACTCAACTATGAACTGTAAGAAGTATGATTCTGCCATGATTGCTATACTTGCACAGTAGAAGGCATGGATAAACTATAGGTACTGCTCAATGTTGGGATAATACAAATTTTGCTTTTGAATGATGTATTTAACTGGTACAATTTGATGCACAGAATGTATTGTTGTTGACTTCATTGTTCCATTTTATCATTTTTTTGTCTGGCTTGCCCATATTGCTGCATTCATGAATGTTTGACAAGAGCCCCTTACATATGTTGGTCTTGACAGGCTGCAAATTACCTGGACGTCAAGGGGCTGCTGGACCTGACCTGCCAGACTGTCGCGGACATGATCAAGGGGAAGACTCCGGAGGAGATCCGCAAGACCTTCAACATCAAGAACGACTTCACACCTGAGGAGGAGGAGGAAGTGAGGAGGGAGAACCAGTGGGCCTTCGAATGAGGCTGAAGCTGAGGCCCTAACGACAGCAATCTCCTATAACCAGGCCAGCGGGAATGTGCGTCCTCAGGAACTCAGGATGTCATGAGTTTGGAGCAGCTATAGACTGTCACGGGTTTAACAAATCGCTTAGAAGGTGTATGTAGGTTTGGTTGACTATTTTGCTGACTCCATTTTTTTGGTGCATCAGTGGATGCTCTCTGGATTGTTAAGAGGCCGGATGGTTATCAAGCATTGCTGGTTATTTTCCATTTCCCCTGTCGTTTGCTGGTTGCTTGGCCAGGATGGTTATCAAGCATTGCTGGTTATTCTCCATTTCCCCTGTCGTTTGCTGGTTGCTTGGCCAATCCTTGCTGGTCCTATTATTCTTTTGGTGTGGTGTACCTTGCTGCACATGCGTGGGCTTGCACAGCTCTTGGAGGGCAGTGACCAGTGTTGCTTCAGATGTGTTTTTTCTCGCGGGTACTGTTTGGTTCCTGCCTTTGCCTAGGCAGCAGCACCATCCGACACTTCGAACTCTCACATGTAGGAACTCCTACTCCAGCTGTCATCTGTCCGAAAGACCAACTGCCCTCACTCCCGCCATCGCTGGGAACTTCCGAAGCGGCACCGCCGGCGTGCCATGCCTCCGTGTCTTGGCAGATCCGTTGACGTACTCGCTACCGTTGCCAAGGACCAGAACATCGTCGAGTACGTCGGAGATGAAGACCATCGAGTATCTGGAATGGCGCCGGCTGTGGAGGATTTGCCTAATCAGAGCGAGTTGCATCTGGGTCTCGATGCCGCCGTGAAGGCGTACTGCGATGGCCGATGGGGCGTGGTCGCCGGGAGTGCTGCACAGGGTCGTCAGGGACGGTGAGTTGGTCAGCATCCTTGGAAGAAGGCAGCAGAGCAAATGTTCGATTCTGCTGAAGCCAAACACGGAAACACCAGCGGTTCAAAACCGTCTGAACTGTGGAACCAGCCCAGCTCAGACTACCCACACTCGTATACCTTTATTTCCTCTTTCAAAACAGAATATGCTATCCCAGTCATCAAGATTCTCTCCTTTATATTCTTCTCTCCTGCACCAATCTCCATTCATATTTCTACTTCATCCCAACCACTAAGGCCCACACATATATTTTATACCCCCACGGCCCCACCCCCAACCCCCGGCCTCAACCCATCAACTTGTGGCGGAGCCAGAAAAAAATTAGAGGTGGGGCGGCTTCTAGCACAAAAATAAACTAAATGGCATGTGCACCAATGCACACAAAACTTGCACAATCGTGAGTAACATAGAACAAAAATTGTTTATCAACACAAGTGAAATTTGAAGATGTTATGCTATAAAGACAAAAGTTATATTTCTTGGTTATTGCACTGTGCAAAATATAAAAATGTTTTGTGTAGAGGTCAATTAATGTCTAATAAGAAAAAGATGATAAGCATCAAAAAAATCTTTTACTCCTACTCTGCGCGGCGTGTCTGGGCAACCAAACCATGCTGCAAGCGGCTCGCCGCTCGCCTACTCATGTGGTCATGCCCAATATATGCCACTATGCAACTAGCATTTGCTCATGCTCTGCATGCTCGCATCGGCACCATGCATGGTTCACTCGTGCACGCACCACAACACGTCGGCTAGTTTTGGAACCATCAATGATGGATAAAATTGGATAGACACCTACAGGTAGTTGTTGGGCTAGCATAGCAACAAGTGCAGTAAGAGTATCATCTTTCTTCCCACGCTAAGAACTCAGTCTTCCTAGTCTTCAGGCCATGGTCGTCGATGCAAATCGTCTGAAACATATGGGCAGTGATCAAAGGAGGAAGGAGGGTTGTAAGATGTGCACGACGGTAGCTGGGGCGGCCGCCCCACCCCGCCGATAGGGTGGCTCCGCCCCTGCCATCAACACCAGTTTCCTGCAAATCACGGAACCAGACCAACCCGGTCTAAACCGGTTGTTGCGGTCTGGTTTGCAAAACCAGGTAAACCCAGCAAAACCCGCCAGTGCACAGGGCTAATTGACGAATATTGTACACAATATACAGAAAATGATGGTTACATGATAATCTTTCTATTGCCCAGGTACAACATGTGACAGGTTTGGCCACAAAAATTATACCTAAATGAAATATTCTAGAAAAATCATGTTTACTCCATTTTCAGTGCATAGCTGTTCCTAGGACATCACTCGATAATCAGCGTCGCAATACTATACTAATCTCATCATCATCTGAGCTGACTGCATCAAGCTCAATGATATTCTTTGGCGGATTATCCACTTTTTGTCTCTTGAAATCTTGTTCTGTCTTACCCAATCCCTGCTTGGGTGGTCCTTTGGCGCCAGATGATGACGAACTACAAACCACAAGCTTGTTTATTTTGATGTCACTGATGATTAATAGAAAACTGAAGACCATTTTAAGCAAAGCATAGCATGTTGTGACTGACCTTTTGTTCAAGCTGAACTTTGATTTCTGTTGTTGTTGGCTTGTAGAACCATTGATTTGGACAGTTGGTCTCTTATTGTCCATATTGGCTGATTTATTATGCATATGGGAGTTTATCAGTCAGTAAAAGGCGCTAATCTGATCACTGTTCTTTCATGAATTTGGGGCTAAATTCAATTCTAATTACTTGTGAAGGGGGAAAATAGGTTACCTGTAACATGGGAAAGAAATCTTATACCCTGAGACTGGTTCTTAGTGGTTACTCTATCCGCATTGCTGCACAAAAAAATCAGAGCTTAAGCATGACAACATCAATAATTTCATACTATTCCGAAGGCTACTGCAATCCTGCATGATTTAGGCAAAACATGTCACAATTATGACACTACAGAATTGGGTTATGTTTATACTTCCTCTTGAATGACAAACTATAAAGCCTACACCACAATCCAAATGCAAATAACTAGTGCAATAGACAGAGGCGGACCCACCCATATGGCAGGGTGGGGCAGCTGCCCCAGCTACCCCGGAGCAAAATCCCTACTCTCATTGAGTTTTTAGCTCGCCGGAGAGGTATTTGGAGCTCCCAGAGTCCCAGGCGAGCGGCGGTGGCGTTCTAGCATGCGTCGCTACTCGCTAGATAAAGGAAGAAGAGGAAAGAAAAAGGCCATCGTGGGCCGGCCATCGATTTTTTAAGTGGAGCATCTAGTCTAGGCCCAATAGCTCCTGCAGCCCAACATCTAAATCTAATCGCCCGGCCCCCTACTTGACGACCCCAACACGCAACATTGAGACGGTGCCACGGTGAGGGTGCACGGTGGTGGACTCGAACGGCTTCTACGCACCTCTACGGAAAGGGGACTCGCCGCTCATCGGCTCGGGCACGCATGAACAAGATGACGGGCCGCATCGGGGACTCGCCGCTCATCGGCTCGGGCACCTACGCCTGCCGCTCATCGGCTCATCGAGGACGAGACCACGCTCGACACTCGCGCGCGACGTTGCCGCCGTGATGGAGTAAAGGGCCTGCCGCCGCAGGAGGCTGTGGACGATGGGAGCGCCTCGACGTGGGATTCACGGGGCTCATCGTTGTGTCCAAGACCGGTGAGGTCGCGTACAGGGTCAACCGCACCGGCATGTTCAGGGCTGTGCCACCGAGGACGGCTTCATGGAGGTCGGCATTGAGAAGGAAATTTTTAGAGGCATTGATGGAGATGAAATCAAGAAGACATTTCAAGATATCACGTATCTGCGTATAGAGACTTGCCTAGGCCACCTAGAAAGTCTAGACATGATTAATTCTAGTATTCAGCAGAATATATGTGTTGGAAATTATGATACGACATCATAAACCTTCAAATATATGTGCCGTTTTGTCATACTACTGTTGTAGTTTCAACTTTCAATATAAATGTGGCATGCAAAATTTTTCCCTAATTGCCTTTGTGTCGTCACGCAAATCCGCCCCAGCTAAATTTTTTTTCTAGGTCCGCCACTGGCAATAGACATGATGGAACAATGGTAAATGGTTCTTTAAGAAAATGCAACATTCTTTTTTTAGTCATCACCAAACAGAATTGTGCAGTTGAACAACCAGTAAATTAGGTAGCCAGAGCAGCTAATATCAAATAGCTCTTTACATACCTTAAAGCCCTTTTTAGCCCATCGATGGACATTACTTTCACTGGTTGGAATGGCTTTCTTGGGTTAGGTTGTTCTGAGGACCGGTTGACCATATAAATCCCTTCAGATCGAAGCTTGGAAGCAAATTGAAAGTTTCTGGAAGGAAAAATTCATTGTATAAGCATGGCCCAAACTGATACTGTGGAATTATATCAGGACAAACATAAGATGTGGAGCTATTAAGGAAAGTCCTAATTCTACTCTTTAAGGTTTTCCTTACCCGCCCTTAAGCTCCACTCTGCCAGTAGTGTACTTCTGGGATGTCTTCTGCAAAAATGAAAGAAGCATGATGAATCATGTCGCATTCATGTCCAATATTCAGTTGCTGAATGTTGGTTATATCCTTACCGACGAATGAAACTTGCAAGATGCTCCTTTGCTCCTGGAAAAGAGAGGAGAATTTAGTCACATAATGGCATCTTCGATACATTCTTGTAGTTGAGATATGAATACATAATATGCAGGAGATGCTTTACGCAATGAAAAACAGTAAAGGCCCATCTTGCTAAGGATCGGAGTCCGAGAGCAAGAAGGCAATCACATAGCCACATACTTGAAAATGTGCCACATTAGCACATTGTACTTTCTGCTGATATCTGTGAAAAGCTGTGGCAATCACTGATCACAAAATCGTCTCATTAGTCATTACTTTTGTGTACATCGTTGTTTTGGAATTTCCTAAGTTTACTGATAGGAAACCACTGAAATGACAAGCATTCCATGGGTTTGAAGACACTTACTTATTTATCGCCATGGTGCAAGCCACCCCGTCTTTCCTCTTCCCTTTGCAGAGACCAAAGTCCGCTGCAACTCCCATCTTGAACATCTGCCCCACTGAAGCAACACCCACAGAGAACCCTTTGCCCTGCACAGCAACATCACCAGCACATTGAAATCAGTAACAGAACTGCTGAGCACAAACCACTCAAGCGACCAAAAACATAAAAATGCCAGCCGAGAAGTACCCCATTGTCCATGCGAACATTTCCATTCAACAGCGCGAACACGGAGCCAACGGCAGCGCCGGAGTAGTGGACATGCGCATCCCCAAACAGGAACAGCGATACCTCGGTATCGTCCAGGGCGCCCATCTTCCAGATGCTGTAGCTGGTCCCCTTCGCACTCACCCGCGGCACGCCCTTGTCTAGCAACACCCCCGCCGTCGCCCAGCAGCCCGAGAACCTGTCGCTCCCAACAGAGTTCCTGCACACACACAAGAGGGAAAAGAAAGATGCCCAATAAATCGATGAGCTAAAAAAACTGAATAACCCAGCAGCGGATTGAATCGGGAAAAGGAACCTCACTTTATCGCGGTGATGCGCACGAATCGGATATCAGCGAAGCGGTTGCTGATCTCTAGGGGCGAGAGCGTCAGGTGCTTGATGCGGAGGCCGGAGTACTTGTCGACGAGGGTTTCGGTGGACTTGGGCCGCTTGGGGCGCTCCGGGAGCGGGGAGGTGGATTCGGGGGCCGCCTCGAGGTAATCCTTGACGGCGTCACGGAAGACGGACATGTCGGTGCCGCCGGGTCGCGCTGTCCTTGGAGGTGTGAAGGCGCCGCCGGGCTCGGCGCCATCGGCGGCGCGTGGAGAGGAGGGAGGGGTCTCCGGGACGGCCTCGCCCAGGGAGAGCAGGAGGTCCAGGTCATCGGCGGCGCTCGCCATGGTTGCGGCGAGGCGGGTTGGGGGGGGCAGCGGGTAAGGGAATCTGCGTGTGCGAGGTGGAAAGGAGAGAGATCAGAGATGTGAATGGAGGAAGCGAGGAGGGAAACGAGAATTCGTGAGGGGAAGGGGGGAATTTTTGGAGGGAAAAGGTAGAATTCGTATTTATGTTTAACTACCATACCAACCATGGAATAACATCTGAGGGCGTTTGGTCTAGTGGTATGATTCTCGCTTTGGGTGCGAGAGGTCGCGAGTTCGATTCTCGCAACGCCCCATTTTGTTGTGCATATTCTTTTGCCAATTAGAAAAGCAATATCGGCAAAAGATAGTTAGCCATCTTTTTTTACGGTAAAATATATTAGTTACCCATCTTTTTTGTGCATATTATTTTGCCAATTAGAAAAAAAGCATATCGGCAAAAGATAGTTAGCCATTTTTTTACGGTAAAATATATTAGTTACCCATCTTTTTTTGTGCATATTATTTTGCCAATTAGAAAAGCATACCGGCAAAAGATAGTTAGCCATTTTTTTTTACGGTAAAAGATGTTAGTTACCCATCTTTTTTTACAGTTAAAGATGTTGTATCATAGTTGTCAGATTAGGGTCACACTAGCAATCATCTCTGTTTTTCTTTTCCCTGAAAGCAAACAGTCAGCCTGTTCGTTTCGTTGAGCTGGTGACTACTGCTGATTTGTTCTGAGAGAAATATTGTTGTTTAGCTGGTCGCTGGTGATTTATGCTGATTTGTTCTGAGAGAAAAGTACTGCTGGCTGGTGGCTGATAAACCAGATGAACATGGTGCACGCAGGTCAATCTAATCTTGACCGGTCTTTTGCTCAAAAGTTGGACGTTGGAATGTTCTAATTAAGATCTATACTATCAATCATAATTATTCAACATGTATATATTGTGATGGTTACATTACATGAAACAACATGACGCAGAAGGAAAGAGGGGGGAACACATCTTCGGTCTGGTCAGTATCTATCATTCACTCGTTTCATTTTAGTTCCCAGATCAAGCATGTTCCAATCACAGACCAATGGGGCATGAGCGTCAGTGCTGAACCCAAGGGGATGAACAAACAAAATGCTGAGGCATCGACTGGCAGCATCCATCTCGTTATTCTCAAGCACCCTTCTTCTCCCCACTGCATCTCACCTGCACTCCCAGTGTGGCAGTCGTTGATGGGCAGTTGATGTCCGCTCCGTACAATGTGTGCTCCACCTGCAACACGCACGACGGCTTGCCGAGGCATTCCTGTCCATTCCATTCCATTCCATTCCATTCCACAGGTCGGTATCAGTCAACGAGTCGAAAACGTTTGTTTGTGGTTGTGGGTGCGATGGAGTAGGTTTAGGAAACACTACAGATGGTATAACATGCATCAGCACCAAGAAGTGTGTACCTTCTCGACGACCTGCTTTGCATCAGGAGTGTGGCAAGTGCCTGCAGTGAAGTTGCCGCACATGCCCTCCGGGTTGCCAAAGCTGGCAAAAACGACCTCCTGGATTGTCTTCTCCGCGGGGCACGATAATGTGCCCCGCGTGCTGTGATCTTCTGCAATGACCGTGATTTTGTCACCATCCGTGTCCCACGTCTTGATCTGCGCTGGGTTGTGCTCCGAGAGCACCAAACAAATGTCGTCTCTCGTCACCGTCTGGACAAGGATGCCGTCCGGCTTGCCTATCTCCTCCTCGAACACAACCAAGAGGTTGTCCTTGGATTTCAAGAAAGGACGAGGAACATGGTACCTGAAGGGAGGGTGGGAGAGGAAAATGAACTGACTTTTGTTTGGGCAGGTTTGTAGGCCAAGAACCGTAGGCCTGCTTCAACTAAAGGTGAACTTGCATACAGACTTACAGTGCTTGAGAAGGAGTTCCATCAAGAGTTTTGTATGAGACCCAGTATCGACCTATGCCTTCACCATTCACATAAATCATGCCCTTGCTCATTGAGCTCATATCAAGAACAACGGGGTCATCTCCATCTGGCTCATCAAAGTATCTCTAGCATGGCAGTGAAGATAGTAACACTGAGGATTGCAACAAAAATCGAAATGGATGTTTGATGTTTCCAAAATCTGAGGTATTCCTATTCATGATTCAACTTACCTTATACCAAGTGGCTGGCTGGTCATTCTGGGCCGGTTTCCACTGAAATTCGCCCACGCCTTTTTCCGAAAAGATCTCCTTGTCCTCACCTTCTAGTGCAGCCTATTTCGAACCAAGTGTGAGGAGGATTTCAGGTCTTATCATATGGTCGCATTGTCCTTTCTCAAAGGAAATGAATATCTTTTCAACTTCCAAGGAAATAGGCTTACCTTATGGCCCCAGCCATTGACCAGTAAATCCAACGTCCCAGTGTTGAGACCTTGGATTAGGCACTCCTGAATGCCTCCCTTTACTTCAGCAAGTTCACCACCACTGTCCTGCAGAAGATAGCAAAAAAAATGCAAATTTGGAGCTGATGGATAAGGATTATTGCATTAACCGAGCACACCCATCCCCTACCAGTTATGATATAAACTATATACACCCGCCTTTAAAGAAAAGTGTCTGTATCTACCTCCGTTAGACCATTACAACCGAATCAGCCATTTCATGTTGCAAACTGTGACCAAAAATCCAAAACTATGAAATTTTTTTGCAAACATATTTCATAGTTTCGACAGATTCTTACCTTCATTCCCATTGCTGATGACAGCAATGAAATATGGTTCACACCTACTTTCAGATCAACAGGTTTTTCGAACATGAAACCCTTTACCTGCTTGCTTCCACGCCCACTTCCTACGAAGACGGTGATTTTGATTGGTACAATAATTTGTACTTGCAACAGGCAAGTGGAACAAGATTGTTACAAAGTTGGTCCAAGTTACCTACGAAGGCATCATTCGCAAACCCAACCATTGAGTGTGCAGTACTTCTGACCTGAAGCACAGGCCGGATATCACCTCTAAAGGGCAAATCGTCTGACTCCAAACGGAAGCTGCACATAATAATAAAAAGAAAATACAGCCAAGTGAATTTTCTGCACGTTGAGCTAAAACTCTAAGAACAATAGACAGAGTGATAACCTTGTGGTGTACCACAAGTAGTCACTAGCATCCTTTGTTTGGTTATATTGCTCCAAAGGTTCCTTTGTCCTGACTTTAGTATTATGAAACTTCGGAATCTGTTCTGAGTACATTTCCCACGATTTGTTCTTGCTCGTCACCTCTGAGGTATGGAATGACCTTTCACTGTGTTGTCCAAACACCTGCCAAACAGACATAAAATGAATCAAAGCTATACGTACACCTCAAACCTAGATCCTAATTCAGTTGCAGCTAAAGTGTAAGCAAACATACTCTCTTGGTATTGTAAACTACGTTCTTGCACCCTGCAAGAATGGAGACAGAACGGCTAGGCACATAGTGCTTCTCCCCTCGGAAGATCGCTGTTCCATCTTCGCCTGTGTTATTGTTGGAGAGGAAAGAGAGGCACAGGTTATCTTCAGGCAGCTCGAAAGTGTGTGCCTGCAATAATCACAACATGGAAGATTATCGATTTATAGGCCATAAAACAGTGGCAAACAATAATCTAAGTTTTTGGGTTCCAAGATGATGGAGGAAGTTATTCCCAACCTCATACCCAGGACCCAACTTCTCAGATGAATGTTCACCCTCGAGGAATGCTTTCTGGTATGACCTTATTACATTGTGCAAGTCCCTAAGATGCCCAAATTTGGGCTCCTTGCACATACCTGTGAAGGTACATGGACCATATTAGATATTTCTTAAGAGGACCATAAAACAAGAACACAAAAATTAATACAGAAATGCTATGGTGAGACGATCTAACCATATTCGTCCATGGGAGCTTCGTCATAGTATCCGGTCAGCACATAAGAAGCACCAGTCCTTCCAAAATTTGTTCCACCATGATACTGTTGACAAATTAAAATGAAATTCCATAATAAATCTACATGCGTACCCTGTAAATATTTTCTAGATGTATTCGAAAGGTAAATGAATGTACATACCATGTAATAGTTAACCAAGGACCCACCCTTTGCAAAAAATCGTAATACAGAATATGCAATGTCCTCAGCTGAACGCATAGCTACTTGATCACCAAATGCTCTGAATCTGTGTATGCCAAGGAAAAACAGAAGAAGATATTACTTCTTTATGTATGTAGCTTTCGTGTGTGCAGGGATGGGGGACCAATTGTTTACAGAATATAGAATAGCCCTTTTATTTTACACATTGCAAAAGCACTTATTTTTTCGTAATTTAAAATGCATTTTTTTTGCACCAGTTAAGAGGACCTTTTATAAAGATTAAAAGAAAAATGTACTAAAATTAGCAAACATTGCACTAACTATCCTATAGCACATCAGACATTTACCTTTCAGGTTATTAGTTTTGCCTTAGTTGGTGCATTGGGCAGTTTACTTTGTTGTTTATATGCAGTCCATCTGCTAACTGGTGGTGCAATGGTGCTTCACTATTCAATTATATCTTTCTTACTTTCTATATTCTAATATGTAACTATGCGTACAATGGTTTCCTCAATGAAATAGGGGATGGAACTTCTGACTTGGAGTGGTCATAAACAAAAAGGGAACAAGGCTCAAGGATACTAGGATAGGATGCTGCAAGAACCTAACAGTAACCACACAGATGAAGAAGTGTGTTATGATTGGATGGTCATAAATCATTTCATTACAGCGTTATAGTTTTTTTATTAGCAGTGCGACATATTCCATCCCACTCCATTATTCTTTCCATTGCGTACTACCATTGCTAATAGTGTTGGCTCAAATATTACTTACACAATTGGTGAAAAAAGAATGTTGAGTGTGAATTACTTGAACTTACTGTGCAGTCCAGTTCTCAGTCCAAAGCCTAGGCTTATCTTTGTCATGTAGTGTCCATGTGTCTCCACAATGCCTTCCGTTGCAAGTAGGGATCTAGTGAGAGCGAGAAACAAATTAAAAGATTGAACTGAACTAATTCAACTCTTTCAATAGAAAAGAGCATGCCACTGACGTATCGCTGCTGCTCGCCCCGCCCGGGCAACGCGGCGGCGACACCGGCACCGCCCCCCTCAGCGCGCCCTCCCCATCCTCCCCTCCCTGCCACCGCCGGAGGGGCCTGCCGGGTCCCGCCCGGACCCCAGGAAGGCGGCGGCAGGGCTTCCTTCGGCCGGCGGCGCCGCTTCCGGGGTGGCGGAATGGCGTGCTGCGGCTGCACGGGCTGTGGTGACGGCGGCGGCGGTGGGTCTGCTCCGGCTCGCCGGTACCGGATCCAGCCCCTCCCGTGCCGGATCTGCGGCGTGCTGCTCCCCCCTCTCCCCCTCGCGCTCTCTTCGGGGGCCAACTTCGTTCGCGGCGGCGGCGGCCTGCTCCGGCCGTCCGCGGGCGTTGCTGCTCCCTCCAGTGCTGGATCTGTCTCCGGCGACATGGCTCGTGCGGCGACGTGGCTCGTGCGGTGACAGACGGATCTCGCGCGGCGTGGGCGGGCGGGCGGCCTTCCCGGGCTGCGGTGGCCTGCCTCGGTGGGGTGCCGACCGGCCATGGCCGGACCTGTCCGGGGGTCGCCGGTTCTGCACCCTCGCCCTCCGGTGGCGGATCTGGCACGGCGTGGATGGTGGGCAGGCGCTCCAGGCTGCGGTGGCCTGTCTCGGAGGGGTGCCGGCCGGCCACGGCCGGGCCTGTCCGGGGCTTCGCGTTGTCGTGGCTTGTGGCGGCGGTCTTCTGTGGGGTGCGGCTGTGGAGGTGTTGGCGGCGTCTTGGTGGCGCGGCCGACGGTGGCTAGCCTGGGCGTGTGCCAGCGACGCAGTGGTGGCGTGGCTGGCGGCGCACTGGTGTCGGGGCACTGGTGACACCTTGGTGGTGTCCCTGGTTTGTCCCGGGTCGCCTTCTCTCCGACAGCGGCGTGTCGGCGGTGCCGTGGTGGCATGGCTGACGACGATTTGCGTGGACGTTTGACAGCGGCACCATGGTGGTGTCGCTGGCTGCGGCCTTGCGGTGGCTCACCGGCAGCATCACGGTGGTGTGGTTGGTGATGCCGGTCGTTGCCCTTGCTCCACAGGGTCGATACGGGTGAAAACCCTTCCCTTTTTGGGTCGACGTCGTTGGTGCTTCCTGCGTCATCTCCTTCCTGAAGGCGACGTCGGGCATCTTCGGAGTGGGTCGTGCTTCTGCCCTTCGACGACGACGGCTTCTGTGAGAGCGCTTTCTTCTTTTTTCCCTGTTTTTCTTCTCTTTGTTGCTGTTTAGTTTTTCCTTTAGTTGCTTCAGAAAGGGTTTTGAGCTAGAGAGTAGTGAAGAAGAGAGTGTGTTAGTTGGTGCCTCGTGTCGATGTCTCAATCCGACTGTGCGGAGTTGGCTCGTGTCGCTGATGACCGAGCGGAGTCGTTTGAGTTGTTCAGGCCGGTGCGTGTTGATGTCCCAATCCAACCGTCCGAGCCTCTCCAGTTGAGTTGAGCGGTGCTAGTTTTGATGTCCCAATCCATTTCACCGGAGTTGTTGGCCTGCGGCCTAGAGTTGTTCGGGGTCTCTACCCCTTGAGTTGTACGGTCTTCTGACCTTGAGTTGTGAGGGATGGTGTTTGTCTCCCTAGTTGTACGGTCTTCGGACTGAAATTGTATGGTTTTCGACCAAGTTTTTCTTATAAACTGAGTCAACTCTCTTCTTCTAATAAAAATTCGGGAAAGCGTAAGCTTTCGCCGTCCCTTCAAAAAAAAAAAGAGCATGCCACTTATAAGTGATTTAATGTTTTTTTTCAGGAATGTGATATAATGTTCCTCCGGTTCTGAATAGCATTTAGTAATACTTTCAAGATAGACGCGCAGTAAAAGTCTTCTGAGCCATTTAAAAGTTTATGTACGATATTCACCACTAATCAGAAAGTTACCACTTCACCAGGAGCTGAAGACTGCTTGCACATTATCCATGGAACTCCAGTTTGTGTGCTAAGGGCCATTTGAGCCGCCCATTCAAGGTATTTATCACCCTCTATTTGATGATCTTTTTTTATGTTCCCATACTCATTCTCGATCTGATGCATACACGCAAAGAGTGAATCACAGCACGTGTTGAACACATGTAAATAGAGCCTTTATACAGTCCGTCAGAAGGTAAAAAGAGCTATCAAAATATAACTATGATTTTGATACCTAGATACCAAAAAATGGCACCTCGGTACCAAAAACTGGTACCTCCTATATGTTATAACCAGTGGTGTCTATCCGATATAGACCATAAAATTAGTTATGTGAATAGGGTATCAATGCAATAAACAGGTTTAACAAATGACGCGGCTAAATTGGAAATTAGTGGACCTGTGCTAGAATTATGGGTCCTCCTTGAGATGCAAATAGCTCAGCATCCTTCAACTTTTGCACTATGAATTTCACGAATTTCTCCATTTCTTTCTGCATGAAAACCCCAAATCCGTCAGTCCCAATCTATTGAGTGCATTGTTACAACCATTAGATTCTTTGATTACCTTGAACGGTTCATTGTTTGCCCGGAATATTATGTGGCCTATCTCTCTGAGCCAATAAGGCAAACCACTAGGAGAAAGTAGAGAAAATAGAAGACACACGGAACAATCAGATGATATGAGCATACTGGACAGTAGAGTGAAAAATAGTTGGATGCACTGACCCGTGGTTCCATTCTGCCTGGATGAAAGGCCCAATGCGCACAATTGCATACATGTCGTGGTCCTGGATCATCTTGATGTACTTGATCAAGTCGAGCCTGCCTTCGAAATTGTACTGCAACACGAGCAACAGATAAGCTACAATTAGCATCTGACTGTCTGTCTAATATACATATACACCACCACCAAAATTAGGACGGCATGCTCCTTAATTTTGCTGCGGCTGATTGCCAACAAGTCCATATGAACCTTTGTCCTTTTACCTTGCCGGGCTCTGGTTCGTGCGCATTCCAGAATACGTACGTCTCGATCGTGTTGAGCCCGCCCTCCTTAGCCCGCTCGATCAGCTTCGGCCACATCTGCGTTACAACAACACATTCCCAGGATCAACCACAACCAGCCGACCCGCGCGCACAAGGACTGGCGCTGGTAGCAGCGGCGGCACGCCGCTACAGCATTTGGCTCGGCTCATCGGGAGGAGGTTCGCGCGAGCGGGAGCGGTACCTCAGGCGGGCTCCTGGGGTAGTGGATGGGATGGCGCCGGAGAAGAAGAGGTCCCTCTTGCCGTCGATCATGAGCGAGCGCCCGTCGTAGGTGACGATGCTGCCATTCTTCGTGAGGCTCCACTCCGCCTCCGCCCATCCCGGAAGGAGGATCGTGAGCGCGGCGGCGGCCACCAGCACGGCCGCGGCCCGGGCGACGGTCATGTGAGCCGGGATTGCGGGGAGGAGGAGAGGAGGGGGGAACGGGAGGTGGCGGAGGGCAGGGTGGGGGAGGCGACGCTAGCGAGGGGTCGGGGGAGGAGGTGGCCGCTTTGAAGGGGACGAGCTCGCGGGGCGTTGCGGTGGAGCGGACGCGCGGAAATGCAGGGGCTGCGAGTGGAGGTGGACGGCCGCGCGGCCGCGTGGCGCTGGCCGGGGTCGGGGAGATCGCTGCAAAAGCTTGCAAGAGACGACGACCGCGGTTCGCGGGTTCGTCACTAGGCCCACCATGGCCCAGCTGATCTGGGATTAGATTTGGGTCCAATAGGCCTCTGACCGATAGGCCCCCATTTGAAAGCGGAAATCCTATATATCTTCCGGAAGTTTTTAAGCAAACAAACTATAAAGCCCAATAACAGCCCACCAACCCAACAACGTGAACCCTAGCACCACCTTCTTCTTCGTCCCGACCCGACCCCCGAAGCCGCCGCCCGCCGCCGGCCTCCCCGCGCGTGCCGCCCGCCATGGCCGGCCTCCCCGAGCGCGGGCCGACCTCCGCCGCCGCTGGCGCGGCCCGCCGCGGCCTCCCGCGCACCCGCCGCGGCTCCTCGCGCGCTCTGCGCGCGGCCATGGCCCCTGCTCCGCGGCGCGCCATGGCCGGCGGGCTGCGCCTCCGGGGGAGCTCGCACGGCTGCCGAGCCATCGGGGCTGGGCATCGCCGGAGCTCGGCTCGAGCTCGCCGGTCGCTGGGCCGGCGCTACCGCGCCCCCGCGCGCTGGCGCAGTCGCTGCCTCTGACTTTTTTTTTCAAAAAATGTTGGTAAAAATGTTGTGCCAAAATTGATGCAACATTTTACAAAAATGTTGACGAAAAATGAGTAAAAATGTTGAATTTTTTCTAGAAAAAGTGTTGTCCAACATTTTTGAAAAATATCGACATTTTCAAAATGATGACAAAAAATAGTTGACGAACCAACATTTCTTAAAAATGTTGGAACATTTCCGAAAAATGCTGGAAGAAGCCTAAAAAAATGGAGAAAAATATTGTCCACCATTTTAAAAAAATGTTGCAACATTTTGCAAAATGTTGACAAAAAATAGTTGACGAAACCAACATTTCTTAAAAATGTTGATTAAAAAAATGTTGGTCCCGAAAAATGTTGACGAGAAAAAATGTAGGCAACACTCCTAAAAATGTTGACGAAAAAATGTTGGCAACGCTTCTAAAAAATGTTGGTAACACTACGAAAAAATGTTGATGAGAAAAAATGTTGGCAAACTTCCGAAAAAATGTTGAGAAAAAATATTGGCAACACTTCCAAAAAATGTTGGCGAAAAAATGTTGGTAACACTTCTGAAAAATGTTGATGAGAAAAAATGTCGGCAAACTTCTGAAAAATGTCGACCAGAAAAAATGTTGACAACAATTCTGAAAAATGTTGACGAAAAATGTGGGTAACACTCCTAAAAATATTGACGAAAAAATGTTGACGACACTTCCAAAAAATGTTGACGAAAAAATGTTCGCAACATTTCCGAAAAATGTTGATGGAAAAAATATTGACAACAGTTCAAAAAATAAAAAAGTCAAAGCGCGTGAGTATTGGGGGACTTAATCAGCTAAGTGGACTGTTTTGAATCTTCATGAGCTTTATAGTTCACACGCTTACCTGCCTTCCGGAAGGGAGATAGGAGCTCCCATTTGAAAGTGTCAACTGTCACGTTTTGGATTGTGGAGACCAACAGTTTGGGTCAACTTCTTGGCACATTCTAGCAGTCTCTGTCCGTAGAAAGAACACTATTCAGCATTCAAAATGTATCTACAAAAGAAAACAACTCTAAAAGATTGAATTACAACAACTAATATGAAATGTACCATTCATTAAAAATCACCTGCGACCTGCAGAATACTCTAAAAATATATAGAGAGCACCAGTACCTCTTCCGATTCCCCCCCCCCCCCCCACCACCCATCCCAAGCACACATTGCAATCATTACATAGAGAGAGCACATTAGATGTTTATTGATCTCTGATTGATCTCTGTGCGCAATGCTAAACTTACTTCCTTTTATGGAAGGGGGAGTACACGGCAAACATTTCAATGGTTAGAGCAACCTTCTACCCCTGACACTTCCACAATCCACATCAATAAGCAAGAATAAAAGCTCGCTTCTATGATGATCTAGCCGATACATATTAACACATCGCCTAAAAGCTAAAATGTGTGAGATAAAAAAAACCAACATGGTGTAATATTAAAAGAACTAGAACAGACGGCACGCGTTGCGCGCCCTATCGTGCCAACAATCAAATACAAGTGAATAGAAGCAATAAAAAGTCACAGTATCATCACAATTAAATCTGATTAAAATCAAAGAAACCCAACATACCAAAACAATGCAGATATAATACAAAGTGATTACTAATGGAAGTGCTACATCAGCACTCCAATTATTGACCACTTTACTATTAACATTTGAAGTTCATCAAAGAATCTGAATGTGTATCGCTAAATTTGTATAAGTTTATCTCTGTCATGCAATCAGAGACAGCACAATGACATCATTTCGACAGCAGTAGCAGTATATTGGGCATCTCAACCTCATATCATGCATGCCAACACATATTCATTCAGATCTGAAAAATCAACATATTACAAATCTCTAGGCGCAGTTTGAGAAAACACATAAAATGATGATTGTAGAACTTGCGCCAATGAAATCGGAACCCACAAGTTATAAAACTACAGAATGCTCCTCCATCAAGCATAACATCCCCATTGAAGTATCTGTAAATAATGATGAAATATGAATTAGCCAAACTGAAATGAATAATTATCATTTGCACTGGCAAATGGATAAGACACATTATATTGTTAAGCACAGACGAAATAGTATTGCAATGTTGTAGCATATATTATTTAAAAATACAGACATGATGTAATAGATTATATTCTGACAAAGTTCCAAACTACTCTTAGTTATACTCCCTCCATCCCTATATGCAAGGTCTATTTTTGCTTGGCTCAAAGACCAAGAAAAGCACTCGCATCATTAGTTTTCTCTTGGAAAAAACAACCAGCGTTTATTGCTGACTCTGATTACTCTCTGCATGTGCTTCACTCCCGAGGTGTGCATGCGATGAATTACTGCTGCAACAATTCCCGAACCATCACTCTCAAAGAAAAATGAGAATAGACCTTGCAAAAGGAAATTTTTCAGATTTCATAATAGACCTTGCATAAAGGAATAGAGGGAGTATTAAATAACTCTTATGTGAATAGCTCATAAGTAACGAAAGAAAACTTGATTGATTTTAGTCCTGAAATAATACCAATGAGCTTTGTCTTTCATGCTCCGGTAATGCAATCTAATCAGTACACAAGACCTAGCGACTAATTCAAGAATCTTTGCGGCTTATCCATTTTTCAAAACACTCTCAGCATATTTTATTGCACAGATAACATAAAATGACCTGCAATTCTAAAGTTGTCTCAGGAAGACATGGAAATTGACTTGCAATTTGTTACCCCAAGGATTCCAATTTAAATGTAGTAGGATTTTTCCCCATGGGTTGAGAGAGGTTTAGATTATCAGATTGTTTGATTTGACATATAAATGAAGAGTCTATGTCAAAAGCATTTTATTGCACCAAAAAATTGTCTGTTTTCAAAATGAGTATCATTTGTACATTTCCATCTCAAGCAATATAATGCCAACCTCTACCTACACAGAGGTTACTGCACGACAGCTCCAAATCTCACATACTACAACAAATTATGAATGATTGGAGCACCAACTCCACTTTATCTGCAAAGACTAATATACATACTTTCAAGTACATTAATTATTTTTCAGATTGTACACTGAAAGGCAAACAAGCAATATTGGCATACTACTACAATTCTCACATGTCAGGATCTATTGATAAACTTGAAAGGGGACTGTAATCACATCAGTAATCAAAGATGAAGCTTCCAGTACAAAGATGATAGGCACATTGATCACAAACTAATCAAGGATCTAGCAAGCAGATCTAGGAACACCACATCAGTAATCAAAGATGAAGCTTAGAATCAGATGCAGTCACTTAATATCCACGGCATGCGCTCAAGCAAAAAGGAAGGGTCTGGATCAAAATCAGTTGACTCACCTTCATGAAATATGGGTGTTCTTAGACCTAGGATCACCGTACCCATGGCAGCACCTGCACCTGCAAAGGAACAAATCATTAAAAACATGTGCCTTGTGAGGTCTTAGCCATGAGCCCATGAACAAGCACTATTATTCAGAACATCACTTAGTACATGGGATATATACAGGTACAATAGCAAGCTGAAACTACTGATTTTATTTTTCAATCTCAAATGGGTAGTACACAGTTGTTCTACTGGCTCATAGCCAAACTACAAACTAGCAGAGACAGAAGAATCGGTATAGCTCAATCACCATGATTTCAATATAACGAAATATCATTTCTTAGTCACAAAGCAGGATGCTCGTAGGATTAGACATGCATAACTACTATCATATTGAACTCAGATGCCAAAATATAGTAAAGCTGATTTTAATACTTTTATGGGCTGGTTATTTCCTCTCCTTTTCTTGTTTTAGTCTGAAATGTAAGCAGATGAAAATAACTTTGATGCAGTAAAAGAGCAATAGCGAGAGACAGCATATGGGAATCACTGAAATTAATCTGAAAGGGAAAAGTGTAGCCATTCAAACGTATAAACATCAAGTCATCAATTGTAGTATCTGATAATGGAATTTGGGTTAATTCAGTTAAGTAAAAGGGCCGTGATAGCATCTATATATGCAGAGCACCTAATGTGATAAAAACAAAGACTTGGGAGGGGGAAAATATAACTACCTGCAGGCGCACGAACTCCCGCAAATCGGTTGGTACCTTGTCCATCATCTCTAGCCATCCACTCCTCAGTCCTCACTCCCACCAGATACTTATGATGACCTAATAAAGACATAGACCAATGAGTTTGGACCATCAAACTGCAAATGCAACGAAGGAAAAATGAGATGAAAAAACCTGTCACTGAAACATTTTGTGAATCTGCTTAAAACCACATGGCTAATGGTTTCCACAACTATCTCAAATAAATACACTACCTTTATCTGATACATTTACTGCGAAAAATAATTTTATAGTTTGTTTTTCTAGTATCTTGAACAAAGGAAATGCACAACCGCACACTAACTTTAGCTTAGTTTTGTTGCTTCCAGCAATCACCACAAGTCAATAAGCAGTAATCATTGCCGTAAGAGTTTCAACCTAGCATCACCAAATAATAGTGCTGGGAAACACTTTATTGTGAATCGCAAGGCAACTTCAAAGTCCAGAGTTTAGATGGCTTCCCCCAAATGATAAACAAACGCATCTACTACAACTGTCCGGGACAAGTCCAGGAAAAAGGAACAGGGAGGTAGGAAGAGAGAGAGAGGAATCACCGGTGAGGAAAGGTGGTGGTGACAGCAACGTAGGTACGGGGGCTCCGGGAGGATGCTATCAGGTAGACGCACCACGGCAGTGACACCTTCCTCGTTGTGTCCCCTGCTGATGGATCCTCAGACGGAGAGCAGGGAGGGGCCGCGGCGGGGAGCACACCAACACAAGCACCGCCGTCGGTTCCACTCCAAGCCACGTCCCCATGTCGGATCTGGATCCCTCCGGAGAGAGCGGGACGGCAACGACGATGGATAGAAGGGAGGGCCATCGAGTCAGTCGGAGAAGGAGAAGGGGAGGGGAGGTGGCTGCAGGGAGCACGAAGAAGAGAGAGCATTGCGGTAGGGAGCGAGGGAGGCGACGGCGAGCGGGAGCAGGCGGTGGCGACGACGGAGAGGAGGGGGAGAGAGAACGCGGCGGCGGGGAGGCCGGAGGGGGGGGGCGTCGGGAGGAGATAGAGAGGGTTAGGGTTCACCGACTGCGAGACTTGTCTGTAATTTTTGAAGAATCGAAGGGAGTTTTTGCAAAATTGACACACGGGAGTGCGGGAGCTCGCTCTGCTTGACAAGTACCCCCGTGGGATGCGGAGATAACAGCAAAGCGGAAGCGGTGTTTTGGAGAGCCTGTGCCCGGGCGGAGGTGTTGGTGTCGTCAATTGATTGGTTGCACAAATTTCAAGAATAGGTGATTAGTTATATTCAAATACTAATATTTTCTTAATGGTTTAACTAAATTACAATTCAATTGCATATTAATATTCCTTGTAATTAAATCTACCAAACAAGATATCACTTGATCATGTTTCGTCACAAAATAGAAATAACATATTTCATCACAAAATAAAAATAGCATGTAAATTTTAAATTTCATACTAATAAGTTTGATAGATTTGACACAATTTGGTAAGACTATAATCCAAATATAACTTTACTCATGATTTGATCATCATCAAAATTTGATATATTTTAATGGGCCTCAAACCAAACTTGTTAGTATGATACATGAATTTACATATTATTTCTATTTTGTGACGAAATATGATCAAGTGATATCTTGTTTCGTAGATTTAATTACAAGCAATATTAATATGCAATCGGATTGTAATTTAGTTAAACAATTAAGAAGATATTAGTGTTTAAATACAACTAATCATCTATTATTGAAATCCGTGCACTTAAGAGGAGCCTGCCACGACACCTTCGGGAACACCTTCGCCAAATTGAATTTCTCGCAACAAAGCGGGGTAGCTTATAAGAAACCCGACTACGACCAAAGAAGATATAGGTGTTGGACCACCAGAGTTTGTGAAGCGTGCTATAGACAACTTTTTACGAGCAACTACCCTCTCTTCCACGACACAAGTGCCGATGGGGCAAGGTCACAATTATTTCCACGACACGTCCCAAATAACGGGATCAGACACATTATTTTGCCGGGCACGGACGAGGTGAAGGCAACACACATGTCCGTGTTTGATGAAGCTGGGCTATATGACTGGGTACCGACGAGGCGAAAGTCACCCCCTTCACCAACATACTCTTCCGTTAACTATGATGTGGTGACGACGTTATCGTGACCGGGTCTCGGCAAGATAAAGCCGCCCACACTGGTGGAGAGGAGGCCTTTCGTTCCGGTTGGGAAGAGCGTAATATCCCTAAGACCCAACCGGGACAAAAGCTGAGAGACAAAAGGCCCCCTTCTTTTGTCTCGGGTGCGCAACCGAGAATAAAGGGGGGCCTTTATTCCCGGTTGGTTGTCCCGGCCGGGACAAAAGAGGGTGGCAGGCCAGCACCTGTGCGCCCACCCTTTAGTCTCGGGTGGTAGCCCCGCCCGGGACAAAAGGGGGGCAGGCTAGCGCCTGTACATCCACCCTTTAGTCTCGGGTGGTAACACCACCCGGGACTAAAGGCTTCGCCGTCATTTTTTTTTGTTTTTCAATTCCAGTTGTTTTAATAATGTTATACGCGTATATTCTCATGTATATGGGTGTATTTTACGTGTATGTATAAATGTTTGCACTAATTATACATGTCTACCATAATATACGTACTATATCAAGAGAATAAACTTATAAATAAATATATACACACACTATATATATATATTACATCGAAAGCAGAGATTGTATTTTCTGAAACTAGTATATATACATCAAAATATCGTCTCATTCTAATTCTAGTCTCAAGTTCCACCGGAGGTGCTAATTAATATTTCTGAATTGGATGATCTTCATAAAAATGTCTTCCCTTTGAGCTAATCACCTCGTCCATCATGAATCCCACGAGACTTTCTTGAATCGCCAAGAGACGATCCTTCTCAATGATTGCGTCCCTAATCATGCAGTTATGTAATGTGCAAATATATTAATATATAACACCCAATAATTAAATATATACGCGGTTAGAAAATGATGTCTTATTAATAGGTTTTTTATAATACTTACAGTATAATCTCCCGGGTTCGCAATGCAAAAATTGTGGATGAACTCACACACATAGTATGCACATAAATTGGTCCCTTGTTCCTATCTCATACACTAAATTGGAAAAAACAATTATAAAATATTAGTGTTATTCCTTTTATAATTTGCTCAAGCTGAAGTTGTTTTTTGTTTTACGAACCGGAAAATCGGTATAGAATCTAATTTTAGGTTTCCATTATCCAGCGTTCATAGCAGTGAATTTTTCCCAAGCTCTGGCGGACAATAATGAAAGTTAGAGCTAGTGTTAGCATATAAACACACTGTTGCATAAAAGTAAACGTATTGGATAGAATTATTACTCTTGAAACATATCTTGAAGGTCTTGGTATTTGTCAGGGGGTCTTTTCAACGAATCAAAGACCATGACGTTGCTCTTGTCGACTTGAATTACTAGAAGAATCCAGTGGAAGCTGTATATACATGCATGGTGAAAAGATGAGAAGTAAATAATAATAACAAGGATAATTAGAAATGCAAACCCTTAATAAGATGGTAATCGCACATACTCGAAGTTGTAAGGTAGTAGTATCACTTCCTTGAAATGCAGTCGATTCAAGGTCCTAAGGATTGTTGCTAATGCTGTTTTTGGTTGGAGCCTTACTTGGTTTTGACAAACTAATGATGGGTCCATGAAACCTATTCGGTGATAACCCTGCTTTCTCATCGTAGTAAGTTCCAGACTACAGAAAATGAAAGACAAAGTTAATTAGCAAATGCATTAATTTATTAATTAGCACATGAATTGCACCGTTACTTACCAACACCAGGCCATGATAAGATCGGTATTCAGGGAGTCAAGATGGTAAATTTCATAAATATCCTTGAATCGCAGCCAGACCAACTTCTCGCCTTCACCAGCAAAATCATCTGGTCTAACAAGCATACCAATCATCTCCAGGCCCTCTTTAGATGACTTCATGTAAAAGTCATGAAATCTGCGCATCTGAGTAGGCAGTTTCTTCACCAAATCTGGCCTGACAAGAGATTTCCCATGCTCGTAGTGCCATCTAGGTACGAAGTTTTTGTCCCGAGGAGGTGATTCGTGGCCGAGAACAAATTCTAGTGGGAGCCCTGTTGCTTCTTGCATTTGAATGACATGCGCTACTTGTTCTGCGTCCATAAGTGCAAGAGCTCATTCAGGTGCAGTGAGGCGGAGGTGACGTAAGTCTGTACTCCCGACGTCGACGCTTGTGTTGCCTTCTTCGTTGAAGGCTCTTTCGCCGACGTCGACGCTGGTGTTGGCTTCTTCTTCTTCCTATAATCCTGTGGCATCGTCGACCCCGGTACTTGGTCGATATAACTATTTGGTGACCCTCCCCATCTCTTCTTCTGTAGGGACTTCTCCAGGGATCGGTCATAATCAGTTTTCAATTTTACCCGTTTCTTTTCATTTTCCTGCCACTATGAAAGCTTTGAGTTTCACCGGATCTACTTTATTCTTTTCTTCCAGCTGCTGCTCCCTAAAATCCATAGTTACTTTATGAAAATAATCCTTTACTTGTTTTTGGAACTCCGCCTCATTTTCAGATTCTGTCATGTCATATGGTAGCTTTCTTTTAACGGGCTACTTTTTCCCTTTCTTCGCCGGGGGCTTCGGATTTGGCGGGGGCATAGACTTGGTAGATCGTGACCGGGACCTCTTGGGAGCTAGCTTCGGGGAAGATTGCTTTGGCGAAGGTTCCTTTGGTGGTGATTGATGACGAGGGAGGTCATCATCATTATCGCTCGCACCAGCAGAATTCGCAGGTTGTGGAGACGGTGAGCAATGAGGACTCGGTTGCGATCTCGGTGACGGGCCGGGAGTTGGTGGTTGCTGCTCGGCAGCACTCTCGGGTATCGGTTGCTGCTGCTCGGCAGCACTCTCGGGTATCGGTGGCGGCATCTAAGGTATTATGATGTAACATTTGGGCCACAATATGATACCGTGAAGAGCATCCTGCAGTGTCCTTCCCGTCACCTCCTGGGATGTCTAGCTCCATGTCGTTAAACTGTGGGTTAGCAATCTCCTCCACACCAACTGAGGTGTAGCTAGGTGGAATCTGCATGTCGTGGCTTATACGTCCTGGGAGATGTGCAAAAGCACTTCCGTACGCCACCTTCATTGTGATGTTGCCGATCGGCTTGTGCAGCTCACATGCGGTGCGCTGACAAAGTTCATCTGCTGGGTACCGTTCGTTGTCCTCTACTTGAACTTCGTCTTGGTTTGCCCTTTGTTCTTCGGGGGCCTCTGTGGAAGCACAACTGCTTTTGCGAGTGGAAGGGCTAATGATGGGATCCACCGGTGCTTGGGGTAGTGCTCCAGAATGGGTGATCTCAGCTACCACCACGGCCACTCGTCGTTCAATCTCTGCATTCATACGTTCTTCATGTTGTTTAAATTTATCCTCCATCATCTCGCGCCACTGCGCCAGTTCACGCTCTTTCTTCTTTTGCGGCTTCTATAGGTGTCATTGTATCCTTTGAAAGCATACTTCCACGGTACAACCCCATACCCCCTGCAACGTCCTGGGTGTTCTGGATTCCCGAGCGCCAAAGTGAGCTCATCGTCCTCTCTATCAACAGTCAATCTTCCTGCTTTGACATCTTCAACCTTTCTAATAATCTCAATTGCCGCCTCCCGTAACGTGGGTGGGAATTCAAGGGAACCATCATCAGGGTTCAATCTTCCACCGCGGGCATAATACCAATTCTTCGATCATTCAGACCAGTCAAAGACTGCTGGTACGATACCTTTGTTGAGCAGTGCTTCTTCCATCTTCCGCCACTTGGGTGCTGCAACTGCGTAACCACCTCGACCAAGACGATGGTTGTATTCGGTCCTCTTACTGGCACTTATATGAGCTTGTTCGCTCTTCTTGGCGAATTCTTCAGTTCTCTTGTAATCCACAAAGGACTCCCAGTGATCCTTTAGCTTGGGATAATCATCCCAATTTGGAGTTCGATTCTTCTTGATATAATTTTTGTGCAGCTACTTCTTGAAACTCTGCAATTGTTCTGCCAGCTTCGATAGAGTCCACTTCTTCACAAAGTTTGGGTTGACGCCCGGTGGAAGTGTGAAGTGTTTTAATATATCATTCCATAACATATTTTTAGTGCATCCGGAACCACCCATGGATTATCTTCCTTTCCCTTCCATTCTCTATACGATATGGGCACGTTGTCCCTCACAATAGCACCGCATTGGGACAGGTACTTGTCCCTGACCTTCTTTGGTTCCCATGGCTGGCCAAGCTCTTTGACTTCCGTGATATGAAACTTCACGTCATCGACGATTACTTTTGTACGACCTCTCTTTGTCTTTTTGGTTGTCGAGGTTGAAGCCTACAAGTTGCGGATTCGTTATTAACGCGGAGTTCGAGAATGAAAGCGTGTGATGAACTTAATGCATGATATATATACCTCGTTGGAACCTTCTGCATTAACAATGAGAACGTCTTCATTATTGTCCTCGGCGCGGGTGTCGATGTCCGCGGTGCGGGTGTCCATGTCCTCGGTTATGTTGAGGAACCCGTCAGCCTGGCTTCGCTCCTCCTCGGTGAAGGTTGGGATCTCAGTATTTGAACCGGCAGCAATAAGGTTCTCCATAATCCGCGCATCCTCCTCAGTATTATCCATAACTCCGAATTTCTAAAATGGGCAAATATTTTTTCAATAAACAACAATCTCTATGAATTTCTGAATTACCGAGAGTAAACATGAATACTGTGAATATACAACGATTCCTGAGAATTTCAGTGAATTTCTAAGAATAAACAAGAATTTCTATAAATGTCTATGAATTTCCTGAATTTTCTATGAACAAATAAGAATTTCTATAAATATCTATGAATTTTCTGAATTTCTGAGGGTAAACAATAATTTTTATGAATATACAACAATTTCAGAGAATTTCTATGAATTTCTGAGAACAAACAAGAATTTTCATAAATTTCTATAAATTTCCTGAATTTCTGAGGGTAAACAATAATTTCTATGAATATACACCAATTTCAGAGAATTTCTATGAATTTCTGAGAACAAACAATAATTTTCACAAATTTCTATAAATTTTCTAAATTTCTGAGGGTAAACAATAATTTCTATGAATATACAACAATCTTAGAGAATTTCTATGAATTTCTGAGAACAAACAAGAATTTTCATAAATTTCTATAAATTTCCTGAATTTCTGAGGGTAAACATGATTTTCTATGAATATACAAGAATTTCTATGAATTTCCTGAATTTCGGAGTATAAATAAGAAATTCTATAAATATCTATGAATTTCTGAGAATAACTCAGAGTTTCTATGAATAACTAACAATTTCTATGCATTTCTGAGAATAACTAAGAATTTCTGTGAATAACTAAGAAATTCTATGAATTTCTGCGACGGCGCCTACCAAAGGGGCGGCGGGATCGGAGAATGACAACGCGTCGTGGGCGGAGACGTCGTGGGCGGAGACGTCGAAGGGCGGAGGCGTCGTGGGCGGAGACGTCGAAGGGCGGAGGCGTCGAAGGGCGGAGGCGGCGTGGGCGGAGGCGTCGAAGGGGCTGGGAGACAGGTCACTAGCGCGGTGCCGGAGTTAGACCGGCCGACGCAGCGGACGCAACACGACTCGGATATCTGTGGATTGCATTTTTTTTTATTTTCTAAACAATATAAATGAAAAAAGTAAAAAAAATGCTGACGTCAGCAAAAAAATTGCTGACGTCAGCTAAACCCCATTCCCCCTCTGCGGCGCGGGGCGGCGCCGGTGGCCGCGCGGGGGATTGTGGCCGGCGCTGCGCGCGTAGGAGGCCGGACGGAGGGCGCCTACCACGGCCGGCCGGACGACTGTCGGGGCGCCGGCGAACGGGGACCGCGGCGCGAGCGTCGGCGCGGGACGGGGATCGACGGCGGCGCGGCGGGAGACGCGTCGACGGGGACAGCGGCGCGAGGATGACGGCGCGAGGGAGACGACGACGGCGGCGCTGGACGGCGGCGCGCGCGAGACGGCGACGGGGACGACACGGCGTCGATGGGCGCGACGGGGATCCGGCGGAGCAGGCCGCGCGGCGGTGGACGACGCGGCGGTGGACGAGCGCGGCAGCGCCGGAGACGACGGCGGGGGAGATGACGTCGGCGCGCAGGGGAGATGACGTCGGCGGGGGAGACGACGGTGGCGGCGCGGGAGACGACGGCGTGTGCGACGACGGCGGGGACGACGGCGGCGCGCGTGTGCGACGACGACGACGAGGAGACGGCGGAGGCAGGGGCACGGCGCGGCGAAGGCAGTGGGGGATCAGTAGGGGAGAAGGGGAAGAGAGACAGATATATACCCCCTTTAGTCTCGGGTGGCGTTACGACCCGAGACAAAAGGGGGGGCCTTTTGTCTCGGGTGGTTAGTCCACCCGGGACAAAAGGGTCCTTTCGCGCGGGAGACCGCTGAAGGGCAAAATTTAGCCCTTTTGTCCCGGATGGTATTACGACCCGAGACAAAAGGCCCCCCTTTAGCCTAGGGCTGTAATCCCACCCGGGACAAAAGGGTAATTTTGGGCGGGAAGTTGTTTTTCCCCTATTTCTTTCCTCTTTTTCTGTTTCTTTCTCTTTGCAACTTAAAAAAATAGTAACTTTTAATATTTCAAGCATGTAAAATTATATTTAGTTAAAATATAATAAACTGTACTTTGCTATGCAAAATTATATTTTAGAGTTGTAAACATTCACTTTCAATTTTCATTTGCAACATTGATGTGCATTCCCACTAAAATTCAATTAAACCGAAAAAATACTAAACTAATTCAGAAAAATCTAAAACTTGGTGGGTCAATCTCACATGACATATTCAAGCTTCATAAAAATTTTGAGACCAATACAACACTGCAAAGTGCATGGACTTCAGAATCGTTAAGAACTTAAGTGTATAGACATGATTCGATGAAAGGTTCCATATAGCTTTGTGAAGCACGTGTACTCCATCTATGTTGAAATGGTCTGAAATTTTTTTGGTTGTCATTTACACCCAAAATATTAGCTCACGCAAGATCTTAGATTTTTCTGATGACTAAATGTATTATAAGTTTTTTCTTCGTGCTAAAGGAGCTAGAATATTGTGAATTACACATCAATAACTCAAGAATTATGATTCGGCTTTCAGATAAATTAGACTCCTAAGGCACAAGAGAACTTGTGGCCAAGTTTGGCACCATTCCGGATTGTTTGAGGGGTGCTCTCAGCTCAACTTTTAATTTCTAGGTGATGTCGCACGGAAATTCAATTAAACCGAAAAAATACTAAACCAATTCAAAAAAATCTAAAACTTGGTGGGTCAATCTCACATGACATATTCAAGCTTCATAAAAATTTTGAGACCAATACAACACTGCAAAGTGCATGGACTTCATAATCGTTAACTTGTTGGAGACCAATAAAAGAGTTGATCACATTAGCATTACACAATTGATTTGATCAATAATCATTACATTACGACATTAATCTCAATCATGTAAGTACGGTGTCTCTTCACGTCCAAGCAATATGCTTGGGTCTACTTCGACAGCGAACAGAGGCATGCCATCAAACTGATCATAATCATCGGATTGATCTGTTTTGTCCTCGACTCCCACGATTACTCTTTTACCCGGAAGAACTATGTGACGCTTTGAAACCATCCGTACTTAAATCAAATCTTATGTTCCTTGGATCGTCATCAAACTCTTTGAATTCTCTATTAATCTTTTTCCATTGAGACCCATCAGCCAGATGTCTCAGCATGTTATCTTCCTTACGGTCCTCTTTGTGCCATCTCATCATCTTAGCATTTGCTTTGTTCCTGAACAAACGCTTCAAACGTGGTATTATAGGAAAATACCACATAACTTTCGCCGGAACTCTCTTCGTCTTGTCACGGTGCCCCTGGACATCACCACCAGGATCTTCATCTCGCCTAATCTTATAACGTAGCGCTTGGCACACAGGACAAGCATCCAAATTCTCGTAATCCTTGCCCCGACATAGGATGCAATCATTAGGGTATGCATGGAACTTCTGTACCTCCAACCCAAGAGGGCACACAGTCTGTTTCGCTTCATATGTGGTGGACGGTAATTCATTGTTCTCGGGAAGCTTGTCCTTCATAATTTTTAGCATCCCTTCAAATGCCTTATCAGACACACCATGTTTTGCCTTCTATTGCAGCATTTCTAGTGTAGTAACAAGCTTTTTTGTGACCTGACTTGCAATCTGGGTATAATGGTTTTCTGTGATCTTCTATCATACGCTGCAACTTTGTCTTTTCTTTTCCGTTTTCACAATCCCTATGTGCATCCAGTAGAACCTGGCTGAGATCATCAGCAGGCCCGTCAGCATGTTGTGCTGGTAACTCTTCTTCGTCAGCATCTTCCATTAAAGTATATGCAAAAGCTTGCCCCGCGGTCCAGTCCGGAATATCCTCCTCCTCTTCTTCATCGTCTTCCATCACAACCCCTATTTCACCGTGCTTGGTCCAAACCACATAGTTCCGCATGAATCCGTATTTCAACAAGTGCAGGTGAAGTGTTCCTGGGTCATGGTAGTCTCTTTCGTTTCTGCAATCGGAGCATGGACAACACATGAATCCACTCACATTCTTGTTTATTTTCGCCACTTCGAGAAAATCATGCATGCCGGTAATGTACTCTGCTGACCGTCTGTCGGTGTTGTACATCCATTGTCGGTTCATCTGCATCGTATTAAGTGAAAAATATCCATGTTAATTCTACAACACATCATTTTCTTAATTATGGCATAACATTTAAGAATAAAAACTATACACTATCCCTAGGTCTTATTTTCTAATAACTAAATTAATAAATTCTTTTTTCTTTAATAATAAATAAAGCTAGCTAAAAGTAAAATTTATATAAAAACAAAAAGAATCTTAGTACAAATGAATGAAAGAAGATAATCATAACAAATGATAACTACTTATTACTAAATCTAAAGTATACTAAAAACCTCATCTCTTAAATCAAAATTTATATTTTATCATTCTCTAAATCATAAAAAGAAATTTAATCCAAAAAATGAATGGAGGATGAAGAATAATACCTTAGCAACACCTTGGATGTGAGAAAACTCCACAAATCGATGAGGAAAAATTTGGGCAGCACCTCCCTAGGTTTGAGGCACCATGGGAGAGGAGCTTGCTTTGAGCTCTCGGTGAAAAATGGTCGGGCGGAGAAGAAGGGTGCGTGCTGTCGATTTCGTATAGGGACGACCTTTTGTCCCGGTTGGTAAAACCAACCGAGACAAAAGGGTGCCTTTTGTCTTAGTTGGTTTTACCAACCGGGACAAAAGGCCTCTGAAGGTCGGCCCCCTACCCTTTTGTCTCGGGTTGGTTTACCACCCGGGACTAATGGTCGGCCCCAATCATTGCGGCCGTGGAGGGCAAGCCTTTAGTCCCGGGTTGGTTTACCAACCGAGACTAAAGGGTCGCCCCCCAATGTCCCTATTAAGGTCTCCAAAATTTATGATAAAGGCTAATATTAAGGCTTAATCAATACTTTGGAGGAGACAACCCTAATATTAAGGCTTCCAAAAAATTACTCCCTGACCTAACATCAATACTTAAGGTCTTAACAAAAAATATAAAAAAGTTCATACATCAATACTTAATTAAGGTCTTACAAACATAAAAAGTTCATACATGAATACTTAAGGTACGGTCTTAACAAAGATAGAGGAGTGCATCAATGCACGACACATATTTCATACTTCATTCTTCTTCCTTAGATAGAACATATAGTTGAAGTCTCCGATCTTGAAGTCAAGAACTTTATCGAAATATGCTAGAGAATGGATCAGTGCACTCTCTATCGCTTCACAATTACGTTCACATGGACTTCCATAAATTTCAAATAGTGTCGAGGAAAACTGATATGGCCTGAAAAATGAAAGATGAGCCTGATACTTCCAATCTCTTGTTTGTATAGCATTTGAATCTGTGTAAGAAAATCCCACAACATCCATCACTTGCTCTAGAATTGCATGAAAGCTCTTTGCCGCAAAGGTTTCACCAAACATATCCTACAGTTAAGAATAATGTTATTACGACGCATTAAAAATGCTGAATAAGAAGATTAAAATAAGTTAAATGGTGCTCCATACCATGTCATGTTCATTCAGCCGACAAAGTCTCTCTGCGGTTCTGCGGTTGTGGTGACACTTTCTCCTTCCTCGAGTGACTTTATTAGAAAATAAGAGTAATCTAGCACAAAGTACCCATTAGCGTTTAGTTGTTGTACGCATGCCTGCACGGCGGTCCTTTCATAAGTCCTCTTAACTAGTGCAGGGGTACCCCCACCCAACAATTGATACCATTTGGATCGGTTCTGAAGACAGCGAGGAGAGATTTTGTCCTCGAACGGCTATGTCAAACGAGATTTTTAATTGTATGCAATTGTTTGGACCGACAATGGCGTATTGTGTAACAAGAGGGGTACCACCTAAATTTTCAACAACATGTGCGAGCCACTGCAAATGATTGAGAACCTGCATTGTATGAAAATAATATTATTATCCGTGTGTAGTACGTAAACATCAAATTCATACAAGGAAAGAATATTACTATGTTGGGAAGAGGTCCTTGGCTTCGATCACCAGTAGGTAAGTCAATCACACCATGGGTGAAGTATATGCCTGGACGACGAGCCAAATGTGGCCAGTCATCAAAAATGATTCCACAACCGCCTCTACGGCGACCTCCACGGCGACCACCGCGACCAAAAAAACTTGCCATAGTTATTCTGGACTACTTTGTAATATATATAAAACAATGCTTGAATAAGAAAATGCTTAAATTTATTCTATATAAAAACAAAATATATAAGAACTATTTTCTCATTTTCTAATAACTAAACATATAAGTGCAAGAGCTCGTTCAGGTGCAGTGAGCCCGGAGGTGACGTAAGTCTGTACTATACCTTTTCTAATCACCCTGATCATGTAGGAAGTACAACCTCACCTCACCATCATATACACGTACCTCGCTCTCCCACTTACAGTTCTCTACATCGCCAAGCTACAGCCATGCATCTTCTACCTAGCTACAGCCCTACATCACCGAGCCACGTATAGCCTCAGCTCGCCGGTGATGTAAGACTGTAGCTAGTTAGGATGTAAGGCTACTGGTACAGAACGTCCAACCGACTGTATATGGAAAAAAAAGAGAATACCTAAATGTATTCTAAATAAAAACAAGAAATATTTAATAAAAATAAATTAAATAGGTAGGTAGTATATTTTCGTTTGGTAATGACCATTTTTTTTAAAAAATAATTTCTAATAAATTAATTCTAAATGTAAATTTAAATGCATCTCTCATTATTTGTAAAAGTAAAAAAATCAATTATCTCTATATCAAATACTAGAAAATTAGAGGATGCTTAAAAAAATATGTGAAACAAAATACAATGTTAGTAGCTAAACAACTACTTGTTTCTAAATCTAAAACATCTAAAAAAACCTCATCTTTTAGCTCCTACTACTACCTAGAAACTAAAATTGCTATTTTCTCCATTTCTAAAACATAAATCAAAATTTAAACACAAAAAATGAAAAGAGAATAAAGAATCTAACCTTGGCAACACTTTGGAGGAGGGAAATCTTCACAAGTTGAAGACGAAAAAATTGTACAGCACCTCTCTAGGAGAGAGGCGCCATACGTAGAGCTTGAGCTAACTCTCGGGTGTGAAATGAGCAAATGGTTCGGGCAGAGGAAAAAGAAGGGGAGGGCAGGGACTTATATGCGCCGGTCTTTCGTCCCGGTTCGTTTTACCACCCGAGACAAAAGACGACTCTTTTGTCTCGGGTCGTAACACGATCCGGGACGAAAGCTTTTGTCCCGGGCGGTGTCACCACCCGAGACAAAAGGATACCCCTTTTGTCTCGGTTGGTGACACCGCCCGGGACAAATTGCTGGGGCCAATAATTGAGCTGCAGTAGCCGTTGGAGACCTCCCCATTTGTCCCGGTTGGCAGGACAAATGGGGAGGGGTCGTTCGGAGTCTTTTCGGGCCACGTCGCCCCAAAGCCTTTTGTCCCGGTTCCAAAGTTGAACCGGGACAAAAGACCTGGATCAAAGGTCCAACCGGGACAAATGGGGAGGGGTCGTTCGGAGTCTTTTCGGGCCACGTCGCCCCAAAGCCTTTTGTCCCGGTTCCAAAGTTGAACCGGGACAAAAGACCTGGATCAAAGGTCCGTTCTCCACCAGTGCCACATCATACACGTTTCACCCACAACACTTATACGCTCTAGATGGATGACAAGCAAATGAAATTCGACAACGACCATAAAAACACAGCTTAATCAGAGGTTTTCCGCAGACTCGCTTTGCGGATGTAATTAACCGGACCGCCCAACAGGCCCTGGGAATTGGCGAACTACGCAATCTCTACAAGTTAGAACCTCTCCTTAAGGCTGAGTCCAACAGCGGGAGGCAAAAGCATTTTTGCCTCCCGCTGACAACTGTGCACATCCTGTGCAGACTCCAACAGACAAGGCATCGGTGAAGGCAAACTGCCTACCGAGGAGAGAGGAGAAGCAAAATTGCATCGCCTCTCTCCTCAAAGGCAACGGACGCGGGAAGGAGAGGGCGGCCGCGCGCGGGAGAAGGAGGCGTGCAGCCGCGGGAGAGAAGAAGGAGGTGGCGGCGTCCCTGGAAATCGCGGAGTGCCCTCGACTCGGCTCGTCGAGCCCTCGGCGAGGAGCGGTGGTGGGGCCAGGTGGGTCCGTCGGTGGGGAGCAGCCGGCGTGGCGGCGGGAGGAGCGCTGTCGTCGACCTCCTTCCCCTGGCAGCCAGGCGCGGCCATCCTCGCTCCCGCCGGCTCGTCGACCTTCTTCCCTCTCCTCCAGATCGCGCCCGGGTCACGGGAGGGCGGATCTTCTGCGGCGGCGGCGGCGGGCGGGCGCGGCCTCCTCGACGGCGGCTTGGCGGGCGGGCGGGCGCGGCCTCGACGGTGGTGGCCTGGCGCGTGGGCGCGGCCTCCTCAGCGGCGGCCTGGTGGGCGGGCGGGCGCGGCCTCGGCGGGTCAGCCGGAGAAGAAGGGGAGGGGGGGCCGCCGGGAGAGGGATTGGATTTTTTTTGCCTGCATCGTTTGCATTGCAGCTGTTGGAGACCGTGTATTTTGCTTCGCCTCGGCTGCTACTGTACGCGATGCAAAATGGTCTTTGCCTTTCCCATTTTGCATTGCATTGTTGGACTCAGTCTAAGCATCGACACTGAAGACAATGAAATACCTTTTCTCGCAAATGTGTGCATGTGTCCCGTGTGCTATGTTTATTTTTATATTTGTCTTCGTTTTGTTTTCACAAACACATAGATAGCCGGTTCATAAAAAAAACCTCCAACGTTTAGCCTTTTTTTTTGGTCCTGTGCCACGATAGGATCCACTAGAAATTTAAACTTTAAAGTACTACTCTAATCAACAACTCTCCCTTCCTACCTTTCACTTCTTTTGATTCAGGACTTGTTATTTTGCTTCGAAATGAATAGTGAATAGTACTATTTATCTATCACATCCATCCCATCTTCTCTCACAAGAAACAATATTCCAGCACTATTCATTTGCAACTTCACTATTTCTTTTCACCCAAACGAACATGCGATAGTTGCTTTTCTTTTTTGCAAACGGTCAGTGTTGCATTTTTCTGTTCCTTTACACAAGGTGCTCAGCTTGACTTTAGAGTGAGTAGCACCCATAAAAGTTTTGATCATTACGCCTCTTCCGTTTATTTCTCTTTTCTACTAGCACCACTTAAGAACGTGTGATGAAACTGCTCTGAGGTGTTATGTGGGAAGCAAATCCTCTGCAGTTACTGCAGAGGGACTCACCCACTGCCACGTGGGCCCGGTGGCCATCAGGGCCACATGGCAGTGACAGAGTCCCTCTGCAGCTACTGCAGAGGAGACTCATCCGTTATGTGAGGTATAACGATATAGTCTGTTTCAAACAAAATTTCTTCAATTCTCTCAAAGCACATAAGCAATTCCCTTCTGAAAGGAGCTTGGTTGAGAAATACTATATTTGAATGTAGCTTCTCTTCTTAACGTTGATGAATGCCCCCACTCTGCCACTCAGCCGCCGTCCTTCAACTTCAAGCCACATTCGCCAACCATCCTGCCACGGCGACGACCTTCCCCGTGTGCCCCATGGCCGCACCCGCACCATCCCCGCCCACCAACCGCAGCACCATCCATCCGTCCATTCCACAAACAACTGCCCAGATCGATCCGTCTCGCTCCTCCGCGTGCTCCTCCGGCCATCCCCCACCTACCGCGCCACACCCACCTCAAATCCCCGGCCCATCGGACACAACCGCCGCCGATTACAACACCCCCGCCGTCGCCGTCGCCGCCCCGCTGCTTCCCGAGCGATCTCATGGCGGCGTCCGCCTCGTCCCTCCTTGCCGCCTCAGCTTCCTCATCCTGCGCGGCCATCTCTAGCCGGCTCCCCCGCGGAGCTCCGGCCGCCGCTTCCGTTCCTTCGCCGTCGCGTCAATCCTGCCCTTCCCTCCGCGCTTCCCAAGCGAGGCGCCATCAGAGGCGCATCGTAGCCAGCGTCGCTCCCACGATGCAGCCTCCGGCGGAGTCCAAGGTCTCTACCGTGGTCGATGTCGACCTCGGCGACCGTAGCTATCCGATCTACATCGGCGCAGGTCTTCTCGAAGAGCCGGACCTGCTGCAGAGGTAGTTGAACTGCAGAATTTCTTTCCTCGATGGTTAGACTTGTGGCCACTCTGTGATCCTGATTTCTGATTGCTCAGGCATGTTCATGGGAAGAGGGTTCTGGTGGTGACCAATACGACCGTCGCACCGATTTACCTGGAGAAGGTGACCTGGGCACTCACCCACAACAACCCGAACGTGTCAGTGGAGAGCGTGATCCTGCCCGACGGTGAGAAGTACAAAGATATGGTGAGTTCGAGTGTGTGATTCAGCTCTGGGAGAGTCGAGAGCGTACTTGTTTTTCAGTTCATTTGGATTCAGCTGACTCGTTGTATCGGCAGGACACGCTGATGAAGGTGTTTGACAAGGCAATCGAAACCCGCCTTGACCGCCGGTGCACATTTGTAGCACTGGGTGGTGGTGTCATTGGGGACATGTGTGGGTTTGCAGCTGCTGCATTCCTCCGTGGTGTCAACTTCATACAGATACCAACTACTCTGATGGCCCAGGTCATAAGCTTGATTTACATTTTTACTAAAGTTGGGCTATATCTTGGTCCTGTGCTGATGGTGGACTGGATGGCTGCTTTAGGTGGATTCATCTGTTGGTGGAAAGACTGGGATTAACCACCCACTTGGGAAGAACTTAATTGGGGCATTCTACCAGCCGCAATGTGTATTGATAGACACAAATACACTGAATACATTGCCTGACAGGGAGCTGGCTTCAGGCATTGCTGAGGTAGTGAAGTATGGGCTCATAAGGGATGCACCATTCTTTGAGTGGCAAGAGCAGAACATGTCGGCATTGTTAGCAAGGTATTCAGCTTTCCTCCTTTGGTGTTCGCATAAATACTATCATCTTCTTTCTATTCAGGAAGGTGTAGATACTTGACAGCAGTTAACTGCATTAAACTTGTTGTTCTTGTACACACAACATCCAACTGTTCGCTTTACCTAATCTTTGTTTGGGGTTCTAGAAAACACAACCTGTTTAGACTTGTTTTCTTTTCCCAATTTGACATATTCAGATCCCTATAAGCTCGAGCATAGTGGCTTTTGGTATTTTATTTTCTGAAATGGCTAATTGATGAATGGCATGACTAGATGAAAGGACATGGTTATCCAACTTTGAGGAAGTTCACCAAACTCCGAAGAGCCAATGTCCACAAAGTCTTCAATTTCATTTATTGTAGCAGATTCAAATGTATTTATTTTACCCAGTCTACATAGATCGATCATTTCTGTACATGACATATTTAGCTCAGGCTTGCATCGGACAGGCAAACGTAGAGCCATTGCGTTGTTCAGCACTTCAGCTCATACGTTACTCTTTTTAGCTGAGAAAATTGTTCTATAATTGGGAACAAGGTTTGCTTTCCAGTTGAGCTGTTATGATATTACATACAGCGTAATTGCTGAACTTTTGTCTTGTTGAAAAATGAACAATATTCTTTTTGCCAACAACTAGGCGTATCATTTTGCTTCTAACATTTAGTTTGAAATGCATATCTGTAGAGAACCAAGTGCTTTGGCATATGCTATCAAGAGATCATGTGAAAACAAAGCTGAAGTGGTTGCACAGGATGAGAAGGAAAGTGGTCTTCGAGCGACACTAAACCTGGGTCACACATTTGGCCATGTATGTATTGCCATTGATCATGTCTAGATTTTATGTTCAGTTAATTTATACTGGCATTGATAGATTTTGGGAACCAAAACCTCATACACCTTATCACAACAGCATCTATCTGAATTTTATTAACCTTATGTTACTGCATGGCACCACTTATTCACTGATCCTGACACTTAATTGACAGGCTATCGAAACTGGGACTGGATATGGAGCATGGCTCCATGGGGAGGCAGTTGCTGCTGGAACAGTAAATCACTTGAATTTTTGTATACAGCCTATTAGGGGTTTTCTGCTCATTTTCTTATCTTTTGCTTATGTTTTTTTTGGTGTGCCACAACCTTAGGTTATGGCGGTTGATATGTCTCACCGCCTGGGGTGGATAGACGAGTCAATCAAAAAACGCACAGTTGACATACTAGCTAAAGCCAAGCTTCCCATTACACCTCCGGAGACTATGACAGTGGAAAAGTTCAAAAGTATTATGGCAGTAAGTACCCTGAGATAGCTAACAACCCTTTTTTTAATTAGAATTGAGTCAGTTTCTGCCACTGCGAATATTACCATGTTCTTTCAGGACTTCCGAGCTGTTGATTCATGCTGTTTCAATGCATTATAGTCGGACACTTGAACAAATCTCAAGCTCGCACCTTTTCTATCTGTAAAGAAATATTCTTACTGGATTCCTGGATTACACATCAGGTTGACAAGAAGGTTGCTGATGGTTTGTTGCGGCTCATACTTCTGAAAGGACCTCTGGGGAGCTGTGTTTTTACTGGGGAATACGACAGGAAAGCACTTGATGAAACCCTTCGTGCATTCTGCAACAACTGATCCTTCTAGGTTTTGGATTTTGCCTCTGTATACTAATAGGTTATATTGATCCTCAGGGAAGAGAGTGCATTGTGTATTTATACACATTGAATTTTTGTGTCAGGAAATAATGTGATCGTTAGGATTGGTTTGAGTTTGTAGGGATCTGTATCTGATCAACTTTGATCGGTCATCTTCTAGTAATAAAGAAGTCCTAGTGCATCATTTCTGCCTGTCCCGGTTACTACTGTCAAGGTCATGCTGTCCAATCCATTTTAGTTGGCCATGTAAAACTATTGCAGTTTCTTGAAAATTACTGCAGTGCACATTGTTTGTTGAGGAAAGCATACGATCATCCTGGCTATGGCAAACACAATGGCGTGTTGGGTAATATCTTTAGAGCTTGGTGTGTACCTTTGGTTTTTCTCTTCCTTCCAAGATATGATATTATCTGGGAGCTTGATTGTTATGATCCGATTGTATAATTTAGCTGTCGGTTTGCGCTTGCAATTGTAAAATTACAATTTTCACATTCACAAGCTAAAACATACCCCTCGTCGAGGCTAGATTGTTACAGTATCGTGCAATCTGACTGTTTTTGTTACATTGTTTCTCAATCATCCTCAGAGCTGGCGGACTACTACCGGACGTTCATCCGGGACTTTCGGGTGATCACCACACCTCTGAGGTGTCTGCCGCAAAGGAAGCGACGGAGGGCCCTGACTGCTTGAGGGACACCCTTTCCATAGTTGGGCACCCATGACATGAGAGGGAGCTGATTGGCCTGGTGCAGGTTATACGACACTGGCGGCCACTGGCGGAGCTAAGACTGTCCGCACTGGGGGCCTGGATAGGGCCGGCAAAGCGACCTCCAGGTCACTTTTGCCGTTTTTTAGGCTGCACCGGGGGACGCCAAACTAGACGCGATGGTTGCGTTCGGCTGCGGCGACGCCAAATCCGGCGGCGTCCCGTTCGGCCTGGACGCACCTAGACGCGCGGACGTGGCGGCGGGCCCACGCGCTCGCGCGCCATCCCAACCGCTCGAGACGAGGAGGGAGGCCGCCGCAGACGCCGTGGAGAGGCAGTAGAGGAGGGACGGTGCCGCGGCCGGAGGTGGGAGAGAGGGCGGAGCCAGAGGTGGGGGAAAGGGCGGCGACGGAGGTGGGAGAGAGGACCGCGCCGACCCGAGCTCGAGACCCGCCGCCGATGGGGAGCAGGGGGAGGGGCGGCGCGCCGGCGGGCATCCCCGCCGCGACCCTGCTCCACTCCGCCTCTGCTCCAAGCACCGGCCGCCGATCCAGGGGGAGAGGACCTCCATGGGCCACGCCGCCGCTCCGGCCACGGCCATGGCCGACCTCGAGCCGCCTGCTCCGCCGGGACCTCCATGGGCCATGCCGCGGGTCCCCCCTCCATGAGCCGTCGGAACAGGGAAGCTCGACCTCCGCGCCGGTGCCGCGCCGCAAGGTAGATGGTGAAGGAGCAGCAGCGCGCCGCCGGCCTCGCCTCTGCTCACGCCGGATCCGCCGCCGAGGCCCGCCTAGCCGGTGTCGTTGGGGCCCGTAGGTGGTAGTTGATATGGAGTTTGAGATATGGAGGTTGACGGGTGCAGAGAAATTGGAACTGGACTGGAAAATTTCGGGAATATTCCTTTTAGAGGTTGGATTTGGAGTTCGACGAGTGCGGACAGTCTAAGTAGCTAAGTATTGGCCAAGGTGGGCCATGGCCCCCCTTGATCCATACAAATTTCTATACATATGTTTATACGTGCAACAGTTCCTCAGTTATAAAATATAGAGTTGTAAAAACTAGCAGTCAAGTCATGCATTTTTAACTCTAGCAAATCCATATGACCACTAAAGTTTTTTTTCAAAAAAAACTAATCAGGAGCACTATGTCACCATGCAAGCAGCACTCCGGCACACAATCCATTGAAAGTCTCCATTCAACTCCCTAACTACCACTGCCTACGACCGACGCGTGCTTATCGCCGGACTTTATCCTACCACTGCCTACGGCCGACGCGTGCTTATCGCCGGACTTCATCTTTCCACCGCTCTCATGAGCTCGCATCGACCTTTTTTTTCGGATTACACAGTACATCGGAGACACTCGTAACGTACGCACACTCATCCCTATGAACACACGCGCGCAAACCCTACCCCTAGAAGCATCTTCGAAGATTGAGCCAGCAAATCCTCAAGATTGACGAAGTCACCACATGTGTCTCGCTGTCGACGGGAACGTCGCCTACCACTGAAAGTACAAACATCGTTAAATCATGAAAAATTCACTCTCACGAGGAGTCGAACCCAGGACCTGAGGTGCTACCGGGGTTCCTGTAACCACTACGCTACAGACTCAATTAAGCTAACCATGCAATTACTGTAGCAACAGGTCGAGTCGGTTCCTGGCTCTGCCACTGTGGCGCCCATATCTTTCGAGCCGTCGTTTCGTCGTCCGCATTGACCGCTACAGCGCCTGAAGATCCTCTTCGACCAGGGACTGTCCATGGTTTCCCAGCAGCAGTGGATCAGCAAGATGTTCGACTTCGACTTCACGGTGGAGTTCCGCCCGGGCCGCCTCAACTCCGTCGCCGATGATGTTCTGTTCCGCCGCGACACGACAACGACGCCGCCGAGGCCGCCCTGCATGCCATCTCCGGGCCGTACGTCATTCCGGCTCCTGATGAGATCAGGACCGCCACGAGGACCGATGAGGAGGCCGGGCGCCTCCAGCAGCTCCAGGACGCGACCCTGCTGGAGGCGCCGTGGGCCCGTGGCGTACCGAGTAGTTCACTTCGATGAATCAAATTCGGAGTTCCGACGTTAATTCCCGAGGTAAATTCGTTTCCGTTTCTCCGTTCCTCACATTGTACGGAAACGAAACTCGGTTAATCGGGAATTCCGTAACTGTTTTTCATCCCCAACTGATTCTCATCCGTCCTTGCCCCGGGAGGGATCGCCGCCACCGCAGGTCGGGCCGCCTGCGGCGACAAACCGGTACCAGTATCACCACCGCCCCAGCGGATAGTAGGTGCGCGTGCGTTCGTACGTTACGTGCTGCGGCATCGCCGCTTCACAAGCACAATCCCTAAATCATCTCGGCGTCTCGCGGGCGGGGTTTCCACGGTTGACGCCTTGACGGCGACTCCAGCCTGTACAAACCAGCGGTGGCGAAGCATCTCACGGACGGGTTGTTCGAAGACACACCTCAGGGCTTGTGATTCCCCTCAACCCTAGATCCAGTCCATAGGGTACCAGTGCGCGATGTAAGTATCTGTTTACTTGTTTGCTTACTGTCTAGTGGTACTGGTAGTGCTCGCAGAGCAGTTCGAATTGAGTTTACCTCTACTCTACCGGTCTATCGTGTGCATGAGAAAACAATTAGAACTCAATTCGATCAAATGGGATAGCCGATATTGGAGGGAGCTCTATTTCAATCTGCAAATAACCTCCCTGTTTGGATCTTTGGAATTGAATTCCATTCTAATATTCGTAATCTACACTGCTAGACACAAATTCACAGTAGATGGCATGTTCATCTTGTTAATTATTAGTTGCACATTTGAAACATAGGAATTAATTTCCATCTTCCACCCCATGAATTTAAGCTAGGCTTAAAATCTAGACTTTTGAAAGTTGTGGAATGCCACATTCCATGATAAATAGCCTACTCCATTAAGTAGGTTCCAATTCCTTCAATGAAGGGATCCAAACGGGGGCCTAAGCTAACATTCATCATACATATATTTGGGTTTTCCACCTTGTTTCAATAGAACTAATGTTCTTTGTAGCGTGTATGTTTGTGTGTAGTCAGTTGAATAATTTTGGTTGGTAGTTCTAACCAGGTGCTAGGAACTGGCTGCTGATATTTTCACCACTAGGTGATCTTATCTGCTATACAAAACTAGGGTTTGAATAAATTGTACCATTTTTACATTTTTCACAAAAATCAAGTTCTTTGATACTAGTTTTGAGCACTTGTATATTTTTGTCCAAATTGCTCTCAGCACTCAGATGGAACGGCTTTTGCACCAACACCATTGTTGTTTATTACTTGCAGCAGCATCTTTGATTCAAATCTTCTTCATGTAGCACCTGTTACACCATCAGCCCTGGTACCTCTGTTAGATCATACACCATCAGCCATGGATCATATTCCACCATTATCATATCCCACCATTAACTCTATTAAGTCTATCCTGTGAAAACCCAGGTTGTACAATAACTGCCCAGACTAGGCATTAATGGCTTGAATTGATGGAGTGCTAGGTCAGGATAGTTGGATTCTAGTGGTATTTTTGCATAGACAAAAAATAATCGTTTGTGAGCTCTGAGATTCTCTATATTTTCCCCATTGAATTACACGCTGTTTACTTTTTTTTTTATCAGTGAACACGATAAAATAAAAGCTAGCAAGGTTTCCAATTGATGTGGGCCATGATGACTAATCTTACAACAAGGCCTTCATTGGTCTACTAAGCTTTTGCATTTACTCTGCTTCAGGACTGCAAAGGAACTTAAACACAAGGGGCGGGTTGAGAGAAGCGGGACTAAGAAAATAAGATCCACAAATAGAAGGTCCAAACGTCAGGTGCTATTGCATTCAAGTGGCAGTGATGGCCCAAAGCGCTCAGTTCCAAAAGGCATAAGCCGTGGTGTAAAAAAGATGAGGAAAAGTGAGTAAATTTGCTGCTTCTTCCTTTTCCTTGCACGTATTTCTTTAATAGAACAATAACACTTTTAGTGTTTCATATCTGTTATTTAGTTCAAGCGAGCAGGGCTGCGTTGGCTGATTTTGAAAAGAAATTATGTGATATTGAGGAGCAACGATTTGGCAAATTACCCGATCGACCAATTTCAAACATTCCCTTTGAAGAGAAACCATTTGGTGATGAAGTTGCACGTGACGGTGAATTTTGTCAATTCAGTGTTGTCTCAATTGCCTTGTTTGATGGTGATTGTGTTGGTATGCTTAAATTTTTTTCTAATTTGTATTTTGGTATTTTGCTGTCACCTGTTAATAATGATTTAAATAATGATCTTGTACAGGAGAAAACATGTTGTTTGCATGCTCTGGGATAGCTCTACCACATAAGACTGATGGACTAGCTGACCTAACAAGATTTCTCACTTCCGCATATTTGGTTACAGTATTCAATGAGAGAAGGAATAGAGATGATAATTTGAGGGTCAGTGCTGCTGATCATTGTGTTCTCCATTTTGATATGTTTATTGAAGCTAATTGTGACTATTTTCTGCTGATCTACTGCTTTTATCACTATGTTCAAGTCCGCCTTCCTGATGGTACAACTACCGATGGTCTCTTGGGACTATATGATCACAATATCGCTATTGTCACATCCTTGGACTGCCTAGGTGTCTGTCCTGTAGATCTCAATATTGTTGACTTTCCTGATGCCTCATGATGCACTAGCCATTGGTCGTGCCTTTGAGTCAGGCCGTTCGATGGCCATGCCTGTGTCTATGTCAGGGCTTATTGATGTTTCAGAGAGGCTTTCCAGTCCAGATAAGTTTTTTGTTTCATATAGTCAAGGTTACACGAAGGTATGCTGTCGATTTACTTTTACTTTTTGGCATGACGGAAAGCCTGAAACTAATATTTGCATCGTGGTATATCTGTGGTCTAATGTATCACTACATGCATCCAAGTAAAATGCATTTTTCCTTCATAATGTAGCACTTTGCTTTTGTACTAGGCTGCACTTGGAGGGCCAGTTGTAGGAGATGACGGGATATTTCTGGGGATGATCACTGAAATTCGTGAGTGTAGTGGTGGGAATATGGATGGTGCTGCATGTATCATAAAACCGAAATTTCTCTGTTCACGCTTGGAGCTATTTCTGGCACTCAAGTATGTCTTTGGAAGTTCCAGTATTTGTATTAGCTGCTTTATATTTGTTACCCTTTTCTAGTGTTATAAGCGTTGGAGCCTTTGTGGGTGTTCACTCAATAATTTGCGGTTTGAAAACAAATTGATTCTTGCTACCACCTGGTGGAGACCTGCATCAGTGCTGTCTCCTGATGCTAATTTAGTGCTCGTGCTTAAGTTTTAAGCTAGTGTTGTGTCTAAATGCAAAAGATTTGAAGCATTCATTCAGATGATATGGACAATGCTATAGGTGTGGCATATGAATCTGAATATGTACGAGTCTGTTTGCCTTTTTTTCCCCATACCTTGATTCCTTTCATGTGTTGGTATACTCTTATTGCTGTTGGTTAGTGCCACTGTTTTATTTACAAGAGCAACTCTAATGTTATCTGTTGCAGTCCTAAAAAACTTTGCTCCCTTGATTATTCACTGCCTGAAGATGGTGTATCAAGCATAATCCCTTCAGGTGTGAATGACTTTGCAAGCCATCATTGTAAATGTTACCTATTGAAAATTGTCCATAATATCATGTGTTGTCATACTTATCGTTGGAGTACTAATATTAATCACCTTGTTTCATCAGGATTCATGAAAACTTTTTACCGATTAAGATCTTTTGGTTACCCAATGCCGCCACCACTTGTACTTGAATGTAAGTTCTTTGTTTTTGATATTTTGGATGCCGCATGTGCTCCTCTTTATAATTAACTTCTGATCATGGTTTTTTAACCAGTGAATGGGCGGTTGCTTAATCGATTTGAAGAATGTTTTGGTGAATTACGTGCTTGGAAAGGGTATCCTTTTGGTGCTCCACACCAAGTTTTGGAGCATGTCTGGGATCAACTTGAAGGAGTGGTGGTGGCAAATATATCCCGTCGTGTTGTCGCACTAGCTTCTTTCAATGGTGATTTTTAAAGTTTTTGCTCGTTACTTCTCTGTGCTAATAATTTGGTCTGCACTAACAATGATTAAAATTATTATGTGTAGGGGACGTGAGGTCTTTTGCTTGCACAGGATTACTTATAAAGTGGTGCGGAAGCAGAGCCACACACACTGTTGTCCTGACTTCTGCCAGTTTGGTTAGAAGTCGTTTTAATGAAGACCACATTGATGAGAACTTGAGGGTCGGTGCTCCAATCAGTTTTCTTGTTTAAGTTATATATATATGATGGTTAGCTGAGCTCACTATCATTGTAGATTGAGGTGTTTCTCCCGCCGAATCAGTGCTGTGATGGGACATTGGCATTGTATAACTTGCACTACAATATTGCGATTGTCAGCATCAAGAAGGGTTTTAACTCTATTCGTCCAGAAGACATATTTGATAAAGGAAAGCAAAAGTTTCCTAAAATGGTAGTTGCTGTAGGGCGTGACACTATACATGGACTATTAATGGGCACAATTGGTGAAGTGAGATTTAGTAACAAGTATTGCAAACTTAATTGCAAAGATCTTCACTGGTCCACTTGTAAAATCAAGAAGGTATGTGTAGTACTAAATTATTGCATTATATTCCAAGTTCTCTGATCACAATTCGTTCACTTAACATATCAGGAATTCAAAGTTTTAACATTTATACCCCCCCCCCCCCCTTTTTTTTTTGGGTACTAGGCTGGAATTGGTGGACCTCTTGTTGATTTTGATGGGAGTTTTGTTGGAATGAACTTTTATGATGCAAGCAGTGCAACTCCTTTCCTTCCAAGGAGCAAGGTCGTCCATGCTTTAAGTAGTGCATATAATTTAATATTTCCATCGGAAAGGTATTTCTTTTTTCTGTTATATATGTCTCAGTTCTATTGCATAGGCATAATAGTGTATGAACTTAACGTTGGAAAAAATATGTTGGATGACAGAGGATGCAATCCTTGGGCCATAAATGTTGTCGGTAGAGGCAGGAAGGCAAACAGGTAATATTTGTTCTTTTTCTTTTAATGTTTATGGCTTAAACATTTTATTCAACAACTAACCTACATTGGAGGGAAATATTTTGGATGATAGGTGGCCAGTGCCCAAGCCATACTGGTTCCATTCCATGGTGACCTTGATGTGGATATGTGGGATATCCTTCGGCACCGCACTGGAAGGACTCTTCTATAGACATTGTTCTACTATCAACGCATTAATTACTGGACCACGAGATGCTTAATGATCGACGCAGCGTGAACATTGTACATAATTAATGAGATATGCTTCTCGTTCTCATCTGTGCAAGTTGAGAGTTGGATTGTTCGATTGTTATAATCTGCAGGCTAGATTGTTACAATCTGATCGCGCAATCTGAGGTTTTATGGTCACAACTGTTTCACAAGCACAACCCAAAAGCCCGAAACAAAGAAGCGGTCCTCCAGAGGTTGCAACTTCTTCCGCTTAAATTCGATATTTCCATTGTTTGATATGGACTGAAATCATGTCCTTGCACCTCTTGCTCGCTCCAGTCTTGCTGTTCTTGTAATCGTGTCAAGTACTCAGGTATTCCGTGTTGCTCCTAAAAAAAAGTATTCCGTGTTGCTTTTCAGCTTTTGCAAGCTTGCGTTTCATTAAAAGAAAAAAAAATCTTTCTGGCGATCTGCCACTATGTAGTTCAGCTCAATGATGAGTTTTTTTTTAAGACACCGTTTAGTTCAGTGAAAATTTGGCGAAAGTGGTGAATTTTTTTGCATTGGAAAGTGTGTTCTGTGAGAGGTAGCACGGTCTGCGATGCGAAAATTTTAGGACTTTTTGGAAACTATAAACAGGGCCTAAGAAGAAGAACATGAGATGGGATAAAGAAATCAACTCCAGACACACCTCATAGTGAGCATACATTGCACGTGACACACACGAGTACGCGACAGACATAACACAATCGATCAGTAAAAATACAACAACTTGGGGACGACCTCATCATATGCTTCGTTACATCCGGGGCATGTTAAAACCACCCGTGAACGAAACGCAGCTCGCTAGCGCCCCTTGCAATCGCACATGCGCCAGCAATAATAATAGAGAACGGGCACACGGATCACATCATATTATCGCCGTAGCCGCGGGCGTCGGATCGGAGTTAGCTAGAGGCGGAGCAGCCGCCGGAGCTCGTCCGTGGCGCCGGCATCCACGCCGGCCACCTCCACGGCGCAGCAGGAGGCCGTCGACGGCGCCTTCCTCGCCGCCGTGACGGTGAGCAGCAGGGACGTCGGCATCGGCACGCTGCTCGGCGGTGGCGACACCGAGTACAGCGAGTCCGTCCCCGCCGCCCACTCCAGTCCAGCAGTCGTCGTCGCTGGCGCCGCCCTCTTCTTGGACGGCGCCGCGACGGTGATGGGCGCCGATGCCGCCCCAGGCGCGGCGGCGGCGGCGGCGGCGGCGGCGGCGTGGCAGCGCGGCTTCTTGGCGCGCGACGCCGGCGGCGGGGCCTGCGCCGGCAGCGGCAGGAGCGGAGGCTGCTGGGGCTGCGCCGGCGGTCGTGGAAATGACGTCCGGTGGCTGGCGTAGCCGTTGGTGCTGTGGCAAGCCATGGAGATCAAGGATTCGAAAGACCACGGAATCGGAAAACACAAGATCTTTCCCTCCTCTGTGGGGCTGGGACTGGGATGTGAGCGAGCTGATCTGAATATCTGATAATCTGATCGACAATACAAGCTATAGATCGACAGAGTCTGAGAGCAAATCTGAGGTGCAGAACTAGCTACAACGATCAGGAAACAAAGAAGGCGTACTCTCCAGCCAGCAAAAATAAGTGGAGATCTACCAAAGGAAGGCAGGCAGGCAGCTGATCTTAATCGAGTAAAACAGATCAAGATAACAGCAGCTTGTTGTGTACTACTATGCGACAACCGAAAGGGGGGAAAAAGTTAGTTCAAGTAAAAGATGGCGAGAGGTGTGGCTATAGTATCATGTCAACTACTGTGCTCAACTTCGGTGTGGCTATAGTGATGGATGGCTACGAGCCGTTGGGTCCGTGTCCTGTGCCCCGGGACCGCCGCCATTATATAGCTGCAGGGCGGCGGGGCCGCGGGCCGCGGCGACAAGCCGGCTGGTACCATCACCGCCCCCAACGGGTAGTAGGCGTGCGTGCGTTCGTACACGTTACGTACTCCTACCGTGCTCGCGGCGGCTTCCTCCCCCTTTCCTCGGCTCTGACGGAAACAGCTTGTTTTTCCCCCCGGCACGGCGTGGTCGCGTGCGCGGTGCCCCTGCCGACAGGTGCCGTGGCGCCCGAGGCGGGTGGGCGGCGGCCGGCCGAGCGGCGCGGGCCGTGCGATGGGGGCGCGGGGCGTCGGGATGGCAGCCGCGCCGGTCGGGCACGTGGAAAGCCGATCCGGGTGAACGCCTGGTTTTTTTTATACGTAGCTTGCCTCACCGCCGGCGCGGCGCCGTGAGGTGTACGGGGCGGGGTCGCGAGGACGACGACGACGACTCTACGAGCGGGCGATGCCGAATTGCTGATTCCTCGCCGGGTCGTCACGATACTGTGGTCTGTGCATGCATTGCGCTCCCTTTATTTATTAAAACTAGCATCGTGCCCGTGCGTTGCCACGGGCTGTAACAAATTTTGAACATACAAATATGATACTGATGTACATCATACTATACTCTCTACTATTTCAACTCACTTAACTCATAAGTATCAACTTCCATAAGTGTCAAAATAAGCACAACACAATATTGATAATTTTTACTCTCGTTAAGCATTTTTTTACTCTCGTTAAGCATGTACACAGACATAGTGACAACAAAGCTAAATGACGTACATGTGTTCTGTGTACCACATTGCGTACAACCTCACTTTTGAGATTCAATGGACAACTCAGGTACCTATAATGAAGTTTTCAGTAACATTTTCCCATTCAATATTTGCTGCTTGCAAAGGTAGAACCTTCCTCTAAGAAAAATTAAAAAGAAAACCATACTCATACAACATCACTACATTTGAATAGTAAAAGGCTGCAACTGCGCACAAGTTTATTTTCACAAACACTTCCGACATTTGATGTTTACAATAGAACCTTCATTCAAGTAAAAATCAAAACGAAAACTAAACATATACCGGTAGGTAGTAGCATTGTTACACTTGAATATTACATTGGTTACCAGCAGTTGCAACACAAGTTTTCACAAACACACTCTGTAGTCATGAGCCATTGGTGAAACATGGTTGGCTAGATACACATGAAGGGAATGTAGTCAAAGAGAAGAGTCATGAACTCCACAAATCATTAACAAGAAGGGAACATAGTCATATAGACATGTGCTCAGTTTGCAACCAAATTGTTTTTGTATAATACAACAATTGAAAAAATGGTAACTACATGCTGCTATGAACAATATTGCTATATACTCCCTCCGTATCGAAATATTTATCACCGTTGACCTTTTCTTTTAACTTTTTTTTGACTTTTCTTTTAACTTCGACCATTCGTCTTATTCAAAAAATTATTACAAATATGTAAAATGGTAAATCAAGTTTAAAATACCCACAATAGTAAAGCATGTAGCAAACAAAATAGATGGTACTTGCATAATTTTTTGAATAAGACTAACGGTCAAAGTTGTAGAAAAAAATCAATGGCGACAAATATTTTGATACGGAGGGAGTAGAAGATGCCTACCAGCCGATCAACGCCACTAATTAAGGAAAACAGACAATTACTTTTGGAGGAACACCTTATCTTCTCATGCTATGCTTGCAGGGGCTAATATCTTCGTTGCCCATCAAAGCTTTGGGTGCTTCACAGGCTAGCCAAGCCATATGATCCTAAAAACCATATTAAAGACAGCAGCCATATTCTGAATCTAATCCCTCAAATGTTTAAACACCATGCATAATATGTTGTATAGGCAACATATAACAAAATCTAAATTCGAATATTGTTGACAAAAAAGAAACATAGCAAATAAAATTTTGTGTTTCTAACTTCGAATGATAACGGAGCGTAACTCCCATTAGAAGCTTACAGTCTGTATGCATTCAGAGAAAGAATTTTAATCTCCACTAAGGTACATTATGGACAATATTAAATATGGATGAAGTATTTCTAGAACAACATGATGCTTTCCTAAACTCAAAATGCAGGTTTAATTGAATGCAAACAACAAATCATATAACTTTGTTTTGCCACAAACCATCAAGTTTGGTTAATACCTGATACATAGAGTTATACCCTGCAGGCAGCTCGACAGACTCATGAATAATGAGCAAGCTTGGTCACATGAGCAAATCCAACTGGAAGCATTTTACCTCAATTGCCAATACAGGAAAGTGGTAGAGATCAGCAAATAATGCTGAATTCCTGAATCGAAAAATTATATTGGTTCATGTTGCAAAGGATTTGGTAGAGGTTGATGAAAGGTGAACTCTATTAATTAAAAAAGAAAATACAGTGATCTGACTCTGACCTGTTATGGTAAGGCATAAAAACAACAGATCTCCAGTAAACTGCTCGACAACACGATTTTTGTTCAGTGGATCCAAAAACAGGAAGCGATGAACTGAAACCCTAACATCTTCTCTAGGAGTATGATTGGAGTCAAGAGATAGATGAGGAATAAAGGAGGATGGGGTCGCATTCGGGGCTGTACCTTGCGGTTGAGGCCATGGAGTAGCGAGCGTACCTGGTGAGGGCAAGTGGCGCCTGAGCCCGGGTCCTCCGCCACCGCCCAAGCCAGGACTCTTGCCGTTGTTCGAGCTCGGGTGCAGAACGGGCAGCAGCAGGAGAGAACGGCACGCCCGCGCCCTCATATCCCCGCCGCCGCCCCCATAACGTGTAGATCCTCGCCCTTTGCCTCGCCCCAGCTCGCACCGACATCCGATTACCAAGAAAACCTAAAATATCACAATTACCCAGAAAACCTGAAAGACAAGAAACCGGCATGGTCAGCAAAAAAATCAAACCACAGAAGTTATGAAGCACCAATGTTGCAAACGTGGATGTTGTTCGTGTTTCAGAGTTCAGGCTACTGGTTATACCTCATATTCATCAAAGATGTCTTCTGCCACAATCTGCTGATTAGGATCATCTGGGTCGAATCCACCACGAGGGGGGCACATGTCTGGCTTTTGCTTAAGTTCCCATTTAAAAGGCTATCAAAGAATTCTTTGCGTTAAAATTGATATTTAAACCTATCTCAAGCAGTTTATAATATCCAGGCATGTGCCCTATTCCACCTAGCTACATGGTTTCAAGAATAACAATGAAAGAAACAAGCAATACTGCATTTATTAAAAAAACTCAATTATTGATCAATGGAATAATATGCAGTGATAGGGAGCAGGGAAAGGTCAAACAGGCTAAAAAACTGAGATATACAGATTCCATATTCTAGGTATGACTTGTTATTTCTATTATTAAAGTTGCAGGAAAATGTATATTTCAAAGAAAGAAAATCTGACCTCACTTGAATCAGTCTGCGCCTTTATAGTTGTAAGTGGATCATCCCTTTTCAATCGACTCTCCTCATTAGGCATGATCACATCCTTCAAGGGGCATTCCCGGTCACCACTTTGGTGACCATAGTTTCCACACCAACATCTAACATTACGAACTTCGACTTCAAATGGTTTAATCCGTGCAGGAGCACCTCTTTCCAACCTGGGAATAAGAGGGAGCATGTACTAAATGTTAAGAAAAAGCTTAGTGATCTTGTTACAGGAAACTGCTGCACTATTTGGAATTTCAGATATGTGAAATGGAGAAAACATAAAGATAACAGAAAAACAAAAAGAATAAAATAAAATGAGGACAACTGTTTTGTTTGGTTACTCAATTTTCAAAAGAATGAACTAAAAGTAATCATAAAGAAGGAGTGGGATGTACCTTGGAGCATTTTTCAGAACCTCGAATTCTTGTTCTGTTGGCAATGGTCGACCAAAAACACCTTTTGGCCTATTTTTCTTATTTGCGCCTGGTTGAGTCTTTTCAGGTCCCTTGTCAGGCCTAAAATAAAGATATGAACTGATGAAGGAAATCCATTAATCACTATCCTCATGTATACAATCAAACCACCAGAACAGGTGAACAAATGGACTATGTTGCCAATCAAGTAAATATGTCACTAATTATTATCCTCCTCTATGCAATCGAACCACAAGATCCGCCTGAATAGGATGCATAAAAACGAATTGTCATGGCAGATGGGCGCAAGAATGTACCGTTTTCGGTAAGCTAGGTAATGTCGTAGCTAGAGGCGTCCCCCTACAAGTGCACCCCAGATCGGCGCCCAGAGGCAGGCAGCCCGACATGGCGGCGGACTGAGGAGGCACGTAGAAGCGAGATCACTAGGAGAAGGTCGGCAGCCTCCACGACGGGAAGCGGAGTCCTTGGTGGCGGCCGGTGTGGGCGTCCATGGTGCGGCGTGGAGGTGGAGGCTGCGCACGGCGGCCATGACCAGGGTGGGGGATCTGCGGAGGCGGTCAGCAGAGGCGGAGGGCACAGGTGGGGTGGCTGAGCCGAGGAAAGGACGACGCCGGGGTAGCTGCGATGGAGACGGCGCGGTGGCGTCCACTGGAGGCGGCTTCGGCAGGCGAGGGCCTCGGAGAAGGAGACTGGCGGCGGCGGCGGCGGAGCAGGCTGCGGGGGTGGGAGGGGAGGGAGCGGGGCGGATGGGAGAAAAGGGAGGGCGACGGGTGGAGCGGATGGCGTATAGCAGAATTGAAGGATCGCACGGTGGGAATCAACCGAAGCGAGGGTCACGCGATTGAAGCGGAGGCGCGGTGCGGGAGGCGGACGCACGGGAGAGCAGAAAAAGTACCAACGGGTTTTTTTCTCCACTTCATACTTTTTAGGAGTAGAGAAATGTGCTCTCTTTCTAGAATTTACATATATATATTTTTTAAATTATTTTGCAAAATTATACGACCATCTTAAAATTTTACAAATTTGATCACGGACCTCCATGACCCACGACGGCTCCACAGCCAACCGCCGTGGGCTACGGCGGTTAGGCCTACCACGGGCCCAACCGGCGGGAAGACCAGCCGCAGCGCTTGACCTCCATTCGCCGTGGGCCACGGCGGCATGCCCAACTGACGTGCGCCACGGCGGTAGGGATTTGCGACCGTCGTGGCCCACGGCGGCAGGTTGTCAGGCCCTATAAGAACCAAAAATTTGTCCGAAATTGTCATAATAATTCGGAAAAAAAGAAAAAGAGGGTTGGGAGGGAAGGAGAAGAGAGTGAGGGGGCGGAGCAGCGAAGCTCTGCTGGTCCTTCGCTTCATTGTAAGTATTTCGTTGATTTCAACCCTTTTAGCACCTGTACTTAGATGTAATGAAATCGTAATTAGTATTAATTATTTAGATTTTTTTTAGATCTGTAGTATTAAATAGTTCATTTCCGTAGGGTTTAGTGTTTAGAAGGAGAAGGAGAAGAGAGTGAGGTGGAGGGGGTGGAGCAGCGAAGTTCTGCTACTTCTTCGCTTCATTGCAGGTATTTCGCTGATTTGAACTCTTTTAGTATTTTTACTTAGATATAATTACTATTAATTCTGTAGATTTCTGTATGGTAAAGATTTCTGGAGTATAGATCTGTAGTTATGGTTTAGATTATAGTTTACATGTTTGCCACTCATTAGACTAAATTACGTAACATATTTACTGTTAGTTTAAATATTAGTCTTTTTGTTTGTTAGTCCCTGGATGTAGTATTTGATAGTAGTTATTGGTTTTTATTATGAATCAGACATGTCGGAGACAGTCACAGTCAAATTGTATTATGGATCTGGAGAAATTATATATGGTCCACAAGGAGTTGACTTGTCAAATTTTAGTTCAATTGAGCAAAATATTAAAAGAGCAGCAGAAAGAAGTTAGGAGGGTATAACCAAGTGGTTGGTCAAGTCATTTGCAGTAGATTTAGAGCACCAATGCATGTCGGTGATGGTACTAATCAACAGAAGTGAACATGTGTATTGGGAGCTCATGCCACTTGAAGGAACTCGACAATGGAGGAGTTATATCAAAAATGCATGCCGAGTTGGTTTGCCTGTGATTTTGTTTGTCCAAGTTTACCTGAAGACATGGGATAAAGACCACTAATTTTACTGAGGTCTAAAATTGTGTGCTTCGTGGGTCAAGACATTTTCCTCTAGTTGGCATCATTGAGTTCTTCATGTATCGTACAATGCAATATTTCTACGAAAGGAGCAAGGTAGCGGATGAGGTTCTGAGGAAGACTCAAATGACATACTGCACCAGAATGACTGAGTATTTGGACACGGCTCAGAAAAAAGCACTTCTGCACACAGTCACAGCGCAGCCTTTGTACCAGTCCGCTGAGAATGAAATTATGTGAAGATATGAGTTTGAGTGCAAAGGGAAAATGCGCCTAGGTCCAGCGTGTGAAAAGATGCAACAAGTGTGTGACCTTGGCAACCAAATATGCAGATGTTCATGCTGGAGGCCACAGCTACTACACAAACCCTGCTCCCATGTGATCGCCGTATGTTATGAACTTCAAAATTTCAGCTACCGTAGGTACATACTATGGTACTACGACAAGCAAACTATTCAGAACATTTGGAACCGAACAATCCAAGACTACCTCGTGTAGGGTACTTTTACTGAGAACCCTAAAGAAAATGTTGTGCACATACCAAATTCAGATCCTGAGATGTGCCAAGGTGTTGGAAGAAGGAAGAAGAAGAGGATTAGAAACAACATGGATGAAGCTGAAGCTGGACCTGCAGTAGTGATATGCTACAAGTGCCACAACACGGGCCACACGTACAAGAGGTGCACAACTGCAAATCATACTTGCAACGCACCACCTACGGCTAATGTGGGCTCATCAGCACCTTCAGGACTCTCCCAACCCCCATCAGGACGTGGACGCGGACGTGGACGTGAACATGGGCGTAGCAACAATGCAGGATTCAGATGATCATAATTGCTTGTAACGTTAGGACATTTAATTATGAAATTCGTAATGTTCGAACTAATATTTTCTGTACGAACTTATGCATGGTATTGTATTTGAATAATTGAACTGCTATTTCGTGTCGTCTTAATTATGCTGTACGAACTTATGCTGTTTCATTTTTATAATTTTGTTTATGATTGTAATTTATAATTTTGTTTACGATTGTAATAATTGTTCTCATCATGTTTTGCAGGTTTGCAATGGCCTCCTCAGGTCCTGAGTTGGACTTGGAGTTCCTCACCACGAGGAAGGACAAGGTCGAGGTGCCAAAGGGGACCAACACTCCTATGTGCTTCTGCGTTGACAACTGCAAGCTTGTCAAGTGTAAGGTTCTCGGGTACGCCTACGAGATGAGGTTCTTCATGTGCGTAAACTATGCGCACGACCCGATCCAGCCTTTCGATCACAACCTTAGAGCCAAAGTAAGTACTTACTACATTTCTCGATTATTCATTTGTCATTTTTGTTTTATTATTTGCTGACATGTCTTTCAAAAAAGACTCCACCTCCTCTTTGTGATTTCATGCAGTGGCTAGATACCGAGCAGTCTGAGTTCGACAAGAGCTACGTCGAGGAAGCGGGACGTGATGCAAGGGAGAGGTGGTTCCGCATGGTTGAGCGGGAAAAGAGAGAGGAAAAAAAGAGGAGGAGAAAGAAATGCGCATTCGCCAGGAGATGAGAGAACGTGAAGCGGCCCAGGCCCGTGAAGGCGACAGAGAGAGGAAGAGGGAGAGGGCTCGCCGGGCCAAGGAAGCTGGGCCTGATGCCATCAGGAAGGGGAAATACCCCCGTTGTACTTAGTAGACCTAGAGTATTAGTCGGACTGTATCAAATAATTCGAGATTTCATGACATCGTGATGTAGGGTCCTCGATTTGTATCCTTAAGAACTTTAATCGAACTGCATTAGAGTGTGTTTTCTCCGTTACGTGTGTTTCGTTAGAGTCACGATCATATGCAGAGTCGTTGTGTTTCCTCCGAGTCACAGACGTGTTCTCCTCCCACGGATCGACTGGCCCACAATGTGGCAGTACCCTAGTACTAGGGTGTGTTTTCTCCGAGTCACTACTTCGTTTCTGTTCCCACGGATGAAAGGGACCACCACCCAGCGAGGCTCCTTCTTCTGCCTATATGTAGCACCATTCACTTCATTGTCTTCTTCTCACAGTATTCAATAATGACTTCCTGGAGTGGGGATGAACACGGTTTCGGTCCTATGTTGTGACATCAGCAATCTCCTGATTTCGTAGCCAATTTCCCATTGAAAGGCAAGAGTGACTTCAGATCGATGCGTGAAGTTAGAAGCTAGACACCGAAGCAAACAGTGCTGTGGCCTAGGTGTTCGCACGGTGAGTTTTGCGTGATGCAAGTGTACGAGGGATGGAACAACTCCGGTCGTCGCTTCTGGCACTGCCCACATGCTTGGGTAAGCAATGTCTACAAATTTGTTCATCATCTTTCTTTGATTTGCTAACGTTTTCTTGCCTTTTGCAGTACTCCACCCAAACAGAGAACTGCAGTTTCTCGCAATGGGTGGATCCACCAGCTATTCGCCCCTATCAAGAGTACATCGACTATCTCGAGGACGTCGTCATCTACAACCTGAAGCAGGAGCTGTCGGAGGCATTGGCTTCCCCTGATCGATCGTCCAACGCTGGAGACGGTTGATGCTGCAAATGTTCAACCTGCACTTGTGAATGCCACAAGAAGAACTGCTCCCCTCCACCTTCACCACCTCCACCCCCACATGGGTACTACTACATGCCGTCGCAAGACTCCGGCTGGTCTTTGCTCTCCGGGCAGTTCTCGTACAACTAGATTAATTAGACCTGTTGTAATCAGTTTTCTAAATTCCCTAAGGCATGTTATCAGTACGTAAGACGCTTTGTTAGGGTTTTTCGAGCGCCGTACATGCCATTGCAAAGGTGTGTGTTTTCTCTTCTAAATATTAAAAAAAAACTTGCCGCCGTGGGCCACGGCGGTTGGGTTGCAACCGCCGTGGCCTACGGCGGTTGCATGGCTGCTGCCTGCCGCCGAGCAGCACCGGCAAACGCCGTCCCCGACCGCCGCGCGCTACGGCGTTTGGCCTAACCGCCGTGCGCTACGGCGGTGGAGCCCAAGCGCCGCCGTGGAACCGCCGTGGGCCACGGCGGCCACCGTGGGCCATGGCGGTCCGTGGTCAAATTTGTAAAATTTTGAGATGGTCGTATAATTTTGCAAAATAATTATATATATATATATATATATATATATATATATATATATATATCCCCTTCTGACCTCCGGTTTGCTCACGATGCCGCCCGCGCAGAACGGACTCTGGGCTTTAAAATGGCCCATCTTGCCTTCTCTTTTTAGCCCACTTGGCGATGTCAAGTTCACAACTACTACTTCACAGAAGCCAGTTCCTTCCTTCTCGTCTCTTCTCTAGTTACTGTTGCGAGCGGGCGACCGAGAGGCGATCCGTGGCCGGCGCCGATTTCTTCCGTTCCCCGTCCGCTCTGGTGGCCGGATCGGCGCCGGAGAGGATGGTGAACGGGGTCTGAGGCTGCCGTTGTACATATACCTACTTAATATAGGTAGTTTGAGTCCAGGCAGTCCTCGCGGGGCGGAGGCGGGGATGCAGTGGTGGAATAAGGTTCGCCGGCTTCTTCTTCGCCTCGCTGGTGAGCTGTTCGGAGCCAGCGACAGGCCGGCGTGTTGTGTACCCTCAGGATCTGGGGCTCCAGATTTCTGTGGGTCTTTTGGTCCCTCCTTCGTCTTCGTCAGTCTTGCTGGCGTCGATCTTGGGAGGTATGCTTACCAACTTACACCGGGTTGGATTTTCTCTACCACCTTGTCTGCTGGTTTGCCTCCCCTCTTGGCTGTGCTTTCGTCTGGTGAGAAGGAGATCTTGGCGGACATGGAAGCGTCGGATCTCTGTTCTTCTGGCGAGGTGATGGCCAGAGGCCATCCTCAGCGGTCTGGACGTTCAGCGATGCTACGGTATGTCGATGTTTTCGACATGCTACTCAGGGTGCCAACAAAAAACTGTGATGTTTCGTCGGATAGGGGATCGGCTTCAAGCTCCGACGGGTTGCTCCGATCGCCGGCGACAAGCACGACCGGGATGCTCTTGCAAGGACCTGAATGTAATTTTTATTTTTTTCGAGGGTGTCTTTGTAAGATATGGGTTGTAAACTTCCAGAAAAATATATGAAATTCACCCGGTTTTTTTTTTTTTTGAAGTGAAAGGCAGGAGCACTGCCGTGTCATATAAGAAGGAGAAGCAAGCGGATCCTTACATAGTTGTTATTACAAAAAAGATGAAGCTCAACACACCCAAAGAGTTTACATCCATTAGGACCTTAAACCCTCGACTCTGCCACTCATGGCCATGACCCTTAACTGCATTTCACCCTTCATCAACAAGAACACCCGCTCCGGCGCCAAGAACACACCCTGAAACACTCTTCTGTTCCTCTCCTTCCACAAACTCCAAACAGTGTAAATTAGGAGAGCGGCAACCTTGCACCGTTGGCGCTTTGGCCTTCCTTGCAGGTTGCTGTTCCACCAGAGCTCCAGCGAGGCATCAATAGTCGGAGCATGAATCAAGCCGTCGCTCCAAGTAGCCACCAGAAACCACAGCTCCCTTGCATAGACGCACCGCAGACAGAGATGGACAGCGGTCTCGAACTCCTGGTCACACAAACTGCATACGGGATTACACGGCCAGCTCCTTAGCACAAGGTTATCAGCCGTTAAAATTTTATTCTGGACCATGAGCCAAGCAAAGAATTTGTGTTTCCCCTCCACACTCGCACTCCAAATAGCTGAACTGTTAAAGCTGCAATAAGAACCTTGAAACTGAATTTTGTAAGCCGATTTGGAAGAATACGTCCCATTTGAGGTCCAACGCCAATGTATAGAATCCGGCACGTTTGTCAGATGGACGGCCTGCACTTTATCCCAAAGAAACACAAACTCAGCCATTTGTTCCACAGAGTTCATTCGCCATAGACCTCTTGTCCAATGTTGATGAATTAAATCCTCGGCTACAGAATTGTTTTTCCTCCAAGCCAATTTGTAGAGTTCGGGTGCTATGTCTCTTGGAGCCCTCCCTTCCAGCCACGAAGACTCCCAGAAGCTTGCTGTTTGCCCATTGCCAACTGAGACAACGGTGCTAGCCCGGAACAACTGCTTATCAGATTCATTACAAGGGACTTCCGAACCCACCCAAGGACGATCAGGTTCAACCCATTGAAACCATAGCCATCTTAACCGAAGTGCTCTACTAAACAGATCAAAGTCAAGGATGCCGAGGCCTCCAAGCTTTTTCGGCCTTCTTACTTTTGCCCAACGCACCAAACAATGACCCCCACTTGCATTTTCACAGCCTTTCCACAGGAAACTCCTCCTAATCTTGTCCATCTTCTTAATTGCCCATTTCTTGATAGGGAAAACAGTTAGAAAATAAATTGGCATTGACGACAGAACCGAATTCACCAACTTCAACTGGCCAGCTTTGTTAAGAAACCTCCCCTTCCACAACGGTAAACGATTTGTCATCTTGTCGATTAGGGGCTGCACATGGACTCTACCCGGCTGCCTGAAATGGAGAGGCAGGCCCAGGTAACTGCACGGGAAAGATTGAATTGGGCATGGAAACGGCTCCATGATCTCCTCCAAATCCACATTGTTGCATTGAATAGGGTATGCAGCACATTTCTCTCTATTGGTGACCAGACCTGAAACATGACCAAAGATATCAAGAATTTTTGCAACCACTAGAACCTCCTCCTTTATAGGCTTGAGAAAGACAGCCGCGTCGTCAGCATACAGACTGACTCTCAGAGAAGCAGCCCGACAGTTCAAAGGTGATAGAAGCCCGTCTGTTGCAGCCACCCCCAACATTCTTTGCAAAGGTTCCATGGCCAAAATAAAGAGCATTGGGGATAGAGGATCCCCCTGCCGAAGTCCTCGGAAGTGTTTGAACCACGGACCCCTCGAGCCATTCAGCAGCACTGAGGAGGAGCTTGAGGAGAGTAAAATGGACACCCAATTTCGCCACTTCACACCAAAGCCAAACCTTTCCATAACCTCCTGGAGAAAATCCCAACGCACGGTATCGAAAGCTTTTGCAATGTCCAACTTTAAGAATAAGGCCTGTTGTTTACTTCTGTGCAGCGACCTAATGAGATTTTGTACAAAAAGAAAGTTATCCTGTATACTCCTTTTCTTGATAAAGGCACTCAAAAAAAAAAAACTACTACTTCACAGTGGAGGATTCAGTCGTGTTTCTAATATTCAGTCCGTGGCTCCGTGCTCTTTTGTTGTTGATAGATATCAGCAGTTAGCAAACCCGTAGACTAGACGCCTGATCATTTTCTCTCGTCCAGACTCCAGTTATCCAAAGCAAAGCGTGGTACATATCAGCATCAGCAGTTTAGCTTCAGTTGCTGGACGGGAAGTTCATGCCGTACTACAGTAGACCGAGCACGCGCCAGTGCGGCAGCCACTTCTTGTATGGTGTTTAGTTCCCTGAATTGGGATGCAAAATTCTGGATTTTGCACAGATTTTAGGCTGAAAAGTACTATTCCGAGCTGAAAAGCACTGTAGCACTTTTCGTTTGTTTGTGGTAAATATTATCCTACCATGGCTTAACTAGGCTCAAAAGATTCGTCTCGCAAAGTACATCCAAACTGTGTAATTAGTTTTTGATTTCATCTACATTTAGTGCTTCATGCATGTGCCGACATTTTTGATGTGATGTTTGATGTGATGAGAAATCTTCTTTTTACATAGTGAATTTTGGAGGAAGTTGGACTTCTAAACACATGCTCGGCCTGAATTCCTATCGTCCGTACGCGGACAGTTGGAATCCGACGTCGCTTTCAAAGGACTCGTCCAACCCTTGCCGACACCGGGACGAACGACCTCGCTGCATGATTCCAGCAATCAAGCAGGGAGAGGGGGAGATTAGACAGCGAGACCCAGTAAATACGAGCATCCGATGAAAACACGCCGAGCAGAGCATCCGATGAAAAAAATCGCGCAAACCTCGGCACCAGCCACCGTTGCCCGTCGGACTGCTTGAGGGGTGCGTTAATTCCGTTGGGGGAAAAAAAGCTCAGGAGACTCTGGTCCCACGCCACGTGGTCCCTGGCATGCCTCCCGTGGTGACACGCGAGTGGCCGGCCGTGCGCTGTCAGTATCAGTACAAGCTGTATGGTGGCGACGGAGTAACGCTAAAGCCTTGATTTGACCGGCAGATAAGCAGATCTGCTGATGAATCATGCATGGATGCGCAACGCGGCGCGGCCGCTGATCCCGGTAATTCGTATAGGTCGCTGAAGCGACTATTTGACGTTCCGTCGCGCGGTACGGACGGGAGGCGCGGCCCGCACGCGGATGGAAACGAGTGGAAACGAGAAGCTTAAGTAAGATTTGTTTTTTATTTATTTATTTTTTCGTTTCTTTCTATATTTGTTTTTATATTTTTTTTCTTTTCTATCTATTTCTTTTTTATTTGAGTTTTCTTTTTTCGCTTTCGTTTTTTCTCTTTATTTTAGATTTTTCTCTATTTTGCTCCTTCCATTTTTTTCACTTTTTCTATTTTTCCTTCCGCTCTTTATTTTATTTTTTTCTTCTATTCTATTTTTTGTTTATTATTTATTTTTACCTTTCTATTTTTATTTTTTTCTATTTCCATCTTTTTTTTCTTTTTTATATTTCCTTTCTATTATTTTTTCTATTTTCTATTTTATTTTTTATTTCTCTATTTTATTTATTTTCTATTTTATTTGTTTTCTATTTTCATCTTTTTTATATATTCTTTCCTTTCTAATTTTTTTAATATTTGTTTATTTGTTCTTTCTTTTTTTGTAATTTTGAGTTTTTTTTCTTGTTTCTCTTTTATTTCTTCTTTTCCTTTTATTTATTTATTTTTTTCTTTTTCTGTTTCCATTATATATATATATATATGACGCGTTTTTTCTACACCTACGTGTAATAACTCCTACTAGCATTAACCTCCCACCGAAGGCCACTCCCTTCCCTCTAGCGTTATCGGGCGCAGGACCAGACCCGCGCGAGACTACCGCGCATACCGTCCTTGCCACAGTACCCACGTGTATATATATATATAGGGAAGGGAAAATTGGCTGCAGGACACTCCTCAATTGTGGCTTTTGCCAGAGACCACTAAAAAAACATGTCTTAGCTGTAGGACACTACTCAACTACACCAATTTGCTGTAGGACACTAAACCTTATATTCTATTCAGATTAAATAGAACTTGAGGAGAAATGACCAAAGTACCCCTAGTTACATCTCACTTTTCCCTTCCCGTCCATCGCGCTCACCGGGCCGACGCGGCGGCCTTCTCCTACGGCGCCCACCCGCCGTCCACCACTGCAGGCTGTGCCGGGGCTCCCGCGCGCGGGCCGCTACCTGTCTTCCGCCCCTGCAGGCCGGCCGCCGATCTCCCTGCAGGTCGCGCCGTCAACTGTCGTCCGCCGCTGCAGGCCGCTGAAGGACCGATTAGGCGAACCAGAGAGGGGGGGAGTGAATGGGAGCCGATTAAAATTCTTCTCGAAGGAGATGAGAACTCCAACAAGACGAACACGGCTTCCAACTCACGTCTCCGACCCAACTACCCAAGTTGGTCAAGACCACGCAGCCACTGGAGTGCTACTGGTCCTAGGAACCAACACTCAACCTTCCTAGCCAAAACTCACCAAAACACACAGCGGAAACTTGCACGGCTTGCTGCCTGTGCTACACCGGTCAGACCGATGGCCTGCGCCGGTCAGACCGGTGACACCGGTCAGACCGGTGGACAGAGCCGGTCAGGCCGGTGGCTACAGCAGCCGCACAGCAAACGTTCCAGGAAGCCTCAGTGAATCCTCTAGGCCCTGGAACAAAAACCACCACGAAACACACCCTGTGAGGAAGAAGAACCCCTCACAAATCCTAGCAAAACAACTCCAAACACTCCAAGAACTGAACAGCAGGACCACGGGACAAAACCACACGGACAAGGCTGTTCCCCGAGACAAAAACCCACCAAGGGCTAGCACCGGTCAGACCGGTCAAGAGCACCGGTCAGACCGGTCGTGCCTGGGCAGCTCGGGATGAACAGCGCCCGCGAGTCAACTCCTCCAAATCCAACTCCCGATCTCCCGATTCGCTCCACGGTTTTGCACAAGACTTTGGGGATAGTAGGAACACCTCATGGGTACTCCATAGCCAAGATTTGGTCCACCAAAACTTGTCAAATCAAGAGGAATCGAAGAAATCCCACCAAGAACGCCTCTAACCCTAGAGCCACGAAAACCCCAAAATCGAGCCCCTTTGCTCACGGATTTGGAAGGGGAATCAAAGGGAAAAGAACCACGAAGGGTTCATGCATACATCCCCCACCAAATCCCAAAGAGAAAGGCCTCGAAATCGCTCCAAGAAAATCGCCAAGAAAAGGCTCCGAAAATCACCAAAAAGGAGAAACGGGAAAGACACATCCAAGCCTTGAGGAACCACGCCGAATCATCTATACATACCAAAGAGGTTCATACAAGGTCTAGCTTGCCGCCCGATCATCCTTCCCTCTCACAAGATCTCACCATGAAGCTCTCAAGCTAGTCCTACGAAAATCCTAAGAAAATAGGAAGGAAAATAGGAAAACCAAATGAGCTAGGGTTCCAAGAGATGGCTGCCATCCTCTCACCACTTGGGTTATATGGAGGCAACCGAAAGACTAAAATACCCTTACTAGCTAACTAGGGATACATGCCCCTCGAGGGCGAAATTGGAAGTCTTTGTCTTCGCACCATCGGACGGATGCCCAGCAACCGCAAACTTGCTTAGCCTCGACGCAAGCCTTGCGATCCCGACGCGTGTCCTCCGCTTCGAAGATTCCGGACTGCGTCGTCGCACACCGGTCAGACCGGTGCTCCTCACCGGTCAGACCGGTACCCACCGGTCAGACCGGTCAGACCCACCGGTCAGACCGGTCTGGAGCTGCTGCACCTCCGTCTTCGGTTCTTCGGTCTTGGCTTTGTGGATCAACCAAGGAACCCAGTGGTTTTCTGGTGAACCACCGGAAACCCCGCGAACTAGGTGTAGCCTCCGCCAATCACCACTCATGACTCGGCTCCCACGTAGTCCCGGCTCGACCTTGGTTTTGAGGCTCAACCAAGAAACCGTCCATGACTTCATCTTGCCGTTCTTGCCACCATGCGGCCCGCACTTGACCCCGCTGGCCACCGGGTCCCTCGAACCAAGCCTACTTGTCTTCTCCACACCTGGAGGCCTCACCGGCAACGACCTTTCACGCTTGTTCTTCACCTGCACCTGCACCAGTCAAGCCGCAACCTGCACCTGCAATACTTAGCCAAGAATCAGTCCACACCACGTTGTCAATCACTCATCACACCAGGAAGCGACCATCCACCGGTCCTCGAACCACACCTGGCTCTCAATCTCCCCCTTGATGAGTGCATTGACAACACACACGTTTTGGTAACCAAGAGAAAAGGAAAAGAAAAGAAACGACTAAAAGAAACTCGAACAAGTGATCGAAAGCCAAAGAAAAGGCAAAGAGCAAGATCACTTGAAGAAGACAAGTCTCGGACCCCTTAGGCAAGGGCAACGGCTCGACACATCCGAGACAAAACATGCTCAAGCAAAGAGCACAAACCATCAAACCAAAGCTCGAAAACCACAAAGAGCTCCCCCTGCACACATGCAAGCTCCCCCTGAACCGATGCAACTCCCCCTGGACAAATGCATGCGAACCACTTCACAAAACAGAGCAGCTGCAACAGCTCAGCTCTGACCGGTCAGACCGGTCGACACCACCGGTCAGACCGGTGGGCAACATGTGAACAGGACCAGCACTCTAACCGGTCAGACCGGTGACCTCAACCGGTCAGACCGGTGCACAACATAGCCCAAAAATAGCTCGAAACCACTTGAAAACCTTCCAAATGCATTCAGTAGGCCAAAACATGCTCAAACTTCTCCCCCTTGTTGACAATGCATGAATCAAGCCAAAAATGCAAAAAATGCAACCTAGAGCTTCTCAAATAGACAAAATTCAACATAGGATGCTACACATGTCCAAACGAGCAAGTTAGATACTCTATAGCTTCGTAAAGACATAAACTTCATGATCACCAAGTTTCACAACCATTGGGCGAAGCTAAGATAGAATCTAGCAATTTTGCGAAAAATTACCCTCTCATGAGCAAAGTCCTAAACATGAGCAAAACATGTCAAAATGGCAAAGCCACACAAACTTCATGCTAGGACAACCATTCTAAGCATAAGACCATCATAAACACCCACAAGCACCTCATGTCATGTCAAAGCCATCGAGCCATGTGCCTACTTCTATATATGAGACTTCTCATTGGTAGGCATCATGCAACGATTTAGCACCCAAAGCAAATTAAAATTAGCACATATGACATGGGAGCACATTTTTCAAGCAATTTACATTTCATTTTCAGATTTATAATTGGTACATGAAATGTCTTTGCGACAAAAAGGAACTTATGCCCCTCCACAAGATGAAGCATGGGGGCTAAACATTCATGATGGCAAATGAGCCTTTGGCCCCATATGATCAAAATAAGCTATCCAACCACAAATTAAGCATAACCAAGCCACTAAAACATGTCAAGATCATGTAAAGGCATTTACTCACAAGAGAGCATATATATAAAATTTTTCAAAAACATAGCCATCAACCATGGATACAAACCAAGATTATCAAGAGCTAAGCCAAACTAACCATAGCTTACCAAATTAGCTCACAAAGACATATATGTCATTCCATGGTGAACAATGTGTATAGGAGAAGCCTTTCCTAAACAATGCATATGATACAAAATGCATGCAACCTAAGATACAAAGATGCCTATACATCATGCTACATAGGAGCTCGCACACACAAAGCTCACAAACGACCGGCTCCTCGAGGGGAGGCAAAAAGGGCTCGACACCACCGGCAAAAGAGCAAAGGAGAACAAAACTCACAAGCTCCGTCTAAACACATGCACTAGGGCCAAAGAGCATACAAAGCTCACCCTTAGTACACATGATAGAGCAAAGAGCACACTAAGCACACAGGCTCCCCCTAAACTCATGCATTAAGGTCAAAGAGCATACAAAGCTCACCTTACATACATGAGATAGGGCAAGGAGCAAAACGAACCAAGTGGCTTGACCAAGGCCACACATTTGAAGATCACAAAAATACTTACCTTGATCATTTCTTCAGAAGTCACCCATCCTTGTCCACCGTCCCCGAAAGTGATGTACCTCCATATCATCACCGGGGTATGAGGCCGGAGAACCACCCCCGATATCAACCAAATGTTCTCCGGGACTCCCACCTGCAACTCAAAACCAAGAGCGAGAGCGAGCAAATGACTCAACACTGGGGTTAGTACCAAAAGTGTCAAACCAGTGCCGAGCCATCTCCTCAAAAGTAGGGTTAGCAACATCCATCCTACCGCGCCTATCAAAACTGCGATCCATCCTATCAAACCTATCAAACCTGGAACCACCATGGGAGAACCACTCCCGTCTCACTGGAGGAGTACGGGTACCACGAAAGGGAAAGCGTGGTCCGTAGCCCCTCTGAGACTCAAAGCTGCGACCTCTCCCAAACTCGTATTGATCACGAGGTGGAGAACGTCCAGCAAACTCAACACCACTTGACTCAAAACGCCTACCATCTGTTCCACGACCGAAAGAGCTGAACCCTCGAGCATCACAGCCTCGAAAACCAGACCGTCCAGCACTCTGCCTAGCACCGGTCTGACCGGTCACTCTGACCGGTCTGGCCGGTGGCCCTCGGCCAGTAAACCTGCCTTCACCTGAAGCTCTCCTATCTCTCCATGCTGGAACCGTATGCACAACACCCTTTCCCTTAGGTAGTGGCATACGAGGCTCAGGCACACCATGAGAAAGGTGGTACCTGTCCTTGTTTGCCCACTCCTTAGCCATTCTCGCCTCTCTCCTTCTCTTATAGCAAAACTCTCTCTTGTGACCATCCTTTCCACAAAACTCACAATGGAAACGGATTGGTCTTAGCTTAGGCTTGGGGTGAGGCTCTTCACATGGCTTCTCACTAGATTTTTCTCTCGGTTTAAGCAACTGGTTTGGATTGGGTGCAAACTTGTCTTTGGGCGTGGGTTGTGGTGGGACTGGAATATTCCCAAATTTCCCTTCTCTCTCACCACTGCTCTCACCAAACGTAACAGATCCCAAAGCCCAACCATCAAAGCGCTTATAACCGGCAATCATCATGCCAAGCTGAGGTTCCTGACTAGACAACCAACTCAGCACTTCACGCAACTTACTGTTCTCTTCCTGCAAATGATCAACACATTTTGCAAGTTCCAAATTCTTCACAGCATGTAATTCACAGGTAGAGCAAGCAGTAGGAATAGGCACTTTCAAATCAGCCTCAAGCGAAACAATGCGAGAACGAAGCTCAGCAATTTTTTCATGCAAACCAGGGCAAGAAGTACATGCACCAAGCAAAGTGGGTCTAGATTGCAGCTCAGCCAACTCAACCCTAAGCACATCTAGTTCCTCACACTTGGAGGCATGCTTTTCCCTAAGAGCAGTCAAATCAGCTAGGAAAACAGAGCAATCAGCACAATCAATCTCATCAGAAACCACAGGGCTAGCCTTAAGCGAATCGATTTCAAGCTTGCCATCAAGAACCTGTGTTTCTAGCTCAGCCACTCTAGTCCTAGCATCTTCAAGCAAAGCTCTAAGCTCCTTCCTAAGCTTCTTAGCCTCTCTAAGCATGTGATCGCGATTATCAAGCAAGTCAACCAACTCCTCATTCTCCTTGCGTAAAGAAGAGAGCTCATCACATACCTCATCCTCGGAGTCGGAGTCTGATTCCGAGGCGTTCTTCTGGCTTCTCTTGCTGCCGGAGCTGCGTGCCATGCCGCATAGCCCATCCTTCTTGTTGCAGCCTCTCGAAGTCTTGCTTGCGGTACAGCAAAGGCCGTTCAAGTACTTGCCGAAGTCCTTCTTCTTCTTTCTGTGCTTCCTCTTGCTGTCCTCTTCTTCTTCTTCTTCACTCGAGCTTGATGACACATCCTCAGAGTCGGAGTCGATGTCGCTCGATCTCTTGATCTTTTCTCGGGTCCGTGTCTTCCTCCCATGTTCATGTTCCTTCTTGGATCTTCTTCCTTTGTCCTTGGACTTGTGCTTGTCGTGGTTGTTCACCTTCGGACACTCGACGAAAAAGTGTCCGGTCTTGCCGCACTTGAAACACGCTCTCGAGTTCCTCCTTGAGTTCACCCGGTTCTCGTGCAGCCTCTCGAACCGCCTGGTCAGCAACGCCAGCTCGTCCTCTCCAAGCACGTCGAACTCCTCGTCTGGCAAAGACATCAAAGAAGACAAAGAGTACATCCTGGAGGATGCGTTAGCGTTAGACTTGGCTCCTTTGCCACTAACGAGAGCGAGACTATGAGAATCAGTCGGGCTCTCGATCTTGGCTGTCATACCACGGTCCAACTCAGCCGACTTGAGCTTCGAGAACAGCTCGTTCACTGTCAAGGTGTCATACTTCTCGGACTCAACAATAGCCTCAAACTTCCCGTCCCATACGGTACGATCCAACGAGTGCAAGAGCTTCACGGCTCTATCATGATCATTGTATGGGAGGACGTCCACATTGGCTCTCATGTTGTTCACAACGACCGTAAATCGCTGGAAAAGGGCATCGACGGACTCGCCGGGGAGATGAGTGAAGTTCTCGTACTCTCTCCGGTAAGTCGCGTACATCCGAGCCTGAACCTGAGCATTCCCAGCATGAGCATCCTTCAACTGCTCCCAAATCCTACAAGCTAAGTCCTCTGTCTGAACCCGATCGAATTCAGGCTGACACAGAGCACGAAACAAGTAGTCGACAGCCTTGTTGTTGGCTTCGAACATATCCCTCGATCCTGGAGCAAGGAAGTTCATCGGATGAACATAAGCTGTGTTCACCGTGACATCCCAAAGGATCTGACCCTTTCCGCGGAGGAACGCCGCCATCCGCCTTTGCCACATCTGGTAGTTCTTCCCATCGAAGTGCGGAGGACCCGAACCCCGTTCCTGGTACGCCATCTTTGGATCTTAGACTGGTCACCACTGCAGGCTGTGCCGGGGCTCCCGCGCGCGGGCCGCTACCTGTCTTCCGCCCCTGCAGGCCGGCCGCCGATCTCCCTGCAGGTCGCGCCGTCAACTGTCGTCCGCCGCTGCAGGCCGCTGAAGGACCGATTAGGCGAACCAGAGAGGGGGGGAGTGAATGGGAGCCGATTAAAATTCTTCTCGAAGGAGATGAGAACTCCAACAAGACGAACACGGCTTCCAACTCACGTCTCCGACCCAACTACCCAAGTTGGTCAAGACCACGCAGCCACTGGAGTGCTACTGGTCCTAGGAACCAACACTCAACCTTCCTAGCCAAAACTCACCAAAACACACAGCGGAAACTTGCACGGCTTGCTGCCTGTGCTACACCGGTCAGACCGATGGCCTGCGCCGGTCAGACCGGTGACACCGGTCAGACCGGTGGACAGAGCCGGTCAGGCCGGTGGCTACAGCAGCCGCACAGCAAACGTTCCAGGAAGCCTCAGTGAATCCTCTAGGCCCTGGAACAAAAACCACCACGAAACACACCCTGTGAGGAAGAAGAACCCCTCACAAATCCTAGCAAAACAACTCCAAACACTCCAAGAACTGAACAGCAGGACCACGGGACAAAACCACACGGACAAGGCTGTTCCCCGAGACAAAAACCCACCAAGGGCTAGCACCGGTCAGACCGGTCAAGAGCACCGGTCAGACCGGTCGTGCCTGGGCAGCTCGGGATGAACAGCGCCCGCGAGTCAACTCCTCCAAATCCAACTCCCGATCTCCCGATTCGCTCCACGGTTTTGCACAAGACTTTGGGGATAGTAGGAACACCTCATGGGTACTCCATAGCCAAGATTTGGTCCACCAAAACTTGTCAAATCAAGAGGAATCGAAGAAATCCCACCAAGAACGCCTCTAACCCTAGAGCCACGAAAACCCCAAAATCGAGCCCCTTTGCTCACGGATTTGGAAGGGGAATCAAAGGGAAAAGAACCACGAAGGGTTCATGCATACATCCCCCACCAAATCCCAAAGAGAAAGGCCTCGAAATCGCTCCAAGAAAATCGCCAAGAAAAGGCTCCGAAAATCACCAAAAAGGAGAAACGGGAAAGACACATCCAAGCCTTGAGGAACCACGCCGAATCATCTATACATACCAAAGAGGTTCATACAAGGTCTAGCTTGCCGCCCGATCATCCTTCCCTCTCACAAGATCTCACCATGAAGCTCTCAAGCTAGTCCTACGAAAATCCTAAGAAAATAGGAAGGAAAATAGGAAAACCAAATGAGCTAGGGTTCCAAGAGATGGCTGCCATCCTCTCACCACTTGGGTTATATGGAGGCAACCGAAAGACTAAAATACCCTTACTAGCTAACTAGGGATACATGCCCCTCGAGGGCGAAATTGGAAGTCTTTGTCTTCGCACCATCGGACGGATGCCCAGCAACCGCAAACTTGCTTAGCCTCGACGCAAGCCTTGCGATCCCGACGCGTGTCCTCCGCTTCGAAGATTCCGGACTGCGTCGTCGCACACCGGTCAGACCGGTGCTCCTCACCGGTCAGACCGGTACCCACCGGTCAGACCGGTCTGGAGCTGCTGCACCTCCGTCTTCGGTTCTTCGGTCTTGGCTTTGTGGATCAACCAAGGAACCCAGTGGTTTTCTGGTGAACCACCGGAAACCCCGCGAACTAGGTGTAGCCTCCGCCAATCACCACTCATAACTCGGCTCCCACGTAGTCCCGGCTCGACCTTGGTTTTGAGGCTCAACCAAGAAACCGTCCATGACTTCATCTTGCCGTTCTTGCCACCATGCGGCCCACACTTGACCCCGCTGGCCACCGGGTCCCTCGAACCAAGCCTACTTGTCTTCTCCACACCTGGAGGCCTCACCGGCAACGACCTTTCACGCTTGTTCTTCACCTGCACCTGCACTAGTCAAGCCGCAACCTGCACCTGCAATACTTAGCCAAGAATCAGTCCACACCACGTTGTCAATCACTCATCACACCAGGAAGCGACCATCCACCGGTCCTCGAACCACACCTGGCTCTCAGCCGCGCCGGAGCTCCCGCGCCGGGCCGCCACCCGCCATCCGCCCCTGCACTCCGCGTCAGGGCTCCCGCGCCGCCGCCGCCGCCGCCCTCGGGGACCTCGCAGGCTTTCTTGGTGCCTGGGCTCACCACGACATTTCACAGATGCAGAACAGGGGTAAAGAAAATCAAATCCAAGTCGTAGAATGCTCATGAGTCACCAATCCCATCTCCTATCTTTAATCCCACCAATCCAATTTCCTATCTCTCAAGCATCAAGGGCGTCTGCTCGCTGTACAAGAACTGCAGCTTGGCAGCACGCTTGATGCTGTCGCCGACGCTGCGGCCATGGAGGCACCTGCCCCACGCGGGAAGGAGGCAGAGGTGCCGGGCGAGAAACGCGGACTGAGGTGGTTCAGTAGCAGCACGACTAGTGCGGCCATGGCGGCCTAGTCGGCATTTGCAGAGAAAGGATGTCCGCCGGAGGATGCCAATCGCTTGTGACGAGCTGTGTGTGAGGAGAGCGTAGGGTAAAGTTGTCTATTCCTGTGGTATTTTATTAAAATTGAGTATTATAATGGTCATAATGTCCTACAGCAAATTACCACCATTGAAGAGTGTCCTACAGCCAAGACAAACTTTTTTAGTGGTCTGTGGCAAAAGTCACGATTGAAGAGTGTCCGCGAGCAATTTTTCCCATATATATATATATATATGTGGGGAAAAAATACGGAGCGTGCGGGAATAGTGCGTGAAGATCGGATCTGGACCCTGTGTTTATTCCGTGCTGATCCCGTCTTACCCTCGCGTTGGACCCTGTCCCGTAGGGCCTTTGAAGTTCCTGTTTTTTAAATTTGTATATGTGATCATACCTGCGCACTGATAGATACGTGTGAAGGAAGGCCCATATATACTCTATGGGTTCATAGTACGTCTGTTAGCGGTGCATATATATCTGTGAATAAGCAAAGTTATTGTATGTAGAGGTTATATGTATGAGTACATACTCATGATTCGCTGGGAGTATGTTAGCTTTAAGAGTATGTATGTTAGAGGTCTGAATACGGATGCAAACAGATTTGCAGGGAGTATATTAGCTTAACAGAATTTTGGTAGATACCAGGATACTAATGAGCACGTACGTTTTTGGAGAGCATGCATATACACATATTTAAATGAGCATTACCTATATAGTATATGAATTTTGAAAGAGTATGCATGCCACATGCCAGTGAAAGGGTATGTACACATAATCTAGGAGTATTTATATACATGTGGAAATTTATGAGTATATGGATTTTTTTCAGTATGGAAGAGGTATATATCGACAAGTCTGCGAGTACGTGCACTCTAAATCGGCATTCACGCAAAATCGTATCTGTACCTCAACAACCGGTAGTACTATTATTAACAAAGTTGAAGCTAGTACACCTGGAACCGGTAGTACTATCATTCACACAAGAAGCTAGTAGGGTCTGTTTGGTACCGCTTCATGAGCGGTTTCACGAGCAGCTTCACAACTTCAATAGCTAAACGGCCAGCTCTCTGCCCAGCTCTCTGGTCAGCTTCTCTGAAAACCCGCTCTCACAGAGTCGCGCAAGCGGTGAAGCTACAAAAACGTTGCTCTCCCCCGCTCATGAAGTTGCTCATGAAGTTGTTTTCTAAAAAACAATTTTACTGGTGAAACTAAGCTGTGCCCAACAGAACTGTACTATTATCAACAAAGTTAGATCAGCCCATCTCGCCGGCGACGTTGTCAAACCAGCTGCCAGCAGCCCAGGCAGTGGCTGGCAGATCGATACCACATGACACCGGCGCGTGCAGCCACGTCGTGTTCACCGATGGTGAGACAACACCTGGAATGGACGACACGAATATCCATCATTAGCATTAAGCTACATGTATTTTTCATTAAAAATCGCAATAGCAGGATTTAACCACAAAGCATGCACCAAAAGTCCAATTGTGTTAGTGGATAATACAAAGATAGTATATTTTGATACGTATCAGGTGATACTGCATTAAAAAAAGGTATCATATGATACTACAATATTTAAAAGAATGAGGGTGATACTGCAAATTTAAAAAGTATCTAATGATACTTGAATATGGAAAAGTATGATGTGATACTGCAATTTAAAAAGTACTAGGATCGTGCCCGTGCGTTGCTACGGGCTACAAAATATTTATATTGCGATAAGTGTTTGATTCAACATGACAATAATAATGTGAAAACAAATCTTTGTACGACAAAGCATCCAAAGATAAACCAAATATGTAATATTCTTTGCATCTGATGCAACTAAGATCAAACGATAAAAGGATGTCAATGTAATGAAAAAAAGTGTATTGAAGTTTTTCCTTTCACGATTGATAGAGACTCTAATCCAGGTCAGGTTGCAAAAAAACACTAATCTGTGTGAGCATCTACAAAGCTATTAACAGTCCTACATCCCTTCTAAGTTCTAACGAGGATGGCCGGAAGTCATCACTTCTAGAAGGCAGCAGCTTTTAGAACACTAAGACTCCAAAGGTACATGTAGACTGGGGCTTCATGGAATCACAATGAATCGCAAAGAAGATCAGCATTGCAGAGAGGAAGATCACACATAATTGCATGATGCGCAACACTGTCCATAAGTTTCCCATCTTTCCCTGTAGAAAATCCTAACTACTTCCTCCGTCCCATAAAAAAGTGCAATTCTAGTTTTTCTAGGTCAGATTAGTGGTGTCACGAAAAGACTCTTACCCCTATTTTTTAGCCACATGCAGTAAGTTTTGGCATGCAAATCAAATCTAATTACTTAATTAGGTATGTAATTAGATCTATTTTCTAGGATTGCACTCTTTGTGGGATTGTTTTCAAATGCTAGGATTGCATCCTTCACGGGACGGAGGGAGTATGTACACAAACAAGAAAATGTAATTGTCGATAAGATATCAGTAGCCAAAGTATGCTACATGCACCCACAGGAACCACGAGTCCACGAGCAGAGCAAATAGGTAGTAGATCAATGTGAGTGCAAATATTGTAATATCAAAAGCATAGTATTGTGCAATGTCAATTTCTGCTTTGGCACATGGAATCTTTAACCGCTATATAGAAAGATCATGCCCCCCGATACTATCCAAAAGGTCACTGTCTTCTCTCACAGACATCAAAAGTGTTGTCAAATATTGTTAGGTGTCATGATTAATCCATATATATTGTTATATATTAAAGTTGCGACACAATATAGTCAGATGGCAAGGCAAATATCTGAATTGTTACACCCAAAGCCCAGGGGAAGACACTTATAGGGGAATTGTTACTATGATGGAATGAGTTGGCTCCATAAGTTCACCAAGCACAAGAATGCCGACTCAAATCTGAAACTTTTTTTTGCGGGCAATCTGAACTCAATAAACCACATTATACAGGTCATTTACTTCTTATTGTACACATTCGTCTCCATGGCTGCAACACCATTTTCCCATAAAAAATAAAACAACAGTAAAAGTAACTACAGTTAACATGGTGACCAAATTGAACAAACCATCATTGTTGACCACATATATAACCTCAGAGGTGTGGGTATCACAATTATAGCATCTCAGTTCTTGAAAGGACCTTGATGTCGCGCTAGAGGGGGGGTGAATAGGCGTGACGACCAAATTAAACTCTTCTTCCCCGAACACTTGAGCTGACAGTGTTCCACCGGTCAGACCGGTGGTGATGACCGGTCAGACCGGTCAAGCACTGGACTTCACAGGAGGCACCGGTCAGACCGGTTCACCTCACTGGTCAGACCGGTGTAGCACAGAGCACCTGCAAAAACAACTTCAAGCACCTCTTGACTTCTAGCACGAACCAAACTTGGTGAGTGGCCTTTGTAGATGATCACAAGCAAGGTAATGAGCCCTGCACACACAAGTAGCACACCCAAGTAGATCGAAGCGGAAGCAAAACAAATATGCTAGAAAAACAACTTAGAGAGTCAAACCACCCGAAGAAGCAAGGATTTGTTTCCCGAAGTTCACCACCCACTAAGGAATGGCTACGTCTCCGTTGAGGAGCTTGTAAGGGACAATTCCCACAACAAGCCGGGTCTCTTTCAACCACTTTCCTCCTTTCCACTAAGGGGATCTTTTCCACGAAGAGGCAAGATCGCAGCCCTTACAAACTTCCCGCTGCTCACCACAACGTTGGGAGCTAGCCGGCGACGCCTAGCCGTCTAGGAGGCAAACCTCCAAGAGTAACAAACGCTTCAAAACTTGTAGACGCGAAACCAAAGTGCTCAAGCTATGGAAATGCCCTTGTTAGCTCACAAGGTCACTCTTGAGCTCACTCTCTCAACCCAACACCAAGGATATGGCTTGAATCCACAAATCTCACAAAGAGAGGGTTGGGGAGAGCCACTAAGGCTTTGAGCTTGTTAGAAATGGCTTGGGACCTCAGCAATGTCACTAGAAAACAGCAACCTTCAACTGAAGAAGGTTTGGGGTATTTATACCCCTCAAGGGAGAAAACTAGCCGTTAGTCCTCGGGCGGCACCGGTCAGACCGGTTCCCTACACCGGTCAGACCGGTGTTCGAAAAACTAGCCGTTGGGGCTAGCGACACCGGTCAGACCGGTGCCCCTGACCGGTCAGACCGGTCAGGCCCGAGATACCCCCAAAACCCTTTCTATGATTCTAGCACTTCACCAAAGAGATGAAGTGACTCAGGTTAGGTTAGGAGGGTTTGTTAGCACACTCTAAGGCTCTTAAGGCTAGATCTCACTTAGGTCAACTAATGAGCACTTTGACTTGGTCAACTCGCTAATGTTGCATCCCTCTTGATAGTACGGCATACCTACACTCAAGAATAAATAGAAACACTTTGATGACTTCTTGAGTTTGAATGTCTTCAATCTTGCCATACTTGATCAATATCCACTTGAGGGCTTTCAACATAGCCTTTGACTTGAGCACGTCCATACTTGAGCTAATGACTTAGGATCTTTCCATCTAGCATAGGAATGCACACTTGAATCCATAAGTCACTCCATATTGCCAAACATAACATGTAGATGAGTTGTATTGCTTCACTCGGTTAAGGTTTGGATATGATACTTGGAGACCCCACGGATGCTAGAACTTCACCTTAGCAAAACACGAAATGGCGGCTTAGCTACGGCCCCAAAGATTGCTTAGTCCCTCACCCTAGACATCTCGGTTGATCTCTTCATCACTTATCCAATCCACTTTGGAGTTCCACTTTGCTTCATACACAATTAACCTTCATTTGAAAACCCGCTTCAAATGCTTGATCTTGATTGACAACGAATGTGCAAGCTTCCAAATTAGAACCATAATGTGTACACTCATCCTTATGTCCTCTTTCAACAAACACATGAAGCCTTACACTTGACTTAGAGAATTACCATCTTCTCTTTTATGATCCTTGTAATTTTAATCAAGCTACGTCTTCATATGGGAGACCATGAATTGACCTTCTCAAATTATCCCAATATTTATCTTCATTTATTGCTTGATATTTGTCACTTATGCATTAGGATCATCCATATATTTGTCTTTTCCAATGTGAGCCATATAATATTCATCCATAAATAAAAACTCCAATAAATACCCATGAATATATAAATAAAACCTGCTCACAATCTTGGACAAGTACATTAGTCCTTTAATCGCTTTGTCATTCAATTCACCAAAATCCACTTAGGGGCCTAGATGCACTTTCAGTTCTCAGATACAGATCATAGATGAACATTGTGAGAAAATTGAATAGATCATCATGGGTCGAGGCATTTGTTGTAGAGATTTTAATGTAATCTCTCTCAAATTTTCAATTTACTGGATGGAGCAGTTCATAAACGGCACACTATCATACTACTTCTGCACCACAGAGTAGTTGGTTGGCACGTTTCCTCATGTTTCTAAGTCCGCAAGAGAAATAAGCATAAGTAGTGAAAAACTCAACCTCTAATTTTGGGCTTCTGTCAGCCATGTCGGATCGAAGTCATTCCTTCATCCATGGATTCAGTCTACACCGGTACCCCGCATTGACAACTGGTCTACAAGTCATACGAAACAAAAGAGACAGATTAATCAGATGAGCCAGTAAAGGTCACATAGATCAATGCACTATTTTGGAGGACTAATGAAATCAGTCTAGCAAAACTGATCTCTGGCAAAATAAAATAGAGGTGGGCTGCAATCTTTGATGCCTACTATGGAGAGAGAAATAGAAAGAAGTGTGGTCCATATGCTTTAACTGACCAGTTATGCTTTTCTTGGTTGTGCCTACCTCCCTCACTCAGCAGCTGGTCCTCCATTCATCACCATGCCCATCCCTTCCTGAACCACAAAGCAAATTTAGCCCAAACAAACAAATGCAGCAGCTGCAAAGCATATGACACTTGTTTGAGTCCTTTTGAGCAGAGCAGCCACAACTGTCATCACGGAAATGAAAGCGTGGAAACTTATCTAGGAAGCAAGCCATGAGATGAGAAACATACAAAAATGTAGGAACTTAGGCACGGTCATATCTTTTGACTTAAAATTCTCGATCAATATACATATTTCAAAGTAGACAAACAAACTATTGAACATATATATTCATGGCTCCATGATGTTTGTCAAACCAAAAGGTCCAGTGGCAACATCATGCCAACTAAAGAGTGAAAAGAGCATTGTTTAAGTATAAAAGTGCAAAAGCCTTGAATGCCACCACGGGCCAAATTCCAAGCTGCCTTGCAAATATAAGAAAAAAAATGTCATTTGCTAATAAATAAGAATAGATAAGCATCATTACTCATTACAACATAAAAGGAACTTGGATCAAGATCAGGTCTAAAGGTTCAGCCAATTGGGAGGGGGGGGGAGAGAGGCAGCAGTTGTTAACGTGGAAATTGCAGAGCACTACAGTGACTATTAGCTGATTGAAGATGTATCGAATTGGTAGTCATATGGCTATAGAGTGAGACATTCCACGGTAGCAATACGTTTCAGAAAAATAGCATTTTTCAAGTTTATTATGCAGTGGAAATGTGGGAATCACATATAACATGACAATCAATTTGGAATCATAGTGAACACATACTTTAGATTGGTGAAGAACCTCTCCCAACACAGTGATAGTGACTGTTGTCATTCTGTTTTATCAGACAATGAGAAAAAATGGAATCATTTGAGGTGATAATTTTTATGACTGATACACCTAATTTTCTATATAGATGGTCTTTTGAACATTTAAGTGTTTATCGGTGATAGTAGGATAAGCTGAAACTGCTAGGATAATCAAATTATAGGTAGTGAAAATGATAATTATATGACCAAAAATAATAGTGACAACTGATAACCTAGTGACCTTTACATTCAGTTGTTACCTCTGATGGTGGTGTTTGATAGGTCTTCGAAAGAATTTGTGACCACTATTTATTTTCACAGATCCATCGAGAAATAATCTGACATTCACACAAGTGAATATAAATTAAAGAGGCATAGAACAAAGAGTTAAGCAAACCATATAAGAAAATTTGCTACTTGCAGAGTGAATTAATCAAATAACCAAAAAATATTGGCAATTTGAAAGGTTGTATGGAATAAAATGCATAAGTACATTCTGTCACTGGAATCTGAAAAAGGCACAAAATATTGGTAGTATTAAATCCTTTCAGAGGGGTGTGAAATATACCTCACCTGCTCCCAACTCAAGAAATCGTCACTGCAATGTACCATTTATGCTAAGAGCACAAGCATTGAGATATCCATAGCACCCCCTGCAAAAATTTCAAAGTGCCTTCAGTGAATCACCAATCACCCAAAGATTAAAATCATCGTTGTTGACTTGAGCAATCTCGCTTGAATTACAACACAGATCACCAATCGCCATAAACTTTGAAATGTACAACCACGTTCAATTGGATCAGCCATAAACTTTGAAATGTGTACAACCACGTTCAATTGGGTCAGCCACACATTTCAATGGATCACCAAAAACTGGGATGCCATGCAGTGGGGACAGAAGCCTACCCTACTCAAGAGCATCTGGTGAGCTCCCTCCAATAGGATTAGGACAGATTGAGAAAACAAAATCACACTGGACCTTTGACAAAATCATGTGAGGTGATATGGGGTGTCGAGAAAAATGTGTGGAACAACCAAAAAAGCACATGACCAGTAGATGATTTAGCATACAGACAAAATTGTATGGACTACTTATTTTATTTGCAAAATATTTTAAATGAAATAAAAGTTAATATATCCGTCCAATCAAAACAAGAAGTAAGAAGGGGACGTCGTACCTTTGCCGGGAGGCACCATGCTGCACGAGGGAGCGTTGCCCATTGCCGGCAAAAGTCAGGCTGCATCATCAGCATCAGTGGCGGACCCAAGGCCCGGCCACCCTGGCCATATGCCCGGGCTCATTGAGCTGATGTCCACTGAATGAACAATTAAGCTGCAAAAATTACCTTAAGCATGATGCATCGGCAACTGGGCAAAGGCACACCACAAGGCTATGGGCCAAAGCACGTCTCTAGGCTGCAGATTTTGCCCAGGCTGTAGAAAACCTCTAGGTCCGCCACTGATCAGCATCGAGGAGGGCAAAAGTCAGGCTTTGCCGACAAAAGTAAGGCTGCATCATCAGCATCGAGGAAGGCTGCTGTCAAGCGCAGACCTAGAGCAGATTAATGTGCGGTGGAGATGATCGAGTCTGTAGGGGCAACACAAGGGACCAGGGTACAAAATCAAACGGAACCGAGGGGATAGAGAGGGTAACAACTAACCTCGAGATGCATCGGTCCATGAGGATGGAGAATCCATCGCCGTGAATTGCCTCCACCGCCAAGGCGCCAGCGCCGCTCCCTCGGTTTGCCACTGCCACAGGCCCACAGCCGGCGCCTTCTGTGTTGCCTTCAGGTCACCTTGGATCTGCCAGGCCGCCGCAGTGCCACCTCCAGGACGTTGTGAACTTGCCGCGCGGCGTGGGGCTCGCCCGAGCGGAGCCAATCCCCCGTCGCTCCGCTTCATGGTGAAGCTGACGTCCTCCGCGAGATCCACGGCGGTCTGATCGAGCGAGCGGCGGGGCGACCGGGCGAGGGTGCCTTCTGTGTGGAGGCGATGGCTACGAATCGGGATTTGAGATGGGGTGGGAGCAGGAGCGGAGGAGGAGGAAGCAGGATCGCAGCGCACCACGGTCAAGGCGGCATCGAGGTCGCGTGGGGAGGCGGTGGCGGTGGGAGGCGCCGAGGCGGAGGTGCGTGGTGGGGGATAGGGTTACGGGAGGGCGAAAGAAAAACGGGTGGGAGGCGAGGTACGCTAAGGGTCCGGACGGTGGAGAACATCAGAAAGGATCCGAGGGTCTGAATTGCCGTGGAGAGGAGGCGGCCGCACGGAGCAGCCGTGCGGGCGGAGAGGATGCGGACGCGCGGGGGAGCGGAGAAAAGGTCGACCAAGTTTTTGTCTCGACTTCGTACTTTTTAGGAGTAGAGATATCACATGTACTAGAATATGGAAAAGTAAGAGGTGATACGCAATATAAAAAAAATAAATTTGCAATAAAAAAGTATCAAGTGATACTATCATCCGAAGATACTGCATTTTTTTAAAAGTATCATATGATACTACAATATGAAAAAAGTATGAGGTGATACTGCAAATTTTAAAAAGTATCTAATATGGAAAAGTATGATGTGATACTGCAATTAAAAAAATATCACATGTACTAGAATATGGAAAAGTAAGAGGTGATACGCAATATAAAAAATAAATTTGCAATAAAAAAGTATCAAGTGATACTATCATCCGAAGGTTTTGATACGTATCAGGTGATACTGCATTTTTTAAAAAAAGTATCATATGGTACTACAATATGAAAAAGTATGAGGTGATACCGCAAATTTAATAAGTTTCTAATGATACTTGAATATGGAAAAGTATGATGTGATACTGCAATTAAAAAAAGTATCACATGTACTAGAATATGGAAAAGTAAGAAGTGATAGCAATGTAAAAAAATAAATTCGCAATAAAAAAAGTATCAAGTGATACTATCATCCGAAGGTTAATAGAGTGATTGTTTATTAGAACCAGCTAAATCACTTGAGAGGAAACAATGCCGACAGATTAATTTATGCGGCCCCATGAGCAGCTACACATGCAGTCTAGACGGACAATTAGATGGGAGGGAGTTAGGAAAATATGAAAAATTGATGGGATTAAAACTCCTCGATCCGCATGCAGCAAAGGAGATTAGGTTTAGGAATAAAGAAATCGATCGAGCTACCTTGAAGGATCCGATCTGCGGTGACGAACGTTTTTCCTGCCCTGTTCGATCGATGATCCGCTGGAGTGCGCTCCCTCGCGTAGACGATCGATCTCCACAAGACACGACGACGCTCCATATTCACAGGAACGCGGTTACCTTCCGTACATCCGACGGGAGCGTACATATAACGCCGGATCCGGATTATCTGCACATCTTCGATTTTTGTACGCGTACTCCGTACGTGGGTATATCTTTCGCCGCGGCGCTAACGTATGTCTGTCCGCAGGTCGAAATTCCAAACCCGTTAACGGTGGTGGAAAATTACTTCTCCATAATTTGAGTGGTGGGAGTAGTTGCACGCGCGTGTAGAATGGAAAAATTCATTCTACACGCGCGTGTAACTACTCCTACCTCCCTATCTCATGATATACATTGAATCCGACCGAACGAAAAGTATGTACACGTAGTATGTGATGATACTAGACTATCTATGGAGGTATGTAAGTTGAGTATGCGATCATACATAGAGTATGTGAACATACTAATTTTTATATACTATCAGTAAGGTATAATAGAAATATATTAAAAACTAGAGAGGTTTTTGGAATTTTTCGTATGTATCCATTTGGATTGTCCTAGAATTAGTATGTGAACATACTCAAAGTGATAAATAGGTATGTAGACATACACAGGTGATATTTTGATGATGTGAGTAATTACACGCGCGTGTAGATAAAACTCGTCATATATATAAAAATTCCAAAAACCTCTCTAGTTTTTAATATATTTCTATTATACCTTACTGATAGTATATAAAAATTAGTATGATCACATACTCAACTTATATACCACCATAGATAGTCTAGTATCATCACATACTATGTGTACATACTTTTCGTTCGGTCGAATTCAATGTATATCATGAGATATGGAGGTAGGAGTAGTTACACGCGCGTGTAGAATGGATTTTCCATATATATATATATATATGATAAATCCATTCTACTCCCGGGTGTAGTTACTCCCACGTTCAAAAAGCACTTTGAGTATGTGTACATACCCATTTATCAATTGGAGTATGTAAACATACCTAAAATAAGATTTATCAAAGTGATAACCATGAAAAAATTTTAGTAAAAGTCATAATTTTTTTGCACCTTGTGATGTATGTTATTTCCTATATTGAAACAATGGTATGGTCACTAACTTTATGCTTCCTTACACATAAAAAAATAGTATGTCCACATACCACTTTTAAAAATCAAGTATGTGTACATATTTTTTTAGAAACCTCAAGTATGCAAAGATACTTTCTAATTTGTGAGATATAAATATGGGAGTAACTACACCCGGGAGTAGATAAAACTCGTCCATATATATATATATATAATATATATATGTATATATATATATATATATATATATATATATATATATATATATATATATATATATATATTCTTTCCTTTTTTATTTTTTTCTCCGTTAATATTTGTTTGTTCAAGACGAGATATAAATTTTTTTATTTTTATTTTTAATTATGTCATACTGTTTCTCTCAAGTTTCTTATTTCTTTTCTCATTTTATTTTTATTTCCTTCCACGTATTTCCATTTTCATTTTTTCTTGTTTCTTTATTTGTTTCTCTATTCTTTGTCCTACCATTTTTTCTACTGTCTTTTTTTCTTTTACTCATTCTTACGGTTCTTTTTTCTTTCTCTATTTTTTATTTTTAATACATCTTTTATTCTTATTTATTTATTTATTTTCATCTCTTCTGTTTTCTCATATTTTAATTTTTTTATATATTTTATCCCTTTTCTTCACAATTTTTGTGTTACATCTTTTGTTTCTCCATGTATATTTTTTGATGTTTATATTTTAATATTTGTTCCACCCAGTGAATATTTGTTCATTTAAGTGAATATTTGTTTCTCCTTAGTGAATATTTGTCCCTCCTCAGTTAATATTTGTTCCACATTAGGAAATATTTATTCCGGTACTTTATTTGTTTGTTTAAGATGACATATAAATTTGTAGTGTTAGTTCATATAATTTGTTAGGTACGTACAAATTTTTTGTTTCGAGAGTTCATATAATTTGTTCGGTACCTATAAATATTTTATTCGATAGTTTGTATAATTTGTTTGACAAGTATACATATTTGTTCTGGCAGTTCATATAATTTGTTCGGTACCTACAAATGTTTTGTTCTGGCTATAGTAATAATATATCATGTCTGTAATAATAATAACTTATTCCGACCTTTGTTCTGATTTGTTCTGGCACTACATTTGTTTTGTTCGAGATGACATACGGACTTGTTCTGGCTATAATAGAATCTTGTTTCTACTCTTGTTCTGACACTACATTTGTTTTGTTCGGGACGACATACAATTTGTTGACTATAATAAGATCTTGTTCTGACAGTTGTTCTCGTTTGTTCTGACACTTCATTTGTTTTGTTCTGGTCATAATAGAATATATAACCTTAATTTAAAAAATACGAATAAAAAAAGTTTGTCAAAATATAGTGAAGTGGGATCTTGTTTTGAAGATCTCAGTATAAGAAATCCGTTTTTGAAATCGGAATTTAATTTAGACGCAAGATTTATGGTTTATAAGTTTTTTAGTTTTGAGATTAGTTTGTAGAATTTATTCGACGACTATACATATTTTGCTCCGTTATTTTATATAGTTTGTTCGGTGGGTATAATTTTTTGTTCCGGTAGTTTGTAGAATTTGTTTCGCGGTAATGTATTGTCCAGAATATACAACTTTAATTAAAAAATACGAATAAAAAAAGTTCGTCAAAATATAGTCAAGTGAGATCTTATTTTGAAGTTTTTATTGTCAGAAATTCAATGGTGAAATCAGAATTTAATTTTAATACTCGGTTTAACATTTATAACTTTTTAAGTTTCAAACAACTCTTTAGACGAGGATGACATCAACAACTTTGACTATATACTATTCGCATGCGGAGACTGTATATACGCGCACAAACAATCTAAGGAATCTCATTAGCCCCAGGACTCTGATTTCTTCTATCTTTTCCAGCGAATGCGGCGCGACGGTTGGTTTTTTTGTCGCTACAGTGACGACTAGACGCGTCTGCTAATCCCGGCCGGCGAAGCCACCACGCAACAGTCAGCAGAACCGGCCAGGTTTGGAGCAGCCGTCAAGAATATATTTATATATATATTCTTTCTATTTAATTTTTGTCTCTGTTAATATTTGTTTGTTCGAGATGAGATATAAATTTTTTTATTATTTTATTTTTATTTTTAATTATGTATACTGTTTCTCTCAGGTTTTTTTATTTCTTTTCTCATTTTATTTTTATTTCTTTCCACGTATTTTCATTTTCATTTTTTCTTGTTTCTGTATTTGTTTCTCTATTCTTTGTCCTACCGTTTTTTCTACCGTCTTTTTTTCTTTTACTCATTCTTACGGTTCTTTTTTCTTTCTCTATTCTTTATTTTTAATACATCTTTTATTCTTATTTATTTATTTATTTATTTATTTTCATCTCTTCTATTTTCTCATATTTTAATTTTTTTATATATTTTATCCCTTTTCTTTAAATTTTTGTGTTACATCTTTTTTTTTCTCCATGTATATTTTTTGATGTTTATATTTTAATATTTGTTCCACCCAGTGAATATTTGTTTATTTAAGTGAATATTTGTTTCTCCTCAGTGAATATTTGCCCCTCCTCAGTTAATATTTGTTCCACATTAGGAAATATTTATTCTGATACTTTATTTGTTTGTTTAAGATGGCATATAAAATTGTTGTGTTAGTTCATATAATTTGTTAGGTAAGTACAAATTTTTTGTTTCGAGAGTTCATATAATTTGTTCGGTACCTACAAATATTTTATTCGATAGTTTGTATAATTTGTTCGACAAGTATACATATTTGTTCTGGCAGTTCATATAATTTGTTCGGTACCTACAAATGTTTTGTTCTGGCTATAGTAATAATATATCATGTCTGTAATAATAATAACTTGTTCCGACCTTTGTTCTGATTTGTTCTGGCACTACATTTGTTTTGTTCGATATGACATACGAATTTGTTTTGGCTATAATAGAATCTTGTTTCTACTCTTGTTCTGACACTACATTTGTTTTGTTCGGGACGACATACAATTTGTTCTGACTATAATAAGATATTATTCTGACAGTTGTTCTCGTTTGTTCTGACACTTCATTTGTTTTGTTCTGGCCATAATAGAATATATAACCTTAATTTAAAAAATACAAATAAAAAAAGTTTGTCAAAATATAGTGAAGTGGGATCTTGTTTTGAAGATCTCAGTATAAGAAATCCGTTTTTGAAATTGGAATTTAATTTAGACGCAAGATTTATGATTTATAAGTTTTTTAGTTATGAGATTAGTTTGTAGAATTTATTCGACGACTATACATATTTTGCTCCGTCACTTTATATAGTTTGTTCGGTGGGTATAATTTTTTGTTCCGGTAGTTTGTAGAATTTGTTTCGCGGTAATATATTATCAAGAATATACAACTTTAATTAAAAAATACGAATAAAAAAGTTCGTCAAAATATAGTCAAGTGAGATCTTATTTTGAAGTTTTTATTGTCAGAAATTCAATGGTGAAATCAGAATTTAATTTTGATACTCGGTTTAACATTTATAGCTTTTTAAGTTTCAAACAACTCTTTAGACGAGGATGACATCAGCAACTTTGACTATATACTATTCGCATGCGGAGACTGTATGTACGTGCACAAACAATCTAAGGAATCTCATTAGCCATAGGACTCTGATTTCTTCTATCTTTTCCAGCAAATGCGGCGCGACGGTTGGTTTTTTTGTCGCTACAGTGACGACTAGACGCGTCCGCTAATCCCGGTCGGCGAAGCCACCACGCAACAGTCAGCAGAACCGGCCAGGTTTGGAGCAGCCGCGGTTACCCTTGCCCCGTTTAGTTCTCAAAAAGTTTCACTAACTACCTGTCACATCAATCTCCGGACATTAATTAGGAGTATTAAATATGAATTAATGAAGAAACTCATTCGACAACCTCTATCTTAATTTTCGAGACGAATCTAATGAACCTAATTATGACATGATTAGACAACATTGTGCTACAGTAACCAATCTCTAATGACGGATTAATTAGGTTTAATACATTCATCTCGCGATTTCTAGTCCATTCGTGTAGTTAGTTTTGTAAATAGTATACATTTAATACTCTTAATAGACCTTGGAAGGGAACTCAAAAAATTTTATCTAAAATTTTAGAACGAACTAAACAGAACTGTTGGACGGTTGCAGCCCTTCACGATGATTCTTTTCGTGGCTCCTCCGTACGGAAGATTTTCGTGACGTTCGGATGATTTTTTTTTCTCCATGGTACTACCAAAACTCGTGGTACGAAGTTCTTCAATTGCCTTGGCATTCGAATTCACAGACATTATTGACGATGCTATCCCATTCGCCCCCCTCGGTCGCTGTCGGTCCCGTGACTGTCATGAACGCACACGGCAGACGGGCACCCAGCCGTTGCCACGTCCAGCAAGTGGGCGCACCGGTGGCCCGCATGGCAGCGTCACCGGGGGGGCGCGTCACGTCAACTTGCCAACAGGGCCAGTGGACAGGAGAAGCGAGCGATCTCGCCCCGTCTCGCGCATTGCTGCACAGCTGCGCAGCGCGCACTCGTTGTAATGACCTTAATTAGGCGCTTGCTTTGCTCCCCCCGAATCATTCATTGTTAACCCCACACCTTCATCTTGGATCGCGCCAGCCAGCCGCGTGCGTGAGCGTGACCAGCATCGTGGGCACCGGCCGCCGCGGAGAAACCCCCTACCTGGCCACACCCCCACACACCCCCAAAAACCATTCTTTTCCTCCGCCCCCCGCCGGCGCCGCCCGAATCCAGCTCCGCGAAAAACAAATCGCCGCCGCTGCTGCCGCCCGGGCCGGGCGCCCCGACTCCGTTGAGCGTTCCATGGACTCACGCCCCGGATCAGCGAGGGATTAGCCACCGTTGCGATCGCCCAGCCCCGCCCCGCCTAGACACCTCGGTGGTTCGTATTTTCTCTTCACTCCCCTCTTCGATTGAGATCCGGTTCCCCTGATGGGTTCATGCGATCCAGGTTTCTCTGTCGTTCGGAGTTTCCGACCGTGATTGGATCGTAGGATCGACGCTTTCGGTTTTTCGGGGTTTGCTCTGGGGGTTCCTCCCGCCGTGGATTTCTGTAGGTTTTCTCGCGAGAACAAGGCGCAGGAGCGCCGACAGAAAAATCCTGTAGCTCCTCACTTGGTAGTGCATTTCTCTGTGTGTGTGTTTTGGAAAATTTCTGATGCGTCGATGGGATAACGCAACTCAAGCGCGTGGTTCGCCTATTTACTAGTGCACTTGTCGGCGTTTTTCTTTTTTAGATTTTTTCAGAGGCGTTGTAACTGGATTTTCAACGCAGTTATCAAGCCATATTTAGCCAGAATTAGCATGGTCAAATTTATGCACTGCGTCTGTTTCGTTGGGTCCTTCAACTCAGAACTGTTACACCCTGTTCTTACTTAAATTCTGGTTGTACGTAGCATTTTGTTATCGGAAACATACATACTTAAATTTTGGTTGTGCCTAAATATACCCTTTTCCATTATGTTGAATTTTCCTCACCCCCATTCTCATACCTTTAGTCCACCAGATCACCACTCTTGATTTGATCCAATCCGAAACCTGCCTCAAAAGCAAAGATTAAAGCACCGACGACGCGACCCACAAGCAAGAACAACCATTAAAGATGTCAGAATGCCACCCTTCATGATCTTTTCCTCCACCAGTTGCATTCGCCTTTTGTCTTTTCAGCTAATATTTAATAGTGTACAGTAATATGGTGCCACTGCATTAATCTTATACCTTCGTGATTAGCTTGAAGTACAAGTATTCTCCTTACCCTAAATGTCCTAATTGTCATGTTATCAAACCAATTGACACCCTATCGCTTTCACTGAAATTTTAAACACTTTAGATGCTATTCTTTTGAGATGTGGTCTAAAGCATTACTTTCGTAGCTGGTGAGAACCTTGATTGACGGGTCCCTCCAGTTTCGAATGTGGGAAATTGCTTTTTGCTGCTGGGGGAATTCGTATAAAATATGTTTGACTAAGGATGTATCATCTTGGTGTTGTTTTATCTGGTCTTATGCATGAAATTGAATAGGATCTTTGCATTGCTAGGAAGTCAGATCACTCTATTTGTTTCCTTGCAGTTGTTTTTCCGTGAGTGCAAATTTGAATTGATTATATTATATTATGTTTATGTTTGTTTTGCAACTTTTGGCTGAAAGCTGGTGTCTACCTGAAGGTTTTGGACAGAATCCAAGATGGGTGTAGTCAGCACAGTGCTTGGTTTCTCTGGATTTGGTTTTGGATTCTCGGCTGGTATTGTTATTGGGTACTTTCTCTTCATCTACGTCCAGCCAAATGATGTCAAGGTGGAGACTTTCTTTTGTTCTTTGTTCATTTATGCTGCATATGATTTCTATTGGCTGATGTATAATGAATAGTTAGATTGTGGATAGCTGCTTCACCAAAATGCTTCTGGAATAGTTTAACTCAATGAGGTGGGGATAATTTGAGATCTCGCAATTAAGACGCAACAAAGAGTCATGTGGTCAATGTTGGACACATATGCTTTTTCTGCATATCCCATTGCTATTCATTTCCTTCTGACTAGAATTGTGGACATAAGCCATGAGCATTACTATATTGTTTGTTGATATCTTTTGTTGCCATGTATTCCATCGAACTCTACATTTGCATGTTTAATGTACGTTTGATGTCTTATCTACTGAAATAGCACCGGCAAATGTTGCATGCACCTGCAAAGGCCCATTTTGTGAAGAAGATGCAGGCCTAGACATATTCAAGTTCATATTGTCCTTGACTGCTTTGTGCAGTATTTTGTACTCCCTCCGTTTCAAAATACTTGTCATTCTGGGTTTTCTAGATACATTCCCTTTATTATGTATGTGGACATACTAACTATCTATGTGCATAACAAAGGGAATGTATCTAGAAAAGCCAAAATGACAAGTATTTTGAAACGGAGGGAGTAATTCTATTAAATATGCAGCATTCCGGTTTGAGTAATACTGGCATGGATGAGTCAAGTGGTTAATATAATATGCTTATGCTTGTGATGGATCTTCTATGTTTGAGGTTGAATTCAATATTATGGGGTTCATGGATACTTCTCTTTTTCCCTACTTTCCTGTCAGGATGTCAAAGTTCGTCCGCTTGTGGAGTATGATTCAAAATCTTTGGAGGGCATTCTTCCTGAAATTCCTTTGTGGGTCAAGAATCCTGACTATGATAGAGTATGATTCTCCTTCAATAATAAGCTAGCAAGAAACTATATTTATCCTAATTGTACATTTAGAGCCTCATTGTCTTCCTCGCTTCTAGATTGATTGGCTGAACAGATTCTTGGAGTTGATGTGGCCTTATCTTGACAAGGTACTCTTATCTTCTCGTCTGCTATCAGCATGAAATCACTATCTTTGATTGACGTTGAATGCTTTGTGTTTTTTATCCTGTAGGCTATATGCAGAACTGCACAGGATATCGCAAAGCCGATTATTGCTGAGAATACTGCAAAATATAAGATAGACTCTGTTGAGTTTGAAACTCTTACTTTGGGTAGCTTACCGCCAACTTTTCAAGGTCAGTAGTCTTGCATTCTTATGTTTTTCTTGCATGCATACACATGGCTTGGCCTTACTTTGAACTGGAATATTTGTTAGACGCAACATAACATGCATGACTTTACTGTAAACAATTTGCGTCCTTTGTGCTGCTTTTGTATTCTGCATCTTGAGTTAGCATTTGGAGGTTCATGAGGAGCCAATTAGCCCTTACTGTAAAATTGTTGTGGCTCAAAGTTTCGTATCCTGATGATATGGAATGTGGTCATATGGAGACGTTGTTACATTTGCGTTCCAAATAAGCTGTTATATATTGAGTTTATAATTGGACATTTCATTCACAAGTGATACATCAAAGTTGGCATGTCTTCCAGTTGGTTGTGTAGAACTGGTGACGTTTTTGCATCAACTTTCCCATGTAGAGCATGTAATAATGTGAGCGACCTCTGTTCACACATTGGCTAACATTATAATATATATGACTATATATGATGCTAATTCTCTTACAACTGGTGCTGCAATGATGTATCTTGAAACAATCCATGCCTTTCCCTCCCAGGGATGAAAGTATACATCACAGAGGAGCAAGAGCTGATAATGGAACCATCACTTAAATGGGCTGCAAATCCAAATGTCACTGTTGTTGTAAAAGCTTATGGTTTGAAAGCAACCGTCCAGGTATAAATTATTCTGTCACGAGCTAGATTCTTGATTCTATATGTACTTCATGACATGTTCAATCAAACCAACTGAAATCTGTTTTTCCCTGAGATATTCAGATTGTGGATCTACAAGTCTTTGCTTCACCTCGTATTACTCTGAAGCCATTGGTGCCTACATTTCCTTGCTTTGCAAAAATCCTTGTCTCTCTCATGGATAAGGTATGGCAACTCATTACTCGTGTTTGGATTATTTTGCTACACCACACTTCGCTAACTGGGATTGGTTTTGCAGCCACATGTTGACTTTGGGCTTAAACTTCTTGGAGCAGATGTAATGGCTATTCCTGGTCTTTACAGATTTGTTCAGGTATTCCGGATTCCTGTTCTGAACATTCTCATGTGAATGTTTGCTCATTTGTCACTTTGTTTTGAACTAAATGCTGAATTTTCATTTTTTTCTAAACTTGGTAGAAGAAATCATGAATAGCTGAATTCATTGCTTCTAATATTCACATCAATCTTTCAACTTCCTAGCTTGTCATGTTTATTGGCCTGCATGTGGTCAGATGCATGATTGCGTACGCATTTGTGTATTGAAGGCGACCTTGCTGTAATTTGATGGTTGATCACTTGGATTTAGACGTTAGTGTTATTACTCTTCTTTATTATCTAGCTTGGTTGATCACTTGTATCTAGCTCTCTTCACAGTGGATGTTCCATGTGGTATCTAATTCACTCCTTCCAGTGCAGTTAGCTCATTTTGTTATGCTATATTTCGTTTGTTTTCAGGAGACCATCAAGAAGCAAGTAGCAAGCATGTATTTGTGGCCGAAGACATTAGAAGTACCTATAATGGACCCCTCAAAGTAAATTCTTTATTACCTTTTCCATTTTGGTTTTTCCATCGCATCATAGATCTGATGAGAAGTGAGTATCACTGATGGTTTCCACATTCCCAGAGCATCGAAAAAACCTGTTGGAATTCTACTTGTGAAGGTTGTAAGAGCCCAAAATCTGCGAAAGAAGGATCTGCTGGGTAAATCAGACCCATATGTGAAACTTAAGATGTCAGATGACAAGCTTCCATCCAAAAAAACATCTGTAAAGCGCAGCAATCTCAATCCGGATTGGAATGAAGATTTCAAATTTGTTGTGACAGATCCAGAAACTCAGGCTCTTGAAATCAATGTCTTTGACTGGGAACAGGTATATTCCTATTGAAATCTGCAGTAGCTTTTCTGGTGGCATATTTTTATCCAAGAATTTGCAGTTAGTTTTTGTTTGATATATATTTATAGGTTGGAAAACATGAAAAGATGGGTATGAACAGAGTTCTATTAAAAGACCTCCCAGCAGATGAGACTAAAGTTACTACCCTCGACTTGCTTAAGACCATGGATCCAAATGATGTACAAAATGAGAAGTCTCGTGGTCAGCTTACTCTAGAGCTTACATACAAGCCTTTCAAGGAAGAAGATATGGAGAAAGAAGGCACAGAGGGTACTGATATGGTAGAGAAAGCTCCAGATGGTACTCCAGCTGGTGGTGGCTTGCTTTATGTTATTGTTCATGAAGCTCAAGATCTTGAGGGGAAGCACCATACAAACCCATATGCAAAAATAATTTTCAAAGGCGAGGAGAAGAAAACAAAGGTATTATGGATAAAGTCATGCTTCATCAATATAACTTCATGGAATGGCTATGCTTGACTGATCTCTTTATTTACGCTCGCTGTACTAGGTCATCAAGAAGAATAGAGATCCACGATGGGAGGATGAATTTGAGTTTGTGTGTGAGGAGCCTCCTATGAATGATAAACTGCATGTTGAAGTCATAAGTAAAGCCCCAAACAAAGGGTTGATACATGGCAAGGTACATCCTTTTGATTTGGGAATGGTAATAGTAAACATTTATGACTGTACATGGTCACTGTTAGCCACTGCCTCTGCTTTCAAATATGACATTTAGGACTAGGTGTCGTACATTTTTAAAAAGGAGGGAGTACTTGTCGCATTGCTTTTTGAGACCTCTGCTGTCAAGTAGCATGTGAAATTCGTAATGGGTGGATTATTTGAAGGGACAAATATAAAGTGTCTTATATCCTAATGCCTGTATTTTCTTGTTTCAGGAAACTTTGGGATACATTGATATCAGCCTTGCAGACGTGATCAGCAACAAGCGGATTAATGAGAAGTACCATCTCATAGACTCGAAAAATGGTCAGATACAAATTGAGTTGCAGTGGAGAACTTCCTAGACAGCAGAAAGAACCAGAGTGCCCGAAAGCAGTACAGGAATGAGACATGAATGTTTCTATTATACTCAGTTTGTGGAAATCTGTAATTGATCTCGTGTAGATATTTCCTTCATTTCTAGACTTCTGTCGTTGAGTCTTCCCCCCTTAATTGCTCAAATTTCTGAGAAGTACCATGTAGGTGTATCCGTGAGTCCGTGACCCTGGAAACGGAACTCAAACTATACAAGTATCCTCAGCGTTCTTGCATATTGAATTGAGTGTGCAAAATGCTCCATGCATGCTTCGGAAATTTGTTTTGATGCCATCTGGCGTTTGGAATGCCTATTGAAATGTTTTAATCCCGGCACTGATCGTACAAACTTGCAATGGCTAATGAGAATTATTATCTGATCGTAAGGCACTGGAGAACTTATCACGATAGGGGCAGCCCATTTCTGAATTGCAGAGGCACTCTGATTCAAAAAAACAGCCTTTTGAACCTGCCAGAGTTCGATTCCTACACCAGAGCAAGGATTTATCGCTACCAAAAAGCAAAGAACAAGACCTGAGTTCATTCACAACAAGTAAATGAACTCGACGGCATAGTTGCTCCTACTACAGTGTGCCATCAGAACCTGATAACATCCACACACAGGTTGCAAATGTAAACTCTCTTCCACCCTACTATTGTTACTAGAAGTCTAGAACTGTATACATTTTATACAGTGAGGCAACGTTGCTTCAGGTCAGCAGCCTCTTCGTGTCGAGGATCCGGTCTGAGTTTCTCTTGAAGTTGTACACTAACCGGAATGCCTCCATGCAGACGCTGGCGAAGCCAGTCATCGCCTGGAAAACGTTAGGCAAACCAGTCTGCAGGTTATTCAAGGTCATTGCTCTTGTGACGCCAATGCTCTTCTCATACTTGCTCTTCTCCTCATCAGCGCGGCTCCTCAGGGCCTCCACCTTTGCCCGCTTGTCAGCTACTGGTGATTTCCGCGACATTTCCCTGTAACCTTCAGCACCAATATATGGCCCGTATTTTGACTCTAAGGATCTCAGCTCCTCTGCCTTCTTCTCGAATTCTTTGAATGCAGACTCTGACCTTTTCTTCAGCTTCTGTTCCTCAGCTTGTTGAATCACAACAGCGTGGATTACTGTTAGGAGAGTCTTGATCCCTTCTGAAGCCACCTTATCTGGGATTCTATCAATGGCTAGCTGCCATTCCTCACACAAACTGTAAATATCAGAGTTCTGGGCTTTGGTCAGCGGGTCCTGATGGCAGAACAGCGATAGGCGAAGCCAGCCAGTCAGTGAGTACACATAATCCCTCTGGGACTTCACGAGGCTACAGAAGGCTGAATACCATCTGTCAACCTCTATCTCAAGCTGAAGAGCTGCTTGTCGGTGGACATTGGAAGTTGGGTTCGTATTCCGAGCTTTGAGATACTCAAGCTGTTGCACGATGTGGGTCTGAACTTGATGACACTCGTACATGCCCCTCCACATGCTCATCAAGCTGAAATTCACAAAGAGAAGCATGCATAAGAATGGTAAAACACTAAATTCTGAATAAAGAAAGTGTGATATCAAAAATAACACTGGTTTGAAAAAAATAAGTACGCATGAGAATGATGAAAAAACAAATTTCTACAGAAAAGAAAGCTACTGCCTGAAAATAATAATGGTATTGACATGCTGTACTAATATTTATTGGGAGCTCCCTTGAAACTATCTCGGCCACAACTAGTTTGAAACAATCAGCACTTATAAATCAATTGACAAACAAGGGCAACTAGCAGTTGATGGTTCTACACCAGTGCCCCAAAAGTTGATCAGGCAACAATGCCAAATATATCTCCCAGGCAGGTCTAGTCTGACCATATCAATGATCAGAAGATTCAGCCAGTAACTCAGAACAGTCAAAACTCTAAAGATCCCACTAGCTATGCACTACTTCATACCTTCCTCCAAACTCACACTAGCTCACTTCAGTAAAAAGTGCCTTGTTACAGTGACAAAGTTACTTTTACAAAAGTAAGAGAAAAACAGCAGCATAGTGCGAGGCAGTGGCTACGAGAACCCAAAGAGTAAAGAACAAATATCATTACAGTTTTCCAGAGCTAGCATACATTTGAGCATGGGTAGAAGTAGTACAGTGGCCCATACACCCATCTTACTTTGATAGTCTGATCTCATATGCAAGGCAAAACGACAGGTACAAGTGCAAGTAGCTAATATGTGAAGCACCCTACATTACAATATTACATTACAACTACTAGATGCATATGGTAATATGGGAAGAGTGATGAAGGGAGCATTTGTACTAACCCAGCAACCAGCTCAAGAAGTTGGGGGAATAGCTCTGATTCTCTGAGCCTAATTATCTCAGAAGTGGTGGTTTCGATGGACTGGTTGGCAACCAGCATTTTGGACTCCAGGCTCTCAATCTCCATCTTGTTCTTTTCCATCTTCAAGTAATCCACGCCCTTTACCTCTTGCTTCCTCAACAAACTGACCTTCTTGTCATGCTCTTGCTTATACCCCTCGTAGCTCTGTTTGCAGTTAAAGATAAGTCATAATCATAATCCTATCAAAAGGAGCACAAAGATGCCATATTTAAAGCTGCAGATAAAGCTACAATAACATGATTGCTTAACAGATGTGAATATGTGATTAAAGGAGTATATAAATATCCTATTTCTACAATGACAACGAAATAAGCAAATCAGAATTCAGAACTCATCTGATCAAGGATTATGGATAGCAGGATAGCAATGTCTATCAACAAAATACATATGAACACTAAATCAAATCTTTGTAGCCCCATTCAGATTAAGACTAGCATGATGTTTGAACAGCGAAGATAAAGTAAAGAAACAATGAAGGTGATCTACTGATCTTTCTACTTGGAAGAATCCAAAAGCGTGCTTAGAATCTTTACAGAAGCTCCTGACAGAGGGGAGAAATAAACTAAAGACAATGCAAGCAGCATCCATGTGCATTAGGCACCAGTGCATCACACGTCCTTGTGTCCACTACCTTTCTTCAGACAAAGCCAATTGCCACCCCACTGAATCCTTGTTATATACATCCCTCATCACAGGACAACAGATCAAACCACGAGCAACAAAACAAAAGGACCCTCAAAAGCACCACGCCACTCCCTCACACAGTCACACTCGAGATCTGAAGAATCAGGCAGTATGTTTGGATCATTCCGTATGCATGAGAAAGCAAAGTTAAATCCACTGTCACTGCTAAAGTTAAAGCGCAAAGAAAGCACAACTCTCACCTTGACCTCAAGAAACAGCTTCTTCTCCCATGCGTAGAGCTTCTCCACGGTGGATGAATGGCTAAGCATTCCACTGCCTCCGCCACTGCCCATGCCCATCCCTCCATCTCCTCTCCCAAACCTTGTGAACCCATTGCTACCTTTACCATACCCTCCACCACCACCACCCCAGGTCCATCCCAAGCTCTTGCTGTAACTCAGTACCTTCCCTGCAGCAGAAGTAAACAAAAAGGATTCTGCAGCAGTAAGCGAAATGTGACCAGGAAGAAACAACCAATTGATTAGTTAACTGATTTGTAGAGGTAAAGAAATTGCTTGCCTGGGAGGCTGCTGCTGTTGGCGGTGGGCTCAGGGGGCTCGCAGATGGGGGCCTCGAGCAGTGCAGAGACACGGGCGCCGGCTTCGGCCGCCTTGAGGAAGTACTCGTCGAGCTCGGTGGCGATCTCGGAGAGGTCCTTGTTCCCGGCGCCGGCTCGGGGAACGGCAACGACAGTGAGCTCGCTAGGGGTGGTGGAGGTGGTGGTGGCCGTGACGATGGACGGCGGCGCGGCCACCGCGGCGGCGGCCGTGACGACGGGCGGCGCGGGCGCGACGGGGGCGTCGGTGACGGTGGTGGCGGCGTCGTCCCAGTCAGCGTCCTCGGTGGCGGAGCGGGAGGAGGAGGGGGCGAAGGGGTCCCAGAAGTCCCAGCTGGACGGCATTGGCGGCGGCGGCGGAGGGGGCAAGATCGCGGACGCGGAGATCGAGGATGAGTTGGTGGTCCACGACCTGACGGTCGGGGTCGGGCTGAGCGGCGGCGGCGGCGGTGGCGGCGGGGGAGGAGGCGGCGGCGGCGTCGAGGGCGGCGGCGGGGACGACGGCGGCTGGTGGCGGTGGTGGTGCGCGGAGGACGAGTGGGGGTGCGGGTGCTCCGCCTCGGCGCTGGAGAAGTGCAGGAGCGAGGCCCCCGTGGCCCGCAGCGCGCGCAGGTAGAGCGCGTGCGCCGCCGCCATGTCCCGGCGCGCCTGCACCAGCTGCTTGGTGTACCGGCGGCGCGCCTTGCACCGCGACACCGCCTCCAGCCGCTCCAGCCGCGACTGGCAGCAGCCCATCGCCGGCGCCCGCTCGCTGATCACACACCACGCCTCTCACCTCACCAACTCTTCCTCCTCCTCCCTCTTCTCTTCCAAAACCCAACACCGCAGCCACCCCAGCTAGCTAGCTAGTAACCGTTGTGCGGCCGGCCAGAGCGAAGAGACTGCTGGAGCAGCAGCACCCACTACCCAACAGTGCCCCTTACCTCTCTCCTCTGCCCTCCACCTCTTCTTCACATCTCACGAAGGTCTCTCTCCTCGCCCCCGCTTTTACCGTCTTGCCATTCCCGCTGCCGCTTGGAGACAGAGATGGGAGATCCTTTGTACGCGTGTTGCCTGTGACAGCAGGTGTGCCGCAGCCCTGCACGGCCCGGCTCGGCTCGCATGCACACTCGCAGCCAGCCGGCCAGGGGGCCCCGGGTAAAAACAGCGGGGCGTGAGGTTTCGGGCAGTGTGCGCGACCTTGGTCTTTTCTCGGGGTCCCCGAACCACCCCTGTCTTTACGCCGCGCCCGTCGGCCAGACCCGGGGGTAGCGTGGGAAATCCCCCCACCCAACGGTCTCGCCGCGCCGCTTGGGGGGTTTGGGGCTTTGGGCAGCGGCACGGCCGTGGCCGACGGCGGCGGCTTCGGCTCGGCGCCACTCGGGTGTTTCGGTGGCTGCTGCGTGCCGGGGAGAGGGCGCGGGGGGCGGTTTCAGCTTATCAGGGAGGAGATGAAGCTAAGAAGGGATGCGTGCGGTGGTTTAGAGTTAGATTGGTTATGGTATGTTAAGTCAGTTTTTGAGTAGAGCTCCTTTGTTTTTTTAATCACAACTATGTAAATTCGATATTCTTCTCCTTCTTAAATGACATGACAGTGCTCCTCTCGAATTAAAAAAAAGGGCACGGGGGGCTTTTTGGTGGGCCGCGGAGGCGTTTCGGGGCTCGGTTTTGCTCTGTTTTTGAGCCGCGCGGCACGCGTCTTTTGCAGAAAGCGTTTCGAGAGAGCGGATGCCGGATGGAGACCGAGCGAGCGAGTGGGGTATTTATTCAATGCCTCCCCCCTGATCGGCGATCGCGATTGGAGGTTGCTCGCGGTGGGTGCGGGCGGGGATGAGGGAGCCAGCACGCTCCGGTGTGGCAACGGCATTTCACGATGGAGTGACCACTTCCCTCGGGATTTGAACCAGGGGACGAAGGGCTGCTGATTGATTTAAAAAAAAAACGAACAGCACACAACGTTTGTTTTTAGTTTGGGGGAATTCGTTATTTGACACGTCCATGTCTTTTTTTTTACACTGATTTTTTTTCTTTCTCATATGACATCAACTTCTAACTTTTTTTTCCGAACCGCATACGACAGTGTGTGTTTCATTAGTATAGCTTTGGGAAGTCACAAGCAGGAAAAGAATAACTCACCTTGTTGGATTGGGACCTCAACGCAAGTTACCGCTCATCGGCCGGTTAGATTGGGACATCAACACGGCCGCACCACAACCGCAGAGGAGATAACACATTCGTAGAGCGCGCCCACCAAAACACACTTGTAGACATCAAGCCTTCGAGGAGACTCAGCGCTGAACAAGAAACAAAATAGGGGCAGACGCCGCCACACCGAGAAGAGCACCGTCGTGCAGGACCCTACGCCGTAGTGCCGCTGCATCAAAGCAAAACTTCCCGACGGAGCGAAAAACACTGAGTCCGCCGCATCTGCCGCTGGACTCCTCGCTCGTGCACGGGGGCCTCACCACACCCGCCACAAAACTTCCTGACAGAGCGAAAAACACCGAGTCCGAGCAACTTTCCACGCACGAGGGCCTCGCCGCATCCGCCGCTGGACTCCTCCTCGCTCGTGCGCGGGGGCCTCGCCACACCCGCCACAAAGCTCACGCTCCGAACCCATTTCAAAGATGCCGCCAAGAAGTGAGCAGAGATGCCCCACACCCATAGCTCTGAAGCAATGCCAAACCTCCGTTGAAGACCGAATTCATCTCGCTGCTTCTCCTCGCATGAAGCAGCAACCGTCGAGTCAGTAGACCAAGGATGTCACTCGCGCCGTCATCCAACTTTGTACCGTACCGAGTGGTTCCAGCTATGCTGAAGGGATCGGCATCACCGCAGCCGAGCGAGGTCTCAAGAGACGACGCCTCCAAGGAAGGAACAATACCAATGGCGCCGCCACCACTCGTCCAGGCAGGACACGGTTTACACCTAGAGACCAAAACGCAGTAGGGGTGTAACTCCCGAATGACGCCCCCAGTGGGGAGAGCGACGTCCGAGGACGCCCGCTGTAACATCCCTGATGTTTTGTTAACCTAAGCACATTGATTAGTTTTGTTAATCAAGTTTAATTAGTTCCTAAGCATGTTTAGCATGATTGTGATCAACTTTGCAAAATAGACCTTGGTCAAAATCTTAAAGTTTGGTCAAACCCCTACAAGCTCTATAAGGCTGAAATGAAATTCTAGCGCGTTCTCCAAATTTCACTATAGAAGTTCAAAATCAGTCAATATAAAAGTTCTTCGTTGATTCCGGGGACACAACTTCCATAATTGGCGGGCATTCAAATTTTGAATGCAAATTCGCTTAAATTTGAGTTGAAGTCGTTGTGCATAGTGCTTCGGGGCTGAGAAAAACTGAGAATTCATCACATTTTTCCCGTCAATCTATTCACCAAAACATAGGTCGCCCTTTGGGAAAGTTGTAGTGCTACAGTTCCTCTACAACTTCTATTTTTGGAGAAATTCAACTTAGTTGTCACTTTTTGGACTTTTGGATTTTTGAAAGCGAGAACAGGGAATAAAACCGACGTCGCCGTCACGGTCGCAGCACCCAAAGCGCGCGCACGCGTTCCGACCGCGCCGGCCACGTGGCGGCTTTCCTTTTCTCCGGCGTACGGACGCGTGGGGGTCCTCGCTGTGGACCTGTTGTCCCGCCATGGACCCTCCGCACACTATTGCCCTGTGCACCGCGCCCACACCCCTGTACCGAGCCGGCGCCACGCGCCGCACGCCGCGGTCGCCAGCCGGCATGCAAGCGCGCGGGCTACCACGCGCTATCGGGGTTAAAACGGAAACGAGCTGGCCGCCGCGCTCCTTCGCTCGTCCATCTCGCCTCCTCGTCACGCTCGCTCGCTCGGTTCGAAGCCGCGCGCCGCCATTCCGCCATCCGCGTCGCCGCCCGACTCGAGTAGGGCCAAGCCGAGCTTGCCCAACCGCCAGTCTGCGTCGCTTCCTCCCCGTCCTGCTCCTTCTCGGCACCTCCCCGAAGCTCAAGTCGTCACCGCCGTCCCGCCGTAGGGCCGCCGCCGGCCGGATAGGGTGCTCCGGCGGGAGCAAAGCCGCGGCCACGCCGCGGTGGGCCGTCGGTGCCATCCCAAGCCAAGCCGTCGGGCCTACAACTCCAGGAACTCATGCGCCCTTCCCCACGGCCGCTCGCCGGCCAATTCCGGCCGAAACTCGCCGCTGACGAGGTTCCCCTGGCCGTGAGGACCCAATTGTGGCGATTCAAATCTATTCAGGGGCTTTTTCATAAACCAAGGGCTTGTTTGTAATATCGGAAAGTTAGTTCGAGGGTCTGTCCCTAAAAGTGATTCTAGGGTTTTATTAGCAACTTCAAAAATCCATTAGAAACCGTAGAAAATTCCAAAAAATGTAAATCTAATTGTGTTGGATTCTTTGTGAGGACAAATTCTAGAAAGGTTGTATAGTGTTTTTCTGGATAGTTTTGAAATGAAAATTCAAATTCAGTTTTATGTACTTTTATTGTAGTTCAAAATGTACTCGTGCAATGGAGATGAAATTTGGATATGTTATTCTTTATACCATTTTTAGATCTGTGACCAAATTTGACACATGTTTGATGTGTAGATTTATAGTTATGATTATTGTAAGCTTTATGTTAGGTTAAGTTTGATGCTTTTATAGTCCCCTCAGGAAATAATTTTTGTAAGCACCAATGCACCCTAGCACTTTGTCATGATGTTTAGCATCTCTGGAAAAATAATTATAATTTTAGGACCTTATTTGAATAATGTTTTGGATTTAATCTTGTGAAGGATGTTAAATTGATAACTTGAAGAATATGATAGATCTACTTGTATGTGTTGGCCAGGAGCTTAGATTTGTCATGAATGACTTGTAGGAAAATTTTGAGGTCAAAAAGTTAGTAAATCTTTTTATAGGATTTAATGAAGTTATGCTAGGCTGAAACTTGTCTTTTTCATATAAATTAATTTATATGCAATCCGAGGCTAATATTTGGTATTTAAGCTTGTTTTGGTCATATGCTGTTGTGTGCAAAGTTTGAGATTAGTTAGAGTTATAGTTCAATTAATATGAATTTTGGATGAATGGCTAACTAGGAATGGAATAAATAGTTTTATTTTTATTGTTTGAGTTTAAGCAAGTATTTCAGGTTTAAGTCCCTTTTTGAATTCATTTAAACACACCCCATGTTGTTTGGTGAAGTTTGTTAACTTAATTTGTTTAAATGTGCACACAATCCCTGTCAAAGTAGTAATTCGTCCATCATCACACCACACCATACTTTTTGTGAGAATTAATAATTCATTAGATGAATGTGGCCAACAAGAGTTGGTTTGGTGGTAATTCTCCCACCCTCAAAATAACCTAATGCATATGCATGTGTACGTGTAGATTTACCGGACGGTACGTATACGCTCACCCAGGAGAAGGAGGGAGCAGTTGAGGGAGAGGTGAACCAGACCGTTGTGCACCAAGACCTGGACTAAAGTCCAGAAGAGCCCAAGGCTAGTGCTGAAGTAGAAGAAGGCAAGCACCGGAGTTGCATCTAACCTTTTTCTAAACTCATACCTTTACTTTTAGTATTTATGTTATACTTTGTGCATTTAAGTTTCAGGAGTTGATTTGAAACCTAGATGCATGATCCTTATGATTCCTATGCTCTTTTACTAGTATGCTAGGTCGCTAGTGCAATGCTTTAAGGACACCGTACAAGTCGAGTAATGACTCATTGCTCGCGAGATATAGGATACTTATGTTGGAATTATAAGTTGGATAAACTGACTCGCTCATGTGGTAAGAGCAATGGGTTCGGTCTCGACCGAGTAGCATTGTGCTGGTTTAAGCTATTGAACGTACCAAGTGCTTGTCGAGAATGGGACCGTTAAGCCTAGTACGGTAGTACCTAATGAACCAGTACGGGGACTTTATCGCTACTACTCTTGAGATGCGTCTCCCGGTTTGATTCCGGTAGTGCAAGTGTGAGTCTGGACGTGTCGTGTGAGGGCGTTCCAGTAACCTTGTACTTAGAACTGTGGCACATGTCCCTAATCTGAGGAATGACGGGAACCGCTTGGCCGGGGTAGACCCTGCATTTGTTTTTCTTTGGATTATTAGGGTCTACCTTCTTCCGTGTATCTTGGGTTGACTTTGCAAGGATATAAATCGATCGATCGTCGGTCACTCGCCGTTATCTGAGTCGGCTTGACCACTGACTACCCCATACTTATTTATGGAACATTTGGATTAATATCGTTGCCTGATTAATGTTGTTTGCACAAACATGCTTGTTTAGTTAGGTGCTTACCTACAATGGTTAACATACTAGAACTTGAGCTAAAAATGGAAAGTAAGGATCAACTCTTAGTTGCTTTTGGCAAAACAAACCCACCAGCCTAAAAGTCTTGCACGTCTAGTTGTACTTTTATTTTCTCGAGTCAGTCTTGCTGAGTATTAGTATACTCAGCCTTGCTTAATTTGTGGTTTTCAGGTAACCCCATCTGGTATGGCTCTATTCCAGATGGTTGGGAGATTGAATGGGAGAATGACGATGATGAGTGATATGCTTGGATGGCCTCCCATGTGTATCACACGTTTAGTTTTTATTTTCTACTGATAAACTCTGAAACACTTTACTTTTATGTATGAAAACTTGGTTTGTAATAATATGAACTTGTGTACTTTTATGTAATGTTGAAGCATGTACTCTAGTCCCACCTTCGTGTGAGCTTTGCGCATATCAACGATCCTGTTGTAAGTGATTCACCGGGCATGACCCGACAGAGACGACAAAATACATCTTTGTTATCGCTTATGAGCTAAGTGAGCCGGCTTAGGTGATAATACAGATTTATTTTGAGCGGTTCAATCACACCCGCCACCATAAGGCTTTCACCCAGAGCATAAACCCCTACTGCACACGCACAACGTGGTGCTCCGGCAACACCGCCACGATCGCCATGGCCGAATGACGCCTCCATCGCAAACATCGCGTCGCGCTACCAAAAAACACCACTCCTCTGCCGCATCGCCCACGTCAGGCCGGCTAACTTGCCGGCCGCCGCCGCCACATGCGAACTTGGCACCTAGCACGCACGCGGCCTCCACCGAACTCGCAACCCCGAGCCACAACAGGCAACATCCACGCGCCCCGGCACGCAGGCGCGCTGAGGCAGCCACCGCTGTCGCAGCCGACGTGCGCCACCGCGGCGCCGCACCACACGCGCCAGGGCCGGCGGCCACCGCGCCACCACGGCGCCACTCCACCCTCCGAGGGCTCGGTGTCACAACCGTTGTGGCCGGAACCGAGCATGGTCTCCGCACAGCCGCCGCCGGGTCTGCGCGCCTCTACGCAGCCCCGCAGCCTTCGCCTGCCGCAACACCACACCCGCTCACCGTAGATTCGACAAGAGGATGGTCAGATCCGGCTAAGGGAACGTCAAATCTGGGCCCCACGCCGCCGCCGCCGCCATGGTCGGCAAGGCCGCAATGCATCACTCCACCACCACCGTCCCGGAGACGACACCGTCAGCCGAAACAGCCCCACTGTCGCCCTCACGAAGGTCCGCACGGGTACCCGGCAGGCCTCTCCGGCGGCGGCAGGGAAGGGAAGGAGAGGGAGGGGGTCGCTCGGCTAGAAAGGTGTACCGCCGCCCGCGTCGCTCGAGCGGGGGCGAGCGAGCAGCGAAGAGGAGGCTCGCTACCCCAAACGGACTGGGAACTTCTAAGGCAGCGTTCGGCGGGCCTTTTTTTTGGTTGGGCTGGCTTGTATCGATTGGGCTGATTAGCGCAGCCGTTCGGCTGGCCTAAAATCCACAGCAGAGAGTCCCCCCACCCACACACACACTCGCATCATCAGCCAACAAATGAAAAAGTTGATCGGCTGATGGGCTGCCACCTGGAGGAGCCGGCAGATGAGATGAAACACCAGCCCAGCAAAAAATAAAGCCTGCCGAACGCTGCTTAACTTTCATTCCTTATTTGACATTTCCGTCACTTGTATTAGTCAAGTGAAGTGAAACGGTCTGCAAATCACGTCCAAAAATTATGAAACTTTTGTAGTGATACAACCGATGAATGTGAACTCATATTTATTAAAAGAACACATATACCTTTACATCTTTGAACTTAAAATTCACCAACTTAGTTACCCTTATAAGTTCTCTGAATTTTTATAGCACTAAAATACTTTTAAAAATTATAAGAAAATAACTACAATTTCTCACATAAGATGTTGGAACACATTAAATTATTTCCTAGTAAAACTTACATAAAGAATTGTAAATTTTGGGAACATTTTTTTAAAACCTTGTAATTCTTTATGTAACTTATGATAGAAAATAATTTTATAAGTGTATGCATCTCATGTAAGAAATATTAATTGTTTTTCTATAATTTTTGGAAAGTGTTTTGGCACCATAAAAATTAAAATATACTTGAAAGTAGTCAGATTTGGTGAATTTTAATATGAAAATGGCAAAGCTTCATGTATGTGTTTAAGCAAAATGGACTCACCTTCATCTGTTCTATTATCTTAAAAGTTTCACGAATTTATAGGTGATTGATGGTTGTTTTGTTCAACTTACGTGACAAAAGTGATGAAAATGTCAGATAATCAAATAAGGAATAAAAGATTCAATTCAATGTCATATAAGGGATGAAAAAAAATTTCAGTGTCAGTAAATGAAATTAGTCATCTTCTGATATCAAATAAAGAAATTTTTTATTTTTATTAATATAGCAGAAAAATAAGAATGTAAAGAAAAACAACTAACAACCGGTGGGTCGCACTGGAGATGGCAGCACACCACCGAAACCACTTCGTGGGTTGCTGACAGATGATTATGTTCAAATTCGAGAGGATTGGACTGTGTGGCGTCGGAGGTACAGAAATGGAGTCAAACTCCTACGACCAATACTATATCTCTATCTCTACAACTAAAAAGAGTGAAGTTAGTCTTCACGTTTGGTACGTAAAAAACCTTGCTACGTCGTGGTTCCGCTCCGCGCGACTGCGCCTCCGCCCCTCCGCGCGTCCGCACCCTCCTGTCCGGTCTCTCACTACGGTCTGTTCTATTTTCAAGTTGAAAATCTTCAGATGGAGACATTTTCCGTACTACTACATCATCGACAATGTTTCTTTTTGTAAATACAAAATTGTATTGGTTTTCTTGTCACGTCAAAACTATAGAAATTTTTTTTGGAAGTAGTTGTATACCAAAATGATATATCCATCCAGTCTCGTTATGCAGGGTGAGTTAGACGCTTAAATAGAAGTATGTACTCTGTAGCTTCAATGTAAATTCAATGGTAGATGATAGTGAAAGTGACAAGCAGGTTGTTTTAGTTAGCCAGAGCGGCACTATAAATAGAATCAAGGTTAAAGATATACCCATTCAGTCTTGTTATGTAAGGTAAGTTAGGCACTCAAATAAAAGTATGCACTCTGTGTTGGTTCAATTTTTTTTGGTTGACCTCCTAGCTGGTTGTTTGGTCATCCAAGAAGCACATGCACATCTAATTAGCCAAGGATTTCCTTTTGTCCATATGGAATTTCTAGGATCTCGGTATTAAAATGGAGGATTCTTTTGCGACAATTTTTTTTCTTATTAAGATGCTCTATGTTTAAAATGCTTAAGCAAGAAACTAATGTGATGATGCATACAGGTGCTGGCAACCTATTAAATGCAATACTGGATGGTGTACTTATTTTTCCACTTGGTCTGGGAGTAAGCAACGCTGGCTTGTCCAGTGTCCTCTGAGTCAGTGTCCTCTGCTCTGAGTATGTTGGCAATAAAGATCTGCTTACTATAATTATAAACCCGCAAACTATTTGGATCAATTGTCTACATGTATGCAGGTACTTGACAGCATTCGTCCTCCTTTGTTGGAAGCTGAATAGTGAAGTAGACCTATTTTCATGGAATACTTTGGCTATGTCCACCCTATGTTCTTATGTCATTGCAAAGTCATTTTTTGTTTCACATTGTGAACATTGCGTATGTTACTCATTCCAAGGTTGATGGCTTAATTAAAATGTACGGCTGAAACCATATGCATATGCCCATGAAAATGTGCATTATATTTTTTAAGTTTGTTTCGGAAGATGTAGTTTACTTTATAGATGAAATTTGTTTTGTCTGTAGCAACGCACGAGCAAAAACGCACTTAAACTACCTTTTAGATTAAGACAGACCGACATGCAAGCATTTACTTGCCGTTCTGTTTTTTATGAAACTTCTCTCCCTCTAAGGGCAACTCCAACCCAACTCTTATATTTGAGCTCTCATCCACCTATATGAGGGTCTCTCATCTAGTTTTGAGGCTCCTATTCTCCTTTTAACTCCAACCCAACTCTCATATACCTCCTTACATCTTATTCATCTCTTTCTTTATTCACTTCATGTAACTAACAATCTAATTCATGCATAGCCAATATATTGAACACAAAATACCACAAATAGTTCACATACATACCACAAATAATACAAATTGTTTCGCACACAAAATAAATAATACACAATACATGAATTTGGAAGTACATAGTACACAATACATGTTCTATCTCCAGGCATTGTCTTACAATTATCTAACACAATCTGTAAATGTCTTACAATTATCTAAAACAATCTGTAAAGTATACTTGTAAAGTATACTGTCAGTAGAGAAAAACAGTCTCATCTATCCTCTTTCTACCACGCACTACCTGAACCACTCTCTCTCTCTCTTCTATCTGTAGCAGCAAGTAGTCAAAGCAGAGCAACAAAGCAGAGCAACAGCCAACAGGTGCGCTGAGCAACAAAGCAGAGCAACAGGCGAGCAATCACCGCCGGCCGTGAGCAGCGAGCAGCAGGCAGCCACGGCTCCAGCCCCTATCCGGCCGCGAGCATCAGGCAGGCGCGGAACGAACCACCGTCGTCCGCCGCTGCAGATGTGACCGCCGGCCCCATGGCTACCGTCGGGATAGACCACCGTCGGATCTACAGGTAGCGAGGCCGCCGTCGGCCCCATGGTCGCCGCCGCCGCGGGATAGGCCACCGCCGGATCTGCAGGTACCCTTTCTCCTTCCTTCCCTAGACTGCATCGCCACCGCAAATGAGAAATCGATGTACCTCGCGCGTGGAAGACGTCGTGCGCGATGTGGGGAAAGCTCCGAGGAGGCGCGGGAAGGTCGGCCGTTGGCGCCGTCGCCGGATGAGGGCTCGGAGCGGGAGCTCCTACAAGTGAGAGTTGGAGGGGAGGGGATGAGGCTGCCTCATCCGTCGGGGGCTGGATAAGACCCCGGTTGGAGAGATTTTTTCGCGTTTGGACCCTCATAGATGAGGCAGGAGTGCAGATAAGGGCCCGGCTGGAGTTGCCCTAAGGGCAACTCCAACCCATCTCCTAAATTTGGACCCTTACTTCTCCATATGAGGACCTCTCATCTACATTTGAGAGGTCTATTTTCCTTCTATCTCCAGCCCAACTCTCATATACCTCCTTACTTCTAACCAATCTTCTTTTTTTATTCTCCCTTACACGTGGACCCCACCTGTCAGTGGGTATCTCCAATTATTAACCCCACCCTCCCTTCTCTCCCGTCCCACCCAACCGGCCAGCGCCTCTCTCTCCCGACCCCTGCTTCCCCCTCTCTCTATCTCCACATCGCCGCCGCCGCCCCTCCCCACGCCGGCCCGCCGCGCGTGCCAGGGGCAAGCAGCAGGCGACGGATCGACGTCGGCCCGCCTACATGGCTGCCGCAGGGAGGCAGCCGCCGGACCCATGGCCGCGACCGCGGCTCCCATGGCCACTGCGAATCCGGCACAGATCGACAGCCCGGAGCGCAGATCGACAGCCCGGAGCTCGCCTCCATGGTGAAGTCGCCGTTGGACCCTGTCAGCGCCGCGCTGCTCCAGCCCCTGCGCCGATCCGCCGTCGACCGTCGCCGATTCGCCACCGCGAGCAGGGCCGCCTGTCCCGGAGATGTCCGTGGACGCGCGGGAGCGGCGGCCATTGGCGCGCAGGGGGGATGAGGGTTCCCGTCGGGAGCCCCTACAGGTGAGGGTCGAGGGGGCGGATGAGGGGCGGGTTGGACACGTTTTTTTGGCCTTTGAGCTCTCAAAGATAAGGTGAGGGTGGAGAAGAGAGGTGGGTTGGAGTTGCCCTAATAAGAGGGAAAAATTGACAAGCGAACTTTTAATTTCTTTTTTCTCCGTAGGCATTTATCTATGGAATGTACTAATTTCTTTTGCATCTATGTAGTCTTTCGATAGACGACCTATAGAGCTTGAACCGCAATGCCACCTCATGTCGCCTTTTATCTCTGCCCACGTCGCCACTAGCAACCATGTCACAACAGCTTTTGTTTATTTTCATTTTGATTTTATCACTAGAAACGACAAATATAGCTTGGATAATGGAGAACTACGCTATTTGTTCTATTAAAAATATCATATGAAAAATATTATTTCCCGGCCTCTTTACCTCAAACATTTGTCTAGTTTCCGGATTGGGGCGAGCAAGAATCATCAGTGGTACTCCCTCGTTTCAAATTATAGTTCGTTTTCTTTTTTTTTACCTTAAATTTGACCACTTGTTTTATTTAAAAAAATTATGCAAAATATTTTTTTTTTTGTTGAGGCTTGCATTTTTTTTAAGAAGAACTTAAATTTGACTATATTTACACACATTTTTTAATAAAACAAGTGATCAAACTTGAGATTAAAAAGTCAAACAACCTATAATTTGAAACGGAAGCTGCTTCACACTTTTGCGTTGCTTTATGTTTCATATCCAACTGATTCTTTCGATTCTCATAGAAAACCTAAATACAGAGTGCCATATGGCCGTGCTCGCTTAAGTAATCGTCATCAACAAAATCAAACAAGTCAAGTACGTATGACAACATTGTTTAAAGAACAACAGTATGCTCCCATACACGGTACACTCACGCGTCAATTATCGATATGCAAGCTTTACCAAAATAATCTAACGTTTTGTGTGACTTAATACACATGCGTCGGTTGTCGATGTATACTACTCCCTCTGTTTGATATTATTTGTCGTTTTGATTTTTCTCACATATCGAAATATTTATGTCTATATACATTATATACATAATAAAAAGAATACATTAAAAAAACAAAATGACAAGTAATATGAAACGAAGAAAGTACTTATGTGTGGACTTCACAAGATCACAATTCACAATGATGTTTTACATGTTAAGATCACGAAAAACAATGATGTGAAAGTACCATACGTTCCGAATGAATCATGACACCGACTTTAGTAGATAGAGTAATTGCGAAGGCTATCATAGATATGTAAAAATCAGTTTTGTTTTGGGCCTGCAGCTAGTGGGCCTAAGACTATCTCCAGCAGATGCCGTATAAGCATCTGCATCTGCATTTTGCAGATCGGGACCGCACTGTAGCGGCTCCAGCAGGAGCCGCAACAGGTGCTGCATTTTGCAGCAAGGGGTGGCCGGTGCTGCATTCTCGGGGGGTCTTGGGGCTTTACCCATCCCAACCGTCTGCGGGCTCCACCGCGCGGGGCAGCCTCCTCCTTCCTCCACCCCGTCGCCGCCCCCTTCCTCCTTCCAGACATCTCGCGCAGCTCCCCCAGCTCCTGCTCCCGCTCGGTCTCCGCCTCCTTCCCCGGCTCTCTACCACCAAGATCCGCGGCGGGACGGGCTGCCGGTAGCGGATCCCCCCCGCGCGACGGGGTTGAGGGCCCGCGGCGGCCTCGAGCCCTTGCGGCGGGAGGGCAGTCGCAGAGCTCGAGGTTGCCGAGGTCGAGGTCGTCGAGCTCCGCCGCGCCGGGGAGGCGCAGGGCCCCCTCGCCGGCGGCGTCGAGCTCGGTAGGGAGATGGAGGGTCGCCGGGGTCGGAGAGGCCGGCGCCAGATCCGGAAGATGCGCCGCCCTGCCTCACCTCCGCCTTGTTCCCGCCGCCGTCGGGGGCTCGCCCACGCCTCCGTCTTTGCGCCGTGCGCCTCGTCGGAGAGGCCGGCGTCCCGCCGCGGACTGCAGCCGCGCCGGAGAGGCAGAAGGAGCGTCCGCGCCTCCGTCCCCGCTCAGATCCGGCGTTGACCTGCAGGTACGAGCTTCGGTGGTGCTGCATCGATCTCTCTAGTGTGGAGGCGAAGCAGGGACCAGGCGGAGGAGCTCTGCGGGAGGCGGAGGCGGGGAGACGCGGCGGGAGCCAACTACCTCGGCCCGATGCAGCAAGGGATGCGCTTTGCTGCTGCAAAGCCTACTCTTTTGCAGCACGGGTTTCCCCTCTCTCGTGCTGCATATGGCCCTTTTTGCAGATGCGCGTGGGTGTCGTTGCTGGAGACGGTCTAAAGGGTAAGAAGACGTGCGACCACTATGTTCTTGAGCCGTCCGCCATTTGTAAGGCAGTGTTTGGTAGGGGGTGAAAATTTTTTCACCCCCTATTAAATGCAACTTTGACCAATAATTATGAGTATTAAATAAAGTTAGTTTCAAAACTACCTTCACAACTCTGAGCAAAATCGCGAGACGAACCTAATGAAGCCTTTGACCATATGATTAGAGCATGGTTACTGTAGTATTACTGTAGCAAATCGCTAATTAATTATACTTATTAGATTCGTCATGCAAAACTACACTCATTCGTAAAAGGGTTTTGCAAATAAATTTCATTTAGTACCTCATGCATGGAAGATTCTCTAGGAGAAATTTTTTTCCCCTTGTCTTCCAAACACGGTCTAACTTGGGCTCCGATATGAGCCCAAAACTCGACGCTGCGATCTGGCTGGATGCATATTTTTTTAAATTAAAGCAGGAGCACTGCTATATCATATAAGAAGAAACAACATTAGTACATATTGGGCCGAAGCATACACCACCACACGAACAAACCTCTAAACAGAAACAAACGCACCCGACACAACATACCACCATCCTCAACCACATAGGAGAGAAGACCGAAACAAGCCGTTGACACCTGCGCCGTCGTCACCAACGTTGTGCCACGTCGAGGCGCAACCCGCTGCAGACTCCAATGCCCCCCTGAGCTCCTCTACCATGGAACTGTCACACTCAAGCTGCACAAACACGGTCGTCGATCCCTCTGATCCACAGTAGCCTCAGCACATACTCCCGTCTCAGTACCATGGCAACCACTGATCCTCGCCACTCTACGTGGGGGCCTCGCCACATCCACCGCCTCACACTCCTCTACCAAGGACTCAGATATCTGAGACCGTAATGAGAGCACCTCCTCCGCCCAACCGTCACCGAGATCACCACTGCACCTTGCAAGACAGCTCAAACCTTCCAGCTCCATGGATCCTCTGCACCTTGGTAGCAACACGGACCAAGCACACACCCCGCAACACCTCCAGCCAACCGCCACCACCAATAGCACAAACGGCAGGACTCCAACTACGACGCCTCCAAGAAGGTCACGACGCCGAGGCGCTGCCGCCGCACGTCCAGATGGACAAGGTCTTCACCCTAAGAGTCCCACACGATGAAAACACAGTGCCTCACCATGATGCTCCCAGCGGGGAGACCGACGCCCCAAGGACGCCGCCATCATGCCCACCGTCAACCGGTGAAAGTTTTCGCCCGAAAGCACCACGCCTGCCGCCCACTCGTGTTCATGATAGTAGCCCGCTCCCCGTCTCCTCCACAACGCCACCTCCGGAAGAGGCCCTGCACATCTCGAAGCACCACCTCGATGTCGCAACAAGCACCAGTCAGCCCCTCTGGCCCCACCACCATGGCGACACCAGACTGGCAACATTGACGAAGAAGGAGAAGCCGCCGGCCAGCTGCAGGCGGCCACGACCAAGGCACAACCGGCCCGGGCCAAGCCTCGGCCGACCACGGCCAGCCACGGCCGGCCACGGCCGGTCCAGGCCAGGCCTCAGCCAGCGCCGCCGGCTAGCCACAGCCAAGCCACGGCCGGCCCTGCCCAGCCACCCAAGCTGCCAGCGCCAGCCGCCGACCGCCGGACGCCGTCGCCGTCGCCACTGCGACCCGCCGCCGACCCACGCCCGCCGCCGTAGGGATGCAGGGCACCACCTCGCCGCGCCGCCACCTTTTGCACCAACTGGAGCCGCCGTCACCTCCGCCTCGCTCCGGCCTCCACCCCTAACAAAACACGGCTCCCCCTCTGTGCATGCCCCAGATCCGGCCATGGCGCCGTCGGATCTGGGGGCTGCACCCCTCCGTCGAGCGCAAGCGGCCACGCCCGCCCCAGCCTGCCGGAGAGAAGAGGAGGTGGGCCACACCGCCACCTTCCTCACGGGCTGCGCGGGGTCCCGACGGCCTGCTCGGGCGGCGGCGCGACAGGAATCGGCGGGGGAAGGGAGGCGGCTAGGGTTTGGGTGTTCGCCCGTCACCCACACGGGGCGAGCGGTTCACGAAGGCTCCTTCCAACTCCCATTTTTTGGCTGGATGCATATGCTTGTTTGTTCCCACTTCCACATTAAAAAAAGGAAGGAAGAAATTTTGCACATACTAGAAAACTATCCAATCAGGTACGGTATAATTTCGAAAATCTCGGGATATAATTGACATTTGATTTGGATATCTAGTTTGAAAACTACACTTTTTTTTTGTCTCTTTTACATTTTTTTACTGGTGGGCTGGCAGACGGCCACCCACATTTCCTTCTGCGGCGACACCGCGTCTTCACGCCATGAAAGACCAGTTGAATCCCAATGGATCCTGCTGGTTTGCTCGCACACACCGTCGGTGGTGGAGAGCGAGCAGCCGCATAAGTCCTAGTATTTTACAACGGGAAATTTGGATCCATATTAGTAAAAGATCTCGAAGTTATATATCATTGCAAATTAATGACACGTGAGGTTCACACGAGTCAATGTCATGTAAGATGAATGGTACATATCTAACTTTTGGACAATAGTATGATCCAATTATTCCTTTTACAATTATGTTGGGATTGACTTCCATCAAATTTCATATTCAATTGATTTGCTTCCGTAAATTAGGACGCAATTTGCAGTAATAAGATTGCAAGAAGTAACCAATTGATTTCTTGGTTGCAATGAAACAAGTCAGAACTAGTAGGTTAGCCCGCGCAAATAGCGCGGGTTGCTAGCATTTTTAATCTTAACATTTACATTTTTTAGTTTGAAATAAAATATGCAAATATCTCTAATTTAGTCATGTCGTTGTGATTGTTTTGTTCCCGTGACCTATAAAAAAGCTATCGGCTTTGCTTTTGGTTATCACCATATTATTTTTTGCAACGTTGGTTTACGAAAAAAAGATAATACCTAGGTAATAAATACTTTTAGACTTCTAACATAATTTTGTTTTCTTAATTGTTGGCCAAAAATGTGCATTTTTGTTTCAAAGTATGTGTTATGGTGAAAAATTCCTTAGACTTTTTTAAGGAATATCAAAGTGAGTTTTCATTGGAGATAACAATCAGAATTTAATATTGAGTTTGAATCAAAACTATAATGAGCTTTGGTTCTTCTTTTAGTTCTTATCAGATCCAAATCTCTCTTATATTTTATCTTTATTCCCCGAGCTCCAGTTGCTACAGCCTTGTATGCTCGTCTTGTATTACTGTTGATGCACTGTAGCGCTAGCAATATTTTTTTTGAGTTGCTAACTTCATAAAATGGAGGCCACCCCTAATCAATTTTTGCGGTTTAGCACAGCACAGAATTGAATTATCCAGAAATTGGTGGAGTGGCATCAAGGGATGCTTCTTCCTACAAAATTCGGGATATTTATTTTTTCGCCACAACATGTGATGTTCGCTTAACCCCTCTCACATTCACTCCTCTCACATGGATGACAATTCAGTCGCGACTCACCCCGTAAGTGTGGCTAAAAATTAGACATTCCAAAAAATTGAGGCATCGAGGGATTCATCTTCTTGTCTTGACGTCCATACATGTCATTGCACACTGCCTCTCTCCGGTATACCTATTCCTTGACCTCATCAACCGCCACAACACTTCAACATGTATATAATGAAGCAAGGCAGGTTTCAAGCCCTCATGGAGGTTCGTTGTCTCACTCCCACTACCCTCGATGTTCTTCTTCAACTTTCAAAACACTAGTATTGCACTATGACTCTCTCTCTCTCTCTCTCTCTCTAATAAATATGTTGTTGTTGTCGCATACGAAACTGGAGTATATCCTTAGTCTTGTGCTCATCACCTCTTTTTTCTCTCTCTAACAGCCTCCCCTTCGTACTTTCTATCTCCACCTGCACATCTTTCCCTTTGCTCCATTTGTTGCCTTCCCCCCTTCTCTCGCACCTCATTGTAATGAGGAGCAATGACATCACATAAGGAGCGAGCGTGAATTGTGGGCACGGGTGGCGACATCGGTAGACGGTGGGTGCGGGCATGGGATGAGCGACTACGGTGATTTCACATTCCCTATGCTCTCTCTCTCTCTCTCCCTCCCTCCTAAGCTACAGCACTGGCAGGCTCACTCAGTGAGGATGGTTACATTTATCTCCAAAATCTTCCTTCATACATCCCAATAGCTATGGTGCTTTGTCACTATCGTTGGTGTCGGCATGGTTCTCTTTCATGGTGATTATACTGTTATGACCCTTCGTATATATTTTTGTCCTCGTAATTTAGAAATTATGGGGACCAAAATATTTTTTTTCTCAGTTTAGACTTCTTTAATGTCGCTGTATCTATTGTGATATTTGGATTTCTCATTCTAGACTTTTTTTTTTATCTTTAGAGATATTAAATTTGCTCCAATTAACATATTGGATACGTGATAGTGAACTTTGTAGTAATCTAAATAGAATTAAGAAAAACCAATCGGACATAGCAATATGAATCCAATGGTAGTAATCGTCCCTACTGTTGCAAAAGAGAGCACGTACAACAGACTTTATAGTCATCCAAACTAGCAAGTTGGCCCGCGCTAATAGCGCGGCTAGATTTGATGAGTTGTACTTTTTAAAAATGCTATGTTAGCATTGTATATTTTATATCTCTCTTAATTCGTTATTCATCCTTTTGAAATCACTAACACCGATGTAGATATGGGAGCTTAAAATTCAGAACTAATATTGATACATTCGAATTATGCTATTTGCATGGTGTTTTAATTGGTGGATGAAAACAGACCCAATAACGAATGTCATTCAATGCTTCGTTGCACCCTTGCGTACAATGCCAACCTCTGCAACTCTGAAATTGTTGTTCATCCTCTCATCACTTATAGTCGTCGGTCCCCACTCTTGATGGTTGAACTCCGCCTCAATGATTATGTGGCTCTTGAGTTTGGCTCAGTTGTTTACCTCACGCAGAGTCTGGGTGCTCCACTTCCCGATGCACGGATCCAACTCCTTCGGCGAGCTCGTCGTACCTAGTGGTAGTGCTGGTTGTCGGCATAGGTGACCTTGAAACTTCCTCTCGATCCGAGGTGGGTTCAAGCAATGGCAGCACAAGTTCCCCTCTCTTTCCATCTGGGTGCACCCCCTTCTTCCTCCCATCCAATGGTACCTTCTTCCTCCCGTCTGAAAGTCCCTTCTTCCTTACGATCGGCAGGTGACACCCCTTCCTTTTTCCTCTTCCTACTCATTGGTGTCCCCTTCTTCGTTGATAGTGCATGGCAACCAGTTCTCTCTCTCCTAACTTGCAATCCCGATAAATACATATGATGTTTCTTATATATCCATATTGTATTATGTCTCCTAGGACATATATTTTTTTTGCTTGAAATGCTATCTTCTTAGTCATTGTTGAATATACCTTATGTCTTCTAAAATGAAATCGTTATGTTTGACAATACCTTTATAATATCAATGATAACTACTGATCTTCAATAGTAGGTGCCATTATTCATTGTGTCCATACTTATGTTTGTTGCATGCTCATTGTGCTATTTGGTTCTTCACGCATCACATACAAATCTAATTCCAAAATTTTCCAAAAGATTAGAAAATATACAACAAACCAACTTGATCTCATCACTTTCATTCTTGTTCGTAAGCTTACTATGCTTATAGATATGTGTGGTTGGAAAATTGTTCCTCTTTAGTTACTGCAGAGGACCTCATGTCACTAATAGGTGGTATATTCGCTAGCAAATCCATGTTCTAGGGACACAAAGTCCCTCTATTGCAGAGCAGGCTTATTCTAAATGGTGACATCATGCTGATCATTCAATTTATCTTCCTAATGTCTATTGTGCAAGATAGATATTTGCATTGGGCAGATTAGATTTCTCAGCACATCATGCTAGTTTCTCGATTGTATCACAATATTGTCCATTTCACAATGCTTTTGTTTTCTTTTGTTGTCCACCCCCTTTGTCAACCTTGCACCTTCTTGTTTTTCGAGCATTTTGCCAGTTTGTTGTAGCCATTTATGGTCACTTGCTTTGTCCACCATTATTGTCTACTATCTCAGTTCTTCTCTAACCAAAGCGGTCGTATCACGTTGGTCGCTATCTAGAAAGCAATTATCTCGCTTTTGTGTCATCATTCTCTCCGAATCCCAGATGATCGATGCCAAACCATACTTAACACCTCCTTTGTCAAATTATTGCTATGCAAATCTACATGCGTTGCTCATCAAATCTATCTTATTTTATCATCTGTGGCATCTGATTTTTTTGTCTCCATCACGTATGTAGAGTTTGTATGTGCCACAATCAAATATTTCCTCTCCTTGGCCTTCTGCCCATGTTATATTTTTCACTACATATCTCCAAAAAATCTAAGAGATTTAGGGCATGTTTGGTATGCTTATTACTACTTGCTCGCCTTGTCTGCTTGCCTTGTGTTGCCAAGCAAAGCAAGGTGATCTCCCATGGGAGCGCTTGCTTTCCTTACTGTTGCTCACCTTGTAGCTCGATTCAGCAGTGTCATAGACGCTCGATCGATAGCAGTGGAGGTCCATCCGGCCATGGTGGAGGTCAATGCGGTAGTAGTGGAGGTCGAATCGACGACATCAAAGGTCAAACTGATAGCAACGAAGGTCGATTCAGTGGCTGAAGAGTTTGATCTTCATATAACGTAAACACATCTCCTCTTTTGTCCCAAGACTATTAGCCGCCATTTGAAGTCCATCGAGTTATCGTGTTTGGTATTGCTGCAAAAGCTACATTGTCATATTTAAAGCAAATAGTTACACATCTCTTCTTCAATTGAGAAAATTACTGGTTCAACTTTTTTTTAATTTTCTTGAAAGGATCAATTGAATCACTTGAGGTTATATACAATCTCGTCCACTATAAATTAGATATAGTATGATCAGTTGTTGTATATTATTATATTTTTTAACCTTTTTCGACCATTTTTTAACCTATTAATGTGAGAACATCATAGGTATTTTATGCTAAAATATTAATATTCTTGATATAAGATATTGATAACAATATGGATAGACATGACTATGTACTATTTTTATTATTTAAATGTCTAAATTAGTAAGTTATAATTGTAGTTGGTATGAATTCTTTAGTTAGCTATTTTGCTCGTAGAAACCACCTACTAACTTTTTATATTTTGAATTTGTTTATGGATTTAGAGATTTATTACTTGTATTTAATATTGCAATCTTAGATGCACATTGCCACATCGTCCACTCAGCCAGAGACCGAGGAACTCCTGTTGTCCATATATCTAGTATTTGTGCCTTCATCTCTTCTTGCATTTCTCTTCAGCATGTTCCTTCTTCGTCCTCTCTGCCATAGAGACCGGACGCATGTTGTCCATATCTCTTCTTGCATTTCTCTTCAGCATGTTCCTTCTTCGTCCTCTCTGCCATAGAGACCGGACGCATGTTGTCCATATCTCTAACACCTACGCTTTCATCTTTTCTTGTTTCTCTCCCCAGTCTATTCCTTCTCTCCCTTATTGTGTTCTCTCAATCCGATCATCAGTGTATTGCTAACATACATGGACACCTCCTCTCTCCATTGTTCACTATTGTTGCTCGGTTTCATGACTCTTCGTTCGGTAGATGTCATTGTCTCACTTTTGTACTATAATTGTGTGTGCACAACATATCGTCCAAGCAAAAGCGTCAACATGTATCATGCTACCTTCTTTGTCTATAGGGACACCTTGTTGCCATATATGGAGACATTCTTCCTTCATTGTCTACTATTATTACTCGGTCCTTCATCTCTTCGTCAACCATGGCGGGCCATATTTCTAGTTTGCAGCACTAAAGATCATCGTTTCTAAAAAATATCATCGTAAAGACCTTCTCCTTTTTTTCCTGTAAATCAACAATGACTCTCTCTCTCTCTCTCTCTCTCTCTCCATCAACATTCTCCCGCGAGCCAGAGCTCAGTGCAGTGCCCGCGAAAGTTGTGGCTTGTGGCTGTAAGCAGGCTCGACACACACAACACCTCTACCTCGAATTTCATCGGCATGGGTGATGTTGGAGATGGGCGTGGGTGCTTGAGTAATGGCGATGTGCATGGCCCTCGTGTTTTCTTCCAACAGGGTCCACAACTCTAGGTCGAGTTTACGATGTGAGCACCAAACAACAGACCATTCTTTCAGAGGTATTTTTGAAAATAATGATCTTTCTATTCCTAAATTGAGAGGTTCATTACAATATTTTTAAAGTACCAGTAGTACTTGTAGGTACTTTTATTATGAAAAGAGTTAAATATATTTAGATATAATTGAAAAGACATCGTTGTTATTGCTCACTATTTTTGTACTTTATCCCACTAAATTGATACTTCTCTTTAGGTACTTCACGGTACTTTATCTCCACCATTCAATTTTCACAGGATGGACAATTCTCATTTTTTTCAAACACTTCTAAATTAAATGATAGATGAGCTGAGGTTTGTTTTGTTTTACCTCCATCCTTATGATGCATCATAGAGCCATAGGGGGAAGGGATTACTTAATGCTCTTCAAGATATCTTGTATCTCTATCTTATTCAATATAAATTGTTTGAATTGATCTAGATTGTTAGATCTTCATAAATCCAACGGTATATATCATTTTATTTTTTAAAGTAACGTGAGAATTTCTAGGCCCTATAATCTAGACTGTTAGATCTTCATAAAATTCAACGATGTATACTCTTTTTTTTTAGATTAATGTGGGAATTTCTAGACCCTCTCAGTGAATGTGGTGGCTTTATTTTGTATTTCTCAAGAATATTTGTGGGATTAATGTTCTATGTTTAGGTTTTTCTAGAGCCAAACATTTTTTACTTTGGCCAACAATATCTCTAAAAAAATAAGTAGTCTATATGGTTATTTCGCTATTTTTAGTCAAAATTGAAAAGGCTTGATTTTGAAAAAAGTTTAAATGTAGCTATATTCCTAGAGTATAATTTAGTAGGGAGGGAGTATCTTGCACATACGTCACATGCACACTCATCCAATTTTTTATTTGTCAAAATGGGCTGTTGGTCTTTAACGGTGGCATTTTCTCAGATAAATAACTATGATTTTACGTATATATACTAATAAAAACAATGTTCCATACCTATGGTTTAATTTGAAGCATCTACGATTATTATTACTCCTCTATTTTATTGCTAATTTTTAATTCCGAATTTAGTTATTTACTAATCGTATTTGGCAAAAACTCTATAATCAAGTCCTAGTTTCCTTATTGTTAATTCCGAATTTAGCTCTATTTAATTCTGAAATTAATATTTTCTAATTGTATTTGAGGTGGACTCTTTGAGATATTGAGATATTCTATACCGTTAGATCTTCATAAAATCCAACGATCCATATTCTTCTCTTTTTTAGATTAACGTGAGAATTTCTAGACCCTCTCAGCGAACGTGGTAGCTTCTTTTAACACTCAAGTTAATTCCAAATTAAACTCTATTTAATTCTGAAATTAGTATTTCCTAATTGTATTTGATGTGGACTCTTTGAGATATTGAGATATTCTATACCGTTAGATCTTCATAAAATCCAACGATCCATATTCTTCTCTTTTTTAGATTAACGTGAGAATTTCTAGACCCTCTCGGCGAACGTGGTGGCTTCTTTTAACACTCAAGTTAATTCCCAATTAAACTCTATTTAGTTCTAAAATTAGTATTTCCTAATTGTATTTGAGGTGGATTATTTGAGATATTGAGATATTCTATACCGTTAGATCTTCATAAAATCCAACGATCCATATTCTTCTCTTTTTTAGATTAACGTGAGAATTTCTAGACCCTCTCGGCGAACGTGGTGACTTCTTTTAACACTCAAGTATTAAGATAATAGATTGGATTAAGAAAAACAAAGAGACATGGCAATATGAACAGTACTGGTCCCGTGTTGATATTTTTAAACATAATAAATTTAGTAATTGTATTTTGCATAATTGATTTATCGCATAATCTAGTTAGTGGGTCGTCATAAAATCTAATGGTGTGCTCGATTCTTGAGCAAAGTTTGCCTCGCCTCGTCTGTGCAATAGCCTTGCCTTGCCAGCCGAGGAGAGCGTAAAGAGCTCTCCTATGGAAGCAAGAAAAATCATGCTAGCGTAGACATCGAGAAGTATTTGTCGAGAAGCCAAACACTACTTCTTTGCCTCACAGTGCGGTTAATAGTGGTGATTTTGATTTACGTGGTAGTTTCTTTTAATACTAATAGTGCGGCTACATTTATCATGCAAGAAGTTTTATTTTATAAATGTTTTGTTTGTAATGATATATTTCTTGCAAATGAAACAACGTGTGCATAGGATACCTAATCAACACCAAAGCATATAAAACAAACAATTATGTGAATAGTCCATACTGGTTACGGACTCATCATCGTTCCTAATAAAGTAGAGTAAGAGTAGAATTGTATTCAATAATTAGTGACCGGTGAGATGGTTTATTTTTCACCTTTTAATTCTAATTTTTTTTCTTTAGTTTAATACAGACCCTTAGATGATCATAAAATCCAACGGTCTGAATTTTTTTCTTTTTTGGATTAATGTGGGAATTTCTAAACTCTCTCGGCGAACGTGGTGGCTTCTTTTAACACTCAATTATTAAGATAACAGATGAGTCACAGCAGACGAGAGCAGATAATAAATGATCTTTGTTATTCATTCAACAAGTGTCTGACCAAAAGAAATTAGAACAGGATGCAGTCCACTTCTATTACAAGGAGAGCCTTATGGCAAAGAAAGCAGGAAAACACACGCTTCCTAAAGTGCCAAGCTGAAGAAGCGAACTAAAGAATCAGCTGTTATTTTGCTGTGTTAAAAAATGAATTGGAAATCAGCATCAAATTAAACGTGAATCGAATCGAATCGAATTCCTGATTAACTTAGTTGCCAGACAGGGAGCTTCCCAGGAGAACAAGCCCATCTCCTTCGCGGCGTCGCCACCTCAAGCCTGCCTGTTGTGAGTAGGGAAAAGTGAAGAAAACCAAAACGGGATCAGAAGTTGTTCACTGTCTGCGTGATGTCCTGGAAGATCCTCAGCCTCTTGCCGATCTTCTCCTTCACCACTGGGCTGGTACCGCAGCTCGCCGGCAGCTTGCCGTGGCCGTTCCCTTCGGTGGCTGCTGGTTCGTGGTCGAGCACCGGGGCCAGGATAGCCGCGACGAGGGCCTCGTCGAACGCGCTGTGGTCGGGCAGCTCCGGCCATCTGTCCTCAGCCGAGAGCGACTTCCTCCTGCCGCTGTTCTCGTCGGTGCTCTGCTCCTTGTCCACCACTGCTCCTGCCTTGTCCATGCAATTGCCGGACCGTGTCCTCTTCAGGTTGCCCAAGGGATCATGGACCGGAGCTGGCTTCTGCTTCGTCGCAAGTGGCGGCATCCGCAGAGAGTAGAAGGGCTGCGCATCAACATTGAGCATGTTCGCCTGGAGCGCCGCAAGGTTCTTGCTCACGCCGGTGTTCTCGTCGGCGAAGTGGTCGCGCCGCGCCGGGGCTGGAGCCGGAGCCGGAGCCGGAGCGGAAGGTGGTAGCAGGTGGTCCATGCACGGCTGCGGCTGCCAGATACTTGATGACGATCCCAGCAGCAGCGCGTCGAAGAGCCAGCTCGTGTCGAGCTGGTCGGCGCGCGGCCGGCCGACGAGCTTGGCCTCGAGGTCCCGCAGCATTTCCTGCGCGCGCTCGTAGGCTTTGAGGTGCGAGTCGGCGCCGCGCAGGCCGTCGACCGCCGCGGGGCGCACCTGCTTGAGGACGTCCTTGGCCTCCAGCACGCGGCCCTGCTTCATGAGGCAGATGCCCAGGTTGCACATCTTGTTGTTGTCCGGCCCGATGAGCAGCGCCCGCCGGTACGCCCCCTCCGCCTCCGTGTAGTTCTCCTTCTGCATCAGAGCCCATCCCAGGTTACCCTGCACAATACCAACGGCAAGATCGATCAGAGAACACATATTGAGCAGATATGAGGCTTCTTGCTCGAGGCAATACGACCAGATATGAGATTGCACAATACCAACGGCAAGACAAAGCAACAAGAAATGCAAGCACTTACGAGGAGCCTGGTGGCTTCTTGCTCAAGGGTGACCTGGAACTTGCGGCCCTGCGACCTCGCCGTCTTGGTGCGCTTGCCGTTGAAGGCATGACCCTGGTGGATCAGCTGCAGCTTGTGCTTGAGCAGCGAGATCTGGTCGTCCAGCCGACCGCATCTCTGCGCATCGCGGCAACAGCAAGAACGCACTCAAATTCAGTACCATCTCAGATGAACCAATCGAATTCGAATACGTACTGCGAACACACAAGGTTTGAATTGATCGATACTTGGGAGGCGAAGGAGGACGCGAACCTTGTAGAGGTCGAGGAGGATGTTGTCGAGCGACTCCTGCGCCTGGTCGGAGCATCGGCTGCGCAGCGACTTGATGGCCTCGATGGCCTCCTCGGCGCGGTTCTGCTGCTTCATCACGATGGCCATGTCTTTGAGCGCGCTGTCCACGCGGTCACCGGCGTTGATCGCCGACCAGAACAGCGCGATCGCCTTCTCCGGATCCTTATCCACTAGCTGCATCATCGACGCCGGGGCACGGCAAAATCCAATCAGATCGAACCCAATCGTCCCCAACGCACAACACCATCGACCGAAAGAAGCGCACGAACGCATACCTGGACGCGCTTGGCGCGCACGTAGGGCGTGTCGCCGACGGGAACCTTGTGCACGACGTGGAAGGAGTCGGAGTGGGTCCGGACCATGCCGGCCGGCGCCGCCGGCTTGATGGGCGAGCAGGGCGCCGACTTGGTCGGCCGGAGGAGCCCCACGGCGGCGGCGTTCCATGGCTCCTGCTGCATCTGCTGCATCATCGTGGCCTCGATCTCTCCTCTTCTCCTCCTCAGCCCTCCCTTGTGAAAGGAGACGATCCACGAACGGAGCTGAGCAAGAGAGAGAGAGAGGAGGGGAAAGCGCTCCGGTGGCAGTAGGCTGGTAGCGGGGCATTGGATTCCGCAGGAGATATATGAATCGGTTTGAGGGGGTCCGACCGTTGGAGGAGTAGCTAGCCGTTTGGGGGAACTAGCCGTTGGGAATTTCTGGGCCTCACCTCCCTCTGTTCTGACTATAGCTGTCACGGCCCACTGGTCCTTCCTGGGCCTGTCAAGGCAAATGGGCCGAGGCGTTCATTTGGTCGCGCGTTCTGTGTGTCTCGTTCGTCCGTCGTCGCCGGCCGCACCTCCCGTGTCGTTGTCGACGCCGTCCTCCCCGAGCACTCCGCGCGCCGTCGCAGCTGGAGCTGGGTTCGGCCGTCGCGACCCCGTTTTACGGTGAAATTCTTGAATTTGTGGAGCGGAAGGTGCGGATGCTTGTGTCACTCTTCGCTGTTTCCTCTCTCCCGCGGCGGCGCGGCGGCCGTGGCAGTTGGACGCCTGGTGTTCGACGAAATGGCGGAGTGATGCTGGACGAAAACCTTTGGGTTCAGGCCTTCAGGGCGATGCGTTCATCTTATTCCTCGATAACTGATACGAAGCAACGTTGTATTGGTGCCGGAGCCGGACGGAAGGGACTGGTCAGGCGATCTGTCCAGAATAGGGACGGGAGCCATTGGCGAAAGGAGCACCGACACGGCGACACACCCAGCGTTGTAACTTGTAAGTGGTTCAAATCAGAATCTCGGTGATGCCTACGTGGCTACCTATCTCGTTCCATTATAGGCGTGTAGTTCTTATGCTGCTTTCCTGTATATTGTTAACTTGTCAAGTTGGTTTGTCTTTGCAAGGTGTGCATTATTTACGTTGTTTTACTCTATTTTAGTTGATAGAATATGCTAGTGTCATAATCTGTTAGCACAGTGTACAGCGGCTTTCACCATGCTCTGCTGTAGCTATTCATAACATGAGATTATCACTGGTCTGCATACATGTTTTATCTGTGTGAAACTGTGAATCAAATTTCCAAGCAAGTTGCATCAATTGTGGTTGTCTTGCAGCTGTACGTTGACATGACTCGTCTAATATATATATGATAACTCTAATATGATTCTTAATAACCCAGACAAATTATGGCCATAACCTACAATCATTTTTGCATTTAGTGGTATACTACACTTTGGTAATACCACTATACCTTCATTGAATGTTGCACTAAATTGTAAGAAAAATACCAATCACCTTTTATGTTTAGAGTTTCATTTACTTAACTTGCCCCGGACTGCTATCTGATGTAAAGGCTCTTGTGACTAACTCGATATTATCATCACCTCTGCCCCCCAGGATCGCTACTGCTGCACCTCAGAGAAGTTTAAGAGATATGCCTTACACAGAAATTTCTTGCACCAGGAAGATATTTCAGGTTTAATAAAGCCTTTTCAGAGGCAATGCTACCAGTATCGAGATTGTATGGATCACTCTTTCCTGTGCAAAATCAGTACAGGGGTGGTTCGTAAAAGGCACCAACATTATGGCGTTCAGTTCACAGCATTGTAAGTGGTCCAAACTCAAATCCCAGTGATGCTTACATCTCCCATTCCATTAGATATGTAGTTCTTGTGCTGCTTTCCTGTGTGCTGTGACATTATGGGTGCAGATTCTTTGCGTTTCTGGACAATTAACAATATTTTTTTTCAGCATGAATAGTGGTTCGGGTCCATAGTCATTTTTCATTACTCTCTCATGTCACTGCTATGCAAACCTTATGCAGTTATGCTTCCATACAGGGACAGGGACGGAGGTAATGGGGGAACCAGGGTGCCATGGCTCCTCCCATGCCTATGCAATTTTACTAATTAGCTCTTTAGGTCTCTAAGTAAAATAGATGAAAGCCATTATTTAGCACCCTTTATTATTTGCATTAGCTCTTTGACTACCCCCCCCCCCCCCCCCCCCCCGCTTCTAGAAAATTCCTGGCCTCGTCCCTGTAAACACCCATTTGTAAACTGGCAGGGTGCTTCTAGTGGTAGTTAAAAGAGGGGCACTTACAGGCAAATAGGTGATATGTGTGATTGGTATTAGCTTGCCAAGGGAACAATGGATCAGCCTAACTGTAGATAAATTTGGATGTTGGCCTGTTGGGTATCTCAGTTTTTGTTAGCTATGATCTTTTAAGTTGGTGGAGTAGTAAAACTTGATCCTCTTCAGCAGACCAATAACACCAGAACCAAATGTTGGGTATTCCAGTTTTTGTTAGCTGTGATCTATTAAGTTGATGGAGTTGTAAAACTTGATCCTCTTCAGCAGACCAAATAACACCACAGCCAAACTAGTCAGTAACTCAGTATCAGCTGAGGGGTGTATTTACAGAAATGACAAACCCCTTGTACTAAACTAGACATGTCAAGACTCTGCTTTTAGTTGTATTTGAAGGTAATTCTGTACAAGATAAGTTGAGGGGTACATGGTGGAACTTTAATTGTTTCTTACTTTACAGAAATCCACTGATTCAGATTGAATCAAAGGAGCACTGAAAGCATTTTATGTCATCTTTTGGTGGATCCACAGGAAAAAGGAACTCATGGGACATCATAAGCATGCTAGCGTGATGGATGTAAGCACCATATTCTAAACTTGTTTTTTATCTGGTGCGTACATATAATTTGTGCATAAAGTGCTTCTAATATTGCAAACCTGAAACGTTTAGTGAACAAGAGCAACATGTGTTTTGACATGAGTATAGGATGATAATTAATATAACCAGCTGTTGAAGTCTAAAAAGATTATCACCTTCACACAAAACAATTAGGCCCTTTTGAGATAAGCAGAATAAAATTTTTGAATTTTGATTTTCAAGAAAAAAATGCATTCATGCTAGCTAATGGATTCGTGTTGAAGTCATGGAAACTATCACCACACCTAACCCGATAATAGCCAATCGGCCAGAAGAATGCGAGGACTGGTAGGTAGAGAGAAGATTAAGGCTGTGAAAGGATGATGCCTGCAGGGAGTTTGGAGCTTTATGCAGGCCTATAAGGGACATGTAGGCTGGGGAAACAACGAGGGAGTTAGGACACAGGAGTCATGGATAAGTGCCATTTGTGCTTGTGCCGTGTGGTGGGGGTGGCAAATTTGCCCATGAGTCCCTCGAATAGACGACAGCAGAAGAGCTCCTTGACCTACCTCTCTCCTTACCTTCTTTCTCCTCCCCCCTAACCCAAAACAGCCCAGCTTGCACTAGGAGGCTTGCACCACAAGTGTGTGGCTAAGAAGTGGAAGGTAGAACTAATGCACATAACCGACACCACATCTCAACTACAAACCATTTCCCTACCTTCCTCTTGCCTGACTTGAGTGACTTCATGCTTTCTAGAACTAGTGCCTACCATTTAACTACTAAAAGTTATTATGCTAGTGCGTTTTGTTCAGTGATTGCACTCCTTTTGCTAGTCAGGGTGGTGATTAGGGTACAACCGAAGTGGTTTACTAGATATAATTAAGGGCACCAAAGAGGGAGCTACTAAAGTGTATAAATAAGCTGGTAACAAACTGACAGGACTTAGCTCGATTTATAGCTCAGTAGCTTGTTACTCATAGCCAGGGACGGAGACAGGTGGGGGCCAGCGGGGGCCATGGCCCCCCCTATGAATCCAAAAAATTTCTAAACCCCCTACATCTTATGTAAAAATTATTCATGTAGCTACGTTTTAAGGCTCCAGATCTTTTATTTCTCCTATAAAACACAAAGATGTATGTGAAGAATGTTAACACATGTAATTGTGTTTCCAACAAAAACATAACATTCGTTTTGAGTTCTCTCACAGAGAAGCCAAATGACACATGTTTCACTTCTCTCTCTTTCTCCTTCTCTAATTCTTTTCTCCAAGACCGGCCATAGCTCTCAAGGTCAAAGAAGCTTTAATATTCCAGTGATATTGAGATTATATGATCTGCTTGAAGATGGTACTTACTTACTAGTAGATACGTCGTCTCGTCTTATGCCAAAACTTATTTTCAAAGAGAGAATCACACGTTGCATGGATTACATAGTTTTTTTTTAATTCAGCTAGTATTCTTATCATTTTTGTTGTACGTTGTTTTTAGAAACTAAGTGAAATCTAGCATACAGTTCTTTTTACTATGTGCCTATGTACACAGCCAATTATTACAAACCGTTCTTGGTGAATAAAAAGCAAACCAAAGTCTTTAAAAGAGATAATCGGACTAAAGCAAACGATATAAGTGCTTCCACCCTCTATTTGATATCTCTAAGGCAATAATCTCTAATTTCTTGCTCATCAGAGTGAGGGCGTCCTTGGCTTGCTCATCACGCTGTAATTGGACCCAGGAGCGTAGCCAGTATGCTCCCCTGAAAATAACCTGCATAATAGAGTTAGTTTTCATGGCCGACGAGAATTGAACCCGGGCTGTCGAGATACACTCTAAGCTGAGCTGACCAACCTGGACCGACCCCGTTCCCGAATGATTAGAACTGGCCCCCCCAATGTAAAATTCCTGACTTCGTCCCTGCTCATAGCTAGTTAGCTGTGTGACAAAGCAGTTTGGCGTCTGACACACTGACTTGCAATTGTTGCTTGCAATTGTTGCTTGCAATTGTTGCTTGCACTTTGTTGAAATGCTTTGTTTTAAATAAAACATCTTGTCATATAGATGCTTCATAAATTTGTACTGCCAAATGATATAAACTGTTCATCTATCTCTTATGAAATGCTCAATTCTCATCGATTTTTGCCTGAATAAATCTGTATCCATAGATCAGATGTATCAAATCAGTAAGAAATCTCAGATTTAATATCAAGTCGGCCTGCCCATCTTCTAAAAATAACAAAATTTAGTGTTAGATCTGGAGCTATGGTCACTTAGTGACAACGAGAAAGAAGAAACATAAACAGTGCATATGGAGGACCATTATGGAGTGTGGTGTCCCAATCATTCTGGCCCCAACCAAAACTAATGGTTAGGGATATTTCCTCTCCTTGCACCCAACCAACCATGGTCCATAGTTTGGTAACCATCCGGAAACGAATATATTAGGTAGACAAATATAATGTAAGGCCATCTGGATTTTGTCGCAGATATGTAAGTTCCTCCTAACAAGTAACAATTAATGGTCCACCTCACGAGCTCATAATTTCATCTGCTTCCCATCTTCCGCATAATGGAATGCCCACAGCCATTAGTAATGCAGAATATATCCTAATTTTGTAGATAATTCAAAACCTTGATAAATTTAGTATTTGTATTAATAGCTGATGAGCAATAGAATAGAATACACACATGTTGAATAATTGGAAGAGGTCCTAATCATAGTTGATGTATTATTAAGGATCACAGATAAGGTTTAATTATTGCCATGTTGATTTGTCCATATAAATACGATATCCACACGATCTGCCTTGTTGCGGAAAGATAAACGATGCAGATGCTGGAGCAATGCGTTTGGTGAATTTTTAATCTATGGTTGACCAAACAGATGAACTAACCTATATGATAGTACTATAAAACAAATGTTCCACGCAGAAGTAGGTTGATCAGTGTGTGACAATATCTATGATTCTGGAAACAAAATTATTCTAGCCAAAATAAGCTAAACAATACGGTGTGTGGCCAATAACATTCATTTAGGCAGTGCCAGATGCCCATTCTGATCGACTCTATTTTAATTTATTCAGGAATAAACAATGAAAATGTCCATGATTAGGGCTTCCTTAGTTTTGGACCCTGCCCCTTTTTTATATAGTGCAGGTATCAGCATATGGGTTTCTGGGTACACCAAAAGCATTTGCCTTGTTAAACAAAGTGGTGTCAAGATGAGTAGAGCTAGTGAGGTCAGGCTGTTTATTATTAAAACACAAGAATGGGCCTTTATCCAACTGCTACTGTGTCGTATTGTACAGCAGGAATCATTTTCGTGCCGGCATAATCGTACTACATGATAAAATTACTTGCATGGACTCCATGACCAAATTGCACTGAATCTGGTATTACAGTTCACTTTCACAAAAGAGGTGATCCAGATGACACCCCACCCCAAATGCTTGTAATTCTCATGTTTACCTCCTGTGCAGGGCATTTGTGTTTCACGGGGCCCTTGGCAAATCGGCATCAGCAACATGGAAAGGGAGATGAACCTAATCCATCCATCGCCCTAACCAAATCAGCAACAGGTTCATGTCAGGGGTGGTGGTGGTGGTGGCGGTGCGGTTAGTTAGCTGTTAAATTAAAACCCCCCTTGCGCGCCCATCCATCATCTTGCTGGAGAGGAGGTAGGCATCGGCACCCGTCCGTTCCGTCCATTCATCCATCAGCACCGCACCAGGCCAGGCCACCACACACACACGGTTGGCGCGCGCCTCACTTTACACCTACCTGCCTGCCTGCCCGAGGTTCCGGTTGCACGGCCGTGGCGGCCGGCGCCCCCGTGGCCTCTTGCTTTGGGTGATGAAACTGGTAGTAAACCAGTGGCAGTGATGAGGTCATTGGCCTGAGGAAGAGGGAGGCCTACCGGCCCGGCGGTGGCGGCCTACCTTTTTCCCACCAACTCAACCCCCCTCTAGAAGACCTTCCCCGATCCAGTCAAGTGCCTATAAAATCCAGGCCCCCTCCTCACCCACCCTTGGCTCTCGCAGCAGCAGCAGCAGCAACAACCTCCACTGCCGCAGCCCACCGAGCGGAGGGGAGGCGAAGAAAGCGGCGGCAAAAGCACCGGGAAAGGAAAGCGGCAAGCAACATCGGCGGCCTGGTTTGGTTTCGGTCGCCGCCATGGGGAGATCGCCGTGCTGCGAGAAGGCGCACACCAACAAGGGCGCGTGGACCAAGGAAGAGGACGACCGGCTCGTCGCGTACATCAAGGCGCACGGCGAGGGTTGCTGGCGCTCGCTGCCCAAGGCCGCCGGCCTGCTCCGCTGCGGCAAGAGCTGCCGCCTCCGGTGGATCAACTACCTCCGGCCCGACCTCAAGCGCGGCAACTTCACGGAGGAGGAGGACGAGCTCATCATCAAGCTCCACAGCCTCCTCGGCAACAAGTACGTCGCGTGCCGTCCTGTCTCCTGTATATGCCTCGTCGCACACCCCATTTACAACCATTTTTCCTGACCTGTTTGTTATCTGCTATGTCGGTACAGATGGTCCCTGATCGCCGGGAGGCTGCCGGGAAGGACGGACAACGAGATCAAGAACTACTGGAACACGCACATCCGGAGGAAGCTGCTGAGCCGGGGGATCGATCCGGTGACACACCGGCCGATCAACGAGCACGCGTCCAACATAATCATATCGTTCGAGGCAGCGGCTGCGGCGGCGGCGGCCACTGCACGTGAGGATAAGGGCGCCGTGTTCCGGCTGGAGGAGCCCAAGGCGGCCGCGGCGATCGGGCGCGACCAGATGAACCCCGGCGACTGGGGCCAGGGCAAGGCGCTCAAGTGCCCCGACCTGAACCTGGACCTCTGCATCAGCCCGCCGTGCCCGGAGGAGCCCCTGATGAAGCCGGTGAAGCGGGAGGCCGGGGTCTGCTTCAGCTGCAGCCTGGGGCTCCCCAAGAGCGCGGACTGCAAGTGCAGCAACTTCCTGGGGCTCCGGACCGCCATGCTCGACTTCAGAAGCCTCGAGATGAAATGAAACGAAACGAGCGAGCCTCTTTGTTTTGTTTTTTTTTTTTTGGGATATTTGGTTAGCTCTTAGGTGAAAATAGTAGCCGAGTGAAAAGAGAGAAAAACAAAGTGAGGATTTGTGCCCTGGATCTTCCTCCCTGCTCTCTCCGTTGCTCCGTTTTGTCTCTCTGCTGTAATTACCATCACCCCCCAACTGATCATATCATGGGCAATAATACCTTCTGCTGGTAGCTTGACAATCCCGTCTCCACGAGACTAGCGGAGAGAGAGGTTCAGCGCCCGTGTGGGTGGTGGTCTGGTCTCAAAGGCACTGCCGCTGGACCATGTGTGTTGGTCGAGGCGTGTGAGCCGGATCTTACGTTTACCAAACCACTAGAACCGGCATGTGACCATCGCCTAATCCTGCATAAAGCGCCACCTCGTGAGGTTAGACCACGCCTTCCTTTTTTTCTGCCCCTCCCAATCTGATTGACCCTGCTTTACACACACACACTGCAGGCGCACAGCACCAGAAAGATAGGCCACACTCCTTACGTGTTTGCCTCTTTCTACCGGTGTGTTGTTACTAGCAGCAGCTAGGATATACAGGTGCTCTCCTGTTCGTCATGCGCACACCACAAAAGAGCAAAAGCGACGGCTCGGCACTTGTTTAATCCCCCGTTTGCTGCTTCTTATCCTCGCCGATCAAAGAGGCTGTTCGGCTGGTAGAATGAATAGTATTCGGCTGGTAGATTGCATAGTACTATGTGAGAGGAAATAAGCCTAGATAAGCCGAGTTCAGGCCAGCCGAACAGCCTCAAAAAGGGGGGTTTGGTTTTCACCACTGTTGGTAATGGAGGAGTAACCGAACGAAACCAAAGCGTACAAGGCAGGCCGGCGGGCGTGAGGTCATGCACGCAGGGAGGCACCGGGAAACCATTTGTTTACGGGGTTTGTTTAGGTAGGAAGGAAGAGGATCGGAGTGCCCGGCGATGCGATGGCGTGGCTGCGGAGAAGGTAGCGCGCAACTTGCCCCGTGCGCCGCTGTGGCCTCCGGCATCATGAATGCCATCGATCGGCGGCGCGGGTGATGCCGAGCCGAGAGAGGAGATGACCGGGTTATGGTCTGCTGTTTTCTCGCGCGAGATTGCGGTGGGGCGAGCTCGGTACGGTGCGCGTGGCGTCTGACGGCAAAAGCGCCCGGTGACGTCCGCTGCGCACAACGGCATCGACGAAAGTTTACGCTGGTTTCCGGAAGCACGCACCGCGCGCGTTGGTATACGACCACAGAAAATATAGCAGCCGTACGTGGGGGAGGGAGTCTGGAGGATGGAAGTCTCTCTGTGTAGCTATACGGCCGCCGCCGCCGCCGGCCGACGGCGGCTATAAAACAAGGTACCACTGCATCATCAGATGATATAATAAATTAGCTTTCTGGCCATCTAACTAAGCTCGCGTCATATCGGTTAACTTGCGGCTGGGTTGTTGCAGAGAAAGAGAGAGGCTAATGCTTCGCTATGTCGATCGAGTTGAAAACATTATTACTGCCGCTAGCTTTCGATATCTACGTACCCACCCTAGCTGCCTCACGTGTATCGATCGGTTAGCTAGCTAGCGGTTTGGAAGCGTGTACCAATTAGGTCCAAAACGCCGACGACGACCTATGATCGACGATGATGATCCCCGTACATGCATCATCGACGGGCAGAATTTCTCCGGGCTGCCATTGTAAAACACTTACTAGACACGCTGATGTGTGGTAAATAAATAAAACACTAAAACCGATGCTATTTTGTCCGGTTGCCGGTGTGATGAGCTTCTTCCACTGTCTACATGATGCATCGATCACACCACGTCACGGTCCGAACTGGTTAAAAAAAGATATCGGGTTACCTAGCTTGGTAACAAAAGGAACGGGAGAGATTTATTTAATTTGATTTCTTACCTATCTATCTCCGTCTCCCTCCCCCACCTTATCTATCGTCGCTACTATACTCGCTAGCATCTAATATAATCGCTGTCCTCACTTTCCACCGAAAGCAAACCGCCAATGCCTATCCAAGATAACACACCCGCTAGTTTATGGGGGTTACTGCTGTGGCCGCGTTCTTGCTCTCTTGCAGTTGCAGGTTATTACAGCCGCTGCTAGCTACTACCTGCCAAGCAAAGATCATATCAAACAACGCCAGCTCCTAATGCAAGTTTTGCTTACTTTTAATCTCTTTCAGAACAAGAAATGCAAATGTGTATCGAAGCAGGATGCAAACATGCCGATCTTGGCGAAAAGAAAACCTGAACAACCACGGAGAGAGACAGCTGCTCGCTGCTCAACACGATTGGCTGGGCTGCTGCTCAGGGACAGTACTTCCATACACGCACAAGTGCCAACGCTGTCAGAGCTCTGAGAGCAAAAGCTTTCACGAGACGGGCGCGGCAGCATCAGCTGCAGTCGGCGATCATGGCGCTGTTACGGGGAGGAGGATCTCCCCAGTCCCCATTCTCCCGATCGGGTTGAATGCACGGGCGGAGGGCGGCGCACGGCGGCAGGGGTAGGTGGCCAATCCCCATTTATTAACTGCCGACATGGACGCGTCCTCTTGTCTACTGCTGGCTGGCTGGCTGGCTGGCTGGCTGATCCGCCGTTCTACTGCTGCTAAGGCGAGTCTCAAACTCTCAATGAGGAGTGTCATGAGAGGGTCATGTGCATTAAATTTTCTGTCATATCAGCAAATTTATGAGGAGAGAGGATGGGAAGTGTCATGGAACGAGAGAGGAGGGTCATCACCATGACCCTCCATTGACACAGTTCTTAAAGTTTCAGTCTTGATAACTGTGCGATGACTCTCTCCATTGAGACGAGCCTAATCAATTGATTATCCTGATCGAGCTGTTAGGCTGGGGACGGGCTCTTAATGAGAATTTATTAGTTTTTTAGTCACTTCCCCATTAAACAAGGACTTGTGCTGGGATGGGATGGGACCCCTCAGGGTTAGTTGGGTCGATGGAAGTACCAATTCGGCAGCTCCCCACCATCTATCAGTGAGGTGGATGGGGTTACTGTGTAACGGTAAGCTGCTCATGAGCTCTACTAGTGATGAGGAAGCAAATAACTTGTAGAGCGATTTCCTTTTACAAAAACCTCTCCTAAAAATAAAAGTAGTATTACACAAACCAGTTATGTGGATCAATACGTAGGGCCAAATCAATTCCAACCTCGTGATACATTAAAAAAAAAACTAGTATGTGTTAGGAGTATATGGTCAAGCTATAACATATATTTAGATGCGTAACAAAAGCGATTATGTTAATTTGAAACGAATAGAGTACATGGTTTTCTTTGTAATATCTTTGATTAATGGAGATTTGTTTTTTTAGAAAAATGGAATTGTTTCCTGCAACCACACATTGATTATTAATGGTGGTAGATTAATAGATAATACAAATTAAAATGGTCGCTGTTTTTCCACTCAGCTCGTGTAGTTGTGTACCCCACTCCCCACGATATATAATTCATTTGTGGTCAATATCAATATTTATTATGAGCCATCAGATCATAATTCTACGAGCGTAGTGTACGACCTTGCAACAATGGGTCAATACACTCGCTTCTTGAACTATACCAAGTTGTAAACAGTTGAAAAATGAAGCGAAATTTTCATATAGAGATAAAGTACCACAGGATCTTTCATATAGATCAAGATGAAAGTGATTGGCAAGGATACCAACGCAACCAAAACATTTCACTATCTGCATTGAGTCTTAGTTTGTGTGTACTTATTAGATCATAACATTTCCTAGTTGGGCGGTTGGGTCATTTGTTTGATCAAAATCATGTCATTGTATTGTGATCCCTGCAGATGCTAATAAGTAGTACACAAGTAGTAGTTGCTACATATTGTAGACGTGCACTCTACTCCTACAACATTTGACCAATTTTTCAGGGGCACTAGCTACAATCCAAAATTCTCTGTAAATTGTAAATTCTCTTAATAAGAGAGCAAGATTTCAGAAGGCATTGACTTGATCGGTCATTTTCCCTTAATCTCTTGCTGCATATATATATAGTCATCAGTGTTTACTGGACTGAAGCCACCTCCAAATAATGGCACCGGTCCTCCTTTTATAAGGTACCATTCTCCTGCGGGATAGTACAGTGGTCATTATCTCCGAGTACTAATGAACTAAGCATATCCGAATTAAACAGATTCTATAACATCCATAACCGCAACAAATGTACTATTACGCAGATAAAATAACATACTGGTATTCATACACACAAAAAAAAATAGTGTTCATACCAAACAGACAAAATCGATTGGAGGTGAGTGCAAGGCAGTATGTTGAGAAGAATACAAGGCATATAAGTGTACAAGCGACAAGTCATTTTCTTGTGGCTACCTACCAATACATCACTCCGAGTCGTCAATTTTGGGCAAGTTCGGTAGGTAGCAGATCAACAAAGCAAACCTCACGTTGCCTTGGTCACTTGTTTATTATCTATCTATATCTCTTCCAGCAGTACTCGCAACTGAGGTATAGAATAGGCGTACGCTCGCGTCACGGCATCCCTGGTAGTTGATGATTCGTATGAAACTAGTATTATACTGTACATGGATATTGTAGAAGAGAAAGATATAAAGATACATATATACATAGCCGTCAGAGGTCGCTGTCATCAGGGACGGATCTAGCGGTGGGGCGGGCGGGGCTCGAGCCCCCCCTACCGCTAGAAATTTAATGGAGCCTCCTTAAGTTTTCTATACAAATTTGAGGAAGAATAATGAGGGAAGGAGGGGTTAGAGGAAGAAGAAGGAGAAAAAAAACCTCTTCTAAATTTATTTCTAGATCCGTCACTTGCTGTCATGACATAGTAACGGTGGAATAATCAAGTGTTGATAACTTATTGGGTATCTGCCTTCGTGTCAAGTACTTGCTCATGCACGTTGCTAGGCGATAAACAAATGGTTTAACAGTACACACGATTATGGATCCTGGAGACTTTTTATTCCGTTTTCCTATTACTACACGTCCCTGTGATGTGTGCATGCATTGTATTTCGGTGGTTGAAGAAATTCAATGGAACCAAATAATTCTGCGCCCCCGACCTGATCGACCTGACCGACCTGTATGAGCAAGTGTGACGATGGTGACGGCAGGGCCACCCTAGCTTGATTCCTCCTTTGGTAGGTACCAACAAAGCTCCCAACTGCTGGAGCACCATGCGGTTTTATTGCTGCGCTTGGTACGTATTTGGTGTTTGTTGCGGCCGTTTTTTGGAGTCATTATTCCTCCCTCCCCTTTCCTGTCCATCGGCTTTGTATCATTAGCATGATTTGTTAGAATGTTCAGTCGTGTGGCCGGTTTAGGGTGCGAAAACAACAATTAGCCAACCGGGACGGATAATCCAATCCATACGACAATCATCTCTTCTATATGTAATGATGCGAACAATTAGCCAACCGAGATGAATGAATAATTAATCCAACCGTGCATTATGAAACACCTTTTTTTATGCTATAAGTCCAGCTTAACAGTAGCAATAAATGGTTTTATAGCAAGTTTATATATAGCAGAAATAATATATATGAAGAAAATGTTATGGTTGTGACGGTACACCAACCAACCGTAAGGTGAAGTGACCAAGCAAGGGTGCCCGCTGCATTTAAAATGCGCGTCCCAGGGTCGCATCTGGGGGAAACGGATAGGGAGGTCGAATCGGACGGAGGGGCCAGGGGCATCTGCCGCGGCCGTGGATGCAGCTGTTTCAGAATTCATGAGAAACCAAAAGTCCAGGTCACATGGCCTTTCCATCTCTCTGTTTTTTTCCTTCGGGTGTGTTTAGATCTTAAAATTGGGATGCAAAATTGAGAGATTTTGCATGGATTTTGAGCTGAAAGCACTGTTCCGAACTGAAAAGCACTGTACACTTTTTGTTTGTTTGTGGTAAATATTGTCCTACCATGCTCTAACTAGGCTCAAAAGATTCGTCTCGCAAAGTACATCCAAACTGTGTAATTAGTTTTTGATTTCATCTACATTTAGTACTCTATGCATGTACCGACATTTTTGATGTGATGTTTGTTGTGATGGGGAACCTTCCTTTTGCATAGGGTGTGTTTAGAGGCCAAAATTAGGATGCAAAATTGGGAGATTTTGCACGGATTTTGGGCTGAAAAGCACTATTTCGAACTGAAAAGTACTGTAGCAATTTTCGTTTGTTTGTGGTAAATATTGTCCTACCATGATCTAACTAGGCTCAAAGATTCGTCTCGCAAAGTACATCTAAACTGTGTATTTTTGGAGAAGTTAGGCTCCTGCACAGCACCTTCGTCGGGACGGGGAGAGAGGGACATTCTGGCTGCTGTTTTGTCACAGGGGCACTACTGTTCCTGTCAGCGAGAGCAGTCGGCAGAGGATGATGCATGGGATATTGGGATCCTCTCCCTGGCGTGGAGGGAGAACCGAAGATTGAGCTGTTCCCGTTGCTTTCCAATCATTCAGAACGGATCCATCCGCTGAATGCTCTGCTCCTTGGGACCTGGGATGCGGAAATCTTCACGCGATCACACTGTTAGCGAGCATCTGTACCGTAAGTCCGTAACATCATCTTCGGATGAGATTACTGGTGGTAGGAAAAAAAAAAGTGCCCCGCGAACTATACGTGACTTTTCCAAATAGCAAGTTGGGCACTGTACCTACCGGGTGAGTGGGTGACAAGCGACTGGTGAAAACCGACGGATCTCTCGGCCCGCGGTGAAGTTTTTCCACGCATACGCCGGAGCCGATCTCGATCGATCTCCAGCGATCAAGAAACCAGCAACAGTCCCGTTCTCTGTTCTCACCGTGCCGTACAACAGAAACCAGCAAAAGGTCGAGCTGCTGCCGCCGTTGCAATCCTCCTGCGTCGACCACGATCGCTACGTGTGCTCTGCATTGCAGGACGAGAACGAACGAAGTGACGCCGGTGGCGGGACCCACGGCGCGCACCCGGCTCTGATGATCAGCTCGTCGATCGGAGAAATATCCCCGGCCGTCTCGTCGGAGAAAGTATCGGGAAAAAGGAGGTCGCCGCAGGTGACGTACGTGCGTGCGCTGGGCACCAGTCCGATCGTGCTCGATCCATCGCTTGGCGAGCGAAAGCGCAGATGCCACTCACAAATATCTCTGGGCAACAAGTTGCAGGTGCCCACAGTCTCGCTAGCACCAGCAGCAGGAGCACCACCAAGACCACCACGGGAACGCGACGCCTCTCGTTTCAGTGCAGCTGCGCGCGTACCGGACCTCTCCCTGTCGCCTGTCCCGGACTCCCGGCCGCGGCCGGGAGAAGGCGATCGCGCGGCGTCACCCACTCGAGCCTACGTGCGCGGCGCTCCGCCCACCGCGCACCTCGTCGGCGCTCGCCACCACCCTTATCCCTTTTGTACACGGGACACGGCCGGCCGGGCCGGCGGAAAACGACTCGCCGAGGAGCCCAGCGCGCGCGGCGGCACCGAGCGAGAGCGAGAGCGAGCTTATCTGCTCCATCGGTCTCGCGCTCCCTCCGGATCGCCAACCGTCGTCGCGCTCGCGCTCGCACGCACGGCCACGGCCCCGTAAAAGGCGCCCCCCCTGAGGTCGCTGTTCCGCCTTCGCTTTCAGCGGTGGCAATGATTGGCGGCGCGCCGGTGACTGCGGCTGGGCTCGATCGCCTCGGCGGCAGCGACCGATCGACCGGAATCTTGACGAAACCCGTTGAGATATTTTTGCCTCGGTTGCTGCTGCTGCTCATGGGACGGAACTCCAGTAGCTACTAGGACTAGCGGCGTGAGATCGAAACTGAGGATGAAGAGAGAGTATGGCCGAGTGTAACCACCCATGATCATATCGTGTCGCTGTCGCGTCCAGGTAGGCGATGGCAAAGGCAAAGCTAGCGGCCATTGGAGAGGCCGCCGCCTAGATTAGGTGGTTGGGTACTTGGTACCGCCAGCAACTTTCCCTTTCCGTCCCTGTCCTGTTCCGTCCGGGGCGGCGGGGCCCGCGTGACATTGCAGAGAGAAGCGATCAGTACGTGGTTGGTTGCCAGCATGGCTCGCCTTCCTCCTCGTCCTCTCGGTCTTATCCGAAACCACGAGCTTCCTCCCTTTTCCTCATTTGGCAAAACTGTCAATCGCTTCGCTAATCGCCAACGATTACCCTGACGAGCATTATAAAATCCGGAAAGGTTAGCACACCCCATTTGCACGAGAACGACGCATACGATCGATGGGGCACCCACCCACTGCCACTACTGCCTCTCGCCTCTCCAAGCCCCATGGGTTATTGCCCTCTTGGTGTGGTGTGGTCAACTCTAGTTGGCTCCAACGTGTGAAGAGTGAAGACCAGCTCCATCTCTCTTTCCAGATTGCTTTACCGCCTAATTGGCCAGGTTAAGAATGTTGCTGTGGGTGACGTCACGAACGGCAGAAAGGTGCCGCCGGGGCACCCAATCGCTGCGGGGATTTGCTCATGCGTTTCTAGAAAGAAAAAAAAAGCGGTAGTAGCAGGGGGTCAAATCGTGCATGGTGAGTAGGTGGTCATCATAGTGCAAGGAGGAGCCGGTGCCGGTGCCGGTGCCGGTCATGTCGATATGATAGTGGCATTTGCAAGGCCCGAGTGCATGCCCCCAGCAGACAGCTACGTCCCAACTCGCCAATTGGTGCAGTGGGAGAGAGCATGGCATGCCGCTCCATTGTGTTGTGTTGTGCCCTCTGCACATGTGCTGATCCAGTCGCTAACAACCGATGCTTTCATGATGACACCTTTTCTAGAACGGAGGGGGGTGTCTCCAGCAAGAAATAGTTCGGTTGACGCAGACTCAAAGTTCGTACGATCCAGAGTGTTAGAGCTTAAGTGAATTGCTTATATTTTGCGATCATCTTAATGATCACTGCAGACAGTACGACGACTCAACTATTTCTTGTGAACATGCCATTTTTCATCACCTGAAAAGTTCAGAACATACGGCATCATGACATATGTCTAGAGATGACCAGTGTCTCTGAAGATTCAGAGTTTTCACAGCCGCTTGCTGCTCTCGGAACTTCGAGCGACCAATAACTCGCACGCACCAAAGAGTTCCAGGTCTTCCTCCGCTCATTGCGAACCGGATGAGAGATGAGCAGGTGATCTGACACTTGAAGCGTGTGTGCCCAGCCCACGGAAACGAGGCTACAAATATGCGTGCCACAGGCCACAGAACATGGCTGACGACGCTCTTGACCCTGGCTAGTGTTTGTGTGCACGCCTGGTGTACATAAACATGGGCGCCTACGTTCACGCCGTTTTTTTTTTCTACAGCAGAAAAAAAATAATATGGCAGCCGGTGATGCGCCTGACGTGCTCGATAAAGAAAGAGAGATCCACCGCCTGACGAAGCACAGCATGCAGTTCTGAGTTCGTTGCTTCCTTCCTGCACCAGGAGTCCAGGACAGGTGTAGTCTCACTCAAATCCATTCATTTTCTTGTTTCTGGAATCAACAAGGATGGAAACTGAAAGAATAGTGCACATTAATCCCCTTTTTTCGATCGTGTTTCTGGAATCAACAGTGATGTAACCCGGAGAAGAATAGGGTACTCTGACGTGAAGCAAGCAGAGTTCTCTGCATCAGGTTTTGCTCGTGCTGTATGAGAGCAGCGAGAGACTACGGCTCGCAACTTGTTGATGGACACTTGAAGGCAATATACGACAGGCAGAAAGTAACAGCGTTATTTGGTTAATAAAAACAGTGTGAGCCATCGTGACATTACCAAGGAAGCACCATCGTTATCATCTCAGATTATCTAGAACCAAAATGACACACCCGGGACGACTAGAGAAACCATGGCATGTCAGCCTGTCTAAATATTTGCCAGATGCGTCAGCTGGATAAACCTGCACTGCACTAATCAAATGGAATCACAGCACCGCTGAAAAGGGCACAAAGAAATTGCCCAGCGGGCCAGCCCAAGGCAAGATAATCCATTACTAAGGCCTGGCTGTTTTTTCTTCTTGTTTTCTTTCTATTCTATACCTTTTTTTTGAAGTAAATTCTATTCTATATCTTCTTTCCTTTTCCTTAACCAAAAACCAACTGATGAACAATCTCCGCCTGCAATGATTTAAAATCCACAGACCACAAGTACACCGAATTCATTACGACCAACACGGAATTAGGTGAACAAGGATTGAACTTTCAACTCTCTAGCGGATACAGTAGATGAAATTTGAAGCATTCCAAAGAAGGCATATGGATAAGCACATTGCACAGCATGCTAGTGTACAGGCATAGAAGCATAAAGTTTCACCTAACAATCTAGCATTCCTCTAAAACAGTTAATATAGTGTGTGGAACATAGTAAAGACAAACAGGTACAGCAAAAGCCAAGAATTATGTGTCCTTCGGGGCACCCTTCTTTGCAGCCTCAGCTGCAGCCTTCTCTGCCTCAATCTCAGCAACATATTCATCAATCTCAGTCTCCTCAAGTTCACGGAGACCATCCTTCTTTGTCATCACTGCAACCTCGATGTTCTTCCCACCACTTTCAACAACCTAAAAGGATTATCAGTATATTAATAGTCGCTAAACAAAAACTGAACAGAAGATTACAAGTCAAAACACAGCAACAAGAGAGCTAAGAACGCTAAGGGAAAAAAACCAAGCAGTTTGCTTTGGAGTTTGGGGTATCCATGTTCAAAAATAAACTGGATACAAACATGCAAGCTGCATAAAAAAAAGAAAAAAAGAAAAAAAAGAATATAGGGTTGAAGATAACCGATATTTACTTGTCAAACGCTCAAAACAATGATGCTGAATTGCTGAATAACATAATCTACATCTACTCATAGAACCCTTAATACAATGATGATGATTTGGATAACATCCTTGCACCAGGTACTGACACTAGTATCATTACAGTTCAAGTGTTCAACCCACAACTTCAAATGCACAGGTATTGACTGATTACATTTATGAAGCTTCCTAAAATCTGAGGTAGCCATTCCCTTTGTTCCTATAGGATCGGAATCCTTCAAAATTCCTAGTCTTGCTTTTGTTCCCATGGTGGCTCAATCTATTTTCATTTATATGGTGTAAAACTAGGGACAGTTGCATTGCCACTACTTTATACCCCTAACTAGAATTCGCCATTAAAAAAAAGGAACTGCAAATTTGCCATACTGGCTAGAATAGTTGAAATTTTTGCACAAAAAATAGCTTATATGAAAATCCTAGCTTTTCTAATCAAAGGTAGAACTTGAAGTGTAAACCTATTTAAGAAAGATTTTAGCATTCAAATAGAGCCGAGTAGTTCAACAAAATTCTTCCAGAAGCCAGGGAGCTGGATTTTGCTCACATGGACAAGGTAGTGATTAGGGAGATGCTCGATAGGTATCCCAATAGCTTTCATTAACACCACTAGGTCATACCAACTGCTATAGTTTCATTAAACATCATACTCCCTCCGTTTCATATTACTTGTCGTTTTGACTTTTCTAGATACATTCATTTTGCTATGCACCTAGATATATACTTATGTCTAGATACATAAAAAATGATTGTATCTAGAAAAATCAAAACAACAAGTAATATGAAACGGAGGGAGTACTACTTAATTTGACAAAAGAGGGTTAAGAAGATAAACATAATCTGACACAAAAGAAATCCAGTTTCCTTCATTGCACAATTGACTTCCATACTTAGCAAACATCTAGGAAGAAATACAAATGATACTATGACTGTCAACACAGATTGTTCAGTTCCTTCATATATTGACCAAAGAAATACAAAGGATACCATGACTGTCAACACAGATTGCTCAGTTCCTTCATATATTGACCGAAGTAGTTTAGAGGAGGTGCTACCAGATATGATGTATTTGTGTGTTAGGTTACCCTTCATATAACTCAATGAAAACGCAATGTACCAGACAGACTACTCCTGTTTTTTAAAAGAATCTGACTCCAATAGCATATGAAATGACTGTGTAAAGACCTGAAACGTCTTAGATTGACAATCAAGAGGTACCTCAGGCAACTCGTGCTAAATTAACAACTCAAATCAGGAAATCTCCTGATTACAGGTCTGTAGGCTGTTGTGTAAGTTGCAGAGAAAGTAAAGACAGCATAGATAGTATACCTCCAGAAGTGCACGGATGGCGAGCTTGATAGTCTCTTTGCCGGAGGTCTCCTTGTAGTTCTTCTCGAGGAATTCCCGCATGGAGTTGGAGTTCCTCCCCGTGGCGTTGGCCTTCCAGGCAGAAAAGGTACCGGATGGGTCGGTCTGGTACAGGGCTGGCTTGTCGGTGTAAGGGTCGAAGCCGACGATGAGGGTGGAGAGACCGAAGGGGCGAACACCACCACTCTGTGTGTACTTCTGCTGCAGGCCGGCGATGTAGCGAGTGATATACTCGACGGTGACGGGATCCTCGACGGTGAGCCGGTGGCTCTGGCACTCGACCCGCGCGCGGTTGATGAGAACGCGCGCATCCGCCTTGAGCCCCGCGCACGCCAGCGCGATGTGGGTGTCCAGGCTCGCGATCTTGCGCACGGACCTGGGGAGGTAAAGAGATTCGGGCGGAGGGGGTTGAGATTTTGGGCGGGGGATCGCGAGATCTGGTGGGAGGACAGGCGGGGCGTAAGGGAGGGAGGGCTATCTACCTGGAGTCCTGGAGCTTGGGGGTGGACTTCTTCTCGACGCCGAGGACGACTGTGTCGGTGCCGCGGACGCCGACGGCGGCGTTGCCCTTGCGGACAGCCTCGAGGGCGTACTCCACCTGGAAGAGGTGGCCGTCGGGGGAGAAGACGGTGATCGCGCGGTCGTAGCGGGCCATCGTGCTGGCGTCGCCGGCGGTTAGGGTTTGAGCTTGCTTCCCGGCCGGCGGTGGTGGTGGACTGGTGGTCGTGCCTTTTCTGGTTCAGGGACTCCAGGGGGGAAGGAAGTCTGCGAAGAAGAGCGCTCTCTGTTTCAAGTTGGGCTTTGTGTTTGTTTCGTGTTTGTTGTACCCTTCCTTCTGGGCCTGAGGCCCTCAGTAAGAAAGGCCCCTCCTCCCTCAGTGGCCTATTTGTTTGATCCGTCATCTTCGGCCGGGCCTATGACAGGCTCATGATACCCGTGTGCAGGTATAACTATTTATTTTTCATTGTGCTAAAAAAATATTTATTTTTCGTTTTGTGTCGAGTTGTCCTTCGTTTGTATCACCAAATGTTTTTCTTAATATGTAACACCCTAAAATTCTATCACCAAATTAATGTAAGCAACATGGTGTTTAGATTTAATTTTCTAAGAAATAAATAAATTTGGTCTTTAAATATTTAAATATCATTTGAATAATTTTAGAAGCAACAAGTGCTTGTGCATCATATTTTGGTTGCATAGTTTTTTTTGTTTGTGTGAAGTTTTCAAACTCATGAAAAGTTTAAAAACAAAAACCCCAAACCTTCTCTTTCCCTTTTCTAGTCCAACCCAGCAAGCCACCAGGCCGGTGACCTTTCTTTTTTCTTTTCCGCAGGCCCAGCCCCTTTCCGCGGACCAGCTCCACCACCTCCCTTTTCTCTCTCTCTCTCTCTCTTCAGACCGCCGCAGCAGCGAAATGGCCGCCAGCCTGTTTGCCTCGCTCGGCCTGTTTTGCAACCCAACGCGGCCCAACTCCGCGCGGCCCGCTCCCCTCTCTCCCTCTCTCGCTGACCAGTGGGGCCCGCCTGTTGGAGTCTTCCCCTACCTCTGACCTCTCCTCTGCTTCGCTCCACCGAGCGGCTGCCGGCCGTTTCCCCCGCGTCCGCCGCGCCCCTCCGCCTTCAAGCTTGCCATAAAGGCGCATTGAAGCACTGGCTTCACTCTCCTCTTCACTCTCCCCTTCCATTTCTCCCTAATCAAGACCTCTCCCTTGATGGCAATCAAGGCCGCCGACGCACCCATGGCCATTGAAGGCCAATGCTCCCGGCCGTCGCTCCCTCTACCTCTCTCGGGCCTATAAAGGTCTAGCTAGAGCCCCCGCAACACCTCCTTTGCACACAATCGAGCTCTCACCCCCTCTCACGTGCCGCCGCCCGAGGATTTCGCCGCTGTCAGTGTTTTAGCCACTGAGCCTTCCAAGGGGGTACCCGAGGTAGTAGATTGTGCGGTGGAGGATCGCCAGACCAGGAACTCGAAGGTATGCGCGAGGACACGGGACACAGATTTATACAGGTTCGGGCCACCAGAGTAGCAGACCCTACGTCTTGTTTGGAGTATCATGTATGGCGCTCTGCGCTTGGGTGATCCCGGAGGGGTTGGGGATCTCAGGTGTTGGCCTCCCCTCCTAGGTACCCGACCCTCCTTTATATAGTCCAGGGGGCGGGTTCCTAGTCGGTTACAAGATAGGAGTCCTAGTAAGATTACATGGTACGAGTCCTAGTAGGATTACAAAGATTTATGGTATGAGTTCGTATTCTTCCATGTATGGGTACCCAGGGTTATATGGTCGATAAGCCCCCGAGCACTTTGTAGTCTTGAGCAACAAGTTCGAGTAGTCTTGAAGTTTCGTCGAGTAGTTTCTGATCGTCTCGAGTACTGCTAGCTGAAGTCTTCAATAGTACTTGAATTTCCGAAAGAGTGGAATGTGCTCTAGTTCATCTATGAGTACTTTTGAATCATCCCCGAGTAGTTCCCAGGCGTCCCCGAGTTCTAACCCAGGAAGTCTCCAAAAAATACCCATCTTGTCTTGAGGTCTTGATCTATATGGAGGTGCGATTTGCAAAAATCGCACTCCATATGGAGTGTAGCCCCCGAGCCTGAGTTTGAATCGAAGAATCAAGCTGATGGTCAATCCTGAAATCTTGATCTATATGGAGGTGTGATTTACAAAAATCGCACTCCATATGGAGTGTAGCCCTCGAGCCTGAGTTTGAATCGAAGAATCAAGCTGAGGGTCAATCTTGAAATCCTGATCTATATGGAGGTGCGATTTACAAAAATCGCACTCCATATGGAGTGTAGCCCCCGAGCCTGAGTTTGAATCGAAGAATCAAGCTGAGGGTCTTCCATCTTTGAAAAAAGAGGTTGATGGTTGTAGCATAGTAACCCTCGAGCCTTGAAGTGATTAGATGATCAATCGAAGGGTCTTCAGTTCGCAAAAGCCATCATTCGAGTACTCTTGTAGCGTCCAGCCCCCGAGATTATGTGCCAAGTGAGCCGTATGAGCCACGTCGAGTAGTAATTGGAGTTGAGCCCCTGAGCTGAAGAACTAACGGAGCATGCTAAAGTTGTCATTGAGTAGTAATGTTGCCGTCAGAGTGGACTTTAGACGTGACCGTAGTCGACTTTATGCCGTCAAAGCGGACTTTAGATGCGATCGGAGTTGACTTTTAGATTGCGACTTGAGTAAGTCGACTTTATGATGCGACTAGAGTAGTCGTCTTTGTGATGCGACTAGAGTAGTCGACTTGGAGATGCGACTTGAGTAAGTCGACTTTTAGATTGCCGCGCGGAGCGGACTTTGAATGCAACTTAAGTAAGTCGACTTTATACCGCACAGAGCGGACTTTTGAATGCGACTTGAGTAAGTCGACTTGGAGATGCGACTTGAGCATGTCGACTTTAGATTGCCGCGTGGAGCGAACTTTAAATGCGACTTGAGTAAGTCGACTTTGAGTACTTCGAGCCAAGAAAGAAACCCGAAACACAAAGCTTGAAAAGCCAAAGAACACGTTCCGGAAGGCAAAAAAGCGAATTAAAAAACAGAAAAACAAATTGTTTTGCCTCCGGAGACGTCTGGAAAAAATACATTGCATCGAGTATAATGTCTAGATACACTATTGAGTAATAGTGTCTTAAGTACCTCTGAGGCTACGAGCCTAGTGAGAGATTACTCGCAAGCACATTGTATTGAGTTTACAATGTCTGGATACACTATTGAGTAATAGTGCCTTAAGTACCTCTGAGGCTATGAGCCTAGTGAGAGAGTACTCGCAAGCACATTGTATTGAGTTTACAATGTCTGGATACACTATTGAGTAATAGTGCCTTAAGTACCTATGAGGCTATGAGCCTAGTGAGAGAGTACTCGCAAGAATGTTCCGAAAAACGAGTAAGACCGTAGGAGACAGTGTGATGAACTCATCTTGCTGTAGCAGCAACTTGTGTTAGAGTTCCACTGAGACCCTACTATGAAGGGTGTTACTCTATGCTACAGCCTCTTGATTAAATAGAACAAGGACAACATGTGCCACTTATTGCTCTATACGACACGGAGTCATCTGGAGAGGGTTATCGTGACCCCTATGAGTTGTCACAGAATGAAACTACCTGGAGAGGATTGTCATGATCCCCTACGAGTAGTCGCAGCCGAAGCCGCCTGGAGAGGATTGTCGTGATCCCCTACGAGTAGTCGCAGCCGAAGCCGCCTGGGGAGGATTGTCATGATCCCCTACGAGTTGTTGCAGCCGTAGCCGCCTGGAGAGAGTGTAGCTCACACCCGAAAGCTGCTTACAACTAAGTAGTCGTCTGGATCCGAAAACCGTTTACAGCTAGGTAGTCGCCTGGACCTGAGAATCACTTACATCCTGGGATCGGCATAAAAACAGGAACCCGGAGTAAGGATTGGATGGTAACAGGGAGGCCTAGAGTATGGATCGGTACGGTAATAGGGAGACCTAGGGTAAGTGGGCAGAGCGAGAGTACTTAGGGTCATGCGTTTCAGACCCATGGTACGGAGTGTGAAGACCGCGTGCAGCTAGGTACTGTCGTTGCCAGGACGCGAGGGCCACTTACAGTTAGGTTCCATCGAAGCTTACACACGCAGTATGCCACCAGAGCGGGCGAAGGTGCGACCGGAGTCGACTTTAAATTGCCACGCGGAGTGGACTTTGAGATTGCCGCGCGGAGCGGACTTTTAGAATGCAACTTGAGTAAGTCGACTTTGTGCCGCACGGGGCGGACTTTGAAAATGCGATTTTAGAAATTGACTTTATGATGCGACTAGAGTAGTCGACTTGGAGATACGACTTGAGTAAGTCGACTTTAGATTGCCGCGCGGAGTGAACTTTAGAAGTTGCCTCCTTGGGATAGCCCCCGAGTTGATGGAGTGAGCTCGTAGTGACTTGTTGGTATGTCCCAAGAGTAGTCGGCATAGTGTAGCTCTCGTGAAAAAATCCATTGAGAAGCGTACACCAATAAGTAGTCCTTGGCGTGTTGTCCTGTATGCGCAAAACAAGTCAAAGAAGAAGAAAAAAGTAATCATTAAAATAAATGACTTACTGATACCGCAGAGGCGGTCTGGAGATGCGACCGAAGTCGGCTTGTACCGCCGGAGCGGGTTTTGAATGAACTCGTGGAGGAGTGTTGACGAAGTCGACTAGTCGGAGGCGGGTTCGACTAGTTGTGGGGGGCGTAGAAGTCGTTCTCGACTAGTTTTCTAGTAGAAACTAGTCGAGAAAAGTAGCCGAAGTAGTCCACGATGAGTTGATGTGGCCGCAAGACGATGTCGAGGCGGTGCACGGCGTAGTCGAAGTAGAGCTGGTGCGGCCGCGAGACGATGTCGCAGCGGCGCACGGCGTTTGTCGAGGTAGAAGCAGTGCAGCCACGAGACGAAGTGACCGGGCGCACGGCGAGAGCCAGTGCGACCGACCGACGAGAAGTCGAGCGGCGAGACGACGTGTCCGGATGCACGACGTAGGCGCAGTAGAGCCAGTGCAACCAGACGACGAGTAGTTGAAGTAGTCGGAGGCGAGTTGAGCGTACTCGCGTATATCTTGTGTGTACGTCAAGTGTTGATCTTGGAACTTCCGGGTACCTCTCTTGTGTGCATCAAGCAAAGATCAAAGAATTTGAAGTTTGCTGGTGCATCTCCGTGTGCATGTAGTAGAACTCCACAAAATTGTATTTTTGGCCGCACGAACACTCTTAGAGCCTTGGATGTGCGTGTAGCACTGTGCTTTAGGATTTGTTTCGCACGGACTTAAGTTCCCAAAAAACGATGGGTGTGGTAGCTCTGCTCTGCCTCGGACTCTAGTAGAAAAATTGATTCCGAGCCGAACTCTGTTTTGATACTGTAGGAAATCCGAGCTGCGGATTGCAGTTTCCCGCACGCGGATACGGTGTGCTGACCCGACGACGTGATTAGATTGACTCGCCAACGTGTCCCGATGCGCTGCGAATACGGAGTAGATTCCGTGTTGAATTTTGACTCACGACGAGATGCTGTTTAGGCGACGCCTGACAACCATGCCGTGCGACGATTGGATTGAAGTCGATGATGGTCCTTCCAGCTCGCTGGAAGATCTTGACGATCACCCTACCTGGCGCGTCAGCTGTCAGTGTTTTAGCCACTGAGCTTTCCAAGGAGGTACCCGAGGTAGTAGATTGTGCGGTGGAAGATCGCCAGACTAGAAACTCGAAGGTATACGCGAGGACACGGGACACAGATTTATACAAGTTCGGACCGCCGGAGTAGCGAACCATACGTCTTGTTTGGAGTATCATTGACGAGGGTCTGGATTAGGGCCCCCTAAGCAACGAGATAATTACCTTGAAGATGAAGTCCTCTGACACCATTGACAATGCGAAGGCTAAGATCCAGGACAGGGAGGGATGCAGATCTTCGTCAAGACCCTCACTGACAAGACTTCCCCATTTCCGAGTATCTTCCGCCTCGCACGAGTTCGCCTCGGCTCCGAGTATCTTCCGCCTCGCACGAGTTCGCCTCGGTTCCGAGTACCCTCCGCTTCGCACGAGCACTCTCCGCCTCGCACGAGAACGTGTCGTCCCCGAGTACGTGCCGCCCCGCCTCCGACTACTCGTTCGCACGAGTAATCTCCATCTCCGACTAAGGCGGAGCCCCCACGGAGGAGCCGGAGCCTGGGGCAGGGGCCCCACACGAACGTGGCGCCGCCCCAGCCCCCTAAGCTTCTCCACGACGACACGTGTGACGCCATTTTTCACGCCATGCAAAGACCACAGCTGGCGTGACAGGAGGACGGCAGGGTCTGGCAGGGGCTGTAATGGCGCACAGTACACCCCCCACGACCTCTGACATGCCGTCACATCCAACGCCAGCTGCACGCCACCCCGTCAGAACAGGCACTCGATTACCATCTACCAGCTCTTAGGCCATAACGTGGCAGGCCTAAAACGTACTCAAAAGGGCTGAGTCACCGTGTGAACTACTCGGAGGAGGTGCCAAGTGCCCAGGACGAACAGTGGCAACAGCCCACGCGGCAGCCTCCGACGACACCACAGCTCAGCGCCCACCCACTACACCTGATGGACATCAATGACGGAAAAGACTTCACAATGCCATAGCACTGTAGCTTGTTTTCGTTTTCCTTCTTTGCCCTTCGCCCTTGTGACTATAAAAGGGGGAGGGGTGCAACGTACATGAGGACCGATCGCCAAGTTTGTAACCCCTACTACAGACACCCCCAGCATAGGAACACGAGTACTCAGAACTGGACGTAGGGTATTACTCTCCAGAGGCCCGAACTAGTATAAAACCCTTGTGTCTCCCGTGTCGACCATCCGGATCCGATACACGATTCGATACAAATCTACTGCCGGCGGTTGAGAACCCCGACAGTTGGCGCACCAGGTAGGGGGACATCGTGTGTCTCGCCGAACTTCACCAGCGATCCAGATGGAGGGCCGCGGGGTCTCGCTAACTCCCGGCACGACCATGCATTTCGGCTCCCTCGGCTTCGTCTTCACCGGGCCGGCGGAGTCCGTTGTCGGGAGGACTTTCTCCCGACCCGCGCGTCTCACCGTCTCGACGGCGGCGGCGGCGCGAGCAGCCTTCGTCCGTGGTTTCACGGACGAATCGATCATGGTCATGCTGGGGCCAAACCCGACGCAGGAGTGCTTCAGGCTCGCTGCTTTCCACCTCACCGACCTCGCCTTCCAGGCCAGCGGGTCCGAGCCACTGACCTGTGGGGAGTTTGCGGAGCGGTATGAAACTGTACCCCCGCGGACAGCCAGGCCTCCCGGACGACCCGGTGACGACCTACGTGAACGAGCTCCGGGCTTCGTACGTCGCCCCTGGCTCTGCGGCCCCGCGATGGGGGCCACCGGCACCCCTCCCGGACTTCACGCGGGAGTGCAACGTCCTGGAGGCCCGCACCGCCACCAGCTCGACGGACGGCGAGGAGAACCCTCGTCATCGCAACGGGGACGCTCAGCGTCGGGCGCACCTCGACGAGATCGCCGAGGCCCAGCGCCAACTCGATGAAGAGCTGGCGAACCTCCACCAAGAGCTCAGCGTGAAGGACGAGGCCCAACAAAGCCGCCGGCGAGAGCAGCATCGTGAGCAAGAAGCGGAGCAGCCGGTGCCGCAAGCTCGCGTACGGGCGCGAGACGTGAACTAGCGCATCAACGAGGATGCCCCCGTCGACGACGACGGCACGCCGCGCTTCAGACGCGCGTCGCAGAATCTCGCAGCAGCAGCCATGCTCCTGCGTGGCTGCCCCGAGCTGGCTACGCCCGAAGAGAAGAGGGTTCGACAGCAGCTCAAGACCCTCCTCGAGACGGCGGACGCACAGCAGGCAGAGAGCTCGGCATCGCGCGCGCGAGAGGCGCGAGGTGCGCCGTCCGTACAACGGCAGGATCGATCCCCCTCAAGATACCGAGCCGCCGGCGAACCATCAGTCAAGTCGCGACTGGGGTACAACCGTGACGCTCGCGACACGCTCGAGGCCCGTCGTCGGGCTGCGGGCGACGATGGCTACGACTACAGCTACGGCAGCAACGACGACGGCCGTGATAAGCGCGACGAGCACCGCTCACGCCGGCGTCATACCCAGAGGCGAGGAGGACGCTACGACAGCGACGAGGAACGAGACCGAAGCTGGTCGCCCGACCCGAAGGGCCTGCGCGCTTTCGGTCGAAAGGTGCAAGACGTTAAGTTCCCTTCGCGTTTCCGAGCTCCGACAGCGATACCAAGATACGACGGAGAGACCAACCCAAGCGTATGGTTGAAAGACTACAGGCTCGCGTGTCGCGCGGGTGGGGCGACAGAAGACCTGTTCATAATCAAGAATCTGCCGCTCCACCTCGCCGACTCTGCGCGGACCTGGCTCGAACACCTGCCGCGTGGCAGGATTAACAGCTGGAAAGACTTACGGGAGACCTTCATCGGCAATTTCCAGGGCACGTACGCCCGGCCCGGCAAGCAGTGGGAGCTGCGCAACTGCAAGCATCAGCCAGGGGAGAGCTTGCGCGACTACATCAGGCACTTCTCAAAACGCTGCACCGAGCTTCCCAGTGCAACGAACAACGACGCCATCTCGGCATTCCAAAATGGCACCACCTGCACCACCCTCATCTACCGTCTAGGGCGGAGGACCCCGAGGACAACTCGGGAGCTTCTGGATATCGCGACCAACCACGCCGACGGGGAGGAGGTGGTAGCTGCAACCTTGATTCCCCCTCCGGGTAAGAGGAAGCAAGTCGTGGACGCTGGTGAGGGGCCCTCCACGCGGTCCAAGAAGAAGAAGAAGGGCGACAAGCGAGGCCGAGACGACAACACTGTTGCGGCAATCGAGCGCAAGGCAACTCGCCCCAAGAACAATCAGAACGGCCTCCCGCGGGGTCATTTTGAGAGGCTCTTGGAGGCGCCATGCACACATCACGAGATGCCTGTCAAGCACGCGCTCAAGGACTGCCGGTTGATGAAGAACTACGTCAACGGCATGCTCAAGCCCAAGACAGCGGATCCCCCGAAGAAGGATGCGCCACCCTTCCCTGACAACGATGACGATGACAAGGAGATGGTCTTCCCCCGAGAAGATGGCATGGTCCACATGATCTTCGGCAGAGCACCGGCGCGACCGTCAAGGCGCAAGGAGAAGCTGATCCGGCGCGAGGTCTACAACACCGAGCCTGCAACTCCGGCGTACCTCAAGTGGTCGGACACCCCGATCACCTTCGACCGAATGGACCACCCCGACCACGTACCGCAACCGGGAAGCTACCCTCTCGTGGTGGCTCCACTGATCGGGACCAAGCGGGTCCACAAGGTGCTGATGGATGGAGGGAGCGGGCTCAACATCCTGTACATGTCGACGCTCGACAGCATGGGCATCTCGCGGTCCCGACTGCGCCCATCGCCGACTCCTTTCCACGGGGTCTTCCCCGGGAAAGATGCGCTCCCATTAGGGCAGATCGATCTGCCCGTCACGTTCGGGACGTCGCGGAACTTCGGCACGGAAACCCTCACCTTCGAAGTGGTGGGGTTCTTAGGGACGTACCACGCCATCCTCGGGAGGCCGGCCTACGCGAAGTTTATGGCCGTGCCCAACTACACGTATCTCAAGCTGAAGATCCCCGGTCCGAAGGGGGTCATCACAGAAGGGACTACGTTCCAGTACGCATACGAATGCGATACTGAGTGCTTTCAATTCGCTGAAACACTCATCCGGTCCGAGAAGCTCCACGCCGAGCCTCCCTCCGAGGACCAAGACATCCCGAGTCATCCAAGCGAGTGGCCTGCTCTTTCGAGCCCGCCAAGGATGTCAAGGATGTGGCTGTCACCGATGATGGCCGCACACTCCGTATCGGGACGGCGCTCGATCCTAAATAGGAAAGCGCGCTCGTCGACTTCCTCAAAGCGAACCTCGATGTGTTCGCATAGAAACTCTCCGACATGAAGGGGATCCTGAGAGAAGTTGCCGAGCACAAACTCAACATCAAGCCGGGATCGAAACCGGTGAAGCAGCGCCTGCGCCGCTTCAACGACGACAAGTGCAAGGCCATAGGCGAGGAGATCAAGAAGCTCCTTAGTGCAGGGTTCATCCAAGAAGTGTTCCACCCCGAGTGGTTAGCTAACCCTATACTTGTAAAGAAGAAGAACAAGAAATGGAGGATGTGTGTTGACTATATGAGCCTTAACAAGGCATGTCCCAAGGATCCGTTTCCTTTGCCTCGCATAGATCAGGTAGTCGATTGAACGGCAGGGTGCGAAACCCTCTGTTTTCTCGATGCGTACTCCGGGTACCACCAGATCGCGATGTGCATAGCGGACCAACTCGCAACGTCCTTCATTACTCCCTTTGGCGCTTATTGCTACAACTCGATGCCGTTCGGTCTCAAGAACGCGGGTGCTACGTTTCAGAGATGCATGCGACGCGTTTTTGGCGATCTCATAGGACGAATAATCGAGGCATACGTCGATGACATCGTGGTCAAGTCAAAAAAGACGGGTGATCTGATCCCTAATCTTACGGAAGTATTCGCGAAACTGAGAGAGCACGGGGTGAAGCTAAACCCCGAGAAATGCATTTTTGGGGTTCCAAGGGGCATGCTCCTGGGCTTTGTCGAGTCCGAACACGGCATTGAAGCTAATCCCGAGAAGATCTCAGCCATCACAAACATGGGGCCGATCCAGAACCTGAAGGGCGTGCAGCGTGTCACAGGCTTCCTTGCAGCACTTAATCGGTTCATCACCCGACTCGGGGAGCGTAGCCTGCCACTGTACCGCCTAATGAAGAAGTCCGACCACTTCACGTGGACGCCTGAAGCCCAGGAAGCGCTCGATAAACTCAAGAATCTCTTAAAGAGTCCACCAGTGCTCACGGCACCCATGCCAGAAGAGCCAATGCTCTTGTATGTGGCTGCAACGACGCAGGTCGTGAGCGCTGCTTTGGTCGTTGAACGAGAAAAGCCTGGGAAGTCACTTAAGGTGCAGCGGCCTGTTTATTTCATAAGCGAAGTGCTCTCCGACTCAAAGAACCGCTACACTCAGATCCAGAAGCTTGTGTACGCTGTCTTGATCACTAAACGCAAGCTCCGGCATTACTTCGACCAGCATCCCATCACAGTGGTGTCCAAGTATCCCCTCGGGGAGGTGATCCAGAATCCGAGGCGGAGGGAAGGATAGCTAAGTGGGCCCTCGAGCTCATGGGGCACAATGTGACTTATGCGCCGCGCAGCACAATTAAGTCACAGGTGTTGGCGGATTTTGTTGCTGAATGGATAGAGATTCAGACTCCGCCGGCACCAATCGAGCAGGAGACATGGACAATGTATTTCGACGGCTCAGTCATGAAGGAAGGGGCAGGGGCAGGCCTTGTCTTCATCTCGCCTCTGGGCGTGCGTATGGAGTACATGGTCCGACTATATTTTCCCGCCTCCAACAATGTGGCTGAATATGAAGCGCTCGTCAATGGCCTTCGGATCGCGGTCGAGCTCGGAATCCGCCGTCTCGAGATCCGTGGGGACTCTGAGCTTGTCGTAGACCAAGTGATGAAGGAGAAGAACTGTGTCAACCCCAAGATGGCAGCCTATTGTCGAACAGTGCGTCAACTAGAAGACAAGTTCCATGGGCTCGAGCTTCACCATGTGCTGCGTGAAAACAACAAAGCTGCGGACATCCTCGCCAAGGCAGCATCAAGCCGTAGGCTCGTGCCGCATGGTGTGTTCGCTAGCGATCAGCACGCGCCGTCCGTCCGAGTAGATGGAGAGCAACAACCAGAGTTGGAGGAGCTAGAAGTCATGGAGATTGACCAAAAGCCAAACTTAGAAGATCCTGACTAGCGTTTCCCAATCCTCGAATGGCTGGTCGAGGGGAAGTTGGCCTCAGATCAAACGGAGGCACGTCGCATCTCACGGCGAGCCAAATCTTATGTCCTTATCGACGGCGAGCTCCACAAGTGGGGCGCAGTAGATATACTCATGCGCTGCATTCAGAGAGATCAAGGCCGAGACCTGCTTCAGGAAATTCATGCTGGCACGTGCGGACACCACGCCGCTACCAGAACCTTAGTCGGAAAGGCGTTCCGACAAGGTTTCTACTGGCCCACAGCGCTGGCAGACGCCAAAGATATCGTACGACGATGTGCGGGTTGCCAGTTCTACGCTCGACAAACTCATCTCCTGGCGCAAGCACTTCAGAACATTCCCATCACGTGGCCGTTCGCAGTATGGGGGCTGGACATAGTCGGACCATTCAAGCAAGCGCCCGGGGGCTTCACGCATTTGCTCGTTACCATCGATAAGTTTTCAAAGTGGATTGAAGCCTGACCCATCGCCAAGATCCGTTCCGAGGAGGCCGTAGCGTTCTTCACCGACATCATTTACCGCTTCGGGATCCCGAACTCGATCATCACCGACAACGGCACACAGTTCATGGGAAAGAAGTTCCTCAAGTTCTGCGATGACAACAACATTCGCGTGGACTGGACTGCTCTGGCACACCCAAGGGCCAACGGGCAGGCTGAGAGGGCCAACGGAATGATCCTACAAGGGTTAAAGCCTCGAATCTTCAGACGGCTCGAGAAGTTCCGAGCAAGATGGGTCGCCGAGCTACCGTCCGTTCTGTGGAGCCTGCGCACCACACCGAGTCGGTCCACCGGTGCAACACCATTCTTCATGGTGCACGGGTCGGAAGCGGTTCTCCCGACAGATATTGACTACGGCAGCCCAAGAGTCCGGGCGTACACCGAAGAAGGGAACCAAGTCGCGCTTGAAGATGCGATCGACCAACTCGACGAAGCTCGCGACGTGGCACTCCTACATTCAGCCCGGTACCAGCAAGCCTTACGATGCTACCACGAGCGCAACATCCACGAGCGGCAATTTCAAGTTGGAGACCTGGTACTCCGACGTGTCATGAGCAACAAGGACAGACACAAGCTCGTGCCCCTATGGGAAGGGCCGTACATCGTCGACCAGGTGCTCCGACCAGGAACATTCAAGCTTCGGCATGACGACAGCACGATCATTGCCAACGCATGGAACATAGAACATCTACGACATTTTTACCCTTGAGTAACGTTCTTTGTTTCAGCTTATGATCAATGAATAATGTCATCTATCTTTGTTCTCGTTTCATAAGCTTCTCGTTATACTCGTGTTGACATCTTTCATATGTTTCAACGCTATCCAAAGGCTGAGTGGCAAGTGTCCTTGCGCCCATGCAAGAACATCTGCCACTCGGGGGCTACCCGGGGCACGATGCCCCCCTTTTTCGTTTTCCGTTTTCAAAACAAAAACTCTCCGACAACTTTGTCGCGACCAATCACACGAGCGAACGGTTCTTTTTGGCGGAACGCCTTTTACCTCGCGAGGGGAAAGGATGTTGATCTATAAGCGTTTCGATGTTGTTGCTTGTCCAAGTCTTTTAGCACCTACGCCCTCGCGGCTACGGCATGAAAACTTGCAAGCACAGCTCGGACCTACAGGTCGACGTCCGACTACTTTCAGAGGGAACATGGGTAACTGCGTGAGCTCCGGCTCAAAACGTCTTTTACAAAAAGCATGCGAGTCTTTTCTTGAGCGTTTCTAAGTTCTCGGGGGCTACGAATGCATGGCGTCACTTCGTGGCTCAGGTCGAGCTTTCCGAATCTTACGCCTCCGTGGCTCTAGAGAAAAGTTCGATCGGCTTGAGCATCTAAGTGCCGCCATTCCATTCTGCAGTCATCCGCAGGTACTCGAGAAATGCTTTAGGAGGCGACGGTTTCAAAACAAAATAGAAAGCTGTTCAACACGGCACAAATACAAGTTTGTTTAACTGTCATACAACTTGATACATCTAATGCGAAGGCCCAGAGCCGTCTTCTGGTGTGTCTTTTGGAATCAGCTCCAGGTCCTTCATCACGGTGTCGGCCATGGCGCGGGCAAGGGCGGCGCAATCCTCTTCGATCTTGTCGAGCTCCTCGCTCGAGTAGCCAGGGGCCCAACCACCACTCAGCGCCTTGAAATCCAACCCCTGGTAGTGCGAGCTGAACATGGAGAGGACCCTGTGCACCACCTGCCGAGACGTCAGCAGCTCCTTCTCCCGGACGAAGCCTGGCAGAAGATTGAGCCGGTCGCCAAGCACATGGGGAGGTATTTGTACTAGTGGGACGCCACTCTCCGTCAAGATCGTGTCAACGTGACGTCCAAGCTTGGCATGTTCAAGTATGTTCTTTTTGAGCGCCTCCTCCACCTCATGCTGGGCCTTCCGAGAATCCTCCAGCTCGGCTTTGACCTCTGGGAACAGAGAACGAGTCAACCTTGAGCCAAGGGAGACACAAGCATGAGTAAGAAGGAGTCAAGATAAGAAGAATGTACTCGAGAGCTGGTTCGCCAAATTCTTGGCCATCTCGGACATCTCGTGGATTTTTAGCTCCGCAGCCACGACCTCTTGAGCCTTCTCCGCCAGCTTGGCCGCCTGTGCAGTACGAGCTATGCGAATCCCTGTGAAAACCAAAGAATGAAGCAGCCTCAGCAGTGATTAACGCAGGGAAGGAAACATCATGAAAGTCAAAGAACGCAAAGATACTCACCCTGGATCTCTCGCGCCATCTGGCTGTTCTCCTCGCGGAGCCGTGTCCCCTCGTCGGTGACCTCCTGCAGCTTGGTGGAAAGATTGCAGACCTGATTGTTCGCCGTCTTCAGGTCTGCCACATGGCCCGCAAGGTCTTGTTGCAGGTCCGCCACCTTCTTCTCAAGCGTCACCTTCTCTTCGGCGGCGGTCCGGGACGCGACCTCGGCGGCAGCTGCAGCAGCAGCTGCGTTCCGAGCTGTTTCGGCGGTTGTGGCGGCTGCAGTTCGCAGCTCCATGGTGGCGGCCTCCACCTGGGCAAGCTTGGCCTCGAGGGTAGCCTTCTCCGACATGGTGGCGTCCGCGGTAGACTGCGCGGTCCTCCGCCGACTTTGCTGCAGCTTCGAGAGAAGTCCTCACCGACGCCTCGCCCGCCACCGCTCCAACAGCCGCCAGTCGGGCGGCGGCTAGCTGCATCTCCAGCAAGGTCTTCTCGGCCTAGAGCTCCTCGATGGTGCGTGTCTTCTCGGCGCTACACCTGGCGAGCACCTGGATCGAGAAAAGGGTCAACTGCAGCAACAACTCGGAAATCGAAACACAAGATCAAGGAGTAGGGCTCGGCCAGCTCACCGACGAAGCCGGGACGACAAGCTCGTTGATCGCCCGCTCCGCCCACCACAGACCCCACACGAAGCGGTGGCGTGCCGTGGCTTCTTCATCCTCGCCGTCGTGCGCCTCGGCGTCATGGGCTCCGGCCCACGCGGCGCGCCCGAGGTGTAGGCCACGTCCACTTCCCTCGGGAGCTGAGGAGGAATAGGCGCTCGAGCTCTCACCAGCTTCTCGGACGATGGTTGGAGAAGTGCGGCCCGTCGCGTCCTCGAGGGAGGCAGGCGTCTGCATGTCAGGAAGAGGCGAGTCCGCAATCTCGACCACCTCCGCGACAACAGCGGCGGGCTGGCATAGCGGCTCCGACGGCGCGATGGAGTCCGGCGCCACTTCTTCCGCCTGGGTCCTGGATGCCTCAGGGCCCGTTGCGACCCCCTCGGCTGCCACGTTCTCCTCGACCGCCACGGCGACCTCCAGGGCGGGCAGCACGGACGCCTCGGCGACCTCCGGGGCGGGCAGCACGGATGCCTCGGCTGGCAACTTCTCCGGCGCCAGCAAGCACTGCTCCAGTTCGGCCGCATAAGCGGCTGCGTCACCCCCTGGAAGGGTCGGTTCCCCCATATCCATGGCCTCCGGGAGCCGCGAGGACAACAAGGGGGCCGCCACTTCCATAGTCTCGCCGTCACCGGCGCTCGACGCCGGGAGCTGGTCCGCCTGCGCGACAGTGCCCTGATCAACGACAGGCGCCACCGGGGGCTCGGATCGCTCAGGGGCTGTTTGCCCCCCAACCACGCCTACGTCCTCCAACGACAGTGAGGGCGCCGCCGCATCACGAGTCTCCGACGCCGTCGCTGCCGGCTCGGGGGCTATCTCCGGCGCAGACGGAGGAGTTGAAGAGCGGGGAGTGGACGAGGGGGTGCGCGTGCTCAGAGCCGCGTGCTTTCGCGGTGCAAGGCTGAGCGCACCAATGTTGGATCGGCAGACACGGAAAGAGCAAATCAACAAGGCGAACGAAAATCGAAGAATAAGATAAGAAGATAGCATGAGATGACACTTACACGGAGGAGGTGATACAGGCCCGCTTAACAGGCCTGGGGGCGGTGCCCGACGACTCGGGGGCTGGCCTCTTGCCCCCCGGCTGGACGGAGGACGGTCCTCGACTATCACTCTGGGAGAGGGGGACCTGCACGGGTGGGGCTCCGCCGCCTCGGATCACCAACGACTGAAGACACCGCGGAGGAGCGTCCGCGCTCTCCCTGTGCGACGCGGTCAGAGCAGGCGCTGGCGACGTCGATCTCGCCTTGGGGGGCGAGCGCCTCCTCGGGGAGCGCGACCCCCGCCGCGATGAGTCGCCGGAGGGACGGCGAACGGACGGATCACGTTCCGCCGGACGTCTGGACGAGTCGTCTCACCGCGGGGACCTCCTCCTCTCCCTTTGCTGCTCTTGGCCGCCAGGGCCCGATCGGGAGTGAGTCACCCTCCGAACCTCCTAGTCCAGGCGTGGGGACGGGCGCGAGCCGGAGCTCGTTCCCTGTTCATGAGCAGCAGGCTCCGGCCGCTGCCCCGAGCTGGACGCCGCGGCCTGCCGCTGGGGAGGAGGCGACAGAGACGACAGGACACTCCAGTCAACACTAGCGCCACCATCATCACCGGACCAGGGCGGTGACGACGAAGGGTCCTCATCCGAGGAGACGGTGCCCTCTCTCATCTTCCTGCGCTTAGCGCGGTGGTCGTTCCGCTCGCGCTTCGCGATCTCCTTGGCTTTGTGCTGGGCTTTACGGGCGGCCCTCCTCCTATCCGCGACTGCCTGGGCACGATTCGGTATCGCGTCCTCAGGAAGAGGCGGCTTCGCGGGGAGAGGGGTCGCAGGCCCCAACTGAAAGCAAGGAAGGAGACGAGAATTAACACAAAGGATGCAAGATAGTTGGAGCGTTAGTCGAAGGGAAGAAAGACTTACAAAATTTTTGGTCCCCTCGTAGGGGAGCATGGGTAGGATTTGGGGCGGCGGCCACGAGAAGTTGGCCTTCCCGATTGCCTGCCCCACGCGGCGCTGGATCTCGTCCAGCGAAGGGAGCTGAGGCGCTGACACAGTCCCGACGAAGGGAGCCCTGTCCGGCGTCATCTGGCAGATGTGCAGGCGGCGTCGCTGGAGCGGGATGACCCCCAGCGCGTGATATTAGCCGATGACGGCCGCCAAGTCAACCCCGACGCCACGCTGCTTGGCCAGCACCGTCCAGCAGCCCCCGAGAAGCCTATCCTGCTCCGTCTCCGGGGGTCCGTAGCTCCAGTTCGCCGGCGCCTCGGCGATTGAGGAGCCGGTATACTTCGGCAGCGGGAACTCGGGGCAGTCCTTGAGGTAGAACCACCCTTTGTGCCAGCCGCTGTTCGAGCTTGTCAACGTGCTGGAGATATACTCCTCGCTGCTCTTCGTCTTCATCCGAAGATTGGCGCACCCAAGGGTGGCCGGGAGCGACCTGTCCTTCAGGCACACGAACTTGAAGAAGTACCGGAAGAGGTGCCAATGGGCGCCCACTCCCAAGTACCCCTCGCACAGCGCCTCGAATGCCGCCATTTGTTGGATGCTGTTGGGGTTGAGGTGGTGGAGTTGCAGCCGGTACTCGGAGAGGACGGCGCGGATGAACCGGCCGGCAGGAATGGTAAAGCCCCGCTCGTGGAATATCACGAATGAGACGACATAGCCCTCCGGTGGGTGCGGCACCGACTCGTTACCCGGAACCTTCCACTCCTCAGCGGCGGTGAGGACCGGAAGTTGTCCGGCGGCAACGAGCCGCTGGAGGATCGAGCGGGAGACATTGGAGCGCGTCCAGTTCGACATGGCACCTGTCGAGCTCGGGGGCGAGAAGAAGGTTGAAGCAGCGGTGGCGGCGGTGCAAGGGTTAGGAGCAGATGAGCGAGCGGCGCTGGCAAAAGCAAGGAATCGGGGAAAAAGTACGGAGTTCAACCGGTGTGCGGTTTATAAGGGGCTAATGTGGCCGCCGTCATTTAATGCCGGCCCCACCACACCGTAAAACTGCCCGCTTGGTGGACGCATCCCCGAGGTGACAGAGGCACGCCCGTGTGACGGTTCAATACTGGGTGGGCCCGCAGGTCTGAATCAGCCACGCGCCGTCTCATCCAACCATCACCATCGCTACGTCAGCCACGACCGACGGAGTGGACACAGCAACCGATGCAGTCACAACCGCTGTGACCGAAGATTTCGAAGCAACGACAACATTTCTAAATTCAAAACCCCATAAACGAGTCTACAACTCCTTCATGGGCCCGGGGGCTACATCCGGCGGATGTGCTCGCGTGCACCCACCGAGTAAATCAAGGAACAACAACGACAATATTTCCCCGATGCAGAGCCTGCGAGCGAGTCCTTGACTCCCACCACAGGCTCGGGGGCTACTGACGAGGGCTTGGATTAGGGCCCCCAAAGCAACGAGATAATTACCTTGAAGATGGAGTCCTCTGACACCATTGACAACGTGAAGGCTAAGATCCAGGACAGGGAGGGATGCAGATCTTCGTCAAGACCCTCACTGACAAGACTTCCCCATTTCCGAGTATCTTCCGCCTCGCACGAGTTCGCCTCGGCTCCGAGTATCTTCCGCCTCGCACGAGTTCGCCTCGGCTCCGAGTATCTTCCGCCTCGCACGAGTTTGCCTCGGCTCCGAGTACCCTCCGCTTCGCACGAGTACTCTCTGCCTCGCACGAGAACGCGTTGTCCCCGAGTACGCACCGCCCCGCCTCCGACTACTCGTTCACACGAGTAATCTCCGTCTCCGACTAAGGTGGAGCCCCCACGGAGGAGCCGGAGCCTGGGGCAAGGGCCCCACACTAACGTGGCGCCACCCCAGCCCCCCAAGCTTCTCCGTGACGACACGCATGATGCTATTTTCCACACCATGCAAAGACCACAGCTGGCGCGACGGGAGGACGGCAGGGTCTGGCAGGGGCTGTAATGACGCACAGTACACCCCTCACGACCTCCGACATGCCGTCACATCCAACGCCAGCTGCACGCCACCCCGTCAGAACATGCACTCGATTACCATCTACCAGCTCTTAGGCCATAACGTGGTAGGCCTAAAATGTACTCAAGAGGGCTGAGTCACCGTGTGAACTACTCGGAGGAGGTGCCAAGTGCCCAGGACGAACAGTGGCAACAGCCCACGCGGCGGCCTTCGACGACACCACAACTCAGCGCCCACCCACTACGCCTGACGGACATCAATGACGGAAAAGACTTCACAACGCCATAGCACTGTAGCTTGTTTTCGTTTTCCTTCTTTGCCCCTCGCCCTTGTGACTATAAAAGGGGGAGGGGTGCAACATACATGAGGACCGATCGCCAAGTTTGTAACCCCTACTACAGACACCCCCAGCATAGGAACACGAGTACTCGGAACTGGACGTAGGGTATTACTCTCCGGAGGCCCGAACCAGTATAAAACCCTTGTGTCTCCCGTGTTGACCATCCGGATCCGACACATGATTCGATACAAATCTACTGCCGGCGGTTGAGAACCCCGACAATCATGTATGGCGCCCTACGCTTGGGTGATCCCAGAGGGGTTGGGGATCTCAGGTGTTGGCCTCCCCTCCTAGGTACCCGACCCTCCTTTATATAGTTCATGGGGCGGGTTCCTAGTCGGTTACAAGATAGGAGTCCTAGTAGGATTACATGGTACGAGTCCTAGTAGGATTACAAGGATTTATGGTATAAGTTCGTATTCTTTCATGTATGGGTACCCAGGGGTATATGGTCGACAGCCGCCGCGCCATTACCGGTTGCCCGAGCTCCTTGCCACCGGTGTAGCGCCCTTGTCTCTCTCTCCTTCTTCCTTGTCGCGTCGTAAAGCTCACCCGAACCTCTCTCTTCGTTGCCGAACCGAAGCTCCGCCGCCCGTCATCTTCAAGCTCCGGCCGCCGTCTTCGCTCTCCCTCGCCGTCGCCTCTCCGTCGCCCGTCTCTTCACCCGAACTTCGTCGTGTGGTGAGCATCGCGCCCCTCTCTGTTTTCCCTTGTGCTGTGCGCCGTGGCACCGACGGCCGCACGCCGGAGATGGCCGCGCCGACCCTTTGCGTCGTGCGCCGCCATGGTCACCCTAACCGCCTCCCAGGTGCCCTGGCTAAGTTCGTAACCTCCACCGCTCCACATAGAGCCTCTCCGCGCTTCAAACCGTTCCCGGGAGCTCGAGATCGACCTTCGCCGGCGAGCCGCCGCCGCGCGCCGCCCGCCTCCAGCGTCCCCGTCGCCGCCCAGTCGCCTACCGTTGTTGCCCGCCGTGAGATCCGTGGCGGACGGCCCTGATCCGCCCGGCCGGGAGTCTACCCGGGTCAATATCGGTCAACCAGAGCTGACCACTGGTCTTTTTGCAAAAGAGACCCCGAGCTTCCTTTGTTTTACAAGCCGGTCCTTCCACCTATAGAAATCCTTACGGATAGGTCCTATTTTTAACGTTTAAGCCCCTGATCTTTCTGTTAATCCCGCCCGCCATCCAAGCCTTGGTCTTTTGCGCGTAAGCCCTTCGGTTTTTCCGCGTAATTAGGTTTTAGCCCCTGGTTTCTTCCTGTTAAACCCCTGGAAGCCTAGTTTCTTCACAGAAAAGCCCCTGAACCTTGTTTTGGTAGTATTTTTGTCGTTTTAGCTCCGTTTTAAGCGCTCTTGGTGTCCACGCAATCGTCTTAGCGAGCCTGTTAGTTTTAGCAATGTGTTTATAGTTTTTAGATCTGTTTGGTGTACTGTTTTATTTATTGTATGTATTCATGTGTGCTCGTAGACATCGTGTCGGTTTCAAGTGACCAGCCAGTTGGAGTGGATCGAGAAGAGTTGCTTGAGGAAGAAGAAGCACAATGTTTAGGCATGGAAGGCAAGTGGTCTTCTCCCCCTGCATATTCCGTTTTTGTCCTATATAATTGCATGATAACTAAAGTTTACTTTTATTATTGTATTGCATAAATTTGATGAGAAAAACCTTTTTAAGGACTTACCTAGATTTTTACTCATGATCCTTGGAACAACCCAGTTTTATAAATGTTTTTGGGTAGATAATGCTTAGTTGCTATACCTTGGGATGGTTAAATGAAACTTTACAAAATGATGAATGATGAGCAAGATGTTGATGCTTTTGGTAATACAAGATCATATGATTTAATCGGAACATGGAGAACCACCCAAGAAAACAGTACAACCACAGTCCATATGACTCTGGCTTAGCTAATTAATTAGGTGTGTGGATGAACTGATGACCTTATCCGAAAGGAGCAGAGGGGGATTGGGGTTGCAGGGGTATAGCCCGGTCCTTTTGGGGTAGCATCCTTTGCTAAGGTGCTGACCACTAGGGAGGGTTATGGTCCTCCCTGATCTGTAACAATGCGGGTTGTTGTTCTTTTGCATGCCTTTGTAAATACTTCGTAGAGTCCTTATGCAATCACACATTGGAAGTGTGGTATGATGCTTGTCCAGCATCGCATGGTTAGGTTCAAAGTTCTTCGGAACTTTTACGCGAGCTGTGGGTAAAGTGTACAACCTCTACAGAGTGAAAACTGATCGATCAGTCGTGCTCACGGTCAAGAGCGGCTTGGACCCTCAGATGATAATCAAACTCAAAGATGGAATTAAATCGTTTTTTCATATGGTTTTGAGATGAGATGTTTTCTAAATGCTTAAGTGGGTTGGTATGAACTTACATCTAGTAACTAGGTGCTTGCTAATAAAATTTGATCAACATTAAAATGCTAACCGCTGCAAACTCTTAGCCTACCCTTGATAGCTTTGCATCTTCCCCTACTTGCCGAGCTCCAACCATAAGTGTGTTCACCCTTGCTTACCACTGTTCAGAGGAGAACAACAGTGAGGAGTACTTCAGCGACTACGATGAGTTCTGGGGCATGCGTTCTCCCAGTCAAGTGCCTGTGGAAACTGAAGACGGAATTGCTTCGTCTAGTTAATGTTTGTTCGTCTTAAAGACCTTTGAGTCTATCGTCTGAGTGTAATAAAGATAATGTAATGGTTAAACCTTTATACAATTTTAATGCTGTTTATGGATATTTCACTCATGACGTCTATCATATGTGTGTAAACTTGATCCTGACGCATATATGAGATGCATTTGATTTCTCTTCGGAAATCAGGTGTGACATAATATGAATTAAATATAAAACACATTTTGCTGTCTTTCTAAAAAGATACATGCAAATTTTGAGATGTAACCAAAATTTGCACAAGATGCAACTATTGGATTGGTTTTCTCCCCAAAGCCATTGGTAATTAGATGGACTTTAGGTTATTTCGATCTTTTATGATAAATGGTCGTGCCATATCAACCGGTTTTCATTGGTCTTCGTCGACTACAAGTTTTTGCAAATTTGTCGCTACCATTATTAATCTGCATTGCATTTTCGTTTAGACTTCGGTAGCCCCCCCCCCCCCAAACGCTCTCAAAATCAAAGGGCCCCTCTCTCTTTTCTGGGTTCAACACAGTCATTCTGTCATTGCTTCTCTTTGTTTTTTTGAAGAACCCTTTCATTGCTACATGCAAATCACTGCATGCAAGCTGAAGACTCCATCATGCGGAAATGCCATAGAGCTGTAGCGCCGAAGAAGGACTAGGGCGAAGTTTCTATTGAGTATAAAGCCAGTAGTGCAAAATGTGTGTGAACGGCAAAAAAAAAAAAAGACCCTACCTAAACATTGCAATGCTGAAAAATATATAAATATTACTATTAAAAAAAGGAGGTGACTAAACGGAGAGGCTCTACATTTAGTCTTACATGGAGAGCCCTCCGATGTTACTTCCTGCGACACAAAATTACATCTCTTAACAGAAAAAGTACACACGTGAAAGTAACTTTTAGTCATACATGGAGAGCCCTCCGAAGTTACTTCCTGCGACACAAAATTACTTCCCTCAACAGAAAGAAGCGCACAGGAGGAAGTAACTTTTTACCGCGGGAAGTAACTTATGTGTCGCGGGAAGTAACTTATGTGTCGCGGGAAGTAATTTTTTGTCACGAGAAGTAACTTATGTGTCGCAGAAAGTAACATCGGAGGGCTCTCCATTTAACACTAAATGGCTCTCCGTTTAGCATTTGGGTTAAAAAAATCAGCACACGCGAGAGGAGGAGGGGTCCGCGGCAGGACGATCCAGCGACGCGGCAGGACGTGGGGACGGTCGCGTCGTTTTGGCGCACGTTTCATATCTGGTGGCCGCCCGGGACGGTGGGTGCCACGTCCTCCCATCGCGGCAGTGGCGTTTACTAGGGATGGAAACGGATAGTAATTCGGATACCATTTTTTAGCCGTTCTTTTTTGATTTTAGCTAAATTAGGCATAATATTTTGTATCCAAAAATTTATATTCTTGTTCTTGGCATTGTGCTTGTTAAGATTCATACAAAATAAACCCTAAATGTGTGCTATATTTTGATCAAATGATGAAAAGAAATTCGGATTCGGATTCGGATTCGGATACGGATGTTTTTTCACCTTTTCCTCTATCGAAAGCAAATAATCTATAAAAAAAATTGTAGCTAATTTTTTTATTTTTTCCAGTAATTAGCTGGTTATAATGCATAAAAAATTAGCACCAAATTTATTTTATTGTGATCTAAAAAAATCAATCTATGATACAATTCGGATGTTTTAGTTCCATCCCTAGCGTTTACGCAGCGGTACTGTCCTGAGTTGGCCGTGCAACAAGACGAGACGACTGGCTCACAAAGCGTCGCATTCTGGCGCAGTGGCGCTAGCTGCTTAGCTGCATGTGCAGCCGCGCGGGACATGCTCAATCAGTCGATCGCTTTGACACTCAAAAAAAAAAAAATCAGTCGATCGCGCGGCTTTTTCTCTGCGGAAGTATCTTCAGCTGCGTTAGGAAGAAGAGCAAATAGAAAAAGGGAAAAGAAAAAAAACGGAAGAAGTGGAAGAAAGAAGAAGGAAAAATAAGAGAGGAGAAATTCAAAGGAAAGCACAGGAAGTGTGGCGAATCTAGTAAAGATCAAGAAAATACGAGGAAGGATGTGCATCGTTAAGAAACGAATCTTCGATTTTCCAACTATGTACAATCCGACGACGAGGACATCACTGGTGTATTGAAGTTATTTTTCTTTTGCCCTTGCACATGTCTACTGTTGACACTTCGTAGCGTCGTCATCCTAATAACAGATCTGGGAACCGTCCTTAGTGACAACACCGGGAAATGCCTTTAGGCACCTCTCAATGTCACAACTAATGGCACCGGGTTAGCGTGAACATCGAGACTTCCAAAGGTTAATCTAAACAATCATGAACGAATCCGCAAGTTCACAGATAAACCATTGTAGCATTTCCCCAAGGAAGGAGAGTATTCCAAGGGTATCGTATCCGTGGAAGGCAATAGCGGATATCTTAGACTTATGCTTTTGCTCTGAATGTAAACCAAGAGATAGATATAGGGAACAACACACTCAAAGACAGGGGTAAGATAAAAGATATACGGGGTAGTGTGACACACACACTCAAATCTACCTTTACTCTAGCACACTACGGCTTAGGGGGAACATACGAGTTAGCTCTAGGTTCTAATGTACTAAACATATAAAGCTAGAAGATACAAGAGATTGACATGAGTATTGCATGAGAGAGATAAGGTTCAGCACCCAGATACAAACAAGAAGCTAGCCCGCGATGACCAGCACTCTGCGAAACTAGACTTTAGACTCCTACAGCAGGTACCCCAGCGCGGAGGTTGCCCTAGGATCCAACAGGGTTGTCACCACCTGAGGACCGACCTCTCGTTACGGGGGATATGCTCATAACTATCGTAGCCAGACAACCCAGGCACCATGCCAACGTTGCTGCTAGACTCCACCCGACCCGGGCTACTGTGACCCAGGGTGAGAGCCACCAGAAGATTGGTCAACTAGACCGAGTACCGTAGCTTGAACACAGACCTCATGCAACACTCTCATGCCATCTAACAAGATCAACTAAGGCTAAACATATGAACATATATGAACTCTCTTATGTCTAATCAATAAGATCAAAGGGTCGTGTTCGTGAAGAACATGAGCCTCTAACTTATGAACAAACACATAAGAAAGAAGTTTATTACCCTTCAAGTGGATCAAAAGGTAGTGTTCACGAAGAACACGAGCCTCTAAATGATGAACAGAGGATGAACTCAATAACATATCAAGAATATGATCTACCATGACTTTATATGAAATAGCTGAATAACTGAAATAGATCAAAGTCATACAAAGAAATAAAGATAAAAGAGAACTCATACCTAGAGTTCCAAGAGGACTTGGAACCTGAATAAGAGCTACTCTAGCCTACCCCCTAGCCTTGGAAACTAAAAGTGAGAGGAGAATGAGAGAGTGGTGTGTGAGAAATGGGAGCCCCTCCCCTTTTATTTATAGGTGAGGACAAGGCTTGCTCGGACGCCAAATGACCCCTAAACACCCGGGAGTGAGGCAATGGACCAATGAGCAACCACCACGTGTAGGGGCCAGATGGGGCGCCACTAAGGCGGTTCGGCTGATCCTAGGATCGGCCGGCCCCCTAGGGTGGCCCCACCTGGTGTGCTTCCTCTGGTTGGCTGCCCTGTGGGCCCTCTGATCCATCCCCGGTACATGGCTTGATTTGGTATCTGAGGTGAGCCCTTTGATCCATGTGAAGTCCATGTGGCGTCCTCTGATTCGTCGGTGAGTGCCTCCCCTGGATCGATGACGTGGATTGCCATGTTTCCCTTGGTGGCAGCCACCTCCTCAGCTGAGTTGGCATGGTTTCTTCATAGAAGGTGAGTTTCCATCTCTTTTAAGGGGTAAATCACCTACATACAAATAATCTCCAAGGACAAGTGGAACTACATTATTCAAACTTAAATGCTAGTAAATAATGCATATGCCTCCATTTATGTGAGAATATTGAGGGTTGGAAATGGTGAATTTCCACCGTCAACAAACTCCCCCAAGCTAACCTCTTGCTCGTCTCGAAGCAAGACATTAGAGACTTAGGTTGGTTGATCCGAAAAATGATGAATGCTTAACTTCCAGTGTAGAAGTTTAGCATGAACGTGTACGTGATCTTGATCAGGGGAGTATGAGTTCTAACAAGGGTCACAACAATTTGACAAAACTCAATGAGAGAACAAGCTGCATATGTGGAGGCTAAGAACTAGAATCTACATATGGCCTTGGATGGGAAATTCTCATCATTGAGGAACTCATCATGTTTTGATTTTTTCAAAAAGGAAAACTCCGGATGTCAAGCATCACTAAGCACAAGATCGTAGCACTCTATTATACCATATCATGTCTCACAACAACTTAGGCAAAGATCATGCTTTTCGCTACCCACAGTTTTTAGGCTAAGGTTTGAACATACAAGCCAACAAACTCAAAACTTAGGTAGGATACAAAGTTGTAGGTAAGACATACGAGGAAAATAAACAGAGCAACTATTCATCATTTCAACCATAGAGGCAAAGCATTCTTACTAAGCATATCAAATCAAACTAAGCAAACGATGATGATGAAAGCAAATAAATATTTTTGGTCTTTTTATTTTTGCAGATTTTTTTGGATTTTCATTTATAAGATATCCTGAAAACAAAGGAAGATACAAGTTACCTCAGGATGGGGGTCCTCCCCCAAGCTAGCTTCAGGCTCACTGCGGAGGAGGGTAGAAGAAACCCTGACTCGCGTAGTAAGCCCTCTGCGCCTCCATGTACTGCTGCTGATCCTGCTGCATGGCTGCTATCCTCTCACCAGCCTGACGCTACCACGCTGAGGTAGACTCGACGTGGGTGTTTAGCGTCTCCTCCAATCCCGTGACCTGGACGGTGAGCTCTCCCATCTGCTGTGCGAGCTGAGCATCGCGTGCAGAGGCGGAGGAGTGCCGTCGGAAGGACGAATACGGAGGTGGACCACCGGAGCTGGAACTAGCGGGTGTGGCCCACTGAGCTCTGCTCGCGCCCGCCCATGCCGTGCCACTCGCACTCGGTTGGTAGGGGGGCTGATCCCAACCAGGTGCATATCCAGGGGTAACCCCGGACATGTACCCCGTAGGGGCCCCTCCTGCCACTGGTGGCGTAGCAGGCTGTGGCTGAGACTGAGGCTGTGGTGGTGATGGCTGTGACTGCTGTTGCTGCTGCATGTGTGCTCTCTTTGCCGCGCTCCTGGTGGACCTGCCTGAAACACTAGTACGACGGCTTTCTTCTTGTGTGACAGGGGGAATGGTTAGTGACTCCGAGTTATACAATCCAAACCCCAGGTTAGGTAACGGGATTTGATTCGTATAACCCGGGAAGAAGAAAGTCAAAGAATCATTTGGGCCCTTCTTGAGTATATGCCCCTGGATTAGGTATGCCTCATCAATGAGAACTCGGGGCGTCCCGATGAAGGGTACCGGATTCCCGCTGAGAACCCCGAGTCTGAGAGCAATACGAGTCACCAAAGCCGTACACTCAATAGGACCTATCATCTTGAAATTCGTCATCCACTGCCGAATCATAGCTTTAACGGGAGAGACCTTGATCCGGTTGACAGCGGCGTATAATAGCATCATCTCATCGCTGTGCACGGGCCGAACATCCTCTCGTGGAAAGAGAGTAATGGCGAGCCACTTATGCCACAGGTGGAGAGTGGGATGCACAATATCGTTGCACCGAGGTGCAAACTTGCCACTGTAAACAAGACCAGAGATATCTGCCCAGAAAGATTCTCGAACATAACCCTCACAAGCTCGCTTCAAAGAGACAGCACAACGAGGACTAAAACCAAGAAGACGACTAAGATCCTTCCAAGAAAGATGATAATCGGTCCCGAAAAGACGAAACTCAATGCCATCCGGGGTCTCGGTAAGAGAGTAAAGAAACTGGATGGTGAGAGGCCGAGAGCCAAGCTCTGTAACCAGCGCAAACTCCTCCCAACCAAGAGCATTCCAAATGGAAACGAACTCGAGATTCATACCTGTCTTCTCCATGAGAGCCGGGTCGAAGTCCCTGGTGTGGGCGAAGACTCGGTCCTTCAAGAGAGCATAGGCTTGCTTCTCTCGATCGTCCCGCAAGCTGAGGTAGGGGGTGTCGTCGACGACCTCCTCCGCGGCTTGTGGCTCGGCTTGCTCTTCTTCATAATCCATCGTTGATGGGCTCGGCGTCAGCTCGGCGGGGGTGGATGCACTCGTGCTAGCCCGTGAACGGGAGCGTGAGCGTGTCACCCTCCGGAGAGTGTTCGCCGCCCAGTTCATGCTAGCACAACAACAAGGAACAACAAGAGCAACTCGGTGATGGGTTAGTGAAATCGAATGAAGTTCTTACCGAGCTTGTTCCACCAATAACAATATTTTCAGCAACACAATAGAGGGAATACTTGATGATCCAATCTCGAGCAAGAAATCCAAGAAAACCAAGAGAGCAAGGAGTAGAGAGGAGGGTGTGAGTGAAATGAGTTGAATGGGTGAAGAACACCCCCTCTCGGGTCCAATTTATAGAGCAAAGGGGCAGCACACTGCGGGATAGCCGTTGGGCAACGGCTAGGAGCCGTTGGCCAAGGCTGGGCCCACTTGACCGTTACCAGGGTTCGGCCGAACCCTGGTTCGGTCGGCCTAGTGGTGGGCCCGGTGCTGGCCCCCTTTGGCAGGTGTGCCACCAACGGCTATATGAAGATATGCCACGGTGCACCGGCCAAAGTTTACTCCAGAAATTGCCCAAATGAATTTTCTATGGTTTTCAAACTCAGAAATTATTTTCAGAAATTTTATTTTGAAAAGGGAAAAGGGCTTGATAAATCTAGCATGCAAATGCAAAGTTTTGGAAAATCAAATATGCACTTTTTGGAAATAAAATTTTGGAAAGGGAAATATGAGATAAGTACCAGCTTTAACTTTTATGGTAGAAAGGACCCATCATTTTTAGTCCGACGAGTTAGACTCTTCTCAATGATCAATTCCATTCAGCACCCCACTCCTGAGAAGTAGAGGGTGGTGCCATCTCAATCTTCCGCCATTCTTTCCGAATTTTCTTTAACCTCTTCGACGGAGATTTCTTCTTTGGGGGTGAAGGCTCCGTCCTTCCCCCAAGCTGCTCAACACTATCTTGCACCAAATAGCATTGCTCTTCTTTGTCTTGAAACTTGAACTTCAAGTTCTTCTTCCCAATGCAGAAACGGATGATTCCGGACCCCACATTGATTCTAGCTCGGACATCACTGAGAAATGGTCGCCCAAGGATGAGCGGCATTCCTCCCTCGTCATCCATGTCAAGAACCACGAAATCCGCAAAGACATAAGAACTCTTGACCTTAACCAATAAGCTCTCAACAATTCCTTCTGGATATCGTATTATTGAATCGGCGAGTTGGATAGTCCGTGCTATTGGAGAGAGAGCTGGATATCCAAGTTGCTCGAACATGACCTTGGACATGAGATTAACACTCGCACCAAGGTCACAAAGGGCATGCCTAATCTTCTTGTAATAAATTGTGCAAGTAATAGTCGGGTAGCCTGGATCTTTCTTGTGCACCACTGCTAATTCCTCCCATGGATCAAGAATTTGTTGTATGGGCTTTCCTGCATAGTCAGAAGCATGTGTCTTCCTAGGTGGCTTACCCTACCTGGTTGACACTACACTAACATTTTCACAAGAGGATACGGGTTGCCTCGAGATCCTCCCGTTATCAGGAGATGGAACCAAAGCAGCCAGCTGGGCCAACTGGGTTTCTAACATTTTGTAGAAACTCAGCTGACTCTTCTGAGCAGAAGAAAAACTATCAAGCTTAACGTTGAGGCTTTCCACAGTTTTATCAAGGGCAGCTAGCTTCTTGTTAATACCTTCATTAATTTTAGCTTGCCCAAAAACAAGATCTCTCAAGGAAGGTTGGTTGGGATTGTAAGAATTACCTTGGTTACCTCCTTGATAATAAGGGCATTGTTGATTCCACGATTGGCCTCCTTGTTGAGATGGACGATAACCATTGTTATTGCCATTCATGTATATCACTTCCTCCTGAGTTTCCGGACAGTAGTTGCCTGAGTGCCCAGAGTTGCCACAGACTTCACAAGTCATGTGAGAGTCTATAGGCAGAGTAGCGGTGGCCATGGCAGCCTTCTCGCTGGTATAGTCATCCAATCTCTTCATAAGAAGATCCATCTTGGCAGTAATCATGTCTGCTTCCTTGACAGTATGAGTACCCCTCGGTCGTGGTTGGAGTCTTTCATCACTCCACCCTTGGTTGGAGACCATCTTCTCAATGAGTAATTTAGCATCATCAACAGTGAGTGAGAAGAATGCTCCTTGAGCAGCAGCATCAATTGGCCTCGGGCTGTCGGAGTCCACCCATTATAAAAGCTTTGAAGAATAAGCCAATCCTCCATCCCATGGTGAGGACAGGCCAGGACATACTCCTTATGCCTTTCCCAAGCCTCTAGAATAGATTCATTTGCTGCTTGCTGAAAACCAGAAATCCTTCCACGAAGAGCATTGGTTTTACCCAATGGGAAGAACTTCTTGAGAAATGCCTCTGAACACTTACTCCAAGTGTTAATAGCTTCACGATTCGCGTAGAACCATTGCTTAGCTTTCCCCAGGAGGGAGAATGGAAATAGCCATAGACGAACAACATCCATATTTGCACCCCTGATGACGAAAGTACTGCATAGCTCTAGGAATTGCTGCAGATGAGCATTGACATCCTCATTTGGCTTGCCACAGAATGGGCTAGCCTATACCATCGTGATTAGACCCGTCTTGATCTCGAAATTTTCAGTCCCCATTGCCACCTCAGGGCCTTGCAGCACCTGGTCAGCGGAAGGAGCTGAGTACTCACGAAGTGTCTTCTGGGCCATGGCGTTCGACGTGGATGGTACAAAGGAAGCTGGTTTGCCTTCCGAGCGAGTACGACGAGGTGAGCCGAAATGAATTCGAGCTTTCCTCACAAGTGACTCGGGATCTTTAGTAAAATTCCCTGGTAGGTCGAAACCAGTCATACACTACCTGTCTTCATCATCCAAAGATAAAAGAAGACAATCAAGGTTAGCCTGCATTGAGAGTTGTCCTAACCTACTCAGAGTTTATAAACAGATCCAAAGCATAGTCATGATAATCCTGTGCCTTCCCCGGCGACGGCGCCAGAAATGCTTGTTGACACTTCGTAGCATCATCATCCTAAGAACAGATCTGGGACCCGTCCTTAGTGACAACACCAGGAAATGCCTTTAGGCACCTCTCAATGTCACAACTAATGGCACTGGGTTAGTGTGAACATCGAGACTTGCCAAAGGTTAATCTAAACGATCATGAATGAATCCGCAAGCACACAGATAAACCATTGTAGTATTTCCCCAAGAAAGGAGAGTATTCCAAGGGTATCGTATCCGTGGAAGGCAATGGCAGATATCTTAGACTTATGCTTTTGCTCTGAATGTAAACCAAGAGATAGATGTAGGGAACAACACACTCAAAGACAGGGGTAAGATAAAAGATATACTGGGTAGTGTGACACACACACTCAAATCTACCTCTACTCTAGCACACTACGGCTTAGGGGGAACATACGAGTTAGCTCTAGGTTCTAATGTACTAAACATATAAAGCTAGAAGATACAAGAGATGGGCATGAGTATTGCATGAGAGAGATAAGGTTCAGCACCCAGGTACAAACGGGAAGCTAGCCCGCGACGACCAGCACTCTGCGAAACTAGACTTTAGACTCATACAGCAGGTACCCCAACGTGGAGGTTGCCCTAGGATCCAACAGGGCTGTCACCACCTGAGGACCGACCTCTCGTTACGGGGGGTATGCTCATAACTATCGTAGCCAGACAACCCAGGCACCATGCCTACGTTGCTGCTAGACTCCACCCGGCCCGGGCTATTGTGACCTAGGGTGAGAGCCACCAGAAGATTGGTCAACTAGACCGAGTACCGTAGCTTGAACACAGACCTCATGCAACACTCTCATGCCATCTAACAAGATCAACTAAGGCTAGACATACGAACAGATATGAACTCTCTTATGTCTAATCAATAAGATCAAAGGGTCGTGTTCGTGAAGAACACGAGCCTCTAACTTATGAACAAACACATAAGGAAGGAGTTTATCACCCTTCAAGTGGATCAAAAGGTAGTGTTCACGAAGAACATGAGCCTCTAAATGATGAATAGAGGATGAACTCAAGAACATATCAAGAATATGATCTACCATGACTTTATATGAAATAGCTGAATAACTGAAGTAGATCAAAGACATACAAAGAAATAAAGATAAAAGAGAACTCATACTTAGACTTCCAAGAGGACTTGGAACCTGAATAAGAGCTACTCTAGCCTACCCCCTAGCCTTGGAAACTAAAAGTGAGAGGAGAATGAGAGAGTGGTGTGTGAGAAATGGGAGCCCCTCCCCTTCTATTTATAGGCGAGGACAAGGCTTGCTCGGACGTCCAAATGACCCTAAACACCCAGGAGTGAGGCAATGGACCAATGAGCAACCACCACGTGTAGGGGCCAGATGGGGCGCCACTAAGGCGGTTCGGCCGATCCTAGGATCGACCGGCCCCCTAGGGTGGCCCCACCTGGTGTGCTTCCTCTGGTTGGCTACCTTGTGGGCCCTCTGATCTATCCCTGGTGCATGGCTTGATTTGGTATCTGAGGTGGGCCCTTTGATCCATGTGAAGTCCATGTGGCGTCCTCTGATTCGTCGGTGAGTGCCTCCCCTAGATCAATGACGTGGATTGCCATGTTTCCCTTGGTGGCAGCCACCTCCTCAGCTGAGTTGGCATGGTTTCTTCATAGAAGGTGAGTTTCCATCTCTTTTAAGGGGTAAATCACCTATATACAATGATACAAATAATCTCCAAGGACAAGTGGAACTACATTATTCAAACCTAAATGCTAGTAAATAATGCATATGCCTCCATTTATGTGAGAATATTGAGGGTTAGAAATGGTGAATTTCCACCGTCAACATCTACCATTCTATATTTTCTCATCCTTGATTCCTCTTACATATGGTTTTACTCTCGTGATCATTACTCGAAAGGTGAACGACTATTAGAGGATTATTCTAGCTTGACAATATGTGTGTTGACTTCACTAGTCTTACCTATAACATAGCATTATAGATCGCGTGAGAAGTCGCCCGCCCATTTCCAGAGTTCTACGTCTGTCCTGGCTCCTTTCATTCCATGGATTCCTTTCCATGCATCATAGTAGTCTTCCTCTCCTTTTTGTCCCAAGCATTCTCCTCATTCTATTCCATCCAAGCCTCATCATTCAGTCAGGGCTTTCTCGGACCAACCAACTACTTACTATATCTAATTATAATGGATCCCTGTCGGACAAAGTTTTAAGGTTTTCTTTTAGCAAGAGAGAGAAAATGAGGAAAACCGGGAGCAGCGGGCGGCAGGACTCGAAGCAAGAAGTTTGGTATGTCTCCCACTTTTGGTTCCCTCCACCTTAACTTATAGATGAGAGACTCATGGGAGGTGAGAGTCTATAAAATTGTTTAGGATAGCCACTTTATATGAGAGATATGTGAGAACTTGGAGAAGGATTTTGTCTAATACTTGTTGCAGGAATTTTATTTTTGAAAAAGCTCAAAACCCTCCAGCGGGAGTAAGAAAGTAAGTATGGTTGGATTGAGGACCTCCGGCAAAAGGTATGAGTTGTGAGGTAAGGCTTGATTGGGTAATTTCCTAAACGCCCACAATTCGTATAGTGATTATTGCTCTCATCTTTCTTATATTAAAGATGAAAGATTGACTAACTTGTAAGAGAGGAATTTATGACACACGTTTCAACTCCATGGACGAGTGATTTTTGCAAGAAACTTGCTCGAGGACGAGCAAGATCTAAGTGTGGGGGAGCTGTTGACGGTGAATTTTGGTGCTCCAAATATATTCGTTACACTTTGGTTTAAGGTTCATTATGGAACTAACCCGTCACTAGGTACACTAATGATATAACAAGTTCAACTCTGTATGTGCATTTGGAAGTGTGGTGTTTTTGCAGGAAAACATGGACTAAAGAGACAGAGTCACATCAAGTTCAAAGGAGCAAACAAGGAGTTCTGTTTGTGTTCAAGTGCAAGGCGAATTCACTCCCAAAGGTGGTAAGGACCAAGATGCTACGACAGAACATCCCCGAGGACCAATACGTAAAGATTGGATTTCATACGAGAAGACTCCCTATCTTGATCGCGGGGATGATGACGCCAAAAAGACACAAATAATGGGGCAAAAATCTAAAATGACAAGATGAGCCACGGGGACAAAGGGGCGACCAAACCTGGCTGATGTAAGCCCAGGCCGGTAGGCCCAGGCCGGCCGACCCACCCCTTCTGGCGTCGGTTCGGCCTCCTGTTTCTTGAGCATGAAGATGCTTCAACCCTAAGTTGCTGGCAGCACCACCATTCTAAATGGACATAGACCCCCGAGGTCGACCACAAGGCAGAGAGGTTAGACCGGGAGAGAATTGAGGATAGAACTGAGGATAGCACTCGCGAGAAATATTCATCTAGTCCAAGGAGGCAACCACAAGCGAAGGAGGACGTCGAGGCCCTGCCACGACGCCCCCAGAGTTGAAGGACGACATCGTCAGAAGCGTCTACCATGATCAACGACGCCATGCTTAGCATCTTGATGGGGTAAACTTCTCATTTGTCCATGGGGTTGTAAAGGATCTTTTCATGTAATCGCCGACTCTTTTGTGGTTTCAATCTATTGGTTTCATGTTGATGATGGTTTGATGATTAAGGCTAGCTACCGTGCTTTTTGGGTGTATAGATCTCACTACTCCCGTAGATCCCTTCAACATACCGTGATCATTCGTAGTTTTGCCATGATTACCTTCGCATAGTGACAGTACGAGAGAAGGGAAAGGGTGAAGCCATGGTCACACCCTTTGATAGATTAGATTGGTTTTGTCTCGCTTTGGCGGTTGCATGTTCGAGTATCCATAGACCCTATGGGCAAATGTCCTTCACATCTTGTGCACCTCACACACCTCTGACATAGATTATTTTGCTTTAAGATTAATCTCTAGTTTAAAAGTTTACTAAGTCGACTAGATTAGTACTAGATCGAACGCTAGCAATTCCCTTGCTCAGTGGATTGACAAGAACCTTAGGGATCTCCCTAGGTGAAAAAGGCTACAAGTGACCCGTGCGCTTGTGGTGAACCTTGACGCGTTTTTGAACTGTCAACAGATGCGCCGTTTGTTGGGTTGGAATCTTGACTTGAAGGCGCTTCCAGTGATGTATCATTTTACCCCTGTCTCTTCCCGAGATGGTACAAACTTGGACATGAAGTTGATGCTTCTATCACGTAACCTGCACTCTTGTCTGCGTAACCCTTCTCAACAGTCTTGGTGTCTTCCATGTAACCTTCTGCGTCCTCTACGTAACCTAGCGGATAAGCCTCTTGTGTAATCCTGAGTAGGATTAAAGTACAAGACTTAGGTAGCATATGACTCTCATCAATTTTACAATGTAACTTAGAGAGGAAAGTATGCACCTCTTGCTGGAGTTTCTTTCCACGGCTACGCATAACTGATTCTTCATACGCTTGTGCTTGTCTATACATTGGTTGTTCTTGTGTAACTGGTGTTTCACTTGATTCTTTATGTGTAACTAGAGGATTTGGCGTAACCAGTGATGCATCTGGTGTAACCATGGCACATGGGTTACATATGGCTGGGATGTCCTCGTCATGCTTCGAGGTAACAAACTTAACATCTTTTTTGTTTCCTTAGTCCGAATCAATTACAAGATCCTAATCGGACTTGGGATCCACTGTTGCTAGATGGAAGCTACCAAGTCAATGATGCTTCTTCCCGAACAAATTAAAACCGAGGCAGTGGAGTACTCAAGAATGGGTAATAAATACTTATGCAGCAGTGTTGATAAAGTGTGAGTTGACGCTCCCAATCAGGATAGGGTACAACTTCGACAACGGTTTGTTGCTCACTAGAAAGAGTTATGTAGCTTGAAGAAGTAGACCGAAGAATCAGAATCAACTATGAAAATGTAGTCGACTGAGATTAAGAGGTTGCAGAAGCTAACTGAAGACAGTGAAGACCTCCTTCGTCTACTGCTTAGCAATAAAAGATGAAGAGGTTAAGATCATTAGATCAATACTCCATTGTCTCTTGAGATTATGACCTGGATTTAGCTTTGTTAATCTATGTTCCTTGTGAGACAGTGAAGACCTCCTTCGTCTACTACTTAGGAATAAAAGATGAAGAGGTTAAGATCATTAGATCAATACTCCATTGTCTCTTGAGATTATGACCTGGATTTAGCTTTGTTAATCTATGTTCCTTGTGAGACTATTATCCTGTAATAGTTTGTGATATGTGATGAACAATATGGTTGTGCTTGATGGGAAATAATAGTTTGTTTTATTGTGTAAAGAAATATGTGTTGATTACTATTTTGCCAACCAGATCCGAATTATTCTGAAAAAAATCAGAATTGAAATAAAATCAATAATATTAATGCATGATTAGTTAATTTTATGTTGGCCTTCAGTGGGCTCAGCCCACTTATAATTGGGCCAAAAGTTAATTTTAGTCAAATTAACATGACAAAGGGCCGCAAATAATATGCACAATTGTTGGACTCGACCCAACAAAAAGGGCCCACTAGAATCAAATTTGCGCTCGAATCAACAACAAATGTCCCACCAAAATCTTTTTTTGGGTTATTTGAACAATATCGGCCTACAGGAACAGTTTTGGGCTCAACCCAGTAACAAACGTGTCAAATTCATTTTATGACGCAACGTAGCGTCACAATCGGCATGCCACGTCGGATGCCACATCAGATCATGTCCAACGTGGCAAAGCTGCAAGAACAAAGTTATGATGTTTTGTAATGATGATTTGCACGCGTCATTAAATTCGTGATGCCATGAAATAAGATCTCATCATTAATCGTGGTTTGTGACACTCTATTAATGATGAAGGGTTTTCGTAACAACCGGCGTCATAAGTCGTGGTTTATGACGAGAAACACTCTTTTTTGTGTCACTAGTCAGCATTTTCCTTGTAGTGTCACTAGATGCTCATCTCACTCGAACATCACACAATGTAAGTGAGAACACACAACAACCAATCAAAATTTGCATTCACAACACATGCGTTTGATTCTATTCATTTCACAATACAAATCACAAATTAATCATTCAAAACAAATCACGCACTACCACTCGCAAAAGAGGCATTCATCGGCTGCTCGTACCCCATAAGCTCCCCTGCTCGTCGACCCGGGAGGGTTCAGTGTTCATGCCTTTGCGCCGGCTAGGGGTCATCCAGGGTTGCACCACTCGTACCCTGTAACTGTCTAGGGGGCGCCATGCGCTAGCGACTGACAGCCATGGGACCGGCCAGGGGCACTATGTGTCGGCAGCCACGGGCCAGCCAAGGAGGTGCCGCGCGCCGGCGATGGATAGTCAGGGGGCGGTCGGTGGTAGCCAGCATGGAGGGGCTACAGAGAAGAGAGAGAGAGAGAGTAAGCAGAAAGAGAGGCGCTAGTGCATGGTAGAATGGGGAAATGCTAAGTTAGGTAGGGGGGACAGATAAGGCTAGTGGGGTGATAAAGGCTGGTGTAATAAAATTGTCTTGGTTGTTCTTTCAAATCATGACTAAATGCCCCTCATTTAGTCCTGGTTGGTCTTTATTAGTCATTTAAGTTTTCATCCTTTCCAACTCATTCTAATGTTTCCGCATTTCTCATATCAAACTCAAGTGTCTTTACCTTTCAGAGTGCAACCTTCTAGGAATATTATTGGATTTAGGTTGAAATTTTTATATAATTATTGGAAGCCGTATGTTGTGGTTTTAAGTTTGCCTAATAATTCATCACCTGTTTATCTTAATCTATACAAGCATATAAATGGTATGTGTATGCATCTTAAATCAAATTGATACCCTATGCGTTGGTGTGGAATTTCTTAAATAAAATTTTAAGATATAATTTGAAAGTAAAAACACTAAAGTGTGCATGGCAACATTTGTTTGCCAACGACAGTATACATGAAAACATGTTCATGTTGTTGAGAGACAACGATCCTCCATATCTTTCTATTATGAAAATTTTCTAGCGTGATACTCGTAAAGACTAATAAATTACACATGGATGCTATTAGTCAAAAAAAATAGTGGAAGACATAAATAGATAGTCCTAGTGTAGGGTGACGTGGATAGTTTGCATGTTGAGGTAAATAAGTTAATAATATTTTGTGAGGTGCATCTAGATATAGATATAGATATATCATAAAGTTCAATGATATGGTGGTGGGTACATTCTTTAACATAGATCCAATTTAAAAAAAAACATAGATCCACCTCTAAGTTTTTTTTGAAAGATCTGGAGATATTACCAAGAAGAAATTAAGGAGCCTCTAATAATATTTTGAATGCTTAAATAGAATGGATATTAAACGGACATGAACTGGGGGCCCAAATAGCGAACTGCAAGGCTTGTCTAAAACTATTAATGCTGCTGATATCATTAGGAGGCGCTACAAAGATATCCATATATCTGCGGTATGCCACCCTATGAACCAACATGCATGCACTGCATCGCGATCGTCATGGTGCATATCCAACATTATAGAACAGGTGTAGTATATATATAAGTCTTATCCCATGGATATATATGAGTATATATATCCATCTTCTGCACAAATGATATCAGAGATAATCCAGCACCAGCAGGCATTGAGGTCACATTGGATTATTGTAGTAGTGGATACCCTCTCCATCCTATATATTGAAGCACTTCGTTTCAGGCAAAGATACAAATCACCTTTGATCGTCTGTTCATCACCTAGTCACCACAAAACAGATTGGCACTAGTTACAGACTTACAGGCATGATGCCTTCTAAGGTAGCACCGGTCCTTCTCCTTCCAGTGTGTGCACTAATCTATTCCCACCAGGCCACCGGTAAATGTACTGATGCACAGAAGGATGCCATCCTGGATAACTGCAAATTGTACGTTCGCAGTCATGCTTCTCCCGGTAACATACCAGCACCCACAAGTCCCTGTTGCAACAAGGTGAGGGATGTACCGGGGAGGGACATGGAATGCATATGGGGACGACTTACAGCTGCAGAGATGGCGCAGAACAGTGAACAGAGGATCCGCAATCTGAAAAAATTCTGCGAGCCCGTGGCAGTAAGTAATAATTATAATAATTGCAGATCAACTATACTCTTCATATGACTGCACAATATCATGGATCTGATAATCTAATAAATCTCAATTTCTCTTGTTTTCATTATTTGCAGACCGAGCCTAGCTCGGCCGGTGAGGACTCCAGGAGGGGAGCTCACCCAAGCGCCCCCTTTTTTTAAAAAAAAAAGTGATTGGACGAAGATACAGCCCTAGTAGTTTTGATATACAAGGATATTTAATAAAATCGTTTATGGCATATCATTGCGATATGTATCTAGTATTTCATGGAAAAATTTTAGTAAAGTCTGCCGTGCTAGTTTTAAATGTTCTTCTCTTGGATTCCTCGCAAATGATATGTCTTCAATAATTTTTTCAGAAACAAAAAAAAACGCAGAAATAGATAACATATACTAATGTATCATTGAATAGCCCTACTGTTGCACAATTGAGGGTTTATGCATGATAAAAAAAGCTACTGATTTATTAGAGAAAATACATCTTCCAATTCGTAAGCAGAAAAGTTTTTTTTAGATAATGGATAAAAATCCAGCTTCAATATGTTCTTCTCTTGGATTCCTCGCAAATGATATGTCTTCAATAAATTTTTCAGAAACAAAAAAAAAACGCAGAAATAGATAACATATACTAATGTATCATTGAATAGCCCTACTGTTGCACAATTGAGGGTTTATGCATGATAAAAAAAGCTACTGATTTGTTAGAGAAAATACATCTTCCAATTCGTAAGCAGAAAAGTTTTTTTTAGATAATGGATAAAAATCCGGCTTCAACCTCTTCAAAGAAGAGGATCAGTCAAAAGTTATTACAAGTAGTAGCATTTGCTACACCCACAAGTTTGTAAAAAGACACCAATATGAATCAAAAACCAATTCACAAACTAAAAGACCATCCATTTGAATTAAAGAAACGTAAAGCTGCCATCTCCAAAGTTCGACATGCTGAAATGAGAGCTCCTCATCGTTCTCACTTCGCTGCAACTGCTCAAGATCGGAGCCCATACGTTCCTCTGAACAGTACCTACAAAAAAGTTTTTGGTCGGCATTTGTCAAAAACCACCTCATTTCGAGATAGCCATATCATCCAACAAAAAACTAATATCCCCGTAAGTAGGTATAGATTCGGCTTAGGCCCACCCTGCTTAACCCATGAAAAGAACATTTCATTCATGGTTGTTGGTGGAGAAACACCAAACACTATATGTATCGCACGCCATAGAAATTTAAGCAGAAGAGTTTGACTCAAGTTGATCACTGAACCTATATATTATTAAAGTGCATAAAGCATTTGTCAAAACAAATTGGCTTGTTGTGCCCATACACACGTCAACAAGTGCACCAATCCGTACACCGATTACCGCCCTCATCGTTCCTCTTAATCGAGTTCAGTTGTTTTCTCCACCTTATCTTTGCATAGGCTCACACACATTTCTTAAACAATTTGGTTTGCTCAAATATACAATAGATCGAACAAATTTACAAATCAGATGAAATAACTAGCCATGATTAAAGCGTATCAAATGCTCCAAAATTTACGTTACAATCATTCAGAAAAAAAACTATGAACTATCAATCTATCTAACGAAGTAGATCCTGGAATCTTCAAGTGTCCCAAGCGCCACTTTAATCTCCATGCTAGCTCACTACCGGAAAACCACCCTATGCCGTGAGGTCGGGGGTTTGCCGAGAGCCTTTTGCGGGCACTTGGGAAGAAAGGGTTTGCCGAGAGCTGTCAAGAAAACGCTCGGCGAACAAAAAATACTCGGCAAAATAAGGGTTTGTCGACTGCTTTGTCCAGGCTCACGACAAATAGCTATTTTGCCGAGAGTTTTTCTTGACTGTCGGCAAATTCAAAACTTTGCTGAGAGTTTTTTGTCCAGGCTCACAACAAATAGCTATTTTGCTGGCAGTTTTTATTTGGCCGACGGTAAAGTAATAAGATTTGTTTTCTCTTCCCACTCAATAATTTTTCATAACTTTTTCATAATAGTTCGGATGAACAAAAGCTTTATATCAATTGTATATCTCGAAAAGATATACAACTTTTACTAAGAAAGTTTATGAAAATTTTCAATCTAAATATGTGTTCGATTGAATATAGAAGGGACACTTGTGAATAGGGGTGGCTGACGAGCCAGCTCGGCTCGTTAAGACTCAGTTTGTTACGACTCGAGCCGAGCTTAGTTTGGCTCGTTAAAGTAACATGCTAAAAATTGAGTTCGGCTCGATTCGTTTGAAAGTTCGAGCCGGCTCGTTAGGCTCACGAGCCTAGTATTATTGAACATGATCAAAAATAATATTAATCAATATATAATAATTAAGTATTCTAACAACATTTAAAAGTTTAACTTATGATTATATTATGAAATCATGTAACATAAGTGAATAAAATAGGAGAATATAGATATTTGAGAGCTCAAAATAGACTTAATCAGTACTAGATTTGACTTACAAGTTGAAAAATAATATTATTTTAACCAAATAATAGTAATACAACTCTATTCTAAACAATAATTTTGCTATTTTCATCTTTATCGAGCCTAATGAGCTAATCGAACATATCACGAGCAGTTCACGAGCTTGCTCGTTAAGAAAACGAGCTAAAATTGAGGCTCGGCTCGGCTTGTTTAAAGATCGAGCCGAGCTGAGCCGAACCAAACCTATAAATGAGTTGAGTTAGCTCACGAGCCTCGAGCTTTTATGCCAACCCTACTTGTGAAGGAACCTATAACTATATTTATCTTCTACTATATCCTAAACTTTTTCTACTCTCTACATACAGCATGCGGTGCTACATGTTAAATCTTGGTACATTTTTCTATTTGTTTTCTACATTTAACTAATTAATTGCATTTCAAGTATTTTTTTGAATCAAGTCAAATTTGAATTGCAAGTGATTCAAATAATAGAGTGAAATGAGTGAAAAAATGATTTTCATGTTATTTAGGCCAACTTGAGACCATGCCCATCAAATGAAAAGAAATTTCGAAAATCTTATCTATGGAACATCTCGTCCATTATTTGTGTAAATGATTTTAAAATGTTAAAAAAAGAAAATGAAGTCTAAAAATTATGAGATTTGTCAATATCTCATGATATCATATGTGGAGGTTATGGTAAAAAATAGAGTGAGTTTCGCATATTTTGTCACGCACGATGCTTAGAAACCGAAACATCTCCGAAAAAGTTTCATAGAGTTAAGAATGATACGGTTAGGTTCGTAGGCAAAGTGACATTCAAATTGGAATTTGAATTCAAATTTTTTCACTCTTCACATACAATATGTGGTACTCCATATTAAAATTTAGTACAATTTTGTATTTGTGAGGACCAGGTGTGTCCGAGGACCAGTGGAGGGTCTCTCCTTAGTGATGAGTGATTAACAATGTTGTGTGGACTGATGCTTGCTCAGGTGCAGGTACAGGTTGCGGCTTGACTCGTGTTGGTGCAGGTGAAGAACAAGCGTGAAAGGCCTTAGCCGCGGTGGCCTCCCGGTGATGGAGAGGCAAGTAGACTTGGTTTGATGGACCTGGTGGCCGATGGGGTCAAGTACGAGTTGTGCGGTGCAAGACTAGCAAGTTGAAGTCATGGACATGGGCCGGTGCAAGGTAGCGGTTCGAGGCCGAAGCTTGCACGCGGGTTTTGGTGGTTTGCCCACAAAACCATCAATGGATGGTTTCTTGGTTTGGGCCTCAAAACCAAGTCCGCCGGGCCCGATGCGACGAAGATGGTGATCTGGGAGCATCAGGAAGCTTCGAGGCGGGGGGCACGTGGCGTGATCGCGGGGCTTGCGTCGAGGCTAAGCAAGTCCGCGGTGGAAGCGTGTCCGCTCGATGGGAATATCCGAAGACTTGACCAAAATGCCCCTGAGGGGTGTGTATCTTCTTTTTAAGTTGTAGGGGTAGTGTGGTCATTTGCCTCCTCCGGTGGACTTCATATAAATAGCAGAGAGGTGGATGGCATCTCTCTCTCTCTGACTCTAGGGTTTCCTCCCCCCGGTAGATCGCTCTGGACTGCTTCTTTTTCTAGTATTTCCTTAGGGTAGATTCTTGTATAGACTCTGACCTCTGGATGTATGGAAGCATTTGGTGTTGCAATGATTTCCCTCTCCTAGCTCTTTGTGATTTTCATGTCATTTTCGGAGCTATTTTTGGGTGTTTTTGTTCTTCGCTCGATTCGTTGATTTGAGGGCGTTTTCTCTCGAATTTCTTTGAGGGGATCATGGGTGGATGCCTTGTGCATCTTTGGGTGTGATCTTGACCCCTCAAACATCGGGAAATCCCTTTGATTCGCGAGTTCTTGGAAGAGCATGAGTTCTTGGTGGTGGTTCATGTGATCCGCGATTCCCGATGATTTAGTGAGTTAGAGGTCGAGATTTTTGGGGCATAGCTTCACCTAGTGACGCTTCTCGTCTCCCCCAAATCTTGTCTCAAGAGCTCAAGTGGTTTGGGAGATCCGGTGATGACTTGGTGAGTTTGACCTCCCGCGCGCACCCTGTTTCTGCTTCTGTTCGCATCGTGCGGCCAGTTCGCGTGGCCTTGGCAGACAGTCCGCGCGGCTCGAGTTCGTCACAGTTCTTTGCGTGTTCGTGTGAGTCCGTGTTTCGATCTGTGAAGTGCTTAGGGTTTTGTTGCAAGAGGTTTGTGGACAGTCCGCAGGTCAGTGAGGTACAGTCCGCGTGGGCTAGTTTGAGCGACGTGTTTCTGGAGCTTTGGCTGGACGGTCCGCGAGTCCTACACGGACAGTTCGCGACACTAGCGGATAGTCCGCGTGGCTCAGCCGAACAGTCCGATTTTCTCGGTGCGTCTCTGGTGGTTTTGTTGGAGTTTTCGGACAGTCCGCGGCAGCCGTGCGGACAGTCTGCCCTACCCTGGCGCACAGTCCGCCCGTACTAGACGGACGGTCCGTGCTTAGCTTGTCCAGATTTTGCTAAGTGCTTGGTTCTTGCTTAGTTCTTCCGCTCTTTGATTCGAGGCTTGTCTCTAGGGCTTGTAGGCTTGTGTGTGCCTAGCCTAGAGCTTCTTTGGTGTGTGCGAGTGATTCGAGTGGCAATTGGGGTATCGGCCGAGTTCATCCTTCGGGAAGAATTTTTATCAGCTCCCATTCACTCCCCCCTCTGGTCTCCTATTCAGTTCTTCAATTGGTATCAGAGCCGGTTACGGATCTTCGTGATTCTAACCAGTCTAAGATCCAAAGATAGGCGACTATGGTAAGGGGTCAGGTCCTCCGCACTTCGATGGCAAGAATTACCTGATGTGGGAGAGGCGCATGGGCGTGTTTTTGCGTGGGAAGGGAACTCTGATCTGGGATGTGACCCAAAATCCTAACTATGTCATTCCAGATAGTTTCCTTCTTCCAGGATCGCGAGACATGTTTGAGGCCAACAGCAAGGCCATTGATTACTTGTTCCGTGCTCTCTGTGCCTCGGAGTTTGATCGAGTGTACGGAGAGGATGTGGCCAGAAAGATATGGCTTAAGCTTAAGAATGCACATGTTGGCAATGCTCAGGTGCAAGTTCGCTAGTTTTCCACTTACCGGAGAGAGTATGAGAACTTCACTCATCTCCCCGGTGAGTCGACTTATGTGATGTTTCAGCGCTTCACCAGTATTGTGAACAACATGAGAGTCAATGTGATATTGCTCCCATACACAGATCATGATCAAGTTATCAAGCTTTTGCATGCACTAGATAGGTCTGTGTGGAGTGCCAAGGTCAAGGCCATTGAGGAGTCGAGCGTGTATGATTCCTTGACGCTAGATGAGTTGTTCTCTAAGCTCAGGTCTTCGGAGGTGGATCCTGGCCTGAGAGCCAAGAGCAAGAGCCCCACTGATCCTTATAATTTGGCTCTTGTCTCAGGATCGAGGACTAATGCTAACTCTACTGCCATGCAGTTTTCTTTGTCTTGTCTTGTCTTGTGTCCATGCCAGATGACAACTTTGAGGTGCTGAGCAAGGAGGATCTCACCTTGTCGAGCAAGAGGTTTGGGCGGATGTACGAGAGCCGCAAGAATGCGAGGAGAAGCTCGGGGATGTGCTATCGGTGCGGGAAGCACAGACATTTCATCGCCGAGTGCCCTGAAGCCATGGAGGTCAAGAACGACTACAAGGGCAAGCCCAAGAATGACTACAACAAGCACCACTTTCGAAACGACTACAAGGACAAGCACAAGGACAAGGGTGAGAGAAGACCAAAGAAGCAGCGGGTACAAGAAGAAGACAGCTCGAGCGATGGTTGCCGGAGCGAGCGACATCGACTCCACTTCAAGCGACTCTTCTTCCGGTTCGAGCAGAGATGAAGAGCAAGATCGGTGCAAGAACAAGCGGCACACAGGTAAGAACTTCACCGGCCTCAGCTTCGTCGCACAAGGTGGGTTTTGTGGCATGGCGCACTCCAAGAAGGGTGGGAAGCACAACTCGGATTCGAACTCCGACTCCGAGGAAGAGGTACGACATGATCCCAACTTCTTGCTAGAGGAGAATGCTAGGCTAAATGAGTTTCTTGATAACTGTGATGATGTGCTTAGGAAGACCAACAAGAAGAAGAGAGAGTTTTGGTCTTTGCTAGGTGATGCTAAGGACAAGATAGTTGAGCTTGAGTCTTTGCTTGTTGATGCTAGAACTGAGATAGACTCTTTGAAAGCTGCTCCTGTTGTTTCTAATGAGGTTGATTGTATTGATTGCAATGTTTTCCTGGCTGACTTGACTGCTCTTAAGGAGAAGCATGCCTCAACTCTTGAGGAACTAGATGTGCTTAGGATCGAGCGTGATGAGTTGAAATCTAGATCTGCTTTGTTAGGTGCTTGCACTTCTTGTCCTGTGTTGCATGCTAGGCTAGATGAATCTCACACTAAGATAGTTTCTCTTGAGGCTGCATTGAAAGCTTCTATTCCTACATCATGCTCTACCTGTGAAATGCATGCTTTGAAAAACATGGAACTTGCGCATTATGTTGACTGTTTGCAGGATGAGAATGATGAGTTGAGGAAATTGATGGGTTGGTTGTCTGGGCATGAGCCACAATTGAGTTTGATGTTAGCTGAGTTTAAGAGGTTTGATGGTCAGGCATTGGGGGCGGACAAGAGTGGTGAGAAGAGTGGTGAGGGAGAAGAGAAAGTTGGAGAGATTCCTATCCCACCACACACTACACCCATGAACAAATTTGCACCCAAGCCAAACCACCTCAGAAACAAGCTAGACACAACCCCAGATCCACCAGTGTTCCCCCACAAGAAAGAAAATTACCAGAAACCCATCAAGTTCGTGAGCACCCAGGAAAATGTGTTTAGGGGGAAGTCAGGAGAGAAAGCTGTTGAGAAGCCCACAGAGAAGCCACAGCCTAAGCCACAACCGATCCGCTTCCATTGTGAGTATTATGAGGGGGATGGGCATAAGGATGAGTTCAGTTTTAGGAGGAGAAGGGATGAGAGGTTTGCTAGGGAGATGGCAAACAAGGACAGGTACGACCCTTCTCATGGTGCGTCTGAGCCTCGTAGAGGGCCTCTACCTCGAGGTGATGGGTTTGTGCGTACGGTTGCCACTCGTGGTGGTGGAGGTGTGTTTCCTCAGAGACATAGGTGTGTTGGGTTTGGGTGTGGTGAGTTTGCTGGACGTGCTCCTGCTCGTGACCGTTACAAGTTTGGGAGGCACGATCGCAGTTTTGGTTCTCAGAGGGACTACGGGCCACATTTTCCCCCTCGTGGTGCGTGTTCCCCTCCAGTGAGACGTGGTTGGTTCTTCGGTGGTAGGCGTGAGAGGGCTCCGCCTAGAGGCTTTGATAGGATGGATTTTGCTAACCCTTCTTTTGAGCAAATGGCTCGACACTGGTTTGACTCCTTTGGTACTAACCCCAGTGTTGAGTCGCTTGCTTATTCTCGTTCTCGTTTTTGATTTACAGGTAGGAGGCTTGGAGGACTTTTGGTTGATCGATTCCAGTTGTTCACGTCACATGATCGGAGATCGTGGGTGGTTCTCCAGCCTCACCCATTGAGTACGAGGGAGTACATCACTTTCGGGGACAATGGGAGAGGACGAGTGCTTGCTGAAGGTATGGTGAAGGTGAGTAGCAAGGTGACCTTGAAGAGTGTGGCTTTGGTCAAGTCACTTGGTTTTAACCTGTTGTCAGTATCCAGTTGCTTGACAAGGGTTTTGAGGTTCGTTTTAAGTTGGGGTGCTTCTCGTGTGCTTGATTCTCGAGGCGATATTGTCTGTACGATCGTCCCCGAGGGTCAAATCTTTCGTGCCGATTTTTCCCAGTCTGTTGGTCCTCCTTGATGCTTTGTTGTTGGCATTTCGACTGAGCTTTGGAAGTGGCATAGGAGGCTAGGACACTTGAGCTTTGAGTTGCTTTCCCGCTTGAATGGCCTAGACCTTGTCCGAGGATTGCCTAAGTTGAAATTCGAGAAGGATTTGGTTTGTGCTCCGTGTCGGCATGGAAAGATGGTTGCTGCTTCTCACGCCCCTCTGACTGCGGTCATGACCGAGAGACCTTGTGAGCTGTTGCACATGGATTTGGTTGGGCCATCTCGTGTTCGCTCTGTGGGTGGGAAGTGGTATGTGTTGGTAGTGGTTGATGATTTTTCGAGGTACTCTTGGGTTTTCTTTTTGGAGGATAAAAGCGAGACATTTGGGTTTGTTCGAGACTTGATCTTGAGGTTGAAGAATGAGAGACATGGTGAGACCCTTCGAGCTATACGCAGTGACAATGGCACAGAATTTAGGAACTCTCATTTTGATACCTTTTGTGGTGATCTTGGTCTCGACCATCAGTATTCTTCTCCATACGTCGCTTGTCAGAATGGCGTAGTGGAGAGGAAGAACTGGACCCTTTGTGAGATGGCCAGGACGATGCTTGATGAGCATAGGACTCCTAGGCGTTTCTGGGCTGAGGCGGTCAATACCACTTGCTATGTGTCGAATCGCATTTTCCTTCGTGCTTTCAAGAAGAGAACTTCGTATGAGCTGATGCATGGGCGAAAACCCAAGGTGAGTCACTTTCGTGCTTTTGGATGTAAGTGCTTTATTCTAAAGAAGGACAAGTTGGATAAGTTTGAGGCTAGATATTCGGATGGTATTTTTCTCGGTTATGCGATTCACTCTAGAGCAGATCGTGTGCTCAACCTTGACACTAACCGAATCATGGAGACTTACGAGGTAACCTTCGACGAGACACAGCCATGTAGCTCTTCTGCTTTTGAGTGTGCAGGTGATGAGGAAATTGGTGCGAAGATCTTTAGGGACGAGAAGGATGGGGATGAAGAAGAAGATGATGGTGGTGATGCTCCCGCGGCTGATCGTGTACACACTACTTCCACTATGATGACGACGATCGAGGATGGTCCATCCCCTACACCCACTACGACTGAGGCTCTTCGAGGGGAGGCTGCTGCTGAGGGGGAGATTGTGTCCAGGCAAGAGGCTTGTTGATGGTCAATTTCCGTCAACCAAGAGCACTTGTTACACTTTGGTTTGAGATTTGAATTATAACTAACCCGCCACTAGGCATACTAATGATGTAATAAGTTCACACTTGCATGTGGTTTTTGGAGTATGTTGTTTACGTAGGATTTAAGAGCCTAAATGAGGACTTCCAGGTAGAGTTCATCGAGCACTTTATGAGAAGATCACGAAGCCCGGCACAAGTCAAGACACGAAGTGAATATGACTCCAAATGACACGAGGACCGAAGCATGAAGCTGTGAAACTCCGAGGACCTAAACAGAAGATGCGGGAGTTCGTGCGCTAAGTACCCTTATCCAAACCGCGGGGAAAACGACATCAAGGACCCACATAAAGTTCGGAAAATATTCAAGAAAGTGAGAGAAGCATCGTGGAGGAAGATGGGCCCGAACCGGGCTGAAAAGGGCCTGGGCAGGCCGACCCATGCCGACCGGCCTAGGGTGTTTCGGGCCCGGTTCGCGACGCCCTTTGACCTACACGCTCCTCGGCTCATTTATATCCCCTGCCTCGGACGGCCGCCAGATCCATCCATCCATTCACGACATCTCGGCGAAACCTAGAAGCAAGCACCGGAGGGAGACGACGGCGGCGGAGTCCTCGAAGTTGTCTAGGGGATGGCCTAGGCCAACCCTAACCGTCATGGCCGCCCTGCGTGGTTGTGCCATGGTGGAGTTCTAGAGCTAGTTGAGGTCATCAACAGTATGTACTCGGTGGTGATGATCCAAATGCATCTATTATTATGTGAGCAATGATAATCATGTTTTCCGATCTTCTAGCGATTCCATGTCCCCGTCTATACTTTTTACCTATCGTGAATGTGATTTGATCCTTAGTCTAATACATGTTTAGACTATATAGCATGCTCTATGTAATCGTGGCGATTAGGTTTAGCATGTCGACCCTTCATGGTTTGTAGACACATTCATGTTTGAGCGTGCCCCTGGATCCCTCGCTTCATTAAGGGAGCATTGTGACAGGGTGATTTCCCCCGAAAGAGCGGATGTCTTCGGGAGGTAGACCAGAGGTAGGAGTTTAAGGATGCTAGTAGATGAGATGCTCGATTCGTTGCTCGTTTGCCGGAGCTTCAACTAGAAGGCGCTAGACCTAGTTACCCCTTCGGAGGAGCTTTACCTTAGTTGTTGTTCTTGGATGTGATCAACCTATATGCTATCACTCATATCTATTAGGTTTACCTCTTTTATGCAATCAACACTGCATGTTAGGTTAGCTTGACTAGATAAGGTAGAGAACCTTATCGGTTTGCTTCCGATCCTTGGATTGACAAACCTTGGGGACCCTCCTTGGTAAAAAAGGCACTAAGTCACCCGTACGCTTGTGGTGAACTTCAACACGATTTTGAACCGTCAACAAGCCCTTTTTCTGGCGCTGTTGCCGGGGATCGGCAACTCGAACCCTAGGGTGATCTACCTTTCTTTTTAACTAACCCTAATTTTTATTATTGCATATACGCTTGTTTTCTTGTTTGTGTCTTGGAAAGCAGGTGAAAAGCTAGACACAAGATGTTCGAGGAGTTATCTACACCTGCATTCGAACAAACATGAAGATTCACTCTTTAGTGGTAGGTGCTAACTTTGGTTAGTGGCCCATCATCCACTATCGAGTCCACACCCTACACAAGAGCACGTGAACAAGGTAAGTCAACGTGTCAATTAAAATTTTAAAACTAATGCTTTGTGGAGATTTGTATGATCAAGCAATAGGTATTGGATGCAATCATGATGCCCCCAAGATCACAAGATCAAGCTCGTCAACATCTTCGAAGTTTCTGTTCGCATCAAGTTTTGCACAGCCTCATGGGAGAACTATAGAATGTCTTTGGATATTTAGAAGCCCCACCAAGTTAAGCTTCCAACGAGTCAAGAATCAAGTCGATCGGAGGTTCCTACAAGCAGATATGGCCGAATCACCGATGGTTGCACGTCCTGAAAATTCTGGACAGCAAGCAAAGCTGAAGTGAAACAGCCATAACTCCCTCATTCGGACTCCGATTAAGATGAATGAGTTCCCGTTGGAAAGGTAATTTCATAAACCCTTTAGAATTATATTTTGGTATATGTTCTGTTATGTATACAGGGGAAAATCCATGAAGAAGAGGCAGCAGCAACGCGATGAGAACAAGAGAGTGGAGATGAGGACGACAACAACGAAGAGAAGTTTGGGCAATGCTTCCATTGGACCACATGTGAAGAAATTCAGAAGCTTGGAACAAAACAAAGACCCCTGGAGCATTGGCACATGAAGACACAAGTTGGCGACATCCGACGTAAGGAGATGTTTGGAGCAAACCACGAAGGATTACAGACAAAGGACGACATCCAGTGGCGCGGATACTTTGGGTTCTCACACGAAGGATCATGGAGCGACATGAAGACATTTAAGACATGTGTGAAGCCACGCAAACAAAGAAGAGGAGTGATCCTACACAAAGCATCCTTGACGACATGTGGCATGAAAGAAAGATTTGAGAAAAAGTCTACACCAGCCACCTTCGATCATCAAGGATTGTTCGCTTTCAACTCCGGAGGACCACTCATGATGAAAAGCTCGAAGGCTAAGGTACAGATTAACCTCTCAAGATACTTTTGATTATGATAATATTCCTTTGATATTTTCATGTTCATATCCAATAGTATGTTTTGATTCTAGGCCTTGCACCTTTGATGATCATGATAGGCTAGAATTTCTTGAGTATGATAAAGAGGCTATGTTGTGTTTGAACACCTTTAATTTCCTTGCCTAATGAACCTATGCCTAATGAGAGCCTTAGCGCTGAGCAAGAAACTTATGCTTCCTTTAATCACAACATGCTTTGTTCATCCAATTTAAATTGCGGTTATGTATGCATTTGTTTGCCTTATGTCTTGCAAATTTTGGACTTGCTTCGTGCTTGGTCAAGCTCGTGACCTTAAAAGAGTGTTTGTCGGGGGAAAACCCGAGTTTCACTAACCATGCAGGTCATTAAACCTTTTTCTGGCGGTGATCTTCAACACGGTTTTAAACTGTCAACAAGCCCTTTTTCTGGCGCCGTTGCCGGGGATCGGTGTCACACCTGATTTTCTGAAGAAAACCAAATGCATCTCATATGTGTGCCAGGATCAAGTTTACACACATATGATAGACGTCATGAGTGAAATATCATTAAACAGCATTAAAAACGTACAAGAGTTAAACCATTACATTATCTCTTTATTACACTCAGATGATAGACTCGAAGGTCTTTAAAACGAACAAACGATAACTAGACGAAACAACTCCATCTTCAGCTTCCACAGGCACATGACTGGGGGCACGCAAGCCTCAGAACTCATCGTAGTCGCTGAAGTACTCTTCTCCATTGTTCTCCTCTGAACAATAGGTAAGCAAGGGTGAGCACACTTATGGTTAGAGCTCAGCAAGTGGGGGAAAATGCAAAGCTTTCAAGGATAGGCTAAGGTTATGTAGCGGTTAGCATTTTTAATGTTGGTCAAATTTTATTAGCAAGTACCTATTTACTAGGTGTAAGTGTATACCAACCCACTTAAAAGACTTTAGAAAACTTTCCATCTCAAACCATACCAAAACCACAGTTTAATTCCATCTTCTAGTTCATTAATCATGTGAGGGTCCAGGCCGCTCTTAACCGTGAGCACGGCTGATCGATCAGTTTTCACTCTGCAGAGGTCGTACACTTTACCCACAGTTCGTGTTCCCCATGTTGCCCGGGTTGATCAGACCCTTAAACACTACCGAGGTGAGTGGCTAGGGGTTCACTACGAAGCCTTTACAAAGATATGCAGAAGACCAACAACCCGCAACAGTTACAGCAGCGGAGCGGACCATAACCCTCCCTAGTGGTCAGCACCTTAGCAAAGGCTGCTACCCCAAAAGAACCGGGCTATACCCCTACAACTCCGGCCCCCTGTGCTCCTTTCGGATAAGGCTGTCAGATAATTCCACACACCTAATTAATTGGCTAAGCTAGAGCCATGTGGACTGTGGTTTCACTATTTTCCTGGGTGGTTCTCTATGTTCCAATTATTAACATATGATCTTGTTATTAACATAGCATCATCTTTCACCGAAGTTATCATGATCAACATTCATCATTTTGCAAAGATTCATTTGAACCATCCCAAGGTATAGCAACTAAGCATTTCTACCCAAAACATTTATTTAAAAGGGTTGTTCAAGGTAGAGGGAATAAAGTCTAGTCATGTCCTTAAAAAGGTGATTTTCCCATCAATTTAATGCAATACAACTTTTAAATGTAAATATTAACTAACATGCAATTATTTAGGTCAAAGAGGAATATGCAGAGGGAGAAGTCCACTTGCCTTCCTTGCTTAAACACTGGGGTTCTTCTTCTTCAAAAACTTGCTCTTGATCCGCTTCAACTGGCTGCTCACTTGAAACTGGCACGATGTCTACGAGCACACATGAAAACATACAATAAATAAAACAATACATCAAGCATGAAAAAGCTTAAAGGGAGGACAAGGTTTGGCTCTAGGAACGCGAACGTAAAAACACTCGGAACTATCGGGAGCTTTGGATGATCACATACAAGAGCTAGCCATTTGCTAGGTATCTTTTAATTAAGTAAAATCATGTGCATAGGTTATTTCAGAGAAATACCCTATTTAGAATTAAGCAAGTTATATTTAGATGAAAAAGAACGATGTTGAACTTGGTCCAATTTTATTTATAAATATTCAAGTATTATTTATACAAATTAAACATTTAATTTAATAGAAGCATGTGAAGCATCTAAACGTATAACTTTATGTTTCGAGTTGAACTAATCAAATTATAATTCAAAAACACATTTATGTTCATATTAATCAAATTAACATTTAATTAAGAAAACTCGGGATATAGCCTATGTTGCTTTTATTTAGAAAGCAAATTGCATAATCATTAATCAATTTAAGTTGATTATGAAAACCGAGGTATACATCTAATTAGCTTTTAATTGAAAGAAATATTTAATTAGTATTAATCATATTATCTTTCTTATGAAAACACGTGTTGAACTCTAATTAGATTTTAATTAGGAAAGCATGTGTATAAGGATTTAATCATATTTAATATTTAAATAAATTATAAAACAAAGAACATGTTCAACATTGGTCCTAATACATAGTTTGAGTTGATATGAACCTAACGCAACTTGAAGCGGTGGAAACGGAGCTAAAACGCAAAAGATACGGCCAAAACAAGGTTCAGGAGCTTTTATGTGAAGAAACAGGGCTTCCAGGGACCTAACTGTAAGAAACCAGGGGCTAAAACATATTTACACGTATAAACGGAAGGTCTATAGCGCAAAAGATCAAGGTTGGACTTCGGCTGGGAAAAACTAAAGAACTCAGGGGCTTAAACGAAGAAAACAGGACTTGGTTGTAGGGGTTTTATCAGGTGGAAGGGCACTTTTGTGATATTTAAAACAGCAAGGTTCTTTTTGTAAAGCTGCGGCTGAAAGGCTTGTGTTGACTCTGTTGACTGGTATGTGTGGATCAGACTCGATCTGAGCCGCAGATCAAAGTATAGACGGCTAGGGAGAAACAAAGAGCTCAGGGGTCTATATGTAAAGAAAAGGACTTGACTGCAAGGGTTTTTGCTGGTGGGAGGGCATGGTTGTGATTTTAGAAACTGTAGGGGGGTTTTTGTAAAGTTGCAGCGGCAACGCCGGGGTTGACCGTTATGCGGTCGCTTTGACCGGGGCGGGGCTGGATCTCAGCCGTAGACTGCGGATCGGACGACCATGATCGCGTGTAAGCGGTAGGCGGCGGCGCACGGCCGGCTTGCGGCGGCGCCGGGCGGAAAACTCGCCAGAGCTCGCTCGATCTCGAGCTCCCGGCCTCGGTTTGGGACGAGGCTTGGTCCTACGCGAAGAGAAGGACGGGGCGAACCTAGCTAGGGGCTTACGGGGGTGGTTCGGGTGTCGGCGGCGACACCACGTCTGGCGAGGCGGCTCGGCCATCTCCGGCGAGCACGCGCGGCACGGAACAACGCGGGACGCGCGGTTTAAAGAGGAGGTGGCCTTCCTCACCTTGCTGCGGACCTCCGGGAAGGCTCCTCGGCAATGGTGGGGCGATGGGGAAGGAGATCACCGGCGATGGGTCCGATCTCGGCGGCGGCTTGTGTCGGTCTTCAGGCGGCGCTCCGGGTGAAGGGGATGGCGGCCCTGTGACACGAATTAGAGGTCGAGTGAGCGACGGGCGCGAAGAAGAAAGAAGAGGGGCAGGAGCACTTCACCGACGGTGGAAGAGCTCGGGCAACCTGCAATGGCTCGGCGGCCAGAGCTTCAAAAGGATGACGGCGCGCGCACGAAAGTGGAGAGGTGCGGGGCGTGTACGGTGCGGAAAGGAAGAGAAAGGGCGAGGCAGGGGCTCGGCCTCGGCTTTTAAAGAGAGGAGGAGGGAGAGGGAAACGGCGGCCGGGGTGGAGAGCAATGGCCATTGATGGCCATGGTGACGCCGGCGGTTTTGAAGGAAATTAAGGGAAAACGGAAGAAAAGATGGGGAGGAATTGTTCCGGGGCCTTATTGCACTGATTGATTGACTTGAAGGGGAGGGGGAAACGGGGAGGACGCCGGTAACGGCCGGCGGCCATCACGGCTTTGCGGCGGGCGAAAACAGAGGAGGGGGCGTGAGGAGGAGGACGACCTGACACACGGGGCCCGCCAGGCAGCCGCTGTGAGAGAGGAAAGGGGGAAAGTGGGCCGGCGGTGTGAGTTGGGCCGCGAGAGAGAAGATGGGCCGACTGAAAGAAACGGGCCGACGCAGGGAAAAAGAAGAAAAGAGAAGAGGGCCGGCCTGGGCTGAAAGAAGAAGGGAGAGGGTTTTGGGGTTTTGGATGTTTTCTTTGTTTTTTCAAAACCTTTTCAAACTTAAACACTTTTCAAACTTTCAAACTAAAACTAAAACTCTCTCTCCCTCCTTTTAAACTTCACACAAGCAAACAAAAGCCATGCATTTCAAAATATGATGCACAAACACTTGTTGCCTCTAAAATTATTTAAAATGATATTTAAATACTTTAAAGCCAAATTTATTTGATAATTTATTTATTTCTTAGAAAATTAAATCTAAAACACCATGTTGCTACATTAATTTAGTGATGGAAATTTAGGGTGTTACAATCGGCAACTCGAACCCTAGGGTGATCTACATTTCTTTTTAACTAACCCTAATTTTTATTATTGCATATACGCTTGTTTTCTTGGGGCATAGTTTCACCTAGTGACGTTTCTCATCTCCCCCAAATCTTGTCTCCAGAGCTCAAGTGGTTTGGGAGATCCGGTGATGACTTGGTGAGTTTGACCTCCCGCGCGCGCCCTGTTTCTGCTTCTGTTCGCATCGTGCGGCCAGTTCGCGTGGCCTTGGCGGACAGTCCGCGCGGCTCGAGTTCTTCGCAGTTCTTCGCGTGTTCGTGCGAGTTCGCGTTTCGATCTGTGAAGTGCTTAGGGTTTTGTTGCAAGAGGTTTGCGGACAGTCCGCAGGTCAGTGAGGGACAATCCGCGTGGGCTAGTTTGAGTGACGTGTTTCTCGAGCTTTGGCTGGACGGTCCGCGAGTCCTACACGGACAATCTGCGACACTGGTTGACAGTCTGCGTGGCTCAGCCAGACAGTCCGATTTTCTCGGTGCGTCTCTGGTGGTTCTGTTGGAGTTTTCGGACAGTCCGCGGCAGCCGTGCAGACAGTCCGCCCTACCCTGGCGGACAGTCCGTCTGTACTGCACGGACGATCCGCGCTTAGCATGTCCAGATTTTGCTAAGTGCTTGGTTCTTGCTTAGTGCTTCCGCTCTTTGATTCGAGACTTGTCTCTAGGGCTTGTAGGCTTGTACGTGCCTAGTTTAGAGCTTCTTTGGTGTGTGCGAGTGATCCGAGTGGCAATTGGGGTATAGGCCGAGTTCATCCTTCGGGAAGAATTTTTATCAGCTCCCATTCACTCCCCCACTCTCTGGTCGCCTTTTCGGTCCTTCAATTTGGTTGCTACATTTAACTAATTAAATGCATTTGAATCAAATACTGAAAAAATTACTTTGCCGTGAGCATGCTTTGGGGCTCTCAGCGAAGCAAAATCAGCCCGTTAAGGCTCATTGGGTCCATGTCTCCGGCCTCTTGGCGAAATCCTAGTATAACCTGCCCCACGCCCCACCCTCACCATGCGCAGCTAGACCCCGCCGCATCCTCCCACCCCGCGCTTCCCTCCCCAGGCCTCCTCTCCCTCCACCTCCCTCGCGGCTCCTCTCCTCCTCCCTCTGCTCGCCCCTCACCAGACCGGTGAGGAGCGACGGCCGCGGCTAGCAGGAGCGTCGGCGGCCTCTCCCTCCTCAGATTTCAATCATGGTGTGGCATAGCTGTGTGGTGGTGGAGCAGATGCGGCCTCCTCTTCACTAGCGGTGAGATCTGAGGCGGCGGACACAGCCTCATCTTCCCCGACTGCGGCACGGGCTCCTCTTCCCCGTCGACGGACATAGCCTTCTCTCCCCCGGTGGCGGACACGGCCTCCTCTTCCTCCCCTCTGGCGCAAGCATCGAGATTTGGAGGGTCGGGGCTCCCTCCTCCTCCCCGGGATGGCGGCGTGCGTGGTAGCGATGGCAAGAGGTCTGGTAGTGGTGCTGGTGGCCGCAGTCTCCTCTTCCTACCCTAAGGCGTGGCGGCGTGTGTGGCGGAGGCGACGGCGACGGCGACGGCTAGAGGTCTGGTGGTGGTGGCGGCGACGGCAATGGCCGCGGAGGTCCAACGGCGGAGGGCCACGGCGGCCAGCCGGTGGGCCCTCGGTGCCATGTGGATTTCATTTTTTTATTCTTTTCAAAACTCTTTGCCGAGAGCCAAATAGTACTAACGACACACTTTTGCTGTGAAGGCAAGCTTCGACTCACAGCAAACAGTTGTTTGTCGACTAGATGTTACCGTGACCCTTTTGCCGAGAGTTTGCTCTCAGCAAACTGTTGCCGTGAGGAAAAGGGTCGTTGCCGTGAGCACCGGGCTCACAGCAAAGCGTCGGTTTCTCGTAGTAACTCCTTGCGTGTTTATTTTCTTAGCTTGTTTATTTTCCCAGATAGAAACACACCGCCACACTACTCCTTGCGTGTTTAGTTTCTTAGCTTGGACTAAGGTGGGACACGTCATGGAAAAAGCTAGCCTAGCAAAATAAGCTCCAACGTGTGAACATGCTTAACATAGACTAAGTGGGATCCATGTAAATACAAAAAAAAAATTTCCCTCATATTTCCCCAACATGAATTCGCCAGACGCAACCTGTCATCTTGCTGCTAACAGCTTGCATTAAATGAAATCAATTTTTTATTCATCGCACCGGATGCTAAAAAGCTAAAAAGTGAAAGGGTGTACAAAGATGTACAAGTGAAAGGAGGTGGTCTAGTGTGTGGCACCTCCTTCAGATCTTTATCTCTTCTTGGAGCACCTCCTTATTAGCAAGTGCATTAGAGCTGCTCTAATATATATTGAAACATTAAATGATTGGACATCTAATAATGTCTCGTGAATTTTTTTATAAATTCTGCATGTTGCTGAATGCTTGTTTTCTTAAACTTAATCAAGAAAAGTAAATAAGATAGTTTTTCACCAAAAATGAAAGAAAAGCTTAGAAACTATTAATAATGAATTAGCGCAGTTGCACCTTTCTTTGGATATGCATTTCAGATTAAAATTAGTGCAAATAATATTTAATATTGCACCTCCAACCAAAGTGAACGAACAGCACAGATACAGTAAACCATACGTTGAATAAGCTAGTTATATGGTAAAAAACGTAGATACACCGAGGGTTCGAACTGTGACGTTCATGTGTTGCGTTCATCTTGGTGAGAATCTAATGAAGGCATGATAGCCTTCATCCAGTATGGTCATATTTATTAAATAAGTCAGAATCATAAAAAATTATATTATGTATACTGATTTTATCAACACATTTTCCTAGTTTAATGAATAATATTTATATAATATTTTTTTCTTCTAATGCTCATGTAGCTTTGGTGACACCTTGCCACCATTGAACAATAGCATGAAAGAGCATTGACAAAAAGGATTTGAAAATTAGTGGGTAAACAACATTAAGATTTCTATAATAAGAAAATATGTCGAATTCAATTATTATTTGTAATTTAAATACACGGCCTACCTTTATGGTTTCTTGCCCCTAAATCTGACAGTCCTGTTATTCGAAATATTACATAGACGGTGCAAGCAGTTAAGCAAAAATTTGACAACAGACTCTTCCTAGAACTCACCGTATGTATGCTCAATTTTCATATTCTTGAATCCAGTAGAATGTTGTTATTCCATAATCACAACAGACTCTTCCTAACCAGAACTCACCATACACACGATCAATTATACTAATCATCTTAGCTAATCGTAAAATGATACGCAAAACAAACACATAATGTGGGATTTGCACATTCATAATTATTACTCCCTCCGTCTTGTCCAAAATGTCATATATTTTAGGCTACAAAAAAACTTTATTTCATGGATCGGGATCTATGACAACAAGGTTGTGAATGCCTGGTGGGGCATCGTGACATTGAGCGCATGATGAGCTCTAGTGGAGATCGCGTAAACATATCGTGTTCTGTTACAGTACTAGAGGACGACTGTATTGAAGTTCCTCCTCCATCACGCAGAAGCATATGCGAAAGTGTTACAGCCCAAGCCCCTATGGGCGTTGTCTCCCACATAGAAGTAGACGTCCGGTGATATGAGCGATACGTGCCGATGTGGCGACAATATCTTATGTGATGGAGGCAATACTCTACGGCCCGGGAGTGGAGTTAAACTCTGAAAATGTTACGATTAAAGACACAAACCCTGGTGCCTTCTCCCTTCTGATCAAATATGCTATTGATGGATTACTCCCGGAGGAGGCTGATTTATGGGACACCCCGGCCAACGTCTGGCCTTTGTTACTCTCAGTCACTGATATGTACCAAGTCGAAATGTTGAAGTTGCACTGTGCGTCAAGGATGTGGGACATGGCAAGCAAAAAAATTGTGGCCAAATTTCTACAATGGGCAATTAAGGCTAACTGCGCCTAATTATAGGAGCAGTGCATGTCTCTTAGTGCAAATCTTTCCGCACGGAACACTCACATATGATTGGGCATTCGTATGCACTGAGCAAAGCAAATTTATGCACAATCTCCGTAGAAGATTAGATGGAGCATACTAGGGTCCCAGTAGTCTGTAGTTTTTATGTTTTGTTAAAGTGTGTTTAGTCATGTAATAAACAGTAGAAATAGTACATTAATTTGTTGTAGTGAAGTACATTTGTAATGCAATAATTGGATCATCCGTCGAACATGAATATGAAATAGAGGATACTCCTATGTGTGTTGGTCAATTCCATGATCCACGGTGGTACGGACAACCCTGTCAACAATTTGCCTTTCTGCGTATGGTCACTGACATTTGGGTCCGACACCCAAGCGGTCCAATGTGTCAGTGACCAAGTTCTGGCGGAGGTTTCCCAAGTCTTTCGTTTCCTGCTCTGGAGTAGAAAGGCGGGATCTGAAATTTTGAATTCCTCACTCCCCGTTATATATGAAACAAAGAGGGAAACTAGGCGGCCAGGCCTCCCAATTCCCCCTGGTAATTTTTCAAAATCAGGGGATCTTCTCCTCTACCACCGAAGAGACCTAGTAGATCTACGGTGGAAGCAGCAAGGGCGACCTCGCTACTGATGTTAGCGGTCAATTTCCGTCAACTAAGAGCACTTGTTACACTTTGGTTTGAGCTTTGAATTGTAACTAACCCACCACTAGGCATACTAATGATGTAACAAGTTCGCACTTGTATGTGGTTTTTGGAGTATGTTGTTTACGCAGGATTTAAGCACTTAAAGGAGCACTTTTGGGTAAAGTTCATCAAATACTTTATGAGAAGATAATGAAGCCCGGCACAAGTCAAGACTTGAAGTGAACATGACTCCAAAGGACCCAAGGACCGAAGCACAAGATGGCAAAACTCCAGGGACCTGAACAGAAGATACAGGAGCTTGCGCGGCAAGTACCCCTATCTAATTCGTGGAGAAAATGACGTCAACAGCCCATATGCGGAGCGGTGGAAATTCAAAAAAACGCAAGAAGCATCGTGGAGGAAGGCCGGGCCGAACCGGGCCGAGGTAGGCCCAGGCCGGTCGGCCCACCCCCTTTTCGGCCCGGTTCGCGCTCCCCTTTGACCTATCACCTCCTCGGCTTATTTGTAGCCTCTGCCCCCGATGGCTGCCACATCCATTCATCACAACTCGGCGAAACCTAGAAGCAAGCACCGGAGGGATACGACGGCCGCCGCAAGTCCTTGAAGTTGTCTAGGAGATGGCCTATGCTTACCCTAGCCGCTATGGCCTCCCTGCGTGGTTGTGCCGTGGCGGAGTTCTAGAGCCAGTTGAGGTCTTCGATGGTATATATTCGGTGGCGATGACCTAAACACATCTACTATGTGAGTAAAGTACTTCATGTCATCCGATCTTTAGCGACTTGATTCCTCCTTCTATGATCTTGTGCTTTATTGAGTTTGCTTTATTTCAATCTACTATCGATATAGATTGCTTGGGGTGATCTCGTATCCATGGGGGCTAGGGGTTCATACCGGATCCACCAATGAGTTCAACACGTTCTTCATGAACATACTCTTAGGTTCACTCGCGAAGAAAGGGGGCATCGTGACAGGATGTCAATTCCAAGTACAGCAGGTGCCCTTCGAGGGTTTGACCGGAGGTTAGTAGTTTAAAGATAGTTTTGGATGAGATGCATGTTGCACTTGCTCTTTTGTCTAGAACTACAACTAGATGATGATAGGCCCTAGTTACCTTTGCTTGATCCTTTTATGTTGCCTTTGTTATGGATGTGATCAATCTATACACTTCACTCATATATCTTTAGGTTTATCTTTGTATGCAATCGATGCTTCATGTTAGGTTAGATTGACTAGATAAGGTAGATAACCGTAGCGGTTTGCGTCCAATCCACGGATTGATACCTTGGGTCCATTCTCGAGAAAAAAAAGGTACTACATGATCCGTAAGCTTGCGGTGAACCTTGGCACGTTATTGAACCGTCAACAACCGACGACGCCTTCCTCTGCTACGAGCGGTCGGTTCCTCTGCTATGAGCGGTCGTCTTCCTCTGCTACGAGCGGCGGCCTTCCTCGGCAACGTCCTTGAAGCTGCAAGATGGTTCAAACCCGTTGCTCCATAGGCTTCCCCGAGGCTCACCCTGGCGGCCACAGATCTGCAACAGTTGCGAAGAACATCGTGTTAAAGGCGCAAGTTCGGGCTGCTAAATCGAGATGGCATTCGACACCTCCTTTCCTTCCTATTCGTCAGGTCTGTGGTCTCCTCCCTGTATTGATCGTTTCAATCAGATTGCTTCCCCATGCTCTTTGGCATTCTATATTGTTCTTTCATGTTTGGGTGATTGTGGGTCTATTGTACTATATTGCAAGAGTTTGTTCGAAGTCATTTTATTTAAGATTTGTAGAAATTTGTAGATAAAATAATTAGACTGCTTCCCCATGCTCGCTCTTTGGCTTTGAATATTGTTGTTGCATCCTTACGTGATTGTGGATCTGCTATTCCCTATTGCAAAAGATTGTTCCATGTCAACTTATTTGTGGTTTGTAGAAATTAAAAGATGAAATTATTAGATTGCTTACCCATGCTCTTAATTTGGCTTTTCATATTTTTGTTGCATGCTTGAGTGATTATGGATTGGGTGTGATCATTCATGTACCGCATTTAACTTAATAGATGAAATTGCTTCCGATTGCGAATGATCTCAATCTTACCTTTTTTTCTTGTATTTGTTTCAGCGGGCCAAAGTGTCAATATCTGTAGTCGCTCCTGTTTGGACCTGCTCCAAGATAACAAACTTAACACCTTCTTTGTTTGAAATTACTTCCGATTGTGAATGATCTCAACCCTTACCTCTTGTTGTTGTACTTGTTTCAGCAGGCCAAAAGGTAAACATCTGTAGTTGGTTCTGTTCAGACCTGCTCTAAGGTAACAAACTTAACACTTTCTTTGTTTGAAATCGTTGTAACCTAACAAATGCTTCTTAGTATGACACTCTATAATTATGTAACACCTAAAATATTAAGGAACCTAAACATTGAAATTATTCAATTTTGGATTGATATATACTAATTTTCTTTGGATGTCGCGGACGATTCAGATGCAAACGGGTTGCCGACGCGAGGCCGCAAGCGTGTCACGTGATTTTGCGGCCAGTGTCAGTGTGTCACGACATATGCCGAACGCCCATTTGTTTCTACATGATTGCAGCATGCCAGCATCCGACGGCTATATACTACAGCATGCCTGCTTGGCCACATTGCTTCCAAATACAATGCAGTATATGTACGTACATATATACTCAGGTTAATTACATAATAATCTTAGACCCTCACTACCAATGCCCTTATGGCTATAGACGGGTCTGAATACAAGAGATCTTTTTCGGTACACAATACCACCCTGTACCACCACTTTAAAAGGACTCGTATGTAATAGGAAAGGATCTATTTGTAAGGATCAGATGGTTGAGATTAATTCTGTACCACCGGTTTTTTTAGTATGGTACGGGTGGTATTCATATGTGGTATTGGTAGCATATGAATATTACTGGAAATGGAAAATATTTTTGTTGTAATATACGAAATTGGATATATGAAATGATTTAGGTATTGTACGCAGTATGTTTTTATTATACTCGTCGGCGGTATGTTTTTTCCAAATTAATATTCATTCATCAAATTACCATTTTACCCACAGCAAAAAACCGATAATACCACCGTATTACCAAAGAGTGATATTGTGTACCGAAAAAGAGCTCGAATAGAAACAAGATGGCGATACCCACTCGCCCTGATGACCATTAAAAAATGCACGGGAAAGAAACAGAAATGAAGACTCTTTTTTTTTCGACCAAGAAATGAGGACTCCTGGGCCTCGCTCATCTGCCTATAAAAAGTACCCACGAGAGGCCTTGCTCATCAAAGAGCCACTCCTCAGAGAGAGAATACTAGCGTGAGAACGAGGGTTTCAATATGGCATCCAGGATCGCACTCATGTGCCTTCTTGGCTTGCTGGTAGCATCACCTGCAAGTGCTGACTCTGGTATCTACTACAAGCTTGAATTGATGGTATGGACATGCATATATGGAGCTGTATATTTCTTCATTTACTATGCACTATTCTGTACTGTTATTAGGTATATATATTATATAAAGCAAGAGCAGCACACAACATGTACACATATATACAGGAAATGCATGTACGATAAAATTTTCTAAACTTGTGCCCTACTAATTGAGCGAGATTTTTTATGATGCACAATACTACTCTATATTACCATTTAAAAAGGACTCATATGTAATAAAAAAGACCTGTTTTGAAGAATTTGACGGTTGAAATTAATTCTATATTAACGATTTTTTTAGCGGTAGTATGGGTTGTATTCATACGTAGTATGGGTAGTATAGAGGTATGATTGAAACTATGAAAAATAGTATTGCTGTAATATATGAAATCTTTTATGTAATCTTATCTCACGCTGGTTAATATATTTTGAGCAAATTACCATTTTATATTTCGAGCAAATTACCATTTTAATCATAGAAAAAAGGGTTATACTTATACCTGATCATGGGCCGCCCGACCCGACAAACCCGACCCGACCCGCCCGAAAAAAACCCGACCCGATCCGACCCGACATATGCATGGGTCGGGCACGGGCCTGTTTTTTGACCCGTTAAAAAATTCGGGTCGGGCGCGGGCCAGAATTTTAGCCCGCGGGCTGGCCCGATGACCCGACATACTGTACCAACGCGAGCAGCATCTGTCGTCTGACTCCCTTCTTGTTGCTCCTGCAGCTAACTAAAATAAATAGCCTTGCAAAGCCCAAGAGGCCGACAACACCCCTTGCGTGTGTACAGCCCAGCCCAACAAACCTCATAGTATATCCCCACGTATGTTCCTTATCCTATCTTCTTCCTATCGCTAATCTTCATCTCCTCCCAGAAGTTGTCGCCGCCGCCGTTCGATAATCTAATCCTACCCACGACGAGCTCGTCAACTGCAGCTGGCTTGGGTGCTCGGCTGCTATGCGCCCCTGCCCCCCTTTCCTCCTGCGCCGTCGTGCCCGTCGGGTGCTCGAGCTGCTGGTGTGGAGCCTTAGTCTTACTCTTACCTCATGCGGCTAGCTTGTCAGCGTCGAGGAGCGCTGCGCTCCTGCCGTCCTCCGCCAGTTCGCTCTTCGTCGCTGCTAGTGGGAGGAGATGAAGTTTGTTGGCTCCTGCTAGAGCGGACTGGGGAGCAGAGGGAGAGGGGAATCACACGTCAATGGCGCGGGAGAGGACTGCTCGTCGGGTTGTCGGGCTGACCCGTGGGTCATCGGGCCATCGTCGGGTCGGGCGCGGGTCACGATTTTCGACCCGACGCTCAACTCGGGTCGGGCACGGGCCAAGGTAAACAACGTTCGGGTTTTCTCAGGCCCGACCCGAACCCGGCCCGACCCGGCATTTGATCAGGTATAGTTATACTACAATACTACTGCTGGATAGTATTGTGCACTATAAAAGACCTCAACTAAGATGCGGAAACTTTGATGAACACGTACTAGATCGATCGAGCTAGCTGTAATATCTCAGGAGACGTGCAAATGATAATGGTAGTGAACGTGTCGTCACGGACCGCCCCGGCACGTTTTGTCCGATCCGGACGATAACGATATGATTGGACTGGTGAGGCTAGTTATCGCAGGGGGGCCATTGTCCTCACGGACACAGACAAATGGACGCGTGCAAGACGTACATACGTAGGAGAAAAGAACGGTCGCTTTTGCCTTGTAGGAAGAATTGCGTTTGGTTACTAGATCTCGTTCGTGCATGGGCTAAATAAACCATCGCGCGCTCTCTGCTAGGTAACATTGTATGCAGACTAGATGAGCTCATTTGCCACTGATTTTCCTGATCAACTCTTGTACATATGGTGTTCATGGGCGCAGTGGCCAGGTGCGTACTGCGAGCAGACCAACGCCGGCTGCTGCAAGCCGACGAATGGCGCCAAGCCGGCGCGCGACTTCTTCATCTCGGGCTTCACCGTCCTCAACGCGACGACCAACGCTCCGGTGAACCGCTGCAGCAACAAAGCTCCTTTCGAACCTAAAAAGGTATACAACTATATATAAATAGACTCTCGAGATCGCTCGAGGTGATCGAGCTCGCCAAACACGATCAAGCTTTATTTAGCCCGTAATTCACATTGTGACAATGACAACGTCTGCGTGCAGATCATCGACATCCCAGGCCTGAAGCAGTACTGGAGCAACATCAAGTGCCCCAACAACAACGGCGAGGGCGGCTGGAAGAACGTCTGGAAGGCGTCCGGCGCCTGCTCCGGCCTCGACGAGAAGGACTTCTTCGAGAAAGCCCTCGAGTTCCGCAGCCGGCTCAACCCTCTTGTTCGCCTCAAAGCCAGTGGTAGGTGAAGGACCGATAATTGAATTGCATGCACTGACTAATATTTGCAATTAAGTCACAAGATGTTCATCCAAAGAGCAGAGGAGAGTATGTTATTTTGCACATAACCGCCTGCCACCAGCACCTCTAATGAAATTTTACGATAACTCCCCTCCCCCACCTTTGGATGACCATCTTGTGGTCTTGATTTAAAGTTTTTAAGTTTGCACAGAGTATCTGGTTTGTACTAGATATGGCTAACAAATAACACATGAGTAGTTCATGAAGAGTTTCATGCATTAAATTTTGTTGACGTAGCAATAAGATAGAATAAGGGAGTTTATTTTTTCCTCGTAAAACTTTGGCACTTTCTAGATAATTATACAATAAAACTTTATACTAAGACTGGCTTTATGATTTATTCGCAGATATCCAGCCGGACTACAACCTGTACAGCTTGAAGAAGATCAAGAAGGTGTTCCAGTCGGGCATCGAGGCGACGCCCCTGGTCCAGTGCAGCATGGGCCCATTCAACAAGTACCAGTTGTACAAACTCTACATCTGCGCGACGGAGCAGGGCACGTTCGTCGACTGCCCCGTGGCGCCCAAGTACACCTGCTCAGGGGAGATACTCTTCCACCCTTTCAAGAGGTGGATGCTCAAGCAGCTCCAGGGGGAGGACGCCGAGTTCGCCGCCACCGACGACGACGAGGACGCCTTCGTGCTGCCCGGCGTCGCCATGGATATGTAACTGATCCATCGATCTGCTGCATATGTGTGTGTGTCGTCGGATCGGAGTGACCCCCACCCGATCTCATATCCTTTCCATCCAAAGTCGCGTGTCGTCTTTAATTTCTTCGTGAGTTTGCGTTTCGGTGGCGTACGTGTGCATGTGCATGGAATAAAGAATAATTAATGTCGTTGTTCCTGCTTTGTTGATGATGCTCCCCACGAGCAAACAACAACGCAGTGTAGTACGTAATGCTCGATATATATGATGAATAAGCCTGCTGTGTGGCTTTGCTTCTTCTTCAACTTTGTTGTGTGTATACATGGAAATAAACACATGAGACGTATAAAGACATGAATTACATACAGTGATCTCCTCCTCTTCTACGAAAGACGTTTCCTTCTATTTCTTTTTTTTTTCGAAAAGTTTCCTTCTATTCCTACTTCATCCAGTAAGATGTGACCGTCTTTAGCTCTTCTGCTTGGCGCCGCATCACCAAGCTCATCAACCCCCCATGAGCGGCTTTTATCACGGTGGGTGTGTCAGTGGTTCAACAACATAAGCAAAATTATCGTAGACTGCCGTTTAAATTCTACTCCATTGATTGTTTTTTAATGGGAAAAAAGATCAATGGAGTAGAATTTACGGTCGTGAGCACAATTGATAAATTAGCATCAATATTCATGCTGCATTATAAAAGAGATACTTCCGCATTCAGTGAAAAGAATTTCTGTATTGATATTTAGTGGAAGGATATATATATATATATATATATATATATATATATATATATATATATATATATATATATATATATATATATATATCACGTACGCCACTCCTCACCTCTTGTAAAATTTTTAAAATACTTGCAAACTTTTCGGGCCTAGTGAAAATAAATAGAATCTACACCTTTAGACATATTCAATGGTTAATCACTTAATTGCGATCCACAAAGATGTCATAAAGTAGTAGATTTCTTTTTCCATTCACTAGGCCTGAGATGATACTTAATTAACTTAATTAAAAATATTTTTTAAAAATTAATATTTCAGGTAATATATGTTATCAACAGATATTTAAAACAAAACTTCTGCAAGAATAGATCCATGCCTAAGTGGATTTTTTTAAGAAACCATATCGGATTCAGTAATAATGGGCTTTCATGACCATATTGGTGATGTTTTTGACCCATTTTTCTTCCAAGTACAATAAACCAACCCTAGTTTGGTTGTATAAAAAGGGCCCTCTTCTCTACTTGCTTTGTCCCAAAATAAGTGATTTTTAGAGTGCAAATTTGTCCCACAATAGAGTGCATTTGTAGGTTTTAGACAACACACATGCATTACCTTTGGCAACCTTCACGTGTCATGAGCTTATTTGAAGCCCAACAAGCCTAGGGTACTGAATTAGTTAAGTGCATGTATAATAAAATGCCTCAAAGAATCCATAAGCCAGCTTGACTATAAAAAACTAATAACACAAGTTAATTAGAAGCATGTAGGACATTTTTGCATCCTTATTATTTTGTCTGAGATTTTATAAGTAATCACTTATTTGCATTGGGACGGAGGAATAATTCTCTTATCTCCTGGCAGCCGCTATCTTTAACAACTAGGTGCTTCGCCGCGTGTTGCTGCGAAATTTGCGAGAACTTTTTGATGACAATATGACATGTGAATAGCTTAAGTTCAGTAGTGATATCCCGCATGTTGTTACGGAATTTTTAATCAAAATGTTAAGGTGGACTTTGAAAGTACAAAAGTAAGATGATTACAAAGCAACATTCTTTTGCAAACGAGAATATACATAAAAACATGTTCATTGTATTGATAGAGAATTGCTCTTAAATTATTGAGCCTCTATGTATTCTATTGTGGGGATTTTGTAGTATGGTACTTGCAATTCGCAAAGACTTATAAATTGTATGCATGGATATTATTAGTTACAAAAAATCGGTATAAGATATAAATAGATAGTCCTAGTGGATATAGATTCTCACCTTCTTACGACTCTTGTCCACCAAACCTTTGATGTTGTACTATGATGACTTTGAAGATCGAATATATGGCGCAAATGATCTAGATATGGAGCTTGATGTGAGCACACTCGTTAATAACTATTTCCTCCGTCCCAAATTATAGGTCATTTTGACATTTAAGGTTTATAGATTTTTCCTATGAATTTAAACATAGTGTGTATACCTAGGTGTTTTTTGTAAAAAAAAAGACCTATAATATAGGACGGATGGAGTAGTAGCATGATGCCAAAGCAGGTTGTCACAATGCAAGAACGTTTGCTATCGGAGATATGAAGCTATTGTTGGGATCTGCTTGTTGTTTAGGGATATGGCACCTCCATCGTACGGCTATATAGCGCCATCATCGTCCTTATGCTCAACGTGTCTGCCTGTTGGAATGATGTGGACAGGGGCCACTGGCTAGATGATCTGATACAATTTTTATGATCCCTCTCTCATCTTTTTACGTTGTGCAGATCCAGCTTAATTTTGATCACAGACGCCTTGGATTGCCACAGCTGAGGCAAGCCGAGTCATCTTCCATTCTCTGGACGCTTAAACAGTTATAAACCATTTCTTGGTTTCCAAATATCTGCCGCAGAAGATTTAAAATTAATGGTTGGAACAAAACTGAGAGCCGGCGGCTAACAGTAGAAAGAAAGGAAATACCTAGAGAGAATTACTGAGGACTACCAAATTTTGGTGGAATGAAGTATAAAAATAGTCCTTATATTTATTTTAAATTATAATTTCAAATCAAGGTGGACAAAAATTACAGACAAAAGTACCATACCGATGGTGGGTACTATTTGAGTGAGAAATTTCATGGTGCTCGAAGACCTTAGGAGCCATCATTGGGTTCAGATCAAATGGTTAAAAAGTAAGAGAAACTTGTTACAAGAAATGAAAATTATGGATGGGTACCAATTATTTGTGGACCAGGATATCATGGATGACCATTATTCTGGCAATGGGTGGTTTGGAATTCATTCAGCACAGAATGTATTTTGGCAGACTGGGTCGGTGGTTGTCACGAGAAATCATTCTAGATGTTGGCAGAGTTCCTAGCGAGAAAACCGAACGTACATACAGGCCGCAGTTCCTGTCCAGAGAGAGCCGTTGGTGGTGGTGCGGGTGCCAATCAAAACTCCTCTATTGTACTTTGGTTAGAGAAGCTGAGGCATATTCGATTTCTCATTAGAGTGAATTATAAAGCTGGTTTTAAATAAAATCCTTTCGCCGGTAAAATCAGAGTTCGGGAGTTTTCTAGATCCGGAGAAAGTTTCTTCTTTTTACACTGGTGGAGAACGGACCTTTGATCTAGGCTTTTTGTCCCGGTTCAACTTTGGAGCCGGGACAAAAGGCTTTGGGGCGACGTGGCCAGAAAAGACTCCGAACGACCCCTCCCCATTTGTCCCGGTTGGTAACACCAACCGAGACAAATGGGGAGGTCTCCAACGGCTATTGCACCTCAATTATTGGCCCCAGCATTTTGTCTCGGGCGGTGTCACCACTCGGGACAAAAGCTTTCGTCCCGGATCGTTTTTCGACCCGAGACAAAAGAGTGGCCTTTTGTCTTGGGTGGTAAAACGATCCGGGACGAAAGGCCGGCGCCTATAAGTCTCGGCCCTCCCCTTCTTCTTCCTCTGCCTGAGCCATTTGCCCATTTCACACCCGAGAGCTAGCTCAAGCTTTCTATATGGCGCCTCTCTCCTAGAGAGGTGCTGTCCATTTTTTTTGTCTTCAATTTGTGAAGATTTCCCTCCTCCAAAGTGTTGCCAAGGTTAGATTGTTTATTCTCTTTTCATTTGTTGTGTTTAAATTTTGATTTATGATTTAGAAATGTAGAAAATAGCAATTTTAGTTTCTATGTAGTAGTAGGAGCTAAGAGATGAGGTTTTTTAGATGTTTTAGATTTAGAAACAAGTAGTTATTTAGCTACTAACATTGTATTTTGTTTCACATATTTTTTAAGCATCCTCTAATTTTCTAGTATTTGATATAGAGATAATTGATTTTTACTTTTAGAAATAATGAGAGATGCATTTAAATTTACATTTAGAATTAATTTATTAGAAGTTAGTTTATTAAAAAAATGGTCATTACCAAACGAAAATATACTACTACCTATTTAATTCATTTTTATTAAATATTTCTTGTTTTTTATTTAGAATACATTTAGTCATTCTCTTATTTTTTCTTTTTTCCATATACAATCGGTTGGACGTTATGTACCAGTAGACTTACATCCTAGCTAGCTACAGTCCTACATCGCCGGCGAGCTGGGGCTATACGTGGCTCGGTGATGTAGGGCTGTAGTTAGGTAGGAGATGCAGGGCTGTAGCTTGGCGATGTAGAGAACTGTAAGTGGGAGAGCGAGGTGCGTGTATATGATGGTGAGGTGAGGTTGTACTTCCTAAATGATCAGGGTGATTAGAAAATGTATAGTACAGACTTACGTCGCCTCCGAGCTCACTGCACCTGAACGAGCTCTTGCACTTATCTGTTTAGTTATTAGAAAATGAGAAAATAGGTCTTATATATTTTGTTTTTATATAGAATAAATTTAAGCATTCTCTTATTTAAGCATTGTTTTATATATATTACAGAGTAGTCCAGAATAACTATGGCAAGTTATTCTGGTCGCGGTGGTTGCTGTGGAGGTCGCCGTGGCGGCGGTCGTGGAATCATTTTTGATGACTGGCCACCTTTGGCTCGTCGTCCAGGCATACACTTCACCCATGGTGTGATTGACTTACCTACTGGTGATCGAAGCCAGGGACCTCTTCCCAACATAGTAATATTCTTTCGTTGTATAAATTTGATGTTTACGTACTACACACGGATAATAATATTATTTTCATACAATGCAGGTTCTCAATCATTTGCAGTGGCTCGCACATGTTGTTGAAAATTTAGGTGGTACCCCTCTTGTTACACAATGCGTCATTATCGGTCCAAACAATTGCATACAATTAAAAATCTCATTTGACATAGCCGTTCGAGGACAAAATCCCTCCTCGCTGTCTTCAGAACCCATCCAAATGGTATCAATTGTTGGGTGGGGTACCCTGCACTGGTTAAGAGGACTTATGAAAGGACTGCCGTGCAGGCATGCTTACAACAACTAAACGCTAATGGGTATTTTGTGCCAGATTACTCTTATTTTCTAATAAAGTCACTCGAGGAGGAGAAAGTGTCACCACGATCGCAGAGAGACTTTGTCGGCTGAATGAACATGACATGGTATGGAGCACCATTTAACTTTTTTTAATCTTCTTATTCAGCATTTTTAATGCGTCGTAATAACATTATTCTTAACTGTAGGATATGTTTGGTGAAACCTTTGCGGCAAAGAGCTTTCATGCAATTCTAGAGCAAGTGATGGATATTGTGGGATTTTCTTACACAGATTCAAATGCTATACAAACAAGAAATTGGAAGTATCAGGCTCATCTTTCATTTTTCAGGCCACATCAGTTTTCCTCGCCACTGTTTCAAATTTATGGAAGTCCATGTGACCGTAATTGTGAAGCGATAGAGAGTGCACTGATCCATTCTCTGGCATATTTCGATGAAGTTCTCGACTTCAAGATCGGAGACATCAATTATATGGACTATCTAAGGAAGAAGAATGAAGTATGAAATATGTGTCGTGCATTGATGCACCCCTCTATCTTTGTTAAGACCGTACCTTAAGTATTCATGTATGAACTTTTTATGTTTGTAAGACCTTAATTAAGTATTGATGTATGAACTTTTTTATATTTTTTGTTAAGACCTTAAGTATTGATGTTAGACCAGTGACTAATTTATTGGAAGCCTTAATATTAGGGTTCTCACCTCCAAAGTATTGATTAAGCCTTAATATTAGCCTTTATCACAAATTTTGGAGACCTTAATATATATTAAACTAAAAAAACAACAGGGTCATTGGGGGCGACCCTTTAGTCTCGGTTCGTAAACCAACCCGGGACTAAAGGCATGCCCTCCACGGCCGCAATGATTGGGGCCGGCCTTTAGTCCCGGGTGGTAAACCAACCCGGGACTAAAGGGTAGGGGGGGCCGGCCTTCAGAGGCCTTTTGTCCCAGTTGGTAAAACCAACCGAGACAAAAGGCACCCTTTTGTCTCGGTTGGTTTTACCAACCGGGACAAAAGGCCGTCCCTATACAAAATCGACAGCACGCACCCTTTTTCCCTGCCCGACCATTTTTCACCGAGAGCTCAAAGCAAGCTCCTCTCCCATGGCGCCTCAAACCTAGGGAGGTGCTGCCCAAATTTTTCCTCGTCAATTTGTGGAGTTTTCTCACCTCTAATGTGTTGCTAAGGTATTATTCTTCATCCTCTATTCATTTGTTGTTATTAAATTTCGTTTTATGATTTAGAGAAGGAGAAAATAGAAATTTTGATTTAAGAGCTAAGAGATGAGGTTTTTAGTATACTTTAGATTTAGTAATAAGTAGTTATCATTTGTTATGATTATCTTCTTTCATTCATTTGTACTAAGATTTTTTTTTGTTTTTATATAAATTTTACTTTTAGCTAGCTTTATTTATTATTAGAGAAAATAGAATTTATTAATTTAGTTATTAGAAAATGAGACCTAGGAAATGAAGAAAATGAAGTGTTATGTACCTAGGAAATGAAGAAAATGTTATGCCATAATTAAGAAAATGAAGTGTTGTAGAATTTTACTTTTAGCTAGCTTTATTTATTATTAAAAATGTACCTAGGAAATGAAGAAAATAGAATTTATTAATTTAGTTATTAATTTAGTTATTAATTTCAATAAGTAGTTTTATACTTAAATGTTATGCCATAATTAAGAAAATGAAGTGTTGTAGAATTAACATGGATATTTTTCACTTAATATGATGCAGATGAACCGACAATGGATGTACAACACCGACAGACAGTCAACGGAGTACATTACCGGCATGCATGGTTTTCTCGAAGTGGCGAAAACAAACAAGAATGCGAGTGGATTCATGAGTTGTCCATGCTCCGATTGCAGAAACGAAAGAGACTACCATGACTCAGGAACACTTCACCTGCACTGGTTGAAATACGGATTCATGCCGAACTATGTGGTTTGGACCAAGCACGGTGAAATAGGGGTTGTGATGGAAGACGATGAAGAAGAGGAGGATATTCCGGACTGGGCCGCGGGGCAAGCTTTTGCAGATACTTTAATGGAAGATGCTGCCGAAGAAGAGTTACCAGCACATGTTGACGGGCCTGGAGATGATCTCGGACAGGTTCTACAGGATGCACATAGGGATTGTGAAAACGAAAAAGAAAAGGCAAAGTTGCAGCGTATGATAGAAGATCACAGAAAACCGTTATACCCAGATTGCAAGTCAGGTCACAAAAAGCTTGGTACTACACTAGAAATGCTGCAATGGAAGGCAAAATATGGTGTGTGTTGACACATCTTATCCTATATATTTATAAGTCAACTAAACATGAGAAAAGGGCATAAATGTTAATATCAACTTAGAATAGGGTGCCACTAACAGTTTTTCTGGAGATTTGGTAAATTATATAAATCCAGGAGCCATTCGGGAAAAGTGCTAAAAGAATCGAATCTAGAAGACTCCAGAAGGCTCCGGAACTCAACGTGACTTGGCACCCAAGAAAGAAGCATCTAGAAGAAGCGACGGACCACCTGGCCTAAGTGGGCCCCGAGGGGGCCCACCCCAGCCTGATCAGCCTGGTGGTGGGGCCGGTCGGCCTCCCCCGGGCGCCACCTCAGCTCTACTTCCAGAAGGTTCTTCCACCGCCTATGAGGATCAATCTAAACCACTCGTTAGGTCGGTTTGATCAAACGGCGCACGTCTACCCCTCAGGGCTATATAAGCAGCCCCCTGCCCCCTGGCAGAGGCATCTGGAAACCTGAGTTTGCATACACCAGATCAAGTCATCAAGTCAGAGATACTACGCCCTAGAAACACCATATAGCAGAGTAGCTAGCTAGTCTAGATCTAGGAGGAGGCAAGGCATCTACTTGGCTCCTGATCGTCTAGAGGCTGATCGAGATACTGATCTAGCTTCTCTCTTGTAAGTTCTTATCTAGTTCCTTACATTTGTTATACAGACATATGTTCTTATCAATGATTATATTCGACATTATATGCTTTGGTGTTTATTATGATTACATGTTTAGCATAGTTGATTTGCCTTTATATTCATGTATGGAGTCGTATAGCCCTCACCTAGATCATTTGTTAACATGGGTGAACGGTAAAGACAGTGTAAGCGTGGTGCTTATATTGTATTTATCTGCGATTGCACCCTATATGCCGGGTCGTGTGGTAGATCGTGGTGGTGACAGCACTATTGAGTCCTTCGCAGTCCACCCCCCGTGTATAGGACTAGTGGAGCCTTATACTGTTTGGGTTGTTTCAAGTTTCGGCCTTGATCCTCCTGGATAGTCTCCCCATGCATTAATATAATAGTTCTTCTTCCATGATTGTTAAATGTTTGCACTAATCATAGTTTGCATTGATATATAGTTTAGAGTTACCGAGGAGTATCCTCTCTAACTAGACTTTGCTATGTTTCTCTTGCTATAATGACACTTTCTAGCTGCTCATGATGTTATGACTTGAACAATGCTATCAATATCTTTATCTTTATGTGACTTACCCCTGTTTATAGCAATTGATATATTTTGGCCACTCTACATTATAAAACTGAGAGATGAGCATGTATTAGCTATTATGGATTAGAAAGACTTCTTTCCCTGTGGTAGAATATAAATACGATATATGGTTTTACTCCTGGTTAAAATGCTACAATGGTATATTCATATCTGTGCGCTTGCGGATTCCCAGTTTATATATATCTTCTTTTCTAGAGATCCAAGGCATATGTAAGAGTACCATATCCATGCGTTTTCTGGCACACCAGTCAGGGCTGACAACCTATATCGAGTTGTGCTATGAATCGTGTCGGAGTTCACCTTTTAGTTTAATCTGAAAGTAACATCTGATATACACTTAGCATCATGTTAAGATATACCTTTGCATTTCTGGTGCCGTCGATAGAGATGGATCTTATATCCGTTTCTAGTCGATGACGTTAGCAATGTCAACAAGCATTTTTGGCGCCGTTACCGGGGAAAGAAAGTCTATAGCCTAGATGAAAAAGTTTCAGTAATAGCATGCATGCATCTCTCACACATAATGTATCGAGAACCCAAATTATCATTGCTTAAACAGGCTTACCCTTGTTCTTTCCACTTTTGTCTATCTTATTTCAGGGTAATGTATGAATAAGAATCTTCCAGAAGACTTCGTTTCAAATCCAGAGAAAATCTTAAGGAAGGCAAGGTCAAAGCTCAGGTCTCCTGATTCTCAGCCCACGACTTCTGCCTTGGGAGATTCAACAGCGCGAAGCTTAACACCCACGTTTGAAGTAATGGCAAAACAGTCCCTACGCGAATACTCCGCACCGACCCCGGACAACATTCGTACTGGTCCGACAGTCGCTGTAGGAAATGCTGCTTTTGAGCTCAAGCCTGCGCTGATCAACATGGTACAAGCTAGCCAATTTTGTGGAAAAGCTCATGAAGATGCCAACAAACACCTTCAACATTTCTTGGAGATATGTAGCACCTTCACGATCAAAGATGTGCCAAGTGATGCAGTCCTACTTCGTTTATTCCCATTCTCACTATTGGGGCGAGCGAAGCAATGGTTTTACTCCAACAAAGACAAATTTACAACTTGGACATTGTGTTCTACTGCCTTTCTGGCAAAGTTCTTTCCTATAGGCAAAACCAATGCCTTACGGGGGAAAATTTCGAGTTTCCAGCAGCAACACGAGGAATCTGTTCCTGAAGCATGGGAGCGCTTTCAAGACTACATTTCAGAATGCCCACATCATGGAATGGAAAACTGGTTGCTCTTGCAGACCTTCTACCACGGGCTCTCTACCAACACCCGTGAAACGATGGATGCTGCAGCTGGAGGTGCTTTCCTGTCCCTTACACTTACTCAAGCTACTAACCTTGTGGAAAAGATGGCGTCCAATCAAACTTGGAACGAGGAACGTAAACCCCGCAAGAAAGAAAGAGGAATGCACCAGCTCAAGGAGGTAGACATGCTGTCTGCCAAAATGGATTTACTGATGAAGAGGCTTGAAGACAAAGCCCCTGAGAAGAAGGAAGTCATGCAACTCTTCGAATCCCGCATGACCTGTGAAGAGTGTGGAAACACTGGACACTCAGGGAGTCAATGCCCTCAGCTGGAGGAGGACGTGAACTACATCAACAATAATAACCAATATCGTCCCCAACAGAATCAAGGATGGACTCAGCAGAGGACCAACTACCCAGGTAACTATTCAGGTAATTATCAAGGTAATAATTCTTCCAATAATTTCTCACCTTTAAGAGATTTAGTCCAAATCCAGGGTAGAATTATGGATAATCTGTCTAAGAGGTTAGCTTCCAATGATAAAATGCTCGAAACTATTAGTAATAAAATGGAAAGTTTTTCTTCTGCCATCAAGAACCAACATAGCTTTAATAAAATGCTAGAATCTCAGATTTCTCAGCTGGCATCATCTGTTCCCACGGCTAACCCAAGTAAGATTCCGGGCCAGCCGGAAGAATTAGAATCTGCAAATCTTGTCGATATCTACTCTGCAGATCTGTGTTCGAGTAAGATAGAAGAAGGCCCAAGATGGACTGACTGGGGCATGCCCGCTAAAAGAGGAGATCCAGGAAGGCCCGTCATCACCATCACTATTGGAACCTACACCTTCAAGAATGCACTTTGTGACTATGGGTCTAACGTCAACACAATGCCTAAGGTAATATATAAGAAAATCAATGGTTCACCTTTATTGTATACAACCATGTGCTTGCAGCTTGCAGACCTGTCACTATGCTACCCCGAGGGCATCCTAGACGACATATGTCTGGGGGTAGGACGCTCCTACGTGGCTGCCGACTTCGCTGTGGTTGAGACTGGGGGAAGTGAGAACGCTCCAATCATTTTGGGTCATCCTTTCCTTGCCACAGCCAAAGCCATCATCTACGCCGACGCCCGTAAGATCGTCTTCACCATCAATGGGAGAAAGGAGAGATTCAATTTCAAGAACAAGATCCTAAAAGCTCATGCGCACCCCCGATATCCTTACCCCCAAGAACACGAGCCAGTTGTCGAGAAGAAGAGAAGAGATAGAAGGAGGAATAAGAAGAATAATCGACCTCAACCGCATGTGGAGGAAGTTTGGATGATCAACACGATTCAATCAGAGAATGAGAACCTATTCCCTTCACCATTACTGCCAAAGCTTGAAGACCCTGGAGTTCCATCAGTCCACTGCTCCATCAATCAATGGAACTTCCAGCGAGTTGTCTGCGACACGGGATCGAGCATCAACCTAATGTCTAAGGTAACCTACGAATTAATATATGGTGACCTGCCTTTGTATTCCACATATATAATGTTGCAGATGGCGGATCAATCACAACGGTTCCTGGAAGGAATTGCACGAGATGTACCTGTCAAGATAAAGGACCACTATGTCATGACTGACTTTTTAGACATAGACATGGGAGATGAGCAAGATCCTCCCATCGTGCTTGGAAGACCGTTCCTGAACACAACAAGAGCAATCATCTACATCAGGACTGGCGAGATCCACTTCCAGTTCAGAACTGAAAAGGTATGCTGCTACTTCAATACTTATACTGATCCTGAGCAGCCCAAGAAGAACAAGACGCGGAGACGCCTTCAGAAATTACAACGCAAGCTGAACACAAAGTTGACGGATGTCAAGAACATTGAAGAAGAGATTAAGGAGAAGTCCGCTCAGCTTCTACCAGCCCAGTATTCTGAACCTGTTACTCCAGAAAGGTCTCCACCGAAGAAACAAGTTTGGAGGAAGAAAGATCAAAGTACACCTTCGGAAGACCAATCACTACCCGCGTCATCAACTGATCAATCAATGGCCACTACATCTACGCCATGGGAGTAAGTACTCTAAACTCTCGCCGAGAGGTAACTCGGTATTTATCTTTATATTCTGCACTGCATATTTAGATTAGCATGTTTATTTCCCTATACCTGCATTGAAAAAAATCATAAAAATATTTTTCTGCTTTTGCATTCTTTAAGGCCCCATGTACTCCGTACCGTGGCGGCATAAAAAAAATATATTTTTGCATTCACATGTTTTTGCATTTAGCATCCCCTTTGCATATAAAAATTCAAAAAAAAATATATGTGGGCACATGAAGGTCCACACATTTCAGAAAAACCCAAAAAGAAGTGAGCACATGAAGGCTCACGGCATAATCCTAGAATTTGTTCCTTCGGGTATGTGCGAGACTAATATTTACAGGGAGAATTTAATAAAGACCTGAAGGCAAATAAGTTCCAAGGATGAATCAAGAATCACTTCAAGATCCAGCTTGGGGGAGAGCACCCCCAGTTATCACGATAAGTATCACTATCCTATGTTTTTAGCTAGTTATTTGAGTATTAGTTAAAAGTCTTAGTTTGAATAAAATGCTAGAGTCTGCTAGTTGGCTTTTCTCTTTAATAATGATCTTGATGATATATGCTTGGAGATGATGAATAGTTGCTCCGCCGTAATTCCTTTTAAAAGTGCTTAGTTTTCAGACCTAGATTCTCCTGAAGCTTAAATGCTTAATTTGCTCTAAACCCAAAACCTGTGCAATACATGCTTAATCTGAGTCTAGGCTTTGAAAGATGATTCATGAAAAGTTGAGTTGCTATTGATCATTTTCCTAGAGAAGCTTGATTCCTGGATTTATCTTAAAAATCATGAAATTTTATATGATGAGTTCCTGTGTCTATGATCCTTAAGAGCTTGTCATACACATCAAGATCATTCCATTCCACCATTTATGCTGCTTCTGACATGGAACTACGCATTTTCCATCAAGCCATACAGCTCATGCAACTCTAGGATATATCTCTCTCAATGTGAAAAAGGATTCTGGGGCTACATTCGAAAAAAAGAGAGGAAAAAGTGAGAAGAGAGAGGGAGAGAAAAGGACAAGTGTCATACTAGGCGAGAAGGGCCTACCTCCCTAAAAAATAAATTTAAAGATGAATAATGGACACGTGTCTGAGGGTGAGTAGAGCCCACATCTCTAAGGAGAGAGAAAAATGGACAAAAGTCCGAGGCGAGTAGAGCCCACCTCTCCAAGAATGGAAAGCCCAGATCTTAAAAATCTTAGAAAGAGAGATATAGTCCAAGAGCTAGGCTAAAAGGCTTACCACCTTTCACCCTCATCCATCCAACACTATCATCCATAGACAAATCTTGCCAAGTGTGACTCCATGCTTGAGAAGGTCATACACAGGATCTCTAAGTTTTATCTGAAAAATGTGCGAAACCCCAAGATGATAGCTGATCAAAGAATTTGAGATATACTGCTTGACTTGATTGTTTTGTCTTTTATTTGCTCAAGATTTATGAAAAGGCTGAAGGTAAGAGAGAGCAATCTTGTTGAGGAGAATTGGTTTTTGAAAACCATAGTACTTTTGAGGTGTGAAAGCATTGTAGCAACTCCTGATCCTGCTAAAGCATATCTTTGCTAGGGACTAGCAAAGGGTGAGCTTGGGGGAGTTTGTTGACACATCTTATCCTATATATTTATAAGTCAACTAAACATGAGAAAAGGGCATAAATGTTAATATCAACTTAGAATAGGGTGCCACTAATAGTTTTTCTGGAGATTTGGTGAATTATATAAATCCAGGAACCATTCAGGAAAAGTGCTAAAAGAATCGAATCTAGAAGACTCCAGAAGGCTACGGAACTCAACGCGACTTGGCACCCAAGAAAGAAGCATCTAGAAGAAGCGACGGACCACCTGGCCGAAGTGGGCCCCGAGGGGGCCCGCTCCAGCCCGATCGGCCTGGTGGTGGGGCCGGTCGGCCTCCCCCGGGCGCCACCTCAGCCCTACTTCCAGAAGGTTCTTCCACCGCCTATGAGGATCAATCTAAACCACTCGTTAGGTCGGTTTGATCAAACGGCGCACGTCTACCCCTCAGGGCTATATAAGCAGCCCCCTGCCCCCTGGCAGAGGCATCTGGAAACCTGAGTTTGCATACACCAGATCAAGTCATCAAGTCAGAGATACTACGCCCTAGAAACACCATATAGCAGAGTAGCTAGCTAGTCTAGATCTAGGAGGAGGCAAGGCATCTACTTGGCTCCTGATCGTCTAGAGGCTGATCGAGATACTGATCTAGCTTCTCTCTTGTAAGTTCTTATCTAGTTCCTTACATTTGTTATACAGACATATGTTCTTATCAATGATTATATTCGACATTATATGCTTTGGTGTTTATTATGATTACATGTTTAGCATAGTTGATTTGCCTTTATATTCATGTATGGAGTCGTATAGCCCTCACCTAGATCATTTGTTAACATGGGTGAACGGTAAAGACAGTGTAAGCATGGTGCTTATATTGTATTTATCTGCGATTGCACCCTATATGCCGGGTCGTGTGGTAGATCGTGGTGGTGAGAGCACTATTGAGTCCTTTGCAGTCCACCCCCCGTGTATAGGACTAGTGGAGCCTTATACTGTTTGGGTTGTTTCAAGTTTCGGCCTTGATCCTCCTGGATAGTCTCCCCATGCATTAATATAATAGTTCTTCTTCCATGATTGTTAAATGTTTGCACTAATCATAGTTTGCATTGATATATAGTTTAGAGTTACCGAGGAGTATCCTCTCTAACTAGACTTTGCTATGTTTCTCTTGCTATAATGACACTTTCTAGCTGCTCATGATGTTATGACTTGAACAATGCTATCAATATCTTTATCTTTATGTGACTTACCCCTGTTTATAGCAATTGATATATTTTGGCCACTCTACATTATAAAACTGAGAGATGAGCATGTATTAGCTATTATGGATTAGAAAGACTTCTTTCCCTGTGGTAGAATATAAATACGATACCTGGTTTTACTCCTGGTTAAAATGCTACAATGGTATATTCATATCTGTGCGCTTGCGGATTCCCAGTTTATATATATCTTCTTTTCTAGAGATCCAAGGCATATGTAAGAGTACCATATCCATGCGTTTTCTGGCACACCAGTCAGGGCTGACAACCTATATCGAGTTGTGCTATGAATCGTGTCGGAGTTCACCTTTTAGTTTAATCTGAAAGCAACATCTGATATACACTTAGCATCATGTTAAGATATACCTTTGCATTTCTGGTGCCGTCGATAGAGATGGATCTTATATCCGTTTGTAGTCGATGACGTTAGCAATGTCAACAGTGTGTCTGATAAGGCATTTGAAGGGATGCTAAAAATTGTGAAGGACAAGCTTCCCGAGAACAATGAATTACCGTCCACCACATATGAAGCGAAACAGACTGTGTGCCCTCTTGGGTTGGAGGTACACAAGTTCCATGCATGCCCTAATGATTGCATCCTATATCGGGGCAAGGATTACGAGAATTAGGATGCATGTCCTGTGTGGAAAGCGCTACATTATAAGATTCGGCGAGATGAAGATCCTGGTGGTGATGTCCAGGGGCACAGAGACAAGACGAAGAGAGTTCCGGCGAAAGTTATGTGGTATTTTCCTATAATACCACGTTTGAAGCGTTTGTTCAGGAACAAAGCAAATGCTAAGATGATGAGATGGCACCAAGAGGACCGTAAGGAAGACAACATGCTGAGACATCCGGCTGATGGGTCTCAATGGAGAAAGATTAATAGAGAATTCAAAGAGTTTGATGACGATCCAAGGAACATAAGGTTTGGTTTAAGTACGGATGGTTTCAATCCATTCGGTGAGTTTAGCAGTGGTCATAGCACTTGGCCTGTTACCCTATGCATGTTCAACCTTCCTGGTTGGATGTGCATGAAGCGAAAGTTCATTATGATGTCGGTGCTCATCCAAGGTCCAAAACAACCCGACAATGACATTGATGTGTATTTAAGACCATTGGTCGATGAACTATTACTATTGTGGAAGAAGGAAGGTGTACGTGTGTGGGATGAGCATATGCAACAGAGCTTCAACCTACGAGCATTGTTGTTTGTTACCATCAACGATTGGCCTGCTCTAGGTAACCTTTCAGGGCAGACAAACAAGGGATATCGGGCATGCACACATTGTTTACATAAAACACAAGGTATTCATCTCAAAAATTGTAAGAAGGTCGTGTATATGGGTCACCGTTGTTATCTTCCAACTAATCACACCTTAAGGAAGAAAGGGATGCATTGGGAAGGGAAGGCTGATCATCGTACGAAGCGACCCCATTATAAAGGAGACACCGTATTTGAGATGGTAAAGGATCTAAGGGTAATTTTTGGAAAGGGTGCCGGTAGTGAACCTGTTCCAGCTGACACCAACGGACATGCACCAATGTGGAAGAAGAAATCTATATTTTGGGAGCTACCTTATTGGCAAATCCTTGAGGTCCGACACGCAATTGAAGTGATGCACCTTACGAAGAATCTTTGCGTGAATGTGTTAGGTTTCATGGGTTGTTATGGTAACTCGAAGGATACATTGGAAGCACGACAGGACCTGAAAGATTTTCATAAGAATGAGAAAGTTCCGCAAGCGGATGATGATGAAAAAGATCCGGAAGAGGATGATGATGATGATTACTTAGGTCCTGCTAGTTACACTCTCACCAAGAAAGAGAAGGAAAGTATGTTTGATTGCTTGAACAGTTTGAAGGTTCCGTCTGGCTACTCGTCGAATTTAAAGGGGATCATAAATATGAAAGACAAGAAGTTCACAAATCTAAAGGCCCACGACTGCCACATGTTGATGACACAGTTGCTTCCAATTGCGTTGAGGGGTGTTCTATCAGAGAATGTACGATTATTGGTCGTAAAGCTTTGTGCATTTCTCAAAGCAATTTCACAGAAGGCAATCGATCCAGCGAAGCTAGGAAAGCTACAGAATGATGCGGTTCAATGTCTTGTTGGTTTTGATTTGGCATTTCCACCTTCCTTCCTCGATGTTATGACGCACCTCCTGGTACACATTGTCAAAGAAATTAGTATTCTCGGTCCAGTATACCTTCACAACATGTGGCCTTTTGAGAGGTTCATGTCAATCCTTAAGAAATATGTTCTTAATCGTGCCCGTCCGGAAGGAAGCATTGCCAAGGGTTATGGAACTGAGGAGGTCATTGAGTTTTGCGTTGATTTTGTCGACTCAATTGACTCGATTGGGCTTCCAGTATCATGACACGAGGGGAGGCTACAGGGAAAGGGGACCATTGGAAGGAAATCAAGTTTGAGCAATAATACTGATTTGTTCATTAAAGCACACCTAACTGTCCTGCAACAATCATCCATGGTGACTCCGTATAGGACGGAACACGAGCAGATTATTGCTTCTCAAAATCCAACCAAATCCGAACTCTGGATTACACGCCGTCACTTGGAAACATTTCCCTCATGGTTGAGTGAACAACTCATCGGTAACTCAACGATTCATCCACAACTAGCTTTGTTAGCCAGGGGACCTTGTAGCACAATTACAAAATGGCAAGCTTACGATATAAATGGTTACAATTTTTACACGAGAGCTCAAGATCGCAAAAGCACAAACCAAAATAGTGGTGTCCGTATGGACGCCATCGACAACAATGGGTGCAAGACCTCCTATTATGGTATCATAGAAGAGATATGGGAGCTTGAGTACGGAGCGATGAACATCACTCTGTTTTTTTGCCAATGGGTAAAACTAAATGGCGTAAAGAAAGATGAATATGGAATGACAATAGTGGACCTGACCAAGATTGGGTTCAAAGATGATCCATTCGTCCTTGCCGAAGATGTGCATCAGGTTTTCTATGTCAAAGATATGACTAGCGTACCGAAGAATAAAAATCCACAAGAAGGACCACAAGAGGCAAAGCGTCACATAGTGCTTCCAGGTAAAAGAGTAATCGTGGGAGTCGAGGACAAAATAGATCAATCTGATGATTATGATCAGTTTGATGGCATGCCTCCGTTCGCTGTCGAAGTAGACCCAAGCATATTGCTTGGACGTGAAGAGACACCGTACTTACGTGATGGAGATTAATGTCGTAATGTAATGATTATTGATCAAATCAATTGTGTAATGCTAATGTGATCAACTCTTTTATTGGTCTCCAACAAGTTAACGATTCTGAAGTCCATGCACTTTGCAGTGTTGTATCTGTCTCAAAATTTTTACGAAGCTTGAATATGTCATGTGAGATTGACCCACCAAGTTTGAGATTTTTCTGAATTAGTTTAGTATTTTTTTCGGTTTAATTGAATTTCTGTGCGACATCACCTAGAAATTAAAAGTTAAGCTGAGAGCACCCCTGAAACAATCCGGAATGGTGCCAAACTTGGCCACATGTTCTCTTGTGCCTTAGGAGTCTAATTTATCTGGAAGCCGAATCATAATTCTTGAGTTATTGATGTGTAATTCACAATATTCTAGCTCCTTTAGTATGAAGAAAAAACCTAAAATACATTTAGTCATCAGAAAAATCTAAGATCTTGCGTGAGCTAATATTTTGGGTGTAAATGACAACCAAAAAAATTTCAGACCATTTCGACATAGATGGAGTACACGTGCTTCACAAAGCTATATGGAACCTTTCATCGAACCATGTCTATACCACTTATGTTCTTAACGATTCTGAAGTCCATGCACTTTGCAGTGTGTATTGGTCTCAAAATTTTTATGAAGCTTGAATATGTCATGTGAGATTGACCCACCAAGTTTGAGATTTTTCTGAATTAGTTTAGTATTTTTTCGGTTTAATTGAATTTCCGTGCGACATCACCTAGAAATTAAAAGTTGAGCTGAGAGCACCCCTGAAACGATCCGGAATGGTGCCAAATTTGGCCACAAGTTCTCTTGTACCTTAGGAGTCTAATTTATCTGGAAGCCGAATCATAATTCTTGAGTTATTGATATGTAATTCACAATATTCTAGCTCCTTTAGCTCGAAGAAAAAACCTAAAATACATTTAGTTATCAGAAAAATCTAAGATCTTGCATGAGCTAATATTATGGGTGTAAATGACAACCAAAAAAATTTCAGACCATTTCGACATAGATGGAGTACACGTGCTTCACAAAGCTATATGGAACCTTTCATCGAACCATGTGTATACCACTTATGTTCTTAACGATTCTGAAGTCCATGCACTTTGGAGTGTTGTAGTGGTCTCAAAATTTTTATGAAGCTTGAATATGACATGTGAGATTGACCCACCAAGTTTGAGATTTTTCTGAATTAGTTTAGTATTTTTTCGGTTTAATTGAATTTTAGTGGGAATGCACATCAATGTAGCAAATGAAAATTGAAAGTGAATGTTTACAACTCTAAAATATAATTTTGCATAGCAAAGTACAGTTTATTATATTTTAACTAAATATAATTTTGCATGGTTGAAATATTAAAAGTTACTTTTTTTTAAGTTGCAAAGAGAAAGAAAGAGAAAAAGAGGAAATAAATAGGGGAAAAACAACTTCCCACCCAAAATTACCCTTTTGTCCCGAGTGGGATTACGACCATAGGCTAAAGGGGGGCCTTTTGTCTTGGGTCGTAATACCACCCGGGACAAAAGACCCTTTAGTCCCGGGTCGTATTACGACCCGAGACTAAAGGTGGGGGTGGGGGGATATATATCCGTCTTCTCTTCCCCTTCTCCCCTACGATCCACCACTGCCTCCGCCGCGCGCGCGCCCCTGCCTCCGCCGTCTCCTCGTCGTCGTCGCACCCGCGCGCCGTCGTCGCCCCTGCCGTCGTCACCCACGCCGTCGTCGCACACGCCGTCGTCTCCCCCGCGTGCCGACGTCGTCTCCCCCGCGCGCCAACGTCGTCGTCTCCGCCAACGCCGCGCTCGTCCACCGCCGTGTCGTCCCCCGCCGCGCGGCCTCCTCCGCCGGATCCACACCGCGGACCGACACCGTGCCATTCCCCGCCGCGCGCACGCGCCTCGTCTTGCGCCGCGCCGTCCCCGGCCGTCGACGTCGCGCCCTCCCCGTCGCCGTCTCGCGCCGCCGTCCAGTGCCGCCGTCGTCGTCTCCCCCGCGCCGTCCCCTCGCGCCGCCGTCCCCGTTGACGCCACGCCGTCCCCCGCCGCTCCGCCGTCGATCCTCGTCCCACGCCGACGTTCCGATCGTGCCGCCGTCCCCGTCTGGCACCGCCATCGAGTCTCCCGTCGCGCCGTGGTAGGCGCCCTCCCGGCCGGCCTCCAATGTGCGCGGCGCCGGCCTCAATCCCCCGCGCGGCCACCGGCGCTGCCGACTCTGCATCGGCGCGCGGCCGCGGGGGGATTGGGGTTTAGCTGACGTCAGCAAATTATTTGCTGAAGTCAGCATTTTTTTTACTTTTTTTATTTATATTGTTTAGAAAATGAAAAAAAATTGTGCAATCGACAGATATCCGAGTCGTGTTGCGTCCGCTAGGTCGGCCGGTCTTATTCCGGCACCGCGCTACTGACCGGTCTCCCGGCCCCTTCGACGTCTCCGCCCACGACGTCTCCGCGCCCGACGCCTCCGCCCTTCGACGTCTCCGCCCACAACGCTTCTGCCCTTCGACGTCTCCGGCCACGATGCCTCCTCCCACGACGCGCTGTCATTCTCCGACCCCGCCGCCTCTTTGGTAGGCGCCGTCGCAGAAATTCATAGAAATCCTTAGTTATTCATAGAAATTCTTAGTTATTCTCAGAAATGCATAGAAATTCTTAGTTATTCATAGAAATTCTTAGTTATTCATAGAAATTCATAGATATTTATAGAATTTCTTATTTATTCTCCGAAATTCTCATAAATTCATAGAAATTCTCTAAAATTTTTGTATATTCATAGAAATTCATGTTTACCCTCAGAAATTCAGAAAATTCATAGATATTTATAGAAATTATTATTTATTCATAGAAAATTCAGGAAATTCATACACATTTATAGAAAATCATAGAAATTGGTGTATATTCATGGAATTCTTGTTTAGTCTCAGAAATTCAGGAAAATTCATAAACATTTATAGAAATTATTGTTTCTTCTTAAAAATTCATAGAAATTCTCAGGAATCGTTGTATATTCACTGAATTCATGTTTACTCTCAGAAATGCATGAAATTCATAAAAATTTATAGAAATTCTTGTTTATTCTTAGAAATTCATTGAGATTGTTGTTTATTGAAAAAATTCGTGCCTATTTTAGAAATTCATAGAAAGTCGGAGTTATGGATAATAATGACGAGGATGCGCGGATGATGGAGGCCCTTATTGCTGGCGGTTCAAATACCGAGATCTCAACCTTCACTGAGGAGGAGCGAAGCCAGGCGGATGGGTTCCTCAACATAACCGAGGACATCGACACCCGCACCGCGGGCATTGACACCCGCGTCGAGGACAATAATGAGGACGTTCTCATTGTTAATGCAAAAGGTTCCAACGAGGTATATATATCATGTATTAAGTTCATCATGCATTAAGTTCATCATGCATTCATTCTCGAACCCCACGTTAATAACGAATCCGCAACTTGTAGGCTTCATCCTCGACAACCAAAAAGACAAAGAGAGGCCGTACAAAAGTAATCGTCGATGACGTGAGGTTTCATATCACGGAAGTCAACGAGCTTGGCCAGCCATGGGAACCAAAGAAGGTCAGGGACAAGTACCTGTCCCAATGCGGTGCTATTGTGAGGGACAGCGTACCCATATCGTATAGAGAATGGAAGGGAAAGGAAGATAATCCATGGGTGGTTCCGGATGCACTAAAAAATATGTTATGGAATGATATCTTGAAACACTTCACACTTCCACTGGGCGTCAACCCAAACTTTGTGAAGAAGTGGACTCTATCGAAGATGGCAGAACAATTACAGAGTTTCAAGAAGCAGCTGCACAAAAATTATATCAAGAAGAATCAAACTCCAAATTGGGATGATTATCCCAAGCTAAAGGATCACTGGGAGTCCTTTGTGGATTACAAGAGAACTGAAGAATTCGCCAAGAAGAGCGCACAAGCTCATATAAGTGCCAGTAAGAGGACCGAATACAACCATCGTCTTGGTCGAGGTGGTTACGCGGTTGCAGCACCCAAGTGGCGGAAGATGGAAGAAGAACTACTCAACAAAGGTATCGTACCAGCGGTCTTTGACTGGTCCGAACGATCGAAGAATTGGTATTATGCCCGTGGTGGAAGATTGAACCCTGATGATGGTTCCCTTGAATTCCCACTCACGTTACGGGAGGCGGCCCTTGAGATTATTAGAAAGGTTGAAGATGTCAAAGCAGGAAGATTGACTGTTGACAGAGAGAACGATGAGCTCACTTTGGCACTCGGGAATCCGGAACACCCAGGACGTTGCAGGGGGTACGGGGTTGTACCGTGGAAGTATGCTTTCAAGGGATACGATGACACCTATAGAAGTCTCAAAAGAAGAAAAGAGCATGAACTGGCGCAGTGGCGCGAGACGATGGAGGATAAATTTAAACAACATGAAGAACGTATGAATGCAGAGATTGAACAACGAGTGGCCGCCGTGGTAGCTGAGATCACCCAAGCACCGGTGGATCCCATCATTAGCCCTTCCGCTCGCAAAAGCAGCTGTGCTTCCACAGAGGCCCCCGAAGAACAAAGGGCAAACCAAGAAGAAGTTCAAGTAGAGGACAACGAATGGTACCCAGTGGATGAACTTTGTCAGCGCACCGCATGTGAGCTGCACAAGCCGATCGGCAACATCACAATTAAGGTATAAATATGATTATACATGCAATTATATCTCAACCTTTGATGCATGTCTCAGGCATTTAATAACTTCATCATTTCTCTACCTTTGATATATATATAGCTGGCGTACGGAAGTGCTTTTGCACATCTCCCAGGACGTACAAGTCACGACATGCAGATTCCACCTGGCTACGCCTCAGTTGGTGTGGAGGAGATTGCTAACCCACAGTTTAACGACATGGAGCTAGACATCCCAGGAGGTGACGGGGAAAGGACACTGCAGGATGCTCTTCACGGTATCATATTGTGGCGCAAACATTACATCATAATACCTAAGATGCCGCCACCGACACTCGAGAGTGCTGCCGAGCAGCAGCCACCGATACCCGAGAGTGCTGCCGAGCAGCACCAACCGATACCCGAGAGTGCTGCCGAGCAGCAGCCACCAACTATCGGTCCGTCACCGAGATCGCCACCGAGTCCTCATCGCTCACCGTCTCCACAACCTGCGAATTCTGCTGGTGCGAGCGATAATGATGACGATGACCTCCCTCGTCATCAATCACCACCGAAGGAACCTTCACCAAAGCAATCTTCCCCGAAGCTAGCTCCCAAGAGGTCACGATCTACCAAGTCTATGCCCCCGCCAAATACGAAGCCCCCGACGAAGAAAGGGAAAAAGCAGCCCGTTAAAAGAAAGCTACCATATCACATGACATAATCTGAAAATGAGGCGGAGTGCCAAAAACAAGTAAAGGATTATTTTCATAAAGTAACTGTGGATTTTAGGGAGCAGCAGCTGGAAGAAAAGAATAAAGTAGATCTGGTGAAACTCAAAGCTTTCATAGACTGGCAGGAAAATGAAAAGAAACGGGTAAAGTTGAAAACTGATTATGACCGCTCCCTGGAGAAGTCCCTATAGAAGAAGAGACGGGGAGGGTCACAAAATAGTTATATCGACCAAGTACCGGGGTCGACGATGCCACGGGATTATAGGAAGAAGAAGAAGCCAACACAAGCGTCGACGTCGGCGAAAGAGCCTTCAACGAAGAAGGCAACACAAGCGTCGACGTCAGCGAAAGAGCCTTCAACGAAGAAGGCAACACAAGTGTTGATGTCGGGAGTATAGACTTACGTCGCCTCCGGCCTAACTGCACCTGAACGAGCTCTTGCACTTGTGGACACAGAACAAGTAGCGCATGTCATTCAAATGCAAGAAGCAACAGGGCTCCCACTAGAATATGTTCTCAGCCACGAATTACCTCCTCGGGACAAAAACTTCGTACCTAGATGGCACTACGAGCCTGGGAAATCTCTTGTCAGGCCAGAGTTGGTGAAGAAACTACCTACTTAGATGCGTAGATTTCATGACTTTTACATGAAGACATCTAAAGAGGGCCTGGAGATGATTGGCATGCTTGTTAGACCGCATGATTTTGCTAGTGAAGGCGAGAAGTTGGTCTGGCTGCGATTCAAGGATATTTATGAAATTTACCATCTTGACTCCCTGAATACCGATCTTATCATGGCCTGGTGTTGGTAAGTGATGGTGCAATTCAAGTGCTAATTAATAAATGAATGCATCCGCTAATTAACTTTGTCTCTCATTTTCTGTAGTCTGGAACTTACTACGATGAGAAAGCAGGGTTATCACCGAATAGGTTTCATGGACCCTTCACTATTTTGTCAAGACCAAGTAAGGCAATGCCCAAAAACAACATTCACAACAATCCTTAGGACCTTGAATCGGCTGCATTTCAAGGAAGTGATACTACTACCTTACAACTTCGAGTATGTGCGATTACCCTCTTATTAAGGGTTTGCATTCCTAATTATATCCTAGTTATTATTATTTACTTCTCATATTTTCACCATGCATGTATATACAGCTTCCACTGGATTCTTCTAGTATTTCAAGTCGACAAGAGCAATGTCATGGTCTTTGATTCGTTGAAAAGACCCCCTGAAAAATACCAAGACCTTCAAGATATGTTTCAAGAGTAATAATTCTATCCAATATGTTTACTTTTATACAACAGTGTGTTTATATACTAACACTAGCTCTAACTTTCATTATTGTCCGTCAGAGCTTGGGAAAAAATCACTACTACGAACGTTGGACAATGGAAACAAAAACTTAGATTCTATACCGATTTTTCGGTACGTAAAACAAAAAACAACTTCAGCTTGAACAAATTATAAAAGGAATAACACTAATATTTCATAATTGTTTTCTCCAATTTAGTGTATGAGACAGGAACAAGGGACCAATTTATGTGCATACTACGTGTGTGAGTTCATCCACAATTTTTGCACTGCGAACCCGGGAGATTATACTGTAAGTATTATGGTAAACCAATTAATAAGACATCATTTTCTAACCGCATATATATTTAATTCTTGGGTGTTATATATTAACATATTTGTACATTACAGAACTGCATGATTAGGGACGTAATCATTGAGAAGGATCGTCTCTTGTCGATTCAAGAAAGTCTCGTGGGATTCATGATGGACGAGGTGATTAGCTCAAAGGGAAGACATTTTTATGACGGTCATCCAATTCAGAAATATTAATTAGCAGCTCCGGTGGAACTTGAGACTAGAATTAGAATGAAACGATATTTTGATGTATATATACTAGTTTCAGAAAATACAATCTCTGCTTTCGATGTAATATATATATATATATATATATATATATATATATATATATATATATATATATATATATATATATATATATATATATATATATATATATATAGGACGAGTTTTGTCTACTCCCGGGTGTAGTTACTCCCATATTTGTATCTCACAAATTAGAAGGTATCTTTGCATACTTGAGGTTTATAGAAAAAGTATATACACATACTTGATTTTTAAAAGTGGTATGTGGACATACTATTTTTTTATGTATAAGGAAACATAAAGTTAGTGAACATACTCATGTTTCAATATAGGAAATAACATACATCACAAGGTGCAAAAAAATAGGAGTTCCACTGAAATTTTTTCATGGTTATCACTTTGATAAATCTTATTTTAGGTATGTGAACATACTCCAAGTGATAAATGGGTATGCACACATACTCAAGATGATTTTTGGAATGTGGGAGTAACTACACTTGGGAGTAGAATGGATTTTCCCTATGTAGGACGAGTTTTGTCTACTTATATATTTAGTGTGTGTATATATTTATTTATAAGTTTATTCTCTTGATATAGTACGTATATATAGTAGACATGTATAATTAGTGCAAACATTTATACGTACACATAAAATACACCCATATACATGAGAATATACACGTATAACATTATTAGAACAACTGGAATTGAAAAACAAAAAAAAGACGTCGAAGCCTTTAGTCCCGGGTGGTGTTACCACCCGAGACTAAAGGGTGGGCGCACAGGCGCTGGCCTGCCCCCCCTTTTGTCCCGGGCGGGGCTACCACCCGAGACTAAAGGGTGGGCGCACAGGCGCTGGCCTGCCCCCCCTTTTCTCCCGGGCGGGACTACCACCCGGGAATAAAGGCCCCTCTTTATTCCCGGTTGCGCACCCGGGACAAAAGAAGAGGGCCTTTTGTCTCTCACCTTTCGTCCTGGTTGGGCCTTAGGGAAATTACGCCCTTCCTAACCGAGACGAAAGGCCTCCTCTCCACCAATGTTACTGATGTTACGAATGAAAAGTGAATGATTGCGATTCTGATTGATTGATCTGTTGTGTGTACAGTAACAAGGTATTTATGTACAGTAATGGTAACTGCCTAATCTACTGACTCGGTGCCTTGGCCCTGACGATGCCTCTTCGGCAGAGGGCATTTCCTTGCCTCCTACGCTGCCTAATGGATTAGGCTAATCCTAATACTTATTAACTATATTTATCTATTGATCAATAATTAATTAACTCTAATTAATCTTAACACTCCCCCTTGATCAATGGATCTTGTGTAGGCACCGTTTAATCTTGTGGAATCTTTGATATTAGATCGTCAATCGTATTCTTGAAAACTTTGGAAAACCCTGTGGGAAAAAACCAAAGTATATTGATATATCTGGTAAAACTCCTTAAAACCCAGTGGGAAAAATAAGGATAAACCCCATGATATATATAATTTCCAATGTCTATGGATCCTTTATGTAATCCTAAAGACTTAGTCATGTGTCAACATTACCTCATTAAAAACTTTATGTGAGAAAACTCCTTAGAGTAAAACTCATAGAAAGAAAAGAGTGTAATGTGATGCTTATGTAGGTTATATCTTTAATGAGATTCTCCCCCTGATTTTTGCAAATCTCTGAGTCTTCTCATACCAATTCCCTTAACGCATTTAGAAAATGATGTGTATGGTAGAGATTTTATAAATAAATCTGCTAGATTATCACAAGACTTAATTTGCAAGATTTCTATTTCTCCATTCTGTTGGAGTTCATGGGGTAGAATAGCTTAGGAATAATATGCTTAGTCATATTACTCTTAATATAACCTGACTCCATCTGAGTAACACATGCCGAATTATCCTCAAAGATAATTGTCGGTGCATCAACTGCCCCAATGCCACAAGATTGTATTATGTGGTTTATCATTCTACGGAGCCATACGCATTCACGTGATGCCTCATATAATGCTATTATTTCAGAATGATTGGTTGATGTAGATACTAAGGTTTGCTTTGAAGACTTCCAAGATATTGATGTGCTACCTTGGAAGAATACAAAGCCTGTTTGCGATCTGCCATTGTGGGGATCTGATAAATAACCAGCATCTGTATATCCTATTAGATTAGGATCTTGACTTCTACTATAGAATAATCCAAGATCTTTAGTGCCATTGAGGTATCTAAAAATTGATTTAACTCCTACCCAATGACGTTTGGTAGGTGCAGCACTATGTCTTGCTAATAAATTTACTGCAAATTCAATATCCGGCCGGGTATTGTTAGCAAGATACATAAGTGCTCCAATGGCACTCAGGTATGGAACTTGTGGTTCTAATACCTCTTCTCCTTCTCCCCGTGGTCTAAAAGGATCCTTCTCAATATCTAAGGATCTTACTACCATGGGAGTCTTTATAGGATATGCCTTGTCCATATTGAATTTCTTCAATATTTTCTCAATATAGGCAGATTGGTATACAAATATACCATTGGGTAAATGCTCAAGTTGTAAACCTAAATAGTACTTTGTTTTACCCAAGTCCTTCATTTCAAACTCCGTCTTTAAATGATGACGAGCTTCATTAATATCGGTCTCGCTGCCAATGATATTAAGATCATTGACATATACTGATATGATACAAAAACTTGTCGAGGACCTTTTAATGAAGACACAAGGACAATCATCATTATTTGTGTATCCCTTTGACTTAAGGAGTTCACTTAACCGATTGTACCACATTCGGCCTGACTACTTTAAGCCATATAATGACTTCTGCAAGTTGATGCAATACATATTACGATTTGCCTTATTATCTGGTATACTGATTCCATCAGGAACATTCATGTATATATCAGAATCTAGTGACCCATATAAATATGCTGTCACTACGTCCATCAACTGCATAGATAGACGATTTTGTACTGCCAATGAGATTAAATATCAGAACGTTATTCCACTCATAACCGGAGAGTATGTTTCGACAAAATCAACACCAGGTCTTTGCGTAAAACCTTGTGCCACTAGCCTCACTTTATACCTCACCACTTTGTTGTTTTCGTTTCTCTTACGAACGAAAACCCATTTATATCCCACAGGTAGGATACCAGGAGGCGTTGGCCTAACTACCGAAAACACCTTTCTTTTATTTAGCGAGGCAATCTCTACTTCAATTGCTTCTTTCCACTTATCCCAGTCCGAGTGCTTCTTGCACTCAACTATAGACTTGGGATCCAAATCAGTGTGAAAGACATTTGCAATTTCTTTAGAGAAATAACAGTCGACTACTATGGACTTACGATCATAAGATTCTCCAGTCATAACAAAATTGATAGCGGTTTCTTCAATCCTTAAACATTCATCATTATTTCCCTCAATGATGGATCCAAGAGGTTCCGATGTACTAGCTCTAGTGTTTATGCGCATAACTGAGCTAGATTGTTGTAACACCCTAAAATTTTCAAATTTCAGGATGTTATTAGGAAAACAATAAACCAACGATTTTCTCATAATTTAAAATTTTACCAACATTTATTCTCTTTTTAGGAAATTTAATATAGGAAAAGGCAATTGTCTGTTTTTATAAATAAAATAAAATAAATATGTATGTGTGTTGCATTTATTTTGGTTGCATTTGATTTTGTTTGTTGTGTATTGAAAAGAAAGAAAAGAAAAAAAACAAAAGAGAAACCACCCCAACACCATATTCATATATCCCTCTCTTTCAGCCTGCGGCCCAAACTCCTCTCCGGCCCGCTCTCTCTTTTTCCCCTTTTTTTCTTTTTTTCCGCTGCGGCCCACCACCTCTCCGGCCCGTTTACTGCCCCGCCGGCCCACCTTTCCCCCTCCTCTCTCTCACGACGGCTGACAGGTGGGGTCCACCTGTCGGGCTCCTCTTCAACCTCCAGCCACCGCCCCACCCGCACCCAGCCGCCGGCCACCGCCGCACCCGGCGCCCTCCCCTCTCTCCCGCGCCTCCTCCCCTCACCACTAGCTGCGCATCAATGCACCGCAACACCTCGGCACCGCCCCCTTCCTCTTCCCCTCCCAAAACCGCCCCACCGAAGCTCCACTGCCATCAATGGCCGGCTTCGCCGGAGTCCCGCCCCACCGCCTTGCTGCCGCCTCCTCAGCCCCCGCTCTACCCTATATAAAGACGCCCACGAGCTCCTCTACATCCCGCACCTCTCCTCCTCTCCTCTCTGCTCGCGCAGTGCCGCCGCCCCGACCGAGCCGCCGGAGCTCCGCTGCCCGCCGACGATCTCCTCCTCCGGCGCCTCTCCCTCCTCTCCAAGCCGCTAGGTGAGTCCCTCTTGCTCTCCTCTTCGTTTCGGTGCTTTCCCTGTCAAGTTTGGTGGCCGGGAGGCCAAATCCGGCCATCTCCGGCGATCTTCCGGCGGGTCTGCCGCCGTCCGCCACCTGGCACCGCCGGCAGCCGCTCGCGGGCCTCTGCAGCGACCCATCCGGAGATCTGCGGCCCAGATGCACCCCAGGCCAAGTCAAACCAGGTCATGTACCGGTCAACCCCGTGCAGGCTCTGCAGTTTTGCAAAAAAGTCCTTCAGCTTTCTAATATCACAAGTATGCCCTTCCACCTATAAGAACCCTTTGAAACAGGTCTCGTTTTTCGCGTTTTAGCCCCTAACCTTTCTAAGTTCTTCCACCCGCGGTCCAGTCGTCTCTTTTGCACATAAACCCTCGGTTCTTTTGTAAGTTTTAAGTTTAGGACCCTGGTTTCTTGCAGTTTAGCCCCTAGAGACCAAGTTTCTTCACAGTTTAGCCCCTAAACCTTGTTTTACCCCTAGTTTTCACGTTTTAGCTCCGTTTTCACCGTTTCAAGTTGCGTTATGTTCATAACAACTCAAAGAACGTGTTAGGACCAATGTTGAACATGTTCTTTGTTTTATAATTTATTTAAATATTAAATATGATTAAATCCTTATACACATGTTTTTCTAATTAAAATCTAATTAGAGTTCAACACGTGTTTTCATAAGAAACTTAATATGATTAATACTTATTTAAATATTCCTTTCAATTAAAAGTTAAATAGAGTGTAACTCGGTTTTTAAAATCAAACTTAAATTGATTAATGATTATGCAATTTGCTTTCTAAATAAAAGCAACATAGGTTCTATCTCGAGTTTTCCTAATTAAATGTTAATTTGATTAATATGAACATAAATGTGTTTTTGAATTATAATTTGATTAGTTCAACTCGAAATATAAAGTTACACGCTTAGGTGCTTTACATGCTTCTTATAAATTAAATGCTTAATTTGCATAAATCATACTTGAATATTTATAAATAAAATTTGAATAAGTTCTACATCGTCTTTTTAATACAAATGTAACTTGCTTAATTATAAATAGGGTATTTCTCTGAAATAACCTATGCACATCTTTTTGAATTAAAATATACCAAGCACATAGCCTTGTGTGATAAAATCCAAATCTCCCGATAGTTCCGAGTGTTTTTGCGTTCGCGGTCCTAGATCCAAACCTTGTCCTCTTTTTAAGCTTTTCATGCTTGGTATATTGTCCTTAGTTGTTCTTGTTTGTCTGCTCTGCATGTTGTGCTCGATGTTTGCTTCGAGTAGAAGATCGAGCTACTGATCGAAAGTCTTGAAGATCAAGAGAGCAAGAGCAGAAGAGCAAGAGTAGCTTTTTGTTGAGAAAGGCAAGTGACCCTAACCACCCTTCTACCTATGCTTTAAGCAAGAATACTGTGAATTAATTGGAACATGGAGAACCACCCAGGAAAACAGTACAACCACAGTCCATATGGCTCTGGCTTAGCCAATTAATTAGATGTGTGAACGAACAGACAGCCTTATCCGAAAGGAGCAGAGGGGGTCAGTGTTTAAGGGGTATAGCCCGGTCCTCTTGGCCGCAGCCTTTGCTAAGGTGTTGTCCACTAGGGAGGGTTATGGTCCGCTCTGCTACTGTAACTATGCGGGTGGTTGGACCTTTTCACATCTTTGTAAAGGCTTCGTAGCGTCCCTATGCAATCACACCTCGGAAGTGTGGTATTGTGCCTAGCTAGCACAGCATGATTGGGTTCAAAGTTCCTCGGAACTTTTACGTGAGCTGTGGGTAAAGTGTACAACCTCTGTAGAGTGAAAACTGATCGATCAGCCGTGCTCATGGTAAACAACGGTCTGAACCCTCACATGATTAATATACTTAAAGATGGACTTTAATTTGCTTTCTGGTTAATTTTTGTAGCCTTGCTGAGTACCAACCATAAGTGTACTCACCCTTGCTAACCGCTGCTCAGAAGATGAAGGTGTATGAAGTCCAGAAGATGGTGCTAGGCGTACGCAACCCCCAGTCGTTTGCCTGTGAAGTTGGAGCCTTTGCTTCCCAGGATTCCGCTGTAAATCTCTGATAATCTCTCTTTTTTTATGTGATATTGTTTCTGTTATTCACTATGATGTCACTATATGTATGAAACTAGATCCTGGCATACATATAGCTATCACTTGGTTTTCTTCAGAAAATCGGGTGTGACAGAGTGGTACCCGAGCTATATCGACTGTAGGACGTAAGCCTAGATAGAAATGGTTGTTTCTACTCTAAAAACAATTCCTACCTTACCCTTGACCATTCTAAGAATTATTCTCACTCTTTGATCCTTTTCTTTTCTCAAATCCTCTTTTGATATTCTTGTTTCTAACTTATCCTTGTATGCATATCTCCTCCTTCAATTTATTTTCAAATATATCTATCTTCTCATTGAAACTCTCTTTGCTTCTCTAGTTGTATTGCATTGGATTCTTATTCTTTGATTCTTATTCCAAAGTAATATCATTCAAAATGTTTTTATGATCTGTGCCATCTGACATAAAGTCTTCTCCGGTCATCTGAAATTCTAAAGAATGAATCTATCAGTTCATCTCTTCAAGAAGCATCACATCCAAGCTTAGGAGGATCCCTTAACCATAATAACAACGTGTAGCATCGTTCCCTTGATCATGTGTTGTCTGGTGAAGCTCTGTGTTTGCTTGATGATGGTTGTCTTTATGACCTTGTTTGAGTTGGTTCTTTGTATTGATTGTTGGTGTATTGTGGGTCTTCTACCTACAATGACATCAGTTGCCTAGTTGGGTTCTTCTTTTGTACCTCCCACCTCCTTGTTTCTCTCTTTCTTTCTACTTAACCCTATGGAGGATGTCACAAGATCAAAGTCTAGAAGCAACACCAACATCAACAACAAGAAACCTACAAGCATGTGCAGACATCGACACATAAAAGAAGTTGAAAAGAAGGATAATCAATTTTTGTTACCCCTGTTATTCTGCTTTATACCACAATTTGATTACAATCATAACAACCAAGAAAAGATGGATATGATATCAATAATTTTACCTTGCTCTTCAATTTGTTTATTTCCAACCTCTTCTGAGCTTACCTTTATCACCCAACCAGATGGCGAGTCCCAATGGAAATCATGAAGATAAAAACAACAAAGGAAACATCGACATTCCATCTACAACCTCAGCATTTGAACGCAAGATGCTAGAGTATATGGCAACACAAACTCAGACTCTGCAAGCAATAGCTCAAACCATGGTTAATATCCATCAGTATATTATAGGGCAAGCACCAAATCCTAAGAACCCCAACCTTGTTATAGGTGATAACCGTCAGATTCCATTTGTTCCACCATCGTTGGACAAAGAAAAGCTATCAGTCATGCAAGCTCAAGTCTTACAAGGACAGAAGCAAACCAACACGTCACCCCCTCATAACATAGAGATGACCAAAGCTGGAGTTCCTACTGGACCAGTAAAGAAGCAAGTTGTAGAAGCATGGAACCATCAAAATAATAAGAGAAGTCATGGAGCACCAGAGTTGCGGATGAATGGACAACATGAACATATAAAGACTGCAGGAACATGTCAATGTTGTGAGCATTATGGTCGTTCATGTCTCCAAGAAGAAGCTAGCCTAATGACAGCTGAGGCTAGACACTGTTATCATTTGGACATCAATAAGAAGAGGAAGTTATGTACCCAAGATCCAGTTCTAGAAGAAGTTGCTCAAGTTGAAGATAGTAATCAGATTATCAACCTTGAGGATTGGAGTATAACTTTCAAAGAATTTCAGCCTGATAGAATGAAACAACCCAAGAAGCATGCAAGTGAAGAAAGCCAAGACAAAAGCATTAAAAGACTGTGTTTCAGATGTGGTGAAGAAGGCCACTATGTTAATAATTGTCCAACAAAGCGTAAGAGGATTTTGTCTAGTCATGCTGGATTATATTGCCTCAAGTGTGGAGAAAATGGACATCTTGCTAGTTGGTGTGTAAAAGAGGATGATAATCAACCCCAGGATCGAAGTCTCAATACCCGTACTTCTAGTCAAACATGCATTCGCCAAGATACTGGAGCAAGAAAAGCATGTTTCTATTGTGACAAAGAGGGACATTTCATAAGTCAGTGCTCCAAGAAGCTTTTGGATCAAAAGAAAAAAAAGGATTTGAAGAATGATTCGAAATAGTAAAAAAAAAGATCATGGAGTCAATCCAGCTCTATTCACATCACTTTATCAGGATGAGAAGAAAATCCTACAAAGACGAATCAACAAGGTCGAGGAAAGGAATGGACAATTACAAGTGGAGTTAGATTGAGTATCCCATGAGGTGTCATATTTAGTGAGTTGTGAAGAATAAAGAAGTATGTTTAAGAAGCTTATGTAAGGATGAACCATGTGGAAGCAAGTTAATAAGTGTTGGATGCTACTCACCTGAACCTTTGTTTCTTGCTAGCCTCTGCGAATCTCGGGACGAGATTCCTTTTAAGGGGGTAGATTTGTAACACCCTAAAATTTTCAAATTTCAGGATGTTATTAGGAAAACAATTAACCAACGATTTTCTCATAATTTAAAATTTTACCAACATTTATTCTCTTTTCAGGAAATTTAATATAGGAAAAGGCAATTGTTTGTTTTTATAAATAAAATAAAATAAATATGTATGTGTGTTGCATTTATTTTGGTTGCATTTGATTTTGTTTGTTGCATGTTGAAAAGAAAGAAAAGAAAAAAAACAAAAGAGAAACCACCCCAACCCCTTTTTCCTCTCTCCCTCTCTTTCAGCCCGCGGCCCAAACTCCTCTCCGGCCCGCTCTCTTTTTTTTCCCCATTTTTTTTTCTTTTTTCCGCTGCGGCCCACCACCTCTCCGGCCCGTTTACCGCCCCGCCGGCTCACCTTTCCCCTTCCCCTCTCTCACGACGGCTGACAGGTGGGGCCCACCTGTCGGGCTCCTCTCACTAGTAGAAATGTTAATATCTATGACAAAACACTTTCGTCACGGAACAGGCCAAATTCGTCATCGAAAACCTTCTGTGATGAACTTATGATGATTCTAAAATCGTCATAGAACACGCGTCACATTTGACGCACCGTGACGAATCGGTCAATTTCGTCACAGAACTGCTCATTTTCCGTGACGAGCACGTTTTTCGTCACGTAACCGCTTTTCTTCTATGACTAAGGACTATCGTCACTGATTTCGTCATGGAAATGACTGCCACGTGACGCCGTGCATGCTGGCAGCTGACGTGGCTCGGTGCCACGCTGGCTGCTGACGTTGCTCATTGCCACGCTGGCCACTGACGTGGCTCGGTGCCACGCTGGCTACCTACGTGGACGATGACGTGGCATCCTACATGGACAATGACGTGGCTGCCTACGTGGACAATGACGTGGCTGCCTACGTGGAGGATGACATAGCTACCTACGTGGACGATGATGTGGCAGCAGATGTGGCAATGATGACGTTAACACCACATACACAATTCAAAATTCGGCCTAAATTGGGCCGATTATTTCACAGATTCACTTTTTTATTCCACTCATTCAGCAATACCAAAAATTCAGCCCACCAGAATTTACAAAATTTAAGCCCACTTATTACAAAACACATTACAACCCATGATACACATAATTTCAGCAAATTACAAAGCCCAGATCACATACATGCTCACAACAGATCCACTATTGCACATTCACCATCACAAACATGCACAACATATAGTTATCATGGCACATCCATGTTTTCATCTAGCATCAGAAGCCACCATGATAGAAGCTCCAATTTTACCTCGAACTCAGCATGCTACCTCATCTCCTCTTGGTCCCTTATCCTTTTAAGTTCCAGTTCCTGCAGTTGCATTGACAAAGTCATCCATTTGTTGGTTCAGTAATAAGAAGTAATGTTCTAGACAATATATAAAGTATGATTGGGAACTTATGAAACTAGAAACATCAGTTTTTAAGACATGACAGAACATGCAAGGATTCCTAAATCACATTAGCATTCAATTCAAACTGTTACACATCAACAATGTGTAACACATCAAGAATGAATTACAAATCAAATCATACACAGGAGCTGCAGCTACCTAATGGGCACACTTGGCGAGTCTAAAGCCACCTGCTGATGCAATGGAAGTGAGAAGCATGATTGCAGACACCTAACTCAACTAATCACAAGGTGATAGCCTGGCTACTGCAATTCCTGGAGATGACAGTGCTAACTTAAGTTAATTCCATTCATTATTTAGCTAGGACATAGGATGCACAAGTATGCTACACATAGGTAAAGTTAAACTCAAAATTGTTAACTTATACATGTAGTGGAAATTGGGCAAAGTAACTCAGAACCTCTTTGAGATCAATAACTTAGAAGGTCCAAGCAAAGTACTAATCCAAGTATACCCAAGTAGTGGAAAGAACAAGGCATGTACAGACAATGCATGTTTTCTGCCAGAAACCAGTTCGCTGAAATCACACAGAGAAGATTACCTCTTCCTCCATGGAGGCTGAAATCACGCAAAGCATGCCAAAACATAAAACCACTCAGAATCCACACACACCACTTAACTAAGACAGTATAATACGAATAGTAACAGCAAAGCAGTGGCGTAGACAAGCAGCAAGGCAGTGGCGCTCGGCTTCGGCAAGGCACCTACAAGGACTTGCTTACGTCACGAAGGCCGGACATGACGTGGGTGATGCGGCGACACAGCTCCTCGGCACGAAGGCCGGCATACATGACAACAAGACTGGCTAAGAATGCTCACCTATGGGCTTGACAGGGTGTTCTGGCATTTTATCGAACACTTCCAGGGTGAACTTAAGTATGCTTGGGTTGCAGAGTTACCGAATCAAACACCGAACAGCCACGGTGGCACATGATCTTACCTAAGGGGCCGACGTGTGTCGACCTCCTCAGGAGCTCCATCTGCAGCTCACAAAGCGATGTCTGTGCCTCACGGCATTCTCGAGTCTTGAGAATGTTCTCCCTCATCAGGTCCTCGAGAAGCCTCCTGCACTCCTCCTCCCGCAGGAGCAAAGCGTACTGCTGCTGCAGCTGGCCGTAGCAACCGGGTTCCCCCTGCGAGAGACACGAGGGAGAGAGACACGGGTTCAGAACAGAAGTGTTCAGTGCAACATCATACAAGAAGAACTGCATAGATTGAGCAATCATGCTTCATTGCTGCAACCAATTGCAGACAACTACTCAACTAAACAACATGTAATTCATTTTGGGGGTGCAAAGCAAGGACATCAAGAGTGCTAGATAGCTAGAACAGGATTCGTCGAATTTAGCAGAGCACGTTGAACAGACAGAGAGCAGATGCATCATGCATGTAACTGATCAGAAATGACGGTCGATTCAGGATGTAACATTCATTTATCACTTCATGCAAGCAGTTCAAAACTTATGTCAAGTAGTGAGTGGTGGGGGGGATTCGTACATACGTGTCAAGTTTCAAGTGATGAAAAGCAAGTTTGTATGCTTCCTTAGTTTGTGTTCCCTAGAAAACTATGTACACACTAGTGCAGATGTTGTGCTGAATATAAATTAGATACAGTAGTATACCTGAGCGACGAAGTTGCTGACGACGCGGCCGTCGTCGATGCACATGCGCAGCCCGTAGGTGTTGAAGATCCGAGCAACCCGAACCTGCATGATTGTGCATGCACAGCAAAGGTTATTTACTCTAATTACCTTTGTTTTATTTATTAGTTGTAAAATCCTGCTAGCTAGCTAGTACTTGCATGAACATATGATGCTCCATCAAAGGTCACAGCTAGCTACTACACCTCGTCCGAGACTATATTTTGTTTATCTAGCATACACAGTTAAACAGACAAAGTGTTGACAAGGTGTTTCCTTAAGCTAGCATACACAGTTAAGTCAAGCGAAAATTATCTATTCTTCAAATGTATACTGCTTCAGTGCATAACCATGTTATCAATCTAGTAACTCATAAGGATGCATATTGCATAGAAGATACTTAACGTTTTAACTCTGCAACTACTGCTAGCAGCAAAAAAACTGATCCCAAGAATTCTGCATGAAACATTCCAGACCGCTACAAATCGTATCACTAACTTTAATTCCCATATCAATGGTCAATGATGCTTCCTAGCTCACTAACTAGAAACATAAGCAGAGTTTCTGAATTTCACTGTAACATATAGTAGCTATGCAACATCCACCTTAGTGTTTGACAGATCTCAGCCCAAAAAACTCAAAACACCCTGAAACTGAACAAAGCTCAACAGTCGATGTCTAGCTGAAATGAGCGAGAAGTTATGAAACTACCTAATGCCCATTACCAATGAAGCTAGCGTTAGAGATGATTTACTGCAACTAAACATTACTACTATATAATTTAGTAAACAATTTTCACTAAATAGCATTTGTTTGTGTCATGCTGCATATATAACCAAAGGAATGCTAGCAAGCAACGTATCCTATGATTGAATGTTGCCATTGTGAACACTCAAGTGCACCCTCATCAAAAGTGAATAGTGAACGAACAGGACATGTCAAGAAAGCAGGGAGTACCACCAACTAGTAGGCAATTTGCAAACACATATACTATCAGGTCACGGCCAGACAGATGATATGCTTATGTCACTTTACTCATCATGGTGATATATCCTTACACAAATCATTCATCACATAGAAAGAGTACTGTTTTTATGGCATAAAAAACTGCTGATTACACGACTTGTAAGATGAAACTATGAGCAATCAGATTGGAATTTGGAGGTAAGATGAAATTCACAGTGGTGGGAATGGAGTAGGGGGAACCTATAGTCAGACCTTGAGCTCTTTCAGCGCTGCAGGGACTCCCCGAATCCGAGCCAGGTGTACCGATTCTTGGCCCTCCGCACAAGAATCTGCAAACCCCCCCAAAGAATTGAGCAGCGCACATCAATCAATACTGGAAAAAGAAGGGAACGAGAGCTGGGGGAAGGGGAACCGCGGCTCACCCCGACGCTCTCGACGACGTTGATGATGTCGTAGATCCGGCGGCGCTCAACGCCAAGCCGCTTGGCCGCGTCGTCCAGCCCAATCATCTCCACGTCCTCCCGGTCGTACAACACCACGAAGCTGCAGCCAAAAGCACCGACCCGCCGCCGCGAGAAGGAAAGGGAACCTAGGTCAGAACACCACCACGCACCATGAGTGGGGGTGGTTCGACGCGGACCAGGACGAGGCAGGAGAGAGAGGCTTACTCGGTTGTACGCGTAGTGCCGGCAGGCCGGCGCGACGTCGCTCCCGCTCCCACTGCTGGCGCCGCTGACCTGCACGGGCACCTGGAACAACAGCACCTGCAGAGCTGCCACCGGTGGCGGCTGGGCGGCCGCCGCGGGAGGCTCGGCGCCGGAGGAGGAGGATGGCCCCGCAGCTGTGGCTGAAGAGGAGGGACCGACGACCGCGGCATCGGCGGCGGAAGAGGAGGGACCGGGGGTTGTGGTGGCGGCGGCGGCGTCCATCGCGTGCGCGGAAGCTCGCCTCGGAGGGTTTGGTTGGCGGCTTGGCGCGGCGCGGGCGGGGGAGGGAAGGAGAGGGGAGAAGAGGAGGGAATCCCTCTGCCGCTCGGAGTAAAATTTTTTCGATCGTAGAGCGGCACCGTAGGGTCGAGGGCGGCAGCGGAGGGCAGGAGGGAGGAGGTAGCGTGAGGGTGTGCGGAAGGAGCGGGGCTAGGGTTTGGTCTGGGCTAGGGTTGCGAGAGTGGATGGTTGGATGGTATTTATTTGTTGCGCGGATCATCTCAACCCTTCGTATCGTAGATGGACGGTCAGAAATGATTGGGCTATGTAAACTGAGCCCAAAAACAGTCAAAAATAGATCTTTGGGCCCATTTAAGTAAATTTAACATTTATTTTCTTTTGATGATAGAATTATATTAAAGTTTAAGATATTAAAAATGATTTCAAATGAAAAGGTTGTCAATACAAAAGTTATAGAACTTATCGAGATCTACAACTATTATTTTGGTCATTTCCCCATACTACTCTATTTGAACAATCCAAATTTTGAATTTCAAGAAATGACAACTAGATGCAAAATTTTCGAACACTAAATGATGTCAAATCAAAAAGTGATGAATACCAAAGTTTCACAACTCATCAAGATGTACAAACTTTATTTTGGTCACTTCTCCGTCCAACTCTGTTTGAACAATCCATATTTTGAATTTCAAAAAATGACAACTAGATGCAAGTTTTTCAAACACTAAATGATGTCAAATCAAAACGTGATGAATACCAAAGTTTCATAACTCATCAAGATCTACAAACTTTATTTAGACCACTTTATCATTTGAGAAAGTGGTTACAATACTTAGTTCAAATTTGACAAACCCCTCACATAGTTTCTTAAACTATGTGAGTGAACATAGTATTAATGAGTGATGTACACTATCACTTTCTCAAATCAAAAAATGATCTAAATAAAGTTTGAAGAGCTTGTCGAGTTATGAAACTTTGGTATTCATCACTTCTTCAGCTGAAATCATTTCGGGTTTCAAAATCTTGTCCAAAATTGTCACTTTTAAAAACTATTCAAATTTTGAATTCTCAAACTTGATCACATGAAAAAAAACCAAACTCAACACATTATCCTGATAGAGCATGATTTTAGAAAATTTTAGGAAAAAGAATCATCTGATTTGGAGTTAGTATGAGGGAGAAAAACTAGTTACAAGTTTTAGTCAAAGATTAAAAGGAGAAACCACACTTGTTCATCCCAGTTCATCCACAGCTGTGAGGTAGATGTGTCGAATTTTACTCCTGTTTCAATTCAAAATATAAAAAGAATTTGATGTTAGTTACAAAAGTAATATTGTGGATCTTTTCATGATGGACAATTTTGGTATTTTGAGTTTTAAAACTTTTCATATAAAATTTAAAGTAATTTTGAATCTCGAAAATTTTAATACGTTTCAATTAACATATACAAATCTGTGATCAAATCAAAAGGTTTGATTTTAGAAAATTTTGAAAAAAAGAATCATCAAATTTGGAGTTTCTATGAAGGAGAAATACCCGTTACAAATTTAAATTTCGGATCAAAATGAGAAACACGAAATGTTTGGTGTTCTCTGAACAAGCCACGTATTCCATTAAAATGTTTAATAAAAAGAATGACATACACAAAAAGGACACAAAGTGTGTTATAGCTTAGTGGTAACTTCCTCCTTTCCCACGGAGTAGACCAGGGTTCAAATCCCCCTAGCCACTTCTTTTTTGGCTCTGATTTAAAGACAAAACACCTAAGGCCGCCGCTACGTCGCTGCGCTACTGGGCTGAGTCGACGTGGGCTGCCGCTACCGTGGGCCGAAATTTTCATATAAAATTTAAAATAATTTTGAATCCCAAAATTTTTAAAAAGTTTCAATTAACATATAAAACGGACCATATACACAAAAAGAATACAACTTGTGTTATAGCTTAGTGGTAAGTCCCACCCTTCCCACCTGGAAGACCATGGTTCGAACCCCTGCAGTTACACTTTTTTTAAGAAAATTGTGGCGTTGCTTTTTATCTCTGTCAAGTAGTATAAAATAAAAGTTACCAAACTACTTCACAAAGCAAGCTGTGCTGTGGTGGTAAGACTTGTGAGTCTCATCTTTAAGACCTGGGTTCGATTCGATTCCCAGCCTTCGCACGTATTTTATTTTTTACTTTTTAGTGAGTGTGGAGAGGTGGGTGACGTGGCCCAGGCAGCCTATGGCCTGGCCCAAGCGGCCCGTTACATGGTGGGGGCGGTGGTGGCCCGATAGATATATGTATAAATAAATCTCAGTTCGTATAAAAATCACAAATGAATTGGTAGTGCAGTGGTTGGTCTACAACTTGTGAACCTCAGGGTTCCCGTTTCGATCCCCCGCGTGCACAATTTTTTTTAGCAATTTCCTACGACTGAGGGGGCTGCTGCCACGCGCGGCCGGCCAGGGAGTGGCCGCGACCTACCTGCTGCCTCGCGCGGCCGGCCAGGGAGTGGCTGCTGCTGACTGCTGCCTGGCGCGGCCGTCCAGAGAGTGGCCGCGGCCGGCTATGTAGTGGCTGCTGCCTGGCGCGGCCGGCCAGAGAATGGCCGCGACCGGCTATGTAGTGGCCTATCGATTCTGTCTAGTGGGACCAAGGGGCGGTGGGCCCATGTGACTGGGACCTCAGTGGTGGGGTCCATGTTAGTGTACTGTCACGTGGCCATGCGACGGGCCCACTTGGGAATGCATGGAGTCCACGTGGGAATGCATGGTGGGACCGTATGCGGGACCCGTTCAAGTTGTTTTGTGATGATAACGTTGTTGTTCTATGATGCTAGTTTGCTTTCGTCATTGGTTCCTCACAGGCAGAACTGGAATGATTCATCTGTGACGAAACAGGTTCGTTGTTCAGTGACCATCCTCTGAGTTTCGTCATTATTTTGAGTAGCTTGGTACCGTCACTCGTTATATGTGACGAAGTTACAAAATTCGTCATGGTAGATACCACTTCCATGACGAATAAACGAAACGTCACTACCAAATCGTCATAGATATTAACATTTCCACTAGTGTCTTACACCTCCAGCCACCGCCCCTCCCGCACCCAGCCGCCGGCCACCGCCGCACTTGGTGCCCTCCCCTCTCTCCCGCGCCTCCTCTCCTCCCCACTAGCTGCGCATCAATGCGCCGCAACACCTCGGCGCCGCCCCCTCCTCTTCCCCTCCCAAAACCGCCCCACCGAAGCTCCACTGCCATCAATGGCCGGCTCCGTCGGAGTCCCGCCCCACCGCCTTGCTGCCGCCTCCTCTGCCCCCGCTCTACCCTATATAAAGACGCCCACGAGCTCCTCTACATCCTGCACCTCCCCTCCTCTCCTCTCCGCCCGCGCAGCGCCGCCGCCCCGACCGAGCTGCCGGAGCTCCGCTGCCCGCCGATGATCTCCTCCTCCGGCGCCTCTCCCTCCTCTCCAAGCCGCTGGGTGAGTCCCTCTTGCTCTCCTCTTCATTTCGGTGCTTTCCCCGTCAAGTTTGGTGGCCAGGAGGCCAAATCCGGCCATCTCTGGCGATCTTCCGGCGGGTCTGCCGCCGTCCGCCGCCTGGCGCCGCCGGTAGCCGCTCGCGGGCCTCTGCAGCCACCCATCCGGAGATCTGCGGCCCAGATGCACCCCAGGCTGAGTCAAACCAGGTCATGTACCAGTCAACCCCGCGCGGCCTTTGTAGTTTTGCAAAAAAGTCCTTCAGCTTTCTAATATCACAAGTATGCCCTTCCACCTATAAGAAACCTTTCAAACAGGTCCCGTTTTTAGCGTTTCAGCCCCTAACCTTTCTAAGTTCTTCCACCCGCGGTCCAGCCGTCTCTTTTGCACAGAAACCCTCAGTTCTTTTGTAAGTTTTAAGTTTAGGACCCTGGTTTCTTGCAGTTCAGCCCCTAGAGGCCAAGTTTCTTCACAGTTTAGCCCCTAAACCTTGTTTTACCCCTAGTTTTCACGTTTTAGCTCCGTTTTCACCGTTTCAAGTTGCGTTAGGTTCATAACAACTCAAAGAATGTGTTAGGACCAATGTTGAATATGTTCTTTGGTTTATAATTTATTTAAATATTAAAAATGATTAAATCCTTATACACATGTTTTTCTAATTAAAATCTAATTAGAGTTCAACACGTGTTTTCATAAGAAACTTAATATGATTAATACTTATTTAAATATTCCTTTCAATTAAAAGTTAATTAGAGCATAACTCGGTTTTTATAATCAAACTTAAATTGATTAATGATTATGCAATTTGCTTTCTAAATAAAAGCAACATAGGTTCTATCCCGAGTTTTCCTAATTAAATGTTAATTTGATTAATATGAACATAAATGTGTTTTTGAATTATAATTTGATTAGTTCAACTTGAAATATAAAGTTACACGCTTAGGTGCTTTACATGCTTCTTATAAATTAAATGCTTAATTTGCATAAATCATACTTGAATATTTATAAATAAAATTTGAATAAGTTCTACATCATCTTTTTAATACAAATGTAACTTGCTTAATTATAAATAGGGTATTTCTCTGAAATAACCTATGCACATCTTTTTGAATTAAAATATACCAAGCACATAGCCTTGTGTGATAAAATCCAAATCTCCCGATAGTTCCGAGTGTTTTTGCGTTCGCAGTCCTTGATCCAAACCTTGTCCTCTTTTTAAGCTTTTCATGCTTGGTGTATTGTCCTTAGTTGTTCTTGTTTGTCTGCTCTGCATGTTGTGCTCGATGTTTGCTTCGAGTAGAAGATCGAGCTATTGATCGAAAGTCTTGAAGATCAAGAGAGCAAGAGCAGAAGAGCAAGAGTAGCTTTTTGTTGAGAAAGGCAAGTGACCCTAACCACCCTTCTACCTATGCTTTAAGCAAGAATACTGTGAATTAATTGGAACATGGAGAACCACCCAGGAAAGCAGTACAACCACAGTCCATATGGCTCTGGTTTAGCCAATTAATTAGATGTGTAAACGAACTGACAGCCTTATCCGAAAGGAGCAGAGGGGTCAGAGTTTAAGGGGTATAGCCCGGTCCTCTTGGCCGCAGCCTTTGCTAAGGTGTTGTCCACTAGGGAGGGTTATGGTCCACTCTGCTACTGTAACTATGCGGGTTGTTGGACCTTTTCACATCTTTGTAAAGGCTTCGTAGCGTCCCTATGCAATCACACCTCGGAAGTGTGGTATTGTGCCTAGCTAGCACAGCATGGTTGGGTTCAAAGTTCCTCGGAACTTTTAAGCGAGCTGTGGGTAAAGTGTACAACCTCTGCAGAGTGAAAACTAATCGATCAGCCGTGCTCACGGTTAAGAGCGGCCTGGACCCTCACATGATAAATATACTTAAAGATGGACTTTAATTTGCTTTCTGTTTAATTTTTGTGGTCTTGCTGAGTACCAACCATTAGTGTACTCACCCTTGCTAACCGCTGCTCAGAAGACGAAGGTGTATGAAGTCCAGAAGATGGTGCTTGGCGTACGCAACCCCCGGTCGTTTGCCTGTGAAGTTGGAGCCTTTGCTTCCCAGGATTCCGCTGTAAATCTCTGATAATCTCTCTTTCTTTATGTGATATTATTTCTGTTATTCACTATGATGTCACTATATGTATGAAACTAGATCCTGGCATACATATAGCTATCAGTTGGTTTTCTTCAGAAAATCAGGTGTGACAATTGTGGATTATAACTATCCACAGGACATACAATGTCCTCCAGGTGTCTATTAACCAAATTTGTATTTGATTTTATTGTCTTCTTTTGCTTATTAGTAGACTTATCTTGCTTCTTAGGAGTGCTTCTCCCCCTCTTGTTATTAATCGGGGGTTGAGTGGTTTTCTTTGGTACCTCCACTCTTTCAGGCACATTCCTTGCAGGATGATGAGGCTTTATAACACCATTATAATCTGTAAAAGCGTCCCGCAGATTATTTGCAATATTTTGCAAATCAATGATTCTCTGAACTTGTTGTTCAGTCTCAATAGTACGTGGATCTTGAAATGAAATGCCTCCAGCATTCCATTCTATTTCCTGGCATTTATTTCGGTGCGATTCTCCCCCTAATGCCGGGAAATGATCCTCATTAAATATGCAATCAGCGAACCTGGCAGTAAAAAGATCCCCTGTCAAGGGTTCTAAGTACTTTATGATTGACGGAGAAGAGTATCCAATATAGATCCCCAATTTCCTGTGTGGACCCATTGATGTTCGCTTAGGTGGTGGGATAGGTACGTATACAGTGCACCCAAATTTACACAAATGGGAAATACTAGGAGGATTCCCACGTACTAAATACAAGGGGGATGTATCATGATATGCAGTTGGTCGTAGTTGGATTAAATCTGCAGCGTGCAGAACTGCGTGACCCCAACTCGACGTAGGCAATTGACAATTCATGAGTAAAGGTCTTGCCATAAGCTTGATTCGTTTAATCAATGATTCAGCCAACCCATTTTGAGTATGGACGTAAGGAACAGAATGCGTAACATGAATTCCCAATGCCATACAATAATTGTTAAATGCACGGGATGAGAATTCAGCAGCATTGTCCATACAGATAGATTGTATCTAATGTTCAGGATATTGTGCCTTTAATTTTATGACCTGAGCCATAATTTTAGCGAAGGCATGGTTACGTGTCGATATCAAAGACACATGAGACCATCTAGTAGATGCGTCTATCAAAACCAAAAAAATATCTAAACGGCCCCGATGAAGGCTGAATCGGACCACAAATGTCTCCTTGAATTCGTTCAAGAAATTTAAGTGGTTCCTCGTGGATTTTAAGATAAGATGGTCTTAAAATCAATTTCCCAGTGGCACAAGCAGTGCAACAAAATTCTTTATTCTGGGGAAATTTAGCTTTTGCCATGTCATGACCTATTGAATTGCTAATAATTTTCCTCATCATCCCTATTCCTAGATGCCCAAGTCGATCATGCCAATTTTGGAATGTATCGACATCTTGGAAAATTATTTTATAAGTAACATGTGGAACAGGTTTTATATATGTATAGTACAATCCAGTTCAGAGTGAAGAGAATTTTTCGCAGATCTGTTTGCCATAGCCCGTAAGTTTGGTTAATAGGAGATATTCCTTGTTACTATCTTCATGCGTTTCTGCATGTAAGCCGTTCTTACGGATGTCTCTAAAACTTAGAGGGGTATGAGTAGAATTAGGATACAGTAATGCATCCTCTATCGTTATTTGTGTACCCATAGGCAATGTAATAGTAGCTCATCCAGAACCAACTATCACAGCGTCCTTACCATTAATGGTCATAATATTTCCTTCCTTTTTCTTAAGAGTTTGGAAATATTTAATTTCTCTAAGTATAGAGTTTGTGGTACAAGAGTCCACAAGGCATAATTCTTCCTCCGATGGATTGCTTGTTATTGACATCTATATGTCAGATAAATTAAGAAAATGAATATGCAACAATAACGTATCAAAAGAACAAGTGTATATAAATATTATATATATATAAAATAATGTACAAAGTATAGATTATTTATTTATATACAAACAAAAGGGTATAATACTTTTATAAGATAGCTACTATTATTATTACAACACAAGTTGTCAAATCTGGACCAAACTACTCTAGATCTCCAAATATGTCTCCAGATCCAAAATCTATGAGCATATTATCCGTAGATGGGAGATCCTCAGTGGTGGTGTTGTTTCTCTTAATCGGGGCTTGCCAAGAACAACCCACTTCTTTAGTCTCAGAAGCAAGATTGAAATGAGTTTCATATTTTTTCTCTTCTGCTGGTTTGGTCTCTTTTAATGACTTCTGATATAATGCAACCAAGGCTTAGGAGTTTTGCAAGCCTTAGCAAAATGCGAATAATCCCCGCAACGATGACACTTTTTGTCATTTCTGGGTTTCGCATTGTCTTTCTTCTTATTGTCGAAGTGAGGCTTGTTGCCTTTCTTGAACTTGCGCTTATTAAACTTGTTCCTTGGATCACGTCGTTGGAACTTCTGTTTATTCCTATTATTTTTTTGTACATTATGAACCTCGGGTAGAGGTGCCGATCCTACAGGATGTTTATGATGGTTCTTCATAAGTAGTTCATCATGTTTTTCGGCTTGAGATAATGTATGGATAAGCTTGGAATAAATTGTATATCCATGAGCCCTATATTGTTGCTGAGTAACTCGATCAGAAGGATGCATAGTAGAGAGGGTCTTCTCTATCTTATCAGCATCAGAAGGCTCTTTCTCACAAAATTTTAAACGAGAGCAAATTCTATGAACAGCATGATTATAATCAGCCACGGTTTTGAAATCTTGTAAACGTAGATGATTCCATTCGTGGTTGACCTTAGGCCAAATAAGTTCTTTTTGCTGATCATAACGTTCTTTGAGAGCAACCCATAATTCCCGAGTATTCTCAAGCATAACGTATTCAACTTTTAAATCCTTATGAAGATAAAAGCGTAATATTGCTAAAGCAGAAAAATTTTGTTGATCAGTTACAACAACCCCTTGTTGAGGTTCTTGTATAGTTGAAGAAAGTTTCCTAGCCGCAAGTGTAATCTTTATATCAGAGGCCCAAGTTGGGTAATTATTTCCATCTGGAGCGAGTTCCTCAAATTCTCTAGTGGTAGACATATTCCTATACGTGTGATTATGATTTAATCAATTATATGTATAGGTTTTAATACAACTTAGGAGTGTTGTAATAATTGTAAGTTATAAAAGTACAGAATTATAACAGAAATTAATTTAAAGTAAAAACAACTCATATATTGTCCGTGAGATTTAACTTGTGGTTTGCAAGACATAAACAATGCCATATACTATTATTAAATTATATTTGTAAAAACATATCGCTGGATGGGTGTTTGGGTACAGCAATATATTTTAAACAGAAAATATAAGTCACAAATATAATATTTTATGTTGCGCATAGATTAAAGTTGCAACACAAATAAATAATAGATTGAAACAAGAGTAGAATAAATAAAATAAAACGTGAGCAAGAATGACAAACCACAAGTATATTATTCACGTTTACAGCATAGTATACAGGTACGAATATATAACTTTACAAAGTCACAGTTTGCAAAAATTTAAAGTACCAAATATTCAAACTATGCAGGAAATAGGAACTAAAATATTAAATAGGATAAAATAAAACAAACAAAGAGTGAGGGGGGCGTCTTTGGTTCAGCCAACCGGCCCAGCCCGCTAAGCGGCCCAGCGGGCGGCGCAGCCCAGCGCGCGGCGCGGCCCAACGCGTGGCCCAAACGGCCCGCCAACCCGGTACAAGGGGTGACGGTTAGGGTTTCACCCTAACCGCCCCCAATCTCCAGGCCACCGCCGTCCAGAGGCCAGGCAGCCTCCGCCGCCGTCGCGCCCGCGCCACTGTGGCGCCCATGCCGCTGACGCGCCCCACGACGCCGTCGCAGCCCGCCGCCGACGCGCCCCACGACACCGTCGCAGCCCGCCACCGTCGCGCCCCACCGCCCTCTCGCCAGCTTCCCCGCATGAAGATGTCCATGGCCCCGGGGATTCTGGCATGGAGGTTGGCCGGCAGGGACCCGACCCGACCGTCCCTAGAAGAGGAACGCCGGGCCCACCCCCACCGGTCTCGCGCCATCGCTTTAGTGAAGAGGAGCGTCCTTCCCCTCAACCGAGGAGGAAGGGTGCTCGGTGCCGATGGGGCGTGGAGTGGCGGCGGTGACGTCGGCGTTGGAGCGCAGGGAGGGCTTCACGGATGAAGCGCGGGGGAAAGCGAAGTCGAGGTCGTAGGCGAAGCCCAGTGGCCATCCTCTTGCTCCGGCGGCGCTTCCATTCCAGGGAGCAGCAACCGTCGGTGGAACGGATGATGACGGCATCAACGACACGGGCGGCTTCGGCAGCGCGAAGGGGTTCGGCGACGACATCAGGGGCTGCGGCGATGGAGTCGAGGGTGCTCCAGTAAGGCGCCTCGCGAAGACGGAGGCGCTGTGTTGAGGGCAGACTCCGGGAGCGAACTTGACGAGGCACGGCGACGAGCGTCGGGCTCTGGCGACCGTACGGATGCCGTTGAAGCGATGCAGCGGAGCGCGACCGGCGTCGATGTCGCGGAGAGCCCAGCGGACGGCGCTCTGGATGACGAAGCGTGGAGGGCCAGGGATGCTGCGGTTGGTGAACGTGGACTCCACCGCGTTTGTGATGGTGTCCACCATCGCGTTCATCGAAGGTGAGGAGGGAACCGAAGCCTTGGTGAAAACTTACTCTGGTGAGTGGCTCCGACGAACTTCCGGCGATGTCCCTCTTCTTGCCTATCCACTCGGTGGTTGCAAAAGCAAAGTGCGTGATAACGTGTTACGAATGAAAAGTGAATGATTGCGATTCTAATTGATTGATCTGTTGTGTGTACAGTAACAGAAAAAATTGTGATTATAGGACTCCCTCAAAATGTGATTTGCTATTTTGACAACCTTTGTGGATGACAAATAGGTCCATCTGTGTCTATGAATTGTGGATCCAGTGTCAAAATAGCAAACCACGTTTGTTTGAGTCCTATAATCGCAAAATTCTCACAGTAACAAGGTATTTATGTACAGTAATGGTAACAGCCTAATCTACTGAATCGGTGCCTTGGCCCTGACGATGCCTCTTCGGCAAAGGGCATTTCCTTGCCTCCTACGCTGCCTAATGGATTAGGTTAATCCTAATACTAAATAACTATATTTATCTATTGATCAATAATTAATTAACTCTAATTAATCTTAACAACTGAAAACCCGTGAGGCGGTTTTACGCCACCGAGTTTTTTTTTTTTTTTTTTTTGGTGCTGGTGCCAATTGAAAACTCCAACCGCGCGTAACTGGCTCGAAAGCGCACTTGTTTTATTTGTCATCTCGTCCGGCCGATCGAGCAGCTCCCTCGAATCTCCGAGAGGCTCCGGTACGACGAATCGACGATGTGGCTGATAATGGAGCATGCTCTATCGATGGCGTACGTACGTGTCGCTGTCGTGTGCCGTGCGCAGTGCCCACACAGAGAATTATTTGTGTCCTCCCGAGGACCCGAGCCGATCCGTCGAGTTGCCATCCGGTGCTCTGTCGATGATGGGTTGCAACAACTCGATCGCGCGCGTTCAGAGAGAGCCGTCCACGACCACGCATATGCTCCGCCATTTCCCCCGTTTCACTTTCACGTACGTCGTAGTCGTAGCTCTCCGCCTGCGTGCTGCCGCGTCGGGGGTGTGTGTGTCTCTAAGGAATGAGTGGCACGAGTCGTCGTGCAGTACTACTACTCTCATAGACCTATCTCTGATTTGTGGAGAAGAATTTTGCATGTGATAGCTAAAATAAAATTTCAGCATAGTGTGTGTCTATAGACACTGGATCCTATAAATGAATTTATTCCAGAGCCGGTCAACTTACATTATTAACCGGTCTCAAGGAAACGGTACTAGAACGTGTCATTTCTAACACCAAAGCAAAGTGGGAAGAAAAAAAAAGGTGAGTATTTAACCGAGCCTGAAAACTGTTTATGGCAAATGGTGAAATATGGACTAACAAAATACTAAATACTCTCTCCGTCCCAAATTACTTGTTTTGACTTTTATAGATATATATATTGATTTTGTTATGCACCTAAATATATACTTATGTCTAGATACATAACAATAAGAAGGTATCTATCTAAAAACTAAAATGACAACTAATTTGAAACGGAGGGAATAGAAGTGAACGGATATCGTCAGTCTCTACGTAGAGGGGCGTCATGCATGGATCTTATTACCATTGTCGGAGAGCAAATATTAACTTTCAGTTTCAGAATCTATGGATGCTTCGAGGAGAAAATAATGCACCTCGATGCGACAACGCAGAAGAGACAACTATAGTACACATCCAGCGCCAAATTGATCGTATGAAGACACAAAACACTAAAATACAGGGAGAGCAGGACCATGAATCCTCCCGAGCAGCACCTTTCAATCTCGCATTCAAGATTATTTTGTGAGATTATGCGAAAACGTCCAAATGGACACGTGCGTCGATATGTTTGATACAATCGGATGGCCGACAGAACATTGTATTTATATATGATGTGACATATATAATATTCCTGAAACGAGAAGTGTCACCATTCTCCTGCATAAAAATGTTAAAAAATAACCTGATATGAAAAAATAAATTTGAGATGATGTTTTCACTTTTCATGAAAATTGGAATGATTTACAGTTTGAAACGTAGAGTATATTTTATTAGTTCTATGTGGATGAAAAGTGTGTAGAGTAATTCTTAACTTAAGTCTATCACAACCGGATGAAAATAGTATGCATTTATATGAGTGTTGACACTCAAAATTGGTACGTAGCCGACCAGGGTGGACAGACCGGTCAGACCGGTGTGACCGGTGCCCCGTGTCTGAGTTAAATCAAAGAGTCCTGATAGGATTAGTCTTGTAAAGGAATTCCTTGCGGGGCAAGTTCTCCCCACCCTAATAAATATGAAGGGCCGCCGCTGATTGAGTTCATCATCTAATTGAACAAAACATTTATCTTTTATTGTCTCGTATTTACTTTTATCTCTTCCCAAACTTTTCAATCTACTACTTGTTGTTCTTCCTCCATCTCTGCGACGTCTGAAAGCGTTCTAGGTGGCCTTGCTGACCCTAGAGCAACCATACGTGCACTAGCTCTGACGGAGTCCCTCCCGAGCTGACGTTCGTAGGTCTACCACCGGGACCACCGACGACCGGTCTGGCCGGTCTATCAAACTGGTCTGACTGGTGTCCATGCAGAGGCGCTGCGACAACTCCTCCGTGTTGCTTGTTGGCCCTTGAAAGGTGCCAACAAATTAGCAACTCTACTGGGGACGAAGATCTGGCTGTCATAACCGATCTATCTGGCTCCGCCGCAATGGGCTCAAGAACTGATCTTGATAATAATAACGTCATCGGCGTCGATGATGCGGAGCTCTCGCCTAAAGATCGCCAAGCCATGGAGGACTTCATGAAGAAATATGCTGAGCGAGATCGACTTCACTACTTGTCGCACTTCAAGAAGAATCGTGAAGGCAAGGTTAAGAAGATCAAGGAGATCACCGATGCTCCACCATCTGAGGTACCAACCAATGTGAGCGTGTCATCATCTCCATCCTCTTTTGTTATCGTTAATGATCTTACTACCGTAATGGATAACTTTCGTTTAGCAATGATTGAAAATATGCAAAACACGGTAGATAAGAGTCTTGGTAAACGTGTAGAGGAGGGTAGTGATGATGCATCTATCCCTAAAATTGTGTCACCTCAGATCCCATCTACTAATGTATCGGCTACACACACGATTAACACTCAGTATGGCATGCCATTAAAGTATTTTGCTGAACAAACACCACCACTGCTGTCTGGTCAGAATAGACCAATCAGACCGATGGGTCAGACCGGTCAGACCGGTCCTGGCGCTATGGTGTCGTATCCCTCATCTCCGAAACCTATAGTTACTATTCTTCCTGCCCAGGCCGCTTCTGGCCGATCTGGTGAGAGTACTTCGGTAGCTTAAGGTATTCCCTTTATGGTTCCTTTTGGGACGTGCACCGGATATGGTTATGCACCTGATGCCCAAATTAATAGCCGTTTGCAACACAATCCCCAAACCCATCTACACAGCCTAATGGGTTGCAATCGAACGCTTCATATCAGAGGTCATCGATAGGTTTAATGTTAATCTTGCTAAACAAATGAGAGCTGACTATGGGATAGAAGTAAAGTATAAAAATTCTTCATATCAAAAGTCGTATCCTTCTAGTTTTGATTCGGTTCCCTATCCTGTTGTTTGGTGTTGTCCTAAATTTGTGAAGTTTAATGGGGATGTAGCAAAACTACTTGGGAGCATATTAGTCAATATCTTGCTCAATTAGGAGAAGCTAGTGCCATAGAAGAAATAAAAGTGCGTTTATTTTCTTTATCTGTAATTGACAACTCTTTTTCATGGTTTGCTTCATTACCTGTTAACTCTATTCATACTTGGAAACAACTAGAGCAGAAATTTCATGATCACTTTTATAGTGGAGATTATGAGTTGAGATTGAGTCATTTAACATCGGTTAGGCAAAAGCATGATGAACATGTTACTAATTATATTAGAAGGTTTAGAGAAATGAAAAACTGTTGTTAGTCTTGTTATCTCCGAGAGGGATCTTACTGAATTAGCTTTTAATGGTTTACGATCCCATATTAGAGAAAAACTAGATGGTCATGAATTTGCTAGTGTTGCCCAAGTTTTAACAAGAGCTTTAGCTCAAGAAAACTGAAGCAAAGATACTTGGCTCAAATCTGATCATCCTAATATGCATATGCTAGATTATGAGTTCTCGGACGATGAGAGTAAAGAAGCGTGTGCTGTTGAATTTACATGGTCGCCTAATGATAAAGCAAACACTTTTGCTTCTCTAATGCCGTCTCACAAGAGTCGGGACGAGATAAAGTTTACTTTTGATGTGGCTAAGTGTGATAACAATATTTGATGAATTACTTAAGTCAGGTAAAATTAAAATAACTCACACTATACCACCTCTTGATCAATTAAAAAGACGTGCATATTGTAAATTTCATCATTCTTTTTCTCATGCTACCAATGATTATAATACTTTTCGTCGGCAAATACAATCGACCATTAATGAAGGTAGTTTAAAATTCTATGAGATGCAAGTCGACGAAAATCCTTTCCCTACTAATGCTTTTGTGAATACTCTTGAGTTATCGAATCCTAAGGTGCTCATTCGACCGGATCAAGCTGAAAAGGCTAAGGGAAAGAATGTGATCATTATATTGGAGAGCAAAGGCCTGATGAGAGGGTGCTACTTGGGGGCAAGTGTTGTCATTTCTGACGTGTCACCAAAGTTTTACCTTCAGCAACAGCGTCAGAAACAATCGGTTGATGGGTTTTGTGAAATCACCACTGGGGTGATGTTTTATGAAATTAATTATGAAAAGATATGTTGAGTGGGTGCTCTTAATAACATTACCGAGTACGGGACTCGATAATATTCTTAAGGAGTGAGCCTTATTGATGGGGTGAGATGTATCCGCAAGTGTACAGATACATACTTTATTATCCGGTTGTAGCATTTCACCCATGAGTATTCCCAAGGGTATCGTTATTTATATTTTACCAGAAGGTGGACTTATGAAAGTGTAGATAAATATATGTGTGTATGTATAATTGTGTCGTATGGATATATCGGATACAAGCCAAGGACATTATGAATAAGTAAAGCATACCAAAGCTTAATACAGGGGTAACCAAGGAATTGAGTATAAGATATATATGATATGATCGTTTGACACACACATGGCCATCATCTCAAATAAAGAATAAAGAATAAACTAAGATTAGTAGGAGCGGGGCACTAGAGTCGTCCTTAGTCGTATATACTAGCAAAGCATACATCATATGGTTAGTCTAGATCTATTCTATTATACCGAGGAGAACACACTCCCCTGGTCTGCCAGGGTAGCATGCCTTTATGTACCTCCAATGCCCGCAAACTCATGTGGGGGAATACAATGGATGTATGGGGCTGTCACCACCCGTACACCTACCCCAACATACCGTGGAATACGGCCACACGAAGTGGATCTTATGGCACTGATCACCACGCTCGCGGTCATAATTAGTACTACTAGCCCCCCGGAACCCGAGCCGTGATGACCCACAGGCTTAAGGCTGGAGCAAGCCTGAGAGCACACCCCACCATTACAATAGAGCAAACCTATACTAAACATACTAGTATAGCACATGAAAGCATATAAATAGGTATAACATACTACGAGAGTAGAAATACTGAACTCTGTATAAATACGAAATGTACGAAGAGAGTACATAGCCATACCGTAGGCCGAAGGTTGAGCCAACCGACCCGGGGTGATCGCTAAGCACTACTAGCGAGAAAGCACTAGGCCTAAGCTCCACTAACTAAGCTAAAGATTACAAAGGGAGAGAGACAGGCTCCTTGTGTGGTGTGTGTGAATGAGGGGGGTGGAGGCCTCCTTATATAGGGGTGGAGAGGTGTTGACGGTTGAAACACGTGTCGCGTTTCGATCCGCAAGCGTATGGATCACGTGTTGCCTTCTTCACTCGAGGATGACCCAAGATATCGAACCGTGGATCGGAAGCAAACTACCTAGGGTTTACCATCTAATCTATTGAACTAACCTACATGAAGCGTTGATCGCATAAAGATTCGACATACAAGCATGAAAGGGTGTATGGATCACATTCACTAGCCATAAAGATACACAACCCAAGGTAACCCTAGCCTACCGTCTTCTAATTGCAGCTCCGGCCAAGATGAAAACCAATCTAATCTCAAACCATGATAAGGAGTAAACCCTTACACGTTTGCTCGGCGCTATCCCTTCCTTCGTACTGTCACTACGCGAAGGTAAACACAACCGAACGACTATAAGTCCGTGCACTACTACGAGATATCCGCAAGACAAAGACTAATCACCACGATTAGATCTATTCCTACTAAAGGCATATGGTAGCTACACATATGAATAAGCACAACTCGTAGTAGATCAAAGTAAGGATAAGGTATGATTTATATCACCATCGAATGTTGAATGTACAAATGCCTTGAAGAATTCAAGGCATGGCTCCGGAACTCCATCATGGCTTCACCATGCAGGGCCAACCATGGCGGCTAGGGCATGGCCTAGGTCATCTCCTAGGCAACACGAGGACTAGCGGCGGCCGTCGGCTCCCTTCGGTGTGTCTCCTTCGATTTGGCGGCTCTATGGTGAATGGATTGGATTCTCTCTTTCCCTTGGGCGCCTAGGGGGTTATACTTATACCCTTGGGGAGCCTTGGGGCGTGCTCCACCTTGCCTTGCACGAGATCCTCCTTGGGAGAGAAGCAAACTTGGTTTCCATAAAATCAGCCTCGTCCAGATTTTCTTGATTCGCAGCCCTTCCTTGCCGACGTCATATCTCCCATGTACGGACTCCAAATAATGCAAATTTGGTGTCTAGATTGTGTGCCACAAAATTATCTCCAACTTTGGTACTCATTGCTTTCCTTGGAAACAAAGATAAGATCCCAAAACGGCATCGGAAGATAATTTGTCTGATTTCAGACTTATCTGCGCAGCAGGTATTTCGAGGGCCATATCTCCTACCTCCTTGACCCGAATTGGGCCTTCCATGTGTCCAAATCAAAGCTCTCGTCGAGGCCCACAACTTTGGTATTCAAACTTTTGCCATTAGAGGCCGTTTAAGTCTCCGAATCTGCACCGAAAGATTATGTTGTTCTGGGCTGCGCGAATATCTCTTGGGCTGAGTTGATCTCGTGGGTAAACCTCCAAGTCTCAAGGGCCTGGGCCCTCTGGTCCACTTCAGGCCCGCCGTCCTTCACGCGGCTTTTCTTGCAATTTTGATATTTTGTATCTTCGCATATGAGTTTTAGACGTCATTATCCCTGCGATCAAGATAAGAGGTCTTGTCGCATGACCTCCCGCATCTTCTGTTTAAGCCCTCGGAGCTTCACGGCTTCATGCTTTAGTCCTCGGGTCATTTGGTGTAATGTTCACTTCGTGTCTTAACTTGTGTTGGGCTTCGTGATCTTCTCATAAAGTGCTCGATGAACTCTACCCGGAAGTCCTCATTTAAGCGCTCAAATCCTACGTAAACAACATACTTCAAAAACCACATGCAAGAGCGAACTAGTGGCAGGTTAGTTTTAATTCAAAGCTCAAACCAAAGTGTAACAAGTTCTCTTGGTTGACGGAAATCGACCGTCAACAGACCGGATGCTTAAACCTTGCTCGTCCTCGAGTAAGTCTGGGAAACTTACTTGATCAAGAAATCAGTGTTGCCCTTCGATGAAATCCCTACACTCAATCATACATAACAAGACATATTGCTCTCTCAAGTATTTAGCATTTAGGTTCAAGTTTGGACTGGCTACTTTATCATTATGGAAGGTAGACTAGCAATAAAGATCATGTCACAATAAATATAATGCTCTTCGATCTTAAGTAACTCCAAACCTTTACCTTGTCATCATGAAGAGTTTTTCAAAAAGTTGCACATCCAACATAAGTGAATAGCGCAATGAAGCGCTCATCTCATCAAGTCACTCAAACATATACTAGATTATCTTCAATCTATTCTACTCATCACCTTTCTTAAAAGCTCACCCGCTTTGCTCTCCTCTCCGCATCCCACGGCTGACGTGTCGCGCAGCCGTGACTTCGGTCATTTTTGCAAAAAAAGTCCTTCTCTTTCCTATAAATAGCGATTTGGTCCAACAAGTCCCTACCGCACAGGAACATTGTTCACAATAGTTTCACATAAACCCTCGAGCTAAAATTATTTTCGACGCGAAGATGAGAAAATTATAGTTTTGCAAATACCCCCAGCCAATTTTGCGAATGCCCCCTCCCACCACCCCAACCCCTGGCTAATACTCCCTCCGTCCCAAAATAAGTGCACATCTCGCACTTCGAGAAGTCAAGCACTTTAACGTTTGACCAAATATATATTAAAAAATATTAATAATTATGATATTAAATAAACATCATTAGATTAATCACGTCATATATTTTCATGACAAACTTGTTTATAGACACAAATGTTAATATTATTTTCTATATATTCAGTCAAACCTAAAACTTGTTGACTCCTCGAAATGCGAGATGAGCACTTATTTTGGGACGGAGGGAGTACCCCCCACCCCACCCGCGCCCCAAACCCTAACCTCACTCCCCTCCCTTCCCCCGCCGCCCCTTCTCACCTGCTCTCCTCCCCGCCGCCTTCTTCTTTCACCCTGCTCTCCGCCGCCGCCCTCTCCCATAGTCCCACCCTGTTCTCCGCCGCTGCCTCTCCTCCCCAACTCCCCCTCCGTCTGCCTCTGTCTCCCTTCCCCGTCATCGCCGCCCGCTCCCGTAGGATCCAAATCCGGCGCAGGGCCCGGCTCGGAGGGGGAGCGGAGAGGGCTAGGCGCTCCTGGCCGGCCACGGCCCGCGGAGGGGCAAGCTGGGGCAGCGCGGGTGAGCGCTCTCGACCCCTCGCCGGCCTCGTCGAGCGCGGCCCCCTCGGCGCGCGTTCGGGTGCAAGAGCGATGGGGATGGCTCCGATTCGGAGCTCGTCCCCCGCAAGGGAGGGGGCGAGGTGGAACGTAGCGTGTCGAAGCTCGTCCCCGCCGGCGGCCGCATGCCCCTTCATGCTCGGCTTCCCTGGTGCTCTGAATCCCTGTTGCACGTCTTCTCTCTCCCCGGTTTCGTCGCCCTACCTCCGTCGCCGCTTGTGCGTTCTGTCTCCTGCTCGCCTCCATGGCCGCGCGGCGGTGCTGACCCACCTGGCGGCGAGGAACTGCGCGGGCTCGACGGAACGGGGGAGCCGCATGAGATCCGACGGCGCGGCGCATCTCAGGTGAACTCCTCCGACCCCGCCTCTCCCACCTCGGAATCCTCCGATCCCGCCTCTCCCACCTCTAATGCCCCCATGGGTTGCTAGATGTGTTGCTGGTGTTGGCTTGTGTGGATGCCCCCATGGGTTGCTAGATGTGTTGCTGGTGTTGGCTTGTGTTGTCTGATGCTAAGATTTTGTTAGAGAGCACTATAGGTTGCTAGAGGAAGTTTTAACTTCGGAATGTAATGGACATGAGGGCTGGATTTGGAGGGTAATTTTCTGCTCAAAGCTCCTACAGTGGAAATACACAACTAAGCACATCTTTGTTTGGTTATTGTTTCCTGAAGCCACTGGCATTTTAAACAAAAACTGGAGCTGATAAAGAAGATTTATCTAATAATGATGTTTTTGAATGGGAAATTCAATATTTATTTTCTGTCAAGGAAATGCTTTAAGGCGTTGTGTTTTATTTATGTTTAAGTGGCTATACATTCTACTCTTCACCTGCATAATTCAGCTGGATCTCTTGAGGCCATATGGTTGAATTTTTATAGATGCATAATTTGTAGTGCAATGCTTTCTTGGATATTTGATCTATATTCCTATTTCACTTGGGTCTGTGGTAAGCTGCACTTTTCAGACACATGAATAATGAAAATGGACTCGTGTGCTTATGTACCGTGATCTTGTTTACCCCTACCATTCTTACTTTTCTTGCGACTTTAATATCTAGGTTTGCAGCTGCACTGATCAACCGGAAATTTGATTGTTGGGTGATGAATGTCGTTCCTGTTACTGAGCCAAACACACTGCCTGTAATTTATGACCGGGGGCTTCTTGGAGTGGCTCATGACTGGTAAGATTTTTTATATCCTGGGCTGATTAAAAAACTATTCCTGTTTTATCTGCATTTAAACTTATATACTACAATAGATCAAATTCAGTGTCTGATTAAAATTATCATCAAGCACTTGTCTGTTTTTTATGTAGCCGTCTCTTTCTAAGCGCTATTTATTATTTATGTTGGTACGTTGAAAATTTTGCCATGAGTTGAATCTCATGCCGCCATCTTTTACCATCTGCATGAACAGGTGTGAACCATTTGACACATACCCAAGGACTTATGATCTGCTGCATGCATTCAGTCTTTTCTCAAAAGAGCAGAAAAGGTATTTTATTTGATAATGAATTTCATTGGGTCCTGTTTACTTCATCCAACTCAGCAACGAACTTGAAAAGAAATGTTTGCACTTTGGCGGAAGTGTATTTATGTTCAAGATACATGAACATATACATCTTGTTAGCTAAACTTGTGAATATGCCTCTGGAATATAAGTACTTAGGAGTTAGGAAGCTTTTTCCTGACAGTTTACTGGTCACATGTGCTTGTTGTAGGCTGCATCAGAGCCCATTAAAACTTCTGTGGAGCCTATTTCAGATCAGTGCAGAACAGTATGTGCATTTTCCAATTGTGGATCTGCATCATTAGTGTACATTTTGCGCTCATGCTCGCCAGCAGAGACAATCTATTATGTATACATATGAATGAGAAGAGCTCGCACCTTAAGGATATCTGATAGCCATGCATAGTTACATGCTCATGAAGTTGTGATGCTATGAATGGTTGTATGCTCAACAATTCCTTTTTATTTCCGATTTGCAGTTCTTGAAGTGAACTACAATTTTTGTTATGTTGTCTATTGGATTGAACTAGAGAATATAGAAGGCGGTGATATCTGGAGAAGGTACTGCATCGGTTTTACCTACTAACTGTTGTTGTTTGAGAATTGTTACTACTAATTGATTACAACTTGAGAGATTTACTAATTGTTTTGGCCTTCTGTTGGCACTAATCATTTAATGCTGGAATGCTTAGCTTTCCTTCAGAGTAGTACATATATTTGTACGACCATCATAGCCTCTCCCTTTTATGTAAAAAGCTTCATTTGTAATGATTTCTATTTGCCAATCAAATTATTGTATAGTATATCTTAGAAGTTTGATTGCATAGCTGAGGTATTTGATTGTTTTAGTCACAACATCTGAAAATGCAAATTATATCAATTATAAGGTCTAACATGTAGCTTGATTCATTTGACTTCAAGAATATGTACATAATTTCAGTAGATGGGCTATATACTGCATCTTATAAACTCTGGTAATCAATAATAGACAATACAAACATATGTGCTCTTCCATCCTGTAAATTACTATAAAATGTGTGCTTGGATCATATGAAGTTTGTTGAGTCTATGTTTATTAGGGAAGCTTGACAAAAGGGTAGTTTTTAAATCACTTTGTGTCTTAAAGCAAACAACATGAACCAGCATAACATTTGACTCGATGTTAGGTTGATAAATAAGTGGTCATGGCATTCTAAATAAAAGAAACCAAGCCATTTTCTCTACAGATTAATTGTTGTTTCGCCTTGTGTTTTTATGCTTACTGTCTTGCGCATAAAATAAGTAATAATGCATATTCAGATGATGTCGGATATCCCATCAGATACACAATATGCTCTACATGATAATTTTGTACCTAGAAATATAGAATACTAAGGGTGCGCTATGTGCATGTGAAGTGTCGGAAAACAATGTAAAATTTCTTTCTATGTGGTTTAGCTTGTACCACCATCTCCTGACTACTTCTCAATGTATTTTTTTTCTCTCAGGTGAGAGAAGGCAAATGATCAATGAAACTATGAGAGGGCCAGTGAGGCTGCAGGCACTGTGATTGTGATAAGATGAAATTATTTGATTAGCACTTGATCAATTAACTCACCTTTGACAGCAGCTCATATATGTGTTTTAGATTACCCAAAGCATTTTTCCAAGATTGCATGAGAGATTCAGAAACACCTTAGGATAAAAGGAAAACAAACATAGAATTTATTTCCTTGTTAATCATTGGTGCCGGAATGAGGCGAAACTTTGGCAAGCATTGTACCTTCTATTCTATTTGAGAGATTGTGTACTTCATGCTATTCTGAAATAACGATAACTACGGAAGCCTATGTAATTATACCTTCAGTAAAAGGGTGAATAATTTTTGTTGTATTAAAGACCATTTGATCCCATTGCTTGATTTGATTGTTGAAATGGAAGAGGTGAATTGAGCGTTTTATATGTTGTCATTCCATGCTTAAAATGTATCTTATATACTTTTGTAGGTCCTCATGCTTTTATTTACATTTGGTCTCCATTGTTTACTTATATTCACTGTAAGGCGCGCAACGCGCGCCGACCGTTCTAGTATATGAAAGTGGAAGGCTTATGTGGATCTTGGTAGGTAAAAACAATCCTAGCAAAACATTATATTCGAAATATTGTCAAACTAAGAGAGAGATCTATTGGATTTACTGAGACTTGTCAAAAAGGCTATGGAAAATAATATTGAGGAGGGAGAGAGATGGAACACACACATTTAGATAGGTGGACATGTGCAAGTGGGAAGTGAATGATCCCAAGGCACAAACGAAGTCCTCGTTATCGGATTGCACATGGTTGGAAAAATGAGTATGAAGTTTGATCTTGAAGTCCTTTTGAAATCTTCAAACGTAGCTAAAGAACCGGGGAGCTTTACTTTTTTATTTTTTCTTTTCTCTTTTTTTTTCTTTTTTTCTTCCTTTTCTCATCATACTTTTTCTTTCATCTCTTTTTTTCTTCCTTTTCTCATCATATTTTTTCTTTCATCTCTTTTTTTCATCATACATTTTCTTTCATCTCTTTTCTTTCTTCCTTTTCTCATCATATTTTTTCTTTCATCTCTTTTTTTCTTTTTACGCTCCTCCGATGTAACACCCTAAATTTCCATCATTAAAATAATGTAGCAACTTGGTGTTTTAGTTTTTGTTTTCTAAGGAATAAATAAATTATCAAATAAATTTGGCTTTAAAATATTTAAATATCATTTTATATAATTTTAGAGGCAATAAGTGCTTGTGCATCATATTTTGGCTGCATGGTGTTTATGTGTGTTGGTGTGAAGTTTTAAAAGTTTTAAAATTTATTTGAAAGTTTGAAAAGATTTGGAAAAGAGTTTAAAATTTTGAAAGGGTTTAAAAAGAAAAAAAAGTTTTGGAAAAAAAAGAAAACCAAACCCCAAACCCCACTCCCCTCCCTTTCGGCCCGAGCGGCCCAGCTCTCCCCGCCAGCCCACCTTCCCTCCGCCGGCCCGTCGTCCCTTCCGGCCCATCAACACACCGCGCGGCCCGCTTTCCCTTCCCTTCTCCCACTGCCTGGCGGGCCCCGCGTGTCAGGTCTCTCCCCTACCTCCGGCTCCCCTCCTCTGTTTTGCTCCACCACGCCGCCGGCCGATTCTCCCCCGCCCCTCGGCTTCCCTCGCCTTCAAGTCTGCCATAATGGAGCAGTGAAGCACCCCGCCGTTTCCCCGCCATCAATCCTCTTTAGTTTCTCCTCTGTTTTCCCCTCCTTCACTTCTCCAGTAACGGCCACCATGGCCGTCAATGGCCTCTCCGCCTCTGGCTGCTGCTCCCCCTCCCTTCCCGGCTCTATTTAAGCACAGCCAGAGCCCTACCTCACACCCTTTCCACCAGTAGAGCTCCCGCACTCCTTCACGCTCGCGCGCACGCCATCACCGTTGGGGAATTCCAGCCGCCGCACCATTGTTGGCCGCCCGAGCTCTTCCGCCGTCGGTGAAGTGCCCCTACCACCTCTTCTTTCCTCTTCTTCGCGCTCGTCGCTCACTCGAGCTCTAATTCGTGTCATAGGGCCGCCATCCCCTTCACCCGAGCACCGCCGCCGTCGTCTTCAAGCTCCGGCCGCCGGTGTCGATCTCCCTCACCGCTACATCCCCGCCGCCCTTTCCTTCGCCAAACCGTCGCCGTGTGGTGAGCGAACCATCCCCACCCTTTTCCCCATGCATTTTGAGCCCGTAGCACCTTCCGCCGCTCGCCGGCCGTCCACCGTCCGCCCCCATGGACGTGACGCTCCGGTCGTCGCTCGAAACACCTTCCCGTGCTCTTAGTTAGCTTCGCCATGTTCTTGTCTTCGTGTAGGATCAAACCGCAGTCGAAACCGAGCTCCCTAGCCCGTTTCCGAGCTCCGCCGGCGACCCCGCCGCCGAGCGCCGCCGCCTCCGGCGCGCCCGCCGCCGCCTGGCCGCTCGCGTGCGTCGCCCGCCGTCTGATCCGACCTGGACGGCCCAGATCCGCCCACGCCTGGGGTCAACCGGTCGCATACCGGTCAACCCTAGTGTGACCGCCGCCACTTTGCAAAAACAACCCCGAGCTTCTCCTAATCACAGATATGCCCTTCCACCTGTTAAGACCCTTTCAAACAGGTCCTTTCTTTTACAAATAGACCCCTGATCTTTTAGTTTTCCTGCAGCCGTCCATCGGTGAACCAGCGGCTCAGATCCACCCGATCGCGAGGTCAACCTTGACCGTAACGGTCAGCGCCAGCTGTTTTGCAAAAGAAACCCCGGCTTTCTTCCTTTTCGCAACCCGGTCCTGCCACCTAGGAAAACCTTTGTTGTTAGGTCTAGGTTTTCTCGTTTTAGCCCCTGTTTTCTCTGGTTTTTCCACCCGAGGTCCAAGCTCTATCTTTTTACGTTATAAACCTCTGGTTTATATACGTAATCATATTTTAGCCCCTGGTTTCTTGCAGTTAGGTCCCTGGAAGCCATGTTTCTTCACAGAAAAGCCCCTTAACCTTGTTTTGGCCGTATCTTTTGCGTTTTAGCTCCGTTTCTACCGTTTCAAGTTGCGTTAGGCTCATATCAACTCAAAGTACGTGATAGGACCAATGTTGAACATGTTCTATGTTTTATAATTTTTTTAAATATTAAATATGATTAAATCCTTATACACATGTTTTTCTAATTAAAATTTAATTAGAGTTCAACACGTGTTTTCATAAGAAAGTTAATATGATTAATAATAATTAAATATTTCTTTCAATTAAAAGCCAATTAGATGTATACCTCAGTTTTCATAATCAAACTTAAATTGACTAATGATTATGCAAATTTGCTTTCTAAATAAAAGCAACATAGGTCTATCCCGAGTTTTCTTAATTACATGTTAATTTGATTAATATGAATATAAATGTGTTTTTGAATTATAATTTGATTAGTTCAACTCGAAATATAAAGATATACATTTAGATGCTTCACATGCTTCTTTTAAATTAAATGTTTAATTTGCATAAGTTATACTTGAATATTTATAAATAAAATTTGAATAAGTTCTACATCGTCTTTTTAATACAAATATAACTTGCTTAATTATAAATAGGGTATTTCTTTGGAATAACCTATGCACATCTTTATTGAATTAAAATATACCAAGCACATAGCTTTGTGTGATATAATCCAAATCTCCCGATAGTTCCGAGTGTTTTTGTGTTCGCGGACCTAGAGTCAAACCTTGTCCTCTTTTTAAGCTTTTCATGCTTGGTGTATTATTTTATTTATTGTATGTTTTCATGTGTGCTCGTAGACATTGTACCGGTTTCAAGTGAGCAACCAGTTGAAGTGGATCAAGAGCAAGTTTTTGAAGAAGAAGAACCCCAGTGTTTAAGCAAGGAAGGCAAGTGGACTTTTCCCTCTGCATATTCCTCTTTGTCCTAAATAATTGCATATTAATTAATATTTACATTTAAATGTTGTATTGCATAAATTTGATGGGAAATTACCTTTTTAAGGACATGACTAGAATTTTATCCCTATTACCTTGGACAACCCTTTTAAATAAATGTTTTGGGTAGAAATGCTTAGTTGCTATACCTTGGGATGGTTCTAATGGAATTTTACAAAATGATGAATGTTGATCATGATAACCTTGGTGAAAGATGTTGCTTTGATAATAACAAGATCATATATTTTTAATCGGAACATGGAGAACCACCCAGGAAAACAGTGCAACCACAGTCCATATGGCTCTGGCTTAGCCAATTAATTAGGTGTGTGAATGTACTGATGACCTTATCCGAAAGGAGCAGAGGGGGATCGGGGTTGTAGGGGTATAGCCCAGTTCTTTTGGGGTAGCAGTCTTTGCTAAGCTGCTGACCACTAGGGAGGGTTATGATCCGCCCTGATCTGTAACTATGCGGGTTGTTAGTCTTTTGCATGCCTTTGTAAAGGCTTCGTAGTGAACCCCTAGCCACTCACCTCGGCAGTGTTTAAGGGTCTGATCAACCCAGGCGACATGGGGAACATGAACTGTGGGTAAAGTGTACGATCTCTGCAGAGTTAAAACTGATCGATCAGCCGTGCTCACGGTTAAGAGCGGCCTGGACCCACACATGATTAATGAACTTGAAGATGGAATTAAATTGTGGTTTTGTATGGTTTTGGAGATGGAAAGTTTTTCTAAAGTCTTTTTAAGTGGGTGGGTATACACTTACACCTAGTAAATAGGTGCTTGCTAATAAAATTTTACCAACATTAAAATGCTAACCGCTGCAAACTCTTAGCCTATCCTTGATAACCTTGCATTTCCCCCACTTGCTGAGCTCCAACCATAAGTGTGCTCCCCCTTGCTTACCCGCTGTTCAGAGGAGAACACTGGAGAAGAGTACTTCAGCGACTTCGATGAGCTCTGAGGCTTGCGTGCCCCCAGTCATGTGCCTGTGGAAGCTGAAGACGGAGTTGCTTCGTCTAGTTATCATTTGTTCGTTTTAAAGACCTTCGAGTCTAACGTCTAAGTGTAATAAAAGATAATGTAATGGTTTAACTCTTGTACGTTTTTACTGCTGTTTATGGATATTTCACTCACGACGTCTATCATATGTGTGTAAACTTGATCCTGGCGCACATATGAGATGCATTTAGCTTTCTTCGGAAAATCAGGTGTGACAGAGTGGTATCAGAGCAGTAATGATTGTAGGACGCAGCCTTAAGTTAGAAATGGTCGAAAAGTAAGGATTCATGTTCTAAAAAGCCTGTCATCCTTCAAAATTAACTTATTTACGTATAAAATCTAATTTATTCTTTGTTTCTTGTTAAAACACATCTTTTTGTTCTGATCTATACGGAGTTTAGTTCTTGTTCTATCAGCTGGATCTCCACCACCGGTGCTATCTAAAATAAGTTCTTAGATTGCCTACCCCTTATCAACTTCGATAGAAACGTTCCTGCGAGGACGATCGTAGTGTTAATGCTTGATGCTTGAACACATGTTTGATTTGGAGTTTTGATTGTGTGAGTTGCATTGTGGAGTGATGGCCACAAATGCAACAAAAAATAAATTGTTAGGTTAATAAAGATAGTTTGGGTTCAAATCTGGGTTATCTTTTTCTTTATCTATCATACAAGATGGTTGGGGTAAAATCTCTTTGCACAACTCTTTGACACAGCAGCACTGTTTTAATCATATCCTGAGCTACATAACTCTGTTTGATGAAAAATCAGTTGGGTTAGTTCACAAGTTTTATGAGTGAATTCAACACTGAGGGATAAGTATTTACGGGGATGTGTACAAAACAATGGAGCTACCAGAATCTGTCTTAGTTTTGAAATTCATGCTGCTTCATCTTTTCGAGTTCATATCTCCATGCATCAGTTCAATGTTCTTGTCTGAAATAATTTCTCTAATAATCAGATGGTACAAACCAGGTCAGGAGGAGGACAAGACGTTCCGCCGGTGATCCGTGCTCACATAGCCAATCGACAAGCGCAAGCACCACCACCTCCACCCCCACTGCTTAACCAAATGGATCCCGCATTGCAACAATTCCTTGCCGCTCAAACCCAGCTGCTGCAAAACCTCACTGCACCGTCCAGAATTTACAAGCTCAACAGAACCAACCAGCACCCCCTCCTCCACCTCCGCCACAGCCGAGGGACAAGCATAAGGAGTTTATGAGCCACCACCCTCCTACCTACTCCCACTCCTCCGATCCGTTGGATGCCGACGACTGGTTGAAGACAGTTACTAAGAAGCTTGAGATCGTTCAATGCACTGACCGAGAGATGGTCCTGTATGCTGCAGGCAGATTGACAGGGCAAGCTGGTGATTGGTGGGATGCATATTCGACTGCACATCCTAATAGAAACAATATTACTTGGCAGGAGTTCCGGGATAACTTCCGTACATATCACATTCCTTCAGGAGTGATAAAACTAAAGCAGAAGGAATTTCTTGCACTGAAGCAAGGGAATATGTCTGTCACAGAGTATCTCGACAAGTTCACTCATTTGTCCCGTTATGCTCCCAATGAAGTGAACACCGATCCCAAGAGGCAGGAAAGATTCTTGGATGGATTGATTGGACCACTCAACTATCAGCTGCAGAGCCATACATTTCCCAACTTTCAGACGTTGCTGAACAAAGCTATAGGTTTGGAGAATAAACGTATGGAACTTGGTGAACAGAAGCGCAAGTTCAAATCTCATGGACAATCCAGCAACACACGCCCCCGTTTCAACTCATCTCAGAGTTCTCAGTATCACTATGGTGGATCGAGTGGAAATTATACTCAGAATTTACAGTTGCAGCACTCAACTCAACAACCTCAGCACTCAAGCCAGCAGACACCACATGTTCCACGTCATCATCAAGATCGCTCAGGAGCACTAGTGAGAAGCAACTCCCCGGTTGAAGGACCGAAAAGGCGAACCAGAGAGGGGGGGGAGTGAATGGGAGCCGATAAAAATTCTTCTCGAAGGAGATGAGAACTCCAACAAGACGAACACGGCTTCCAAATCACGTCTCCGACTCAACTACCCAAGTTGGCCAAGACCACGCAGCCACTGGAGTGCTACTGGTCCTAGGAACCAACTACCACCTTCACGTACTCGAGAACGCAGCGGAACACCAACTCGAGCGCCACTGACCTACACCGGTCAGGCCGGTGAGCAGCACCGGTCAGACCGGTCCCTGCTGGTAAAGTCTGGGAACTTCCACAGAAGGCCCCTACACCGGTCAGGCCGATGTAGCTCACCGGTCAGACCGGTTCAAGCCAGGAAACCCCAAATCCACCAAACAGGCCTACCGAGCTCCAAACTGACCCAAACTCGAAACAGCAGCAACACGGGACTACAACGAACTCACCAGAACGTTCACCCGAGGCAAAACCCACAGAGCCTCTGCACCAGTCAGACCGGTGAGCAGCACCAGTCAGACCGGTCAGGCTGGGCCGCTCGGGGATGAACAGCACCCGCGGGTCAACTCCCCCAAATCCAACTCCCGATCTCCCGAATCACTCCACGGATTTGTGCAAGACTTTGGGGATAGTAGGAACACCTCATGGGCACTCCATAGCCAAGATTTGGTCCACCAAAACTTGCTAAATCAAGAGGAATCGAAGAAATCCCACCAAGAACGCCTCTAACCCTAGAGCCACGAAAACCCCAAAATCGAGCCCCTTTACTCACTGATTTGGGAGGGGAATCAAAGGGAAAAGAACCACGAAGGGTTCATGCATACATCCCCCATCAAATCCCAAAGAGAAAGGCCTCGAAATCGCTCCAAGAAAATCGCCAAGAAAAGGCTCCGAAAATCACCAAAAAGGAGAAACGGGAAAGACACATCCAAGCCTTGAGGAACCACGCCGAATCATCTATACATACCAAAGAGGTTCATACAAGGTCTAGCTTGCCGCCCGATCATCCTTCCCTCTCACAAGATCTCACCATGAAGCTCTCAAGCTAGTCCTAAGAAAATCCTAAGGAAAATAGGAAGAGAAAATAGGAAAGCAAATGAGCTAGGGTTCCAAGAGATGGCTGCCATCCTCTCACCCCTTGGGTTATATGGAGGCAACCGAAAGACGAAAATACCCTTACTAGCTAACTAGGGATACATGCCCCTCAAGGGCGAATTCGGAAATCTTTGTCTTCGCTCCATCGGACGGATGCCCAGCGACCGCAAACTTGCTTAGCCTCGACGCAAGCCTTGCGATCCCGACGCGTGTCCTCCGCTTCGAAGATTCCGGACTGCGTCGTCGCACACCGGTCAGACCGGTGCTCCTCACCGGTCAGACCGGTACCCACCGGTCAGACCCACCGGTCAGACCGGTCTGGAGCTGCTGCACCTCCGTCTTCGGTTCTTCGGTCTTGGCTTTGTGGATCAACCAAGGAACCTAGTGGTTTTCTGGTGAACCACCGGAAACCCCGCGAACTCGGTGTAGCCTCCGCCAATCACCACTCATGACTCGGCTCCCACGTAGTCCCGGCTCGACCTTGGTTTTGAGGCTCAACCAAGAAACTGTCCATGACTTCATCTTGCCGTTCTTGCCACCATGCGGCCCGCACTTGACCCCGCTGGCCACCGGGTCCCTCGAACCAAGCCTACTTGTCTTCTCCACACCTGGAGGCCTCACCGGCAACGACCTTTCGCGCTTGTTCTTCACCTGCACCTGCACCAGTCAAGCCGCAACCTGCACCTGCAATACTTAGCCAAGAATCAGTCCACACCACGTTGTCAATCACTCATCACACCAGGGAGCGACCATCCACCGGTCCTCGAACCACACATGGCTCTCAATCTCCCCCTTGATGAGTGCATTGACAACACACACGTTTTGGTAACCAAGAGAAAAGAAAAAGAAAAAGAAACGACTAAAAGAAACTCCAACAAGCGATCGAAAGCCAAAGAAAGGCAAAGAGCAAGATCACTTGAAGAAGACAAGTCTCGGACCCCTTAGGCAAGGGCAACGGCTCGACACATCCGAGACAAAACATGCTCAAGCAAAGAGCACAAAACACCAATCCAAAGCTCGAAAACCACAAAGAGCTCCCCCTGCACACATGCTAGCTCCCCCTGAACCAATGCAACTCCCCCTGGACGAATGCATGCAAACCACCTCGCAAAACAGAGTAGCTGCTTCAGCTTTGCTCTGACCGGTCAGACCGATCAACATCACCGGTCAGACCGGTGGACAAGATCGCCCAGCACCTGGGAACTACACCGGTCCGACCGGTGTACCTCACCGGTCAAGCCGATGCCACCTGGGAAACTGCTCGAGCTCAAAAATAGCTCGAAACCACTTGGAAACCTTCTAAATGCATGCAGCAAGCCAAAACATGCTCAAACTTCTCCCCCTTGTTGACAATGCATGAATCAAGCCAAAAATGCAAAAAATGCAACCTAGAGCTTCTCAAATAGACAAAATTCACCAAAGGATGCTACACATGTCCAAATGAGCAAGTTAGATACTCTATAGCTTCGTAATGACATCAACTACAAGATCACCAAGTTTCACAACCATTGGGCGAAGCTAAGATAGAATTGAGCAATTTTGCGAAAATTTACCCTCTCATGAGCAAATTCCTAAACATGAGCAAAACATGTCAAAATGGCAAAGCCACACAAACTTCATGCTAGGACAACCATTCTAAGCATAAGACCATCATAAACACCCACAAGCACCTCATGTCATGTCAAAGCCACCGAGCCATGTGCCTACTTCTAGATATGAGACTTCTCATTGGTAGGCATCATGCAACGGTTTAGCACCCAAAGCAAATTTAAAATTAGCACAAATGACATGGGAGCACATTTTCCAAGCAATTTACATTTCAATTTCAGATTTATAATTGGTACATGAAATGTCTTTGCGACAAAAAGGAACTTATGCCCCTCCACAAGATCAAGCATGGGGGCTAAACATTCATGATGGCAAATGAGCCTTTGGCCCCATATGATCAAAATAAGCTATCCAACCACAAATTAAGCATAGCCAAGCCACAAAAACATGTCAAGATCATGTAAAGGCATTTACTCACAAGAGAGCATACATATGAAATTTTTCAAAAACATAGCCATCAACCATGGATATAAACCAAGATTATCAAGAGCTAAGCCAAACTAACCATAGCTTACCAAATTAGCTCACAAAGACATATATATCATTCCATGATGAACAATGTATATAGAAGAAGCCTTTCCTAAACACTGCATATGACACAAAATGCATGCAACCTAAGATACAAAGATGCCTATACATCATGTTACATATGCCATACCAAATGCAAGAAATGCACAAAGGAAAGCTATACATATGCTACAAAGGAGCTCCCACACGCCAACTCAAGAAATCAAACAAACACCAAGCTCCCCCTGCAAACGAGTGAAAGTTGCTTGATCTAGGGGTTTGGTGAAAATATCGGCTAGTTGGTCATGTGTGGGTACATGGATCAAAGCTATCTTCCCTTTCTCTACGTTGTCTCTCAAGAAATGATACCTCACTTCTATGTGCTTGGTTTTGGAATGGAGCACTGGGTTCTTTGCAACGCTTATGGCACTGGTGCTATCACATTGAAGTGGGACATGGGTATACTCCTCACCAAAGTCACTCATGGTGTATGTGATCCAAAGGAGCTGAGAGCAATAACTAGCTGCAGCCACATACTCTGCCTCGGTAGTGGATTGAGCAACACTCGACTGTTTGCGGGAAGACCAAGACACCAAAGAAGAACCCAAGAACTGACAAGTCCCAGAAGTGGACTTCCTATCCAACCGACACCCAGCAAAATCCGCGTCTGAAAAACCATGAAGCGCCAAAGAAGAAGACGTAGAGTACCAAAGGCCGAAGTCGGGAGTGTGTCGCAAATACCTGAAAATGCGCTTGACCGCTTGCCGATGCGAAGTCCTCGGAGATGCTTGAAAACGAGCGCACAGACATACCGAGAATTGGATGTCCGGCCTCGTCGCCGTCAAGTAGAGGAGTGACCCGATCATGCTCCGGTACTCCTTCTGGTCCACGTGTTCACCTTCCTCATCCGCATCAAGAGTTGTAGTCGTACTCATAGGCATCGCCATGGCCTTGGAGTCCTCCATCTTGAACTTCCTCATAATGTCCTTGGTGTACTTAGCTTGGTGCACAAATGTTCCTTCCTTTGATTGCTTGATTTGTAGCCCGAGGAAGAACTGCAACTCGCCCATCATGCTCATCTCAAACTCCCTACTCATGTCTTCTGCAAACCTTGCAACAAGAGAGTTAGACGAGCCACCAAAGACAATATCATCCACGTATACCTGCACAATCAGGATATCTCTGCCCTGCCTGAGGAGAAACAAGGTCTGGTCGACCTTCCCCATCTCAAACCCTCTCTCAAACAGGAACCCCCTCAACCTACCATACCAAGCTCTAGGCGCCTGCTTCAACCCATACAGCGCCTTCCTCAACTTGTACACCCGGTGGGGGTACTTCTCACTCTCAAACCCCGGTGGTTGCCTCACAAACACCTCTTCCTCCAACACACCGTTCAGGAAAGCACTCTTCACATCCATCTAGTACAACTTGAACCCTTTAGCCACGGAAAAGGCTAGAAGGATCCTGATCGCCTCCAAACAAGCTACAGGAGCGAAAGTCTCCTCGTAGTCGATCCCCTCTTTCTGACTGTACCCCTGAGCAACAAGTCTTGACTTGTTCTTCACCACTTCTCCTTTCTCTCCCTCTTTATTTTTCCACACCCATTTTGTCCCAATCGGCTTACACCCTGGAGGAGGGTCAACCAACACCCAAACTTGGTTCCTCTCAAAATTCTCCAACTCCTCATGCATCGAGTTAACCCAATTATGATCAGATAACGCGTGTCCAATGTCTTTGGGTTCAAAGGTGGCAACAAAAGCAGCATGAGCGAAATGAGAATTGTTCCGAACCCTCGACCGTGTAGTACGTTCATTCATGTCGCCGATGATTCTCGAAGCTGGGTGATCCACTTGCACTCGCCGGGGAGGTTCTCGCCTTGATGCTACCTCCCCCTCAACAGCAGCTTTGCCTTGATCTGGGTTTGTCGTTGTAGGTGTGGGAGAGGGCCCGTTCACGATCGTCGTCGAAGTAGTAGGTACATGTTCAGCTGCGGGCATCACACCGCCATCCTCATCATCTCCATGTTCATGCTCCTCCTCCTGAAAGATCTCCTCGCCAAGTTCGTCGTCACCTGCACACTCAAAAACAAGCTGACTACGTGGCTGTGTCTCGTCGAAGGTTACCTCGCAAGTCTCCACGATTTGGTTAGTTTCAAGATTGAGCACACGAAATGCTCTAGAATGAGATGCATAACCAAAGAAAATGCCATCGACAGACCTAGCCTCGAACTTGTCCAACTTCTTCCCTTTCTTCAGAATGAAACATTTACAACCAAAGACATGGAAGTGACTCACCTTGGGTGTGCGACCGTGCATCAACTCGTAACAGGTTTTCTTCTTATGAACCCTGAGGTAGATCCTGTTCGACACATAGCACGCGGTATTGACCGCCTCAGCCCAGAACCTTCTCGGAGTCCTATGCTCGTCGAGCATCGTCCGAGCCATCTCGCACAAGGTCCTGTTTTTCCTTTCCACAACACCATTCTGGGGAGGCGTATACGGACTCGAAAACTGGTGTTCAAGACCCAAGCCATGGCAAAAGGTTTCGAAGTGAGAGTTTTTGAATTCCGAGCCATTGTCACTGCGGATCGCTCGTATGGCATCTCCGTGCCTCTCGTTTCTTAACCTCAAGACAAGATCTCGAACAAAACCAAACGTCTCCCCTTTCTCCTCAAGAAAGAACACCCACGCATACCGAGAGTAGTCGTCCACCACAACAAGGACATACCACTTCCCACCCGCAGATCGCACACGAGCTGGGCCAACAAGGTCCATATGGAGCAGCTCGCATGAACGCTCAGTCATCACATCGGTGAGAGGCGGGTGAGAAGAGGCTACCATCTTGGCATGCCTACACAGCGCACAAACCAACTCTTTCTCAAACCTCAACCGTGGTAATCCTCGGACCAAATTGAGTTTACTCAAGCGAGACAAAAGGTCAAAGCTCAAGTGACCCAACTTCCTATGCCACTTCCACAGCTCACTCGAAGAACCAGCCAAAAAACAACGCTCCACACCAGAAGACTGAGAGAAATCAGCTCGGAACACTTGACCCTCGGGAATGACCATGCAAACAAGGTCCCCTCGAGAATCTAAAATCCGAGAACCACCAGGCCGAAACAACACCTCAAAGCCCTCATCCAACAACTGGGACACAGAAAGCAAATTGAACCCCAGCGATTGAACAAGAGCAACCCGCCTGAGAGTGACCTTGTCACTTACCTTGATCTCACCTTCTGATAGCACACGCCCTCGCCCATTGTCCCCAAAGGTGATGTATGTCTTGGACACCACCGGGACGAGACTTGAGAACCACCCCTTGTCTCCGGTCATATGCCTCGAGCAACCGGAGTCAATCAACCAAACGTTCCTCAAGTCTCCCACCTGAAATTCAAAAGCGAGCACGTGAGTGAACAAACGACTCAGCACTGGGGTTAGTACCAAAAGAGTAAAACTAGTGCCGAGCCATTTGCTCCAAAGTGGGGTTAGCACAAACCAAATCATCACGCCTATCAAAGCTACCACCACGAACACCACCACGGTAACCACTACGAGGGAACCAACCCTCTCTAGCTGGAGGAGAACGAAAGCCACGAAAGGAAGACCGTGGATCGTTCCACCTCTCCATCTCAAAGCTACGACTCCTCCCAGCCCCGTATTGAGCACGAGGTGGAGAACGCCTAGCAAACTGACCACCTGCAAACTTTCCAGACCAACTACCAGAACCACGACCACCAGAACCAAACTGAGCATCCTCACGAGCACGAAACCCAACTCGCTGTCTGCCCAGACCTGCACCGGTCTGACCGGTGTAGTGCACCGGTCTGACCGGTGTAGCTCGGCCATCAGCACCACTTGCTGCCTTCCGGTCTCCCCAAGCCGGAACCGTCCTCATAATCACCTTGGCCCTGGGCATCTGCATACGAGGCTCAGGTACACCATTAGAGGGGTGGTACCTGTCCTTGTTAGCCCACTCTCTAGCCATTCTCTCCTCACGCTTCCTCTTGAAGCAAAACTCATCCTTGTGACCATCTCTCCCACAATACCCACAATGGAACTTCATGGGCTGTGGCTTAGGCTTAGGCTTGGGTTGGGGCTGCCCACTCGGTTTCTCACCCTTCTTCTCTCCTTCCTCACCTCCCTTTGGGCTCACAAACTTCACCGGTTTCTGGAAATCATTTGTTGGGTGAGGAAATATGGGTGGATCTGGAGTAGTGTCAAGTTTGTTTCTGAGATGGTTAGGCTTGGGCTCAAACTTGTTCCTGTATCTGTTTGGTGGTGGGATAGGAATCTCTCCAACTCTCTCAACTCCCTCACCACTGTTCTCTCCAAGCTTGTCAGCCCCAAGTGCCTGACCATCATAGCGTTTGAAAGCCGCTATCATGATACCAAGCTGAGGCTCCTGACCCGACAACCAGCTCATACATTTCCTCAGCTCATCATTCTCATCCTGCAAGCGATCAACATAATGTGCAAGCTCCAAATTCTTAACCGCATGCAATTCACAAGTAGAGCAAGAAGTGGGAATAGGCTCTTTCAACTTAGCCTCAAGCGAAACAGTGTAAGCATGCATCTCATCAATCTTTCCATGCAAAACAGGGCAAGAAGTACAAGCACCTAGCAAAGCAGGTCTAGACTTAAGCTCAGCCACTTCAACCCTAAGCATATCTAGTTCATCACAAGTAGAAGCATGCTTATCCTTAAGAGCAGTAAGATCAGCTAGGTACACAGAGCAATCACAACAATCAATCTCATCAGAAACCACAGGAGAACCCTTAAGCGAATCAATCTCAAGCTTAGCATCTAGGTTCTGAGTTTCTAGCTCAGCCACACGGTTCCTAGCATCTTCTAGTGAGGCCCTAAGCTCTTTCCTCATCTTCTTGGCCTCTCTAAGCATGTGATCGCGGTTATCAAGCAAGTCAACCAACTCATCATTCTCCTTGCGCAAAGAAGAGAGCTCATCACATACCTCATCCTCGGAGTCGGAGTCCGAGTCACTCTGGTGGCTCTTCTTGCTGCCGGAGCTACGAGCCATGCCGCAGAAGCCATCTCCCGCGAAGCAGCTCAACCCGCTCAAGTTCCTGGATGACTTCTTGTTCTTGCGCCGATCACCTTCATCTTCACTGCTACTCGAGCTCGAGGAAGAGTAGGCGGAGCTGGAGTCGATGTCGCTCGCTCCGACCATCGCTCGGGCCTTCCTGCCACGGCCGTCCTTCTTCCTCGACCGTCGCTCGTCCTTGTGCTTGTTCTTGTGCTTGTGACCGTGCCTCGATCGGTACTTGCCGTCCTTGCTCGACCGGTGCCTGTAGCCGTCCTTGTAGCCGTCCTTGTTCTCCATCTTCTCCGGGCAGTCGGCGATGAAGTGTCCTGGCTCGCCGCACTGAAAGCACGTCCGTGCTGTCCTCCTTGTGTTCACCCGGTTCTCGTGCAGCCTCTCGAACCGCCTGGTCAGCAACGCCAGCTCGTCCTCTCCAAGCACGTCGAACTCCTCGTTTGGCAAAGACATCAAAGAAGATAGAGAGTACATCCTGGAGGATGCGTTAGCGTTAGACTTAGCTCCTTTGCCACCAACGAGAGCGAGACTATGAGAATCAGTCGGGCTCTCGATCTTGGCTGTCATACCATGGTCCAACTCAGCCGACTTGAGCTTTGAGAACAGCTTGTTCACCGTCAAGGTGTCATACTTCTCGGACTCAACAATAGCCTCAAACTTCCCGTCCCATACGGTATGATCCAACGAGTGCAAGAGCTTCACGGCTCTATCATGATCATCGTATGGGAGCACGTCCACATTCGCTCTCATGTTGTTCACAACGACCGTAAACCGCTGGAAAAGGGCATCGACGGACTCGCCGGGGAGATGAGTGAAGTTCTCGTACTCTCTCCGGTAAGTCGCGTACATCCGAGCCTGAACCTGAGCATTCCCAGCATGAGCATCCTTCAACTGCTCCCAAATCCTACAAGCTAAGTCCTCTGTCTGAACCCGATCGAATTCAGGCTGACACAGAGCACGAAACAAGTAGTCGATAGCCTTGTTGTTGGCTTCGAACATATCCCTCGATCTTGGAGCAAGGAAGTTCATCGGATGAACATAAGCTGTGTTCACCGTGACGTCCCAAAGGATCTGACCCTTTCCGCGGAGGAACGCTGCCATCCACCTCTGCCACATCTGGTAGTTCTTCCCATCGAAGTGCGGAGGACCCGAACCCCGTTCCAGGTACGCCATCTTTGGATCTTAGACTGGTAAGAGTCAATAAAGACCAGAACCAGCTCTGATACCAATTGAAGGACCGAAAAGGCGAACCAGAGAGGGGGGGAGTGAATGGGAGCCGATAAAAATTCTTCTCGAAGGAGATGAGAACTCCAACAAGATGAACACGGCTTCCAAATCACGTCTCCGACTCAACTACCCAAGTTGGCCAAGACCACGCAGCCACTGGAGTGCTACTAGTCCTAGGAACCAACTACCACCTTCACGTACTCGAGAACGCAGTGGAACACCAACTCGAGCGCCACTGACCTACACCGGTCAGGCCGGTGAGCAGCACCGGTCAGACCGGTCCCTGCTGGTAAAGCCTGGGAACTTCCACAGAAGGCCCCTACACCGGTCAGGCCGATGTAGCTCACCGGTCAAACCGGTTCAAGCCAGGAAACCCCAAATCCACCAAACAGGCCTACCGAGCTCCAAACTGACCCAAACTCGAAACGGCAGCAACACGGGACTACAACGAACTCACCAGAACGTTCACCCGAGGCAAAACCCACAGAGCCTCTGCACCGGTCAGACCGGTGAGCAGCACCGGTCAGACCGGTCAGGCTGGGCCGCTCGGGGATGAACAGCACCCGCGGGTCAACTCCCCCAAATCCAACTCCCGATCTCCCGAATCACTCCACGGATTTGTGCAAGACTTTGGGGATAGTAGGAACACCTCATGGGCACTCCATAGCCAAGATTTGGTCCACCAAAACTTGCTAAATCAAGAGGAATCGAAGAAATCCCACCAAGAACGCCTCTAACCCTAGAATCACGAAAACCCCAAAATCGAGCCCCTTTACTCACTGATTTGGGAGGGGAATCAAAGGGAAAAGAACCACGAAGGGTTCATGCATACATCTCCACCAAATCCCAAAGAGAAAGGCCTCGAAATCGCTCCAAAAAAATCGCCAAGAAAGGGCTCCGAAAATCACCAAAAAGGAGAAACGGGAAAGACACATCCAAGCCTTGAGGAACCACGCCGAATCATCTATACATACCAAAGAGGTACATACAAGGTCTAGCTTGCTGCCCGATCATCCTTCCCTCTCACAAGATCTCACCATGAAGCTCTCAAGCTAGTCCTAAGAAAATCCTAAGGAAAATAGGAAAGCAAATGAGCTAGGGTTCCAAGAGATGGCTGCCATCCTCTCACCCCTTGGGTTATATGGAGGCAACTGAAAGACGAAAATACCCTTACTAGCTAACTAGGGATACATGCCCCTCAAGGGCGAATTCGGAAATCTTTGTCTTCGCTCCATCGGACGGATGCCCAGCGACCGCAAACTTGCTTAGCCTCGACGCAAGCCTTGCGATCCCGACGCGTGTCCTCCGCTTCGAAGATTCCGGACTGCGTCGTCGCACACCGGTCAGATCGGTGCTCCTCATCGGTCAGACCGGTACCCACCGGTCAGACCCACCGATCAGACCGGTCTGGAGCTGCTGCACCTCCGTCTTCAGTTCTTCGGTCTTGGCTTTGTGGATCAACCAAGGAACCCAGTGGTTTTCTGGTGAACCACCGGAAACCCCGCGAACTCGGTGTAGCCTCCGCCAATCACCACTCATGACTCGGCTCCCACGTAGTCCCGGCTCGACCTTGGTTTTGAGGCTCAACCAAGAAACCGTCCATGACTTCATCTTGCCGTTCTTGCCACCATGCGGCCCGCACTTGACCCCGCTGGCCACCGGGTCCCTCGAACCAAGCCTACTTATCTTCTCCACTCCTGGAGGCCTCACCGGCAATGACCTTTCGCGTTTGTTCTTCACCTGCACCTGCACCAGTCAAGCCGCAACCTGCACCTGTAATACTTAGCCAAGAATCAGTCCACACCACATTGTCAATCACTCATCACACCAGGGAGCGACCATCCACCGGTCCTCGAACCACACATGGCTCTCACCGGTTCGTCCTAATGGTTGTTTCAATTGTGGAGAATTTGGACATTATGCCAACATCTGCCCGAAACGCAACATGCAGACTCCTCAGAAAGGTAATGGTCAGAGGTTTGGACAACCGTTATCACAAGCTCGCATCGGGAACTCTACTCCTCGAGGTAACAGAGGCCAACAGAACTATACTGGAAGAGTGAATCATGTGACAGCTGAGCAAGCTCAAGACGCTCTAGGTGTTGTGTCGGGTATGTTCTCTGTCAACTCTGTACCAGCAACAGTTTTATTTGATTCCGGAGCATCGCATTCATTCATTACTGAACAATTTGTGGCAAAACATGATATACCTATGAGTTCTATGATGACACATTTGCTGGTTAGTTCCCCGAACGGTTAAACGAAATCCGCTTATGTATGCCCAAGGGTCAATCTTAAAATCAGGGGAATAGATTTTCAAGCTGATCTAGTAGTCCTTACATCTAGTGGAATAGATGTGATACTTGGAATGGATTGGTTAGGCGAATGTGATGGAATAATTCTGTGTGCCAAGAAGTCAGTGCTCTTAACCAGCCCACAAGGAGATAGGATTGAGGTTGTCGCTACTGCTCCATCCAAAAAGGAAGGAAAAGTGAATCAAGAAAAGGAAAACAAGAGAAGGAGTTATGACTACCGGAAGAACTCAACGTTCAAGATGAACTTATAGAAGAGTACCCTTAGTTTTCCCAATCTCTCCGAATCTCGGGACGAGATTCTTTTTAAGGGGGGTAGATTTGTAACACCCTAAATTTCCATCATTAAAATAATGTAGCAACATGGTGTTTTAGTTTTTGTTTTCTAAGGAATAAATAAATTATCAAATAAATTTGGCTTTAAAATATTTAAATATCATTTTATATAATTTTAGAGGCAATAAGTGCTTGTGCATCATATTTTGGCTGCATGGTGTTTATGTGTGTTGGTGTGAAGTTTTAAAAGTTTTAAAATTTATTTGAAAGTTTGAAAAGATTTGGAAAAGAGTTTAAAATTTTGAAAGGGTTTAAAAAGAAAAAAAAAGTTTTGGAAAAAAAAGAAAACCAAACCCCAAACCCCTCTCCCCTCCCTTTCGGCCCAAGCGGCCCAGCTCTCCCCGCCAGCCCACCTTCCCTCCGCCGGCCCGTCGTCCCTTCCGGCTCATCAACACACCGCGCGGCCCGCTTTCCCTTCCCCTTCCCTTCTCCCACTGCCTGGCGGGCCCCACGTGTCAGGTCTCTCCCCTACCTCCGGCTCCCCTCCTCTGTTTTGCTCCGCCGCGCCGCCGGCCGATTCTCTCCCGCCCCTCGGCTTCCCTCGCCTTCAGGTCTGCCATAATGGAGCAGTGAAGCACCCCGCCGTTTCCCCGCCATCAATCCTCTTCAGTTTCTCCTTCGTTTTCCCCTCCTTCACTTCTCCAGCAACGGCCGCCATGGCCATCAATGGCCTCTCCGCCTCTGGCTGCCGCTCCCCCTCCCTTCCCGGCTCTATTTAAGCACAGCCAGAGCCCTACCTCACACCCTTTCCACCAGTAGAGCTCCCGCACTCCTTCACGCTCGCGCGCACGCCATCACCGTTGGGGAATTCCGGCCGCTGCACCATTGTTGGCCGCCCGAGCTCTTCTGCCGTCGGTGAAGTGCCCCTGCCCCCTCTTCTTTCTTCTTCTTCGCGCCCGTCGCTCACTCGAGCTCTAATTCGTGTCACAGGGCCGCCATCCCCTTCACCCGAGCACTACCGCCGTCGTCTTCAAGCTCCGGCCGTCGGTGTCGATCTCCCTCACCGCTACATCCCCGCCGCCCATTCCTTCGCCAAACCGTCACCGTGTGGTGAGCAAACCATCCCCACCCTTTTCCCCTTGCATTTTGAGCCCGCAGCACCTTCCGTCGCTCGCCGGCCGCACGTCGTCTGCCCCCATGGACGTGACGCTCCGGTCATCGCTTGAAACACCTTCCCGTGCCCTTAGTTAGCTTTGCCATGTTCTTGTCTTTGCGTAGGATCAAACCGCAGCCGAAACTGAGCTCCCTAGCCCGTTTCCGAGCTCCGCCGGTGACCCCGCCGCCGAGTGCCGCCGTGCGCCGCCGCCTCCGGCGCGCCCGCCGCCACCTGGCTGCTCGCGTGCGTCGCCCGCCGTCTGATCCGGCGTGGATGGCCCAGATCCGCCCACGCCTGGGGTCAACCGGTCGCATACCGGTCAACCCTAGTGTGACCGCCGCCAGTTTGCAAAAACAACCCCGAGCTTCTCCTAATCACAGATATGCCCTTCCACCTATTACGACCCTTTCAAACAGGTCCTTTCTTTTATAAATAGACCCCTGATCTTTTAGTTTTCCTGCAGCCGTCCATCGGTGAACCAGCGGCTCAGATCCACCCGATCGCGAGGTCAACCTTGACCGTAACGGTCAGCGCCGGCTGTTTTGCAAAAGAAACCCTGGCTTTCTTCCTTTTCGCAACCCGGTCCTTCCACCTAGTAAAACCTTTGCTGTTGGGTCCAGGTTTTCTCGTTTTAGCCCCTGTTTTCTCTGGTTTTTCCACCCGAGGTCCAAGCTCTATCTTTTTATGTTATAAACCTCTGGTTTATACGTATTCATATTTTAGCCCCTGGTTTCTTGCAGTTAGGTCCCTGGAAGCCCTGTTTCTTCACAGAAAAGCCCCTGAACCTTGTTTTGGCTGTATCTTTTGCGTTTTAGCTCCGTTTCCACCGTTTCAAGTTGCGTTAGGCTCATATCAACTCAAAGTACATGATAGGACCAATGTTGAACATGTTCTATATTTATAATTTATTTAAATATTAAATATGGTTAAATCCTTATACACATGTTTTTCTAATTAAAATTTAATTAGAGTTCAACACGTGTTTTCATAAGAAAGTTAATATGATTAATAATAATTAAATATTTCTTTCAATTAAAAGCCAATTAGATGTATACCTCGGTTTTCATAATCAAACTTAAATTGACTAATGATTATGCAAATTTGCTTTCTAAATAAAAGCAACATAGGTCTATCCCGAGTTTTCTTAATTAAATGTTAATTTGATTAATATGAATATAAATGTGTTTTTGAATTATAATTTGATTAGTTCAACTCGAAATATAAAGATATACATTTAGATGCTTCACATGCTTCTTTTAAATTAAATGTTTAATTTGCATAAGTTATACTTGAATATTTATAAATAAAATTTGAATAAGTTCTACATCGTCTTTTTAATACAAATATAACTTGCTTAATTATAAATAGGGTATTTCTTTGGAATAACCTATGCACATCTTTATTGAATTAAAATATACCAAGCACATAGCTTTGTGTGATATAATCCAAATCTCCCGATAGTTCTGAGTGTTTTTGTGTTCGCGGACCTAGAGTCAAACCTTGTCCTCTTTTTAAGCTTTTCATGCTTGGTGTATTATTTTATTTATTGTATGTTTTCATGCGTGCTCCTAGACATCGTACCGGTTTCAAGTGAGCAACCAGTTGAAGTTGATCAAGAGCAAGTTTTTGAAGAAGAAGAACCCCAGTGTTTAAGCAAGGAAGGCAAGTGGACTTCTCCCTCTGCATATTCCTTTTTGTCCTAAATAATTGCATATTAATTAATATTTACATTTAAATATTGTATTGCATAAATTTGATGGGAAATTACCTTTTTAAGGACATGACTAGAATTGTATCCCTATTACCTTGGACAACCCTTTTAAATAAATGTTTTGGGTAGAAATGCTTAGTTGCTATACCTTGGGATGGTTCTAATGGAATTTTACAAAATGATGAATGTTGATCATGATAACCTTGGTGAAATATGTTGCTTTGATAATAACAAGATCATATATTTTTAATCGGAACATGGAGAACCACCCAGGAAAACAGTGCAACCACAGTCCATATGGCTCTGGCTTAGCCAATTAATTAGGTGTGTGAATGTACTGATGACCTTATCCGAAAGGAGCAGAGGGGGATCGGGGTTGCAGGGGTATAGCCCGGTTCTTTTGGGGTAGCAGCCTTTGCTAAGGTACTGACCACTAGGGAGGGTTATTGTCCGCCCTGATCTGTAACTATGCGGGTTGTTAGTCTTTTGCATGCCTTTGTAAAGGCTTCGTAATGAACCCCTAGCCATTCACCTCGGCAGTGTTTAAGGGTCTGATCAACCCGGGTGACATGGGAACACGAACTGTGGGTAAAGTGTACGATCTCTGCAGAGTTAAAACTGATCGATCAGCCGTGCTCACGGTTAAGAGTGGCCTGGACCCTCACATGATTAATGAACTTGAAGATGGAATTAAGTTGTGGTTTTGTATGGTTTTGGAGATGGAAAGTTTTTCTAAAGTCTTTTTAAGTGGGTGGGTATACACTTACACCTAGTAAATAGGTGCTTGCTAATAAAATTTTACCAACATTAAAATACTAACCGCTGCAAACTCTTAGCCTATCCTTGATAACCTTGCATTTCCCCCACTTGCTGAGCTCCAACCATAAGTGTGCTCACCCTTGCTTACCCGCTGTTCAGAGGAGAACACTGGAGAAGAGTACTTCAGCGACTTCGATGAGTTCTGAGGCTTGCGTGCCCCCAGTCATGTGCCTGTGGAAGCTGAAGACGGAGTTGCTTCGTCTAGTTATCGTTTGTTCGTTTTAAAGACCTTCGAGTCTAACGTCTGAGTGTAATAAAAGATAATGTAATGGTTTAACTCTTGTACGTTTTTACTGCTGTTTATGGATATTTCACTCACGACGTCTATCATATGTGTGTAAACTTGATCCTGGCGCACATATGAGATGCATTTGGTTTTCTTCAGAAAATCAGGTGTGACATCCGAACTATAGGAACCATAGCACCTTCTTAGCAACTCCTCCCCTCATGCTTAGACAACGCTCGTCCTCGAGCAAAGGGCGGACTAAATCCAGCTAAGAAAGGTGAGATAATCTCATATCTTTTCCGGAAAATACTTGAAATCTTCTTAAGACTCTTCCATGCCAAATCTTGAATTTTTTCTTGTGACATCTCGGAGGTCTTCAAAAATTACTCCAATGTAGCACCTTGACTTCTTCGGATTTTCCTCAAAATAATAATCCGTACTCAAGTATTGGGTTGTGGACAAGGTGGGTATCACAAAAAAGATATTTGGATTTAAGGGTGGATATCCGGCGAGATTTGCAAAATTCCCAATGTGGAAACTCACAATGCACGGATAGAAAGACTTGCAAAAAGAAGTTACGCAAAATGGAATGACCAGCTTCTAAGTCTCGTACCACAGAAAATCAATCTTAATCCAACTCATCAAAATATAAGTTCGCAATCTAAAGGTTTCATCATGAAGGATCATAAGTACATAGGCTTTGGTAGGTAGAACTTTGCAAGAGATTCACAAATGTTGATAGCATAGGAATTAAGTTTTAAATAAAAGACAAGTTATCGAGTCATCGGTAAACTTTAAATCAAAGAGCAACATAAAGTATGTGGGTCTAGAATTTAGTCATTTAACCTCCACAAATTAAATAGCCAGTACTTAGTGAATTTAAGATCATTTAGTGGAGAGCAATTAGTCAAGCCATATACAACATAATGTAGGTAAAACAAAGCGGCAACCTTCAACATTTTTCCACAAGCAAGATCATGCCAATTTTTATATCATCATGGTGAGCACAAGGTGATGGTGATCATGATCTTTAAACAAAACAAAAACTAGGTTGTACTCCTAGAATCCACGTTATTAACAAGAGAGATATACAAAGGTTGCATCTAAAGTTGTTGAAGGCATATAAATATGTACAGACATATAGAAAGACAAGGACAAAAAGAGGGTTGAGGAATTGTTACCGTCCCTTGATACATGTAGTGTAGCGCACACTCCCCCATGCTTAAGCATTGTGCTTAGCATGGAAGAAGAAAATCAGCATCCCTTGACAACCGTGATCCTTGTACACCACGCGGTTTTCTCTTGTCCACCAAGATCCCCCCATGCTTAGCATGTTGCTAGGCATGGAAGAAGATGAACCACCGCCATGTGTGGAGGTCATCATTATACTCTTCACTTTTGTTGCCTTGATCATCCTTCAATGTCCCCTCTTTGTCGCAAGCCTTGGTCCCAATCGTTTCTCAACTCGTTTTCACCTCCTTCCATGTTGTCCTTTGTCGCTGCTTCAACTTTCACGAATTTTTCTTCAACTTCCAGAACATAACATGTACTGAAATATTACTCCATTGCAAAGTTCTTGAAATTATCTTTCCAACGAGTGGTCATTCACCCAAATCGGACTCCGAACAAGAGAGTTACGCCCTCTTTACTCCGTTAGTGCAAGCTGTCCAGGGCTGATTTCAGAACGTGTGACGCTCAAAGATTCGGTTGTAACTCCTTGCACGGGTCTCCTAAAATATTTAATCTTGATGCGTTGGAAAAAAAGAATTAGTGGAGCTCCTGAATATCCAAATTTCCTCTTTTCTACATCTCTGAACATGTGCTTAATCTTGATGAAGACAGCGGTGTTTCTTTCGGAATTTTGGAGGTGTTGATGATCTTAATTTGATCTTTTATCACAAACTCATGGGAGTGATTCGTCGTGCCTGCAAAACAACTCTGAAACACAAAGTACCCCCGAGGTGACGGTCGGGAATACTCACTCTATGCCGACAAACCAAAGACATCCCCTAGCATCTTAACTTGTGGCATAGTTAATCTAGTGAAAGAAAAATTAAGAACCTAATGGGTGTACGTGTGTGCAAGTGTGCATGCAAATGATAGGATGGTATAAAAACAAAACAATGTTTACACCAAATTCTAAGCTCCGTGCTTACAAAGTGGTTGTCAAACTTCTCCATTGCCATAAAGATTTATTAACCAAGGTCAAAACACCATGTTATATCAAGATTAATAATTCTTTATAGTGCAAGATAAGTAGGGCGCATTGCAAAGTTTATAAACCAACCCACACAAAATGAAAGCAAGGTATATAAAACTGAATGATGGTGGTCTCCAATCATGTCCAAACACCATGTTCACACAAGATTGCAAAGGTAAAAATGCTTGATCAAAGCATTATCATAAACATGAAAGCATTCATCATAAAATTTCACAAAAAGACCAAGCTAACATAAAGTGGAAGATGACAATGAGGGGGATACAAAATGCAAATGCAAAGAGTTAGCACAAGCAAACGTTAGCAAGGTTTTGAAAGATTTTCGATATGGTCCATCCATCGAAAAGAATCAATCAACCAAACTAACAAGGTTTAAAGGGTAGGTTATCGGTATCCTATATTTTTGGCTCAAATAAGAATTTTGAAGAGAGGGAGTCAAGCATAGAAATTCTATCTAAGGTGGTGTTAAAAGTCTTTTTATGAAAAACAAACCTATATTTTTTTTAGGAGGGCTAAGGGTAGGAGAGGTTTTCCTAAGGCTTTTATAGGGAGGCTAGTCAAAGTTTTTAGTTCGAACAAGGGATAGGAGTAGACTTGGCCACAAGTTGACCCCTACTCTTGTTGGCTATGGTTTTTGGTGGGGGTTATAGGAAGGCTTAGGTTGGTTGGACAAAATATTAGATCAAAACAAAACATGCAATCCAATGCAACTTGGATGAACAAAATGACATGACATGATATGGTGGTGATCTAAACCGAAACGAAAGTTAGTCCAAGTTAACTAGCCACAAGTTTAGAATCAAAGGGGTTGTGTCGTCCTTCATATTTCTCTCTAAAAAGACAAAAAGAAAAAGACCCTTAAACACTAATAGGCACAAAAAAAGGTCTATAGGTTTTCTAAAATCAAGTAGCAAAGTGCTCCCTCAATATCTATTAAAGCATACAACATGTGGTTGTGACATTTATTAGAGCAATGGTACAATGTTACTTGAAGTTTTCAAATAAAGAGCACAATATAGACCGTCATCTTAATATATATAAAGGAAAAGATCGGGTTGCCTCCCGCAAAGCGCTTCATTTAAAGTTATAGAGCTCGACTTTCTCATGTACCTTTTTTATTGTTGTGAAGCCATGGTTCTTTGTGTGAGAATGCAAAGTATCCGTGCAGCTTGTTGTTGCCCTTTAGAAATCCGTCGTGGTTCGCTTCCAACATCATCATTTGTTGACTGGTGCCCCTTGTGTCTTCATTTATCCATGCTCTGGAGGATTTTGTTTCTGTCCTTAGCTCCTGAATTTGATCATGTATGCGTCGTGGAACCGTTGCCCCATCTTCTATTTATTGTCATCATGTCCATCTCCTCTATCTTGTTGTCATCATCTTATTGCTGCCTCTTCTTCATGGATTTTCCCCTGTGTACATAACAAAACGTATATCAAAATATAGTTCTATTGAAAAATTCATGAAATTACCTTTCCAACGAGTACTCATCCATCCTGATTGGATTCCAAATGAGGGAGCTATGGCTGTTTTATTTCCGCTCTTGCATGTTGTCTAGAAAATTTCAGAACGTGCAACCTTCGATGATTCGGCCGTATCCGCTTGTAGGAACCTCCGATTGCCTTAACGCTTTATTCGTTGGAACGTAGACTTCAATAAGCTTCTGAAAATCCAAATATATCTAATGTTTTCTGCTGAGGTTCTTGCAAAACTTGATGACATCGTCGTCTTCTTGTCGATCGATCTGGAGATGTTCGAGTGATCTTTATCTTGTGGTCTTTTAGGGCACCATGTCACGCATCCTTTGGCTTCAAAAATCATTACCATTGCTGCATAAGCATGATGGCAATGGGATCCTTTCTCTATTGTGCTTGACATGGCCATTTCATAAACCTATAGCTCGAACACACAAAACTCCAAAAGATATTAGTCTTAAAAACTTAATTGACACATAGGCATACCTTGTTCATCTTCGTTTGTTTTGGGTGCAGGCTCGATAGCGGATGTTGGGCCACTAACTAAAGTTAGCACCTACCACTAAAGAGCAAATCTTTGCATACCCATCAACTTGGTTGAGCGAGGTTGGACTTGTCGAAGTTCGAATGTTAAAAACTTCTCGATCGCTTTGTGTCTAGGGTTTTACCTGCATTCAAGGACACAAACAAGAAACACAGGATATATGCGATAATGAAATTAGGGTTAGTCAAATAGATAGATAGATTGCCCTAGGGTTCGAGTTCCAAACCCCGGCAACAGCGCCAGAAAAAGGGCTTGTTGACGGTTGAAACACGTGTCGCGTTTCGATCCGCAAGCGTACGGATCACGTGTTGCCTTCTTCACTTGGGGATGACCCAAGATATCGAACCATGGATCGGAAGCAAACTACCTAGGGTTTACCAACTAATCTATTGAACTAACCTACATGAAGTGTTGATCGCATAAAGATTCGACATACAAGCATGAAAGGGTGTATAGATCACATTCACTAGCCATAAAGATACACAACCCAAGGTAACCCTAGCCTACCGTCTTCTAGTTGCAGCTCCGGCCAAGATGAAAACCAATCTAATCTCAAACCATGATAAGGAGTAAACCCTTACACGTTTGCTCGGTGCTATCCCTTCCTTCGTACTATCACTACGCGAAGGTAAGCACAACCGAACTACTATAAGTCCGTGCACTACTACGAGATATCCGCAACACAAAGACTAATCACCACGATTAGATCTATTCCTACAAAAGGCATATGGTAGCTACACATATGAATAAGCACAACTCGTAGTAGATCAAAGTAAGGATAAGGTATGATTTATATCACCATTGAATGTTGAATGTACAAATGCCTTGAAAAATTCAAGGCATGTCTCCAGAACTCCACCATGGCTTCACCACGCAGGGCCAACCATGGCGGCTAGGGCATGGCCTAGGCCATCTCCTAGGCAACACGAGGACTAGCGGCGGCCGTCGGCTCCCTTCGGTGTGTCTCCTTCGATTTAGCGGCTCTCTGGTGAATGGATTGGATTCTCCCTTTCCCTTGAGCACCTAGGGGGTTGTACTTATACCCTTGGGGAGCCTTGGGGCGTTCTCCACCTTGCCTTGCACGAGATCCTCCTTGGGAGAGAAGCAAACTTGGTTTCCATAAAATCAGCCTTGTCCAGATTTTTCTGATTCGCAGCCCTTCCTTGCCGATGTCATATCTCCCACGTACGGACTCCAAATAATGCAAATTCGGTGTCTAGATTGTGTGCCACAAACTTTTGGAAACGAAGATAAGATCCCCAAAACGGCATCGAAAGATAATGTGTCTGATTTCAGACTTATCTGCGCAGCAGGTATTTCGAGGGCCATATCTCCTACCTCCTTGACCCGAATTGGGCCTTCCATATGTCCAAATCAAAGCTCTCGTCGAGGCCCACAACTTTGGTATTCAAACTTTTGCCATTAGAGGCCGTTTAAGTCTCCGAATCTGCACCAAAAGATTATGCTGTTCTGGGCTGCGCGAATATCTCTCGGGCTGAGTTGATCTCGTGGGTAAACCTCCAAGTCTCAAGGGCCTGGGCCCTCTGGTCCACTTCAGGCCTGCCGTCCTTCACGCGGCTTTTCTTGCAATTTTGATATTTTGTATCTTCGCATATGGGTTTTAGACGTCATTATCCCTGCGATCAAGATAAGGGGTCTTGTCGCATGAACTCCCACATCTTCTGTTTAGGTCCTCGGAGTTTCATGGCTTCATGCTTTACTCCTCGGGTCATTTGGAGTAATGTTCACTTCGTGTCTTAACTTGTGTCGGGCTTCGTGATCTTCTCATAAAGTGCTCGATGAACTCTACCCGGAAGTCCCCATTTAAGCGCTCAAATCCTGCGTAAACAACATACTCCAAAAATCACATGCAAGTGCGAACTTGTTACATCATTAGTATGTCTAGTGTAACAAGTGCTCTTGGTTGACGGAAATTGACCGTCAACAAGAGGCAGCTCCTGGGGCTCCTAGGTGCCAACTCCTCCACCAACGTACGCTTTGCGCGGGAGATCTTGGCGCCAAAACTTGGTGCCAACAGAGCTGGGGGCGGTTCGGCCGAACCACTGGGTCGGCCTGGTTGGCCACCGCCTTTGGCTGGTGGGCTCCTGGTTCCCTTGCCACGTCGTGTCTTATGGGTCCCGCTTGTATTGAGTTGTTTTGCTTACGCTTTGGGCCCATTCTTGACCATGCCAGATCACCGTGTGTTGATCTTCATGTGAGTCTAGTAGTTTGGCATGGTTTTTTCCCCGTTTCTGGCTTCTCGTCCCTGAAATACATTATTGATAGAATACTAGATAATATGTTAGTTATAGATACTAATCCCTTCTTATTGGGATAATGTTGACGGTCAAATGTTTGCTATAAGGACCGTCAACAGCAAGACAAGACAGAGAAGCCCGGCAGTGCTTCAACCGGTCTGACCAGTGCCCAGGTCGGTCTGATCGGTGCCCGAACCAGTCTGACCGGTGTCTCAGATCGATCTGAGTGCCTCCGGAAAAGTTCGAGATGTCCCAGGTCCAAGAAAAAGTTAAGGCCGAGTTTTGAAGAACTCCTGGCAAAGTATTAGAGGAAGGGAGCTGCTGAGAATCTAAGTAATAAGCGAATGGTGCAAAGGGTGTAAAAGCATCACCAAGGCATAAAGGTATACGTCACCAACAAGGTAATCCTGCATCTGTACCATATCCTTTTGTTGGATCAGTTATGCCATGTTCTTGGTTTTATCCTTGTTATTATTCACCTGCGGATTATAGTAGTATGTACATGAACTCATATATGATTCAATATCCTATTACATACTCAAATTATGGTGAAAATTACAAAGGCTGATTGTTTTCAATAGCAATCTAGTCAAAAAATAATGTGTGTACTACTATTAAGCAATGTGATAATAGCGACAAGCAAAAATTCTAAGGGTATTGCAGCCGAGGTGGTGTCCCTCAGGCTTGTCCAACACTCAATAGAGGAGATTGCAAAGATTGCGCAAGCGAGGAGCGATGGAGCAACAAATTGAAGAGAAGCCAGCCAAAGCAACACAAACCCGAAAGGAGCGGAGGCGGAAGCAGGTGTCAATCTCAAGTTGAGCAAAAACATATTTATGGCTGGTGTTTTGTTGAACATCGTCCTAAGTTGTTTTAATTTAGTAGAGTGTTTTTTGGCACGTATCATTTGTCAAAAAACAGGGGGGCATATGTTGACACTCAAAATTTGCACGTAGCCGACCAGGGTGGACAGACCGGTCAGATCGGTGCTCGTAGTCGGTTTGACCGGTCCTGGCCGCTGTAGCTGGTCCGGCACGCCCCCGCTGATCATTGTGCTTGACCAGTCTGACCGGTGCCCCGTGTCCGAGTTAAATCAAGGAGTCCTGGTAGGATTAGACTTGTAAAAGGAATTCCTTGCAGGGCAAGTCCTCCCCACCCTAATAAATCTGAAGGGTCGCGGTCGATTGAGTTCATCATCCAATCTATCAAAATATTTATCTTTTATTGTCTCATATTTACTTTTATCTCTTCCTAAGCTTTTTCAATCTACTACTTGTTGCTCTTCCTGCGTCTCCGTGACGTCTTAAAGCGTTCTAGGTGGCCTTGCCGACCCTAAAGCAACCCTATGTGCACCAGCTCCGATGGGGTCCCTCACGAGCTGACGTTCGTAGGTCTACCGCCGGGATCACTGGTGACCAGTCTGATGTCACACCCGAATTTAAGGACAAATTCGAATGCTCATATTATATGTGTGCCAGGATCAAAGTTCACACATATAACGACTCAGTGATAACCAAAACACAATGCCATAACGTAAAGAGAGTATTAAACTTTATTACAGACCAAAATGTTTAATAAATGAACAAATATTTAACGAGTAGCAACTGAAAGTGCATCTAGGCCCCTAAGTGGATTTTGGTGAATTGAATGACAAAGCGATTAAAGATCTAACTTGTTTGTTTAAGAATGTGAGCAGGTTTTTATTTAATTATTCATGAGTTAATATTGCTATATATTTGAGGATGAATATTGTATGACTCACATGATGAAGACAAGCAAGTGTGTGGTCCTTTGATAAGAAATGGTATATGTCAAGCGATCAAATGAAGATAAATATTGGAGATATTTTACAAAGATTAATTCCGAGTCTTCAATGATTGTGGTAGCTTGATTAAAAAATCAATGGGTCACAAAAAGAGAAATAGTGTTCTCTACTAGATAATAAATGCAAGACTTCATGTGAGGATTATAAAAGGATACAAGGATGAGTGAATAATTGATGATCCTATATTGGAAGCTTGCATAAACGTTGTCAATCAAGAACAAGCATTTGAAGTGGTATTTCAAATGAAGATAGAATTTAGATGAAGCAAAGTCGAACTCAATGTGGTTTGGGTAAGTGATGAAGAGATCAACCGAGGTGACTAGGGTGAGGGACTAAGCAATCTTTGGGGTCCTAGCTAGTCCGCCATTTCGTGTTTTGCTATGGTGAAGTTCTAGCATCCATGGGGTCTCCAAGTATCATATCCAAGCCTTAACCGAGTGAAGCAATGCAACTCATCTACATGTTATGTTTGGCAATATGGAGTGACTTAAGGATCTAAGCGTGCATACCTATGCTATATGGAAAGATCTTAAGTTGCTAGCTCAAGTATGGATGTGCTCATGAAGATAGCAATTGTTGGAAGCCCTCAAGTTCAACACGTTCAAGTATGGCAAGATGAAAGGTATACAAGCTCAAGAGGTTGATTAGGTATTTACTTTTATCCTTGAGTATAGGAATGTCGTACTATCAAGAGGGATGCAACATTAGCTTCATGACAAGTATCAAAAGTGCTCATTAGTTGACTTATGTGAGAAATAGCCTTGAGAGTGTCCCTGAGTGAACTAACAAACCTCTAACCCAACCTTAGCCACTTCAACACGTATTGAAGTGTTTGCAAAAAGAGAAAAAGGGGCTTTGGGAGCTCTCTGCCTAGGGTGGTCTAACCGCCCATGGGGGGCGGTCTGACCGCCCCCTGTCAGCCAACGACTAGTTTTTCAAACTGGCCGGAGGGGGGCGGTCTAACCGCCCTGACCAGGCGGTCTGAACGCCTCGGTCGCTTTTCTAACGACTAGTTTTTCTTGAGTGGGGTATAAGTACCCCACGAGCTCCACTTGTTGGGGTTGCTGACTTTAGGGTTGCTGGTGTGCTTCCCCTGCTATTTTTGAAGAGCCAAAGCCATAGAACCTCTCCCCAACCTTCTCTTTGTGAGATTTGTGAGATTCAAGCTCTATTCTTGTGTTGGGTTGAGAGAGTGAGTTTGTGTGAGCTTTGTGAGCTGAGAAGAGCCATTCCATAGCTTGAGCACTTGTGGTTCAGGTCTACAAGCCTTGAAGCATTTGTTACTCTTGGAGGTTTGCCTCCTAGACGGCTAGGCGTCGCCGGCTAGCTCCCAAGTTGTGGTGAGCAGCGGCAAGTTTGTGAGGGCTGTGATCTTGCCTCTTCGTGGAAAAGATCGCCTTAGTGGAATCGAGGAAAGTGGTTGAAAGAGACCCGGCTTGTTGTGGAGACCTCTTGTGGTTCCCTTACAAGCTCCTCAACGGAGACGTAGCTTCCTTGGTGGAAGTGAACTTCGGGAAACAAATCTTTATGTCTCCATTGTGGTTTACTTCACTTGTCGTTTTCTAGCATATTTATATTTGCTTCCGCTTCGATCTACTTGGGTGTGCTTGTCTTTGTGTGCAGGGATCATTACCCTGCTTGTGACTATCAACCAAGGCCACTCACCAAGTTTGGTTCGTGCTAGAAGTCAAGAAGAGCTTGAGCCACTCTCGAGTAGCTTTCTGCGAGGAGGTGGTCTAACCGCCTGCAGGAGGTGGTCTAACCGCCTACCCCAGCAGAAAACAGCCAGGCAGTCTAACCGCCCTGTGAAGGCGGTCTGACCGCCTCTGCCAGTGAGCTCAAGTTTTCGGGTGAAAAGTTTTATTTGGTCGACTCGCCTATTCACCCCCCTCTAGGCAACATCAAGGTCCTTTCAATTGGTATCAGAGCCAAGTGCTCCGTTTTGAGCTTAACCGCTCGGAGTTTGACGATGTCAACTACATGTGAGGTACCGTTTGAGCCTCTAGCTCTAGATGGCTCAAACTACATTTCTTGGTCAGCAAATGTTCTACATTCTCTTAAGGCTATGGGATCCACTGTGGAGAGCATTGTAGTTGCGAGTATCCTTCCAAAAGATTGGACATACGTCTCTCTTGAGGATTTGGAAAACACGCAACTCAATGCCTCTATTGTTAACTTTTTGCGTAGTTCTCTATGTGAAGATTTTTAGGAATTTATGCTAGAGAACAAGAACATTTGTCGGGATGCTCATCGCATTTGGATTTTACTAAAATCCTTTGTGAACTCCAAATTGGATGAAGATGAAAGTGATGACGAAGACGATGATGAGATAGAGGAGTACTGCACTACCTCTACAATCACCACAGAACATCAAGCATCCACTCTCGAGAAGGAAGAGGGCGAAAGAAGAGAAGAACCAGCTCCTCTGGAGGGGGCGGTCAAACCGCCCTCCCAGGGCGGTCTAACCGCCCCTGGCAGAGGAAGTCAGTCCTCATGTGTCGAGGAGACCTCTCAAGCCCCAAGCTCATCCTCACCAGTTCTTGAAGCCTCAGAAACTTATTATGGTGAAGGTGCTTGCCTAAAGGCCAAGAAGAAGAATAAGAAAAAGAGAAGAACCAAAGGAGGAAAAATTGAAAAAGATGAAGCCTCAAGCTCGATGGAAAAGCAACTTGAGACTCTTCAATCTGAGCGTGCCTCCTTGGTTTGTGAGTATGAGTCATCGGCTAAACAACTTGATTATGCTAAAGCTAATGACATACTAGAAGCTAAACTAGAGAAGCTCACTAGGGAGCATATGGCTCTACAAGCAAAACACAAGGAACTTGAGTGTTCTCATGAGAAACTTGTAGATTCTTATGCTTCACTAGAAATTGCTCATGAGGTTGTTTTATCTTCGGTTAAATATATGCAACTTCTCTCACACACATGCAAATGCTCACTTGTCAATAATGATTTTGCTTGCACTAAACCTTGTTGTTCTCAAGCAAGCCAATCTAGTATTGAGCATGTATTTGTAGAATCTTGTGATAACCTCATTACTCAAGAAAATGATCAACTCAAGTAAGAGGTTGAAAAGCTTAAGAAGAACTTGAGTGAGTTGAAGGAGAAGAGCAAAGTGCAACCTTCTCAAGATAACCGTGCCAACATGGTGAAGAAGCTTGAGAAGGGGTCAATCGTCACTAGCTCAGCTCCTCAACACCAACTCAAGGACAACAAGATCAAGATTCTAGAGAAGAAGAAATTTGAGCTTATCAAGTGCAATCAATGCTCAAAAATGGGGCATTTTGTTCACATTGCCCTACCAAGCTCAAGGCTCAAGAAACAATCTCCAAGAAGAAAAGAAGCTCCATCAGAAGGAGATTGTGCTACCAATGCAAAGAGAAGGGTCACTTTGCCGCAGATTGCCCACAGGTCAACAGTGCTGACCCGGAGCGGTCTGACCGCCCCCTCAGGGCGGTTAGACCGCGTCTGGCCACCACAGCTAAGACATACTGCTGCAAAGAAGAGAAAGCTTACTCTTCAAGCAAGAAGCCCAAATGCAAGCCAAGACAAGACAAGCAAATGACTCCCAAGCCTAGAAGTGACAAAAGCCGCATTTGCTACACTTGTCGTAAGAAGGGTCACATGGGCAAGGATTGTCCAAATGGTAACATTCCTAAATCGAACCTTGTCCATTATGATTTCAGTGAGCTTAGGAATGATAAGAATGGTACTTGTGCTATGAGGATGATTAGTTCACCTCAAACAAGCACTAGGGCCATTTGGGTTCCTAAGCACCTTATGACAACCTAGTAGGACCCAACAAGTGTTGGGTACCAAGAAGTGCTTGATGAGCTTGTAGGATGATCGAGATGCATTGAAGTCATGGTGAAAAGAAAAGAATTCAATAATCAATATCTTGCCATGAGAAAAACTTGAAAATCATTTAATCAATGCAATCTCGGTAAAAAGTGCTTAATGTTGTGTCTTGGTCACTCTCAGTTCTTTGTGAACACTCATGGATCATTAGTCCTAGGATTGTGAAGCATGAGGAAGTGATCTTGACATTTTCATAATATTTATTCTCTCATACCATTCGATGCTACTAATGGCTCTCTAGTAGAGCAAGTGTTGTGATAAGCTTTGCAGGAATATACTTAGGAAATTTAGAAGCATATCGATGGAAAAGATCTGGAAAATCACCAAAATAGAAATCTCGAGGGGAGGACGGTCTAACCGCCCCCCATAGGCGGTCTGACCGCCTGGACTCCCAGGAGTAGTTTTCCGGGTGACCCGGCCTCTGTGGGCGGGTGACCCGTTTCAGCTCTGGATGTTGGCGGGTGACCCGGCCCCTATGGCCGGGTGACCCGAGGTAGAAGCTGAATTTCAGTTTTTGGTGAAAGTGCATCGAAGGTGATGAGATTCCTAACTTAATTCAATTGTCAATTTATTTATATGTGATGACTAAGCTTTGAAAATATCTCCCTTGTTCGTAAATGAATAAAGTGCTAAATTCGAGAAATTCAAAACTCTCTAAGCATTGACGAAGGGAGAGATTACTTCAAAGTTTATGTCATCTGTGGGACTAACATTTTCTTCTAGTGATCTTGTAGCCTCACCAATTTGTGCAACATGTGCAAGCTCTTATTTGACACAATAATCTTAAAGCAATCAAGCTAAGAGCAAGTCATTTTTAAAATTAATATTTGCACAAATAAAATGTGGCCTAAAGAAAAGGTATGTTCTCTTGAACTCTTTTAAATATTGAAATGCATCTAAGCCTATATATACCATGCTAGTGTGCCATTCTTAGCTCATAATTGCTTCAAGTAAATCTCATGTGTCCTTCTAGATATTTGGTTGATACCCACACATAAACTCGACTTCGTGTCGTGAAAGTGTCCTCCAGTTGGGTATGAGCTAAATATACTAGAGTAGGTGATTTACTTGGGGTGGATGTGTGCACTTTGTGACTTAGGATAGACGTTTTGAAAAATAAACTAGCATGCGTAGGATTTGTGGTTTTTCGAAAAATATTTGAATCTTAGTCTTTGTGACCTAATCAACTTAATTATGATTATAGCTCCTCTTGATTGTTTGTTGGCTAATCATAATTAAGAAGATTTTCTCAAGTCCATAATATCTCTATATCCATATCTTTATCTCTCACCTCTTGGAAGAATCAAGAATCATGGAATTATTTGGAAAATCAATCCTTCTTCTAAGAATTAGCAAAGATGGATATTTATCTACCATAAACTCTATATCCAAGTATGGAAAAGCAAAAGGTTCAAAATCTCACAAAATCAGTTTTTTTTTCAAAATCAACCGGGGGGCGGTCCAACCGCGTACCCCACGCGGTCTGACCGCATGTCACGGGCCTTCTGTTTTTACCCCTCCCCGTGATTCTACAGTGACTTTGACCTTATCCACTCACTCCTTCTCTCTCCCCACGGGCAGAAGACCTTCTCCAACCTCCAGAATCGTCTCCCTCTCCTCTCAAGCTCTCTCACCCCCTCCCATGGTGATTTGAGGTTTCAACCATGGAAAAATAAATCCCCTCCGAGGAAAGGACTCTCCTAAGGGTGCTGAAGCAAGATCCAAGGCTGCATTTTGAATTCCTTTCAAGTTCATCTCTCCAAAGGTACCTAAATCTTGTTTTTGCCTGATCTCCCTACTTGATGCAAAACTTTGGATTTCCTTTGAGATATCAGCTATTAGCAACCCCTAGAAGACATTCCTAGAGTATCATTCAATTTCGTTGGGTACATTGTCGAGAATCGATTTTGGGGAGAAACTGCCCCAGGCGGTCTAACCGCGTGGAGCGGGCGGTCTGACCACCCGGCGCAGCTCCTCTCCAAAATTCATTTTCACGCGTGTATTTGACTCATATCTATCTGGAATTGTCCCATGTACAGTATTTCAGTATCCTTTCTGCTAGGTGTTGCTATGTTTGGCCGAGGGAGCCATTGGCTCAAAACTGGTAGGGGCGGTCTAACCGCCTGCCTAGGGCGGTCTGACCGCCCTGCCCAATTTTGTTCCAATTGCTCCACGCGCTTTGCTTCAACACGATATATCTAGCCATTCTTGCTCCTGGTGTCTTACACATCTTTGTTTCACCTCTTGTGACCCAGGAACAGCAAAATGCCTAAAGGTTCAGGTGCCGAGAAAAGGAAAAAGGGAAGAGAGGAATTTGCTTACATTGAGGCCGGACAGAGCTCACGTGCTTATGATATCAGGGAGAAATTGAGGCCAAGGGGGCAGCAAAGGCCAATTTATCAAGACTATGGGGAAGACATTGAGATGGAGGAAAGAATTGAGTCCAGTGATAATGAGGTAGAGGATGACACCTATGTGTGTGCAGATCATCAGGGCAGAGTTGGTCCCATACACAGTGGTGTTGGTGCCTGTGGTAGAGGTGTTGGTGCTAGTCGTAGAGGTTTTGGTGCTAGAGGCAGTAGAGTTAGAACCGATGCAGAGATTGAGGAGGTTGATGATGATGCAGGTGATAATGAGGAAGAAAATCCAGAGGGTGTAGCTGGAGTACCTCCTGATGATGATGATGATGATGGAGGAAACGTTCCTCCCATTGTTGTTAATTTCATGCCAGAGATCAGGGTCCCTGTCTATCCTCTTGTTCGAGGCCCTGTGGATTATTACAGTGAAGGCATGGCAGAGACTCTGAAAAATAAGAGAAGGGAGAATCCTTATGATCAGCAAAGGACAGCCTCAGATTATCGGTTTTGGTCCCCTTTTCAGCAGGACTACTACTCTACTGTCATTCTTAACCGAAGAAATGCTAAGATCACCAGTGAAGCTCAGTGCATTGACTGGAATTATATGGAAAGAAAGAATGACATGATTTTCAATGACATAATCAGAGAGTGTGAATTGAAAGGGTTGAAGAACATCATGGGTTTCTTGCAACATTGGAATAAGGAGATCAAAGCCCAGTTCTATCCTACTATTTACTTTGGATATATGGGAACTGAGCGGGCAATGTTCTGGATGACAGAGGGAGATAGATGGCACATCACTTTTAGTAACTTCCTTGCTGTATTCAGACTTCCCAATGATCCTAGTCTTAGAAAACTTCATGATGAAGGGATTCTTAGTTCAAGGGACATGGAGTTTATGTACCCCAGGAGTAAGAGGGCACTTGCAGGAACGGTAAAGCCGCTTTACAGCTACTATGCAGTCCTTAATCGGCTTTTCAGGAAGACCCTCACCCCTAGAGATGGGAACTCCTCACAGATCACTACTTTTCAGAGGAACCTTATGGTTGCTATGAGACCGGGGGCAGCTCCGTTTTGTGTTGGTGACTTTATTTGGCAAGAAATCAAGAATTGTTCAGAGAATGCTCAAAATTTATGCGGCCATAGTCCATATATCATGTATATCATAAGGAAGGTCACCGACACCAAATATCCTAAAGATGCAAGACATCGACTCTTGCAACCTAAGCACAGCCTGACCATCAGTGTTCCCTCCTCTCCAGAAGAAATGCGAGAACAAGAAGGAGATACCCATTGGGACGATGTGGCAGACACACTGCAACCGGGCAGAAATGAGGCTGGGGGCGGTCTGACCGCCCCCCATAGGCGGTCTGACCGCCCTGAGCATTACCAGCAACAAAATACTTCTTTATTCAAGAAATTGTTCAATATCTTGGCTGGTATTTGCAAGAGTCAGAGGGACATTGAACTTGCCAATGACAGGGCTATGAGAGAAAGAAAGAAAGAGCGGGATTCGATGAAGAGGATGCATGAACACTTTGGGATTCAGCCACCTCGCTCACCTATATCCCCAGTTCCTCCGGAGGCTGAGATACCGTCAGTGGATGAGAGGATGTTGGGCTACATCAACTCCGGTTACTATGAGGAGTTAGTTCAGAGGCACTATCCTGATGAGGCCGGTTCATCTTCTCAGGCTCCACCACCTCCTCCACCACCTACTTATGCACCTAGAGGGTTTGATGCCATGTTTGGTGGTGAGTCTTCTTCTCAGGCTCCTCCACCACCTCCTCCTCCTGTGGAAGATCCGGAAGTTCCTCTAGCAGCACGTCTCTCAGTGGATCTTTTTAGCTACGGTCCTCCTCCTTATGGTATGAATGATGCTTCTCTAGCTACTTTATCTGAAATCATCGTATCCGACTCTCTATATCTAAACTCTCCTATGCATTGGCTACCTGAAAATACTCCATAGGAGGTTCTCAACCCAGTTGGGACGGTTGGTGATGATCGGCAGCTACATCTTCTCCAGGCCCTTTTATGGATGCTTGATGACAAAGGGGCAGAAGAATGGATTAAAGCTTCAAGATTTCATCTTTTTATGTTGCTGATCTGGTGCAGGCGGTCTGACCGCCCCAGGGACGCGGTCTGACCGCCCCTGGCAGTTGGCTGAGAGAGCCATGTAATAAATTTGGATTTCTATTCCTAGTGGACTTGAGAACCTTGTATGTGTGCTACTGTGTGTATTTGGATCTATTTATGTACCATAAGTGACTTGATGCTAGTTTGAAATATTTATGTGTGATGGTACTTGTTTTGTGTTGGCTGAGTGGGGGAGGCGGTCTAACCGGCCTGCGGACCCGATCTGACCGCCCCGTGCGGTCTGACCGGCCTGCAACCCCGGTCTGACCGCCCCTGCCCAGTCAGCACACACATCTCTCTTTGTTGAATGCTTATCATGTCATATGCATCACGATTTTATTTTATTTCTGTCACACACACTTGTTGCACATATTCTGAGATATAGGGGGAGCTCTCGTGTACTTTCACTTAAAATGTGCATTTGGCATTTGAGGCCAAATTTTTGAAATTCCATTCAAAGCACATATTAAGGGGGAGCTCATTCTATATCTAAGAATTCATATGCGCGTAAATGTTTTATTTGTAAGCTTTAATCGAGTTGTCATCAATCACCAAAAAGGGGGAGATTGAAAGTGCATCTAGGCCCCTAAGTGGATTTTGGTGAATTGAATGACAAAGCGATTAAAGATCTAACTTGTTTGTTTAAGAATGTGAGCAGGTTTTTATTTAATTATTCATGAGTTAATATTGCTATATATTTGAGGATGAATATTGTATGGCTCACATGATGAAGACAAGCAAGTGTGTGGCCCTTTGATAAGAAATGGTATATGTCAAGCGATCAAATGAAGATAAATATTGGAGATATTTTACAAAGATTAATTCCGAGTCTTCAATGATTGTGGTAGCTTGATTAAAAAATCAATGGGTCACAAAAAGAGAAATAGTGTTCTCTACTAGATAATAAATGCAAGACTTCATGTGAGGATTATAAAAGGATACAAGGATGAGTGAATAATTGATGATCCTATATTGGAAGCTTGCATAAACGTTGTCAATCAAGAACAAGCATTTGAAGCGGTATTTCAAATGAAGATAGAATTTAGATGAAGCAAAGTCGAACTCAATGTGGTTTGGGTAAGTGATGAAGAGATTAACCGAGGTGACTAGGGTGAGGGACTAAGCAATCTTTGGGGTCCTAGCTAGTCCGCCATTTCGTGTTTTGCTAAGGTGAAGTTCTAGCAACCGTGGGGTCTCCAAGTATCATATCCAAGCCTTAACCGAGTGAAGCAATGCAACTCATCTACATGTTATGTTTGGCAATATGGAGTGACTTAAGGATCTAAGCGTGCATACCTATGCTATATGGAAAGATCTTAAGTTGCTAGCTCAAGTATGGATGTGCTCATGAAGATAGCAATTGTTGGAAGCCCTCAAGTTCAACACGTTCAAGTATGGCAAGATGAAAGGTATACAAGCTCAAGAGGTTGATTAGGTATTTACTTTTATCCTTGAGTATAGGAATGTCGTACTATCAAGAGGGATGCAACATTAGCTTCATGACAAGTATCAAAAGTGCTCATTAGTTGACTTATGTGAGAAATAGCCTTGAGAGTGTCCCTGAGTGAACTAACAAACCTCTAACCCAACCTTAGCCACTTCAACACGTCTTGAAGTGTTTGCGAAAAGAGAAAAAGGGGTTTTGGGAGCTCTCTGCCCTGGGCGGTCTAACCGCCCATGGGGGGCGGTCTGACCGCCCCCTGTCAGCCAACGGCTAGTTTTTCAAACTGGCCGGAGGGGGTGGTCTAACCGCCCTGACCAGGCGGTCTGACCGCCTCGGTCGCTTTTCTAACGGCTAGTTTTTCTTTAGTGGGGTATAAGTACCCCACGAGCTCCACTTGTTGGGGTTGCTGACTTTAGGGTTGCTGGTGTGCTTCCCCTGCTATTTTTGAAGAGCCAAAGCCATAGAACCTCTCCCCAACCTTCTCTTTGTGAGATTTGTGAGATTCAAGCTCTATTCTTGTGTTGGGTTGAGAGAGTGAGTTTGTGTGAGCTTTGTGAGCTGAGAAGAGCCATTCCATAGCTTGAGCACTTGTGGTTCGCGTCTACAAGCCTTGAAGCATTTGTTACTCTTGGAGGTTTGCCTCCTAGACGGCTAGGCGTCGCCGGCTAGCTCCCAAGTTGTGGTGAGCAGCGGCAAGTTTGTGAGGGCTGTGATCTTGCCTCTTCGTGGAAAAGATCGCCTTAGTGGAATCGAGGAAAGTGGTTGAAAGAGACCCGGCTTGTTGTGGGAGACCTCTTGTGGTTCCCTTACAAGCTCCTCAACGGAGACGTAGCTTCCTTGGTGGAAGTGAACTTCGGGAAACAAATCTTTGTGTCTCCATTGTGATTTACTTCACTTGTGGTTTTCTAGCATATTTATATTTGCTTCCGCTTTGATCTACTTTGGTGTGCTTGTCTTTGTGTGCAGGGATCATTACCCTACTTGTGACCATAAACCAAGGTCACTCACCAAGTTTGGTTCGTGCTAGAAGTCAAGAGGAGCTTGAGCCACTCTCGGGTAGCTTTCTGTGAGGACGCGGTCTAACCACCTGCAGGAGGCGGTCTAACCGCCTAACCCAGCAGAAAACAGCCGGGCGGTCTAACCGCCCTGTGAAGGCGGTCTGACCACCTCTGCTAGTGAGCTCAAGTTTTCGGGGGAAAAGTTTTATTTGGTCGACTCGCCTATTCACCCCCCTCCTCTAGACGACATCAAGGTCCTTTCAGCAACGCAGAGGATAGGGTCAACACCACAGGCAGCTGACTGATGGCACGCCTGCCTAGAAATCGTCGAAGTCTCCAGGGAAATCTTCAAATCTCTCCAAGTCTGAAAGCATCCGGATTGTGTCGTTGCAATAATGAAAACAAGCGTGAGCACATGCCGTACTCAGCAAGCGGAAACATAGTATAACATGCAAGGCTTTATAGTGGAGGCTGATGGTTAAAGCATTTAGCATTTTAGTTGATCGAATTTTATTAGCAACATAATTACTAGCAATGTAAGTTTATACCAAACCCACAATTAACATAAGAGAAATAAACAACATAAATAAAGATAGATACATCAAGTTAATCATTGACTTCCATAGATTAATCAAGTGAGGGTCCAGGCCGCTCTTGACTGTGAGCACGGCTAATCGATTAGTTTTACACTCTGCAGAGGTTGTACACTTTCACCACAAGTCGCGTAAAAGTTCTAGGAGCTTTAAACCCAACCACGCGATGCTAGCTAGGCATCATACCACACTACCGAGGTGTGATTGCATAAGGACGCTACAAGGCCTTTACAAAGTTTCCCCAGTGTGAAGCAACCCGCGAAGGTTCCGAGCCGCCGCAAAGCATGAAGTCCCCTAGTAGGTACGTGTCTTAGCAAAGTCCACTCCCTACTAGAGCGAGTCCATACCTCAACTAACGCTCCCCCTTGCCCTTATCAGGTAAGGCCACCCCAACACTAGAGTCACTAATTAATTAGCCAAGGCAGAGCCATATACCCTTGTGGTTGCACTGTTGTCCTAGGTGGTCACTCCATGTTCCGATTAAACAAGGTGATCTTGTATTAATGAAAGTATAGCATAAATAAATCAAGTTTCATAAAAGTTTCATTAATACCATCCACCAAGTTAAGCATAGCGAGAGCTACCCAACAATAAATTAAAAACCCAGGTTGTTCAAGGTATAGGGATAAAAATAATCGAGTCATGTCCTTAAAAAGGGTCCCATCAATTTAATGCAAGCAAAAGTAAGAATAGTGAATTAAATGCATGTTGTTTAGGTAAACAGGTATGCATCAAGGTAGACTTGCCATCAACAGACCCCTGTTGATGTTCAGACACTTGAGCTTCTTGGTCTTCAAATCCTTCAGCCCAAACGTTCTCTATGCATCACATCAAGTACATACAAGCAAACAATGGAATAAAATAAGAAACAATTACCAAACAGTAAGATCAAAGCAAAACAGGGGTAAAAGCTATTCTACTCTTTGATACGATCGTTTGGACATAAAGAACACGAAAAACGGAGTTAAAACGGAAAAGATATGGCTAGAAGAAGGTGCAGGGGCATATCTGTGAAAAAATTGAGATTCCAGGGACCTAACAGCAAGAAACCGAGGGCTATTACATAATTAAACGTATAAACCAGAGGACTTAGGTGGAAATCTAAAGGGCTGGACCACGGCTACTATAACCATAAGGCTCAAGGGTTAAAACGAAAGAAACGGGACCAAACTGTAAGGATCTTAGAACGGTGGAAGGATCGGCATGGAATTTTTAAAAGAACAGGGGTGTTTTTGAAAAACTACACAGTCAACCGGGGGTTAGACCTGTTGACAGGTACATTGACCTAGGTTAGATCAATCTGGGCCGTTGGCTTGGGATCGGACGGACGAGGACACGTGCGTGCGGCAGGTGGCGGCGTGTATGCCGGCGAGCGGCGGCGCTGAAGCAAAGCTCCGGCGAGCTCACCTGTCGACGAGCTAGGGTGCTCGATTTAGGTCGCGGTTTGCTCCGAGGTGTGGCTGGCGATGCGGCGAAGCAAGCTAGGGCAACGGGGGAAGCAGATGGCCGGCGGTGGCGACGCAAGGCTCTGCGCAGCGGCGGCGGCGCAAGGGACGTCTCCGGCGAGCACGTGCATACGCTGTAGAGCGCCTGGACGTGAAGGAGCAGCACCAAAGGATTCCTCACCTCCTCGCGGATCTCCTGGGGCACTTCTCGTCGACGGGACGGCCACGGCACGGCGGATCAGCGGCGACGGCTCACTTAGGGCTTCGGCGGCGGCGGCTCGATGCACGGGCGGCTAGGGTTCGAAGGCCGGGGGTGGCGACGACCTATAAAGGGCCGGCGTAGCTTATACGTGCGGGAGTGGGCAACTCGGAGGCAGGGTCATGCTACACCGGGACACGGCTACGGCGGCGGCGGGAGTCTGGGTTGCGGACGGGAGGTGGGAGATGACCGAGGGGTCCCACCCGTCAGCGACAGCGGCGGAGGCGAGGCTACGCGGGCCGGCGCGGGCCGATACTTGCTGGGCTGAGAGCAAAGGCAGACGGGCGGAAAGAATTAGAGGGGCGCCGGTAGACTTCTCAGGCCTGGGCCGAAACAAGAAACGGGCCAGAAAGGTGGATAGGATTTAAAAGAAAAAGGAAAAAGCATTTGAATTTTTGAAAAGGAGATTTCAAACATGGAATTCAAATTTGAATTTGAATTCACCCAAACATAAATAATGCACCAGCATGAAATGCAATAATAAACTCCTATATTAATTTATTTAATTTTTTTAAAAAATATATTAAATGCCTAAAAATTCAAACACTCCTTATATTCCTTAGACACATACTCTTGTTTCTATTCAAATTTTATTAAAACAAATTTTGGCCAAATTAGGGTGTTACAAATCCTACCCCCCTTAAAATGAATCTCGTCCTCGAGATTCGGATGGATCAAGAAAGATTGGGAATGCTGGGATCCAAAATCCAAGGAAAAAGATAAGGGAATTGAGCTATTGATGGACATACCAAGCTGGTTGGATACTCCCTGAGTGATCTCAGCATTCAAGTGATTCAGCTTTCCTCGCATGTGGCTATGTCGTCCCTTGGCGCTCTATGGGGTCTGGCTCCCATTCCTCATCTACTGACTTTGTACTGGGGTATTCGGGATACTTCTCTAAGGACAATTGTTGGCAAAGTGACCAGCCTCTCCACACTTAAAGCAAGTGTTACCAACGGGTGTGTTGGGTACATTGGGTCTCACTGGAGCTTCTGCAGAGGTGTTCTGACTAGGCTGCTGATCATTGGACCATGGAGTATGTGGAGTGGATTGTTGTAACTGCTGAATGGGGTGCGGGAATGGTTGTGTATTGCGCTGGAACTGATTCTGTCCAGGATTACCACTTGGTCCTCCAGAGCGGAGTGGTGCTCCCTGTTGTGGATTATAGCGAGGTCGAGTGATGCTCCCAAACTGTCCAGAGCTAGTAGCCTTCCTCTTCTGATCACCCAATTCCCTGCGCTTGGCCTCCAGGCCTATAGCTCTATCAATAAGCTCTTGAAGGGTCGGGAAAGTATGGGACATGAGTTGATATTGAAGTGGTCCAGCTAGTCCTTCCAGGAACAACTCCTGCTTCTTCCTGTCTGTGTCAACATCTTCAGGGTCATAACGTGACAGCTCTGTGAACCTATCCCTGAATTCAGCCACGGACATCCCTTCTTGCTTAAGAGCAAGAAACTCTTTCTTCTTCAACTTCATCAAACCAGCAGGAATATGATGACTTCTGAAGTTAGTGGTGAACTCTTGCTAGGTGATAGCATTTGGATTGGCATGAGTGGCAACAAAAAGCATCCCACCATGCCGATGTAGATCCTTGGAGTCGTCCTGAAGCATATAGGACCTTCTCTCTATCATCACATTGAGCAATGGTAAGCATCTTTTCAATGGTCTTCAGCCAGTCTTCAGCTTCTAGCGGATCAGTAGCATGAGAGAACACAGGTGGTTGATGGCTCATGAACACTCTATGCCTATTCACTGGGGCCTGCTGCTGGGGTTGGTTATTGCCTGGAGCCTGCATGTTGGCCACAGTATTGGTCAAGTTCTGCAGTAGCTGAGTTTGAGCTTCCAGAAACTGCTGGAAGGCCGGATCCATTTGTGGTTGACGAGGTGCACTGTTGGAACCACTGCCTCGCCTTGGACGGGTCACTGCGGGTTGATCGACTCCTGAGCCTGACCTGGTTTCCACCATCTAAGTGTTAGGAACATTACTTTAGATGTTTGCACTAAGAGTAAAACTCTGAAAGACAAGGCAGTAAGGACTTCCAATTCTGGACAGATTTTGTTGACTCCAATCAATAGGATGTAACTCTCAGTACGGGAATCCAAAAATTATGAAATTTTAACCTAAGAAGTATAAGGAAATTAGGGAACTACTCCAACTGGAATCACCTCAATCCAAGCTCTGTAGATTTAGTTATGAAATAAACAAGACGTCTAGGTCAGCTGAGTTTACAGATTCTGATAGCTCCAAAGTTTCGTATATAACTCTCTGTATATAACTCCTAAATTTCTGAAATTTTTACAGATGAACCCTCATATAATTGCTGAACGTTTCCAATTGGATTTACTGTATTTGGAGTTCTGTAGCCCGAGATAAAAATAGAACAGTACTGCTGACTCAGAAAACTCTGCGAGCAGATTGAGATTTACTAGATGGTATTAGGGGTAGAACATAGAGATTAAGGGATTAGGATAAGAAAGATATAGATTGGGACAGAGATAAACCCAACTAACACTTTACTAAAGAATCAATGTCATTGTGGTCATCTCCACAACACATTGCACTCAAACAAAAATCCAAATCAAGCATTTATCACAAGATCAAGCATTCAAGTACACTTCTATACTAAGCATATGTTAAGACGTTCGCATCTATCGTTTATACTAAGAATGAACTTAAAGATCCTATATCCTATTGAGAAAGATCTTTGGATTGAACATGCTGGAGTCACTGGATTACTGAGAACGATTATAAACGGGGTAAAGTGAAGACAGAGAAAGATTAGAGGGAGTAGAGCAAACGCTAAAGATTCCTTATAGCAAGAACAAGAAAACCATAGAGTGAATAGATTAGCCAAGGAAAGGTAGAGGAAAAAGTAGAACTTCAAGGATGGGTAAAAGCAAGGATAAGTATATATATAAATAGAATTAAAGCATAGCACGAAGAGAGATTGGCTTCTAAGATATTATAATCCTTAAATCCAACCATTTTCTAACTAGGCTAACGTCCTATAGTCAACACGGCTCTGGTACCACTTTGTCACACCTGAATTTAAGGATAAATTCGAATGCTCATATTATATGTGTGCCAGGATCAAAGTTCACACATATAACGACTCAGTGATAACCAAAACACAATGCCACAACGTAAAGAGGGTAGTAAACTTTATTACATACCAAAATGTCTCATAAATGAACTAATATTTAACGAGTAGCAACGCAGCGGATAGGGTCAACACCACAGGCAGCTGACTGGTGGCACGCCCGCCTAGAAATCGTCGAAGTCTCCAGGGAAATCCTCAAATCTCTCCAAGTCTGAACAGCATCCGGATTGTGTCGTTGCAATAATGAAAACAAGCGTGAGCACATGCCGTACTCAGCAAGCAGAAACATAGTATAACATGCAAGGCTTTATAGTGGAGGCTGATGGTTAAAGCATTTAGCATTTTAGTTGATCAAATTTTATTAGCAACATAATTACTAGCAATGTAAGTTTATACCAAACCCACAATTAACATAAGAGAAATAAACAACATAAATAAAGATAGATGCATCAAGTTAATCATTGACTTCCATAGATTAATCATGTGAGGGTCCAGGCCACTCTTGACCGTGAGCACGGCTAATCGATTAGTTTTACACTCTGCAGAGGTTGTACACTTTCACCACAAGTCGCGTAAAAGTTCTAGAAACTCTAAACCCAACCACGCGATGCTAGCTAGGCATCATACCACACTATTGAGGTGTGATTGCATAGGGACGCTACGAGGCCTTTACAAAGTTTCCCCAGTGTGAAGCAACCCGCGAAGGTTCCGAGCCGCCGCAAAGCATGAAGTCCCCTAGTAGGTACGTGTCTTAGCAAAGCCCACTCCCTACTAGAGCGAGTCTATACCTCAACTAACGCTCCCCCTTGCCCTTATCAGGTAAGGCCACCCCAACACTAGAGTCACTAATTAATTAGCCAAGGCAGAGCCATATACCCTTGTGGTTGCACTGTTGTCCTAGGTGGTCGCTCCATGTTCCGATTAAACAAGGTGATCTTGTATTAATGAAAGTATAGCATAAATAAATCAAGTTTCATAAAAGTTTCATTAATACCATCCACCAAGTTAAGCATAGCGAGAGCTACCCAACAATAAATTAAAAACCCAGGTTGTTCAAGGTATAGGGATAAAAATAATCGAGTCATGTCCTTAAAAAGGGTCCCATCAATTTAATGCAAGCAAAAGTAAGAACAGTGAATTAAATGCATGTTGTATAGGTAAACGGGTATGCATCAAGGTAGACTTGCCTTCAACAGGTCCCTGTTGCTGTTCAGACACTTGAGCTTCTTGGTCTTCAAATCCTTCAGCCCAAACGTTCTCTACGCATCACATCGAGTACATACAAGCAAATAATGGAATAAAATAAGAAACAATCACCAAACAGTAAGATCAAAGCAAAACAGGGGTAAAAAGCTATTCTACTCTTCGATACAATCATTTAGACATAAAGAACGCGAAAAACGGAGTTAAAACGGAAAAGATATGGCATATCTGTGAAAAAAACTGAGATTCTAGGGACCTAACAGCAAGAAACCGAGGGCTATTACGTAATTAAACGTATAAACCGGAGGACTTAGGTGGAAATCTAAAGGGCTGGACCTCGGCTACTATAACCATAAGGCTCAAGGGTTAAAACGAAAGAAACGGGACCAAACTGTAAGGATCTTAGAACGGTGGAAGGACCGACATGGAATTTTTAAAAGATCGGGGGTGTTTTTGAAAAACTGCACAGTCAACCGGGGGTTAGACCTGTTGACAGGTACATTGACCTGGGTTAGATCAATCTGGGCCGTTGGCTTGGGATCGGACGGACGAGGACACGTGCGTGCGGCAGGTGGCGGTGTGTACGCCGGCGAGCGGCGGCGCTGAAGCAAAGCTCCGGCGAGCTCACCTGTCTACGAGCTAGGGTGTTCGATTTAGGTCGCGGTTTGCTCCGAGGTGTGGCTGGCGACGCGATGAAGCAAGCTAGGGCAACGGGGGAAGCAGATGGCCGGCGGCGGCGACGCAAGGCTCTGCGCAGCGGCGGCGGCGCAAGGGACGTCTCCGGCGAGCTCGTGCATACGCTGTAGAGCGCCTGGACGTGAACGAGCAGCACCGAAGGATTCCTCACCTCCTCGCGGATCTCCTGGGGCACTTCTCGTCGACGGGACGGCCACGGCATGGCGGATCAGCGGCGGCGGCTCACTTAGGGCGTCGGCGGCGGCGGCTCGATGCATGGGCGGCTAGGGTTCGAAGGCCGGGGGTGGCGACGACCTATAAAGGGCCGGCGCAGCCTAGGCGTGCGGGAGCGGGCGACTCGGAGGTGGGGTCGTGCTACACCGGGACACGGCCACGGCAGAGGCGGGAGTCCGGGTTGCGGACGGGAGGTGGGAGATGACCGAGGGGTCCCACCCGTCAGCGACAGCGGCGGAGGCGAGGCTACGTGGGCCGGCGCGGGCCGATTCTTGCTGGGCTGAGAGCAAAGGCAGACAGGCGGAAAGAATTAGAGGGGCGCCGGCGGACTTCTCAGGCCTGGGCCGAAACAAGAAACGGGCCAGAAAGGTGGATAGGATTTAAAAGAAAAAGGAAAAAGCTTTTGAATTTTTGAAAAGGAGATTTCAAACATGGAATTCAAATTTGAATTTGAATTCAACCAAACATAAATAATGCACTAGCATGAAATGCAACAATAAACTCCTATATTAATTTATTTAATTTTTTTTAAAAAATATATTAAATGCCTAAAAATTCAAACACTCCTTATATTCCTTAGACACATACTCTTGTTTCTATTCAAATTTTAATAAAACAAATTTTTACCAAATTAGGGTGTTACATCTGACCGGTGTCCACACAGAGCCGGTGTCCACGCGGAGGCGCTGCGACAGCTCCTCCGCCTTGCTTGTTGGCCCTTGAAAGGTGCCAACAATGAGTATCATGTTAGAATATTTAACAAATGAGATAGGCTAAGCAATTTTGGTTATTTTATTTTTTTATAAATTTCTAATACTTATGTATTTCAAAAATTATTTGTGTATGCGGGAGCACCGGTTGTACTAGTGCATTATATTTAATCCGTTTCTCACTGAGGAAGCCTATTTACCGTGTTATTGTATAGCTTCTCCCCTGCCTACATTATTATTGTAGGACTACTATGCTAGGGGACAAACATGTCTTGTGATGTAATGGACGGAACAAATTAAATATTTGTTTAAGTGGAAGAGGATGCTTGATTAGATTCAGGGAAGATAAACAATGAGAAAAAAAATTAATTATCCGAGGGTTCCCTATGAGATCGACTTCTATGGAGGATGTTTGCTCTGCTCTGAGCCAGTGGCGGATACACGCCTGGGCCAGTAGGGCATGGCCCCAGGCGTTGGGCTGAAATCTACACACGAAGTTACTGTTCTAACAAGAGGCTCAACCCAACTAGCAGATTACATCTATGGAGTGGCCCTAGGCGTGGGCTGGGCCTTCGTCCGCCCCTGCTCTGAGCCCTTTGTAGCACTGACCTCCTGAGTATAAATACCTCCTGCAGGAAAGCTTGGACAGCCAGCCAGCAGCAAGCAGTGTTTTCCCGGTGCAAAAAACAAAATAGCAGCAAAGATGGCACGTAGAACAATTGTGTTTAGCCTCATCCTTGGCTTACTGGCTGCTGCAAATGCGGTGCCCTTTGATTTCTTTAACCTTATCCTCATGGTATGAACCTTTTTCAAACGCTTAATTTTCTTCACATGGTTTACAATATGCTAATATTGCTAATTCTGATGACTGTGCACGACACAATTAAGTGCTATATATATGTGCATGAAACTATATATATCTTCCTTATTTTTTCTTGCCAGAAGAAATATCGACAATCACAATATTACAATGCTAGATTCTTTTATGTTGCATACTATATTTTCTTGCAATTACAAGGTGAGGTGGTACACACACCACTAACCACAATAATCATATATTTTGCATATGCGTACTTTCAGAGCTGAATAACTAAGCAAATTAAATTGTCAGACGTTTATTCCATTTTGATTTCAGCTATCTTTGAGCCAAAGAAAGAATGCATCAATAAATCGTTCCAAATCATTTGGACATAAGATCAGATTGATCAGAATAACACAGTGACCGTGTGTGCCATGAAAACACACACGCACTCCAATATTACACAGTATGTTCTTGTGCATACACTCAACATAATCATGATCCGTAACAGCAACAAAGTCCAAGCTAACTTTAAACCTACCGGCGCCATCTGAATTATTGCCCAACCAAGTTCACAGTACTGCTACTGCTAGGCACAAGGCCACCAGCTATATGAACCAAGGACCATTCTCTCGCTCCATCGTACTCACGGGGGCCACGGGCTTGAATAATGACTGATGGATTGTGAATTATGACACGTGAAATTACTTATCGTTTTGATTTTTCTAGATACATTTTTTTTACTATACATTTAAATATATATGTCTAAATACATAACAAAATAAGTATATCTAGAAAATCCAAAATGTTTCAAAATGACAAGTAATTTGGGATGGAGGGAGTACTAAAAATTAAATTTCAGGCCAAAATGAACCTGTAGAAAATACATGCATGGAGCAGTACATACGTTATCAGGAAGCTAGGCCATAGGACGAAACCATTGCCGTTTTCTTTTCCCAAACAATCTCTGAATCGACGGATCGTTTCTGTGCATGCAGTGGCCTGGAGCATACTGCGAGGACAGCACAAACGGCTGCTGCGTGCCCAAGTACGGCTACCCGGCGGAGGATTTCTTCGTGAAGAGCTTCCAAACCTTCGACCTGTCCATTAACAAGCCCATCGTCAGGTGCAAGAACGGTGCACCCTTCGACAATCGCAAGGTTATAACTACTCACATCTTCGATCAATTCCCATTCTCTAAATTAAACCCCTAGAGCTTTAATCTCACACGATCGATGCTGATGCATCCTCCTCATCCTCATCCACGGCGCCGGCCGGCCAGATCGACAAGATCGAGAACAGCATCAACCACTACTGGAGCAACATCAAGTGCCCGCCCACCGACGGCATCAACACCTGGAAGAGCGAGTGGAACAGCTACGGCGTCTGCTCGGGCCTGTCGCAGCTGGACTACTTCAAGGCCGCCCTCGCCCTGAGGACGCAGGCGGGCATCCTCGCCGCGCTGGCCGACGAAGGCATCAAGCCCGACTACAAGCTCTACGCCACGGTGAGGATCAAGTCGGCCATCACCAAGAAGCTCGGCGTCGCGCCGGGGCTGCAGTGCAAGAACGGGCCGTTCGGGAAGAAGCAACTGTACGAGATCTACCTCTGCGCCAGCACCGACGGCAAGGCTTTCATCGAGTGCCCCAAGCTGCCGGCGACGATCGGCTGCCCCGACGCCGTCGTCTTCCACCCCTTCTACACCTGGATGCTCAACTCTACCGCCGCCGCCGCCGCCGCTTTCGACTCCAGGATCCTGCTCCCCACGGAGACCATGCTCAACTGATGATGAGCGAACTGCGAGCGGGCTACCTTGCTTGCTTGAAAGCGCATTCGTGCCTGCAAGCAAGCAAGCGCAGGTGGTCGTGGAATGTACTACAACTACCGTATCGTGCTTCTGGAGGAAGGAGTTAATTAATCTATTTAATCTCATCAAACCAGCCGACTGAGAGCACCGTGTGCTATTGCTCTCCGTGAGAATAAGCCGCTGCCTTTTTTGTTGCCTCCATAATAAATAATCCATGATCTATGTGACATAAGTAAGATATGTGGTTTATCAGATCCCACTTACTAATAACTGTACAAGAGTTGTTACGAGTCCGTTCGGCTTCTCTTGTTTGGACAATGTTTTTACTTTTTGGGCAATATTTTTCGTTCACAACAAATTAACCGTACAAATTAGTAGAAGACACTTTCAAAAAAATGCAACTCTCGCTTTTCAAGAAGTCAATCAATTCTAAATTTATACAAAATAGTACTAATATTGATGGTATGGTACAAAATGAATATCAATAGATTACTCATGTAATATATTTTAGTATTAAATCTATTTGAAAACGTGAATGTTAATATTTTTCAAATATAAATTTGATTAAATTTGAAACTATTTGACTTCCGAGAAGCGAGAATTGCATTCTTTGGGAACCGAGGAAGTAGGATGGAGCATGTGTTGTGCTTCAATCGAGGTACCCAAAGGGAGTAGCTCATCAGTGCGCGGCGTGATGCCTTAAGAAAGTGGGTAAAATTACTCAAAGCCACCCAAAACGTAATTCCTGTGTAACAGCAGAACAGACAATCAAGTTAACAGCTAGTTCTGGCTAAAACAACTTTTGGAAGCCGTGTGTTCTCACGCTGCAACATCACCAAACTAAGCAATCAGTGCCGATGGGAATGGCTATAAACTGGCTACAATATACATCATTTTTGACGCCACAAGTGGACTGTGGGTCTGTGGCACAGAAGACAGGTCAAAAAGAAGCTTGTCACGGCGCAGTGTACGGGACAGAGCAGTCTACGTCTCCTGATCACCCCATTTCTCCTTGGGTATCTCACCAGAATCGGTGATCAGAGCTTTCTTCCTCGGCTTGCCGTTGTAAGTTCCAGCACCCCCTTCGATGGCGTACACGGTATCCATTCCTTGAATCACCCTGCCGAAGACAACATGCTCCCCATCCAACCTACAAAATTACCGTTTCAGGAGTTGTAGCTTCTATGTTGGCAAGATGTGGTGCAACAGAGAAAGAACTTACCAGCTTGTCTTGATTGTAGTAATGTAAAACTGGGATCCATTGGAGTCAAGTCCAGAATTCGCCATTGCAACAACACCTGCAAGACCATGAGGCAGGGGTATTCTGAAGACTTCTCAGACATATGCTTGTCAGAAGAGCTCAAACAAACACTCAAGCTTTAGCCAAATTTAGTGTCTAGTGATTAGTGACTGGCACCTATACCTATGTAAGAGTTCATACAGATCAGGATGAAGGAAATATAATAACAGAAGTAAAACAACAGGAAAAACACTGGAATGGTACCATTTGGTGCTGACAAATAACTCAGAAGATGTAGCTATACAGTCTTTTTGAGCTACATCATAACTACATAGTGAATCAAACTACTCTTTCAGTCTCTGTTGTAATCTAAAATGTCATTAACTTCCTTATTCTTCAAAGTTGCTTATTCTTTAATACAGTGCGATTGACACTGAAGAAAATAGTGGCGGTTTTCCTTGAAAATAAAACAGAAACTTATTATACACAAACTTATAAATAAAAGCTTTGTGCAAACTGGACAATGCAAATACTGGCCAAACAATCTGACCTGGATGAGTATGTTTTACAGTGAAATTCTCATCTGGAAATATGCCTCCATATATCGAGTCACTTCCTTTCCCATCACCTCTAACTATGTCACCACCTTGAATCATGAAACCAGGGATGATGCGGTGGAATGGGGTTCCTTTATAATGAAGAGGTTTGCCATAGGACCCAACACCTTTTTCACCTGAAATGAGGAATAAATGGATATGAAAAATCAGCTCCAGGTGGGACTTTGATGGCAACAAAAAATAGTCATGGAAAGAGAGTACCTGTGCAAAGGGCCCTAAAGTTTTCTGCAAAATGTAGAATAAAGAAAATTAGCTGCCAAAAGATAACTCGTGAAGAATATTTTTCTTCAGATACATTACTAATAAGCTCACTTTGGCAGGATAATTGGAAGTGTGAAACAGTGAGGTCATTCTTAGCACAAAAAAGAAATTCAATAAAAAAACAGAGATCTAAATGAAATGATGGAAACTGAAAGTGTGTTGGCTACTGGATCTTCCTTAAAAACTATTCACAGCAGCTCTATTATATATGATCCCAACTTTTGGAATGGCGTACCATGATAACCAACATAAAGGGCAACTTGGAAATATGTAACTATACCCTGTCAGAAGTCCACAACTGACGTTCAGGGAAACTCAAATGTGCAACTAATCACACATATCTTTAAAAATCAAGATCAAATGAGCATGATGGAAAAGGAGAAAGAGCGTAATAATACCAACTGTTTTCGGAACAACCTCCCCATAAAGACCAATAACAATTCTGCCTGCAACGAAAGGCAAATCAGACATTTTGTAATTTAAGTTAAGCTGATTGACACATGAAGCAACAACACAAGTAACCACAGATAATTAGTGACCAAAAGTTTCCATTGAAACACCTAAAGAAGGATGAATCAATTGAGATATACCTATGTGTTGGCCATCAATTTCTACATCTAGGTAGACCCTATGAGTAACTGCTGGTAACTGAACCTCTGCAATGCTCTGTGTAACATAGAAAAGGATAAGGGATAAGCCATGTGCAATCCCTAAATTTCATCACAGCAATAACATTGTAGTGCCCGCAACGCAGCTCCCTAATCTTGTGGCAAAAACAATACAGATGTTAACCATCATTCGAAAATCTGACAAAACATGAACATGAGCTCCACTATCTAGGCACCAAAATATTAATAAATGACGGGTCACTATACATGAAAGTTCCAACTTGCGACTCTGGAACCTGCACCTTGTGTATGCAGTCACTAGTAAATCTGTAGTTTCACAAGATTCAGCGATTACGCTAATGACATAAGGAAAATAGAGCACGGGGGCACCAGCACTACACATATTCTTTACTTAATCTTGAATATATAAACATTTGATGGGAGAAGTGTGCTGCATAGCTCTACTCAGTAACATGGTCCAGCCAGCACAAGAACACTGACAAAGCAACAAGCATACTAATTGTAGAAACCAAACTGCAAAATGCTACTATGACTATGAGCAGCTAAAACTGGAATCCCTACGGGACAAATCGAACCTGTCACAGAGATCCACTAAAACTCAATCCCCCTGCCACAATTCACCTAAAAACAATAATGAAACCGAACCAACTTCAAAATCCAAGAGTGTCCGCACAAGAGTTGGACTAATTAACGGCTCAATCCGACCAGACAGACAAGAACAAGAGCGGAAAGCCACACCTGACGACGGAAGTAGGCGGAGAAGGAGAAATAAATTGCAGCGCAGGCGAGGAAGGCGACGACCACCTTCCGCAGCATCGCGAGGCCCAGGTGGTGCAGGCTACTATCTCATCAGAACCGCCGCGAGCTCCTGGCGAATCCGGAAGAGGTTGCTCGGGATTTGGGGATCCACGGCGGAGACGAGCAAGATCGGCGCCGAACCAGAGTACCAGACACCCGGCTGGCTTCGCTCCGCCGCTAGTCCGGTAGACGGGCCTCGGCTTCATTCTCTTTCTTTCATTTTCTTTTGGAATAAGTCCTTTTGACCCCCCTCATGTATTGGGTGAGTTCGGTTTTCCCCCCTGCTGTCCTAAACCGGGTATTTGAGGCCCCTCATCTCTTGAAACCGTGTGTTTTCCATCCCTCGGCTGTTTTGCAGAGTGGTTTTGATGACGTGGACGCCACGTAGCGGTAGGGCCCACTTGTCAGCGTCACCCCATCTCTTTTCTCTCTGTTTCCCTCTTTCTCTATCCTTTCTCGTCTCTCTCCTCCGTTCAGATAGCCGTCGGGTGGGACTGGCAAGCAAGCGGCCGGTGGGTGCAGGAGCCAGGGGCGGGCTACCCTGCTCCTCTGCTGCTCGTCGTCAGAGGCCCACCCCGCCCCTGCGGCACCATCGAAGGGCCACTGGCGCCGGCTCGGGGAGTGTGGCGCGCAGCGGCCGGCGTCGGGGAGGAGCAGCAGCGGAAGAAGAATGTTGCCGTCGCCGGCCACCCTGCTCCTCTTGGAAGCGGCGACGGCAACATTCTTCTTCCGCTGCTGCTACTCCCCGACATCGGCCGCTGCGCGCCACACTCCTCGAACCGGCGTCGGTGGCCCTTCGGCGGTGCTGCGAGGCGGGGTGGGCCTCCGGCGGCGAGCAACAGAGGAGCAGGGTGGCCCGCCCCCTAGCTCCTGCGCCCACCGGCCGCTCGCGCCGCTGATCCCTGCTCCACCCGAGGGAGAGAAAGAGGGAAACATAGAGAAAAGAGGTGGGGTCACGCTGACAAGTGGGCCCCACCGCCACGGGGCGTCCACGTCATCAAAACCGCTTCGCAAAACAGTCGAGGGAGGGAAAACGCCCGGGTTCAAGAGATGAGGGGCCTCAAATACCCGGTTTAGGATAGCAGGGGGGAAAACCGAACTCACCCAATACATGAGGGGGGTCAAAAGGACTTATTCCTTTTCTTTTCAGACTGGCCTCGCCGCATGCTATCTTCTTTTTTTGATGGGCCCCCAATACTCTATAGGCCCAATAGTACTGAAAGAGAGAGATAGATCGAGAGCTCAAATCAATCTCCCTCAAAAAAAAAAAAGATCGAGAGCCCAAATGTGATTCGATCTAGGCCTCGTGTGTCTCTCCAGGCAGGGTAGCAGCAACAAAAGCTCTCAATTCTTTTCATCGATATCCTTCGCATAGATCTCCAAATCTGTCGGTGTTCAGTCCTTCAGAGGTACTCATAGGAGTAGGGTTTGCGTATGTGTGTTCATAGGAGTGAGTGTACGTACGTGTTGTGTGCATTTGCGTTGTACTATGTAATTCTCAAAAAAAAAATCTTTGCACATAAATCTCAGGCTCGCTTATAAGCTCTATTCTTGTCTGTTGAAATTTTTATCGATAACCTCTTGCAAAAGTCTCACCTTTGCACATAAATCTTACTTTCGTAAGATAAAATATAAGAATAAAATGTAAGACAATTAATTCGCTCTTTATAATATAGAGAAAAAAAAATAGTGGTATTTACATGCCCGGAAATGGACCAGACCGTTGGGAATTATATTAAGGACATCAGCAATGTTTAAGGACTACTCGGTCCATATAGTGGGTCCCACCAAGTAGTCTATAGAGCTGTGGAAAACTGCACAATGTATAACGGCAGAACTTCTTTTCCGATTGGTTGCAGCAGCAACAACTGCCTTGCTTCGAAGGAGAGGAGGGAGAGAGTAAATCATTTTTCTATCCCAAATCCTAGCCCGAGAGGGCTCTCGTTTTAGTCTTCCACCGAGACCCCCTTTCATCTGCGTCCGTTTAGGATCGTGCGGCGCGCGTCCGTCAGTGGGAAAACCAATCGATTCCCCTTCCCCGCGCGCCGCGTTGCAATATTTGGGCCCACTCGTCAGCCTGTAACAGACTCACCGCCTTCTCTTTAGATTCGAATTTTGGGAACCGTGCCAAGAGAGAGAGAAAGCAGATCTCGAAATTTCGGTGAGTTGAGGGAGGAGAGGGAGGCGACTCGGCGAGTTCACCGTCGGCCATTCATTCGCCGGCGAGTGAGGTGAAGTGGCGGTGAGGGAGGAGAGGGAGACGACTCGTCGAGTTCTCCGTCGGACATCCATTCGCCGGCGAGTAAGGTGAAGTGGCGGTGAGGGAGGAGAGGGAGGTGACTCGTCGAGTTCTCCGTCGGACCTCCATTCCCCGGCGAGTGAGGTGAAGTGGCAGTGGTGGAGGCGGGCAGCGTGAGGTTGTCGACAGGAGGCAGGCGAGTTGACTGCTAGATCGAGCTTTCGGAGGTGGAGGGAGGCGGGGGAGACTGCCGGTGAGCTCAAAGCGAGGCGAAGCGGCGGCTGCTGCTACAGTGAGTTCTCGTGAGGCGGCGACCACCGGTAGATCTCGAGAGGCGTTCAGGATTTGATGTCTAGCTGGAGGTTCCGAGTTGGAGGAAGGCGACGCTTTTTGCGCCGGCTTTGAAGATTGGGTGACGAGGCGGCGGCGGCTCCGGCAGGTACCGGAGGAAGAGAGGTGGCACCTGCGGCGGCGACGGCGGCCCGACGGTTGAAGGTCGCGCATCGGCGTCTTGGAGTACACGCGGCACCGCACTCTGGACGGCGGCGTCCTTCTGCGACCTCGTCAAGCTCTGTTCCGTAGATCCGGCGGGACATTCGTGTACTGGCGTGCTGGAGGTGCTGGATCTACGGAATACACACTCTTCTCCATCCCCGTGCACATCAATTCTAGGTAGCATCTGAGGTAACTTAACTTCTCTTGGCTATCTCTTTGGTTTCTTTTTTGCAACCTGCCCTTTGTCTGCGCTATGTGAAATCATTCAGGTCCTCATGAGGTTCGTGCCAATTTAGAGGGTTTCTGTAGTAGTGATGTATATGCTGTCTATTAGGGTTATGTTCCTCTAGTATTTTTGTCCTTATATTTTTGACATGGATGTATGCAATTGGGTAAGAAATAACCCAAAGTTATTGCAGTAGCCAGGGCTGTTCATTTTACATGTGTTCGTGCAGTTCATCTTATTTCACATGGAGTTATTGATTGTTTGTGTGTTTGTGAGTCATGTTTTATGTAGCATGTATAAGTACAGGTTATGTCTTCTATTTTTCAGTTTGCTATGTCTTTTTATGTAGCATGTAGTCATGTGTGTTTGTGATACGGTAGCTGAAAGTTTATAGGTAGAAGGACCTTAAGTGATTTATAAATGCTCTAATGGATGCATATCTTCTATGTAACTGTCAAAGAAAATGTCCCAATATATCATGTCTGTGATGCTTGAGTCAACATCTTGAGCACTAAAATTAAGTTCGTCTCATTTTAATGTAGTAATTATATTTTGATGTAGACATTATAATTTAATGTTTGTGATGTCCCAGTTTTTTTGCAGTAGCTAGTGGAGTTTGTCTTGTGTGTTTTTGTGTAGTTGATTTATATGTGTTTGTGCAGTAGATAGTGCAGTCACTCTTATTTGTGGAGTTTTAGTTAGTGCAGTTAATCTTATGCCATGGTGGATGTAGCATTCAGAATACAAGTTCAGTTTATGCCTTTTTTTATTTTCAGTTTGATCTGTCTTTTTAGTTCTTCATTTTGATCCGATTCGTTTAATTTTGTGATATGGTTGATGAATAGTTAAAGGTAGAAGGACCTTAATTCACATATATAACGCTCTAATGACTGAATAATTTTCTGGACCTGTCAAAGAAAATGCCCATTAGATTCCGTATGCGATGCTTTATGCATTTGCTTTTTTGAGGCTGAAATTAAGTGTTACTGGTTGATGGTAGTAGTTACTTTTTTTTGATGTTTCTGTAACTGCTAGTTGATATTTGATGCGTATGATTTCTATTTTCATATTTTTGTTGTTTGTCACCCAGATGTTGTTCAACTGTTCCAATCATGGTATGTTGTGTTTATTTTTGTTTGTCAACTTAGTCCACAGTTTATGAGTAGTGCAGCTTTACCACATCATTAGTGCCATATCAGAACACCCTTGGTTGACATTTGACTATATTTTATTTTCAGTCTTATGTCAGTTTTTTGATGCATGATATTTTTCCTGAATGTTTTTTGGAGTGATATATGAAGTAGTAGCTTGAAGATGTGATGTGTTTATAAGCCTTTTTCTTTCTTATACCAATCTATAACATGAATGCACATAAGATTTCATATCAGCATTAGAAGTAACTAATTTGAATCCTTTTTATACAACTGAATGTAATTAAACACATAATCACTTCAATAGGAAGTAACTGATATACTAGAAGTAACTAATTTGGATCCTTTTTATACAACAGAATGTAACTGAACACATAATCACTTCAATAGGAAGTAACTGATATACACTTTAATAATGTTTTCTTATATTGTTTGCTATGTATTTTTCAAGGATCATCCAAGTCTTCAGGAGATCCATATTGATTCTTTTTTGATAATTTAATAATGTTTTCCATTGGGTTCTTTTTTCAGAAGAAGGTGTTGAGAAGTAGCTACCAAAGACGCCTACTGTTTTCGCTACTACTCCTTGTATTATCAAAAGGCCCAGTGTTAGTACTCTCATCTCCCCCCTTTATTTTTCGGTTTGATATTGTTCACATTCGCGGAAAATATGTTGAATAGACCATGATGTAAACCATCATAAAGCTGATATTGCATATCCAGTAGTCTTTTTATTCTTAGATTACCATAATATTTTAGACTCTAGTTGGTATATCAGTTTTTACATCTTATTGTCTTTGGCATTTTGGATTAGTAAATCTGATTGATAGTACCAAACATGTCACTAGATTTTTAAAGTAATTAATCAATACAAAATAAGGTGTAGAAAGTAACTTATTTTGATATGTATAACATTTTAAAGTAACTAATCACTAATCAACATGGTATAGGAAGTAACTTATTTTGATATGTAGTTGCAGGTGAAAATTAATGCAACTTTATTCATGACCTTTTGTTTGAAATACACAGGTAGGGTTTTCAAGGATTTCAGTGGAGGGTGGCTTTCAGGATTTGCGTGGCAAGGAGTGATTAAGGAATCTGCACGCACGTAGGTGAGATATCATCCCGACATCCCATATATGTTCCTTGGCCTAATGATAGTTTGAACCATGTAAGCAAGGCCGATAAAAATCCACCAGAGTGGAATTTGCATGTGCGATTTTTCCATATCGCATGTGCCCTGTAATGCCCGGTGTGGTGGCACTACATGTGTCACTCTGTTATTAGGCCAAGGATTTTTTTATGTCATAATCATATACTAACTGGTTATCATCTCTTTTTCATGGACTGCACAAGTCATCACTTGCTGAAGTTGATCACCGATTTGCTGGAGAGGAGCAACAGAATCTTCACGCTCGTAGGTGAGACATCATGGACCCCAGGCTGCATTTTTTTCCTTGGCCTAATGATAGTTTGAACCATGTAAGCAAGGCCAATAAAAATCCACCAGAGTGGAATTGGCATGTGCGATTTTTCCATATCGCATGTGCCCTGTAATGCCCGGTGTGGTGGCACTACATGGGTCACTCTATTATTAGGCCAAGGATTTTTGTATGTCATAATCATATACTAACTGATTATCATTTCTTTTTTCATGGACTGCACGAGTCATCACTTGTTGTAGTTGAACACGGGGGAACCTGCACGCTGTAAGGTGACACATGCTTTCCTTTTTGTTGTTGTTTTAGTATATTCCTTTTTTTGCGTAGCATATTACCCATGGTATAGTATTTTTCCTTCGTAATATTGTTTCTAGTAACTAACTATGTGTGTAAATTCTTTTGTATCAGTGTAGGTTTCCACTATGAAGTCAGTATGCAAAAAATCTGCAGAGCAATCTGGGAGCAAACACCCAAACGCCATGCTGAAGGCCAAGCTTAGATGCAATGCTACCAGAATGAAAAAACAAGCTGAGGCAACATCAAGCAACATTAATCTTAAGGTTTGTTTTTTAATCAATTACATCTTTCCTTCTTTTTTGATACTCCCTCAAACTTTTCTCTCCTTTTTTTGTGTGCATTGTATTTTACTGATATGGTCACTTTTTAGCAGTAATCTGGTTACATATAGGGAAGTAATTAAGAACTCATTTATATGAGTTAGTAAGTAATTAATCATTCATTTTATATGTGATAGGAAGTAACATGTATATGTGATAGGAAGTAATTAATCACTCATTTATATGTGATAGGAAGTAATTAATCACTCATTTATATGTGATAGGAAGTAATTAATCACTGATTTGTATGTGATAAGAAGTAATTTATCAATTTTTTACAATAGATAAGAAGTAATTGATAACTCATTTACATTAGATAGGAAGTAATTAATCATCTATTCATACGAGATAGGAAGTAACATGTAGGACTTGGAACATATTAGAAGTAATTTATTGTTTTTATACAATAGATAAGAAGTAATTACTAACTCATTTACATGTGATAGCAAGTAACTAATCACTCATTTATATGAGAAAGGAAGTAACATGTAGGACTTAGAATATATTAGAGGTAATTTATCATTTTTATACAAGAGACAAGAAGTAACTAATCATTCATTTACATAATATAGGAAGCAAAATGTCTAAGCAAATTTTCATTTTCAGTGTTAATCTCATTTTATATTGTATACGAAGTAACACATCCCTGATTCAAAACATACAGCAAGTAAGCAATGACTAAACCTACATGATACAGGAAGTAACATTTCTATTACTTTGCAATGCATGAGAAGTAATCTATCATTTTTCTACAAGACATAGGAAGTAACGTGCTCCTAAATTTTTTCATTTCAGCAAGATAATAATCGCGGCTCCCCCATGAGACTTGTCATACTGTATGAACACATGACCAACCACCAGCGACAGATGATAGATAGTGCTGGTTTTGGTGGCCTTCTCAATTGCAGTTGTTCCCAAGTTATTCCGGAATTGAGTCATTGGTTACTTGAGGCTTATGATCCAGATTCTTCTGCATTGGTGTTCCCTGGAAGAGGATCTGTAACGCCCTGGGTTTTCAAAAATGGAAAACCCAGCTTTCTGTCTCGTGATAGTCCCTGGATCAGACGCTATCACGCATAGGCATTCATCACAGATAAATATCACAGTCATACAACGAAATAAAGCATCAGAGTACGAATAATAATCTGATTATTACATGTCCTGAATAATCGGAGTACATCAATGCACGCCTCTTGGCGGAATAACAAGAATAAGAGCCTACGCAGCGGTAGCTAGCTTCCAAAAGGTGTCTCCATCTTCATTCGTCTCCACAGGCATCCTTGAGCGAAGCAACGTGCCCCCTCAGTCGTACCATCTGTCGGCGTTGTTGTTGAAGTCTGACTCGTACCCTGCAAGTTCAGGGGCTATCCCCAAGGATTGGGATAGGTCCACGTCACCAACCGTATGCAAGCTTTAAGTGACCTAATTCTAAGGGTAAAGAAAGTATCAAGGTAGTAGCTGGGTTTCCTATGCAGCAGCAGCAACATAAGTAGAAATAATATCTCCATAACTCCACCATTTCCCATATCTCTCATCCGCAAACGGATACATCTGGTCACCCAGATCACCGTCACCATCACCTATCTCCATCTAGGGTCGGTGCGAGAACTCCCACTCCTCGCACCTCAATGGTTGCACCCGGATCCGCGAGGCAGAGGGAGCAACTCTCCTCTCCCCGAATACAATCACGGCTCACCATACACTCTCATCCTATAATGGGGAAGGTAGAAATCCCAAAACATAAGAGTCGGAGAAACAACGGGTATGTCCATAACCGAGGACGCGGCTATACGTATAGATCTAAACTCTGCAGAGCGTGTACACCAGTACACAACTCAGAATAGTACCCGGACGGTGTACGGCCGACCGAACACCTAGGAGTTACGATCCCATCCTGCATCCGGGTCTCGCTGCGGTCCTTCGCAAAGGTCCACCCCAGAACTGTGAAAATGCCCCCGTGTGGCCACACGGGGAACGCCCAAAGGGAAGGGACTTCACCCTAACCCTCTCACTGATACCCTCTATCCTACTGGCAGGTATGGTATCGCACTTGCTAGGGTCAAACGGCCCTATCCCCACTCTCGGTGAGGTGGTGTGTACGAAAGTCTCGTGTAACAGGCGACCCACTCGGTTTCAGACCGTGGCGAGCTCCTATCCTCTAAGTCATCACAAAAATCCCCTACACCTATGCTCCTAAAAATAGTGTACCCGCCATAGGCACCAAACTGGGCAACGTCCGAGAAGACGACCCCTGGCCCCCGATCCTAGATCGGGTTGTCTTGAGCTCACCCCCGCCAAAGTATCCCAAAACGCCTTCTCTTGCCGGTTTTCCCCACACACGCCAAGAAACTACCACAATAATCCCAACACATGCATAGCAAGCTCAGCGTATCATCACGCATAAGTAAAGTAGTAGTAGTAGGTCAATCAAGGACAAGTATGTAAAAGAGGCTATGCACGGGTTCATCATATCCATCACTATGCAGTAAATAAAGCACTAGCAGTTCTAATAGCCATGTCTAATGGGCATTCAAAGAAGGTCGGGCATGAACCTGGGTGCGGGTAGTCGTCATAGCCGAAGTCGTCATCGTAGTCCTGGTTCAGCTCTCCGGCTCCGGCGCCTCCTAGAATCGTATTTAAATAAATAACTCGGCAGCTAATAGCAATAAATCCAAGATGAAGAGCAAATAAGATTCAAAAAAAGGGGCAAACTCTAGCCTAGCACGGAGTTTGGATTTTTAGAAGATTTTCAGAAGAAGTTTTGTATTTTTCGGAGTTAAAACGGATTTATTATGAATTTCCAAAGATTAAATAGATTTCTGAAATTAAAATACACATACACAATATAGCAATCTTTTAGCTAGCTCCAACCCAACTCTAGCCAGCTCTACACAGTCTCCTAGCCGGCTGCAGGCCAGCTCCTCGTGCACACGTGGCGGCCAGCCGGGCAGCTTAAAGCGGTCGCGTGTCCGCGTGGCGCTCTGCGTGGCGGCCTGCGTGGCACGGCGCAGGGGATCTCGCCCGGGTTCCCTGCGGTGCGGCGCGGAGCGGCTGCAGTGTGGCCTGGCCCTGAGTGGCCGGCCGCATAGGATCCCACCGGATCCTCTGCCAACCGATGTTCATGTGTGCGGGTGTGTGTTAAACCCCAGGGGTTTTCTGGGTCGGCGCCGCTACGTGTTCGACCGAGTGCTCCTGAGGAGCGGCGGCGCGGCCAAGGCTTCGCCGGCGGCGAGGGTGTCCGGCCGGGGCATCAGGTGGCAGAGGGAGATCCAAGGGCACCTAGGGTTCATCTACGTGTATCAAGGCGGCGGCTTTGGCCGGGGAAGGCTAGGCGGCGGCGAGACAGGGGCCACGGCGGCGACGAGGTCGCGCGGGTGCACGGCGGCGAATGCCGGCGACGGCGTGTGGGTGACCCAGATGTCCAGAAACGTGTGTGCGTGCAACAAGGGAACTTAAGGAAACAAAAACCGGGGCCTTTAGCCCCTTTGCCTGTGTGCTTCACGCCGGCGCAGCCATGGCGGAGCGGCGGCGACAGCGACACGGCGACGACGCGGTGTGTGTCGACCATACACTCCTGGGTACCCATACAAGGAAGAATACGAACTCATACCATAAATCCTTGTAATCCTACTAGGACTCGAACCATGTAATCTTACTAGGACTTCTATCTTGTAACCGACTAGGAACCCGCCCCCTGGACTATATAAAGGAGGGCTGGGTACCTAGGAGGACAAGCCAACACCTCAAGGTGAATCCCCCAACCCCTCCGGGGAACACCCAAGCGCAGGGCGTCATACATGATACTCCAAATAGGACGTACGGTCTGCTACTCCGGCGGCCCGAACCTGTATAAATCTGTGTCTCGTGTCCTCGCGCATACCTTCGAGTTCCAGGTCTGGCGATCCTCCACCGCACAATCTACTACCTCGGGTACCCCCTTGGTAGGCTCAGTGGCCAAAACACTGACAGTTGGCGTGCCAGGTAGGGGTGATCGTCAGATCATCAGGCAAATTCGAAGGACCCTGTTAACAAGATCAATCTCTTCAGTGCGCGGTCATCGAATTCGGTGACTCGACGAGCTCCTGGCAAGGCGGAATCTTTTTCTACACTCCAGTCCGTATGCGAGCACCACTCGCCGGTTTCCAGTTCGAGTTCGCGATGGAGAAAACCACCGCTGCAGATCAGGCAGAATCAATTTCGTATGCCTATCTGCACGATAGCCGTGTCCAAGCAGAGCGCCAAGATCAAGTGGACGACCCATCCTTTTTTTCTGTTCCGGATCAAGTAGTCGAGTCTGCACTCGAGAAGGGCACGCACCCATCTGCTGTCGTTCCAGATTCTCACGGGGACTCTGTTCCGAGTCAAACTCGAGTTGATGTCTCTGACTCCGTACGGAAGAAGGAAAATCATCAATTTGCTCCACTCTGGTCCAATCTCCAGTGACGCGTTCGACTACTACACATGCAAAGCAATTTTGGCAATCTTTGCTACTCGCACACGGAGACGTACCAGCAAGACTTCAAGATCAATACTTGATGCACACAAGCATCGTACCCGAGAACAATTACATCGACGCACTTACCGTCAACGACTTCAACTACTCGAGTACAACTACATCACGGCTCGACTACTCATCGTCTGGTTGCACTGGCTCTACTGCGCCTATGCCATGCATCCGGTCGCGTCGCCTCACCGCTCGACTTCTCGTCGGTCGGTCGCACTAGCTCTCGCCGTGCGCCCAGTCACTCTGTCTCGCGGCTCGACTATTCATTGTCTGGTTACAATGGCTCTACTGCGCCTATGCCGTGCATCCAGACGTGTCGCCTCGCCACTCGGCTTCTCGTCGGTCAGTCGCACTGGCTCTCGCCGTGTGCCCGGTCACTCTGTCTCGCGGCTCGACTACTCATCGTCTGGTTACACCGGTTCTACTGCGCCTATGCTGTGCGTCCAGACGCGTCGCCTCGCGGCTCGACTACTCATCGTTTGGTTGCACCGGCTCTACTGCGCCTATGCGTGCATCCGGGCGCGTCGCCTTGCCGCTCGACTTCTCGTCAGTCGGTCGCACTGGCTCACACCGTGTGCCCGGTCACTCTGTCTCGCGGCTCGACTACTCATCGTCTGGTTGCACCAGTTCTACTGCGCCTACGCCGTGCATCCGGGCGCGTCGCCTCGCCGCTCGACTTCCCGTCGGTCGGTCGCACTGGTTCTCGCCGTGCACCCGGTCACATCATCTCGTGGCTGCACTGTTTCTACCTCGACAACGCCATGTGCCGCTGCGACATCGTCTCGTGGCCGTACCGGCTCTACTTCAACTACGCCGTGCACTGCCTTGACATCGTCTTGTGGTCACACCAACTCATCGTGGACTACTTCGGCTACTCTTCTCGGCTAGTTTCTACTAAAAAACTAGTCGAGAACGGCTTCTACGCCCCCACAACTAGTCGGACCCGCCTCCGACTAGTCGACTTCGTCAAACACTCGTCCACGAGTTCATTCAAAACCCGCTCCGGTGGTACAAGCCGACTTCTTTCGCATCTCCAGACCGCTCCTGCGGTATCAGTAAGTCATTTATTTTAAATGATTATTTTTTTCTTCTTCTTTGGCTTGTTTTGCGCATGCAAGACAACACGCCAAGGATTACTTATTGGTGTACGCTTCTCAACGGATTTTTTCACAAGAGCTACACTATGCCGACTACTCTTGGGACATTTCAACAAGTCACCACGAGCTCACTCCATCAACTCGGGGGCTTTCCCAAGGAGGCAACTTCTAAAGTCCGCTCCGCGCGGCAATCTAAAGTCGACTTACTCAAGTCGCATCTCTAAGTCAACTACTCTAGTCGCATCATAAAAGTCGATTTCTAAAATCGCATTTTCAAAGTCCGCCCTGTGCGGCATAAAGTCAACTTACTCAAGTCGCATTCTTAAAGTCCACTTCGCGTGGCAATCTAAAGTCGACTCTGGTCGCACCTTCGCCCGCTCCGGCGGCATACTACATGTGTAAGCTTCGATGGAACCTAGCTGTAAGTGGCACTCGCGTCCTGGTAATGATGGTACCTAGCTGCACGCAGTCTTCACTCTTCGTACCATGGGTCTGAAACGCATGGCCCTAAGTACTCTCGCTCTGCCCAACTTACCCTGGGTCTCCCTGTTATCGTGCCGATCCATACTCTAGGCCTCTCAGTTACCATCCGATCCTTACTCCGGGTTCCTGCTTCTATGCCGATCCCAGGCTGTAAGTGATTCTCAGGTCCAGGCGATTACCTAGCTGTAAACGGTTTTCTGATCCAGGCGACTACCCAGCTGTAAGCAGCTCTCGGGTCTGAGCTACAACTCTCTAGACAGCTACGGTTGTCACTACTCGTAGGGGGCCTCAACAACCCTCTCCAGACAGTTTCGACTGTATCTTCTCGTGGCTTCAGCTGCGATCACTCGTAGGGGGTCATGATAATCCTCTTCAAGCAGTCTCATTCTGCGACCTTGTAGGGAGTCATGACAACTCTCTCCAGACGACTCCGTGTCGTATAGAGCAATAAGTGGCACATGCTGTCCATGTCTCTATTTCTAATAAGAGGCTTCGGCCTAGAGTAACACCCTTCATGGTAGGGTCTCAGTGAAACTCTCATACAAGTTGCTGCTACAGCAAGGATGAGTTCACCACACTGTCCCCTACGGTCTTACTCGTTCTTCGGAACATCACTGCGAGTACTTAAGACATTGTAAACTAGGCTCATAGCCTCAGAGGTACTTAAGACATTGTAAACTCTGTACAATGTGTTCAGTAATAAGTTGTTATCTTGAATATCGACTTGTTACTGTCCTTTGCTTATTCACAACAAAGCCTTCTTTTACGCTGCCACAGCTAAGGTGTTCAACTCGTTGTGAATAAGTTCCTTTCGAGTACTCTCTCACTAGGCTCATAGTCTCATAGGTACTTAAGACACTATTACTCAATAGTGTATCTAGACATTGTTCTCGACGTAATGTGTTTTTTCCAGACGGCTCCGGAGGCAAAACTTTTCGTTTTTCTGTTTTTTAATTCGCTTTTTTGCCTTCCGGAACGTGTTTTTTTGGCTTTTCAGCTTTGTGTTTCAGGTTTCATTCTTGGCTCGAAATACTCAAAGTCCGCTCCGTGCGGCACAAAGTCGACTTACTCAAGTCACATTCTAAAGTCTACTCCGCGCAGCACAAAGTCGACTTCGGTCGCATTTCAAAGTCCGCTCCGCGCGACACAAAGTTGACTTACTCAAGTCGCATTCTAAAAGCCTGCTCCGCGCAGCACAAAGTCGACTTACTCAAGTCGCATTCTAAAGTATGCTCCGCGCAGCATAAAGTCGACTTACTCAAGTCGCATTCTAAAAGTCTGCTCCGCGCAGCACAAAGTCGACTTACTCAAGTCGCATCTCTAAGTCGACTACTCTAGTCACATTCTAAAGTCTGCTCCGTGTGGCAATCTAAAAGTCGACTTCGGTCGCATCTAAAGGATGCTCTGACGGCATAAAGTCGACTACGGTCACATCTAAAGTCCGCTCTGACGGCAACATTACCACTCGAAGACGACTCGAGTAGTCTATGCTACCTCTCAAGAACAACGGCTTCACGCCAAATTACTACTCAGAGACAACTTCAGCATGCTCCGTTCGTTCTTCAGCTCAGGGGCTCAACTCCAATTACTACTCGACGTGGCTCATATAGCTCACTTGGTTCGTAATCTCGAGGGCTGGATGCTACAAGAGTATTCGGATGATGGCTTTTGCGAACTGAAGACCCTTGGATTGATCATCTAATCACTTCAAGGCTCGGGGGCTACTATGCTACAACCATCAACCTCTTTTTTCAAAGATGGAAGATGCAGATTCTTGATTGATCCTCAGCTTGATTCTTCAATTCAAACTTAGGCTCGGGGGCTACACTCCATATGGAGTGCGATTTTTGCAAATCGCACCTCCATATAGATCAAGACTTCAAGACAAGATGGGTATTTTTTGGAGACTTCCTGGGTTAGAACTCGGGGACGCCTGGGAACTACTCGGGGATGATTCAAAAGTACTCATAGATGAACTAGAGCACATTCCACTCTTTCGGAAATTCAAGTACTATTGAAGACTTCAGCTAGCAGTACTCGAGACGATCAGAAACTACTCGACGAAGCTTCAAGACTACTCGAATTCGCTGCTCAAGACTACAAAGTGCTCGGGGGCTTGTCGACCATACACCCCTGGGTACCCATACAAGGAAGAATACGAACTCATACCATAAATCCTTGTAATCCTACTAGGACTTCATTCTTGTAACCGACTAGGAACCCGCCCTCTGGACTATATAAAGGAGGGTCGGGTACCTAGGAGGACAAGCCAACACCTCAAGGTGAATCCCCCAACCCCTCCGGGGAACACCCAAGCGCAGGGCGCCATACATGATACTCCAAACAGGACGTACGGTCTGCTACTCCGGCGGCCCGAACCTGTATAAATCTGTGTCTCGTGTCTTCGCGCATACCTTCGAGTTCCAGGTCTAGCGATCCTCCACCGCACAATCTACTACCTCGGGTACCCCCTTGGTAGGCTCAGTGGCCAAAACACTGATAGTGTGCGACGGGCCGAGGGCGCGTCGACGTGCTGACGGCGGCCACGTGCATGAGTGCACGGGCCAGCGTGTCATCAGGCCGGCCAAAGGCCAAGCCTTCTCTCCCTGCGCGCACGCGCGCTGTCGCGCGAGCTCTCGGCTCGTCCGCGGCGCAGGGGAGGACGGCGACGGTGGAACGGCGACGTGCGGCTACAGAACAAGGGAACAGCGGAGGCGAGCGCGTGCACGTGGTGAAGGCGGCGGCACCTGCAAGATCCCGGCATGGCTCGATGGTCGGCTTCACACAGCGGCGTACGCGGCGCGGGCGGCGGCGGCGACGACACGGACAGGGGCGTTCCTCCTCGGCTCGAAGGTCGGGACCTCAACGGATGAGAGGGAGGGCGTGGCCTTACCTCGGTGGCCTCAGGCCGAAGTGCAGGCGTCGGTGAAGAAGGGCGGAGCGGGGTCATCGGCGGTGAAGAAGACGGGCGGCGCCGAGCAGAGGATGCAGGGGAAGCAGGGGTGTCGCGGTCCTTGGCTTCCCGACGTCCCTGGGGCTTCCACGGGTGGTCCTCCGGCTTCGCGGCGGCCCCGGCGTGCTTGCGCACGGCCTCCGGGCTCCCTTCTCTTCTCCCCCTTCTCCTTCTCCTCCGGCGAGCAGCGGCGGGTGGCGAATGGGGAAATCTCCCCGGCAGCTAGGGTTGGGAGACCCTGGGGCTGCGGCGGCGGCCTACTTATAGCGTGGGGTGCGGCGCGAGACGCGTGGACGGCACGGATGCAAAGGAGGGGCGCGGGGCGCGTCGCGACGGCGGCCATGGGCGGCACGGCGTTGCTTTGGTGCGCCGGCGTCAGCCAAAGTGGTAAAGGAGGAGGATGACGGGGTGACGTGGGCGTGACGCGAGCGTGACGTCAAGACGGGGCCCGCATGGTAGTGGCTCGGCGCGGGAGGGGTAGGTGGTGAGCGGGCCGGCGTGCTCGTGGGCCGCGATGGGCTGGACCGTGCGGGCGTGTGGGGGTTTTAGATATCCCAGGGAAAAGAATGGAGGGGCCTCTGGTGGACTTCCGGTGTGAAGCTGAGGCCCAAGCCTGGTTGGCCTCCTTCCCCTTTTCTTTTCTTTCTAAACCTTTCTCTAATTTGATTCAAATTTGAATATGAATTCAAATTTGAATCCACACAAATAAATCCCAAATAAATCCAAATGAACTCCAAGTTTCTCACACTAACATTTTATATTTCCTAGAAATTTTATTTAATTCAAAAATAAATATTGGAAATTTTAGGAGAGAAATAAGAAGACATCCTTAATTAATTTGTCAAGCACTCAAATAATTCACCGAAAATTTTAAATCCTCATTTTTATAATTAACATTCCGTAATAAAATTGCGGGATGTTACAGGATTGATCCCCGTCAATGATGCAACTATGCATAGAGTTATGGGTATCCCAATGGGCAGTACAATCATTGAATGCAAGATTGACAACGCTGCCACTAACTTCATGCTTGGTGAATTAGGAGTTTCAAAGGGCAGCCAACCAAAAATATCACAGCTGTCGCAGATGATCAAGGACAACAAGAATGCTGATGGGTCTTTCCTTAGGACCTGGACTCTACTTGCTGCGTGCTCTTGTATCACCCCTACATTTAGCACTAAAGTCAGTCCTAGGTTATACCCTGCTGTCACGGATTCATCTTCCATTGGGAACAAGAACTGGTGTGAGCTTGTTATTAGAGTCCTGAAGGAGTGCCGACAAGGTCGACCAAATAAACATTCTTTCAAACCTTATCTGACTTTCCTGCAGGTAATGCAAATTCTTTCCGTGTGGCATAGTCTCAGCAATTTCAATCCATTTTTGTATTTTTTGTTCGCATCTAATGATATGACTCTTTTCTTTTTTTTCAGATCTTGTACCTTGACTCTCTGCAAACTGATTTTCTAAGAATCTCATCAAGAGGATCTCGCGTTAGTGTGTGGACTACAAAGCTTGTCAAGAAAGCAATAGCAATGGACACTAAACCAGATGGGTCTTTTGGTACACTACAGGTTATGTCATGCCCCTATTTTTATTTGTTCTTTTTTTTCCTTTGAAATGTATAAGTTCTAATCCCTGTTTTCCTTTTCTTTCATCCGATACTTATTTCTAATATTTATGCTTTGTATTTTTCATTCAGCTGAAGCCAGAATTTGCTGGTCAAGACAACATCTTTTTTGGACACCCACTGAATATCAATGGATTCATCAGCAACCACGTGCCTGAGTGCTATGGACATGAGGTATATTTTTTTAGTGTAACTTCAATTATGTGGTGTGGTGAGCACTTTTAGGTTCCTGTAGTATGTAATTTCATGTAGTTGCAGTTACTCAATAAGTAATTATTTTCTTCACTTATATACCATCCAAAGTAACTTTCAATATATCCAGTTACACACAAAGTAACTAATTTGTTACATATGTTTTCTTTTTTTTGCTTATACTGTATTAAGTTTACTTTGAAAAAATGCTTATATATTACTGAAACTCCTAGAAGCATATAGGAGCACTTGCATATCACATAGTTTATATGCACTTACATAATCTGAATGAAACATTAGTATTGAGAAAAAGTGTGTGTCAAACAGCCACCAAGGGTCTAAACCTTTTATTTGAGATAAGCAAAAATACACTGAATCTACAGCAAACATACATTTTTTCATTTGAGATGTATAGTTTTGTGTTCAATATGTAATATGTACTTTTACTTTTGATGCAGGAGCGGGTCAAAGCTAAAATTCTTGTTCAAGAAATGTGCAATGGCTTTTCAAAACTAGTCAGTAATTTTCTTCATGGGTTTTTTTGAATGAATGAATGAATGTGTGATGATTTTGCTTTACACCCTGTTCGTTTGGCTTATCAGCCACCAGCCAGCAGTACTTTTCTCTCAGAACAAACCAGCCACTAGCAACCAGCCAGCAGTACTTTTCTCTCAGAACAAATCAGCACCAGCCACCAGCCACCAGCCAAATGAACAGGCTGTTAGTCTTGGATAGAAACCTGCTTTCTCTGGAACATCTGTAGTTTATAAGAATTTAAGCACTAAATTTGACATTAATTTGTTTCACTCATAGTGTCATAGTTAGGGCAGTCTCTATGGTAGAAACCATGTGCGAAGTCCAAGAAAGCCACATCATCAAAATTCATCTATAGACCTACCTCTCCCCTACAGTTGGTGTCTTCACCTAATAAATGTCACTTTTCTCTCTCCTTTATCTCTTTCTTCCCTAATAAATGCGCGCGGGAGGGTGGAGGGGAAGGAGTAGACCCGCAAGACTCCAGCCAGGTCTTCCCAATAGCGATTTTGCTAGGTCTTGCTGCTTTGATTCGCGTGAGGAGGCCGAGTCTTGAAGAAGAAACCAGGTCTTGTGTTTTCCTCCTCTTTCTTCATTAACTATGCTACCATGTCACATTTTTGCTGATGTGTCACCCCATTTATTAGGGATGGACTCCATCCTACGTGGACCATTGGGACTGCCCTTAGGGCACGTACAACGGGTGTCGACTCGCCGTCTATGTATCCAATTTTTTTTCAGAAAACCCCCTCGTGAGCGAACAGACGATCGCGCCGTCTCTCCGCGAGAGGACGGCATGGGCGTGTGCTCCAAAGCCAAATCGACACCACCGGCACCGTTGTACGTCGCGGCTGGTCGATCTGCAGCGGCAGTAGGATTTGCCGCGGCCAGCCATCCGCGTGGGAAGATGCCCCCAGAAATCCCCCTCACGCGCCTTCCTCTCTCATCTCCTCATTCCCCAATCCTGCATCCCATCTACGATGAACGACGCGGAATTTGTTGGCGTGGCCGCGGCCGCGGCGCTCGGGAGAAGAATGGCGCCGCTGCAAGGCCGCGGAAGGGCGATGCGTCGCGGGGAGAAGAATGGTGCTGCGGCGGCAGTGACGGCAAGTCGCCGGCAACACTGCACGGCAACAACGCAGTAGCCACTGACGGAGCTGCTCCCCCTCAGTCCACATCTTCCTTCACTGATGTGAGACATGTCCTCAGCGGCACCTCGAGGTCCATGGCGTTCTTACCACCAACGATTGCAGGTAGATGGAGCCAGTCTTGGTCGATGTGTAATCCATGGATGCATTCTCAATCTTTGGAACCGACCACATGGTAAAAATTCATTCCCATTTTTTCTGAGTTTGCTATGAGAATGTACTGATTAGAGTTAGGATAAAGTTCAGAATACTCCCTTTGCAGTACTCTGCATTTTAGAATTTTCAGTACTGAATACTGATTGGTCTCAACTCTCAATATACTGTATTCGGTACCGACAAATATGATATATTAAGAGTTTGTAGTGTATAATTTTCAGATACTCTACCCTAGAAGATTACTGGTGAGGCATTGTTCAGACTTTGCAATGTTATTCCCTTCAACTTAGAATTATTTCTCTACAAGTATTTGTATATCATTTGTGTGATGGAAAACCATTGGCTGATGGGATTAGAATTTCATAAATTTCCTTTTCCATACTACTTGCTATACTTTCAACAATATGCACATGTTGTGTTTCTGTCATTTTACCTTGTCATTTTACCTTATATCTAAATCTGAGCAAAAGATACTGATATACATGCTATGCTTTGTCGTTAGAAAAAGATATGCAAATAACTTTAGTATTCTTTAATAATGTCACATTTCTTATCATGGGTCTGACCCTTGAGATGAGGTTCCTGTTGATTTTGTAAAGTTTTTATGTGGAATTAATTCAATATCATGTATTATATCTCAATTGAGTATCAAAATAGCTACAAAGATCAAATGTGCATATGATCGCCATGATTTATGTGTTAAAAGATGAATTAAATGTCTTACAGACGGTCAAATAGACGACTCATTGTATAAGCTGTCTATTTAGCTGTCTGTATATGTCAAATAGACAGCAGCCGTTTATACTGTTGTACATGCCCTTAGCGCTCTAGAATTTGAATCTGGCAACCTGGGTTTGAATCCCTGTGAGACCTATTTTGTTGTCTTTATTATTAATTCTTACTTATAGCGTAGTCGTCAGACTAAGCTCGCTGATTAGTGTGAATAGATCTCCCCTACTGGTATTCGTTTTCTTCTTTTGCAATGGACACCTGGTTCTTTGTGTAAATATAGACTTAAAGTATTAAAAAAAGTTTTTCCTTGGAAAAATTGTGTGGGACACTACACTTTTGTGAAATTGTCTGATGGACACTAGATTTTTTTTCCTACAACGATTTAACATAAGTTGAGTGTCCTGTGGCAAAATCTCCTTTTAGCAAGAGCTATGTGGACTCACCGTGAAAAAAAAAGGCAAATTGGGCAATGGATTTGAGTGTGGTGGCATTTGCTATGCTCAAGGAACACCATGTGCATTTGCTACACCCAAATATCCATTAACATGTTACCTTTACTACACCAATTCAAGCAAGAACATGTGGTACGCGTGTGATGGCATTTGAGTGTTGCGGCACAAGCTATCCCTTTGGTTAATTATGACATGTGCTACGTAACAATAAACACACAGCCTTTATCATTCTCTTTTGCCAACCGGAACATATGCATTGATTATAGATACTGAAATACCTGGCTCGCCACCAATGCTCCCAAGAATAAATGACACATACACAGTACAAACTTGATATATGTCATAGCTTTATATTGTCCACACAAATCACGGCAGCCAGCACCAGGCAAGCACACAACCACCTGCCTATCGGTTCATCAGAGACTGCAATACCAACATGAAACAAGCTTGCACCTGTATTCAAAAGCTACGTAGTCCGTCTCCCGCCGGAGGCACTTACCAAACACACACAATATCACACATGCAACAGGATCAGGTGGGCATGCAGAATCACAACCAGCTGCTGCTTCATCAATCCAAACTCGCAAGCCACACACACTGTCGATCAACTCGACCACACGCACCGGCCAGGCCTGAGCGGAACGCACACGCGCAGGCACAAATCCAGGCCGGAATTTTATTGCAAAGCAGAGAGCACGCATCAGCAACAACAGATGTAGGCCAACCCGGCCATCATCAGCACTGGCAGGCGCCAACCAGAAGCCCCTACGTCTTCATGCACAACAAACTCAACCAAAGGTAGCAGGAATTAGCAGCTGAAGGAGTATCCAAATCCAACAAACCAAATCAGCATCAGGCATACGGCGCACTACGCCATGAACGAGCCATTGATCTTTGCACACCAGCAGTAGCAGTATGTAGATGCTCGACTCAGGCAGGATTTATTACCTAGGCAACGTAAGCAAGAGGCAGAGTGATGAGTATTCATACAACACAGAACACACGTATATGTAGCAGTCAGTGAACATACCTGAGCACGGTGCCTCTGAGGAGGCGGCTCCGCCTGTAGTAGTGTGAGTGCACGGGCGGCTCAAAGAGGTCGGGGTGGTGGCCGGTGGCCAGCCCGTCCCACGCCAGCGAGTCCCACACGTCCTTCTCGATCTCGACGATCGGCTTCTTAACGCCTGGCTCGCGCGCCCCCACGGTCGGAAGGCGGCGCAGGGCAAAGCAGCCCCGGATCTTGATGGTCTCGAGTGCGGGCGCCAGCATCTTCACCTCGCATATCTGCTGCAGCTTCGGCAGGTCGTGCAGGTGGATGGCGGTCAGCTTCGGGAAGAGTATGCCCTGGACAAATACCTCCTCTGGCTCTGGGTCATCGCCCCCCTTGTTGTCCAGCAGCGAGACGTGCGTGAGGTCGCCGCAGTGGATGATGTGGAGTGTCTCCAGAGTGGGGAAAGAGGGGACCCACACTGGCAGCACGAACTGAAGCCTTGGGCAGGAGCGTAGGTGCAGGTGTCGTAGACTTCTGAATGAAACATGATTTCCATGGGAACTTTTGCTCCAGATGCAGCATGCCTTCAGAAGATGTGATGCCCAGATGGTCTGTAGATTGTTTTCCTCCTCCCATCTCCATGCCTGTGTAGAAAAGACCGTGTCGAGGTTAGGACATCTCTCAATGTGACACCACTTTAGTTTCCCTGCAGCCATACTAGCGCTAGTAGAGGTGTCGTGCACATGCAGGGAACTAGCATATGATCCCATTATCCCAGCTAAACCAGCTATATCAAAAGAAGGACGTTCCAGTTCAGTATCCAGACCACGGCTCCCATCACTAATCTCAATATGATGATCCAATGGCTGAGTCGGAGGTCGTGGGAAGAATAACATTGGGGCAACACCAATTTTGAAAAATGCATCATTATACATGGTCACCTGAACTTGATGTTGCTGACTGGTGGGTTCAATCATCTCATCGCGGGTGGTTTCAAGTTGAACACCCCCGTAGGCAGATGAAGAGGTGACATGGATATAAAAACAAAAACCCTCATAAGTCATAACTGTCTCCATAACTGTAATATTTATAATAATGATTCAGCAGAGCACACAAGGACCTCACGAGCCTCGCGTCCGCAAGAGTAGCGTGCAACTAAAAATCAAAAGATTTATGCTCTGCAAGGCATGGACGAGTAGGTCCATGTGCACCCCATGGTCGTGTGTCCACGCACAGCAACTCCAGCTGTTGCACTGAATCAAATGAGCCCCACTTTATGGCACGGAGGTGCTCACAACCCAGCAGTATGAGCCGGTTTAGCCTTGGGACATTTATCACCATGGTTCCAAAGTCAAGTACCTTGATTGCGCTTCCAGAAAGATCTAGCTCCTCAAGATTGGGCAGCCCGCGAACAAACAAATTCTCCAAATGTGTGCAGCCTTGCAGGGATATCTTGGAGGTCTTTTTTTTATCTTGGAGGTCTTGAGTGCACTTGTATCTGCATCAGAAGTATGCTTCTGCTCGGAACTTTTTGGAGGTAGCTTAAAAGATGATGTCCAGTGGGTTGCCGGTCCATATCCATCAAAGCTAAATGACCTTAGGGAAGAGGGAAGCCCGTCGGGCACAACAACATTCTCTAACCCATCACAATCATCAAGAATAAGCGTCTGGAGGCTCCTTGCCATTGATGAGCTCATTGATAGATTTTCCATGTCTCTGTTTCCAGACAAATCCAGTACCTCCAGCTCTGTCTTGTCCTCAAATAAGCTGCTACTGCTGTCAATTGATGTATCTGCCCTGTGAATAGGTTTGATTGTTCGAAGCCTTCGGAGATAAGGCAGTTTTCCATGTAATCTAATCACCAACTGCCAACACATGAATCCCTCGACATTTAGCTCCATGAGGTTGGTCATGTTATCAATTTTTTCTTCAGATAAGATATCATCCCATTCTGTGTAACGTAGGTCAAGCACCCATAGGTTTTGTAGCCATGTCCAACTTGTATTGTTCTCTCCTTCACTTGTGTTGTCATGTGTGCAATGATCCAACCCGAGGAATCTCAACCCCTGGCACCAGTGGAAAGGAGGTGATACAAAGCTGAAGGCACAATGAGAGAGAATTAGCACTCCAAGATTGCTGCAATGTTTAAGAAACCCATCTGGTAAGCTGTGCAGGTCATAAGACTTTCCAGGTTCTACGAACAAAGAAGATACCCTTTCCAATATAGCTTTGTCGGTGTCCTCATTTAGTATTACAAGATTATCTGGGGTGACAGAAATCCAACGACAAGACCTCTTTATTAACAAGGGAGTGTCGTCCTTGGCTATAAGAAATGGAACCTCCGGATATTCCATCAATTTTTCAAACACTCTGCCAACCAGCGAAGAATCAATCTCCCAATGTATTTCCTGATGCAATGTATCAGTAATGTCCCTTGTTCCATCCCCTTTAATGATACCATCGCACATCCAGTAGTTGGGAGCTTGAGCTACCCAATCAAATCCAGTGGCTCTGTGAAAACTATGTTGCAGGAAAAGCTCATACAGGCAACACTCCGTTACCATTGTTATGTCGATGCCCCACATGCATGGGTGGCGAGCAACTCTATTAGCGGCCACTTCGTGCAGCAATGCAACAAAGTCTGACGAGTCTGATAGTGCATTTATGTAAAACAAAATGTGGGTATATCTTAGCTTGTCTTTTATCTCAGCTTTATAGTGGTCATAGTCATGTATGTTCAAAGCCCGTCTTTCGAATGTCCATACCATTACATGGTCCAATAAATCAGGATTTATACCAAATCTATTGACAACAATCTCGTCATCGCTTCCATTGAGGAAAATCATCATAAGCTTTGTATGGATTAGGGTACGAAGAATCACTTGCGAAACACTTAGTATCACATCTCTAGAGCCACGGTCCACACCGTTGAAGTCATCCTCCTCATCCTGCTTGTCAAACATTGCTAGGGTTCCGAGGTCAAGCTGTAGCTCCTCTGCAATTTTCCTTTGCATCTGCCTTGTACTTTCCCATGCGGAGCAATCTATGTAAATTACCTTGTCAAAGCATAGTTTTGAGGCTTTGATTGACCCAAGTTCTTGTGCCATGGATGTGAGGACGGGGGCCGCCCCAAAGCCATCCCAACCACGAACATAAAAGATCTTTTTGTCTCTCCCTCTGCCATACTGAATCCAATCAAATATCTCCTTTCTGGCCTCGTCAACATTTTGTGGACTGATGTACTAAAAAAGAAACAGCATGAAGCAAAGTAAGGCCACATCAACCCGATCGTTGCAGCTTCAATTAATAATAGGGGCAATTGGCGCCTGGACACCAAAAGTGGAGCACATTTGCTGGAGGACACTGCTAGTACAAAGTCCCTAATACAAAAAGTGTACGGATCGACACGCTCTTCCCCGCGACTCGGGGAACTCTAGCGCCGCCTTTCTCCCTCCTCTACCTCGCCGCCGCCAGAGGGGCGCCCGCCGGGATCCCGCGCGGACCCCAAGGACGGCGGCGGCGAGGCTCTTCTCCCCTGACGGCTCGCAGTTCTCACGCGGGTGGTGAGGACTGCACGTGATGCGTCAGCATCGGTCCCGGGCTTGGCGGCGGTGGCAGCGGTGCGGTGGATCCGGCGGCTCCGGCGGCGGGGGCTTCGGCGGCTCCGGCTGTGCTCCGGCGCGGTGCTCGGGCTGGGAGCGGCGGCGCCTCGTCGGCGTCCTGGGCGGCGGCAGTGGCTTGGGCCTGGAGGTCGCGCGGCGGGGGCGCACACCGGTGGGTGGCGGGGGCAGTAGCCGTGGATGACGCGGGTCCCCGTGGCGGCTGTGGTCGGCGTGTTTGACGGCGGCGACGGTCGGCGTGGGAAGGCGCAGGGTGGTGGCCGCCGGCGGCTCTGGCCGGTGCGTGCACTGGCGACCGTGGCCGGGCCAGGGGCCCTGCCTGCTCCGTGCCTTGCGGCTGGATGCTGGTGGGTCTGGGGTGTCCTGCGTGCGGGCAACGAACGTCTTCAGCTGGTGGTGCTCCTCCTCTCCTCCTCAACGGTGATGCTGGTCCGGCGACACTCTGGTGGTGGGGTCGGGGGGTCATCAAGTGCTTGCTGGCAGCGCAGTGGTGGTGCCTCGGGCTGTGCCGGGCCTCTCCCAGCGAAGGTGTCGTGGTTGCGGAAGGGTTGCTAGCCTCTGGCACTGGTGGAGAGTGTGCGGCAGGAGTGGTTTTCCGGGCGAAAGTCTCCACTGTCGGTGGCAATGGTGGCGGCACCTTTGGGGCTTCGCTCCCCCTGCTGAGGGCACCATTGAGGAATACCACGTCCTTGTAGCATGGGTTTCCAGGGTGAAAACCTAGTCCTCTGTGGACGTGCGGCGACGGCGTCATCGACGACGTCGTGCCCTTCTTGGAGGCACCGCATCTGGAGACCATCTCGGCTGGTAGCAATGGTGGCGATCGGCTAGTGGTGTTGCCTTGTGCGTTGCGGTTGAGGTGGGGCGCTTGGTCTGTGTTGGCAGGATGGTGCACAGGGCCCATGGGGGTGTTTCCGCGGGGTGGCGTGCTTGGTGCAGTGGTGTTCTCAGTGACGGCTGGGCGGAGGTGGTGCTTTCTCAGCAGTTTCAGGTATCTGAGTCTTTGGCAGAGGAGTGAGGCGGAGGATGAGGCGAGGGCCCCACGCAGAGTGGCCAGGATCGGTGGTTTTCATTAGCGCTGCGACGGGAGTTTTCTGCCGAAGCAACGACGGAGCAGAGAGATCGACGACCGGGTGTGTGCAGCTTGTTGATCACTGCCCATGGTGGAGGAGTTCTGGTGGCCTTTTCGGCTTGCAGCGGGTTGCGGTTTTGGCTGCGGCACAGCGTTGGGGACGACGGCACGGGTCGCAGTGGCTTCTGACTCTTCTCCCAGGCGGTGGTGGTGTGGTGTTTTGTTGTGTGCGTTGTTTGTGTGTGGTGGCGTTAGCTTCAGCTCGTGATATACAATTATTTCTTCTTCTTATATGACATTGGCAGTACTCCTGCCCTTATTTTTAAAAAAAAGTGTACGGAGTGTCCACCAACAAATGGTCTCCACTTTGGGTGTCGAGTAGCCATGCTCTGGTAGGGTGTATGAATGACTCAATATAAATGTTTGGTGGACATATTTCAGCTATTGCACTGGTAGGGAGTATGAATAAACTCAACACATATATATTTGGAGTAGTAGCGTACCCCTTCAGGTGTTCCCATGATGAAACTCCTCTTGTAGTCACAGGAAAGGTGCGCACAAAGCCGATCTAACCCATAAATAAATCCACTGAACCTACCAAGATCCCTTGCCAGCTCCTGCAGCCGCAAAAACCATACAAGTATCAGTACCAAACTTAACGAGATAATCAGGGTGAAAATTAAATAATGAAAAGCATAGAGCAGTCACACACCTTCAGCTTTCTCATCCAAGTATCAATACCAAGGAAGGAAGAAGCTGCACCAATCTAAACCATCACTCATTCGGTCATTCCATGCACACTAATTCCTTCAGATCAGAATCAGATGGAAAGCTGACCGGAAAATACGATCGCAATTCGAGAGGCGAAGGATGGCAGCAGGAGAGCTGTGTAGCTGATGACTTAACTGTTGTGGATGGTCAGGCACCACAGCAGCTATCTTGCTCTCTCTAAGACGTATGTACACGCAATGCATATGGTTCCTTGCTTGTGGGCTTCCTCCATGGACAGTACAGGTACACAAAAGCATTGCCTCTTCTCTTTACCAAAGCATGAAATTTGAGCGCCCCCTATTGCTTTTTTTCTCAGCACATGTTTCCGGGCGTAGCTCTGTAATCTTGTGTTAAAAAAGACGATATACAGGCATGCATGACCCTGTCAAGAGCGGCAGCGCCCCCCCCCCCCCCCCTGTCAAAGAGATTTTATCATCTTTTCTGTCCTTTTTTGTAGAAGAAGATTGGTAAAAGAGATATCTGGCAAGCTGTAAAATATGAAATTTGAACCCCTACTCCCGCGTGTAAAACAGCCCGTTGCAATAATCTTGAGAAAATTCTATGTGTGCCACCGAATGATTCAACGATACTATGTAAGGCACTGAAAAATTGGTTTCGACATGAGTGCCAACGAAAATTCTTTTATGTTGTACGACAGCCACTACCGTCAGCAGGTGCTCAAACATCAGTTATCTCCGACATTTATGCCCGTCCTTTATAAAGATGTTAAGCAAATTTGCATTCTATTTGTGCCACTACATGAGCTATGTCAATGTTGTTATTTTGGTTGACATAAATGTATACACTGTAGTTAATAAGGATACACAATAGCTTCTCTAGAAATTGTTTTCTTAAACCCAGGAAACAATTATCTTGTAATCCATGTGTGGTACCACGCGACAAGAATGTGATCTTATCAAACATTGGAGCCCACATGTTGTGCAGATCTCCACGTACGAATTGCTGCAGCGCGGAGAACTGTATGCCCATCTGCAAATAGTGGTGAGGAATGAGCGGATGCAGGCCCCATGGTGCGGCCCCAGCAGCTGGTGGTGTGTGAAAGAGATTGGGCTGGAGAGAGCAGGCGCCAGATTTGCCATTTCCCTGTGGAAAACAGAAGCATACAGATGCACATAGAGATCTGCGGTGCAACTGCTCAATCTTCATATTCCACGTACACGGCAGCTTACCGCTCAGCGGTGCGACCAGCCTAATGCACCGTGGGAGCAGCTAGCAAGTATTCCGTATATATACTCTCACAGAGAAGTAAAGTTTCTGTAGTATGATTTCAGTTAATTTGCAAATAAAATATTCAGCAATTGATTTCCTAAAACACTAGAAGAAGAAACGCTCTATCAGTCAGTCCCTACTCCCTACTCAAGTATAGTATCAAGGATTTCCCAAAACACTAGTAGGAACAATCTTATCAGTAGCAAAAGATTTCCCAAAACACTATAGAATTCACGATGGAGCACTCTTTACGGCCACCGGGGAAATGCCCACCACGGACTGGGAGCAACAGGTGCTAGCCGTCAGCCGCCCTCCGCGGGACGGAGGCCCATGCGCAGCCGACCTAGAGACGCACGTCGTCACCGGGCGAGACCCGCGGCGACCGCCGCTGCTGCAGCGAGGATCTGCTGCCGCTGCCACACAGTAGACAGAATATATGAATTTTATCTCTAATCCTCATATTCCATTGATTTAAGACCCGGGCCATGACCTTAGACGTAGCCCATAATCCCCTTATAGTCCCTTTGATTTTTCCTGGCCCAGTTTGTTACCATCGTTGGACCGGCCTTGGTCAATGGGCCAGCAACAGCAAACGCTCGTTAACAGGTTGGAGCCAGAGCACTCTCGACCATGGCTATCCCCTGCAAGGCTGCACCAGCAGGTTGTCGTTTTGCCAGCAGGAAGCGGTAGTGCGGCTGCGGCACCACCAAGGCCAAGCAGAAGCCGGCTGCGCCACCAAGGGCAGGCAACGATTTGTGTTCAACTTTGGCTGCTCGTGGTGTCCAAGATTTGGGTCTCTTCTTTTTTTTTATCTTTGATTCATCTCAAGACCGAATTATTTTATATAAAATAGTGTTAGTAGCGTGTAATATTAGTAAAAAGATAGAGAAACTATAATTGACTTTGGAGAGCAAACACTGAATCCATAGTACCCAATCTATTATTTGTGACCGCGTTAGTTTCCCTTTAGAAATTTCAATACAACAATAAATTTGTAAAATAAGTTAACATGATATACATGTGGCTCGTGTGGACGCATTGGCCTACGAATAGCAGTGGCGTAGCCGGCCCTCCTTATGGTTTGCAAATCTTCACTAAAAAGTTTGATTTCGATCGAATTTTTATAAAAATTAGCGCTGTTAGCCCCCACAATAATGATAAAAAATCAATTCCTAGCTACGCCATTGACGAATAGTGGTATGAATCATGCATTTTATTCTTTAGTATTGTTATATCTACTATTACGTGCTTTGGTTAGGGGCTTCACATAGTTTAGGCACTTCGATGTTGGCCCTAGGCGTAGAAACTCGCCAGCTCCGCCACTGATTTAAGGAGAGATCAGACCAGCGTGGCAATACAAGTGGACGTACGGTATGCGTAGTGGTCGTTCATCCATTTGTAAGGAATCGGATGCTCGTAGTCTAAGAGGGAGAGGGGGTGAACTAGGCAAACTTAAAACCTTAAGCCTAGTGTTATCGCTATTTGCTCAAAACATAAACTAGAACATGCTATCTAGCTGTGTAACTACGGTTGTTCTAGTGTGGAACTCCCATCTCAAAAAGTTTTGCAACCTATAGCCAATCCTATCAAGATGCTACTCTATGAAAGAAAAGGCAGGCAAAGATTGCAAGTATGAAATGTGGAAACGTAAAGAGGGATGAGAGGAAGCAAACTCTTGTCACACGATTTATCCTGTGGTATCGGTAGACACTAAACCACCCCTAGTCCACGTTGTTGAAGCACTTCACACAAGAGAATTTTGAAAAAAGATGAAGAACCTCCAAACTAGTTGACGACAGGAAACATGATGCATTCATTGACGGAAGTGACAATAATGATAGAAAGTAAAAGAATTTTCGATGGTATTCGGAATTTCCGATGGTATTCGGAATTTTCTCAATATAAATCTTCGGTAATTGTTCTTTACTTACGTCCGGACTTCATGCGGCTGGCCCAACAACCACCCTTTCTATTAAATGAGCATCTTCTGTTTGGTTCACTTGACTTAAATGTAAAAAGTGCAAATAAGTCACTTGTGGGAGTCAAATAGCTCTGACTTATAAGTCTCATAAGTCCCCTGACTTATAAGTCCCCTGACTTATAAGTCTCATAAGTCCCCTACTTAAAGATGCATAAGTCACTCTTTTTTCTCCTACTTCGAGTGGAGCCGACCGACTTATAAGTCACTGCAACCAAACATGATTGACTTAAATCCAACTGACTTATAAGTCAGGTGACTTATGGGAATCAAACAGAACCTTAAACTTTTCCCAATACCTTCTTTAGGGAGAAAAACAAAAAAACAAAGACTCCAACGGCTCCCCAGTACTCCTACCTTAGAAAAAGCAATCTACCACCTGCATATTTACATGTATCCGGTTCTTCCCAATTGCCCCCTTTCCCGTGAGCATATCCGTTTGACCGATTTTTCCCCACGTGCCAGTTCTGGGAGGTGGCAAGATTTTCAGCAGCGTTGGTGTGAGCGGGCTTGCGGAGGGCGGCAGCGACGGCGCGACCGCGCGAGCGACCTTATTGATGCACGCCTTGATCTTCTCCGGGTCGGCGGCGGCACCAACCTCCTGTCCTCACGCCGCCACGAGCTTGCCCTCCGGCCTAGACACAACATAATGGCCTCGCCACCGGCAAGAAGCTCACCCCCTCGTGCTGCTTCGGTGCAGCCCTTGCGTGAAGCTCACCGCTGCCACTCACAGGGTCTCACACTACGCGGAGCTTGCCGGTCTTATGTGTTCTCCCAATAAGAAGGTTCATAGAGAGAGATGAACACAAAGTTGAAGCGGGCAAATGCTTCTTGCTTGTTTTCCCAATGTAAACAAAAAGTAGCAGAGGAATGGAGATGAAATGCTGCTGTGCTTGGCTGCTACCTGCTACCCTGCTAAATTTAGCCAAACAACTATTGAGATTGGAGGGGAAAAACAGAGGAAAGAGCATAATCGATCGAGCAATACCCTACTATCCATGGCAGAGCTTCTCCCTTGCAGTGCGCCACGCGCTTGCTGTCTGCAAAGCACCGGAATGCTGCCAAGCCAGCGCTTTGCCACGACCGCCGGAGCACACCGCCTGCAGTGCCACACACAGAACTGCAGGCCGCGCGCAGCCCGTCGCCGCCTGCCCACGCCATGTGTCGCCAGTTCGCCACCGGCGTTCGGCATTAATACACGTGATGATGTGCTGACATGGCAGGTTTTAAAGTAGAGGAATTTATTATTGGAGAACTGCTGTGGCGTCATGTGATTTTTAGGGAATTTTTTTTAGAGCTCCTAATAAATAGTTTTTGGGACCATTCTTTTTTTAGCACACTCTAAGTCATGTGCAATCCCTAAAAGTCATCACAGGAATGCAGCTCCCTAATCTTGTGGCAAAAACAATACAGATGTTAAGCATCATTCGAAAATCTGACAAAACATGAACATGAGCTCCACTAACTAGGTACCAAAATATTAATAAATGATGGATCAATATACATGATAGTTCCAACTTGCGACTCTGGAACCTGCACCCTTTTTTTTTTTTTTGCAAGGAAGAATATGCACCTTGTGTATGCAGTTTCACAAGATGCAGGTATTATGGTAAGCAAAATAGAGCATGGGGCATCAGCAGTACGCATATTCTTTACTTATTTCTTCACTATAAACATTTGATGGGGGGAATTGTGCTGCATAACTCTACTCAGTAACATGGTCCAGCCAGCACAAGAACACTGACAAGGCAACAACTAATTGCAGAAACCAAACTGCAAAATGCTACTATGACTATGAGCAGCTAAAACTGGAATCCCTACGGGACAAATCGACCCTGTCACAGAGATCCACTAAAACTCAACCCCACTGCCACAATTCCACTAAAAACAATAATCAACCCGAACCAACTTCATAATCGAAGGGTGTCCGCACAAGAGTTAGACTAATTAACGGCTCAACCCGACCAGAAAGACAAGAACGAGAGCGGAAAGCCAAACCTGACGACGGAAGTAGGCGGAGAAGGAGAAATAAATTGCGGCGCAGGCGAGGAAGGCGACGACCACCTTCCGCAGCATCGCGAGGCCCAAGTGGCGCAGGCTGCTATCTCATCAGAAATTCAGAACCGCCGCGAGCTCCTGGCGAATCCGGAAGAGGTTGCTCAGGATTTGGGGGATCCACGGCGGAGACGAGCAAGATCGGCGCCGAACCAGATTACAAGACGCCCCACTTTTTTTTAGGATTAGACGCCCCACCGGCTGGCTTCGCTCCGCTAGACGGGCCTCGAATATTATATATATATATATATACTGTATATATATATATACTGTATATATTATACACCTGGGTGCATTCTCTGTTGAGAATGCACCCAGGCCAACCGGCGCGCCTGGTGCGGGCAACCAGCGCGCGTGGGTGCGGGTAACCGGCGCGCAAGACCGAGCGGGCCCACCGCAACGGGCGCAACCGGCTACCCCGTCCCACTTTATCCGAACCGCCGCCGGGCCCACCTTTACGCCGCGCTCCCATTCAGGCATTCACCCCCAATTTCCGGCCCCACTCATTTCAGTTTCTCCCCCACTCTCTCCTCGGCGTCTCCGTGCGGTTCCTGCTGTGGCGAGTTGTGATCTCCGCTCATCTCCGGCGAGGTGCAAGCGCGGTGATCGCCGAGATTCCGAGCGGTGGATCGTCTCCGTTCCGGCGACCCGTCCTCGTCGTTCTCCTCCGCTCGCTCTTGGCGGAAGGGCTCGCCGTCTTCGCTTCTCCCTCGCGTCTATCGACTTCATCTTCACTCGGTGGTGTCGTGAAGGTCGAGCAACCGCTACGCTCGTGCGGATTCCGTCCTCCGACGTCTTCCTCTCACCCCATTGCTGGTATTCCATCCGCTCTCTCGATCTCCCCCCCCCATTGCTGGTATTGCTAGGGTTTGATTGATTTTGTTTCGTCCGCTCTCTCGATTCTCCTGTGTTCGTTGCGTGAATCGCTGTATGTTTGCGGGCTCCCGTGGCAACGATTCCATTACATTCTATCGCGTTGATGCTATTTCATCAGTTAGGGTTTTGTTTGATTTGTTTGCGCTTCTGCTGCACACACATTCAGTTGATCACACGCGGCTTTGTGTAAAAATCCCAATCAGTCCCGTGCGTTGCTATGTTTTTTAATCAGTTAGGGGTTTGATTGATTTTATTGTTGCAACCGCCCCATTACAGAAGTTGCAACTGTCACACTGTAGAAGTTGCAATCGGTTCAGTACAGAGCAACATTGCTTGTATAGGTGTAGTAGTTGTTATTGTTGCAACTGTCAACTATAGAAGTTGCAACCGTCCCACTGCTGAAGTTGCAACCGGCTCAGTACAAGGCAACTTTCATTATATATGTGTAGTAGTTATTATTGTTGCAATTTTTCTATTACAGGAGTTGCAACTGTGTTACGCTAGAGGTTGCAATTGTTTCAGTAACACAAGCAATTGTTCTCATATAGGTGTAGTAATCTGTTATTGTTGCAACTGTTGCATCAGAGGAGTTGCAAATGTCCTATGATAGAAGTTGCAATTGTTTCAGTAACACAAGCAATTGTTCTCATATAGGTGTAGTAATCTGTTATTGGTGCAACTGTTGCATCAGTGGAGTTGCAACTGTGCTATGTTTGGAAGTTGCAATTGCTCCATGACAGAAGTTGCAACTGTGTCATATAGATGTGGTAATTGTATTTATGTTTTAAATGTTGCAAACTGGTAGTTGAAAAGTAGTAGTTGAAAACTAGTTGTAGTTTTTGCTGGCAAATTTTTTGTGTACCATGTGCTTTTTTTAGTTTTTGCTGATCTTTTTATGTTCACCCCTTTTTTCAGTTGTATTTTATAATGGATCAAGGTCAGAATGATGGAGGACAGCAAGGTGCAGAGCAAGGGGGGCAGCAAGGTGGCCTGAATGTTCGTTCCTCCCCTCGGTTTCATAATAAGAGGAAGGCAGCGGATTTAGAAAAACTGCATGAGAGGAGGAAAAGGCTCAGGTTGCCAAAAGAAACGAGTAGTGCCGCTGAAGATCAAGAAGATGAAGAGCATGATGTTGATTTTGATCCGCATGGTGAAGAATCTGGTGAAGATGATGCGGAGGCTGATGATGAGAATGCGGTGGCTCCCGCTAGTGCTGGTGACAAGGGCAAATCCAAGAAGAACTCTATACGATGCTCTCCGGCGAAATTCATCAAGCTTCTCAATGTTTTATCAGACGACCTAAAAGGTGAAGTGGTCGCCAAGGGATTTGGTGGCCTTCTGAATTTCAAACCGAATTATCTGAGGAGGGACTTGACCGGCTGATGCGTAAGTTTAACCCAGAGATAATGAAGCTGGAGATTGGCGGCGGTAAAGATATTGACATCAGTGCTCATGGTGTTTGGTGTGCCATGCAGATACCAAATGCTGGTGGCGACCCGGTCCCCATGTCTGATCAAGATGCCCGTGCCGAGCGTGATCGGCTTGGCTTACAAATTGTTGGCCCCTCTTATAAATCCAGGCAGGGCATCACGCTAAAGCATATCATGAAGCGGTTGGCTGACAGGTCGTTGACTGGGGGAGCTTGGACTAAGAGCCTTCCTCATGGGCGCTTTTCAGTGCTTACTGTTCTCCAACTCTGACACCAAGATCAGGCTTGATGATGTCAGATTTACTCAGGATATCCAAAATATTGGCAGCAGGAATTGGTGCAAGGTAGTTGTTGACAGACTCAGTGTAGCCGCTCGGTTATACAAGTTGGATTATGCTGTCAAAGGTATCAATGCACCCATCAGCGGATGTGCAATCTTTCTAGCGGTAAGCTCAAGGCAGACATTCTATTTTTCCTGTGTTTTTTATTCTCTGCAAATGTTTGCATAGCCTGGTAGCAATTAGTTATATGTCTCTGTTGCAACTGTTAGTGGCACAAGTTGCAATTAGTTTAGTTTTTTTTTGGTCTTATTTTCTGGATTCAACTCCACAGTGGCAGGTGTGTTTTACATGTGTGCCCCCTTTTTTTTCTTGTAACTGCAGATGTTATACGTCGACAACTTGCAACATGGATTTGATACAAGCCCTTTTTCGATCCCCTGTTGTGCGTTCCTGGATTCGAAGCTTATTCATGCAATATCTAATGAGGATCGCAGGGGAGATGTTGGTGACAAGGTCGAGTTTGGTCACCTCAGGGTAGGTTTGCAACCATACTGTGTTCAAATGTTGTAACTGCTACTGCAACAATGTTACAATTTGTTATCTGTTAACATTTATTTTCTTTTTTTCAATGACATGCAGTTGAGAAGCGTTATCGATACATGTTATGGTGCCCCCATTGGTTCTTTAATAGTAGTAGCCCCCCAGTAGCTGTAGCTGGCCAAGGTCCAGTCGGTCCGCAATACACTCCAGCAGCTCCCTCTGCTGCTGCAGCATCTGCTGCCAGCACATCCGCTGCTGGGGCCAGCACATCCCATGATCCTGGCGGTCATGCGTCCTTTAACTTGTTCCCCCCTGTTTATTCTGAGTACCCAAGCTTGTTTACTTCATTTAGTCAGCGCATATCTGATTTGGTAGGACGGAGCAGGAAGGTAGATGCGCTGACTATATTGAAGGATTTTGATGAAAGGACTAAACAAGCACAGGAGTTTTCAAGGAAGGCGGCTGAGTACGCAACAAGGTCACGTGACCTTATGGTAAAGCTCATGAGTGTGTCAGCACTATGAACAAGCTGCTTGCGGACGCTGCAGCTGATAAGGAAGCAGGCAAGCGTCGCAGGAGGAAGGCTACAAATGATAGCGAACCAGCAGCCGGTATGTCTTTTTCCATTTTTAAAAACGAGCAGTTGCATTTTGCATACCAATCATCTTGCTATCACATATAATCATCAGTTGCAATCACACACTCACCATGTTGCAAACATACATTGTGTAATACTAAATTTATGTTTTTTTGCACACTAGTAGCAGGTATGTTTTCTCTATTCAAATATTAGCAGTTGCAAACACACACTAACCAGGTTGCAAACATGCATCTTAATACTGTTGCTATCACATGTAACCAGTAGTTGCAATCACACACTAGGCAGGTTGCAAACTCTCACCAATTTTATTTAAAAATTTCTGCATGCAGCAGCAGTAAGTATGGAGGGTCTGGAAGATCAGTCTGGAGCAGGCGGAGATGAAGATGACTTCAATTCTCCCAGTCCAATTGAAACGCAGTTCCACTTAGACAATCCGGATGATGATTTTGATTATCAGGATGATGATAACAGAGACATTCCCAGGACCCCACCCCACGTACATGACACTGAACAAGGGGATTTGGATAGAAGTAAGAATATATATGCATTTTCTTTGTTTGTTATAAAATGTTTTTATATCATCTTCAATAATCTTTTTTTACTTACATATCCCCCCATTTCTTTGATTTTCGCAGCACCCCCACATCTTCGTGGTAACATGCCCAATCTTGATGAAATTCTTGACTATTTTAATTCCCCAACCTCCTCAGTCAATAATGAGGATGTGGGGTCTCAGCGTCCTGAGGTAAGCTCATGCGACTAACTGGTTGTATGCGACTGAGTGGTTGCAATCCCACCTCACTCATTGTAGCAATCACATCTTATGCCGAGTTGCAATTAGTGTCTCATTGCAGTAACCACAAGCATTGATCGTGTTGCAATTTTTGTTTTGTGTTTGTTTTTTTACATAATGAAAGAACTGATCCTGAAATTGAATCTGTGATGCAATTTCAGCAGCAGCAGCAGCAGCAGGAGTAGCAGCAGCAGCAGCAGGTGTAACCCACACATTACCAACATTGCAGTTTGTGTGTACTTGCAGTTGCAATTTGTGTCTTTTTTTTCTTACTTTCTAAAACATAACTTATTTACTTTCATAATACAGTTTGCTAGAACTTATGCAAGGAGGCCCGACAATATTGCGAAGAAGCAGAAACTTAAAGAGGCTCAGGCTGAGGAGGATAGAAGAAAGTTTGAAGAACAGGAAGCCGAGAAGAAGAAGGCCGAAGAAGAGGAAGCATTGAAGAAAAAGACTGAAGATGAGGAAGCTGAGAAGAAGAGGTTGGAAGATGAACGGATGAAGAAGGCTGAAGATGATAGGTTGAAAGCAGCAGCAGTAGCACCAGGTTGTAACCCACACATTACCAACATTGCAGTTTGTGTGTACTTATAGTTGCAATTTGTGTCCTTTTTTTACTGGCTTTGATTAACTACAGCGGTAGAAGCAGCAAAGAGAAAGACAGAAGAAGAAAAGAAGCAAAAGGCTGAAGCAGAAAAAGAGATGAAGAAAAAGGCTGCAGCAGAAGAAGAGATGAAGAAAAAGGCTGCAGCTGAAGAAGAGCTGAAGAAAAAGGCTGCAGCTGAAGAAGCAGAGAAGCAAAAAGCAGCAGCAGCAGCAGGTTGTAACCCACTCATCAACAACATTGCAGTTTGTGTGTACTTACAGTTGCAATTTGTGGGTTTTTTTTACTGGCTAAAACATTACTCATCTTTACTTCCATAACTGATGAAAGCTGCAGCGGAAGAAGCAAGAAGGCTAAAGGCAGAACAAGAAGAGAAGCAAAATGCTGCAGCAAAGCTAAAGGCAGAAGAAGAAGAGAAGCAAAGGGCTGCAGCAATAGAAGAGCAGAAGAAGGCTGCAACTGAGAAGCAAAAAGCAGATGCTGAACAAGCAGAGAAGCTTAAGGCTGCAGCAGAAGAAGCTGATAGGATGAAAGCAACAGCATCAGCAGGTTGCAACCGACATATTATCAACATTGCAGTTTGTGTGTACCTACAGTTGCAATTTGTATCTTTTTTTTCACTAGCTAAATACATAATTGATTCACTGTAGCAGAAGAAGAGAAGCAGAACGCTGTTGCAGAAGAAGAACAGAAGAAAAAGGTTGCAGCTGAAGAAGCTGATAGGAACAAAAAGGCTGCAGATGAAGAAGCTCGGAGGAAGAGGGCTGAGGCCGATAAGAAGAGAAATGCTGCTGGTACTAAGAAGGCTGAACTTCAGAGGTGAAAGGCTGATGCCGATCAAGGTGAAAAGCCGCGGCCGAAGAAGCACAGAGGAAGAAAAAGGCTGCAGCTGACAAGAAGTCTGAAGAAAAGGAGAAGGTTATAGCAGAGATCCAGAAAAAGCTGAATGCGAACAAGGCTGCTCTGCAGAAGGAGCCATCTGCTACCAAGATTAACAAGCAGGTGCATCAGCAATTGTCAAAGGCATATGCAAAGAAGCGTCAAGAATACGAGAAAAAGATGGATGTTCTTCGCCAGGAGGCCAAATTTGTATTGGAATCTGTGGAGGTACCCTTGCAGGCAGGAACCAGCTCATCAGGTGATGATATCCAGTTCCCTGCGGAGTCCCAAGACGACATCAACAATTTGACCCCTCCGATCTGGCTTTCATATGATGAAGTGTCTGAAGGTCTTGTTGATTACGGCAAGGTTCAAAAGTTGATTTTCAAGCGTCTAGGTGACAGAGTTCGGAGGAGGCCTGCTGAGTTCATATCCCCGTTCCAGATCACTCGCAAGCGTACCGACATACCAATTTCGAAGGCTGTTTATCTGAGGTAGAAGATCATAACTGAACCTGAGCTTCAAGAGTATGTTCTTTTACTGTGTTTTTCATGTTGCAACTGTTCCTTTATCATTATTGCAACTGTTATCTGCCTACTTTTGCAATTTTTGTAGTTTATGCATTTCAGACCACAGTCCCTTTCTACTTTTACTCAGGTTGTACCCACAGCTAAGCATCATTTTTTCCAATCACACACACCCATTAGATTCAATTTTTTCAGCTAACATGTTGTAATCACACATTCAGTATTTTTGTAAACCACACTCCAACCAAGTTGCAATCAGACTGTCATCCAGCATTTTTTTGCAAACACATGTAACTAGCAGTTGCAACCACACTGTAAGCACGGTGCAAGCACATACTTGCATGGGTAGCAAACCGTTAGGGGGGTTTCAGAAGTTGCAATCACAGCTAACCAGAAGTTGCAACCACACTGCAACCAGGTTGCAATCACACAGAGGCATGGGTTGCAAACACAGGAGTGTTTTCAGAAGTTGCAATCACAGCTAACCAGGGGTGGTTGCAACCACACACTAACTATGTTGCAATCACACACAGACATGAGTTGCAACCACAATGTGTCATCCAGTAGCTGCAATCATAGTTTAGGAGCAGTTGCAACCACAGACTATCCTGGTTGCAACCACAAAACTATCCAGGGTGCAATACTTTATAGTGCATTTTTTGAACCATATTTTTTATACACACCTTTACCTTATAGTGCATTTTTCTGGTGCAGGAGAACTTTATTGCAATTTGGCATTCTTGCCGATTTCACTAGAAAAGAACTTCTTGATAGTTTTACAAATGCCAAACTAAGAGAGTCTGGCTTAATAGATTTCTTGGTGCATTGCATGCGACATGATGACATTGTGCACAAGATTGATTCCTTCGGTTACAGGGTGTTTCTTACCACAGGGTTCTATGTAAGTTCTATGTTTTTTCTCTTCAACTGCACGTTTTTTTTGTATACTGTTGCAGTTTTTTCTGTGTTTTATCTAGTTTTTAATTGTTCCATTTTTTCTGTACGTCATCAAAAATTGAAAAAAAACACACAGTGGAACGTTGAATGTTGTGACACAGTCCTTAACGAGGATAAATTTTAGACAGATCAATTCAAAGTTGTATGGAATCACCTGATGATTGAGTGCGTAAACTATGATCTGTCAAGAGCAAAACTGGTTAGCAGACATCTTTCCCAATCCATTATGTTTTTTCCAACCTACCTTTTTTCTGTAAATCATAATTTGTAATCACAATCACATTGAAGTTGCAATCACACATAACCACTAGTTGCAATTACAATCTCAAGTAAGTTGCAATCACACATAACCAGTAGCTGCAATCATAAGGTAACAGGTTGCAACTATTTTTTTCTGAGCATATGTTTTTCCACTTTCTTAGCTAATCAGTTTTCTAATTCGTTCCTTGCACCAGATTTTTGTTCCTGTCAAAGATGAAGGACACTACTTTGTATATTGCTTCAACTTCATCCACAATCGCATCGATGTGCTAGACTCGAATGACTACTTCATGAAATGCACGGATCCTCAAGAACGCCACAAGCATGTATTTGCCAAGATTCCGATCATAGATGCAGCCTTCCAGAAGGTGTCCAACTTCAAGTTGCCAAGAGTTGGTGGCTGGAGGAAGCCCATCATTGAACTGCCCAGGCAAGCTGGCCCCAATGATTGCCTGTTCTTTGTTTGGAAGTACATGGAGTACTATGATGGGGACAAGTTGACGGAGGAAATCAATCCGGTAAGGCATTCTGTCAACTAATTCTTTTTTCTTTATAGTTTTTGGATCGCTTTCTTATGCGTTTTTTATGCTGCTGCAGTTCAATGGCATTATATATAGATGTGAGATGTTGCACTACCAGATCTTCCACCCTCTTAATCAAGCTGACATCCCTGAAATGCTGGACAAGTTTAGAGTTGGTGGACGCCCGGTGGCAATTGACTATGATAGCAGCCAGTCTGTGAATAATTAGATCAATGCAGAAAACTTTTTATTGTGTTTGTTATGTGCGCGCAGTCTGAAACTTGGTGTTTGTTATGTGTGTGCAGTCTGAAACTTGGTGAAACTTGTGTTGGTTGTGTTGTAACTAAATAGTCTTTTTGTGATGTGCAACTGAAGTTCTTGTTGAATTTGGTATTTGCCATGGTCAATGTGTTTGTGCAATTACATTCTTCTAATTTTTTCGTATTTTTCTTGCAATCACACACATGTATGGTTGCAAACACACACTGGTTTTCAGAAGTTGCAGTCACGACTTACCAGGAGTTGCAACCACACTGTAACCAAGTTGCAATCACACACATGGTTGTTTGTAAACACATAGGGTTTTTTTTCAAAAGTTGCAATCAGAGCTAACCAGATTGCAATGTTTGAGCTAACATGTTGCAATCAGACATTCACTAGTTTTGCAAACACACTGTAACCAATTTGCAATCAGACACAGATATCCAGCAGTTGCAAACACATGTAATCAGAAGTTGCAACCACACTGTAACCTGGTTGCAATCACACACATACTTTGTGGTTGCAATCACAGCTAACTTGTTGCAACCATACTTTAACTTGTTTGCAACCACACACCAACCAGTTTGCAATCAGACAAAGATATCCAGCAGCTGCAACCACACTGTAACCAGGTTGCAATCACACATAAATTTTCAGCTAATATGTTGCAATCGTACCTTCACTTGTTTGCAACCACACACTTACCAAGTTGCAATCAGACAGTGTTATCCATAAGTTGCAAGCACATGTAAGTAGCAGTTGCAACCACACTGTAACCAGGTTGCAATCACACTTATGCATGGGGTGCAAACATACAGTTGTTTTCCAGAAGTTGTAATCACAGCTAACCAGGAGTTGCAACCACAATATAACCAGGTTGCAATCACACACATGCATGGGGGTTGCAAAACACACATTGGTTTTTAGAAGCTGCAATCACAGTTAACCAGGAGTTGTAACTATTCTTTAATTAGACTGCAATCACAGACTTGCAAGGGGGCTGCAACCACAGCCAACCAGGAGTTGAAATCACACTGTACCCATGTTGCAATCACACAGATGCAGTGTCAGGCAAATTTTTTTTTGAGGAGATGCAACTGTTGTGACTGCGCAGTTGCAATTGTGCAGTAGAGCGAGTTGCAATCTGACTTAAATCAATAGAAAAACCATGACAATACATGTACATAATTTTATATCCACCCAGATCTATATCAACTGAACATCACCAGGTACATTTTTGTGTTAAACATCAGGTATATTATGGTTGCAATTTTTTCAGCTAACATGTTGCAATCACACATTCAGTAATTTTGTAAACCACACACCAACCAAGTTGCAATCATACAGTATCATCCATCATTTTTTTGCAAACACAAATAACTAGCAGTTGCAACCACACTGTAATCAGGTTGCAATCACGTACTTGCACGGGTTGCAAACAGACATGGGTTGCAAACAGACATGGGTTGCATCATGTACATTATTGTGTTTAATCTATACAGGAGTTTAAAACAAGATTAAGTTGACAAATTGCATTGGGTTCACTCAGATTCATAGTCATCCAGATCAGTGTTGTCCCTGTAGTTTACATGGTGCGATGTCGCTCTTCTGATTCTTGCAATCACACTCTGTGCTTGCGATTGCTGCACAACTATACTGCACTTAGATTCTTGTGCTTCATCAGCTTCACTTTGCCCTTCTTCCTCATCTCCGTCCTGTCCCTTTTTTATTCTTGGGCGTTCTCTTTTCCTTGGAGTCCAACCTTCAGTTTTTGCACCTCTTTTTTGGCCTTGTTCTCTGCTGCTCTGCTTCTGTTTGGGTTCTATGGGCATGTTGTGGTGTAGTGTCCCCTAACATGGTAGGTTTGGCACTCCTTTACACCCTTGCCTTCACTGTATGTGATGTATTGATTATCAGGTCCCATGCTGTTTTTTGCTGATTTTGCTACGCTGGCAGACTTTCTACCTTTTGTGCTTGAGACGGGCGGTTCAGTCAATGTTATACTACTCAGACAGCTCGCAGAACTAGGTTCCAGGGTTTTTTTTGGTGGGGTAGGGTCAGTAGGCTTCACAGCAGGTTCCATAGTGTTTTCACCACTGTCATGTGTTGGTGCAACAGGAACAATATCCCCTCGGTCACCCCTATCTTCAAGCATTTCACTACTTGCCCTCTCATCAGCAGCACTCTCTGCTGTTTGTAGAAGCTCAATACCAGGAGTTATCATGTCGATGTGCCTGACAGTCTCAGCATAAGCACGATCAGATTTGCTTCCTGCTCTACCCAGGTGCATTAACTTAGGCAGCAGCTTCGACATCCTTGATTGCTCCGTGTCAGTATGAGCTGCAACCCGAACATCGTGCCTGTCCCATGCAACCACAGATCTTGCATTACGTGTGTAGTGTCTCAGAATGTACCTCTCTGGTATGTTATTGACTTGCAGGTGGGTGAACGCCTTTATTATGTGCATGCAAAAATCTATGTGCTTTTTTTAATATAATCTGGTTGTTAAAAATCACATACAGGTACATCTATGTGCTTTTTTTGTACCAGGAATGAGCCTGTAAAATTCATCTAACCTGTATGTTCCCATTGCATGCATTCGCATTTATATACACCTGCTGCTTTGTCAGCTAGTACCTTGAATGTGTGCTGCACCCAGCAGAATGCTCCGGTGCCTTTTTCATGCTTCACCAAGTAACTGCATTCCACCCCAGGATCAGGCTCTATTACAAATGTTGTGCTGTTAACATATTGCTTCTTATATTCATTGTACACAGCCCTCGTGTACACCCTGCTGAGCTGCTCATCAAACCGCGATTTGCATGCCCTGACAACCTCAGCCTGCACAGAGGAATTAGTTTGCAATCATATGGAACCAGTAGTTGCAATCACATACAGCAAGTAGTTGCAATTTGAATTTCCCATTCAAAACTAGTAGTTGCAATCACACAGAATAAAGTTGCAATCACACATAAACATTAGTAGTAATCATACACTAACCAGGTAGCAAACACACACAGTTTTTTTATCCACTAGTTGCAGTGAAGCACTGTTTTATTGAGCTTTTGCAACCAGGCACTAACTAGGTTGCAATTTACATACTGTTTATCCAGTGTTGCAATCACACAGTACCCAGGTTGCAATCAGAAACTAAACTCGTTGCAAACACACAGTGGTATGCACTAGTTGCAATCACAACACTCCTTTTTAATTTAGCAGTTTGCAACCACTCACCTACTACTTTTTCAATTGCATATTGTTCTATACAGAAGTTGCATTCACACACTAGTTAGGTTGCAATCAGACACTAATCAGGCTTTTCAATCATAAAATAACCAGCAGGTTGCAAACACATATAACGAGTAGTTGCAATCACACACTAAACAGGTTGCAAACACACACAGTGCAATTCACAGTTTTTGGAATTAATCATTGCTATATAGAGTAGTTGCAACCCACAGAGTAGACAGGCTGCAATCACACAGTAGCCAGTTTTGCAATCACAAACTAACCAGTTTATCAAGATACAGCACCCAGCAGAGTTGCAGTCACATAGTACCAGTGTTTGCAATCAAGCCTTAGACATGTTGCAAATAATGAAAAACAAAGCAGGTTGCAACATACCTGTGAGTAGTGCGACTCGCCAGCATCCATATGGTATGTGTGTTTAATTAAGTCCAGCACCCTCTTCGCAAACATATGCAAGGTTGTGACATTGCTCACATATCCATCCTTCAAAACTCTGTTTTGGCTTTTAGATCTTTGTGTGGAAGTCATCCTGCCACAGTACATTCCTTTGAACTATGCTGCAATCCAACTCTTTCTTTTCTCCCACAATGCTACAACTGCAGGGTGTTCTGTGATGCCACATTCATCAACCAGCTTCTTCCATTCAACCTCAAACTGTGTAGGACCTAGAGGATGATTTATCAGAGACTCCAGCCTCTCCTTCATATTCTTATCCTTGTGTAACTTGTACAACTCCTCGAGCTCATAATCCCACATTCTTATGATGTGCCATCAGCAATTTTTGTGTTGCGATTTGTTAAACTCAATTTTTATGGCCTCTCTCATTGCTGGATCCTCATCTGCGGAAAACATAATTTTTAAGATTCAGCAAGAACACCACATCATAGACAGACTAAAGTTGCAATTCATATAACAAAGAAGTTGCAATTGGACAGGTATCAATGTTGCAAATGGAACAAAACTGCACCTGTGAGAATCACAAAAGGTTGTCGGCCACCCATGCAGCTTTTAAATGATTCAAACAGCCACTTGAATGTGTCAGTTGTCTCATCCCGAAGAAGTGCTTGCCCAAATGACACGTTTTTCAGGTTGCAACTGCATCCGACAAACATCGCAAGCGGCATTTTCTTGTTGTTCGTCTTGTGGGTCGTGTCAAAAGTGATGACATCCCTAAAATTGATGTATTCTGCCCGTTGACTTGCATGGCTCAAAAATATGCTTCGAAGGACCTTTGTCTTTGGGTCAAAATCAACATCCTAGTAGAATGCTTCATTGTTTTCCTTGCACTCCCTGAAGAATTGCAACAGCTTCTCTATGTCACCATACCTTTCCTCCCTTGCCTGTTCAGCTTTCCTGCACCACAAGTGAAGAAAAAACAAGTAAATTTTCTGGCTTCATTATATCAGTTGCTGCAGCTGCATTAGGAAGAATGACCTACATGTTCTGTATATCTTTCCCGGTGAATGGCCAGTTTTGACGTCTTCCATACAGTTCTGACATCACATTCATAACAGCCTAGTTTGGGACGCCACTCCTCGACATGATTGCAAACAAGTCATCCATAGCTTTCTCCCTTTGCTTATGAGCATGCATATATCTAACCATCCTGGCTGATGGCTGAAGCCTATGATTGTGTGCTTCCTCGAGTTTGTCGAAGTACCAGATTTTGCATTTTTGTCCTCCTTCACCTTTACATATGCTGGGCAACCAATTCTCATTGATGTTTTATCAGTCAGTGGCTCCTCATTTTTTTTGCCTGGTTTCACAAACCCCTGACGGTTGCAAACCCAGTGTTTAGTCTCTTTACTGGTCCTCATGGTTCTGACACTGAACCCAGCCAGTTTTGTATAATCAAGGTAAAATTGGTGCGCTGCTTCCATGGTATCAAACTCTTGCCGCACCCTGGGGATAAATGCATCAAGTATGTTTGCTTCCTGTGGAAGAAATTAATCAACCATGAGTTTTTTGCAATCACTGTTTAACCAAATAAAATCAAGTTGCAATCCACAGGAGCCCATGTGTGCAATCATCAGCAATCAAACTTGCAACTGGAACAATAGGCATTTATTTTATCCAGGGGCAAAAAATTTGTTGTTGCAACCACACTACAGGATGTGTTTGCAACCAAGCAGCAACCAACATTGCAAACTACTCCAACACAAACATTTTCAACTGCAATCTATCAACACAGACAATAAAGTTGCAATCCACAGGAGCCTATGTTTGCAACCAGACAGAAACCCACGTTGCAAACCAGCAGCAACAAAAAAAATTCATCAGTAATATATCTACACAGACAATGAAGTTGCAATCCACATGAGAATCTGGTTGCAACCATATAGCAACCCACGTTGCAAACTAGCAGCAACAAAAAAAACTCCAGCAGCAGACAATGAAGTTGCAATCCACTGAAGTCTCTGGTTGCAACCTGACAGCAACCCACGTTGCAAACTAGCAGCAACAAAAAAATACTCTAGCAGCAATCTATCAACACAGACAATGAAGTTGCAATCCATGTTTGCAATCTAGTTCAAAAGGTGAACCAGTGAAGATAATTTTTACACAACCTTCAATGTTTGCAACCACACTACATGTTCTAGTTGCAATCATCAAAAATAGTACAGAGATTCTAGTTGCAACCCTAGTTGGAATCAGTAAATAACAGACAGACTCCAGTTGCAATCAACACAGCACCTCAGTTGCAACCAGTACAACATCCTTGTTGCAATCAGTAAATAATAGTAAACTCTAGTTGCAATCAACAGATCACACTATTTGCAACCAACACAACACCCAAGTTGCAATCAGCGAAGACACGGTCAAACCTTGCAACTAAGAACAGGCACAACCAAGCGGTTGCATCACAACACAGGTCTAGTTGCAACCAACACGTAACCATCTTTGCAAGTACACAACTATTCAGTTGCAATCAATGAAGACACCTTGAAACCATCGGAGTGAGTAGCGAACCAGCGGGAATTTGCTTTTGTTCTTACCGGAAGGAACAACTGTGTTGGATCAGGAGTGAGTAGCGATCCAGCGGGAATTGAAGGTGGGGGCGTCAGCAACGTCATGTGATGCAAGGGATCTCCCGGTCTCGTTGTCGGCGTCAAAGGAGGCGGTGCAGTAGGAGGAGGCGCCGTAGCCAGCGCCGGAGACGACGATTTCGGATCAGCACCTCCCGCAGCAACAATCGCCATCCCCTCCCAGATCAATGTGTGCCCTGCTGGAAGAGGTGCTTCACTGCGTGCTAGCGACGGCGGGGCCATGGATTTCAGGGTGGAGCGCCGGGGCGATCCCAGGCGCGCAGAGGCAGCGACGGCGACGGCGGGGCCATGGTTCGGAGGAAGGAGGCACCGAAGGGGTAGGCGGGTCTTAATTTGTGGGAGCTGATTTGCTTTCTGTCTTGCTTGCGGGAGGGTATTGATCAAAGGGGAAAGGGAGGCGGGCCCGAATTGGGACAGGCTGGCGCGGGGAGACGTGCGCGGTTGGGACAGGCGGGGACGCGTGCTCAGGGGGGAAGCTGGGTTGGGGTCTGTGCCGTCGCGAACTAAAATGCACCTAGGTGCATTTTAGTGTCGTGTGTATATATATATACGTATATATACGTATATATATATATATATACACGTATATATACGTATATATATATACGTATATATATATATATGGAAAATCCATTCTACATGCGCGTGTAACTACTCCTACCTCCATATCTCATGATATACATTGAATCCGACCGAACGAAAAGTATATACACGTAGTATGTGATGATACTAGACTATCTAGGTGGTATATAAGTTGAGTATGTGATCATACATTGAGTATGTGACCATACTAATTTTTATATACTAACAGTAAGGTATAATAGAAATATATTAAAAACTAGAGAGGCTTTTAAAATTTTTCGTATATATCCATTTGTATTATTCTAGAATTAGTATGTAAACATATTCAAAGTGATAAATAGGTATGTAGACATACCCAGGTGGTATTTTGATGATGAGAGTAACTACACGCGTGTGTAGATAAAACTCGTCCTATATATATATTATTCCAATTTGCAAATTTATACCACCGTTTTGAAATTTATCAAAAATATACCACCAACGTCGTGGCTCACGGCAGTTGCAGGCTAACCGCCGTGGCGTACGGCGGCGGAGACTAACCGTCGTACGCCAGGGCGGTTAGCCTGCAACCGCCGTGGGCCATGGCGGTTGGAGGGCGTCCACGGCGGTTAGGGGGACTCCACGGTGGCTAGGCCTAACCGCCGTGGGCTACGGCGGTTAGTCCTAACTGTCGTGGGCCACGGCGGTTTGGCCTAGCCGCTGTGGCGTACGACGGTTAGGGTCATTTAGTTTTGTTTACATTATGAAAGTGAAAAAAGAAAATTGAGGAATATTGGTTCAATTATTAACAACATAATCACAATAAGATCCAGTTCAAATATTACAGTATCATGATTCAAATGAAATAGTAGTTCAAATATTACAGCACTGCAGGAAAGACTACAACATCATACAAAATGACAAACTTCAGCCATTCTTGCGATGTGACGCCAAAGGTTTAGCTTTCTTGGTAGCTTTTATAGTTGGTGGATTAGCAACACACGGATCTGCTGGTGGAGCATAAAGACCACCCCAAGGAGGTTCTTCTCCTCTTGAAATGACATCTGCAGTTTTTACTTGCAAATAATGATGCATGTCTGGTGGAGCATAAAGAGCATCCCAAGGAGGTTCCTCTCCTCTTGCAATGGCATCTGTAGTTTTTCCTTGCAAATAACGAAGCATGCCTCTTCCCAACGTGCTCATTTTCTTCGGATCAGGTGCTGCATTTGTGTTTTTCCCCTTGTGGTGTGAGGAATCACGATCACCACCACCATTACCATCCTCACCCCCTCCGGCAGCAGCAGTAGACATCTCTAGTTACTGTTAGAAAAAATCTAAACTAATTACACTATTCTAAACTAATTAACTAATTACATAAAATAAATAAAGAGAGGAAACTTACCTAAGAGGGAGGAGCAGCCCGTGGGGAGAGGGAGACGGTGGCAGGGTGGGGCGGGACGGCTGCTGCCGTCGGCCTTTATATAAGCGCGGCAGCCGCCGTCCGCCACGGCGGTTGGATCCTACCGCCATGGCCCACGGCGGTCGCAAGGATTTTTTGAACTTAATGATTAATGTTTTTGGTTTTATTCTTTGGTTTTTAACTTTATGACAAAGAAAACGAGCTGGTAATAACGAAAAACAAAGTGACATAATAAAAAGTAGTCATCATCACAAATAAGAGTGCTGCTGTCTAAACAATATACAACCTAATCTAGCAACGCCTCTTTTTCTGGTGCAGCCTGTCTGCTCACGCTGCGGCCCGCGTCTGGTCGCGAGGGTACGTCAACGTGTCACGTGGGTGGATCTGCCGACGCCTAGCATCAGCAGCGGCATCCGGTGTCGCCATCGCCGCCGGCGACCCTGCAACCTGGTGGGACGACCCTGGCAACCTTCCTGGAGACGGGTGCGTCCCTCCGCTCGCCTGTGTCCCTCCTGGCTGCGTGCATCCTCCCTCATGTGTGCACGTGGCTGGCGCACCTCCTAGCTGCGATCCTCCGAGCTCCTCCTGCGTCGACACACCTTGCAAGAAGTCGAAGTCGGTCAAGTCGAAGTCGTCGAACCCTCCCGTCTGGTCGTCTAGGGTGGAGTCAGAAAGGTCGCCGGTGCCGACGTAATCTGGAACAAATAGCATTATTAAATCACGAATCATAATTAATAGATTTTTGTATTTGTATATAGTTGGAGATATAATTGTGGTCATTACTTGTGTGAAGAGCAGCGTCGGTGGACGAGGAAGGAACAACTGCTGGTGGTACTTGTCAGGGACGGTCATTAGGGGTCCCCTAATTAAGGGGACAATTACCCTCGTTAAACGAAAACCACTTACGGACTAAATCTCCAAACCCAACAGTCACGGGACACCACGGGCCCGCGGCCTGCTACGGCCCAGCAACGGCTTCACCGAGAAGGCCCGCTTGACCGCCTCGCTCGAGGGTCTCCGGTCCCTCGAGCGAGTTTCCGCCTCGTTCGAGGATCCCGGTCCCCCGAGCGAATTTCTGCCTCGCTCGAGGGCTCTGGTCCCTCGAGCGAGTTTCCACCTCGCTCGAGGGTCTCGGCCCCCTGAGCAGGTTTCCGTCTCGCTCGAGGGACTCTCCCCCCTCGAGCGAGCAGTCATCTCCGCCTCGCTCGAGGCCATCCCTTGACACACGGCACCCCGCCCTTCTGCTCCGCCTGACGACAACATTTAATACCGGGCCCCGCGCTGGGGGGCCGAAGTCAAAGGCGTATCTCCTCCCACGCCGTGCGGCTGACACGGTCTGAGCGCCTGACACCGCCACTGTGCAGCCATCCCTGCTCCTGTGCGGGTGACGCGCGGTCCTGTGAGGACAGGCCGGTGTAATCCCGCGGCACTGTGCTACCTGCCCCCGTCCTCTCCCAGCGGCAGGACCCTCAACGGGTATGGGGGCACCCTGGAAAGGTGTACGGGCGACAAGCGGACGCGCGCGCTGACCGGCGCCGCTGTACGAACGGCGCGCGCCGCTTCGCCTCTACCATCCCCGGCGCTGTGCGGCCATCCCCGGCGGCCGACGCTGTGCGGCCATCCCCTGCACTATGCCACCATCCCTGCCGCTATGCGACAGGATGCGCAGCGCTGTGCAGACAGGCCGGTGACGTCCCGCAGCCCTGTGCTACCGACTCCCGTCCTTCCCTCCATGGCAGGACCCTCGATTCGGCAGAGGCGACCCCTCGAAGTCAAGGCAGGACAAGCAACAGGGACCGCCACGCCGCCCGCAGAAGCCGGAGGTCATCACCAACTCGCGCCAGAAGACCAGACGTGCGGAGACAAGACCGCCGACACCATACCTATTAGTACACGGCCACTGTGCCGGCTGTTGTACAGCACCACTGTAACTGCCCTCCCTTGGCCTATAAAAGGGAGAGGCAGACGCCCTGCAAGGCGACGAGGCTCATCACTGTAACATCCCTGATGTTACTTAAGTTAAGTACTTCAATTAGTCATGATAATCAAGAATAATTAGTTCCTAACCATGTTTAGCATGATGGTGATCAATTTTGCAAATAAAACCTTGGTCAAAATCTAAAAATTTGGTCAAACCCTTAAGTACTCCTTAAGGCTGAAATGGTTTTCTTGCGCGTTCTCCAAATTTCTCTATAGAAGTTCAAAATATGCCAATATAAAAGTTTTTCCTTGTTTCCGGGAACACATTTTTCATAATTGGCGGACATTCCAATTTTGAGTGTAACTTAGCCAAAATTCGAGTTGAAGGTGCTGTGAACAGTCACTCGGGCCGAGAAAGTCAGCGACTTTGCCAGGTTTTCCCCATTAAACCAAGCATCAAAACATAGGTTGCCCTTTGCAAAAGTTGTAGTCCTATAGTTGCTCTACAACTTTCGTATTTGGAGATTTTCAAGTTATATTCAAAGTTTTTGAGTTTCACGATTTTGAAAGTGCGCAAACGAAATCTCAAAGGGCAGGCCGCCGGCAGCACCGCGCCCGTGCGCGTGCGCGCATGCTGTCATCCGCCGTCCGTACGCCGTCACGGTGTGGACCACGCGTCAGTCATTGCGACACACACCCCGTTCAGGTGGCCACGCGCCCCTCTCTGCGCTAGCCCGGTGCCCTCCTGCGCCGTTTGGCCGCCGTCGCGCTGGCCACGCGCCGTGCGCTTGCGCACCAGGGCAGCCGCGGCTGGCAGCTATCCAGCCAGCTGCCCTCCAAAGGCGAGGTGGGCAGCCACCAGTGCCTCCCTCCACCCACACTTCACCTTCCCCGACCACCGGTTCTACCGCTTTGCTGCCCAGCTTGTCGGAGCACGTGTTCCAGCGACGGCAGATCCATGGTGCCGCCAAGCACCACCGCCGGCACCTTCCCTCCCCCGTCCAAGCCTCGAAACGGAACCCTAGGTGAGCCTACACCACTTCCCCACCCTTTCCCGGCCAAGCCCGGCCTTCTCCTCGCCGGATTTTGGCTCTCACCACCGGCCATGGCGCCTAGGGGTCACATTGCTTCTTCCCCAATAATTTCTGGGTGTTTTTCGTAATCTAGGGGTCTGTTCATAATTTCAAGAAAATACTTCGAGGGTCTGTCTGTAAAAGTAGTTTTAGGTTTCGGCTGCAACTTCCAAAAATGGTTAAAAATCGTAGAAAAATCAGAAAAATGTAAATCCAATTGTTTTGGTTTCCTTGTGACTAGATCTACATTTTCTAGAAAGGGTGTATAGGGTTTTTTGGATAGTTTTGAAATGAAAATTCAAACTCAGTTTGATGTACTTTTGTTGTAGTTCAAAATATACACACGATATGAAGATAAAATTTGGATATGTTATTCTTTATACCATGTTTACATCTGTGACCAAATTTGACATATGTTTGATGTGTAGAATTGTGGTTATGATTTTTGTAAGCTTTATGTTAGGTTAAGCTTGATGCTTTTTATAGTCCCCTCAAGAAATATTTTCTTTAAGCACCAATGCACCCTAGGACTTTGTCATGATGTTTAGCATCTCTAGAAAATAATTATGATTTTAGGATTTTGTTTGAATGATGTTTTGTATTTAACTTTGTGTAGGATGTAAAATGAATAACTTGACAAATATGATAGATCTATTTGTGTGTGTTGGTCAGGAAAAATTTGAGGTCAAAAAGTTTAGTAAATCTTTTTATAGGATTTAATGAAGTTAAGCTAGGCTGAAACTTGTCTTTTTCATATAAATTAATTTATATGTGATCTGCAGCTAACATTTGGTATGTAAGCTTGTTTTAGTCATATGCTGCTGTGTGCAAAGTTTGAGATCAGTTAGAGTTATATTTCAATTGATATGAATTTTGGATGAATGACTAGCTAGGAAGTGAATAAATAGATTGTATTTATTATTTAAGTTTAATTAAGGTTTTTATGTTTAGTTCCTGGTCATAATCATTTTAAACACACCCCATGCAGTTTGGTGAAGTTTAGTAAATTAAATTGTTTAAATGTGCACACAATCACCATCAAAGTAGTAGTAGTTAGCCCATCATCACACCACCTCTTACTTTTTGTGAGAATTAGTAGTTGTTTAAATGATTGTGGCCAACAAGAGTTGGTTTGGTGGTAATTCTCCCACCCTCACCATAATCTAATGCATATGCATGTGTACGCGTAGATTTACCGGACGGTACCTATTTGCTCACCCAGGAGGGAGAAGGAGCTGCAGATGTAGAAGTGAAGGAGCTGAGTGTTCAGCAAGACCTGGACCAAAGTCCAGAAGAGCCCAAGGCTAGTGTTGAGTCAGAGGAAGGCAAGCACCGGATGCATATAACCTTTTTGAACAAAATCTCACTCCACCTTTACTTTTCCGTATTTATTGTTTACTTGTGCATTTAAGTTTCAGGAGTTGTTTTGAAACCTAGATGCATGGTCCTTAGGACTCCTATGCTCTTTTACTAGTATGTTAGGAACGCTAGTGCCATGCTTTAAGGACACGGTACAAGTCGAGTAATGACTCATTGCTCGCGAGATATAGGATGCTTATGTTGGAATCATAAGTTGGATAAATTGACTCGCTCATGTGGTAAGAGCAATGGGTTCGATCTCGACCGAGTAGCATGGTGCTGGTCTAAGCTATTGAACGTACCAAGTGCTTTTTGAGAATGGGACCGGTAAGCCTAGTACCTAATGAACCAGTGCGGGGACTTTATGTCTACTACTCTTGAGATGCGTCTCCCGGTTCGCTACCGGTAGTGCAAGTGTGAGTCTGTACGTGCCGTGTGAGGGCATTCCAGTAACTTTGTACCTAGGACTGTGGCATCTGTCCCTAATCTGGGGAATGACGGGAACCGCCTGGTCGGGGTAGACCCCGCATTTGCTTTTATTTGATTTCTTGGGGTCTACCTTCTTCCGTGTATCTTGGGTTTACCTTGCAAGGATATAAATCGATCGATCGTCGGTCACGCGCCGTTATCTGAGTCGGCTTGACCACTGGCTACCCCATATTTATTTATGGAATATTTAGATTAATATTGTTGCCTGATTAATGTTGTTTGCACAAACATGCTTGATTAGTTAGGTGCTTACCTAGAATGGTTAACATACTAGAACTTGAGCTAAAATTTGAAATTAAGGATCAACTCTTAGTCGCTTTTGGCAAAACAAACCCACCAGCCAAAAAGCCCTGCATGTCTAGTTGTTCTTTTATTTCTGTCAGGTCAGTCTTGCTGAGTATTAGCATACTCAGCCTTGCTTAATTTGTGGTTTTCAGGTAATCCCATCTGGCCTGGTTCTATTCCAGATGGTTGGGAGCTTGAGTGGGAGCAGGATGACGATGAGTGATACTCTATGGATGGCCTCCCATGTGTATCTTCCGCTAGTTTTATTTCCGCTGTTTAATCTCTGAAACACTTTACTTTATGTATGAAAACCTGGTTTGTAATAATATAACTTTGTGAACTTTTATATAATGTTAAATTTGTACTCTGGTCCCGACTTCGTGTGGGCTTAGCGCATATCAGCGATCCTGTTGTAAGTGATTTACCGGGCTTGACCCGGCAGAGGCGACAAAATACATCCTTATTATCGCTTATGAGCCATGTGGACCGGCTTAGGTGATAATACGGATTTATTTTGGGCGGTTCTGTCACATTCACCGCACGCACGCTCACTCGCTCTCCAGCACACCACCCCGTTCCAGATATTGGCACTTGCCTCAATCATCCTAGTAGGGACTTAGGGGAATTTCCTCCTCTCCCGCCTTACTTGTAGCCCCCCTCTACAGGCACCTGCGGTGCAAGCTAATATAGTGCGCAAGCACACCTTGCTGGACATACGGCCGCGTGGCCGGAACCAGGAAAAACCCCGTGTCACATTAGCTTAGCGCCGACCATCGAGAGCTGATCTCAGTGCGAATTACTAGTTGATGCCGGTGCTAATCCGGACATCGACAGTACTACTGGTGGTGCTCGTGCTGGTGCTGCTGCAGGTCCTCGTGGTGCTGGTGCTGGTGCTGCTCTGGGAACTGATCCCCCTAGAGGATGCATCCTCCAGGGGGAGGATGCACCAGAGAGCACGGCGCGTAGAAAGTGGTCGGGAAGGGTGGCCGTGAGTAATTTTCTACATTTTCTAGAATAGATAAACTAATTTTCTAGAATTTCTAAACAAAATAAAATAATTTTCTACAATTTCTAAAACATGGAAACTATTTTTATACATTTTCTACATTTTCTAGAACAGATAAAATAATTTTCTACAATTTCTAAACTAGATAAAGTAATTTTCTACATTTTCTAGAACAGATAAAGTTATTTTCTAGGATTTCTAAACAGAATAAAATAATTTTCTACAATTTCTAAACTACATAAAGTAATTTTCTATAATTTTTACATGAGGTAAACTATTTTTCTACATTTTCTACATTTCTTAAAACAAAGAAAATAATTTTCTACAATTTCTAGACATGATAAAGTAATTTTCTATAATTTCGAGAACAGAAAAATTATTTTTATACATTTTCTAAACCCGATAAAGTAATTTTCTAGAATTTCTAAACAAGATAAAGTAATTTCCTAAATTTCTAAAATATTTTTCTAAATTTCTAAATTTTCTAAACTAATTTCTAAATTTTCTAAACTAAAAATTAATTTCCTACACTAATTAAACTAATTAAATAAAGAAAGAAAATTTACCTGAGAGAGGAGGCCGCGGCGGTAGGAGGTGGGGGCGGACGGCGGCCGCCGTCGCCCTTTATATAGGTGCGCCAGCCGCCGTCCGCCACGGCGGTTAGGTCATACCGCCGTGGCCCACGGCTGTAGCAACCTCTACCGCCGTGGCGCACGGCGGTAAGTTGCCGCGAGCCCACAGCCAACATCCGACCGTTGGCGGTAGACCTACCGCTGTGGACCACGGCGGTTGGACGACCTGCCGCCGTGGGCCACGGCGGTTTGGCCTATCCGCCGTGGGTCACGACGTTGGTGGTATATTTTTGATAAATTTCAAAACGGTGGTAAATTTGCAAATTGGAATAAAAAATAAAAAAAATCACGGCCATCAGATTCATTCTCTTTCTTTCAAATTTTTTTTTCTTTTTTTCAGACTAGCGGGCCTCGCATGCCAACTTCTTTTTTGGGCCAAATACTTTATCTAGGCCCAACAGTATACCTCCCTCACTCAAGAATTTTTATGTTCACCTGGTCCTAAAAAAACTATTTTCTGTTCACCTGTCGCAGGGAGTCACATTCCTCTCACAACACATGGTTTAATGATGTAACTTTTCACTATTTCAGCACTATTTATAAGTGCAATTTACCAAACTAAATCATGCATGACTTGTGCGACAGGGTGCAAATTGAGTTTGCCTGCCCACCACGGTTGATCATACGGTCTGCACTTTGGCTGCTTAATCGACAGCAGCAACCATAGGAAGAACCTGCATTTTTTTTTCTCGACCTTGGCCTTCCGGATGCTGCTCCAATGCCCATCACTGGCATTCCCCGCGAACTGAACGTTGTACCACCCTATTCGTCTGGTTGATGACTGGTGGCTGGTGCTGATTTGTTCTGAGAGAAAAGTACCACTGACTGGTAGCTGGTGACTGATTTGTTCTGAGAGAAAAATACTGCTGGCGGGTGGCTGATAAGCCAGACGAACAGGTCGTACAAAGCCAAGTTCTCTGTATAGCGACTATCTTCTTTGAAACGCCAAACGATTGTGTCAACATCAGCGGTAAGTTGAACTGTTGTCTCGCCATTGCCAACTGTGATCGCAGTGTGCAACTTGAAAAGTTCTTGTTAATAAGCCAACGTGAGTTTGATGTCCATAGCCGCCCAAGGTGTTGTTATAAATACGCCCTCTATACACGTATGACCCTCTCAACACGCATTCCCACGTCGTTATTATTTTAGTTTGCTTCCATGTTCAAACCGACAGTAAGAATCACTAGTGAGGGTGAATAACAGAAAACATGATGAAATACAAAATAACAAAGAATCAGGTACTCTAATAACTTTTTAAGTGGCCTTTTGAATTGTGCATTTATTTATATTTCTATTAAATAAATAAATATATATATATATATATATATATATATATATATATATATTTATATATATATATATATATTCGCGTATCCCCGTATCTGTATTTTTCAAAAAATGGCGTATCCGAGTATCGACGTATCGCGTATCCGTATCCAAGTATCTGTGCAACGTAGGTCGTCACTTCTTTTCTTCAATTCGGCGATCCGTAAGGCTCAACCAATTGGTACACTACTAGGGAAAGAGGCTTTCGTCCCAGGCCAAAAATAATATTAGTACCGGGTTTTTTTGCCCACCGGTACTAGTGTCAACCAGAACCGGTACTAATGTTCCGTGCCAAAAAGGAGGCGGGCGGAGCCATTCCGTGGCTAGATATGACCCGGTATAAAAAGGTTGGACATTAGTACCGGGTCAAAAATAGCCCCGATACTAATGTTACGCTCCAAACGGCGCCGTCAATCCCCCAGCCACGTTCGCGGGCCCGCCCACCACCCACATGTGTGCGTATCCCCCCGTGCCTTGCTTATCTCTTCGTGCCCACCACCTACCCCCGTTCTCATCCACTTCTCCTTCTCCCACCGTGCCTTATCCCTTTCTAGCTCTCTCATCCTCCTATTTCTCTCCTGTGCAGGCACGACGCCGGCGAGCGGCCCTGGAGGCGCGGAGGCGGCCTGCCCGCGGAGGCGCCCTGCCCGCGGAGGCGCCCTGCCCGCGGCGACTGGCCTCCCCCGGCGGCTGGCCGTGAGGGGCGGCACGGAGCAGGGCGGCCTTCCCCTGGCGGCGGCCTTCCCCGGCGGCGAGCAGGCGGCCTGCCCCGGCGGCACCCGCGGCACGGAGCAGGGCCGGCTGGCCGTGAGGGGGGCACGGAGCAGGGCGGCCTGCCGCCGGCGGCGGAGCACAAGGGCTCGGCGGCGGAGCTCAAGGGCACGACGATGGTGATTTGATTCCTGAGTTTGTGCTGATTTTATTCTTTTGATTGATGATTCTTGAGACAGATTGTGTTGTGTGAGATTTGAGACAGATTGTATGTTGTGAGATGTAATTCTTGTGATTTTTGTGAGATTGTGTTGTGAAATTGTATGATTGTGAGATGTGTTTATATGAATGTCTTTGCATTTGTGCATCTTTTTGATTGAGAAAGAAGAAAGAAAAGAACAACAAATAAAGAAATAAAGAAATAAAAAGAAAAAGAAGGAAACGGAGACGGAGGTGGGACGGGGACGGAACAGTCGGACGAGAGTTGACAGAGGAGCCACATTAGTACCGGTTTGTCAAACCGGTACTAATGTGACTTCACATTAGTACTGATCGAACAATACCGGTTTGTAAACCGGTACTAATGTGGAGTACTGACCCGGTACAAATGTACGTTTACCTAGCAGTGGTAGTGGTAGTTGTTTGACGATGGATACACATTAGCCTGGTGTCGTTGTCCACGATGCAAATTGCAATACAAAATGCTCGTAGCAGTATCATAGTATTCATCTGCCCCACGAGATAACGACTGAAAATTGCACGCTGCCAAATGCGGCAAGCATATACTACGTCCAAACTCGATGATTTGCTGGGAAATCAGGGATCGGACAGAGATGGCACATACAGTAACGGTCAAAATGGGCACCATGCCTAAGGAACACGTTTGTGCAAAAAAATCCATAGCTCCAGCATGGTCCGCCCCGGCCGCCTGTGGTTCCAGCAGCCACTTGAAGCACCGGCCAGCTGGACACCACGCTCGATTTGGAAGGATGGGAGCATTTTATAACTCCGGGGCTGCAGCCGTTTGACCGTGTCGCCGCCGAAACACGTAAACGCTGCAGGGAAATGAAAAACGAACGAGGGTGTGTTTAGAAGTCTAACTTCCCTTAAAAGTCACTATGAAAAAAAAGATTCTCCATCACATCAAAAATGTCGGTACATGCATGAAGTACTAAATGTAGATGAAATCAAAAACTAATTACACAGTTTAGATGTACTTTGCGAGACGAATCTTTTGAGCCTAGTTAGGCCATGGTAGGACAATATTTACCACAAACAAACGAAAAGTGCTACAGTGTTTTTAGTTCGGAACAGTGCTGTCGGGGTTCTCAACCGCTGGCAATAGATTTGTATCGAATCGTGTGTCGGATCCGGATGATCGACACGGGAGACACAAGGGTTTTATACTGATTCGGGCCTCCGGAGAGTAATACCCTACGTCCAGTTCCGAGTACTCGTGTTCCTATTCCGGGGGTGTCTGTAGTAGGGGTTACAAACTTGGTCATCGGTCCTCATGTACGTTGCACCCCTCCCCCTTTTATAGTCACAAGGGCGAGGGACAAAGAAGGAAAATGAAAACAAGCTACAGTGCTATGGCGTTGTGAAGTCTTTTCCGCCATTGATGCCCGTCAGGCGTAGTGGGAGGGCGCTGAGCTGTGGTGTCGTCGGAGGCCGCCGCGTGGGCTGTTGCTACTATTCGTCCTGGGCACTTGGCACCTCCTCCAAGTAGTTCACACGGTGAATCAGCCCTCATGAGTACGTTTTAGACCTGCCACGTTATGGCCTAAGAGCAGGTAGATGGTAATCGAGTGCCTGTTCTGACGGGGTGGCGTGCAGCTGGCGTTGGATGTGACGGCATGTCGGAGGTCGTGGGGGGTGTACTGTGCGCCATTACAGCCCCTGCCAGACCCTGCCGTCCTCCCGTCGCGCCAGCTGTGGTACTTGCATGGCGTGAAAAACGACGTCACGCGTGTCGTCGCGGAGAAGCTTGGGGGGCTGGGGTGGCGCCACGTTCGTGTGGGGCCCCTGCCCCAGGCTCCGGCTCCTCCGTGGGGGCTCCGCCTTAGTCGGAGACGGAGATTACTCGTGCGAACGAGTAGTCGGAGGCGGGGCGGCGTGTACTCGGAGACGACGCGTTCTCGTGCGAGGCGGAGAGTACTCGTGCGAAGCGGAGGGTACTCGGAGCCGAGGCGAACTCGTGCGAGGCGGAAGATACTCGGAAGTGGGGAAGTCTTGTCAGTGAGGGTCTTGATGAAGATCTGCATCCCTCCCTGTCCTGGATCTTAGCCTTCACATTGTCAATGGTGTCAGAGGACTCCATCTTCAAGGTAATTATCTCGTTGCTTAGGGGGCCCTAATCCAGGCCCTCGTCAGTAGCCCCCGAGCCTGTGGTGGGAGTCAAGGACTCGCTCGCAGGCTCTGCGTCGGGGAAATATTGTCGTTGTTGTTCCTTGATTTACTCGGTGGGTGCGCGCGAGCGCATCCGCCGGATGTAGCCCCCGAGCCCATGAAGGAGTTGTAGACTCGTTTATGGGGTTTTGAATTTTGAAATGTTGTCGCTTCGAAATCTCCGGTCACGGCGGTTGTGGCTGCATCGGTAGCTGTGTCCACTCCGTCGGTCGTGACTGACGTGGCGATGGAGACGGTTGGAGGGGACGGCGCGTGGCTGATTTGGACCTGCGGCCCCACCCGGTATCGAACCGTCACGCGGGCGTGCCTCTGTCGCCTCGGGGGATGCGTCCACCAAGCGGGCGGTTTTACGGTGTGGTGGGCCGGCATTAAATGTCGGCGGCCACATTTGCCCCTTATAAACCGCGCGCCGGTTGAGCTCCGTACTTTTTCCCCGATTCCTTGCTTTTGCCAGCGCCGCTCGCTCATCTGCTCCTAACCCATGCGCCGCCGCCACCGCTTCTTCAACCTTCTTCTTGCCCTCGAGCTCGACAGGCGCCATGTCGAACTGGACGCGCTCCAATGTCTCCCGCTCGATGCTCCAGCACCTTGTCGCCGCCGGCCAGCTGCCGGTCCTCACCGCCGCTAAGGAGTGGAGGGTCCCGGGCAACGAGTCGGTGCCGCACCCACCGGAAGGCTACATCGTCTCGTTCGTGACATTCCACGAGCGGGGCTTCACTGTTCCGGCCGGCCGGTTCATCCGCGCCGTCCTCTCCGAGTACCGGCTGCAACTCCACCACCTCAACCCCAACAGCATCCAACAAATGGTGGCGTTCGAGGCGCTGTGCGAGGGGTACTTGGGAGTGGGCGCCCATTGGCACCTCTTCCGGTACTTCTTCAAGTTCATGTGCCTGAAGGACAGGTCGCTCTCGGCCACCCTTGGGTGCGCCAATCTTCGGATGAAGACGAAGAGGAGCGAGGAGCACATCTCCGGCACATTGACGAGCTCCAACAGCGGCTGGCACAAGGGGTGGTTCTACCTCAAGGACTGCCCCGAGTTCCCGCTGCCGAAGTATACCGGCTCCTCAATCGCCGAGGCGTCGGCGAACTGGAGCTACGGGCCCCCGGAGGCGGAGCAGGACAGGCTGCTCGGGGACTGCTGGACGGTGCTGGCCAAGCTGCGTGACGCCGGGGTTGACTTGGCGACCGTCATCGGCTAGTACTATGCGCTGGGGATCATCCCACTCCAGCGTCGCCGTCTTCGCATCTGTCAGATGACGGTGGACAGGGCTCCCTTCGTCGGGACTGTGTCGGCGCCTCGGCTCCCTTCGCTGGACGAGATCCAGTGCCGCGTGGGGCAGGCAATCGGGAAGGCCAACTTCTCCTGGCCGCCGCCCCAAATCCTACCCATGCTCCCCCACGAGGGGACCAAAAATTTTGTAAGTCTTTCTTCCCTCTGACTAACGCTCCGACTATCTTGCATCCTTTGTGTTGATTCTCGTCTTCTTCCTTGCTTTCAGTTGAGGCCTGCGGCCCCTCTCCCTGCGAAGCCGCCTCTTCCTGAGGATGCGATGCCGAATCGCGCCCAGGCTGCCGCGGACAGGAGGAGGGCCGACCGCAAGGCCCAGCATAAGGATAAGGAGATTGCGAAGCGCGAGCGGAACGACCGCCGCGCTAAGCGTAGGAAGATGAGAGAGGGCACCGTCTCCTCGGACGAGGACCCTTCGTCGTCGCCGCCCTGGTCCGGTGATGACGGTGGCGCCAGTGTTGACTGGAGCGCGCTGTCGTCTCCGTCGCCTCCTCCCCAGTGGCAGGCCGCGGCGTCCAGCTTGAGGCAGCGGCCGGAGCCTGCTGCTCATGAACAGGGAACAAGCCGGCTCGCGCCCGTCCCCACGCCCGGACCAGGAGGATCGGAGGGTGACTCGCTCCCGATCGGGCCCTGGCGGCCAAGAGCAGCAGAGGGAGAGGAGGAGGTCCCCGCGGCGAGACGACTCGTCCAGACGTCCGGTGGAACGTGATCCGTCCGTTCGCCGTCCCTCCGACGACTCATCGTGGCGGGGGTCGCGCTCCCCGAGGAGGCGGTCGCCCCCAAGGCGAGATCGACGTCGCCGGTGCATGCTCTGACCGCGTCGCACGGGGAGAGCGCGGATGATCCTCTGCGGCATCTTCAGTCGTTGGTCATCCGAGGCGGCGGAGCCCCGCCTGTGCAGGTCCCCCTCTCCCAGAGTGACAGTCGAGGACCGTCCTCCGTCCAGCCGGGGGGTAAGAGGCCAGCCCCCGAGTCGTCGGGCGCCGCCCCTAGGCCTGTTAAGCGGGTCTGTATCACCTCCTCCGTGTAAGTGTCATCTCGTGCTATCTTGTTATCTTATTCTTCGATTTTCGTTCGCCTTGTTGATTTGCTCTTTCCATGCCAGTCGCTCCAACGTTGGTGCGCTGAGCCTTGCGCCGCGAAAGCATGCGGCTCTGAGAGCGCGCACCCCCTCGTCCGCTCCCTGCTCTTCAACTCCTCCGTCCGCGCCGGAGACAGCCCTCGAGTCGGCAGCGGCGGCGCCGGAGACTCGTGATGCGGTGGCGCCCTCGCCGTCATCGGAGGACGTAGGCATGGTCGGGGGCCAAACAACCTCCTAGCGATCCGAGCCCCCGGTGGCGCCTGTCGTTGATCAGGGCGCTGTCGCGCAGGCGGCTCCAGAGGCGGACCAGCTCCCGGCGTCGGGCGCCGGTGACGACGAGACTGTGGAAGTGGCGGCCCCCTTGTTTTCCTCGTGGCTCCCGGAGGCCATGGATATGGGGGGACCGACCCTCCCAGGTGGTGACGCAGCCGCCTATGCGAGCGAACTGGAGCAGTGCTTGCTGGCGTCGGAGGAGTTGCCAGCCGAGGCGTCTGTGCTGCCCGCCCCGGAGGTTGCCGTGGCGGTCGAGGAGGACGTGGCGGCCGAGGGGGTCGCAGCGGGCCCTGAGGCGTCCAGGACCCAGGCAGAAGAAGTGGCGCCGGACTCCATCGCGCCGTCGGAGCCGCTATGCCAGCCCATCGCTGTCGTCGCGGAGGTGGTCGAGATTGCGGACTCGCCTCTTCCCGACATGCAGACGCCTGCCTCCCTCGAGGATGCGACGGGCCGCGCTCCACCAACCATCGTCCGAGAAGCTAGCGAGAGCTCGGGCGCCCGTTCCTCCTCAGCCCCCGAAGGAAGTGGACATGGCCTGGGCCTCGGGCGCGCCGTGTGGGCCGGAGCCCATGACGCCGAGGCGCACGACGGCGAGGATGAAGAAGCCACGGCATGCTGCCGCTTTGTGTGGGGGTCTGCGGTCGGCGGAGCGGGCGATCAACGAGCTTGTCGTCCCGGCTTCGTCGGTGAGCTGGCCGAGCCCTACTCCTTGATCTTGTGTTTCGATTTCTGAGTTGTTGCTGCAGTTGACCCTTTTCTCGATCCAGCTGCTCGCTAGGTGCAGCGCCGAGAAGACGCGCACCATCGAGGAGCTCCAGGCCGAGAAGGCCTTGCTGGAGATGCAGCTGGCCGCCGCCCGACTGGCGGCTGTTGGAGCGGTGGCGGGCGAGGCATCGGTGAGGACTGCTCTCGAAGCTGCAACAAAGTCGGCGGAGGACCGTGCAGTCGCCGCGCAGTCTGCCGCGGACGCCGCCGTGTCGGAGAAGGCTTCCCTCGAGGCCAAGCTTGCCACTGTCGTGGAGCTGCGAACTGCAGCCGCCACAGCCGCCGAAACAGCTCGGAATGCAGCTGCCGCTGCTGCTGTCGCCGAGGCCGCATCCCGGACCGCCGCAGAAGAGAAGGCGACGCTTGAGAAGAAGGTGGCGGACCTGCAACAAGACCTTGCGGACCATGTGGCGGACCTGAAGACGGCGAACAATCAGGTCTGCAACCTTTCCACCAAGCTGCAGGAGGTCACCGACGAGGGGACACAGCTCCGCGAGGAGAACAGCCAGATGGCGCGAGAGATCCAGGGTGAGTATCTTTGCGTTCTTCGACTTTCATGATGTTTCCTTCCCTGCGTTAACCACTGCTGAGGCTGCTTCAGTCTTTGGTTTTCACAGGGATTCGCATAGCTCGTACTGCACAGGCGGCCAAGCTGGCGGAGAAGGCTCAAGAGGTCGTGGCTGCGGAGCTCAAAATCCACGAGATGTCCGAGATGGCCAAGAATTTGGCGGACCAGCTCTCGAGTACATTCTTCTTATCTTGACCCCTTCTTACTCATGCTTGTGTCTCCCTTGGCTCAATGCTAACTCGTTCTTTGTTCCCAGAGGTCAAAGCTGAGCTGGAGGATTCTCAGAAGGCCCAGCATGGGGTGGAGGAGGCGCTCAAAAAGAACATACTGGAATGCGCCAAGCTTGGACGTCACGTTGACACGATGTGCTTGGCGACCGGCTCAATCTTCTGCCAGGCTTCGTCCGGGAGAAGGAGTTGTCGACGTCTCGGCAGGTGGTGCACAGGGTCCTCTCCATGTTCAGCTTGCACTACCAGGGGTTGGATTTCAAGGCGCTGAGTGGTGGTTGGGCCCCTGGCTACTCGAGCGAGGAGCTCGACAAGATCGAAGAGGATTGCGCCGCCCCTACCCGCACCATGGCGGACACCGTGATGAAGGACCTGGAGCTGATTCCAAAAGACACACCAGAAGACGGCTCTGGGCCTTCGCATTAGATGTATCAAGTTGTATGACAGTTAAACAAAACTTTTATTCGTGCTGTGTTGAACAGCTTTTTATTTTGTTTTGAACCGTCGCCTCCTGAAGCATTTCCCGAGTACCTGCGGATGACTGCAGAATGGAATGGCGGCACTTAGACGCTCAAGCCGATCGAACTTTTCTCTAGAGCCGCGGAGGCGTAAGATTCGGAAAGCTCGACCTGAGCCACGAAGTGACGCCATGCATTCGTAGCCCCCGAGAACTTAGAAACGCTCAAGAAAAGACTCGCATGCTTTTTGTAAAAGACGTTTTGAGCCGGAGCTCAAGCAGTTACCCATGTTCCCTCTGAAAGTAGTCGGACGTCGACCTGTAGGTCCGAGCTGTGCTTGCAAGTTTTCGTGCCGTAGCCGCGGGGGCGTAAGTGCTAAAAGACTTGGATAAGCAACAACATCGAAACGCTTACAGATCAACATCCTTTCCCCTCGTGAGGTAAAAGGTGTTCCGCCAAAAAGAACCGTTCGCTCGTGCGATTGGTCGCGACAAAGTTGTCGGAGAGTTTTTGTTTTGAAAACGGAAAATGAAAAGGGGGGCATTGTGCCCCGGGTAGCCCCCGAGTGGTAGATGTTCTTGCATGGGCGCAAGGACACTTGCCACTCAGCCTTTGGATAGCGTTGAAACATACGAAAGAAGTCAACACGAGTATAATGAGAAGCTTATGAAACGAGAACAAAGACAGATGGCATTATTCGTTGATCATAAGCTGAAACAAAGAATGTTACTCAAGGGTAAAAACATCGTAGATGTTCTATGTTCCATGCGTTGGCGATGATCGTGCCGTCGTCATGCCGAAGCTTGAATGTTCCTAGTCGGAGCACTTGGTCGACGATGTACGGCCCTTCCCATGGGGGCGCGAGCTTGTGTTTGTCCTTGTTGCTCATGACACGTCGGGGTACCAGGTCTCCAACTTGAAATTGCCGCTCGTGGATGTTGCGCTCGTGGTAGCGTTGTAAGGCTTGCTGGTACCGGGCTGAATGTAGGAGTGCCACGTCACGAGCTTCGTCGAGTTGGTCCATCGCATCTTCGAGCGCGACTTGGTTCCCTTCTTCGGTGTATGCCCGGACTCTTGGGCTGCCGTAGTCAATATCCGTCGGGAGAACCGCTTCCGACGCGTGCACCATGAAGAATGGTGTTGCACCAGTGGACTGACTCGGTGTGGTGCGCAGGCTCCACAGAACGGACGGCAGCTCGGCGACCCATCTTGCTCGGAACTTCTCGAGCCGTCTGAAGATTCGAGGCTTTAACCCTTGTAGGATCATACCGTTGGCCCTCTCAGCCTGCCCGTTGGCCCTTGGGTGTGCCACAGCAGCCTAGTCCACGCGAATGTTGTTGTCGTCGCAGAACTTGAGGAACTTCTTTCCCGTGAACTGTGTGCCATTGTCGGTGATGATTGAGTTGGGGATCCCGAAGCGGTAGATGATGTCGGTGAAGAACGCTACGACCTCCTCGGAATGGATCTTGGCGACAGGTCGAGCTTCAATCCACTTTGAAAACTTATCGACGGCAACGAGCAGATGCGTGAAGCCCCCGGGCGCTTGCTTGAATGGTCCGACTATGTCCAGCCCCCATACTGCGAACGGCCACGTGATGGGAATGTTCTGAAGTGCTTGCGCCGGGAGATGAGTTTGTCGAGCGTAGAACTGGCAACCTGCACATCGTCGTACGATATCTTTGGCGTCTGCCAGCGCCGTGGGCCAGTAGAAAGCTTGTCGGAATGCCTTTCCGACTAAGGTTCTGGCAGCGGTGTGGTGTCCGCACATGCCAGCATGAATTTCCTGAAGCAGGTCTCGGCCTTGATCTCTCTGAATGCAGCGCATGAGTATATCTGCTGCGCCCCACTTGTGGAGCTCGCCGTCGATAAGGACATAAGATTTGGCTCGTCGTGAGATACGACGTGCCTCTGTTTGATCTGAGGGCAACTTCCCCTCGACCAGCCATTCGAGGATTGGGAAACGCCAGTCAGGATCTTCTAAGTTTGGCTCTTGGTCAATCTCCATGACTTCTGGCTCCTCCAACTCTGGTTGTTGCTCTCCATCTACTCGGACGGACGGCGCGTGCTGATCGCTAGCGAACACACCATGCGGCACGGGCTTGCGGCTTGATGCTGCCTTGGCGAGGATGTCCGCAGCTTTGTTGTTGTCGCGCAGCACATGGTGAAGCTCGAGCCCATGGAACTTGTCTTCTAGTTGACGCACTGTTCGACAATAGGCGGCCATCATGGGGTCGACACAGTTCTTCTCCTTCATCACTTGGTCTACGACAAGCTCAGAGTCCCCACGGATCTCGAGACGGCAGATTCTGAGCTCGACCGCGATCCGAAGGCCGTTGACGATCACTTCATATTCATCCACGTTGTTGGAGGCGGGAAAATGCAGTCGGACCATGTACTCCATACACATGCCCAGAGGCGAGATGAAGACAAGGCCTGCCCCTGCCCCTTCCTTCATGACTGAGCCGTCGAAATACATTGTCCATGTCTCGTGCTCGATTAGTGCCGGCGGAGTCTGAATCTCTGTCCATTCAACGACGAAATCTGCCAACACCTGTGACTTAATTGCACTACGTGGCGCATAAGTCACGTTGTGCCCCATGAGCTCGAGGGCCCACTTAGCTATCCTCCCCTCCGCCTCGGGATTCTGGATCACCTCCCCGAGGGGGTACTTGGACACCACTGTGATGGGATGCTGGTCAAAGTAATGTCGGAGCTTGCGTTTGGTGATCAAGACAGCGTACACGAGCTTCTGGATCTGGGAGTAGCGGGTCTTTGAGTCGGAGAGAACCTCGCTTACGAAATAAACGGGCCGCTGAACTTTAAGTGACTTCCCAGGCTCTTCTCGTTCAATGACCAAAGCAGCGCTCACTACCTGCGTCGTTGCAGCCACATACAAGAGCATCGACTCTTCAGGCTTGGGCGCTGTGAGCACTAGTGGGTTCTTCAAGAGATTCTTGAGTTTATCAAGCGCTTCCTGAGCTTCAGGCGTCCACATGAAGTGGTCAGACTTCTTCATTAGGCGGTACAGTGGCAGGCTACGCTCCCCGAGTCGGGCGATGAACCGACTAAGTGCTGCGAGGCAGCCTGTGACACGCTGCACGCCCTTCAGGTTCTGGATCGGCCCCATATTTGTGATGGTTGAGATCTTCTCGGGATTAGCTTCAATGCCGCGTTCGGACATGACAAAGCCCAGGAGCATGCCCCTTGGAACTCCGAAAACGCATTTCTCAGGGTTTAGCTTCACCCTGTGTTCTCTCAGTTTTGCGAATACTTCCGTAAGATCGGAGATCAGATCACCCATCTTCTTTGACTTGACCACGATGTCATCGACATATGCCTCAATTATTCGTCCTATGAGATCGTCAAAAACGCGTCGCATGCATCTCTGAAACGTAGCGCCCGCGTTCTTGAGACCGAACGGCATCGAGTTGTAGCAATAAGCGCCAAAGGGAGTAATGAAGGACGTTGCGAGTTGGTCCGCTATGCACATCGCGATCTGGTGCTACCCGGAGTACGCATCGAGAAAACAGAGGGTTTCGCACCCTGCCGTTGAATCGACTACCTGATCTATGCGAGGTAAAGGAAACGGATCCTTGGGACATGCCTTGTTAAGGCTCGTGTAGTCAACACACATCCTCCATTTCTTGTTCTTCTTCTTTACAAGTACAGGGTTAGCTAACCACTCGGGGTGGAACACTTCTTGGATGAACCCTACCCTAAGGAGCTTATTGATCTCCTCGCCTATGGCCTTGCACTTGTCGTCGTTGAAGCGGTGCAGGCGCTGCTTCACCGGTTTCGATCCCGGCTTGATGTTGAGTTTGTGCTCGGCAACTTCTCTCGGGATCCCCTTCATGTCGGAGGGTTTCCATGCGAACACGTCGAGGTTCGCTTTAATGAAGTCGACGAGCGCGCTTTCCTATTTAGGATCGAGTGTCGTCCCGATACGGAGCGTGCGGCCATCGTCGGTGACAGCCACATCCTTGATATCCTTGGTGGGCTCGAAAGAGCAGGACCGCTCGCTTGGATGACTTGGGGATGTCTTGGTCCTCGGAGGGAGGCTCGGCGTGGAGCTTCTCAGACCGGATGAGCGTTTCAGCGAATTGAAAGCACTCTGTATCGCATTCGTATGCGTACTGGAACGTAGTCCCTTCTGTGATGACCCCCTTCGGACCGGGGATCTTCAGCTTGAGATACGTGTAGTTGGGCACGGCCATAAACTTCGCGTAGGCCGGCCTCCCGAGGATGGCGTGGTACGTCCCCGAGAACCCCACCACTTCGAAGGTGAGGGTTTCCGTGCAGAAGTTCCGCGACGTCTCGAACGTGACGGGCAGATCGATCTGCCCTAACGGGAGCGCATCTTTCCCGGGGATGACCCCGTGGAAAGGAGTCGGCGATGGGCGCAGTCGGGACCGCGAGATGCCCATGCTGTCGAGCGTCGACATGTACAGGACGTTGAGCCCGCTCCCTCCATCCATCAGCACCTTGTGGACCCGCTTGGTCCCGATCAGTCGAGCCACCACGAGGGGGTAGCTTCCCTGTTGCGGTACGTGGTCGGGGTGGTCCGTTCGGTCGAAGGTGATCAGGGTGTCCGGCCATTTGAGGTACGCTGGAGTTGCAGGCTCGGTGTTGTAGACCTCGCGCCGGATCAGCTTCTCCTTGCGCCTTGACGGTCGCGCCGGTGCTCCGCCGAAGATCATGTGGACCGCGCCATCTTCTCGGGGGAAGACCACCTCCTTGTCATCGTCATCGTTGTCGGGGAAGGATGGCACATCCTTCTTCGGGGGATCCGCTGTCTTGGGTTTGAGCGTGCCGTTGACGTAGTTCTTCATCAACCGACAGTCCTTGAGCGCGTGCTTGACAGGCGCCTCGTGATGTGTGCATGGCGCCTCCAAGAGCCTCTCAAAATGACCCCGCGGGAGGCCGTTCTGATTGTTCTTGGGGCGAGTTGCCTTGCGCTCGATTGCCGCAATAGTGTTGTCGTCACGGCCTCGTTTGTCGCCCTTCTTCTTCTTCTTGGACCGCGTGGAGGGCCCCTCACCGGCGTCCACGACTTGCTTCCCCCTACCCGGAGGGGGAATCAAGGTTGCAGCTACCGCCTCCTCCCCGTCGGCGTGGTTGGTCGCGATATCCAGAAGCTCCCGAGTTGTCCTCGGGGTCCTCCGCCGTAAACGGTGGATGAGGGTGGTGCAGGTGGTGCCATTTTGGAACACCGAGATGGCGTCGTTGTCCGTTGCAGTGGGAAGCTCGGTGCAGCGCCTTGAGAAGCGCCTAATGTAGTCGCGCAAGCTCTCCCCTGGCTGTTGCTTGCAGTTGCGTAGCTCCCACTGCTTGCCGGCCCGGGCGTACGTGCCTTGGAAGTTACCGATGAAGGTCTCCCGTAGGTCTTTCCAGCTGTTGATCCTGCCACGCGGCAGGTGCTCGAGCCAGGTCCGCGCAGAGTCGGCGAGGTGGAGCGGCATGTTCTTGATGATGAACAGGTCGTCAGTCGCCCCGCCCGCGCGACACGCGAGCCTGTAGTCTTCCAATCATACGCTTGGGTTGGTCTCTCAATCGTATCTTGGTATCGCTGTCGGAGCTCGGAAACGCGAGGGGAACTTGGCGTCTTACACCTTTCGACCGAAAGCGCGCAGGCCCTTCGGGTCGGGCGACCAGCTTCGGTCTCGTTCCTCATCGCTGTCGTAGCGTCCTCCTCACCTCTGGGTATGACGCCGGCGTGAGCGGTGCTCGTCGCGCTTGTCACGACCGTCATCGTTGCTGCCGTAGCCGTAGTCGTAGCCGTTGTCGCCCGCAGCCCGACGACGGGCCTCGAGCGTGTCGCGAGCGTCGCGGTTGTGCCCCTGTCGCGACTTGACTGATGGTTCGCCGGCGGCTCGGTGTCTTGAGGGGGGTCGATCCTGCCGTCGTACGGACGGCGCACCTCGCGCCTCTCGCGCGCGCGATGCCGAGCTCTCGGCCTGCTGTGCGGCCGCCGTCTCGAGGAGGGTCTTGAGCTGATGTCGAACCCTCTTCTCTTCGTGCGTAGCCAGCTCGGGGCAGCCACGCAGGAGCATGGCTGCTGCTGCGAGATTCTGCGATGCGCGTCTGAAGCGCGGCGTGCCGTCGTCGTCGACGGGGGCATCCCCGTTGATGCGCTGGTTCACGTCTCGCGCCCGTACGCGAGCTTGCGGCACCGGCTGCTCCGCTTCTTGCTCACGATGCTGCTCGCGCCGATGGCTTTGTTGGGCCTCGTCCTCCACGCCGAGCTCTTGGTGGAGGTTCGCCAGCTCTTCATCGAGCTGGCGCTGGGCCTCGGCGATCTCGTCGAGGCGCGCCCGACGCTGAGCGTCCCCGTTGCGATGATGAGGGTTCTCCTCACTGTCCGTCGAGCTGGTGGCGGTGCAGGCCTCCAGGACGTTGCACTCCCGCGTGAAGTCCGGGAGGGGTGCCGGTGGCCCCCGTCGCGGGGCCGCAGAGCCAGGGGCGACGTACGAAGCCCGGAGCTCGTTCACGTAGGCCGTCACCGGGTCGTCCGGGAGGCCTGGCTGTCCGTGGGGGTACGGAGCTTCGTACCGCTCCGCGAACTCCCCCCAGGTCAGCGGCTCGGACCCGCTGGCCTGGAAGGCGAGGTCGGTGAGGTGGAAAGCAGCGAGCCTGAAGCGCTCCTGCGTCGGGTTTGGCCCCAGCATGGCCATGATCGATTCGTCCGTGAAACCATGGACGAAGGCTGCTCGCGCCGCCGCCGCCGTCGAGACGGTGGGACGCGCGGGTCGAGAGAAAGTCCTCCCGACGACGGACTCCGCCGGCCCGGTGAAGACGAAGCTGAGGGAGCCGAAATGCACGGTCGTGCCGGGAGTCAGCGAGACCCTGCAGCCCTCCATCTGGATCGCTGGTGAAGTTCGGCGAGACACACGATGTGCCCCTACCTGGCGCGCCAACTGTCGGGGTTCTCAACCGCCGGCAGTAGATTTGAATCGAATCGTGTGTCGGATCCGGATGGTCGACACGGGAGACACAAGGATTTTATACTGGTTCGGGCCTCCAGAGAGTAATACCCTACGTCCAGTTCCGAGTACTCGTGTTCCTATGCCGGGGGTGTCTGTAGTAGGGGTTACAAACTTGGTCATCGGTCCTCATGTACGTTGCACCCCTCCCCCTTTTATAGTCAGAAGGGCGAGAGGCAAAGAAGGAAAATGAAAACAAGCTACAGTGCTATGACGTTGTGAAGTCTTTTCCGTCATTGATGTCCGTCAGGCGTAGTGGGAGGGCGCTGAGCTGTGGTGTTGTCGAAGGCCGCCACGTGGGCTATTGCTACTGTTCATCCTGGGCACTTGGCACCTCCTCCGAGTAGTTCACACGGTGACTCAGCCCTCTTGAGTATGTTTTAGGCCTGCCACGTTATGGCCTAAGAGCTGGTAGATGGTAATCGAGTGACTGTTCTGACGGGGTGGCGTGCAGCTGGCGTTGGATGTGACAGCATGTCGGAGGTCGTGGGGGTGTACTGTGTGCCATTACAGCCCCTGCCAGACCCTGCCGTCCTCCCGTCGCGCCAGCTGTGGTCTTTGCATGGTGTGGAAAACGGCGTCACGTGTGTCGTCACGGAGAAGCTTGGGGGGCTGGGGCGGCGCCACGTTCGTGTGGGGCCCCTGCCCCAGGCTCCGGCTCCTCCGTGGGGGCTCCTCCTTAGTCGGAGACGGAGATTACTCGTGCGAACGAGTAGTCGGAGGCGGGGCGGCGCGTACTCGGAGACGACGCGTTCTCGTGCGATGCGGAGAGTACTCGTGCGAAGCGGAGGGTACTCGGAGCCGAGGCGAACTCGTGCGAGGCGGAAGATACTCGGAAGTGGGGAAGTCTTGTCAGTGAGGGTCTTGACGAAGATCTGCATCCCTCCCTGTCGTGGATCTTAGCCTTCACATTGTCAATGGTGTCAGAGGACTCTATCGTCAAGTTAATTATCTCGTTGCTTAGGGGGCCCTAATCCAAGCCCTCGTCAAGTGCTTTTCAGCCCAAAATCCGTGTAAAATCCAGAATGTTGCATCCCAATTCAGGAAAAACACACCCGAATCGGAGAAATGCACGGCGAAAATGCAGGCGGCTTATCACATGTGAGTCCCGACGACGGATTGATAAGGAGAGAGCAAGCGGGATGCCGACGCCGATTGCTGACCGCACACCGGGACCATGTGCACCGTACGTACCGGCATCTGCTCAGACGCCGACGCCGTTCGATCAGGTTCGCTTTCACATGTGCCCCCGTTTTGGCTGCGGTGCCCGCCGAGTCCTCGTCGATCGATCGTGACGGTCGACACAGCAAGTACACCAAGAATCTCACGATCAGAAGTCACAAAGCCCCCCGGCGGTGGGTGGCCATCGATCCGCTAGCTGTTCACAATCACAAGTTCACGATTTGTTTACGTTCTCGATCAGGATGGCCATCGATCCACTCACAGCTGTTTACGTTTCGAGACGCTGAATGAGGTGCAGCGACGAATCGTAAAATAATGCTTGTGCCTAACTTACGTGACGAAATTTTAAAAAAAAACTACGATTACCGTTTCGAACACCGAAAGGCCAGGCGGCCGGGCCGGGAGAAAAAAGAAAACTTTTTAAAAAACCGAGAGGGAGAGAAAAAAAATCTTTTACCGCGAAGCAAGCGAGACGGCGGATGACGGGCTAGTACCGTCGCTGTCGTGTACGGGCCGACGTGATCTTTTGGAGTGACGCACGTCCTCCGTCCTTCTCCTTCACAGACAACGCTCGCCGGCTTCTTCCGGGCCGTCCCGGTCGCTACCACCAACTCCTTCGGACAGTGACTGTGTGTGTGTTCAAGATAACGATCATGGCGGGCTGTGACTTCACCGCGGATTTACGTGTTGATTTGACGCCGCAACTGTGATCTAGTACTCCTACAAGACCGCACAGCAGTCGCTAGTATCTACTGTCACTCAGCACGGAGACGACAGCCAGCCTCTCCGACGGTACCTCTCCTTGGCCTTGGCCAGGCAGAAGATCAACCTCCGAGTCACGCACGGCCTCACACACTTTCACAGTCTCACCCGAGCTCCAGCCGTCCGAGTCTGACCGGCCTGAATTCAGACAATCAGACCTGTTTCTTGACGAGAAGAACCAGGGGAGGTCATAGGCGTGTAGCTGCGGGCCGCCGCCGCCGGTCGATCGTCCGGCACGCAATTGCTTCCTCCTCCAGAAAGAAAACCGGGGCGCGCGCGTGCCGCCGCCGCCGCGGAGAAAAAGGCCTAGTTTGGTTCACAGGGACTAAATTTTAGTCCCTAGGAATCTTATATGCATGGAGCAATAAATAAAATTTATTTGTAAAATCTTTTCACAGATGAGTGTAACTCTGCGTGACGAATCTAATGAACTTAATTAATCTATGATTTGTTACAGTAATACTACAGTAAACATTTTCTAATCATGCGGTCAAAAACCTCATTAGATTGATCTCGCGATTTAGTCCGGAGTTGTGAAAGTAGTTTTGTAAACTAATGTTGTTTAATACCTGTAATTAATGGTCAAAGTTGTAACTTTAGTCCAACTAAAGTTTAGACACCAAAACCAAACACGCCCAAAGACCACACGGGTCAGCACCGGCGTGTCACGTCGCGCCGTCCGGTCGATCGCGGAGATGGGATTTGAACGAGAGCTGTGGCGTGCTCGGTCCGCACCGGAGCCGAAGGGGATAGCGGCGGCGGCCGGTGGCTAGCGCTAGCGAAGTTGGCTTCCTCGGCGGCCCAAACCGGCCGCGATCCGGGGCCCGTGCGTGCGAGCAGCACGCTGCACGCAGCGCGAGTGCACAGCACATGCGGGAACCGAAAACTTGGGAGGCATGCGTGATGCCTCGTGCCAGTTTCCTCTTCTCCCTCGGTCCGCGTCACCAGCTGCTAGGAAAAAAGAAAACCGGCCGGCGGACACAGGGGGTGTTTGGTTCCCCGCCGCATTTCGCCACGGCCACAGGACTTGCGCCACGCTACAGTACTGCCACGGAACAGTAAACGGCAGCAGGGGCAAATCCTGTGGCGACGAAATCGTCCGCCACAACGCTGTGGCTCGCCACAGTGTGGCGTGGCGGGGCTTGGCTGGCAACCAAGCACCCCCACAGCGAGCGGTGCGCACGTGCAGCAGATTTCCAAGCCCCAGCCTCCACCAGATCGTTTGTATTCGAATAACGAACATCCCGCACACTGATCCAGTCTTTTTATTGTTTTGGACTAGATCCTATAATCTTTTATGAAGTCATATATACGCTTGTAGAGTATATATAATGCTGATACTTTCATGAGTATAATCCTTACAACTTTGATCACCAAAATAATTCCCAACAAGGTATACTTTATCGCATCAAGTTTCGCCGATTATTTTGCAAAAATATGTTCACGATAACATGATGGATAAATTAAATCCGATGCAAACACTTGATCAGTGTGCGCTGAGTCTGCTTAGTGAAATATTCTCTCTCTTTTTTTTAAAAAAAAAAGAGATGAAGATTGAAGAGGTGAGCCTTTGCAACAAGACAACAGATAGGGAAAGTCTTCAACTCCAAATGACTCACCGGTGGTTTTACAAATTTCATATTCCATTTTCAAAATCGCATCGAAGATGTTGAAACACGTCGTGATGCTCCATCAAGAAACAATGGTTTCCTAATTCTAGATGAACCAGAGAAACAAACATAAGCAAATAAAAGTGATGTGATAAAATAAAGAACAAAAGTTTGATTTTGACACCTTCGTCGCCACGTCCTAAACACACTTGCCTTTCGGATGCTTACGGCCGGGTTCCCACGCGCTGGAAGAAGATATCGATATAGCAACCATTTTCATGCTGCAACGTTATTTATAAAAATTTTATTTACATTGCTGCCGAAACAGCTATATGGGCACAGCAGGACAGGCAGCCGCCGGTTGTGCGTGTAGCTTTGCGTGTGGATATACTTGCGTTGCGTGGAATGCTTGCGAGGAGCTTTGTTCCGAAGATTAATCCATACTACTAGGAGAGAACGCGTAGATGAGGTTGGTCTCGGTTCACACAGGTTCATTGCACAGTTATCAAAAACTAGATACATGTGCCAATGCTGTTTTATGAGGTTAATTAAAACTCTTCACATAAATTTTTATATTCTCTCTTCATTACGTCAGCTTAATGTCATGTTTCTATTGAAATTGATGTGAGGATGAGATCGGCGAGCTGGGCTCCTATATCTGGGGAGACAGCACGCTTCGCTTCCCGCAAGGGTTGGAAGTTTGGAACGGAGTGCAAGCAAGAGGCAGACTGGCAGTTGAAGCGAGCCAGGGTGCCCTGCCGATTCGAAACCAAGCAACAAGCACGGAGCAATAATGCCGGCTGGAGTTGCACGTACGCAGGCATCCATATACCATACCCGACGCAACGCGTACGTGTTGACCAACGGAACGAGGTTGCACTACACACTCTTGTCTCTGTTGCACATTCCCCTCCCCATGTCGAGAACGCGTATTTAGCTAGTGTCACCGCTAGGGAAACCACCTTCTGTACCGGTTCCAAACCGTTATTAGTACCGGTTTTGGAACCGGTACAGGCCAGTCGGTACTAATGTGCAGGCCACATTAGTACCGGTTTGCTTCACCCGATACTAATGTCACATTAGTACCAGGTGAAAGTGGCACCCGGTACTAATGTCCTCGCCGTCCGCCGTCCATCAGTTCCCCTCCCCTCCGTCACTTTTTCTTATTTTTCTTTTCCTTTTCCTTTTTTCCATTCTCATCTCAATCTTTCTTCTTTTCTTTTTCCATTCTCATCTCATCGATCTCATCTTCACAATCACATTCACAGAACACAATCACAAATATATTTTCAATCGATGCCTTCACAATCACACAACCACACAAGTCCACAATCACAAATCCACAATCACATAATCTGGTCAAGAATCACAAGAGTTTATCAAAAATAGGTGCAACAGAAATGAAGATATGAGAAATTAAAGAGAAATCAGAAGAGGTAGCTGGGGAGGCTGCCCCTCCGGCCACCGGCGGCCTGCTCCCGCGCTGGCCTGGGGAGGCCAGCTCCCGCGCCGGGGAGGCTGCCCCTCCGGGCCACCGGCGCCTGCTCCCGCACTGGCCTGGGGAGGCCAGCTACCGCGCCGGCCTGGGATGGCCCGCGCCCGCCTCCCCGCGCCGGCGGCGCCCGCCGGGGCTCCCGCGCCGCCGCGCTGGATCCCGCCGCCCACCGCGCCGGATCCTGGCCCGCGCCCGCCTCCCCACGCCGGGGCCGGATCCCGCCGCAGGCCGCGCCGCCGGCCGCGCTCCCGCCGCAGGCCGCCCGCCTCAGATCCGTTGCGCCTGGGACACAGAGAGAAAGAAAATGAGATAAGGCAAGAATGAGAAAGAGAGAGAGAGAGAGGAGGTGCGGTGGGAGATGTGGAGAGGGATCGAAATAAAAAGGAGAGAGAGCTAGGTGGGAGACTGGGAGGGACGGCTAAATTTTTCTAAGTGTTAGACAGGGTGCGGGGCGGGGAGTAGCCAGGAGGGCATTAGTACCGGGGCTCTTTTTACTCGGTACTAATGTGGGCACATTAGTACCGGGCGGTGTCTAGGCCCGGTAGCCACATTAGTACCGGGCCTAGACACCGCCCGGTACTAATGTGCCCACATTAGTACCGGGTCTAGCCCTGACCTGGTACTAATGTGTGACATGAGGGATGGGTCGGGACCTTCCTTTCCACCCGGTACTAATGTACACATTAGTACCGGTTGCAAAAAAACCGGTACTAATATGTTTTTTTGCCCAGGACGAAAGGTTGATTCCCTAGTAGTGTGTTACCAAGAGCTAGGGGGGCTATCGTGTGCCATAAGCACACGGTTGCATCTCCAAAAAAAGTACATAAATAAAACTTCCACTAAAATCATAGACAGTGCACGCATGTTCTCATGCATGCAGCGTGCAAAACTTTAGCCCGAACAAGTAAAGAAAGGAGGGAAAGAAATCAGGGTTGCAGGTGCAAAGTGAATAATCCTCACCCATTACTTACATTGATGTAAAGTTTATGGAAACTTTTTTTAGAACAAGTTTAGGGAAACTTTAACACTACACCTTTACATGTGCATTTGATATACGTAATAATAGTAATTAATACGGTAGCACCCCTGGATTTTCTCCCTGCGGCCTAGTATTAGAGTGTTTAAAGAGGTCAAACAACTACGTACTCCCACCATTCCAAATTATAAGTTATTTTTTTATAATCAAAATATTTTATGTTTGATCAAACTTATAAAAAGAATAATAAATATTTATGGTACTGAGTAGAGATATACTACTATGAAAAATATTTGACAGATAAAAACTTCAACTAAAATGATAGGCAGTGCACCGAGCAAGTTGCAGATGCAAAGTTGAATAATGCTCACCCATTACTATATATTCATCTAAAGGTTAGTGACACTTTAATACTACACCTTGACGATACTTGTGCAATTGATACCCGATGGTAATACATACTCTCTCTGTCTTATAAAAGTCCGTCCCATAAAAGAGTGCAATTTTAGAACACATTAGGAATGAAAAGACTCTTATACCCTCATTTGGTTGCCAAATACAGTAAATTTGCCATGCAAATCAAATCTGATCACTTAATTAGAAAACTAATAAGATCTATTTTCTAAAATTGTATTCTTTGTGAGTTTTTTTTAAACGTTAGGATTGCATTTTTTACTAGACCCGATCGTAATACCGTAGCACAGTCTAACGTGCCGACTAGTATAGGAAAAAAATGTCAAGGAAATCGCACGCGCAGTAGCATGCACTTAATGGGAAACAAATCGTCCTCTTTCAGCCCACCAGTCGTCACAAAACCATCTTCAAATCCGGGGTAAATTATTCCACGAAGCCATTAGCCTGACCCCATTCACCGTACTACCGCCGCCAAACCCGAGCAGCCTTTCATCAGGCACGGGCAGGCTATATAAAAAGCGATCAGGGCCTCCCAAAGACCCAAACCCCCAACGACTCCCGACGCCCCCCGCACGCAGAGGCACCGGGTCTGCGGTCTGCTTCACGCACGCAGCAGCAGGTGCGGAAAGCGACGCGCCTCCACCGCCCCTGCTTGCCGCCTCCCTCCCATACGATACGGCCACACCGACCGCCTCCTGCCGGGGACGACGCGGCCCAGCAGCAGCAGAGCGCCCAAACCCAAATCCCCAAGCGTCTGGCGGCGCCCGCGCCACCTTGAAGGATCGATCATCTCGGAGTGTCGAAGAAGCTAGCATTCGAAGCCGGCGGTCGGGAGGGGAGGAGCGGAGAGAGATGGTGGCGGCGGCGCTGGACGCAATGGCGGGGACGCGGTGGGGTCGGTGGCTGGGGCTCGTGACGGCAGTGTGGGTGCAGTGCATCTCCGGCAACAACTACACCTTCTCCAACTACTCGCACGCGCTCAAGACGCTCATGGGCCTGACGCAGCTGCAGCTCAACGGCCTCTCCGTCGCCAAGGACGTCGGCAAGGCGTTCGGCCTCCTCGCGGGCCTCGCCTCCGACCGCGTCCCGACCTGGCTCCTCCTCGCCATCGGGTCCCTCGAGGGCCTCATCGGCTACGGCGCGCAGTGGTCGGTCGTGTCCGGCGCCGTCGCGCCGCTCCCCTACTGGCAGATGTGCGTCTTCCTCTGCCTCGGCGGGAACAGCACCACGTGGATGAACACCGCCGTGCTCGTCACGTGCATCCGCAACTTCCGCCGCAGCAGGGGCCCCGTCTCCGGCCTGCTCAAGGGGTACGTCGGCCTCAGCACCGCCATCTTCACCGACGTCTGCTCCGCGCTCTTCGCCGACGACCCGGCGTCGTTCCTCGTCATGCTCGCCGTCGTGCCCGCCGCGGTCTGCGCGCTCGCCATGGTCTTCCTCCGCGAGGGCCCCGACGGCAGCGCCGCGGGCGCGGACGAGGCGGAGGACGGGCGCTGCTTCGCCGCCATCAACTCGCTCGCCGTCGCCATCGCGCTGTACCTCCTCGCCACCAACCTCACGGGCATCAACGCCAGCGGCGGGGCCGTCTCGGCCGTCTTCGTGGCCGTGCTGCTGGTGCTCCTCGCGTCCCCCGGCGCCGTGCCGGCGCTCCTGGCGTGGAAGTCGTGGGTGAAGGCCCGCAAGGCCGCGAACGCCGACCTCGAGGAGGCGGACTCCCTGGAGGACGCGGCGGCGCCGCTCCTCGTCACAGCGAAGGCGGCGGCGGGGAGGAGCGAGGAGGAGGAGGAGGCGCGGGCGCCCGGCGAGCGGCCGCGGCCGCGGCTCGGGGAGGAGCACACCATCGCGCAGGCGCTGACGTCGCTGGACTTCTGGCTGATGTTCGCGTCGTTCCTCATGGGGGTTGGCACAGGGCTGGCCGTGATGAACAACCTGGGGCAGATGGGCGTGGCCATGGGCTACGCCGACGTCTCCATCTTCGTCTCCATGACCAGCATCTGGGGATTCTTCGGTCGCATCGCATCCGGCACCATCTCCGAGCACTTTATCAAGTACGTTACCCTCCTCCCATGCATCTCCTCCGTATGCGCCGCCGAATTGACATGGAATCATTGAACTCGTAATCCTCTTTGCCGAAATGAGGTGAGATCGCGATCATAGAATTGGAAATGGAAATTGAAATTCCCCACGCCTCCTCTGTTCTGTTTTTTCGTCCTCACTCCGGTGTCCGTAGTACGGACTACGGAGTCGGTCGTGGATCTTGGGCCCCGCGTGAAAGGTCAGTGCCGTGAGTTGCTCTAGAAAAGTCAATACGGTCGGTTTGCTACTCCCTCCGCTTCAAATTTGAAGCTCGTTTGACTTTTTTTTATTTCATCGTCTTATTAAAAATTAGAAAATATCATAATTTTTTATTGTAGCTTGCTTTATTAATATAATTTTTTCAAAAATAATTTAAATTTAACTATGCTTGACAATTTTTTTCAAATAAGACGGTCCAAGTTGAGGTTAAAAAAGTCAAAAATGTATAATTTGGAATAGAAGGAATAATTGCTACTTGACTGGAGAGGGTGTAACTAATTAGGAGTAGTAAATGTGAATTAATTAATTGTAAAATTGATTGTAATGATGGAGATTAATTCGCTAATCTAATTAGTTCATGATTTACTATACGGTACTATAGTGAAGATGTGCTTATGATGGATTAATCAGCTAATTAGTTATGTAATTAGCTCATATCTTCTATTTAGCATTCGAAGATTCGATCTGGCAATGACTAAACTTTAGCTAGTAGGATCAAACATCCGTAAGAGAACAAGTATTTAGCCGTGCCAATACAGTAGGGAGGTGCCGCTACCGACCGGGTCGTTGGTGGATCGCAGGCCCAAAGTGGAAGGTCAACGTCATGACCTGCTTTAAAAACAAAATAAACATGGTTAGTTTGTTACTTCTCTCTTCTCTGGAGTACATTCTATGACGGAGAGGAGAACAAGAAAGAATTAAAGCAATTTGATTAAGAATTTTAGGAGTATATGCGTTTAGTGCTTTGTTTACGTCCAAGTTGGTGTAATTTATCTTACATTATTTAGCCATTTGGACGGTCATACTGCAGTGCGCGTAGTATGATATGCTGCTTCAAAAGGCGGTTGAGAACTTCTTTTAAAAAAAGGCAGTTGGGAATATAAAATCGTATGCATTCGGTGCATCACGGATTCACGGTAAAAAAAACAAAGATGAGTAAAGCATCTTAACCGATGTCTGATGGTGGCGGTGGCAAGTGAATAAAGCAACTCACTGCTGCATTAGTTTAAGCGCGTGCCCTTTTCCAATTCTTCATGGGTCGATTGTGCCCTTTCTTGGATACTGCCTGGCAAGCCAATCCCTTCATTGCTAGTTCCAGCTTTCCTTAAGCCTGAGCTGACTTGTTAGAGTGATGTTTCAGAGAGATGGTGCGCCATCACTTCGCTTTTGTTTTACGGTGCGCCATCACTTCAGATTCGCCTTTTAGAAGCTTCTACACCTTGACACTGCTACGGGACTGTCGATTTCCTTTCTGATTCTATGGACTTCTTTGAATGAGACAGTCGACGCATGTTTGCAACTGTCAATGTTAATTCTTTGAATGAGACAGTCGACGCATGTTTGCAACTGTCAATGTTAATCTTTGTTGCTCATTTGATTCTGATATAATTCTGACCGTCTGAATGCTGGATTTCGAACTGTCCAGGACACGGGCGATCCCACGCCCGGTGTGGAATGCGGCCTCGCAGCTCCTGATGGCCGCGGGCTACGTCGTGATGGCGCTGGCCATCCCGGGCTCCCTCTTCATCGGCTCGGTGGTCGTCGGCGCCTGCTACGGCGTCCGGGTGGCGGTCACGGTGCCGACGGCGTCGGAGCTGTTCGGGCTCAAGTACTACGGCCTCATCTACAACATCCTCATCCTCAACCTGCCCCTGGGCTCCTTCCTCTTCTCGGGTCTCCTGGCGGGCCTCCTCTACGACGCGGAGGCCACCCCGGTGCCGGGCGGCGGCAACACCTGCGTCGGCGCGCACTGCTACCGCCTCGTGTTCCTCATCATGGCCGTCGCCTGCGCCGTCGGGTTCGGCCTCGACGTCCTGCTCTCCGTCAGGACCAAGCGGGTGTACGCCAAGATCCACGAGAGCAAGAAGAGGGCGAGCACGTCGGCCGTGGCGCACAGCGGCACAGGGTGAGCTAGCCTCAATTCTTTCGGTACGGGGAGGCTCGAGGGGAGCAGGGTCGCGCCACGCCATCAGGGTTCTGGCGCCAAGCCATCACCATCAGGTTTATGGCTTTTCGCTTCCATCGGGTTCAATCCGGTAGGAAATGGTAGGTTACCAAGAAAATTATGATAGAGATAGTGAGATACTATAGAGACTCGGATTTATTTCAGGGTAATAACGAATTTACTCGTCATGATAAGTTGGTTTCGGACTCGGAATAAATCTGGATCTCTTATAGTAGCTATCATAATTTTTTTGTTATATTTATCAATTCCGACCAGAATTCAATCAGGTGGAGACGGATGGGGCCTTAGGGTTTAGCTTATTACAGACCCTATACTTTTTTGTGTGAACCAGGGAAACGGGTGTGCCTAATTAGCGCTCGTGCGCTGAGGTGCTGATAGCGCTATCATAATTTTCTTGTTATATTTATCAATTTCGACCAGAATTCAATACGGTGGAGATGGATGAGGCCTTAGGGTTTAGCTTATTACAGACCCTATACTTTTTTGTGTGAACCAGGGAAGCAGGTGTGCCTAATTAGCGCTAGTGCGCTGAGGCGCTGATAGCCTCGTCATGGCGTGTTTGTTTCCGTCAGATTCAATCCGGTTGGAAATGATAGATATATCAAGTAAATTATGATAAATACTATAGAGATCCGGATTTATTATGGGTCGAGAACTAATTTACTCATCATGATAAGTACAACAAGATAACGACTAGTGGATTAATTCCGGGTTTCTTGGTGTACATATCATGAGTAAATTGGTTTCGAACCCATAATAACCCAGATCTCTTATACAAGCTATCACAATTGTTGAATTTATCAATTCCGGTCGAAATTCAATCCGATGGAGACGAATGAGGCCTCAGCGATCGATCTCCGACACCCCCTCCTTTCCATTAGACTTTCCACTTGAGGAAAGATTGCTATCCACAATTTTATATTTTTGAAATATTCTAACTTATGGACTTAAATTGGATGCATAACTTTTTTCTATGAACAATTTATGTGTATAACTTTTTTTTTACAACAACTTATGCACGTAACATTTTTCGTAATGATAATTTGTGCGTATTTCTTTTTTCCTAACGACGAGTTATACACATAAATTTCAAAACTTTTGACTTTGTTCGGAGTATATATATTGGGGGATTACTCCCTACTAGTAACATGCCCGCGCGGCACGCGCGGAACTCTCTATAATCCAATTTACCCACTATGATAAGAGCACCCGCAATGGATGTCTTAGGCTCTCTACAAATTTCCATGTAAGAGAGAGAGAGAGTAGCACGTTGCTACGGCTGGCGAGAGCCGCTACGCGACTTTTCACGCGCGAGTGGCCCCACCACGAGCGCACAGGGCGCCTTTCCTCTCTCCGCTCTCTTTTAGGCTCCCTTTCTTGCCTCCCCCTTGTCTCTCTCTGGTTCGACCATTGCAACTCACCGGGGCCAGCGCGAGCAAGCCGGCGAGGCCACCGGCGAAGGGAGAAGGAGGGACAAGCCGACGCGGGGAGAACGAAGAGCCGGCGAGACCATCAGCGAGCTGTGGGGTAGAAGGTTGTAGGAGCTGTCACGGGGAGGAGGTCGTAGGAGCTGGCGGTGGTAGAAGCTCGGCCACGCCGCCGCGGGTGAGGCAGCAGGAGGCCCTCAGCGCCGCCCCTAGCGCGTGGATCTCGGCCGCGTTGCTGCTGGCGGGCGGATCTCGGTCACGCCGCCACAGGCGAGGAAGCAAGCGCCGGCGGAGCTTGACTGTCCCACCGCGGGTGAGGAAGCCGCTGCTGCGGACGAGGCAATAGGCATCCTTAGCACCACCGCGGGCCGACAGCATGCAGGCAAGGCCGCAGCTGCACTCGGCGTCCATGCCCCTTGCGACTTCGAAGCGAGTCCAAGGAGACCGGCGTAGAGCAGATGCGCTGGGGCGAGCACGACCGTGCCATGGGCGCCACTAGCAGGAAGTAGGGTGCGGCAGCACCGACGCTGACAGAGGTGAGGCCGTGAGGCAGAAAGCAACCAATGCAGGGGAGGTGGAGAAGACTGTTAGTGTTTTGGCCACTGAGCCTACCAAGAGGGTATCCGAGGTAGTAGATTGTGCGGCGAAGGATCGTGAGACCTGGAACTCGAAGATATGCGCGTGGACACGAGACACAGATTTATACAGGTTTGGGCCGCCGGAGTAGCGGACCCTAGGTCATGTTTGGAGTTTCATGTATAGCGCCCTGTGCTTGGGTGTTGTTCCCCGGAGGGGTTGGCTTGGTTTCTCCTAGGTACCCGACCTTCCTTTATATAGTCCAGGGGGCGGGTTCCTAGTGGGTTACAAGATAGAAGTCCTAGTAGGATTACATAGTATGAGTCCTAGTAGGAATACAAGGATCTATGGTATGAGTTCGTAATCTTCCATGTATAGGTACCCAGGGTATATGGTTGACAAGCCCCTGAGTACTTTGTAGTCTTGAGCAGCATGTTCGAGTAGTCCTGATGCTTCGTCGAGTAGTTTCTGATCGTCTCGAGTACTGCTAGCCGAAGTCTTTAATTGTACTTGAATATCCGAAAGAGTGGAATGTGCTCTAGTTCGTCTATGAGTACTTTTGAATCCTCCCCAAGTTCTAACCCAGGAAGTCTCCAAAAATTACCCATCTTGTCTTGAAGTCTTGATCTATATGGAAGTGCGATTTGCAAAAATCGTACTCCATATGGAGTGTAGCCCCCAAGCCTGAGTTTGAATCGAAGAATCAAGCTGAGGGTCAATTTTGAAATCTTGATCTATATGGAGGTGCGATTTGCAAAAATCGCACTCCATATGGAGTGTAGCCCCCGAGCTTGAGGTTGAATCGAAGAATCAAGCTGAGGGTCAATCTGGAATCTGCATCTTCCTTCTTGAAAAAAGAGGTTGATGGGTGTAGCATAGTAGCCCCCGAGTCTTGAAGTGATTAGATGATCAATCCAAGGGTCTTCAGTTTGCAAAAGCCATCATCCGAGTACTCTTGTAGTGTCCAGCTCCCGAGATTATGAGCCAAGTGAGCCGTATGAGCCACATCGAGTAGTGATTGGAGTTGAGCCCCCGAGCTGAAGAACTAACGGAGCACGCTGAAGTTGTCATTGAGTAGTAATTTGGCATTGAGCCGTTGAGCTTGAGAAGCAGTGTAGACTACTTGAGTTGTCTTCGAGTATTAATGTTGTCGTCAGAGCGGACTTTAGATGCGACCGTAGTCGATTTTATGCCGTCAGAACAGACTTTAGAATGCGACTTGAAAACCGAAGTCAACTTTGTGCCGCGCAGAGTAGACTTTTGAGAATGCCACCGAAGTCGACTTTGTGCCGCGCGGGGCGGACTTTAGAATGCGACCGAAGTCGACTTTGTGCCGCGCGAGGCAGACTTTTGAGAATGCGACCGAAGTCGACTTTGTGCCGCGCGGGGCGGACTTTAGAATGCGACCGAAGTCGATTTTGTGCCGCGCAAGGCAGACTTTTGAGAATACGACCGAAGTCGACTTTATGCCGCGCGGGACGGACTTTAGAATGCGACCGAAGTCGACTTTGTGCCACGCGGAGCGGACTTTAGAATGCGATCAAAGTCGACTTTGTGCCACGCAGAGCGGACTTTGAGATGCGACGAAAGTCGACTTTATGCTGCACGGAGCGGACTTTGAGTACTTCGAGCCAAGTACAAAGCTGAAAAGCCAAAAAGCACTTCCGGAAGGCAAAAGCGAATGAAAAATTAGAAAAACGAATAGTTTTGCCGCCGAAGCGGGCTTGGGTGCGACCGGAGTCGACTTGTACCACCGGAGCGGTCTGGAATGCGACCGGAGTCGACTTGAGTTCCGAAGAACTGTTCGCCTGGTAAGGGTTATCGTGACTCTCATACTATGTCCTCAGGAAAAGTAGTCGTAAGGACTGTTGTTCTGAAGAACTGTTTGCCTAGTAAGGGTTATTGTGACCCCCGGACTAGGTCCTTAGAAAAAGTAGTCGCAAGGACTGCGAGTAGAGTTGCCGCCGAAGCGGGCTTGGATGGTAATGTAGTTCAGACCCAAAAACTTCATGCAGCTGAGTAGTTGCCTGAACCAGAAAATCGTTTACAGCTAGGTAGTCGCCTGGACTTGAGAATCACTTACAGCCCAGGGTCGACATAGAAGAAAGAACATGGTGTAAGGATCGGCGTGGTAGCAGGGAAACCGAGGGTAAGGATTGACACGGTAGCTGGGAGACCCAGGGTAAGTGTAGTACGGGCAAGGTTCCGCTAGGCGGCGAGTAGGCCGCGACTATGCGCGACTAGGCGCTGGGCGAGGGCCATCACCTCGACTAGGGGGCTAGGCGGACCCTAGGCGGCCGTGGCCGCGGCGGAGGCCAGGACGGGCGGCGGCGGAGGCCAGGACGGGCGACGGAGGCCGGGACGAGCAGTGGAGGACTGGGTGCGGCGGAGGAGGGGGATGAGGCAGGGAGACGGACCTGAGGCAGCGGCGGTGCAGGCGCGGGCGGCGGGTGCGGGCGCAGGCGCGGGCGGCGGGTGCGGGTGCATGCGAGAGGCAGAGGAGCCGCCGATGCGGGAGACGGGGAGAGATCAAGAGAGGCAGAGGATGCCTGAGGGGAGGTAGGGTTATGAGAGCTGGGCCTTCACATGGGCCTTTGAAGGACCAATTAGGCGAACCAGAGAGGGGGGGAGTGAATGGGAGCCGATAAAAATTCTTCTCGAAGGAGATGAGAACTCCAACAAGACGAACACGGCTTCCAACTCACGTCTCCGACCCAACTACCCAAGTTGGTCAAGACCACGCAGCCACTGGAGTGCTACTGGTCCTAGGAACCAACACTCAACCTTCCTAGCCAAAACTCACCAAAACACACAGCGGAAACTTGCACGGCTTGCTGCCTGTGCTACACCGGTCAGACCGATGGCCTGCGCCGGTCAGACCGGTGACACCGGTCAGACCGGTGGACAGAGCCGGTCAGGCCGGTGGCTACAGCAGCCGCACAGCAAACGTTCCAGGAAGCCTCAGTGAATCCTCTAGGCCCTGGAACAAAAACCACCACGAAACACAATCTGTGAGGAAGAAGAACCCCTCACAAATCCTAGCAAAACAACTCCAAACACTCCAAGAACTGAACAGCAGGATCACGGGACAAAACCACATGGACAAGGCTGTTCCCCGAGACAAAAACCCACCAAGGGCTAGCACCGGTCAGACCGGTCAAGAGCACCGGTCAGACCGGTCGTGCCTGGGCAGCTCGGGATGAACAGCGCCCGCGAGTCAACTCCTCCAACTCCAACTCCCGATCTCCCGATTCGCTCCACGGTTTTGCACAAGACTTTGGGGATAGTAGGAACACCTCATGGGTACTCCATAGCCAAGATTTGGTCCACCAAAACTTGTCAAATCAAGAGGAATCGAAGAAATCCCACCAAGAACGCCTCTAACCCTAGAGCCACGAAAACCCCAAAATCGAGCCCCTTTGCTCACGGATTTGGAAGGGGAATCAAAGGGAAAAGAACCACCAAGGGTTCATGCATACATCCCCCACCAAATCCCAAAGAGAAAGGCCTCGAAATCGCTCCAAGAAAATCGCCAAGAAAGGGCTCCGAAAATCACCAAAAAGGAGAAACGGGAAAGACACATCCAAGCCTTGAGGAACCACGCCGAATCATCTATACATACCAAAGAGGTTCATACAAGGTCTAGCTTGCCGCCCGATCATCCTTCCCTCTCACAAGATCTCACCATGAAGCTCTCAAGCTAGTCCTACGAAAATCCTAAGAAAATAGGAAGGAAAATAGGAAAACCAAATGAGCTAGGGTTCCAAGAGATGGCTGCCATCCTCTCACCACTTGGGTTATATGGAGGCAACCGAAAGACTAAAATACCCTTACTAGCTAACTAGGGATACATGCCCCTCGAGGGCGAAATTGGAAGTCTTTGTCTTCGCACCATCGGACGGATGCCCAGCGACCGCAAACTTGCTTAGCCTCGACGCAAGCCTTGCGATCCCGACGCGTGTCCTCCGCTTCGAAGATTCCGGACTGCGTCGTCGCACACCGGTCAGACCGGTTCTCCTCACCGGTCAGACCGGTACCCACCGGTCAGACCGGTCAGACCCACCGGTCAGACCGGTCTGGAGCTGCTGCACCTCCGTCTTCGGTTCTTCGGTCTTGGCTTTGTGGATCAACCAAGGAACCCAGTGGTTTTCTGGTGAACCACCGGAAACCCCGCGAACTCGGTGTAGCCTCCGCCAATCACCACTCATGACTCGGCTCCCACGTAGTCCCGGCTCGACCTTGGTTTTGAGGCTCAACCAAGAAACCGTCCATGACTTCATCTTGCCGTTCTTGCCACCATGCGGCCCGCACTTGACCCCGCTGGCCACCGGGTCCCTCGAACCAAGCCTACTTGTCTTCTCCACACCTGGAGGCCTCACCGGCAACGACCTTTCACGCTTGTTCTTCACCTGCACCTGCACCAGTCAAGCCGCAACCTGCACCTGCAATACTTAGCCAAGAATCAGTCCACACCACGTTGTCAATCACTCATCACACCAGGAAGCGACCATCCACCGGTCCTCGAACCACACCTGGCTCTCAATCTCCCCCTTGATGAGTGCATTGACAACACACACGTTTTGGTAACCAAGAGAAAAGGAAAAGAAAAGAAACGACTAAAAGAAACTCCAACAAGCGATCGAAAGCCAAGGAAAAGGCAAAGAGCAAGATCACTTGAAGAAGACAAGTCTCGGACCCCTTAGGCAAGGGCAACGGCTCGACACATCCGAGACAAAACATGCTCAAGCAAAGAGCACAAACCATCAAATCAAAGCTCGAAAACCACAAAGAGCTCCCCCTGCACACATGCAAGCTCCCCCTGAACTGATGCAACTCCCCCTGGACAAATGCATGCGAACCACTTCACAAAACAGAGCAGCTGCAACAGCTCAGCTCTGACCGGTCAGACCGGTCGACACCACCGGTCAGACCGGTGGGCAACATGTGAACAGGACCAGCACTCTGACCGGTCAGACCGGTGACCTTAACCGGTCAGACCGGTGCACAACAGAGCCCAAAAATAGCTCGAAACCACCTGAAAACCTTCCAAATGCATTCAGTAGGCCAAACATGCTCAAACTTCTCCCCCTTGTTGACAATGCATGAATCAAGCCAAAAATGCAAAAAATGCAACCTAGAGCTTCTCAAATAGACAAAATTCAACATAGGATGCTACACATGTCCAAACGAGCAAGTTAGATACTCTATAGCTTCGTAAAGACATAAACTTCATGATCACCAAGTTTCACAACCATTGGGCGAAGCTAAGATAGAATTTAGCAATTTTGCGAAAAAACACCCTCTCATGAGCAAAGTCCTAAACATGAGCAAAACATGTCAAAATGGCAAAGCCACACAAACTTCATGCTAGGACAACCATTCTAAGCATAAGACCATCATAAACACCCACAAGCACCTCATGTCATGTCAAAGCCACCGAGCCATGTGCCTACTTCTATATATGAGACTTCTCATTGGTAGGCATCATGCAACGATTTAGCACCCAAAGCAAATTAAAATTAGCACATATGACATGGGAGCACATTTTTCAAGCAATTTACATTTCATTTTCAGATTTATAATTGGTACATGAAATGTCTTTGCGACAAAAAGGAACTTATGCCCCTCCACAAGATGAAGCATGGGGGCTAAACATTCATGATGGCAAATGAGCCTTTGGCCCCATATGATCAAAATAAGCTATCCAACCACAAATTAAGCATAGCCAAGCCACTAAAACATGTCAAGATCATGTAAAGGCATTTACTCACAAGAGAGCATATATATATGAAATTTTTCAAAAACATAGCCATCAACCATGGATACAAACCAAGATTATCAAGAGCTAAGCCAAACTAACCATAGCTTACCAAATTAGCTCACAAAGACATATATGTCATTCCATGGTGAACAATGTGTATAAGAGAAGCCTTTCCTAAACAAAGCATATGATACAAAACGCATGCAACCTAAGATACAAAGATGCCTATACATCATGTTACATATGCCATGCCAAATGCAAGAAATGCACAAAGGAAAGCTATACATATGCTACAAAGGAGCTCACACACACAAAGCTCACAAACGACCGGCTCCTCGAGGGGAGGCAAAAAGGGCTCGACACCACCGGCAAAAGGGCAAAGGAGAACAAAACTCACAAGCTCCGTCTAAACACATGCACTAGGGCCAAAGAGCATACAAAGCTCACCCTTAGCACACATGATAGAGCAAAGAGCACACTAAGCACACAGGCTCCCCCTAAACTCATGCATTAAGGTCAAAGAGCATACAAAGCTCACCTTACATACATGAGATAGGGCAAGGAGCAAAACGAACCAAGTGGCTTGACCAAGGCCACACATTTGAAGATCACAAAAATACTTACCTTGATCATTTCTTCAGAAGTCACCCATCCTTGTCCACCGTCCCCGAAAGTGATGTACCTCCATATCATCACCGGGGTATGAGGCCGGAGAACCACCCCCGATATCAACCAAATGTTCTCCGGGTCTCCCACCTGCAACTCAAAACCAAGAGCGAGAGCGAGCAAACGACTCAACACTGGGGTTAGTACCAAAGGTGTCAAACCAGTGCCGGGCCATTTCCTCAAAAGTAGGGTTAGCAACATCCATCCTACCGCGCCTATCAAAACTGCGATCCATCCCGTCTAACCTATCAAACCTGGAACCACCATGGGAAAACCACTCCCGTCTCACTGGAGGAGTACGAGTACCACGAAAGGGAAACCGTGGTCCGTAGCCCCTCTGAGACTCAAAGCTGCGACCTCTCCCAAACTCGTATTGATCACGAGGTGGAGAACGTCCAGCAAACTCAACACCACCAGACTCAAAGCGCCTACCACCTGTTCCACGACCAAACAGGCTGAACCCTCTAGCTTCACAATCCCGGAAACCAAACTGTCCAGCACTCTGCCTAGCACCGGTCTGACCGGTCACTCTGACCGGTCTGGCCGGTGGTCCTCGGCCAGCAAACCTGCCTCCACCTGAAGCTCTCCTATCTCTCCATGCTGGAACCATATGCACAACACCCTTTCCCTTAGGTAGTGGCATACGAGGCTCAGGCACACCATGAGAAGGGTGGTACCTGTCCTTGTTCGCCCACTCCTTAGCCAATCTCGCCTCTCTTCTTTTCTTAAAGCAAAACTCTCTCTTATGACCATCCTTTCCACAAAACTCACAATGGAAACGAATTGGTCTTGGCTTAGGTTTCGGGTGTGGCTCTTCACAAGGCTTCTCACTAGGTTTCTCACTAGGCTTCTCACTTGGTTTTTCTCTCGATTTAAGCAACTGGTTTGGCTTGGGTGCAAACTTGTCTTTGGGTGTTGGTTGTGGTGGAACTGGAGTATTCCCAAATTTCCCTTCTCTCACACCACTGCTCTCACCAAACTTATCAGATCCCAAAGCCCAACCATCAAAGCGCTTACAACTGCCAATTAACACACCCAGCTGAGGCTCATGACTGGACACCCAACTCAACACCTCACGCACCTTACTGTTCTCATCCTGCAAATGATCAACACATTTTGCAAGTTCCAAATTCTTCACAGCATGTAATTCACAGGTAGAGCAAGCAGTAGGAATAGGCACTTTCAAATCAGCCTCAAGCGAAACAATGCGAGAACGAAGCTCAGCAATTTTTTCATGCAAACCAGGGCAAGAAGTACATGCACCAAGCAAAGTGGGTCTAGATTGCAGCTCAGCCAACTCAACCCTAAGCACATCTAGTTCCTCACACTTGGAGGCATGCTTTTCCCTAAGAGCAGTCAAATCAGCTAGGAAAACAGAGCAATCAGCACAATCAATCTCATCAGAAACCACAGGGCTAGCCTTAAGCGAATCAATTTCAAGCTTGCCATCAAGAACCTGTGTTTCTAGCTCAGCCACTCTAGTCCTAGCATCTTCAAGCAAAGCTCTAAGCTCCTTCCTAAGCTTCTTAGCCTCTCTAAGCATGTGATCGCGATTATCAAGCAAGTCAACCAACTCCTCATTCTCCTTGCGTAAAGAAGAGAGCTCATCACATACCTCATCCTCGGAGTCGGAGTCTGATTCCGAGGCGTTCTTCTGGCTTCTCTTGCTGCCGGAGCTGCGTGCCATGCCGCATAGCCCATCCTTCTTGTTGCAGCCTCTCGAAGTCTTGCTTGCGGTACAGCAAAGGCCGTTCAAGTACTTGCCGAAGTCCTTCTTCTTCTTTCTGTGCTTCCTCTTGCTGTCCTCTTCTTCTTCTTCTTCTTCACTCGAGCTTGATGACACATCCTCAGAGTCGGAGTCGATGTCGCTCGATCTCTTGATCTTTTCTCGGGTCCGTGTCTTCCTCCCATGTTCATGTTCCTTCTTCTTGGATCTTCTTCCTTTGTCCTTGGACTTGTGCTTGTCGTGGTTGTTCACCTTCGGACACTCGGCGAAAAAGTGTCCGGTCTTGCCGCACTTGAAACACGCTCTCGAGTTCCTCCTTGAGTTCACCCGGTTCTCGTGCAGCCTCTCGAACCGCCTGGTCAGCAACGCCAGCTCGTCCTCTCCAAGCACGTCGAACTCCTCGTCTGGCAAAGACATCAAAGAAGACAAAGAGTACATCCTGGAGGATGCGTTAGCATTAGACTTGGCTCCTTTGCCACTAACGAGAGCGAGACTATGAGAATCAGTCGGGCTCTCGATCTTGGCTGTCATACCACGGTCCAACTCAGCCGACTTGAGCTTCGAGAACAGCTCGTTCACCGTCAAGGTGTCATACTTCTCGGACTCAACAATAGCCTCAAACTTCCCGTCCCATACGGTACGATCCAACGAGTGCAAGAGCTTCACGGCTCTATCATGATCATTGTATGGGAGGACGTCCACATTGGCTCTCATGTTGTTCACAACGACCGTAAATCGCTGGAAAAGGGCATCGACGGACTCGCCGGGGAGATGAGTGAAGTTCTCGTACTCTCTCCGGTAAGTCGCGTACATCCGAGCCTGAACCTGAGCATTCCCAGCATGAGCATCCTTCAACTGCTCCCAAATCCTACAAGCTAAGTCCTCTGTCTGAACCCGATCGAATTCAGGTGGACACAGGGCACGAAACAAGTAGTCGACAGCCTTGTTGTTGGCTTCGAACATATCCCTCGATCCTGGAGCAAGGAAGTTCATCGGATGAACATAAGCTGTGTTCACCGTGACATCCCAAAGGATCTGACCCTTTCCGCGGAGGAACGCCGCCATCCGCCTTTGCCACATCTGGTAGTTCTTCCCATCGAAGTGCGGAGGACCCGAACCCCGTTCCTGGTACGCCATCTTTGGATCTTAGACTGGTAAGAGTCAATAAAGACCCGAACCGGCTCTGATACCAATTGAAGGACCAATTAGGCGAACCAGAGAGGGGGGGAGTGAATGGGAGCCGATAAAAATTCTTCTCGAAGGAGATGAGAACTCCAACAAGACGAACACGGCTTCCAACTCACGTCTCCGACCCAACTACCCAAGTTGGTCAAGACCACGCAGCCACTGGAGTGCTACTGGTCCTAGGAACCAACACTCAACCTTCCTAGCCAAAACTCACCAAAACACACAGCGGAAACTTGCACGGCTTGCTGCCTGTGCTACACCGGTCAGACCGATGGCCTGCGCCGGTCAGACCGGTGACACCGGTCAGACCGGTGGACAGAGCCGGTCAGGCCGGTGGCTACAGCAGCCGCACAGCAAACGTTCCAGGAAGCCTCAGTGAATCCTCTAGGCCCTGGAACAAAAACCACCACGAAACACAATCTGTGAGGAAGAAGAACCCCTCACAAATCCTAGCAAAACAACTCCAAACACTCCAAGAACTGAACAGCAGGATCACGGGACAAAACCACATGGACAAGGCTGTTCCCCGAGACAAAAACCCACCAAGGGCTAGCACCGGTCAGACCGGTCAAGAGCACCGGTCAGACCGGTCGTGCCTGGGCAGCTCGGGATGAACAGCGCCCGCGAGTCAACTCCTCCAACTCCAACTCCCGATCTCCCGATTCGCTCCACGGTTTTGCACAAGACTTTGGGGATAGTAGGAACACCTCATGGGTACTCCATAGCCAAGATTTGGTCCACCAAAACTTGTCAAATCAAGAGGAATCGAAGAAATCCCACCAAGAACGCCTCTAACCCTAGAGCCACGAAAACCCCAAAATCGAGCCCCTTTGCTCACGGATTTGGAAGGGGAATCAAAGGGAAAAGAACCACCAAGGGTTCATGCATACATCCCCCACCAAATCCCAAAGAGAAAGGCCTCGAAATCGCTCCAAGAAAATCGCCAAGAAAGGGCTCCGAAAATCACCAAAAAGGAGAAACGGGAAAGACACATCCAAGCCTTGAGGAACCACGCCGAATCATCTATACATACCAAAGAGGTTCATACAAGGTCTAGCTTGCCGCCCGATCATCCTTCCCTCTCACAAGATCTCACCATGAAGCTCTCAAGCTAGTCCTACGAAAATCCTAAGAAAATAGGAAGGAAAATAGGAAAACCAAATGAGCTAGGGTTCCAAGAGATGGCTGCCATCCTCTCACCACTTGGGTTATATGGAGGCAACCGAAAGACTAAAATACCCTTACTAGCTAACTAGGGATACATGCCCCTCGAGGGCGAAATTGGAAGTCTTTGTCTTCGCACCATCGGACGGATGCCCAGCGACCGCAAACTTGCTTAGCCTCGACGCAAGCCTTGCGATCCCGACGCGTGTCCTCCGCTTCGAAGATTCCGGACTGCGTCGTCGCACACCGGTCAGACCGGTTCTCCTCACCGGTCAGACCGGTACCCACCGGTCAGACCGGTCAGACCCACCGGTCAGACCGGTCTGGAGCTGCTGCACCTCCGTCTTCGGTTCTTCGGTCTTGGCTTTGTGGATCAACCAAGGAACCCAGTGGTTTTCTGGTGAACCACCGGAAACCCCGCGAACTCGGTGTAGCCTCCGCCAATCACCACTCATGACTCGGCTCCCACGTAGTCCCGGCTCGACCTTGGTTTTGAGGCTCAACCAAGAAACCGTCCATGACTTCATCTTGCCGTTCTTGCCACCATGCGGCCCGCACTTGACCCCGCTGGCCACCGGGTCCCTCGAACCAAGCCTACTTGTCTTCTCCACACCTGGAGGCCTCACCGGCAACGACCTTTCACGCTTGTTCTTCACCTGCACCTGCACCAGTCAAGCCGCAACCTGCACCTGCAATACTTAGCCAAGAATCAGTCCACACCACGTTGTCAATCACTCATCACACCAGGAAGCGACCATCCACCGGTCCTCGAACCACACCTGGCTCTCAGCCTTCAAATGGGCTTTTTTCCTTTTCTCCCTTTTCATGACCACTCCTCTCCCTTTTTTTCTTTTCTTTTAAGTATTTATACATGTATTATTCACCGCCTAGAAAAACGCCTAGGAACTCCTAGGAGCGAGTACTCCTGACTAGTCTCTAGGCAGTGGGTCGGCGCCTAGGTTCCGCCTAGCGCCTAGCTGAACCTTCAGTACGGGTGGAGCGCGGAAGTACTTAGGGTACATGGACCCATGGTACGGAGCTCGACCAAAGTCGATGGTGCCGCCAGAGCGGACTTTGAGATTGCGACTGAAGAAGTCGACTTTATGCCATTTAGAATGGACTTTAGAATGCGATTTGAAGAAGACGACTTTAAGATGCGACCGAAGTCGACTTTATGCCACGCGGAGCAGACTTTACAAGTTGCCTCCTTGGGAATAGCCCCCGAGTTGATGGAGTAAGCTCGTGGTACTTGTTGATATGTCCCAAGAGTAGTCGACATAGTGTAGCTCTCATGAGAATCCATTGAGAAGCGTACACAAATGAGTGGTCCTTGATGTGTTGTCCTGCACGTGCAAAACAAGCCAAAGAAGAAGAAAAAAGTAATGATTGAAATAAATGACTTACTGTTACCGCATGAGCGGTCTGGAGATGCGACCGAAGTCGGCTTGTACCACCGGAGCGGGTTTGAATGAACTCGCGGATGAGTGTTGACGAGGACGAGGTGGTCGATGATGGAGCGACAATAGTTGTTGGTGAAGCTGACTAGTCGGAGGTGGATCCGACTAGTTGTTGGTGAAGCCGACTAGTCGGAGGTGAATCCGACTAGTTGTTGGGGGCGTAGCAGCTGTTCTCGACTAGTTTTCTATAGAAGAACTAGCCGAGAAGAATAGCCAAAGTAGTCGACGGTGAGTTGGTGCGGCCGCGAGATGATGTCACGGCGGTGCACGGCGTAGTCGAGGTAGAGCCGGTGCGGCCACGAGACGATGTCGCGGCGACGCACGACGTATTCGAAGTAGAGCCAGTGCGGACGCGAGGCGATGTCGCGGGGCGACGCACGGTGTTGTCGAGGTGGAGCCGGTGCAGCCGCGAGAAGATGTCGCGGGGCGGCGCACGACATTGTCGAGGTGGAGCCGGTGCGACCGTGAGAAGATGCGTGGGGCGGTGCACGACATTGTCGAGGTGGAACCGGTGCAGCCGCAGGACGATGTCGCGGCGGCACACGGTGTTGTCATGTTGGAACCGGTGCAGCCGTAGGACGATGTCGCGGCGGCGCACGACGTTGTCGAGGTAGAGCCGGTGCAGCCGCGAGAAGATGTCGGGCGGTGCACGGTGTAGTCGTAGTAGTTGTACTTGAGGAGTTGAGGAAGTGGTACGCGGGTCGATGTAGTCAGATGTTGATCTTGTGTACATCTTCCCGTGTGCACCAAGCCATGAGCTTGAAAACTTGTTGGTTTAGCCTTTGTGTGCGTCCAGCAAATAAACTTGAGATCTTGTGGGAGCTTCTCCATGTGCGAGTAGCAATTCTCCATCAAATTAATTTTCAGCTAGCAAGAAGCGTCAGTTGCTTTGGTATGTAATGATTGCAAAAGATTTTGACCAGCCGCCTGCAACTTGCCGTGATGATCAATCTGACGGAAACCAACAGAGTTTGACTCGGAGTTGTCTTGTGGCGCGAGGAAATTGTATATGATACGGGATTTAACCCGATCCAGGTTGTTGGACTTTTGCTAGCACACGGACAAGTGCACGAAAACTGATTCTGTCTTGAATTCGTACTTGTCGATACGACGAGTTGTGGGTTGGCCGTCTCCCGAACAACCATGCCGTGATGGTGAGTGATAGATTTTGAACTCCCTCGAATTCGCCTGATGATCTCCCCCCTACCTGGCGCGCCAGCTGTCAGTGTTTTGGCCACTGAGCTTATCAAGAGGGTATCCGAGGTAGTAGATTGTGCGGCGGAGGATCGTGAGACTTGGAACTCGAAGGTATGCGTGAGGACACGAGACACAAATTTATACAGGTTCGGGCTGCCGGAGTAGCGGACCCTACGTCATGTTTGGAGTATTATGTATGGCGTCTAGCGCTTGGGTGTTGTTCCTCGGAGGGGTTGGCTTGGTTCCTCCTAGGTACCCGGCCCTCCTTTATATAGTCTAGGGGGTGGGTTCCTAGTCGGTTACAAGATAGAAGTCCTAGTAGGATTACATGGTACGAGTCCTAGTAGGAATACAATGATCTATGATATGAGTTCGTAATCTTCCATGTATAGGTACCCGGGGTATATGGTCGACAAAGACGATGTGAGGATTAAAAAAATTCTGATACGTGGGACCAACTGTATTTGCAATTAAATGCTATATAGTGAGTCCATTGAGTGTGCAATCTACAAACATTGCCTATAGCTGATGTGTACAAGTTATAGAGAGCATGCTCTCTATAATCATTGCTCGTGCCCTAACATCATCAGGTAAGTTTTATCTATACTATAAAAAAAGAACCACACACCCTAACCAAAGAACAAGGGAAAAATAACTAACGAATTTGAACGGTCTCCTTGCTTCCCGGGCTAATCACATCTTTTAATCTAAGCTCTTAGCAATGGAGAAATTTTTTAATACGATCAGACAAGTGTCCCTGACCGATCCATGGACATGATGGAGAGGTTGGCGCAAGAGGAGCTGTCCCCAACCTGCCACCACCATGATCGCAGAGCGTGAATGCCGTCTCGACGTTGGCCACGATGTCTGCCATGACGGGCCGGTCCTTGCCCTCCAGCTGGACATAGTGCACACCATGGTGTAGACCACCAGCTCCACAGCCTCAGCCTCGTTCTTCGCGGGCTCTAGGGCGCACGGGTCGAGCACCTTGGAGAGCTTGCTGACGACGATACTGGGCACGGTGTGGTCCACCACGTTGACGGTGCTCCCGCTCTCGGCCTCCTTGAAGATGGCGCGCCACCCCGTGAGCGACTCCAGCATCACCACACCGAACCCATAGACGTCGCTCTTCCACGACAATGCCACCGGCGACGGCGCCGCCGCCAACCCGGGCTTGGAGTGGAGGTGGTCGTAGAGCGCGTTGTTCTTCACATACTCGTACACTAGTTGTTGCTTCTCGTTCTCCTCACAGTAACCAACGAAGGTGACGAGGTGCTTGTGGTGGACCCGCGACAGGAACGTGGTTGGCATTCCTTAAAGTCATTGCTAAGTTTATGTGTTCGTAGCAACAACGCCAGAAATGATAGTGGTAATCCTAATGATCACAAACAAATCCGCAAGCGCACGGATAAACCATTGTAGCATTTCCCTAATAGATTATTCCAAAGGGTATCGAATCCAAGGAAGGCATCAATGGATAACAAGACTTATACTATTATAATGAGCATGGATCAATGATAAGAATAGAAACAAAGTTCAAACACAGGGGTAAAGATAAAGATATGATAAGGGTAGTGTGACACACACTGATCCACTCTCTAGAAAGACTACGACATAGGGAGAAACATACGAGTTAGTTCTAGGTCCTAATGTACTATTCACACAAAGGTCAGAGAAAGAGTTAGATACACAAACGTTGTATGAGACATCGGTCCAGCACCCAGGAACAAGGAGATATGACTCCTGCGTCACCCTTTACACGACGTCAGTGTGCCACTTTAGACTCATACAGCGCAATCGAATGCGGAGGAATACAAAGGGTCTAACGACTGTCACTACCACGGCCTACCTCTATCTAAATGTGAGATGCACTAATAACTAACGCAGCTGCCCAACCCAAGCACCATGCTTGCATTGTCAACTGGACTTCAACCATCCCTAGCTATTGTGACCCAGGTTGAAGCCACTAGATAACTGGTCACTTGAGACCAAATACTGTAGCTTGGACACGGACATCATACAACGGATTTGTGTAAGCAAACTAGATCAAACTGAAGCTATGCACACAAACGGATACGAGAACTTCCACGCCTATACCACAAGATCAAAGGGTCGTGTTCACGAAGAACACGAGCCTCTAACTTATGAACAAACACGGAAAGCATGAGTAAATCATCTGTCAACTGGATCGAAGGGTCGTGTTCGTGATGAACACGAGCCTCTAAATGATGAACACATGAAGAACTCAAGAACATATCCTACATGCATGCAAGCATTACTTTATATGAAATAGTTGAATAACTGAAGTAGATAAAAGTCATACAAAGGAAAATAAATATAAGAACACTCATACCTAGATCCCAATGATGAACTTGGAACAAACTTGATGGGGCCATGGACCAGGGCCCACCAAGACCCCTGAAAAACGCGGCACGGGCCCACGTACGGCATGCTCCGGAGGCTAATACAACGAGTGTTACGCTGACAAAGTACGTGGGGGCCCGTACGACTAGTTTCGGCCATGAGCCAGGATACAGGGGGCCCACAGCCACCCGTACCTCTTCCCCGGGTACGCGGCGACTCATACGACAAGTTTCCGCCCCAGTGCCCGACAACTCAGCTCGCACGAGTAGTCTCTGCCTCACGGCCGCGGAACCCACTCGTACGAGTAGTTTCCGTCACGCCGTAGCGACTACTCGTTCGCATGAGTAGTTTTCCATCACCCGCTCGAGCGGGCTTCGCGGAGAAGGCACGGGGTGCGCGGGCCCACCAGATCGAGATCTCGGGATCTCCGCGCATGCTCCCCCGCGCCCCGCCATGCGTTTGCCCCGCAGCAGCGGTCCGCCCGGGCCAGGCCAATTCGGTGCCAGGGGACGGATTCGTCAAACCCTGCCACCATCAGCACAATGGCCGCCGTACCAGGGACGGCGTAATGGACGCTGGGAGGTGTACGATACAGTACACACTACACCCTAAGCATTGGGGGACGTGGGGTAGACCGCCCACTCACCCGAGTGGTTTCCCGTCTCCGACCAGTTCAAAGCTTGGCCGTCAAGACCACAGGTACACAGGCCCCGTGGGTGCACCGTGATACCCTGGTACGTGGCCCGCCACGTGTCCGCCTTCCTACACGGGTCCGCCCTGACCAGGTCGATCCTGTGTCAGGGGACAGATCCTCCTGCCGTCCCCCTGCTGAGGCGGTACGCATCGTACCACGGAGGGCACGGGAAATGCTGTGCCACCAACGGCACAGTGCAAGCCGTCACCTATCCGTGGAGCAGGCTACCCCTGTCCTACGCTATCAAGAAAAGACAAGTCCCTGATCTCCTGACGGGGTCAGGACACGTACACTGCCTCCTATACCCGACTAACTACTCGGAGGAGGGAACGGGGGGCCCCGGGACAGAGGCTTGGGACGCACGGGATCTGCACCGTCACCCAAGGCCCCATAACAGTGCTTCGCCGCTCCTGCCGTCTGACAACCCGGAGCAGAGAAGGACGGTCCCGCACTGTAGATTAGCTCATATACACTCGATGTAACCGCCTTGGACTCCTCCCTTGCGACTATAAAAGGGAGAGGCAGGGCACCCACGCATACAGGTTCGTCTCCACCTCCACACGCACTTAGCATCGATATCCCATCTCATACAACTACGCACACACGTACGCAGGCTCCTGCTACTTGAACCACTTGCGCACCAGGGACTTGGGGCTCTACACCCTCTCCCGACCTGTTTGTACTCCCTGTTGCAAACCCCTGAGCATAAGGAACACCCCTTCTCAGACTGGACGTAGGGTGTTACTCTCCGGAGGCCCGAACCAGTATAACTCCTAGTGTCTCCAGTGCTACCGTGCGGATCAGAAACACACCCCCTCGTATAAATTTACTTGCTGGCGGTAACAAACCCCGACAGTTGGCGCGCCAGGTAGGGGCCTTCGCGTGTTTTCGACGATATTTTTAGGGTCCGCACGGCCCTCTCATCCTCCTTTCCGACAGTTGGCGATATGTTGATGATGAGCTTGAGAGAACTCCCCCACACTGGTGCTTGTACTGGTGTTGTTCTTCAAGCAAAAGTGGAAACAAAAGATGGACTCTACTGGTTCGAGAACCATAGAGCCTTTATTCAAAAGCAAATATTTTTGGTTTTTTTTATTGTCACCGTGTCATTTGCTCGAAAGGGTTAGACCAATATTACACTTTATGCACAAAGGGGAATAGGCTTACCTTGGACCTTTGAGAGGTCATATGTACCACCTTTGTATGTTGTGCAACATGAATCTGACACCTCAACTTACCTTCCCATTTGAGTTTAGCTCAATGACTTACCCATTCAAATTTGACAACTTTCTGCAGGGGTTAGTCAGCATATATGCAACCAAGATCTATGAAAATGTAAATCTAAGGTTCATCAATCAAAACCCGACACCATGTCTTGTTTTGATTGAAGAAGACAAATTTTAACCTAAGCACCATGCTTAATTTAAAACAGTCTATGAATGTAAACTCGAGCATACATCCAAACTAGAGCATACGAACAAAGATAAAGGAAACACGCATGCATGATCAAGCTTTTCATCAAAAGAGGCATATAAGCATGAGCATAAAACGGTGAACCTCGGGAACCTCCCGGAAGGGCTTTGTTTAATGTCAAAAGCAGCACTTACCTAGCTAGTGGGCAAGATGCAAGAGCTGACATCATCTTCACACCAGGATAAGATTTGGTAGAGGAGGAACTTTACTCAGGATGCTCACATACCTCCCCCACACTTGAAGTTTGCATTGTAGGCAACAAAACTCAAGTGTGTGGTGATCAAGCTTCCTTTTGTAAATGTTTCCTCACCAAAGCTTATCTAGGTGTTGCAGCTGATGTGGCTCACATGTTCGTAGGCATCATCTGTCCATCTTTCTTTTCAATCTTCACCTAAAAGGTTAGTGACCAAAAATACCCGAAGGACGACTTATCCTAAAAACACGTTCTTGCCTTTATTCGAAAGGGAAATGGAACCTATGCTAATCCAGGCTATCTCCTGGTAGTGCTTTGTTTATTTATTGGTCATAAGCTCGACCATGGGAACTTCATCTTGCAGCTATCGTTGGTGGTGTCATTCCCGTCTCACCACCAATCCTTGATGTATCGGTGAAGCTTTAGCTGCAAGGTTAGTGCCACAGTGCACACACGAAATCTGATATGTTTATGATAGACATATGCATCCACAATCAACCTTCTAAACATTCTGCAAAAGAGGACCGTAAGGTGATTGCAGACCTCGAGCGTGCTCAGCGCACTAAGTATGTCTGACTTTGGAGGGACATGATGCGAGCATGGTCTGTATGGTAGATCAAGAATGAAGCTACCATGCTCGTGTGTGGAATCCCTTCCTCTGGACTCCAGAGTCAGTGCCTCGAAAGGTTCCATGGCCCATGAATTCTCCATCTCAAGAGAGTCATCGTGGAAGCTCGATGTTGACTCTCGATCATAATCGAAAGCAACATAATACGGGCCAGTGGGAAGAGGCTGAAACTCAGTAGAGATAGATGATGATCGTTCACCTCCACAGAGGTGAAGAGAGTCTTCCGAGTCATCCCCTTGAGGAGTAGAGAAATCTACAACCTCAACCGGAATAGGCTCGGATGATGCGAACGGAGATACGTGCATTATCATCTCGAGCGGGTTTTGTTCGGGAAGAGGCTCTACCATGGAATGTTCATGACAAGAGATGGACGTGGTAGGAGCGGCTTCCCTAAGCTTTACATCTAGGCTTCCTTGAGATTTATCAAGAAGTTCATCCAATGGGAAGCCCAGAAGAAGATCGAAATCTGTGATGTCATAGATGTGAAAATCTTAGTGCACCTCGATCTTGTTTATGATGATTGGCACGTCCCTAGCAATCCCTCGACATGGGAAAATGTATTCCTTATACCTAGGACTTCGGAAATATCTATCAGTCGGGGTGAGGGGCATGTCACCCACTAGAGTGTCCAAAAGGTACTCCGCTATGATGCAAACTCCAGCAGCAGGGTCATGAACAGCATCTACGGTGTTTCCCCTCATGGAGCAATGGATGGTTGTGGAAGTCGAGCTGACCCGAATTACTTCGCCAACAGGTTCTGATTTCCAAGCCGACCATTCCACTGTTGCACCATGATTCCAAACTTCATCGAGAACATCATCAAAGTCCAACGATGTCGTAGGCTTCTCGTGCCAAGAACGATCTGAGGTATTTATGATGTTCCGAGAAGGATCACCCTCAAATCGAGAAGAGAACTCCGAAGGTTGAATTTCTTCTCCCTTTGGTGTTCGTGGTTCGGGAGAAGGCTCTCTAGACGAATCATTGGATGTGCAAGGTGAAAGCTCAAATTCGTCTATCAGGAGACTCCCTTGGATCGACTCTGATTCTTGGTGGAGATCATTGTATCTGGGATGGGAAGAAGAGGTTTCTAAGAAGTATTCTAGGATCTCTGTTGTTCTCATTGGAGTTCGGGTTCTGAATGAACCTCCAGCTACAAGGTCGAGCTCAAATGCAGATTCCATGTCTATTAGCCCGTGAAAGATGTTCAAGGATAAATTATCAGGTATAGACAAGTCTGAGTTAAGCTCCAATAGGTGTGAGAACCTAGCCCAAGCTGCACCTATAGACTCGCACTCTAGTTGCTCGAATTCACGGAATTCACACGATAGCGAATCTAAGTGTTCAAAAGGGGAGAACGAGTAACAAAAGTCATCTCGGAGTTCTTCCCAATTGTCTACACTCTCTATCGTGCGGGTGTACCACTGTTTCGCTCTGTCTACAAGAGAAAAAGGGAACAACTTCCACCTCAAAGTTTCCTGTGTCATACCAAGGATTACCAAGCACGAACACAGTTCTTCGAACTCCTTTAAATGATCTTGGGGATCATCACTGATGGCACCAGAGAAAAGTCGATTCCGAACCATGGCTATAAAGCCAGGACGAAGCTCGCAGTTAGATGTAGAAGTTGATGGTTTCTCTAAGACGAACTCGCCCCTAGGGGTAGAGAGGCTATTGCAGGAAAGCTTCTCCATGGGTAACGGGGGTAAAGGTAGAAGGAAAGAAACAAAAATGATATCTCGATGGGTAACGGGGGTGAAGGTAGAAGAAAACGAAAAAACATAAATACGAGGACCACTAGGTTCGAAGATAGATACAACAACCGTTCCCCAGCAACAGCGCCAGAAATGCTTGTTCGTATTTCTTAACGTCACCACTAGTGTGCACCTAGCGTGAGCGTAAGATCCACCTGGGTATACCGACGGGTACGAAAGAGTCTGCAAGCGCATAGAAATACCGCTGTAGCACTTCCCCAAAGGAGTATTCCAGAGGGTATCGAATCCAAGGAACGATGTGCACTACCTTCTATCCTAGACTGGTGATCCAAGGACACAACTCTATAGGATGAGATGAAGATGGAAAGGATCTTGCTGGTAGCGCGAGAGTTAAGAACAGTCTCTCGATTAGGGACTTCTCGTTACGAGAGCTAACCGCCCGCGTTGCTTCCGCACAACTCCGGTTGTTAGATTTTAGACTCCTATAGTTGTATCCGGACGTGGGGGATTTCAGAGGGTCCAACGGTTGTCACTACCGCGGCCTACCCCAAGACAAACTGTGGGATATAGGGCATTCGAAGGATAACCCGTAGTCTAGACACCACGTCTACACCACCGATTATTACTATAGCACGGTTACGTTTGTCGACCCGTAACAACACTATAGCACTCCGTACAAAGACGGAGCGACGAATCCACGAGAGAGAGAATCGAACTCACTCAGATATACGCTAACACTACGTGAAAAACAGACATTGGTAACGGGCGTGGATGGCTATTGGTAACGGGCAAAACGCCCGTTACCGATCAAGCGTTACAAATAAGCCAAGAAAGGTAACGGGCGGATGCCCGTTACTGATGACACGTAATTGTAACGGGCGTCGAACAAAGACCGTTACCGAAACAAGTTACCGATCACCTGAAATGCCTGTTTCTCTGGGCCCACATGGACCTTTGGTAACGGGCACATAAACCTAGCCCGTTACATGAACTCACTATCGGAGATGTTTGCTGTGGACACGCGTCTGCACGTAACGAGACACATTTTTTGTACGCGCGTCTTCTCTGTTTGGACGACAGGAGACGCATGCTCTGGACGCGCGTCTCGCCTGTCTCCACGAAAGGAGATGTGTGCTCTGGACGCGTGTCACGTCTGTCTCGACGACAGGAGACGCGTGGTCTGGAAGCGCGTCTCCTCTGTCTCGACGAAAGCATCAACTTGTAGGGCCCACCGGTTAGTATTAGTAACGGGCCTTTATGCGGCCCGTTACAGTGTTGTCATACTTGTAACGGGCGTTCCAAGTGAAGCTCGTTACTCACAGATCTATTTTTGTAACGTGCCTTACTTAACGCCCGTGACTGATACGTAGGGCACCTACAGTAACCTGCCCGTTTTCTGGCTGCATCCCGGAACCAGCCAGGATTTGGCAGCCACCAGATCAGGGGCAGCATCCTGGAAATAGCCAGGATTTGGCAGCCACCACAGCAATGCTAGGAGACATCACAAACACATTCTCATCACATATATACACAAGCAAGATCACATATATATACACAATAATGCGAGATCACATCCAGTTCCTCATCAGATCGACATGCATGCTAAAGTTTCAAGTTTGTCATCGGTGCTTTGTTTGGATGGAGTCCTGAGAAAACTGCCTAAACCAGGCAACATCTGACCCCAGTCAAGCAGGTTTCTCAGGCAGTACTAAACTAGCCTAAATGCAACAAGTTTCAAGTTTGTCAGGCAGTACAATGAACTCACGGTTCACCATTATAGAGGTTGCCATTTCAGTCGAGGATCTCCTTAACAATGTACTCGCACAGCATCTCCCGCACCGGCTTTAGATCTTCTGTAGAAACATTAAGGGCAGGTTTGAAATCCTGCAAAATAAAATAATTATGAGAATACAAGTACAAATCAGTTTCTAAAATCAAATAGACAATATATGAGCAGAGACAAGGGTGAGAGCATTATCTACTTACAGCAGCCTTCTTGATGTGAGGTATGTCTTCAAGTAGTTTGAACATATTGAGTGCCACATGGAATCCATGCAAAAATGACCCCGATGGCTGCTGAGTGAGAGCCTGTGTGGTTCGAGGACCGGTGGTAGGTCGCTTCCTAGTGTGATGAGTGATTGACAACGTGGTGTGGACTGATTCTTGGCTAAGTATTGCAGGTGCAGGTTGCGGCTTGACTGGTGTTGGTGCAGGTGAAGAACAAGCGTGAAAGATCGTTGCTGGTGAGGCCTCCAGGTGTGGAGAAGACAAGTAGGCTTAGTTCGAGGGACCCGGTGGCCAGTGTAGTCAAGTGCGGGCCGCATGGTGGCAAGAACGGCAAGATGAAGTCATGGACGGTTTCTTGGTTGAGCCTCAAAACCAAGGTCGAGCCGGGACTACGTGGGAGCCGAGTCATGAGTGGTGATTGGCGGAGGCTACATCGAGTTCGCGGGGTTTCCGGTGGTTCACCAGAAAACCACTAGGTTTCTTGGTTGATCCACAAAGCCAAGACCGAAGACCGAAGACGGAGGTGCAGCAGCATCGGACCGGTCTGACCGGTGGGTCTGAACGGTGGGTACCGGTCTGACCGGTGCGGAGCACCGGTCTAACCGGTGTGCGACGACGCAGTCCGGAATCTTCGAAGCGGAGGACACGCGTCGGGATCGCAAGGCTTGCATCGAGGCTAAGCAAGTTTGCGGTCGCTGGGCATCCGTCCGATGGAGCGATGACAAAGACTTCCGAATTCACCCTCGAGGGGCATGTATCCCTAGTTAGCTAGTAAGGGTATTTTAGTATTTCGGCTTGCCTATATATAACCCAAGTGGTGAGAGGATGGCAGCCATCTCTTGGAACCCGAGCTCATTTTGTTTTCCTATTTTCCCCTTCCTTTTTCCTTTGGAATTTCTAGGACTAGCTTGAGAGCTTCATGGTGAGATCTTGTGAGAGGGAAGGATGATCGGGCGGCAAGCTAGACCTTGTATGAACCTCTTTGGTATGTATAGATGATTCGGCGTGGTTCCTCAAGGCTTGGATGTGTCTTTCCCGTTTCTCTTTTTAGTGATTTTCGGAGGCTTTTCTTCGCGAATTTCTTGTGGCGGTTTTGAGACCTTTCTCTTTGGGATTTGGTGGGGGATGTATGCATGAACCCCTCGTGGTTCTTTTGCCTTTGATTCCCCTCCCAAATCCGTGAGTAAAGGTGCTCAATTTTGGGGTTTTCGGTGTTCTAGGATTAGTGGTGTTCTTGGCGGAAATCCTTCGATTCCTCTTGATTCAACGAGTTTTGGTGGACCATAACTTGGCTATGGAGTGCCCATGAGGTGTTCCTACTATCCCCAAAGTCTTGTGCGAATCCGTGGAGCGAATCGGGAGATCGGGAGTTGGATTTGGGGGAGTTGACTCGCGGGCGCTGTTCATCCCGAGCTGCCCAGGCATGACCGGTCTGACCGGTGCTCTTGACCGGTCTGACCGGTGCTAGCCCCTGGTGGGTTTTGTCTTGGGGAACTGCTGTGTTTGTGTGGTTTTGTCCCGTGGTCCTGCTGGTCTGTTCTTGGCCTGTTTGGAGTTGTTTTGCTAGCCTTTGTGAGGGGTTTTCCTTCTTGGCAGGTTGCTTTTTGGTGGTGGTTTTTGTTCCAGGGCCTAGAGGAGTCACTAAAGCTTCCTGGAACTTTGCTGTGCATCTGCTGTTCGCCACCGGCCTGACCGGCAGAGTCCACCGGTCTGACCGGTGCCATCGGTCTGACCGGCAGGAGTCATCGGTCTGACCGGTGTGGCACAGACAGCAGGCTACTCAGTTTTCCGCTGTGCGTTTGGGGTGTTTGATTCGGTTGGTTGAGTTGTTGGTTCCTAGGACCAGTAGCACTCCAGTGGCTACGTGGTCTTGGCCAACTTGGGTAGTTGAGTCGGAGACGTGTGTTGGAAGCCGTGTTCATCTTGTTGGAGTCTCTATCTCCTTCGAGAAGAATTTTTATCGGCTCTCATTCACTCCCCCCTCTCTGGTTCGCCGTTTCGGTCCTTCAAGTGGTATCAGAGCCGGTTATGGATCTTCGGATTCTAACCAGTCTAAGATCCAAGGATGGCGTACCAGGAACGGGGTTCGGGTCCTCCACACTTCGATGGCAAAAACTACCAGATGTGGCAGAGGCGGATGGCGGCGTTCCTCCGCGGTAAGGGTCAGATCCTTTGGGATGTCACGGTGAACACAGCTTATGTTCATCTGATGAACTTCCTTGCTCCGGGATCGAGGGACAAGTTCTACGCCAACAACAAGGCGGTTGACTACTTGTTTCGTGCTCTGTGTCAATCCGAATTCGATCGGGTTCAGACAGAGGACCTAGCTTGTAGGATTTGGTTGGAGCTGAAGAATGCTCATGCTGGGAATGCTGAGGTTCAGGCACGGTTGTATGCGACTTACCGGAGAGAGTACGAGAATTTCACTCATCTCCCCGGTGAGTCTATTGATGCCTTGTTCCAGCGGTTCACGGTGGTTGTGAACAACATGAGGACCAATGTCGACGTCCTCCCGTACGATGACCATGATAGGGCTGTGAAGCTCTTACACGCGCTGGATCGTACCGTGTGGGATGGAAAGGTCGAGGCCATTCTTGAGTCCGAGAAGTACACCACTCTGACGGTGAACGAGCTGTTTTCTAAGCTCAAGTCTGCTGAGGTTGATCGTGGTTTGACAGCCCGTCTTGAGAGCCCGACTGACTCCCATAGTCTTGCTCTCGTTGGTGGCAAAGTGGCTTGGTCTAATGCTAACGCATCCTCCAGGATGTACTCTCTGTCTTCTTTGATGTCTTTGCCAGACGAGGAGTTCGACGTGCTTGGAGAGGACGAGCTGGCGTTGCTGACCAGGCGGTTCGAGAGGCTGCCCAAGAACCGGGTGAACACGAGGAGGACAGCACGGATGTGCTTTCAGTGTGGCAAGCCAGGACACTTCGTCGCTGACTGCCCGGAGAAGACGGAGAACAAGGACGGCTACAAGGACGGCTACAAGCACCGGTCGAGCAAGGACGCCAAGTACCGATCGAGGCGCGATCACAAGCACAAGAATAAGCACAAGGACGAGCGACGGTCGAGGAAGAAGGACGGCCGCGGCAGGAAGGCCCGAGCGATGGTTGGAGCGAGCGACGTCGACTCCAGCCCCGCCTACTCTTCCTCGAGCTCGAGTAGCAGTGAAGAGGAAGGTGATCGGGGCAAGAACAAGAAGTCATCCAAGAACTTGAGCGGGCTGAGCTGCTTCGCACGAGATGGCTTCTACGGCATGGCTCGTAGCTCCGGCAGCAAGAAGAGTCACCAGAGAGACTCGGACTCCGACTCCGAGGACGAGGTACGTGACGAGCTTCCTTTCTTGCGTGAGGAGAACGAGCGTCTTGGCAAGTTGCTTGATAATCGTGATGACATGCTTAGAGAGGCCAAGAAGATGAGAAAAGAGCATAGGGCCTCATTAGAAGATGCTAGGAACCGTGTGGCTGAGCTAGAAACCCAGAACCTAGATGCTAAGCTTGAAATTGATTCGCTTAAGGCTTCTCCTGTGGTTTCTGATGAGATTGATTGCTGTGATTGCTCTGTGTACCTAACTGATCTTACTGCTCTTAAGGATAAGCATGCTTCTACTTGTGATGAACTAGATGTGCTTAGAGTTGAAGTGGCTGAGCTTAAGTCTAGACCTGCTTTGCTTGGTGCTTGCACTTCTTGCCCTGTTTTGCATGGAAAGATTGATGAGATGCATACTTATACTGTTTCGCTTGAGGCTAAGCTGAAAGAACCTGTTCCCACTTCTTGCTCTACTTGTGAAGTGCATGCTTTGAAAAATCTGGAACTTGCACATTATGTGGATCGTTTGCAGGATGAGAATGATGAGTTGAGAAAAATGATGGGTTGGTTGTCGGGTCATGAACCACAACTTAGGATGATGATTGAGGCATACAAGCGCTATGATGGGCAAGCGCTTGGCTCGGAGAAAGTTGGAGAGTCTAGTGGTGAGGGAGGAGAGAAGATTGGTGATATCCAAGCTCCACCAAAAACCTTCCACAAAAATGCCTATGCTCCTAAGCCCAACCCACTGAGAAACAAACTTGACACAATCCCAAATCCTCCCATATTTCCCCACTCCACAAATGATTTCCAGAAACCTATCAAGTTCAAGAGTAACTTGGGGAATGAGTTCTTTGGGAAAGAGAGTGTGAAGTCTAGTGAGGAGAAACCGGTTGAGAAGCCGAGTGGAGAGAAACCGAGTGAGCAGCCCCATCCCAAGCCTAAGCCTAAGCCCATAAGGTTTCATTGTGACTATTGTGGGAGAGATGGCCACAAGGGTGAGTTTTGCTTCAAGTGGAAGCGTGAGGAGAGAATGGCAAAGGAGTGGGCTAACAAGGACAAGTACCACCCTTCCAATGGTGTACTTGAGCCTCGTATGCAGATGCCCAGGGCCAAGGTGATTGTGAGGACGGTTCCGACTTGGGGAGATCGGAAGGTAGCAGGTGGTGCTGCTGGCCGGGCTACACCGGTCAGACCGGTGCACTACACTGGTCAGACCGGTGCAGGTCTGGGTAGACAGGGGTCTAGTTTCTATGCTCGTGCGGATGCTCGGTTCGGTTCTGGTGGTCGTGGTTCTGGTGGTTGGTCTAGAGAGTTTGCAGGTGGTCAGTTTGCTAGGCGTTCTCCACCTCGTGCTCAATACGAGGGTGCGAGGAGTCGTAGCTTTGAGATGGAGAGGAGGAACGGTCCACAGTTTTCCTTTCGTGGCTTTCGTTCTCCTCCAGCTAGAGAGGGTTGGTTCCCTCATAGTGGTTACCATGGTGGTGTTCGTGGTGGTAGCTTTGATAGGCGTGATGATTTGGTTTGTGCTAACCCCACTTTGGAGCAAATGGCTCGGCACTGGTTTTACTCTTTTGGTACTAACCCCAGTGCTGAGTCGTTTGTTCACTCACGTGCTCGCTTTTGAATTTCAGGTGGGAGACTTGAGGAACATTTGGTTGATTGACTTCGGTTGCTCGAGGCATATGACCGGAGACAAGGGGTGGTTCTCAAGTCTCGTCCCGGTGGTGTCCAAGACATACATCACCTTTGGGGACAATGGGCGAGGGCGTGTGCTTTCAGAAGGTGAGATTAAGGTAAGTGACAAGGTCACTCTCAGGCGTGTTGCTCTTGTTCAATCGCTCGGGTTCAATTTGCTTTCGGTGTCCCAGCTTTTGGATGAGGGCTTTGAGGTGTTGTTTCGGCCTGGTGGTTGTCGTATTTTGGATTCTCGAGGGGACCTAGTTTGCATGGTCGTTCCCGAGGGTCAAGTGTTTCGAGCTGATTTTTCTCAATCCTCTGGTGTGGAGCGTTGTTTCTTGGCTGGATCTTCGAGTGAGTTGTGGAAGTGGCATAGGAAGTTGGGTCACTTGAGCTTTGACCTTTTGTCTCGCTTGAGTAAACTCAATTTGGTCCGAGGATTGCCACGGCTGAGGTTTGAAAAGAGTTGGTTTGTGCGCCGTGTCGGCATGCTAAGATGGTAGCTGCTTCTCATCCACCCCTCACTGATGTGATGACGGAGCGTCCATGCGAGCTGCTCCATATGGACCTTGTTGGCCCAGCTCGTGTGCGATCTGTGGATGGGAAGTGGTACGTCCTGGTTGTGGTGGACGACTACTCTCGGTATGCGTGGGTTTTCTCTCTTGAGAAGAAAGGGGAGACATTTGGTTTTGTTCGAGATCTTGTCTTGAGGTTAAGAAACGAGAGGCACGGAGATGCCATACGAGCGATTCGCATTGACAATGGCTCGGAATTTAAAAACTCTCGCTTCGAAACCTTTTGCCATGACTTGGGTCTTGAACACCAGTTTTCGAGTCCGTAAACGCCTCTCCAGAACGGCGTGGTGGAAAGGAAAAACAGAACCTTGTGCGAGATGGCTCGGACGATGCTTGATGAGCATAGGACTCCGAGAAGGTTCTAGGCTGAGGCGGTGAATACCGCGTGCTATGTGTCGAACAGGATTTACCTCAGAGTGCACAAGAAGAAAACCTATTACGAGTTGATACACGGTAGAACACCCAAGGTGAGTCACTTCCATGTGTTTGGGTGCAAATGCTTCATCCTGAAGAAAGGTAAGAAGTTGGACAAGTTCGAGGCTAGATCTGTCGATGGCATTTTCTTTGGTTACGCGTCTCATTCTAGAGCCTTTCGAGTGCTCAATCTTGAAACTAACCAAATCGTGGAGACTTGCGAGGTAACCTTCGACGAGACACAGCCACATAGTCAGCTTGTTTTTGAGTGTGCAGGTGACGACGAACTTGGCGAGGAGATTTTCCAGGAGGAGGAGCATGAACATGGAGATGATGAAGACGGCGGTGTGGTGCCCGCGGCTGAGCATGTACCTACTACTTCGACTACAGTGGTGGATGGCCCCTCTCCCACACCTACAACGACAAACCCAGATCAAGGCGAAGCTGCTATTGAGGGGGAGGTAGCATCAAGGCGAGAACCTCCCCGGCGAGTGCAAGTGGATCACCCAGCTTCGAGAATCATCGGCGACATGAATGAACGTACAACACGGTCGAGGGTTCAGAACAATTCTCATTTCGCTCATGCTGCTTTTGTTGCCACCTTTGAGCCCAAGGACATTGGACACGCGCTATCTGATCACAATTGGGTTAACTCGATGTATGAGGAGTTGGAGAATTTTGAGAGGAACCAAGTTTGGGAATTGGTTGACCCTCCCCCAGGGTGTAAGCCGATTGGGACAAAATGGGTGTGGAAGAACAAAGAGGGATAGAAAGGAGAAGTGGTGAGGAACAAGTCAAGACTTGTTGCTCAGGGGTACTCACAGAAAGAAGGGATCGACTACGAGGAGACCTTTGCTCCCGTAGCTCGTTTGGAGGCGATCAGGATCCTTCTAGCCTTATCCGTGGCTAAAGGATTCAAGTTGTACCAGATGGATGTCAAGAGTGCTTTCCTAAATAGTGTTTTGGAGGAAGTAGTGTATGTGAGGCAACCACCGGGGTTTGAGAGTGAGAAGTACCCCCACCGGGTGTACAAGTTGAGGAAGGCGCTGTATGGGCTGAAGCAGGCGCCTAGAGCTTGGTATGGTAGGTTGAGGGGGTTCCTGTTTGAGAGAGGGTTTGAGATGGGGAAGGTCGATCATACCTTGTTTCTCCTCAGGCAGGGCAGAGATATCCTGATTGTGTAGGTATACGTGGATGATATTGTCTTTGGTGGCTCGTCTAACTCCCTTGTTGCAAGGTTTGCAGAAGACATGAGCAGGGAATTTGAGATGAGCATGATGGGTGAGTTGCAGTTCTTCCTCGGGCTACAAATCAAGCAATCAAAGGAAGGAACATTTGTGCACCAAGCTAAGTACACCAAGGACATTGTGAGGAAGTTCAAGATGGAGGACTCCAAGGCCATGACGACGCCTATGAGTACGACTACAGCTCTTGATGCGGACGAGGAAGGTGAACACGTGGACCAGAAGGAGTACCGGAGCATGATTGGGTCACTCCTCTACTTGACGACGACGAGGCCGGACATCCAATTCTCGGTATGTCTATGCACTCGTTTTCAAGCATCTCCGAGGACTTCGCATCGGCAAGCAGTCAAGCGCATATTCAGGTATTTGCGACATACTCCCGACTTTGGCCTTTGGTACTCCGCGTCTTCTTCTTTGGCTCTTCATGGATTTTCAGACGCGGATTTTGCCGGGTGTCGGTTGGATAGGAAGTGCACTTCTGGAACTTGCCAGTTCTTGGGTTCCTCTTTGGTGTCTTGGTCTTCCCGCAAACCGTCGAGTGTTGCTCAATCGACTACCGAGGCAGAATATGTGGCCGCAGCTAGTTGTTGCTCTCAGCTCCTTTGGATCACATACACCATGAGCGATTTTGGTGAGGAGTATACCCATGTCCCACTTCAATGTGATAGCACAAGTGCCATAAGCGTTGCAAAGAACCCAGTGCTCCACTCCAAAACCAAGCACATAGAAGTGAGGTATCATTTCCTGAGAGACAACGTAGAGAAAGGAAAAATCTCTTTGATCCATGTACCCACACATGACCAGCTAGCCGATATTTTCACCAAACCTCTAGATCAAGCAAATTTCACTCGTTTGCGGGGGGAGCTTGGTGTTTGTTTGATTTCTTGAGTTGGGTGTGTGGGAGCTCCTTTGTAGCATATGTATAGCTTTCCTTTGTGCATTTCTTGCATTTGCATTGCATTTGTATCATGATGTATAGTCATCTTTGTATGATAGCTTGCTTGCATTTTGTTTAATATGCCTTGTGTAGGAAAGCTTCTCCTATATACATTGTTAACCATGGTATGCTATATATGATCTTGTGAGCTAGTTTGGTATGATATGGCTTAGTGTGGCTTAGCTCTTGATGATCTTGGTTTATATCCATGGTTGATGGCTATGTTTTTCAAAAATCTCATACATATGCTCTCTTGTGAGTAAATGCCTTTATATGATCTTGACATGTTTTTGTGGCTTGGCTATGCTTAATTTGTGGTTGGATAGCTTATTTTGATCATATGGGGCCAAAGGCTCATTTGCCATCATGAATGTTTAGCCCCCATGCTTCATCTTGTAGAGGGGCATATGTTCCTTTTTGTCGCAAAGACATTTCATGTACCAATTTTAATTCTGAAAATGAAATGTAAATTGCTTGGAAAATGTGCTCTCATGTCATATATGCTTAATTTACTTGCTTTTGGGTGCTAAACCGTTGCATGTTGCTTACCAATGAGAAGTCTCATACATAGAAGTAAGCACATGGCTCGGTATGCTTTGACATGACATGAGGTGCTTGTGGGTGTTTATGATGGTCTTATGCTTAGAATGGTTGTCCTAGCATGAAGTTTGTGTGGCTTTGCCATTTTGATATGTTTTGATCATGTTTAGGACTTTGCTCATGAGAGGGAATTTTTCGTAAAAATGATCAATTCTATCTTAGCTTCGTCCAATGGCTGTGAAACTTGGTGATCTTGTAGTTTTTGTCCATACGAAGCTATCGAGTATCTAACTTGCTCATTTGGAGGTGTGTAGCATGCTATGTTGAATTTTGTCTATTTGAGAAGCTCTAGGTTGAAATTTTTCTAATTTTGGCTTGTTTCATGCATTGTCAACAAGGGGGAGAAGTTTGAGCATGTTTTGGTCTACTGAATGCATTTGGAGGGTTTTCAGGTGGTTTCGAGCCATTTCTGGGCTCTGTTGTGCACCGGTCTGACCGGTTGAGGTCACCGGTCTGACCGGTCAGAGTGCTGGTTCTGTTCATATGTTGGGAACCGGTCTGACCGGTGGTGTTGGCCGGTCTGACCGGTCAGAGCTGAGCTGATGCAGCTGCTCTGTTTCGTCAAGTGGTTTGCATGCATTCGTCCAGGGGGAGTTGCATTGGTTCAGGGGGAGCTCTTTGTGGTTTTTGGGCTTTGGATTGGTGGTTTGTGCTCTTTGCTTGAGCATGGTTTTGTCTCGGATGTGTCGAGCCGTTGCCCTTGCCTAAGGGGTCCGAGACTTGTCTTCTTCAAGTGATCTTGCTCTTTGCCTTTCCTTTGGCTTTCGATCGCTTGTTGGAGTTTCTTTTAGTCGTTTCTTTTCTTTTCCTTTTCTCTTTGGTTACCAAAACGTGTGTGTTGTCAATGCACTCATCAAGGGGGAGATTGAGAGCCTGTGTGGTTCGAGGACCGGTGGTAGGTCGCTTCCTGGTGTGATGAGTGATTGACAACGTGGTGTGGACTGATTCTTGGCTAAGTATTGCAGGTGCAGGTTGCGGCTTGACTGGTGTTGGTGCAGGTGAAGAACAAGCGCGAAAGGTCGTTGCTGGTGAGGCCTCCAGGTGTGGAGAAGACAAGTAGGCTTGGTTCGAGGGACCCGGTGGCCAGCGGAGTCAAGTGCGGGCCGCATGATGGCAAGAACGGCAAGGTGAAGTCATGGACGGTTTCTTGGTTGAGCCTCAAAACCAAGGTCGAGCCGGGACTACGTGGGAGCCGAGTCATGAGTGGTGATTGGCGGAGGCTACACCGAGTTCGCGGGGTTTCCGGTGGTTCACCAGAAAACCACTGGATTCCTTGGTTGATCCACAAAGCCAAGACCGAAGACCGAAGACGGAGGTGCAGCAGCATCAGACCGGTGGGTCTGACCGGTCTGACCGGTGAGGAGCACCGGTCTGACTGGTGTGCGATGACGCAGTCCGGAATCTTCGAAGCGGAGGACACGCGTCGGGATCGCAAGGCTTGCTTCGAGGCTAAGCAAGTTTGCGGTCGCTGGGCATCCGTCCGATGGAGTGATGATAAAGACTTCCGAATTCGCCCTCGAGGGGCATGTATCCCTAGTTAGCTCGTAAGGGTATTTTAGTCTTTCGGCTTGCCTCTATATAACCCAAGTGGTGAGAGGATGGCAGCCATCTCTTGGAACCCGAGCTCATTTTGTTTTCCTATTTTCCCCTTCCTTTTTCCTTTGGAATTTCTCGGACTAGCTTGAGAGCTTCATGGTGAGATCTTGTGAGAGGGAAGGATGATCGGGCGGCAAGCTAGACCTTGTATGAACCTCTTTGGTATGTATAGATGATTCGGCGTGGTTCCTCAAGGCTTGGATGTGTCTTTCCCGTTTCTCCTTTTTGGTGATTTTCGGAGGCTTTTCTTGGTGAATTTCTTGTGGCGGTTTTGAGACCTTTCTCTTTGGGATTTGGTGGGGGATGTATGCATGAACCCCTCGTGGTTCTTTTCCCTTTAATTCCCCTCCCAAATCCGTGAGTAAAGGGGCTCAATTTTGGGGTTTTCGGTGTCCTAGGATTAGTGGTGTTCTTGGCGGAAATCCTTCGATTCCTCTTGATTCAACGAGTTTTGGTGGACCATAACTTGGCTATGGAGTGCCCATGAGGTGTTCCTACTATCCCCAAAGTCTTGTGCGAATCCGTGGAGCGAATCGGGAGATCGGGAGTTGGATTTGGGGGAGTTGACTCGCGGGCGCTGTTCATCCCGAGCTGCCCAGGCGTGACCGGTCTGACCGGTGCTCTTGAACGGTCTGACCGGTGCTAGCCCCTGGTGGGTTTTGTCTCGGGGAACTTTGTGTTCATGTGGTTTTGTCCCGTGGTCCTGCTGGTCAGTTCTTGGCCTGTTTGGAGTTGTTTTGCTGGGCTTTGTGAGGGGTTTTCCTTCTTGGCAGGTTGCTTTTTGGTGGTGGTTTTTGTTCCAGGTCCTAGAGGAGTCACTAAGGCTTCCTGGAACTTTGCTGTGCATCTGCTGTTCGCCACCGGCCTGACCGGCAGAGTCCACCGGTCTGACCGGTGCCATCGGTCTGACCGGCCGGTGTGGCACAGACATCAGGCTGCTTAGTTTTCCGCTGTGTGTTTGGGGTGTTTGGTTCGGTTGGTTGAGTTGTTGGTTCCTAGGACCAGTAGCACTCCAGTGGCTACGTGGTCTTGGCCAACTTGGGTAGTTGAGTCGGAGACGTGTGTTGGAAGCCGTGTTCATCTTGTTGGAGTCTCTATCTCCTTCGAGAAGAATTTTTATCGGCTCCCATTCACTCCCCCCTCTCTGGTTCGCCGTTTCGGTCCTTCACTGAGCACACTGCGCATCGAGGTACCAAAATGACAAGTTAATGCAGTACCAAATTGGTATGAAGGGACCATAAAAAAAGCCTCGGTCTTACAGTGGTATTTGGCTTGTGCTTGAATGTCTGATTAGATTTTAGCTTTGGCTTCTTTCCTTTCATCCCTTCGTCCTTTGGGCATATATCTTCAGAGGCCCTGCATGATCAGCAATACCGATTAGAAACACTAAGAGATTGAATTTTGTGAACAAAGCCTACAAGGTACGAACCAAGTCACAAGCGCTCGGAGGTCTTCGAACTTTCGCGAGGGATGATGTTTAGCAGAATCTAGATACCAAACCTCTTTGAACTTCATACAGATGATCAGTGTGACATAGTGGCCACCGGTGCCGAAGGCACCCACCACGTAGTCATTCTTCATTGCATCTCTCAATGCTTTTATTACAAGGTTAGACTCCTTATGAATCTTTGTGGTTGTGAGAACCTGTGGATCGAAAAACCCAACACTGATATTCATCTCCGCTGCCTTGTCCTTCATTTTCCTACAAAAAATCCAAATGTTAGCATGCATGAACTTTGTGGTCAAAATTAAAGAAATATCTATTTTGGTTTTAAGACACTTACAATGTCCACAACCTCAAGAAGGTCTCATCCAGAGCAACCAGGGTTATAAGGTCATACACGTTACTGAATGCAATGTTTAACATTAAATCACCAGCACCATGAAAGGAGTCTTCAGGCAACTTTGCTGGAAAACTAAGTTTATCCTTACTGTGTTCCATGGCGTAAGCATGCAACCTGGCACAATTCAGTCCAGCAGCCTGTAAGTCCGCTTCTGACAACATAGGGACAGCAGGCTTGTATTTTGGATACTGTTTTGTCCAAAAACAGTTAAGAAGCTCATCTCTAGGCAGAGGTTTACTGGCCTCCTTCTTCTGCGGTGGCTGCTGCTCAGGCGGAGATTGCCTGTCCTCCGCCTATCGCTGCTGCTGCTGTTGCTGCTGCTGCTTAGGTGGAGATTGCCTGGGTTCCTCCTGCTGTTGTCGATGCTCCTGCTGTGTAGTTTTGCCGATCTGCTGCTGCTTCTTAGGTGGAGATTGCCTGTCCTCCTCCTGCTGTTGTCGATGCTCCTGCTGCGTAGTTTTGCTGATCTGCGGCTGCTGCTGCTGCTGCTAAGCTTTCTCTTGCTGACGCTGAGCTGCAGTACCTCCATCTGATGCTGTACCCCTACTACCTGATGTGGGAGCAGGGTTGGTATTTCTCATAATGGGTGGTACATGGATCCTGTTCTTTGACCATTGGATCCTTATACAGAGAGCCTTAGCTAGGGTTGTTACTTCATCCCCCCAATTGGTACAGGCAGAGGGTAGTGACCCGTATTGCCCCACACATAAATAGGTTGCACCACAGCATACCCATCCTGCACCGGTACTATATGGAGAGTCTTTTGCATTGGAAAAACAGTGGCTAGTGCGAGCTCCACTTTATTCCCGGAGCCATCCAAAAGGCTGCACTTGGTTGGCTCTGTCAGCTTATCTATTGTGTCCAGCATAGGTGATTGACTATCAATGTGCTGTTGACTACCTTCGTCCTCGCTGACATGCCAATGGTCTTCCTCTCTGCCACGTGCTTCTTCTTCCTCACTGCCATGCACATCTTCTTCCTCGAGGCCATGCACATCTTCTTCCTCGAGGTCATGCACATCTTCTTCCTCGCTGCTACTGACAGGTGGTGATTGGGGAGGATGAAGTACCTTTTTCCTTATATCAAAGTCTGATTCTTCTAGCATGGAGACAATTCTGGTGACTGCTTCAACAACTAGGTGTTCTATCTGCGGTTCAGCCTTCTTGTTCCTCTTCTTCCTGTACATTCCAGGAAACTCTTCACCAAACCCTTTACCCCAGCCAAGTGAACTAGACACGCCTCGGACCCGACCTCGATGCTCTGGAGTCTCAAGTGCTACGGTGAGGATATCATTCTCCCTAACCCCGAAAGAACTATCGCTAGCCTGAGATGCAAGTGTTTTCACCCTAGTTGCTACCCCCACCACCGCAGGGTTACTAAATGTTATGTCCCCGCTTCCTTCACTAGTGGTCTTCCTCTTCCCTACCCTTGCCCGCAGATAAGGCCTCGAACGTCCAGGAAATTGGTCCCAAGGGTTCTGTTTTCCTTCTTCAGCTAGCTTTGCATCCTCCTCCTCCCACTCTTTCCTTTTACGAACAAAACCTTTTCTGCCCGTCCTGTGTGGCTTATCATGCAATGCTCTCTTTTCTTTCATCCCCTGGCTCAATCGCTGAAATCTAGGAGAATTGGTTTCCTGCACAAACACGGTCCAGTCTTCTGGCTGCAAAAAGGCATGCTTCACAAAGGGAGTCTCCTCTTGGCTCATAAATTTTTTTTCTTAAATGGGTCTTGAACCGCCGTTGCAAGGTTCCAATCTCTGACATAGCTGCCTTAACTGCCTTCTTGCGAACAGATTCAGCCAGATTGGCTGGGTAATCTAGCTTTTCCTCTAAAACTGTGAACAACTCTTCCTTCTCAATTGGTGAGAGATCTTCAACTGCCCTGTTGATTGACACCCTCTCTCGAGCAATGAGGCCACAGACCAATACAAATCTATCCCTCGCAACATCTGGGGTAGGCCAATAATTGTTATCAAGTCCAGTTACGGTCAACTTGTCTTCTGGCCATTTGGTTTGTGTCCTTGACCCGCGGGATCGAGTACTACTCGCAGCAGTATATGCTGATTGACCCTGTGAAGAAGGATCACCGTTGATAGGCTGTGAACAAGGTTCACCGTCGATGGGCTGTGATGGTGCACTGGAGGTAGAGGAGTTTGGTGTTGTGGGAGGCTGCATAGATGATATGTCAGGTCGTCAGTAGAGCAACATAAGCTAGACTGAAAACCTAAACAAAATAAGATAAATTCTTATTCTCTGATAGGCAAAATAGTTGATATTAGCATATAGGTTGGGGATAGGTGCTAACCATTTTGACAGGGTGAAGCAATATGCTTATATATCAAAGCAGAGACTAAATTCCTTCAACTGCTTCCTTGTCCAACTTCAGCAACAATGAATTGTGTGTTCCATGTGTACATGCAACAAGAGGACAAAGTAATTAGAACTAAAGTATGCTAACAAGTCCAAAGCATAACTGTCGATCTGGTACATTCGAAGCATAACAGAATTTGAACAGTTCATATAAGTTCATCTGTTAGCAACAATTTATTCAAACAGACTTGGAGGAACAAAATTCATCCGTCAAATCCACAGCCAATCAATTAAAAATGAACTATTAAGGCATGCTGTACTAATGCAGGTAATTCCAGGAGAATAATCCTATGTGAACAACCCTAAAATAGCATGTCTCCCTAATCCACCTTGACAGGAATAGCAGATTGGGTGGCCGAGCACAGAGAGGGCGTTGGGGGTTCAAGGAGCACTAACCTCTGTCGCGAATGAAGTAGTTGTTCTCGTGGTGGTCAGAGAGGCCCGATCCGCGTCGCCTCATTGCCTGAGGTGGCCGGCTCGTCGTCGTGGCCGGGGATGCCGGATCCGCGTCACCGTCTCTAGGTTGGCCGGGACGCCGTCTGCACGCCAGTTACCGCGTCCTCGTCACTGTCGTCATGGCTGGAGCCGCTTCGCCGACGTCACACCGGGAACGGTAGGGCTGGAGAAGAGCAGGGCTGCGGCGGGGAGAGCGGCGGCGGCGGGCTAGGGCTGGAGAAGGAGCAAGGCGGCGGCGAGGAGAGTGCGGGCGTGGTGGATCTGTCTGAATTAGACTCCTGGATCTGTCTGAATTAGACTCCCGAGTATATGTCCCCTGCGCACGCGTTACTATGTTCACAGAAATTACTGGCGTGCTCTTGAACGGCTTTGTGGTGGAATTGGAATTTCATGGGCATTATAGTCAATAGAGGTGTGAATTTTTGAACAGCGCGCGCAAGGTTTGCCTGCTGACGCTGACAATGGATAGTCATCGCCGACGCTGATTAGTAAACCCGCGTCGGTTTCGTCGGCAGGTATCTTCTTTATATAGGCTGCTGACACTGACGCGTGGGCCCGACACTATTTTTTAGAAATGAAACTCGCATCCATCAAATATTAGAGCCGATAAAACATCACCTAAAAATTCATTAAAAATAACATCTATTCATATTTGGACATTTTGTATTTTAATAAAATATCAACAGTCACACTTGTGTACCCAACATTCTTATAATTCGAATATACATCTCATGCTTGTGATATAATAATTCTAATAACATCTTAGTTTGCTCTAAAAATTCTACAAATTGACGTGGTAACATAAATTGGGTACCTAAACTTGTCATAAAAAATTCAAATGGTTTCGATAAAGGAAGAATATACTTGTGTACAAATAGCTACATCTCTCACATAGTTTCTTAGAATGTTGCTTGAACATTAAAGTTTTCCACACTTTGCAACATGTTCGATCTTGTACGCATTTGAAATTTTTACACAAGCTTGTGTTCACCTTAAGATTACGAAATGCAAAGTTTCATTACTAATGGTTGTGGAAAACAAATATTATTTCTATTTTTTACTTACAAAGAACAAGATAAAGGCATATAAACGTTATTCACGAAACAGAATATACACTAAACAATGAAATTAATGAAAATATGGAGATTTTAGAAAAAATAGGAAAAAAATCATCAAATTTGGACTAAGTACGACGGAGAAATACATGTTACAAAATTTGACTGCAGATTAAAAGGAGAAATCAGAACTGTTCTTCATTCCAATAGAATAGAGGGGGTGGTTAACCCCCGTCTCATTTGCCCCTCCAATCCTCGTCTCCTACGCCCACCCAATAGAACAGAGGAGGAAGCAGACTAGCAGAGGCCACCGCCGCCGTCGCCGTCGTGCCCGCTTTGACATCCAAGAGGGCACCCTAGGCCTCTAATGCGGCAAATGAGACCACCGCAACTTTCGATTTGACTCAGAAACGTGACAAATCAAATCTTGTGGATGCGACATAGAATATGTAATAATTTACATTCAAGATACATAATTTTCCACCCACAAAAAAAAGATACATAATTTTTATTGATGCTTCCCCTACATCCCCATGTTCATCCTGCTGACGGCGTACTCCACCGCGGTGCTGAATCGACGCGTCCAGAGGTCGAACTCATGACGGATGCGACACTCGGCGCTGCAGTAGTGGATGATCCCTAGGGTCTCCGGCCCGTAGTGCCTACATCCCGCTGCCCAAATGCAGACGTGGGGACTCTGGACGGGCAGCAACGGAATGTCATCGTCACCGTCACGAAGCCAGTACCACCACGCAATGTTCTGGAGATCCCGGCGGATGAGGTAGCGCAGCCGGTGCAGGTTGTGGTTCTTCCACCGCCCGTCAGGGGGCGACGGCCCGCCGCTGATTTCGTGGAGCAGTGCCATCGCTTCGGGGTCCGCAGGGTTGCGACGGTACTTCAGCATCGCTAAGAAGTACTTCGCATCGGCGTCTTTGGCAGCGGCCTTTCCGACGAGCTCCAGACCCTCATCGGGATTCCGCCGCCTCATCAACCTCTCCATCCCCTCGAAGCATAATGCCTCCGGATGATTGGCGAGGCGGAAGCGCTCCTCCAACAAGGACCTGACGTAGCGATTCTTGCACTCTTCACGAAGCTCACACAGCGACACCTGCAGGAGTACCTCATCCGAGTCGCAGATGCGCCGGAAGGTGCCGTAGACCCGATTACGAAGGATCAGGAAACGAATGACGGGCTCACCCTTGATGCAGCGAAGGATGATCTGGGTGACCAGTTCATTTGGCAGCAGCTCCATGAAGCACACCGCGGCCATGAAGGAGAAGGGGAAGGAAATGGAATTGAAATGTGACGGGGTTTGGAACTTGAAATGCGACGCGGCCATTTATGGAACTTGAAATGCGACGCGATTTGGCTACTGACGCGTGGGCCCGACAACTGCCCCTGCCCCTCCACCTTCCCGCGAAATTGAAATGCGACGCGTATTTTTGGACGGTTTTGCTCCCAAAAAATGGTTCCCGAGGCGTAGGGGGACGTGGGGTGTGGGGAGGAGAGGCGCCCTGACGGTTCACGTCTTGTCATCATAAATCCCCGACTGCTGGTTGCTCCATAATCATATCGTTTCTTTCACTTCATCTTCTTCCCCCTCGCCATCACCACCGGTACCACAAACTCCGGTCACCACAAGATCACCAACAAGGAGCGAGAAGAGCATGGCGTCGAGTGACCCGTCGGCGAAGCGGGGACAAATGGAGGATGACGACGACGACGAAAGCCGCCGTCGGAGGAAGTTGACCATCGAGAAGGGGAAGGAGCCGGCGGCACCCAAGGAGAAGAAGGAGAAGAATTCGGAGGCCATCGACATCAGCTTCGCCGTCGAACTGTTCCAGGGCACGTTCATGAAGCTTCGAGATGTTGGCGCAGCGTTCAAGATCGAGGCGCCTGACGATTACAAGGATCACAGCCTCAAGGGTCTCGCCTTCAGGATCCACGTGTTGGCTGAAAAGTTTGAGAAGCTCCCCATGGTCCAGCGGTCTCTCCTCGGCGACGACGACGGCTCCGACGGCGGTGACAACAGCTCCGACGGCGGTGATGACGGCGGGACTCCGACAGCGGCGAGCGACTAATTGATCCACTCCTGTACCATTAATAATGTGTTGTGATTATTGTGTGTTCGTCAGTTTGTTCTCGTCAGGTTGTTGGACTGCTTAGTTTGTCGATCATGAACTGCTTATAGTTTGTTTGTCGATCATGAACTGGTCAGTTTGGTTGTTGGATTTTGTATACATGTCGCATGAACTCGATCTAAGAGACGCGGGCAGATCCATCAGCATCGCCTACAGTATCTGTTCCTCCTGTGATGAACTCGATCTTGGAGACAATGGATAGTCATCGCCGACGCAGGTTAGTAAACTCGCGTCGGCTTCGTTGGCAGGTAGGTCCGGACTGCTGACACTGACGCGTGGGCCCGACACTATTTTTTAGAACTGAAACTCGCATCCATCAAATATTAGAGCCGGTAAAACAGCGCCTAAAAATTCATTAAAAATAACATCAATTCATATTTGGACATTTAGTATTTTAATAAAATATCATCAGTCACACTTGTATAACTAACATTCTTATAATTCGAATATACATCTCATGCTTGTGATATAATAATTCTAATAACATCTTAGTTTGCTCCAAAAATTCTACAAATTTACGTGGAAACATAATTTGGGTACCTAAACTTGTCATAAAAATTTCAAATGGTTTCGATAAAGGAAGAATATACTTGTGTACAAATGGCTACATCTCTCACATAGTTTCCTAGAATGTTGCTTGAACATTGAAGTTTTCCACACTTTGCAACATGTTCGATCTCGTACGCATTTGAAATTTTAACACAAGCATGTGTTCACCTTAAGACCACGAAATGTAAAGTTTCATTACTAATGGTTGTGGAAAACAAATATTATTTCTATGTTGGACTTACAAAGAATAAGATAAGGCATATAAACATTATTCACGAAACGGAATATACACTAAACAATGAAATTAATGAAAAGATGGGGATTTTAGAAAAAACTAGAAAAAAATCATCAAATTTGGACTAAGCACGATGGAGAAATACATGTTACAAAATTTGACTGTAGATTAAAAGGAGAAATGAGAACTGTTCTTCGTTCCAATAGAACTGGGTCCCACCCTAATTAGAGACGCGGGATGGTTAATCCTCGTCTCATTTTCCCACACAAACTGTTCTTCATTCCAATAGAACAAAGGTGGAAGCAGAGGGTGCCGCAACCTTGGATTTGACTCAGAAATGTGAGAAATCAAATCTTGTCTATCAACAACCGATTGGACGATACTTTACACGATAGAAGAAGACATTACATTCGTAACGAAGCCTACATTCATCACTACAGAAATACATGCAAAACCCCCTCTGACTCGGCGCCGTACCGTAGAATGCTTTGCTTGCGCAATGTTGAATGTTGCCTAGCACCACCGCCGTTGGCAGCATCGGCCGGCCGAGGCCACGGCGGAGGGCGACACTCCTACTTTGCCAAGCCAGATTGACCCCATGATGTCGGAAATCTAGGGATTGCACATTGCTGATCAAATGCGGACGCCACTGCCCTTGCTTCTCCCCCTCAACCAGTTTCATGTACGCAATTGCAGTGGCGTCGGCGTCGGCCCCGCTGTTGGCTCTGTAGAGGAAGACGGCGGCCACATAGGCCGGCCCTCTGTGCCCGTCCTTGGCAGCGCGGTGGAGCTCGTCGAGGGGAGGCTGAGGGCTGTGGTTCCTGCCGAAGATGTCGTCCATCCCGGTGAGGAAGCAGGCCACCGGGTTGCCGGCTACAGCCAAGCTACGAAGGAAGACGTCGTAGCCGACGGGGTCGTTGTTCTGCATCTACTCGATTGGAACCCGATCCAGTGCCAGGCGCCTACCGACGTCTCTGTCGTGGCAGGGGCGGAGCATGTCCTTGCAGGTTGCCCGTAGGCTGCAGAGGTCCTCCATAGGCCGATTCGATGTCGCACCGACTCGGCCAACGATGATCGCTAGCACCTCGACCGGGAGTTCCGCGAGCGACCGCGGGTGCTCTCTCGATGCCATGAGTGCCGACGATGATCGCGGAGGAGGCACGGCGAGGAGTGTATAGGCAGTTGTGGTTTTCTCGCGGGTAGATGAAGGGGATGTGGTGGTTTCGCGGTTATTTATTTTGGAGAGAAGATACAGGAGACGCGTCTCCGATGAGTGGATACTACTAATTGCACATCTCGCTTATCGAGGAGTCAAACTCTTTGAAGTTTGACGAAATGTTAAACAAAATACTAATTGCACATCTCGCTTATAGGCATCTTAAGCATCTTAGGCAGTATCTTAGGCAGAATATATAGGCATCTTAGGCAGTATCTTAGGCATCATATATATATTACAGAAAGGAGATTCATTCAAATTCCACCAATACACATCCTATATATATTACAAAAAGGATTCCATTTCCAGCAATAGACATCCCTGCATTTTACAAAAAGGATCGGATTCAGCAGAAATCAATCTTGCTTCTTTTTCTTCTTTGATTTTTGTATATGGATCTTTTCACGATGGTCGCTTCGCAAGTATGGTGTTTTGTTAGCTCCCAAGACTCGGGGCATGTATGAAGTGTGAAAGGATGGACTTTCGTCAAACTGGTTGTATTCCTCCTCCTCAATAACATTTTCAACCCCAACAATCCTTTTTTTGCAGGCAAAAACCACACTCCAGTTATTCTTTACAAGGTCAGGTACATAGAACACTTGCTCAACATCCTTGGTGAAGACAAACAGTTCGGTTTTGTAACCAAAGACCCGGAGATCAACACTAACATAACCAAATTTGTCCTTGATCATAGCTCTCTTCGCATTAGTGACCCATCTACACCGAAACAAGGCTACCTTGAATCCTACATAATCAAGCTCCCAAATTTCCTCTATTTGACCATAATATGTGGCTGTGTTCTTCTTATTGTCGACGGCCCAATCACGCACACCACTATTTTGATAGATGCTCTTGGCATCCTGGGCCATGGTGTAGAACATGTATCCATTGATATCCATTGCTTGATATGTTGTAACAGTGAATAATGGCCCTGCTGCTAGTTTTCTTATATCGTCGGTTATAGCAGCGCTGCCACTATGCTGGACATAATCTCTGAGCCAGCTGTTGAAGCATTGCATGTGCCTCTTTGCAACCCAATCCTCAGTACAGCCAGGGTTTTGTTCACGTAGTTGTTGCTTGTGCTCATTGCCAAATGGTGTAACCTCTACACTCTGTTCTATCATGGTGAAATGAGCCTTCCTGAAGTCCTCTGGGTGCGGAGTGATTGACTTTTTCCCCAGGGTCCCAACACCTGAAAGCCTACCTTCATGCCGTGAACGAGGCACACCAATGGGGTTTTGGGGGTCCATATAACCCATGGCCCACTCCACTGCTTCAATGGTCTCATAGCCACAAACAATGGCTCCCTCCGGAAATGACCTGTTATGTACCAATGATTTGAGGAATCCAAAGTACCTCTCATATGGAAACATCTGATGAAGGTAAGATGGGCCAAGGTACCAGATCTCCCTCGCGAGGTGTGTTGTTAGATGCAGCATGAGATCAAAGAATGATGGTGGGAAGGTAGCTTCAAGCAGGCATAGGGTCTCGAAATGCCTCCTCTCTAAGGCCAATAGTTTTTCCTCATCAATCACATTCTGTTCTATTTCATTGAAGAATAAACACAAGCTCGTGACCGCGCCGCGAACCAGTTTTGTCTTGATACCTCTTAGTGCAACAGGAAGAATAGATGTCATCAACACATGGCAATCATGAGATTTCATCAAGTTGAAATTCATTTTCATGTCCTTCACCGACACCAGCCTCTTGAAGTTCGATGAGTAGCCTGAAGGTACTTTCAAACCATGCAAAAACTCACAGAATTCTTTTCTCTCTGCCTTTGACAAGGTGGTTGCAGCAACGGGAAGGTCCATCCATGTGTCTGTTTCCTCTGCATAGAGCTCCGGCCTAATGCCCATTTCTTTAAGATCATCCCTTGCATTTTTATGTTCTTTTCCTTTTGACTTCTGTTGTAGCAATGTTCCCAAAGTAGCTTCACACACATTCTTCTTGACGTGCATGTTGTCAATCGAATGACGCACATCCAAAAGCGGCCAATACTCTAGCTCCCATAGAATTGATTTCTTGTTCCACATTCCTCGCCCATCATCTTCTTCTTCTTCTTCACCGTCTCGCTTCTTTCTTTTGCGAAGTTTCTTTTCAGACAATTTGGGTAACTCCTCGATAGTTTCGACGTCCTTGACTTGCAAGTGGAGCAGATCACCATTCACATGCATTGGCGCCTATCGATTCTCCTTTTCCCCATTAAACTGACAATCCATGTCCCGGTAGGCATGTTTCTTGCTGAGGAAACGACGGTGCCCCATAAATGAGAATTTCTTTGAATTTCTTAGCCACACTGCACAAGTTTCTTCCAAGCAGTGTGGGCAAGCTGCACCTTTCCTTTTACTCTGGCCAGAAAGGTTGTGATGAGCCGGGTTGTCGTTGATGGTGGTGAACAACATGGCGTGCAATGTGAACTCCTCACGGCCGAACTCATCCCAAACCTCCTTCACACCAGGCTTCCAAAGTATCTTGAAGTCATCAACTAGTGGCCTCAAGTAGACATCAATACGGTCGCCAGGTTGCTTTGGCCCGGAGACCAATATTGTCAGCATCATGTATTTCCGTTTCTTGCATAGCCAGGGTGGAAGGTTGTACATTGATAGCATGACAGGCCAGGTGCTATGTGTTGAGCTTTGGTTACCGAATGGGTTCACACCATCTGTGCTCATAGCGAACCGAATGTTCCTGCTTTCACCGGCAAAATCCTTGAAGTGGGAATCAATGTTTTGCCATTGTTGGCCATCTGCGGGGTGCTTAATCTTTCCAACTTCCTTCGTTCGTGTCTTATGCCAACGCAAGAGTTGGGCCTCCTTTCGTGTGGCGAACCATCTTCTCAACCGAGGAATGATGCAAAAATACCATGCTACCCTCACAGGAGCCCCTTTAACCTTCTTCTTCTTCTTCTTGCCTGTGATCTCCATGGGCTCGTTCTCGTCATCATCAGCATTGTTATCATCACCACCATCTTTTTTCCTCTTGTACCGATCGAACCCACATTTGGGGCACTTGTCAAGGTCTGCATAATCTCTACGGAACAATACACAACTGTTCTTGCAAGCATGAATTTTTCAACCTCTATTCCCAGAGGACAAATTATCTTCTTTGCCTCATAGACAGACTCGGCTGTTTGGTTTCCCTCGGGTAGCATGTCCTTAAGGAGATCCAATAGTTGTTTGAAACTTTTGTTGCTCCAACCATGATCTGCCTTAAGCTGCAGAAGTTTTAGATCACCAGAAAGGCGAGAGTAGTTCTTGCAACCAGGATAGATGGATTTCTTTGAATCTTCAACGAACTGCTTCAGCCTTGCTAATTCAGAAGCTGTATACACTCCTTGAAACTCAACATCCCGCAATATTTGATCAACATTGTGCACACATTGCAACAACTCACCATCATTGAAGCCCGTAACTTCTTGATCAGTGATATCCTCAGGCCTCATCACAATTGGTGGGAATGGTTCATTTTCCTCATCAAAAACTCCACCTTCATCAGGTTCTTCATCATGGCATCCTGTAGCATGGTGTCGCGCTTCACCTTCATTTAGGCATCCTGTTTCGACTTCATTAAGCCCTTCCTCACCATGTTTATTCCAACACGTGTAATTTTCTTTGAAACCACGTGTGATCAAATGATGAAAAATGTTATCCCGTTGTCCGAACTTCTTCTCGTTGAGACAATCTTTACAGGGGCAAAGCATTGCCTGAACACCACGGTTTCTCATATCCGCCTCTGCTTGATCTAGAAAACCATTGACCCCCATTAAGAAACTGGCCCAATCTCGGGACTTAGAGCAACTCCAAGAGCCTAGCTATTTTTTATTTTATATTTGGCTCTCTATTTGACTATTCTAAAAATTTTCTCTTCATTTTGAGTCTCTCATTCCAACAGTCCCTTCATTTTCCACTCTTCAAATCTCAAACAAACTACCATCAACACACAATGTTGCGTGGGTCCCACATGTCATCATTCCTTTCACCTTCTTCGGTTCTTCCTCTCCCCTCCATCTCTTCCTTATCCACGATTCTGCTAACCTTCTACCCGTCGCCCCTTGCCCTGCCAGCTGCCTCCTCCGGCCCCTCCCTCCTCTGCGGCGGACACCTCTCCGCACGCCGCGCGAGCTGCTCTCTGCGCGCCCACCCTTCCCGCCGGTGAGCTCCTCTCCGCGCGCCGGCAAGCTCCTCCACGCGCGCCGCTGAGCTCCTGCCCCGAGCTCCTCCACGCGCGCCGCTGAGCTCCTCCACCGAGCTCTACTTCACGCGCATACGAGCTTCTCTCGCACCCCCGAGCTCCTCCGTCGATCCCTGCTGACGCCGCCCCTCTTCGCTCCCGGCCGGCGGCGGCCCATGCCTCTACTTCGCTCCCTGTCGGTGGCTGCGGTGCTCGTTGTCCCCAAGGCTGCGAAGCTCCCATGCCGGCGCTTGCTCTCCCGTTCGGTGCCGCGCCGCCTCCACCCCGCCCTGCCCTGCTCGCGCACCTCCGCTCCGCGAGTGCGCCTCTGCTTTGGCCGCCCTGCCCCTGCTTTGGCTGGCCGGCCAATCTCAGAAGGGGGCAATTGAAGACCGACGGAAACGATGACGGGACGGCCGCTGCAGTGCAGCTTGAGCTGCGCGCGAGAGCAGTTCATCGCCGGCAGAGAGAGAAAGAGAGAGAGCGGGGGCAGGGGCGGGAAACTTGCGGCCAGCACACGGGAGGGCGATTTACCGAGCGTCGCGGCCTCGTCAAAGATGAAGAGCGGGAGCTTCGTTTTTCCGATCCGGATTGCGAGCCGGTGGGATGACGAGGCTGTTGGATGGTGCTTTTTTTAGTTTTTCCAAAATTTTAGCTTGGAACATCTATTTACAGAGTCTGTTGGAGTTGCTCTTAGTACTGTACATCCAAGCCCGAGCAGCAGCAGCCATCTGCAATTTTCATACATCAAATGAGCATAATGCATCACCAAAACCGATGAGTAACAGAATTAGGACAACGAAGTTCAATAAAAGGGGGCAATTTCCACCCTGACAAGGACTGTCTACTATGAGGTGAGTGCTTCCGAGGAGGAGGACGAGGCATCGTGGCCGCGGCGACGGCGACGGCGCGGAGGACGGCGACGGCAACGACGCGGAGGACGGCGCCGAGCCCGAGGAGGAGGATAAGCTGCTGCTTTGGATGACGTACGGCGCGGAGGGACGCCACGCCGCGGTCGACGTCCGCCGGCACCTTTTGCCATCGCACACGCGGCCGGCCGGCCTGCTGCAGCACCGACTTTCTGAAGAGAGAGAGCGCGCGCGCAGCGAGTGGGGCCTTCAGAAAGCGCGCGAAAATGCTGCAGCAGCAACGGCGGGGAGGGGGCGAGTGGGGCCCTCAGAGGAGAGAGAGCGAGTGTAGTTGTCCGAGATATAGCAGAGTGATCGGAACGCAAAAACAACGACGCGTAATAACAACACGCGTCTCTATTGTGAGAAAACAAAGGAGATGCTAGCTCCAAACAAACGTCGCCAATTGGGTCATCATAAAATGAGACGCGTCCTAAAAACAACGCGTCTCCAATAGGAAAGTCATCGGTAACGGACTTAAGAGCCTGTTACTGATAGGTTTTACTTTCGTAACGGACGCATGTTAACATCCGTTACAAAGAAAACATGTAACGGGTGTTTAAGAAGTCCATTACCAGAAGTCCTCATTAGTAACGGGCATTATGGTGGCGAGGTCAGGGCGAGGTCGTGGTCGACCCTATAGCGCTTATGCGTAACGGGCGCCAAACAACAACCGTTACAGATGGGGTCCATGTAACGGGTGTTAAGGGCCCGTTACAAATGTTGCGTGACCTATTTGAGGTTTTCACGTAGTGTAACCTATGCAAGGAATCACGAATGAACTTGGTCTAGATTAGGATAAAGAAGCATCCACTAACTCTGATTAGACGAGTAGGCATACAAACAGGTTACAAACTTATATGTTTATAACAGAAGATCAAGGGTCGTGTTCGTGAAGAACACGAGCCTCTAACTTATGAACAAACACAAAAGTATGAGAAACTTGATCGTCAACTAGATCGAGGGAGCGTGTTCATGAAGAACACGAGCCTCTAAATGATGAACGACCGAGGAACACAAGAACACAGTATGAATGCCACTTTAGTCTAACTGAGAATGTTGAAATACTCACTTTATTCTAAATGAAGAACAGAAGCATTCGTCGAGGATCGTTCTTGAGGAAATGTGCCAAACACCATGGCACAACCCCAAGACACCACCCCACCTTCCTTTTAATCTCTAAAGCACTAGCAAGCCAGCACTAATCCTATGCATAGAGCTCTCCTCTCTTAATGAGAGAAGCCAAAAGGCAAAAGTGAGAAGGAGGAGAAAGAAGTGTGTGTCCTCTTCTCTACCCCCTTCACTTCTATTTATAGGCATGTGCACCAGCGTGGAGGCACCCCAAACACCCCGGGAATGAAGTCAGGAGCCAACCAGGGAACACCACGTGGAAGGCCGAGATGAACCGACGCAAGGTCGGTTCGGCCGAACCAAGGGTTCGGCCGACCCCCTGGTGGCCCACCTCATCTTGTGCTTTCGCGTGGTGGCTGTCATGTGGGTCCTTATGGCGGTTCCAGGTGTCCACGTGGTTTTGAGGCGGTTTAGGCGCTTTGGTGGGCCATGGGATCCATTTGATACACGCGTGGCGACTTCTGATTCGCTGAGACTTCCTCCCTTGGATTGGTGACATCACCAATCCGTGGCACTTTGCATGGCAGCCCCTCATTGGCTGAGGTGGAGAGGCTTGGATTGATGAGGTGGATGGATAAGGTGTGCTTTTGCTCTATTTCTTGTGCTAATTGCCTGCATTCAAATATACATTGCCACTTGTGGAATTTCTTAGTATAAGCCCCTATTCTACTGTGGATGTATATTTCTTGTGTCAAAAATGCAGGAGTTGACGGCTATAAATATGGTACTTAACAGCCGTCAACAACTGCTCAGTTTTTCTTGCTGATTTGACTGCTCTCAAGGAGAAGCATGCCTCTACTTTGGAGGAACTAGATATGGTTAGGATTGAGTGTGATGAATTGAAGTCTAGGCTAGCTTTGTTAGGAGCTTGTACTTCATGTCCTATCTTGCATGCTAGGCTAGATGAATCTCACACTAGGATTGTTTCTCTTGTGGCGGCATTGAAAGCTCCTCTTCCTACATCATGTTCAACCTGTGAATGCATGCATTGAAAAACATGGAACTTGCACACTATGTTGATCATCTGCAGGATGAAAATGATGAGCTTAGGAAATTGATGAGTTGGTTGTCTGGGCATGAGCCACAATTGAGTTTGATGTTGGCTCAGTTGAAGAGGTTTGATGGTCAGGCTTTGGGGGCTGACAAGAGTGGTGAGAAGAGTGGTGAGGGAGAAGAGAAAGCTGGAGAGACACCCACACCATCCCACACCATACCCATGAACAAATATGGACCCAAGCCAAACCACCTGAGAACAAGCTCGATACAACTGTAGACGCACCAGTGTTTCCCCAGAAAACAGAGAATTACCAGAAACCCATCAAGTTTGTGAGCAACCTGGGTAATGTCTTTGAGGGGAAGTCAGGAGAGAAAGGTGTTGAGAAGCCCACAGAGAAGCCACCGCCTAAGCCAGTGCCAATCCGCTTCCATTGTTACTATTGTGGGAGGGATGGGCACAAGGATGAATTTTGTTTCCGGAGGAAGAGGGATGAGAGGTTTGCTAGGGAGATGGCAAACAAGGACAGGTACCACCTTGCTTGTGGTGTGCCTGAGCCTCGTAGAGGGCCTTTACCTAGGGGTGAGGTGTATGTGCGTACAGTTCCCACTCGTGGAGGTGCAGGTAGAGGTGTGTTCCCTCAGAGAGATAGACGTGTTGGGTTTGGACGTGGTGAGTTGGCTCGACGTGCTCCTTCTCGGGACCGTTGCGAGTTTGGGAGGCACGATCGGAGCTTTGGGTCTCAGATGGACTACGGGCCACGTTTTCCCCCTCGTGGTGCGCATACTCCTCCTGTGAGACGTGACAGGTCCTTTGGTGGTAGGCGTGAGAGGGCTCCGCCTAGAGGTTTTGGTAGGATGGATTTTGCTAACCCTTCTTTTGAGCAAATGGCTCAGCACTGGTTTGACTCTTTTGGTACTAACCCCAGTGTTGAGTCGCTTGCTCATTCTCGTTCTCGTTTTTGATTGCAGGTGGGAGGCTTGGAGAACTTTTGGTTGATCGACTCCGGTTGCTCAAGACACATGACCGGAGACCGTGGGTGGTTCTCCATCCTCACCCCGGTGAGTACGAAGGAGTACATCACTTTCGGGGACAATGGGAGAGGATGAGTGCTTGCGGAAGGTATGGTGAAGGTGAGTAGCAAGGTGACCTTAAGAAGTGTGGCCCTGGTCAAGTCACTTGGTTTTAACCTGTTGTCAGTATCTCAATTACTTGACGAAGGTTTTGAGGTTCGCTTCAAGTCGGGTGCTTCTCATGTGCTTGATTCTCGAGGCTATCTTGTCTGTACGATCGTCCCCGAGGGTCAAATCTTTCGTGCCGATTTTTCCCAGTCTTTTGGTCCTCCTCGATGCTTTGTTGCTGGCGTTTCAGCCGAGCTTTGGAAATGGCATAGGAGGTTGGGACACTTGAGCTTTGAGTTGCTTTCCCGGTTGAGTGGTCTTGATCTTGTCCGAGGATTGCCTAAGCTGAAATTCGAGAAGGATTTGGTTTGTGCTTCTTGTCGGCATGGAAAAATGGTTGCCGCTTCTCACGCCCCTCTGACTTCAGTCATGACCGAGCGACCTTGTGAGCTGTTGCACATGGATTTGGTTGGGCCAGCTCGTGTTCGCTCTGCTGGTGGGAAGTGATATGTTCTTGTGGTTGTTGATGATTTTTTGAGGTACTCTTGGGTTTTCTTTTTGGAGGATAAGAGTGAGACATTTGGCTTTGTTCGAGACTTGATCTTGAGGTTGGAGAATGAGAGACATGGAGATGCCATTAGAGCTATACGCAGTGACAATGGCACAGAGTTTAAGAACTCTCATTTTGATGCCTTTTGTAGTGATTTTGGTCTTGATCATTAGTACTCTTCTCCATACGTCGCTTGCTAGAATGGCGTAGTGGAGACGAAGAACCGGACCCTTTGTGAGATGGCCAGGATGATGCTTGATGAGCATAGGACTCCTAGGTGTTTCTGGGCCGAGGCGGTCAATACCGCTTGCTATGTCTCAAATCGCATCTTCCTTCGTGCCTTTAAGAAGAAGACCTCTTATGAGCTGATGCATGGCTGACAACCCAAGGTGAGTCACTTTAGAGCTTTTGGTTGCAAGTGTTTCATTCTGAAGAAGGGCAAGTTGGATAAGTTTGAGTCTCGATGTTCGGATGGGATTTTCCTTGGTTATGCGATTCATTCTAGAGCATATCGTGTGCTTAATCTTGACACTAACCGAATCATGGAGACTTGCGAGGTTACCTTCGACGAGACATAGCCATGTAGCTCTTCTGCTTTTGAGTGTGCAGGTGATGAGGAGATTGGTGCCAGGATTTTGAGGATGAGAAGGATGGAGATGGAGACGAGGATGATGATGATGGTGGTGCTCCCGTGGCTGATCGTGTACACGCTACTTCCACTACTACGATGACGATCAAGGATGGACCATCCCCTACACCCACTACGACTGAGGCTGTTCGAGTGGAGGCTGCTGCTGAGGGGGAGGTTGTGTCCAGGCGTGAGGCTCCCCGGCAAGTAGAAGTGGATCACCCACTGACGACCATCATTAGTGACCTTCATGAACGCACTACACGGTCGAGGTCAAGCAACACTTCTCATTTCGCTCATTCTGCCTTTGTTGCGTCGTTTGAGCCCAAAGATATTCGACACGCTTTGTCTGATGAGAATTGGGTGAATTCCATGCATGAGGAGTTGGAAAACTTTGAGAGAAACCAAGTCTGGGTGTTAGTCGATCCACCGCCAAATTGCCGTCCTATAGGTACCAAGTGGGTGTGGAAGAACAAAGAGGGTGAGAATGGGATGGTTGTGAGAAACAAGTCGAGGTTGGTGACGCAGGGGTTCAACCAGAAGGAGGAGATAGACTATGAGGAGACATTTGCTCCTGTGGCCCGTTTGGAGGCAATTAGGATCCTTCTAGCCTTTGACGTGGCTAAAGGGTTCAAGTTGTACCAAATGGATGTCAAGAGTGCTTTCTTTAATGGGGTGATAGAGGAAGAAGTGTATGTGAGGCAACCCCCGGGGTTTGAGAGTGAAAAATACCCACACCGTGTATACAAACTCCAGAGAGCGCTCTATGGGTTGAAACAGGCACCTAGAGCTTGGTATGGCAGGTTGAGAGGGTTTTTGCTGAGTAAGGGGTTTGTGATGGGCACAGTTGATAAGACCCTGTTCCTCCTTAAGCATGGGAATGACCTTTTGATTGTTCAGATATACGTGGATGACAAAATCTTTGGTGGCTCTTCTCATGATCTTGTTGCCAGATTTGCAGATGACATGAGCAGGGAATTTGAGATGTCCATGATGGGCGAGCTGCAGTTTTTCTTGGGTCTCCAGATCAAGCAGTGCAAGGACGGGACCTTTGTACATCAGGCGAAGTACACCAGGGACATGGTGAAGAAGTTTGGCATGAACGACTCCAAGCCGCTGACTACACCGATGAGTACGACTACGGCTTTGGATGCGGACGAGGATGGCGAACCCGTGGACCAGAAGGAGTACCGGAGCATGATCGGCTCCCTCCTCTACTTGACGGCGACGAGGCCAGACATACAATTCAGTGTGTGTCTGTGCGCTCATTTTCAGGCTTCACCGAGGACTTCACATCGGCAGGCCGTCAAGCGGATCTTTAGGTACTTGAACTACACTCCTGAGTTTGGTCTTTGGTACTCTGCCTCCTCGACACTCAGGCTTCATGGGTTTTCTGATGCGGATTTCGCTGGGTGTCGATTGGATCACAAGTCCACTTCTGGGTGTTGTCTGTTCTTTGGTTCTTCTTTGGTCTCTTGGTCATCTCGCAAGCAATCCAGTGTAGCCCAGTCTACCACAGAAGGTGAGTATGTAGCTGCTGCTAGTTGTTGTTCCCAGCTGCTTTGGATGACCTACACCATGAGTGACTTTGGTGAGGAGTGCTCCCAGGTTCCACTTTTCTGTGACAGCATCAGTGCCATAAGCGTAGTAAAAAATCCTGTCCTCCACTCCAAAACGAAACACATAGAAGTGAGGTACCACTTTCTGAGGGACAATGTTGAGAAGGGAAACATATCTTTGTCCTATGTCCCTACCCAAGATCAGCTAGTCGACATTTTCACCAAACCGCTTGATCAAGTCACTTTCACTCGCTTGCGGGGTGAACTTGGTGTTTGCTTTCCTTTCTAGCTGAGTCTTGGAGCTTCTCATGTATATATGTGCCATATGTTCATTTTGTTGCATTGCATTCATGCATTTTACTTTCTATACAAAACCTGGTAGGATAGCCATCTTTGGATCACTTGTGCTAGGAAAAGCTTCTCTTATATACATTGATCACCGATGTGCTATATTTGTGATATATGTGCATGTTGAGTAAATTGTGGATGTGAATGCTATGCTCTGGATGGTTTTGTCATATATTTATGTTGAGATAGCTCTCTTTTGATGAAAATGCTAAAATGATGTCTCTCATGAGTAGATGCTTGTCTATGCTCAATTTGTGCTTAAATGCCTATATCATGTTTAGTTTGTGCTTGAGAATCATGTTTTCTTTGCTTGGGGTCAAAGACCTTTCTGTCATTGTAAATGTTTAGCCCTTTTGCTTGCTTGGGGAGGAGCATAAGCTTCTTTTTGCCGCAAAGGTATTTCATATACCATGTTTAAACTTGAAAATGAAATTGGTGTATGAATTGCCTTATGCTTGAAAAATGAGCTCCTAATCATGTTTTTATGGTTTGATATTCATATCTTGGGTGCTAAACCGTAGCATGCTTGTCTACCATGAGAAGTCTCATTTTAAGAAGTAGACACATGGCTCGGTGGCTTTAACATGACTTGAGTAGCTTGTGGGCGTTTATAATGATCTTGTGATGAGAATTTGTGATCTTGCATAAATTTTGAATGATCTAGTGCCTTTATGTTCAAATTGGTATGGATAGGATCTTGCTCATGAGATGCGTGTTTCTTTGTGAAAATTGCTTTTAGCCATGTCACATGCTTATATGTCTCTACCTTCTTGATGGCAATGTGCTAGATACACCATGTCTACCTTTCTTGCTCTATGTCTCATGTGTAGCATTTTGTTGTGCTCTTTGTATATTTGAGAAGCTTGGTAGATTGTATATATGCTTTGACATGCATTTTTCATGAAAACAAGGGGAAGAACATCATATACCTTGATTCATGCATTGTCAACAAGGGGGAGAATTTTGTATGATATGGGGAGAAATTTTCATGCATTGGGATTTTTTTGTGAAAAATTGGTATGCATTTGTGAGATGTTGCATGTGAGGAGAAAATTTGACAAAAAGAGGTTGCATTTGCTCAGGGGGAGTTTGCATATGTGCAGGGGGAGCTCCTTTGGTTTGCCTGAGTTTTGTGCTTTGTGATGTGCTCTTTGAGAGCTTTGTTTTGTCTCGGCTGTGTCGAGCCGTTGCCCTTGTCTTAGGGGGCCGAGACTTGGATTGGCGAGTGATCAAGTTTTCGCTTGTTCTTTGGCTTTGGATCACTTGCTTGGGAGGTTTGTGTTCGTTGTTGTTTTCTTTTCTTTTTTCTCTATCGTGGTTACTATGGGTGTTGTCAATGCACTCATCAAGGGGGAGATTGAGGACCAGGTGTGTCCGAGGACCAGTGGAGGGTCGCTCCTTAGTGATGAGTGATTGACAACATTGTGTGGACTGATGCTTGGCTAAGTGTGCAGGTACAGGTTGCATCTTGACTCGTGTCGGTGCAGGTGAAGAACAAGTGCGAAAGGCCTTAGCCGTGGTGGCCTCCGGGTGATGGAGTGGCAAGTAGGCTTGGTTCGATGGACCCGGTGGCCGATGGGGTCAAGTGCGAGCCGTGCGGTGCAGGACTGGCGGGCTGTAGTCGTGAACATGGGCCGGTGCAAGGTAGCGGTTGGAGCCCGAAGCTTGCACGCGGGGTTTGGTGGTTTGCCCACAAAACCATCAGGTGGACGGTTTCTTGGTTTGGGCCGCAAAACCAAGTCCGGAGGCCCGAGGTGACGGAGACGGTGATCTGGGAGCTTCGGGAAGCTTCGAGGCGGAGGGCACGTGGCGTGATCGCGGGGTTTGCGTCGAGGTGAAGTGAAGCCGCGATGGAAGCGTGTCCGTCCGATGAAGTCTTGACCAAAATGCCCCTGAGGGGTTGTATCTTCATTTCAAGCAGTACGGGTAGCGTGGTCATTTACCTCCCTCGGATGGACCTCGTATAAATAGCGGAGAGGTGGATGGCATCTCTCTCTCTCTTGGACTCTAGGGCTTTCCCCTCCCCCAGTAGATTTCTCTGAACTGCTTCTTTTCCCTCTGGATTCCTTAGGCTAGACTCTTGTACAGAATCTGACCTCTGGATGTATGGAAGCATTCGGCATCCCGGTGATCTCCTAGTCCCTTGTGATTTTTGTGTCATTTTCGGGGCTATTTTTGGGGGGTTTCGTTCTTCGCTCGATTCGTGATTTTGGAGGCATTTCTTCACGGATTTCTTTGAGGGGATCATGGATGAATGCCTTGTGCATCTTTGTGTGATCTTGACCCCTCAAACGCCGTGGAGAGCCTTCGATTTGTGCGTTTTTGGTTGGTGCCCGAGTTCATGGTGGTGGTTCGGTTGATCCGCGATTCCCGGTGATTTATTGGCTTAGGATTCGAGATTTTTGGGGCATAGCATCCTTGTGTGATGCTTTTCATCTCCCCCAAATCTTGTCTCAAGAGCTTTAGCCGTTTGGGAGATCCGGTGATGGGAAGGTGGAGTTGACTCCCGAGCTCGAGTGTTTTTCTGTTCTGTTCGTGCTTGGCGGACGGTCCGCGTGACCCTGGCGGATGGTCCGCGAGGTGCTGGCAGCGTTGGTGTTCTTCGTGTTCTTCGCGTGTTCTTGCGCGTCTTCGTTTCGATCCGTTTCGCCCCTAGGCTTTGGTAGAAAGGGGTTTGGCGGACAGTCCGCGGGGGTCTCACGGACAGTCCGCGTGGTCGGATTTCTGACGGATAGTTCGGGAAGCCTCCACGGACAGTCCGAATTTCGGGGGTGCATCACTGGTGGTATGGGTGGTTTTTACGGACAGTCCGCCGTGACCCTACGGACGGTCCGCGACCTCCACGCGGACGGTCCGCTCGGTCATCCCGGACAGTCCGCCTGGGACTTCGCAGCAGTACTCAAGTCCTTTGATTCTTGTCTGGTGCTTCCGCTCTTTGCTCCTAGGCTTGTTGGTTGATCTTCTAGGCTTGTGTGTGCCTTGCTTGGAGCTTCCTTTGTGTGCGTGAGTGTTTGGAGTGGCAATCGGGGTATAGGCCGAGTTCGACCTAAGGGAAGAATTTTTATCGGCTCCCATTCACTCCCCCCCTCTCTGGTCGCCCTATTCGGTCCTTCAAGGATGCAGCGCATGAATATGTCTGCCGCACCTCGCTTGTGGAGCTCGCCGTCAATAAGGACGTATGCTTTGGCCCGCCGCGAGATGCGGCGCGCCTCCGTCTGATCGGGAGGCAGCTTTACCTCAACTAGCCACTCGAGAATCGAAAACCGCTAGTCAGGATCCTCCAAGTTCGGTTCTTGTGGTTGATCGATCTCTATTACCTCCGGTGCCTCTGGCTCTGGCGGTTGCTCTTCATCGATTCGGACGGACGGTGTATGCTGGTTGCTAGCAAACACGCCGTGTGGTACAGGCTTGCGGCTTGATGCTGCTTTGGCGAGGATGTCTACAGCCTTGTTGTAGTCGCGCAGCACGTGATGGAGCTCGAGCCCATGGAAATTGTCTTCTAGCTAACGCACGGCTCGATAATAAGCCGCCATTTTTGGGTCGACGCAATTCTTCTCCTTCATGACCTGATCCACGACAACCTCGGAGTCTCCACGGATCTCGAGACGGCGGATCCCGAGCTCGATCGCGATTCGAAGGCTGTTGACGAGCGCCTCGTATTCAGCCATGTTGTTGGAGGCAGGGAAATGTAGTCGAACCATGTACTCCATACGCACGCCCAGAGGCGAGATGAGGACAAGGCCTGCCCCTGCTCCTTCCTTCATGATGGAGCCATCGAAATACATCGTCCATGTCTCGTGCTCGATCGGTGCCGGCGGAGTCTGAATCTCTGTCCATTCAGCAGCGAAGTCCGCCAACACTTGTGACTTGATGGCACTGCGCGGTGCGTATGACACATTCTGCCCCATCAACTCGAGAGCCCACTTTGCTATCCTCCCTTCAGCCTCAGGATTCTGGATCACTTCCCCGAGCAGGTATTTGGACACCACCGTGATGGGATGCGCGTCGAAATAGTGTTGAAGCTTGCGTTTGGTGATCAAGGCAGCATACACGAGTTTCTGAATTTGCGAGTAGCGAGTTTTGGAGTCGGAGAGTACCTCACTCACGAAATAGACAGGCCGCTGCACCTTAAGTGTTTTTCCAGGTTCGTCCCGTTCGACCACCAGCGCAGCGCTCACGACTTGGGTTGTTGCAGCCACGTATAGGAGCATTGGTTCCTCTGCCATTGGCTCTATGAGCACTGGTGGACTCTTCAAAAGATTCTTGAGCTTGTCGAGCGCTTCTTGAGCCTCGGGCGTCCATGCAAAGTGGTCGGATTTCCAGGCGATACAACGGCAAGCTGCGCTCCCCGAGTCGAGTGATGAATCGGCTGAGAGCTGCGAGGCAGCCTGTGACGTGTTGCACACCCTTCAGATTATGGATCGGCCCCATGTTAGTGATGGCCGAGATTTTCTTGGGATTGGCTTCGATGCCGTGCTCTGACACGACAAAGCCGAGGAGCATGCCCCTCGGAACCCCGAAAATGCATTTTTTGGGGTTTAGCTTCACCTCGTGTTCTCTCAGCTTCGCAAACACCTCCGTGAGGTCGGGGATTAGATCGCCTATTTTCTTCAACTTAACCACAATGTCATCGACATACACCTCGATTATCCGTCCTATGAGATCGCCAAAGACGCGTTGCATGCACCTTTGGAACGTAGCGCTCGCGTTCTTGAGCCCGAACGGCATCGAGTTGTAGCAGTAAGCGCCGAACGGGGTGATAAAGGATGTCGCGAGTTGGTCCGCTATGCACATCGCAATCTGGTGGTACCCGGAGTACACATCGAGAAAATAGAGGGTTTCGCACCCTACTGTTGAATCGACTACCTGATCTATGCGAGGCAAAGGAAACGGGTCCTTGGGATATGCTTTGTTAAGGCTCGTGTAGTCAACACACATCCTCTATTTCTTATTCTTCTTCTTTACAAGTACAGGGTTAGCTAGCCACTCTGGGTGGAACATTTCCTGGATGAACCCTTGAAAGTGCATCTTGGCCCCTAATTGTTTTGGTGATGGCGACAAACACGATTTGTTGTATTTAATCGTTGAATAAGATGTGTGCAGGATTTACTTTATTGAAAATCATGGTTTTGACCAAAAGAAGGCCCCCAACTCCAATTCGGCGTTCTCAACTCAAGTCAAGGCTTAATTTATTTTTGATTTTGAATTTGAGTATAGGAAACACCGTACTATAAAGGGGGATGCGAATTGACTGCCAAGAGATCCTAAAAGTGCTTAAGGAGGTGACCTAAGTGAGTGAGAAGAAACCCGAGTTGACACGTACACATTTGCTCTTCTCTCCCTCAATTCTTAGCCTTGGTCGGTAGTACCTATAAGGCCTCACTGGCGAGTTTTAGCCAGGGCCTCGGTAGTACCGACCCCGGGTCGGTAATACCGATATGGCTTCACTGTTGGGTTTCTCTGGCACCCATCGGTAGTTCCGACCCCGTGTTAAAAGTACCGAAAAGTGCCGTGAGTGCACAGTAACGGCTAGTTTTCAGGGCTTAGTATATATACCCCCATCTTCCTCCTCACTTATAGCTGACGAACCACGGGACAAACTCTCTCTTGAGCATTCACTCCACTTCTCCCCTCCCTCCTAGAGCCAAGATTTGATTCCTTTGAGCTAGGATTTGGGTAGAGAAGTGATTCCTAGTGAGAGTTAGAGAAGCTTTGAGAGCCCCTTCGAATTCCCTCATCTCAAGAGCACTTGAAGCATCTCCGGGCATCGATTCGTGTTTGTTACTCTTGAAGCTTGCTTCTAGATGGTTAGGCGTCTCCCGTTGAGTGCCCTCGTGGTGTGGAGCACCCGGGATCGTTTGTATTTCCCCTCTCCTTGGTGGAGAATTCTTAGTGAGCACCAATCTTCCTTTGTGGGTGTTGGGTGAGGAAAAGAGGCTCTTGGTGATAGCCCTCCCTTTGTGGGATCCTCAACGGAGACGTAGCTTCCTTTGTGGGAGTGAACTTCGGATTAAATCTTGTGTCTCCTTTACTTGCTTGAATTCTTTGTCTCTCTCTAACCCTAGAACTTGTTTGTGCCCGATCTATCTTTTGGTTGTGTTCCAACTCATATCTTTCGTTGCAGGAGGTTCTTAGCTTCTAAACTAAACTCTTGATTCAAGTAGAATTGCTAGTATCGATTTACATTTCAAATTTCGTCCTAAGTTTCTCTGAACTGTCGGTAGTACCGACCCTGTACCGGAAGTACCGAGCCCCCTCGGTAGTTCCGGCACAGTGTCGGTAGTACCGACAGAAGTTTTAACCGCTGCATTTGTTTCAGAAATTTGAAGTGATCCTATTCACCCCCCCTCTAGGCATCACAAGGTCCTTTCAATTGGTATTAGAGCCTAATCCCTTGATTTAGGCTTAACCGCTAAGGGATCAAGATGTCGGGGAGCGAAGACAACCAATCCGCCGAAGAAATCGCCGCCAAGGAAGCTCAAGAGAAAGAGCTTAAGGCATCCCAAGACGTCACCGGGAAGGCCCCAAGCCGTTCCAACGGAGAAAGCTCTGATGACTCTTCATCCGACTCCGACTCAAGTGATGAAGACGTCAAGGAAGATGATGATGCGGCAAGGAAGGCGGCGAAGAAAAGAAGAAAAGCTAAGAAGAAGAAGAAGGCCAAGAAGATGGCCAAGAAGCTCCTCAAGAAGATGATCAAGAAGGAGTAAGCCAAGTACACTCACTCCGGCTACTATGAAGTGCCCCACCACTACACACAATTTCCGGGCAACAACTCTAACGATAAATTCTACTCCGTACATTTGGGAAAGCCTCCTCATTTCGATGGGAAAGACTATCCCAAATGGGCTTATGATATGCAAATGCACCTCTACGGGCTTCACCCTTCTCTTTGGAAGATTATGGTTGTAGGTGTGACAATCCCCGCCGAAGGAGAAGCCCTCACACTTGAGCATGAGCAAGACCTCCACCGCAACGTGCAAGCAACAAGAGTCATCACGGGATCCTTGTGTGCCCAAGAATTCAACAAGGTTCGGAATATTCAAATTGCCAAGGTGATTTGGGACACACTCAAGGAAGCACATGAGGGGACCGAACATGTGAGGCAAGGGAAGATGGACTTGATCAACGGAGAGCTTGAGCTATTCTTCATGATGGATGGAGAGACTGTGAGAGAAATGTATGATAGGCTCATGCTCCTTGTCTCGGACATTAGGGCTCTTGGAAGTGAAGATTGGGAAGACTCAAAGGTCACAAAGAAGTTGCTAAGAGCTTTTGCCCCAAAGGACAAGAACTTAGCGGCCATGATAAGAAGGGATCCAAACTACTACAAGATGATCCCCAATCAACTCCTTGGAGAGATCTTGCATCAAGAGCTAGTTGACCAAGATGTGGAGAAGTCTCTAAGCTTGAAGATGAACAAGAGCTTAGCCCTCAATGCTAGCTCTAGTGAAGTGGTGGAAGTGAAGCCAAAGACTTCCAAGACCAAGAAGGAAGATACTAGTGATGAAGGAAGCACGAATGAAGAAACCGCCTTTGCCATAAGGAAGTACAAGAAATTCTTGAAGTCAAGAGCATCAAGAAAAGGCGGTGATGAAAGGAAGAAGAAGTCTCAACGGAAATGCTATGAGTGTGGAGAGTATGGACACTTCATTGCTGAGTGTCCCAAGAACAAGAACAAGAATGAAGAAGAGAAGAAATATAAGGAGAAGAGCAAGGAGTACAAGAACAAGTACCAAGGGCGTGCTCATGTGGGTCAACAATGGGACTCAAGTGATGAAGATGGGGAACCAAAGAAGCAAGGCATGGCAACCATTGCCATGGCACAAGAATCATCTTCACCACGCCTCTTCAACTTCTCTGACGATGAGGACCACTCTCACTTTTGCCTCATGGCAAGGGGGAGCAAGGTACAAGAGTCAACCACCTCATCCTCTCTCACTTCTTCTTCATCCACACCTAGTGACATAGATGATCTAGATGATGAAAAAGAAATTGAGTTCAACATGATAAAGCAATTTTGTAAAAAGGGCTATAAGGAAATAAAAAGGCTTTTGGAGAAATTAGAGAAAAAGAAAGTGTCTCTCCATGAGCAAGAAGACTTGCTTATCCTTGAGAAGGAAAGAAACCTTGCTCTAGAGAGATGCCTTGCCGAAGAGGTGGCTAAGGTGGAGAAGTTGACCATGAACTTGTCCTTGGCAAACAACTCCAACAAGAGGATGTCAGAGGATTACACTTTGGCAAATGAATCTCTAGCTTCCCTAAAGGCTACTCATAGTGAGCTTCAATCAAGCTTTTCATGCTTGATGGATAAACATAAAAATCTTGAGGCAATCTATAGTACCCTTTGGGAAAGCACCAAAGCCAATTCTAAGGCAACACTTGACTCTAGTGCCTCCACTAGCAAAGGTTGTTCTATTTGCTCTAATGTTGATATAAATGCTCTCAAGACTAACCATGCAAGGCTTGAGGAAACAATCAAGAGCAAAGACAAAGAAATAACCCGATTGAACATGTTGATCACTCAAGGCAAGAACGGTGCCAAGTCCATCCCTAAGGTGGTTGACAAGCAAGGACTTGGGCACTACAAGAACAACAAGGTCAATGGTAGGGTGGTGGTTAAAGGGCATGAGATCCCCTTGTGGAACAAGGGAGGCTACCTCAACACTATTATGGATATTGCCCATGGAGTCACCACCTCCACCACAACAAAGGACAAGCCAAAGGTTGTGAACACCACAAAAGGGAATGGTGGGGTTAATTCTCCATCAAAGGCATCGAAGAATGTGGTTGAACACAAGCCCTCTCCCAACTATACTTGTGACTATGTTGTGACCTTGGACCACAATGGTAAAATGGTGGTCAAGTATGTTGGGGCCTACACTAAGAAGGCTATGAGGAAGAGTGTGTGGGTTCCAAAAGTTTATGCTTCTAACCTCCAAGGACCCAAATCCTTTTGGGTACCTAAACCAAAAGCTTAAACTTGTTTTGTAGGCCTACTCCTCCGGTGGAAGCGTATGGTTGATTGATAGTGGTGCCACTAATCATATGACCGGAGATGATGGCTTATTTGCATCCCTTGATCATTATGTCACCCCTACGGAAACTATCATCTATGGAGACAATGGTCAAGGAGATGTTGTTGGTCTAGGTAAAATTGCTATCTCAACATCAAATTCAATTGAAGATGTTTATCATGTTCAAGGGTTAGGATACAACTTGTTGTCGGTTTCACAACTTTGTGAGAAAGGCTACAATTGTCTCTTTACCCATGAGGGTGTGACCGTCTCTAGAAGGGAGGATTCCTCTATTGTCTTTGTGGGTCATCTATGGGTAAAGCTTTACTATGTGGATTTCACAAAAGTGAAGGTGGACCCTAAGGCTTGCTTAGTGGCAAAATCTGACTTGGGTTGGCTATGGCATCGCCGACTAGCCCATGTTGGTATGAGGAACTTGGCCAAACTTCAAAAAGACGAGCACATCCTAGGACTAACAAATGTTGTTTTTGAGAAAGATAGGTTGTGTAGTGCTTGTCAAGCCGGGAAGCAAGTTGGAGCGCATCATCCTGCCAAGAACATCCTATCTTCATCAAGACCGTTGAAGCTATTACACATGGACTTGTTTGGACCAATTGCCTACATAAGCATCGGTGGTAACAAATATGGTTTAGTAATTGTTGATAACTTTTCCCGTTTCACTTGGGTATTCTTTTTGCAAGATAAAAGTGAAGCAAAGGGAGTGGTCAAGAAGTTTATTAGAAGAGTTCAAAATGAGTTCGAGCTCAAGGTCAAGAACTTAAGAAGTGACAACGGCTCGGAGTTTAGGAACACTCAAGTTGAAGACTTGGACTTTGGAGAGACCTATGCACCGGTAGCAAGGCTTGAATCAATTCGTATCCTTTTGGCCTATGCTACTCATCATGACTTCAAGCTTCATCAAATGGACGTCAAGAGTGCATTCTTGAATGGACCTCTCCAAGAAGAAGTGTATGTTGATCAACCACCGGGCTTCGAAGATCCAAACTTCCCAAACCATGTGTACAAGCTCCATAAGGCGCTCTACTCTTCATTCAAAGCCGATTCTCAAACCACAAACTCTCTCTTGAGCATTCACTCCACTTCTCCCCTCCCTCCTAGAGCCAAGACTTGATTCCTTTGAGCTAGGATTTGGGTAGAGAAGTGATTCCTAGTGAGAGTTAGAGAAGCTTTGAGAGCCCCTTCGAATTCCCTCATCTCAAGAGCACTTGAAGCATCTCCGGGCATCAATTCGTGTTTGTTACTCTTGAAGCTTGCTTCTAGACGGTTAGGCGTCTCCCGTTGAGTGCCCTTTTGGTGTGGAGCACCCGGGATCGTTTGTATTTCCCCTCTCCTTGGTGGAGAATTATTAGTGAGCACCAATCTTCCTTTGTGGGGGTTGGGTGAGGAAAAGAGGCTCTTGGTGATAGCCCTCCCTTTGTGGGATCCTCAACGGAGACGTAGCTTCCTTTGTGGGAGTGAACTTCGGATTAAATCTTGTGTCTCCTTTGCTTGCTTGAATTCTTTGTCTCTCTCTAACCCTAGAACTTGTTTGTGCCCGATCTATCGTTTGGTTGTGTTCCAACTCATATCTTTGGTTGCAGGAGGTTCTTAGCTTCTAAACTAAACTCTTGATTCAAGTAGAATTGCTAGAATCGATTTACATTTCAAATTTCGTCCTAAGTTTCTCTGAACTGTCGGTAGTACCGACCCTGTACCGGAAGTACCGAGCCCCCTCGGTAGTTCCGGCACAGCGTCGGTAGTACCGACAGAAGTTTTAACCGCTGCATTTGTTTCAGAAATTTGAAGTGGTCCTATTCACCCCCCTCTAGGCATCACAAGGTCCTTTCAACCCTGCGCTAAGAAGCTTCTTGATCTCCTCTCCGATGGACTTGCATTTGTCGTTGTTGAAGCGGCGCAGGCGCTGCTTGACCGGTTTCGATCCCGGCATGATGTTCAGTTTGTGCTTGGCAACCTCTCTCGGGATCCCCTTCATGTCGGAGGGTTTCCATGTGAACACGTCGAGGTTCGCTTTGAGGAAGTCGACGAGCGTGCTTTCCTTTTTAGGATCGAGTGTCGTCTCGATACTGAGCGTGCGACCATCATCGGTGACAGCCACATCCTTGACATCCTTGGTGGGCTCGAAAGAACAGGCCGCTCGCTTGGATGACTCAGGGGTATCTTGGTCCTCAGAGGGAGGCTCGGCGTGGAGCTTCTCGGACCGGATGAGCGTCTCAGCGAACTGAAAGCACTCTGCGCCGCATTCGTATGCGTACTGGAATGTAGTCCCCTCTGTGATGACCCCCTTCGGACCGGGGATCTTCAGCTTGAGATACGTATAGTTGGGCACGGCCGTAAACTTCGCGTAGGCCGGCCTCCCGAGGATGGCGTGGTAAGTCCCTGAGAACCCCACCACTTCGAAGGTGAGGGTTTCCGTGCGGAAGTTCCGTGATGTCCTGAGTGTGATGGGTAGATCGATCTGCCCTATCGGGAGTGCTTCCTTCACGGGGTTGACCCCGTGGAAAGGTGTTGGCGATGGCTGCAGTTGGGACTGCGGGATGCCCATGCTGTCGAGCGTCGTCATCTACAGAATGTTGAGTCCGCTCCCCCCGTCCATCAGCACCTTGTGGACCCGCTTGGTCCCGATCAGAGGGGCCACCACAAGTGGGTAGCATCCTGGTTGCGGCACGTGGTCGGGGTGGTCCGTATGGTCGAAGGTGATCGGAGTCTCCGACCACTTGAGGTACGATGGTGTCTCAAGCTCGGTATTGTAGACCTCACGCCTGATCAACTTCTCTTTGCGCCTTGACGGACACGCCGGTGCCCCGCCAAAGATCATGTGGACGGCACCGTCTTCGCGAGGGAAGACAACCTCCTCTTCATCGTCGTCCTTGTCGGGGAGTGGCACGGCCTTCTTCGGAGGATCTGCCGTCTTGGGCTTGAGAGTACCGTTGACGTAGTTCTTCATCAAGCGGCAATCCTTGAGCGCATGCTTGACGGGCGTCTCGTGATGGGTGCACGGTGCCTCCAAGAGCTTCTCAAAATGATCCTTCGGGGGACTGCTCTGGTTGTTCTTGGGGCGGGTAGCCTTGCGCTCGACTGCTGCAATGATGTTGTCATCGCGGCCACGCTTGTCGTTCTTCTTTTTCTTCTTGGTGCGAGAGGAGAGCCCCTCGCCACCGTCTAGGACTTGCTTCCCCTTGCCCGGTGGGGGAACCAATGTCTCTGCGACTGCCTCCTCCCCGTCGGCGTGGTTGGTTGTGATGTCGAGGAGCTCCCGAGTAGTCCTTGGGGTCCTTCGCCCTAGCCGGTGGATGAGGGTGGTGCAGGTGGTGCCGTTCTGGAATGCCGAGATGGCGTCGTTGTCGGTCGCAGTGGGGAGCTCGGTGCAGCGCTTGGAGAAGCGTCTGATGTAGTTGCGCAGGCTCTCTCCCGGCTGCTGCTTGCAGTTTCGCAGCTCCACTGCTTGCCGGGTCGGGCGTACGTGTCTTGGAAGTTGCCAATGAAGGTCTCCCGTAGGTCCGTCCAGCTGTTGATCCTGCCGCGTGGCAGGTGCTCGAGCCAGGTCCGCGCGGAGTCGGCGAGATGGAGCGGTAAGTTCTTGATGATGAACAAATCATCTGTCGCTCCCCCTGCCCGACACACGAGCCTGTAGTCCAGGGCCGTCTCCAGAAATTTGAGGCCCCTGTGCGAAGTAAAAATTGAGACCTCTAATTTGATATATAACCAAGTAATAAATTACCATTCAATTATCATGTGTTTAATAAAATAATGAAAAAAATGTATTCTTGTTTTAGATCTTGTTTTATTACCTCTCCCGAATTATATAATAGATTATGGTCTAAGAACAATATGGTAAAAGATTATCTCCGACTATCTTGAACCACAAAAAATGTTAAAACAAGCTACCTGATTATTTTGATGATCCAGAGTGACCTTTTGCAATATTGTATAATCTATAAGGCAAACAAACAAGTTCCAAGTGAAAAGTAATTTGAATTAATTCACAGTATGTGTATAAGAATTTCAGATTTAATGAATTAATTTCAACAGGTCTAAATGACATTGTGGACGGACTGCAGGAGGCAGGAGCAACTACTAATCAATTAGTCATTTAACTCTTTATAAAAAAAGTCCTTTAACTGCATGATCGTTAGAGAAAGCAATGATCAGACCAATGGAATGATGGCTACGGCAGCAAATCACTAGACGAGGGTGTGTCAGAGGCTCAGAGTTGCAGATTTTTGGGCATTTACTCTCTGATTTGGGGGTCCTACTTATTTTGGGGCCCTGTTCCACCGCTCACCTCGCACACCTTCTTCGATGGGCCTGCTGTTGTCCTCCAACCACACGCTAGGGTTGGTCTCCCCATCGTACTTGGGAACTGTTGTCAGAGCCCGGAACCGCGAGGGGAACCGCGCGTCTTGAACCTTTCGGCCAAAGGAGCGAGGTCCCTTCGGATCAAGCGACTAGCTGCGGTCTCGGTCTTCCTCGCTGTCGTAGCGCCCGCCACGCCTCTGGCTGTGTCGTCGGCGCAAGCGGTGCTCCTCACGGTAGTTGCGGCCGTCGTCGTTGTTGCCGTAGCCGTACTCGTAGTCGTCGTCGCTGGCGGCTCGGCGGTGAGCTCGGAGTGTGTCGCGGACCTCACGGTTGGGCCCAAGGCGTGTCTTGACCGTCGCCCCGCCAGCCTCCCGGTCGCGTCCCTGATGCCTTGACGGTGACGGGTCCAGGTGCCGCACAGACGGTGCAGCTCGTGCTTCGCGAGCCGAACGCTGGTGCGATGCTGAACTTTCTGCCTGCTGCGCGGCCGCCGTCTCTAGAAGGGTCTTAAGCTGCTGGCGGACCCTCTTCTCCTCGGGGGTAGCTGGCTCGGGGCAGCCACGCAGGAGCATGGCCGCGGCTGCGAGGTTCCGGAGGCGCTCCCGAAGAACGGTGCATCGCCGCCGTCGACGGCGGCATCCTCTTTGATGCGTCGGTTCACGTCACGCGCACGAGCGCGAGCTTGCGGCATCGGCTGGTTCGCTTCTTGCTCGCGATGTTGTTCCCGCCGCTGGTCACGCGGAGGGCCACGTGGCTCGTCCTTCACACCGAGCGCTTGGTGGAGGTTTGCCAGCTCTTCGTCGAGCTGGCGCTTGGCCTCGGCGATCTTGTCGAGGCGCGCCTGACGCTGGTCGTCTACGGTGCGGTGGCAAGGGTTCTCCTCGCCATCTGTTGAGCTGTTGGCGGTGTGGGCCTCGAGGACGTTGCACTCGCGTGTGAAGTCCGGAAGAGGCGCCAGTGGCCCCCGCCGCACGACTGCGGAGCCCGGGCAACGTATGATGCCCTCAGTGTGTCCACGTAGGCCGTCACCGGGTCGTCTGGGAGGCCTTCCTGCCCACGGGGGTACATGGCGTTGTACTGCTCCATGAACTCGCCCAATGTCAACGGCTCGGACCCGTTGGCCTGGAAGGCGAGGTCGATGAGGTAGAAGGCGGCGAGCCTAAAACACTCCTGTGTTGGGTTAGGCCCCAACATGTCCATGATCGACTCGTCCGTGAAACCATGGACGAAAGCGGCGCGCGCTGCCGCCGCCGCCGAGGCGGTGGGACGCGCGGGTCGGGAGAATGTCCTCCCAACGACGGACCCCGCCGGCCCGGTGCAGAGGAAGCCGAGGGAGCCGAAGAGCACGGTGGCGCCGGGAGTCAGCGAAACTCCGCGTCCCTTCATCTGGATCGCAGGTGTGGTTCGTCGAGACACACGATGTGCCCCTATCTAGCGCGCCAACTGTCAGGGTTATCAATCACCGGCAGTAGATTTGTAACGTATCGTGTGTCGGACCCGGATGGTTGGCACGGGAGACACAAGGGTTTTATACTAGTTCGGGCCTCCGGAGAGTAATACCCTACGTCTAGTTCGGAGTACTCGTGTTCCTATACCAGGGATGTCTGTAGTAGGGGTTACAAACTAGGTGATCGGTCAGCCCCTCAAATGGTTGCGCTCCTCCCCCTTTTATAGATGCAAGGGCGAGGGGCAAAGAGGGAAAACGAAAATAAGCTACAGTGCTACGGTATTGTGAAGTCCTTTCCGTCGTCGATGTCCGTCAGGCGGCATTGAAGGGCGCTGAGTTGTGGTGTCATTAGAGACCGCCGCGTGTGCTGGTGACACTGTACTTTCTGGGTACTTGGCGTCTCCTCCGAGTAGTTCACTTGATGACTCAACCTTCTTGAGTGTCGCTTAGGCCCGCCACGTTATGGCCTAAGTGTTGGTAGGCGCCGCCCGTAGATGGTAATCGAGTGCCTGCTCTGACGGGGTGGTGTGCATTTGGTGTTGGATGGGACAGTGTGTTGGAGGCCGTGAGGATGCACTGTGCGGTATCACGGCTCCTGTCAGAACAAGCCGCCCTCCTGTCCTGCCAACTGTGGTCTTTGCATGGCGCGGAAAACTGGCGTCCCGCGTGTCGTTGCGGGGGAGTCCGAGAGTTGGGGCGGCACCACATTCATGTGGGGCACCTGACCCGCGCTCTGACCTCCACGTGTGAGCCCCGTCCTAGTCGGAGACAGAGGCTACTCGTGCGAACGAGTTCGTCGGAGGCGAGGCGGGGTGTACTCATGCGAGGCGGAGTGTACTCGTGCGAGGCGGAGTGTACTCGTGCGAGGCGGAGAGTACTCGTGCGAGGCGGAAGGTACTCGGAGACGAGGCGGAGGATACTCGGAGGTGGGGAAGTCTTGTCAGTGAGGGTCTTGACGAAGATCTGCATCCCTCCCTGTCCTGGATCTTAGCTTTGACATTGTCAATGGTGTCAGAAAACTCCATCTCAAGAGTGATTATCTTGTTGATTAGGGGGCCCTAATCCAGGCCCTCGTCAGATCCCGTCGGGGCAGGCGCACGCAGGGTTGTCCTAGGGTCGGTAGGCCACCTAGAACGCCCTCAATCAACGTAGAGACGAAGGAGGAACAACAAGTAATAGATTGGAAAAGCTTGGGCAAAGAGAAAAGGTAAAAGAGTGAAATGCACCGTGGGCACCTGAACTTGCAGCGTTGTGTCAAATAGGTCCATGGACTTCGAAACTAGACATCTAGCCGCTCGAACTTGCGAACCCGTTCACCCTTGGTCCAATCTGGTTTTGCATGGCTTGCTTGGCGGTTTTGCATGGGCACTGTAGTGATGCTGACATCAGCAATGACATCAGCACTTCTTAATTTGTGAAATTGATATCTTTTTATTCGGAGCTCCAAATATTGCAAAAAATATATCAAATTTGATCATCTCGACGAGCTCTTTGCAATGGTGTACTCCGTTTGGTCATTTGAGATAGTTTTATTTATTGTAAAATTAAATATTTCTATAAAATAAGTGATATATTTTATTTTGTGTAAAATTAAATATTTCTATAAAACAACGTACCGGATGGACATTGTTGTTTTAATGAAAAATGTGCAATGGTGTGGTCTAAAAAAAGTTACGGGACGAAGAAACCGTATGCTACGAAAGCTAAATGGCCAATGCGTAGCTTCAAAAAGAAAGAAAAGGAAGAAACGCGAGCCTTGGCTAGGGTTACCATTGGTGCGCCCGTCCTTTTTTCTTGGGTACCACGGGAGTGGAAGCATGCATACATGGGCACTGATCTGGCTGGACAGCATTGCAGTTGCGAGGAATTGAGGAAAGGCTTCTCCAGAGCTTGCCGCAGAGGGAGGAGCTAGCGTTGGAGAAAGTGCAGTGTCCGGCTAATCATGCCGTGCATTATTCTGGATCCCGTGGAAGCCCTGCAGAATCGTGTGCAAAGATGCTTGTTCATGTTCTTGGGTTGCGGCCTTACGGGCTGGGTACGTCGTTTTATATAATAATATATCACTTATTTTATAGAAATATTTAATTTTACACTAAATAAAACTATCTCAAATAACAAAACGAAGTACACCAATGCAAGAGCTCGTCGAGACGATCAAATTTGATATATTATTTGCAATATTTGGAGCTCCGAATAAAAAGATATCAATTTCGCAAATTAAGGAGTGCTGATGTCATCGCTGACGTTTCCCATGCAAAACCGCTATGCAAGCCATGCAAAACCGGGTTGGACCTGGGGTGAACGGGTTCGCAAGTTCGAGGGGCTAGATGTCTGGTTTCTAAGTTCATGGACCTATTTGACACAACGCTGCAAGTTCAGGTGCCCACGGTGCATTTCACTCAAGGTAAAAATAATAATTAAAAGTGTTTTGATCGATTGGATGATACTCAAACGGCAGTGGCCCTTTATATTTATAGGGAGGGGAGGTCTTGCCCTATTTAGGAGTTGAAACTCTTACAAAACGTGTCAAAATACAACTCCTAACTCGAATTTGGCAGGACACGGCAGTCTAACCGCCTTGACCACGCGGTCTAACCGCCTGTATGATGTGCAGATCTTCCAGAAGCTATATCTCTCTCATCCGGACTCCGAATTGGATGTTCCATATATGAATTTTGATATACTCGATGAGAGCTATCCAATGGTGAAGTCCAATTTGTATTTTTAATACTTTGACCAAGGCGGTCTGACCAGTTTGGCCCACTGGTTAGACTGGCCCACCCAGTCTTGCCAATTTTGGGTGTCAACATGTGCCCCCCTGTTTTATGGCAAAGCTTTGCGTGCCAGAAAACATTCTTTTAACCCAAAATTGACCAAGGACGATGAAGAACATTGTATCGACCATATATTTTTTTCTAAGGGAGATAACCATCTTATCAGCCATAAGCTTACTCTTAGCTCAAGGAATAATTTATTTCGGTTTCCATACCTTCTTAGTAACTACTGACCTTGCTGGCATGGCCGCTAGTTGTTGCTCCATTGCTCCTTGCTTCCGCAGCTGCTGCAATCTCCTTTTTTGAGTATGAGACAAGCCTGAGGGACACCACCTCGGCTGTAAGTATTTTGAGTCTTTCTTGTTGTCCTTTGCATCTCCTTTAGAGTTAATGGGTGCACTTCTGACCAGATTATTGTCAACAATAAAAGGTCTTTGTATTGAATCATGATTTACATATGTAGGAGGATATTGAATCATATATGAACGCATATGTAAATCGGCATAATCCAAAGGTGAATAATAGTAAGGATATGACCAAGACCATGATGAGGTCGGCCCAACATATGAGTAAGGTGCAGCAACATAATTTACTTGAGATTTGCAAGAACAAGGTTTATTTTGATAATTTGGTGAAAATTTCGATTTTTTACCTTTACTTGGCTGACTCTCTTGCCTTTGGCTTGCTCCCTTATTCTTGTACTTTTTCAAAAGCTTCTCGAAGGTCAGCTTCACCTTTTCCTTCAGATCTTGCTTGAACCTCTTGTCACTTGATGGACCGGTCAAACTGGCTTGGGCGGTCAGACCGCCCGCCTGGGTGGTTAGACCGCCTCCCTAGGTGGTCAGACCAGTTGCTGCAGAAACAACACACATGCTTGTGTCTTGCCCCCCGAGCGCTTGAAGGACCTTCTTCAACAGCTTCTCCTGCACCTTTATCACCTCTGGAACAACAAGTCTCTCCTCTCCGATGATGACATTTTTTCCATTGGCCTTTTTAGCTTGATCCGACCGAATTAGCACTTTTGGATTGTTTAACTCAAGTGTATGTACCGGAAAAGGATTATGATCAACTTGCATATCATGGACCATCAAACGACCTTCATCAATGGCCGATTGTATTTGTCGCCTAAATACATTGCAATCATTAGTAGCATGAGAGTAAGAATTATGATATTTGCAATAAGCACGCTTCTTCAACTCCTCAAGTGGCGGCATAGTATGAGATAATTTGATTTTTCCAAGCTTAAGCAACTCATCAAAAATCCTATCGCACTTGGCTACATCAAAAGTATGTTTAATTTCTTCTTGCTGATTTTTACGGACCGGCTTTAAAGAAGCACAAGTACTAGGTTTATCTTTGTGAGACCATACAAATTCAGCAGTGTAAACATCATTGCTCTCATTATCCGAATCATTAGATGCATAATAAACAGGACGATTAGACTTTTCATCGGGCTTTTGCGAACTCTTAGACTCCTTAAGTCGGTTTTCATTAACTAAAGCTTTTTGCAATAACCGACTCACATCTAAAAATTCTTGACCATCTAGCTTCTCCTTATGAATATCAAGCAAACCAGAATAAGCTAGATCAGCTAGATCTCTATCAGAAATTGTCAAACTATAGCATCGGTTTCTAGTGTCTCTAAATCTTCTAATATATTCAGAAACAGACTCACTGGATTTTTGCTTAACCGATACAAGATGTGACAATTTCAACTCAGTTTCACCAGTAAAGAAATAATCATGAAATTTATTCTCTATATCAGAAAAGGTATGAACTGAGTTGGGTGGCAAAGAAATAAACCAAGTAAATGTAGCACCCGATAGAGATAAAGGAAACTGTAAGTGCAATCAAGCCCTAAGTGGGTTTTGGTGATGTTGACCACCCAATTAAAACACTAATGAGCTTTTAAGTATTTATCACAGGTGTATAATTGATGTAAGGTGCAAAGGAAAGAAAGGAAACCCCTAATTCAAAAGGGTGGCTTGCTAAGGCTCAAGGATGGGAGTTTAATTTGTTTTTCCTTTTGAACTTGAGTATAGGACAAGCCGTACTATCAAGAGGGATACTAATAGTAGCTTTGGATGAAACCAAGTGCATAAAGATCATCTCAAACCAAAATCATCCTAGCCACAAAAGTCCTATCAGCTAGCTTTCTGCCTGTCATTTCTCAGTTTTCGAAACCTCTGGGTTTTTCCCTGGAAGTTCTGGACTACTACCTATTAGCCTGCTGAAGACTTCCAGATCTCGGAGGTTCCGGGAAATTTCCCGAAGGTTCCGGGAATTCAGAAATAGTCGTTGCAGATCCAGATCTGAGGGTATTTATTCCCCACTCACCCCAACGGTCATTCACTTCTTCGCTGCGCCGAAACAGTGACTCCTTGCCTCTCTCTCGCTCAAGCATTGACTCCCAACCACTTGAATCCAAAATCCAACCCTTGCATTCAAGTTTGGTGTGATTCTGTTGACGGTCGAAAAGTGCTACTTTTACACCGTCAATATCTGCATAAAACAAATGTAAAAGGATCATCAACACTAGAATAGGGCTTGATATTGATAGTTTCCACAAGTGTTGATGTTTCTAGCTTTTGTTGCAGGATGCACCGAAATACGTGCCAAATGGTACGGTTGAGAGCAAGTAGTCCAATGGCTATTAAAGGACATCATCATAAACATCCTCAAATGCCAATTTGGACTGCACCATTGCGACGGGCTCGTCGAGACGATCAAAATGGACATATTATATGCCTACATCGGAGTCCGGATGAGAAAGATATGCACAAGACAAGATATCTTGTGAGCTCAGTGGGACCCACACCAGACCACATGGCGACGTGTGTCACACTGGATGCCATGTGTCCATGACACCTCATCAATCCATGTGAAGCAAGTCCCGACGAATCAGACACTGCCACGTGTGCAGCACAAGGATCCAAAGGCCCACCAGGGACCAAAACCACCTCCAAACTCGGTATGCACCTAGAACCGTCATAAGGGCCCACATATCAGTCACCCAGAAAACAAACAAGCCAGAAGGAGGTGGGCCAGGGTCGGCCGAACCCAGGTTCGGCCGAACCCTTTTTTCCACCGTTCGCCATCTGCTTCCACGTGGTGCTTCCTGGTTGATCCCTTGCAACGCCACAGGGTGGATTGGTGACATGGCGCCCGTTTATTGGCTGAAAGAAGGTCGGTTTGGTTCCTTCCCCTGGAAGCTAGAGAAGAGTGCATTGCAAGATTCCTTGCCACGTGTCACTCTCCTATTGGTGGCGCCCAAGGATGGCTGAAAAAGTGGAGGCAAATGGTGCCAAAGGCAAGCCTCTCCCTCCTCTATAAATAGGAGGGGAGGGGCTCCATTTTGGAACACACTCTTCTCCTCCTCCTCTTCATTTTGGCTTGGAGCCTCTCTCTTTAGGAGAGGAGAGCTCTTTGTATAGGATTAGTGCTAGGAAGTGAGGTGGGAGGCTTGAGGCCATGTCATGTTCATGACATCTTCCTCAAGAACGATCCTCAGCGGTGCCTTTGTTCTTCAACTAGACTAAAGTGAGTATTTCGACATTTCCTATTTAGACTAAAGTCGTATGCATGCTTAGTTGCTTGGTTCTTGTGTTCTTCACTTGTTCGTGGTCTAGAGGCTTGTGTTCTTCGAACACAACCCTTTCGATCCAGTAGACTTAGATCATAAGTTTGCATCTAGTTTGCCAGCTTGTCTATTAGAGTAAAGTGAAGCTCCTGCATGTTTCTAGTTAGATCAAAGTGCATTCGTGATCTTGCATGAGTGATAGAGCATACCTTGAGCTAGTTCCAGTATCTCCCTCGCGGATTCATAGGAATAGTAAGTGGTGTAGACGAGGTGTTTGGACCATAAGCTATCCTTCGAAGACCACGTACGATCGTAGCGTAGAGGTAGGCCGCAGTGGTGACAGCCTGTTGGACCCTTTGTCAACCCTCTACGTCGCGTACCGAGTTGGGCTCGCTCTAGCACATTGTCCTAGTATGTGCCTGGTGCCCGAAGTGAGTGTTATACCTGAGAGACCATAACTAGACTCTGCGCTCGGTCCGGGCAGATCCTTTCTACCTATCCTATCAATCAGTGTTGTGTCCTTGGATCATCTATACTAGAGTAGGAGATAGTGCACATCGTTCCTTGGATTCGATACCCTTGGAATACTCTCCTTCCTTGGGGAAGTGCTACAGTGGTATTTTCGTGCGCTTGCGGTATACCCGGTTGTTCTTATACGCTCCCTCAAGGTGTACAACTAGTGGTGACATTGAGAAATGCCAATAAGCATTTCTGGCGCCGTTGCCGGGGAACGGTTGCTGTATCTATCTTCGAGCCTAGTGGTCCTCGTATTTATCTTTTTCGTTTTCTTCTACCTTCACCCTCGTTACACATCGAGTTATTCTTTTTGTTTCTTTTCTTCTACCTTTACCCCCGTTACCCTTTGAGACGCCTTCCTGTCAAAGCCTCTCTACCTCTAGGGGTGAGTTCGTGTTAGAGCAACCATCAACTTCCTCATCTTGCTGCGAGCTTCGTCCCGGCTTTATAGCCATGGTTCGGAATCGACCTTTCTCTAGAGCGATCAGTGATGACCCTAATGTTCATTTAGAGGAGTTCGAGGACTTGTGTTCGTGCTTGGTAATTCCAGGCATGACACAGGAAACTTTGAGGTGGAAATTGTTCCCTTTCTCTCTCGTAGATAGAGCAGAGCAATGGTACACCCACACAGCAGAGCATGTGAATAATTGGGGAGAACTACGAGAAAACTTTTGTGACTCGTTCTCCCTTTATGAACGCATAGAGCTCTTACCGTGTGAACTCCTTGACTTCGAGCAATTAGAGGATGAGTCCATAGGTGCAGCTTGGGCTAGGTTCCAACGTCTTATGACATCTAGCCCAGACATGTCTATACCTGATGATATAGCGACATATACCTTTTATACTCGTATAGACATGGAATCTGCACGAGAGCTCGACCTTTTAGCTGGAGGTTCTTTCGAAAACCAAACTCTAGTGGAAAGAAGAGAGATCGTAGAGTTCTTCTTAGAAACCTCTTCTTCCCATGAGAGTCTCTCAATAGCTGAATATGAGCTTTCATTCCCGGAATTCCTTGATTCCTTTGTTGAGCCCTCTCCCGAACCACGAACATCGAAGGAAGAAGAAATTCAACCTTCGGAGTTCTCTTCCCGATTTGAGGATGATCCTTCTCGAAACATCAGAAATACCTCAGATCACTCTTGGCACGAGAAGCCTACGACATCGTTGGACATTTATGAGGTCCTCGATAAAGTTTGGAATCATGGGACGATAGTGGATTGGTCACCTCAGAAGCATACATCTGAAGCAATTCGGGTTAGCTCGACTTCCACGATCATCCACTGTTCCATGAGAGGAAACACCGTAGATGCTGTCCATGACCCTACTGTTGGGGCTTGCATCATACCAGAGACCATTTTGGATACTTTGGTGGGTGACATGCCCTTGATCCCGACTGATAGACTTTTCCATAGCCCCAGGTGGCGCTGTGTGTTTCCATGTTGAGGGATTGCCAGGGACGTGCCGATCACCATTGATGACATAGAGGTGCGATTAGATTTCCACGTCTATGACATCATGGATTTTGATCTTCTCCTAGGTTTCCCCTTAGAAAAACTTCTTGCTAAATCTCAAGGAAGCCCAGAAGAAGAGCTTAGGGAAACCGTTTCTGTCTATGCTGAACCATCTAGACATCCTCTGACAGAACCTTTCCCTACACCTACGGTATCTCCTTCGCCTCCCGATCCTCCTGACGAAGCATTTCCTGAAGAGGCCATGAAGAAGGAATGGCCAGATGGAGCGATATGCTTTTCCGAAGCATTTTGGGATATTACGCCCTCTCTGGTTATTCCTTGTTTTGTGAGAGGGATTGCCGTAGAGGCCCATTGTGACCCCATCATGGAGGTTAACATCATGCCATGGCACTTAGCGGAAACTCTTTTAGGAAAAGTTCCGCTAGCACCATCCGACATGCTCCTCGAGACTTGTCCCTTTGGGCACGTTCTTGAATGTCGGGGATCGCAAGTGCCATGCTACTCATCATAGACAAGATCGAAGCTAGCTTAGACTTTTACATCTTCGATGTCCTCGATCCTGATCTACTCCTAGGCTCCCCGCTAGAGAAATTCTTTGAGGAATCCATAGGGAACCTAGATGGTAATCTTGGGGAAGCCACTTCCGCCACTGCTACCCCTTGTTTGGGACATCCTATGGCGAAGCCTCTTCTCCAACAAAACCTGCTCGAGGAGAGGACGCATACATCTCCGTTCGCATCATTCGATCCTGTTCTCATTAAGGTTGTAGAATGTTCTACCCCTCATGGGGATGGATCGGGAGACTCTCTTCACCTTTGTGAAGGTGAACGATCGTCACCAATCTCGACCGAGTTTCAGCCTCTTCCCGATGGCCCATATCATGTTGCTTTCGATCATGATCGAGAGTCAACATCGAGCTTCCACGGTGACTCTCTTGAGATGGAGAACTCATGGGCCATGGAACCTTTCGAGGCACTGACTTTGGAGTATGGAGGAAAGGATTCCACGCACGAGCATGGTAGGTTCATTCTTGAGTCACCATACAGACCATGCTTGCATCATGTCCCTCTAGAGTCAGACATGCTTAGTGTGCTGAGCACGCATGAGGGCTGCAATCACCTTATGGTCCTCTTTTGTAGAAAGTTCAGAAGGTTGGTTGTAAATGCATATGTTTACCATAAGCATTGCAGATTTCGTGTGTGCACTGTGGCACTAACCTTGCAGCTGAAGCTTCACTGATACATCAAGGATTGGTGGTGAGATGGAAATGACACCACCAATGGTAGCTGCAAGATGAAGTTCCCATGGTCGAGCTTATGACCTTAAATAAACAAAGCACTACCAGGAGATAGCCTGGATTAGCTTAGGTTTTATTTCCCTTTTTGAATAAAAGCAAGAACATGTTTTTAGGATAAGTTGTCCTTCAGGTATTTTTGGTCACTAACCTTTCAGGTGGAGATTGAAAAGAAAGATGGACAGGTGATGCCTACGAACATGTGAGCCACATCAGCTGCAACACCTATATAAGCTTTGGTGAGGGAACATTTACAAAAGGAAGCTTGATCACCACACACTTGAGTTTTGTTGCCTAGCAATGCAAACTCCAGGTGTGGGGGAGGTATGTGAGCATCCTGAGTAAAGTTCCTCCTCTACCAAATCCTATTTTGGTGTCGTGATGATGTCAGCTCTTGCATCTTGCCCACTAGCTAGGTAAGTCCTGCTTTTGACATTAAACAAAGCCCTTCCGGGAGGTTCCCGAGGTTCACCGTCTTATGCTCATGCTTATGTCCCTTGTTGATGATAGCTTGATCATGCTTTCATGCTTCCTTTATCTCTTGTTTGTATGCTCTGGTTTGAATGTATGTTTGCAACATACATTCATCGACTATTTTAGATTAAGCATGGTGCTTAGGTTAAAACTGTCTTCTTCAGTCAAAACAAGACATGGTGTCGAGTTTTGATTGATGAACTTTAGAGTTATATTTTCATAGATCTTAGTTGCATGTATGCTGACTAACCCCTGCAGAGAATTGTCAAATTTGAATGGGTAAGTCATTGAGCTAAATTCAAATGGGAAGGTAAGTTGAGGTGTCAGATTCATATTGCACATCATGCAAAGGTGGTACATATGACCTCTCAAAGGTCCAAGGTAAGTATATTCCCCTTCGTATATAATGTGTAACCTTGGTCTAACCCTTCCTGAGAAAATGACATGGTGACAATAAAAAAAACTAAAAAATATTTGAATTTGAATAAAGGCTCTATGGTTCTCGAACCAGTAGAGTCCATCCTTTGTTTTCATTTGTCATTTGAAGAACAGCACCAGGTTCAACCACTAGTGTGGGGGAGTTCTCTCAAGCTCATCATCGACATTTCCACTAGAGAACCCCCACATAGGCGCTGCACAACATCGACTATGCCTTCATGACAGAGGATGGTAAACTTGAGTGATATGGCTGTCCTCTGGTCAGCCAAATCACCACTGGTTTTTCTTGATCTCTTATCCTTCAGAAGCGATGGTATGTGCACCCTTTATCTCACTCTATCCTATCCATGAGTTTGTTTGAATTTCAATCCATATCCTTTACATCAAACTCAGTGGTTGGTGCTATGCTTGCTCTACATGATTCTTGTGGTTGGCTTGCATATGTTTTATTCCTTACTTATCATCTTGATGCTTGTGAACAAATATCATTAGGGAACTCATGCTTATCTAAGTAGTTGACATTTGTGATATGGTTTGATGATATGATCTTCACTCTTTATGTTTGAGTGCTTGGGAATTTTATTTGAAAATCATGAAAACCCTTTGCAAAGCTCCTCTTTGATATGCCACCATCCCACTAGAGCCATATGATATTCATAGTTGAAAACCTTCTACTCATATGCTGCTTGTTATTGCATTGAGCTTTGTCAAATTCTGTAACCCTTGTGAAAATTCTTTTCACTGCTTTCATAATCAAGATTCATGTGCACACCACCTATATCCCCTTGCTATGCTTCTACACTGGAAGTTAGCATTGTATCATTCATCCCATTCCATAAAAATAAAGCTCCATATGTGGTGTGACATCTCTCTCCAAAAGTATCCTTCAAAAGAGACATGGGCTATGCAAAAAAAAAGAAAAAAAAGAAAAAAAAAGAAGAAAAGAGAGACACATACTCAAAGCATGATGCAAAAAATAAAAGAGAAAGAAGAAGAAAAATAGCCCATGTCCAAAATAAAGGAGAAATAGGGGAGAGATGAGATCATGCAAAAAGGAGTTCCATAATTTTGATGGTAATAACTAGTGTCCATTCCGGGGCTAGTGTCCACCTTACCATCAACCCACTTTCATCATATATGTATGGTAATATCTAGCACCCATTCCGGGCCTAGTATCCACCTTACCATACTCACCATACTCATACACGTGCACATCTTGATCTGATTGTGTGATTTGATTTTCTCTGTGGATCCAGTCTTTGACTTTGCAATATATGTGATGCAAGTATGCCTTATCCTTTATCCTACCCAGAGCTCCACATATAGCCATCATTAGAAGTAGGGTGAAGAAAGGCAATCTAATACCTTGGTGAGGACATATACACATTGAGCGATCTGAGAGAATCAAATGAGGAGCTAAGCAAAGTTTGTTTTGAAAATTTATTGCAAAACCCCAAGTTACTTGACATGATGAGCAGAAGTGATTTGATTCATGACCGTTCCATTCTTCAACTACCCAAGATAGCGTGATAGACACTTCAGAGTTCACAAGTACAAGGTATGGTTTCGAATATCTCTTATGCTCGCTTCATACCTTTGGATATCATGTCTCACCTTGACCTGACTCCCTTTACTCGGGACGAGCAAAGGTCAAGTGTGGGGGTGTTGTTGACGGTCGAAAAGTGCTACTTTTACACCGTCCATATCTGCATAAAACAAATGTAAAAGGATCATCAACACTAGAATAGGGCTTGATACTGATAGTTTCCACAAGTGTTGGTTGTTTCTAGCTTTTGTTGCAGGATGCACCGAAATACGTGCCAAATGGTACAGTTGAGAGCAAGTAGTCCAATGGCTATTAAAGGACATCATCATAAACATCCTCAAATGCCAATTTGGACTGGATCATTGCGACGGGCTCGTCGAGACGATCGAAATGGACATATTATATGCCTACATCGGAGTCCGGATGAGAAAGATATGCACAAGACAAGATATCTTGTGAGCTCGGTGGGACCCACACCAGACCACGTGGCGACGTGTGTCACACTAGATGCCATGTGTCCATGACACCTCATCAATCCATGTGAAGCAAGTCCTGACGAATCAGACACCACCACGTGTGCAGCACAAGGATCCAAAGGTCTACCAGTGACCAAAACCACCTCCAAACTCGGCATGCACCTAGAACCGTCATAAGGGCCCACATATCAGTCACCCAGAGAACGAACAAACCAGAAGGAGGTGGGCCAGGGTCGGCCGAACCCTTTTTGCCACCGTTCACCATCTGCTTCCACGTGGTGCTTCCTGGTTGATCCCTTGCAACGCCCCAGGGTGGATTGGTGACATGGCGCCCGTTTATTGGCCGAAAGAAGGTCGGTTTGGTTCCTTCCCCTGGAAGCTAGAGAAGAGTGCATTGCAAGATTCCTTGTCATGTGTCACTCTCCTATTGGTGGCGCCCAAGGATGGCTGAAAAAGTGGAGGCAAATGGTGCCAAAGGCAAGCCTCTCCCTCCTCTATAAATAGGAGGGGAGGGCCTCCATTTTGGAACACACTCTTCTCCTCCTCCTCTTCATTTTGGCTTGGAGCCTCTCTCTTTAGGAGAGGAGAGCTCTTTGTATAGGATTAGTGCTAGGAAGTGAGGTGGGAGGCTTGAGTCCATGTCATGTTCATGACATCTTCCTCAAGAACGATCCTCAGCGGTGCCTTTGTTCTTCAACTAGACTAAAGTGAGTATTTCGACATTTCCTATTTAGACTAAAGTCGTATGCATGCTTAGTTGCTTTGTTCTTGTGTTCTTCATTTGTTCGTGGTCTAGAGGCTTGTGTTCTTCGAACACAACTCTTTCGATCCAGTAGACTTAGATCATAAGTTTGCATCTAGTTTGCCAGCTTGTCTATTATAGTAAAGTGAAGCTCATGCATGTTTCTAGTTAGATCAAAGTGCTTTCGTGATCTTGCATGAGTGATAGAGCATACCTTGAGCTAGTGCCAGTATCTCCCTCACAGATTCGTAGGAATAGTAAGTGGTGTAGACGAGGTGTCTGGACCATAAGCTATCCTTCAAAGACCACATACGATCGTAGGATAGAGGTAGGCCGCAGTGGTGACAGCCTGTTGGACCCTTTGTCAACCCTCTACGTCGCGTACCGAGTTGGGCTCGCTCCAGCACATTGTCCTAGGATGTGTCTGGTGCCCGAAGTGAGTGTTATACCTGAGGGACCATAACTAGACTCTGCGCTCGGTCCGAGCAGATCCTTTCTACCTATCCTATCAATCAGTGTTGTGTCCTTGGATCATCTATACTAGAGTAGGAGATAGTGCACACCGTTCCTTGGATTTGATACCCTTGGAATACTCTCCTTCCTTGGGGAAGTGCTACAGCGGTATTTCCGTGCGCTTGCGGTATACCCGGTTGTTCTTATACGCTCCCTCTAGGTGTACAACTAGTGGTGACGTTGAGAAACGCCAACAGATTCCTAGTGAGAAAGAGAAAATCCAATCCCTCTCTTGTGTTCTTGTGCACTTGGTGAAACCCTAGCTTGCTTGGTGGATCTATTACTCTTGGAGCTTTGCTCCTAGACGGCTAGAGGTTGCTTGGGAGCTTCCAAGCTTGGTGTGGAAGCCCCAAGAAGTTTGTATTACCCCTTTGTGACTAGTGGAATACTCCATCTATTACTTTGGTGATAGGTGTGAGAGAGGAGAGAATTGTACGAGATCCAATAGCCTTGTGTGGCTAACCTCAACAATGTGGAGGTAGGCTAGCCTTTGTGGCGAGCTGAACCACGAGATAAATTGCTGTCTCTTGTGCTTTGCTTTCTTATCTATCTTGCTTGTTTGTTCTAGGTTTCTTTCTACTAGATCTATTAGGGTTTGCTCTAGTTTATCTTGCTCTTTGTGCTTATAGGTTGCTTGTAGCTTTAGCTCTTCATTTTATGATGTTGCTAACCTGTCTCTTGCTCAAGATCTTCTTTACAAGTTGTTATCCATCTCAGATCTGCTGCAGGTGCCATTCCCGGAAGCTCCAGGAAAATTCACTGTCTGTGTATTTTCCCGGAGGTCTGAGGAATTTCCCGGAGGTGCCGGGGTCTGACAGGTTTTCAGCAAGAAAAGTGTAAAATTATTTTGCAAGCCTATTCATCCCCCCCCTCTAGGCCATTTGCATTGATTCTTTCAGAAACAATTTCATTTTACAAATATCATTAGAAGCAGCTGCACCACATTGTATAGTAAATTGGCCTATATGCTCTAATGTACTTCTACCATAATTCCCACTGAATTTAGTAAACTCTGGTATTTTAAATCCTGGTGGGTATGCAATATACTCATAATTCTCAAGATACAGTTTTTGATATGACCGACTCTTAATTTTAGGCTCCGTACCAAAAGTTTGTCTAAATAACTCAAGCATCTCTTCTCTAAATCCCTCCATCCCCAAAGCGGTTCTAGGTCTAGTTGATCCAAGATGTGGTGCTCGAGTCACAGTAGGTTGTGGTATGCTATATGTTGATGTTGGGTTCGGCAATGTGTTAGGAACATGATGCAACGATCTATTAGGAACATATGCACTTGTAATTGGCTCGCTATATACAACCGTATGTGGCATCATAGAATTGGTAGCGGCCAACGAACTCCCTCCACCAGTCGAAGCACCAATGGTAGTCCGGCTATGTATGTGGTGGATTGGTGGTGTACCAATGGGAATTTTTGGTATATGCAAATTTGATAAATCATCTAGTGTGCTATCTTTAGAATTTTCGGTATTAGAAGTAGATGCATTAACATCGTTACCAGAAAATTGTTTACCAAATTTAGCCTCTATATGATCTAAACGAGAATGAAGCATAGATTCAAATTTTTCACTCATGGCAACAAATTTGTTATTCAAGCTAGCACTAACAGCTCCATCAATAAGATTTGCAATATCTGAATTAATTTCTGGAGGAGCACTAGATTGTACCTTGAGCACGGGAATATTGATGACGACATCCTTGTCCTTCTTGACGTTCCCTTGTCCAACCATGGAGAAGTGCGACACATATTGCTTCATGGCTTCTTCCTCCAGCTCCTGGATCTCCCACAACTTTTGCTCATGGATCTTCTTTCTGATTTCAGCAAGCACCTTCTGCTCCTCAACCGACATTTCTTCAACCTTCGGCCTTGAGATGTTTGCAGCATCAACTTCAGCGGGTTTATGTAGTTTAGCGGCCATGGTAGCCAATTGATCTTTCTTATTCCCCAGCGGAGTCGCCAATTTGTTGACGCCTTTGCAGGGTCAATGTTGACGTTTGATTATCATTGCAAAGTTCGTTTGGACTTGCAAGCAGACAAATCCTCTGTCGTAGTCAAGGGACCCTTCTTCCCTTGAGTGGTGAACCCAAGGTATCGAGATCCAAGCTCTGTGACCGGCACAAACTCCTCCCAACCAAGAGCACTCCAAATGGAAGCGAACTCGAGATTCATACCTGTGTTCTCCATGAGAGCCGGGTCGAAATCCCTGGTGTGGGCGAAGACTCGGTCCTTCAAGAGAGCATAGGCTTGCTCCTCTCAATCGGCCCGCAAGCTGAGGTAGGGGGTGTCATCGACGACCTCCTCCGCGGCTTGTGGCTCGGCTTGCTCTTCTTGCTCTTCCTCATAATCCATCGTTGATGGGCTCGGTGTCGGCTCGGCGGGGGTGGATGCACTCGTGCTTGCCCGTGAACGGGAGCGTGAGCGTGTCACCCTCCGGAGAGTGTTCGCCGCCCAATTCATGCTAGCACAACAACAAGAAACAACAAGAGTAACTCGGTGATGGGTTAGTGAAATCGAATGAAGTTCTTACCGAGTTTGCTCCACCAATAGCAATATTTTCAGCAACACAATAGAGAGACCACTTGATGATCCAATCTTGAGCAAGAAATCCAAGAAAACCAAGAGAGTAAGGAGTAGAGAGGAGAGTGTGAGTGAATGGGTGAAGGACACCCCCTCTCCCCCTGCTATTTATAGGCAAATGCGCCGGGCATCTAGACATAGCCGTTGGGCAACGGCTAGGAGCCGTTGGAGCAAGGTGGGCCCAGCAGTCGTTGGGCTGCTTCGGCTGAACCTGGGGTCGGCCGACCCCAGGCTGGGCCCAACTACCCTCTGCCCTGGCCAGTGGCTCCCCAACGGCTAGCTAGGGGCCTGCCTGAGTGCCTCGGCCCAAATTCCCTCAAAATATTTTTCAAAAGATTTTTCTTGAATTTTCAGACTCAGAAATGATTTTCAGACATTTTATTTGGAAAAGGGAAAAGGGCTAGATAAATCTAGCATGCAAATGCAGAGTTTTGGAAAATCAAATATGCAATTTTGAAAATAAAATTTTGGAAAGGGAAATATGAGATAAGTACCAGCTTTAACCTTTTTGGTAGAAAGGACCCATCATTTTCAGTCTGACGAGTTGGACTCTTCTCAGCGATCAATTCCATTCAGCACCCCACTCCTGAGAAGTAGAGGTTGGTGTCATCTCAATCTTCCGCCATTCTTTCCAAATTTTCTTTAACCTCTTTGGCGGAGATTTCTTCCTTGGGGGTGAAGGCTCCGTACTTCCCCCAAGCTGCTCAACACTATCTTGCACCAAATAGCATTGCTCTTCCTTGTCTTGAAACTTGAACTTCAAGTTCCTCTCCCCAATGCGGAAACGGATGATACCGGATCCCACATTGATTCTAGCTCGGACAGCACTGAGAAATGGTCGCCCAAGGATGAGCGGCATTCCTCCCTCGTCGTCCATATCAAGGACCACGAAATCCGTGAAGACATAAGAGCTCTTGACCTTAACCAATAAGCCCTCAACAATTCCTTCTGGATATCGGATCGTTGAATCGGCGAGTTGGATAGTCCGTGTTGTTGGAGAGAGAGCTGGATATCCCAGTTGCTCGAACATGGCCTTGGACATGAGATTAACACTCGCACCAAGGTCACAAAGGGCATGCCTAATCTTCTTGTAATAGATTGTGCAAGTGATAGTCGGGTAGCCTGGATCTTTCTTGTGCACTACTGCTGATTCCTCCCATGGATCAAGAATTTATTGTATGGGCTTTCCTGCATAGTCAGAAGCATGTGTCTTCCTAGGTGGCTTACCCCACCTGGTTGACACTACACTAACATTTTCACAAGAGGACACGGGCTGCCCCGGGATCCTCCCGTTATCAGGAGATGGAACCAAAGCAGCCAGCTGAGCCAACTGGGTTTCTAACATTTTGTTGAAACTCAACTGACTCTTCTGAGCAGAAGAAAAACTATCAAGCTTAACGTTGAGGTTTTCCACCGTTTTATCAAGGGCAACTAGCTTTTTGTTAATACCTTCGTTAATCTTAGCTTGCCCAAAAACAAGATCTCTCAAGGAAGGTTGGTTAGGATTGTAAGAATTACCTTGGTTACCTCCTTGATAATAAGGGTGTTGTTGATTCCATGATTGGCCTCCTTGTTGAGGTGGACGATAACCATTGTTATTGCCATTCATGTACATCACTTCCTCCTGAGTCTCCGGACAATAGTTGCCTGAGTGCCCAGTATTGCCACAGACTTCACAAGTCATGTGAGAGTCCATAGGCAGAGAAGTAGTGGCCATGGCAGCCTTCTCGCTGGTGTAGTCATCCAATCTCTTCATAAGAAGATCCATCTTGGCAGTAATCATGTCTGCTTCCTTGACAGTATGAGTACCCCTCGGTCGTGGTTGGAGTCATTCATCACTCCACCCTTGGTTGGAGACCATCTTCTCCATGAGTAATTTAGCATTATCAACAGTGAGTGAGAAGAATGCTCCTTGAGCAGCAGTATCAATATGGCCTCGGGCTGTCGGAGTCAACCCATTGTAGAAACTTTGAAGAATGAGTCATTCTTCCATCCCATGGTGAGGACAGGCCAGGACATACTCCTGAAGCCTCTCCCAAGCCTCTGGAATAGATTCACTTGCTGCTTGCTGAAAACCAGAAATCCTTCCACGAAGAGCATTAGTTTTACCCAATGGGAAGAACTTCTTGAGAAATTCCTCTGAACACTTACTCCAAGTGTCAATAGATTCCCGATTCGCATAGAACCATTACTTAGCTTTCCCCAGGAGAGAGAATGGAAACAGCCGTAAACGAACATCATCCATATTTGCACCCCTGATGACGAAAGTGTTGCATAGCTCTAGGAATTGTTGCAGATGAGCATTGGCATCCTCATTTGGCTTGCCACAGAATGGGCTAGCCTGTACCATTGTGATTAGACCCGTCTTGATCTCGAAATTTTCAGTCCCCATTGCCACCTCAGGGCCTTGCAGCACCTGGTCAGCAGAAGGAGCTGAGTACTCACGAAGTGTCTTCTGGGCCATAGCGTTAGACATGGATGGTACAAAGGAAGCTGGTTCGCCCTCTGGACGAGTACGACGAGGTGAGCCGAAATGAATTCGAGCTTTCCTCACAAGTGACTCGGGATCTTTAGTAAAATTCCCCCGTAGGTCGAAACCAGTCATACACTACCTGTCTTCATCATCCAAAGATAAAAGAAGACAATCAGGGTTAGCCTGCATTGAGAGTTGTCCTAACTTACTCAGAGTTTATAAACAGATGCAAAGCATAGTCAATATAATCCTGTGCCTTCCCCGGCAACAACGCCAGAAATGCTTGTTGACATTTCTTAATGTCGATCACTTAAGAACAGATTTGGAATCCATCCTTAGCGTCGGCGCTAGAAATGCTTGTTGGCATTTCCCAATGTCACAACTAATGGCGCAGGTTAGCGTGAACATTGAGACTTGCCATAGGTTATTCTAAACGATCATGAACAAATCCGCAAGCGCACAGATAAACCATTGTAGCATTTCCCCAAGGAAGGAGAGTATTCCAAGGGTATCGAATCCAAGGAAGGCAATGGCGGATATCTTAGACTTATGCTTTTGCTCTGAATGTAAACCAAGAGATAAATATAGGGAATAACACACTCAAAGGCAGGGGTAAGATAAAAGATAATAGCGGTAGTATGACACACACACCTCAAATCTACCTCTACTCTAGCACACTACGGCTTACGGGGAACATACGAGTTAGCTCTAGGTTCTAATGTACTAAACATACAAAGCTAGAAGATACAAGAGATGGGCATGAGTATTGCATGAGGGAGACATGTTTCAGCACCCAGGTACAAACGGGGTGCTAGCCCGCGACGACCAGCACTCTGCGAAACTAGAATTTAGACTCCTACAGCAGGTACGCCAACGCGGAGGTTGCCCTAGGATCCAACAGGGCTGTCACCACCTGAGGATCGACCTCTCGTTACGGGGGCTATGCTCATAACTATCATAGCCAGACAACCCAGGCACCATGCCTATGTTGCTGCTAGACTTCACCCGGCCCGGGCTATTGTGACCCAGGGTGAGAGCCACCAGAAGACTGGTCAACTAGACCGAGTACCGTAGCTTGAACACAGACCCCATGCAACACTCTCATGCCATCTAACAAGATCAACTAAGGCTAGACATAGGAACAGATATGAACTCTCTTATGTCTAATCAACAAGATCAAAGGGTCATGTTCGTGAAGAACACGAGCCTCTAACTTATGAACAAACACATAAGGAAGGAGTTCATCGCCCTTCAAGTGGATCAAAAGGTAGTGTTCATGAAGAACACGAGCCTCTAAATGATGAACAGAGGATGAACTCAAGAACATATCAAGAATATGATCTACCATGACTTTATATGAAATAGCTGAATAACTGAAGTAGATCAAAGTCATACAAAGAAATAAAGATAAAAGAGAACTCATACCTAGACTTCCAAGAGGACTTGGAACCTAAAGAAGAGCTACTCTAGCCTACCCCCTAGCCTTGGAAACTAAAAGTGACAGGAGAATGAGAGAGTGGTGTGTGAGAAATGGGAGCCCCTCCCCTTCTATTTATAGGTAAGGACAAGGCTTGCTCGGACGCCCAAATGGCCCCTAAACACCCGGGAATGCAGCAAGTGACCAATGAGGAGCCAACACGTGGAGGGACCAGATGGGCGCCCCCTAGGTCGGTTCGGCCGATCCTAGGATCGGCCGGCCCCCTAGGGTGGCCCCACCTAGTGTGCTTCCTCTGAGTGGCTGTCCTGTGGGCCCTCTGATCCATCCCCGGTGCATGGCTTGATTTGGTATCCGAGGTGGGCCATTTGATCCATGTGAAGTCCATGTGGCGTCCTCTGATTCGTCGGTGAGTGCCTCCCCTGGATCAATGACGTGGATTGCCATGTCTCCCTTGGTGGCAGCCACCTCCTCAGCTGAGTTGGCATGGTTTCTTCATAGAAGTGGAGTTTCCATCTCTTTTAACGGGTAAATCACCTACATACAAATAATCTCCAATGACAAGTGGAACTACATTATTCAAACCTAAATGCTAGTAAATAATGCATATGCCTCCATTTATGTGAGAATATTGAGGGTTGGAAATGGTGAATTTCCACCGTCAACAAACTCCCCCAAGCTAACCTCTTGCTTGTCTCGAAGCAAGACATTAGAGACTTAGGTTGGTTGATCAGGAGTTGCTACAATGTTGTATTCTCAACTTATGGCAAACATATAGCAAAGTACTCTACCAAGAGTTGAACAAGTTGGCAATGTTCTTACCTTTCGCCTGATACGTGGGGCATATAGCTTCATCTGCCTTGGGCGGTTGAGAGACAGAATGGTTATATAGAGAATGCATAATCACTCATACCTTGATCAGCTTATCAATCCGGAGGTTTTGTAAATTTTTCAAAAAGAAAATCAGAGTTCCTCAAATGATACTCTCGGATCGCTCAAAAGTGTATGGTTCCTCACCAAGGCATCAATGTTGCCCTTCTTCGCATCCTACTCCTAATAGGCTTTATGTGGAGCTGTAGGTAGGGAAGATGTGGCATACTTGCCTCTCATATTTTGCTAAGTCAAAAACCGGATCCTTGGAAGAAACAAACATACATCCTGATCAAGATGTGCATATGTGTGTGATGGATATGAGCATGGCAAGGTGGATACTAGGCCCGGAAATGGGTGCTAGATATTGCCATGCTTTATATGAGGGAATGAGGGATTGATGGTAAGGTGGACACTAGCCCCGGAGTAGGTACTAGTTATTACCATCTATATGGTGGAACTCTTTCTCTTGCACATATCAATCCCTTTTTCTCCTTTTGAAATTTTCGAGACTTGGGCTAGCTCTCTTTATTTTATTTTTGCCATGCTTTTGAGCATGCTTTTCTCTTTTTCTTCTCTTTTTTTTAGCTAGCCCTTTGTCTCTATTGGAGATATTTGGAGAGGGATGAATGATGCAAAGATACATAGAGTTTTATTTATGGAAGAATGCATAAGCAGTATGGAGTAAATGATGAATGCTTAACTTCCAATGTAGAAGTTTAGCATGAACGTGTACGTGATCTTGATCAGGGGAGTATGAGTTCTAACAAGGGTCACAACAATTTGATAAAGCTCAATGAGAGAACAAGCTGCATATGTGGAGGCTAAGAACTAGAATCTACATATGGCCTTGGATGGGGAATTCTCATCATTGAGGAACTCATTATGTTTTGATTTTTCAAAAAGGAAAACTCCGGATGTCAAGCATCACTAAGCACAAGATCATAGCACTCTATTATACCATATCATGTCTCACAACAACTTAGGCAAGGATCATGCTTTCTGCTACCCACAGTTTTCAAGCTAAGGGTTGAACATACAAGCCAACAAACTCAAAACTTAGGTAGGATACAACGTTGTAAGCAAGACATACGAGGAGAATAAACAGAGCAACTATTCATCATTTCAACCATAGAGGCAAAGCATTCTTACTAAGCATATCAAAGCAAACTAAGCAAATGATGATGGAAGCAAATAAATATTTTTGGTCTTTTTATTTTGCAGATTTTTTTGGATTTTCATTAATAAGATATTCTGAAAATGAAGGAAGATACAAGTTACCTCAGAATGGGGGTCCTCCCCCAAGCTAGCTTCGGACTCACTGCGGAGGAGGGTAGAAGAAACCCTGACTCGCGTAGTAAGCCCTCTGCGCCTCCATGTACTACCGCTGATCTTGCTGCATGGCTACTATCCTCTCACCAGCCTGACGCTGCCACGTTGAGGTAGACTCGACGTGGGTGTTTAGTGTCTCCTCCAATCCTGTGACCTGGACGGTGAGCTCTCCCATCTGCTGTGCGAGCTGAGCATTGCGTGCAGAGGCTGAAGAGTGCCGCCGAAAGGACGAAGACGGAGGTGGACCACCGGAGCTAGAACTAGCGGGTGTGGCCCACTGAGCTCTGCTCGCGCCTGCCCAAGCTGTGCCACTCGCACTCAGCTGGTAGGTGGGCAGGTCCCAACCAGGTGCAAATCCAAGGGTAACCACAGACATGTGCCCTGCAGGGGCCCCTCCTGCCACCAGTGGTGTAGCAGGCTGTGGCTGAGGCTGTGGTGGTGGTGTCGCCTGTGACTGCTGCTGCTGCATGTGTGCTCTCTTCGCCGCGCTCCTGGCGGACCTGCCTGAAACACTAGCACGACGGCTTTCCTCTTGTGTAACAAGGGGAATGGTGAGTGACTCAGAGTTATACAATCCAAACCCCAAGTTAGGTAACGGGATTTGGTTTGCATAGCCCGGAAAGAAGAAAGTCAAAGAATCATTTGGGCCCCTCTTGAGTATATGCCCCTGGATCAAGTATGCCTCATCAATGAGAACTCGGGGCGTCCCGATGAAGGGTACGGGATTCCCGCTAAGAACCCCGAGTCTAAGAGCAATCTGAGTCACCAAAGCCGTACACTCAATAGGACCTATCATCTTGAAATTCGTCATCCACTGCCGAATCATTGCTTTAACGGGAGAGACCTTGATCCGGTTGACAGCGGCGTATAATAGCATCATCTCATCGCTGCGCACGGGCCGAACATCCTCTCATGGAAAGCAAGTAATGGCGAGCCACTTGTGCCACAGACGGAGAGTGGGATGCACAATATCGTTGCACCGAGGTACAAACTTACCACTGTAAACAAGACCAGAGATATCTGCCCAGAAAGATTACCGAACATAACCCTCACAAGCTCGCTTCAAAGAGACAGCACAACGAGGACTAAAACCAAGAAGACGACTAAGATCCTTCCAAGAAAGATGATAACCGGTCCCGAAAAGACGAAACTCAATGCCATCCGGGATCTCGGTAAGAGAGCAAAGAAACTAGATGGTGAGGGGCCGAGAGCCAAGCTCTGTGACCGGCACAAACTCCTCCCAACCAAGAGCACTCCAAATGGAAGCGAACTCGAGGTTCATACCTGTCTTCTCCATGAGAGCCGGGTCGAAATCCCTGGTGTGGGCGAAGACTCGGTCCTTCAAGAGAGCATAGGCTTGCTCCTCTCGATCGCCCCGCAAGCTGAGGTAGGGGGTGTCGTCGACGACCTCCTCCGCAGCTTGTGGCTCGGCTTGCTCTTCTTGCTCTTCCTCATAATCCATCGTTGATGGGCTCGGCGGGGGTGGATGCACTTGTGCTTGCCCGTGAACGGGAGCGTGAGCGTGTCACCCTCCGGAGAGTGTTCGCCGCCTAATTCATGCTAGCACAACAACAAGAAACAACAAGAGTAACTCGGTGATGGGTTAGTGAAATCGAATGAAGTTCTTACCGAGTTTGCTCCACCAATAGCAATATTTTCAGCAACACAATAGAGAGACCACTTGATGATCCAATCTTGAGCAAGAAATCCAAGAAAACCAAGAGAGCAAGGAGTAGAGGGGAGAGTGTGAGTGAATGGGTGAAGGACACCCCCTCTCCCCCTGCTATTTATAGGCAAATGCGCCGGGCATCAAGACATAGCCGTTGGGCAACGGCTAGGAGCCGTTGGAGCAAGGTGGGGCCCAGCAGCCGTTGGGCTGCTTCGGCCGAACCTGGGGTCGGCCGACCCCAGGCCGGGCCCACCTGCCCTCTGCCCTAGCCAGTGGCTCCCCAATGGCTAGCTGGGGGCCTGCCTGAGTGCCTCGGCCCAAATTCCATCGAAATATTTTTCAAAAGATTTTTCTTGAATTTTCAGACTCAGAAATGATTTTCAAACATTTTATTTGGAAAAGGGAAAAGGGCTAGATAAATCTAGCATGCAAATGCAGAGTTTTGGAAAATCAAATTTGCAATTTTGGAAATAAAATTTTGGAAAGGGAAATATGAGACAAGTACCAGCTTTAACCTTTTTGGTAGAAAGGACCCATCATTTTCAGTCCGACGAGTTGGACTCTTCTCAGCGATCAATTCCATTCAGCACCCCACTCCTGAGAAGTAGAGGTTGGTGCCATCTCAATCTTCTGCCATTCTTTCCGAATTTTCTTTAACCTCTTTGACGGAGATTTCTTCCTTGGGGGTGAAGGCTCCGTCCTTCCCCCAAGCTGCTCAACACTATCTTGCACCAAATAGCATTACTCTTCCTTGTCCTGAAACTTGAACTTCAAGTTCCTCTCCCCAATGCGGAAACGGATGATACCGGATCCCACATTGATTCTAGCTCGGACATCACTGAGAAATGGTCGCCCAAGGATGAGCGGCATTCCTCCCTCGTCGTCCATATCAAGGACCACGAAATCCGTGAAGACATAAGAGCTCTTGACCTTAACCAATAAGCCCTCAACAATTCCTTCTGGATATCGGATCGTTGAATCGGGAGTTGGATAGTCCGTGTTGTTGGAGAGAGAGCTGGATATCCCAGTTGCTCAAACATGGCCTTGGACATGAGATTAACACTCGCACCAAGGTCACAAAGGGCATGCCTAATCTTCTTGTAATAGATTGTGCAAGTGATAGTCGGGTAGCCTGGATCTTTCTTGTGCACTACTGCTGATTCCTCCCATGGATCAAGAATTTGTTGTATGGGCTTTCCTGCATAGTCAGAAGCATGTGTCTTCCTAGGTGGCTTACCCCACCTGATTGACACTACACTAACATTTTCACAAGAGGATACGGGCTGCCCCGGGATCCTCCCGTTATCAGGAGATGGAACCAAAGCAACCAGCTGAGCCAACTGGGTTTCTAACATTTTGTTGAAACTCAACTGACTCTTCTGAGCAGAAGAAAAACTATCAAGCTTAACGTTGAGGTTTTCCACCATTTTATCAAGGGCAGCTAGCTTTTTGTTAATACCTTCGTTAATCTTAACTTGCCCAAAAACAAGATCTCTCAAGGAAGGTTGGTTAGGATTGTAAGAATTACCTTGGTTACCTCCTTGATAATAAGGGCGTTGTTGATTCCATGATTGGCCTCCTTGTTGAGGTGGACGATAACCATTATTATTGCCATTCATGTACATCACTTCCTCCTGAGTCTCCGGACTATAGTTGCCTGAGTGCCCAGTATTGCCACAGACTTCACAAGTCATGTGAGAGTCCATAGGCAGAGAAGTAGTGGCCATGGCAGCCTTCTCGCTGGTGTAGTCATCCAATCTCTTCATAAGAAGATCCATCTTGGCAGTAATCATGTCTGCTTCCTTGACAGTATGAGTACCCCTCGGTCGTGGTTGGAGTCATTCATCACTCCACCCTTGGTTGGAGACCATCTTCTCCATGAGTAATTTAGCATTATCAACAGTGAGTGAGAAGAATGCTCCTTGAGCAGCAGCATCAATATGGCCTCGGGCTGTCGGAGTCAACCCATTATAGAAACTTTGAAGAATGAGCCATTCTTCCATCCCATGGTGAGGACAGGCCAGGACATACTCCTGAAGCCTCTCCCAAGCCTCTGAAATAGATTCACTTGCTGCTTGCTGAAAACCAGAAATCCTTCCATGAAGAGCATTGGTTTTACCCAATGGGAAGAACTTCTTGAGAAATTCCTCTGAACACTTACTCCAAGTGTCAATAGATTCCCGATTCGCATAGAACCATTACTTAGCTTTCCCCAGGAGAGAGAATGGAAACAGCCGTAAACGAACATCATCCATATTTGCACCCCTGATGACGAAAGTGCTGCATAGCTCTAGGAATTGCTGCAAATGAGCATTGGCATCCTCATTTGGCTTGCCACAGAATGGGCTAGCCTGTATCATCATGATTAGACCCGTCTTGATCTCAAAATTTTCAGTCCCCATTGCCACCTCAGGGCCTTGCAGCACCTGGTCAGCAGAAGGAGCTGAGTACACACGAAGTGTCTTCTGGGCCATAGCGTTAGACATGGATGGTACAAAGGAAGCTGGTTCGCCCTCCGGACGAGTACGACGAGGTGAGCCGAAATGAATTCGAGCTTTCCTCACAAGTGACTCGGGATCTTCAGTTAAATTCGCCGGTAGGTCAAAACCAGTCATACACTACCTGTCTTCATCATCCAAAGATAAAAGAAGACAATCAAGGTTAGCCTGCATTGAGAGTTGTCCTAACCTACTCAGAGTTTATAAACAGATGCAAAGCATAGTCAATATAATCCTGTGCCTTCCCCGGCAACAGCGCCAAAAATGCTTGTTGACATTTCTTAACGTCGATCACTTAAGAACAGATTTGGAATCCATCCTTAGCATCGGCGCTAGAAATGCTTGTTGGCATTTCCCAATGTCACAACTAATGGCGCAGGTTAGCGTGAACATTGAGACTTGCCATAGGTTAATCTAAACGATCATGAATGAATCCGCAAGCGCACAGATAAACCATTGTAGCATTTCCCCAAGGAAGGAGAGTATTCCAAGGGTATCGAATCCAAGGAAGGCAATGGCGGATATCTTAGACTTATGCTTTTGCTCTGAATGTAAACCAAGAGATAGATATAGGGAACAACACACTCAAAGGCAGGGGTAAGATAAAAAATAGGGGTAGTGTGACACACACACACCTCAAATCTATCTCTACTCTAGCACACTACGGCTTAGGGGGAACATACGAGTTAGCTCTAGGTTCTAATGTACTAAACATACTAAGCTAGAAGATACAAAAGATGGGCATGAGTATTGCATAAGGAAGACATGGTTCAGCACCCAGGTACAAACGTGGAGCTAGCCCGCGACGACCAGCACTCTGCGAAACTAGACTTTAGACTCCTACAGCAGGGACCCCAACATGGAGGTTGCCCTAGGATCCAACAGGGCTGTCACCACCTGACGACCGACCTCTCGTTACGGGGGGTATGCTCATAACTATCGTAGCCAGACAACCCAGGCACCATGGCTACGTTGCTGCTAGACTTCACCCGGCCCGAGCTATTGTGACCCAGGGTGAGAGCCACCAGAAGACTGGTCAACTAGACCGAGTACCGTAGCTTGAACACAGACCCCATGCAACACTCTCATGCCATCTAACAAGATCAACTAAGGCTAGACATACGAATAGATATGAACTCTCTTATGTCTAATCAACAAGATCAAAGGGTCATGTTCGTGAAGAACACGAGCCTCTAACTTATGAACAAACACATAAGGAAGTAGTTTATCACCCTTCAAGTGGATCAAAAGGTAGTGTTCGTGAAGAACACGAGCCTCTAAATGATGAACAAAGGTTGAACTCAAGAACATATCAAGAATATGATCTACCATGGCTTTATATGAAATAGCTGAATAACTGAAGTAGATCAAAGTCATACAAAGAAATAAAGATAAAAGAGAACTCATACCTAGACTTCCAAGAGGACTTGGAACCTGAAGAAGAGCTACTCTAGCCTACCCCCTAGCCTTAGAAACTAAAAGTGACAGGAGAATGAGAGAGTGGTGTGTGAGAAATGGGAGCCCCTCCCCTTCTATTTATAGGCAAGGACAAGGCTTGCTCGGACGCCCAAATGGCCCCTAAACACCCGGGAATGCAGCAAGTGACCAATGAGGAGCCAACATGTGGAGGGACCAGTTGGGCGCCCCCTAGGTCGGTTCGACCGATCCTAGGATCGGCCGGCCCCCTAGGGTGGCCCCACCTGGTGTGCTTCCTCTGAGTGGCTGTCATGTGGGCCATCTGATCCATCCCCGGTGCATGGCTGGATTTGGTATCCGAGGTGGTGAGGACCAGGTGTGTCCGAGGACCAGTGGAGGGTCGCTCCTTAGTGATGAGTGATTGACAACGTTATGTGGACAGATGCTTGGCTAAGTGTGCAGGTACAGGTTGCGGCTTGACTCGTGTCGGTGCAGGTGAAGAACAAGCGCGAAAGGCCTTAGCCGTGGCGTCCTCCGGGTGATGGAGTGGCAAGTAGGCTTGGTTTGATGGACCCGGTGGCCGATGGGGTCAAGTGCGAGCCGTGCGGTGCAAGACTGGCGGGCTGAAGTCGTGAACATGGGCCGGTGCAAGGTAGCGGATGGAGCCCGAAGCTTGCACGCGGGGTTTGTTGGTTCTCCCACAAAACCATCGGTGGACGGTTTCATGGTTTGGGCCTCAAAACCAAGCCCGGAGGCCCGAGGCGACGGAGACGGTGATCCGGGAGCTTCGGGAAGCTTTGAGGCGAAGGGCACGTGGTGTGATCGCGGGGTTTGCGTCGAGGTGAAGCGAAGCCGCGGTGGAAGCGTGTCCGTCCGATGAAGTCTTGACCAAAATGCCCCTGAGGGGTTGTATCTTCATTTCAAGTAGTAGGGGTAGCGTGGTCATTTACCTCCCTCCGATGGACTTTGTATAAATAGCGGAGAGGTGGATGGCATCTCTCTCTCTTGGACTCTAGGGCTTTCTCCCCCGGTAGATTTCTCTGAACTGCTTCTTTTCCCCCTGGATTCCTTAGGCTAGACTCTTGTATAGACTCTGACCTCTGGATGTATGGAAGCATTCGGCGTTGCGGTGATCTCCTAGTCCTCTGTGATTTTCGTGTCATTTTTGGGGCTATTTTTGGGGAGTTTCGTTCTTCGCTTGATTCGGGGATTTGAGGGCGTTTTCCTTCGGATTTCTTTGAGGAGATCATGGGTGGATGCCTTGCGCATCTTTGTGTGTGATCTTGACTCCTCAAATGCTGTGGAGAGCCTTCGATTCGTGAGCTTTTGGCCGGAGTTCGTGTTCTTGGTGGAGTTCGTGTGATCCGCGATTCCCGGCGATTTAGTGGCTTAGAGGTCGATATTTTTGGGGCATAGCTTCTTCTTGTGTTGCTTATCATCTACCCCAAATCTTGCCTCAAGAGCTTTTGTCGTTTGGGAGATCCATCGATTTGAGGATATGTCTCCTCTCTAGGGTTCATAGCCTAAACCATTTTTTCTGGTGGTGATTCCTTGATCTTTTGGAGGAGATCTTTTGGGCAAAGCTTCTTTGTGTTGTTAAGAAGCTATGGTTAAAGTTTCCTGATTTTTGGAGATCGTTTGATCAAGTTTTGGGTTTTCGTTCCTTCTCTCGCGGGCTGTTTTTCTCTGTTTTCTGGGGGCTGTCGGAAGTTCCGACCCTGTACAGGAAGTTCCGATAACTTGTTTTCGGGCTGACAGAAAGTCTTTTTCGGAAGTTCCGACCCTAGGCCGGAAGTTCCGATGAACGGAAGTTTCGACCCTGTACCGGAAGTTCCGATAATGAGTTTCTGATAGCCAGAGGACTTGTTATCGGAAGTTCCGATACTTGGCCGAAAGTTCTGACAAAACCTGCTGTAGGTTGTCCAGAGCTCGTTCTTTTCTCGTTTCCCTTTGAGCTTGCTTCTGCTTTGTTTCTAGGCTTGTCCTAACTTGTTCCTAGGGTCAGTAAGTCCGTTGTGACTACGTGATCTTGGCAAGTTTGTGCGGGATTCTTTGGAAGTGATTTGGGGTTTAGGTCGAGTTCTTGAGAAGAATTTTTATCGGCTCCCATTCACTCCCCCCTCTCTGGTCGCCTATTCGATCCTTCAATTGGTATCAGAGCCGGTTACGGATCTTTTTGATTCTAACCAGTCTAAGATCCAAAGATGGGCGATTACGGCAAGGGGTCGGGTCCTCCGCACTTTGATGGCAAGAATTACCCAATGTGGGAGAGGCACATGGGCGCGTTTTTGCGAGGGAAGGGAACTCTTATCTGGGAGGTCACTCAAAATCCTCAATATGAAATTCCAGATAGTTTTCTGCTTCCAGGATCGCGGGACATGTTTGAGGCCAACAGCAAGGCCGTTGATTACTTGTTCCGTGCTATCTGTGCCTCGGAGTTTGAGCGAGTGTACGGAGAGAATGTGGCCGGAAAGATTTGGCTCAAGTTGAGAAATGCTCATGTTGGCAATGCCCAAGTGCAAGCCCATTTGTTTTCCACTAACCGGAGAGAGTACGAGAACTTCACTCATCTCCCCGGCGAGTCGACCGATGCGATGTTCCAGCGTTTCACTAGCATTGTCAACAACATGAGGGCCAATGTGACAGTGCTCCCATACACGGATCATGATCAAGCTATCAAGCTTTTGCATGCTCTGGATAGGTCTGTGTGGAGTACTAAGGTCGAGGCCATTGAGGAGTCGAGCGTGTATGATACACTTTCGCTTGATGAGTTATTTTCCAAGCTTAGGTCTTCGGAGGTTTATCGTGGCCTGAGAGCCAAGGATGAGAGACCGACTGTCTCCCATAGTCGTGCTCTAGTCTCTGGACCTGGACCAAGGACTAACGCTAACCCATCCTCCAGGATGTATTCTTTGTCTTCTCTTATGTCCTTGCCAAATGAGGATTTTGATGAGCTTGGAGAGGACGAACTGGCGCTGCTGACCAGGAAGTTTGAGAAGCTGCACGAGAACCGCGTGAACACAAGGAGGATCACACGAACGTGCTACAGGTGCAGCAAGAAGGGACACTACATCGCCGAGTGTCCACAGGAGGTGGAGCCCAAGAATGAGATCAAGCACCACCCGAGGATTGAGAACAAGCACCGCTCGAGGCATGAACACAAGCACAAGTACAAGGACAAGGACGAGAGGAAATCGAGGAAGGGTGGCGACAAGAAGAAGGTGCGGGCTCGAGTGAAGATCGAGGAGCTAAGTGACTCGGACTCCGAGGACTCATCTTCAAGCTCGAGTAGTGAAGAAGAAGATGGCGAGCGCAAGAAGAAGAAGAAGAAGAGCTCCTTCAAGAACCTCACCGGCCTTTGTATGATGGGCCACAGCACCGGCAGCAAGTCAAGCAAGAAGAGTGGAAAGGATGAGTCCGATGTCGACTCCGACTCAGAGGAAGAGGTAACTCCTGATCTTGCTTTCCTGCTTAAGGAGAATGCCGAGTTGAATGCTTTGCTAGATAACCGTGATGAGGTGCTTAGAGAGGCTAAGAAGAAGAGGAGAGAACTTAGAGTCTCATTGGAGGAAGCTAAGGAGAAGGTAGCTAATTTAGAGGCTAGGCATCTAGATGACATGCTAGCTTTGGATGCTCTTAAGGCTTCTCCTATTGTTAGTGATGAGGTTGACTGCACTGATTGCAATGCTTTCTTGTCTGATTTGACTTGGCTTAAGGAGAAGCATGCCTCTAAGTTGGAGGAACTAGATGTTCTTAGGGCTGAACTCGATGAGATGAAGTCTATGAATTCTTTGCTTGGTGCTTACACATCTTGCCCAGTTTTGCATGGTAAACTAGATGAGTCTCATTCTAGAATTGTTTCACTTGAGGCTGCTTTGAAAGCTCCTGTTGCTACTTCTTGTGCTACATGTGATTTGCATGCCAAGAAAAATCTAGAGCTTGCACAAATGGTTGATCGGCTACAGAATGAGAATGATGGGTTGTGCACGTTGTTGAGTTGGTTGAGGTCACAGGAGCCACAACTTGGGAAGTTGGCGGCTAAGTTTAAGAGAGCGGATGGCCATGGTTTGGGTTTTGGGAAGGTTGGTGAGAGTTGTGGTAAGAAAGAGCAAGAGATACCAAACAACTCCATCCCACAAAACAACCATCCGAGTGAGAGGTGTGAGAAAGAGAAGAACCCTCTACCAAGGGGAAACCCAAAGCCAAGGCCAATCCTATTCCATTGTGACTATTGTGGGAAGGATGGTCATAAGGAGGAGTTTTGCTTCAGGAAGAGAAGGGGTGAGAGGTTTGCTAGGGAGATGGCAAACAAGGACAGGTACCGCCCTTCTCGTGGTGTGCCTGAGCCTCGTGTTGTGCCTCTACCTAGAGGTGATGGGTTTGTGCGTACATTTCCCACACGTGGTGGTGGAGGTGTGTTTCCTCAGAAGGATAGGCGTGCTGGGTTTGAGTGTGGTGTGTTTGCTGGACGTTCTCCACCTCTTGGCCGATATGAGGATGGGAGAGACCGTCACAGCTTTGAGCCTCAGAGGGGCTATGGGCCACGTTTTCCCTATCGTGGTGACCATACCCCTCCAGCGAGACGTGAGGTAGTTCAGCGTGGTGGTCGTAGCTTTGGTGGACGTGATAGGTGTGATAGTGCTAACCCCACTTTTGAGCAAATAGCTCGACACTGGTTTGACTCCTTCTTTGCTAACCCCAGTGTTGAGACGTTTGCTCGCTCTCGGTCTCGTTTTTTATTTTGCAGGTGGAAGGCTTGGAGAACATTTGGCGGATTGACTTCGGTTGTTTGTCTCATGACCAGAGTGAGGGGATGGTTCTCTAGCCTCGTCCCCGTGGTGTCTTTGAAGCACATCATTTTTGGGGAAATGGACGAGTGTTGACCGAAGGAGTGTTTAAGGTAAGTGTTGGAGCCAGCTGCTTTTGTTGCTTCTTTGGGTCTTTGTGAGCTTGCTTGTTCTTTGCCCTATGACATGTCCTTTGGGTGAGCATTGTATGCTCTTTGGCCCTTATGCATGTGTTTAGGGGGAGCTTGTTAGCTTTGCTTGCTTTCTGCCTCTTTGGTCCTTGGGAGCTCACTTTGTGTCATATGTTCATTTTGTTGCATTTTCTTCATGCATTTTAATTTCTATACAAAACCTGGTAGGATAGCCATCTTTGGATCACTTGTGCTAGGAAAAGCTTCTCTTATATACATTGATCACCGATGTGCTATATTTGTGATATATGTGCATGTTGAGTAATTTGTGGATGTGAATGCTATGCTCTTGTTGGTTTTGCCATATACTTATGTTGAGATAGCTTTCATTTGATGAAAATACTAAAATTGTGTCTCTCATGAGTAGATGCTTGTCTATGCTCAATTTGTGCCTAAATACCTATATCATGTTTAGTTTGTGCTTGAGAATCATGTTCTCTTTGCTTGGGGTCAAAGACCTTTTGTCATCTTAAATGTTTAGCCCTTTTGCTTGCTTGGGGAGGAGCATAAGCTTCTTTTTGCCGCAAAGGCACTTCATGTACCATGTTTAAACTTGAAAATGAAATTGGTGTGTGAATTGCCTTATGTTGGAAAAATGAGCTCCTAATCATGTTCTTATGCTTTGAAATTAATATATTGGGTGCTAAACCGTAGCATGTTGTCTACCATGAGAAGTCTCATTTTAAGAAGTAGACACATGGCTCGGTGGCTTTAACATGACTTGAGTAGCTTGTGGGCGTTTATAATGATCTTGTGATGAGAATTTGTGATCTTGCATAAACTTTGGATGATCTAGTGTATTTATGTTCAAATTGGTATAGAGAGAGTCTTTCTCATGAGATGACTATTTCCTTGTGAAAATTGCTTTTAGCCATGTCACATGCTTATATGTCTCTACCTTCTTGATGGCAATGTGCTAAATACACCATATCTACTTTGCTTGCTCTATGTCTCATGTGTAGCATTTTGTTGTGCTCTTTGTATATTTGAGAAGCTTGGTAGATTGTATATATGCTTTGACATGCATTTTTCATGAAAACAATGGGAAGAGTTTCATATACCTTGATTCATGCATTGTCAACAAGGGGGAGAGTTTTGGGGAGAATTTGTATGCTTTGGGAGAATTTTATGGAAATTTGGTATGCATTTGCATGTGAGGAGAAAAACTGAGAAGAAGATGTTGCATTTGCTCAGGGGGAGTTGCATATGTGCAGGGGGAGCTCCTTTGGTTTTCCTGAGTTTTGTGCTTTATGATGTGCTCTTTGTGGGCTTTGCTTTGTCTCGGCTGTGTCGAGCCGTTGCCCTTGTCTTAGGGGGCCGAGACTTGGTCCGGTGAGTGATCTTGTTTTCGCTTGTTCTTTGGCTTTGGATCACTTGTTGGAGGTTTGTGTTCGTGACTGTTTTTCTTTTCTTTTCTTTTTCTCTATGTGATTTCTATGGGTGTTGTCCATGCACTCATCAAGGGGGAGATTGAGGACCAGGTGTGTCCGAGGACCAGTGGAGGGTCGCTCCTTAGTGATGAGTGATTGACAACGTTGTGTGGACTGATGCTTGGCTAAGTGTGCAGGTACAGGTTGCGGCTTGACTCGTGTCGGTGCAGGTGAAGAACAAGCGCGAAAGGCCTTAGCCGTGGCGGCCTCCGGGTGATGGAGTGGCAAGTAGACTTGGTTCGATGGACCCGGTGGCCGATGGGGTCAAGTGCGAGCCGTGCGGTGCAAGACTGACAGGCTGAAGTCGTGAACAGGGGCCGGTGCAAGGTAGCGGATGGAGCCCGAAGCTTGCACGTGGGGTTTGGTGGTTTGCCCACAAAACCATCAGGTGGACGGTTTCTTGGTTTGGGCCGCAAAACCAAGTCCGGAGGCCCGAGGTGACGGAAACGGTGATCTGGGAGCTTCGGGAAGCTTCGAGGCGGAGGGCACGTGGCGTGATCACGGGGTTTGCGTCGAGGTGAAGTGAAGCCGCGGTGGAAGCGTGTCCGTCCGATGAAGTCTTGAACAAAATGCCCCTGAGAGGTTGTATCTTCATTTCAAGCAGTAGGGGTAGCGTGGTCATTTACCTCCCTCCGATGGACTTTGTATAAATAGCGGAGAGGTGGATGGCATCTCTCTCTCTTGGACTCTAGGGCTTTCTCCCCCGGTAGATTTCTCTGAACTGCTTCTTTTCCCTCTGGATTCCTTAGGCTAGACTCTTGTACAGACTCTGACCTCTGGATGTATGGAAGCATTCGGCGTTGCGGTGATCTCCTAGTCCTCTGTGATTTTCGTGTCATTTTTTGGGCTATTTTCGGGGAGTTTTGTTCTTCGCTTGATTCGGGGATTTGAGGGTGTTTTCCTTCGGATTTCTTTGAGGAGATCATGGGTGGATGCCTTGCGCATCTTTGTGTGTGATCTTGACTCCTCAAACACCGTGGAGAGCCTTCGATTCGTGAGCTTTTGGCCAGAGTTCGTGTTCTTGGTGGAGTTCGTGTGATCCGCGATTCCCGGCGATTTAGTGGCTTAGAGGTCTAGATTTTTGGGGCATAGCTTCATCTTGTGTTGCTTATCATCTACCCCAAATCTTGCCTCAAGAGCTTTTGCCGTTTGGGAGATCCATCGATTTGAGGATATGTCTCCTCTCTAGGGTTCATAGCCTAAACCATTTTTTCTGGTGGTGATTCCTTGATCTTTTGGAGGAGATCTTTTTGGCAAAGCTTCTTTGTGTTGTTAAGAAGCTATGGTTAAAGTTTCGTGATTTTTGGAGATCGTTTGATTGAGTTTTGGATTTTCCTTCCTTCTCTCGCGGGCTGTTTTTCTCTGTTTTCTGGGGGCTGTCGGAAGTTCCGACCCTACACAGGAAGTTCCGATAACTTGTTTTCGGGCTGATAGAAAGTCTTTTTCGGAAGTTCCGACCCTAGGCCGGAAGTTCCGATGAACGGAAGTTCCGACCCTGTACCGGAAGTTCCGATAATGAGTTTCTGATAGCCAGAGGACCTGTTTCGGAAGTTCTGATACTTGGACGGAAGTTCCGACAAAACCTGCTGTAGGTTGTCCAGAGCTCGTTCTTTTCTCGTTTCCCTTTGAGCTTACTTCCGCTTTGTTTCTAGGCTTGTCCTAACTTGTTCCTAGGGTCAGTAAGTCCGTTGTGACTACGTGATCTTGGCAAGTTTGTGCGGGATTCTTTGGAAGTGATTTGGGGTTTAGGCCGAGTTCTTGAGAAGAATTTTTATCGGCTCCCATTCACTTCCCCCTCTCTGGTCGCCTATTCGATCCTTCAGGTGGGCCCTTTGATCCATGTGAAGTCCATGTGGCGTCCTCTGATTCGTCGGTGAGTGCCTCCCCTGGATCGATGACGTGGATTGCCATGTCTCCCTTGGTGGTAGCCACCTCCTCAGCTGAGTTGGCATGGTTTCTTCATAGAAATGGAGTTTCCATCTCTTTTAAAGGGTAAATCACCTACATACAAATAATCTCCAAAGACAAGTGGAACTACATTATTCAAACCTAAATGCTAGTAAATAATGCATATGCCTCCATTTATGTGAGAATATTGAGGGTTGGAAATGGTGAATTTCCACCGTCAACAAGATTGGATCGGGTCTTTTGTTGAAATTCCAAAACCAAGAACAATAAAGCAAACGAATCTCATTAAAAGCCCCTTTAAATCTTGGCTTCCGTTCCAACCCTCAAAGGCACCTACCGTACATGTGAGCGACATCCTGTCACGATGTCCTGCTTATTGTGTAGGTGAACCTAAGAGCACGTTCACGAGGAACGTGTTGAAAACGCTCGGTAGGTCAGGTATGCACCTCTAGCCACCATGGCTACAAGAACATCCTAAGCAATCTATCCGGAATAGATTGGAGAATAAGAAAACCCAAGCGAAGACAAAGTCGAAGTGAAAGCACTTGATCGCTAGAAATCGGATTCAATCTTGCAAATTCAACATGAAGTATAGTACATGGACAAGATCACCACCGGGATCCTACCATGATCTTGATCCTTAGCTTCTAGAACTCCGACGTGGTCTTCCATGCAAGGTTTCCACGTCGGCTAGGGAAACCCTAGTCAACCATCTCGACCCTCTCCTCTCCGGAAGGGTGTACCTCTCTTCTCTGCTCCTCGGCAACGGATGACGAATTGCTTGATGCGTGGCTCGAGGCACGGGGGCTATAAATAACCCGAGGAACAGCTAGGTCAAAGGGGGCACCGAACCGCGCCCGAAGTGGGTTGGGCCGGCCGGCCTGGGCCCAATTCGGCCCAGTTCGGCCCCGGCTTCCTCCGTGTTGCTTCTCGTGTTTTCTAGAACTTTTGCCGAGTTGCATGTGGGCCCTTGACGTCAATTTCCTCGTGGTTTAGGTGAGGGGGCTTTGCGAATGAACTCCTGCATCTTCCGTCTAGGTCCTCGACACTTCTCGGCTTCACGCTTTAGTCCTTGGTTCATTTGGAGTCATGTTCATCTTGTATCTTGACTTGTCCCGAGGTCCGTGATCACCTTGTAAAACCTTTGATGAACTTTACCCGGAAGTCCTCATTTAAGCTCTTTATTCCTATGTAAACAATAAACTCCAAAAACCACATGCGAGTGCGAACTTGACATATAATCAGGGTTAGGATTGTTAGTGCGAATAACAAATTAATACCAACATAGAAGGTAAACATGTGGCTAGGTTGACGGAAATCGACCGCCAACAGTCAACACACGGTGTGTAGAGGAGCTCGCTGCAGCACCTCCACACAGGGCGGTCAGACCGCCTATGCAGGGCGGTTAGACCGAGTTTGCTAGGGAACCGGCGGTAGACCTTCGAACGCTCACCCGGGAAGGATCCCGTCGGGGCAGGCGCACGCAAGGTTGTCCTAGGGTCGGCAGGCCACCTAGAACGCCCTCAATCGATGTAGAGACGAAGGAGGAACAACTAGTAATAGATTAGAAAAGCTTGGGCAAAGAGAAAAGGCAAAAAAAATAATTGAAAGTGTTTTGATCAATTGGATGATACTCAAACGGCCGTGGCCCTTTATATTTAAAGGGAGGGTAGGTCTTGCCCCAATTAGGAGTAGAAACTCTTACAAAACGTGTCAAAATACAACCCCTAACTCGAATTTGGCAGGACACGGCGATCTAATCGCCCTGACCACGCGGTCTAACCACCTGTATGACGTGCAGATCTTCCAGATTCCAGAAGTCATATCTCTGTCATCCGGACTCCGAATCGGACATTCCATATATGAATTTTGATCTACTCGACGAGAGCTATCCAATGGTGAAGTCCAATTTGTATTTTGAAGACTTTGACCAAGGCGGTCTGACCGGGTTGGCCCACCGGTTAGACCGGCCTACCCAGTCTTTACTCTAAGAATCTTTGGGTGTCAACACTATGTTATTTCTCACTAAGAATCTTTACTCTACCTCAACTTCTCCCACACTTCCTTACTCTATATATTTACTCTATGTCCAACAACCATAGATCTTATTTATCCACCTCCACCTAACATCTTCAATTAAAAAAATCATTTGGCACTTCTTTAGGGACTACAATGTGAGAAAATATAAGTTGTAGGGATTAAAATGTGACAACATAGAACTTTTAGGGACTAAAATATAAATATGAGAAAGAGAAAGGAGCAAATCAATAAATCCCAACCTTATCTCTACCTCGGCCCAATCTCTCGGTCTATCTCGATCTCGCGCGGTCATTCCCAGTGGAGGGGAACGGAGGCGGAAGGGAGGCCGGCGCGGCTCCTGCCCGTGCCACCTCCCGTCGGAGCCTCACGCACAACTTACCAATTTTAAGCCTCTTTTAAACTTTGAATTCTTTGATAAACAACTTATCCAAAATAATCTATGAACATTCAAATTAAATTGTAGTCTAAAAATATTCAAGGTTTCAATGTTAAATTTCTCGGAAAGTAGGTCCAAAATTGACTATTTGATTCTGTTTTCAGACTTGGACAGATTTTTCAAAATTTGATCGGTTGACCCAATAATACTTAGCCTATTGGAAACAGAATATCTTATTCTCCACACCATGGTTTGGAGTGCAAATAGTTAAAAATGAATGTGTGCACTCTATAGATTATACACCTCGGGTTTTACGAATTTAGAAATTTATTTGCTAATTAAAATGAAGAACTAAACATGCCTAAATGAGATGCATTTTTGTGCACTTTCAGCCCCCCAGCCACTAGCGCGACTGAGTCACGCCACGCCCTATGGTTACCGAGTCACACCACACGGCTCGACACGACTCAGTCCGCCATGTCAGCACCGTTTTTTTCATAGAGCCATGTGTACACTGGTCGCGCCATTGTATGTGGCGTGACTCAACTATTAGTCGCGCCATGCAGCTCAGTGTGACCAAACGGGCTAGTTTTCGGAAATATAGATCGGTACGGGTTATTTATAAAATTTTAGATTAAAAAGGGTTAAAATAAATAAAAAATTTGAGATTCATAGTCATTAAGAGTGCGTTTGACACGGAGCATCTTGAGGCGAAGCCGTGCCAAACGGGGCAAAAAAACAGCTCCACCTCGGGAGCTCCCTGAAAACACACTCTCTAAAGCGATTCGACCGGGGGGAAGCTGGAAAATGCAGCTTCGCCCGCTCCGCCCTACCATTTGCCAAGCTTGCCCCAGGTGGGTCCACTGCGGTGTGGCTCGTGAGGAGGTGGCAGTCGGCATACCTGGAGGCTGGCGGACCGCCACCGGTGGAGCTGGAGACCGGAGGACGGACGACGGAGGAGCTGGAGGCGGCATGATGGAAATCCGCCAGGGCCGCCTCCATGGACAGCCGGCGAGCTCGACAGCGACGCGGTGCAGATCCGCCCGGTCATAGGAAGAGGAAGGGAGAGGGCGTAGGCTTCAGATCCAACGGCGAACGACGGGGTAGAGAGGAAGGGGTGAGAGGAGGGTGGCCGATGAGGCGGCATGGCGGCCGCCGTGGTCGGAGGAGGCGCGTACAGGCGGCGGGCGGGATGCAGGTCGCGAGGAAGACGAGCTGGGGGAGATGCGCGTCATGCAGTTGGGGGGCTACTTCGGGTTGATGGTGGTGAGCCTGGCCTAGGGTGGCCGATGAGGCGGCATGGCAGCCGCCGTGGTCGGAGGAGGCGCGTACAGGTGGCAGGCGGGATGCGGGTCGCGAGGAAGACGAGCTGGGGGAGATGTGCGTCAGGCAGTTGGGGGGCTGCTTCGGGTTGATGGTGGTGAGCCTGGGCTAGCACTCGCCGTAACCACGTACTCCCTCCATACTGGTAAAGGATGACGTTTAGGAAAACATTTAGCATACCAAGGAGTGTTAATTAGGATAGAGTTTTCCATGTCTGCCCACATTAAATAACATGACGGGTCTGTTCTACTTAGCAATTGCCTAAAGGTTGATTGGCTAGCGTAGTTGGTCTTGAGCCTCCCGAGGATGAGGTTTCATGTTCGAGACTCGCCAGTTCCTTTTTTTACCACCGGGAATCGAAGCGAGGGGTGATATGGAGGGAGTATACAAGAATAAAAAGGGAAGAAGGGAAAAGGAAAAGTGGAGAGAAAAAAATGAGGAGTATTATGAACATTGCATCTTCTCAAGCTGTTTTGCCAAACGTTCGGGCTGCACCCTAAATCTTATGCCACATAAACATATTTGATGACTTGACACTGTAATTACGAAGAGAGAAGATCTAGTCCCATGAAACATAATGAAACTTGCATTGAGGTTATGTCACATAAACATATTTGATGACCTGACACTGTAATTATGAAGAGAGAAGACCTAGTCCCATGAAACATAATGAAACTTACATTAAGCGTGTTACCGTTTTATCACATGACACATACGATCATTAACTTCATGCAAAAATTAGGGATAGGGTTAACCCGCGACCGGACGCGAGGAAATCGGAATTTTTTGTTTATTATTTTTTTTCTAATTTGCAAAATTATACTATCGTTTTGAAATTTTACAAAAATACACCACCAACGCCGTGGGCCACGGCGGATAGCCCCAACAGCCGTGGCCCACGGCGGCAGGCAGTCCAAACGCCGTAGCTCACGGCGGTTGGGCGTACCGCCAACGATCCGATGCGGCTGTGGGCCCGCGGCAACTGACCGTCGTGGGCCACGACGGTAGAAGTTGCTACCGCCGTAGGCCACGGCGGTAGGACCTAATCGCCGTGGCCCACGGCGGCTGGCGCACCTATATAAAGGGGCGACGGCGGCCGCCGTCCCCTACCCCTACCGCCGCAGCCCCTCTCTACCTCATCTCTCAGGTATGTTTTCTTTCTTTTTTTAATTAGTTTAATTACTGTAATTAGTTTAGAAAATTTAGATTTTAGTTTAGAAAATTTGGAAATTAGTTTAGAAAATTTAAAAATTTAGAAAAATATTTTAGAAATTTAGGAAATTACTTTATGTTGTATAGAAAATCTAGAAAAGTAGTTTTTGTTATGTAGAAAATGTAGAAAAATAGTTTCCATGTTGTAGAAATTGTAGAAAATTACTTTATCTTGTTTAAAAATTTTAGAAAATTACCTTTTCTGTTGTAGAAAATGTAGAAAAATAGTTTTCATGTTGTAGAAATTGTAGAAAATTATTTTATCTTGTTTAGAATTCTAGAAAATTACCTTTTCTGTTCTAGAAAATGTAGAAAAAATATTTTCCATGTTGTAGAAATTGTAGAAAATTACTTTATCTTGTTTAGAAATTATAAAAAATTACTTTTTCTGTTCTAGAAAATGTAGAAAATGTAAAAAAATAGTTTCTATGTTGTAGAAATTGTAGAAAATTACTTTATCCTATTTAGAAGTTCTAGAAAATTACTTTTTCTTTCTAGAAAATGTAGAAAATGTAGAAAAATAGTTTTCATGTTGTAGAAATTGTAGAAAATTACTTTATCTTGTTTAGAAATTCTAGAAAATTAATTTATCTGGTATAGAAAATGTAGAAAATGAAAAAAAATAGTTATCATGCTGTAGAAATTGTAGAAAATCACTTTATCTTGTTTAGAAATTCTAGAAAATTACTTTATATGTTCTAAAAAATGTAGAAAATGTAGAAAAATAGTTTCCATGTTTAGAAATTGTAGAAAATTACTTTATCTTGTTTAGAAATTCTAGAAAATTACTTTTTCTGTACTAGAAAATTCTTTTTTCTGTTCTAGAAAATGTAGAAAATTAGTTGATCAGTTCTACAAAATATAAAAAATGTAGAGATTACTTTATCTGGTTTTTTTTATTGTTCATTTAATTTTTGTATGCAGCTGCAGCTATGGATCAGGCTCAGGATCAGGCTCGGACTGAGGCTCAAGCTCCGGCTGCGGCGTACGTGATGCCCGAGTTGTTGGAGGCTCAGGTCGACCGCAGGCACCGCTCGTACCTGTCCGCCGTCCTGGGAGAGGATCTTGGACACGTACGTTCTCGCACTACACGGACGTTGTTGCCGATCCACGACCGTTGGGGTTCCCAAGTACGTGAATTTACCTTTGTTATATGTACATTTATTTATTCTTTGTTATTAACTAATAAATTTACCTTATTTGTTTCAGGCTACGCGCGGCAGGACTACTGCCTGTAGCGTGGTTAGTCGAGGGCGACAGGCTGCGGGACGCGATTCCTCGTAAGGATCGCATCACGCGGTTCCAGTTCGACTTCTCCCTCCTCTGCGCGCTTCTGGACCACTGGAGGCCGGAGACCCACACGTTCCACTTCACCGTCGGCGAGCTGACGGTGACTCTTTAGGACACGTCCTGTTGATGGGCCTACCTTGTGAGGGCGAGCCGATGGGGCCTGTGGACATCTCGGCGGACTGGCGTACTGAGTACCTTGCTCGGTTCGCGAACGTTCCTCGGAACGATCGCGCCCCCGCCCCGTACCAGGAGTTCACGAACGCTCACGGACCCACCTTGAGCTGGTTGCACCAGTTCAGCGTACGTACCTTCACCGCATATTTTTCTTTGTTTTTAAATATATGGAGACAATGTTACTAACGTTTGATTTTGTTTGTGTAGGCTGATTACCTGCCAGATGAGGCCGAGGACGAGACAGTCGACAGGTTCTTCGAGGTGTACCTGTTGTGGCTGTTTGGGTTCGTGTTGTTCTACAGTTCGCAGGGAGACGCGGTGTCGAGGTACTTGCTCCCCCATGCTCGGAGGATCGCCGAGGCGCCCTTGGACGCGGTGCCCCGGATCAGTTGGGGCAACGCTGTTCTTGCCTGCACGTACAGGGGCCTGTGCTCGGGGGTGTTGAAAGGTCATTCTGACCAGGCTATCCTTCTCGGCTGTCCTCTTCTTCTTCAGCTCTGGTGCCACGAGCGGTTTCTAATTGGTCGACCCTGCGTCTCCCACGACCCGTACGAGCCCCTACCAGAGGGCCACGACCCCAGCGACCGTTTCACCATGGGATCGCTCTGGTGCCTGCGGACGGTAATTTCTTAATATTCACTTTCAATTTGTCTGTCCATGTTATCTAGTTTGGTCAATTCACATTTCGTTTGTATGCATACCTCGTACGCTCACGAGCAGACGAAGAGGGCGTACAAGGACTTCGTCGGACAGTTCGACTCTCTGACGGACGCGGACGTCAGGTGGACGCCATAATCAGAAGCCGCTGTCGTGGCCCGCGCACCACAGGGCCTCTCGTCCTTTTGCTTCCGAGACCAGCACTACTGGAAGACAAAGACGCCCTTGGTGTTCGACATGTACGTGGAGGAGTACGCCGTCCACAGGGTGATGAGACAGTTCAGCCTGTACCAGGAGTCACCTCTGCCTGTGGTGCACACTGTTCCGCCGGACGCCCATAGGTGGGTTCTCGTCAATTTCTAAATTTAATTCCGCGTTCAAAGATTGAGCCGCTGATGAATATGTTTAATTTGTGATAGGTGGTCTCGGAGGGGAGTCCCGGGACGTGTTTCTTGGGTTCAGAGGGTGCAGCCGTACGTGGACGCTTGGGCTATCGCGGCGGAGAACATTGTCACCGAGGACCGGCCCCACGACGACACGGTGTGGGAGGCGTACATCCTGTGGTACACCCCGAGGACTCGGACGCGTGTGATGTTCGTTCCACCACAGCCACCAGCGTCGGTTCCGGACGCGACGAGGGTGATCGTTCCTGCTGTCACCTACCCGGTGCGACGGGATCAGCACTACAACTCCGCGGTGAGTTTGAAAATGCAACCAATTATTCTTATGGTACTGAACATTGTAACATTTACTAATAATTTCTTTTGCAGTACGACATGATTGCGGACCTCTCGCATATTCTAGCGGAGTCGAGGGCGAGACTGCACCTCATAAACCACCAAGATATCGAGCAGACGTGGGAGAGGATGCAGGGTATCACCACGAGGTTCCTTACCGCGGTAATCCGGCTCTACCATTGTTTCCACGGTACCCCCAGTCGTCCTCCAGCTCCGCATCGACTGGTCGCTCGCACCAGGCACCGTCGTCGTCGTCACGGCCACCCTTTCCGGCCACTTTCTACGCGCCGTGCCCTCCGGTGCATCTTACCCCCTGGAGGATGCATCCTCTAGGGGGACCAGTTCCCAGAGCAGCAGCAACAGCACCAGTACAACGAGGACCTACAGCAGCACCAGCACGAGCACCACCAATAGTACCACCAGCAGTTGTTCCTTCCTCGTCCACTGGCACTGCTCTTCACACAGGTAATGACCACAATACAAATACAGAAATCTATTAATTATGATTCATGATTCAATAATGTTATTTGTTCTAGATTTCGTCGGCACCGGCGAGCCTTCTGACTCCACCCTAGACGACCAGACGGGAGCGTTCGACAACTTCGAGCTGGACGACTTCGACTTCTTGCACGGTGCGTCGACGCAGGAGGAGCTCGGAGGGTCGCAGCTAGGAGCCGCGCCAGCCACGTGGACACAGGAGGGAGGATGCACGCAGCTAGGGGTACGACCCACAGGCACACAGGCGAGCGGGTTGCCAGGGTCGTCCCACCAGGTTGCAGGGTCACCAGCGGCGATGGCGACACCGGATGCCGTTGCTGATGCTAGGCATCGGCAGATCCACCCACCTGACCCGTTGACGTACCCTCGCGACCATACGCGGGCCGCAGCGCGAGCAGACAGGCTGCACCACAAGAAGAGGCGTTGCTAGATTAGGTTGCATATTGTTTAGACAGCAGCACTCTTATTTGTGATGATGACTACTTTTTATTATGTCACTTTGCTTTTCGTTATTACCTGCTCGTTTTCTTCGTCATAAAGTTAAAAAAATCATTGCGACCGCCGTGGGCCACGACGGTAGGTTCCAACCGCCGTGGCAGACGGCGGCTGCCGCGCTTATATAAAGGGCGACAGTTCCAACCAGCAGTCCCGCCCCACCCTACCGCCACCTCCCTCTCCCCTCTGGCTGCTACTCTCTCTTAGGTATGTTTCCTTTATTTATTTTATGTAATTAGTTAAATTAGTTTCGAATAGTGTAATTAATTTAGATATTTTGTAACAGTAATTAGAGATGTCTACTACTGCTGCCGGAGGTGGTGAGGATGGTAATGGTGATCGTGATTCGTCACACCACAAGGGGAAAAACACAAATACATCACCTGATCCGAAAAAAATGAGCACATTGGAAAGAGGTATGCTTCGTTATTTACAAGGAAAAACTGCAGATGCCATTGCAAGATGAGAGGAACCTCCTTGGGATGCTCTTTATGCTCCACCAGACATGCATCATTATTTGCAAGAAAAAACTGTAGATGTCATTGTAAGAGGAGAGGAACATCCTTGGGGTGGTCGTTATGCTCCACCAGCAGACCCGTGTGTTGCTAATCCACCTACTATAAAAGTTACCAAGAAAACTAAACCTTCGTCGTCACATCGCAAGAATGGATGAAGTTTGTCATTTTGTATGATGTTGTAGTCTTTCCTGCAGTGCTGTAATATTTGAACTACTATTTCATTTGAATCATGGTACTGTAATATTTGAACTGGATCTTATTGTGATTGTGTTCTCAATAATTGAACCAATATTCCTTTTTTTACTTTCATAAAGTAAAAAAAAAACTAAATGACCTTAACCGCCATGAGCCACGGCGGCTGGTCCTAACCGCCGTGGGCCACGGCGGCTAGGACAAACCGCCGTGGCACGCGGCGGTTAGGTCTCACTGCCGTGGAGTCCCCCCAACCGCCGTCGACGCCCTCCAACCGCCGTGGGCCACGGCGGTAGCATTCTAACCGCCGTGGCGTACGGCGTTTGGTCCCCAACACCGTACGCCACGGCAGTTAGAATGCAACCGCCGTGGCTCAAGACGTTGGTGGTATATTTTTGTAAAATTTCAAAACGGTAGTATAATTTTGCAAATTGGAAAAAAAATCAGGAAATCGCATCGCGCGACCCTTCCACTCCGGCCCGCCGCTGGAAAAAATCGCTTCCGAGACGCAGACGCCTACCGCCAGCGCATCACGAGGGGCACGCAGCGCACACCACGGCGCTCGACCTCGGCCTGGGTCACGGAATACACGCCGCCAGGTCATCAGGAGCCCGTGTGTGCTCGTGCTCGTCCCCCCGCGCACAGGATTGTCACTGACTCACTGCCACGGTAATCACCGCTCGGATATGTTGGTTGCACCTGGTGAGTCAAGTTGCTTCCTGCAACTCCTATATTGATTTCAGTAGCAGAAGCAACAATTTGTCCGCAGGTGTAGCATCTTGTTCAGTGGCAGTAGAGGTACTTGTTCAGTGGCAGCAGCGGCAACTTGTTCGGTAGGAGCGGCGGCATCAACTTGTTCAGTAGCGGCAGCATCGATTTGTTCAGCAGCAGTGGTAGGAGCGGCGGTGACAACTTGTTCAGTAGCGGCAGCAGCAATTTGTTCAGCAGTAGCAGCGACGGCAGCAACTTGTTCACCACCAGCAACTTCTTCAGTACAATCAATAATTTGTGAAATGTTGTAAATAAATTGCTAGGGGTGTGTTTAGATCCAGATAAATTGGTTGAATTGGGGAAGAATTAGTGTAAATGCAGATGAATAGTGAGAGGTGATGTGATAGATGATGAGATGTTTTTGCAAACTTTTTGAGATCTAAACACACCCTAGAACTTGCTGATGTACAGTCAATACAAGGCCTTGTTTAGTTTGCTAAAAATTCTAACGTTTTCTCCACTCTCTCTCCATCACATCACATTAAATATGTCAAAAGACATGTTCGGAGTATTAAATATAGGTAAAAAAATAACTAATTACACAGTTTTGATGTACTTCGCGATACGAATCTTTTGAGCCTAGTTAGACCATGGTAGGATAATATTTATCACAAACAAACGAAACGTACTACAGTGTGCTACAGGAGTTCGAAACGTTGAAAAGACAAAATTTTCCACCAACTAATCAAGGCCCAAGTCACGCAGTCAAGTTGGACCGTAGCAAGCCACGGAGGGTGCTGCTTTAACGCACGACGTTACAAGTCCACACATAAACAGGCTGAAAAGAGCACAGAGACGGACGGTGTACGGAGGCCCGTTGGGCTGAAAGGTGTCGCGCGCTCGCGCTGGAACGCGACCCGTCGTCATTTAGATTTTTTTCAAAAATTAAATGCTATGCTAAAGCTGTCTATAAAATTGTGCATAGCAGTTTTGTTAATAGTGCGAGACCAGTGGTGGACCTAGAGATTGGGGCAGATCCTATATTATGATATGCGCAGTGGTGCTTGCCAATTGTTTTGTGCTGTGCTAAGGGTTTCTTTTTTGCTAGACTCAAACTCAGCTGTATGTATACAAGCAAATGTAAAACACCTCGTCTCATTGGAGCCCGGGCAGATGCAGGGTCGCCGGGCGGTAGGTCCGCCACTCTCAGACTGGCCTAACAAGTTGAAATTTTAACAGCACAACCTCAGTATACCATTTCCTATCGACACCAACTGAAGAAATATGACTACCAGGACGAGAACACTTCCCACATAAATTCGATGATCATGTGAAAAATAACAACAAAAGATGAGAAATTATATTAGGTTCTAGACTAATAAATCAGTGAAAGGTGCCAGACCCGCACCACAGCTCAGGTTCACCAAGTAGCTACAAGAGGTCAAGGCATACAAAAGTTGAAATTACAATTAAAACTGATTCATACTGCTCCACTAGTAACACTATCGAAAGGTGACTCATAGCTTCCACAGGATACTATCATTACTGAACATGTAGCATATGGACTTGTGAATCCTGATCTCAAGTTTATTGCCACCACTGCTGCCACTTGGCTCAACACCTGTGAGCACAGAGAACTCAGGGCCAAGTGACTCCAAGTCAGGTTGATTAATACTATGCCACTAGTACCACTATCCAAAGGTGATTCATAGCTCCCACAGGATCCTATCATTGCTGCGTATGGACTTGTGAATCCTGAGTTCAAGTTTATTGCCACCACTGCTGCCACTGGTAACCAGCTCAATACCTGTGAGCACAGAGAACTCAGGGCCAAGTGACTCCAAGTCAGGGTAGCCATCTGATAGATCCAGTTCCTCTAATTCATCTTCAGTGTCCATCACAACTTCTTGAAAGACCTTAGCCTGCCTCCACCAAGGTTGATGAGCTTAACCCTTGATGCAAACCAGTTCTTGGGTGTGTCCAGTTCTCCCAGGACAAACGGCACCTCCGGCGGTTGCTCCATAGCAACAAGCTGCTCCATAGCAGAGAGGTCTGATGTCGCACACAGGTGATGGGGATTCTTAGGGGAGAAGCCAAGCCAGAGGTCGAAGTCAGGTGTGTACTCAACTTCACCCAAGAATGGAAGCACCCAGTAGCCAGCCTGCCACCATTCACGTTCCACTGTGTCAAAGCAATAGGTGCCAAAGCCATCTGGGAAGGAAGAAAAGCAGATGGTGCGACCACCATCAATCACAGTGTGAGACCTGACAGCATCGTTGATGGGTATGGGCGGCCGTGGAAGAGTGTCCCAATGCCAGGATTTGCGGTTTCCAGGGTAACTGAACCTGTAATCGAACATGTCCGGGGGGCCAAATCTGAGCACGTTGAAGCCAGAGTGCAAGACGTAGAGGCCCTCTTCCTTGGTGTTAGGATTGCCGGTGGAGATGATGGTGGGCTTGATTCCAGTGAAACCTTGCATTCTGGGCGCGATTTGGTTGGAGTGCGAGTCTGCGTCGTACATGACAGAGTCGCCCTCCTTGTTGCAGGTGATGATCCTGCCCTCGCTGCTGCGAGGGGTCGCGAGAGCGAAAAAAGGCAGATCCGACCAATCTGATATAGTCGTGGGGGACGGCTGGAAGCTAATGCACGACGGAGGCAGTCGCTCCAATCTGGATATCACTGCTGGCCCACCACCATTCTTCTTGCTCGCTGCCGCCGCATCTGCTTCGGCTGCAAAAGGGTAGAAGAGATGCTTCGAGACGTCCAGGCGGTGCAGCGAATACATGCCGCTCTTGTAGTTCTCCGCCACGATATTGACAAACCGCCGCATGATGATCCTCTTCCGTAAAGTCTCGGATCTGGCTGAAAGAAATTAGGTGACGCAGGGATTAAGTGAATCTAGCTCATACTTGAGAAATAGGGGGCTTGATATCATAAGTCTAGCAAAGAACAAAGATCAAGCAAGGCTACCTAAGGGCAAAGCCTATCAGTGTTTAAGCGGCAAATCCGAATGATAATAGGAAAAAAATAATAATTTTGCCAGATCTAGAGATTTTGCTGAACGATGAGGACGAAGGATCGCGCAAGTAAGCGTACCTCAAGGAGTAATCGGGCGGAACAGCTGATCAGTTTTGAGAACCGCCAGCCTGAAGAAAGATAGCGGCGTCGAGGGGGTTGGAGCTGACTACCTGTGCTGGCGGGGTGGTGGGCGGCGAACTAGACAGAACCCTAAATCTCCCAGCAGTCTTACCCTTCGTTTATATAGGATATTTCGGACGTTAGTGGGCCGGGCCGGCCTGACTCAACCTATGCAAAAATCAGCCCATTTCCTGCACTGCCTCCCTCTTTTCATAGTACTAGTAAAGTGTACGTGTACGTAGGTATTTAAAAGAACACTTAGTAAACAAGACTTTGTATACAGTCTATATTCTCTTTTAGCACTTCTACTCTTGACAATGGGATTCAGGGACCATCACTTTTACAACAATTTTCGTGGTGAAAAAATACAGCCAAAATGTGGAAAGGTAGAGACAAGTTTCTAGCATGTTCGCATGCGGCACACTCTAGCTAGTATGTTGGCAAACAAGGACGAACGATATAACTTGTATTCAAGTACCAGTAATAATTTTCTTCGGGCATGTCTATATATACATATAAGTGCATTTCAGCAAACTCCACAAGTTCTCCTATATTAAAATAAAGTAAAATTCTTAGAATAATATGGACCGCAACACTACCAACCCCAATCTCTGCATGCATACAACGTTTAGCCTACTGCACGTTGTAGGTAATTTTTTTTCACACGCAATGTCATATGCAAATTTTCACGCGCAATGCTTCCCCGTACAATACATGTTTGTAAACTTCCATCAAAATGAACCCAAAATATTAGATTTCAAAATAATGGTTACAGACTTCCATCATACTCTCTCGAAACTGATCCACTTAAGAATCTCAATCATAAACATACTCCATCAAATTGTTCAAAACTATTAAATCAAATAACAAAATAAATAGATTATATATGAAACAAAATTCAAGACCTATATTGCCATGACTATTTGATCATATATTAAAGTGTACACGCCATGAGATAATAATTAAAGGGCAAGCGGTAGCCAACCTAGCATAGGCAACATTAATTCCAACCATCTTCTTTGTCTTAAATTGAGCTCCGCTTGAGTAAAAATGTACTTAAGACTCTGGTGATTAGTATAGATATTGCAGAGATTACCAAGGAGATAATGCCACCAAATCTTCAAAGCATGAACCACAGCAGCAAGTTCAAGATCATGGGTACGATAATTCTCTTCTTGGCGCCTCAATTGACGAGAGGCATAAGCAATGACATGTCCTTCTTGCATAAAGAACACACCGAAGTGCAATTCTTGAAGCATCACAATAAATATCAAAACCCTTGGTGATATCTGGTTGAGCAAGAATAGGAGCGGATGTGAGCTTGGTCTTTAGAGTTTGAAATGCCTTCTCACAAGCATCCGACCATTTGAAGGAATACCCTTCTTCAATAATTCAGTCATTGGCTTGGAGATCTTAGAGAAATTTTCAATGAACCTACGGTAATAACCATCAAGTCCAAGAAAACTCCTTACATCCTTCACATTCTCTGGTTGTCTCCAATTGAGAACATCACTCACCTTGCTTGGACCAACAACAACTCCAATATCGGAGATAACATGTCCAAGAAAGGACACTTAAGCCAAAATTCACACTTGCTAAACTTGGCATAGAGACGATGATCACGAAGCTTTTGAAGAACAATGCAGATATGTTTTGCATGCTCTTCTTTAGTCTTGAAAAAGATAAGAATGTCATCGATAAAGATTATCACAAAGACATCGAGTTCTTCAAAGAAGATAGAATTCATCAAGTACATGAAATATGCCGGGGCATTGGTTAACCCAAACGACATCACCGTGTACTCATAAAGCCCATATCTAGTAGAGAAAGCCGTCTTCGGAATATCTTCCTCACATATTTTGATTTGATGATAGCCCAAACGAAGATCAATCTCGGAAAAGATCTTAGCACCAGCTAATTGATCAAACAAGGTATCAATATTCTGGGAAGGGGATATTTATTCTTCACACCACTGCATTCAACAGTCGATAATCCACCACCATACGTAGACTTTGATCCTTCTTAGTCACAAACATCACCGGGCATCCCCAAGGTGAGGAGCTCGGACGAATAAATTTCTTATCAAGTAAAGTGTGCAATTGCTTCTTAATTTCCACTAGTTTATCAGGTGGCATCCTATAGGGTATTTTAGATACCGAGGCCGTTCCAAGGAGTAATTCAATAACGAATTCCACATCATGGTTGGGAGGCATCCCTGGCAGTTCCTCAGGAAAAACATCCGGCAACTCACATACAACTGAAATTGACTCTAACTCCGGCATGACAATAGCATTGAGAGCATAGAGCTGAGGACCACTCTTCTTATGAAGGAAAAGAACAACTCTAGAACAGGATGGGTCCTTAAGCTCAATGGAGCGAGGATTGCACCTAATAACCCCATCATGTTTACTCATCCAATTCATGCCGACAATAATGTCAAAATCTTCAAGATCTATGACCACAAAGTTCACTACGAAGGTAAGCCCGATCACCTCAAGTTGAGCTAGATTTACTACTTCCTTTGTCACTAAAGTTGCACCTGGAGCTTCAATATAAAAAGGAGTAGAGACCTTTCTAATTGGGAGTTGATGTTCTATAGCAAACTTTCTTCTCATGAAAGAATGAGATGCACCGGTATCAAATAATGCTCGGTGTTAGTGTTTTGGACACCGATGCCTACCAAGGGGTACCCGAGGTAGTTTTTGTGCGGTGGGGCTTGCCGAGATCAGGAACACGATGGTGAGACACGGGACACACAATTAGACAGGTTCGGGCCGCAAAGTGCGTAATACCTTACGTCTTGTATGTTGTGTGGCTCTTGATTGATTACGTGAGTTGCGTATGTTGTATGGGGGTCCCTGCCTCGCCTTATATTGTTTGGGAGGCAGGTTACAAGTCGGTTAGGGTACAAGAGTACTAGTCGAGTACGACTAGGAGTAGCCTATGGCGATTCATGAGAGCTATCCTAATCTAGTACAAGTCCTGTCCCGTCCTTCCTTGCCTTGTGGTCCACGTCTAGTCTTGTACCGTGGGCCACTAGTCGTGTAGTCCAGGTAGTCAGGCCCATCTCCCGGGCATGGCCCACATTGATGGTGGACCCAGAGATGCCCAGTCGACAAGCCCCCGAGTAGTTTGTAGTCGAGTGCAATGTATACAAGTAGTCTTGAAGGCTTCAGCGAGTAGTCCCCAAGCGTCCCTGAGTTCTGCAAGCTTCAGTCTTCAATTGTACTTGAATCATCACGAGGCTGGAAGGTACTCCAGCTAACTGTTGGCATTTCTTAGCGTCGTCACTTTAAGAACAGATCTGGAATCCATCCTTAGTGGCAACACCAAGATATGCCTTGTAGGCACCTCTTAACGTCACAACTAACGACGTCGAGTTAGCGTGAACATCAAGACTTGCCCAAGGTTAATCTAAACGATCATGAACGAATCCGCAAGCGCACAGATAAACCATTGTAGCATTTCCTTAATGAAGGAGAATATTCCAAGGGTATCGTATCCGTAGAAGGCAATGGCGGATATCATAGACTTATGCTTTTGCTCTGAATGTAAACTAAGAGATAGATATAGGAAACAACAAACTCAAAGGCAGGGGTAAGATAAAAGATATAAAGGGTAGTGCGACACACACACTCAAATCTACCTGTACTCTAGCACACTACGGCTTAGGGGGAACATACGAGTTAGCTCTAGGTTCTAATGTACTAAACATACAAAGCTAGAAGATACAAGAGATGGGCATGAGCATTGCATGAGAGGGTAAGGTTCAACACCCAGGTACAAACGGGGAGCTAGCCCGCAACGACCAGCACTCTGCGAAACTAGACTTTAGACTCCTACAGCAGGTTCCCCAGCGCGGAGGGTTGCAAAGGATCCAACAGCTGTCGCCACTACGGACCTAACTCTATCATTACGGGGGGTATGCTCATAACTAACGTAGCCAGACAACCCAGGCACCATGCCTACGTTGCTGCTAGACTCCACCCGGCCCGGGCTATTGTGACCCAGGGTGAGAGCCACCAGAAGACTGGTCAACTTAGACCGAGTACCATAGCTTGACAACACAAACCTCATGCAACACTCTCATGCCATCTAACAAGATCAACTAAGGCTAGACATACGAACGGATACGAACTCTCTTATGTCTAGTTAATAAGATCAAAGAGTCGTGTTCGTGAAGAACACGAGCCTCTAACTTATGAACAAACACATAAGGAATGAGTTTATCACCCTTCAAGTGGATCAAAAGGTAGTGTTCATGAAGAACACAAGCCTCTAAATGATGAACAAAGGATGAACTCAAGAACATATCAAGCATATGATCTACCATGACTTTATATGAAATAACTGAATAACTAAAGTAGATCAAAGTCATACAATGAAATAAAGATAAAAGAGAACTCATACCTAGACTCCAAAGAAGACTTGGAACCTGAAGAAGAGCTACTCTAGCCTACCCTCTAGCCTTGGAAACTAAAAGTGAGAGGAGAATGAGAGAGTGGTGTGTGGAAAATGGGAGCCCCTCCCCTTCTATTTATAGGCAGGGACAAGGCTTGCTCGGAGCACCAAATGACCTCAAAACACCCAGGAGTGAGGCAATGGACCAATGAGCAGCTGCCATGTGTAGGGGCCAGATAGGGCACCACTAAGGCAGTTCGGCCGATCCTAGGATCGGCCGATCCTAGGATCGGCCGGCCCCCTAGGGCGGCCCCACCTGGTGTGCTTCCTCTGGGTGGCTGCCCTGTGGGCCCTCTGATCCATCCCCGGTGCATGGCTTGATTTGGTATCCGAGGTAGGCCCTTTGATCCATGTGAAGTCCATGTGGTGTCCTCTGATTCGTCGGTGAGTGCCTCCCTTGGATCGATGACGTGGAATGCCATGTTTCCCTTGGTGGCAGCCACCTCCTCAGCTGAGTTGGCATGATTTCTTCATAGAAGGTGGGTTTCCATCTCTTTTAAGGGGTATTTCACCTACATACAAATAATCTCTAAGGACAAGTGGAACTACATTATTCAAACCAAAATGCAAGTAAATAATGCATATGCCTCCATTTATGTGAGAATATTGAGGGCTGAAAGTGGTACTTAACAGCCGTCAACACTAACTCCACGAGTAGTCTTGAAGTCTTCTCGAGTTGTTCCCAAGCGTCCCCGAGTTCTTCCCTTGAAGGTCTTCAATAGTGCCCATTTCGTTCTTGAAATCTTCGCGTCGAAGATCCATATGGCAATGCGATTACAAAAATCGCATTCCATATGGAATGTAGTCCTCGAGCCTTAGGTCGAATCATAGATTCAAGCTTAGGGTCAATCTTCTAGCTCTTGAAAAGTCTTCTCCGAAAAATCCGCAGAGATCCCGAAGAAAAACATATGGGAATGCGATTACTAAAATCGCATCCCATATGGATGTAGCCCCCGAGCCTTAGGTCGAATTGTAAATTCAAGCTGAGGGTCCATCTGAAGTTTCCGTCAATTAATCCTGCAAAATCTGGAGAAAACCGAAGGACACGTGGCACGGAGCCCCGAGTCTTGAGTCGAGTACTTCTCGAATCGAAGGATCCAAACTGATTGTAGAATGTGGCCTGAGTTCAGTGTGCTGTAGCAGAGAGAAATCCAATTCTCGATGAGTAGTCGAGCCCCCGAGATGGAGCGTGATGGTCTTGGAAGTCGAATTGGCCCACTGACTTAGCCAACAAATATCGTCTGGTGCGAACCCAATCTGACTGTTCAATCTGAAGGGTCACCAAGCTGAACCGTTATGGTTTTTAGGTTATAAATACCGAGGGGGTCCCCCCTAGGTTTCCACTCCCTCCATTCGCCTTAGATCTGAAAGAAAGCCCACTGCCGCCGCCGCCACCAAAGAGTTGAGAGCCCGCGCCGTCAGTCACTACCGACCTCCACCCTCACAGCCCCCCGAGCGAATGCGAGTGAAGAAGCTCGTGATTGGAAGGATGAAAGCTGGACCATCCAAGGCATAGATGGACAAGAAGAGGAGATCCGCTCGCTGCAAGGATAAGTTGCCGGAGCCCAAGTACAAGTGCGCAGTGCCAGACAAGCCGACAAGCCAGGCCTTCTCCTGGAAGAAGTCCACGATGAAGGAGGCCAACATCAAGGCCCTGGAGGACGCAGGCCTGCTGCGTGAGAAGGCAGTTGCTGGGTGGAACGCCGCCACTAGTGATGCATGGCCAATGGAGAAAAATCTGGACGAGATCCCGATGTTCAACCACTTCGTGGAGCGAAGTTTGACACTGCATGCTTCTGATTTCTTCAGGGGCTTCCTTGAATTCTTCAAGTTAGAGAATGTCCACCTAAATCCAAACAACATCTTCCACCTAGCCATATATGTGCATTTTTGTGAGGCTTTCCTTGGCATCCACCCCCACTGGGCACTTTTTAGAAAGTGTTTTAGATTGAAGCCGCAGCCCAATGCGAGTTTCCTAGTAGTAGTCGGAGGAGCTGGCCTCCAGATGCACCAAGGAGTAGACAAGCAGTACTTTAAGTACGAGCTTATAGATTCGAACCAGGACTGGAAGTCCAAGTGGTTCTATATTGAGAATGCGCCGCATCAGCTTCCCAAGCCCAGCATGTACGCTCCGTCGTACGAAGCAATCTGGAAGGACGAGCCGTCGATGCAAGAGTGCATCCAGATCCCGGAGCTGCTGGCAAAGATTGCCGAGAGGAAGGCGCAAGGATTAACCGCCGAGAGGGTAACCTTCAGCTTCATGAAGCGTCGTGTACAACCCTTGATGCAGCGGGAGCATCTCAGGTACGAGTGAAGGACCGAAAAGGGCGACCAGAGAGGGGGGGAGTGAATGGGAGCCGATAAAAAATTCTTCCCTTAGGTCGAACTCGGCCTATACCCCGATTGCCACTTCAAACGCTCACGCACACGAAGGAAGCTCCAAACAAGGCACACACAAGCCTTCAAGAACAAGGGATAAGCCTAGGAGCAAAGAGCGGAAGCAACTAGACACGAATCAAAGCACTTGGCACAAACTGGAAACGCCAGGCGCGGACTATCCGTGCAGTACGGGCGGATTGTCCGCTAGTGTACGGTGGACCGTCCGGACCTACCTCGCGGACCGTCCGAAATAAGCAACCGAACCACCAAAGACGAACCCTGAAATTCGGACTGTCCGGCTACACCTTGCGGACTGTCCGCCAGTGTCGCGGACCGTCCGTGAGGCCTGGACGGACTGTCCGTCAACCCGCTGGAAAACTTCGCCACGCGGACCGTCCGTGATCAACACGCGGACTGTCTGCAAACCTCTTGCAACGAAACCCTAGGGCTAGAAAGGATCGAAACGAAGACGCGCAAGAACACGAAGAACACACGACGAACTCCTGGACGCGCGGACTGTCCGCGGGGTCCTCGCGGACTGTCCGCTAGCCCGGACAGAGCTGCTCGAGCTCGAGCTCGCGAAGTCAACTCTCCCAATCCATCACCGGATCTCCCAAACGCCAAAAGCTCTTGAGACAAGATTTGGGGGAGATGATAAGCAACACAAGAGGATGCTATGCCCCAAAAATCTCGACCTCTAAGCCACTAAATCGCTGAGAATCGCGGATCACACGAACTCCACCATGAACTCGGGTACCAACCAAAAACGCACGAATCAAAGGCTCTCCACAGCGTTTGAGGGGTCAAGATCACACACAAAGATGCGCAAGGCATCCACCCATGATCCCCTCAAAGAAATTCGTGCAGAAACGCCCCCAAAATAACGAATCGAGCGAAGAACGAAACCCCCCAAAAATAGCCCCGAAAATGACACGAAAATCACAAGGGACTAGGAGATCACCGCAACGCCGAATGCTTTCATACATCCAGAGGTCAGAGTATGTACAAGAGTCTAGCCTAAGGAATCCAGAGGGAAAAGAAGCAGTTCAGAGAAATCTACCGGGGGAGAAAGCCCTAGAGTTCACGAGAGAGAGATGCCATCCACCTCTCCGCTATTTATACGAAGTCCATCGGAGGGAGGTAAATGACCACGCTACCCCTACTGCTTGAAATGAAGATACAACCCCTCAGGGGCATTTTGGTCAAGTCTTCATCGGACGGACACGCTTCCACCGCGTCTTCGCTTCACCTCGACGCAAACCACGCGATCATGCCACGTGCCCTCCGCCTCGAAGCTTCTCGAAGCTCCCGGATCACCGTCTCCGTCGCCTCGGGCCTTCGGGCTTGGTTTTGAGGCCCAAACCAAGAAACCGTCCACCGATAGTTTTGTGGGCAAACCACCAAACCCCGCGTGCAAGCTTCAGGCTTCACCCGCTACCTTGCACCGGCCCATGTTCACGACTTCAGCCCGCCAGTCTTGCACCGCACAGCTCGCACTTGACCCCATCGCCCACCGGGTCCATCGAACCAAGCCTACTTGCCACTCCATCACGCGGAGGCCACCACGGCTAAGGCCTTTCGTGCTTATTCTTCACCTGCACCGACACGAGTCAAGCCACAACCTGTACCTGCACACTTAGCCAAGCATCAGTCCACACAACGTTGTCAATCACTCATCACCAAGGAGCGACCCTCCACTAGTCCTCGGACACACCTGGTCCTCAATCTCCCCCTTGATGAGTGCATTGACAACACCCATAGTAACCATGATAGAGAAAAAGAAAAGAACACAACCACGAACACAAACCTCCAAAGCAAGTGATCCAAAGCCAAAGAACAAGCGAAAACAAGATCACTCGCAATCCAAGTCTCGGCCCCCTAAGACAAGGGCAACGGCTCGACACAGCCGAGACAAAACAAAGCTCACAAGGAGCACACCACAAAGCACACAACTCAGGAAAAAACAAAGGAGCTCCCCTGCACATATGCAAACTCCCCCTGAGCAAATGCAACCTCCTCTTCTCAATTTTTCTCCTCACATGCAACATCTCACAAATGCATACCAATTTTTCACAAAATCTCCCAATGCATGAAAAATCTCCCCAAATGTGCATAACTCTCCTCAAAGCATGTATATTCTCCCCCTTGTTGACAATGCATGAATCAAGGTATATATGAAGCTCTTCCCTTTGTTTTCATGAAAAATGCATGTCAAAGCATATATACAGTCTACTAAGATTCTCAAATATACAAAGAGCACAACAAAATGCTACACATGAGACATAGAGCAAGCAAAGTAGATATGGTGTAGCTAGCACATTGCCATCAAGAAGGTAGAGACATATAAGCATGTGACATGGCCAAAAACAATTTCAAGCAAAATTTTCACAAAGAAACATGCATCTCATGAGTATGACCCTCTCTATACCAATTTGAACATAAGTACACTAGATCATCCAAAGTTTATGCAAGATCACAAATTCTCATCACAAGATCATTATAAACACCCACAAGTTACTCAAGTCATGTTAAAGCCACCGAGCCATGTGTCTACTTCTTAAAATGAGACTTCTCATGGTAGACAACATGCTACGGTTTAGCACCCAAGATATGAATATCAAAACATAAAAACATGATTAGGAGCTCATTCTTCAAGCATAAGGCAATTCATACACCAATTTCATTTTCAAGATTAAACATGGTACATGAAGTGCCTTTGCGGCAAAAAGAAGCTTATGCTCCTCCCCAAGCAAGCAAAAGGGCTAAACATTTACAATGACAAAAAGGTCTTTGACCCCAAGCAGCAAACTGAGCATGATATAAGCATTTAAGCACAAATTGAGCATAGACAAGCATCTACTCATGAGAGAGGCAGTTTTATCATTTTCACAACCAAAATGCTATCTCATCATACATATATAGCAAAACCATCAAGAGCATAGCATTTACATCCACAAATTACCACACATGCACATATCTCATGCATAGCACATCAGTGATCAATGTATATAAGAGAAGCTCATTCCTAGCTCAAGTGATCCAAAGATGGCTATCCTACCAGGTTTTGTACAGAAAGTAAAATGCATGAAGGAAATACAACAAAGTGAACATATGACACATATATACATGAGAAGGTCCAAGACCCAGCTAGAAAGGGAAGCACACCCCAAGCTCACCTCGCAAGCGAGTGAAAGTGGCTTGATCAAGTGGTTTGGTGAAAATGTCAGCTAGCTGGTCTTGGGTAGGGACATAGGACAAAGATATGTTTCCCTTTTCCACATTGTCTCTCAGGAAGTGGTACCTCACTTCTATGTGTTTCGTTTTGGAGTGGAGGACAGGATTTTTGGCTACGCTTATGGCACTGGTGCTGTCACAGAAAAGTGGAACCTGGGAGCACTCCTCACCAAAGTCACTCATGGTATAGGTCATCCAAAGAAGCTGGGAACAACAACTAGCAGCAGCTACATACTCAGCCTCGGTGGTGGACTGGGCTACACTCGATTGCTTGCGAGATGACCAAGAGACCAAAGAAGAACCAAGAAACTGACAACACCCAGAAGTAGACTTGCAGTCCAATCGACACCCAGCGAAATCCGCATCAGAAAATCCATGAAGCCTGAGTGTCGAGGAGGCAGAGTACCAAAGACCAAACTCAGGAGTGTTGTTCAAGTACCTGAAGATCCGCTTGACGGCCTGCCGATGTGAAGTCCTCGGTGAAGCCTGAAAACGAGCGCACAGACACACACTGAACTGTATGTCTGGCCTCGTCGCCGTCAAGTAGAGGAGGGAGCCGATCATGCTCCGGTACTCCTTCTGGTCCACGGGTTCGCCGTCCTCGTCCGCGTCCAAAGCCGTAGTCGTACTCATCGGTGTAGTCAGCGGCTTGGAGTCGTTCATGCCAAACTTCTTCACCATGTCCCTAGTGTACTTCGCCTGATGCACAAAGGTCACGTCCTTGCACTGCTTGATCTGGAGACCTAAGAAAAACTGCAGCTCGCCCATCATGGACATCTCAAATTCCCTGCTCATGTCATCTGCAAATCTGGCAACAAGATCATGAGAAGAGCCACCAAGGATTATGTCATCCACGTATATCTGAACAATCAAAAGGTCATTCCCATGCTCAGGGTCTTATCAACTGTGCCCATCACAAACCCCTTACTCAGCAAAAAACCTCTCAACCTGTCATACCAAGCTCTAGGTGCCTGTTTCAACCCATAGAGCGTTCTCTGGAGTTTGTATACACGGTGTGGGTATTTTTCACTCTCAAACCCCGGGGGTTGCCTCACATACACTTCTTCCTCTATCACCCCATTTAAGAAAGCACTTTTGACATCCATTTGGTACAAGTTGAACCCTTTAGCCACGGCAAAGGCTAGAAGGATCCTAATTGCCTCCAAACGGGCCACAGGAGCAAATGTCTCCTCATAGTCTATCCCCTCCTTCTAGTTGAAACCCTGCGCCACCAACCTCGACTTGTTTCTCACAACCATCCCATTCTCACCCTCTTTGTTCTTCCACACCCACTTGGTTCCTATGGGATGGCTATTTGGCGGTGGATCGACTAACACCCAGACTTGATTTCTCTCAAAGTTTTCCAACTCCTCATGCATGGAATTCACCCAATTCTCGTCAGACAAAGAGTGTCGAATATCTTTGGGCTCGAAAGAAGCAACAAAAGCAGAGTGAGCGAAATGAGACGTATTTCTTGACCTCGACCGTGTAGTGCGTTCATGAAGGTCACCAATGATGGTCGTCGGTGGGTGATCCACTTGTACTCGCCGGGGAGCCTCCCGCCTGGACACAACCTCCCCCTCAGCAGCAGCCTCCACTCGAACAGCCTCAGTCGTAGTGGGTGTAGGGGATGGTCCGTCCTCGATCGTCGTCGTAGTAGTGGAAGTAGCACGTACACGATCAGCCGCTGGAGCATCACCACCATCATCGTCGCCGTCTCCATCTCCGTCCTTCTCATCCTCGAAGATCCTGGCACCAATCTCCTCGTCACCTGCACACTCAAAAGCAGAAGAGCTACATGGCTGTGTCTCGTCGAAGGTAACCTTGCAAGTCTCCATGATTCGGTTAGTGTCAAGGTTGAGCACACGATATGCTCTGGAACGAATCGCATAACCAAGGAAAATCCCATCCGAACATCGAGACTCAAACTTATCCAGCTTGCCCTTCTTTAGAATGAAACACTTGCAACCAAAAGCTCTAAAGTGACTCGCCTTGGGTTGTCGGCCATGCATCAGTAAGAGGTCTTCTTCTTAAAGGCACGAAGGAAGATGCGATTTGAGACATAGCAAGCGGTATTGACTGCCTCGGCCCAGAAACGCCTAGGAGTCCTATGCTCATCGAGCATCATCTTGGCCATCTCACAAAGGGTCTGGTTCTTCCTCTCCACTACGCCATTCTAGCAAGCGACGTATGGAGAAGAGTACTGATGATCGAGACCAAGAGCACTGCAAAAGGCATCAAAATGAGAGTTCTTAAACTCTGTGCCATTGTCACTGCGTATAGCTCGAATGGCATCTCCATGTCTCTCATTCTTCAACCTCAAGATCAAGTCCCAAACAAAACCAAATGTCTCACTCTTATCCTCCAAAAAGAAAACCCAAGAGTACCTCGAAAAATCATCAACAACCACAAGAACATACCACTTCCCACCCGCAGAGCGAACACGAGCTGGCCCAACCAAATCCATATGCAACAGCTCACAAGGTCGCTCGGTCATGACAGAAGTCAGAGGGGCGTGAGAAGCGGCAACCATCTTCCCATGCCGACAAGAAGCACAAACCAAATCCTTCTCGAATTTCAACTTAGGCAATCCTCGGACAAGATCAAGACCACTCAAGCGGGAAAGCAACTCAAAGCTCAAGTGTCCCAACCTCCTATGCCATTTCCAAAGCTCAGCCAAAACACCAGCAACAAAGCATCGAGGAGGACCAACAGACTGGGAAAAGTCGGCACGAAAGATTTGACCCTCGGGGACGATCGTACAGACAAGATCGCCTCGAGAATCAAGCACCCGACTTGAAACGAACCTCAAAACCTTCGTCAAGTAATTGAGATACTGACAACAGGTTAAAACCAAGTGACTTGACCAGGGCCACACTTCTTAAGGTCACCTTGCTACTCACCTTCACCATACCTTCAGCAAGCACTTGTCCTCTCCCATTATCCCCGAAAGTGATGTACTCCCTCGTACTCACCGGGGTGAGGCTGGAGAACCACCCACGATCTCCGGTCATGTGTCTTGAGCAACCAGAGTCGATCAACCAAAAGTTCTCCAAGCCTCCCACCTGTAATAAAAAACGAGGACGAGAATGAGCAAGCGACTCAACACTAGGGTTAGTACCAAAAGAGTCAAACCAGTGCTGAGCCATTTGCTCAAAAGAAGGGTTAGCAAAATCCATCCTACCAAAACCTCTAGGCGGAGCCCTCTCACGCCTACCACCAAAGGACCTGTCACGTCTCACTGGAGGAGTACGTGCACCACGAGGGGGAAAACGTGACCCGTAGTCCATCTGAGACCCAAAGCTCCGATCGTGCCTCCCAAACTCGTAACGGTCACGTGAAAGAGCACGTCGAGCCAACTCACCACGTCCAAACCCAACACGTCTATCTCTCTGAGGGAACACACCTCCACCTCCACAAGTGGGAACTGTACGTACATACACCTCACCCCTAGGTAGAGGCCCTCTACGAGGCTCAGGCACACCACGAGCAAGGTGGTACCTGTCCTTGTTTGCCATCTCCCTAGCAAACCTCTCATCCCTCTTCCTCCAGAAATAGAACTCATCCTTATGCCCATCCCTCCCACAATACTCACAATGGAAACGGATTGGCACTGGCTTAGGCGGTGGCTTCTCTGTGGGCTTCTCAACACCTTTCTTTCCTGACTTCCCTTCAAAGACATTACCCAGGTTCCTCACAAACTTGATGGGTTTCTGGTAATTCTCTGTTTTCTGGGGGGAACACTGGTGGGTCTGGAGTTGTATCGAGCTTGTTTCTCAGGTGGTTTGGCTTGGGTGCATATTTGTTCATGGGTATTGTGTGTGGTTGGGTAGGGATCTCTCCAACTTTCTCTTCTCCCTCACCACTCTTCTCAGCCCCCAACGCCTGACCATCAAACCTCTTGAACTGAGCCAACATCAAACTCAATTGTGGCTCATGCCCAAACAACCAACTCATCAATTTCCTAAGCTCATCATTTTCATCCTGCAGATGATCAACATAGTGTGCAAGTTCCATGTTTTTCAAAGTATGTATTTCACAGGTTGAACATGATGTAGGAAGAGGAGCTTTCAATGCCGCCTCAAGAGAAACAATCTTAGTGTGAGATTCATCTAGCCTAGCATGCAAAATAGGACATGATGTACAAGCTCCTAACAAAGCTGTCCTAGACTTCAATTCATCACACTCAATCCTAACCACATCTAGTTCCTCCAAGGTAGAGGCATGCTTCTCCTTGAGAGCAGTCAAATTAGCAAGAAAAACTGAGCAGTCACCACAATCAATCTCATCAGACACCACAGGAGCAGATTTCAAAGCAGCTATCTCATTTCTAGCATCCACAAGCAAGGATTCAAGTTCAGCTACCTTGTCCTTAGCATCACCCAACAAAGACCTAAATTCCCTCTTCTCACTACTAGAAAAGTGATTATCAGTGACGATCTGCTCGTGACGCTTCTTACTTTGGTCACAGAATGGTATGTATTCCATGACGAAATGTCTGTCTTCATCATAAGTTGCAAGTGACGATGATTTGGCTGAAAGAATAGTGAGGAAAATATAATTTATGTCACAAAACAGATTAAGGAGATCGTCATAGACTATGTTTTGGTATGGTGTATGGTAATGATGAAACCTAGTGGTCACAGATTAGATTAGATATCGTCATAATTTATTTGAATCGTTTGGCACAACTAATGATGAATCAAATTGGTCACAAATTAGTAGTGGACTTAACGATGTGGGATGTGTCTGCCACACGGCCCATCATCTTTTTTTGTGTCGGCCCATCATCTAATTGTGTTTCACAAAAATAAAAGGCTCTCGCGGAGTATCGAACCAGGGACCTAGTGATACACAGGTAGGAGCTCTACCACTGCGCTACGTGGTCTTTCATGTTCTAAGTATGCTGTTTTTTATTTGTCACTTTATTAATGAATAATGGGCCTTTACCTGCATCGATGCAAAGTTGGGCCAAGTACCCTGTATCGCGGCCAGATGTTGCCCTTCGTAGCGATCGCGGCCAGATGTTGCCCTTCGTAGCGATCGCGGCCAGATCGTCTTGGCCAGGGTTTATTTGTGTCACGCTTGTGATCGTCGAGGCCAGATCGTCTCCGGCGGCAGCAGGCCGGCAGGTGATCCAGGTCGAGCTTTTCTCCATCGACGCGGCGGTGACGTAGGAGAGCAGCGCTAGCACGCGAGACGAGGGCAGAGGAGGCGCTTGCAAGGTTTGATGAATTTGATGTTTAAATTTTTTGTTCAGAAATTCATATGTGTTTGAAGGGTTTGTTCATATATGCATGAATGGTTTTAATTTTTTTGATCCTATATGCATCTGATTATCAATTAATTGTTCAAATATGCAATTTTTTGTATTGTGTTCAGTTTAATCTCTATTTGGCTGTTTTTAAATTTTTGATCTGTTTGTCAAAACAGATGGATAGAAGCTGGATATTTGGGAAACAATTCACACCTGCATATTTGAAAGGAGTTGAAGAGTTTATGAAATTTGTTAGAAAAAGATACCCTGAAGACACTGACATACGTTGTCCTTGCCGCACTTGTCTTAATCAAAGGGTGCGACAGCAGAGTGATGTAGAAAACCATATACACATCTTTGGAATGTCAGCCACATATACCAGGTGGATTCATCATGGGGAGTCAGGAGATACTATTGAAGTTGAGAATACAGAGCACCAAGATGTTGAAGGTGATCATGACTATGGGATACATGTGGATGTGGGTGATGATGGTGATCTTGACGGTGATCTTGGAGTACCAAAGATGATTGGAGATCTATATGCTCAAGCAGAGGCTGATGGAGAACAGCCAAGGTTTGCAAGAGTCCTTGAAGATGCCAAGAAGGCACTTAGCCCGGGATCTAGCCATTCGAAATTCTCTTTTATGGTGAGGATGTTGTATATCAAGTCTCGTTATCGAATCAGCAATGCAGGATTTTCCACGATGATGAACTTGATCTCATCTGGATACCCTAAGAGTGAGTTGCCAAAATCTTATGATGAGGCAAAGAAATACCTTCGAGAGTTGGGCCTTGGATACGAAAACATACATGTGTGCAAGAACAATTGTGTGTTGTTTCGGGATTTGAAAACATCAAAGTATGCTAAGTTGAATGTGTGCCCAATATGCAAGGAGTCTAGATGGCAAGATGAGACTGGGACCAAGCAGGTTCCACATAAGGTATTGAGGCATTTTCCACTTTTGCCTAGGTTGAAGAGAATATATGCTTCAAAGCGTACTTCTGAGGAAACTACATGGCATGCGAAGGTGAGGATGCCAGTGGACAATGTAATGAGCCATCCAGCTGATGGGGATGCATGGAAATACTTCGATAGTAAGGAAAAAGACTTTGCAGCTGACCCAAGGAACTTGAGGCTTGCCTTGGCTACAGATGGGTTCAATCCTTTTGGCAACATGAGTACCCAGTACAGTATGTGGCCAGTGCTGCTGACTCCACTGAATCTCCCACCATGGGAATGTGTGAATCCAGCAAATTGTTTTATGTCTTTACTCATCCCAGGTCCAAAATCTCCAGGAAAGGATTTTGATGTTTTCCTTGAGCGCCTAATTGAAGAACTGCTAGAGCTATGGAAGGGTGTCAGTACCTATGATGCATGTACTGGTAGGAAGTTTGACCTTCGTGCTATGGTGTATACATGATTTTCCAGCTTTGAGCACGTTGGCTGGGAGAACAACAAAAGGGTATTATGCATGTATTCACTGCGACAAGGATCCGTTGTCTCGGGCAATAAGGAATAAGATATGTTACATTGGACATCGTCGATATCTTCCAAGGACACATGCATGGAGGAGAAGCTTGGCTTTTGATGGTAAGCGTGAGAACAAAGATGCACCACAGAAGTTCACTTTGGGTGAGGTCCTAGTGGAGCTAGAGAAGGTGAAAGATGTTAGGCCAGGGAAGCAAGTGAAGGAACCTGAAATCACTAGTAAAAAAAAGGAAGCGTGATGTGGGTCCAAAGATTTATACCCGCAAATCTGCGTTGTGGAGATTGCCTTATTGGGAACATTTGAAGCTTCCACATAGTCTTGATGTGATGCACATAGAGAAAAACATATGTGAAAACATTCTATGCACATTACTCAATGTACCGGGGAAGGCAAAGGACACACATAATGCTAGGCTAGATCTGTACGATATGGGCATCAGACACCATTTGCACTTACAGGAGAAAGGCAACAACTCAGTCAGTGCTCCACCTGCTCCTTATGTCTTGGGGAAGGAGCAAAAAGTCCAGTTTTGCAAGTTTCTAAAAGGTATCAAGTTTCCTGATGGATATGCTGCTAACCTAGCAAGATACATAAGTGAAGACGGTTCGAGGGTGGTTGGAAAGCTCAAGACACATTCTTGCCACATACTCCTGCAAAGAATCATACCTGCTGGACTTAGAGGACTGGTGCCTAAGGATGTGTATGAAGCAATTGCAGAGCTAGGGACATTTTTTAGGGAGCTATGCAGTAGAAATCTAAGGATTGATGTTGTGAAGCGGCTGAAAGAACAAATTCCATTGATCCTATGCAAGCTTGAGAAAATATTTCCCCCTGCATTCTTTGATGTCATGGTGCACTTGTGTGTCCATCTACCAGGCGAGGCACTGCTGAGAGGTCCTGTTCAGTATGGTTGGATGTACCCAATAGAAAGGCGACTAGGCACTTTGAAGAATTTTGTAAGGAACAAGGCCAAGCCAGAAGGATCAATTGCTGAGGCATATGTGGCAAGTGACACCTTGACCTTTTGTTCTAGGTACATGGAGGATATGGACACTAGATTCAACACGGAGGATGATAGTGGTGGAGAGGTGCCATTGCCTAATGACATCTCTGTTTTTAAGCATGGTGTTACTCTTGTTGGAGGTAATAGGGTCCAGTACATTGATGATGATGTCATGGATAAGTTAGTTTGGTATGTCCTACATAATTGTGAAGAAGCTGATGAATATAAGGAGTAAGTATGAGTTTTATTACTATCTGAATTGTTTCTGATTATACAAAATTTTCATTTGATTAAACTTGTCCTTGCAGGTTGTACAGAGACGAGCTGTTGCAGGAAGGTGCACAACTAAGTAATGTTGATAAAATGGTTGAACAAGGTTTTGCCAAGTGGTTTAGGCGCCACGTAAGTAACTACACAGATTTAGTAATTAAATGCATATGTAATTGTTGAATTAATTATTTCTGTTGGTACAGATTGAGATGAAACGCAAGGATAATCCAGATTCGGTTAGCGAAGGATTGTGGGCACTGTCTTGTGGACCATGTCTACGAGTTAAGTTTTCTGCAGCTTGCAAGATTAATGGTGTTCGGTATAGCACAGCGGATCGCGAAAAGTTCCTGCAGACACAAAATAGTGGTGTGATGACTCCAGGTGAACATAATAACAACATCATAGATTTTTACGGAATCCTTAAAGAGGTAATTGAGTTGCAGTATAACTCGAATCTTCAAGTTCGTCGCACTGTGGTTATATTTCGATGTGATTGGTACAGCCAAGAAGGCAGGGGGAAAGGCCTTCAAGATGACGGACATTTCAAATCCATCAATGTGCAGTCATTATGGTACAAGACTGATCCTTTCATCCTATCATCTCAATCGAAAAAGATATTTTACATTGAAGATACATCTTTAGGTAAAGGTTGGCGAGTTGTGCAGAAATTTGAACATAGGAATATTTATGATGTGGCTGAAAAAGATGAGGCCAGTCATGATGTGTATTAGGATGATTACCATTCATATACTGAGCATGTGGTGCAAGAAGGTGACGATAATGTGCCATTGCCAAATATTCAAGGTGGGGAAGCCACTATAATTGAAGGCAATTTGCAACAATTTATAAGAAACAAGAAGCAAGCTGCAATTATTGACGAAGTTAGCGAGGATGAGGAGGAGGATGAGACAGTGCTGCAGTACTGTAGTGATGATGGCAATGATAACAATGATGACATGTCCCCAAATGATGAAGATGAAGATTTGTAGTATAATAATCGTGTTTATCCAAGTATAAGTAGTTGATATCATTTATACTATTTGTTTCGAACAGCCAGAGTTTGTTTGAGATTTCAAAAATTTGTTATGACATTATGGATTTCATATGTATAAATGCTTCAGGCACCAGATTTATGTATAAATGCACATGAACAAGTTTAACTCAGATTTTAAAAGCTCGAAATCCATAAAAAAACAGATTGATGATCACCAATGATAGGGATTAACAAGCTAATATCATATATTTATAGGCATGTACATACCACCAGATGAAGGTTACTTGTCTTGTTGCCACATAGGGCAATACTAACTAGGCACATTTGAGTGAGCATTCAAATTTACAAGCTAAAGCAAGCGAGGCACAAAATAATCAAGCCTTCCAGCCTGCTACGGCACAACTAAGTAAGAGGTTCATGTTTCCATCTGTTGGCATACAGAGGTTCCACCAACATTTAAAATCATCCATCACTGACAAGCCTAAAGCCTAAAACCACTTGAACCCTAAAGCCTTCTCAGCAGCAGCTATGAGCGCAGCATGCAGTCTTGCTTTCCTTTTCTTCTCCGCATTGAGCTCACCCTCAAGCCACTTGACATTTTCGTGAGACTCTGCCACCGCTTTTTGTAACTGCCAGAAGTCCATCTGTTGAAAAATGAGCAGCATGCATATGTAAGTACAACATTACTGGACATATATACTAAGCATGCATATAATTCAACATGCTTAGCATGTATACTGGACATTACTAAAAGAACAGTTTATGGATACACTTAAACAAGCATACTCAAGCAAATTTAAGCTTTGCCAGTTATAGATTATTGATGACTATAGCAGTTAGTCTAAGTAAAAAAAAAGTTGATGACTGCAGCAGTCAACTCACCTTCTTCTCCTTCCCCCTCAGCTCTGAGGTCATCTGTGACAGTGGCTCCTTCCCCTTCTCCTCTATCTTGACCTCTGTCAGTAGCTCCTTCCCCTTGTCCTCTATCTTGACCTCTGGCAGCGTCTCCTTGCCCTTTTTATGGCGCTCGCTGCGTCTCAGCGCACGCTCGGCGGCGCTGGACGAGATCCCTCGGCGCGCGCTGGCCTGCAAATTTGATAAGCAAGACCATGAATCAGCCTAGTCAAATTCTGAAATTTGATAAAGAAGACCATATTGTAAACTGGCCAATCACTAATCTTTCAAAAGAATATTAATGCAGAACACTACCTAAACCATATTGTTTGGATCATATTGCAAACTGGGCACTAAGTTATCATGAATAATTTCTACACTACCTAAACCATTGTTTGGACAATATTTTAAACTGGGCACTAATTGAGCATGACTAATTTCTACACTTCCTAAAATTTCTTAATTAATCTAGCAAAAGGAAACCCACAAATCATATAATAACTTTGCACATTTCATTTCCCACAATCTGTGTACAGCATGAACATGTGCCTGATATGAACTATGCATAAAACTAAATCTGTGATTCCATATCTTCTACTGACAAATGCAAGCGTCTCATTCAGTGACTAATTGAAAACCCTCTCGTACAATTTGCAGACCCACAAATCATTTCCCACACTCTGTACAGCATCAACATCATCTGATCTAGGGCTAACTCTTTTTCAGCGACTAATCGAACTATAAAATAATCTACATAATCTCCTTCATTTGTTCAGTAGCTGCACTACATAATCAACATCATCTCCAAACGAACTGGGAAAGGCAAGAGATGGAACCTCAGGTTGTGCAGACGAAATGTAGATCCGCCGGCGCGATTGGGATCGTTCCTGACCCTCTTGTAGCCTGGTCAGGTTGTCCACGATGCCGGCGGAGGCGGCGGAGGTGCTGGAGGCGGCGGAGCCCCGGCGTAGCACCACGCCATGGCGAGCCTTGGTGAACCTCCCGGTCGCTGGGTCCCGCTTCTGGTTGCTCGCACGGGCGGACTGCGTCGGGTTCTTCTTCATCATCTTCGCTCCGGCGGCGACTGCGGCGGCGCAAGCTGCGGGATGTGGTTTTGGCGCACGCGAGGGGGAAGCGGAGGAGACGAGGTGGTGTGTGTGTGACGACTTGGGGGACGATTTGGGGGAAAATGCTTTAATAGATAGATCTGGTGGTGTGAAATTGTGCGTGACGATTCGGGTGACAGACGACCTTTTAACGTTTTAAATTGAATATAACCTCACATCGAACGTATACACCTTCCTAGCCCAATGGCAATGCGCTCTGAATCTAACACCACAGCTCCCAAGTTCGAATCCTGTGGGTGCCTTTTTTTGTTTTATTTTTTTATTTTAATTTTTTCTCAGAATCACTTGAAACTTTTTTGACAACATAATAGACCCAAAGGAGGATCTCCTGCAAGTTTTGAGATTTTTTAAGCAAGATTACAAGTTTTTAACATTTATTCTTTATTAAATCAATAAATATTTACAATAATAGGCAAACTTGGTCTGAAAATTTCAAAACTTCACCCAACATCATAGATTGCATCCATAAGCATCCCAAAAAAATTTCAAATGATTTCGAGCAACAGGTAATATACATCCCACATAGGGATGAACATCTCCCCGGGAGTGACAATGACATGTGTGAGACATGTATGCTTTAGTGGGGAAGTGCATCATCACTTTCTCAGAATCACTTGAAACTTTTTTAACAACATAATAGACCAAAAGGAGGAGCTCCTGCAAGTTTTGAGATTTTTTAAGCAAGATTACAAGCTTTTAACATTTATTCTTTATTAAATCAACAAATATTTACAATAATAGGCAAACTTGGTCTGAAAATTCCAAAACTTCACCCAACATCATAGATTGCATCCATAAGCATCCCAAAAAAGTTTGAAATGATTTCGAGCAACAGGTACTATACATCCCACATAGGGATGAACATCTCCCGGTGAGTGACAATGACATGTGTGAGACATGTATGCTTTAGTGGGGAAGTGCATCATCACTTTCTCAGAATCACTTGAAACTTTTTTGACAACCTAATAGACCAAAAGGATGATCTCCTGCAAGTTTTGAGATTTTTTAAGCAAGATTACAAGCTTTTAACATTTATTCTTTATTAAATCAACAAATATTTACAATAATAGGCAAACTTGGTCTGAAAATTCCAAAACTTCACCCAACATCATAGATTGCATCCATAAGCATCCCAAAAAAGTTTTAAATGATTTCGAGCAACAGGTACTATACATCCCACATAGGGATGAACATCTCCCCATGAGTGACAATGACATGTGTGAGACATGTATGCTTTAGTGGGGAAGTGCATCATCACTTTCTCAGAATCACTTGAAACTTTTTTGACAATATAATAGACCAAAAGGATGAGCTCCTGCAAGTTTTGAGATTTTTTAAGCAAGATTACAAGTTTTTAACATTTATTCTTTGTTAAATCAACAAATATTTACAATAATAGGCAAACTTGGTCTGAAAATTCCAAAACTTCACCCAACATCATAGATTGCATCCATAAGCATCCCAAAAAAGTTTGAAATGATTTCGAGCAACAGGTACTATACATCCCACATAGGGATGAACATCTCCCCGTGAGTGACAATGACATGTGTGAGACATGTATGCTTTAGTGGGGAAGTGCATCATCACTTTCTCAGAATCACTTGAAACTTTTTGGACAATATAATAGACCAAAAGGATGAGCTCCTGCAAGTTTTGAGATTTTTTAAGCAAGATTACAAGTTTTTAACATTTATTCTTTATTAAATCAACAAATATTTACAATAATAGGCAAACTTGGTCTGAAAATTCCAAAACTTCACCCAACATCATAGATTGCATCCATAAGCATCCCAAAAAAGTTTTAAATGATTTCAACCAACAGGTACTACACATCCTCACAACGGCTTACATGTCTAACTAAGACCTACGTGACTATGTGAGACTATGGCCCCCTTTGTGAGATATTCGTATCAACACCATCTCCAAATCATCTTCAACTTTAATAGGGTGTTCATGGACACAAACTAAGAGGTTTTCTGAAAAAAAATGAAAAAAAATAAAAAACATAGAAACAAACGTCTTTTTATAAAGTATAATAAATAAAAACACTGTCCAAAAAATATGGGCCCCTTAGGATTCGAACCCAGGGGCCAAGTCTTGGCAGTCAATTGGCCTTACCATTGGGCTGTTTCAGTTTGTTCGTTATGAGTCAGGAGACAGTTTACTTAAACAATAGGCGCAGACTGACAAAAAACAGGGCGCCAAGATTGGCGCCAAACGTTTTCGGTGCCTTTTGTCTTGAAAAAGAATTGCGCCTAAATCGCGGATTATTAACCTCCCTCCACCACTTCTCGTCAAACCTCCCCCACTTTCTATCTTCTCCCCTCCCCATTCCTCGAACCGGAGAAGCCGCCGCCGCCACAGGACCCCATCGCCGGCGACGACCTCCTTGCTCATCCTAGGTAAGTTGGTTCCACCCCGCCTCCACCTATCCCTCTCTCTCAACGACCCACCTACGTATCTCTCCCCATCAAACCTCTCACTCACAACAACGAAACCCTAACCACAACCGTCCCAGAATTCGATTTGGTTACACGCCGCCCCCCTATCCCTCTCTATCACCTACATTTCTCTCCCCATTCCACCTCTTTTGATTCCCGAACCTAACCCTAAGCACATCTGCAGGTCTCAATCCCCAACTTGGCCACAAGCTCAATGGTGGCCACTAGGGGTCAACGTAAGAACGCACCTGCAGGTATGTGGAATACTGCAACTTTATTTGTTAAACGAGATCTACAATTTCATTCAAGTACAATTGCAATTTTGTTGAAATTGTTGAGGACTTGTCTGCGCAGTACCATTCTGTTTACTTTATATTGTTGCAATTGCTTGTGTCAAACCAATCTAGTTCTAGATAATAGAATTTGTGAAATTGCTTCAGTCTATGATTCTTATTCAATTCTATTTGTCTGGCCATTATAATTGCATTTGTCTGATTCATGGGTCCATTCTGAAGTTCAGTGTGTGCTAATATAATTTTTCGTCCATGTATGTTGATACGAAAATAGTAGTTCAGTCCCATCTATGTACATACTTTTTTCATAGAGTTATAAGAGTGTTTGGTTCAGTGTCATAACCAGGGGATTTAATAACTAGGACTCCATAAATAGTTGTACCTCTTATCTCAGACCTTAGACCTCTGAAGTAGTATTATTACCTCTAACCTATTAGTTGAAGCCTTTTAAAATGTCTAATACACCCAATTTCTTGTCCTTCGAAGAACCTACAATAACTGAGGACTATGAGAGAATCCGAGATAGACAAGTTGCGGAGAATCAAAAGATCTTTGAAGAGCTCGGATTGAATACAATAGCTTCTGACCTTAATAACTCCTTGCCCCAATCTGCACAAAAGAAGGGGAAAAAACAGCAAACAAGGGAACAAATAATGAAGATTCATCATCATCGGAGTATCTCGTTGATGCGGATGATCAAGGAGATGGTACTGATGATGATGACACTGAATCTAATGAGCAGTCACAACCCATGGCAAATGAGGTGCTTCTTCTATCTTCAATGTAGTCCATGGGCCATACTAGCATTGCAATTACATGTTTCTGTTCTAAAGTATGCTATAGGATTTAGATGCACATTCTTTGAAACATACATCTTGTTTAATATATGCTATTCGTTATTAATGCACATGACTTACCTGAGTTTCTTTTCCACACAGATTTCCTCACCGCGTAGTCGCAAAATTATCTCTTCAAAGATCAAGAAGTCTAATCCCACAATGGCACCTGGGGTTAGATATAGTAAGAGAGTGAGGGCAACTCCTGAAGCTGAAGTGCAGCCTTCTGCATCCGAAACATCAAGGTCAAAAAGGCAGCATGTGCAGGAGCCTACAGCTGCTAATGATGACACTACACCTGCAGAAGAAGCCAATGGAACAGCGGGGCATGACAACACAGCATCAGAGGAAGCCAATGACACAGCTGGTCATGACAATGCAGATGTAGAGGAAGACATTATAGCTGCTGATGACAATACACTTGTTGAAGGCAAGTTCTATTTTTCCAGACAGTTATGACATCTCTTTTGTTCATCTTGCAGAAATTACTTCATTTAACCAAATGCAATTTCTATTTTGTAGGTTCTCAACAGAGACGTCCAAGGAGGCCCAGACCAGCTACTGTTGGAAAACAGCTGGATAGGATGACTAAAGCTATGGGAAGAAGATTGCCCATAGTTGTTCATGAAGGAAAAAAAAGCCACATGAACCTGTTCAAGCTGCCAAGTTAGCTTCAGAGGCCGGCGTCATCATTCGGGAAAGCATTCCTGTCCTTCCACATTGGAAGGATTACAAGAAAGACAACAAACACTTCAAGACCTTTGAGGGGCAGCTAGCTGTAAGTGCATAACTGTTCCTATTTCAAACTTTCATACATGCTTAACCTTATTTGTCTAACTAAGTATCGAACTATCATATGCCTAGGGTCGCTTGGCTGTTAACACAAACCATGCCCCAACAAAGGTTGCTATGACCGATTTGATGTGCGTTGCGATAAAGAACCAACGTTATCACCTCAAGAAGCGATACTTCAATGGTGTACCTGCAAATGAGGTTCGGACTACTTCTCCTGTTGGTTACATGACTGATGCAGAATGGAGGGCACTTGTTGCAAAGTGGTCTGATCCAAAGAATATGGTATGGGTATAATGCAATATATTCTTCATTCACTTATTTTCCAAAGACTCTTAACATTCTGAACTTGTGATATCATCTCACATGTTGAATCTCTTGTAGGAAACATGTGAAAAGAACAAGCACAACCGCAGTCAAGTCAAGTATCATCAGGCTACAGGTTCTCGCTGCTATGTGGCACACTTACATGCATATGTAAGTAAAACATTACCTTCTTCACTTAAATGCACATTGGTACTGAACAAATTCATTTTCATTTCATCTAAGATTACTTTGCTGTGATTTTTAACCACTATACAGAAGAAGAATAGAATCATAGACGACCCCGACCTAGATCAGAATGAAGCAATAGATGCGGTGGAGGCCTTCAAGACTTGCCATACCAGCTCCAAACGTGGCATGAGTGAGCCGGCAAGAGAGGCACTTGTAAGTGCATAGGGTCTATCTCTACTAGTTGATATTTAATTATAATTGCATTGGTTGTTGGTCTTATCAATTATCATCTTACTGTTGCTAAAGGTATTTACATGTAACTATTTTATGTTCATAAATTTCAGGATAATATGGAAGCTTTGAGGCCTCAACCTGTTCCTGAAGATGAGATGCCTGCATCAAGTGTGCAAGTCGTGTCCAAGGTGCTCTCCCAGAACAGCTCCAACCATTTCCTGAAGAGTGTTGGCTTCCAAACACCGCCATCCACCAAGTCAGGTTCATCAAATGACAGTGAGCTTCGGGAACAACTTGTAGCTGAAGCGACGGCAGCTGTTCAAGGTGAACTAGACGACCTCAGGAAGAAAATTCAAGAAGCTGAGGAAGAGCGGGGGAAGACACAAAAGGAGCTGGAGGAGTACAAGAAGATTACAGAGAAGAACACCAAGGAGATGGCAAAGATCAATTTGCTCCTCAAGAAGCTCTTGTCCCTCCATGGAAATAGTTCTTCATCCCCATGAACAGATCTGCTGTGAACTTGGTTTGGTCGTGTTTGAAACTTTTAGTTATGTTTGGTCTTGATTTCTGAAATGTGATGTCAAGTGGTGTTGGCCACTCAGTTGTATGCACACTTGAATACTACTTTTAATCTTATGGAATGGTGTTCCCATTCTAGTATAATCTGCAAACTACAATTCCATTATAAACTGCAATATATCTGTGACCAAAGTGATGTCACATCTGTGACCATAGTTATGTTATATCTGTGACCAAATCAAGTCCAATCTGTGACCATTTATATGGTAAATTTGTGACCAAATTACTTCAAAGTGTGACGATGGGAAATAGTATTCTGTGACGATGCGAACATGTATTCAATGACGATTAGAAAATGATGATGTCACCTGCCACATCAGCAATGTCATCACCTGCCACGTCAGGAATGACGTCACCTGCCACGTCAGCAATGACGTCAGCTGCCAGCATGGCATAGGCTGTTGCCGCTCCCAAACGGTAGGTTATGACGAAACAAAACGAAGTTCCATGACCAAATTGATCGTCACAAAAAAATAAACGCCGTTAACGGCGCCGTCAGCACGTCAGGCAGACAGCCGATTGTGACGAAAACAGGGATTCGTCTGTGACCAAAAGCTTTCGTCATAGATAGAAATCAGTTCTATGACGATGGAAAAATCGTCACAGAATGGAAACACATCTATGACGAAAAATTTTGTTTCGTCACGGATGACCAAATGTGATGCGACCTTTTTGACGAAACCCAAATCGTCACAAAATCATCACAAATGAACATCAGTGACGATTACGGCATCTTCAATGACGTTATGTCAACGTCATGGATGACAACATCCCTACTAGTGTCTCCTTGTTAGTCTTTCTAAGCACATCATCACGGTTGTCAAGTGTTGACGGCTGTTAAGTGCCTACTTTAGCCGTCAATATACTCATGAATAAAGGAGCATAAGGCATTTCTTACACGTATTTAGTTAAGAATAATGTAGTTCCACTTGTCCTTGGAGATTATTTGATTGCAGGAAAATAAGCAAGAAAAGAGTGCCAAACTCAACTTCTAGGGTCCATGCCACATCACCTCATCCTAGGTGGGCTGCCAACAAGGATTCCATGCATGCAAACCTTCCAACTAGGGAGCCATTCATGCATGCCATGCAAGCAATCCTAGTGAAGCAACCCCCGACGAATCAGAGTGTGACACGTGGACTTCACATGGATCCATGGGCCCACAAAGGCAAGCAAACCGCGCCAAAACAGGGTGGACACCGGGAACCGACCTAAGGACCCACAGGGCAGCCTCCAGGAGGAAGCACACCCCGAGTGGGGCCCACAGGGGGTCGGCTGACCCCATAGGTCGGCCGAACCAACCTTGTGGCCGCCACTCAGGGGCTTCCACGTGGTGGTTCCCTATTGGTCCTAGGCGCCTTCCCCGGGGTGTTTGCCTCTATTCTTTGCCGGTGCACGGGCCTATAAATAGAAGGAGAGGGGGCTCACTTATGAACCATCCACACTTGCAACACCTCTCTCACTTTTAGTCTCAAGGCTAGGAGGTAGGCTAGAGTAGTTCTAATTCAGGTTCCAAGTCTACTTTGGGATCTTGGTATGAGTTGTCTTGTATCTTATTTCATTCGTATGACTTTGATCTACTTCAGTTATTTATCTATTTCATATAAAGTTGTGTTAGTATGCATGAGTGATTTGTTCATGTGTTCTTCACCTGTTCATCATTTAGAGGCTCCTGTTCTTGATGAACAAGGCCTTTCGATCCACTTGACGGGTGATTTTCACATGTTTCTGGTGTTTGTTCATAGGTTAGAGGCTCGTGTTCTTCGCGAACACGACCCTTTGATCCAGTTGAACAGACATAGGAAAGCACGAATCCGTTTGTGTACTTAACCTGGTTTGATCTAATTAGATGACATGATTGCGTTGTATGAAGTCTGTGCTTGAGCTACGGTACTCGGTGTAATTGGCTGGTTTATCTGGTGGCTTGACCTGGGTCACAATAGCCCGGGCCGGTCAAGTCCGGCTAACAACATAAGCATGGTGCTTGGGTTGTGTAGCTACCTTACTTATGAGTTTATCCCACGGTTTGTCTTGGGGTAGGCCGCGGTAGTGACAGCCGTTGGTCCTCTGAAATCCCCCACGTTCGGATAAGCTGTAGGAGTCTAAAATATAACAACCGGAGTTGTACAGAAGCAGCACGGGAGGTTATCTCCCCGTGGTACCTGGGTGCTCAAGTCAATGTTCTTCAATGCTAGTGTATCTAACTCGTTCTTTCCAGCTTTATGTGTATAGTACATTAGAACCTAGAACTAACTCATGTGTCGCCTCTTATGCCTAGGACCCTTTAGAGAGAGAGAGTGAGTGTGTGTGTGATCACACTACCCCCATTATCATATCTTTACCCCTGCACTTGAGTGTCTGGTTTGTTTCCGTCTATGATCTATACTCATGGCAATAGAGTTGATCTTGTCATTCCGCCAATGCCTTCCTTGGATTCGATACCCTTTGGAATACTCCTTTGGGGAAATGCTACAATGGTACTTCCGTGCGCTTGCGGATCTCTGTAAACGTTAAGATTTACCAACCAGCATTTCTAGCGCTATTACCAGGATGGGTTCCAAACCTGTTCTTAGGTGATTGCGTTAAGAAATGTCAACATCAAGCAACTCATTCAGCCTAGCATTCTCCTCTAACAAGAAGTTGGGATCTCGTCGTACCTCGTCATCGGAATCGAAGTTCGAATCCGAGCTGTGCTTCCCACCCTTCTTGGAATGCGCCATGCCGCAAAAGCCTTCTTGTGCGACGAAGCTCAGGCGGGTGATGTTCTTGCCCGTGTGCCGCTTGTCCTTGCGCTTCTCTTGCTCTTCCTCGCTGCTCGAACCGGAAGAAGCATCGCTTGATGTCGAGTCGATGTCGCTTGCTCCGGCCACCATCGCTCGAGCGGTCTTCTTCTTGTGGCCGCCACTCTTCTTGTGCCTTCTCTCGCTCTTGTCCTTGTGCTTGTCCTTGTAGTCGTTCCGGGAGCGGTGCTTGTTGTAGTCGTGCTTGGGCTTGCCCTTGTAGTCATTCCTGATCTCCATGGCTTCAGGGCATTTGGCGATGAAGTGCCCGTGCTTCCCGCACCGATAGCACATCCCCGAGCTCCGCCTTGCATTCTTGCGGTTCTCGTATATCCGTCCAAACCTGTTGCTCAACAAGGCGAGATCATCCTCGTTCAGCACCTCAAAGTCCTCATCTGGCAAGGACACAAGACAAGACAAAGAAAAGCCAACAGAGTTAGCGTTAGTCCTCGATCCTAAGACGAGAGCCAAACTATGAGGATCAGTGGGGCTCTCGCTCTTGGCTCTCAAGCCACGATCAACCTCTGAAGACCTGAGCTTGGAGAACAGCTCATCCAGCGACAGCGTATCATATGCGCTCGACTCCTCAATGGCCTCGATCTTGGCTTCCCACACAGATCTATCCAGGGCATGCAAAAGCTTGATAGCTTGATCATGATCCGTGTATGGGAGCACTGTCACATTGGCCCTCATGTTGTTGACTATGCAAGTGAAGCGCTGAAACATAGCATCGGTCGACTCACCAGGGAGATGAGTGAAGTTCTCGTACTCTCTCCGGTAAGTGGTAAACATACGGGCTTGCACTTGGGCATTGCCAACATGAGCATTCTTCAACTTGATCCAAATCTTTCCGGCCACATCCTCTCCGTACACTCGACCAAACTCCGAGGCTCAGAGAGCACGGAACAAGTAATCAACAGCCTTGCTGTTGGCCTCAAACATGTCCCGCGATCCGGGAAGCAGAAAACTCTCTGGGATGACATAATGAGGATTCTGAGTGACCTCCCAGATGAGAGTTCCCTTCCCTCGCAAAAACGCACCCATGCGCCTCTCCCACATCGGGTAATTCTTGCCATCAAAGTGCGGAGGACCCGACCCCTTGCCGTAATCGCCCATCTTTGGATCTTAGACTGGTTAGAATCAAGAAGATCCGTAACTGGCTCTGATACCAATTGAAGGACCGAAAAGGGTGACCAGAGAGGGGGGGGGGTGGAGTGAATGCTAGCCGATAAAAAATTCTTCCCTTAGGTCGAACTCGGCCTATACCCCGATTGCCACTCCAAACGCTCACACACACAAAGGAAGCTCCAAACAAGGCACACACAAGCCTTCAAGAACAAGGCATAAGCCTAGGAGCAAAGAGCGGAAGAAACTAGACACGAATCAAAGCACTTGGCACAAACTGGAAACGCCAGGCGCGGACTGTCCGTGCAGTACGAGCGGAATATCCGCTAGTGTATGGCGGACCATCCGGACCTACCTCGCGGACTGTCCGAAATAAGTAACCGAACCACCAGAGACGAACCCTGAAATTCGGACTGTCCGGCTACACCTTGCGGACTGTCCGCCAGTGTCGCGGACCGTCCGTGAGGCCTGGGCGGACTGTCCGTCAACCCGCTGGAAACCCCAGACAAAAACCCCAGACAAAACTTCGCCACGCGGACCGTCCGTGATCAACACGCGGACTGTCCGCAAACCTCTTGCAACGAAACCCTAGGGCTAGAAAGGATCGAAACGAAGACGCGCAAGAACACGAAGAACACGCGACGAACTCCTGGACGCGCGGACTGTCTGCGGGGTCCTCGCGGATTGTCCGCTAGCTCCGGACAGAGCTGCTCGAGCTCGAGCTCGTGAAGTCAACTCTCCCAATCCATCACCGGATCTCCCAAACACCAAAAGCTCTTGAGACAAGATTTGGGGGAGATGATAAGCAACACAAGAGGATGCTATGCCCCCAAAATCTCGACCTCTAAGCCACTAAATCGCCGGGAATCGCGGATCACACGAACTCCACCATGAACTCGGGCACCAACCAAAAACGCACGAATCGAAGGCTCTCCACAGTGTTTGAGGGGTCAAGATCACACACAAAGATGCGCAAGGCATCCACCCATGATCCCCTCAAAGAAATTCGTGCAGAAACGCCCCCAAAATAATGAATCGAGCGAAGAACGAAACCCCCCAAAAATAGCCCCGAAAATGACACGAAAATCACAAGGGACTAGGAGATCACCGCAACGCCGAATGCTTTCATACATCCAGAGGTCAGAGTATGTACAAGAGTCTAGCCTAAGGAATCCAGAGGGAAAAGAAGCAGTTCAGAGAAATCTACCGGGGGAGAAAGCCCTAGAGTTCAAGAGAGAGAGAGATGCCATCCACCTCTCCGCTATTTATACGAAGTCCATCGGAGGGAGGTAAATGACCATGCTACCCCTACTGCTTGAAATGAAGATACAACCCCTAAGGGGCATTTTGGTCAAGTCTTCATCGGACGGACACGCTTCCACCGCGGCTTCGCTTCACCTCGACGCAAACCCCGCGATCACGCCACGTGCCCTCCGCCACGAAGCTTCTCGAAGCTCCCGGATCACCGTCTCCATCGCCCCGGGCCTCCGGGCTTGGTTTTGAGGCCCAAACCAAGAAACCGTCCACCGATGGTTTTGTGGGCAATCCACCAAACCCTGCGTGCAAGCTTCAGGCTTCACCCGCTACCTTGCACCGGCCCATGTTCACGACTTCAGCCCGCCAGTCTTGCACCGCACGGCTCGCACTTGACCCCATCGGCCACCGGGTCCATCGAACCAAGCCTACTTGCCACTCCATCACGCGGAGGCCACCACAGCTAAGGCCTTTCGCGCTTGTTCTTCACCTGCACCGACACGAGTCAAGCCGCAACCTGTACCTGCACACTTAGCCAAGCATTAGTCCACACAATGTTGTCAATCACTCATCACCAAGGACCGACCCTCCACTGGTCCTCGGACACACCTGGTCCTCAACGAGTACACAAGCCTTGATGATGGGTCGAGGATGTCTGCAGAGGAGATCAACGATGATCAAGTCATGGAGAGGCTGCAGAAGATCTTCAGGAACCTGGAAGGGAAACCAGCCATTGTGCAAGAGTTCAGCGCTGACAACCCTCTACTCTTGGTAAGTAGTCGAAACCAGCCCCCGAGTACTTATTATGCAAGTAGTCGTAGACTGATAGTTGTTGTCTTGTCTTTGCTGTAGGAGGATGTTCTGAAGTTCGTGTGCGTGCCGTCTCCGCGCGAAGCAGGGCCAGCACGAGTAGCGAAGGCTCCGGGGATCGTGATCCAGGAGCCAGTGGGAGAAAACCCAGCTCCTAGGGAAGACGAAGTCGTGTTGGAGGATGCGTCCTCCAGTAGCGGAGATGAACAGACACTGAAGCAGCGTTTCGAGATTAAATCTCGATACGGGTACTCAGGAGTACCCATACCTGATGCTCCCGACGTGGGTTCTTCCAAAAGGCCGGCACCAGAGCTACTTGAAGATGTGGCCCAGCCCCCTCGAAAGAAACGATTCGCGGTCGGGAAACAGGTGGTAAAGAAGGTATGACCTTGAACCGAGTAGTCGATATCGTGTCGAGTACTCGATCCCTTGTATTTGACCAGAAGTCTTGTGTGCAGGGCGCCTCCGGATCTGCTTGAGATGATGAAGTCGAGCAAACGGTGAATCCAGGGCCCCATGAAGTCTTGGAGATTGAGGATGCTAGGTCCTCGCCACCCATGGGAGTACCCACAGGAGGCCTGAATGAGCCAACTGAGCCCGAGACGGCTCAGCAAGCCCCCGTCGAGCCCCAGGGAGTGGAGCAATCTGAAGTCGGGGCGCACGAAGCTCAAGGAGCAACAGCGCCGGAAGTCGCGACATCGGCTGAGGCTGAAGTGGCGGTGCCCGAGATGCTGACACTGTTCGATCTGCTGAGACCGCGAGTTGAAGTGCCGTGGGCAACCCTGTAAGTACACGAGAACTCGAGTACCTTTTGTGTTGTATGTGAAGAAGCTGACCAATCTTATTGATGCAGGAAATCCACAGATCTGAAGTGGGGGGCATCGAGCTCAAATGCCGCTGCAGACAACCAAAGTCCATCAGCAAAGCAAGATGAGTACCCGCAGGAACCCCAAGGTGAGTCCGCAGAAGAACTAGTAGCAGCCGAAGCAGAAGCCGCGAGAGCCCTTCACTTGATGTGTGTTGACGGTCGATTTCCGTCAACCAAGAGCACTTGTTACACTTTGGCCTGAGCTTTGAATTATAACTAACCCGCCACTAGGCATACTAATGATGTAACAAGTTCACACTTGCATGTGGTTTTTTGAGTATGTTGTTTACGCAAGATTTAAGCGCCTAAATGAGGACTTCCGGGTAGAGTTCATCAGACACTTTATGAGAAGATCACGAAGCCCGGCACAAGTCAAGACACAAAGTGAACATGACTCCAAATGACCCGAGGACCGAAGCTTGAAGCTGTGAAAGTCCAAGGACCTAAACAGAAGATGCGGGAGTTCGTACGCCAAGTACCCTTATCCAAACCACTAGGAAAATGACGTCAAGGACCCACATGAAGATGGAGGCAAACTAGGCCGAAAGTGGGCCAGGCCGGCCGGCCCACCCCCTCTCTGCCTCGGTTCGCCGCCGCCTTTCTTCGGTGATATATTCGCAGAACCCTAATTGTTTGGGGAGAGGAGCCATTCGTGAAAGACGACCAGAGAAGCCTCGGGAGATCAAACACAAGGAAGAGAGTTGATCGAGAGGGTGAAGATCGAGGAGGATCATCACCTAGGTCAACGGAGGCCACCACGAGAAAGGAGGACGCCGAGGCCTCGCCACAGCGCTGCCGGAGTTGAAGGACACCGAGAGACAGACTCCATCGGAGGCATCCACCATGTTCAACGGTGCCATGCCTAGCGTCTTGATGGGGTAAAGTAATTGTTTGTCCATGGAGTTGTAATGGATCTTGACATGTAGTCACCCACTCTCTTGTTTGGATCTTTATCTATCATACCTTCATGTTGATGATGCTTAATGTTTAAGGTTAGCTACCATTGCCATCGAGGTTGCTCCCGTAGATCATATCAACATACCGTGTTCATTAGGGTTAGAGATGATTACCTTCGCGTAGTGACTAGTACGAGGGAAGGGAAACGCTTAACTCTTTGTTCACATCCTTAGATAGATTGGATCGGAGTTTACCATGTTTTAGGGTGATTGCATCTCAAGTACCTAGACTCCATGGGCATACGTCTTTCATACTCGTGAACACCTCTCTTTCTCTTTAACATAATCTAGGGTTAGTTTGTCTTTACTTTATAGATTAATCTTTATATCATAAAGTCTTTAATCAACCAAGTTAGTGTTAGGTTAAACGCAAGTAATTCCCTTGCTCTGTGGATTGACAAGAACCTAGGGGGCCCCCTCCCTTGGTGAAAAAGGCACCAAGTCACTCCGTGGACTTGCGGTGAAGTTGAACATGGTTTTGAACCGTCAACAAGCCCCTTTTTCTGGTGCCGTTGCCGGGGAGCAAGCCAGTTTACTTCGTTTAATCTCTCATTAATTTTGTTGATTACTAACATCTAACCTTTGTGTTCTAGAAAAAAACACACTCTTTTGTTTTTGCTTTTGATTGTCTAGATGGCATTCGTTGGAAATCCTTTGGAGGAACTGGAAAAATCACTAAGAGACTATGCTAGCCCTCAATGTGAGGACATCAAGGTACAAGAATCGGATTCGATTCTCGAGGCGACAAGGTACAAAATTAGAGTTCAAATCATCAAGATGGCAGCAACTAATCCATTCCGAGGGGTGGAGACGGACAATCCATATAGACATATCCAGCGCTTCATGACATTGTGCAATACGATGCGACAAGAGGGAGTTCCCGACACTTGGTTTAAATGGAATCTTTTTCCGTACTCACTTGCCGATGAAGCAACAAAGTGGTATTCATTCGTGTCTTTTGAAGCCGAGGGAAATTGGGATCAATTGGTAAAGAAATTTTGTGCCAAGTTCTTCCTTATAACCAAGGTTCAACATATAAGGATGCAAGTGATAACTTTCAAGCAAGGAGAAGAAGAGGGGATTGATCAAGCGTGGAATCGATGTAATGAACTAGTTGAACAAGGACCAAGACTCGGATTCCTGGGTGACGTACTTTTGCATACATTCTTTTTTCCCTAACCCCTAGTTGCATGGAATACGTTCAAATGTGTGCAGGAGGGGATCTCATGGAGAAAACACTCACAGAAGCTGCCAAACTTCTACAAAAAATAAGTAAAGTGGCAGCCATGTGAAGAGATTGGGAAATGTGACTTTCGGGAAAGCCGGAATGCGACACAAGTGTGGCACCCCTTGCTGCAATTTTCAGAAATACGGCTCCGAAAGAGAAGAAAGAGGAACCAATCCTTGAAAAGGTTGAAGAAGCCAAACATGAGGAAACTAGAACTATCCCGGAGAGTGATCACGCCGAGACAAGCAAAGCAAATGAAAGAACTATGTCAAGCGCGAAGCCACTAAGGGAGTTTGAGCAAATGGATTGGATCCCACTTGATTTTGGAGAAATCTTTGACAAGAGGAGACCGTTCCCTAATAAAAAAGGGATGGCAAAAGCTTTGGAGATAGACTTCCCGCCGGAAAAACAAGTGGAACATTCATACAACATAGAGACAACCGGGGAGGTCCTTCAAAAACTCTTTAGCGAAGAAGAAGTTGATCCGGACCATGCGGCTGAAGCTAAAAGAATTATGGGAATCAAGCTCGAGGCGTCACCATTTGCCCGCCTTGCTGAAATTTTTGCCATAGGATCCGATGAAGAAGAGAAGACATCGCCGCGTATAGATTGCAAGGTCAACAACATTAATTGCAAGGCGTTATGCGACATTGGAGCACAAGTAAGTGTCTTGTCTTCTAAGATTTTTGATGCAATTCACGATCACACCATTGACCTAGTTCCAACCTCTACTAAATTAATTATGGGAGATGGTAGAATTTTTAAACCTCTAGGAATTGCTCGAGACCTAGAAGTTTTAATTTCTGAAAAATGCATTCCAATTGATTTCTTCATTATTGATGTCTACTATCATAAGAATGATCATGTAATTCTTGGTAGACCTTTTCTCAAGTTGGTTAATGCCGTTTTAGATGCCGGAAAAGGAAAAGTAACTATTAATCTTGATAGAAATAATCACACATACAATTTTCTTCCCGCTTCTAGAATTGCCTCACCCCTACCTCTTGATGACGAAGAGGTAGGGAGCCTTCGCTTTGTTGAAACTTTCAGGGATCCGCTACAAAGAGCTATGGAGAATCAATCTAATGATGAGCTAGATGAAGAGTTAGCGGAAGCAACCAAAGGACTAGAACCGCAAGACGGAAGCTTAGAGGAGGATAAATTTGAAGATCTTGGAGAAATTGTACATGAGGAACCACAAGCACCGGAGGTGGATCTTAAGCCATTACCCAAAGGATTGAAATATGAATTTTTGGGCCCGGACAAGACTTATCCCGTGATTGTGAGTGATGAATTGAGTCCCGAGGAGAATGATATGTTGCTGAATTTATTGAAGAAGCACAAGAAAGTGATGGGATATTCAATTAATGACATTAAAGGACTCAGCCCAGCATTTTGCACTCACCGCATACCTATGGAGGATCAATGCAAGCCCATAGTGGACCATCAAAGGAGGTTAACCCATGCCATGTGAGAGGTAGTGAAGAAGGAGGTTATCAAATTGTTGGACGCCGGAATCATCTACCCGGTGCCACATAGCGAGTGGGTGAGCCCCGTACATTGTGTGCCTAAGAAAGCAGGTTTGACCGTGGTGAAGAATGAGAAGAATGAATTGATGCTGCAAAGAACCGTGACCGGATGGAGGATGTGTATTGACTATCGGAAATTGAACAAAGAAACAAAGAAGGATCACTTCCCCCTACCGTTCCTCGACAAGATGCTTGAGAGGTTAGCAAATCATGCATACTTTTGCTTTCTTGATGGGTACTCAGGGTTCATGCAAATACCTATTCACCTGGATAATCAACATAAGACAACATTCACATGCCCTTATGGAACATTTGCGTATAGAAGAATGCCTTTCGGTTTATGCAATGCTCCAGCCTCTTTTCAACGATGTATGATGGCGGTATTTTCGGAGTTCATCGAGGAAATTGTTGAGGTATTTATGGATGATTTCTTCATTTATGGTAAATCTTTTGTGGATTGCTTGGCAAACTTGGATAAAGTTCTCACTAAATGTTCAGAGGTTGATTTGGTGCTAAATTGGGAGAAGTGTCACTTTATGGTGAAACAAGGTATAGTGTTGGGACATGTGATATCCGAGAGAGGGATTGAGGTGGACAAAGCTAAGGTTGAAACGGTTGAAAAACTTACACCCCCAACGGATGTCAAATCTTTGAGGAGTTTCTTAGGCCATGCGGGATTCTATAGAAGATTCATCAAGGATTTCTTAAAAATTACCAAGCCATTGACCAATCTTCTCCAAAAAGATGTGCCATTCAATTTCAATGAGAAGTGCTTGGCGGCATTCCGGACATTAAAGAGAGCTCTCATAACCGCACTCGTCATTCAACCGGCCGATTGGAATCAACCTTTTGAGATAATGTGCGACGCTAGTGACTATGCCGTTAGAGCGGTGTTGGGACAACGGAAAGAAGGCAAGGTACATGCTATTTACTATGCTAGCAAAACCCTCAATGGAGCTCAATTAAATTATGCAACAACGGAGAAGGAATTGCTCACCGTAGTGTTTGCCTTTGAAAAATTCAAATCATATATTGTGAATTCTAAGGTGATTGTCTACACCGATCATGCGGCGATCAAGTATCTCTTGTCTAAAAAAGATGCCAAACCAAGGTTGATTCGATGGATCCTTCTCTTGCAAGAATTTGATGTGGAAATTAGAGACAAAAAGGGGGTGGAAAATGTTGTGGCCGACCATTTATCAAGGATGAATCGTGAGAATGATAAATAGCCTATTGAAGATAAGATGAGAGATGATCATCTCTATCACATCCTTGACAAAGATACTTGGATGATCAACATTATTCGAGCCATATGAAAAATGCCACTTGATCATTTGGATAGGAACGCTCAAAGGAGAGTGATCGTCGAGAGCCGAAAATATTATTGGGATGCACCTTACCTCTTTAGACTTGGAGCGGATGGAGTCTTACGAAGGTGTATACCAAGAGATGAAAGAGGCGAAATATTGAGGAAGTGTCACTCAAGCGAATATGGAGGACACTATGGACATTTTAGGACTCAAGCAAAGGTATGGGCTAGTGGATTTTATTAGCCGGAGATGCATGAAGATTCGAAAAGGTATGTTGCTTCTTGTCCGGAATGTCAAAGAACAGGGAATATAAATCAAAGAAATGCTATGCCCTTGAATTAAAACTTGCAAATCTATTCGACGTATGGGGAATTGACTTCATGGGGCCTTTCACTAGTTCAAATGGATATGAGCATATTTTGGTTATGGTTGATTATGTATCCAAATGGGTGGAGGCTATCCCTTGTCGAAGAGCTTCATCGGAAGAATCCATATCCATGATCAAAAATACTATATTCCCACACTATGGAGTTTCGCGAGTATTGATAAGTGATGGAGGAACACACTTCACGGGAAATAGCTTCAGATAATGCTTGTCTAAGTTGGGAATTGATCATAGAGTGGCCACGGCTTACCACCCACAAACCAATGGTCAAGCGGAAACTTCAAATAGGCAGCTCAAGAGCATTCTTAACAAGACCGTTGAAAAGGGAGGTAAAGATTGGTCAAAGAAATTGGTTGGAGCATTGTGGGCATATCGAACGGCATACAAGACACCCATAGGTATGACACCATATCAATTTGTCTATGGAAAATCGTGTCATCTACCTTTGGAGTTGGAACATAAAGCGTATTGGGCAATCAAAGAGATGAATCTTGACTTTGATGCCGCGGTAATCAAATGGAAAATTCAAATAAGTGAACTAGAAGAGATGAGGCTCAAAGCTTATGAGAGTGCAACCATCTATAAGTAAAGAATGAAGAGGTGGTATGATAAAAGACTTCGAGCAAAGGAATTCAAAGAAGGTGACAAGGTTCTCCTCTATAATTCAAGGTTCAAAATATTCGGGAAAGGAAAATTGAAGAGCAAATGGGATGGACCATACATCATTCACTCGGTCTCACCATGTGGAGCGGTCACAATCATGGACGTGAAAGGAGATCAATATGTGGTTAATGGTCAACGGTTAAAGGTTTTTCTTGAACAAGACATCGTGCCCATTGACTACATTGATATATATCACATGGAGACGAGCCCGAGCGTCAAGCCTAAGACGTAAAACGAGGTACATTTTCTGTAAATATGTTTTTGTTTTTAGTTTTCATATTTATTTCGAGTCCTTTTCATAATTTTTAGTTGGACCCTACCACCACCTAGGCTAGTATTCACGAAACACCGAGGGCTGCGAAAGTTGGGCCGCGGGGGCCCAAAATAGGGGGTAGGCCGGCCGGCCCATGCTGATCGGCCCACTACCCCCCTTCGCCCGTTTCGCTCGTTTTTCTCTGGGACACGTTTCGGTGCATTTCCTTTTCCTGTCTTCCCTTTTTGGGGGCGACAAAAATAGGTAAGGGAGGGTTTCAGCTGAATATTTCCAGGGATATTTAAGGATGTCTGGGGAGCTCAAGGTTTGCATCTGAATTGCAATCTCCAACCTCCACGAAAGCACCCAAGCACCCATGGCATCCTCAAGCAGCACCAAGGACAAGGAGGAGGTGAAGGTGACCGTGGAAGTAGGAGTACGCCTCCCCCCTCCAACCCCGGTGACGGAGGAGCTTCGCCGGTGCGAGGTGCCAAAACCCAAGAAGCAAGTGAAGAGAACCGCAAGGATTCAATGCGGAGGGCGTGGTCGAAGTGGGCGCGTCGCCAGCCCAAATCCCTGGGTTGAGGAGAAGAAGGAGAAGCCCGCTTCTCCCGTTTGCCACTCAGAGAGGCTCCTTGGGAAGAAGACGAAGGACTACAAGGAGAAGACCCCCAAGCCGGCGGATTTCTATGGAGATAGTGATTACTCCGATGATCGAAGCCCTGGCTCGTGGGGAGCCGACGGTAGTATTGACAATGACCCCTATTTTTGGGAGGAGCCCAAGGAGGAGCCAGAGGAGCATCTAGAAGGGCAAGGCGAAGGAGGCAACCTAGGCGGCGGTAATGATCCGGACGGTGGAGACCATGGAGATGATGATCCAGAGGAAGAGCACAATGTGTGTTGCGCGGCATGCCGCAACGCCATTGCGGAGCTCTTCTCATCCCTTGATGAGTGTTTCCACACCATCAATGCCATGCAACAACGAATTGAGGATTGGGAGCGCATGGCGGAAGATGACTTCAAGTACCTCAACCGCAACATAAGGAAGCTCTTCGGGATGAATAAAAATTTCAAGAAGAAGGAGTGGTGCAACTCATGCGGAAAGTACCACTAGGTGTCGTAGTTAGATAGTTCTCTCCCCTTGTGCCTTTTGTAAAGTTACGACGAGGACGTCGTAAGATCTAAGCGTGGGGGGGGGAGCTAGCTAGCTACCTTTTTAAAATTTTTGCTTTAAGTGGTGTGAGAGTCTAGTCTTTAATTTTTGAGTCAAGTGTGGGAGTGTGTGAGTCTTTGTTTTATCTTTTTAGCTTGAAAGAGTCTTAAATTAGCGTTGAGTCAAAGAAAAAAAAGAGAAATAAAAAGTGTCTTATGCAAAGTCTCATGTTTCTTTTCTTGTTATTCTTTAATTTATCTATCTTATTTGAGCATGAGCTTTTTGATTAATTGTTTACGTGGTGCTTAGTGGAAATCTACCTTTGTAAAGTACCCATACTCAAAATTTAATCTAGGACTTTGCTTCGTCCATGCTCTTAGTATTGCTAAACTTTGGAGATTTTATTTCTGAAAATTAAGAAAAAACACCTTGCTATGAAGGTTAGCAAGTTCTTTCTCCAAGTTGAGAGTGATATCTATCCTATACAAAGCCTTTACATACATACATGAGCTCCACCATAAGTGTTGATTAGCATGATGAGTTAAGTTAGGATTCTACTCTCTTGGGAGGGCTAATTTCAAGCAATGGTCATGTCCTTGATATATACCTTTTGTTGCTAGCCTCTTCGTGTATTCGGTAACGGAAATTTCACATTGAAATGCCCCGTACATCGCCGGATTCCTTACCCAAACCTGTATACATCTTTTTATCATCCTACTCCTTGAACACAACCTATATTCAAAGATTCGTTCAATCTCTAGGCATGTTTATATTTAAAATTCAGATTGTGATCATGTTCGAAAGTTGAGCGAAAAGAATAGGAGAAGAAGGTAAAGAGGTGGAAAGAAAAAAAATGTGTATGTGTGTAGTGCGCACACAAGAAAAAAAAGAAAAAGAAAAAAAAGAGAAAAAGAAGAAAGAAGGAAAAGAAAGGAAAGGAAATCCAAGGCAAGACAAGAAAGGTGTAGTAAGGGATGACAAGTCAAGTGAAGACCAAATGAAGTGCAAGGAAGGATGCCACGATGTTAGGAACGAATCTTATTCCATACCATGTGCAATCCGACATCGAGGACATCATTAGTGCCTTGAAGTCATTATTCTTTTCCCCTTTGCACATGTCCACCAATCTAAATCTTCTCATCCTTGAAACCCCTACATTATGGTTAATTCTCATGATCATTGGCTTGGAAGGTGAACAACCACTAGAGGATTCTCTTAGCTTGACAACACTTGTGCTAACTTCACTAGCCTCACCTATGGCTCTACTTACATCACATATGAGAGACTTGTGGGAGGTGAGAGTTTATAAAATTATCTAGGATAGCCACCAAAATGAGTGACATGTGAGAACTTGGAGAAGGGCCTTGTCTAATGCTTTGTGCAGGAATTTTATTTTTTTAAAAAGTGCAAAAACCCTCCAAAGGAAGTGAGAAAGCAAGTGTGGATGAAGTTGAAGATCTCTAGTGAAAAGGTAAGAGTTGTGGGGTAAGTCTTGAATTGGTAGTTTCTAAACACCCATGTCTACATTATGATTTTAGTTTCATGTCTCTTATATTAAAGATGAATGATTGACTAACTTGAAAGGAAGGATTTGACGAAGCATGTTTTCAAACTCCATGGATGATCAACTTTCGAGCAGCATGTTTTCAAACTCCATGGATGATCAACTTTTGAGCAACTTGCTCGAGGACGCGCAAGATCTAAGCGTGGGGGGATGTTGGTGGTTGATTTCTGTCAACCAAGAACACTTGTTATGTTATAGTTTGGATTTCATTTTGGAACTAACCCACCACTAGGCATACTAATGATATAACAAGTTCATCGTTGGATGTGTGTTTTGGAGTTTAATGTTTACGCAGGAATTCATGCACTAAATGAGAAGAAATACATACGGTTCGGAGGATGATTTACATGATGATCAAGAGGCTCCGACCGTGCGTGAACTTGACTCCAAAGGTGGCAAGGACCAATGAGCTTCGAAGAAGAATCTCCGAGGACCAAGATGAAAAGACCGGAAGATCATGCATAAACACCCCTTGACTTGGTCGCGGAGATAATGACGTCCAAAGCCCATATCCGAAGAAGGAAAAACCCCAAAGTGCAAGAAACAACACGTGGCAAAAGACAGAGGCAAACTAGGCCAAAAGTGGGCCAGGCCGACCGGCCCAGGCCGGCCGGCCCACCCCCTCTCTGCCTCGGTTCGCCGCCGCCTTTCTTCGGTGATATATTCGCGGAACCCTAATTGTTTGGGGAGAGGAGCCATTCGCGAAAGACGACCAGAGAGGCCTCGGGAGATCAAACACAAGGAAGAGGGTTGATCGAGAGGGTGAAGATCGAGGAGGATCATCACCTAGGTCAACGGAGGCCACCACGAGGAAGGAGGACGCCGAGGCCTCGCCATGGTGCTGCCGGAGTTGAAGGACACCGAGAGACGGACTCCATCGGAGGCATCCACCATGTTCAACGGTGCCATGCCTAGCGTCTTGATGGGGTAAAGTAATTGTTTGTCCATGGAGTTGTAATGGATCTTGACATGTAGTCACCCACTCTCTTGTTTGGATCTTTATCTATCATACCTTCATGTTGATGATGCTTAATGTTTAAGGTTAGCTACCATTACCATCGGGGTTGCTCCCGTAGATCACGTCAACATACCGTGTTCATTAGGGTTAGAGACGATTACCTTCGCGTAGTGACTAGTATGAGGGAAGGGAAATGCTTAACTCTTTGTTCACATCCTTAGATAGATTGGATCGGAGTTTACCATGTTTTAGGGTGATTACATCTCAAGTACCTAGACTCCATGGGCATACGTCTTTCATACTCGTGAACACCTCACTCTTTCTCTTTAACATAATCTAGGGTTAGTTTGTCTTTACTTTATAGATTAATCTTTATATCATAAAGTCTTTAATCAACCAAGTTAGTGTTAGGTTAAACGCAAGTAATTCCCTTGCTCCGTGGATTGACAAGAACCTAGGGGGCCCCCTCCCTTGGTGAAAAAGGCACCAAGTCACTCCGTGGACTTACGGTGAAGTTGAACGCGGTTTTGAAGCGTCAACACCCATCATCCGCTATCGAGCCCACACCCTACACAAGAGCACATGAACAAGGTAAGTCAATGTGTCAATTAGAATTTTAAGGCTAATGTTTTGTAGAGATTTTTTCGACCAGGCAATAGGTATTGGAAGCAATCGATGCCCCCGAGATCACAAGATCAAGCTCTTCAACATCTTCAAAGTTTCTATTCACATCAAGTTTTGCACAGCCTCATGGGAAGAACAACATGATATCTTTGGATATATAGAAGTCCCACGAAGTTACACTTCCAACGAGTCAAGAATAAAATCGATCGGAGGTTCCTACAAGCGGATATGGCCGAATCACCAATGATTGCACGTCCTGAAAATTTCTGGACAACAAGCAAAGCTGAAGTGAAATAGCCATAACTCCCTCATTTGGACTCCAATTAGGATGGATGAGCACTCGTTGGAAAGGTAATTTTATAAAATTTTCAATAGAATTATATTTTGTTATATGTTCTGTTATTTATACAGGGGGAAATCCAAAGAAGAGGCAGCTGCAATACGATGAGAACAAGATGGTGAAGGTGAGGACGACAACAACGAAGAGGAGCTTGGGGAATGCTTCCATTAGACCACACATGAAGAAATTCAGAGGCTTGGGACAAAACAAAGACCCTTGGAGCATTGGCACATGAAGACACAAGTTGGCGACATCCGACGCAAGGAGTTGTTTGGAGCAAACCACAATGGATTACACACATAAGACAACATCCAATGGCGCGACAAGTTGGCGACATCTGACGCAAGGAGTTGTTTGGAGCAAACCACAGTGGATTACACACATAAGACAACATCCAATGGCGTGGATACTTTGTGTTCTCACACGAAGGATCATGGAGCTACATAAAGACATTTAAGACATGTGTGAAGCCCCTCAAATAAGTGAAGAAGAGTGATCCTACACAAAGCAACCTTGACGTCATGTGGCACAAAGGGAGAAATTGAGAAAAGTCTACGCGAGCCACCTCCGATCATCAAGGATTATTCACTTTCAACTCCGAAGGATCACTCACGATGAAAAGCTCGAAGGCTAAGGTACATATTAACCTCTCAAGATACTTTTGGTGATGATAATTTCCCTTTGATATTTTGATGTCCATCCAAAAGTATGGTTCGATTCTATGCCTTGCTCCTTTGATCATGATAGGCTAGAATTTTTTGAGGATGATAAAGAGGCTATGTTGTGCTTTAACTTTGTTAATTACTTGCCAAATGAACCTATGCCTAATGAGAGCCTTAGCGTTGAGCAAGAAACTTATGCTACCTTTAATCACATTTTGATTCATCCAATTTAAATTGTGGTTATGATTGCATATGTTTATGTTATGTCTTGCAAATCTTGGACTTGCTTCGTGCTTGGTCGAGCTCGTGACCTTAAAAGAGCATATGTCGGGAGAAAACCCGAGTTTCACTAACCATGCAGGTCATTAAACCTTAATAAAGAGAAGTCATTAAACTTTAAATTGTCGGGAGAAGGAATTGCAAACTCATGCATCACCTCCCCGAATCTCGAGTACAGACGTTGTTGTTTTTATCAATTTTGAGCACCTGATCAGATATGTAGAAGAAGGGAAAAGTTGAAAATTAGAAGCTCCATCAAGTGCCAATTCCAACACCTCCAAGATCAATGAATTTGAAGACCAGTAGAAGGAGATATGGCAAAAGCATTAGGCGCTGCACAGTCTGAAATCAGATTTGGACAGGTTGCAGCGTTGGAGTAAAACGAGCATAACTCACTCGTTCGGAGTCCGTTGGGGTCAACAAAGACTTGATGGAAAGACAATTTCATACACCACGTATTGGAGAAATTGTTTGCTACATGGTATGGTCTGGGCAGAGAGGGAAATTCATGAAAGAGGAAGCAGCGACGAAGAGCAAAGGAGGAGAAGGTGACGATGATGCAAGGAAACAATCGGGCAAGCCTCTCATCAAGTAAAATGATCATGTCAAGCGTGGAGAGTGGATCAAAGCTGCATGTACACCTTCAAATCTTGCATGAAGGACCATGGCTTCGTGACCACGAGGAGGTACGTAAGAAAGTCGAGCTCTATGACTTTAAATGAAGCGCTTTGCGGGAGGCAACCCGTTTCCTTTTGTTTATATTTATATATATATAATATGACCGTCTACATTGGGATCTTAAACTGAACTATCAAGTAACATTGTACCATTGCTCTAATAAATACCACAACACCATGTTGCTTGATTTAATTGCTATTGAGGGAGCACTTTGTTCTTGATCTTGGAAAACTTGTAGACCCTTTTGTGTGCCTATTAGTGTTTAGAGTCGTTTTCTTTTGTGTCTTTTTATAGAGAAATATGAAGTTTGTTATAACCCCATGATTCTAAACTTGTGGTTAGTTAATTTAGGCTAACTTTTAGATCACCACCATATCATGTCATTTTGTTCATCCATGTCATATTGCATTGCATGTTTTGTGTTGATCTAACCTTTTGTCCAACCAACCTAAGCCTTTCCATAGCCCCCACCAAAAACCATAGCCAACAAGGGTAGGGTTGACTTGTGGCCAAGCCCAACTCTATCTCTTGTTCTAACTAAAAACTTTAACTAGCCCTCCTACGAGAAAATCTTCCACACCTTTAGCCTTCCTAAAAACCATAGGTTTGTTTTCCATAAAAGACTTTCGACACCACCTTAGATAGAATTTCTATGCTAGACTCCCTCTCTTCAAAATTCTTGTTTGAGCCAAAAGTATAGGATACCCATAACCTACCCTTAAAACCTTGTTAGTTTGGTTGTTTGATCTTTTCAACCCTTGCTAACATTTGTTTGCGCTAACCCTTTGCATTCGCATTTTTCATCCACCTTGTTTTCATCATCTTTATGAGAGCTAGGTCTTTGTGAAAATTTGTGATGAATGGACCAACATCATTCAGTTTTATATACCTTGCTTTCATTTTGCATTGGTTGGTTTGAAAACTTTGCAATGCGCCCTACTTATCTTACACTATAAGGAATTATTAATCTTGGGATAAGCATGGTGTTTTGACCTTGGTTAATAAATATTTATGGCAAGGGAAAAGTTTGGCAACCACTTTGTAAGCATGGAGCTTAGAATTTGGTGTAAAAATTGTTTTGTTTTTATACCATCCTTTCATTTGCATACACACTTGCACACACGTACACCCACTAGGTTTTAATTTTTCTTTCACTAGATTAACTATGCCACAAGTTAAGATCTTAGGGGATGTCTTTGGTTTGTCGGCATAGAGTGAGTATTCCCGACCATCACCTTAGGGGTACTTTGTGCTTTAGAATTGTTTTGCAGGCATTATGAATCACTCCCATAAGTTCATGATAAAAAGCTGAAATCAAGATCATCAACACCTTCAAAATCTCGAAAGAAGCGCTGCTGTTTTCATCAAGATTAAGCACATATTCAGAAGTGTACAAAAGAGGAAAATTGGATATTCAGGAGCTCCATTAAGTCTTCTTTCCAACGCATCAAGATTCGACATTTTAGGAGACTCGTGCAAGGAGTTACAACGGAATCTTTGGGTGTCACACGTTCTGAAATCAGCCCGGGACAGCTCGCACTCACGGAGTAAAAAGGGCATAACTCCTTTGTTTGAAGTCCGATTGGGATGAATGACCACTCGTTGGAAAGATAATTTCAAGCACTTTGCAATAGAGTGACTGTTCAGTACACGTTCTGTTCTGGAAGTATAAGAAAAATTCGTGGAAGATGAACCAGCAATGAGGGACAACATGGAAGGAGGTGAAGATGGAAATAATTGGGATGGAGGCTTGTGGCAAAGGGTGGACGTTGGAAGACAATCAAGACAAAATGAAGAGTATGACGATCCACACATGGCAGTAGGACTTCAAAGATGGTTCATCATCTTCCATGCCTAGCAACATGCTAAGCATGGGGGAGGATTTGGTGGACATGAGAAGACCGCATGGAGCAAGGATCACGGTTCTTCTTCCATGTTAAGCACAATGCTTAAGCATGGGGGAGGCCGCGCTACACTTCAAGCATCAAAGGACAGTAACAAATTGTAACATCCCAGAAATTTGAAAGTATGAAAATGCTGAAAAATTTGAAACTTTTATTTATTTGATGAAGTGTCGACATATTTTAAACCTTTTTCTAGCCTCTCACCTAAACTCCATATAAATAAAACCTAAATATAAAAATATAAATTCAAATTATGGTATAAATAAGTGATTTAGATTTTATGGTTTTTATTGGGATTTATTTGAGTGTGTTTTGAATTTGAATAAAATTCAAATTCAAATATAAAGTTTAAACCCTTTTCCAAACTAATTCTAAAAACCCTTATACTAACTTGGGCCAGTTAACATCTTCCAAAGTCTGTCTGATCACCTCTAACTCTCGGCCCGCACAGACCGACACCCCCTCTCACCTTCCCTTCCGCCTGCTAGCCCAACAAGGCCGGCCCAGCCTCACGGCCCAGCGCACCGCCGCACTCTTCCCATCTCCTGAGTCGCTGACGTGCGGGGCCCCGCTGCCGGTCTTTGTCTCCCTCACGCTGGTCGCTGCGTTCACGCGCGCGCGCTCTCTTTTCCCCTTTTCGCCGCCATCCGCGTGCAAATGCACCCGGCCAGGGGACAGCTCCGCCCGGCTAGCACGGACGTCGAGCCTGGCCGCACCTGGTGCACCTCGTGCGCACCACCCCGGCTATTCCCCTTCTACCCTTGCCCTGCGACACATCCGCGCGCCCGCCAACCTCTCCTGCGCCGCTATGTCAGCATCCGTGCCTCTACAAACAATGGAAGCCCGCCGTGACCCTTTTGTCCTCGCCTCGACGCACCCAACCTGCTAAACCCCCAGGGCAAGCCCCTCTTGCAAGCCAAGTTGCATTCGGGGTCTTGCCCCTTTCCTCTGTTCTGCTGCCGCGAGGAAGAAGAAGGGGGGAAGTGGAGAAGGGGAGAGGAAGGAAGAGGAGGCACGCACCGTCGCCACGCCGTCTCGTCGGAACTGAAGCAGCGAAGCCGGAGCCGGACGTGCAGAGGAGAAGGCCGTCCGCAAGGAGACATGTACCAGAGCAGAGCCGCCGCCGCGCCTCCGTGTACCTCCACGCCGCTTCACCGACGCGCCGCTCCACTGCTACGCCTACACCTTCGCCCCAACGTGAGCCACTCCACGCCCTTGCTCCTCCCCTCTGCCTTGAACTGCCTGTGATGATGCACCGGCCGTCGAGCCACACTCTGTCGGCGCGTGTGCCGCGGCGGCGCACCCTAGCGCTACGCCGGTCCTGGTCGTCCTTTTCGCTGTGATGTCGCGCGCCCGTGTCCGGCCTTCGCGCCATGGTCTCTGTAACATCCTTGAAATTGCTTGATTGTAAAATTATGGATTTCAAAATTTTTGCTTTGTATTTGAGTGCTCATGAAATAATTTAAGGATGTCTTCCTTTTTCCCTTCCCTTATTCCTAGATTTAATTTAAGTCAATCAATAATTTTAGGACTTATAATATGCTAGTATGAGAACTTGGAGTTTCATTTGGGTTTTATTTGGATTTATTTGTGTGGATTCAAATTTGAATTGAATTCAAATTTGAATCATATAGTTTATAGGGAAAAGTTAATAGGAAACCTTTTTACCCTATTTGGGCCGTAACCCAACCCTCCTAGTTCTCCAAACCGCCCTAGCCAGCTTTGGCCCATGCGCCGAGCGGCCCAGTAGGCCCATCTATCCCTTAAACGCACCGGTGACTATGACGCGCGGGCCCGCGATGTCAGTGCCACCTCCTCCTTTCTTTTTCCCCTTTTGCTTCACCTTTCTTCCTCCCGGTGAGAGGGGCGCCGCGCCACCGTGTAAAGCTGTAGCCGTGCAGCTACGCCGCTGCCGCCGGATGCTTCCACGCGTCCCGAGACGCTCACCGCCGTCCGCTCTACCTACCACCTCCTATAAGAAGCCGCCGCGGGAGCGCCCCGAACCCTAGCCGCGCAGGGGATTCCTCCCCCAAATCCCAATCCGCCGCCGCCGCTGACGTCGAGGGGGAAGGGGAGGAGAAGGGGGCGGGGTTGGCCGTCCACAGGAGCAACGCCGTCCGTCGCGAGGAAAGGAGAGCGTCCGTGAAGGGGGAGCCGCCCGGGGTGCTGCTCTGCTTCCTCTTCGCCCTTTGCTTCCTCTTCGCCCTCTGCTTCCTCTTCGCCCTCTGCTTCCTCTGCTCTTCACCGCGTCGAGCACCTCTTCGTCGACGTCTTCACCGCTGGGCCCCCTTAGGCCGTTGGTGAGCACCGCAAACCCCCACACCTCTTGTGGCGCCCGGCCTTCGAGTCACGGTCGCGTATCGAGCCTTGGGTGGTCGCCGTCGAATCGCGCTGCCGCGCTCGCCGCTGTGTGAAGCCAGTCTTCGTGCCGTGCTGGGACAAGTTCTTGCAGGTGCCGCAGCCTTCGTCAACACGCGCGCAACCGCTTTATCGTTCCGTGGATCTCTGAGTTTCACCACGAGCACCGGCATGCCGACCTTCCGCGCACACCCGCGTGCGTCGCCGCCGGGCAAGACCGTTCGGCTGGGACCCGTGCACGCCCTGGACGCACTCATGCACTCTCGCACGTCACCAAGCACGCACGCACACGCTTGGGATCCACCTCGTCGGCGCCGGCTACCTCAGCCGTAACGCCGCGCCGCATTCGTTTACCCGCGGATGAACCGTTGCGAGGCCGAGCCGTGCACACGTCCGCGCTTGCGCGCATGGCCAGCAGAGCGCAGGCGTCCGCGCCGCTGTGCCGAGCTTCGCCACCGGCTCCGTCGTAGGGGCGTCCCTACCGAGCCAAGGCGCTGCCTTTCCTTGAGCCTGTCGCTCCCCTAGGATTTCTTCGTGGACGCCGAGTCCAGTAAAGTCCGGCCGTCGCCTAACCTCGTCGCCGGCAGAGCTTTTCCCAGCCGCCGAGCCTTTGAGGCTTTTCTTCAAACGCTTGCCAGCCCTGCCCAGACCCGAGGGGGGTTTTGTTGCACACGCTGGACCACATGCTGCTGAGGCCGCAGTCGATCCTCCGGATCAGATGCGGCCGACCTATCCCGTCGTCGCCGCACGACCGACCGCCACGGGCCGCGCCACGCCGGATCAGCCCAGATCCCATGCGGCCGACCGCTCACATCTTTCCACGCGTTCATCCACACCACAGCTCGCCGCAGAAGATCCCGGCGGGATCCTTTGCGCCGCACCACACCAGCAGACACGTGGGCTACAGCCGGCTTATAGCCGCTGATGTGGCCGCCCCGTCAGCTCGAGCAGCCGACCTGCAGCCAGCCAGTAGCTAGCTTAAAGCCCCCTAAAGCCAGCCAGTAGTCAGCCTATAGTCTGTGCTATTGTGTATGCGTATTTTATTTCCAGAAAACTATTTTACCTTTGGAAAATTCTAGTAAATCCATTTTTGCTCCGAAAAATACAAAACCTTTTCCAGAAATTCTCTAAAATCTTAAACTCCGTGCTAGGCTAGTGTTTGCTCTCTTTTGGCTCTTAATTGCCGTTCTTTTGGAGTTAATCGCATTAGGACCACTGTTTATTTTCTTTTTCGTGTTAATAGGAGCAGCTGGAGCCGGGGAGCTGAACCCGGAGTACGACTACGCCGACGACTTCGCCGTGGAGGACTACCCGACCCCAGGTTCACGCCCGACTGATTTTGAATACCTATTAGACATCGCAAAATAGTATGCTAGCGCTTTACTTTATATGCATGTTGATGAACCTTGCACTGCCTACTTTATTTACCCTGTCCTTGATTGTCCTACCACTATATATGTTTATAAGCGTGTATATACGCTGTGCTTCGCGATGCATGTGTTGGGATGGGAATAGCGGTTCTTGGCGTGAGTGGGATAAAAACCGGCAGGAGAAGGCGTTTTGGGTACTTTGGCGGGGGTGAGCTCGAAACAACCGATCCGGGATCGGGGATGGGGGTGCACTCCTCAGTGCGTCCCCACTATTACGGTTTTCAGAGCCTAGGTGTTTGGGTTTTACTTGCGATTGGAGGATATGAGCTCGCCCCGGTCTGAAACTGAGTGGACAGACCTTTTCACGGGACCTTTACGTACACACCACCCCGCCGAGCGTGGGGTTAGGACCGAGTTGAGCTCGGCAAGTGCGGAACCATACCTGCCAGCAGGATAGCGGGGTATCAGTGGGCGAGAGGTGGAGGTGAGACCACCCTCTCAGAGCGACTCCCGTGTGGCCACACGGGGGCATTTCACAGTTCCGGTGCAATCCCTTCCGAGGGGGGGATCGTTTTGAGGGCCAGATGCAGGATGGGACCGTAACTACCGAGAGTTCACATGGTAGGATGGGCTCGGTCGGCCGTACACCGGTCGGGTGCCATTCCGGGTTGGGTTCAGGTGTACACGCTCTGCAGAGTTGTTCGATCTATAGCTATAGCCGCGTCCTCGGTTATGGACATGTCCCCTGATACTTTGTTCTCATGTTTTGGGATTTCTACCTTCCCCCTATAGTTGAGAGTGTGGTGAGCCGTGGTTGCAGCCGGGGAGAGGAGATTGGCTCCCTCTACCTCGCGGATCCGATTGCAATCATTGAGGTGCGAGGAGAGGAAGTTCTCGCATCGACCCTAGATGGAGGTAGGTTGTGGTGACGGTACCCTGGGTGACCAGGTGGTTCCGAGCTGTGTTGAGAGCTTTGGGATGGGAACTTGATGGAGATATCTTGTTTCACTCTGCTGCTGCTGCATAGGAAACCCGATCTGCTTCCTTGTCTCTTTTTCTTCCCTTTAGAAGCTAGGCCACTTAAAGCTGCATACAGTTGGTGACGTGGACCTATCCCACTCCTTGGGGATGGACTTTGGGTGTGCAGGGTACGAGTCCGAGTACGACAACAACGCCGATGGATGGTACGACTGAGGGATGCGTCGCTTCGCTCAAGGATGCCTGTGGCGAGAAGAATAAAAGATGGAGACCCTTCTGAGATGCTAGCTACCGCTGCGTAGAATTTCACTCTGATTCAGCCAAGAGGCTTGTACTGATGTACTCCATAATGGACATGTAATAAATTTACGTACTATTACTTATGTGTGATGCGATGTATGACTGTGAGTATCTATCTGTGAGACGTTCTGTACGCGATAGCCACTGATCCAGGGACTATCGCGATGGTACAGGGATTCGGGTTTTCTTTTGAAAATCCGGGGTTTTACAGGTGGTACCAGAGCCATACTTGACCGTAGCACGTACCCTTGGAAATGGTCGTTAGAAATTGGGACTCTGAACGAAACTCTTTTGCTATATACCATCCTTGACTTATATTACAAAACTTATCCTCTTCTTGAAAAGTTCTATCTCACCTGCGGGAATTCAACTTTCTTTATGGGGACACGACCTTTTGGTCTAGAACTTGTCCTGAACACGATGAAGGAGAGCAATGTTGAAACACCGTGTTAGGCACAACCTCTCGGAGATCTTTTAACGATAAATTAGATCGTTGTTGTGTGTGACCTCCAAGGCCTGAGTCAGCCTCGAGGAAACTTATGTACTCATAATGGATGCTGATTGTTTGGTCTTAATGGAGTTGTTTGTTCTTATTGCTTCTTCTCGTTGTGTGTAAGATTTATATTAGTAGAAATATTTTCATGATTGTATATCAGACTCAATTTATTGGTGAGTGACGTTGTGTAAAAGTCTTTTCTTCCCTGGTCATGTTTTCAGAAGGATGTCGATCCGACGGTCCAACCGTCTGCTGGCGCGCCTTGAGGAGGCTGCTGCCGAGGAGGAGGAAGCCCCACAGGGCCGTGGTCGTGGTCGTGGCCGTGCCGCCGCTCGTGGACGCGGTCGTGCACCTGCCCGTGGCCGTGGACGCCCACCCCTACGTGGAGGAGCTTTGGGAGCTCGAGGCCGGGGTGCCGGAGCACCGCCACCGCCGCCCGAGGGCCCAGAAGCTGAAGCCGAGGATGGAGAAGCCGAGCAAGGTCAGGAGCATGACCAACCTGAGCCGGACCAGCCTCCGCCGCCACCACCTAACTTGGTGGACGTAATGGCTATCCAGACTCAGCTGATGCAGAGGATGGCGGAAGCCATGGAGCACCGTGGCAACGGTGGAAACCGCGTCGCTCCGCAGGACGAGGACCTCACGAGGAAGATCGAGAGGTTCATCCGCCTGAAGGCCCCCACCTTCAGCTACTCGGATGACCCACTCGACGCCGACGACTGGCTGAGGGTGATCGAGACCAAACTCGACCTCACCGTCTGCTCAGACAAGGAGTGCGTCGCCATCGCCGCGCACCAGCTGGAGGGTCCTGCCAAGTCTTGGTGGGACAACTACACCGCCAGCCACCCGAACCTAGCCTTCACCACCTGGCTGGAGTTCTGCGAGGCGTTCCGCGAGCAGTACCTGCCTAGTGAGCTGCTGGTCCAGAAGGCGCAGGAGTTCCGCACCATGACGCAGGGTGCGATGAGGGTCGAGGAGTACGAGCGTCATTTCATGAAGATGATGCGGTACGTTCCCGACGACACCGACACCGACCAGAAGAAGTAGTTTTGGTTTCTGCGAGGCCTTCACCACAGCCTTCGCCAGGGACTGAAGGCGAGTGAGCACAAGTCCCTTCACCACCTCGTCAACCGCGCCATCGCGGTCGAAGAGGAGAGGAGGGGCCACGAGGAGCGCATGAAGGGGAAGAAGAGGATGGGAGATCGGGATCACCACGACCGATCCTTCCAGAAGCCGAGGAGCGGACAGAGCAACATGCTGAGGGGAAGCTACCGCCCGGGGCACAACCAGCCTGGGCGCAGCTTCGGAGGAGGCCGTGGCCAGTTCCCCGGAGGGAGGAACCCCGGCTACCCACAGCAGACTGGAGGCTACAACCGTCCACCGCCGAGTGGCCCGAGACCTACCGCTGGAGGCTTCACCGTGACCTGCTTCGCCTGTGGCAAGCCTGGCCACAAGTCCTACGACTGCCCGGACAAGAAGACCGCTGCTACTCTAGCGAGAGCACCTGCTCCAGGAGGACAACCTCCTCAGGCCGCACCACCGCCGACTGCCGGCCGTGAGAGGCTGAACCACCTCACAGAGGAGGAGGCTGCTGACGCTCCTGACGTCGTGATCGGTGAGTTTTTGGTTTGTGGTACTACTGCTTTGGTTCTCTTCGATACCGGTGCAACCGGGTCGTATGTTACCTCTAGATTCGTGAACAAACTCTCCCTCCCTACAACCACCCGATCAATTCCTATCATCACGAGTTCACCTCTCGGAGATATCAGATGCACCTTACTGTGTAAAGGTGTAGACGTGGTCATTCAGGACCGCGAGTTCTTGGGAGATCTGACAGTGTTACCCTCCAATGGCATCGACGTGATTCTGGGGATGGATTGGATCACCGCTCACAAAGGTGTCATCTCCACTTCACCACGACTGGTGACCTTGGTACACCCCGATGGAACGAGGGTCACCTTCGAGCCAATGAAGTCTCGAGACATACCAGCGGTGTACAGTCTTCACACGAAAGCTATCTCGGATGTGCCAGTGGTTTGTGAGTACGAGGATGTGTTCCCAGAAGAGCTGCCGGGTTTGCCTCCGGACCGTGATGTGGAGTTCGTGATCAACTTGATACCGGGAACCGCACCGATAGCTCAGAGTCCGTACAGAATGGCAGAGGTTGAGCTGAAGCTGTTGAAGGCAGAGTTATACTCACTGCTTGAAAAGGGGTTCATTCGACCGAGTGCTTCACCATGGGGTTCACCAGCTCTGTTCGTGCTGAAGAAAGATGGGACTCAGCGTCTGTGTGTTGATTACCGTGCACTCAACGCGGTAACCATCAAGAACAAGTACCCACTACCACGGATCGATGACCTGATGGATCAGCTAAGGCAAGCCAAGTTCTTCAGCAAGATTGATCTACGATCAGGCTACCACCAGATGAAGATTCGTCCGGAAGACATCTTCAAGACCGCGTTTGTGACCCGGTACGGACAGTACGAGTACACTATCGTATCGTTCGGTCTTACGAACGCCCCGGCGTACTTCATGAACATGATGAACAAGGTGTTCATGGAGGAGTTAGACAAGTGTGTCGTTGTCTTCATTGACGACATATTGGTCTTCTCCAAGACCGCAGAAGAGCATGAAGAGCACCTGAGGATAGTGTTGGAGAAGCTCAGGCAACAGCAGCTGTATGCCAAGTTCAGCAAGTGCGAGTTCTGGATGGAAGAAGTCGCTTTTCTCGGTCACGTGTTGTCAGCTAAAGGAGTGGCCGTAGATCCGAGCAAGATAGAAGTAGTGTCCAAGTGGCAATCACCCAAAATAGTGATAGAGATCCGCAGTTTTCTCGGTTTAGCCGGTTACTACCGCCGGTTCATCGAGAACTTCTCCAAGATTGCGAAGCCCATGACAGAATTGTTGAAGAGCAACACACCGTTTGTTTGGTCGGACAAGTGTGAAGCCAGCTTTTAGGAGCTCAAGACTCGCCTTACCACTACACCTGTCCTGACTCTTCCCGATGCGAGCAAGGACTTCGTGGTGTACTGTGACGCATCGAGACACAGACTCGGTTGCGTGCTGATGCAGGAAGGCAAAGTTGTTGCATATGCCTCGCGACAGCTTCAGAAGCATGAGGAGAACTACCCTACACATGACCTCGAACTAGCTGCTGTCGTTCACGCTTTGAAGATATGGAGGCACTACCTGATGGGCAACAAGTGCGACATTTACACCGACCACAAGAGTCTGAAGTACATCTTCACACAGTCCGAGTTGAACCTGAGGCAGCGAAGATGGCTCGAACTGATCAAGGACTACGACCTGAACATCCACTACCACCCCAGTAAAGCCAATGTCGTAGCTGATGCACTGAGCCGCAAACATTACTGCAGCAACCTGATGGTGCAGAAAGAGCAACCGGCACTGTATGAGGAATTGGAGAAGCTGAAGTTGGAGATAGTTGAGAAGGGACAGTTGAACGAGTTGAGGGTGAAGTACACGCTAGAAGACCAGATTCGACATGCTCAGAAAGGGTGTCCAGAAATTGAGGAAGTGAAAGACTTGATGGCTAGAGGCAAAGCAACCGACTACCGCCTCGACGTGCAAGGCACACTGTGGTTGAAGGACCACATCTGCGTACCCCGAAGCAAGGAGATCCGAGACTCGATCCTGAAGGAAGCTCACGACTCTCGATACTCGATTCACCCTGGTTGTACGAAGATGTACCAAGATCTGAAGATACGGTTCTGGTGGGAGAAGATGAGGGAAGACATTGCTGAGTACGTCGCTCGATGCAACACGTGTCAGAGAGTTAAGGCAGAACATCAGAGACCTGCCGGTTTGCTTCAGCCGCTTGAGATACCCACGTGGAAGTGGGATGATATCAGCATGGACTTCGTAGTGGGTTTGCCTCGCACACAGAGAGGGCATGATGCCATATGGGTGATTGTCGACATACTTACCAAGGTAGCTCACTTCATACCAGTACGGGAGGACTACCGGGTGCCGAAGCTTGTGGACCTCTACATAGAACACATCCTGAGGTTACACGGAGTTCCCCGTAGCATTGTGTCCGACCGAGGACCTCAGTTCACAGCTCAGTTCTGGAAGAGTTTGCATGGTTCCCTAGGCACGTCTCTCGACTACAGCTCCGCTTATCACCCACAAACTGATGGTCAGACTGAGAGAGTGAATCAAGTACTTGAAGACCTGTTGAGAGCATGTGTGCTAACCTACAACGCTGACTGGGAGAAGAGTTTGCCTTATGCCGAGTTCTCGTACAACAACAGCTTTCAGGCAAGTCTGAAGATGGCACCCTTTGAGGCACTTTATGGCAGAAAGTGTCGGACACCGTTGATGTGGTCCGAGGTGGGGGAGCGAACCTTCTTCGGCCCCGCCACCATCGTCGAAGCTGAGGAAAATGTTGCTAAGGTCAGAGAGAATCTGAAGATAGCTCAGAGCAGGCAGAAGAGCTACGCCGACCCAAAGAGGAAAGACGTCTCATTTGAGGTGGGAGAGCACGTCTACTTGAGGGTTTCACCCCTCCGTGGTACAAAGAGGTTCCATGTCAAGGGAAAGTTGTCTCCAAGATTTGTTGGCCCGTATCCGATCGTGAAGAGGATCGAAAAGGTAGCTTACAAGCTAGAGCTGCCGCCGGACCTTGCCGGAGTTCACCCGGTGTTCCACGTGTCTCAGCTCCGGAAGTGTGTGGTTGTCGAGAAGAGAGTGCCCGCACAAGCACTCGACGTTCAAGACACTCTGGAGTACTTGGAGTACCCAGTTCGGATCCTGGATTGGGCGGAGAAGTCAACCAGGAAAACCACCACTCGCTTCTGCAAGGTGCTATGGAGTAACCACTCCGAGCGCGAAGCGACGTGGGAGAAGGAATCCATCATGAGGGAGAAATACCCTCATCTCTTTGAACCGGAGGTAACGTCTTAATCTCGGGGACGAGATTCTTGTGAGGGGGGGGGGAGTTCTGTAACATCCTTGAAATTGCTTGATTGTAAAATTATGGATTTCAAAATTTTTGCTTTGTATTTGAGTGCTCATGAAATAATTTAAGGATGTCTTCCTTTTTCCCTTCCCTTATTCCTAGATTTAATTTAAGTCAATCAATAATTTTAGGACTTATAATATGCTAGTATGAGAACTTGGAGTTTCATTTGGGTTTTATTTGGATTTATTTGTGTGGATTCAAATTTGAATTGAATTCAAATTTGAATCATATAGTTTATAGGGAAAAGTTAATAGGAAACCTTTTTACCCTGTTTGGGCCGCAACCCAACCCTCCTAGTTCTCCAAACCACCCTAGCCAGCTTTGGCCCATGCGCTGAGCGGCCCAGTAGGCCCATCTATCCCTTAAACGCACCGGTGACTATGACGCGCGGGCCCGCGATGTCAGTGCCACCTCCTCCTTTCTTTTTCCCCTTTTGCTTCACCTTTCTTCCTCCCGGTGAGAGGGGCGCCGCGCCGCCGTGTAAAGCTGTAGCCGTGCAGCTGCGCCGCTGCCGCCGGATGCTTCCACGCGTCCCGAGACGCTCACCGCCGTCCGCTCTACCTACCACCTCCTATAAGAAGCCGCCGCGGGAGCGCCCCGAACCCTAGCCGCGCAGGGGATTCCTCCCCCAAATCCCAATCTGCCGCCGCCGCTGACGTCGAGGGGGAAGGGGAGGAGAAGGGGGCGGGGTTGGCCGTCCACGGGAGCAACGCCGTCCGTCGCGAGGAAAGGAGAGCGTCCGTGAAGGGGGAGCCGCCCGGGGTGCTGCTCTACTTCCTCTTCGCCCTTTGCTTCCTCTTCGCCCTCTGCTTCCTCTGCTCTTCACCGCGTCGAGCACCTCTTCGTCGACGTCTTCACCGCCGGGCCCCTTAGGCCGTTGGTGATCACCGCAAACCCCCCGACAACTCCTGTGGCGCCCGGCCTTCGAGTCGCGGCCGCGTATCGATCCTTGGGAGCTCGCCGTCGCCTCGCGCCGCCGCGCTAGCCGCTGTGTGAAGCCAGTCTTCGTGCCGTGCTGGGACAAGTTCTTGCAGGTGCCGCAGCCTTCGTCAACGCGCACGCAACCGCTTTATCGTTCCGTGGATCTCTGAGTTTCACCACGAGCACCGGCATGCCGACCTTCCGCGCACACCCGCGTGCGTCGCCGCCGGGCAAGACCGTTCGGCTGGGACCCGTGCACGCCCTGGACGCACTCACGCACTCTCGCACGTCACCAAGCGCGCACGCACACGCTTGGGATCCACCTCGCCGGCGCCGGCTACCTCAGCCGTAACGCCGCGCCGCATTCGTTTACCCGCGGATGAACCGTTGCGAGGCCGAGCCGTGCACACGTCCGCGCTTGCGCGCATGGCCAGCAGAGCGCAGGCGTCCGCGCCGCCGTGCCGAGCTTCGCCACCGGCTCCGTCGTAGGGGCGTCCCTACCGAGCCAAGGCGCCGCCTTTCCTTGAGCCTGTCGCTCCCCTAGGATTTCTTCGTGGACGCCGAGTCCAGTAAAGTCCGGCCGTCGCCTAACCTCGTCGCCGGCAGAGCTTTTCCCAGCCGCCGAGCCTTTGAGGCTTTTCTTCAAACGCTTGCCAGCCCTGCCCAGACCCGAGGGGGGTTTTGTTGCACACGCTGGACCACATGCTGCTGAGGCCGCAGTCGATCCTCCGGATCAGATGCGGCCGACCTATCCCGTCGTCGCCGCACGACCGACCGTCCCGGGCCGCGCCGCGCCGGATCAGCCCAGATCCCATGCGGCCGACCGCTCACATCTTTCCGCGCGTTCGTCCACACCACAGCTCGCCGCAGAAGATCCCGGCGGAATCCTTTGCGCCGCACCACACCAGCAGACACGTGGGCTACAGCCGGCTTATAGCCGCTGATGTGGCCGCCCCGTCAGCTCTAGCAGCCGGCCTGCAGCCAGCCAGTAGCTAGCTTAAAGCCCCTAAAGCCAGCTAGTAGTCAGCCTATAGTCTGTGCTATTGTGTATGCGTATTTTATTTCCAGAAAACTATTTTACCTTTGGAAAATTCTATTAAATCCATTTTTGCTCTGAAAAATACAAAACCTTTTCCAGAAATTCTCTAAAATCTTAAACTCCGTGCTAGGCTAGTGTTTGCTCTCTTTTGGCTCTTAATTGCCATTCTTTTGGAGTTAATCACATTAGGAGTGCTGTTTATTTTCTTTTACGTGTTAAAGGAGCAGCTGGAGCCGGGGAGCTGAACCCGGAGTACGACTACGCCGACGACTTCGCCGCGGAGGACTACTCGACCCCAGGTTCACGCCCGACTGATTTTGAATACCTATTAGACATCGCAAAATAGTATGCTAGCGCTTTACTTTATATGCATGTTGATGAACCTTGCACTGCCTACTTTATTTACCCTGTCCTTGATTGTCCTACCACTATATATGTTTATAAGCGTGTATATACGCTGTGCTTCGCGATGCATGTGTTGGGATGGGAATAGCGGTTCTTGGCATGAGTGGGATAAAAACCGGCAGGAGAAGACGTTTTGGGTACTTTGGCGGGGGTGAGCTCGAAACAACCGATCTGGGATCGGGGATGGGGGTGCACTCCTCAGTGCGTCCCCACTATTACGGTTTTCGGAGCCTAGGTGTTTAGGTTTTACTTGCGATTGGAGGATATGAGCTCGCCCCGGTCTGAAACCGAGTGGACAGACCTTTTCACGGGACCTTTACGTACACACCACCCCGCCGAGCGTGGGGTTAGGGCCGAGTTGAGCTCGGCAAGTGCGGAACCATACCTGCCAGCAGGATAGCAGGGTATCAGTGGGGGAGAGGTGGAGCTGAGACCACCCTCTCAGAGCGACTCCCGTGTGGCCACACGGGGGCATTTCACAGTTCCGGTGCAATCCCTTCCGAGGGGGGGGGGTCGTTTTGAGGGCCGGATGCAGGATGGGACCGTAACTACCGAGAGTTCGCACGGTAGGATGGGCTCGGTCGGCCGTACACAGGTCGGGTGCCATTCCGGGTTGGGTTCAGGTGTACACGCTCTGCAAAGTTGTTCGATCTATAGCTATAGCCGCGTCCTCGGTTATGGACATGTCCCCTGATAGCTTTGTTCTCATGTTTTGGGATTTCTACCTTCCCCCTATAGTTGAGAGTGTGGTGAGCCGTGGTTGCAGCCGGGGAGAGGAGAGTGGCTCCCTCTACCTCGCGGATCCGATTGCAATCATTGAGGTGCGAGGAGAGGAAGTTCTCGCATCGACCCTAGATGGAGGTAGGTTGTGGAGACGGTACCCTGGGTGACCAGGTGGTTCCGAGCTGTGTTGAGAGCTTTGGGATGGGAACTTGATGGAGATATCTTGTTTCACTCTGCTGCTGCTGCATAAGAAACCCGAGCTGCTTCCTTGTCTCTGTTTCTTCCCTTTAGAAGCTAGGCCACTTAAAGCTGCATACAGTTGGTGACGTGGACCTATCCCACTCCTTGGGGATAGACTTTGGGTGTGCAGGGTACGAGTCCGAGTACGACAACAACGCCGATGGATGGTACGACTGAGGGATGCGTCGCTTCGCTCAAGGATGCCTGCGGCGAGAAGAATAAAAGATGGAGACCCTTCTGAGATGCTAGCTACCGCTGCGTAGAATTTCACTCTGATTCAGCCAAGAGGCTTGTACTGATGTACTCCATAATGGACATGTAATAAATTTACGTACTATTACTTATGTGTGATGCGATGTATGACTGTGAGTATCTATCTGTGAGACGTTCTGTACGCGATAGCCACTGATCCAGGGACTATCGCGATGGTACAGGGATTCGGGTTTTCTTTTGAAAATCTGGGGTTTTACAGTCTCTCCTGCAGGTGCTTATGCTGCCGCCGTTGTTTGCGCCGCACCGTGGCCTTGGTTCGCGGAGGGCCCGCGCGCGCCGGCCGGCCGAGTCGCGGCCAGGGAAGGTCCTCTGTGCGCGCTCGTGCCCAAGCAAGCACACCCATGTGCTATCCGTGCCGCGCTGATGATTCTGCTGATGCACATGCCGCACCACTGCTGCTTTCCTCCGTGCACCGCTGTCGCCGCCATGTCGCCGCCAGCCACCTCTGTGCCGTGCGCATGCACGTGTGCGTGCACTAACCGCTGCCACTCAACGCAAGGCGTGAGATCACACGAGCTCACCTGGTCCAGCGCACCCCAGCGTGAGGCAAGAGCACGTGCTGAACCGCCGCTAACCACTGCTGCCGACGCGTCGCCGCTGTGCCGCGCCGAGAGTGCCGCCGAGCCGCGCTACGCAGGCCAAGGAGCCCCACTCCAGGGCCATGGCTGCGCCGGGGTAACCGCCAGACCCTAGTGGTCACTAACCTTCGCTTGCACGAACGCCGGAGTGGCTGCATCCGCGGATCGCTGTTCGCCGTCGCTGCCGGCCGCACGCTGAGGCGCGCCGACGCACTCGGGCGTGGCGAGGATCACCGCTGCTTCCCAGCAAAGCTCGGGGGGCGGCTGTGGACTTCCTCGCTGTGAACGTAAAGGGAGCCACATGGGCCTTAGCGCATTAAAGCCCATGGACCGGCCCTTTTCCTTTTCCTCTGCGGACTCTGAATTTTGTTCAGGGTGATCCGCTGGACTTTGCTCTTTTGGCCATGAGGCTGAGTCCACTGGGCCGTTTTTGGCGCACTAACAGTTTCGGCCCAACAACGGCCCACTAACCTGTGACGCTGACGTCCTGCTGACATCATCACCTATTTTCAAAATTAAAATCCTTTTCTGATTTATAAATGAATTTTGAAAATTAATTTATAAATCCTTTAACCTTTGAAAATTCATAACTAATTATTTATAACTCCGAAAAATATGAAACCAGTTTCATTATTTTTCTAAAAATGAGACGGTGCTAATTGTAGATAGTTTGGATCTTTTTGGATCTTTTAAAATTGGGTATCTTTGGATTTCTTTTGCTTAGTAGATGCTGATAATTTAGCGTCTCGTATCTCGTGCTGAACAAACCCGAGCTACGATTTGGAGGAGGCCTACGACCCCGACTTCAACCCAGACCATGACAACGGATGCCAGCCAGGTGTCATGTCACTCCCAACCATATAGATCTTATGCATGCTTTTAGTTGCTAGTGCTTAATTATTATTTATGAATGCCTTTGAATTGCATAGACAATCTTTTAGCCGTACCTTGGTTTGTATTACCCTGATCCTTGAACTACCTACTTTTGGAACTAGCTACAGACCCCTAGCTAGTTCCCGGCTATATCTATCCATATATTTTACCCTTAGTTATGGATGGATCTCTGGTTTGGACAGAGATTGGGATATCTCAGTATTCTAGCATGTGTTTTGGGTGAGTGTATATCCTCGATGTGTTACCGCGAGAGCGAGCCATTTTGGTTACTTGTGAATGCCTGTCTAGGGGAGATGCGACCTGGCCTCCCGCCCTAGCGGCGTGTCGTTCGGATGGAGTTGGTGAGTGCTCGCTCTGGCAATTAAGGACCGATCGACAGTTTAACCGTGTATCTTTGGGCTATTTTCATACAAACCGTTCGCTCACGTATGGGCGGGGTTCGGTCCGAGGACTAGTTGGTGGTTGGCACTCAGGTTGTAGGCGGATCGGTGTGATCGTGTGAGGGGGACGGGTTATAACCCCGAGTAGACGTCGCCCCGGCTCCTCCGGGGATGGTTTCACAGCTTCGAGGCCCTGCTGGCAAGTTTCGCACCCCAGTTCAGGACGAGTCAGGCTCGGAGAGGCAGGAGAGTGCCACCCACTGCTAGGACTCCGGTTGTTAGGTAGGGATGTGGATCGGAGGCATCCGATTCTGCTCTACTCGGCAGGTCCAGTTGTACAACCTCTGCAGAGTGTTAAACCTATAGCTATAGTCCGTGTCCACTGGTATGGATAGCCCTTGGATCTGTTACTCTGGCTAGACTCTTCTTGTGCTGCTTTCTCTCCCCTGTGTGTGTGAGCCCGGCTTCATGCCGTTGAGATGTGGGGATAGGAGTTGGTGACCCCACATCACAGATGAGAGTGGGATGCTGTGACTCGGTTGAGATCCAGTGTTTGGTGTTCTTTCCTTGGATGGGGTGTTGACCCCGGAGACGTTGACCTCAGAGGTGTGGATCTCCTCGGAGATGGTGACCTCTCGGCATTTCTGCATTCCTTGATGTTGCTACCGCTGCTTGCATAACCTTCCACAACCATAAATAGGATTACTCATGCATATTAGAATTATTCTCTTTTGCTTATGCTCTTTGTTGGGAAGCTGACATGACCTACTCGCTTATCGAGTAGATGACAGGTTTTCAGACCAGGAGCCGGACTACGACATTGAGCACGATGGATGGGAGCACTGAGGCCGTTCTACACTCGAGCTGCCTATGGGCATGGAGTCTACTTCGCTACATGAGAGTCACTGCGTAGATGTTTACTCTGTTTGATTCAGCCCTATTGGACTTGTACCCGGCATGTGTCGAAATGCTGTACTCAGATGCTTAATTATTATAATATTATTTATGTGGACCTTCTTATATTTCCTTCTGTTGTACGGTTTTCCTTACTTTCTGAGACAGGGATTTGCACGTGATAGCCTCCTGGGACTATCACCGAGGTGCAGGGATCGGGTTTCCTTTCTTGGAAATCTGGTTCGTTTCAGTTGGTATCAGAGCCGTGCTTGACCGTAGGACGAGCCTAGGAACGGACGATAGCATAGGAAAGCCAAAATCCTTGTGCTTTATATACAATTCGTGAAATTTTCTATAAACACCTTGATCTTTACTATATATACCTCGATTAACTTTACTAACTTCCCTAACAACGTGCAGATGGACCAGCTGACGTGGATCCCCCTCAAGACCGACGGCCAGTGGGCCGGAGGGTTCTGCAAGATCCTCAAGGAGTGTTTGGAGACAGCTGGAGTGGAGACCCGTGAGGTGTTCTACGAGGGATGCGCCACCGCAGCTTTCGATCAAGCACCAACAGAGCTGAGCCTGAAGATACCCGCAGATCCACGTGTACCAGAGTTCGAGGAAGTCAAGGTCTCGTGTTTCGACAACTCCACCTTGGAGGCTCACCAGTGTTGTGCCAGACTCACACTGAAGAAGGTGTGTCAGCAATTGGAGCAAAGGCTGAAGGATACACCTTTCAGAGTCCTTCTGACAGCGATTTATGACCCGAGCAGGTGGAGCAAGGACCAGACAGAGTACACCGAGGTGAACATAGAGGGCAAGGATGAGAAGGAGTAGATGGCCAGTGTTGGGTATTTTAGCATCACACGAAATAAATCCGCAAGTGCACGAATACCGTTGTATCTTTCACCTCAGAGTATTCCAAGGGTATCGAATCCAAGGGAACATGTGTGCACTAACTTCGTATAGTCGGTCCAAGGACACACCCAGATAAGAGGCAAGGATAGAGAGGATTCCTAAAGATAGAACTATAGATGAGATTAAAGGTCGATCTCTAGATAGAACTTGGCTTAGGGTACCGTTAGCCCTGACTTAACAGGCGACTCCGGCACGTGGATCTATGTGGAACGGAGGTCTGACTATATCCAGCTGCGGAGGATCAACGAGGGCCAGACAGGTGTTGACGGTTGAATCTCGTTGTAAATTTCGACTCGCAAGCGAACGAGCCATGGGACCCTTCTTCCCTTAAGTGTGAACCCAAGGTATCGAATCCGTGGAACAGTGTGTAAAATAAGAATCAATCTACTAAAGCGAAATGAACTCTTCGAATCTTTGAGAGAAGATCAAATGCATCTAATCTATAAAACACAAGAGGTAGCAAGAGAAAGCATAGAGATAACCGATCTAGAAAGGTAGATCGTGCCTTTGTTGTAGTTCCGAACAAGAGATGAAGATAGAAAACAAATCCCATTAAAAGCCTCTTTAAACCGTGGTCTCCGTTCCATCCCCTGTGGTGCTGCCTTACACCTGATCCAGGCGTCCTGTCATGATGTCTCGTTTTTTCAGCGGTTAACCTACAAGCACACTCACAAGGAGCATGTCACAATCCTTGGTAGATCCGGTATGCACCTCTAGCCACCGTGGCTACAAGAACACCCCGAGCAATCTATCTCGAGAATAGATTGAAAAGAAGCAAACCTAAGAAGAACGAATTCGTAGAAGAGACACTTGATCGCTAAAAATCGGATTCATATAATAACTTCACCATGAATGATACATGAACAAGATCACCAACCGGGATCCTACCTTGATCTTGATTCTAGCTTCGGAACTCCGACGTGGTCTTCCTTGCAAGGTTCCCACGTCGGCAAGGGTAGCCCTAGACAACTAGCTCGACCCTCCTCTCCAAGATGGTGTCCCTCTAGCTTCTCTGCTCCTCGGTGGCGAATGACCAATGAATTGATACGTGGCTCTTAGCGTGGCACCTATAAATAGCCCGAGGGGGGTCTAGGTCAAAGGGGGTGACGAATGGGTGAGGAAATAGGCCAGGTTGATCGGCCCATTCCGATCGGCCTGGGCCCGTTTCGGCCCGGTTCGCCCCCCGCTTTCTTCTGGATTCTTCTCGTGTTATTTGGAGTTCCTGCCGAGTTGCATGTGGGCCCTTGACGTCATCTTCTCCACGAAATAGACAAGGGTACTTGTCGCGCAAGCTCCCGCATTTTCTGCTCAAGTCCCCGGAGAATTGCCTTCTCGTCCTTCGGTCCTCGGGTCATTTGGAGTCATGTTCACGTCGTGTCTTGACTTGTTCCGGGCTTCATGATCCTCTTGCAAAGTGCTGGATGAACGATATCCAGAATCATCCTTTTAAGTCCTTAATTCTTGCGTAAACAATAAACTCCAAAAACCACATGCATACACGAACTTGATATATCAAGGGGGTTAGGATCGTTAGTATGGATATTAAATTAATACCAACATTGAAGGTAAACTCATGGCTAGGTTGACGGAAATCGACCGCCAACATCCCCCCATGCTTAAACCTTGCTCGTCCTCGAGTAAGCCTTCAATGGATATCAGTGTTGCCCTTCAATGTTCATAACCTGCACTTGATGATATACGAAAAAGACATAATGCTCTCTAAAATTATATAAGTTAAAGTTTCATATTGTAACTAGCTTTCTTCTTCATGGAGGGTAGATATCAATAAAGCTCTTTCCACAAGTAATTAATCATGCTCCCAAAATTGAAATAAATCTTAGATATTTTGAAAATTAAGAACGAGATAGAAAAATTGCTTTACCAATATCAATAACAAACCTCCTTGCATCTTGGTCATGTACTCTCAACTCATCTTGTCTCTCAAGCCTATTAGAACTACTCCTTTCCTCTCTCAAATATTTGGTGGAAGGCTTTATATGGAGCTATGGGAAAGTTAGTCCTATCAAGATTTCATAAATGGAATGCAAACAAAACAAGACAAGTTCCTCATGGAATTACCGAGCCTAGTCAAAAAGGTCATTGGAAAATAATGTTTCAAGGAGGGGGAGAGAAAAATACACACACTTTTAGATAGGTGGACATGTGCAAATGGAATGAAGTGATCCCGAGGCACAAGCAAAGTCCTCGTTATCAGATTGCACATGGTTGGAAAAGAGTATGGGTCTTGATCTTGAAGCTCTTTGAACCTTTCAAGTGTAACTAGGGAACCGGGGAGCTTTATATTTTTTCTCCTTTATTTTTCTCCTCATACTTTTTCCTTTATTTTTTTTGTTTAATCATACTTTTTCTTTTCTCCATCATTTTTTCCATTTTCATTCATTTTTCATTTTTTAACTCCCCTTGAACTCTAGACTACACTAGTACTTCCTTGGCAACCCCCCATGCTTAGACGTTGCTCATCCTTGAGCAAAAGAGGTGTAAGGAAAATGCCAAGGTGGTACTGAAATTTTTGGAATCTTCTATGGAGAAAGATACTCGAAATCTTCTACGGGTCTTTTTGGAATCTCCCGAAGTTATCTCCACTTGATGGCGCCTTCTTCTTGTAGTCTTCCTCAAAATATTCATCCATACTCAAGTTTGGGTTCTTCTCGTGTTATTTGGAGTTCCTGCCGAGTTGCATGTGGGCCATTGACGTCATCTTCTCCACGAAATAGATAAGGGTACTTGTCGCGCAAGCTCCCGCATTTTCTGCTCAAGTCCCCGGAGAATTGCCTTCTCGTCCTTCGGTCCTCGGGTCATTTGGAGTCATGTTCACGTTGTGTCTTGACTTGTTCCGGGCTTCACGATCCTCTTGCAAAGTGCTCGATGAACGATATCCGGAATCATCCTTTTAAGTCCTTAATTCCAGCGTAAACAATAAACTCCAAAAACCACATGCATACACGAACTTGATATATCAAGGGGGTTAGGATCGTTAGTATGGATATTAAATTAATACCAACATTGAAGGTAAACTCATGGCTAGGTTGACGGAAATCGACCACCAATAACGGGCTGTCACCACCACCTTGACTGCCTCTACCTAACCTTGGGATAAGCCGAACGAATGATAACCGGTAGCGTGACAACTGCGTCTACGCTGTGGTTACTGCCATAGCCAACGGACTATGGCACTCTGTACTGATAGAACTACGACCACGGAAGAGAACTGATCTCACTCACTACGGGTACTACTAGCTTATACTAAAGACATGCAAGAGAGAACTTGACCCCGTACTATGCTTCCAACGTATACGAACGACTTGCAACAAACGAACGCATAAACCCAGGATCTACGCACTAGCAGAGGAAAAAGTCTACTCATGCAACCAGGCATAAACTATTAGAAAGGAATCATGAACACACTTTATTCTAATCAGAGCATGCAGGCATATCCACTTTATTCTAAAAGACTAATCACAAACGGGATACAAACTTGTGCACCTAATCAACTAAATCGAGGGGGCGTGTTCATGAAGAACACGCACCTCTAAATGATGAACAGGCGAAGAACACAAGAACATATCACTCACACTTTAGTCTAAATAGAAAATGCAAAAATACTTACTTTACTCTAATTGAAGAATGAAGCATCCATAGAGATACAAATCACTCTCTCACTCTCCTATTCTCTAATCTACCAAGGAGAGGCATCTCCTTTGAAGGGAAGCTCTCATCCTTGGGTGAGATGGTGTGTCTCAAATGGGAGCCCCTTCCCTCCTATTTATAGAGGAGGGTGTGGCTTGCCAAGAGGCCAAATGTTCTCCAAGATGTGCAGCCATCCTTGGGCGCCACCAATAGGAGAGCGACACGTGGCGAGGTATCTTGCAATGCACTCTTCTCTAGCTTCCAGGGGAAGGAATCAAACCGACCTTGTACCGACCAATCAACAGGCGCCATGTCACCAATCCACCCCGGAACGTTGCAAGGGATCAACCAGGAGGCACCACGTGGAAGCAGATGGCGAACGGAGACCAAAAGGGTTCGGCCGAACCTAGGTTCGGCCGACCTTGGCCCACCTCCTTTTGGCCCGTGCTTTCTCTGGGTGACTGATATGTGGCCCCTTATGACGGTTTCAGGTGCATGCCAAGTTTTGAGGTGGTTTGGGTCTCTGGTGGGCCCTTGGATCCTTGTGCTGCACACATGTCTGATTCACCGGGAGTTGCTTCACATGGATTGATGAGGTGTCATGAACATATGGCATCCAATGTGGCACACGTCGCCACGTGCCCTGGTGTGGGTCCCACCGAGCTCACAAGATATCGGGAGTATGATCTTGTCTTGTGCATATCTTTCCCATCCGGACTCCGAAGTAGACAAATGATATATCCATTTCGATCGCCTCGACGAGCCCGTCGCAATGGTGCAGTCCAAATTGGCATTTGAGATTGTTTATGATGACGTCCTTTAATAGCCATTGGACTACTTGCTCTCAATTGTACCTTTTAGTACGCATTTCGATGAATCCTGCAACAAAAGCTAGAAACACCAGCACTAGTGGAAATCATTAGTATCAAGCCCTATTCTAGTGTTGATGATCCTTTTACCATTATATTATGCAGGTATTGACAGTGTAAAAGTAGCACTTAACAGTTGTCAACAGCACCCCCACACTTGACCTTTGCTCGTCCTGAGTAAAGGGAGTCAGATCACGGTGAGACATGATATCCAAAGGTATGAAGTGAGCATAAGAGATATTCCAAACCATACCTTACACTTGTGAACTCTGTGAAGTGTCTATCATGTCATCTTGGGTAGTTGAGGAATGGAATGGTCATGAATCAAATCACTCCTGCTCCTCATGTTAAGTAACTTGGGGTTTTGCAATAAGTTTTCATAAACAAACCTTGCTTAGCTCCTCATTTGATTCTCTCGAATCGCTCAATGTATATGTCCTCACCAAGGTATTAGATTTGCCTTTATTTCATCCTACTTCTAATGATGGCTATATGTGGAGCTCAGGGCAAGATAAAAGATAAAGCATACTTGCATCACATCTATTGCAAAGTCAAAAACCGGATCCAAGGAGAAAATCAAGTCATACAATCGGATCAAGATGTGCACATGTATGGATGTGATGGATATGGTAAGGTGGATGCTAGGCCCGGAATGGGTGCTAGATATTACCATATATATGATGAATGTTGTGGTGATGGTAAGGTGGACACTAGGCCCGGAATGGGTGCTAGTTATTACCATCAAATTTTGAAACTCCATTTCGCATGATTCCATCTCTCTCCTTTTTCTTCTTTCTTTTGGACATGGGCTATCTTTTTTTTTCACTTTTTTTTCATGCTTTGAGCAATTTTTTTTGACTCATGCCTTGAGCATGGTTTTTTTATTTTTTTTATTTTTGCATAGCCCATGTCTCTTTTTCAAGAATACTTTTGGAGAGAGAGGTCACACATGGAGCTTTATTTTATGGAATGGATGGATGATACAATGCTAACTTCCAGTGTAGAAGCATAGCAAGGGGATATGGTGTGCACATGAATCTTGATCAAGAAAGCATAAAAGGAATTCTCAAAGGGTCACAACAATTTGACAACGCTCAATGTAAAAACAAGCAGCATATGAGTCTAAGGTTTTCAAGATAACTCATCATATGGCTTTGGTAGGACTTTGGCATATCAAAGAGGAGCTTTGCAAAGGGTTTTCATATTTTCAAATAAAACTCCCAAGCACTCAAACATTTAGAGAGAAGATCATATCATCAAACCATATCACAAACATCAACTACTTAGATGAGCATGAATTCCCTAATGATATTTGTTCACAAGCATCAAGATAATAAGTATGGAATAAAACATATGCAAGCCAACCACAAGAAACATGTAGAGCAAGCAGAACACGATTCCATGAGTTCGATTTTAGCAGATAAGAATTGAAACTCATTCAAACTCATGAATCAGGGAGAGTGAGATAGTGTTGCACATACCATCGCTCTTGAAGGATATAGGGATTAAGGAGAACCAGTGGTGATTCGGCTGACCCATAGGGGCAGCCGGCTCACTCTAGTTTACCTTGTCCCTTGTCATGAAAGCGTAGTCGATGTTGTGCAACGCATGTGTGGGAGATCTCAAGTGTGTATGTCGATGATAAGCTTGGGAGATCTCCCCCACACTTGTTCATGTACCTGGTGTTGTCTTCAAACAAAGGAAAAACAAAAGATGGACTCTTCTGGTTCGAGAACCAGTGAGCCTTTATTCAAATTCAAATATTTTTTTGTTTTTTTATATTCACCATGAGATACCTCAAACAAGGCTGAGATGCCTTGGCTTACCTTCCCATTTGAATCAAGCTCGATGACTTACCCCATTTGAATTCAAAATTCCTGCAAGGGTTAGTCTGCATATACAACCAATATCCATGCATGCATTAACTATAAGGTTCATCAATCAAACTCGACACCATGTCTTGTTTGATTGAAGAAGATGGTTTTAACCTAAGCACCATGCTTAATTTAAAACAACCTATGAATGCACATAGCTAAACATGCACTCAAACCAAAGCATTACAAACATAGATAAAAGAAGCATGAAAGCATGATCAAGTATTTCCAAAGGGATATAAACATGAGCATAAGATGGTGAACATCGGGCAACCTCCCAGAAGGGCTTTGTTTAAAGTCAAAAGCAGGACGTACCTAACTGGGCAAGATGCAAGAGCTAACATCATCTCCAAACCAGGATAAGATTTTGTGTGAGGGGAACTTTACTCAGGATACTCACATACCTCCCCCACACTTGAAGTTTGCATTGCTAGGCAACAAAACTCAAGTGTGTGGAGATCAAGCTTCCTTTTGTAATGTTCCCTCACCAAAAACTTACCAAAGTGTTGAGGTGGTGCAGCTCACATGTTCTTAGGTGCTACCTGTCCGTCGTTCTTTATAATCTTCACCTGAAAGGGTTAGGACCAAAAATACCTGAAGGACAACCTATACTAAAAACATGCTCTTGCTTTTTATTTGAAAAGGGAAATAAGACAAACCTAATCCAGGCTATCTCCTGGTAGTGCTTTGTTTATGGTCATAAGCTCGACCCTGGGAACTTCTTCTTGCAGCTATCATTGGTGATGTCATTCCCGCCTCACCACCAATTTTTAATGTATCATGGAAGTTTCAGCTGCAAGGTTAGTGCCACAGTGCATACACTAAATCTGCAATGCTTATGGTAAACATATGCATCTACAACCAACCTTCTAAACTTTTTACAGGAGAGGACCATAAGGTGGTTGTAGTCCTCGTGCGTGCTCTGTGCACTGAGCATAGCTGACTCTGGAGAAGGATGATGCAAGCATGGTTCCTGAGGTATATCAAGAGTGAAGCTACCATGCTTGTCAATGGAATCCTTTCCTTCGGACCCCAGAGTCGGTGCCTCATAGATTTCCATGGCCCATGATTTCTCCATCTCAAGAGATACATCGTGGAAGATCGATGTTGATTCTCGATCAAAGTCAAGAGCAACATAATTTGGGCCAACGGGAAGAGGCTCAAACTCGATCGAGGGTGATGATGATCGCTCGTCTTCACAAGGGTGAAAATGGTCTTCCGAGTCATACTCGTGAGGAGCAGAAAAGTCTGCACCCTCAAAAGCATCAGGCTCGGTTGATGCGAACGGAGATACATACATCATCTCCTCGAGCGAGTTTTGCTTGGCAAGGGGCTTCTATAGAACGTTCTGAAAATAAGGGAGTGGTGGCAGAAACGGCTTCCCTAAGCTTTTCATCTAGGCTCCCTCGAGATGCATCGAGAAGTTTTTCTGCAGGGGAGCCTAGGAGGAGATCAAGATCGAGGACATCAAAGATGTGGAAGTCTAGATTAGCCTTGATCTTGTCTACTAGGAGCGGCACAGCACATGCAACCCCCCGACACTCAAGAATGTGTCTGGAGGGACAACTCTTGAAGAGCTTGTCGGATGGTCTTAGCGTAACATTGCCCAACATAGTGTACGCTAGGTGCCATGGCATAATATTAACCTCCATAGTGGGGTTAAGATGGGCTTCTATGGTAGTTCCCCTTATGGAACAAGAAACGAGCGTAGAGGGTGAACAAATCCAAAGTGCTTTGGAAAAGTGTCCCACCCCAGTGGACCACTTCTTTTCCATGGACTCCATGATAGATGTTTCGTTTGGAGGATCGGGAGGCAAATGAGGTACCTTAGGCCTAGGGGAAGGTTCTGTCAAAAGATTTTTAGCTGGCTGGATTTGGACAGAAGAGGGCTCCTTCCCTATTGGGTCATCTAAGAAATTCGAGGTGTTCTTGATATTTTCAGAAGGGTCATCCTCGAATTGATAAAGGAACTTTGGAGGTTGAATTTCTTCTTCCTCCATTATTCCTGGTTCAGGTGAGGGTTCTATGGCTGAATAAGAGGATGTGGAAGGTGATGGATCGGATTCAACCACTAGAGGACCCTCATGGCTCGACTCAGATTGGTGGGGTTTGCTATGATCGGTGGGGAAGAAAGAGCTCACCATGAGGTGAAGGACCGGATTGGCGACCAGAGAGGGGGGGAGTGAATGGGAGCCGATAAAAATTCTTTCTCAAAAGAACTCGGCCTATATCCCAATCGCAACTCCGAGGGTCACACACGAACAAGCGGAAGCACACACAAACCTCTCTCGAGACCTTAGGAACAAAGCTTGAAAGGCTAGGAAGCAAAGCGGAAGCAAGCACGAAAGAACTCGAGCAACAAAGAGGAAGGCTGAGACCTACCGGGTCAACCGGCACAAGTGACCGGGTCACCCTGAGCCTTCCAGAGCCGCACCGGGTCACCCGGGCACAAGTGTCCGGGTCAACCTACCCCCTTCGGGTCACCCGGCACGAGTTACCGGATCACCCGGGACAGCTCAGAAAACTGCCCGCGAATTCGCCCCAAACTTTCGATCAATGGATCTCCCAAACCACTTGGAGTCTTGAGACGAAATTTTGGGGAGATGATGAACACCCCAAGGAGAGGATATGCCCCAAAAATTACAGCCTCAAACTCCCTACAACTCCCGGAATCGCAAATCTTGGCCAAGAACACTATGAACTAGGGTTCATCCGAAAAATCAACGAATCGAAGGCCAAATCCGGTGTTTGAGGGGTCAAGATCATCCACAAAGAGGCACAAGGCACTCACCCATGATCCCCTCAAAGAAATCCGGAGAGAAACGCTCTCAAATCGATGAATCGAGCGATGAACGAAAATCCTCCAAAAATATCTCCGAAAATCGCAGAAAAAGAAAAACGCCGGGAGCAAAGGATTTGGCACGAGATTGAGAAGGAAGATTTCACTATGAATATCTTAGCCAAATCCGGTTACAAGCCACTCACAAGAATCACAAATCTTGGATGGCAAAAAGCTCAAACAAAGAGCCACTCACACCTCTCTCCCTCTCTCCCCAAGAGCACCCCAAAATGAAAGAGCACTCCCACCAACTAAGCCAAAGAGTTGGCTGAAAATTCAGCCCCCTCCTCCTATATATAGGCCCTCCGGAAAAGACCGAAGTGCCCCTACACTAGGAGATACAATACAAACCCTCACAGGGGCATTTTGGTCAACACATGAAGTTCTCCATCGGACGGCCGCGCATCCATCGGGCCTTCGCGTCCTCCCAACGCAAGCACCTCGATCATGTCGCGTGTCGCCCGCTTCGAAGCTTCTCGGCGCTCCCGGATCCCGTCTCCGCCCGCCGAGCCTCCGGTCTTGGTTTTGTGGCTCAACCAAGTAACCCCGACGGTTTTGTGGTGAACCGCCGCAAACCCCGCGGACTCGGTGCAGCCTCCACGCCAATCCCACTCATGACTCGACAGCCACGTCGTCCCGGCTCGGTGTTGGTTTTGTGGCCAAACCAACAAACCGCCGTGCTCGGCTTTGTGGAGCAACCGAGGAACCCGACAGTTTTCTGGTGAACCGCCGAAAACCCCGCATGCAAGCTTCGGCCTCACCACGCCAAGCATCGGGCCCGCCAAGCCTTTCACCTCCGTCTCCCGGACGGTCTACTCAGTCGTGCCACGTTCAATGACTTGGCAGCTACCTTGCACCGGCTCCTGTCCACGACTTCGTCTTGCTTTTCTTACCACCATGCGGCCCGCACTTAATCCCGTTCGGCCACCGGGTCCATCGAGCCGAGCCTACTTGTCTCTCCACTCCTCGGAGGCCACACAGGCTAAGACCTTTCGCGCCCGCTCTTCACCTGCACCAACGCAAATCAAGCCGCAACCTGCACCTGCAATACTCGGCCAAGAGTCAGTCCACACAACGTTGTCAACCACTCCTCACGAGTGCATCGACAACACACCACATAAACAAATGAGTAAAAGACACACAACCGACAACACAACCCGACGAAACACACTCAACACAAAGCCTCAAAACATCCGGTCAATCGCTCATCATATACAAACCAAGGCACATATCAACTTGGTTTCTCATGAGGGAATCAAGGATCTCTCTTACTTCTCCTGGAGTTTTGTGAACAAATGAATCACCGATGGTGTCATCGAGATCTAAGGCAGCATCCGTGTCTAGACCCATGCAAAAGATGTATAGTGATACATCTTCGGGAAGAGAGAATAAGTCTAGGTCAGAAGCCAAAAGGCGTAAGAACCTAGCCCATGCTGCACCTGTAGACTCCTCTAATTGTTCGAATTCGAGAATGTCCATTGGGAGAGAGGCTATGCGAGTGTACCATTGCTCCGTCCTCTCCATGAGAGAGAACGAGCTACAAAAGTCATCCTGAAGCTCTTCCCAATTACCGTTCACACTCCCTACAGTGTGAGTGTACCATTGTTCCGCTCTCCCCATGAGAGAGAAAGGAAACAACTTCCACCTCACGGTTTTCTGTGTCATGCCTGGGGTAACCAAGCGTGAACACAAATCCTCAAATTCTTTCAAATGAATGTAGGGATCTTCATTTATAGCTCCAAAGAAGGGTCTATCCTGAACCATGTCTATAAAGTCAGGGTCGAGATCATAGCTAGATGAAGACATTGATGGTGGCTCATAAAACTCATAAGCTGAGGTGGAGAGGTCGTAAAAGGATGGCCTCTACATGGGTAACGGGGGTAAAGGTGGAATAAAGAAAAAAGAAAAGATACGAGGACCACTGGGTACGAAGATAGATACAGCAACCGTTCCCCGGCAACGACGCTAGAAAGCTTGTTGGGTATTTTAGCGTCACACGAAATAAATCCGCAAGCGCACGGATACCGTTGTAGCTTTCACCTCAGAGTATTCCAAGGGTATCGAATCCAAGGGAATGTGTGTGCACTAACTTCGTATAGTCGGTCCAAGGACACACCCAGATAAGAGGCAAGGATAGAGAGGATTCCTAAAGATAGCACTACAGATGAGATTAAAGGTCGATCTCTAGATAGAACTTGGCTTAGGGTACCGTTAGCCCAGACTTAACAGGCGACTCCGGCATGCAGATCTATGTGGAACAGAGCTCTGACTATATCCAGCTGCGGAGGATCAACGAGGGCCAGACGGGCTATCACCACCACCTGGACTGTCTCTACCTAAGCTTGGGATAAGCCGAATGAATGATAACCGGTAGCGTGACAACTGCGTCTACGCTGTGGTTACTGCCGTAGCCAACGAACTATGGCACTCTGTACTGATAGAACTACGACCACGGAAGAGAACTGATCTCGATCACTACAGGTACTACTAGCTTATACTAAAGACATGCAAGAGAGCTCTTGACCCCGTACTATGCTTCCAATGTATACGAACTACTTGCAGCAGACGAACGCATAAACCCAGGATCTACGTACTAGCAGAGGAAAAAGTCTACTCATGCAACCAGGCATAAACTATTAGAAAGGAGTCACAAACACACTTTATTCTAATCAGAGCATGCAGGCATATCCACTTTATTCTAAAAGACTAATCACAAATGGGATACAAACTTGTGCACCTAATCAACTAGATCGAGGGGGCGTGTTTGTGAAGAACACGCGCCTCTAAATGATGAACAGGCGAAGAACACAAGAACATATCACTCACACTTTAGTCTAAATAGAAAATGCAAAAATATTAACTTTACTCTAATTGAAGAACGAAGCATCCGTAGAGATACAAATCACTCTCTCACTCTCCTATTCTCTAATCTACCAAGGAGAGGCCTCTCCTTTGAAGGGAAGCTCTCATCCTTGGGTGAGATGGTGTGTCTCAAATGGGAGCCCTCCCCTCCTATTTATAGAGGAGGGGGTGGCTTGCCAAGAGGCCAAATGTTCTCCAAGATGTGCAGGCATCCTTGGGCGCCACCAATAGGAGAGCGACACGTGGTGAGGTATCTTGCAATGGACTCGTCTCTAGCTTCCAGGGGAAGAAACCAAACCGACCTTGTACCGGCCAATCAACAGGAGCCATGTCACCAATCCACCCCGGAACGTTGCAAGGGATCAACCAGGAGGCACCACGTGGAAGCAGATGGCGAACGGAGACCAAAAGGGTTTGGCCGAACCTTGGTTCGGCCGACCCTTGCCCACCTCCTTTTGGCCCGTGCTTTCTCTGGGTGACTAATATGTGGCCCCTTATGACGGTTCCATGTGCATGCCAAGTTTTGAGGTGGTTTGGGTCTCTGATGGGCCCTTGGATCCTTGTGCTGCACACGTGGCGGTGTCTGATTCGCCGGGAGTTGCTTCACATGGATTGATGAGGTGTCATGAACACATGGCATCCAATGTGGCACACATCGCCACGAACCCTGGTGTGGGTCCCACCGAGCTCACAAGATATCGGGAGTATGATCTTGTCTTGTGCATATCTTTCCCATCCGGACTCCGAAGTAGACAAATGATATATCCATTTCGATCATCTCAACGAGCCCATCGCAATGGTGCAGTCCAAATTGGCATTTGAGATTGTTTATGATGACGTCCTTTAATAGCCATTGGACTACTTGCTCTCAACTGTACCTTTTAGTACGCATTTCGGTGCATCCTGCAACAAAAGCTAGAAACACTAACACTTGTGGAAATCATTAGTATCAAGCCCTATTCTAGTGTTGATGATCATTTTACCATTATATTATGCAGGTATTGACGGTGTAAAAGTAGCACTTGACAGTCGTCAACATCCAGCAGATACATTCAAGCTCAAGACCAGGCACTCTACTGGACTGATTCAGAGATAGTGTTTCTGAGGTGTAAGTGGGACGACACCTTGGGACGGAATGCTCAGTTGGAGAGGGAGAACAGCCACCTAGAGTTCTTTCTCAACGAGGCTCACAGAAGAAACATACAGATCACAGAGTGGGGACTCGCAGCTTCCAGAGCAAGTACTGAAAGGGATGCCTTGGAGATCGCCACTTTGAAAGCAAGACTGGAAGCTACACAGGCTATACTGAGAGAGTGAGCAGCAGCAGCCAGGGAGGATAGGTTGAGGCTTCGAGAGAAGAAGTACTTGGTTGAGTCACTGGGAGCCGCTTGCACAGACTACCAGACGAGGTTGTGGGGACTCGAGGAGAGGCTGACTAAGAACTACAACCACTTGTGGCACCTGGGAGGCAGATTGTACGAGGCACAAGACACAGCTAGCAGGACTAGCTCAGCGTGGAGAGACTCGGACCAGAGGCGGGTGACAGAGTTCAGGGGCTTTGCAGAGCTAGTACCACCATAGAAGAGGCCGAAGCTGAGGACTGAGACGTTTGAGCTACCACCAACCCAGCTACCAGCACAGCCGCCGTAGCCGAGAGGCAGTACCAACACACCGGAGATGAACAGAGCTTTGGGAAGCTTGGCAAGCTACTTCAACCTACCAGAGATTGAGATCCCAGATTACCCAGGAGTGAACAACCCACCGTTCTACTCGGTTCCACCTAATCTGAAGACTATCACCACCGTACTCACCAGCTACCGTTCAGAGGTAGGCACCTTGAGGGGATGATCCTGTAATCAACTAGAGTAGAGTTCTTCATGTTGATCATGTTTAGTTGACCACCCTATATGTATCGCGTAGTAGCTCTCATGCTTCTGTGTAATCTCGAAGGTTGTGGAGTAGGCCTCGAGATACACACCTTTTGTATGGTGATCTTGCATGAGTGATTGGAGTTATCGATCTTTTGCCAGTTTTCATGCTTCTTATATGATTGTGTGAAATTGTTTGTTATTAGCTAGATACTCCTTATATGCTTAAGTACCTTAAAGTTAATTTCTGACAACTCGTTTCTCACGATCTCAATTCTTAGAACAGATGTCGGGGGTGAGACGGTTAGGACGGCTCCTACGCCGTTTTGAGGAGGCAGCCCGGGAGGACGCCGAGCAGGAGGACGTCCCTATCCCCGCAGGAGGTTGAGGTTGTGGCCGCCGTGGAGGCCGTGCCCCGGGTGGTGGACGCCATGGTGGACACCGCGGCGGGCGAGGAGGTCGAGGAGGCCGAGGAGGCCGTGTGCCTGTAAACCCTGACCCAGAGGAGGAGGAGCCCGAGGAGGAGGCTGATCCTGAGCCAGAGCAGGAACAGGAGCAGCCGGCACCACCGCCCAACCTAGTAGCAGTGATGGCACTTCAGACCCAGCTGATGGAGACGATCGCCAACGTAGTGACTTAGAACCATAACAGGAGGAACTTCATGAACCAGCCAGAGAGCTTGCAGAAGAGAGTGGAGGGTTTCTCCAAGCTGCACCCACCGACCTTCGACAACTCAGCAGACCCGCTTGTCGCAGACAACTGGTTGAGGGAGATTGAGAAGAAGCTGGAACTCACGGACCTTTGTGAGGAGGAGTGTGTGTCGGTTGCAGCACACCAGCTGATCGGCACCGCAGGAGCTTGGTGGGATAGCTACTGTGACTCGCACGAGGACCCGACCCACATCACGTGGGCGGAGTTTGTGGAGGCTTTCAGGGAGTTCCACATCCTGGAGGCGGTGATGGACAGGAAGGCAGACGAGTTCAGGAGCCTGAAGATGGGTCAGATGTCAGTGCAGGAGTACACCAACCGCTTCCAGGAGATGATGCGGTACGCATCGAACGACTCCAACACAGAGAAGAAGAAGATGTACTGGTACCGGAAGGGACTTCACAGGGGGATGGCGCACCACCTAGCTGCTCATGACTGTGCCACCCTTCACGCACTGGTGGGCAAGGCTTTGGTTGTGGAGAAGTCGAGGCTGGACTACGTGGAGGTCCGAGGTGAGAAGAGGCAGCGTGCAGACCATGCTGGGCACTCGGGTTCACACTAGAGGCAGAGGTTAGCCCCACCACAGTACCCACAGCAGAGGCAGCGCCCATACTCATAGCAGTAGCAGCAGCAGACTCAGCACTCTTAGCAGGGTAGAGGTCACGCCGGAGGTAGTGGAGGTTCGGGACAGTGGAAGCCCAGGCCGCAGCAGCCGCCAGCCTACGACAGCTCACAGATCACCTGCTACTACTGCTGTCAGCTAGGCCACAAGTCCACTGTGTGCCCCCAGAAGCTTCAGCAGGGAGGACAGAATAGGAACACTCAGTACCAGACACCAGCGAAGAGACCAGCTCCAGGAGGACAGCCCACGCAGAACCAGTCGAAGAGTGCACCACCGCCCACCCGAGGCAGACTGAACCACCTGACAGTGGAGGAGGCAGCCGCAACACCAGATGTGGCTCTCGGTGAGTTTTTAGTTGATTCAGTTATGGCTACCATTCTGTTTGACACTGGTGCTCAGTTTTCGTACATTTCTACGAAGTTTGTAAAGGAAAGGTCATTACCAACTAAGCCCAGACCACGGCCTATAGTGACTAGTTCCCCGCTAGGGGAGAAGAGGAGTATGTTGGAGTGTAGAGGAGTGAACATGGTGTTCGAGAAGCAGTTGTTTGTGGCAGACTTGACAGTCTTGGAGTCGACCGGAATCGACGTGATACTTGGGATGGACTGGCTAGCACAACACAAAGGATTGGTGAACTGCAACCCAGTGTACGTACAGTTGGAGCACCCCAGTGGAGCCAGAGTGTTGATCAAGCCGCAGAGCCAGAGGTCAACACTGATGTTGTGCAACATGAAAGGAATGAGTATGGAGGAAATTCTGGTGGTAAGGGAGTACCCCGACGTGTTTCCAGAGGAGTGGACCGAGCTACCACCAGACAGGGATATCGAGTTTGTGATTGAGCTTATGTCGGGAGCTGGACCAGTGGCCAAGAGCCCGTATAGGATGTCCGCGGATGAACTCGATGAGCTGAAGAAGCAACTCAAGAAGTTACTAGAGCAAGGGTTTATTCGGCTGAGTGCCTCACCTTGGGGTTCGCCAGTTCTGTTTGTGGATAAGAAGGATGGCACTAAGAGGATGTGTGTGGACTACCGGACACTCAACTCGATGATAATCAAGAATAGGTATCCCTTGCCCAGGATCGACGACTTGCTAGACAAGCTGCGGAAGGCCAAGTTCTTTTCGAAGATTGACTTGAGGTCAGGGTACTACCAGATGAAGATTCGAGAGCAGGATGTTCCGAAAACAGCTTTCACAACTCGGTACGGCCTGTACGAGTGTGTAGTGTTTTCTTTTGGGCTGACCAACACCCCGGCCTACTTCATGAACATGATGAACAAGGTCTTCATGGAAGAACTGGACAAGTTCATGGTTGTGTTCATCGATGACATACTGATTTTCTCAGAGACAGCAGAAGAACATGAAGAGCACCTTCGGATTGTGATGGAAAGGCTGAGACAGCAGAAGTTAAATGCTTAGTTCGGCAAGTGTGAGTTCTGGATGGAGGAAGTTGCTTTTTTGGGTCACGTGTTGTCAGCTGAGGGAGTTGCAGTCGACCCTTCAAAGGTCGAAGCAGTTACCAAGTGGGAGCAGCCACTCACAGTGACAGATATCCGGAGCTTTCTCGGGTTGGCAGGTTACTACAGGAGGTTCATAGAAAACTTCTCCAAGATAGCGAAGCCCATGACAGAGCTATTGAAGAGCGACATGAGGTTTGAGTGGTCAGAGGCATGTGAGAGGAGTTTCCAGGAACTGAAGAAGAGACTCACGACAGCTCCGATTCTTACCCTACCAGATATCAGGAAGGATTTCGTGGTGTACTGTGACGCCTCGAAGCAAGGATTGGGATGTGTGTTGATGCAAGAAGGAAAGGTTGTTGCTTATGCGTCGAGGCAACTCAAGAAGCACGAAGAGAACTACCCTACTCATGACCTGGAGCTAGCGGCAGTTGTTCACGCCCTGAAAATTTGGAGGCACTACTTGATCAGCAACAAGTGTGAATTTTATACCGATCACAAGAGCCTGAAGTACTTCTTCACCCAGCCAGAGCTAAACATGAGGCAGAGGAGATGGTTAGAGCTGATCAAGGATTACGAGCTGGAGATTCACTACCACCTAGGCAAAGCTAACGTTGTGGCAGATGCACTGAGCAGAAAGTCCTATTGCAACAACTTGATGGTGAGGCAGGAGCAGCCAGCACTTCACGAAGAGCTAGAGCAGTTTCAGCTAGAGATTGTGGAGCAGGGACAACTCAACGCACTGCAAGTGACCTACGACTTGGAAGACAGGATCCAGAAAGCACAAAGTGGGTGTCCCGAGATTTGGGAACTCAAGGAGCTAATGGAGAAAGGAAGAGCTGAGGATTACCGCGTGGATGAACAAGACACTGTGTGGCTAAGAGATCGGATCTGTGTGCCGAAGTGCAAGGAGATACGGGAACAGATTCTGAAGGAAGCCAATGATTCAAGGTACTCCATTCACTCGGGAAGCACAAAGATGTACCAGGACTTGAGGCAGAGGTTCTGGTGGAAGGATATGAAGAAGGACACAGCTTACCACGTGGTGTGTTGTGACATGTGCAACAGAGTGAAGATTGAGCACCAGAAGCCTGCAGGGTTGTTGAAGCCGTTGGACATTCCTCTGTGGAAGTGGGATGATATCTCCATGGACTTTATAGTGGGATTGCCTCGCTCACCTAAAGGACACGACTTGGTGTGGGTCATAGTGGACCGCTTGACCAAGGTGTCCCACTTTGTACCAGTTAAAGCTACAGACGCAACAGATCAGTTGGCCAACCTGTACGTAGACCACATACTCAGATTACACGGAGCCCCGAGGAGCATAGTGTCGGACAGAGGACCGTAGTTCATGGCCAGGTTCTGGAAGAGCTTCCATGCAAGGATGGGAACCACACTCAGCTACATCACAGCTTACCACCCTCAGACAGATGGACAAACTGAAAGAGTCAACTAGACCTTGGAGGATATGCTCAGAGCTTGTGCCCTCACCTACGACACCGACTGGGAAAGTAGTTTGTCCTACGCAGAGTTCTCATACAACAATAGCTACCAAGCAAGTCTCCAAATGTCACCTTTTGAGGCCCTTTACGGGAGGAAGTGTAGGACACCCCTGATGTGGTCAGAAGTTGGGGAGAGGATGATCTTTGGACTGGATATCCTCAAGGAGGCTGAGGAGAAAGTAGAGAAAGTTAGGGAGAACTTAAAGATTGCCCAGAGTCGGCAGAAGAGCTACGCAGATCATCACCGGAGAGACTTGACGTTCAACAGAGGAGACTTCGTCTACTTGAAAGTGTCACTATTGACAGTTGAAAAGTGCTGCTTTTACATCGTCAATACCTGCATAAAATAAATGTAAAAGGATCATCAACACTAGAATAGGGCTTAAACTAACCATTTCCACAAGTGTTGGTGCTTATGCAAATACAGGTGATTAGCACTAGAAAGAGGAGTAAAAGCACAAGTCTTTGATCCAAGTACTTCAAGCTTAGCCAATGAGGGGATGCCACATAGGATTCCCCTGGATCATTGACATCATCAATCCAATAGAGGCAAGCCCGACAAATCACGAATCGCCACGTGGACATCACATGGATCCAAGGGCCTACTCAGTATCCAAACCGCCAGGAAACTTGGCATGCACGGAGGACAAGCATCAGGGCCCACATGGCAGCCACCCTGAGAAAACACAACGCAGAAGGCCTCCCGGGAGTTTCGGCCGACCCTAGGATCGGCCGAACCGACCTAGGGTTGGTTGATCCCCACCTTCCACGTGCTGCTGCCTGATTGGTCACTTGCTGCGATCCTGGGCGTTTTGGGGCACTTTAAGCCTCCAAGCAAGCCACCCCCTCCTCTATAAATAGGAGGGGAGGGCCTCCCATTTGAGACACACACTTCTCCTCCTCCTCTTCATTTTGGCCTTGGAGCCTCTCTCTTTAGGAGAGGAGAGCTCTTTGTATAGGATTAGTGCTAGGAAGTGAGGTGGGAGGCTTGAGGACATGTCATGATTCATGACATCTTTCCTCAAGAACGATCCTCAGCGGTGCCTTTGTTCTTCAACTAGACTAAAGTGAGTATTTCGACATTTCCTATTTAGACTAAAGTCGTATGCATGCTTAGTTGCTTTGTTCTTGTGTTCTTTGTTTGTTCTTAGTTTAGAGGCTTGTGTTCTTAGAACACAACCCTTTCGATCCAGTAGACTTAGATCATAAGTTTGCATCTAGTTTGCCAGCTTGTCTATTAGAGTAAAGTGAAGCTCTTGCACGTCTCTAGTTACATCAAAGTGCATTCGTGACCTTGCATGAGTGATAGAGCATACCTTGAGCTAGTGCCAGTATCTCCCTCGCGGATTCGTAGTAATAGTAAGTGGTGTAGACGTGGTGTCTGGATCATAAGCTATCCTTCGAAGACCACGTACGATCGTAGCGTAGAGGTAGGCCGCAGTGGTGACAGCCTGTTGGACCCTTTGTCAACCCTCTATGTCGCGTACCGAGTTGGGCTCGCTCCAGCACATTGTCCTAGGATGTGCCTGGTGCCCGAAGTGAGTTTTATACCTGAGAGACCGTAACTAGACTCTACGCTCGGTCGAGGCAAATCCTTTCTACCTATCCTATCAATCAGTGTTGTGTCCTTGGATCATCTATACTAGAGTAGGAGATAGTACATGCTGTTCCTTGGATTCGATACCCTTGGAATACTCTCCTTCCTTGGGGAAGTGCTACAGCGGTATTTCCGTGCGCTTGCGATATACCCGGTTGTTCTTACATGCTCCCTCTAGGTGCGCAACTAGTGGTGATGTTAAGAAACGCCAACAAGCATTTCTGGCGCCGTTGCCGGAGAACGGTTGCTGTATCTATCTTCGAACCTAGTGGTCCTCGTATTTATCTTTTTTTCATTTTCTTCTACCTTCACCCCCGTTACCCATCGAGTTATCCTTTTTGTTTCTTTTCTTCTACCTTTACCCCTGTTACCTTTTGAGATGCCTTCCTGTCAAAGCCTCTCTACCCCTAGGGGCGGGTTCGTCTTAGAGCAACCATTAACTTCCTCATCTTGCTGCGAGCTTCGTCCTGGCTTTATAGCCATGGTTCGGAATCGACCTTTCTCTGGAGCAATCAGTGATGATCCTAATGTTCATTTAGAGGAGTTCGAGGACTTGTGTTCATGCTTGGTAATTCCAGGCATGACAAAGGAAACTTTGAAGTGGAAATTGTTCCCTTTCTCTCTCGTAGATAGAGCGGAGCAATGGTACACCCACATAGCAGAGCATGTGAATAATTGGGGAGAACTACGAGAAAACTTTTGTGACTCGTTCTCCCTTTATGAACGCATAGAACTCTTGCCGTGTGAACTCCTTGACTTTGAGCAATTAGAGGGTGAGTCCATAGGTGCAGCTTGGGCTAGGTTCCTACGTCTTATGACATCTAGCCCAGACATGTTTATACCCAATGATATAGCGATGTATACCTTTTATACTCGTATAGACACGGAGTCTGCACGAGAGCTCAACCTTTTAGTTGGAGGTTCGTTTGAAGACCAAACTCTAGTGGAAAGAAGAGAGATCCTAGAATTCTTCTTAGAAACCTCTTCTTCCCATATTGTTTACAACGAACCCCATCTGGAGTCTGAGTTGGTCCATGAAAGTCTCTCAATAGCCGAATCTGAGCTTTCATTCTCTGAATTCCTTGATTCCTCTGTTGAGCCCTCTCCCGAACCACGAACATCGAAGGAAGAAGAAATTCAACTTTCAGAGTTCTCTTCCTGATTTGAGGATGATCCTTCTCGAAACATCAGAAATACCTCAGATCACTCTTGGCACGAGAAGCCTACGGCATCATTGGACTTTTATGAGGTCCTCGATGAAGTTTGGAATCATGGGACGATAGTGGATTGGTCACCTCAGAAGCATACATCCGAAGCAATTCGGGTTAGCTCGACCTCCACAATCATCCACTGTTCCATGAGAGGAAACACCGTAGACGCTGTCCATGACCCTACTGTTGGGGCTTGCATCATACCAGAGACCCTTTTGGATACTCTGGTGGGTGACACGCCCTTGATCCCGACTGATGGACTTTTCCATAGCCCCAGGTGACACTGTGTTTTTCCATGTAAAGGGATTGCTAGCGACGTGCCAATCACCATTGATGACATAGAGGTGCAGTTAGATTTCCACATCTATGACATCATGGATTTTGATCTTCTCCTAGGTTTCCCCTTAGAAAAACTTCTCGATAAATCTCAAGGAAACCCAGAAGAAGAAGAGCTTAGGGAAATCGTTTCTGTCCATGTTGGATCGTCTAGACATCCTTTGACAGAACCTTTCCCTAGACCTACGGTATCTCCTTTGCCTCCCGATCCTCCTGACGAAGCATTTCATGAGGAGGCTATGAAGGAGGAATGGCCAGATGGAACGATATGTTTTTCCAAAGCATTTTGGGATGGTACATCCTCTCTAGTTATTCCTTGTTCTGTGAGAGGGATTGCCGTAGAGGCCCTTTGTGACCCCATCATGGAGGTTAACATCATGCCATGGCACTTAGCGGAAACTCTTTTAGGCAAAGTTGCGCTAGCACCATCCGACATGCTCCTCGAGACTTGCACCTTTGGGCATGTTCTTGAATGTCGGGGGATTGCAAGTGTCGTGCCACTCATCATAGATGGGATTGAGGCTGGCTTAGACTTTCACATCTTCGATGTCCTCGATCCTGATCTACTCCTAGGCTCCCCGCTAGAGAAATTCTTTGAGGAATCCATAGGGAGCCTAGATGGTAATCTTGGGGAAGCCACTTCCGCCACTGCTACCCCTTGTTTGGGACACCCTATGGCGAAGCCTCTTCCCCAGCAAAACCCGCTCGAGAAGATGACACGTATACCTCCATTCACGTCATCCGAGCCTGTTCTCATTGAGGGCATAGAACTTTCTACTCCTCATGAGTACAACTCGGAAGACCCTCCTCACCTTTGTGAAGGAGAACGATCGTCATCACCCTCGACCGAGTTTCAGCCTCTTCCTGCTGGCCTGTATCATGTTGCTTTCGATCATGATCGAGAGTCAACATCGAGCTTCCACGATGACTCTCTTGAGATGGAGAATTCATGGGCCGTAGAACCTTTCGAGGCACTGACTCTGGAGTCCGGAGGAAAGGATTCCACATATGAGCATGGTAGTTTCACTCTTGATATACCACATAAACCATGCTCGCATCATGCCTCTCTAGAGTCAGTCATGCTTAGTGAGTTGAGCACATACGAGGGCTACAACCACCTTCTGGTCCTCTTTTGCAAAATGTTTGGAAGGTTGATTGTAGATGCATATGTTTACCATAAGCATTGCAGATTTCATGTGTGCGCTGTGGCACTATCCTTGCAGCTAAAGCTTCACTGATACATCATGGATTGGTGGTGAGACGGGAATGACACCACCAACGATAGCTACAAGATGAAGTTCCCATGGTCGACCTTACGACCTTAAACAAAGCACTCCCAGGAGATAGCCTGGATTAGGTTAGGTTTTATTTCCCTTTTCGAATAAAAGCAAGAACATGTTTTTAGGATAAGTCGTGCTTCGGGTATTTTTGGTCACTAACCTTTCAGGTGGAGATTGAAAAGAAAGATGGACAGGTGATGCCTACGAACATGTGAGCCACATCAGCTGCAACAACTAGATAAGCTTTGGTGAGGGAACATTTACAAAAGGAAGCTTGATCACCACACACTTGAGTTTTGTTGCCTAGCAATGCAAACTTCAAGTGTGGGGGAGGTGTGAGAGCATCCTGAGTAAAGTTCCTCCTCTACTAAATCTTATCCTGGTGTGGAGACGATGTTAGCTCTTGCATCTTGCCCACTAGCTAGGTAGGTCCTGCTTTTGACATTAAACAAAGCCCTTCCGGGAGGTTCCCGAGGTTCACCGTCTTATGCTCATGCTTATGTCCCTTGTTGATGATAGCTTGATCATGCTTGCATGTTTCCTTTATCTTTGTTCATATGCTCTAGTTTGAATGTTATTGTTGCAACATATCATTCATAGACTGTTTTAAATTAAGCATGGTGCTTAGGTTAAAATTGTCTTCTTCAATCAAAACAAGACATGGTGTCGAGTTTTGATTGATGAACCTCAGAGTTATATTTCCATAGATTTTGGTTGCATGTGTGTGGACTAACCCCTGTAGAGAATTGTCAAATTTGAATGGGTAAGTCAATGAGCTAAATTCAAATGGGAAGGTAAGATGAGGTGTCAGATTCATGTTGCACATCATGCAAAGGTGGTACATATGACCTCTCAAAGGTCCAAGATAAGTATATTCCCCTTCGTATATAATGTGTAACCTTGGTCTAACCCTTCTTGAGTAAATGACATGGTGACAATAAAAAAAACCCAAAAATATTTGAATTTGAATAAAGGCTCTATGGTTCTCAAACCAGTAGAGTCCCTCCTTTGTTTTCATTTGTTATTTGAAGAACAGCACCAGGATCAACCACTAGTGTGGGGGAGTTCTCTCGGGCTCATCATCGACATTTTCACTAGAGAACCCCCACATAGGCGCTGCACAACATCGACTACGCCTTCATGACAAAGAGCAAGGTAAACTAGAGTGAGCCGGCTGCCTTATGGTTAGCCGAATCACCACCGGTCTTCCTTGATCTCTTATCCTTCAGAAGCGATGGTATGTGCACCCTCTACCTCACTCTCCTTTATTCATGAGTTTGATTCAATTTCAATTCATATCCTTTATATCAAACTCAGTGCTTGGTGCTATGCTTGCTCTACATGGTTCCTGTGGTTGGCTTACATATGTTTTATTCCTTACTCATCATCTTGATGCTTGTGAACAAATATCATTAGGGAACTCATGCTTATCTAATTAGTTGGTGTTTGTGATGTGGTTTGATGATATGATCTTCGCTCTGAATGTCTGAGTGCTTGAGAATTTTATTTGAAAATCATGAAAACCCCTTGCAAAGCTCCTCTTTGATATGCCACCGTCCCACTAGAGCCATATGATATTCATAGTTGAAAACCTTTTACTCATATGCTGCTTGTTATTGCATTGAGCTTTGTCAAATTCTGTGACCCTTTTGAGAATTCTTTTCATTACTTTCATGATCAAGATTCATGAGCACACCATCATATTCCCCTTGCTAGGCTTCTACACTGAAAGTTAGCATTGTATCATTCATCCGTTTCATAAAAATAAAGCTCCATATGTGGTGTGACATCTTTCTCCAAAAGTATCCCTCAAAAGAGACATGGGCTATAAAAAAAAGAGAGACACATGCTCAAGGCATGATGAAAAAAAAGAAAGAAAAGGAAAATAGCCCACGTCCAGAATAAAAGAGAAATAGGGGAGAGATGAGACCATACAAAAAGGAGTTCCATAATTTTGATGGTAATAACTAGTGTCCATTCCGGGGCTAGTGTCCACCTTACCATCAACCTCAGCTTTCATCATATATGTATGGTAATATCTAGCACCCATTCCGGGCCTAGTATCCACCTTACCATACTCACCATATCCATACACGTGCACATCTTGATCTGATGGTATGATTTGATTTTCTCTGTGGATCTAGTTTTTGACTTTGCAATATATGTGATGCAAGTATGCCTTATCCTTTATCCTACCCTGAGCTCCACATATAGCCATCATTAGAAGTAGGATGAAGAAAGACAATCTAATGCCTTGGTGAGGACATATACACATTGAGCGATTTGAGAGAATCAAATGAGGAGCTAAGCAAGGTTTGTTTTTGAAAATTTATTGCAAAACCCCAAGTGCTTAACATAATGAGCAGGAGTGACTTGATTCATGACCGTTCCATTCCTCAACTGCCCAAGATAGCACGATGGACACATCAGAGTTCACAAGTACAAGGTATGGTTTGGAATATCTCTTATGCTTGCTTCATACCTTTGGATATCATGTCTCACCTTGACCTGACTCCCTTTACTCGGGACGAGCAAAGGTCAAGTGTGGGGGTGTTGTTGACGGTTGAAAAGTGCTGCTTTTACACCGTCAATACCTGCATGAAATAAATGTACAAGGATCATCAACCCTAGAATAGGGCTTACCATCTCCACAAGTGTTGGTGCTTATGCAAATACAGGTGATTAGCACTAGAAAGAGGAGTAAAAGCACAAGTCTTTGATCCAAGTACTTCAAGCTCAGCCAATGACGGGATGCCACATAGGATTCCCCTTGATCACTGACATCATCAATCCAAGAGAGGCAAGCCCGACGAATCACGAATCACCACGTGGACATCACATGGATCCAAGGGCCCACTCAGTACCCAAACCGCCAGGAAACTTGGCATGCACAGAGGACAAGCATCAGGGCCCACATGGTAGCCACCCTGAGAAAACACAACTCAGAAGGCCTCCCGGGGGTTTTGGCCGACCCTAGGATCGGCCGAACCGACCTAGCGTCGGTTGATCCCCACCTTCCACGTGCTACTGCCTGATTGGTCACTTGCTGCGATCCCGGGCGTTTTGGGGCACTTTGAGCCTCCGAGCAAGCCACCCCCTCCTCTATAAATAGGAGGGGAGGGGCTCCCATTTGAGACACACACTTCTCCTCCTCCTCTTCATTTTGGCCTTGGAGCCTCTCTCTTTAGGAGAGGAGAGCTCTTTGTATAGGATTAGTGCTAGGAAGTGAGGTGGGAGGCTTGAGGACATGTCATGATTCATGACATCTTTCCTTAAGAACAATCCTCAGCGGTGCCTTTGTTCTTCAACTAGACTAAAGTGAGTATTTCGACATTTCCTATTTAGACTAAAGTCGTATGCATGCTTAGTTGCTTTGTTCTTGTGTTCTTTGTTTGTTCTTGGTTTAGAGGCTTGTGTTCTTCGAACACAACCCTTTCGATCCAGTAGACTTAGATCATAAGTTTGCATCTAGTTTGCCAGCTTGTCTATTAGAGTAAAGTGAAGCTCCTGCATGTTTTTAGTTAGATCAAAGTGCATTTGTGATCTTGCATGAGTGATAGAGCATACCTTGAGCTAGTGCAAGTATCTCCCTCGCGGATTCGTAGTAATAGTAAGTGGTGTAGACGTGGTGTCTGGACCATAAGCTATCCTTCGAAGACCACGTACGATCTTAGCGTAGAGGTAGGCCGCAGTGGTGACAGCCTGTTGGACCCTTTGTCAACCCTCTACGTCGCGTACCGAGTTGGGCTCGCTGCAGCACATTGTCCTAGGATGTGCCTGGTGCCCGAAGTGAGTGTTATACCTAAGAAACCGTAACTAGACTCTGCGCTCGGTCGAGGCAGATCCTTTCTACCTATCCTATCAATCAGTGTTGTGTCCTTGGATCATCTATACTAGAGTAGGAGATAGTACACGCTGTTCCTTGGATTCGATACCCTTGGAATACTCTCCTTCCTTGGGGAAGTGCTACAGCGGTATTTTTGTGCGCTTGCGGTATACCCGGTTGTACTTACACGCTCCCTCTAGGTGCGCAACTAGTGGTGACATTAAGAAATGCCAACATTCACCCATGAGAGGAACCAAGAGGTTTGCAGTGAAAGGGAAGTTTGCCCCGAGGTACGTGTGTAACACCCTAGTTTGCAACATTGGCTAGGATTTAAATTTTTTTTATTAAAATTTGTTAGATTTAAATAGAGAGTGTGTATAATTATTTCAAAACAAATAATATTTTCTATAATAAATAAACGAATCATAGGTTATAAATATTTGTTTGTTGTATTCATGCTGCAAATGCATAGTGTTTATTGTGTGAAAAGTGAATTTGAGTTTCAAACTCGAATAGGTTCGTTTTTAGGTTCAGCCTTGGCATCTCTCTAATTCTTGATCTGTAAATCTCTCCCAATCTTCTCTTTAAAACAAGACCAATCTCTCTCTACCAAAAACTGTCTCTTCTCTCTCTAAACCCATATCCCTCTTTCTCTCTCTAAGTCTTTCTTAGCCCATATATATCTCTCTCTATCTCTCTTACTCTCTATCTCTCTATCTATACCCAAAGGCCATATCTCTCTAAAATTGGTGCCTAGTCCATATCTCTCTTTCTCTCTCTAAAAACCACAACCCATATCTCTACCCAAGCCCATCTCTCTCTAAAAACCCAGTCGAGCCCTTATCTTTTTCTCTCTTTATCTCTAAGTCATTCCGAGTCCAAAACCCTATTTAAAACCGGTCCACATCTTCCTCTCCCCTTCTCATTTTTTCCCTTCATCAGCAGCAGGCCGAATTTGGCCCAATCCCCTACCAATCCGGACCCAAATCACCCTCCTCCCATCCCTTTCACTTCGGCCCAACACGCCAAGGCCCAGCAGCAGCCCGCCTCTCCTCCTCCCTTCCTTTACAGACCGGCCCACCTCTTTCTCTTTCAAACTAGGCCCGCTAACCTTTTTAGGATAAGGTTGTCCTTCGGGTATTTTTGGTCGCTAACCTTTCAGGTGGAGATTGAAAAGAATGACGGACAAGTGACACCTAAGAGCATGTGAGCTACATCACTTCAACACTTAGGTAAGTTTTTGGTGAGGAAACATTACAAAAGGTGGCTTGATCTCCACACACTTGAGTTTTGTTGCTTAGCAATGCAAACTTCAAGTGTGGGGAGGTATGTGAGCATCTTGAGTAAAGTTCCTCCTCTACCAAATCTTATCCTAGTGTGAAGATGATGTAAGCTTTTGCATCTTGCCCACTAGCTAGGGAAGTCCTGCTTTTGACTTTAAACAAAGCCCTTTCGGGAGGTTGCCCGATGTTCACCATCTTATGCTCATGTTTATATCCCTTTGGAAATAGCTTGATCTTGCTTTCATGCTTCCTTTATCTATGTTTGTGATGCTTTGGTTTGAGTGCATGTTTAGCTATGTGAATTCATAGGTTGTTTTAAATTAAGCATGGTGCTTAGGTTAAAACCATCTTCTTCAATCAAACAAGACATGGTGTCGAGTTTGATTGATGAACCTTATAGTTCATGCATGCATGGATATTGGTTGTATATGTAGACTAACCCTTGCAGGAATTTTGAATTCAAATGGGGTAAGTCATCGAGCTTGATTCAAATGGGAAGGTAAGACTGAGTCCAACAAGAGAAGGCAAACGCGAAAATGCCTCTCGGCGGACACTGTTTACGCAAGGCTGCTATTCCAATAGAGAAGGCAAACACGCATGGCAAAGTGCCTTCGAGGAGAGAGGAGATGCAAAATTGCATCTCCTCTCTCCTCAAATGCATTCGAGCATGCAAGCAGGTGAGCGAGAGGGAGAGCGGAGCCGCCGGCCTAGGCCCCGAGCCACTCCATGCGCCGCCGCCGGCAGGAAGGGAGCGGAGGAGAGGGGAACTCTGGTGACCGGCGTGGGGAGGGCGGAGCTTCGGTGGCCAGGGGAGAGCGCCGAGGCGGAGGAAGCGGGCCCGCGCCGTCGTGCTGGAGGAGGTAGCAGGTCCGCGCCGCTGCACTGCCGCCGCCGCCGCACGAGCTCCACCGCCTGTGAGATCCGTCAGCCCGTCGCCGGGCGAGCTCCCCCACCGTCGGCGAGATCCGCCTCTTGCGAGCTCCTCCACCTCATCCCTCACCTCCGCGCCGGCCACCTCCTCGCTCACCTCTGCGCCGGCCACCACCTCCCTCACCTCCACGCCGGCCACCTCCTCCTCCCTCTCCCTCCGGTTTCGCATTGAAGGTCGAGGGGCTGCGCGTCCCCACCGCTCGCCGGCGGAGGAGGAGCAAGGGAGAGGCCGCACGCCCGGCAGCGCCTTGCCGGCCGCCCCTGCTAGCCTCACGGGCCACTCTGCTTCTCGCCGGCGGAGGAGGTGGCGTGAGCGCGAGGCGCAGAGGAGCAGCTGAAGAGGAAATGCGTTTGCGTTTGCTGATGCCTGTTGGAGCTGGTGCAATGAGAAGGAAAGGGAAAACACTGTACACGCGATGCATTCGGTGATTTGCCTTCCCAAAATGCCTCTCATTGTTGAAGTCAGCCTAAGCCAAGGCATCTCAGCCTTGTTTGAGGTACCTAATGGTGAATATAAAAAAACAAAAAAAATTTGATTTTGAATAAAGGCCCACTGGTTCTCGAACCAGAAGAGTCCATCTTTTGTTTTTCCTTTGTTTGAAGATAGCACCAGGTACATGAACAAGTGTGGAGGAGATCTCCCAAGCTTATCATCGACATACACACTTGAGATCTCCCGCACAGGCATTGCACAACATCGACCGTGCTTTCATGACAAGGGACAAGGTAAACTAGAGTGATCCGGCTGCCCCATGGGTCAGCTGAACCACCACTGGTCCTCCTTGTTTTTTATATTCTTCAGGAGCGATGGTATGTGCACCCTTTATCTCACTCTCCCTGATTCATGAGTTTGAATGAGTTTCAATTCTTATCTTCTAAATCAACTCATAGAATCGTGGTCAACTTGCTCTACATGTTTCCTATGGTTGGCTTGCATATGTTTTATTCCATACTTATTATCTTGATGCTTGTGAACAAATATCATTAGGGAACTCATGCTCATCTAAGTAGTTGATGTTTGTGATATGGTTTGATGATTTGATCTTCTCTCTGAATGTTTGAGTGCTTGGGAATTTTATTTGAAAACATGAAAACCCTTCGCAAAGCTCCTCTTTGATATGCCAAAAGTCCTACCAAAGCCATATGATGAGATATCCTGAAAACCTTATAGTCATATGCTGCTTGTCTTTGCATTGAGCTTTGTCAAATTGTTGTGACCCTTGTGAGAATTCTTTTCATGCTTTCATGATGAAGATTCATGTGCACTCCATATCCCCTTGCTATGCTTCTGCACTGGAAGTTAGCATTGTATCATCCAACCATTTCATAAAAATAAAGCTCCGTGTGTGGTGTGACCTCTCTCTCCAAAAGTATTCTTGAAAGAGAGACATGGGCTATGCAAGAAAAAAAGAGAGAAAAAAAACCATGCTCAAGGCATGAGTCAAAAAATTGCTCAAAGCATGAAAAAAAGTGAAAAAAAGAGATAGCCCATGTCCAAAAGAAAGAAGAAAAAGGAGAGAGATGGAATCATGCGAAATAGAGTTTCAAAATTTGATGGTAATAACTAGCACCCATTCCGGGCCTAGTGTCCACCTTACCATCACCACAACATTCATCATATATATGGTAATATCTAGCACCCATTCCGGGCCTAGTATCCACCTTACCATATCCATCACATCCATACATGTGCACATCTTGATCCGATTGTATGACTTGATTTTCTCCTTGGATCCGGTTTTTGACTTTGGTTTTTGACTTTGCAATAGATGTGATGCAAGTATGCTTTATCTTTTATCCTACCCTGAGCTCCACATATAGCCATCATTAGAAGTAGGTTGAAAGAAAGGCAAATCCTAATGCCTTGGTGAGGATATATACACATTGAGCGATCTAAGAGAATCAAATGAGGAGCTAAGCAAGGTTTATTTTAAAAACTTATTGCAAAACCCCAAGTTACTTGACATGATGAGGAGAAGTGATTTGATTCATATCTGTTTCGTTCCTCAACTACCCAAGATGGCATGATAGACACTCCACAGAGTTCACAAGTACAAGGTATGGTTTGGAATATCTCTTATGCTCGCTTCATACCTTTGGATATCATGTTTCACCTTGATCCTTTCTCCTTCACTCGAGGACGAGCAAAGGTCAAGTGTGGGGGTGTTGTTGATGGTTGTTAAGTGCCACCTTTATGCCGTCAACTCCTGCATAAAATGAATGAAAAGTGATCATCAACACTAGAATAGGGCTTTATACTGACAAGTTCCACAAGTGTTGGTGATTCTAGCTTTTGTTGCAGGAGAATACGTGTTAAATCGTACAGTTGAGAGCAAGTGATCTAATGGCTTATATATGGCGTCATCATAAACAACCTCAAATGCCAGATTGGACTGCACCATTGCGACGGGCTCGTCGAGAAAATCAAAATGGATATATCATATGCCTAGTTTGGAGCTCAGATGCAAAAGTTATTAAATAGAAAATATAATACAAGGTAATGACATCAGCACTACGTTAGCGGGACCACAACCGGGTGAGTCAACGCCGGCAAACGCCAAGGTGCGCACGCGGGAGGGGCCTGAGCGGGCCACGCGTCGCGTGCCTACAGGCCAGCGCGGGACGAGCGGGATCGCCGCACGGGGGGGACATGCGCAGTCCCGCCGGGACACGTGGCGCACGGCAGTTGGCCGCGACGCATCACGCGGATCGCCGGGTCATGCATGCGCGCTCGCCCGTGCGGGGTGCGGACCGTGGGCCGAGCCAGGCGGCGACCGCGGTGTGATAGAACCGTCCAAATTAATTCCCATTTAACACACATAACCTATCCACTTGGTCATTATGTGTTAAAGAGGAGTTAACTTGTCGATATCTGCCGGGTCAAGCCCGGTAAATCACTTATAACAAAGGATCGAAGATTGTACACTAAGACTCACACGACGGCGAGTTCAGAGATAATTAAAACAACCTTAATACATCATATTCATCAATTATTCATTATTACAAAACAAGTTCCATACAGGAAAGTAAACAGTTCAGAGTTTGAAACACAGCGGAAAATAAAATACTAAACGTCATAAGCAACATCACGGGAGGCCATCCATGATATCACTAAGCACTGTCATCCTCCCACGCACTTCCCAAAGGGTGGAAGAGAACCAGTCCACGAATACCATCAACACATCAACACCTGCAAAAGGTATCAACAAAACAAGGCTGAGTATACTAATACTCAGCAAGAATTAACCGTCGGGTGATGGAAAATCACCAACTCTCTAGACATGCAAGCTTTTTGGCTAGTGGGTTTCTTTTGCTGAAAAGCAACAAAGAGTATGCCCTTACTTTCAAGTTTTAGCTCAAGATTCTAGTTATTTATCCATTACTAGGTAAGCAACTACACAAGCAAAGTTGTGCAAACAATTAAGCATACAACAGTATTACTTCTCAGTTCCATCATTAAGGGACATAGAGTGTATGGATAAGCAATCTCAGATAACGGTGAGAGGCCGACGATCGATCGATTAATAACCTTGCAAGGTGGACCTAAACACACGAGAGAATGCATACCCCATCATAACGACCACAGCCCCTACAGGGCGGGGTAAGCACCAACCAGGCGGTTCCCAATCATCCTCGGTTTAGGATCAAAGCCCACTAGCCCTGGTACAAGGTTATCCGGCATGGACTTACATCTTTTGCCACCCGGATCCACACATGCACCACTGTCATGAACCTGGAGACTACTCCCGGGATAGTGGTAGAGAGTTCCCTTACCAGATCAAAAAGGTACTAGGCTTACCGGTCCCATTCCCGGCAAATGCTTAGTACGTTCAAACGCTTAACCACAGACCTACTGGCCGGAGCCGGTCCCATGCTCTTACCACATGAGCGGGTAGGTTCAACAATCTTATGATTCCAACATAAGACACCTATAGCTCGTGAGTGACGAACATCACTCGACTTCTACCGGGTCCTTAGAGCATGGCAACTAGCGACTTATCATTCTAGTATTTGAACATAGGAACCTAAGATCATGCATCTAGGGTTTCAATACAACTCCTGAAACTTAAATGCACAAACATAGCAAAGATAGTTGCATAAGTTGAAAACATAGGTTATGCTCCGGGGCTTGCCTTCACTTAGCAAAGTTAGTTGGAGATCCACCTAACTTGGTTCGGGTCTTGTTGCGAAACCAACACGTTCACCTTCTCCTTCAACTAGCTCTCCTTCAGCTTCCGGCACCAACGCGTAGCTTTTGATCGGATGCTCCACACGACATGCATATGCATAACTTTTAAACATTCGTTTGGAAGGAGGGAGAACTCAGTTCATATTTAAAGGATAAACGTGGGGTGCATTTTGGGCACATTCACCTGGATAAGAATATATCCAGAATACTCTTCCTTAATTAAGGAATTGTATGTTTGTTATTTATCTTTCTTATTTGATGGGGATTGTGTGCACATTTAAATTAATTAACTTATTTAACTTCACCAAAATAAGAGGTGTTGTTCAGGATGTACCTTGGTGAAGTTTTGTGATTTAAATTTAAGGCACATTAAGGGCGATTTTTGATTTCTCTTTCATTTCACTCATTAACCTTAATTTACTTTGAAAATTAATTCTGGATGTTTCACACACAAACAAACAGAGACAAAATTAACACAAGCACATATCATGGCAAAAAGGCTACTGCCCAAAATTTAGATCAAACTGAGGCATATGCTGCACATGAAAAATCTAACAAGATCTAGCTGCCATAAACATGATCTATTTATTCAGAGAGATCTACACATGATATAGCTTCAAGAAATTACACAGAGCATAAACATGGCATCACTGAGCTATTCACAAAATTTTAGATAAAACTAAGCTATAGATTTAGCATGAAAATTACAACATTAAAACACTACTGAAAAGGTAAATAAATCACACAGCAAGATATAAGCATGCATTGAGGCTACAACTTTTACCACAGCCATAACTAGGTAAAACAAGACTACTCAAAAATTATCATGGCCAGAAACTGCTTACAACATGCTTTATTAAAAAGGCTCAAATTAAAGACCTAAATTAATTAGAGCTAGATAAACATGTTAAAATCTATTTATATTGTTACCATAGTTTCAACTAGGCATATATAGGCTATTGCAAAAAGATCAACTTTATTTGCTTGACAAATTATTTAAAACTAAATGGGAACTTAAAAGCTGCCATATATCAAAATTAAATCATAACAAAAGATATATAACAAATCTATGTGCAATATTTTTACACAAGAGCAATCATATCAAGACTAACAACATAATAAAATTTCACAGGCAGATAAGCTATAGATTTCAAATAATTGCAAATCTATTCAAACTAATCAAATCAAAATTATTTAAAATCTAGGAAGAAATTCACAAAATTCCTTTCTAGAAAAGTTGCATCTGTTCATGTAGATCACAGAACATTTGAGTTTACATTTTTTCGATTTTTGTTTGATTTTCTATGCATTTTAGAAGATCTCAGCGATTTAAAACAAGATTTAAAGAATCTATTTCCATCCAGGTCCTTGACCAGAAATAATCCTTCACAACTATGCCCTCCGTTTTACACAGAGGCCCTTGCATTTACAAAACGAACCCTGGCCAGAATTGTTTCTTCACAGATGTGCCCCTGGCCTTGGCCGCCGGCGGGAGTGGCCGGATTCCGGCGGATGGCGGCGAGCTAGGGCGGGGGAAAGGGCGGAGGAGGACACGGTGATCACCTTGGGCCAGATCTTGGGCTTGGACGGGGCGGAGAGACGGTCGGCGGTGGTGTTCGGCGGTGGCGCAAACCTTCAGCCACAGGGACGTCTGCTCCGGCGAGGTAGGCAGCGGGGCTGGGCAATGTGTGGCACGGGGAGCCTCAGTGGGGGTGTGTGGTGATGCCCGGGGACTTGGAGGGGGACGAGGTGGCTCGGGAGCAAGGGCTCGCCGGCGGCGCGGACCTCCAGCCGCTGCGGCTCATCTCCGGCGATCAGGATGGCGAAACTCGGCAATGTGCTGCCCTCGAAGCTTCAGTGGGGCAAGGGGATGCTGCCAGGTCGCTTGGACAGGGATGAGCGGGCTCGGACGTAGGGTCTCCACGGCGGCGCTCCGGTGGTGCTCTGCAGCAGCCTGGTGGCACTGGACGGAGCTGCGCCGGGGCTCGGGGTTCCTTCCCTTTGTAGAGGAGGCTAGGGACGCAACGCAAGGTCACGGGCGACTGCAAGTTGGCCAGCGCGATGTGAGAGTGGGCGGCGTGGCGCAGTTTGGCGCGGCGCATGACGGCTTGACGACGGCGGCTCGGCGCATGGCGAGAACAAGCGTGCGTGCGCGACAAGTGGTGTCCACGCGGCACGGGCAACCTCGGGCAACGCGGGCATGTGACGGCGCGGGACCCACCTTGGCGTTCGGGCCAGTTGGCATGCGGGACGGCGCGCAGCACGCACGGCGCACAGGCATCGGGGCGCGGCCGCGGCGCGGCGTCGCGAGCCGGGGCGCACACACATGGGCGGCCTGTGCAGCGAACCAATTCGGATTAGGGTGGTTTGACCGACCGAGAAAATTTAAATCCTTATGAAACTCAATTTTTGGCCAATAACAAAGTTGTAGAGGGGACATTCCTCTATCATTTTCACAAAGGCCGACTTGTGGAATTCGGAACAGATTTGGCAGAAAACTGGCTCAAAGTCTTGGATTTTCTCGGCGTGATCAGAAGAGGTGCTCTAGCTTTGACCATGTTTTTGAGGTATTTCCACTCAAAATTTGAAAATCTGCCAATTAGAGAAAATGTGTCCCATGAAAATCTGCAGAACTTTTGTATTGGCCGATTTTTCAGTGTTTTGGGAAATTTTGGAGATTTGAGCAAAGTTCTAGAGCTGAGTATATGAACTAAAGGGGTTTGACCAAGGTAAAAGGGTTTGACTTCAAGATTTGAGGGCTTTTCATTCAAGAACTCAATTTCCATCCAAAAGATGAAATGTTAGGCTTGAGGAAACCATCAACTCTCATATTGGTAGATTTCGAAGTTGCTATGCAAAAGCTTGGGATTGTGGCTAAGCCAGCAAATAAACTCAGAAATCCCTTTAAAAATAGTTGACCAAGTATGATAGGGTTAACCTCCTTCTTCTATCCTTAATTTCCAAAGGTGACAACTCCAATGTCGTGTTCTTGAATCTTGGTGACAATGTCCATAAAGGCAAAAGTTCAAGCTCTGGATAAAAATTGAACTCAAGTTCAAACTAAACTTTGCTCCTAATGGTGTTTTCACCAAATTTTCTTTATTCTTCCTCTAACACCAGGAACTTAAGTTAACACCTTGATTAGAAAGAAATAAACACCTAGGGTGTTACAACCTACCCCCCTTAAACAGAATCTCATCCCGAGATTCAACAACAAGCCTGATAGACTTTTCAGGGGAAGGTAGAGATTACATAGAGAAACTAACAGAGCAAGGCAAAGCTCTCTAAGATCTAGAACTCAAAGATGATAAAAGATACACGGATTTCATGACAAACTTCCACGTAACTCATGAGGAAGCGGGCACTGAATGTGCACATGAAAAGCTATAAACAAGCATAGCAGAGGTGCAAAACAAATCAACACCATCAAGGCGTCCCAGCAATCTGAATCACATATCTCGAGAGATCGATCCATAGATGGTGGGGTGGGATTGGCTTCTTCTTGCGACCTTCTTCTTGAGCTTTGTCTTCTCGATGTAGGCACCAATTCTTCAGCAGACGAGCTTTGAAGAAATGCTTGCACGGGCTTCAACTCTGAAGAGGCTTGATTCTTCTTCACCTTGTTGGAGAAGATGGAGGAAATGTTGGAAATGATGAGAATGGCCGGTGTGTGCTCAAGAAAAAGAGCAAGAGAGCAGGGATGGCGACGGGAGGTGATGGCTCCAGTGGATGTAAAGGAAAAAGGGGTGGTGGAAGCCAATGGAAGGTGGTCCATTTATGGATGCTCACCATGGTGTAGTGGCGGTGGTGCTTGTGCCACTTGTGTAGGGGCCGGGGTATGGAGGTGCGGTGGTAGTGGCATGTGGCACGGTGGTGGCCGGCACAGGATGCCATGGGGACAAGACGGCTATCGTAGGGTGTGCGTAGGCAGCGATCAGCTGCTGCGGTAGAAAGGTGGCAGAGTGATGGCACAGCACAAAGCAGACGGAGCACAGATACGGAGGGGTCAATTTGATTTTCGAGAGAAATTGACTATGAATTTGGGAAACACGAGAAGATTCTGGGTATCCACATTTCAAACTAAAACTCATTTTTGTCAGGGAAAACTGTCAAAGGCTTTTGTCCATTCTCTCTTTTCCATTATACCAAGTCTGTAGATTTGGTCGAAGCTGAGAAAGAATCACAGATAATTGATCGGTATAAAACTCCTCATATATTGATTTTTAGAGAACCTTGACTGCTCATGCTCCTTCAAATTAACTTGGTTGATTTTGATACTAGATAGCCTCTGAGATTGAGGTGGGAGGACACCAAATTGAATGGTTTCATAGAGATTTTATGAAGAAAGGGAAGGCTAGTAAACAAACATTTATTAATGTTGTTCACTAAAATTCCTGAAGTTGTACTAGAAAAAAAACAACAAGATGTTTACTCAGGGTATGTGCTTGGCAGTATCAACTTTCAGTTGACAAAAGACAAAACTTCTGGAAAGGAGGGTCAACATGTATACCAAAAAGAATTCTGCCACTTGTGACATCATTCTCATTTACTCAAATTTGTGTGAGCAGGGTTAAGAAATATAGAGAGATCGAAAGGTGATCAACTCAGGGATATCAACATCACTGCAAAGCTGAGTGCTTCAGAATGCAAACACACATAGGAGTAATAATACAAGTCGTCTGAGATATCATGCTTGCATTGCCAGGATAAGATTACAAACTAAGAGTAACCTCTAAAAATCAAGTCATTAGCAACGCACTATTATGGTTCATACATAGCACTTGCACATCTCCTTATTTTATTACACTCGTGACAACATCCAAACTAGATCCATTAGCTAGCCCTAGGCTAACCTTTTATTTTCCTCAAGTTGAAAACAAAGGCTCAGGGTGATGCAGATCCAGACTCTACTCCAGATTCTCCTTGAATCTCGTGGTGGTTCTCACCATCTTCAGGTGGAGGAATAACAGGTCCTGGTGGTGGAGCTGCTACTGCTTCTAATTGATTCTCCATGTCTAGCATGTGTAGGTCGGCCTGATGTAGCATATAGTCCTGGTCTTGAATTTCTTGATGCAGTTCTAGTATTTTTGCTTTATCCTTGTGTCTTCCTTTCTTAAGAGCTTTTATCATGGCTTGAGCTTCCATCAACTCATGTGTGGCACTTTCCATTTCTCTAACTTGATTCCTATAGATTGCATTTTCTCTGACCAGCAGTTGGTATGTATCATACATTGCTTTGGAAAAATGAACTGAGGTGATCAGATCAGGGTTGTAATGTGAGTTTTCCTGAACAGAGATGAGAGACTCCTGCTCAGTCCATTGTCCATGGTAATGCTCATGCAGGGGAATTACCTTGGCTGTAGTGTGAGCTACCAATGCAGAATGCTTACCACAAAAAGTTGTGAGTGCTTCAAGAGCAGCCTTTTGCAAGGTGTCAGCCCACTCTAAGCCTTGCGCTTCACCCTCCCATGCTTCCCAGCTTGGATTTGCGGGATAAGCTGAAATCTTCACTTTCACTTCGCAACTAGGGATTTGTCCTTCGTTCATGATCTCACGGTACATATACTGTGGTTGGGTAGTATATCCAAAGTCCTTCAAAGTGGTCCACAAAATCAGGGGAAAACCACTTTCCTAGGGGTAATCAACATGAGTCCATCCTTCTTCATCAAACATTTCAGGTCCAGAATTGGCCATCTAAAGAGATTAACATAAGTAAGAAACCAGATGGACGCATTGGCATAAACGACAGATTTTTAGTAGTCATACAAGATTTATCATATTTGGAAAACCATGAACTAGATGTTCCTAACTTCCATCAGATCCTCATGAAGGTAGAAACAAGCTTTGCATTTTCCGAATGGGGCAAAAACTAAGGGTAATATGCTCGAAAAATTTTAGAGACCGATGCTCTATCTTGGCTGATGAACAGCATGCAGAGGGTTACAAAAAAGTTCATAACTCTCAGCATAAGAGTGCAACGATACTCAACCTTTACAAGCACACCAAACCTGAAGTTCCAAACAACTTTGGTATTCCAAGGGTGGGCTACGATTGATGGGAAAAGAGGTGATTAAACCAAACTCTAATTTGCCATTGTTCAGAAATTTTCAGCAGACAAGTAGTTACTCAAATTAGCGTAACTGAAATTCAGCTTAGCCAAAAATTCTGAAATTTTACCAGGTACTCAGTAAGGTTATGAAGTACCAAATTGTTATTCAAGGGTGGAGCTAAAGACTAGAGGAAGATCGCCAAAAGAATTAAAATTCCAGTGGCTGTCCCTCAGGAAAAACAGCAAACAGAGCTGCACTATTTTGGTCATGACTCAAAATTCCTTCAACCAAAATTTCTGAATTTTTTACAGCAGATGCTTGACAAGATTTGGAACAACTTTCCTATCTAACTTTTCTTCAAAAAAAACACTGTCTTGGGGGTCGAAATATTTCAGAACAGATAGGTTCACAGATTGACAGCTAGATCATTCCTTAAGAAAAAGATCATACCTTGAGTTTGGCTGATCCAAAGCTTATGAAAATTTTGCAACACCTTTGTTGCAAAATGGGAGACAACTTTTGAGCAAAATATCTCTGGAGAAACTCCTTTTGCTAGCCCGAAAAATTCCAGACCAGCAGATCTTTCAGCAAACACTAGAAAGACCTTAAGCTAACTTGACAAAAACTTGGATGAACGAGATTTCCAGTTGTACTTATATCTTGAGGTTCAGTTTTAAAGATTTTAACATGATGCATGCAAAACCTATTCATCCTCACAGACAATTCCTTGTCAAGATCGAAGTTAGCGCCGGTGGCATGGCACAATATACGACTCTCCCTATAATAGCTAGTCGAATTTCTACTCGATCTTAGCACTTACGAATCGAGGTTAGTGTACCTGCAGAAAATCACAGAACATCTCGAACCTTTCGTGCCAGCACTCACGAAAGCGTTCACAAACATTACCGTTCATTATAGAAACGGCACCCATGCGTTTAACGCTGCATGGACAGCGTCCAACCTGAGACACACTCCTTTTGAATGGAGGGCGTCCCCCTTCACATATTCGTAATGCGGAATCATGCTCACGTATGGCAAAACGTGGCGAGACACAGACGCGACAGTGGGTTCCCTTTGGAATAGGTCCCATCCATCTCTCACATGACTTTCATGTGGCACCAGCATGTATAGCAAAACATGCTGAACTAGTATGGTTGTGCAAGAAAGTAAGTTTTGACAGATAATAAAATGTGCTGGGAGTTAGTTTAGATAAACCATAGAGTACTAGCCACCTGAAAGAACCCAAAAATACCTCTAGGGCCTCTCGGACTAGTTAATCCTTAGCGTTCCTGACACATTTTTGAAAACACACCTTAATCTTGCAAGTTTTATTCTAAAAACATGTTGTTAAGGTGGTTTTACTATCTCTGGTGTACAATCAAGCTCTGATGCTAGCTGTGACAGAACCGTCCAAATTAATTCCCATTTAACACACATAACCTATCCACTTGGTCATTATGTGTTAAAGAGGAGTTAACTTGTCGATATCTGCCGGGTCAAGCCCGGTAAATCACTTATAACAAAGGATCGAAGATTGTACACTAAGACTCACACGACGACGAGTTCAGAGATAATTAAAACAACCTAAATACATCATATTCATCAATTATTCATTATTACAAAACAAGTTCCATACAGGAAAGTAAATAGTTCAGAGTTTGAAACACAGCGGAAAATAAAATACTAAACGTCATAAGCAACATCACGGGAGGCCATCCATGATATCACTAAGCACTGTCATCCTCCCACACACTTCCCAAAGGGTGGGAGAGAACCAGTCCACGAATACCATCAACACATCAACACCTGCAAAAGGTATCAACAAAGCAAGGCTGAGTATACTAATACTCAGCAAGACTTAACCGTCGGGTGATGGAAAATCACCAACTCTCTAGACATGCAAGCTTTTTGGCTAGTGGGTTTCTTTTGCTGAAAAGCAACAAAGAGTATGTCCTTACTTTCAAGTTTTAGCTCAAGATTCTAGTTATTTATCCATTACTAGGTAAGCAACTACACAAGCAAAGTTGTGCAAACAATTAAGCATACAATAATATTACTTCTCAGTTCCATCATTATGGGACATAGAGTGTATGGATAAGAAATCTCAGATAACGGTGAGAGGCTGACGATCGATAAATTAATAACCTTGTAAGGTGGACCTAAACACACGGGAGAATGCATACCCCATCATAACGACCACATCCCCTACAGGGCGGGGTAAGCACCAACTAGGCGGTTCCCAATCATCCTCGGTTTAGGATCAAAGCCCACTGGCCCTGGTACAAGGTTATCCGGCATGGACTTACTTCTTTTTCCACCCGGGTCCACACATGCACCACTGTCATGAACCTGGAGACTACTCCCGGGATAGTGGTAGAGAGTTCCCTTACCAGATCAAAAAGGTACTAGGCTTACCAGTCCCATTCCCGGCAAATGCTTAGTACGTTCAAACGCTTAACCACATACCTACTGGCCGGAGCCGGTCCCATGCTCTTACCACATGAGCGGGTAGGTTCAACAATCTTATGATTCCAACATAAGACACCTATAGCTCGCGAGTGACGAACATCACTCGACTTCTACCGGGTCCTTAGAGCATGGCAACTAGCGACTTATCATTCTAGTATTTGAACATAGGAACCTAAGATCATGCATCTAGGGTTTCAATACAACTCCTAAAACTTAAATGCACAAACATAGCAAAGATAGTTGCATAAGTTGAAAACATAGGTTATGCTCCGGGGCTTGCCTTCACTTAGCAAAGTTAGTTGGAGATCCACCGAACTTGGTTTGGGTCTTGTTGCGAAACCAACACGTTCACCTTCTCCTTCAACTAGCTCTCCTTCAGCTTCCGGCACCAACGCGTAGCTTTTGATCGGATGCTCTACACGACATGCATATGCATAACTTTTAAACATTCGTTTGGAAGGAGGGAGAACTTAGTTCATATTTAAAGGATAAACGTGGGGTGCATTGTTGGGCACATTCACCTGGATAAGAATATATCCAGCATACTCTTCCTTAATTAAGGAATTGTATGTTTGTTATTTATCTTTCTTATTTGATGGGGATTGTGTGCACATTTAAATTAATTAACTTATTTAACTTCACCAAAATAAGAGGTGCTGTTCAGGATGTACCTTGGTGAAGTTTTGTGATTTAAATTCAAGGCACATTAAGGGTGATTTCTGATTTCTCTTTCATTTCACTCATTAACCTTAATTTACTTTGAAAATTAATTCTGGATGTTTCACACACAAACAAACAGAGACAAAATTAACACAAGCACATATCATGGCAAAAAGGCTACTGCCCAAAATTTAGATCAAACTGAGGCATATGCTGCACATGAAAAATCTAACAAGATCTAGCTGCCATAAACATGATCTATTTATTCAGAGAGATCTACACATGATATAGCTTCAAGAAATTACACAGAGCATAAACATGGCATCACTGAGCTATTCACAAAATTTTAGATAAAACTAAGCTATAGATTTAGCATGAAAATTACAACATTAAAACACTACTGAAAAGGTAAATAAATCACACAGCAAGATATAAGCATGCATTGAGGCTACAACTTTTACCACAGCCATAACTAGGTAAAACAAGACTACTCAAAAATTATCATGGCCAGAAACTGCTTACAACATGCTTTATTAAAAAGGCTCAAATGAAAGACCTAAATTAATTAGAGCTAGATAAACATGTTAAAAGCTATTTATATTTTTACCATAGATTCAACTTGGCATATATAGGCTATTGCAAAAAGATCAACTTTATTTGCTTAACAAATTATTTAAAACTAAACTAGAACTTAAAAGCTGCCATATATCAAAATTAAATCATAACAATAGATATATAACAGATGTATGTGCAATATTTTTACACAAGAGCAATCATATCAAGACTAACAACATAATAAAATTTCACAAGCAGATAAGCTATAGATTTCAAATAATTGCAAATCTATTCAAACTGATCAAATCAAAATTATTCATGTAGATCACAGAACATTTGAGTTTACATTTTTCCAATTTTTATTTGATTTTCTATGCATTTTAGAAGATCTCAGCGATTTAAAACAAGATTTAAAGAATCTATTTCCATCCAGGTCCTTGACCAGAAATAATCCTTCACAACTATGCCCTCCGTTTTACACAGAGGCCCTTGTATTTACAAAACGAACCCTGGCCAGAATTGTTTCTTCACAGATGTGCCCCTGGCCTTGGCCGCCGGTGGGAGTGGCCGGATTCCGGCGGATGGCGGCGAGCTAGGGCGGAGGAGGACACGGTGATCACCTTGGGCCAGATCTTGGGCTTGGACGGGGCGGATAGACGGCCGGCGGTGGTGTTCGGCGGCGGCGCAGACCTTCAGCCGTAGGGACATCTGCTCCGGCGAGGTAGGCAGCGGGGCTGGGCAATGTGTGGCACGGGGAGCCTCAGTGGGGGTGTGTGGTGCTGCCCGGGGACTTGGACGGGGATGAGGTGGCTCGGGAGCAAGGGCTCGCCGGCGGCGCAAACCTCCAGCTGCGGCGGCTCGTCTCCGGCGATCAGGACGGCGAAGCTCGGCAATGTGCTGCCCAGGAAGCTTCAGTGGGGCAAGGGGAGGCTGCCAGGTGGCTTGGACAGGGATGAGCAGGCTCGGACGCAGGGTCTCCACGGTGGTGCTCCGGCGGTGCTCTGCTGCAGCCTGGCGGCGCTGGATGGAGCTGCGTCGGGGCTCGGGGTTCCCGCCCTTTGTAGAGGAGGCCAGGGACGCTGCGCAAGGTCACGGGTGACGGCAAGTTGGCCAGCGCGATGCGAGAGTGGGCGGTGTGGCGCAGTCTGGCGTGGCGCATGGCGGCTTGACGGCGGCGGCTCGGCGCGTGGTGAGAACAAGCGTGCGTGCGCGACAAGTGGCGTCCACGCGGCACGGGCAACCTCGGGCAACACGGGCATGTGACGGTGCGGGACCCACCTTGGTGTTCGGGCCAGTTGGCACGCGAGACGGTGCACAGCACGCGCGGCGCACGGGCGCCGGAGCGCGGCCGTGGCGCGGCGTCGCGGGCCGGGGCGCGCACGCATGGGCGGCCTGTGCAGCGAACCAATTCGGATTAGGGTGGTTTGATCGACCGGGAAAATTTAAATCCTTATGAAACTCAATTTTTGGCCAATAACAAAGTTGTAGAGGGGACATTCCTCTATCATTTTCACAAAGGCCGACTGGTGGAATTCGGAACAGATTTGGCAGAAAACTGGCTCAAAGTCTTGGATTTTCTCGGCGCGGTCAGAAGAGGTGCTCTGGCTTTGACCAGGTTTTTGAGGTATTTCCACTCAAAATTTGAAAATCTACCAATTAGAGAAAATGTGTCCCATGAAAATCTACACAACTTTTGTATTGGCCGATTTTTTAGTGTTTTGGGAAATTTTGGAGATTTGAGCAAAGTTCTAGAGCTGAGTATATGAACTAAAGGGGTTTGACCATGGTAAAAGGGTTTGACTTCAAGATTTGAGGGCTTTTCATTCAAGAACTCAATTTCCATCCAAAAGATGAAATGTTAGGCTTGAGGAAACCATCAACTCTCATATTGGTAGATTTCGAAGTTGCTATGCAAAAGCTTGGGATTGTGGCTAAGCCAGCAAATAAACTCAGACATCCCTTTAGGAATAGTTGACCAAGTATGATAGGGTTAACCTCCTTCTTCTATCCTTAATTTCCAAAGGTGACAACTCCAATGTCGTGTTCTTGAATCTTGGTGACAATGTCCATAATGGCAAAAGTTCAAGCTCTGGATAAAAATTGAACTCAAGTTCAAACTAAACTTTGCTCCTAATGGTGTTTTCACCAAATTTTCTTTATTATTCCTTTAACACCAGGAACTTAAGTTAACACCTTGACTAGAAAGAAATAAACACCTGGGGTGTTACACGTGGGTTGGCCAGGCTTAGGTCGGTTGCATGGGCCGGCTGGGTTTTCCCTTTTTCCGCCTGTTTCAGCGACCCAGTCACCGGTTCAGGCCCGGTTCGACCCCCTAGGATCCGGTTCTTGCCCGGTTTTCAACTCCACCGCCTCAAGCATCTTCCAGAGCATGCTACAGTACCGTGGGGGCTGCGTTTGCTCGCCAGGTGGCGCGTGGGGAGAAGAGGAAAGAGGGGGAGAAGCACTTGTCCCTTGCTATAAATATGAGGAGAGGGGGTAAGAATGGGGACACACCACTTCACCCAAGGAGGAGAGCTTCCCTTCAAAGGAGAGGCCTCTCCTTGGTAGATTAGAGAGTAGGAGAGTGAGAGAGTGATTTGTATATCTATGGATGCTTCGTTCTTCAATTAGAGTAAAGTAAGTATTTCTGCATTTTCTATTTAGACTAAAGTGTTATTCATTTTTGGGTGATATGTTCTTGTGTTCTTCGCCTGTTCATCATTTAGAGGCGCGTGTTATTCACAAACACGCCCCCTCGATCTAGTTGATTAGGTGCACAAGTTTGTATCCCGTTTGTATGACTTGTCTATTAGAATAAAGTGGAAATGCTTGCATGCTCTGATTAGAATAAAGTGTGTTTGTGATTCCTTTCTAATAGTTTATGCCTGGTTGCATGAGTAGACTTTTTCCTCTGCTAGTGCCTAGATCCTGGGTTTATGCGTTCGTCTGCTGCAAGTCGTTCGTATACGTTGGAAGCACAGTACGGAGTCAAGTGCTCTCTTGCATGCCTCTAGTATAAGCTACTAGTACCTATAGTGAGTGAGATCAGTTCTCTTTCGTGGCCGTAGTTCTATAAGTACAGAGTGCCGTAGTTCGTTGGCTACGGCAGTAACCACAACGTAGACGCAGTTGTCACGCTACTGGTTATCATTCGTTCGGCTTATCCCAAGGTTAGGTAGAGGCAGTCCAGGTGGTGGTGACAGCCCGTCTAGCCCTCGTTGATCCTCCGCAGCTGGATATAGTCAGAGCTCCGTTCCACATAGATCCACGTACCGGAGTCGCCTGTTAAGTCAGGGCTATCGGTACCCTAAGCCAAGTTCTATCTAGAGATCGACCTTTAATCTCATCTATAGTGCTATCTTTAGGAATCCTCTCTATCCTTGCCTTTTATCCGGGTGTGTCCTTGGACCAACTAGTACGAAGTTAGTGCACACACGTTCCCTTGGATTCAATACCCTTGGAGTACTCTAAGGTGAAAGCTACAACGGTATCCATGCGCTTGCGGATTTATTCGTGTGACGCTAAAATACCCAACAAGCTTTCTGGCACCATTGCCGGGGAACGGTTGTTGTATCTATCTTCGTACCCAGTGGTCCTCGTATCTTTTCATTTTTCTTTATTCTACCTTTACCCCCGTTACCCATGGAGAGGCCATCCTTTCACGACCTCTCCACCTCAACTTACGAGTTCAATGATCCATCAACGTCTTCGTCCAACCATGAACTCAACCCCGACCTTATAACCATGGTTCGGAATCGACCCTTCTCTGGAGCTATTAGTGAGGATCCCCATGACCATTTGATAGAGTTTGAGAGGTTGTGTTCATCCCTAGCTCCCCCAGGGATGATACAGGAAACCTTGAGGCTCAATTTGTTTCCTCTCTCTCTCACAAAGAGGGCGGAGCAATGGTACACTCGCGCCAAAGGGCGTGTGAACGATTGGGAAAAACTCTGAATTGACTTCTATGTTTCTTTCAACCTTGCAAGACATAGGGTGTTCCTTCCGAGTGACATCCGCAACTTTAAGCCATTAGAGGAGGAGACCATAGGTGCAACTTGGGCTAGGTTCTCACACCTGTTGAAGTCTAGCCCAAACATGTCTATACCCGATCGTGTATACTTGTGTACTTTTTACTTAAGATTAGACATGGACATTGCCCTATATCTCGACAGCATCGCTGGAGGTGTGTTTGCAGACATAACTTCAAAGGAAGGAAGAGAGATTCTAGACCGCCTCTTAGAAAACTCTTCCTTTCTTGCCGACCATAACGAACCCCGCCAAGAATCAGAGTCGATCGATGAGAGTCTCTCAACAGCTGAACCCGAGCCTTTGACTTCCACATCCCAGGATTCGTCTGTTGAGCCCTCTCCCGAACCAGGAACAATGGAGGAAGAAGAAATTCAACCTCCAAAGTTCCTTCATCAATTCGAGGATGACCCTTCTGAAAATATCAAGAACACCTCGAATTTATTAGATGACCCAATAGGGAAGGAGCCCTCTTCTGTCCAAATCCAGCCAGCTAGAAATCCTTTGACAGAACCTTCCCCTAAGCCTACGATACCTCCTTTGCCTCCCGATCCTCCAAACGAGACATCTATCATGGAGGCCATGGAGAAGAAGTGGTTGAATGGAGTGGGACACTTTTCCGAAGCACTTTGGATTAGTTCACCCTCTACGATCATTTCTTGTTCCATAAAAGGGATTATCGTAGAAGCCCATCTTAACCCCACTATGGAGGTTAATGTCATGCCATGGCACCTAGCATACACTCTTTTGGGCAACGTTACGCTAAGACCATCCAACAAGCTCCTCAAGAGTTGTCCCTCTGGACGCATTCTTGAGTGTCGGGGGGTTGCATGTGCTGTGCCACTCCTAGTAGACAAGATCAAGGTTAATCTAGATTTCTACATCTTTGATATCCTCGATCTTGATCTCCTCCTAGGCTTCCCTGCAGAAAAACTTCTCGATACATCTCGAGGGAGCCTAGATGAAAATCTCAGGGAAGCCGCTTCTGCCACCGCTCCCTTGTTTTCGGAAAATTTTGTGGCAAAGCCTCTTCCCAAGCAAGACTCGCTTGAGGAGACGAGGCATGTATCTCCGTTCACATCGTCCGAGCTTGTCCTCGTTGAGGGTGTAGACTTCTCTACTCCTCAGGAGTACGACTCGGAAGAACCTCTTCACCTTTGTGAAGACGAACGATCATCATCACCCTCGACCGAGTTTGAGCCTCTTCCCACTGGCCCATACTATGTTTCTCTCGACCTTGATCAAGAATCAACATCGATTTTCCACGATGTATCTCTTGAGATGGAGAAATCATGGGCCATGGAAATCTATGAGGCACCGACTCTGGGGTCCGAAGGAAAGGATTCCATTGACAAGCATGGTAGCTTCACTCTTGATATACCTCAAGAACCATGCTTGCATCATCCTTCTCCAGAGTCAGCAATGCAAACTTCAAGTGTGGGGGAGGTATGTGAGCATCTTGAGTAAAGTTCCTCCTCTACCAAATCTTATCCTGGTGTGAAGATGATGTAAGCTTTTGCATCTTGCCCACTAGCTAGGGAAGTCCTGCTTTTGACTTTAAACAAAGCCCTTTCGGGAGGTTGCCCGATGTTCACCATCTTATGCTCATGTTTATATCCCTTTGGAAATAGCTTGATCTTGCTTTCATGCTTCCTTTATCTATGTTTGTGATGCTTTGGTTTGAGTGCATGTTTAGCTATGTGCATTCATAGGTTGTTTTAAATTAAGCATGGTGCTTAGGTTAAAACCATCTTCTTCAATCAAACAAGACATGGTGTCGAGTTTGATTGATGAACCTTATAGTTAATGCATGCATGGATATTGGTTGTATATGCAGAGTAACCCTTGCAGGAATTTTGAATTCAAATGGGGTAAGTCCTCGAGCTTGATTCAAATGGGAAGGTAAGCCAAGGCATCTCAGCCTTGTTTGAGGTATCTCATGGTGAATATAAAAAAAATATTTGATTTTGAATAAAGGCTCACTGGTTCTCAAACTAGAAGAGTCCATCTTTTGTTTTTCCTTTGTTTGAAGACAGCACCAGGTACATGAACAAGTGTGGGGAGATCTCCCAAGCTTATCATCGACATACACACTTGAGATCTCCCGCACAGGCGTTGCACAACATCGACCGCGCTTTCATGACAAGGGATAAGGTAAACTAGAGTGATCCGGCTGCCCCATAGGTCAGCTGAACCACCACTGGTCCTCCTTGTTTCTTATATTCTTCAGAAGCGATGGTATGTGCACCCTTTATCTCACTCTCCCTGATTCATGAGTTTGAATGAGTTTCAATTCTTATCTTCTAAATCAACTCATAGAATCGTGCTCAACTTGCTCTACATGTTTCCTATGGTTGGCTTACATATGTTTTATTCCATACTTATTATCTTGATGCTTGTGAACAAATATCATTAGGGAACTCATGCTCATCTAAGTAGTTGATGTTTGTGATATGGTTTGATGATTTGATCTTCTCTCTGAATGTTTGAGTGCTTAAGAATTTTATTTGAAAACATGAAAATCCTTCGCAAAGCTCCTTTTTGATATGCCAAAAGTCCTACCAAAGCCATATGATGAGATATCCTGAAAACCTTATAGTCGTATGCTGCTTGTCTTTGCATTGAGCTTTGTCAAATTGTTGTGACCCTTGTGAGAATTCTTTTCATGCTTTCATGATCAAGATTCATGTGCACTCCATATCCCCTTGCTATGCTTCTACACTGGAAGTTAGCATTGTATCATCCATCCATTTCATAAAAATAAAGCTCCGTGTGTGGTGTGACCTCTCTCTCCAAAAGTATTCTTGAAAAAGAGACATGGGCTATGCAAGAAAAAGAAAAAGAGAAAAAAAACCATGCTCAAGGCATGAGTCAAAAAATTGCTCAAAGCATGAAAAAAAGTGAAAAAAAAAGAGATAGCCCATGTCCAAAAGAAAGAAGAAAAAGGAGAGAGATGGAATCATGCGAAATAGAGTTCCAAAATTTGATGGTAACAACTAGCTGAAGGACCGAATAGGCGACCAGAGAGGGAGGGGAGTGAATGGGAGCCGATAAAAATTCTTCTCCAAAGAGAGAACTCGGCCTATACCTCGATTGCCACTCGAATCACTCGCACACACAAACACGACTCTAAACTAGGCATACACAAGCCTACAAGTCCTAGAGACAACCCTCGAATCAAAGAGCGGAAGCACTAGACAAGAATCGAAGGAAAGGAAGCGAGTCTGCGACAGACCAGGCGGACAGTCCGGCTGGTACGGGCGGACCGTCCGCGAGACCTGCGCGGACTGTCCGCACAGACGGGTCGGACTGTCCGCAAAAGGCAACCGAGCCACCAGAGACGCACCTCGAAAAATCAGACTGTCCGCAAGGGACCCGCGGACGGTCCGCCACGACACGGACCGTCCGGCACTTAAGTACGGACCGTCCGCAAACCTCTTGCCACCAAAAACTCCTGACCCAACAGATCGAAACACGGGCACGCAAGAACTCGCGAAGAACTCGATGAACACACGACGAACACTACCCTCACAGACCGTCCGCCCCGCACTCACGAACCGTCCGCCCTGCACTCGCGGACTGTCCGCCCCTCGCTCGCGGACAGTCCGCCCTGCACGCAGAAGCAGAGCCGCGATCCCCGCGAAAACACCTCCAACTTCCGATCGACGGATCTCCCAAACCGCTGGATGGATTGAGCCCAAATTTTGAGTAGATGAGAAGCGTCTCTAAGAGAAGTTATGTCCAAAATCTTGGAGCCCCAAACCTATCCAATCAACCGGAATCGCAAATCTCGTGCGCTCAAAGCATAAACTCGAGTTCATCCAAACCTCACCAAATCGAGCCCGATTCCCGACGTTTGAGGGGTCAAGATCATCCACAAAGAGGCACAAGGCACTCACCCATGATCCCCTCAAAGAAATCCGAGACAAAACGACCTAGAAACGATGGATCGAGCCAAGCACGAAAATAGCATAAAAAGAGCTCCGAAAATGCAAGAAAAGGAACTCGGGAATAGAAGAATTGACACAAGATTAAGAGGAAGAATTCACTATGAATATTCATGCCATGATGGATTACAAGCCACTCCAAGAATTGCAAATCTTGGATGGCAAAAAGCTCCAAACAAAGAGCCACACACTCTCCTCTCCCTCTCTCCCCAAGAGCACCCCAAAATGAAAGAGCACTCCCACCAACTACACCAAAAAGTTGGCTGAAAATTCAACCCCCTCCTCCTATATATTGCCCTCCGGAAAAGGCCGAAGTGCCCCTACACTAGAAGATACAATACAAGCCCTCACAGGGGCATTTTGGTCAACACATGAAGTTCACTATCGGACGGCCGCGCATCCATCGGGCCTTCGCGTCCTCCCGATGCAAGCACCTCGATCATGCCGCGTGTCGCCCGCCTCGAAGCTTCCCCGTCTCCGTCGCGTTGGGCCTTCGGACTTGGTTTTTAGGCCCAAACCAAGAAACCGTCCTCCGATGGTTTTGTGCCAAAACCACCAAACCCCGCGTACACGGTCCGGCCTCACCACGCCAAGCATCCAGCCCGTCAAGCCTTTCACCTCCGACGCCCGGACGGTCTACTCGGTCTTGCCTCGTTCCTTGACTTGGCCACCACCAATGCACCGGCTCTATGTCCACGACTTCGTCTTGCTCTTCTTGCACCATGCGGCCCGCACTTGATCCCGTCGGCCACCGGGTCCCTCGAACCAAGCCTACTTGTCTCTCCACTCCTTGGATGCCACACAGGCATAGACCTTTCACGCTTGTTCTTCACCTGCACCAAGGCAAACCAAGCCGCAACCAACACCTGCAATACTAGGCCAAGAGTCAGTCCACACAACGTTGTCAACCACTCCTCACGAGTGCATTGACAACACACCACGTAAACATATGAAGTTACACAACCGACAACACAACCCGACGAAACACACTCAACACAAAGCCTCAAAACATCCGGTCAATCGCTCATCATATACAAACCAAGGCACATATCAACTTGGTTTCTCAATCTCCCCCTTGATGAGTGCATTGACAAAAGATGGTTTGAAAGCAAAAGGAAAACTCATTCAAGTGCCTAAAAGCCAACAAAAAGCAAATACAAGGCAACTTGAAATGAGAAGAGCTCCAACCAAAGACTCTCGGAACCAAAGAAAGCACAAAGGCTAAACACCACTGAAGAGTCAAGCAATCCACAAGAGCTACAAGCAATCCCAAAATCCATCAAACCAATTTCAGCTCTTAACAAAGCACTTGTCAACCGCTCATCACCATCAAACCAAGGTTCATATCAACTTGATTTTCCAAATTTCTCCCCCTTGAGGAGTGGATTGACAACATGCGAGCACAAAGAAATGGTTTGAGAAAGCAAAAGCCGAACAACTCATCCAAGTGAACGAAAGCCGCACAAGGCAAAGAACAAAGATACTTGGCATGAGAGAAACCACAAAGGTCACCACCACTAACAATCTTGGTCCCCAATGACATGGGCAACGGCTCGACACAACCGAGACAAGAACACATGATCCCTCTAGAAGAGGCACAAAGGGCTCAACACCAATCTTGTGATAATCGAAAACTCAAATCAACCGCCGGCTCCTCAAGAAGAGGCAAAGGGGCTCAACACCACCAGCAAAAGAGCAAAAAGAGCACAAAACTCACAAGCTCCCCCTAAACACATGCACTAGGGCCAAAGAGCATACAAAGCTCACCCTAAACACATGCGATAGAGCAAAGAGCACACCAAGCTCACAAGCTCCCCCTAAGCACATGCACTAGGGTCAAAGAGCATACAAAGCTCACCCTAAACACACGTGATAGAGCAACCACCAAAGCACAACTCAGGCAAACAAAGGAAACTCACCAAAGCTCCCCCTACACAAATGCATACTTACCCTGAAAATGTGCATGCAAACTCAAGTTCTCCCCCTGAACTGAGTATCCCTCTAGATGCAACAAATGCATGAAAACTGAAACATGTTCTCCCCCAAATGCAACTATTCCACCTTGATGACAATGCATGAAACAAGGCAATTTCGCAAAAGATTCAACTACTAGCTTCTGAAATATACAAAAAGCACTATCAAATGCTACAAGTGAGATAATGAGCAAGCAAGATAGTTCATAGTTCCATAAAAGCATAGCCATCAAGATAGTAAAGCTATATAGGCATATGACAAAGGCATGATCAAATTAAGCACTTTTGTGAAAAATTTCCCTCTCAAGAGCAAGGACCTAGACATGAGCAAAACATGCCAAAGTGAATCTAAATCACACAAACTTCATGCTAGGTCACATATCCTCATCACAAGATCATTACAAACACCCATAAGCATCTCATGTCATGTTAAAGCCACCGAGCCATGTGTCTATTTCTTAAAATGAGACTTCTCATGGTAGACATCATGCAACGGTTTAGCACCCATATAAATTCAGTTTTAAAGCATTTATGACATGGAACAAGTGAGAGCATAACTTCAAGCATAAGCATTTCATACCAATTTCATTTTTCAAATTTATGCACAAAATGGTACATGAAGTGCCTTTGCGGCAAAAAGAAGCTTATGCTCCCTCACAAGGTAACACATGGGCTAAACATTCGTAATGACAATTGGGTCTTTGACCCCAAGAGAAAAGCACATGATATCCAAGCACAAATTAGGCATGATATAGACCACCAAAGCACACTAAGATCATGCAAGGCCTTAAACCCACAAGAGAGAGCCTATCCTAGCATTTTTCAAAAATAGCCATCTCAACATGCATATATAGCAAAACTATCAAGAGCATAGCTATCCATCACAAAATCATATCAAACATGCTCAAAAGCTCACAAATAGCATATCATAGTATTCATGGCATATAGGAGAGGTTCAACCTACCATGCATATGATACAAATGCAACAAAGGTAGATATGTACATCAAATGCAACATAATATATGACACAATGCAAGACGCGAATGTCAAACCTACCAAAGTCTATACATCATGATATATGATAAATATGTAATGCAAAATGCATGGGGAGACACGGACCTCAGCTTAGCAACAAGAAGGCTCACAAGGGGACACAACAACTAAGAACCGCTCCAAGCGAGAGAAGAGCCACCAAAGATCCCAATTGAGTACCATAGAAAAGATACCAATTGCAAGACCGCTAAAGATCCCAATTGAGTACCATAGAAAGAATACCAATTGAAGGATCACAAAGACTACCAAAAGCCACAACACTCCTTGGAACCAAATTCCCCATCAAAAGATGCCAAGCTCTCTCTCAACCAAAGACAACTAGCAAAGCAAAAGCTAGGAAAGGAAAGAGCAAAAAAGAAGCTCTAAAATAAACCGAAAAAGGGAGAAAACCAAAGGAGGAACAAAAACACAACCCGAAGACAAGGCAAGCCAAAAAATCAAAGGAAAGCTCAAAACATGCTACACAATGCATTGACAGTACCAAACAAAATAAATAAAGCATTGTAACATGATTCCACATATATGAATAAGCATGGGCTAACAAGCATGTCAACAAGGTACAACCCTATACAAGGATACTAAACCAAAATGATACCAAAGAACAACATGCCAACCATGATACAAGAACTAAACAAAGACATGATACAAGTTCATTTGGATCAACCACCAAGATATTACAAAGCTAGCATGACAAGATATACATGGGGGGACAAACATGCTAACAAGAAAGGATACCATAGAGCTAGACAAAAATGATATGGATGAACAACATGACATAACCACCATAAAGCAACCATAAAGCATGACATGATGTTCATAAATATCATCCACCACAAAATCAAACAAAAGATAGCAAGATAGATATACAAGATCATAAAGCTATCATGAACAAGGTGGCTAGCCTACCATGGTTTTCACAAGCAAGACACAAGTATATACAAGTGAGCACAAGGGGAAAAGAAAACTCACTATACATGTGTACAAAGGCTTTCAAGAGCCATCCAAAGCGGTGTGGAGAACCATCTTGTCTTGATCACCTCACGGGCAAAGATCAAGCACCATCCAACTCATGTTCTCCAACCGCGTCTCCATACCTACACACAAGGAGACGAAAAAGACCGAGCCTTGGATCCCAAAGGGTTAGCAAGCACATACTTGGGAATCCAATACTTGGTCACACGGGTAAGCGATGCACTCAAGTTATCATGTGGGTTGGCATGATGCAAATGCCGGTTTGAATGAAAAGGTTTTTGAACACCCTTAGAACCATGCCTCAAAGGAGCCACTCGCGAAGAAAACCGAGTGCTACCACAAGCAAAAAGGCAAAGATCCTTCGGGGTCGTAGGAGAAGAACCAACACAAGCACCATGGAAAGCATGTCGTGGACCAACACAAGAAACACTAGAAACATGTCCACGAGCATGGCCTAACTCACTACAAAGAGTGTCATAAAACCTGTACACAGATTGTGCCTTCTTAGGCTCACAAGTGTTCATGCCATGAGAAGGGCTATGAACAACCAAAGGCCTAGAAGCACCAGCTCGCCGTATTCTCCTTGCCCGACGGTAGCAAAAACTCTCTTGATGCCCATCCTTCCCACAATGAGAGCAATGGTATAAAGGCCTATCAAGAGGCACAGTCTGAGTGGACAAATCACCATTCTCTTGTAAGAGAGAAGTCCTTTGGGATTTAGAGCAAGAAGCATCAATCCCAACATCCAACTTGGTGCCCACATTAGAATCACACGTGCCATGAGAAAGGCTATGTGGCTTCTTAAAAGCTTTGGCACGCACACGTCGCTCGTGCTTGACACGGCGAAAGCAAAACTCAACGGTATGCCCATCCTTCTTGCAAAAGGTGCATTAGAACCTCGGCTTGGGAGTATGAGTTCCAAATATGTGGGAGGCACCCTTGCCATTCAAATCACCTTGGGCAACACTGGAAGATCCACCAAGCTTAGGAATAGCTATGGGAGAGCTATCCAAAGCACTAGTACAAGTGCCGCCATCCAAAGACTCATGCTCAAGAGAAGAAGTCAACTCCGGTTGAGAAGAAGCAATTTTAAAAGCATCAACATCGGAGTGATAAGAAATGCGAGAATCCAAACCCTTGGCACAAAGAGTCTTGCACCTTGTGCGCAAAACCTCATTTTCAAATTTGAGGCTCTCACAAGTACCACATGTCATATTTCTCAAATTCTCAATTTCCGCCTCAATGCATCTAGCATATGTGGTATGCAAGAGTTCATTCTCTTTGTTGACACTCAAAATTGGCAAAAGCCGAATCTGGCTGGGCCAGGCGGTCAGACCGGGTCACCCAGGCGGTCTGACCGCGTGCCCTGTAGCCGGTCCGGCACAGAGGCCGCCAGGCGGTCTGACCGCCTCCCCCAGGCGGTCTGACCGGGTCTCCCCGAGTCCGACCCGAATTAGGGATTTTTGGTTATTCCCGAGTTGTAAAGAGTTCCTTGCAGGGTAAGACCTCCGCCCCTATAAATATAAAGGGGCGTGGCCGATTGAGAGCTATCATCCAATCGAATTATCAATTTACACTTTATTTTCTCCAAACCCTAGCTTTTCCAACCCCCTTGCTCTCCTCCTTCGTCTCCACGGTGGTTGAGGAAGTTCTGAGTGGCCTTGCCGACCTCAGGACAACCCTAGGCGCGTTTCTCCCGACGGGGTCCCTCCCGGAGCGACGAACTTAGGTTTTTCGGCGACGTGCCTGTCTAAGGCGGTCTGACCGCGTCCCCTGGGCGGTCTGACCGGCCCGTGCCGGGTGCTTCGACGAGTTGATTTCCGACGTCCGCGCGAACTAGCGCACTCGTGTGTTCGACTAGAAAAAGCGTCAACACATTTTTGGCGACTCCGCTGGGGACAGATCTGGTTTTTACAACTGTTTTGTCAATCATTGTATGGGAGCGCGTTGTGAAGTCGATCCCAAGAACCTCATCATGGTGAACATCGAAGAACTCAACGAAGAGGACCAGAGGAAGTACACAGAGCTTCAAGAGTACATCAAGAAGCAGTTTCTGTCTGGCGCCAAGAAAGATCGTGCAGGCAAGGTGACCTTAGCTCAAGACTTTGAGATGCCGGTGATCAAGCTAAACAACAACAAGGTTGAGGTAATACCCACTATAAGCCAAACTCCAACTGATCTATCTACGCAGTTATCTTCTATATCTGAAAAGTTTGATCGTGCGTTTAGTGATCAGAATAATCTTGTGGCTAGTGTTATTACTCGCCTTGAAAAAGTAGAGGGTAAGCGTGTTAGTTCTGATATTACTGATGATTCAATCCCTCAACTTGACACACATGGGGTTTTGCACCAAACCATGTCAGCAGCAGCTAATTCTTCAGGTGATACATTTATGTACGGTATGCCGACAAGGTTTTATCTAGAGCAAACACCATCCACACAGTCGACCCCGGTCAAACCGCCCCCTGTAGGCGGTCTAACCACCCTGTCTGGCCAGATGGTGTTGCAGCCAGAACAGTCGGTGCCTTTGTCAGTTGTGCATAATACTCAGATTCCTGGGCGCAATAATGTTGGTATTGCACCTTATGCATTCAGTACTATTGCTCACACATCACCACCTATACCTAATGTTGCTCCATCTTATGGTGTGCCTAATGATGTGTTTTCTGACATGCATCGTGTTCAAAATCCTAATCAACCCCATGTGAGTAGATTTAATATGTCAGCTCCAATGCAATCTCAATTAGCTGCTAGGAATGAATTTGCTCAATTTAAAGAGGAAGTAGCTAATATGATGAAAAATAAACTCGGCATTGACTTTGGTAATTCTAAACTTTATCAAAAACCCTATAGAGCCGAGTTTGATTATGTAAACTTTCCCCCTGGTTGGCGTATGTCTGATTTTATTAAATTTAGTGGTGATGATAACCGCACAACCTAGGAACACATTAGCCAATATACTGCTCGACTAGGTGAAGCTGGTACCTATAATTCTTTGAAAGTACGCTTGTTTTCCTTGTCATTAACTGGTACCGCTTTTGCTTGGTTTTCTTCATTAGCTCCTAATTCTATTGATTCATGGGATCAATTAGAACAAAAGTTTCATGATCACTTCTTTAGTGGGAGCTATCAATTAAAATTGACAGATTTAACATCGGTTAGACAAGGCAAAGATGAGTCAGTTTCTGATTATCTTAAACGCTTTAAAGAAGTTAAAAACCATTGTTTTAATCTTGCACTTTCTGAGTCTGACCTTGCTGACCTTGCTGATAAAGGATTAAGATCTGCTCTTAGAGAAAGGTTAGAAGGTGTGGAATTTTATTCTCTTGCTACTGTTCTTGTAAGAGGTATGGCACAAGAATTAAAACTGAATAAAGAAAAAGAAAACTATAAACCTCCTCGGTCTAATATGCATTTGGTTGAATATGATTCTGATAGCTCGAACTACGAGGGTGCGGTTTATGTTGCTGAATTTGTATGGTCTTCTAAGGCTAAACCTAGTTCTTGTGCATCACTTAAGCCGGCTACAAAAGGTCGGCAAGAAGAATTGAAATTTACCTTTGATGTTTCTAAGTGTGATCGTATTTTCGATGAATTACTTAAGCTTGGAAATATTAAGATTTCTCATACCATGCCTCCACTTGATGAAATTAAATGATGTGCATATTGCAAATTTCATAACTCTTATTCTCATGCTACTAACGATTGTAATGTGTTTCGCCGTCAGATTCAATCGGCCAGAAATGAAGGTCGTTTGATGCTTCATGAGATGCAAGTTGACAAGCAACCTTTTCCTATCAATACCATGGATCTGCAGCAACCTAAAGTGTTGATTCGGCCGCATCAAGTTCAAGCAATTAAAGGCAAAAACATGGTAGTCGGGGAAGCTAAGCCCGACTTGAGGGGAAAAGAGTTGGTAAGAGAAGTTTCATGTGAAAAGACCCTTGATGGCAGAGAGACATTCAAGATCACCATCAAAGCTTTTGGACATGGGGGGCAAGGATCGTCCACATCGTTTGGTCAACAAACAACCGAGCCTGGTCAGCCCAGGGCGGTTAGACCGGCGCCCCAGGGCGGTCAGACCGCCCCTCCCCATAGTCGGCCAAAAATGATTATTCCGAAGCGGACGGAGATTGGAAACTGGAAGCTTAATGTTGCCAAGAATCAGGGGAGCGTTTCAAAGTCAAAGGTCACATTTGATATGTTATTTGACAAGTACTCAAAACAAAAGGCCGTTACAAGTGATCAGCCATTAAAAAAAGGATGAGATCACCTCCACATCAAGAGAGGCCGTCATCGCCTCCAAGAGCAGCTACAAGATTCAGAGGTGAATCATCGCAGTAGGGGCAACACTTTACTCCACAATGGGAACCTCGTCCGGTTTATGATGACAATGGAGTGATGTGGGTGCCTTATCAGCAGTCCTTCCATCCTGGATGGGGAGGGCCAAGAAGACCAGCACTGGATCGGATTTCACGACCTATGCAAGATCATTGGGCTCCACGTTGGTCAGGGCAGCATCAGCAGGCCAACGCGGTCAGACCGCCTCCTACACACGGTCAGACCGCCCAGCAGGCCAACGCGGTCAGACCGCCACCTGCACATGGTCAGACCGCCCTGCCCAGAAAAGGTGTTCAATCTCCTCCGCGACAAGTGTACAAGCCCAAGATCAGAGAGGAGGAGGTTCAGAAGATGGATATTGATCCAGAGAGGCACTATACCACAACCCCATATTACCATCGACTTTGGCGTTGGTATAAGTCATTTTAACAACTTACTATCCGGCGTTATAAACTTATACCAACGGTCACCATCCGTTGTTATAACTGGCATCGGCAAAAAGATATAACAACGGATGCATGCTATAACGACGGATGCTCTGTTGCACAGGTTATAACGACGGATGCATGCTATAACGACGGATGATCCGTTGCACAGGTTATAACGACGGATGCATGTTATAACGACAGACATTCCGTTGCCCATTTATACCAACCCAATACAACACCATTAATATAATCATATTATCTTAAATCATTAAAGAACTCATTCAATTCAAACCATCAAGAGAAACATACAGTCATACAAATTTCATTCAAACCATCAAGCAACAGTGCACACAATTTGAGATGTTCCCAACAAACAATGGACAACTGATATAATTTTTGGTTCCACAACCAACATAAGTTTGACTAGCATAGATCATCACATGAGTAGCTGTTAGTTTGTCCCAACCACAAAGTTCAAAACAGGTGCTATAAAGTCACATGTTTGTCTTACAAAAGGATTCATCTCTAGGACTGTTCAAGACAAAATAACATCCAAGACTAAGATGATCTGATTGCTGTCAACATGATCAAGCTTCCATGTCCATGGGAAACACTTGTGCAGCAGCAGCAGCAACAACTATCTAGCTCACCCTACTTGGGGCCGAATTCTCTCGTGCTTCTTGGAGCACCTACAATAAAATCAGAAGCATGCATTCATCACTTTAGTTGTACAAGGTTCTAAAAAAACTTGGAGTATAACATTGTTAAGACATGAGCTAGCAGGCACAAGTCAAAGAAAGGAAACAGATTGATGAATTCAAATTTAAAAAAGCAATGCAGAGGCCTGAGGCAAAAATAAACCTAAAGTTAAGAATACTAGGATACCAGCAAAATTTTGCTAAGTCTTACAGTGCTAATAAGTTCACCTAGCCTAGGATGGTGCACATGCAGAGTAGTTGTTATTTCATAAGTGCTAGATATCCTAGGGTGGAGCATATTCCTAATTATTTCACAAGTTATTAGTTCAGAGTAGGTGTTTACTTAAACTGAAATACATAACATACCTACAGTGCCTCTACTAGACTTTGATGCCTCCTTCAACTGTCAGAAATAGCAATAGTTAGAAATTTTTGTCTCTCATCACACATTAAAAAAAGGAATAAAGACAAGTATATTACTCTCTTGTATGGCCATGCAATTGACATCTTATGAGCATCAGCCATCGTCTCCACATCACCATAAGGCCGAGGCAGAATGGTGTCTCTTTTCAGCACAACATTCACAACAACTTCACAGTACTGGTTTCCAAGAGCCTCACCTCTAACACACTGTTAGGATTGGTTGAAATAATTGTGCCCTTAGCCACAGGGTCAGACCTCAGCAAGGCATACAATATCACATCCTTTCGAACCTGAAGCAAATGATGTAATTATGGGAATTAAATCAATGACTAGAACCACTGTTAAGTCAGAAATAAAAACTTTGTAGGATGGATGAGAAGATTACTAGTCCATTATGTGAAAAGCGAGAGGTGTCATCATTCCTTGGTGATGTTGCAATAATAGGGCTGCATTGCTGGGACTGCACTGCTGGGGCAACACTGCCAGGGCTAATTGCTGCCGATGGGGCTACAACATGCCTGTCCCCCAAGTATTCATCCCTATCATCATCGGAGTAAACAGAAACTTGATCTTCTTCAATATAACCATCATGATGGTCCTGAGCTTCATTCTCAGACCTTTGGCTCTACAAATAATTGATAGATGAATTTGAGATACAATGGCACTAGGAGCTAGTAGCTAGTAAGAGTTGTTGAAATAAATACCACATGCTCTCGTAAATTGGACCCATTATGTGAGTTGAGTTCCCCATTCTCAGCCATCTTTTCCTCCATTTCTGCTACACGTTGCTGTAGAGCTTCCTTCTCACGTTCAGCCTTTTTCAAGGCCAGAGCTTGCATTTGAAGTCTTGTGGGTGTGTAAGACTTCATACCTGGGATACCAATATCCTGGGGAGTTGGTCCTAGACCCAAACCACGGATGCGTCCTCTTGGCTCCTTTTCTCCACAAGCAGCGGCAAATGCATCGTCTTGTTGAATTGTTCTTTGCCTCAACTCAGGACGGTCTTCAACAACTTTTTTAAGTTTATTCTGCACAATTCGAATATGCATGCTTAAAGCTTATACAGGAAAAGGTAGTATTGCAAACTACAATTGTTTTCAACAGGAAGTCTTACAATAATTGGTCCTGCATTCCTTGATGGCATTCCATTCTTTCTTACATGTGTTTTTATAAAGAGTTCATCTCTTCGAGGAGGGCACCCTAGTTTACGAGCCTACAAAGTACATGAACTTTTAATACTGAAAATGCAAGACTGTATTGTACAGAGATAGTTTTGTATACCATTTCGTGCCTTGATCGTGCAAAACTCTTGCTGCCTGATGAATGGAGTACTCTCATCTTTGAACGACTGACTTTGGCTGATTCCGCATGAGCCTACAAGAGACAATGTTAATTTCTGCACAAATATTGAAGAAAAGGGTTCAAAGATTTTAATCAGATTCATATTAGATGCCACTTACTTCAGTTTCAGGCAAGCTCCAATAGTTTACAAGAAACGTCCAATCATCATCACTAACTCTTTGATAAATTTCCCTCAGTTGCTCATTTGTATATTTGTCATCAAAATAATGCCCCTTTAATTTTGCCTTGAATTCCTTCCACTTTATTCCTGCAGTACTCATGAACCAATTGAATGCAGCATCATCGATGTCAAAGATTTCCTAGCATGGAAATGTAGTCAATTAGTACTTAGTTGCGCTGAAAATGTGCAAACAGTATAAGAAATGTGCCAACCGTGATATACCTTCAAATCAGTCCAGACCTCAAACTTCTTTTCAGCATCTACAAGCCTCCAGTCAGCACAACCAACTGATATTTTCTTTCTCACATGACAGCCAATAGCACTAGAAAACCTTCTAGCATCGTCTCCAATAGGCTGACCATATTCATTGACCATAATTTTGATTTTAGGCATGCCAGGTGCCCTTGCAAATATGTCATTCAATTTAGTGATACCCCTTCCTTTCCTCTTCTTTTGTAGACTGCTGTTGGGAAATTCTGTACCTAAAAGTAGAAAACTTCAGCTAACCAGTACTAAACATGGATTCAGATAGATGGAAGATAGTAGCAAAACAGCAACAACATGAGAAATTTAGTCCAAAATCATGATTATTACCATCATTGTCACATAAGAAATCTCCAATCGGTTGAAAGTCATGATTTTCACCAATCTTCTCATTTGCACTGTCGGCACCATTTCTTTGTGACCTTGCACGAAGATTATGTCCTCCATTTGGAGCATCACTTGTATAATTTTTCTGCAGCAATGAAACTTGATGGTGTAATTAGTAGAAGAAATGTACAGAAACTATTCTACAGAAAATGTTTTGAGAATACCTTTGTCCTTTTCTTAGTTTGACGGTGCTGCGCCCCATTGCTCATACTAGGAATAAGAGAATCCAACATCCTTTTGTTACTTGCAATCCTTTCACGCCGTTGCTGGTCATAAACATTAGCGATGGGTTCCTCCACTTCATTTCCTCTTGCGCTTGCCATTTTTTGTTCTGAAAAAAAAGGAAATTATACCGTTTATGCCTTTGAAAGCAAACAACAAGAAATAATAGCAGGCAGAAATTATACCATCTATGTCTTTGAAAGGAAACAATAAGAAATATATAGCAGCCAGCAAATACTTACTTTTTACGCCCTTTTTTAGATTTTTTGGGCTCAACAATTATACCATCTATGTCTGTTCTAACAGAAGGAACAATTCCATTAATAATATCCACTGTCACATTTCGATTTAGATCAGGCAATGGTACAGTTAGTCCGCTATCATTATCAATGTGCTCATTCTCTAAATTATCACAGTCATACACATCTCTTGGTTTGGACTGAACAACAGCAGCCCATTCGGTGTCAATTGGATCAGAAACATAGTATACTTGCACTGCCTGTGATGCTAGAATGAAAGGCTCATCAGATAATTTTTCACCTGTATTGAACAAATGCTTAAAGTTGACACTTGTGATCCCAAATTGATCAGTTTTTACCCACTTATCCTGCACACGATTATCAACCCAATCACACTTGAAAAGTACCACATTTCCTTTGTGGTGATAGTTCAGTTCAAGAATTTCCTTTATAATACCATAATAAGTCTTGTTTCTGATAATAATGTTGTCATTATTGCCCCTATCAGTGCTTGCGGACTCTGCAACTACAACAACACCGCTATTCTGAACAGATCTACCTTGATCATATAACTGTGTGTGGAAATTGAATCCATTTATGGTGTAGCTACTGTACTTATTTGCAATCGTCATTGGCGCCTTAGCTAAAATTCTTATCTCTTCGGGTGACGTCTCACACATTTCTTCTACATGCAGCCTAAACCACTCATGAAAGGATTCATGTTGAATGCGATCAATGTCTCGTTTATTTCGATAACCAATGGAGGATAGATACTGAGCATGCTTGTTGCAAAGGTCATTTAATCATTTTAGACAACAAGGAAAGTGATCATGTGATGAACTGAGATTTTGATAACTTACTGCAGGTAAGGTTCTATATTGGCATAGTTGAATAAAGCATATCTATGGGCTTGTAACCATGTCTTGTGGTCTAAATTAACTATGGACTTTCCAGCCAATCCTCGACCAATGCTACGGAAGAAAGGAGTTCTACTACAGTCTTCATCATATGTAACTTGACGGCTCAAATGAGTCCCATTATGTAAATAGCGAGCGCAAACAGTAAGACACTCAGTAAACATAGACCACTCCATAATTGATCCCTCAGGGTGAGTTTTGGTATGGACAGAACCCTTCACTCTCATCAAAAACCTACACACACAAATAATAGGCACTTTTGTAATGTCTTGAAAATAGTGAGTATATAGGAGTTGCTGAGTATACAAAATTACCTTTCTATGGGCCACATGCTGCGAAAATGGACAGGACCAGCTATTCTTGCTTGTGTAGGAAGGTGTACCATCAAGTGTACCATAATATCAAAAAAAGATGGAAGGAATATAGTCTCAAGAAGGCTCAAGGTTTCAGCTATATCTGTCTCTAGACTTTCCATATCACTTATTCGAATGACAGGCGAGCTAAGTTTCTTGAAAAAGTTGCTTACACGAATCACAGCAGCACAAACCATTTCAGGCAATATTTTCCTCACAGCAAGTGGCAGCAAATGCTGTAGAATAATGTGGCTATCATGGCTCTTCAGCCCAAATATCTTTCTCTCATTAACATGTACATTATGTCGTATGTCAGATGCATAGCCATCAGGAAACTTTACCCCTTTGAGTATTTGACAAAATAGTTTCCTCTCATCAGGACTCATTGTGTATGGTGCAGGTGGTAAATAAAGTTGGTCATCAACTTCAACTGGATGAAGGTCACTCCTAATCCCTAGAGATCGAATGTCCAATCTAGAATTCAGATTATCCTTGGATTTTCTAGCGGTGCCCAGGAATGTATTTAAGAAGCTTTCACTCACATTTTTCCCTATGTGCATGAAGTCAAAATTATGCCGCAACAATAAAGTTTTCTAGTATGGAAGTTTGAACCAAATAGATCTCCTTTTGAAAATGACTAATGGCTCTCCTTCCTTGCGTCTCTTGCTTTTTTGTTTATTTCCAGATGGATCCTTACCAAAAACTGTATTAAGATCTTTAGTGTGATCCAAAATTTGCTCTCCAGTAAGTGGAATAGGTGCTGGCCTAAACTCAGTTTTACCACCAAATTTATCAGCATCAAACCTAAATGGGTGATTTTCATTCAAGAATCTACGATGGTCCATATAACAGGTCTTGCTACCATTACCAAGTGTAAAGGAACATGTTTCAGAGTGGCAATCAGGACAAGCAGCTCCACCAGCTGTGACAGATCCAGACGCATAGCCTAGACCGGGGAAATCAGTAATAGTCCACAACACAGCAGCCCGCAACTGGAAAAATTCACTCTCTGAAGCATCATAGGTTCTAACTCCTTTGTCAAACATATCTAACAGATCATTAATCAATGGCTCCAAAAAGACATCCATATCACTACCAGGACCATACCGACCAGGAATCAACAATGAAAGGATGAAATTTGATTGCTTCATGCACATTGAAGGTGGAAAGTTGTAGGGAATACAAATACCAGGCCAAACACTGTAGCTAACATTCATGGTCCTAAATGGATTAAAACCATCAGTGGCGAATGCTAGACGAATATTCCGACTATCTTCAGCAAATTTTGGATGCATTTTGTCAAATTCCTTCCATAGAGGTGAATCAGCAGGATGCCTTAACAGACCATCCTTTTTTCGACCTTTATCATGCCACCTAATTAAACTGGCTGTTTTAGAGGTCAAAAATAACCTTTGGAGCCTTTTTTTGATTGGAAAATAATGGAGGACCTTCATAGGGACCTTATATACATGCTTTCCATCTAAACTCCTCCTTATTGATTTCCATCGTGAAACTTTACATTTTGGATAGGAATCCAATTTTGCATTGTCCCCGTAATAGAGGATGCAATCATTGTCACAGGCATGAATACTAGTGTATCCAATTCCTATAGTTTTCACCAATTTCTTAGCTTCATAAAAGTTTCTAGATAATCTTGAACCCTCAGGGAGTGCATCATTAAGTAGATCTAGTAGCAGGTTAAAAGATCTATCGGTCCATCCTCCAAGGAGTTTGATGTGGAGTAATCTAACTAGGAAACGCAACTGTGTATATTTCTTGCAATTAGGGTACAACTCCTTGCTATTTTCTGCTACTAACTTTTGAATGGCAACTAGCTCAGCACAAGGTTCTAGCTCAGAAGTGTTGTCATCAAAATCTCCTCTACCATCTAAACCAGCAGCTAAGTCTCTAAGCAAATCAGATATGTCATCTTCCTCATTAGACTCCTCCATAGCCTCTCCACTATCATAATTCCCATAATTGATAGAAGAGCTAGCTTCTCCATGTAAGTTCCATATTTTGTAGCCTTTTAGAAACCCATCACATATCAAGTGCTCACGTATTTCACTTGCTTCTTTCCAAAATGAGTTAACACACTTTGTACAAGGACATAATATCTTGCTGCCTACCGCTGAATTCCTAAATGCAAAAGCTAAGAAACTGTTTACCCCTTGCAAATATACCTTGTTGTGCCTACATGCAAGTATTAGGTTAAATTCCATTTTAACACAAATAGCACTTTTAGAATATGTAAATTAATTGTTATGTACCTAGCATCACAATCGATCCACGTTTTATCCATCAGCCTTGATGGGTGACCAATGAGCTTATTTCAAAAATAACAAACAAAAAGCTGCATACTTTGGCAATTCACATGTCAATGTCCACACATACACACAATTACATAAATTATCCGCTGAACAGGGAGAGAAGAAGTACATACCAATACACAAGGCCGGTTGCTACCAATATTCTTCAAATGGCTCCAAGGTGTACACGTGAGCTCCGTGCAAAGGTACAACAGCTTGCACAATGGCAGATTGAATAGCTACAATGAGCATATGCATTAGGTGAATTCAGTATATATACAAACGCATTCAGATTTTCCTGTACTATTACCTATGCTCAGATATAAATAACATAAAATTTATGATTATTAATATAAAGTAACCTATATAAGATGAATGATTATATCTATAAGCCATATCATTAGTTGCATCCTACTCAGCAATAGAGATGGAGAATGAAAAAACATCATTTAATTTTATTTGGAAGAAAACAAGGACCACATGTAGTACCTTCTGTCACACAAGAAGATAGTATTTCTCACAAGTGCCAACTCTTCTTTCAGTTTGCAAGCAGATGAAATAGTTTCTCACAAGTGCCAACTCCTTTTTCAGTACTGCAAGCAGATGAGATAGATATAAAAATGTAGTACCACATCAGAGATTTCCCTAGAAAGTAATCACGTCAATAAATATTGAACCAATCTAGGAAGCCAAACCATGACTACATGAGACATGCTTACAAAGAGCAGGATGCATTGGAACAACCAACGGATTCACGGCTAACTGAATGCATAACATGGATTTGGTAACAGGATAAATCACTAGGGTTACTCACCCGGATATAGAAGGAAATCAACTCTGCACGTCGAATCTCTGGTAGCAGCAAAGTCGGTAGGGAAAGAGGCTGGCACCGAACTTGGCCTTGTGCTCCTCGGTGGTGCTGCGCTCCCCTCACGGCGGGCAACAATGGCTGAGATTCCGGCGGTGGGAGTAGCACCGCCTGAGGTACCGAGAGGGTTTGGGGAGCAATGGCGGTGGGACTAGCACAACATTTTGGAGGGGGCGAGGCACACGACGGTGTTTGGGAGAGGCTGCGGCGACTGGGGAGGGGGCGAAGGGACGCGACGCGCCGGCGCTCGACGATTTTGGGGGAGGGGACGCCGGCGCTGTGGCGGATTTGAGGGAGGGGGCGAAGGCGTGTGGCTGCAGCAATTTGGGGGCCGGGAGAGGGCGAAGGCGCACGACGATTTTGGGGGAGGGGGCGAAGGCGCGTGGCGGCGGATTTGGGAGCGTGCGGCGGTGAGAGCTGGTGCGCACGAGATTGAGGTGGGGATGGAGGGGCGGCGGTGGGATTTGGGAGATTTAGGGTAGTTTTTTTTGTTTTTTTTGGCTGCCGGCTGACGGGTGGACCGTCCAGTAACAGTAGCACGCGAGATTGGGCTGGTTGAGCGCGAAATAGACCTACAAGCGTGCGAAAATGGCCCGCTTCATATAACGACGGATGGCCCAACCCATTAATTGAGATATAAAGACGGTCGGTTCAACGGGAACTGTAAATTTTATAACGACGGATGCGCAGATGTTACAATGTGAAATAACGACGGTAGATCCGACACCCAAATGCAACGATGGATGGTTCAATGGTAATTACACACTTATAACGATGCACATCCGTCGTTAATGTGGGGTTGTGGTATAGTGAGGACTACTGGCCAAGACATCATACAAATTGGGACAATGGATGTTCCTATTGAGAAAAGTGGCAAAAGACCGATTGTGCTAAACAATCAAGTTATGACACCTGTTCAGAAAGGATGTGCTGCTAATGATCATGAGGCCAGTGGGAGTGGTTCCAACTCCAATAACTTCTTGCCAAGGTGGTGTCCTCCCGGATTGACTCATACTCAAAGGAGGAAGCTTCAAAGACTAAGATTCTGGGAGAAGAAGGAAAAGGAGATGGAGGCGAAGAGAGATGAGATGTTCAACAATTACAGGCCCATGGTACAACAAGGGAAAGAGTGGAGAGTTAAAGATGCATCACAGGCCAAGGCAGTCAAATCACCAGAGGAGGCGGTCAGACTGCCTGTGGAAATTCAGCCGCCAGCACAGGCGGTCAGACCGGCTGACTAGGCGGTCAGACCGGCCCCCGCGGTCAGACCGGCCCTGGAGGCGGTCAGACCGAGTTCTCTAGAGACGCCGCCCGGTTTCACTTCTTCGGTTGCCATGGTTTGTGATGGTGGGCTGTCGTCGGTGCCTGCATCAGAAGACGACGAGCAGCTCATTGATTACAGTTCTTCTCCAGAGCGCATGAACCTTGACATTAATGTGGTTCATTTATTCGTGGATGGTTCTGCACCTTCGGAGGAGGACTTCGCTCATCTTGATTTTGGGCCCAAGGATGTTGTATTCCAGAAGCCTAAAGACACTGATAATCATCTGAAGGCTTTGTATATGCGAGGTCACATTAATGGGAAGCCTATCTCTCGGATGCTGGTGGATGGAGGTGCGATTGTCGACCTGATGCCGTATTCTCTGTTCAAGAAGCTTGGAGGTTCAGATGATGAGTTGATCAAGACCAACATGACCGTCAGCGGTGTGGGAGGAGACGAGCCGATAGGTGCCAAAGGCGTTATCTCCATGGAGCTAACCATTGGAAGCAAGACACTGGCTACGGCTTTCTTCGTCGCTGGGACACAAGGTAACTTCAGCTGAATCCTTGGTCGTGATTCGATTCATGCAAATAGATGTGTGCCTTCTACCTTGCATCAGTTTTTAATACAATGGGTAGGCGATGAGGTAGAAGTTGTGCATAGAGATAAATTCTGCTTGTGTAGCTGTAGCTGATAGTCATTCTATAAATGTGCATGATGATGTAAAATGTCTATCTGGCTTAGATTTAACTAATTATGAGTTTGTAAGCTGCTCCAAGGATGGCTTCATCCCTGCTGTCATAAAGCCGATCGAAAATCGGCTAAACCACTTCATGTGAATCAATGAGTTCAACTAAAGAGTGGTTGCAGCAAAGGATTGATCATTATCGGGCGCATAAGAATGATACGTGTGAAGCTATTGATGACTTGGATGATTTGGGAAAGTTAGGACAAGGGTTTACGTCGGTTGATCCTCTTGAGGAGGTAGATATTGGTGATGGCACTGTACCTAGGCCGACATTTGTAAACAAGAATCTTGATCCTGTTTTTAAATCAGAATTAATAAAGTTGTTGAAAGAGTATGTCGACTGCTTTGCATGGAATTACACTGAAATGCCTAGTTTAAGTCATGATTTAGTTGAGCATAATTTGCCTATTAAACCTGGTTTTAAGCCTTATAAGCAACCTCGTAGGAATTTTAATCCTGATATATATGACCGAGTGAAAGAAGAAATCAATTGGTTGCTTGTTGCTAATTTTATAAGGCCTTGTCGATATGCTGATTGGATCTCTAATATTGTGCCTGTTGAGAAAAAGAGAACTAAAAAGCTTCGTGTTTGCATAGACTTTAGAGATCTCAATAAAGCTACTCCTAAAGATGAATATCCTATGCCTATAGCCGACTTTCTTGTTAATTCTGCATCTGGACATAAGATTCTTAGCTTTCTTGATGGTAATGCTGGGTATAATCAAATCTTTATGGCCGAAGAGGATATCTCCAAAACGGCTTTCATATGTCCAGGATTTGTAGGCTTGTTTGAGTGGGTAGTCATGACTTTTGGCTTGAAAAATGCTGGTGCTACTTATCAAAGAGCTATGAATTTAATTTTTCATGACTTGCTTGGAATAATAGTAGAAGTCTATATCGATGATATTGTTGTCAAATCGGCTGGTTTAAATTCTCATTTAGCTGATTTAAGACTAGCAATTGAAAAAATGCGTCGATATAACTTAAAGATGAACTCACTCAAATGTGCCTTTGGTGTGTCGGCTGGTAAGTTTCTGGGCTTTATTGTGCATGAGAAAGGTGTGGAGATTGATGCTAAAAAGATTGAGTCGATTAAAAAGGTTCAAGCGCCTACTTGTAAAAAGGATTTGCAGAAGTTCTTGGGCAAGATAAATTATTTGAGGCGTTTCATTTGTAACTTGTCTGGGAAGGTGAATGCTTTTACTCCTTTACTTCAGTTGAAAGTTGGTTCAGAATTTACTTGGGGGGCAAAACAGCAAGAGGCTTTTGATGAGATCAAGAATTATTTGACTACGCTGCCTATTCTTCAAGCACCCAAGAGTGGTGTTCCTTTCAGACTATATGTGGCAGCTGAGGAAAGTGTTATTGGGGCTATTTTGACTCAAGAGACCGATGGCAAGGATTATGTTGTTGCTTATGAAAGCAGGAGATTATTGGACGCCGAGACGAGGTACACTTTTATTGAAAAGTTATGCTTATCTTTATATTATGCTTGTACCAAGTTAAGGCATTATTTATTATCAAGCACTTGCTATGTAGCTTGCCAAACCGACATAATTAAATATATGTTGCAAAAACCTATTCTAAGTGGTAGAGTCAGCAAATGGGCTTATGCTCTTGTTGAATATGATTTACATTGTGAACCAATCAAATCAAAGAGAGGTCAAATTGTGGCCGACTTTATTGTAGAACATAGAATTAATGGGCAACCTAATTTAGATATCGGTTATTTAACTTTTACTCCATGGAATTTGCATTTTGATGGATCGGTTTGTAGAAGTGGTTGTGGTGTTGGAGTCATCATTATTTCACCCAATGGGGCTGTTTTTGAAGCTCTTAACCGATTGGATCAAGATTGCACTAACAATCAAACCGAATATGTGGCTCTCTTGTTCGGTTTGCAAATTTTACATGATATGGGAGTAAAGCATGTAGAAGCATATGGTGATTCCTTGTTAGTGGTACAGCAAGTATCTAAGGTATGTCAATGTTTAAATGGTGCTTTAAATGCTTATCTTGATAAATGTTTAGACATCATATCTTGTATGGATGAATTTGTGATTAATCATGTGCCACGGGAAGAGAATCCAAGGGCAAATGCTCTGGCTCAGCAAGCATCTGGTTATGATGTTCAAAAAAGAAATTTTCAAGAACGAAAACCGATGTTTAGCAAAGCCGAGGGTTATGCCCTGGAGGAGGCGGTCAGACCGCGTCCTCCACCCGGTCAGACCGCCCTACCCGGTCTGACCGCCCTGCCAGGCCGGTCTGACCACCCTGCAGAGGAAAAAATCACTTCAGCCATTATTTCTTACAAAACTATTGAGGATGAAGTAGATGACTGGAGAAAGCCTTTGATTATGTATTTGCAGGATCCTAAAGGTACAAGTGACCGAAAAGTCCGACGGTGGGCTCTGAAGTTTGTTTTAGATGATGGTGAGTTGTATCGTCGGACCGCAGATGATTTGCTTTTAAAGTGTTTAGGTCCTGATCAAACAAGGCTAGCTATGGCGGAACTTCATGAAGAGATTTGTGGTACTCATCAATCGGCTCCTAAGATGAAGTGGCTCCTTAGAAGGGCTTGTTTTTATTGGTCTACTATGATAGCTGATTGTTTTTGGTATTACAAAGGATGCAAAGAGTGTCAAGAGCATGGGGATATTCAGTTGGTGCCTGCTACGTTGATGCATCCGATTATTAAGCCTTGGCCTTTTAGAGGATGGGGTTTGGATTTCATTGGCAAGATTCATCTACCTTCATCGAAAGGGCATTGTTTTGTGATTGCAGCTACTGATTATTTTACCAAGTGGACTGAAGCTATACCTCTCAAGAATATGACACATCGAGAGGTAATTGAGTTTATTACAGAGCATATTATTCATAGATTTGGCATTCCGCAAACTTTGACTACGGATCAAGGTACTTCGTTTATTGCTAAAGAGGTGCATGATTTTGTCAATTCTTATGGTATTAAGTTGCTCAATTCATCCCCATATTATGCTCAAGCTAATAGTCAAGTCAAGTCTAGCAACAAAACTTTGATTAAGCTCATTAAGAAGAAGATAGAAGATAATCCTAGGAGATGGCATGAGGTATTATCTGAGGCTTTATGGGCTCATCGTATTTCTAGACATGGTGCTACTAGAGTTACTCCGTATGAGCTTGTGTATGGTCAAGAGGCCGTTTTACCTGTTGAGGTGAATCTAGGCGCATATAGACTTGCAAAGCAAAATAATCTTGATTTTGATACATATTATGCTTTGATGATGGACAATGTTGATGAAGTGACCGACAAGCGATTGGAGGCTTTGGAGGCAATTGAGAAAGATAAGAGGCGAGTTGCTAGAGCATACAACAAGAAGGTAAAAGCCAAGTCATTTTAGATAGGTGATTTGATTTGGAAGACTATTCTACCTATAGGATCTAAGAGTAACAAGTTCGACAAGTGGTCTCCAAGTTGGGAAGGACCATATAGGATTGTGAGAGTTTGCTCTGGAAATTCTTATATGGTGAAAACTTTGCAAGGACAGCAGCTACCGCGGGCTCTTAATGGAAGATACTTGGAAAAATTCCACCCATGTGTATGGCAAGACACTTGAAGGTGATATGGCCGATTTCTAAGTAAGAATCGCCCTAAGTTCAAAAAATGGCCGATGATATGTCACATCGTCCTTAGATTTATTTTTTAGCACGCAAGCTTTACTAAATAACAGGGGGGCATATGTTGACACTCAAAATTGGCAAAAGCCGGATCAGGTTGGGCCAGGCAGTCAGACCGAGTCACCCAGGCGGTCTGACCGCGTGCCCTGTAGTCGGTCCGGCACAGAGGCCGCCAGGCGGTCTGACCGCCTCCCCCAGGTGGTCTGACCGGGTCTCCCCGAGTCCGACCCGAATTAGGGATTTTTGGTTATTCTCGAGTTGTAAAGAGTTCCTTGCAGGGCAAGACCTCCCCCCCTATAAATATAAAGGGGCGTGGCCGATTGAGAGCTATCATCCAATCGAATTATCAATTTACACTTTATTTTCTCCAAACCCTAGCTTTTCCAATCCCCTTGCTCTCCTCCTTCGTCTCCACGGCGGTTGAGGAAGTTTTGAGTGGCCTTGCCAACCTCAGGACAACCCTAGGCGCGTTTCTCCCGACGGGGTCCCTCCCGGAGCGACGAACTTAGGTTTTTCGGCGATGTGCCTGTCCAAGGCGGTCTGACCGCGTCCCCTGGGCGGTCTGACCGGCCCGTGCCGGGTGCTTCGATGAGTTGATTTCCGACGTCCACACGAACTAGCGCACTCGTGTGTTCGACCAGAAAAAAGCGTCAACACTCTTTCTCAAGGTTGGCACTCATCTTATCATGCACAACCAACTTGGCGCTCATATCATCACACATTTTCTTTAAAGCCAAAACTTCACTTCCCAAATCAATGCATGAAGTGCAAATGAGACCACATGAACAAGTATCATCATTTACATCAACCAAAGCATCATCATCATCACAAGAAGTATGGCAAGCATCCTCTACAAGCAACAAAGAGCACTTGCTACAAGGCATGGATTTCATGTCACAAATTTCAGCCCTAGCATGCTCAAGTTCATCTACACATGTGGTGTGAGTCAATTTTAGTTCATTAATTTCAGCATGTAAAGACTCACAAGAAACACATGGTAAGGAAGCACTTGTCTCCAACAAAGCAATCTTACTTCTAGCTACATCAAGATCAATATTCAAAGCAACACAAGAATTGTAAGGCATAGAAGCATTGGATTTCAACAAGTCATTCTCATCCATTAAACAAGCAAGAGAAGAGTTCAATTCTTCATTCTTTCTAAGCACGCTAGTCACATCACTTACAAACTCAAGATTTTCAACAAGCAAGGCATCACAAGATTTGCAAGGCAAAGATGCATTATGTTTCAACAATTTAATGTCAGATTTCAAGCAAGAAATAGAAAAGTTCAAGGCATAATTCTTAGCATGCATGGTGTTACAAGAAGTGCAAGAATTCAAAGCACAAGACTTCCAATGAGCCATACCACATTTCAACCTAGCAAGGGAGCATTTCATCTTCTCATTCTTCCGACGCAAGGCATCACACAAATCTATGTTTCTCCTATGCAAATCTCCACAATCACATTCACAATCATTCAACCTATCGCATAGGATCAAGATGCCTTTGGCAAGCGTACCTTGGTTGATGTCCCTTAGCTTGTGGTAGAGCTCGCTCTTCTTGAGATCACCATCTTGATAGTCCTCGATGAGGGACATCATCTTCTCCACTCCGGCTTCCACCTCAACCTCCACACTCCTCCTACTTAGAGAATCACAAGGAGAAGAGCTTGGTGCCATACTCAAAGCACCGGTTAGGATTAGCCAAAAACAAGCTCAAGGAAAAAGCAAAGAAACAAGGAAAACACTCGAATTGCCTCAATTCTCAGAAAAGAACTCACGAGTTCAATAGCAAAGAACCTTATCTTTTTACCAAAATTTTACCACTGAACAAGGAGCACCAAAGATAGAGGCACACAAAATTTCAGCTCAAACGGAGGTGAAATGCGATCTAGAGAATTTCAGGAACGTTCACTAAAAGGCTTCAAAAAGCTTCAACGAATTTTTTATTTATGTTCCCGAATTTTTCTGAATTTTTAGAGACCGCCAAACCGACGTTGTCCTTATAAAACCAGGTGTTACAATGTGGAACCTTTCCAGATCACTGGGAGAGTTGGGAAGCTCGCCTACCGACTAGCCCTACCAGAGGAATTGTCAGCTGTGCACCCCGTGTTCCACGTGTCACAGTTGAAGAAGAGTGAGAAGGAAGTGGAAGCAAAGCAAGTCCCGATTGAGATACTCGACCTGCAGAACACCTTGGAGTATGCAAAGTACCCTGAGAAAATCTTGAACAAGGCTACAAAAGAAACCAGGAGGACCATCATTCCTTACTGCAAAGTGCTGTGGAGCCACCACACTGAGCAAGAAGCAACATGGGAGAAGGAAGCCGACCTCAGGAGAGAGTTCCCTCACTTGTTCGAGGGAGAGGATGGAGCTTAAATCTCAAGGACGAGATTCCCGGTGGTGTGGGAGAATGTAACATCCCGAAAATTTGAAAGTATGAAAATGCTAAAAAATTTGAAACTTTTATTTATTTGATGAAGTGTCACCATATTTTAAACCTTTTTCTAGCCTCTCACCTAAACTCCATATAAATAAAACCTAAATATAAAAATATAAATTCAAATTATGGTATAAATAAGTGATTTGGATTTTATGGTTTTTATTGGGATTTATTTGAGTGTGTTTTGAATTTGAATAAAATTCAAATTCAAATATAAAGTTTAAACCCTTTTCCAAACTAATTCTAAAAACCCTGATACTAACTTGGGCCAGTTAACATCTTCCAAAGTCAGTCCGATCACCTCTAACTCTCGGCCTGCACACACCGACACCCCCTCTCACCTTCCCTTCGGCCTGCTAGCCCAACAAGGCCGGCCCAGCCTCACGGCCCAGCGCACCGCCGCACTCTTCCCATCTCCTGAGTTGCTGACGTGCGGGGCCCCGATGTCGGTCTTCGTCTCCCTCATGCCGGTCGCTGTGTTCACACACGCGCGCCCCCTTTTCCCCTTTTTGCCGCCGTCTGCGCGCAAATGCGCCCGGCCAGGGGGACAGCTCCGCTCGGCTGGCACGAACGTCGAGCCTGGCCGCACCTGGTGCACCTCGTGTGCACCACCCCGGCTATTTCCCCTTCTACCCTTGCCCTGCGACACATCCGCGCGCCCGCCAACCTCTCCTGCGCCGCCATGTCAACATCCGCGCCTCTACAACCAATGGAAGCCCAGCTGTGACCCTTTTGCCCTCGCCTCGACGCACCCAACCTGCTAAACCCCCAGGGCAAGCCCCACTTGCAAGCCAAGTCCCATTCGGGGTCTTGCCCCTTTCCTCTGTTCTGCTGCCGCGAGGAAGAAGAAGGGGGGGAAGTGGAGGAGAAGGGGAGAGGAAGGAAGAGAAGGCGCGCACTGCCGCCGCGCCGTCTTGCCGGAACTGAAGCAGCGAAGCCGGAGCTGGACGTGCAGAGGAGAAGGCTGTCTGCGAGGAGACCTGTACTGGAGCAGAGCCGCTGCTGCACCGCAGTGTACCTCGACGTCGCTTCACCGACGCGCTGCTCCACTACTACGCCTACACCTCTGCCCCAACGTGAGCCACTCCACGCCCTTGCTCCTCCCCTCTGCCTTGAACTACCTGTGATGATGTGCCGGCCGTCGAGCCGTGCTCTGTCCGCGCGTGCGCCGCGCCGGTCCTCGCCGTCCTTTTCGCCGTGACGTCGCGTGCCCATGTCCAGCCTTCGCGTCGTGGTCTCTCCTGCAGGTGCTTACGCCGCTGCTGCTGTTTGCGCCGCGCCACGGCCTTGGTTCACCGAGGGCCTGGCGCGCCGGCCGGCCGAGTCGTGGCCAGGGAAGGCCCTATGCGCGCGCTCGTGCCCAGGCAAGCACACCCATGTGCTAGCCGTGTCGTGCTGATGATTCTGCTGATGCGCGTGCTGCACCGCTGCTGCTTTCTTCCGTGCACCGCTGTCGCCGCCATGTCGCTGCCGGCTGTTGGTATTTCTTAACGTCACCACTATGGCGTCGGGATAGCGTGAGCATGTAAGAATCACCCGGGTATATTGACGGGTGCGAATGAATCCGCAAGCGCACGGATACACCGTTGTAACACTTCACCTCAGGAGTATTCCCAAGGGTATCGAATCCAAGGAACGGTATGGGGGACTCTACGAGTGACTATCCAAGGGAACACAGTCCCTGCTGAGGTAGGTGAGTGATGTGAAGTCTCCTATAGGTTCTCGATTCTAGAGAGGAACAAGCTCGGATAAGATCTCGCTTCGGACACCGGCCCCTCCTGACTATAACAGTTGGTTCACGGCAAAGGGTCGCCTACACGCTGTATCAGAACGTGGGGGATTTCAGAGGGTCCAACGGCTGTCACTACCGCGGCCTACCCCAAGACAAACTGTGGCATACAGGGCATTCGAAGGATAACCAGCAGTCTAGACACCACGTCTACACGCCGACTACTACTATAGCACGACTACGTCTGACGTCCCGTAGAAACACTATAGCACTCTATATAAATACGGAGTGACGAACCTGCGAGGTTGAGCTAGACCTTACTCGTCATTGAATTGATTCACACGAGGAGATATGATTGATACTTGATCTAAATCAGATATGCATGAGCTCACTATATTCTAATAGACAGGCAATCATACAAACGAGATGCAAACTTATGCGATGATAACAGAAGATCTAGGGTCGTGTTCGTGAAGAACACGAGCCTTTAACTTATGAACAAACGCAAAAGTATGAATTACTTGCTCATCAACTAGATCAAGGAGGCATGTTCATGAAGAACGTGAGCCTCTAAATGATGAACGAACAAAGAACTCAAGAACAACTCATTCATGCATGAGAACCACTTTAGTATAAATAGGAAATAATGAAATACTCACTTTAGTCTAAACGAAGAACAGCATCGCTCACGAGATACAAGGGGATGATGGATGATGAACGGATCATCACCACCTCACCTCTACTCATCCACACACTCCTCTCTACCTAGCACCACCTAGTCTAGATCCTCCTTACACACACACTCATGGTGAGATGAGGTTTCACCTCCACCAAGAGAGAATGAGAGAGGGAGAAAGAGGCAAAGGTGAGAAATGGCTTCAAGTGTGCTTCACCCTCTTCTTACCCCCCCTCTCCTCCTATTTATAGGCTTGTGCAACCGGCATGAGAGCACCCAAACACCCCGGGGATGGCCTCTAGGACCAATGGGCATTGCCACTAGTGGAATTTGTCAGTTTAAACCCCTATTCTAGTGTGGATGCTTAGTTCTTATGATAAAATGCAGAGATTGACGGCTCTAATTTAGGTACTTAACAGCCGTCAACAACTCCCCCACACTTGCCTTTTGCTCGTCCCGAGTGAAAGGGGAGGTCACATGAGTTTAAACCAAAGGTATAGAACAAACATAGGAGTTATTCCAGGTCATACCTCGCTCTTGTGAACTCTGTGGATTGGCTACAATGTCATCTTGGGTAGTTGATAAGAGGAATGACCATGAATCGAGTCTCTTAAGCACCTATTGGTCAGCACTTGGGGTTTTCATGATAATTTTTAAAGAAAAAGAACTGCTCTGCCCTCCTTCTTTGATTCTCTCGGATCGCTCAATGTGTATATGTCCTCACCAAGGCATTAGATTGCCTTTCTTCACCCTACTTCTAATAATGGCTGTATTTGGAGCTCAGGGTAGGTATGAATGATAGGGCATACTTGCATCACATATATTGCAAAGTCAAAAACTGGATCCACAGAGAAAATCAAATCATACAATCAGATCAAGATGTGCACATGTATGGGTATGGTGAGTATGGTAAGGTGGATACTAGGCCCAAAGTGGGTGCTAGAGATTACCATACATATATGATGAATGTTGATTAATGATGAGGTGGACACTAGCCCCGGAATGGATACTAGTTATCACCATCTAGATTATGGAACTCCTTTTTGCATGATTCTCCCTCTAGTATAAAAATCTTTTGAGAACATGGCTATCTCTATATTTTTTTCATGGACCTTCATGTGTCCAACTCTTTTTTCGATACTGGACCTTCATGTGCCCATATTTTTTTATATAGCCATGTCTCTTATGTAACAAAAACTAGGAGGGAGAGATCAACGCTTATGGAGCCTTATTTTCACGGAATGGATTAATGATACAATGCTAACTTCCAGTGTAGAAGCATAGCAAGGGGAAATGGTGGTGTGCACATGAATCTTGACCATGAAAGTAATGAAAAGAATTCTCACAAGGGTCACGGAATTTGACAAAGCTCAATGTAATACAAGCAGCATATGAGTATAAGGTTTTCAAGTAAAAACATCATATGGCTTTGGTAGGACGGTGGCACATCAAAGAGGAGCTTTGCAAGACCATTTTTTTCTTTTCGAAAACAAAATTATCCCAAGGGCCGGAACCAACAGAGTTAAGATCATGTCATCAAGTCATATCTCACTTGCCAACTACTTAGATAAGCATGTTGTCCTTATGATGATATTCTTCACAAACCTCAAGGATATAAACGAGGAATAAAACTTATGCATGTCAACCCTAGGCATGGAGTAAGCATGTCCATAGATTTCTTGAGTTGATTTATCAAACATGAGTATATAAACTCGGAAATCATGGTGAAATGAGGAAGAAATGCAAACCAGCAGTGATTTTTGTCTGGACCAGACGGGAATTCCTGTGATGCGCACGAATGCATGTCCCGTTCAGGTTCTCTAAGTGTGGTCGATCGTAAGCGCTGTGTGAGCGTAGTGTGGGTGCAATAATGATCCGTCGTGTTCGCGTCTGGAGAGTGCAACTCTCCCCCACACTATTTTGTACCTGGGTGCAGTTCTTCGATATAAAAAAGCAAAAACAGAAATAACTAACACACGAGTGACTCAACCGGGTTACATGACCGGTGGAGCCAAAATTTATTCATTCAAGTTCACTAATAATAAAGAAATAGGCGCTTACACAAATGATGGAATAAAGGAAATAAATGGAAGGGAAACAAATTAAGGGAAATAAATTAAATCTAACTTAAGCGCCTATGAAGAGAAATAAAAGTGGGGCACGACCCTCTACTCAGCATCATAGAGGTCCTTGTGCCCCGTGGCCACGAAGAGGCGCCTCATCTTGGCGCACAGGCCACGACAAAGATCGCGGAGGTCATCTCTAAGCTCAGCGAGATCCATCTTCTGCTCCGCACTAATGGTCTTTAGCCTCTCGCACTCCCTGCCTAGTTCCTCCACTAGTAGGGTTATCCTGGCTGCAGTGGGGGTCTTAGGAGATCGCTCGGGCGCCCGAGTCTTCTCCCTTGACTTCCTGGATGCCCGTGGTGTGGAGCTGCTGCCCAACTCAAATTCTTCATTTGTTTCCTTCAAAGTCAGAGGTGCACGGCTGCTCTTCCTGCTGGTGCTGTCTAGACTAGCGAATCTAGGCTTCCCAGGCTGCGAGACTGGTGGAAGCGATGATGGCACGGCAGGGGCCGAAAGGCCTCTCACTCCGGAGGCTCCCGGAATGTTGAGCCGAGGTGGTGGAACCACCAGAGGCGGCGGAGTTGCTGTGGGTCTTGGCCGGACTTCCACCTTCCTCTGGTAGGGACTGCTGGCACACCCCTGTGGCTTCCTCGCTTTCCCGGGCGAAGCAGATCGGCCAGAAGTGCGTGGAACCGGGGGAGTGAAAGGCAGCACAGCCATCCCCTTGAGCTCTGAAGTTCCGTTGATGGTAGCGCTCGGTCCTTGGTTCCCAACCGGAGGACGGGAGGCAAGCGGCGGCACCTCGAAGATGCACGCGACCTCCATAGGTGCCACCCCTGTGGGAGATGCAGTAATGGCTGGGACATCCCCCTCAATGGGTTCACCAGAGGAGGGTGCTGCGGCGAAGGGGACAAGGCTCTTGTCGGCCATGAGGACTGTCACGACGGCAAGCGAAGGAGGTGAGCAGGGGAGGCAAGGGTTCTGCACGACACAAAACTCGTCACGCGGTGAGAGAAGGGTTTCTGGAGGACGAAAGAGTGCGCACGCGAAAAACGAGAGGCGGCAGCAGCCCTAGTGGGTCGGCCGACCTAGGGGGTCGGCCGAGCCCATCTGGGCTCCGCTGGGCCTCAGCTTTGGCGTGCGGGCTCTGGCGGGGCTCAGGGTCTCTGGGTCAGGTGGCCCACCAAATCTAAGGTCAGAGGCTTCAACAAGGGCTAGAATGGGATTTTGGGCATAATACTGCCTTCTACCCCAAACAACTTTACTTAAACCTCTTTATAAACTTTAATAGCTCAACTTGGGAACTTTACCTGGACTTATACCTGGATGGAGAGTTATTGTTGCCCTGTTGCTCATATCATCCATTTTCTCCTGATGATACCCTCCTACTCTGCTCTGTGGTCATCCTTGCATGTTTCCTTGTGATAGGATGTATTTTCTTTCCTGCATGGTTAGTGCATATGTACGATGCAAGCTGTAAATATGGTGAAACAGAGGTGATCCTTACAACCATCCTAAGGGAACTATGATGGGTAACCTTAGGAAGGGAGCGCAGCTAGCAAGGCTATAGCACTACGGACGAGAGATGATAGAGGTGCTGGAGTTGAGCACAAAATCCGGGCCTAAGGCCTAGAGTGCTCTAAGAGTGAAGCTCTCACCTCTAGAACTCAGTGATGATCGGACCCCGGATGGAGTGAGTGAAAGTTTATGGGTCGAACGATCATTTGAGCTGAAGGTCGAGAGTGACGAACTTGCTAGTTCATCCTCTCCTTTGGTTGACAAGGGACCTCACCCTCACCTAAGTGGGATGACACGTAAGTTAACCCAAGCTTCCAACGGGGGTGTAAAGGATAGGTGTGTAACCACACTCCCACAGGGCATCGACCAGGTCAAGAAGTGAAGAGTAGGATTTACATCCGCTTGACTTGATCGGCATTGGTCTTAGCTGAACTTAAGAAAGCGAGATGGATTGCTCAGCTAGACCGGATATAAGTTCGTGCTTCCGTAAGCCAAAGATATGGAAGTTTTACTACGCCAGGGCTCGTGTCTTAGAATAATCCTCAGTATGGCAGCACTTTGGATTAAGCCTTGACATGAAGCACGAGAAACTTCTACCGTGACCTCTCCTGGAGAGTGGCGGGCAAGGTTGAAGTGATCGTCCCCCCAGGAATGATTCCTCTTCCTCGACTACTACCCTCCTCCTTCCCTCGAGACTAAGTCTCGAAGGCCGGGTTTTCAAGAGAAGAAACGATAGGGGAATCTAGGGGTAGAATTTGCACTAAGTGCTCTTCCCCATAGATTCCTGCCAGCGAGGAGTGATATCTTCGACCAGAGCACAGAGAAATTTGGTATGTTAGCTCGGGCTCTCTCGAGGATTGGCTTAAGCATTTTGACATTTTCTCGTTTGGCTACCTCGCCTCTCGAGTCAGGTGGGGAGCTAAAATCTCGGAGTTCTCCTAGAATTTCCAGTCCCTGTTCTGGCTCTAAGAACAAAAAGGCACCTCTCGAAACGGCATCAAGCGTCATGCCACAATCTCTTCATAAACCAAACAGGAAATGCTGCAAGAGCACAGGGTCGGGTAGACCAAGGATCGGGCACGTTTCAACCAAAGAGGCAAAACGATGCCATGCCATGCCTAAGGTTTCCTTCTCTCTTTGTTTGAAATTGAGGATTGCCATCCTTAAGGAAATGACACGCCGCACCGGAAAGAATCGAGTGCAAAAAGATGCTCTCAATTCCTCCCAGCGTAGGTGGTTGCAACCAAAACAATGGTACCAAGATTTCGCTTCCCCGGAGAGGGAGAATGGAAACAAGTTCCTCTTAAGAACATCTTGTGTTGCCCCGGTTTTACCCTGGGTAGAACACAATTGCTCAAAATCTCTTACGTGATCATAGGGATTCTCATGACTCATCCCCGAGAAGGGTTTTTCCTCAACTAGCTTCATGAGAGATGGGTGAACCATACAAGGTGCTAGAAGAGCGGGTTGTCTCCAGAAAGTTGATTCCATGGTTTCACTCATAATGGGCGGAAGGTGTGTACAAGGATAACCTTCCTGGGATAGCGGGGGTAAAGGTAGAACAAAAGGAAAACCAAAGATACGAGGATAGTCGGGTTCGTAGATTCTCGACAACCGTTCCCCGGCAACGGCGCCAGAAATGCTTGTTGGTATTTCTTAACATCACCACTATGGCGCCGGGATAGCGTGAGCGTGTAAGAATCACTTGGGTATACTGACGGGTGCGAACGAATCCGCAAGCGCACGGATACACCATTGTAGCACTTCACCTCAGGAGTATTCCCAAGGGTATCGAATCCAAGGAACGGTATGGGGGACTCTACGATTGACTATCCAAGGGAACACAGTCCCTGCTGAGGTAGGTGAGTGATGTGAAGTCTCCTATAGGTTCTCGATTCTAGAGAGGAACAAGCTCAGATAAGATCTCGTTTCGGACACTAGCCCCTCCTGACTATAATAGTTGGTTCACGGCAAAGGGTCGCCTACACGTTGTATCCAAACGTGGGGGATTTCAGAGAGTCCAACGGCTGTCACTACCGCGGCCTACCCCAAGACAAACCGTGGGATACAGGGCATTCGAAGGATAACCAGCAGTCTAGACATCACGTCTACACCACCAACTACTACTATAGCACGGCTACGTCTGACGTCCCATAGAAACACTATAGCACTTTGTATAAATACGGAGCGACAAACCCGTGAGGTTGAGCTAGACCTTACTCGTCATTGAATCGATTCGCGTGAGGAGATATGATTGATACTTGATCTAAATTAGATATGCATGAGCTCACTATATTCTAATAGACAGGCAATCATACAAACGAGATGCAAACTTATGCGATGATAACAGAAGATTTAGGGTCGTGTTCGTGAAGAACACGAGCCTCTAACTTATGAACAAACGCAAAAGTATGAATTACTTGCTCGTCAACTAGATCGAGGAGGCACGTTCATGAAGAACGTGAGCCTCTAAATGATGAACGAACGAAGAACTCAAGAACAACTCATTCATGCATGAGAACCACTTTAGTCTAAATAGGAAATAATGAAATACTCACTTTAGTCTAAATGAAGAACAGCATCACTCACGAGATACAAGGGGACGATGGATGATGAACGGATCATCACCACCTCACCTCTACTCATCCATACACTCCTCTCTACCTAGCACCACCTAGTCTACATCCTCCTCACACACACACTCATGGTGAGATGAGGTTTCACCTCCACCAAGAGAGAATGAGAGAGGGAGAAAGCGGCAAAGGTGAGAAATAGCTTCAAGTGTGCTTCACCCTCTTCTTACCCCCCTCTCCTCCTATTTATAGGCTTGTGCAACCGGTGTGAGAGCACCCAAACACCCCGGGGATGGCCTCTAGCACCAATGGCCGAGCACCACGTGGAAGCCCCTGAGTGGGCGCCACAAGGTCGGTTCGGCCGACCTGTGGGGTCGGCCGACCTGTGGGGTCGGCCGACCCCCTGTGGGCCCCACTCGGGGTGTGCTTTCACGTGGTGGCTGCCCTGTGGGTCCTGAGGTCGGTTCCCGGTGTCCACATGGTTTGGAGGCGGTTAAGGCGCTCTGGTGGGCCATAGGATCCATGTGATGTCTGCATGGCGGCTTCTGATTCGCCGAGGCTTCCTTCCTTGGATTGGTGATGTCATGGATCCAGGGGATGCTTGCATGCAGCCTCTCATTGGCTGAGCTCAACTTGCTAGGATCATGAGGGTGTCTTTTCTCTTCATTTCTTATGCCAAACACCTGCATTCAACTTAGCATAGCCACTGGTGGAATTTGTCAGTTTAAACCCCTATTCTAGTGTGGATGCTTAGTTCTTATGATAAAATGCAGGGATTGACTGCTCTAATTTAGGTACTTAACAGCCGTCAACACTGGCCACCTCTGTGCCGTGCGCATGCACGTGTGCGTGCACTAACTGCCACCGCTCAACGCAAGGCGTGAGATCACGCGAGCTCACCTGGTCTAGCACACCCCAGCGTGAGGCAAGAGGACGTGCTAAACCACCGCTAACCACCGCTGCCGACGCGTCGCCGCTGCGCCGCGCTGAGAGCGCTGCCGAGCCGCACCGCGCAGTCCAAGGAGCCCCTGTGCAAGGGCGAGGGGCAAAGAGGGAAAATGAAAATAAGCTACAGTGCTACGGTATTGTGAAGTCCTTTCCGTCGTCGATGTCCGTCAGGTGGCATTGAAGGGCGCTGAGCTATGGAGTCGTTGGAGATCGTCGCGTGTGCTGGTGACACTGTACTTTCCGGGTACTTGGCACCTCCTCCGAGTAGTTCACTTGATGACTCAGCCCTCTTGAGTGTTGCTTAGGCTCGCCACGTTATGGCCTAAGCATTGGTAGGCGCTGCCCGTAGACGGTAATCGAGTGCCTGCTCTGACGGGGTGGCGTGCATTTGGTGTTGGATGGGACGGCGTGTTGGAGGACGCGAGGGTGTACTGTATAGCATTACAGCTCCTATCAGAACAGGTCGCCCTATCGTCCCGCCAGCTGTAGTCTTTGCATGGCGTGGGAAACTGGTGCCTTGCGTGTCGTTGCGGGGAAGCCCGAGAGTTGGGGCAGCGCCACATTCGTGTGGGGCCCCTGATCCGCGCTCCGACTTCCACGTGTGGGCCCCGTCTTAGTCAGAGACGGAGGCTACTCGTGCGAACGAGTAGTCGGAGGCGAGACGGAAAGAACTCGTACGAGGCGGAGGGTACTCGTGCGAGGCGGAGGGTACTCGAAGACGAGGCGGAGCGTACTCGAAGGTGGGGAAGTCTTGTCAGTGAGGGTCTTGACGAAGATCTGCATCCCTCCCTGTCCTGGATCTTAGCCTTGACATTGTCAATGGTGTCAGATGACTCCACCTCAAAGGAGATTATCTCGCTGCTTAAGGGGCCCTAATCCAGGCCCTCGTCAGTAGCCTCCGAGCCTGTGGTGGGAGTCATGGACTCGGTCACAGGCTCAGTGCCAGGGAAGTGCTGTAATAATTCTTGCTTCTTGATTTGCTTGGTGGGTGCACGCGAGCACATCCGTCGGATGTAGCCCCCGAGCCCGTAAAGGAGTTGTAGACTCGTTTGTGGGGTTTGAATCTCGAAATGCTGTTGCCGTTTTGAAATCACCGGTTAAGGCGGTCGTGGCCGTATCGGTAGTTGCGCCCGTCATGATGGTCTGAGCGGGCGTGCCCCTGTCGCCTCGGGGGATGCGCCCTCTGAGCGGGCGGTTTTACGGCGTGGTGGGACCAGCATTTATGGCCGGCGTCCACATTCGCTCCTTATAATTTGCACGCCGGTTGAGGTGGGAACCATTTGCTTCCCCGATTTCTTGCCATAGCCAACGCCTCCTACTCCTTTGCCCTTCGCATCCATTGCGCCGCCGCCGCCGCTTCTTCTAGCCGCATCACACGCCAACACTAGTGAGCGCTATGTCGAACTGGACGCGCTCCAACATCACCCGTGAGATCCTCCAGCGTCTCATCGCCACCGGCCAGCTGCCTGTAACATCCCTCAAATTTAATGAGGAATGTTAATTAATAAAAATGAGGATTTAAAATTTTTGATGATTTATTTGAGTGATTATCAATTTATTTAAGGATGTCTTCCGTTTCTCTCCTTTATTCCTAGATTTAATGTTGCATTAAATAAAATTTCTAGGAAATATAAAAATGCTAGTGTGAGAAACTTGGAGTTCATTTGGTCTTATTTGGAGTTTACTTGAGTGGGTTTCAAATTTGAATTTATATTCAAATTTGAAACTAAATAGAAAAGAGGGGTAAATAGATATAGAAAAAGGAAAGGGAAGCTGCACTGCTGGGCCGCGAGCCCAAAGTCCCGAAGTCCGCCGAACCACCCTCTTCTCTTTTTCCTTGTGCACCGCACCTCCCCTCTCTTTCCCTCGAAACAGCCCGTCGCGGCCCAACTCCCGCCAGCCCGTTTACCACCTACCGCCCGCACCTTCGGTCGCCGCAGCTGGGACCCGCGTTGCGTCATGCACACGTCACGGTGACGTCGCCCCCGTCATCTCCTTCATTTTCCCTTTTGGCTGACACCGGCGCCAAAGCGAGGGGCCGCGCCGCCCATGGCGCCGTCGCGACGCGCCCCGCGCCCCTCCGCGGCATCCAGGCCATCCACGTGCCCCCGCGGTGCACCCCGCCTATAAGAAGCCGCCGCCGCAGCCCTCGGAGACCTCCCAACCCTAGCCGCCTTGGGGACTTGTCCCCTTCCACCTTGTCGCCGCCCACCGGAGGAGAAGAAGGGGGGAGAAGGGAGAAGAAGGCCAGGAGCACGCCCACGAGTTCGCCGTCGACCTCGCGAAGCCGAAGGCCCGCACGTGGGAGCTTGGGGATGCCGTGAAGCCAAGGACCGTGACGCCCCCGCTTCCTCTGCTCCGCGCCGCCGTCTCCTTCCTCGCCGACGACCCTGCTCCATCCCTCTTCTCCAACGCCTGCACGCCGGCCTGTGGCCACCAAGGTGAGGCCGAGCTCCCTCGCCCATTTGTGGTCGACCCGGCCTTCGAGCTGAGGCGCAACGCGAGCACACCGTCGCCGTCGCCGCCGCGCACGCGCTTTGGTGAAGCCGGCCTTCGTGCCGTGCTGGGAATCTCTTCTGCAGGTGCCGCCGCCTTCACCGAGCGCACACACACGCCTCCGCCGCCTGCCTTGACACACGTAGTCGCGCACGTCGCCGGAACACTGTCGCCCTGCTCGCCCCGCCGCCATGGCCGTCGCCATGGAGGTTTGCTTCGTGCTCACAGCAGCAGGGGGAAAGGCGCCGCCTTTGAGGCCGTTCCGCACGCCCCCACACGCGCTCGTGCCCGGCCGCGGGAGCCCTAGCTCCACCGCCGCACGCACCGCCCCGAGCTCCGCCATGGGTGCGCCCCTTCGGAACTCGCACACGTGAGGGCAAAAGCCCTAGTTTTTGGGGTCTTCTCGTTCACTTGATGCACACACGCACGTTTCTGGCATTTGGGCGCGCCCGCGCACCGTCGCCGGTGATCACCGCCGTGCGCCCGCGCAAGCACGTCGCCGCCGTGCCTCTGTCTCGCCGCCGACGCACTTTCCCCGACCGCGGTTACTTCCTCTTTGCACAAGGATGCGCCCTAGGTGCTCCTTGACCTTGCTTGTTGGACAGGTCGGACACCCTCGCCGCCGGCGAACCCTTTGCCGCGCCGCCGCTCCTCTGGGGCATTTCCCCGAGCACGTCGCTGCCGCACCCAAAGCCCCTAGGGTTTTGCTACACACGCACGCACACACGCTCACGTACCCGCAGAGGATCCGGTGGGATCCGATGCGGCGGACCACTCACACGCGCACCACACGGCCACGCGCACCGCGCCGAGCCGCAGGGGATCCCCGGGATCCGCCGCGCAGGCCGCCACGTCTGGCTGCCACGCAAGCAGCCACGTGAGCAGGCGCAGGCCTAAAGCCACCCACGTGGCGGGCGCGTCAGCCATGTAGCTGGCCTACAGCTAGCTCTTACCCAGTTTAGAGATGGGTGGAGTTAGGTAAAAGCTAGCCTATAGTTTGCAATATTGTGTATGCGTATTTTAATTTCAGAAATGTATTTTATCTTCGAAAAATCATAATAAATCCGTTTTAGCTCCAAAAAATATGAAACTTCTTCTGAAAATCTTCTAAAAATCCAAACTTCGTGCTAGACTAGAGATTGCCTCCTTTTGGATCTTATTTGCTCTTTATCTTGGATTTATTGCTATTAGTAGCCGAGTTTATTTATTTAAATACGCTTCTAGGAGCTGCCGGAGCCGGAGAACTGAACCAGGACTTCGACGACGACCTCGGCTACGACGACCACTCGTACCCAGGTTCACGCCCAACCATCTTTGAATGCCCATTAGGCATGGCTATTTTAGAACTGCTAGTACTTTATTTAATGCATAGAGATGGATATCATGAACCCATGCATAGCCTCTTTTACATTCTTGTCCTTGATTGACCTACTGCTACTGTTTACTTAAGCTAGATGATGTGCTGAGCTTGCTGTGCATGTGTTGGGATTATTGTGGTAGTGTCTTGGCGTGTGTTAGGAAAACCGGTAGGAGAAGGCGTTTTGGGATATTTTGGCGGGGGTGAGCTCGAGACAACCTGATCTGGGATCGGGGGCCAGGGATCGTCTTCTCGGATGTTGCCCGAGTTGGTACTTATGGCGGGTACACCGTTTTAGGAGCACAGGTGTTGGGGATTTTGAGATGACTTGGAGGATATGAGCTCGCCCCGGTCTGAAACCGAGTGGGTCGCCTGTTACACGGGACTTTCGTACACACCACCTCGCCGAGAGTGGGGATAGGGCCGTTCGACCCTAGCAAGTGCGGTACCATACCTGCCAGCAGGATAGCGGGGTATCAGTGGGGGAGAGGTGGGAGTGAGTCCACCCTCTCAGTGCGACTCCCGTGTGGCCACACGGGGGCATTTTTACAGTTCTGGGGTGGTCTTCTGCGGGGGACCGCATCGAGACCCGGATGCAGGATGGAACTGTAACTCCTAGGTGTTCGCCCGGTAGGGTAGGCTCGGTCGGCCGTACACCGTCCGGGTACTATTCCGAGTTGGGTACTGGTGTACACGCTCTGCAGAGTTTAGATCTATACGTATAGCCGCGTCCTCGGTTATGGACATGCCCGTTGTTTCTCCGACAATTACGTTTTGGGATTTCTACCTCCCCCTTATAGGATGAGTGTGATTGGTGAGCCATGGCTGTATTCGGGGAGAGGAGAGTTGCTCCCTCTACCTCGCGGATCCGGGTGCAACCATTGAGGTGCGATGAGTGGGAGTTCTCGTACCGACCCTAGATGGAGATAGGTGATGGTGACGGTGATCTGGGTGACCAGATGTAACCGTATGCGGATGAGAGATATGGGATATGGTGAACTTATGGAGATATTACTCTATTTTTGCTGCTGCTGCATAGGAAACCCTGCTACTACCTTGATATACTCTTTTCCCCTTAGAAATAGGCCACTTAAAGCTTGCATACGGTTGGTGACGTGGACCTATCCCGATCCTTGGGGATAGCCCCTGAGCTTGCAGGGTACGAGTCCGACTACGACAACAATGCCGACGGATGGTACGACTGAGGGGGCACGACGCTTCGCTCAAGGATGCCTGTGGGAGATGCCTGAAGAAGGAGACACCTTTTGGGAGATAGCTACCGCTGCGTAGGCTCTTATTTCTGTTATTCCGCCAAGAGGCGGGTATTGATGTACTCCGAATAATCAGGACATGTAATAATCAGATTATTATTCGTACTCTGATGCTTTATTTCGATGTATGACTGTGTTATTTATCTGTGATGAATGCCTGTGCGTGATAGCGTCTGATCCAGGGACTATCACGAGACAGAATGCTGGGTTTTCCGATTTTGAAAACCCAGGGCGTTACAGATGGTACCAGAGCCATACTTGACCGTAGCACGTGCCCTTAGAAATGGTCGTTAGAAATTAGGACTCTAAACGAAACTCTTTTGCTGTATACCATTCTTGACTTATATTACAAAACTTATCCTTCTTTTGAAAAGTTCTATCTCTCCTGCGCTAACTAGAAATTTCTTCCGTGTCACAGGAGATGGCTCGTCAGGAGGTGGAGTTGCTCCCGGAGCACATGGAGGGACTCGCCCGTTGGGTTGACAGGGTCGTCCTCAGGCTGGGGATTCCCCCTACGCACATCACCTACCGCGCTGAGGACGTCCGCACGCTGTCGGGACCACTAGTGCTTTGCACGGTGGCCGTCCTACCCCACCCGGCGCTTCCAGGCTTCCCCGGGATGCTCGAGCACAGCACAGGACTCAACGTCAGGAACGCTGTGGACACCGCCTGCAGCCACGTACTTTGCCACCTGCTGGCCAGGTACCGCGACGTCTACAGGACTGGAGACCTGAGGCTGATCCCTCAGGACTACTACAGAGTGGCTCCGATCGTGAACGGACTGCCAGACCCATCAGCACTCTACGAGGAGGAGGTTGTTCAGGGACCTCTACGTAAGGCCGACGACACGCTCGTCACCACTGGGAGCTACCTCGTGGACCTCGACACTCACGCCCGCTGACTGAGCGAGCAGACGAGTGGACTCTTCAGCAGACTGGAGTACACCACTCTGGAGCTGAAGGAGCTTCAGCCCCGCACCCAGAGCCTGCTCGTGGAGAACCTCACCCTTCGCCAGCGAGTTGAGCAGCTCGAGCGAGGACTTCGCCACGCCAACTCTTTGGCAGTTCAGGCTGAGGCTGAGAGGGTGACCGCTCGAGAGGAGAAGATCTACGCTCAGGAGGATCTACGCAAGCAGGAGGCTAGGTTCACCCGTCTCTTCGCCAAGCTGGACCAGAAGGATGCCCAGTTCGCTGCCCAGGGGCGCAACTTGGTTCGTGAGAAGGCCAGAGTGACAGAGCTCGTGGAGGACCACTACAACAACACCGCCAACATCGCCGCACTCACCAGGACTTCCGTGTTCCTGCTGGACAAGTGCAAGCGGATGTTGAAGACTTGGGAGGACGCTGACTCACTTCGTGTGGACGAGCTTCAGGAGCTCAACAGTCTGCTACCCCCCGAGCGTCAGTGGGCGATCCGCAAGGAGACCTTCAGACTCCACCCGTCCACCCTCAAGCTTCACCTGTGTCCCCTGGCCGACATGGCCACTCCGGTTGAGACCGACGAGGTGAGGGCCGCTCACTCCAGGCTGTCGCGGATGTTCCCCAAGGACTTCCCCGATGAGGACCGTTACCCAGTGAGGTACAAGAAGTCCTGTTTCGAGTAGCGTGCCGGAGGTTGAGCATGCTAATAAGAGTAGAGTTGTAAGATAGGTAGTCTCCATGAGTCGTTCCATGCAGCCGAGAGCCTGTTCCGGTGCATGTTGAGTTATGAGTCTTTTCACACCTAGATGTGCACACCCTTTTGAGATCATGTAATGCTATATTAGATCATTGATGTGTGTGACCTCCAAGGCTTGAGTCAGCCTCAAGGGAACTTATGTACTCTTAATGGATGCTGGTTGTTTGGTCTTAATGGAGTTGTTTGTTCTTATTGCTTCTTCTCATTGAGTGTAGGATTTATATTAGTAGAAATATTTTCATGATTGTATATCAGACTCAATTTGTTGGTGAGAGACGTATCTGAGGTTTTCCTGTACCCTTGGTCGTGTTTTTCAGCAAGATGTCGATCAGGAGGTCCGGACGTCTGTTGGGACGCTTTGAGGCTGCCGAGGAAGAGCAAGCCCCGCCAGCCCCGCCTGTCCGTGGCCGTGGACGTGGCCGCGCTCCCGTACGTGGACGTGGACGCGCTCGTGGACGTGGACACGCGCCTGTCCTAGGACGTGGCCGAGGCAATATGGTGCCACCACCACCGCCTTCGCCCATCAGACAAGGTGCTGAGGAGGAACTAGAAGAGGAGGAAGCCGAAGGAGAGCCTGCGCCACACCCGGCTCCCCAGGGTCGTGGCCATGGGCGTGGTCGTGGCCGTGGAGGAGCACCTCCACCGCCTAACCTAGCTGAGGTGATGGCCCTGCAGACACAGCTGATGCAGAGGATGGCTGACGCCGTCGAGAACCGAGTCGGTGGGAACCGCAACGCCCCGGTGGAGGAGGACTTCGCCAAGAAGATCGAGAGGTTCATCCGTCTGAAGGCCCCTACCTTCAGCTACTCGGACGATCCCCTCGATGCCGATGACTGGCTCCGCGTGATCGAGACGAAGCTCGACCTCACCGCCTACACCGACGAGGAGTGTGTTGCTCTCGCTGTCCACCAGCTCGAGGGTCCTACCAAGTCTTGGTGGGAAAACTACTCCGGGACTCACCCGAACCCAGCATTCATCACCTGGCTGGAGTTCTGTGAGGTGTTCCGTGAGCAGTACCTGCCGAAGGAACTCATGATCCAGAAGGCTCAGGAGTTCCGCACCATGACTCAAGGTGCGATGAGGGTGGAGGAGTACGAGAGGCACTTCATGAAGATGATGCGCTATGCCCCTGACGACACCACCACCGATGACAAGAAGCAGTTCTGGTTTCTGCGAGGCCTGCACCATGGTCTCCCCTAGAGCTTGAAGGCCAGCGAGCACAAGTCCCTTTGCCACCTGGTGAACAGGGCTATCGCGCTCGAAGAAGAACGCAGGGGACATGAGGAGTGCATGAAGGGCAAGAAGAGGTTCGGAGATCGGGACCATGGCGACCGATCCTTCCAGAGGCCGAGGAGCGGACAGAGCAACCTGCTCCGCGGGAGCTACCGCCCGGGGAACAACCAACCCGGATGAGGCTTCGGAGGGAACTGTGCACCATACCCAGGAGGAAGGAGCAACTACCAGCAGCAGGGTGGTGGCTACAACCGCCCGCAGCAGAGCGTGTCGAGACCCAGCACTGGAGGTTTCACCCTGACGTGTTACGCCTGTGGCAAGCAAGGCCACAAGTCGTACGACTGCCCCAGCAAGAAGGCCGCTGCTACACCTGCCAGGGCACCAGCTCCAGGAGGGAGGCCACCTTAGGCTGCTCCCCAGCCAGCCGCAGATCGCGGAAGGCTCAACCTCCTAACTGAGGAGGAGGCTGCCGACGCTCCTGATGTCGTGATCGGTGAGTTTTTAGTTTGTGGCACTAAGGCTTTGATTCTGTTTGATACTGGTGCAACTAGTTCTTATGTGTCCTCTAACTTTGTAAACAAACTATCTATCCCCATGACTCCCCGTCCGAAACCCATCATAACGAGCTCCCCGCTCGGAGATATTAGGTGCACTTTGCTATGCAAGGGAGTGGAGATGTTCATCAAGGGTCACAAGTTCCTCGGAGAAGCTGAGGTAGAATCAGTTGTATGCCAAGTTCAGCAAGTGCGAGTTCTGGCTAGAGGAAGTGGCTTTTCTTGGGCATGTGTTGTCAGGAGAAGGAGTTGCTGTTGATCCCTCGAAGATCGAAGCTGTGTCAAAGTGGCAGTCGCCCAAGACTGTGACGGAGATCAGGAGCTTTCTCGGAATGGCTGGATATTATCGCCGTTTCATCGAGAACTTCTCCAAGATTGCGAAGCCGATGACTGAGTTGCTGAAGAACAACACGCCATTCGTGTGGACAGAGAAGTGTGAAGCAAGTTTCCAAGAGCTCAAGACCCGACTCACCACAACTCCTGTGTTGACGCTTCCTGATGACAACAAGGACTTTGTGGTGTACTGCGATGCTTCGAGGCAAGGTCTTGGCTGTGTGTTGATGCAAGAAGGCAAAGTGATCGCTTATGCTTCAAGGCAGCTCCGAAAACACGAAGAGAACTATCCGACGCATGACCTTGAGTTGGCTGCTATTGTTCATACTTTGAAGATATGGAGGCACTACTTGATGGGCAACAAGTGTGATATTTACACGGATCACAAGAGTCTGAAGTATATTTTCACACAGTCGGAGTTGAACTTGAGACAGCGAAGATGACTAGAGTTGATAAAGGATTACGACCTCGACATTCACTACCACCCGGGCAAGGCGAATGTCGTGGCCGATGCGTTGAGCCGAAGAAGTTACTGCAACAACCTGATGGTGCAGAAAGAACAGCCAGAGCTGTACCTGGAGATGGAGCGATTGCAGCTTGACATTCTCGAGAAAGGTCAGCTCAACGAGTTGAGGGTAAAGTACACCTTGGAAGACCAGATCAGACAAGCTCAGAAGAAGTGTCCTGAAATTGAGGAAGTGAAAGATCTTCTGACAAGAGGCAAGGCCCCTGACTACCGCGTTGATGAGCAAGACACGTTATGGTTGAAGGATCGCATATGTGTGCCCAGTGGAGAGGATATCCGGAAGACGATTCTGAAGGAAGCACATGATTCTCGATATTCTATTCACCCTGGATGCACGAAGATGTACCAAGACCTTAAGTGTCGGTTCTGGTGGGAGAATATGAAGAAAGACATAGCTGAGTATGTTGCCCGATGCGACACTTGCCAGAGAGTGAAGGCAGAACATCAGAGACCCGCCGGACTACTTCAGCCACTTGCGATACCTCAGTGGAAATGGGATGATATCAGTATGGACTTTGTGGTAGGTCTTCCCCGCACTCAGAAGGGGAATGACTCGATTTGGGTGATTGTGGACCGTTTGACCAAGGTAGCGCACTTTCTTCCGGTTAAGAACAAGTACTCTGTGAGTCAGTTGGCTGATCTCTACGTTGAGCATATCCTGAGGTTGCATGGAGCACCTCGCACCATCGTGTCAGATCGTGGTGCTCAGTTCACAGCTCAATTCTGGAAGAGTCTGCACGCTTCGATTGGCACTCACTTGGACTACAGCACAGCTTTCCACCCCCAGACAGATGGACAGACTGAACGAGTGAATCAGGTTCTAGAAGATCTGCTGAGAGCTTGTGTGTTGACCTACAGCCATGATTGGGAAAAGAGTTTGCCCTACGCTGAGTTCTCGTACAACAACAGCTATCAGGCAAGTTTGCAAATGGCACCCTTTGAAGCCCTGTATGGCAGAAAGTGTAGGACCCCGTTGATGTGGTCTGAGGTGGGGGAGAGGATCTTCTTCGGTCCTGCTTCCATTCTTGAGGCTGAGGAGAATGTGGCCAAGGTTAGAGAGAACCTGAAGATAGCTCAGAGCAGACAGAAGAGCTACGCTGATCCTAAGCGGAAGGATGTCTCCTTCGAAGTTGGTGACTACGTCTTCCTGAAAGTGTCACCGCTTAGAGGCACGAAGAGGTTCCTCGTGAAGGGGAAGCTATCCCCGAGGTTCGTTGGACCCTTCCTGATTGTGGCAAAGGTGGGGAAACTTGCCTATAGGCTGGAGTTACCGTCTGACCTTGCCGGAGTGCACCCTGTGTTCCACATATCGCAACTCCGGAGGTGTCTAGACCTGAAGCTTGACAAGCATGTCTCCACCGATGCTATCGACCTGCAGGACAACTTGGAGTATTTGGAGTACCCAGTGAAGATTCTGGATTGGGCCGAGAAGGCTACCAGGAGTACCACCATTCGCCTCTGCAAGGTGTTGTGGAGCAATCACAACGAGCGAGAGGCAATGTGGGAGAAAGAGTCTGTCATGAGAGAGAAGTACCCGCACCTCTTCGAGATGGAGGTATTCTCTTAATCTCGAGGACGAGATTCTTTTGAGGGGGGGAGTCTGTAACATCCCTCAAATTTAATGAGGAATGTTAATTAATAAAAATGAGGATTTAAAATTTTTGATGATTTATTTGAGTGATTATCAATTTATTTAAGGATGTCTTCCGTTTCTCTCCTTTATTCCTAGATTTAATGTTGCATTAAATAAAATTTCTAGGAAATATAAAAATGCTAGTGTGAGAAACTTGGAGTTCATTTGGTCTTATTTGGAGTTTACTTGAGTGGGTTTCAAATTTGAATTTATATTCAAATTTGAAACTAAATAGAAAAGGGGGGTAAATAGATATAGAAAAAGGAAAGGGAAGCTGCACTGCTGGGCCGCGAGCCCAAAGTCCGAAGTCCGCCGAACCACCCTCTTCTCTTTTTCCTTGTGCACCGCACCTCCCCTCTCTTTCCCTCGAAGCAGCCCGTCGCGGCCCAACTCCCACCGGCCCGTTTACCACCTACCGCCCGCGCCTTCGGTCGCCGCAGCTGGGACCCGCGTTGCGTCATGCACACGTCACGGTGACGTCGCCCCCGTCATCTCCTTCCTTTTCCCCTTTGGCTGACGCCGGCGCCAAAGCGAGGGGCCGCGCCGCCCATGGCGCCGTCACGACGCGCCCCGCGCCCCTCCGCGGCATCCAGGCCGTCCACGTGCCCCCGCGGTGCACCCCACCTATAAGAAGCCGCTGCCGCAGCCCTCGGAGACCTCCCAACCCTAGCCGCCTTGGGGACTTGTCCCCTTCCACCTTGCCGCCGCCCGCCGGAGGAGAAGAAGGGGGGAGAAGGGAGAAGAAGGCCAGGAGCACGCCCACGAGTTCGCTGTCGACCTCGCGAAGCCGAAGGCCCGCACGTGGGAGCTCGGGGACGCCGCGAAGCCAAGGACCGCGACGCCCCTGCTTCCTCTGCTCCGCGCCGCCGTCTCCTTCCTCGCCGACGACCCTGCTCCGTCCCTCTTCACCAACGCCTGCACGCCGGCCCGTGGCCACCAAGGTGAGGTCGAGCTCCCTCGCCCATTTGTGGTCGACCCGACCTTCGAGCCGAAGCGCAACGCGAGCACACCGTCGCCGTCGCCGCCGCGCCACCGCGCACGCGCTTTGGTGAAGCCGGCCTTCGTGCCGTGCTGGGAATCTCTTCTGCAAGTGCCGCTGCCTTCACCGAGCGCACACACACGCCTCCGCCGCCTGCCTTGACACACATAGTCGCGCACGTCGCCGGAACGCTGTCGCCCTGCTCGCCGTGCCGCCATGGCCGTCGCCATGGAGGTTTGCTCCGTGCACACAGCAGCTGGGGGAAAGGCGCCGCCTTTGAGGCCGTTCCGTGCACGCCTCGTCGCCGGCAACCGTGCGCCCCCACACGCGCTCGTGCCCGGCCACGGGAGCCCGAGCTCCACCGCCGCACGCGCCGCCCCGAGCTCCGCCATGGGTGCGCCCCTTCGGAACTCGCACGCGTGAGGGCAAAAGCCCCAGTTTTTGGGGTCTTCTCGTTCACTTGATGCATGCACGCACGTTTCTGGCATTTGGGCGTGCCCGCGCACTATCGCCGGTGATCACCGCCGTGCGCCCGCGCAAGCACGTCGCCGCCGTGCCTCTGTCTCGCCGCCGACGCACTTTCCCCGGCCGCGGTTACTTCCCTTTGCACAAGGATGCGCCCTAGGTGCTCCTTGACCTCTCCTTGTCACTTGTTGGACAGGTCGGACACCCTCGCCGCCGGCGAACCCTTTGCCGCGCCGCCGCTCCTCTGGGGCATTTCCTCGAGCACGTCGCCACCGCACCCAAAGCCCCTAGGGTTTTGCTACACACGCACGCACACACGCTCACGTACCCGCAGAGGATCCGGTGGGATCCGATGCGGCGGACCACTCACACGCGCACCACACGGCCACGCGCACCACGCCGAGCCGCAGGGGATCCCCAGGATCCGCCGCGCAGGCCGCCACGTCTGGCTGCCACGCAGGCAGCCACGTGAGCAGGCGCAGGCCTAAAGCCACCCACGTGGCGGCCGCGTCAGCCATGTAGCTGGCCTACAGCTAGCTCTTACCCAGTTTAGAGATGGGTGGAGTTAGGTAAAAGCTAGCCTATAGTTTGCAATATTGTGTATGCGTATTTTAATTTCAGAAATGTATTTTATCTTCGGAAAATCATAATAAATCCGTTTTAGCTCCAAAAAATATGAAACTTCTTCTAAAAATCTTCTAAAAATCCAAACTTCGTGCTAGACTAGAGATTGCCTCCTTTTGGATCTTATTTGCTCTTTATCTTGGATTTATTGCTATTAGTAGCCGAGTTTATTTATTTAAATACGCTTCTAGGAGCTGCCGGAGCCGGAGAACTGAACCAGGACTTCGACGACGACCTCGGCTACGACGACCACTCGTACCCAGGTTCACGCCCGACCATCTTTGAATGCCCATTAGGCATGGCTATTTTAGAACTGCTAGTGCTTTATTTAATGCATAGAGATGGATATGATGAACCCATGCATAGCCTCTTTTACATTCTTGTCCTTGATTGACCTACTACTACTGTTTACTTAAGCTAGATGATGTGCTGAGCTTGCTGTGCATGTGTTGGGATTATTGTGGTAGTTTCTTGGCGTGTGTTTGGAAAACCGGCAGGAGAAGGTGTTTTGGGATATTTTGGCGGGGGTGAGCTCGAGACAACCTGATCTGGGATCGGGGGCCAGGGATCGTCTTCTCGGACGTTGCCCGAGTTGGTACCTATGGCGGGTACACCGTTTTAGGAGCACAGGTGTTGGGGACTTTGAGATGACTTGGAGGATATGAGCTCGCCCCGGTCTGAAACCGAGTGGGTCGCCTGTTACACGGGACTTTCGTACACACCACCTCGCCGAGAGTGGGGATAGGGCCGTTCGACCCTAGCAAGTGCGGTACCATACCTGCCAGCAGGATAGCGGGGTATCAGTGGGGGAGAGGTGGGAGTGAGTCCACCCTCTCAGTGCGACTCCCGTGTGGCCACACGGGGGCATTTTTACAGTTCTGGGGTGGTCTTCTGCGGGGGACCGCATCGAGACCCGGATGCAGGATGGAACTGTAACTCCTAGGTGTTCGCCCGGTAGGGTAGGCTCGGTCGGCCGTACACCGTCCGGGTACTATTCCGAGTTGGGTACTGGTGTACACGCTCTGTAGAGTTTAGATCTATACGTATAGCCGCGTCCTCGGTTATGGACATGCCCGTTGTTTCTCCGACTCTTACGTTTTGGGATTTCTACCTCCCCCTTATAGGATGAGTGTGATTGGTGAGCCATGGCTGTATTCGGGGAGAGGAGAGTTGCTCCCTCTACCTCGCGGATCCGGGTGCAACCATTGAGGTGCGATGAGTGGGAGTTCTCGCACCGACCCTAGATGGAGATAGGTGATGGTGACGGTGATCTGGGTGACCAGATGTAACCGTATGCGGATGAGAGATATGGGATATGGTGAACTTATGGAGATATTACTCTATTTTTGCTGCTGCTGCATAGGAAACCCTGCTACTACCTTGATATACTCTTTTCCCCTTAGAAATAGGCCACTTAAAGCTTGCATACGGTTGGTGACATGGACCTATCCCGATCCTTGGGGATAGCCCCTGAGCTTGCAGGGTACGAGTCCGACTACGACAACAATGCCGACGGATGGTACGACTGAGGGGGCACGACGCTTCGCTCAAGGATGCCTGTGGGAGAAGCCTGAAGAAGGAGACACCTTTTGGGAGATAGCTACCGCTGCGTAGGCTCTTATTTCTGTTATTCCGCCAAGAGGCGGGTATTGATGTACTCCGAATAATCAGGACATGTAATAATCAGATTATTATTCGTACTCTGATGCTTTATTTCGATGTATGACTGTGTTATTTATCTGTGATGAATGCTTGTGCGTGATAGCGTCTGATCCAGGGACTATCACGAGACAGAATGCTGGGATTTCTGATTTTGAAAACCCAGGGCGTTACACTGCCGGTGCTCACCGCCGCTGAGGAATGGAAGGTTCTGGGCAGCGAGTCCATTCTTCATCTGCCGCCAAGCTACATCGTCTCGTTCATGACGTTCCACGAGCACGGCTTCTCCGTCCCTGCCGGGCGATTCATCCGCGCCATCCTCGCGGAGTACCGGCTGTAGCTTCATCACCTCAACCCGAACAGCATCCAGCACATGGTCAGGTTCGAGGCACTGTGCGAGGGGTACCTGGGAGTGGGAGCTCACTAGCACCTCTTTCGGTACTTCTTCAAGTTCGTCTGCTTGAAGGACAAGTCGATCCTGGCGACGATCGGGTGCGCCAACCTCTAGATGAAGACGAGTAGGGGGATGAGTACATCCCCTTCACACTGACGAGCTCCAACAGCAGCTGGCACAAAGGCTAGTTCTACCTCAAGAATGACCTCGAGCATCCGCTGCCGGAGTACACCGGTGCCTCGATTGCCGTGGCGCTGCCGAACTGGAGCTACGGGCCCCCGGAGGTGGAGCAGGAGAGGCTGCTCAAGGCCTGCTAGGCGGTGCTATCCCGGCTGCGTGATGCTGGAGTCGACTTGGTGGCCGTCATCAGCTAGTACCACGCGCTGGGGATCGTCCCGCTCCGACGGCGACGCCTGCGCATCTGCCAGATGACGCTCGACAAGGCTCCCTTCGAAGGGACCGTGACGGCGCCCGAGCGCCCCTCACTGGATGAGATCCAGCGCTGAGTGGGGTTGGCCATTAGGAAGGCAAACTACTCGTGGCCGCCCTCCCGACTTCTACCTATGCACCCGCAAGAGGGGACCAAAAGATACATAAGTTCTTCTTCCTTCCGACTAGCCTTCCGACTAGCTTGTGTTCTTCTTCCGATCACATCTTCTCAGAATTACTGTCCCTTGTATTGATCTTGTCTTCTTTCTCGCCTTTAGTTGAGGCCCACGGAACCTCTCCCTGCAAAGCCTCCTCTTCCCCAGGATGCGATACCGAATCGCTCCTAGGCTGCCGCGGACAGGAGGCGGGCCGATCGCAAGGCCAAGCACAAGGACAAGGAAATCGCGAAGTGTGAGCAGAACGATCGCCGCGCCAAGCGTCGGAAGATGAACGAGATCGCCGTCTCCTCGGACGAGGATCCTTCGTCGTCACCGCCATGGTCCGGCGATGATGGAGGCGCAGGCGTCGACTGGAGTTCCCCGTCATCGTCGTCCGTGTCGCCCCCTCCCCAGCGGTAGGCCGCGGAGACCAGCATGAGGCAACGGCCGGAGCCGGCTATCCGCGAGCAGGGGACGAGCTCTAGCTCACGTCCGCCTCCACACCCCGCCCAAGAGGACCGAAGGGTGAATCGCTCTCGGTCGGGCCCCAGCAGCCAACAAAATCAGAGGGAGAGGAGGAGCTCCATGCGACGAGATGACTCGTCCAGGCGGCCGGCGAACCACAATTCATTTGGCTACCGTCCCTCTAGTGACTCATCATGACAGGGGTCGCGTTCCCCGAGGAGGCGGCCGCCGCCGAAGTCAAGATCAACATCGCCGGCGCCTTCACCGAGTGCGCCACTGGGGGAGGATGCGAACGTACCCCCGCGGCGCCTCCAGTTCTTGGTCATCCGAGGCGGCGGGGCCCCGCCCGTGTAAGTCCCCCTCGCTCAAGGTGGGAATCAGAGCCCACCCTCTGATGTGGCGGCCAGCAAAAGACCAGCCCCCGAGTCATCGGGCGTGGCCCCCAGGCCCATCAATTGGCCCGCATCACCTCCTCCACGTAAGTGCTGTTCTGCGCCATCTTCATTGTTTCGTTCTTGATTGTCGTTCGTTTGTTGACTTGCTTCCTCGTGTCAGGCACTGTGACATTGGCGCGCTCAGCCTTGCGTTGCAAAAATGCGCGGTCCTGAGCACGCGCGACCCTTCACCCGTCTCCCACCCGGCAACCCCTCTGCCCATGCCGGCGGTGACACAAGCCAAGAGCAGGACCACCGAGGTGGAGGTCCACGAGACGACGGGGCCCCCACCATCGTCAGGGGATGGAGACATGGTCGGTGGGCAGGCAGCCCCCGAGGAAATCGAGCCCCCGACGACACCCATCATCGATCGTGGTGCCGACGCGTTGGCGGCCCCAAAGGCGGGTGCGGGCCCGGCGACGGATGCCGGCCGAGGTGAGGCTGAGGCAATGGTGGCCCCTACGTCATCCACTCAGATCCAGGAGGCCTCTACTGTTGAAGGGCCCAACCTTTCGGGTGGTGATGCGGCCGCCTTCGCGGCTAAGCTAGAACGGTGCCTGTCGGTGCCGGAGGAGCTGCCGGCCGAGGCGCCCGTGCCGCCTACTCCTATGGTCACGGCCGTGGTCGAGGTGGCCGCGGCGAGCCCAGAAATGTCCGAGGCCCAGACGACGGAAACGGGACCGGACACCATCGTGCCGCCAGCGCCCTCTGTGAGCGCGGCATCGACGGCGCTGGCGAGCGTGGTGGTTCCGGCCGGGGGTATAGTCGAGGAGCCGCCGCGCCAGCCTGTTGTTGATGTCGTGGAGGTGGTGCTGATCGCGGACTCGCCGCACTCGGATGCGCTGGCGCCTGCTTCCATCGAGGACGTGGTGGGTAGCGCTTCCTCGGTCACCATCCGGGAGGTCGGAGAGAGCTCGGGGGCTCACCCCTCCCAGCCACGGAGGGGGAAGGGCTCAACCTTGGTCTCGGGCGCGTCTCGTGGACCGGGGCCCATGCAGCTGAGGCGCACGACGACGAGGACGAAGAGGCCACGGCCCGTCACCGACTCGAGTGGGGCCTAAGGTGAGCGGAGCAAGCGGTCAATGAACTTGTCGTCCTGGCCTCGTCGGTGAGTTTACCAAGCCTGATCTTGATTTTGTCATAATGTTTCTGCAGTTATTTCTGTAGTTGACCTTCTACTCGGTCTAGGTGCTTGCCAGCTGCAGCACCCGGAAGACGCGCATCATCGAGGAGCTCCAGGCCCAGCAGGAGATACAGTTGGTCGCCGCTCGGCTGGCAGCTGCCGGGGCAGCGACGAGTGAGGCGTCGACGAGGACAACGCTTGAAGTCGTAGCAAAGTCCACGGAGGATCGTGTAGTGGCCGCGCGGTCTGCTGCTGATGCTGCTGTGTCGGAGAAAGCGGCCCTGGAGGCCAAACTTGCCCAGGCGGAGGCTGTAGCCGCGGAGCTGCGTACCGCCGCCGCAGCTACCGCCGAGTACGCTCGGACTGCCACCGCCGCTGCTACTACTGCCGAGGCCGCAGCCCAGGCCGCCACCGAGGAAAAGGCGACGCTCGATAAGAAGATGGCGGACCTACAACAGGACTTGGTGCACCCCGAGGTGGATCTCAAGACGGCGAACAAGCAGGTCAGCGACCTCTCGACCAAGCTGCAGGAGGCCACCGATGAGGGGACCCGGCTCTGTGAAGGCAACAACAAGCTAGCGCAAGATCTTGAAGGTGAGCAGCTTTGCAGTTTCAGCTTTTGTGGTGCCTTCTTCTCTGTGTTACTCGTCGTAGATGCTGACTAGTCCTTTGATTTTGACTGGGCTTCGCTTGGCTCGTGCTGCAGTGGTCGTCAAGCTCTTGGAAAAGGCACAGGAACTCACCGCCGCCGAGCTCAAGATCCATGAGATGTCTGGGATGGCCAAGAATTTGTCGGACCATCTCGCGAGTAAGATCTCCTTGCCTTGTTTCTTCTTTCCCTTTGCTTGCACCTCCCACAACCAAACTCTGACCCGTTCCTCCTTCAGAGGTCAAGGCTGAGCTCGAGGACTCCCGAAAGACCCAGCACGAGGCGGAGGAGGCACGCAAGAAGGATATTGTGGACCGTACCAAATTCGGTCAGTTTATCGAGCAGATCCTGTCGGAACTCGGCGTCCCTCCTGTCCAGATGCCTCCCCGAACGCTTGGTGATCGAGTCAACCTTCTTCCGGGCATTGTCAAGGAGAAAGAACTATCGACGTCTCGGAAGGTAGTGCACCGGGTCCTCTTCATGTTCAGTTGACACTACCAGGGGCTGGACCACAAGTCGCTGAGTGGCGGTTGGGCCCCTGGCTACTCGAACGAGGAGTACGACAAGATCGAGGAGGACTGCGCCACCTTTGCCCGTGCCATGGCTGATGCCGCAATGAAGGACCTGGACCTGATTCCAAGAGACACACCAGCAGACGGCTCTGGGCCTTCCCATTAGATGCATCAATTTGTATAACAGAGAGACAAGATGAACTTGTATGCGCACTGTTTCGAACGGTTTTTTTTTGTTTTAAAGCCGTCACTTGTTAAAGCATTCCCGGAATACTCGAGAACGACTGCAAATGAAGTAGTGGTACTTAGAGACTCAGGCCGATCGAACTTTTCTCTGGAGCCGCGGGGGCGTAAGAGTCAGAAAGCTTGACCTGATCCGCGAAGTGACGCCACGCATTCGCAGTCCCCCGAGTACATAGAGATGCTCGAGAAGTGACTTGCGCATTTTTCGTGAACATTGTTTTGAGCCGGAGCCCGAGCGGTTACCCATGTACTTTTTGAAAGTAGTCGGACGTCAACCTGTGGGCCTGGGCTGCGCTCGCAAGTCTTGTACCGTAGCCGCGAGGGCGTAAGTGTTATGAACTTTGAACGAGCAACAACACCGAGACACTCATAGATCGACATCTTTTCCCTTTGCAAAATAAGGTGTTCTGCCAAAAAACCGCTCGCGCGTGCGATCGGTCTCGACAAACTTGTCGGAGAGTTTTGTTTTAAAAACGGAAAAACGAAAGGGGGGCATTGTGCCCCGGGTAGCCCCCGAGCGGTGAGCGTTTCTGCATGGGTGCAGGGACACTCGCCGCTCAGCCTTTAGACAGCGTTGAAACATACATAAAAGATGCCAACATAAGAAGATTGTGAACTTATGAAGCGAGAACAAAGGCACATGGCATTATTCATTGATCATAAGTTAAAATAGGGAACATTACTCAAGGGTAAAAATGATGTAGGTGTTCTATGTTCCATGCATTGGAGACGATTGTGCCGTCCTCGTGTCGAAGCTTGAACGTCCCTAGTCGGAGCACTTGATCGACGATGTATGGCCCCTCCCACGGGGGCGCGAGCTTATGCCGGTCCTTGTTGCTCATAACCCGTCGGAGTACCAGGTCTCCAACCTAGAACTGGCGATCACGCACTTGCGCTCGTGGTAACGCCGCAGAGCTTGCTGGTATCGAGCAGAGTGTAGGAGCGCCACGTCGCGCGCTTCATCGAGCTGATCGATCGCATCCTCGAGTGCGACCTAGTTCCCTTCTTTAGTATATGCTCGAACTCTTGGGCTGCTATTGTCGATATCCGTCAGGAGGACAGCTTCCGATCCGTGCACCATGACGAATGGCGTAGAGCCAGTGGCTCGACTTGGCATGGTCCGTAGGCTCCAGAGCATGGACGGCAACTCGGTGACCCATCTGGCTCGAAACTTCTTGAGTCGCTTGAAGATCCAGGGCTTCAACCCTTGCAGGATCATGCCATTGGCTCTCTCGGCCTGCCCGTGAGTCCTTGGGTGCGCAACAGCGGCCCAGTCCACACGGATGTTGTTGTCGTCGCAGAATCTGAGGAACTTCTTTCCCGTGAACTGTGTGCCATTGTTGGTGATGATCGAGTTTGGGATCCCGAAGCGATAAACTATGTCGGTGAAGAACGCCACGGCTTCCTCAGATCGGACCTTGACTACGGGTCGGGCTTCGATCCATTTTGAGAACTTGTCAACAGCTACGAGCAGGTGCGTGAAGCCCCCGAGTGCTTGCTTGAACGGCCCGACTATGTCCAGCCCCCACACAGCGAACGGCCAGGTGATGGGAATGTTATGAAGTGCTTGAGCGGGGAGGTGAGTTTGTCGGGTGTAGAATTGACAACCTTCATAGCGTCGCACAATGTCCTTGGCGTCTGCCAGTGCAGTGGGCCAGTAGAAACCTTGTCGAAAGGCATTTCCGACAAGGGTCCTTGGGGCGGCATGATGTCTGCACGTGCCAGCATGTATTTCTTGGAGTAGCTCTCTGCCTTGGTCCCTCAGGATGCAGCGCATGAATATGTCTGTCGTGCCTCACTTGTGGAGCTCGCCGTCGATAAGGACGTACGCTTTGGCTCATCGCGAGATGCGGTGCGCCTCCGTCTGGTCGGGCGGTAGCTTTCCCTCAACTAGCCACTCGAGAATCGGAAACCGCCAGTCAGGATCTTCCAAGTTTGGCTCTTGCGGTTGATCGATCTCCATGACTTCTAGCGCCTCTGGCTCTGGCGGTTGTTCTTCATTGACTTGGACAGACGGTGCATGCTAGTCGCTACCAAACACGCCGTGTGGTACAGGCTTGTGGCTTGATGCTGTTTTGGCGAGGATGTCTGCAGCTTTGTTGTAGTCGCGCTGCACGTGATGGAGCTCGAGCCCATGGAACTTGTCTTCCAGCTGACGCACGGCCTGACAATAGGCTGCCATCTTTGGGTCGACGCAATTCTTCTCTTTCATGACCTGATCCACGACAAACTCGGAGTCTCCACGGATCTTGAGACGGTGAATGCTGAGCTCGATCGTGATCCGAAGGCCATTGACGAGCGCCTCGTATTCGGCCACATTGTTGGAGGTGGGGAAATACAGTCGAACCATGTACTCTATATGCATGCCCAGAGGCGAGATGAAGACAAGGCCTGCCCCCGCTCCCTCCTTCATGACGGAGCCATCAAAATACATCATCCATGTTTCGTGCCGATCGGCGCCGGCGGAGTTTGAATTTCTGTCCATTCAGCAATGAAGTCCGCCAACACCTGTGACTTGATAGCACTGCGCGGTGCATATGTCACATTCTGTCCCATCAACTCGAGAGCCCACTTGGCTATCCTTCCTTCGGCCTCAGGATTCTAGATCACTTCCCTGAGCGGGTATTTGGACACCACCGTGATGGGATGCGCGTCGAAGTAGTGTCGAAGCTTGCGTTTGGTGATCAAGACAGCATATACGAGTTTCTGAATTTGCGAGTAGCAGGTTTTCAAGTCGGAGAGTACCTCGCTCACAAAATAGACAGGACGCTGCACCTTGAGGGATTTGCCAGGTTCTTCTCGCTCTACCACCAATGCAGCACTCACCACTTGCGTCGTCGCAGCCACGTATAGGAGCATCGACTCTTCTGGCATTGGTGTTGTGAGTACTGAAGGGCTCTTCAAGAGATTCTTGAGTGAGTCAAGCGCTTCCTAAGCCTCGGGTGTCCATGCAAAGTGGTCGGACTTCTTCATCAGGCGGTACAACGGCAAGCTGCGCTCTTCGAGTCGAGCGATGAATCGGCTGAGAGCTGCGAGGCAGCCTGTGACACGTTGCACACCCTTCAGATTCTGGATTGGCCCCATGTTAGTGATGGCCAAGATCTTCTCGGGATTAGCTTCGATGCCGCGTTCCGACACGGCAAAGCCGAGGAGCATGCCCCTCGGAACCCCGAAAACGCATTTCTTGGGGTTTAGCTTCACCTCATGTTCTCTCAGCTTCGCAAACACTTCCGTGAGGTCGGGGATTAGATCGCCCGTTTTCTTTGACTTGACCACGATGTCATCAACGTACGCCTCAATTATTTGCCCTATGAGATCACCAAAGACACGTCACATGCATCTTTGGATCGTAGCGCCCGCGTTCTTGAGCCCAAACGGCATCGAGTTGAAACAATAAGCGCCAAAGGGAGTAATGAAGGATGTCGCGAGTTGGTCCCCTATGCACATCGCAATCTGGTGGTACCCGGAGTACGCATCGAGAAAACAGATGGTTTCGCACCCTGCCGTTGAATCCACTACCTGATCTATGCGAGGCAAAGGAAACGGATCCTTGGGATATGCCTTGTTAAGGCTCGTGTAGTCAACACAAATCCTCCATTTCTTATTCTTCTTCTTTACAAGTATAGGGTTAGCTAGCCACTCAGGGTGGAACACTTCCTGGATGAACCCTGCACTAAGAAGCTTCTTGATCTCCTCTCTGATGGCCTTGCATTTGTCGTCGTTGAAGCGGCACAAGCGCCGCTTGACCGGTTTCGATCCTGGCTTGATGTTCAGTTTGTGCTCGGCAACCTCTCTCGGGATCCCCTTCATGTCGAAGGGTTTCCATGCGAACACATCGAGGTTCGCTTTGAGGAAGTCAACGAGCGCGCTTTCCTATTTAGGATCGAGCGCCATCCCGATACAGAGCGTGCGGCCATCATCGGTGACAGCCACATCCTTGACATCCTTGGCGGGCTCGAAAGAGCAGGCCGCTCGCTTGGATGACTCGAGGATATCTTAGTCCTCGGAGGGAGGCTCGGCGTGGAGCTTCTCGGACCGGATGAGCGTCTCAGCGAACTAAAAGCACTCTGCGTTGCATTCGTATGCGTACTGGAACGTAGTCCCCTCTGTGATGACCCCCTTCAGACTGGGGATCTTCAGCTTGAGATACGTATAGTTGGACACGGCCATAAACTTCGCATAGGCCGGCCTCCCGAGGATGGCGTGGTACGTCCCCGAGAACCCCACCACTTCGAAGGTAAGGGTTTCCGTGCGGAAATTCCGCGATGTCCCGAATGTGACGGGCAGATCGATCTGCCCTATCGGGAGTGCATCCTTCCCAGGGATGACCCCGTGTAAAGGTGTTGGCGATGGACGCAGTCGGGACCGCGAGATGCCCATGCTATCAAGCATCATCATGTATAGGATGTTGAGTCCGCACCCCCCATCCATCAGCACCTTGTGGACCCGCTTGGTCCCGATCAGAGGAGCCACCACGAGAGGGTAGCATCCTGGCTGCGGTACGTGGTCAGGGTGGTCTATACGGTCGAAAGTGATCGGGGTCTCCGACCACTTGAGGTACGTTGGTGCCACGGGCTCGGTGTTGTAGACCTCACGCCTGATCAATTTCTCTTTGCGATTTGAAGGTCTAGCCGGCGCCCCGCCAAATATCATGTGGATGGCACCGTCTGCGCGGGGGAAAGCCACCTCCTCTCCATCGTCGTCGTTCTCAGGGAGAGGCGCGGTCTTCTTCGGAGGATCTGCCGTCTTGGGCTTGAGCGTTCCGTAGACGTAGTTCTTCACCAAGCGACAATTCTTGAGCACGTGCTTGACAGGCGTCTCGTGGTGGGTGCACGACGCCTCCAAGAACTTCTCGAAATGATCCCTCGAGGGACCGCTCTAGTTGTTCTTAGGGTGGGTAGCCTTGCGCTCAATTGCTGCCACAATGTTGTCGTCGCGGGCACGCTTGTCGTTCTTCTTCTTCTTGGACCGTGTGGAGGGCCCCTCTCCACCGTCTACGACTTGCTTCCCCTTGCCTGGTGGGGGAATCATCGTCACTATGACTACCTCCTCCCCGTCGGCGTGGTTGGTCACGATGTCGAGGAGCTTCCGAGTAGTCCTCGGGGTCCTTCACCCTAGCCGATGGATGAGGGTGGTGCAGGTGGTGCCATTCTGGAACACCGAGATGGCGTCATTGTCGGTCGCAGTGGGGAGCTCGGTGCAGCACTTGAAGAAGCGCCTGATGTAGTCACACAGGCTCTCGCCCGACTGCTGCTTGCAGTTTTGCAGCTCCCGCTACTTGCCAGGTCAGGCGTACGTGCCTTGAAAGTTGCCAATGAAGGTCTCACATAGGTCTGCCCAGCAGTTGATCCTGCCGTGTGGCAGGTGCTCGAGCCAGGTCCGCGCGGAGTCGGCGAGGTGGAGCGGTACGTTCTTGATGATGAACAGGTAATCCGTCGCTCCTCCTGCTCGACACACGAGCCTATAGTCCTCCAACCATACGCTAGGGTTGGTCTCCCCATCGTACTTGGGGACTGTTGTCAGAGCTCGAAACCGCGAGGGGAACCGCGCGTCTTGCACCTTTCGACCAAAGGCACGAGGTCCCTTTGGATCAGGCGACCAGCTGCAGTCACGATCCTCCTTGCTGTCATAGCACCTGCCACACCTCTAGCTGTGTCATCAGCATGAGCGGTGCTCATCACGGTAGTCGTGGCAGTCGTCGTTGCTGCTGTAGCCGTACTCGTAGCCGTCGTCGCTTGCTGCTCGACGGCGAGCTCAGAGTGTGTCGCGGATGTCACGGTTGGGCCCTATGCGTGTCTTGACCGTCGCCCCACCAGCCTCCCGGTCACGTCCCTGATGTCTTGACGGTGATGGGTCCGGGTGCCGTACAGACGGAGCTACTCGCGCCTCACGCGCCGAGCGCTGGCGCGATGCTGAGCTTTCTGCCTGTTGCACGGCAGCCGTCTCAAGAAGGGTCTTGAGCTGCTGGTGGACCCTCTTCTCCTAGGGGGTAGCTGGCTCGAGGCAGCTACGCAGGAGCATGGCCGCAGCTGCGAGGTTCTGCGAGGCATGCCCAAAGAGCAGCGCGTCGTCGTCGTCGACGGCGGCATCCTTGTTGATGCGCCGGTTCACGTTACACGCACGAGCACAAGCTTGTGGCGCCGGCTGTTCTGCCTCTTGGTCGTGACGTTGCTCCCGCCACTGGTCACGCGAAGGGTCGTGTGGCTCGTCCTCCACGCCGAGAGCTTGGTGGAGGTTTGCCAGCTCTTCGTCGAGCTGGCGCTTGGCCTTGGTGATCTCATCAAGGCGCACCCGACGGTGGTTGTCTACGGTGCGGTAGCGAGGGTTCTCCTCGCCATCCGTCAAGCTAGTGGCGGTGTGGGCCTCGAGGACATTGCACTCGCGCGTGAAGTCCGGAAGAGGCACCGGTGGCCCCTGCCACACGACTGCAGAGCCCGGGGCAACGTACGATGCCCTCAGTGTGTCCACGTAGGCCGTCACCGGGTCGTCCGGGAGGCCTTGCTGCCCACGGGGGTACATGGCGTTGTACCGCTCCATGAACTCGCCCCAGGTCAACGGCTCGGACCCGCTAGCCTGGAAGGCGAGGTCGGTGAGGTAGAAGGCGGCGAGCCTAAAACGCTCATGTGTTGGGTTAGGCCCCAACATGGCTATGATCGACTCGTCTGTGAAGCCACAGACGAAAGCAGCGCGCACTGCCGCCGCCGACGAGGCAGTGGGACGCACGGGTCGGGAGAAAGTCCTCCCAACGACGGACCCCGCCGGCCCGGTGTAGAGGAATTCATGGGAGCTGAAGAGCACGGTGGCGCCGGGAGTCAGTGAAACTCCGCGGCCCTCCATCCGGATCGCAGGTGTGGTTCGTTGAGACACACGATGTGCCCCTACCTGGCACGCCAACTATCAGGGTTCTCAACCACTGGCAGTAGATTTGTAACGTATCGTGTGCCGGACCTGGATGGTTAGCACGGGAGACACAAGGGTTTTATACTGGTTCGGGCCTCCGGAGAGTAATACCCTACATCCAGTTCGGAGTACTCATGTTCCTATACCAGGGATGTCTATAGTAGGGGTTACAAACTTGGTGATCGGTCAGCCCCTCAAATGGTTGCACTCCTCCCCCTTTTATAGATGCAAGGGCGAGGGGCAAAGAGGGAAAACGAAAATAAGCTACAGTGCTACGATATTGTGAAGTCCTTTCCGTCGTCGATGTCCGTCAGGTGGCATTGAAGGGCGCTGAGCTATGGAGTCGTTGGAGATCGCCACGTGTGCTGGTGACACTGTACTTTCTGGGTACTTGGCACCTCCTCCGAGTAGTTCACTTGATGACTTAGCCCTCTTGAGTGTTGCTTAGGCCCGCCACGTTATGGCCTAAGCGTTGGTAGGCATCGCCTGTAGACGGTAATCGAGTGCCTGCTTTGACAGGGTGGCGTGCATTTGGTGTTGGATGGGACGGCGTGTTGGAGGACGCAAGGGTGTACTGCACAGCATTACAGCTCCTGTCAGAACAGGTCGCCCTCTCGTCCCGCCAGCTGTAGTCTTTGCATGGCGTGGGAAATTGGTGCCACGCGTGTCGTTGCGGGGAAGCCCGAGAGTTGGGGCAGCGCCACGTTCATGTGGGGCCCGTGATCCACGCTCCGACTTCCACGTGTGGGCCCCGTCTTAGTCGGAGACGGAGGCTACTCATGCGAACGAGTAGTCGGAGGCGAGGCGGAAAGAACTCGTATGAGGCGGAAAGAACTCGTACGAGGCGGAGAGTACTCGTACGAGGCGGAGGGTACTCGTGCGAGGCGGAGGGTACTCGTGCGAGGCGGAGGGTACTCGGAGACGAGGCAGAGCGTACTCGGAGGTGGGGAAGTCTTGTCAGTGAGGGTCTTGATGAAGATCTGCATCCCTCCCTGTCCTGGATCTTAGCCTTGACATTGTCAATGGTGTCAGATGACTCCACCTCAAAGGAGATTATCTCGCTGCTTAGGGGGCCCTAATCCAGGCCCTCGTCACTGAGATTTGTTTAGAATTTGAGAGCATGATGAATTACTTGTGGAAAGAGCTTAAATGATATCTACCCTCCATAGAGATGAAAGCTAGTTACATTATGGAACTATAACAAATATAAACTTGGAGAGCATTATGTTTTCTCATGTTTGAACAAGTGCAGGGTATGAACATTGAAGGACAATACTGATATCCATTAAAGGCTTACTCGAGGACGAGTAAGGTTTAAGCATGGGGGTATGTTGACGGTCGATTTCCGTCAACCAAGAGCACTTGTTACACTTTGGTCTGAGCTTTGAATTATAACTAACCCGCCACTAGGCATACTAATGATGTAACAAGTTCACACTTGCATGTGGTTTTTGGAGTATGTTGTTTATGCAGGATTTAAGCGCCTAAATGAGGACTTCCGGGTAGAGTTCATCAGACACTTTATGAGAAGATCACGAAGCCCGGCACAAGTCAAGACACAAAGTGAACATGACTCCAAATGACCCGAGGACCGAAGCTTGAAGCTGTGAAAGACCAAGGACCTAAGCAGAAGATGCGGGAGTTCATACACCAAGTACCCTTATCCAAACCGCCGGGAAAACGACGTCAAGGACCCACATGAAGTTTGGCAAATATTCATGAAGACACGAGAAGCATCGGGGAGCGAACCGGGGCCGAACCGGGCCAAAAAGGGCCCAGGCCAGCCAGCCCAGGCCGGCCGGCCCACCCCTTTTCTGTGCCGGTTCGTGCCCCCATTTGACCTAGATGCTCTTCGACTTATTTATATCTCCTGTCTCTGACGGCCGCCACATCAATTCATTAGAACTCGGCGAAACTTAGAAGTGAGCACTGGAAGGAGACGACAGCGGCAGAGTCCTCGAAGTTGTCTAGGGGATGGCTTAGGCCAACCCTAGCCGCCATGGCCGCCCTGCGTGGTTGTGCCATGGTGGAGTTTCGGAGCTAGTTGAGGTCATCAATGGTATGTACTCGGTGGTGATGATCCAAACGCATCTACTATTATGTGAGCAATTATAATCTTGTCATCTGATCTATTAAGCAATTCCATCTCTCCGTCTTTACTTTCTACCTTTCATGAATATGTTTGATCCTTAGTCTAATGCCGGTTTAGACTACATAGCATGCTTTATGTAATCATGGTGATTAGAACTAGTATGTGGACCCTTCATGGTTTGTAGACATGTCCATGTATGGGCACGCCCCTAGATCCCCCGCTTCATTAAGGGAGCATCGTGACAGGGTGATTTCCCCTGAAAGAGTGGATGTCTTCGGGAGGTAGGCCGGAGGTAGGAGTTTAAAGATGCTTTTAGATGAGATGCTTAGTTTTTTCCTTGTTTGCCGGAACTACAACTAGGAGGTGATAGACTTAGTCATCCCCTTGGTGGCGCTTTACCTTGCCTATGTTCGTGTATGTGATCAACCTTGAGCTATCATATACATATCTCTTAAAGGTTACCTTATATGCAATCTACACTTCATGTAAGGTTAGTTCGATAGATAAGATAGAGAACATTAGCGGTTTGCTTCCGATCATTGGATTGACAATCCTTGGGGGACCCTCCTTGGTGAAAAAGGCACCAAGTCACCCGTACGCTTGCGGTGAACTTCAATACGGTTTTGAACTGTCAACAATGTGGAGTGACATAGTCAAATCCGTTGTGGCGGCAGCCCCCGGGAAAGAAGCCGAGCAGCTGGAAGACATCAAGGCAGAGGTCGAAGAGGGCATAGAAGTTGATCCAAAAGCCAATCTGCCCACCCATGATGCCCCAGCTGTGCAAGCCCTCGTGCATCGAGAAGATGTGCGGGAAATCCTTGAAGACAACCCGGAGGATGGCGTGGTGCCACGCGCACCGAAGATCTTCGACCCAACACCACTGCGTAGTGCGGCCATGCAGTCGGAGCCAGAAACAAGTACCCGTGCCGGGGCAAAGGCACTGATGCCGTACGATGACACCTGCCTGGAGGAGGGTAGCTTGTTGATGCATGCCGAGATGTTCCACATCATCGAGAAACTGTTTGCGGTAAGTTGAAAATATTGATCCCCGTAGAGTAGTTGTAGTCGAAGATATCTGATATCTGACCCTTGTGTGTTGAACCTTTTGCAGGAAGTTATCAGCAGTCGAAGTGCAAGACTCAGCTACTCGAAGAACATGATGCGGACATTGAAGAAGTCGCACAGCTTAAGGCAGAGCTTGAAGAGCAGAAGTCCCTATCCTTGAAGCTGCAACAACGCTTGGATGCCAATGCCGCGGAGTACCATAACTCGCTCCAGGAGTTGACGGCCCAGAAGGATAGTGTCGTCGGACAGAACAAGTCGCTCCATCTGAAGAACAAAGGTAACCTGCGCCACTTGGAAGTTTTGTTTGGGTACTTATTGTGTTGACTGTTGCCCATGATTAGTTGTCGCCGCTGACTGTGCAGAGCTGAAAGATGAACTCCGGAAGACCAAACAGAAGTCTGACGGCTGGTATTGTGCCTTCAACCGCGAGCAATCCGCTCGAGAGGAGCTTGAAGCCGAGTACCAGGTGCGATGTCTAGAACTCGAGCGTGAATTCAAAATCCACGAGGACGAAAGTCGTGACTTGCTCACTTGTATGAAGTCCCTAAAGACCAAGCTCGAGGAGGAGAACAAGCTGTGTGTGGAGTTGAAGGAGTTGACGGACGCAGCAGAGCTGATGGCGTGCTTGTTTGACCGTAGAGTACCCGGAGAGCCCCCGCGCCCACTTGTGGAGAGGTTGAGGGAGACGCGCGAGAAGATGCTCGAGTACGTGCTAAGGCTGAAGAGCTCAATTCCGAACCAAGTGCTGGCCTTCATCAAGTTCTTTTACCCCAACGCGTATCTGATGCCAATCATGGGTGGAAGGGCGAGAGACTATTCCGACAATAAGCTGAATGAATTGATGCAGCAGACATCTCCTATCGCGGAAGCAGTCTCCGAGTACATCAACTTGTTGTAGATGTACCTGTAGGAAAACACTGTAGGGAAAAGCAAGTGTAAACCTGAACAGGTGTTATGTAATATAATTGAAAAACTTGAATTAAATCAATTATCTGGATCCCTCTTTGCTTTGTCGTGGATGTCGTGTACTCGCGGCTAGAGAACCCTCGAGTGTTGGCTCCAAAAAGAGATACAATACCCGAGTAGAAGTACTCAGGCCTAGATAAGTTCCGAAGAACGTTAGCTTAAACACAACAAATAAGAAGCCAAGTTGTATGTTGACAGTCGATTTCTGTCAGCCAAGAGCACTTGTTACACTTTGGTTTGAGCTTTGATTTATAACTAACCCGCCACTAGGCATACTAATGATGTAACAAGTTCACACATGCATGTGGTTTTTGGAGTATGTTGTTTACACAGGATTTAAGCGCCTAAATGAGGACTTCCGGGTAGAGTTCATCGAGCACTTTATGAGAAGGTCACGAAGCCCGGCACAAGTCAAGACACGAAGTGAACATGACTCCAAATGACCCAAGGATCGAAGCATGAAGCCGTGAAACTGCAAGGACCCGAACGGAAGATGCGGGAGTTTGCGCGCCAAACACCCTTATCTAAACCGCGGGGAAAACGACGTCAAGGACCAACATGCACTTCGGCAAATATTCAAGAAAGTGCAAGAAGCATCGTGGAGGAAGATGGGCCCGAACTGGGCTGAAAAGGGCCTAGGCCGGCCGGTCCATGCCGACCGGCCTAGGGTGTTTCGGGCCCAGTTCGCGACGCCCTTTGACCTACACGCTCCTCGACTCATTTATATCCCCTACCTCTGACGGCCGCCACATCAATTCACCAGAACTCAGCGAAACCTAGAACTGAGCACTGGAGGGAGACGACGGCGGCGGAGTCCTCGAAGTTGTCTAGGGGATGGCCTAGGCCAACCCTAGCCGCCATGGCCGCCCTGCATGGTTGTGCCATGGTGGAGTTCCAGAGCTAGTTGAGGTCATCAACGGTATGTACTCGGTGGTGATGATCCAAACGCATCTATTATTATGTGAGCAATGATAATCATGTTTTTCGATCTTCTAGCGATTCCATGTCTCCGTCTATACTTTTTACCTATCGTGAATGTGATTTGATCATTAGTCTAATACATGGTTAGGCTATATAGCATGCTCTATGTAATTGTGGCGATTAGGTTTAGCATGTCGACCCTTCATGGTTTGTAGACACGTTCATGTTTGAGTGTGCCCCCTAGATTCCCCACTTCATTAAGGGTTCACCGTGACAGGATGATACTCCCGAAATAGCGGATGTCTTCGGGAGGTAGAGCGGAGGTAGGAGTTTAAGGATGCTAGTAGATGAGATACTCGTTTTGTTGCTCGTTTGCCGGAACTTCAACTAGAAGGCACTAGGCCTAGTTACCACTTCGGTGGAGCTTTACCTTAGCCGTTGTTCTTGGACGTGATCAACCTTGTGCCATAACTCATATGTATCAAGGTTTATCCCTTGTATGCAATCAATGTTATACGTTAGGTTAGATTGACTAGATAAGGTAGAGAACCTTAGTGGTTTGCTTCCGATCCTTGGATTGACAAACCTTGGGGACCCTCCTTGGTGAAAAAGGCACCAAGTCACCCGTACGCTTGCGGTGAACCTCAACACGGTTTTGAACCGTCAACAAGCCCTTTTTCTAGCGCCGTTGCCGGGGATCGGCAACTCGAACCCTAGGGTGATCTACCTTTCTATTTGACTAACCCTAATTTTTATTATTTCATATACGCTTGTTTTCTTGTTTGTGTCCTTGAAAGTAGGTGAAAAGCTAGACACAAGACGTTCGATGAGTTCTCTACATACACACCCCAACAAGATGACTGCGACATCAAGATTCGCTCTTTAGTGGTAGGTGCTAACTTTTGTTAGTGGCCCATCATCCGCTATCGAGCCCACACCCTACACAAAAGTGATGATAAACGAGGTAAGTCAACGTGTCAATTAAATTTTTAAGACTAATGTTTTGTGGAGATTTGTTTGTTCAAGCAATAGGTATTGGAAGCAATCACGGTGCCACCAAGATTACAAGATCAAGCTCGTCAACATCTTCGAAGTTTCTGTCTGCATCAAGCTTTGCACAGCCTCATGGGAAGAACAACAAAACATCTTTAGATATTTAGAAGCCCCACGAAGTTATGCTTCCAACGAGTCAAGAATCAAGTTGATCGGAGGTTCCTACAAGCGGATATGGCCGAATCACCGATGGTTGCACGTCCTGAAAATTTCTGGACAGCAAGCAAAGCTGAAGTGAAACAACCATAACTCCCTCATTCGGACTCCGATTAAGATGAATGAGTACCCGTTGGAAAGGTAATTTCATAAACCCTTCGATAGAATTATATTTTGGTATATGTTCTGTTATGTATATAGGGGGAAATCCATGAAGAAGAGGCAGCAGCAATACGATGAGAGCAAGATGGTGAAGATGAGAACAACAACAACGAGGAGAGGTTTGGGCATTGCTTCGACTAGACCACTCATGAAGAAATTCAGAGGCTTGGAACAAAACAAAGACCCCTGGAGCATTGGCAAATTAAGAAACAAGTTGGCAACATCCGACGCAAGGAGATGTTTGGAGCAAACCACAATGGATTTCACACATAAGACAACATCCAATAGCGCGGACACTTTGGGCTCTCACACGAAGGCTCATGGAGTTACATGAAGACATTTAAGAGATGTGGGAGCCCACAAATGAAGAGGAGTGATCCTACACAGAGCAACCTTGACGACATGTGGCACGAAGGGAGGATTTGAGAAAAAGTCTACGCGAGCCACCTTCGATCATCAAGGATTGTTCGCTTTCAACTCCGGAGGATCACTCACAATGAAAAGCTCGAAGGCTAAGGTACACATTTAACTCTCAAATCACTTTTGGAGATAATATCTTTATTTTGATATATTCATGTTCATATCCAATAGTATGTTTTGATTCTATGCCTTGCACCCTTGATGATCATGTTGATAGACTAGAATTTCTTGAGATTGATAAAGTGGCTATGTTGTGCTTTAACTTTGTTGATTACATGCCTAATGAACCTTTGCCTAATGAGAGTTTAGCACTGAGCAAGAACTTATGCTACTTTTAATCACAACTTTCTTTGTTTACCAAATTTAAATTGTGGTTGTGGTTGCATATGTTTGTTTCACACTTTGCAAATCTTGGACTTGCTTTGTGCTTGGTCAAGCTAATGACTTTAAAAGAGCAAATGTCGGAAGAAAACCCGAGTTTCACTAACCATGTAGGGCATGAAGTTTGAATCAAGAGGAGAAAATCTATGCCCCAAAGATCGGGCAAGCCTCTCATCAAGTAAAATGATCGTGTCAAGCATGGAGAGTGGATAAAAGCTGCATGGACATCTTTAAATCTTACATGAAGGATCATGGCTTTGCGACCACGAAAAGGTACGTAAGAAATTCAACCTCTATGACTTTAAATGAAGCATTTTGCGGGAGGTAACCTGTTTTCTGTTGTCTATATTTATATATAAATATTATGACCGTCTACATTGTGATCTTAAGCTTAACCATCAAGTAACATTGTACCATTGCTCTAACAAATACCACAACACCATGTTGTTTGATTTAATTGCTATTGAGGGAGCACTTTGTTCTTGATCTTGGAAAACTTGTAGACCCTTTTGTGTGCCTATTAGTGTTTAGAGTCTTTTTCTTTTGTGTCTTTTTAGCGAGAAATATGAAGTTGGCACCATCCTTTAACTCTAATCTTGTGGCTAGTTAATTTAGGCTAACTCTTGCATTTGTTTTAGACCACCACCATATCATGTCATTTTGTTCATCCATGTCATATTGCATTACATGTTTTGTGTTGATCTAACTTTTTGTCCAACCAACCTAAGCCTACCTATAGCCCCACTAAAAACCCGTAGCCAACAAGGGTAGGGTTGACTTGTGTTGATTGGCTTGCACCATTCCGGTTGGCCAAGCCCACCTCTATCCCTTGCTCTAACTAAAAACTTTAAATAGCCCTCCTACGAGAAAATCTTTCACACCTTTAGCCTTCCGAAAAACCATAAGTTTGTTTTTCATAAAAAGATTCTTAGCACCGCCTTAGATAGAATTTCTAAACTTGTCTCCCTCTCTTCAAAATTCTTATTTGAGCCAAAAATATAGGATACCCATAACCTACCCTTAAAACCTTGTTAGTTTGGTTGTTTGATCTTTTCAACCATTGATAACATTTGTTTGAGCTAACTCTTTGCATTTGCATTATGCATCCATCTCATTGTCATCATTCACTTTATGTTGTCTTGGTCTTTCGTGAAACTTTATGATGAATGCTTTTATATTTATGATAATGCTTCTTAGGGGCATTTTTCCTTTTTTGCAATCTTGTGTAAACATGGTGTTTAGACATGATTGGAGACCCCCATCATTCAGTTTTATATACCTTGCTATCATATTGCATTGGTCGGTTTATAAACTTTGCAATGTGCTCTACTTATCTTACACCATAAAGAATTATTAATTTTGGGATAAGCATGGTGTTTTGACCTTGGTTAATAAATCTTTATGGCAATGTAGAAGTTTGGCGACCACTTTGTAAGCATGGAGCTTAGAATTTGGTGTAAACATTGCTTTGTTTTTATACCATCCTATCATTTGCATGCACCCTTGCACACACGTACACCCTTTAGGTTCTTAACTTTTCTTTCACTAGATTAACTATGCCACAAGTTAAGATCATAGGGGATGTCTTTGGTTTGTCAGTATAGAGTGAGTATTCCCGACCGTCATCTTGAGGGTACTTTGTGCTTTAGAGTTGTTTTGCAGGCATGACAAATCGCTCCCATGAGTTTGTAATAAAAGATGAAAATAAGATCGTCAACACCTTCAAAATCCCGAAAGAAGCGCTGCTGTTTTCATCAAGATTAAGCACACATTCAGAAGTGTACAAAAGAGGAAATTGGATATTCAGGAGCTCCATTAAGTCTTCTTTCCAACGCATCAAGATTCAACATTTTAGGAGACCCGTGCAAGAAGTTACAACCAAATCTTTGGGTGTCACACGTTCTGAAATCAGCCCGGGACAGTTTGCACTCACGGAGTAAAAAGGGCACAACTCCTTTGTCCGAAGTCCGATTGGGATGAATGACCACTCGTTGGAAAGATAATTTCAAGCACTTTGCAATGGAGCAATAGTTCAGTACATGTTCTGTTCTATAATTATAAGAAAAATTTGTGAAAGATGAACCAGCAATGAGGGACAACATGGAAGGAGGTGAAGATGGTATAAGAAACGATTGGGACGGAGGCTTGTGACAAAGGGTGGACGTTGGAGGACAATCAAGACAAAATGAAGAGCATGATGATCCACACATGGTGGTACGACTTCAAGATGGTTCATCATCTTCCATGCCTAGCAACATGCTAAGCATGGGGGAGGATTTGGAGGACATGAGAAGACCGCATGGAGTACAAGGATCACGGTTGCCACGAGATGACAATTTTCTTCTTCCATGTTAAGCACAATGCTTAAGCATGGGGGAGGCCATGCTACACTTCAAATATCAAAGGATGGTAATGGTTCCTCAACCCTGTTTTTGTCCTTGTCTTTCTATATGTCTACACATATGTTTATGCTTTCCACAACCTTAGATGCAACCTTTGTATATCTCTCTATAGAATAACATGGGTACTAGGAGTGCAACCTAGATTTGTTTTTGTTTTCAATAATAATCACCGTTACCTTGTGCTCACTATGATAATATCTTGTATGCTCTTACTTATGGATATATGATGATCGTTGCCACCTTGCTCATTCCTGTGCTTGGTTTGTATATGATTAAGCTAGTGCTCTCTTTAATATGATCTGAAATTTAAATTAATGCTAGCCTAATCTTTTGTGGAGGTTATGATAACTTGAGACCCATAGTATTTTTCATTGCTCTCATTTTTGAATGAATCAAAGATCATTTATTTTTGTTCTTAAAAGATATGCTAACCTTGTCTTTGATACCACTTGCATTTTGCTCTACCTATCCAAAGCCTTATATTCAATTGAGTGCAAAAACCTTAGTTTACAAGATTTATTTTTGGGTGCATTGATTCAAGGCTTGATTTCTCTGGTTCGAGGCTAAGAAGCTGGTCATTCCGTTTTTGCATATCTATCTTTATGCTAGCCTTTTCTATCCGTGCATTGTGAGTTTACACATCGGGAATTTTGCAAACCTCACCCACCCACAAACCCAAAATATCTTTTTGTGTATACCTCCTTGACCACAACCCAAAACTTTGAGTATGAATGAATATTTCGAAGAAGATTTACAAGGAAGGTGCCGTTAAGTGGAGCAAGATTTTGGGAGACCTCCATGAAAGGATCCCTAGAAGGTTTCAAGTATCTCTCTTCAAGAAAATACAAGAATTTCAGCACTTACCTTGGCACAATCATCACCTCTTTGCTCGGGGACGAGCTATGTCTAAGCATGGGGGGGTTGCAAAGGAGGTACTAGTGTAGTCTAGAGTTCAAGGGGAGTAAAAAGAAAAGAAAAAGAAAGTGATGACAAAAAAAGAAATAAAGAGAAATAAAGAGAAAAAGTATGATGAAAAAAGTGATGAAAAAAAGGAAGAAGAAAAAAAGAAAAAGAAAAAGAAAAAATAATAATAAAGCTCCACGGTTCTCTAGCTACATTTGGAGATTTCAAGAGGCTTCAAGATCAAGACCCATACTCATCTTTCCAACCATGTGCAATCCGATAACGAGGACTTCGTTTGTGCCTCAGGATCACTCTTTGCCATTTGCACATGTCCACCTATCTAAAAGTGTGTGTTCATCTCCCCCCCCCCTCCTTGTAACATTATTTTTCCAATGACCTTTTTGACGAGTCTCGGTAAGTCCATGAGAAGCTTGTCTTGTTTTGATAATATCTCGACTATAATATCTTGGTAGGACTAAACTTTCCCATAGTTCCATAAAAAGCCTTCCACCAAATATTTGAGAGAGGAAACGAGTAGAACAAGTAGGCTCGAGAGACAAGATGAGATGAGAGTACATGAGCAAGATGCAAGATGGATATTATTGATCTTGGTAAAGCAATTTTTCTTCATCCCGCTCTTTATTTTCAAAATTTTCAAAATTTGTTTAAAATTTGAGAGCATGATTAATTACTTGTGGAAAGAGCTTAAATGATATCTACCCTCCATAGAGATGAAAGCTAGCTACATTATGGAACTCTAACAATGTAAACTTGGAGAGCATTATGTTTTCTCATGTATGAACAAGTGCAGGGTATGAACATTGAAGGGCGACACTGATATCCCTTAAGGCTTACTCGAGGACGAGCAAGGTTTAAGCATGGGGGTATGTTGACGGTCGATTTCCATCAACCAAGAGCACTTGTTACACATTGGTTTGAGCTTTGATTTATAACTAACCCGCCACTAGGTATACTAATGATGTAACAAGTTCACACTTGCATGTGGTTTTTGGAGTATGTTGTTTACACAGGACTTAAGCACCTAAATGAGGACTTCCGGGTAGAGTTCATTGAGCACTTTATGAGAAGGTCACGGAGCCCGGCACAAGTCAAGACACGAAGTGAACATGACTCCAAATGACCCAAGGACCGAAGCATGAAGTCGTGAAACTCCGAGGACCTGAATGGAAGATGCGGGAGTATGCACGCCAAGCACCCTTATCTAAACCACGGGGAAAACGACGTCAAGGACCAACATGCACTTCGGCAAATATTCAAGAAAGTGCAAGAAGCATCATGGAGGAAGATGGGCCCGAACCGGGCCGAAAAGGGCTTGGGCCGGCTGGCCCATGCCGACCGGCCTAGGGTGTTTCGGGCCCAGTTCGCGACGCCCTTTGACCTACACTCTCCTCGGCTCATTTATATCCCCTACCTCCGACGGCTGCCACATCAATTCACCAGAACTCAGTGAAACCTATAAGTGAGCACCGGAGGGAGACGACAGCGGCGGAGTCCTCGAAGTTGTCTAGGGGATGGCCTAGGCCAACCCTAGCCGCCATGGCCGCCCTACGTGGTTGTGCCATGGTGGAGTTCCAGAGCGAGTTGAGGTCATCAATGGTATGTACTCGGTGGTGATGATCCGAATGCATCTATTATTATGTGAGCAATGATAATCATGTTTTCCAATCTTCTAGCGATTCCATGACTCCGTCTATACTTTTTACCTATCGCGAATGTGATTTGATCCTTAATATAATACATGGTTAGGCTATATAGCATGCTCTATGTAATCGTGGCGATTAGGTTTAGCATGTCGACCCTTCATGGTTTGTAGACACGTTCATGTTTGAGCGTGCCCCTAGATTCCCCGCTTCATTAAGGGTTCACCGTGACTGGATGATACCCCCGAAAGAGCGGATGTCTTCGGGAGGTAGGGCGGAGGTAGGAGTTTAAGGATGCTAGTAGATGAGATACTCGTTTTGTTGCTCGTTTGCCGGAACTTCAACTAGAAGGCACTAGGCCTAGTTACCCCTTTGGTGGAGCTTTACCTTAGCCGTTGTTCTTGGACGTGATCAACTTTGTCCCATAACTCATACCTATCAAGGTTTATCCCTTGTACGCGATCAATGCTATACGTTAGGTTAGATTTACTAGATAAGGTAGAGAACCTTAGCGGTTTGCTTCTGATCCTTGGATTGACAAACCTTGGGGACCCTCCTTGGTGAAAAAGGCACCAAGTCACTCGTACGCTTGCGGTGAACTTCAACACGATTTTGAACCGTCAACATTGTAGCAACGTGAAAAAGAAGGCCCTTGTTGTAGGATAAGCGTAGTAGACATAGTAACAAGTAGATATATAGGAAAATCACTTTTTTACCGAGGAATGTTACATTGCGTCGAGTACAATGTCTGGATACACTATCGAGATGTAGTGCCTTAGGTACTAATAGGCACGGAGCCTAAAGCAATAGTACCCGCATGGGTGTTCCGAAGGAACGAGCAAAACCATACGTGCCAGTGTAGTGAGCTCGTGTTGCGTAAGTGCCATTGGATGGCGGCAACTCGGGATTTTGTTCCACTGGGTCCCTACAAGCCGTGGTATTTGCCCAGGCCGTAGCCTCTGGAAGGAGGGCATGGACAAGTTGTGCCACTTACTGCCTCCCACGGCCAGAGCCGTCTGGAGCAGGGGTTATCATGACCCCTGAGTAGTCGCAGCCGAAGCCACTTAGAGAGATTATCGTGATCCTCGACTACTGGTAGTCGCAGCCGAAGCCAATTAGAGAGGATTATCGTGATCCTCGACTACGGGTAGAACCGACAGAGCGGGTCAACGTTCCAGGAGTTGTCGATTTCTTCGCCTTCAGAAGTTTGGAGATGATAGGAGCCAGGGCCGGTGACCTTCGCAACAGTGAAAGGGCCTTCCCATGGCGAGTTGAGCTTGTGTAGTCCCGCCGTATTCTGGATGCGACGGATGACTAGATCACCAACGTTGAAGGAGTGTTCCTTGACATTGCGATCATGGTAGGAGCGAACCCTTTCAAGGTATCTGGCAGATCGAATTAGTGCGTTGCAGCGAGCTTCTTTGAGACTGTCGACGTCTGTCCGCCTTATTTCTTCAGCTACGCCTTCTTCATACTGTTCAACTGTCAGGGAACGCCATGTGACATCAGCGGGCAAGATGGCTTCAGAGCCGTAGACCATGAAGTAAGGTGACTGTCCCGTGGTAACTGTAGGCTGAGTGCGCAGCCCCCAGAGTGCATTCGGTAGTTCCTTGATCCACTTGCCGCCCTTGGTGTTTGCAGCATCGTACAGTCGCTTCTTGAGGGCGTCGAGTACCATCCCGTTGGCGCGCTCCACTTGGCTATTAGCGCGTGGGTGAGCGACGGAGACGTACCGGACATCAATCCCGCAGTTCTCGCAGTACTCCCAGAACTGGTGATTGTTGAAATTCGAACCCAGGTCTGTGATAATGTGGTGAGGGAACCCATAGCGATGCACGATCTCATCCAAGAAGTCGAGTACTCTGTCGGCCTTCGGGCAGGTAACAAGCTTGACCTGATCCACTTGGTGAACTTGTCGATAGCCACCAGAACGTACTTGAAGCCCCCAGGTGAAGTTGGCAGAAGCCCAATCATGTCGAGCCCCCAGCAAGCGAAGGGCCAAGTTGGTGTTATTGTGATGAGCTTGTAGGCTGGGACGTGTTGTTGCTTGGCAAAGAACTGGCATCCGTGGCACTTCTTGACTAGTTCCTCTGCATCAGCCAGAGCAGTAGGCTAGTAGAACGCTCGTCTGAAAGCTTTCCCCACCAAGGTGCGGGAAGAAGCGTGGTTGCCACAGACCCCCTTGTGTATCTCCTCCAAGATGCCCTTGCCTTCTTCGCGAGAGATGCACTTCATGAGTACTTCGGAGCTTGCGTCTCGCTTGTAGAGTTGATCCCCGACTAGAGCATAGGCCTTCACGTGGTGAGAGATGCACTCGGCTTCTGCCTTGTCTGCAGGTATCTTGTGGTCCTTGATGTAGTCGATGAAGGGAGATCTCCAGTCCACGTCGATCATTAGCACCTCACGATCAGGCTGGGCCGGCGCAGGATCAGGCTGGGCCGGAGCAGGATCAGTAGTCGTGGGTACAGGTGGTGGCTCCAGGATGGATGGCTTGTGGAGCTCGTAGACAAAGATTCCCACTGGCACTTGAGCACGTGAAGACCCCAGCTTCGATAGGACGTCCACAATAACATTGTTGTCGCGGATGACGTGGTGGAACTCGAGACCATGGAACTTGTTCTCGAGCTTGCGCACCTCTTGACAGTACGCATCCATGTTGTCAGCATTACGGTCCTAGGAGTCGTTGACTTGATTGATGACCACCAGGGAGTCGCCATAGACGAGTAGTCGTTTGATGCCGAGGGAGGCTGCAAGGCGAAGCCCGTACAGCAGAGCTTCGTATTCAGCTTCGTTGTTGGAGACCTTACAGAAGATCTGTAAAACATATTTGAGTTGCTCGCCCTTGGGGGAGATTAGTAGGACTCCAGCGTCGGCGCCTTCCAGCTTGAGGGACCCATCGAAGTACATGATCCAATGCTTTGGGCGTTCGGTTGGAGTTGGAACTTGATTCTCCCGCCGCTCGGCCATGAAGTCGACCAAGACTTGAGACTTGATTGCAGTGCGAGGCTTGAAGTCGAGTGATAGAGCGCCAAGCTCGACCGCCCACTTGGAAATCCTCCCCGTGGCGTCCCGGTTGTGCAGTATCTCGCCGAGTGGGTAGCTGGTGACCACAGAGATCTTGTATGTGTCGAAGTAGTGGTGGAGCTTTTGTGAGGTGATCAAAATTCCGTAGAGTAGCTTCTGTACCGGAGGGTAGCGAGCCTTGGACTCTGAGAGGACCTCACTGACGAAGTAGACTAGCCGTTGAACTGGGTAGGCATGGCCTTCCTCCTGTCGCTCAATGATGATGGATGTGCTGACCACATTAGTAGTCGTGGCGATGTAGAGCAGGAACTCTTCACCCGGCAGTGGAGCTGTGAGGATCAGAGGGTTGGAGAGGAACTCCTTCAGCTGCTTTAGTGCTTGATCAGCTTCTTCCGTCCACACAAACTTCTTCTGCCACTTGAGTAGCTTGAAGAAGGGTAGACCCCGCTCTCCAAGTCGTGAGATGAAGCGATTGAGTGCAGCCATACACCCAGTGAGCTTCTGGACATCCTTGACAATAGTCGGAGCTTGCATGTTGGTGATGGCGGTGATCTTCTCGGGGTTTGCTTCGATGCCATGTTGGCTGACGATGAACCCGAGTAGTTTCCCCGATGGTACACCGAAGACGCATTTGTTGGGGTTGAGCTTCTAGCGGTACTCTTGTAGCGAGGTGAAGGTCTCTTCAAGATCCGTGATGAGCGTGTCTGGATCCCTAGTCTTCACAATGACGTCATCCACGTACGCTTCCACGTTCTTGTGGAGTTGCCTCTTGAAGCACGCATGGATAGCCCTCTGGTAAGTAGCACCGGCGTTCTTCAACCCGAACGACATGGTCGTGTAGCAGTAGGCGCCAAACGGGGTGATGAATGTGGTCTTCTCTTGATCCAACTCTGTGATTGCAATCTGGTGATAACCGAAGTAGCAGTCGAGGAAGTAGAGTAGTGCACAGCCCGCCATGGAGTCGATGACTTGATCAATCCGTGGCAACCCGAAAGGATCCTTGGGGAAATGCTTGTTGAGGTCGGTGTAGTCGGCGCACATCCTCTAGTCTGACGAGTTCTTTTTCTTGACGAGTACAGGGTTAGAAAGCCATTGCAGGTGAAAGACTTCACGGATGAAGCCAACCGCGAGTAGTTTGGCGAGCTCCTTCTTGATAGCGGCCCTGTGGTCATCAGCGAAGCGACGGAGGTGTTGTCTCTTGGGGGTAGCATTAGGATCGATGTTGATGGAGTGCTCGATCAACTTCCTGGGCACACCTGGCATGTCAGAAGGTTTCCAAGAAAAAATGTCATGGTTAGCCCGAAGAAAGTTGACGAGCGCGTCTTCCTATTTGGTTCGAGCTCTGCACTGATCATGGTCGTCTTGCTGCTATCGCCGGTACAGAGGTCCACGGCCTTGAGCTTGACATCATCAGTGGGAGCCAGCTTGTTGTTGACATCGGTCTTCTCGGGAACCTCCAGCTCGCCCTAGGCAAAGCTTCTTGGCTACAGTGAAGACCTCCATCATGGCATTGGGGACTTGATTTGTGGATGCAAGTTCCACAGCTTCTGTATAGCAGTCGTAGGAACGCCTCAAGTCCCCCTGTAGCGTGAGTACTCCCTTGGGTCCCGACATCTTGAGTACAAGGTACACGTAGTGCGGGACAGCCATGAATTTCGCCAGAGCGGGTCTGCCGAGGATGGCGTGGTAGGAAGTCTCAAAGTCCGCAACCTCGAACTTGATGTACTCGGTGCGGTAGTGTTCTTTGGTCCCGAAGGTAACGGGTAGTACGACTGAGCCCAGAGGGACAGCCGCGTTCCCCGGGACGATCCTGTAGAAGGGGTTGTTGGTCTTGGTCAGCAGGTTGGAGATGTCAAGGCCCATCTTCTTCGGAGTCTTGGCGAACAAGACATTGAGACCGCTCCCGCCGTCGATAAGAACCCTGGTGAGTCTGGAGCATGCCACCAGTGGATCCAAGATGAGAGGATAGCACCCAGGCTCGGAGAAACTAGTCCATTGATCCGACCTCGAGAAGCTGATGGGGGTCGCAGACCACTTCAAGAAGGTCGGAACAGCAGGCTCAACAGACATGATCTCCCTGAGAGTGAGCTTCTACATGCGCTTGGTTGGTAGCTGAGAGCCAGGTGTGGTTCGAGGACCGGTGGATGGTCGCTTCCTGGTGTGATGAGTGATTGACAACGTGGTGTGGACTGATTCTTGGCTAAGTATTGCAGGTGCAGGTTGCGGCTTGACTGGTGCAGGTGCAGGTGAAGAACAAGCGTGAAAGGTCGTTGCCGGTGAGGCCTCCAGGTGTGGAGAAGACAAGTAGGCTTGGTTCGAGGGACCCGGTGGCCAGCGGGGTCAAGTGCGGGCCGCATGGTGGCAAGAACGGCAAGATGAAGTCATGGACGGTTTCTTGGTTGAGCCTCAAAACCAAGGTCGAGCCGGGACTACGTGGGAGCCGAGTCATGAGTGGTGATTGGCGGAGGCTACACCGAGTTCGCGGGGTTTCCGGTGGTTCACCAGAAAACCACTAGGTTCCTTGGTTGATCCACAAAGCCAAGACCGAAGAACCGAAGACGGAGGTGCAGCAGCTCCAGACCGGTCTGACCGGTGGGTACCGGTCTGACCGGTGAGGAGCACCGGTCTGACCGGTGTGCGACGACGCAGTCCGGAATCTTCGAAGCGGAGGACACGCGTCGGGATCGCAAGGCTTGCGTCGAGGCTAAGCAAGTTTGCGGTCGCTGGGCATCCGTCCGATGGTGCGAAGACAAAGACTTCCAATTTCGCCCTCGAGGGGCATGTATCCCTAGTTAGCTAGTAAGGGTATTTTAGTCTTTCGGTTGCCTCCATATAACCCAAGGGGTGAGAGGATGGCAGCCATCTCTTGGAACCCTAGCTCATTTGGTTTTCCTATTTTCCTTCCTATTTTCTTAGGATTTTCGTAGGACTAGCTTGAGAGCTTCATGGTGAGATCTTGTGAGAGGGAAGGATGATCGGGCGGCAAGCTAGACCTTGTATGAACCTCTTTGGTATGTATAGATGATTCGGCGTGGTTCCTCAAGGCTTGGATGTGTCTTTCCCGTTTCTCCTTTTTGGTGATTTTCGGAGCCTTTTCTTGGCGATTTTCTTGGAGCGATTTCGAGGCCTTTCTCTTTGGGATTTGGTGGGGGATGTATGCATGAACCCTTCGTGGTTCTTTTCCTTTTGATTCCCCTTCCAAATCCGTGAGCAAAGGGGCTCGATTTTGGGGTTTTCGTGGCTCTAGGGTTAGAGGCGTTCTTGGTGGGATTTCTTCGATTCCTCTTGATTTGACAAGTTTTGGTGGACCAAATCTTGGCTATGGAGTACCCATGAGGTGTTCCTACTATCCCTAAAGTCTTGTGCAAAACCGTGGAGCGGATCGGGAGATCGGGAGTTGGATTTGGAGGAGTTGACTCGCGGGCGCTGTTCATCCCGAGCTGCCCAGGCACGACCGGTCTGACCGGTGCTCTTGACCGGTCTGACCGGTGCTAGCCCTTGGTGGGTTTTTGTCTCGGGGAACAACCTTGTCCGTGTGGTTTTGTCCCGTGGTCCTGCTGATCAGTTCTTGGAGTGTTTGGAGTTGTTTTGCTAGGGTTTGTGAGGGGTTCTTCTTCCTCACAGGTTGTGTATCGTGGTGGTTTTTGTTCCAGGGCCTAGAGGATTCACTGAGGCTTCCTGGAACGTTTGCTGTGCGGCTGCTGTAGCCACCGGCCTGACCGGCTCTGTCCACCGGTCTGACCGGTGTCACCGGTCTGACCGGAGCAGGCCATCGGTCTGACCGGTGTAGCACAGGCAGCAAGCCGTGCAAGTTTCCGCTGTGTGTTTTGGTGAGTTTTGGCTAGGAAGGTTGAGTGTTGGTTCCTAGGACCAGTAGCACTCCAGTGGCTGCGTGGTCTTGACCAACTTGGGTAGTTGGGTCGGAGACGTGAGTTGGAAGCCGTGTTCGTCTTGTTGGAGTTCTCATCTCCTTCGAGAAGAATTTTTATCGGCTCCCATTCACTCCCCCCTCTCTGGTTCGCCTAATCGGTCCTTCAATTGGTATCAGAGCCGGTTCGGGTCTTTATTGACTCTTACCAGTCTAAGATCCAAAGATGGCGTACCAGGAACGGGGTTCGGGTCCTCCGCACTTCGATGGGAAGAACTACCAGATGTGGCAAAGGCGGATGGCGGCGTTCCTCCGCGGAAAGGGTCAGATCCTTTGGGATGTCACGGTGAACACAGCTTATGTTCATCCGATGAACTTCCTTGCTCCAGGATCGAGGGATATGTTCGAAGCCAACAACAAGGCTGTCGACTACTTGTTTCGTGCTCTGTGTCAGCCTGAATTCGATCGGGTTCAGACAGAGGACTTAGCTTGTAGGATTTGGGAGCAGTTGAAGGATGCTCATGCTGGGAATGCTCAGGTTCAGGCTCGGATGTACGCGACTTACCGGAGAGAGTACGAGAACTTCACTCATCTCCCCGGCGAGTCCGTCGATGCCCTTTTCCAGCGATTTACGGTCGTTGTGAACAACATGAGAGCCAATGTGGACGTCCTCCCATACAATGATCATGATAGAGCCGTGAAGCTCTTGCACTCGTTGGATCGTACCGTATGGGACGGGAAGTTTGAGGCTATTGTTGAGTCCGAGAAGTATGACACCTTGACGGTGAACGAGCTGTTCTCGAAGCTCAAGTCGGCTGAGTTGGACCGTGGTATGACAGCCAAGATCGAGAGCCCGACTGATTCTCATAGTCTCGCTCTCGTTAGTGGCAAAGGAGCTAAGTCTAACGCTAACGCATCCTCCAGGATGTACTCTCTGTCTTCTTTGATGTCTTTGCCAGATGAGGAGTTCGACGTGCTTGGAGAGGACGAGCTGGCGTTGCTGACCAGGCGGTTCGAGAGGCTGCACGAGAACCGGGTGAACACGAGGAGGACAGCACGGACGTGCTTTCAGTGCGGCAAGCCAGGACACTTCGTTGCCGACTGCCCGGAGAAGACGGAGAACAAGGACGGCTACAAGGACGGCTACAGGCACCGATCGAGCAAGGATGGCAAGTACCGATCGAGGCGCGATCACAAGCACAAGAACAAGCACAAGGACGAGCGACGGTCGAGGAAGAAGGATGGCCGCGGCAGGAAGGCCCGAGCAATGGTCGGAGCGAGCGACGTCGACTCCAGCTCCGCCTACTCTTCCTCAAGCTCGAGTAGCAGTGAAGATGAAGGTGATCGGCGCAAGAACAAGAAGTCATCCAGGAACTTGAGCGGGTTGAGCTGCTTCGCGAGAGATGGCTTCTGCGGCATGGCCCGTAGCTCCGGCAGCAAGAAGAGCCACCAGAGTGACTCGGACTCTGACTCCGAGGATGAGGTATGTGATGAGCTCTCTTCTTTGCGCAAGGAGAATGATGAGTTGGTTGACTTGCTTGATAACCGCGATCACATGCTTAGAGAGGCCAAGAAGATGAGGAAAGAGCTTAGGGCCTCACTAGAAGATGCTAGGAACCGTGTGGCTGAGCTAGAAACCCAGAACCTAGATGCTAAGCTTGAGATTGATTCGCTTAAGGCTTCTCCTGTGGTTTCTGATGAGATTGATTGCTGTGATTGCTCTGTGTACCTAGCTGATCTTACTGCTCTTAAGGATAAGCATGCTTCTACTTGTGATGAACTAGATATGCTTAGGGTTGAAGTGGCTGAGCTTAAGTCTAGACCTGCTTTGCTAGGTGCTTGCACTTCTTGCCCTGTTTTGCATGGAAAGATTGATGAGATGCATGCTTACACTGTTTCGCTTGAGGCTAAGTTGAAAGAGCCTATTCCCACTTCTTGCTCTACTTGTGAATTGCATGCGGTTAAGAATTTGGAGCTTGCACATTATGTTGATCGCCTGCAGGATGAAAATGATGAGCTGAGAAAATGTATGAGCTGGTTGTCGGGTCAGGAGCCTCAGCTCGGTATCATGATAGCGGCTTTCAAACGCTATGATGGTCAGGCACTTGGGGCTGACAAGCTTGGAGAGAACCGTGGTGAGGGAGCTGAGAGAGTTGGAGAGATTCCTATCCCACCACCAAACAGACACAAGAACAAGTTTGAGCCCAAGCCCAACCATCTCAGAAACAAACTTGACACTACTCCAGATCCACCCATATTCCCTCACCCAACAAATGATTTTCAGAAACCGGTGAAGTTTGTGAGCCCAAAGGGAGGTGAGGAAGGAGAGAAGAAGGGTGAGAAGCCGAGTGGGCAGCCCCAACCCAAGCCTAAGCCTAAGCCACAGCCCATAAAGTTCCATTGTGGGTATTGTGGGAGAGATGGTCACAAGGATGAGTTTTGCTTCAAGAGGAAGCGTGAGGAGAGAATGGCTAGAGAGTGGGCTAACAGGGACAGGTACCACCCCTCTAATGGTGTACCTGAGCCTCGTATGCAGATGCCCAGGGCCAAGGCGATTGTGAGGACGGTTCCGGCTTGGGGAGACCGGAAGGCTGCAGGTGTTGCTGCTGGCCGAGCCACACCGGTCAGACCGGTGTACTACACCGGTCAGACCGGTGCAGGTCTGGGCAGACAGCGAGTCAGGTTTCGTGCTCGTGAGGATGCTCGGTTTGGTTCTGGAGGTCGTGGTTCTGGTGGTTGGTCTGGAAAGTTTGCAGGTGGTCAGTTTGCTAGGCGTTCTCCACCTCGTGCTCAATACGAGGGTGAGAAGAGTCGTAGCTTTGAGATGGAGCGGAGGTACGATCCACGGTTTCCCTTTCGTGGTTTTCGTCCTCCTCCAGCTAGAAAGGGTTGGTTCCCTCGTGGTGGTTACCGTGGTGGTAGCTTTGATAGGCGTGATGATTTGGTTTGTGCTAACCCCACTTTGGAGCAAATGGCTCGGCACTGGTTTTACTCTTTTGGTACTAACCCCAGTGCTGAGTCGTTTGTTCACTCACGCGCTCGCTTTTGAATTTCAGGTGGGAGACTTGAAGAACATTTGGTTGATTGACTCCGGTTGTTCGAGGCATATGACCGGAGACAAGGGGTGGTTCTCAAGTCTCGTCCCGGTGGTGACAAAGAAGTACATCACCTTTGGGGACAATGGGCGAGGGCGTGTGCTGTCAGAAGGTGAGATTAAGGTAAGTGACAAGATCACTCTCAGGCGTGTTGCTCTTGTTCAATCGCTTGGATACAATTTGCTTTCTGTGTCCCAGTTGTTGGATGAGGGTTTTGAGGTGTTGTTTCGGCCTGGTGGTTCTCGGATTTTAGATTCTCGGGGGGATCTTGTTTGCATGGTCGTTCCCGAGGGTCAGGTGTTCCGAGCTGATTTTTCTCAGTCTTCTGGTGTGGAGCGTTGCTTCTTGGCTGGTTCTTCGAGTGAGTTGTGGAAGTGGCATAGGAAGTTGGGTCACTTGAGCTTTGACCTCTTGTCTCGCTTGAGTAAACTCAATTTGGTCCGAGGATTGCCACGATTGAGGTTTGAGAAAGAGTTGGTTTGTGCGCCGTGTAGGCATGCCAAGATGGTGGCCTCTTCTCACCCGCCTCTCACCGATGTGATGACTGAGCGTCCATGCGAGCTGCTCCATATGGACCTTGTTGGCCCAGCTCGTGTGCGATCTGCGGGTGGGAAGTGGTATGTCCTTGTTGTGGTGGACGACTACTCTCGGTATGCGTGGGTGTTCTTTCTTGAGGAGAAGGGGGAGACGTTTGGTTTTGTTCGAGATCTTGTCTTGAGGTTAAGAAACGAGAGGCACGGAGATGCCATACGAGCGATCCGCAGTGACAATGGCTCGGAATTCAAAAACTCTCGCTTCGAAACCTTTTGCCATGACTTGGGTCTTGAACATCAGTTTTCGAGTCCGTATACGCCTCCCCAGAATGGCGTGGTGGAAAGGAAAAACAGGACCTTGTGCGAGATGGCTCGGACGATGCTCGACGAGCATAGGACTCCGAGAAGGTTCTGGGCTGAGGCGGTTAATACCGCGTGCCATGTGTCGAACAGGATCTACCTCAGGGTTCACAAGAAGAAAACCTGTTACGAGTTGATGCACGGTCGCACACCCAAGGTGAGTCACTTCCATGTCTTTGGTTGTAAATGCTTCATTCTGAAGAAAGGGAAGAAGTTGGACAAGTTCGAGGCTAGGTCTGTCGATGGTATTTTCTTTGGTTATGCATCTCATTCTAGAGCATTTCGTGTGCTCAATCTTGAAACTAACCAAATTGTGGAGACTTGCGAGGTAACCTTCGACGAGACACAGCCACGTAGTCAGCTTGTTTTTGAGTGTGCAGGTGACGACGAACTTGGCGAGGAGATCTTTCAGGAGGAGGAGCATGAACATGGAGATGATGAAGATGGCGGTGTGATGCCCGCGGCTGAACATGTACTTACTACTTCGACGACGATCGAGAATGGACCCTCTCCCACACCTACAACGACAAACCCAGATCAAGGCGAAGCTGCTGTTGAGGGGGAGGTAGCATCAAGGCGAGAACCTCCCCGACGAGTGCAAGTGGATCACCCAGCTTCGAGAATCATCGGCGACATGAATGAACGTACTACACGGTCGAGGGTTCGGAACAATTCTCATTTCGCTCATGCTGCTTTTGTTGCCACTTTTGAGCCCAAAGACATTGGACATGCGTTATCTGATCATAATTGGGTTAACTCGATGCATGAGGAGTTGGAGAATTTTGAGAGGAACCAAGTTTGGGTGTTGGTTGACCCTCCCCCAGGGTGTAAGCCGATTGGGACAAAATGGGTGTGGAAAAATAAAGAGGGAGAGAAAGGAGAAGTGGTGAGGAACAAGTCGAGACTTGTTGCTCAGGGGTACAGTCAGAAAGAGGGGATCGACTACGAGGAGACTTTCGCTCCTGTAGCTCGTTTGGAGGCGATCAGGATCCTTCTAGCTTTTTCCGTGGCTAAAGGGTTCAAGTTGTACCAGATGGATGTGAAGAGTGCTTTTCTGAACGGTGTTTTGGAGGAAGAGGTGTTTGTGAGGCAACCACCGGGGTTTGAGAGTGAGAAGTACCCTCACCGGGTCTACAAGTTGAGGAAGGCGCTGTATGGGTTGAAGCAGGCGCCTAGAGCTTGGTATGGTAGGTTGAGGGGGTTCCTGTTTGAGAGAGGGTTTGAGATGGGGAAGGTCGATCAGACCTTGTTTCTCCTCAGGCAGGACAGAGATATCCTGATTGTGCAGGTATACGTGGATGATATTGTCTTTGGTGGCTCGTCTAACTCTCTTGTTGCAAGGTTTGCAGAAGACATGAGCAGGGAATTTGAGATGAGCATGATGGGCGAGTTGCAGTTCTTCCTCGGGCTACAAATCAAGCAATCAAAGGAAGGAACATTTGTGCACCAAGCTAAGTACACCAAGGACATTGTGAGGAAGTTCAAGATGGAGGATTCCAAGGCCATGGCGACGCCTATGAGTACGACTACAGTTCTTGATGCGGACGAGGAAGGTGAACACGTGGACCAGAAGGAGTACCGGAGCATGATCGGGTCACTCCTCTACTTGACGGCGACGAGGCCGGACATTCAATTCTCGGTGTGTCTGTGCGCTCGTTTTCAAGCTTCTCCGAGGACTTCGCATCGGCAAGCAGTCAAGCGCATTTTCAGGTATTTGCGACACACTCCCGACTTTGGCCTTTGGTACTCTGCGTCTTCTTCTTTGGCGCTTCATGGATTTTCAGACGCGGATTTTGCCGGGTGTCGGTTGGATAGGAAGTCCACTTCTGGGACTTGCCAGTTCTTGGGTTCTTCTTTGGTATCTTGGTCTTCCCGCAAACAGTCGAGTGTTGCTCAATCCACTACCGAGGCAGAGTATGTGGCCGCAGCTAGTTGTTGCTCTCAGCTCCTTTGGATCACATACACCATGAGTGACTTTGGTGAGGAGTATACCCATGTCCCACTTCAATGTGATAGCACTAGTGCCATAAGCGTTGCAAAGAACCCAGTGCTCCATTCCAAAACCAAGCACATAGAAGTGAGGTATCATTTTCTGAGAGACAACGTAGAGAAAGGGAAGATAGCTTTGATCCATGTACCCACACATGAACAACTAGCCGATATTTTCACCAAACCCCTAGATCAAGCAACTTTCACTCGTTTGCGGGGGGAGCTTGGTGTTTGTTTGATTTCTTGAGTTGGCGTGTGGGAGCTCCTTTGTAGCATATGTATAGCTTTCCTTTGTGCATTTCTTGCATTTGGCATGGCATATGTAGCATGATGTATAGGCATCTTTGTATCTTAGGTTGCATGCATTTTTTGTATCATATGCATTGTTTAGGAAAGGCTTCTCCTATACACATTGTTCACCATGGAATGACATATATGTCTTTGTGAGCTAGTTTGATAAGCTATGGTTAGTTTTGGCTTAGCTCTTGATAATCTTGGTTTGTATCCATGGTTGATGGCTATGTTTTTGAAAAATTTCATATATATGCTCTCTTGTGAGTAAATGCCTTTACATGATCTTGACATGTTTTAGTGGCTTGGCTATGCTTAATTTGTGGTTGGATAGCTTATTTTGATCATATGGGGCCAAAGGCTCATTTGCCATCATGAATGTTTAGCCCCCATGCTTCATCTTGTGGAGGGGCATAAGTTCCTTTTTGTCGCAAAGATATTTCATGTACCAATTATAAATCTGAAAATGAAATGTAAATTGCTTGAAAAATGTGCTCACATGTCATATGTGCTAATTTTAATTTGCTTTGGGTGCTAAATCGTTGCATGATGCCTACCAATGAGAAGTCTCATATATAGAAGTAGGCACATGGCTCGGTGGCTTTGACATGACATGAGGTGCTTGTGGGTGTTTATGATGGTCTTATGCTTAGAATGGTTGTCCTAGCATGAAGTTTGTGTGGTTTTGCCATTTTGACATGTTTTGCTCATGTTTAGGACTTTGCTCAGGAGAGGGTAATTTTTCGCAAAATTGCTAAATTCTATCTTAGCTTCGCCCAATGGTTGTGAAACTTGGTGATCATGAAGTTTATGTCTTTACGAAGCTATAGAGTATCTAACTTGCTCGTTTGGACATGTGTAGCATCCTATGTTGAATTTTGTCTATTTGAGAAGCTCTAGGTTGCATTTTTTGCATTTTTGGCTTGATTCATGCATTGTCAACAAGGGGGAGAAGTTTGAGCATGTTTTGGCCTACTGAATGCATTTGGAAGGTTTTCAGGTGGTTTCGAGCTATTTTTGGGCTCTGTTGTGCACCGGTCTGACCGGTTGAGGTAACCGGTCTGACCGGTCAGAGTGCTGGTCCTGTTCACATGTTGCCCACCGGTCTGACCGGTGGTGTCGACCGGTCTGACCGGTCAGAGCTGAGCTGTTGCAGCTGCTCTGTTTTGTGAAGTGGTTCGCATGCATTTGTCCAGGGGGAGTTGCATCGGTTCAGGGGGAGCTTGCATGTGTGCAGGGGGAGCTCTTTGTGGTTTTCGAGCTTTGGTTTGATGGTTTGTGCTCTTTGCTTGAGCATGTTTTGTCTCGGATGTGTCGAGCCGTTGCCCTTGCCTAAGGGGTCCGAGACTTGTCTTCTTCAAGTGATCTTGCTCTTTGCCTTTTCTTTGGCTTTCGATCGCTTGTTGGAGTTTCTTTTAGTCGTTTCTTTTCTTTTCCTTTTCTCTTGGTTACCAAAACGTGTGTGTTGTCAATGCACTCATCAAGGGGGAGATTGAGAGCCAGGTGTGGTTCGAGGACCGGTGGATGGTCGCTTCCTGGTGTGATGAGTGATTGACAACGTGGTGTGGACTGATTCTTGGCTAAGTATTGCAGGTGCAGGTTGCGGCTTGACTGGTGCAGGTGCAGGTGAAGAACAAGCGTGAAAGGTCGTTGCCGGTGAGGCCTCCAGGTGTGGAGAAGACAAGTAGGCTTGGTTCGAGGGACCCGGTGGCCAGCGGGGTCAAGTGCGGGCCGCATGGTGGCAAAAACGGCAAGATGAAGTCATGGACGGTTTCTTGGTTGAGCCTCAAAACCAAGGTCGAGCCGGGACTACGTGGGAGCCGAGTCATGAGTGGTGATTGGCGGAGGCTACACCGAGTTCGCGGGGTTTCCGGTGGTTCACCAGAAAACCACTAGGTTCCTTGGTTGATCCACAAAGCCAAGACCGAAGAACCGAAGACGGAGGTGCAGCAGCTCCAGACCGGTCTGACCGGTGGGTCTGACCGGTCTGACCGGTGGGTACCGGTCTGACCGGTGAGGAGCACCGGTCTGACCGGTGTGCGACGACGCAGTCCGGAATCTTCGAAGCGGAGGACACGCGTCGGGATCGCAAGGCTTGCGTCGAGGCTAAGCAAGTTTGCGGTCGCTGGGCATCCGTCCGATGGTGCGAAGACAAAGACTTCCAATTTCGCCCTCGAGGGGCATGTATCCCTAGTTAGCTAGTAAGGGTATTTTAGTCTTTCGGTTGCCTCCATATAACCCAAGGGGTGAGAGGATGGCAGCCATCTCTTGGAACCCTAGCTCATTTGGTTTTCCTATTTTCCTTCCTATTTTCTTAGGATTTTCGTAGGACTAGCTTGAGAGCTTCATGGTGAGATCTTGTGAGAGGGAAGGATGATCGGGCGGCAAGCTAGACCTTGTATGAACCTCTTTGGTATGTATAGATGATTCGGCGTGGTTCCTCAAGGCTTGGATGTGTCTTTCCCGTTTCTCCTTTTTGGTGATTTTCGGAGCCTTTTCTTGGCGATTTTCTTGGAGCGATTTCGAGGCCTTTCTCTTTGGGATTTGGTGGGGGATGTATGCATGAACCCTTCGTGGTTCTTTTCCTTTTGATTCCCCTTCCAAATCCGTGAGCAAAGGGGCTCGATTTTGGGGTTTTCGTGGCTCTAGGGTTAGAGGCGTTCTTGGTGGGATTTCTTCGATTCCTCTTGATTTGACAAGTTTTGGTGGACCAAATCTTGGCTATGGAGTACCCATGAGGTGTTCCTACTATCCCCAAAGTCTTGTGCAAAACCGTGGAGCGGATCGGGAGATCGGGAGTTGGATTTGGAGGAGTTGACTCGCGGGCGCTGTTCATCCCGAGCTGCCCAGGCACGACCGGTCTGACCGGTGCTCTTGACCGGTCTGACCGGTGCTAGCCCTTGGTGGGTTTTTGTCTCGGGGAACAACCTTGTCCGTGTGGTTTTGTCCCGTGGTCCTGCTGATCAGTTCTTGGAGTGTTTGGAGTTGTTTTGCTAGGGTTTGTGAGGGGTTCTTCTTCCTCACAGGTTGTGTATCGTGGTGGTTTTTGTTCCAGGGCCTAGAGGATTCACTGAGGCTTCCTGGAACGTTTGCTGTGCGGCTGCTGTAGCCACCGGCCTGACCGGCTCTGTCCACCGGTCTGACCGGTGTCACCGGTCTGACCGGAGCAGGCCATCGGTCTGACCGGTGTAGCACAGGCAGCAAGCCGTGCAAGTTTCCGCTGTGTGTTTTGGTGAGTTTTGGCTAGGAAGGTTGAGTGTTGGTTCCTAGGACCAGTAGCACTCCAGTGGCTGCGTGGTCTTGACCAACTTGGGTAGTTGGGTCGGAGACGTGAGTTGGAAGCCGTGTTCGTCTTGTTGGAGTTCTCATCTCCTTCGAGAAGAATTTTTATCGGCTCCCATTCACTCCCCCCTCTCTGGTTCGCCTAATCGGTCCTTCAGTAGCCTGCCGAAGATGATGTTAACGGTGTTGGATGGATCCTGGAACCTAGTGTCTTTGCCATTGCCGTTGCCATTGTCGTTCTTCTTCTCCTTGCCCTTGCGGAACTTTGGATTTGGATGCTCCGGTTCCGGCGTGTTCTTCAGGGCCAGGTGAAGTTGATAGCACTTCTCGGTGGTGTGGTTGGCATCCGAGTGCCATGGGCACGTTTGTTTGGCTAGTTTCGCCCAGGCTGGGTCTTCTTCGGACGGACCACCAGTTGACATAGCTGCAACCATGTTCTCGGGCTTCCGCTTGCGATTGGGGTTGCTTGAGTAGTTGTTGTTGGTGCGGTTGACCTGCTGCTGCTTGCCACCGTTGCTTCCACCAGCGTTGTTGTTGTTCTGGTTGTTCCGACCCTTGTTCCAATTGCGAGCTTTGTCTTCCTCATCCGCCCAGTGTGTGACCATATCCTTGAGCTTGGTGTGTTTGCTGGGCGAGAGCGACCAAAGTCTTGGAACAACTGATCAGAATAGATACCATCCTGGAATATATCTATGATGTCTTTCTCAGTAATGTCGATGACGCAGGCCCTCTTCTCGAAGAAGCAGCGCATGTAGTCGCAGAGGGATTTGTCTTATTTCTGCTTGATGAGAGCAAGGTCCATCCATGTGCCGTGACAGCCTAGGGAGCCAGCGAAGTTGCTGGTGAAGCGTTGCTTGAGATGATCCCAACTGTCGATGGAGCCCCTCTTGAGAGACTCGAACCGGGTGAGCGGCTCTTGCTCCAGACAGAAGTGAAGTAGATGCACTTGGTGTCGTCGTTGCCCCAGGCGTTGGAGATGGATAGAGCATAACAGCGTAGCCACTGTCTTGGGTCTTGCTTGCCATCGTACTTAGAGATGCCGTGGGGCTTGAACTTCTTCAGAAGCAACAGAGCTTGAATGCATTTGGAGAAGGTGGGGAAGGAGTCAGAGTTGTCGTCCTTTTGCTTCTCGCGCTCTGCACGTCTAGCAGTGATGACTGTGCGGGGGTCAGGTTGAGAGCTTCGGGACTTGGAGTTGACGCTTCCGTCACCGCCACATACGTTGTTGCCCGGTTGCTCCGATTGGGCCTGTTGCTTGTTTCCGGATGAGTTTGGTTGGCAGTGTTATTGCCACGGTTGGGGTCTCCACTGCTGCCATGGTGGCTAGACCGCCACCGCCCTCGCATCGGAGCATGGTGTGAGCCAACTCCATCAGCTTCGCGATTTCAGCAGTGGCCCAGTTGCGTGGCATGGAGCGACTGAGCACGTTCATGGCGTTGATCATGTCCTCTGGAGTGCGGTACTCGTGATTGACGAACGCGGCCAGGGCTTCTTCAAGGTTGCGGACGGGTAGAGCGTCCGTGAGTTCTTGTCGAAGTGTAGCGTGCTCAGCATTGTGGTTGTGACATTGAGTCTTGGCCTCCGTAATTTTGTTGGCTGGAGCGTCGGTGGAGAGTTCATCGTCGGTGACGTCATCCGGGAAGCGATAGTTGGCGCGCTGCACCCCTGGAGTAGAGTTGGTGTTGTCAACGACGAAGACCTCCCGGTCTGACGAGTAGTTGTAGAGTTCTCAACGAGCTCAGTGTCGGAGCCGTCCCTGATTAGTTCAGTACCCTCCTGGAAGGGCAGGTTGTCGAGGACGGCGACAAGGCGGTCATGATCACCTGTGATGAGATCAACAGGCGCATGCTCAGGCCAGTAGACGAATCTACCCTCAGGTGTCGATGTGATCACCAGTCCATGAGCAGGGCGTATTAATGGCTTCTCTTTAGACGAATCTGAGTCATAGTCGAACTTGAGCTTAGATGAATCTGAGTCGGAGTAGTCGAGGTTGACGTTTGTGTCCGAGGAGTACTCAGGCACGATCTCCTTCCTGAGGCGTTTGAGGATTGTCAGTGCGGCTTGGTAAGCAGCACCAACATGGTGATGTCAGAAGAGGTGGTGTGGTGTAGAGTCCGAACTGAGTGTGGGCTGGGTAGCCAAGGCACGCGTCTCAGATTGAATTGAAGTCGAGTTGGACTCAGACTCCAACTCAAGCCCTCTGACTGGGTCAGAAAGTGAAATTTCACCAAAATTGTCGACGAGATCCTCCATCGAAGCTTGCGGGAGCGACGAGGAGCCGGGCTTCTTCTCCAGGGTTGATGCTAGGAAGCGCAGGAAAGATCCCGCGCTGTTGGCGATGCAGACCCAGGAGCCGAAGATGAAGGTGTCGCCTTTCTGGAAAGTGACGATGGGCTTGATGGTGATTGACGCCATCGAGTTCACCAGCGGATCAACGGCGAGAGCCCCTACCTGGCGCGCCAGCTGTTAGTGTTTTGGACACTGATGCCTACTAAGGGGTACCCGAGGTAGTGTTTTGTGCGGTGGGGCTCGCCGAGATCAGGAACACGATGGTGAGACACGGGGCACACAATTAGACAAGTTCAGGCTGCAAAGTGCGTAATACCCTACGTCCTGTATGCTGCGTGGCTCTTGATTGATTGCGTGAGTTGCGTATATTGTATGGGGGTCCCTACCTCGCCTTATATTGTGCAGGAGGCAGGGTTACAAGTTGGTTAGGGTACAACAGTACTAGTCGAGTACAACTAGGAGTAGCCTATGGCAGTTCATGAGAGCTATCCTAATCTAGTACAAGTCCTATCCCGTCCTTCCTTGCCTTGTGGTCCACATCTAGTCTTGTACTGTGGGCCACTAGTCGTGTAGTCCAGGTAGTCAGGCCCATCTCCCGGGCATGGCCCACATTGATGGTGGACCCAGGGATGCCTAGTCGACACTCGGGTATTAATCGAATTAAGAGAAACCATACCAACAAGCACTTGGTCATCCTCACAAGCTTCTTTGGCGGTGACAGTTTAACTTGCCTCACTTGGGCACTTGAGTATTCTTCACACCTACACGATTTTGTTGAGGAGGCATAGGAGGCTTGGGAGTATTGTTGGCTCCATCTTTCCTTGGAGAGGAGCACTCACGAGAGTAATGCCCTTGTCCACCACAGTTGAAGCACGAACACCTTGGAAAATTTCCACCACCACCCCTGGTTGTCCCACAGGACGAGGAGATTGCCCTTGTGGTGCCGGAGGATGGCGTGCCATCCACATAGGCTTAGGAGCACCATAGCCTGGCACTCAAGGTGGAGGAGAAGATCTTGTGCGTGGACGTCTCAAGCTACCACCCTTGAAGGGAGGGGCAGCCCTCTTGCGGTTATCTGCATCAAGTGCATTCATCTTGTACTCGGCATTTATAGACTTGCTCACTAAGTCATTGAAGTCCTTGAAGTCAGTGTTTGAGTGATGAGATTGACGCTTGAAAGACAAACCCTCCAAATAACGATCTATCTTCCTTTCATCAGTAGAGACATCATCTTTAGCATATTGAGAAAGATAGTTGAAGGCATTAGTGTACTCTTGCACAGACCGATTCCCTTGCTTCAGTCTTCCAAATTCATCTCTCTTGAGATTCATAACACTCTTGGGGATATGAAACTCCCGAAAAGACTTTTGAAATTCCAACCAAGTCACTTGATGACCTGCAGTCACTTGGGCCTTATATCCTCTCCATCAGACTGCGGTTGCATCCTCAGGTTGGTGGGCTGCGAAGGCCACCTTTTCTGCATCATCATTTGGAAAGAGCCCCAACTTCTCTGTGATGGTAGCCAGCCAAAAGTCAGCCTCCAAGGGATCACCTGACCCCCGAAAGATAGGAGGACAGGTGCGTAGGAAGGCAAGGTGACCATGTAGTCGATTTACACCACCACCGCCTTGACCTTGGCCGACTTGATTGTTCACAACAGTCTGAAGGATTTGATTATGAGCTTGGTGGCTAGCTTTCGGCCTCCTAGGAAGCTCCAATAGAGTAGGGTGTATGTTGGGATGAGGAGGAAGATCTTTTCCACCAACACCATGACTGTGCTCATCGTCAGCTATCCTGTCGCCAACCACAATTGAGGTTACCGACCGAAAAAAAAATTGATATAATACAATTGTATAAGGAAAATTGCACAACAATATAATATCAACCACAATTGTGTGAGATATAAATTAGTAAGGATATACGATAAGAATTGTGAGATAGATAAAAGGGATCATGGAAGATTAGAACAAGATAAAGGATATATAGAGATATGTATGCACAACAATGCAAAAGCATGAACTTAGCAAAGACTATTAAATGCATACATGCCAATAAATAAACATGATGACATGCCGTGACAAACGCATCTCACAATGATACCCACCTATACTAGTGTGCCTCACATAAAATGTTAGGTATTAACCATGCTTAAACTACTAACCAGCTCTGATGCCACGTTGTGACAAACCTCCAAGTTAATCCTGTTTAATCGAGTCATCTCCATCAATCAACTCAATTAAAAAGGAATAACTTCGATCGTCCTTAAGATGTGTCATGAGCATTGCCCAGGATTTATACACACCTCACTAAGCGCAACAATAAACATCACAACCAATAGTAGTACAACATAGTCCAACACTTACATAAATAGATTCGAGTTAAGTTACAACTAGTTTAAAGAGTTTACAGCGGAAATTGAGGACCAGGTGTGTCCGAGGACCAGTGGAGGGTCGCTTCTTAGTGATGAGTGATTGACAATGTTGTGTGGACTGATGCTTGGCTAAGTGTGCAGATACAGGTTATGGCTTGACTCGTGTCGGTGCAGGTGAAGAACAAGCGCGAAAGGCCTTAGCCGTGGCGGCCTCCGGGTGATGGAGTGGCAAGTAGGCTTGGTTCGATGGACCCGGTGGCTGATGGGGACTAGTGCGAGCCGTGCGGTGCAAGACTGCCGGGCTGAAGTCGTGAACATGGGCCGGTGCAAGGTAGCGGTTGAAGCCCGAAGCTTGCACGCGGGGTTTGTTGGTTTGCCCACAAAACCATCGGTGGACGGTTTCTTGGTTTGGGCCTCAAAACCAAGCCCGAAGGCCCGAGGTGACGGAGACGGTGATCCGGGAGCTTCGGGAAGCTTCGAGGCGGAGGGCACGTGGCGTGATCGCGGGGTTTGCGTCGAGTTGAAGCGAAGCCGCGGTGGAAGCGTGTCCATATGATGAAGACTTGACTAAAATGCCCCTGAGGGGTTGTATCTTCCTTTTATGCATTAGGGGTAGCGTGGTCATTTACCTCCCTCCGATGGACTTCGTATAAATAGCGGAGAGGTGGATGGCATCTCTTGCTCTTGGACTTTAGGGTTTTCCTTCCCCGGTAGATTGCTCTGGACTGCTTCTTTTTCCTCTACTTTCCTTAGGCTAGATTCTTGTATAGTCCATGACCTCTGGATGTATGGAAGCATTCGGCGTTGTGGTGATCTCCAAGCTCTTTGTGATTTTCGTGTCATTTTCGGAGCTCCTTTTGGTTGGTTTCGTTCTTCGCTCGATTCGTTGATTTGAGGGCGTTTTCTCTCGGATTTCTTTGAGGGGATCATGGGTGGATGCCTTGCGCATCTTTGTGGATGATCTTGACCCCTCAAATGCCGGGATTTGCCCTTGATTCGTTAGTTCTTGGTGGAACCCGAGTTCATGGTGATGGTTTCGTAGATTCTCGATTCCTCTCGTTTTAGTTGGTTTGAGGCCATAAATTCGTAGGGATAGCATCTCGTAGAGACGCTTCACCTTCCCCTGTGATTTGGTCGCAATCCATTGGTTGAATCGGGAGATCGAGTGAAGGGAAGTTGGGTTCGTTCCCGCGGGCGATTTTTTCTGGGCTCTACCGGATGATCCGGCACTTTACCGGATGATCCGGCCTAGTTGACTTTTCTGTGCTAAGTGCTTTTCTTGTTCTTGTCCTAAATCACAAAGTTTTTAGTGAAGTCTTGATCTTTTGAGAAAGATCTTTTGGACAAAGACTCATTAGGTTGTTATGACCCTATGGTTAAAATTTCGTGATTTTAGGAGGTCATTTGATTGAGTTTTGGATTTTTCTTTGTCCGTTCAGCAGGCTGTTTTTGGGCATTTCGGGTGATCCGACATAACGCCGGATGATCCGGTAGGAAGACCCAGTGAATGTCCCGAAATTCTCTGTGAATGTCCCGGGTTAACCCAGGTGATCCGACACTATGCCGGATGACCCGGAAGGTCCCAGAAAGTTGCTGTTTTGCTCTATCTCTTCCGTGTTAGCTTCCGTTTCGCTTTCGCGTGGTTTCTTAGCTGCTCTAGAATCGTTCCTAGGGTCAGTAGGTCCGTTGTGACCACGTGATCTTGGCGATTGGCTTGTGCTTTGTTCTCCCTCACGTGTGAGAGCCGTTTGGAGTTGTTTTTGGGGCATAGTCGAGTTCATCTTCTCCCATTCACTCCCCCCCTCTCTGGTCGCCTATTCGGTCCTTCAATTGGTATCAGAGCCGGTTACGGATCTTTTGATTATAACCAGTCTAAGATCCAAAGATGGGTGATTACGGCAAGGGGTCGGGTCCTCCGCACTTCGATGGTAAGAATTACCCGATGTGGGAGAGGCGCATGGGCGCGTTTTTGCGAGGGAAGGGAATTCTTATCTGGGAGGTCACTCAAAATCCTCATTATGTCATCCCAGATAGTTTTCTGCTTCCAGGATCGTGGGACATGTTTGAGGCCAACAGCAAGGCCGTTGATTACTTGTTTCGTGCTCTCTGTGCCTCAGAGTTCGAGCGAGTGTACGGAGAGAATGTGGCCGGAAAGATTTGGCTCAAGTTGAGAAATGCTCATGTTGGCAATGCCCAAGTGCAAGCCCGTTTGTTTTCCACTTACCGGAGAGAGTATGAGAACTTCACTCATCTCCCCGGCGAGTCGACCGATGCAATGTTTCAGCATTTCACTAGCATTGTCAACAACATGAGGGCCAATGTGACAGTGCTCCCATACACGAACCTTGATCAAGCTATCAAGCTTTTGCATGCCCTGGATAGGTCTGTGTGGAGTGCCAAGGTCGGGGCCATTGAGGAGTCGAGCGTGTATGATACGCTGACGTTGGATGAGCTGTTTTCCAAGCTCAGGTCTTCTGAGGTTGATCGTGGCTTGAGAGCCAAGAGCGAGAGCCTCACTGATCCTCATAGTTTGGCTCTTGTCTCGGGATCACGGTCTAACGCTAACCCTGGTGGTTTCTCTTTGTCTTGTCTTGTGTCTTTGCCAGATGAGGACTTTGAGGTACTGAGCGAGGATGATCTCACTTTGTTGAGCAAGAGGTTTGGGCGGATGTACGAGAACCGCAAGAATGCAAGGCGGAGCTCGGGGATGTGCTATCGGTGCGGGAAGCATGGGCACTTCATCACCGAATGCCCTGAAGCCATGGAGATCAAGAACGACTACAAGGGCAAGTCCAAGCACGACTACAACAAGCACCGCTCCCGGAACGACTACAAGGACGAGCACAAGGACAAGGGCGAGAGAAGGCACAAGAAGGGTGGCGGCCACAAGAGGAAGACCACTCGAGCGATGGTGGCCGGAGCAAGCGACATCGACTCGACATCAAGCGATGCCTCATCCGACTCGAGCGGCGAGGAAGAGCAAGAGAAGCGCAAGGACAAGCGGCACACGGGCAAGAACTTCACCGGCCTAAGCTTGTCGCACAAGGAGGCTTTTGCGGCATGGCGCACTCCAAGATGGGTGGGAAGCACAGCTCGGATTCGAACTCCGATTCCGATGATTAGGTACGACAAGATCCCAACTTCTTGCTAGAGGAGAATGCTAGGCTCAATGAGTTGCTTGATAACCATGATGATGTGCTTAGAAAGACCAACAAGGAGAAGAGGGAATTTAGGTCTCTGTTGGGTGATGCTAAGGACAAGGTAGCTGAGCTTGAATCCTTGCTTGTGGATGCTAGAAATGAGATAGTTGCTTTGAAATCTGCTCCTGTTGTGTCCAATGAGATGGATTGTGGTGACTGCTCAGTTTTTCTTGCTGATTTGACTGCTCTCAAGGAGAAGCATGCCTCTACTTTGGAGGAACTAGATGTGGTTAGGATTGAATGTGATGAGTTGAAGTCTAGGCCAGCTTTACTAGGTGCTTGTACCTCATGTCCCATTTTGCATGCTATGCTAGATGAATCTCACACTAGAATTGTCTCTCTTGAGGCGGCATTGAAAGCTCCTCTTCCTACATCATGTTCAACCTGTGAAATGCATGCTTTGAAAAACATGGAACTTGCAAACTGTGTTGATCGTCTGCAGGATGAAAATGATGAATTGAGAAAAATGATGGGGTGGTTATCTGGGCATGAGCCACAATTGAGTATGATGTTGGCTCAATTCAAGAGGTTTGATGGTCAGGCATTGGGGGCTGACAAGTGTGGTGAGAAGAGTGGTGAGGGAGAAGAGAAAGCCGGAGAGATCCCCATTCCACCACATACCACACCGATGAACAAATTTGCACCCAAACCAAACCACCTCCGAAACAAGTTAGACACAACACCCGATCCAGCAGTGTTCCCCCACAAAGCTGAAAACTACCAAAAACCCATCAAGTTTGTGAGCACCCAGGGGAGTGTCTTTGAGGGGAAGTCAGGAGAGAAAGCTGGAGAGAAGCTTGTAGAGAAGCCACAGCCTAAGCCAGTGCCAATCCGCTTCCATTGTGAGTATTGTGGGAGGGATGGGCATAAGGATGAGTTCTGTTTCTGGAGAAAGAGGGATGAGAGGTTTGCTAGGGAGATGGCAAACAAGGACAGGTACCACCTTGCTCGTGGTGTGCCTGAGCCTCCTAGAGGGCCTCTACCTAGGGGTGATGTGTTTGTGAGGACAGTTCCCACTCGTGGAGGTGGAGGTGGAGGTGGAGGTGTGTTTCCTCAAAGAGATAGGCGTGTTGGGTTTGGGCATGGTGAGTTGGCTCGACGTGCTCCTTCTCGTGACCGTTACGAGTTTGGGAGGCACGATCGGAGCTTTGGGTCTCAGATGGACTACGGGTCACGTTTTCCTCCTCGTGGTGCGCGTACTCCTCCAGTGAGACGTGACAGGTCCTTTGGTGGTAGGTGTGAGAGGGCTCCGCCTCGGGGTTTTGGTAGAATGGACTTTGCTAATCCTTCTTTTGAGCAAATGGCTCAACACTGGTTTGAATCATTTGGAACTAACCCCAGTGTTGAGTCGCTTGCTCATTCTCGTTCTCGTTTTTGATTGCAGGCGGGAGGCTTGGAGAACTTTTGGTTGATCGACTCCGGTTGCTCGAGACACATGACCGGAGATCGTGGGTGGTTCTCCAGCCTCATCCCGGTGAGTACGAGGGAGTACATCACTTTCGGGGACAACGGGAGAGGACGAGTGCTTGCGGAAGGTACGGTGAAGGTGAGTAACAAGGTGACCTTAAGAACAGTGGCCCTGGTCAAGTCACTTGGTTTTAACCTGTTGTCGGTATCTCAATTACTTGACGAAGGTTTTGAGGTTCATTTTAAGTCGGGTGGTTCTCGTGTGCTTGATTCTCGAGGCGATCTTGTCTGTACGATCGTCCCCAAGGGTCAAATCTTTCGTGCCGATTTTTCCCAGTCTGTTGGTCCTTCTCGATGCTTTGTTGCTGGCGTTTCGGCCGAGCTTTGGAAATGGCATAGGAGGTTGGGACACTTGAGCTTTGAGTTGCTTTCCCGCTTGAGTGGTCTTGACCTTGTCCGAGGATTGCCTAAGTTGAAATTCGAGAAGGATTTGGTTTGTGCTTCTTGTCGGCATGGGAAGATGGTTGCCGCTTCTCACGCCCCTCTGACTGCTGTCATGACCGAGCGACCTTGTGAGTTGTTGCACATGGATTTGGTTGGGCCAGCTCGTGTTCGCTCTGCTGGTGGGAAGTGGTATGTTCTTGTGGTTGTTGATGATTTTTCGAGGTCCTCTTGGGTTTTCTTTTTGGAAGATAAGAGTGAGACATTTGGCTTTGTTCGAGACTTGATCTTGAGGTTGAAGAATGAGAGACATGGAGATGCCATTCGAGCTATACGCAGTGACAATGGCACAGAGTTTAAGAACTCTCATTTTGATGCCTTTTGCAGTGATCTTGGTCTTGATCATCAGTATTCTTCTCCATACATCGCTTGTCAGAATGGCGTTGTGGAGAGAAGAACCGGACCCTTTGTGAGATGGCCAGGACGATGCTTGATGAGCATAGGACTCCTAGGCATTTCTGGGCTGAGGCGGTCAATACCGCTTGCTATGTCTCAAATCGCATCTTCCTTCGTGCTTTCAAGAAGAAGACCTCTTATGAGCTAATGCATGGCCGACAACCCAAGGTGAGTCACTTTAGAGCTTTTGGATGCAAGTGTTTCATTCTGAAGAAGGGCAAGTTGGATAAGTTCGAGTCTAGATGTTCGGATGGTATCTTTCTCGGTTATGCGATTCACTCTAGAGCATATCGTGTGCTCAACCTTGACACTAACCGAATCATGGAGACTTGCGAGGTTACCTTCGACGAGACACAGCCATGTAGCTCTTCTGCTTTTGAGTGTGCAGGTGATGAGGAAATTGGTGCCAGGATCTTTGAGGATGAGAAGGATGGAGATGGAGACGAGGATGATGATGATGGTGGTGCTCCCATGGCTAATCGTGTACATGCTACTTCCACTACTACGACGACGATCGAGGACGGACCATCCCCTACACCCACTACAACTGAGGCTGTTCGAGTGGAGGCTGCTGCTGAGGGGGAGGTGGTGTCCAGGCGGGAGGCTCCACGGCGGGTACAGATCGATCACCCACCGACGACGATCATAGGTGATATCCATGAACGCACTACACGGTCGAGGTTAAGGAATTCCTCTCATTTCGCTCACTCTGCTTTTGTCGCGTCGTTTGAGCCCAAAGATATTGGACACGCTTTGTCTGACGAGAATTGGGTGAATTCCATGCATGAGGAGTCGGAGAACTTTGAGAGAAACCAAGTCTGGGTTCTAGTCGATCCACCACCAAATTGCCGTCCCATAGGAACCAAGTGGGTGTGGAAGAACAAAGAGGGTGAGAATGGGATGGTTGTGAGAAACAAGTCGAGGTTGGTGGCGCAGGGTTTCAACCAGAAGGAGGGGACAGATTATGAGGAGTCATTTGCTCCTGTGGCCCGTTTGGAGGCAATTAGGATCCTTCTAGCCTTTGTCGTGGCTAAAGGGTTCAAGTTGTACCAAATGGATGTCAAGAGTGCTTTCTTGAATGGGGTGATAGAGGAAGAAGTGTATGTGAGGCAACCCCCGGGGTTTGAGAGCGAGAAATACTCACATCGTGTATACAAACTCCAGAGAGCGCTCTATGGGTTGAAACAGGCACCTAGAGCTTGGTATGGCAGGTTGAGAGGCTTTTTGCTGAGTAAGGGGTTTGTGATGGGCACGGTTGATAAGACCCTATTTCTCCTTAAGCATGGGAATGACCTGTTGATTGTTCAGATATACGTGGATGACATTATCTTTGGTGGCTCTTCTCATGATCTTGTTGCCAGATTTGGAGATGATATGAGCAGGGAATTTGAGATGTCCATGATGGGCGAGCTGCAGTCTTTCTTGGGCCTCCAGATCAAGCAGTGCAAGGACGGGACGTTTGTACATCAGGCGAAGTACACCAGGGACATGGTGAAGAAGTTTGGCATGAACGACTCCAAGCCGCTGACTACACCGATGAGTACCACTACGGCTTTGGACACGGACGAGGACGGCGAACCCGTGGACCAGAAGGAGTACCGGAGCATGATCGGCTCCCTCCTCTACTTGACGGCGATGAGGCCGGACATACAGTTTAGTGTGTGTCTGTGCGCTCGTTTGCAGGCTTCACCGAGGACTTCACATCAGCAGGCCGTCAAGCGGATTTTCAGGTACTTGAACTACACTCCTAAGTTTGGTCTTTAGTACTCTGCCTCCTCGACACTCAGACTTCACGGTTATTTCGATGCTGATTTTGCTGGGTGTCGATTGGACCGCAAGTCTACCTCTAGGTGTTGTCAATTCCTTGGTTCTTCTTTGGTCTCTTGGTCATCTCGCAAGCAATCCAGTGTAGCCCAGTGCACTACAGAGGCCGAGTATGTAGCTGCTGCTAGTTGTTGTTCCCAACTGCTTTGGATGACATATACCATGAGTGATTTTGGTGAGGAGTGCTCCCAGGTTCCACTTTTCTGTGATAGCACCAGTGCCATAAGTGTAGCCAAAAATCCTGTCCTCCACTCCAAAACGAAACACATAGAAGTGAGGTACCACTTTCTGAGGGACAATGTTGAGAAGGGAAACATATCTTTATCCTATGTCCCTACCCAAGATCAGCTAGCCGACATTTTCACCAAACCGCTTGATCAAGCCAATTTCACTCGCTTGCAGGGTGAACTTGTGTAACACCCTAATTTTACAAATTTGGGCTTTGAATAAAATTTGATAGAAACCTTTATTTATGCTCCTAAGGATTATAGGGTTGCCTTTAATTTCTTTTAGGCATTTAAGTTTTTCTAAAATAAAATAAATGAACTATAGGAATTTATTATTGCATTCATGCTGGTGCATTGTCTTTGATTGTTTGAATTCAAATTTGAATTTGAATTCATTTGTTTTGTGCCTTTTCTAAATAGTTAAACCTCTACCCTAACCCTCCCTTCCTTTCAGCCCAGTTCGGCTTCGAGCCCAGCCAGCAAAAGTCTGTCGGCGCCCCTCCTTCTCTTCGGCCTGGTTCGCCCGCGCCGCAGCCCGCTTTGCTTTTTCCCCGTCGCAGCCCAGCGCAGCAGCCTGGCCCAGCCGGCCCATTGCGTCGCCGCCGGCCCACCTTCTCTCTCCCGCGCCCACAGACGCCGACAGTTGGGACCTACCTGTCATCCCCGTCCCCGCGCCGCACCCGAGCCGGACTCGAACCCGAGTCCGACCGCGCGTCCGCGCCGCCGCGCACGCCTTCCCAGGCGTGGCCCGCACGCCAAGGCCGAGCCCTGGCCTATTTATAGGCCGCCGCCACCTCCTGGCCGGGCTAGCCAAAACCCTAGCCGCCCCTGAGCACCCCCGCCCGAGCCCGCCGGAACCCTAGAACGCCGCCGCCGCTGTTCTCCGCCACCGTTGCCGCTCCGCCGTCGAGAAGCCGTCCCGGAGCTGCGCAAGGAGGTGAGAAGCTCCCCAGTGCCGCTTGTTGTCGTCCCCGTGCATCGAGTCGCCGAGGAGGGCTCGCCGGAGTTACGCCACCGCACCGCTCCGCCTCGCCGCGCCGCGCGCCGTCTCCGCCGCGTCCTAGCCGACCGCGCCGCCCTAGATGAGTTCGCCGCCTCGCGCGCTTCATCCCGGTGTGACCCGCGCGCGAAACTGAGCCCCCTAGCTCGATCCCGTGCCGCACCTGCGAGTTCGCCGCCGTCCGCCGCCACTCGCCGCCGGCCGGGCGCTCGCATGCGTCCGCAGCCGTCAGATCAAGATCTGACGGTCCTGATCAATCTGACCGCCACCGCTTGCGCAGCAGCCACCGCCGGCCGTTGGATCAAGATCCAACGGGCTGGATTAGATCCAACCCGAGTCAATACCGGTCAAACCGGCATGACCCCGTCTTTTTGCAGAAAACCCCCTGAGCTTTTCCTTTTTTACAAATAGGTTCTTCCGCAGTAGTAAGTTTCTTTGCAGTTAGGTCCTTTTGTTACGTTTAGGCCCAGAACCTTTAGGTTTCTTTACAGTTTAGTCCTTACACCTTCGTTAGTGCATATCTTGGTCGTTTTAGCTCCATTTTTAGCGTTCTTTATGTCCACGCGATCGTCTCGAAGTGTAGAATAGTTTTACGTCTCTGTTTTGTTCTGTTAGTACTGTTTGATGATTGTTTCTCATTTATTCTTGTTGTATGCTTGTATGTGAATGTTGTGGAGCGTAGAGAGTGAAGCGTTCGAAGGCTTTGAAGATCAAGACGCGCCAGAGTTTGAGCAGCAGAGTCTTGTTGAAGGCAAGTCTCCCTTGATGCATACCCACTTGTCCTATATAACATGCATTCAATTCATTGTATTTACTTTTGCTTGAATTAATTTGATGGGTTCCTATTAAGGATCATGCCTAGTACTTTTTGACCTTTGCCTTGTATAAACCAGTTGCTTAATTAATACTGATGGTAGATACTGCTTAGCTTGCTTAACTGGGATGGTATTAATCAACTTGGATACTTTTATGTTCTATGTTCCGTTTTATGTTATTTTAATTATAAGACCACCTTTGCTATGTTAATCGGAACATGGAGAACCACCCAGGAAAACAGTACAACCACAAGAACTAACGGGCAATGGTCTTGGCTTAGTAATTAGGAACTTTAGCTTGGGGTGACCTTACCTGATAAGGACAAGGGATCGGCGGTACTGCGGGGTATGGACTCGCTCTAGCAGGGGGTTGGGTGAGTTCTTTCTATGGTGGGGTATTGACCTGCTAGGGGACTTTATACCTTGCTAACTGATCCGGACCTTGTGGGTCACAACTTGTTGGGGAACCTTTGTAAAGGCCTTGTAGCGTCCCTATGCAACCACACCTCGGTAGTGTGGTATGGTGCCTTGCAAACACCGCATGGTTGGGTTCAAAGTTCTTCGGAGCTTTTACGCTGCTTGTGGTGAAAGTGTACAACCTCTGCAGAGTGTAAAACTAACTAGTTAGCCGTGCTCACGGTCAAGAGCGGCCTGGACCCTCACATGACTAAGTTATGGAACTTAAATGTTAAATCGTTGTTCTATCTTTATTTATGATGCTTATGTTTTATTAATTGTGGGTTGGTATAAACTTACACTCTTTAGTAAATATGCTGCTAATAAAACTTGACCAACTAAAATGCTAAACTGCTTGAACCCTAGCCATCCACCATATGGCCATGCATGTTATGTTGTTTTCCCCTTGCTGAGTACGGCACGTGCTCACGCTTGTCTATTTTCTTGTATCTACAATACTCGGATTGCTGCTCAGACTGGGAGAGATTTGAAGACTACCCCGGTGACTTCCAGGAGTTCTAGGTGTGCGTGTCTTCAGTCAGCTGCCTGTGGAGACCCCTTTATCCGCTGCGAGAACTCGTTATTTATGTTTCGTTTAAGACTTTGGTCATGTAATAACTCTTTATTCGTGTGGCACTGATTTTGGTATTCACAATGTCATTGCATGTGTGTAACTTGATCCTGGCGCACACGTGATCTATGCATTCGGTTTTGGCTTTAAAACTGGGTGTGACAACTTGGGGTGTGCTTTCCTTTCTAGCTGAGTCTTGGAGCTTCTCATGTATATATGTGCCATATGTTCATTTTATTGCATTGCATTCATGCATTCTACTTTTTGTACAAAACCTGGTAGGATAGCCATCTTTGGATCACTTGTGCTAGAAATGAGCTTCTCTTATATACATTGATCACCGATGTGCTATATTTGTGATATATGTGCATTTTGAGTAATTTGTGGATGTGAATACTATGCTCTTGATGGTTGTGCCATATACCTATGTTGAGATAGATTTCTTTTGATGAAAATGCTAAAATTGTGTCTCTCATGAGTAAATGCTTGTCTATGCTCAATTTGTGCTTAAATGCCTATATCATGTTTAGTTTGTGCTTGAGAATCATGTTCTTTTTGTTTGGGGTCAAAGACCTTCTTATCATTGTAAATGTTTAGCCCTTTTTGCTTGCTTGGGGAGGAGCATAAGCTTCTTTTTGCCGCAAAGGCACTTCATGTACCATGTTTAATCTTGAAAATGAAATTGGTGTGTGAATTGCCTTATGCTTGAAAAATGAGCTCCTAATCATGTTTTTATGCTTTGATTTCATATCTTGGGTGCTAAACCGTAGCACGCTTGTCTACCATGAGAAGTCTCATTTTAAGAAGTAGACACATGGCTCGGTTGCTTTAACATGACTTGAGTAGCTTATGGGCGTTTATAATGATCTTGTGATGAGAATTTGTGATCTTGCATAAACTTTGGATGATCTAGTGTATTTATGTTCAAATTAGTGTAGAGAGAGTCTTGCTCATGAGATGACTATTTCTTTGTGAAAATTGCTTAAAATTGCTTTTAGCCATGTCACATGCTTATATGTCTCTACCTTCTTGATGGTAATGTGCTAAATACACCATATCTACTTTACTTGCTCTATGTCTCATGTGTAGCATTTTGTTGTGCTCTTTGTATATTTGAGAAGCTTGGTAGATTGTATATATGCTTTGACATGCATTTTGCATGAAAACAAGGGGAAGAGTTTCATATACCTTGATTCATGCATTGTCAACAAGGGGGAGAGTTTTGTATGATATGGGGAGAATTTTTCATGCTTTGGGAGATTTTGTGATAAATTGGTATGCATTTGTGAGATGTTGCATGTGAGGAGAAAAATTGAGAAGAAGAGGGTGCATTTGCTCAGTGGGAGTTGCATATGTGCAGGGGGAGCTCCTTTGATTTTTCCTGAGTTTTGTGCTTTGTGATGTGCTCTTTGAGAGCTTTGGTTTGTCTCGGCTGTGTCGAGCCGTTGCCCTTGTCTTAGGGGGCCGAGACTTGGTTGGTGAGTGATCTTGATTTCGCTTATTCTTTGACTTTGGATCACTTGTTTGGGAGGTTTGTGTTCGTGGTTGTTTTCTTTTCTTTTTCTCGATCATGGTTACTATGGGTGTTGTCAATGCACTCATCAAGGGGGAGATTGAGGATCAGGTGTGTCCGAGGACCAGTGGAGGGTCGCTTCTTAGTGATGAGTGATTGACAACATTGTGTGGACTGATGCTTGGCTAAGTGTGTAGGTACAGGTTGCGGCTTGACTCGTGTCGGTGCAGGTGAAGAACAAGCGCGAAAGGCCTTAGCCGTGGCGGCCTCCAGGTGATGGAGTGGCAAGTAGGCTTGGTTCGATGGACCTGGTGGCCGATGGGGTCTAGTGCGAGCCGTGCGGTGCAAGACTGGCGGGCTGAAGTCGTGAACATGGGCCGGTGCAAGGTAGCGGTTGAAGCCCGAAGCTTGCACGCGGGGTTTGTTGGTTTGCCCACAAAACCATCGGTGGACGGTTTCTTGGTTTGGGCCTCAAAACCAAGCCCGAAGGCCTGAGGCGACAGAGACGGTGATCCGGGAGCGTCGGGAAGCTTCGAGGCGGAGGGCACGTGGCGTGATCGCGGGGTTTGCGTCGAGTTGAAGCGAAGCCGCGGTGGAAGCGTGTCCGTCCGATGAAGACTTGACCAAAATGCCCCTGAGGGGTTGTATCTTCCTTTTATGCAGTAGGGGTAGTGTGGTCATTTACCTCCCTCCGATGGACTTCGTATAAATAGCGGAGAGGTGGATGGCATCTCTTGCTCTTGGACTCTAGGGTTTTCCTTACCCGGTAGATGCTCTGGACTACTTCTTTTTTCTCTGCTTTCCTTAGGCTAGATTCTTGTATAGTCTCTGACCTCTGGATGTATGGAAGCATTCGGCGTTGTGGTGATCTCCTAGCTCTTTGTGATTTTTGTGTCATTTTCGGAGCTCTTTTTTGTTGGTTTCGTTCTTCGCTCGATTCGTTGATTTGAGGGCGTTTTCTCTCGGATTTCTTTGAGGGGATCATGGGTGGATGCCTTGCGCATCTTTGTGGACGATCTTGACCCCTCAAACGCCAGGATTTGCCCTCGATTCGTGAGTTCTTGGTGGAACCCGAGTTCATGGTGATGGTTTCGTAGATTCTCGATTCCTCTCGTTTTATTTGGTTTGAGGCCATAAATTCGTAGGGATAGCATCTCCTAGAGATGCTTCACCTTCCCCTGTGATTTGGTCGCAATCCATTGGTTGAATCGGGAGATCGAGTGAAGGGAAGTTGGGTTCGTTCCCGCGGGCGATTTTTTCTGGGCTCTACCGGATGATCCGGCACTTTACCGGATGATCCGGCCTAGTTGACTTTTCTATGCTAAGTGCTTTTCTTGTTCTTGTCCTAAATCACAAAGTTTTTAGTGAAGTCTTGATCTTTTGAGAAAGATCTTTTGGACAAAGACTCATTAGGTTGTTATGACCCTATGGTTAAAATTTCGTGATTTTAGGAGATCATTTGATTGAGTTTTGGATTTTTCTTTGTCCGTTCAGCAGGCTATTTTTGGGCATTTCAGGTGATCTGACATAACGCCGGATGATCCGGTAGGAAGACCCGGTGAATGTCCCAGAATTCTCTATGAATGTCCCGGGTTAACCCAGGTGATTCGACACTTTGCCGGATGACCCGGAAGGTCCCAGAAAGTTGTTGTTTTGGTCTATCTCTTCTGTGTTAGCTTCCGTTTCGCTTTCGCGTGGTTTCTTAGCTGCTCTAGAATCGTTCCTAGGGTCAGTAGGTCCGTTGTGACCACGTGATCTTGGCAATTGGCTTGCACTTTGTTCTCCCTCATGTGTGAGAGCCGTTTGGAGTTGTTTTTGGGGCATAGTCGAGTTCATCTTCTCGAAGTGAATTTTTATCGGCTCCCATTCACTTCCCCCCTCTCTGGTCGCCTATTCGGTCCTTCAGAAATGTTTTAGCATGGCTCTCGCGGATCACCACAAAAGAAGGTTGACACTATAAGGAGATTGTGCCTTCCTCCAACCTAGGCCTCACTCCCTACCCACACCTCCGTCCTAGGGGTAGAAGTAGCCAAAAACTGTTTCCTGCTGCTGGTCACCTGCAACAACTTATCGGCGACACCGTGAGTACAAAAGGTACTCTGCAGGTCTGATCCAACATATGGGTATATACTTGCCCGACTCTCAAGGAGGTTGCATTTGGTTAAATAGCAAGGAAGGTTAATAGGCATTTTACTTTGCATAAAAAGCATTTAATAGTTTTATGGTGAGAATAGCAAGTAAAGACCTAGCATCTATGATCTCTAAGCCAAACATTAAACAATTACAATAAGTAAAGGTGATCATGATCATGAGCTCAGTTTTCCATGAACTCCATACGGTAACTCTACTTTGAGACTCCAAACTCAAGAGCGTGCTCCGTGACCTAGAGCAAGGCTCTTGCAATAGATTTATACCCTGTAGGGGTGTACAACTTTTCCCATAAAAGGCGCAAGACCAACGACCATACCATCGAACCTAGGATAAGTGTTGATTCATGCCCTTAACCTTTCACATACCTACACCCCACTATGAATGAACAACTGGGAGTGTATAGGTGCACCGGACGCAGCTGATCACACCTCATCCCACCCCGCGCTGAATCCGGTGATGGAACGGTGCGACTTATGCTACTTAGCTTACCATACCCAAAAATCAGCATGTGGTTGTTGGGTATTTTAACGTATGTGAATAAATCCGTAAGCACACGAATACCGTTGTAGCTTTCACCTCAGAGTATTATAAGGGTATCGAATCCAAGGGAACATGTGTGTGCAGTAACTTCTGTTCTAATGGTCCGGGGACACACCACGATATTAGGCACGGGAAGAGAGGATTCCCATGGATAGCTCTATAGATGAGATTAAAGGTCGATCTCTCAAGAACTGCCTCGGGCACCGGCTTACCCCTGATCTGTAAGGCGAATCTGGCCTACGGTTCCTCAGCCTACACTATATCCGAACGTGGAGGATTTCAAAGGATCAATAGGGCTGTCACCACCTGCGATCTACCTCTACCAATCCGTGGGATATAGGGCAAACGAAGGATAACCCTTAGCCTTGACACCACATCTATGCTACTGATTACTATCGTAGCCTGACTACGTTTGATATCTCATAGCAACCTACGACACTCTATATAAAATATAGAGAGATGAACCCGCAAGGAGGAGAACTGATCTCACTCAACTATAGAAGAACTAGTTTATACTAAAGGCATGCAAGAGAGCACCCAGTCTTGTGCTATGCTGGTAGCGTATATGAACGTCATACAACAGACGAACATATAAACGGAAGATCTACGCATCAGCCAAGGGAAAAGGCTACTCATGCAACCAAGCATAAAGCTAGAAGGAATCACGAATGTCACTTTGGTATAAATGGAAATGTGAGAGTATCCACTATATTCTAATAGACGAACAAGCATACAAACGGATATGAGAACTACGAACTTGTGCCACAAGATCAAAGGATTGTGTTCATGAAGAACGCGAGTCTCTAAAGCAAGAACACACGAAGAACACAAGAACATATCACCTGTGTATGAATGCCACTATAGTCTAATTAGAAAAATACAAGAATACTCACTTTAGTCTAAATGAAGAACAACAACATCGTAGAGGTACATGCTACTCTCTCTCCCTCTCTACTCTAACACTAGCTAGGAGAGAAGCATTGGATGAGATGGTGAAGTGTGTGTCTCTAAGAGAGCCCGCCTCCCCTTCTATCTATAGGCGGGGGTGGCAAGGAGGAACGCCCGAGGCACCCCAAGAATGCGACAAGGGACCAATGGAGAGCCGCCACATGCAAGGTGGCGGAGATCTGTGCCGCGCATGGTTCGGCCGAACCCCTGGCGAGTCCGTTTGCGCCACCTTTCATCTGGGTGACTGCTACGTGGGCCCTAAGGCGTGTATGGGTATGCATGCAGTGTTTCTAGCTCATTTCCTTGGGGATGTGGGCCCTTGAATCCGTGTACTAGCTCCTGATTGGTCGAAGGTGTGTTTCCTTGGATTGATGATGTGTCATGTACACATGGGATCCTGTGTGGCAGCGTGTCGCCACGTGGACTGTTGTGGGTCCCACCAGGCCCACATGATGTTGTCTTGTGAGTCACATATCTCCTTCATCTGAGCTCTGAAGTATACGAATGATATATCCATTTCGATCATCCTGATGAGCCCGTCGCAATGGTGAAATTCAACTTGGCATTTGAGATTGTTCATCATGATGCCATATTCATGTCATTGGTTCACTTGCTCTCAATTATATCATTTCATGCGCATTTTGGTGTGTTCGTGATGAACACGAGCCTCTAAATGATGAACAGATGAAGAACACAAGAACATATCACTTCATGCATGAACATATTTTAATCTAAATAAGAAATGCAAGAATACTCACTTTATTCTAAATGCATCTACGGAGGAACAAGATCTGATGAACAAATCTCCATCTCTTCCCTCACCCCTCTCTACCTAGCACTAAACTCCACACACAAAACCCATGGGGAGGTGAGTTCTCACCTCCCCAAGGGAAAAATGAGAGACGAGAGGCCACCAAATGGCTTCGGCCGACCACCGGGCAGCTCCCCTCGCACCGCCTTTCGTTTGGGTGACTACTAGGTGGGCCCTAAGGTGTGTATGGGTATGTATGCGGTGTTTCTAGCTCATTCTCATGGGGATGTGGGCCCTTGGATCCGTGTACTGGCTTCTGATTGGTCAAAGGTGTGTTTCCTTGGATCGATGATGTGTCACGCATGGCAGCCTATGTGGCAATGCATTGCCATGTGGCCTAGTGTGGGTCCCACTGGGCCCATAGGATATCATCAGTGTGATCTTATCTTGTGCATATCTCTCTCATCCGAGCTCCGAAGTATGCAAATGATATATCCATTTCGATCGTCTCGATGAGCCCGTCGCAATGGTGTAGTCCAATTAAGCATTTGAGACTATTTTGGACGACGCCATATATAAGCCATTGGATCACTTGCCAGATATATCATTTAATGTGTATTTCGGTGTATCCTGCAACAAAGTAGAGAAACAATAACACTTGTGGAAATTGTGAGTATAAACCCCTATTCTAGTGTTGATGATCGTGTTTCATGTGTTTAATGCAGGAGTTGACGGCCTAAAAGTGGTACTTAACAGCCGTCAACAGTGGTTTGTATGAGAAGGTGCTCAAGAGCCCAACTACAAAGTTAGTCCTTAATCAATTCAACAAGTCTAAGCAAGAGAGCTCCAATCTCAACTTGGCCTAGCACACTTGTTCAAGTCTCGATTCATCATTCAAAGTAGATCAATATAACCATTCACAACTAACCAAGATAATTATTCCAACAACATGTAACTCGCGAATGGTGGTGACCTTGCCACCTCTCGACTTTTATCGATGCTAAGCATGGATAAGCAAATATAAACGTGACACATAAACAAGCATACTCACCTAAAGGGGGTTATTCTAGATCAAGGAATGACAATGCATAAAGATAGGAGCTAAACAAACATATACACAAATATTGACTTATGCATATGCAAGACACATATATATTTTGTTGATCCAAAATAGGGTTCAAAATATGCTTAGGTGCCTGCCTTGGGTGTCAACGGGGGCATCGTCGACGATGGGGTCTTGTTGGGTCTCCCCGACCTCTTGCTCTGGTGCTTCGATCTCTACACGGATGCAATGATACATAATAAATAAATATGCTATGAGAATGCAATGGTACGAAAATAACATGTTGTAACATGAATTAACAAGGCTAAACTATCATGGGAATGTTCGATGGAAGCATAGATAGATAGGTTAAACAACTAGGGAACTAGATAGTGAAAATCAGGAAAGTTCAAAACACTGTAGCATGATCCGGTCACTTTAGCACCATCCGACCTTTTTGCCGGATCATACGGAAACAAACTGAACCGGTCTGGATTATTCGACCGGATCACCCAGCCAAGTTCGAATCTTCCGACCCCAAGGCCAGATCATCCAGGAGTGGCAATGAGCTCGACAGTGGCAGCTCCGGTGATGGTTTTGGTTGTGGGTTTTTATTCTAGGAGTTTGTAGGCATGTCTCAAAGTCATCCTAAGTGATAGATTTTGTAGGAAATAAGATTTAGAAGCTCGAAATCATCAATGGTGCTTGGAACCCTAGGTTTGCTTGACCAAAAAATCTAGATATGTAGAGAGCGGTTCAGAGAAGATAGCTCACCGGTGATGGGTAGAACTCCGATGAGGTGCCACAAGTTGATGGGGAGCGGCGTCGGAGTAGATCGAGCTCATTTCCTTGACTTGAGCTCTTGGGAAGGGAGAAGAACACCATGAGAGAGGCTCCAAAAACTCAAACCCAAGGAAGGAGATGAGGTAGAGATGGTGCAGCTCACCGAGGTTGAACTCAGCTATCCTCCGACGAAGCTCACGTACCACTCACAAGCGAAGGAGGGAGGCTAGTCGGCCCACCAGGGGTCGGCCGAACCGTGGGCTCGGCCGAACCGCCTCTAGCTCGGCTGATCCTGGCCCTCCACATGGTGGCTCCTGGTTGGCTCTTGAGTGATTTCCCGGGGTGCTTTGGTGCCTCTCCGAGATCCTCCCTGCCTATAAATAGAAGTGACCCCCTCACATTTGAGACATACCACTTTCCATCCACTCCTCTCTCTTTTAGTTTCCAAGGTTAGGGAGTTGGCTAGAGTAGTTCTTGTTTAGGTTCCAAGTTCATCATTAGGATCTATGTATGAGTGTTCTTGTATTTATTTTCCTTTGTAAGACTTTGATCTACTTCAGTTATTCAGCTATTTCATATAAAATAATGCTTGCATGCATGTATGGTATGTTCTTAAGTTCTTCATCTGTTCATCATTTAGAGGCTCGGGTTCATCACGAACACGACCCTTCGATCCAGTTGACGGATGATTTACCCATGCTTTTTGTCTTTGTTCATAAGTTAGAGGCTCGTGTTCTTCATGAACACGACCCTTTGATCTTGTGGTATACGTGTATAAGTTCCCGTATTCGTTTGTGTGCATAGCTTCAGTTTGATCTAGTTTGCTTACACAAATCCGTTGTATGACATCCGTGTCCAAGCTACGGTACTTGGTCTCAAGTGACCGGTTATCTGGTGACTTCAACCTGGGTCACAATAGCCAGGGCTGGTTGAAGTCCAGTTGACAATGCAAGCATGGTGCTTGGGTTGCGCAGCTGCGTTAGTTATGAGTTCATCCCATGTTTAGATAGAGGTAGGCCGCGGTAGTGACAGCCATTGGACCCTTTGTATTCCTCCGTGTTCAGTTGCGCTGTAGGAGTCTAAAGTGACACACTGACGTCATATAAACGGTGGGGCGGGAGTCATCTCCCCTTGTTCCTGGGTGCTGGATCGATGTCTCATACAACATTTGTGTATCTAACTCTTTCTCTGACCTTTGTGTGAATAGTACATTGGGACCTAGAACTAACTCGTATGTTTCTCCCTATGCCATAGTCTTTCTAGAGAGTGAATCAGTGTGTGTCACACTACCCTTATCATATCTTTATCCATACCCCTGTGTTTGAGATTTGATTCTATTCTTATCATTGATCCATGCTCATTGTAATAGTATAAGTCTTGTTATCCACCAATGTCTTCCTTGGATTCGATACCCTTTGGAATACTCCGTTGGGGAAATGCTACAATGGTTTATCTGTGCGCTTGAGGATTCGTTTGTGATCGTTAGGATTACCACTGTCATTTCTGACGCCATTGCTAGGAACACATAAACTTAGCAATGATGTTAAGGAATGCCAACAAGCATTTCTGGCGTCGTTGCCGGGAAGTATACTTTAGCACACAGGATTAACATGACTATACTTTACATATGTGTATGATCATGATAGGTTAGAGCAATTCTCAGTGCAGGCTAACCTTGATTGTCTTCTTTATCTTTGGATGTTGAAGACAGGTAGTGTATGACTAGTTTCGACTTACCACCAAACTTTATTGAAGATCCATTTGAAGTGTCAAGATCGAAGTGTTAAGAAATCTCTCTCTCTAATCTTTGCTCTTTGGTTTTCTTGCTCAAGATCGAAGTGTCAAGAAATCTCTCTCTCTAATCTTTGCTGCAAGGTTGGTGGAGCAACCTTGTTAAGAATTCCATTCGATTACTAACCCATCACCGAGTTGCTTTGTGTTGTGATTGTTGTGCAAGCATGAGTTGGGCTTCCGGCTTTTATCAGAGGGTGACTCGCTCATCCCGCTCGTGGGGTGGTGCAAGCTCATTGCAGCCACCTGAATATGCACCAAGCCCGATGTCGATGGACCACTACGAAGAGGAAGAGCAAGCCGAGCCACAAGCGGTGGATGTGAGCACTGAAGACGCCGCCTTCGTCGACTTGCGGATGATCGAGAGACAAGCCTACGCCCTCCTAAACGATCGAGTCTTCTCCAACACCATAGCGTTCGACTCGGATCTTCTGGAGAAAATAGGTATGGACTCTGAGTTCAATTCCATTTGGCATGCTCTTGGTTGAGAAGGTTTCGTTCCAGTTTCTGAGCTAGGATCTAGGCCTCTTACCATCCAGTTTCTCGTCTCCCTTCGTGAGGATGCAAACGGTATAACATTTCAATTTTTCGGGATAGAGTACCATGCTACATGGAAAGATCTTAATCACATTATCAGTTTTCATCCTCGTCACGTTCTTTCGCTTGATAGTGCTTGCAAGGGTTTTACTCGCGATGGTTTTTGGGAGGAGATTCCGGGTCAGACCGTTCGGGGCAAGTTAGCACCTCGGTGCAACAATATTTTGCACCCAACTCTTCATCTGTGGCACAAGTGGCTTGCCATTACTCTCTTTCCACGAGAGGATGTTCGTCCTGTGCGCACCGATGAGTTGATGCTCTTATATGCCGTGGTCAAGCGAACCAAAGTCTCCCCCGTCAAGGTTATGATTCGACAGTGGCTGAAGAACTTTAGGATGACAGGTCCGACTGAGTGTACGTATTTGATCACGCACATCATTTTGAGTCTCGGGATTCTGCAGGGGAAGGACATTCCCTACATTGCAACTCCCGAGCTCTCATCAACGAGGCGTATTTGATCTATGGACATATCCTTAAGAAGGGCCCAGATGATTCCTTGATTTTCTTTTACACAGGCTGTACGAACGAGATCTAGTTACCTAACCCGGGCGTTTCGTTTGTACAGTAGTCGTTCACTAACCATACCCCTTGCTCTACAGGAGGAAGCTCGTCGTTCTAGTGTTTCTGGCAGAGTCACTAGGAGTACATTGAGGGGAGCAGCCATGCCTCAGCAGCAGTCACAGCAGTCGTAGCCTCAGCAGCCGTCGCCATAGCCTCAGTCTTCCACACCCTCGACGCCGGTTGATTGGGCCTCAGCTGGGTACATGTCCAGGCACACACATGGATATGCACCCGGTTGGGACCGGCCCATGTACCAGCAAGGTGCAGGAAGCTCGGCTTGGGCCAGTGTGGGTAGCAACGAGTGGGCTATGCCCTCTAGTCCTACCTACGCCCGTGCTTCGTCGTCCTCGTCGGGACTTCATTCGTCCTCGTGAATCCTTCTCTCACAGCAGTTGAGAGAGCTCACCATCCAGACCACGAGCATCGCGGAGTCAATGAACATGCACATCGACACCACCCAGGCTTGGTAGCGATAGGCCAACGAGAGGATCGCCACCATAGAGTAGAGACAACAGTGTCAGATAGAGCAGAGGGCTTACTACGAGCGGTAGGGGTTTCACTACCCTCCACCGCAGTGAGTCTGAAGCTAGCTTGGGGGAGGACCCCCACTCTGAGGTAACTTGTATCTTCATATGTTTCCAGAATCTTGCATAATAAAAACACATAAAAATCTAAAAAAATTAAAAAGACCTAAAATATTTATTTGCTTTCCTCATTAGGTTTGTTTTCATATGTGCGGTAAGAATGCTCTCTTCCCCTGGTTGAAATGATGAATAGTTGCTCTGTTTATTCTTCTCTTGTGTCTTGCATACAACTAGTACCTAGCTTAAGTTTTGAGTTTGTCGGCTTACATGATTGAACCTCGCTTGAAACTTGTGGGTAGAAAAAAGCAAGATCCATGCCTAGGTTGTTGTGAGATATGAGATGGTAGAATAGGGATTCTATGATCTTGTTCCAAGTGATGCTTGATTTCCGGAGTTTTCTTTTGAAAAGTATTAAAATGATGAGTTCCTCAATGATGAGCATTTCCTATCCAGAGGCATATGTAGATTCTAGAACTTTGTTTAGCTTCCACACATGTTGCCTGTTCTCTCATTGAGCTTCGTCAAATTTTTGTGACCCTGGGTTAGAAACTTGCCATTGCTCCTTTGATCCAGATCACGTACACTATCTACCATATGCTAAACTTCTACACTGGAAGTTAGCACTCATTATTTTCATCCATCCATCCACAAATAAAGCTCTGCGCATTGTTCTATGATTTATCCCTCTCCAAAAATATTCAAAAGAGACTTGGGGTTATGAAAAATAAAGTACATGCTCAAAGCATGATTAAGAAAAAGATAGCCCAAGTCTCAAACATCTCAAAAGGAGAGAGGAGAAAATCATACAAAAAAAGAAGTTCCCACAAAATAGATGGTAATAACTAGTGCCTATTCCAGGGCTAGTGTCCACCTTACCATCACATCATCCTTCATCATACATGGTAATAACTAGCACCCATTCCGGGTCTAGTGTACACCTTACCATGCTTCCCATACACACACATGTGCACATCTTGATCAGGTTGTATGACTTCGTTTTCTTCCAAGGATCCGGTCTTTAACTTAGCAATATATGAAGAATAGGTATGTCGCACTTCTTCCGTACCTACAGCTCCGCATATTAGCCTTTTTAGGAGTAGGTTGTGAAAGAAAAAGGCAACCCACTACCTTGGTAAGGAACCATACACATGGAGCGATCCAAGAGTATCATTTGAGGAACTTTGATTTCTTTTTAAAAAATTTGCAAAACCTCCGGATTGACTACTAATCAAGGAATGAGTGATTAGTAATCTCTATACAACCATTCTGTTTCTCAACCGCCCATGGCAGGTGAAGCTACATGCCCCATATCGATCAAGCAAAAGGTAAGATCAATGCTGACATGCTCAATTCTTAGCAAAGTACTTTGGTGTATGTTTGACATAGGCCAAGAATACAACATCGTAGCAACCCCTGATCAACCAAACTAAGTCCTTAGTGTCTTGCTCGGGACGAGCAAGAGGCTAGCTTGGGGGAGCTATTGACGGCTGTTAAGTACCACTTTTAGCCGTCAATATTCTCATGAATACGGGAGCATTTGCATCTCTTACACGCATTTTAGTTAAAGAATAATGCAGTTCCACTTGTCCTTCGAGATTATTTGATTGCATGAAAATACACACAAAAGGAGGGATAAATCCATCTTCTATGTGCCAAATCATGCCAACTCAGCTGAGGAGTGGCAGCCACCCAGGATCCCACGTGTCCTTGACACGTCAGCGATCCAGGTGAGGCAAGCCCCGATGAATCAGAGGATGACACATGGCTTCACAAGGATAGGAGGGACCACTCGAGGAGAAAACCGACATAAAAACCAGTGTACACTCGGGAGCATACCGAAGGGCCCACATACCACTCACAGGCGAACAGGGAGGCCAGCCGGGTGACGGACCGATTAGGCGAACCAGAGAGGGAGGGGAGTGAATGGGAGCCGATAAAAATTCTTCTCGAAGGAGATGAGAACTCCAACAAGACGAACACGGCTTCCAAATCACGTCTCCGACTCAACTACTCAAGTTGGCCAAGACCACGCAGCCACTGGAGTGCTACTGGTCCTAGGAACGAACAACCACCTTCACGGACTCGAGAACGCAGCGGAACACCAACTCGAGCCCCACTGACCTACACCGGTCAGGCCGGTGAGCAGCACCGGTCAGACCGGTCCCTGCTGGTAAAACCAGGGAACTCCCACAGAAGGCCCCTACACCGGTCAGGCCGGTGTAGCTCACCGGTCAGACCGGTTCAAGCCAGGAAAACCCAAATCCACCAAACAGGTCTACCGAGCTCCAAACTGACCCAAACTCGAAACAGCAGAAACACGGGACAACAACGAACTCACCCAGACGTTCACCCGAGGCAAAACCCACAGAGCCTCTGCACCGGTCAGACCGGTGAGCAGCACCGGTCAGACCGGTCAGGCTGGGCCGCTCGGGGATGAACAGCACCCGCGGGTCAACTCCCCCAAATCCAACTCCCGATCTCCCGAATCGCTCCACGGATTTGTGCAAGACTTTGGGGATAGTAGGAACACCTCATGGACACTCCATAGCCAAGATTTGGTCCACCAAAACTTGCTAAATCAAGAGGAATCGAAGAAATCCCACCAAGAACGCCTCTAACCCTAGAGCCACGAAAACACCAAAATCAAGCCCCTTTGCTCACGGATTTGGGAGGGGAATCAAAGGGAAAAGAACCACGAAGGGTTCATGCATACAACCCCACCAAATCCCAAAGAGAAGGGCCTCGAAATCGCTCCAAGAAAATCGCCAAGAAAGGGCTCCGAAAATCACCAAAAAGGAGAAACGGGAAAGACACATCCAAGCCTTGAGGAACCACGCCGAATCATCTATACATACCAAAGAGGTTCATACAAGGTCTAGCTTGCCGCCCGATCATCCTTCCCTCTCACAAGATCTCACCATGAAGCTCTCAAGCTAGTCCTAAGAAAATCCTAAGGAAAATAGGAAGGAAAATAGGAAAACCAAAATGAGCTAGGGTTCCAAGAGATGGCTGCCATCCTCTCACCCCTTGGGTTATATGGAGGCAACCGAAAGACTAAAATACCCTTACTAGCTAACTAGGGATACATGCCCCTCAAGGGCGAAATCGGAAGTCTTTGTCTTCGCACCATCGGACGGATGCCCAGCGATCGCAAACTTGCTTAGCCTCGACGCAAGCCTTGCGATCCCGATGCGTGTCCTCCGCTTCGAAGATTCTGGACTGCGTCGTCGCACACCGGTCAGACCGGTGCTCCTCACCGGTCAGACCGGTACCCACCGGTCAGACCGGTCTGGAGCTGCTGCACCTCCGTCTTCGGTTCTTCGGTCTTGGCTTTGTGGATCAACCAAGGAACCCAGTGGTTTTCTGGTGAACCACCGGAAACCCCGCGAACTTGGTGTAGCCTCTGCCAATCACCACTCATGACTCGGCTCCCACGTAGTCCCGGCTCGACCTTGGTTTTGAGGCTCAACCAAGAAATCATCCATGACTTCATCTTGCCGTTCTTGCCACCATGCGGCCCGCACTTGACCCCGCTGGCCACCGGGTCCCTCAAACCAAACCTACTTGTCTTCTCCACACCTGGAGGCCTCACCGGCAACGACCTTTCGCGCTTGTTCTTCACCTGCACCTGCACCAGTCAAGCCGCAACCTGCACCTGCAATACTTAGCCAAGAATCAGTCCACACCACGTTGTCAATCACTCATCACACCACGAAGCGACCATCCACCGGTCCTCGAACCACACATGGCTCTCAATCTCCGCCTTGATGAGTGCATTGACAACATACACGTTTTGGTAACCAAGAGAAAAGAAAAGGAAAAGAAACGACTAAAAGAAACTCCAACAAGCGATCGAAAGCCAAAGAAAAGGCAAAGAGCAAGATCACTTGAAGAAGACAAGTCTCGGACCCCTTAGGCAAGGGCAACGGCTCGACACATCCGAGACAAAACATGCTCAAGCAAAGAGCACAAACCATCAAACCAAAGCTCGAAAACCACAAAGAGCTCCCCCTGCACACATGCAAACTCCCCCTGAAGCAATGCAACTCCCCCTGGACGAATGCATGCAAACCTCTTGATGAAAACAGAGCAGCTGCATCAGCTCAGCTCTGACCGGTCAGACCGGTCGACACCACCGGTCAGACCGGTGCTCAACAAGTGAACAGGGCCAGCACTCTGACCGGTCAGACCGGTGACCTCAACTGGTCAGACCGGTGCACAACAGAGCCCAGAAATGGCTCGAAACCACCTGAAAACCTTCTAGATGCATTCAGTAGGCCAAAACATGCTCAAACTTTTCCCCCTTGTTGACAATGCATGAATCAAGCCAAAAATGCAAAAAATGCAATCTAGAGCTTCTCAAATAGACAAAATTCAACAAAGGATGCTACATATGTCCAAATGAGCAAGTTAGACATTCTATAGCTTCGTAATGACATCAACTACATGATCACCAAGTTTCACAACCATTGGGCGAAGCTAAGATAGAATTGAGCAATTTTGCGAAAAAACATCCTCTCATGAGCAAAGTCCTAAGCATGAGCAAAACATGTCAAAATGGCAAAGCCACACAAACTTCATGCTAGGATAACCATTCTAAGCATAAGACCATCATAAACACCCACAAGCACCTCGTGTCATGTCAAAGCCACCGAGCCATGTGCCTACTTCTATATATGAGACTTCTCATTGGTAGGCATCATGCAACGGTTTAGCACCCAAAGTAAATTAAAATTAGCACATATGACATGGAAGCACATTTTCCAAGCAATTTACATTTCATTTTCAGATTTGAACTTGGTACATGAAATGTCTTTGCGACAAAAAGGAACTTATGCCCCTCCACAAGATCAAGCATGGGGGCTAAACATTCATGATGGCAAATGAGCCTTTGGCCCCATATGATCAAAATAAGCTATCCAACCACAAATTAAGCATAGCCAAGCTACAAAAACATGTCAAGATCATGTAAAGGCATTTACTCACAAGAGAGCATACATATGAGGTTTTTCAAAAACATAGCTATCAACCATGGATACAAACCAAGATTATCAAGAGCTAAGCCAAACTAACCATAGCTTACCAAACTAGCTCACAAAGACATATATATCATTCCATGGTGAACAATGTTTATAGGAGAATCCTTTCCTAAACAATGCATATGATACAAAATGCATGCAACCTAAGATACAAAGATGCCTATACATCATGTTACATATGCCATGCCAAATGCAAGAAATGCACAAAGGAAAGCTATACATATGCTACAAAGGAGCTCCCATACGCCAACTCAAGAAATCAAACAAACACCAAGCTCCCCCCGCAAACGAGTGAAAGTTGCTTGATCTAGGGGTTTGGTGAAAATATCAGCTAGTTGGTCATGTGTGGGTACATGGATCAAAGCTATCTTCCCTTTCTCTACGTTGTCTCTCAAGAAATGATACCTCACTTCTATGTGCTTGGTTTTGGAATGGAGCACTGGGTTCTTTGCAACGCTTATGGCACTGGAGCTGTCACATTGAAGTGGGACATGGGTATACTCCTCACCAAAGTCACTCATGGTGTATGTGATCCAAAGGAGCTGAGAGCAACAACTAGCTACGGCCACATACTCTGCCTCGGTTGTGGATTGAGCAACACTCGACTGTTTGCGGGAAGACCAAGACACCAAAGAAGAACCCAAGAACTGGCAAGTCCCAGAAGTGGACTTCCTATCCAACCGACACCCAGCAAAATCCGCGTCTGAAAATCCATGAAGCGCCAAAGAAGAAGACGCAGAGTACCAAAGGCCGAAGTCGGGAGTGTGTCGCAAATACCTGAAAATGCGCTTGACTGCTTGCCTGAAGCGTCCCCTCATCAGAGGTGACTAAATGTGATACAAATACCAGTCCCAGGAGGCTGGTAACACATTTATTACATCAGATGGTTCATGGCCGTACAACACGTCGAGGCTGTGGGCATGGGAGCGCCACTGCCACGAGGAGCAACATAAGAACTACAGACCAAACTACGATAGCAACAGCATCTAAGATATCTTCAGAGTCTTGCGCCATGGAAGCTTCCTGTGGAGAACCTGAATCCACAGGCACGGGTTGGGTGCAGGACAGCAACCTACTCGACGTCCTCGGGTACGAAGTCGGGATCCTCCTCTAAAAAACAGTTAATCAAGCAAGGGTGAGTACATACGTACTCAACAAGTTCAACCCCACCCACGGAGGGGCTAAAAAGTAGATCATGCACAGGATATATCAAGGGTCAGGATAAGGTTTATTTTACAAACACACTTACTCATGCAGGGGTTTGTTTTCAAAAAGATTTTCGCAAACAGTTTTTATGACCCAAGTAACTCAGTTATTTTGAGAAAACCAGTTGAGGACTACCAGACTCCCCGTCCGCGGTAGCCCAGGCACACAGCCTCACTTTAACAGAAATCAACTCACGCCATGAAAAGCATCCCAAACCCAAACACTAGTTTTGTGACCACACCGTGACTCGTCCAATGCCGTGGACACGGCTATTCGAATAGGTTTTTCACTCTGCAGAGGTTGTACATCTTTACCCACAAGTAGGGTACCGCCACACGAACACCTTAGTATCGGTGCGGATCCTATCAAAGCCATTACCCACCTTAGCTAACCCTACGAGCCACCACGGGAGCAACCAAGGGGTTATCTCACATAACCAGGGCGTACCTCACACAGATCGTACCCCTACTCCTTGATCTCCCGCTGCTCACCCGCACTCCTGATGGCCAGTAGATTAACTAGTGGGATTTATGCTAAGCCGTTGCCACATACAACGGTCGAGTGGTAGTACGATAATTGGGTCAGGTGAGATGTCACGCAACCCGGTCTTAACGACAAGATGGACATCTCCAACATGCTCAACCACAAAGGTACGAGCTCACCCATACTCCTGACACACGCGTCCATCCCGTCTACCCAGTTCCTTACTCATTTTCCAAAATACCACATTCCCATTTTTAAAGCACTCACACATTTTAAAGAAATCATTTAGGGTAATCAAAGATCAATCATAGCAATCAAGGGTGGCTATCCTACCGGGTTTTAATAGTAAAATAATATGCAATTTGTAAAACGGGTCATAGGGTTGTATTTATAAAACTGGGATCAAAGCATGCATCAAAGGATGAGATTGATCTTGCCGTCTTCGAAGCCCTCGGGAAGTTCCTGCTTGCGGTTCGGGACCTCGGTTTCCTGCTCGTAGTACTCGGCTCCAAGCTCCGGCTCGCGGTACTCCTCCTTGTTCACTCCGTCGGCTATAGCGCACACATAAACAAGCATGCAATTAAAACAAGCACACAAGTTTTACCGACTGAGCTCGAGGGGAAAAAATAATTAAATAAATAGATGATGAGGGAGTAAATATTATTTAGGGGTATATAGCTGGGCGGAAAAATAAGTGAAGGGCCGGGGCAAGAGCTGGGATTGATCGGGCGAAAATATGATCATGACGCGTTAAAGGCGTCATTAGGAAGGATTAAGGACTTAGTTGTAAATAGGTTTAATAGAAAAGGGACTCAATTGCAATATATAAATAAGGTGAGGTTTAATTAGAATGGCCTAAGGACCTATTGGTTATGGACTTTGGAATAGCAGGGGCTGGTTCGTGAATTGGTTTATTGGATAGGGTTTATTTGAAAGAAGAAATAGAGAGAGAGAGAGGGAGTAGGAGGGGCTCGGGTGGAAAAGAAAAGGCAGGGGGATGTTTTTGCAAAAGGGGACGTCTCCCCCCTTCCTTTTCGTTTTCAGACAGAGGAGGGGGGAGTTCGACCGGGCGGCCGGCCGGTAGGGGGGGATGCTCGCCGGCGACCTGAGGTACGGCGATGGCCGGGAGATAGGGGAAAACGGAGAGGGGGCCGAAGGGATCTCAGCCCCGTGCTCACCTTGGGCTGAGATGGCCGGTGAAGGCGGCTCCTCGGCGGCGGCGGCGGCTGCAGGCAGGGGTGGCTCGGGTGGCGGCGCGGTGGAGTGCAAGGAGGGAGAGGGAGCTGGCTGTGGAGGTGCGAGGCGTGGAGAGCAGCGCTGGCCTCTTATTTATAGGCGCGGGAAGGCGGTGGAGCGACCGGGAGCCGAGCACGCGCACCACGTGCGGCCGGCGGCAAAGGCGGTTCGGGGAAAAATCTCGGCGTGGCGACGGTGGCTCGGCCGGCGAGGTCTCGGCTGGGATTCGTGGCAGGGGAGTAAATGGTGATGCTGTGGGAGGTGACTCGACGGCAGTGGTGCCACGCGGTGGAGTGTGAGCTGGTGGTGCAGGTCGAGCGCGGTGCGGAGTGACCGGCGGCTTGCGGCAGCGATGGCGCCGTGGAGGTGACGAAGCGTGCAGGCGGAGTTAAGGCGCTGGTGGCCGGGAGCAGCAGCGGTGCTGTGGGAGATGACCCGTCGGGCAGCGAGGCGTCACGCAGCGATGTGCAAGCCGGGTAGCTGCAGCACGGGCGACGGCGTGATGCGGGCGACGGCTTGCGGCGTGGAGTAATGGCGTCGCGACGAGCTTGGCGTGCAGGGGCGCAGGGGATGTGACGGTTCGGCGGCGTCGCGGTGTGGTTAATGTGGAGTGGACGGGGCGGCGGCGTCGCGGGACCGGTGAGGGCAGCGTCGCGTCCGCGGGGTCTCGCCCGGCGGTCCGCGGCGGCGGGGCCGGTGACGAGACGTGACGCGCAGGCGGGTGCAGGTGCGGTAGTGTGCGTGGCGCCCTCAGCCTGTGATGGCGTCGTGCAGCGTGTGGGAGAAGAAGGCGTGGCCGGCGCGTCCACGGCGCGGCACGGTGCGTCGCGCGCGGTGCGCGGTAGGCGTGGTAGTGTTTGGGAGCGTGGCGAGCGGCGAGCTCGGGCTCGGGCAGAGGAGGGCGTGGCTGGCGGCCGGCCAGGCGTGCAGCGTCCCGAGGTGGAGGACCGGCATGCGGCGCGCTAGGGAGGAAAGCAGGCCGGCGGGGCCAGAGGCAGAGGCGCGGGCCAGGAGCAGGGACGCGGCGCCGAAGGAAGAAGAAAGGAGAAGGAAAGGAAAGAAGAAAAAGAAAAAGGAGAAAAGGAAAAAGGGAAAAAGAGAAAAAGGGAAAAGGAGAAAAGGAGAAAAAGGAGGAAAGAAAAAGGAAAAGGGTTTAGAAGATTGGAAGAAATCCTAGGAAAATTAGGAGACGGAAAGAAAAGATTTTCGGCAGAATTTTCCCGGGTTCGAGCACTCCGCGGGCTGGTGCGGTGCCGGCGGTGAAGCGGGTCGGCCGGCGGGACCGACGCGGGGTCGGAATCCCCGGTGAGGTGGCCGACAGCGGCGCTGTCGCGGTGCTGTGCGACACGACGTGGAGGGCGGCGGTGGCTCGAGTGATGGCGGGCGGAATGGGCGGTGCCGACGGGATTCGCGGCACGCGCGCCGAGGGAAGGAGAGAGGGAAAAGATGATCGGGGTTTTGAGGAGACGATCGAGCTCAGCGGAAAAGTTTTGAAAACACGCGTGATTTAGTAGGTGATTTATTAGGGGCTAAAAACGCGGGCGTTACAAACCTACCCCACTTAAAATGATTCTCGTCCTCGAGATTCGACTAGTTCCTGAACAAGTGGGGAAATTTTTTTCTTCAGCGTGTCTTCTCACTCCCACGTGGCTTCTTCTACTCTGCCAACTCAGGGGCTGCCATCCTATAGGGTCTCTTGGCTATAGGAGAGGTTCTGGGGATAAGACAACTCTATATCCCTATCTGGCGGTGTTCCGGGGAGTTCCTCAGGGAACACATCTGATGTTCCCTCACTATTGGGACTTCTTCTATGGATCTGGTTTCCATGCTAAAAACCATTATGTCTGATCTGTTTTCTCGGGCATGTCACTTGTAATCCATCTGGGCTGGTTAGGTGTACTACCTTATCAGCACAACTTATAAGGTTAACTAATCCATCCCAAGAATCACATCTATCCCTTCAGTACTACTAGGTCTGCTAGAAACTCTACCCCACTTAAAATGATCCTTACCTGAGAGCAACACAGTTGACACTTAATGTCGCCTCTAGGCGTTCGGGTTACCAGGGGTGCTTTTAGTAGTACTGTGGGTATATTATGCTTTTCCACAAAACTTGAGGATATGAACGGATGTGATGCTCCTGAATCAAATAATATGGTTGCCCAGACTGAGATGACCAGGAACTCACCGAGCACTACGCCTTGTGCTTCTTGAGCCTCTTGTGCGTTGATGTGGTTGACGCGGGCTCGTCCATAGGACTGCTGGGGCTGCCTCATCTGCTGGTTGTTGTTGTTGCCGAAGTTGTTGTTGCTGCGAACCGGCACACGGTTTGCTCCAGATACAACCGATCTCGGCCCATTCACTGAGTTGGAGAAGGCTGAAGTTGCTGGCTTTTTGGCGTATGGGCAGTTGGCAATGAAGTGTCCGGTCTCACGGCAGTTGAAACATACTCGGGTGTTGTTGTTGTTGGCAGTGACCTGGCTGGTATTGTTTTGTGGAGGCTTCATGGTGTTCTGATTGTTGTACTATTTAAACTGGGTTCTGGGGCCCTGGGAGCTCGTGGCTTGTGTCTGGGTTCTGTACTGCATGGGGGCTTGGAATCTGGTCATGGGATGACCAAAGCTTCTCTGCCTTTGGGAACGTTCTTGCTGCTGAGCCTTGTTCTCCATGAATTTGCGCTTGTTTTCTTTCTTCTCTTCTGCTTTGGCTCTCTCGGTGAGGATGGCCATGTTCATGAGGGTATTGAAATCCGGGTAGATCTGAGGGGTAAGCAGAGTCCTCAGTTCCGGAGTTAAGCCCTTCTTGAACATGTCCTGTTTCTTCGAGTCTTTGTCCAATTCTTCAGGGGCATAGCGGGCTAACTCTATGAACTGGTAGGTGTATTCCTCTACGGACTTGTTGCCTTGGCAAAGTTCTCGGAACTCATCCGCCTTGCGCTTCAGTGTCGCTTCTGGGATGTGGTAGCGACGAAATTCCTCCACAAACTCATCCCAGGTGATGGTAGAGGGATCTTTGGTCGCTGCACAGTAGTTTTCCCACCAGGCTAAGGCTGTTCCAGTGAGCTGGTGAGTGGCCAAAAGAACCTTGTCTCGATCCTCACAGTTGAATGGCTCTAGTTCCCTTATGATGGCCCTCAGCCAGTCATCTGCATCCAAGGGATTCACTGATCCGCCAAACGTGGGTGGCTTTGTCCGGAGAAATTCTATCAGCTTTTCATTCATGCCCAGAACACGGGGCTTCGGGCGGGTGATGGCATTGGCTATGGCTTCCAGCAACAGTGTCTGGTTGGCCAACACTTGCGCCAGGTCTACGGCAGGTGGTGGCGGTGGCGGAACCATGTTTTCTCCTCCATTTTCACCCTGATTCACTTCTTGGTCGTTAGGGCGCTCCCTTCGTTCAGCATGCGATCCTTCCGCGTTTGGGTCCATACGATCGGAGCCTTGGAAGCTCCTGGCGGGACGCCTTGAAACCATCTGTAGGGGAGCGGGTTTCTATGAGATTTTATGTGATGTTTAAGTTGATTAAGACGGGTTTTTGAAAAGACAGGACCTGACTCCTGCCGTCAAGCACACAACAAGCACACATGATAAACAAGCACAAACAACTTTATTTCAACCATGAGAGGAGGATACATCCCGAACTACTCAACTGGTACAATGCTGGTACACTACACGACTTGGTACCACGACAAAAGCTAAGGGTGCGACTCTAAGCTTGGACCATTACGGCTTCATTCCTTGGCAAGGGCTTCTGGGGCATGCTACTCGCGGGGCGAGCCATCTTCTGGGGCAGAGTGTGCTTCCAGTGGAATGAGCAGCTCATCACCGTCATCATCCTGGGGGTTCCCGTTCTCTTGGGGCTGGGCGGAAGTTTCTTCTTCGACGGTTGATGTTGGTTGCTCGGCGGCTACAGACAGTGTTGGGGTCTCAGGAACTCCTCCCCATCCCATGAGGGGTGTCCCAACTAGGACTTGTGCTTCTCCAACGGCTGGAACGGGTGTTCCGCTGTTGGTCCATTCCTGTATGCGCTGGTCCTGGATCCGCCTGAGGCTCTCATGGGCAACAGCTTCACTACTTATGGCGGCCGCGGTCCTTGCTTCAGCTTGGGCTACTCGAACCTGGTGCATCCTTACTGTGACTTCCGCTTGCTCAGCCCGACCAATTTGCTCTCTTAGGAACTTGGCCTGATCATCAAAGAGTTTATCCAGGGAGACGAGGTAGGCAACTACATGGTACAAAAGATCTTCTTGGTGATGGCGCCGTTCCAGGTTTCTCATGCAGGCCTGCCAGACTGGAGTCCGGATGGCGGGAGGAAAAAGCCTCATCGGTGTGGAGACAAGGTGCTCCTCGTAGATCCTGCACAGGTAACAGAGAGTTTTCTGGAGGGCCAAGGGATAGGTATCTCGGTGTCGGAACCCTGTGGCGGTCACGCGCCACGGCTCGATGTTGGGGTAGCGGGCGCTTCTGGCGATGGAGAGGACCACCCTACAGCGAAGAGTGCCGAGTTGCTCATACTCTCTACTGTAGTACCTTGGGCGCTCAGTGATACCGAGGCGCACCAGGGAGTTGATAAGAAGGCGAGCAAAACCAGGCTCCTCCTGGCACACGCCTTGGGTCCATCCATCTTCGGCCATCTGAAAACAAGGGTAGAGTTGAACAAGTTGTGCAAAGGGTAGGGTACAAAAGATAGATAGTTTTATTTATTCACAAGGTTGGGTACACTCCTCAGGGGTACACTTCATCCTTATTATACCATAGCTCTCACTTAGGTACTCTACCTCCTCATGGGGACTCTTCCTCACACTGGATGTGACGCTTCTTCGGTGGAAGGCATTGCTCCAGTATCTCCTCTTCGGTCTGAGTGCCTTTATCCCAATGGGTCTCCATGGGTTCTTCTTCTTCTTCTTCCGATATTCACCCATTTTTGGTTCCACTTGAGTTAATTAGGCTCCGTAGATCTGCTCGAGCTCGTGCAGCTCGCTCCTCGGCTTGACGTGCTTCCTCACGAGCTTTAGCAAAGGCCTGCCATAAACCTTCGTAGGCTCTTTGGTCGATCTCTGCTTTCTCTTCGGCTTTTACCACCTTCTCTGTTTGCGCTATTAATGCTTTTTCTGCTCCTTCTGCTCTGCGAGTTTGCTCCTTCAATTGTGCTGCTGTTTCACGGTAAAGCTTATCTAGGCCGGTGAGGTAGATGGATAGGTGAGAAACTGTGTCCTCTAGCTCTTCTTCTTCGCGTCCAAGTCTCCTCATCCGGGCGATCCATGAGCGACCTCTTCCTCCAGCAGGCGGAAAGAATCCCATTGGAGTCTGACGGAGGTGGTGCTTATAGATCACTAGCAGATGGCGAAGGGCTTTTCGGGCGGCCTTGTGGTAGGTGTCGGTGAAGCGATACCCGGTGGTTTTGGTGTACCAGGGGCTCACATCGGGGTACAACGTGCTCCTAGACACGAAAATCATCACATCACACCGAAAGGTGCTTCTGAGTTCATACTCCCGATAGAGGTACTCCGGTGGGCTCGCAACTCCGATGCGCTCTAGGCTGAGTAGCAGTAACTTAGGGAGGCCAGGCTCTGCGGGGCGGACGCCTCCATTCCATTCCAAGTTAGCCATCTGGAACCAGGCAAGGGTTAAGGTAAGAGATTTGTGGAAAGGTGAGCTAAGCAGGGAAAAGATTTAGGAGAAGGCTTTAGAAAGGTCTCGGGTCCTAGGGGTCGTGTCCTACGGCCAACCTACGGCTCTGATACCACCTGAAGCGTCCCCTCATCAGAGGTGACTAAATGTGATACAAATACCAGTCCCAGGAGGCTGGTAACACATTTATTACATCAGATGGTTCATGGCCGTACAACACGTCGAGGCTGTGGGCATGGGAGCGCCACTGCCACGAGGAGCAACATAAGAACTACAGACCAAACTACGATAGCAACAGCATCTAAGATATCTTCAGAGTCTTGCGCCATGGAAGCTTCCTGTGGAGACCCTGAATCCACAGGCACGGGTTGGGTGCAGGACAGCAACCTACTCGACATCCTCGGGTACGAAGTCGGGATCCTCCTCTGAAAAACAGTTAATCAAGCAAGGGTGAGTACATACGTACTCAACAAGTTCAACCCCACCCACGGAGGGGCTAAAAAGTAGATCATGCACAGGATATATCAAGGGTCAGGATAAGGTTTATTTTACAAACACACTTACTCATGCAGGGGTTTGTTTTCAAAAAGATTTTCGCAAACAGTTTTTATGACCCAAGTAACTCAGTTATTTTTAGAAAACCAGTTGAGGACTACCGGACTCCCCGTCCGCGGTAGCCCAGGCACACAGCCTCACTTTAACAGAAATCAACTCACGCCATGAAAAGCATGCCAAACCCAAACACTAGTTTTGTGACCACACCGTGACTCGTCCAATGCCGTGGACACGGCTATTCGAATAGGTTTTTCACTCTGCAGAGGTTGTACATCTTTACCCACAAGTAGGGTACCGCCACACGAACACCTTAGTATCGGTGCGGATCCTATCAAAGCCATTACCCACCTTAGCTAACCCTACGAGCCACCACGGGAGAAACCAAGGGGTTATCTCACATAACTAGGGCGTACCTCACACAGATCGTACCCCTACTCCTTGATCTCCCGCTGTTCACCCGCACTCCTGATGGCCAGTAGATTAACTAGTGGGATTTATGCTAAGCCGTTGCCACATACAACGGTCGAGTGGTAGTACGATAATTGGGTCAGGTGAGATGTCACGCAACCCGGTCCTTAACGACAAGATGGACATCTCCAACACGCTCAACCACAAAGGTACGAGCTCACCCATACTCCTGACACACGCATCCATCCCGTCTACCCAGTTCCTTACTCATTTTCCAAAATACCACATTCCCATTTTTAAAGCACTCACACATTTTAAAGAAATCATTTAGGGTAATCAAAGATCAATCATAGCAATCAAGGGTGGCTATCCTAACGGGTTTTAACAGTAAAATAATATGCAATTTATAAAACGGGTCATAGGGTTGTATTTATAAAACTGGGATCAAAGCATGCATCAAAGGATGAGATTGAACTTGCCATCTTCGAAGCCCTCGGGAAGTTCCTGCTCGCGGTTCGGGACCTCGGTTTCCTGCTCGTAGTACTCGGCTCCAAGCTCCGGCTCGCGGTACTCCTCCTTGTTCACTCCGTCGGCTATAACGCCCACATAAACAAGCATGCAATTAAAACAAGCACACAAGTTTTACCGGCTGAGCTCGAGGGGAAAAATAATTAAATAAATAGATGATGAGGGAGTAAATATTATTTAGGGGTATATAGCTGGGCGGAAAAATAAGTGAAGGGCCGGGGCAAGAGCTGGGATTGATCGGGCGAAAATATGATCATGACGCGTTAAAGGCGTCATTAGGAAGGATTAAGGACTTAGTTGTAAATAGGTTTAATAGAAAAGGGACTCAATTGCAATATATAAATAAGGTGAGGTTTAATTAGAATGGCCTAAGGACGTATTGGTTATGGACTTTGGAATAGCAGGGGCTGGTTCGTGAATTGGTTTATTGGATAGGGTTTATTTGAAAGAAGAAATAGAGAGAGAGGGAGTAGGAGGGGCTCGGGTGGAAAAGAAAAGGCAAGGGGGTGTTTTTGCAAAAGGGGACGTCTCCCCCCTTCCTTTTCGTTTTCAGACAGAGGAGGGGGGAGTTCGACCGGGCGGCCGGCCGGTGGGGGGGGGGGGATGCTCGCCGGCGACCTGAGGTACGGCGGTGGCCGGGAGATAGGGGAAAACGGAGAGGGGGCCGAAGGGATCTCAGCCCCGTGCTCACCTTGGGCTGAGGTGGCCGGTGAAGGCGGCTCCTCGGCGGCGGCGGCTGCAGGCAGGGGTGGCTCGGGTGGCGGCGCAGTGGAGTGCAAGGAGGGAGAGGGAGCTAGCTGTGGAGGTGCGAGGCGTGGAGAGCGGCGCTGGCCTCTTATTTATAGTTGCGGGAAGGCGGTGGAGCGGCCGGGAGCCGAGCACGCGCACCACGTGCGGCCGGCGGCAAAGGCGGTTCGGGGAAAGATCTCGGCATGGCGACGGCGGCTCGGCCGGCGAGGTCTCGGCCGAGATTCGTGGCAGGGGAGTAAATGGTGATGCTGTGGGAGGTGACTTGACGGCAGTGGTGCCACGCGGTGGAGTGTGAGCTGGTGGTGCAGGTCGAGCGCGGCGCGGAGTGACCGGCGGCTTGCGGCAGCAATGGCGCCGTGGAGGTGACGAAGCGTGCAGGCGGAGTTAAGGCGCTGGTGGCCGGGAGCAGCAGCGGTGCTGTGGGAGATGACCCGTCGGGCAGCGAGGCGTCACGCAGCGATGTGCAAGCCGGGTAGCTGCAGCACGGGCGACGGCTTGCGGCGTGGAGTAATGGTGTCACGACAAGCTTGGCGTGCAGGGGCGCAGGGGATGTGACGGTTCGGTGGCGTCGCGGCGTGGTTAATGTGGAGTGGACGGGGCGGCGGCGTCACGGGACCGGTGAGGGCAGCGTCGCGTCCGCGGGGTCTCGCCCGGCGGTCCGCGGCGGCGGGGCCGGTGACGGGACGCGACGCGCAAGCGGGGGCAGGTGCGGTAGTGTGCGTGGCGCCCTCGGCCTGTGATGGCGTCGTGCAGCGTGTGGGAGAAGAAGGCGTGGCGTGGTCGGCGCGTCCACGGCGCGGCACAGCGCGTCGCGCGCGGTGCGCGGGAGGCGTGGTAGTGTTTGGGAGCGTGGTGAGCGGCGAGCTCGGGCTCGGGCAGAGGAGGCGTGGCTGGCGGCCGGCCAGGCGTGCAGCGTCCCGAGGTGGAGGACCGACGTGCGGCGCGCCAGGGAGGGAAGCAGGCCGGCGGGGCCAGAGGCAGAGGCGCGGGCCAGGAGCAGGGACGCGGCGCCGAAGGAAGAAGAAAGGAGAAGGAAAGGAAAGAAGAAAAAGAAAAAGGAGAAAAGGAAAAAGGGAAAAAGAGAAAAAGGGAAAAGGAGAAAAAGGAGGAAAGAAAAAGGAAAAGGGTTTAGAAGATTGGAAGAAATCCTAGGAAAATTAGGAGAGGGAAAGAAAAGATTTTCGGCGGAATTTTCCCGGGTTCGTGCACTCCACGGGCTGGTGCGGTGCCGGCGGTGAAGCGGGTCGGCCGGCGGGACCGACGCGGGCTCGGAATCCCCGGCGAGGTGGCCGACAGCGGCGCTGTCGCGGTGCTGTGCGACACGACGCGGAGGGCGGCGGTGGCTCGAGTGATGGCGGGCGGAATGGGCGGTGCCGGCGGGATTCGCGGCACGCGCGCCGAGGGAAGGAGAGAGGGAAAAGATGATCGGGGTTTTGAGGAGACGATCGAGCTCAGCGGTAAAGTTTTGAAAACACGCGTGATTTAGTAGGTGATTTATTAGGGGCTAAAAACGTGAGCGTTACATTGCCGATGCGAAGTCCTTGGAGACGCTTGAAAACGAGAGCACAGACATACCGAGAATTGGATGTCCGGCCTCATCGCCATCAAGTAGAGGAGTGACCCAATCATGCTCCGGTACTCCTTCTGGTCCACGTGTTCACCTTCCTCGTCCGCATCAAGAGCTGTAGTCGTACTCATAGGTGTCGCCATGGCCTTGGAGTCCTCCATCTTGAACTTCCTCACAATGTCCTTGGTGTACTTAGCTTGGTGCACAAATGTTTCTTCCTTTGATTGCTTGATTTGTAGCCCGAGGAAGAACTGCAACTCGCCCATCATGCTCATCTCAAATTCCCTGCTCATGTCTTCTGCAAACCTTGCAACAAGAGAGTTAGACGAGCCACTAAAGACAATATCATCCACGTATACCTGCACAATCAGGATATCTCTGCCCTGCCTGAGGAGGAACAAGGTCTGATCGACCTTTCCCATCTCAAACCCTCTCTCAAACAGGAACCCCCTCAACCTACCATACCAAGCTCTAGGCGCCTGCTTCAACCCATACAGCGCCTTCCTCAACTTGTACACCCGGTGGGGGTACTTCTCACTCTCAAACCCCGGTGGTTGCCTCACAAACACCTCTTCCTCCTACACACCGTTCAGGAAAGCACTCATCACATCCATCTGGTACAACTTGAACCCTTTAGCCACGGAAAAGGCTAGAAGGATCCTGATCGCCTCCAAACGAGCTACAGGAGCGAAAGTCTCCTCGTAGTCGATCCCCTCTTTCTGACTGTACCCCTGAGCAACAAGTCTCGACTTGTTCCTCACCACTTCTCCTTTCTCTCCCTCTTTATTTTTCCACACCCATTTTGTCCCAATTGGCTTACACCCTGGAGGAGGGTCAACCAACACCCAAACTTGGTTCCTCTCAAAATTCTCCAACTCCTCATGCATCGAATTAACCCAATTATGATCAGATAGCGCGTGTCCAATGTCTTTGGGCTCAAAGGTGGCAACAAAAGCAGCATGAGCGAAATGAGAATTGTTCCGAACCCTCGACCGTGTAGTACGTTCATTCATGTTGCCGATGATTCTCGAAGCTGGGTGATCCACTTGCACTCGCCGGGGAGGTTCTCGCCTTGATGCTACCTCCCCCTCAACAGCAGCTTCGCCTTGATCTAGGTTTGTCGTTGTAGGTGTGAGAGAGGGCCCGTTCACGATCGTCGTCGAAGTAGTAGGTACATGTTCAGCTGCGGGCACCACACCGCCATCTTCATCATCTCCATGTTCATGCTCCTCTTCCTGAAAGATCTCCTCGCCAAGTTCGTCGTCACCTGCACACTCAAAAACAATCTAACTACGTGGCTGTGTCTCGTCGAAGGTTACCTCGCAAGTCTCCACGATTTGGTTAGTTTCAAGATTGAGCACACGAAATGCTCTAGAATGAGATGCATAACCAAAGAAAATGCCATCGACAGACCTAGCCTCGAACTTGTCCAACTTCTTCCCTTTCTTCAGAATGAAGCATTTACAACCAAAGACATGGAAGTGACTCACCTTGGGTGTGCGATCGTGCATCAACTCGTAACAGGTTTCCTTCTTGTGAACCCTGAGGTAGATCCTGTTCGACACATAGCACGCGGTATTGACCGCCTCAGCCCAGAACCTTCTCAGAGTCCTATGCTCGTCGAGCATCGTCCGAGCCATCTCGCATAAGGTCCTGTTTTTCCTTTCCACCACACCATTCTGGGGAGGCGTATACAGACTCAAAAACTGGTGTTCAAGACCCAAGTGATGGCAAAAGGTTTCGAAGCTAGAGTTTTTGAATTCCGAGCCATTGTCACTGCGGATCGCTCGTATGGCATCTCCGTGCCTCTCGTTTCTTAACCTCAAGACAAGATCTCGAACAAAACCAAACGTCTCCCCTTTCTCCTCAAGAAAGAACACCCACGCATACCGAGAGTAGTTGTCCACCACAACAAGGACATACCATTTCCCACCCGCAGATACCACACGAGCTGGACCAACAAGGTCCATATGGAGCAGCTCGCATGGACGCTCAGTCATCACATCGGTGAGAGGCAGGTGAGAAGAGGCTACCATCTTGGCATGCCTACATGGCGCACAAACCAACTCTTTCTCAAACCTCAACTGTGGCAATCCTCGGACCAAATTGAGTTTACTCAAGCGTGACAAAAGGTCAAAGCTCAAGTGACCCAACTTCCTATGCCACTTCCACAACTCACTCGAAGAACCAGCCAAAAAGCAACGCTCCACACCAGAAGACTGAGAGAAATCAGCTCGGAACACTTGACCCTCGGGAACGACCATGCAAACAAGGTCCCCTCGAGAATCTAAAATCCGAGAACCACCAGGCCGAAACAACACCTCAAAGCCCTCATCCAACAACTGGGACACAGAAAGCAAATTGAACCCCAGCGATTCAACAAGAGCAACACGCATGAGAGTGACCTTGTCACTTACCTTGATCTCACCTTCTGATAGCACACGCCCTCGCCCATTGTCCCCAAAGGTGATGTATGTCTTGGACACCACCGGGACGAGACTTGAGAACCACCCCTTGTCCCCGGTCATATGCCTCGAGCAACCGGAGTCAATCAACCAAATGTTCCTCAAGTCTCCCACCTGAAATTCAAAAGCAAGCACGTGAGTGAACAAACGACTCAGCACTGGGGTTAGTACCAAAAGAGTAAAACCAGTGCCGAGCCATTTGCTCCAAAGTGGGGTTAGCACAAACCAAATCATCACGCCTATCAAAGCCACCACCACGAACACCACCACGAACACCACCACGGTAACCACTACGAGGGAACCAACCCTCTCTAGCTGGAGGAGGACGAAAGCCACGAAAGGAAAATCGTGGATCGTTCCTCCTCTCCATCTCAAAGCTACGACTCCTCCCACCCCCGTATTGAGCACGAGGTGGAGAACGCCTAGCAAACTGACCACCTGCAAACTTTCCAGACCAACCACCAGAACCACGACCACCAGAACCAAACCGAGCATCCTCACGAGCACGAAACCCAACTTGCTGTCTGCCCAGACCTGCACCGGTCTGACCGGTGTAGTGCACCGATCTGACCGGTGTAGCTCGGCCAGCAGCACCACCTGCTGCCTTCCGGTCTCCCCAAGCCGGAATCGTCCTCACAATTGCCTTGGCCCTGGGCATTTGCATACGAGGCTCAGGTACACCATTAGAGGGGTGGTACCTGTCCTTATTAGCCCACTCTCTAGCCATTCTCTCCTCACGCTTCCTCTTGAAGCAAAACTCATCCTTGTGACCATCTCTCCCACAATACCCACAATGGAACTTTATGGGTTGTGGCTTAGGCTTAGGCTTGGGTTGGGGCTGCCCACTCGGTTTCTGACCATTCTTCTCTCCTTCTTCACCTCCCTTTGGGCTCACAAACTTCACCGGTTTCTGGAAATCATTTGTTGGGTGAGGGAATATGGGTGGATCTGGAGTAGTGTCAAGTTTATTTCTGAGATGGTTAGGCTTAGGCTCAAACTTGTTCTTGTATCTGTTTGGTGGTGGGATAGGAATCTCTCCAACTCTCTCAACTCCCTCACCACTGTTCTCTCCAAGCTTGTTAGCCCCAAGTGCCTGACCATCATAGCGTTTGAAAGCTGCTATCATGATACCAAGCTGAGGCTCCTGACCCGACAACCAGCTCATACATTTCCTCAGCTCATCATTCTCATCCTGCAAGCGATCAACATAATGCGCAAGCTCCAAATTCTTAACCGCATGCAATTCACAAGTAGAGCAAGAAGTGGGAATAGGCTCTTTCAACTTAGCCTCAAGCGAAACAGTGTAAGCATGCATCTCATCAATCTTTCCATGCAAAACAGGGCAAGAAGTGCAAGCTCCTAGCAAAGCAGGTCTAGACTTAAGCTCAGCCACTTCAACCCTAAGCATATCTAGTTCATCACAAGTAGAAGCATGCTTATCCTTAAGAGCAGTAAGATCAGCTAGGTACACAGAGCAATCAACACAATCAACATCATCAGAAACCATAGGAGAAGCCTTAAGCGAATCAATCTCAAGCTTAGCATCTAGGTTCTGGGTTTCTAGCTCAGCCACACGGTTCCTAGCATCTTCTAGTGAGGCCCTAAGCTCTTTCCTCATCTTCTTGGCCTCTCTAAGCATGTGATCACGATTATCAAGCAAGTCAACCAACTCATCATTCTCCTTGCGCAAAGAAGAGAGCTCATCACATACCTCATCCTCGGAGTCGGAGTCCGAGTCACTCTGGTGACTCTTCTTGCTGCCGGAGCTACAAGCCATGCCGCAGAAGCCATCTCCCGTGAAGCAGCTCAACCCGCTCAAGTTCCTGGATGACTTCTTGTTCTTGCGCCGATCACCTTCATCTTCACTGCTACTCGAGCTCGAGGAAGAGTAGGCGGAGCTGGAGTCGACGTCGCTCGCTCCGACCATCGCTCGGGCCTTCCAGCCGCGGCCGTCCTTCTTCCTTGACCGTCGCTCGTCCTTGTGCTTGTGATCACGCCTCGATCGGTACTTGCCGTCCTTGCTCGACCAGTGCCTGTAGCCGTCCTTGTAGCCGTCCTTGTTCTCCGTCTTCTCCGGGCAGTCGGCGACGAAGTGTCCTGGCTTGCCGCACTAAAAGCATGTCCGTGCTGTCCTCCTCGTGTTCACCCGGTTCTCGTGCAGCCTCTCGAACCGCCTGGTCAGCAATGCCAGCTCGTCCTCTCCAAGCACGTCAAACTCCTCGTCTGGCAAAGACATCAAAGAAGACAGAGAGTACATCCTGGAGGATGCATTAGCGTTAGACTTAGCTCCTTTGCCACCAACGAGAGCGAGACTATGAGAATCAGTCGGGCTCTCGATCTTGGCAGTCATACCACGGTCCAACTCAGCCGACTTGAGCTTCGAGAACAGCTCATTCACCGTCAAGGTGTCATACTTCTCGGACTCAACAATAGCCTCAAACTTCCCGTCCCATACGGTACGATCCAACGAGTGCAAGAGCTTCACGGCTCTATCATGATCATCGTATGGGAGCACGGCCACATTGGCTCTCATGTTGTTCACAACGACCGTAAACCGCTCGAAAAGGGCATCGACGGACTCGCCGGGGAGATGAGTGAAGTTCTTGTACTCTCTCCGGTAAGTCGCGTACATCCGAGCCTGAACCTGAGCATTCCCAGCATGAGCATCCTTCAACTGCTCCCAAATCCTACAAGCTAAGTCCTCTGTCTGAACCCGATCGAATTCAGGCTGACACAGAGCACGAAATAAGTAGTCGACAGCCTTGTTGTTGGCTTCGAACATATCCCTCGATCCTGGAGCAAGGAAGTTCATCGGATGAACATAAGCTGTGTTCACCGTAACGTCCCAAAGGATCTGACCCTTTCCGCGGAGGAACGCTGCCATCCGCCTCTACCACATCTGGTAGTTCTTCCCATCGAAGTGCAGAGGACCCAAACCCCGTTCCTGGTACGCCATCTTTGGATCTTAGACTGGTAAGAGTCAATAAAGACCCGAACTGGCTCTGATACCAATTGAAGGACCGATTAGGCGAACCAGAGAGGGGGAGTGAATGGGAGCCGATAAAAATTCTTCTCGAAGGAGATGAGAACTCCAACAAGACGAACACGACTTCCAAATCACGTCTCCGACTTAACTACCCAAGTTGGCCAAGACCACGCAGCCACTGGAGTACTACTGGTCCTAGGAACCAACAACCACCTTCACGGACTCGAGAACGCAGCGGAACACCAACTCGAGCACCAGTGACCTACACCGGTCAGGCCGGTGAGCAGTACCGGTCAGTCCGGTCCCTGCTGCTAAAACCTGGGAACTCCCACATAAGGCCCCTACACCGGTCAGGCTGGTGTAGCTCACCGGTCAGACCGGTTCAAGCTAGGAAAACCCAAATCCACCAAACAGGTCTACCGAGCTCCAAACTGACCCAAACTCGAAACAGCAGAAACACGGGACAACAACGAACTCACCCAGACGTTCACCCGAGGCAAAACCCACAGAGCCTCTGCATCGGTCAGACCGGTGAGCAGCACCGGTTAGACCGGTCAGGCTGGGCCGCTCGGGGATGAACAGCACCCGCGGGTCAACTCCCCCAAATCCAACTCCCGATCTCCCGAATCGCTCCACAGATTTGTGCAAGACTTTGGGGATAGTAGGAACACCTCATGGACACTCCATAGCCAAGATTTGGTCCACCAAAACTTGCTAAATCAAGAGGAATCGAAGAAATCCCACCAAGAACGCCTCTAACCCTAGAGCCACGAAAACCCCAAAATCAAGCCCCTTTGCTCACGTATTTGGGAGGGGAATCAAAGGGAAAAGAACCACGAAGGGTTCATGCATACATCCCCCACCAAATCCCAAAGAGAAGGGCCTCGAAATCACTCTAAGAAAATCGCCAAGAAAGGGCTCCGAAAATCACCAAAAAGGAGAAACAGGAAAGACACATCCAAGCCTTGAGGAACCACGCCGAATCATCTATACATACCAAAGAGGTTCATACAAGGTCTAGCTTGCCGCCCGATCATCCTTCCCTCTCACAAGATCTCACCATGAAGCTCTCAAGCTAGTCCTAAGAAAATCCTCAGGAAAATAGGAAAACCAAAATGAGATAGGGTTCCAAGAGATGGCTGCCATCCTCTCACCCCTTGGGTTATATGGAGGCAACGGAAAGACTAAAATACCCTTACTAGCTAACTAGGGATACATGCCCCTCAAGGGCGAAATCGGAAGTCTTTGTCTTCGCACCATCGGACGGATGCCCAGCGACCGCAAACTTGCTTAGCCTCGACGCAAGGCTTCCGATCCCGACGTGTGTCCTCCGCTTCGAAGATTTCGAACTGCGTCGTCGCACACCGGTCAGACCGGTGCTCCTCACCGGTCAGACTGGTACCCACCGGTCAGACCGGTCTGGAGCTGCTGCACCTCCGTCTTCGGTTCTTCGGTCTTGGCTTTGTGGATCAACCAAGGAACCCAGTGGTTTTCTGGTGAACCACCGGAAACCCCGCGAACTTGGTGTAGCCTCCGCCAATCACCACTCATGACTCGGCTCCCACGTAGTCCCGGCTCGACCTTGGTTTTGAGGCTCAACCAAGAAACCGTCCATGACTTCATCTTGCCGTTCTTGCCACCATGCGGCCCGCACTTGACCCCGCTGGCCACCGGGTCCCTCGAACCAAGCCTACTTGTCTTCTCCACACCTGGAGGCCTCACCAGAAACGACCTTTCGCGCTTGTTCTTCACCTGCACCTACACCAGTCAAGCCGCAACCTGCACCTGCAATACTTAGCCAAGAATCAGTCCACACCATGTTGTCAATCACTCATCACACCAGGAAGCGACCATCCACTGGTCCTCGAACCACACATGGCTCTCACCAGGCCCACCAGGGGTCGGCCGAACCGTGGATTCGGCCGAACCGCCTCTGGCTCGGCTGATCCTTGCCCTCCATGTGGTGGCTCCTGGTTAGCTCTTGAGTGATTTCCCGGGGTGCATTGGTGCCTCTCTGAGCTCCTCCCTGCCTATAAATAGAAGTGACCCCTCACATTTGAGACACACCACTTTCCATCCACTCCTCTCTCTTTTAGTTTCCAAGGCTAGGGAGTTGGCTAGAGTAGTTCTGTCGGGGTTTGTTACCGCCGGCAAGTAAATTTATACGAGGGGGCGTGTTTCTGATCCGCACGGTAGCACTGGAGACACTAGGAGTTATACTGGTTCGGGCCTCCGGAGAGTAACACCCTACGTCCAGTCTGAGAAGGGGTGTTCCTTTTGCTCAGGGGTTTGCAACAGGGAGTACAAACAGGTCGGGAGAGGGTGCGGAGCCCCAAGTCCCTGGTGCGCAAGTGGTTCAAGTAGCAGGAGCCTGCGTACGTGTGTGCGTAGTTGTATGAGATGGGATATCGATGCTAAGTGCGTGTGGAGGTGGCGATGAACCTGTATGCGTGGGTGCCCTGCCTCTCCCTTTTATTGTCGCAAGGGAGGAGTCCAGGGCGGTTACATCGAGTGTATATGAGCTAATCGTCAGGGTGGGACCGTCCTTCTTTGCTCCGGGTTGTCAGACGGAAGGAGCGGCGAAGCACTGTTACGGGGCCTTGGGTGACGGTGCAGATCCCGTGCATCCCAAGCCTCCGTCCCGGGGCCCCCTGTTCCCTCCTCCGAGTAGTTAGTCGGGTACAGGAGGCAGTGTACGTGTCCTGACCCCGTCAGGAGATCAGGGACTTGTCTTTTCTTGATAGCGTAGGACAGGGGTAGCCTGCTCCATGGATAGGTGACGGCTTGCACTGTGCCGTTGGTGGCACATCGTTTCCCGTGCCCTCCGTGGTACGATGCGTACCGCCTCAGTAGGGGGACGGCAGGAGGATCCGTCCCCTGACACAGGATTGACCTGGTCAGGGCGGACCCGTGTAGGAAGGCGAACACGTGGCGGACCATGTACCAGGGTATCACAGTGCACCCACGGGGCCTGTGTACCTGTGGCCTTGACGGCCAAGCTTTGAACTGGTCGGAGACGGGAAACCACTCGGGTGAGAGGGCGGTCTTCCCCGCGTCCCCCAATGCTTAGGGTGTAGTGTGTACTGTATCATACACCGCACAGCATCCATTACGCCGTCCCTGGTATGGCGGCCACTGTGCTGATGGTGGCAGGGTTTGACGAATCCGTCCCCTGGCACCGAATCGGCTTGGCCCGAGCGGACCGCTGCTGCGGGGCGGACACATGGTGGGGCGCGGGGGAGCGTGCGCGGAGATCCCGGGATCTTGATCTGGTGGGCCCGCGCGCCCCGTGCCTTCTCCGCGAAGCCCGCTCGAGCGGGTGACGGAAAACTACTCGTGCGAACGAGTAGTCGCTACGGTGTGACGGAAACTACTCGTACGAGTGGGTTTCTGCGGCCGTGAGGCGCTACTCATGCGAGCTGAGTTGTCGGGCACTGGGGAGGAAACTTGTCGTATGAGTCGCCGCGTACCCGGGGAAGAGGTACGGGTGACCGTGGGCCCCCTGTACACTGGCTCATGGCCGAAACTAGTCGTACGGGCCCCCACGTACTTTGGCAGCGTAATACTCGTTGTATTAGCCGCCGGAGCATGCCGTACGTGGGCCCGTGCCGCGTTTTTCAGGGGTCTTGGTGGGCCCTGGTCCATGGCCTCGTCAGTAGCCCCCGAGCTTGGTGGGGGAGTTGTAGACTTGCTCCCAGGATCAACTGTCACGGAGACGAGGAGATTTTCGCTGTGTCTTCTCTGGTGGGGACGCGCGAGCGGACCCGCGGGTAGTAGTCCCCGAGCCCACGGACAAGTCGGAGACTTGTGCGTGGGGTTAAATGTTGGAGTCTTGAACAAGTCGGAGGCTGGTGTCCTGCCACGTGGCGCAAGTCGTGGGGTGACTGGCGGAGATCTCGCACCTATCGCGAGATTACCGGGGCCCACTTCCCGTGACGTGGCGGCTCGATTGTGGACGACGAGCGGTAGTGGGGCGCACCTTTTAAGGAGCGACTCTTCGGTAGGTGAAGGACGTGGCCCGAGGCTACGTGGGCGTTAACTGCGGGGTAGGGGTAATCATTCCCCCGCTTATATACCGCGGCCGCCGGCCAGTTCACACCTCTTCTGCTTTCTTGTGTTTTCCACCACCGCCGTCTCTTGCCTTTGTCCTCACACTTACCGCGCCCACCGCAGAGCTCACAGCATCTTCCCTTCGCTAGCCAGAGACGCCTGCCGCCATCATCACCGCTGCCGACGAGATGTCGAATTGGTCCCCCTCGTCGGTGACTTGGGCCGAGCTCGACCGCCTGGCCTCCGACGGCATGCTGCCGCCGCTGACCGCGGCGGAGGAGTGGAAGGTCCCCGGGCCGGAGGTCCGCCCCCAGCCCCCGGTGGGGTATGTGGTCTCGTTCGTGCTGTTCCACGAACGGGGCTTCTCCGTCCCGGCGGGGCGGTTCATTCGCGCCGTGCTCCAGGAGTACGGCCTGGAGCTGCAGAATCTCAATCCGAATAGCATCCAGCAAATGGTGGTGTTCGAGGCCCTGTGTGAGGGGTACCTGGAGATGGGAGCCCACTGGGACCTGTTCCGGTACTTCTACAAGTTCGTCGTGGTCAAGGACCACAACTCTGCGGCGGCCATCGGGTGCGCCGGACTGCGCGGGAAGCAGGGAAGGATGGATGAGTACATCCCCACCCATCTGCCCACTTCCAACAGCGGGTGGCACAAGGGGTGGTTCTATCTCAAGAATGACCTTGAGAGCCCGCTGCCAGAATTCACCGGCCGGTGGTACGACCGGGCGCCGGCGAGGTGGAGCTACGGGCCGGAGAAGAAGGATCGTCCCTGGTTCCTTGACAACGCTCTCAACGCCCTCACGAGGCTCCTTGCAAACGGAGTGAATTTCAACACCGTGATTAGGAGCTACCACACCCGGGGGGTCGTCCCGCTCCGTCGCCGGGCGCTGTGCCTCTGGGAGATGACGGACGACCGGGCCCCGTTCGAGGGGACCGTGACCGCCCATCCGCTGCCCTCGCCGGAGGAGGTCCAGCGACGGGTGATCCAAGCCACCGGGGTCACCCACATATTCTGGCCGCCGCCGGGCGTGCTGCCGATGCTCCCGGCTGAGGCCACAGTGGAGCTGGTACGTTCTTTCCCGACTTCCTTTTGATTTGTTTGTTTTGGTTGCGGATGGTGACTGTTCACGCTTGTGCAGAGGAGGGATGTCCGCCTCCTTCGCTCTCGTCCTCCAATGGTGGAGGACCGGATGATCACCCGGGACACCACCGCGTGGCAGCAGCGGCGAGGGGAGCGCAAAAGGGCGCACCAACAGAAGGAGATTGCGAGGAGGGAGAGGAACGACAAGCGTGCCTCGCGCCGGCGCTGCGGGGAGAGAGACGTCTCCGAGGACGAGGATCCTTCGCCGGTGCCATCAGACACGGACGAGGAATCCCCGTTCGAGTGGTCCGATGAGGAGACGGCGCTGGCCTCTCGGCCTCGTGGTGGGTCGACGTCCGCCTCGGCCGCCGCCGGCACCAGTTCAAGCCGGCAGGTGCCTCCCTCCTCGTCCCGGGCTGACCAGCCCGGAACCAGCAGCCATGTCCCGCGGCTGGAACGCCGCGAGAGGGGCACGGGCTCCCCGCGGCGTGGCGACTCCAGCCGCCCCGAGTCGAGGCGCGACAGCTCGCGCCACCACTCCGCACGCCAGGGGTCTCGTTCGCCCTCCGTGCCCCCGCTTCGGGAGCCGTGGAGGGTGCCGTCGGCCTCCCCTCCTCCAGCAGCCCATAGCGGGGTGCCGCCTCCGACCCGGCCGCACCTTGCTTCGATCGTCATGGCCGGAGGCGGACCGACCTCATCCCCGTCCGCGGCTTCGTCGGCGAGGGGCAAGAGGACGGCCCCGCCGCGCGACTCCAGCACCGGCTCCAAGCGGCCCCGTCGTGTTCGCGGAGGAGTGAGTCCCTGGTCGCGATTCATTAGTCTTTGTTTTGTTTTCTCTATTTGTTGTGTTGACATTCTTCTCGTTTCAGGGCGCCCGACTGCCGTACCTTGAGGTCGGCGCCTGTCAAGGTGTTGCGCCGTCCCGCTCAGGCGGCTGGCGACACGCCGGCGGCGAGCAACCCGCCGCCCTCTCTTCAGTCGGGGGCGGTGATAGAAGAAGTAAGCGTGTTTGGGGCCCGGGCGACAACTGTCCCCCCGCAGAGAGCTGCGAGCCCGGCTCGCAGCGACCTGTCATTGGGGATGATGGGTTTGGTGGGCGAGGCCCCCACAGAAGAAGCGCTCTCGGCCCACACGGCCGATTTGGCGAGGTGCCTGTCCGGCACCCTGGAGCAGGACCAGGAGGACCCTGCTCCCGAGGCGAGGGCGGGCGATGACAGACAGCCAGCCCCCAAGTCGTCGACGGGGGCAGGCAATGATGCAGGTGCTAGTCGGCCAGCCCCCGAGTCGTTGGAGGGGGTGGCTGCTGACGCCACGGGCTCCGAGGCCCCAGCCCTTGAGTCATTGAGGGGAGCAGGGAGTGGCTCCGCGGAGATGGAGCTGGAGCCCCGAGCCCCCGAGTTGGCGGGAGGCTCGGGAAATGCTGTTGCGATAGAGGTGGAGGCGGGCGACTGCGCTTCTGCGATCGTGGTGACCGAGGGGGCCGTCCCCATTTCGTCGGTCACCGCATTGGACGCTGCCCCTGCGGAGGTGAACGTCATTCCGGTGTCGCCTTCGCCAGCCGCCTCTCCAGCTACGGTGGCGGATGAGCAGCCGCCTCTCCCGATCGTGGTGATTGGGGGGAGCTCGAGGGGGCAGAGGCTGGCCATGTCGATGGCGGAGGAGGAGGAGGTGACGGGAACCCTGCCGCTCTGGCTGGTGTCCGTGTCGTCAGTTCAGGCCTCAGTGGGCCCGGACCTCGACAGCGACGCCGAGCTGGCGGCCCGTCGTCGGTTGGAGCGCGGCCTGCGTCTGGTTGAGATGGTGCAGCGCCAGTTGGAGCAGGCGATCAAGAACCTGGTTCCCGCCTCGAGGGTGAGTCTCCTTTCTTCCTCTTCCTTTTTCGTGCTTGTTTTCTCTTTGTTCTCAGCTGTGCGTCTTGTGTGTGACTCAGGAGCTCGTCAGGCGCTCTGCGGACAGAGCTCGGGCCTTCGTGGCGCTCCGCGTGGAGAAAGTCCAGCTGGAGGCCCAGCTTGCCGCGGCCCGCCTTGCGGCGGCGGATAGCGAGGCCAGCCGGGCAGCAGAGCACGCGTCCCTCCAGGTGAGGACGGAGGCCGCTGAGGACGGCGCGGCCACAGCTCAAGCGGAGAAGGCCGCGCTCGAGGAAAGGCTGGCCGCGGCGAAGCAGGCGTCGGCGGCGTCTCGCTCTAATGCTGAGGCCGCTGCCCGCGCCGCCCGTCAAGAGAAGGCGGACCTTGAAGCCAGGGCTGGCCAGGCCGAGTCCGACCTCTAGTTGGCTTGCGAGCGGGTGATGACGCTCGAGGCTCAGGTCGGCACCGTCATCGCCGAGAGGGACCATCAGGGGGAGATTGCCCAGAAGCGCGAGAATGAGATCCTCAGTGAGTACCCCCCCGACTTGTTATCTTTTGCATTCTACTTCCATGTGGTTTCCTGACTTGGGGCGGTGTGTTCCTTCTAGGTGTACAGCTCTTCGCGTGGAGCGCACCGACCTGCAGAAACAAGTCGCGGACCTCGAGAGTGCCGCAACCACCCGCCTCGTCGAGAATGAGAAGTTGGTGGAGCTGATCAAGGAGGCCAACGAGAAGCTCGACAGTAAGAGCTGTGTCCTTTTCATCTTTCGTTCTTCCTTGGGCTGGTTCATTTTTGTTGACATTGGCTTCCTTGCTTTTCTCCAGAGGCCGTGGCCGAGCTCGAGCAGGAGCGAAAGTCGCTCGGGGAGGCCTAGGACGAGATCAAGCAGGCGGAGGCGATCCGGAATGCCATGGGTGCGGCCATCATCAAAGTATGTAACGAGATCGGTGTCCCTCCCGGCAAGCTGAAAGACCGCTTGGAGTCGGCCCCTGCGACAGCTCGTCAACGAGAGATGGATACAGCTCGCGACGCCGTCCACAAGGTGGTGTCGATCTTCTTGTCGCATTATCCGGATCTGGACAGAAGGCTGCTTGGCCAAGGGTGGTGCCCGGGCTACACCAACGAGCAGTATGACGATATCGAAGAAGACACTGTCGACTTCGCTAGAACCATGCTGAATCATGCCCTTTATGACCTGGGCCTGTAAAGAAACACAAGTTGCCTCGCCGAGGCTTTTTTATTATGCTTGTAAAAGACTTGTGAGCCAAATGTTTGTGGCAGACTTCGAGGGTTAAGAACCCGTCTTTGTTTCAAGTTTTAAGCATTTTGACTTGTTTATTGCCCTTTTCTCGAGTAGTTAGAGGACTTGTGCACCGAGTAGAGTCACTTAAAACTTTTGCTGACGGTGTCTTGCTCCGTAGCCGCGGAGGCGTAGGAACTAGGCGACTCGACCGAGCTTAGTTTAGGAGCGTTACTACTCGAGCGGGCAGCCCCTAAGTACTTCGAAGAAAGATGGGTGCGTGTATATGTTTTTGCAAACAAGAAAACTCTTGAGAGTTTGGAACGGTTACTCGGAGTTCCTTTGAAGGAGCGAGTGACCGACAACTCGAGATCACAAACTTTGCTTGTGGGTCTTTGTACCGTAGCCGCGAGGGCGTAAGTACTCGGGGCCCGGACGAGCACTGGTTCGTGACCGTCGGGATCATCGTTCATCTCCTTCTAAGGAAAGTGAGCGTATCACGGCGATCATACGAGAAACCATGGATGGTTTTTGATCGAAAAAAGGTTTTGCAACGATCAGGGTAGGGGTGCCGTAGCCCCTGAGCCCATGGACAAGTCGGAGACTTGCCCATGGGATAAGACAAGCATAAAGGTACTTTTTACTCGAGTAAAAGATGTACGCTTGTGGAAAGATGTCATTTCATGAAGAAAAAGTAGCTCAGGGCTCTTGCATTATCATAGAATGAAAGCAAAGTAAATGCTTAAGGGTAAAAACAGCATAGCTCCTTTATGTTCTAGGCGTTAGAGATGACCCTGCCGTCCTCGTGTTTGAGCTTGAAGGTTCCTGGGCGAGGTACTTGGTCGACGATGTGTGACCCCTCGCATGGAGGCGAGAGCTTGTTTCAGCAGCGAGCTTCTCAGACCGGATCAATGCCTCAGCGAACTAGAAGCACTCATCATCACATTCGTATGCGTACTGGAAAGTTGTTCCAGCTGTGATGATGCCTTTCGGTCCGGGCATCTTTAGCTTGAGGTACGTGTAGTTGGGGACGGCCATGACTTAGCGTAAGCTGGCCTTCCGAGTATCGCGTGATACATCCCCGAGAACCCCACCACCTCGAAGGTGAGGGTTTCCGTTCGGAAGTTGTTCGGAGTTCCGAATGTGACGGGCAGGTCGATCTGCCCGAGTGGGACCGCCTCCCTTCCAGGTACGACCCCGTGGAAAGGCGCCTTAGACGGCCGCAGTCGGGACTGCGGAATCCCTATGTCGTCCAGAGTTGACATGTAGATGACGTTGAGGCCGCTGCCTCCGTCCATCAGAACCTTGTGCACACGCTTGGTGCCGAACAAGGGTGACACGACGAGCGGGTAGCTACCCGGTCGTGGTATGTGATCAGGGTGATCGTGTCGGTCAAATGTGACCGGCGTCTCCGACCACTTCAGGTAGGTCGGAGTAGCGTGCTCGAGTTGGTAGACTTCTCGTCGCACCACCTTCTCTCGGCGCTTGAGCAGCCATGCCTCCGAGCCTCCGAAGATCATCATCACGGCTTCGTCCTCTCGAGGGTAGGCGGCATCGTCGTTGCCCTTGTCCTTTCCTCCGTCACCAGTCGGAGGGTCGCTTCGCTTTTTCAGTGTGCCGGCGAGGTAGGCCTTCATTAGATTGCAGTCCTTGAAGGCGTGCTTGACCGGGCCCTCGTGATTAGGACACGGGGCGTCCAGCAGCTTTTTGAAGTGACCCGACGGAGGGTTACCTCTGGGCCTCGCTGTCTTTCGATCGACAGCGGCCACCAAGGTGTCCTCTCGGTACCTCTTATCTTTATTTTTCTTCTTCTTGACTGGTGCGGATGGACCTTCTCCGGCTTCTGCCGGCTGCTTCCCCTTGCTCGTGCCGGGGGTGAGCGTCGCAGCTATGGCCTCTTCCCCGTTGGCGTGGTCAGTGGCGATGTCGAGCAGCTCCCGAGTAGATCGCAACTTCCGTCGCCCGATCCGAAGGATTAGAGTGGCGCACGTGGTGCCATTCTGGAAGGCTGAGATGACATCCGTGTCGGTGGTGTTGGGCAACTCGGTGCATCGCTTGGAGAAGCGTCGAATGTAGTCACGTAAGCTTTCGTCCTTCATCTACTTGCAGTTGCGCAGGTCCCAGGGGTTCCCCGGTCGGGCGTACGTGCCCTGGAAATTGCCGATGAAGGCGTCGCGTAGCTGCGACCAACTATCAATCTTTCCACGTGGCAGATGCTCCAGCCACGTGCAGGCCGAGTCTGCGAGGTGCAGCGGCAAGTTCTTGATGATGAACAAGTCGTCGCGTGCTCCGCCGGCGTTGCATGCCAGTCGGTAATCTTCCAACCAGACGCTGGGGTTGGTCTCGCCATCGTACTTGGGCACGGAGGTCGGGGCTCTAAAACGTGAAGGGAAACGGGCACTGCGCACATTCTTCCTGAAGGCACGTGGCCCTAGGACGTCTGGCGAACCACTCCTGCTCCGGTCCTTATCGCTGTCGTAGCGGCCTCCGCACCGCCGGTTGTACTCCTTGCGAGGTTGCTCCTCGCAGTCGTCGTGCTGACTCGTGTCAACCCTTCGTCGTGCCTTGAGGGTGTCACGTGCGTCGCGGTGGGGTCCCAGACGGCTCTTGACTGGCACGTTGACCTCCTCGGACCGTTGCGGTTGTCGTGATGGCGCCGCGGGCCGCCGTGGCTCGAAGTGCCCGCGACCCTGTGAGCCCCGCTGTCGAGAAGCAGAGCTCTCTGCCTGCTGCACGGCTGCAGTCTCGAGGAGAGTCTTGATCTGCTTATGCATCTCCTTTTCTTGAGGCGTGGCGGGCTCTGGTACCTTCTGGAGAAGGATCGCAGTTGCCGCCAAGTTTTGCGATGCCCTTTTGAAGACGGGAGTGCTGTCAACGACATCTTGGTCATCGTTGATGATGCGCTGTTGGACATCCCTTGCCTGCACGCGAGCAGGGGTTGGGTTCGGGTCTTGCCTGAGTTGTTGGTGGAGTCGTGCCCGCTCTTCGTCGAGCTGTCGCTGCACATCCTCCAACTCGTCCAGTCGGGCACGTTGTGCGGCGGGGTCAGGAGGAACCTGGTATTCCGCCACGCTGTCCGCCGTCGAGCTGTGGGCGGAGTGAAGCGCTCCATCCGGTGTGTGGGCCGGTGCTGGAGCCGCCGGGATGTTGACGATGAAGCACTCGCGCGAGGGGTCGTAGCCCCCATCGTCCGAGTCGTCGGAGTAGCCGAAGCAATAGTCGGCCTCCGTCTGGAAACGATAGAAGGCGTCGGCATTGCGAAGCCCGGAGCAATCCCACTCCGGACCTGAGATGTCATCGGTACCATCGGTCACAAGGTACTGCTCGTCGGGCGAAGTTTCTGGCAACTTCATGTTGCAAAGCACTCGATGGCTCGGGTAGTTGGCGTACACGGCCGGGTCCGTGCTTGACGAGGAGGAGTAGTAAGCTGTTGTGGGACCTGTCCCTTGGGAGGGGGGAGGCCTCGGTACGCCCTCCTCGGCGACTCGCTCTGTCGAGTCTGACGGGGAGTCGTTGGCTGCGTCAGCGGCCCGCGGCCCGCCTGCTTCGACCCGTGGAGGGGAGCTAGCGCGTGTCGTCCTGCGTCGGTCCACCTTGGCTTGCTTCCCACGCTTGCCCGAGCGCCTCTTGCGTCGGGGCGCACGTGCTGTGGCAGCCGGTGCTGGCACAGGCGCGGGCGCGCTAGTGGTTTCGCCGACGAGGCGCATGAGGTAGCCGTCCCCGATCGCCTGGAAGTTCAGGCTTCCGAAGCGAAGCTCGAGCCTGACGTGGAGCGAGCCTGGTGATCCCACAGGGGAATCCATCAGCAGCAGCTTGGTGAAGGCTTTCGTCGGAACGGAGGATGAGAGGGCCGTGCGGACCCTAAAAATATCGTTGAAAACACGCAAAGTCCCCTACCTGGCGCGCCAACTGTCGGGGTTTGTTACCGCTGGCAAGTAAATTTATACGAGGGGGTGTGTTCTGATCTGCACGGTGGCACAGGAAACACTCGGAGTTATACTGGTTAGGGCCTCCGGAGAGTAACACCCTACGTCCAGTCTGAGAAGGGGTGTTCCTTATGTTCAGGGGCTTGCAACAGGGAGTACAAACAGGTCGGGAGAGGGTGCAGAGTCCCAAGTCCCTGGTGTGCAAGTGGTTCAAGTAGCAGGAGCCTGCGTACGTGTGTGCGTAGTTGTATGAGATGGGATATCGATGCTAAGTGCGTGTGGTGGTGGAGACGAACCTATATGCGTGGGTGCCTGCCTCTCCCTTTTATAGTCTCAAGGGAGGAGTCCAGGGCGGTTACATTTGGGCATATGTGAGCTAATCTACAGTGCGGGACCGTCCTTCTCTGCTCCGGGTTGTCAGACGGCAGGAGCGGCGAAGCACTGTTACGGGGCCTTGGGTGACGGTGCAGATCCCGTGCGTCCTAAGCCTCCGTCCCGGGGCCCCCCGTTCCCTCCTCCGAGTAGTTAGTCGGGTACAGGAGGCAGTGTACGTCTCCTGACCCCGCCAGGAGATCAGGGACTTCTATTTTCTTGATAGCGTAGGACAGGGGTAGCCTGCTCCACGGATAGGTGACGGCTTGCACTATGCCGTTCGTGGCACAGCGTTTCCCGTGCCCTCCATGGTATGATGCATACCGCCTCAGCAGGGGGACGGCAGGAGGATCCGTCCCCTGACACAGGATCGACCTGGTCAGGGCGGACCCGTGTAGGAAGGCGAACACGTGGCGGGCCGCGTACCAGGGTATCACGGTGCACCCACGGGGCCTGTGTACCTGTGGCCTTGACGGCCAAGCTTTGAACTGGTCGGAGACGGGAAACCACTCGGGTGAGTGGGCGGTCTTCCCCGCGTCCCCCAATGCTTAGGGTGTAGTGTGTACTGTATCGTACACCGCCCAGCGTCCATTATGCCGTCCCTGGTATGGCGGCCACTGTGCTGATGGTGGCAGGGTTTGACGAATCCGTCCCCTGGCACCGAATCGGCCTGGCCCGGGCGGACCGCTGCTACGGGGCGGACGCGTGGCGGGGCGAGGGGGAGCGTGCGCAGAGATCCCGGGATCTCGATCTGGTGGGCCCGCGCGCCCCGTGCCTTCTCTGCGAAGCCCGCTCGAGTGGGTGATGGAAAACTACTCGTGCGAACGAGTAGTCACTACGGCGTGACGGAAACTACTCGTACGAGTGGGTTTCCGCGGCTGTGAGGCGGAGACTACTCGTGCGAGCCGAGTTGTCGGGCACTGGGGCGGAAACTTGTCGTATGAGTCGCCGCGTACCTGGGAAAGAGGTACGGGTGGCCGTGGGCCCCCTGTACCCTGGCTCATGGCCGAAACTAGTCGTACGGGCCCCCACGTACTTTGGCAGCATAACACTTGTTGTATTAGCCACCGGAGCATGCCATACGTGGGCCCGTGCCGCGTTTTTCAGGGGTCTTGGTGGGCCCTGGTCCATGGCCTCGTCACCCGTATTATGTTGCTTTCGATTATGATCGAGAGTCAACATCGAGCTTCCACGATGACTCTCTTGAGATGGAGAATTCATGGGCCATAGAACGTTTCGAGGCACTGACTCTGGAGTCCAGAGGAAGGGATTCCACACACGAGCATGGTAGATTCATTCTTGATCTACCATATAGACCATGCTCGCATCATGTCCCTCCGGAGTCAGACATACTTAGTGCGCTGAGCACGCTCGAGGTCTGCAATCACCTTACGGTCCTCTTTTGCAGAATGTTTAGAAGGTTGATTGTGGATGCATATGTCTATCATAAACATATCAGATTTCGTGTGTGCACTGTGGCACTAACCTTGCAGCTAAAGCTTCACCGATACATCAAGGATTGGTGGTGAGACGGGAATGACACCACCAACGATAGCTGCAAGATGAAGTTCCCATGGTCGAGCTTATGACCAATAAATAAACAAAGCACTACCAGGAGATAGCCTGGATTAGCATAGGTTCCATTTCCCTTTCGAATAAAGGCAAGAACGTGTTTTTAGGATAAGTCGTCCTTCGGGTATTTTTGGTCACTAACCTTTCAGGTGAAGATTGAAAAGAAAGATGGACAGGTGATGCCTACGAACATGTGAGCCACATCAGCTGCAACACCTAGATAAGCTTTGGTGAGGAAACATTTACAAAAGGAAGCTTGATCACCACACACTTGAGTTTTGTTGCCTACAATGCAAACTTCAAGTGTGGGGGAGGTATGTGAGCATCCAGAGTAAAGTTCCTCCTCTACCAAATCTTATCCTGGTGTGAAGATGATGTCAGCTCTTGCATCTTGCCCACTAGCTAGGTAAGTGCTGCTTTTGACATTAAGCAAAGCCCTTCCGGGAGGTTCCCGAGGTTCACCGTTTTATGCTCATGCTTATATGCCTCTTTTGATGAAAAGCTTGATCATGCATGCGTGTTTCCTTTATCTTTGTTTGTATGCTCTAGTTTGGATGTATGCTCGAGTTTACATTCATAGACTGTTTTAAATTAAGCATGGTGCTTAGGTTAAAATTTGTCTTCTTCAATCAAAACAAGACATGGTGTCGGGTTTTGATTGATGAACCTTAGAGTTACATTTTCATAGATCTTGGTTGCATATATGCTGACTAACCCCTGCAGAAAGTTGTCAAATTTGAATGGGTAAGTCATTGAGCTAAACTCAAATGGGAAGGTAAGTTGAGGTGTCAGATTCATGTTGCACAACATACAAAGGTGGTACATATGACCTCTCAAAGGTCCAAGGTAAGCATATTCCCCTTTGTGCATAAAGTGTAATATTGGTCTAACCCTTTCGAGCAAATGACACGGTGACAATAAAAAAAACCAAAAATATTTGCTTTTGAATAAAGGCTCTATGGTTCTCGAACCAGTAGAGTCCATCTTTTGTTTCCACTTTTGCTTGAAGAACAACACTAGTACAAGCACCAGTGTGGGGGAGTTCTCTCAAGCTCATCATCAACATATCCACCTGAGAACTCCCACACAAAGGACTACACAACATCGACTACACCTTCATGACAAGAGCAAGGTAGACTGGAGTGAGCCGGCTGCCTCTTGGTTAGCCGAATCACCACTAGTCTTCCTTGTTCCTCATATCCTTCAGGAGCGATGGTATGTGCATCATTCATCTCACTCTCTACCTATGAGTTTGAAAGTTCTTCAATTCTTATCTAGTAAATCAAACTCAAATATCAGTGCTATGTTTGCTCTCCATGATTCCTGTGGTTGGCTTGCATATGTTTTATTCCTTACTTATTATCTTGATGCTTGTGAACAAATATCATTAGGGAACTCATGCTTATCTAAGTAGTTGATGTTTGTGATATGGTTTGATGATATGATCTTCGCTCTAAATGTTTGAGTGCTTGGGAATTTTATTTGAAAAATCATAAAACCCCTTGCAAAGATCCTCTTTGATATGCCACAGTCCTACCAAAGCCATATGATGCCACTAGTTGAAAACCTTATACTCATATGCTGCTTGTCATTGCATTGAGCTTTGTCAAATTCTGTGACCCTTGCGAGAAGTCTTTTTATGCTTTCATGATCAAGATTCATGTGCACTCCACCATATTCCCCTTGCTATGCTTCTACACTGGAAGTTAGCATTGTATCATTCATCCATTCCACAAAATAAAGCTCCATGCATGGTTCCATGATTTCTCCCTCTCCAAATATCTCTAAAAGAGATTGGGCTATTTATTAAAAAAAGAGAGAGAGAAAGACATGCTCAAAAAGGCATGATCTAAAAAAAAGAAAAGAAAAAAAGAGAGAAAAGAGAGATAGCCCACATCTCGAAAATTTCAAAAAGGAGAGTGGAGAAAATCATGCAAAAAGGAGTTCCATAACTTAGATGGTAATAACTAGCACCCATTCTGGGCCTAGTATCCACCTTACCATCAACCAACATTCATCATATATGTATGGTAATATCTAGCACCCACTCCGTGCCTAGTACCCACCTTACCGTACCCATCATATCCATACATGTGCACATCTTGATCTGATTGTATGAATTGCTTTTCTCTTGGATCCAGTCTTTGACTTTGCAATATATGTGATACAAGTATGCCTTATCATTCATACCTACCCTGAGCTCCACATAAGCTTTTATTAGAAGTAGGATGAATAAAGGCAGTTTAATGCCTTGGTGAGGACATATATATACACTGAGCGATCCGAGGGAATCAAATGAGGAGCAAAGCAAGGTTTGTTTTTGAAAAACTTATTGTAAAACCCCAAGTTACTTGACATGATGAGCAGGAGTGATTTGATTCCTAACCATTCCATTCTTCAACTACCTAAGATGGCATGATAGACACTCCACAGAGTTCACAAGTACAAGGTATGGTTTGGAATATCTCTTATGCTCGCTTCATACCTTTGGATATCATGTCTCACCTTAATCTGACTCCCTTCACTCGGGACGAGCCAAGGTCAAGTGTGGGGGAGTTGTTGACGGCTATTAAGTACCATATTTATAGCCGTCAACTCCTGCATTTTGACACAAGGAATATACATCCACAGTAGAATAGGGGCTTATACTGACAAATTCCACAAGTGGCAATGTATATTTGAATGCAGGCAATTAGCACAAGAAATAGAGCAAAAGCACACCTTATCCATCCACCTCATCAATCCAAGCCTCTCCACCTCAGCCAATGAGGGGCTGCCATGCAAAGTGCCATGGATTGGTGATGTCACCAATCCAAGGGAGGAAGTCTCAGCGAATCAGAAGTCGCCACGCGTGTATCACATAGATCCCATGGCCCACCAGAGCGCCTAAACCGCCTCAAAACCATGTGGACCCTGGAACCGCCATAAGGACCCACCTGACAGCCACCATGCGAAAGCACAAGATGAGGTGGGCCACCAGGGGGTCGGCCGAACCCTTGGTTCGGCCGAACCGACCTTGCGTCGGTTCATCTTGGCCTTCCACGTGGTGTTCCCTGGTTGGCTCCTGACTTCATTCCCGGGGTGTTTGGGGTGCCTCCACGCCAGTGCACAGGCCTATAAATAGAAGTAAAGGGGGTAGAGAAGAGGACACACACGTCTTTCTCCTCCTTCTCACTTTTGCCTTTTGGCTTCTCTCATTAGGAGAGGAGAGCTCTATGCATAGGATTAGTCCTGGCTTGCTAGTGCTTTAGAGATTAGAAGGAAGGTCGAGTGGTGTCTTGGGGTTGTGCCATGGTGTTTGGCACATTTCCTCACGAACGATCATCTACGGATGCTTCTGTTCTTCATTTAGAATAAAGTGAGTATTTCGACATTCTCAGTTAGACTAAAGTGGCATTCATACTGTGTTCTTGTGTTCCTCGGTCGTTCATCATTTAGAGGCTCGTGTTCTTCATGAACACGCTCCCTCAATCTAGTTGACGATCAAGTTTCTCATACTTTTGTGTTTGTTCATAAGTTAGAGGCTCGTGTTCTTCACGAACACGACCCTTGATCTTCTGTTATAAACATATAAGTTTGTAACCTGTTTGTATGCCTGCTCATCTAATCAGAGTTAGTGGATGCTTCTTTATCCTAATCTAGACCAAGTTCATCTGTGATTCCTTGCATAGGTTAGCATATATCTTAGTGAGTTCGGGTCTCTCTCTCGTGGGTTCATCGCTCCGTCTTCATACGGAGTGCTATAGTGTTGTTACGGGTCGACAAACGTAATCGTGCTATAGTAGTAGTTGGTGGTGCAGACGTGGTGTCTAGACTACGGGTTATCCTTCGAATGCCCTGTATCCCACGGTTTGTCTTGGGGTAGGCCGCGGTAGTGACAGCCGTTGGACCCTCTGAAATCCCCCACGTCCGGATACAGCTATAGGAGTCTAAAATCTAACAACCGGAGTTGTGCGGAAGCAACGCGGGCGGTTAGCTCCCGAAATGAGAAGTCCCTAATCGAGAGACTGTTCTTAACTCTCGTGCTACCAGCAAGATCCTTTCCATCTTCATCTCATCCTGTAGAGTTGTGTCCTTGGATCACCAGTCTAGGATAGAAGGTAGTGCACATCGTTCCTTGGATTCGATACCCTCTGGAATACTCCTTTGGGGAAGTGCTATAGCGGTATTTCCGTGCGCTTGCGGACTCTTTCGTATCCGTCGATATACCCAGGTGGATCTTACGCTCACGCTAGGTGCGCACTAGTGGTGACGTTAAGAAATACCAACAGCAGTCACCACAATCACTCTCATCAGACACCACAGGAGCAGATTTCAAAGCAGCTATCTCATTTCGAGCATCCACAAGCAAGGATTCAAGTTCAGCTACCTTATCCTTAGCATCACCCAACAACGACCTAAATTCCCTCTTCTCCTTGTTGGTCTTTCTAAGCACATCATCACGGTTGTCAAGCAACTCATTCAGCCTAGCATTCTCCTCTAACAAGAAGTTGGGATCTTGTCGTACCTCGTCATCGGAATCGGAGTTCAAATCCGAGCTGTGCTTCCCACCCTTCTTGAAATGCGCCATGCCGCAAAAACCTCCTTGTGCGACGAAGCTCAGGCCGGTGATGTTCTTGCCCGTGTGCCACTTGTCCTTGTGCTTCTCTTGCTCTTCCTCGCTGCTCAAACCGGAAGAAGCATCGCTTGATGCCGAGTGGATGTCGCTCACTCTGGCCACCATCGCTCGAGCGGTCTTCTTCTTGTGGCCGCCACTCTTCTTGTGCCTTCTCTCGCTCTTGTCCTTGTGTTTGTCCTTGTAGTCGTTTCGAGAGCGGTGCTTGTTGTAGTCGTGCTTGGGCTTACCCTTGTAGTCGTTCCTGATCTCCATGGCTTCGGGCATTCGGCGATGAAGTGCTCGTGCTTCCTGCACCGATAGCACATCCCCGAGCTCCGCCTTGCATTCTTGCGGTTCTCGTACATCCGCCCAAACTCTTGCTCAACAAGGCGAGATCGTCCTCGCTCAGCACATCAAAGTCCTCATCTGGCAAGGACACAAGACAAGACAAAGAAAAGCCACCAGAGTTAGCATTAGTCCTTGATCCTGAGACAAGAGCCAAACTATGAGGATCAGTGGGGCTCTCGCTCTTGGCTCTCAAGCCACGATCAACCTCTGAAGACCTGAGCTTGGAGAATAGCTCATCCAGCGACAGCGTGTCATACGCGCTCGACTCCTCAATGGCCTCGACCTTGGCACTCCACACGGACCTATCCAGGGCATGCAAAAGCTTGATAGCTTGATCATGATCCGTGTATGGGAGCACTGTCACATTGGCCCTCATGTTGTTGACTATGCAAGTGAAGCGCTGAAACATAGCATCGGTCGACTCACCGGGGAGATGAGTGAAGTTCTCGTACTCTCTTCGGTAAGTGGAAAACATCCGGGCTTGCACTTGGGCATTGCCAACATGAGCATTCTTCAACTTGAGCCAAATCTTTCCGGCCACATCCTCTCCGTACACTCGATCAAACTCCGAGGCACAGAGAGCACGGAACAAGTAATCAACGGCCTTGCTGTTGGCCTCAAACATGTCCCATGATCCTGGAAGCAGAAAACTCTCTGGGATAACATAATGAGGATTCTGAGTGACCTCCCAGATGAGAGTTCCCTTCCCTTGCAAAAACGTGCCCATGCGCCTCTCCCACATCGGGTAATTCTTGCCATCGAAGTGCGGAGGACCCGACCCCTTGCCGTAATCGCCCATCTTTGGATCTTAGACTGGTTAGAATCAAGAAGATCCGTAACCGGCTCTGATACCTATTGAAGGACCGAATAGGGCGACCAGAGAGGGGGGAGTGAATGGGAGCCAATAAAAATTCTTCCCTTAGGTCGAACTCGGCCTATACCCCGATTGCCACTCCAAACACTCGCGCACACAAAGGAAGCTCCAAGCAAGGCACACGCAAGCCTAGAAGATCAACCAACAAGCCTAGGAGCAAAGAGCGGAAGCACCGGACAAGAATCAAAGGACTTGAGTACGGCTGCGAAGTCCCAGGCAGACTGTCCAGGATGACGGGGCAGACCGTCCGCGTGGAGGTCGCGGACCGTCCGGAGGGTCACGGCGGACTGTCTGTAAAAACCACCCGAACCACCAGTGATGCACCCCCGAAATTCGGACTATCCGTGGAGGCTTCCCGGATTGTCTATCAGAAATCCGACCACGCGGACTGTCCGTGAGACCCCCGCGGACTGTCCGCCAAACCCCTTTCAACCAAAGCCTAGGGGCGAAACGGATTGAAATGAAGACGCGCAAGAACGTGCGAAGAACACGAAGAACACCAACGCTGCCAGCACCTTGCGGACCGTCCGCCAGGGTCACGCGGACCGTCCGCCAAGCACGAACAGAACAGAAAAACACTCGAGCTCGGGAGTCAACTCCACCTTCCCATCACTGGATCTCCCAAACGGCTAAAGCTCTTGAGACAAGATTTGGGGGAGATGAAAAGCGTCACACAAGGATGCTATGCCCCAAAAATCTCGACTCCTAAGCCACTAAATCACCGGGAATCGCGGATCAACCGAACCACCACCATGAACTCGGGCACCAACCAAAAACGCACGAATCGAAGGCTCTCCAAGGCGTTTGAAGGGTCAAGATCACACACAAAGATGTGCAAGGCATCCACCCATGATCCCCTCAAAGAAATCCGTGAAGAAACGCCTCCAAAATCACGAATCGAGCGAAGAACGAAACCCCCCAAAAATAGCCCCGAAAATGACACAAAAATCACAAGGGACTAGGAGATCATCAGGACGCCGAATGCTTCCATACATCTAGAAGTCAGATTCTGTACAAGAGTCTAGCCTAAGGAATCCAGAGGGAAAAGAAGCAGTTCAGAAAAATCTACTAGGGAAGGGGAAAGCCCTAGAGTCCAAGAGAGAGAGAGAGATGCCATCCACCTCTCCGCTATTTATACGAGGTCCATCGGAGGGAGGTAAATGACCACGCTACCCCTACTGCTTGAAATGAAGATACAACCCCTCAGGGGCATTTTGGTCAAGACTTCATCGGACGGACACGCTTCCACCGCGGCTTCGCTTCACCTCGACGCAAACCCCGTGATCACGCCACGTGCCCTCCGCCTCGAAGCTTCCCCAAGCTCCCGGATCACCATCTCCGTCGCCTCGGGCCTCCGGACTTGGTTTTGCGGCCCAAACCAAGAAACCGTCCACCTGATGGTTTTGTGGGCAAACCACCAAACCCCGCGTGCAAGCTTCGGGCTCCAACCGCTACCTTGCACCAGCCCATGTTCACGACTTCAGCCCACCAGTCCTGCACTGCACGGCTCGCACTTGACCCCATCGGCCACCGGGTCCATCGAACCAAGCCTACTTGCCACTCCATCACCCAGAGGCCGCCACGGCTAAGGCCTTTAACGCTTGTTCTTCACCTGCACCGACACTAGTCAAGCCGCAACCTTTACCTGCACACTTCGCCAAGCATCGGTCCACACAACGTTGTCAATCACTCATCACTAAGGAGCGACCCTCCACTGGTCCTCGGACACACCTGGTCCTCAATCCTGAGGGACCAAGGTAGAGAGCTGCTCCAGGAAATCCACGCTGGCACATGCGGACATCATGCCGCCCCAAGGACCCTATTCGGGAAAGCATTCTGACAAGGTTTCTACTGGCCAACTGCATTGGCCGATGCCAAGGACATCGTGCGACGCTGCGAGGGCTGTCAGTTCTACGCTCGGCAAACTCATCTCCCTGCGCAAGCACTTCAGAACATCCCTATCACTTGGTCGTTCACTGTATGGGGGCTGGACATAGTCGGGCCGTTCAAGCAAGCGCCCGGGGGCTTCACGCACCTGCTCGTGGCCATCAACAAATTTTCAAAGTGGATTGAGGCCCGACCCGTGGTCAAGATCCGTTCTGAGGAGGCCGTGGCATTCTTCACCGACATCATCTATCGCTTTGGGATCCCGAACTCGATCATCACCGACAACGGCACACAGTTCATGAGAAAGAAGTTCCTCAGGTTCTGCGACGACAATAACATCCGCATGGACTGGGCAGCTATTACGCATCCAAGGACCAACGGGCAGGCCGAGAGAGCCAATGGCATGATCCTGCAAGGATTGAAGCCCCGGATTTTCAAGCGACTCGAGAAGTTCCAAGCCAGATGGGTCGCTGAGTTGCCATCCGTCCTCTGGAGCCTGCGCACCACACCGAGTCGGGCCACCGGCTCTACGCCGTTCTTCATGGTGCACGGATCGGAAGCAGTTTTCCCGACAGATATCGACTACGTCAGCCCGAGAGTTCGAGCATACACCGAGGAGGGGAATCAAGTTGCCCTCGAGGATGCGATCGACCAGCTGGATGAAGCACGCGACGTGGCACTCCTCCACTCAGCTTGCTACCAGCAAGCCCTACGGCACTACCATGAGCGCAACGTGCACGATCGCCAGTTCCAAGTTGGAGATCTGGTGCTCTAGCAAGTTATGAGCAACAAGGACCGACACAAGCTTGCACCCCCGTGGGAGGGGCCGTACATCGTCGACCAAGTGCTCCGACCAGGAACATTCAAGCTTCGTCACGACGACGGCACAATCATCGCTAACTAATGGAACATAGAACATCTACGTCATTTTTACCCTTGAGTAATGTTTCCTCGTTCAACTTATGATCAATGAATAATGTCATCTGCCTTTGTTCTCGCTTCATAAGTTCGCAATCTTCTTGTGTTGGAATCTTTTCTGTATGTTTCAATGTTTGTCCTAAAGGCTGAGCGGCAAGTGTCCCTGCGCCCATGCAGAAACACTCACCGCTCGGGGGCTACCCGGGGCACGAAGCCCTCCTTTCGTTTTCCCGTTTTCAAAACAAAACTCTCCGACTACTTTGTCGTAACCAATCGCACAAGCGAGCGGTTTTTTCGGCGGAACACCCTTACCTTACGAAGGGAAAAGATGTTGATCTGTGAGCATTTCGGTGTTGTTGCTCGTTCAAAGTTCTTAGCACCTACGCCCCTGTGGCTATAGTACGAATACTTGCGAGCGCAGCCCAGACCCACAGGTTGACGTCTGACTACTTTCAAAAAAGTACTTGGGAAACCGCTCAGGCTCCGGCTCAAAACATTTTTTTACGAAAAATGCAAGAGTCACTTTCTGAACATCCCAAAGTACTCGGGGGCTGTGACTGTTTGGTATCACTTTACGACGTAGGCTGGTTGAGCTCTCAAACTCCTACGCCCCCGCGGCTCCAGAGCAAAGATTTGATCGGCTTAAGTTCCTAAGTGCCGCCACTTCATTTCGTAGTCATCCCCAAGTACTCGGGGAGGGCGTCAGAGATGACGACTTCAAAACGAAAATGAAAGCTGTTCAAAATAGTACGCATACAAGTTTTGTCTAACCATTATACAAACTGATACATCTAATAGGAAGGCCCGGAGCCGTCTGCTGGTGTGTCTCTTGGAATCAGGTCCAGGTCCTTCATTGCGGCATCAGCCAAGGCACGGGCGAAGGCGGTGTAGTCCTCCTCGATCTTCTCGTACTCCTCGTTCGAGTAGCCGGGGGCCCAACCGCCACTCAGCGCCGGGAGATCCAACCCCTGATAGTGCGAGTTGAACATGGAGAGGACCCGGTGCACCACCTTCCGAGATGTCGACAGCTCTTTCTCCTTGACAATGCCCAGAAGAAGGTTTACCCGATCGCCAAGTGTTCGGGGAGGCATCTGGATAGGAGGGATGTCGAGTTTCGACAGGATCCACTCGATGAACTGGCTGAATTTGGTACGGTCCACGATATCCATCTTGCGTGCCTCCTCCGCCTCGTGCTGGGTCTTCCGGGAGTTCTCGAGCTCGGCCTTGACCTCTGAAGGAGGAACGGGTCAGAGTTTGGTTGCGGGAGGCGCAAGCAAAGGGAAAGAAGAGACAAGGCAAGGAGATCTTACTCGCGAGATGGTCTGACAAATTCTTGGACATCCCAGACATCTCGTGGATCTTGAGCTCGGCGGCGGTGAGTTCCTGTGCCTTTTCCACGAGCTTGATGACCACTGCAGCCCGAGCCAAGCGAAGCCCTGAAAAAATCAAAGGACTAGTCAGCATTTACAATGAGTAACATGAAGAAGAAGGCAACGCAAAATCTGAAAGCGCAAAGTTGCTCACCTTCGAGATCTTGCGCCAGCTTGCTGTTGCCTTCACGGAGCCGGGTCTCCTCATCGGTGGCCTCTTGCAGCTTGGTGGAGAGGTCGCAGACCTACTTGTTCGCTGTTTTAAGGTCCACCTCGGCGTGCACCAAGTCCTGCTACAGATCCGCCATCTTCTTCTCGAGCGCCGCCTTCTCTTCAGCGGCAGCCTGGGACGCGGCCTTGACGGCGGTAGCTGCAGCAGCAGCGGTCCGAGCGGACTCCGCGGCAGTTGCGGCGGCAGTGCGCAGCTCCACGACTCTGGCCTCTGCCTGGGCAAGCTTGGCCTCGAGGGCCGCCTTCTCCAACACGGCGGCGTCCGCAGCAGACTGCGCGGCCACTGCACGGTCCTCTGCTGACCTTGCCGCAGCTTCAAGCGTGGTCCTCGTCGACACTTCACTTGCCGCCGCCCCTGCAGCCGCCAGTCGGGCGGCAACCAGCTGCATCTCCAGCTGGACCTTCTCGGCCCGGAGCTCCTCGATGGTGCGCGTCTTCCTGGCACTGCAGCTAGCAAGCACCTGGACCGAGTACAAGATCAACCACAGAAACGACTGCGGAAACGATAACACAAAGTCAAGATTGGGCTCGGCTAACTCACTGACGAGGCCGGAATGACAAGCTCATTGACTGCTTGCTCCGCCCACCGTAGGCCCCACTCGAGGCGGTGACGGGCCGTGGCCTCTTCATCCTCGTCATCGTGCGGCTCGGCTTCGTGGGCTCCGGTCCATGAGGCGTGCCCGAGGCCAAGGTTGTGCTCTTCCTCCTCCGTGGCTGGGAAGGGGCGGGCTCCTGAGCTCTCTCCGACCTCTCAGACGGTGACCGGGGAATCGCTACCCACCACATTCTCGAGGGTAGCAGGCGCCAGCACATCCGAGTGCGACAAGTACGCAATCACCACCACCTCTACGATGTCAGCGGCGGGCTGGCGCGGCGGCCGGCGGCACGATGGAGTCCGGCCTTGCTTCTAACATCTGGGTCGTGGACACCTTAGGGCTCACCACGGCCACCTCGACCACGACGGCGACCACAGAAGTAGGCAGCACGGGCACCTCGGCCGGCAGCTCCTCCGGTGCCGACAGGCACCGTTCTAGCTCGGCCGCGAAGGCGGTCGCATCATCGCTCGGGAGGTTGGGCCCTTCCGTATTGGTGGCCTCCGGGAGCTGCGTGGACGATGCGGGAGCCGCCATTGCCTCGGTCTCGCCACTGCTGGCGTCCGACACCGCGGGCACGCCTGCCTCTGGAGCCGCCTGCGTGTCGGCGTCGCAATCGATGATGGGTGCCGTCGGGGGCTCAATTTCCTTGGGGGCTGCCTGCCCCCCGACCACGTCTCCATCCCCTGATGCTGGTGGAGGCGCCGCCACCTCGTGAGCCTCGACCACCTCAGCGGCCCTGTCCTCAACTTGTGCCATCGCCAGCACGGGCGGAGGATTCGCTGAGCGGGGGATGGATGGAGGGTTGAGCGCGCTCAAGGCCGCGTGTTTCCGCGGCGCAAGGCTGAGCGCGCCGGTATCGGAATGACTGGCATGAGAGAGCGAGTCAAAAGGCGAACGAAAAATCAAGAACAAGATAACAAGATAGCGCGGAACAACACTTACATGGAGGAGGTGACGCGGGCACGCTTGATGGGCCTGGGGGCCGCACCCGACGACACAGGGGTTGGTCTCTTGCTCGCCGCCACGTCAGACGGCGGGCTCCGACCTCCGCCTTGGGCGAGGGTAACCTGCACGAGCGGGGCCCCGCCGCCCCAGATGACCAAGGACTGGAGGCGCGGCGGGGGTGCGTTCACATTCTCCCCCTGCGGCGCACTCGGAGCGGGCGATGGCGATGTTGATCTCTCCTTGGGAGGAGTTGACATTTCTTAACGCAATCACCCAAGAACAGGTTTGGAACCCATCCTGGTAATAGCACCAGAAATGCTGGTTGGTAATTCTTAATGTTACAGGAGTCCGAAAGCGCACAGAAGTACCATTGTAGCATTTCCCCAAAGGAGTATTCCAAAGGGTATCGAATCCAAGGAAGGCATTGGCGGAATGACAAGATCAACTCTATTGCAATGAGTATAAATCATAGACGGAAATAAACCAGACACTCAAGTGCAGGGCTAAAATATGATAATGGGGGTAGTGTGATCACACACACACTCACTCTCTCTCTAAAGGGTCCTAGGCATAGGAGGCGACATACGAGTTAGTTCTAGGTTCTTATGTACTATACACATAAAGCTGGTAGGAACGAGTTAGATACACTAGCGTTGAAGAACATTGACTTAAGCACCTAGGTACCACAGGGAGATAACCTCCCGCGTTGTTTCCGCACAACTCCGGTTGTTATATTTTAGACTCCTACAGCTTATCCGAACGTGGGGGATTTCAGAGGGACCAACGGCTGTCACTACCGCGGCCTACCCCAAGACAAACCGTGGGATAAACTCATAAGTAAGGTAGCTACGCAACCCAAGCACCATGCTTACGTTGTTAGCCGGACTTGACCGGTCCGGGCTATTGTGACCCAGGTCAAGCCACCAGATAAACCAGCCAATTACACCGAGTACCGTAGCTTAAGCACAGACTTCAGACAACGCAATCATGTCATCTAATTAGATCAAACGAGGTTAAGTACACAAACGGATTCGTGTTTTCCTATGTCTGTTCAACTGGATCAAAGGGTCGTGTTCGCGAAGAACACGAGCCTCTAACTTATGAACAAACACCAGAAACATGTGAAAGTCACCCGTCAAGAACAGGAGCCTCAAAATGATGAACAGGTGAAGAACGTATGAACAAATCACTCATGTATACTAACACAACTTTATATGAAATAGATAAATAACTGAAGTAGATCAAAGTCATACAAATGAAATAAGATACAAGAGAACTCATACCTAGATCCCAAAGTAGACTTGGAACCTGAATTAGAACTACTCTAGCCTACCTCCTAGCCTTGAGACTAAAAGTGAGAGAGGTGTTGCAAGTGTGGATGTCTCATAAGTGAGCCCCCTCTCCTTCTATTTATAGGCCCGTGCACCAGTGAGGAATGGATGCAAACACCTCGAGGATGGTGCCTAGGACCAATGGGGAGACACCACGTGGAAGCACAGGAGGAGCCGAGCCAAGGTCGGTTCGGCCGACTTGTGGGGTCGGCCGACCCCCTGGTGGGCCCTCCTGGCTCGTGCTTTCTCCTGGTGGCTGCCCTGTGGGTCCTTAGGTCGGTTCCCGGCGTCCACCCTGTTTTGGCGCGGTTTGCATGCCTTTGTGGGCCCATGGATCCATGTGATGTCCACGTGTCACGCTCTGATTCGTCGGGGGTTGCTTCACTTGGATTGCTAGCATGGCATGCATGCATGGCTCCCTAGTTGGCAGGTGCATGCATGGCATCCTTGTTGGCAGGCCACCTAGGATGAGGTCATGTGGCATGAACCATAGAAGGTGAGTTTGTCACTCTTTTCCTGCTTATTTTCCTGCAATCAAATAATCTCCAAGGACAAGTGGAACTACATTATTCTTAACTAAATACGTGTAAGAAATGCCTTATGCTCCTTTATTCATGAGTATATTGACGGCTAAAGTAGGTACTTAACAGCCGTCAACAACTCCCCCAAGCTAGCCTCCTGCTCGTCCCGAGCAAGAGAGTAAGGACTTAGGTTGGTTGATCAAGAGTTGCTATGATGTTGTATTCCTAAAGTATAACAAGATACAGCTAGGTACTCTATCAAGAGTTGAAGAAGTTGGCATTGATCTTACATTACACTCGATTGATATGGGGCGTGTAGCTTCACCTGCCTTGGGCGGTTGAAAGATAGAATGGTTGTATAAAGATTACTAATCACATGTACCTTGATCAGTTATCAATCCGGAGGTTTTGCAGGTTTTTCAAAAAGAAATCAAAGTTCCTCAAATGATACTCTCGGATTGCTCAATGTGTATGATTCCTCACCAAGGCATTGTTTTGCCTTCTTTCACCACCTACTCCTAATAAGCTGATATGTGGAGCTGTAGGTAGGGAAAACATGTGGCATACCTGTTTCTCATATACTATCGAGTCGAAAACCGGATCCTTGGGAGAACAAGTCATACACCCTGATCAAGATGTGCAAAAGTGTGTGTATGGTGGATGGATAATGAACTCCTATTTGCATGATTTTACTCTCCCCCTTTTCGGAATTTTTGAGACTTGGGCTATGTCTCTTTATTCTCTCTTTTTTTATGCATGCCCTTGAGCATGTTTCTCTTTTTTTTTAACATAGCCCATAGTCCTTGCTGAATATTTTTGGAGGGAGAGTAATCATGGAACATACGCGGAGCTTTATTTTGTGCAATGAATGGGGGATGGATGAAATGATGGTTGCTAACTTCCAGTGTAGAAGTTTCGCATCTGGTGGTGTGTACGTGATCTTGATCATAGGAGTATGACAAGTTTAGTCGCCGAGGGTCACAACAATTCGACAAGACTCAATGAAGAAATCAGGTAGCATATGTGGAGATTAACAGAAGCTAAGATCTACATATGGCCTTGGATAGGAATTTCTTATCATTGAGGAACTTATCATTTTATCATTTTTCAAAAGAAAACTCCGAATATCAAACATCACTTAGTACTAACTCATAGCAACTCTATTATACCATATCATACCTCGCAACAACTTAGACAAAGATCATGCTTTTTGCTACCCACAACTTTCAAGCTCAGGTTCGATCATACTAGCCAACAAACTCAAAACTTGGATAGGATACTAAGTTGTAAACAAGGCATACAAGAGGAATAAACAAAGCAACTATTCATCATTTCAACCATGGAGAATAAGAACACTCTTACCGCGCATATGAAAACAAACTAATTTAAGAAAGCAAATAAATATTTTTGGTCTTTTTAACTTTTTCAGATTTTTATGTGTTTTTAGCATATGGGGTTCTGAAAACAATAGAAGATACAAGTTACCTCAGAATGGGGGTCCTCCCCCAAGCTAGCTTCAGGCTCACTGCTGTGGAGGGTGGTATGCCATCCACGCGTAGTAAGCCCTCTGCTCCTCCAGCTGTCGCAGCTGTCTCTGCTCCATGGTGTGAATCCTCTCGCCCGTCATACGCTGCCAGTCCCGAGTGGACTCAGCCTGCTGGTGCATCGTCTCCTCCATGGTACCGACACGGATGTTGAGCTCGCTCAGCTGCTGAGTGAGGGTGGCCCCACGAGATGACGGGCGCAACCCGGACGATGAGGACGAGTCCCCGTAGGTAGCACCGGCGGGCCGAACCCACTCGCCACTCCCTACACTAGCCCAGGTCGAGCTACTCGCACCCGGCTGACTCACGGGCTGGTCCCAACCGGGGGCATATCCAGGTGTAACTCCAGACATGTACCCGGCCGAGGCCCATGCGCCAGACAGTGGTGGTGTAGACTGAGGCTGTGGCTGAGGTGACGGCTGCGGTGATGGCTGTAGCGGTTGCTGTGCTGTTGCTGCCCTCCTCGCTGCACTCCTAGTGACCCTGTCTCCAGAAACACTAGAACGACGAGGTTCCTCAAGAGGAATGGTCAGTGGCCCTTGGCCGTACAAACAGAAATCCGGGTTAGGTAACCGAATCTGGTTTGCATGGCCAGGGTAAAAGAAAACCAAGGAATCATTCGGGCCCTTTTTAAGAGTATCTCCTTGAATCAGATACGCCTCATCTATCATGGCCCGGGGAGAATCAATGTAGGAAACATTAGCCCCTTGTGTAATACCAAGACTCGAAATGATACGTGTGATCAGAGACGTACACTCAATAGAACCCGTCATCCTAAAATTTGTCAACCATTGCCGAATCATAGCTTGCACTGGGGCGATTTTGATCCGTCTGACCGCGGCATATAATATCCTCATCTCGTCTGTGCGCACGGTTTGAACATCATCCCTTGGAAAGAGAGTGATGGCGAGCCACTTGTGCCACAGTCGGAGAGTAGGATGCGTGATATCGTTGCACCGAGGTGCTAACTTGCCACGGACAGGCCGACCAGAAATCTCTTCCCAAAAACTATGTCGAATAAAATCGCTGCAAGCTTGATCGAGAGAAATAGCACAACGACGATGAAAACCGAGAGCACGACTAAGATCATGCCATGAGACTCGATACGATGTTCCATGGAAACGAAACGTAATACTGGTCTCATCCTCCCGAAGAGTACAGAGGAACTGGATGGTGAGACACCTAGAACCGATCTCCCACACCAGAACAAAATTCTCCCAACCAAGAGCATGCCAAATGGAATCGAACTCGGAGTCCATACCTATTTTCTCGAGAAGGGCCGAGTCAAACTCCTTGGTGTTGGCGAAGACTCGATCCTTGATGAGAGCATAGGCCTGTCTCTCCCGGTCGTCTCTCAAGTCGATGAAGGCAGCATCGGTGTTGATTACCCCTTCGGCTCGTGGCGTGGGTGGCTCCTCCTCTTCCTCTTCTTCACGGTCGGTTGACATTGGACTTGGTGTAGCTCCGGAGTGGTGAGACGAGCCCTCTCCGTCTCTAGAACGGCGTGAGCGGGTCACCTTTCGGTACGCACAGGCAATCCAACTCATCTTGCACAACAATGGGACAACATAAGTAACTCGGTAATGGGTTAGTGAAATCGAAATGGAATCCTTACCGAGCTTGCTCCACCAATATTCAATATTCAGCGACAATTTGGAGAGAGTGCTTGACACTTCAACCTTGAGCAAGAAATCCAAGAAAACCAAAGAGCAAGAGCAAAGAGGGAGAGAGGGTGATGGAAATGAGTGAATGGGTGAAGAAACCCCTCAATCCCCCTTCTATTTATAGGCAACCGAGCCAGGCACCGGGGTAGAGGACAAGGGCTACGGCTAGGAGCCGTTGGAAGAGGCGGGGCCTACTTGACCGTTGGCCAGGGTCGGTCGACCCCCTGCCGGGCCCGCCTGCTTCCAGCTTTTTGCAACGGCTCTCTAACGGCTACCTGATGTCCTGCCCAGGTGTCTAGGTCCAGATTCGCCCAAAATGTTGCTCGAAAAAATTTTCTATGACTTTCCACTCAAGAATTTATTTTCAGAATTTTATTTGAAAAGGGAAATTTGCTAGAAAAAAATCTAGCATGCACATGCAAGGTTGGAAAAATCAAATATGCATTTGGAAAAATCAAATAAATTTTTGGAAGGGAAATATGAGATAATACCAATTTTACCTTTTGGCAAAAAGGACTCATCTTTTTAAGTCTGAGAGCGAGACTTTTCTCGACGATCAATTCCACTCGTCACCCCATTCCTGAGAAATTGATGGAGATGAATTCTGTACTTCCCGCCACACTCTTCTTGTTTTCTTAGGCTTTGTTGGAGTGGTGGGAAGTCGCGGGGGCTGTGGCTCTGTCCATGCCCCTGATTGCTCATTTTTTCCCTGCAGTGTATAGCATTTCTCTTTTGTTGCCTGAAATCGGAACATCAAGTTCCTCTTCCCAATGCGGAATTGGATCGTTCCGGCTCCCACATTCATCCTTGCGTTGGCGTCACTCAGGAACAGTCTCCCAAGAATGAGAGGCATTCCCTCATCATCTTGCATATCAAGGACCACGAAATACGCAAAGATGCATGAACCTTGGATGAATACCAATAAGTTCTCTACTATCCCCTCTGGATGTCAGATCGATGCATCAGCAAGTTGGACGACCGTCGCAGTTGGAGTTAGAGCTGGATACCCTAATTGTTCAAACATGGCCTTGGACATAAGGTTAACACTTGCACCAAGGTCACAGAGAGCATGCTTAATCTTCTGGTAATATATCTTGCAGGTGATAGCCGGATAACCAGGATCTTTCTTGTGTGTGATTGTTGACGATTCCCATGGGTCAAGTATTTGCTGTATAGGTCTCCCTGCATAGTTAGTGGTTTGTGCCCACCCAGAATGCTTACCCCATCTGGTGGACACTACACAAACATTTTCACAGGAAGATACGGGTTGCCCCGGGATCTTCCCGTCTTCAGCAGAGGGAACCAAAGCTGCTAATTGAGCCAACTGGGTTTCTATCATCTAATTAAAACTCAACTGGTTTTTAAGAGCAGAAGAAAGGCTATCAATTTTAACATTAAGGCTCTCAAAAGCCTTATCATAGGCAGTTGTTTTCTTATTAAAGCCTTCATTAATCTTAGCTTGCCCAAAGACTAGATCTTTCAAGGAAGGTTGGTTTGGGTTGAAAGAATTACCTTGATTACCTCCTTGATAATAAGGGCTCGATTGATTCCACATTTGACCTCCTTGTGGATGATAACCATTGTTGTTGCCATTCATGTACATCACATCCTCCTGAGTAGTAGGGCAGTAATTCCCTGAATGCCCAGTATTACCACAGACTTCGCAAGTCATGCGAGCATCCATAGCTTGAGTAGTGGTGGCCATGGCGGCCTTCTCATTGGCTAGATCATCCATTCTCTTCATCATTAGGTCCATCTTGGCGTGCAACATATCCGCTTCCTTGACGGTATGTGTACCCCTTTGACGTGGCTAGAGTCGATCATCACTCTACCCTTGATTAGTAACCATCTTCTCAATCAGTGTACTAGCTTCAGTGATAGTAAGAGAGAAGAAAGCCCCTCTAGCTGCAGCATCAATATGGCCTCGGGCTGTCGGAGTCAGCCCTTTATAGAAACTCTGAAGAATAAGCCAGTTGTCCATCCCATGATGAGGACAAGCCAGGATGTACTCCTGGAGTCTCTCCCAAGCTTCTGGGATAGTCTCATTTGTCGCTTGCTGGAAACTTGAAATTCGCCCCCGAAGGACATTGGTTTTGCCCAACAGAAAGAACTTCGCGAGGAATGCTGCGGAGCACTTTGCCCAAGTGTTAATCTCTGCACGGTTAGCATAGAACCACTGCTTTGCCTTTCCCAAGTGGGAGAAGGGAAACAGTCGCAGACGAATAGCATCTTTCTCCACTCCTTGTATAGTGAAGGTACTACACAGTTCAAGGAACTACTGCAGGTGGGCGCTCGCATCTTCATTAGGCTTGCCACAGAATGGGCTAGCCTGTACCATCGTAATTAAGGCAGTCTTGATTTCGAAGTTTCCATTCCCAGTGTTGATCACAGGGCCTGTCGGTACCTGGTCAGCAGAGGGAGCGGAGTACTCGCGGAGAGTCTTCTCGACAGGGTTGGCCATGGAAGTTGATGTGCATGGCACAAAGGAAGCTGGATCGACTTCCAAATGTTCACGCGAAGGAGAGCCGAAATGATTTCGTGCCTTCCTTACGAGTGACTCAGGATCTTCAGTAAAATTCGACGGTAAGTCAAAACCAGTCATGCACTACCTGTCTTCATCATCAATTGACAAAGAAGACAATCCAAGTTAGCCTGCATTGAGAACTGTTTTATTCCTGTCATGATTATAAACATATGAAAAGTGTTGATATGTCATCCTTAAGCCTTCCCCGGCAACGGCGCCAGAAATGCTTGTTGACATTTCTTAACGCAATCACCCAAGAACAGGTTTGGAACCCATCCTGGTAACAGCCAGAAATGCTGGTTGGTAATTCTTAACGTTACAGGAGTCCGCAAGCGCACGGAAATACCATTGTAGCATTTCCCCAAAGGAGTATTCCAAAGGGTATCGAATCCAAGGAAGGCATTGGCGGAATGACAAGATCAACTCTATTGCAATGAGTATAGATCATAGACGGAAATAAACCAGACACTCAAGTGCAGGGGTAAAATATGATAATGGGGGTAGTGTGATCACACACACACTCACTCTCTCTCTAAAGGGTCCTAGGCATAGGAGGCGACAAACGAGTTAGTTCTAGGTTCTTATGTACTATACACATAAAGCTGGTAGGAACGAGTTAGATACACTAGCGTTGAAGAACATTGACTTAAGCACCCAGGTACCACAGGGAGATAACCTCCTGCGTTGCTTCCGCACAATTCTGGTTGTTATATTTTAGACTCCTACAACTTATCCGAACGTGGGGGATTTCAGAGGGACCAACGGCTGTCACTACCGCGGCCTACCCCAAGACAAACCGTGGGATAAACTCATAAGTAAGGTAGCTACGCAACCCAAGCACCATGCTTACGTTGTTAGCCGGACTTGACCGGCCCGGGCTATTGTGACCCAGGTCAAGCCACCAGATAAACCAGCCAATTACACCGAGTACTGTAGCTTAAGCACAGACTTCATACAACGCAATCATGTCATCTAATTAGATCAAACCAGATTAAGTACACAAACGGATTCGTGTTTTCCTATGTCTGTTCAACTAGATCAAAGGGTCCTGTTCGCGAAGAACACGAGCCTCTAACTTATGAACAAACACCAGAAACATGTGAAAGTCACCCGTCAAGTGGATCGAGAGGCCTTGTTCATCAAGAACAGGAGCCTCTAAATGATGAACAGGTGAAGAACACATGAACAAATCACTCATGTATACTAACACAACTTTATATGAAATAGATAAATAACTGAAGTAGACCAAAGTCATACAAATGAAATAAGATACAAGAGAACTCATACCTAGATCCCAAAGTAGACTTGGAACCTGAATTAGAACTACTCTAGCCTACCTCCTAGCCTTGAGACTAAAAGTGAGAGAGGTGTTGCAAGTGTGGATGTCTCATAAGTGAGCCCCCTCTCCTTCTATTTATAGGCCCGTGCACCAGCGAGGAATGGATGCAAACACCTCGAGGATGGCGCCTAGGACCAATGGGGAGACACCACATGGAAGCACAGGAGGAGCCGAGCCAAGGTCGGTTCGGCCGACCTGTGGGGTCGGCTGACCCCCTGGTGGGCCCCCCTGGCTCGTGCTTTCTCCTGGTGGCTGTCCTGTGGGTCCTTAGGTCGATTCCCGGCATCCACCCTATTTTGGCACAGTTTGCATGCCATTGTGGGCCCAATGGATCCATGTGATGTCCATGTGTCATGCTCTGATTCGTCAGGAGTTGCTTCACTTGGATTGCTTGCATGGCATGCATGCATGGCTCCCTAGTTGGCAGGTGTGCATGCATGGCATCCTTGTTGGCAGCCCACCTAGGATGAGGTCATGTGGCATGAACCATAGAAGGTGAGTTTGTCACTCTTTTCCTGCTTATTTTCCTGCAATCAAATAATCTCCAAGGACAAGTGAAACTACATTATTCTTAACTAAATACGTGTAAGAAATGCCTTATGCTCCTTTATTCATGAGTATATTGACGGCTAAAGTAGGTACTTAACAGCCGTCAACAGGAGGCGGCCGCCTCCTCGAGGAACGCGACCCCCGCCGCGATGAATCACCAGAGGGGTGGCGGCCGGATGAATCACGGTCCGCCGGCCGCCTGGACGAGTCGTCTCATCGTGGGGAGCTCCTCCTCTCCCTCAGATGTTTTTGGCCGCTGGGGCCCGACCGGGAGCGAGTCACCCTCCGATCCTCTTGGGTGGGGCACGGAGACGGGCGCAAGCTAGAACTCGTCCCCTACTCATGGACGGCCAGCTCCGGCCATTGTCTAGAGCTGGTCCCCGCGGCCTGCCGCTAGGGAGGGGGCGACACAGACGACGACGACAGTGCGCTCCAGTCGACGTCGGCGCCTCCATCATCACCGGACCATGGCGGCGATGATGAAGGATCCTCGTCCAAGGAGACGGCGATCTTGTTCATCTTCCGACGCTTGGCGCAGCGGTCGTTCCGCTCACACTTTGCGATTTCCTTGTCCTTGTGCTTGGCCTTGCGGTCGACCCTCCTCTTATTCGCGGCAGCTTGGGAGCGATTCGGCATCGCGTCCTGAGGAAGAGGAGGCTTCGCGGGGAGAGGGTCCGCGGCCCTCAACTGAAGGCAAGAAAACGAGATCAAAACGAAGAATGGGAGTTCCGAGAAAAATATAGTAAAAAAACGCAAGCTAGTCGGAAGGCTAGTCGGAAGGAAGAAGAACGTACGTATTTTAGGGTCCCCTCTCGAGGGAGCATGGGTAGAAGTCGAGACGGTGGCCACGAGTAGGTGGCCTTCCCGATGGCCAACCCCACACGGTGCTAGATCTCATCCAGCGAGGGGAGCTCGGGCGCCATCACGGTCCCTTCGAAAGGAGCCTTGTCGGGCGTCATCTGGCAGATGCGCAGGCGCCGCCGCCGGAGCGGGACGATCCCCAGCACGTGGTACTGGCCAATGACGGCCGCCAAGTCAACCCCGGTGTCGCACAGCTTGGACTTCACCACCTAGCAATCCTTGAGCAGCCTCTCCTGCTCTGCCTCCGGGGGCCCGTAGCTCCAGTTCGCTAGTGCCTCGGCGATTGAGGCGCCGGTATACTTCGGTAGCGGGTGCTCAAGATCGTTCTTGAGATAGAACCAACCTTTGTGCCAGCCACTGTTGGAGCTCGTTAGCGTGAAGGGGATGTACTCCCTCCCCTCCCCGTCTTCATCCGGAGGTTGGCGCACCCGATCGTCGCAGGGAGCGACTTGTCCTTCAAGCAGACGAACTTGAAGAAGTACCGGAAGAGGTGCCAGTGAGCACCCACTCCCAGGTACCCCTCGCATAGCGCCTCAACTGCCGCCATGTGCTGGATGCTGTTCGGGTTGAGGTGATGAAGCTGCAGCCGGTACTCCGCGAGGACGGCGCGGATGAATCGACCGGAGGGGACGGAGAAGCTGTGCTCATGGAACGTCATGAATGAGACGACGTAGTCCGGAGGCAGATGTGGAACGGACTCGCTGCCTGGAACCTTCCATTCCTTGGCGGCGGTGAGCACCGGAAGCTGCCCGGCGGTGACGAAACGTTGAAGGATCTCGCGGGTGACGTTGGAGTGCGTCCAATTCGACATGGCACTGACTAGTGTTGGTGCGCGGTACGGCTAGAAGGAGCGGCGGCGGCGACGCAACGGATGCGAAGGGCAAAGGAGTAGGCGGCACTGGATATGACAAGAAATCGGGGAAGAAAATGGTTCACACCTCAACCGACGTGCGGATTATAAGGAGCGGACGTGGATGCCGGCCTTAAATGCTAGACCCACCACACCGTAAAACCACCCGCTCAGAGGGCGCATCCCCCGAGGCGACAGGGGCACGCTCGCGTGACGATTCGATACCAGGTGGGCCCGTGAATCTGAGCCGGCAGTGCGCCGTACCCTCCAACCGTCACGACCACCACGTCAGCCACGACCATCATGACGGGCGCAACTGCCGATACGGCCATGACCGCCTCGACTGGTGATTTCGAAATGGCAACAACCTTTCAAGATTCAAACCCCATAAACGAGTCTACAACTCCTTCGTGGGCTCGGGGGCTACATCCGGCGGATGCGCTCGCGCGCACCCACCAAGCAAATCAAGAAGCAAGAATTACTACAGCACTTCCCCGGCGCTAAGCCTGCGAGCGAGTCCTTGACTCCCACTGCAGGCTCGGGGGCTACTGACGAGGGCCTGCATTAGGGCCCCCTAAGGAACAAGATAATCACCCTTGAGATGGAGTCTTCTGACACCATTGACAATGTCAAGGCTAAGATCCAGGATAGGGAGGGATGCAGATCTTCGTCAAGACCCTCACTGACAAGACTTCCCCACCTCCAAGTACCCTCCGCCTCGTCTCCGAGTACCTTCCGCCTCGCACGAGTACACCCCGCCTCGCCTCCGACTAACTCGTTCGCACGAGTAGCCTCCGTCTCCAACTAGGACGGGGCCCACACGTGGAGGTCGGAGTGCGGGTTAGGGGCCCCACACAAACGTGGCGCCGCCCCAACTCTCAGACTCCCCCGCAACGACATGCGGGGCGCCAGTTTTCCACACCATGCAAAGACCACAGCTGGTAGGACGGGAGGGCGGCTTGTTCTGACAGGAGCTGTAATACCGCACAGTGCATCCTCACGGCCTCCAACACGCCGTCCCATCCAACACCAAATGCACGCCACCCCGTCAGAGCGGGCACTCGATTACCATCTACGGGCGGCGCCTACCAACACTTAGGCCATAACATGGCGGGCCTAAGCAACACTCAAGAAGGCTGAGTCATCAAGTGAACTACTCAGGGGAGGCGCCAAGTACCCAGAAAGTACAGTGTCACCAGCACACGCGGCGGTCTCCAGCGACACCACAGCTCAGCTCTTTTCAATGCCACCTGACGGATATCGACGATGGAAAGGACTTCACAATACCGTAGCACTGTAGCTTATTTTCGTTTTCCCTCTTTGCCCCTCGCCTTTGCATCTATAAAAGGGGGAGGAGTGCAACCATTTGAGGGGCTGACCGATCACCTAGTTTGTAACCCCTACTACAGACATCCCTGGTATAGGAACACGAGTACTCCGAACTAGACGTAGGGTATTACTCTCCGGAGGCCCGAACCAGTATAAAACCCTTGTGTCTCCCGTGCCAACCATCCGGGTCCGACACACGATACGTTACAAATCTACTGCCGGCGATTGAGAACCCCGACAGGATCTTTCCCGGGCAAGCGTTCGAAGGCCTACAGCCGGTTCCCCGGCAAACCTGGTCTAACCGCCCTGCATAGGCGGTCTGACCGCCCTGTGTGGAGGTGCTGCAGCGAGCTCCTCTACACACCGTGTGTCGACCCTGCAAAGGCGTCAACACAAAGTTATTATTAACTACGGGGTCTACATATCAGTATACATATAGCACACACAATTTCCTAACAAAACAACTGGCTGTCAAACTCTCAGCTTATTCTACATGCAAACTAAGAGAGAAAAACCTGGTCAAAAGCTTCTCCAAATGGTATCTATTTTCAATCATGGTATTAGGTTGGACCTTTTCTTATATATGAAAAAAGCATTATAGCTACATCTAGCAACAAGCAAACACTATTTTTTTCAATAATACGCAGAAGAACTGTGTACTTTTGTATTAAGAAGAAAAAAATACATATTATAACGCGGGTCTATAGGGCACATGCACACATTATCAAGATCACCAGACACTTAAAAAAACTAATACAACCAATAAAACAAACCTTATATGGCTAATGTTCCAAGCAAGGACTGTATCGGCCATCCTAAGGGTCAGAAGACAATGGACATCCCTCGTTCTTGAAGCACTGATGATGTCCGGTCTGTGTTAAATAAGTCCCGTGCTGCTGGGAAGATAGCCCAAATCATTGCAAAGTATCTAGCATCAATAGGTCCTCAGAGACACAGACACGAGTTGAAGAGGATGCTGCCCAGGTATGAGTCAATTTTGGCACAAGGTCTATTTATTTTGTATGAAATTATATTATAAATGGAGAGAGGACACCTATGGGAATATTAGATAGTTGACATATTACATACAGTAATGAAAAATATAAAAAGTTGTTTAACCAATAGCTTTTTCCGTCCGTTGCAACGTGTCGAGGAGCTTCAGTGCTGGCTGCATGCGTGAGTACGAAAGAGAAGACAAGTGGACGACTGAGGTCCCGGCTGAGAAGGGAGTAGATGATACAAAATCTGAGCACGTCAGAGAATAATTTTAGATTTATCATGTTGCCGACAAGCCAGTAATCACAAGAATGCATCATCGTAGATTGAGTCTAGACGCATCAATATCCCGAGATTTAAGAGAGATAATAAGATAAATGTAGATCGTAATTATACCAACAATTCTTCTGATTCTTCCATCATTGGATGGAAAAAAATGATGTGCCCTTTAGTCTAAAATAAAATAAATTTACAGATTAGTGTTTGCTTTCAAATTTTTCTATGTTCCATCAGTCCAAATGTCCATTCATATACAATTCGGATTTTCTATGTGTTGGATTTTCTGAATCTATTAGCCCTTTTGTTCACTATATTTTTTAATTAGTAAAACTTATTAGCCGGAAACAGAGTGAACTGGGCCGACCCAGCTCAATAAGTTATTCAGCACAGTAAAATAAACAAACTTTTCCTTTTATTTCTTAGTTGTTGGGCAGCTAAAAAGATTCAAGGGGCCAAATGTTTTGAGCTTAATTGTTCAGTACATTTTATTATGAATTTTAACTTTAAAGTATGTGTAAATAAGAAATACATAATTACATCATGACCCGACAAGTTGTCATTGCAGAGCATTATTGAACCTGATGTGTTGGAGTGACATCAGATGTGCTTGGTTCAGCATGATAAATTGATAATATTGCTACGGTGCTTGAGCTCTTTTGGTACTTGGTTTGAGATATCATGTACTTTGTATACCCTTACACAAATGAATCGGGATTATATTTTTATTGCTCGTAGCAACGCACGGGCATAATCCTAGTGACATAAAAGAGCACAGTTGATGAACGGAGGGAGTAGTAACATCACAATGTTCAGATAGCATTATAGTATTCCAAATGGGCTGGGCACGATTGGCGGCATGAGGCACGGCCCACGACTCTAACCCGACCCGAGGCACGATTAATAGTGCTTAGTGCCGGCCCGACACAATAGGTCGATAGTGCTTGGGCCGCCACTTCGGCTCATAGTGTCAGCCCGAGGCACGGCCCGATTTTCACCAGTCCGATAGGCAGTCCAATAACAAATTTGCATCTCATGTAAATACTAAAACAACCCTAATTTCCTTCCCCATTCTCCCACCCTCCCAACTCCAGCCGCCTCCTCCCTGATCCTTGCTCTCCTCCCGATACTGCCAGCCGGTGCTGCTCCTCCAGCCTCCGTCGCCGACCATTGTCCCTTCGTGCTCATCCTCTAGCCTCCTCCGCTTCCCTCCCTTCCTGCTTCCCCTCTAGCGTCCACCGCTGCCGCACGCCGGTCTCCCTACTCCAGCCGTGGGGTCGGAGCTCCGACCTATGATGCTTCTGTCGCGGGGCGCCAGCCTCCACCAACCGCTGCCGAGGGACGCCGCCCGGGACGCGCCGCACCGGCCTCCACCGACCGCCGCCAAGGGACACCGCCATGGGCGCGCCGCGTCGGCCTCTGCCGCCAGGGGCGAGCGCGCCGCTGTGGGCGAATAATTCCAGGCCGGGTCGCGGCCCATCGGGCCAGTCCTCGACGCCATGCCAGCCCGGCTAGGGATGGCAACGGGTACATACCCATCGGGTAATACCTCCCCATACCCACACCCGCGATAGGCAAAACACCCCACCACCCATACCCATCAGCCACCACGGGTCTCAAATTCCCCCACACCCACCACCCATCGGGTAGCGGGTACCTAGCGGGTGACCCATACCCGCTTCACTATAATTGTAGCCAATGTAATAAAGCATGTAATTAATTGTACAAGTAACATCAAATCACCATTTTATCAATAATGTTAGTCATACAATAACAATTGAAGGTAACAATACTAGTTTTAACTATATCACAAGCAAATGGAGTCTCTCATCTCTTAAACTATATGCTATATAATAGAAATAATACACAATATTATATGTAAATGAACCCCCAACGGGTAGCGGGTATGGGGGATGCAAGAACGTACCCACACCCATTATACACAATGGGGGAAGGAATCACCCAATAAGTCACCCGTCGGGAGAGAAATTCCCCCTTACCCACATCCTAATAGGGTTTTTACCCGCGAGTAAACGGGTGGCGGGTACCCATTGACATCCCTAAGCCCGGCCCAAAAAATAGACCATAGGGCCGGGCCTAGGCCGCCAGTCAGGCACGACGCCTGTCACGGCACGGCCCGAAGAATCCATCAGTCTGCATAGTGCTGGGCCGCATCAGGCCGGGCCAGATCAGGCTAGGGCCAGGCGGTCCGTGTGGAATATAGATAGCATGCAAACAATACAACAGCACAGGAAGGTCCTTGCAATCCAAAACTGTAACATCCCGGAGTTTTCCGGAATGTTATTTTATTCAAAAATGTGGATTTCAAAATTTTTAGATGAAATTGAGTGCATGATTAAAATATTAAGGATGTCTTCTTTGAATCCTTCCCTAAATTCCTAGATTTATTTTAAGCTAAATAATAAATCTTAGGAAAAATAAATGTTAGTGTGATAATTTTGGAGTTTATGGCTTTTATTTGGATCTTATTTGAGTGTGATTCAAATTTGAATCCTAAATTCAAATTTGAATTGAAATAGTATAAGGGATAGGATTAAGGAAAAATAGGAAAAACCCTTTTGTTCATGTTGGGCCTTATCTCTTCGCTGAAGTCCATCGGACCGCCTCCGAATCTTATCTCTGGTCCACCTCTAGCCGGCCCACCTAAACCTCGCCAGCCCATTTAAAACCTTTCTGCCCGTCAGCCTGCCTCCCACCTACCACGCTGCCGCTGCCGCCTACATGCGGGCCCCACCAGTCAGCCGGTACATGTTCCCCTTTCTTCCTCCGCTGATGCACGCTGCCGGCCCGCAGCTTCCCCGTCCCGCGCGCCGTCCTCCGTTTGCATCTCCCGTGCCGCGAAACGGATCGAGAGGGGGGGCTCCGTTCCGCAACGGGGTCACGCCGCCGTGCCTCACCAACCCGCTCCCCAAGTCACCGCGCGCCCCACACCACCGCGGGATGGACGCCACGCGTCCTGGTGCGGACGCCGAGAATCACCGGCCGTCCAAACCTTGGCACCCGCCTGCTTTTCCACGCGCACACCTATATATGCCACCGCCGCAGCCTCTCCTCCCTGACCTAGCCGCCCCTTGGAGTTTTCTCCCCCACATCCGCCTCTGCCGCCGAGAGAAGAAGAAGAGGGGAGAAGAAGGAGCCGGAGCCGCCGCACCGGGGAGGAGCCGGAGCTGCTGCTCGGGGGCTTTGTCAAGCCATGGGCGCCGCCGCTGACCCGGAGCTGCTGTGGACGCCGGAGCAGCTCGAGCCAGGGACCGCGACGCCAAGACCGGGAGGACGCCGTGGACCTGCTCGGCTTCCTGCAATACCGCCAACCCTGCCCCGCCTTCTTCGCCGCCAAGCCCGCCGCGACCACAAGCACCAGGTGAGCCCTTTTCTCCCTCACCTAAAGCTGTGGAGCCCGGCCTTCGCGCCGTGGGGAGGATGAACTCGCACCTTGCCCTGTTCTGGCCTGCTTGCATCGTGACGCCGTGCAAAACACCGTCGCCCTCTGTAAGCCAGCCATCGAGCTGTGCATCTTCGATTGCAGGTGCCGCCGCCGTCATCGCCGCGCGCCGCTCACCCCGCTGGACCTCACCGCCCTTCTGCTTTCCCTGAACCGCACGCCCACACTTGCCGCGTCGCCAGTCTCTGACCATGGCGTCGCCATCACCATAACCGGCCAAGCTCGGCGCCGTGTTTTCATGCACGCACGCACGAACCGGTGGAAGGCCAAGGCTTTGCCTTTGGCCAATCGAGCGCACCCGTGTCGTGCCCGCACCCTTGCGCACGAGCATCCTCCACCACCGTGCAGCGTCCCGCAGCACCGTGCTCTGGTCGCCGCCCTGCTCGTCGCGCCGCCGTGGCCGTCACCGGCATCCACGTGCGCACGCGCTCGAATGAGAGGGCCAAGCCTTCTCTTTTGGGCTGTTCCGCACCCCGTGCACGCTCGGCAGTTTGTGCACGCACCCTTGCACGCGAGTTGGCACGCCGGCGCGCTTGCGCACTCGCCGCGCCGCCGCTCTGCCTTTCACCGCGCCGATGCCCTGAATCGGCCAAGGGCCGAGCCCTTCTTCCCCGCCGCTCACCTAGCCGCGCGTTGCCGCTATCCTGTGCTGGCAAAAGCCTCGCCGTCGCCACACCCTAGCGCCGAGCCAACCCGGCGCGCGCGCTCGACGCGCACACGCGCGCTCGATGAGCCGCCAGTCCCCCTTTCGAACTCGCCGTCGAGCAAGCTCCTGCCAAAGCGGGTCAAGGGTCGAGTTTTTCCCTCGCCTGTGCAAGACTTGTCCTTCCCTAGCACGCCGCCTAGTATCTTTGGCCATTCGCCATCGAACCACCGCCGGCCAGCCACCTTGCTGCCGCGGAATGCCATGGTGGCATTCCATCGAACACCCCTGAGGCGCCTTAGTTCTAAGTCCTGCCCTTGCCACACACCTGCTCTCACAGCGGCCAACCGCAGCAGATCCGTCGGATCCCGTGCGACAGCTCCACCCCCTACTAAGCCCCATGATCGGCCACACCGCCGCAAGCCGTACCGGATCACCTGGATCCTTTGCGCCCAACCAATCCTGGCTGAGCCACACCACGGGCCGTGTTAACCTCTGCCACACCGGATCCCGTGTGCCACACCAGTCAGCAGCCACCTAGGATGCCACCTTAGCCAGCGGCCCCCTCGCAGCTAGCTACAGCTGCCTGCGTGGCAGCCATGTGGACGGCTGTAGCTAGCTTACAGCCGGTCTAGAGCCACCTTGCAGCTAGGTAGAGCTAGCCTATAGCTAGCTAAGAGATAAATATATTATGGATGCGTAATTTAATTTCAGAAATGGTTTTAACCTGTGAAAATTCATAATTAATTCTTATGAGCTCCGAAAAATATGAAACCACTTTCATAATCTTTCTGAAATCATGACGCACCCGTTAGTTAGGTGTTTGCTCTCTTTTTGGCTCTTATTGCTTTTTCTTTTGGTGTTATTTGCAATTAGCTCCGGTATTTATTTATATTCGCGAATCTAGGAGCTACCGGAGCTGGAGAGCCGACCTAGGACTATGACGACGACTTCGCCTATGACAACTACCCGCTCGCAGGTTCACGGCTGACCTACTTTGAATGCCCATTAGGCATTCCTTTAGAACTGCTAGCGCTTTAATTATGCAATGATGATGGATATGATGAAACCCTTGCACTGCCCTTTTTAAATACCTTATCCTTGATTGACCTACTACTCCTACTTTATTTACGTGTGATTATACGCTGAGCTTGTTGTGCATGTGTTTGGACTATGTGGTAGTTTCTTGGCGTGTGTGGGGAAAACCAGTAGGAGAAGGTGTTTTTTTGGGTTACTTGGCGGGGGTGAGCTCAAGACAACCCGATCCGGGATCGGGGGCCAGGGTTCGTCTTCTCGTGCGATTCCCATTTGGTACCTATGGTGGGTACACGGTTTTAGGAGCACAGGTTGGGGTTTTTGTGATGACTTGGAGGATAGGAGCTCGCCCCGGTCTGAAACCGAGTGGGTCGCTTTGTTACACGGGACTTTCGTACACACCACCTCGCCGAGAGTGGGGATAGGGCCGTTTCGACCCTAGCAAGTGTGATACCATAACTGCTAGTAGGATAGAGGGTATCAGTGAGAGGGTATAGGGTGAAGTCCCTTCCCTTTGCGGTGCTCCCCGTGTGGCCATACGGGGGCATGTTCACACATCTGGGGTGGTCCTTTGCGAGGAACCGCATCGAGACCCGGATGCAGGATGGAATCGTAACTCCTAGGTGTTGTCCGGTAGGATGGGCTTGGTTGGCTGATCACCGCCGGGTGCCATTCCGAGTTGGGTACAGGTGTACACGCTCTGCAGAGTTTAGATCTATACATATAGTCGCGTCCTCGGTTATGGACATGCCCGTTGTTTACTCCGACTCTTACTTTTGGGATTTCTACCTCCCCTTATAGGATGAGAGTGTATGGTGAGCCGTGGTTGTACTCGGGGAGAGGAGAGTTGCTCCCTCTGCCTCGTGGATCCGGGTGCAATCATTGAGGTGCGAGGAGTGGCAGTTCTCGCACCAACCCTAGATGGAGATAGGACTTGGTGACGGTGATCTGGGTGACCAGGTGTAACCGTTTGTGGTTGAGAGATGAGGGAACTGGTGGGAAATGGGGATGTTATTCTATTTATATTGTTGCTGCTGCTGCTTAGGAAACACTAGCCTTTACCTTGAACCTTTTTATACCTTTAGAAGTAGGCCACATAAAGCTTGCATACGGTTGGTGACGTGGACCTATCCCGATCCTTGGGGATAGCCCCTGAGCTTGCAGGGTACTAGTCAGACTTCGACAACAACGCCGACGGATGGTACGATTGAAGGGCGCGACGCCACGCTCAAGGATGCCTGTGGGAGAGAAGAATGAAGCTAGAGACATCTTCTGGAAGCTAGCTACCGCTGCGTAGGCTCTTATTCATGTTATTCCGCCAAGGGGCGTGTAATGATGTACTCCTTTAATGGATTTGTAATAAATTATTACTTTTGGATGCTTATTTTCGCTGTATGGTTGTGTTATTTATCTATCATGGAAATCTGTACGTGATAGCGTCTGATCCAGGGACTATCGCAAGTACAAGATGACGGGTTTCTCCTTTTTGAAAACCCGGGTCGTTACAGATGGTATCAGAGCCATACTTGACCGTAGCTCGTGCCCTTAGAAATGGTCGTTAGTGAATAAGGATTCACTATGTTTCCTTACTTTATATAAACTCCTTGAAATATTTCATAAACACTTTCCTCTTTTGAAAAGCTTCTTTCTTACCTACGAGGCTCCACCATTCTTACGAGGACATGACCATTTGGTCGAGAACATGTCCAACACACTCCGAAGTGGGGAAGTTTTGTGACACTTTGATAGGCACTCCCTTTTTAAGCTAGTTTTCCGACAAACTAGACCGTTGAAGTGTTGTGACCTCCCAGGCCCGAGTCAGCCTCGAGGGAGCATATATAACTATAATGCTTGCTGAATGATCGGTTCTTAATGCAGTTAGTTGTGTCTTATTGGATCTTCCAATTAAGTGTAGGAATATATAATTAGTAATATTTTCATGATTGCTTATGAGACTCAACTTGTTGGTGAGTGACGTGTCTAAAGTTTTTTGTCCTTGACTGAGTTTTCAGAAGGATGTCGATCAGAAGGTCCGGACGCTTGCTGGCACGCTTTGAAGAAGCTGCCGAGGAGGAAGAAGTGCCACCGGTTCGTGGCCGAGCTCCCGCACGTGGACGTGGACGCGCTCCCGCTCGTGGCCGCGGACACGCACCTGTCCGTGGAGGAGGTTGAGGCCGAGGTCGAGGCCGAGGCCGAGGCACTGAGGCACCACCGCCACCACCTCTGCCTATCGATCAAGGCGATGCTGAAGAAGATGAAGAAGACGCTGAGGGTGTGCCTGAACCTAAGCCCGCACCAGCTCCCCAGGGGCGTGGACATGGTCGTGGCCGTGGAGGAGCACCGCCACCGCCGCCACCTAACTTTGCTGAGGTGATGGCTGCTCAGACTCAGTTGCTGCAAAGGATGGCTGAAGCCGTCGAGAACCGAGTCAATGGTGGGAACCGCAACATCCTGCCGGAGGAGGACTTCGCCAAGAAGATCGAGAGGTTCCTCCGCCTGAAGGCCCCTTTTGGGAAGTAACCCGTCCCCGAAGTGGGGCCAACAAATACAAGTACAGAAAGAACTTAGAGCCGAAAACAAATCACAACGTGCCTTCGGGAGGGCTGTTAACAAGCCTCTCCTCCGATCTCTCTCTCTCTTTTTCATTTCATCAGGGCTCGTCTAAATAGGCCCGCATCGTTTACACTTTACATCCCTACCCTCGCCTTTTTACATCGTGCTAAGGATCTTTGAGGGCATTACAGTATTTTTACACCAGCTCACCCAACTACCTCCCTTACAACTCGACGCTTTACACCCTGTCACCCGTCAAGTGGGCCCACGCTTTCATCTCCCCCTTCGGGGAATCATCACAACCCCGAAGCTTCGCGCCCTCTTCGCATCATGTTCTCGCGTCATCACCTTCGTGCGTCCGTCATCCTCTTCCGCCCCTAGAACGTCCTCGAGCCCCCTCCAGGCCAACATTTGCCCTCTTCGCGAAGGTTCTTTACATCTCTGTGTGTTTTGTGCCTTCGGTCTTTCGAACTCGTGATGCCTCTTCCTGCGAAGGTTCTCTGCACCTTCGCATGACTAGCACCTTCGACGCCCTGCTGCGCCACTTCCCGAAGTCGTCGAGCCTGCACAAGCACCAAAGAACAGAAAATGGCCGCCTCTCCTCGGTCCGAAGGCCGGTAGACGAAATGGGTAAAATAGGGGGTTAGGTGCGAAATGGATTTCCCCAACATTAGCCCCTCGCCTGTAAAGGTTTGTCTTCCTGACGAGCCGAAGTAGCGAAACCCAAACGGGTAGAAATATTTTCGCACCGGAGCGCCTCCCCATTTCGGCTCGTCGAGATCTTCGCTTTCTTACACGTGTTTGGTTGTTTTGATTCTCCTATTTTTTCACGATATGGTATCTTTCCCCGATTTTCCGCTCATCTGCCCCTATTTTTTCGGGATATGCATGCACAACTGTCACTTCGGTACTTCCTATATTCTCGCGCCATGTACTTCCTTGATTGCCGTGCCGCCTGGGCTATATAAGGCCTCCGCCGTCCCCCGGTGCCAGACCCCCTGCTGCTATCGCTCTCTGATCGCCTTGCGTGTACTCTCAGCCGGTAACTTCCTTTTAATCTTTGTTTCTTACCTTCATTTAAGTTACTTGGACTTGTTTATGTTCCTTGTCCTTTATTCTTTGTGACTTCGCTAAGCTGTGTTATGCTTGTTTTCTTTTGGTTTTAGGTTGCTGTTTACTTCTCTCTTGTTCTTTCGTCGTTGCGATGGCTCCGAAGTCTGGCGCGTCAAAGCCCCCAAAGGCCACCACGAAGGTTTTTGGGCGAAGTCGCGTTACCTCGCGACTTCTTTCTGAATATGAAAAGCTTGGGTACTTCGAGAGCGGGCAGGCCAGAGCTCCAGGGAACGAAGTGACCCCCACCCCCAAGGACGATGAGGTTGTAGTTTTTCGTGACCTTTTTGCTGTTGGCCTTCGTTTTCCTCTAGATCCTGTCATCATTGCAATCCTTCGCAACTTTGATATGTACGTTCATCATCTCACTCCGAATTCGATTCTTCGGTTGAGTCTGTTTATGTGGGCGTGCAAAACCATGGGTGTTAATCCCACTGTAGCCAACTTCGTGCGCGCTCACACCATCCACCATCAACCCTTGTTTATGGAGCGCACCGAGGGTGACTCATATATCAAGGAAGAGGCTCAGTTCGCTTCGCTAAATTTTAGATACAGGACTGACGTTGATGTCCCTATTGTGTGTTACAAGAACCGGTGGGAGGATGATTGGAACACTTTTTGGTTTTATCTCAAGGTTGACGATACTGCTACCTCACTTGTTGTCAAGGAACTTCAAGATCTTCCGAAGGGCGTTGGTTTGACTCCCGATTGCTCTGATTAGTCCCGGCTTTTCTTGGTTGTCTTTCGGGAAATTGCTAAGATCATGGGTAATCGCGATCTTATCGAAGAGTACTGCTGCTGCAAAAATTTTCCAGTGCAGGCTGGCTGGTCTATTGTCGTGTGGAGTGACTTTACAAGCCCTATTAAAATCCCTGACTTCACAAAAAGCATCGGAATTAAGCTCGAAGGTTTGTCTTTGTTTCTCTTTTGCATTTTCTTTGGTTTGTATATTTTGCATTTTTGTCTTATACTTTGCTCTTTGCAGATATTGATGTCTTGCTTGTCGAAGATGCTGCCAATGAAATTCTCAGTCCTGCTAGCCTCAAGGAAGAGAACAACATTATGAACCGTATAGGTGGTCGTCACGACAACCGTGTTTTCCAGTTTTTTGGCATTAATGCTGGTGATCGCCAAGTTACTACTACGCGGCGTGAAGTTGCCGCTAAGCGAGTTGCGAAGAAGGGGTTTGGCAGTGCCGCTGAACCTTCGGCTGCGGCTACGCCTTCTCGTGGTGGCAAACGATGCGCGAAGACTGCCAGCAACCGTCAACCCAAGCGCCGGCGTAAGCAAAGATCTGCGTCTCCTGAGGCTGTTTCCTCCAGTCCCGATGGTAGTGACGGGAACCGAAGCGATGGTGACAAAAGCCATGATAACGTGGCTGATCCTGCGCTGTCCGGGTGAAGCACTCGGGCGTCCGACCCGGAGCGCAACGAGGAACAAGTTGACGTGACTTCGTTGTCACCTGGCCCAGAAGTTGGTGCCGGTACCATCGCTCGCCCATTTGATATTGACATCAGCGATCGTGAACCGGAGAGTGATGAAGAGCTCACTGCTCCTTCCAAAGCAAGCGACAAAGCACCTGCTACTGCCGAAGACATCCCCAAAGAAACTGTCCCTTCTACGGGTTTGGTTCCTTCTTCTTCGCACAGAGTTATTGATGCGTTTGCTACTGGTGTGACAGTGACAGCAGCTCTGAGACTGAGTCTGATAGTGGCCGGCGAAGTGGGGGTGTTTTTGTCAGTGCTGATTCTCCCTCCGTTGTCGCGCGGCATCTTGGGATTTCTCAGAATTCCCGTTTCTTTGGTGACCGTAAAAGGAAACTACTCCAGTTCTACAACGATGACCGTGAACGTGCTCTGCTTCAAGAAGCTGGGCAATCTTTCAGCTTTCCTATTATGGAAGAGGACCTTGGCCGCGAAGGTGCTGATGAAGTTTTAACACAAGCTCAAGACCTTGCCATGAAGACCTTTGTTGCTTGTCGAGTTGCTCAACGTCGCCATTGCGAAGATTTTCATCAGTTCAACCTTCGTGAGCAGACTACTTCTTCTGCTCTTGAGAAAGAAATTACCACTGTTAAGAACCTTCAAAAGGAGAAAGACAGTCTTTCTGCTGCTCTGGAAAATGAGAGGAAGAAAAATGATGCTTTGTCTTCGGAGATTGAATCTTCTTCGAAGAAAAACAACTCTCTTGAAAGTGAAGTTACTAAGCTGAAGGAGGCTTTGGAAAATGAGAAGAAGAAAAGCGAGGGCTTGAAAGGCCTTTACGAAGTTAAACTGAAAGAGCTCAATGAGCTTTCTACCACTTATGCTGATCTTGTGAAGGAACATGAGGGCTACTGCGACGAAGTTGAAAAACATATCGTTCCTGTTTGCAAGAAGGTGCATGATCTTTTGATAGACTTCGGCACTGCGCCTGGGCCATATGTCGTCCAGGGTCAATATATTGGTGATATTTTTAAATGGCTGTCCAATGGCGTGACATCTCTAGCTTCAGCTGGGCGATCCTTTGGTGAACTAAGCGCTGGGGTTGCTGCAAGGACTATTTGCCATTCCGTGTACTCTCTGTTGAGCACCCCCACTGACGGGTCTGAGCCTTCTGTTTCAAAAACCGCTCTTCGTCAGATGCGCGATGGATCCTTTGCCTGGCCCCAGGAAACCAATGTCGATCGCATCCCTGCTCTACCAAAGAATATTGCGAAGAATTTTGTTAAAGAGTTCTATCATAAGTTTGGTTTTGGCTATGATGTTGCTGAAGCCCGTCGCGTCCTACGGAAGGTTATATTGCTTTCTTCTTCGCTAAGTTATTGTTGTCTTTTATTTTTGCTTGGTTTTGATGTTTTGTCTTTCTTTTCCAGACTAGCCCCAGCCCCGCTGCTTCTGGTCGTGCAGGTGCCATTTCTAGTGCCGGGACTACTCTTCCTTCTTCGACACCTTCGGCCGATGCTGTTCCTCACGATGCTTCTACTGCTCCATCGTCTTCGTCTGGTGGAGTGCAGGGCGCTGTCTCTTCTGTTGCCCCCACTACTTCGGCTGCTGCCCATACGACTGATGAGGTGTGAGGGTTGGTGTCGCGATGTCTAGTGTTAGGCTAGAAGTGGTGGGACACATTTTGTCCGTGTAACTGACCTATTTTGCGAATCTGCGCAGGTGCCGGAGTTGTGCCCTGCGCAGATAGACGAAGATGCATGTCCACTTGTTATAAATCATGGTGACTATTTTATGTCTGGTTCTATATGGCGAAAGTTTCACTTGAAATTTCCTCATGCGTCCTTCGACGAATTTTGGTCTTACAAGATTTACCGCTATGACGAACGCAACAACGCGTCTAAGGATTTCTTCGAGCAGTATAGCCAGAATCGGCTTATTCATGATTCAACTTCACGACGACAACTACGTGGGGGTGACTCTTCGGCTATTGCTCAGCCTTCGAGTAGCTCTTTGTATAGCGGTGGTTCTTCTGTTGCTATTCCGAAGGTGGAGATAGTTGATCTTACCGAAGACGATGTGCATGAGTACATATACAAGCGTTCTCACTGACAAGGCACGAGATTACTTTTAGCGTGTTTGGCCATAACTTGGCTTTGTTGTTATGTTTGCAACTGTGTTGTTGTTGGAACACTTTGTTGTAATAAGCTACTATTTCTATGAAGTTATTTGGTTTGAAACTGCGGGAAAAAGGGAACTCAAATCGCGAAGCGCCTCCCCCTAGTTTCCTTTTCTGTGTTTCACAACCTGCACTAGCGAGTTTTATTGGCACGAAACATTATTTTTTTCTCGTGTGCTGCCTTCGCGCAGATGTATGATGTGAACTGCTGTTGCACGACATTTTTTCTCTTTTTGATTGTGATGTCAAACGACGTTTTTTACTCCTCGAGATGACTCGTCAGCCGAATCTCGCATTTTGCTTCGCGCATACAGTGCCGAAGGCTTCTTTCCTTGCAATAGAAGGAGATGATTTGCGACTGTGCCTTTTAACGAGTCGACTTATCCCTGCGAATTTTTGTTGCAGGTGCTTCGCGCATTGACCGCCGAAGGCTTTTGTATATTTTTCCGTGCTCGACTTCGCTGTGAGCACCCTAAGTGAACATGATTACGTTTTTGCGATTTGCCTAAAACATAATTGTTCACTTACGCAATGTGAGATGTATTTTGTGACCTGTGCCGAAAGTGACAACTCATTTCATTTGAGTTGCGTCACTTCAGACTTCCTGATGCGCACCGATGATATTTTTTGGGGAGTCCTTGTTATATTTTCCAAGGAGATATTATACAAGAAGACCACCTCATTAAAAACCTCGCATCCCTATTGTGCCGATGATTACACAACTAGAGACTCTCCCCACGAGGAAAAGAGTACGGCTTCGAAAACTTAAAGAGAAAATGTTTGTTACAAAAATGCGAAATGAAAAGAAACTACTACGAAAAAGCTAAGATACAACGAAGTTTGCTCCTCTTTTACAGCCAATATTTTTTCAGCATATCTTCGTTCCATGAGTATGGATCCTCCACCTCTTCTAGGTTAGTTAACCTGAATGCCCCTTGCCTTGTTTCTGTTGCGACAAATGGACCGTCCCATTTCTCTTGCAGTTTTCCCACGCCTCGTGTCTTTTTCCTTAGGACCATGTCTCCTGTTTTTATATTTCTCCTTCGCACCTTCTTATCCTTCCACCTTCTGGTTTCATCTTGATAAGTTTCGATGTTCTATAATGCTTGGAGTCTTGCCTCTTCGCTGATGTCCAGTGCTGGTGCCATGTCTCTGTTTTCAGGTGGTTCTTCGGTACGAATGGACCCTAGCTTTATTTGTTCTGGTACCATCGCTTCTTCACCGTATAGCAACTTGAAAGGTGTGAACTTCGTGGCTCTTGACTCTATTGTGTTGTGAGACCATATGACTCTTGGTAGTTCGTCTGCCCACTTGCCCCTTGGCATGCCTGTAATGTTTCTTTTGATGCCAGTGAAAATTATCCCGTTGGCCCTTTTGACCGCCCCGTTGGACTGTGGGTGATACACCGAAGCAAAACACAACTTGGTGCCTAGATGAAAGCAGAACTTGCGAAAGTCTACTGAGTCAAATTGCTTGCCGTTGTCCACTGTTACTTCGTACGGGACACCAAATCTGCAAACTACATTTTGCCAAAAGAATTTTTGTATCACTCCCGAAGTTATGGTCTGCACAGCCTTCGCTTCAATCCACTTCGAGAAATATTCAACAGCCACTATTGCATATTTGTAGTTTCCCGAGGCTGTTGGCAGGGGTCCCACAATATCAATACCCCATCTTGCAAAGGGCCATACCGAAGGAAGGAGTTGTATCTCGTAAGGTGAAAACTTGGAGTAGTTTATGTGCTTTTGGCAATTTTCACATGTTCTTACGATCTCTTCAGCATCTCGAACTGCTGTTGGCCAATAAAAAGCTTCACATAATGCTTTGGCCACTAACTTTCTTGTTCCTATGTGAGAAGAGCACATGCCTGCATGTATTTCTCTGAGCAACTCTTTGCCTTCTTCGCGTGATACGCACTTGAGTAATGGTGCGCATACGCCCGCCTTGTACAATTTTTCCCCCCTCAAGACGAATGACCTTGCTCTTGCTGCCATTCTCTTCCTGTCAACTTCGCTTTCTGGCTCATAATGGCCTTTTAGATATGCCACTATTTGTGCCCTCCAATCTTCGTTGGTGATTGTGCTGACAAGTTTTGGCTCTGTATCCGCGAAGTGTGCAGTCATTTTTCTTAATGTTTCAAAAAACACATCTGGTGGCAGTGGTTGTTTTGTGGCTCCTGCTTTTGCTAGCGTGTCTGCTTCTTTGTTTTGCTCTCTTGGTATTTTCTTTACTGTGAACCCCAGGAAATGTTTCTCCATTGCCCTTACTGCTTTCAAATATAAAGACATTTCGTCTTTTTTTGCTCTGTATGATTTACCTATTTGGTTCGTGATGAGTTCTGAGTCTGTGTTCAATACCAGCCTTCTTGCCCCTACTGCTTTTGCCTTTCGAAGACCCTGCAGCAATCCTTCGTATTCTGCGACATTGTTTGTGTACCCATCAAACTCCAATCTTACTACGTATCTCATTTTTATCCCTGAAGGTGATATGAGGATTGCCGAAGATGCTGCACCATCGTTACAGTACGCTCTATCACAAAATATTTCCCATGACTTCTCTTCTTTTGGCAACTTGTCACCGTCTTCATCTGATAGTGCCCATTCTGCTACGAAATCTGCCAGCACTTGGGATTTTATTGATGTTCTTGGTGCGAAGGTTATGTCGTATTGAGACAACTCTGTCGCCCATTTGCCCATTCTTCCTGAGGATTCTTTATTTTCAAACATTTCCCGAAGCGGGAAACTTGTTGGTATTGTCACTTTGAAACTTTGGAAGTAGTGCTTCAACTTTCGTACTGCCATTACTACTGCGTATGCCATTTTCTCCAGTTCTGAGTACAGTTTCTTTGCTCCTTTGAGTACCTCGGACACGAAGTATACTGGTGTTTGTTTCAGATTGTTGCCATCTTGCTTCTCCTCGACCAATGCTGCGCTTACTGCGTGTGCTGATGCTGCCACATACAGCAATAACTTCGCTTCTGGCCCAGGACTTGCCATTACCGTTAACTTTTCTAAATATGCCTTTAGGTCTTCGAATGCTTCCTGCTCCTTCTCTCCCCATACTATGTTTTTCTGCAAGGTCAACTACTTGAAGAACGGCAAGCTTCGTTCTGCTGATTTGGAAATAAACTGGCTCAAAGCTGCAAGCCTTCCTGTGAGCTTCTGCACCTCCTTCGTTCTTGGTGGCCTCATGTTTCTTATTGCTTCTATCTTTTCTGGGTTCGCTTGTATTCCTGACTTTGACACCATACAACCCAGTAATTTCCCCTGCTAACCCCGAAGATGCATTTTTCTGGGTTTAGCATAAGCCCATACTTTCTCATGTTTTGAAAAGTTTCAACCAGGTCTTCGATATGACTCTCCTTGTGCTTGCTGTGAACTACCACATCGTTGACGTATGCGGACACATTTCTTTTCAACTGTGGACCGAGAACTATCTGCACCATTCTGTTAAAAGTTGGGCCTGCGTTGCGCAAGCCTTCGGGCATTCTTACAAAGCAGTATACCCCGAAGGGTGTTATGAAACTTGTCTTGTCTTCGTCTTCCTTTCTCATCCATACTTGGTGATATCCTGAGAAACAGTCAAGAAGTGACATTCTCTCGGATCCTGCTGCCGCATCCACCAATACATGAATCCTTGGGAGAGGGTAGTCATCCTTTGGGCATGCCTTGTTGAGGGACGTGAAATCTATGCACATACGCTGATCTCCAGTCTTCTTCGGTACCATGACTATATTGGACAGCCAAGTCGTGAATTGTACTTCGCGTATGACACCTGCATCTAGCAATTTCTGCACTTCACACAGTGCTGCCTTTTCTTTCTCTGGTGATATCACTCTTAACTTTTGTCTTCTTGGCTTGATCTTCGGGTCTAGGTTTAGACAATGCTCGATGACTTCACGTTGTATTCCCTTGAGGTCTTTTTTACTCCATGCGAAAACATCTTGGTTTTCACTTAAGCAGTTAAGCAACCGTGCCTCTTCTTCTCGATTATGACTGCTTTGTCATCCATGCTGTCGTTCAGCTTCATTCTCTTTATATGCTGCATGGGCTTGATTTTATTTTCTTCTTCTTTTCTCTTCTGCTTTATTAGCTGTGATTCTTGCATCTCTTCTTCATTTGGCTGGCTTCCTTCGCTGATCCGCACTAAGTGCACTGGCTTGCGATCGATACCCGTGTTGTACTCTCTGTCCCATGCATCCTCCTGGTCCCCATAGACTGACAGCATCCCATTGATCGTTGGGATTTTCATACACAAGAAGGGCATGTGAATGACTGCCGCGAACTTGTTTATGACTCCTCTTCTGAAGATGGCCTTGTAGGAATACGGGATGTCTACTACATCGAAGTTGATCATCTCTGTTCTCATTAGCGCGCCTTCACCCATTGTAACATTCATTTCGATGGTTCCCAGTGCCTCAACCCTCTTGTTTCTGAAACTGTATAGTGGCTTCGTGGATGTTTGTAATTGATCATCCCTGAACTCCATCTTTCTGAACAAGTCGTAAGTGAGAACATCTGCGGGACTGCCGTTGTCTACTAGAATTCCTCCCACATCGTTTCCCAGGATGTACTTTGTATTCTTCCCCAGTATTGCTCTAATCACCAACGGGTCTTCGTGCGGGTATCTTTTCAATTTCAGATCAGCTTCCGTGAATGTGATTGGGATATGCGACCATTTCATGCGAAATACTTTGCCCGAAGAGAGGTGACTGACTTCCCTTCTGTCATCCTTCCTTTGCCTCTTGGATGGGAACTCAGGGAAACAACATCCTCCAGTTATTGCATTTATAACGTTCACCCTTTGATATCTGTCATCTGGGTCATTGTTTATGACGTTGACTCTTTGGTACCTGTCATCTTGCTCTGACCTTCGGGCGTTCTGCTGTTGGGATTGCGAAGGATTCTCTTTTGGCTGGTAGGGAGCACTTGGCGCTGGGCCTTGCACCGTTGTGTAAGCTGGGTGAAATGGTGGTGGATATGGTAAGGGTTGGAAATATTGTGGTGGCGGCTGAAACATTGGCTGCCAATTTGATGCTGAACTGTTTGCCGCCGAAGGTGCGGCAGGCGTTGCTCTGTTGAGGAAACCAACTTGGTTCTGCGCCATTTTCTTCTTTTCTCTTGATGGCCACTCTGCATTCATATGTCCAGTGACCTTTGTTTCTTCCGTGTATGGAGCAAACTGTTTGAGGAGGTGGTGTTGAGTATTTTGCAGACCCCTGTTGGTTTGATTGTGAAGGTGCCGGGCTGTTGCTTGCCCCTCTGGACGATACGTTGTTCACACCCCCCTGTTGTAGTTTGAGTTGTTTGGTGCGTTTCTATTGCCCATGTTTGGCCTTTTGTTCCATTCTTCTTTAGCCTTCGCTGCGTTTTTTCTTGCCTGGTAATCTTCGATTCTCCTTTGCTTTCCACGATCAGACAAGCAATATGATTGCAAGACTTCGAACAACTTTTTTTCCGAAGGTGGTCTTCGCCTATCTAGGTATTCTCCACAAGGTCCCACCTTGAGTCCGCCAATAACGGCGTCGATCACACTTGACTCTTCGACATGTGGTGCTTTTGCCCTTGCTTTTGTGAATCTCTTTATGTACTCTTGTAGCGGCTCTTTCTCCCCCTGCTTGATCTGATGAAGGTCATTGGCAGTGAGTTCTTGTGGTTGAAACCCCTGGAAGTTGCTTTCAATTTTTTCCCAAAGTTGGCTCCATGAATTTATGCTTCCCCTTGGTAATGATGCATACCATTGCTGAGCAGAGCCTTTTAGTGCCATTATCATGGCTTTTGCTTTCGCGGTGTCATCACCTCCTCCTGAAGAAATTGCCACACTGTAACGCAGTATGAACTGCCTTGGGTCTGACTCGCCGTCGTATTCTGGTAGCGAAGATGGTAATTTGAACTTGTTCGGCCAATCTGCCTGCTCGAGCTCGAATGTTAATGGGGTGGATGGCTTGTCTTTCGAAGAATTTGAACTTTTGCTCCTGTGATGTGGCCTACGTTCCACAAACGCCTCTTCGTCAGAATCGAAGACCCATGATTCCTCAGAGTCGTACGAGGAGTCCGCGACAACAACTGTCCGGCTTCGCTTTTTTCCCTGAGGCGAAGTTGCCTTGTGTTGCTTTTTTGGTCGTGGCTCAGATCTTGCTGAATGTTCCTGCAGGGAATTAAGCTGTGCTTGTAACAATGCCATCTGTTCTTGAAGCTGGACCGTTTTCTGCCTGATTGCTTGTTGCTCTTGCTCCTTGCGAAGCTGCTGAAGAATGGCTTTCTTTTTCTGGATGTCTTTCAGCATCTGCTGGTACTTTTGTTGTTCTTGAGTTGGATCTCCTGCCTGTGGTCCCTTGGCTTTGAGGAAAGCCGCTTCCGCTTGAGCCCTTGTCCGAACGTTGGACGAACCTGGCATTTGATTGAGTCTCGCCGCTATTGTTGCCTCTACCCTTCTTAGTGACGCGATGTCTTCGTCAAGGATTCCCGCATCCAAGAGGTCGACTTCGAAGTTTCCATCTGCAATGTCTTCGAGTGCTCCATCTCGACCACCTGGTGCGTGGTTGAGCACTATGTCCCTGTCTGCGTTTGTATTCGCCCCTTCGTTGACTTGGCCTTCAGACTCTGCTGCCGACGGGTCATAGGTAGCTCTTTGTGGATTGGTGTTGGTGTTCCTTGGTGCTCTCTTCGGTGCCATTGATCTGTGGTGGGACGAAACACGGTGGGTGCCAGAAATGTTGGGGAGTAACCCGTCCCCGAAGTGGGGCCAACAAATACAAGTACAGAAAGAACTTAGAGCCGAAAACAAATCACAATGTGCCTTCGGGAGGGCAGTTAACAAGCCTCTCCTCCGATCTCTCTCTTTTTCATTTCATCAGGGCTCGTTTAAATAGGCCCGCATCGTTTACACTTTACATCCCTACCCTCGCCTTTTTACATCGTGCTAAGGATCTTTGAAAGCATTACAGTATTTTTACACCAGCTTGCCCAACTACCTCCCTTACAACTCGACACTTTACACCCTGTCACTCATCAAGTAGGCCCGCGCTTTCATCTCCCCCTTCGGGGAATCGTCACAACCCCGAAGCTTCGCGCCCTCTTCGCGTCATGTTCTCGCGTCATCACCTTCGTGTGTCCATCATCCTCTTCCGCCCCTGGAGCGTCCTCAAGCCCCCTCCAGGCCAACATTTGCCCTCTTCGCGAAGGTTCTTTACATCTCCTCGTGTTCTGTGCCTTCGGTCTTTCGAACTCGTGATGCCTCTTCCTGCGAAGGTTCTCTGCACCTTCGCATGACTAGCACCTTCGACGCCCTGCTGCGCCACTTCCCGCAGTCATCGAGCCTGCACAAGCACCAAAGAACAAAAAATGGTCGCCTCTCCTCGGTCCACAGGCCGGTAGACAAAATGGGTAAAATAGGGGGTTAGGTGTGAAATGGATTTCCCCAACAGCCCCTACCTTCAGTTACTCGGATGACCCCCTCGAAGCCGACGACTGGCTCCGGGTGATCGAGACAAAGCTCGACCTCACCGCCTACACTAATGAAGAGTGTGTGGCTCTCGCCGTCCACCAGCTCGAGGGTCCTGCCAAGTCTTGGTGGGACAGCTACTCGGACAGCCACCCGAACCCAGCTTTCATCACTTGGCTGGAGTTCTGCGAGGTGTTCCGCGAGCAGTACCTACCAAAGGAGCTCATGACTCAGAAGGTCCAAGAGTTCCGCACCATGACATAGGGTGCGATGAGAGTGGAGGAGTATGAGAGGCACTTCATGAAGATGATGCGCTATGCCCCCGATGACACCAACACCGATGACAAGAAACAGTTCTGGTTTCTGCGAGGCCTCCACCATGGTCTCCGCCAGGGCTTGAAGGCTAGTGAGCACAAGTCCCTTCGCCACCTGGTGAACCGCGCCATCGCCCTTGAAGAAGAAAGAAGAGGCCATGAAGATCGTAGGAAGGACAAGAAGAGAATGGGATATCACCAAGACCGGTCGATCCAGAGGCCGAGGGATGCACACAGCCAACCTGGAGGCAACTTCTCGGGAGGAGGAAACTACAGCTACCGTCAGCAGAATGGAGGATACAACCGCCCGCCCCAGGTCGCGCTAGGACCGAACACTGGAGGGTTCGGGCCCACGTGTTTCACCTGTGGCAAGCCAGGCCACAAGTCGTACTTCTGCCACGACAAGAAGACCGTCGCTACGCCCGCCAAAGCACCAGCCCTAGGAGGAGGACCTCCTCAGGCTGCTCCTCAGCAGTCTGTTGGCCGTGGAAGGCTTTACCAGCTGAAGGAAGGAAAGGCTGCTGATGCTCCTAACGCTGTGGTTGGTGAGTTTTAGTTTTCGGTACATCAGTTTTACTTCTTTTTCGATGATGGTGCAGCTAGATCTCTTTTACCTTCTTCTCCTTGGAAACAGGAGTAAGCTCTTAATCTCGAGGATGATATTCTTGTGAGGGGGGAGTCTGTAACATCCCGAAGTTTTCCGGAATGTTATTTTATTCAAAAATGTGGATTTCAAAATTTTTGGATGAAATTGAGTGCATGATTAAAATATTATTTCAAAATGTGGATGCCATGGAGTTTATGGCTTTTATTTGGATCTTATTTGAGTGTGATTCAAATTTGAATCCTAAATTCAAATTTGAATTGAAATAGTATAAGGGATAGGATTAAGGAAAAATAGGAAAAACCCTTTTGTTCCTACTGGGCCTTATCTCTTCACTGAAGTCCATTGGACCGCCTCCGAATCTTATCTCTGGTCCACCTCTAGCCGGCCCACCTAAACCTCACCGGCCCATTTAAAACCTTTCAGCCCATCAGCCTGCCTCCCACCTACCGCGCTGCCGCTTACATGCGGGCCCCACCGGTCAGCCGGTACCTGTTCCCCTTTCTTCCTCCGCTGACGCACGCTGCCGGCCCGCCGCTTCCCCGTCCCGCGTGCCGTCCTCCGTTCACATCTCCCGTGCCGCGAAACGAATCGAGAGAGGGGGCTCCGTTCCGCAACGGGGTCACGCCGCCGTGCCTCACCAACCCGCTCCCCAAGCCACCGCGCGCCCCACACCACCGCGGGATGGACGCCACGCGTCTTGGCGCGGACGCCGAGAATCACCGGCCGTCCAAGTCTTGGCACCCGCCTGCTTTTCCATGCGCACACCTATATATGCCACCGCCGCAGCCTCTCCTCCCTGACCTAGCAGCCCCTTGGGGTTTTCTGTCCCACATCCTCCTCTACCGCCGAGAGAAGAAGGAGTCAGAGCCGCCGCACCGGGGAGGAGTCGGAGCTGCTGCTCGGGGGCGTTGTCGAGCCATGGGTGCCGCTGCTGACCCGGAGCTGCTGTGGACGCCGGAGCAGCTCGAGCCAGGGACCGCGACGCCAAGACCGGGAGGACGTCGTGGACCTGCTCTGCTTCCTGCAACGCCGCCAACCCTGCCCCGCCTTCTTCGCCGCCAAGCCCGCCATGACCACAAGTGCCAGGTGAGCCCTTTTCTCTCTCACCTAAAGCAGTGGAGCCCGGCCTTCGCGCCGTGGGGAGGATGAACCCGCGCCTTGCCCTGTTCTGGCCTGCTTGCATCGCGCCACCGCGCAAAACGCCGTCGCCCTCTGTGAGCCAGCCATTGAGCTGTGCATCTTCGATTGCAGGTGCCGCCGCCGCCGTCGCCGCGCGCCGCTCACCCCGCTGGACCTCACCGCCCTTCTGCTTTCCCTGAACCGCACGCCCACACTTGCCGCGTCGCCGGTCTCCGACCATGGCGTCGCCATCACCATAACCGGCCAAGCTCGCCGCCGTGTTTTCGCGCACACACGCACGAACCGGTGGAAGGCCAAGGCTTTGCCTTTCGCCAACCGAGCGCATCTGTTCCCTGCCCGCACCCTTGCGCACGAGCACCCTCCACCACCGTGCAGCGTCCCGCTGCACCTTGCTCTGGTCGTCGCCCTGCTCGTCGCGCCGCCGTGGCCGTCGCCGGCATCCACGTGCGCGCGCGCTCGAACGAGAGGGCCAAGCCTTCTCTTTTGGGCCGTTCCGCACCCCATGCACGCCCGGTAGTTTGTGCACGCACCCTTGCACGCGAGTTGGCACGCCGACGCGCTTGCGCACTCGCCGCGCTGCCGCTCTGCCTTTCGCCGTGCCGATGCCCTGAATCGGCCAAGGGCCGAGCCCTTCTTCCCCGCCGCTCACCTAGTCCCGCGTCGTCGCTATCCTATGCTGGCAAAAGCCTCGCCGTCGCCACACCCCAGCACCGAGCCAACCCGGCGTGTGCGCTCGATGCACACACGCGCGCTCGACGAGCCGCCAGTCCCCCTTTCGAACTCACCGTCGAGCAAGCTCCTGCCAAAGCGGGTCAAGGGTCGAGTTTTTCCCTCGCCTGTGCAAGACTTGTCCTTCCCTAGCACGCCACCTGGTATCTCTGGTCGTTCGCCATCGAACCACCGCCGGCCAGCCACCTTGCCGCCGCGGAATGCCATGGTGGCATTCCATCGAACACCCCTGAGGTACCTTAGTTCTAAGTCCTGCCCTTGCCACACACCTGCTCTCACAGCCGCCAACCGCAGCAGATCCGCCGGATCCCGTGCGACAGCTCCACTCCCTGCTAAGCCCCACGATCGGCCACACCACCACAAGCCGCACCGGATCACCTGGATCCTTTGCGCCCAACCAATCCTGGCTGAGCCACACCACGGGCCGCGTTAACCTCTGCCACACCGGATCCTGTGTGCCACACCAGTCAGCAGCCACATAGGATGCCACCTTAGCCAGCCGCCCCCTCGCAGCTAGCTGCAGCTGCCTGCGTGGCAGCCATGTAGACGGCTGTAGCTAGCTTACAGCCGGTCTAGAGCCACCTTGCAGCTAGGTAGAGCTAGCCTATAGCTAGCTAAGAGATAAATATATTGTGGATGCGTAATTTAATTTCAGAAATGGTTTTAACCTGTGAAAATTCATAATTAATTCTTATGAGCTCTGAAAAATATGAAACCACTTTCATAATCTTTTTGAAATCATGACGCGCCCGTTAGTTAGGTGTTTGCTCTCTTTTTGGCTCTTATTGCTTTTTCTTTTGGTGTTATTTGCAATTAGCTCCGGTATTTATTTATATTCGCGAATCTAGGAGCTACCGAAGCCGGAGAGCCAACCCAGGACTACGACGACGACTTCGCCTACGACGACTACCCGCTCGCCGGTTCACGCCTGACCTACTTTGAATGCCCATTAGGCATTGCTTTAGAACTGCTAGCGCTTTAATTATGCAATGATGATGGATATGATGAAACCCTTGCACTGCCCTTTTTAAATACCTTATCCTTGATTGATCTACTACTACTACTTTATTTACGCGTGATTATACGCTGAGCTTGCTGTGCATGTGTTGGGACTATGTGGTAGTTTCTTGGTGTGTGTGGGGAAAAACCGGCAGGAAAAGGTGTTTTTTTGGGTTACTTGGCGGGGGTGAGCTCAAGACAACCCGATCCGGGATCGGGGGCCAGGGTTCGTCTTCTCGAGCGATTCCCATTTGGTACCTATGGCAGGTACACGGTTTTAGGAGCACAGGTGTTGGGGTTTTTGTGATAACTTGGAGGATAGGAGCTCGCCCCAGTCTGAAACCGAGTGGGTCGCTTTGTTACACGGGACTTTCGTACACACCACCTCGCCGAGAGTGGGGATAGGGCCGTTTCGACCCTAGCAAGTGCGATACCATACCTGCTAGTAGGATAGAGGGTATCAGCGAGAGGGTATAGGGTGAAGTCCCTTCCCTTTGCGGTGCTCCCCGTGTGGCCACACGGGGGTATGTTCACAGATTTGGAGTGGTCCTTTGCGAGGGACCGCATCAAGACCCGGATGCAGGATGGAATCGTAACTCCTAGGTGTTGTCCGGTAGGATGGGCTTGGTTGGCTGATCACCGTCGGGTGTCATTCCGAGTTGGGTACAGGTGTACACGCTCTGCAGAGTTTAGATCTATGCGTATAGCCGCGTCCTCGGTTATGGACATGCCCGTTGTTTACTCCGACTCTTACGTTTTGGAATTTCTACCTCCCCTTATAGGATGTGAGTGTATGGTGAGTCGTGGTTGTACTCGGGGATAGGAGAGTTGCTCCCTCTGCCTCGCGGATCCGGGTGCAATCATTGAGGTGCGAGGAGTGGCAGTTCTCGCACCGACCCTAGAAGGAGATAGGACTTGGTGACGGTGATCTGGGTGACCAGGTGTAACCGTTTGTGGTTGAGAGATGAGGGAACTGGTGGGAAATGGAGATGTTATTCTATTTATATTGTTGCTGCTGCTTAGGAAACACTAGCCTTTACCTTGAACCTTTTTATACCTTTAGAAGTAGGCCACATAAAGCTTGCATACGGTTGGTGACGTGGACCTATCCCAATCCTTAGGGATAGCCCCTGAGCTTACAGGGTACGAGTCAGACTTCGACAACAACGCCGACAGATGGTACGATTGAAGGGCGCGACGCTACGCTCAACGATGCCTGTGAGAGAGAATAATGAAGCTGGAGACATCTTCTGGAAGCTAGCTACCGCTGCGTAGGCTCTTATTCATGTTATTCCGCCAAGAGACGTGTAATGATGTACTCCTTTAATGGATTTGTAATAAATTATTACTTTTGGATGCTTATTTTTGCTGTATGGTTGTGTTATTTATCTGTGATGGAAATCTGTACGTGATAGCGTCTGATCCAGGGACTATCGCGAGTACAAGATGACGGATTTCTCCTTTTTGAAAACCAGGGTCGTTACAAAAACGTTACACATTATTACATAAATATGTAGCCTAGGTTTAAGACCCTAGTACGACATAAGAGTACTGTACATGATTCGGTGACAACGCTACATGACTAAGGCATCCTACATCCTCAGTAGACAGCCTAACCACGTGTGAGGCGCTGCACGAATGCTCTCAAATCCACCCTCCATCTAGCATCATTTGTTTGCAACAACAGGAACGCCTCTCTGCAAGCCTCGTTCTGGAAATGCTCACTAATAATGAAGTACTCATCACTAATGAAGAAGTACTCGTCATTGTCAAAATGCATATGGCAGCATATATTTAAACTACGACATTGCTTTCATAAACAACTGGCAGACGTAGTGCAGAGGACCATTGCTAGGACAGTTAATTCAGCTAAAGGCAATGAGGAGAAGGTATGCTATGCAGGAAAAAGGACAATCAAATTATCAAAATAATCGCCCGTCTAACTTGTTCATTAAATAAATGCGTACGCCACAACAGATAAGAAACGTCAAGTGGTTGAAGCAAACCTTGCAGGTTATTATGGACCAGCACAAATTTTGAAATGCATCATAGAAGGCACAATATGAATTTTGCAAATTCAGTAGGAATATGACCATGCAGCTTACTATTGCTCCTAGGGCTGGACGCCGAGCCAGCTCAGCTTGGTCTGGCTCGTTAATAAAACCAGCAAAAGCACTGACTCAGCTCGACTCGTTAACAGCTCGAGCCAGCTCATTAGGCTCACGAGCTGGATCCAAATTTGGAATGACATTAGCAATCAATATTTATGAAACACAAAATAATATAGTAATCATAAATTTTAAGTCTCTCAAATGCACCATGCATAAAGAGTGCAAATAAAATGGACAAGTCACAAATAATCAACAGTATGCTAATTACATATATGATACATTAAAAACAACTAAAACTTAGCCGTCGTGCCCCTTTCTATCAATTATCTAATCAAACGAATTTTAAATAAAGCACTCCAGTGCATGGCAAGTCAAGCGGACATCAAACATGAATTAATTAGGGATTTGAGAGAAGCGGGGATTTGAGGTGAACGGATGAGTAGATTTAAGTCTGCTTCCTTATCAACTCCTATGTTTAACTCTACCTATTTAGCTCGATTGGCTCACGAGCAGATCGCGAGTTGGCTCGAGTTAACTCGTTAATGAAACGAGCAAAAACAACTGCTTGGCTCATTAAAAAATCAACCGAGCTGAGCCGAGCTGCGATCAAGCTGGGTCAGCTCACGAGTTTTTTTGACTTGGCGTCCAGCCATATTTGCTTCCAAGTGAAATCGAATGATAAGAGTGAAGGTTGCCTCACCGAAGACAAGTCGTCATCGCCACCATCAGAGGCCATTGTATTGCCGTTGCTACACACATCAGGAACGGGGAATGCGGCCTGCCGGCGGGACTGGCTTCGGGTCATTGGCCGTCCAGGTACAGCGGAAGAAGCAGGCTCATCGCCCATAGCCGCCGGATGCCATGAGGGGGGACGGGTGGCATGTCCACACGGGCAGACCGGCTACTGCCCTCGCCATAAGCTCCAGCAAAATATGAATTCAACAAAGGATGTTTCCAAAACTGTGAACACCTATGGAGGCCACTCATAGTACCTGGTCGGCACTGCAGGACTCGTAATCGGCGGAAGTGATGCGTAGGGGCCAGCTTGCCTTTCGGGGTCTGCAATGGGGAGTACGCCGAGTGATGGGGCAATTGGTAGTAACCCGATGGGAAGTAGTTGCTGATGTATAAACCGGATAAACCATGGATGGCGCTTGGCTGCCGCTGGCGGCCACCGGAGGGGTCGAAGACGAGATATTTGCTCACGATTGGGTTTCGCTCGTTTGCCATTATGGAAATAGGCTTCGCTATTTTGCCATTCTCAAACCATAGCAACTCGCTGCAATGCCTTAACTGCCGAAAATGCCCCTGGTCTTCTCCATCCTCCTCCACCAGATCCCGTTCTTCCTCCACCGGTCATGACGCCGTTCTTCCTCCGCGAGGCCCCATCCTCCCTTCGCCAGCAAGGCTGCCGCCCATGACGCCGTCACTCTCGAGCTCGGCGGCGCTGAGAGGTCCCCGGAGTAGCTCGCCCGGCCGGCGGCGCGTCCCCGCAGAGGAGCTCGAGTCGCGGCGGAGCTCCGCTCGTGCGCTGGCGGCACGGCTCCCCCAGCTGGCGGCTTCATCGCCGAACCTCTACGCGCACCCGCCTGCTGCCGAGGCCTCCTCGTCCGCTAGCATCATGCCGTCGTCAACACCCGACCTCGCCGCGCACCCGTGACGGCGAGCGCGGCGCCCGTCGACAAGGTAGCCGCGGAGGAAGAGGAAGTTCGCGAGGGTTCTGCAGACGAACTGCTCTGCCGGGGCATGGCGTCAGCGCCGTCTCTCCGGCGATGGGAGCCCCTCGCCGCGGTGGTGGTGGCGTGGCGGACGAGCTGCTCTACACGGCGTCCAGCGTCCAGGCGCCGTCGTTGCCGTCCTCAGAGGTCGTTGGCCGGCAGCGGCAGCACGTCCACCGCGGGCGTCCTCTTTGCACCGCTGAGGTGTGGCTGGTGCAGGATGACCCCCGCGCAGCTCCACACCGGCGTCGACCGCGGCAAGCGCAGCGCGGAACGCAATGCTGGCCCCGTTGTGGTGCCCATCACGAACACCGGTCTGCCGGCGGCGACGTGCGGGCACGCCCAGAGCACCGCGTCGTCAGCGGCGTCCTCGAAGGCCGCGGGCAGCCGGTGCTCGGGCGCCAGGCGGTAGTCGACGGACGCGACGACGGCGAGCGCCGCGCACGTGTTGCGGAACGGCTCGGAGGCCGCGCGGAAGAGCACGTACCCGTCGCGGTGGCGGTGGTGCGTCGGACGAGCTGCTCTGCACGACGTCCAGCGTCCAGGCGCCGCCGTTGTCGTCCTCCGTCGCAGCTCGAAACAGGGGCATTTTCGGGAGCTAAGGCATTGCAGCAAGTTGGTATGGTTTGAGAGTGGCAAAAGAGCGAAACCCATTTCTATAATGGCAAACGGACGAAACCCAATCCTGAGAATGGCCAAATTGCAAATATCTCGGTCGAAGACGAGGGCGGTAGGGGTAGTAAGTACCCGAAGGCAAACCGGGGGTCCGGCTGCGAGCACGGACGGAAGGGCTCATCCCCTCCTCCGGACATGGTGCGGCCGTGGCCAAGCTGCAATGCAGCGGGATGGCCGGCGGGAAGAGGGGAAGGGGGACCAGAACGAACGTGAGGCCGGCGGCGCGCCAGCGCCGCAAGTGGGAGAGGCAACCGAGGAGGCCGGGCTGATGCGGGAGTGAAGGCACCGTGCCAAGTGGGCCACAACGAGGATGGTGGCGGATGGGAGGACCAAAACGGGCGCTCCGGCGGAGCGGGTCTAGTGGGCCGGCTCACCGGCCTGACCAACGACGCGGCGGCGACCGCGGCGGATGGAGGCCTCAGAGAGCTTGTGGACGGGGAGGCGAAGAGCGGCGCCGGATGCCCCCTGACGAAACGCAATCCCAAGGGGGCGACGACACCAGATCCGCTGGCCGGGGCGCCGATCGTGCTGCCGAACACCGGGCGACGCTCGCCGGTGAGGTCCCAAGAGCAAGGGCCGCCGGTGCGCGCGCTCCCGATGTCCATGGCGCCGCAAGCGTAGGCGGCCAAAAGGCCACATATCTGCGGTGGCTGGCGGCGGAAGAGGGCCCTCGCGGGTGTCAGGAAGAGCAGGTCATCAAGGTGTAGAGTTCAGTTTCGTCAGATAAGAAGCAGAGCAAGTGACCAAGTGAAGCAGAGGCGAAGCGCCCATCTTACACCGTCCAACTTCTTTCCGACGGCTGTGATCGTTTACCCTGCTTTACAAAACTCGCCAATGCTTAAAGTTAAAGGCAAGGAGGCCTCTCTGTAATGGTCAAGTTGGTAATTAGGGATTATCCCATAGTAGGTAGAGTAGAGGCTGTGTTCGTCGCTTCTCAAGGTAAGACCAGCAATTATATTTCCTTCAATCACCACTCACCAGCACCAGAGAGCATGCATGATAAACAGAGATAAAAGAGCATTTCACGATCTCATCGTTAAATATAGGGCAATGGAAAATTAAGTTCGGTAGCAACACATGGCCACAGGGCTAGAATTTGAATTCAAGCAAATTGGCAAGGGTGCAGTCATTTATTTCATTGAGTGGAGGCTTCTGCGGAACTCTTAGGATTACAAATTTATCAAGAGCAGATTTAATTAAGATTTATGCATAACTTATATCTTACATTATTGGCACGAGCCATGTGTTGTGTTTCTTTGCTGTGACAGGCTGTCCATATAGCTTCCTTTTGGGAGGCAGCTGTTCTGTAATCTTCCTTACAGTGAAGGGCCACTCTGACTGTTTCTTCGGAAGGTATGGTTCCTGTCAAGCCTTGATGATTTGCCCCAGTAATAATATGGTTGGAAAGGAGTGATGACGCCATTGTCATACTTGTCTCCTGATGAAATCAATACATACAACATGAATTTCTAAGTATTATGTACCCAAGGAAATCAATGGATTGCTTATTCACGCAGCATTCAAGGAAAAAATTCAGGAGTATTTGAAGTTGGTAAATTGCAGATTTAAGAAGGATAAATAAGAACGGAACAGACCTCCATATTCCTTTCTATCTGGATATGCATACCCATCAGGCAAGATATGAACAACTCCAGGCAACCCTGATAAAAACGCATACAAAAATGGCAGTAAGAACTATAAATTACAATGATACTCGTTGCAAGACACATAAAATTCAGCTATCCTGCCACTTCCATAGAATTTTTCACTCACCATAGAATTTTTCTGCCACTTCCCTAGTCATTCTGGCCTGGAAACCGGTATAAATTGTTGTACTAAAAGCATACATCCTTCTCTTAGCCTCCTCATAACTACAAGATGTTCAGAGCTCAGGAAATTAGGCAAATTACGTGTCGAGGTTGCTTGAAATTAATTATCTACCTGACTTAAGAGCAACAAGGTGTCAACTCGACTGGTTAGGTTACTTGAATATACTATCTCAGGCTTTGAGGCTTAGAGCAACAACGAATCAACTCGACTGGTTGGGAGCTATACCACCAAACATATATAGTAACAGTCTCAGGCACCAAATGAACAATAAACTGACAAGAGCTAACATTTCAAATATATACAATAACAGCATGGTCATAGATCACTAAAACAAAGATTCCAGCTTGAGCACAGGGTAATATGAATGGAAACATATCTGGTGCAAACCAACCTCTCCATGCAAATATGCAAACTTTCAATCTGGACCATAGGATGTTGATCCAAGGGGTGTGTGGGGAAGTGGGAGGGGGGATTTGCAAAAGTGTGATCATGGGGCAGGCGTTTAAATGTAAAATTACCTAATCCCCACGCCCCTTTTGATCAACATCATGTGGTCAAGGTTGGAAGTTTGCACTGTTGCACGGAGAGGTTGGTTTGCACCTGATACGTTGCCAATATGAATAACACACTGCTAATGAAACTAGTGGTGTGATCCTTGAAGCTGAAACATAATTTGATGATGCATGACTGTACAACTTCTGTAAACTAAAATTTTAAATTACCAGAAATTGAGTTAGTAAATACTAATCCTCCAATGACACATCCATGTTTTTCCTTTGCTACGACTTTTATGTAAACATTAAAACAACAAGCAGGGGTAATGTAACATTTCAGAACATCAACATATTAGTTAAATACTACTTTATTTGTTCTCATTTGGACCTTGGCAACCATATGCCCCAAATGGAAAGCAGGATTGTTCACACCTCATGTTTTAAATGTTTATAGCAATCATGCTCAAACTTCAATTAAATAGCCGAAACACGCTTCTTATCCCTCAAATCACATATCGCTGCGTGTTTAGTTTGTGAGGGAAAAATTTTGGGTCTCCTTTCAAGATCTATTCGGGGGACCAAACATAAATTAATTACAAAACTAATTACACAGATGGACGGGAAATCGTGAGACGAAAGCTTGATTAATTCGTCATTAGAGATTGTTTAATGTAACACGACATTGTCTAATCATGGGATAATTAGGCTCAGTAGATTTGTCTCGAAAATTAAGGTAGGGGTTATGAAATGGGTTTTGTCATTAATCCACATTTAATATTCCTAATTAGTGTCCGAAGATTGATGTGACGGGTAGTTGGGGAAAATATGAGGAACTAAGCTTAGTGAGGGACAGGATGGGCTCAATGCTAAATTGAAGCTTAAGCATGAAACTGGTCCCCTCTTTCTCATGTAGTATAAACTATGTCAAGTGATGGAGTCCTCTGAATTTGCAGTCAAGCTCCTCCACAAATTACACATACTAATATACTGGTGCCCCACATTAAAAAAGAATAACAGATTTTGACACATAACAACTACAACACGTAACCTCAAACACAACAGAGTTTCAACATACCAGAAGTACAACCTATTCACCATTTTATCACACCAAGGTAAATTGGCGACATAGTTAAACACACACACTCACACCAAATATGAATTACTCGCACACTTGAAGCTATTGCATTAAAAAACTGATGATCAACAATTACACTACGCAAGTGAAACTTAGGACTTGTTGGAGGGACCCTGCTAAATATTTGCTCTCAACAGGCACAGAAAGTGCTGCTATAGGAATAGGTCTCTAAGACAGAGAGACCACTCATTGTATTATATTTGATAAATCATAGTATCTTATTAAAGTACTTAGACGAAATTGCTCTGACCGTTTTCATATGATAAGGCCAATCAAAATCGAAGTTGAAATAGCTTCGCTGCATGCATTCTGTATTGACTGCTGGAGTGCAGTACTTTTATCAAGCCCCAAATCAGCACTGCAACCCAACCCCACCAGTACGTGCAGTACTTAGATCAAACAATCCCATATCACCCAGACCATACACAACACACATCAAGATGAAGAATTTGTAAAATGTCTTACTCCTACGTTTCACCATCCAAGGGGGATTATCATAAATTTAAATTCCCAATAACCCAAACATTTTTTTATAGAACTGGCCTGCACAAAATGGCTCGAAGTATATTATACCTTCCGACGACCTTGGCGAGGGTCTGGAGGTAGGTCTCGATCATCTCCTCGCGGGGGGGATTGGGATCCGGGAACCTCATGGTGATGAGCCAGTGTTTGTAGTCACACCCGTTGTCCGGGATCTCGTCGGGGGAGATCTTGCTTTCCGACGCAGCCGCAGCCGCCGCCGTCGACCGGAACCCAGCGGCGGCGCCGGGAAGCAGCCACGGCCGCGGGAGAGTGACCTGCCCGGGGACAAAGGGCGCGAGCGAGAGCGAGAGGGGCCGGGAGATTGAGGTGGATGCGGCCGGGCGGAGAAAGGGGGCGGCGGTGGGGATGACGGCAAAGACCCGCCGGAGGCGCAGAGCGAGGGCCATGGCGGGGCTAGGGTTTCGGGTGGACTGGAAGGTACGGGCGAGTTCGAGCGGATAAGGAGCGGTTTTGATTTTTTTTTTCATTTGATTCGTGGGATATTTAACTATTTGCAAGGTGGTGTCAATTAACTCTCACCGACAAGTAGGACCATAAGAGTCACTGGGTGGGCCGCGATAGCAAATGAGATGGCATTCACGCCGTAACAGCATCTCAGGTACTCCCTCCGTCCCTAAAAATTGTCGTTGTTGGTGTACGTGTCACAACTTTAACTCGATTTGTAGAAAATACGCGCAACATTTATATCTTCAAATAAATTTATTAAAAAACTATATTCAAATACCTTTCTAATCATACTAATTACATATCATAAATATTAATATTTTTTAATATATATTTTATTGAAGTTTTTTCTTGGGAACCGCAAACGACAGTCTTTTAGGGATGGAAGGAGTAGTTTGTAAAATCGAATTATTTTTTTATTTTTAACAAAAAATATTAAAAATATTTCTCCAACAGTTTGGTAAAAGACTTGATAATTTTTGACAATTTAGAAAAAACGAACCTCTAGCATGCAAATATACATGTGCGGCACATGCTTGGCATCGTCGTTTCTAGATATGTGAGAGGGTGAAAAAAAAGAAATAAATAACAAAGAAGGGTTCCTGATGTAAATTTTCAAGAGGTGGAAGGGTATGAACATAATTTTGTTTTTCTCTCAGGGTTCCTGATGTAAGTTATTTAGATTTGGCAAATGAATTATGCTAAATTGTTGGAGATGTGCTCTTTTTTTACTTGGCATATCTTTTTAGAAGTTGGCAAAATATAAAATTTACCAAGTAAAATTTAGCAAATTTTTAGATGCTACTCAGATCTAAATTACATCAAAAACCCTGTGAGATAAACAAAATTATGTTCATGCCCTTCCACCTCTTCAAACCTTACATCAGGAACCCTTTCTTATTCTTTATTTTTTTTCAACCTCCTACCTGGCTTTCTTTCGTGAGAAACACCGATGCCAAGTTGGAGGCAGATTTTTCTCAAGTTGCCAAAAATTGCCCAAGTCTTTTGCCAAACAGTTGGAGAAGGTGTTTTCAACGTTTTTACAAAAAATCAAAGACGTCAACTCGATTTGACAAACTGTTGAAGAAGCTCTAAGGATGGCAAATAGTTAATTATTTCGAAAATTGTGGCTCCATCGGTAGGCCGATCAAGATAGAACTACCAAAGTGACCCTAAACTTCACTAAAATTACATTCAAAATGCCACTGCAACCGCTGTCTCTCACTATCTCTCTCTTCCAAATCTACCCTTTAACTCTCTTTCACCTACCTCGACTCGACTCCGACCAACTGATTGTTCGTCGGAGCGTCGCCGTCGTTTCATCTTCTTGGATATTTAATTATTTGTCATTCTTACGAATGACACGTTTGTATTTGTCATTCTTATATTCGCACTTACATATTTGTCATTCCTCTCTGGACGAAGTGATATTTTTGTCATTTGTACTGACATGGCACGCCAACTCACTCGTGTCAACATGGATTGGGACACGAAATACCCTGCTATCTTCTTCCTCCCCTCCATTTTTCTTTTTGGCTCCCTGCCTATCACCACTACTGCCGAGCCGGATCAGAATGGTCACGCAAAAGATGAAGGTGCCAGCGTGTGATGAAGACATATTTCAATTAGACGCTAAGTCGTAGTCGCTGACTAGTGGGCCATGTGCGGTTGTTGACGGTTGTTAAGTACCACTTTTAGACCGTCAACTCCTGCATAATTCTTTGATAAAGTGATCATCAATACCAGAATAGGGGTTTATACTGACAAATTTCACAAGTGTTGGCGTTTCTCTACTTTGTTGCAGGACACACCGAAATGCACATGAAACGGTATAGTTGAGAGCAAGTGAACCAAAGGATTATATATGGCATCATCGCAAACAATCTCAAATTCCAAATTAGATTGCACCAATGCGACGGGCTCATCGAGAAGATCGAAATAGATATATCATCATTTGTATACTTTGGAGCTCGGATGAAGGAGATATGTGACTCAAAAGATAAGGCTGAAATCATGTGGGCCCAGTGGGACCCAAAAACCAGGCCACATGGTGATGCGCTGCCACATAGGATGCCATGTGTTCGTGACACATCATTGTTGACAGTTCAATAACGCGTCAAAGTTCACCGCAAGCTTACGGATCATGTAGTACCTTTTTCCTCGAGTATTACCCAAGGTTATCAAAATCCGTAAAACATGTGCAACGCAAGATTCAATAAAATAAGCGAGAAAACACTTTCTTTTTGAGAGGTTTGAATACATCTAATCTACTAAACACCAGAGGTAGCAAGAGAAAGCATAGAGATAACCGATCTAGAGAGCCTAGTGTCAGTGTTTTGGACACCGAGCCTACGACGGGGTACCCGAAGTAGTAGATTGTGCGGTGGGGCTCGCCGAGATTAGGAACACAATGGTGAGACACGGGGCACACAATTAGACAGGTTCGGACCGCAATGTGCGTAATACCCTACGTCCTGTATGTTGCGTAGCTCTGTATTGATTGTGTATGTTTTGAGAGGGGTCCCTGCCTCGCCTTATATGCCACGGGAGGCAGGGTTACAAGTTGGATTGGTACAAGGATACTATTCGAGTAGGACCCGGAGTAGCCTATACAGGGTATGAAAAGCTATCCTAGTCTTAGTACAAGTCCTTGTCCGCCTTGTCTTGCCTTGTGGTCCACGGTACCAGCACCGTGACCCACTAGTCGAGTAGTCCAGGTGTACAGGAACTCATCTCCCGAGTAGGGCCCACAATGTGTTGGTGGGCCCAGGGATGCCCAGTCGACAAGCCCCCGAGTACTTTGTAGTCGAGTGCGATGCTCCAAGTAGTCTTGAAGGTCTCCACGAGTAGTTCCCAAGCGTCCCCGAGTTCTACAAGCTTCAATCTTCAATAGTACTTGAATCATCACGAGGCTGGAAGGTACTCCAGCTAACTCCACGAGTAGTCTTGAAGTCTTCTCGAGTTGTTCCCAAGCATCCCCGAGTACTTCCCTTGAAGGTCTTTAATAATACCCGCTTCGTTCTTGAAATCTTTGCATCAAAGATCCATATGGAAATGCGATTACTGAAATCGCATTCCATATGGAATGTAGCCCCCAAGCCTTAGGTCGAATCCAGGATTCAAGCTGAGGGTCAATCTTCTACTCTTCGATCTTGCTCCGAAAAATCCGCAGAAAATCTGAAGAAATAATATAGGAATGCGATTTACAAAAATCGCATCCTATATGGATGTAGCCCTCGAGCCTTAGTTCGAATTGACAATTCAAGCTGAGGGTCAATCAGTAGTTTTCGTCAAATAATCCCTTAAAATCCTGAGAAAACTGAAGGACACGTGGCACGGACCCCCCGAGCCTTGAGTCGAGTACTTTCTCGAATTGAAGGATCCAATCTGACTGTAGTATAGTGGCCTGAATTCAGTGAACTGTAGCTGAATGAAATCCAGTTCCATCGAGTAGTCGAGCCCCCGAGATGGAGCCGAGCAGGTCTTGGATTTTAGTCCTCTGACTTAGCCAAAAAGTTTGCCTGTGTGAAACCAATCTGTTGAATACAAAGGGTCACCAGGTCGAATCGTTTAGGGTTTTGGTTTTATAAATACCCGAAGGGGTATCCCTTAGGGTTCTACTGCTTCCATTCACCCTTAGATCCCGAACGCCCTAGCATCCGTAGCCGCCGTAGAGTTCGAGCGTCCACGCCGCCAAGAGTTCGTGCCTCCACCCCCTTGCAACCCTCAAGTCAATGCGAAAGAAGACTCTCGTGACTGACAGGATGAAGCCAGTGCCGTCCAAAGGTCAGAAGAGGAAGTCCGACCGTGGCAAAAATCAGTTGCCAGAGCCGAAGTACAAGACAGTGGTCATCACGAAGCCCCCGAGCCATGCCGTCTCTTGGAAGAAGTCCAAGATGAGGGAAGAAGATATCAAAACCCTCGAAGCTGCCGGGTTGCTTCGCGAGAAAGCGATTGCCGGCTGGAGCTCTACCGCCGGAGATGCGTGGCCGATGGAGAAGAGCCCGGATGAGATCCTGATGTTCGGCCACTTCGTCGAGCGTGGGTTGACACTGCCGTCATCAGATTTCTTCCGCGGCTTCCTCGACTTCTTCAAGCTGGAGCACGTACACCTCAACCCCAACAGCATCTTCCATATTGCAGTGTATGTGCACTTCTGTGAAGCCTTCCTCGGAATCCGCCCACATTGGGCTCTGTTTAGGAAGATCTTCCGCTTGAAGCCGCAGCCCAACACCAACTTCCCAGTTGTAGTCGGTGGAGCCGGTGTTCAGATGCACCAGAAGGCACAAGAGTTGTACTTCAAGTACGACTTGATTGACTCAAATCAAGACTGGAAGAACATGTGGTTCTACATCGACAATGCCCCGCCTCAGCTGCCGAAGCCCAGCATGTTCGCGCCTGTGTACGACAGGCTCTGGAAGGACGAACCAACGATGCAGGAGTGCATCCAGATCCCAGAGCTGTTGGCGAAGATTGCGCAGAAGAAGGCGCAAGGCTTGACAGCTGAAAGGGTAGCCTTCAGCTTTATGAAGCGACGGGTACAACCCTTGATGCAGCGGGAGCATCTTGGGTTCAAGTACACTGGAGCGGATGATGGCTCCAGGCTATCTGCTGAAGAGATCAGTGATGATCTTGTGATGGAGAGGCTGCAGAAGATCTTCAAGAATCTTCACGAAATTCCTGCAACCATCCGGGAGTATAGTGCCGACAATCCTCCGCGTATGGTGAGTTTCAGAGAACTAGCCCTCGAGTACTTATTGGAAGTAGTCGTGTAGCTAACATTTGTCTTGTTTCACAGGAGGATGTCTTGAAGTTTGTGTCCAATCCCCCTCCTCGTCCCTAGGACCCACTACAAGCGCCAGAGGGAGAGGCAACAGGAATGGATGCTCAAGCCCTCGAGAGTAGTCAATCTGCTCAAGGGGAAGAAGAAGAAGTCTTGGTGGAGGACACCTCCTCAAGCGGTGATGACGGCCAAACACTTCAACAACGTTTTGAGGTGAAGAGCCGGTACAGGTACTCTGGGGCGCCAGTCCCCAGTGGCCTCGCCGCAGGAGCATTAAAGAGGCCGGCATCATTTCTTGCAGATGATGTGACGCTCTCTGCGGAAGAAAAGGACCACTGTGGGGAAGCGGGATGTGAAGAAAATCTCAGGCCTCCCTTGCATTACAGTAAGTGTTGGAGAACCTTTAAGTAGTCGATGTCAAATTGAATACTTGTTCTCTGCTGTAATGTGTCGAATTTTAACTTGCGCAGGTTATCGAGAGTGCAGCAAATGTACCCTCGAGTAGCCCCCCAAGAATAACAGAACCCGAGGTGGTTCCAGCATCAACCGTTGAGACGGTGGCGCATGAGCAACAAGAAGCCGCGGTACCAGGAAGCGTGCCGCCGGTGGAAAGTGTGCCAGAGGTGCCGGCGGCGCCTTCTTTTTTCGACATGCTGGGGCCGAAAGTCTCGGTGCCTCGAGCTGCTCTGTAAGTACCCAAGTACTCAAGTACTTATAAAATTGCTTACTTTGAATTTGCTGACCAATCTTGTTGTTGCAGAAAATCCACTGATGTGAAGTGGGGCGCCTCTGGAAGTAGTGCTGCTGAAGGAGACCAGACTCCTCAAGAGCAACAAGAAGATGTACTTCCAGAGCGCCAAGAAGTACCCGTCGAATCTGATGCTGCAGAGACACTGCGCTTCCTGTGGAGCGACGTGGTCAAGGCGGTAGTGGAGGCAGCTTCCAAACCCAAGGCTCAAGAACTCGAAGATATTGAAGCCGTGGTGATTGAGGGCCTGGAGGCTGATCCAGAGGCCGAGCTGCACCATGAAGAAATCCCTGTTGCCGAAGCCCCCGTGCGCCAAATAGATGCGCAACTGGCGCTTGAAGACAACCCGGAAGGCCACATAGTGGCACACGAGCCACTCATTGAAGACCTGGCTCCTCTGCGCAGCGCTGCGCAATACTCTGCAGCGAGCACAAGTACTCAGTCCATGGCAGAAGATTTGATGTCGTACGACGACTCGTGCCTGGATGAGGATAAGTTGCAAGCTCAAGGTGAGATGTTCCGCAGCGTCGAGAAGCTATTCATGGTAAGTGTGTAGTCTCTTGTAGAGTACTTTTCAATTAAAGATATCATGTTTCCGACTCTTGAGTTGTTGTCGCCCTTGCAAGAAATAGTCAAGCAGTCGAAACGCAAGACTCGCCTGCTTGAGCAACATGCGGCTGACATCGAAGAAGTCACGCAACTTAGAGAGCAGTTGAAGGAGCAAAGAGCCTTGTCTCTGAAGCTGCAAGAAAGACTCGATGGAAACGCCGCTGAGTACCACAACGAGATCCAGAAGCTGACGGCTCAAAAGGACAATGTTGTTGGGAAGAACAAGTCTCTGCGCCAGAAAAATAAAGGTAATCTCCCTTTCTGAATTCATCGTTGAGTACTTTTTTGTTGAGCACTGCATCTGATAAGTAGTCGTGTTCTTCCGCAAAGCTGACTGAAGAGGTTGACAAGTTTAAGAACAAGGCGCTGGACCGGCAGCTGGCCTATAACCGTGAAGAAACAGCTCGCATAGATCTTGAGGCGGATTATAAGGTGCGGTGCTTCGAACTTGAGCGTGAAATGGAGATTCGCCTAGCGGGCTGGAATGACTTGTTGACTTGCATGCAGTTGCTCAAGACCAAGATTGAAGAAGCCGAAGGCTTGCGCTCAGAGTTGAAAGCCTTGACTGAAGCAGCCGAGCCAGTGGCAAATCTCTTCGAGCCCAGGGTTTCCGGAGTTCAGCCTCGTCCACTTGTGGAGAGGTTGAAGGACATGCCGAAGAAGATTCTGGAGTACGCTCAAAGGCTGACTTGCACAATCCCAAATCAAGTCTTGAGCTTTATCAAGTCTTTCTACGCCGAGGCGGATCTCACGGTCATCATGAACGGCAGATCTGGTGATTGCTCCGACGATAGGCTCAACGAGTTAATGCAACAAACTTCTCCAATCGCGGAAGCAGTATCCAAGTTCATCGATCTCCGTTAGATGTACCTGTAGAGTAGAAACACTAGGGGAAAACATGTGTAATCCCGGACAAGTGTTTATGTAATATAATTGAAAACTTGAGTAAGTCAATTAGCTGGATCCCTTGTATGCTTATGTGTTGGCCATGTACTCGAGTTGGTATTGAGTGTGAGGCTGCAAAAAGAGATACGATACACGAGTAGGAGTACTCAAGTGTATATATGTTCCGAAGAACATTAGCTTAATCACGACGAGTTGAACACCTTAGCTGTAGCAGCATAAAAGAAGGCTTTGTCGTGAAATAAGTTAAGAATAGTACACTGTACAGAGCTTACAATGTCTTAAGCACCTCTGAGGCTATAAGCCTAGTGAGAGAGTACTCGAAAAGAGTTTATTCATAACGAGTTGAACACCTTAGCTGTAGCAGCGTAAAAGAAGGCTTTATTATGAATAAGTAAAAGACAGTAACAAGTCGGTATAGAGTAGCAACTTTATTACTGAATACATTGTACAGTGTTTACAATGTCTTAAGTACCTCTGATGCTATGAGCCTAGTGAGAGAGTACTCGCAAGGATGTTCCGAAGAACGAGTAAGACCATAGGGGACAGTGTGATGAACTCATCCTTGCTGTAGCAGTAACTTGTATGAGAGTTCCACTGAGATCCTACCAGAAGGGTATTACTCTAGGCCGAAGCCTCTTATTGAAAAATAGAGACATGGACAGCATGTGCCACTTATTGCCCTATACGATACAGGATCGTCTGGAGAGAGTTATCATGACTCCCTACGAGGTCGCAGAATGAGACTGCCTGGAGAGGGTTGATGAAGCCCCCTACGGGTGCTCGTAGCTGAAAGCCGCGAGAAGATACAGCCAAAACTGTCTGGAGAGGATTATCTTGATCCCCTACGAGTGGTGACAACCGTAGCTGTCTGTTGGGTGGTTGCAACCGAAGCTGCCTGGAAAGGGTTTGATGAAACCCAATACGAGTTGTTTTTACAGTCGGAGCCGTCTGGAGAGGGTTGTTGAGACCCCCTACGGGTAGAAGCGACAAAGCTGGTCGATGTTCCAAGAGTTGTCGACTTCCTCGCCTTTTAGAGTTTGAAGACGATATGAGCCTGGACCAGTAACCTTTGCAACAGAGAAAGGACCTTCTCATGGAGAGTTGAGTTTGTGTAGCCCTGTCATATTCTGGATGCGACGAAGGACTAAGTCACCAACGTTGAAAAAGCATTTCTTAACGTTGCGGTCTAGCGGCGAATCTTCTCAAGGTATCGAGCGGATTGAACAAGTGCATTGCAGCGAGCTTCCTCGAGACTATCGACATCTGTCTGTCTTGTTTCTTCAGCTACGCCTTCTTCGTATTGATCAACCATCAGAGAACGCCACATGACATCAGCAGGCAAAACGGCTTCAGAGCCGTAGACCAGGAAGTAAGGTGACTACCTTGTGGGGGTAGTAGGCTGAGTGCGCAGCCCCCAGAGTGCATTGGGTAGTTCCTTAATCCACTTGCCGCCCTTGGTATTTGCTGCATCATACAATCGCTTCTTGAGATCATCAAGTATCATCCCATTGGCGTCTTCCACTTGGCCGTTGGCATGTGGGTGAGCAACGGAGATGTACCGGATGTCAATTCCACTGTTCTCGCAGTACTCCCAGAACTGGTGATTGTTGAAATTCGAACCAAGGTCTGTGATGATGCGATTAGGGAAACCATAGCGATGTACGATTTCATCCAGGAAGTCGAGGACTCTATCAGCCTTGGGGCAGGTAACAGGCTTAACCTCAATCCACATGGTAAACTTGTCGATAGCCACCAGAACTCTGCTGAATCCCCCTGGCGCATTTGGGAGAGGACCAATCATATCCAGCCCCCAGCAAGCGAAAGGCCAAGTTGGTGGTATCGTGATGAGTTTGTAGGCAGGAACGTGTTGTTGCTTGGTGAAGAATTGGCATCCCTAATACTTCTTGACTAGTTCCTCTGCATCAGCAAGAGCTGTAGGCCAGTAGAAAGCACGTCTGAATACTTTTCCCACCAAGGTGCGAGAAGAAGCGTGATTGTCACAGATTCCTTTGTGTGTCTCCTCCAAGATTTCCTTGCCTTCTTCACGAGAAACGCACTTCATGAGTACATCATAGCTTGCGCCTCGCTTGTAGAGTTGATCTCCAACTAGAGCATAAGCCTTGACGCGGCGAGAGATGCGCTCAGCTTCTGACTTGTCTTCAGGAATCAACTGGTGTTTAATGTAGTCGATAAAGGGAGTTCTCCAGTCCACGTCAATCATAAGCACTTCTTGATCAGGTTGAACTGAAGTAGTCGCGGGTGTAGATGATTGCTCCGGAATTGATGGTTTGTGCAGTTCATGGATGAAGATTCCACCTGGCACTTGAGCTCGTGTAGATCCCAGCTTCGACAAGACATCCGCAGCAACATTGTTGTCGCGGACCACATGATGGAACTCAAGACCATGGAATTTGTTCTCGAGTTTGCGTACCTCCTGACAGTACGCATCCATGTTTTCAGCATTACGATCCCAAGAATCGTTGACTTGATTGATGACCACCAAGGAGTCACCATAGACAAGTAGTCGTGTAATACCAAGAGAGACTGCAAGGCGAAGACCATGCAGTAGAGCTTCATATTCAGCTTTGTTGTTTGAGACCTTCCAGAAGATCTGCAAAACATATTTGAGTTGTTCGCCCTTGGGAGAAATCAAAAGTACCCCGACACCAGCGCCTTCCAATTTGAGGGAACCGTCAAAGTACATGACCCAGTGTTCTGGACGCTCAACTGGAGTTGGGACTTGATTCTCCCGCCACTCAGCCATGAAATCAACCAAGGCTTTAGACTTGATAGCGGTGCGAGACTTGAACTTGAGCGATAGAGCACCAAGCTCTACTGCCCATTTAGAAATCCTTCCTGTGGAGTCCCGATTGTGCAATATCTCGCCAAGAGGGTAGCTGGTAACCACAGAAATCTTGTACTCATCGAAGTAGTGGCGGAGCTTCCGTGAAGTAATCAGAACCACATAGAGTAGCTTCTGTACCGGAGGGTAGCGAGCCTTGGACTCTGAGAGTACTTCACTGACGAAATAGACAGGCCTCTGGACAGGATAGCCATGGCCTTCTTCCTGCCGCTCAACGACAATAGCAGTACTGACGACATTAGTAGTCGCAGCAACGTAGAGCAAGAGCTCTTCATTGGGCAGAGGAGCTGTAAGGACTGGAGGCTTGGATAAGAACTCCTTGAGCTGAGAAAGAGTTTGATCAGCTTCAGTTGTCCACGTAAACTTCTCTTCCCGCTTGAGTAGCTTGAAAAAGGTAGACCCCGTTCTCCAAGCTGCAACCAGTAAGCTTCTGGACATCTTTGATAGTAGTCGGAGCTTGCATGTTGGAGATGGCAGTAATCTTCTCAGGGTTTGCTTCAATGCCACGATGGCTGATGATGAACCCGAGTAGTTTCCAGATGATACGCCAAAGACGCATTTGTTGGGGTTGAGCTTCCATTGGTACTCGTGTAGCGAAGCGAAAGTTTCCTCAAGATCCGTGATAAGCATGTCTGGATCCCTAGTCTTTACAACGACGTCATCCACGTATGCTTCCACGTTCTTGTGAAGCTGCTTCTTGAAGCACACTTGGATAGCTCTTTGATAAGTAGCACCAGCATTTTTCAACCCGAAGGACATTGTTGTGTAACAATAAGCACCAAACGGGGTGACAAATGCGGTCTTCTCTTGATCAAATTCCTTGATTGCAATTTGATGATAGCCAGAATAGCAATCCAGGAAACAGAGTAGAGCACAACCCGTCGTAGAGTCAATGACTTGATCAATCCGCGGCAACCCAAAAGGATCCTTGGGGCAATGCTTGTTAAGATCAGTGTAGTCGACACACATCCTCCAATCATTAGAGTTCTTCTTTCTGATGAGCACAGGGTTAGCCAGCCATTGCGGGTGAAAGACTTCCCGGATGAAGCCAGCCGTGAGTAGTTTGGCAAGCTCCTTCTTGATAGCAGCCCTGCGATCATCAGCAAAGCGACGAAGATGTTGTCTCTTGGGGGTAGCATTAGGATCGACGTTGAGTGAGTGCTCGATCAACCTCCTGGGCACACCTGGCATGTCAGAAGGCTTCCACGCAAAGATATCATGGTTAGCCCGAAGGAAGTTGACGAGCGCGTCTTCCTATTTAGAATCAAGCTGTGCACTGATCATGGTCGTCTTGCTGTTGTCACCAGTACCGAGGTCAATGGCTTTGAGCAGGACGTCACCAGATGGTGCAGGCTTGTTATTGTTGTTAGTCTTCTCAGGAACCTCCAGCTCGCTCGGAGCAAACTTTTTAGCCGCAGTGAAGACTTCCATCATTGCATTAGGTACTTGAGTTGTCGAGGCAAGTTCTACGGCTTCTGTGTTGAAGTCGTATGAATGCTTCAGATCCCCTTGCAATGAAAGAACTCCTTTGGGGCTTGGCATCTTGAGAACCAAATACACATAGTGCGGGATAGCCATGAACTTAGCGAGACCAGGTCTGCCAAGGATGGCATGATAAGAAGTCTCGAAGTCAGCAACCTCAAACTTGATGTACTCGGTGCGATAATGATCCTTAGTCCCGAAGGTAACGAGTAGTACAACTGAACCCAAAGGAACAGCTGCGTTGCCCGGGATGATACCATAGAACGGTGAGTTGGTCTTGGTAAGCATATTGGTGATATCTAGGCCCATCTTCTTCAAGGTCTTGGCAAACAAGACATTGAGACCGCTGCCACCATCAATGAGAACCTTAGTGAGTCTGGAGCCTGGCACCACTGGATCCAGAACGAGAGGATATCGTCCTGGCTCAGAGAAACTAGTCCATTGATCCGCCCTCGAGAAGGTAATGGGGTTTCAGACCACTTGAGAAAAGTGGGAGCTACTGGCTGGATGGACATAATCTCCCTGATAGCAAGCTTCTGCATGCGTTTGGTCGGAATTCCACCAAATATGACATTGACAGAGTTGGAGAGGTGCTGAAAGCTAGTGTCTTTGTCGGTGTTAGCCTTCTTCCCCTTGTGTTTGCGAAATCGCGGGTTTGGGTGCGTTGGTTCGGGTGTGTTCTTCAACGCACGTCGAAGTTGGTAACACTGCTCTGTAGTATGATCGCCTTCTGGGTGCCATGGGCATTTCTGCTTGGTCAATGTTGCCCAGTGAGGATCATCTTCAGGCTTGGCGGTAGTTTCCATGGCTGCAACAGTGTTGTCGGGCTTGCGCTTGTGATTAGGATTGCTCGAGTAGTTATTACCCCGGCGGTTGCCCTGCTGTTGCTTGCCACTGCTGCTTCCTCCAACATTGTTATTGTTGTTGTTGTTCTGGTTGTTGCGAAGATGCTTGAACAGATTCCGAGCCTTGTCTTCCTCATCCGCCCAATGAGTGATCATCTCCTTGAGCTTGGTGATGTTGGCTGGGCGAGCGCGACCGAAGTCTTGGAAAAGCCTATCGTCATAGAAACCATCCTGGAAGGTATCAATGACTTCTTTCTCGGTGACATCAACAACAGTAGCCCTTTTCTCAAAGAAGTGGCGCATGTACTCACGAAGAGTCTCGCCTTGTTTTTGTTTGATCAGGGCAAGGTCCATCCTGGTACCATGACGGCCCAAAGAACCCGCGAAGTTGCTGGTGAAGCGATGCTTGAGTTGTCCCCAGTTGTCGATGGAACCACGTTTGAGAGACTCAAACCATGTGAGGGGTTCTTGCTCTAGGACAAAAGGGAAATAGATACACTTGGTATCATCATTGCCCCCGGCATTGGAGATGGACAAAGCATAACAGCGCAACCATTGCCTTGGATCTTGCTTGCCATCATATTTAGAGATGTCGTAAGGCTTGAATATCTCCGGAAGAAACAGAGCTTGAAGTCGAGGTGAGAAAGCAGGGAAGGAATCAGAATCATCATCCTTTTGCTTCTCACGCTTAGCGCGTCTGGCGTTGATTGTTGTGTGAGCGTCGTAGCGAGAGTCTCCCGACTTGCTGTTGACACTACCATCATCACCTCTGCCCTTATTGCTAGCTTCCGGACGTGTGCGTTGAGGAGTGGGTGTGGTACGATGAGCACCTCTACTGCTGCCATGGTGACTAGGAGCACTGGTATTTTGACGTAGCATAGTGTAGGCTAGTTCTGCCAGCTTCGCGACTTCAGCAGCCGCCCTGTCACGAGGCATAGAGCGACCGAGTAGATTGATTGCGTTGATAGCTTCCTCTGGAGTGCGATATTCACGAGTAGCAACCGCCTCCAGAGCCTCTTGAAGATTACGGGTAGGTAGAGCTTCCGTGAGTTCCCGACGAAGGGTTGCACGATCAGCATTGCGTTGGCGACGTGCAGTCTTGGCCTCCGCGGTTTCATCAGCAGGAGCATTGGCAGAGAGTTCATCATCAGATACATCATCCGGAAAAGCGATAGTTGGCACGATGCCCTTGCGGAGTAGTTGCATCAACGATGAACACTTCTCGATGCGATGAATAAGTACCCGTACTCTGAATGAGCTCAGTATCAGTGTCATAGTCAACAAACTTGGCACCTTCCTGGAAAGGTAAGTTGTCGAGACAAGCGATAAAGCGCTCCTGAGCATCCAGTGTGAGATCAGCAGGCACATGCTCAGGCCAGTAGACGAATCTACCCTCAGGTGTCGATGTGATCACCAGTCCTTGAGCAGGGCCAGACAGTTGTTGTACTTTAGCAGAATCCGAACCGTAGTCGAACTCGAACTTAGATGAATCCGAATAGTAGTCGAGATTGACGTCCGAATCCGAAGAGTGCTCGAGCACGATCTTCGAGCCAGGGCACATGAGGCGCTTCAGTGCGGCTTGGTAAGCGGCACTGACATGGCGATGGCCGAAGAGAAGTGGTTCTTGAATGTTATCCAGGCTGAGCGCAAGCTGTGAAGCTGAAGAAAATGGCTCAGGCTGAAAAGGAGACGAAGTCGAGTTGCACTCGGACTCTGACTCGAGTTCTCTGAGTGGGTCAGAGATCGAAATTTCGCCAAAATTTTCGACGAGTTTCTCCATCGAAGCTTGCGTAAGCGTCGAAAATTTGAGCTTTGACTCCAGAGTTGGCGCTAAGAAACGCAGGAACGATTCGGCGCCATTAGCAACGCAGACCCAAGAGCCGAAGACGAAGGTGTCGCCTTGCTGGAAAGCGACGATTGGCTTGATAATGACGAGAGCCATCGAGTTCGCTAGTGGATCAACGACGAGATCCCCTACCTGGCGCGCCAGCTGTCAGTGTTTTGGACACCAAGCCTACGACGGGGTATCCGAAGTAGTAGATTGTGCGGTGGGGCTCGCCGAGATGAGGAACACAATGGTGAGACACGGGGCACACAATTAGACAGGTTCGGGCCGCAATGTGCGTAATACCCTACATCCTGTATGCTGCGTGGCTCTGTATTGATTGCGTATGTTTTGAGAGGGGTCCCTGCCTCGCCTTATATGCCACGGGAGGTAGGGTTACAAGTCGGATTGGTACAATGATACTATTCGAGTAGGACCCGGAGTAGCCTATACAGGGTATGGAAAGCTATCCTAGTCTTAGTACAAGTCCTTGTCCGCCTTGTCTTGTCTTGTGGTCCACGGTACCAGCACCGTGGCCCACTAGTCGAGTAGTCCAGGTGTACAGGAACTCATCTCCCGAGTAGGGCCCACAATGTGTTGGTGGGCCCAGGGATGCCCAGTCGACACCTAGATCATCTTTTGTTGTAGCTCCGAGCAAGATAGATGAAGAAAATCATGCGAAACTCATAAAAAATATTTTTAAATCGTGACCTTCGGTCAAACCCTCTAAGCCACTTGTCGTACTCAGTGTCAACATCCCATCACGATGTCCCCCTTTCTCCACGGGCGAAACTTAGAGCACAATCACGAGGAACATGTTGAACCTACTTGGTAGATCTGGTATGCACCTCTAGCCACCGCGGCTACAAGAGCACCCCGAGCAATCTATCTCGAGAATAGATTGAGGAAGAAGCAAAACCAAGAGAGAGCAAAATCATAGAAGAAGGCACTTGATCTCTACAAATCGGATTCACAATAAAACTTCACCATGAATGATTACATGAACAAGATCACCACTGGGATTACCTCGATCTTGATCCTAGCTCCGGAACTCCGAAGTGGTCTTCCTTGCAAGGTTCCCATGTGGTGGGGTAGAAAACCTTCCCCGAAGAGGGGCCAACAAGTACGAGAGGTGGAAAGCCAAACAAACCCTAAGTACGGACACCGAAGTAAGAAGCTTCGGACAAGCTGTGAGTCGTTCGCCCATTCGAAACTTTTTTTTTCGAACAACCTCGGGGGGGGGGGGGATCCCCACCTACATTTTCCATTGATCAAAGTGAACAGTTACAAAAACTTCCTGGCATACCAGGGAGGAGATACAAGAGGGGATGAGAAGAGCAGAGGGAATTAACAACATGAGGAGAGAAAATTCACCCACTCGTGTACATGGTGTGTGAACTTTCTATAGCGGCAGCTCCAATCAGTGAGGTCACGCGTTGCACAACGAATGACTTCGCGGCTGGAGAGTTCTTGCTGGTCGAAAATCTTAGCATTTCGCGCCTTCCAGACATGCCAGAGAACAAGGAGAAAAACATCAGGACGTACCTCATCCGGCAAGTGGATCGTGCTGCCGAGTAGCCAGAGGGTGGTGTGGTTGCCTGACTGAACACTTATCCCCAGGCGAGACCAAACCTCCATTGCCCGCGGACAGGTTGCAAAAATGTGGTCATCAGTTTCAAGAGTGCCAGGACAGTATTCACAGAAGGAATCCTCAAGGGACCGAAGGTGTTTGTTGAAAAGATTGGCTCTGGTGTTAAGACGCCCATGGTATAAAAGCCAGCCAAAAAACTTGACCTTGGTTGGAAGCTTGGTGTTCCAAGGCCGAGCAGCGTCGGGGTCTGGTTCATCCGATGAGTGTAGCACATGGTACGCGGCGCGAGAAGTGAATTCCACGTATTGAGAGTCGACAAGATAGCAAGAGTCAGGTTGTGAGCGGAGGACAATCTGTTGCAGGCAATTCTGTAGGATGTGCCTCTCATCTGCGGCAGCTCTTGTGAGACGAGGCTGGAGATGTGCAGAGAAATCGCTATGAAGCAGTGTGGCGACAGAGAGCTCCAGGCTGGTGAAGTGAGAGTAGAGAGCCGGAAAGGAATCTGCCAGCATGGAGCTCGGCATCCATTTGTCATGCCAGAAGGAAGTGTGGTGACCATCACCAAGGCGAACTGTTGTAAGAATGCGAAAACGAAGGAGTTCAGACTGCACAATACGACTGAGGAAAGACTCCTCATCGATGGCGGCATGTTTGAAGAACCAGTCTTTCCACGGTAACGGTGTTGGGTCGTGTAGCTTCTGGACAAACTTCATGAGGAGGTAGTGATTTTGGTCCTGTAGATTTTTTATCCCCAAACCACCACAATCCTTGCTGACACAAAGCCTTTCCCATTTAATTAAGCATTGAGAGCCGTTGCATATTTCATCCCCTGTCCAGAGGAAAGCTCTGCGCCGAGCATCAAGCATATCTGTGACTGTTTTTGGGAGAAGGTGAGAAGACATGAAATAAACAGCAAGGCCTCCGAGAACTGTATTCACTAAAATCAAGCGCCCACCAGCACTTATGAGTTTTGCCTTCCAACCCGAGAGATACCTGTCGAAACTGTCTATCAAAGGCTTATAATCGGAGACCCGTAGTTTATGGGGGGACAGTGGCAAACCAAGATAGGTTTGGGGGAAGGTGGAGATCGAGCATCCTAGAATGGCGGCCATGTGAGATGCTTCATCCTCTGGGATATGTATAGGCACAAAAGTGGATTTGTGAAAATTTATAGTGAGGCCAGTTGCCGCAGAGAAATCGTCCAGAATGGTTTTGAGAATTTCCATTGATGATACATCACCTCTGGCTATAATCAGTGTATCGTCAGCGTATTGTAACACCGGACAAGGGAGCACACTGTCGATTGGGTGAGAAAGAAGGCCCGCACTGCATGCCCGCTTGACAAGGCGTTGGAGGACATCAGCAACAATAATGAACAAAAAAGACGAGACTGGGTCCCCTTGTCTCAGACCCCTTCGGCAGCTAATCCATCGTCCAGGCACCCCGTTAAGCATAACAGAAGTACGTCTAGTGTTTAAAATTGCACCAATCCAACCACGCCAGCGATCGTCGAAACCTCGGCACTGCATGATCTTATCCAAGCTGACCCACTCAATTGAATCAAAAGCTTTTTTGAAGTCCAGCTTGAGCACCACAGAAGGCGCACAGCGTTTGTGACAACAGCTAAGGAGGTCTGCTGCATAAACAAAATTTTCTGCAATGCTCCTTCCATGGACAAAACCTGTCTGATCAGGGTCGACAAGGTTTGGAATTGCCGATTTAAGGCGATTAGCCAAAGCTTTGGTGAACAACTTCATGGGGCAGTTCTGGAGTGAGGTCGGTCAGAAAGCGTCAGTTATTCGTGCACCATCTTTTTTGGGCAGAAGAACTAAGTGAGCGCGGTTTCGGCCATCAAGCTCAAGAGATCCGTCGTGGAAACGCTCAAATAAATGAAAAACGTCTTCCCGGACAGCAGGCCAGAACTGCTTGTAGAAAGATGGGCCAAAACCATCAGGCCCGGGACTTGCATTCATGTCCATGGCAAAAAGAGCACTAGAGATTTCTTCCATCGAGAATGGATGTGACAAATTCAGAGATGCAACATCCATCGACGGGTAAAGATCAGTCAGGTTGAAGTGCCAGGCAACAGCTTGTTTCGTACCAAGCAGCTCAGAGTAGAAGTTGTGTAGAATCAAGCTTTTGGCATCATGTGAGTGGAAAACCTGCCCGTCGTGTTCCAGACAATGAAGTAAATTTTTACGCCGGCAGCCAGAAGCAGCAGCATGGAAAAAGCGTGAATTTTCATCCCAGTCTTTAGCGATGCGAATGGTAAACCTCTGGCGCCAAAAGGCCACATTGGTGGAGAAACGACCTTTGTTCCCAAGTATTTGTCCCGGTTCAACTTTGGAGTCAGGACAAATGCTATTGGGGCGACGTGGCCTCGGAAGGCTGTTTGCGCCGCCCCCCCTTTAGTCTATTACCACCCGAGACTAAAGGCCTGGCGTCCAACGGCTCTGAGCCGCAATTATTGGCGCCAGACTTTAGTCCCGGGTGGTATTACGACCCGAGACTAAAGGGTGAGCCTTTCGTCTCGGGTCGTAACACCACCCGGGACTAAAGTTTTTGTCCCGGGTGGTATTACCACCCGAGACTAGAGGCTCATCTTTAGTCCAGGGTGGTAATACCACCCGGGACTAAAGGGTGCGCCTATATATCCCTGCCTCCCTTCTTCTTCCTCTGCCCGAGCTAACATTCACCCGAGAGCTAAGTTCTTCTCCATGGCGCCTCTCTCGTAGGGAGGTGATGTCCAATTTTTTCGTCATCAATTTGTGAAGATTTCTCTCCTCCAAAGTGTTGCTAAGGTTTGATTCTTCATCCTTCCTTCATTTGTTATGATTAAATTTCGTTTTTATGGTTAGAAATTAATGGAGAAAATATGGATTTAAATTTTTAGGTGGTAGGAGGAGCTAAGAGATGATGTTTTTATATGTTTTAGATTTACCTAACATTGTATTTAGTTTCACATATTTTTTAAGCATAGTTTCACATAGGGATTTATCCTCTAATTTTATAGTTTTTGCTATAGAGATAATTGATTTTAACTTCTAGATGAGAGATGCATTTAATTTTACATTTAGCTTAATTTATTAGAAGTTAGTTTATTAAAAAAATGGTCACTACCAAATGAAAATATATTACCTACCTATTTCATTCATTTTTGTTAAGTATTTCTTGTTTTAATTTAGAATACATTTAGGCATTCTCTTTTTTTTTCTTTTTTCCATATACAGTCGGTTGGTTCTCTACCAGTGGCCTTACATCACCAAGCTACATCCCAACATCTCCTACCTAGCTACGTCACCGGCGAGCTGGGGCTATACGTGGCTCGATGACGTAGGACTGTAGCTAGATAGGAGATGTTGGGCTGTAGCTAGTTGATTTGGAACTGTAAGTGGCAGAGCGATGTGCGTGTATATGATGGTGAGGTGAGGCTGTAGTTCGTAGATGATCAGGGTCATTAGAAAAGGTATAGTACAGAATTACGTCACCTCCGGGCTCACTGCACCTGAATGAGCTCTTGCACTTATCTGTTTAGTTATTAGAAAATGAGAAAATAGGTCTTATATATTTTGTTTTTATATAGAATAAATTTAAGCATTCTCTTATTTAAGCATTGTTTTATATATATTACAGAGTAGTCCAGAATAACTATGGCAAGTTATTCTGGTCGCGGTGGTCGCTGTGGAGGTTGCCGTGGCGGCGGTCGTGGAATCATTTTTGATGACCGACCACCTTTTGCTCGTCGTCTAGGCATACACTTCACCCATGGTGTGATTGACTTACCTACTGGTGATCGAAGCCAGGGACCTCTTCCCCACAATTGCATACTACACACAATTGCATATTCTTTCGTTGTATAAATTTGATGTTTACGTACTACACACAGATAATAATATTATTTTCATACAATGCAGGTTATCAATCATTTGCAGTGGCTCGCACATGTTGTTGAAAATTTAGGTGGTACCCCTCTTGTTACACAATGCGCCATTGTTGGTCCAAACAATTGCATACAATTAAAAATCTTGTTTGACATGGCCGTTCGAGGACAAAATCCCTCCTCACTGTCTTCAGAACCCATCCAAATGGTATCAATTGTTGGGTGGGGTACCACTGCACTAGTTAAGAGGACTTATGAAAGGACCGCCGTGCAGGCATGCTTACAACAACTAAACGCTAATGGGTATTTTGTGCCAGATTACTCTTATTTTCTAATAAAGTCACTCGAGGAAGGAGAAAGTGTGACCACGACCGCAGAGAGACTTTGTCGGCTGAATGAACATGACATGGTATAGAGCACCATTTAACTTTTTTTAATCTTCTTATTCAGCATTTTTAATGCGTCGTAATAACATTATTCTTAACTGTAGGATATGTTTGGTGAAACCTTTGCGGCAAAGAGCTTTCATGCAATTCTAGAGCAAGTGATGGATGTTGTGGGATTTTTGTGACAACCCCATCCGAGATAATTCCGTACTATCGCCTAAACCCCTCCATTTGGTCATTAAGCGATAATAAAGAATCATCCCGTTGAGTGTTACCAGGTCAAAGCCCGGTAAATCATTTGAAACACACACAGAGGATCGAAACGTATACATTAAAACTCCCACGAAGGAGAGTGCAGAGTGCCTTACAAATTAAAGTAAATCTTCCCCGTCGGGTCCATTATTACAAACCATGGTTCTTGACATGAAAGTAAATGGTTCAGAGTTTATTAAAATAGCGGAATTAACTAAACGACACGATAAGCATCATAGGAGGCCGTCCATGATGCAATCACTCGTCATCATCCACCCATTCCAGCTCCCAGCCGGGTGGAATCTCTCCAGGCCACACATCACAGGCATTACCTGGAAACAACATTTAGAAAGCAAGGCTGAGTATACTAATACTCAGCAAGGCTTACCCGTCTAAAATAAAAGACTTTACCTCTAATCATGCAGGGCTTTTGGCTAGTGGGTTTGTTTTTGCCAAAAAGCTACTAAGTAGTGAATCCTTACTTTCACCTTTTAGCTCAAGTTCTAGTAGAAGTAATCATTACTATATAAGCCACTATTGCAATCATAAGTTGTACAATACAATTAATCAAGTAACAATATTCACAAAGTTCCATCGTAAAGGGATATCATGGCCAGTAGATTAAGTAGTCTCAGATAACGGTGAGAGGCCGACAATCGATTGATTTAAACCTTGCAAGGTGGACCTAAACACACGGGAGGTGCCCTCACTAAGAGTTCACCAACCAGGCGGTTCCCGTCATTCCTCGGATTGGGATCAGATGTTACAGTCTTAAGTACAAGGTTTATTGGGCTACGCCACCAAGGTCACCCAGCCTCACGCATGCACTCAGGTGGCGAGCCCGGGGCCGCAACCCTAAGATTAGTAGCGCAAAGTTCCCGCACCGCATCATTTAGGTACTAGGCTTACCGTGCCCATTTCCGATAAGTGCTTAGTACGTTCAAACACTTAACCAATGAAGCCACTGGACCGGAGCCCAAATCCCATGCTCTTACCACATGAACAATCCATTAATAAATATGGTGATTCCATCAAGGAGATCCTATTCTCGCGAGTGACGAACATCACTCGGCTTGTACTGGATCCTTAGAGCATAGCCACTAGCGACCTAGCATACTAGTAAAAGATCATAGGTACTTAAGGATCATGCAACTAGGGTTTCAATTCAACTCCTGAACGTAAATGCACATAGATAATCAAAGATAAATTCAGAAGCTTAAAATAAACACATAGGTTAATGTTTAAACTGGGGCTTGCCTTCGTCAGCACAAGCAGTCAAACAAACTTCCGAACTTTGGTCCGGGTCTTGATCTACGGACACGTAGTGCACTTCTCCTCCTACTCCCTTGTCCTCGTCAGCCGGTACGAGCATGTAGCTACCGTCGGGAACTTCTACACGGAGGATGCATATGCAATAATTAGTGGTGAAATTAATTTAATTTAATTAAAAATAGTAACAACAGACAACAATGAGCACATGGTTGACCATATTCACCTTGACAAAATATATTCATCATACTCTTCCTTTTAAAGAATATTATGAAGGCTTTATTATTTATTCTTCTCTTTATAGTGATTGTGTACATATTTAAATAAATAAATTTATTTATTTGCACCAAACAGCAAGGGGTGGTTTTCAGCTCCTAAACCATTTCCAAAGCACACTCATAGGGTTCATAAAGATAGCAAGGGTGATTTTCCAATTAATCTTATTAAGCTTATAATGGCTTCTCCACTTTTATTCAACAAAATAAATTATAAAAAAAAGCCATGGGTGGTGCTCACTGAGCTCACAACTCTACTTTAGCTACTGAACCAGCAAGCACATATATTCGAGCTATGAAAATAAATATTACCACAAATAACATTTCTAGTTACCACAAAAGAGATAAATGCATACAAAAATAAATAAGCCACTTCTGGATATAAACTTTCCCCTACACCATCTCTGATCTAAAACAAGGCTAGGAAATCAACAAATACATCAAGAGCTATTTTAGATCTTGAACTAAGCATTAATGATTAAAAACAAGCATAAATCAGGAACAAATATTTGTAACAGTCCAAAAATCATGATTAATTCAGGAAAGGTGCATCCAGGCATTTCATGACTATACACAGAGTAGGGCTCAAAAATCTATTTACTTTTTGCTACAAAAATCATTAAGGCAGAAATAGCATAAATACAAGATAAATCATAATAAAAGATTTACTCCATAACTTTGTGCAAATTTTTGTGCAAAGCCTACACATGGTATCAACAACAACATAACCAAAGCTCAGCTTCAGATCACACATAGATTTTGAACTACAACACAATTAGCTTAAACTGATTCCAATTTTTCCTACAAAAACTATCACTCAAAAGCATGGTCATGCTTTGCAAAAGATGTAGGTCTGCTCACAATGAAGACAACAAAATAGGTTTTCCATTTTTACGATTTTTCTGTGATTTTATATGAATTTTCCAAGTCACTGGACCAAAGGTTAAAAGACTTAAGAATCTATTTTCAACCCCGACCCTAGAACTATGGAAATCCTCACAGATATACCCCTGGTTTGTACAAAGGCCCCTACGAAGAAATCGATCCTCACAAGGGTGCCCTTCTGCCGCAGGGGGAGCTCGCCGGCGGCGATAGCCGGCTGGACCTGGCCAACAAATGGCACGAGGCGTCACAGATGCTCACCTGAGCTCGATTGGTGGCGGAGGTTGGGTCGGAGCAGCCTCCGGCGATGGCCGGTGGCGAGACAGCGGCGGCACGGTCGCCTCGGCTCGGGTTCCGACGAAATGCAGGGCGGAGCTAGGCCATGTGTGCTTGTGGGGGCACGAGTGGGGCCTAGGGACGAGGCTCAGGTGATTGGACGGCTCGGGCAGCAAGCGGAGGGAAGGTTTCACCGCGGCGGTGGCAATGGCGGACGGCGGCAGTGTGCGAGCTCACGCAGGGGAGATGAATGGGGGTTTTTATAGGCACGACGAGGCGTGGAGAGGCGGTTCACTCGACCCTCGTCAACAACAGGAGTCGCGATATGGTGTGGAGGCGGTGGACGTCGTGCGCACGGGCAGCGGCCAATGGAGGAAGGCGGTGCAGGCGCCGCGTGGCACCGGCCTAGGGGCGAGGCGCGCGTCACCACGCTTAGGAGCACAGTGCCCCCGGAGACGGCCTCGGACCGGCAGTCCTTGGGGTGCCTCGGTGTGCGCGCTCGAGGTACGGCGGCGAAGCCGACGTGGCGTGCGCGTGCGTGACAGCGTCGTGCGCCGGCGCTCAGCCGTTCTACCTTTTCAAGTAGCCCTGTTCAGTCGTGTTTTTCTCCAAAATTTATAACCAAAGTGCCCAAGGCAGAGAATACCAAAGTTGTAGATCTAGTGACCCTCTACAACTTTTACAAAGGCTGGTAGGTGTTTTGACCACTGGATTTTGCTTGAACTGCTGAGCAAGATGTGGATTTTCTCGGCGCACAGAAACAGTATCTATGAGCGTTGACTAAGGTTTTTCACCCTTTTGCACTCCGAATTGGCAATGCCACTCAACATGAAAGTTGTGTGCCTCGACAAACTGCACAACTTTTATATTGGGAGAAAATGAAGTGTGTAGGTGAATTTTGGAGAACGCGGCAAAAGTTCTAGAAGAGCTAGAGAGGTCAAGTGGTTGACTAGGGTTTTGGGCTAGGGTTTGACCAAGGGTTGACCATGGATACTTAAAGACTTGATTAAGATGATCATTAGCACTAGTTGGCACTAAGCAAAAACACGGGGTGTTACAATTTTCTTACACAGATTCAAATGCTATACAAACAAGAAATTGGAAGTATCAGGCTCATCTTTCATTTTTCAGACCACATCAGTTTTCCTCGCCACTGTTTCAAATTTATGGAAGTCCATGTGACCGTAATTGTGAAGCGATAGCGAGTGCACTGATCCATTCTCTGGCATATTTCGATGAAGTTCTCGACTTCAAGATCGGAGACTTCAACTATATGGACTATCTAAGGAAGAAGAATGAAGTATGAAATATGTGTCGTGCATTGATGCACCCCTCTATCTTTGTTAAGACCGTACCTTAAGTATTCATGTATGAACTTTTTATGTTTGTAAGACCTTAATTAAGTATTGATGTATGAACTTTTTTATATTTTTTGTTAAGACCTTAAGTATTGATGTTAGGCCAGTTACTAATTTATTGGAAGCCTTAATATTAGGGTTCTCACCTCCAAAGTATTGATTAAGCCTTAATATTAGCCTTTATCACAAATTTTGGAGACCTAAATATATATTAAACTAAAAAAATAATAGGGTCATGGGGGACCCTTTAGTCTCGGTTAGTAAACCAACCTGGGACTAAAGGCCTGCCCTCCACGGCCACAATGATTGGGGCCGGCCTTTAGTCTCGGGTGGTAAACCAACCCGGGACTAAAGGGTAGGGGGGGCCGGCCTTCAGAGGCCTTTTGTCCCGGTTGGTAAAACCAACCGGGACAAAAGGCCGTCCCTATACAAAATCGACAGCACGCACCCTTCTTCCCTGCCCGACTATTTTTCACCGAGAGCTCAAAGCAAGCTCCTCTCCCATGGCGCCTCAAACCTAGGGAGGTGCTGCCCAAATTTTTCCTCATCAATTTGTGGAGTTTTCTCACCTCCAAGGTGTTGCTAAGGTATTATTCTTCATCCTCCATTCATTTGTTGTGATTAAATTTCATTTTATGATTTAGAGAAGGAGAAAATAGAAATTTTGATTTAAAAGCTAAGAGATGAGGTTTTTAGTATACTTTAGATTTAGTAATAAGTAGTTATCATTTGTTATGATTATCTTCTTTCATTCATTTGTACTAAGATTTTTTTATATAAAATTTACTTTTAGCTAGCTTTATTTATTATTAGAGGAAATAGAATTTATTAATTTAGTTATTAGAAAATGAGACCTAGGGATAGTGTATATTTTTTATACTTAAAATTTATGCCACAATTAAGAAAATAGAAAATTTGATTTAAGAGCTAAGAGATGTAGTTTTTATATTAGTACACTTTAGATTTGGTAATAAGTAGTTTTCATTTGTTATGATTATCTTCTTTCATTCATTTGTACTAAGATTTTTTTTGTTTTTATATAAATTTTACTTTTAGCTAGCTATATTTAATATTAGAGAAAATAGAATTTATTAATTTAGTTATTAGAAAATGAGACCTAGGGATAGTGTATAGTTTTTATACTTAAATGTTATGCCATAATTAAGAAAATGAAGTGTTGTAGAATTAACATAGATATTTTTCACTTAATATGATGAAGATGAACCGACAATGGATGTACAACACCGACAGATGGTCAGCGGAGTACATTACCGGCATGCATGGTTTTCTCGAAAGTGGCGAAAACAAACAAGAATGCGAGTCGATTCATGTGTTGTCCATGCTTCGATTGCAGAAACGAAAGAGACTACCATGACCCGGGAACACTTCATCTGCACTTGTTGAAATACAGATTCATGCCGAACTATGTGGTTTGGACCAAGCACGGTGAAATAGGGGTTGTGATGGAAGATGAAGAAGAAGAGGAGGAGGATATTCCGGACTGGGCCGCGGGGCAAGCTTTTGCAGATACTTTAATGGAAGATGCTAACGAAGAAGAGTTACTAGCACATGCTGACGAGCCTGCTGATGATCTCAGCCAGGTTATACAAGATGCACATAGGGATTGTGAAAACGAAAAAGAAAAGGCAAAGTTGCAGCGTATGATAGAAGATCACAGAAAACCGTTATACCCAGATTGCAAGTCAGGTCACAAAAAGCTTGGTACTACACTAGAAATGCTGCAATGGAAGGCAAAACATGGTGTGTTTGATAAGGCATTTGAAGGGATGCTAAAAATTGTGAAGGACAAGCTTCCTGAGAACATTGAATTACCGTCCACCACATATGAAGCAAAACAGACTGTGTGCCCTCTTGGGTTGGAGGTACAGAAGTTCCATGCATGCCCTAATGATTGCATCCTATATCGGGGCAAGGATTACGAGAATTTGGATGCTTGTCCTGTGTGCCAAGCGCTACATTATAAGATTCGGCGAGATGAAGATCCTGGTGGTGATGTCCAGGGGCACCGTGACAAGACGAAGAGAGTTCCGGCGAAAGTTATGTGGTATTTTCCTATAATACCACGTTTGAAGCGTTTGTTCAGGAACAAAGCAAATGCTAAGATGATGAGATGGCACAAAGAGGACCGTAAGGAAGACAACATGCTGAGACATCCGGCTGATGGGTCTCAATGGATAAAGATTAATAGAGAATTCAAAGAGTTTGATGACGATCCAAGGAACATAAAGTTTGGTTTAAGTACGGATGGTTTCAATCCATTCGGCGAGTTTAGCAGTGGTCATAGCACTTGGCCTGTGACCCTATGCATGTTCAACCTTCCTGGTTGGATGTGCATGAAGCGAAAGTTCATTATGATGTCGATGCTCATCCAAGGTCCAAAACAACCCGGCAATGACATTGATGTGTATCTAAGACCATTGGTCGATGAACTATTACTATTGTGGAAGAAGGAAGGTGTACGTGTGTGGGATGAGCATATGCAACAGAGCTTCAACCTACGAGCATTGTTGTTTGTTACCATCAACGATTGGCCTACTCTAGGTAACCTTTCAGGGCAGACAAACAAGGGATATCGGGCATGCACACACTGTTTACATAAAACACAAGGTATTCATCTCAAAAATTGTAAGAAGGTCGTGTATATGGGTCATCGTTGTTATCTTCCAACTAATCACCCCTTAAGGAAGAAAGGGATGCATTGGAAAGGGAAGGCTGATCATCGTACGAAGCCACCCCATTATAAAGGAGACACCGTATTTGAGATGGTAAAGGATCTAAGGGTAGTTTTTGGAAAGGGTGCCGGTAGTGAACCTGTTCCAGCTGACGCCAACGGACGTGCACCAATGTGGAAGAAGAAATCTATATTTTGGGAGCTACCTTATTGGCAAATCCTTGAGGTCCGACACGCAATTGACGTGATGCACCTTACGAAGAATCTTTGCGTGAATGTGTTAGGTTTCATGGGTTGTTACGGTAACTCGAAGGATACATTGGAAGCACGACAGGACCTGAAAGATTTTCATAAGAATGAGAAAGTTCCGTAAGAGGATGATGATGAAAAAGATCCGGAAGAGGATGATGATGATGATTACTTAGGTCCTGCTAGTTACACTCTCACCAAGAAAGAGAAGGAAAGCATGTTTGATTGCCTGAACAGTTTGAAGGTTCCGTCTGGCTACTCGTTGAATTTAAAGGGGATCATAAATATGAAAGACAAGAAGTTCACAAATCTAAAGGCCCACGACTGCCACATGTTGATGACACAGTTGCTTCCAGTTGCGTTCAGGGGTGTTCTATCAGAGAATGTACGATTATTGGTCGTACAGTTTTGTGCATTTCTCAATACAATTTCACAGAAGGCAATCGATCCAGTGAAGCTAGGAAAGCTACAGAATGATGCGGTTCAATGTCTTGTCGGCTTTGAGTTGGCATTTCCACCTTCCTTCCTCAATGTTATGACGCACCTCCTGGTACACGTTGTCAAAGAAATTAGTATTCTCGGTCCAGTATACCTTCACAACATGTGGCCTTTTGAGAGGTTCATGTCAATCCTTAAGAAGTATGTTCTTAATCATGCCCGCCCAGAAGGAAGCATTACCAAGGGTTATGGAACTGAGGAGGTCATTGAGTTTTGCGTTGATTTTGTCGACTCAATTGGGCTTCCAGTATCACGACACGAGGGGAGGCTACAGGGAAAGGAGACCATTGGAAGGAAATCAAGTTTGAGGAATAATACTAATTTGTTCATTAAAGCACACCTAACTGTCCTTCAACAATCATCCATGGTGACTCCGTATAGGACGGAACACGAGCAGATTATTGCTTCTCAAAATCCAACCAAATCCGAACTCTGGATTACACGCCGTCACTTGGAAACATTTCCCTCATGGTTGAGTGAAGAACTCATCGGTAACTCAACGATTCATCCACAACTAGCTTTGTTAGCCAGGGGACCTTGTAGCACAATTACAAAATGGCAAGCTTACGATATAAATGGTTATAATTTTTACACGAGAGCTCAAGATCGCAAAAGCACAAACCAAAATAGTGGTGTCCGTATGGACGCCATCGACAACAATGGGTGCAAGACCTCCTATTATGGTATCATAGAAGAGATATGGGAGCTTGAGTACGGAGCGATGAACATCCCTCTGTTTTTTTGCTAATGGGTAAAACTAAATGGCGTAAAGAAAGATGAATATGGAATGACAATAGTGGACCTGACCAAGATTGGGTTCAAAGATGATCCATTCGTCCTTGCCAAAGATGTGCATCAGGTTTTCTATGTCAAGGATATGACTAGCGTACCGAAGAATAAAAATCCACAAGAAGGACCACAAGAGGCAAAGCGTCACATAGTGCTTCCGGGTAAAAGAGTAATCGTGGAAGTCGAGGACAAAACAGATCAATCCGATGATTATGATCAGTTTGATGGCATGCCTCCGTTCGCTGTCGAAGTAGACCCAAGCATATTGCTTGGACGTGAAGAGACACCGTACTTACGTGATTGAGATTAATGTCGTAATGTAATGATTATTGATCAAATCAATTGTGTAATGCTAATGTGATCAACTCTTTTATTGGTCTCCAACAAGTTAACGATTCTGAAGTCCATGCACTTTGCAGTGTTATATCTGTCTCAAAATTTTTATGAAGCTTGAATATGTCATGTGAGATTGACCCACCAAGTTTGAGATTTTTTCTAAATTAGTTTAGTATTTTTTCGGTTTAATTGAATTTCCGTGCGACATCACCTAGAAATTAAAAGTTGAGCTGAGAGCACCCCTAAAACGATCCGGATTGGTGCCAAACTTGGCCACAAGTTCTCTTGTGCCTTAGGAGTCTAATTTATCTGGAAGCCGAATCATAATTCTTGAGTTATTGATGTGTAATTCACAATATTCTAGCTCCTTTAGCACGAAGAAAAAACCTAAAATACATTTAGTCATCAGAAAAATCTAAGATCTTGCGTGAGCTAATATTTTGAGTGTAAATGACAACCAAAAAAAAATTCAGACCATTTCGACATAGATGGAGTACACGTGCTTCACAAAGCTATATGGAACCTTTCATCGAACCATGTCTATACCACTTATGTTCTTAACGATTTTAAAGTCCATGCACTTTGCAGTGTTGTATCTGTCTAAAATTTTTTATGAAGTTTGAATATGTCATGTGAGATTGACCCACCAAGTTTGAGATTTTCTGAATTAGTTTAGTATTTTTTCGGTTTAATTGAATCACTTAGAAATTAAAAGTTGAGCTGAGAGCACCCCTGAAACGATCCGGAATGGTGCCAAACTTGGCCACAAGTTCTCTTGTGCCTTAGGAGTCTAATTTATCTGGAAGCTGAATTATAATTCTTGAGTTATTGATGTGTAATTCACAATATTCTAGCTCCTTTAGCACGAAGAAAAAATCTAAAATACATTTAGTCATCAGAAAAATCTAAGATCTTGCGTGAGCTAATATTTTGAGTGTAAATGACAACCAAAAAAATTTCAGACCATTTCGACATAGATGGAGTACACGTGCTTCACAAAGCTATATGGAACCTTTCACCAAACCATGTCTATACCATTTATGTTCTTAACGATTCTGAAATCCATGCACTTTGCTGTGTTATATTGGTCTCAAAATTTTTATGAAGCTTGAATATGTCATGTGAGATTGACCCACCAAGTTTGAGATTTTTCTGAATTAGTTTAGTATTTTTTTCGGTTTAATTGAATTTTAGTGGGAATGCACATCAATGTTGCAAATGAAAATTGAAAGTGAATGTTTACAACTCTAAAATATAATTTTACATAGAAAAGTTAAGTTTATTATATTTTAACTAAATATAATTTTGCATGGTTGAAATATTAAAAGTTACTATTTTTTTAAGTTGCAAAGAGAAAGAAAGAGAAAAAGAGGAAAGAAATAGGAGAAAAACAACTTCCCGCCCAAAATTACCCTTTTGTCCCGGGTGTGATTACGACCCTAAGCTAAATGGGGGCCTTTTGTCTCAGGTCATAATACCACCCGGGACAAAAGGGCTAAATTTTGCCCTCCAGGGGGCTCCCGCTCGAAAGGGGCCTTTTGTCCCAGGTGGCCTTATGACTCGAGACAAAAGGCACCCCTTTTTGTCTCAGGTCGTAATACCACCCGGGACAAAAGAGCCTTTAGTCCCGGGTCGTGTTACGACCCGAGACTAAAGGTGGGGGGATATATATCCGTCTTCTCTTCCCCTTCTCCCCTACGATCCAACACATTGCCTCCGCCGCGCCGCGCCCCTGCCTCCGCCGTCTCCGCCTCGTCGTCGTCTCCGCGCGCCGTCGTCGCCCCCGCCGTCGTCGCACACGCTGTCGCCTCCCGCGCCACCGCCGTCGTCTCCCCCGCGCGCCGATGTCGCCGTCTCCGCCGCCGTCGTCTCCGGCGCCGTCGTCTCCGGCGCTGCCGCGCTTGTCCACCGCCGCGCCGTCCCCCACCGCACGGCCTCCTCCGCCGGATCCACACTGCGGACCGACACCGTGCCGTTCCTCGCCGCGCGCACGCGCACCGACTTACGCTGCGCCCCCCCCGGCTGTCAACGCTTAACCATCCCCGTCGCCGTCTCGCTACGCCGACTTCTTCATCCGAGCGCCGTCGCCCTTGCGCCGACATCACCTTAGACGCCGCGCCGTCCCCTGTGGCCGCATGCCGACGTTCCGCTCGCGCCGCCGTCCCCGTCCGGCCCCGGCGGCCGCCGTCGACTCTGCCGCCGCGCCGTGGTAGGCGCCCTCCCGGCCGGCCTCCAATGTGCGCGGCGCCGGCCTCAATCCCCCGCGCGGCCACCGGCGCCGCCGACTCTGCATCGGCGCGCGGCCGCGGGGGGATTGGGGTTCAACTGACGTTAGCAATTTATTTGCTGACGTCAGCATTTTTTTACTTTTTTTATTTATATTGTTTAGAAAATGAAAAAAAATTATGCAATCGACAGATATCCGAGTCGTGTTGCGTCCGCTGCGTTGCCCGGTCTTATTCCGGCACCGCGCTACTGACCGGTCTCCTGGCCCCTTCAACGTCTCCGCCCACGACGTCTCCGCGCACGACACCTCTGCCCACGACGCCTCCGCCGTTCGACGTCTCCGCCCTTCGACGTCTTCGGCCACGACGCTTCCGCCCTTCGACGTCTCCGCCCACGACGCGCTGTCATTCTCCGACCCCGTCACCCCTTTGGTAGGCGCCGTCGCAGAAATTCATAGAAATCCTTAGTTATTCATAGAAATTCTTAGTTATTCTGAGAAATGCATAGAAATTCTTAGTTATTCATAGAAATTCTTAGTTATTCATAGAAATTCATAGATATTTATAGAATTTCTTATCTATTCTCCAAAATTCCCAGAAATTCATAGAAATTCTCTGAAATTGTTGTATATTCATAGAAATTCATGTTTACCCTCAGAAATTCAGGAAATTCATAGATATTTATAGAAATTATTATTTATTCATAGAAAATTCAAGAAATTCATACATATTTATAGAAAATCATAGAAATTGTTGTATATTCATGGAATTCTTGCTTAGTCTCAGAAATTCAGGAAAATTGATAAACATTTATAGAAATTATTGTTTCTTCGTAACAATTCATAGAAATTCTCAGGAATCGTTGTATATTCACTGAATTCATGTTTACTCTCGGAAATTCATATAAATTTATAGAAATTCTGTTTTATTCTTAGAAATTCATAGAGATTGTTGTTTATTGAAAAAAATTCGTGCCCATTTTAGAAATTCATAGAAATTCGGAGTTATGAATAATAACGACGAGGATGCGCGGATGATGGAGGACCTTATTGCTGGCGGTTCAACTACTAAGATCCCAACCTTCACCGAGGAGGAGCGAAGCCAGGCGGACGGGTTCCTCAACATAACCGAGGACATCGACACCTGCACCACGGGCATCGACACCCACGCCGAGGACAATAATGAAGGCGTTCTCATTGTTAATGCAGAAGGTTCCAACGAGGTATATATATCATGCATTAAGTTCATCATGCATTCATTCTCGAACCCCGCGTTAATAACGAATCCGCAACTTGTAGGCTTCATCCTCGACAACCAAAAAGACAAAGAGAGGCCGTACAAAAGTAATCGTCGATGACGTGAGGTTTCATATCACGGAAGTCAACGAGCTTGGCCAGCCATGGGAATCAAAGAAGGTCAGGGACAAGTACCTGTCCTAATGTGGTGCTATTGTGAGGGACAACGTGCCCATATCGTATAGAGAATGGAAGGGAAAGGAAGATAATCCATGGGTGGTTCCGATTGTTGACATTTCTAAACGTCGATCACTTAAGAACATATTTGGAATCCATCCTTAGCGTCAGCGCTAGAAATGCTTGTTGGCATTTCCCAATGTCACAACTAATGGCGCAGGTTAGCGTGAACATTGAGAGTTGCCATAGGTTAATCTAAACGATCATGAACGAATCCGCAAGCGCACAGATAAACCATTGTAGCATTTCCCCAAGGAAGGAGAGTATTCCAAGGGTATCGAATCCAAGGAAGGCAATGGCGGATATCTTAGACTTATGCTTTTGCTCTGAATGTAAACCAAGAGATAGATATAGGGAACAACACACTCAAAGGCAGGGGTAAGATAAAAGATAATAGGGGTAGTGTGACACACACACCTCAAATCTACCTCTACTCTAGTACACTACGACTTAGGGGGAACATACGAGTTAGCTCTAGGTTCTAATGTACTAAACATACAAAGCTGGAAGATACAAGAGATGGGCATGAGTATTTCATGAGGGAAACATGGTTCAGCACCCAGGTACAAACGGGGAGCTAGCCCGCGACGACCAGCACTCTGCGAAACTAGACTTTAGACTCCTACAGCAGGTACCCCAACGCGGAGGTTACCCTACGATCCAACAGGGCTGTCACCACCTGAGGACCGACCTCTCGTTACGGGGGGGTATGCTCATAACTATCGTAGCCAGACAACCCAGGCACCATGCCTACGTTGCTGCTAGACTTCACCCGACCCGAGCTATTGTGACCCAGGGTGAAAACCACTAGAAGACTGGTCAACTAGACCGAGTACCGTAGCTTGAACACAGACCCCATGCCACACTCTCATGCCATCTAACAAGATCAACTAAGGCTAGACATACAAACAGATATGAACTCTCTTATGTCTAATCAACAAGATCAAAGGGTCATGTTCATGAAGAACACGAGCCTCTAACTTATGAACAAACACATAAGGAAGGAGTTTATCACCCTTCAAGTGGATCAAAAGGTAGTGTTCACGAAGAACACGAGCCTCTAAATGATGAACAGAGGATGAACTCAAGAACATATCAAGAATATGATCTACCATGACTTTATGTGAACTAGCTGAATAACTGAAGTAGATCAAAGTCATACAAAGAAATAAAGATAAAAGAGAACTCATACCTAAACTTCCAAGAGGACTTGGAACCTGAAGAAGAGCTACTCTAGCCTACCCCCTAGCCTTGGAAACTAAAAGTGAGAGGAGAATGAGAGAGTGGTGTGTGAGAAATGGGAGCCCCTCCCCTTCTATTTATAGGCAAGGACCAGGCTTGCTCGGACGCCCAAATGGCACCTAAACACCCGGGAGTGAAGCAAGTGACCAATAGGGAGCTGCCACGTGGAGGGCCAGGATGGAGCCCCCTAGGTCGGTTCGGCCGATCCTAGGATCGGCCGGCCCCCTAGGGTGGCCCCACCTGGTGGCCTTCCTCTGGGTGGCTGCCCTGTGGGCCCTTTGATCCATCCCCGGTGCATGGCTTGATTTGGTATCCGAGGTGGGCCCTTTGATCCATGTGAAGTCCATGTGGCGTCCTCTGATTCGTCGGTGAGTGCCTCCTCTGGATCGATGATGTGTCTTGCCATGTTTCCCTTGGTGGCAGCCACCTCCTCAGCTGAGTTGGCATGGTTTCTTCATAGAAGTGGAGTTTCCATCTCTTTTAAAGGGTAAATCACCTACATACAATAATCTCTAAGGACAAGTGGAACTACATTATTCAAACATAAATGCTAGTAAATAATGCATATGCCTCCATTTATGTGAGAATATTGAGGGTTGGAAATGGTGAATTTCCACCGTCAACAAACTCCCCCAAGCTAACCTCTTGCTCGTCTCGAAGCAAGACATTAGAGACTTAGGTTGGTTGATCAGGAGTTGCTACAATGTTGTATTCTCAACTTATGGCAAACATACAGCAAAGTACTCTACCAAGAGTTGAACAAGTTGGCAATGTTCTTACCCTTCGCTTGATACGTGGGGCATATAGCTTCACCTGCCTTGGGCGGTTGAGAGACAGAATGGTTATATAGAGAATGCATAATCACTCATACCTTGATCAGCTTAGCAATCCGAAGGTTTTGCAAATTTTTCAAAAGAAAATCAGAGTTCCTTGAATGATACTCTCGGATCGCTCAAAGGTGTATGATTCCTCACCAAGGCATCAATGTTGCCCTTCTTCACATCCTACTCCTAATAGGCTTTATGTGGAGCTGTAGGTAGGGAAGATGTGGCATACTTGTCTCTCATATTTTGCTAAGTTAAAAATCGGATCCTTGGAAGAAACAAACATACATCCTGATCAAGATGTGCATATGTGTGTGATGGATATGAGCATGGCAAGGTGGATACTAGGCCCGGAAGTGGGTGCTAGATATTGCCATGCTTTATATGAGGGAATGAGGGATTGATGGTAAGGTGGACACTAGCCCCGGAGTAGGTACTAGTTATTACCATCTATATGGTGGAACTCTTTCTCTTGCACATATCAATCCCTTTTTCTCCTTTTGAAATTTTCGAGACTTGGGCTAGCTCTCTTTATTTATTTTTGCCATGCTTTTGAGCATGCTTTTCTCTTTTTCTCTTTTTTTTCTTTTTAGCTAGCCCTTTGTCTCTATTGGAGATATTTGGAGAGGGATGAATGATGCAAAGATACATAGAGTTTTATTTATGGAAAAATGCATAAGCAGTATGGAGTAAATGATGAATGCTTAACTTCCAGTGTAGAAGTTTTAGCATGAACGTGTACGTGATATTGATCAGGGGAGTATGAGTTCTAACAAGGGTCACAACAATTTGACAAAACTCAATGAGAGAACAAGCTGCATATGTGGAGGCTAAGAACTAGAATCTACATATGGACTTGGATGGGAAATTCTCATCATTGAGGAACTCATCTTGTTTTGATTTTTCAAAAAGGAAAACTCCAGATGTCAAGCTTCACTAAGCACAAGATCATAGCACTCTATTCTACCATATCATGTCTCACAACAACTTAGGCAAGGATCATGCTTTCTGCGACCCACAGATTTCAAGCTAAGGTTTGAACATACAAGCCAACAAACTCAAAACTTAGGTAGGATACAAAGTTGTAAGCAAGACATACGAGGAGAATAAACAGAGCAACTAGTCATCATTTCAACCATAGAGGCAAAGCATTCTTACTAAGCATATCAAAGCAAACTAAGCAAATGATGATGATGAAAGCAAATAAATATTTTTGGTCTTTTTATTTTGCAGATTTTTTTGGATTTTCATTTATAAGATATTCTGAAAATGAAGGAAGATACAAGTTACCTCAGGATGGGGGTCCTCCCCCAAGCTAGCTTTAGGCTCACTGCGGAGGAGGGAAGAAGAAACCCTGACTCGCGTAGTAAGCCCTCTGCACCTCCATGTACTGCCGCTAATCTTGCTGCATGGCTGCTATCCTCTCACCAGCCTGATGTTGCCACGCTGAGGTAGACTCGACGTGGGCGTTCAGCGTTTCTCCAATCCCGTGACCTGGACGGTGAGCTCTCCCATCTGCTGCGCGAGCTGAGCATCGCGTGCAGAGGCGGAGGAGTGCCGTCGGAAGGACGAAGACAGAGGTGGACCACCGGAGCTGGAACTAGTGGGTGTGGCCCACTGAGCTCTGCTCGCGCCTGCCCAAGCCGTGCCACTCGCACTCGGCTGGTAGGTGGGCTGATCCCAACCAGGTGCATATCCAGGGGTAACCCCGGACATGTACCCCGCAGGGGCCCCTCCTGCCACCGGTGGTGTAGCAGGCTGTGGCTGAGGCTGTGGTGGTGGTGTCGACTGTGACTGCTGCTGCTGCATGTGTGCTCTCTTCGCCGTGCTCCTGGTGGACCTGCCTGAAACACTAGCACGACGGCTTTCCTCTTGTGTAACAAGGGGAATGGTGAGTGACTCTGAGTTATACAATCCAAACCCTGGGTTAGGTAACGGGATTTGGTTTGCATAGCCCGGAAAGAAGAAAGTCAAAGAATCATTTGGGCCCCTCTTGAGTATATGCCCCTGGATCAAGTATGCCTCATCAATGAGAACTCGGGGCGTCCCGATGAAGGGTACGGGATTCCCGCTAAGAACTCCGAGTCTGAGAGCAATACGAGTCACCAAAGCCGTACACTCAATAGGACCTATCATCTTGAAATTCGTCATCCACTGCCGAATCATTGCCTTAACGAGAGAGACCTTGATCTGGTTGACAGCGGCGTATAATAGCATCATCTCATCGCTGCGCACGGGCCGAACATCCTCTCGTGGAAAGAGAGTAATGGCGAGCCACTTGTGCCACAGACGGAGAGTGGGATGCACAATATCATTGCACTGAGGTACAAACTTGCCACTGTAAACAAGACCAGAGATATCTGCCCAGAAAGATTCCTGAACATAACCCTCACAAGCTTGCTTCAAAGAGACAGCACAACGAGGACTAAAACCAAGAAGACGACTAAGATCCTTCCAAGAAAGACGATAATCGGTCCCGAAAAGACGAAACTCAATGCCATCCGGGGTCTCGGTAAGAGAGCAAAGAAACTGGATGGTGAGGGGCCGAGAGCCAAGCTCTGTGACCGGCGCAAACTCCTCCCAACCAAGAGCATTCCAAATGGAAGCGAACTCGAGATTCATACCTGTTTTCTCCATGAGAGCCGGGTCGAAGTCCCTGGTGTGGGCGAAGACTCGGTCCTTCAAGAGAGCATAGGCTTGCTCCTCTCGATCGCCCCGCAAGCTGAGGTAGGGGGTGTCGTCGACGACCTCCTCCGCGGCTTGTGGCTCGGCTTGCTCTTCTTCATAATCCATCGTTGATGGGCTCGGCGTCGGCTCGGCGGGGGTGGATGCACTCGTGCTTGCCCGCGAACGGGAGTGTGAGCATGTCACCCTCCGGAGAGTGTTCGCCGCCCAATTCATGCTAGCACAACAACAAGAAACAACAAGAGCAACTCGGTGATGGGTTAGTGAAATCGAATGAAGTTCTTACCGAGTTTGCTCCACCAATAGCAATATTTTCAGCAACACAATAGAGATACCACTTGATGATCCAATCTCGAGCAAGAAATCCAAGAAAACCAAGAGAGCAAGGAGTAGAGAGGGGAGTGTGAGTGAATGGGTGAAGAACACCCCCTCTCCCCCTATTATTTATAGGCGAAACAGGGCAGGCAGCTCAGGGTGGCCAAGGCTCAACGGCTAGGAGCTGTTGGAGCCGGCTGGGCCCCGCTAGCCGTTGGCCGGGTTCGGCCAATCCAACGGTCGGCCGACCCTGGCTTGGGCCAGCTGGCGGCCTGCTTCGGCTGGTGGCTCCCCAACGGCTAGCCCATGGCTTCCCTTGGTGCACCGGCCAAAATTCGCCCAAAAACATTTTTCCAAAGATTTTTCTTGAATTTTCAGACTCAGAAATGATTTTCAAAAATTTTATTTTGAAAAGGGAAAAAGGGCTAGATAAATCTAGCATGCAAATGCAGAGTTTTGGAAAATCAAATATGCAATTTTGGAAATGAAAATTTTGGAAAGGGAAATATGAGATAAGTACCAGCTTTAACCTTTTTGGTAGAAAGGACCCATCATTTTTAGTCCGACGAGTTGGACTCTTCTCAGCGATCAATTCCATTCAGCACCCCACTCCTGAGAAGTAGAGGTTGGTGCCATCTCAATCTTCCGCCATTCTTTCCGAATTTTCTTTAACCTTTTTGATGGAGATTTCTTCCTTGGGGGTGAAGGCTCCGTCCTTCCCCCAAGCTACTCAACACTATCTTGCACCAAATAGCATTGCTCCTCCTTGTCCTGAAACTTGAACTTCAGGTTCCTCTCCCCAATGCGGAAATGGATGATACCAGATCCCACATTGATTCTAGCTCGAACATCACTGAGAAATGGTCGCCCAAGGATGAGCGACATTCCTCCCTCGTCATCCATGTCAAGGACCACGAAATCCGCGAAGACATAAGAGCTCTTGACCTTAACCAATAAACTCTCAGCAATTCCTTCTGGATATCGGATCGTTGAGTCCGCGAGTTGGATAGTCCGGGCTGTTGGAGAGAGAGCTGGATATCCCAGTTGCTCGAACATGGCCTTGGACATGAGATTAATACTTGCACCAAGGTCACAGAGAGCATGCCTGATCTTCTTGTAATAGATTGTGCACGTGATAGTTGGGTAGCCTGGATCTTTCTTGTGCACCACTGCTGATTCCTCCCATGGATCAAGAATTTATTGAATGGGCTTTCCTGCATAGTCAGAAGCATGTGTCCTCCTAGGTGGCTTACCCCACCTGGTTGACACTACACTAACATTTTCACAAGAGGATACGGGTTGCCCCGGGATCCTCCCGTTATCAGGAGATGGAACCAAAGCAGCCAGCTGAGCCAACTGGGTTTCTAACATCTTGTTGAAACTCAGCTGACTCTTCTGGGCAGAAGAAAAACTATCAAGCTTAACGTTGAGACTTTCCACAGTTTTATCAAGGGCAGCTAGCTTCTTGTTAATACCTTCATTAATCTTAGCTTGCCCAAAAACAAGATCTCTCAAGGAAGGTTGGTTAGGATTGTAAGAATTACCTTGGTTACCTCCTTGATAATAAGGGCGTTGTTGATTCCACGATTGGCCTCCTCGTTGAGGTGGACGATAACCATTGTTATTGCCATTCATGTACATCACTTCCTCCTGAGTCTCCGGACAATAGTTGCCTGAATGCCCAGTGTTGCCACAGACTTCACAAGTCATGTGAGAGTCCATAGGCAGAGAAGTAGTGGCCATGGCAGCCTTCTCGCTGGTATAGTCATTCAATCTCTTCATAAGAAGATCCATCTTGGCAGTAATCATGTTTGCTTCCTTGACAGTATGAGTACCCCTCGGTCGTTGTTGGAGTCTTTCATCACTCGACCCTTGGTTGGAGACCATCTTCTGCATGAATGATTTAGCATTATCAACAGTGAGTGAGAAGAATGCTCCTTGAGTAGCAGCATCAATATGGCCTCGGGCTGTCAGAGTCAACCCATTATAGAAGTTTTGAAGAATGAGCCAATCTTCCAACCCATGATGAGGACAGGCCAGGACATATTTCTGAAGCCTCTCCCAAGCCTCTGGAATAGATTCACTTGTTGCTTGCTGAAAACCAGAAATCCTTCCACGAAGAGCATTGGTTTTACCCAATGGGAAGAACTTCTTGAGGAATGCCTCTGAACACTTACTCCAAGTGTCAATAGATTCCCGGTTCGCGTAGAACCATTGCTTAGCCTTTCCCAAGAGGGAGAATGGAAATAGCCATAGACGAACAACGTCCATATTTGCACCCCTGATGACAAAAGTGCTGCACAGCTCTAGTTATTGCTGCAGATGAGCATTGGCATCCTCATTTGGCTTGCCACAGAATGGGCTAGCCTGTACCATTGTGATTAAACCCATCTTGATCTCGAAATTTTCAGTCCCCATTGCCACCTCAGGGCCTTGCAGCACCTGGTCAGCGGAAGGAGCTGAGTACTCACGAAGTGTCTTCTGGGCCATAGCGTTGGACGTGGATGGTACAAAGGAAGCTGGTTCGCCCTCCGGACGAGTACGACGAGGTGAGCCAAAATGAATTCGAGCTTTCCTCACAAGTGACTCGGGATCTTCAGTAAAATTCCTCGGTAGGTCGAAACCAGTCATACATTACCTGTCTTCATCATCCAAAGATAAAAGAAGACAATCAAGGTTAGCCTGCATTGAGGGTTGTCCTAACCTACTCAGAGTTTATAAACAGATGCAAAGCATAGTCAAGATAATCCTGTGCCTTCCCCGGCAACGGCGCTAGAAATGCTTGTTGACATTTCTAAACGTCGATCACTTAAGAACAGATTTGGAATCCATCCTTAGCGTCAGCGCTAGAAATGCTTGCTAGCATTTCCCAATGTCACAACTAATGGCGTAGGTTAGCGTGAACATTGAGAGTTGCCATAGGTTAATCTAAACGATCATGAACGAATCCGCAAGCGCACAGATAAACCATTGTAGCATTTCCCCAAGGAAGGAGAGTATTCCAAGGGTATCGAATCCAAGGAAGGCAATGGCGGATATCTTAGACTTATGCTTTTGCTCTGAATGTAAACCAAGAGATAGATATAGGGAACAACACACTCAAAGGCAGGGGTAAGATAAAAGATAATAGGGGTAGTGTGACACACACACCTCAAATCTACCTCTACTCTAGTACACTACGACTTAGGGGGAACATACGAGTTAGCTCTAGGTTCTAATGTACTAAACATACAAAGCTAGAAGATACAAGAGATGGGCATGAGTATTGCATGAGGGAAACATGGTTCAGCACCCAGGTACAAACGGGGAGCTAGCCCGCGACGACCAGCACTCTGCGAAACTAGACTTTAGGCTCCTACAGCAGGTACCCCAACGCGGAGGTTACCCTAGGATCCAGCAGGGCTGTCACCACCTGAGGACCGACCTCTCGTTACGGGGGGTATGCTCATAACTATCGTAGCCAGACAACCCAGGCACCATGCCTACATTGCTGCTAGACTTCACCCGGCCCGGGCTATTGTGACCCAGGGTGAAAGCCACCAGAAGACTGGTCAACTAGACCGAGTACCGTCGCTTGAACACAGACCCCATGCAACACTCTCATGCCATCTAACAAGATCAACTAAGGCTAGACATACGAACAGATATGAACTCTCTTATGTCTAATCAACAAGATCAAAGGGTCGTGTTCGTGAAGAACACGAGCCTCTAACTTATGAACAAACACATAAGGAAGGAGTTTATCACCCTTCAAGTGGATCAAAAGGTAGTGTTCACGAAGAACACGAGCCTCTAAATGATGAACAGAGGATGAACTCAAGAACATATCAAGAATATGATCTACCATGACTTTATATGAAACAACTGAATAACTGAAGTAGATCAAAGTCATACAAAGAAATAAAGATAAAAGAGAACTCATACCTAAACTTCCAAGAGGACTTGGAACCTGAAGAAGAGCTACTCTAGCCTACCCCCTAGCCTTGGAAACTAAAAGTGAGAGGAGAATGAGAGAGTGGTGTGTGAGAAATGGGAGCCCCTCCCCTTCTATTTATAGGCAAGGACCAGGCTTTCTCGGACGCCCAAATGGCCCCTAAACACCCGGGAGTGAAGCAAGTGACCAATAGGGAGCTGCCACGTGGAGGGTCGGGATGGAGCCCCCTAGGTCAGTTCGGCCGATCCTAGGATTGACCGGCCCCCTAGGGTGGCCCCACCTGGTGGCCTTCCTCTGGGTGGCTGCCCTATGGGCCCTCTGATCCATCCCCGGTGTGTGGCTTGATTTGGTATCCGAGGTGGGCCCTTTGATCCATGTGAAGTCCATGTGGCGTCCTCTAATTCATCGGTAAGTGCCTCCCCTGGATCGATGACGTGTCTTGCCATGTTTCCCTTGGTGGCAGCCACCTCCTCAGCTGAGTTGGCATGGTTTCTTCATAGAAGTGGAGTTTCCATCTCTTTAAAGGGTAAATCACCTACATACAAATAATCTCTAAGGACAAGTGGAACTACATTATTCAAACCTAAATGCTAGTAAATAATACATATGCCTCTATTTATGTGAGAATATTGAGGGTTGGAAATGGTGAATTTCCACCGTCAACACGGATGCACTAAAAATATGTTATGGAATGATATCTTGAAACACTTCACACTTCCACCGGGCGTCAACCCAAACTTTGTGAAGAAGTAGACTCTATCAAAGATGGTAGAACAATTGCAGAGTTTCAAGAAGCAGTTGCACAAAAATTATATCAAGAAGAATCGAACTCCAAATTGGGATGATTATCCCAAGCTAAAGGATCACTGGGAGTCCTTTGTGGAATACAAGAGAACTGAAGAATTCGCCAAGAAGAGCGCACAATCTCATATAAGTGCCAGTAAGAGGACCGAATACAACCATCGTCTTGGTCGAGGTGGTTACGCGGTTGCAGCACCCAAGTGGCGGGAGATGGAAGAAGAACTGCTCAACAAAGGTATCGTACCGGCGGTCTTTGACTGGTCTGAACGATCGAAGAATTGGTATTATGCCCGCGGTGGAAGATTGAACCCTGATGATGGTTCCCTTGAATTCCCACCCACGTTACGGGAGGCAGACCTTGAGATTATTAGAAAGGTTGAAGATGTCAAAGCGGGAAGATTGACTGTTGACAGAGAGAATGATGAGCTCACTTTGGCGCTCGGGAATCCGGAACACCCAGGATGTTGCAGGGGGTACGGGGTTGTACCATGGAAGTATGCTTTCAAGGGATACAATGACACCTATAGAAGCCGCAAAAGAAGAAAAAAGCGTGAACTGGCGCAGTGGCGCGAGACGATGGAGGATAAATTTAAACAACATGAAGAACGTATGAATGCAGAGATTGAACGACGAGTGGCCGCCGCGGTAGCTGAGATCACCCAAGCACCGGTGGATCCCATAATTAGCCCTTCTGCTCGCAAAAGCAGCTGTGCTTCCACAGAGGCCCCCGAAGAACAAAGGGAAAACCAAGAAGAAGTTCAAGTAGAGGACAACGAAAGGTACCCAGTGGATGAACTTTGTCAGCGCACCGCATGTGAGCTGCACAAGCCGATCGGCAACATCACAATGAAGGTATAAATATGATTATACATGCAATTATATCTCAACCTTTGATGCATGTCTCAAGCATTTAATAACTTCATCATTTCTCTACCTTTGATATATAGGTGGCGTACGGAAGTGCTTTTGCACATCTCCCAGGACGTACAAGCCACGGCATGCAGATTCCACCTGGCTACGCCTCAGTTGGTGTGGAGGAGATTGCTAACCCACAGTTTAATGACATGGAGCTAGACATCCCAGGAGGTGACGGGGAAAGGACACTGCAGGATGCTCTTCACGGTATCATATTGTGGCCCAAACGTTACATCATAATACCTAAGATGCCGCCACCGATACCCGAGAGTGCTGCCGAGCAGCAGCCACCAACTACCGGCCCGTCACCGAGATCGCCACCGAGTCCTCATCGCTCACCGTCTCCACAACCTGCGAATTCTACTGGTGCGAGCGATAATGACGACGATGACCTCCCTCGTCATCAATCACCACTGAAGGAACCTTCACCAAAGCAATCTTCCCTGAAGCTAGCTCCCAAGAGGTCACGATCTACCAAGTCTATGCCCCTGCCAAATACGAAGCCCCCGACGAAGAAAGGGAAAAAGCAGCCCGTTAAAAAAAAGCTACCATATGACATGACAGAATCTGAAAATGAGGCGGAGTGCCAAAAACAAGTAAAGGGTTATTTTCATAAAGTAACTATGGATTTTAGGAAGGAGCAGCTGGATGAAAAGAATAAAGTAGATCCGGTGAAACTCAAAGCTTTCATAGACTGACAGGAAAATGAAAAGAAACGAGTAAAGTTGAAAATTGATTATGACCGCACCCTGGAGAAGTCCCTACAGAATAAGAGACGGGGAGGGTCACCAAAAAGTTATATCGACCAAGTACCGGGGTCGACAATGCCACAGGATTATAGGAAGAAGAAGCCAACACAAGCGTCAACGTCGGCGAAAGAGCCTTCAACGAAGAAGGCAACACAAGCGTCGACGTTAGCGAAAGAGCCTTCAACGAAGAAGGCAACACAAGCGTCGACGTCAGGAGTACAGACTTACGTCGCCTCCGGCCTCACTGCATCTGAACGAGCTCTTGCACTTATGGACACAGAACAAGTAGCGCATGTCATTCAAATGCAAGAAGCAACAGGGCTCCCACTAGAATATGTTCTCGGCCACGAATCACCTCCTCGGGACAAAAACTTCGTACCTAGATGGCACTACGAGCCTGGGAAATCTCTTGTTAGGCCAGAGTTGGTGAAGAAATTGCCTACTCAGATGCGCAGATTTCATGACTTTTACATGAAGACATCTAAAGAGGGCCTGGAGATGATTGGCATGCTTGTTAGACCGGATGATTTTGCTGGTGAAGGCGAGAAGTTTGTCTGGCTGCGATTCAAGGATATTTATGAAATTTACCATCTTGACTCCCTGAATACCGATCTTATCATGGCCTGGTGTTGGTAAATGATGGTGCAATTCAAGTGCTAATTAATATATGAATGCATCTGCTAATTAACTTTGTCTCTCATTTTCTGTAGTCTGGAACTTACTACGATGAGAAAGCAGGGTTATCACCGAATAGGTTTCATGGACCCTTCACTAGTTTGTCAAGACCAAGTAAGGCAATGCCCAAAAACAGCATTCACAACAATCCTTAGGACCTTGAATCGGCTGCATTTCAAGGAAGTGATACTACTACCTTACAACTTCGAGTATGTGCGATTACCATCTTATTAAGGGTTTGCATTTCTAATTATATCCTAGTTATTATTATTTACTTCTCATCTTTTCACCATGCATGTATATACAGCTTCCACTGGATTCTTCTAGTAATTCAAGTCAACAAGAGCAACGTCATGGTCTTTGATTCGTTGAAAAGACCCCCTGAAAAATACCAAGACCTTCAAGATATGTTTCAAGAGTAATAATTCTATCCAATACGTTTACTTTTATGCAACAGTGTGTTTATATACTAACACTAGCTCTAACTTTCATTATTGTCCATCAGAGCTTGGGAAAAATTCACTGCTACGAATGCTGGACAATGGAAAAAAACTTAGATTCTATACCGATTTTCCGGTACGTAAAACAAAAAACAACTTCAGCTTGAACAAATTATAAAAGGAATAACACTAATATTTCATAATTGTTTTGTCCAATTTAGTGTATGAGACAGGAACAAGAGACCAATTTATGTGCATACTATGTGTGTGAGTTCATCCACAATTTTTGCACTGCGAACCCGGGAGATTATACTGTAAGTATTATGGTAAACCAATTAATAAGACATCATTTTCTAACCGCGTATATATTTAATTCTTGGGTGTTATATATTAACATATTTGCACATTATAGAACTGCATGATTAGAGACGCAATCATTGAGAAGGATCGTCTCTTGGCGATTCAAGAAAGTCTCGTGGGATTCATGATGGACGAGGTGATTAGCTCAAAGGAAAGACATTTTTATGACGGTCATCCAATTCAGAAATATTAATTAGCACCTCCGGTGGAACTTGAGACTAGAATTAGAATGAAACGATATTTTGATGTATATATACTAGTTTCAGAAAATACAATCTCTGCTTTCGATGTAATATATATATATATATAGTGTGTGTATATATATTTATTTATAAGTTTATTCTCTTGATATAGTACGTATATATAGTAGACATGTATAATTAGTGCAAACATTTATACGTACACGTAAAATACACCCATATACATGAGAATATACATGTATAACAATTTTAAAACAACTGGAATTGAAAAACAAAAAAAAGACGGCAAAGCCTTTAGTCCCGGGTGGTGTTACCACCCGAGACTAAAGGGTGGGCGCACAGGCGCTGGCCTGCCCCCCCTTTTGTCCCGGGCGGGGCTACCACCCAAGACGAAAGGGTGGGCGCTGGCCTTCCCCTCTTTTGTCCCGGGCGGGACTACCACCCGGGAATAAAGGCCCCCCTTTATTCCTGGTTGCGCACCCAGGACAAAAGAAGGGGACCTTTTGTCTCTCACCTTTTGTCCCAGTTGGGCCGTAGGGAAATTACGCCCTTCCCAACCGGGACGAAAGGCCTCCTCTCCACCAGTGCGAATTTTTCAGCGTGTAAGGTCTGAAGGGCTTGACTGGCGCAAAGACGGAGAGAGTTCTCATTAGAATGAAGAGGTCGACATTCCTCAAGCATGTCTAAAGCGTTGATGAGGATTTTTGTGTCGCTCTCGTGCTGCTCTAAGGGAGTAATGCATCGAGACCATCGCCGGCATTCACGACGACAAAGTTTTAGACGATAGACAAAAGCTTTAGCACCATCACCCCGGGAAGGTTGGGACAGAGCTTCAGTGACCATGGCTTTAAAGGTACTATGTTGCAGCCATGCATTCTCGAAATGGAAGCAAGTGCTTTTCGGAATCCTGGTCGAAGCACTTGCAAAAATTGGCACATGGTCGGAAATGAAACGGGTCCTGGACGAGAGATTAGAGTTGGGAAACAGCTCATCCCATTCAGTGTTGACAAAGCAACGATCGAGTCTGACCAGAGTTGGAGAATCCCGACGACTGCTCCATGTGTAGGCGCGGTCCACCAGCGGGAGTTCAATAAGTCCCAGATCACTGAGCATGGCATTGAACCAGGTAGCTTCAGGTGCATTGCGCCCGTTCGAAACTCGATCCCTTTTTCATTTCTCTTGGGTCCCTTTTATAGGCCCCTGACATTTTCGCTTTACAACTTTGATCCTTGCCTCTACATCTAGACCGAAGCATCCTGAGGGCATTTCGATAAATTCACCATGCCTCGTCAGCCCTAAGGTTACAAATCACTACTTTACAATGTGTCATCCTTCGTGTCTTGCACACTTAGCCCTAAGCCGAGTCACCTTATCTTCGGGACCTTCCCTTCATCGTCGGGCTTGCGAAGCCGTGAACAAGCTTCGGTGTCTCCGTCCTTCTCGCGACCCTCGTGCACGCGTCCTCTTCGCTGCGTGTCAGTGTCGCTCCTTGTCTCCCTCCCTGGTCTTCGCGTACGAACACGATCGTTGCCTTCTGAAGAGAACCTTTGACTTCGGGCCATCACCTCGTTCCTGCACACTTTGGCACACATGAAGCATTCCACCTGTACACGAGCCAAAGATATTAAGGGAGGGGGTTATGTGTAAAATATTTTCCCTAACATTAGCCCTGGCTAGCGAAGATCTGTATCTAACGAGCCGAACTAGCGATCTTGAAGAAATCAGGAGGAAAATTTTTGGGTGCTGCTAGCGCCCGGACGTCCGTTCCGGGCGCTAGCCGTCGGACCGGTTCGCAGCCACACGATCGGGGTCATGAAGCATATCAGCCGTCAGATCGTGTTGCGAAGCGTTTTGATGTTGCGAAGCATGTTGCGAATGGTTTTGAAATGTTGCGAACCATGTTGCGACCAACATTCAACCTCGGAGCCCCCTCCCTCCTACGTGAGCGATTCGGCGATGTTGCAAGCATGTGGTGATCATGTTGCGAGCTTGTGACGAGCATGTTGCGACCAACATCCCAAACATCAGCGTGTTGGGGGCATGTTGCGAGCTATGTTGCTTGCAACATGCAACATCAGACACAATACCCAACGACCCATGTTGCGACCCATGTTGCGTGCAACTTCCAACATCAGGAGCCCTCCTCTCTCCTCCCCCTCGACATAACACCTAACATCACATGTCTGCAACATCAAAACTCAACATCTGCAATATTTAAAATTAATATTTGCAACATCCAACATCAGGGGCTCTCCTCCCTTCTCCTTCTCGACACAACACCCAACATCACATGTCTGCAACATGGAAACTTAAACATCCGCAACATCGAAAAATAATGTTTACAACATCAAAAATATGTTAAGAAATGTCGACGCGTTGATTGGAACATTCAAATGTCTCGTTAAAAAATACAACATTCAAATAAAGCACTTGCAACATGTGCATTAAACATTTGCAATATCACACATCATGATTCTCTTTGCAACATCATTACAAACACCCATACGAAACATTTGCAACATCTGTGCTGCCGGGAGCGGAGCTTGGCCGACGGTCAGCGCCTAACCGCGGGGAGCGCTGGCTCGACCTCCAGGCACGTGGGAGGGCGTGGCCCAGTGCGGCTCGGCCGACCCCAGCCGCGGGGAGCGGCAGCGCGGGACGCCAGCGCCAGAGAGGCCGCAGCTGCCCGTGCCCGCTCCCATTCTCGACACAACACCCAAAATCACATATCTGCAACATCGAAACTCAAACATCCACAAACATTGAAAAATAATATTTACAACATCAAAAATATTTATATCTAATTTTGAAAACATTCACATGAAACACTTGCAACATATCAAGAGCACGGATGCAACATGTTCACAACGACTGCAACATGAACGACAAACAATTGCAACATGAAGGTAACCAATTGCAACATGTAGCCATCGGATCTAAGCACTGTAGCAAAAAAATCTTGTCGCAACATCCAGTCACCCGTCGCAATATCAAGTCGTGTAGCGTGCAACATTGGCAAAATTTTTGCAACATTAACAACATTGGTAAGAGTTTGACTGCACGTGACCCCGTCCGATATTTTGCATCTGCTCCGGACGTCCGTGTAGGAGCATTATCGAAAAAATTTTCAGCCCCCCTGAAGCGCCTCCCTTCTTCGGCTCATCTGGGCACCTTTTAAAATTTGTAATGTTGTTACGATCTCCTAAGTTAATGGCCGTGATCTCCGCTTCCATGATTCTAGCCCCCATAAATCCAACCTCCAAAAGTCTAGCCCCCGAAAATGCAGCCACCACGTCTTCATGCATAGGCAGTGTTTGGTAGGGGGTGAACAAATATTCACCCCCTATTAAATGTTACTTTGACCACTAATTAAGAGTATTAAATAAAGTCAGTTTCAAAACTACCTTCACAAGCACTTCAGTTGTAACTCTACAAACGCTTCAGTCGCAACCACAAAAAAGCTTCGGTTGCGACTAATTGGAAGTCCACAAGCACTTCAGTTGTAAGTCCACAAGCACTTCAGTTGCAAACTTTGCAAAATGCTTCTATTGCAACCACAAAAAAACTTCGGTTGCGACTAATTGAAAGTCCACAAGCACTTCAGTTGCATGTCCACAAACACTTCAGTTGCAACTCCGCAAACACTTCATTTGCAACCACGAAAAAGCTTCGGTTGCGACTAATTGTGTGGTTTGAGCTCTGATAAAAAAATTTCAAATTATATAGTTGCACCTTGTGCATTGGACTAGTTGCAACAATAAATCTAAACCTATTTCTACTATGTATATGACCATAGTTTCAACACACATGAATGTGTATGCTGTATATGGTCAAGGCCGCGGCCGTGCCGGCGTGCACCGCTAGGGGTGACCTTGCTGGAGGGCGCGTTGTGGAGGGGTGAAGACGAGGGGCGTGGGGGACGGCGGCGGAGGAACGGACTGGGCTCGGGGACGTACTGACGCCGGTTTGTGGAGCCACGATGTCCAGTGGAGGCAAGAGGACTAGAAGAAAACCGAACCGAGGAAAAAGACCGAAGAAAACCAGACGCGGTGACGTTGATGGGGTGGTGCGTGGGAAGGTCAAAGGCTGGGTCGGGTATGGAATGGTTATTCCATACCCAGGGTATAGAATATAAATACCCTATATATAAATACCCAGTTGCAAGTGAAGGGGTAGTACAATATCAGGCATAATCACTCAAGTATTTGCAACTAGGAGTGTGCATCGATTGCAACTCGAACCACTGTCCGGTTGCAACTGAAAGCACTCGGTATTTGCAACTCAGAGTGCACATCGATTGCAACTCGAACCACTATCCAGTTGCAACTGAATGAGTGGTATAGTATCAGGCGGAAGCACTCAGTATTTGCAACTCGGAGTGTATATCAATTGCAACTCGAACCACTGTCAGGTTGCAACTGAAGGGGTGTATAGTATCAGGTGGAAGCTCTCAGTATTTGCAACTCGGAGTGTATATTGATTGCAACTCGCGCGTGCCGGCCAATGGCCAGCGCCGCGCCTTCCTCTGCACCGCCGCTAGCTGAATCTGCCGCCACTGCTCCAGACTCACCGCCGCCCCGTTGAAGTGCTCTCGAGGAAAAGGGGAAACTGAATTGTGGATCGGGTGGAGATGTGGTGGCCGGTCGCGAGCTCGCTCCCTGGGCCGTGTTTGTTTTGAGGGGCAAAAAATTAGTCTTCTACTGTTCATGTGTTTGACCGTTAATTAGAGGTAGTAAATGAAGGTAGTTTACAAAATTACCTCCACAACCCCTGGGCTAATTCGCGACACGAATCTAATGAGACTTTTGACCGCATGATTAGAGAATGATTACTGTAGTATTACTGTAGCAAATCGTGGATTAAGCAACATCATTAGATTTGTCGCGCAAAGTTGTACTCATCTGTGAAAAGATTTTGCAAATAAATTTTATTTAGCACTACATGCATACAAGATTCCTTGGGGCTAAAAATTAGCCCCTAGGAAATAAACACGGCCCTGGTCGACTCACCGCCGCACACCGCTGCTGCAGCTCCCTGCAGGCAGAGCTCACACTGTACATATCACGATCTGTTCGCCTCCGGAGGGGCGCGTGTCACCTATGCAGGTGGACGCGGCAGCGCCTCGCCGCCGCAGCCTTGACGGGAGCGCGTTGCCGGCGTATGTGGAGGCGGGAGGCACCTCGCCGTCGTAGCCGCGCAGGTAGAGGCGGAAGCCTCGACAGTAGTGCGTTGTCGGCGCAGGTGGAGTACGGGAGGCGTGTCGCCGCCGCGGCCTCGATGGGGGCCCGTCGCCAGCGTAGGTGAAGGTGGGCGCGCGTCGCCACCGCGGCCTCGATAGGGGGACGTACGCCGGCGGAGGTGGGGGGCATCACCGCTGCGGAGGCCTCGACGAGGGTGGACACCGGCGCAGGTGGAGGTGAGGATGGTTGCCGGCGCAGTCGTGGGCAGCCCGGCTCTGGCGCAGTCGGCGAGAAAACAGAGAGGTGGGGAGAAGAGAGTGCTCAATGGTTTTTTTAATTTATGCTCAGTGGTTTTCGTTGTTGTGCAAGTGTGTGTTACAGACCTGGTTAATTAGATGGTTGGGTCAGTTGGCCGGACCGGACGTGGTCGTTGGCCTGGGTGCATCCTATGTATCAAATGCACCCAGGTGCATCACATACTACATGTACATACTTTTCGTTCGGTCAGATTCAATATATATCATGAGATATGAAGGTAGGAGTAGTTACACGCGCGTGTAGAATGTATTTTCCATATATCACGAGTTTCTAACAAACTCCCCATCACGAGTTTCAATATATATCACGAGTTTTTTCTACTCCCGGGAGTAGCTACTCCCATACTTGTATCTCACAAACTATAGGGTATCTTTGCATACTTGAGGTTTCTAAAATAAGTATGTACACATACTTGATTTTTAAAAGTGGTATGTGGACATACCCTCTTTTTATATATGAGGAAACATAAAGTTAATGAACATACTCATGTTTCAATATAGGAAATGACATACATCACAAGGTGCAAAAAATTATGAGTTCCACTCAAATTTTTTCATGGTTATCACTTTGATAAATCTTATTTTAGGTATGTTTACATACTCCAATTGATAAATGGGTATGTACACATACACAAAGTGCTTTTTTGAACGTGGGAGTAACTACACCCGGGAGTAGAATAGATTTATCCTATATATATATATATATATATATATATTTGAACCCCGGATGCACAGACCTAGCAGTCGCCCTCCGCTCCGCCGCGAGGGCCCAACTAGCATTTAGATTTGTTTTTCTTCCCATTCCATCTCTGTCATCCCATCTAATGACGACCAAAATGGCAAAGGAGGTCGGGATGGGGGCGGGCCGTCCCCGCTTGCACCTCGCCACCGCCTGCTGGTGCCTGTCGCTATCGCCCGCCGCCTGCTGGTGCCCGCTTGCACCTCGCTCTTCCCCAGCGTGGCGAGGAAGACGTGGATCCGGCTTCCGCGTACGGATCCGACCGTAGCAGATCCTTCGCGGAGGAGGAGCTCCGCCGTCGAGACCGAAGAGGAAGGGGCCGCCGCACCTCGAGACCGAAGAGGAAGCAGGGGAGAGAGGGCCACCGGCGTAGGGTATGGATCGGAGCTTGGGAGGAGAGGGCCGCAAGCACCGTTGTAGGATGCCGGCATCCCTACCGTGCTGGACGACGGTCGGGCTCCAGACGAGTTGCGCAACCGCGCCCTCCCCTTGCTCCACCCCCCGCCAGCGAGCCGCGCGGCCGCGCCCTCCCCCTGCTGTCAGTGTTTTGGCCACTGAACCTACCAAGAGGGTACCCGAGGTGGAGGATCGTGAGACCTGGAACTCGAAGGTATGCGCGAGGACACGGGACACAGATTTATACAGGTTCGGGCCGCCAGAGAAGCGGACCGTACGTCCTGTTTGGAGTATCATGTATGGCGCCCTGCGCTTGGATGTTCCCCAGAGGGATTGGGGATTGAGGTGTTGGCCTGTCCTCCTAGGTACCCGACCCTCTTTTATATAGTCCAGGGGGCGGGTTCCAAGTCGGCGGGTTCCTAGTCGGTTACAAGATAGGAATTTGGATAGGAATACACGGTATGAGTCCTAGTAGGATTACAGGGGAATTCTATTAGGAGTTCGTCTTCATCCTTCCCTATATAGGTACCCAGGGTATATGGTCGACAAGCCCCCGAGCACTTTGTAGTCATGAGCAGCGAGTTCGAGTAGTCTTGAAGCTTCGTCGAGTAGTTTCTGATCGTCTCGAGTACTGCTAGCCGAAGTCTTCAATAGTACTTGAATTTCCGAGAGAGTGGAATGTGCTCTAGTTCATCTATGAGTACTTTTGAATCCTCCTCGAGTAGTTCCCAGGCATCCCCGAGTTCTAACCCAAGAAGTCTCCAAAAATTACCCATCTTGTCTTGAAGTCTTGATCTATATGGAGGCACGATTTGCAAAAAATCACACTCCATATGGAGTGTAGCCCCGGAGCTTGAGTTTGAATCGAAGAATCAAGCTGAGGGTCAATCTTGAAATCTTGATCAATATGGAGGTGCGATTTTCAAAAATCGCACTCCATATGGAGTGTAGCCCCCGAACTGAGGTTGAATCGAAGAATCAAGCTGAGGGTCAATCTGGAATCTGCATCTTCCGTCTTGAAAAAGAAGTTGATGGGTGTAGCATAGTAGCCCCCGAGCCTTGAAGTGATTTAAATATAATCAGTCCAAGGGTCTTCAGTTCGTGAAAGTCGTCATCCGAATACTCTTGTAGCGTCCAGCCCCCGAGATTATATGTCAAGTGAGCCGTATGAGCCACGTCGAGTAGTAATTGGAGTTGAGCCCCCGAGCTGAAGAACTAATGGAGCATGCTGAAGTTGTCGTGGAGTAGTAATTTGGTGTTGAGCTGTTGAGCTTGAGAAGTAGAGGAGACTACTTGAGTCGTGTCAAGTAGTAATGTTGCTGTCAGAGCGGACTTTAGATGCGACCGTAGTCGACTTTATGCCATCAGAACGGACTTTAGATGTGACCAGAGTCGACTTTTAGATGCCGCGCGGGGTGGACTTTGGATGCGACCGGAGTCGACTTTGTCCCGCACAGGGCGTACTTTAGAATGCGACTGAAGTTGACTTTGAGATACGACTAGAGTAGTCGATTTTAGATTGCCGCACGGAGCGGACTTTGGATGCGACCGAAGTCAACTTTGTGCCACACAGAGCAAACTTTGAGTACTTCGGGCCAAGTACAAAGCTGAAAAGCCAAGAATGAAAAAGCACTTCTGAAAGGCAAAAGCGAAAACAAAATCAGAAAAGGGTTATCGTGACCCCCGGTCTAGGACTGTCAGGAAAAGTATTTGCAAGGACTAGAATGTAGCCGAAGCCACCTGGAGAGGGTTGTCGTGACCCTCGAAGTAGTCGCAGTCGAAGCCGCCTGGAGAGTGTTTACATTGCGTTGAGTACAATGTCTGGATACACTACCGAGATGCAGTGGCTTAGGTACTAATAGGTGCGGAGCCTAAAGCAATAGTACCCGCATGGGTGTTCCGAAGGAACGAGCAAAACCGTAAGTGCCAGTGTAGTGAGCTCATGTTGCGTAAGTGCCAGGTTGTGGCGGCAACTCGGGATTGAGCTCCACTGGGTCCCTACAAGCCGTGGTATTTGCCCAGGCCGTAGCCTCTGGAAGGAGGACATGGACAGCTTGTGCCACTTATTGTCTCCTACGACCGGAGCCGTCTGGAGCAGGGGTTATCGTGACCCCCATGTAGTCGCAGCCGAAGCCACTTAGAGAGGATTATCGTGATCCTTGACTACTGGTAGTCGCAGCCGAAGCCGCTTAGAGAGGATTATCGTGATCCTCGACTACAGGTAGAGTTGCCGCCGGAGCGGGCTTGGGTGGTAATGTAGCTCAGACCCGAAAACTTCATACAGCTGAGTAGTCACCTGAACCGAAAACCGCTACAGCTAGGTAGTCGCCTGGACCTGAGAATCACTTACAGTCTAGGGTCGGCGTAGAAGCAAGAACTTGATGTATGGATCAGCGTGGTAGCAGGGAGACCCAGGGTAAGGATCGGTACGGTAGCAGGGAGACGCAGGATAAGTGTAGTATGGGTGGAGCGGAAGAGTACTTAGGGTATGTGGACCCATGGTATGGAGCTCGAGAGTACTTAGGGCCATGCGTTTTAGACCCATGGTACGGAGTGTGAAGACCGCGTGCAGCTAGGTGCCATCGTTGCCAGGACGCGAGGGCCACTTACAGCTAGGTTCCATAGAAGCTTACACACACAGTATGCCGTCGGAGCGGGCGAAGGTGCGACCGGAGTCAACTTTAGATTGCCACGCGGAGTGGACTTTAAGATGCGACCGAAGTTGACTTTATGTCGCGCAGAGTAGACTTTGAGATTACCACGCAGAGTGGACTTTAGATTGCCACGCGGAGTGGACTTTAGAGTGCCACGTGGAGTGGACTTTGAAGTTGCCTTCTTGGGACAGCCCCCGAGTTGATGGAGTAAGCTCGCGGTGATTGGTCGATATGGCCCAAGAGTAGTCGGCATAGTGTAGCCCTCATGAGAATCCGTTGAGAAGTGTACACAAATGAGTAATCCTTGGTGTGTTGTCCTGCATGCGCAAAACAAGCCAAAGAAGAAGAACAAAGTAATCATTGAATTAAATGACTTACTGTTACCGTAGGAGCGGTCTGGAGATGCGACCGAAGTCGGCTTCTACCGCCGGAGCGGGTTCTGAATGAACTCGTAGACGCATGTTGATGAAGTCGACTAGTCGGAGGCGGGTCCGACTAGTTGTGGGGGGCGTAGAAGCCATTCTCGACTAGTTTTCTAGTAGAAACTTGCCGAGAAGAGTAGCCGAAGTAGTCGACGATGAGTTGGTGCGGCCGCGAGATGATGTCGCGGCGGCGCATGACGTAGTCGTAGTAGATCCGGTGCAGTCGCGAGACGATGTCGCTGCGGCGCACGGTGTTGTCGAGGTAGAGTCATTACAGACGCAAGACAATGTCGCGGCGGTGCGAACGGCCAGGCGACGAGTCAAGCATCGTAACTGTGCGACTAACTGATGAGAAGTCGAGCGGCGAGACAGCGCGTTCGGATGTACGGCATAGGAGTAGTAGAGCTGGTGCAACCGAACGACGAGTAGTCGAGCTGTGAGACGGAGTGACCGGGCGCACGGCGAGAGCAAGTGCGACCGACCGACGAGAAGTCGAGCAGCGAGACAACGCGTCCGGATGCACGGCATATGCGCGGTAGAGCCGATGCAACCGAACGACGAGAAGTCGAGCGATGACACGGCGTGTTCGGACGCACGACATAGGCGCAGTAGAGCCAGTGCGACCAAACAACGAGTAGTCGAGCGATGACACGGCGCGTCCGGACGCACGACTTAGGCGCAATAGAGCTGGTGCGACCGGTCGACGACGTAGGTGTACTCGAGTAGTTGAGGTAGTTGACGGCGAGGTGGCGCATGGTATAGCCTAATGTCGATGTAGTTGTACTCGAGTAGTCGAAGTAGTCGAGAGCTGATTGATCCACACGGAACTCGATGTAGTGGAGCTCGCGTACGCCCTTCGTGTGCATCAAGCAATGACCTTGAAGCTCCCTGGTACGTTTGCATGTGCAGGTAGCAATGAACCTCAAATTTTCTTTGCATGGTGTTCACGTGACGTACTTGGAGTGTGACCGAGATGTCTTGGTGCTTCCCGTGTGCGTATGTAGTAATTTGCTTCAAAATTTCCTTCAAGGGAGAGTAGTCGGAGCTGTTGCAGGATGCTTCGCATGGCAGCATGAGCAGGTCGCTGGTTGCACAGTAGGTTTGGACCCCGAGACGGATAAAGAAAATTTCCAATTTCTCCTGGAAACCGAAACCGCGACGTATGACTGCCTGTGAACCTTTGCCCTTGACGTGACCTGGTGTCCTGGTTGGAATTTTTTGTCTGTTTCGACTGAGAACTTGTCTTCGAATTTGCTTCACGTGTTGAGCGGTGCAGCAGAATAGAAAGCAGAGCACTCGACGAGATTGAGTAGCTTCGGATTCGAGAAATTTGGAAATTTGGAACCCAATTGGACGGTCTCTCTACATTTGACACCTAATTCATGGCCTCTTCAAAATTTGGCACCCAGGACACGAATTTCTTCAAAACGAGGGACTCTCCTCTATTTCTCTTCTCAACCCCAAGTGAAATGACCATATTGCCCTCTTCTTCTTCCTTGGTCACATTCAACCTCTGCCATGGCCGTGGGACGCACCAAGCTCCATGGACCGGCGCTGGAGCTCGCCCGTGCCAAGTCTGGAGCCCGCCCGCGCCGGGACGGAGCTCGCCCGCACCGGGCCGGAGCTCGCCGCGGCCGGAGCTCGCCGGGCCGGAGCTCGGCTCGCGCGGCCGTATCTCGCGCGGTCGGAGCTTGTCGGGCCGGAGCTCGCCGCGGTCCGGTCGGAGCTCGGCTTGTTAACAGATATATGTAACAACGTGTTGTAAACATCCTGGTTATTTGGATTCGGTTGATGCTCCATAGTTAGAGATAGAGTTAGAGATAGACTTGTTGTATTCTTGGAGATCAAACCGTATCACAACAACCATTGTAATTTGTTCCTATATATATCAACATGCAACCGTGAGCTACCCAAGATAGGAAGCCACGTTTCCTTCTTTCCTTTCATGGTAATCAGAGCCAACCTTCCAAAACACATCTAATCCATGGCTTCATCCTCTTCCTCCGCGAGCTCCCTCAAGCCCCTCGGTCCTCTGGTGGCAGAGAAGCTGACTCGTGGAAACTACATCCTCTGGAAGGCCCAAATCATGCCGGCCATCAGAGGAGCCAACCTGGTGTCCATCCTCCACGGGAAGAAGCCGGCCCCAGCATTAACCATGGAGATCGTCAAGGAAGAGAAGACGAGGGAGACCGTCCCCAACCCTGAGCATGAGTTGTGGATGGCGCAGGATCAACGTCTTCTGTCGTACATCCTCAATTCCCTCTCTGCTGAAGTGCTCGCGCAGGTCGCGACGCTTGAGTCCTCAGCGCCAGTATGGGCAGCGCTAGAGACTATGTTCGCTGCACAATCTCGTGCGCAGATCACCAATCTTCGTATGCAGATGGTGAATTGCAAGAAGGGCGGCATGACCGCCGATGCCTACTTCTCCAAGATGAAGAAGCTGGGCGACGAGTTGGCAGCTGCCGGCAAGGTGATGGAGGACGACGAGATGGTGACCCTCATCCTTGCAGGCCTCGACTTCGACTACAATCCACTTGTTTCATCCGTCGTCGGCCGCACAGATCCAATCTTGGTGAGCGAATTATACTCGCAGCTCCTAGCATTTGACTCCAGGCTTGAGATGCTTCAGGAAAACGGCAATGGTGGCGGCTATCAGTCATCAGCCAACTCAGCATCCAGAGGTCGGGGCAATTTCCGTGGTCGTGGCGGCAGCAATGTTGGCCGCAGTGGTCGGGGTGGTCGCAACTACAATGGTGGTCGCGGCAACGGAGTCCAGAAGCAGCAGCAGCAGTGCCAAGGGAACAACAACAAGCTCCTGTGCCAGATCTGTGGCAAGGGTAACCATGAAGCTGTTGACTGCCAGCATCGCTATGATGAGTCCTTTCAGGGCCAAGGTAGCAGCAAGATAGCTAGTTCGGCCACCACTGGCTATGGGGTGGACACGAACTCGTATGTTGATAGCGGCGCCTCTGACCACATCACTGTTGACGGCTGATATTTGCCATTTTTATGGCCGTCAACTCCTGCAAATTGGAGCATGAATTGCACATTCACACTAGAATAGGAGCTTAAACTCATACTTTCCACTAGTGTCGATGTCTATTCGAATGCATGTATTTAGCACAAGAAATGAGAGGAATCCATGCACTTTCACTCCACTCCAATCCAAGGCACTCAAATGCTGGCCAATCAGGGGCTGCCACATGGATTATCCTGGATCCATGATGTCACCAATCCATGTGAGGGACTCTCGACAAATCATACGCTGCCACGTCAGCATCACATGGATCCATGGGCCCACTTTGCCAACTAAACCGCCAGGAAACGTGCCATGCACGGAGGAGAGGCACTAGGGCCTACATGGAAGCAAGCCAGACGAAGCACAAGCCAGGAGGCAGGTCGGGAGCTTCGGCCGACCCTAGGATCGGCCGAACCGACCTAGGGTCGGTTGATCTCCCCCCTCCACGTGTTGCTTGCTCATTGGTCGTTGGCTGCATTCCGGGGTGTTTTGGAGCACTTGGAGCCTCGGAGCAAGCCACCTCCTTGTCTATAAATAGGAGGGGAGGGGCTCCATTTCACACACACCACCAAGCTCTCAAGTTCCACTTCTCTCTTGTGTAGCTCTCTGAAGGACCGAATAGGGCGACCAGAGAGGGGGGAGTGAATGGGAGCCGATAAAAATTCTTCCTGAAGGTCGAACTCAGCCTATACCCTGATTGCCACTCCAAGTACTCGCGCACACAAAGGAAGCTCCAAACAAGGCACACACAAGCCTAGAAGAACAAGAGACAAGCCTAAGAGCAAAGAGCGGAAGCAACTGGACAAGAATCAAAGCACTTGGCACAATCTGGAAATGCCAAGCGCGGACTGTCCGGCTGGTACGGGCGGACTGTCCGCTTGTGTACGACGGACTATCCGGACCTACCCCCGTGGACCGTCCGAAATAAACACCAGAGCCACCAGAGATGCACCCCGAAAATACGGACTGTCCGAGGACAAAACGCGGACTGTTCGCCAAAAACTCGGCCACACGGACCGTCCGTGAAGCCCTCGCGGACTGTCCACCAAACCCCTTGCAACCAAAACCTAGGGCCGAAACAGATCGAAACAAAGATGCGCAAGAACACGAAGAACACGCGACGAACAGCAGGAGGCGCGGACTGTCCGCGGCTATGGTGCGGACTGTTCGCAAGCCACGAACAGAACCAAAAACGCCCGACCCGCGGTGTCAACTCCAAGAACTCATCACTGGATCTCCCAAACAGTACAAGCTCTTGAGACAAGACTTTGGGAAAATGATATGCGTCACACAAGGATGCTACGCCCCAAAAATCTCGACCTCTAACTCCCTAAATCACCAGGAATCGCGGATCACACAAGCAAACACCATGAACTCGGGCTCCAACCAAAAACGCACGAATCGAAGGCTCTTCATAGCGTTTGAGGGGTCAAGATCACACACAAACATGTGCAAGGCATCCACCCATGATCCCCTCAAAGAAATCCGTGAAGAAACGCCCCCAAAATCACGAATCGAGCGAAGAGCGAAATCCCCCAAAAATAGCCCCGAAAATGACACGAAAATCACAAGGGACTAGGGGATCACCGCAACGCTGAAGGCTTCCATACATCCAGAGGTCAGAGTCTGTACAAGAGTCTAGCCTAAGGAATCCAGAGGAAAAAAAACAGTTCAGAGAAATCTACCGGGGGAGAAAGCCCTAGAGTCCAGGAGAGAGAGATGCCATCCACCTCTCTGCTATTTATACGAAGTCCATCAGAGGGAGGTAAATGACCACGCTACCCCTACTGCTTGAAATGAAGATACAACCCCTCAGGGGCATTTTGGTCAAGTATTCATCGGACGGACACGCTTCCACCGCGGCTTCGCTTCACCTCGACGCAAACCCCGCGAACAAGCCACGTGCCTTCCGCCCCGAAGCTTCTCGAAGCTCCCGAATCACCGTCTCCGTCGCCTCGGGCCTCCGGGCTTGGTTTTGAGGCCCAAACCAAGAAACCGTCCACCGATGGTTTTGTGGGCAAACCAACAAACCCCGCGTGCAAGCTTCAGGCTCCATCTGCTACCTTGCACCGGCCCATGTTCACGACTTCAGCCCGCCAGTCTTGCACCGCACGGCTCGCACTTGACCCCATCAGCCACCGGGTCCATCAAATCAAGCCTACTTGCCTCTCCATCACCCGGAGGCCGCCATGGCTAAGGCCTTTCGCGCTTGTTCTTCACCTGCACCGACACGAGTCAAGCTGCAACCTGTACCTGCACACTTAGCCAAGCATCAGTCCACACAACGTTGTCAATCACTCATCACTAAGGAGCGACCCTCCACTGGTCCTCGGACACACCTGGTCCTCAATATCCCCCTTGATGAGTGCATTGACAACACCCATAGTAACCATGATAGAGAAAAAAAGGAAAAGAAAACAACCACGAACACAAACCTCCAAAGCAAGTGATCCAAAGCCAAAGAACAAGCGAAAACTCGATCACTCGCCAATCCAAGTCTCGGCCCCCTAAGACAAGGGCAACGGCTTGACACATCCGAGACAAAACAAAGCTCATAAAGAGCACATCACAAAGCACGAAACTCAGGAAAATCAAAGGAGCTCCCCCTGCACATATGCAAACCCCCCCTGAGCAAATACAACCTCTTCTTCTTAATTTTTCTCCTCACATGCCACATCTCACAAATGCATACCAAATTTTTACAAAATCTCCCAATGCATAAAAAAAATCTCCCCAAATGCATATATTCTCCCCCTTGTTGACAATGCATGAATCAAAGTATATGATGCTCTTCCCCTTGTTTTCATGACAAATGCATGTCAAAAGCACATATACCATCTACCAAGCTTCTCAAATATACAAAGAGCACAACAAAATGCTACAAATGAGATATAAAGCAAGCAAAGTAGACATGGTGTATCTCGCACATTGCCATCAAGAAGGTAGAGACATATAAGCATGTGACATGGCCAAAAGCAATTTTAAGCAATTTTCACAAAGAAATAGTTATCTCATGAGCAAGATTCTCTCTATACCAATTTCAACATAAATACACTAGATCATCCAAAGTTTATGCAAGATCACAAATTCTCATCACAAGATCATTATAAACGCCCACAAGCTACTCAAGTCATGTTAAAGCCACCGAGGCATGTGCCTACTTCTTAAAATGAGACTTCTCATGGTAGACAAGCATGCTACGGTTTAGCACCCAAGATATGAATATCAAACCATAAAAACATGATTAGGAGCTCATTTTTCAAGCATAAGGCAATTCATACACCAATTTCATTTTCAAGTTTAAACATGGTACATGAAGTGCCTTTGCGGCAAAAAGAAGCTTATGCTCCTCCCCAAGCAAGCAAAAGGGCTAAACATTTACAATGACAAAGGGTCTTTGACCCCAAGCAAAGAGAATATGATCCTCAAGCACAAACTGAGCATGATATAAACATTTAAGCACAAATTGAGCATAGACAAGCATCTACTCATGAGAGAGGCAGTTTTATCTGTTTCACAACCAAAATGCTATCTCATCATACATATATGGCAACACCATCAAGAGCATAACATTTACATCCACAAGTTACCAAACATGCACAATTCTCACAAGTAGCACATCAGTGATCAATGTATATAAGAGAAGCTCAATCCTAGCTCAATTGATCCAAAGATGGCTATCCTACCAGGTTTTGTACAGAAAGTAAAATGCATGAAGGAATGCAACAGAATGAGACATATGACACATATATACATGAGAAGCTCCAAGACCCAGCTAGAAAGGAAAGCACACCCCAAGCTCACCCCGCAAGCGAGTGAAAGTGACTTGGTCAAGTGGTTTGGTGAAAATGTCAGCTAGCTGGTCTTCGGTAGGGACATAGGACAAAGATATGTTTCCCTTCTCAACATTGTCCCTCAGAAAGTGGTACTTCACTTTTATGTGTTTCGTTTTGGAGTGGAGGACAGGATTTTTGGCTACGCTTATGGCACTGGTGCTGTCACAGAAAAGTGGAACCTGTGAGCACTCCTCACCAAAGTCACTCATGGTATAGGTCATCCAAAGCAGCTGGGAACAACAACTAGCAGCAGCTGCATACTCAGCCTCGGTGGTGGACTGGGCTACACTCGATTGCTTGCGAGATGACCAAGAGACCAAAGACGAACCAAGGAACTGACAACACCCAGAAGTGGACTTGCGATCCAATCGACACCCAGCGAAATCCGCATCAGAAAACCCATGAAGCCTGAGTGTCGAGGAGGCAGAGTACCAAAGACCAAACTCAGGAGTGTAGTTCAAGTACCTGAAAATCCGCTCGACGGCCTGCCGATGTGAAGTTCTCGGTGAAGCCTGAAAATGAGCGCATAGACACACACTGAACCGTATGTCCGGCCTTGTTGCCGTCAAGTAGAGGAGGGAGCCGATCATGCTCCGTTACTCTTTCTGGTCCACAGGTTCGCCGTCCTCGTCCGCGTCCAAAGCCGTAGTCGTACTCATCGGTGTAGTCAGCGGCTTGGAGTCGTTCATGCCGAACTTCTTCACCATGTCCCTGGTGTACTTCGCCTGATGTACAAATGTCCCGTCCTTGCACTGCTTGATCTGGAGGCCCAAGAAAAACTGCAGCTCGCCCATCATGGACATCTCAAATTCCCTGCTCATGTCATCTGCAAATCTGGCAACAAGATCATGAGAGGAGCCACCAAAGATTATGTCATCCACGTATATGTGAACAATCAAAAGGTTATTCCCATGCTTAAGGAGAAACAGGGTTTTATCAACTGTGCCCATCACAAACCCCTTACTCAGCAAAAAGCCTCTCAACCTGCCATACCAAGCTCTAGGTGCCTGTTTCAACCCATGAGCGCTCTCTGGAGTTTGTATACACTGTGTGGGTATTTTTCACTCTCAAACCCCGGGGGTTGCCTCACATACACTTCTTCCTCTATCACCCCATTCAAGAAAGCACTCTTGACATCCATTTGGTACAACTTGAACCCTTTAGCCACGGCAAAGGCTAGAAGGATCCTAATTGCCTCCAAACGGGCCACAGGAGCAAATGTCTCCTCATAATCTATCCCCTCCTTCTGATTGAAACCCTGCGCCACCAACCTCAACTTGTTTCTCACAACCATCCCATTCTCACCCTCTTTGTTCTTCCACACCCACTTGGTACCTATGGGACGGCAATTTGGCGGTGGATCAACTAACACCCAGACTTGGTTTCTCTCAAAGTTTTCTAACTCCTCATGCATGGAATTCACCCAATTCTCGTCAGACAAAGCATGTCGAATATCTTTGGGCTCAAACGACGCAACAAAAGCAGAGTGAGTGAAATTAGAGGAATTCCTTGACCTCGACCGTGTAGTGCGTTCATGAAGGTCACCAATGATTGTCGTCGGTGGGTGATCGATCTGTACACGCCTGGGAGCCTCTTGCTTTTACACAACCTCCCCCTCAGCAGCAGCCTCCACTCGAACAGCCTCGGTCGTAGTGGGTGTAGGGGATGGTCCATCCTTGATCGTCGTCGTAGTAGTGGAAGTAGCATGTACACGAACAGCCGCGGGAGCACCACCATCATCATCATCCTCGTCTCCATCTCCATCCTTCTCATCCTCAAAGATCCTGGCACCAATCTCCTTGTCACCTGCACACTCAAAAGCAGAAGAGCTACATGGTTGTGTCTCATCGAAGGTAACCTCGCAAGTCTCCATGATTCGGTTAGTGTCAAGGTTGAGCACGCGATATGCTCTAGAGTGAATCACATAACCAAAGAAAATCCCATCTGAACATCTAGACTCGAACTTATCCAACTTGCCCTTCTGCAAAATGAAACACTTACAGCCAAAAGCTCTGAAATGACTCACCTTGGGTTATCGGCCATGCATCAGCTCATAAGAGGTCTTCTTCTTGAAAGCACGAAGGAAAATGCGATTTGAGACATAGCAAGCGGTATTGACCGCCTCGGCCCAGAAACGCCTAGGAGTCCTATGCTCATCAAGCATCGTCCTGGCCATCTCACAAAGGGTCCGGTTCTTCCTCTCCACAACGCCATTCTGGCAAGCAACGTATGGAGAAGAGTACTGATGATCAAGACCAAGATCACTGCAAAAAGCATCAAAATGAGAGTTCTTAAACTCCATGCCATTGTCACAGCGTATAGCTTGAATGGCATCTCCATGTCTCTCATTCTTCAACCTCAAGATCAAGTCTCGAACAAAGCCAAATGTCTCACACTTATCCTCCAAAAAGAAAACCCAAGAGTACCTCGAAAAATCATCAACAACCACAAGAACATACCACTTCCCACCCGTAGAGCGAACACGAGCTGGCCCAACCAAATCCATGTGCAACAGCTCACAAGGTCGCTCGGTCATGACCGCAGTCAGAGGGGCGTGGGAAGCAGCAACCATCTTTCCATGCCGACAAGAAGCACAAACCAAATCCTTCTCGAATTTCAACTTAGGCAATCCTCAGACAAGATCAAGACCACTCAAGCGGGAAAGCAACTCAAAACTCAAGTGTCCCAACCTCCTATGCCATTTCCAAAGCTCGGCCGACACGCCAGCAACAAAGCATTGAGGAGGACCAACAGACTGGAAAAAATCGGCACGAAAGATTTGACCCTCGGGGACGATCGTACAGACAAGATCGCCTCGAGAATCAAGCACACGAGAAGCACCCGACTTAAAACGAACTTCAAAACCTTCGTCAAGTAATTGAGATACCGACAACAGGTTAAAAACCAAGTGACTTGACCAGAGCCACAGTTCTTAAGGTCACCTTGCTACTCACCTTCACCATACCTTCAGCTAGCATTCGTCCTCTCCCGTTATCCCCGAAAGTGATGTACTCCCTCGTACTCACCAGGGTGAGGTTGGAGAACCACCCATGATCTCCGGTCATGTGTCGTGAGCAACCGGAGTCGATCAACCAAAAGTTCTCCAAGCCTCCTGCCTGCAATAAAAAACGAGAACGAGAATGAGCAAGCGACTCAACACTGGGGTTAGTTCCAAAAGAGTCAAACCAGTGTCAAGCCATTTGCTCAAAAGAAGGGTTAGCAAAGTCCATCCTACCATAACCCCTAGGCGGAGTCCTCTCACGCCTACCACCAAAGGACCTGTCACGTCTCACTGGAGGAGCACGCGCACCACGAGAGGGAAAACGTGGCCCGTAATCCATCTGAGACCCAAAACTCCGATTGTGCCTCCCAAATCGTAACGGTCATGAGAAGGAGCACGCCGAGCCAACTCACCACGCCCAAACCCAACACGCCTATCTCTCTGAGGGAACACACCTCCACCTCCACCTCCACGAGTGGGAACTGTCCTCACAAACACATCACCCCTAGGTAGAGGCCCTCTACGAGGCTCAGGCACACCACGAGCAAGGTGGTACCTGTCCTTGTTTGCCATCTCCCTAGCAAACCTCTCATCCCTCTTCCTCCGGAAGCGGAACACATCCTTATGCCCATCCCTCCCACAATACTCACAATGGAAGCATATTGGCACTGGCTTAGGCAGTGGCTTTTCTGTGGGCTTCTCAACCGCTTTCTCTCCTGACTTCCCTTCAAAGACATTACCTAGGTTGCTCACAAACTTGATGGGTTTCTGGTAATTCTCTGTTTTCTGGGTGAACACTGGTGGGTCAGGAGTTGTATCAAGCTTGTTTCTCAGGTGGTTTGGCTTGGGTGCATATTTGTTCATGGGTATGGTGTGGGGTGGTGTAGGTGTCTCTCCAGCTTTCTCTTCTCCCTCACCACTTTTCTCACCACACTTGTCAGCCCCCAACGCCTGACCATCAAACCTCTTGAACTGAGCCAACATCAAACTCAATTGTGGCTCATGCCCAGACAACCAACTCATCAACTTCCTAAGTTCATCATTTTCATCCTACAGACGATCAACATAGTGTGCAAGTTCCATGTTTTTCAAAGCATGCATTTCACAAGTTGAACATGATGTAGGAAGAGGAGCTTTCAATGCCGCCTCAAGAGAAACAATTCTAGTGTGAGATTCATCTAGCCTAGCATGCAAGACAGGACATGAGGTACAAGCACCTAGTAAAGCTGGCCTAGACTTCAATTCATCACACTCCACCCTAACAACATCTAGTTCCTCAAGAACAGAGGCATGTTTCTCCTTGAGAGCAGTTAAGTCAGCAAGAAAAACTGAGCAATCACCACAATCAATTTCATCAGACACCACAAGAGCAAACTTCAAGGAAACAATCTCATTCCTAGCTTCCACAAGCAAGGATTCAAGCTCGGCTACCTTGTCCTTAGCATCACCCAACAGAGACCTAAATTCCCTCTTCTCCTTGTTGGTCTTTCTAAGCACATCATCACGGTTATCAAGCAACTCATTGAGCCTAGCATTCTCCTCTACCAAGAAGTTGGGATCTTGTTGTACCTCTTCCTCGGAGTCAGAGTATGAGTCCGAGCTGTGCCTCCCACTCTTCTTGGAATGCGCCATGCCGCAAAAGCCTCCTTGTGCGACGAAGCTCAAGCCGGTGATGTTCTTGCCCGTGTGCCGCTTGTCCTTGCGATTCTCTTGCTCTTCCTCGCTGCTCGAGTCGGAGGAAGCATCACTTGATGTCGAGTCGATGTCGCTCGCTCCGGCCACCATCGCTCGTGCGGTCTTCTTGTGCCTTCTCTCGCTCTTGTCCTTGTGCTTGTCCTTGTAGTCGTTCCGGAAGCGGTGCTTGTTATAGTCGTGCTTGGACTTGCCCTTGTAGTCGTTCTTGATCTCCATGGCTTCAGGGCATTCGGCGATGAAGTGCCCGTGCTTCCCGCACTGATAGCACATCCCTGAGCTCTGCCTTGCATTCTTGTGGTTCTCATACATCCGCCCAAACCTCTTGCTCAACAAGGCGAGATCGTCCTCGCTCAGCACCTCAAAGTCCTCATCTGGCAAGGACACAAGACGAGACAAAGAAAAGCCAACAGAGTTAGCGTTAGTCCTCGATCCTGAGACAAGAGCCAAACTATGAGGATCAGTGGGGCTCTCGCTCTTGGCTCTCAAGCCACGATCCACCTCAGAAGACCTGAGCTTGGAGAAGAGCTCATCCAACATCAGCGTATCATACACGCTCGACTCCTCAATGGCCTCGACCTTGGCACTCCACACGGACCTATCTAGGGCATGCAAAAGCTTGATAGCTTGATCATGATCCGTGTATGGGAGCACTGTCACATTGGCCCTCATGTTGTTGATTATGCTCGTGAAGCACTGAAACATAGCATCGGTCGACTCACCGGGGAGATGAGTGAAGTTCTCGTACTCTCTCCGGTAAGTGGAAAACATACGGGCTTGCACTTGGGCATTGCCAACATGAGCATTTCTCAACTTGAGCCAAATCTTTCCGGCCACATTCTCTCTGTACACTCGCTCGAACTCTGAGGCACAGAGAGCACGGAACAAGTAATCAACGACCTTACTATTGGCCTCAAACATGTCCCACGATCCTAGAAGCAGAAAACTATCTGGGATGACATATTGATCATTTTGAGTGACCTCCCAAATAAGAGTTCCCTTCCCTCGCAAAAATGCGCCCATGCGCCTCTCCCACATCGGGTAATTCTTGCCATCAAAGTGCGGAGGACCCGACCCCTTGCCGTAATCGCCCATCTTTGGATCTTAGACTGGTTAGAATCACGAAGATCCGTAACCGGCTTTGATACCAATTGAAGGACAGAATAGGGCGACCAGAGAGGGGGGAGTGAATGGGAGCCGATAAAAATTCTTCGGAAAGAACTCGGCCAAGACCCCACTCAAATCCGAGCACACACGATAGATGGATCGAATCAAACACCAATTGCCAAGATAACAAGGTTATGGATCAACCACAAGTCTTAGGAACGATTCCTTGAAGCACACGCGGAAGCACAAGAGAGGAATCAAAGGAACCGATCAACTCGAGCTAGTTCCTGCGTCCAGGACAGACGGTCCGCTAGGCTGCCGTGGACGGTCCGCCAGGTAGTCGCGGACAGTCTGACGGGCAGACGCGGATGGTCCGAAATAGACATAGGAGCTAATAGAGAGTTCGGGAGAAAATCGTCTCCTCGCGGACTGTCCGATCGTGCACCGCGGACGGTCCGCCAAAGCCTCTGGAAACCCCAGACAAAACACAAGCCACCCCAGATGAAACCTCAGGGCCACACGGACAGTCCGCCAGGACCACGCGGACGGTCCGCGAACTGCCTGCAAAACAAAAGCCCAAACACAACGGATCGAAACGAACCTCGCGAAGAACAAATGAAGAACATGAAGAACAGCTGCGCTGTCGACATCTCGCGGACAGTCCGCACTGAAGCCGCGAACAGTCCACCAGGCACAAACAGAGCAGAAAAACGCCCGACCCGCGGGGTCAACTCCAAGAACTCATCACCGGATCTCCCAAACGCCAAAAGCTCTTGAGACAAGATTTGGGTGAGATGATAAGCAACACAAGGTGAAGCTATGCCCCAAAAATCTCGACCTCTAAGCCACTAAATCGCCGGGAATCGCGGATCACACGAACTCCACCAAGGATACGAACTCCGGCCAAAAACTCACGAATCGAAGGCTCTACACGGCATTTGAGGGGTCAAGATCATACACAAACATGCGCAAGGCATCCACTCATGATCGCCTCAAAGAAATCCGTGAAGAAACGCCTCCAAACTCACGAATCAAGCGAAGAACAAAAACTCCCAAAAATAGCCCTGAAAATGACACGAAAATCACAAGGGACTAGGAGATCACCGGGACGCCGAATGCTTCCATACATCCAGAGGTCAGATTCTGTACAAGAGTCTAGCCTAAGGAATCCAGAGGGAAAAGAAGCAGTTCAGAGAAATCTACCGGGGGAGAAAGCCCTAGAGTCCAAGAGAGAGAGAGAGATGCCATCCACCTCGCCGCTATTTATACGAAGTCCATCGGAGGGAGATAAATGACCATGCTACCCCTACTGCTTAAATGAAGATACAACCCCTCAGGGGCATTTTGGTCAAGTCTTCATCGGATGGACATGCTTCCACCGCGGCTTCGCTTCACCTCGACGCAAACCCCGCGATCACGCCACGTGCCCTCCGCCTCGAAGCTTCCCGAAGCTCCCGGATCACCGTCTCCGTCGCCTCAGGCCTCCGGCCTTGGCTTTGAGGCCGAAACCAAGAAACCGTCCACTGATGGTTTTGTGGGCAAACCAACAAACCATGCGTGCAAGCTTCGGGCTCCATCCGCTACCTTGCACCGGCCCATGTTCACGACTTCAGCCCGCCAGTCTTGCACCGCACAGCTCGCACTTGACCCCATCGGCCACCGGGTCCATCGAACCAAGCCTACTTGCCACTCCATCACCCGGAAGCCGCCACGGCTAAGGCCTTTCGCGCTTGTTCTTCACCTGCACCGACACGAGTCAAGCCGCAACCTGTACCTGTACACTTAGCCAAGCATCAGTCCACACAACGTTGTCAATCACTCATCACTAAGGAGCGACCCTCCACTGGTCCTCGACCACACCTGGTCCTCACTCTCTCTCCCTCTCTCTAATTCTACCCATGAGAGGTGATTCTCACCTCTATGTGGTAGAATGGTGATGAGGAGAGATCCAGATTAGGATTAGTTGAGAGGTATAGTAGGGGTGAGGAGTGAGTTGATGTCCTCGTGGATGCTTGTTCTTCATTTAGATCAAAGTGAGTATTTCAGTATTTCTTATTTAGACTATAGTGGACATCATGCATGTTTGATTTGTTCTTGTGTTCGTGGCTCGTTCATAAGTTAGAGGCTTGTGTTCTTCATGGCACAAGGCTTCGATCCTTTAGAGCCAGAGCAGTAGTTCATATACTTGTTTGCATGCTCTGATCCTATTTAGTTAAGTAAGTCCGCTGTATCTCGTTTAGCTGCATCCATAGCTTCCTTTCTGCTCCGTAGTTCAATGAAGGATAAGATGATCTGATTCCGATCTTTCCCTTGTTCGTGGGACCGTATCTATACGGTTGCTATAGTGTAGTTAGCGGGTCGACAGACGTAACCGCACTATAGTATTTTATCTAGGGTACAGACGTGGTGTCTGGGCCCTGGTTTTCCTGCGAAGACCACGTACGATCGTAGCGTAGAGGTAGGCCGCAGTGGTGACAGCCTGTTGGACCCTTTGTCAACCCTCTATGTCGCGTACTGAGTTAGGCTCGCTTGCCAGCACATTGAAGTGTTGTCACCCCGCGGGGATGACTGAGACCTGACAGATGCATCTTGAGAGCTAAGTCCCTTAAGGAAGTGCTTCTTGTATCCCGACCTATCCCAACAAAAGCTGGTGTCCTTGGATAGACGCTCTCTGGTTACTCACCGTCCTAGGAACGAAACCCGACGGGAATACTCATTCTCCTAGGGAGAAGTGCTACAGCGGTGTATCCGTGCACTTGCGGATTCGTTCGCACTCGTCAGTGTACTCGGGAGTTTCATACACGCCCACGCTACCACGACACCTAGTGTTGAGATTAAGAAACGCCAACAAGCATTTCTGGCACCGTTACCGGGGACGGCTGTTGTTAACCTTCGAGCCCGTCTATCCTCGTATTTATCTTTTTCCTTATTCTTCTACCTGCACCCCCGTTACTTTTTTGAGATATCCCCTTTTGTTTTCTTTACTTCTACCTCTACCCCCGCTACCCATGGAAGGTTATCCTTGTAAACACCTTCCGCCTTCGACGAGTGAACCCTCAGAGCCATCTTCGTCAAGACCCACTCTTATATCTGGCTTTTGGCTTCGCCCCTCTCTCATGAAGCTAATTCAGGACCTATCCTTCTCGGGGTTAAGTCATGAGAACCCCTTTGATCATGTGAGAGACTATGAGCGTTTGATTGAAACTCAGGGTAAAACCGGAGAATCACCAGATGCTCGGAAAAGAGAGTGTTTCCCGCTATCCCTCTCCAGGGTAGCACGGGATTGGCACCGTTGTTTTGGTAGAGACTACCTTACTTGGGAAAGGTTGAGAGCAGCTTTTTGCTCCCACTTCTTCCCAATACGACGTGTCATCTCGTTAAGGGCAAAGATTCTCTGTTTCAAGCAATGTGAAGAGGAATCACTAGGAATGGCATGGAATCGTTTCGCCTCTGCGGTGGAAGATTGCACAGTCCTCTACATTCTCGATTGGATGTTGCTTTAGCACTTCTGGTTTGGATTGCGGAAGGATGATGCCATGAGGCTTAATGCTCTCTCCGGAGGATCCTTTGTGCACCTAGATGCTGTCGAGGGAAAAGAGATCGTGGATAATCTCCGAGATTTCAGCTCCCCTTGCATTCCGGTCAATGAGGCACCCACCAGAGGAAATGTTAAGACACCTAGATCCATCATCAGCCAAGCCCGAGATTTCATATCCATTCTTTCTGAGCTCTGGCTGAAGATGTCATTCCTGAGTGGCAGGAGTCTAAGGGAAAGATTTCGTGGCGCTACATCTACCCTTGGGTTCCCCTCTCATGCATCTTCTTAGACCTTCTCCCCGAGACTTTGTCTCGTGGGAGGACGGAGAGAGTAGTTCGGAAAGCACGACCATTCCCGGCCAGGATGACTTGTTCGATCCTCACTACTATCTCCTGAGGAGGGTATGAGAGACCTATCGTGTTTCTACGTCGAGGTTTGAGCTGAAGTGCTTTGCACTGAAGTTTCGTATAAACCAAGACATCGGTCTCTGCTTTATAATCCATTGGATTCATCCATCAGACCGAAGGAGCACGATCATCTACCGATCGAATGGAGTGGATTCACTTTTTTATCTCGAGCACATCGATCGATGCCGATCAGTCAGGAGAAGCTTGCACTTCGTATCTTATGCCTGACTTGATCGATGCCCAATGGGAGGTGCACTTTCCAGCTTATCCATAACCCCCCATTGGAAGCTTAGGCCAGACTTCGAAATGTTTTCATTGCCCCGATGAGAACATCAAACCCTCTGCCTAAGGTAAGAGCGAGTTAAATCTTGTTCTTCATCCGAACTCTGGTTCCTGATCGTACACCGGCCTCCGGAAGTCCATGCTCTATCTTTTTTTGAAGGTCGAGTGTCTTTCCGAGCTTGAGTTCACTCGGAGATCGGTACCTATTGGTGAAGCACTAGCCTCAGTGCTCGATCTTTTCGTCTCCGAGTTCCTCGACACCAGTGCTATAGTCCTCGAGTCCCGTGACCACCTCAGGGAATGCCTCGGCCTCTCTGGGATGATCATGCTTGCCCTCAGCCTCGATATACCTTTTTGGGCTCGAGTTCGTATATGCACTACCCTTGCAGATCAGAGCTTATCATCATTATCTGCAAGGAGATGGTCATAAGTTGAGACAGGAGATCACAAGACACCCGCATCTTGTGGACCGCGGTCATGCAGGAGAAAGAAAGTGCCAAGATGAAGAGGAGTAGGCAAAGGTCCATAGGAAGGCAGCACCATTGTGGCGACACGAACGCTTCGTGATTACCGTCAGAGGTGCCTACACTTTTGACAAACTGAGTATGTCGCCAAGGTGACTTCCCCCAGATTCTCTATGGTTATATCATGGTTTGGCCAAGGTTGGTATATAGTGGAGGATGAATTTTCAACCTCAACCTTATCCTAGCCTTAAGCCTAAGCCAATCTTTCCATCTCGGGGAATCCACCTGGGCCGTCGATCTTGAGACTTGCTGGAGCCCACACGAGAAAGGGGAGGACCAGAGGGGCCCACCTGGGGCCGACCGAACCCTGGTTCAGCCGAAACCCAGGTGCTGCCTCTCCCCTTCTTCTTTCGTGTGTGCGTCTCATTCTCCTCCAGAAACCTTCTCTCTGCCGCCCGATGAGTTTTCGCGTCACGAGAATCCATCTCCTCCACCTCACCATCCTCAGCTCATCACCGCATCCATGGCCGACTACGGTTTCGCTCGGCTCCGTAGGGCGGTTTCGCCCCTCACTTCAGGGGGAGGGATCCCCTCTCGTCTCATCGACCTCAGCAACCTGGATGAGGTGATGGGGTCGCCAGAGGCCATGACTCCCGAGAGAGGCAGGAGTGTAGAGAGCACTCGCAGGATGCGCACCGACTCCCCAGTGCAGTCGTCCTGGCGAGGCTCCTCCTCCCCACCTTCTTTCCCGGTCAGGATGGCCACCATGGGGAACAAGACTGCTGCCAAGCGCGTCTTGTTTGACGACCCCCCTAGGCCACCTCTGAAGCCAGGAGAGCGCTACATTGGGTCTGACTTCAACAACTACGGAGAAGCTTTCTGCCATACTTATGAGCAGGATGTGTGGGACAAGTTCCCACTTCCACAGACCCGGTGCAAGATCTTCGGAGTGAAGACAGCCACTGGAGGCTATGGTACACCCTACCATAAGCCGCCTCGGTGGGAGCGAGTCATCACCAAGATCCTTGCAGACATCCAAGTGAATGGCGCCAAGAAGACTCCGGCCCTAGCGAAGCTAGCAAACAAACTAGCTGAACTGTTCTTAGAACATGAGAAGCTAGTTGAAGAGCTGGCTAAGAAGAGGGACGAGTACCGTGAGCTCAGGTTTGAGTATCGCCAGCTGGAGGAGGACATGACCCAGAAGCTGCAGAGGTTGGCAGTTGCTGGGGGAAAGGAGCAGATCCTTTCCGAGTAGTGGGGATTAGCCCCAGCTTTAATTCATTAGGCGCTAGTCTAGGTCTAGGTTTGATTTCCCTTTATTTCCCTTTATTTCATTTATTTCCTTTGAATATGTGTAAGCACCTAATCATTTTGTTTGAAACATTTGGATTTGAATAAAGTGGCTCACCGGTCATGTAACCCGGTTTAGCCACCCATTGTGTCATTACTTTAGTCTCTTTGATTTAGAGGACATCTAGGTTCGAGACAGTGTGGGGGAAGAGCCACGACTCTCCCAATGCAGGCACGACGTTTCCCATACGTACCCACTGCGAGCACTCCGCGCTAGCCAATCGATCACTTGCAGAGAACCTGAACGGGACCCGCACGAGTTCACTCCTGTGGAGAGCCTCTCATGGTTCATCTCCCATGCATAGCGCCGGTTTGCATCTCGACAACTCACTCTCTTTCATTCCTGAGTTTTATAAGCTATATCTGTCTATCTCAAAACTGAAACTCGAATGATGATGCTAAAGATCACCCAGCTCGCCTGTACCTGAGTAGACTTACATATGTTTTATTCCTTGTTATCTACCTGATGCTTGTGAACCATAACCTTCTTAAGGACAAGCATGTTCACCTAAGTAATTGACAAGTATGATATGGCTGGATGATATGATCTATTGCTCTGATGACTAACTCTCTTGGGGAATTTATTTTTGAAAACTTAAAACCTCTTCGAAAGGCTCCTCTTTGATATGCCTCCGTCCCATTAGAGCCATATGATCTTTGTAGGTAAAAACCTTCAATTCATATGCTGCTTGTTATTACTTTGAGCTTTGTCAAATTCTGTGACCCTTGTGAGAATTCTTCTCATTACTTTCATCATCAAGATTTATGTGCACCCCACCTATTCCCCTTGCTATGCTTCTACACTGGAAGTTAGCATTGTATCATTCATACCACGGAAGTAAAAGCTCCATATGTGGTATGACCGCTCTCTCTAAAAGTATCCTTCAAGGAAGAGATATGGGTTATGAAAAAAAAGAGAGAGAAAGAAATCTATATACATGCCCAAAGCATGTTTTGAAAAAAAAAAGAGAAAGGATAGCCCATATCCAAAATAAAGAAGGAAAGAAGGAGAGGGACGGTCATGCAGAAAGGAGTTCCATAATTTTGATGGTAATAACTAGCGTCCATTCCGGGGCTAGTGTCCACCTTACCATCAACCCACAGTTCTCACCATATATATGTATGGTAATATCTAGCACCCATTCCGGGCCTAGTATCCACCTTACCATACACACCATAGCCATACCAGTGCACATCTTGATCTGATGGTATGATTTGATTTTCTCTATGGATCCAGTCTTTGACTTTGCAAAATATGTGATGCAAGTATGCTTTCTCTTTATCCTACCCTGAGCTCCACATATAGCCATCATTAGAAGTAGGATGAAGAAAGGCAAATGCCTTAGTGAGGACATATACACATTGAGCGATCTGAGAGAATCAAATGAGGAAGCAACCAAGAGTTTTGTTTATGAAAAACTTGCAAAACCCCAAGGTGTTTATCATCAGGTGCATAAGTGACTTGATTCACAGCTGTTCTACTTTTCAATCACCCAAGGGAACATGATAGCCACTACACAGAGGTTCACAGGAGCAAGGTATGACTTGGAATATCTCTTATGTCTGTCTTACTCTTTGGTATTCAGGACCCACTTGGCTTTGTTTCCCCTTCACTCGGGACGAGCAAAGGTCAAGTGTAGGGGTGTTGTTGACGGCTGATATTTGCCATTTTTATGGCCGTCAACTCCTGCAAATTAGAGCATGAATTGCACATTCACACTAGAATAGGAGCTTAAACTCATACTTTCCACCAGTGTCGATGTCTATTCGAATGCAGGTATTTAGCATAAGAAATGAGAGGAATCTATGCACTTTCACTCCACTCCAATCCAAGGCACTCAAATGCTGGCCAATCAGGGGCTGCCACATGGATTCTCCTGGATCCATGATGTCACCAATCCATGTGAGGGACTCTCGACGAATCATATGCTGCCACGTCAGCATCACATGGATCCATGGGCCCACTTTGCCAACTAATCCGCCAGGAAACGTGCCATGCACGGAGGAGAGGCACTAGGGCCCACATGGAAGCGAGCCAGATGAAGCACAAGCCGGGAGGCAGGCCGGGAGCTTCGGCCGACCCTAGGATCGGCCGAACCGACCTAGGGTCGGTTGATCTCCCCCCTCCACGTGTTGCTTGTTCATTGGTCCTAGGCTGCATTCCGGGGTGTTTTGGAGCACTTGGAGCCTCGGAGCAAGCCACCTCCTTGTCTATAAATAGGAGGGGAGGGGCTCCATTTCACACACATCACCAAGCTCTCAAGTTCCACTTCTCTCTTGTGTAGCTCTCTCTCTCCCTCTCTAATTCTGCCCATGAGAGGTGATTCTCACCTCTATGTGGTAGAATGGTGATGAGGAGAGATCCAGATTAGGATTAGTTGAGAGGTAGAGTAGGGGTGAGGAGTGAGTTGATGTCCTCGTGGATGCTTGTTCTTCATTTAGATCAAAGTGAGTATTTCAGCATTTCTTATTGAGACTATAGTGGACATCATGCATGTTTGATTTGTTCTTGTGTTCGTGGCTCGTTCATAAGTTAGAGGCTTGTGTTCTTCATGGCACAAGGCTTCGATCCTTTAGAGCTAGAGCAGTAGTTCATATACTTATTTGCATGCTCTGATCCTATTTAGTTAAGTAAGTTCGCTGTATCTCGTTTAGCTGCATCCATAGCTTCCTTTCTGCTCCGTAGTTCAATGAATGATAAGATGATCTGATTCCGATCTTTCCCTTGTTCGTGGGACTGTATCTATATGGTTGCTATAGTGTAGTTAGCGGGTCAACACACGAAACTGCACTATAGTATTTTATCTGGGGTACAGACGTGGTGTCTGGGCCCTGGTTTTCCTACGAAGACCACGTACGATCGTAGCGTAGAGCTAGGCCGCAGTGGTGACAGCCAGTTGGACCCTTTGTCAACCCTCTACGTCGCGTACCGAGTTGGGCTTGCTTGCCAGCACATTGAAGTGCTGTCGCCCCGCGGGGATGACTGAGACCTGACAGATGCATCTTGAGAGCTAAGTCCCTTAAGGAAGTGCTTCTTGTATCCCGACCTATCCCAGTGAAAGATGGTGTCCTTGGATAGACCCTCTCTGGTTACTCACCGTCCTAGGAACGAAACCCGACGAGAATACTCATTCTCCTAGGGAGAAGTGCTATAGCGGTGTATCCGTGCGCTTGCGGATTCGTTTGCACTCGCCAGTGTACCCGGGAGTTTCTTACACACTCACGCTACCACGGCGCCTAGTGTTGAGATTAAGAAACGCCAACAATCACCAGCGAGCTTGAGAAGCTCACGGTTCGTGACAAGTATCACGGATAGGATCAAGTCCACACAGCAAATGGGACAGGTATGAAAATTAGTAGCATTGGTCATACAGTTTTACATACCTCGCATAGAAATCTACACTTGAAAAACATTCTTCATGTTCCTAGTGCCAACAAAAGCCTGTTATATGTTCATTGCTTAACTTCTGATAATAATGCTCTCATCGAGTTCCATCCAAATTCTTTTCTTATAAAGGATCAGGTCACGAAGAAGGTAATTCATCAAGGAAGATGTAAAGATGGATTGTACCCTCTAGGATCAAGGCCGTCAGGAGTTGAGTCGAGAAATAAAGTTTTTGGTGCAATAAAGCCGTCTACATCAAGATGGCATAGTCATCTAGGGCATCCCTCGTTTTCTATAGTTGAGCGTGTGATTAAGAATAATAGTCTCCCTTGTGTTAGTGATCAAAACTCAAGTTCAGTGTGTGATTCGTGTTTGAAAGCTAAAAGTCATCAGCTTCCCTATCCTAAGTCTACCAGTGTTTCCCATGCACCACTTGAGTTGATTTTCTCAGATGTCTGGGGGCCTACCCCTGTCTCGGTTGGGAGATATGCTTATTATGTCAGTTTTATAGATGATTTTAGCAAGTATACATGGATCTACTTGATTAAGCACAAGTCTGATGTTTTTCAAGTTTTCCATGACTTCCAAAAACTAGTTGAAACGAAGTTTGATAGGAAAATTATTACTATCCAAAGTGATTGGGGAGGGGAGTACGAGAGATTACATTCCTTCTTCAAAAGAATTGGCATTACTCATCATGTTTCTTGTCCACACTCTCATCAACAAAACAGCTCTGCTGAGAGGAAGCATCGTCACATTGTTGAAGTCGGTCTAGCCTTGCTTGCCAATGCATCTATGCCTCTTAAGTATTGGGACGAGGCATTCCTTACTGCTACTTTTCTAATTAACCTTACTCCTAGTAAGGTTATTAATTTTGATACTCCTACTCAGCGCCTATTCAAGGAAAATCCTAATTATAACTCTCTTCGCACTTTTGGATGTGCTTGTTGGCCCAATCTAAGACCCTACAATAATCATAAGTTGTCCTTCAGGTCTATTCAGTGTGTCTTCCTTGGCTATAGCCAATTTCATAAAGGGTTCAAGTGTCTTGAGCCCAAAAGTGGGAGAGTGTATATTTCAAGAGATGTAATTTTTGATGAATCTGTTTTTCCCTTTGAAAAACTTCACTCAAATGCTGGTGCTAGACTTAGGAAGGAAATTCTTCTCCTTCCTGATCATCTCCTTAATTCTAATAGCGGGGCTGAAAACTGTAATGATTTAAATGCTACTAATGGTGCTGTTGGAGCTAATGTGATGCAGGAGCAGGCACACGGCAGCGCAGAAGATCCGGATGCGGGATCCGAAGCTGATCTTCTGGAGGTGCAGGGCGACGGATCCGATGCAGATCCGCCTGCTGCGCTCGATCTGTCGTCCGAGGATGCCTCAGCCTCTCCGCCATCGCCGCGTGGGGGGAGCAACAGGCACAGGCGCAGCGACACCTGGCGCATCTCCGACAGCGCCTGTAGCTCCGACAGCACCTGATGCAGCTCTTGACGCGGCTCTGACAGATCCTGACACGCAATTGCCGGCCTCCTCTCCTGACTCGACATCTGGCGCGCCTACAGGAGCTCTGCCGGCGCAGCACGATGATGCTGGTGCTGGATCTTCTGTTGCGCCGGGATCTCCTGCATCCACACCGCCAAGACCAAGAACTAGGCTTCAAAGTGGTATAGTTAAACCCAAGCAATTCATAGATGGTACTATTCGTTGGTGCAATATATGTGTTGCAGGAGAAGAACCAAATACTATTCAAGAAGCCTTGCGCGATCCTCGCTGGAAGCAAGCAATGCAAGATGAATATGATGCATTGATCCGGAATGACACTTGGCATCTTGTACCTTATAAACCAGGCATCAATCTCATTGATTGTAGATGGGTGTGGAAGATTAAACGAATGTCTGATGGTACAGTTGACAGATACAAAGGGAGGCTGGTAGCAAAAGGTTACAAGCGAAGGTATGGACTTGATTATGAGGATACATTTAGTCCAGTTGTCAAGATTGCTACTATCAGACTTGTTCTTTCTGTTGCTATGACTAAAGGATGGCCAATGAGGCCATTAGATGTGCAGAATGCGTTTTTGCATGGTGTTCTGGAAGAAGAAGTATACATGAAGCAACCGCCAGGTTTTGAGAGCAAAGTTAATCTGAATTTTGTGTGCAAACTCGACAAGGCTATTTATGGTTTGAAACAAGCGCCTAGAGCATGGTACTCAAGGTTAAGTTCTAAACTTATTAGTCTTGGTTTTAAAGCTTCCAAGTCAGATATGTCTCTGTTTATCTACTCCAAGGGAGGGATTATAATATACATGCTGATTTATGTTGATGATATTATTGTTACTGGAAATTCAATGGAAGCAATTGCAGCATTACTTCGAGATCTTAAACATGATTTTGCTCTCAAAGATCTTGGTGAATTACATTACTTTCTGGGGATAGAAGTAAGAAAGGATACTAAAGGAATAGTGTTGTCACAAGAGAAATATGCACTTGATATTCTTTCATGTGTAGGCATGTTAAATTGCAAGACATCGCCAACACCACTTTCTACTACAGAAAAACTCTCTAGATATGAAGGTAAATCATTGGGTGTGGAGGACAGCTCACGGTATAGAAGCATTGTTGGAGCTTTGCAGTACCTTACCCTCACCAGACCTGATCTTGCCTTCTCAGTAAATAAGGTTTGCCAGTTTCTACATGCTCCTACTTCAGTACATTGGTCAGCAGTTAAAAGAATTCTTAGATATGTGAAATATACATGTGACATTGGACTTAGAATTACTCGGTCATCCTCCATGCTAGTTAGTGCCTTCTTAGATGCTGATTGGGCTGGTAGCATAGATGATAGAAGATCTACATGAGGATTTGCTATTTATTATGGAAATAATCTTGTTTCATGGAGTGCAAGGAAACAAGCAACTGTATCTAGATCAAGTACTGAAGCAGAGTATAAGTCCATGGCAAATGCTACTGTAGAGGTAATCTGGCTACAATCATTGTTAGCAGAGTTAGGAGTAAAGCTTAAGGAATCTCTGTGCTTGTGGTGTGATAATCTTGGAGCTACGTATCTGTTAGCTAATCCTGTGTGTCATGCAAGAGCTAAACACATAGAGATTGATTTTCATTTTGTCAGAGAAAGAGTTGCCAAGAGACAATTGCAAGTACACTTCATTTCATCCAAAGATCAAATAGCAGATGGGTTCACTAAAGCTTTACCTACTCCTAAGTTTGAAGACTTCAAGAACAATCTTAACCTTGAACATAAGACAAGTTTAGATTGAGGGAGGGTGTTAACAGATATATGTAACAACATGTTGTAAACATCCTGGTTAGTTGGATTCGGTTGATGCTCCATAGTTAGAGATAGAGTTAGAGATATACTTGTTGTATTCTTGGAGATCAAACCGTATCACAACAACCATTGTAATTTGTTCCTATATATATCAACATGCAACCATGAGCTATCCGAGATAGGAAGCCACGTTTCCTTCTTTCCTTTCACGGCTCGCCCGGCCGAAGCTCACGCGGGCGGAGCTTGCCGTGCCCCACGACCATGGCTTGAAGGTGACCAAGGAAGAAGAAGAGGGCAATATGGTCATTTCACCTGGGGTTGAGGAGAGAAATAGAGGAGAGTCCCTCGTTTTGAACAAATTCGTGTCCCGGGTGCAAAATTTTGAAGAGGTCACGAATTGGGTGTCAAATGTAGAGAGGCCGTCCAATTGGGTGCCAAATTTCCAAATTAATCTTCGGATTCAGTACGGTTCCGGATAGGATTTGACTTGACACAGTTGTCTTGATCCCGATCGTGATGCGGACTGCGGCAGCGTGGTAACACAAAATTGATTCGTGTCGATCTTGAACTTGCGGAGAATTCTGCCGATCCGGCGAGTCGTGTCGGTCTTGAACTCGTGGAAAATTCCACCAATCCGGCGAGTCGTGTCGGTCTTGAACTCATGAAAAATTCCACCGAGCCGGCGAGTTGTGCTTGCTAGCAGTATGCCATGTTAAAGAATTTTTGATGAGGTCCTTCGATCTCGCCCGGTGATCTCGACGATCACCCCTACCTGGCGCGCCAGCTGTCAGTGTTTTGGCCACTGAGCCTACCAAGGGGTACCCGAGGTAGTAGATTGTGCGGTGGAGGATCGTGAGACCTGGAACTCGAAGGTATGCGCGAGGACACGGGACACAGATTTATACAGGTTCGGGCTGAAGCGGACCCTACGTCCTGTTTGGAGTATCATGTATGGCGCCCTGCGCTTGGGTGTTCCCCGGAGGGATTGGGGATTGAGGTGTTGACCTGTCCTCCTAGGTACCCGACCCTCCTTTATATAGTCCAGGGGGCGAGTTCCTAGTCGGTTACAAGACAGGAGTTCGGATAGGATTACACGGTATGAGTTCTAGTAGGATTACAGGGGAATTCTAGTAGGAGTCCGTCTTCATCCTTCCCTGCATAGGTACCCGGGGTATATGGTCGACACCTGCTTCGCCCACCCGCCGACACCGCGCGACGGGGCCTCCCCTGCTCCACCCACCCACCGGCGAGCCGCGCGGCCACCCCTCCCCTGTAGTCCGTCTGGAGAAAGAAGGAAGGGACCCAATTGCAAGAAGAATAGAAACTATAGGTGGTTTTCCGTAGAAGTTCCAGTTTAAGTTTAAGGTGGGAATCTTGGCACAGGCTTATATTGCCTTATTGGTTAGATCTTGGGGCTTTTTGTAAAAGAAAATGCATCTGGTGGCTTAAAAATGTAATGATAGTTTCATCTTGCTCTTTTAAATAGGTTGAGAATTTTGAAATATGTAGAAAATCATAGAAAAAGGTAAAAAATTCAAGAGCACTTCAATTGCAACTCTTCAGAGTACTTCAATTGCAACTCCGTAAACACTCCAGTTGCAACACGACAATCACTTCGGTTGCAACTCCTCAAGCACTTCGTTGCAACTCTAAACATGTAATTTTTTATAATTTTTATTAGACGAATTGCAACTCAACAACACTCCAGTTGCAACTCGACAAGCACTTCAATTGCAACTTTTCAGAGCGCTTCAATTGCAACTCTAAATATGTAATTTTTTTTATAATTTTTATCTGACGAATTGCAACTCAACAACACTCCAGTTGCAACTCGACAAGCACTTTAATTGCAACTCTTCAGAGCACTTCAATTGCAACTCCACAAACACTCCAGTTGCAACACGAAAATCACTTCAATTGCAACACCTCAAGCACTTCAGTTGCAACTCTAGACATGTAATTTTTATAATTTTTATCAGACAAATTGCAACTCAAACAACACTCTAGTTGCAACATGGCAAGCACAACAATTGCAACTCCTCAAGCGCTTCAGCTGCATCTTTGGAAATGTATTTTTTATAATTTTTATCAGACGAATTGCAACTCGACAACGCTCCAGTTGCAACTCGACAAGTGTTGGCGGTCGATTTCCGTCAATCAAGAACACTTGTTATGTTATAGTTTGGATTTCATTTCGGAACTAACCCGCCACTAGGCATACTAATGATATAACAAGTTCATCGTTGGATGTGTGTTTTCGAGTATAATGTTTACACAGGAATTCATGCACTAAATGAGAAGAGATGCACTCTCGGATGACGATTTACATGATGATCGAGAGACTCCGACCGTGCGTGAACTTGACTCCAAAGGTGGCGAGGACCAAGTTGAAAAGAGTGGAAGATCATGCATAAAGATCCCTTAACTTGGTCGCGGGGATGACGACGTCCAAAGCCCATATCCGAAGGAGGAAAAACCCCAAAGTGCAAAAGATGACACGTGGCAAAAGACGGGGGCGAACCAGGCTAGGGAGGGCCCAGGCCGATCGGCCCAGGCCGGCCGGCCCACCCCCATTCGGGGTCGGTTCGCCACCGCCTTTCTTCGGTGATAAGATCGCGGAACCCTAATTGTCTGGGGAGAGGAGCCATTCACGAAAGATGACCAGAGAAGCCTCGGGAGATCAACCACAAGGAAGAGGGTTGATCGAGAGGGTGAGCATTCAAGAGGATCATTGTTGACGGTCGATTTCCGTCAACCAAGAGCACTTGTTACACTTTGGTTTGAGCTTTGATTTATAACTAACCCGCCACTAGGCATACTAATGATGTAACAAGTTCACACTTGCATGTGGTGTTTGGAGTATGTTGTTTACGTAGGATTTAAGCGCCTAAATGAGGACTTCCGGGTAGAGTTCATCTGACACTTATGAGAAGATCACGAAGCCTGGCACAAGTCAAGACACGAAGTGAACATGACTCCAAATGACCTGAGGACCGAAGCTTGAAGCTGTGAAAGTCCAAGGACCTAAACAGAATATGCGGGAGTTCGTACGCCAAGTACCCTTATCCAAACCGCCGGGAAAACGACGTCAAGGACCCACATGAAGTTCGACAAATATTCATGAAGAGACGCGAAGCGTCGGGGAGCGAACCGGGGCCGAACCGGGCTGAAAAGGGCCCAGGCCGGCCGGCCCACCCCTTTTCTGTGCTGGTTTGTGCCCCCCTTTTACCTAGATGCTCTTCGGCATATTTATATCGCCTATCTCTGACGGCCGCCACATCCAATCATCAGAACTCGGCGGGAGACGACGGTGGCGGAGTCCTCGAAGTTGTCTAGGGGATGGCCTAGGCCAACCCTAGCCGCCATGGCCGCCCTGCATGGTTGTGCCATGGCGGAGTTCCGGAGCTACGTGTTCATCATCTTAGGTATGATCTCGGTGGTGATGGTGTAACACATACTTTCATGTGAGTAATGATAATCTTGTCATCCGATCTATTAGCAATTCCATGTCTCCGTTTATACCTTTTACCTATCGTGAATGTGGTTTGATCCTTAGTCTAATACATGTTTAGACTATATAGCATGCTCTATGTAATCGTGGCGATTAGGTTTATGTGACGCCCCAGGTTTTAATTAACCCTAATGACTGGTCAAACCTGTTGACTTTGGTCAAAGCATGGTCAACCTGGGTCATCACCTCGAAAACCTAGCCAACGCTCACCCCTAAGCACCTTAAGCAAGTCAACACTTCCTCCCTTGGTCAAAACCCTAGTCAAAGTGGTCAAACCCCCTCGATGTCATGACCTTACCTTAGAACTTTGACCAAGGGAGTGTCGCGGCCACGCGGCCGCTGCCCGCCTCGGCGTCCGGGCCCCGCCCCAACCCATTGCGCCGACGTGGATGCCGACAACATCCTTGCGTTCCCCTCCTCCCGACCGTTCGCACGGCCCCGGCTCCCGCATGGCGCGTGGCGTCCGTGCGCGCGCCGCCGCCGTGCCTCGCGCCGCCCATGTCGGCCGGCCGCCGCCGACCCGGTTCCGCCGTGTTCGGGCTCCCTCCACCGGCTCCCTTGCCTTCACGGCCAAGGCCTGGTCCCCCTCTCTCCCTCCTCTTGCTATAAAAGGGCGCCCGTGGCCTCTCGCGCGCGGAAGCACGTCCGCCGCCCCGCCATTGCCGCCGCCACTGGGAGCACACCCCACCGCCCGCTCCCGCCGCCGACCAAGCACCCCAAGCTCACCCCTGGACCTCACTCGTGCCTGAACCATCGCTTGTTGGCCGGCATTGCTGCTGCCCTCGCTGGAACCCGAGCCGAGGCGGGCGCGCCGCCGCGGCCTCGCCGCCGCCGCTCGCCGGAGCCGTCTCAAGCCGAGCCACCACCGCCAATCACTCCCTGGTAAGCTCAATCGAGCACCCGTGCTACATGTTGCCCTCCTCCGGCCGCCGTTCGCCGCCGGCGAGCTCGCCGCCGCCGTGAGGGGCACGGATGTGAATTCCAGGGACTTGTTTGTAAACCAGGGACCTGTTTGTGGCGATAGTTATCTTAGTTTCTTCACAACTCAGTCCAGCACCTTAGAAAAATCATAGAACTTCGTAGAAAAATCAGAAAAATGCAAAACCAATTTTGTTGGTTTCAGTGAGGCTAGACCTACAACTTTTACAAGGCATGACCATAGTTTTGACTTATATATTTTGAATAGAAATTCAAATTCTGTTTGACATCATTTTGTTGTAGTTAAAAATCTATAAAGGCTATGGAGCTAAACTTTGGATATGTTGCTAGATATATCATTTGTAGGGTTTGGACAAAAATTTGCACAAAGTTACTACGTAAATCTTTTTATATGAATTACTTTGTATTTATGTCATTCCTGTCTTATTGATTTTTGTAGCAAAATGTATATTGATTTTTGTGCTCAACTTGTGGCTATGTTCATGTTATGCCTAGATTCAACTTCCCTGATTTTGTCATGAATTTATTTCTGTTATAAATATTTAATCTTGATTTATGCTTAGATTTACATTTAAATGCATAGTTCAAATTTCAAATGTGTTTGTGATGAACATGCTGGTTTCCTAGACTTTTTTAGGCCAGAGCAGTTGTAGGGTTGAGTTTGGGTGCAGAAGCACTTTATTTATTTATTTATGCATTTCTCATGTTTTTGGTAGCTAGGAAATGTTGTTTTTGAGTAAAATTAATTTGTGGCCGTTATAAACTTGAAGCTTGGTCCAGTAACATGCTTAGAACCATTAGGGCCAGCAAGGACCCTTGTCCTTGTTTTTATACTTTGTTTGCCATTGAAAGTTGGTGTGCACATAAGCTTCCTATTAAGATTTAATTAGGAAAAATCATCCTTGTTGCCTTGTAACCTTATTAAAGTGTTGCCTAGCTTAATTAGGGTCTACAAATACACCCTTGCTGTTTTGTGAAATTAAATTAATTACATAAATATGTACACAGTCACTATTAAAAAGATTAAAAGAATAAACCTTCACATATAATGGTCTTAATGAAAAGAATTATTAATTGAATGTTGTTAAGGTGAATATGGCCAACAAGAGTTGGATAAAATAATTCCTCACTCCACCTGAACCCTGCATTGCATTCCGTGTAGAACTCCCTGACGGTAACTACGCTCTCGTGCCAGAAGCCAAGGAAGGAGGAGCTGACACGGAGCTGCAGTACGTGGAAGTGAGCGAGGACACCGAGGACCCTCAGGCTAACTGTGCTGACGAAGGCAAGCCCCGGTGCATTAACCTAAGTGTTTTTGAAATCTTATGCAACTATCTATGGATGTTTGTGCATTTACGTTCAGGAGTTGAATGAAACTCTAGATGCATGATCCCTAGGTACCTATGTCTTTAATAGTGTGTTAGGTCGATAGCTGCTATGCTATAGGACCGTTACAAGACGAGTGATGCTTGTCACTCGCGAGAATAGGTCCTTATGTTGGAATCATAAGATCTTTATAAATGGATTGCTCATGTGGTAAGAGCATGGGATGTGGGCTCCGGTCCAATGGCCTTCGTAGGTTAAGTGTTTGAACGTACTAAACACTTGCCGGAAATGGGTACGGTAAGCCTAGTACCTAAATGAGGCAGTGCGGGAACTTTGCGCTACTAATCTTAGGGTTGCGGCCCCGGGCTCGCCACCTGAGTGCATGCGTGAGGCTGGGTGACCTTGGTGGCGTAGCCCAGTAAGCCTTGTACTTAAGACTATAACATCTGATCCCAATCCGAAGAGTTTTGGGAACCGCCTGGTGGTTGTCCTCGCGGGGGCACCCTACCGTGTGTTTAGGTCTACCTTGCAAGGTTTAAATCAACTGGTTGTCGGCCTCTCACCGTTATTTGAGACTACTTATCCTACTGGCCATGAGATCCCTAATGATGGAAGTTGATGAATATTTATGCTTGATTAATTGTTTTGCACCACTTATGCTTGCAATAGCTTGCGAATTTAGAAGAGAATAATCAACTAGAACTTGTGCTAAAATCTTGAAAGTAAGGACATACTCTTTGTTGATTTTCAGCTAAAGAAACCCCAGTGGCCAAAAAGCCTTTCATGTCTAGAGTTCGTGATGTAGTTATCACCGACGGGTAAGTCTTGCTGAGTATTAGTATACTCAGCCTTGCTGTAATCTGTTGTTCCAGGTAATGCCTTTGCTGATGTGTGGCCTGGAGAGATCCCGCCTGGCTGGGAGCTGGAGTGGGTGGAAGACGATGAATGAAGGCATCATGGCAGGCCTCCTGTGATGCTCCTCGCACCGTTTAGTTTAATTCCGCTGTTTTCAAAACTCTGAACTTCGTTATCATGTCAAAGACCCCGGTTTGTAATAATTAAACCCTTCGGGGTAGATCTGGATGTTAATCATGTGTTGTTCTCTGGACTCGCCTTCGTGTGAGTTTTAATGCATATATGTCGATCCTTGTTGCTATGTAAGTGATTTCACCGGACGTTAACCCGACAACTAACGACAGGATGATACTTTATTATTGCTTAATGACCAAAGTGGTTTGGTTTAGGTGATAGTACGGTATTTTCCTGGGTGGGTTGTCACAGCTGGCATCAGAGCAATTATATGCACCAGAGTTTAATTAATAACCTTAATCACTAGTTTTTGAATAAAATTTACCAAGATTGTTGGATTTGCAAAATACGTCGGTCCGTTAAGGAAGAATTAGACCGAGAGGCCCTAGAGGGAATTTTTGGGTTCTTTCAGGTGGCTTATTAATCTATGGTTTATTTTGCTAACTCCCAGCACATTTTATTCCTGTCAGAACTTACTTTCTGTACAACCATACTAGTTCATCACATTTTGCCATACGTGGTGGTACCACAGGAAAGTCCTGTGAGGGATGGATGTGACCTATTCTAATGGGAACCCACGTCGCGTCTGTGTCTCATTACGTTTTGCTATACATGGTGGTACCGCATGGAAGTCATGTGAGGGATGGATGGGACCTAATCCAAAGGGAACCCACCATCGCGTCTGTGTCTCGCCACGTTTTGCCATACGTGGACGTTCCGCATTGTGAATATGCGAGGCAAGGATCCGCTTCATTCGAAAAGGAGCGTATCTGAGGTTGGACGCTGTCCATGCAGCGGCTTGACGCATGGATATCGTTTCTATAAGTGAACGGTACTGTATGTGGACGCTTCCGTGACGTGCTGGCACGGAAGGTTCTTTTCTGCAGGTACATAACAGCGCTTCGTTAGACGCTAAGTAAGTACCGAGTAGCTCTCGACTAGTTATTATAGGGAGAGACGAATAAAAGCCTTGCCACCGGCATTAACTTCGATTTTTGGCTTAATCACCATGTGAGGACGATTAGGACATTTTGCATCATGTTAAAAAAATCAAAAACAACTTAAAAATGGACCCAAAACACGACTTGTATGCTCTCTAAGGGAATATTTTGCTAGTGTGTGGTTTTTGTGTTCTAGCTTTACCTCTCATGTATAGGTGTTGTGCTGTCCAAATTTTTGTATGGCTGTTAGCTTGAATTTTTGCACCATGATCTAGGAGTAATTAGACTAGTTGATCTATACCAAAGTTGCTCCATACTTAATCTAGTTTTTGCTCGCAAAAATTCATGGTCATAGCTTTTGTAGATCTTGAGTTGTACCCTTTTTAGTGAACCTAGGTCCTGCTGTTTTTCAGGGAACAGAGCCTTGAACTTTGCATCTTTCGACCTTGTTCCTAAATGATCTAGCTCAACCTTTGAATACCAAAATTGTGCATAAAAACCTTACGGAGTAGCTGGTAAAATTTGAGAATTTTTGGGGTTCTGGTTTTTGAGTTATGAATTTTTATTCACAGCTGCCAGATTTTGCACCATTTGACATGTTGCTCTCTTTTGAGTCCTGACATGCGTTACATCTTTTGTATAGATGGCTGCCCCCATGTTTCTCAAGTACGACGCTGACGGTACGATCCGTACCAATGGGTTGCACTAGGAGGGTTTTCCACGCCTTGCGTGGGAAGCACTCAGCGCTGCTGGCTACACCGTTCCACCGGTCTACGAGGTGGCCGAGTTTGAGCGCCTAGGCGTTCCCCGTTGCAGGGTGACCGTCACCGTGCCGCTTCACCCGGTCCACCCCAAGTTGTTCGACTTAAGCTTTGTGTACTGGGGTTTTCGTGGGCACGAGTCCGTTGAGTCAGCCGCCCTCTGGGTGTTGACGGACTTTTGCGACCACAACCCGACAGTGGTAGCCCTCTCACCGTTTGGGCTGTTTCCGGTAGTGAGCCCACACGACCCAGCGTGGCTGGACCGTGTGGACCACCTTCAGGAGCTGCTTTTGCTAGCAGAGCCACTGGACGTCACGAGGACACTGACCCGTTGCCTCGACGTCTTGTTCACACTCCAGGGGCTGCGCTACACCACCGCGTCGATAGTCAGCCAGCGTTTGGAGTCTGCTCGGCTGGCCTGGCACAGTCTTTTGGCAGCTTACCAGCAGCAGCACTTCATGCTCTTCCAGACCCAGCAGGTGAACGACTGGCTTCGTACCAGGAGGTTCCAGTTGGAGCTGGAGCGAGGCGACCACTTGCAGCGGATCCTCGACCTGGAGGCGCAGACCACTACCCTCCAGGAGGATGTGGACGTTAGGGACATCGAGAGGTTGACGCTATTGCAGAACATCACCGAGATGCAGCAGCAGGTTGAGGAGGCTGAGGTACAGGTGGCAGCTCTGCAGGCCATCGTGGCTCTGCAGCCACCACCCCCAGTGGAGGCACCACCAGAGGAGCAGCAGGGTCAGTCTGGGCTCGACCAGGCGAGTCAGGCTGGACCACCGCCACCGACCCCACCTGCTTCACCTGCCGCTAGTGACGCTTCAGTCGGCAACTAGGTTGTCGTAGTGTTGTAATAGGGTTTCCATACTCCTGTGTGTAGCTGTTGGTTGGTTTTTGTGGTAGGCTAACGTAGGAGTATCCTTTTGTGCAGCATGACTGCAATGTAACCCCTGATATGTGTGGGTGATCCCGAAAACTTGGCATCCCTGTAATGCTTGGTTGAACACCATTTCCTGTAGTGTGCGTTGTAAAGAGAATGTTTAAGCTAGTTATGTTCAGATTTGAGTCCTGTGTTGAATACCAAACTTGTCCAGAATTTTATGACGATCGCACTCGCCAAAATTCAGCAATTGTGCACTTTCCTACTGAGAGTTATGCAATTTTTACTCCAGTTCTGTCTGCTGTCCAAACAGCCAGGCCGAACCTGTGAAATGCAATTGTTCGAGCCGTCGAACGTCGAAATCTTTTCATGCAATGAATACCAAAGTTGGGCGAAATATTGTGATGACCGCACTCACCAAAATTCAGCATGTTTGCATGAGGGTGTTAGACCGAAAAGAGAGGAAGACCCGAAGGCACACCGTGAAGATGTACAAGATACAATGGAGTCATCATACGGAAGAAGAAGCAACTTGGGAAACGGAAGAGTATCTCAACACCAAGTACCCGGGTTTTCTGCAATCTCGAAACCGTAAGTTTCTTCTACCTACCTTGTTTTTCTTGAATCGAATCTCGGGACGAGATTCCGTTTAAGGGGGGTAGGTTGTGACACCCCAGGTTTTAATTAACCCTAATGACTGGTCAAACCTATTGACTTTGGTCAAAGCATGGTCAACCTGGGTCATCACCTCGAAAACCTAGCCAACGCTCACCCCTAAGCACCTTAAGCAAGTCAACACTTCCTCCCTTGGTCAAAACCCTAGTCAAAGTGGTCAAACCCCCTCGATGTCATGACCTTACCTTAGAACTTTGACCACGTTCTCCAAATTTTGTCTAAACACTCAAAATTCTACCAATGTAAAAGTTGTTCGTCTTTTCGAGGGACACACTTTTCATAATTGGCGGCATTCGAGTTTTGGAGTGGAAATAGGTCTAAATCTTGGTCAACTGCAGCAAACACTGTTCCTCGGCGCCATTTAAATCAGCAACTTCGCCAGCAGTGCATGCTCCAACCTTTGCTCAAAACATATGTCAGCCTTTGTGAAAGTTGTAGGTGGTTATCCCCTCTACAAGTTTCCTTTTTGTCAAAGTCAAAGTTTCAATTTGAAATTTTGAGATAAACGCGGTCAAACGGGGTTAAACCGAAATGTTTCGGCGTTGACCGGCGCTGACACCGCCCGGCGCGCGCTCTCGCGGCGCGCGTGTCGCGGCCACGCGGCCGCTGCCCGCCTCGGCGTCCGGGCCCCGCCCCGACCCATTGCGCCGACATGGATGCCGACAACATCCTTGCGTTCCCCTCCTCCCGACCGTTCGCACGGCCCCGGCCCCCGCGTGCCGCGTGGCGTCCGTCCGCGCGCCGCCGCCGTGCCCCGCGCCGCCCATGTCGGCCGGCCGCCGCCGACCCGGTTCCGCCGGGTCCGGGCTCCCTCCACCGGCTCCCTTGCCTTCACGGCCAAGGCCTGGTCCCCCTCTCTCCCTCCTCTTGCTATAAAAGGGTGCCCGTGGCCTCTCGCGCGCGGAAGCACGTCCGCCACCCTGCCATTGCCGCCGCCATGGGGAGCACACCCCTCCGCCCGCTCCTGCCGCCGACCAAGCACCCCAAGCTCACCCCTGGACCTCACTCATGCCTGAACCGTCGCTTGTTGGCCGGCATTGCCGCTGCCCACGCCGGAACCCGAGCCGAGGCGGGCGCGCCGCCGCGGCCTCGCCGGAGCCGTCTCAAGCCGAGCCACCACCGCCAATCACTCCCTGGTAAGCTCAATCGAGCACCCGTGCTACATGTTGCCCTCCTCCGGCCGCCGTTCACCGCCGGCGAGCTCGCCGCCGCTGTGAGGGGCACGGATGTGAATTCGAGGGACTTGTTTGTAAACCAGGGACCTGTTTGTGGCAATAGTTATCTTAGTTTCTTCACAACTCAGTCCAGCACCTTAGAAAAATCATAGAAATTCGTAGAAAAATCAGAAAAATGCAAAACCAATTTTGTTGGTTTCAGTGAGGCTAGACCTACAACTTTTGCAAGGCATGACCATAGTTTTGACTTATAGATTTTGAATAGAAATTCAAATTCAGTTTGACATCATTTTGTTGTAGTTCAAAATCTAGAAAGGCTATGGAGCTAAACTTTGGATATGTTGCTAGTTATATCATTTGTAGGGTCTGGACAAAAATTTGCACAAAGTTACTATGTAGATCTTTTTATATGAATTACTTTGTATTTATGCCATTCCTGTCTTATTGATTTTTGTAGCAAAATGTAAATTGATTTTTGTGCTCAACTTGTGGCTATGTTCATGTTATGCCTAGATTCAACTTCCTTGAATTTGTCATGAATTTATTTCTGTTAGAAATATTTAATCTTGATTTATGCTTAGATTTACATTTAAATGCATAGTTCAAATTTCAAATGTGTTTGTGATGAACATGCTGGTTTCCTAGACTTGTTTTAGGCCAGAGCAACTGTAGGATTGAGTTTGGGTGCAGAAGCACTTTATTTATTTATTTATGCATTTCTCATGTTTTTGGTAGCTAGGAAATGTTGTTTTTGAGTATAATTAATTTGTGGCCGTTATAAACTTGAAGCTTGGTCCAGTAACATGCTTAGAACCATTAGGGTCAGCAAGGACCCTTGTCCTTGTTTTTATACTTTGTTTGCCATTGAAAGTTGGTGTGCACATAAGCTTCCTATTAAGATTTAAATAGGAAAAATCATCCTTGTTGCCTTGTAACCTTATTAAAGTGTTGCCTAGCTTAATTAGGGTCTACAAATACACCCTTGCTGTTTTGTGAAATTAAATTAATTACATAAATATGTACACAGTCACTATTAAAAAGATTAAAAGAATAAACCTTCACATATAATGGTCTTAATGAAAAGAATTATTAATTGAATGTTGTTAAGGTGAATATGGCCAACAAGAGTTGGATAAAATAATTCCTCCCTCCACCTGAACCCTGCATTGCATTCCGTGTAGACCTCCCTGACGGTAACTACGCTCTCGTGCCGGAAGCCGAGGAAGGAGGAGCTGACGCGGAGCTGCAGTACGTGGAAGTGAGCGAGGACACCGAGGACCCTCAGGCTAACTGTGCTGACGAAGGCAAGCCCCGGTGCATTAACCTAAGTGTTTTTGAAATCTTATGCAACTATCTATGGATGTTTGTGCATTTACGTTCAGGAGTTGAATGAAACTCTAGATGCATGATCCCTAGGTACCTATGTCTTTAATAGTGTGTTAGGTCGGTAGCTGCTATGCTATAGGACCGTTACAAGACGAGTGATGCTTGTCACTCGCGAGAATAGGTCCTTATGTTGGAATCATAAGATCTTTATAAATGGATTGCTCATGTGGTAAGAGCATGGGATGTGGGCTCCGGTCCAATGGCCTTCGTAGGTTAAGTGTTTGAACGTACTAAACACTTGCTGGAAATGGGTACGGTAAGCCTAGTACCTAAATGAGGCAGTGCGGGAACTTTGCGCTACTAATCTTAGGGTTGCGGCCCCGGGCTCGCCACCTGAGTGCATGCGTGAGGCTGGGTGACCTTGGTGGCGTAGCCCAGTAAGCCTTGTACTTAAGACTGTAACATCTGATCCCAATCCGAAGAGTTTTGGGAACCGCCTGGTGGTTGTCCTCGCGGGGGCACCCTACCGTGTGTTTAGGTCTACCATGCAAGGTTTAAATCAACTGGTTGTTGGCCTCTCACCGTTATTTGAGACTCTTATCCTACTGGCCATGAGATCCCTAATGATGGAAGTTGATAAATATTTATGCTTGATTAATTGTTTTGCACCACTTATGCTTGCAATAGCTTGCGAATTTAGAAGAGAATAATCAACTAGAACTTGTGCTAAAATCTTGAAAGTAAGGACATACTCTTTGTTGATTTTCAGCTAAAGAAACCCCAGTGGCCAAAAAGCCTTTCATGTCTAGAGTTCGTGATGTAGTTATCACCGACGGGTAAGTCTTGCTGAGTATTAGTATACTCAGCCTTGCTGTAATCTGTTGTCCCAGGTAATGCCTTTGCTGATGTGTGGCCTGGAGAGATCCCGCCTGGCTGGGAGCTGGAGTGGGTGGAAGACGATGAATGAAGGCATCATGGCAGGCGGATGCTCCTCGCGCCGTTTAGTTTAATTCCGCTGTTTTCAAAACTCTGAACTTCGTTATCATGTCAAAGACCCCGGTTTGTAATAATTAAACCCTTCGGGGTAGATCTGGATGTTAATCATGTGTTGTTCTCTGGACTCGCCTTCGCGTGAGTTTTAATGCATATATGTCGATCCTTGTTGCTACGTAAGTGATTTCACCGGGCGTTAACCCGGCAACTAATGACAGGATTATACTTTATTATTGCTTAATGACCAAAGTGGTTTGGTTTAGGCGATAGTACGGTATTTTCCTGGGCGGGTTGTCACAGTTTAGCATGTCGACCCTTCATGGTTTGTAGACACGTCCATGTTGGGACGTGCCCCCTAGATCCCCCGCTTCATTAAGGGAGCATCGTGACAGGGTGATTTCCCCCAAAAGAGCGGATGTCTTCGGGAGGTCGGCCAAAGGTAGGAGTTTAAGGATGCTAGTAGATGAGATGCTCGATTCGTTGCTTGTTTGCCGGAGCTTCAACTAGAAGGCGCTAGGCCTAGTGTAACACCCTAAAATTCCATCACTAAAATTACCTTAAGCAACATAGTGTTTTGGATTTAGTCTTAAGGACTTAATTAAATTGTTAATTAATTTGGGCTCTAAAGTAATTAAATTTAAATTAAATAATATAGAAGCAAAAAGTGCTTGTGCATCATGTTTTGCTAATGCATGGATTTTGTATGATTGTGTGTGGTTTAAAAAGTTTTTAAAAATAATTTTGAAAACTTGAAAAGGTTTGAAGTGTTTAAGGTTTGAAAAGATTTGAAATAAAAGGTTTGAAAAAGAAAAAAAGAAAAAAAAACAAACCTCAAACCTCCTCCCCTTCTTCCCTTTCAGCCCGTTCCGGCCCAGTTTCCTCTCGCGGCCCATCTTCCTTTTTCCTCCCTCCCTCACTCGCTGACGCGCCGGGCCCGCGTGTCGGCATCGTCTTCTCCCCCGTTCCCCTCCTCTGCATTGCTCTGCTTCACCCCGCCGCGCTTGCCTTCAAGCCGCCGGCCGTTACGACGAAGATCCCGCCCCCTTCCTTCAAATCCCCGCCATTAAGGCGTAGTGGAGCTTGATTGCGCCCCCTTCCTTTCCCCCATCAATCGCCCTTCCGTTTCCTCTAATCAAGCGCCCTTGATTGCGCCGGCCACTGATGGCAAGCTCGCCGGCCGCCGCTCCTCCTTCCCACTTTCCATCCCTCTCTGGCCTATATATGCGGCCGCAGAGGCTTTGCGAAGCCCCTTTGCACACGTCTCCTCGCTCCCGCTTCCCCCGCACGCTTGCACGCGCCGCCGCCGAAGATCCTCTGCCGCCGTGTTTCTTGCCGCTGCGGGAGCAAACACTGACGGTGGAGTACCCGTCCCCCTCCCTTCTTCTCTTATGCGCATGAAGCTCACCGAGCTCTATCTCTCTGTTCCAGGAGCTCATCACCATTGCCGGACCGAGCCGCGGCCCGTCTTCTTCCTCGGAGCGCCGCACGAAGCTCGCCGCCGTCAACGAGCTCCCTCACTGTCACCTCTCCTCTGCTCGTGTACTCGCCCGGCACTTCCTTGCGTGGTGAGCATCACTTCCCCCGCCATTTTTCCCCTGCGCGCGTACCGTAGCACCGGCACCCGCGCTCCAGCGAAGGCCACGCCGCCCCCTTCCGGCGTACACCGTTGTGGTCGCCGGAACTGCCTCCTAGATGGCTCAATCACATGTGCATGCACCTTAGCTACGCATAGAGCCCATCCTTGCACGAAACGGTGCCCCATAGCGCAATCTAGGGCTGCGCCGCCGTCTCCGGCGAACTCCGCCGCCGCTCCTCGCTCGTATGTCACGTGGACCGTCCGATCTCGATCGTGTGGCTCAGATCCACCGGTCCGTGCGAGTCAAACCCGGCCGTAACGGTCAGCGCTAGCAATCTTGTTAAAGAGCCCCTGATCTTTTGTCTTTTCGCAAGCCGGTCCTTCCACCATCAAAGACCCTTACAAACAGGTCCTTCCTTTTACGGTTTAGCCCCTGTCTTCTCTGGTTTTTAGCACCCGAGGTTCTTTTCTACCCTTTTTGCATGTTAGCCCTTCTGTTTTTATGTATAATTATGTTTTAAGTCCCTGGTTTCTTTCAAATAAGCCCAGTGAGCCTAGTTTTCTTACAGAAAGGCCCCTGACTTTTGTTTTAATCATATATTTCATGTTTTAACTCCGTTTTTCGTGTATAATATATCAAAATGATCGTATCAGTGCATAGAACCATTTTATCATTGTGTTATTAGCATATATCAATGTTTGGTGTACTGTTTTATTTATTTATTGTATGCTCATGTTTGTGCGTAGATATCGTGTCTGTTTCAACTGAGCAACCTCTCGGAGAAGATCAGGAAGAACCTTTCTTTGAAGAAGAAGATTCCCAGTTTGTAGAGGAAGGCAAGTGGACTTCCCCCTCTGAATTTTTCCTCTTTGTCCTAAATAACTGCATATTAAATAATATTTACTTTTATTTGTTGCTATGCATAAATTGATGGGAAAATCACCTTTTAAGGACATGACTAGAGTTTTACCCCTATCACCTTAAATAACCCTTTTATAAATGTTTTGGGTAGATAATTGCTTAGTTGCTTAACATGGGTTGGTTAAAAGTGGTTTGATGATAAAGGCTTTCATGTATAAATGATGATGAATTTGTTTAACACAAGAACACTATGATTTAATTGGAACATGGAGAACCACCCAAGAAAATAGTACAACCACAGTCCATATGGCTCTGGCTTAGCCAATTAATTAGGTGTGCGAATGAACTGATGACCTTATCCGAAAGGAGCAGAGGGGGGTCGGGGTTGTAGGGGTATAGCCCGGTTCTTTTGGGGTAGCAGCCTTAGCTAAGGTGCTGACCACTAGGGAGGGTTATGGTCCGCCCTGATCTGTAACTATGCGGGTTGTTGGTCTTTTGCATGCCTTTGTAAAGGCTTCATAGTGGACCCCTAGCCACTCACCTCGGAAGTGTTTAAGGGTCTACCTAACCCGGGCAACATGGGGAACATGAGCTGTGGGTAGAGTGTACGACTTCTGCAGAGTGAAAACTGATCGATTAGCCGTGTTCACAGTTAAAGGTGGCTTGGACCCTCACATGATAATTAAACTTGAAGATGAATTTAAATCATGGTTTCTTATGGCTTTGGGATGATGTTTCAAATGCTTAATTTTGGGTTGGTATAAACTTACACTTAGTAAATAGGTTTGCTAAATAAAATATGACCAACATTAAAATGCTAACCGCTGTAAACCCTTAGCCTATCTTTGGCAGCCTTGCATACTTTTCCCCCACTTGCTGAGCTCCAACCATAAGTGTGCTCACCCTTGCTTACCGCTGTTTAGAGGAGAACAACGGTGAGGAGTACTTCAGCGACTTCGAGGAGTTCTGAGGCATGCGATCCCCCAGTCATGTGCCTGTGGAAGCTGAAGACAAAGTTGATCGTCTAGTTATCGTTTGTTCGTTCTATTGGACCTTCGAGTCCACCGTCTGAGTGTAATAAAGGATAATGTAATGGTTTAACTCTTGTACGTTTTGATTACTGTTTATGATATTACACTCTTTTGTCTACCATATGTGTGTAACTTGATCCTGGCGCACATATGAGATGCATTTGGTTTCTCTTCGGAAATCAGGTGTGACAAAGTGGTATCAAAGCAGTAATGACTGTAGGATGCAGCCTTAAGTTAGAAACGGTCGAAAATTAAGGATTCATGATCTAGAAAGCCATGTCATCTTTCAAAATTTACTTATTTATGCATAAAAAACTAATTTATTCAATTTTCCTTTATTAAATGCTATCATTTTATTTTATCTATGCTGAGTCTCCTTTTTACTTGTCAGATGGCCAGGACCAAGAACACAACACGCAAGAGCACCGGAGGCCGTGTCCCTACTGGCCAGCTTGCACCCCGCTACCCACTTGTTGAGCCAGTGGTGCAGCCTGAGGATCAGATGGAGAATCAGGTTGAGGAAGATCCAGAAGAGAGGATTTTCGAGGATGATGCTGAAGATCACCGTGGGCAGCCATAGCTGTATGATGGCACCTACTTGGTTGTGGATGCTGATGGTGACATGGTGATACCCCCAGCTGCCCCTGCCCCTGATGCTCCTCCGTCACCGCCAGCGGATCTTGTGCAGGATGCCCCCGCACAGGAGGCTGCTGGAGGGGACTCGGATGATTTCGGGGACGACAGCAGCGATGACAGCAGTGGAGATAGTAGCGGTGGTGAAGACGGTGATGATGATGATGGCAGTGATGGCAACAATGAGAATGAAGATGAGGAGGTTGACGTCGATGGTCATGAGGATGACAACAATGCTGTGAATGATAATGAGGTGGATGATGACCCTCGCTTTCATAGAGCGACATACCACTACCACCATACCGTTGAGGATGAGGGACAGTTTGTTGTCCTACTGGAGGAGACCCTACAGCACCTTGACTTCACGGAGAGGCCCCTCTATGTTACCAAGCATTACTCAGAGCCTGGTATGGAGGACTACTACACTACTGAGGTTCACATCCGTGTACCTCTTCATGGAGGCATCAGGCACAGCATTCACTCCTCGCACTTCAGCTCGGCTCCCACGTCAGTGCAGGCTGCTTCAATGAATGATGCAGCAAGGAGGGCCCTGTGGTCCATCAGTCACAGATATCGAGAGCGGCTGCACGACTCCGACTTCCGCCATGTCCTCAGCCGTTCGAGAGGCAGTGCGAACACCATTGTTCCCGTGGGGAATAACAGAGATGGTCGTGTGGATATTCTGGCTCGTGTTGCTGTTGCTCTTAACACAGACTTGGAGGGTACATATGACAAGGTGGATCATCTCCACGAGCAGCTTCAGAGGGCTCAGGTTCGGATCGCTCAGCTTGAGGCGCAGATTGCTGGGCGACGTCCTCCAGAGGAGGAAGCACCCTTCTATCCTCTGGAGTCTCCGCCTCGCAAGAGGACTCGCTACGGATCAGACGAGGCCTCCACCAGCGTGCAGCAGGATTAGGAGATTAGGAGACCCACCTTTACTTTTGTTATTGATAGAGCGTTCCTGCGAGAACGAGTCTTGTAATAATGGTTGTTGCATGCAAACCTGTTTGATTTGGTTCTTTGTTTGAGTGTGTTGTATTATGGAGTGATGGCCACAATGCGATGAGAACAAAAATCATTTAGTTAATGAATAGTTGGGTTATCTTTATCTATGATGTTTCTTTATCAAATTCAGATGATACAAAATCTGTTCACGCAGCTCTCTGACACAGCAGTCAAGTTTGAATTTTATCTTGAGCTACAGAACTCCGTTTGATGTAAAACCAGTTGGGTTAGTTCACAAATTTTATGGGCAAATTTCTGGAAAAATTCAGCAGTAAAGAATAAGTATTCACGGAGATATGAACAAAACTTTGGTGATATCAGAAACTGTAAAACTCTGCTGACATAGTGACCTTATTTAATTTATATCTCAAGTTATAGACCTCCAATTGAGATGAAACCAGTTGGGTTGGCTTTGAAATTTCATACTACATATTCTGATAAATTTTCATAATTTTTGGACAACATCATTGGGAGTTACACATGATTTATTGAGACCAACAAAATCTGTTCAAATTAAAAGTTCAAGCATCCTTATCTATTGAGTTTACTCTTCATGCATCACTATCATGTGCTTATCTGAAATATATATTTCTCTAACAATTAAATGGTACAAACCAGGTCAGGAGGAGGTCAAGAAGTTCCGCCAGTGATTCATGCTCACATAGCCAATCAACAAGCTCAAGCACCACCACCTCCACCCCCACAACTTAACCAAATGTATCCTGCTATGCTGCAATTCATTACCGCCCAAACCCAGCTACTGCAAAACCTCACCGCCACAGTCCAGAATCTACAAGCTCACCAAAACCAACTAGCACCACCTCCCCCACCTCACCCACAACCGAGGGACAAGCATAAGGATTTTATGAGCCACAACCCTCCCACCTACTCCCACTCCACTGATCCGTTGGATGCCGATGACTGGCTGAAGACGGTTACCAAGAAGCTTGAGATCGTTCAATGCACCGACCGAGAGATGGTCCTTTATGCTGCAGGCAGACTAACAGGGCAAGCCAGTGATTGGTGGGATGCTTATTCAACTGCACATCCTGCTAGGAACAATATTACTTGGCAGGAGTTCCGGGATAACTTCCGTGCATATCACATTCCTTCGGGAGTGATAAAACTCAAGCAGAAAGAGTTTCTTGCACTGAAGCAAGGGAATATGTTTGTCACGAAATATCTCGACAAGTTTACACACTTGTCCCGTTATGCTCTGTTGACGGTTGAATCTTGTTGTAAACTTCGACTCGCAAGCGAACGAGCCATGGGACCCTTCTTCCCTTAAGTGTGAACCCAAGGTATCGAATCCGTCGAATAGTGTGTAAAACAAGAATCAATCTACTAAAGCGAAAAGAACTCTTCGAATCTTTGAGAGAAGATCAAATGCATCTAATCTATAAAACTCAAGAGGTAGCAAGAGAAAGCATAGAGATAACCGATCTAGAAAGGTAGATCGTGCCTTTGTTGTAGTTCCGAACAAGAGATGAAGATAGAAAACGAATCTCATTAAAAGCCTCTTTAAACCGTGGTCTCCGTTCCATCCCCTGTGGTGCCGCCTTACACATGATCCAGGTGTCCTGTCACGACGTCCCAGTTTTTCAGCGGTTAACCTACAAGCACACTCACAAGGAGCATGTCGCAATCCTTGGTAGATCCGATATGCACGTCTAGCCACCGCGGCTACAAGAACACCCCAAGCAATATATCTCGAGAATATATTGAAAAGAAGCAAACCCAAGAAGAACGAATTCGTAGAAGAGACACTTGATCGCTAGAAATCGGATTCATATAATAACTTCACCATGAATGATACATGAGCAAGATCACCAACCGGGATCCTACCTTGATCTTGATTCTAGCTCCAGAACTCCGACGTGGTCTTCCTTGCAAGGTTCCCACGTCTGCTAGGGTAGCCCTAGACAACTAGCTCGACCCTCCTCTCCGAGATGGTGTCCCTCTAGCTTCTCTGCTCCTCGGCGGTGAATGACAAATGAATTAATATGTGGCTCTTGGCGTGGCACCTATAAATAGCCCGAGGGGGGTCTAGGTCAATGGGGGTGATGAATGGCCGAGAAAATGGGCCAGGCCGATCGGCCCATTCCGATCGGCCTGGGCCCGTTTTGGCCCAGTTCGTCCCCCGCTTTCTTCTGGATTCTTCTCGTGTTATTTGGAGTTCCTGCCGAGTTGCATGTGGGCCCTTGACGTCATCTTCTCCACGAAATAGATAAGGGTACTTGTCGCGCAAGCTCCTGCATTTTCTGCTCAAGTCCTCGGAGAATTGCCTTTTTGTCCTTCGGTCCTCGGGTCATTTGGAGTCACGTTCACGTCGTGTCTTGACTTGTTCCGGGCTTCACAATCCTCTTGCAAAGTGCTCGATGAACGATATCCAGAATCATCCTTTTAAGTCCTTAATTCCTGCGTAAACAATAAACTCCAAAAACCACATGCATACACGAACTTGATATATCAAGGGGGTTAGGATCGTTAGTATGGATATTAAATTAATACGAACATTGAAGGTAAACTCATGGCTAGGTTGACGGAAATCGACCGCCAACATCCCCCCATGCTTAAACCTTGCTCGTCCTCGAGTAAGCCTTCAATGGATATCAGTGTTGCCCTTCAATGTTCATAACCTGCACTTGATCATATATGAAAAAGACATAATGCTCTCTAAAATTATATAAGTTAAAGTTTCATAGTGTAACTAGCTTTCTTCTTCATGGAGGGTAGATATCAATAAAGCTCTTTCCACAAGTAATTAATCATGCTCCCAAAATTGAAATAAATCTTAGATATTTTGAATATTAAGAACGAGATAGAAAAATTGCTTTACCAATATCAATAACAAACCTCCTTGCATCTTGCTCATGTACTCTCAACTCATCATGTCTCTCAAGCCTATTAGAACTACTCCTTTCCTCTCTCAAATATTTGGTGGAAGGATTTATATGGAGCTATGGGAAAGTTAGTCCTATCAAGATTTCATAAATGGAATGCAAACAAAACAAGACAAGTTCCTCATGGAATTACCGAGCCTAGTCAAAAAGGTCATTGGAAAATAATGTTTCAAGGAGGGGGGAGAGAAAAATACACACACTTTTAGATAGGTGGACATGTGCAAATGGAATGAAGTGATCCCGAGGCACAAGCAAAGTCCTCGTTATCGGATTGTACATGGTTGGAAAAGAGTATGGGTCTTGATCTTGAAGCTCTTTGAACCTTTCAAGTGTAACTAGAGAACCGGGGAGCTTTATATTTTTTTCTCCTTTATTTTTCTCCTCATACTTTTTCCTTTATATATTTTTTCTTTCATCATACTTTTTCTTTTCTCCATCATTTTTTTCCTTTTTCATTCCTTTTTCATTTTTTTACTCCCCTTGAACTCTAGACTACACTAGTACTTCCTTGGCAACCCCCCGATGCTTAGACGTTGCTCGTCCTCGAGCAAAAGAGGTGTAAGGAAAATGCCAAGGTGGTACTGAAATTTTTGGAATCTTCTATGGAGAAAGATACTCGAAATCTTCTACGGGTCTTTTTGGAATCTCCCAAAGTTATCTCCACTTGATGGCGCCTTCTTCTTGTAGTCTTCCTCAAAATATTCATCCATACTCAAGTTTGGGTTTGATCAAAGAGGTGAACACAAAAAGAGATGATATGGGTTTGTGGGTGGATATCCGGCGAGGTTTGCGAAATTCCCAATGTGGAAACTCACAATGCACGGATAGAAAGGCTAGCAAAAAGATCGATACGCAAAAATACGGAATGACCAGCTTCTTAGACTCGAACCATTAAGAACTAAATCTGAATTGAAGCACCCAAAAATTAATCTTGAAACACTAAGGTTTTTCACTCAATCATAATATGGCTTTGGATGGGTAGAGCAAAATGCAAGTGGTCATTATGATAAGGCTAGCATCATTTTAAGCATAAAAAGAAATCATTCTTGATTTAACCAAAAATGAGAGCATGAAAAACACCATGGGACTTAAATTATCGTTACCTCCACACAAGATTAAGCTAGTATTTAAGTTGATTTTCAGATTTGTTTTTAAAAGAGAGCACTAGCTTAATCATATATAAAACAAGTTTAGGCATGATCAAAGCGGCAACGATCATCACATATCACATGGTACAACTTTCCATCCATATTAAAAATTATAAAACGATGGTGAACTTTATTCATGGCGATGGGAAACGAAAACTACTACTACCACACACATGCTGAAATCAAATAAAATAGAAGATGCTACGCACACACATTCTTGCACACAAACTGAAAATAAGAGAAAGGGAAAAATAAAAATCAAACCAAACTTGCATGCCTCTTCCTTCCTTCATCTTCACTCCTGCGGTGGTTGCTCGTTGTATCCTTGCTCATAATAATGTTGCATCGGTCCTCCATGAAACTCCTCCGGCGGCATTAGATGTAAGCGCCCAAGTTGGTAGGTGATGTTCGCCGTTCCCTCTTGCATGTTGTTCACGTGCGAGTGCACGATCTCGGTGTCTTGCATATTCCTCTCCACATAAGCTCCAATGATGGCTGCAGTTGCAGTTGGACTAAATGTGAATAAGGTTGAACAAACGCCGCATTTGGTACTATGTACGGCGCGCCTCCCGGTTGACCATACATTGGAGGTGGAGGCCCCATAAGCATTTCACTCCCCCATGCTTGCATTGGAACACCCCCACATGGCTGCATTGGGACTCTAACTTGTGGTGATGGAATCCCTCCATAATGTGGCATTGGAACTCCGCCATATGGTGCTCCGGTCCACCCGGTAGGTACACTACCACTTGGTGCTCCTTGGAATGTGGCTCCTTGTCCTCCTTGGGCTGTGGATGATGACCCTTCTTCAATTATGATTCCTCTCTTGCTCTTCTTGGCTGCCACATGCGGTTCATCTCCCAACCAATCTTCTCTCCCTTCAACAAATAATTTCAATTTCATATCCGGAAGAGGGATATTTACCACTGCCACCCTGAATCCTTTCTTCTCATCTCGACTTATATACTTTCCTTGTCTCAAATAATCTATGCCCAATGAAGTCCCAATAAGCAAAAGTTGTGGGTTTCTTTGGATTGTTGGCTTTAATGCAATAGCCAACATTATCAAATAGCAACCCGAACCAATACTTCCTCTTCCCGAGACCGCTTCACAAGCCCACCGATTTATCATGATGTATGTCGGGTTGATTTCTTGTCTTGCCACCAATCCTGCATATAGCCAATTCAACTCCGTGTCGGTGATCTTTGTCTCTCTCATCCTTCCCATGATACGCTTGCTCATCCATCAGTGGAAGACTTGGATAATAATATTCTTGATGCTATTTCTTTGTCGATTCTCCTTCTCCGAAATCATCCCCCAAAATTCTTCAATTTGGCCCACTTGGACTTCAACTAATTCCGGTGCATTCTTCTTGAAACCGAGCAACTCTCTAATATAGTCATAGGGGATCACTTGCTCTACATCTTCAAGATGGAATGAAAGGCATGCCACGCCTTCCTCTGTGATCTCCGGCTTCATTGTCATAAGTATTTCAAGAGCAAGTTCCTTGTGCACATGTACCGTAACTCCATTGGAAAATTGCGTCCACCCAAGGTGATCTAAGAGTTGATAAATATCCGAATGGAATCCCAACTTGAGTAGAGCATCATCATCAAAATCAACATTCGCCACAATCCTTCCTTCAAGAAAACCAATCCTCTCTTCTTCTTCCTTCGACATAATGGTGAAGCCATATTTTGAGCGCTTGCTCTTGTATGGTGGAGGAACGGTTGAGCGCGTCGATCGTTGTGGCGGCTCCTCGGTATGCCCACGCGGTTCGGTGAACCGCATTGACGAGCTTCATGTATCCCTCATGCCACCAAGGAGTAGCATGTCACCCCTTGGTGCCACGACATCTTCTTCCATGCTTCGCGGAGACTCGGAGACCGAGTGCCTCCGCGAAGAGCTCGACGACGGTGCCTTCGATGATGATGATGATTGTTTCTTCCCAAGAACGAAGTTGACGGCCTTTCCTCATGGTTCCTTGCTGCAAGAACACTCAAACAACTCTCCCGGGATTTCTTGCCAGAAGAAAAATTGCACAAAGAAAGTATATGGAAGAACAAGAATTGAGGTGAAATTTTCAGGATTTTTGGACTAAGGATTGGAGGACGAATTTTTCTGGAGAGTTTGGGAGCTTCCTGGACTATGAACTTGGGGTTATGAACTTGCAACGGGGTGGAGGACTTACCATCCGAAGGGGAGCACCGGGGGCTTAAAAAGGGAGCCAGGCCGACCGGCCTAGTCCGATCGGCCTAGGGCCTCTCTTCCCCCAATTGCTCTCTTTTTTCCCTGGGATGCTCTTTAGTGCATTGGGACCTCCTAGCCTCGTGCTCCACGTTAGACCACCGCCCAAACGTTCTCATCCACTCCCTTCCCTTGAATGATGAGCTTAATCTCCCTTCTCCTTTTCTTTGTGTCAACTCTTGTCTCCCATGTCTCCTTGCTTCATGTGCCTCCATTGATTCCTGCAAAAACATGATGCTTGCTGCCCCCCATGCTTGTCATGACAAGTCCCTAGGATGCTTTAATGATTTATGCCTTCCCATGAAGCATCCTAGGTCCTTAAGTGTTAATTAACCTCAAATACCCCACATGATTATGTTTAGACACTTAATCACTCCTCTAATTTCGAAAATTCAAATTTAATTCAGACCTAACATGAGTCCAAATATATTATTAGAGGAGTTTTTAAGCATCAAAAACATTTGTAAGTTGAAAATTTTCTGACTACATTGATTTTGGTTCACCGGGATCGCTCACTCTCATTAATTGATAGCGAGCTCCTCCGGCTTGACCGTAGGGTGATGGGTTTAGTTTTCTAATTTTGCTTAAACATGAGAGAGAGATTTTGAATGAATAAAATCAAAAGATGCTTTGGAAAAATCTAACTCTAGAGAAACCGGTAGATGTTATGCAAAGTTAAACCAAAAAATCGATTTTCCTATGTTCACGCGAGTCCTACCATGCGTCAAAAATTTAAAATTATTAAAGAACAATGCGGGGCTCTACTCATGTGTTTTTAGCATGAAAAACAAGTCAAACTTACCACCATGGGGAGGATGGGAAGTTTTAATAGGTGCTGGAATTTTTGGTGCTAGTTTCTCGAAAAGAGGCAAATAAATCATGGGATGGCTCATGTCATTGGTTTATGATAGAAAAATCCAAAACAAAATAACTGAGCAAATTTAAGGTCTCTAACAAATGATCAACCACTTAAAAGTTTATACCAAGTCTTGCGTAGCAAATTCTATGACCGACTTACTTGAAACTTGAAAAATCTTCCGGGTTGCCCTCCCGGTAGGCTTTATTCTTGAGCGGGTTGTCCTCCCGGTAGCTTTATTCTTGACTCGACGAACGGGTTGCCTCCCGCCAAGCGCTTTGTTTAGAGTCCATAGCTAGACTTCTTCACTCCTTCACTTCGGATCAACGCTCTTTGTGGGCGTTGCAATCTTGGGTACCCACTTCTGCACCATCTTCTTCAGCGCAGGTTTATTAGATGGCCTTGTCATCTTTTGGTCTTCACAGGTGGGCTTTGTTCCATTGTCTTGACGGACGCGACAATCTTGACTTCATTGCTTTTCTTCGCTTCCTTCTCCTTTGGCTCTTCCTTGACAATGCGACGATGAGGCGGAACATATTTGATGTTAATCATATTGCATACCTCGGAGCGTGGACGAAACTTGTAGATACTCTATTCGCCATTAATGTCGAACTCGATCTCCCCCTTGCCGACGTCGATGGTTGCCCCGACGGTCTTGAGGAATGGCCTACCAAGGATGAGAGGCGGCTTCGCCCTTTCTCCCATCTCGAGCATGACGAAGTCGACGGGGATGATGTAGTCCCCAACCTTCACGGGTACGTCCACAGCGATCCCCGCAGGGTAGCGAATAGAATTGTCACCCAACTCCAAACTCATAGCCGTGGGCTCTAGCTCCGGTAGGTGTAGCTTCTCGAACACGTCCTTTGGCATGACGCTCACACTTGCCCCAAGATCGCACAATGCCTTCTCGAAATTGAATGAGCCGATGGAACATGGGATGGTCGGACATCCGGGGTCTCTTTGCTTTGCCGGCCCTTGATTTGCAATAGTGGCGCTGCATTGCTCGGACATCTTGATGTGATCTCCCCCGAGTGCCGCCATCTCGTACTTGTTAGCAAGTATGTCTTTGAAGTAGCGAGAGTATGTTGGAACATGAAGAGCGTCCAATAGCGGCATGTTGATGCTTAACCTGCGCACCACTTCCACAAATTTTTCAAAGTGATTATCAATTTTACCTCGGAAGTAGCATGGCTTTAGCGGTGGTATCTTCATGTCATCACTTGGCATTTCAAACTCTGGCTCTTCGGTGACTATCTCTGGAGTAGTAGCAACCTTTTCCTTAATGTTTCCTTCCGGCTCGGTGGTTGGCTTAGGCTTCTTTGCTCCGGCTGAATTTTCGGGATCCACGGTCTCCTTTCCTGAGCGAGTTTGAATAGCTTTTGCCGACTCGGACCCTTGGGGCTGCCCCGGTAGCTTTCCTTCATTGGCCGGAAGGCGCCCGGCAAGTTGTCCCACTTGTGACTCCAACATCTTCATCATATTAAGCACTTGTTGGTTGGAACTTCCAACCTCCGTCACCTTGCCATCAATATTCTCCAATATCTTGTCCATAGCCTTGAACTTAGTGATGGTGTCCTTGTTGATCTTAGCTTGCTCGTCCATGAAATCCTTCAATTGTATACGAAGAGGCACCACATTTTGAAGAGATGAACTTGCATTAAATTGAGATCTACCTTGACCGTAGCGATAATTCGGCAAATCACCCTTCCTCATGTAGTCGAGCATCCTTGCTTCCTCCGGACAATCTTTTTGGACATGGCCGTACTCCCCGCACTCTTCACATGTGGATCTTGCTTCGGCGGCCTTTAGGTCTTGAGCCTCTTTCTTTTCCACTTCCATCTTCTCTAACCTCCTCATAAGCGAATCAATTTTTCCTTCGAGAAGATCCTCCTTTTCAACCTGCAAAACACCCTTGACATTGCCCGTGGGCTGAACCGGAAGTAAGCGTCCCGACGATGCTCATGTATCATTGTCTGCAACCTTCTTGAATAGAGTGAAAGCTTCCGTTGGAGTAAGCTCAATGATAGATCCTCCCGCCGATGCATCAATTACGGTCCTCGATGCCATATTGAGCCCTTGATAGAACTTTTGAACGAGGTCTTCCTTCGGGAACTTGTGATGTGGCACGGCCCGGATGTACTCATTGAAGCGCTCAAAAGCCTCCGCGATAGTCTCTGTAGGATATTGAGCAAAAGTTGCAATCTTATTACGCAAGCTTTGAGTCTTACCCGGCGAATAGTATTCCTTCATGAAAGCCCTCATCAACGCTTCCCAATTTTGCACCGTGTCTGTCGGCAAAGTATAGAACCATTTCAAAGCTTTCCCAAGTAGCGAGAACGGGAAAAGCCTCGCCCCCAATTGATTTTGAGTCACCCCATCCATCTTGAAAGTTTGACAAAGTTGGACGAAAGCTTGAATGTGGAGGTTAGGGTCCTCTTTACCAGTGAACGGCGAGTGTTGCACCATGCGGATGGTTGAAGTCTTGATCTCGAATGGTCTTGTGATGTCATCAAGGTTGAGAACGGGTAGATCACCAAGCTTCGGGATGCAAAGCTCCCCGATCTTGCTTTCCGGTTGTGGATCTCCCATTGGTGGCGGTTGTTGCGGATCTCCTCTCGGACTTAGTGGTGCTTTCAGACTTTGAGGTGGAGATTCCGACGACGATCCCGACGATCCGTCTTCCGCTTTTGGATTCGCAAATTCCAGCTTCTTAGCTTATGCCGCGTGTCTCCTTTGCCTGTAAAGTTTTTCTGGATCATCCACAAAATTTTTCGGTTTGTTGGAGAGGTGGCCGTCAATCTCCTTTTAGGGTTAGCAATAAACAAAATATACACAAAATCTAAAAAGAAACTAAAAAAGAAATTAGATTAGATTGATTTTTTTTATTTATGGAATGATCAAATCTTTGTAGATGCAAAAGAAAAATCAAAAAGAAAACGAAAAATATTTACGAACACGATAATAGATTGGATCTTGATTACTTGTTCCCCGGCAACAACGCCAGAAAAAGGGGGTTTGACAGCTTGTTGACGGTTGAATCTCGTTGTTAACTTCGACTCGCAAGCGAACGAGCCATGGGACCCTTCTTCCCTTAAGTGTGAACCCAAGGTATCGAATCCATGGAACAGTGTGTAAAACAAGAATCAATCTACTAAAGCGAAAAGAACTCTTCGAATCTTTGAGAGAAGATCAAATGCATCTAATCTATAAAACTCAAGAGGTAGCAAGAGAAAGCATAGAGATAACCGATCTAGAAAGGTAGATCATGCCTTTGTTGTAGTTCCGAACAAGAGATGAAGATAGAAAACAAATCTCATTAAAAGCCTCTTTAAACCGTGGTCTCCGTTCCATCCCCTGTGGTCTCGCCAAATGGAGCGGTAACAATCATGGACGTGAAAGGAGATCAATATGTGGTTAATGGTCAACGATTGAAGGTTTTTCTTGAACAAGACATCGTGCCCATCGACTACATTGATATATATCACATGGAGGACGAGCCCGAGCGTCAAGCCTAAGACGTAAAACGAGGTACATTTTTTGTAAATATGTTTTTGTTTTTAGTTTTCGTATTTATTTTGAGTCCTTTTCATAATTTTTAGCTGGACCTTTCCACCACCTAGGCTAGTATTCACGAAACACAGAGGGCCGCAAAAGATGGGCCGCGGGGGCCCGAAACAGGGGGTAGGTCGGTCAGCCCATGCCGACCGGCCCAGCACCCCCCGCCTCCGTTTCCGCCCGTTTTTCTCTGGGACGCGGTTCGGTGTATTTCCTTTTCTTGCCTACCTTTGTAGGAGCTACAAAAATAGGCAAGGAAGGGTTTCGGCCGAATCCTTCCAGGGATATTTAAGGATGCCTGGGGAGCTCGAGAATTGCATCTCATTTGCAATCTCCAACCTCCACAAAAACACCTAAGCACCCACGGCGTCCCCGAGCAGCACCAAAGGGAAGGAAGTGGTGAAGGCAACCATGAAAGAAGAAGCACGCCTCCCCTCTCCAACGCCGGCTGTTGGCAGTCAAATACCGTCAACAAGTTCGATCCGCAAGCGCATGGGTTGGTTGTAGCTCTTCCCTCGGAGTATCCCCCCAAGGTTTGTCAATCCAAGGATTGGAATCAAACACTTAGGGTTCCCCATCTAATCTATCGAACTAACCTAATCATGAAGCGTTGATTGCATAAAGATTTAACATACAAACACGGGTGGATGTATGGATCGCATTCACTTAGCCACAAGGATGCACGACCCAAGGTAACCCTAGCCTACCGTCTTCTAGTTGCAGCTCCGGCCAAGATGAGAAACCAATCTAATCTCATGCTAAGATAAGGAGTAAACCCTTACACGTTTGCTCGGCGCTTTCCCTTCCCTCGTACTGTCACTACGCGAAGGTAATCACCACCGAACGACTATACGTCAGTGCACCACTACGAGATATCCGCAAGACAAAGACTAATCACCACAATTAGATTTATTCCTACTAAAGGCATATGGTAGCTACACATATGAATAAGCACAACTCGTAGTAGATCAAAGTAAGGATAATGTATGATTTATATCACCATCGAATGTTGAATGTACAAATGCCTTGAAGAATTCAAGGCATGGCTCCGGAACTCCACCATGGCTTCACCACGCAGGGCCAACCATGGTGGCTAGGGCATGGCCTAGGCCATCTCCTAGGGGACTCGAAGACTTGCGGCGGCCGTCGGCTCCCTTCGGCGGCTCTCTGATGAATGGATGCAGCGGCCGTCCGGGGCAGGGGTTATAAATAAGCCGAGGAGGAGCTAGGTCAAAGGGGAGGCCGAATCGGGCCTAGAATAGGGTAGGCCCGTCGGCCCAGGCCCAAAACGGCCTCAAACGCCTTCAGCCTTCATACGAAAGTTGTCCGTCTCGTCGAGCCATGCAGTTTCCATATATAATTTGTCTCCATCGGACTTAAGATGAGCGAGATATGGCCTGTTTAAGCTCATCATCTCCTGTGGGCCTGGTTCGGGTCCATCTTCGTTGACGTGGCGTTTCTTGCAGTTTTGACTTTTTTCCCCTTCATATGTGGCTTTTTGGCGTCATTATCCCCGCGATCAAGATAGGGGATCTTGGCGTGCGAACTCCCGCATCTTCTGTTTAGGTCCTCGGAGTTTCACGGCTTCATGCTTTGGTCCTCGGGTCATTTGGAGTCATGTTCACTTCGTGTCTTGACTTGTGTCGGGCTTCATTATATTCTCATAAAGTGCTTGATGAACTTTACCCGAAAGTGCTCCTTTAAGAGTGTAAATCATGTGTAAACAACATACTCCAAAAACCACATGCAAGTGCGAACTTGTTACATCATTAGTATGCCTAGTGGCGGGTTAGTCATAAATCAAAAATCAAACCAAAGTGTAACAAGTGCTCTTGGTTGACGGAAATCGACCGTCAACACCGACGACCGAGGAGCTTCGTCGGTGCGCTATGGTGCAAAAGCTCAAGGAGGAGGTGAAGAGGACCGCACGGATTCGTTGCGGAGGGCGTATCCCAACAAGGCACATGGCTAGCCAAAATCCGTGGGTTGAAGAGAAGAAGGAGAAGCCCGCTTCTCCCGTTTACCGCTCAAAGAGGCTCCTAGGGATGAAGACGAAGGATTACAAAGAGAAGACCCCCGAGCCGGCAGAGATTTACGGATATAGCGACTACTCCGATGACCGGAGCCCTAGCTCGTGGGCAGCTGGTGGAAGAGATGATAACGACCTCTATGTTTGGGAGGAGGTGTCCAAGTTGGAGCCGGAAGAGCACCACGAGCAATGCGAAGAAGGCAACCCAGACGGCGGCAACGATCCGGACGACGGAGACGATGGAAGCAACAACGATCCGAAGGAAGAGCACAACATATGTTGCGCAGATTGCCACAATGCTATTGCGGAGCTCTTCTCTCCCCTTGATGAGTGCTTCCACACCATCAACGCCATGCAACAAAGGATTGAAGATTGGGAGCGCGTGGCGGAAGATGACTTTAAGTTCTTTAACTGGAATATAAGGAAGCTCTTCGGGATGAACAAGAACTTCAAGAAGGAGTGGTGCACCTCGTGCGTGAAGTTTCGCTTGGTGTTGTAGTTAGCATGTTTTCCCCCCTTGGTACTTTTTTAAAGTTACGATGAGGACGTCGTAAAATCTAAGCGTGGGGGGGGGAGAGCTAGCTAGCTACCTTTTTAAAATTTTTGCTTAAAGTGGTGTTAGGTCGAGTCTTTAAATCGAGTCAAGTGTGAGTTTTGCTTTATCTTTTTAGCTCGAAAGTGTCTTATGCAAGTTTCTTGTTTCTTTTCTTGTTATGTCTTTACTTTATCTTTCTTATTCGAGCATGAACTTGGTGATTAATCGTTTACTGTGGTGCTTAGTGGAAATTTACTTTTGTAAAGCACCCATATTCAAACTTTGATCTAGGACTTTGCTTCATCTATGCTTTTAGTAATGCTAACATTGGAGGCTTTAATTTCTGAAAATTAAGAAAAACACCTTGCTATGAAGGTTAGCGATCTCTTTCTCCAAGTTGAGAGGTAATATCTATCCTATACAAAGCCTATATATATATACACTCCACCATAAGTGTTGTTTAGCACGATGAATTGGGTTAGGATTTTGCTCTCCGGGGAGGTCTAATTTCAAGCAATGATCATGTCCTTGATGTATATCTTTTATTGCTAGCCTCGTCATATATTCGGTAATGGGAATTTCACATTGAATGCCCTGTACATCGCCGGATTCCATACCCAAACCCATAAACATCTTTTTATCATCTTATTCCTTGAACACAACCCATGTTCGAAGATTCGTTCGATTTCTAGGCATGATTTTGTTTAAAATTCAGATTGGTATTCATGTTCAAAAGATGAGCGAAAAGCTTCGGAGATGAAGATGTGGAAAGAAGAAAAAAATATATATGTATGTGTATATGTGTGGTGCGCACACAAGAAAAAGAAGAGAAATGAAAGAAAAAAAAGAAAAGAAGAAAAAGAAGGAAAATCCAAGGCAAAGCAAGAGAGGTATAGTGAGGGATGACAAGTCAAATGAAGATCAAAAGAAGTGCAAGGAAGGATGCGATGATGTTGAGAACGACTCTTTGATATTCCATACCATGTGCAATCCGACATCGAGGACATCATTAGTGCCTTGAAGTCATTATTCTTTTTCCCTTTGCACATGTCCACCATTCTAAATCTTCTCATCCTTGATACCCTTACATTATGGTTTAATTCTCATGATCATTGGCTTGGAAGGTGAACAACCACTAGAGGATTTTCCTAGCTTGATAATACTTGTGCTAGCTTCACTAGCCACACCTATAGCTCCACCTTGCATTATAAATGAGAGACTTGTGGGAGGTGAGAGTTTATGAAATTATCTAGGATAGCCACTTTAAATGAGTGACATGTGAGAACTTGGAGAAGGGCTTTGTCTAATGCTTTGTGCAGGAATTTTATTTTTAAAACTTTGTAAAAACCCTCCGATGAGAGTAAGAAAGCGAGTATGGATGAAGTCGAAGATCTCTAGTGAAAAGGTATGAGTTGTGGGGTAAGTCTTGAATTGGTAATTTCTAAACGCCCATGGTTACATTATGATCTTTGTTTCATGCCTCTTATATTAAAGATGAATGACTGACTAACTTGAAAGGAAAGGATTGACGAAGCATGTTTCTACTCCGTGGATAAACAATTTTTGAGCAACTTGCTCGAGGACGCGCAAGATCTAAGCGTGGGGGGATGTTGGCGGTCGATTTCTGTCAACCAAGAACACTTGTTATGTTATAGTTTGGATTTCATTTCGGAACTAACCCTCCACTAGGCATACTAATGATATAACAAGTTCATCGTTGGATGTGTGTTTTGGAGTATAATGTTTACGCAGGAATTCATACACTAAATGAGAAGAGATGCACTCGGTTCGGAGGACGATTTACATGATGATCGAGAGACTCTGACCGTGTGTGAACTTGACTCCAAAGGTGGCGAGGACCAATGTGCTTCAATGAAGAATTTCCGAGGACCAAGATGAAAAGACCGGAAGATTATGCATAAAGACCCCTTAACTTGGTCGCGGGGATGACGACATCCAAAGCCCATATCCGAAGGAGGAAAAACCCCAAAGTGCAAAAGATGACACGTGGCAAAAGACGGGGGCGAACTAGGCCAGGGAGGGCCCAGGCCGGTCGGCCCGGGCCGGTCGGCCCAGGCCGGTCGGCCCACCCCCATTCGGGGTCGGTTCGCCGCCGCCTTTCTTCGGTGATAAGATCGCGAAACCCTAACTGTCTGGGGAGAGGAGCCCTTCGCGAAAGACGACCAGAGAAGCCTCGGGAGATCAACCACAAGGAAGAGGGTTGATCGAGAGGGTGAGCATTCAAGAGGATCATCGCTGAGTGTTGACGGCTGTTATCCACTCACTTTTTACCCGTCAAACATGTACCTTTTGGCATGGAAAATGATTATCAACACTAGAATAGGGCTTAAACTAACCATTTCCACAAGTGTTGGTGATTATGCAAATATAGGTGATTAGCACTAGAAAGAGGAGTAAAAGCACAAGTCTTTGATCCAAGTACTTCAAGACCAGCCAATGAGGGGATGCCACCTACGATTCCCCTGGATCACTGACGTCATCAATCCAGGAGAGGTAAGCTCGACGAATCACGAAGCGCCACATGGACATCACATGGATTCAAGGGCCCACTTATCCCCCAAAGCCGTCGGGAAACTTGGCATGCACGGGGGAGTGACTTCAGGGCCCACCAGTCAGCCACCACGAAGAAGCACAAGGCGCCACGTGGCGCCGTGGTTTCGGCCGAACCGTGGATCGGCCGAACCGACTTTGGTTCGACTGATCCCGGCCCTCCACGTGGCAGCCCCTGATTGGTCCTTGGTTGCAATCTCGGGTGTTTTGGAGCACTTGGAGCCCCGAAGCAAGCCACTCCCTCCTCTATAAATAGGAGGAGAGGGGCTCTCATTTGGAACACACACTTCTCCTCCTCCTCTTCATTTTGGCCTTAGAGCCTCTCTCTTTAGGAGAGGAGAGCTCTTTGTATAGGATTAGTGCTAGGAAGTGAGGTGGGAGGCTTGGGGACATGTCATGTTCATGACATCTTCCTCAAGAACGATCCTCAGCGGTGCCTTTGTTCTTCAACTAGACTAAAGTGAGTATTTCGACATTTTCTATTTAGACTAAAGTCGTATGCATGCTTAGTTGCTTTGTTCTTGTGTTCTTCGTTTGTTCTTGATTTAGAGGCTTGTGTTCTTCGAACACAACCCTTTCGATCTAGTAGACTTAGATCATAAGTTTGCATCTAGTTTGCCAGCTTGTCTATTAGAGTAAAGTTGATGCTCCTACATATCTCTAGTTAGATCAAAGTGCATTCGTGATCTTGCATAAGTGATAGAGCATACCTTGAGCTAGTGCCAGTATCTCCCTCACAGATTCGTAGTTCCGTATTTATATGGAGTGCTATAGTCGGGCTATCGGGACGTCAGACGGTGTCCGGCTATAGTAGTAGTCAGTGGTATAGATGTGGTGTCTGGACCATAGGTTATCCTGCGAAGACCACGCGCGTTCGCATAACGATAGAGGTAGGCCATAGTGGTGACAGCCTGTTGGACCCTTTGCAACCCTCCATGCCTACGTACCGAGTTGGGCTCGTTGTCAGTACATTGGCCTCTCCCTAAAAAGTTAGTATGTGCTGGCACCCAAAGTGAGTGTTATACCTGAGAGACCGTGCTAGACTCTGTGTTCGGTCAAGGCAGATCCTTTCTACCTATCCTATCAATCAGTGTTGTGTCCTTGGACCATCTATACTAGAGTAGAAGATAGTGCACATCGTTCTTTGGATTCGATACCCTTGGAATACTCTCCTTCCTTGGGGAAGTGCTACAGCGGTATTTCCGTGCTCTTGCGATATACCCGGTTGTTCTTATACGCTCCCTCTAGGTGTACAACTAGTGGTGACGTTAAGAAATGCCAACAAGCATTTCTGGCGCCGTTGCCGGGGAACGGTTGCTGTATCTATCTTCGAACCTAGTGGTCCTCGTAGTTACCTTTTTTGTTTTCTTCTACCTTTACCCCAGTTACCATGGAGCAAACTTCTATCCAAAACCTTTCTGCTCCCAAACCTGAGTTGTTAGAGCCTCCGCCATCGGAACACCCAATTACCACACCTAGCTATCAACTTAGTACTGATGTTATCTCTTTGATTGGGAAATCGTATTCCTTTTTCGGGGACCGTCAAAACCCCTACGAACATTTGCTAGAGTTTGAGCGTTTGTGTTCATGTTACGCCTTTGCTGGCATGACACACGATACCGTTCATTGGAAATTGTTTCATTTTTCCCTCACGAGAAGCGCAAGGTAATGGTACAACGAACGCGCGGGCTCTGTTGGCGGCAGCTAGTCGGAACTTGTCGGTAAATTCTGCCGACGGTTTTTTCCACCTGCTCGTCTCATCGCCCTGCGAAAGGATGTGCTCGAATTTAAGCAAAATGACAAGGAAACCTTGGTTGCGGCATGGGAAAGACTCTTACATTTAGTAAATTCGGGTCCCACGTTGTCAATATCCGACCATGTGCTCTGTTAGCATTTTTATGCGGGATTGGACGTCAAGTCCGCCGGGCACCTTGACGATGCCTCGGGAGGCTCCTTTCCGGATAAGACTCCAAGTGAGGGAAGGAAGATCCTTGATCTTATAGCAGCTAATGACTCCTTCACAGCCGAGCCAGAAGAGCCTCAAGAGGAATGCGCATCTGAAGAAGAGACCACTCCTGAATCTGAGCCCGAACCTTCGCCATCCAAATCCGTAAGCCCAGTTCAGGAGGCCACGACACCGGAGGAAGAGACAATACAACCTTCGGGGTCCCTTCCGAAGTTTGAGGATGATATAATTGGCGATTATGGAAACACCTCAAACTATTGTTGCGAGAGAAAACCACCATCACCCGTATCTCCCCCGGATCTAGTGGAAATTGCCTTCCTTAGGGACAACGTTCGGGAGTTAACGGCCATCATGACTGTTGACGGCTATTAAGTGCTACTTTTACACCGTCAATACCTGCATAATATAATGGTAAAAGGATCATCAACACTAGAATATGGCTTTATACTGACAAGTTCCACAAGTGTTGGTGTTTCTAGCTTTTGTTGCAGGATGCACAGGAATACGTGATAAATGATACAATTGAGATCAAGTGATCCAATGGCTTATATAGGACGTCATCCATAACAACCTCAAATGCCAATTTGGACTGCTCCATTGCGACGGGCTCGTCGAGACGATCGAAATGGACATATTATTTGTTTACTTTGGAGCTCGGATGCAAAAGATATTAAATGGCCAAGATATTATAGGATGCTGACGTCAGCATGACGCCAGCACCCCACCATCGTACCACGGACGTGCGGGAACACATCAACAGGCGACACGTGGTGACTGGGCCAGGGCGCGCACACGGCCGCGCGTAGGCGCGCGCGGGATGCACCCTGCTGGGCGACGTAGCGGCTCCGGGTTGGGCCCCCCTCCCGTGCGGGACGACGCCTGGGACGCGCACGCGCGCGTGGAGCGCGGGTGGGAGCGGACCGAGCCGGGGGACAGGTGGCGAGCTGCGGTAGGCCGAGGTGGTGTCGGTTCCCTGGGCCGTCGGTTAACCATGGTTTATTCCATTTTCTGCGCCAGTTCAGGCACCCAGCGACCGGTTCAGCTCCGGTTCACCCACCTAGGGTCCGGTTCTTGCCCGGTTTTCAACTCCACCACCTTGGGGAAACGTGCCCCACACTGTTCCTCGCCAGATGGCGCCCAGGGAAGCTGCGAACCAAGGAGAAACTCCTCCCATCCTCACACTCCCTAAGCCTATAAATAGAAGGAGAGGGGGTAAAGAAAGGGACACACCACTTCACCCAAGGATGAGAGCTTACCTTCAAAGGAGAGGCCTCTCCTTGCTAGATTAGAGAATAGGAGAGTGAGAGAGAGAGTTGTATTTCTATGGATGCTCGTTCTTCAATTAGAGTAAAGTAAGTATTTTCGCATTTTCTATTTAGACTAAAGTCTGAGTGATATGTTCTTGTGTTCTTCGCCTGTTCATCATTTAGAGGCACGTGTTCTTCATGAACACGCCCCTCGATCTAGTTGATTAGGTGCACAAGTTTGTATCCCATTTGTATGACTTGTCTATTAGAATAAAGTGGATATGCTTGCATGCTCCGATTAGAATAAAGTGTGTTTGTGATTCCTTTCTAATAGTTTATGCTTGGTTGCATGAGTAGTCTTTTTCCTCTGCTAGTGCGTAGATCCTGGGTTCACACGTTCATCTGTTGCAAGTCATTCGTGTACGTTGGAAGCATAGTATGGGGTCGAGTGCTCTCTTGTATGCCTTTAGTATAAGCTAGTAGTACCTATAGTGAGTGAGATCAGTTCTCTTCTGTGGTCGTAGTTCTATAAGTACAGAGTGCCGTAGTCCGTTGGCTACGCAGTAACCACAGCGTAGACGTTGTGTCACGCTACCGATTATCATTCGTTCGGCTTATCCCAAGGTTAGGTAGAGGCAGTCCAGGTGGTGGTGACAGCCTGTCTAGCCCTCGTTGATCCTCCGCAGCTGGATATAGTCAGAGCTCCGTTCCACATAGATCCGCGTACCGGAGTCACCTGTTAAGTCAGGGCTATCGGTACCCTAAGCCAAGTTCTATCTAGAGATCGACCTTTAATCTCATCTATAGTGCTATCTTTAGGAATCCTCTCTATCCTTGCCTTTTATCTGGGTGTGTCCTTGGACTGACTAGTATGAAGTTAGTGCACACTGTTCCTTTGGATTCGATACCCTTGGAATACTCTGAGGTGAAAGCTACAACGGTATCCGTGCACTTGCGGATTTATTTTGTGTGGTGCTAAAATACCCAACAATGACCCAACAATAGTTGAAAGAGTTGGAATCAACAGCCGGAATTTTCCAGCTCCTCCCGCCTCGATCGACCCTTCCTTGTGTCATGAATGGAAAGGTAGTGAAAGTTCTCTACAACCCCTTGGTGGGAGTCAACATCATGTCCAGTACTTATGCTCTAAGGAACTTCGTGGATGAACCTCTGACCCCTACCCAGACGTCTATCAGGACTCCTGAAGGAGAAATCCTAGAAGGAGTAGGGATCTTGAAGGCTATCCCTGTCATGTATAAGGAGGCCGACTTTGCTCTTGACTTCCACACCTATGATGTCCTTAGCTTCGACCTCATGATAGGATTGCCCCTCGAGAAATTTCTCCTAGAGGCCCCTACCCAAGGTAGGCTTAACATGTGCCTTGGGAAGGAGGTTTTCTCTATAGAAATCTCGAGAGCGAAAAAACGCGAGAACTGATCCTCCTGATGACTCTACACAAATTGTGGAGGTTAATGCAATCATTCCGGGAGATTCGCCGGAATCCCTCCTCGACGAGTGGGCACCTGAGTTCATAGATGAGATAGAGGAGCCTGATGAGCCCATAGATATATCTGAATCCCAGGCTCCACCTAAGGCTCCTATCGAACTCAAACCTCTACCCACCGGCCTTCGATATGTTTTCCTCCATGGGGACACTGAGTCCCCAGTGATCATTAATAACAATCTCTCTGACAAGGAATCCAGAAGGCTCATCTCCGTCCTAGAGAAGCACCGATCGGTGTTCGGATACTCTCTTCAGGATCTTAAGGGGATAAGCCGACTCTCTGCACCCATCGCATCCCTGTAGATTCAGACATTCCACCGACGAGGGAACCGCAGAGAAGGCTGAACAATGCGATGAGAGATGTTGTGAAGAAGGAAGTCCTCAAACTTCTTCACACTGGGATCATTTATCCAGTGCCATACAGTGAATGGGTTGGCCCCGTTCAATGCGTACCCAAGAAGGGAGGAATGACGACAGCCCCTAATGAGTTCGGCGAGCAGATTGCTCAACACCTTCCCACAGGGTGGAGGATGTGCATAGATTATAGGAAGCTCAACAAGGCTACAAAGAAGGATCACTTTCCGCTCCCGTTCATCGATGAGATGCTCGAGCAGCTGGCAAATCACTCCTTCTTCTGTTTCCTTGATGGGATTCTGGCTACCATCAAATTCCTATCCACCCTGATGACCAAAACAAGACCACCTTCACCTGCCCTTACGGAACCTACGCTTATCGGAGGATGTCTTTCGGGTTGTGCAATGCACCCGCGTCATTCCAGAGGTGCATGATGTCTATCTTCTCAGACATGATCGAGCAAATCATGGAGGTTTTCATGGACGATTTCTCTGTCTATGGTAAAAGTTTCGATGAGTGTCTCAAGAATTTAGACAAGGTCTTGCAAAGGTGTCATGAGAAGGACTTAGTCCTCAATTGGAAGAAATGCCATTTCATGGTTAGAGAGGGCATCGTGTTAGGACACCTGGTGTCCGAACGAGGGATAGAAGTGGATCATGCCAAGATCGAGGTAATAGAAAAGCTTCCTCCTCCTGTTAATGTCAAGGGCACCCGTAGCTTCCTCGGCCATGCTGGGTTCTATTGACGGTTCATTAAGGACTTCTCACAGGTAGCTAGACCCCTTACCAATCTCTTGGCCAAGGATGCGCCCTTCGAATTCACAGAGGAGTGTATGGAATCTTTTCTTACCCTCAAGAAGGCACTCATCCCTGCCCCAGTCATCCAGCCTCTCGACTGGACGCTGCCTTTCGAGATCATGTGTGATGCAAGTGATTACACTGTAGGGGCCGTCTTAGGCCAAACTAAGGATAAGAAACATCATGCTATAGCCTATGCTACCAAAACCATGACAGGAGCTCAGCTGAACTATGCTACCACTGAGAAAGAGCTCCTTGTTGTTGTCTTTGCTATAGACAAGTTTAGATCCTACTTAGTGGGAGCCAAGGTAATAGTTTATACTGATCATGCTGCTCTTAAATACCTGCTCACTATGAAAGATGCTAAACCCTGCCTGATTAGATGGATTCTGCTCCTTCAAGAATTTGATTTAGAAATAAGGGATAAAAAGGGAGTAGAAAATTCTGTTGCAGATCATTTGTCTCGTATGCGTACTACTAACCTGCAGGAAGCACCCATCAATGACTCTCTACGAGACGACATGTTGCTGAAGGTCACGGATAGCAACCCCTGGTATGCAAACATTGTGAATTATCTAGTTACAGGGTACATACCCCCAAGAGCCGATAGGAAGAAACTGATTCATGAAGCCAAAAGACACATGTGGGATGATCCGTACCTCTATAAAATCTGCGCTGATGGGTTGCTGAGAAGATGTGTACCGCGTACTGAAGGAATGCAAATCATTGAGAAATGCCATGCTGGGCCATATGGTGGCCACTATAGCACTTACCATACACATGCAAAGATATGACAAAGTGGGTTCTTCTGGCGGACTATGTATGACGACACGAGAAATTTCATCTGAAAATGCAAAGTTTGCCAGAAGCACAGGGGAATTACTACCAGAGATGCAATGCCCCTACATGATAATTTGCAAGTGGAGCTTTTCGATGTATGGGGTATTGATTTCATGGGCCCATTCCCAAAGTCTGAGGGAGCTGAATATATCTTAGTGGCAGTCGACTATGTGTCAAAATGGGTGGAAGCTATAGCTTGCAAGTCGGCCGATGCCAGGCAGTCCAAAAGGATGTTCAACAAAGTGATATTCCCTCGCTTCGGCATTCCAAGGATGGTAATTAGTGATGGAGGATCCCACTTCACTGATACAGATTTTAGAAGATTCCTGAAAAGACAAGGGATCCAACACAGCATTGCTACTCCATACCACCCCCAGACTAATGGCCAAGCAGAAACCTCCAATAAGCAGATTAAGAACATTCTACAGAAAATAGTACAAGAGGATGGCAGAGTTTGGAGGAAGCATCTCACTGATGCCTTATGGGCCTATCGAAGAGCTTACAAAACTCCATTAGGGATGTCTCCGTATCAATTGGTATATGGGAAAACATGCCACCTACCAGTGGAGGTGGAACATAAAGCTCATTGGGCAATCAAAAGGTTTAATCTAGATTTCCTGAAGTCCGGAAGGAATAGACAGAAGCAATTAGTAGAATTGGAAGAATGGAGGGAAAAAGCCTATCACAGTGCAAAGATCTATAAAGAGAGAACCAAGAGGTGGCACGATAAGAAAATCAAGAAGAAAGAATTTGCACCAGGTGATAAAGTGCTACTTTTCAACTCCCGATTTAAGCTATTCGGAAAGGGGAAATTGCGCAGCAAATGGGAAGGACCATTCACAGTAATGGAGGTAGCCCCTCATGGAGCTATCACTCTGCAAAATGATGAAGGCAACTGTTTTAAGGTGAATGGCCATCGGTTGAAAATCTTCCTCGAGCCGGACGACGTTGAATATGAAGTGATCAACTTCATCGAGAATGAGTACAATGAGTAAGAGCGTGCCCAACACCAGGTAAGTCCTCCTTTCCCTACTCTCTTTATTCTTTCAAGCTTATTTTCATTCCTTAGAAAAGACAGTGTGGGGGAAATCCCCACTCTGCAGAATAAAAAGGACCTGAGGTACGCATCTTCCCTATCTCATTCCCTTGTACCTTTGAGTTTGTTTTGAATCTCAAAAATCAATCTTTTATATCAAACTCGGGAGGTAATTTTTCTATGTCATGCATGAATCCCAAGGTTGGTTTGCATATGTTCTATTCCTTACTCATCATCTTATGCTTGTGAACAAATATCATTAGGGAACTCATGTTTATCTAAGTAGTTGGTGCTTGTGATATGGCTTGATAATATGATCTTCGCTCTTTATGCTTGAGTGCTTGGGGAATTTATTTTGAAAATTTGAAAACCCTTTGCAAAGCTCCTCTTTGATATGCCACCGTCCTACTAGAGCCATATGATATAGTTGAAAACCTTCTACTCATATGCTGCTTGTCATTGCATTGAGCTTTGTCAAATCCTGTGACCCTTGTGAGAATTCTTTTCAATACTTTCATGATCAAGATTCATGTGCACACCACCTATTTCCCCTTGCTATGCTTCTACACTGGAAGTTAGCATTGTATCATTCATCCCTTTCATAAAAATAAAGTTCCATATGTGGTGTGACATCTCTCTCCAAAATTGTCCTTCAAAAAGAGATATGGGCTATAAAAAAAGAGACACATGCTCAAGGCATGATAAAAAAAAGTGAGAAAAGAAAGAATAGCCCATGTCCAAAATAAAGGAGGAATATGAGAGAGATGAGATCATGCAAAAGGAGTTCCATAACTTAGATGGTAATAACTAGTGTCCATTCCGGAGCTAGTGTCCACCTTACCATCTACCAACATTCATCATATACGTATGCTAATATCTAGCACCCATTCCGGGCCTAGTATCCACCTTACCATACTCATCATACCTATACACGTGCACATCTTGATCTGATTGTATGATTTGATTTTCTCTGTGGATCCAGTTTTTGACATTGCAATATATGTGATACAATTATGCCTTATCCTTTATCCTACCCTGAGCTCCACATATAGCCATCATTAGAAGTAGGATGAAGAAAGGCAATCTAATGCCTTAGTGAGAACATATACACATTGAGCGATTTGAGAGAATCAAATGAGGAGCTAAGCAAAGGTTTGTTCTTGAAAATTTATTGCAAAACCCCGAGTTACTTAACATGATGAGAAGGAGTGATTTGATTCATGGCTATTCCATTCCTCAACTACCCAAGATAGCATGATAGACACTTCATAGAGTTCACAAGAACAAGGTATGGTTCGTAATATCTCTTATGCTTACTTCATACCTGTGGATATCATGTCTCACTTTGATCTTGTTCTTCCCTTCACTCGGGATGAGCATAGGTCGAGTGTGGGGGTATTTGTTGACGACTGTTATCCACTCACTTTTTACCCGTCAAACATGTACCTTTTGGCATGGAAAATGATTATCAACACTAGAATACGGCTTAAACTAACCATTTCCACAAGTGTTGGTGATTATGCAAATACAGGTGATTAGCACTAGAAAGAGGAGTAAAAGCACAAGTCTTTGATCCAAGTACTTCAAGACCAGCCAATGAGGGGATGCCACCTAGGATTCCCCTGGATCACTGATGTCATCAATCTAGGAGAGGCAAGGCCGACGAATCACGAAGCGCCACATGGACATCACATGGATTCAAGGGCCCACTTATCCCCCAAAGCTGTCGGGTGAGGACCAGGTGTGTCCGAGGACCAGTGGAGGGTCGCTACTTAGTGATGAGTGATTGACAACGTTGTGTGGACTAATGCTTGGCTAAGTGTGCAGGTACAAGTTGCGGCTTGACTCATGTCGGTGCAGGTGAAGAACAAGCGTGAAAGGCCTTAGCTGTGGTGGCCTCCGGGTGATGGAGTGGCAAGTAGGCTTGGTTCGATGGACCTGGTGGCCGATGGGGTCAAGTGCGAGCCGTACGGTGCAAGACTGGCGGGCTGAAGTCGTGAATATGGGCCGGTGCAAGGTAGCGGATCGAGCACGAAGCTTGCATACGGGGTTTGTTGGTTTGCCCACAAAACCATCGGTGGACGGTTTCTTGGTTTGGGCCTCAAAACCAAGCCCGGAGGCCCGAGGCGACAAAGACGATGATCCAGGAGCTTCGGGAAGCTTCGAGGTGGGGGGCACCTAGCGTGACCGCGGGGCTTGCGTCGATGCTAAGCAAGGCCGCGGTGGAAGCGTGTCCGCTCGATGAAGACTTGACCAAAATGCCCCTGAGGGGTTGTATCTTCATTTCAATTTGTAGGGGTAGCATGGTCATTTACCTCCCTCCGATGGACTTCGTATAAATAGCAGAAAGGTGGATGGCATCTCTCTCTCTTGGACTCTAGGGTTTCCTCCCCCGGTAGATTGCTCTAAACTGCTTCTTTTCCCTCTGTATTCCTTATGCTAGATTCTGGTATAGACTCTGACCTTTGGATCTATGGAAGCATTCGGCGTTGCGGTGATCTCCTAGTCCTCTGTGATTTTAGTGTCATTTTTGGGGAGTTTCGTTCTTCGCTCGATTCGGGGATTTGAGGGCGTTTTCCTTCGGATTTCTTTGAGGGGATCATGGGTGGATGCCTTACGCATCTTTGTGTGTGATCTTGACCCCTCAAACGCCAAGGAAAGCCTTCGATTCGTGAGTTTTTGGCCGGAGTTCGAGTTCTTAGTGGTGGTTCGTGTGATCCGCGATTCCCGGCGTTTTAGGGAGTTAGAGGTCGAGATTTTTGGGGCATAGCTTCATCTTGTGACGCTTCTCATCTCCCCAAAATCTTGTCTCAAGAGCTTCAGCCGTTTGGGAGATCTGGTGATGGATTTGGGAGTTTGACCCCGTGGGTCGCGCGTTTCTAGCTCTGTCCACTTCACGCAGACTATCCGCGAGTCCTTGGCGGACTGTCCGCGGGCTGCTGAACAGTGCTCGTATTCTTCGTGAGTTCTTCCATGTTCGTGTTTTGATCCGGTGCCACAAGTTGTTTTGGTTGCACGGAGTTTGCGGACGGTCCGAACTGAAGTGGCGGACAGTCCGTGAAGGTGCGGACAGTCCGCGGGTCCCTCGCAGACAGTCCGATTTTTCGGGGTGCATCTCTGGTGGTTCGGGAGGCTTTTTCGGACAGTCCGCGTGGCCTCTGCGGACAGTCCGCCCAGGCCCCACGGACAGTCCGCCGTACACCACGGATGGTCCGCGAGGTCTGTTGCAGACTTGCTTCCTTTGCTTTGATTCTTGTCCGGTGCTTCCGCTCTTTGTTTCGTGGCTTGTCTCTGGGACTTGTAGGCTTGTGTGTGCCTAGTCTAGAGCTTCTTTGGTGTGTGCAAGTACTCAGAGTGGCAATCGGGGTATAGGCCGAGTTCAACCTTCGAGAAGAATTTTTATCGGCTCCCATTCACTCCCCCCCTCTCTGGTCGCCCTATTCGGTCCTTCAATTGGTATCAGAGTCGGTTACAGATCTTCTTGATTCTAACCAGTCTAAGATCCAAAGATGGGCGATTATGGCAAGGGGTCGGGTCCTCCGCACTTTGATGGCAAGCATTACCCGATGTGGGAGAGGCGCATGGGTGCGTTTTTGCGAGGGAAGGGAACTCTGATCTGGGAGGTCACTCAGAATCCTCATTATGTCATCCCAGACAGTTTTCTGCTTCCAGGATCGCGGGACATGTGTGAGGACAACAGCAACGCCATTGATTACTTGTTCTATGCTCTCTGTGCCTCGGAGTTCGAGCAAGTGTACGGAGAGAATGTGGCCGGAAAGATTTGGCTCAAGTTGAGAAATGCTCATGTTGGCAATGCCCAAGTGCAAGCCTGTTTGTTTTCTACTTACCGGAGAGAGTATGAGAACTTCACTCATCTCCCCGGTGAGTCGACCGATGCTATGTTCCAGCGCTTCACTAGCATAGTCAACAACATGAGGGCCAATGTGACAGTACTCCCATACACGGATCATGATCAAGCTATCAAGCTTTTGCATGCCCTGGATAGATCTGTGTGGAGTACCAAGGTTGAGGCCATTGAGGAGTCGAGCGTGTATGATACGCTGACGCTGGATGAGCTGTTTTCCAAGCTCAGGTTTTCGGAGGTTGATCGTGGCTTGAGAGCCAAGAGCGAGAGCCCCACTGATCCTCATAGTTTGGCTCTTGTCTCAGGATCAAGGTCTAATGCTAACTCTGGTGGTTTCTCTTTGTCTTGTCTTGTGTCTTTGCTAGATGAGGACTTTGAGGTGCTGAGCGAGGACGATCTCGCCTTCTTGAGCAAGAGCTTTGGGAGGATGTACGAGAACCGCAAGAATGCAAGGCGGAGCTCGGGGATGTGCTACCGGTGCGGGAAGCACGGGCACTTCATCGCCGAATGCCCTGAAGCCATGGAGATCAAGAACGACTACAAGGGCAAGCCCAAGCACGACTACAACAAGCACCGCTCCCGGAACAACTACAAGGACAAGCACAAGGACAAGGGCGAGAGAAGGCACAAGAAGAGTGGCGGCCACAAGAAGAACACCGCTCGAGCGATGGTGGCCGGAGCGAACGACATCGACTCGACATCAAGCGATGCTTCTTCCAACTCGAGCAGCGAGGAAGAGCAAGAAAGGCGCAAGGACAAGCGGCACACGGGCAAGAACTTCACCGGCTTGAGCTTTGTTGGCATTTCGTAACGTCGATCACTTAAGAACAGATTTAGAATCCATCCTTAGCGTCAGCGTTAAAAATGCCTTTAGGCAGCTCTCAATGTCACAACTAATGGCACCGGGTTAGCGTGAACATCGAGACTTGCCATAGGTTAATCTAAACGATCATGAACGAATCCTCAAGCGCACAGATGAACCATTGTAGGATTTCCCCAAGGAAGGAGAGTATTCCAAGGGTATCGTATCCGTGGAAGGCAATGGCAGATATCTTAGACTTATGCTCTTGCTCTGAATGTAAACCAAGAGATAGATATAGGAAACAACACACTCAAAGACAGGAGTAAGATAAAAGATAAACGGGGTAGTGTGACACACACACTCAGATCTACCTCTACTCTAGCACACTACGGCTTAGGGGGAACATACGAGTTAGCTCTAGGTTCTAATGTACTAAACATACAAAGCTAGAAGATACAAGAGATGGGCATGAGTGTTGCATGAGAGAGATAAGGTTCAGCACCCAGGTACAAACGGGGAGATAGCCCGCGACGACCAACACTTTGCGAAACTAGACTTTAGACTCCTACAGCAGGTACCCCAGCGCGGAGGTTGCCCAAGGATCCAACGGGGTTGTCACCACCCGAGGACCGACCTCTATCGTTACGGGGGTTATGCTCATAACTATTGTAGCCAGACAACCCAGGCACCATGCCTACATTGCTGCTAGACTCCACCCGGCCTGGGCTATTGTGACCCAGGGTGAGAGCCACTAGAAGACTGGTCAACTAGACCGAGTACCGTAGCTTGAACACAGACCTCATGCAACACTCTCATGCCATCTAATAAGATCAACTAAGGCTAGACATACAAACAGATATGAACTCTCTTATGTCTAATCAATAAGATCAAAGGGTCGTGTTCGTGAAGAACACGAGCCTCTAACTTATGAACAAACACATAAGGAAGGAGTTTATCACCCTTCAAGTGGATCAAAAGGTAGTGTTCACGAAGAACACAAGCCTCTAAATGATGAACAGAGGATGAACTCAAGAACATATCAAGAATATGATCTACCATGACTTTATATGAAATAGCTGAATAACTGAAGTAGATCAAAGTCATACAAAGAAATAAAGATAAAAGAGAACTCATACCTAGACTTCCAAGAGAACTTGGAACCTGAATAACAGCTACTCTAGCCTACCCCCTAGCCTTGGAAACTAAAAGTGAGAGGAGAATGATAGAGTGGTGTGTGAGAAATGGGAGCCCCTCCCCTTCTATTTATAGGCAAGGACAAGGCTTGCTCGGACGCCCAAATGACCTCTAAACACCCGGGAGTGAGGCAATGGACCAATGAGCAACCAACACGTGGAGGGACCAGATGGAGCGCCACTAAGGCAGTTCGGCCGATCCTAGGATCGGCCGGCCCCCTAGGGTGGCCCCACCTGGTGTGCTTCCTCTGGGTGGCTGCCCTGTGGGCCCTCTGATCCTCCCCCGGTGCATGGCTTGATTTGGTATCCGAGGTGGGCCCTTTGATCCATGTGAAGTCCATGTGGCGTCCTCTGATTCATCGGTGAGTGCCTCCCCTGGATCGATGACATGGATTGCCATGTTTCCCTTGGTGGCAGCCACCTCCTCAGCTGAGTTGGCATGGTTTCTTCAAAGAAGGTGAGTTTCCATCTCTTTTAAGGGGTAAATCACCTACATACAAAAAATCTCCACGGACAAGTGGAACTACATTATTCAAACCAAAATGCTAGTAAATAATGCATATGCCTCCATTTATGTCAGAATATTGAGGATTGGAAATGGTGAATTTCCACCGTCAACAAGCTTCATCGCACAAGGAGGCTTTTGCGGCATGGCGCACTCCAAGAAGGGTGGGAAGCACAGCTCGGATTCGAACTCCGACTCTGAGGAAGAGGTACGACATGATCCCAACTTCTTGCTAGAGGATAATGCTAGGCTCAATGAGTTGCTTGATAACCGTGATGATGTGCTTAGAAAGACCAACAAGGAGAAGAGGGAATTTAGGTCTCTGTTGGGTGATGCTAAGGATAAGATAGCTGAGCTTGAATCCTTGCTTGTGGATGCTAGAAATGAGATAGGCTCCTTGAAATCTGCTCCTGTTGTGTCTGATGAGATTGACTGTGGTGATTGTTCAGTTTTTCTTACTGATTTGACTGCTCTCAAGGAGAAGCATGCCTCTACTCTTGAGGAACTAGATGTGGTTAGGATTGAGTGTGATGAATTAAAATCTAGGCCAGCTTTGTTAGGTGCTTGTACCTCATGTCCTGTGTTGCATGCTAGGCTAGATGAATCTCACACTAGAATAGTTTCTCTTGAGGCGGCATTGAAAGCTCCTCTTCCTACATCATGTTCAACCTGTGAAATACATACTTTGAAAAACATGGAACTTGCACACTATGTTGACCGTTTGCAGGATGAAAATGATGAGCTTAGAAAATTGATGAGTTGGTTGTCTGGACATGAGCCACAATTGAGTTTGATGTTGGCTCAGTTCAAGAGGTTTAATGGTCAGGCGTTGGGGGCTGACAAGAGTGGTGAGAAGAGTGGTGAGGGAGAAGAGAAAGCCGGAGAGACTCCCACTCCACCACACACCGTACCCATGAACAAATATGCACCCAAGCCAAACCACCTTAGAAACAAGCTTGATACAACTCCAGACCCACCAGTGTTCCCCCAGAAAACAGAGAATTATCAGAAACCCATCAAGTTTGTGAGCAACCTGGGTAATGTCTTTGAGGGGAAGTTAGGAGAGAAATTTGTTGAGAAGCCCACAGAAAAGCCACCGCCTAAGCCACAGCCGATCTGCTTCCATTGTGAGTATTGTGGGAGGGATGGGCAAAAGGACGAGTTATGTTTCAGGAGGAAGAGAGATGAGAGGTTTGCTAGGGAGATGGCAAACAAGGACAGGTACCACCTTGCTCGTGGTGTGCCTGAGCCTCGTAGAGGGCCTCTACCTAGGGGTGAGGTGTATGTGCGTACAGTTCCCACTCGTGGAGGTGGAGGTGGTTTTCCTCAGAGAGATAGGCGTGCTGGGTTTGGGCGTGGTTAGTTGGCTCGACGTGCTCCTTCTCGTGACCGTTACGAGTTTGGGAGGCACGATCGGAGCTTTGGGTCTCAGATGGACTACGGGCCACGTTTTCCCCCTCGTGGTGCGCGTACTCCTCCAGTGAGACGTGACAGGTCCTTTGGTGGTAGGCGTAAGAGGGCTCCGCCTAGAGGTTTCGGTAGGATGGACTTTGCTAACCCTTCTTTTGAGCAAATGGCTCGACACTAGTTTGACTCTTTTGGTACTAACCCCAGTGTTGAGTCATTTGCTCATTCTCGTTCTCATTTTTTATTGCAGGTGGGAGGCTTGGAGGACTTTTGGTTGCTCGACTCCGGTTGCTCACGACACATCACCGGAGATCGTGGGTGGTTCTCCAGCCTCACCCCGGTGAGTACGAGGGAGTACATCACTTTCAGGGAAAATGGGAGAGGATGAGTGCTTGCTGAAGGTATGGTGAAGGTGAGTAGCAAGGTGACCTTAAGAAGTGTGGCCCTGGTCAAGTCACTTGGTTTTAACCTATTGTTAGTATCTCAATTACTGGACGAAGGTTTTGAGGTTCGTTTTAAGTCGGGCGCTTCTCGTGTGCTTGATTCTCGAGGCGATCTTGTCTGTACGATCGTCCCCGAGGGTCAAATCATTCGTGCCGATTTTTCTCAGTCTGTTGGTCCTCCTCGATGCTTTGTTGCTGGCGTTCTGGCTGAGCTTTGGAAATGGCATAGGAGATTGGGACACTTGAGCTTTGAGTTGCTTTCCCGTTTGAGTGGTCTTGATCTTGTCCGAGGATTGCCTAAGTTGAAATTCGAGAAGGATTTGGTTTGTGCTTCTTGTCGGCATGGAAAGATGGTTGTTGCTTCTCACACCCCTCTAACGGCTGTCATGACCGAGCGACCTTGTGAGCTGTTGCACATGGATTTGGTTGGGCCAGCTTGTGTTCGCTCTGCGGGTGGGAAGTGGTATGTTCTTGTGGTTGTTGATGATTTTTCGAGGTACTCTTGGATTTTCTTTTTGGAGGATAAGAGCGAGACATTTGGCTTTGTTCGGGACTTGATCTTGAGGTTGAAGAATGAGAGACATGGTGATGCCATTCGAGCTAACGCAGTGACAATGGCACAGAGTTTAAGAACTCTCAGTTTGATGCCTTTTGCAGTGATCTTGGTCTCGATCATCAGTACTCTTCTCCATACGTCGCTTGCCAGAATGGAGTCGTGGAGAGGAAGAACCGGACCCTTTGTGAGATGGCCAGGATGATGCTTGATGAGCATAGGACTCCTAGGCGTTTCTGGGCCGAGGCGGTCAATACCGCTTGCTATGTCTCAAATCGCATCTTCCTTTGTGCTTTCAAGAAGAAGACCTCTTATGAGCTGATGCATGGGCAACAACCCAAGGTGAGTCACTTTAGAGCTTTTGGTTGCAAGTGTTTTATTCTGAAGAAGGGCAAGTTGGATAAGTTCGAGTCTAGATGTTCGGATGGTACCTTTCTCGGTTATGCGATTCACTCTAGAGCATATCGTGTGCTCAATCTTGACACTAACTGAATCATGGAAACTTGCGAGGTAACCTTCGACGAGACACAGCCATGTAGCTCTTCCACTTTTGAGTGTGCAGGTGACGAGGAGATTGGAGCAAGGATCTTTGAGGATGAGAAGGATGGAGATGGAGATGAAGACGATGATGGTGGTGATGCTCCCGTGGCTGATCGTGTACATGCTACTTCCACTACTACGACGACGATCGAGGATGGACCATCCCCTACACCCACTACGACTGAGGCTGTTTGAGTGGAGGCTGCTGCCGAGGGGGAGATTGTGTCCAGGTGAGAGGCTCCCTGGCGTGTACAGGTTGATCACCCACCATCTATGATCATTGGTGACCTTCATGAACACACTACACGGTCGAGGTTAAGGAACACTTCTCATTTCGCTCACTCTGCTTTTGTCGCTTCTTTTGAGCCCAAAGATATTCGACACGCCTTGTCTGATGAGAATTGGGTGAATTCCATGCATGAGGAGTTGGAGAATTTTGAGAGGAACCAAGTCTGGGTGTTAGTCGATCCACCACCAAATTGCCGTCCCATAGGTACCAAGTGGGTGTGGAAGAACAAAGAGGGTGAGAATGGGATGGTTGTGAGAAACAAGTTGAGGTTGGTGGCTCAGGGGTTCAACCAGAAAGAGGGCATAGATTATGAGGAGACATTTGCTCCTGTGGCCCGTTTGGAGGCAATTAGGATCCTTCTAGCCTTTGTCGTGGCTAAAGGGTTCAAGTTGTACCAAATGGATGTCAAGAGTGCTTTCTTGAATGGGGTGATAGAGGAAGAAGTGTATGTGAGGCAACCCCCGGGGTTTGAGAGCGAGAAATACTCACACCGTGTATACAAACTCCAGAGAGCACTCTATGGGTTGAAACAGGCACCTAGAGCTTGGTATGGCAAGTTGAGAGGGTTTTTTGCTGAGTAAGGGTTTTGTGATGGGCACAGTTGATAAGACCCTGTTTCTCCTTAAGCATGGGAATGACCTTTTGATTGTTCAGATATACGTGGATGACATAATCTTTGGTGGCTCTTCTCATGATCTTGTTGCCAGATTTGCAGATGACATGAGCAGGGAATTTGAGATGTCCATGATGGGCGAGCTGCAGTTTTTCTTGGGACTCCAGATCAAGCAGTGCAAGGACGGGAAGTTTGTAAATCAGGCGAAGTACACCAGGGACATGGTGAAGAAGTTTGGCATGAATGACTCCAAGCCGCTGACTACACCGATGAGTACCACTACGGCTTTGGACGCGGACGAGGATGGTGAACCCGTGGACCAGAAGGAGTACCGGAGCACGATCGGCTCCCTCCTCTACTTGACGGCGACGAGGCCGGACATATAGTTTAGTGTGTGTCTGTGCGCTCATTTTCAGGCTTCACCGAGAACTTCACATCAGTAGGCCGTCAAGCGGATTTTCAAGTACTTGAACTACACTCCTGAGTTTGGTCTTTGGTATTCTGCCTCCTCGACACTCAGACTTCACAGGTACTCCGATGCTGATTTTGCTGGGTGTCGATTGGACCGCAAGTCTACCTCTGGGTGTTGCCAGTTTCTCGGTTCTTCTTTGGTCTCTTGGTCATCTCGCAAGCAATCCAGTGTAGCCCAGTCCACCATGAAGGCAGAGTATGTAGCTGCTGCTAGTTGCTGTTCCCAGCTGCTTTGGATGACCTACACCATGAGTGATTTCGGTGAGTGCTCCCAGGTTCCACTTTTCTGTGACAGCACCAGTGCCATAAGTGTAGCCAAACATCCTGTCCTCCACTCCAAAACAAAACACATAGAAGTGAGATACCACTTTCTGAGGGACAATATTGAGAAGGGAAACATATATTTGTCCTATGTCCCTACCCAAGACCAGCTAGCCGACATATTCACCAAACCGCTTGATCAAGTCACTTTCACTCGCTTGCGGGGTGAACTTGGGCTGTGCTTTCCTTTCTAGCTGGGTCTTGGAGCTTCTCATGTATATATGTGTCATATGTTTCATTTTGTTGCATTTCCTTCATGCATTTTACTTTCTGTACAAAACCTAGTAGGATAGCCATCTTTGGATCACTTGTGCTAGGAATGAGCTTCTCTTATATACATTGATCACTGATGTGCTATATGTGTGATATGTGCATGTTTGGTAAATGGTGGATGTGATGCTATGCTCTAGATGGTTTTTGCCATATATGTATGTTGAGATAGCTTCATGTTTGTGAAAATTGATAAAATTGCCTCTCTCATGAGTAGATGCCTGTTGATGCTCAATTTGTGCTTATATGCCTATATCATGTTTAGTTTGTGCTTGAGTATCATGTTCTCTTTGCTTGGGGTCAAAGACTTTTTGTCATTGTAAATGTTTAGCCCATTTGTTCACTTTGGGAGGAGCATAAGCTTCTTTTTGCCGCAAAGGCATTTCATGTACCATGTTTAAACTTGAAAATGAAATTGGTATATAAATTGCCTTATGCTTGAAAAATGAGCTCTAAGTCACGTATTTATGTTTTGATAATCATATCTTGGGTGCTAAACCGTAGCATGTTGTCTACCATGAGAAGTCTCATTTTAAGAAGTAGACACATGGCTTGGTGGCTTTAACATGACTTGAGTAGTTTGTGGGCGTTTATAATGATCTTGTGATGAGAATTTGTGGTCTTGCATAAACTTTGGATGATCTAGTGGATTTGTGCTCAAATTGCCATGGATAGGATCTTGCTCATGAGATGAATGTTTCTTTTTGAAAATTGCTTAAAATTGCTTTTAGCCATGTCACATGCTTATATGTCTCTACCTTCTTGATGGCAATGTGCTAACTACACCATATATACTTTGCTTTCTCTATGTCTCATTTGTAGCATTTTCTTGTGCTCTTTTTATATTTGAGAAGCTTGGTAGATTGTATATATGCTTTGACATGCATTTTTCATGAAAATAAGGGGAAGAGTTTCATATACCTTGATTCAGGCATTGTCAACAAGGGGGAGAATGTGTATGATTTGGGGAGAATTTTCATGCATTGGGAGTTTCTGTGGAAAATTGGTATGCATTTGTGAGATGTTGCATGTGAGGAGAAAAATTGAGAAGAAAAGGTTGCATCTGCTCAGGGGGAGTTTGCATATGTGCAGGGGGAGCTCCTTTGGGTTTTCCTGAGTTTTGTGCTTTGTGATGTGCTCCTTGTGAGCTTTGTTTTGTCTCGGCTGTGTCGAGTCGTTGCCCTTGTCTTAGGGGGCCGAGACTTGGTTTGGCAAGTGATCGAGTTTTTACTTGTTCTTTGGCTTTAGATCACTTGCTTTGGAGGTTTGTGTTCGTGGTTGTTTTTTCTTTTCTTTTCTTTTCTTTTCTTTTTCTCTACGTGATTTCTATTGGTGTTGTCAATGCACTCATCAAGGGGGAGATTGAGGACCAGGTGTGTCCGAGGACTAGTGGAGTGTCGCTCTTAGTGATGAGTGATTGACAACATTGTGTGGACTGATGCTTGGCTAAGTGTGCAGGTACAGGTTGCGACTTGACTCGTGTCGGTGCAGGTGAAGAACAAGCGCGAAAGGCCTTAGCCGTGACGGCCTCCGGGTGATGGAGTGGCAAGTAGGCTTGGTTCGATGGACTCGGTGGCCGATGGGGTCAAGTGCGAGCCGTACGGTGCAAGACTGGCAGGCTGAAGTCCTGAACATGGGTCGGTGCAAGGTAGCAGATCAAGCCCGAAGCTTGCACGCGGGGTTTGTTGGTTTGCCCACAAAACCATCGGTGGACGGTTTCTTGGTTTGGGCCTCAAAACCAAGCCCGGAGGCCCGAGGCGACAGAGACGATGATCCGGGAGCTTCGGGAAGCTTCGAGGCGGGGGGCACGTGGCGTGATCACGGGGCTTGCGTCGATGCTAAGCAAGGCCGTGGTGGAAGTGTGTCCGCTTGATGAAGACTTGACCAAAATGCCCCTGAGGGGTTGTATCTTCATTTCAAGTTGTAGGGGTAGCGTGGTCATTTACCTCCCTCCGATGGACTTAGTATAAATAGCGGAGAGGTGGATGGCGTCTCTCTCTTGGACTCTAGGGTTTCCTCCCCCGGTAGATTGCTCTGAACTGCTTCTTTTCCCTCTGTATTCCTTAGGCTAGATTCTGGTATAGACTCTGACCTCTGGATGTATGGAAGCATTCGGCGTTGCGGTGATCTCCTAGTCCTCTGTGATTTTAGTGTCATTTTCGGGGCTATTTTTGGGGAGTTTTGTTCTTCGCTCGATTCGGAGATTTGAGGGCGTTTTCCTTCGGATTTCTTTGAGGGGATCATGGGTGGATGCCTTGCGCATCTTTGTGTGTGATCTTGACCCCTCAAACGCCAAGGAAAGCCTTCGATTCGTGAGTTTTTGGCCGGAGTTCGAGTTCTTAGTGGTGGTTCGTGTGATCCGCGATTCCCGACGTTTTAGGGAGTTAGAGGTCGTGATTTTTGGGGCATAACTTCATCTTGTGACGCTTCTCATCTCCCCAAAATCTTGTCTCAAGAACTTCAGCCGTTTGGGAGATCCGGTGATGGATTTGGGAGTTTGACCCCGCGGGTCGCGCGTTTCTGGCTCTGTCCGCTTCACACGGATTGTCCGCGAGTCCTTGGCGGACTGTCCGCGGGCTGCTGAATAGTGCTCGTGTTCTTCGTGTTCTTCTCGAGTTCTTCCTTGTTCGTGGTTTGATCTGGTCCCACAAGTGGTTTTGGTTGCACGGAGTTTGCGGACGGTCCGAACTGAAGTGGCGAACAGTTCGTGAAGGTGCGGACAGTTCGCGGGTCCCTCGCGGACAGTCTGATTTTTCGGGGTGCGTCTCTGGTGGTTCAGGAGGCTTTTTCGGACAGTCCGCGGGGCCTCTGCGGACAGTCCGCCCAGGCCCCACGGACAGTCCGCCGTACACCACGGACGGTCCACGAGGTCTATTGCAGACTTGCTTCCTTTGCTTTGATTCTTGTCCGGTGCTTCCACTCTTTGTTTCGTGGCTTGTCTCTAGGACTTGTAGGCTTGTGTGTGCCTAGTCTAGAGCTTCTTTGGTGTGTGCGAGTACTCGGAGTGGCAATCGTTGTATAGGCCGAGTTCAACATTCGGGAAGAATTTTTATCGGCTCCCATTCACTCCCCCCCCCCTCTCTGGTCGCCCTATTCGGTCCTTCATCGAGAAACTTGGCATGCATAGGGGAGTGACTTCAGGGCCCACCAGTCAGCCACGACGAAGAAGCACAAGGCGCCACGTGGCGCTGTGGTTTCGGCTGAACCGTGGATCGGTCGAACCGACTTTGGTTCGGCTGATCCCGACCCTCCATGTGGCAGCCCCTGATTGGTCCTTGGTTGCGATCCCTGGCGTTTTGGAGCACTCAGAGCCCCGAAGCAAGCCACTCCCTCCTCTATAAATTGGAGGGGAGGGGCTCTCATTTGGAACACACACTTCTCCTCCTCCTCTTCATTTTGGCCTTAGAGCCTCTCTCTTTAGGAGAGGAGAGCTCTTTGTATAGGATTAGTGCTAGGAAGTGAGGTGGGAGGATTGGGGACATGTCATGTTCATGACATCTTCCTCAAGAACGATCCTCAGCGGTGCCTTTGTTCTTCAACTAGACTAAAGTGAGTATTTCAACATTTTCTATTTAGACTAAAGTCGTATGCATGCTTAGTTGCTTTGTTCTTGTGTTCTTCGTTTGTTCTTGATTTAGAGACTTGTGTTCTTCGAACACAACCCTTTCGATATAGTAGACTTAGATCATAAGTTTGCATGTAGTTTGCCAGCTTGTCTATTAGAGTAAAGTTGATGCTCCTGCATATCTCTAGTTAGATCAAAGTGCATTCGTGATCTTGCATAAGTGATAGAGCATACCTTGAGCTAGTGCCAGTATCTCCCTCGCGGATTCGTAGTTCCGTATTTATACGGAGTGCTATAGTCGGGCTATCGGGACGTCAGACGGTGTCCGGCTATAGTAGTAGTCAGTGGTATAGACGTGGTGTCTGGACCATAGGTTATCCTGCGAAGACCACGTGCGTTCGCGTAACGATAGAGGTAGGCCGCAGTGGTGACAGCCTGTTGGACCCTTTGCAACCCTCTGCGCCTGCGTACCGAGTTGGGCTCGTTGTTAGTATATTAGCCTCTCCCTGAAAAGTTAGGATGTGCTGGCGCCCAAAGTGAGTGTTATACCTGAGAGACCGTGCTAGACTCTGCGCTCGGTCAAGGCATATCCTTTCTACCTATCCTATCAATCAGTGTTGTGTCCTTGGACCATCTATACTAGAGTAGAAGATAGTGCACATCGTTCCTTGGATTCGATACCCTTGGAATACTCTCCTTCCTTGGGGAAGTGCTACAGCGGTATTTCCGTGCGCTTGCGGTATAACCGGTTGTTCTTATACGCTCCCTCTAGGTGTACAACTAGTGGTGACATTAAGAAACGCCAACACCGAGGTCAAGGGAGGCCACCACGAGGAAGGAGGACGTCGAGACCTTGCCATGACGCCGCCGGAGTTGAAGGACACCGAGGAACGAACTCCATCGGGGGCATCCACCATGTTCAACGGTGCCATGCCTAGTGTCTTGATGGGGTAAAGTTATCGTTTGTCCATGGAGTTGTATTGGATCTTGATGTGTAGTCACCCACTCTCGTTTGGATCTTATATCTATCAGACCTTCTTGTTGATGATGCTTAATGTTTAAGGTTAGCTACCATGCCTTCGGGGTTGCTCCCGTAGATCACGTCAACATACCGTGTTCATTAGGGTTAGTATCGATTACCTTCGCGTAGTGACATGTACGAGGGAAGGGAAACGCCTAATTCTTTGTTCACATGCTTAGATAGATTGGGTCGGGGTTTTATCATGTTTCGGGTGATTGCATCTCAAGTACCTAGACTCCATAGGCATACGTTCTTCATACTCATGAACCTCCTATCTCTCTCTTTAACATAATCTAGGGTTAGTTTGTCTTTACTTTATAGATTAATCTTTACATCATAAAGTCCTTAATCAACTAAGTTAGTGTTAGGTTAAACGCAAGTAATCCCCTTGCTCCGTGGATTGACAAGAATATTGGGGGTCCCTCCCTTGGTGACAAAGGCACCAAGTCACTCCGTGTACTTGCAGTGAAGTTGAACGCGGTTTCGAACCGTCAACAACAAGCACTTCAATTGCAACTTGTGTCACAACTCCCTAGGTGAAACCCTGAAACTCAGTATTTTCAACTCGAAGTGTACATCGATTGCAACTGAAACCACTGTCCAGTTGCAACTGAAGGGGTAGTACAGTATCAGGCGGAAGCACTTTGTATTTGCAACTCGGAGTGTATATCAATTGCAACTCGAACCACTGTTGGGTTGCAACTGAACGGGTAGTGTAGTATCAGGCGGAAGCACTCAGTATTTGCAACTCGGAGTGTATATCAATTGCAACTTGAACCACTGTCGGGTTGCAACTGAAGGGGTAGTATAGTATCAGGCGGAAGCACTCAGTATTTCCAACTCGGAGTGTATATCAATTGCAACTCGAACCACTATTGGGTTGCAACTGAAGAGGTAGTATAGTATCAGGCGGAAGCACTCAGTATTTGCAATTCGGAGTGTATATCAATTGCAACTCGAACCACTGTTGGGTTGCAACTGAAGAGGTAGTATAGTATCAGGTGGAAGCACTCAGTATTTGCAACTCGGAGTGTACATTGATTGCAACTCGAACCACTGTCCGGTTGCAACTACAACTAATGAGCGTGCATAAGGAACAATTACAACTAGTTGGGTCCACCGATTACAATTGGTTAGGTCCTCCAATTACAACTAGGATTGAATAGTGATCGAGTTACAAGTACACTAAGAAGGCATAAAACACCACAATTTGCAAGTAAAGCACTAGTCTATTAACAGCTAAGCAATTGCAACCGATTGGACCCTCCAATTTGCAAGTAGGATAATGACCAAGTTACAGTTACACTTGGAATACATGCACACATCACAAATTTGCATTCATTCAGCTTGTGTTTACACACATCCGCAGTTCACAGAATTCGACAATCCTAGCCATAGTTACAGTTGATTTACATGCATACAAATGTAATAGCAGTATGATCGTTATCTGTTATCATGCCAAATGGTCATCGCGATCTCTACACGCTGAGCCGCGGTCCTTCCTCCTTGCATGTTTGGAGCCTATGTGCAATTAGAGTGATTATGACTCGAAAAGTAATATAGTTACAACAATAGGAAGACATACACACAACACCATGATGCAGCCGCACCATTCCTCTACCTGTGGCTCCAAACTGAAGCACCTAGTGTCCTGCAAATCCAAGCTGCGTAGCACCTGAGGGAGCAATAGCAACAACTCTTGTGGACAAACCCGCTCAACGACCTCCAGCCTCCAGCTTTCTGGTGACATCAAGAGGAAATGAATGCGCGAGATGCACACCATGATTCGATTCCATTCTCTTCCATGGCTGACGAATCCAATTCAGGTCATCCAGAGCTAGAACCTATGCTTCGGCCCCGGTGAGAGGTCGCTGATGTTGAGTGGGTGGGAAAGGTTGGAGATCGGCAGATCCGCCCTGATAGGCGCTGGCCCAATCTTCCGAGAGGTAGATGGATAAGTCAATTGGTGGAGACTCGATGTTGGTGATCTTGGTTTCGAATCAACACGATTCGGACCCCGCAACCGTTACACCACTGCTCTGTTGGTTATCAACCAAGCACAACTTGATTGACCTCGCCACGAAGGCTTTTCCCTGCAAGCGAATCGAGAACACAAGCAAGAAAGGATAAACACGCAATCTGATAATTCCAAATATGAATTGAAGTGAAAGAGTATGGGGTTCAAGCACTCAATTTGAAAGGACTAGTCCACACAGACGAGGACATGCAAGAACAGGGGTCTTGGATCACGGCAAAAGGACTTGGCGTCACAGGTACAATGAACCACGAAAGTTTTAACTTCGGAAACTTCAACTAAACAAAACCCGAGTTTCTAATGCGGCGGCTACTGAGTTTATGAGAGGAGGGGCGTCTTAGGGTTGGGGGCGACCTAGGGTGGGGCACCCACAACTTGGGCTTAAGGCTCGACAAAATGACAACGCAACACCTTAGCAGATTCTGGATGTCAACTTGTTTCGATAATTCCCATTGACTCCGAATGAATTTGGGCCTGAGACCGGTGCCATTGGAAGCCCCTTGAAATTGTCTTTCCATCCATATAGAGAACATACAAAACGGACTCCGTATGTCACCGGGCGTCATTTTTAGTGCATGCTGCTCCTGGACTCCAAACTGGGCTCGATCTTGACTTGCTTTGGGCCTCCACCTTGGGGACTCGAACCGAATCAATCTTGGACCTCCTTCTTGACTTGGAAAGCCTTGTCAGGATCCTTCTTCTCCAATCCATGCACATCTCATGAACATATTCATGGGTGCCATGTTCTCATCATCCTCCCTTTCTTGACGAAAAGTCATCCCCGACGTTGATTGTACACGAAACCAATCCTGCAAAGCACAAAGGAGAATGGGGTTGCCAAAATAAATGGAACTGAAATAATTGTGAGGAGAGACATAACCTAGTTTCCAATTTTGCAGTGTGTCATCTTGTATGAAAAATTCAACAAGCACGCAAACTTCTTGATCGGAAGGCACACGATGTACGTCAACACCATCCTGCAAAAGATTAGTACCAACAAACAACAATACAGGAATAGTTGGTAGTAACCAACAATGCTCTCCTTCTTGGGAGTGGACATTTTTCTTTAAAATAATGCTACTAGAGGAACATGTGAATATGTTTGTGTGATGGTTACCCTCTAATCGATCACAATCTTGCACCACAAAAAGGAGAATTCAGATTTGTACAAATGTAAACCTGATGTACCATATATTGTCCCTTGTTGTTATATTTGCCAATAATATGATATGAATGTTGAGACAACCACGGTAAATCAACATATGCAAAAAAAGTCTCTTCTAAACAATCTAGATTACACGAATCATCAAATTCAATGTAACCCAAAGTGTGTAAAGAAGACAACAGTTTTAGCTCATCACTTGCACTAGCAATATGCGTAACATGTTTATTTTTAGCATTAGCATGTAAAGCTGAAGTAGTAGCACACAATTCATCTTGGTCACAAGAAACATGAAGCAAATCATCATGCGACAAAGATAAATCAAGAGACGGTTCCACTATTAATTGCTCAACTATAGCATGATTTGTGAAAAAAATTCAGCACATTAACACAATTCTCACCTTCCGTGAGTGTAGCACCATGAGCATTACCTATGTTCTCAATAGGATTAATGAGTGCATTGTTAAGTGATGGTTCTGAAGTTGCACATGAGGATGTGAGCTCCTCATTTTCTTCCATGTCGTCCTTGTCATCTTGCTTTTGGTCAGCATCCTACAAAAGGTTAGATGGAGCAATAGATACAACAACGGACAGATCATCTAAATTATTCTCCTCATTATATGAATCTAAAGTAGGAGGTGGATTAACAAATATTTCTCTCATACAAAGTTTCATATCATCCAAAGTTTGAGGTTTATCTGAAAGATCTAAGGAATCCCACCAAGATAAAGTTGAATGTCGTAAAACACTAACTGCATTTTTTACATTCCTCCTTGGACACATAAAGCGAGTAGCAAAAAATTATCTATGGAAATTTCTCACTCCATGTACGCATCAGCACCCACACCATTGTATGTTGGTAGATATGAAGAACCTGTCATGGCTAGAAGACAGAAAAAGACAACACAAAAGTATTATCCCTATCAACTAGCAACTACTGGGTGGTGGTAGAAGTGGAATGCAATATCTCAAGCGGCTTATCATCGTCTTGCAAGTGTTCTTACCAAAGCCATCAGGGCGGTACAATCTGTTGTCGAGCTCAGGTGTAACAATTGCAAGGCGAACCTGTGCTGACGGAAGTATATATGTGGAGTTTTGGGTAGGCTCAATATGGTATCAAGGAATATCAATAATTCAATTCAAAATTGCAAGACTGAAAAGTAGTCCCAAGCTAGTCTATGTTGCCGGCCTAAACACGTCTCGGACCTAGTTCAAGCAAGTAACAAAACTTCCATGCACAGGCACACAAAGGATGCAAGCACTTCAGAATTTTTTTTCTGGTGCGGCTCTTCCTTTTCCTTTTTTTTTCACCTCTTTGTCTTTTACTTTTTTTTTCTAGTGCGGCCTTTTCTTTTATGCACTTCTTGCCTTTTCTTTTACTTTTCTTTTACAATCAGAAAGCGCCACAACAGAACTACCTATATAGTTGCACACTAGTGTTAAGTCACGACTAGTATAAAGCTCCTTGGAGCAAACCTGCAGTGAAGAACTTGCCGCAGAATAATTTTCCTCAAGGCACAGTACAGAAAAAAATAGACCCTCCAAGTAAAAGGACTGCATGAACGCACACACAATTGGAGAAAAAAAAATCAACTTGGTTGGAGCAAGATGTCCAAACCGATCTGCTACAGCCTATTATGTTTCTTTCCTAATAGGATCAAGCACTAGTCACGTAGAACAACTCAAACTTTCTTTCCCCCGTCAACTTGCGCAGCAACCTAATCTGTTTGTGGGGCAAAATCTATTCTCTCTCAACGAAAACAATACTTGACACTAAGACCACGAACAAGACCTAGAAACGACGAACACGATGACACAACGAGGGACTAAAATTCAGAAAAGCAAACTAAACTGAAAAATTGTGGGGCACAAAAGGGGTATAGGACAACGGAAATATGATGAACAAAATATTTTTGTGGGCTTTTTGTGGACTATGGGTGATGAACACGAATGAATCTAAAGGGGGGACACGATAATACTCACGGGAACCTGGAATCCTGATACCAAATGATAGGCGATGGCCCAATCTTCCGAGAGGTACAGATAAACTCGATTGGTGGAGACTCGACGTTGACGATATTGGCTTCGAATCAGCACCGATTCGGATCCCGCAACCGTTACACCACTGCTCCGTTGGTTATCAACCAAGCACAACTTGATTGACCTTGCCACGAAGGCTTTTCCCTGCAAGCGAATCGACAACACAAGCAAGAAAATGATAAACACGGAATCGAATATTGCAGATATAAATGAAGTGAATATCAATGCAGTTCGAGCACTCGATTCGAAAGGACTAGTCGACACAGTCGGGGAGATGCAAGAACAGGGGCCCTGGATCAAAGTAAAAGGACTTGGCGTCACAGTTACAATGAATCAATCATAGTTTCGACTCCGAAAACTTGAACTAAACAAAATCCGAGTTTCTAAGGCGGCGGCTATTGAGTTTAAGAGAGGAGGGGCGTCCTAGGGTTGGGAGCGACCTAGGGTGGGGCGCCCACAACTTGGGCTTAAGGCCCGACAAAATGACGACGTAACACCTTGGCAGACTCTGGACGTCAACTTGTTTCGATTATTTCCGTTTACTCCGATTGAATTTGGGCCTGAGATCGGTGCCATTGGAAGCTCCTTGAAATTGTCTTTCCATCCATATAAAGAACATCCAAAACGGACTCCGTATGTGGCCGGGGCGTCATTTTTAGTGCATGCTGCTCCTGGACTCCGAACTGGGCTCGATCTTGACTTGCTTTGGGCCTCCACCTTGGGGACTCGAACCGAATCAACCTCGGACCTCCTTCTTGACTTGGAAAGCCTTGTCGGGATCCTTCTTCTCCAATCCATGCACAGCTCATGAACATATTCATGGTGCCATGTCCTCATCAGGCCGCTGGCTGCCTTTGCGCTCCTTGCCCTTGTCGGCTGGTGCGGCGCGCTTCCTTTCCGGCGTGGCGGCCGCGGGCTGATGCGGCTCAGGAAGAATGGCGTCGCCACCACTCGCCGCAGCATAGGCGCTGGCACGTTCCATCCTCTGAAGCTCGCCAAGTCGAACGGTCAGAGGATCCTGACCGGCCAACGAGCCGAGCAATGGCGGCACAGAGACGTAGGCTCGACAGTCCTACGAATTCACAGACAAACAAACAACATACATTTCATAAAACATTTGGTGGGCATATGTTCATGCCCTAATGGGCGCATGGTAAAAGGGGAATATTTTACCTCGGGCGGATAGTTCGCTAGGTTGTATGGCTTTGGCACGCCACGGTTCGTGATGGTGGTGCCAGGGACGAAGCATTGACGGATGTGCTTCTTCAGCTCCTTAGCTCTCCCTGGCTCTGGCGCCTGGCGCGTCGCATCGAGGTTGTCGCCAGCGTACTCGTACGCCGGGTGCACCCTCTCCCTGAGCGGCTGCGTGCGTCGTATGGCGAAACTCGCCATGACCGCGACGTCGGTAAGGCCGGTCGCCTTCTTCTCCTGGATCAGCTCCAGCAGCGCCGACACCTGCTCCATCTCGGCACGACTGAGCTCCTCGTCCCAGCACGGGCGAGGAATCTGCCGCACATCGACGTTGCACGACACCGCCAAAGCATGGTTGGTGGTGTAGAACCACTCGGAGTGCCAGCCTTTGTTCGAACTGACCAGCGGCACCGGGATGTACTCAGCAGAGTGTCTCTGCTTGAGCTGGAACCCGACGCTGTCGACCATGTTCGGCTTCTTGGCAGTCTTGTGGGGTTTCACCCATAAAAAGTACTAGAATATATTGAAGTACGGGGCGATTCCAAGAAACGCCTCGTACAGATGGATAAAAATGGAGATGTGCAGAAAAGAGTTGGGATTGAGATGGCACAGCTCCAAACCGTAGTAGTAGTAGAGCAGACCGAGGAAGAAGGGGTGCGCGAGCAATCCAAACCCGTGAAGGTACGCCGGCTCGAAGATGACGACGTCGTTCATCGACGACGTGGGGAAGTCTTCCCCCGTCGCAGCCGCAACCCCTCGACGGCAACTTCAAGCAGCACGCCGCCCAAAACAAGGGTAGTGATGCGCTCCCTCGTGGAGGTCGAATGCACCCACTCCTCACTCTACACTGGAGGCGGCAGTGGCGACAACGGCGAGGGCGACCGCCTCGCTTCCGAGGCGCCGCGCCTCGACTTCCTCCCGCCCCGGCGAGATCCAGATGACGATGTTGACGGCTGTTAAGTACCTACTTTAGCCGTCAATATACTCATGAATAAAGGAGCATAAGGCATTTCTTACACGTATTTAGTTAAGAATAATGTAGTTCCACTTGTCCTTGGAGATTATCTGATTGCAGGAAAATAAGCAAGAAAAGAGAGCTAAACTCACCTTCTATGGTCCATGCCACATCACCTCATCCTAGTGGGCTGCCAACAAGGATGCCATGCATGCAAACCTGCTAACTAGGGAGCCATGCATGCATGCCATGTGAGCAATCCAAGTGAAGCAAGCCCCGACGAATCAGAGTGTGACACGTGAACTTCACATGGATACATGGGCCCACAAAGGCATGCAAACCGCGCCAAAACATGGTGGACACCGAGAACCGACCTAAGGACCCACAGGGCAGTCACCAGGAGAAAGCACGAGCCAGGGGGGCCCACCAGGGGGTCGGCCGACCCCACAGGTCGGCCGAACCGACCTTGGCTCGGCCTCTCCTGTGCTTCCACGTGGTGGCTCTCCATTGGTCCTAGGCACCATCCCCGGGGTGTTTGCCTCCATTCCTCGCCGGTGCATGGGCCTATAAATAGATGGAGAGGGGGCTCACTAATGGGACATCCACACTTGCAACACCTCTCTCACTTTTAGTCTCAAGGCTAGGAGGTAGGCTAGAGTAGTTCTAATTTAGGTTCCAAGTCTCCTTTGGGATCTAGGTATGAGTTGTCTTGTATCTTATTTCATTTGTATAACTTTGATCTACTTCAGTTATTTATCTATTTCATATAAAGTTGTGTTAGTATACATGAGTGATTTGTTCATGTGTTCTTCACCTGTTCATCATTTAGAGGCTCCTATTCTTGATGAACAAGGCCTTTCGATCCACTTGACGGGTGACTTTTACATGTTTCTGGTGTTTGTTCATAAGTTAGAGGCTCGTGTTCTTCGCGAACACGACCCTTTGATCCAGTTGAATAGACATAGGAAAACACGAATCCATTTGTGTACTTAACCTGGTTTGATCTGATTAGATGACATGATTGCGTTGTATGAAGTCTGTGCTTGAGCTACGGTACTCGGTGTAATTGGCTGGTTTATCTAGTGGCTTGACCTGGGTCACAATAGCCCGGGCCGGTCAAGTCCGGCTAACAACGTAAGCATGGTGCTTGGGTTGCGTAGCTACCTTACTTATGAGTTTCTCCCACGGTTTGTCTTGGGGTAGGCCGTGGTAGTGACAGCCGTTGGTCCTCTGAAATCCCCCACGTTCGGATAAGCTGTAGGAGTCTAAAATATAACAACCGGAGTTGTGCAGAAGCAACGCGGGAGGTTATCTCCCCATGGTACCTGGGTGCTCAAGTCAATGTTCTTCAACGCTAGTGTATCTAACTCGTTCTTTCCAGCTTTATGTGTATAGTACATTAGAACCTAGAACTAACTCGTGTGTCGCCTCCTATGCCTAGGACCCTTTAGAGAGAGAGTGAGTGTGTGTGTGATCACACTACCCCTATTATCATATCTTTACCCCTGCACTTGAGTGTCTGGTTTGTTTCCGTCTATGATCTATACTCATTGCAATAGAGTTGATCTTGTCATTCCGCCAATGCCTTCCTTGGATTCGATACCCTTTGGAATACTTCTTTGGGGAAATGCTACAATGGTACTTCTGTGCGCTTGCGGATCTTTGTAATGTTAAGATTTACCAACCAACATTTCTGGCGCTATTACCAGGATGGGTTCCAAACCTGTTCTTAGGTGATTGCGTTAAGAAATGTCAACAGACGACACCCCTCGCGATGCTAGGGGACTGGAGCGGAGAGCGAACCGCACCCTCGCTACGCTCGGGGACTGCGCGGGAGCAGGAACCTGGACAAAACCGAGCGGCGGATCTAGATCTGGGTTTCCGTCGGAGCTGGATCCGGCGGAGCTCGAGCAAATCCGGCGAAGATCGAAGCGAATGCGGCGGCGAATCAAGCGGAATCGATGGTGGAGAAACCGCGGAAGGAAGAGCAAGGGGCAGCAGCGTGGTTTCCTAAGGGACATGGAGCGACGTGACTGATGGGGCGTGTGGCGTGCGACGCCGCCCTGGGCTGCCTAAAATGCGGTAGTCTAAACGACGATCGTGGCGGGCCCCACACCCGTCGCAAACGACCCGCAAGTTCATCTCGTCCCCGGCGCTATCTCGTCTGCCGTTACCCGCGACACTCTGAATTCCGACCGTTGGGCCTAAATGGGCCGCTGTTGGCGGTCGATTTCCGTCAACCTAGCCACTTGTTTACCTTCTATGTTGGCATCAATTTAATATTCACACTAACGATCCTAACCCTCATTATATGTCAAGTTTGTACTCGTGCATGGTTTTTGGAGTTTATTGTTTACGCAGGAATCAAGAGCCTAAATGAGGACTTCCGGGTAAGGTTCATCAAGGGTTTTACAAGATGATCATGGAGCCCGGAACGAGTCAAGGTACAAGAAACATGACTCCAAATGAACCAAGGACTAAAGCGTGAAGCCGGTAAGTGCTGAGGACCTAGATGGAAGATGTTTTAGTTCATACGCCAAGCACCCCTATCTAAACCGCGAGGAAAATGACGTCAAGGGCCCACATGCAACTCGGCAAAAGATCTAGAAAACACGAGAAGCAACGAGGAGGAAGCCGGGGCTGAACTGGGCCAATCTGGGCCTAGGCCGGCCGGCCCAGCCCATTCCAGGCCCGGTTCGGTGCCCCCTTTGACCTAGATGACCTTCGGGCTATTTATAGCCCCCGTGCGAAGTTTCAACAATCAAGTCATTCGTCATCCACCGCCGAGGAGCAGAGAGCTTGAGGGACACCATCTCGGAGAGGAGGGTCATGATAGTCATCTAGGGTTCACCTAGCCGGCGTGGGAACCTTGCATGGAAGACCATCTCGGAGTTCCGGAGGCTTGAATCAAGATCAAGGTAGGATCCCGGTTGGATCTTATTCTTGTATAAACTTATGATGGAGTTTCATTGAATCCGATATCTAGCAATCGAGTGTTTCCCGTTCAGTTTTGTCTTCTCTTGGTTTTGCTTCTTCCTCGATCTATACTTAAGATAGATCGCCTAGGGTGCTTGTTGACGTTTGATTATCATTGCAAAGTTCGTTTGGATTTGCAAGCGGACGAATCCTCCATCGTAGTCAAGGGACCCTTCTTCCCTTGAGTGGTGAACCCAAGGTATCGAATCCGTAGAACAATGTGTAACGCAAGATCCAATCTAATAAGTGGAAAACACATTGATCTTGACAAGGGTTTTTGCATCTAATCTATGGAAGAACCATGAAAACACATCTAATCTACTAAACACCGGAGGTAGCAAGAGAAATAGGAGGTAAAACCAATCTAGAGATTGGATCGGGTCTTTTGTTGAAGTTCCAAAACCAAGAAGAATAAAGCAAATGAATCTCATTAAAAGACTCTTTAAATCGTGGCTTCCGTTCCAATCGTCAAAGGCACCTACCGTACACGTGGTCAACATCCTGTCATGATGTCCCGCTTATTGTGTAGGTAAACCTAAGAGCACGTTCACGAGGAACGTGTTGAAAACACTCGGTAGGTCAGGTATGCACCTCTAGCCACCATGGCTACAAGAACATCCTAAGCAATCTATCTGGAATAGATTGGAGGATAAGAAAACCCAAGCGAAGACAAAATCATAAAGAAAGCACTTGATCGCTAGAAATCGGATTCAATCTTGCAAATTCAACATGAAGTATAGTACATGGACAAGATCACCACCAGGATCCTACCTTGATCTTGATCCTTAGCTTCTAGAACTCCGACGTGGTCTTCCATGCAAGGTTCCCACGTCGGCTAGGGAAACCCTAGTCAACCATCTCGACCCTCTCCTCTCCGGAAGGGTGTCCTTCTCTTCTCTGCTCCTCGGCGGCGGATGACGAATTGCTTGATGTGTGGCACGAAGCACGGGGCTATAAATAACCCGAGAAACAGCTAGGTCAAATGGGACGCCGAACCGGGCCCGAAGTGGGCTGGGCCGGCTGGCCTGGGCCCAATTCGGCCCAGTTCGGCCCCAGGTTCCTCCTCGTTGCTTCTTGCGACTTCTTGACTTTTTGCCGAGTTGCATATGGGTCCTTGACGTCATTTTCCTCGCGGTTTAGATAAGGGTGCTTGGCGTATGAACTCCCGCATCTTCCGTCTAGGTTCTTAGCACTTCTTGGCTTCACGCTTTAGTCCTTGGTTCATTTGGAGTCATGTTCATCTTGTATCTTGACTTGTCCCGGGGTCCGTGATCACCTTGTAAAACCCTTGATGAACTTTACCAGGAAGTCCTTATTTAAGCTCTTGATTCCTGTGTAAACAATAAACTCCAAAAACCACATGCGAGTTCAAACTTGACATATAATGAGGGTTAGGATCGTTAGTGTGAATAACAAATTAATACCAACATAGAAGGTAAACATGTGACTAGGTTGACGGAAATCGACCGCCAACATCCCCCCATGCTTAAACCTTGCTCGTCCACGAGTAAGCCTTCAATGGATATCAATGTTGCCTTTCAATGTTCACACCCTGCACTTGATCATACATGAGAAAACATAATGATCTCTAGTTTTATATTCGTTAAAGTTTCATAATGTACTAACTTTTATCTTTATGGAGGGTAGATATCATTCAAGATCTTTCCACAAGTACTTCATCAAGCTCTCAAACTTTTAAACAAATCTCAGAAAATTTGAAAAATAAGGAGTGAGATAAAGAGAAAAATTGCTTTACCAAGATCAAAAATAACCATCTTGCACTTTGCTCATGTACTCTCATCTCATATTGTCTCTCAAACCTACTTGTTCTACTCCTTTCCTCTCTCAAAGTATATGGTGGAAAGCTTTATATGGAGCTATAGGAAAGTTTGGTCCTACCAAGATATTATAGTTGAGATATTATTAAAACAAGACTAGCTTCTCATGGTCTTACCGAGACTCATCAAAAAGGTCATTGAAAAAATAATGTTATCAAGGAGGGGGAGAGAAAAATACACACACATTTGAGATAGGTGGACATGTGCAAATAGCAAAGAGTGATCCCGAGGCACAAACGAAGTCCTCGTTATCAGATTGCACATGGTTGGAAGGATGAGTATGGGTCTTGATCTTGAATCCTCTTGAAATCTCAAAAAGCGCTAAACATAGCTAGAGAACCGGGGAGCTTTATTATATTATTTTTTTCTTTTCTTCTTTCTTTTTCCCATCATACTTTTTTCTTTTTTATCATATTTTCATCATCATTTTTTCTTTCATCATACTTTTTCTCTCTCTTTCTTTTTTTTTCTTTTTTGATTTGCTCCCCTTGAACTCTAGACTATACTAGCACTTCCTTGGCAACCCCCCATGCTTAGATGTTTGCTCATCCTCGGGCAAAAGAGGTGATAAATGTGCCAAGGTGGGAATTGAAGCTCTCATTTTTTTTTCTTAGAGAGAGACACTCGAAAAATCTTCTAGGGATCCTTTTGGAAGTCTCCCTTTCTCACTTGAAGCACCTTCCTTGTAATCTTTCTCAAAATATTCATCCATACTCATATATTGGGTTGTGGTCAAGGAGGTGAACACAAAAAAGATATGTTTGGGTTTTCTGGTTGGATATCCGGCGAGGTTTGCGAAATTCCTAATGTGGAAACTCACAATGCACGGATACAAGAGGCTAGCATAAAGAACGATACGCAAAAACGGAATGACCAACTTCTTAGTCTCAGGCCAGAGAAATCAGGCCTTGAATTAATGCACCCAAAAATAAATCTTGTATATACTAATGTTTTGCACTCAGGTAAGTTTGGGCTTTGGATGGATAGAGCAAAATGCAAGCGGTACTCATGACAAGGTTAGCATAACTTTTTGAGAATAAAAAGGTTCTTTGATTCATTCAAAATTGAGAGCAACGAAAAAGAACTATGGGACTTGAGTTATCATAACCTCCACACAAGATTAGGCTAGCTTTTAATTAATTTCAGATTCATATTAAAAGAGAGCACTAGCTTAAAGATGCATAAAAGAAGCACAAAGATGAGCAAAGCGGCAACTTTCATCATATATCAACATGGCATCAACTTATTATCTTCACTAAAGGTGATAAACTTGGTGGCAAACTTTATTCATGTTGATTTAGAGCAAACACTACTACTAACACACCCGCTGAAAATAAATAAAAACAGAAAATGCTACACATACACAAATTTGTATAAAAGCTGAAAATAAAGAAAAGGAAAGAGGGAAAATCGAACCGAAGTTGAAGGCATTATTATTTCTTTTCTTCCTCCTTCATTCTTCATCTTACGGTGGCTGATATTGATGATCTTGCTTGTAGCATGGTTGTGCCGGTCCTCCTCGAAATTATTCCGGCGGTGATATGTGAAGGCGACCAATTTGATAGGTAATGTTTGCGGTCCCTTCTTCCATTTGACTTTGCATTAGTTTGGATGGGACGCCATGAAAACTTTGTTAGGAAACATGTATGGTGGAGGATGTGGTGGCGTGGCTGCCCCACTCCCCCATGCTTGCATTGACATACTTCCTCCATATGGGAAACCCTCCATGTGGTTGTTCATTATCTTGATGTGCAGCCTCTCCTTCGTCTTGGGCCGCGGAGGATGATCCCTCTCCCACAATTTTCCTTTATTTGCGGGGCTTCACACATGTCTTAAATGTCTTCATGTAGTTACATGATCCTTCATGTGAGAGCCCAAAAATATCCGCGCCATTGGATGTTGTCTTATGTGTGTAGTCCATTGTGGTCTTTTTCAAACATCTCCTTGCGTCGGATGCCGCCAACTCGTGTCTTCATTTTCCAATGCTCCAGGGGTCTTTGTTTTGTTCCAAGCCTCTGAATTTCTTCATGAGTGGTTTAATGGAAGCATTCCCTAAGCTCCTTCGTTGTTGTCGTCCTCACCTTCGCCATCTTGTTCTCATCATATTGCAGCCGCCTCTTCTTTGGATTTCCCCCTGTATACATAACAGAACATATACCAAGATATGATTCTATTGAAAAATTTATAAAATTCTCTTTCCAACGGGTACTCATCCATCTTAATCGGAGTCCAAATGAGGGAGTTATGGCTGTTTCACTTCAGCTTTGCTTGCTGTCCAGAAATTTTCAGGACATGCAATCATCAGTGATTCGGCCATATCCGCTTGTAGGAACCTCCGATCGATTTGATTCTTGACTCATTGGAAGTGTAACTTCATGGGGCTTCTAAATATCCAAAGATATCCTGTTGTTCTTCCCATGAGTCTGTGCAAAACTTGATGCGAACAGACTTCGAAGATGTTGAAGAGCTTGATCTTGTGATTTCGGGGGCATCGTGATTGCTTCCAATACCTATTGCTTGAACAAACAAATCTCCACAAAACATTAGTCTTAAAATTTTAATTGACACGTTGACTTACCTTATTCTTAATCTTCTTTGCCGGTACAAGAAATGCTTCCTCTAACCAATTTTGTCTTCATTCAATCTCAACCTCATGTTGGGAAGAGGAACATTAATCTTTGTCAACTTGTACCTTCTCCTCTCATATCCATCAATAAATTTTCCTTGCTTCATGTACTCGATCCCAAAGAAATCCTGACAAGGAGAAATTTTGGGTTCCTTGTTATCTTCTCCCGAAATCATTCCCCAAAAATCCTTCTAACATATTTTCTTGGACATCAACTTGCTCCGGGGCTTCCTTCTTGTAACCGAGTAGTTCTCCAATATATTCATAAGGAACTAGTTCCTCTTTATCTTCAAGGCAGAATGAGAGGCATGACACCCTTTCATTAATGACTGGTGCCAATATATAAGAATCTCCAAGGCAATCTCCTTGCGAGTAGTCACACCAACTCCATTAAAGAATTGCACCCATCCAAGGTTGCTCAAGATTTGATATCCGAGTAGAATCCTACACTTAGAGGGCATCATCGAAGTCAACGTTTGGCACAAGCCTCCTCTCAAGATGAACAAGCCTCTCCTCCCCCTCTTCATGATGAATCCATTGGAATGCCACGGAGTGAATGGTGGTGGAGTGGATGAACGAGTTGAGCGTCATGGTGGAACGAGTGGCTCCTCCGTGTGTCCTTGCGGTTTGGTGTACCGTATGGACGAGCTTCGTGTACTCCTTATGCCATCAAGGGGCACTGTGCCACTCCTCGGTGGTGCCACATCTTTCTCCATGCTTCGGGGAGACTCAGAGACCGAGTGCCTCCTCGAAGAGCTTGACGATGACTCCAACGACGATGATGATGTCTTCCTTCCGAGGATGATGTTCATGATCTCTCTCATCTTGCCTTGCTGCACAAAGTCACAAACAACTCCCCCGGGGGTTTCTTGCCGGTGGAAAAACACACAAAGAAAGTATATGGAGGGTGGAGTGTATTATTGTTAGGGTGAAGTGTGAGGTGCACAAGATAAAAGTGATGTTTGCCCAAAGGGTTTATGAATACTTGAACATGCAACCACCTATCATGGTGAAGCCAATCTATGTGACATGATATGTTGACGTGATCTACAGGAGCAACCCCAAAAGCAAGGTAGCTAACCTTAATCATCAACATGAACAATAGATTGAAAGCAAAAGGATCAGCGCTTACATGACAAGATCCTACAACCCTATGGAACTCAAAAAAAATTCTAGGTTGTTTCTGGAACTTATGGGCTATGAACTCAAGAACACGATTTAACAAATGGATAAAATACTTACCGCGTGACACATGAGATTCCATCGCCCAAACGTTCACAACCACTCTTTTGCTTGCGTGGTTCCACCTCCATTATTTTGCTTTGTGTCACTTCTTTGCTCCCTTGCCTCATGTGCTTCCAATAATTTCCTGCAAAACAAAGCTCTTGCTTCCCCCATGCTTGTCCTTTGCAAATGCCCAAGATGCCAAATGATTAATGCTTTCCCAAGACGCATCATGGAGCACTATATGTTAATCAAGCTCAAAAACCTCCCCTTAATTATGTTTATATGCTAATTACTCCTCTAATTTTGAAAATTTAAAAATTAACTCAGCGCTAGCGATGAGTCCAAATATATCATTAGAGGAGATTTTAGGAATCCGAAACAATTGTAAAATTTATTTTGGTTACATCGGGATCGATTGTTTTCATTAATTGATAGCAAGCTCCTCCGACTTGACCGTGGGGGCATAGGTTTAGGTTCTAATTTTGGCCAAACATGAGAGAGAGAGAGAGAGATTTTGAATAAAAATAAATTCAAAGGGCTCAGAAAAATTCTAATTCTAGAGAAACCGATGGATGTCAAGTTGAAAGAAACCAAAAATCAAGGTTCACACAAGTTCGGCCATGCGTCAAAGATTAGAAACCATTAAGGAACATAGCAAGGCTCTACTTGTGTGTTTTTAACATGTAAAACTAGCCAACCTTAACATCATGGAGAGGATGAAAGGCTTGGATAGAATCTGAATTTTTGGTTCTAGCTTCTCAAAAAGAGGCAAATAAATCATGGGATGGCTCATGTCATTGGTTTAAGATCAAAAAATCCAAATAAAACGACCGAGCAAACAAAAGGTTCTCCGAAACTTGTTCGACCACTTAAGAGTTAATAAAATATTTTGCGTAGCAAATTCTAAGACTCACTTACTTGAAATTCAGAAATCTTCTGGGTTGCCCTCCCGGTAGCTTTGCTTCTTGATCGGGTTGTCCTCCCGGTAGCTTATTCTTGACTCGACGAACGGGTTGCCTCCCACAAAGCGCTTCGTTTATAGTCTATAGCTAGACTTCTTCTCTTCTTCACTTCAAATCAATGCTCTTTGTGGGTGTTGCAATCTTGGGGACCCCACTTCTACACCATCCTTGGCTTTGGTGTAGGTTTATTCTTCGACTTAGTCATCTTTTTGGTCTTCACAGGCGGGCGTTGATTCTTGGTCTTAACGGATGCAACAACTTTTGTGTCTCCACTTCATTCTCCTTTGGCTCCTCTCTTCCGATGTAACGATGAGGTAGAATGTATTTTATATTGACCACGTTACATACCTTAAATCGTGGTTAACTTGAATGCACTCCTTTCGCCATCACTTGATCTCCCCCTTGCCGACGTCGATTGTTACTCCGACGGTCTTGAGGAACGATCTCCCAAGGATGAGTGGCGGATGAGGTTGATCTCCTTTTGATCTTGTAGGTGGAGTTTCTCTTGGAGATTCCGACGATGTCCGACCTCCGCTTTTAGATCTTCGTGTTGCATGTCACCTTTGCCTGCAAAATTTTTCTAGACCATCTACAAAATATATGTTTTTTTTGTTGGAGATGTAGCCGTCCACCTCCCACTAGGGTTAGCCAAATATATACAAAACTAAAAGAAAACTAGGGTTTAGCAAAACCCTAGATTAGATTGATTTTTTTATTGAGGATGATCAAAATTAAGAGATGCAAAAGAAAAATCAAGAGAAAAATTGAAAATATTCACAAACGCAATACTAGATTGAATCTTGATTACTTGTTCCCCGGCAACGGCACCAGAAAAAGGGGCTTATTGACGTTTGATTATCAAAGTTCGTTTGGACTTGCAAGCGGACAAATCCCCCGTCATAGTCAAGGGACCCTTCTTCCCTTGAGTAGTGAACCCAAGGTATCGAATCCGTGGAACAATGTGTAACACAAGATCCAATCTAATAAGCGGAAAACACTTTGATCTTGACAAGGGTTTTTGCATCTAATCTATGGAAGAACCATGAAAACACATCTAATCTACTAAACACCAGAGGTAGCAAAAGAAAGGGGAGGTAAAACCAATCTAGAGATTGGATCGGGTCTTTTGTTGAAGTTCCAAAACCAAGAAGAATAAAGCAAATGAATCTCATTAAAAGCCTCTTTAAATCGTGGCTTCCATTCCAATCCTCAAAGGCACCTACCGTACACGTGGTCAACATCCTGTCATGATGTCCTGCTTATTGTGTAGGTGAACCTAAGACCACGTTCACGAGGAACGTGTTGAAAATGCTCGGTAGGTCAGGTATGCACCTCTAGCCACCATGGCTACAAGAACATCCCATCCTAAGCAATCTATCCGGAATAGATTGGAGGATAAGAAAACCCAAGCGAAGACATAATCATAAAGAAAGCACTTGATCGCTAGAAATCGGATTCAATCTTGCAAATTCAACATGAAGTATAGTACATGGACAAGATCACCACCGGGATCCTACCTTGATCTTGATCCTTAGCTTCTAGAACTCCGACGTGGTCTTCCATGCAAGGTTCCCACGTCGGCTAGGGAAACCCTAGTCAACCATCTCGACCCTCTCCTCTCCGGAAGGGTGTCCTTCTCTTCTCTGCTCCTCGGCGGCGGATGACGAATTGCTTGATGTGTGGCTCGAAGCACGGGGCTATAAATAACCCGAGGAACAGCTAGGTCAAAGGGGGCGCCGAATCGGGCCCGAAGTGGGCTGGGCCGGCCGGCCTGAGCCCAACTCGGCCCAGTTCGACCCCGGCTTCCTCCTCGTTGCTTCTCGCGACTTCCTGACTTTTTGCCGAGTTGCATGTGGGTCCTTGACGTCATTTTCCTCGCAGTTTAGATAAGTGTGCTTGGCGTATGAACTCCCGCATCTTCCGTCTAGGTCCTCAACACTTCTTGGCTTAACGCTTTAGTCCTTGGTTCATTTGGAGTCATGTTCATCTTGTATCTTGACTTGTCCCGGGGTCCGTGATCACCTTGTAACACCCTTGATGAACTTTACCCGGAAGTCCTCATTTAAGCTCTTGATTCCTGTGTAAACAATAAACTTCAAAAACCACATGCGAGTGCGAACTTGACATATAATGAGGGTTAGGATCGTTAGTGTGAATAACAAATTAATACCAACATAGAAGGTAAACATGTGGCTAGGTTGACGGAAATCGACCGCCAATAGTGCTCTTGTAGCTATGGTGGCTAGAGGTGCATACCCAACTTACCAAGTGTTTTCAACACGTTCTTCATGAGTGTGCTCTTAGGTTCACCTACACAAGAAGCGGGGCATCGTGACAGGATGTCGATCACGTGTACGATAGGTGCCTTCGAGGATTGGACCGGAAGCCACATGCTTTTTATGAGATTCTTAGTGCTATCTTCATCTCTCGCTTGAAGCTACGACAATGGCATGATCTAGACTCTCTAGATCGGTTACCTCTTGCTTTATCTCGCTACCTCTCATGTTTTAGTAGATTAGATGCGATCGAAACCTCTTTAGATCAAAGTGCTTTCTCGCTTTATTGGATCGATCTTGCGTTGTGCATTGTTCCACAGATTTGATACCTTGGGATCACCACTCAAGGGAAGAAGGGTTCCTTAACTACGATGAGGGATTTGTCCGCTTGCAAGTCCAAACGAACTTTGCAACGATAATCAAATATCAACAAGCCCCTTTTTCTGGTGCCGTTGCCGGGGAACAAGCAATCAAGATCCGATCTAGAATCGCGTTTGTAAGTATTTTTTCAGTTTTTCTTTTGGTTTTTCTTTTGCATCTACTAACTTTGATCATCCTCAAAAATCAATCTAATCTAGTTTTTCACTAACCCTAGTTCTTCTTTTGTTTATCACTAACCCTAACCGGAGATGGATGGCTACCTCTCCATCAAACCCTAGTTTTCTTTTGTGGATGATCTAGAAAAACTTTACAAGAAAAGGAGACATGCAACACAAGCTAAGGAATTATAGATCCAAAAGCCGAGGCCGAAGGATCATCGGGATCTCCAAAGGAAACATCACCACCAAGATCAAAAGGAGATCAACCTCAACCGCCACCCATGGAAGAATCATAGCCGGAGCGCACAATCAGGGAGCTATGCACCCCGGACATCGATGATCTACCAAATTTTGAAGATGTCAAAAGGCCGTTCAAGATCAAGGTCTCAACTATCCTCAAAGTACAAGAATCACCTTTCACCGGTAAAGAGGATCCAAACCTTCACGTCCAAGCATTCGTTCAACTATGTCAAACTTTCAATGTGGAAGGGTTGACTCAAAATCAATTGAGGGCAAGTCTCTTTGGGTTCTCATTACTTGAAAAAGCTTTGAATTGGTTCCACTCTCTATCGGCAAGGAAATTAAATTGGGATGCATTGATGAGGGCCTTCATAAAGAGATTTCATTCGCCGATCAAGATTCAGAATTTGCGCGACAAGGTCGAAACATTTATTCAATCTCCCACAGAGACAATCGAGGAAGCTTTGGAGCGCTTCGACGAATACAGGCGAGCCGATTTCCTAGTATGGCAAGTCGGTTCACTTATGGACAGGGTGGAGAAGATAGAGATAGAAAAGATAAAAGCTATGGAGGTCGCCGAAGCAAGATCCACATGTGAGGTGTGGGAAGCACAACCATGTCCAAGGAGGTTGTCCGGAGGAAGCAAAGGTGCTCAACCACATGAAGAAATAAGAATTGCCAAACTTCCGCTATGGGCAAGGTAAACCTCAACTTAATGCAAGCTCACCCATTCAAAATTCGGTTCCTCTTCATGTACAATTGAAGGACTTCATGGATGAGCAAGCAAGGATCAATGTTGACAGCTGTTAAGTACCTAAATTAGAGCCGTCAATCCCTGCATTTTACCATAAGAACTAAGCATCCACACTAGAATAGGGGTTTAGACTGACAAATTCCACCAGTGGCTATGCTAAGTTGAATGCAGGTGTTTGGCATAAGAAATGAAGAGAAAAGACACCCTCATGATCCTAGCAAGTTGAGCTCAGCCAATGAGAGGCTGCATGCAAGCATCCCCTGGATCCATGACATCACCAATCCAAGGAAGGAAGCCTCAGCGAATCAGAAGCCGCCATGTAGACATCACATGGATCCTATGGCCCACCAGAGCGCCTAAACCGCCTCCAAACCACGTGGACACCGGGAACCGACCTCAGGACCCACAGGGCAGCCACCACACGAAAGCACACCCCGAGTGGGGCCCACAGAGGGTCGGCCGACCCCACAGGTCGGCCGAACCGACCTTGTGGCGCCCACTCAGGGGATTCCACGTGGTGCTCGGCCATTGGTCCTAGAGGCCATCCCCGGGGTGTTTGGGTGCTCTCACGTCGGTTGCATAAGCCTATAAATAGGAGGAGAGGGGGGTAAGAAGAGGGTGAAGCACACTTGAAGCCATTTCTCACCTTTGCCTCTTCTCCCTCTCTCATTCTCTCTTGGTGGAGGTGAAACCTCATCCCACCATGAGTGTGTGTGTGAGGAGGATCTAGACTAGGTGGTGCTAGGTAGAGAGGAGTGTGTGGATGAGTAGAGGTGAGGTGGTGATGATCCGTTCATCATCCATCGTCCCCTTGTATCTCGTGAGCGATGCTGTTCTTCATTTAGACTAAAGTGAGTATTTCATTATTTCCTATTTAGACTAAAGTGGTTCTCATGCATGAATGAGTTGTTCTTGAGTTCTTCGTTCGTTCATCATTTAGAGGCTCACGTTCTTCATGAACGTGCCTCCTCGATCTAGTTGACGAGCAAGTAATTCATACTTTTGCGTTTGTTCATAAGTTAGAGGCTCGTGTTCTTCACGAACACGACCCTAGATCTTCTGTTATCATCGCATAAGTTAGCATCTCGTTTGTATGATTGCCTGTCTATTAGAATATAGTGAGCTCATGCATATCTGATTTAGATCAAGTAGCAATCATATCTCCTCGCGCGAATCGATTCAATGACGAGTAAGGTCTAGCTCAACCTCACGGGTTCGTCGCTCCGTATTTATACGAAGTGCTATAGTGTTTCTACGGGACGTCAGACGTAGCCGTGCTATACTAGTAGTCGGGGTGTAGACGTGGTGTCTAGACTGCTGGTTATCCTTTGAATACCCTGTATCCCACGGTTTGTCTTGGGGTAGGCCGCGGTAGTGACAGCCGTTGGACCCTCGGAAATCCCCCACGTTCGAATACAGTGTGTAGGCGACCCTTTGCCGTGGACCAACTGTTATAGTCAGGAGGGGCCGGTGTCCGAAGCGAGATCTTATCCGAGCTTGTTCCTCTCTAGAATCGAGAACCTACAGGAGACTTCACATCACTCACCTACCTCAGCAGGGACTGTGTTCCCTTGGATAGTCACTCGTAGAATCCCCGATACTGTTCCTTGGATTCGATACCCTTGGGAATACTCCTGAGGTGAAGTGCTACAATGGTATATCCGTGCGCTTGCGGATTCATTCGCACCCGTCAGTGTACCCGGGTGATTCTTACACGCTCACGCTATCCCGACGCCATAGTGGTGACGTTAAGAAATACCAACAAGCATTTTTGGCGCCGTTGCCGGGGAACGGTTGTCGAGAATCTATGAACCCGACTATCCTCGTATCTTTTGTTTTCCTTTTTCTACCTTGACCCCCGCTATCCCAGGAAGGTTATCCTTGTACACACCTTCCGCCCATTATGAGTGAAACCATGGAATCAACTTTCTGGAGACAACCCGCACTTCTAGCACCTTGTATGGTTCACCCATCTCTCATGAAGCTAGTTGAGGAAAGACCCTTCTCGGGGATGAGTCATGAGAATCCCTATGATCACGTAAGAGATTTTGAGCAATTGTGTTCTACACAGGGTAAAACCGGGGCAACACAAGATGTTCTTAAGAGGAACCTATTTCCATTCTCCCTCTCCGGGGAAGCGAAATCTTGGTACCATTGTTTTTGTTGCAACCACCTACGCTGGGAGGAATTAAGAGCATCTTTTTGCACTTGATTCTTTCCGGTGCGGCGTGTCGTTTCCTTAAGGATGGCAATCCTCAATTTCAAACAAAGAGAGAAGGAAACCTTAGGCATGGCATGGCATCGTTTTGCCTCTTTGGTTGAAACGTGCTCGATCCTTGGTTTACCCGACCCTGTGCTCTTGCAGCATTTCCGGTTTGGTTTACGAAGAGATTGTGGCATGACGCTTGATGCCATTTCGGGAGGTGCCTTTGTGTTCTTAGAGCCAGAACAAGGACCGGAAATTCTAGGAGAAATCCGAGATTTTAGCTCCCCACCTGACTCGAGAGACGAGGTAGCCAAACAAGAAAATGTCGAAATGCTTAAGCCAATCCTCGAGAGAGCCCGAGCTAACATACCAAATTTCTTTGTGCTCTGGTCGAAGATATCACTCCTCGCTGGCAGGAATCTATGGGGAAGAGCACTTAGTGCAAATTCTGCCCCTAGATTCCCCTATCGTTTCTTCTCTTAAAAACCCAGCCTTCGAGACTTAGTCTCGAGGGAAGGAAGGAGGGTAGTAGTCGAGGAAGAAGAATCGTTCCTGGCGGGGACGATCACTTCAACCTTGCCTGCAACTCTCCAGGGGAGGTCACGATAGAAGTTTATCGTGCTTCATGTCAAGGCTCAATCTAAAGTGCCGCCACACTAAGGGTTAAGCTAAGACACGAGCCCTAGCGCAGTAAAACTTCCATATCTTTGGCTTACGGAAGCACAAACTTATATCCGATCTAGCTGAGCAATCCATCTCGCTATCTTAAGTTCAGCTAAGACCGATGCCGATCAAGTCAAGCGGATGTAAATCCTACTCTTCACTTCTTGACCTGGTCGATGCCCTGCGGGAGTGTGGTTACACACCTATCCTTTACACCCCCGTTGGAAGCTTGGGTTAACTTACGTGTCATCCCACTTAGGTGAGGGTGAGGTCCCTTGTCAACCCAAGGAGAGGATGACCTAGCAAGTCCGTCACTCTCGACCTTCAGCTCAAATGATCGTTCGACCCATAAACTTTCACTCACTCCATCCGGGGTCCGATCATCATTGAGTTCTAGAGGTGAGAGCTTCACTCTTAGAGCACTCTAGGCCTTAGGCCCGGATTTTGTGCTCAACTCCAGCACCTCTATCATCTCTCGTCTGTAGTGCTATAGCCTTGCTAGCTGCGCTACCTTCCTAAGGTTACCCATCATAGTTCCCTTAGGATGGTTGTAAGGATCACCTCTGTTTCGCCATATTTACAGCTTGCATCGTACATATACACTAACCATGCAGGAAAGAAAATACATCCTATCACAAGGAAACCTGCAAGGATGACCACAGAGCAGAGCAGGAGGGTATCATCAGGAGAAAATGGATGATATGAGCAACAGGGCAACAATAACTCTCCATCCAGGTATAAGTCCAGGTAAAGTCCCCAAGTTGATCTATTAAAGTTTATAAAGAGGTTTAAGTAAAGTTGTTTGGGGTAGAAGGCAGTATTATGCCCAAAATCCCATTCTAGCCCTTGTTGAAGCCTCCGACCTTAGATTTGGTGGGCCACCTAACCCAGAGACCCTGAGCCCCGCCAGAGTCCGCGCGCCGAAGCTGAGGCCCAGCGGAGCCCAGATGGGCTCGGCCGACCCACTAGGGCCGTCGCTGCCTCTCGTTTTTCTCGTGTGCACTCTTTTGTCCTCCAGAAACCCTTCTCTCACCGCGTGACAGAGTTTTGCGTTACGCAGAACCTCATCTCCTCTGCTCGATCCTCCTCTCACCGCTCCACCGCCTTCCTCACCTCTGCCCGATGGCTTTCACTGGCTTCAAGGGGGAGAAGTCCTTCTGCTTCAGCGACCTCGGGGGCAGCGAGTTTCATCCATGGGACGGAACTCAGGACGATTTGACGACACTGGAGCGAGGGAGGAAGGAGAGAAGCCCTACTGGAGACTCGGTAGAGCCCCCAGCTAGGCGCGGCTCATCCTCACCTCCAACCTTCTCCAGTCAATGCTCCCTATTCAACGTCCTAGGGAAGAAGCCGGCCCCTGGATCAAGCAAGAAGGTGTTGTTTGATAATTGGCCAAGGCCGCCACTAAAGGCTGGAGAACGCTACTCAGGATCTCTATTTGACGAAGATGGCGACTCCTTTTGCCATAAGTACGAGCAGGATGTGTGGGATGAAGCCCCGCAGCCGCAGACCAAGTTTCACGTCTTTGGAGTTAGGACCCTTAAGGACAGCTGCGGGGTGCCTAAGCGTTATCCGCCAGATTGAGAGACAGAGCTTGGTGACATCCTAGCTTCATTGCCTAATAGGAGGAACCTCCGTGTGGGCAAGATAGCAGATGACCTGGCAGAGGCATACTTTGAGTTTGACCTCTTGATGAAGACTGTGAGAAGGTAGCGGGCAGAATATCGGCAGCTCAGGAACCTTCTCCTCAAGACCCGTGAGGAGATGAATGCCAAGCTGCAGCAGTTGATTGAAGTCAAGGGTTTGGAAGCCCTCTTTGCTGAGTAGAGGGTCGTGCCCCGCTTTTATTTCCCTTCATAGGCGCTTAAGTTAGATTTAATTTATTTCCCTTAATTTGTTTCCCTTCCATTTATTTCCTTTATTCCATCATTTGTGTAAGCGCCTATTTCTTCATTATTAGTGAACTTGAATGAATAAATTTTGGCTCCACCGGTCATGTAACCCGGTTGAGTCACTCGTGTGTTAGTTATTTCTATTTTTGCTTTTTTGTATCGAAGAACTGCACCCAGGTACAAAATAGTGTGGGGGAGAGTTGCACTCTCCAGACGCGAACACGACGGATCATTATTGCACCCACACTACGCTCACACAGCGCTTACGATCGACCACGCTTAGAGAACCTGAACGGGACATGCATTCGTGCGCATCACAGGAATTCCCGTCTGGTCCACACAAAAATCCACGCTGGTTTGCATTTCTTCCTCATTTCACCATGATTTCTGAGTTTATATACTCATGTTTGATAAATCAACTCAAGAAATCTTTGGACATGCTTACTCCATGCCTAGGGTTGACATGCATAAGTTTTATTCCTCGTTTATCTCCTTGAGGTTTGTGAACAATATCATCATAAGGACAACATGCTTATCTAAGTAGTTGGCAAGTGAGATATGACTTGATGACATGATCTTAATTCTGTTGGTTCCGGCCCTTGGGATAATTTTGTTTTCGAAAAAAATGCTCTTGCAAAGCTCCTCTTTGATGTGCCACCTTCCTACCAAAGCCATATGATGTTTTTAGTTGAAAACCTTATACTCATATGCTGCTTGTTATTACATTGAGCTTTGCCAAATTCTGTGACCCTTGTGAGAATTCTTTTCATTACTTTCATGGTCAAGATTCATGTGCACACCACCATTTCCCCCTTGCTATGCTTCTACACTGGAAGTTAGCATTGTATCATTAATCCATTCCGTGAAAATAAGGCTCCATACGCGTTGATCTCTCCCTCCTAGTTTTTGTTACAAAAGAGACATGGCTATTTAAAAAAAATATGGGCACATGAAGGTCCAGTATCGAAAAAAAAGAGTTGGACACATGAAGGTCCACGAAAAATATAGAGATAGCCATGTTCTCAAAAGATTTTTATACTAGAGGGAGAATCATGCAAAAAGGAGTTCCATAATCTAGATGGTGATAACTAGTATCCATTCCGGGGCTAGTGTCCACCTCATCATCAATCAACATTCATCATATATGTATGGTAATCTCTAGCACCCACTTTGGGCATAGTATCCACCTTACCATACTCACCGTACCCATACATGTGCACATCTTGATCTAATTGTATGATTTGATTTTCTCTGTGGATCTAGTTTTTGACTTTGCAATATATGTGATGCAAGTAGGCCCTATCATTCATACCTACCCTGAGCTCCAAATACAACCATTATTAGAAGTAGGGTGAAGAAAGGCAATCTAATGCCTTGGTGAGGACATATACACATTGATCGATCCGAGAGAATCAAAGAAGGAGGGCAGAGCAGTTCTTTTTCTTTAAAAATTATCATGAAAACCCCAAGTGCTGACCAACAGGTGCTTAAGAGACTCGATTTGTGGTCATTCCTCTTATCAACTACCCAAGATGGCATTGTAGCCAATCCACAGAGTTCACAAGAGCGAGGTATGACCTGGAATAACTCCTATGTTTGTTCTATACCTTTGGTTTAAACTCATGTGATCTCCCCTTTTGCTCGGGACGAGCAAAAGGCAAGTGTGGGGGAGTTGTTGACGGCTGTTAAGTACCTAAATTAGAGCCGTCAATCCCTGCATTTTATCATAAGAACTAAGCATCCACACTAGAATAGGGGTTTAAACTGACAAATTCCACCAGTGGCTATGCTAAGTTGAATGCAGGTGTTTGGCATAAGAAATGAAGAGAAAAGACACCCTCATGATCCTAGCAAGTTGAGCTCAGCCAATGAGAGGCTGCATGCAAGCATCCCCTGGATCCATGACATCACCAATCCAAGGAAGGAAGCCTCGGCGAATCAGAAGCTGCCATGCAGACATCACATGGATCCTATGGCCCACCAGAGCGCCTAAACCGCCTCCAAACCACGTGGACACCGGGAACCGACCTCAGGACCCATAGGGCAGCCACCACGTGAAAGCACACCCCGAGTGGGGCCCACAGGGGGTCGGCTGACCCCACAGGTCGGCCGAACTGACCATGTGGCGCCCACTTAGGGGCTTCCACGTGGTGCTCGGCCATTGGTCCTAGAGGCCATCCCCGGGGTGTTTGGGTGCTCTCACGCCGGTTGCATAAGCCTATAAATAGGAGGAGAGGGGGTAAGAAGAGGGTGAAGCACACTTGAAGCCATTTCTCACCTTTGCCTCTTCTCCCTCTCTCATTCTCTCTTGGTGGAGGTGAAACCTCATCCCACCATGAGTGTGTGTGTGAGGAGAATCTAGACTAGGTGGTGCTAGGTTGAGAGGAGTGTGTGGATGAGTAGAGGTGAGGTGGTGATGATCCGGTCATCATCCATCGTCCCCTTGTTTCTTGTGAGCGATGTTGTTCTTCATTTAGACGAAAGTGAGTATTTCATTATTTCCTATTTAGACTAAAGTGGTTCTCATGCATGAATGAGTTGTTCTTGAGTTCTTCGTTCGTTCATCATTTAGAGGCTCACATTCTTCATGAACGTGCCTCCTCGATCTAGTTGATGAGCAAGTAATTCATACTTTTGCGTTTGTTCATAAGTTAGAGGCTCGTGTTCTTCACGAACACGACCCTAGATCTTCTGTTATCATCGCATAAGTTTGCATCTCGTTTGTATGATTGCCTGTCTATTAGAATATAGTGAGCTCATGCATATCTGATTTAGATCAAGTAGCAATCATATCTCCTCGCGCGAATCGATTCAATGACGAGTAAGGTCTAGCTCAACCTCGAGGGTTCGTCGCTCCGTATTTATACGGAGTGCTATAGTGTTTCTACGAGACGTCAGACATAGTTGTGCTATAGTAGTAGTCGGGGTGTAGACGTGGTGTCTAGACTGCTGGTTATCCTTCGAGTGCCCTGTATCCCACGGTTTGTCTTGGGGTAGGCAGCGGTAGTGACAGCCGTTGGACCTTCTGAAATCCCCCACGTTCAGATACAGTGTGTAGGCAACCCTTTGCCGTGAACCAACTGTTATAGTCAGGAGGGGCCGGTGTCCGAAGCGAGATCTTATCCGAGCTTGTTCCTCTCTAGAATCGAGAACCTACAGGAGCCTTCACATCACTCACCTACCTCAGCAGGGATTGTGTTCCCTTGGATAGTCACTCGTAGAATCCCCCATACTGTTCCTTGGATTCGATACCCTTGGGAATACTCCTGAGGTGAAGTGCTACAACGGTGTATCCGTGCGCTTGCGGATTCGTTCGCACCCGTCAGTATACCCGGGTGATTCTTCCACTCTCACACTATCTCGGCGCCATAGTGGTGACGTTAAGAAATACCAACAATCAACAAGGACACCATCACCAAGTTGAAGGTCATTAACAAAATATTGGAGGATGTTGACGTTTGATTATCGTTGCAAAGTTCGTTTGGACTTGCAAGTGGACAAATCCCTCGTCGTAGTTAAGGAACCCTTCTTCCCTTGAGTGGTGAACCCAAGGTATCGAATCCGTGGAACAATATGTAATGTAAAATCAATCTAATAACCGAGAAACACTTGCTTCTTTGAGGGGTTTCGATTTGCCTCTAATCTACTAAGATCAAAAGAGGTAGCAAGAGAAAGCATTGAGGTACCGATCTAGAGAGGGGTCTAGATCGAGTTTATGTCGTCGTTTCGAGCAAGATAAAAGAGAGAGTAAAACGAATCTCATTGAAAGCTTCTTTAAACCGTGACCTTCGGTCAAACCCCCTAAGTCGCCCCGCCGTACTCGGTGTCAACATCCTGTCACGATGTTCCCCTTTCTTCGCGGTCGAATCTTAGAGCACACCCACAAGGAGTGTGTTGAACCACTTGGTAGATCGGGTATGCACCTCTAGCCACCGCGGCTACAAGAACATCCCATGCAATCTATCTCGAGAATAGATTGAGGAGGAAAACACCCAAGAAAGAACAAGCATTGCAAACGAAAGTACTTGGTCGCTAAGAATCAGATCCATTAAAACTCCATCAAAAGTATGAATACATGAATAAGATCCAACCGGGATCCTACCTTGACCTTGATTCACGCCTTTGAAACTCCGACGTGGTCTTCCTTGCAAGGTTCCCACGTCTGCTAGGCAAACCATAGACGACTAACACGACCCTCCTCTCTGGGGTGGTGTCCCTCAAGCTCCTCTGCTCCTCGACGGCGAATGACGAATTGCTTGATACGTGGCTCGGGGTACCGGGGCTATAAATAGCCCGAGGATCAGCGAGGTCAAAGGGGGCAGCGAACAGGGCCCAGAATGGGTTGGGCCGACCGGCCTGGGCCGGCCGGCCTGGGCTTATCCTGGCCCAGTTCGGCGCCGCCTTTCTTCCGGATGCTTCTCGTGACTTCTTTTGTTTTTGCCGAGTTGCATGTGGGCCCTTGACGTCATTTTCCTCGCGGTTTAGATGAGGGGGCTTTACGAATGAACTCCCGCATCTTCCATCTAGGTCCTCCGCACTTCTACGCTTCACGCTTTAGTCCTTGGATTGTTTGGAGTCATGTTCATCTTGTATCTTGACTTGTCCCGGGGTCCATGATCACCTTGTAAATCCCTTGATGAACTTTACCCGGAAGTCCTCATTTAAGCTCTTGATTCCTGTGTAAACAATAAACTCCAAAACCGTGCACGAGTGCGAACATAGCATATAATGGGGGTTAGGATCGTTAGTGTGAATATCAAATCAATACCAACATAGAAAGAAAACAAGTGGCTAGGTTGACGGAAATCGACCGCCAACATCCCTCATGCTTAAACCTTGCTCGTCTTCAAGTAAGCCTTCTATGGATATCAGCGTTGCCCTTCGATGTTCAAACCCTACACTTGATCATACATGAGAAAACATAATGCTCTCTAGTTTTATATTCACTCAAGTTCCATAATGTACTAACTTTTATCTTTATGGAGGGTAGATATCATTCAAGCTCTTTCCACAAGTACTTGATCAAGCTCTTAAGATTTTAAACAAATCTCAGAAATTTTGAAAAAATAAAGAATGAGATAAAGAGAAAAATTGCTTTACCAAGATCAAAAATAACCATCTTGCACTTTGCTCCTGTACTCTCATCTCACTTGTCTCTCAAGCCTACTTGTTCTACTCCTTTCCTCTCTCAAAGTATATGGTGGAAAGCTTTATGTGGAGCTATAGGAAAGTTTAGTCCTACCAAGATATTATAGTTGAGATATTATTAAAACAAGACTAGCTTCTCATGGTCTTACCGAGACTCGTCAAAAATGTCATTGGAAAAAATAATGTTATCAAGGAGGGGGGAGAGATGAACACACACTTTTAGATAGGTGGACATGTGCAAATGGCAAAGAGTGATCGCAAGGCAGAAATGAAGTCCTCGTTATTGGATTGCACATGGTTGGAAAGATGAGTATGGGTCTTGATCTTGAATCCTCTTGAAAACTCAAAAGCACTAAAACATAGCTAGAGAACCGGGGAGCTTTATTTTATATATATATATATATATATATATATATATATATATATATATATATATATATATATATATATATATATATATATATATATATATATATATATATATATTCTTTCTTTCTTTCTTTTTCTCATCTTTTTTTCTTTTTTCTTCCTTTTTTTATTTGCTCCCCTTGAACTCTCTAGACTATACTAGCACTTCCTTGGCAACCCCCCATGCTTAGATGTTTGCTCGTCCTCGGGCAAAGAGGTGATAAATATGCCAAGGTGGGAATTGAAGCTCTCGTTTTTTTCTTCTTAGAGAGAGACACTCGAAAAATCTTCTAGGGATCCTTTTGGAAGTTTCCCTTTCTCACTTGAAGTACCTTCCTTATAATCTTCTCCATAATATTCATCCATACTCATATATTGGGTTGTGGTCAAGGAGGTGAACACAAAAAATATATATTTGGGTTTTGGTTGGATATCCGATGAGGTTTGCGAAATTCCCAATGTGGAAACTCACAATGCACGGATAGAAGAGGCTAGCATAAAGAATGATACACAAAAACGGAATGACCAGCTTCTTAGTCTCGGGCCAGAGAAATCAAGCCTTGAATCAATGCACCCAAAAATAAATCTTGTATATACTAAAGTTTTGCACTCAAGTAAACTTAGGCTTTGGATGGGAACAGCAAAACGCAAGCGGTACTTGTGACAAGCTTAGCATAACTTTTTGAGAATAAAAAGGTTCTTTGATTCATCCAAAGTTGAGAGCAACGAAAAGAACTATGGGACTTGAGTTATCATAACCTCCACACAAGATTAAGCTAGCATTTAATTAAATTTCAGATTCATATTAAATGAGAGCACTAGCTTAAACATGCATAAAACAAGCATAAGATTGAGCAAAGCGGCAATCCTCATCACATATCAACATGGTACAAATTTTCCATCCATATTAAGATCATAAAGCAACAGTGAAACTTATTCATGATGATGGATAACAAACTACTACTACCACACATGCTGAAATAAAATAAAAACAAGAAAAATACTATGCAAACATAAACTCACACAAGATGAAAATAAAGAAAAGGAAAAGGAAAAATCAAACCACACTTAAAAACTGCGTCCCTTTCTTCTTTCTTCATTCTTCATCTGATTGTCCTTGCTCCGTTGGTTGGCTTTCATTGAATCCTTGCTCATAATATTGTTGCATGGCCCCTCCATGAAATTGATGAGGCGGCACGAGTTGGAGACGTCCCAATTCATGGGCGATTCCCGCCGTTCCTTCATGCTAATGGTTGACATGGCTTCGGATCCTCTCGACGTCTTGTTCGTTCCTTTGCATATACGCCCCAATAATGGCTGCACTTTGTTGGGGTTGGGGCATGCTTGCATAAGGCGCCACAAATGCTTCATTGGGCACAACAAAAGTTGGTGGAAAATATGTTGGAGGAGGTGGTGGCATGGCTGCACCACTCCCCCATGCTTGCATTGGCACACTTCCTTAGTGAGGTGGTGGCATAGGAATTCCGCCATAGGGTTGATGGTAGGCCGCTCATCCTTGCTCTTGGGCTGCGGAGGATGAACCTTCTTCTATGATTCTTCCCCTCTTGTTCTTCTTGGCCGGTACGAGAATTCCTTCTTCTAACCAATTCTCTCTCCCTTCAATGAATAATTTCAGCTTCATGTTGGGGAGAGAAACATTGACTTTTGCCACCTTGTACCCTCTCTTTTCATCTCCACTAATATATTTTCCTTGCTTCATATAATCAATTCCAAGTGAATTTCCTGCAATAATGAATTTTAGATTTCTTGTAATACCCGGGTTCACAGAAATTGCTATCATAGAGAGATAGCATCCCGAACCAATTTGTCCACTCCCCGATATTGCCTCACAACACCACCGATTGATCATGATATATGACATATCAATGGCTTGTCTTGCAATCAATGCTGAATAAAGCCAATTAAGTTCCATATCAGTGACTTTGGACTCGCTCATTCTTCCCAAAATCCTTTTGCTCATCCAAGAATGAAATATCTGGATTCATTAAAAATAACATCAATTAATATTTGGACATTTAGTATTATAATAAAATATCAACAGTCACACTTGTATAACTAACATTCTTATAATTCGAATATACATCTCATGCTTGTGATATAATAATTCTAATAACATCTTAGTTTTCTCCAAAAATTCTACAAATTTACGTGAAAACATAATTTGGGTACCTAAACTTGTCATAAAAAATTCAAATGGTTTCGATAAAGGAAGAATATACTTGTATACAAATGGCTACATCTCTCACATAGTTTCCTAGAATGTTGCTTGAACATTGAAGTTTTTCCACACTTTGCAACATGTTCGATCTTGTACGCATTTGAAATTTTAACACAAGCATGTGTTCACCTTAAGATCATGAAATGTAAAGTTTCATTACTAATGGTTATGGAAAACAAATATTATTTCTATGTTGGACTTACAAAGAACAAGATAAGGCATATAAACATTATTCACGAAACAGAATATACACTAAACAATGAAATTAATGAAAAGATGGGGATTTTAGAAAAAAACTAGACAAAAAATCATCAAATTTGGACTAAGCACGACGGAGAAATACATGTTACAAAATTTGACTGCAGATTAAAAGGAGAAATGATAACTGTTCTTCGTTCCAATAGAACTGGGCCCCACCCTAATTAGAGACGCGGGGTGGTTAATCCTCGTCTCATTTTCCCACACAAACTGTTCTTCATTCCAATAGAACAGAGGAGGAAGTAGAGGGCGCCGCAACCTTGGATTTGACTCAGAAATGTGAGAAATCAAATCTTGTCTATCAATAACCGATTGGATGATACTTTACACGATAGAAGAAGACATTACATTCGTAACGAAGCCAACATTCATCACTACAGAAATACATGCAAAACCCCCTCCGGCTCGGCGCCGTACCGCAGAATGCTTTGCCTGCGCAATGTTGAATGTTGCCTCGCGCCACCGCCGTTGGCAGCGTCGGCCGGCCGAGGCCACGGCGGAGGGCGACACTCCTAATTTGCCAAGCCAGATTGACCCCACGATGCCGAAAATCTAGGGATTGCACATTGCTGATCAAACGCGGACGCCACTGCCCTTGCTTCTCGCCCTCAACCTGTTTCATGTACGCAATTGCAGTGGCGTCGGCGTCGGCCCCACTGTTGGCTCTGTAGAGGAAGACGACGGCCACATAGGCCGCCCCTTTGTGACCATCCTTGGCAGCGCGGTGGAGCTCGTCGAGGGGAGGCTGAGGGCTGCGGTTCCTGCCGAAGATGTCGTCCATCCCGGCGAGGAAGCAGGCCACCGGGTTGCCGGCTACAGCCAGGCTACGAAGGAAGACGTCGTAGCCGACGGGGTCATTGTTCTGCATCTGCTCGACTGGAACCCGATCCAGTGCCAAGCGCCTACTGACGTCTCTATCGTGGCAGGGGCGGAGCATGTCCTTGCAGGTTGCCCGTAGGCTGCAGAGGTCCTCCATAGGCCGATTCGATGTCGCACCGACTCGGCCAACGATGATCACCAGCACCTCGGCCGGGAGTTCCACGAGCAACCGCGGGTGCTCCCTCGATGCCATGAGTGTCGACGATGATCGCGAAGGAGGCACGACGAGGAGTGTATAGGCAGTTGTGGTTTTCTCACGGGTAGATGAAGGGGATGTGGTGGTTTTGCGGTTATTTATTTTGGAGAGAAGATACAGGAGACGCGTCTCCGATGAGTGGATACTACTAATTGCACATCTCGCTTATCGAGGAGTCAAACTCTTTGAAGTTTGACGAAATGTTAGACAAAATACTAATTGCACATCTCGCTTATAGGCATCTTAGGCATCTTAGGCAGTATCTTAGGCAGAATACATAGGCATCTTAGGCAGTATCTTAGGCATCATATATATATTATAGAAAGGAGATTCATTCAAATTCCACCAATACACATCCTATATATATTACAAAAAGGATTCCATTTCCAGCAATAGACATCCCTGCATTTTACAAAAAGGATCGGATTCAGCAGAAATCAATCTTGCTTCTTTTTCCTCTTTAATTTTTGTATATGGATCTTTTCACGATGGTCGCTTCGCAAGTATGGTGTTTTGTTAGCTCCCAAGACTCGGGGCATGTATGAAGTGTGAAAGGATGGACTTTCGTCAAACTGGTTGTATTCCTCCTCCTCAACAACATTTTCAACCCCAACAATCCTTTTTTTCCAGGCAAAACCACACTCCAGTTATTCTTTGCAAGGTCAGGTACATAGAACACTTGCTCAACATCCTTGGCGAAGACAAACAGTTCAGTTTTGTAACCAAAGACCCGGAGATCAACACTAACATAACCAAATTTGTCCTTGATCATAGCTCTCTTCGCATTGGTGACCCATCTACACCGAAACAAGGCTACCTTGAATCCTACATAATCAAGCTCCCAAATTTCCTCTATTTGACCATAATATGTGGTTGTGTTCTTCTTATTGTCGACGGCCCGTACACGCACACCACTATTTTGATAGACGCTCTTGGCATCCTGGGCCATGGTGTAGAACGTGTATCCATTGATATCCATTGCTTGATATGTTGTAACAGTGAATAATGGCCCTGCTGCTAGTTTTCTTATATCGTTGGTTATAGCAGCGATGCCACTCTGCTGGACATAATCTCTGAGCCAGCTGTTGAAGCATTGCATGTGCCTCTTTGCAACCCAATCCTCAGTACAGCCAGGGTTTTATTCACGTAGTTGTTGCTTGTGCTCATTGCCAAATGGTGTAACCTCTACGCTCTGTTCTATCATGGTGAAATGAGCCTTCCTGAAGTCCTCTGGGTGCGGAGTGATTGACTTTTTCCCCAGGGTCCCAACACCTGAAAGCCTACCTTCATGCCGTGAACGAGGCACACCAATGGGGTTTTGGGGGTCCATATAACCCATGGCCCACTCCACTGCTTCAATGGTCTCATAGCCACGAACAATGGCTCCCTCCGGAAATGACCTGTTATGTACCAATGATTTGAGGAATCCAAAGTACCTCTCATATGGAAACATCTGATGAAGGTAAGATAGGCCAAGGTACCAGATCTCCCTCGTGAGGTGTGTTGTTAGATGCAGCATGAGATCAAAGAATGATGGTGGGAAGGTAGCTTCAAGCAGGCATAGGGTCTCGAAATGCCTCCTCTCTAAGGCCAATAGTTTTTCCTCATCAATCACCTTTTGTTCTATTTCATTGAAGAATAAACACAAGCTCGTGACCGCGTCGCGAACCAGTTCTGTCTTGATACCTCTTAGTGCAACAGGAAGAATAGATGTCATCAACACATGGCAATCATGAGATTTCATCAAGTTGAAATTCATTTTCATGTCCTTCACCGACACTAGCCTCTTGAAGTTCGATGAGTAGCCTGAAGGTACTTTCAAACCATGCAAAAACTCACAGAATTCTTTTCTCTCTGCCTTTGACAAGGTGGTTGCAGCAACGGGAAGGTCCATCCCTGTGTCTGTTTCCTCTGCATAGAGCTCCGGCCTAATGCCCATTTCTTTAAGATCATCCCTTGCATTTTTATGATCTTTTTCTTTCGACTTCTGTTGTAGCAATGTTCCCAAAGTAGCTTCACACACATTCTTCTTGTCGTGCATGTTGTCAATCGAATGACGCACATCCAAAAGCGGCCAATACTCTAGCTCCCATAGAATTGATTTCTTGTTCCACATTCCTCGCCCATCTTCTTCTTCTTCTTCTTCACCATCTCGCTTCTTTCTTTTGCGAAGTTTCTTTTCAGACAATTTGGGTAACTCCTCGATAGTTTTGACGTCCTTGACTTGCAAGTGGAGCAGATCTCCAGTCACATGCATTAGCGCCTGTCGATTCTCCTTTTCCCCATTAAACTGACAATCTATGTCCCGGTAGGCATGTTTCTTGCTGAGGAAACAACGGTGCCCCATAAATGAGAATTTCTTTGAATTTCTTAGCCACACTGCACAAGTTTCTTCCAAGCAGTGTGGGCAAGCTGCACCTTTCCTTTTACTCTAGCCAGAAAGGTTGCGATGAGCCGGGTGTCGTTGATGGTGGTGAACAACATGGCGTGCAATGTGAACTCCTCACGGCCGAACTCATCCCAAACCTCCTTCATACCAGGCTTCCAAAGTATCTTCAAGTCATCAACTAGTGGCCTCAAGTAGACATCAATACGGTCGCCAGGTTGTTTTGGCCCTGAGACCAATATTGTCAGCATCATGTATTTCTGTTTCTTGCATAACCAGGGTGGAAGGTTGTACATTGACAGCACGACAGGCCAGGTGCTATGTGTTGAGCTCTGGTTACCGAATGGGTTCACGCCATCTGTGCTCATAGCGAACAGAATGTTCCTGCTTTCACCGGCAAAATCCTTGAAGTAGGAATCAATGTTTTGCCATTGTTGGCCATCTGCGGGGTGCTTAATCTTTCCAACTTCCTTCGTTCATGTCTTATGCCAACGCAAGAGTTGGGCCTCCTTTCATGTGGTGAACCATCTTCTCAACTGAGGAATGATGCAAAAATACCATGCTACCCTCACAGGAGCCCCTTTAACCTTCTTCTTCTTCTTCTTGCCTGTGATCTCCACGGGCTCGTTCTCGTCATCATCAGCATTGTTATCATCACCACCATCTTTTTTCCTCTTGTACCGATCGAACCCACACTTGGGGCACTTGTCAAGGTCTGCATAATCTCCACGGAACAATATACAACTGTTCTTGCAAGCATGAATTTTTTCAACCTCTATTCCCAGAGGACAAATTATCTTCTTTGCCTCATAGACAGACTCGGCTATTTGGTTTCCCTCGGGTAGCATGTCCTTAAGGAGATCCAATAGTTGTTTGAAACTTTTGTTGCTCCAACCATGATCTGCCTTAAGCTGCAGAAGTTTTAGATCACCAGAAAGGCGAGAGTACTTCTTGCAACCAGGATAGAGGGATTTCTTTGAATCTTCAACGAACTGCTTCAGCCTCGCTAATTCAGAAGTTGTATACACTCCTTGAAACTCAACATCCCACAACATTTGATCAACATTGTGCACACATTGCAATAACTCACCATCATTGAAGCCTGTAACTTCTTGATCAGTGATATCCTCAGGCCTCATCACAATTGGTGGGAATGGTTCATTTTCCTCATCAAAAACTCCACCTTCATCAGGCTCTTCATCATGGCATCCTGTAGCATGGTGTCGCGCTTCACCTTCATTTAGGCATCCTGTTTCGACTTCATTAAGCCCTTCCTCACCATGTTTATTCCAACACGTGTAATTTTCTTTGAAACCACGTGTGATCAAATGATGAAAAATGTTATCCCGTTGTCCGAACTTCTTCTCATTGAGACAATCTTTACAGGGGCAAAGCATTGCCTGAACACCACAGTTTCTCATATCCGCCTCTGCTTGATCTAGAAAACCATTGACCCCCATTAAGAAACTGGCCCAATCTAGGGACTTACTACTGTACATCCAAGCCCGAGCAGCAGCAGCCATCTGCAATTTTCATACATCAAATGAGCATAATGAATCACCAAAACCGATGAGTAACAGGATTAGGACAGCGAAGTTCAATAAAAGGGGGCAATTTCCACCTTGACGAGGGCTGCCTACTACGAGGCGAGCACTTCCGAGGAGGAGGACGAGGCGTCGCGGCCGCGGCGACGGCGGCGGCGACGGCGCGGAGGACGGCGCCGAGCCCGAGGAGGAGGATAAGCTACTGCTTTGGTTGACGTACAGCGCAGAGGGACGCCGCGCCGCGGTCGACGTCGTCCGCCGGCACCTTTCGCCGTTGCGCACGCGGCCGGCCGGCCTGCTACAGCGCCGGCTTTCTGAAGAGAGAGAGCGCGCACGCAGCGAGTGGGGCCTTCAGAGAGTGCACGCGCGCAGCGAGTGGGGCCTTCAGAAAGCGTGCGAAAATGCTACTGCAGTAACAGCGGGGAGGGAGCGAGTGGGGCCCTCAGAGGAGAGAGAGCGAGCGTAGTTGTCCGAGATAGCAGAGTGGTCGGAACGCAAAAACAACGACGCGTAATAACAACACGCATCTCTATTGTGAGAAAACAAAGGAGATGCTAGCTCCAAACAAGCGTCGCCAATTGGGTCATCATAAAATGAGATGCGTCCTAAAAACAACACGTCTCCAATAGGAAAGTCATCGGTAACGGACTTAAAGAGCCCGTTACCGATAGGTTTTACTTTCGTAACGGACGCATGTTAACGTCCGTTACAAAGAAAACATGTAACGGGCGTTTAAGTAGTCTGTTACCAGAAGTCCTCATTGGTAACGGGCGTTATGGTGGCGAGGTCGTGGTCGACCCTGCCGCGCTTATGCGTAACGGGCGCCAAACAACAACCGTTACATATGGGGTCCATGTAACGAGTGTTAAGGGCCCGTTACAAATGCTGCGTGACCTATTTGAGGTTTTCACGTAGTGGATGGGATTCCGAATGCTATTTCTTTGCCGGTGTCTTCCCCTGAAATCATGCTCCAAAATCCTTCCAACACACTTTCATTAGCATTAACTTTCTCCGGGGCTTCCCTCTGAAAACCGAGCAACTCTATAATTTGCTCATTAGGAATTATTTGCTCATCATCCTTCAATCGAAATGAGAGGGATGGCACCCCTTCATTAATAATCGGTGCCATGGTCATGAGAATTTCCATGCCAAGCTCCAAATGAATACTCACTCCTACTCCATCGGAAAATTGCCCCCATCCAAGGTGGTTCATCATTTGATAGATAGCCGGGGCAAATCCTAATACTTGGAGGGCATCATCATCAAAGCTAACATTGGGCACAACCCTCTTCTCTAGGTGCCCAAGCCTCTCCTCCTCCTTGATGGGAACTAGGTGGCCTGATCTTCCGTCAGGAAAGGATAACTCTCGATTTGCTCGGAGAGCGACACACCGATCCGGCTTCAGATCACAAAGACCCGAACCCTGCAACCTTAGCACCACGTCTCCTCTGGTTATCAACCGTGTCACAAGCCGGTTGACCTCGCCAAGAAGGCTAATCCCTGCTGCAAATCGAGGAACACAAGCAAGAATAGGTAAAATGCAACTCAATTGAAGTGACAATTTGCAGATGAATGACAAGCACACGAGTTGGGGTCTTACAAACCGATAAACGGCGAAACTGTTCAAAGACAGACTAATCTAAGCAAAACCCAACTGTCTAGGGCGGCGGCTACCGAGTCTTATACCCCCAAGAGGTGGAGGCCAAGGGGGAGGACGACCTAGGGCACCCATGGGGTGTGCTCCTCCTGGTGGGGGCGCACACCAACTTGGGCCTGGGTTCCAAACAAAATTACAAGGCCTAAAGCATGATAAAAGGTGATGCAACACCCTGGCAGATTCTGTATGTCGACTTGTTTCGATGATTGCTGTTGACTCCGAAGATATTTTGATATGAAACCGGCGCCGTTGGAAAGGTTGTCTTCTCAGCTTTCCATACATATGTAGAACGTCTAAATCCGAGTTCGTATGCGGCCTGGGCGACCGTTTTAATGCACTACTCCTGGACTCCGAGATGGACTCGAGGTCGACTTGACTTGGGCCTCCAACTTGACATACACATCCCTTGATGGTCCTCTATGCCTCCATGCCTCTCTTCAAGTAATTCATGATCATCACTATGGTTCCTAAATATATTAATATTATTAGGTAGCAATCTATTCTTAAAATTGCGAAAAGTATGCATGAACGAGCTCACCTTATCATCAATTTGAATAGTCATATCGTCACGAGTCAAGTCCTCATCATTCTCTCCTTCTTGAAAGCAAACCGTCCTCGGTTTGACTGTAGTTGCAGATGATGTTGTAGGTGACAACCACCAAGGCTCCCCTTCTTGAAAATTAGCCTGTTTCTTGAAAACAGAACTATAGCAACTGGTGATGATATGATTAGTGGTATTGCAGCCCTGTTTTTTATCAAATTGTTGTCCAACCAGATCAGATTTCATATTTTCATAAATATAAACTCGATGGACCATATATTCACCTTTACAATTATATCTGCCAATGAAGTGATATGTATTCCTTGTTAAGCACCGCAACTCAATATTTGCAAAAAGTCTCTCCGCCAAACAATTTAGGTTACACAAAATATTGAAATCAATATAACCCAAAGTATTTAAAGAAGATAACAATCTAAGCTCATCATGTGCACTAGTTATGGGGACTAAAACTTTATTTTCAGCACACTTATATGGATCCAAAATGATATCATGTGGAGGGACTAGTTGTGACGTGGGAATAAAAGAATCACTATCACACAACTCTTCTTTATCACAAGGAACATCAAACAAAGCATCTTGTGACAAAGGTATATCAAGCAAAGGTTCCACCGATAGTTGCTCTATGTTAGCATGATTGGTGGAAAAATTCAGCACTTCAAGAGAGTTCTTACCTGAGACATTTAGCTGTTTTGTCTTAGTCACCTTGCCCGCATTATTAGATTCATGCTGCAAAATATTAGTTCCAACAAGAGGCAAAGCAATATCTTCATTTGGTAAAACTTCAGATTTAGGTGAAGCTAGTGTAACATCTGAAATAGCCCATTCTTTTCTGAAAGGCTCATTCTTTCTTCTCTCTATTCTCAAGAGATCTTCTCTTAAAATTTCAGCAGTAGTCATAGGAGTAAAAGTAATTTTCGTACCATTGGATTTCAATGAATATCTATTTCTAACCATATCATGCACAACTTTATTTTCAGATATCCAAGACGTGCCTAGCAACAATTGACATGCTTGCATAGGTACTATGTCAAAATCTGCGCTATCCATATAATGGCCAAGGGAAAAATCAATGCACGCAATTTCAGTTACCTTTATTGTATCCCATGAATTTACCCATTGCTTGTAGTATGGATGTGGATGTGGCCTTGTGGTCAGACCAAGCTTCTCAACCAGCTCTAAACTTGCAAGGTTCTTGCAAGTCTCACCATCAATCATAACACGACAACGCCATTCCTGCACAACAAAGTATGTTTGGAACAAGTTGTTGAATAGGTTTTGCTCCGCCTTCTCCATTTCAGAACTGAGCACTCGTTGTGCAAATTCTGAAGTACATGCGTGAGGTGGTGATGACGATGTCATTGTAGCAGAAGAGGACAATTGTGTGTACGTTGTAGTGCCCACTTTTGCAAATATTTCATCCATCGTTGTAGACAATCGGTCCATAATGTCCTGCATTTCACTCATAAAAAGAAAACTCATTGTTTGGCTTTGTTAGCAATAAAAAATTTCCTATCAACTAATATATGTATCTTTGGGAACACGCTCTCACACACCTTACCAAATTCTTACAGGTGTTCTTACCACAGCAAGACAGTGGATGGCACAATCGGTGGCTGGTTCGTGATACATGTGAGGGTGTAGCACCAAGATCGCAAGGTTCTTTTTCTGTACCGATCTGAAGGATATATATGGAGCTTTGGGAAGCTTAAAATATGGTAGCAAGGAATAGCAATAATTCAATTCAGAAATTGCAAAACTGAAAATTAGTCACAAGCTAGTCTATGTCGCCGGCCTAAACTCGTCTCAGACCTAGTTCAAGCAAGCAATCGATACAACCAGCCAAGGACAAAAAGGATGCAAGCACTTCTGAATTTTTTTATCTCACTTCTTTTTTCTTCTCCTTTTTTTATGGTGCGGCTCTTTCTTTTCTTTTTATGTTTCTACACCCTTGCCTTTTACTGTTTTTTTCTAACAGAAAGTGCTGCAAGAAATATTTTATACAACTCTAGAACTCCACATGCACATGCACCTCAAAGGCACTCGCGGCCAAACAGATCACAAGCTGTGACAAATAGATAGCTATTGGCTCAATTGATTTGCTTGCATATATATCAACCTCTACAACAGGCAAGAAGCAAGGTTGAAAGATCAAGTAAGGAACTTGATTTCTGTGTACCAACTGTAGCGTAGGGATCAAAAGTGCATGCGCACAACAAATAAGGATGGTAAAATATAATATATGGGCACAAGATCTTTCCCTGTTTTCAACCAGAACTCGTTGTTCAAACTAGGCACGAAATCAACTGCTTTTTGCCTGCCTTTCCAAACTATCTAGGGAACATTATGGCTGCTTATGTAAAGAATGATGGTGGCGCACAGCAGCACATGAAAAAAATGGAAATCAATCTACTAGGCGCTAACAGAAGCAAGCAAGATTTGATGGACCAAGAAAAACCTAGACACAACGAGCACAATGACTCACGAGGGACCAAAATTCAGAAAAGCAATCTGAAAAGAAAAATTGTGCGGGCACAAAAGGGTTATAGGACAGCGGAAACACGATTAAAAAATATTTTTGTGGGGCGGTTTTCTGGAGCTTTAGGACGATAGCGAAACTGATGAACACTAAACTAGGGTAAACCTGACGGTAATACCTGAGTCTCTGATTACCACTTGATGGGAACTAGGTGGCCCGATCTTCCGTCAGGAAAGGATAACTCTCGATTTGCTCGGAGAGCGACACACCGATCCGGCTTCAGATCACAAAGACCCGAACCCTGCAACCTTAGCACCACGTCTCCTCTGGTTATCAACCGTGTCACAAGCCGGTTAACCTCGCCAAGAAGGCTAATCCCTGCTGCGAATCGAGGAACACAAGCAAGAACAGGTAAAATGCAACTCAATTGAAGTGACAATTTGCAGATGAATGATAAGCACACGAGTTGGGGTCTTACAAACCGATAAACGGCGAAACTGTTCAAAGACAGACTAATCTAAGCAAAACCCAACTGTCTAGGGCGGCGGCTACCGAGTCTTATACCCCCAAGAGGTGGAGGCCAAGGGGGAGGACGACCTAGGGCACCTGTGGGGCGTGCTCCTCCTGGTGGGGGCGCACACCAACTTGGGCCTGGGTTCCAAACAAAATTACAAGGCCTAAAACCTGATAAAAGGTGATGCAACACCCTGGCAGATTCTGTATGTCGACTTGTTTCGACGATTGCCGTTGACTCCGAAGGTATTTTGATATGAAACCGGCGCCGTTGGAAAGGTTGTCTTCTCAGCTTTCCATACATATGTAGAACGTCTGAATCCGAGTTCGTATGCGGCCTGGGCGACCGTTTTAATGCAGACGGCTCCTGGACTCCGATATGGACTCGAGGTCGACTTGACTTGGGCCTCCAACTTACACATCCCTTGATGGTCCTCTATGCCTCCATGCCTCTCTTCAAGTAATTCATGATCATCGCTATGGTTCCTAAATATATTAATATTATTAGGTAGCAATCTATTCTTAAAATTGCGAAAAGTATGCATGAACGAGCTCACCTTATCATCAATTTGAATAGTCGTATTGTCACGAGTCAAGTCCTCATCACTCCTCCTCCGACATCATAAGAAATAATCCATACTTGCAACGCCGTGGAGTGTATGGCGGTGGAGCGGATGAACGAGTCGAGCGACGAGGTGGAACGAGCGGCTCCTCCGTCCGCCCTTGCGGTTCGGTGTACCGCATAGACGAGCTTCGGGTGTCTCTCCTTCCACTAAGGAGCATGGTGTCGCTCCTTGATGGCGCCACGTCCTCTTCCATGCTTCGCGGTGACTCGGAGATCGAGTGCCTCCGCGAAGAACTTGTTGATGCCGGCTTCAATGATGATGATTGTGTCTTCCTCCCAAGAACCTTGCCAAAAACTTTCTTCATCTTGTAGTTGCTGCACAAATCACAAACAAACTCTCCCGGGGGTTTCTTGCTGGTAGAAATACACACAAAAGAAGTATATGGAAGAGCAAAGTTTGTGATGCAATTCTCTGAATTTTTGGACTCAAGAGAGGAGAACGAATTTTTCTGGAGAGTTTCTGGAGGTTCTGGACTGAGAGCTCAAGAACACAAACTAGTAAGCAAGCAAGAGACTCACATGTGAAAGATGGAGGCAGGGGGTGCAAATATAGGGCAGGCCGGCCGGCCTGGGCCGACCGGCCTGGGGTCCCTGCCCCCTGCCTCGGTTCCAGCTTTCTCCCACTTGATGTTTGTTGCATTATGACCTTGTGTCCTCGTGCTCCACGCTGATCCACCGCCCAAACTCTCTCAGCCATTCCTTTTTCTTTCATGGTCAAGTCCTCATCTTGATCATTTCCTTTGTGTCACTTCCATGCCTCCTTGCCTCCCATGTTATCATTTATAACCTGCAAAAATCAAAGCAATGTTGCCCCCCATGCTTGTCCCATGCATGCCAAAAGATTCTTGAATGATGATGTGTTCCCGTGATGCATCATGGGTCATTAGAGGTTCAATTAAGTTCAAAACCTTCCCTTGATCATGTTTAGATGCTAGTCACTCCTCTAATTTCAAAAATTAAAAATTAATTTAGAGATATCAATGAGTTCAAATGTATTTTTAGAGGAGTTTTTAGGCATAAAAACATTTGTAAGTCGAAACTTTCTGACTACATTGATTTTGGTTACACCGGGATCACTTGCTTTCATTAATTGATAGCGAGCTCCTCCGGCTTGACTGTGGGGGTATGGGTTTAGGTTCTAATTTTGGCTAAATATGAGAGAGATGTTTTGAATGTGCAAAAAAATAAATGTGGCTTGGAAAAATTCTAATTCTAGAGAAACCTAGGTTCACGCGAGTCCTAGCATGCGTCAAAGATTAAAAATCATTAAGAAACAATGCGGGGCTCTACTCGTGTGTTTTTATGAGGTAAAACAAACCAACCTTATCATCATGAGGAGGATGAAAGGTGTGGGTAGGTTCTGAATTTTTGGAGTTGGTTTCTCGAAAAGAGGCAAATAAATTGTAGGATGGCTCATGTCAAAGGTTTATGTCAAATAAAATCCAAATGAAACATCCGATCAACTTAAATGTCTCACAAATAAGTTCAACCACTTAAGAGTTTATACCAAGTCTTTCGTAGCAAATTCTAAGACCAACTTACTTGAAAATCGGAAATAATCTAGGTTGCCCTCCCGGCAGCTTTATTCTTGAACGGGTTGTCCTCTCGGTAGCTTATTCTTGACTCGACGAACGGGTTGCCTCCCGCCTAGCGCTTCGTTTATACTCCATGGCTAGACTTCTTGTCTTCTTCACTTCGGATCAACGCTCTTTGTGGGTGTTGCAATCTTGGGTACCCACTTCCGCACCATCTTGGGCACGGGCTTATTCTCCGGCCTAGTCATCTTTTTGGTCTTCACAGGCAGCTTTTGTTCTTTGGTGTTGACGGATGCAATGACTTCTTTGATCACTTTCGCTTCCTTCATCTTGGGCTCCTCTTTCTTCCTTGGCTCTTCCTTACTAAAACGACGATGAGGTGGAACATATTTAGCATTGATCATGTTGCATACCTCGAAACGTGGACGAAACTTGAATATGCTTCGTGTGCCATTGACGTCGAACTTAATCTCCCCCTTGCCAACGTCGATCGTTGCCCCGACGGTCTTGAGGAAGGGCCTCCCTAGGATGAGGGGCGGCTTCTCCCTTTCTCCCATCTCAAGTACCACGAAGTCGACGGGAATGAAGTGATCTCCAACTTTCACAGGCACATCTTCGGCAATTCCCACGGGATAGCGGATGGAGTTGTCGCCCAACTCTAAACACATACCCGTAGGCTCAAGTGGTAAGCGTAGCTTCTCGAACACATCTCTTGGTATGACACTCACACTTGCTCCAAGGTCGCATAATGCCTTCTCGAGCGTGAATGAGCCAATAGAACATGTGATTGTTGGACATCCAAGGTCTCTTTGCTTCTCGGGCCCTTGATTTGCGATGGTGGCACTACATTGTTCGGACATCTTGACATGGTCTGCTCCAAGTGTTGCCATCTCATACTTGTTTGTAAGTATGTCTTTGAAGTAGCGAGAATATGTAAGAACTTGGAGAGCGTCCAATAGCGGCATGTTGATGCTTAACCTGCGCACCACTTCCACAAACTTTTCAAAATGATTATCAATTTTACCTCGAAAGTAGCGTGTCTTTAGTGTAGGCATCTTCGTGTCATCACTTGGAATTTCGAATTCCGGATCTTCGATAGCAATCTCTGGAATAGTAGTCACTTTCTCCTTAGTGTGATCTTCCGCTTCAACAGTCGGCTTAGGCTTCCTTGCTCTGGCTGGAAGTTCGGGATCTTCAGTCTCCTTTCCCGACCGAGTTTGAATAGCCTTTGCCGTCTCGGGACCTTGGGGCTACCCCGGCAATCTTCCTTCATTAGCGGTTAAGCGCCCGGCAAGTTGTCCCACTTGCGTCTCCAATATCTTCATTATGTTGAGCACTTGTTGGTTGGAGCTCCCGACCTCCGTCACCTTGCCATCAATATTCTCCAAGATTTTATCCATAGCCTTGAACTTAGTGATGGTGTCCTTGTTGATCTTTGCTTGCTCGTCCATGAAATCCTTCACTTGTATACGAAGAGGCACCGAATTTTGAATAGACGAACTTGCATTAGATTGAGGTCTACCTTGCCCGTAGAGGAAGTTCGGCAAATCTCCTTTTCTCATGTAGTCAAGCACCTTTGCTTCCTCCGGACAATCTCTTTGGACATGGTCGTACTCCCCACATTCTTCACATGTGGATCTTGCTTCAGCGGCCTTCAAGTCTTGGGCGGCCTTCTTTTCTAGCTCCATCTTTTCCAACCTTCTCTTGAGCGAGTCAATCTTCCCTTCTAGAAGTTCTTCCTTTTCAACCTGCAAAACACCTTTAACATTGCCCGTCGGTTGAACCGGAAGTAGGCATCCCGATGACGCCCACGTATCATTATCCGCAACCTTCTTGAAAAGAGTGAATGCCTCCGTCGGAGTTAGCTCAATAATAGATCCTCCTGCCGATGCATCAATTACGGTCCTTGATGCTAGATTGAGACCTTCGTAGAACTTTTGAACAAGGTCTTCCTTTGGGAACTTGTGATGTGGCACGGCTCGGGTGTACTCATTGAAACGCTCAAAAGCTTCCGTAATAGTCTCCGTAGGATATTGAGCAAAAGTAGCAATCTTATTACGCAAGCTTTGAGTCTTACCCGGCGAATAGTACTCCTTCATGAAAGCTCTCATCAATACTTCCCAATTTTGCACCGTCTCCACAGGTAGAGTATAGAACCATTGCAAAGCTTTTTCGAGAAGTGAGAACAGGAAAAGTCTTGCCCTCAATTGATTTTGATCCAACCCTTCCATCGTGAATGTCTGACAAAGTTGAATGAATGCTTGGATGTGAAGGTTAGGATCCTCTTTACCGGTGAAAGGTGTATGTTGCACCATGCGAATGGTTGAAGTCTTGATCTCAAACGGCCTCCCGATGTCGGCTAGGTTGAGGATGGGTAGATCAGCAAGCTTCGGGATGCAAAGCTCCCCGATCTTCCTCTCCTCTCCCGTTGGTGGCAGTTGAGGTTGATCTTTCCTTGGACTTGTAGGTGGTGATTCTTTCTTCGAACTTGTGGGTGGTGATTCCTTTGGAGATCTTGATGTTCCTTCGTCTCCGGTGTTTGGATCTACAATCCCCAGCTTCCTAGATCGTGCTTCGCGTCTCCCTTGCCTGTAAAGTTTTTTTGGATCATCTACAAAAATTTTTGGTTTGTTGGAGAGGTGGTCGTCCATCTCCTGTTAGGGTTAGCCATAAACAAAATATACAAAAGATCTAAAAAGAAAAGAAAACTATAAAAAGGGTTGGTCAAAACCTAAATTAGATTGGTTTTTTTGAGGATGATCAAAGTTTAGTCGATGCAAAAGAAAAATCAAAAAGAAACTGAAAATACTTACAAACAAGATATTAGATTGGATCTTAATTACTTGTTCCCCAACAACAGCGCCAGAAAAAGGGGGCTTGTTGACGTTTGATTATCGTTGCAAAGTTCGTTTGGACTTGCAAGCGGACAAACCCCTCGTCGTAGTTAAGGAACCCTTCTTCCCTTGAGTGGTGAACCTAAGGTATCGAATCCGTGGAACAATATGTAATGTAAAATCAATCTAATAACTGAGAAACACTTGCTTCTTTGAGGGGTTTCGATTTGCATCTAGTATACTAAGATCAAAAGAGGTAGCAAGAGAAAGCATTGAGGTACCGATCTAGAGAGGGGTCTAGATCGAGTTTATGTCGTCGTTCCGAGCAAGATAAAAGAGAGAGTAAAACGAATCTCATTGAAAGCTTCTTTAAACCGTGACCTTCGATCAAACCCCCTAAGTCACCCCACTGTACTCGGTGTCAACATCCTGTCACGATGTTCCCCTTTCTTCGTGGTCGAATCTTAGAGCACACCCGCTAGGAGTGCGTTGAACCACTTGGTAGATCGGGTATGCACCTCTAGCCACCACGGCTACAAGAACATCCCATGCAATCTATCTTGAGAATAGATTGAGGAGAAAAACACCCAAGCAAGAATAAGAATTGCAAACGAAAGTACTTGGTCGCTAAGAATCAGATCCATTAAAACTCCATCAAAAGTATGAATACATGAATAAGATCCAATCGGGATCCTACCTTGACCTTGATTCACGCCTCCGGAACTCTGACGTGGTCTTCCTTGCAAGGTTCCCATGTCGGCTAGGCAAACCCTAGACGACTAACACGACCCTCCTCTCCGGGGTGGTGTCCGTCAAGCTCCTCTGCTCCTCGGCGGTGAATGACGAATTGCTTGATACGTGGCTCGGGGTACCGGGGCTATAAATAGCCTGAGGATCAGCTTGGTCAAAGGGGGTAGCGAACAGGGCCCAGAATGGGCTGGGGCGACCGGCCTGGGCCGGCCGGCCTGGGCCCATCCTGGCCCAGTTCGGCACCGCCTTTCTTCCAGAGGCTTCTCGCGACTTCTTGAGTTTTTGCCGAGTTGCACGTGGGCCCTTGACGTCATTTTCCTCGTGGTTTAGATGAGGAGGCTTTACGAATGAACTCTCGCATCTTCCGTCTAGGTCCTCCACACTTCTCGGCTTCACGCTTTAGTCCTTAGCTTGTTTGGAGTCATGTTCATCTTGTATCTTGACTTGTCCCGGTGTCCATGATCACCTTGTAAATCCCTTGATGAACTTTACCCGGAAGTCCTCATTTAAGCTCTTGATTCCTGTGTAAATAAGAAACTCCAAAAACCATGCACGAGTGCGAACATAGCATATAATGGGGTTAGGATCGTTAGTGTGAATATCAAATCAATACCAACATAGAAGGTAAACAAGTGGCTAGGTTGATAGAAATCGACCGCCAACAGAGGCTATAGACGGGAGAGTGACGGAGGTCGAAAGTTCTAGTCATCAAATGCTCAACACAATGAAGATGCTAGAAGCGCAATTGAAACAACTTGTCGGGTGCCTAATGAGTAACAGAGGAAGAGCGGAGATGCCTTCATCGAAGCCACGCTACTTCAATAACATACCTACCGACAAGTATGAGATGGCGACATTCGGGGAAGATCATATCAAGATGTCCAAGGAATGCGGTGCCATTATCACATATCAAGGACCCAAGAAACAAAGAGATCCCGGATGTCTGATCATCTCATGTTCCATTGGCTCATTCAAGTTCAAGACGGTGTTGTGTGACCTTGGAGCAAGTATGGGAGCCATACCAAGAGACGTCAAGAGGCTATGCTTACCAAAGCTAGAGCCCACAGTCATGAGTCTAGAGTTGGGGGACAACTCTATTCGCTATCCCATGGGAATCACCGAAGATGTACCCTTAAAAGTTGAAGATCACTTCATCCCCATGGATTTCATGCTCAAGATGTGGAAAAGGGCAAAGCCGCCGCTCTTTGGGGGGTTGTTCCTTAATACCATCAGAGTGACAATCGACGTTGGCAAGAAGGAGATCAAGATTGACATCAACGGCGAGACTGCATTCAAATTTCAACCATGTTTCGAGGTACACAACATTACTAATGCTAAATATGTTTCACATCATCATCGCATTGGTATGAGAGTAAAGAATCAAGGGAGATGTTGCATCTGTCAAAACCAAAAGAGAAAGCCAGCTTGTGAAGACAAAAAAATGACTAAGCCGAAGAAAAAGCCTGCACCCAAGCCAAAGATGGTCCAGAAGTGGGTACCCAAGATTGTAACACCCACAAAGAGCATTGATCAGAAGTAAAGAAGAGAAGAAGTCTAGCTATGGACTTTAAACGAAACGCTAGGCAGGAGGCAACCCATTCGTCTAGTCAAGAATAAGCTACCGGGAGGACAACCCGATCAAGAATAAAGGCTGCCGGGTGGGCAACCTGAAAGATTTTTGAGTTTCAAGTAAGTGAGTCTTAGAATCTACTACGCAAGACATTTTATAAACTCTTAAGTGGTTGAACAAGTTTCGGAGAACCTTTTTTTTTTGCTCAGTCATTTTATTTGGATTTTTCAATCTTAAACCAATGACATGAGCCATCCCATGATTTATTTGCCTCTTCTTGAGAAGCTAGTACCAAAAATTCAGACCCTATCCAAGCCTTTCATCATCTCCATGATGTTAAGGTTGGCTTGTTTTACATGTTAAAAACACGCGAGTAGAGCCCCACGTGGTTCCTTAATGATTTTTAATCTTTGACGTATGGTAGGACTCGCATGAACCTAGGAAATTCGTTTTTTTTTTCATTCAACTTAACATCCATCGGTTTCTCTAGATTTAGAGTTTTTCTAAACCCCAATGATTTATTTGTTCAAAATCTCTCTCTCATGTTTGGCCAAAACTAAAACCTAAACCTATACCCTCACGGTCAAGCCGGAGGACCTTGCTATCAACTAATGAAAGCAAACGATCCCGGTACAACCAAAATAAAAGTAGTCAGAAGGTTTTCGACTTACAAATGTTTTTGATGTCTAAGAACTCCTCTAAGAATACATTTGGACTCATTGCTAGCTCTGAGTTAATTTTTGATTTAGAGGAGTGATTAGCATCAAAACATGATTAAGGGGAAGATTTTGAGCTGCTTGCTTTGTGCTCCATGATGCATCACGGGAAGGTCTTATCATCAAAGCATCTTGGGCACATGTAAAGACAAGCATGGGGGGCAGCAATGACTTTGTTTTGCAGGAAATAAGCGAAAGCACATAAAACATGGAAGACAAGAAGTGACACGAAGTAAAGGAGGGAGGCGTTGATCCCATCATTCAAAACAAAGGAGTGGCCGAAAGCATTTGGGTGATGGATTCTTGTGGAGCACGAGGACACAGGACAACAAGGAAGTAAGAAGCAGCTCGGAGAAAACTGGAGCAAGGAAGAGGAGGAAGCCCCCTAGGCCGATCGGCCTAGGCCGGCCGGCCTCCCCCTTCCAGTCAGCTCCCGAGGCACCCCTTCGTATGGTAAGTAGTTCATCTATTTGGTAGTGCGTGTTCTTGAATTCACATCCTAGAAGTTCCAGAAACCACCCTTAAAAATTCATGCCTCACTCCCTTCTCTAAAAATTCCTGAATAATCATACAACTCTTGTCAATCTGTATATTCTTCTTGTGTGTATTTCCACCGGCAAGAAACCCCCGGGGAGGTTGTTTGTGAGTTTGTGCAGCAAGGTATGATACTGAAAGCCATGAACCTCATCCTCGGAAGGAGGACATGATCATCATCAAAGATGTCATCAAAAAGCTCTTCGCGGAGGTACTTTATTCCAAGTCCCCGTGTAGAATGGAGAAGGACGTGGCACCACCAAGGAGCGAGACGCTGCTCCTTGAAGGCATGAAGAGTACACGAAGATCGTCCATGCGGTACACCGAACCGCAAGGGCACACAGAGGAGCCACACGTTCGACCTCGACACCACCATACACTCCGAGGCATTCAAAGCTTGCTCTCATCATAAAGACGGAGGATCAACCATTGGAGGAAGAGTGAAGGAAGGAAGAAGAAATAATGCTTTCAAAAGTTTGGTTTGATTTTTCCTTCTCCTTTCGTTTATTTTTCAGTTTGTGTACAAATTTTTGCATGCGTAGCATTTTCAGTTTTTATTTATTTTCAGCATATGTGTGGTAGTAGTAGTTTTTGTTTTCCATCACCATGAATAGGTTTCACCACCGGTTTATCATCTTTAAAATGGATGGAAATTTGTGCCAAGTTGATATATGATGACCGTTGCCACTTTGATCAACTTTGTACTTTTTTATGCATGATTAAGCTAGTGCTCTCTTTAATGCAAATCTGAAATTAATTTTAAATGCTAGCTTGATCCTTTGTGGAGGTTATGGTAAAGATGAGACACATAGTTTTTCTCATACTCTCAATTTTGATGGGTTAAAGATGATTTATTTTTGTTCTTAAAATTAATGCTAACCTTGTCATTAATACCTCTTGCATGTTGCTCTACCTATCCAAAGCCTTATATTTGATTGAGTGCAAAAACCTTAGTGTACAAGATTAATTTTTGGGTGCATTGATTCAAGGCTCGATTTCTCTGGTCCGAGACTAAGAAGCTGGTCATTCCGTCTTTGCGTATCTATTTTTATACTAGCCTTATCTATCTGTGCATTGTAAGTTTCCACATTGGGAATTTTGCAAACCTCGCCGGATATCCACCCGCAAACCCAAAACATCTTTTTTGTGTTTACCTCCTTGACCACAACCCAATTCTTGAGTATGGACGAATATTTGGAGGAAGATCACAAGAATGAAGATGTCGAAGATTGGAGTATAATTTTGGGAGACCTCTAAGATGACATAAAAGTTGTGTGAAGGATCCCTAGAAGATTTCAAGTGTTTCTACCCAGGAAAATATAGGATTTTTAGCACCTACCTTGGCACGAAAATTTCACCACCTCTTTGCCCGAGGACGTGCAATCGTCTAAGCAGGGGGGAGTTGCCAAGTAGGTACATTGTAATCTAGAGTTCAAGGGGAGTAAGTATATAAAAAAAGAGAGAGAAAGGGAAAAATGATGATGAAAAAGAAGTATGAAAAAGAAGTATGAAAGAAAGAAAAAGAGGAGGAAAAAGTATGTGTATATAAAAAAAGAGAGAAGAGAAAAGAAGAGAGAAAAAGAAAGAAAAAAATAAATAAAGCTCCCCGGCTCTCTAGATGCATTAGAAATTTCAAGTTATGAGGATTCAAGATCAAGACCCATACTCATCTTTTCAACCATGTGCAATCCGATAACGAGGACTTCGTTTATGCCTCGGGATCACTCTTTGTCATTTGCACATGTCCACCTATCTCAAAAGTGTGTGTGTTTTTCTCTTCCCCCTCCTTGAGAACATTATTTTTCCAATGACCTTTTTGATAAGTCTCGGTAAGACCATGAGAAGCTTGTCTTGTTTTGATAATATCTCGATTATAATATCTTGGTAGGACTAAACTTTCCCATAGCTCCATATAAAGCCTTCCACTTATATACATACATTGAGAGGGGAAAGGAGTAGAACAAATAGGCTTGAGAGACTTAAGGAGATGAGAGCTCATGAGCAAGATGCAAGGAGGTTTAAATTTTTGAACATGGTTTAGCTCTTTTTCTTCATCTTGCACTCCATTTAAAAATTTTTGAGATTCATTTAAAATTTGGGAGCATGATTAACTTCTTGTGGGAAAAGCTTGATTGATATCCACCCTCCATAGGGATGAAGGCTAGTTACATTATGGAACTTTAAACAAATATAAATTTAGAGAGCATTCTGTTTTCTTATGTATGATCAAGTGCAGGGTATGAACATCGAAGGGCAACCCTGATATCCATTGAAGGCTTACTCGAGGACGAGCAAGGTTTAAGCATGGGGGATGTTGGCGATCGATTTCCGTCAACCTAGCCACTTGTTTACCTTCTATGTTGGCATCAATTTAATATTCACACTAACGATCCTAACCCTCATTATATGTCAAGTTCGCACTCATGCATGGTTTTTGGAGTTTATTGTTTACGCAGGAATTAAGAGCCTAAATGAGGACTTCCGGGTAAGGTTCATCAAGGGTTTTACAAGATGATCATGGAGCTCGGGACGAGTCAAGATACAAGATGAACATGACTCCAAATGAACCAAGGACTAAAGCGTGAAGCCGGGAAGTGCTGAGGACCTAGATGGAAGATGCGGGAGTTCATACGCCAAGCACCCCTATCTAAACCGCGAGGAAAATGACGTCAAGGGCCCACATGCAACTCGGCAAAAGTTCTAGAAAACACGAGAAGTAACGAGGAGGAAGCCGGGGTCGAACTGGGCTGATCTGGGCCCAGGCCGGCCGACCCAGCCCATTCCGGGCCCGGTTCAGCACCCCCTTTGACCTAGACGACCTTCGGGCTATTTATAGCCCCGGTGCGAAGTTTCAACTATCAAGCCATTCGTCATCCGCCGCCGAGGAGCAGAGGAGCTTGAGGGACACCATCTCGGAGAGGAGGGTCGTGATAGTCATCTAGGGTTCACCTAGCCGGCGTGGGAACCTTGCATGGAAGACCACGTCGGAGTTCCGGAGGCTTGAATCAAGATCAAGGTAGGATCCCGGTTGGACATTATTCATGTATAAACTTATGATGGAGTTTCATTGAATCCGATATCTAGCAATCGAGTGTTTCCCGTTCAGTTTTGTCTTCTCTTGGTTTTGCTTCTTCCTCGATCTATACTTAAGATAGATCGCCTAGGGTGCTCTTGTAGCCGCGGTGGCTAGAGGTGCATACCCGACCTACCAAGTGTTTTCAACACATTCTTCATGAGCGTGCTCTTAGGTTCACCTACACAAGAAGCGGGGCATCGTGACAGGATGTCGATCACGTGTACGGTAGGTTCCTTCGAGGATTGGACCGGAAGCCACGTGCTTTTTATGAGATTCTTATTGCTATCTTCATCTCTCGCTTGGAGCTACAACAAAGACACGATCTAGACTCTCTAGATCGGTTACCTCTTGTTTTATCTCGCTACCTCTCATGTTTTGCAATCCATATTTCTTAAACAACTTATTTGTGACAACTAAGAGTCTAGGACTGGTAAAAGACGTAATTTTAGCTGTCTGACCTTCCTTCTGAAATAAACGTGGAACTGAAGCATAATATTGCCCATTTTCTGATTACTTTCTGAACATCTTATTGTCATAACTTTTCCTACTGATAAATAGAAATTTAACGTGATCTGATAATGAAATGTGGATTCTGCAGGTTGTTCTTGTTGCAAATTCATTGCCGGCTTTGAATGATGTTACTGCTAATCAACTTCCAGAAATTATAGCCGAAGCCTCAAAGGTACAAAGTGAATACAGATTTGCGCTCCTTTGCTATTTAGTTGTGCTCTATCGCCTAACTCATAATACATCACAGCACTGTGGTATCCTCTGGAAAGCTGCAGAAGCTGGTGGATTGCTAGTTGATGCAATGGCTGCCATCCAAAATGATCTCAAGGATGCACCAGAGTCAGTGCCACTAATAGTTGTGGAGAATGGATGTGGCAGTCCATGTATTGATTTCCGGCAGGTTAGCTCAGAACTAGCTGCTGCTGCAAAAGATGCAGACCTGGTAAGACCGTAAGAAGGCTGTAGCATTTTGAACTGAATGCACTTTCTTATGCTATAATCATTTGCAATGTTCCGTGGTTGTAATATTGGTTTGGTTTATCGTGCAGTTAATTTTAGTTAAGTTTTTAAGTGCGATGCTCTGAAGGTACTTGTTTCTTCGAACAATCAAACCGTACCAGTTGTTGTACAGTTACAACCTTGATTGTTCTGAGGGCTAGAAGTTTCTTCATTAAAAAAAAGAGAGATTCTTTAGGTTCTTTTCAAGAGAGAAAAGCATGCACACAACATTTGTTAGTTAGATCAGATTTAGTCATTATACATTAAGCAGACTGCAGGTACAACTATATTAAGTCATAGGCAGATGGCAAATGTAACTGTATTCATGACATTAGTCGTACATCACATACCATATTATTGTTATGTTCAGAGTGCTGCACATGCAACCAATGATTTAAATTCCAATGTGGCTTAACTCTACTGTAATTGAATTAACAACATTTAAAAAAAAAGATGTGTGACCCACTGACCCTCTTGCATCTGCGACATTGAGATGGAACTTTCTAATCTGTCTGTCACTTTGTTCGAGCGAAATAGCAAAATCTTTGACCAACGTTATTTTCCACCTAACCATGTTATTCATTTAAAAGCTTACAAGGGCTCTCTATGTGCAGCTTGCTATGGTGAAGAATCAGAGATTGGCAGAAAAGCTGTTCAATGGAAACATCAAACATATACGACTCCATCTGTAAATTTGATCCCGTTTATCAACCATATGGGAGTGACTGGAGTATTTGGTAATGCCAACTACATTTTGCCGCCACATTGCAACAATTTGGTTGTATTAGTGAAGTGGTCTTTCTCCTGGCCGGGCAATATGTAAAGCTGTTTCTCGCCAGTTTTCGGTTTTACCATCTTGCAGCAACTTGCAGAAGCTACTTGGTTCGTCTGCACTCGACTAGACAAGAAACAAGCTTACATACAATGATCCTTTCGATGTACCAGACCCCCTTTCAAAGTTTCAATATACCGCAGCTGTCTGTCTCTGTGATAATAGTGTTGAACGACATAGTCAAGGTTTAAAAGTAATTTCGAGAAAGATTGAATAGATGTTTGGCCCAGCTAATCTGGAGTTCCTGTTTAAGGAGGATCAAACATGCACCTGAAAAGTAAGAAATCATTGTCAGCCTTGCAGGGCTGAAGTAACATATTTAAACCATTTGCAATAAAATCGTCTCCGACGCTGATCAGGAGAATACTGTCATGCAGAAAATAAGTTACCAGTCCATGAATGTGATGTTATTAGTTGCCCACGAGTCTATTCACCCAATCAATCCTGAGAAGATTTGTTGTCATAGTTGTAATTACTCTCGTTAGTGAGTAGAGCAGGCTGACAGCCGGGTCGTTGACGTGGTTGATGAACGGGTAGGTATCCTGACCATCTTTGTTTTTTTATCGTATACTATTAAAGCAGTTTACTAGCCAAACACAACTTTTCCAGCACAACAAAAACACAAAGGACAAGATCACAAGACAGAGACACAAGAAAGGTACAACCAACACACAGTCGGCAAGCAACAGAAGCTGCAACCACAACAAACTAACATAACAGAAGCAAAAGAGAGACACGAAGGGAGGGGAAGACACGCCCAATACACCATGTTTAGAGCTCAAAGCACACGACCATGGCCACAAAGCGTCCGCCGGAGTAGAGTAGAGGAATGACAGCCAAACAACCATCATTGTTTGTTTCGACCTGGAATGGTTACGTCCATACGTGATGTACATGCTTAACATTTGGGCACACCCGACCTAGGAAGATGCACATTCCTGTCATCATGTTACTACAAGCATCGTTCTGAACATCCAGTTAACAGCCGACGAAACAACAGGTTTAAACATATCTGAAGTCAACCCGATACGCAGCAGCAGTACCACCACCACCACAGGAGGATGAGGAGAGGAAGCGACAGAAAAGATGTCAGATTGGCAGGCATGTATTCCCAATCTTCGAATGGTGAGCACATGCAAGGTTGGCTCCTATTAAGCTCGCTCCAATCCTGTTTGCATAGTGATACAAGAACATCAAAATCAATCATGTGAAAGTCAATGGCCAGATATGCCAGCATTGCAAAGAACCACCACATGCATTTCAGCACCAGAATAGAAAACTGAACATCATTTACATCGATAGATGAATCAAACCTGAGCTTGTGTTACGGTGAAATTGCAAGCTAATGAGAGTCAAAGACCATGAACATAGTAACAGACCACCATACCAAGCTTGATAAGAGAGGCAAGCTGTAAATATGTAAGAGGTTAATACACTTGCAAATCTGGTATTGATCTTCTGGGAAACAAATAATGAATAAAAATTAGCTAAAGCTTGATAAGAGAGGCAAGCTGCAAATATGTAAGAGGTTAATACACTTGCAAATCTGGTACTGATCTTCTGGGAAAAAAATAATGAAAAAAATTAGCTAACCTGGATCCGCTTCATCTTATCTCTCTCCAGGACGAACATTGCCCAAGCGTAGTTATTGTATGTCTGAGGGTGCGCGTAATGGCCACCCAGCAAAGGAGCATGTGAACCAAACAATGGACCCTGAAACAGTTTCAGGAATATACCCATGTCAAAAATGAAAGTCATGATTTTTTCCCATGAGAAATGAGAACCACACATTAACAAAGGACAACAAGAACCTTCTTCACAAGAGGATGAGCGAATGAAACAGCAATAGGGCCCCATCCCAATTCGAATCCATTTAGCATTCTCATCGCCACCTCTGCGGCAGCCCTACAGCACAAAAAGTTTGAGTGTGAGTGTTGCCACATCCCAGTAGTTGGTAGGCACATATAATATTGTTGTATTGTTTTATGCTAACAATGGCAGGCAAGGTTCTAAATAGCCGGCTATAGCTGCTGCTATAGCCGGATATAGCTTCTGGAAAGAGCAGCCGCTATGCCATTTAGTTTGCTAAAACCGGCTATAGCCCGCTAAATGCCGGCTATATCCCGCTGAATGCCATAACAGCAGTCCTACCGCTAAACGCCTTAGCCCGCTATTTCAAACCATGATGGCAGGTGAACAAGGTGAGGAAGAACCCCTCACACCAAAGACACAAGCAATCAGGGATTACCTGGCACGTTTGCTGAATGAACATACACTGAACAAGAAAGCACTGGTGAACTTGACAAGTAAGGATAAAAATTTAGAGGATTGGTTACCTTGATGCGAACTGAACGAAACCAAAACTTCTGCTAGGCAGTTTCTTCACATCAACCACATTTCCGTATGCGCCAAAGATGCGCCACAAATCCTCGGCAGTGACAAATGGGCTCAGACCACCAACATGCAGCCTGGCATTGTTTGGATCCTCATTCGTTTGGCCAGACAGGGCAAGATCTGCATATGAAAACTGACATTAAAACCATGGCGATAAAATTGAGCTTTCGCCGATAGTTCGAGGACACATTTGGCTATTCCGCTATTTAAATATAGAAGAGTAGATATGCGACTTACATGATGGGTACGTGAACATGCTGTTTGGATCCATGTCGGGGGTTGGTCCTAGGCGCCATGGCGTCATAAAATGGTGTACCTCATCACGAGGCCACAAAGCTCCCATTTCAAGGTGTGCCCATAATTTATTCTCCAGTGCTAAAACCTGAGCCCTAGGAAGGTGCAGTGGCATATGGTAATGGAGTAGCTGCACGATCTCCCAAAGGCAATAGAGCCCTTTTGCTTGTGATATTTCGCAATTTCCTTCAGCCCCTTCAGATTTGACTTGTTTCACAATGTCCTTCCACCGCACACGATGCAGGACACTGTTTCTATGGATAGCAACAACTGAGTAACCTGAAGAGATCCGAAATCTGATTTTCCGCTCATATTTCTCCTTCTCATCAAGCTCCATTTTCCACTCCACATCAAGCTTCAAGTCACATTGCTCCTTCTCATCAGCCTCCTTCAAGACAGCTTCACCTTCTGACTGATTAGTGGAAGCCTCATCAGGAACTAATTCAGTTTTGCCGTCTCGAGCTTTCCGTTTCTGCCCGTGCTGGCGCAAACAGCGAAATATTATATGCATTTCGTCAGTACGCTCTTTTCCATCCTCACTCACATCTGGCAAGTTACTCAGGAACTTCTTAATGGCATCAATGCTCACCCGGTCCCCTATTGGATTAACCTCGAAACGGACCAGTGATTGAAGCCTAATACTTAGGCCGGCACGTCCAAATGGTGACAAGAAGACAGCATGATATAGAGGTAATCTGTCATCTGACACATTATCAAGGGAATCCATAAAATGTTTCACATCAAGTGTCAACAGCTGTAAAACAGCACACCCGTAGACCTTTTGCATCACCTTGTAGAACAAGGACTGAAGGGCCTTGTAACCTGCAAAAGACCTACTCCCGTCGTATGGATCTGCAATGGGTAATTTGAGGGCCACTGTTCCGTACGGGGAGACCAGAAGGTTGCCTTCTACTAGAGCTCTGGCGATGTCATAACCCCTAAGTTTATTGAACACGACCAACTGTGCGACGCTCTGCCATAAACCTCGGCCAGTACCTGACAGCATCCAAGGTCTATCACCACCTTCAGGGATCATCTTATTATGGCGGTGGGCTTCAATCACTGCTGGGTGCTCCTCCAAGAAAGATACCAAATCCTTCCACTCCGCAAAATTGAGGTCCTCCTGGTGAAAAAAACTGAAACAGAAGGTATTGATGAGATGTTTTTCCAACAAGAGTACAAGACAGTGACACACACGCAGGATATGAAACTTACTCTGTCTGTACGAGGATGGGGAGGTTGACGGTGGGTGTTTGCTTGAGGTCCTCTGGCTGGATGTGGCCGAGACTCGCCGTCGAGATCTGCCGCCCATAAGTCGAACCCCTCCCGAGATCCATGGCCACCCTGGGCTTGCAGATCGTGGGATTCAAGTCGTGGATGGCGCGGCCAGGTGCTGGAGACCGAACTGGTTGCCGGAGCTACGACGGCAACATCTCCATTGCATACGCGGCGGCGCCGCAAGGGGTAGGCGCCCGCTGCCGATGCTGCGGTAGCCCCCGAGCCCATGACAACCGGGCCGCTCTTAGCACTGAGGCCATCGTGGCGGGGAAGCGTGGGAAGCGGCGCTCCTGAGCTACGGAGCCACGGGGGACGGTGTCGGGGTCGGGTGCGGGCGGCGGCGCCCGGCGGCGCTAGTAGGGTTTTGATTCCGCAGTTCAAGAATTAGGACTTCAGGCAGGACGCAAAGTTAGGAAGTGGGACCGGGGCAAGGTGGGGACGATGTCGGGGGATCTATGGACCATTTTCCTCCGTGCGATAGAAAACTGATGGGGTCGCTAGAGCCCAGCAACAGCCCACCAGCAACTCCCAGGCACATCAGTGCGCAGCAAGCCCATGCCTGCGAGCTGTGACATCTTTGACTTTTTTTTTAGAGTTCTTTGATGATTAATTGCTACACAATGCACCATGCTTGTGGCCAAGTGTCATAGAGTGCGTGTGGCACAGCTGTGGCTGTGCTAGCTTCGGTTGTGACTGTGGTGGTGGAGCAGATTCTCTGATGAATCTGAATCCGTCTTAGAGAAATGTTTAGCAAAACAGCTTCTCCTACCTATGCAATACGGATAAGAGGATGAAATGTTCATAATACCTTTCTCTTTTTTATTTTTTATTTTTTCTTTCTTCAATTTTTTCCTTTCTCCTTTTTTATTTTTATACCTTTCCTATTTACTCCGGGACACACCAGCCGCACGCGAGCTGTTTCTTTTTCTCCTTATCCGTTCCCCTCTCCACTTCCCTCACGTAAGCGCACACGCACAGCGCCGCAGATCCAGCTCCATGCCGCCGTGGTCTCCCGCGCTGGTGCTCTGGTGCCCCTGCGTCGTCGACCGCCGACCGCCTCCCCCGTGCTCAGCTCCAGCGCCGGGCCTCAGTCCGGCCGCCGGCCGCGCCATGGAGCTCTCCGCCGCACCCATGGGGCGAGCTCACAGGCTGGCCATGGAGGCCCTGCAGCGGCCGCTCGCCGGCTTCCTCCGCCGGCCATCTCCACCACCGGAGCCGTAGGGCTCCTCCACCACGGGCGCCATCCAGTTCCACCACTGAAGCCACCTTCGAGAACCTCCACATCGCGCCGCCGGCAGTTGTCGCCGGCTGCCTTCTCCCCTGTGCGTCGTGCTCCGACAGGCCCCACTGGGGGCAAGGTTGGCAACGGGCGCACGCAGCAGGGGGCGGAGCTGGCGAAGCCACGATTTTTGGATTCGGGCCTGTTTGGGAGGGCTTCGGCTCCACTCAAAACGGCTCCGGCTCTGGTTTTTCTGGTGGAGCGGCTTCTCTGGTGAAGGTGGAGCCGTTTTAGAAAAACGTTTGGCAAAACGGCTTCTTGTAGATGTGTAAGGTGGATAAGAGGGTAAAATGTCCATAATGCCCTTCCTTTTCTCTCTCTTTTTCTTTTATTTTTTACTTTATTTCTTTCTTACTTTTTTCCCTTATTTTTTCCAGCCTTATCTTCTTCCTTGTCTTCTCTGGAAATCACCAGAGCTCACCCGAGCACCCCCCATCCACCTTCCACGCGCGCCCCCGCCCCCTGAGCTCTCTGCCGGCCTCCTCCTCCGCGTCGCGGAGCTCCCCTCCGGCCTCCTCCTCCGCATCCCGAAGCTCCCCGCCGGCCTCCTCCTCCGCGTCCCGGAGCTCCCCGCCGGCTCCTGGCGGCGCCGCCTCCGCGCCGGCCTCCTCCTCCGCGTCCCGGAGCTCCCCGCCGGCCTCCTCCTCCGTGTCCCTGAGCTTCCCGCCGGCGTCCTCCTCCGCATCCCAGAGCTCCCCGCCGGCTCCTCGTGGCGCCGCCGCTCGCCACCTCCTCAACCTCCAGCTCCTCGCGGCGCTCCCGATCCCGCCACCTCCCAGCTCCCCCTCGCGGCGCTCCCCCTCACCGGCTCCCACCGACCTCCGCCTCCAACCTTCCCCGGCGGCGCCATACCCACCGGCCGCTGGACTGTCATCGGCGGGCCCCACCCGAGGGCAAAGGCTGGAAAAATGTGGGAGTGCGAGGCGGAGCCGGGCGGAGCTGGTGTTTCGTGGCTCCGCCCAGGCAAAAGGGCTCTAGAGAGCGGGATTTCAGGGGCTTCGCCACTGGAGCCGGAGCCGAAACTACCGTTTGGGAGGGCTCCGTGTGAAGCTGGCGGTGGAGCCAGAGCCGGAGCCCTCCCAAAGGGGCCCTTCGCCTCCCCTGAATCGCTCTAGAGAGCCGGTATTCCAGCTGCTTCTCCGGAGAAGCTGTTTTGGGATGCTCTTTAGCACAGCTTCGCCCAAAACAGGTTCCAAAGCAGGTGGTTTCAATTCAATGGAGAAATCAATGTAGAAAAACTTGCAGCCAATGTAAGAGAACGGGGCACAATATACTTATATGCCCCGAGTTAAAAGAACTTGAAATTGAACTAATGTTATAAAAATCTTGAAACACTTTGATTTTCAATTGATTACAAATACAAATCAGATCATGTAAAAAATATGTTGAAATGTACAAATGAAGGCTCATCTAAACTTGTATTCCAGCCCACCCAGCGCCGGCAACTTCCAAAGTGATATTGCTGCGCACACGAACGTGGGCATCAACAACCTCCTCGATCATCATATACAACTATATAGATGGAACTCACTACAAGTCATAGATAGATTTCTCTCAACATATAAGCATTTCACGTCATCATTCATTATGTGTCATGTTACTATCCACTAGACCATCTGTTTATGTCTTCAACCGATTTTCTATGAACATATTTTTGTGAGTAGCATGCCACAAAATTCTAACAGTAGAAATACTTGTAGGATAAATCATTTAAGAATGCTTCTTTCTCAACAAAATGAACATACTTCCATGTACAATGAGGAGGTACACCAAGCGTCCAAGTGGATGCCCGCGGCCTCCTCCTCCTCCTCTCGGCGCATCGCCGCCAGTGTCGCGGCGAAATCGGGCAGCATGGCAGGCATCGCCGCGAAGTGCAGCGCGAGGGCCGCGGCCACCGGCGCCAGAGGCTCCACACCTTGCGCTGATGATGAGGCTTCTTGGCCTGGCCCTGGCGTGGTGAGGAAGAAGCCCGCAGTTGCGGCCCTGGCTGTGCGTGCGCTCGTCATCGACGAAGGAGGATGAGCTGCGTGGAGCGCCAGAGCGCGGCGATGCGCGCGCCGTCGCGGACGGGGGAGGCGGAGACGGTGCCGTCTGGTTCGACGCTGATGCGAAGTTGCGAACCATGTCGTCGGTTGGCGGCAGCGGGATGCCAGCCAAAGCACAAGCGGGGCCAAGGAGGAGGAGGACGGCCTGGGCCTGCGCCCGGTGCTTCTGCTTCGATGTCGGTTGAGACAGGGGAGGAGGAGGAGGAGAGGAAAAGGAAAGAAAAAATAGTGGGACCCATGTTTTGAAGAGGGAATTGGAGGCCCTCAAGAAATGGAGGCTTGAGGGTGGAATTTGAAGGCCCCTCAAAAATGAAAGCTCATTTAGAAACCCTGCTAGAGTTGAGTTTTTGCATCAAGCCTCCAAATTTTAGAGGCCCATGTAAAGGCCCGTGCTGGAGTTACTCTCACTTGCTTGTACTTCGTGGTCGGTGATTAGCTCCTATTGGCTTGCGATGTCTATTGCGGAGAAGGAGGTTCAGTACCTAGGGCAGCACAGACATCATGCATGCATGAGGCTATCCGCACTCGTCAAACTTCAAACTCATCCCCTAAAAAGAATATTCCTGCCTGGTCATCGAGATTTTACAGTTCAGTATCAATTTTTTTGCACCCGTCATCCTCTATGTCTAAGGATGGAAACAGATCGGATTCGCATGGAACCGGATTCAGATAACACCTTTTACCACATTTTTACTCGAATGCGAATACGGATTCGAATGTTCTCGAATACGAATACAAAATGGATGTCTCGAATTCGGAAACGCATCGGATATTTACTCGATTTGGAAGACAATATTTACCAATTTTTTGTTAATAATTTACAATTACAAATGTAAAGACTAAAGTATTAGTACATAACAGAGATTGCTCATTAAGAATAGCACATTCATCGATATTTATTTTAGTAATTAATTATATAATAAATAAAACTATTAATAAATACATATTTTTAATATATATACATTTATCAAACAAATAATAAAAAATACATGAAAAATATTTTCATTAATGCATAAATAAACTAGAGTAATTAGTATATACATATATTTGTGTTTTGTTCATGTCCTACCGTCCCCTAAAAAGCCCACACAAAAAATCCCGTACCTTTTTTGTGGTACTGTTGCATTGTGTGTTGCGTTCATAGTGTTCTTAATCACCATCTTTCTTCTTCCGCAGTGCTGTATTTTTTTCCGCACCCCTCGTATGTTCGCTTGTGTTTGTTGTTAGTAAAAAAAAGTGTGAAAGAAAGAGAAAGAAAAAAGGAGAAAGAAAAAAGAAGTTGAAAGGGTTGTGTTGCGGATTGTGTAACCGAAATTTTGATCTCTGTGATCTCAAGTTGGTGGTGTTTGAGGACAACAACATTTTGATCGGGTTGCACACTTTGTTTCAGTACCATAGCCTCCCTTGAACAGCCACCTATAGCTCCACAAAAATCTGAAACTGGACCTCTCATCTTGTATCCTTTCAACCGTTTAATCACAGGTTTGGTTACGACACACTAGCACACTCACGGTCCTTGAGAACAGGTAAGAACTTGGGTAAGCAAGAGGTGAGGTTGTGTGATTCCATATATTTTTTCTATTCCACTTTCTCTTGCAATATCCTAACATGGTAGGACCTAATTCGAGTGTTCGTGGTTGGCATCGTGGTGCTCAAGAGGCCCATGTTCCACGAGCTGAGCTACAACAAGTACAAAATTCAGTGCTACAGGCCATGGAAAGGATGTTCGATGAACGTCTTCCAATCTCAAATAGTGGGGTTCGACGTCAACGTGTTCCTGCTGCTCCACAAGTGAAGAATGGTGTGAAAAATTCCATCAATGGTGCTTCCGCATGTTCTCTGCAGCAAGGAGGAAGTTCTCATGGGCTTGGCCTTGTCCCCCATGTGCGCTTCAATGCTAAACACCTACAAGGTGATCTCTACACTCCTTATGATCATTGTGATAAAAGAAATTCAGATTGCATCCCTTGGGTTGATTTGAGTATACCAAAATTTGTTGGGAGAGAAGACCCCAAAGCTTATGTATTTTGGAAAGAAGAGTGATTATATTTTTGATGTACATCATATCTCGGATGCACAGAGAGTGCACTTAGCTGCAAAGGAATTCTATGGTTATGCTCTGACATGGTGGAGAAATATGCAAGAAAATCAGCTTGTGTTGGGCAGGGATCACATCAACACATGGGCTAAAATGAAGCAAGTTATGCAACGGAGATTTGCTCCATCATATTTTCATCATAAGCAGCAGCAAAGATCTTCGGAAATTGATGATCCTTCCACCCGGAAACCATCTAAGGCAGCAGCAAGGTATTCTGCACAACAGAGTACATTTCAGCATGTTGGTTCAAGAAAACATGTTGTTTTGAAGAGAACAAGAGCAGTGGACAGCAAGAGAAGGTGCAAGATGCAAATGTGCAGAAGCTAAATGGAAAGGAGGATCATGGAGTTCATATAAGTTAAGGAACCATTCGTCTAAATGTGCTCATATGCAACATATCCCACGTGTGGAGATTGTGGTTGATGGTTATGATGGTATTGCTCTTCCATTCTTCATGGAAGATGGTTTATTTCAAAACTCATGTGAGAAAGAGTGCCACCAGCCCAAATTGAGTGTGAGAGTTCAAAATGAAAAGAAGAGAGACTCCACCATATGTGAGGAAGAGTTCCACCAACAAAAATTGAGTGTGAGAGTTCAAAATGAAAAGAAGAGAGACTCCACCATACGTGAGGAGAGCCACAAAAATTTGTGTGAGAAAGATACACAAAAATTGAGTGAAGTAGAAGCTAGGTCATCTGAGGAAACAACTTTTTCTAACATGACAATCTCTTCTAGTTTCTCTTTTGATGTGCTGCAGGTTACTGAAGAAAATAATATGGTAAAGTATGATCAGCCCCCAATTTTTTATGAAGAAGATCAGGTGATGCCAATGGGCAAAGGTGCTGAAATTTCATTGTGTTTGAAACATAAAATTTAGATTGAAGGCAATAATAATGCAAATCCTTTCCATTCAAGTGATGCAAGTTCAGTAGCATTTGAGGAAGCTTTAGTTCTTGGTTCTTTTGCAACAATTGCTGCTCCATTGCGTTTAAAAAATTTTGTGAAGTATGATACATATGCAAATGTTGCTTCACAAGATGTTGAAGTGATTATGTATCAAAACCTTTGTGAGAATGAGGGCCACATAGCCAATTGAGAGAGAGTGAAACCAAAAGTGAGTTGTGTGATTCCACCCACTATGACCTTGAGAGTACAAATAATGAAAATATGATGGATACTCCACAGCACAATAGAAAGTTTGAATGCAACTCGTGTGAGGATACTTTTGAAACTAACACTCTCATCTCTACTGCTAGTGTTTTGTTTCCAGATGTGCAGGTTTGCAATAAAAATGAGGAAGATATGGTTGTTCACGCTGTCACCATACTTGTTGAGAAAGTAACCAATCAACCGAACCAATTGTATGCAGCACAAAACATGAAACATGACGAGGCAATTGGTAAGATTTCAGAAATGTCATCCATGATATTAGTACTACCACAAATTATAACATGTATTCAAAATGATTTAGATCTGAATATGCACAATATAGTGGTGACTGATTGTAATAAAACACATGTTTCAAATGAAGTTGGCCATAACATTTGTGCTGATTTGGTAGTGTCACATGATCATACCTTTGCAGAAAGTTTGCAAGTTGATAACCAATGTTCAGTCATACATGATCTTTTTTATGCTTTGATATGGTTGATTTACATGATACTTTGCACTCCTATATCTACTACTATGCATGTAAATAAATTTGGTAATATAGAAATAAATACTCGTGATAATTTTGTTTCAGCAATAGGACATAATCCAAACCTTTGTGCTGATTTGATTGAACCATATGTTCGTACAAGTGCTGAATATGATTTTGATGATAACCTCTGTATTTTGATTGATCCATACAATGTTCTACAAGCTAAAAAATTGCACTGTGTTCATTCGACAACTAGTACTGAATTCTTTGATAAAAGATCTCCTACCAACTGTTTGCTTTATACTAAACTTGTTATGCCTATTGATGTCAATAAAATGCTTGAAAATATTTATATGATAACATCTTCTAAATCTTTGAACACAGATCATAGCTGCAAGTTTACATTTATTTTAATTGGAGAACATGTTGTAAATACTTTTTCTATTAATTCCATTTGCATAATGATTGACAAGCTTGCTGATTTGAAGTCAAATATGATGTGTGTTATATGATGTGTGTTAATTCTTGTGATCTGATTCATCAAATGTTTAGTGCTTCTAATTCAGAACCTTCAATGTCATTTCCTTATTCATATGTTCTTTTGAAAGAAAGAAATTATGTGCACAAAAATGCAATCTGTGCACTGGAAAAGTATTTGTCCACATGCATGAGCATTTCAATTGAAGAGTAACATCTAAACTTGTCCATAAATTGAGCAACAAAAACTTTAGGATTATTATGAATGTTTCATCACCATCTTTTGAACATTTTGATCTTGGAATGGTGAATTTGGAAATGTTAAATCAATTGTGTTGTTTGAAAGAAATTTTTGTTCTCCCATCTCATAAATTATTTGCAGGTACACAAAAGTCAATGAAGCTTTTTCATCGTGATAAGATGAAAGTTATTAATACAATGTTTCAAGTTAACAATCTTTTGCAGTATAATCAAAAGTCGAGGTCGACTTTTTTCCAAGGAAGGGAGGATGATGCGAACATCATGATGATTATGACATATGGACCAGCTCCATGCAGTTTTTCCTTTCTTGAGAATGGTGTTTTCCAAGACAAAGATAATGACAAACTAGATGACATATTCATATACCATGCATATACTTTTGCCCTTTTGTGCAATTGTTTTTCAAGTTATGAAAAGCTTGGAGTAGCTTCTCCTCAAGAGGGGGAGAAAGATCAGCATTACATTTGGGCATTAGAAGCCATCATTGTCAAACAACTATCCAAGGTGAAAGCTAAATTAAAATTCCATCCTTCTTATTTTCCTATGGCAAAGCTACTACTTGGATTGTATGATTACAGATCAAAACACTTTGGAGTATTGGAGGAAACACATGCCACAACACCAACAACTCTTCATTTGAGTCATTTCAACCATGAAAGGGTTGTCAAGTGTCCTAGAAAGAAAAAGAAGATTCATATGCAAAGGAAGTATTATGCAGCTACATTCCTCGAAGATGGTGACCCATTTCCATTCTTTGGATTAGAAGAGTCGAGGACGACTCCTTTTCAAGAGGAGGAGGATGATGTGCACATGCTAAGCCTCACTTACACAATAGAGTCGAGGACGACTCCTTTTCAAGAGAGGGAGGATGATGAGGACATCCCAGCCATGTGTAACCAATTTGCTAGGATTACACCAGATGCATCGCTGGTTACCCCAAATCCTCTGGTTACACATAAGGAATCAAGTGAAACGCTGATTACACAAGAACAAGCATTGGATATGCAAGCACAAGTGAATGAAGGACCGGTTACGCGCAACCATGCAAAGAAACTCCAACATGAGGTGCATGCTTTCCTCTCCGAGTTACTTTGCAATATTAATGAGAGTCATATACTACCTAAGCCTTGTGTTTTATTCCTACTCAGGTTTACACAAGAGGCTTCTCCACTGGGTTACGTGAAGGACACAGAAGGTTACGTGGAGGACACCAAGGCTGCTGTCCAAACTGAGAAAGGTTGCGCACACAAGACTCAAGGTTACGCAGTAGAAGCATCAACTTCACGTCCAAGTCTGTACCATCTCGGGTAGACATAGGGGTCAAGTGATACACCACTATAAGAGTCTTGAAGTCAAGATTCCAACCCAACAAATAGTGTATCTTTTCGACTTACGAGCTAGGAGTAATAGCTATTTTACTGAAGACTGCGCAGAAGCTGAACAGACGTGCGTGAACTGAAGAGGAGTTCGTGAATGCTTCCACCAGTTGGCCTTCCACCTCCCAACGTGGCCACTTCAGTTCTCACCTATTCAAAACCCACCTAGGAGGGTTGTTTCTAGTATAAATACCCCTTATGTACCCCAAAGAACTTAGTTTTAATAATCATGATTTGATAGCCTCATATGGTTTGTCGCAGCCGAGCTGCTGAGTGCCTTGCACACCTGACGAGGCCATGGACCAGGGCCCACCAAGACCCCTGAAAAACACCAATACGGACCCACGTACGGCATGCTCCGACAGCTAACACAATGAGTGTTACGCTGCCCGAGCACGTGAAGGCTCGTACGACTAGTTTTCGCCATGGGCCAAAAGGCAGGCGGCCCACAGCCATCCGTACCCTCTTCCCCGAGTACATGGTGGCCCGTACGACAGGTTTTCACCTCCACTCCCGACTACTCGCTCGCACGAGTAGTTTCCACCTCGCGGCCGTGACTACTCGCTCGCATGAGTAGTTTCCGCCTCAGAGCCACGACTACTCGTTCGCACGAGTAGTTTCCGTCACCGACCCGTGCAGGCTTCGCGGGGAAGGCACGGGGCGTGTGGGCCTGTCAGATCGAGGTCCCGGGAACTCCGCGCATGATCCCCCGCGCACCGCCACGTGTCCGCTCCGCCGCAGCGGTCCGCCCGGGCCAGGCCGATTTGGTGTCAGGGGATGGATTCGTCAAACCCTGCTACGAACGACACAGTGGTCGTCGTACCGCAAACGACGTAATGAGCGCTGGGCAACGTATGGTACAGTACACACTACACCCTAAGCATCGGAAGACGTAGCATAGATCATCTACTCGCACGAGTAGTTTTCCGTCTCCGACCAGTTCAAAACTTGGCTGCCAAGGCCGCAGGTACACGGGCCCCGTTGGTGTTCTGTGATACCTGGGCGCACGACTCGCCACGTGCCAACCGCCCCGCGCTGGTCCGCCCTGGCCGGGTCGACCCTGTGTCAGAGGTCGGATCTTCCTGCTGCTCCTCAAGCAGGGACGGTACGTATCGTACCACGGAGGGCACGCGAAACGTTGTGCCACGAATGGCACAGTGCAAGCCGTCACCTATCCCTCGATCGCCGCGGTGCAGACTACTCCGTTTCCATAGTACCCAGAAAAGACAAACCCCTGATCCACTGACGGGATCAGGACGCGTACCCTGCCTCCTGTACTCGACTAACTGCTCGGGGAAGGGAGCGGGGGGGGGACGGCTGCTTGGGACGCACGAGATCTACACCATCACCCAAGGCCCCGTAACAATGCTTCACTGCTGCTTCTGCCTGACAGCCCGGTGCAGAGAAGGACGCCTCGCACTGTAGACCAGCTCACACACTCGATGTAACCGCCCTGGGCCTCTCCCTTGCGACTATAAAAGGGAGAGACAGAGACGCTCATAAGACACATTCGTTTTCACCCCCATACGCACTTAGCATCGATATCTCATCTCATACAAACACCGCAAGCACTCACACACTCACGTACGCAGACTTCTGCTACTTGAACCACTCACTCACCAGGGACTTGGGCTCTGCACCCTCTCCCGACTTGTTTGTACCCCCTACTACAAACTCCCGAGCATAAGGAACACTTCCTCTCAGACTGGACGTAGGGTATTACTCTCCGGAGGCCCGAACCAGTATAATCTCGAGTGTCTCCTGTGCTACCGTGCGGATCGGCACACGTGTTCTCATATAAATTTACTTGCCGGCGGTAACAAACCCCGACAGTTGGCGTGTCAGGTAGGGGCCTTCGCGTGTTTTCGACGTTGCATTTAGGGTCCGCACGGCCCTCTCATCGCTTGCTTCAGAAGCCATCGCCAAAGTCATCGCCAATGGACTCCCCCGTGGGATCACCTGAGTCGCTCGTGGCTGGGCTTGAGATCCGGTTTGGGAGCCTGAACTTCCGAGCGACTGGAGACGGCTACCTCATGCGCCTCGTCGACAAGGCCATCGATGCACCTGCACCGACTCTTGCTCCAACCGCCTCGCCACGCTCGCCCCGACGCAAGAGGTGCTCAGGCAAACGCTCGAAGCGGGCCAAGGCGGAGCGGCGCAGGGCAACATGTGCTAGCTCCCCTCCGCGGGTCGAAGCTGGTGCACCGCAGCCCACCGGCGCAGCAGAGGACTCTCTGCCGTCGGACTCAACAGAGCACATCGCCAGGGAGAGCGCCCTGACGCCACTGATCTATGGAGGAAGGCCCTACGTGGCGGTAGCATATTCCTCTTCATCAAGCATGGACCAGGCTCTGTATGATAACTACCCAAGTCATCGTCTCTGGTGCAACATGAAGCTGCCAGCGACCTCGCTCGACGAACAGTACCTCGTGACCGACGGTACGGATAACATCTCGGATCCGGAGTGGGATTGCTCCGGGCTTCGCGACGCTGGCGCCTTCCGTCATTTCCAGTCGGCGGCGGACTATTGCTTCGGCTACTCTGATGACTCGGATGACGGGGGTTACAACCCCTCACGCGAGTGCTTCGTCGTTGGCAACGCCCCGGCGGCGCCAGCGCCGGCCCACAGTCCGGATGGGGCACTTCACTCCGCCCACAGCTCGACGGCGGATAGTGTGGCCGAGGCCCAAGTTCCTCCCAACGCCACCGCACAGCGCACCCGACTAGATGAGTTGGAGGACGCGCAGGCGCAACGCCAGCTCAAGATGAGCGGGCCCAGCTCCACCGACAACTCGGGCAGGACCCGAACCCGACACCCGCTCGCACACGAGCGAGGGACGCCCAGCAACGCATCGTCAACGACGACCGAGATGTCATTGACGGCACACCCGTCTTCAAAAGGGCGTCACAGAACTTGGCGGCAGCTGCAGTCTTTCTCCGGAAGATACCTGAGCCCGCCACGCCTCAAGAAAAAGAGATGCACAAGCAGATCAAGACGCTCCTCGAGACCGCTGCCGTGTAGCAGGCGGAGAGCTCCGCTTCTCGACAGCGGGGCTCACAGGGTCGTGGGCCCTCCGAGCCGTGACAACCCGCGGCACCATCGCAAAAGCCGCGACGGTCTGAGGAGGTCAATGTACCGATCAAGAGTCACTTGGGGCCCAACCGCGACACGCGTGACACAATCAAGGCGCGACGGAGGGCTGACGCGGGTCGGCACGACAACTACGAGCAGCAGCCTCGTAAGGAGTACAACCGGCGACGCGGAGGCTGGTACGACAGCGATGAGGACCGGAGCAGGAGCAGCTCGCCTGACGCCCAAGGGCCTCGTGCTTTCGGGAAGAATGTGCGCAGCACCCGTTTCCCTTCACGCTTTAGAGCTCCGACCTCCGTACCCAAGTACAACAGTGAAACCAACCCCAGCGTCTGGTTGGAAGACTACCGTCTGGCATGCAACGCCGGCGGAGCGCGGGACGACCTGTTCATCATCAAGAACCTACCACTACATCTCGCAGACTCGGCCTGCACCTGGCTCGAGCACTTACCGCGAGGCAAGATCGATAGCTGGTCGCAACTACGCGACGCCTTCATCGGCAACTTCTAGGGCACGTACGCCCGACCAGGGAACCCCTGGGACCTGCGCAACTGCAAGCAGATGAAGAGTGAAAGCTTACGCGACTACATCCGACGCTTCTCCAAGCGATGCACCGAGTTGCCTAGCACCACCGACACGGACGTCATCTCGGCCTTTCAGAATGGTACCACGTGTGCCACGCTGATCCATCGGATTGGGCGACGGAAGCCGCGATCTACTCGGGAGCTGCTCGACATCGCAACCGACCACGCCAACAGGGAGGAAGCCGTAGCTGCGACGCTCAGCTCCGGCGCAAGCAAAGGGAAGCAGCCAGCCGAAGCTGGAGACGGTTCGTCCTCACCAACCAAGAAGAAAAAGGGTAAAGATAAGAGGTACCGTGAGGACACCCTGGTGGCCGCTGTCGACCGAAAGACATCGAGACCCAGAGGCAACCCTCCATCGGGTCACTTCGAGAAGCTGTTGGATGCCCTGTGCCCCAACCACGAGGGCCCAATCAAACACGCCTTCAAGGACTGCAACCGATGAAATCCTACCTCGCCGGCACGATGAAAAAGCGGAGTGACGCTCCGACCGGCGACAGAGGGAAGGACAAGGGTAATGACGAGGGTGCTTACCCCCGGGAGGACGGAGCCGTGATGATGATCTTCGGGGGCTCGGAGGCGCGGCTGCCCAAACGCCAAGAGAAGGTGATCTGACAAGAAGTCTACCAGCTCGAGCATGCGACTCCGACCTACCTGAAGTGGTCGGAGATGCCGGTTACGTTTGATCGCCACGATCATCCCGACCACATACCACGACCGGGTAGCTACCCGCTGGTTGTGTCACCCTTGTTCGGCACCAAGCGTGTGCACAAAGTACTGATGGACGGAGGCAGCGTCCTCAACGTCATCTACATGTCGACCCTGGACGACAAGGGGATCCCGCGGTCCCGACTGCGGCCGTCGACGGCGCCTTTCCACGGGGTTGTACCCGGGATGGAGGCAGTCCCACTCGGGCAGATCGACCTGCCCGTCACGTTCGGAACTCCGAGCAACTTCCGAAAGGAAACCCTCACCTTCGAGGTGGTGGGGTTCCCGGGGATGTATCACGCGATACTCGGAAGGCCAGCTTATGCTAAGTTCATGGCCGTCCCCAACTACACGTACCTCAAGCTAAAGATGCCCGGCCCGAAAGGCATCATCACAGCTGGTACAACTTTCCAGTACGCATACGAATGCGATGCTGAGTGCTTCCAATTCGTTGAAGCACTGATCCGGTCTGAGAAGCTCGCTGCTGAGCCCCCCTCCGAGGACCAAGAAATCCCCGAGTCGTCCAAGCGTGCGGCCTGCTCTTTCGAGCCCGCCAAGGACGCCAAGGAAGTGCCCGTCTCCAACGACGATCGCACATTCCGTATCGGGACGGCGCTGTTGGCGTTTCGTAACGTCGATCACTTAAGAACATATTTGGAATCCATCCTTAGTGTCAGCGTTAGAAATGCCTTTAGGCAGCTCTCAATATCACAACTAATGGCACCGGGTTAGCATGAACATCGAGACTTGCCATAGGTTAATCTAAATGATCATGAACGAATCCGCAAGCGCACAGATAAACCATTGTAGCATTTCCCCAAGGAAGGGGAGTATTCCAAGGGTATCATATCTATGGAAGGCAATGGCAGATATCTTAGACTTATGCTTTTGCTCTGAATGTAAACCAAGAGATAGATATAGGGAACAACACACTCAAAGACAGGGGTAAGATAAAAGATAAACGGGGTAGTGTGACACACACACTCAGATCTACCTCTACTCTAGCACACTACGGCTTAGGGGGAACATACGAGTTAGCTCTAGGTTCTAATGTACTAAACATACAAAGCTAGAAGATACAAGAGATGGGCATGAGTATTGCATGAGAGAGATAAGGTTCAGCACCCAGGTACAAACGGGGAGCTAGCCCGCGACGACCAGCACTCTGCGAAACTAGACTTTAGACTCCTACAGCAGGTACCCCAGCGCGGAGGTTGCCCAAGGATCCAATGGGGCTGTCACCACCCGATGACCGACCTCTATCATTACGGGGGGTATGCTCATAACTATCATAGCCAGAAAACCCAGGCACCATGACTACGTTGCTGCTAGACTCCACCCGGCCCGAGCTATTGTGACCCAGGGTGAGAGCCACCAGAAGACTGGTCAACTAGACCGAGTACCGTAGCTTGAACACAGACCTCATGCAACACTCTCATGCCATCTAACAAGATCAACTAAGGCTAGACATACAAACAGATATGAATAAGACTCTTATGTCTAATCAATAAGATCAAAGGGTCGTGTTCATGAAGAACACGAGCCTCTAACTTATGAACAAACACATAAGGAAGGAGTTTATCACCCTTCAAGTGGATCAAAAGGTAGTGTTCACGAAGAACACAAGCCTCTAAATGATGAACAGAGGATAAACTCAAGAACATATCAAGAATATGATCTACCATGACTTTATATGAAATAGCTGAATAACTGAAGTAGATCAAAGTCATACAAAGAAATAAAGATAAAAGAGAACTCACACCTAGACTTCCAAGAGGACTTGGAACCTGAATAAGAGCTACTCTAGCCTACCCCCTAGCCTTGAAAACTAAAAGTGAGAGGAGAATGAGAGAGTGGTGTGTGAGAAATGGGAGCCCCTCCCCTTCTATTTATAGGCAAGGACAAGGCTTGCTCGGACGCCCAAATGACCCCTAAACACCCGGGAGTGAGGCAATGGACCAATGAGAAACCAACACGTGGGGGGACCAGATGGGGCGCTGTCAGATGGTTAGATCTGGACAGCCCACAGGGGTGTTAATCCCAATGGTTTAGTTGTTCGGTGAGGTGGAATCTAAGGCTAAGAACTCGAAGATTGCGCATGAGCACACGGAACACAGAGAACACAACGAGTTTATACTGGTTCGGGCCTCCGGAGAGTAAAACCCTACGTCCAGTTGTTGGTGTAAATTGCTTGGGGATTGTGTGATTGTACAAGGGTCGTCTTGCCCGCCTTATATTGGCCAGCGGACAAGGTCGATTCCCAGATTCCTAGTCGGTTACGACCAGGAGACCTAAGTCTAGTTGATTACATCGCTTGCCATATCCGTCGATCTGCTTTGGTCGGAATCCGTCGATATCTTGTCTTGCACGCCAAGTCTTGAGGTCGTTCTGGATAAGGTCGTCTGGAATCTTCTGGAAGGTCTTCAGGAGGTCCTGTGGGCCGCCAAATAGGTCGGTTGGGCCCACTGACAGGTCGGCGAGTCTTCTGGTAGGCCAGACCCACTTGTCGGGGACGGCCGTGAGTCTGGTCGGTGGGGACCCAGGGGTACCCATGTCTCACAGGCGCCACTAAGGCGGTTCGGCCGATCCTAGGATCGGCCGGCCCCCTAGGGTGGCCCCACCTTGTGTGCTTCCTCTGGGTGGCTGCCCTGTGGGCCCTCTGATCCTCCCCCGGTGCATGGCTTGATTTGGTATCCGAGGTGGGCCCTTTGATCCATGTGAAGTCCATGTGGCGTCCTCTGATTCGTCGGTGAGTGCCTCCTCTGGATCGATGGCGTGGATTGCCATGTTTCCCTTGGTGGCAGCCACCTCCTCAGCTGAGTTGGCATGGTTTCTTCATAGAATGTGAGTTTCCATCTCTTTTAAGGGGTAAATCACCTACATACAAATAATCTCCAAGGACAAGTGGAACTACATTATTCATACCAAAATGCTAGTAAATAATGCATATGCCTCCATTTATGTGAGAATATTGAGGGTTGGAAATGGTGAATTTCCACCGTCAACAAACTCCCCCAAGCTAACCTCTTGCTCATCTCGAAGCAAGACATTAGAGACTTAGGTTGGTTGATCAGGAGTTGCTACAATGTTGTATTCTCAACTTATGGCAAACATACAACAAAGTATTCTACCAAGAATTGAACAAGTTGGCAATGTTCTTACCTTTCACCTGATAACGTGGGGCATATAGCTTCACCTGCCTTGGGCGGTTGAGAGACAGAATGGTTATATAGCATGTGCATAATCACTCATAACTTGATCAGCTTATCAATCCGGAGGTTTTGCAAATTTTTCAAAAGAAAATCAGAGTTCCTCGAATGATACTCTCGGATCGCTCAAAAAGTGTATGGTTCCTCACCAAGGCATCAATGTTGCCTTTCTTCACATCCTACTCCTAATAGGCTATATGTGGAGCTGTAGGTAGGGAAGATGTGGCATACTTGCCTCTCATGTTTTACTAAATCAAAGACCGGATCCTTGGGAGAAACAAACATACATCCTGATCAAGATGTGCATATGTGTGTGATGGATATGAGCATGGCAAGGTGGATACTAGGCCCGGAAATGGGTGCTAGATATTGCCATGTTTTATATGAAGGAATGAGGGATTGATGGTAAGGTGGACACTAGCCCCGGAGTAGGTACTAGTTATTACCATCTCTATGGTGGAACTCTTTCTCTTGCACATATGAATCCCTTTTTCTCCTTTTGAAATTTTCAAGACTTGGACTAGCTCTCTTTATTTATTTTTGCCATGCTTTTGAGCATGCTTTTCTTTTCTTTTTTTTATCTAGCCCTTTGTCTCTATTGTAGATATTTGGAGAGGGATGAATGATGCAAAGATACATAGAGTTTTATTTATGGAAGAATGCTTAAGCAATATGGAGCAAATGATGAATGCTAACTTCCAGTGTAGAAGTTTTAGCATGAACGTGTACGTGATCTTGATCAGAGGAGTATGAGTTCTAACACGGGTCACAACAATTTGACAAAGCTCAATGAGAGAACAAGCTGCATATGTGGAGGCTAAGAACTAGAATCTACATATGGCCTTGGATGGAAAATTCTCATCATTGAGGAACTCATCATGTTTTGATTTTCAAAAAGGAAAACTCTGGATGTCAAGCATCACTAAGCACAAGATCATAGCACTCTATTCTACTATGTCATGTCTCACAACAACTTAGGTGAGGATCATGCTTTTTGCTACCCACAGTTTTCAAGCTAAGGTTTGGACATACAAGCCAACAAACTCAAAACTTAGGTAGGATACAAAGTTGTAAGCAAGACATACGAGGAGAATAAACAGAGCAACTATTCATCATTTCAACCATAGATGCAAAGCATTCTTACTAAGCATATCAAAGCAAACTAAGCAAACGATGATGATGAAAGAAAATAAATATTTTGGTCTTTTTATTTTTGCATTTATTTTTGGGTTTTTATTTATAAGATATTCTGAAAATAATGGAAGATACAAGTTACCTCAGAATGGGGGTCCTCCCCCAAGCTAGCTTCAGGCTCACTGCGGAGGAGGGTAGAAGAATCCCTGACTCGCGTAGTAAGCCCTCTGCGCCTCTATGTATCGCTGCTGATCCTGCTGCATGGCTGCTATCCTCTCACCAGCCTGACGCTGCCACGTTGCGGTGGACTCGACGTGGGTGTTCAGCGTCTCCTCCAACCCCGTGACCTGGACAGTGAGCTCTCCCATCTGCTGCACGAGCTGAGCATCACGTGCAGAGGCTGAGGAGTGTCGCCGGAAGGATGAAGACGGAGGTGGACCACCGAAGCTGGAACTAGCGGGTGTGGCTCATTGAGCACTGCTCGCACTCGCCCAAGCTGTGCCACTCGCACTCGGCTGGTAGGTGGGCTGATCCCAGCCAGGTGTATACCTAGGGGTAACCCCGAACATATACCCCGCAGGGGCCCCTCCTGCCACCGGTGGCGTAGCAGGCTGTGGCTGAGGTGGTGGTGGTGGCTGTGACAAGTTAGTACCACAGTACAAGCTCAAGGAATGTCCAGATGGACATTACTCCTGAGCTTGCTCCAGCAGAAATGCAGAAAACACAAAGCAGAGGTAGATTGCTTTTCCTTAACCAGAATTTTATTGTAATGGAAAATAAGGATAACTTACCGAACTTACCTGTCGGTGCATAGCTCATTATTTTAAGTCTTTAGAGCTAGACTTGGTTCCAAAGTTCTCACCTAGGCAGTGGGGCAGCCGTTTCCTTCAGAGGAGAAGTCGGCTTCCTACTCACCCTCCACCACATCTTTTGAGTGTTGTGTGGGTTGTGATGTGTAGGAGGTGGTCTCTTGGACAGGGACAGAGACTTCCAATACTATTTCTGTCCCGTGCCCATGAGTTGGCGTTCTTCCTTCCAAAAATTCTTCATGAATGCAATGAGGTTGTCCACTTGTCGTGGTGGCACTTCGACCTCTCGTGCCGGGGTGTCAGAAGTTGGTAAATCCTTGATCATCAAGCATTGTTCTTTTCTTGGATGAAACTCGAACCTCTCCTCCTTGCCATTGATGTAGAGACGGATCACACTAGCCCCCACATCAATTTGTGCATTAGTTGTACTCAGATATGGTCGCCCAAGTATGAGCAGCACTTCCTTGGCGATCTCCATGTCCAGCACCACAAAGTCAATGGGAATAAAGCAATCTCGGACTTTCACTGGAATGTCCTCAGCTATCCCCGCAGGGTATCGGACTGAAGAATCGGCCAGCTGCAGCTGCAAAGTGGTTGGAGATAAACTTGTGTAGTTAAGTTGATCAAAGACTACCTTAGGCATGACGCTGACGCTGGCCCCCAAATCACAGAGAGCATGGTCAAAACGTTGGGTCCCAATCATACAAGTGATTGTGGGACACCATGGATCCTTCTTCTTCTCAGGGAGGCGGTTGAGAATGGTAGCACTGCACTCCTCTATGAGTCGTACCACTTCGGTTGTGGGAAGAGCTCGCTTCTTGGTTAGGATGTCCTTGAGATAACGTGCGTAAGTGGGTACGCGTATTGCCTCAAGCAATGGGACATTGATATAGACCTTCTGAATCATGTCCACGAAGCGATTGAACTGTTCATCTATTGTTGCCTTCTTGCTCTTTTGAGGGAACGGCATCACATTGGCTTCTATGAAGCCCGGATGTGCCGTCACTCCCACAGGTGCTTTATCTGTTAGTGGCACCTTCCTTACCTGGGGGATTTCTTCCGAGTCGGATGGATCCTCATGGATATTCTCAACTTCTGTTATGCCTTTCTTATCTATCCCTACATGGTTAGGATACGATGGATCTCGAGTGGACTTACCTCCTCTCGTGGTTACGGCATTTGCATTTTCAACAGAGGGAAAAGAAGCGGCCAGCTGGGCCAACTGAGTTTCTAACATTTTGTTGAAACCCAGCTGACTCTTCTAGGCAGAAGAGAAACTATCAAGCTTAACATTGAGGCTTTCCACAGTTTTATCAAGGGCAGCTAGCTTCTTGTTAATACCTTCATTAATCTTAGCTTACCCAAAAACAAGATCGCTCAAGGAGGGTTGGTTGGGATTGTAAGAATTACCTTGGTTACCTCCTTGATAATAAGGGCGTTGTTGGTTCCACGATTGGCCTCCTTGTTGAGGTGGACGATAACCGTTGTTGTTGCCATTCATGTACATCACTTCCTCCTGAGTCTCCGGACAATAGTTGCCTGAGTGCCCAGTGTTGCCACAGACTTCACAAGTCATGTGAGAGTCCATAGGCAGAGTAGTGGTGGCCATGGCAGCCTTCTCGCTGGTGTAGTCATCCAATCTCTTCATGAGAAGATCCATCTTGGCAGTAATCATGTCTGTTTCCTTGACAGTATGAGTACCCCTCGGTCGTGGTTGGAGTCTTTCATCACTCCACCCTTGGTTGGAGACCATCTTCTCAATGAGTAATTTAGCATCATCAACAGTGAGTGAGAAGAATGCTCCTTGAGCAGCAGCATCAATATGGCCTCGGGCTGTCGGAGTCAACCCATTATAGAAGCTTTGAAGAATAAGCCAATCCTCCATCCCATGGTGAGGACAGGCCAGGACATACTCCTGAAGCCTTTCCCAAGCCTCTGGAATAGATTCACTTGCTGCTTGCTGAAAATCAGAAATCCTTCCACGAAGAGCATTGGTTTTTCCCAATGGGAAGAACTTCTTGAGAAATGCCTCTGAACACTTAGTCCAAGTGTTAATAGCTTCACGATTCGCAAAGAACCATTGCTTAGCTTTCCCCAAGAGGGAGAATGGAAACAGCCGTAGACGAACAGCATCCATGTTTGCACCCCTGATGACGAAAGTGCTGCATAGCTCTAGGAATTGCTGCAGATGAGCATTGGCATCCTCATTTGGCTTGCCACAGAATGGGCTAGCCTGTACCATCGTGATTAGACCCATCTTGATCTCAAAATTTTCAGTCCCCATTGCCACCTCAGGGCCTTGCAGCACCTGGTCAGCGAAAGGAGCTGAGCACTCACGAAGTGTCTTCTGGGCCATAGCATTGGACGTGGATGGTACAAAGGAAGCTGGTTCGCCCTCTGGACGAGTACAACAAGGTGAGCCAAAATGAATTCGAGCTTTCCTCACAAGTGACTCGAGATCTTCAGTAAAATTCCCCGGTAGGTCGAAACTAGTCATACACTACCTGTCTTCATCATCCAAAGATAAAAAAAAGACAATCAAGGTTAGCCTGCATTAAGAGTTGTCCTAACCTACTTAGAGTTTATAAACAGATGCAAAGCATAGTCATGATAATCCTGTGCCTTCCCCGACAACGGTGCTAGAAATGCTTGTGGGCGTTTCGTAACGTCGATCACTTAAGAACCGATTTGGAATCCATCCTTAGCGTCAACGTTAGAAATGCATTTAGGCAGCTCTCAATGTCACAACTAATGGCATCGGGTTAGCGTGAACATCGAGACTTGCCATAGGTTAATCTAAACGATCATGAACGAATCCGCAAGCACACAGATAAACCATTGTAGCATTTCCCCAAGGAAAGAGAGTATTCCAAGGGTATCATATCCGTGGAAGGCAATAGCGGATATCTTAGACTTATGCTTTTGTTCTGAATGTAAACCAGGAGATAGATATAGGGAACAACACACTCAAAGACAGGGGTAAGATAAAAGATAAACGGGGTAGTGTGACACACACACTCAGATCTACCTCTACTCTAGCACACTACGGCTTAGGGGGAACATACGAGTTAGCTCTAGGTTCTAATGTACTAAACATACAAAGCTAGAAGATACAAGAGATGGGCATGAGTATTGCATGAGAGAGATAAGGTTCAGCCCCAGGTACAAACGGGGAGCTAGCCCGCGATGACCAGCACTCTGCGAAACTAGACTTTAGATTCCTACAGCAGGTACCCCAGCGCGGAGGTTGCCCAAGGATCCAACAGGGCTATCACCACCCGAGGACCGACCTCTATCGTTACGGGGGGTATGCTCATAACTATCGTAGCCAGACAACCCAGGCACCATGCCTACGTTGCTGCTAGACTCCACCCGGCCCGGGCTATTGTGACCCAGGGTGAGAGCCACCAGAAGACTGGTCAACTAGACCGAGTACCGTAGCTTGAACACAGACCTCATGCAACACTCTCATGCCATCTAACAAGATCAACTAAGGCTAGACATACAAATAAATATGAACTCTCTTATGTCTAATCAATAAGATCAAAGGGTCGTGTTCGTGAAGAACACGAGCCTCTAACTTATGAACAAACACATAAGGAAGGAGTTTATCACCCTTCAAGAGGATCAAAAGGTAGTGTTCACGAAGAACACAGGCCTCTAAATGATGAACAGAGGATGAACTCAAGAACATATCAAGAATATGATCTACCATGACTTTATATGAAATAGCTGAATAACTGAACTAGATCAAAGTCATACAAAGAAATAAAGATAAAAGAGAACTCATACCTAGACTTCCAAGAGGACTTGGAACCTGAATAAGAGCTACTCTAGCCTACCCCCTAGCCTTGGAAACTAAAAGTGAGAGGAGAATGAGAGAGTGGTGTGTGAGAAATGGGAGCCCCTCCCCTTCTATTTATAGGCAAGGACAAGGCTTGCTCGGACGCCCAAATGACCCCTAAACACCCGGGAGTGAGGCAATAGACCAATGAGCAACCAACACGTGGAGGGACCAGATGGGGCGCCACTAAGGCGGTTCGGCCGATCCTAGGATCGGCCGGCCCCCTAGGGTGGCCCCACCTGGTGTGCTTCCTCTGGGTGGCTGCCCTATGGGCCCTCTGATCCTCCCCCAGTGCATGGTTTGATTTGGTATCCGAGGTGGGCCCTTTGATCCATGTGAAGTCCATGTGGTGTCCTCTGATTCGTCGGTGAGTGCCTCCCCTAGATCGATGACGTGGATTGCCATGTTTCCCTTGGTGGCAGCCACCTCCTCAGCTGAGTTGACATGGTTTCTTCATAGAAGGTGAGTTTCCATCTCTTTTAAGGGGTAAATCACCTACATACAAATAATCTCCAAGGACAAGTGGAACTACATTATTCAAACCAAAATGCTAGTAAATAATGCATATGCTTCCATTTATGTGAGAATATTGAGGGTTGGAAATGGTGAATTTCCACCGTCAACAGGCGCTCGATTCCGACTAGGAAAGCACGCTCGTCGACTTCCTCCGCACGAATCTCAACGTATTCGCATGGAAACCCTCCGACATGCCAGGGATTCCAAGGGAGGTTGTCGAGCACAAGCTTAACATTAAGCCCGGCTCGAAGCCGATCAAGCAGCGTCTGTGCCGCTTCAACTCCGACAAGTGCAAGGTTATTGGTGAGGAGATCAAGAAGCTCATTAGTGCAGGGTTCATTCGTGAAGTCTACCACCCCGAGTGGTTAGCAAACCCTGTAGTCGTTAAGAAGAAGAATGGAAAATGGAGGATGTGCATTGATTACATGAGCCTGAACAAGGCGTGTCCAAAAGATCCATTTCCTTTACCATGCATAGATCAAGTAGTCGACTCGACGGTTGGGTGCGAAACTCTCTGTTTTCTCGACGCTTATTCAGGGTATCATAAGATCGCGATGGATTTGATCGACCAGCTCGCCACCTCGTTCATCACCCCGTTTGTCGTGTACTGCTATGTTTCCATGCCCTTCGGGTTGAAGAATGCAGGAGCCACATTTCAGAGATGCATGCATCACGTCTTTGGAGATCTCATCGGACGGCTAATCGAGGCCTATGTCGATGATATCATGGTCAAGTCAAAGAAGGTGGGCGACTTGATACCCGACCTTACCGTGGTCTTCAAGAAGCTGAGGGAGCACGGTGTGAAGCTAAATCCTGAGAAGTGTGTCTTTGGGGTTCCCAGGGGCAAGCTACTCGGTTTCCTTGTGTCGGAGCACGGCTTCGAGGCCAACCCCGAGAAGATCTCTGCGATCACAAGCATGGGACCCATCAAGAATCTGAAGGGAGTGCAGCGCGTCACCGAATGCCTCGCTGCTCTCAGCAGTTTCATCGCTCGACTAGGAGAGCGCAGCCTGCCACTGTACAAGCTCATGAAGAAGTCGGAACACTTTCAGTGGACACCAGAAGTGCAGGAAGCGCTCGACTCGCTCAAGAAACTACTCGAGAGTCCACCGGTGCTCACTGCACCGGCCGAGGGAGAGCCGATGCTCCTGTACATCACTGCGACGACCCAGGTCGTGAGCGCGGCGCTGGTGGTTGAGTGAGACGAGCCTGGCAAGACGCAAAAAGTATAGTGCCCCGTCTACTTCGTGAGCGAAGTCCTCTCCGACTCGAAGACACGATACCCACAGATACAGAAGCTGATCTATGGTGTCCTCATCACCTAGCGGAAGCTCCGGCATTATTTCAACTCACACCGCATCACGGTGGTGTCCAAGTACCCACTTGGCGAAATCATACAGAGCCCGGAGGCAGAGGGAAGAATCGCTAAGTGGGCCCTCGAGTTGATGGGGCAGAATATCGAGTATGCACCCCGCACTGCCATCAAGTCGCAGGCATTGGTTGACTTCGTCGCCGAATGGACGGAGATCCAAACACCTCCTGCTCCCATCGAGCACGAGACATGGCTCATGTACTTCGACGGATCCCTCATTAAGGAAGGAGCCGGAGTCAGACTCGTGTTCATCTCGCCTCTGGGCGTGCGAATGGAATACATGGTCCGATTGCACTTTGCGGCCTCCAACAACGTCGCCGAGTACGAGGCGCTCATCAATGGCCTCCGGATCGCCCTCGAGCTGGGAATTCGACGCCTCAACATCAGGGGGGACTCCGACCTGGTTGTGGGGTAGGTAACGAAAGGGTGTAGAAGGCATATTCATGCGGTGTATCCTGGCCGACCAGGGCAAGAAACTGCTGCAGGAAATCCATGCAGGAACATGCGGACACCACGCCGGTCCAAAGACCATTGTCGGAAAAGCTTTCCGACAAGGTTTTTACTGGCCCACCGCGGTTGCTGATGCAACCCGGATCGTGCGCAGATGCGAAGGCTGCCAATTCTATGCACGACAAACCCATCTCCCGGCGCAGGCCTTGCAAACCATACCCATCACCTAGCCCTTCGTGGTCTGGGGGCGGGATATGGTCGGACCACTGAGAAAAGCACCCGAGGGCTACACCCACATGCTCGTCGCCATCGACAAGTTCTCAAAGTGGATCGAGGCCAAGCCCATAACGAATGTCCGTTCCGAGGAGGCCGTCGCGTTCTTCACCGACATCATCTATCGCTTCGGGATCCCGAACTCCATCATCACCGACAATGGCACACAGTTCACCGGCAAGAAATTTCTCAAGTTCTGCGATGACAACCACATCCGTGTGGACTGGGCCGCTGTCAGCCATCCAAGAACCAATGGGCAAGTGGAGAGGGCCAACGGCATGATCTTACAAGGTCTGAAGCCGCGGATATTCAAGCGTCTCGAGAAGTTTCGAGCGACATGGGCCGCAGAGCTCCCGTCCGTCCTATGGAGCCTGCGCACCACGCTAAGTCAGGCTACTAGCTGCACGCCTTTCTTCCTCGTCCACGGGTCGGAAGCGATCCTCCCAACGGACATCGATTACGGCAGCCCACGGGTTCAAGCCTACACTGAAGAAGGCAACCAGGTCACCCTCGAGAACGCCATCGACCAGCTGGATGAGGCGCACAGTGTCGCCCTCCTCTACTCAGCGCAATATCAGCAAGCTCTACGCCGCTACCACGAACACAACATACGGGAGCGCGAGTTCCAAGTCGGCGACCTCGTCCTCCGACGAGTTCAGAGTAACGAGGGGCGACACAAGCTCTCACCTCCATGGGAGGGGCCGTTCATCGTCGACAAAGTACTCCATCCAGGAACCTTCAAGCTCAAGCACGAGGACGGCAGGGTCATCTCCAATGCCTGGAACATAGAGCAGCTACGCCGTTTTTACCCTTAAGTACTTATTTCGTTCTCATTTTATCATAATGCAAGAGCTTCGAGCTACTTTCTTTTTCATGAAATGATATCTTTCTCAAGCTTACATTTTTACGCGAGTAAAATGTCTCTATTCTTGTCTCATCCCATGGGCAAGTCTCCGACTTGTCCATGGGCTGGGGGGCTACCCGGGGGCTACGACCCCCCTTCCCTGAGCGTTGCAAAACCTTTTTTCGATCAAAAACCGTCCACGGTTTCTCGTATGATCGTTGCGGTACACTCACATTCCTTAAAGGGAGATGAACGACGACTCTAGCAGTCATGAACCTGCGCTCGTCCGGGCCCCGAGTACTTACGCCCCCGCGGCTACGGTACAAAGACCCACAAGCAAAGTTTGTGACCTCAAGTCATTGATCACTCGCCCCTTCGAAGGGATTCCGAGTAACCGTCTCAAACTCTCAAGAGTTTTCTTATTTGCAAAAACATGTATGCACACCTATCTTTCTCTGAAATACTCGGGGGCTGCCCGCTCGAGTAGTAACGCTCCTAAACTAAGCCCGGTTGAGTTGCCAAGTTCCTACACCTCCGCGGCTATGGAGCAAGACACCGCCAGCAAAGTTTTAAAGCTACACTACTTGGGCTCACAGGTCCTCTAGCTACTCGAGGAAAAGGTCAACAAACAATCAAAATGCTTAAACTTGAAATAAAAACAGGTTCTTAACCCACGAGCTTGCCATAAACACTTGGCCCACAAGTCTTTACAAGCACGATTAAAAGCCTCGGCGAGGCAACTTGGTTTTTTCTTTACAGGCCCATGTCGTGGAGGGCATGACCTAGCATAGCTTTGGCGAAGTCGATGGCGCCTTCTTCGATGCTGTCATATTGCTCGTTGGTGTAGCCCGGACACCATCCCTGGCCAAGCAGCACCCTGTCCAGGTCTGGGTAGTGCGACAAGAAGATGGCTACCACCTTGCGGACGGCGTCGCCGGCCGTATCCATCGACTGTTGACGAGCTGTCGCAGCGGCCAACTCCAAGCGATCCTTCATGGGGCCGGGAGGAACACCGAGTTCGTCCCACGCCTTGATGATGGCCGCTCCCATCCCATTGCGGATTGACTCCAACTGCTTGATCTCGATCTTGGCCCCCATGAGAGATTTCTGCTCCTGCTCGAGCTCAGTCACGACCTCTGGAGAAAAGTGAAAAGACCAATATCAGTGAAAGATGTCCCAATCCAAGGAAGGCAAAAGATGAAGAGGACACGGCTCTTACTATTGAGCTTCTCGTTAGCCTCCTTGATCAGCTCCACCTGCTTCTGGTTCTCGACGAGGCGGGTGGTCGCGTCACTCTTGTGATCCGCGACCTGCTTCTCCAAGTCGGTGCGGGCCACGCAGAGAGCTATACACCCCAGAAGAATGACGACGTCTCGAATCAAGAAACCGCACGGAAACAGAAAGCAGAGATAACAGGTCATAAGGTACTCACCGATGATCTCATTCTCACACTTTTGGGCAATTTCTTCAAGACGGCCCTTCTCGGCGGTGACATTGCCGATTTGGGCCTCGAGCGTCGTCACCCTCTCACGAGCTGCCCGGAGGTCGGACTCGGCCCGGCCGGCCCTGGTCTCGAGCGCCGTCTTCTCTTGATGGACGGTGCGGGCAGCGGCCTCAGCATTAGACCGTAGCTCCACTGCCGCCTGCTCCGCCGCAGCCAGCTTTTCCTCCAGGGCGGCCTTCTCCGGCTGCGCTGTGGCCGCGCGATCTTCAGCGACCTTCGTCCTCGCCTCAAAGGACGCGCGCTCCATTGACCGGCTGGCCTCGCCATCCGCCGCCGCAAGGCGGGCCGCGGCCAGCTGCGCCTCCAGCTGGACCTTCTCCGCGCGGAGTGCCTCAAAGGCCTGCGCCTTGTCCTCGGAGCGCCCGACGAGCTCCTAAACCACGCATGAGTCGCACGACTGAGAAGAAATGGAAAATAAGTATGAAAAACAAAGAGGAAGAAGGAGGACTCACCCTCGAGGCAGGGATCAAATCCCTGATCGCCCGCTCCGACTGGCGCATCGCCATCTTGCTCAGGCGCGGACCACGCTCTAGGCGGCGGCGGGCCGCCAGCTCCGCATCGTTGTCAAGGCCCGGGCCTACTGAGGCCTGTACCGGTGAAACAGACACCAGCCAAAGCGGCAGGATTTCCATCTCCTCCTCCTCCTCCGCTGTCAAGGTGGTCGTCCTCGGCACCCTCGAGCTCTCCCCGACCTCCACGGTCAGAGGAGGCATCTGCTCGTCCACCGTCCCGACGGGAGAGACGGCCGGAGAAGGCGACGTCGGGATGACGATCACCTCCGCGGGAGCGGCATCCGATGCGGCGACCGATAAAATGGGGACGATCCCCTCGGTCACCACGATCGTCGCCGCGGCAGAAGCATCCTCGGAGGCGCGGTCGCCCGCCTCCACCATCTCAACAATACTCCCCGTGCCCCCAGCCGACTCGGGGGCTCGGGTCTCCATTTCCACCTCCGCCGCGGGTCTCCCCGCTCCCCCCAGCGACTCGGGGGCTTGGGTCTCGAGGCCCGCAGCGGCAGCGGCCGTCCCCTCCAGCGACTCGGGGGTTGGCCGCTCGGAGTCCGCATCATCGCCCGCCCCCGTCAACAACTCGGGGGCTAGCTGTGCGCCCGCCCCCATCGACGACTCAGGGGCTGGTTGTTCATTGTCGCCTACCCGCGCCACGAGAGCAGGATTCTCCTGGTCCTTCTCCTGAGCCCCGGACAGGCACCTCGCCAACTCGGCCGCATGGGCCAAGAGCGCTTCTTCGGTGGGGGCCTCGCCCCCCAAACCCATCGTCCCCATCGACAGGTCGCTGCGAGCCGGGATCGCAGTTCTCTGTGGGGGGATGGTCATCACCTGGGTCCCAGACCCATCTGTTTCTTCTACCGCCGCCCTCGACTGAAGGGAGGACGGCGGGTCGCTCGACGACGGCGCGTCTCCGACCACCTGGGTAGGGCGGCGCAATGCCTTGACAGGCGCCGGCCTCATGGTACGGTGGTCAGGCACCCTGAACCAAGAAGAATGTCACGACGACAAGCAAAAACGTACTCACTAGAAACACGAAGCAAAAATCAGAAGACCGCAACTCGGAACTCACCCCTCTGCGACGTGACGGGGCCGCTTGGAGCCGATCGTGGGGTTGCGCGGGGACACCACCCTTTTGCTTCCCGTTGACAGAGGGGATGCCGAGGGAGGGGTCGATCCGCCCCTGGTGATGACGACTGACGCAGGGCGTCGTTGGGTCGGGGCCTGCCCCCCGCCCTGGGCTGCGGGTGGTAGGGAGGCCGCCGGCACGCTCTGCGGCTCCCGTGACGGACGCACGGAGGGCGAGTGAGACCTCCGGCGCGAGGAGTGGCGACGCGAGCCATCGCGCCTCAACTCGTGGCGGCTGGTGTCGCCGTACTGCAGAGAGCTCGTGCCCTCTCGCGGTGGTCCCGCCGAGGAACACGGCTACTCGTTCCAGGCTGATCAGCTCGGGAAGGGGAGAGGGGCGCCTGCCGGCTCGAACTGGCGCCAGCTGCGGCCGAGGCGGGCGCCGATCTGCTGCGCGGCCGCAAGGACGGTGCCGTCTCGTCGTCGGTCCACTCGAACGGGGACTCGGCCTGGTCCGTGTCCGATGGCGCCGACGAGGGATCCTCGTCATTGGAGACATCCCTCTCCCCATTGCGCCGGCGCGAGGCGCGGTTGTCGTTTCTCGCCCTCGCTGCTGCTGCAACGCAGCGGTCTCCCGGGTGAGCGTCCGGTCCTCTTCCAGCGGAGGACGAGAGGTGAGGACGTGCACGTCCTTCATCTGCGCAAGCACAAGAACAATCACCACCCACGACCGCAAAAGACAAATCAAAAGGAAGTCCAGAGAAGACATACCAGGGCCATAGTGGCCGGGGAGGGGAGCATCTGCAGCATGCCCGGCGGCGGCCAGAACATGTAGGTGACCCCAGTGGCTTGGGTCACCCGGCACTGGACCTCGTCCAGCGAAGGCAGGGGATGAGCGGTCACGGTCCCCTCAAAGGGAGCCCGGTCGTCCATCATCTCCCAGAGGCGCAACGCGCGACAACGGAGCGGGACGACCCCCGGGTATGGTAACCGCCAATCAAGGTGATGAAGTTCACTCCATTGTTGCGGAGTATCTTGAGGGTGGCGAGGGCGCTGTCGAGGAACCGGGGACGATCTTTCTTCTCCGGCCCGTAGCTCCACTTCGCCGGCGCCCGATCGTACTAGCGGTTGGTGAATTCCGGCAGCGGGTTCTTGAGGTCGTTCTTGAGGTAGAACCACCCTCGGTGCCACCCGCTGTTGGAGGAAGTCAGGTAGGTGGGGATGTACTCGTCCATCCTCCACTGCTTCCCGCGGAGGCCGGCGCACCCGATGACCACCGCGGAGTTGTTGTCCTTGACTCAAACGAACTTGTAAAATCCAGGTACCCCTCGCACAAAGCCTCGAACGCCGCCATCTGTTGGACGCCGTTCGGGTTGAGGTTGTGAAGCTCCAAGCCGTACTTCTCGAGCACGGCACAGATGAACCGTCCCGCCGGGATGGAGAAGCCTCACTTGTGGAACAGCACGAACGAGACTCTGTACCCCGCCTGGGGCTGGGGGCTGCTCTCTGGCCCAGGCACCCTCCACTCTTCCACTGTGGTCAGCGGTGGCAGCATGCCGTCGGAAGCGAGGTGGTCGAGCTCGGACCAAGTCACCGTCGAAGATGACCAGTTCGACATCGCGTCGGCTGTGGTGACAGCGGTGGGCGTTTCCAGCTTGCAGGAGAAGGCGGGGTGAGCTCTGCGGTGTGCGCGTGGCGAGTATGGGAGCAAAGGCAAGAAGCGGCGGCAGAGAGCACAAAGAAGCAGAAGGGAAAATTTGGCCAGCCGCCGCGGTATATAAGAGGGGGAATGATTACTTCTCCCCCCGCAGTAAATGCCCGGGCCGCCTCAGGCCACATCCTCCATCCGCCGAAGCGTCACCCCTCAAAAGGCGCGCCCCACTACTGCCAGCCACCCACGACCATGCCGCCACATCACCTGAAGTGGGACCCGGAAATCTTGCGACCGGCGTGAGATCTCCGCCAGTCACCCCACGACGCGCACCACGCGGCAAGCTACAAGTCTCCGACTTGTCCAAAAGTCCTGCATTTAACCCCACACACAAGTCTCTGACTTGTCCGTGGGCTCGGGGGCTACTACCCGCGGGTCCGCTCGCGCGTCCCCGCCGGAGAAAACACAACAAGTCTCCTCGTCTCCATGACAGTTGATCCTGGGAGCGAGTCTCCGACTCCCTCACCAGGCTCGGGGGATACTGACGAGGCCATGGACCAGGGCCCACCAAGACCCCTGAAAAACGCAGTACGGACCCACGTACGGCATGCTCCAGCAGCTAACATAACGAGTGTTACGCTGCCCGAGCATGTGAAGGCTCGTACGACGAGTTTCCGCCATGGGCCAGAAGGCAGGCAACCCACGGCCATCCGTACCCTCTTCCCCGAGTATGTGGTGCCCCGTACGACATGTTTTCACCTCCACTCCTGACTACTCGCTCGCACGAGTAGTTTTCGCCTCGCGGCCGCGACTACTTGCTCGCACGAGTAGTTTCCGCCTCGGAGCCATGACTACTCGTTCACACGAGTAGTTTCCATCACCGACCCGCGCAGGCTTCGCGGGGAAGGCACGGGACATGTGGGCCTGTCAGATCGAGGTCCCGGGAACTCCGCACACGATCCCCCGCGCACCGCCACGTGTCCGCTCCGCCGCAGCGGTCCGCCCGGGCCAGGCTGATTCGGTGTCAGGGGATGGATTCGTCAAACCCTGCTACGAACGGCACAGTGGTCGTCGTACCGCAAACGGCGTAATGAGCGCTGGGCAACATACGGTACAGTACACACTACACCCTAAGCATCGGAAGACGCAGCATAGATCATCTACTCGCACGAGTAGTTTTCCGTCTCCGACCAGTTCAAAACTTGGCCGCCAAGGCCGTAGGTACACGGGCCCCGTTGGTGTTCTGTGATACCTGGGCGCACGACTCGCCACGTGCCAACCGCCCCGCGCTGGTCCGCCCTGGCCGGGTCGATCCTGCGTCAGAGGTCGGATCTTCCTGCTGTCCTCAAGCAGGGACGGTACGTATCGTACCACGGAGGGCACGGGAAGCGCTGTGCCACGAACGGCACAGTGCAAGCCGTCACCTATCCCTCGATCGCCGTGGTGCAGACTACTCCGTTTCCACAGTACCCAGAAAAGACAAACCCCTGATCCACTGACGGGATCAGGACGCGTACCCTACCTCCTGTACCCGACTAGCTACTCGGGGAAGGGAGCGGGGGGCCCCGGGACAGCTGCTTGGGACGCACGAGATCTACACTGTCACCCAAGGCCCCGTAATAGTGCTTCGCCGCTGCTGCTGCCTAACAGCCCGATGCAGAGAATGACGCCTCGCACTGTAGACCAGCTCACACACTCGATGTAACCGCCCTGGGCCTCTCCCTTGCGACTATAAAAGGGAGAGATAGAGGCACTCACAAGACACATTCGTTTTCACCCCCACATGCACTTAGCATCGATATCTCATCTCATACAAACACCGCAAGCACTCACGCACTCACGTACGCAGACTTCTGCTACTTGAACCACTGACTCACCAGGGACTTGGGCTCTGCACCCTCTCCCGACTTGTTTGTACCCCCTACTACAAACTCCCGACCATAAGAAACACTTCCTCTCAAACTAGACGTAGGGTATTACTCTCCGGAGGCCCGAACCAGAATAATCTCGAGTGTCTCCTGTGCTACGGTGCAGATCAGCACACGCGTTCTCATATAAATTTACTTGCCGGCGGTAACAAACCCCGACAACACCCTTGCTCTTTCTTGTTCTTCGAGGACTTGTGAAGAGATCCCTCTGGATTTCGCTACTTTGTGCTATACGGCTTCCGTTCGGCTACGCTATATTGTGTGGATTAGTTCCAGCTTGTGGTTCTACGGTCGTTTGGAAATTGAGTCGAAGTCTTCACGGTTTCGGTGCCTCTGTCCCCATCGCTCGGTCGCATCCAACCTTTGTCAGGTATAAAGCTACTTACCCGCTGCGTGCAGCAATTATCTTGTTACAAAGCCTACTGCCGTGAAGATCGGGCCATTCCCCGGACATTTCTTGCAACGATCCCTATCAGAAGAGCAAACGGCCAAATATTTTCTAGCATAAAGAAATGCTTGTTCAACCAGAGAAAGGGGAAATGGGTAGAGGAGTTGCCGAAGGTGACTTGGTCTCATAACACTAGTGTCTCAAGGGCCACAAGTTTCTCACCTTTCAAGTTGCTATTCGGCTCCGAAGCCATGACACCGGAAGAAATCAAAAACCAAAGTTTGCGAGTCCTAAAAGCACAAGACATAGGCTTCGAGGAAGCAGAGAAAGATTTGATCGAGGTAGATGTGCTTCAAGCTGCTGAGAACTTAGAAAAATATCAACAAGAAACCAAAAAATGGAGGGATAAGAAAGTTGCGAGAAAGGAAATCCAGGTGGGAGACTTAGTCATCAAGAAGAAGAAAAATTTTGACAATCCGGGAAAGTTACATGAGCCCTGGGAAGGCCCGTTCATAGTAACAAAAGACCTCACACCAGGATCTTTCTATTTGGCAGATCAGTTGGGCAACACGTTGCCACACACTTGGAACGCGGACAGCCTTCTCAAATACTACCCTTAGAAGTAGATAGTGTAAAACTCTGGCTTCGTAAGCTTATAAACGGAGCCAGAGCATAGGTATCTTACGCTTTTTTATATTTTTTCAGCACTTTACATTTCAAGGACCGTACTCTTTTCCTTGCTAAAGGGGACTCCAAATCAGGAGGCAAGGTTTTTAACGAGGCGGATCCATGTACTCAATTTCAATTTCAATGAAATTACTTTCACCTTAAATTACTTTGCTTGCTATTCGTTAGTTTTAGCAATTCATGTCCAGTTATTTACATACTGCAGGGGGGTTTCTGCCCAATGAGCAACGAAAAGCAACAAGCTTACACACATTGTCTCGAAAAAATCTTAGCACTCATGCCTAAGTACCAAAAATCCCACACAGCAACAGACTAAGTTGCGAGATCAGTCGTTTATTAATTCTAAAGATTCACGCAAGTTCAAATCAATCTTTTGGTCGAAAAGCAACAAGATTGCTAATATTCGGCCACCAAAGGAAAGTCTGCGAAGCTAGAAACAAGCTTCGCTAGACTTTGGGGTTTCTAAAGAGAAAGAAATGATCCCAAAACGACATCGCGATCTCGGTAAAAAATCATAGGCTTCGAGAAAAAAGCAAAAAGGGGGATGACGTTTTCTTCAAAAACAAGACCGGTTTTTGCTCTTTTTCCTGAAGCCGACGAGCATAGTACCAAAAGAGGGTGACGTTTTCTTCAAAAACGGGGCTACCTTGTACCACCATCATAATAAACCCAGAAGGGATAGCAAATCTAAGAGCAGAAGAAAAGGCTACGAAGCCAAGATATATTACAATTTTCATTCCAACTTAGTGTTTTCTCACGAAATCCATCCGCCACACAGGGCGTCTCAAAGGCAGCGTGTTGATGGTTCAAAACCGCGTTCAACTTCACCGCAAGTCCACGGAGTGACTTGGTGCCTTTTTCACCAAGGGAGGGGACCCCCTAGGTTCTTGTCAATCCACGGAGCAAGGGAATTACTTGCGTTTAACCTAACACTAACTTGGTTGATTAAAGACTTTATGATATAAAGATTAATCTATAAAGTAAAGACAAACTAACCCTAGATTATGTTAAAGAGAAAGAGAGAGGTGTTCACGAGTATGAAAGACGTATGCCCATGGAGTCTAGGTACTTGAGATGCAACACCCTAAAACATGGTAAACTCCGATCCAATCTATCTAAGGATGTGAACAAAGAGTTAAGCGTTTCCCTTCCCTCGTACTAGTCACTATGCGAAGGTAATCATCTCTAACCCTAATGAACACGGTATGTTGACGTGATCTACGGGAGCAACCCCGATGGCAATGGTAGCTAACCTTAAACATTAAGCATCATCAACATGAAGGTATGATAGATAAAGATCCAAACAAGAGAGTGGGTGACTACATGTCAAGATCCATTACAACTTCATGGACAAACGATTACTTTACCCCATCAAGACGGTAGGCATGGCACCATTGAACATGGTGGATGCCTCCGATGGAGTCCGTCTCTCGGTGTCCTTCAACTCCGGCGGTGCCGTGGTGAGTCCTCGTCATCCTCCTTCCTCGTGGTGGCCTCCGTTGACCTAGGTGATGATCCTCCTCGATCTTCACCCTCTCGATCAACCCTCTTCCTTGTGTTTGATCTCCCGAGGCTTCTCTGGTCATCTTTCGCGAATGGCTCCTCTCCCCAAACAATTAGGGTTCTGCGAATATATCACCGAAGAAAGGCGGCGGCGAACCAAGGCTGAGAGGGGGTGGGCCGGCCGGCCTGGCCCACTTTCGGCCCAGTTCACCTCCGTCTTTTGCCACGTGTTGTTTCTTGCTCTTTGGGGTTTTTCCTCCTTCGGATATGGGCTTTGGACGTCATTATCTCCGCGACCAAGTCAAGGGGTGTTTATGCATGATCTTCCGGTCTTTTCATCTTGGTCCTCGGAGATTCTTCTTCGAAGCTCATTGGTCCTTGCCACCTTTGGAGTCAAGTTCACACACGGTCGGAGCCTCTTGATCATCATGTAAATCGTCCTCCGAACCGTATGTATTTCTTCTCATTTAGTGCATGAATTCCTGCATAAACATTAAACTCCAAAACACACATCCAACGATGAACTTGTTATATCATTACTATGCCTAGTGGCGGGTTAGTTCCAAAATGAAATCCAAACTATAACATAACAAGTGTTCTTGGTTGACGGAAATCGACCGCCAACATCCCCCCACACTTAGATCTTGCGCGTCCTCGAGCAAGTTGCTCAAAAGTTGATCATCCATGGAGTTTGAAAACATGCTTCGTCAAATCCTTCCTTTCAAGTTAGTCAATCATTCATCTTTAATATAAGAGACATGAAACTAAAATCATAATGTAGACATGGGCGTTTAGAAACTATCAATTCAAGACTTACCCCACAACTCTTACCTTTTCACTAGAGACCTTCAACTTCATCCACACTTGCTTTCTTACTTCCTTTGGAGGGTTTTTGCACTTTTTAAAAAAAAATAAAATTCCTGCACAAAGCATTAGACAAGGCCCTTCTCCAAGTTCTCACATGTCACTCATTTAGGTGGCTATCCTAGATAATTTTATAAACTCTCACCTCCCACAAGTCTCTCATATGTGATGTAAGTAGAGCCATAGGTGAGGCTAGTGAAGTTAGCACAAGTGTTGTCAAGCTAAGAGAATCCTCTAGTGGTTGTTCACCTTCCAAGCCAATTATCATGAGAATTAACCATAATGTAGGGGTGTCAAGGATGAGAAGATTTAGATTGGTGGACATGTGCAAAGGGGAAAAGAATAATGACTTCAAGGCACTAATGATGTCCTCGATGTCGGATTGCACATGGTATGGAATAAGATTCGTTCCTAACATCGTGGCATCCTTCCTTGCACTTCATTTGGTCTTCACTTGACTTGTCATCCCTTACTTCACCTTTCTTGCCTTGCCTTGGATTTCCTTTCCTTTCTTTTCCTTCTTTTTTTCTTTTTCTCTTCTCTTTTTTTTCTTTTTTTTCTTGTGTGCGCACTACACACATACACATTTTTTTCTTTCTTTCCACCTCTTTACCTTCTTCTCCCATGCTTTTCGCTCAACTTTCGAACATGGTCACAATCTGAATTTTAAATATAAACATGCTTAGAGATTGAACGAATCTTTGAATATAGGTTGTGTTCAAGGAGTAGGATGATAAAAAGATGTATATAGGTTTGGGTAAGGAATCCGGCGATGTACGTGGCATTTCAATGTGAAATTCCCATTAACGAATACACGAAGAGGCTAGCAACAAAAGGTATATATCAAGGACATAATCATTGCTTGAAATTAGCCCTCCCAAGAGAGCAGAATCCTAACTTAACTCATCATGCTAATCAACACTTATGGTGGAGCTCATGTATGTATGTAAAGGCCTTGTATAGGATAGATATCACTCTCAACTTGGAGAAAGAACTTGCTAACCTTCATAGCAAGGTGTTTTTTCTTAATTTTCAGAAATAAAATCTCTAAAGTTTAGCAATACTAAGAGCATGGACGAAGCAAAGTCCTAGATTAAATTTTGAGTATGGGTACTTTACAAAGGTAGATTTCCACTAAGCACCACGTAAACAATTAATCAAAAAGCTCAAATAAGAAAGATAAATTAAAGAATAACAAGAAAAGAAACATGAGACTTTGCATAAGACACTTTTTTTCTCTTTTTTTCTTTAACTCAACGCTAATTTAAGACTCTTTCAAGCTAAAAAGATAAAACAAAGACTCACACACTATCACACTAGACTCTCACACCACTTAAAGCAAAAATTTTAAAAAGGTAGCTAGCTAGCTCCCCCCCCCACGCTTAGATCTTACGACGTCCTCGTCGTAACTTTACAAAAGGCACAAGGGGAGAGAACTATCTAACTACGACACCTAGTGGTACTTTCCGCATGAGTTGCACCACTCCTTCTTGAAATTTTTATTCATCCCGAAGAGCTTCCTTATGTTGCGGTTGAGGTACTTGAAGTCATCTTCCGCCATGCGCTCCCAATGCTCAATTCGTTGTTGCATGGCGTTGATGGTGTGGAAACACTCATCAAGGGATGAGAAGAGCTCCGCAATGGCATTGCGGCATGCTGCGCAACACACATTGTGCTCTTCCTCCGGATCATCATATCCATGGTCTCCACCGTCCGGATCATTACCACCGCCTGGGTTGCCTCCTTCGCCTTGCCCTTCCGGATGCTCCTCCGGCTCCTCCTTGGGCACCTCCTCCCAAACGTAGAGATCGTTGTCGTCTCTTCCACCGGCTGCCCACGAGCTAGGGCTTCGATCATCGGAGTAATCACTATCTCCGTAGAAATCCGCCGGCTCGGGGGTCGTCTCCTTGTAGTCCTTCCTCTTCTTCCCAAGGAGCCTCTCTGAGCGGCGAATGGGAGAAGCGGGCTTCTCCTTCTTCTCCTCAACCCAGGGATTTGGGCTGGTGACGCGCCCTCTTGGACCACGCCCTCCGCATTGAATCCTCGCGGTTCTCTTCACTTGCTTCTTGAGTTTTGGCACCTCGCACCGGCGAAGCTCCTCCATCGCCGGGGTTGGAGAGGGGAGGCGTACTTCTTCTTCCATGGTCACCTTCACCTCCTCCTTGCCTTTGGTGCTGCTCGAGGATGCCATGGGTGCTTGGGTGCTTTCGTGGAGGTTGGAGATTGCAATTGAGATGCAAACCTCGAGCTCCCCAGACATCCTTAAATATCCCTGGAAAGATTCGGCCGAAACCCTCCCTTACCTATTTTTTTCACCCCCAAAAAGGGAAGACAGGAAAAAGGAAATGCACCGAACCGTGTCCCAGAGAAAAATGAGTGAAAACGGGCGAAGGGGGGTAGTGGGCCGGTCGGCCTACCCCCTGTTTTGGGCCCCCGCTGCCCAACTTTCGTGACCCTCGGTGTTTCGTGAATACTAGCCTAGGTGGTGGTAGGGCCCAACTAAAAGTTATGAAAAGGACTCGAAATAAATACGAAAACTAAAAACAAAAACATATTTACAAAAAATGTACCTCGTTTTACGTCTTAGGCTTGACGCTCGGGCTCGTCCTCCATGTGATATATATCAATGTAGTTAATGGGAACGATGTCTTGTTCAAGAAAAACCTTTAACCATTGACCATTAACCACATATTGATCTCCTTTCACGTCCATGATTGTGACCGCTCCACTTGGCGAGACCGAGTGAACGATGTACTGTCCATCCCATTTGCTCTTCAATTTTCCTTTCCCAAATATTTTTAACCTTGAATTATAGAGGCGAACCTTGTCACCTTCTTTGAATTCCTTTGCTCGAAGCATTTTATCATACCACCTCTTCATTCTTTCCTTATAGATGGTTGCACTCTCATAAGCTTTGAGCCTCATCTCTTCTAGTTCACTTATTTGAATTTTTCGTTTGATTCCAGCGGCATCAAAGTCAAGATTCATCTCTTTGATTGCCCAATACGCTTTATGTTCCAACTCCAAAGGTAGATGACACGATTTTCGATAGACAAATTGATATGGTGTCATACCTATGAGTGTCTTGTATGCCGTTCGATATGCCCACAATGCTCCAACTAATTTCTTTGACCAATCTTTACCTCCCTTTTCAATGGTCTTGTTAAGAATGCTCTTGAGCTGCCTATTTGAAGTTTCCGCTTGACTATTGGTTTGTGGGTGGTAAGTCGTGGCCACTCTATGCTCAATTCCCAACTTGGACAAGCATTTTCTGAAGCTATTTCCGTGAAGTGTGTTACTCCATCACTTATTAATACTCGCGGAACTCCATAGCGTGGGAATATATTATTTTTGATCATGGATATGGATTCTTCCGTTGAAGCTCTTCGACAAGGGATAGCCTCCACCCATTTGGATACATAATCAACCATAACCAAAATATGCTCATATCCATTTGAACTAGTGAAAGGCCCCATGAAGTCAATTCCCCATACGTCGAATAGATCAATTTGCAAGTTGTAATTCAAGGGCATAGCATTTCTTTGATTTATATTCCCTGTTCTTTGACATTCCGAACAAGAAGCAACATACCTTTTCAAATCTTCATGCATCTCCAGCAAATAAAATCCACTAGCCCATACCTTTGCTTGAGTCCTAAAATGTCCATAGTGTCCTCCATATTCGCCTGAGTGACACTTCCTCAATATTTCGCCTCTTTCATCTCTTGGTATACACCTTCGTAAGACTCCATCCGCTCCAAGTCTAAAGAGGTAAGGTGCATCCCAATAATATTTTCAGCTCTCGGCGATCACTCTCCTTTGAGCGTTCCTATCCAAATGATCAAGTGGCATTTTTCGTATGGCTCAAATAATATTGATCATCCAAGTATCTTTGTCAAGGATGTGATAGAGATGATCATCTCTCATCTTATCTTCAATAGGCTCTTTATCATCCTCACGATTCATCCTTGATAAATGGTCGGCCACAACATTTTCCACCCCCTTTTTGTCTCTAATTTCCACATCAAATTCTTGCAAGAGAAGGATCCATCGAATCAACCTTGGTTTGGCATCTTTTTTAGACAAGAGATACTTGATTGCCGCATGATCGGTGTAGAAAATCACCTTAGAATTCACAATACTAGGTGATTCCCCACGCGTTGCTGCGGAATTTGAAGACATTTTTTGATAAACTATGAATCATTGTGAATGTGTGTGTACCGCACGAAGAGGGGGAGAGAGAGCGACCGATGGGCATTGCTATGGGATATGTTGCTTAATTTTTTACGATTATTTGATGTATTTGGGAAAAAAATAAAATTTTAAGATTCATATGAACCAAGAATTCAAGGATTCCTCCTAGCGGACTTGCTCTGCTTTAGTGTTGCTTTTGTCTGACGAACTGAATAAGTGAGCGAAACCAACGAACTGATTAGGATCTGTTTGATGGAACTACTAAAGTTTACCATCTTTATGGATTAGCCATTTGGAGATGTAGATTGCAGGACTAAAAATATCCCCGTAAAAAGAAGCTATAGGCCCGTGTCTGCCACCCTCTCTGTGTTTGTTTCCATGTGGACCACGTCCGTGGTGGGAAGAGAGAGGCGACACGGTCGGTAAGCCACTTACAGGCGGGACTGCTTGGTTGACGTGGCGCACAAACATTGGATCGAACACCACGGCCAGCAGTTCGTGAGCCCGTATCGGACTATCGGGTCTTGGCGGCCGTCTCTATCCATTCATGCGGTCATCAGAGAAAAAACAAAAGGGAAGACGGAAGAGTGCGGTGCGTCGGGGCCCGGTGGTCCAGAAGCGCGCATCCTCGCCGGCGGGGGCCTGCGGCCGGGAGGCACGCGACAGCTCTGGTGGGGGCGCTGCGACGCGAGGCCCGCGGCTCGCTGACGCTGGACGGGGCCGCGGCGGGGGACGCAACTGGCGGCGAGCCTGGAGACTTTGGGGCCCAGTGTATGGAGTGGTGGTGGCGACGGTGTACCAGTGGTGGTGAGGTAGGCGTCCGCGTCTGTCTCCCGCTCTTCCGGTGGCTCCCCTTAGTCCTCTCTCATCTTACGTCAGCGGCGGCCTTCTCCTCCAGGTCGGATCTGATGGTAGGATCGAGGGCCGGTGCGGGAAATGGCGAGCGCGGCGAGGCGTGTGACGCTCGCCCTCCTGGCACGGGTGTGTGGCGATGCGCGCGAGGCGTGTGCGGGAGCAGAGGCGAAATAATGTTGTATTTGAGGTGGAGGAGAGGCACGGGTGGGTAGGCGAGGGGGGTGGCGCGGTGGGAAGGCGAGGGGGCGGCGGCGGGATTGAAAGGCGCACCACAGGAGGGCGGTTGGGCTGCTGCGTGGGGAGCGGTGGGAAGGCGAGGGGGCGGCGGCGGGATTGAAGGCGCATCGTAGGAGGGCGATTAGGCTGCTGCGTGGGGCGCGAGATCCGCGAGGGGTGGATGGGGGGACGGTGGGGCGGGGGAACTGATTGCATATGACGTAAGCAGATGACGTGGATGGCTGAGGATGGAGAGAATTCCTGTAGTGGGGAGCTCTTGAAGGACCGGATGGCGACTAGAGAGGAGGGGAGTGAATAGGAGCCGGTTAAAAATTCTTCCAAAGAACCCGGGCTATGCCCTACTCAAAACCCGGTCACACACAAGCAATGAGTCGAATCAAACACCAATCGCCAAAGCAACGAGGTTATGAATGAACCCCAAGCCTTAGGAACGATTCCTTGAAGCATACGCGGAAGCACGATCAAAGAAGAAAAGGAACCGATCAAACTTGCTAGTTCCTGCGTCCAGCACGGACAGTCCGCCTGGCAGCCGTGGACGGTCCACCTGGATGGGACGGACGGTCCGCCAGGCAGGCGCGGACAGTCCGAAATGGACGTAGAAGCTAACAGAGACTCTGGAGGAAAAACTGACCCGCGCGGACGGTCCGGCTTAGCCTCGCGGACAGTCCGCCAGTGTTGCGGACTGTCTGCTTGGCCTGGTCGGACGGTCCGAAAACTCTCGGCAAACCCCAGACAAAACCTCAGACAAAACTCCACCACACGGACAGTCCGTGAGCACCACGCGGACAGTCCGCCAACCTCCGGCAACAGAACTCCGAAAACAAAACGAATCGAAACAAACCAAAACAAGAACACGCGAAGAACTTCGACGAACTGGGCAAACTTGCCTGGACGCGGACGGTTCGCATGGGCTCTGCGGACTGTCCGCCCTTCACGAACAGAACTGAAAACTGGGAGCTCGAGAAGTCAACCCCACAAAGCCATCACCAGATCTCCCAAATGGTTTGAGCTCTTGAGACAAGATTTAGGGGAGATGATGTGCGTCACTAGGTGAAGTTATGCCCCAAAAATCTCGGCCTCTAACTCCCTAGAACGACGGGAATCGCGGATCACACGAACTCAACCAAGAACATGAGCTCCAACCGAAAACGCTCGAATCAAAGAGGTTTCCCAGCGTTTGAGGGGACAAGATCAATCACAAAGGTGCACGAGGCATCCATCCATGTTTCCCTCAAAGAAATCTGGGGAGAAACCCTCTCAAATCCGTGGAATCAAGCGAAGAACAAAGGGACCAAAAATAGCACCAAAAAGAGCCACGAAAATCACAATGCCGAATCTTCTATACATACCTAGAAAGGTTCACAAGGTCTGGCATGCCGCCCTAGCATCCATCCCTCTCAACAAATCTCACATGAAGCTCTCATGCTAGCCTAGAGAAAACGGAAGGGAAAAATAGAAAGGGAAAAAGAGAAAACGGTGGGGGGAAATGAAACCCTAGAGTCACGGAGAGAAAGCTCATCCACCAACACCCTTGGCTTATCTATCGGGTCCCGCCGGTGTGGTAAATGACTCGACTACCCCTTACACTTCAACTGGCGATACAACCCACGTAGGGGCAATTAGGTAATCTTGTGGGTCTTGCCATCGGACGGCCACGCCTTCGCCGCACCTCGCGTCCTCCCGACGCAAGCTGTGCGATCCCGCCGCGTGTCCTCTGCCTCGAAGCTTCCCGACGTGCCCGGATCCCGCCTCCGTCGCGTTGGGTCTTCGGACTTGGTTTTGAGGCCCAAACCAAGAAACCGTCCACCGATGGTTTTGTGGGCAAACCACCAAACCCCGCGCGCTCGGCCCGGCCTCCCGCCAAGCCTCTTGACTCGGCCGCTACCGTGCGCCGGCTCGATCGTCCTCGACTTCGTCTTCCTCGTCTCACCACCATGTGACCCGCACCTAGTCCCGCTGTCCACCGGGTCCCTCGAACCGAGCCTACTTATCTCTCCATCTCCCGGAGGCCCCTCAAGGCTGAAGACCTTTCGCACCCGTTCTTCACCTGCAACAACAAGAACTAGGCCGCAGCCTACACCTGCAACACTGAGCCAAGAGTCAGTCCGACACCCATTGTCAATCACTCATCACTGAGGAGCGGTCATCCATCGACCCTCGGACGCTCCTAGTCCTCAATCTCCCCCTTGATGAGTGCATTGACAACACACAACGCGAATGAAATTCAGAGAAAGAAAATAAGAAGAAAGAAAAACAAGGAAGCTCAACCACATGACCAAAACCAAAGAAAGGCGAAGAAAGGTCACAAGCCGAGCAAAGCACAAACTTAAGCACTCCACACTGAAAACCAACAAGAAAGCTCCCCCTGAACAAATGCAAGCTCCCCCTGAACATGTGGATGCAAAAACACTTCTTCTCCAAATTTTAGATGCATTTCTGAATTTTTCATCAACAAACTTCTTCTCCCCCTTGTTGACAATGCTTGAGTCAAGTATGGCATGTCAAAGCATATAAACATCTACTCGAGCTTCTCAAATAGGCCATATTTAGTGTCAAAGGCTATAAATGAGACAAAGAGCACATAAATGGATCATAGCATAGTCAGAGCATTGCCACAAAGAATATATTAAGATATAAGCACGTGACAAAGCAATTTTTCAGATTTAGGCATTATTATCAAAAGATGGCTCACCACAAATGCAAAAGCCTATCCATGCCATATTCTAGCCTAAACATGCACTTCATCCAGAGATCATATAAGGATATCAAATTCTTAGCATAAGATCATTGTAAACGCCCATAGAGCAAAACATGTCATGTCAAAGCTCATGAGCCATGTGTCCACTTCGGGGAGACTTCTCCACTGGTGAACATCATGCAACATGTTTGCACCCATATGTGAAATATAAAGCATTTTAAGCACATAACATGACGAAAGGAGCATTTTTCACATATTTCAAAGCATTTTCACTTCATTTCAAGATTAACTCATTCCATGGTACATGAAATGCCTTTGCGGCAAAAAGAAGCTTATGCTCCTCCATGGATGCAACATAGGCTAAACATTCACAATGATATCGGCCTTTGGCCCAAATGCAAGAAAAAGGCATCCAAGCATAATCTAAGCATGAGAAAACACATCTAGACCAAAAAGTGACATGGATACACTACTACACATGGGTGGAGCACATTTCATAGAATTTAGTCAAGATTAGCAATTTATTCCAAAAGAGGCTATCTCACAACACATATATCTCATTTATCCCAAGAGCACAGCCTCACATTACCATTTCTCCACAAAAGTGACCAATATCTCACAAATAGCCTAAGATACTCAAACAGGGCATATAGGAGAAGCTCATCATCCTAAAATGCAATATGATACAAATGCAACAAGATATGGAACAAAATGGCTATCCTACCAAGTTTTATACATCAAGCAAAGCATATATGTACATCAAAGTAAAGCATGGTATGATACATATGATACAAAGACAGACTCCCCAAGAAACAACTAAAATGGGCAACAAACCCCGAGTTCCCCCCGCAAGCGCACAAATGTAGCTTGGTCGAGAGGCTTTGTAAAAATGTCTGCTAGCTGATCTTGGGTAGGCACATGGTTCAACACTATGGTTCCCTTCTCAACGTTGTCTCTCAGGAAATGATATCTCACCTCTATGTGTTTGGTTCGGGAATGAAGCACTGGATTTTTGGCTACGCTTATGGCACTGGTGCTGTCACAAAGAAGTGGGATCTGGGTGCACTCCTCACCAAAGTCTCTCAAGGTATATGAAATCTAAAGCAGCTGGGAACAACAACTCGCGGCTGCAACATACTCTGCCTCGGTGGTAGACTGAGCTACACTCGACTGCTTGTGGGAAGACCAAGAAACCAAAGAAGACCCCAAAAACTGACAAGTGCCAGAAGTAGACTTCCTCTCGACTCGACAACCAGCGAAATCCGCATCCGAAAATCCATGAAGCGAAAGAGTCGAGGAGGACGAATACCAAAGACCAAGACCAGGGGCAGACTGCAAGTACCTGAAGATCCTCTTGACGGCCTGTCGATGTGAAGTTCTCGGTGAAGCTTGAAAACGAGCGCATAGACACACGCTGAACTGTATGTCTGTCCTCGTCGCCGTCAGGTAGAGGAGGGAGCCGATCATGCTCCGGTACTCCCGCTGGTCCACTGGTTCCTCGTCCTCGTCCACGTCCAAAGTCGCCGTACTGCCCATCGGTGTCGACATGGGCTTCACATCATGCATCTTGAACTTCCTCAGCATGTCCTTCGTGTACTTGGTTTGATGCATGAATGTCCCATCCTTCACTTGCTTGATCTGCAACCCGAGAAAGAACTGCAACTCACCCATCATGCTCATCTCGAATTCCCTGCTCATCTCATCTGCAAACTTGGTAACAAGGTTATGTGACGAGCCACCAAAGACAATATCATCCACGTAAATCTGCACAATCAACAAGTCATTCCCATGCTTGAGGAGAAACAAGGTCTTATCCACGGTACCCGTCACGAACCCTCTGCTCAACAGAAAACCTCTCAATCTCCCATACCAAGCCGGGGCGCCTGCTTCAACCCATACAGCGCCCTTTTCAACTTGTACACTCTATGTGGATGCTTCTCACTCTCAAACCCCGGTGGCTGCTTCACATACACCTCCTCCTCTATGACCCCATTAAGGAAGGCACTCTTCACATCCATCTGGAACAACTTGAACCCTTTAGCCACGGCAAAGGCTTAGAAGGATCCGAATTGCCTCAAGACGGGCCACAGGAGCAAAGGTCTCCTCATAATCGATCCCCTCCTTCTGACTGTACCCCTGAGCAACAAGTCGAGACTTGTTCCTCACAACCATCCCGTTCTCACCCTCTTTGTTCTTCCAAACCCACTTGGTTCCTATAGGATGGCAATTTGGAGGTGGTTCGACTAACTCCCACACTTGGTTTCTCTCAAAGTTTTCCAACTCCTCATGCATGGAATTCACCCAGTTTGCGTCAGATAAAGCATGTCCAATGTCCTTGGGCTCAAAGGTGGCAACAAAAGCAGCATGAGCGAAATGGGAGGAATTCCTGGACCTTGACCGTGTAGTGCACTCGTCGAAGTTCCCGATGATCTTTGACAGTGGGTGCACTTCTTGAACTCGCCGGGGAGCCTCTCGCCTCGAGACTGCCTCCCCCTCAACACCAGTTTCTCTCACTTGCTCTTCCTATCGATGCGTCGTCGTCGATGAGGTAGACGGTCCACCATTTGCCATGGATGCCGGGGAAGTAGCAGGTACACGCTCAGCTTCAATCACATGGTTCTCTCCATCATCATCTCCAGCTTCATCCTTCTCCTCTTCAAAGAGGGTCTCAGCCATCTCCTCATCACCTGCACACTCAAAACCAAGAGATGTACATGGCATTGTCTCGTCGAAGGTAACCTCGCAAGTCTCCATGATTTTATTAGTTTCAAGGTTAAGCACTCTATAGGCCCTAGAATGGTTAGCATATCCAAAGAAGATCCCATCACTAGACCTAGCCTCAAACTTATCGAGTTTTCCCTTCTTGAGAATAAAGCACTTGCAGCCAAACACTCGAAAATGACTCACCTTGGGTGCTCGACCATGCATAAGCTCGTAACATGTCTTCTTCTTGAAAGCTCGCAACAAAATCCTGTTAGAGACATGACACGCAGTATTGACTGCCTCAGCCCAAAACCTAGGAGTCCTATGCTCATCGAGCATCGTCCTAGACATCTCACAAAGAGTCCGATTTTTCCTTTCCACGACTCCATTTTGAGAGGGCACATAAGGGGTCGAATACTGATGTTCGAGACCAAGATCACTGCAAAAGGCGTCAAAACGAGAGTTCCTGAACTCAGAGCCATTATCACTGTGGATAGCACAAATAGCATTCCCATGCCTCTCGTTCTTCAACCTAACGATCAGATCTCGAACAAAACCAAAAGTCTCACTCTTATCCTCCAAGAAAAACACCCAGGCATAGCGAGAGTAATCGTCCACCACAACAAGGACATACCACTTCCCACCCACCGAGCAAACTCGAGCTGGCCCAACAAGGTCCATATGCAACAGCTCTGTCGGACGCTCGGTCATGACAGCGGTCAAGGGTGGATGGGGAGTGACTACCATCTTGCCATGCCTACACGAAGCACAAACCAAATCCTTCTCAAACTTCAACCTCGGCAATCCTCGGACAAGGTCAAGACCACTCAAGCGGGAAACCAAATCAAAGCTCAAGTGGCCCAACCGCCTATGCCATTTCCACAAATCACAAGAAGGACCGGCCATCAAACAACGAGCAGGACCAAAAGAACGAGAGAAATCAGCCCTGAAAATCTGACCCTCGGGGATGATCATACAAACAAGATCACCTTGAGAATCCAACAACCGAGACTCACCAGACTTGAAATGAACCTCAAAACCCTCATCGAGCAACTGGGAAACTGAAAGCAAATTGAAGCCCAAAGACTTCACAAGAGCAACTCGCTTCAATGTTACCTTATCACACACTTTCACCACACCCTCAGAAATCACCTTCCCTCGTCCGTTGTCCCCAAACGTGATGTAGATCTTCTTCTTCACGGGGGTGAGGCTGGAGAACCACCGCCTATCTCCGGTCATGTGTCGGGAACATCCGGAGTCAATCAACCAAATGTTCTCCAAGCCTCCTGCCTGTAGTCAGAAACAAGAACGAGAATGAGCCAACAACTCGACACTGGGGTTAGCACAAAGAAAGTTAAACCAGTGCCGAGCCATCTGCTCAAAAGAGGGGTTAGCAAACATCATCCCTTTGCCACCAAACTTCCCATGTCCCATGGGAGGAGTACGAACACCACAAGGGGGAAAACATGGTCCGTAGTTCCTCTGGAACCCAAAACTGTGATCATCTCCCTTGAACTCGTACCGAGGACGAGTAGGGGGACGTCGAGCAAAACCACCACGAGCCTGACCAAACCTCTCACCAACATGCACACCACCATCTCTCCCACCACCATCTCTCCGATCAAACCGCTCACCACCAACTCTCTGTGGAAACCGACCACCCTGAGCCCCAACTCGACCAACACTCACACTTCCCATACCCCGTGGAAGTGGCACTCGAGGCTCAGGCACACCATGAGACTGGCGGTACCTGTCCTGGTTCGCTTGCTCCCTAGCAAGCCTCTCATCCCTCTTCTTCTTGTAGCAAAACTCCGCAAGGTGCCTCTCCTTGCCACAATACTCACACTTGAAGGGGATGGGTTTTGGCTTTGGTTCTGGCTTCTCACTGGACCTCACAGCCTTCTCACTCACAAACTTCACTGGTTTCTGGAAATCATTGGCTTTGGATGGAAATTTGGGTGGATCTTGGGTTGTGTCAAGTTTGTTGCAAAGGTGGTTTGGCTTAGGTGTAAAGGAGTTCTTGGGTGCTTTTGGGAGTGGAACTTGGATGTCTCCGATCATCTCAAACTCGGAAGTGGACTCAACACACTTCTCGTACACACTCTCCCCACTGTTCTCTCCCACTTTCTCACCCAACTTATCAAACCCCAAACCACGACCATCGGCTCTCTTGAACTCCTCAATCATGATACGCAATTGAGGTTCACGCCTGGACAACCAACCCAACACCTTCCTCAAATAGTCATTCTCCTCATAGATGACATCCAAACGAGAAGTAAGCTCAATATTTCGCATACTAACATCATCACAGCTAGAACATGCATTCACAACAAGAGATTTCAAAGATGCTTCCAAAGCACTAATGGTAGAACGAGCATCAACAAGCTTAGCATGCAAAGTAGGACATGATTTACATGCACCAAGCAAAGTGGGTCTAGCCTTAAGCACATCATACTTAGTCCTAAGAGCATCTAGTTTCGCCATGGTGGAAGCATGTTTCTCATTAAGCATTTTGATCTCATTCAACCAAGCATCACATTCAGAGCATTCAACTTCATCCGAAACAGTAGGAGCAAGTTTCAAAGAGTCATTCTCAAGTTTCAAGTCAAACAACTTAGACTCTAACTCTCCTACTTTCTCACTAGCATTCTCAAGTTGAGACCTAAGATCCTTCCTCATTTTCTTAGCCTCTCTAAGCACACTATCTCGGTTATCAAGTAACTCATTCAACTTAGAGATCTCAGCAAGCAAAGAGTCAGGGTGACGGTTTACCTCATCCTCGGAGTCGGAATCCGAGTTTTCCTTCTCGCTCTTCTTGCTACTTGAGCTATGTGCCATGCCACAAAAGCCCTCAAGTGCAACGCAACTCAACCCGTTGAAGTTCCGGCTCACATGCCGCTTGCCCTTGCGCCGCCCGGCGTCTTCATCTTCACTACTTGAACTTGATGGCGAGTCGCTTGAACTTGTGTCGACATCGCTTGCACCGGCCACCATGGCTCTTGCCTTGTCCTTCTTGTGGCTGGCACCCTTGCTTGACCTTCGCTTGTCCTTGTCCTTGCTCTTGGACTTGTAGTAGTGCTTGCACTTCGATGAATGCTTGTCTTCGCGCCTCGGATGTGCCTTGTACTCGCTCATCTTGTGCTTGTTCTCCTCCGCCTCGGGGCATTCTGTGATGAAGTGGCCGTGCTTGCCACACTTGAAGCAAGTCCCCGAGCTTCGCCTTGCGTTCCTCCGGTACTCATGCAACCGCTCGAACCTCCTTGATAGCAAGGCGAGGTCATCCTCACCCAACACATCGAACTCCTCATCTGGCATAGACATGAGAGAAGACAAGGAAAACTGTCGAAAGGAAGGGTTACTGTTAGCCTTGGTCTTTGATGCGCCCACGAGAGCAAGACTATGTGAATCAGTCGTGCCCTCATGCTTGGATTGCAACCTCCTATCGACCTCGGACGACTTGAGCTTAGAAAAGAGATCATCCAACTCAATGGTCAAGTATTGCCCGGACTCCTTGATGGCCTCAACCTTAGCCGCCCAAACCTCATGATCCAAAATATGCAAGAGTTTCAAAGCTTGATCATGCTCGGTGTAAGGAAAAACATCCACATTAGCCTTCATGTTGTTCACGATGGCGGTGAATCTCTGAAACATAGCATCGATGTCCTCACCGGGGAGTTGAGTGAAGTTCTCATACTCCATTCGGTAAGTGACAAAGAGGCGAGCCTTCACATGGCTATCACCACCGTGAGCAACCAACAACTTCTCCCAAATTTTCCAAGCAAGATCCAAATCACGAACACGCTCAAACTCGGGATCGCACAAACTTCGGACCAAATGATCAACGGCTTTTGCATTCGCCTCATACTTGGTCTTTGCATTGGGGTCGGTCACCATAAGTGTATGGATATCCGGAGGAATCACATAAGTCTTGTCAAGCACAACAAAATCCAACAACTTGCCACGAAGAAAAATCATCATACGAGCCGACCACTTGTGGTAACTCTTCCCATGGAAGTCCGGAGGACCGCCCCGCTCTACGTACGCCATCTTTGGATTCTAGACTTGCTAGAGTCACGGGAATCCAGCAACCGGCTTTGATACCAATTGAAGGACCGGATGGCGACTAGAGAGGGGGGGAGTGAATAGGAGCCGGTTAAAAATTCTTCCAAAGAACCCGGCCTATGCCCTACTCAAAACCCGGTCACACACAAGCAATGAGTCGAATCAAACACCAATCACCAAAGCAACGAGGTTATGAATGAACCCCAAGCCTTAGGAACGATTCCTTGAAGCATACGCGGAAGCACGATCAAAGAAGAAAAGGAACCGATCAAACTTGCTAGTTCCTGCGTCCAGCACGGACGGTCCGCCTGGCAGCCGCGGACGGTCCACCTGGATGGGGCGGACGGTCCGCCAGGCAGGAGCGGACAGTCCGAAATGGACGCAGAAGCTAACAGAGACTCTGGAGGAAAAACTGACCCGCACGGACGGTCCGGCTTAGCCTCGCGGACGGTCCGCCAGTGTCGCGGACTGTCTGCTTGGCCTGGTCGAACGGTCCAAAAACTCTCAGCAAACCCCAGACAAAACCTCAGACAAAACTCCACCACGCTGACAGTCCGTGAGCACCACGCGGACAGTCCGCCAACCTCCAACAACAGAACTCCGAAAACAAAACGGATCGAAACGAACCATAACAAGAACACGCGAAGAACTTCGACGAACTAGGCAAACTTGCCTGGACGCGAACGGTCCGCAAGGGCTCTGCGACTGTCCGCCCTTCACGAACAGAACTGAAAACTGGGAGCTCGAGAAGTCAACCCCACAAAGCCATCACCAGATCTCCCAAACGGTTTGAGCTCTTGAGACAAGATTTGGGGGAGATGATGTGCGTCACTAGGTGAAGCTATGCCCCAAAAATCTCGGCCTCTAACTCACTAGAACGACGGGAATCGCGGATCACACGAACTCAACCAAGAACATGAGCTCCAACCGAAAACGCTTGAATCAAAGAGGTTTCCCGGCGTTTGAGGGGACAAGATCAATCACAAAGGTGCACGAGGCATCCATCCATGTTTCCCTCAAAGAAATCCGGGGAGAAACCCACTCAAATCTGTGGAATCAAGCGAAGAACAAAGGGACCAAAAATAGCACCAAAAAGAGCCACGAAAATCACAACGCCGAATCTTCTATACATACCTGGAAAGGTTCACAAGGTCGAGCATGCCGCCCTAGCATCCATCCCTCTCAACAAATCTCACATGAAGCTCTCATGCTAGCCTAGAGAAAACAGAAGGGAAAAATAGAAAGGGAAAAAGAGAAAACGGTGGGGGGAAATGAAACCCTAGAGTCACGGAGAGAAAGCTCATCCACCAACACCCTTGGCTTATATATCGGGTCCCGCCGGTGTGGTAAATGACTCGACTACCCCTTACACTTCAACTGGCGATACAACCCACGTAGGGGCAATTAGGTAATCTTGTGGGTCTTGCCATCGGACGGCCACGCCTTTGCCGCACCCCGCGTCCTCCCGACGCAAGCTGTGCGATCCCGCCGCGTGTCCTCCACCTCAAAGCTTCCCGACGCGCCCGGATCCCGCCTCCGTCGCGTTGGGTCTTCGGACATGGTTTTGAGGCCCAAACCAAGAAACTGTCCACCGATGGTTTTGTGGGCAAACCACCAAACCCCGCGCGCTCGGCCCGGCCTCCCGCCAAGCCTCTTGACTCGGCCGCTACCGTGCGCCGGCTCGATCGTCCTCGACTTCGTCTTGCTCGTCTCGCCACCATGTGACCCGCACCTAGTCCCGCTGTCCACCGGGTCCCTCGAACCGAGCCTACTTGTCTCTCCATCTCCCGGAGGCCCCTCAAGGCTGAAGACCTTTCGCACCCGTTCTTCACCAGCAACAACACGAACTAGGCCGCAGCCTACACCTGCAACAATGTGCCAAGAGTCAGTCCGACACCTGTTGTCAATCACTCATCACTGAGGAGCGGTCATCCATCGACCCTCGGACGCTCCTAGTCCTCAGCTCTAACATAGTTTTGTATGATACAATCTGAATTTTTCAAAGGCAAACACTACTGCGAGCAATTCCTTCTCCGTTGTTGCATAATTTAATTGAGCTCCATTGAGGGTTTTGCTAGCATAGTAAATAGCATGTACCTTGCCTTCTTTCCGTTGTCCCAACACCGCTCCAACGGCATAGTCACTAGCGTCACACATTATCTCAAAAGGTTGATTCCAATAGGGCGGTTGAATGACAGGTGCGGTTACGAGAGCTCTCTTTAATGTCCGGAATACCGCCAAACACTTCTCATTGAAATTGAATGGCACATCTTTTTGGAGGAGATTGGTCAATGGCTTGGTAATTTTTGAGAAATCCTTGATGAATCTTCTATAGAATCCCGCATGGCCTAAGAAACTCCTCAAAGATTTGACATCCGTTGGGGGTGGAAGTTTTTCAACCGTTTCAACCTTAGCTTTGTCCACCTCAATCCCTCTCTCGGATATCACATGTCCCAACACTATACCTTGTTTCACCATAAAGTGACACTTCTCCCAATTTAGCACCAAATCAACTTCCGAACATTTAGTGAGAACTTTATCCAAGTTTGCCAAGCAATCCGCAAAAGATTTACCATAAATGGAGAAATCATCCATAAATACCTCAACAATTTCCTCGATGAACTCCGAAAATACCGCTATCATACATCGTTGAAAAGAGGCTGGAGCATTGCATAAACCGAAAGGCATTCTTCTATACGCAAATGTTCCATAAGGGCATGTGAATGTTGTCTTATGTTGATCATCTGGGTGAATAGGTATTTGCATGAACCCTGAGTACCCATCAAGAAAGCAAAAGTATGCATGATTTGCTAACCTCTCAAGCATCTCGTCGATGAACGGTAGGGGTAAGTGATCCTTCTTTGTTGCTTTGTTCAATTTCCGATAGTCAATACACAACCTCCATCTGGTCACGGTTCTTTGCGGTATTAATTCATTCTTCTCATTCTTCACCAAGGTCAAACCTCCTTTCTTAGGCACACAATGTACGGGGCTCACCCATTCGCTATGCGGCACCGGGTAGATGATTCTGGCGTCCAACAACTTGATAACCTCCTTCTTCACAACCTCTCGCATGGCATGGGTTAACCTCCTTTGATGGTCCACTACGAGCTTGCATTGATCCTCCATAGGTATGCGGTGAGTGCAAAATGATGGGCTGAGTCCTTTAATGTCATTAATTGAATATCCCATCACTTTCTTGTGCTTCTTCAATAAATTCAGCAACATATCATTCTCCTCGGGACTCAATTCATCACTCACAATACGGGATAAGTCTTGTCCGGGCCCAAAATTCATATTTCAATCCTTTGGGCAATGGCTTAAGATCCACCTCCGGTGCTTGTGGTTCCTCATGTACAATTTCTCCAAGATCTTCAAATTTATCCTCCTCTAAGCTTCCGTCTTGCGGTTCTAGTCCTTTGGTTGCTTCCGCTAACTCTTCATCTAGCTCATCATTAGATTGATTCTCCATAGCTCTTTGTAGCGGATCCCTGAAAGTTTCAACAAAGCGGCTCCCTACCTCTTCGTCATCAAGAGGTAGGGGTGAGGCAATTCTAGAAGCGGGAAGAAAATTGTATGTCTGATTATTTCCATCAAGATTAATAGTTACTTTTCCTTTTCCGGCATCTAAAACGGCATTAAGCAACTTGAGAAAAGGTCTACCAAGAATTACATGATCATTCTTATCATAGTAGACATCAACAATGAAGAAATCAGTTGGAATGCATTTTTCAGAAATTAAAACTTCTAGGTCTTGAGCAATTCCTAGAGGTTTAACAATTCTACCATCTCCCATAATTAATTTAGTAGAGGTTGGAACTAGGTCAATGGTGTGATTGTGAATTGCATCAAAAATCATAGAAGACGAGACACTTACTTGTGCTCCAATGTCGCATAACGCCTTGCAATTAATGTTGTTGACCTTGCAATCTATACGCGGCGATGTCCTCTCCTCTTCATCGGATCCTATGGCAAAAATTTCAACGAGGCGGGCAAATGATGACGCCTCGGGCTTGATTCCCATGATTCTTTTAGCTTCGGCCACATGGTCCGGATCAACTTCTTCTTCGCTAAAGAGTTTTTGAAGGACCTCCCCGGTTGTCTCTATGTTGTATGAATGTTCCACTTGTTTTTCCGGCGGGAAGTCTATCTCCAAAGCTTTTGCCATCCCTTTTTGATTAGGGAACGGTCTCCTCTTGTCAAAGATTTCTCCAAAATCAAGTGGGATCCAATCCATTTGCTCAAACTCCCTTAGTGGCTTCGCGCTTGACATAGTTCTTTCATTTGCTTTGCTTGTCTCGACGTGATCACTCTCCGGGATAGTTCTAGTTTCCTCATGTTTGGCTTCTTCAACCTTTTCAAGGATTGGTTCCTCTTTCTTCTCTACCGGAGCCGTATTTCTGAAAATTGCCGCAAGGGGTGCCACACTTGTGTCGCATTCTGGCTTTCCCGAAAGTCGCATTTCCCAATCTCTTCGCATGGCTGCCGCTTTACTTATTTTTTGTAGAAGTTTGGCAGCTTCCGTGAGTGTTTTCTCCATGAGATCCCCTCCTGCACACATTTGAATGTATTCCATGCAACTAGGGGTTAGGAAAAAAAGAATGTATGCAAAAGTACGTCACCCGGGAATCCGAGTCTTGGTCCTTGTTCAACTAGTTCATTGAATCGATTCCACGCTTGATGAATCCCCTCTTCTTCTCCTTGCTTGAAAGTCATCACTTGCATCCTTATATGTTGAACCTTGGTTATAGGGAAGAACTTGGTACAAAATTTCTTTACCAATTGATCCCAATTTCCCTCGGCTTCGAAAGACGCGAATGAATACCACTTTGTTGCTTCATCGGCAAGTGAGTAGGGAAAAACATTCCATTTAAACCAAGTGTCAGGAACTCCCTCTTGTCGCACCGTATTGCACAATGTCGTGAAGCGCTGGATATGTCTATATGGATTGTCTGTCTCTATCCCTCGGAATGGATTAGTTGCTGCCGTCTTGATGATTTGAACTCTAATTTCGTACCTCGTCGCCTCGAGAATCAAATCCGACTCTTGTACCTTGATGTCCTCACATCGAGGGCAAGCATAGTCTCTTAGTGATTTTTTCGGTTCCTCCAAAGGATTTCCAACAAACGCCATCTAGACAATCAAAAACAAAAGAGTGTGTATTTCTAGAACACAAAGGTTAGATGTTAGTAATCAACAAAATTAATGAGAGATTAAACGAAGTAAACTAGCTTGCTCCCCGGCAACGGCACCAGAAAAAGGGGCTTGTTGACGGTTCAAAACCGCGTTCAACTTCACCGCAAGTCCACGGAGTGATTTGGTGCCTTTTTCACCAAGGGAGAGGACCCCCTAGGTTCTTGTCAATCCACGGAGCAAGGGAATTACTTGCGTTTAACCTAACACTAACTTGGTTGATTAAAGACTTTATGATATAAAGATTAATCTATAAAGTAAAGACAAACTAACCCTAGATTATGTTAAAGAGAAAGAGAGAGGTGTTCATGAGTATGAAAGACGTATGCCCATGGAGTCTAGGTACTTGAGATGCAATCACCCTAAAACATGGTAAACTCCGATCCAATCTATCTAAGGATGTGAACAAAGAGTTAAGCGTTTCCCTTCCCTCGTACTAGTCACTACGCGAAGGTAATCGTCTCTAACCCTAATGAACATGGTATGTTGACGTGATCTACGGGAGCAACCCCGATGGCAATGGTAGCTAACCTTAAACATTAAGCATCATCAACATGAAGGTATGATAGATAAAGATCCAAACAAGAGAGTGGGTGACTACATGTCAAGATCCATTACAACTTCACGGACAAACGATTACTTTACCCCATCAAGACGCTAGGCATGGCACCATTGAACATGGTGGATGCCTCTGATGGAGTCCGTCTCTCGGTGTCCTTCAACTCCGGTGGCGCCGTGGCAAGGCCTCGGCGTCCTCCTTCCTCGTGGTGGCCTCCGTTGACCTAGGTGATGATCCTCCTCGATCTTCACCCTCTCGATCAACCCTCTTCCTTGTGTTTGATCTCCCGAGGCTTCTCTGGTCGTCTTTCGCGAATGGCTCCTCTCCCCAAACAATTAGGGTTCCGCGAATATATCACCGAAGAAAGGCGGCGGCGAACCGAGGCAGAGAGAGGGTGGGCTGGCCGGCCTGGGTCGGCCGTCCTGGCCCACTTTTGGTCCAGTTCGCCTCTGTCTTTTGCCACGTGTTGTTTCTTGCACTTTGGGGTTTTTCCTCCTTCGGATATGGGCTTTGGACGTCATTATCTCTGTGACCAAGTCAAGGGGTGTTTATGCATGATCTTCTGGTCTTTTCATCTTGGTCCTCGGAGATTCTTCTTCGAAGCTCATTGGTCCTTGCCACCTTTGGAGTCAAGTTCACGCACGGTCGGAGCCTCTTGATCATCATGTAAATCGTCCTCCGAACCGTATGTATTTCTTCTCATTTAGTGCATGAATTCCTGCGTAAACATTAAACTCCAAAACACACATCCAACGATGAACTTGTTATATCATTAGTATGCCTAGTGGCGGGTTAGTTCCAAAATGAAATCCAAACTATAACATAACAAGTGTTCTTGGTTGACGAAAATCGACCGCCAACACAGCGGGTCAACTAAAATAAAGAAAATATTCAAGCTTCGCCATCTTTATCTTCACCATCCTTCTGAGCGTCGGAGCTTGTCTCACCAGGGGCTGCCTTGGGGGAGTCATCATGCTCGCTCTCATCTTTAGATGAGCCCGATCCCAGCGCCTCCTTTTCCTTAGCCTACGAAACAACAAAACAAGTGATCTTAAAAAAGTAAGCAAACTTGTGATTATGTAAACAAAATCTCTCTCTTTTACCTCCGCAAGATAGCGATGTGCCACGGCCTTGGCATGCTCCTGTCCTAACACTTCCCAGAATAGGGCTAGAAAGTTTTTCTTAACAATTTGAACATTCTTCGAAGGAATCTCGCATTCAATCTCTTCTGCCTTCGGGAACTTGTAGTTTCTAGCACCCAAGTCCAGAAAGTGAGAACATTTACCCTTCTCTAACAATTCGAGCAGAACTTCAATGCACATCGAAGCCGCGTAATCGCTGGCTCCGGTCATCACACTAGGGATATGGTCAAACTCCTGTTCCATCCACTCAAATATCACCTTGGCGTCCTTACCACCAGGAAAGGGCAGGGGCTCCGCGCCAAACTCCCCAAGAGCTAGAGTGTATTTTTCATACAGCACACGGAAACGTTCTTTCAGAACCCCCTCAGCTGCATCTATAAACTTCTTCTGACCCTGAACTTCCTTCTTAAGTTCTTCAATATCAGATTTTTGAGCTTCCTTCTCCTTTTTTAGGGAGTCAATGACAGCAGTGTCATCCTCCACTATCTTCTTCAGCTCTTCAAGCACTTCATCTCGCTTCTCTGCGTCTTTTGTCAGATTCTCCACCGCAGTTTTATAGGTCTTGACGTTATCATCCAAAATTGCAATCTTCTCCGTTTGCAGCTGGCGCATCTTAGTGAGAGATGCGTTCTCTTCTTTGAGCCTAATAATTTCATGGCTCAACTCAACATTTTCAGCTTCGGACGCCAAGAACTTTTTCTCTTGAGAGCGATACTTTTCAGCCAATTTCCTACTAGAGATCATTGACTTGTAACAAAGTTCAGCTGATAGCCCGGCCAAAAGGCCAGCTTCCATATCTTCCAAAGATTTCTCATAAACTACAAAAAATATATATAAGAGGTTACACCCCCATCAGCACAAGCAAAAAGCAGGCAAAGAATAAAGCAATAAGCAGGAACAAACCTTGAGAATCAAAGGGCGCCGAAGGCCCGGCACTAGTACTGGTCCCCGGTTGCCTCACAATCAAAGAAGAAGCTGGGGCTCCGGGAATTTCCCCATCTTCCAACTCTTGGCCTTCAGGAGCACCCCCTTCCACCTGCGGAGCATCCCCTGCAGTCGCGCCTGCAAGCCGAGCAGAATCCCTTAGCTCCCAGAGCACATGAGACTCGATTACTCCACTCTCCTTATAAAACGGCAAGCGAAGAGACAATAAAGTTTGTAAATCCCTCATACCAACAACCTTGTTGTAAGAATAAGTCGAAGGGTCGAAAGTGCTCCTCTCCGCAAGCACCATCTCCAGGGTGTGGCCCTCCACAGCACCGGATGAGCTCACAGTTTTGGCCAAGGACTGCAGGAACTCAGGTGATGCCTTTGTGTCACCCGAAGCTTCAGGATGGTTGCCTAAGCACGAAGAGTTACCACCCTTATCCTGATCATTCTCGGCTTCGGGAAGTTTGACGCTTTCTTCAACTCTGTCCAAACCACTAGTGCTTCCCGCACCAGGGGGACCGCAACAGTGTCCTTTGGACTGGACACAACAGCCTTTTCCACCTCAGGTTCGGCCACACGACCCTTGTCTCCTCCATCAGCATCGGTCCCCGAATCTAGGAACTCCAAGGTATCAGAAGAGCCAAGAATATTCACCATGCGGAACGCATGCTTCGGCTTGGAGCCAGCTTTCTTGCGACGAAGCCCAGGCTTCGACGTCTTCTCGGTAGCAAGGTTGCCTTCCTGAATTGCAGCCTGCTTCTTCTTAGCGCGCTCAAGCTGACTCGTCTTCGAGAAGACGCCCGAGCCACGGTCTTCCGCGAGTCAACAACGGCGGCTTCACCAGCCGGCTTCGGAGAAGTCACAGATTTCTTCTTTTTCTTCGCAGCGTCAGATGGATCCGACGCAGCTTGAGCAGAATCGCGAGTGCGTTTAGACGACGCCTTGGGCTTCGGACGGTCGTCCACTTCAATCTCAAGTTCAGAAAAAATACTGTTAACGCGGCGGCCTCCGGTGGCCAACTTCCACAAAGCGTGATACTCCGTCTCCGTGTTGGGACCAAGCAGATCCACCACACGACGCTCCACTTCACCCACAAACTCATGAGCATTTTTTCCCGCACGCATTTTCAGCTCGAAACGAGGAAAAGGAATCTCCTTTGTGAACCAATCAACCGAGAGCCACTTGACCTCCCAGGGGTTCCAACCTGCGGAGAGGGGCCAAATGTCGGCAGCCACAAACTCCTCTGCGACATCGCAGACAGGAATAAATTGCGTAGCCAAGCAGAAAGCTTTCTCGCAGTCTTTGAAGTCTCTGGTCTTCGCAAAGTCAGGGCCCGTGACATAACTCAAAGGTGTCATAGTTGAGATGCTGAAAGGATAGTACGCGGTCCCATCGGAGCCGCGGGGCATGTTCACCTTCACGTAGAACCAGTAAGATAGTCAGTCGTCATCCCACTTGTTCTTATGAGTGGGGCTGAGCTTCGCTCTTTCAATATCTTTCTTGGTGTTTTTCCTCCGGGTTGTGAAGGTTATGCACCCAAAATGATTCTCGTAGATGGCGAGATCCCCATCCAACTGAAAGTTTTGCTTCTGAACGTGGAGCTCGTAGAACCGAACAAAAGCTTCGGTATCAACCCGCCCGTCGCAAGAACTCACCGCAAAGAAAAACTTGGACAGCTGAACGAACGCATTCAGTGTCAGCTGGTGCAGTTTAACACTATAGCAGTCGAGGATCTCAGGGAGACACCGGGAGCAAGAAAATCTCAAGCCGGCATTGAAGAAGTCACGAAAAACTACAGCTTCGCCATTCTTGGGCTTCGGAGTTGTTTCCCCTTCGGAGGCACGGGCAACACCCTCCGGGAAAAATCCTTTTTCCTCATAATACTTGATCAGGTTCTCGAAAACCAGCGAAGCTCCGAGAACAAAGGACGGAGTCTTAGGCTCCCGTCCGGCCATAAGGTCCGACGGCAAAGCCTCCACCGCCGAAAGATCGTCACCAAAAGAAGCCTCGTTAGCCTTTGGCGATGGCTCGTAGTCAACAATATCAACGGCTGGCTCTTCCGGGGCTTCGACCGGAGCAACAGAAGCAGCTATCTCTTCCTCAGTCATTGGCTGCGCAGTCTGCCTCACACGAGCTAGAACTAATAGAAAAGTCTAGGCTCCACAAAAGAACAAACTCGGAAAGCAGTGACTAAGGAAAAATCTCGTAGCAAGCATGAATCCTAAAGCAGCTGAAGCGCGACAAACTAGGGGCTAAAGCTTCGGTGAGAGTAAGAAAGCAGGGGACCCCGACCCCCCCCCCCCTTTATATAGCCCGAGGAGAGAGAAGAAGTGTAACGGTCTTGAAATACGAACGGACGCCTCGGGAAGGAGCGATTTGTGTCGTTTGAGACGGCAAAACGCGCGAAGCCAAAGCTAGGGAACCCGCAAACTCCCCATCGCCGAAGGTGACATTTTCTTCATATTAAGATCGCGAAATGAAATCGAGGAGAAGGTTAATCTCGTTGCTTAGTGCTTCTCCTCGAGGGGCTACTGTTGGGGTGATAGAAAACATCACCTCTAGGCACCGGGGGTTTACCAGAACGAGAAGATCATCTGGCTTCGGACTTTTTAGAAAAAGTCAAACAGAAACTTTGGGCTTCGCAATCTTCAGGGGGGGAATCTAACCCACACAAGAGGACGCGAGGGTTAGCGTGAAGAGTGTTTGCAGGGCTTTGGGGTGTTTTTTGTTGCCACCGGGGCACCAGAGAACTTACTCGCTCAGGGAGTTTAAATCTCAATAGACTTCTTCTTTTTCAGGACTAAGGGATCTGAGCTTCGACAAGTTCATCGCGTATCAAGAAGAGCAAGGTTAATCCATTTCAAGCTTTTTCTTGCAGGAAAGAGTTCGAAGCTCCTAGAGTTATCTCGTGGTGAGTAGGGGGGCGAGGATCGGAGCTCCGCCAAAGAAGTCCCATTGGTCCGGTGCTTCCCGACCTCAGGACCAGGTCTCGAAGCCCAAGAATCTCCGGCGGAGGCAGCATTGGGAGAAACAAGATTATGAAGCCCGGGGCTCCTCGGAGATTCGGCTGCGACGACTCAGTCAAAAGTTGTTGCACACTGGTGGAAAAACGACCTTTGTTCCCAAGCATTTGTCCCGGTTCAACTTTGGAACCGGGACAAATGCTTTTGGGGCGACGTGGCCTCGAAAGGCTGTTTGCGACACCCCCCCTTTAGTCTCAGGTGGTAATACCACCCGGGACTAAAGGCCTGGCGTCCAACGGCTCCGAGGCGCAATTATTGGCGCCAGACTTTAGTCCCGGGTGGTGTTATGACCCGGGACTAAAGGGTGAGCCTTTAGTCCCGGGTCGTAACACCACCCGGGACTAAAGTTTTTGTCCCGGGTGGTATTACCACCCGAGACTAAAGTCTCATCTTTAGTCCAGGGTGGTAATACCACCCGGGACTAAAGGGTGCGCCTATAAATCCCTGCCTCCCTTCTTCTTCCTCTGCCCGAGCTCACATTCACCCGAGACATAAGCACCCGAGACTTAAGAGATAGTTTGTGAAGAGCTAGCTAGTTCTTCTCCTAGCCAATTTTTTCGTCATCCATTTGTGAAGATTTCTCTCCTCCAAAGTGTTGCTAAGGTTTGATTCTTCATCCTTCCTTCATTTGTTATGATTAAATTTCGTTTTTATTGTTAGAAATAGAGAAAATATGGATTTAGATTTTTAGGTGGTAGGAGGAGCTAAGAGAGTTTTAGATTTAGCTAACATTGTATTTAGTTTCACATATTTTTTAAGCATAGTTTCACATAGGGATTTATCCTCTGATTTTATAATTTTTGCTATAGAGATAATTGATTTTAACTTTTAGATGAGAGATGCATTTAATTTTACATTTAGCTTAATTTATGAGAAGTTAGTTTATTAAAAAAATGGTCATTACCAAACAAAAATATACTACCTACCTATTTAATTCATTTTTGTTAAGTATTTCTTGTTTTTATTTAGAATACATTTAGGCATTCTCTTATTTTTTTGTCTTTTATTCATATATACAGTCGGTTGGACGTTCTGTACCAGTAGCCTTACATCCTACCTAGCTACAGTCCAACATCACCTACGAGCTGGAGCTATACGTGGCTCGGTGATGTTGGGCTGTAGCCAGGTAGGAGATGCAGGACTGTAGTTTAGCGACGTACTGTAAGTGGGAGAGCGAGGTGTGTGTATATGATGGTGAGGTGAGGTTTGTACTTCCTAAATGATCAGGATGATTAGAAAAGGTATAGTACTTCCTAAATGAGAGATGAGGTTTTTAGTATACTTTAGATTTAGTAATAAGTAGCTATCATTTGTTATGATAATCTTCTATCATTCATTTGTACTAAGATTTTTTTGTTTTTATAAAAATATTACTTTTAGCTAGCTTTATGTGTTATTAGAGAAAATAGAATTTATTAATTTAGTTATTAGAAAATGAGACCTAGGGACAGTGTATATTTTTTATACTTAAAATTTATGCCATAATTAAGAAAATAGAAAATTTGATTTAAGAGCTAAGAGATGTAGTTTTTATATTAGTATACTTTAGATTTGGTAATAAGTAGTTTTCATTTGTTATGATTATCTTCTTTCATTCATTTGTACTAAGATTTTTTTGTTTTTTATACTTTAGTGTTGTAGAATTAACATGGATATTTTCACTTAATATGATGCAGATGAACCGGCAATGGATGTACAACACCGACAGACGGTCAGCGGAGTACATTACCGGCATGCATGGTTTTCTCGAAGTGGCCAAAAAAACCAAGGATGCGAGTGGGTTCATGTGTTGTCCATGCTCCGATTGCAGAAACGAAAGAGACTACCATGACCCGGGCACAATTCACCTCCACTTGTTGAAATACGGATTCATGCCGAACTATGTGGTTTGGACCAAGCACGGTGAAAGAGGGGTTGTGATGGAAGACGACAAAGAAGAGGAGGAGGGTATTCCGGGCTGGGCCGCAGGTCAAGCTTTTGCAAATACTTTAATGGCAGATGCTAACGAAGAAGAGTTACCAGCACATGCTGACGGGCCTGCTGATGATATCGGGGTAAGGATTACGAGAATTTGGATGCTTGTCCTGTGTGCAAAGCGCTACGTTATAAGATTCGGCGAGATGAAGATGTTGGTGATCTCCAGGGGCACCATGACAAGACGAAGAAAGTTCCGGCGAAGGTTATGTGGTATTTTCCTATAATACCACATTTGAAGTGTTTGTTCCGGAACAAAGCACATGCTAAGTTGATGAGATGGCACGCTGAGGAACGTAAGCAAGACAACCTGCTGAGACATCCGGCTGATGGGTCTCAGTGGAGAAAGATTGATAGAGAATTCAAGACATTTTCTGAGGACGGGGAAAGGAACATAAGGTTTGGTTTAAGTACGGATGGTTTCAATCCATTCGGGGAGTTTAGCAGTGGTCATAGCACTTGGCCTGTGACCCTATGCATGTTCAACCTTCCTGGTTGGATGTGCATGAAGCGAAAGTTCATTATGATGCCGGTGCTCATCCAAGGTCCAAAACAACCTGGCAACGACATTGATGTGTACCTAAGACTGTTGGTCGATGAACTATTACTGCTATGGCGGGAAGAGGGCGTACGTGTGTGGGATGAGGATAGGCAAGATAACTTCGATCTACGAGCATTGTTGTTCATAACCATCAACGATTGGCCTGCCCTAAGCAACCTTTCTAGGCAGACAAACAAGGGATATCGAGAATGCACGCACTGTTTACATAGAACACAAGGTATTCATCTCAAAAACTGTAAGAAAGTCGTGTATAATGGTCACCGTTGTTTCCTTCCAACTAATCACCCCTTACGGGAGAAAGGGATGCATTGGAAAGGGAAGGCTGACCATCGTACGAAGCCACCCCATTTTAATGGAGATGCCGTATTTGAGATGGTAAATGATCTAAGGGTAGTCTTTGGAAAGGGTGCTGGTAGTGAACCTGTTCCAACTGACGCCAACGGGCGTGCACCAATGTGGAAGAAGAAATCTATATTTTGGGAGCTACCTTATTGGCGTAGCCTTGAGGTCCAACACGCAATTGACGTGATGCACCTTACTAAGAATCTTTGCATGAATGTGCTAGGCTTCATGGGTTGTTACGGTAACCCGAAGGATACCAATGAAGCACGAGAGGACCTGAAAGAATTTCATAAGATTCCCAAAGTTCCGCGGGAGGGTGATGATGAAACTGATCCGGAAGAGGATGATGATGATGTTGATTACTACGGTCCTGCTAGTTACACTCTCACCAAGAAAGAGAAGGAAAGCGTGTTTGATTGCTTGAATAGTATTAAGGTTCCGTCTGGCTACTCGTCGAATTTAAAGGGGATCATAAATATGAAAGAGAAGAAGTTCACAAATCTAAAGGCCCACGACTGTCACATGTTGATGACACAGTTGCTTCCAGTTGCGTTGAGGGGTGTTCCATCAGAGAATGTATATTACTGGTCGTAAAGCTTTGTGCATTTCTCAATGCAATTTCACAGAAGCCAATCGATCCAGCCAAGCTAGGAAAGCTACAGAATGATGCGGTTCAATGTCTTGTCGGCTTTGAGTTGGCATTTCCACCTTCCTTCCTCGATGTTATGACGCACCTCCTGGTACACCTTGTGAAAGAAATTACTATTCTCGGTCCAGTATACCTTCACAACATGTGGCCTTTTGAGAGGTTCATGTCGATCCTCAAGAAATATGTTCTTAACCGTGCCCATCCGGAAGGAAGTATTGCTAAGGGATATGGAACTGAGGAGGTCATTGAGTTTTGTGTTGATTTTATCGACACAATTGACTAGATTGGGCTTCCAGTATCACGACACGAGGGGAGGCTACAGGGAAAGGGTACCATCGGAAGGAAATCAAGTTTGAGCAATAATACTGATTTGTTCCATAAAGCACACCTAACAGTCCGGCAACAATCATCACTGGTGACTCCGTATAGGATGGAACACGAGCAGATTATTGCTTCTCAAAATCCAACCAAATCCCCAGTCTGGATTGCACGCCGTCACTTGGAAACATTTCCCTCATAGTTGAGTGAACAACTAATCGGAAACTCAACGATTCAAACACAACTAGCTTTGTTAGCCAGGGGACCTTGTAGCACAATTACAAGATTTCAAGCTTACGATATGAATGGTTACAATTTTTACACGAGAGCTCAAGATCGCAAAAGCACAAACCAAAATAGTGGTGTCCGTATGGATGTCATCAGAAAAGATAGGGGCAAGACCTGCTATTATGGTATCATAGAAGAGATATGGGAGCTTGAGTACGGAGCGATGAACGTCCCTCTTTTTTTTTGCCAATGGGTAAACCTGAATGGCGTAAAGAAAGATGAATATGGAATGACAATAGTGGACCTTACCAAGATTGGGTTCAAAGATGATCCATTCGTGCTTGCCAAAGATGTGCATCAGGTTTTCTATGTGAAGGATATGACTAGCATACCGAAGAATAAAAATCCCCAAGAAGCAGGACCACAAGAGGCAAAGCGTCACATAGTTCTTCCAGGTAAAAGAGTAATCGTGGGAGTCGAGGACAAAACAGATCAATCCGATGATTATGATCAGTTTGATGGCATGCCTCCGTTCGCTGTCGAAGTTGACCCAAGCATATTGCTTGGACGTGAAGAGACACCGTACTTACGTGCTTGAGATTAATGTCGTAATGTAATGATTATTGATCAAATCAATTGTGTATCAGTCTCAAAATTTTTATGAAGCTTGAATATGTCATGTGAGATTGACCCACCAAGTTTGAGATTTTTCTGAATTAATTTACTATTTTTTCGGTTTAATTGAATTTCCATGCGACGTCACCTAAAAATTAAATGTTGAGCTGAGAGCACCCCTGAAACGATCCAGAATTGTGCCAAACTTGGCCACAAGTTCTCTTGTGCCTTAGGAGTCTAATTTATCTAGAAGTCGAATCATAATTCTTGAGTTATTGATGTGTAATTCACAATATTCTAGCTCCTTTAGCACGAAGAAAAAACCTAAAATACATTTAGTCATCAGAAAAATCTAAGATCTTGCGTGAGCTAATATTTTGAGTGTAAATGACAACCAAAAAAATTTCAGACCATTTCGACATAGATGGAGTACACGTGCTTCACAAAGCTATATAGAACCTTTCATCGAACCATGTCTATACCACTTATGTCTTAACGATTCTGAAGTCCATGCACTTTGCAGTGTTGTATCGGTCTCAAAATTTTTATGAAGCTTGAATATGTCATGTGAGATTGACCCACCAAGTTTGAGATTTTTCTGAATTAATTTACTATTTTTTCGGTTTAATTGAATTTCCGTGCGACATCACCTAGAAATTAAAAGTTGAGCTAAGAGCACCCCTGAAACGATCCAGAATGGTGCCAAACTTGGCCGCAAGTTCTCTTGTGCCTTAGGACTCTAATTTATCTGGAAGTCGAATCATAATTCTTGAGTTATTGATGTGTAATTCACAATATTCTAGCTCCTTTAGCACGAAAAAAAACCTAAAATACATTTAGTCATCAGAAAAATCTAAGATCTTGCGTGAGCTAATATTTTGAGTGTAAATGACAACCAAAAAAATTTCAGACCATTTCGACATAGATGGAGTACACGTGCTTCACAAAGCTATATAGAACCTTTCATCGAACCATGTCTATACCACTTATGTCTTAACGATTCTGAAGTCCATGCACTTTGCAGTGTTGTATCCGTCTCAAAATTTTAATGAAGCTTGAATATGTCATGTGAGATTGACCCGCCAAGTTTGAGATTTTTCTGAATTAATTTACTATTTTTCGGTTTAATTGAATTTCCGTGCGACATCACCTAGAAATTAAAAGTTGAGCTGAGAGCACCCCTGAAACGATCCAGAATGGTGCCAAACTTGGCCATAAGTTCTCTTGTGCCTTAGGACTCTAATTTATCTGGAAGCCGAATCATAATTCTTGAGTTATTGATGTGTAATTCACAATATTCTAGCTCCTTTAGCACGAAGAAAAAACCTAAAATACATTTAGTCATCAGAAAAATCTAAGATCTTGCGTGAGCTAATATGTTGAGTGTAAATGACAACCAAAAAAATTTCAGACCATTTCGACATAGATGGAGTACACGTGCTTCACAAAGCTATATAGAACCTTTCATCGAACCATGTCTATACCACTTATGTCTTAACGATTCTGAAGTCCATGCACTTTGCAGTGTTGTATCGGTCTCAAAATTTTTATGAAGCTTGAATATGTCATGTGAGATTGACCCACCAAGTTTGAGATTTTTCTGAATTAATTTACTATTTTTTCGGTTTAATTGAATTTTATTGGGAATGCACATCAATATTGCAAATGAAAATTGGAAGTGAATGTTTACAACTCTAAAATATAATTTTGCATAGCAAAGTACAGTTTATTATATTTTAACTAAATATAATTTTGCATGGGAAAATAGTAAAAGTTACTATATTTTTTTTGATTTCAAAGAGATGGAATGTGAAAATGAGAAAAGAAATGAGAGGGGAAAAACAGTTCCCGCCGAAAATTACACTTTAGTCCCGGGTGGTGTTACGACCCTAGACTAAAGGGAGGCCTTTAGTCTCGGGTGGTAACACCACCCGGGACAAAAGGCTGAAATTTTGCCCTTGCCGCCCTCCCGCGCGAAAGGGGCCTTCAGTCCCGGGTGGTGATACGATCCGGGACAAACCCCTTCTTCCCCAACTCCTCCACTTAACAGTTCACACTTGTCGTCACCCCCTGCTGATCTCCGCCGGCCGTCGTCTTCCCCCGCCGTCGCCCCTGCCTCCGTCGTCGTCGAAGCTCGCACACCGCCGTCGTCGACCCCGTCGCACCCCGCCGTCCCTGCCCGCGCCCGGCCGTCGACACGTCCTGCCGGCCCCGCGCCCTCCGCCGCCGGAGCTCCCGACCGCCGTCGTCCGCACGCCGCTCGTCGACCCCGCCCGCGCCCGGCCGTCGTCCCCACGCCCGTCGACGTCTCTGCCGCGCCCGGCCGTCGCCCGCCGCCGCTCCCGACCGCCGTCGCCCCCGCTCCGCCGCCGCCGCCGGCGCTCCCGGCCGCGCCTGTCGACCCCGCTCCGTCGCGCCCGGGCGCCGTCTCCGCGCCGGCCCCCACGCCCGGCCCCCGTCTCCCCCACGCCCGGCCGCCGACGTCGTCGACCCCTCAGCCCGCCGTCGCTACCGGTGAGGGGAACTGCTGACGTCAGCCCCTGATGGCTGACGTCAACAATTTTTTTTAATGTTTTCATTTAATTTATTTATGTGCTCAGAATTGAATTTAGAGATTTTAGAATTGAATTTAGAGATTTTAGAATTGAATTTAGAGATTTTAGATTTGAATTTAGAGATGAAATATGTATTTAGAGATGAAATGTATTTAGAGATGAAATATGTATTTAGAGATGAAATGTATTTAGAGATGAAATATGTATTTAGAGATTTTAATTTTTTCGCTCGCCCGACAATTAGGTAGTATCGCTCGACACGCTCGATTCTTTCCGCTCGACTCCCGCCTGACACTTAGGTACTCTCGCTCGACTCTCGCCCGACTCGGTCGACTCCCGCCCGACACTTAGGTAGTCTCGCTCGACTCCCGCCCGACTCGCTCGACTCCCGCCCGACTAGCTCGACCCCGCCCGACACTTAGGTTTTCTCGCCCGACTCGGTCGACTCCCGCCCGACACTTAGGTAGTCTCGGTCGACTCCCGCCCGACACTTAGGTAGTTTCGCTCGACTCCCGCCCACACTTAGGTAGTTTCGCTCGACTCTCGCCCGACACTTAGAAATCATTTATGTATTCAGAAATCATTTACGTAATCAGAAAATCATTTATGTATTCAAAAAATCATTTATGTATTCAGAAATTCATTTATGTATCCAGAAAATCATTTATGTGCTCAGAAATTCATTTATGTATTCAGAAATTCATTTATGTATCCAGAAATTCATTTATGTATTTAGAAATTCATTTATGTATTCAGAAATTCATTTATGTATTCAGAAATTCATTTATGTGCCCAGAAAATCATTTATGTATTCAGAAAATCATTTATGTATTCAGAAATTCATTTATGTATTCAGAAAATTATTTATGTATCCAGAAAATCATTTATGAGCTCAGAAAATCATTGATGTGCTCAGAAATTCATTTATGTATTCAGAAATTTCTAGTTATGGATCACAATGAGGACGAGGAGCGGCTGATGGAGAGCCTTATTGCTGGGGGTCCAAATACCGAGGTCCCAACCTTCACCGAGGAGGAGCGTAGCCAGGCGGATGCATTCCTCAACATAGCCGCGGATATCGACACCCGCACCGCGGACATCGACTCCCGCACCGCAGATATCGACAGCCGCGCCGAGGACAATAATGAAGACCTTGTCATAGTTAATGCAGAAGGTTCCAACGAGGCATATATATCATGCATTAACAAATCCATAAATGCATTAACAACGAGGTATATATATCATTCTGGAACTCCGTGTGAATAACAAATCCGCAACTTGTAGGCTTCAACCTTGACAAGCAAAAAGACTAAGAGAGGCCGTACAAAAGTAATCGTCGATCATGACGTGAAGTTTCATATCACTGAAGTCAACGAGCTTGGCCAGCCATGGGAACCAAAGAAGGTCAGAGACAAGTTTGTGTCCCAATGCGGTGCTATTGTGAGGGACAACGTGCCCATATCATATAGAGAATGGAAGGGAAGGGAAGATAATCCATGGGTGATTCCGGATTCACTTAAGAATATGTTATGGGATGATATCCTAAAACACTTCACACTTCCACCGGGCGTGAACGCAAACCTTGTGAAGCAGTGGACTCTCACGAAGATGGCAACCCAATTGCAGAGTTTCAAGAAGCAGCTGCACAGAGATTATATCAAGCAGAAACGAACTCCAAATTTTGATGATTATCCCAAGCTAAAGGATCACTAGCAGTCCTTTGTGGATTACAAGAATAGTGAAGAATTCGCCAACAAGAGCGCACGAGCTCAGAAAAGTGCCAGTAAGAAGACGGATTACAACCATCGTCTTGGTCGCGGTGGTTACGCGGTTGCAGCACCCAAGTGGCGGAAGATTGAACAAGACCTCCTCAACAAAGGTATCGTACCAGCGGTCATTGACTGGGAAGAACGATCGAAGAATTGGTATTATGCCCGCAGTGGAAGATTGAACCCTGATGATGGTTCCCTCGAATTCCCACCCACGTTACGGGAGGCGGCACATGAGATAATCAAAAAGAATGAAGACATCAAAGCGGGCAAATTGGTTCCTGACAGAGACATGGATGAGCTCACTTTGGCGCTCGGGAATCCGGAACACCCAGGATGTTGCAGGCGCTACGGGGTAGTCCCGTGGAAGTTTGCTTTCAAGGGAAGTGCCGACACCTACAGAAGCCGCAAAAGAAGAAGGGAGCGTGAAGAGGGGCGGTGGTGTGAAATGATGGAGCAGAGACTTAAAGATCAAGAAGATCGTATGAATGCAGAGATTGAACGACGAGTGGCCGTCGCGGTAGCTCAGATCACCCCTGCCGGAGCACTGCCCCAAGCACCGGTGGATCCCGTCATTAGCCCTTCCGCTCGCAAAAGCAGCTGTGCTTCCACAGAGGCCCCCGAAGAACAAAGGGCGGCAAACCAAGAAGAAGTTCAAGTAGAGGACAGCGAACGGTACCCTGTGGATGAACTCTGTCAGCGCACCGCATGTGAGCTGCACAAGCCGATCGGCAACATCACAATGAAGGTATATATAAACCTGATTATACGTGCAATTATCTCAACCTTTGATGCATGTCTCAGGCATTTAATAACTTCATCATTTCTCTACATATATATAGGTGGCATACGGAATGGCTTTAGCACATCTCCCAGGACGTACAAGCCACGGCATGGAGATTCCAGCTGGCTACGCCTCAGTTGGTTTGGAGGAGATTGTTGACCCAAAGTTTAACGACATAGAGCTAGACATCCAAGGAGGTGACGGGGAAAGGACACTCCGTGATGCGCTTCACAGTATCATATTGTGGCCCAAACGTTACATCATAATACCTAACATGCCGCCACCGATCCCTCGGAGTGTTGCCGAGCAGCAGCCACTATCTCCCAGGCCGTCAACGATCCCTCCGAGTGTTGCCGAGCAGCAGGCACCATCTCCTGGGCCGTCACCGGGCCGGTCGTCGCCGAATGATTGGAGCTCACCGTCTCCACAACGAGGGAATTCTCCTGCCGCGAGCGATGACGATCGTCAGCAATCACCACCAAAGCATCAATTACCACCAAAGCAGCCTTCACCAAAGCCTGCCAAGAGGCGGTCCCAATCAAAATCTACCGCGTCTATGCCCATGTCAAATCCGGATCCCCCGAAGAAGAAAGGGAAAAAGCTGCCTGTTAAAAGGAAGCTGCCATATGACATGACAGCATCAGAAAATGAGGAGGAGTGTGATAAGCAACTCAAGGCGTGGATTGAAGGGAATAAAGAGGCTGCTAAACAAAAACGACTCAAAGAAATGGAAGCAGAAAAGAATAAAGATCGTCCGCAAAAACTCAAAGCTTTCATAGAGAAGAAGGAAGCAGAAAAGAGACAAGAAATTATAAAACCCCTACTAAGTGATTATAACCGGTCGCTGCACAAGTCCATAAAGAAGAAGAGACAAGGAGGGTCACCAAATAGTTACATCGACCAAGTACCGGGGTCGACGATGCCACAAGATTATAGGAAGAAGAAAAAGGCAACACAAGCGTCGACGTCGACGAAAGAGCCTTCAACGAAGAAGGCAACACAAACGTCGACGTCGGCGAAAGAGCCTTCAACGAAGAAGGCAACACAAACGTCGACGTCAGCGAAAGAGCCTCCAACGAAGAAGGCAACAGAAGCGTCGACGTCGGGAGTACAGACTTACGTCGCCTCCGGCCTCACTGCAACTGAACGAGCTCTTGCAGTTATGGACGCAGAACAACTAGCAAATGTCATTCAAATGCAAGAAGCAACAGGGCTCCCACTAGAATATGTTCTCGGCCACGAATCACCTCCTCGGGACCCAAACTTCATACCTAGATGGTGCTACGAGCATGGGAAATCTTTTGTCAGGCCTGAGTTGGTGAAGAAACTCCCTACTCAGATGCGCAGATTGCATGACTTCTACATGAAGACGTCTAAGGCGGGCCTGGAGATGATTGGCATGCTTGTTAAACCGAGAGATTTTGCTGGTGAAGGCGAGAAGTTGTCCTGTCTGCGATTCAAGGATATTTATGAAATTTACCATCTTGACTCCTTGAATACCGATCTTGTCATGGCCTGGTGCTTGTAAGTGATGGTGCAATACATACCCTAATTAACAAATTTATGCATACTCTAATTATTAACTTTGTCTTTCATTTTCTGTAGCCTGGAAATGCATAACATGGGGAAGAATGGTTACCAACGAATAGGTTTCATGGACCCATCTTTAGTTAATCAAGATCAAGTAAAGAAACAACCAGAAACAACATTCAAAACAATCCTAAGGACCTTGTGTGAATTGCATTACAAGGATTTGATACTTCTACCTTACAACTTCGAGTAAGTGTGATTACCATCTTAATTGCTAAGGGTTCGCATTTCTAATTATCTTAGTTAACATTATTTAGTTCTAATCTTTTGAGCTTCTTTATATACAGTTTCCACTGGATTCTTCTCATAATTGATGTCAACAGAAGCAACATCCTTGTCTTTGATTCGTTGAGAAGAGATCCGAACAAATACTTGGACCTTCAAGATATGTTTCAAGAGTAATAATTCTATCCATACATTCCCTTTTATGCAATAGTGTGCTTTTACTAACACTATCTAGCTCTAACTTTCATTATTTTCTGCCAGAGCTTGGGAAAAATTCAAGGCTGTCAACCCTGGACAATGGAGACCTAGAATAAACTTCTCTACAAATTTTCCGGTACGTAAACCAAATAACAACTTCAGCTTGGGCAAATTAAAAATGTATAACACTAATTTTTCATAATTATCTTCTTCAATTCAGTGTATGAGACAGGAACCAGGGACACATTTATGTGCATACTATGTGTGTGAGTTCATCCACAATTTCTGCGAGGCAGACCCGTCAGATTATACTGTAAGTATTATTTTAAACCAATTAATAATACATCTTTTTCTATCCGCTTATATATTTAATTCTTATGTGTAATATATTAAATTATTTGCACATTGCAGAACAATATGATTAGGGACGCAATCATTGAGAAGGACCGACTCTTGGCGATTCAAGAAGGTCTCTGCGGATTCATAATGGACCAGGTGATTAATCCACAAGGCAGAAATCACTATGACGGTCATCGAATTGATAAATTTTAATTAGCACCTCCGGTGGAACTTTAGACTAGAATTAGTATGAAACGGTATTTTGATGTATATATATATACTACTTTCAGAAAATACTATCTATGCTTTCGATGTAATATAATGTGTGTATATATTTATTTATAAGTTTATTCTCTTCATATAGTACGTATAGTAGACACGTATAATTAGTGCAAACATTTATATGTATACGTAAATTACACCCAAATACATGAGAATATACGCGTATAACATTATTAGAACAATTTGAAATGAAACAAAAAAAAAATCACAGCGGGGTCTTAAGTCCCGGGTGGTAATACCACCCGGGACTAAAGGTGTGGCGCATAGGCGCTGGTGTGCCTCCCCTTTTGTCCCGGGCGGGGCTACCACCCGGGACTAAAGGGGTGGCGCACAGACGCTGCTGTGCCCTCCCCTTTTGTCCCTGGCGGGGCTACCACCCGGGAATAAAGGGCACCCTTTATTCTCGGTTGCCCACCCGGTGACAAAGGAGGGGGGCCTTTTGTCTCTCCCTTTTCGTCCCGGGTGGGCTTTAGAGACTTAAAGCCTTTTCCACCCGGGACGGAAGGCTGTTTTTCCACCAGTGGCAACACGGAACTGTCTCCGGTTTTCACGGCGCATCCTCCGCTCCGCTGTCTCCAGCATGATTCGCGCTCCGCAAACTACGGCGCCAAATCCGCACCAAGTGTAAAAGCCCAAGTTTACCCCCGAATATTCTTCTTAGATGCTGAAGGTGTAGGGCAAGATTGGAATGTAATTTTAGTCTTTTGGCACTATAAAAGGAGACCCCCACCCTATTGTAAAGGGAGTCGCCATTTTGGAAAGTTGAGTATGTAATGTTCCAAAGAATGTTATCTAATTAATATATGTGATTGTGAACGAAGTTAATTGTGTTTTGTTCAGTTGATAGCCTTGTCTCTGTTTGGGAGCTTTTGAGTACCCAATAGATGTAAGTCACAAAGGGTAGGTCTTGTACACATCCATTTTTAAATATAATAATGAACAATCGGGACACGTTCCTCAATGTGTATTGGAATGACATTTAGATTTGTATGTGCATAATAAGTCAATATATTGTTGTCAAATGTAATGAATGCGCAACATGAATCGTTATGGATGGAAACATGTTTGCAGACATATTCAAACGGCATTTACTTTTCTGATTATCACGAAGGAATTTTTGTATTGCCCGTAGCAACGCACATATTTCCTAGTGTTACCTTATTTTGTCAGGTTTCTGTTAAAACATGGTTACTACTGGGCCATCTCTAGTTTCTTCGAGGTTTATGAACATGTGATTATTCACCTTTTTCCTTCTTATGACAATATCTCCGTGGGCCATACGAATCCTTTGAAATTAAGATCTGCACCCTCTTTTTCTTTTTAGCTGACTCTGTGACTCACCATGTCAAAAATGAATTGTGGTGATCTACTAACAGTCGATCAAAATAAATCCCATTCCTTTCCAAGAGATTCCATCTGTGTTAAAAACATGAAACATCCTGGTTGCATTCACATCTCAAACTTTCAGTGTTAACAAGCTTAAGAAGTGAGCGAGAAAAAATTTCAAAGGAGTCGCTGTCATTCATATCATGTCTCAAACTTTCATAAAGGTTGAACGCAAAATCAAGACATTACGAGAAGATGGGCTAAATCTTACTGTACCATTCTACAGTTTCTACTTAGAATACTGCAGGTGACGAGAAGAGATGAAAAAGAAGAGTGGTGAAAGAAAAAAATCAATGTATATACACACAAAAATAAGGGAACCGAGTGACATGTGTTGGTGAAGGGATCGAAAATAAACTAATGCAGGGCGTGCTTGTCGACAGACACAATTGCAGTAAGCACTAGAAGCTGTAGTTGCCACCTTGTCAACCCCTCTATCCACAACACAAAAGGCTAATGAAAAGAATATGCTTCGCGTCCTCATCCTACTTGCTCCAATCCTGTACTGAATTCGGTCATACAAGCAATGCAACGGCTGCTAGCGCTGCTAATGCGGCCGGGAGCCGAAACGACGCCACCGCCGCCGTCGTCGCGCCGTCCATCTCGCCGGTCGCCAGGCTCGCCAGCCACGAGTCTCCCTCGATCTGCACGTCGTTGGGCCTCAGCGAGGGGTCCTTGGTCGCCTTCTGGCTGCACAGCAGAAATGGAACCACCATGGCTCTGATCAGAACGATTCAGCCACACAAAGCATGGAGCATTCGTGCTCAATTTCTCATACACAAAGATCGGTCAATGAAGTGGTGAGGTGTGAGATTCCAAGCTTTTTTGGGGCTATCCATGGCTTGCTGTGCCAACTAGGCACGGGCAGCTTTTAACTCAACCGCCACTAGCGAGGGGACTGGTGACCATACAAGGTGGGGAAGGAACAAAGGCGGTGGCGCCAAAAGAAGCGAGGCGAACAATTTAAAGTGCCTCCTTTCTCCGTCCCAGTTCGATGCTTCTTTGCCAAAAAAATGCATTTTCTAGGCAATCCGGGGAGATGCCCCTATGATATTCTCCGGCCCTTACGTCCGTCAGTGTCAACCATGAGCTTCTGCCTCCCATGTCTATGACTCTATCCCCAGTGTAAAAAAAAATGTTCCAAAAAGAAAGAGAAAAATCCCCAATGCGAAAGAAAACATTGGGCTAGGATTTTTCAATCAGAAGAGGGCTAGGATTTGTTGGACCGAGCAAGAAAGGCATTTGGCTGGAAAGGTTTTGGCTCTGCAGTGAAACCAACCAAGCCAGAAGGCAGAGGATTGGGCACGGCGCACACGCAAAGCAGGCGTTTTGATCTCTGTTACCTGCTGGGCGTGCCGGCTCGCGGCGGGCAGAAGGTGATGGAGTAGTCGGTGCCGGTGCAGGTGAAGGTGGAGGTGGCGTCGTCGTAGGCGTAGCTGTATGACCGCGGGCACGCCGCCTTGAACACCTGGGAGTACACCGACGGCCTGCACGTGTCCGGGTTCCCGAACTGTCCGCTGCAGCAGTACTCGGGGCTCCCGAACGCCTCGCACGCGCTGCGGCACGCCCGCGCCGAGCCCTGCCCGGCGCGCAGCTCCACGGGGCACCGCTCGTTGAGGTCCACCAGGCACCCCGTCACGGGGCACCCGGCCGCCGCCTCCACCACCATGGGCAGGTTGTACCCGTCCACCAGGCTCACGTCGTAGTAGTCCTTATCGCCCCCGCTGCCGCCGCCCAGCGTGAACTCCGCCAGCGTCGCCGGCGGCGCCGCGCCCTCGCCGTGGCACTCCACCTCGCCCGACCCGCAGTCCCCCGTCGCGCACGACCCCTTGCCGGAGGCGTCGAAGGCGCACCCCGTGCGCGCCCAGAACCGGCCCGACCAACCCGCCGGCGCCGTCAGGGACCGCGTCTCGCCGGCGCCCAGCGCGAACCCCGTCGTCTGCAGCGGGGAGCTGCCCGAGTTGGCCAGCACCCCCGGCCACACCGTGCCGCCGCACCGGTTCGTGAACGTGAACGTCACCCCGGCCGCCGCCCCTGTTGTGTCACGCGCAACAAACCATATAGTATTATCCGTAAGAAACCACATCATGGATGGATGCAATACTCCGTAGGTAGCTCAAAACTCAACAAGAAACCAATGCAAAGATTCACCACCATTGATTGCGAAATAGTAGCCCAATACCTTGAAAGAATGACAGGATCACGAGCGACAGACTAACAACTGAAGCCGACGAGCTGATCAAAGAAGCCATCGGACACTGATGAGCTGCTATGCAATCGAACCCGACAATTTCAAATGTAGGTGCCAAGCAGGAACAGGAGGTTGATCAATTATGGCAAGGGTGACCAGGAAGTACTTGAAATGGCAGTCTCAGCTAACTATATGGGGTAAGCAGCGGTGGTTAGGGAGAGGGCGGGCGGACGAAGCTGGAGGAGGAAGGAAGTGGCGTGCCGACGGAGTGGGTCGGTCCGCCTCTAGTGGGAGGAGAGGGGGGTAGCTCGTGCGGTTGTGTTGGCTCTCACCCCCATCGCACACCTGACCATTTATAGACCATGATGACGTCAGCGGCCTCCGGCACGTCGACCATGACGCACGTCGACCTCCTTTTTGCTCGGTTCCTTTCCCTCATGGTCATGGCGAGCAATGATCGATATGCGCATGGATATTAGTCGGAGGATTGGGAATTTTGAGGGACTTTACCTCCCCGTGCACTTATTCTAATACTTTTTCGGACGATTTTTAGGTGCCAATACTGACGAGACTAGTCCTCCCCCTCCCTCCGTCCGTCCGGTGTTGGTGGACAGGCGGGTGAGCAATCGCGATCAGCGGCGTGGTGACCTCACCTCGCTCGGCTCCGTCCGGCTGGCGTTGGCGTCTCCTGCTCGGCTCCGTTCGGGCGTGGCGGTCGCCCTGCTTTCGCCGTGGCGTCCGCCTGTCCACCCGGCGGGCGTTCGTGCGTCTGTTTGGGACGCAAATGCCCATGGCCGATTTCGGCCCGACATGATCCGTTTGCAAGGCACGCGAGTGACGCCAGGCCCTCCGCTCCCGCCGCAGAGAAATGGTCACGTCTCATGGCTTCAGAAGAAGGACGGCGTAGTACGTGTTCCGCGCGCTCCAAGCTTTGGGGTCCGTTTGGCACAGCTCCCGGAGGTGTTTTGCACGGTGCCGTGCCAAAGGGCCTCCAAAAACAGCTCTGCTCACCAATCTTTTTGGGACTTCCGACTCTGGAGCAGTTCCAGACTGGCGGGGGGGGGGGGGGGGGGCTGAAAAACAGGCTTCCCCCGCAAAACCCGCGGCTCCGCCTGCCTTTTGCCAGCCTTGCCTCCGGCGGTTGCCGTGCGCGGGAAGAAGGTGGTCGGCAGTTGCTCGGGCGCGAGAAGAAGAGGTGGCCGGCGGTTGCCCTACGCGGGAAGAAGCGACCTCGTCGGCGCCGGGGGAGCTTCGCCGCCGGGTGCGCTCGGTCCGGATCTGCGGGCGCGGGCAGGGAGGTCGGCGGAGGGGAGCTGCGCCGCTGGCCATGCGCCCAGCCCGTACCGCCGGAGCAGTTTAGGGCTGCGGCAGCGGTCAGAGGAGCTCCGAGCCTCCGGCGGCGGCGGCGGCGCTCGATCCGGGCGGCGGGTGTCGACTGGGCATCCCTGGGCCCACCAACACATTGTGGACCATACCCGGGAGATGAGTTCCTGTACACCTGGACAACTCGACTAGTGGGTCACGGTGCCGGTACTGTGGACCACAAGGCAAGACAAGGCGGATAAGGACTTGTACTAAGACTATGATAGCTTTCCATACCTTGTATAGGCTACTCCGGGTCCTACTCGAATAGTACCCTTGTACCAATCCGACTTGTAACCCTGCCTCCCGTGGCATATAAGGCGAGGCAGGGACCCCTCTCAAAAGATACGCAATCAATACAGAGCCACGCAGCATACACGACGTAGGGTATTACGCACATTGCGGCCCGAACCTGTCTAATTGTGTCTCCCGTGTCTCGCCATCGTGTTCCTGATCTCGGCGAGCCCCACCGCACAATCTACTACTTCGGGTACCCCGTCGTAGGCTCGGTATCTAAAACACTGACAGCTGCCGCGCCAGGTAGGGGATCTCGTCGTTGATCCACTGGCGAACTCGATGGCTCTCGTCACCATCAAGCCGATCGTCGCTTTCCAGCAAGGCGACACCTTCGTTTTCGGCTCCTGGGTTTGCGTTGCTGACAGCCCCGGATCGTTCCTGCGTTTTTTAGCGCCAACTCCGGAGTCAAAGCTCAAATCCTCGACGCTTACGCAAGCTTCGATGGAGAATTTCGTCGAAAATTTCGGCGAAATATCGATCTCTGACCCGCTCAGAGAACTCGAGTCGGAGTCTGAGTACAACTCGACTTCGCCTCCCATCTAGCCTGAGTTGCTTTCTTCAGCTTCACAGCTTGCGCTCAGTTTGGATAACATTCCAGCACCACCTCTCTTCGGTCATCGTCATGTCAGTGCCAATTACCAAGCCGCATTGAAGCGCCTCATGTGCCCTGGCCCGAAGGTCGTGCTCGAGTACTCTTCAGATTCGGACGATGATTTCGACTACTTTTCAGATTCTTCTGAGTTCGAGTTCGACTATGGTTCGGATTCTGTTGAAATACAACAATTGTCTGGCCCTGCTCATGGACTGGTGATCACATCGACACCTGAGGGTAGATTTGTCTACTGGCCTGAGCATGTGCCTGCTGATCTTACACTGGATGATCAGGAGCGCTTTATCGCCTGTCTCGACAACTTGCCCTTCCAGGAAGGTGTCAAGCTTGTTGATTATGATACTGATACTGAGCTCATTCAGAGTACGGGTAGCTACTCATCACATCGAGAAGTGTTCGTCGTCGACGCATCTACTCTGCAAGGGCACCGTTCAATTATCGTTATCCGGATGATATATCTGATGATGAACTCTCTGCTAATGCTCCTGCTGTTGAAACCGCGAAGGTCAAGGCCGCACGTCGCCAACGCAATGCTGATCGTGCAACTCTTCGTCGGGAACTCGCGGAAGCTCTACCTACCCGTAATCTTCAAGAGGCTCTGGATGCGGTGGCTACTCGTGAGTATCGTACTCCAGAGGAAGCTATCAACGCGATCAATCTACTTGGTCGCTCTATGCCTCGTGACAGGGCGGCTGCTGAAGTCGCGAAGCTGGCTGAATTAGCCTACACTATGCTACGACAGAATACCAGTGCACCTAGTCACCATGGCAGCAGTGGGGGTGGTCATCGTACTACTCCTACTCCTAATCGCACACGTCCGTAAGCTAGCAACAGTGGTAAGGGTGATGATGGCAGTGTCAACAGCAAGTCAGGAGACTCTCGCTACGATGCTCGCACAACAATCAACGCCAGACGCGCTGAGCGTGAGAAGCAAAAAGATAATGACTCTGATTCTTTTCCTGCTTTCTCTGCTCGACTTCAAGATCTGTTTCTTCCGGAGAAGTTCAAGCCTTACGGCATCTCCAAGTATGATGGCAAGCAAGATCCAAAGCAGTGGTTGCGCTGTTATGCTCTGTCCATCTCCAATGCCGGAGGCAATGATGATACTAAATGTATCTATTTTCCCTTTGTTCTCGAGCAAGAGCCCCTCACATGGTTTGAGTCCCTCAAACGTGGCTCCATCGACAACTGGGAATAACTCAAACACCGCTTCACCAGCAACTTCGCGGGTTCTCTGGGTCGTCATGGCACCAGGATGGACCTTGCCCTGATCAAGCAAAAACAAGACGAGACTCTCCGCGAGTACATGCGCCGCTTTTTTGAGAAAAGGGCTACTGTTGTTGATGTCACTGAAAAAGAAGTCATAGACACCTTTCAAGATGGTTTCTATGATGATAGGCTTTTCCAAGACTTTGGTCGTGCTCGCCCAGCCAACATCACCAAGCTCAAGGAGATGATCACTCACTGGGCAGACGAGGAAGACAAAGCTCGGAATCGGTTCAAGCATCTTCGCAACAACCAGAACAACAACAACAATAATAACAATGCTGGAGGAAGCAGCAGCGGCAAGCAGCAGTAGGGCAATCGCCAAGGGAATAACTACTCGAGTAATCCCAATCGCAAGCGTAAGCCCGACAATATTGTTGCTGTCATGGAAACTACCGCCAAGCCTGAAGATGATCCTCACTAGGCAACTTTGACCAAGCAGAAATGCCCATGGCACCCGGAGGGTGATCATACTACAGAGCAGTGTTACCAACTTCGACGTGCATTGAAGAAAACACCCGAACCAACGCACCCAAACCCGCGATATCGCAAACACAAGGGGAAGAAGGCTAACACAGACAAAGACACTGGGTTTCAGAACCCCTCCAATACTGTCAATGTTATATTTGGTGGTATTCCAACCAAGCACATGCAAAAGCTAGCTCTCAAGGAGATTATGTCCATTCAACCAGCAGCTCCCACTTATCTCAAGTGGTCTGAAACCCCATTACCTTTTCAAGGGCGCATCAATGGACTAGTTTCTCTAAGCCAGGACGATATCCTCTCGTTCTGGATCCAGTGGTGGCGGGCTCCAGACTTACCAAGGTTCTTATTGATGGTGGCAGCGGTCTCAACGTCCTGTTTGCCAAGACTTTGAAGAAAATGGGCCTGGATATCACTAATATGCTTACCAAGACCAACTCACCGTTCTATGGTATCATCCCGGGCAACGCAGCTGTTCCTTTGGGTTCAGTTGTGCTACCCGTTACCTTTGGGACCAAGGATCATTATCGCACTGAATACATCAAGCTTGAGGTCGCTGACTTCGAGACTTCTTATCATGCCATCATCGGCAGGCCCGGTCTCGCTAAGTTCATGGCTATTCCTCACTATGTGTACTTGGTTCTCAAGATGCCGAGCCCCAAAGGAGTTCTTTCATTGCAAGGGGATCTAAAGCGTTCCAACGACTGCGATACAGAAGCCGTAGAACTTGCCTCGACTACTCAAGTACCCAATGCAATGATGGAAGTCTTCACTACCGCTAAAAAGCTTGCTCCGAGCGAGCTGGAGGTTCCTGAGAAGACTGACAACAATAACAAGCCTGCACCATCTGGTGACGTCCTGCTCAAAGCCATTGACCTCGGTACTGGTGACAGCAGCAAGACGACCATGATCAGTGCACAGCTTGATCCTAAATAGGAAGACGCGCTCGTCAACTTCCTTCGGGCTAACCGTGATATCTTTACGTGGAAGCCATCTGACATGCCAGGTGTGCCCAGGAGGTTGATCGAGCATTCACTCAATGTCGATCATAACGCTACCCCCAAGAGACAACACCTTTGTCGCTTTACTGATGACCGCAGGGCTGCTATCAAGAAAGAGCTCGCTAAACTACTCGCGGCTGACTTCATCCGGGAAGTTTTTCACCCGCAGTGACTCGCTAACCCTGTGCTCGTCAGAAAGAAGAATTCTAATGATTGGAGGATGTGTGTCGACTACACTGATCTCAACAAGCATTGCCCCAAGGATCCTTTCGGGTTGCCGCAGATTGATCAAGTCATTGACTCTACAGTGGGTTGTGCTCTACTCTGTTTCCTGGATTGCTACTCTGGCTATCATCAAATTGCAATCAAGGAATCTGATCAAGAGAAGACCGCATTTATCACCCCGTTTGGTGCTTATTGTTACACAACAATGTCCTTCGGGTTGAAAAAATGCTGGTGCTACATATCAAAGGGCTATCCAAGCGTGCTTTAAGAGGCAGCTTCACAAGAACGTGAAAGCATACGTGGATGACGTCATTGTCAAGACTAGGGATCCAGACATGCTTATCACAGATCTTGAAGAAACTTTCGCTTCGCTACGCGAGTACCAATGGAAACTCAACTCCAATAAATGCGTCTTTGGCATATCTTCAGGGAAACTACTCGGGTTCATCATCAGCCATCGTGGCATCGAAGCAAACCCCGAGAAGATTACTGCCATCTCCAACATGCAAGCTCCGACTACTATCAAAGATGTCTAGAAGCTTACTGGTTGCATGGTGTCTCTCAATCGCTTCATCTCACGACTTGGAGAATGGGGTCTTCCTTTCTTCAACTTACTCAAGCGGTAGGAGAAGTTTACATGGACAATTGAAGCTGATCAAGCTCTTTCTTAGCTCAAGGAGTTCTTATCCAAGCCTCCAGTCCTCACAGCTCCTCTGCCCAATGAAGAGCTCTTGCTCTACATTGCTGCGACTACTAATGTCGTCAGCACTGCTATTGTCGTTGAGCGGCAGGAAGAAGGCCATGGCTACCCTGTCCACAGGCCTGTCTATTTTGTCAGTGAAGTTCTCTCAGAGTCCAAGGCTCGTTACCCTCAGGTACAAAAGCTACTCTATGCAGTTCTGATTACATCACGGAAGCTCCGCCACTACTTCGACGAGTACAAAATTTCTGTGGTCACTAGCTACCCGCTTGGCGAGATATTACACAACCGGGATTCCACAGGAAGGATTTCTAAATGGACTGTAGAGCTTGGCACTCTATCGCTCGAATTCAAGTCTCGCACTGCTATCAAGTCTCAAGCCTTGGTTGATTTCATGGCTGAATGGCAGGAAAATCAAGTCCCAACTCCAATTGAGCGTCCAGAACATTGGGTCATGTACTTTGACGGTTCCCTCAAGTTGGAAGACGCTGGTGCCGGGGTACTTTTAATTTCTCCCAAGGGTGAGCAACTCAAATAAGTTTTGCAGATCTTTTGGAAGGTCTCAAACAATGAAGCTGAATATGAAGCTTTGCTGCATGGTCTTCACCTTGCAGTTTCTCTTGGCATCACACGATTACTTGTTTATGGTGATTCTTTGGTGGTCATCAATCAAGTCAACGATTCATGGGATCGTAATGCTGAGAATATGGATGCGTACTGTCAGGAGGTACGCAAACTTGAGAACAAATTTCATGATCTCGAGTTCCATCATGTGGTCCGTGACAACAATGTTGCTGTGGATGTCTTGTCAAAGCTGGGATCTACACGAGCTCAAGTGCCAGCTAGAATCTTTGTCCATGAACTCCACACACCATCAATTCCGGAGCAATCATCTGCACCTGCGACTACTTCAGTTCAACCTGATCGAGAAGTGCTTATGATTGATGTGGACTGGAGAATTCCCTTCATCAACTACATTAAACATCAGTTGATTGCAAAAGACAAGTCAGAAGCTGAGCGCATCGCACGCCGCGTCAAGGCTTATGCTCTAGTCGGAGATCAACTCTACAAGTGAGGCGCAAACTCTGATATACTCATGAAATGTGTTTCTCGTGAAGAAGGCAAGGAAATCTAGGAGGAGACACACAAAGGAATCTGTGGCAATCACGCTTCTTCCCGCACCTTGGTGGGAAAAGTGTTCAGACGTGCTTTCTACTGGCCTACAGCTCTTGCTGACGTAGAGGAACTAGTCAAGAAGTGCCAGGGATGCCAATTCTTCGCCAAGCAACAACACGTTCCTGCCTACAAGCTCATCACGATACCACCAACTTGGCCTTTCGCTTGCTGGGGGCTGGATATGATTGGTCATCTCCCAAATGCGCCAGGGGTATTCAACAGAGTTCTGGTGGCTATCGACAAGTTTACCAAGTGGATTGAGGTCAAGCCTATTACCTGCCCCAAGGCTGATCGTGTCCTCGACTTCTTGGATGAAATCATACATCGCTATGGTTTCCCTAACTGCATCATCACAGACCTAGGTTCAAATTTCAATCACCAGTTCTGGGAGTACTGCGAGAACAGTGGAATTGACGTCCGCTACGTCTCCGTTGCTCACCCACATGCCAATGGCCAAGTGGAACGCGCCAACAGGATGATACTCGATGCTCTCAAGAAGCGACTGTACGATGCTGCAAATACCAAGGGCGGCAAGTGGATCAAGGAACTACCCAATGCACTCTGGGGGCTACACACTCAGCCTACTACCCCCACAGGGCAATCACCTTACTTCCTGGTCTACGGCTCTGAAGCCGTTTTGCCTGCTGATGTCATGTGGCGTTCTCCGATGGTTGATCAGTATGAAAAAAGCGTAGCTGACGAAACAAGATAGACAAATGTCAACAGTCTCGAGGAAGCTCACTGCAACGCACTTGTTCAATCTGCTCGATACCTTGAGAGGATTCGCCGCTATCATGACCGCAACGTTAAGGAACGCTCCTTCAACGTTGGTGACTTAGTCCTTCGTCGCATCCAGAATACGACAGGGCTACACAAACTCAACTCGCCATGGGAAGGTCCTTTCTCTGTTGCAAAGGTTACTGGCCTAGGCTCATATCGTCTTCAAACTCTAGAAGGCGAGGAAGTTGACAACTCTTGGAACATCGACCAGCTTTGTCGCTTCTACCCGTAGGGGGTCTCAACAACCCTCTCCAGACAGCTACGGCTATAAAACAACTCGTATTGGGTTTCATCAGCCCTTTCCAGGCAGCTTCGGTTGCAACCACTCAATAGACAGCTACGGTTGTCACCACTCGTAGGGGATCAATATAATCCTCTCCAGACAGTTTCGGCTGTATTTCGTAGCTTTCAGCTGCGAACACCCGCAGGGGGCTTCTTCAACCCTCTCCAGGCAGTCTCATTCTGCGACCTCGTAGGGAGTCATGATAACTCTCTCCAGACGATCCTGTATCGTGTAGGGTAATAAGTGGCATATGCTGTCCATGTTCCTATTTTTCAACAAGAGGCTGCGACCTAGAGTAACACCCTGCTGGTAGGGTCTCAGTGGAACTCTCCTACAAGTTGCTGCTACAGCAAGGATGAGTTCATCACACTATCCCCTACGGTCTTACTCGTTCTTCGGAACATTCTTGCGAGTACTCTCTCACTAGGCTCATAGCCTCAGAGGTACTTAAGACATTGTAAACATTGTACAATGTATTCAGTAATAAAGTTGCTCCTCTATACCGACTTGTTACTGTCCTCTACTTGTTCATAACAAAGCCTTCTTTACACTGCTACAGCTAAGGTGTTCAACTCGTTATGAATAAGTTCTTTTCGAGTACTCTCTCACTAGGCTTGTTAGCCTCAGAGGTACTTAAGACATTGTAAACTCTGTACAATGTGTTTAGTACAAGCCGCTACTCTATATCGATTTGTTACTATTCTTAGCTTAATTCATGACAAAGCCTTCTTTTACGCTGCTACAGCTAAGGTGTTCCACTCATCATGTTTAAAGCTAACGTTCTTCGGAACATGTTTACACTTAAGTATTTCTACTCGTGTATCGTATCTCTTTTTGCAGCCACACACTCAATACCAACTCGAGTACTTGGCCAACACATAAGCATACAAAGGGATACAGATAATTGATTTCTTCAAAGTTTTCAATTATATTACATAAACACTTGTTCGGGATTACACTTGTTTTCTCTCTAGTGTTTTTACTTTACAGGTACATCTAACAGAGATCAATGAACTTGGAGACTGCTTCCGCGATTGGAGAAGTCTGTTGCATCAACTCGTTGAGACGATCGTCGGTGCAATCTCCAGATCCGCCGTTCATGATGACCGTGAGGTCCGTCTCGGCATAGAAAGACTTGATGAAGCTCAGGACTTGATTTGGGATCGTGCAGGCCAGCTTTTGAGTGTATTCCAGAATCTTCTTCGGTGTGTCTTTCAGCCTCTCCACAAGTGGACGGGGCTGAACTCCAGCGACTCTGGGCTCGAACAAATTTGCTACTGGCTCGGCCGCCTCTGTCAAGGCCTTCAGCTCTGAGCGTAGGTCCTCAGCTTCTTCAATCTTTTCCTTGAGCGACTGCATGCAACGGAGCAAATCAGTCCAGCCGGCAATGCGGATGTCCATTTCGCGCTCAAGTTCGAAGCACCGCACCTTATAGTCTTCCTTTAGATCCATATGAGCTGCTTCTTCGCGGTTGAAGGCTAGCTGCCAGTCCAGCGCCTTGTTCTTGAACTTGTCGACCTCTTCCGTCAGCTCTGCAAAGGATCAAGGTTACTTATCAGATGTGGAGCGCAAGAGCAAAAGTACTCAATGATGATTTCAGAAGGGAGATTACCTTTATTCTTCAGGCGCAGGGACTTGTTCTTACCAACAACTTCATCCTTCTTCGCCGTCAGCTTCTGGATATCGTTGTGGGACTCGGCGGCGTTGGCATCAAGTTTCTCCTGCAGCTTCAGAGACAAGGCTTTTTGCTGCTTCAGTTCTTCTCTGAGCCGCGAGACTTCCTCAATGTCAGCCGCGTGTTGCTCAAGCAGGCGAGTCTTGCGTTTTGACTGCTTGACTACCTTCTGCAAGGGCAAAAACAACCCATGAGTCAGAGACAAGATATCTGTAACTACAAGTACCCTACAAGAGACTACACAACTTACCGCAAGGAGCTTTTCTACGCCGCGGAACATCTCAGCGTGCACGTGCAAGTTGTCCTCGTCCAGGCAGGAGTCATCGTATGGCATCAAGTTCTCTGCCATGGACTGGGTACATGTGCTGGCTGCAGAGTATCTCGCAGTGCTGCGTAGAGGAGTCGGGTCTTCAATTTGTGGCTCGTGCGGCACCATGCGGTTCTCTGGGTTCTCTTCCAGTGCCAGATGTGCATCAACATGATGCACGGGGGCTTCAGCAGCTGGGACTTCCTCGTGGCGCAGCACGGCTTCAGGATCAACCTCCAAGGCTTCATTTACCACGGCTTCAATATCCTCGAGTTGTTGAGCCCTGGGACTAGAAGTTGCCTCCACCGCTGCCTTGACCACGTCGCTCCGGAGAGTCCGCAACGCTTGAGCAGCTTCAGCTTCTGCGGGTACTTCTTGGCGCTCTGGAAGTATGTCTTCTTGTTGCTCTTGAAGAGTCTGGTCTCCTCCAGCAGCACCACTTCCAGAGGCGCCCCACTTCACATCAGTGGATTTCCTGCATCAACAAGTTGGTCAGTAAAAGCAGAGTACATAATCATAATAAGTACTCGAGTACTCGGGTACTTACAAAGCAGCACGAGGCACCGAGACTTTTGGTCCCAGTAGGTCGAAGAAAGAAGGCGCTATCGGCACCTCTGGCACACTCTCCACCGGCGGCACACTTTCTGGAACCGCGGCTTCTTGTTGCTCAGGCGCCACCGTCTCTACGGTTGACGCTGGAACCACATTGGGTTCTGTTATTCTTGGGGGGCTACTCGAGGTATAATAGATGCACTCTCGATAACCTGCGCAAGACAAAAACAAGCCATTACAGCAGAGAATAAGTACTTAATGCAATACCGACTACTTACAAGGTTCTCCACCACTTACTGTAATGGAGGGGAGGCTGGTAATCTTCTTCACGGCCCGTTTTCCCACCGTGGTCCTCTTCTTCCGTGGCGGTAGAGTCACATCATCTGCGAGGGATGATGCTGGTCTTTTTTACGATCCCGCAGCAAGGCCACTAGGGATGGACGCCCCAGAGTATCCGTAGCGGCTCTTCACTTCAAAGCACTGTTGAAGTGTTAAGCCGTCATCATCGCTTGAAGAGGCGTCCTCCACCAAGACTTCTTCTTCCCCTTGAGCAGTTTGACTAGTCTCGGGGGCTTGAGCTTATGCTCCTGGTGCATCTTCTTCTGGCGCTTGGAGTGGGTCCTCAGGACGAGGAGGAGGGTCAGATACAAACTTCAAGACATCCTCCTGTGAAGCACAAGGCAAATGTTAGTTACTCGACTACTTTCATCAAAGTACTCGGGGGCTAAGTACTTGGAGACTTACCAGACGCGGAGGGTTGTTTGCACTATACTCCCGGATGGCTGCAGGAATTCCATGAAGATTCTTGAAGATCTTTTGCAGCCGCTCCATCACCAGATCATCGCTGATCTCTTCAGCAGATAGCCCGGAGCCATCATCCGCTCCAGTGTACTCGAACCCAAGATGCTCCCGCTGCATCAAAGGTTGTACCTATCGCTTCATAAAGCTGAAAGCTACTCTCTCAGCAGTCAAGCCTTGCGCCTTCTTCTGCGCAATCTTCGCCAGCAACTCGGGGATCTGGATGCACTCCTGCATTGTGGGTTCATCCTTCCAGAGCCTGTCATAAACTGGCGCGAACATGCTGGGCTTCGGCAGCTGCGGCGGGGCGTTCTCTATGTAGAACCACTTGTTCTTCCAGTCTTGATTTGAATCTATCAAGTCATACTTGAAGTACAACTCTTGTGCCTTTTGGCGCATCTGCACACCGGCTCCACCGACTACAACTGGGAAGTTGGTGTTGGGCTGCAGCTTCAAGCGGAAGATCTTCCTGAACAAGGCCCAGTGAGGGCGGATACCGAGGAAGGCTTCACAGAAGTGCACGTACACTACAATCTGTAAGATGCTGTTGGGGTTGAGGTGTATGTGCTCCAACTTGAAGAAGTCGAGGAAGCCACGGAAGAAATCCGACGACGGCAGCGTCAATCCACACTCGACGAAGTGCCTGAACATTGGGATTTCATCTGGGCTCTTCTCCATCGGCCACGCATCACCAGTGGTAGAGCTCCAACCAGCAACGACCTTCTCGCGCAGCAACCCGCCGGCTTCAAGGGCTTTGATATCTTCCTCCCTCATCTTGAACTTCTTCCAAGAGACAGCCTGACTCGGGGGCTTCGTGATGACCACCGTCTTGTACTTGGGCTCCGGCAACTCATTTTTGCCGCGGCCGGATTTCCTCTTCTGTCCCTTGGATGGCGCGGGCTTCATCCTTCTTGTCACGAGGGTCTTTTTTCGCATTGACCGGAGGACGGCGAAGGGATGGAGGTTTGCACTGTTGGCACTATGGGCGCTCGAACTCTGCGGCGGCTATGGATGCTAAGGCGATCTGGATCTAAGGGCGAATGGAAGCAGTGAAACCCTAAGGGATACCCCTTTGGGTATTTATAAAACCAAAACCCTAACGGTTCGACCTGGTGACCCTTTGTATTCAACAGATTGGTTTCACACAGGCAAATTTTTGGCTAAGTCAGAGGACTAGAATCCAAGACCTGCTCGGCTCTATCTCGGGGGCTCGACTACTCGATGGAATTGGATTTCACTCAGCTACAGTTCACTAAATTCAGACCACTTTACTACAGTCAGATTGGATCCTTCAATTCGAGAAAGTACTTGACTCAAGGCTCGGGGGCTCCGTGCCACGTGTCCTTCAGTTTTTCTCAGGATTTTACGGGATTATTTGATGAAGACTACTGATTGACCCTTAGCTTGAATTGTCAATTCGAACTAAGGCTCGGGGGCTACATCCATATAGGATGCGATTTTTGCAAATCGCATTCATATATTATTTCTTCGGATTGTCTACGGATTTTTCGGAGCAAGATCAAAGAGTTCAAGATTGACCCTCAGCTTGAAACCTAGATTCGACCTAAGGCTCGGGGGCTACATTCCATATGGAATGCGATTTCAGTAATCGCATTTCCATATGGATCTTTGATGCAAAGATTTCAAGAACGAAGCGGGTATTATTGAAGACCTTCAAGGGAAGTACTCGGGGACGCTTGGGAACAACTCGAGAAGACTTCAAGACTACTCGTAGAGTTAGCTGGAGGACCTTCCAGCCTCATGATGATTCAAGTACTATTGAAGATTGAAGCATGTAGAACTCGGGGACGCTTGGGAACTACTTGTGGAGACCTTCAAGACTACTTGGAGCATCGCACTCGACTATAAAGTACTCGAGGGCTTGTCGACTGGGCATCCCTGGGCCCACCAACACATTGTGGGCCATACCCGGGAGATGAGTTCCTGTACACCTGGACAACTCGACTAGTGGGCCACAGTGCTGGTACCGTGGACCACAAGGCAAGACAAGGCGGACAAGGACTTGTACTAAGACTAGGATAGCTTTCCATACCTTGTATAGGCTACTCCGGGTCCTACTCGAATAGTACCCTTGTACCAATCTGACTTGTAACCCTGCCTCCCGTGGCATATAAGGCGAGGCAGGGACCCCTCTCAAAAGATACGCAATCAATACAGAGCCACGCAGCATACAGGACGTAGGGTATTACGCACATTGCGGCACTGAAAGTGCATCTAGGCCCCTAAGTGGATTTTGGTGAATTGAATGACAAGGCGATTAAAGGACTAATGTATCTGTCTAAGATTGTGAGCAGGTTTTATTTATATATTCATGAGCAATTATTGAAGTATTTATTTATGGATGAATATTATATGGCTCACATTGGAGAAGACAAATATATGGATGATCCTAATGCATAAGTGACAAGTATCAAGCAATAAAAGAAGATAAATATTGGGATAATTTGAGAAGGTCAATTCATGGTCTCCCATATGAAGACGTAGCTTGATTAAATTTACAAGGATCATAAAAGAGAAGATGGTAATTCTCTAAGTCAAGTGCAAGGCTTCATGTGTTTATTGAAAGAGGACACAAGGATGAGTGTACACATTATGGTTCTAATTTGGAAGCTTGCACATTCATTGTCAATCAAGATCAAGCATTTGAAGCAGGTTTTCAAATGAAGGTTAATTGTGTATGAAGCAAGTGGAACTCAAAAGTGGATTGGATAAGTGATGAAGAGATCAACCGAGATGTCTAGGGTGAGGGACTAAGCGATCTTTGGGGCCGTAGCTAAGCCGCCATTTCGTGTTTTGCTAAGGTGAAGTTCTAGCATCCGTGGGGTCTCCAAGTATCATATCCAAACCTTAACTGAGGGAAGCAATGCAAGTCATCACCATGTTAAGATTGGCAATATGGAGTGACTTATGGATTCAAGTGTGCATTCCTATGCTAGATGGAAAGATCCTAAGTCATTAGCTCAAGTATGGACGTGCTCAAGTCAAAGGCTATGTTGAAAGCCCTCAAGTGAATATTGATCAAGTATGGCAAGATTGAAGATATCCAAGCTCAAGAGATCAACAAAGTGTTCTTAGTTATTCTTGAGTATAGGTATGCCGTACTATCAAGAGGGATGCAACTTAGCAAGTTGACCAAGTCAAAGTGCTCATTAGTTGACCTAAGTGAGATCTAGCCTTAGAGTGTGCTAACAAACCCTCCTAACCTAACCTGAGCCACTTCATCTCTTTGGTGACATGTTAGTATCATAGAAAGGGTTTTGGGGGTGTCTCGAGCCTGACCGGTCTGACCGGTCAGGGGCACCGGTCTGACCGGTGCCGCTAGCCCCAACGGCTAGTTTTTCGAACACCGGTCTGACCGGTGTGGGGCACCGGTCTGACCGGTGCCGCCCGTGGACCAACGGCTAGTTTTCTCCTTTGAGGGGTATAAATACCCCAAGCTTTCTTCAGTTGAAGCTTGCTGTTTCTAGTGACATTGCTGAGGTCCCAAGCCCTTCCTACCAAGCTCTAAGCCTTAGTGGCTCTCCCCAACCCTCTCTTTGTGAGATTTGTGGATTCAAGCCATATCCTTGGTGTTGGGTTGAGAGAGTGAGCTCAAGAGCGACCTTGTGAGCTAACAAGAGCATTTCCATAGCTTGAGCACTTTGGTTTCGCGTCTACAAGCTTTGAAGCGTTTGTTACTCTTGGAGGTTTGCCTCCTAGACGGCTAGGCGTCGCCGGCTAGCTCCCAACATTGTGGTGAGCAGCGGCAAGTTTGTAAGGGCTGCGATCTTGCCTCTTCGTGGAAAAGATCCCCTTAGTGGAAAGGAGGAAAGTGGTTGAAAGAAACCCGGCTTGTTGTGGGAATTGTCCCTTACAAGCTCCTCAACGGAGATGTAGTCATTCCTTAGTGGGTGGTGAACTTCGGGAAACAAATCCTTTGCTTCTTCGTGTGGTTTGACTCTCTAAGTTGTTTTTCTAGCATATTTGTTTTGCTTCCGCTTTGATCTACTTGGGTGTGCTACTTGTGTGTGCAGGGCTCATTACCTTGTTTGTGATCATCTACAAAGGCCACTCACCAAGTTTGGTTCGTGCTAGAAGTCAAGAGGTGCTTGAAGTTGTTTTTGCAGGTGCTCTGTGCTACACCGGTCTGACCGGTGAGGTGCACCGGTCTGACCGGTGCCTCCTGTAAAGTCCAGTGCTTGACCGGTCTGACCGGTCATCACCACAGGTCTGACCGGTGGAACACTGTCAGCTCAAGTGATCGGGGAAGAAGAGTTTAATTTGGTCGTCTCGCCTATTCACCCCCCCTCTAGGCGACATCAAGGTCCTTTCAGGCACGAACCTGTCTAATTGTGTGCCCCGTGTCTCACCATCGTGTTCCTGATCTCGGCGAGCCCCACCGCACAATCTACTACTTCGGGTACCCCGTCGTAGGCTCGGTGTCTAAAACACTGACAGCAGGAGCTCGATCTTCCCCGTCGCCGCTTCCCTTCCCGCCGCCGCTGCAGGACCTCCATCCGGGGAGTAGAAAAGGAGGAGCACCGGCGGTGTAACACCCCAGGTGTTTAGTTAAACTAAATACCTTAATTAATCGTGATAATCAAGTGTGATTAGTCTATAAGCATGGTTTTGATCACTTTTGCAAATAAACCCTTGGTCAAAATCTACAAATTCAGTCAAACCCCTAAGAGCTCTAGAAGGTTGAATTGGTTTTCTTGCGCATTCTTCAAATTTCACTATAGAAGTTCAAATTCTGCCAATATAAAAGTTTTTCCTTATTTCCGGGAACACATTTTTCGTAATTGGCGGACATTCAAATTTTGAGTGGAAATTATCTTAAATTTGAGTTGAAGTTCCTGTGAACAGGAAACCGGAGCCGAGAAAAACTGGATTTTCATCATGATTTTCCCATCAATCTATTCACCAAAACATAGGTCGCCCTTTGGGAAAGTTGTAGTGCTATAGTTCCTCTACAACTTTTATTTTTGGAGATTTTCGAGTTACATGCAAAAATATGGAGTACCGTATTTTTGAAAATGGGTAAATGGAATAGAGAGGACGCCACAGCTGGCCGGCCGCGCACCGCGCGTCGCGTGCGCGCGCGCACACGCATTGAGTACACCGCGCCAGGTGTTGGGGCCGCTTTCCTCCGGCGTACGGTGCCTCGCGGGCTCCGTGATGGACCGTACTCGGGCCGTGGGGCCTCCGCCTGTGCTCGTTCCCCCGTGCGCCGCGCCTACGTGCCTTACCGTGCCGTCTAGGGCCACATGCCAGTGCGTCCTCGCACCGCACGGCAGGCGCGCATGCAGCTCGGCCAGCTGGCCGCTTTGCCGCGTCAAGAGGCTCGTCGTCCGCCTCATCATCGTCACGAACTCGCACCGTGCATTTAAAACCCGGCCAGCAGCGACCTGTCGCCGTTTTCGCCGCCCGCCGTTGCCTCTGTGCTCCACCGCCGCACACCATAGGCGCTGTCGCCGCAACTCCTCCTTCGGTCATCCTTGCGGTACCCTCTCCTCTTTCGCACGTCCTCCCGACCCTCCTCGAAGCCCAGCCGTCGCCGCCGCCTCGCAGCTGCGCCGCTGTCACGCCGGACAGCAGGCCATGGCAGGCCGTGCGCCGCTAGCTGCCGTAAGAGCTCACCGGGGGCCCGTCCGGCCAACCAGCTGCCCCTGCTCTACCTAAGGAGGGCCGCGCACGCCTCCCCGGCCATTCGCCAGCCAAAAGCCGCTGCCGGCGAGGTGCCAAGGTGGGCCAGGGACCCAATTGCTCCGATTGAAAAAGGTGTAGGGTCTTTTCTGCAATCTAGGGACTTTTTCATAATATCAAAAACTTAGTTCGAGGGTCTGGTTGCAAAAGTTGTTCTAGGTTTTAGCAGTAACTTTGAAAATGCATTAAAAATCGTAGAAAATTCAGACAAATGTAAATCTAGTTGTGTTGGATTCTTTGTGAGGAGACTTACAATTTCTAGAAAAGGTGTATAGGGCTTTTCTGGATAATTTTGAAATGAAAATTCAAACTCAGTTTGATGTACTTTTATTGCAGTTCAAAATGTACTCATGCAATGGAGATGAAATTTGGATATGTTATTCTTTATGCCATGTTCAGATCTGTGACCAAGTTTGGCACATGTTTGATGTGTAGATTTATAGTTATGAAATTTAGAATCTTTAAGTTAGGTTAAGCTTGATGCTTTTTATAGTCACCTCAGCAAAACTTTTCTTTAAGCACCAATGCACCCTAGACTTTGTTATGATGAGTAGCATCTCTGGAAAAATAATTATGATTTTAGGACCTTGTTTGAATAATGTTTTGGATTTAATCTTGTGAAGGATGTTAAATTGATAACTTGAAGAATATGATAGATCTACTTGTGTGTGTTGGTTAGAAGCTTAGAATTATCATGTATAACCTGTAGGAAAAATTTGAGTTCAAAAAGATTAATAAATCTTTTTGTAGGATTTAATAAAGTTAAGCTAAGCTGTAATTTATCTTTTTCATATAAATTAATTTATATGTGATCTGGAGCTGAATTTTGGTAATTAAGCTTAGTTTAGTCATATGCTGCTGTGTGCAAATTTTTAGATCAGTTTGAGTTGTTTTTAATTTAATATGAATTTTGGAAGAGAGGCAAGCTAAGATTGGAATAAATATGTTTATCTTATTTATTTAAGTTTAATTAAGAATTTCATGTGTAGTTCCTGTCTGAAATCATTTTATCACACCCCCGTACTGTTTGGTGAAGTTTAGTAATGTAATTTGCTTAAATGTGCACACAATCACCATCAAAATAGCTTTTAGTTCATTATCACATCACACCCCATACTTTTTGTTTGAAATAGTAATAGTCTAGATGAATGTGGCCAACAAGAGTTGGTTTGGTGGTAATTCTCCCACCCTTACCATAACCTAATGCATATGCATGTATACGTGTAGATTTACCGAACGGTACATACACACTCACCCAAGAGGAAGGAGGGACAGTTGATGGAGAGGTGAACCAGACCGGTGTTCATCAAGACCTGGACCAAAGTCCAGAAGAGCCCAAGGTTGTTGCTAACATAGAAGAAGGCAAGCTCCGGGGTGCATATAACCTTTTCGGGATAATCTCATATATTTTACTTTTCAGTATTTATGTTATGTTTTGTGCATTTAAGTTTCAGGAGTTGAATTGAAACCTAGATGCATGATCCTTAGGTTTCTATGCTCTTATACTAGTATGTTAGGACGCTAGTGTCATGCTTTAAGGACACGGTACAAGTCGAGTAATGACTCATTGCTCGCGAGGTATAGGATGGTTATGTTGGAATCATAAGTTGGATAAATAGACTCACTCATGTGGTAAGAGTAATGGGTTCAGTCTCGACCGAGTAGCATGGTGCTGGTTTAAACTATTGAACGTACCAAGTGCTTGTCGGGAATGAGACCGGTAAGCCTAGTACCTAATGAGCCAGTGCGGGGACTTTATCGCTACTACTCTTGAGATGCGTCTGCCGGTTCGCTACCGGTAGTGCAAGTGTGAGTCTGGACGTGCCGTGTGAGGGCGTTCCAGTAACCTTATACTTAGGACTGTGGCACATGTCCCTAATCTGGAGAATAATGGGAACTGCTTGGTCGGGGTAGACCCCGCATTCGCTTTTATTTGATTTCTTGGGGTCTACATTCTTCTGTGTATCTTGGATTGACCTTGCAAGGATATAAATCAATCGATCGTCGGTCACTCACCGTTATCTGAGTCGGTTTGACCACTGGCTACCCCATATTTATTTATGGAACATTTGAATTAATATTGTTACCTGATTAATGTTGTTTGAACAAACATACTTGTTTAGTTAGGTGCTTACCTAGAATGATTAACATACTAGAATATGAGCTAAAACTTGAAATAAGGATCAACTCTTAGTCGCTTGTGGCAAAACAAACCCACCAGCCAAAAAGCCTTGCACGTCTAGTTGTACTTTTATTTTGTCAGGTCAGTCTTGCTGAGTATTAGTATACTCAGTCTTGCTTAATTTGTGGTTTTCAGGTAACCCCATCTGGCCTGGTTCTATTCCAGATGGTTGGGAGCTTGAGTGAGAGCAGGATGACGATGAGTGATACTCTATGGATGACCTCCTATGTGTATCTTCCGCTAGTTTTTATTTCCGCTGTTAAACTCTGAAACACTTTACTTTATGTATGAAAACCTGGTTTGTAATATTGTAACTTTGTGAACTTTAATGTAATGTTGAACTTGTACTCTGGTTCCGCCTTCGTGTGGGCTTTGCGCATATCAGCGATCCTGTTGCAAGTGATTTACCGAGAATGACCCGGCAGATGCGACAAAATAACTCCTTGTTATCGCTTATTAGCCAAGTGGACCGGCTTAAGTGATAATACGGATTTATTTTTGAGTGGTTCTGTCACACGCAGGAGCTAGAGAGAGGGAGCGCCGACGGGAGCTGGAGAGCTGCGGCGGCAGCGGGGAGGAACGGGCGGCGGCGGCGACGACGGGTGCGAGGAGGAGGAGAGGGGGTCGACGGGGGAGTCAGTGCGGGGGAGGACCGAATGGATAAGGGAGGGTGCAGTGGAGATAAAGGAGAAAAAAAGAAGAAAAAAAGAAGAGAAAAAAGAAGAAAAAAAGAAAAGAAAAAAGAAAAAAAGTAAAAGTAAAAAATGGAAATAAAAAAGGAAGGGTATAAAAGATATTTCACCACTTTATCCACATTACACAGTCAGAAGAATCTGTTTTGCCAAATGTTTTTCCAAAACAGATTCAGCTCTTCTGCAGAATCCGCCCGCCAGCACAACGAGCCGGAGCCGGAGCACAAACGCACCCTTGCTTGGACGAGCCCTCCCTCCGAACTTCCAATCCGGTCAGTGCCCCTGAGCGTCGGCAGGCCGGTGCTGCAGCTGCGGCGTGGCTGCTTGTCCTGATAGCGCAACAGGACGACAGGTACACGGATGAGTGGATGACAACGTGGTTGGCGTGTGGAGCGTGTCGGCTGCAGGGGGGGCGCGTCACGGCACGGTACCGTGGCAGTGAGCACGCATCCTTGTCCGGAAGGACGCAGCACTAGTCAGCACCGATGGCGTTCGTGCAACGTCGACGGTTGCTCGCTGCTGCCTTTTCTGGAACAGTGTCAAAAGATTCGCCGAGCAGTCTCGCAGCGCGGCGGTAACGCTGCGAGATCGCTCTAGCGGGTGTCCGGACAGCTACCGGCCGGAGCTCTTTCCACCGTTCAGTAGTGACAATGCGTTGAAGGAAGCTCGTTTTCGAGATATTTCAGCAGGTGCTGGTCTTACCTTTTCACTTGAAAATGATATGTTCCCAACTTCGGTATGTAGACTTGTCCAGTTACAAATTTACTACTCCCAGGCTCTCCCATTTTGAGCCGTTCCAGGTTTTCAAAAATTTTGAGGCCTTCCGTGCGAATTTTCATATTTCAATATTTCATACAGGCCCTAGTTTTGGACTTGTCTCTATGTGCACGCGTGCTAGTCCGATTCAGAAGTCGATCTGACACCACTCACTCGGCAAGAAGCTGGAATATAGTCTTTGCAAAAATGTGAAAAATGCGCCTTGGTGCGAGCCTGATAATGTTGAACCATTGAACAACCTGCGTAAATGCGTCGAACACTTTAAAAAAAAAGGAAACGAAATGCGTCGAACATAGCAACAACTGACTTGCTGCAATGCATTTGCAATGTTAAGCGCTGAACATCTGTGCGCCCGGCAGCCTGACAAACTACGAACTGAACCTGCCTGTACTGTACAGCATTGTCCGCTGCAAAACACAATCCCCATTTCATTTCCTCTGGTCGATGATCCCCTTTGTCTTCAGGAGGAAGCAAAAGCGACGACGGGCGCACCAACCTCGGCGCACAATTTGCTGCCGTGGAAAGCGCCCGGGATGATCAACATATATCGGATAAGAGATTAGGCACTAGCAGTATATATCCCCGATCCCTCCTCCTCCTTTTTTCCAGCTTCGCCGCTGGGACCTCTTTCCGGCTTCTTCGTCTCTCCTCTGTCTCACAAAAGGAAAAGAGGGAACGGCAAGAAGAAAAGGGGATATCTCGTGTGTCAGTCTCCACTGTTCTCGCACAGCATTGGCATTGCCAAAGCCCCAAGTCAGGCGTCAACCATGGCGATTGGCGACGAGCAGGCAGGGGGTCCCAGCCGTGCGTACCCCCTATCTCCTCTGCATTTGGCCCGATTTGTGTCTTCTCAGAGCCTGTCATCCCCGGACTAAGCACAGTGGGATCAGGGATCCTTTGCTTGTCGAGGAGGAGATCGAAATGGCAATGGCCCGGCCCCAACGAAATGGGACAGGTTCCTTTGTTGACCTCCAAATAGGAGAGTCCATGCATGCTGCTGCAAACGATGATACTCCTGTGTTCTTGGACGCATGGCAGGGGCAAAGTATAACAAACGGATCAGATCGCCGTCGAAAGATGGAAAGAGGGTGCAGAAAAAGAGGATGCTTTCGCCCCCCTAGACGACGTACTAGGCTAGTACTGTTTCGCTAACGCGACGGGGCTGAAGACCTCAAGTCAATGCGGCAAGGCAATGCCTGAGTGCTGCTGAGGTGGAGTCTACGCCGCGCCGCGGCGTGCCAGATCGACCTCGACATGACTGGAGGACGAACATGCCGGAAGGCAAATGCGCTTCGAGCACCAGAACAATATAAGCGTAAAAGCATGCGAGATCATCCGGTTTCTAGACAGATTATTTCGAGCTCTTGTCTGATCGAGTGGTAGAATGGAGCTTCTGGCGAGATAGTAGTGACAACGAGAGTGTAGGAGACGACGCTAGACGATAGGAGCAGATGCGTCATGTCAATGCCATGTCAGGGCAAAGCGATAAAACCCAACAAGTCAAGTTGTATTATGCTAAAATGAAATCAAAGAGTGCGTACGCATGGGGCCTCAATCCTCATGGACCGGATGGAAAAAGCAGGAGAAGAGATCTGGGGCAGGCACTTTTCTTCCGATCCCTGACCCGGCCGGGATATAAAGCTATTACGTCTGCCATGTCGGCATTGCACATCTGCGTGTTCAGTGCATCCCCTTTTCGAATCGCGTCCGGCGATCTCTGGCCCGTGTGCGGGGGCCACGGGGGTGTCAGCTTATGTTGTTTTTTTTTATCCCGGCCTCTCCCTTTCCTTGCTGCCTTGGTCCCATGGATATATGCCGGTAAGATGGAGATAATCTAGTTTACCTGTTATGGTTACGGAGTAGATGCTGCTGAGGCACAGGGGGGCCCTGCCTGCTCTTTTTTTTTCTGAGTGGATGGGTCCTTTTTATCTTGCGTTTCTGCTGATCTGGGATTTGCCATGGTCCATGGAGCAGCTGTTTCAGTGTTCTTGGTGAAGACTGCAGCACAGACAGCATCATCATCAGCTTGTTTTGGGGTGGTTTGTGGACTTGTATCTCGTTTGTGGGGGGAGAGAGGAGGCCCAGCAGTAGTACTTGGGCCACTCGCACGTACACTCGGGCCCAGCTGTTATGTCTTGCCATTGCCATGTCTGAGACTCCTTGGTTGGTACTCCCCCCGTCCCTTTATATAAACATTCCGAGGTTTCAAAATTTTTCTCACAATGTAAGCATTTCTACCTGCTTGTGGGACCTACACATGGGATTCTTCAACAAAAATCCCCAATCTCCTCCTTCCCAGCCGCAGAGCCGCACGAGCTCCCCACCGATCCCGTCGGCCTCCTTTGCCGACACGCCCGGCCGCCACTGCCTCCGCTCCTCCGGGCTCCGGCCTCGCCGCGCCGCCACCGCCGCCACCACCCTCTCTCTCTCCCGTGACGGCCACGCGAAGACGGCGCCCACCTGCGGCCTCGGTTTATGCGGGGCCGGCCGCCGGCAGTGGCGCTTCCGGGAGGAGCGGGGCCGGGTCCAAGCTGAGGCGGTGGGCTCCATGACGACGCCGGCGTCGGCCCCGCTCCTGCGACCTGCGGTGCCGCGGCTCCCGGCGGCACGCCCGCTGCCGACGCTCTCCGGATGCAGGAAGTAGTCCCCGTGCCCCGGATTTGGAGCTGTGCATGCTTTTTTGCCTGGTACACTCGGGCCCAGCTGTTATGTCTTGCCATATCTCAGACCCCTTGGTTGGTACTTCCTCCGTTCCACTATATAAGCATTTCTAGAGTTCAAAATATTTATCAAAATATAAGTATTTCTAGAGATATGACAAAACTAAATAGGTAGGTGGGTTGGTGAACAGTTGGTGAGTAGTGTAAAATGAGAGGTATAAATATCTTTTATCACTTCTGTTATTTTTTTGAGTTTGAATGCTAGGAATGTTTATATTTTGCTTTGCGAATTTTGTGAATGTGATGTCGACATCGACCCTCTAGCCAGTACAGTAACAGGAGTCAAAAGAGTCAGTGGTTGCTGGATTTTACTGGTGGGTGGTCAATATTTTTCGCTCTAGCTGTGCAAGAGACAAAAGAATCAGCATCCGGGATCTGCCACACGAATGCATGCATGCCCAAACAGGTGGACCCAGCCACACACACACACAGTCCTATAGCTCCCCAGCTTTCTTTTTCCAGCTTTGCAAGGCAGCCAAGCTGATCTGATCTGCTGCCGACCTTGAAGGACTACCGGTCACGCTGCCTTCATAAATGGGAATCAGACAGTGACTAATCAACACCGGTCAGTGCAACTGTGGCATCAGATTTCACACATGCATTTCTGCTGGCGCGCTGAGCAAGAGTGCAAGACAAGCAGTAACCAACAAGATCGATCCCTGCACATGTTTAACTCCGTCATCATTCCAGGATCAGAGACCAACCCCAATGCCCGTCAGGGTTTTTTTTACGTAACGGGTCAAATTGAATTAACCGGTGTAATCAGTCCCGTTAACTTGTTCTCTCGGGTCGGTAACCACAACCGACCCGGACCAGTAAGACCGGTTACCACGGTAACCGACTGGTTACTACTGGTAAAAGAAAACTGATGCCACATGCCACCATCTAAAACATTTTGTAGAGAAATGAGAAATAAAAAAAGGTAACCATCCAATCGATCCATGGTCCGGGGTTCAGTTTTTCGGAGACCATGAAAACAAAGCTGATCCCATGGCAGTCACTCGTGTGATTGTGATCCACCGACCCATGCATCGTGCGCACACATTTCCCCAACCCACCTGGTTCTGTTCTGTTCTGCACTTCTTCTATGTACTCACCCATCTCGAAAAGGAATCAACTGGTGCAAGTTGTTTGCTGCCTCCTAATTACTCTCTTCGTTCTTAAATATATAACGTCTATAACAAGAAAATTAGTTTAAAATAAATTATATAATCTCAGTTCTCAATCTTGAGGGGTTTACAACCTCCCTCCTAATTACTCTCTTCGTTCTTAAATATATAACGTCTATAACAAGAAAATTAGTTTAAAATAAATTAAATTTGTTGTCCTAAATATTATATATTTAAGAACGAAAGGAGTAAACAATACCACGCTCTGTACCGAGAGACCACCTTGCTTCGCTTGCAAAAATCATACTACTACTACTCCCCCAAGATCCACAATAATTTTAGCCTATACAATTAGCATTTCGGCCCGAGGTCAAAGCGCCCGGGCACATGGCCGACGCATGGCCGGCCGGCCACCCGGCTTCACGATTGCTGCCGTGCCTGCTGGCTGCTGCCTTCCTACCGCCGCCCACCCTTGGCTGCCTGGCTGGACGCGGAGAGCAGCAGCGACCGCGCCCGGTCGCTCCGCTCGCTCTACAGCTGTAGCCGGTGGCGCGGGGCGGCGCAGAGCCACGTGAGCGCGGCGGCCGCGACGAGCGCGAGGGGGCACGGGGCCGGCAGCGACGGCGTCGACGCCGACGCGTAGGGGTACGAGGACGAGGAGTAGCCGTCGCCCCGCCCGGCGAAGGAGACCGTGTCGTTGATCAGGGGCATCCCCGTGCCGCCGGACGACGGGTTATTCGTGCTCGGTGTGCCGCCGCCGCCGCCGGTGCTGCTCACGGACGACTTGAGGCTGGTGCAGTGGAAACAAGAGTTTGGTTAGCGGGAACATCGGACATTGACGTGACAGGATCCCTACCAACCGTCATCTACATTTTGGTGGCACAACAAAACGTTAAGCCTACGGGTAATCATATGCGTACATGATCATCGATCGATAAACCATCTGTTTCGTTGATGGTCATGCACGTTCCTGCCAATGATATATTCGCGTCCGCCTGGGCTTTCCACAGAAGCACGCAAGACTAAAACAAGGCAAAATCTCTAGCTAGCTACTAGACAACTAATTGACGGCGCGTAGTACTAGTAATTAATAGCTTTTCATTAGCTATAGTATGCTGGATCAATCGGGGTGTCCGTTAATTACCTGGACATGCTAGGGCAGAAGGTGATGAGGTAACTGGCGATGCCGGACTTGCAGGTGAAGGTGGAGGTGGCGTCGTCGTAGGCGTAGCTGTAGGCGCGCGGGCACGCGTTCTTGAAGAACTGCGAGCTGGCCGACGGCTGGCACGTCGCCGGGGTGCCGTAGTCGCCGCTGCAGCAGTCCTGGGGCCGCCCGAACGCGCCGCACGCGCTCTTGCAGGCGATGCCGGCGCCGTCCGGGCCGGCCACCTTCAGCTCATCGGGGCACGGCCCGTTCAGGTCCGCCAGGCACCCCGTGGCGCCGCAGGTGGCCCCGGTGCCGCCCTGCGGCACCACCACCATCGGCAGGTTGGAGCCGTCCACCAGGCTCACGTCGTAGAAGTCGTTCCCGGCGGCTCCGTTGAGGGTGAACTCGGCGAGCGTGGTGGGCGGCGCGGCGCCTCCGCCCGCGCACTCCACCGCGCCGGACCCGCACTCGCCCGTGGCGCAGGAGAAGCGGCCGGAGCCCGCCGGGTCCGCGCCGCAGAGCGTGCGGCCCCAGACGCGGCCCGACCACGCCGGGGGCGCGTCCACGGAGCGGGACTCCCCGGTGGCCAGCGCGAAGCCCGTGGTGGAGAGCGGCGGCGACCCCGCGCTCGACAGGAGCCCCGGCCACACCGTGTACCCGCAGGAGTTCGTCAGCGTGAATGTCGTGGACACCGCCCCTGCACACGTCAAGCAAAGTGTAAGCAACATTGCACAGCCGCGTCGCGACGCATGCAAAAGGCTAGCGACCGGCCGGTGTCGGCGTACCGGAGAGTGAGCTCAGAAGGAGAGACACCGAGAGCAGCAGACGATGAGCCGCCATTGCGGAAAGGTAGAAGACGGCTAGCAATGCAAGATCAGAGGACGACAGGAGAGATGGCTATCTATAGCTGCTCAGCGTCTCGTTCTTGATTCGATTGGACTTTGTAAGCGGAGCGATGCAAATCATGCGCCGACTTATAGGAGGAGCTGAGGCTGACTGGCTGAGGAGAGCTTGGACAATGGACATGGGAGCTCGTGATGGACGGTGGTGCGTGTAGGGCGGTCAGTGGCGCACTGTGCGGTCAACAGGTTGTCCTATGCTCCTCCTGTGCCCGCCAAGGCGCCAACCGTTCGAGTGGGCTGCGGCAGTGCTGCATCGGACAGCGCTGTCTCGTGGCGCCTCTGGCACTGGCCATGGCCTTGAATCTTGATGCAGCTGGCTCAACGTTCGAGTGGGCAGCTCCCAATCAAGGGCATCCACGTGGTTTGCGTCAGTTGTCAGCAAGAAACAATCAGCGGCTCATGTGCGGCGCCCATCTCCATCGGCAAATGGAAAGAGGATAAACCTGGAACCAAGCATGCATAATTACCGATCCGCTGCGCGGTCTGATTCTAATGGTGATCACTTGCAGTTTTTACCACGGTTGCTTTACGCTAGATCGCCGATCCGATTCGTCTTTACAGTAGCTTGAAGCGAATGCTTTGAAACGGGAGAGGAACACGGGGCGGGCGTTGTGAATCTAGAGGAGATGCGCCGTGATCGTGCGTGGGGAGGCTGCAGAAACATTCGTCATCCCCGGGCGGGGCGGCAAGCGGGATTCGCGGTGGAGAATCTCACTGATGAGAGAGCTCCGAATTCGCCGCCAAGTCGTATTTGATCCCATCTCTGCGATCACTACTTAATTACACGCTGCTTCCGTCTTACTCTGACAGATGCAAGTGCAGCTCATTTCAGCTGGAAATTCAATTGACAGATGCAAGTTCAGGACTCCATTTCCATGGAGTGTTCTACCTTTTCTTCCTGCGACATCTCGTGCTCTTCCTGTATTTGAGATGAAGTTCGTAAGCTACACAAAAGTGTTTTTTTTTTGGGGCAAATTGCTCCGTATCATCACTTTTATCTTTTTTGCAGGAGGAGGTAGAGCTCATTTTGTCAGCATTACGTGTCGTGTTATTTTTTCAGTTTATGTATCTCTGGTCCCAGAATAAATCTATGTTCACGTTTGTCCTAAATGAAATATTTTAAAAATTTTGACTATAAATAACAAAAGTCAAACACAAAAAGGTGTTTTGATAAATTTAGCACGAATCCAACGATCATAATTTGTAATAACTTCTATTTAAAATAAATTTTGTAAAATAATGCGAATATTTGACTATAAACAAACCTAACCATTGCTATGTTTTGGGACATATGTAGTAGAGCTTGATAACGAGGGAACTCAGCTCGGCTCGGTGTGGCTTGTTATTTAAACGAGATATCGCTGATGTAACAAGCAGAAAAGCTAGCTCGAGTAGCTCAAGAGCCAACGCAGTAACAAATCCTCACAGACCAAGCTAATGGATGAAATTCATTGGCAGTATCAAATGCTTGTCCCCTCCAGAATCTGCTTCGCAAATTACAGCTAAATTACGAGCTGAGCAAGCTCTGGAATCCAATACAGCCCTAATAGATGATATGATTTAATCTTGGAAGAATTAGGTTTGTGCGAATCAATTTGCAATAAACAACTAGCAATGATTACTTTGGCTAGTAGTACTTGTTTAATGGTTAATCAGCCGCACGCAAATTGTCTGTTTGCCTTCAGTTCAGAGGGACGGCAGTCGGCAGCCCTGTTTACGAGTGCCGTACACAAAATAAACCCGGGGGGTGGGGGCAACCGTCATTTTTCAAAAAATCAAAGGTGCATTGTTCTAACCACTCCCTGACGAGATTCTCCTGCTCAGAATTTCTTTTGCTATGTTTTTTCTTCTTTCTGCTTCTTGCCTACTATTTTTCTCTCAAAACAAATCAGCACACGATATTTTTTCTAGCAACAAATTTACTGTACAAACCAGCAGAAGATCTACCCAATAGAGTTAGCACCGAGCTGTGTGTTCTCAATTTCTCATCATTGGGTCGATGAGTAATTGAGTATTTTTTATTTTGTGTGTGATCATCTCCCCGCTAGCCGCTACACCAGGGCCCAGGAGACCAGGACCCACGTACCGTGTACTCCTTTTTTGACCGTAAAAAGAAACACACGGCGGCGGGATGACACAACAATATTGAAAAAGAACTAACTTTTTTACATTTTTTTGATTTTTTGAAAATAATTGTGTATGCTGAACTTTTGCAAAACTATACATCTGATACTGTTGGAAAGGACGTCAGACTCCAGACGTCGTCCGGCAAGGGCGTCTGAAGTGCTAAACGCTGTTGCCAACAGCGTATGGTGCAAACGCCGCCAGAATAAAAGGTGTCTCCCCTGCGCACGCGGCCCCCCGTCAGCGACCGCCGTTAGCAACGGCGTTTGACGACTACAAACGCCGATTCCACCGGCGTTTGGTTTCCTCCCCCTATAAAAGCTCGAAAATTCCCCGGAATTCAAAAAAAATCAGAAAAAAGAAAGAGAGGTGGAGAGGAGAAGGAAGGGAGTGAGGTGGGGGTGGTGGAAGAAGCAGCGAAGCTCTACCGGATCTCTTAGTTCGAGGTATTATGCGGATTTAAACTCTGTGTAGTTATGATTTAGTAGATTTATTACAAGTGGGTTAGCTTGCATTTCACTGGATTAGCATAGAACTACCCTATTAGATGATAGTTCTTTTTCACTAGATTTACTTCGAGCAGTGAAGTTACGATTTATTCAAACTAGTATTTTAGTTTTGTTTCACTGGATTAGCGTAGATCTAATTTTAGATGTGACTCATATTTCACCAGATTTACTTGAAGTGCTGTAGACAAGGTTACATTAGTTTTTAATAGTGTTTGTTTACGCTGTATGATCTCAGGCATGTCAGAAACAGTTCGTGTCTAGTTGTATTATGGACCAGGAGAAGTTAGGTATGGTGAGGAAGGAGTTGACTTGTCAACTTTTTCTTCAGCTGTGAAAATGTTAGAAAAGTCGTAGATAGAAATTGGGATGCCATAATCAACTGGTTGTACAATGCATTTTCAATTGATTTAGAGTAATATGGACTGTCGGTAATGTCACTATTCAACAGAAGTAATCCACCGTTTTGGGAGCTTATACCACTTGAAAACACTAGCACTTGGCGGATTTATGCCACAAATGCATTCCAAATTGGTTGTCCAGTGGTCTTGCTTGTCCAAATTTTCTGAAGAATCAAGTGTATCAGGAAGCCGAGGGTGGTGAAGAGAGTGAAGGTGAGGGTGGTGAAGAGGGTGCAGACGAGGGTGGTGAAGATGGTGGTGAAGAGGGTGGTGCATAGGAACAACAAGAGGTGGAAGGAGTTGCCGAGAAAGATGAGACACCTTTTGTAGCAGTAGGTGTGGTTGGTGAGGGAGAACATAACCGAGAAGTGCTAAGTCAGTACGAGAGGGAGGTCAAAGACAACGAACGTGCATTGGAAGAGGAGTTCACAGATGATGAGGATGATGGGCATGATTAGCATGTGCCAAGGGATTGACAGAACTACAATTTCTCATGGCTCGTTGTTAATGCTGGTGAGAATGTGCCTTGAGAGTACAAAGAGAATGAGGTTTTGTTCGGCGGTATGTAGCCCACTTCAGAACATTTGAAGGATGCAGTGAAGAGGTGGGCCACCTTGACTCTGCAAAGAGAGTTCATGGTGTTGAAGAGTTCTCCGAAGATATAGGAAGTACGTCGTGTGAAGCCTGATTGTGCTTTTCAAGTGTATGGATCTAAGGGCAAGTGGAAGGATTACTTTGACAAATCTGTGGTGCATCACACATGCACACTTGATCAGTTAGACGCAAACCACCAAAATCTATCTGCTAGTTTTGTTGCTAGCCACATGTACTCTCGGATTGTGCTAAATCCTGCTTATGAGCCCAACTTCATTATTGGTGCAATTAAGGAGAAATTCAGGTACATGATTAGTTACGGCAAGGCATATATGGCGAAGAAGAAGGTATTGGAGCATAGGTGGGGTACTTATGAAGCATTGTACCACAATTTGCCTAACTTGCTGCACACAATAGCTCAACTAAATCCTGGCACATACTTTGATATCAAATGTTATAATTGTATGCAGAAACCAGAAAAGCTTGTGCTTTAGTGGTCATTCTTAGCATTGGGAGCCTGCATTCAGGTTTTCAAACATTGTCGACCGATGTTTGCCGAGATGGAACTTTCTTGATCGGAAAATACAAAGGCACAATCCTTACAGCTGTGGAAGCAGATAGTAACAATCAGTTGTTGTCGTTGACTTTATAATTTGTGAAGGGAGAGAATGGTGAGAGTTGGTACTGGTTTCTAGAGAGGTTGAAGAATATGGTGGTGCAGGATGTGGAGAGTGTGTCACGATAGGCACAAAGGTATTTTGCAAGAAATCAATGAAATAAAAGATGGCAGCCAAGAGCGTAACAAAGTTGTATTGTGGCCAGATGTTAAGAGCAGGTGGTGCATTAGGCATATGAAAACAAACTTCCACAGTCAATTCAAAAACAAGGTGCTATCTAAATTGTTTGAGCGGTTGTGCGAGAAAAATCAACAGAGCAAGTTCGATGAGATCTGGAAGAAATTAAATGACCTCAAGAAGAAGGCATCAGACGAGCTTACAAAGAAGCATGTAAGTCCTCATCCTGTGGAAGAACCAGTTTCTCTCGAGGACGTGGGGTTAGATGGCCCTAACGTTAGATGAAGAAGGGAGCGTGCTGTGAAGACCTTCAGCCAGTGGATTCAGAATGAGCTGAAGGAAAAATGGTGTCTCATGTTTGATGAAGGTGGGGCACGACATGGGATAAGACCACTAATTTTGCTAAGGCTTACAACACTGTGCTTCGCGGTGCAAGAGCTCTTCCTCTAGTTGGCATAATCAAGTTTCATTTGTACCGCACAATGCAGTACTTTTATGACCAGAGCAAAGCCGCATATGCATCTATGAGGAACATTCACTTGGTGTACTGCTAGAAAATGACTAAGTACTTGGAAAAAAGCATAGAAAAAAGCTCTTCTTCACTGAGCCACTGCAGCACCTCTCCACCAGTCTGGTCGCAATGTAATTCTGTGAAAATTTGGGGTTCATTGCAAGTCAAAAGCACAGTTAGGCCCATCACGACAATTCAGATATCAAGTGTGTGAACTTGGGAACCATATTTGCAAATGCTCTTGTCGGAAGCTGCAGCTACTACACAGGTCGTGCACACATGTGATCGCTGCATATTATGAACTTCGAGATTTCGGCCACCGTTGGTACGTGCCCAGCTACTACAAAAAGGAAACAGTTCTGAACACTTGGAGTCAATAGTGGTTACCTCGTGATGGGTAATTTCACTGAGGACCCCAAGGAAAATGTAGTGTACATACCTTATACAAATCTAGAAATGTGCCAAGGTGTTGGAAGACGGAAGAAGAAGAGGATTAGGAACAACATGGATGAAGCATGTGATGGGTAATTTCACTGAGGACCCCAAGGAAAATGTAGTGTACATACCTTATACAAATCCAGAAATGTGCCAAGGTGTTGGAAGACGGAAGAAGAAGAGGATTAGGAACAACATGGACGAAGCATAAGCTGGCCTTGCAATGCATATATGCTCCAAGTGCAACAACCCGAGCCACAACTACAAGAGATGCACAACTACATATTATGCTTGCAACGCACCAAGTTCGTCCAATGTGGATGCAGCAGGACCTTCAGGACATGGACGTGGTCGTGGACGTCGTGGCCATCGTAGTAATGCTGGATTCATATGATAGTAGTTGTTTGTAACAATAAAACCTTTTATTCGTGGAAGCGTGTTGTAATATTTGAACTACTACTGCATGCTAGTGTGTTGTAATATTTCGTTATGTATTGTCATGTTGTTGCCTACAAATTTAGTTATTCCGTTACATTTTTTCCTAATTTGACTTTTTGTAATTTTTGAATTGAGACATTCACTAACATTTGAATTACCATCTTCTTTTGCAGTTCCCGATGGCTTCCTTAGGTCCTGAATTGAACTTGGATTTGCTCACTGTAAGGAAGGAGGAGGTCGCAGTGCCAAAGGGGATCCACACTCCTATGTGCTATTGCGGTGACAGCTGCAAGCTTGTCAAGTGCAAAGTTCTTGGGTACGCTTACGGAATGAGGTTATTCATGTGCGTCAACTATGAGCACGACCCGATCAAGCCATTTGGCAATGTTAGACACAAAGTAAGAAGAAAGTACATCTCTCAATTATTCATATGTCATTGGCATTTTATTATGTGCTAACTTGTCTTTGAAAAAAGACTCCACCTGCTCTTTGTGATTTCATGCAATGGCTAAATGCTGAGCAGTCCAAAGCCGACAAGCACTACATCAAGGAAATGGGCCGTCGGGCAACTGAGAGGTGGCAGCGCATGGTTCAGGCAGAAAAAATAGAAGAAAAACACAAAGAGTAGCAGGAGGAAATTCGCCTTCGGCGGGAGATGAAAAACTGTGAAGCGGCCCAGGCCCGTGAAGCCGACAGAGAGAGGCAGAGGGAGAGGGCTCGCTGGGCCAAGGAAGCTGGGCCGGATGGCATCAGGAAGGGAAAATACCCACGTTGTACCCAGTAGACTTAGAGTATTAGACGTGGAGTCGAACTGTATCACTTCAAAACTAGACAATTTATTTCGTCCACTAGAGTCTGTTTGTATCCTTAAGAACTTGATTTTAAGTGCATTAGAGTGTGTTTTCTCTGAATGATTTGCTTCATCCGAGTCACTGCAACATACATCGACCGTACCAATAGCGTAGGGTGTGTTTTCTCTGAGTCACTGCAGATTTTCTTTGCCCACATGATCGAATAGCGCGCTCAAACAGTTACCCTACTACAAGGGTGTGTTTCCTTAGAGTCATTGTTGCTTTCCTCTTCCAACGGATCGAATGGCCCACCACTCAGGCTTCTTCATTGCCTACATATATGCCACCCTTCTCTTCTCCAATGGCTCATCACACAAAGCAGTAATGTCTTCCTAGGGTGGGGACGATGACTCCATCAGACCTGCCTTGTGGGTTGAGCAAGATCCTGACTTCAAGGCCAATTTCCCGGTACAAGCTAAGAGAGATTTCAAATGCATGAGTGAGGTTAGAAGTTACACACCAAATCAGACGGTGAACTGGCCAAGATGTGGTCACGATGACTTTTGCGTGATGCAAGTTTACCAGGGATGGAACAACTCTGGTCGTCGCTTCTGGCACGGCTCACGAGCATGAGTAAGCAAAGCTACGTGACCTTTGTCCATTATCTTTTTTTGTTTACTAACGTAATCTCGGTTTCTGCACTACTCCCGTTAATCAGATAACTGCGGTTTCGTGCAGTTGGTGGATCCCCCAGCTTGTGACGCCCCAGGTTTCAATTAGGGTTAATTAACGCTAATGACTGGTCAACCAAGTCAAACATGTTGACTTTGGTCAAACACTGGTCAACCTGGGTCATCACCTCGAAAACCGAGCCAACAATCCCTAATGGTCAAGCTTGGTCAAAATTTGGTCAAATCTGGGTCAAAACCCCTTTCAAACCCTAGTTAACCCCTTTGACCCTATACTCCATCCAGAACTTTTGTCGCGTTCTCTAAATTTCATCTAAACACTTCAAAATCGGCCAAAATAAAAGTTGTTCATCTCTTCAAGGGACACAACTTTCATAATTAGCGGCATTACTAATTTTGAGTGGAAGATGGGTAAAAACTTGGTCAAAGTCTGCAAACACTATTCATGGGTGCTGAGAAAACCCTGGCTTTTGCCTGCTGTTTATGCTCAATCCATTGATCAAAACACCAATCGACCTTTGTAAAAGTTGTAGAGGGTAATGAGGTCTACAACTTTGCTTATTTCCTCAAGGTGCACTTTAGTGTCGAAATCCTGAGATCAACACGGCCAAACAGCGGCACCTCGAATTGTTTCTGCGCCAGGAAACGTTCCCGCGCACGACGCCGTCGCGCTCTACCACGTCAGCCGCCGAGTGCACGCACGCCGAGGCACTTGTCCGCCCGCCGGTCGGTGCGCCGTGCCTCGTCCGCGTGCGAGCACTAGGTCCTCTGCACCGACGTTTGTGCCTGTGCGTCGTCGCCACGTGCCACGCGTCCCTTCGACCGCCGCACCGACCACCGCGCCGGCCAGCAGCCGCTCCCGTCGCCGCTGTACCCGGCTTTTCCGCGCACCGCCATACCGCCTCTGTATCAGCATGGACGGAAGTCATCGAGTCGTCGTCGACCGCCCCTTTATAAACCCCGAGCGCCCATGCACACGCACACGCCGTCGTTGCCCTGTCCGCCGCCGCCGTGACCGCCATTGGAGCCCCACGACGAGCTCCACCCTCCGGTCCTCACTACCAGCACCTGAGCACCTCTAAGCCCCCACATGACCGCGGGAAACCTTCCCGAGCCACACATTGTCGTGCCTTGCCGGCCACCTCGCCGGAGCAGAGCTCCTGGCGGCGGCCGCCGAACTGCACCGACGAACCACCTCGCCGGCCGCACCTCCGCCGCAGCCAAGCATCCCTAGACCTTCTCCTCACTTCACTAAAGTCGTCCAAGCCACACATTGACCCCCACCGCCGCGCCCTTCGCCAGAGATCACGCCGGTGCGGGCGCATCGCCACTGCCTCAACGCCGGTGATCACCGGAGCCATCTTCGAACCAACCGACGCCGGCAATCGACTTCTGGTGAGCACCCACGACTCCCTGTGCCGCTTGTGGACCAAGTCCGGCCGGCTATCGCCGCCGGTGAGCTCTCCTACGCCGCAAAGGGCATCGTTGTGAGGACCAATTTCTTCCTGGGGTGTTTTGTGCGAACTAAGGGCATAGTTGTGAATCGTTAAATCTTTCTAGGGTCTGTTCAGCAAATAGATTCTTCCTCCTTTTTCAAGTTTGGCCAGATCTTTGAAAAATCATAGAAAATCCTAGAAAAATCATAAAAATGTAAAACCAATTTTGCTGGTTTCCTTATGAGTAGATCTATATCTTTTAGAAAGGCTGTATATACTTTTGGTGTGTAGTTTTTGAATGAAAATTCAAACACAGTTTGAGTAGGTTTGTTCATAACTTGAGTTCTACTCATGAGCTAGGCTTGATCTTTGTATATGTTGTTAGTCATCACTATAATATGATATACATAAGTTTTTGCACAAAGTTGCTAAGTGAATCTCTAGTTATGATTTATTTTGCATTTATGTTAGATCTGGGTATATGTTTTGTATAGCTTTATATATATTCTTTCTGTGGCTATCATCTTGATAGACTCAAAAATGCTCTTGGTCAATTTATATTCTATTTATGAACTATTTATATATCTGTTTCTGAATGATGCTTGTTTATAAAGTAAAATCTATATCTCAGTGTCTGTTGCTCTAGTGGTGTTTATATGTGGTCTAGTAGCTGTTTATGTCATGATTGTGCTATAAGAGAAAGTTGGGCTACTTTTCAGTTATATATATTCCTGTATAATTTCTTTAGGATTAACTAGGCTGAAAATGGTTATTTTTGTGTAGCATGAAGGAAATAGGTTCTGGAGCTAATTTTTGGAGTGTAGCCTAGTTTTAGTACCTAGAGGCTTTGTGCAAATTTTGAGCTCCAATGCATGAGTAGTTTTCTCTGTATTAAATATTCTTGTTTTTGTTAGGAATAAATTGTTGTATTTTTCATGCTTAGAATATAGCTCTGATTGATATGAAATTTTAACAGTTGCTCTGTTGTAGTACTGTGTGCTTTTAAAAAATTGTCACTGTGTTTTACTGCATTGTTTTCACAAAATGATTTTTGGAATGAAACAAGTATATGAAAAGATAAATAAAGAAATCACCTCTTGTAAGGACTTATGTGTGTTTTATCTTCAAGAAATGTTGTTGTGGACTTTTGAAATGTAACTTGAATGTTGTGTGGTATTTTAAATGGTTTACGTAAATGTGCACACAATCACCGTTAAAATAATAATTAATAAACATTGCTTGATTTATCTTAATGGGAGAGTATGCTGAATATATTCTATCTAGATGAATGTGGTCAACTTCACACACTATGCTTGTCATATGGTACCTTGTAACTAAATAACTCACTTCACCAAATTAACTCTTGCATATGCATCGTACGTGTAGAAACTTCTGCCGGTAGCTACGAGTTCGTCCCGGAACGAGGTGACGGAGCGTTCGAGGGAGAAGTGACCTACGTGGAAGTGCAACAAGACTCGAACCAAAGTTCGGAAAACTTTCCTACTAACTTGCTAGTGAAGGCAAGCCCCGGTTTAACATTCACCTATGTGTTTCCTTTTTAAATTTCTGAATTTATGCTTGATTATCATGTGCATTTACGTTCAGGAGTTGAATGGAAACCCTAGATGCATGATCCATAAGTGCCTATGATCTTTTACTAGTATGCTAGGTCGATAGTTGCTATGCACTAAGGACCCGGTACAAGTCGAGTGATGTACTTCGCTCGCAGGAATAGGTTATTATGTTGGAATCATAAGATTAATTAAATTGGATTGCTCGTGTGGTAAGAGCATGGGATTTTGGGCTCCGGTCCAATGGTTAAGAGATCAAGCGTTTGAAAGTACTAAATATTTGTCAGAAATGGGTACGGTAAGCCTAGTACCTGAATGATGCGGTGCAGGAACTTTGCGCTACTAATCTTGGATTGCGACCCCAGGCTAGCTACCTGTGGTGCATGTGTGACGCTGGATGCTAGTGTGAGGCATGCCCGCGGTTCATATACGTCGCTTCAGCGACAGTTTCGCTCCCTACCACGCCGGTCTTTCTTTCTTTCTTCCGGCTTCTTTTTTTTCCGCGGTCTTTCTTCGGGATTTTTTCCCCGCGGTCTTCCTGTTCTGATTTTTTTTCTTATTTCTTTCTTCCGGTTTCTCTTCCGATTTTTTTTCTCGTTTCGTTTCTTTCTTCTTTCTTCCGGTTTCTTTTTCTTTCTTATTTCTCCCGAATTTTTTTCGGTTTCTTCCCGTTTTCTTTCTCGGTTTTTTTCTTCTGATCTTTCTACGGTTTCTTCTCGAATTTTTTTCTCGGTTTTTTATTTCGGTTTTTTTCTTCTGATCTTTTTTCGGTTTCTTCCCATTTTCTTTCTTCCGATCTTTGTTTCGATTTTTTTCTACGGTTTCTTCCCATTTTTTTTCTACCGAATCTTCCTCGGTTTTTTATTTCGGTTTTTTTTCTACTGAATCTTCCTCAGTTTTTTATTTCGGTTTTTTTCTTCCGATCTTTTTTCGGTTTCTTCCCGTTTTTTTTCTTCCGATCTTTCTTTCGGTTTTTTTCTACCGAATCTTCCTCGGTTTTTTTTTCTTTCGATATTTTTTCGGTTTCTTCCCTTTTTTTTCTTCCGATCGGTTTTTTTTCCTTTCGATCTTCTTTCTTTCGGTTTTTTTCTACCGAATCTTCCTCAGTTTTTTATTTTGGTTTTTTTTCTTCCTATATTTTTTCGGTTTCTTCCCCTTTTTTTCTTCCGATCGGCTTTTTTCCTTTCGCTCTTTTCTTCCGATCGGTTTTTTTCCTTTCGATTTTTTTCGTTTCTTCCCTTTTTTTCCTATACGAAATTAAAATAGAAAAAATACAACAATCACAAGTTTTGAACCTCAGACCTTTAACTAAATAAGATAGTTAGCAACCATTGCACCACACAACACTTCATGACCACATAGAGTTACATATCATTTTAAGTTGTTTTTACGTTCTTTTCCTTTCTATCTTTCTAGTTTTTATTTTTATTCCCTTAGTTTATTTATTTATTCTGACACTTTATTTATTTTTTCAAGATGACATACAAACTTGTTCCAGCTATAATAGGATCTTGTTCTACATTTGCTCTCATTTGTTCTAACACTTTATTTTGTTTGTTCGAGATGACATATAATAATAAGTTGTTCCGGCTATAATAATATATTGTTCTAACTATAATAATAATTTGTTCCGTCTGTAATAATAACTTGTTCTGACCTTTTTTCTGATTTGTTGTGACACTTTTATTTATTTTGTTCGGGATGACATACAAACTTGTTCTGACAGTTGTTCTCGTTTGTTCTGACGCTTTTATTTTGTTTGTTCGAGATGACATACATACTTGTTCTGACCATTGTTCTCGTTTGTTCTGACACTTTTATTTTATTTGTTCGAGATGACATACATACTTGTTCTGACAGTTGTTCTCGTTTGTTCTGACACTTTTATTTTGTTTGTTCGAGATGACATACATACTTGTTTTGACTATAATAATAAATTATTATTACTATGTAGTAATATCTTCTTCTGGTTTTAATAATAACTTGTTCTGTCTATAATAATAATTTGTTCTGACACTACATTTTTTTATTAGAGATGACATACAAACTTATTCTGGCTATAATAGGATCTTATTCTACAGTTGTTCTTGTTTGTTCTGACACTTTATTTGTTTTGTTCTGCCTATAATAGAATAATTAACCTTAATTAAAAAAATTGAATAAATTTTTTTGTCAAAATATAGTCAAGTGGGATCTTGTTTTGAAGATCTCAGTGCAAGAAACCCATTTTTGAAATCGAAATTTAATTTAGACACACGGTTTAATATTTATAGCTTTTTTAGTTTTCGTAATAGATTAGTTGGACTCCATTACCCTCACGCTCCGCACGCTGTGGGCCCGTGCACGCGGATGCCCCGCTCCCGCGCGCCGCGCGCCGCATGCCCCGTGGCAGCGTGATACTTTGCTTTTTTGTCGCTTCAGCAACGACTAGAAGCGCCCAGGCATGCCAGCTAGCCTTGTACCTAGGACTGTGGCATCAGATCCTAATTCGAGGAATGACGGGAGCCGTTTGGTTGAATGCACTCGTTGTGAGTGTTTTCTCCCGTATGTTTAGGTCCACCTTGCAAGGTTATTAATCGATCGATCGTCGGCCTCTCACCGTTATCCGAGAGTGCTTAATTATCTGGCCATGATAATCCCTCTATGATGAAATGTTGATAAACTCGACGTTTCATTAATTATTTGCACAATTATGCTTGCATTAGCTGCTTATCTAGTAATAACTTGATCTACTAGAACTTGAGCTAAAATACTGAAAGTAAGGATTAACTACTTAGTTGTTTTTTGGCAAAACAAACCCACTAGCCAAAAGCCAAGCATGATTAGAAGGTTAGGTCTTTTATTTTAGACGGGTAAGCCTTGCTGAGTATTAGTATACTCAGCCTTGCTATATATATTGTTTTCAGGTAATATTGTTTGGCATGGAGAAATCTTCCGGCTTGGAGCTGGAATGGGTGAATGACGAAGAATAATGGCATTATGGGTGGCCTCCCATGATGCTAAGTTATCGTTAGTTTAATTTCGCTGTCCTTCTGAAACGAACCGGGTTTCCAAAGATGGGAACCCGATCCCTACACCTCTGTGATAGTCTCAGGAGGCTATCACGTGCAAATCCCTGTCTCAGAAAGTAAAGAAAACCGTACAACAGAAGAAAATATATGAAGGTTGTTGACATTACTAACGTCATCGACTAGAAACGGATATAAGATCCATCTCTATCGACGGCACCAGAAATGCAAAGGTATATCTTAACATGATGCTAAGTGTATATCAGATGTTGCTTTCAGATTAAACTAAAAGGTGAACTCCGACACGATTCATAGCACAACTCGATATAGGTTGTCAGCCCTGACTGGTGTGCCAGAAAACGCATGGATATGGTACTCTTACATATGCCTTGGATCTCTAGAAAAAGAAGATATATATAAACAGGGAATCCGCAAGCGCACAGATATGAATATACCATTGTAGCATTTTAACCAGGAGTAAAACCATGTATCGTATTTATATTCTACCACAGGGAAAGAAGTCTTTCTAATCCATAATAGCTAATACATGCTCATCTCTCAGTTTTATAATGTAGAGTGGCCAAAATATATCAATTGCTATAAACAGGGGTAAGTCACATAAAGATAAAGATATTGATAGCATTGTTCAAGTCATAACATCATGAGCAGCTAGAAAGTGTCATTATAGCAAGAGAAACATAGCAAAGTCTAGTTAGAGAGGATACTCCTCGGTAACTCTAAACTATATGTCAATGCAAACTATGATTAGTGCAAACATTTAACAATCATGGAAGAAGAACTATTATATTAATGCATGGGGAGACTATCCAGGAGGATCAAGGCCGAAACTTGAAACAACCCAAACAGTATAAGGCTCCACTAGTCCTATACACGGGGGGTGGACTGCGAAGGACTCAATAGTGCTGTCACCACCACGATCTACCACACGACCCGACATATAGGATGCAATCGCAGATAAATACAATATAAGCACCACGCTTACACTGTCTTTACCGTTCACCCATGTTAACAAATGATCTAGGTGAGGGCTATACGACTCCATACATGAATATAAAGGCAAATCAACTATGCTAAACATGTAATCATAATAAACACCAAAGCATATAATGTCGAATATAATCATTGATAAGAACATATGTCTGTATAACAAATGTAAGGAACTAGATAAGAACTTACAAGAGCGAAGCTAGATCAGTATCTCGATCAGCCTCTAGACGATCAGGAGCCAAGTAGATGTCTTGCCTCCTCCTAGATCTAGACTAGCTAGCTACTCTGCTATATGGTGTTTCTAGGGCGTAGTATCTCTGACTTGATGACTTGATCTGGTGTATGCAAACTCAGGTTTCCAGATGCCTCTGCCAGGGGGCAGGGGGGCTGCTTATATAGCCCTAAGGGGTAGACGTGCGTCGTTTGATCAAACCGACCTAACGAGTGGTTTAGATTGATCCTCATAGGCGGTGGAAAAACCTTCTGGAAGTAGGGCTGAGGTGGCGCCCGGGGGAGGCCGACCGGCCCCACCACCAGGCCGATCAGGCTGGGGTGGGCCCCCCTCGGGGCCCACTTCGGCCAGGTGGTCCGTCGCTTCTTCTAGATGCTTCTTTCTTGGGTGCCAAGTCACGTTGAGTTACGGAGCCTTCTCGAGTCTGCTAGATTCGATTCTTTTAGCACTTTTCCCGAATGGTTCCTGGATTTATATAATTTACCAAATCTAAAGAAAAACTATTAGTGGCACCCTATTCTAAGTTGATATTAACATTTATGCCCTTATCTCATGTGTAGTTGACTTATAAATATATAGGATAAGATGTGTCAACAAAGGTTCACATAATAATACTATAATAATTAAGCATCTGAGTACAGCATTACGACACATGTCGGGTACAAGTCCAACAGGACTGATTCAAACAGAGTAAACATCTACGCAGCGGCTCTCATGTAGCGAAGTAGACTCCATATCCTCATGCAAGCTCGAGTGTAGGGCGAGCCTCAGTCCTCCCATCCATCGTGCTCAAAGTCGTAGTCCGGCTCCTGGTCTGAAAACCCGTCATCTACTCGATAAGTGAGTAGGTCATGTCAGCTTCCCAACAAAGAGCATAAGCAAAAGAGAATAATTCTAGTATGCATGAGTAATCCTATTTATGGCTGTAGAAGGCTATGCACGCAGTGGTAGCAACATCAAGGAATGCAGAAATGCCGAGAGGTCACCATCTCCGAGGAGATCCACACCTCTGAGGACAACGCCTCCGGGGTCAACACCCCAAAGGAGAAAAGAAGCACCAAGCACTGGATCTCATCCGAGACACAGCATCCCACTCTCATCTGCGACGTGGGGTCACCAACTCCTATCCCCACGTCTCAACGGCATGAAGCCGGGCTCACACACACAGGGGAGAGAAAGCAGCACAGAAATATACTAGCCAGGTGAGAGATCGAAAGGGCTGTCCATACCAGTGGACACGGACTATAGCTATAGTTTTAGCACTCTACAGAGTTTGTACAACTGGACCCGCCGAGTAGAGCAGAATCGGATGCCTCCGATCCACCTCTCTACCTAACGGCCAGAGACCTAGCAGTGGATGGCACTCTCCTGCATCTCCGAGCCTGACTCGTCCTGAACTGGGGTGCGAAACTTGCCAGCAGGGCCTCGGAGCTGTGAAACCTTCCCCGGAGGAGCCGGGGCGACGTCTACTCGGGGGGTATAACACGTCCCCCTCACACGACCACATCGGTCCGCCTACAGGCTGGATGCCATCCACCTACTAGTTCTCGGACCGAACCCCGCCCATAACAAGGTGAACGGTTTGTACGAAAATAGCCCAAAGATCAATGTCACACAGTCGATCGGTCCTTAATTGCAAGAGCGAGCACTCACCAACTCCCACCGTCCGACACACCGCTAGGGCGGGAGGCTAGGTCGCATCTCCCCTAGACAGGCGTTCCCAAGTAACCAAGGTGGCTCGCTCCCGCGGTAACACGTCAAGGATACACACTCACTCAAAACACACGCTAGAATACCGAGATATCCCAACCTCGGTCCGAACCTGAGATCCATCCATAACTAAGGGTAAAATATATGGATGAATAAAGCCGGGAACTAGCTAGGGGTCTATAGCTAGTTCCAAAAGTAGGTATATCAAGGACAGGATTAAGCAATTCCAAGGCATGGCTAACAATTGTCTATGCAATTTTAAAAACATGCATAAATAGTAATTAAGCACTAGCAACTAAAGCATGCATAGGATCTATATGGTTGGGAGTGACATGACACCTGGCTGGCATCCATAGTCCTGGTCTGGGTTGAAGTCGGGGTCGTAGGCCTCCTCCGAGTCGTAGCTCGGGTCTGTGCAGCACGAGATACAAGACACTAAATTGTCGAGAAGCAACTAAGTATAAATCCAATGAAACCCAAATTTAAAAGATCCAAAAAGATCCAAACTATCTACAAACAGCAACGTCTTACTTTTATAAAAATAATGAAACTGGTTTCAAATTTTTCGGAGTTATAAATAATTAGTTATGAATTTTCAAAGGTAAGGGTTTATAAATTAATTTCCAAATTCATTTATAATTCAGAAAAGGATTTTTATTTTGAAAATAGTTGATGACGTCAGCATGACGTCATCGTGACATCAGCGTCACCGGTTAGTGGGCCGTTAATGGGCTGAATCTGTTAGTGGGCCGAATACGGCCCAGTGAACTCAGCCCATCCAGCCCAGAGTGCTAAGTCTGGTAAAGCACCCCGGACTAAAATCCGAGTTCATCAGATAAAAGAAAAAAGGGTCGTCCACAGGGCCGTCATGGGCTACGGCCTATACGGCTTTTCCCAGTTACCACGGGACAGAAGTCCGTCGTTGCCCCTGGAGTTTTGCTGGGGCTCAGCGATGCTCTTGGCCACTCCCGCGCGTGTCGACGCGCCTCGATGTGCACCGGCACAGGGCGCGGTGGCGACGGCGAACCGCATTTGATGGCGACGGTGGCTCAAACGTCCAAGCAAGCACACGAGGAGATACTCTAGGGTTTTGTGACGGGCTTGACGCGGCCACAGCCCTGAGGTTGGGCATGTGCGGGCGGCGCGCGGCGCGACACAGAGGAATACTCAGCTCGGCGCGGTGCGCGGCGGCGACGGCGCGGTGCGCGGCGGCGACGACGCGGCGCGGCAGTCGACAGCAGTAAGCGGAACGCACTGGCGCCCGCGCTGAGGTGCACGGCCTCCAGGCACACGCGTAGCTGCTTGCCGGCATGGGTTAGCGGTGGTTAGTGCACGCGCACGTTCACGCGCACGGCGCGGAGGCGACCGGCGGCGTCATGGCGGCGATGCCGGCGGCGGGTTAGCAGTGACTTAGCACAGCGCTCCTGATCATGCGCTGGGGTGCGCCTGGTTCAGGTGCACTTGCACATGCATACACCAAAAGCGGCGGCGCGACATGGCTCGCGCTTGCGAACGCGCGCAGCACGGCGGTGCTCTGGCGTGGTGCGGCGGAGTCGGTGGCGGCAAGTTAATGGCCGAAGACCTGCCTGCACGCGCTAGGGTGCACGGCGGCGACACGGGTAGGGGTTCCTGCAGAAGAAGCGGCTCGACGGCCGGACAGGGGCTGATGGTGAGCACAGAGTTCGGCGCACGCCACGATGGCCGGCGCGGCGTGACGCCAGGGCACGCTCCCGATTCAAGGCGAAGGGAAGGAGAGAAGAGGGCGGAACGGCGGCTCACAGAGAGGCGGTGGTGTAGGCGTTGCAGTGACGAACGCGTCGGTGAAGATCGCAGCGGCGACGACGAGGAGAGGCGGTGGCGCGGCTTGCTCCTCTGCTCCGGCTCCCGCTCGCTCGTGGACAGCCTCCTCCTCTTCTCGTCTGGCTCCGGCTTCGGTGTCCTCGACTCCGGTGGGGTGGCGCGGTGGTGATGTGCATTCCTTCTTCCTTCTTCTCCTTCCCCCTTCCTTCTCCACTTCTTCCCCTCCTTCTCTGCTCGGCGGCGTGACAGGGGAAAAGGGGGCGATCCCCAATTGCGAGATGGCTTGTCCCAGGGGCCTCGCCCGGGGTTTAGCTGCTCGCGCACGTCGAGGCGGGGCAAAACGGGACACGGCAGGGTGGCTGCAGCGGCGCGGTTGCTGACATGGCGGCGCAGGAGAGGTTGGTGAGCGTGCGGATGCGTCGCAGGGCAGGGGTAGGAAGGGAAAAAGCTCAGGTGGCGCACGGGCGCGGTCGCCTGGCTCGGCGTCCGTGCCAGAGGCGCGGTCGGGGGCCTATCCCCCGGCCGGGTGGGCGCGCGCGCGCGTGAGCGCGGCGGCGGTGCGAGACAGGGGCATGTGGGTCTGGACCGGGAGAGATGAGGGAGACGACCGGTTGCGGCCCCACTCGTCAGCGGCTCAACCGCGGGGACGAGATAGGTGGGCCGAGTTGGGTCGGTTCCGGGGTAAGGCTAGAAGGCCAGGGTGCTGGTTGGTTCATGGGCTGGGACTTGGAGGTGATCAGCCGGACTTCAGCAAGAGTTAGTAGGCCCAAGTTAGTGTGTTAGGTTTTGAAAATAGTTTTGAATATTGTTTAAACATTATATTTGAATTTGATTTTATTCAAATACATAGCACACTCAATTAAATCCAAATAAAATCCATGAAAACCAAATCACATATTTAAACCATAATTTGAATTTATATTTTTATAATTAGGTTTTATTTATATAGAATTTATGTAAGGACTAGAAATGGGTTTAAATTAGGATGCCACATCATCAAACAAACAAAAGTTCAAATTTTCACACATTTTTACATTCTTGAATTTCTGGGATGTTACATTCTCCCGTTCCACCGGGAATCTCGTCCTCGAGATTTAAGCTCCATCCTCTCCCTCGAACAAGTGAGGGAACTCTCTCCTGAGGTCGGCTTCTTTCTCCCAGGTTGCTTCTCGCTCCGTGTGGTGACTCCACAGCACCTTGCAGTAGGGAATGGTGGTCCTCCTGGTTTCCTTTGTTGCTCTGTCCAAGATCTTCTCGGGGTGCTCTGCATACTCCAGGGTGTTCTGCAGGTCTAGTATCTCTACCGGGACTTGCTTTGCTTCCACTTCCTTCTCACTCTTCTTCAACTGTGACACATGGAACACAGGATGTACAGCGGACATCTCCTCTGGTAGTGCGAGCCTGTAAGCGAGCTTCCCAACTCTCTGAGTGATCCGGTACGGTCCTACGTACCTCGGGGCAAGCTTTCCCTTCACAGCAAACCTCTTGGTTCCTCTCATCGGTTACACTTTCAGGTAGACAAAGTCTCCCACCTCGAACGTCAAGTCCCTCCTGTGTCGGTCGGCGTAGCTCTTCTGTCTACTCTGGGCAATCTTTAGGTTGTCTCGAACCTTCTCCACTTTCTCCTCGGCTTCCTGGATAGCATCTGCCCCAAAGACCATTCGCTCTCCTACTTCTGACCACATCAAGGGTGTCCTGCACTTCCTCCCATAGAGTGCCTCGAAAGGTGCCATCTTGAGACTTGCTTGAAAGCTGTTGTTGTAAGAGAACTCAGCATAGGCCAAACTGCCCTCCCAATCTGTGTCGTAGGTCAAAGCGCAAGCTCTCAGCATATCCTCCAATACTTGGTTTACTCTCTCTGTCTGCCCGTCTGTCTGCGGGTGGAAAGCTGTGCTTTAGCTGAGTGTGGTCCCCATTCTATCGTGAAAGCTCTGCCAGAACCTTGCTATGAACTAGGATCCTCTATCAGACACTATGCTCCTCGGTGCCCCGTGTAGCCTGAGTATGTGGTCCACGTACAAGTCTGCCAACTGGTCTGTCGTGTAGTGAATCTTCACTGGTACAAAGTGAGCAACCTTGGTCAGCCTGTCTACTATGACCCAAACAGAATCATTGCCTTTCTGTGTTCGGGGTAGCCCCACCACAAAGTCCATGGAGATGTCATCCCACTTCCACTGAGGAATGTCCAACGGCTTCAACAGACCTGCCGGTCTCTGGTGCTCGATCTTCACTCGGCTGCAAGTGTCACAACAGGCCACGTAGTAGGCTATGTCTTTCTTCATATCTTTCCACTAGAACCTCAGCTTCAAGTCTTGGTACATCTTGGTGCTCCCTGGGTGAATAGAGTACCTTGAATCATGAGTTTCTCTCAGAATTTGCTCTCGAAGTCTCTTGTCCTGCGGGACACAGATCCGATCTTTCAACCACACGGTTCCTTGTTCATCAATCTGGTAATCCTCAGCTTTGCCTTCCGACATCAGCTCTCGAATAGCTCCAACCTCTTTGCAATCTTTCTGAGCCTCTCGAATCCTTCCTTCCAAGTCGTAGGTCACTTGAAGTTCGTTGAGTTGTCCCTGCTCCACAATCTCAACCTGAAGCTGCTCTAGCTCGTCATGAAGTGTTGGCTGCTCCTGCCTCACCATCAAGTTGTTGCAGTAGGACTTTCTGCTCAGTGCATCTGCCACTACATTTGCCTTGCCTGGGTGGTAGTGAATCTCCAGATTGTAGTCCTTGATCAGTTCTAACCATCTCCTCTGCCTCATGTTTAGCTCCGACTGAGTAAAGAAGTACTTCAGACTCTTGTGATCGGTGTACAACTCACACTTGTTGCTGATCAAGTAGTGCCTCCAAATCTTCAGAGCGTGAACAACTGCCGCAAGCTCCAAGTCGTGAGTGGGGTAGTTCTCTTCGTGCTTCTTGAGCTGTCTCGACGCATAATCAATAACTTTGCCCTCTTGCATCAGCACACATCCCAAACCTTGCTTCGAGGCATCACAGTACACCACGAAATCCTTCTTGATATCTGGCAGGGTAAGAATTGGAGCTGTTGTGAGCCTCTTCTTCAACTCCTGGAAACTCTTCTCACAAGCCTCTGACCACACAAACTTCTTGTCATTCTTCAACAGCTCTGTCATTGGCTTTGCTATCTTGGAGAAGTTTTCTATGAACCTCCTGTAGTAACCTGCCAACCCGAGAAAGCTCTGGATATCTGTCACTGTAAGCGGCTGCTCCCACTTGGTAACTGCTTCCACCTTCGAAGGGTCGACCGCAACTCCCTCAGCTGACAACACGTGACCCAAGAAAGCAACTTCCTCCATCCAGAACTCACACTTGCTGAATTTTGCATACAACTTCTGCTGTCTCAGCCTCTCCATCACAATCTGAAGGTGCTCCTCGTGTTCTTCTGCAGTCTCAGAGAAGATCAGAATATCATCTATGAACACCACCACAAACTTGTCCAGCTCTTCCATGAAGACCTTGTTCATCATGTTCATGAAGTAGGCCGGGGCGTTGGTCAGCCCGAAAGAAACCACTACGAACTCGTACAGGACGTACCGAGTCGTGAAAGCTGTCTTCGGGATGTCCTGGTCCCGAATCTTCATCTGGTAGTAGCCTGACCTCAAGTCAATCTTGGAAAAGAACTTGGCCTTCCGCAGCCTGTCTAGCAAGTCGTCAATCCTGGGCAAAGGGTACCGGTTCTTGATCGTCATCGAGTTGAGAGTCCGGTAGTCCACACACATCCTCTTAGTGCCATCCTTCTTGTCCACAAACAGAACTGGCGAACCCCAAGGTGAGGCACTTGGTCGAATAAACCCTTGCTCTTGCAGTTTCTTAAGTTGCTTCTTCAGCTCATCGAGTTCATCCGCGGACATCCTGTACGGGATCTTGGCCACTGGCCCAGCTCCTGGCATCAGCTCAATCACAAACTCAATGTCTATCTGGCGGTAGCTCGGTCAACTCCTCAGGAAACACGTCGGGGTACTCCCTCACCACCGGAATTTCCACCATTCTCATTCCTTTCATGTTGCACAACATCGGCGTCGACCTCTGACCCTGTGGCTTGATCAACACCCTGGCTCCACTGGGGTGCTTGTTGGCATTTCTTAACGTCGATCACTTAAGAACAGATTTGGAATCCATCCTTACCATCAGTGTTAGAAATGCCTTTAGGCAGCTCTCAATGTCACAACGAATGGCACCGGGTTAGCGTGAACATCGAGACTTGCCATAGGTTAATCTAAACGATCATGAACGAATCCGCAAGCGCACAGATAAACCATTGTAGCATTTCCCCAAGGAAGGAGAGTATTCCAAGGGTATCCTATCCGTGGAAGGTAATGGCGGATATCTTAGACTTATGCTTTTGCTCTGAATGTAAACCAAGAGATAGATATAGGGAACAACACACTCAAAGACAGGGGTAAGATAAAAGATATATGGGGTAGTGTGACACACACACTCAAAAGCACACTACGGCTTAGGGGGAACATACGAGTAAGCTCTAGGTTCTAATGTACTAAACATACAAAGCTAGAAGATACAAGAGATGGGCATGAGTATTGCATGAGAGAGATAAGGTTCAGCACCCAGGTACAAATGGGGAGCTAGCCCGCGATGACCAGCACTCTGCGAAACTAGACTTTAGACTCCTACAGCAGGTACCCCAGCACGGAGGTTGCCCAAGGATCCAACGGGGTTGTCACCACCCGAGGACCGACCTCTATCGTTACGGGGGGTATGCTCACAACTATCGTAGCCAGACAACCCAGGCACCATGCCTACGTTGCTGCTAGACTCCACCCGGCCTGGGCTATTGTGACCCAGGGTGAGAGCCACCAGATGACTGGTCAACTAGACCGAGTACCGTAGCTTGAACACAGACCTCATGCAACACTCTCATGCCATCTAACAAGATCAACTAAGGCTAGACATACGAACAGATATGAACTCTCTTATGTCTAATCAATAAGATCAAAGAGTCGTGTTCGTGAAGAACACGAGCCTCTAACTTATGAACAAACACATAAGGAAGGAGTTTATCACCCTTCAAGTGGATCAAAAGGTAGTGTTCACGAAGAACACAAGCCTCTAAATGACGAACAGAGGATGAACTCAAGAACATATCAAGAATATGATCTACCATGACTTTATATGAAATAGCTGAATAACTGAAGTAGATCAAAGTCATACAAAGAAATAAAGATAAAAGAGAACTCATACCTAGACTTCCAAGAGGACTTGGAACCTGAATAAGAGCTACTCTAGCCTACCCCCTAGCCTTGGAAACTAAAAGTGAGAGGAGAATGAGAGAGTGGTGTGTGAGAAATGGGAGCCCCTCCCCTTCTATTTATAGGCAAGGACAAGGCTTGCTTGGACGCCCAAAGTGCCCCTAAACACCCGGGAGTGAGGCAATGGACCAATGAGCAACCAACACGTGGAGGGCCAGGATCAGGGGGCCCTAAGGCGGTTCGGCCGATCCTAGGATCGGTCGGCCCCCTAGGGTGGCCCCCTAGCCTGTGCTTCTTCTGTGTGGCTGCCCTGTGGGCCCTCTGATCCATCCCCGGTGCATGGCTTGATTTGGTATCCGAGGTGGGCCATTTGATCCATGTGAAGTCCATGTGGCGTCTTCTAATTCGTTGGTGAGTGCCTCCCTTGGATCGATGACATGGATTGCCATGTTTCCCTTGGTGGCAGCCACCTCCTCAGCTGAGTTGGCATGGTTTCTTCATAGAAGGTGAGTTTCCATCTCTTTTAA